>LR738562.1:7777500-12777500 GCA_902685375.1 Neostethus bicornis | reverse complement strand
TTTACTAATTTTTATTAAATATGATCATTTATTATAATTTATTCATTAAATATTATTTATTGATTAAATATTTGATATATAATATTTGATATTATTTTCCATGTTAAACAAAAAATGTGCCTTTTTTTTTTTTATTAAAAATGTTTTCTTTGTTCTGAAGATGACATCAGCTGGACATACAATCTTATCTTTGTCAGATTTATTTGTACTTTATCTAATCCCACTGTAGCTTTATATCAAAGCCCGACTCACGTCAAACACACTCGGTGCCAATCCATTCTTATAAAGGATTGTTATCTTTTAAAATAAGATTTCCCAGCTTCCTTATTCTGATATAATCTGCAAAATATACAAACCTTGTTCCTGTAACTCTTCTTTATCGGCTCAAAATTACACAACAAAAGTGCAATAACGCTATGCACGTGTGCCATTTATTCTCAATCAGTGCATCAAACATGTGGTGGAGGGATTTAAATTGATGTTTTGCAGGAAATTGTGTCATTTTTTTTTTTATCTCAGTCCTAAAAGATGACGGGCCTGCAAATAAACTAATCTAGTCATAAAGTATGATGTAAATAAAAAGTCATACAGTGGAAAAGCATTTTTCAAAACCCCCGTTTATACTGCTTTATAACTGTTTTTAGTACATGCTTAGATTTATAATGGATATCAGATTTGTCCACGTCGGAGGATATCTACATTAAACACATGGTTTTAGACTTTTTTTTTACCACTCTGATCATTTGACTCCAGTCACGAGTAAAAGACGATGAGTCATTTTATCTGCACAAAAGAAATGAGTTTGTTGTAAAAGATTAACTACTAAACCAACCTGTTTCTCCCGCTGTTTGCTGCTAACGCAAAACTGGGTTTTTTCTCTTTGTCATGTTACTGTAACAGAGGCGAGGGATGTGTTTATTTTAGAACACGTCTGCCTTTTTATTTGTTCAGCCCGGTTTTTCCCATGGACGGATTTCTTATGTAACTGATTAGGATTGTTTTAGAAAGAATTAAATGTTATCGGGGGTCCTTAAAGAGCATTTTCTGATTTGTGGTTACATAACTTTGGAATAAAACAGAAGAAAGCAGGAAACATGGATTGTACATGCTAATATTTAAAAATTTGGCCATAAATACAAACGCTACTCACAATACCGTACCCGCAATATACACATTGGAAAAACCTTTAAATTAGAATATCAAATTGCAAACATTATAGAGATAATACTCTGAAGGCATGAATTACAATGTTTGGTTGCCTAACCCAGGCATGGGCAAAGCACAGCCCCGGGCCATACTCGGCCCGCTAAACATTTGAATCCGGCCCGCCGAGCTTTAAAAAATTAAATCAATAAACCATAGAAATGTTTATTTCCCCATGAAATTCTGATGTTTCATCACTAGATGGCGCACTCTAGATATATTGGCTTTGTTGCGGTATAGGAGACCAACAACACTGCTCCCATTAAAATGTATGTCTCTGATGCGCATCTGATGGAAAGCCATCAGGGCCACTACAAACACAGAAACAAGCGCGCTAGATTTTACATCAAGCATGTTAAATCTCAGATCAAGCGCGATAGCACTTAAAAATCTGTATCTAGTGCGCTAAGTTTAAAATGTAGTTTGAAATCTAGCACACTTGTTTACGTGCATGTATTGGCTTTGATAGCTTTCCATATCTGCACTGTTTATTTTGACAATAAGCGCGCCCACTTTATGCACGTTTTTTAAGTACTAGCGCGCTAGATTTGAAATTTAACACGCTTGATGTAACATCTAGCGCGCTTGTTTCCGTGTGTGTATTGGCCCTGATGGCTTTCCATACCCAGATCAAATATAACACTGTCCACAGACTGACTTGCTACTTAGGTTCCACTTAGGTAGTGAGGGGTTAACGATGTTGACGTGGGCTAAAATATTCTAAATATTATGGTTACATTTTTACAATTTTTGTCTACTTTCAATGTTTAGTCGATATTTAAAATCATCATTACGTTAGTTTGTTAAACACAGTTTAGAATCAAAATGTAAATAGAAACACTTTAGATGATTGTGGTAATATTATCTTCTTTCATCCGTTCCAAGTTAAGCATAAAAATACTCTGAATCAAATCAAAGAAAGGTTTGCCCTGCTTGTTTATATCCAAGCGTGTGCATCCTGTAACCTGTAGACCACAGTTGTGTTTGATGCTTATCAGTCTGAAGCAGGTTCACCGGGGTTCTGGTTCTTTGTCCTCAGCTGCATGTGGGCACTAAAAATGGAGCTTGTAATCTGACAGGATGCCACTTTTTTCCTGTGAAGTCAGATCAGCTGCTCACACTGACCTCCTACAGATGATCACAAAGCTGGAGCTGAGATTACTGTACGTGGGGAAAGAAATATGTGGCTAATTTTTTGCTTAAATAAAATTAGTCAAATTTATGATGTAATTTTATTTGAAAAGTTATGGTGATTCAGCAAATGTTATTTTTTTGTTTGTTTTGTAAAGTGAGTAAAAATGTTTGCCTATTTAAAGTTTTTGTGACGGGAGTTTTGATTCCGTTTTAACAAATATTTAACAATAAAATTCTTTAATTTATCAAAAGCGGTCCAATTTGGAGTAGCTTACTTTTTGACAACGTTGTGCATCAAAGTTGTGCATCAATTATGTGCACCTCAGATTATGTTTTATTGGGAGAGAAAGGGGCCACAGCAGCAGCAGCAGGCGCTGCTCATTGAGAACAGACTTAACAATGTGATTTCATGTCACAGACTTCAGAAAACTCTAATTACACTAAAAAAAGAAAAAAAAAACTCGCTCAATTCTCACTTTTATTTTTTAAAGAGTCTCTAAATGGTCTGGACACTCCCTAGAAATAGCGTCAAAATCGCTTAGTTGGTCCTAGGGGGCTTTGGCCTAGTGGTAAAATTACCATCTTTCGACCGGGAGAACCGGGTTTGAATCCCACTGGGCCAAAGCTCTCCCTGGGACTGAAAACTGGAAGGACAAACTAAAAAAAAAATCAAAAACTATAAAAAAAAAAAATTGCTTAGTCAGCAACAGGAATATCCTGTCATTTGATTTTTTTCCCGATACACCTGACGGTCTACTCGGAATCATCGATTGGTTGGGCATCCCTGGTTTATTTGGTCACATCTTGGTTCAAATGCAACTTAGAATATGTGTCCTCATTCTTTTTGTGTCATTTGATTGTTGCAGGTTTTAGATCCGGAGCTAGAATTCGCTGATCACGCTTTCCCCCCACAGTCCTTACAACCTTCTGCTCTCAAGATTCAGGCAAGTTTGGAAAAGAAAGAAAACTTCACTGGTGTTAAATTGTTTTGATTTAACTTTTTCATTTGTCCTCTTTATTTCAGGATAAGGAGATCCGAGGAGTTTTCCTGTGGCTGTTCGCCCGACTCTTCCAGGGCTACCGCTGGTGTTTACACATCATCCGCATCCACCCGGAACCTGTGATCCGCTTCCATAAGGTACACATCCACAGATCTGATGCGGCTCTATGTGAGTGTGAAAAAACAGAAATTCCATCAAGTTACTGATGTGTGTTTTCTAGGCGGCCTTTCTGGGTCAAAGGGCGCTGACAGAAGATGACTTTCTAATGAAGGTGTTGGACGGGATGGCGTTCGCAGGCTTCGTGTCTGAAAGAGGTCCTCCATACAGAGCGACAGACCTGTTTGATGATGTACGTTGACGTTAACAGATTAATCTGATCAAAAATCTCTTTGATTTCCACTTTATTGACTTTTTTCCTATAGTTAAATTCCTGTGTTGACATTAGTTAGTAGTAGACAATTAGTAAATTAATTAGTAGACAATTTTTCTCTTTCTTCTTCTTCTTTCGGCATGTCCCTTTCCCGGCATTTACCGACAATTTTTCTCTTTATTTCCAGTAAAAACAAAAAATTGTTTCTATTTTTAAACAAAGAAACGAAACTTGAACCGTTTTCAAAACAAACAAGCTAATTAACCCCATTAAATCCAAAGCTCAGGTTACTTTAGAGGCGCTTTTAATCATCTATTATTTACACAGATGAAATTTTTATGTCCCTAATCCAGTCTTTGTTTCCACAGCTCGTTGCTAACCAAGTCGAGCGAATACGACAGGAAGAGGCCAGCCCGCACAAAGTCATGAGCCACGTCAAAGAGCTTGCAGAGCAGCTCTTCAAAAATGTACTCTCTCAAATTTAGTAAATAATCTCAAACAGAGAGGTTGTGTAAGTTTGATCATTTTTAATTTATACTTCTATGTCTATAGGAGAACCCGTACCCCGCTGTAGCCATGCACAAAGTCCAGCGGCCCAAAGAGACCAGCCAGACATCTCAGATCCAGATGTCATTTCCCGTGCTGGACGAGGTGGCTGTGCAGCTCTTCATCGATCACGCTGCAGCCAAGCTAAAGAGCGCTCCTCCTGTGGTCAGAGTGGAGGTGAAGAGCATGGTACCGTCTGGACCACCGTTAGGTGAGCCGCAGACATTTTCAGGACAACTTTTTAAAATATAGAGGCTTTTGGACCGGGAAAAAAAACGCTCTACAGTAGGCCTAAATATCGCACACCCTTACCAAAGACCAGGTTTTAGTGATGATTGAAAATGAACAAACAGAAAAAAATCCTGAATGTTTTCCACCTTCAATGTAAACTTGTGGAAGCCACAGTTTCAGACGTGAAACTCAGGCTCCTCTCACCCCGGCTGCATCCTGCAGCTCTCCTGGGAAGACCCGGAGGTGTTCCCTGTCCAGCTGTGAGACATAGAGTAGGAGCGAAGATCGACTGGTAAATTGAGAGCTTTGCTTTTTGGCTCAGGTCTTTCTTTACCACGACGGACTGATGCAGAGTCCTGATTATTGCGGACGCCGCACCGATCCGTCTGTCGACCTCCCGCTCCTTCCTTCCCCCTCTTGTTAACAAGACCCCGAGTTGCTTAAACTAAAAAATTGGAATCAAGTTTAAAATAAAGTAAATTTAGATTTTGAAAAACAATTCAACTAAATATGCTGCAAATAATGTACTTTGCTTAATCGAATGAAGTTGTTGGTGCTGCACGAGTTCTCCATCCAGACTTCCTGTGAACCCGAAGAGGTTTTTTGTGTTCCCCACAGGAGACATCGTGGACAGAAATGGCTGCGTGATGGCAAACAGCGCACGTAGACTGGAGGTGGTCCGTAACTGCATCACCTACATCTTTGAGAACAAAATGCTGGAAGCCAAGAAGGTTCTTTTTCTCTTTTTTTTTTTGTCTTTAAATACACAGTTTAATAGATTTTATTAATCAAACATTGTTTTTTACCTCCTCTCCTCTAATGCAGCTGATGCCTGCCGTGCTGCGTGCATTAAAAGGTCGAGCAGCCCGGGTCTGTTTGACCCAGGAGCTCAATCAGCACGTCCTGCAAAACCGAGCCGTGCTGGATGACCAGCAATTTGACTACATCGTTCGCATGATGAACTGCACTTTACAGGTGATTTTTCTGAATACAAATTACGGGAACTTCAGGCACCTAATGTTTACAAAGCTATTGTCCTGTTTTACCTGGAAGTTTTTATGAGATTTATTTTGCTTATACGCTTGCGCTTATCTTGGCCATTGAAAAAGCAACATTTTATTTCTCAATTTATTTAGCTGAATAGTCCTCGTTGTCATGAGACTATCTAATTTTCCTCTTGGCTTGAAGAAAAATCCTGTTGGATATTCTTTCTAATTTTGGGAGAAAATACTATAAAAAAATGTAGCTTAATCTTTGTTTTGATAACATTGTGAGCAAGAAATATACGTCATAGTTTCCTCATACTTAATTGGTTATGTCTTACACACACTTGAGATCAAATCAAACTTTGTTAATACAGCACACACGTATCAACATTCACACAGCCCCACACTTCTCCCAACTGCATCACCTCCCAGTCCCCCCCATTTCTCTTGAATTAATTGCAGATATTAATAAATACATAAAGGCGTATTAAACAAAAATAAAAATCAAGTAAATACCAAATAAAAAAGGTGGATTTTCAACCCCTTTCTAAAAACATGAACAGACTCAGCGGCCCTGAGGTCCTCTGGCAGGCTGTTCCACAAGTGAGAACCATAATGCTAGCAGATGTTGTTATCTTACATTCTCAAGTCCCTAAATGTAAAAATCCGAGTAAATATTTTTACCAAATAGCTTTAAAAATCTGAGTTTTTACCCTTGACTTTTTTTATGATCTTCTGGAGGTGTTACCGGGATTTCTCTCTCTGTTTAGGACTGTTCCCACATGGACGAATACGGGATAGCAGCGACTCTCCTTCCACTGGTCACAGCATTCTGCCGAGTCAGTTAAAGAACATTTTCATAAAGTTTTCATTTATTTATCAGGATTCCTTTCCCTGCTCTTGTTCACAAACATCTGTCCATCTGTCTGATAGAAACTTGGTGCAGGCATTACCCAGTTTGCCTACAGCTGCGTCCAGGAGCACACAGTCTGGACCAACATGCAGTTCTGGGAGGCCATGTTCTACAGCGACGTCCAGAACCACATCAAAGCACTATACCTGGAGACGGAAGACGGGGGCCAGCAAAACAACTCAGTGAGAAGCGTTCTGAAACATCATAATCTCCTTCATGTGGAAGCTGGATTTACATCCTTGATTTGCTCTCAGGAGCAGCAGGTAGCATCGAGCAGCAGAGAGATCAGCGCTCTGGAGCTAGCATCAGAGCAGAGCCGCCTGTGGCCGACGCTCAGCAAGGAGCTGCAGACTGAGCGTGTGCAGAAAGAGGAAAGCACGGTGTTCAGTCAGGCCATCCACTACGCTAACAGGATGAGTTACCTGCTGTTGCCTCTGGACACAAGCAAAAACCGGCTTCTAAGAAGCACAGGGCTCGGAGACTCGGAGAGTGTCAGCAACAGCTACGTCACTAATAGGTAACTGTATAAACGACAGCCAAAGGGATAAGAGGGAAATGGTTCTAAGTTAGCATGAAAGATCTTTATATATCAACTGTTTGCAAGTCTCTACCATGTTTAAAAATTATTCCCACATCAAAATTACTGCTAAAAGGGATTTTGTTTCTGCATTTCAAAGTAATTTGCAGGTATTTTAGTCTACCTGGTGTGGCCAAGAACACCAGATAGTTCTTGGCCTTAGATTTTGTTCTCTGTCACACCCACTTTTTTAACTTAAGCAGAAAGTGTTTTAGTGCTCGTACTCTGTTTTTGCTCTGTCCTTCCCCTCGCGTAGGACCGAGGGGAAATATTTACAGCTAAATGCAGATTTCTCTTAGTCGCCGTGCTATTAGAACCTCTTTCATACCTCCTTTAATGAGGTTGTTTGTGTTTGGCAGCATCGCGGGTAGCATGGCAGAGAGCTACGACACGGAAAGCGGCTTCGAAGATGCTGAGAGCTCAGATGTGGCTAACTCTGTGGTTCGCTTCATCAACCGCTTTGTGGACAAGGTTTGCAACGAGAGCGGCGTGACCAACGAGCACCTCAAAGCTCTGCACACGATGATACCAGGTATGAATTAAAGGGCTCTACTAATTCCATGCTGATCGGAACGAGGCTAACGACCGAATGTGTCCACAGATATCGTCCAGATGCACATCGAAACGCTGGACGCTGTCCACAGGGAGAGTAAAAGGCTGCCGCCCATCCAAAAGGTAACCAATTCCTATTTTTACATCCCACTGGACAAAGGCCATGCAGCACTTCAGACAGCCCTGCCCACTCCCCTCTCCACCAATCCCTACAGCTCACAGTGCCACGGCAGGTACGCCTGAGCTACGCATGCTGGGTGATTGTTCGTTGTTGTGCCGTTTGTCCGAGTGCCTCCAGACTGAAGGATGCCGTTAGCCCTGCATGCAAAGTTTCACGAACTTGACTCTGCGCCCTTCCGTCGCTCCCTAGTGGAGCACTAGATCCCTGCAACTTAAAATCAAAGAATAAAAACTCAATTGATTGTTTTCTGCCTGGAATACGACGTGATGATTTATGAGTAGTTGTTTGTGAAGCTCTCTGTGTCTGTGTCGGCCACAGGAAGTTCTTTAAGAATCCAAAAGGATAAAGATCATTTCATTTTTAGAATCTCTCAACTTGGCTTGGATCAAACTCAGTTAACCAGAAATACTTCAAATAACAAAGTTTGTGTTTTAAAAAGCATGAAAGATTAATTGAAGAGATCATCATGCATGTTCCTCTAGGTTATTTTTTTTCTTAATGAGCAGATTAATAAAATTATTGTAATTATCTTTTGTTTATTTATAAATCCGGGACAATCTACTTTTTTTTTTTAAAGAGATGAGAAGAGATGTTACATATTTAGCTACAGCTAAATCCTTGATGCCTCCAGAAGGCAGCTTTTTTTTTTTCATTATAGCCTCTTTTTTTAAAGCATAAGATGTCCCAGTAAGGATTGACCAATTTTAGAAATTTTGGTCTCAAAACGACCGGCTTTAGTGGGAGTTACATGTATTCCATACAGGTTTTAAAATTTTTGCTTAGTTTTTGTAACATGTCAATTTTAGTAATTTTTTTTCCCCCCATTGACTTGAATGGAGTTTGTAAATATTCCTCTCTAAAGTTTATGCTCTTCAAAACTCAATAACTCAAAAAATATTTTATCTAGAAAAAAAACGTTTAGTCCCAACAACGCTTGTCCCTCTCACAGTCAATAAATTATTTTTGTAGGTTTTTTTTTTTACAACAAATGACAGTTGTGAGTCTCTAGAATGTACAAAAGTGCGCATGCGCTAACCAACAGTGAGCGAGCCTGGAGCACGCAGATGGCTGAAAGAAATATTTTTTTAAATTATTATAATAAAAATGATAATGATTAAAAAAAAAATATCTAAAAATAATAATATATTTTATTTATCTAGTGCCTCAAGAGGGGTGCATGTGTATGCCACAGAGGGGCTGTGTTTGTTTTGTAATTAGTTTGGGTGCGTTTGAACCAAGCTGATCTACAAAGCAGAGCTCTGCACATGCGCATGCACGGTATGCTTTAGCCATGATGGGGGTTGTAGACCATTTTAAGCATTTCAGCATAAGTAAACAGCTGCATTGCATCAAGCACTGTTTAGTGTATCTAAAAGCAGGTAAACATGAGAGTAATTTACATACAATTTGCAAAAAACACAGCAAAATAAAAGTTTCTTGATTAAAGTTAAGTAATATTTTTAAAAAAGCGATAAAATAAATAAATAAACCATTATGAATAAACTGGTGTTGCGTTGTTTTAATACATTTTTTAAATTCCTTTAACATTAAATTATCACCCCTACAGTATAACTTGAGCATGGCTTTGAGAGCATGATCCTGATTGGTTGGAGTGATCATTACAAATTTCACACATTTTCATTAATTTTTCTCTCATAATTTATTTGCTTTGTCAAATTTCCTTTAATCTTTTTTTCCACCTTCTCCCAGCCCAAGCTGCTGAGGCCGACCCTGCTGCCCGGGGAGGAGCTGGTGATGGACGGCATGAGGGTCCACCTGGTTTCCGATGGCCGCGATGAAGCGACGGGGCTCATGGGAGGACCGCCTCTCCTTCCTGCAGAGGGCGCCATCTTTCTCACCACCTACCGCCTTATCTTTAAGGGCACGCCCACTGATCCATTAGGTAAGAAAGGACATAAAAAAGGATTTTTCTTTGTGGACTGAGTGATATCAAATCTAATTGTTTGATTTAGTGAGCGAGCAGATCGTGACGCGATCCTTCCCCATCGCCTCGCTAACCAAGGAGAAAAGGATATCAGTCGCTATTCCCACAGACCAGTTTGTCCAGGAGGGGCTTCAGCTGCGATCCTGCACCTTCCAGGTTCTTCTCTCTCAATCCCACCTCACACCGCTACCCTGCTTAAGCTTAGTATACTTAACGATGTTCCTGCCTTCCTATTCCTTCCATAGCTGATAAAGATTGCATTTGACGAGGAAGTTGCGTCAGATCTAGCCGAAGTTTTCCGGAAGCATCTGCACAAGTTACGTTACCCTCAGCACGTCCAGGGCACCTTCGCCTTCACCGTCGGCCAGTGCAGCAAGCTGGTGGTGGAGCACAAGACAAAGGACAAGAACCAGTCACTGAAGTAAGACATCGATCTGGAGGTTCAGATTAACTCATATTTGTAAGTAAATCGTTCTGATCTTCATTGTTCTTCTTTAGGACTCTTTCAATAAACCTGGTAAAGAGCGCAAAGAGGACCATTGGTAGGCAGTACGTAACCAAGAAGAAGTATTCTCCTCCCACATGGGAAAATAGAAGCAGCTTCCAGTCGGAGTTGGATGAAGACGAGATCTCAGGTACAAGGATGTTCAATCCCTTCTTCTTACAGATCTGAAGAAATCGTTCTTAAAAGTAGATTTTCTTTTCTCCACAGTTTCAGAGGAAGTGGACCAGAGCGCGCTCACCCTCTCCTCCACAATCCGCTCCTCAGACCGACAAACCATGAGTAATGTGGTGGAACGTGCCTGTTGCCGTGACTACCAACGCCTTGGTCTGGGCACGTTGAGTAACAGCCTGACGCGCTCAAAGAACGAGCCGTTTAGAATATCCACCGTCAACCGCATGTACACTGTCTGCAGGAGGTAAAACCTCAGAGGCTATAGGAGGATGGAGGAGATAAGGGTGGATATATAACAGTTGTCCTTGTGTGTTTTTTAGCTACCCCGGTCTCCTCATCGTACCACAAAGCATCCCAGACACCACTATTCAGAGAATCTGCCGCTGCTACCGACAGAACCGCTTCCCCGTGGTCTGCTGGAGGAATTCCCGGACCAAAGCTGTGCTGCTACGGTCGGCTGGACTTCATGCCAAGGGCGTGGTCGGCTTCTTTAAATCCCCTAACACTCCCACATCAGGTAGATCTACCCATCCAACCCCCAGTTCATACAAATTGCTGCTGGTGTACTCTTACCTAGTTTTTTCCAAATATTACCATTTTTTTCGGACTATTAGTCGCAGTTTTTTCACAGTTTGATCAGGGGTATGACTTATACTAGAGATCAACTTATACTGTATATTTGTTCCCTCTTCTTTTTATGCATTTTTGACAGTGCGACTTATACTCGGGTGTGACTTATAGTCCGAAAAATATGGTACATGCACATAAACAACCTAAATTTGGCTTTAAGAACGTTCATTAAGAAAAAAGATCTTACTAATTTATCAAACTTTATTCTGCTTTTTTGCCCTTTTTTTTTGTCTACACAGTTCCGTCTCAGGCAGACTCCACCAGCCTGGAGCAGGAAAAATACTTGCAGGCCATCATCAGCTCCATGCCATCGTACAGCGAGAACAGCGGCAGAAACACGCTGAGCGGCTTCACCTCCACGCACATGAACACCTCTGGTGAGCCCACGATCCACATCCCCGTCACTTTCACGCACCGCACCACTGAATGTTTGTACCTCCCACAGACTCCTCAGATAAACTAAGAAACCCTAAAATTGGATCCCTGATGAAGCAGGTCATGGGCACCAAAGAGGATGTGTCTGGTACCTTCTCCAGAGGAGGTGAGATGTTAACCAGAGGGTTTTTATTTCAATAAGGAGCTGCTGATGGGAGGTAGGATGGAGAACCAGGGAGTTCTTTACAGATTGTGTTTAGGAGGTGTGTATGTGTGGGTTATAGCGAGTGAACGCATCCTCCAATGTGTAGCGATGTTGGCTAACCAGCCATCTTTGTCATTTGACCTTAGCTGTTGGTCAAAGGGCGAAAATCATCTCCCCCTCCCATCCCAAAGTGTCTGCCAAAATCAAGAACCCTCCTGGAGGTACAGTAGGCCACGACCCCTCTTTCTTCACTGCTACCTAACCAATCAGATTTCTGCGATTGTGGTTGTCGTACCTTTTGGGTTTGGAGTGTGTCTGCGGACTAATGGTGTGTTCTCACTGCTTCTGTGTGTCCCACCCTGTTACATGTTTGATTCCTCGTTCTGTTTTAATAAAACTAGTCCGTTTAGAAGGAGCTGAGTCTAGTCGTCTGTAATCTTGTTCCAGCATGAAGTGGATCAGAGTTTCCTAATTCTAATGCTTACAAATAACCTCAACATCATCAGATGTCTGCTTTGTGTTTGTGTGTGCACATGGCAGGTAAGTGGGGGAGCATCCGAGGAGGGCGTTTAAGTGCCTACAATCCAGATGTGGGGACACGTCTAGCTGGGAAAGAGTCTCCTCAGCCCAATGGAGGACCCGGCGAGGCGCTGTTCCTCCGCCAGCAGAGAGCATACCTTTATATCATCGGGGATAAAGCTCAGCTAAAGGTGAGAGAAGTATGAAAACCATCTAGCTCTGACAGCCCAGCCTGTACCTGACAAGCTCCACCTTTTTTTTCTGGGGCTTGTGTCTCCAAATCCTGCAAGTTGGGCTGCTTTGTAAATGGAAGTTTTTATGATCTATTCAGGGTGGAAAGCAGGACTCGTTCCAGCACTGGGAAGTGGTCCCCATTGAGGTCTGTGACGTGCGACAGGTAAAAAACAGCTTCAAGAAACTGATGAAGGCATGCGTCCCGAGTTCTCCAACATCTGACCCCAACACAAGCTTCCTGCGCTGCCTGGAGGAGTCGGAGTGGATGTCGCTGGTAGGTTTAGCTCCTCACGTTTCTGATTCCTCATTATTCTTCTTCTCTCTGCTTTAACTCGTTCCTCACGTCTCCAGCTACACAGGGTTCTCCAGGTGTCTGTCCTTGTGGTGGAGCTCCTGGACACCGGCTCATCAGTGATGGTCAGCTTAGAAGACGGTTGGGACGTCACCACACAGGTGGAGTTTTCTCCCAGTTACGTCTGCCTGTGGTTTTTGAGCATAAGCATAAATGAAACATGTTGATGTTTGCAGGTGGTGTCGCTGGTCCAGCTGCTCTCGGATCCCTACTACAGAACCTTCGATGGTTTCCGGCTGCTTGTGGAGAAGGAGTGGCTGTCGTTCGGTCACAGGTTCAGCCATCGTGGGGCTCAGACGCTGGGCAGCCAGAGCTGTGGCTTCACACCTATCTTTCTGCAGTTCTTGGACTGTGTACATCAGGTGGGTCCTCTCTCACACACAACAAATGAAAAAAAATATTTCAGTGTCAGAAGCTCAAGGAGCAAGAGATAAACCCATAAAACTTTTCTGAGATGGTCACAAACATCCCAGCGGTCTGCGTCTTACAATGGAACTGCAATGCGGGCTAATGTTCACAAGCGTGACGTCATCAATAAACAATAAACTTGGTTTCATCACATCAAATGACAGAGCATGTCAGACTGGACTGAATGAAATCAAACGCGCTCACGTTCCGTCGTCTTCCGCTTATCCGGGGCCGGGTTGCAGAGGCAACAGCCTTCTCTGAGTGAGAGCCCAGCCACCCTGTGGAGGAAGCTCATTTTGGCAGCTTGTATTTGTGATCTCATTCTTTTGGTCCCCACCCACAGCTGGTGACCATAGAAGAGGGTAGGAAAGTAGATCAACATTTAAATCCAGAGCTCTGCTTTTTGGCTCAGTTTTTTCTTTACCTTAGTTTTTACATGTGTCTCCAAAAACAGGTGTTCACCTCCTCTAACGACAGATAACCGGTACAAGTGCTGTAAAACTCAGACTGATCATCTTCTAATGCACACGTGTCTGTACCTCCTTCCCCATCAGATCCACCTCCAGTTCCCCATGGAGTTTGAGTTCAGCCAATACTACTTGAAGTTCCTGGCGTACCACTACGTGTCCAACCGCTTCCGCACCTTCCTGCTTGACTCGGACTACGAGCGCATTGAGCTCGGTGAGACATGGCATCACCGTGAGATCTTATGAGAAAAAGTTGGGGGTTACTGAAGTTTCTCTCTGACCTGCAGGTGTCCTTTATGAGGAGAAAGGTGAGAGAAAAAGTCCCCAGGTCTGCAAGTCTGTGTGGGACTACATCGACCGGCTCAACAAGAAAACCCCCGTCTTCTACAACTACATGTACTCTCCAGAGGATGAGGAGGTGGGAGCAGGAAGTCAGAATGATAGAGATTTCCTGCTAGTAGGAAAGATTAAGTGGGTTTTTTTTTTTTTGGGTTGCAGGTGTTACGGCCATACACGTTTATCTCCAACCTGAAGGTGTGGGACTTCTACATGGAGGAGACGCTATCAGAAGGTCCATCTTATGACTGGGAGCTAAAGGGTCGGCAGGAGAACCCAGCAGAGGAAACAGCAGAGAAGCCTGATACGAGCGGGCCGAAGTCTCAACGACGGGTGGTCTGGCCCTGCTACGACAGTCTGAGTAAAGTGGTTCCCGATGCCATTACCAAGCTGTTCCACGACCTCCAGACTTTGGAGGCTGAGCTTGGACAGACATCTGAGAAGTGGAAGGACACGTGGGATAAGATCAAGACAGCCCAAAGAACGGAAACCAAACTGGAGAGCAAGGTAGGCTAGTTGGATTTACTTCTGAAAAAGAATCTGGTTTCTATTTTCTAACTTTCTATTTTTTTGCTGCAGGCGTCGTTTTCCAGTTCCTTACTTATGTCCTCCAATCTGAGCCACCAGCGGCGCTCTCAGGGCGTCTACCTGCAGGAAAGCGGCGTCGGTTCCTCCATCAACCTGGGTCTGGACTGCGAGGCCAGCGCCACCTCCACGCCGGTGGCCGGTCGATCCAGCGCAAGCACACTCTACAGCCAGTTCCAGAGCACAGAGAGCGAGAACAGGTAAGGATTTCAGTCTCATTTGGCGCTTTAAGAACATCTTATTATGAGCTTTTGCTTCCTTTCAGGAGTTTCGAAGGTATTTTGTACAAGAAAGGAGCGTTATTGAAACCATGGAAACCTCGATGGTTTGTTCTGGATAAAACCAAACATCAGGTAAGAAGTGGTTTAATTAAAAGTGGGAAACAAATCAAAAGCTCACTAATGTTCCTTTCATTTCCAGCTGAGATACTATGAAACCAGACAGGACAAGGAGTGTAAGGGGGTGATCGAGTTGTCCGAAGTGGAGTTAGTCATGGCAGGAACGCCCACCTTGGGAGCGCCCAAGAACATCGAGGAGAAAGCCTTCTTTGATGTGAGCTTTAAACACATCCTCTGTACGCTGGAGATTTTTTTTTCTTCTTTAACTTTACTTTTCTTCTCATTTTCCAGCTGAGGACGACCAAACGAGTGTACAACTTCTGTGCACAGGACAGCCACAATGCCCAGTTGTGGATGGATAGCATCCAGAGCTGCCTGTCAGACGCCTAGAAGAGGGAGGGACAAGCTCAGATGAACAAAAGAGGGGAAGGGGCCTTTCACCACTGAAGCTCTGCTTTGTTTCTCAGTGTTGGACTAATAATCTCACATCACGATCTTTTTTTTTTATATATAAAAGTAGAAAAGACAAAAAAAAATCCCAACAAACCACTTCCTGTAATAGCTGCAGCCCCAACCACTGTCTGACCACTATGAACCAAACGGTTACTGGAAGGTTGTCCTGCAGCATGAAGATCCTTCCAGACCCCCCACCACCTTACTAACCTCACCCACCCTGTATAAATAAAAAACACTGTGGGGAGGAATGACGGAGGAGCTGCAGCCAAGCCTGGATTCACCTAAAAGATTCAAACCAGGAAGTAGACTGACTAAAACTGCCCTGAAGAGCAACTGGCCAGCTCTTCTAATCCTCAACGGGCTCTGCTTTCACTGCCTGATGTAGTCCGGTGTTCAGAGGAAAATTAGCGTGAAACGGCACATCAGCGGTTCATGAAGGATTTCCTTTTCTTTCTGTTGTTTTTTTTAGGTTTTTCTACAACTAGTTGTTTTGTAACAGAAAACTACCCCTTCATCTCCGCACCATAAAAAGATCAACTTGGTGAAACCAGATTTTTTTTCCATCAGGTATTAAGTGCATCAGTGACTGTTCATTGATCATGTTTACAGAAAAAAAACCTCCCTCACTAAGATCAGCTCCATTATTGTCACTATTCCATTTTATTTTTTTAGGGATGCTGAAGGAGAAAAGGAGGGATTCTTTTTAACAAACCTGAGGTCAGAAAGATGAAAAAGAAGTCAGTATTTAAGGAGGTGTGGAGAAAGAAAAATGATGGTAAAAATGAATATATTTTATTACCCAGGTAGAGTTTTTACACTGTGCCTGCTCCAACTTAGACTCAGCTAGATTTTGCACTCATCAATTTGGATTTAAATATTAAACTCCTTTAGAAAAGGAGTGAAAATGGAAAAAATACCCCAGTTTTTCAGTTTGAAAAATGACCACGCCCACTTTAACCACGCCCCTCGACCGCACTCTTCGAGAATTCTGCTAGCGTCGTTAGTGCTTGGTTTTACTAGCTGTGCTAGCTAGCAGAGTTAACTAAAAGCCATTGCTATGGCCAATGTTATTTACTAGTTAGAGTTAACTAGCTCTGCTAGTTATGTCTTCTAGACTGTGTTTTTTCGAAAGCTGCCCCTCCACACACACACACACCACTCTGTAAAAATACAACCAGTTCTACTGCTGTCTGAACACAAAACCATTTGAAAATATAGATTTTTTTTTCTTGTGTCTTATAACTTTCTTTGTATATACTACTCCAGATTTGTATGTAGCGTTTATGCTAGTAATTTATTTAACTTGTCTCTTCAGTAAAGAGTTCCTCAAGCACCACTTTATTTTTTAATTTAGGAATTCAATGTGCCATTTGTTTATTTCTGTATTAATGTGACTAATGCTTTTATGTCGTTTTTTTTTTTGTAAACACAGTTGTCCTTATTTTACATGAGCAGAACTGGTCTGTTACCGGGTGGCTTTTTTTTTTTTATTACTATCACCTACAGCAGTAAAATGTCCCAGTTGTAGATTTCATGTCCCAAAAATAAATGTCCTACGAGAAGTCTTCCCATCACTGGGTTCTGCTGACTGCTTCTGTGTTGGCTCGAGGCACTTTAAGGTAGCCATTATTGGTGAGGTTGGTGGTCGTAAATTTCAAATATTGAAAGTTTTAATTGTGGTAGTAATTATACCCTCCCCCCCATTCAAGCAGATTTAAAGTAACACGTATTCTATAATGTTTGAACTTAGACATACTTTTACATTTACTGTCAAACATTTCTTAATTGTATTATTTATTAAATGAAGGTGTCCATGTTTGCAGCTGGATGTGCTTTCTTAGCAAGCTGAGGGATGCAAGAAGTTTCCTGTGACTTGGAGGATGAAGAGACAGGTCAAGTTTAAGGTGACACAGGCAGAACCCAGTAAGGGAACACTCCTTTACACACACACCTCACTTTAGTTTACTCATCTTCCCATCCTAGCCCAATTACAATAAACATGTTTTTTAATTTATTTTCTTTCTTTAGAAATGAGTTGAGCCAGATTTTGTTGTCAATCATGTCAGTATAGTTTTTAGAATAAAAAATAAAATACTGTGGGTTTAAATGTTCGCTTTTTGTCATTTCCTGTTACATCAGCTCAATTCTGGCCATCTGAAACTAAATTTAACACTTCCAGAGTATACCAATATTGGGTTGATATTGCAATATTAACTGCAATTTTCATAAGGGTGTGGCCAGGTGATGGCTCTTGAAATAGTTATGCAATGCTAGTAAAAATTTACCATGTTTTACAAAGCCTGTTAAATTAAAAGCACAAATAAGAAATACCAAGTTGATAATGCAGCATCATGCGGTCCTGCTTTAGCAGTCAATATAACTCCACCTGTCTTATACGAATGGATGGTCTATGTCAGGGTGCCCAACTAGTTGACCACTGTCTGATTCCAAATCCACCGATAGGTGTGTAGAAGGGAAAATATTAAACGACAGGGAGTCGGTGTTGCCAACTTAGCGACCTTGATGCCATTTTTATTGAGTATTCGCATCGTCAAGCAACTTTTTTTTTTTTTTTTTAAAAGCGGCAATCTAGCAGCTTTTTTAGTGTTATAGATTTTCGAATCTGTGACATGAAAGCACGTTGTTAAGCCTGTTCCCAATAGGCAGCGCCTGGTACTGCTGTGGCCCCTCCCAAAGCAATGATTGTGTGCATTAAGTGTCTAATGGGTTTGTCACAAAATAATTTGTTAGGGTATTTTGACTGCAGGCTGGAAACTATCTGTGAGGATTGCGATTTTGACTTTGGACTGGTAGATTTCAGGAAGTTATCAACTCCTAAAATAGCTCTTAAGACAAAAAAGGTTAGGCAGGCACTCCTGGTTTATGTGATATCTTGGTTTAAGCACTCATGTAAGATTTTTTTAAATTTTGTGACCTCAATCTTTGGCTCTGAAAACCTCTTTTACATCTCTAACCGGTATAAATAAGTCAGGTTCTTTAAACACTAACGTGATGCTAAACATGTACGCATCCATCTTTTTCGCTTAAATACAATCATGTTGCGGGACAACCCCAGCATTGCTTTCCTAGGGTACTTCCTTTGGCACGGAGATGTTTCAAGACCAACCAGTAGAAATCGAGATCCTCTTCACAGTGGAGAAAGGGCCACTCATCAAGGTATCCAGGAAACATCCAACTCAACCATTTGGCATCTGTTGCTAACCTTTTCGATGTGCACAACAACATAAGATCCATTTGCTGCCATGATGTAAAGGTACAGGCTGGTAAAATCTCCCAGAATGCAATATAATCCTTGTATTAGAGCTGTGAGGAACTGTATTTGGCCCACTGAAATTTTAAAAGCTATAAGGCCGACATGAGGATTCTAAATTCCTGTAATACAAACAGTACAAATAACTATCAAAATATTAAAGTTAAAAGCTCTAGATCTCATATTCAATGTACTACGTCCTCATTAGCTCATTTAGAAAATAAAATCAAAGCATCAAAATTATTATTATTTTAGTATTAATGTGGTAAACCAGACACATTTAATTTCATTGCTTTTTCTTTAAACAGTGATCGTAAAACCTGATTGCTGTCAAAAAGATTAAAGTAATTACACCAAAGAGACTTAGAGCCCCGCCCGACGCAGACCTACACACCTTTTACTCCTACTACCTGGATACGAGAAAAAAAAAAAAACAGGAACAGAAAAATAAAAGACGACAAACGCGTCACTCCTCCCAGATACCGCTCATACCCTGCAGTAAGTGCTCGGTGGAAGAAAAAAAAAAAAAAGGAACAGACAACAATAGTAATCTCAAACTTGCTTGTAAAATTACTTTTAAATGTAGATAATATTTGAATATAGGTAGATAATGTTTGGTTGATTTAAGGGGGATAGCAATAAGAACTCATTACAATCAGAAGGTCTTAGCTCACTAGCTAGGTCAACAGAATTGGTTATACATGCACTAAAAAGAAAAAAAAAAAAAAAAATCAAACTTCAGCTGGAAATAATATCAAATTTTTTCTTTTTTTTTTGCCAAAACTACACCAAATGTTTTTTTTAATACAAAGAAAAAAAATGGACTTTTTCTTTTTAAATAAAATGGCTAATTGACATTATTGCACATGAGCAAAAGACAGTAATACTATTTGAGCTGTGTTCATCGAACTGTCCCTCATCCGTACGGACGAACCCTCCTGAAGCGCTTGAAAACATTCACACTGGTGATTGACAGAAAAAAAAAGATGGGTAGAGGTCTTGATCTGGGTGACAGGACAGATGACAGCCAGCAGAGATGAACCTATGTTGTGCTATAATGTTACAGTAAAACGGCTGCATAAGTGCTTTTTTTTTGTTTTCCTTAAGCTTGAAGAGAAAGAAAAGTTCTCAAAAACAGGTATTTATTGTTGAGGCATCATTAAAAGTTGGCCTGTGCTATCCATTCGGAGGAGGGGGACAAGGAGCTGAGGGTTGGGGAGGGTTTGTAAAATCTCCAGCTGATGGGGGACGAAAAAAAAATCTTCAGGACATAAAAAACTAGCGATGTTACCCCCCTCCGATTCTGTCGTTTCTTTGTCGCTGCTACATTAAAAAAAATCGCACCGAATTTTGTGCGACGTCACGCGGGGGGGAGGAGGAGGGACAAAGGGGAGGGGCTTCAAAGATGATTAAGCTAAATTTTCTTTTTTTTTTTCTCTCTCATTAAAGTTCTGCGCTGCCTCATTATTGGTGTCGATTGGCAGTGTCCAGGTCCAATAACATGGCAGAGTGATTCTTTTAAAAACACCGTAGTTGCAGTGAGGTTATGGAGGGAGGAGGGGGACAGAGCAAGGGTGGGTGGGAAGTCACTCTGGAGGATGGGAACGTTACACCGGCCCGTTGACGGACACCTCCTGAGCTGGTGGCGTTTCCACTCTGTTGGACACAAAAAAAGATTTAAATCTTCACGTTTTTTGACAAATATGAAGAAAAACTTAATCAATTTTCAGCTTCCTGCAGATGTTAGATGACAAATCCCACCCACAATTATAAATACTGCACTTTCTACCGCCTGCTCTAAGCAAAAAAAAAAAAAAACCCACACCATAGAGCTAATACTCCCTGCACACTCTGACAATCAGAGCGCCACTGCCCACTAGTGTAGAGGATGTGCAATTACACTATATTCTAGTACGGCAACAAAAAAAAGTATGTTCTCCAGGGTGACACGGCCTGCCTGGCACTGCTTTTTGTAGCCCACTATTTGAGAAGCATTTCTCTACCTGCTTTGAAAAAGTGATTCATTCTGAACTACACTTCAACTGAAAACTAAATCCTTGCTTTTTAGGGAGTCATGTCATCCAGGGAAGTTATAATTAAACGAAATGTAACTAAATTATTCGACTTGCCAAACTAACAGCATGACTAACTGAATTCAAGAAAAACGGCATCAAACAGATGTTGCAGTTCAATTTGTGCTTGTATCAACCGTCAAGCTAATACTAATGAGTTAGCATCTTTCTTCCTTTTTGTAAAACTTACTTCCTTTCAGTCTGTGTGTTTACAGGAGAGTCCTCAGCAGGTTGCTCGGTAGCTGGAGTAGAATCAGACAGGGACAGTTTCTCCAGGGCAACCGTACTCTCCTCACTGCAGGAGACAAGATGTGTTAGAGATGAAGCTGCCATGATGGCTTCCTAGACCAAAAATTTTACTGTGTGAGTAGACCCGCTCAGTTTGGTCTTTGGATGACTTTCTAAAACTTCTAGAGCAGGGGTGCTCAAAATACAACTCATGGGCCATGTGTAGGATTATAACCTTGTAGCCTTCTAAACTGACCTCCACACTTAAGTTTCATAGAAAAAAAGTATGTTATTAAAAAACAGAAATGTCTATACATGTCTATAATGTCTATTCTGCCGATTGTTTCTGCAGAGTTTTATTCTTTACAAAACTTTATTTCACCTTGCAAACTACTGAAAACTAATTACTTAAATCATTATTTTGTTGTTGTTGCTATCACAGAGGTTCATTGCTACGGAAAGAATGTAAACATAGCAAAAGCTCAAACTTCACTGAGTTGCTAGCTAGCTAGCTGCTCCCAGACTAGGTCATCCCGGCTCTCAGTCTGTAGCTGGTTGTTATGTGAATGACATAAATTCAGAAGCATTTGAAAATTATTTGATCACAAAATAACTCAAGCAAGACGATGTTCTCCCTAGCGGTCCGTACAGCAACAGGTTAATTTATATCCAAGGTGGTACAAATAGGCACATGCTTAATGCTGCCTCCTTCAGAGCAAAGGAATAAAATTCTGCAAAACGAGGCATCTGAACAGCGTTACAACAAAAGACCAGTGAAACTGGCCCCCTTCGGTCTCAGCAGATTTAAATACGGCCCTGGAAGCATCCAGTCATTTCAAATCCCAGTTTAAACTGTAATTACATCAATGTGGTGATTATGTTTCAAATATAGATGTTTATATATGTCCACCGGGCTGCAGACTGGACCGGTCCGCTCCAGACTGGACCAGTCTGGGTGTTTAGTGTGAAACCGTTTGACCCACTAAACTTTTTTTTATTATTATTCTAATTCTCTGTTTCACTCTGGAGAACTTCCTCTGAGCCGCTCACCATTTGAGGTCAGCTGTCTTGGTGCTGGTGGGCGATTCTGTTGAAGCGGCGTTGATCTTTTCCTCCTCACCGTCAGAGGAGTTGCCGTCCGAGCCCACGGGAGGAACGTTCCTCCCCTCTCCTCCTGCCTGGGCTACGCTGGCTTCTATTAGAAGAACAGATATGAGCATTGTATTTCCTCCTCTAACTTCCTCTCAGCTGCGCTCACCGATCTGCTCCTTTTTCTGTTTGGCTTGTTTCTCAGCGTCGGCGTCTACAGGCGAGCTGCACCGAGGATTTGTGTCCGTACTGTAAGAAAAGCAGGACAAAAGTTCATTTGTAGGTCAGGATTACTCTCTGTTTTTTTGTTTTCCTCACCCGCTGAATGGCTGGAACTCTATAAAGTTTGCCCAGCCCGTCTCCTGCCCCGCTCCTCCTCCACTCCCGTCTGAGCTCTCCCAACCCGGTGAGCTTTGGGGTGCAGACGTTCCTCCAGAATCCCTGAAATCGGCAGTCCAGCCTGGACCTGGAGAGAAAATTCAAATTTAAAACCCAACAAAAAAAAAAATATTGTGAAACGGACTGATTTTTTTTTTTTACCCGTGTCTGACGTGTTCTGCTCTGAACCTTCTTCCTCATCAGATTCGGACCCACGATCTCGCTCCCGGCCTCCATTTTCCATGCTGTTTCTGGAGCTTCCCTCCGAGGTTTGAGAGACCCCAAACCTAAAAAAAATAATAATCTGCAGCTTAAACACAAAGTGTAAAATTCTCCAAGTCCGGGATCAAAAAAGTCATTTTAAAAATGATCTGCACCTTGTTCTGGATTTAGCTTGTGTTGCATAGTTAATCTCCTTCTCCTCCCAAATGTCCTCCTCCTCTTCAGCATCGTCGAATTGGCGTATTCTCTCTTTACAGCAAGCCTCGAAAGCTGCTGCGTTGGCCTGCGGAGGAAATTAAATCATCTTTCTGCAGTAAAGTATTAAAAAAAAAGAGAAAAGTTTGCTCTTTAAACTTACACTATTATCATCAGCATCTAGATTAAAACTTATTTCAGCGATTCGGTCGAATGTAGCGCTGAAAAAAGAAAAAAAAAATAAAGATTTGAATCAAACAAAAAAAAAAACTTTTCTCGGTTTGTCAAAACAAATTTTATTGAAAAATTTTGGGTAGTCTTCGCTTACTTGATATTTTCATCGTGCTCGCTGAACTCCTCATCGTTGAAACCGAACTGGTCCACAAAGTTGGCGGTCATCTGTTGGATCTGGTAGTCTGAGAAAGCCTGCGTGGACGCCGGGTTAAAAGGAGGTCATAGTGAGGATTTCACTGCATCGCGATATTAAAAATTATCACAAGAAAAATTGCTACATTACAATATGTAGACATTATTTTTTTCCCTCAAAAACAAACTGTCTCTGGTTGATTCTGGTTCTGTTTTAATGTATCTGGTGACATGCTGTACATTTTTTAATCAGTCTGTCGTGGCAAGCGCAGTTTTCTTTGCGGTCGTCTGTTGGGGAGGCAGCTTGACCGCAAGAGACAACAATCAGCTGTTCAGACTAATTGAGAAAAAAGCAGCTGTGGAGAGGAATAGCGTGGATTCTGTGGGAGCTGTTTTGGAGAGTAGGGTGAGGGCTCTAATGCAGAGCATCCTGAATGATTCCCATCACTAGGGATGGATATTGATAAGGATTTATCGATACTAGTCGATACTTTTAGAAACAAATAAGTATTATGAACATAAAAACTTTCATTTGGATCATGGTGGAACTCCCAAACAGAACAGCCTGTGTTCTGATCTAATGAGAAGGCAGGCTTTCTTCCTTTCTCTGTAAAGTTGGTGGTGGGGAACACTACAGAACTTTGAACTTTTTTTTAATTGTTGTTTTATTGTTTTTTTATGACAAAACATGGAGCACGTGTGTTTTCAAGCGTGCTTGTGCCGAAATTTATTAGCTTACCTGTTGCATCGGATTCGAAGCTGCTTGACGCTTCAACACAATCGTCAAACATCTTTCAGTCTGAATGCCGTGGATGTTTTAGCAACGTGTTTGGATTAATTGTGGTTCCACCTTTACATGAAAATACTTTATTGCACTTTAGACAACGTGCGTTGTCGGCATCAATTTTGGTACAATAAGGCCAAACTCGAGATGGCCTTGCACGTTCTGCCACCACGCCTCCCTCGGCTTCAAAATGGAGCTTTGTGTGTGTAGCAGCCAAGCATGTGTGTGAGGTGCTGCTGCTGCTTGTAGCGAAAAGTGTTGCGGCTCGGTGTGACCGGAACCGATAGCAGATCCATTTGGACTGGCGCTTATCGGTCCGGTCAAAATGACAGCCACGGAACCGGTTTAGAAAAATATCCGGTTCTCGATACCCATCCCTACCAGTCACCCTCGACATTGAAGTGGTTACAACCCAGAAAAGGGACAGAATTAACAGGTTCCTCTTAATGAGCGCTTTAAGAAGTCGTGGAAGGAACTGAGTCCAATGGGTTATCTTATTACAATTGATTCTAACTTTTATTTATTTGATTGTGCGATTTGTCGCAGATAGATCAAATTTGTATCATGCGATCTATTCATTGACGTTGTTTCTTTTTCTTTTTTCCTCCAATTCGAGCTGCGTTTACCTGCTGGAGCGACAGGTCGTTGGGGAAGGGACTCTCCATGTCGTCATCCTCACTGGACGAGTGCATGTTGTGAGTGCTGACCTGCAAGGAGAGAAATGACGCTAAGTCAAAAACATGGCTGATATTCACAAGATTCAAACCTCTTCTCTTTAAAACCAACGTCAATCTGAACATGAAAAAGAAGACCCTAAAGCTACACAGTCGGTATTAAAAAATAAACCCTGAAAAGACTGAAATAAGAGGAATAAGAGAATAAGCATTTGTCACTTCATCTGCTCGTCTTGGTCACAATTTCGGTTGACACAAGATGTGTCAAAAGTCTTCCTTTATTTCCTTACATTTCAAAACGGCCTTTTGTTCTGTTTAATCATGTTTCTGCTTTCACTTATCACGCTAAAATAAAGCAACGAAGGTTGTGGGTTACTACGAACTCTCTTCATAAGTCTTTAAATTTCCCTAACATGGCCACAACAGAAGAAGAAAAATACCTCTTGATTTGTTTGGTTTAAATAAATAAGACTGGGACACATTCTTATCTGGTAAAGATCAAAGAGAACAGAAACTACAACAAATCGCAGAAAATAAAGCAGTAAATATCAATTTAAAAAACAGAAGGGGTCACCAGTTCGACTGTGTTCCTCCTGTTGGTTTCTCTCAGGGTTTCATCCACAAAGCTCTCCCAGCGTCCCCTGCAGTCTTCTGGCAGCTCTGCATCAACAATCATTCTCATTGAATTTGAAATTCAACCAACTAACCCAGGAGTGGGCAAACTTTTTGGTTTGCGGGCCACATTGAGTTCTAACATTTGTCACGGGGGTCGGAACAGGAGCAGATAGACGGCATGCCTTGGTAACCTCTAGATTAGACCAACAGAATGGTGCGCTGGATTTAAAACAAGCATGCTGAATGTTGCATCAAGAGCGGTAAATTTCAAATCTAGCGGCGCTAGGTCTGAAATCTAGTGCGATAGCGCTTAAAAACGTGCATTTAGAGGCGCTAGGTTTGAGATCTAAGCACTTGATGTAACATTTAGCTTGTTTTAACATCTAAAAAGCTTGTTTAATTTGTGTGTATTGGGCCCGATGTCTTTCCATATCCGTGCACACTGTTTATTTTGACAGTGTGTGCATCACGAACACACACACATTTTAATGGGAGCATTGTTGTTGTTTCTAGAGTGTGCCATCTAGTGAGGAGACATCAGAATTACAGGGAAAATAAAACATTAACATTACTTATTTATTTGATTTTTTAAAGTTCGGCGGGCCGGATTAAAACGTTTAAGGGGCTGCAGGTGGCCCACGGTCCGTAGTTTGCCCATGCCTGGTCTAACCGTATTCATTTTTTATAAATAATAACCTTTGATGAGGTCAGCGATTTGGGCCTGGACTGGGCCTTTCTCCAGATTCTGGACCACCATGTTGGCAATCCTGGTCAGGTGCCCCATGTTGCCTCTTCTTTTACCTCCCTCGGCCCTGAAGATCACAAACACACACTTTAGACAATCTCTACAAATGTGTTTTAAATATGTCCAAAGTGTTGCATCCTCACTGGATTTTATCGTTCTCCTCCCACGCGTCGAGGATCCTCTCGACCAGATGACACTTCTGGAAGAGCTAAAGAGTCCAAATAAATAAAAATATAAGTTCTGATGGTGAAAGTAATTAATTTGTCTAAGTTGTGCTGACCAGAGAACAAAACGAGAGACTCTCAATTTTTACTTGTCAACAAGGACAACAAATGGATACAAAGACTACTCATTCCGGTCCACAGTTGGGGAAAACAAGAGGGGTGTTCTAACAGAGTAGTCGGGATAAAGAAACACGTTACAGACCCTGGCTTACAAATATTGGAGATAAAGAAAGAAAAGTGAATGGAAGGTGGGGGCGTTCAGCAAACAGTGTAAGCACATTCATCAGTGTGACAGGTAACACTGTCACACAGCTTCAGGTCATGAACGGCCTGCAGCTGGGGATCACTTTTGAATGATAAAAAGAAAAGAAGCATATAAAAATTTATATTTTTTACCAAACAATAAGGGAAAAAAATGACATTTACTGACAGGTTGAAGCTGTGAGAAGTACCTACATGTGCCACCAGGGTGTTATGGAGAGACGTCTCAGATTTGCTGGTCACGGCTGTCTTTTCCGTTTCCTCCCCTTCGCCCTGCACCCCTTCGTGGGACGCTGCCAGCTTGTCATCGTGGTTCTGGAGACTGGTGCCGGGCTGCTCCTCGGCGGATGGATGGTTCAGAATAGCTGCCACACACAGCTCCACTTGGAAGTGCAAGAAGTTATTCCAGGAAAATTGAAAGAACAGATCCTGCGGAAACCAAAACAAAAGGAATCAGGAGGGCAAAGAAGTGAAGACGAGGGACTCAAAGTTCTTCATCCAGAACAGCGGGTCCTGAAGAATTCCTGGCTAAAAATGTTTTAGAAAAAACTGGTTGGGAGAGTTTAAGAATTTAGCTCACCAGTAGTAGATCCATTGTGGCGAGGTTGCAGAGTTCCTGGCAGATGCCGGGAGAGCTGGTTTGCAGCAGGGCGGCCACCAGCCGCGCCACGTGAAGGCGAGCGTTCCCCAGCGGCTGCTCCAGAACGCCGACGGTCGTCAATATTGCACTTTTCTAGAGGAGAAAGATGATGGTAGAAGATAATGGAATTCATAATGTTAGTTCCACTTTTAAACAACGGCTGATTTGCAATAATTTGGTGCAAATTGTGAACTAAATAGACAAAATTTTTCTGTTCATTCACCTGATCACAAACTTTTGTACATACTTTATAATCTCATTCAATCTAAATGAGAGGAATCCAAATGGAAAAGTGAGGTCACAAGGAGAAGAGATAAAGAAGATGGAAGATTTTAAGTACTTAGGGTCAACAGTCCAGAGCAATGGAGAGTGTGGAAAAGAAGTGAAGAAGAGTTTGCACTCAGGCTGGAACGGGTGGAGAAAGGTATCAGGTGTGATGTGTGATAGAAGAGTTAAAATAAAAGGAAAAGTGTACAAAACCATAGTGAGACCGACCATGATGTTTGGACTAGAAACAATGGTACTGAGAAAAAGACAGGAAACAGAGATGGAGGTAGCAGAGATGAAGATGCTGAGGATCTCTCTGGGAGTGACCAGGATGGACAGGATTAGAAATGAGAACATCAGAGGAACAGCACATGTTAGAGGTTTTAGAGATAAAGTCAGAGAGGCCAGACTGAGATGGTTTGGACATGTACAGAGAAGAGAGAGAGAGTACATCGGCAGAAGGATGCTGGGTTTGGAACCACCAGGAAAGAGGCCTAGAGGAAGACCAAAGAGGAGGTTCATGGATACAGTGAAGGAAGACATGAAGATAGTTGGCGTGACCGAAGAAGATGCAGCAGATAGGGTCAGGGGAAAAAACTGACATGCTGTGGTGACCCATGAAGGGAAATGCCGAAAGGAGAAGAAGAAGAATCTGCATGCACACACATCCTCCTCCCCCTCCAACACTAGATTTCTCCATTGAGAGAGGATTAAAAATGTGATTGCATTTGAAATCATTCTTTATTTTTTTTACCTTGGGGGGATCCAGGAGAAGCTGCTGGAAGTCCTTTAAATGGGGCTCAATGGCATTTAAAATACTGCTGCTGACAGTGTAAGACCTTTCATAACCCTGAGAATACAGATCCATCAACCCCTCCAACCTGGCGGAGACGAGAAGACGTCAATAAATATGGACGATCATCAGAGAGAAAAGAAACAGCTCCTTTTGGTCTGCTTGAACTCACCCGGACCTTCTGGTCTCCAATAAGGTAAGTAGCACTTGAGTTCCGTTAACGAAGGACGCCTCGCTCCTGTCCCCCTCGAACATATTTTTTAGAAGCCCTGCTACACTCTCCTGCCTGGGAAAAAAAAACAATCAGAAAATTGTAATCAACATTGCGCAAAAACACTTTTTTAAACACTCCGTTGCCCCTCGGACACTTACGATTCTAGTACAGCCAATAGCGGGTCGGACTCCACATTCTCTTGCATCTGATTGGCCTGGTCACGACTAAGGCGGATAATGTCACAAAGCGTTTGGGATGCGTTTGATTGTCTCTGAAAATAAAAAGCATGTTAAACTTTAATAATAGATGTTTAGTAAACTTGTTTAAAGTTTGAAAAGCCCCGCCCACTCCACCTACCTCTTCATCTTTCCCAGTATAGATGAGCTCTGTCAGTCTCTGGACCAACTTCTCTTCGTTCAGCCACTAAAACGAAAAAGACGGGAACATTTAGAGACTTTTTGGGGTTCCGTTTTTCTCTTTGAGACGAGGTTTGCTTACGTGGAGAACCTCCAGTCTTAGAGGGGCGGGTTCCACACAGCTGATGAGGCGGAGCAGCAGGTCCATCATGGCCGAGGCGTCGATGTGTTGGAGCACCAGACTGATAAAACCTTCTTTTTTCTTTAGGAAAGCGATCACCTGGACAGAAAATGTTCAGTTAGAAACTATTTGTGCATTTTTTTTGGGGTGTTTTTTTTTCCTACCTGTTCGGTTTTCCTGGCAATGAGATTGCCGATGGTTTTGCTAAAGAAGCTGGCCAGTAAGGGGTTGAGGGGCGGGTCCTGCTCCAGGAACTGGTAGAGAATCTCCAGGAGGGATTCGTCTCCGCCGAGCTTATCGTTTATGATGGACACATCGGAGGTCAGGAGCTCACAAGCGATATTAGGAAACCTTTTGGAGACGAAAAAGAGACGATGATCAGAAAGCAGAACGTGGATGTGTCTCTGTAGTCGCCCCTCCCCCGCTGCTTGTCCGCTGTCTCACTTGAAGCGGCTTCTCTCCTCAAGGTCGGCGGGCGGCTCTGTGGTTATAAGGGTGACCAGCTCTTGCATGCACTGGTCCTGGGAGAGGAAGAGGAGCAGCCGACGGTTCTGCGCTTTACACTCTTGCAGGACGTCGTCCTCCTCCATCAGCTCTCTCAGCGTCACGTCCTCCCTGTCCAGCAGCTGGTCGATGTGGGAGGTGGTGTGCAGGTCGAACTTCCAGAACATGGTGACCGCTGGGACGGGGGACACAGCCCTGAGGAGGGGAGACCAAATTAAATATAAAATCATCTTTTTGAAAGTTTTACCACATCAAAAACCTCAAAGTCTCTCTCCTCGGGTACTGCTCTCCCTCTCTTCAATTTTTTTTTTATGTAAATGCACCGACATAAAACAGCTTTGCTATCCTACTGCACTTTACACTGTATTTACAACCTCAAACAAGATTTACGCTGTGTCTTGAACGCAACATGGGGTCGGGACTAAGCAGGGAGCGAGAGGAAGGAGGAGTTCAGTGTCAAAAAATTTAATTTTTGGCAAATATTTAATTTCTGAGCAAAAACAAAAATGTATTGCATCTATTTATATGTGCTATAAGAATTATTACTCTACAAAAGCACAACAGCCTCATCTGATTTGTGTGACTGTTTTTTTCACTTTGTGGGAACAGTCTGACCTCTCAGCATCAGGGTTTGTTCATGCCAAAGTGAGTGGGTACTTTTTAGATTTAATTAATCAGTTGTTTCTATGTGGCTGAGCTCTCACTAAGAGATAGAGTGAGGAGCTCTGCCATCCGGAAGGAACTCAGAGTAGAGCTGTTGCTTCTCCAATTCAAGAGAAGCCAGATAGGGTGGTTTGGGCATCTGGTTATGATGCCTCCTGAACGCCTCGCTGGTGAGGTGTTTCGGCTATAGAACTACAAACAAGGCCTGGGCGGACACTTCGTCTTCATGTCACAGCGTCATCTCTTCTAGCTGATTGGGCGAACGTTTCCCAAACACTGCGATTGTAAACTGATGCCCACTATACTTCATAAAGTTACTGGAGTAAATTAAAAACCCATTGAGAACACTAGATGCTGTCATCCTGGCTATCCGTCTTATAATAAACAGTGGCATCATCTGCGAAAAAAAATAAATAAACATGTGGAAAAGCTGTTGCAAACATACCAGTGGATGAAATATGGATATCTTTAATCAGACCTCCCCCACGGGCAGGCAGGCATTTGTGTTTGTGCAGACAAAAGAGAGTGTGGCGAGGCCTGGCATTTATCAGCATGGGTCTCCTCTTAAACCACAGGCCTCTTTAGGAGATGAGACGTGGAGAGGCTCACCATACCCTAAAAGAAAAAAGTTTGCTCTTGATTAGTAACGTTTTATATAAAAACAACTTTAATACAAACACTCTATGCGTACTTCTCATTGATTGGTTTGAAAAAGTGATCGACTGTTTGAGGCTTTTGTTTCATTGAGTTCAGGTTTCCTGGTGCAACAAGGAAACCCAGTGAGAGTGAAAAAAGAAAGAAAAAAAAAAAAAAAAAAAAAGGACTTAGATCTGCTTGTGCGGATCTCCAAGCAACGCGTTAACAACTGTTGATCATGGAAGTAAAACTGAAGGAGGAAACTAACTCGCTTCCTTCTTTTCCTTTCCCTATTTTCCTCAAGAGGAGCGTTGGGGGGCGGACGGAAGGGGGGTAGAGCTTTCCTTGCACATGCAGCAGCAGGGGCAGCAGTGTCCATCTGGCATACATTTACAGAGTACACAAGTGCAATAATAACCCCGCTGAGCACTCCCTGTGGACGCAGAGCAGGAAAAGCAAATGCTTGACTTTACATCCAAAATAGAACCCACCAGAGGCAACCTCAACAAAAACAGTCTACTGGCACATCCACCGACGGATGAAAAGAGGAACAATAGTACAGAAAGGCCACGCATGAGGATGTCGCGAGAGTCAAATCCGGGCTGTAATTAAACGAGGTGAAAGGCTGAAAAAAATAAAAGTGATTTCACTACTTTGACTAAATAGAAAAAAAAAGGCCCAAAATAAACTAAATTTACTATAAAGATTTGATTTACGATGTTACTTTAAAATGAAAAAATGATCATTATAATTCATCAGTAAAAGTTTTTCATTTATTTTAGATCAGAGTTTTTCAACCAGTGTTCTGCAGCATGCTCGTGTATCGTGAGAGATCATCAGGTGTTTCGTGGGAAATGATCGTATTTCACCTCATACAGTGATCGGGATCCACCAGGAGCTCCCAAAGATTGTTTTGGTTGACCTCATGGTGTTTGTGTAAAAATAATTGGATTAAAGTGTATTTATTTACAAGTATGAAATCTTATTGTTTTATTTAGAGACATGCACTGCTGTCCTGTGATAGGTTGTTTACTGTAACCATAGCAACTCACTCTTCTTCTCTACTTTATTGTTGCATGTTGCTGCCCACCTTCCCAAAAACTATCCCACCTAGTGATTCGTATTTGTACATGTTTTTACGGTATTAAGAGAAAATGTAGGTTGAGTTTTTTCAGATTTTTTGTAAGACATTAAAGAGAAAAAAAGTCCATTTTTTAAAAAAAAAAAAAAAGAATCAAGAGATGATAAATTAGGTTTTGATGTGTTGATTTGATTCCTAACCAGGACACTTTGATGAGAATCACTATGCTGTTAATATAGGCAGCTAGAGAATATATTTCCATTTAACATTTTTGGTTGGTAGTGTGCCTCAAGATTTGTTTTAATGGAAATATGTACCTTGGCATGAAAATGTTTCTTTTTTCTACATACTCCTGCACTACTACACCGCAGCAGGCTGCCACGATGGCGCCAATGGTGGGAGAAACTGGGGGTTAGGTGTCTTCTCCAAGGAACCTAGACGTAAACTCAGTGGGAAACAAACCCGCGAACTACCGGTTTACTTCTGGTCCACGTGCGAACGCTCTACCACTGAGCAACTTGATGAACTTTACTTTGTTATTTAGTTAAAAAAAAAAAAAACCTCTATACACATTGATTTTTTAGAACTTTTTTAATATAACAAAGAGGAATCTAATAACAGGGAGGCTAAATTAGTGTTTTTACAACTTTTTTAAGCCAAGGTATATTTTTTATCTATTAAAAAATCTGGAGGCTGGAGTGGGTTGCTGTGGTTACAGTAAATCTATCCATGACATTCTTGCCTGTACATAAAGGCGATCTCAAACAGAGAAAGATAAATAAATAAGGTTTCATCTATTTTACTTTACACAAGCACCAGAAGATCGACCAAAACAATTGTTGCGATCAACCGGTAGATTGTGATCGACGTATTAGGTGACCTCAGATCATTTTCTACGAGTTAAATAAATGTAAATTGAGACTTGGCACGAAATGCACATCAACTGACTTGGAGTAGGAGATCAGATTACTGTTTACTTCATCTCAAACAGAGGCGTCACCAGTAAATAACTCAAAAACTCTTGAAGCACCAACTTTACGAAAAATCCATATAACATAGGTAAAACTAAAGATGATCACGTAAAAATGCATGTCTTAAAAGACGGCCCAAGTTTTCACGATCGATTGAAAATCCATTTTAATTAAATATGTTAACAAAAAAAAATCAGATGTGTTTCGATCGTGATTATAATCATTTGATTAAACCGTTTAAACGTTTTTTTCGGTAGATGTTACGTTAAAATAAGCCAAACAGAGAAGTAGCACTAAGCTAGGCACATCGCTTTTTTAATAAAATGTTACAATCGGTGGTTTATTTACGCGCAAATCCTCCACATTAGCTTATGTTAACTTTTAGTTCCTCCTTTTTGTAACTTTAGCCTGTGTGCTAGTTATCGTGTGACAGATAACGAGTGTTAAACTTGCCTAGCTGCTTAACTTGTGTTCAACTTTGATGCGGTAACAGAGTTCAAATTAGCGTGTAGCTCCAAATCTGAGCGATCAACTCGGTGTGGAAACACAAACTTACCTTCGATTACAAAATCCACCGCGATCCAAACTTCTCCGTTTGATTTTCACGAGTTTTTAATCGACAAGTAGCTATCCCAGCTAACTGTGTAGGCTAGCATCCATTAGCTCTGATTTGTTTTGAAGAAGGGGGTCAGCTAGCAGGCTAGTTAGCCTCAACTTAGCTAACGTTACTCAATTGTGTCTTTGAAGGAAATCAAAACTCGTTCCGTACGTCGATCTACTTGCAATTAGTGGAGATTGTTTGGTGCAAATGGAATTGATTCGATTTGTACTCACGTAGAAAGTAATTGAAAGGTGAGGCTAAGTTTTAGCATGCAAGGCAGGAAAAACTCAGTCATAATTTTCGAATCAAAATGGCGACACGGCAACGAGAGCGCGCATGGACGAAGCACGGGAGCGCGCTTCGGCTTTAACATTAGCTTTGCTAAACTTGAAACGACGCTTTAGAGTAAAAAAAACTTTTAAAATTTGTTTGTAACTAATATATTGTTAGTAATTTTGCTGTATGAGACCAATTATGACACCACAAGCAAAAAACTAATAAAAGACTACACATTCTAAACTTTTTTGAACGCATATGTTGTCACTATCTTTCTGACTTTATCCTTGACATTTTTACTTTATTCTCAATATTTTCTCATTTAAAGTTGACATTTTCACTTTTTCGCCCACTTTTTGAGTTTAGTATGTCTCTTTCTTTCACTGCAAAGTATTTGCCCTTAGTCACAGAATAGATTAAAACTTGGGACTATATATTGAATTGAATTAATGTTTTAAGTACATGTAAAATGTCAAAAATGTATGTAAGGTCTTTAAATATCTATAATAAAGAATTCTAAAATAGTTTTTTCTGGTTTCAGTTATGAAGGCTAAATAAATCATGCTTCTTTTTTTAACATTTCCCATCAGGTGTCGCAATAGTAAGTCAGGTTCTACCATCTAACCCTATCTCCTGCATCCTCAAATATCTTCATGTATTCCTTTACTGTATCCATGAACCTCCTTTTTGGTTCATCCTCTAGGCCTCTTTCCTGGTGGTTCCAAACCCAGCATCCTTCTGCCGATGTACTCTCTCTCCTCTGCACATGTCCAAACCATCTCAGTCATGCTAAATATGGATTAGGAATAAATGTGTATGGATGGTTGTGTGTGTGGCCTTGCAACAGACTGACGACCTGTTAGATGACATGGGTATCCTACCTCTTGCATTAGGGTTAAGTGGTTCAGAAAACAAAATGAAAAACTTTTGGACATGTTCAGATGAGAGCGAGGGAAAATGTATTAGCAGAAATATGCTCCGTTTGGAACTGCCTTGTCGGAAAGGGTTAGAGGAAGACCAAAAAGGTGGTTTAAATTAGATTGATAATTTTTTGATCCCCGTGGGGAAATTCAGGTATCCAGCAGCATCGTTTGTAGTTTATGGATGTATTGAATGAGAAAATACAGATTAATTGGGGTGAGAGATGGTCACCGGCTATGGGTGGTGACCGAAGCGGGTAAAATGTGTTCCTCTGCAGGGAGCTCTCCTCTCACGCAGAGATAGAGTGAGGAGCTCTCCCATTCGGAAGGAGCACAGAAAAGAGCCGTTTCTTCTCTGAGTCGAGATTAGCCAGATGGGTTGATTCAGGCATCTTGTTAAGATGAATGCCTGAACGCCTCGCTGGTGAGGTGTTTTGGGCACGTCCCACTGGGAGGAGAACCAGATGCAGGCCCATACCAACTGGAGGTACTATGTCACACAGCTGGACAGGGAACACCTTGGGATTCCGACAGCGTGAGCTGGAAAATGCAGTCAGAGTGAGGGAATCCTGGGTTTCCCGTCTGAGGCTGTTGCTCTCATGACCTAGTCCCAGATAAGCTTAAGATGACAGAATGGGACGAATTAAAAGTAACTTTAAATCCAATTTTGCAAGGGGTGTAAATCATTAAAACAGTATTGCAAATACATATGAAAATATGTAAAAAGAAAATAATGATGAGGACTCCACTGACTGAAATTGATGTGGAAACACAAACTAAACTTTTATGACTGACATTTTAATATTCTTTTTTTTTGTTTTTAGCTTGAAGCTATTATCAGGAAGAAAGCAGTAACTAGATGCTCATAATAAATCTGTTCAATGGTCAGTGGTTTGACACGATAACTATTTCTGGCTGTTTTCACCTTAGAAATTATTAGGACAACCTTCAAAACACGCTTCAGGAACATTTCATACCCTAAGAACTGATGATTATTATGAGAATACGTAAATTAAAAAAAACTTTAGGTTTTGTTGCCACCTGTGATGAAGTTGTCCAAGGGCAAAAATAACAGGAAAATACGACTGTACTATTTCTTAAACGAACATAAACAAAAAATCTTCACACAATCTAATATTTTGGTTTTGCATGGTGGATCATTCAACCATACTTCTTCTAAATAAATCTGTAACATTTTAGAAAATATAGAGGTAATTCAATTGACAACAGTGAGCTAGCCTGTGGGTTTAGTTCCTTAGCTATGCAAAGTGCTACAACTTCGTTTCTATGCAACTTCATTTTAATAACAAATACCAGGGCATGTACAAAGACCTGTTAGCTCAGATAATCCAGAGCAAGTGGCATAATAAAAAGGAGTGCAGTCAGAGTTCAGGGGTGTGACAGATGAATGCATGAAACATTTAAGAAATGTGTTTCTCTTTAAAGCAAACACATTGGACATCACATGTTGAGGTTTAATAATGATAGTCTTTGCTTCATACATTCTCTTAACCTTCCAGGAATGTAAGGTCCTTTTGTCTGACTTTTATTTTCTTAAAACAAGTTTTAACGGGCTGGTTTCGTCTGTAGTTACGTCACCGAGCCGGAGAAATAAAAGAAAGCACATGTGTGTTTTCAAAGAATGGACCAAATATTCTTCTTTCGGCATTTCCCTTCAGGGGTCGCCACAGCAAGTCACAGCATGGCCGGTCTCACCATGGTTTTGTACACTTTCCCTTTCATTTTTGCTGAAACTCTTTTGTCACACATCACACCTGAAACTTTTCTCCACCTGTACCAGCCTGCCTGCACACGCTTCTTCACCTGTTTTCCACGCTCTCCATTGCTCTGGTCTGTTGATCCATAGTACATAAAATCTTCTACCTTGTTTAGCTCTTCTCCCTGTAACCTCACTTTTCCACTTGGGTTCCTCTCATTCACCCACATGTACTCTGTGGACCAAATATATTATTCAAAATGATTTATAAGACATTTAAAGATCTAAATGTATTTGGTTCTCTCTCTGATCTATATACACAGTTGACATAAAAACACAATTTTCTTTTCTATTTTTATTGTTTAGGATGACAGTGGAGTACGTTCATAGATAAAGTATAACAGGTGGCCTATATGTTTCACATCTAGTCCTTTAATAGTGCTCTATCTGCAACAGTCTGCCCCTTAATAACTTTAAAATTATCTATACTGAATTAATACGGGAGAAAAATTCTTCTATCTAACCCTTTATCCTGAATCCTCGTCGGTCACACCAACTACATTCACTGCATCCTTCCACTTCAGACGTCAAATAGAAAAAACTTTACTATAAACACATTGTACTCAATAAGCAATGCCGAGTTGAGAAAGCCTCTTGTATCTGTGACTTTGTTCTTTCGGTCACCACCCAATCCTGGCGACCATCTCTCATACCATTTATCTTTCATTTCTCCTTTTTGGTCTCCCTCTAGAGCTCTTCTACACAGTTCCAAACTGTGCATTCTTATGCTGATATATATTCTATTTTTCTCACCTGGACATGTCCAACGAGTAAGAATCCAATTTTAGCATGACTGAGATGGTTTGGACATGTGCAGAGGCGAGAGAGGGAGTATGCTGGGTTTAGAACTGCCAGGCAGGAGGCCTAAAGGAAGACCACAGAGGAGGTTCATGGATACAGTGAAGGGAGACATGAAGATAGTTGGCGTGACCGAAGAGGATTCAGGAGATAGGATTAGATGGAAGGCGTTCTTGGCCAGCTGTGTGACATAGTCTTTCCAGCAGGTCCAAGATCTGTGTCTGGGTTCTCCTTCCAGTCGGGGTTGCTGAAATACCTCACCAGTGAGGCATTTGATGTAAGGCAGATGCCCAAACCACCCGTTCTGGCGCCTCTCGATCTGAAGTAGCAACAGCTCTACTCTGAGCTCCTCCTTTATGGCAGAGCTCCTCACTCCATCTCTGTTTATCTAAATTCATTTGTGATGTAATGTACTTGTTGTGATAAAATTTTGTTCTCTTTTTAACAACATTTTCCACTAAGTTGCTTATTTTATTATTTTTCTAATATTTTTTATTATAATTCTAATAAAAATGAGTCAATTCATTTCAAGTTTTGCTTATTTTAAGTGTAAAATTATTGAAATTTAGAAATAATGGAACTTTTTTATTTTTTCTATTTTTGGTCCTCTCTTCCTGTCCCACAATGCATTGCGCCCTGTGGTCTGATCATGGACCAAAGCGGTAAGTGAATGACTAAAAGTAGTAATAAACTTTTATTTAACGATCAACCTTTCAGTTCTACCTCACGGACATATCCGCTGCAAGATTAATTAGGATTAATTAAGAATTAATTGCGTGATTACGTTTTATTTCCACGTTTTGATGTTTAGCAGAGCACCGTTATGGTTAGCAAACACAAGCTAGCAGATGCTAACTCTCTTTAACTAAAGCTTGCGCGTTCACAATTGTATACTTTTTAGGGATATATTCACAATCATATCACTACTAATACGTGCGATGAATATTTAGATAATCAGAGGTATTATTTTTGCCGATGTTGAGATTTGCGATCATGCTAGCTGCTAGCTAATGCTAACTGCTAATGCTAACACATTACAATTATGAATATGTATTAAAATGACTTTTTAAAATGAATATTTTAGACTCCTTATTAAAATGCTGTGCTTTTACAATGTGTTTAAGCAAGTTTTAACCCTTTGATTGTGGATTGTGAACGCGATTAGTGGTATTTCAACATTTTTATGTGCATTTAACCAGAAAAGTACCATTGGGATTAAAAATATTTTTTAAGGGAGTCCCGGACAAGTGGAAGCAAAATTTAATATTAAATACAAACAAAAGGTTCATAGAATTTGGATTCAACACTTGTGATTAGACTACAAATGTAACATGGCAGTAATCCTAGCAAGGTTAAAAAAAAAAAAAGTATGGAAGTGTTGCTGCCCCCTAGTGGTCAGTGACGGCCATAACACTCGTGACTACACATCACAATCATGTGTCATAAATGTACAGTTATAAATCTGGGGGCTGCGTTGTAAACAGTGTCCACTATCTGAAGCCGCAAAGAAGATGTGTTCATATAAAAAATATCTTCATACTCCAACACAGATTAAAAAGGTTGCAGAGATAAGATGCTTTTTTGTCTCAAGAGTTTCGGTGTCCTTTTAGAGTTTGAAAATGGTGCAGTTATTTAGATGTGTTTGTCTCCCAGATTGTATTTTCTTGACCTTTAATTTTTACTTACTCTATTCACCCCTCACTGGGGAAATTTGTGTGCTGCATTACACTGCAGCAGGCTGCCACAATGGCACCAATGGAGGGAGAAACGGGGGGGATAGGTGTCTTCTCTAAGGACCCTAGACGTTAACTCAGTGGGAATCGAACCTGCGAACTTCTGGTTCAAAGCAAATGGAAAATTATGTTAATACTTTTCTCTTTTTATTTTTGGTTCAAAGAAAATGATCTTCAAGGAAGTGATGGATCTGGAAGTTTGGGAGGTCTGGATGTTCGGAGAAGGATCCCGATCAAACTCATATCCAAGCCTCCTTTAAGAAGTAAACCACCACCACGAATCCAGAGACCTCTAGGTAGACCGTGTAAAGGTGAACCAGGAGAGGATGGTGAGTCTGATCACATGGATTAATGTTGATGAGTTAAAGTTAAAATCAATTACTATCCCTACCTCAAAGTCTGTGAGGATGGTTGCCTGTGTTTGTGATCCTACAACAGACTGGTGACCTGTTTGAGATGTACCTTGCCTTTAGCTTGAAATCAGCTGAGATAAGCTTCAGCAACCCCTGGAAGAACGAAAAACATAAATGAATATTTGAATGTAAAACCATGGGAATCATTTCCACATCCTCCCCACAACAGTTTATTTTGTTTTTGGTCTTGCAGAGAAGTTTGGCTTCAAGCAAGAGGACCGGTTTGAATGTAACACCAAAGCTGGGGATGTGTTTGCAAGTCAGAGAAGATATCCTCAACCTCTGTTTTGGGACTGTAAGGTAAAAGAATTTATTGTTATCATAACAATCAGATATCGCGGTTTAATATCTCTATTTTTTTTTTTGCTCTCTCCGGTTCTCCTCCTCTCTCCAACTGAGTTCCATCTTTGGCTTTGAAACTCCCCCTCTTGACCTGAACAATATTGACTACTCTGTTTAGATCACATCTTAATAGTCTTTTGTTTTTTTTAATTGTACCCACTAGTTAAACTTGATCGGTGAAAAGGACGACGTTCCAATCCACTTCTGTGATAAATGTGGTCTCCCTATTCAGTTGTATGGACGGATGGTACGTATGTTTGTCGCCTTTTCTCGTCAGGATTTTTTTTAGTTCTACTATTTGTTTCTTATCTGTTGTGCTTTAACTCTCTAGATTCCCTGCAAACACGTTTTCTGCTACGACTGCGCTTTTATAAATGAGAAGAAAGGAGAGAAAATGTGCCCGGGGTAAGATTAATGACAACTTTTTGAAGTGTGAGGGTTCTCATTTGGACCGCAGAATGAGTTACTTCAAATCCTCCAGTTCAGACAGGATTCTGCTCCTGACCTGTAGCAGATTTCTTTGAGGTTAGTTTGTGTTTTGTGTTTGCAGGCTAACTCTGTACAGCTGCACAGATCCAGTGCAGCGCATCGAGCAGTCTCATCGAGGAGGTCTGTACATGTGCAGCATCGTGCCAGGCTGTAAACGTACTTACCTGTCCCAGCGCGACCTCCAGGCCCACGTCAACCACCGCCACTTGAGAGCGCCCAAGTCTTCGGGGGGTCGCCAGGAACCTTTGCACCTCCCACCAGCTCCCGAAGTCCCCGAGCGATTCCGTATGCCCCCGCCTCTTTTAGCTAAGAATCACGTTCACATCCCCAACCCGCTGCAGCACAGCAGTCACGACCCTTACAGCCAGCCCCCGCCTCCATCCCCGCACGATGGGCCACCACCCCCTTCTGCTCTAGGTCCTGAGACATTCCGCATCGCCACGGTAACAACTCGTAAACACAGTAATCTTATCACCGTGCCCATCCAGGACGACTCTTCATCGAGAGAGCCTCACGGTGGTGTTCCCTCTCAGCCCCCCCACCATCACCCAGGGGACTATCCCGGGGGGCCGCCAGTGGTGTCCCATGCCCACCACATGATGCCCCCACAGCAGCACTTTGGACCTCCTCCTCCACCGCCCCCCATCAGTCATCCGATGCAGCATCCCTCGCAGGCCTCCGGGGCACCACACCTGGTGTACAATCAAGCTCCTCCTATGTCCACAGCTCCTCCTCCTATCACTCCTCCGCCAGCACATATTTTGGGCCAATTGCCACCACCTTACATTGGCCACCCGCCCCCAGGACCTCCACCGCAGCACAGCGGGCCTCCAGTTAACGCCCCGCCCCCTCATCACTATAACCCCAACTCCATGCAACAGTTCCCCGAAGACCAGGGTACTCTTAGTCCACCGTTCAACCAGCCAGGAGGGCTCAGTCCTGGGATGTGGCCCGCTCCCAGGGGGCCACCTCCTCCACGGATGCAAGGTCCACCTCCACAGGGCCAGATGCCCGGACCACACCACCCAGATCAGAGCCGCTACCGACCTTATTATCAGTAAACTGCCAACAGGTCTGAACAATGTGATAGTAGACCTCAGGATTAAAGAACATAGGACTTTGTTTTCGATCAAACTCCCCAATCAGAAATGTTTGTCGTGCACATTTAGTTCACTTACCCGTTAAACTTTTAGACTTTAAAGGTTCATAAGTTAAATATTATCGTCACATGTACACTGTAAAACATTATCAATAAATTTTTAATGGAAGATTTTGATCTCATTTTTCACAGTGTTTAACACTTAAATTTGAGGATAACATGTTTATTAAAATAATGGCAAAGTTTTGTGGATAAATTAGTTTTGGTTATTCATTCGTATTTTTTTTTTTTTTTTATATATATGTTTGTTACTTTCAACAATTGAATGAATGACTTTGATTAGCTTGTTAAGCGAATAAAAACTGAAAACAACCTCACACTGGGAGCAATTATTAAATCATTAAAACTGAATTTGAATCAGATGGTTGTGATTGGATGTATCCTGTTGCTGTTATTGTCCAACTGAGAGGTAAATACGTCCATAAACTACTTATAATTTGCTGAATATGTGTTAAAAATATAGTAAATTGAAGGCTACTATGAGTGATAAGATTCCAATAAAAGTTTTTTGTTTGTTTATTTTTCCCTGCTTCAATTTTATATGGTTTAGTTTTGGCGCCTTTTCGACGTTTGATTTCAAAATAAGAGCTTATCAACTTAGCATTATGGGAAACTGCAAATGTCTACGCTAACGCGTAAATAAAACAAAAGTCCTGATAAAGTGTTTACTTTGGGGTGAAAGTACGACTTGCAGGTATGACATCCGAAAAACCACATTCTTAAAAGTCTTGTTGTGTTAAACTTTTATGTCGATATTTACTATCCTCTTCGAACAACTTTATAAAAACAAATCGGCCACAGGTATAGAAAGTTTCAACTAATTTACCGTAATATTACTAATAAAAGCACACCCGGGTTTTTTCCCTCTGAATACCTGAATACAACAAAGTTTAAGTCCGCAAATGCGACTTAAACTCAAGTCTGACGTCCTGTAAACAGCGCTACCACGCATGTGTAGTAGGGATGGCCAGCTCGAGCCTGTCTGTTCGAGCTGAGCCGAACAGAGTGACACAAAAGTATCGCGAGAATTGCTCCGATTCCGTGTGTCGGAATGTCAAACATCGCGCGACCCAAAATCCGAGCTACTGTCACGTGGAGCCAGGTGTCGAAGAGCTCGGAAAGTTTGAAGGGGCGGGTCGGTCAATCAGTCAGAAGATATAAAAGGGTTTCATTCATTCAGGAAGTCGTGGGTTTTTGCGAGGAGGAGATTTTCTAGCGATTTGCGACATCACAGCTTTGAATTCTACAGGGATTTTATCACAGTAGGTATTGTACACAATAAGATCACTTTGATCTTGTCAGACCTTTAGTAGGTGTCACTTAAAACACACACACATTCAACCAACACAGTCACACACGCACACACAGATTTATCAGATTGTTTTTAGGATTCACCAACACAAATATACTGTTTGGAATTGAGAGGTTGAAAGAGTTTTTTGCGAGAATTGCATGAGAGTGGCCCCGCGACAGACTGGCGACCTGTTCGGGGTGTACCCTGCCCTTCGCCTTAAATCAGCCGGGTTGGGCTCCGGCACCCCCCGCAACCCCAAAGGGATAGACTGATAAGAAGATGACTGACTGACTGTATGAGAATGAAAGGTGAGTGTGTGTTTCTGTGTGTAAGTTGTAAATGGAGGGAGAACCAGTTCTGTTTTAATAGTCACAACCGGGAGCGTCATCTTCAGCGGAGAATGACATTTTGTAGGACCTGCTGGACAGCCGGGTTGGTACGTATTTTCATCTGATCAACGATGTCCTCATGTTACATGGTTTTACAATCCTAACTACTTTTTTCTAGGTGAAAACCAGGGAAGTCAGTGCGCGAAGGCGAATGCCACAGTGATGCCTATCGGAGCCCTACTTCTTCAGGGGAGAAGACCCTCTCGCATTCTGGGCATTGAGGACAACAGTTTACCCAAACCTGCACAAACTGGCCAAGCATCTCCACATGCCAGCAACCTCGGTGCCCGGTGAGCGGGTCTTATCCAAAGCGGGAGAGAGTGTCAGTCTGAAGAGGAGCAGACTAAAGCCAACCACCGTGGAAAAGATTTTATTTTTAAATAAAAATCTACGACAAACATTTACAATTGTCCTGTCTAATTTCTGCGCTATTTTAGAGCCGCAGAGACTCTCTTACGTCTTTCCTGAATGTTGCTGCTTGTGTCACAGATTGTTGATTAAAATCGTATTTAATTTATACATTATTTCTCTTATCAAAACATTACAAAGAGCTTTAGATTAAAATATCAAAACAGACTTTTTCTATACTTTGATTTGGAGAGCATCGAATTGGACACAAGTGAAAATATCACACACTCTCCCAAAACAAAACTCTTTACGAAATCTTCTACTGCGCGCTCGCAAAAAATCATCTGTTTAAATGTATCGGTGTGTTCATTTTCCCTTCCGTAAGATTCTATCAGCTGGTCCTCTATAGTTACTCAAAAGACAGTGGGTCAAATGTGTGCTTTATTGAACATTCAATTACATTGTCAGTAACTGAGTGAAATTTGATTGTTTAGGCAACTGTTACTATGGCAACGAATTAACGTAATCTCATTTCATGATAAAAAATAAACTACAAGAGGAATTGCCCAACAATAACCCACATGTCATCTTCTAGCAAAACAAAATTTGAGGCGTAGATTTTTTTTCTTGGTTTGTTTTTTATCTGCGCATGCGCAGCCTGCAAATGTGCCGACTCCTCGTGTCGACTTTTCGCAGTTGCTTGAAGTTGCTCGATGAGTCGCGAGGCCTCGGATTTCCCATCCCTAATGTGTAGTATACTGCACATGGGCAGTACCGTACTTAGCCGAATTTTTTTGCTCTCTAGAATTCTTTTTTGCAAATAACTTATTTACGGACGCGCACCCCATCAGTGCGGCCACGCATGTTCGAGTATTGAGAATATTTTGGTATTTCAAATTTTCTCATGTTTACATCTTTTTGCTTAACAAGATTAATTTTCTTGATTTGATTATTCGACTATTATTCGACCGTTGTGAATTCTCCGTTACAACGATTTATTTATTTTTTTGCTTTAAATATGGAATGGTCATTTTATTTGATTAGTTTTGAAGTACTATATTCACTTAGGCATGGGCCTAGTGGGAATGGAACCGGCTTCTCTCAGTCTGAAGACGACTGAGCTAATGCCTCTTCTTAATATAGAGTGTACAAAGTTTTTTTGTTTGTTTTTTTTAATGCAGTTTTAGTTCATGTTTTAAAAAATGAAGACTACCTGTAACATTGTATTCATATACGAGATTGATCATTATAACTAAACATGAGACGAACAATGCTGATAAAATTAATTATCAGTCCATTTGAAAACATACACATAAATGTATTTGTCATTCAGCTTTTACTACACTCCGTTTAGTCGACCTTCATCCCTATAAAGGTGACAGGATGACATATTGGTGGAGATAATCTGAACAAAGATCTCTTTTAATGTTCAAACGTACTGCTTTCATACTTTATTTTGGTTCATTATATTTGTTAAGTAAGAAAGGCCAGTTTTTGGATTCAAAACCTATAAATCTAACAATTTCGTTTGAGATTTTAAGCACAAAGTAATCCATAATTTCAAGCTTCTGTTTTGCCAAATGCTTGGTCATAAAATAGGTATCATTCTCTTTATGGGAGCAATATCTCAACTGGATATAAAACTTTTCCATGAAGAGATGATTCATTTCTACTTCGAAACATGACCAATTGTTTTTTAATTTGTGGAAGACTGCTTCAGATTTGGTAATGGTGGATATTTATTAGTGTACAAGCTAGTGTTTTATCTCTATTACCCCTCAATTTGTTAAACCTACCCTTATGTGACCTTTAAACTTGTGAAAAATGTTGATTTTTTTCTTAATTGGAAAGTTCTTGGAATTCATTGGTAGACTTCTTTCCTAAATTCATAGAAATTGAATCTTAGCTCCTGGAACAGGCATTCCCAGTACAAACTTGAACTGGAACACCAGGGTGTGAGTACCAGTGGATCCAGACACTAGAGGGTCTGATGGGCAGACATAAATAAAGCTCACCTAAAACATCTTCATAAGATGCTGGATTGGAAGTAAAATGAGGGGAAAAAAGTGCAGAAGGTCTTTATTCTGTTCCGTCATCTTCCGCTTGTTCCGGGGTCGGGTCATGGAGGCAACAGCCTTAAGCGGGCAGCCCAGGCCTCTCTCACTCCCCGGCTGCATCCTCTGGCTCACCTGGAAGGATCCCAAGTCTTTCCCCAGCCAACTGTGAGACATAGTCTCTCCAGCGGATCTTTATGGAATAGTCTTTATGGAATAGTAATTTTTTTCTAAACAGGAGGGAATCATATTTATTAAGAAAAAAAAAAATCAGAAGAAACTACCAGGATTTTTTACTGGTCCTACATCACAAGTCTGGAATCTAAGAATTACAGAATGATTATCCTTTGAGACTGAATGGATTACTGAAGATCCTACCATCAAGTTCAGGACTGCACATAAGCAGAAAGGTGATTATAAATTTATTTTTGAATTCTTCTAAATAATTTTAACCTTCGACAAATGACATATTGTTTGTTCAAATCCCATGTTTGAAAAGAGAATTTAAATAGAAAAAATTGAGAAGAACGTTCTGCGAAAAAAAACAAAAAGAAGCCAATACTCAAATAATGAAAAAAAAAAAAATTAACTGCCTTTTATTTAACTTAGTCTCAAAAAAGAAAAAAAGAGCAAAACAACTAAAATATCTTCCTAAAATTACTGGAACAAGAAAAGAAAACTGCCCTAAGAAGTGAAATTATTAGACATGCCTATGAAACTTGGACCTTTCTTTTACTTTGATTTTGTGTAAAATGTAGACTTTTTTTTTTTTACAAATATGTATTTGATTTTTGTTAACTATGTATTACTTTTAGTGGTATGAACAATAAGAAGAACAATATCAATTTAAAACAAGATTTGTTTAAAAAAATGTAGTCTGAAAGCAAACTGTGCCATTTTCAATCTAAATGAAAACTATTTTAGTTTATAAATTGTTAGAGATGTCAAAATGTTAATTTATGATTAAGGCAAGTTTATTTGTAGCACAATTTATACACAACGGAATTCAAATGACAAGAACATTAGTTCTGTACTCAGGACTCTGAACTGGATTCTTGACTTTAACCTAGCTAATAATTTGACGTTCCCAGAACGTTCTGGGAAGGTTTTTTAAAGGTTAGTAAGACGTTCTTTAAAGGTTCATTTCGGTTCTCTAAAGGTTCAAACAGAAGGTTCTATAACTGTTGCAAAACGTGTTTTTTTCTTTCTGAACGTTCCCTGAAGGTTTTCAGAACGTTCCTCTAACTTTAATTTTAACCATAACTTTCAGGGAACCATTACGCAATGTTAGGAGAACATTCTCTGAACGTACATGTAACCTAAAAAAAAACTAACCTTTAGGCAACCCTCAAAACCTTCATAGAACCTTCTCACAACCTCCACAGAACCTTCAGCTAACCTCAGACGAAACTAACTTTCACAAAACCTTTACACAACCCTCAGACAACCTTCCCAGAACATTCTTCTAACTTACATAAAAAACTTTGAATTGCTTTACGTATGAATTGCGCTCCAAATAAAACAGCCTTAGTAAAAATAGTGAGAGGATTTGTGTGGGAAAAAAATGTTGGTTAGTCCAACTGACTTTGATCCCTAGAATATTTTGAGAATCGTACATAAATATTTTTCAGATTTTCTTGCATAAAAAAACCAAAAACACATTTTAAACAAAATTATTTTTTATTCTCATCACTTTGAAAATACATATACAGTAAAATAAATTGAGCTGAATTTGAATATTTACATCCCATATGTTTAGAATATACGTATATAAAAAAGCATAAAACTCACATCTGCTTATGACAGACAATAAATCAGCATTCTCTCCATTAAAATCTATTAAATAGAATAAAAACTACATCCATATCTCCACTTTTAAAATCTTAGTGTCTTCTTTAACACAATACAAAGAAATAGATTTATTATCTTAGTAAAAAATATCTTTCGTCTTTTCTCCCACAGCAGTTTAAAAATAAAAATTAAAATCTAGTTTCTACAACCGGAGTCTGTAAAAAAAAAAAAGTGAAAAATTATTTAAACGCGTGCACGTTGAGCAATGTTTTTAACCCTGATTTAATTTAATACTTACATTTTCATCTCGTATCCTCACACTGGTTTGATGAGCTGAGATTGTTGTGATTATCTGCAAGGAAAAAAAAAAAAAAAAAAAAAAGAAGTGTTTAGCATCTCTTTAGTATGAAGTTGTGACATGTTTTGATAAAAGTTACCTTCTCATTTTGAGGTTTATGTCCTGTACACTCTGGATGTTCTTCCAGGATGTGCAGCATGGCATCATGGAGCGTTAAGAAGAACATAGACGCCTCCACTTCATCATCAAAAAAGGCGCATTTGTGGAGTTTTTCCAGAATATAAGCTGCAGGTAATGAAATAAACAAAAAATTTAATGGTCCAAGTTTGCAAATCTCTCCTCTGATTGGATTGATGAATTCTTGTTCTACACTAAAAGTTTTAAGAGTAAAATCAACAAATTTATCAAAGCATTTTAATTGGTTGTAAACAAAGCTTTAACATGTTCAGAGAAAACATAGACTTCTTTTTCATTCAATACCCTAAAGATTCCTCTTTCATTGAGCTGGAACAAAACGTTTAAACATATCTCCCACAAATGGTTTATGTATATCAAATAGTCCCCTCGTCCTTTGAGTTCAGATTAAGGCCAAAGCTCCCGAAGAGGCGATAGACAACCTGTTGACCGTCTAGCCGGTTCGGTAAACTTCTGGAATTCTGAAATCTTTTCCGATGTCCCAATACGAGCGATGAATGCCATTGTAAATGTGGTAGGAGACTTTGAACGCGATGCCAAACTTGGCAAACCCGATGAGGAACGGAGGAACGATTGACGACGAGTAGATCAAGTCCAGGTAGTGAGGGTAGACTCCTGGTGGGATCAGCGCAGCTACAGCAAACGCTGAGATGGCTCCACTAAGCCCAACTTCAATTCCTCTATCAGACGCCCTGATAGGTTAGCATTCTTAGAAGCAGTGCCATGTTTGAGGGGCAGTGGGCGGAAGTCAAAAGTGAACTTTTACAAGATAGTTTTGGGCCTGATTAAAAAGCGGGAAAAAAGTTTGATAAATAAAAACATCTTATAATTGAAACAAGAAGTGAAATATTTGTTGTATAATAGCTTTTTACTTTGGTGAATTTCAATAAAAATGGAACCATAATTTGGTTGAAGTTGTAAAAATATTTTAATCAAGCGATAACTAAACCGTTTCATACTTACGATCACAAGCCACAATGTAGATCTTAATGTCGACCCGAATCAGCTCTTTCAGCAGCTGCACAGAATCCGGAATTAAGTCAAGAACAAAGTGCAGAAACCAACAAGCTCAGAAGAACTACCACTTACCGTTTTGAGTCCTTTCAGAGCCGAGATGTCCAGGAAGGAGACTGCAGCGAAGTCCAGGACCAGGCTGTGGACGTCCACTCGAGGAACACAAATGTTGGCGGGTAGCTCTGCGTTCCAGTCTATCTGAACCGGGAGGTCTTTAAGGTCTGTCGCTCTGTCTAGATCATCCACATTGCTCTCGTTGTCTGAGTCGTTGAGGGATCCAAATGAGGCGTTGATGTAACCTTTCTGTAATGATAACACACTTTATGTCTTTGTTGTATTCATTTGTTGATGTTTTGAGAGGCATCAAGTAATGTTTTCTGCTTTTTTATTCCTACTTCTTCCGGCTCTTTCTTGGTACCTATCTAGACTCAGCAGTCGCTACCGATTGGGACAATTTTGGTCTCAAAACGACCGGCTTTATTGGAACTGGTTGGATTTCATTCACATTGTTGTCGATCAAATTTTGTTATGGCTAAAATATAGAGTATACATAAATATTCTTGTGTAGCTCAAGATCTTGTCCCTTTCACAGTCAAAGAAATATGTTTGTAGGTTTTTTAAAACTTTTTACAACAAATGAAAGTTCTGAGTCTCTGAAAAGAGCTGGAATTGTTGCTCTGGCCTACATGTACATGTCCAGTGAGGCTGTCTGTTCACAAACCGGGAGCGCAAAGAATGTTTTACAGGAATAATTTAAAAATAATCCATTTTAAATACGTAGTGCTTTAGAAGGGTGCATGTGTATGCCACACAGAGGCTGTGTTTGTTTTGTGTTTAGTTTGAGTGAGTTTGAACGCAGTAAGTCTGCAGAGTAAAGTTCTGTGCATGTGCAATGGGAGCAAGGCATGATGGTGGACTATTTTCTACTTTTCTTTTAAGCATTCCAGCATAACTAGGCGACTAGAAAACGTCAAACAGCTGGTTATCAAAAACAACACATTCTTGTTATTGTTTGTGTGTCATGTTCATACAACTGCATCTGACAGGACATTTTTAGTTAACAATGTCTAAAAAAGGAGTTGTTTTTTTTTTTTTTTTTTTTTTTTTTTTTTTTTTAACACTTTGGGGTTCACATTACAGTCATTTTCATTCACAAATTATTTCTTTGTTCCATATCCGTTTCTCCTTTTGAACCATTTGAAAAGAGCTGACTAATCAAAACAAGCAGAGATAACAGCAACCTTGAGTAATTGTTTATTGCTTTAGAAGAGTTTTAGTGGGGTAAAGGTTAATGCCCCTGAACGTTTGTTGAGAGCGTACTCACAGGATTCCACTGCAGGTCGCCCTTTTTTAGCAGGTTCTTGATTTTCCTCAGCGCCTTATTTCGCTTTCTGAGCACTTGGAGTGGATTAAAGCCAAGCTGGAGAGAAGTGGAGAAAGAAACTTTTCATGGCAGCTCTTAATAGTTTTTAATTTGATTGATTTTCAATGATTTTACATAATTTTTTTTTTTTTTTTTTTAAACTTACAGCTTCTATCAGTTTGTTCCTGAAAAAGTCTGAGTTGGCAAAAAAGATAGGCGAGGGCATCCTGAAGATTTTCACTCCCTCTGGTTCGTAAATCTGAACAAAAACATGAACACAGCATACATTTAAAAAGTATATTTAAAAACCTGTACTAATGACAAGTCATCTATGCCCGATTTAGTTTTTTTTTGTATGTTTGTTGAGAAAAAAGCATAAAAAGTTAAAGAAATCAGTTGTTTTAAAAAAGCCATTAAAAAAAAAAAAAGGGCTCTACCTTCTTTATGTCAAACTGTATTAATAATGAATGTTTGAGGTCTGTGACAATGAGGTTAAAGCAGTAACTTTTAGATTTTTAAATCTTGTGACCTCAACTTTGGCGGTAGTCAATTCATCTATAGTTAGTATTGCACTCACAAAAGCTTTAGGTTTCAGACAAATGTACAGACAGCCCAGGTGTTTAACTCCTCCTCCAAATGCCCTAAAACATAAGGCTCACTCATTTCAGAAATTTAAAACAGCTTAACTTCAGTATAGTGACAAAAGAAATAACCGCCTATACATTTGTCATTTTTAGTATCTGAACTGCTTAACCGTTGTGAGGTTGCATGGGGTGCTGGAGCCTATCCCGACTGGTTTCAAGAGAGAGGCGGGCTACACCCTGAACAGATCAGCAGTCTATTGTAGGGCCACACACACAGACAACTATCTACAAACACACTCATTCCTGGGGACAATTTTATAGTGGCCAATCAATTAATATCAATAAATAAAACTCATATTTCTTCATTTGAAACTTGAATGGGTCAAAGTCTTTTTTTGAGACCTCAATTTACACTTTAATCTCTTGCAGATTTTAGTGCACCACCTATAAATGACCATTAGTCAGTGTTGTAGGACAAAAAAAAAAAAAAAGTAAAATCCCACAAAGAACCACTGGTAAAGGACATGAGACTATGTTGCCTTTTTTGTTGTTACACCACATACCTTGACCAAACCTTTGCGCGCTTCTTTTAATACAAATTTAGTCTAAAACACCAAAAGTACATCATTGGATGTATTTATAGTGAGTGTAAATATCTAAATCAGACCAAGATAGACCAAAAATATGACTAAAAGTAGAAACTAATCTATTCCACTTACATTGATGTAGTCTTTTCTGTCTTTGTAGATATCTGTCCCTTTGATGTTAGCCAGTATGCTGCAGCGTGGGCTGAAACATAAAAAAAAAAAAAAAAAAAGATTTGTTTTCCATAATTCCAGCTAAATAGCAATATGACAAATAATTTTTTTTGGATGAACTCTAAACGCTAGGACAACCAGAATTCTAGAACTACTAGAACTCCCAAGGCCGTCAATTTGACGATTAGCGCTATGGCGATGACGTCATACACGGAAGTGCCTCAGTGACTGACAAACGTCTTCTTAAATCCAGTTTTGCTCAGCTAGGTTTCGCCAGAGTGGGGCCACAACGGTTATTAGACAACAGTTGCGTGCTTCCGGTCAGGCGTGGGGAAAAGTTACAATGTATTTAATAGAGGCGTCAAAATGACGGGTGTGGAAGAATTATTTTGAACTCGTTTTTAATGGGTTATTTCAGTTTATTTACAACGTAGGAACAATATACAAAAAAAAAAAAAAAGATCAACGTAACCACAGTAATTAGACGTCAACTTCTGAAAAACGTGAAATTGATGGCCTTGGTAGTTCAAACATGACCAAGTATGTGCACAGTTCAAAGAAGGTGAATAATAGCATTATTACATCATAAACCAATTTTATGAATCAACCATTACCTACAATTTACCACGCGAGTCGGGACACTATCAATAACTCCAATAAGGATTTATCTATTAGATATATCTCAATGGAACTGAAAGGTGTTTCCTAGTAAGGAAGGTTTTATGCGGCATCAATAAAAAAAAAAAAAAAGTTGCCAGATACTTACAACTGAACTCTGAAGACAACGCTGAGTAACTCCGCTCCGAGACCAACGGCTAATCCAATATCGAGTCCTAGTAAAACAGCTGCGACACAGGTCACAATCCACACCATCTGGACATGAGAAAAGAGAGTCGTCACTCTTTGTTTGGTTTAGTTTAATCTTTCTCTCAAAAAAGTGAAATCCTACACAGTCTGGTCTGTCTCTCCTCCAGAGGTATGGAATTTCTCTAAACTGCATCAGCATGCCCTTTAGATTGACGATGACCACTGCACCCAGAACAGACTAGCACAGAAATAAGTAAAGATTAGAAATGGATTTCGTTGAACAGAAATACTGTAAGTACTAAGTGTTACTAACCTTTGGAAGTGGTTCCAGAAGATGACCAATGGCCAAGGTGACAATCATTACAATAACTGCAGAAAGTAAACCGGCAATCTGTGAAGAAGAAATTAGACTAAGTGCCCTTCCTATGACTCCCAAAAAGACTCAGCACTGTCATCGCCCTCTAAAAGATCCTTTAGTTCAGTGCAGTTAAAAAAAAAAAAAAAAAAAAAAAAAAAAAAAAAAAAATCACATTGGCTTAGTGCTAACATGCAGCCCATCTTCTTTCAAGTGGGCTAGACCGCAAAACAAAATGGCAAAAAAACAACAAAAAAAAAATTGCTAAACCACATAATTTATTTTAAAAATGCAATCTGCAAAAACAAAAACTTCGTTTTCATCTCGCATCTTATTCCTAAATTTTTTGACGATTGTAACTTCTTCCTTGTCAAAAGTTACCGAATAATTTCCAATTATAAAATCAAACCGCAATTCTCAGGACAATGCCAAAAAAAGCTTACTATTTTTTGATGATTTACATTCCTCCACCCCTACTAATTGGATATTTAGCTTTTCATTCAAAAACTTACAAGCCATTCAAAAAAAGATTTAGAACATTTGTAGAAATTTTCTTCTTCAAAGTTGGGGCCAAATAAAACCATTTAGTGGGCCAGATTTGGTCAGTGACCCTCATGTTTGACACTATTTTCAATATGTCAGTGGAACAATTAGGTCGTCCACTTTGTTATCACAGTTAAGTGTTAATAGTAATTACCTTACAGAAGGAATGAAGGAAGATTAGATAGTGTTTAGCTTACCTGCGTTTTCCCGCCTGTGCTCTCTTGCACAGCGCTCCTGGAAAGAGCCGTGCTCGCAATGAAAGACTTGAAAGACGCTCCAAATATGTTGCTAATTCCAAAAGCTATCAGTTCCTAAGAAGAAAGAAAGAAGGAGAATATCCATCAGAAATTAAAGTAAAAGTTGGTCAAGTTAAAAATGTTACCTAAACATAAGAAACTTTGATACCTGATTTCCATCTATGGTGTAGTCGTGTTTGATGGCGTAAACTTTAGCGACAGAAAACGCTACCGCAAACCCAACGATTGCCATGGGAAATGCATCCACTGCCGTCTCTTTGAAGATGTCGACATTAGGGGCCATTGGTGTTTCGTACCTGGAGCAAAAAAATGAAGCTTCTCAAAAACAAAAGTTTGTAGAAAATAAAAATATTATTGTCATCTTATTTGAGTGTCGTGTTACCCTTTAGGTATTTTGCCAACAATGTCGATGCCATATTTGGACTTGAAGTTGAATGCATATGAAACTCCACAGGCAATAATAGTCTGAGAAACAAATGACACAGGTCAATGGCTCAATTTGATTTTTTCTCTGAAATCATAGACAACCATCAACATGTTAGAAGTACTTTGTATTAAAAGTTATTTTACAGGAGACTAGTAAATCTCGTGTGATTTACTAGACTCTGTGGGTAGACTAGGGGCAGGTAAACTGTGGTCCAAGGTGAATATGTAGCTCTGTTAAGCCTATGAATCCGATCAACCGAAAACGAAAAGTTTCGTAAAAACTTCAATGTTTCATTCCATGCAATTCCAACATTGCTTCATAAGGTTATTGACTTTAGGCGCAATATATTGACGAGGCCTTTAAAAAGAAAAAGTGCAGTTACTATAATCTTTCCGTAAAACGGGTAGAGTTTAGAAAAAGAACAGTGTGCAATGAATATTGTACGATACAAGCAACTGAAATGAGTTTCCTCTGCAGGGTGGCTGGGTTCTCACTAAGCAATCGAGTGAAGAACTCTGCCATTCAGGAGGAGCTCAGAGTAGAGCCGGTTTGAGAGAAGCCCGAAGGGATGGTTCAGGCAACTGGTCAGGATGCCTCCTGAGCGCCATGCAGGTGAGGTGTTTCGGGCACGCCCCACCGGGAGTAGACCCAGAGGCAGACCCCGGACCTGCTGCAGAGAGTATGTCTCACAGCCAGCCAGGAACCCTTCAAAATCTTCCCAGCTGAGCTGGAGGGTGCAGCAGGTGTGAGAGAAGACTGGGCTTTCCTGCTGAGGCTGTTGCCCCCGTGACCCGACCTTGACAAGTGGAAGACGATGTAACGCAATCTTATCCTTTACAAACAACATTTAAAACTTAGGAAAATACTACAAAAAAGGATGTAAAATTTGACTTTGCGAGTAAATAAATTTGCCCACTCCTGGTTTAGATTGACGTCAAAACTATTTTTAAACTAGACTTTTTTTTACTAATTAGTTGATGTAACAGTTTCCACAGAATGAGATCAGTTTCCTCGTCTTTCACAATGTTGCTCACCATGATAACTTCGATGGGGATGGGTACTGGCAGCTTGGATTTAAATCTGTCGTTCAGTTCTTTCACTATAAACACCACTACGATGATCACCAAGGCAATCACCACGTCGCACACGTTTGTCAATTCGATCTGCTTAAATATCACCTCTAAAGTCTGTAAAATAAAACATGACGTCAGATAAACCACCATCCAAACGGGCAGAGAGACCAAGAAAATGAAAGAGAGTTTACATAAATAATGGCGAGCGGTCCGCTGATGCCTGGAACTTTTAATCCCAACACAAACTTCAGCTGGGACACCAGGATGTGAATGGCTGCTGCCGTGGTGAAGCCAGAGACCAAAGTGTCTGATAGGTACATCACCACAAAGCCCACCTGGAGAATCCCCATTCCAAGCTGTGGGAGAAATCAGACAGAAAACACAAAAAATTAATAGAGAGAAAACTATGTACATTTAAAAATAAAAATCTGATCGTTAATTTGAGAAAAAAGTAACAGCAAAAACACTGAATGGCATAACCCACAGTTTGATTCCCACTGGGTCGACGCCTACTTGTTCCTGGAGAAGACACCCAACTCCCATTTACTCCCACCATTGGCGCCGTCATGGCTGCCTGCTGCGGTGCAATGCAGCAAAAGTAATTCCCCTTTGAAGGTTTAAATATAGTACGATAAAAATAAATTAATTGCTTTTATGCTCCGAAATTTTAAGTCATTTTTAAAAATAGTTTTGAAATAGGCTGCACCATGGCTTCAGGGGTTTAAGTTCCAGAGTGGGGAGAGGCTTCAAACCTGTCTTTCTGTGTTGAGTTTGCATGTTCTCCTTGTGTAAAGGTGAGTTTTCTCCAGGTACTACGGTTTCATTCTACCCTCCAAAAACATGGTTGATTTGCTGCTACAAAATTGCTCCTAGAAATGAGTGCGTGTGGCCCCGCAATAGACTGGTGACCTGTTCAGGATGTACCTTGCCTCTCGTCTTAAATCAGCCAGTATAGGCTCAGTCACCCCCCCATGACCCAGTTTAGGAATAAGCAGTTCAGAAGAGGAACAAGTTTTGAAGTGACTAAACTTGGTCATATTTCACCCCTATAGTGTTTGACAGGGGTGTACATAAATTTTTTTGGGCCCAGTACCCAGTCTCTAAGTGTGTCTAAACATGAGATGCATGGTCAAAAAAACTTTTAGCAAATACTTTCATTCAGTTTAAGATGACTTTTAAAAAAAAATCTGATCTAGAGGTGGGTTCGGTTCCATCATGGTGACTTTATCATCACGTTTTTGGACACTGAAAACACCTTTGGTTCAATTCTTGAACAGTTCAAACTTAATGATCAAATTTATGATGCTAATGCTAACCTGCATTAGTCCAGCAAGAAAAGTCACAGAAGAGGCCACTAACACTCTTTGCTGATCAACCGATAGGCCTCCAGTTGTGACGTTAAAGCCTGCTTCTCCATCTGGTACCAGCCTGTTGACCACCGCACCAATCATCAAACACAAAACAGGAAATGGGCCTGAGATTGAGAGAAAAAATGGAAAGTTTGACCCAAATCTTTTAAAGTCAATGAATTATGAATAAATCTGATCCTTACCGACGGAGATATGCCTAGAGGTACCCAGAAAGAAGTAAATGATGACTGGAAAGAAGGCAGAGAAGAGGCCGTACCAGGGTGGGAGAGAGGCCAGCAGACAGTAAGCCAGACCTGAACAACAACAACAAAAAAAATCTAATCAAAACACGGTCAATCTAAGAGGTGTGAAATAGTTCAAGTTGAACATTAACGTCATCTTTCTAGGAATATTTGTGTTTTAATGACACGAAGTTCTTTGAATTTCAGAAACTTCAAAGAAAGGCGTGTCTTTTAAGGTTACAATTAGATTAAAATTTAACTCCAGTCTGTCGTGCAGATACGTGCATGCCGTGTTAGAGAGATGCTGGTTATTCACCTTGCAGGACGGCCACCAACCCCGTGCTCACACCGGACACGATGTCAGACAGCAGCCACTCTTTTACTCGGTACATCTTCATCCAGCTGATGAATGGCAGGAGGGACAGGACGGCGTTCTTGGCTCTTTTAGCGTCACACCTGAAAGGATTTTTTTTTTTTAGCTAAACAGAGAAACTTAAAGTTGTTTAAAAAAAATGTGACATTGATTTGATCTAAAAAAACACCCCTAAAACGTCAGGTTTTGCAACAACAAAGTGTTGCATTTTCAAATAATTTTGCTCTTGAAACAAACTTCAAACTTTTGTTTTTTTATTAGTGTATTTGGCGGGAACCCTGCTCCCACCCCATTTTACTTGAGCTTTTTTCAATAGATGAATAATTTCTCATCTATATCAGGGGCGGACGACCCCCACCCCCTTTTTGGGTCACAAAAAAAAAAAAAGTGTTCTTACTACTTTAATTATGATAACCTTTGGGGGCAAAATATGCACCGAAATGCAGAAAAATGACTAATTTTTCAGAATGTTCTGGGGGACAATGGCCCAGACCTCTCTATACTGACGACCACCACAGGTGCTTGTTTTATCTATGACCTCACGAGCCCCCTTTAGAAAATCCTGGATCCACCTCTGTACATTATGTGACATATATCTATTGAATTAGATAAATAACTGAAATTATTTCCACGGTGTCACTTTAAAATCTTACAATTTTTTTGCCAAATTTCAGGCTAATTATTTTATTAACTCTCTCCAATCCTTGTTTAATCTCACTTCTAAAAAAAAGGGAGGAGGCGTTAAGAAAATATAAGTTAAAAATTTAGCACTGATCTATTGATTGTATTAGGTTTGTTTTAGTATGAAACACTAAATATGCTTCTCAAATATATTTACAAATTACAGGAAAAAGGAAATAAATTAAAGAATATTAAGACATGTAAAAAACGAGCCTATCGACATGCTTTCACATCTTAACAGAATAAAATGTTTGGTGTGGAGTATTATTGAATGTAGGATTTTAAGATTAATTAAAGGTTCATTAAATTAATGCCAAAATTCCACCAAGTTGTTTACAAGTTTTGGATGAATAATGAATAATAGTTTTGACATTTGTTCTGATAATTTTGATTGTCGGTGGTCGGTTGATGTGGAAGCTGCTACATAAAACAATTTGAATGTCTTGATTGCGGTAATCTCAGAAATACCCATCTAAGAGTTCAGGATTTCCGTATTCTAAGGATATAGTACATTCCCAATTAGGGGGATATTTGGAAACGGCTTTCTAAAATTTCAAAAATGTAAAAATAATAATAATAAAAAAGAGGGTTTCTTCAACTTTGATAAAAATATTCCAGTTTGAACAAGTTTTGAGCTCTTTATAAATACCAATAATTTCTTTATAAATTCACAGACTCTCTGAACAATGCTGATAATTTGTTTATTTTTGCTTTCCGCAGACTTCCTCATGCAGAAATCACACTGCATGGAAAGTCTGGAGAATCCAGGACCAAAATATTAGAAAGTCTAATCGTTAACAATATCTTTGTAAAAAAAGTTTGGGAAAGTGTTGGATTGTAGTTTTTATAATCCGAGGAATGTTTTTATTGTTCCTCACCTGAAGTACTGGCAGATGTGGTTCCCGATTGTTTTGCGTTGTCGGCAGATTTTCTCATGATCCTCGGCAAAGGAGTCCTCAGAGTAGAGTGGCCTGGTGACCACGTAACGCCTGGCGCCTGGTCGTATCATCTCGCCTCTGCTGCCTGTAGGACCGCTGCTTCCTCTCTGTGTGCCTCTGTGATCTAATAACCACATTATTTTAAGAAAAGGATCCTGTCTTGTCTTTGAGTGTGGCTTCTCAAAGATAATTAACAGCCAACAACAAAGGTCCAGACCCCAGAGGAGAGCATGGACAGGGTTAGGACCTGTAATGATCTGGATTTATAAGGTTCTGTTTTAAATCTACAAACACTGGCAGGGAGGTTGATTTCACTTTACATATTGAAATATTCTAACAGGGTCAACAGGAGATTTTATTTTTTTAATTTAAATTTAATTATTAAAATATTACACAAGAAAACAGTTATTTCTAAAAACCGTTTCTTCTACCTGGTTGCTTTGAAGTTTCCGCCCGTCCTTCCACTTGCTCCAACACCTACATATAAAAGGCAAGCTGACACACTTTCGCCATCATTTAATGCCAGCTCTTCAGCTTATCACCATTGTAATAACTAACGGCAATTTTTATGATTACAGCCCCCCACACATACGTATGTTTTACACAAGTACAGGAGGGTTTCCTTATCCTTGACCATTGTTCTGAATGATATCCGTAGGAGACCAACTTTCAGTGAAGGGAGGATGTCGTTCAGGGCTTACAGGACGTTACAAGTCTTTGTTATGAAATGGAAATCAAGTAGTTGTTCAGGAGGAAACGGCATGAAAGGTGACAGGGCTTTTATGTTTTTTGGAAACTCGTGAAATAAAACTATAAATAAAAATTTCTAAAATGTTTGAGACAAGTCATAAGATATACTGAAAGAATAGAGATGAACACGAAGAATACGATTGTACATAAATATATATAAAGGGCTAAAATAATGTGAGCTAATTGGGACAATGTAATGCGTTTTGTTGTCTTCCGCTTATCTGGGGCCGGGTTGTAGGGGCGACAACCTCAAACGAGAAACCCAGGCATCTATCGCCCCGGCTGAATCCTGAAGTTCACGTTGTTTCCGGTCCAGCTGTGAGACAGTTTCTCCAGCAGGTCTGGGGTCTCCTTCTGGTGAGGATGGGCCCAAAAAAACCTCACCAGCAAGGCATTCGGGAGGCATCCTAACCAGATGCCCGGACCACCCTATCTGGTTACTCTCGATCCAGAGGAGGGGAGAAAAAAAAAAAAAGAAAAAATGTACAAAATACAGCGTTTTAATTTAGCTCTTAATCAAAGGAGAAAAATCCCTAGATTCAAAGAAAAAAAGAACATTTGAGGGAAAAAAAAAAAGGCTATTTTTACCAATTTGTCAAAAACAATTGTATAAAAACTCAAGGCCTATTTGTGGAATTTGGACTAATCCCTTCCGCCCCCCAACGTTATGAATGATTTGAAAGCCAAACTTGCTGATTTAAAAAAAAAAAAAAGAAAAAAAAAGTGCACCTTTTTGTTTCCTTCATCCTGCTGCAATGCAAACACGAGAGGAGACGTCCAAACAAAATGTCATTGCAAAATTAATCACTTACTTTCACTGTTTGCTAAAGCACACGTGAAACGTGAGGTTGTTTCACATGAACACACACCTAACTGATAATCTAATCTAGAGTTTAAAAACATACAAATGATCATTTTTAGGTGTAATGTGCAACAGTCATAATGACTACGTTATGAGAGGGTGGGAGTTTCAGTGGGTGATTATAAATAATTAATGAATGACTAAAAAAAAAGAAAAAAAAAATGTTGGAAAGATAAAAGTTGGACAGAGCTGGGATTATATTAAAAATGAAGGGGCACACATTAATCGACGATGAGGAAGATGTTAACATAACATTATGCCATGCATTCAATAGAAAATTTGTACAAATTAAGCAACTGTATGAAGGTCTTAACATGTGGCATCAATTCAATTACGTATATTTGTTTAGCCCAAAATTACAAAATTGTCTCAACTTCAAAACTCCAAAAAAAAAAAAAAAAAAACCCAGCGAGGGGGTGGGGCGAAGGAAAAAAAAAAAAGAAAGGAGAAACCTCATGGGGACCCGAATGAAAGCAAGATCCCTCCCCGGCACGAGTAGCCAATGTGTCTCAGAACACGATATGAACTAGAAACAGCACTTTTAACGGAAAATAATTAACATATGCAATAATAAAACCTAATAATCACCTTTGAAGAATTAAGATATTTCAAATCCAGCATTTTTTAAGAGTTCAAAAACATTCCTTAAATTAGTAGCAGCACTCCTAAAAAATTATTCGTCTCATTTTTCTTTATGTAAACATAAGTCAATACCAACCTACAATTGTCACTTTACACATCTATCTTGGCATACGTTGCCTCACCAATACAACTACAGTATCATAATGTATTTTCAAATTGTTGAAAACAGTCTATACATATGGATTGCTTTTCCAAAAACTTGGAAAAATGGATTTTTTCTTGGTAGATATTATTCAAGCCGTATGTTATTTGGTCTTTTTACTTGGAAATAATTGAATTATACAAAAAAACAAATACTACAGACTATAATTCACAAAGATTGGCTGCTGTGAAATTGCCCAAAGGAATGAGTGTGTGTGGGTTGGAAACAGACTGGCGACCTGTTCGGGGCATACTTTATTTTTCAGACTAAAAGTCGCAGGTTTTTTTTTCCCCTCATAGTTTTGTTAGCAGTGCGACTTATACTCCGGAGCCATTTCTATCTGTTTTCCCCATTATTTTTACACATTTTATACTCAGGTGCGACTTATAGTCTGAAATGTACGGAATAGTGCCTCTCACTTGGAATCAGTCTGGATAGGCTCCGGCACATCGTAGCCCCATTTGGGATAATAGGTTCAGAAGAAATAATTTACAAATACATTTTTAAAAAGCAGAATTATAACAAAAAGTTGCTTACCAATTAGCTGGAAAAAATAATTCTCCGTCCACTTTCAGAATTCTAAACTATCCTTATTTGACAGGTTGATGATCACTTCTAAATTGTCCTGAACTGTTCTGTTGTCAGTCTGAGGAAATATATGAGGAAGACGAAAGGAGAATTTGAGGAAAATACTGCTCTAATCTACTGTTGCCACATTGTTATCTAGCATAATTGATGACATTGATAATCCTCTGTTGGGCTAAATGTTAACCAGTAAATCCATACACTGGGTTTCAACCGTGCAAAAAAAAAAAAAAAAAAAAAAAAAAAGGGGAACATGGGATACACATCTAAAATGATAATTAACACTAGAAAACCGTCAGAATAAATAAAACCTAAAAATATATAATTGATCATTCAGTTCTTCATGAAAAGTGTGAGATTTTTTTTTTTCCTCAGCGGAGCATCAAAGTTCAGAAGTTCTTCATTTATCTCTCCATTGACTTAAGACCCAGATTAGTTGTACTAAAGGTTATGTTTTTGTCCTTAATTTGACATACATTTTAATTGATAATCAATTCCATCAAATTCAAATTTTAAGCAATACATTTTGCCGAACAAACAGAAGATGTGATTAAAACTTAAAATCTTAATTTTTTTAATCAGTAAGTGAAGTGAACTTTAAACTTTATTACTAAAAGAAGGGTAGAAAAAGTTGTAAAAAGAAAAAAAACAAACATTTGTTTTAGTTCATTTTTGGAAAGAATCCTTTTTTTTTTAAAAAAAAATAAATAAAAGACTGACATAAATATAAATGGGTTTAATTCAAAGTATCTTTTAATTGGAATAAATATTTTAAAAAAAGCTATGAATAAGAGAACGTAAAGTTATTTATTGTTGTTTGTATCTCATCTTTCACTCTCCAAATGAGTCCAAGTTAATTGGCTTGGATCATCTTATTATGTTACTTCCGATTATCTTATCATTCAAGATGATAAAATGTGACCGAAAACAACTTAGATCACCTTTAACTTGTTTTATTGATGCTACGTTTGAAAGAATGAGAGCATGTTCAGTTTGATACCATGTCAATATTCTGTTGTCTTCTGCTGTAATCTGAGATTAGGTCAGGTCAGAGGAGCCACCGCCTCAGACGGGAAGCCTCACCTCTCACCTCGACTGTAGCTCACCTGGGAGGATCCTGAGGTGTTCCCTGCCCAGCTGTTAGACATAGTTTCTCCTGCAGGTCTGGGGTATCCTCCAGTGGGACATGCACTAAACATCTCACCAGCAAGGCACTCGGGAGGCATCCTAACCAGATGCCTGAACCACCCCATCTGGCTTCTCTCAACCCGGAGGAGCAACAGTTCTACTCTGAGCTCCTCCCGGATCGCAGAGTTTCTCATTCGAGAAGATGAGGAGCTACGTAATCCTCATCCGTGAGGATGGCATCCAGCCAAGGTGGCTGGGCTCTCCCTCTAACTCTGAGTGAGAGCCCAGCCACCCTGCAGGAGGAAGCTCATTTTGGTTGCTTGTATTTGTGATCTCATTCTTTTGGTGACCACCCACAGCTGGTGATCACAGGAGGATGGAAGGAGCGTAGATGGATTTGTAAATTGAGAGCTTTGCTTTTTGGCTCAGCTGTCTTTTCACCACAACGGACCGATGGAGTGTCCTAATTATTGCTGATGCAACATCGATCCATCTGTCGATCTCCTGCTCCATCTTTCCACCACTTATGAAAGAGACCTTGAGGTAAACTCGTCCACTTGGGACAGGACTCTGCCTCACCGGGGCATTCAACTCTTCAGAAATGAACCTGTTCTAGATAAATAATATTGATAAAATGAAAAAAGTGAGAAGAAAAAGTTACGTTTATTATTAAGAGAAATTTTGAACCAGTTTGTTGTGATTCACTAAAGCTAGACATGTCAAACAGAACGTCTGGAGACTATTTTATAACGTTCATTATTGTAATTCTAACCATCAACAGCTACAGAACAGCTTAATGGTTTTTATTAGTTTGTCATATTTTCCTTTTGATCCAGATGTTGAATCAACATCTATTTCCAGATGTTGGGAATAACATCATGTTAACTTTACGTCTTGTCTTTTACATGCAATTTACACTTACTAGTTTTTTCACAAGTTGACATAATTCAGTCACAGTCCCTTTCTTATCCGTCTATCCCTTACAAGGTCATGAGGGGTGCCGGAGCTCATCCCGGCTGATTTGAGGCAAGGGGCAGGGTACGCCCCGAACAAGTTGCCAGTCTCTCGCGGGGCCGCACACATACACACACTCATTCCTACGGGCAATATAGCAACAATCAACCTACCATGCTTGTTTTTGGAGGAGAAAACACACGCGGACATGGGGAAAATGGGCAAACTCCACACAGAAAAGCCAATGCTCCATGTCTCATCCCTACTTGAACCCACGACCTTCTTGCTTTGAGGCCACCGTGCTGCCCGTTGACATAATTGGTTTCAGTCAAATATTTGCAACACATAGCAAAACATTTAATATGAAAAAGCTGGGCTTTTTTTGGTTTAAATTGAAAACTATAAACATAATAAACAAGAACATAAAATTTCCAGAATCAGGTATAATTGTTCATTATTTTATAATTTATTTTAATCATAAATGCTAATTGTTTTCAAATACTTTGCAACAATCTACTGCAAATATTTAGCATTTTGATTACATATTTAGGTTTCAAAATAATTTGATTGGAGTTTTTATATTTAAAAAAAAAAAAAAAACAAAAAAACGTTTTATGGCTATTTATTTTGAAATTTTTATAATTAACTTGGGAAGAAAATGACAAGCAAATTTTATGTATTGATTTATTACCAAAAAAGATTGTTGATAATTTTTTTATACATTAGAAATATCTGATTGCACAAACTGTGCAAGTAAACTTTTCATAGTTTTACTCCAAATTTCTTGCTTGCATTTATTCTGCTTCTTTAAAAAACTATTTACACCAAATAAAACAAATGTGGCTGCAATTATTTACAAGAATTACAAGATGACCATTTTTAATATATCGTTCAAAAGTAGAAAAATAAACATTAAGTTTAACCTTAAATGCATATTTGTATTTAAACTCATTGACCTGCAAAACTAGTGAATCTTCAAGCACTCTGTATCATTTTGGCAAACGTCTCTTTAACAAGCCAACATGTTTTTTATTGCAGACTTCCAGATTAAAATGTTCTAGAATTGTTTGCAACACAGCAGATAATCGAATGATTAGATAAAACTCATATTGCAAAAATAAATGTTACTCACTGATGCAGACGGGTCACTGGGCTTCCTCAGTTCATCAGGTGTTTCTTCTTGGTGTATTTTTGTCAGTGATCAGCTGAACTGGGCTGTAAATGTTTTTTTTTCTTTCTAATACCTGTACGTATGTAGATAGCTGGGCAGGGTTTCGTTTGATATCTCCAGCCCTTTTCACACCTGCCGTGCATCCAACAATCAGCAGCCTGGTTTGTCCATGTTGGTCTGGTCTGGCTTGGCCTGATCTACCTGTCTGTAAGCCTGCTGGCTAGTTCTCTACCTGTTTCGCTGGATCCACCTGAATACTTTTCTGTATTTAGATAGAATTAAGCTTCATCAATAATATTTGGACTCTTTTTCTTTTGAATTTCAGTTAACTTGGCATCTTGGCAAAGAACAAAACTGAAGTTTGCTTTTCTTTTTTTCATTGGCTTTCAAATAGACCTGATAAACATGGCTGCCTTTACAAAAACCACAATGAACAGATTCTGTATGACATAGTTGGGTATTAGAGATTGGACCAAATCGGCATCATCTTAAACATTTCCAAACCTATTTTCAGACTTCTAAGTTGGTGATCCCTCTCGTTTTAATGGCAATTCTAAGAATGCTTATGTAACTTTGCGCATTGCTTCGGGGGAATTAGAGCTTCTCATCAATGCTATTGAATGCTTTAGAGTTGGTGAGTTGGTTGGAGATTAGAAAGGAGGCTAGGTCAGGGCCTAACTCGAGTTTGGGGTCTGATCTGCTTAATCTCAATATTACACAGACTTCTTCTGCTTAGAGGATAGCTCACTGGTATAATGTTCGTCCTTGAATCGGAAGTTCTCTGGAAGTTCGCAGGATCGAATCCCATTGAGCTCATATTTCCCACCATTGCAGAGGTGTCAAAAGTACCAACATTTTCTACTCAAGTAGAAGTATAAATACCAAGTTAAAAAACTACTTTAGTAAAAGTAGAAGTATCAACTCAAGTTTTCTACTTAAGTAAAAGTAAAAAGTAACCTATTTTAAAACTACTTAAAGTAAAAAAAGTAAAAGTAATTTTCCGAAAAAAAGGAATATTATTAACAAAAGCGTATGAACATATTTTTTAACTATTATCACATGCTTTAAGGAGCAGAAAATATGATAATAAATGAAAGTGTTATGGTGTGAAACTTTATGAATCAGAAACATTTATTTCTTTATTCGAAATCGATTAATGAACACAATCAAATGTATTATCATAAGCAGGACATTATGTAACGTCCCTTCAGCTATCAAGCTTCACTCTGCATCACCTAATTTAACCAACTTCAGCAGACACAAACACACTCAATGTAAAAAAAAAAATAAATAAATAAATAAAAAAATAAATAACCAAAAGGCTTTTTTAAGCCTTGAAGGCAGCTAGTTTTCAAAGTTCTTTGAGGCAATACTGAACAGTCGTTTTAATGTCCTCAGTTCGTCTTTATAAACTAATCAATAACATTTTGGATGCTTTTAAGCACAAATACTTCATCCACTACTATTTATGGATTAATCAGTTCAATTAGCTTTGTTTCTAAAGACAAAATAGTACGTCACAGATCAAAGTTATTTTTATAAAAATACCATCTACAACATTTTCAGCAAGACGTTTACAATAACCGCAGACTGAAAATAATAATAATAAAACATTTCTTTGCTGTTGTTTTTTTTAAAAAACTGATAATTCAATCAAAGTTTCAGCATCAGAAACACTTTGATTTCCGAGCCCGCAACAAGTCTCAAACACGCAAATTGACGTTCCTGTGCTTTAAAAGTTTGTGGGCGGTGCTACTCACCCCAAAGTAATGATTGACTGGACCTTTCAGCCAATCATTCATCTGTTCCTTTGTTTGATGCATTCAGGGTTTATAAAAAAAAAAAACTCCGACAAATAGTCGCGTCTTTTTAACGTGACAAAATGGCGAAAGTAGCGACTACTTTTTATAAAATTAACGAAGTAAAAGTACAGATAATTGCATAAAAAAGTAGTGAGTAAAAGTAAAAAGTAGACAAAAAAATAATTACTTCGTTAAAGTAAAGATAACGAGATTTTCTACTTGAGTAAGGTAACAAAGTAGTTCTACTTCGCTACTTGACACCTCTGCACCATTGGCGCCATCATGTCAGCCTGCTCCAGTGTAATGCAGCACATAAATTTTCCTGTTGAGGGATGAATAAAGTATATTTCTTCTTATCTGCAGTTGGGTCGTGGGGGGAACACAACCCAGACTCGAAGCCCTCACCAGAATGCCTCACTAATAAAGCGTTTAGGAGGCATTCTAACAAGATGGCCTGACATCCCCATCTGGATTCTCTCGGACCAAAGAAGAACTGCTTTACACTGAGCCCCTACCGGACAGCAGAGCTCCCCAACCTATCTCTGAGCTAAAGACTTTGCAAAGGAAAGTCATCATGGCCACAGGTGTTTGGGATCTTCTTTCTTCTAAATCCTCAAATTTTCAACAAGCTCAGTTTGAGAAATGCTTGGTTCATAAGGCGATTATCTCTTATCTTTTAACAAACTCATTGTCATCATAGACTTTTGATTGATCTTCTGTTGGGTTTCTTAATGTCAGTGTGGACGTTTATTAGAAGTTCCATCTGCATTCAAACCTGAAGGATGTCAACAGGGTTCTTCAGCCATCGTTCGAAAGCTGGGTTTCTGTCAAGGAAGTAAAATGTTGGTTAGCAGGCTAGCACGGCCACATGTTTTAAAATGGTCTGGCAGGGCAGGACCATGTCGGCCTGGGGGTTATCCATATTAGACTAGTTGTCTGGACTGGGGGGGGATTCAGTAGCTGGACAAACTGGGTCTTCTACATTTTGTTTTTGTTCTGTGAGGGGTGTGGTGCTGAATGCTTTTATAATATATTACAAATCGGCCTTTAGCAATTACATTCAGGAATCAATAGCTTCATCAACATTTACCCCAGAATAAACATAGTTCTTCCATCAATGGGGCAGAGTTTATTTGGACATCTAAATGAGACAGACACCAGGGGCGGATCCAGGATTTTCTAAAGGGGAGTCAGTGAGGTCATTGACAAAGCCAATATAGAGGAGGATGGGAGCATTCCCCCAGAACATTTTGAAAAAAAAGTCACTTTTCTGCATTTTGGTGGACCAATCGCTGGCTCTGCAAGGGAAAAGCTTGACTAGTGAATTTTCCTTTCTTCTTCTTCTTTGTTTTTTTGGACCAAAAAGGGAGGGGGCCGGGAAAGAAAGGGGCTTAGACAGAATCCTCACATACCAAAAAATCATTACGTTTTAAGACAAATTAACACAAAATAGATTTTAAAAAATCATTAAAATCACAAAAAAAAAAAAAAAAAATTTACAAAGATAAATGCATAAATAAACTGAACTGTTTTCAGTCGAGATTTAAACATTGTGACAGTAAGAAGCCTGTCTCACAGCCTTAAGAAGTTTGTTCTCCATGTTTAGTCCTGACTCTAGACACCAGCAGAACACTGGTCCCAGAGGTCCTCAGAGTTGTAGATGGTTCATCAGACACTAACATTTGACACTTTAACACAAGGAGAGAAGCTTTAAAGTCTATTCTTTGAGACACAGACAGCCAGTGCAGAGTCCTGCGCACAGGACAAGTGTCAGGAGGATTTAACATTTAACATTTTTGTTCATTTAAAAATGAACAAGTGTGTGCCTGTAACTATTTTCTAAAATGTATTTAAATAAAAAAAAAACAAAACTGTATTTTTGTGAATTCTAACCAAATATTTTTCATGTATAACCTCTTTAATTAATTTCTATGACATATTTCTATGTTAAATGATAAATTTCTCATCACGTTGATTCTATTTGGAAGAAGTCTGTCACTCCCTGTTTAATTTTTTAATTGAACTAACCCTTAATCAAACTTTGCAAGAGGTATGAATACTTTCAGACTTTATGACACAATGCAACAAAGACAAACATGAAGTTTTATTGTGATTTTTTTCCACCTGATTATAGTTTTTTTAAATCCTTGTTTGAGTTTCAAATTTTGTAAAGATTATGCAGCTGTTTTGTGTATCCACAACCTGGATTATGAATATCATGATCATAATTAGAAAAATAACTTTATAAGAATGACAGTAATGATGAGGAATAAATTAGTAGATTTTGCTAAACTCTGGCGCCGTTCAGTGGTGAAAGTTTGTAATTACGTCTTATTTTGCACTTTGTTTTTAATCCTTTTTCACTATAACAGTAATAATTTTGTCATGAGAAATACTAAATTATCGAAGAAAATTATACATCTAAGTTAATTGGAAAATTATTTAACATTTATGCTTCACGTTTTACTTATTTAATTAATCAAAATCTTTAAAAAAATGCTTTTGTATGGATTTATTTATAACATGCTCTTTTGCTTTTATCTGTAGTTTTTCATTTTTCACCAATGGTGGAGGATTTGTACAACAATTGGGTTGTTGTCGAGGTGAAAATCTCCGAGCAACTGACTGGGATTCTTACACTATGGGATTATCAAGATTTCCCTAGTGTTGACCTCTGAAGTTATGGTTGAGATCATGTAAGGATGGGTATTTTTGTTAATTATTTGAAGATATCTCATCATTTATATGCATACTCCAACTGGAGGAGTTAAAGTATCTTGGGGTCTTGTTCACTAGTGAGGGAGCAGAAAATTGACAATAATCAGGACTCTTTATTGGTCCGTTGTGATAAAGAAAGAGCTGACCCGAAAATCAAAGCTCTCGATTTACCAGTCGTTCTACGTTCCTACCTTTACCTATGGTCACCAGCTGTGGGTGGGATCTGAAAGACAGGATAGCAGATATGAGCTTCCTCCACAGAGTGGGTGGGCTCTCATTAAGCGATAGAGTGAGGAACTCTACCATTTGGGAGGAGCTCGGAGTAGAACTGTTACTCTTCTGGGTCAAGAGAAGCCAGAAAGGGTGGTTCAGGCATCTGGTCAAGATGCCTCCCGTACACCTCGTTGGTGAGATGTTTCGGGAGCGTCCCACAGGGAGGAGACCCTAGGGCAGATTTTGGACCCGCTGGAGAAACTATGTCTCGCAGCTGGACAGGAAACACCTCGGGTTCCTCTCGGGTGAGTTGGAGGAGGCAACCAGGGTGAGAGAAGTTAAGGTTTCCTGTCTGAGACTGAGGCTCCCGTAGCCTGACCTTAGATAAGCGGAAGATGACGAAACATAACGGATTAGTCAGCTTCACACAAAAATTCCACATTTGACTTGCAGGGATTGAACAATACATCCAGTCATAGGGTGTTCTGTGATGGGTCAAGAAATTTTAGGGTATTTTGAACAGAAAAAAAACTCCAGTTTGGTGGATCTAAAACTTATAATGAAACACAGATGAGGAAGTAGGATGGCTAAAAGAAGGAAGAAAAGTTTGTGAATCTACTGAACAATCAAGAAAAAAAAAATACATTTTTCTGTTTCAAATGATGAGAAAAATTAGCCTTTAAATGTGGATTATAAGAATTTATAAGGAAACAAAGTGGACGAAATTGATGCAAAATCAGAGACATTTTATAATTAATCTGTTTAAAAAATATTATTTGAATGAAGAGAAAAATCTGGTTAAAATTAAAGGTAAAAATGAGGAAAAAAACTTGGGTTGTTTGTTTTTTTGTAAGAAAAAAAATCTTGTTTTTTGTTATTTTTATATGAGAAAATCTTTTTAATACAAAAAGCTTTGTTTTTTGTTTGTTTTTCAAATAGGGATATTTTTTTTAATAATATTGAGGTTTTTTTTTTTTTTTTTTTAAATAACCTCATTTTTTTAGCCTGATTTTTTTTTTTTTCTAAAAAATATTCTTATTTTTTTTGTATAATTTCTATTTTAAAAAAAGAATACACTGGATTTTATATGAATATTTTTATAAGAAAAATCTGTTTGTTTTTTTTGTTTTTTAAAATACAAATAATCTTGTTTTTGCTGTTTTTTTATTAAGAAAAATCTTGTGACCATAAAAACGCGTCAAAGCTGCTCTGCTTCCTGACAAAGAGCTACAAATAAAAAGATGACTCACTCCGATTGAATTTAACATCACAGAATTCCTTCTGAATGAAAAAAAACGCACAATATGACACGTTTTTCCACGTTAAAGGTAGCTTTAAAAACACACACAAAATCAAATTTTTATAAATTCTTATTACGTTAAATAATTTGTAAAAACAAAAGTTTAAAAACAAGATTTGAACACGTTGCCACTCTTCCAGTAATGTAAAATAGCATTGCGCATGCGCTGTGGACAAACGTGAAAATTTTTCCTAAGAGTGAGTCATCTGGTTCGATAGGATCTGTGTGTAATCTTCTGTTTGCCTCCCTCCGTAAAGGACGTTGCCCTCGTTGAAGTTTAACTAAAGAGGTCACTCCATTAAAGACACATCCTCCTTCTGATCACAGCATCCTTCAAGGAGGAGGACGGAGCTAAGGATCGCGATTTTTCTCTATTTCCATCTTCGAGGATTAAGCGTTCAGCCTCATTAAAGGGTGAATATTAGCAGCTTCCTGTAACCGGAACCTTTCCAGTGAAGTTTGTCTGTTTCCATTGTTTCTAAGTGTTGGTGACTCTATTCGTCATTATTAATATGTTAATTTATAAACTTTATGTAATGCTAAATAAAAAAAAATCCCAAATCTAGATTTTTCAATATTCATTATGTTTTAAATTTTTTTAACTCAATTTCTGTTGGAAAATTGGCTAATTTCTTGCGAAATTAGTTTTCTTTTTTTGTTGTTGCTAAAATATAAAATTTTCTATGAAAATATGCATACAAAATTAAAAAAAAATTAAAAGAAAAACTATGTCATGAGCCTGCTCTCTTCTGGAACATTTTCCAACTCCAAATTTGGTCAGCACACTTGTGTCTCATCGTCCCCTGGTTATTTAACCTCTGGTGTTTGATCAGGTGTCCCACTCATTTCCTGAAGGTTTTTTATGTGTTCTTGCATTCATACACTTGATCAAGGTTATTGAGTCGTGTCAAATTTTATTAACTGTTGATTTCAATTCAGCAGTATTGAATCAGGAACATGTGGATAATCTTCAGGACACCAGCCCTCCAGGATTTGAGTTGGATACCCTTGTGTTAGATTATCTACTTGCAGGGAACATGACGGTATCCCCTGCTCGTCGTCTTTTAGGCTGCTCATGCCTACCCGTGTCCTTAACTTGTTTATCTGTAATAAACTGGTTAAAACTGGCTTTGTAACAGGGTCCTACACCTCTACCTTCAATTTAATGACAATAAATTCTTTATCTGCTGTTGTTAAAGTTTATTCTTGCAGATTAAAAGTTGCAACAATCATATTGACGTTTCAGCAAATCAAATATTTGCTAAGACAAAAATAACCCTGGTAACACAAACCAACTGATGTTTCTTATCAGAGACAACATGTGCATGCTGTATCATTCCTCCACTGTGTTGGAATTTCATCACCGCTCAACTTCTTTTTGTTCTTTTCTCAGAACCAAAAAAACGAGACGGAGAAAAGAGTGAGAGTCTGAGCCATGAGGGAGAGATAAGTTACTTTGCAGACACGACAACTTGCGCTCTTCATCTCGATGGAGCGAGAAGAAAGTGGAGCTCGTGAGGATGGAGACTCCCAGCTGATGTACAGCATCCAGCGTCCGGTGTACGATGAAGCCTTCATCAGGACGCGGCTTCTCCACCGTAAAGAAAACTCCACCACTCTTAAAAAGAAGCTGGCTGAGAAGTTCCAGTAAGTCTGGGGTGACAATACAGAAAGCTAAACACACAAATAGTTCAGCACTTTTTTAAGATTATCACCTCAGACTTTGGTGAAGATAAGGACAACAAGCACAAATATTCTGCATGACCTCTGGTAGAGACAGATTCTAATCTGACGTGTATTCACTCCTAGATGTGGAGCTCCTAAAGCTCTGAATCTTGACTCTATACTTCCTTTTACTGTTGGTTCGAATGTATTTTATTTAGACTACTATGGTTTGGCAATGCTTTCAGTTTCATTCGTCTACTTCACTTTATTTAAAAATGTTTACCAACTCATTTAAAAGTAACTTAATTAAACTAATTGTATGTAGAAATGACGGAGAGGTCATTTGTGTAAAAAAATCACAAATGACCTCTCCGTGGACTGAATCTGCATCGTTACAGTGACAGGTTAGGTTGCCAAAACCGTATATAGAGTCGGTTTTGGCAAACAAAAAACAAGAGTCAGAACCTGAAATACTAGTTTGATCTTTAGACTGATTTTAAAGAACAACCGTTTAATTAAGAGGAACAAAAGAGAAACGTGTTTGACGAGCCATAAAAAAATCTAGAGCATGAATTAGTAGAAAAAACAAGTTTTATGAATCCAGGGGCAAGGGGGGCGTGGGTCCCTTTGGTCCACAAAAAAAAAAAAAAAAAGTGTTCTTACTACAAAAGCAGAAAAATTGCATATTTTTCAAAATGTTCTGGGGGGCCCCCGGTCTAGGGTGCCTCCAGTGCCCCCTAGACCGGCGAGCACTACAGATGCTCGTTTTGTCTCTGACCTCACGCCCCCCTCTTTTGAAAATCTTGGATTTGCCCCTGGAATCTATTTTCAAATTTCTAAGTCACCCAGATGTTCAGAGTTTAATCTAACAAAATTTATTTGAAGTTGTTCTGTTCTGTCGTCTTCCGCTTATACGGTGTCGGGTCGCGGGGGCAACAGTCTCAGACTGAAAACCCAGGCTACTCTCAACCCGGCCGCATGCTCCAGCTCACCCAGGAGGATCCCGAGGTGTTCGCCAGCCAGCTGTGAGACAAAGTCTCTCTGGTGGGTCTGGGGTTTACCTCTTGGTCTCCTTCTTGGAACGTGCCTGAAACACCTCACCAGCGAGGCATTCGGGAGGCATCCTAACTAGATGCCCGAACCACCCCATCTGGTTGCTCTCGATCTGAAAGAGCAACAGCTCTACTTCAAGTTCCTCTGTGATGGCAGAGCGCCATTCGGGAGTGAGAGCCCATCTCCTGTTCTCTGTATGATTTAACGTTACTAAATAAAACAGTTGGTGATGAAACATGTTCTAACAGACGTCAATGCAAATCCCTCTATTTTATCACTCTGTGGTGAGTCATGAGAGTTTTAGTCATGCTGATTCAGCACTTTTTGGAAAATCAAAAGTCTTTAGAAATAAATCACTACAGCATTGGGATTAATGTAATTTTTTTTTTCATTCACAAAAAATATTTCTTTCTTTTAGATGTTCATCAGATAAAGCCAAAGCTGTCGTTCTGAGTTTCCTGCCCATCCTAACATGGCTACCAAAGTATCCATTCAAACAGTTCATCTTCTCCGACATAGTCTCAGGACTCAGCACGGGAGTTGTGCATCTCCCTCAAGGTCAGTATCCCGCGGCAAACACAAACTTAGCCGCTCATCTGGAATAACATAAAAGAACCAAGTTCAAACTCCTGATGGTTTGTTTCTGACTTCATGCTGCCTTGTTTTGGTTTCCATGAGTTCCCAAAAAATCCTGATGCAATCCCTCTGCTTTGTGATTATTTGTTTTAGATCAGTGTTTTTAAACCTTTTTTATGCTAGAATACATTTTTCCATTGAAAAAAAAATCTTAAGGCAACTAAAATTGTTAAAAAGGATTCTCTATAACTGCCTGCATTAACAATATCTACGAATATTTAGTTCCAGACAACAAGCCTTTCAGAGGATTTACCCAGAATGCAAGAGAAACTTTTTCCTCTTTAATGTCTTGCAGAAAATGTGTGATTTTTATTAGAATTTTTTCCTTTAAAACACAACCTAAATGTTCTCACAATATTTCCAAAACGTGTAGAAAATACGATCCACTAGGTGAAGTAGTTTTTGAGAGGGATGGACAGCAGCTTACAACAAAAAAGCAGAGTAGAAGAGTCGGTTGCTATGGCAGACATGCAAGGTCTTCTGCATTGGGCAGGAGACACCCGCAATTAGGACCTATCTTATGCTCACCCTCCAAGGCTAATAACACTCATGAACAGGATTAGGTATAATGAGGCTAAGCACAGGGCATCTCCTGCTGCAAGCTGTGCATCTGAAAGCCGCTAGTAGCGATGTGCGCGGTCTATTGCCAGTATTGTTTTTGATGAACATATGGAAGAAGTCAGACATCTGGGAACTTTGGTCATGTGACAGCATAGGCACGTGAGCCACAAAAAAAGCGGGAACAAGCAGTACAGGGGTGTATTCCTGGTGGTAATTCCTCTTCGTACAGACACATTACGCTAGGTGGTAACACACATAAGACACACAATTTTCCAGCTACTTTGTCATGTTTTGAACAATTTGTTTTACCCCAACTGTCATGAGGGGTGTTGTCGATTGGCGGATGTGACGCCATAGCCCCTCCTTCTTTTGGCCCCGCCTCAGAATTTCCCTTTTTGTGAAGCCAAAATCTGGCATCTCTGCTATGGTTACAGGACAGCCCTGCTTGTCTCTAAATTAAATGATAATATTTTATTCTGATAAACATAAATAAATATGCTTTAATACATTTTTTACACAAACATCATGAGATCAAGCAAAACAATATTTAGATCGGTAGATCCCAATAAGCGTACGAGGTGAAATACAATCATTTCCCACGAACCAACTGATGATCTCTTACGGTACACTAGTGTGCCGCGGACCACTGGTTGAAAAACACTGTTTTAGATTTTTTTTCTACTTTTCAGGGTTAGCCTATGCTATGTTAGCAGCTGTGCCTCCGGTTTACGGGCTCTACTCCTCCTTTTATCCCGTCGTCCTTTATGCCATCTTCGGAACATCCCGACACGTTTCACAAGGTAAGGCAACTCTCAGACTTTTGGTTTGAAATTATAAATATTCTCAAAGCATATTTAAAAAATGTCCAACTTGAAACTCTAAAAAATAAATAAATAAACAATCTGATTTTAATTATTAGTTTTTGGTTAGAAGTATAATTTACAAAAACAAAAAAGTGATTCTAACAGCTTGTGATGCTTGAAAAACTTGGAAAACAAGGAAAGAATTCATGATTTCTTATCTGGAAGTGAAGAGGACGTTCTGCTAACACGGTTTCAACCAAAACATCACACACTGGTTCAGCCAATCATCGGCTCAGATCTAGAGGTCACACTTTGTGCAGACAGGAAAGTTCAGAGGGCTCGTTTCTAAAACGTTCTAATGCCAAAATCCTGAGATTCATCACAGGTGTGACTTAAAACATGGAGGACAAACATAGAGGATCACAGAAGACTAGGGCTGAAACAGTTAATCGATTTAATCGATTATAATCGATTATCAAAAAAGTTGTCGATTAATTTGGTCATCGATTAATCGTCTAAAACGTTTTTGCTGTCAACTGCACTTAAATTGGTCTCCATGTGGGGCAGTAGAGAGCAAATTGATGACGCGCGCTACCAAAATGGGAGGAGAAGAAGATAGCAGCCAATCATTGGCTTTCATTTCACCCCGCCTCACGTGATCAGGCAGATTAAACAAGATAGCGGAAAGAAAAACTCACACAAAATCATCTAAGTTTGGATCATTTACCGCTAAATTTGAAAAAGAATCGCGTTAATATGCAAAGTTTGCGAAACGGACACGTTTTGGCACGGAAGCATAACGACGCTGCACAAACATCTTAAAAAAAAACATGTCGGACTCGAAGCGGGAGACGGCAAACCGGAGCGATACACAATGTTATTTTAATAAAAACAATTTTACAGGTCGCAAAATACACTTTATTGTCTTCAAAATGTTCATTTTGGAAATGAACATGTCTGATATGAGGCCGCTGTCAGTAGGAAGACGAGGGGTTTTAAAAAAAAGATCGCTAAATTCAAACCAAGATACAAGACCCCCTCCTCTACACCGCAAAGCACATTTTTTCCCACAAAAAAAAGAGTTGCCACTAACTAAAAGGCACCCCTTTACCGATTAGTAGATCTGTGTTTGTAATATTATAAATGATAAAGATGGTCATTTTATTTATTAAAGTTACTATTTTTACAGTAGAGATGGTGGGGTTTTTTTGTTTGTTTGTTTTTTGCACTAATAATTCACAACTTGAATGTTTTTGTATATTTTTTTCTCATGTTAATCTGGGGCCTTTTTTTTTTTTTTACAATACTTCTGAACAAGGTTACATTTTCGAATCCAGAAGTGTTAAAGGTTTCTTATTTTCAAATGTGATCCAACAGTTTACATTTGATGTTTTATTAGCCAGTACTCCTAAAGCACATTTTATGGCTGCCTATGATTTATTTTTACTGTATACAGTAAGTAGGTTTGTCATTTTCTAGAAATGATAATATTCTATCTCTTTATTTGACAGAAAGAGTAACATTTGCTCTTACTGTAATAAACCCAAAGTGTTGTTTAAGTGGTTATGAGCTGTGTTTTACACAATTACATTCTATAATATGCCAAAAAAGTAATATTTATTAAATTGCCATGTTTATCCGATTAATCGATTAATCGACCCAATAATCGACAGATTAATCGATTACCAAAATAATCGTTAGTTGCAGCCCTACAGAAGACGTATATGTTACAGTTCAGAGTGGACGGCAGAGAGAGCAGGATACTGATCGAGTTTTATTAGATGAGCAAACTGACAAATGTGTTTGATTGGCTAAAAAAAAAAAAAAAAAGAAGCTGAAAAATATTTTCTTTCTCTTTGAGTAAAAATAGGTTTCTGTTTTTTAGATAAATCATTTCCAACCATTTTTTTTGTGTGTGTGGATGACATACTAACAGTCCCTGGACTGGTGGTTGTAACTGGTAACCATTGTGGAGACGTGTTAGCTCTTTGGTGAAATGGCTCTTTGGACCGGGAGAAGCCGGTTCGATTCCCATTGGGTTCCTGCCTGTGTTTCCTTGGAAAAGATACCAAAGACCCAGTTTCTTCCATAATTGGCGTCATCGTGGCTGCCAAAAGTAATTTCCCATGACGGATGATTAGAAATGAGCAAAACTACATCTGATCAAACATATTTCTAGATTAAATTGGCTGTCTTTAGACTGGGGGAAGCTGGTTTGATTCCCACTGGTTCTATGCCTATGTTTTCTTGGAAAAGATACCAAACACCCAGTTTCTCCCACAATTGGCGCCATCATGGCTGCTAAAAGTAATTTTCTGTGGCGGATGATTAAAAATGATCAAAACTACATCTGATCTAACATATTTTTAAAATTCAGCCGATGGGTTTCATACAGATACCAGAAAAGTTTTTAGAAGTTCATACAGGATGTCACAGGAGCACCAGTTAGATCTGCTTTGGTTCAGATGTTAGTGAGACATCTGGAACAATCCTCGCTTTTATTCCTAGGCCGTGTTTCCTAATCCTAAGAGAAGATGTTAGATGGCAAATTATCTGCTGAAACTTCTCTTGGTAACGGATCTGCAACGGATCTGCGACGGTTTCCATGATAAGTGTCCAGATGAATTTAAGCAGCACGTAACCAAGAGTTGACAAACACAGGAAGTTAATCCAGCACGGAACATGGAGAAATGTGTACTTTTAATGAGTTCCAGCTCTCTTTAACTCAGTTAAAAGCTCCATTAGCAACCAGGACAGCAGCTAATGGAGCTCATTAATGGAAGCAGTGATTAGTCCAAAACACAAAGTAGCCTTGAAACGTCCCCCTGTTTTAGCAACACGGTGAGGAAATGATCCCCAAGCAGGACAGTGAGAGGGATCACGTCGCAGCTGTTCATGTGCTGTGTGATAAAAGGACACCGTGGCCTTTTTCAGATAGACACAACATGCTCACATGACCCCCGTATCTCCCCTCGGGATGTCATGCAGCTCCAAGGGAGAAAATAAACAGGACGAAGGTGACGTTCTCACTGAGGAGAAAAAAAATAAATGTCAGTGGATCTGCTTGGATTTTATTCAGGAGGTGATTAAAGTCTGAGGTCTGAAGCTCTTTAATTACGTTAATAAAGTCATGATGTGACCTTTTCTCACCATCGAGTTGCTCTTCACAACTATTCTGAGCTCATGCCGGTTCATGATGGCTGCTATAAAACTAAACCTGCTCAACCTTATAAAACTAAAGGTCTTCATTTGTTAAGAAAGTTTTTCAACTCACTTCCACTCAAACTGAGCTTGTGTGTGTGTTTGTGTGTGACCCACAGGAACTTTCGCTGTAATCAGTCTGATGATCGGGAGCGTGGCCATCAGAGAGGCTCCAGATGAGAAGTTTCTTACCCTCCATGCTAATAGCTCCAACTCGTCTCTGATACTGGATGAGACGGCCCGGGATGAGAGGAGGGTCCAGGTGGCTGTGATGGTCACCACCATAGCAGGAATGATCCAGGTCAGTTTGAAGGTGGCATATAAGGGTCCTAGAGGGCCGGTGTCCTGACGATTTTCCATGTGTTTCTGGTTCAATACAGCCAATGCACATGAAGTGAAATCAACGACCAATAAAATTTGGCACCATGGCCCAATAACCCGGATCAGGTTTTCAGATGCAAGAGCACATGGAAAACCTTCAGGGACACCGACTCTCCAAGAACTGAGTTTGACACCCCTCACTCTAAAGTTCAGAGTGAGGAGCTCTGCCATCTTGGAGGAGATCTAGGCAGAGCTGTTGCTCCTCTGAGTCGAGAGAAGCCAGATGGGGTGGTTTGGGCACATCCCACCGGGAGGAGACCTAGAGGCAGACCCCAAATCTGGTGGAAAGACTGTCTCATAGCTGGACAGGGAACACCTCGGGAATCCTCGGGTGAGCTGGAGGATGCAGCAGGGATGAGAAAAGCCTGGATTTCACGAATCAGGCTGTTGCCCCTGTGACACCTGACCATAGATAAGCGAAAGACGACAGAACAGAATTTGCATGTAGTGTTTTAGTAGTAATTATTTTATACACAAAATCACTAAAAGAATTAATTTGATGTCCTGATTAAACTCAGTATCTTTTTTTTTGTCACTTCAAAACCAAATAGAAAGATATTATTTGAAAGCAATCGGAGGCAAAATAATTGAATTGAATGTTGTCACAGATTTGTGTTTAAACGTGTGTAGATAAGACATTATGAAGATTGTTCACCATGCTCTTCATACTTCATATATGTGGAAATGATCAAGCTGGATTTTATTCTTTTTTTTTTTTTTAAAAACCACCTTGTTCTTTTTTTCCCACCGTTTAAAAAAAAAAAAAAAGTGTTTACCCAAAACAGCAGGACGTCTGAGAGTGGGGTTTATGTCTCCGTGTTTGGATTTAAAACAGAGCTGTTCTTTCACTTCGTCCATGTTTTTTTTCTTCTCTCTTTCAGATCCTCCTGGGACTTCTCAGGTTCGGCTTTGTGGCGATCTACCTCACCGAGCCTCTGGTGCGGGGCTTCACCACCGCTGCATCCTTTCACGTAGTTGTTTCACAGCTCAAATACTTGTTCGGAGTAAAAACTCAGCGCTTCACAGGACCTCTGTCTATTATTTTTGTAAGCTTCCAGAGGATTTAAGAGTAATATGTTCTAAAACAAAGCAATAAACAACTTGTGTTTTTCAGAGTCTTTATGCTGTGTTTGAAAAAATCACCACGACAAACATAGCCAGCCTCGTCCTGGGCCTCTCATGCCTCATATTCCTCTATGGAGTTAAAGTTTTGAATGAACGATTCAAAAAGAAGCTCCCCATTCCCATCCCAGGAGAAATTATTGTGGTGATCGTGGCTACAGGGGTCTCTTATGGGATGGCTCTCCATGAAAACTACCAGGTGGATATAGTTAAAAATGTCCCCACAGGGTAAGATGTTATGGATTTATGTTTATATGTGTTTATAAAAGCAGACTATGACACCCCGAGTGATGTTTGTGTTCCCAGCCTGCGCGCCCCCACTGTGCCGGAGTTCTCCCTGCTGCCCAACCTGATCACGGATGCATTTGCTGTGGCTGTCATCGGGTTCTCCATGGGCATGTCGCTGGCTAAAACCTTCGCCTTGAAGCACTGCTACAACGTAGACGGCAACCAGGTAAATGAAGTTCATAGTAGTCTGAGAATGGGGTGAGGTAGAACCCTAAAACTCTCAGAAATCACACATTTTGTGAATAATTTCAAAATTGTTCAGACTTGATAAACTTTCTGGCTTGATCGAAGTTTCTCGTGCTGCTTTCAGGAACTGATCGCTCATGGCGTGTCCAACTTCATCGGCTCTTTCTTTCACACTTTCACCGTTACCTGCTCTATGTCCAGGAGTTTGGTTCAGGAGAGCACTGGAGGAAAAACCCAGGTGAGGATAACGACACTGCCGCCATCTTCACTCTCGAAAAGAGTAACTAGAGATAATATTTACACATGTGTGTGTGCAGATTGCCGGGATAGTGGCATCCCTCGTTGTGCTCCTGGTGGTGGTTGCCATTGGTTTTGTCTTTGAGCCGCTCCCTCAGGTAAGAAGAAACAACGCCTCACACCTCCTGTTATTCTTCTGTTTGCTTTACTTATCTTTCTTTTTTTCCAGACTGCTCTGGCCGCCATCATAACGGTTAATTTGATCGGGATGTTCAAGCAGTTCAGAGACATCCCTGTTCTGTGGAGGACCAGTAAAATTGAACTGGTCGGTAACTTTTCTTAACTTTTTACATTTTCTATGGTTAAATTAGATATCGACCATCAGCCTGTAAATTATCGGAAATAATTATTTTAAAAATTTGACTGAAATTAGTAGCTATCTATTTCTGATATGTCGCCATTAGCACCCTTTCTGCATTCTCTAATTGGCTGAGTGCCCGGTGTGTTTCCTCGGGATCTCCAAACATACTGCACCTGAATATTTCTCTATGTACGAAGCTCCTCTAAGATTGCAATCTTCTTTGTCTCGCAATCAACAAACGTATATCGGTCAATCTTATCCTAAAATCTAAGCTAGAATGCTAACATGACATTCCTATCCTTCTCAGACTATCTGGTTGGTGTCCTTTATCGCTTGTACGTTGTTAGGTCTGGATTACGGTCTGCTGGTTGCCATCTTGTTTGCTTTATTAACAGTCATCTACAGGACACAAAGGTAAGCCAACGGAAAAACGGCTCATTTTTCCAATTTCTTTTCCTATCATTAAAGTGATGTTTGTTTTTAGCCCCAAAAGCTACGTCTTGGGACACGTGGCCAACACGGGCTTGTACTACGATGTGGAGCAATACGAAGAGGTAAATAAAAGTGATCTGTAGTGAAAAAAGGGAAGAAGTGAAGGAAAAGCTGGAGAGGTGGAGATTTGCACTAGAAAGAAGAGGAATGAAGATTAGTCAGAGTAAAACAGAGTACGTGTGTGAATGAGAGGGACCCAAATGGAAAAGTGAGGTTACAGGGAGAAGAGATGAAGAAGGTAGAAGACTTTTAGTACTTAGGATCAACAGTCCAGAGCAATGGAGAGTGTGAAAAACAGGTGAAGAAGCGTGTGCAGGCAGGCTGGAACGGGTGGAGAAAAGTAACAGGTGTGATGTGTGACAGCAGAGTTTCTGAATGAAAAGAAAATTGTACAAAACCGTGTTGAGACCGGCCATGCTGTTTGGTCTAGAGACAGTGGCACTGAGAAAAAGACAGGAAGCAGAGATGGAGGTAGCAGAGATGAAGATGCTGAGGATCTCTCTGGGAGTGACCAGGATGGACAGGATTAGAAATGAGTATATCAGGGGAACAGCACATGTTAGGTTTTGGAGATAAAGTCAGAGAGGCCAGACTGAGATGGTTTGGACATGTGCAGAGGAGAGAGAGAGAGAGAGTACATCGGCAGAAGGATGCTGGGTTTAGAACCACCAGGAAAGAGGCCTAGAGGAAGACCAAAGAGTAGGTTCATAAATACAGTGAAGGAAGACATGAAGATAGTTGGCATGAACAAAAAAGATGCATCAGATAGGGTTAGATGGAAGAAACTGACTTGACCCCTGAAGGAAATGCAGAAAGAAGAAGTCTAAGAGAATATGTTTAATCCTAGCTTACAAAAAAATGCTTATACATTTTTTTTTTCATTTTCAGGCTACTGAGTACACTGGGATAAAGATCTTCCACTCCAACTCCCCCATTTATTTTGCCAACAGTGACCTTTATGTGAACACCCTGAAAGAGAAGGTAATCACTTAAACTATCCCTCAGTTCAGTTATTCATTCCTTCTTTGGACTTAAGAAGGAGTCTGTTTAATTCTACTTTTCCCCGCAGACTGGAGTAAACCCAGAGGAGCTCAAAGCTGCTCAAAAAGCTGAGAAAAAAGCATCGCAGAAGACAAACAGCAGTCACAACTCTCCTGTAAAGATCTGTGCCAAGGTGCTCGTCTGTTTCCTATTTGTTAATTTCGTCCTCCTCTCCACTAACGCCATGAACACAGTGTTCTTCTTTTTTTTAATTTCCCATCACATGTTCAAGCTTGTCTGGAATGCAGCAGAGTTGACTAAACAAGTTTAAACTAGCTAAAGGAGCAAAATTTCTAACATAAGTACAACAATGTTACCATATTCTATACTAATGGCAAAAAATTGCCAGTATACAGGGGCGGATCTAGAATTTTCTAAAGGGGAGCTGAGGTTATTGACAAAGCCAGTACCTGGAACGTTTAAAAAAAATAAGAGTCACTTTCCTGCATTTTGGTGGCCTATTCGATGGCCCTGCAAGGGGATAGATGGACTTGTCCCCTTTTTTTCTTTTTCTTTTTTTTGTGTGGACCAAAAGGGGGAGGGGGAAACATGCCCTCCCCCCCAAATACATACATTAGCAGAACATTTGAATTATTTTCTTAATAATTGTATTGTGACTTTTTCGGTCTTAAAACACTTTTTTTTCCAGTTTAAAGATGAGACTGTGATTCATGAGGTGAATGATGAGCAGAACGGCCAGGTGGAGGAGAGACAGAGTGAGGAGGTTGTTTTCCTAACAGTACCCACCACCATCTATGCCATCATTCTAGACTGGTCTTCTGTCAGCTTCATTGACTCTGTGGGAGCCAAAGCCATCAAACAGGTTTCCTCTTGGTTTTCACTATTCTTTTTTTTTTTTTTTTTTTTTAAAAGAAACGTACCAAATATTTTTTTATGCTTTGCAGGTTATGAAGGACTTTGCTGCTGTGGGTGTTCGGGTAGTGATAGCCAGCTGCAACAGTAAGGAAGAATTTTACAAAGAAAAATTTAATTAAAGCAAGAACAATTCCAGGGTAGCTGGGCTCTCATGCAGAGATGGGCAAGGAGCTAGGAGTGAGCCGTTGCTCCTCCAGGTTGAGAGAAGCCAGATGTTGTGGTTCTGGCATCTGGATAGGACGGGTTTGGGCAAACTTCTTGATTTGTCCGCAACAGCGAGTTCTAACATTTGACCAAGGGGCTGGAACAGGAGTAGATGGATGGCATACTTTGGTAAACAAGCGTGCTAAATATGGAAAGCCATTGGGGCTGCTACACCATGTAATTTAGCGCGCTAAAGTTTAAATCAAGTGCGCTCGCGTTTAAAAAAACGTGCACCACGCGCTAGGTTTAAAATGTAGGTTTGAAATCTAACACGCTTGTTTACGTGCGTGTATTGGCCTCCATGGCTTTCCATATCTGTGCACTGTTTATTTTGACAACACACATTGCAATGTGAGCAGTGTTGCTGTTTTCTCAACAAAGCCAATAAATCTAGGGTGCGCCATCTAGTGAGAAAACATCAGAATTACAGGGGAAATAAAACAAAATAGTTTAAATTTTTTTGGGCTGGATTAAAACGTTTAACGGGCTGCAGTTTGCTCATGCCTGGGTTAGGATGCCTCCTTAACGCTTCGCTGGTGAGGTGTTTTGGACATGTCCCACCTGGGAGAGTCACATGGCAGATACCTGCTGAAGAGACTGTCTCACAGCTTGATAAGGGAACACCTCGGGATCCTCCCAGGGGGAGCTTGAGGATACAGCTGGGGTGAAAGAAACCTGGGTTTAACTTCTTGAGACTGTTGCCCCTGCGACCCGGCCCTAGATAAATGGAAAACGGAGCAATTTCTTAATTCTTTTTCCTTCCTTCCTTTAGGAGTCTTGTTAGACGAGCTGGACAGGTTACAGTTCTTCAGCGGAGACATCTCCCCAAGTGTGGTGTTCCCCACTGTGCATGACGCAGTGCTGCACTGCCAGCACACAAACACACACACCTCAGCCTGACCGACAGGAAGCATCTGAACAAAGAAAATCCCTGCAAGGTTCAACTTTTTAGTTCAAACCAGCATCTTGCAAAAAAGCTCCTTAAACATTCCGATAGCTTTTACTCTTGTTTTGCCGGGAGGGCTTGAAGCACTTTTTAAAAACTTTTTGTACTGCTAAATGACAAATCCAGTTGATCTAGTGTGTGGAGTAAATGTGAAACTGCTCATCCTGGTACCGAATATTTTATAAATAGTATTTTGTAGTGGTTCTATGTTAATATTTATCAGAGGAAACTAACTGGAAAGTTTTTAAAGTTACTGAATGTTGTCTTGTGTTTGATCATTTAAGTCATGCTGTTACTGAAAAAACCTCAAGATGCCTTTAAAGTCACCGTGTGTTTGTTAAAATATCAAAATGAGACTCTTTGAAATAAACTTTATTTTTTGCACATCCGAGTAACAATCAAAAAGACTTCTTAATCATGCCACGCAGGCGATACTTCTAGTTGTAAGTCATGTATCTGGGCGTGGCGCTGAACTTGGCGTAAGATTTGATGACTTTGTTTACGGCCTCCAGAAAGTCTTTCTCTGTGGCGATCTTCCTACGTGCTCTGATGGCAAACATACCCGCCTCTGTACATACGCTGCGGATCTCGGCACCTTAACGACAACAGAAAATATTAATATGATGATGTGTTAAATATTTTTTAAATACACTCACAGAAAAACAAGGAATTTTTAATCAAACATGAAGAAAACACATTGTTAATTTATCAGTTTTCAGTAGAGTTGCAGTGTGTCGTAACACCGCCTCCTTGTGGACATGGATGGATGAGCAATGGAAATCTTACCAGTGCTGTTGGGGCACAGCCGAGCCAGCAGCTCGAAACGAATGTCTCTCTCCACACTCATGGATCGGGCGTGGATCTTGAAAATGTGTGTACGACCCTGAAACACAGAAAATGATGTAAGGATTGTACCAGAAAAAGAGGAGTTGCCTCTGCACCTGAATCAGATTTAGTTTAGCACAGGCAGAATTTAATGTCTGGTCAATTTTGAGGCCAGTGTTCCAACCTGAGGCTCGAACCTCGAAGGGATGGACAGTTAAGAATGAATGAATGTTGATTTCAAAAGTTTCAATCACCTCCAAGTCTGGCAGGCTAAACTCAATTTTTCTGTCCAGACGTCCTGGTCTCATGAGGGCGGGATCAAGAGTGTCTGGTCTGTTAGTAGCCATCAGCACTTTGATGTTGCCTCGAGGATCGAAGCCATCCAACTGGTTGATAAGCTCAAGCATAGTCCTCTGCACCTCGTTGTCACCGCCAGCGCCATCATCAAAACGGGCACCTGAAGGACAGCAAGATTTTACGGATTGAATCAACAGATGCATTATTCAGTGTCCTACACCGACATTTTAAATGTAAACAAATATCTTGGACAGCATTTTTTTTAAATTTTTGTTTATAATCAGAATCATCTGATTCTGGTTCAACCTCAAAATAATCTTCAGAAATATACAACTTTTACTTCACTGTCCTGGTCAAATATTAGTTTTAGAACCTCCAGGGGCCAAGATAATGCTATACAAATAGTTTTCGATTTTTCTGACTCTTTAGCTTCTCTTTTGTCTCCCGGGTCAAATTGACCCACGAACAGTATCTTCGCAATATAAACATGCAAGAATGGGTTACAAAAATGTGAAATTAACTTTTTTTTGGTTGATTACACTAAATAAGCCAAGCAGAAGTTTCAATGTAAAAAAAAATACTTCCAACAATTTTTTTTTGTTTTTGAATTTTGAAAACGGGTCAATTGGACCCTAACACAATAAGACACTTAAGTTAATTTTTTAAAATGATCATTTTTTTCTGGATTGTTGACTTCTTATTATTGACACTTTCTCTGATCACAGCTCAGGTAATTATGACGCACACAATCAGGGTGAGCCCTACCTCCAATTGCGTCAATTTCATCAAAGAAGATCAGACAAGCCTTTTTTGTTCGAGCCATTTCAAAGAGCTCTCGGACCATCCTGGCTCCCTGTACACACACACACAAAAAAAAAAAAAGAGTCAGAACTGAAGGGATCGCTGTAGAATTTGAATAAGCTTTGTTTTCTTTTGATTGATCTTACCTCTCCAACGTATTTCTGCACAAGCTCCGAACCAATGACCCTGATGAAGCAGGCGTCTGTTCGGTTTGCGACAGCACGAGCGCAAAGTGTCTTCCCTGTACCGGGAGGCCCAAACAGCAGCACACCTTTAGGGGGCTCAATTCCCAGATTTACAAACCTTTCGGGCTACAAGAGGAGGGGGAAAAGGAGATCAGTCAAGATTGAAACATGAAAAAAAAAGTTTGGGTGGATGTAAAGCTTACGTGGAGCAGCGGGGTTTCAACCACTTCTCTCAGTTTCTCGATCTGCTCTTTACATCCGCCTACATCACTGTATGTCACATCGGGTTTCTCCTCAACCTATAGAAGCAGATAAATTAGTTTCTGTTGGAGGGAAAATAATTAATCTTTATCCCAAGCTTTACTGACTGGAGAACAAACAAGAGAAATCTCAATTTTACTTGTCTATGAAGAACTGCTTCCCTGACTGGGTTATTCATATGGTTGTGGAAACGAGAGGTGTGTTCTAACAGAGTAGATGGGGAAGGGAGTTATAGACCCCCACTTACAGATGGAGGAGACAAAGAAAGGTGAAGGTAGGTGGGGTGTTCTGTAAACAGTGTTAACACATTCGTCCATTAACAGATAACACCGCCACACAGCTGCAGGTCATGAACTACCTTGCAGCTGGGGGACCACATTACATCAGAGGTGGGCAAACTTTTTGATTCACAGGCCACATTGAGTTCTAACATTTGACAAAGGGTCTGGAACAGGAGCAGATGGATGGCATGCTTTGGTAACCGCTAGATTGGACCAATAGAATGGTGCGCTAGATTTTAAACAAGCGCTAAATGGTACATCAAAAGCGGTAAATTTGAAATCTAGCGGCGCTAGGTCTGAAATCTAAGCACTTGATGTAACATTTAGCTTGTTGTAACATCTAACACGCTTGTTTACGTGCGTGTATTGGGCCCGATGGCTTTCCATATCTGTGCACACTGTTTATTTTGACAGCGTGCGCATCATGGAGACACACACATTTTAATGGGAGCAGTGTTGTTGTTTTCTCAACAAAGCTATTATATCTAGACTGCGCCATCTAGTGAGGAAACGTCAGAATTGCAGGGGAAATAAAACTAACAAGGTTTATTTATTTCATTTTTTCAAGTTTGGCGGGCTGGATAAAAACGTTTAACGGGCTGCATGTGGCCCGCGGGTCGTAGTTTGCCCATGTCTGCATTACACTAAAAATATTTTCGAATGATAAAATGGACAAAATAAAAACTATCCCTGTGACACATTCATACATACCTGCATCATGGTCACAGTGGGATCAATCTTTGGAGGCAGAGGGATGTGGATCTGATACTTGTTCCTGTCAACACTACACAGAAAACAGTCACATTTATGACGATTCCTTCATGATCTTAATAGAATAAAATCAAATAACTTTAGTTTTTCTCTTTACCCAACTCTCATGCCCTCTTCAATGTCAGTGGGGGCCACTTGGTCACTCAGATCAACCACAAACTTTGCAAACTGTTTGACATTAATGATGTATTTGGGGTCTTCGGAGTCTGCATTTATGATCTTTGTGCATCTGGTGGAATCAGTATCAAAGTATGCTTGAAACCACAATTAAGAGGTAAATATAAGTGATTATTATTATTTTTTACCTGGCAACTTGTAGTGGCTGTTCACTCTGCAGTGTCTGTTTATCTGCAGCTAGATCCCAGAGAGCAGGAGGAGCCAAGCCTGTGTCTGACTCCTTAATGCCTGATCAAAACAATAATTACACATGAAAATCTCATTTATTTTGATTTAAATGTAAACAATCTGACTGGATTTTGAATCCATCTGATCTCTTTAGAAACGTGTTTTTGTTGTTGATCACAGACCTGTCAGCTCGTTGATCTTCTTGAGAAGCTGCTGGATATCATCTTCCACTTGTTTGATCTGTCTAGAGTAGGTGCTCTGACCCTGGAAAGTCAAAATAAAACGACTTAATATTAAAATCTATTAGTTATTTAATTAAAAATGGATTATTAGTCCTTGATCATCGACTTACATATGTTTTGAGCAGAGCTATGTCACCTTCATCCAAAGCTAAAAATGAGAAAAAAGAAACAATCGATGAACAAGTTAGTTAATAAAACAATTAAAATGAAAATATGATTTGTTTTAATACTTAAAATAATGATATAAACTAATACAAAGTGATTTGATTGTAAAATTAAGAGAAAAATCTAAGTTAGCATTAGCATCCTAGCAGCTAACTAGCTTCTTTCAAAAGAAAATCTTTCACCTCTGATCGGCCCATCTTCCTTCTCCTCTTCTTTGATTTTCCTCTGATCGTCTCCCAAATAATCAGGCATCTTTAAAATGAGATGGATCTCACACCAGGTGGAAGATGTGTTGTTTCTGGAGCTAAATGGTACGATTACAAAGCAACTTTCAGCTTCCGCTACTAACCGGAAACACTAATCTGAAATGTTTTTTTTAAATAAAAACCACCATTTTTAAAAATTAATATTAATTATTTATTTAATTTTCAAAAAGTGTTTTTATATATTTTTGCTTTTTTTTTTTCTAGATGATAAATAAATTTAAACGAAGCGGAACTATAGTTGATGGAAACCGGAAGGAAAAGAAATCCGGTTGTGCATTGAAAGGGAGGCCCATGTGGTGTTTTTAAAACACTGCAGCACTTTAAAAAGAAGCTCTGTTTTTAAATAAAAAGATAAATGTTAACGGTAAGAAAGGTTTAAATATGTTAATGGAAGCTCGTGACGGTGAAGAGACGCTCGTCTTTAAAGAAGCAGCAGGTAAGAAAAGCTAGCAATGCTACTTAATCAAACAATAACTTATCAATAATATTTCATCATAAATGGAAGATTAAAGTGTACGTTAGATTTTTTAAAAACTGATTTATTAAATTTGATCAGATTTCTTTGTGTTATGACATTCAGATGATTGGGTTGCATAATGTCAGATTTGGCTCCATGTCCTAGTTGCTGTAGTGATTATTATTAATAATAATTTATTACTAAATAGTTTGTATTTCACATCAGATGACATGTTCACTCTCACAATGAGTCTGATCACCTGTTGTGCACTCGTTTTTTCTCCCGTTATTTGTTCTGCTGAAAAACTGGTTATTTATTTTTTTTTAATTCTGATGGGTTGATTTTTGATTTTCAAGAAAATTGGAATCAAGGTTTTGGAAAATGACCAGAATCTTTAGTAACCGATGATGAATGTACACTATGTTTAAATTATTGTACCTTACATGATTATTTTCAAGAACCCCTCTTCAGGATCCTGGAGGGGTCATGGGAGTTTACCCAACCAGTCTACATGTGTTTAGTGGATCTGGAGAAGGCATTCCACCATGTCCTTCTAGGGTTCATAAGGGGGGTGCTCTGGTAGTACGGAGCACCCCCCTTGCTCCATACTACCAGAGACCGGACACCCTTTGGTACAGGCTGTCCGGTCTCTGTACGACCAGTGTCAGCTATGTCCATATTCCCGGCAGTATGTCGATTCCATTTCCAGTGAGAGTTGGACTCCGCCAAGGCTGCCCTTTGTCACCGATTCTGTTCATCACCGTTATGGACAGAATTTTTAATTGTTGAAGGGATCCAGTTCGGTAGCCTTAGGGTTAGATCTCTGCTTTTAGAGGATGGTGTGATCCTGTTGGCTTCGTCGAGCCGTAATCTCTTCCAACTCTCACTGGACCAATTTATTCCAGAGTGTGAAGCAGTCAGGATAGGGATCAATGCTTCCAGATCCGAGACAATGGAAAAGGGAGGAATACCCCTTCCAGGTGAAGAACAAGGTCCTGCCCCAAGTGGAGGAGTTTAAGTATCTTGGGGTCTTGTTCACGAGTGGGGGAAAGATGGAGCGGGAGATAGTCAGACAGATCGGTGTGACATTTGCAATAATCAGGATGCTGCATCGGTCCGTCGTGGTGAAGAAAAAGCTGAGTCTAAAAGCAAAGCTCTTGATTTACAAGTCGATCTACGCTCCCACCCTCACCTAAGAACGAGATCGCGGATACAAGTGGTCGAAATGAGCTTCTTCTGCAGGGTGGCTGTGCTGTCACGCAGATATAGGGTGGGGAGATGATTGAATCTGGGAGGAGCTTAAAGTAGAGTCGTTGCTCCTCCGGGTCAAGAGAAGCCAGATGGGGTGGTTCAGGCATCTGGTTAGAATGCCCCCGCCCAAACGCCTCGCTGGTGAGGTGTTTCAAGCATGTCTCACTGGAAGAAGATCCTAGAGGTAGACCCCTGACCTGCTGGAGAGACTATGTCTCACATCTGGACAGGGAACACCTCGGGATCCTTCAGGATGATATGGAGGATGCAGCTGGGGTGGGAGAAGCCTGGGCTTCCAGTCCGAGGCTGTTGCCCCCCGTGACGAAAATGTGAAAAAGTTTTAATAGTCTTCATCGTGTCCTGAATTACCGTCAGTCAGTCATCTTCTTATCCGTCTATCCCTTTCGGGGTTGCGGGGGGTGCCGTAGGTTGTATTCAAGCAGCGTTTCCTGTCAGTGTTTAAACCGTCTTGTCATGTATTTTTATTTCATCCCATTCTGTGACGTCTTCTTTACTTTCTCCCACTTCTACAGCGTCTGTTGAAGTTCAAGTAGAGCCGGTGGGTCGATGGTTCGAGGCATACATTAGGAGGAGAAACAGAAATCTATCTGGCTCATTTCAAGAGCTGGAGGAAGAAGAGTCTTCCTCAGAGGAGTCGGAGGATGAGGACTTCCAGCTGGAGGAGCATCCTAAACTCAGATCTCTGGACCCTAAACAATGGAAGGTAATGAAGGAGTCACTTCCAAAGAGTCATTTAAAACTGGTTTACATAGATTTTTTTTTTTAAATGATTAAAATAAAGTCTTCATAATAAATCTTCTCAAGCTACTAAAAAGATTCACATGGTGTGGTAGAAAGCTTGCTAACCCGTCTCCAGGTTTAAAAGAAAAGTGTCCTTAGTCCAACTTTGACCGTGCCGTGTGTCTCATTGTTCGCTGCACCCTTTCTGATCAGGATCAGGATCACTACGCCGTGCTCGGCCTCCCGCATCTAAGATACAAAGCAACGCAGAAACAGATCAAAGCCGCCCGTAAGCTCCCATCTTACTCAGTCTGCTCTCTGATTGGCTGCAAGATTTTAGCTTGACAAAACCTGTTTTATTTGCAGACAAAGCCATCGTGCTGAAACACCATCCTGACAAGAGAAAAGCAGCAGGGGAGCAGATTGTAGAGGGTGACAATGATTACTTCACCTGCATCACCAAAGGTAAGCAGCTCTGGGAAACCTGGGGCCTCACCGTAAGGGACTCACATTTCTGCTTGGATTTCCAGCTATAGAGACCCTGTCGGATCCTTTAAAGAGGAGAGCCTTCGATAGTGTCGACCCAACATTTGATAACGGCGTGCCAACGAAGGGGGAGGCTAAGGAGAACTTTTTCGAGGTGTTTTCTCCTGTTTTTGAAAGAAATGCTAGATGGTCTACCAAAAAGCACGTCCCTCACCTGGGAACCCCCGAGTCATCTTTCGAAGAGGTGGACGGATTTTACTCCTTTTGGTGAGCACCCAAAAACGATAGGATTTATACCTCAAGTTAAAAAAATAAAAATAAATAAAAACATATGTTTTTTGCTTGTTAAAGGTACAACTTTGACTCATGGAGGGAGTACTCCTACCTGGACGAAGAAGAGAAGGAAAAAGCAGAATGGTGAGTTTATGCTCTAGTACAGGGGTGTCCAACATTTTTGTGTCCCAAGATCTACTTCTCAAGTATCAAACCTCGTGAGATCTACCAGTGTCAACATCACAAGCACACACAGATAATTTCCATTCTGCAGTAAAACTACCCTCACAACACGTTTTGTTGTTGTTACACAACAAGTAGGCACCCGTAACCCCTATCTATCAAACACACTCAAAAACACAGACAAATTCCTCTCTCTCAAACACGTACACAGACAAATTCCTCTCTCTCAAACACGTACACAGACAAATTCCTCTCTCTCAAACACGTACACATATAAATTCCCCTCTCTCAAATACACACACAGACAAATTCTTCGGTCTTTTTTTTAACACACACAAATTTGTATCTCCATTTCTCCCTTTCTCTCTCTCTTATACACACACTTTCTCAGACACAGACATTTTCCGTACGCGTAGCACTTTGGAAGGAGGAGGAGCCACAGCAGAACCAGGCCTTGCTCTTTGAGAACAGGCTTGACAATGTGCTTTCATGCCACAGACTCCAAAAAGCTCCTATAACACTAGAAAAGAGGCTAGATTGTCCCGTTAAAAAAAGAGTCACTAGAGGGTCGGAATACTCATTAAAAATAACGTCAAAGTCGCTGAGTGTGAAAGACTGTCTTCCTGTCATTTCATCTTTTTTTTTTTTTCTACACACCTGGCGATCGACTTGTTGGGCACCCCTGCTCTAAAGTCTCAAGTCGATAATTTGTGTTTCCAGTTTAATACAAAACATCGTTATTTGTGAGGTTGATATAAATAGGACTAATCAAATTAGGATTATGTGACTGGATTGATCTCTTTTGGTTCATTAGAGTACATTTGTGTTCAGTGACTGTGGTCAGAAAGTTTGATTCTTGCCTCTAGCACTGTCTTTCTTCCCATTTAACCTGAATTTGCTTTTTCTCGTTGTGCAGTCGGGACGAAAGAAGATGGATTGAAAAGCAAAACCGAGCTTCCAGAGCTCAGAGGAAGAAAGAGGAGATGAACAGAATCCGCAACTTAGTCGGTACAAAAATCAAACCGATGTTGAAACTAATTAAATTTTCTTTATATGTATATTTTTTTTATGGTTTTACTCTCCTTTTCATTTATTTTTGATTCACATATTTTTTTGGAAATTATGAATAATTTTTCCTGGAAAAGCAAATGAAAAATGCATCTATTCTCTTTGCAATGCTTTGCTGCAGACATGGCCTACAGCTGTGATCCTAGAATAAAGAAATTCAAAGAGGAAGAGAAATCAAGGAAAGAGTCGGAGAAGAAGGCGAAAGCAGAGGCTAAAAAGAAAGAGCAGGAAGAGAAAGAAAAGGTAGGCTACTGATTGGTCGGGTCGTCGCTCGGCAGCGGAGCCAAAACACAATCTGAATCTTCTGTTCTGTTCGTAGGCTCGACAAGCGGAGCTGGAGGTGGCTCGTCTGGCTAAAGAGAAAGAGGAGGAGGAGGCAAGGCAGGCGGCCCAGCAGGCGAAGAAAGAGAAGGAGATCCAGAAGAAAGCTATAAAGAAGGAGAGGCAGAAACTCAGGACTGCATGCAAGGTTCTGCAAAATTCCAGATGTGTTTCTGGCAGATAGATTTGAATAAAAATGGGAGTGTTACGGATACGCAAATTTCACAATATCTTCATCATGACAGAACGTTGCTGGTGCTCCAATCATTTTTTTTTTTTTTACCATACTATATTTATCCCTCATGGGGATAATTTTGCTGCACCGCAGCAGCAGGCAGCAACGACGGCACTAATGGTGGGAATAACTTCACACTCGACCAGGATAGGAATTTGCACCTCCGAATCAGAGACCATTGTTCTCACCTGGAAAGGGCGGAATGCACCCTACAGGTCAGGGACAGAGTCCTGCCCCAAGTGGAGGAGTTTAAGTATCTCGGGGTCTTGTTCACGATCGAGGGAAGGATGGCGTGGAAGGTCAACAGACAGATTGGTGCAGCGTGAGCAATACTTAGGACGCTGCATCGATCTGTCGTGATCAAGAAAGAGCTTAGCTGAAAAGCTATACTCTTGATTTATTAGTCGATCTACGTTCCCACCCTCACCTATGGTCTGCAGCTGTGGGTGGTGACCGAAAGAATGAGATCATGGATACAAGCGGCTGAAATGAGCTTCCTCCTTAGGGTGGCTGGGCTCTCACTCAGAGATCAGATGAGGAGTTCTGCCACCCGGGAAGAGCTAGGAGTAAAGCTCGGGCATCTGGGCAGGATGCCTCCCGAGCCCTTGATGAGGTGTTTCAGGCATGTCCCAGCGGGAGGAGACCAAGAGGGATACCCTGGACCTGCTGGAAAGACTATGTCTCAAAGCTGGCCGGGGAACGACTCGGGATCCTTCTGGGTGAGCTGGAGAATGCAGCTGGGGTGGAGGAAGCCCGCACTTCCCGTCTGGGGCTGTTGCCCTCGCGACCCGGCCCCGGATAAGCAGAAGACAACAGAAAAAAATACAAAAAAAATGACGTGTGCGTCTGTTGCTCATGTTGAGCAACAGACGTTTTTTTTTTTCTTGAAAAGTTCCAAAAATGAACAGGCCTCTTTTCAAAAACAAATCTTTGGCCAACATTGGGGCGGTGCAAACTAATCTAAAAGGAAACCACTCTGGAAATCATCTTACTATTTTGATATTTGTGTCACATTCCAACGTTTTATCTTAAACTTCTTTTTCATGTCGTTCTTTTCTTCTTCTTCTTCTACAGAAGTGGAACTACTTTTCTGACAAAGAAGCTGACAGCGTGAAGATGATGGAGGAGGTGGAGAAACTTTGCGAACGGCTGGAACTCAGCAGGTGGGATTAAATTCCCAATCAATAAAAGTAAAAACTGACCTAATCAGAGTAAGAACATTCTTGTCAGAAGAGCCTAAGGAGACTCTTAAAATCCAGAAGAGAATTCTGTTTTAGGATCATGAGAAGTTCTAATGATTAGGAAGTCTGGTGTGACATAGAAGTCTGTTAAAGCAGTGCAGGACATGTATGAGGACTGTTAGACAGTGGTGAGGTGTGCTGTAGGTGTGACAGAGGAGTTCAGTGTGGGGTGGGACTGCATCAGGGATCTGCTCTGAGTCCTTTGCTGTTTGCTATGATGATGAACAGGCTGACAGACGAGGTTAGACAGGAATCTCCATGGACAATGATGTTGGCAGATGACATTGTGATCTGTAGTGAGAGGAGGGAAGAGGTGGAGGAAAAGCTGGAGAGGTGGAGGTTTGCACTAGAAAGAAGAGGAATGAAGATTAGTCGGAGTAAGACAGAGTACATGGGTGTGAATGAGAGGGATCCAAATGGAAAAGTGAGGTTACAGGGAGAAGAGATAAAGAAGGTGGAAGATTTTAAGTATCTAGGATCAACAGTACAGAGCAATGGAGAGTGTGGAAAAGAGGTGAAGAATCATGTGCAGGCTGCAATGAGTGGAGAAAAGTATCAGGTGTGATGTGTGATAGAAGAGTTTCAGTTAAAATGAAAGGGAAAGTGTACGAAACTGTGGTGAGGCGGCCATGCTGTTTGATCTAGAGACAGTAGCACTGAAGAAAAGACAGGAAACAGAGATGGAGGTAGCAGAGATGAAGATGCTGAGGATCTCTCTGGGAGTGACCAGGATGAACAGGATCAGAGGAACAGCACATGTTAGAGGTTTTGGAGATAAAGTTAGAGAGGCCAGACTGAGATGGTTTGGACATGTGCAGAGGAGAGAGAGAGTACATCGGCAGAAGGATGCTGGGTTTGGAACCACCAGGTAAGAGGCCTAGAGGAAGACCAAAGAGGAGGTTCATGGATACAGTGTACATTATACAGTTGATGTAGAGTCTAACAGTTACCCAATGATTTAAACTGGTATTAAAGTGATCTTAAAGTTGCCTAGCAACAATACATAAGGCATAGAAATAAGAAATCAAACAAAAATGTCTGTGTTCAGTTTACAGTCCCTAAATGAAGTCCTGGGGTCCGGTACGGAGCAGGAGAGCAAGGCAGCGGTGGAGCAGCAGGTAAACCCCCCCTCAAAGAAAAAAAAACAACACACAATCAAACATATTGAATAGTTTGAAATGTTTAAATGTCACGTGACCTTAAGTGAGTCCATAGAAGTGGAGAAATAAATTTCTATTTTACATTTTTCAACCACAAAAAGAAAAATTTGCAATGTTTATTTTAAGTTTTCAAGCAAAATTGACTTCAGAAAAAGTTACAGTCCAACCTGAAACATATTTTTGTGAATGAGTACAATTTTTTTCTATAAACTATGAATCATTGTGTAACCCAATTTGGTGACAAACACAAGGCCCACACATCGCTTATCAGAAGGTACATGCCTCTGAAAATTTGATTTTGTACGAGATTGGACGTTTAAACTTTTTAAAACAATTTTAATCACCGATGCCTTCACACACAGGTGCAGGAGGTGAACGTCCAACTCGAGAAGGAAAAGGAGGCAGAGGTGCAAGCAAGACAAGCTGCTCGCAGTGCTGAGCAGGCCAGTGGGGGAGGCGGTGGCGGAGGGAAAGGATGGAGAGAGGACGACCTCCAGCTGCTCATCAAGGCAGTCAACTTGTTCCCTGCTGGAACCAACGCCAGGTCCTCATCTCCATCAAAACCTCCACAACTTCAGTATTCTCGTCTCAAATGAGCTCATGTGGTTTTTTTTTGTGTTCTTTCACACAGATGGGAAGTTATTGCAAACTACATGAACCTTCACTCTACAAGCGGCCTGAAAAGAACGGCCAAAGACGTCATCAATAAAGCCAAGACCCTCCAAAGACTCGGTAGATCTTCACACACCCTGAAGCTCCGTCTTGTGTTCTTCTTTTAAACCTCTTTTCTTTCTTTTTTTTTTTTGTTTCACGCTTCCAGATCCACTGCAGAAAGACGAAATTAACAAAAAAGCCTTTGAGAAGTTCAAGAAAGAACATACATCTGTGCCACCTACCATCGACAACGCCACGCCCTCAGAGCGGTTTGATGGTGAGGATATCCAAACACAACTTGGCCAACTTGTATCCGCCATGCCATCTGTGGCGGAGAGTTCTCTAAGCTTCCCTTTCATCCGGGGTTTTTGATTTTCGGCTGAGCTAACTTACAATTAAGAGCTTGGCTCTTCTTGTTAAAACTTTTCAAAATACCAAAGCTGATATTTTATCAAAACAAGCAATAGTTTTAAAAATGGGAAGTTTGTTTGATTAACCAGAAACTTAATATTTCAGTTGATCTAAAACAAGTTTACCTTCTAAATTATATTTGAATGCAAACCAGAAATTTGGTTCTTTTTTCTTATTAACCTGATTTAAAATATTCAAAAAAAGCCTTAAAGAAATCTGAATGATTCATACCAACAGTAAAAATCTGTTTGTTTGGGTATTTTTCAAAACGTATATCTGCTGTCCTCCGTTTTAGGAAAAGTCTAGCGTACACACATAACAGTTTTCGTTATAACTGCATCCACACAAATCTGTATAAATATGCTTCTGAGTGCGGTTATTATCATGCCGGACCAGTAGTGGGCAGTATTTATCTAAACGTAAGCTCTGAGGTATCCAATCAAAGCACTCCTTGAGGAGTGGTGATGGGAATTACGGCTCTTTCGGCTCGCTAACGGTTCTTGAGATTGTTTTTTTTGTTTGTTTTTTTTTAAAAATTGATTCATTTAAACTATGCGCAAATTATTTCCTGCTTTTGTTTTTAAATATTTTTTATGTAAACCTTATCATTCCCAGAGACGTGAACTCAGTGGGAATCAAACCTGCGATCTTCCGGTCCGCGGGCGCACGCTCTTCCACTGAGCCACAGTCTTACACTTAGAAACACTAAATGCCGCAGTTTTGAAGAGCAGATCCGGTTTCTTCTGTCTGTAATTATCTGCGCAGTTTGAGAAAAGTGTGTTTATGACCTCTGTGAAGCCCCGCCCCTCTTAAAAAATATATATAAACAAAATGTGTCAATTGTTTGTGCTGATTTGTTCTGTAAAAATGTTTGTGCTATTTTAGTTTTTCAGATCTTTAAATTATTACAGCACAAAGAATTGACATACTTTTTGTTTATATATATAGATGGAATGTGGGGGCGGGGCTTCCAATCAGTCAACACACCGGCTCCTAATCAGTAGGAGCCGGCTCCCGTCGTTCACTTCAAAGAGCACGCTCTAAGAGCCGTTTCGTTTGCGACCGACACATCACTATAATATTTTTTAATGCTCTGCACACGTCATTTTCAATGTCTGGAACAGACGTCCTCACATTTCTATGTGTAAATAATACCTTTATAATAGTTGTGGAACTTTAATGGCAGGAAGCTTAAAAAAAAAAAAAAAAAAAAGAGAGTCTCTACCCTTGATATTTAAATCCGTTTCACCAAGACTTGAGATCTTTTTGTTTTGTTTTCCAGCTTCCAGCGGTGAAAGTAATCCAGCTCCGTGGATGACAGAGGAACAGAAACTTCTAGAACAAGCCCTGAAAACATACCCGGTCAGTACACCTGAGAGGTGGGAGAAGATAGCAGCTGCTGTCCCCGGTAGAAGTAAGAAAGATTGTATTAAGAGGTACAAGGTATGTCGGGAGGGTTTTCTTGAAAATCTGTTCTTCAACATGCTTTAGGACGCTAACATGTTCCTCTTGTGTCCGACAGGAACTGGTAGAGATGGTTAAAGCTAAGAAAGCTGCTCAGGAACAAGTGGCAGCAAAGAAGAAATGACAAGAACCACAGATAATTAGAGAATCTGTAATTTTATTGTGTTCTTTATTTTATAATAAAAAAAAATAACTAAAGTTTAAATATTGTTTGTTTTTGTACATGAGGATGGAATCAGGTTCTCATCCAAAACATTCCACTGCGGATCTGGTTGTAGTCTGACAGCTGTTCAATCGGACCTAAAAAAAGAAAAAAGTTACATGAGATTTTGTGGCATAAAGACGCTTTTGATTTACAAATGACTTTGTGACTAATTCACACGGACAAACGTTCAAGTATGTACAATTTTACAAACTTTATTCCGATTATATCACAGCTAAGTGTTAGCTAACGCTATCCTTGAAAGAACCACTCATCTGCTGTTACTGTGGTATAAACTATTCACAAATTATCTGTCATAAAGATCCATTTCAACAATTCAAATTTCAGTGAATTAATAATTCAATAAGTCATCACGAATACAAGCGGCCAAAATGAGCTTCCTCCGCAGGGTGGCTGGGCTCTCACTCAGAACGGGTGAGGAGCTCTGCCATCCGGGAGAAACTTTGTGTCAAGAACAACCTAGGTCGAGAGAAGCCACATGGGGTGGTTCGCGCATCTGATTAGGATGCCTCTCGAGCGCCTCGCTGGTGAGGTGTTTCGGGCACGTTCCACCAGAGGGAGACCAAGAGGCAGACCCCGGACCTGCTGGAGAGACAATGTCTTACAGCTGGATGGGGAACGACTCGGAATCCTTCCGGGTGAGTTGGAGGGTGCCGCTAAGTTGAAAGAAGCCTGGACTTCCCGTCTGAGGCAGTTGTCCCCGCAAACCGGCCCCAATAAGCGGAAGTTGACGGAACGAATAAGTCTCAATGACTCTTAAGATAAATTAATATTGATCAATTAGTGGTTAAAACAAACAACAAATCCAAAACGTACCAACAGCTGCGATGGCCGGAGCTCTGTTGTAGATGTATTTGGTGCAAACCTCTTTTATTGTGTTTGCATCAATCGCCTGTTTTAGAGAAAATACACGTTGAAATGAGACACTCAACACGGGTTGTTTACAAACTGAAAAGTTGGGCGGCAAAATATTCCGATATCAATTTTATTACATGTTATTGTTTACCATGTGCTTTTTAAGCATTCTAATGTTTACAAGAGAACTATTTCATAGTGGGATCTCGAGCCAAAGCTCTGACAAATCAGTTGGCTGCTGTAAACTGGTAAATATGGAACCAAAAAAATGAAAGAAAAACTCTTCCTTTTTGTGATTAACTAAACGCAGTTGTTGATCAGAATATTAACTTTTATATTGCGCAGCCTCGTAAATCAGATGTACTCACATCGATGCGGGCCTCCAGTTCATGCAGCGGAATCCTGCGGCTGTAACACAGCATCTGCCTGCCGATGTCTTCACAGATGGGGGTGGAGCCTGAAAGGAACAAATCCCAAGTTTACAAACCTACATGAGTGTCTTTCAGTGTTGCCATCTTACCGTCCAGATGCAGAAGCATGTTGGTTTTGAGCAGATTTTTGGCTCGAGCCACCTCGCTTTCCGACACACTCGTGCAAAGAGACATCCTGATTGAAACACAGACTCACACTGTTTATTCAGTCACACAGAAAGAGAAATACTCTATAAGCATACCAACCATTCCATCTGAGTGAAATGCATCATTTCTGCAATGGTTCCAGGTTCACAGACCATGTAGAGACCCCATAGCCCTGTGTCTGTGTAGCAGGTGTTGAAAGACTGAAAGCTATGGCAGAGGTTCCCCTGGCAGGCCATCTGAGCCAATTTACTGGACAGATTCTGTGGAGAAAATGGTTTGTTAAATCTTCAAAAACGAAAAAAAAAAAAGAGATGAAAGCATCTGTGCTGTACTCACTACTCCTCCTCCAAATGAGCGATCCCAGTTTCCTATAAGAGTGTTTGCAACCATCAGAGGGATGGTGTCCGGATGAGACCATCCCACTGCCTCTACGGCGATGGCGATGTGAGCTAGGGGCATTTTATCATCACGCACACGGATCTAATAAAAGAAACAGGATGTTTCAGATCATTCCAGACACCATGGAAACAAAATAACATGATGCATTAAAACCAGAGGATTTAGTCTTACTTCACTTCCTGTAAAGTGGCACGGAGGAAGAGCCGGAGCTTCACTCTGATATTTGCCAAGAAGTTTCCCAAAGTGAAATTTGGCCAAACTGATCAACTCCTCGTGACAAACCCCTGTTCAGAAGCAGGAAATTCAAACGATGAAGAAATCAACATTTATCACATACAAAGAATTAAACTGTGAGTGAAACGTTTCTGACCGCCTGCAGCGGCCAACACGATTCTGGGTCCTTTATAGTGAGTAGTGATGTATTCCACTAAGTCTCCTCTGTTGATGGTCCTATATTCAGAAAAAAGAATCTCAGTTTTATTCAATCTACCGTAATCAGATGATCTTAGAAAATGTACTGACTTGATGTTTTCTGTAGGCCCCAGGATGGTCCTGCCCAGCGCTGTGGACTGGTAGGCTGTAGCGTGAAGATAATCAAAGACAACTTCTTGTAGATTCGTTTCCACTTCTTGCATCTCTCTCATAATCACCCCTCGCTCTCTCTCGATCTCCGCCTCGCCCAGCGTGCTGTTTTGAATGATGTCGGCCAAAATCTCAACAGCTTGGAACAGAAAAAAACCCCCATAAATATTCAAAACCTTTATGTCTGTGTAAGGAGGGAAAGCATTAGCTTAGTGGGAGAATGTCTGTCCTTGGACTGGGAGATGCCGGTTTGATTCCAACCGGGTCCATGCCTAAGTGTTCCTGCAGAAGACACCTAACCCCCAGTTGCTCCCACCACTGGCGTCGTCATGCCTTCCTGCTGCGGTGTAATGCAGCAAAAGTAATATTCTCATGAGGGATGAATATAGTACAATATAATGATCATTACCTCGTGGGAGATCCTTTGAGAAAGCTTTGGCGTAGTAAACAGTCTGCTCTCTGGATGTGTAGGCATTCAAATGAGCGCCCATGTTCTCAATCTCCAACTCTAGATCCAGTTGAGAGCGTTTCCTGGTACCCTAACACACACACATACACAATGATCTATGGATTTCCTTCTTAGATCACACAGTGATGTACAATCTTACCTTAAAAGCCATGTGCTCCAAAAAGTGTGCAGTGCCATTATTTCTCTCGTTCTCATAACGACTACCAGCATCAATCCAAAGACCTACCTGGAAGGAAGTAGTCATAAAAACAACTAAATGCAGGGGCGAATCCAGGATTTTCTTAAAAGGGGTGAGGAGTTGGGAGGGGTCTGGGGGCATTTTCCCCCAGAACATTTTGAAAAATAGATTATTTTGGTGCATATTTTGTCCAAAGTTTATAATAACTAAAGTAGTAAAAACACTTATTGTAGACCAAAAGATGGTAAGGGAAGGAAGGGGGCCGAGGGGCGTTCGCCCCCTTTGGATCCGCCCCTGAAATTAGCATCACTACACTTGATCGTAGAGAAAATATTTTTTTTTCAATCTTACTGTGCATGTTGTGAGGCCTGAATCCTCTGAAGCAACACGTAGTCCATTTTCTAACGTCGTCACCTTAGTTTCAGGAACATTTAACGCCACATGGTGAGCAGCCTGGCTAGCCCAAAGTCTCTGTGATCAGAAAGATCGATCAATATAAACACAACATTATCAAACAATGCTACATGCTAGTTAGCAGTGATGTAGCTAAAAACCATAAAGCGTCTTTTTATTACGATCAAAACATCTTACAGCGATCAAGAGCGTTTAAAACACGTCAAACATATCCGACACAATAAATTCATACCCTAGTTAAATTATTTGTCGTCCACGATTGTCTTTGTAGGAGATATCTCCCCACAGCTGAGAGGCGCTGTATGGACGCTGCCATGTTGTTTACCTGTCACACGACACGACGCATGCGTGAAGGAAGTGAGTAGGGTACTCTTACAAAATAAAACTAGAAAAATAAAATTATTTAATATCTTGGTTGGGTTAATATATTAATAAAACACGTAAATTTAAATGTAAGCGATGGAGAAATGGAACTTTGTGAAGTATCAATATCTCAGAATCAAAATTGTATGAAATAGTTTGAAGTGTTTTAGGCTTCGGTAGATTACTGACTCTCTTGTGTAAAGTTTTATCACACAAACATAAGAGGCCAAAACTATTTAAGTCAAAATGAGTATTTATTCTAATTTGAATGATTAGAAAATAAACTAATTCACATATTATAAGAGAATTTTCCTAAAACACTGGATACATCTTTTCCTGTGTATGTTTTTTGAGTGTAATTAAAAGAGGAATGCTGATTGGTTATGAGACATTATCAGTAGTTGGATGCTGTTGGATGAATGCTAAAATAATTAGCTTTTTTTTCAGCTCTTAAACTTACAAATCTGATTCATGAGGAGTCAGTACCTCACCAGACTTCAACCTCACCACACCTCACTTCATGACAGGTATGGACAAAACTTTTCTGATAAATAATAGAAGAAAATATCATGGTGCACACATTAAACAAATGTTACACAATCTTGTAAAAAACGCCATAAATGATACAAACTTGTTTAAAGTGAAAATGAGAAAGTAGGAACACAGAAAGAACGTAGGCTTTAGTGATCAAAAATCACTTTTATTCTGAAAGGAGCAAAGAAAACGGAAAACGGAAGTGTAGCCCTTGCCTCGCGGGAATCTTTCCAGTTTCTTTTGTATTTCGTCACTTTAAAACCCAAAAATCATCCCAAGATACAAACTCTGCTACTTCAGGAAGACAGCATAGGTAATATTTCAAACAAATTCCAATTTCATTCAGCCTTTTTGACTGTAATAATAATTTCAGCGCCATTTTTTTTCTCTAGCTGCAGTGAAGTTAGCACCGATCAAACATCTCAGAGTCCTGTCAGCTGTGAGGGATCTGTGATGGATGTTATTAAGAATGAGCTGGAGGATGGAGAGATCTCTGGATCGGAGTCTGATCATGAAATGTGTTCAGGTTCTGTTTCTACAGCTGCTTATCGCTTCAATAACAAAGCACTGCTCTCCAGCAACAGTGACTCTGATTCTTCTGATGATGACAACTCATATCTAAAACGCAAACGTCAGAAAGTCAGCCTCCCAGTGAAGAATCCAGCTCCTGTGCATGGTCGTAAGGTCAACAACATCTGGGGATCTGTGGTCCAGCAGCAAAGCCAGGATGCTGTGACTGCAGAACTGGGTGTGTTTGGCATGGATGGTGTTGACATGTCCAGAAATGTAGAGACTTATAACTTTGTTTTAGCTCGCAAGATGATGGAAAAAGAGAGAGAGATGGAGAAAGCATCCCAGCAAGCAATGGAAGAAGGAGAAATAAGCAAACTGGATGCAGAGCTGGAAGACTACATGGATAAGCGGGGCGTTGAGGAGAGATCAGAAGGTGACCTGAAGAGGAAAAGACCTGTTAAAGACAGACTCGGCCCACGAGCTGAGATGGATATAAAAGGCCGGTATGAGATCACAGAAGAGGATACTGATGAGAGCGTGTCAGATGAGATCGCGTACAGACTCAGAGAGAGCAAGAAGGATCTAATCCAGCGAGTGGTTAAGGTTATCGGGAAGAAGAAAGCCATTGAGTTGCTGGGAGAGACGGCCACGCTGGAGGAATCTGGTGGTCTTTACACTGTAGATGGCAGCAGAAGGAGAACGCCTGGTGGAGTATATTTTAATCTGCTCAAAAATACACCCAGCATCTCTAAAAACAAGATCAAGAAGATATTCCACGAGGAACAAGTCAAAGACAACAAGAACAAGAAGGCAGCGCAGATGCGCCGGCTGCATATGGTAGCTAAAAAGATGAAGAATGCCATCGGGACGCTCAATCTACAGGAACATGACGACGTTTCCAGGGAGACATTCGCTAGTGATACCAACGAGGCCTTGCAGTCTTTAGAAGAAGCACCAGAAGAAGAGGAAGCTGCTGTGGGCAGTGAGGACGCAGTAGTAGTTTACAACTCCACAGATCTGGAGGTTTTCTGAACAAACACCCTTAAAAAAGGCAAACAAGAAGCACTGAATAGGAACTAATCACACTCCTTCAATAAATGGGCTTAATATAAGTAATAGTGCTAAACCAAATTATTTGTTTTGATTAAAAAAAAAGTTCCATGTGCAGGGTTTAAATTGTTCTTTTAAATGTTTAAGTCAAATTTTGATTAAAAAGAAAGATACATCTTCTTTTGATGGTTTGGTTTAAAAGCGTTCTTGTTTGGCTGTATCTTTGAAATGAAAGACACTGGTTAATAAAAGGAAATATGACTTTAAAAAATGTTTTTGTTGTATTTAATTTGATAAAGTTGGGTGGAAGGAGTAGAAAAACTATTTTATTTGTTTTTTTTTTTTTTACTTTTAGTGGACTGTTTTTGCAATTTGTCCCCTAGATGGCGTACAAAATCTGTTTGTATTTAGTAATGATAAACAGAAAACTAAAACAAGCAAAAGGGTTATCTCACTTCTTTTGATGATCATTTCCAGCCAGGTTGAGATCATTTAGCTTTTATCATATGTTAAAAAAATGATTTATAGTCCAATATTTTAATGCGTATATATATTTATTTCTGACACATGATTCAACACATGCATAAAACTAGAAACAAAAAACTTGTCTATAATGTTTATACGTTTCTCTCAATCCATAATGTTGCTTCGTTATGAGATTATTTCTCAGTTGCACAACAAACTTCTTAAATGAGTAGCTAGGCTAGCAAGATTTGAATTTAGGTGTGATTTGTAAGTGTGAAGGGGAACGAACAACTTTAGGAAACCATATTTACTAGGCTGCATGGTGGCGCAGTGGTTAGCCTTCTGACCTCACAGTAAGAAGATTGGGGGTTCCAGTCCCGAAGTTTGTGCAAGACTTGGAACACTGGTCGTTCAGTGTGGGGTTTGCATGTTCTCCCTGTGTATATATGGGTTTTCCCCGGGTACTCCGGTTTCTTCCTACTCTCCAAAAACATGCATGTTAAGAGGGGCGGATCCAGCCCCTTTGGGACCCATCCCCCCTCCCTTTTGGTCCACAAAAAACAACAAACCTCTAATTATAGGGTGGAGACGTGGCCGCGTGGTTAGAGCGTTCGCCCGCGGACCGGAAGGTCGCGGGTTTGCGTCCCACGGAGAGCACGTCTAGGGTCCTTGGAGAAGACAACTAACCCCCGCTTCTCCCACCATTGGCGCCGTTGAAGGGCAGCCTGCTGCGGTGTAAGGAGTGCAGCAAACAAATTTCCCCGGTGAGGGATGAATAGAGTAATTCATTTATTCATTTATTTATTTATTTTATTATAATAAACTTTGGGTAAAAAATGCACCAAAATGCAGAAAAATGACTTATTTTTCAAATGTTCAGGGGGGAATGCCCCCAGACCGCTTATACTGGAAAGCACCACAGGTGCTTGTTTTGTCTATGACCTCATGCAAGAGGTAAGATTTTAAGCCAGAGCCCAAGGCTTCGGGTCGGGCCTAAAAAGTCAATCATTACTTTGGGTCGACTCACGCTAAGGCTTCTCTCTCACTGACTTTTTTTTCAAATAAATATATGTTTATATACTGTAATGTAATCTAAAAAAATTAAAAAAGTGTGTTTCTGAAAGTGTTCCTATTTATAAATAACCCTCCTCCTTCCGAGTCCTCACAAATAAAATATGATATTTGGGGTTTGCTTCGGGCTCAGGCCTGCAACTCCAGTTAATTGGTCGGGCCGGGTCGGGCTGGATTTATTTAGGCCCGATCTCACCTCTGCCTCACGCCCCGCCCTTTAAAAAATCCTGGATTTGCCCCTGGTTAGGTTGATTGGCCGCAATGAAACTGCTCCTAGGAATGAGTGTGTGTGTGTGGAGGATGGTTGTCTGTGTGGCCCCGTAAGAGACAGGCGACCTGCTCGGTGGCACCCCCAAAATCCCATTAGAGGTAAGCGGTTCAGATGACGTGACAAAATGACTTTACTAGGTGTCCTTCATTTAAGTGTAATTAAAAAACTAAACAAGCCATTGTGATTTTACTGGATTTTTAACAGGAACTGTGGAGGTTTATAATGTTGCTCCAACACCAACAAAGCTGGGTCTAAATCAAAGTGTCCATTCGTCCCACACAGCTCAGGAGGAGAGGAGAAACCTTTAATGGTTGTTGCATCTGAAACTCCTTGGAAATGATCATTATATCTGTTCCCATGCTGCCACATAAAAGGACCAAACATACTAACTGAGACATGTTTGATAATCCCATCATTTATGAGTTTTTATATTTTTTTGTTGGATATGGTTCACCTCTGGTTGTGAGTTCGTACATCATTATGAATATACACACTAACTTTAACAAAGGTCTGGATCACTAAATTATCTGTTCATAGTTTTCTGCTCAAGACTTCTTTCACTGTTTGCTCATAAATAGATAAAAAGCTGTTTGCTTTAATGGTAAAGACGATCAAAGCAAGATTATCAAAGAAATGTGTGTAGTGCAGGAGGTGACTGATGTTGTGCCTCTTCCTATTCAATGTGGAGTTGTTACACACAGTCTCTGGTCTCAGGACCTCTGTATCTGTCACCTGGCAACGAACTTGTTGCCTGGATACAACACGCCACATCTTTTTTTCCATTGGATCAAACAAAACCAGAGCTAGAAGAGATGTGTCTTTGGACTAGAAGCAGCAATGTTAGGGTTTCATAATGTCATGAGAACTTGGTTGCATTTAAGAGTTTGCACAATAACCTCCACAGAATTTGTGATAAATGATCTCATTTAATGATGTTTAAGGATGTACACTGACATTAAAAGGGTGTAATCTTTCTTTCGTCACAGTTTGGGACCAAAACAACAATGAAGATACTGAGTTAGAGACAATAACACCAAATCACTGTTTGGAGAGGTAGTGACTCTTCATTTCCACTGAAACAAAGGTGACTCTGTCAGAAAAAGGAAACAGTTCATCATGGAGGATCTTTGAAGGACAGTAATACATTCATTCTTCTGTCTTAATTCATAAAAAAATTGAATGCACACAAATGTTACTTATTATTAAGTTTTTATTAATTATTTTAAACTTTTCTTTCACAAATAATTGTTTGCATCACACCAAAATGAAACCAACAAGTTTCAGTGATTCGTTAGAAACTACAAGCTCTTCCAAATAAAACAGAAATATTTAGAAGCTTAACTTTTCACATGGCGTAGAGGTCGAAAGCGGCTGTAGTAGTTTTCAGGCAAAATGGCCGAAAGCATACGCAGTAACTCACGTTTGAAAATGAGGTAATTCAAGAAGTGTTCACTTTCGAGTTTCTGTTAGTTCAAAAGAAGGTCGGCAGGTGTGCGATAATTATTGTATTTGTACGATATTTATTCCCTCTGAACGATGTATGATCAATAATTGTAAAATTTTTTCCTCCAAAAACGATCATTTGAACTGTTCTTGTTGTTGTGATTGTGTTAGTTTTATTTATCTTCGTCTTCTTATTTCGACATTGTCCTTCAGGGGTCGCCACAACAAGTCAGTTTCTTCCATATAACCCCATCTGCCGAACAGGTCGCCAGTCTGTCGCAGGGCCACACACCACACACATATAACCATACACACATTCATTCCTGGGGGCAATTTTGCCAATCAGTCTAACATACATGTTTTTGGATGGTGGGAGGAAACCGGAGTACCCGGAGAAAACCCACGCAGACACGAGGAGAACATGCAAACTCCACACAGAAAGGCCAGTATTCCAATCCTCGTCCCCACCCGGGACTCAAACCCCTGACCTTCTTGCTGTGAGGCCACTGTACTACCCAATGCGCCACTGTGCCGCCTATCCACACATTCCTAGGGGCGATATCATAGCGTCTAATCAACATGACATGCATGTTTTTGGAGGGTGGGAAGAAACTGGAGTACCTGAAGAAAACCCACACATACACAGGGGGAACATGCAAACTCCACACAGAAAGGCCAGTGTTTCAAGCCTTGTCCCGACCCGGGATTCAAACCCCGACCTTCTCGCCAATTTAGGTATTTAGAGTGTATAAATAGCCTCCATGTTATTAAAAATTGTAACTGTTAGAAAAGATGATGATCTATGAATGTTTCACAATTCAAGTCAATTTAAGAAGATTTTTATTTTTTGTGGTGAGTTCATTAACACTCTGCTGTGCAGATGTTCGAAAACTTCTGTGCCAAACTAAGATATGTGCACTCATTAAGAAACCATGGAAACGAAGTGGTGAATTCATCTTTGTTAACTGACAGGAAAACATGATTACTTGTAAAAAAAAAAATTGGCAATTCTTTCCCTCCAAATGTTACTTTAAATATTTGTTACTTTTAATTGTGAAGACTTTCAAAACCCTTTTTTTTTCTTGAATATGGCTTCATCACTTGGTTTTCTGACTGAGGCCTTGATTTATTTTAACTAGCATCTTCTAAAGCATTGCTTTTTCAGTGATGTTCCTCATGGCCTGACGTGGGAGGTCTTTTTAGCTCCAGATGAGCAGCCAACTATGCTGACACTATTTCTGATTAAATCCTCACCAAGAACAAAAGCCTGCATGACGCAAGTCAAATAAAAGAATCACCCTGAATATTCACACACAGCAGGTCAGCCTTTCTCCGGTGACGTGAGACGGCTTAAATTAGAAATTTATTGAAAGGAAACCTCATATACTCCAGGTTCTCTTTTTTGTGTATTTTCTGTCAAACATTTACATCTTGTTCAGGTTTTTTTTTTGTTTTATCTCGCTCTATGAGGGATGGAAATTTGCAAAATTAATTTCACCTGCTGATAAAATAAAATTATTTCTATTGTACGTTTGTGTTCTAATTTTACATGGAGGGGTCAAACCACTGCTCAGTAAAATCCAAACAATTGTCTTTTTTCTCTCTCGAATGTGGGTGAGATGAAGCTTGAAACACTGGCCTTTCTGTGTGGAGTTTGTATGTTCTCCCTGTGTATGTGTGGGTTTTCTTCAGGTACTCCGGTTTCCTTTCACCTTCCAAAAACAGACATGGTAGGTTGATTGTCCGGTGCCAAATTGCCGCTACGAATGAGCGTGGTTGGTTGTTTATATGTGGTGTGTGACTGGTGACCTGTTCAGGCTGTACCCTCCCCGTTGAATCAGCCATGATGGGCTCTGGCACCCCCGCAACTCTGTAAGTGATAGACGGTTAAGAAGGTGACTGACTGACAGTGAAGATGTTCTCTGTATTTATTTTTGAAGATTTGCATTTACTTATCGCAAATAAACACAAAAAAGATGTTGTGTTTCTATGTGAATTTATTTCTCGGTAATCCGAAACTTGTCCTGTACCAATGACTAATAATCTCATTTTGACCACTTCTGCTTGCAAACTGCAGTGGAACAGAATAGATAGATGTACAAAGAGAAAATCAAGTCAAACAGAGTGAAAAATTACCTCCGTGAAGGCTATTATCTGCCCAGTTCAACTCGAGTGAAGGTCTGTTTATATGGAAATCCTTCATGAGTCAGTGATTGATGAGTATGCCAGCATGGACTATCAATTATTCCCCTTTTCCTCAGAAAGACAGAATCAAGTTGTGAAACACAGATATCGTAAGTATTTCAAGGTTAAATTGTAATGTAAAAATATTCATAATGCATTGTTGAAAGACTTGTGGACTGACATGCTTTATGTTTGTTCCTTTAAGACTTTAATTATACAAAATGTGTTTTGTCTCATTAATTTTTTACGATGTTAGGTCCTGTTGGTAGTAAATGAATTTTGAAGGGACGAACACTTTGATGCAGAAAGAGAAAACAGGTTTAGTGTTGTGTAGGAGAGGGAATGAGGAGGATCCAAATGCAGGTTTAACAGTTTATTAAGTGTTGAACAAAGGAATCCACAGCAGAGAGATAACGGCTTCAGGCAGTGCTGGATGGCCAAGAGGAAGGGCTGAAGGTTCCTGTGAGGAGAATAAGAAAATTAGTCTGATATCAAAATTTGACTCAGCTTAGAGGTGGTCAGTTTACCACTAGAATCGTTGAAGACCTGACAGAGACTGTGGGTGACACCAGGTCTTTTATAGCCACCGGTAAGTCTGTGCAGCTGGGAGCAATCAGCCAATCCTCCCGTTAGAAGCCATCCAGCACCTGTGAGTTTTGGGGAGAAAAAAAACAAACAAGCAGGCCTAAAAGGCCTCACACCACAGTACCCCCCCCTCTACGGACGCCACCTGGCGGACCACCAGGCCTGTCCGGAAAGCAGCGGTGAAAGTCCCGGACCAAGCCAGGGTCCAGGATCGCTGAACGGGGCACCCAGCACCGTTCCTCCGGGCCATAACCCTCCCAGTCCACGAGGTACTGTAGACCCCGACCTCGGCGACGAACATCCAAAAGACGGTTGACCGTGTACGCATCCGAGCCGTCGACAAGGCGAGGAGGTGGAGGGGGAGCAGAAGGAGGCTGGAGGGGACTGGTAGAAACCGGTTTGATCTGAGAGACGTGGAACACAGGATGTACCTTCATGGAAGAGGGCAGGGCGAGCTTTACCGAGACCGGGTTGACCAGCCGCAGGATCCGGAAAGGGCCAATGAAGCGGGGTGAAAGCTTGCGAGACTCTGCCCTGAGGGGAATGTTCCTGGTAGACAGAAGGACAGACTGACCAACCTGATATGCTGGGGCTGGCTGACGGTGGCGATTAGCTTGGCGCCGAGCCCGGCCGCAGGCCTGTTGGAGGGCCCTCCTAGTTTTCCTCCAGATCCGACGACACCGTCTGATATGGAGCTGTACCGAAGGGACGGCCAGCTCCTGTTCCTGATCCGGGAACAATGGGGGTTGGTAACCCAGAGAAGCCTCGAACGGGGACAATCCTGTGGAGGAACTAACTTGGGAATTATGGGCATACTCAATCCACGGGAGATGAGACGACCACGTGGACTGGGCAGAGGCCAACACGCACCGTAATGTGGATTCCAGGTGTTGGTTAGCCCGCTCTGACTGGCCGTTGGATTGGGGGTGGAAGCCAGATGACAAGCTGACGGAAGCCCCCAGCGCCTTACAGAAGGACTTCCAAACAGCTGATGTGAATTGCGGACCCCGGTCAGAGACTATGTCCAGAGGGATACCATGCAGACGGAACACATGGGTCACCATGAGCTGGGCAGTCTCCAAGGCTGAAGGGAGTTTAGGAAGAGGCACCAGATGTACAGCTTTGGAGAATCGGTCCACAATCGTGACCACAACAGTGTTACCTTCTGAGGGAGGGAGTCCGGTCACAAAGTCCAGTGCGATATGGGACCAGGGACGACTGGGAACCGGTAGGGGATGGAGCAGCCCCCGCAGGAGGACAATGAGGGACCTTGCCCCGGGAACAGGCAGAACAGGCAGCGACAAAATTCCTAGTGTCTGCCTCCATCGTTGGCCACCAGAACCGCCGCTGAAGAAGCGCCATTGTACGGCGAATCCCAGGGTGACAGGACCACCGGGATGCATGTGCCCATAGGAGAACCTGGGAGCGGGCAGAGGATGGCACATACGAACGGTTAGCTGGGCCAGTACCTGGGTCCGGATCATGCTGCAGACCATCCCTTATTGCAGTCTCGATCTCCCAAGTGATCGCCCCAATGACGCAGGAGGGGGGTAGAATGGGCTCCGGCTCCGATCTGGACTGATGACCATCATGCAGGCGGGAGAATGGCGTCAGGTTTGGTATTGCGGTTGCCCGGCCTGTAAGTGAGGGTAAAATTAAAGCGTGTAAAGAACAGCTGCCACCGGGCCTGTCGAGAGTTGAGTCTCTTAGCTGCTTGGATGTAAGCGAGGTTTTTGTGGTCTGTCCAGACCACGAATGGGTGTTCTGCGCCCTCGAGCCAGTGCCTCCATTCCTCGAGTGCCAGTTTGACTGCGAGCAGTTCTCTATTCCCCACATCGTAGTTTTGTTCAGCTGCAGAGAGACGCTTAGAGAAAAAGGCACAGGGATGGAGTTTGCCATCCTCCTGATGGTATTGGGACAGCACAGCACCCACCCCTGAATCCGAGGCGTCCACCTCCACAATAAACTGCCTCAAGGGGTCGGGCTGGACCAGAATGGGGGCCGAGGTAAACCTCTTTTTAAGCTCAGTGAATGCACCCTCTGCTTGAGGAGACCAAACGAACGGTCTGGCTGTGGAAGTAAGCTGGGTAAGGGGAAGAGCTACCTGACTGTAATTGCGAATGAAACGCCTGTAAAAATTTGCGAAACCCAGAAATTGTTGTAGTTTGCGACGGGTGTTGGGTCGAGGCCACTCAGCCACCGCGCTAACTTTTTCGGGGTCCGGGCAAACCTGCCCAGCGTGTACAATAAAACCAAGGAAGTTGACGGACTGAGAATGGAACTCGCACTTCTCAGCCTTTACAAACAGACGATTCGAAAGTCCGCGGTCTTAGAGCAAAGACATTTGAACACTGCAAGAGGAACCCACGACATTTCCCCAGGGTTCCATGGAAAGGTTCCGGGTCCGTAATATGGTGGTCCATGAGTGGGCTGGGCATAGCTGAAGGAGGTGCCGAGGCTGTGGACAGAAAAAGAGAACTTAGATTATTTACTTTGTCTGTTAAAGCCTGTAACTGTGTTTTTAATTGAGTATTTTCGTCCATAAGGGCCTTTATGGCCTGTTGTTGTTGTCCCAGGAATATTCCTTGTCGGGTCAGAATCTCTGACACTGAGGGTGATGCAGAACCCGCTGGATCCATTCTGGTCAGGTCTTCTGTTGTGTAGGAGAGGGAATGAGGAGAATCCAAATGCAGGTTTAACAGTTTATTAAGTGTTGAACAAAGGAATCCACAGCAGAGAGATAACGGCTTCAGGCAGTGCTGGATGGCCAAGAGGAAGGGCTGAAGGTTCCTGTGAGGAGAATAAGAAAATTAGTCTGATATCAAAATTTGACTCAGCTTAGAGGTGGTCAGTTTACCACTAGAATCGTTGAAGACCTGACAGAGACTGTGGGTGACACCAGGTCTTTTATAGCCACCGGTAAGTCTGTGCAGCTGGGAGCAATCAGCCAATCCTCCCGTTAGAAGCCATCCAGCACCTGTGAGTTTTGGGGAGAAAAAAAACAAACAAGCAGGCCTAAAAGGCCTCACACCACATTTAGAAGATAATAAAATATAATGACGTGAAATATGTTGCTTGAACAAATTTTTAAAACAAAAAGTAAATATAAAACTTTAAATCCATTTTACTTTTGCTTAGATTCTCATCTGAAACACCTCGCACAATTGAACTAAGATTGGAAAATTACATTTTTTAAATGATAGCACTGTCATAAAGTGGTGTGCACGTGGTAGGAGGACCCAGTTGCAGGACAGAAAACATGGTTTATTTGAGAATGGCTGTCCAGTAATGCTGTGAAAGAAAAACAAAGTTTTAGTGGCGTGGCATGAGGTTAGTGATCAAAGTGTGTTTCTTGGTCAGGCAACCAGGATGACCTGTCTGGAAGGGTTGGTAATGACCTGACGAGAAATTCGGGGGTGGTCGCCCTTTATTAGGCCACAGGGTCCACGGGTGGGTGACATCAGAATAATCACCCTCAGGTGTGCCAATCATGCTGATGAGGAAAAGTCGAGGGCTCCCTCTGGTGGCATATGAGGGGATCATGACAAGCTCATTTTACGGCGAGTTTTAAAAAAAAAAAATTATACCACTTGCTTATTTTAATTAAAATACATTTTGTGAAGCATTTCTTTAGCATTAATTTTACAAATTTATTTTTTAAAAAAGATTATAAAATTTTGCTTTTTTTTTTCTTCAGTTTAAAGAACCATAAAACTTTCTTTAGAAAACGGCCAGACCGCATTTGTTTTTTTTTCTTAAATTCTTATCCGATTGTCACAAAGGTTGGTATACAGTATCTGTTTTTATATTGATATACAAACATTTTGATGTTAACAACGATATATCGATGTATTAACATATCTCTCAATATATAGATGGATTTAGAATGATGCTCAAGCTTTGCCAAGATTGTCTCTTCATTAAATCTTTCTGGGGTTTCCCTGACGATCTGACACATCTTTTCACAGCTTTCTCTGAGCTTATTGTTTCCCCTCAGACCAAACAGAGGTGTCCTCCAACTGAATGACAATCTCATTAATCTGCCGGATGACTTTGCCACCCCTGTCACTCCCGTCTGGCTCTCAGATATTAGGCCTCAGTTGAGTGGACTACTGTGTAATTGCCCAGACTCACAGACCACTAGGATTGCTCTGGTTTCGATTATGGTTCATTTAGTGCTCTGGGCAGTGCACATGCCTCATATTTGTCTCCCACATCATTGACGATGTAGGTCAACAGAAATGCATGCTGGGAGATAGCACCATAAAAATGAAGATGTTGGTTTCCAGTGGGGCTAAAGTTGCATCTGACCTATAAACTGAGAGCTTTAGTTCAAACCATCTATGTTACATCATAAAACCATTTGATCTGCACTATCGTGACAACCATTAGCTGACAAAAGCCCATTTAAAAGCCTTAAAACTGTGTTTTTGATGCTGCTCCGGATGGTGGTAACCATTTACTCCCTTTTTATGGGACCTCCTACTGTATTACTGCTTGTGTAATTTCAATGTTAATTGCCAACATCTGCACAATTGACCATTAAGTTTGGGGGGAAATGAGAATCTTCCACAGGCTTTCATTTCCCTGAACCAGATGAGCTGGAGGAAGTGGGTGTTGGCTTTGCATGACTTACTGACTTTGAGGGGACTGCTGTGCTGCTTGTTCTTTTGATAGATGCCAAGAAAACCTTTGTGAATGTGTGTATTGGTGATGCATGTCCTGTTTACAACATTTCGTCCTGATAGGCAGTTAACGGTCGTGCCTCTGTCTTCTATGATCATCACAACAGCAAATATCTCTGGGAAATGGAAATAGGCAGGGAAAACCCATCTTGATAAATCATATGGAATATTTTATGATTTTTCTTTTCAAATCAATAATAACATAAAACCATGGCATGTAAAAGCATTTATTCCAGATAGACTCACTGATTAGGAGTTTTCTTAAAGTTTTATAATTTCATTTCTCTCACATTGTTTGGGTGGGAATGCTCATCCATTCACAATCGTGATTTCTACTGTTGTTTTTCTTCAATTTGATTTCACCAATGTTTAAGTTAATCACCCTTGACAAACTTTTAGGATTATTCTTCTGGGAATGTTTCTGCTTCAATTTTCAAAAAATTGTATTATATTACTTGTATTTTTTTAATCAATTTGCATGGGGTGTACTCTGCCTCTCACCTTAAATAAGTCGGGATAAGTTTCAGCACACCCCGCATCCCCGATGATCGGCTCAGAAGACGAAACAGAACTTCAATTAGCTAGCATGTTAAGTCTGTATTTTTATGAATGAATTTTTGGTTTTAGTTTGCAGTAAAATAGTAAATCTACGCAAGACATGTCAGTTTGCCCTCAATAATAATACTTACACGGTAAAGATTTTTTTAAAGGTACGCCACACCTTGTCAGGATCCCCTTACCTGCCACCAGAGGGAGTCCTGATGTTCCTCATCATCCTGATTTGGGACACCTGAGATTGATTACTTATGCCACACATCTGTGGACCCTGCCATCTATTTAAGGGCTATCACCGCAGACCTTTCTGTCAGGTCATACCATCCCTTCCAGCCAGGTCTCACTGGTTGACTGACCAAGAACACATTCCAGCAGTAACCTCTTGCCATGCCACTGAAACTTTGTTTTTTTCTTTTCACAGAAAAGAAAATGGACAGCCAAATTCAAATAAACCATGTTTTCTGTGTGCTATTGGGTCCTCCTCTTTCCACCAGCATACTGCCTCATGACACACCTTCACATACTATTTTCGTCCATACCTAAATAGCCCAATGTAGGGATTAATTCAATTACTACAAAAATAGATATCAGAGAGCAAGCTCAAAATGTTATGAGATTACTGAATATCATAATTCAACAATAAATATGAGAAAATGATGCCAAGCTCCTAAAATACTGGTATAGTGACATTATAACTGCATCTAAACTCAAAAAGAGAGGAGAGGATAGGATGATAAAATGTGCACACAGATACAGAAAAAAAACTTTTCAGAAGTTACACATTTTTCTTTGTTTAAAAACCATTTTAAATAGTTAATACTAATTTTGTTTCTCATTATGTTAGAAAAAAAACTTATTATTTTCATCAGTATTTTGTTGCGCTCGCTTGTAACTCTTTCAAGGCTTTCTGAGCTTTTGTCTGTCAGGATGTTCTAGTTGCTAGGAAAAAACAATGAATGGGATCTCTGACCTTGCGAATTACATCACCGCCGAAAGATTTCTGTACGTCTCTTCATGTTGACGAAGGATGGATTGTGTTTGTAATGTGATGGCACTCTTGATGTTGATCACATTCTAAAAAAGTTCACTGGAAGAAGAAAATAATCAAATAGAATATAACTTTATGAACACATACTGTATATATGGTGAATTTTATTACACAGATACACCTTCAGTGGTGCTCCTTCTGCACCAATCAGCCTCTGAATAAGAAAATTGTGATTATAAAGCCATTTTATTTGACAGAATTAATCCAGACAGAAAGACTGATTTTTTTTTAATTGCACATAAAGTCACAACACACATTTTTCCTTTTTCTTTTATTTTAGATAAGTGTACAAAACCGTGGTGAGACCGGTCATGTTGTTTGGTCTACAGACTGTCATTGAGGAAAAGACAAAAAACAGAGATGGAGGTAGCAGAGATGGAGATGCTGAGGATCTCTCCGGGAGTGACCAGGATGGACAAGGTAAGGAACAGCGCATGTTAGAGGTTTCAGAGATAAATTTAGAGAGGCCAAACTGAAATAGTTTGGACATGTGCAGAGGAGAGAGAGAGAGTACATCGGCAGAAGGATGCTGGGTTTAGAACCACCAGGAAAGAAGAAGAGCATAGAGGAGGTTCATGGATACAGTGAAGGAAGACATGAAGATAGTTGGTGTGACCCAGTGGTTCTCAAATAGTGAGGCTTAGTCGAGGAGGGCGCGTTTTACCTCGGAGAACTTGCTCGTTATCAACTTTTTTTATTTTTTGCTTTTCACTGTTTACCACTCCACTACATTAAGGGGCACTGATGGTCTCATTGGCAGCGTGTCCTTTATTCCTAAAACAAGTATTTAAAATATTCAATAAAAGGCCCAAAAGGCTTTTTATTCTGATGTACGATTAATTTGTAAGATTTTGAAATGTGGCATTTTCTCCACTTAAATTAGTCAGAGTCAGCTCTGAGCAGATGTTAAGGGCTTCCAAGTTAGCCAGTCACAATGAGTGTAGGTTAGCCAAATGCAGCTCTGCCTTCGCATAGTCGTCTTTTTAAAAAATGCAAAAAAAGAAAGGCACAAACTATGCTGATGGAAATGAGCCTTTGCTGTAATCAGGTACAAATCATCTTTAATGTCTTTGCACATTGTTCCTGTCAAATAAACAATTAAATGAAATGAAACGTCGAAGGGTAAGATATTTGTGAAAACCAAAGCAAGTAATCTGGTTTAACCCAGACAGACATATTTATTTTTAGCACCAATGATTCATTGGAAGAAACTAACAATCTCTCTCTAACCTGAGTGGGGCTTTGAGATTAATTGAGGGTGAGTGTTTTGAAAATTTAGTTTAATTTGTAGGCCGTCTTACCTGTGTTGCTCATCTATTCCATGTCCCATCTGAGTTTATTAATCTCACACTGGTGTCACACAACTAATGGTGATTTAATGAGCCAATTAATGGTCAAACAGAGGTGATGCGCAGATTAGGAGCAATTCATATAAAAAATGATCCCCTAACAGTGTTTAATGTGAGGGTGTCACCTTTTATTTCTTGTGGCAAATATTTTAGACGTAAACCACATTCTGCAGAAGTAGAATTTTCTTCCAAGTGTTGGAAAAGACTTTTATTTTGTAACTATTTCAAATAATAAGACTGTTTCAAATCTATTTATCTCTTTGTGTTTATTTGCTGGTGACCATTTTCTGTTCTAATTTAAATTCCAATTAAATCTAGAAATGAAACAAACTTTCAGAATTAGTTCAGAAATAAGCGGATGGAATTTTCCTGTATCTTGACAAATGTTATTGATAACGTTGATTTTTAGTTGTGTATTTTTAGAGTTCTACCTTTTTGTTTTAACATATGTATCTTTTAACTTGATTTTAACTTATCATTTTGATTCAACCTAAAAATATGTTTGAGAGATGGGAAAATAGATTTTAAAAAATGCTGTTTTAGGCTGAGCAATAAAAGCTAAGTTCACAAGCATGAGCATTGTAGATCCTTTCTGTCCAAATCTTTACAGACTTGTCAGAAATGCACAAGATAAAAATCCCAAAAAATTTACCACACTTTCATGGATAAAATCGTTTCGTCCCGTCGTCTTCTGCTCGTCCGGGGCCGGGTCGCGGGGGCAATAGCCTCAGATGGGAAGCCCTTGGTCTCCTCCTGGTGGGACATGCCCTAAACACCTCACCAGCGAGGCACTCGGGAGGCATCCTGACCAGATGCCCGAACCACCCCATCTGGCTTTTTTTGATCTAGAAGAGGAGGGGCTTGACATCGAGCTCGTCCCGAATGTCAGAACTCCTCACCCCATTTCTGAGTGGGAGGCCAGCCACCATGCGGAGATAAACAAAAACAAAATGAAAAACTACACAAGCAAATTAGATGGACAGATGATCCACTGTTTGTCCGTAACATTGAGCTTCCACCATCTTTATTGTAAAAACGAAACAAAACAGCCAATCAGAGTACAAAAATGGAATATTATGAATAAGTCCTTCAGATGCCTTTCACAGCAGGAAGTGTCACAACAGAGTTAGAATGAATATTAAACTAGCATTGGACGTGTTGACATGGTTTTTTGTATTTCCAGTGTGAGTATGTCCATGTAAAGTTTAATTACATCAACACATAATCGCTCTGACAAAAGAGGTTAAAGAAACTTAAGAGCTTAATTTCTTCATGGTTTTTCCTTGTTTACTTTAAGATTCACTAAGAGGAAATATGAAGAGTTCACTGGAAACCGAGCAGTAAATTTAGCATTTGTTTTTAAGAAATCCCTCATGTCTTTCATTGACTTTCTTTCTCATTTAATTTCCTCGTCATCGGCTTCAACCAGCATGCCTCCTGTGTGTTTGCCACAGAAGTGATTAGCTCGCAGCTCTGCTGGTTATCTCCTCACAACACACACACCAGACGCCAGTGGTGAGACTAACCGTTGGTAATAATTACCTCGGCCAAGTCGGATGATCAGTTTTCGGAAACATTGGTTTGTCTGTTTTTCTGCCTGCAAGCAAGATAACTCTAAATAGTTATCAATAGTTTATGAATATATTTTTTTTACAAAATGTCAGAAATGGTAACTAGGAGAACTGCTTTGCTTTTGGGTGTGATCCAGATCAACAAGTTGGTTACTGGAAGTTTAAAAAAAATTCTTCAGGAACCCGGGAAAAACGTTTGGCCGATTAACAAATAAAGACAATACCATGATATCGGAACACAATTTTCTGGTTTGGTAGCTAAACATAGAGGCAGACATAACCAGTCTATGTTAGCAACGAATTCTGAAGTTGAGAATTTAAAGCCAGAACATAGATGTTTAGAGCGTTTTTTTTTGTTGTTTTTTTTTAAGAGGAAAAATGCAATTGCCCTGCTGCTGATGGGATTCGCAAAACTTGATTTTCAACTAGGTTTGTTAGTTGTGAAGAAGATGGATATCATGCACATTACATCTGGTCCTGACCATAAAGCAACTATTTTTTTTCAACGTATTTGAGATGGTTTTTAATAAATTTTTACTTCTTTAGAAACTACAAGGTCATATAAATAAATTTGATGATACAGATCAAGAAAATGTGCATACATATGGCATCCTTCTGAGTTGCAGAAACGTTTTTTTTTCTTCCCTAGTGTGAAGCAAAATAGAGTGTGATGATAGTGTAAGAGTCATAATCTATTATTTCTGTGATAACCCACTGCTGTGGCCTTCTAGATGTATGTCTATAACCATGCCTTCAACCATCCTGTCTAACGTCTAGAAAGCTGCAGCTGCCCTCTAAACCAGATCAATGTCACTGCCCCTCACAGCCACGGCTCATTGGCCACACAACTGTGCCACTTTTCCACCTGTCATCATTTACATTTTGATGGCTCTCCGGCTATGAGGAATACTGATTTCCATCAAGGCCGAGAGCTGCAACACCTGAAGGACAAGAAAAATGGAGCGATGGGACGAACTGATGCTGATAATGATGGAGGAGGAGAAAGTGAAAGGGAATAAAATAAAAAAATAGAGGATGACTGAGAAGCCCTGACAATTTGATTGGACAAGCGAGAAATGGAAAATAAATAGAAGCAGGAAGAAATAGAAGCAGGAAGAAATAAAATTATACAATTGAAAAGAAGGCATTTCAACATTTGTAGAGATGGTGATGTGAACTTTCCAGAAGTTCACATCAAGGTAATAAAAAATCATCCTCAACTTATTAGCATATTAACAGGCTAATGTACGCAGATATTGTTGTGATTATTATTTTCCAAGATTTTGAATGAAAGAAAAACAGACAGTATGGACCATGCATGGGCAAACTACGGCCCGCGGGCCATATGTGGCTCACTAAACGTGTTAATCCGGCCCACCGAACTTGAAAAAACTATATAAAAAAAATCTTGTTAATGTTTTATTTCTCTTGCAATTCTGATATATCCTCACTAGATAGCACACTCTATAAAATGAAAAGCCATCGGGGCCATTACATGCATGTAAACAAGCGTGTTAGATGTTAAAACAAGCAAAATGTTACATCAAGCGCTTAGATTTCAAACCTAGCGCTAAATGCATGTTTTTAAGTGCTATCGCACTGGATTTCAGACCTAGCGCCACTAGATTTAAAATTAACGCTCTTGATATAACATTTAGCGCTTGTTTAAAATCTAGCATGTCAATCTATCGGTCTAATCTAGTGGTTACCAAAGCATGCCAAACATCTGATCCTGTTCCGGCCCCCTGGTCAAATGTTAGAACTCTATGTGGCCTGCAGATCAAAAAGTTTGCCCACCTCTGGTTTAGACACCTCTTGGATATTTAAGAGTATAATTTTAATATAAAAGATAGAATAGTGTTTCCCAGCTATTTTTTGTGTCATTAATCTCTTCAGATGTGTTTAGGTGAGCGAACACAGATTAGAACACATTTAGAGTTCAACGAACTGTGTAATTACAGCACACACAACAGAAAACACACAGATGAAATGATTCGTGAAATGAGAAAAACGCTCATTTGTGCCACCTTGATTCAGGAGGACAAGTCAACATAACTAACTGGAAAACTCACAAAAATGACATCACACAGTGATTCCCTGATTCACACAAGTCTAATGCACAATGTGGACGTGCCTATGGGCACTTTTGTCATAAAAAAAGAAAAAAAAGAAAAATACAATCATGACTCTATATGTGAATTGATGCTTTATTTTTTACTGTGACTATTGTTGTTAGACTACTCACGTCGGCTCATTTTTTTTAATGCGGAGTTTGAACATGCATGTTAATAGTGGTCAATGTGGTAAGTCGATTTCTGGGCTCACGTGGGAAAGATGCTACCAATGTGACTAGTGTTGTGGCAAAAAGTTACTCAATGCTGGCTATGCAGATGAAGAAGAGATGTAGCCAGTTTTTACAAACTAAAACGTTTGTAACAAATTTAAATTGGCCCTGAGGCGTTGAATAATAAATTTCTACTTGCCTTACATCAGAAACTGTAATAATAATCATAATAACAATAATACTTTTTATCTAGGCGCATATCTAGGCACAGCTGAGGCATTGAAGATATTCGGTTTGGTAACCTCAGGATCGGATCTCTGCTTTTTGTGGATGATGTGGTTCTGTTGGCATCATAGGAACGTGATCTCCAGTTCTCACTGGAACAGTTTGCTGCCGAATGTGAAGCAGCGCCTCCAAATTTCCCTCGCCCGGAAAAGGGTGGAATGCCCCCGGCAAACAGGGACAGGGTCTTGCCCCAAGGGGAGGAGTTTAAGTATCTTGGGGTCTTGTTCACGAACGATGGAAGGATGAAGTGGGAGATCGACAGACGGATCGGTGCCGCTTCAGCAATAACTCGGATCGCTTCATCAAGAGCTGAGCAGAAAAGCAAAGCTTTCGATTTACAAGTCGATCTACATTCCCACCCTCACCTATGGTCCCCAGCTGTGGGTGGAGACTAAAAGAATGAGAACGCGGATACAAGTGGCTGAAATGAGCTTCCTCCACAGAGTGGCTGGGCTCTCACTCAGAGATTGGGTGAGGAGGTCTGACATCTGGGAGGAGCTCGGTGTCGAGACGCTCCTCTTCCAGGTCGAGAGAAGCCAGATGGAGTGGATTGGGCATCTGGTCAAGATGCCTCCTGAGCGCCTCGCTTGTGAGGTGTTTCGGGCACGTCCCACCAGGAGGAGACCAAGAGGCAGACTCCGAATCCTGCCTCTTGGCACAATCAATTTATAATGTGACCATGTGGCCTTATCACTTTTGTATTACTTGACACAGCAAGTTCATAGAAAAAACAGGAATTGTCTCTTAGTCACTCGAGCCATCTGTAAAACCAAGATAACGGTGACCTTGAGGGAAGGAGACAAGTTTGGTTTTGTCTTTCTGTTTTGAAAACTCAGCCTGAACTTCTTGAACCAGGCTCATTTAAAGAGAAACATCCTCGCACATTCTTACAAGGACATAAACTACACACACACGTGCATACACACACGTTTGTAAAAGTAGAAAAAAGGTTTGACTCACCACGGGCAGGTCATTTTTACCTCATTTTTTTCTTTCTTTTTTTTAAGCATTTGATAACTTCTTGAAAGAAAATGTCTGACAATTTGCACTGACATTTAAAACAAATTAACTGCACAATCCCAAGCTTTGGCTAAATGAATGGAACAATAAAGACGACCATTCTATTTTCTTATCAGTAACTGAGTGGATTCTATGTCATAGTTGGCAGCTCTGTGAACAGCACAGTCGCTCATTGCAATAAATTAGAGACCTCTGAGAGCACAAAGTGGTGTTTACCTCCTGCATTTAATTACTTGTAGGGGTGCTTTTCTCCCGATTGACAATGTGTTGATGGGAAATCTGCCATCCTCACAAACTAGAACTAGCTTGTAAAAACATGTGTCCAATTGATTCTTTGCTTCGCTTTTTTCTATTTGCTAGTTAAATAAAAATGCCTGTAATAGTTCTAAAAGAGGAAATATTAACAAAGCAGTTTAATAATGCAAACAAAGGACAGAGGAGTAAATTAAATCAGGCAATTCCCAGCAGTAATAGTAACAATGATGCCAGGATTTATAAAAACCTATTTCCAACGTTTAAAAGTTTGACATAGGAAAGCAAAGAACCGTTGACAAAAAAATGTAATAAAACTACCCGCAGTAAAAGTTTACCTCTCAAACTTCTCTCAGGTAACAAACTTGAGATTTTCATGTCATTCTCAAACTAGTGTCTCTTGTTTCTCTTGAAATGCACAAGAAGAAATGAGTGAGACAAAGTACACAGGAGTCAAATCTGAGACACAATTGAGACACAATCTCATTTCAGTATAAATATGGTCTTATTTCTCATTCCTCTTTTGAACTGCTTATCCCTATTGGGGTCATGGAAGCCTATTACAGCTGATTTCAGGCAAAATACACCCCGAACAGGTCGCCAGTCTGTTGTGGGACGCAATTATATGCACACACGAACTCATTCATTCATTCACTCTTAGGAGCAATTTTGTAGCGGCCAATTAATCTAAGATACATGTTTTTGGAGGATAGACATAATTCAATTTAAACAGTAACTAAATTTTAAAACTAATACATTGGTTGGCATTTTTGCCAAATAATAAATGTGATTGAAATCTTCTTTAGTGCAGCATGGTGGCACAATGGCCTCACAGCAAGAAGGTCATAGGTTTGAGTCCTGGGTGGGGACGGAGCTTGGAACACCGGCATTTCTGTGTGGAGTTTGCATGTTCCCTCTGTGTATGCGTGGGTTTTCTGCAGGTACTCTGGTTTTGTCCCGCTCTCCAAAAACATGCATGCTTGGTAGATTGGCTGCTACATGATTGCCCCTGGGAATGATTGTGTGAATGGTTGTATGTTTGTGGTCCCGCAACAGACTGGTGACCTGTTCAGGGTGTACCCTGCTCCTCGCCTCAAATCAGCTGGGGTGGGCTCCGGTACCCTGTAAGATATAGATGGTTAAGAAGGTGACTGACTGACTGATTATCTTTAGTTTATAGCTATTTTCTGTAGACCAATTAACCTAACTTGCATGTTTTTTGAGGGTAGGACAAAGCCGGAGGTACCGTGCAAACATGGGGGAACATGCAAACCCCACACAGAAAGACCAACAGCTCAAACCCTGCCCTAACCTGAATGCAAATCAGCTATTTTCTTGCCGTGAAACCAGAGTGCTAACCAACACTGCTTTGTACGGCCCATATGTGTTATATACATGATGACCTACAAGACTTAATAAAAATCAATAAAAAACTTTATTGAGCATGTGGAAAACTTCAACGTTGACAAAAAACTATTTTATTCAAATGCTTCCAAAATAAAACCTTGCTCACATAAAAGGTGATGCATCAGTGTCTAGGAAAATTGTGGAGATTTTCTCGTGTGTGTGAATTGCGTACGATGAAGGGGTTGCAGTAGATGTTGCTCAGATTAAAGCGACTCGTTGGCGTGATGTTTAGGTTTAAATTGAGAAATGAAGTGAAATACTGTAAATCGCCTGCATGTCGGGAGAACTTAAAATGATGCCATGTTGCCTGTATGATGACAATTGACTGTAAAGCGCTCGATGAAAGGCTCTCGCTGTCTGTTGGGCGATGCATCGCAAACATAAAGCCGAAACATGGGAGAAGTATTGCCGATGCATATGCAAAGGAAACGCCCACACCTTTTCTATAATTAGTTGGGACTTCACAAGTTGTTCATTGAACATATTGCTAGTTGTACATATTGCTGCTAGCAACACAATGTTGTGCTGTATACAGAGGCGGGCAAGCCTCCATATACAGGCAAACTGAAGATACAGTGCCACGACTTTTTGGTGGCATCCTGAACTTCACTGCAAAGCACAGTACGGCAGATGTACACACAGAAGAATTTGGAATTTCATGCATGCAGCTACTTTTTATTGGCACTTGAAATAAGGTTGATTGTTTATTCAGACTGAGGTGCTGGTGTGACATCAAAGGTTTGGGAAATCCATTGGCCACCCAGAGATTGAATTCAATACACGAACACAATGCATCAGAGATAAGAGTAAGATTCCACAAGTTGAGATGGGAATTAGACAGGAGACTGATTTTGTATCTGATTGAGCATTTTAAATGAGATGTTTGGACATTACTTTTAACATACATTTTCTTATTTTCTTATTGGATTCTCTTCTGAAGTCAGCAGTGCAAGGTCTTTGAAATGGCAGATTTTTAATCTGTGAGGACACGTTCTCAAGGGAGGATGACTCAAAAGTCTTGCTTTCACTATCACAGGCAAGATTAGATGAAAAGACAGCAATTTCTATGGACAAAGTTTTTTTTTTTTTTTTTAAAGCTACAAGGACAAATCTTTGTACTAAAAAAAATTCTAGACACTCAACTAAAGGTTACCAACTTAAATTCAACAGTTTATCATCTCCCTGGATACAAAGTATCTTTTTTTTTACTTTTTTTAATCATTATTATTAAGACACACAACACATTGTACACACATTGTACACACTGAGGTTGAAAACGCACTAGTCTCTACGATATTTCATTTGATGTTTCAAGATAAGAAAAAGATAACTAAGAACAGCAAAGTTACTATGAAAGCTAAAATTGAAATAAGTTTTACGTTGGTTTTATTTTCGGTCAATGTGAGGAAAAAAAAAAAGACTAAGTAGTTTTCTATGAAGTTAAACAAACGGACATTACATACAGTATTACTTGAATTTTAACCAAATTCCTCCAAGAAAACATTTACCTGTGTCTGTTTTACTTCTCAAGGGAATGAACAAACTATTTAACCAGCAGAAAATGCAAAATATTCTCTATGTATGTACATATGGAAAATAAACTTTTTGAAGGTTGCTATCACGTTTTGATGTTTTTTTTTTCCACATCAAAAGCAAATTTGAGGTGGTTTCCAATTCATTCTGAGGTGTTTGAGAAATTTACAAGTTTTCTCATCCAGAATACAAATACCATTTAAACACCAGATTGTTCTTTTTGTACCAAAAAGTTCAGACCAAAGAAATAATACTTATTATTTTTCATTATAAAAATTTCATTTTTTTTATGAAATTTAGCTGAAACTCTTCTATCACACATCACACCTGATACTTTTCTCCACCCTTTCCGTCCTGCCTGCACACGCTTCTTCATCTCTTTTCAACACTCTCCATTGCTCTGGACTGTTGATCCGAAGTCCTTAAAATCTTCTACCATCTTTATCGCTTCTCCCTGTAACCTCACTTTTCCATTTGGATCCCTCTCATTCATACACATACTCTGTCTTACTCTGACTAATCTTCTTCCCTTCGTCATTCTAGTGCAAACATTTACATCTCCAGCTTTTCCTCCACCTCTTCCCTCCTCTGTGACATTGTGACAAATCACAATGTCATCTGCAAATATCATTGTCCCTGGCGATTCCTTACTAACCTCGTCTGTCAGCCTGTCCATCACCATAGCAAACAGCAAAGGACTCAGAGCAGATCCCTGGTCCAGTCCCATCCCCACACTGAACTTTTCTTTCTCACCTACAGCACACCTCACCACTGTCCTACAGTCCTCACACATGTCCTTCACCACTCTAACATACTTCTCTGTCACACCAGACTTCCTCATACAATACCATAGCTCTTCTCTAGGTATCCTGTGATACGCTTTCTCTAGATCTACAAAGACACAGTGCAGCTCCCTCTGGCCTTTTCTGTACTTCTCTATCAGCATCCTCAAGGCAAATACTGCATCTGTAGTGCTCTTTTTGGGCATAAAACCATTCTGCTGCTCACAAATTCTTACTTCAGACCTTAGCCTAGCTTCGACAACTTTTTCCCATAACTCATCGTATAACTGATCATTTTTATTCCTCTGTAGTTACCACAACTCTGCACATCTCCCTTGATCTTAAAAACAGGAACCAGCACACTTCTCCATTCATCAGGCATCTTCTCACTTTCTAATATCCTGTTAAACAGCCTAGTCAGAAACTCTACTGCCATCTCACCTAAACACTTCCATACTTCTACAGGGATAATATCGGGACCAAGAGCCTTTCTACTCTTCATCCTCTTCAGTGCCCTCTTTATTTCTACCTTACCAATCCTAGCCACTTTCTGGTCCACTATGGTAACGTATTCCAGTCTTTGTTCTCTTTCATTTTCTTCATTCATCAACTCCTCAAAGTACTCTTTCCATCTTCCCATCACATTTCTGGTATCTTTCAAAAGACATCCATCTCTGTCTTTAATCACCCTAACTTGCTGCACATCCTTCCCATCTTTGTCTCTCTGTCTTGCCAACCTGTATAGGTCCATCTCTCCCTCCTTGCTGTTCAGCCTAGCGTCATTAGGTCACCATAGGCAACATGTTTTGCCTTTGCCACCTCTACTTTAACCTTATGCTGTATCTCCCTGTACCTTTGCCTACTCTCATCAGTCCTATCAGTGTCCCATTTCTTCTTAGCCTGATTCTTTCTTTTGATACAATCCTGCACCTCCTCATTCCACCACCAAGTCTCCTTATCTATCTTCCTTCCAGATGACACACCAAGTACTCTCTGACCTGTCTCTCTGATCTCATTAGCTGTAGTTGTCCAGTCATCTGGAGCATCTCCTGCCCCTCAAACTGACTTACATATTTGTATTTGGCATAGTTTTACATCGGATGCCCTTCCTGACACAACCTCTGTCATTATCTGGGCTAATGCCCATTGCACAACCATTTGAATGGTTAGCAGTTTGATGTTTAAGAAATTTCATACTGGTGGTATTTAGTATGTGGAACTAAGAGAAAGGGATTGAAACATTGCTGGGAATGTTCCAATTAATGTAAGAAGAAAAAGTAGCTCCAACTTGCAGGCCATTTATTGGCAAAATCTTGCTGTTTTCTTAATTCATTGACATACAAATTTTTGACCAAAAATGTTTGTATAACTCTTTGTGTTTATGTGAGCTGTTACCTTATCAAACTCATCTACAGCCTAACACGAGTCTTCCTTTGGTAGAAGTTCACATTTTTTCAGAACTGTATTAACTGCTGGTAAAAGAGATGTGCTATAATTCAGAAGTCTGCCATTAAAAATCATCTGGTCTGGTTTCAGATTTGTTTGTAACTGAGCCCTGCAAAGAGAAGCAGAGAAATGAAGATTACAACTCTCATAAAGAGATAGTAAACATTAATGAGTATAAAAGGAACATTGAGTTCCACATTGAGACCTACCTTGTATGATACAACTGAGCAATGTCCCTGTTAACCCAGCGACAGATTGTCGCAGGTTCAACAAGTCCATGAACAGTAGGGGTGAACACAACTCGGGGGTTAACGATGATCTTATATCTTTGTTTGATATTCTGTGAAGGTTCCTGGTGTAGATGAGCCAGGATGTTCACACCGGAGACATTTTTCCAGCATTCTTGGGGATGCGGTGTTTGCAGGCTGGGAAAAGGCAATCTGATGTTGATGGGAAACACGTTATTCTGAAACTCATAACACATGTCCCGGCCATAAGTTTGCTCCAACAGTGGCAGCAGTTCCACCCAACTGTTGAGAGAAGGATTTTGGAAAGTTTAAATATATTATAATGAGTTTCTGGTTCCAAAGGAGTTAAAATCGTATTGCAAGATCCACAACTTTCAATATTTGTCTAACACAGTCAGCTCAACACAACTTATTGAACTTTGGAAAATTTTTGAACCTGTTAACTGTTTGTGGAAGAATGAGTTCATCAATATCCTGCATGGCCACATATTTGGAGCGGTACATGTATCTGTAAAGGCAGTCGGTCAGCGCAGGAATCTGTCCAAAGTAGTGCAGTTCCCCAGGATCCAATTTAGGCAACCAGCTGTGGGATACCTTATAAAACCTGTTCAGAGACCAAGGAATCACTTCGAGAAAACCTGGGGATGAACAACCAATAAGTTTCGTAGTTAGAAATGATGATATATCTTTTCTGTAAATAATGATCTTAATACATTCTAAGTATTGGCATTTGATTTTAAAACTAAAACCAGAAACATTTTACATCTTTTATTTAACACGAATCCTCGCCTTTTCACAGTTAAATTGTTTGGTCTGTTTTTTAATAATTGAAGAACAGACAGTTATTTTAAAAACTTGGAGAAGAAGATAGTGACCTTTGCTACTATAATGATCCAAAATAAGCTGTATCTCAGGGCTGTAACTGGTTGTGTAGACGGCCACCTTGTTGACGCCCAGTAACTGAAACATTTCTAAACCTTGAACCAGCTGCAAAATAACACAAGAATTTACATAAAAATCCACTTATATTAACTTTTTATAATCTTATTGTGGAATTGTGAGTTGATCTTACCTGAAGAACATTAGTGAAATCAAACATAGTGGAGAGACAGACAGTGAAGTTGTAAGAAAAGGACTCGTTCTTAGGATTTCGGTTCAGAATTGGCAGAAACTGCAGTTTTTCTATGAATAAAAGCAAGGAGATATTTTACAAACACAATTGAAAATATTTTATCTTGCTAAAACTTTTGTTTATTCACTTGCTCTTCCAATAAATCTCTACATTTCATTTGAAGATTATGAAATAGTACAACTGATATACAAATAACAGGAGGCGCACACAAAAGTGTTTCAAATGTCCTACTGACTACCTGGCTTAGACAGTTTTTAACAGCTGTAAACTAGTCTTTTAGTTATTGTACCTTCATTTTTGGAAGCATCAGTGGTCACAGCGATGTAACATGGTTTACCACAATACTGAGGAATGGAACACATTATATCAGCTGTTCCATAGGGGAAATAAAAGTGGTCTGTGTTAATCTTGACGACACCCTTAGAATAGTTTAGTTTTCCCTGACAGAGAAAAGTGCAGTTGTAGTCAGGAGTTTGCTTCCGCGGCACCACAGAAATCACTCGAACCTGAGACGATAACAATGTTAGACTTTTTAGACAAGGACAAGTTTCTTCAAAAATAGTGTAATCATGATCCTCCCCCTCTTCTGGCATATTCACCTTTCTCCCTGTACTGCACTAATTCCTCATACCTGGTCCCAAATGTCTACACCTTATGTTTGCCCCTGCGTCTGATCTTCCCCCTTAAAAATAAGTAAAGTCGGTCTTATCTGAAGCCTGCTGAGGTTGGCTGTATCTGCCTACCTCTAAGAGCCATCACTTGTAAACTTCAACAATGAAAGACAAAAGAGATAAAAACAGAAAAACACATCACTTGATTTGTAAAAAAATAATTGTTTTGCAAATTATGGCGGCAAATAAGTGTTTGACAAAGACTAGGGAAATGTTAAAAGACACCAAAAGCATTTTTTTTTCAGGATCTTCCCCAATCAGCTACAATTTCCCACTCCACCTTTTTTTTTTAAATGAATAACTGATCTTTGTTCAGTACCTTCAGTAAAAGGAAAAACAAGACAAAATTTTACTTCCATCCTTGACCAAAATATCTTTTGCATCAATTCACATTACAATTTTGAACCAAAAATTTCACTCGTGAATACTGAAAAAGAGTGGAAAGAAGCATGCTCATTTACCCCACCCCTTAAAGCACCGCAATCAAAATCAAAACCTATATTCATCACGCTTCTGACACAAATAATTAATAAATAATAATAACCTAGTTTCATTCATGAAAAAAACCTCTCCCAAAGAGTCAAGACTTTCCACTACCATTAGGTAGTGAATGAATAATGCATATGTGAAGCGTCTTTGAGTGTCCTGAAAATATCTATGTACTGTATGTACAATGCATACAGTACATTGTATGCATTGTATACAATGTACTTAATAAATGTAAACTTACATTTATTAAGTTTACATTAATAAATGTAAACTTGTTCATATTGGAACATTGTTTGAATTCTTCTTTTAGTTCATTCCACATTCTTACTCCACAAACTGTAATACAAAAAGTTTTTCACTTTTTTGTACTTGTGGTGTTTTAAACAAATATTGACCCTTGAAATTAAAGAAACTTTCTCTTTCAACAAAACATTTTTGAACACTTGCTGGTAACTGTTTATTGTAGGTTTTATACATTATTTGTGCTGTCTGCATCGTGTCCTTAAATTTTATGATTTCATGATCATCTTCTTCTTCTCCTTTGCCTTAAGGGGTCGCGACAGCAAGTCAGTTTTGTCTTTGTCCTCCTTCACTGCATCCATGAACCTCCTCTTTGGTTTTCCTCCAGGCCTCTTACCTGGTGGTTTCAAACCCAGCATCCTTCTGCCGATGTACTCTCTCTCTCCTCTGTACATGTCCAAACCATCTCAGTCTGGCCTCTCTGACTTTATCCCAAAACCTCTATCTAACATGTGCTGTTCCTCTGATATACTTATTTCTAATCCTGTCCATCCTGGTCACTCTCATAGAGATGCTCAGCCTCTTCATCTCTGTTACCTCCATCCCTCTTTCCTGTCTTTTCCTTAATGCCACTGTCTCTAGACCAAACAGCATGGCCAGTCTCACCACGGTTTTGTACACTTTTCCTTTCATTTTAGCTGAAACTCTTCTATCACACATTAGCCCTGATAATTTTCTCCACGTGTTCTGGCCTGCCTGCACACGTTTCTTCACCTCTTTTCCACACTCTCCATTGCTCCGGACTGTTGATTCTAAGTCCTTAATATCTTCTACCTTCTTTATCTCTTTTCCCTGTAATCTCACTTTTACATTTGGATCCCTCTCATTCACACACATGTACTCTGTCTTACTCTGACTAATCTTCATTCTTCTTCTTTCTAGTGCAAACATCACCTCTCCAGCTTTTCCCCACTGATTCCCTCCTCTCACTAATCATTAGTATGATCATGAAATAAAGACAGTAGAGTCAATGTTCCAAGTTTTGTTTTCCCCTGTACATGATCACTGCTCCTCTTCTCATATGTTCTTTTTGTCTGTTATTGAGACAAAAAATGACAAATACTCGAAATTGAGGAAGACCTGAAGGTTAATGTTTGGCACAAGACAACCTGGTTTCAAGTGAAGGACAGGACACATATTAAACACAGAATGGAGAGAGAGATAATTAGACACACGTGAGACACATCAGGAACGAGCGAGAACAAACAGGGGAAGCTGAGACACCTGGAACGAAAGGGAGGTCAGTATTTAAAAAATAAAACAGGAAGCACACCTAAACAACAACAAAACCACCAGCAAAGACCTGAAAGCCTGACAATGTGGGTGGAGCCATCATACTTAGAGACTATTTTTCAGGAAAGGGACCAGGACGACTGATCTGTGTATCTAATATTCAACAAACATTTGTTGAGTGTGACTCTTCTCTGACTCACACTAGCCTCACCTAATTTGCTGTTATGATAAACAACATTATTCCATAATTCCTAAGTTTGTCTCAACAACAGCCATTGAGAGATGAGTTAAATCACATGTTCAAGAAACTCAGGAAGGGATTTAAAATTGTTCACTGACCTGAAAATTTGTAGTGCGATGCTCAAAATATGCCGAAATCAGCAGAGTTCTTGTTGCGTTGTCCGTTATAAAGGAGGCAACTTCTCCATGTTCTATGTTTGATTAAAAATGAACTCAATAATGAAATTAAAAACAATAATTGTGTCAAACAAACTTGCAAATTGTACGCAACCATTGTACGCAACCATTGTACGCAACCATTCTAGATAAGAACAAGAGGTTAAGTTAGACTGAGGAGAAAATACTTAGAGTAAATCTCATTAGAAATACATCTTATGTAAGACAAAGACTTTCAAACACTAATCAGACTGCAAAACTGCTAAAAAGAAAAAGTACGAGAAGCACTTAGTTTCTTACCAATCTGGGACGGGTCACATTCAGTGTACACGTCAATAGGTTTGGGATGTGAGAATCCTTGGCGCTCTAAATCAAACTGCAAAAAACTAGAGGAAAAAGTGACATCTTAAAAAGGTAAAAAACACAGCTTGTTGAAGGTTTGTTTTTTTCTTTAACTTTCATCATTGTCTTCGTCATACTTTTAAACAACACCCAGAACTGCTGTTCATGTCTTGTTTGGGTAATTATCTTAGCTTGGTGGTTTCTACCTAGCCATATTTGAAATTAATAGAAAGTTTAATAGTTAAATAGTATTTCTACTCAATTTTTGCTTTTCTATGCCGTACTATATATATTTTTTTCAAACTTGTTTCCAAATATTTTTAGTGTACAAATACATGTTGTTTGCATGTGTATCTAGTTGATTTTGGTGTGTTTGCTCTGCACTTGTCCACGGATTCAATTGAACCAGGAAGTCAAGTGACAACAATTGAACTTTTATTTTAAACCTCGTCTTATATGTCTATGATATAAGCAATGGGCGTGCTTTAATCACTATGGGCGGCGAAAAAACATCTTCATTTTTCTGTCCTGTCGGAGACAAGGAATATCTTATGCACGAAACACGATGCAGAAACTATATTCTCTGCTGTTTGTTGCTTTTCCTGTCGGTGATATGAATGAATAGTTCAAGGTATCACACAGGAAAACAGGAATTTCAGCCAGCATCATCATTCAGAAAAAGGTTAATACCCAGAGACTGATTTTTAGGAGGTTATCCAGTTGCTCCAAATATTCCTAATTAAAATGTGTAGGTTTAGCTTACTTGTAGAACCAGAGGATGAGGACGATGGAAAGACCGACAATGACCATATTTATTGGTCTGAGAAGCCTTGGCCTCTTCATTGTGGACATTTGTAGTTCAGAAATCCAAACTCAAGGAAAAACCTGCAGAGATAAATTCAAACAAGTTTCTATCATTTTTCTATTATCTCCTGGTCACCCGGAGTCCACCACTAAGATCTCGAGTGTCTGAAAACACTCTTTCATTGTTTAGCATGTTAAGATCTTTACAAGTAAATTTTCCTAGTTTTTTATAAAAGAAGTGTCAGTGAGCATTGTTCGTAATTATTTGTGTAGTTTTTATAGCTATTGTATTTATGATTATAACTCAAATAGAGTTCAGATAAAACCAGTGGCAGACAGAACGGTTCCTGATAGTTCACATGCAGGTTGATTAAAAAACAAACAAAAAAAAAAAACAAAGTAAAATTAACCGCTGACCGATTTTAACTGACTGAAATTACTCTAAAGAAGGTATGGTATTTTCTTCCTGTTTTTGAATAAGCTAAAAAGTGGATTTGTTAAAGATTGGACGTGATAGTATATTTTTGGATTATGGTTTTGACTACCCCACGATTTGTAACCTGGCTCTGAGGTTTTAAGAATAGAGACTCAAGGTGATCATTGACTTATTCTCTGTTTCTTTGGTCCAAAGATGATTCCTTTATCTTTGGTTTTGCTAAAAAAAAAAAAAAAGTTGCTCCTCATCCATATATCGATCTGCTGTATGCTTTGATAAAGTGTATCCACAGGTTCTTTATTATCTGCTGGAATTGAGAAGTAAATGTGTAAGTCATCTGCATAAAGTGTGATTGGAAACATTACTGCCTATTTACGTCTAACTTATAAAGAACTGTTATGTAAGGAATAAACAACAGAGGTCCCAAAATAGGCTACAGGTCAATCAGAAACTTTTATTTGTTATTTTGGTGTGAAAGTTAATTAGATACTTTTTCACATTTTAGTTGTGGTAGTGAGCCCTGCCACAAAAACTTCTTCCCGTCTGCTGTTGGACCTATGAGCACTTTACAACCCTCTCATCACTTAGTCACTTCGCTCTTGTCACTCTACTGTCTTTATTATTTTCTATGCCACTGTAATACTTTATACTTTTTCTTTCTGAGCACTCTTAGTTGTGCTAAAATGATTATTATTTATTTTATTTACCATGATTACATATCCTTTTTTATGTTTATAATTGCACACTAGTACCACAGCAAGTTCCTAGTCTCTGATCCTCTTCATTGACCATCGCAATAAAAGCATTTCTGATTCTGTGTTTTTGGCTACTTCTTATGTTTGACTTTACTTTTGGTGCTTTCTTTTCTGACACAATGGTTTCTTTTAGTCAACTAGAGATCAACATTTCTATTGTGAAAACTCAAGATTTATTAAAATAAGTGGATTTATAAATCAATTTGGAAAGAGGTATCAAATACACTTGGCCTAATTTCAGGTCTTTACCAATTAATTGTTACAATGGTGAAAGAATCCAATTGCAAAAAAAAAAAAAAAATTCAAAGATTTATAACCCGTTCATATTTAATCTGGACTTTTTACACCTTTGACATACTTTTTACACCTTTGACATACTTTTTTATGTGAGACCATGAGTTGAGCTGCACATACCTCCATCAAATGAAAGGGATTCCTGGTAATCGTGACACAACAGGTTCCACCAATGTTCCTCTCAGATCACATTCTTCTTAGAAATATCCAAACATGCAGTGCGTGATAAGCAAACATAATGTGATCATACTCTACTTGGCCAACAAGTTCCACCTCCTGTTGTTTGGAAATACCGCCCATAGTTTAGTCATAACCTGCTCTTTTTCAGTTGTATCTCAAGATAAATAATGAAAGAAAAATTTCCAACCTTCCAATAAAGTCCATGTTTCAGTTCAGTTTATATGTTTTAGATTAACAAAATCCATCATCCTTAGAAAATCGTATAATGAGATATATGAGATGAGGGATTTACAAATGATGTTTTTAAGTTTCACTTCGTGATTCACCTCCCTCTCCCTTTTCCCGTATGGAGGTGCTTTAATTTTAAGTTGTGGTATAATTGCTTGTACAAACAGTTAGTTTAATTTTGTTTTAACAGATTAAAACATTTCTTCTTTTTAGAAGTTGTAGCAGGAACAAGAACTTTAGACAGTAATTATAGAAAGAATTGTAGACGGAAACAAGTATTCAGGCTAAAAGATACATGGTTGTTTCAACTTTATGTCAGGTCAGCATGTTCTTCAGTTTCTGAGATAGAGTGTTTGCATCTTTTGAGATAAGTACAAGTTTTCTAATAATCTTTGTTAAAGCAGACACAAATGGGTTTCATACTCTGGTAATCACAGTATCTGGGAAGGACTTATGTAAATGGTTGTTACCAAAACATAAAATAAGCTTACTCTTTGGCCAACTGAAGTATTCTGCAGATTCCTCCATCACTTTTGATGTTTACATAATAAATCTTTGTTAAAGGGTACGTGACTGTTTTATTTCTCTAGATTATTTTCCACTTATTAATTGATTATTCTAATAGTTGTGGATTTTATACAAGGAGCAATAAACTAGGTAAAATCAATACACAAATAGTAATACTGTAATATTAAAATGATCTTCTGCTATCACCTTCTGTTGTGTGATTAATTGGACAATGGCATAAAGTATGTAAAATGAGGTGAGTATATGTTGTCTAGAATGTACTGTACCTCCACCAGTGGTAACAAGTACAAAAGCAACAAATTAAAAAGTATTGGGTCTAAAATTGATCCTTTGGGAATTGCACATTCAATTTTAAGAATTTTTGAGGAGCATGTATCCATACTTACAAAAAATTGTCTATCTGCGAGTTAGGAGTAAAACCTTTCAAAAACAGTACCAAAGCGGCCCAACAGGCTTCCAAGACTGTTCAATGAAATCTGGTGATCTACTGTGTCAAATACAACACTGAAATCCAGTAGCACCAGGACAGAAAGCTTCTGTGCTTCTATGTTACGTTTTGGATCATTAAGAATTTTTAAAAGGGTTGTCTCGGTACTGTCATTTTTCCTAAAACCAGATACATGCCAAAAATACATGCTTTAAATCTCATTTTGTGTTGCGGTGACTCACACCTCTGGTCCTTAAGAATCTATTCTTTTGTTAATTTTTTACTAGTCTAAAGACTGTGTTTCATGACACATTGTAAATGACTTAATAAGTACTATTGTAAATGCATCACAAAGTTTGACAGGATAGAACTCTACCAATTTCAGATTAGAACAATTCTTAGAAAACAATACTTTGCTTTCTTGTGCCAATGAAAACGTCAATAAAATCAAGGTGTTTGGAGTATTTACTCTAATGAGAGTAAATACTCTTAATACTCTAATACTCTACTTTATACTCATTAGAGTATTTACTCTAATGAGTGATTTTCTTAGAGAAATGACCTTTCTTTGGTCTTAAATGACCGTGGCTGTTAGATTTACAACAGATCAAACATAATCGACTATTTTTTGTTGTAGTAAAATTGACAAACAAAAAAATTCCATAATATACCATCCCTCCTGTTGAGTGATGGTATAACCTATGGATCATTAAAGTTACAGATTTAAACTACGTCCTGACTATCTGTATATATGGTGAACAGAAAATGTACCGCTCATAGTTTAGTCACAACCTGTTTATTTTTCATCAATGTCTCAAGGTAAATGATTAAAGAAGATTCTCCAACTGTGCAACACACACACACACACAAACACACACACACACACACACACACACACACACACATATATATCCGGTGATTGACGGATATATACATATGTATTTACTGTATGTTGTTTTCCTTCAAAGGTGAATCCAAACAAAGGCTGTGAGTCTGGACGTAAGCAAACAGAGAAAAATGCATTGCTTAGAAATTCTTGTCTGAAGGTTGTTAAGCAATGTATGTGGTTTACAAACATTATTAATAATTAAATAGGCCAATTTTAATTATTGGCCTATTTAATAATTAAATTGTTTTAAAAAAATGCCTTTATTGCAGAAAAACTTGTGGAATTAAATGCCACGAAAGTTTGTCCTTAATAAAACTGATGCTGAGAGTTGACCTTAGGCCAACATTATTGGCCTAAGGTCAATAATTAAACATTATTGACCTTAGGCCAATAATCTTTAATTATTGACGAAAGGTCATCAACTAGTTTACTTATTCCAGTATTACTTTCTGAACTGGGAAAATAGGTGTGTCATAGACAACATTTGTAGTGTCTCATTGCATTTATGACTGGCCTAATTCCCTCAATGGCATCTAGTTTCAGAAAATACTAGTTTAATTAATTTATTTGAACAACATTTAAAAGAAAAACAATACACATATCAAAGAAAAACAACCCATGTCTACTCAAAAGGAGCAGGAAAAAGTTAAGAGAACTCATTGGGGCCTTCCCCTCTTGCAGAGTACTTAGATTTTTACATAAAAAAAATCTTATTCCTTCAAACACATATACAGAAGCATTTACAAACACCTGTATACACACACTTGCTCATACTGTACATAGACCGCACACTGACACACACATGCAAGGCAAGGAAAGTTTATTTGTATAGCACAAATCTTACAAAATATAATTCAAAGTGCTTCACAAGCTAGAAAAAATGCATTAAAACCACAAAACATTGAATCAAAATATTTAAAAAAGATCAAATAAATAAAATCATCAAAACAAATAAAAATAGTAATTAATCAAATGCATGCACATGTATGCATATGCAGATACAAAATTAAACAACTCCAAGCTCTATCTCGTCCTTAGTTCATGGTCGTAAAAATCAAATTGATAACCAAGCGACATCACCTTTTTTCCTTTATGGAATGTTACCACAATTACTGACTAATTGGCAACAAAGACAGGGAGACCACACACAAATGAACATTTAAGGAGTACAGAAGCAGTAAACCAAGGAGCCTTTTATTCCCAGTTGAATGCTGTGAGGCCTGATTAAAGTTAGCTGATTAAAGTTAGCTGTTATATTGACCAGACTCGGGATAGGACATTGTGGACTTGCCTGGGATCTGGCCAAAATTAGAAAACACCCGGATGGAATGTGTCAACAGTGCAAAAAAGATCAAACTTTTAAACATGTTTTTATGGAGTGCCTTTTGGTTACAAAGCAAAGTGCTAAACTTTTCAAAATAATTTAGCTTAAATCCAACGGTGTGAGCTTTGGAATATACCGTCAGAACTCGTGTAAATTTTTTAGAATCAAGTCGAAAGTATCTATCCTATAGATTTTATGACGTAGATGAAGCACTAAATTTGACTAATCAGTAATTCCCTAATCAACCAGAAAGGCAGCATTGTGTCAATAGGCAGAAAGTTTGTGGGGAAATCACAAAAGAAGAAGAAAAAATGAGTGAGGACTGATTGGACCATGCCCCACAGAAACCTGGCCACAAACAGAGAGAGTTACAAAAATAAAAGCATTCCCTGGGCCGTCACAAAAAGTACAAAACTAAATAATAACTAAGCTTCGTCACCTTATCACCATATCCCTTTCCGTTTATAGTCATACAAAATAACGTACCGTCTTTAAGTTACATCACTTTTTTGTTTATATTTGTACTAAACTAAAATAATAACTAAGTAACAACTATTAATGGAGAGCAAATATGGAACATGTCCTACATGATGGCTTTGTATCGCTTCATAAAGGATCCTTTTACACATTTTAAAACACCTATAGTTTTTGAAATTTTACTTTCACACTCAACGCTATTCCTTGAGTGTTACTGCCTACTTTTCGCTCTATAGGATAAAGTCAAAGACCTTTATCAAGCCGACATCAGTGGTTAACTACAGCATAAGGTCAGAGGAGATCTTGGCTAATTCTGGATGGCCAGAATTTGAACAATAGTGTCATTATTCACTGTGGGTCATCTACGGATCAACTAAATGAGTAGAATTCCGTTTTGTGGTCGCATTATTGCTTTGTGCAAAATAAGTCCTCTAAAAAGTTGTCATACCACTCGCAGATAGAAGTATGGTGAATCCTAATTTCCATCACATCTTTTCCGATAGGTTACTGGACACATAGTAGCCTATTAGTACTGGTGAATCAGCACAAAAATCCTTGTCTCCCTCATCTCGACTTACTACTGGTTTTGTTTGATTTTGGGGTTCAGTCATGTCATTGGCTACTCTTACTAAAACTGATCAACTAGTAAATTGAACTTCAGGTGGTAGACTCGTGAAGACAACACAGTCCCGAATCACTTCTTTATATTTGAGAGACTCAGAGAGAGTCATTTATTGTAAAAAAAAAACAAAACAAAAAGTAATTCTTTGACTGTGAGAGGAAGGAGGGTTTGAGCTATGCAAGAATACTTAAATTTCTTTTTATTCTGGCATAGCAGAATATAATTAACAGCAGTTTAAAAACAGACAAGTTTTTTTTTTTGCCTCTCTCAAGATTACATTGGAGAGAATGAGAAAAATCTTAACGTTGGCTCAGTTAGAACGTTGTAGCAGGAAAATGTTGGCTTAAATGAAAATAAATCTAGTTCAAGATCATTTTTCAGGGGGCAAAGTTTTCTAAGTTTTGATGCCAATTTGTGGTTGTAGGATATAAATTGATGGAGCTACGGACATTTTTTTCAAAAATCTATATAATTTCCTGAAAGTCCGAATAAACACACTCGTTTTGAGACCAAAATCACTAAAAAGGTAAATCCTAACTGAGATATCTTTCACTTCAAAGAAGTAAAAAGTGAGGAAGTTAGTGAGGAAGTTATCTCTTCTCCACTGGGAGAAGAGATGAAAGAGGTGGAAGAATTTAAGTACTTAAGATACACAGTCCAGAGCAATGGAGAGTGTGAAAAGAGGTGAAGAAGCATTTGCTGGCAGGCTGAAACAAGTGGAGAAAAGTATCAGGTGTGATGTCTGACAGAAAAGTTTCAGCTAAAATGAACTGTGTTGAGATGGCCATGCTGTTTGGTCTAGAAACAGCGGCACTGAGGAAAGGTTAGAAAACAGAGATGGAGGTAGCAGAGATGAAGATGCTGGGGATCTCTATGGGAGTGACCAGGATTGATAGGATTAGAGTGAATATATCAGAGGAACAGCACATGTTAGAGGTTTTGGAGATAACGTCAAAGAGGCCAGACTGAGATGGTTTGGACATGTGCAGAGGAGAGAGAGTACATCGGGAGAAGGATGCTGGGTTTAAAACCACCAGGAAAAAGGCCTGGAGGAAGACCAACGAGGAGGTTCATGGATACAGTGAAGGAAGACATGAAGAAGTTGGCGTGACCGAAGAAGATGCGGCAGATAGGGTTCGATGGAAGAAACTGACATGCTGCAGCGACACCTGGAGGGAAATGCTGAAAAAAAGGGAAATGCCGAAAGAAGTATAAAGAAGTTCCAACTTGCAGGCCGTTTATTGGCAAGATCGTGACGTTTTCTCAATTCATGAACATAAAAAGATTTAACCAAAATGTTGGTTGTACAACTCATTGTGTGCAGATGAGCTGATACCTTATCAAACTCATTTAGTGCCTAACATGAGTCTTCCTTTGGTAGAAGTCCACATTTTTTCAGAACTTTATTAACTGCTGGTAAAAGAGATGTGCTGTAATTCAGAAGTCTGCCATTGAAAATGAGCTGGTGTGGTTCGAGATCCGTTTTAAACTGAGCCCTGCAAAGAGAAGCAGAGATATGAAGATTACAACTCTCATAAAGAGATAGTAAACATTAATGACTCAAAAGTATACAAGAACACTGAACCACCTTGTGTGATACAGACGTGCAATGTCCCTGTTAACCCAGCGACAAGGTGTCGAGGGGTTAAGAATTCCATGAACAGTCGGAGTAAATGCCACTCGGGGGTTAACAATGATTTTAAAATTGTGGTATCGAGGCTTCGGAGGGTATTGGTGCAGATGAGCCAGGATGTTCACACCGGAGACATTTTTCCAGCATTCTTGACGAGGCGGTGTTTGCACGTTAGGATAAGGCAAACCGATCTTGATGGGAAACACGTTACTCTCAAATGCGTAACACCTGTCCCGGCCATAAGTTTGCTCCAACAGTGGCAGCAGTTCCCTCCAACTGTTGAGAGAAGAATTTTGGAAAGATTAAATGTAATATGAGTTTCTGTATCCAAAGGGGTTAAAATTGAATTGAAAGATCTACAAGTTTCCATATTTGTCTAACACAGTCACCTTAACCCAAATTAGTAAACTTTGAGAAAATGTTTGAACCTGTTGACTGTTTGTGGAAGAATGAGTTCATCGATATCCTGCATGGCCACATATTTGGAGCGGTACATGTATCTGTAAAGGCAGTCGGTCAGCGCAGGAATCTGGCCATAGTACTGCAGTTCACCAGGATGCAGTTTAGGCCTCCACCCATGGGATACTTTATAAAACCTGTTCAGAGACCAAGGAATCACTTCTAGAAAACCTGGGGATGAACAACCAATGAGATTCATAGTTAGAAATGATGGCATAACTTTTCTGCAAATAATGATCATAAAACATTCTAAGTATTGGCATTTGATTTTAAAACTAAAACCAGAAACATTTCCGTCTATTATTTAACACAAATCCTTGCTTTTTCACAGTTAATTGGTTGGTTATTACTTTTTAATAATATAAGAACAGACAATTATTTTAAAACTCAGGCAAGAAGATAGTAACCTTTGCTACTATAATGATCCAAAATAAGCTGTATCTCAGGGCTGTAGCTGGTTGTGTAGACGGCCACCTTGTTGACGCCCAGTAACTGAAACATTTCTAAACCTTGAACCAGCTGCAAAATAACACATGAATTTACATAAAAATCCACTTATATTAACTTTTTATAATCTTATTGTGGAATTGTGAGTTCGTCTCACCTGAAGAACATTAGTGAAATCATACATAGTGGAGAGACAGGCAGTGAAGTTGTAAGAAAAGCTGTCGTTCTTAGCATTTCGATTCAGAATTGGCAGAAACAGCAGTTTTTCTATGAGCAAAGACAAGGAGATATTTTACAAACACAATTGAAAATATTTTGTTTTGCTAAAACTTTTGTTTCTTCACTTGCTCTTCCAAAAAAATCACTCAATTTGAATAAAACATTATGAAAAGGTAGAACTGACATATACAACTAAGAGGAGGGGAACACAAAAGTGTTGCAAATATCCTACAGACTTGTTGGCCTGGATAGTTTTTTTAATGGCTGTAAACAAGTCCTTTAGTTCTTGTACCTTCATTTTTGGAAGCATCAGCAGTCACAGCGATGTAACTTGATTTACCACAATACCGAGGAACGGGACACATTATATCAGCAGTTCCATAGGGAAAATCAAAATGGTCTGTGTGAATCTGGATGATACCCCTAGTATTGTGCCGTTTTCCATGACAGAGAAAAGTGCAGTTATAGTCAGGGGTTTGTTTCCGCGGCACCACAGAGATCACTCGAACCTGAGACAATACAAATAGTTAGACTTTTTAGACAAGAACAAGTTCATTCGAAAGTAGCATAATCATGATCCACCCCTTCTTCTGGCCCATTCACCTTTCTTCCTTTCCTGCCCTAATTTCAACACCTGGTGCAAATTGTCTGCACCTTATGTTGGCACCTGTGTCTCAACTTCCCACTCACAAATAAGTAAACTCAATCTTATCTTAAGCCCTGGGGCCCGTTTCAAGAAGGAGGTTTTGTTGAAACTCAAGGTTTGTTAACCCAAGATGAGGAAAACTCAAACTTTTCGGTTTCAGAAAGGGAGGTAACTTAAACCAGTGAAAGCGGGGTAAGTTAAGCCCGTTTCAAGGAGAGGGGTAATCAAAACTCAGAGTCGATTACTAGGGCAACTTACTCAGCAAACCTATTCGGTAGCAGGTTTATTTGGGGAAACCCAAAGTTTCTCTCGGTCTCCGCTCCTTTTTAAAGTGGACAGAGTATAAATAGGCCTACCTCGTTTAATCTGTTTGTGTATTGATGGATAAATTGCAGAAATGTCTCCGATGAAGAAAAAAAATAAAGTATGTAAAAAAAAAAAAAAAAAACCCACTTGTTTACTTCACGCAGAAACCAAAATGGCATTTCTGTTTCTAGATCATCCTGTAGATGAGAACGCCGGATTAATTCACAGGGAATTGAATTCATGCCACGAAAAAATTTTGAGACCACGAGTTCATTTTCTATCATATCTTCAATCATGTTTAATTTGAGCAGTACCGTTTTTCTTGAGACTCCATAACATACATCTATAACCGTCTATAATCTATAGCCGTCGAAGGGCAGCCTGCTGCGGTGTAAGGAGTGCAGCACACAAATTTCCCCGGTAAGGAATGAATAGAGTAATTCATTTATTTATTTATTTATTTATAATCTTATCCATCCATACATCAGACACATCACCCAGCGCAGCTCTTCTATCTTGTGTTGCATTACGTGTTTTTTTTTCTTTATAAAGTTGGAGATGCTGAGCATGTTAGTACGGGCAAAGTTTGCACCTGCTGCACAGATAGACTTAATTATTTAATGTGTGAAATGTTTGTAAACTCATGTGGTCTACACTCATGTCATGATTGTGCCTTACCTGTTTGAATTATGGTTTTATATTCCATTTTTAGCTGCTATCATGTTCTTTTATTGCCGACAGGATTATTTTTATAACTATATTAGTGTTGATAAAGTTTAAAAACACATTTACATTTATGTATTTATTGTTCTCTATAAACATATTTCATAATAGGATCATCATTACTATAAAAATCCCACATCATCCACAATGAGAAGTTTAAAAAGTACTTTTAATTCATACAAATATTGGTCTTCTATTTAACTACTGAAGTAACTCCTTATATGATTAAAGAATCAATTAAAGAATTGATTTCCTATTTTACTGGAATACGACAACAATAAAATAAATATATATATATATACGCATATATATATAGATATATATATATATATACAGTATATATATACACACTTTATTTATTCCTCAACGGGAAAATTTGAGTGCTGCCGTGAGCTCAGTGAAATTCGATCCCATGAACTTCTAGTCCACGGATATATATATATATATACAGTATATATATACACACTTTATTTATTCCTCAACGGGAAAATTTGAGTGCTGCCGTGAGCTCAGTGAAATTCGATCCCATGAACTTCTAGTCCACGGGCAAACGTTCTGCTGCTGAGCTACTGCCTGCCCCCAGTACTATTATTATTCAGTAATTAGTTACACCAAACACTATGATTAAATGTAAACTTGTGTATAACCTCTAGGAGCTCTTTCCACCGAGGCATTTTCTCTCTCTTTGGAGGTAGGTACCTCCAGACATTTTTTTTTAAAAAATGTGCTCGTACTTGCTGTATGTCTGCAATAGGACATATTTCTGTCTGTTAGAAATATGGAGCCCTCTTTGTTTGCTCCTGTTTCCATGGTGACTCCTAATGTCTGCACTCCATTGATCAGGGCTTTTTATTCTCAAGGTGCATTTTCTAGACTCTGAGTCAATCAACTTGAAGTTGATTAAACGAGCTGTTTTCAGCTGATCTGAAACCGAAAACTTAGGGTTTTTAATGTCAGAGTTGATCAACTCAAGGTTTAGATTTAAACTCAAAGTTTCTTGAACTTCCTTCTTGAAACGGGTCCTTCTCGTCATGTGTTGTTAAGGGAACTTGCCCCAGTCTGTTCCCCATGTCTGGCATCCCGCCCCAAGTCTGTTCTAGCCATACCTCCACGGGCCTCATGCCTGCCCTGCACGGAAGCCTGCTGAGGTTGGCTGTCACCTGTAGTTGCCCAACCTCTAAGTGTTATCACAAAGCAACAAAATGGCAATGTGAAGTTGTTTGTACCTCTGAAGTCCCACATATATACATACACTTGCAGTTATCCATTAACTTACTATGTTGCTGCTTTTGGGATATTGACAGCAGTAGGCATGCAATTCTACAAAGTACAAGTAGCTGTCTTGTTCAGTGATTACTGTCAAAAATTTCAGATAAAGTGGGCCAAAAAAGTATTTAGTAAACCTCAAATTTTGGAAGTTTTCTCACAAAAAAAAAAAAAATTATGAGAGAGGCTTGTATTTTTTACCAACTTCAACTATGAAAGACAAAAGAGAAAAAAACTGAAAAACATTACCTGATTTGTAAAGAATTTATTTGCAAATTATGGTGGGAAATAAGTATTTCCCCAAGTCTAAAGAAATGTTAAAAGACACCAAAAGCAACTTTTTTTCAGGATCTTCCCCAATCAGCTACAATTTCCCTCTCCACCGTAGTGGTTGTCACCTGTATTCTGCCTTTTGTGTCATGCCTGAGTCTTGTTTTCTCCTGTATATAATCCCTGCTACTCTTCTCCTACGTCTGTTGTCATTTTCGGGTCTGTTTCCCATCTCTGTCCTTGAAACTTCCGTTTCAAGAAGGAAGTTCAAGAAACTTTGAGTTTAAATCTAAAACCTTGAGTTGATCAACTCTAAGATTGAAAACTCTGAGTTTTCGGTTTCAGATCAGCTGAAAACAGTTGGTTTAATCTACTTCATGTTGATTGACTCAGAGTTTTAGAAAATGCACCTTGAGATATAAAAGCCCTGATCAATGGAGTGCAGACATTACGAGTCACCATGGAAACAGGAGCAAACAAAGAGATCTGCATATATTTCTAACAGACAGAACTGGATGTCCTACCTCAGACATACAGCGAGTATGAGCACATTTTTATAAAAAAAAATGTCTGGAGGCATCTACCTCCAAAGAGAGAGAAAAAGTCTGGGTGGAAAGAGCTACCAGAATAAATACACACGTTTACATTTAATCATAGTGCTCGGTGTAACTAATTACTGAATAATGGTAGCACTGGGGGCAGGCGGTAGCTCAGCGGTAGTACGTTTGCCTGTGGACCGAAAGTTCGAGGGATCGAATCCCACTGAGCTCACGGCAGCACTCAAATTTTCCCGTTGAGGTATGAATAAAGTGTGTGTGTATATATATATATATTTATTTTATTGTTGTCATATTCCAGTAAAATAGGAAATCCTTCTTAATTTTTCAATCATTTAAAAAATTACTTCAGTAATTAAATAGAAGATCAATATTTGTATGAATTAAAAGTACTTTTTAAACTTCCCATTGTGGATGATGTTGGATTTTTACAGTAATGATGATCCTATTATGAAATATGTTTTACGGAGAACAATAAATACATAAATGTAAAAATGTGTTTTTAAACTTTACCAACACTGATGTAGTTCTTTAAATAATCCTGTCGGCATTAAAAGAACACGACATTAGATAAAAATGAAATATAAAACCATAATTCAAACAGGTAAGGTGTGATCATATCATAGATCACAGGTAGACCACCTGACTTTACAAACATTTCACAGATTAAATAGTTAAGTTTATCAGTGCAGCTGCTGCAAACTGTGCCCGTACTAATGTGCTCAGCATCTCCAACTTTATCAAGACAAAAAAAAACAAAACAAAATGTAACGCAACACGCGATACAAGAGTGGGTGATGTGTCTGAAGGATGAACAAGATTATTAATGTATGTCATGGAGTCTCAAGAAAAATGGTACCGCTCAAATAATCATGAGTGAAGAGATGATAGAAAATTAACTCGTGGTCTCAAAATTATTTTGTGGCATAAATTCAATTCCCTGTGAATTAATCCAGCATCCTCATCTACAGGATGATCTAGAAACGGACATGCCATTTTTGGTCTCATCGTGAAGGAAACAGGTGGGTTTTCTTTCTTTTTTTTACAGACTTTATTTTTCCCTCATCGGGGAAATGTCTGCAATTTATCTATCAATATTCAAAACGATTGAAAGAAGTAGACCTATTTAAACACCACACCATTCACTTTAAAAAGGAGCGGAGACCGAAAGAAACTCTGGGTTTCCCCAAATAAACCTGCTCCCGACCAGGTTTGGTTTGCTGAGTCAGTTGCCCTAGTTACCGACTCTGAGTTTTGATTAACTCTCTTCTTGAAACCAGCTTAACTAACCCAGAGTTCACTGGTTTAAGTTACCTCCCTTTCTGAAACCGAAAAGTCTGAGTTTTCCACATTCTGGGGTTACAAAGCTTGAGTTTCAACAAAACCTCCTTCTTGAAACGGGCTCCAGCGCCCCTACTATTTCTCTGCCCAGGACTCCAAGCCTTGCCTTGTTACAAATGATAGCTCTAGTTTATAAACTAAAGGGAGGTGGCAGCTCAGTGGTTAGAGCGTTCGCGCGCGGACCGGAAGTTGGCGGGATTGCATCCCACAGGGAGCATGTCTAGGGTCCTTGGAGAAGAGACCAACCCCCCGTTTCTCCCACCATTGGCGCCGTCGAAGGGCAGCCTGCTGCGGTGTAAGTAGTGCAGCACAAAAATTTCCCCGGTGAGGGATGAAGAGTAATCCTTTATCTTTATGCTCCCGGCTCTTCCGGGCCATACCCCCTGCTCTGCCACCAAATCTGATCCTGCTCCCTGCTTTGCTACCAGGTGTAGTCCTGCTCTGCCACTAGGTCCTCTCGTGGCATCAGACCACGATGCTACGATGCTGTGTTGGTGGAGCAGCGCTCCACTCCCAGCCTGTTCCTGCTTCTAAGTCAGTTACCTCCTCCTACCCTGCAGCCTGCCAATGACCGTTACACGTTGCTAATAAAGATTTTTTCAGCACATGGGCAGGCCCATTTGTAGTTTTATTGGGAGCATTTGGAGGATCCAGAAGAGGACGAAAGAATGAAGAAACTGTCCAGGATAGAGAAAACTGAAATAGTTTTTGTTTGGAGAAAACTCAACGTCTTTGGAGGAGAATAAATGCTAGCATCCAAAAGAAAAGCATGGGTGTCAAATTGTGTGAGGTTGCGGACACATGCGCAGGACAGTTTGCAGTTTTAAAACAAAAATAGATTTATTCTCAAAATAAACTCAAAATACTGTATATCCAAGAGCAAGGTAACTTAAGCAGGTTTAAACACATTCCAAATACTTTAAACTGAGGAAGACCTGAAGGTTAATGTTTGGCAAAGACAGCTGAGCACCAAGTGAAGAACAAGACACGTATTCAATGCAGAATGAAGGGTAATTAGACACACACGAGACACATTAGGAAGGAACGGCAATCACCAGATGAACACAGGGAGGAAAGTAAAGACACCTGGAATTAGAGCAGTGCTTCTTAAATAGTGGGGCTCAGACTTTTCGGTTTCAGAAAGGGAGGTAATGTAATGTCTTGTGTTTTGCAGTTCCTGTTTTATTTTGAAAAAATAAAACAGGAATTTTTGTTGGTTCCTGACCAACAAAAAAATTCGGTGTAATGTCAGGAACCGAATTTTTGTTGGTTCCTGACATTACACTCTGACCACCATGTACTCAGCAGAGAACAAGCAACTGGCTGCTGTTTTGCAAAACCTGGAAGCCCGCCTTGCGCAGCAGGAGGATTACCAGAAGAACCTGGCATCCCATATGGTCCAGATTTCCTCTCACGTCCAGAATCTTCCTTCAGGTCAGCTATGGAATCCCATTCCACCGGGTCTCTCCTCAGCAGCACCAGCTCATCCTCTCACCATGTCTACCAGGAATGTTGAGGATAAGATCGCTCCTCCTGTGAGCTACTCTGGAGAGCCGGGATCTTGCCAGGAGTTCTTAACAGCTTGTTCAATACATTTTGAACACTCTCCTCATGGCCTGGGATCTGACAGAGCCAAGATTGCCTTCATGATCTCCTACCTATCAGGAAGAGCTCGTTCTTGGGCCATGACGGAGTGGGCTCGCGATTCTCCACTCTGCTCATCACTTGCTGCTTTCAAAACCGCCCTGCAGAACACCTTTGATCCGGTGTCCACCAGCCGGGAGAAGGGCCGAGAAATCACCGGGATAAGACAAGGCAAGGAAACGGTTTGTGATTACGCCATTCGTTTCCGCACGTTGGCGGCGGAGAGCGGGTGGGGTCCCACTGCTTTGTATGATACCTTCCTGAAGGGACTGGCTCGGCACATTCAGGAGCTGTTGGTGCCGCTGGATCTACCACCGGACCTGGATTCTCTCATCACACTCGCGATACGTACAGATAACCGGGGACGCCAGTTGTCTCGCCAACAGCATTATAGATCTACTGATGTGGAGTTGTCTCACACCTCAGCTGAACAAGGAGTCCACCATTCTCAATTCAACCCACATCGCCGTTCACCCAGGGAGGGTGAAACTGAACCCATGCAGGTGGGTCGGGCGCGACTGTCCACTGAGGAACGGAGATTGCGCCGGCGGGAAGGTCGGTGTTACTACTGTGGGGAGCGGAATCACCTTGTTTCCTCCTGTCCGATGAAGAAATCTACAACGGTGAGTCAGTTTTCCACTACTGCTCATTCCACACGGAGCTTCACGTCTGTAGAGATAACTCACCATGACAACACCATAGAACTACCAGCACTCATAGATTCTGGCGCTGATGAGAGTTTGATGTCTTGGGAGTTAGCTAACAGTTTGGGACTGTGTACTAAACTGCTAAGAAAACCCATCCAGGCCAGAGCTCTCGATGGGAAAGGACTGTTTAACATAACTCACGTCTCTGAACCTCTTCTGGTTTCCATTGAGAAACACAAAGAATTGATGAACTTTTACTTGTTCAGATGTCCGTCTAAGACTCTGATTCTGGGATACCCGTGGTTGTGCAAGCATAATCCCCAGATAGACTGGAATACAGGAATGGTTTTGAGATGGGGGCCAGATTGTGAGAAACAGCATAATTGCCTCACTAACCTGAAACAATGCATTACTGTTAGTAATCCAGTCTCTGCTCATCCCACTTCAGGTCCAAGAACCGCAGACCTGAGTACGGTGCCAGTCTGCTACCACAATCTGGGAGAAGTTTTTAGTAAGTCTAAAGCTCTAAGTCTTCCACCTCATCGCCCATATGACTGTTCTATAGATCTGGTTCCAGGTTCCACCATTCCAAAGGGGCGTCTTTTCTTAATCTCCGCTCCTGAACGAGACGCACTGAACGAATACATCGACACATCTCTCGCAGCGGATCTTATACGTCCGTCCTCCTCTGCAGCAGGAGCGGGATTTTTCTTCGTGGGGAAAAAGGATGGATCTCTCAGATCAAAATTACAATAAAGAATCGATATCCCCTTCCTCTCATGTCATCTGTCTTTGACCAGCTCCAGCAGGCCAAGGTGTTTACCAAGCTTGACCTACGCAATGCATACCACCTGGTCAGGATTAGGGAAGGGGATGAGTGGAAAACCGGATTTAATATCCCTAGGGGTCACTATGAATATCTGGTCATGCCTTTTGGCCTCACAAACGCTCCTGCAGTGTTTCAAGCGATGATCAATGATGTCCTAAGAGACTTCTTGGATCACTTTGTTTATGTTTACCTGGATGACATTCTCATTTATTCCCCTGACTTGGAGTCTCACAAAATCCATGTCACTAAGGTCCTTCAGCGTCTCTTGGAAAATGACCTCTACGTCAAGGCTGAGAAAAGCGAGTTTCATGCCACGACAATCTCCTTCCTCGGCTTTATAGTGTCAGCCGGTAAGGTAGAGATGCATCCTGCCAAAGTGAGTGCTGTGATGGATTGGCCAACGCCTGTGAGCCGCAAGAAACTACAACAGTTTTTAGGCTTTGCTAACTTCTACAGACGGTTTATCAGAGGTTTCAGCACCGTGGCCGCTCCGCTCCATGCTCTCACGTCTCGTCAAGCGTTGTTCAGATGGACACCTGATGCTGAGACAGCATTTCAGACTCTTAAGCAACGCTTCTCTTCGGCTCCAGTGCTCACACTTCCAGATCCTCGCCGCCAATTTGTGGTTGAAGTGGATGCCTCTAACGAGGGGATTGGTGCGATCCTTTCCCAGCGTTCAGAAATCGACAGCAAAATCCACCCCTGTGCTTTCCTGTCTCGGCGACTGTCTAAGGCTGAACGTAACTATGATGTTGGCAACCGGGAGTTGCTGGCAGTTAAGGTGGCTCTGGAGGAATGGCGGCATTGGCTGGAGGGAGCGGCCCATCCCTTCATTGTCTGGACGGACCATAAGAACCTTGAGTATATCCGCAATGCAAAGAGACTTAATTCTCGCCAGGCCAGGTGGATGTTATTTTTTAACCGCTTTTCTTTCTCTTTATCTTACAGGCCGGGGTCCAAGAACATCAAGCCTGATGCCCTGTCTCGTCTATACGACCCCGAGCCTGTTGCCAAGGAACCAGAGCCTATCCTTCCACAAACCTGTGTGGTTGGAGCGGTGACTTGGTAGATAGAGAATGAGGTCAAGCAGGCCAACAGTGGGACGCCTTTGCCTACTGGATGTCCGGACAATCGTCTATTTGTTCCTCCGGCGTTACGCTCAAGGGTGATTCATTGGGCCCACGCCTCACTGCTTTCTTGTCATCCAGGCGTCCGGCGGACTATGTACAGCATCTCGAGGAGATTCTGGTGGCCGTGCATGGAGAAGGAGGTCCGGGAGTACGTGGCAGCATGTTCAGTCTGTGCCAGAAACAAAACCTCACCCAGGGCCCGCATGGGACTGCTTCAACCACTTCCCATTCCCTCTCGCCCATGGGCTGAGATATCCATGGACTTTGTCACAGGGCTTCCGGTTTCTCAAGGTAACAACACTGTACTAACTGTTGTTGACAGGTTTTCAAAGATGGTCAGGTTTATTCCCCTGTCCAGACTGCCTTCGGCCAAAAAGACGGCTGAGATAATGATGAACCACGTCTTCCGATATCATGGTTTCCCTAAGGACATTGTTTCTGACCGGGGGCCTCAGTTTGTGTCCCGGTTCTGGAGGGAGTTTTGCCGACTCATCGACGCCAGGGTCAGCTTGACCTCTGGTTATCATCCGGAATCCAACGGCCAGACTGAACGCCTCAACCAACAGCTGGAAACTGGTCTCCGATGTTTGGTCTCCCAGAACCCCTCAACATGGAGCAAGAACCTGGTCTGGATGGAGTATGCCCACAATTCCTTGATTACCACAGCCACGGATATGTCTCCATTCAAGTGTGTTTTTGGTTATGACCCTCCCCTTTTTGCAGACCTGGAGCCGGAGGTCTCTGTTCCATCAGCCCACGCCCTAGTTCGGCGCTGTCGCAGCATTTGGGCTGCCGCCCGCCAAGTTCTGCTTCGCCAACGAGATCGTGTTAAGAAGGCTGCCGATCGTAGGCGTTGTCCTGCCCCAATCTATCGACCCGGACAGCGGGTGTGGCTCTCCACCAAGGATCTCAACCTACAAGTGCCCTGTAGAAAGCTGGCTCCACGGTTTGTGGGTCCATTTCCCATTACCAAGGTTGTTGGTCCGGCCGCTGTTCGCCTTCGTCTGCCTCGGTCCCTTCGTGTTCATCCTACCTTCCACGTTAGCAAGGTGAAGCCAGTGGTGGATAGTCCACTTGTCCCTCCAACTGTGCCCCCACCGCCGCCCAGAATGATCGGGGGTGGCCCAGTGTACACTGTGCGGGAGATTCTGGATGTCCGTCGCAGGGGTCGGGGGCGTCAGTTTCTGGTGGACTGGGAGGGGTATGGTCCTGAGGAGCGGGAGTGGATTCCAGAGCGGTTCATCTTGGACAAATCTCTCCTAAAGGACTTCTACAAGTCTCGTGGTCCTGGACCGTCCAGTGCCGGTCTTTGAGGGGGGGGGGCGGGGGTACTGTAATGTCTTGTGTTTTGCACTTCCTGTTTTATTTTGAACTTTCCTCTTGTTTCATGTTTGTTACTTCCTGCCCTAGTGTGTTTCCCACAGCTGTGTATGTCTAATTGTCCCTCATTGTTTCCACCTGAGATCCCCTTCCTTCTGTGTTAAATAGTCCTTGTCTCCCCTTGTCCTGTGTCAGAGTGTTTTGGATTATGTTCATGATCTTCCTGTTGGATTAAACCTTTGTAAAGAACTCTGCATCTGAGTCCTACTTATTGTTGGTTCCTGACAGGTAACTTAAACCAGTAAACTCTGGGTTAGTTAAGCCAGTTTCAAGAAGAGAGTTAGTCAAAACTCAGAGTCGGTAACTAGGGCAACTGACTCAGCAAACCAAACCTGGTCGGTAGCAGGTTTACTTGAGGAAACTCAGAGTTTCTCTCGGTCTCCGCTCCTTTTTAAAGTGAATGGTGTGGTGTTTAAATACGCCTTCCTCGTTCAATCTGTTTGTACATTGATGGATAAATTGCAAAAATTTCTTCGATGACGGAAAAATAAAGAATGTAAAAATAAAAAAAAACACCTATGTCCTTCACGCAGAGACTAAAATGGCATGTCCTTTTCTAGATCATTCTGTAGATGAGGACGCTGGATTCATTCACAGGGAATTGAATTTATGACACAAAATAATTTTGAGACCACGAGTTAACTTTCTATCATATCTTCTTTCATGTTTATTTAAGTAGTACCGTTTTTCTTGAGACTCCATGACATACATTGATAATCTTGTTCATCCATCAGACACATCACCCACTCTTGTGTCGCGTGTTGCGTTATGTTTTTTTTTTTTTTTTTTTTTATTTATAAAGTTGGAGACACTGAGCACATTAGTGCGGCCACAGTTTGCAGCAGCTGCACTGCTAGACTTAATTATTTAAGATGTGAAATGTTTGTAAGGTCAGGTGGTCTACCTGTGATCTATGACATCATCATACCTTACCTGTTTGAATTATGGTTTTATTTTTTATGTTCTTTTAATGCCAACAGGATTATTTATAGAACTATATCAGTGTTGGTAAAGTTTAAAAACACATTTACATTTATGTATTTATTGCTCTCCATAAGATATATTTCATCATAGGATTATTGTTACTGTATAAATCCCACCTCATCCACAACGGGTTTTCAGGAGGTTATACATCTGTATATGTATATAGCCTAACGAGAAAGTACTTTTAATTCATACAAATATTGATCTTCTATTTAATCACTGAAATAATTCCTTAAATGATTGAAAAATTAAGAATAATTTCCTATTTTACTGGAATATGACTACAGTAAAATATATAAATGTAATATGTACAGTATATAAAATATATAGACACACTTTATTCATACCTCAATGGTAAAATTTGAGTGCTGCCGTGAACTCAGTGGGATTCGATCCCTCAAACTTCCGGTCCACAGGCGAACGTTCTACCGCTGAGCTATCGCCTGCCCCCAGTGCTACCATTATTCAGTAATTAGTTACACCGAACACTATGGTTAAATGTAAACTTGTGTGTTTCCTCTAGGAGCTCTTTCCACTCAGGTTTTTTCTCTCTCTTTGGAGGACGATGCCTCCAGACATTTTTTTAAATAAAAATGAGCTCATACTCGCTGTATGTCTGAGGTAGGACATCCAGCTCTGTCTGTTAGAAATATGAAGACCTCTTTGTTTGCTCCTGTTTCCATGGTGACTCCTAATGTCTGCACTCCATTGATCAGGGCTTTTTATTCTCAAGGTGCATTTTCTAGACTCTGAGTCAATCAACTTGAAGTTGATTAAACCAGCTGTTTTCAGCTGATCTGAAACCGAAAACTCAAAGTTTTCAATCTCAGAGTTGATCAACTCAAGGTTTAGATTTAAACTCAAAGTTTCTTGAACTTCCTTCTTGAAACGGGCCCCTGGACGACTGATCTGTGTATCTAATATGCAACAAACATTTGTTGAGTGTGATCTTCTCTGACTCACACTAGCCTCACCTAATTTGCTGTTAAGATAAAAAACATTATTCCTTCATTCCTAAGTTTGTCTCAAGAACATTTATTGAGAGATGAGTTAAATCACATGTTCAATGATCTCAGAAAGGGATTTAAAATTGTTTACTGACCTGGAAATTTGTAGTGCGATGCTCAAAATATGCAGAAATCAACAGAGTTCTTGTTGCATTGTCCATTATAAAGGAGGCAACTTCTCCATGTTCTATGTTTGATTAAAAAAGAACTCAATAAAAAATTAAAAAACAATAATTTTGTCAAACAAACTTGCAAATGATATATTTGTTCTATTACATAGAGCCAGTTGTACATAACCACTCTAGATAAGAACAAGAAGTTAGCCTGAGGAGGAAATACCGAAAGTAAATCTCATTAGAAATACTTCTTATGTAAGATAAAGACTTTCAAACAATAAACAGACTGCAAAACTGCTAAAAAAAAAAAAAGGTACGAAGAGCACTTAGTTTCTTACCAATCTGGGACGAGTTACAATTTAGGTGTGTTGCATTAGGTTTGGGATGTGAGAATCCTTGGAGCTCTAAATCAAACTCAAAAAACCTAGAGGGAAAAGTGACATCGTAAAAAGGTGAAAAAACACAACTTGATGCAGTTTTGTATTTTAAACTTTCATTATTTGTCTTCGTCAAACTTTTAAACAACACCCAGAACAGCTGTTAATGTCTTGTTTGGGTAATTATCTTAGTTTGGTGGTTTTTACCTAGCCAATATTTGAAATTGATACAAAGTTTAAATGTTAAATAGTATTTCTACTTATTTTTTTGCCTTTCTTAGTATTCCTGGATTTTTTCAAAATTGTTTCCAAAGGTTTTCTAGTGTACAAATATATGTTGTTTGCTTGTGTATCTACTTTGTAGTTGATATTGATGTGTTTAATCTGCACTTATCCCCGAATTAAATTGAACCAGAAAGTCAAAGTGCAACAATTGAACTTTTATTTTGAACTTTGTCTTCCGTTCCATTCCGTCATCTTCCGCTTGTTCCGGGGTCGGGTCGCGAGGGCAACAGCCTCAAACGGGCAGCCCAGGCCTCTCTCTCACCGGCTGCATCCTGTAGCTCACCTGGAAGGATCCCAAGTCGTTCCCCGGCCAGCTGTGAGACATAGTCTCTCCAGCGGGTCTGGGGTCTGCCCCTTGGTCTCCTCCAGGTGGGACGTGCCCAAAACACCTCGCCCGCGAGGCGCTCGGGGGGCATCCTGACGAGATGCCTGAACCACCACATCTGGCTCCTCTCGACTGGAGGAGGAGCGGCTCGACACCGAGCTCCTCCCGGGTGGCAGAGCTCCTCACCCGATCTCTGAGTGAGAGCCCAGCAACCCTGCGGAGGAAGCTCATTTCGGCCGCTTGTACCCGCGATCTCATTCTTTCGGTCACCACTCATAGCTGGTGACCATAGGTGAGGATAGGAACGTAGATCGACTTGTAAATCGAGAGCTTTGCTTTTCGGCTCAGCTCTCTCTTTACCACGACGGACCGATGCAGCGTCCTAGTTATTGCTGATGCCGCACCGATCCGCCTGTCGATCTCCCGCTCCATCCTTCCCCCCCTTGTGAACAAGACCCCGAGATACTTGAACTCCTCTACATGGGGCAGGACCCTGTCCCTGACCCGCAGGGGGCATTCCACCTTTTTCCGGGAGAGGACCATGGTCTCGGATTTGGAGGCGCTAATTCCCATCCCGGCCGCTTCACACTCGGCAGCAAATCGATCCAGCGAGAGCTGGAGATCACGGTCCGATGAAGCCAACAGGACCACATCATCTTTGTCTTCTATGTTTATAATATAAGCAATGGGCTTACTTTAATTGCTATGGGTAGCTAAAAAAAAATCTTCATTTTCTGTCCTTTCGGCACACATCTACTGAAAATATTTCTCAGTGAGACAAGGACTATATTGACATGACCAGCTGAATATGATACCGAAATGGCCAATCATCAGAAAAGGGAGGGGTCTCTATCTACTAAATAGTCAATAGGTCACTTCAAATTGGAACGTTCCCAATTGCCTTGAAAACTGCGGTCATCAAGTCTCTTCTAAAGAAAAGTCTTGATGCAATAGTACATAATAACTATCGGCCTATTTCAAACATACCGTTTGCAGGAAAAATTCTTGACAAAATTGTTTGCCAACAACTGACAAAATTTATTTTAGTAAACAACTCATTTGATGTCTTCCAGTCAAGTTTTAAACCTCATCACAGCAAAGTAACGGCTCTTATCAAGGTAACAAGTGACATTCATATGAACACTTACGCTGGCAAAGTCTTTGTTTTAATCCTATTCAACCTGAGTGCTGCGTTTGACACTGTAGATCATGAGATCCTTCTACAGAGGCTGGGTTGAGCTTTCTGGTACTGCACTTAATTAGTTTAAATCTTGTTTAGAAGGATGCAAGCATTTTGTAGAAATTGGAAATTGTGTGTCAGATCACATGACTTTGACTTGTGGGGTTTTCAGGGGTCAATTCTCGGACCCCTGTTGTTCAACCTATACATGCTGCTGTTAGGGCAATTGATAGCCAGTAGCAACGTGTCCTATCACAATTATGCAGGTGATACTCAGATCTATGTGTCGCTGGCAGCAGGTGAACATGGACCTGTGGATTCACTCTGTCACTGTATTCAACAAATCAGTGCCTGGAGGCAAAACAACTTTCTCCAACTGAACTCAGACAAAACTGAAATCATTGTCTTTGGCCCACAGAAACAAAGAGAAAGTGTCATCAGTTACCTTCAATCTCTCTCTCTAGATCCGACAAAGCAAATTAGAAATCTGGGAGTAATAATGGAATCAGACTTTAACTTCAATAGTCACATCAAATCAATTACATCAGCAGCCTTTTACCACCTGAAAAACATTGGTGTCCAGAACAGACTTAGAGGTTCTTATCCATGCATTTGTTCCCAGTAGGTTAGATTATTACAATGGTCTACTCACTGGTCTGATCAAAAAGGCCTTAAAACAGCTGCAGTTTATTCAAAATGCTGCTGCTCGAGTCCTAACAAGAACTAGAAAATATGATCACATTAGTCCTGTGCTCAAGTGTCTGCACTGGCTTCATGTGGCTCAGAGAATAGACTTTAAAGCTGCTCTGCTTGTGTTTAAGTCTCTTCGTGGTCTAGCACCAAAGTACATCTGTGATATGTTAGTACCTTATGAACCATCTAGAACTCTGAGGACCTCTGGGACCGGCCTGCAGCTGGAGCCTAGAGTATGGACTAAACATGGGGAAGCGGCATTTCAATTGTAAGCTGCAAAAGTCTGGAACAAACTTCCTGAAGCCGTGAGTCAGGCCTCTACTGTGATGATGTTCCTATCTAGACTGAAAACAGTTCTGTTTAACTGTGCATTTGATTAATTACTGTTTTTATTTGTTTTACAAAGTAATTTGATTATTTATTTATTCTATCGTTTAAACATTTGGGTTGTATGTTTTGTGACTTTAATGCATTTTTTTCTTTTTGTGAAGCACTTTGAACTACATTTTGTATGCATTGTGCTATACAAATGAACTTGCCTTGCCTTACTAATCTACAGTTTTTTATTGAGCTTGTCTCCATCACAACCTTGCTTTCCTGTACTCAGCAAACAGGGATAGAAACTACGTATTTATTTTTTTTTACTTTTTTATGATCTCAGACTCCGGCATGTCACTAGCAGTCTATAGATGTATTAAGTAAATGCCATGTGGTATTTTTGTAATGTAGTTGAACAAGTGAATTTCTTGAGAGGGATTGTGGGTGTGCTGAGGTTTTCTATTGCTGGCAACAAATTATAACATGTTGAGAATGTGTTTGAATGAATAGTTCAAGGAATCACACAAGAAAACAGAATTTTCAGGCAGAATCATCACCTCGAAAAATATTATAACACAGAAATCAGTGTTTAGAGGAAATCCAGTTGCTCAATTATTCCTAATTACAATTTGTAAGGTTTGCTTACTTGGAGAACCAGAGGATGAGGCAGATGGAAAGACCGACAATGACCATATTTATAAGTCTGAAAAGCTTCAGCCTCTTCATAGTGGACATTTATAGTTCGAAATCCAAAATCAAGGAAAAACCTGGGGAGAACAATTCAAATAAATTTCCATAATAGTTCTTTTATCTGCAGGTCTACCAGAGCATACCACTAAGATCTTAAGTATCTGATAACAACCTTTTACTGTTTTAGCATATCAAGATCTTTACCCATGTAACTTGACCAAAAATTTTTTAAAAGTAGTGTCAGAAACTATGGTTCTTATTAATTTGATGGGTTTTCGCTTGGCATTTTATTGTAAAGAAATATATGGATTACATGTTTTTTTTTTACCCAGGTTTTTGTGGGAACTGAATTACTGCATATAGTTTGAGTCAAGTTCATATCTATTGTATTTATGATTATAACTCAAATAGAGTTCAGATAAAACCGGTGGCAGACAGAACGATTCCTGATAGTTCACATGCAGGTTGATTAAAAACAAACAAAAATTAACCGCTCACCCGTTTTAACTGACTGAAATTACTCTAAACAAAATTACAGTATTTTTTTCTGTTTTTGAAGTAGCTAAATAGTGGATCTTGTTAAAGATTAGATGAAACAGTATGTTTTTAGATTATAGTCCTTGACTACCCCCAGAGTTTTCATCTGGCTTAGAGGTTTTAAGATTAGAGACTCAAGGTTACCAGTAAATTATTCTTTATGTTTCTTTGGTCCAAATATGATTCTTTTATCTTTCGTTTTGCTGAAAAAAGTTGGTCCTAATCCACATATTAATCTGTTCAATGGAGGTTTATATGTAATGTTTAGGTGATTACCTGCTGGCTGTGAGAAGTAGGTAGATCTGTGAGTCACTGCCTGTGAATTTCTCCTGCGGGAGATTAATAATGTTTTTATCTATCTATCTATCTAATATCTGATCGGGCACATTAGTGCTGATTTACAAGTAACTTACTGTATGTAGAACTACCATGTAGAGAATAAACAACAGAGGTCCCAAAATGAACTACAGATGCAGTAAATGATAAGCAAATTAAATGTGATGATGATTTACTACTCGACAGGCAGGGCAAACGAGTTTCATTTTCTGTTGTTCCGATGTAATCGTACATAGTTTAGTCATAACCTGTTTGTTTTTTTTCATCAATGTCTAAGGTAAATGATTAAAGAAGATTCTCCAACTGTCCAATAAAGTCCATGTTGCAGTTCAGTTTACAGAATGTGTTTTAGATTAATGGAACAACAATGATCTTTAAGAAACCATGTAATGAGATATAATAGGTGTTAGATGGAAAAGTTATTGATCTTTATCACAAGGCAGTGTTGACCATAGAACAAATAAGAGACTCTGTTTTTACATGTGTAAGTATACAATCCACCAAACGACTGAAAGGAGTGACTATGAGAGAATATAAAATTTTTCTGCTTTATTTATGCAGTTTTGGAGAACAGAAAGATGTGCCCTTACAGAGAATTGCATGAAAAATTAACTTTACTTTAACCCTGATCACTGTACCATGCTGTGGAATTTCTGTTATTTGGTAATACTGTTGTTTTTCCTTGGTTTATTTTATCTTATATCTTGTGTTTATTATATGTTGTGAGAAAATACATGCTTTAAATCACATTTTTTGTTGTGGTCACTCACACCTTAAGAGTCTATTCTTTTGTTAATTTTAGTCCATGAAGTGGGTTACATGAAAAGCTTCAGCCTCTTAATGGTGGACATTTATAAGTATACGTATTTATACGTATTTGAATGAATAGTTCAAGGAATCACACAAGAAAACAGAATTTTCAGGCAGAATCATCACTTAGAAAAATATTAAAACACAGTAATCAGTGTTTAGAGGGAATCCAGTTGCTCAAAGTATTCCTAATTACAATTTGTGAGGTTAGCTAGAGGATGAGGCAGATGGAAAGACCAACAACAAACATATTTATAAATCTGAAAAGCTTCAGCTTCTTCATGGTGGACATTTATAGTTCAAAATCCAAAATGAAGAAAAAACCTGGGGAGAACAATTCAAATAAATTTCCATAATAGTTCTTTTATCTGCAGGTCTACCAGAGCATACCACTAAGATCTTAAGTATCTGATAACAACCTTTCACTGTTTTGGCATATTAAGATCTTTACCCATGTAACACGATCCAAATTTTTTTAAAAGTAGTGTCAAAGACTATAGTTCGTATTAATTTGATGGGTTTTCGCTTGGCATTTTTTTTGTAAAGAAACATATGGATTATATGTTTTTTTTAGACCCAGGTTTTTGTGGGAACTGAATTACTGCATATAGCTTGAGTCAAGTTCATATCTATTGTATTTATGATTATAACTCAAATAGAGTTCAGATAAAACCGGTGGCAGACAGAACGATTCCTGATAGTTCACATGCAGGTTGATTAAAAACAAACAAAAATTAACCGCTCACCCCTTTTAACTGACTGAAATTACTCTAAAAAAAATTACAGTATTTTTTTCTGTTTTTGAAGTAGCTAAATAGTGGATCTTGTTAAAGATTAGATGAAATAGTATGTTTTTAGATTATAGTTCTTGACTACCCCCACAGTTTTCGTCTAGCTTATAGGTTTTAAGATTAGAGACTCAAGGTTACCAGTAAATTATTCTTTATGTTTCTTTGGTCCAAAAACGATTCTTTTATCTTTCATTTTGCTGAAAAAAGTTGGTCTTCATCCACATATTAATTTGTTCAATGGAGGTTTATATGTAATTTATAGGTGATTACCTGCTGGCTGTGAGAAGTAGATCTGTGAGTCACTGTCTGTGAATTTCTCCTGCGGGAGATTAATAATGTTTTTATCTATCTTTCTATCTAATATCTGATCGGACACATTAGTGCTGATTTACAAGTAACTTATGTAGAACTACCATGTAGAGAATAAACAACAGAGGTCCTAAAATGAACTACAGGTCAATGAGGAACTTTTAATTGTTAATTTGGTGTGAAAGCAAATTAGATATGTTACCGGTGGCCGAGTGGTAACAAAAAGATTTCTTTGCAGGTTCTGTTTCGCAGGGAGACCACACTCAGGGTAGCGTTAAAAATACAATTTTAATCCAAGGCAGCTCTTCACATGTAATCAACCACACTCTTCTAGTTTTCCTTCTACAACTCTGACAGTTCAAATTACCAACAGTTATTTAACGGTCCGCTTTTGTTATATTTAAAATATAATCAACCGCTTTTAACTGTCTGTCTCCATAACCCAACAGTCGTTGCTGTCATGGTAACAACATATCTTTTCACATTTTAGTTGTGATAGTGACTTTTTGACTACTTCTCAAGTTTTACTTTTGGGGCTGTTTTTTCTGAACAAGGTATCTTTGAGTCAACTTTAGATCAACATTTCCAGTATGAAAACTCAAGTTTTATTAAAATAATTTGAAAAGAGATATCAATGCCATTTGGCATAATTTCAGGTCTTTACCAATTATTACGTTGGAGAACGAAGCCAATTGCAAAGAAATATATACATAAATATATTTACACCTGTTTATGTAATTATATAAATATATTTACACCTGTTAATGTATTTATATATATCAAAAGATTTACAATTCAATTTTATTTAATCTATCACCTTACTGGACTTTTTAAACCTTTGACATACTTATTGATGATGTACCAAAAGTTGAGCTGCACATACCTCCAATAAATGAAAGGGATTCCTGCTAATCGAGACACGTCTTCCACCAATGTTTCCCCCAGATCTAGGTCTTCCCAATAATATCCAAACATGCAGTAAATGATAAGCAAATTAAATGTGATGATGATTTACTACTCGACAGGCAGGGCCAATGAGTTTCATTTTCTGTTGTTCGGATGTAACCGCACATAGTTTAGTCATAACCTGTTTGTTTCTTACAACAATATAATATTACAACAGTATAATCAGAGGTGTCAAGTAGCGAAATAGAACTACTTCGTTACGTTACCCAAGTAGAAAATCTCGTTATCTGTACTTTAACGAAGTAATTATTTTTTTTGTCTACTTTTAACTTTTACTCACTACTTTTTTATGCAGTTATCTGTACTTTTACTTCGTTAATTTTATAAAAAGTAGTCGCTACTTTCGCCATTTTGTCACCGTTAAAATAAAGAAAAAAGGACAAAAAAAAAACCCAATCTGGATCAATCGCGCCATTTGATTTGAATTGACTTCCTCTTGCTTCATCACTTCAACACGTGACACACAGCACGCCCGCACCCTCTGCTGTGTTCCAGGTGTCACGCAGGCTGTATGTGGCACTCCCAACCTTAGCAACTTGTTAAGGTTGGGAGTGCCAACCTTATCAGTATTGCCTCAAAGAACTTTGATTATTTTTTTAAATTTATTATCATTTTTTACATTGAGTGTGTTTGTGTCTGCTAAAGTTGGTTAAATTAGGTGATGCAGAGTGAAGCTTGGTAGCTGAAGGGACGTTACATAATGCCCTGCTTATGTTAATACATTTGATTGTGTTCATTAATCAATTTCCAATAAAGATTATTAAGAAATAAATGTTTCTGATTCATAAAGTTTCACACCACAACACTTTCATTTATTATTATATTTTCTGCTCCTTAAAGCATGCGATAATAGTTAAAAAATATGTTCATACACTTTTCTTTATAATATTCCTTTTTTTCTGAAAATTACTGCTACTTTTCTACTTTAAGTAGTTTTGACATTAGGTTACTTTTTACTTTTACTTGAGTAAAATCTTCAGTTGATACTTCTACTTTTACTAAAGTAGTTTTTAAACTCAGTATTTATACTTCTACTTGAGTAGAAAATGTTGGTACTTTTGACACCTCTGGGTATAATCCACCAAACGACTGAAAGGAGTGACTATGAGAGAATATACATTTTTCTGCTTTATTATACAGTTTTGGAGAACAGAAAGATGTGCCCTTACAGAGAATTGCATGAAAAATTAACTTTACTTTAACCCTGATCACTGTACCATGCTGTGGAATTTCTGTTATTTGGCAATACTGTTGTTTTTCCTTGGTTTATTTTATCTTATATCTTGTGTTTATTATATGTTGTGAGAAAATACATGCTTTAAATCACATTTTTTGTTGTGGACACTCACACCTTAAAAGTCTATTCTTTTGTTATTTTTTTATTAGTCCATAGAGTGTGATACATGACACATTGTAAATGACTTAATAAATACTACTGTAAATGCAGTAGTAACAGGATAGAACTCTACCACTGTCAGATTGGAATAATTGTTAATAAACAATACTTTGCTTCTTGTGCCAATAAAAACATCAATAAAATCAAGGTGTAACTAGAGGATGCTGTTTCGGAGAAATAGCGCGTTGAATGCCTGGCCCGGAACCCGAAGCCCGTTTTTCATCCTTTGATGCTGAAAATGACCTGAAAGCTGGCTAAAAAAGCTTTAATATATATATATATATATATATATATATACATATATATATATATATATATATACATACATACACTGTAAAAGTATTTAACACACATTACATTTTTTATAAAGTTATGTTTTTATAATATAAAAACGGTGTTAAAGTTGGCTAAATAAAGTTGATATAAAGTTTTTGCCGGTACGATAAAAACCGTAGGAGCTAGTGCCCACAGCACTGCTTGGACAGCAGGCTGACAGGAAACAATATCCCCAAACAAATGCTTCTTGCGGGAGAACTGTAACAGACAGAAAAAAAATTCTTTCAGTTTTAGAAGGAGGACGATAATATCTACTTGGGGGTCTAATTTTATTTCTGTATCTCAAACAGAAATTAAATGGCAGCCATTTTATTGCCAAAAAAAGGTCCACTTTTGTGACTTTGTGTCTTTCTGAGGACCGTAGAGGAAAATCTGTTGGTCTGACTGTTTCAAAAGTCACCTTAGATGAAAGAGGACAAAAATTCCTACGTTTTGAGCTAAAATTTATGTTGGTGGGATAAAAACTCGAAGAGTTATAGGAATTTGTTTGGAATGTGAAAAATTTTGTTTCTGGTCAGAGGGTCAAACAAAAAACCTGACTTCATGACCCTTGGGGAGCCCGTAGCGGCTAAACGGTCGATCTGACAAAAAAAATGGTCATTCCAAAGTTGTTCGCAACAAAATTTCCTACGCTTTGTTATAAAGTTCAGAATTGCACAATGAGCAATTCTAACCATGTCCTCCTTTTGCTTATTTCTCACCAGAATTGTGCGTTAGCTCACTCACTTTGAATGCATGTTTTTGTCCTTTGTCTATTTTGCCTTTTTTGTTTTTGTTTTGTTTGCACATACTTGTCGTGACCTTTTTCATCTTCCTGTATCTATGCTGTTGCATACTGCAATTTTCCCATTGTGGGACAAATAAAGGTTTTCTTGATCTTGAAATAGCATCAGGTCACAGAGACCCGCACACCACCTTTATCTCCTAAATGTATAGAATAAATACAGACTGATTTAACTCATAAAAAGCAAAGCATTTTTATTTCAAAGGGATTCAACACCTGTTTGGTTTGTTCAGCTGTCTTCACTTTTTTGTTTCATTTTAATCCCCAGTAGGGTCATTAATCGGTAGAAAGAGGCAAACTTTTCTGTTTTTTAGAGATGCCTTCATTTTAGCACTGTGATTCACCTCTGCGCCTGTTGCTAAGCAACTCTTGATACTTTAGGCATGCAGAGAGCATAGTGGAGATCCTGTGGGTTTTTCAATGTTCTACATCTGAAAGATTTAGGTTTTAACACGAGGCTAAAATAAAACTGGACTCTGAAAATGCTAAGACATTTGAAATGTTGTTTATTTGTTATCTTGAACGGGGAGGAAGTAACATTTTCAGTTCAGTTCAGATTTATTCATTTCATCATTTCATCATTCATTTATTCATTTGGTCATACATAAAATCACAACAATAACACAGATTGCAACAAAGAAACAAACAGACCATGATCATGACCACCATGACCAAACAGACCATCAGTAGTCATCTAACATCACTACTGATTTCAATCCTTTGGAGTGAAATTCTTTAAATCCATTAATAAAGCTGGACTTATTCAGAAATTTGAATGGTGTTGCACAGGTTTTTTCATTCACAGCTTTTTATTGTACAAGATATCCAACATTTTAAGCTCAGAGGTATTTCTGTACAAATATATTTGGATAGAAGTTAACCGAGAGTTGGTACTGAATATCTATATGCAGTTTTGTTAAAATCCCTCTTCTGGTTTGAGAGATTTTGTGTTCACAAATGTTTGGAAAACAGATGGGCAGATACACAGACCCCCCGTGTGTCAAATGCCCCCTTCACATTCTGTGAGCTGAGGCATAAAAATATTGGGCTTCCATTTCATGGGTTTACTTTGTGGTCAGTCTGGAGATCGGAAACTCCTTGTATCTAACTCCTTAGTTTATAATTTGTGGTGAAATGTAGCAGAAAGGAAAACAACTGTCGCATCTGCACATTGAGTTTATTCTTAAAACCATTAGTCATCACTTCAACATCAATTTCCAAGATTTTACCCTTTTAAAAAAAAAAAAAAGTTTAGATCCTTTTACAATGAGTCAGAGTAATGTGACGTGTCACAGTTTTCCTGCTGAAAGGTTACTACTTTAACACAGCCATTGTTTCTCTCCTTTGCAGTAGTGTGTGATTGTGTGTGTGTGTCTGCTGAGTTGTCATTCACTTAGCTGGAGCAGGCTCGGCTCTGCCTACGAGCTGCATTTGTAGGTTCTGTATTTACTTTCTCTGGCATCATGATGGATGTACCGCAGGCTTTCTGAGGCTTTAAATCCCTCACTCAGGTCTGTTTGAGAGGTTTCCTGAAAAAGGATAGACATGGTTCCAGAGCAATGTGCCTGATGTAAGAGGGTTTGGTTGCATCACTTGTTTTAATACTGTTAAACATACATGCTATAAACGTCTTACGTTGAATTCTGATCAAATTAAGGTACAGTTATACATTCATAATCTCGAAAATCTTAATGAATTGTTTTGATCTTCCTACATGCCACACACTTGCTTCTCCAGAATAGACTTCTCTGAAGATTTTCGAGCACAAATCTTATTTTTTTTCCATTGGTAAAACTTATTGACATGTGATAGTTTAAACGAGAACTCTTTACCGAATGCAAATCAAACTGAACTCAGGCAGAGTTATCAAGTTTTACTTGTTCCTCAAATTAAGGATTTGAATATCGAATCTACCTACTTTAGGTAGTTTGACCCAAGCCAAACTTTGCACCACCAATTTGTGGTGCTCCGAAGTGCTCTGAACTCTCGGTTTGCATGTACAATAAGTACAAGTTTTGTTGGAGTGTGTGGCGTCATATTTTTGTGATGCCAAAAGTAATTTTTCTTGCCACAAATTAAATAAACTTTTTTCGGCAACACCCCGGTAGGTATGGACCAATGCAAACCAACCAAACCACAAGGCAGAGTAAAAAAAACCAAACAAACACAAAACGTTAAAACCAAATTTAAAAATTTATAGCTAAGAATGAGTTTTAAATGAACTAAGAAGAGTGCAGATAAAAACTATTTCACTTATCATGTGCATGGCCAAGGAGTTAAGTTTTTAATGTGGACTTGAATGTTGTCAAACAAGAGGTATGTCTCTTCTTTTCTCTGCATTTCATTTCAGGGATCCCCACAGAAAGTCAGTTTTTCCATCTGTCTCACTTTTACAAAAAGACCATATGAATTCTTGGCTGCTTCTGCGAGTTTAATCTATACTCTGGGCACCAGAAAAAGCCTGTACTTGAGGTTTTCAGAGACTGAGATGGTTCAATGGTTCATATGTCACATAATAAAATTTTGTCAAATACCTGGTTGGAAAAACAAACGCAAATTCTGATTTTCCTTAGGGCATTTTTAAAAAAAAAAAAATTTGGACTCTTCTCTGTAACATTTTAGGGATTTGGTTGAAAGGATTTTGTGTAAAAAAAAAAGTGTCTGGAAGCAGTGGAAGCCATAAGATAAACTTGAAGGAAAAAGACAGATCATATGGAATTGTTTAAAAAAAATAAATTTACCAGCAAAATAAAATGAATGTAGGAGAACCCGAAGGCTCTTACGTTCTGGCACTATTACTTTATTTTGTTATCAAATTTGTCTTTTTTATCCATTATTTGTTTCATCCTCTGAACCATCCATCCCCAAAGACATCGTGGGGGATGCAGGAGCCTATCCCGGCTCATTCAAGGCGAGAGGCAGGGTGCACCCCAAACAGGTCGCTAGTTTGTCGCGGGGCCACACACACTCACTCATTCAATTTCATAGTGGTCAATTAACCTAACATGCATGTTTTTGGAGGGTGGAAAGAAACCAGAGTACCTGTAGAAAACCCACACAGGCCACTGTTCCAAGCTTTCTATTCATTATTTATTTAATTATTTATTTTGGGGTGACTCTTATGCGCCTGGCTCGGCGGGTGGGCCGCCCCTTTGGCTTGGCCTCGGGATCCCGGCATCTGGATAAGCGCGGGCCCGGTTTGCTTGTGTCTCTGCCTCCTTTGTTCCAGTCTTTTGGGGCTGGTGAGGATCTGTTGTTCCTAATAAGCTCATAGTTCACATCGGCAGCATGCGTGCACATTCACTCACACTTGCACTCTGTATCACACCGTTTACTGTCCGCTACGTTCCTTGCTCCCAACCACTATATTATAGCTCTATTAACATGTGTTTGTGTTCTACGTCATTTTTTCTAGAAGGTTTTGTTGTGTGTGTCAGCTTTATCTCTGGTTTAAACTCTTGTTTGTTCTTTTTTTTTTTCCTTAGATAATCCAGCAGGTCGGTCGTGATGCTGAATACTGTAACTTCAGATTTTCTCTTCACCTTATTCCTCTCTCTTCTTCTTCTGTGCCCTATTCCTCTTCTATTTCACCCCGCCCAACCCGCTTTCACCCCCTTTTACCCCCTTTCCTGAGTATTCCCACGAAAAGAATCACAGAAAGCACGGACATTCTGTATGTAAAGCATTCAGGTGATGCCGACCCTGGCAGAGCAAAACTGTTTACCAATACTTGGCATATGTACAGATTATCATTCTGCTTGTCACAATGCCAGACAGGTAAAAAAAAAAAAAATTTAAGCGCTGATGAATCTGTTATTAAACAAACATGTTCTTTTTTTGTTTGTTTGTTTTGAGCTCATTTTATCAATGGTAAGTACAAATTGTCAAAGCATTTCATTGGCTTCAAATTTCCATTTCTGGAAATATTTAGTTTTATTCCCAGTAGTCCTCGTTCTCAAACACGTTCATACGGAAGGAAAAAGGTTGTTCAGATTTCAAACATTCTCATTTTGAATTTGTTTTGTATCCTCTACTCCAAGTGATGACCATTGACTATCCAAGATGACAGCCACCTGTAGCAGAGTCATTGGAGCGTCTCCATGAAATAATTACCACACAATAGAGACTATGTTAAAGGTTGAGCAATCTAACTGATATGGATTTAACAGCTTGCCTCTTGAATGGAGGGCTATGAACTGCTGAGCATCATTACACATGCAAACTGTCTCACACTTCTTTCTGACACAAATCTTGATGGAGCGTCCCTGTAATGGAGGGCGAATTTTATGGATGATGGGCCAAATGTTTTTTTTGTGGAGGGAAAGATGAGTAGCATAGGGGTTAATAAAATGAAGAAATTGATTATTGTTTGATGACAGCACATCTAAAAGCACTTAAATCAGCGGGGCATTGAATAGCTCATAACGACACAGGCAAGCAGATTGTGGGAAACTTAATTCAGATAGATGTGCTTTACAGCAACGAGGAAATGAAATTGATATGTAACCCAGACACAATTAACGCTATGTGTCTGACAAATACAGGTTCATAAATTTTTATTTATTTATTTATTTCGGTCACAGTGCAACCTCATATCAATGAAATAAAGAAAACAACCATATTCCAGCAAAAGACCGAAAAGGTATCGGCTGAAGCAAACGCTTATTACGCCGACCCTTTTTTTTTTAAATTTTTTTATGTCATCATAAAAGCAAAAAGACATAAGTAAATACTAAGTCATCATAATTGTTTTAACACATAACATAATAATATCATAATACATCATAACACATAACATAATCATAACACATCATAACACATAACATATAACATAATCATAACACATAATCGTAACACATAACATAATCATAACACATCATAATTGTTTACTTTTTATATAAGCTTGAATTTAACCATCAAGACTTGCATATTTTTCAAGTAATAATAACTTAAATTTCTTTTTTAAACATAAAAGATTTAAACACAATTTAAGTTCATCATCACAATTATTCCAAAGATCCACACCTTTAATAGAAATACAGAATTTTTTAACATTTGTTCTAAATTTATTTTTAATGAACACATCATTTCCTCTTAGTTCGTATGGACTTTTCCTAATATTAAACATATTTTGTAGAGAGTTTGACATCATGTTTTTTTTTATCTTAAACATAAATTTTAAAGTGTGTAATTCCACTAGATCATAGAACTTTAATGTTTTTAAATTTATAAATAGATTATTGGTAGGTTGATTATAAGATGAGAATGTTATTGCTCGTATTGCTTTTTTTTGTAAAATATAAATTGGTTTTGTGTTAGTTTTGTACGTATTTCCCCAAATCTCGATACAATACGTTATATATGGAAGTACTAATGTATTATATAACATAAACAAACTTTTTTTATTTAGGACAAATCTGAATTTATAAATGATTGCTATTACTTTAGACAGTTTATTTTTTGTATAATTTATGTGTGATTTCCAGCTTAATTTGTGATCTATAATCATTCCAAGGAACTTACTGTCATAAGCTCGTTCCAATGGGGTGTTATTAAGCATAATTTGAATTTGTTTAGGTACTTTTAATTTTGTAAATACTATAAATTTCGTTTTTTCAATATTTAATGATAATTTATTTATGTCAAACCATATATTTATTTTACTCAATTCTTTTTCAACTGATTGTATTATTTGGTTCAGGTCTTTTCCTGAAAAATAAAGAGTAGTGTTGTCTGCAAATAGTACATAATTTATTAGTTTGGATGTTTAACACAAATCATTGATGTACAGGATAAAGAGTTTAGGCCCCAGCGATGAGCCTTGTGGAATTCCACATATGACTTTTAATAAATCAGATTTTTCCTCCTTTATTTGTACATACTGATATCTATTTTCTAAGTAGCTCTGAAGCCATGTATATGCATGTATATATACTGGCTAAAAAAATTATGACCACTTTTTGTTCCATATTCGTTTCATCTTCTGAATCGTTCATCCCTAAGAGAGTTGCCAGAGGTTATCCTATGGCTGTTTAAGGCGAGAGACAGGATACACCCCGTACTGGTCGCCAGTCTGTCACAGGGCCACACACACAAACATTCATACATACTCTGTCCTAGGGGCAATTGCATAGCGGCAACTCAACCTATCATGAATGTTTTTGGAGGGTGGGAGGAAACCGGAGCACCTGCAGAAAACCCACACATACATGGGGAAAACTTCCAAACTCCACACAGAAAGACCAGTGCTCCAAGTCAAGTCCCACCCAGGACTTGAACCCTAATTCCTTTTGTTGTGAGGCTACTGTGCAAACGTTTCCGGTGCATTTTATATTATTATTTTAGAATAGAAGCATTAGGGAAACAAGGAAGTTCTCTCTCAACATTATCTTTTACAGAAACTGTCAATTGGGCTGCCAGATGCTGATCAAACAGGATTCATACTTTAAAAAAAAAAAACAAAAAAAAAAACAGCCAGTTTCACACCATAGTAGACCTCAATGGTTTTGACATAAATAACAGAATTCATTTTACTCACAATATTACCATAAATTCCTTTAAGGTTTTTAGAAGTTTTGAAACCTACAGTATGAGGCCAATCAGTATATGAAGATTTCTAAGTTTTAATGATTGAGTTTTTGAATTTCATTTTTATTTTTCACATGTAGTACATAAATTTAAGTAAGAGAAACAATGAGAAAACAATTTGCAGTACGCACTATTGCATGTGATGCATGTGATACCTTTATATTCTTTCCCTTGTTTGCTTCAATATGGATTCATGCCAATTTTTTTTTTTTAATATACTTTATTAATCCCTTATCAGGAAATTTATGTGATGCATTTCACCACAGCAGGCTGCCACCTATGATGGCGCCAATGGTGGGAGAAACGAGGGAAAGGATGTCTTCTCCAAGGACCCTAGACGTGCACTCACGTTTGTGGGATGCGAACCCACAAACTTCCCGGTTTACAGGCGAACACTCTAACCACTGAGCCACATCCACTGGAGTTATATAATAAACAATATTGATACGATCCACTGAGTCTTTATTTCTGAGAGTGGGACATCTTTTTAATTGTGTACCCTACTGTGTGTTCCAGGGGACATGCCCGAGCAAATTTGGCAACACCTGATTGGTTCCTAGCAATAGCCATTAAAAGACCAGGGGTTCCAGTGGTCTGATGACACCTTTACATTGGTCCTCTACTACTGTTTTTATATAGCGACCACTTTAGATATAAACAAAATAATCATTGAGTTATTGATGAACAAATTTTTAAGCCTTTCCTACAGTTTATGCAGCAGAAATAGTCGGGTAAGGGATTTTTTTTCAAGCAGGGTTAGATCAAGATGAATCTTCATCTTCGTACATCCTTTTCTATTTTATATTTTTTAAAGTGTGTAATCTGCTCTTCTGCTTCTTAAAATGCTGTTCAGTAATTACATGTAGCTTCTAAATTGTTGGTAAAGTATGTCGCACAGCAACATGAGTAGTTTCAGGCTTCTCATAGGGCCTTTGAGCTTCTGTTAAGCAAGTTTCCAAGAGCATTTTTTGTTTAACTCTGTACCCCTCCACTGGGAAAAAAAAACCCTCATCATAACTTTACTGGCAAATACATGTGATAATCGTAAATTTACTTCTGATTACCCAAAAATGGAGAACAAAACTTTTGTCTTTTAATTAGAACGAAATAGAAATGAGTGCTAGAATATTGCTAAATATTTTCACAATGCAGTACCTCAGGCTCAATGATGGATTGCTGAAAACTGTCAAATTGTTTTGTGATTGCTTCTGTTCTTTCTCATCTTGTTCCAGAAATTGGGTGCAAGTGTTCAATAACAGAATGGACAACCTGACAGCTGTAGTCGCTGCTATAACCTAGATTTATTTTATGAAACCTTCAAATGGGCTGATATATAAAACTCCTATGCAGATAAATGTCTGGGTTCAAGTGGTTTATGGCAAAATGAAGGAGTCTCACAGCAATGCAATGAATTTGTAATATGTTCACAAATTCCATATTTCAGATGTTGACCTCCGCTGAATTCACACAGTTGTAAAAGCCTGAAACAGGAAATCCAGACTACCCTTAGGTGTGCTTCATTTTCCAGCTCATCAAGAGCAATTCAGAGGCTAGTTGTAAGTCATACACTATATTGCCAAAAGTATTCGCTCACCTGCTTTTACTCATTCTATGAACTGAAGTGCCATCCCATTCCTAACTCATAGAATTCAATATGATGTCGGTCCACTTTTTGCAGCTATTACAGCTTCAATTCTTCAGGGAAGACTGTCCACAAGGTTGAGGAGAGTGTTTATAGAAATTTTTGACCATTCTTCCAAAAGCACATTGGTGAGGTCACACATTGATGTTGGTCGAGAAGGCCTGGCTCTCAGTGTCCGCTCTAATTCATCCCAAAGGTGTTCTATCGGGTTCAGGTCAGGACTCTGTGCAGGCCAGTCAAGTTCATCCACACCAGACTCTGTCATCCACGTCTTTATGGACCTTGCTTTGTGCACTGGTGCACAGTCATGTTAGAAGAGGATGGGGCCCGCTCCAAACTGTTCCCACAAGGTTGGGAGCATGGGATTGTCCAAAATGTTTTGGTATCCTGAAGCTTTAAATGTTCCTTTCACTGGAACTGAGGGGCCAAGCCCAGCTCCTGAAAAACAACCCCATACGATAATTCCTCCTTCACCAAATTTCACAGTTGGCACAATGCAATCTGAAATGTACCGTTCTCCTGGCAACCTCCAAACCCAGACTCGTCCATCAGATTGCCAGATGGAAAAGCATGATTCATCATCCAGAGAACGCGTCTCCACTTCTCTAGAGGCCAGTGGCGGCGTGCTTTACACCATTGCATCCGACGTCTTGCATTGCACTTGGTGATGTGTGGCTTGGCTGCAGCTGCTCGGCCATGGAAACCCATTCCATGAAGCTCTCTGCGTACTGTACTTGGGCTAATCTGAAGGTCACATGAAGTTTGTAGCTCTGTGCAGAAAGTCGGCGATCTCTTTGCACTATGCGCTTCAGCATCCGCTGACCCCTCTCCGTCACTTTACGTGGCCTACCACTTCGTGGCTGAGTTGCTGTTGTTCCCAAACGCTTCCATTTTGTTATAATAGAGATGACAGTTGACTGTGGAATATTTAGGAGCGAGGAAATTTCACGACTGGATTTGTTGCACAAGTGGCATCCTATGACAGTTCCACGTTGGAATTCACTGAGCTCCTGAGAGCGGTCCATTCTTTCACAAATGTCTTGTTTCACAGTCTGCATGCCTGAGTCCTTGATTTATACACTTGGGGCCAGGCCGAGTGATTAGAACACCTGACTCTGATCATTTGAATGGGTGAGCGAATACTTTTGGCAATATAGTGTAGGTCCAGGTCTACCTCTGGCTCTCCTCCTGTTGGGGTGTGCCCAGAATACAATGCCAGCATGGTCTTCATCACACTGATGGAAATTTTTCCCAGATAGAGTAAGATCACAATGTGATTAGCAAATAAAATCACATCATCTGCAAAAAGGCGAAACCTGTTGGGAGAAAAGCAAACCAAATCTTCTTAAAACAAGAGCTTTGCATAGGAGGTTTTATTAAAATCTAAGAACAAAAATTTGTGAGAAGGACAGGATTCGAGACTGGAATCCTGGCTGGAAATTACTTTGATTTTTTTGTTCTACTCTTCCGCAAATTGGACAATCCCTCTCGCTTTTGATTGCACAGGAAATCACTACAAGTTTAATTCAACACGTCACTCAGGTTCCCAATTCTCATGTAGATTGGTTTGCAAGAAAACAAACATTTATATAAATCTTTTAAATATATTCTCATTTTTCAAGCTTTTTGCGCAATTGCAGTGAGGATTCATCTTCATTTCTACTATGAAGCAGCTCGGTTTTTTTATTTCCCTCTGTCTGTGTAACTACACCCTCCCATCCAAATGATGTGAGTAATATGAGTGTGTAACTAGAAATGTGAGTGTATACCCGCTGGATACAGTCCAGACAATCTGAAGGCTTTCAAACTGGAAAAGTTTGAAAGCTCTCTTAAAGCGATTATGTTTCATTACAGTAGAAACAGGAGATCAGGGTTTCCTGGTGCTTCTGGATCAATAAGACCCTTTTGCAAACATCCAAACACACCCACAGAGTGTATCACTTTGTCTTCAAGTCTGCCTTCTTTGTAGTCTTGGAATACTAAACCACCCATAGCAGACGATGATTGTTGCTTATTATCCAACAATGTTTATCTTTCATATGATTTGTCTTTTTCTTGCAGTGTTTTCAATTCAATTTCATTTTATTTGTATAGCCCAAAATCACAAAAAACGGTCTCAACGGGGTTCACATTGCAGGTTGAAAAAAGTACAAAAACAAGGAACTAAAAGAAAAAATGTTTTTACTCAAATACACAGCAAAAAAACCTAACAAACAAAAGCTAGCTTAACAATTTCAGCACATTCAGCCTTAGACCGTCCTTAACGGTGAGGAAAAACTGTAAAACAACAATGGGGGGGAGAAGAAACCTCATGGGGATCCACAAGAAAGAGATGTCCCTCCCCAGGGATGAGCATCCATTGTGTCTAAGACTAATATTTAAAATTAACTTACTCTACTGCTTTACATCGAAAAGATGGAGACAGGATGGCAGATCAAGCACGAGGGCCTCCTCGGTCTGGCAATGCCCAGAACAGGAACATCCAGAATCCATCAGGAAATTTGTGAATGTTTGTGATTTGATTACAATGACCACTTGTGCAGGAGTTGTATTGTTGTTTGAGGCTTCACAGGGATGTTTATTATATAGATATAAATGCTTTACTGCATTTAAAAAGTAGCCTGAATTATTCACTGCTGAGAATAAAGGGAAGGCAGGCTGTGGGAGTAAAGTTTGTCATAAATAGTATGTGTGGATATTTAACCCAGAAAAAGACTCCAAATACATTCAGATTTATCTCTGTTACCACCTATAATATCAATCAAGCTGATAATTTGCGGTGTAGAAGATTTAGTGAATTATTGCTCCCACATTTCTAATCCTGTGTTAGACCATTATTTTTCAACCATTGAAACCTTTTATCTGCCTGACATGAGATGACTAATGGATTCTGCTCAGCTAAGAGCTTTAAAACTCAGCGAGTTCAATTTCTCACAGTAAGTGTATTTGTGAACAAAGCTAAAAGTGTAATGAATCCCAAAAAATAATGTTTGGAGAAATATTTAATCTAGGTCGAGCAGGAGGAGAAAACTAAGCCATTTAAATAAAATAGAAAGATGTTTTATCGCACCTTAAGCAGATTAGGTTCCCACATACATGTGATTTAACCTCCATTTGCATAAAACATCTTTATTCTGGTTAAGTTAGCATTGTTTTGCCTTCTGAATTTCTTATCCCCATCAGGGCTGCAGGGGTGCCGGAGCCTATCCTGGCTGATTTCAGGTGAGTGATAGGCTACAACCCGAAAAGGTCGACAGTCTGCCAAACACACACATTCATTCCTAGGGGCAATTTTGTAGCAGTAAATCAACATGCATGTTTTAGGAGCATGGGAAGAAACAGGAGTACTTGGAGAAACCCTGCGCATACACAGGGACATGAACATGAAAACTCCACACAGAAACACCACTGATTCAAGAAATGAATTTATTTTTTTTTAAAGAATTATTTATTTATTTATTTTACTAAAACAGCAAATGGAATAATTTAATCACAAGGATGATCAGCTTTGGTTATAATTACAAAATAGCTTATCTGAGACCCCAAGTTTGAATCAAACTATGGCTCAGAGATGTGACCCCTGAACAACACTCTGGCAGCCAGAATCGATTGCTTCGACAGCAGGGCTCTTCAAACCATCGAAAATGTCAGGTGGCCCGAGTGAGTCTCTAACCAGGCACTCAGAGCTCATATGTGCTGGCCCAAGGCATCTTGCCTGGCTGCACCATGCCGCACTTGCTGGTCAGCCCACGTCCTCCGCCTGCCTCCTGACCATCCTACGAGAGCAATCCTTGAATTCAATCCAAAGGTCGCAAGTTGGAAAAGACCACGAGGTAAGCCCGGCACCTGACGGCTTGACGTAGTTGCGGGTGACCTCCATCAACTCGGACCCACTGTCGAGGAAGAAGAACAGCTGGCCCAAGATCGCCAGCCCTGGAAAAACTTCGTTCATCTGGTCGGCTCAACACACTGGAAAGGGACCCAACCCCCTTTGCTGGAGCCCTGATTGTTTGATTGAATGGAAAAGTCTGAAATTATCATCAGGTAAGCCAGATCCTGTAAGAAGAAAAAAAAAAAGCTTACCACTTTCAGATGAAAAGCTTGCCAACCCCCGCCAGACCTGAAATCCACCGTGCTGAATTAAACCTTCCTATATAATTGTTGCTCCCTGGCTCTGATGCAACAGTGTGCTCAGGCTTAGCTTAGCTAGCGAAGCTCATTAACACGCTGCAGAGTGGATGCTGCTTATGATCTCCCTCTGTAATAACACAGAGGCAGCTGAGCTGGATAAGAGGCTCCACCTGATCAATAGGAATGTCTGACATGAAATATTTAATACTCCAACCCACCGGGAATTAATCACTCGGCATGCTTAATGTTTCACTTTGAAAGTGTGTCATGTAACTCTGGTTACACAAAGTGCTTTTTTTTTTTTTTTTTTTTTTTTTTTTTAACTTTTCACATTTTGTCTTCGGCTTTAAATTGGGATTTTTTTAAAATCAAGAAATAAACTCTTGGCAGCCAGAATTTGAGCTAATAAACATTCCCATTCATCTTGGGTCATGAAAACCTCTTGGGAAACATCAGGGGCAGCTCATGACAAGGACGGATCAATCGACCCTGAAAAGGAGTGGCCATTTTAATATGTTAATGAGAAATGAATGAATTGCAAAGACTTTTACAACTGCAACAGATTGACAATGGTTGGGATTTAAATGCTTAGATAATAAACTGTGTTCTTTTAGTGTCTAGCTTTCCCTCTGGAGTTTTAACCTCATGTCTTATTTATTTCTACCTACTTGTGTTCATTATTGATCTCATTGGTAATTAGCTTCTTTACCCCTCAGGCTTTTAGTTTACTATCCCATTACTTTATTATGTTGTGCATTAATTGTGTTTGTGCCAGTTTCACTTGTTTTATTGTACTCAGAAGTTGTTTTTAAGGTTCATTAAATCACACATTCGTCTCAAAGTTACTTTTATGTTTGGATGAGTCTGCATTTTTGGTTGATCATCTCATCTCTTCGCTCTCTCTCTTGTCATATTTATAATATAAAATCTTTTAAATGAATCATTTGGAAATTATTTTGCTGACAATGCAGCTAGCGGTTTTTGTAAATGAGTGATAAAATTTCAAAACACATCTTGAGCTGACAAAGAAATAACTGGTTATTGATTAAACCCAATATTTAGAGTGGTCTCTAATTACCGTTATCTATGAGCTAGTTAATATGGCCCTAATTGCTGTTTTGAGTATGTGCAGTAATTTTTTTGTTTTGAGTTATTCGTAAACAAGTTCATTTGTCAAAGCTAGTAGCGTAAGCATTAAACTTCCAGCCATTACCCGTCTTTTAAGTGACTGTAGCTCAGTGGTAGAGCGTTCGCCCGCGGACCGAAAGTTAACCGGAAGTTAGCTGAAAGTTTGCTGGTTCGATTCTCACTGAGTTCAAGTCTAGGGTCCTTGGAGAAGACACCTATTCACCCGTTTCTCCCACCATTAGTGCCGTCCTGGCAGCCTGCTGCGGTGTAGAAGTGCAGCACACAAATTTCCCCGGTGAGGGATGAATATAGTATGTTAAAAAATATATATATATACTGTATATTGTAGCAAATTTATATTGTATCACTTTGCAAAATGAACTGCTTCTCATTTATATATTTAATTTACCTTTATTGCCATTGAAGGTTGGAAGGGTATCATAGGTAACGCTGACTTTTGACCCCTCTAAAGACTGTAATATATACTCAGATAAATAAAACATAAAACTAACCTTTGTTTTCCTCCACCAGCGGTGACACCAATCTCCGACATACTTACAAAATTGAAGTGATCATTGAAAGCTTCGTTTCCTGTGCAGCTGGAGTATCTTCACAGTTTGATCTTCATTTCATCTCTATGTTTTCTGTTTTCTCTCAGAGCCGATGCATGATGCGTCATTTATCACACAGTACTACACACTGCCCATGTGCCCATTGCTAAGAGGTTTCATATCAGCGTGTGGGTAATTTAAAGGGTTCCTGTGACTCTTGGAGTATGCACCTGGAACAAAGCCTGTAAACGGAGCCGCCACTCTACTGCCTGACTCACTCTGCTATCATCAGTTGTGGCGGGTTCATTACACGGCACTCAGGATGTAAAAAGTGTAACGTCAGGCTTTGCCATTGAAAATGTCTGGATAGCATTTTTTCCCCCCCTCAAACATCTTAGTTGTACGCTGTTCCCAATGTTACTTCTCGTGGAAAGGATTTTCATTACCTCGTATGTGTCATGATAAGAACCATTAATTCTCAGACACAATAATTAGTTATTTCAGTAAAAGTTTTGCCATTTTAATTTACCTAACAATCTTACAATGGTTGAGAGAAGCCAGACGGGGTAGTTCTAGGATCTACGTTACGACCCTCACCACCGTAACCAGCTATGGGTGGTGACTGAAAGAACAAGATCACGGATACAAGCAGCCAAAATGAGCTTCTTTTGCAGGATGGCTGGGCTCTCGCTTACAAATTGAGCATGGAGCTCGGAGTAGAGCCATTGCTCCGCCAGGTCAAGAGAAGCCAGATGGGTTGGTTCGGGCATCTGGTTAGGATGCCTTTCAAACGTCTTGGTAATGAGGGGTTTCGGGTCCAACCCAGAGGCCGACCCCAGACTCACTGGAGAGACCATGTCTTACAGCTAGTCGGAGAACACCTTGAGATTCTTCTGGGTAAGCTGGAGGATGCAGCCGGGGTGAGAGATCCCTGGGTTTCCCTTCTGAGAGTGTTGACCCCACGACCCGGCCCCGGATAAGCGGAAGACAACGGAACGGAAAGAACAATGTTTGGTGTTGTAATTGTTTTAGATTATTTTATTTTTTGACTGGCTTATCGATGCTGAAGAGATGTGTTTTAAGGATAAAATACATCAATGAACACATCTTGAACATGTGATGTATTGTGTACTTTAATTAATTGTGTTGCCTTTTCATCTTATTTTACCACTTGGCCTGTTAGCCAATGTGAAGAAGTGTTTTGTAATTTGTAATTTCAAACTGTAAAAATAAATATGAGCTCCAAAAACAAAAAAAACACACATTCTCTACCTTTGACTGGTAGACAAAACAGAAAAAGATGTCTCTTTTTTGAGAGAAAAAAATCTTTTCAACCTTGGCACAGGCTGTTTACATCTCTTTGGCATGGCTATGGTTGTTTCTATGACGACGAGAGTAAAGATAGTTAGAAGGACTTGCAGATACAGTGTGCCCAGTGGTGCTGGACGTGAGCAGAAGATTGAGTAGCAGATGCAGGAGGTTTGTGCCAGCGGTGGCATTACCTCAGCGTGATCCGCTGGCTGAAACCAACACCAGACGAGTACAGCTTCTGTTTTTAGGCACCAGCTGTCTTGTTTGCCACTTTACTCTCACTGGGAAATGACATTTCCAGCTGCACAGGACTTGATGTTTAGCTAAAACACACCTGGGTTATTAGAGGAAATGATACGGTGGAGATACAACAATTACCTTGTCACTAATTTAAGTTGGAAGGTGACCTTGCTCGATGTTGCTATGTATATTTTATGTCAGTGTTTTATTATTATAAATTGTCAAATCTAGCATGTTTAGCAGTCCTCGTTATGACGAGATGCAAAGAGGGCCCTCAGTCAAGATCACGCCCAAATGTTTAATGGCTGGTTTGCAGAAAATAAAAATGTGTTTTAATCTGAAGCGTAAATAGTATAATCATTTGCCAATTGTTCACTTGAACAAAGCATAAAGAAAAAAATAACATCAAAGTATGGGTTTCATACACAAACTCTTTGAAGATTTTAACCATGTTTGAACATTATTCCTTCTTCAAAAAACATAACTGAAGTGCTTTTTAAAAAGTTATTTAAACTCTGGTTCAATAGTCAGACAATATGGTGAAGTTGTTTCTTGGACAGAAGTTGTTCTCCACCACGCCCACTCTAAAACGTAAACAGGAAGTGCATTGGAGCATGAGCTCAGCTTGTGCTCGATTACTCCCTTCAACAATTTTTTATGTAAATACACCTGAATAGTAATATATGCTAGCTTTGCTAACTTGATGCACACCCAAAAAAGGGCCTAATTAAATCAGTGCTTCGCCGCGCCAGGGGGCGTGGCGCGATGCAAGGGCCGGTGGGGGTGGGGGGTGGCGTGCGGTTTTTTTTTTTTTTTTTGCCGTACTAGAATACAGTGTAATTGCACATCCACTACAGTAGTTGTAGTTTATAGTTTAAATGAGAATGGCTTTTTTTTTTATTTCAAGTTAGCACTTTAAATTTTTTTGTTATAGACTAAAAAACAATGTTAATAAAGCTGTTTTTTGTTATACGTTGCTTTTTCTTTGTTTGTTTTCTTTAATGTTAATGAGGATACAATGTTATGCAGACGTGTACTTATAACAATTTCATAGACTAATCATACTAATTATAGTCACGGCGGAGAGTGTGTGTGGGGGGCGCGAAATATTTTCTTCTTCGTAGGGGGGCCGCAAGAGGAAATAATTGAGAAGCACTGGTTTAAATGAACGTGTCTGTGGTTTCAATTGGTTGAGGTTTTTTTTATAGACTTCCTGAATCCTTGCCTTACCGCTACTCTCCTACCAAAAAAAAATAACATTGAAGCAGAGAAAATTTAAGCAAAACAAAATTAATTTGTTTCTTGTGCCATGTTTATTCAACCTGCAGTGCACAAAAACTATTAAAACAGAATAGAAATGCTCAAATAAATCAAACAGACCACCAGTTAAAAGATAAATAGTTTATGTGAATTATTCACATAGCATTTACCTTTTCTCTATACACAGCATGATATACAATATGTCATCATTTTTCTTCTTTTTTTGTACAGTTTGACATAATGTTTTTTTGTTGTTTTCTTTTTAGCATGCATTTTAGAATGCCAACAAAAGGCTCCACAAATACAGACTTCAAACTAGATTTTTTTTTCCCACACGGTAGAACGTACCAAACATGAAACTGGATCAAAAAGTTTGACAGTTTGAGGACACAGTGGAGAAGCACAGCATTTTGACTACCATGACTTTACAGGTAAAAAGCAATGTACTCAACGGTAGGACACAAAAATACATATTCTGGATTTTAAAAAAAATAAACACCTTTTTTTTTCTTCTTCCTTTTAAGTTACAACACCCTAGAAATACACAAATAAATGTACCTCTTTAAAAATTTCAAAGAGTTAAGCAGCGTGTTTACTACACAAGGAGGATTGTGGGTACAGGTCGACACTTGAACGACTAGCCTATGTCTGTGAAGGTTGCTACCGACATGCCACATCGGTTGTGCCATTTGCCAGCCCTGCCCATTAAGCTTAAGACCTCATTCCCCACCCACCCAACTTATATAAATGGGCTGCTGAAATCACAGTGTGAATCGGCACTTTTTGTTTTTTAGGGAGCTTATTGCAAATCCGATCTGATTGGTTAGCTAAGTGGGATTGCTACTATGCAGAGAAAGCCATTTTAGGAGTCCCGTTGTATAACTTGGTTCCTTTTTTTGTTTTGCTACACTTTTGCTCCGTTCGGAAGTTTGGAAGAATTAATTCTGCTTTTCCTTCCTTTTTTTTTAAGCTAACATGAGTTATGAGGAATAGTTTGGTCAGAAGAATTTGGTTCTTTTGAGGAAACAAACATCTGCAGCACTGATGCAGGGTACTTGCATGATAAACGCACGTGAGGAAGGGACTTCTACAATGGCAACTGCATCACAGGGGTTTTTGTTCTCAGTCAGGCTTGTACTAAACTTGAAAGAGTTAGTATCAGGTTAACTACCACTCTTTCTTCAAAGGTCCCATCTCATGCAAAAAACCTTTTCAGAGTGTTCTACTCTCAAACAGTGATTTGTGGGCTTTATATTTCTCAGTATTTTTTAGAATGATAGTATTTTTTTCAAAAAATTTAAAAGGAGGAAGCGTTTCTCCACCTCTAAAAGACAATGAACCAATGAACCAGTGCCTCCATTAAGGATGCAACACTTTCATGCTTTCAAAAACATTCTACATTTGCTCCACCTTTAAGCGTTGTACAGTGAATGGGTGATGTCAAAATTTTGGAAGCAGTGCCTTGGCATTCTAAGGAAGGACATTAGAATGAGCAATAGTCTGGCTTTTACACTTCCCAGTCAAAGATAAAGTTTAATAATATATCAAGAAAATTTTCCAATTTTTTCCACAACCCAAATTGTCATGTGAATAATATTGATTGAGAAAATAATTTTTTGTATGAGATGGGATCCTTCAAACTGAAGATCTCAACCAAGAGTTTGGGGTACACACTCATTCTCACACACAATAATACATAGCAGGCCAAGTTAATCTATTGATATTACTAATTGAACACAAGCAGAGATGACCGTGATGTCACATTTATTCAACTTAGCACATTGGCCTCTCTACACTGTATATACTTTTAAATAGAATCTCATATGAATACACTCCTTTTTTTTTAAGAACACAAAATGCTTCAACAATCTTACTACACTTATTGCGAGGAGGATTGCCACAGCAAGAAGAGTAATTGATTGATGTTGAGTGTAACATAGCAACCACCAACCCAGTTAGCCGATTAGCCATCAAACAACAGGTGTATGGGCGGAGCCACCTGGCCCAGATGTGCTGTATTGTATTTACAGGAGAAGCATCTATCACATGGATAGTCTCTTTTTGGGAGTAGTTTTTCCTCTTTTTTTCCCTCCATAGTTCCACAAGCGGAACAAAGAACAGAAAAGCGTGGAGGCTTTTTGAAGTCATCCTTAACGTGCTGGACCTTGAACAATTGGCTGTCCGTTTCTAGAAGTCCTTTGTCCATTTTGTCTTGTATGAGTGGCCTTGTGGCTCCTGATTGGCTCCTCCACTGCAATAGGTCTTCATTAGTGGTGACAGTCTTTTCCCACTGCCATTCAAACAGAATATAAATGATCTAAATCACACATGATCACATCTCTAAATATCAGAAATGCATCATCTGTCTTCATCAGCCTAGCAACCAATAAATACAGTATACACTCAAACCTGATTGTTCAGATTTCCTGGTGCTCAACAAGTTTTTGATTAAAAATCTGTGCTGTATAACTGAGTGCTTCATATGCAAATTAGACTATGAACAGGAGTGAATTATTAATTAGCTGTAGCGACAGAGGGAAATGTTTGCAAAAGCAGTTCTTTTAATTGTTTAGATCTTTTTGCAGCGCTGTGTGTAAGATGCTACTAGCCAGGAGCCAGTTGCTAAGCAACATTGTGCTATCGGTACAGTATCACTGTAAGGATGTCTGAGGTGTGCGGATGTGCTATCCTGCACCTGTGGATGTGCAAAGGCAATTTACACCTGTCGTGATAAAACAGTTTGGTCCAGAAACAAAATGTTTAGTGATATAAAAACCAAATTATGACAGGTTACATAAAATGATTTGTCTGGATGCAATATTTCTCGTTGCTACATGGGTTTTAAACAAGATATAATCCTTTTTTTTAAAACAAAATTTACAATGAATGTTTCAAAATGCCTTTAGATAAAAAATACCATTGGATTATAAAATGCTACAAGTCACCAGCATTGCCGGCTAAATACGTCAGGCTAGTCAAACCAAATTTTATTACGTATATTGAATTACATTTATTTCATAAGCAGAACACAAATAATGTTTGTGAGTTGTTTCACACAGCTCCTTCCCAACCCTTCAATTCGTTACCTTTCTGGAAAGGTGGTCCCTTCACCCGAGTCATTAAGACAGAACGCTGCTCTCTGCTTGTGTGAAACCAGTAAAGACAACCTCTTTGCAGTTATCTGTGAGTAAAACCATAAACAAAACAACTTTGGTGGAAAAAGAAATTACAAAAAAAGAGCAGAAGGGTAGAGTTGGTAGCAGATTACTGGAATTAGCCAGATTAACATGGCTTTGAGTGCTTCTAAATTCCTTTTTTTTTTTTTTTTGTTGCTGTAAATCAAGGGTGTCAAATTCATATCAGCGATGGGGCCATGTCCGTCCCTTCTTTTTTCAGTTGTTCCAAACTAAAAACAAAATGGCGCGACTGTTTTATAACTCAAACCTTCCTGGTGAAAAATACAATAAAGTGTGCAAAAATTGTCATTTTTATTTGCAGAATTTTATAAGTATGCCAATCTCTTCCCCTGTTGGTATTGTAAGGTATCGCTGAAGAATGACCAAGAAGATTTATCTTTGTTTTAAAATCCTTAGGCTTTTTTTTTTTCTCAAAAAGGTTGAGGCCAGATCAAACCTTTTGATGGGCCGGATCTAGAACCCTTAGCCTGATGTTTGACACCCCTGCTATAGATAGTTTCATGATGATCCATAAAAAGTACAAAGGCCAGTACGGACATAGATTGAAACTAGTTCTATGTTTTCTTTCTTTCTATTTCACTAATATTTCTCAAATCCGTACTTGTGGGACATAAAATACCTCAAAACTTTTGACCTCCAGTCTGCCAATCAGTTTGCCTTTCTGGTTTTGGTCACAACTAAGTATTTCAATTGGTTGAAGATGAAAACCGAGATGAGGCCGGAAAAGGCTGTTGCCTGGTAGTCCCAAATAGAGTAGTTGCTGAGATGTAGGTACTAGAAGATCTTCAATACTGCCTTTAGTCAGATATTTACAGCAAAGGAAAACCAAAATCACAGTTCTTTGTGGATACGATCCAATGAACTCTTCTTTTTGGAAGCACGTTTTTAAGGTGTCTAAATATAGCAAAATCTGTAGCAATCTAAATTCCCTGATTATGATACAAATGTTATGGCTGCTACTTCTGAAGCCACCAGTCAGAGTTGTTTTATTGCAAGTCTCAAAGTACGACGTCAAACTAAAGGACACTCCAAGTGACACAGCAGAACAGACACGTCATTAATGAATGTTAGCTAAGCACATTTACTTTCAAGGAAAATGGATAGATTGAGCTTGCTCAGATTTGCACCCTTTAATACATGTTTTGGCTACACTGTTATGCACTGATCCACGAGGTCACAATATCTAGAGAAGAGTCAGACGGGGATTCCAACAGGTTGTCTGTGGTGTGTTTGAGTCATAGTGGCCACAAGCTTGACGTCTCACAAGATGGAGGGAATAGGGGAGCGAGAGCGCCGCAGCGGGCAAGGCGATCCGTAGGGCGAGGTCACAGGAGACAACCTGAGGGCGTTACCAGCCACGCCCGCTATGTTGCTTAAGCTCCGTGATTTCTCATAGCCTTCAGATGATGGTGGCGACAAAAGGTGGTGGTGGAGGTGGTTGTGCAGGAAGAGGATGTGAATACACACAGGCAGGCAGGCAGGCAGGCAGGCAACGATCCGAGTCCAAGCCAGCCAATAGAACCAGGACAAGACAAGAGACAGGAGTGAGACAGAAAACCGGTAATGCACTGTATGATGAGTCCATGCATAAGATATTTCCCAACTGTAAAGCAAATTCTTGTCAAATTACAGATGCAGAGATGTTCCAATGAGAAAATAACAGGCTGAAATGATACAATACCCTATAATTATTCTGTTTTGTTAGATATGACCATATACATATCTAACATGAACCAATCTTTAATTATAACTCAGTTGTTTAAAAAAAATAACAAGAAAAAAGTTAATTTATTTTAATGCAGTATAAAAACCTTTTCAGCTTCATTATTTTAATTTTACTTATTAAACTTAAATTCTTAACAAAACATAAAGTTGTAAAAATTGAGATTAAAATGTTTCATTTTCATTTTCTTTTAGCTTTTGTTGTTGAATTTTCAATTTTTATTAACCAGTTAGTTGGAGGTTTTTTTGCGCTAGCTGGTTTCACTTCCCTTAAAACGCTCCATCAATGCTGATCAATGATCCTTTTCATTTCAAATGCCATTTAAGCTTAAAGCAGTTATGGGAAGATTTTTTTAATGTAATTTATTTTACAATGTTACTTAATTCTGACTTCATTGATTCAACTTGTGCATATTAACAGATGCAGTGAAAATAAAACTTTATTCATAAATAAACTGAGGACTGTGGGACATTAAAAACCTCAGCCAATCATTTTTGTATGGTGATCAAAAACTATTGGCCCACATTCAGTCAGTCACCCCAATTACCAGGTTTCAACAACAACCAAGTATTTCTATTGTTTGGAGAAACAAAGTAAAAAAAGACCAAAGTGAATTTGTAAATTTTTTGAGCAGTCAGTGCTAAAGGATCTTCCATACTGTCTTTAAGTGTTTTCTTTACATTATCCAAAAATAAATGTAAAAAAAAACTGTATTTTAAACCATGTCAGTCAGCACCAATTGCCAAATTTGTTCTTATCTGTTAATATCTTGGAAAGACTAGTTAGTTGTTGGTGGACTGGATCTATTTGTACGGAAAACTTTGACTGGTAATTTGAAATTTGAAGTTTATCTAAATTCTGAAACAAAATACTTCACGTATCATCAGATATTTCAATCACAAATCCTTAAAAACTGAAATGATTGACTCTGCTTTTCTCAATTTTGTTAAAAAGTTTCATTCAAAAAGAGTTTCATTCAACAATAATCATCCCGGTATTGACATTTTAATTAGAATTCATGCATACGTATATGAAACCCAGCAAGCTCATACAAGCAATAGCAGGCATTAAATATCAGAAATACTAAATCTATAGAGCATTCTCATGACGATGGGGATAATTAGGAATACTTTCATTCAGTAATTTATGCAAATTGTCACTTTACAACAACCCAAACTTGTAAAAATAAAAGCTTCTCATGTTGCATGCTAGCATATTTGTATTTTGTTGCAAAGTAAACAGGCAAAGCAGGCGGATCATCAACGGCGCATGCTAATCAGCCGGGGTGAACACCGATGAGGAGCAACTAATGGAGATGTTGCTTCATTAGCATACCGCATCCACCACCATTTGTTTCACGGGGATAGAGGAAGTCTTTTAAACTGGGGGCTGTTTCAGAACCAGTCCAACAAACAGAACAAATGACCTCTTGGATGGTTGCCAACAGGTAGCTGAAACTAAGACAAATGTTTTATGCATTAGCTTAATTGTAGCAGTGACTGTTAGCTCGAGCACTAACCGAAGACGCAGCTGCTGTGCCACCTGTGTCCTACTATGAGACACAGTTAATAAGTGCTCATTATACAGATCTAACCTGTTTTGCCATGTTAAAATTCAACTTGGAAACATTAAATATGCATTTATATCTCATTTAATTGGTAAACCACACCGACACAATTTGCAAAATGTTAACATTTTAGAGGTGGACGTTTTGTGCCAATTAAACTTTTTTTTTTTTTACATTATTTTTACATAAAAAAATAAAAAAAACAACCTCTGTTTATTTCATGCATCCCGGCGTCTGTTTCAAGTTATTCCGTCCAAAACTTGGAATCTAAATTCTTGGTTGATTGTGGTCAAGGATTTGGGTCTCTGCAACGGCCATATTCTGACGTGAGCAGGAGGTGTTCTAGTACACATGATTTGCTTAAAGTCGGAGGAGGAATTTCAGTCTGACAACGAAGGTGAAACTGAAAACCGCATAGTTTGCCCGGGGGTGCGACTTATACTCTGGAGCGGCTTATGTGTGAACAGATTACTACCATCATTTCAAATGTTTTTTTCACACTGAACTACATGAGGGCGCTCTACGCCTGTATTGTAATGTCATCTTTACCGATAAAATAAAAACAACCTTAAAAAATATATATATTCTGCAGATTACAATCTGCAACTAGTGAAATATGCAGTTGGAAAAGGTAATCAAGCGGCAGAGAGAAAGTTTGGAATTAGAAGAGAAAGTGGTGCATCGTCTAGCTACTTCCAGAGAGGGAAGAGTTGTTTTAAAGTGACACAGAGAATGAAGATTTGATCTTTTTCTGCTTCATTAAGCATTTTTTGGCTGGTGCGACTAATAATCCGAAAAATACAGTAAATGTATTTCTATGGTTTTGTTTTTGTCAAAGAAAATATGATTTAAAATCTAATACTGTACACCGTAAATGAACAGTGTGAACAAATTAAAAAAATAATAGGGTAATTCTTTGTTTCAGGAAGAGGTAGTAAACCTCTGTTGGGCGGAAATTATTTGAGGCCACTTTACTTCGCATAAACTTTACAAAAAAAAAGTTAACCCTTTACAAAGTGCACTAGTTATCGGGCCAAGCGTCCGTGGCAACTCATGTTAAGAAACGTTAGAAAACCGGAAGTTATTCACTTCCGGTCTACTGTTCTTTCGCAAGCGTGTGCGCTCGTTCAAAGTAAGAAAGGAGAAACAATTTTGCCCGTGAGAGGATTAAAAGGTATTGCCTAGACTTGGTACGGGAGATATTACAAACTACAATTTTCCATTAAAATATCACGGATTATGACATGCAATAAAGATTTCCAATAATACAAATGAGTTCATAGCTTTTTATCAGTCAGACATAATAAACTTAAATTTAATGGCACAAGCGATTGCTAACAGGGGCACAATACTCATATTTTGAGTATTATTATTTGGATTTGCATCTAAAATGGATTAAATGTATTGTACGAGTTGATAGTTTTCTTGTTAAAAGAACATTTTTAGATATTAATTAAATGTTAGATGTTAATTAGATGTTAATATCTTTTTGTTTTGGTTGAAAGAGTTTTATTTCAATTCATATTCCTCTAATTGTAAAATGATTGCAGCTTCATCATTGCCTCGGGGCCTGATGATGCAAAGCAATTCATCTCACATGGCCAATGAATATGGCAACAGCCAAAAAAAAGGACACGGGGTCAGAAATTTATTCAAGTGTTTCCAAGCAACATGGAAAACATGAATAAATTGTGAAGAAAGCAACAGTTCTGAGTCAGCTGCATGGACACATAGACCCCTCAGAATTGCTATAGCATTGCGACGTGACTGCTGAGAGCCACTAGTTACTTTACCTGTGCTTACTAGGGCTGAACAAACACCCTGCCCCCCTCCAGGGATGTCGGGGTACCTGTCACTAAGAACACGGATGGTGATTCTGATTTATGTGTTTTAAACCTTCTTTTTTCTCCTGTATGTATTGTTAAACATTAACAAGAAAAAACAGATCAATTTCAGGCCAAAGTTACTCAAAATGGCCCTGCTTAATTTTTAAAAAAAGCTTACATAATGAATTATTGTTTCCACATGCTCATTACCTGTTTTCCTCAGCCCTCCATCTGCAGGACAGGTGTAGTCACTGGCAGCAAGAAGAAAGCACGTCCCACCGCTGTGACGGTCCTGCTCCCTAGTGCTGGACCTTCTCATTGGAACCCGCTCCTCTGGAGACATGGTGAGGTCACTACTGCAGTCTGCTGACAGAACTATAAGGCAGCAAAAAAACGTGTACATTGAGAGTATAACTCTTTGTTCTTTTCATCCGCTAGATGGCAAACATGAGAATCAAGATAATTGGCAAGAAAAGGTGAAGATACTGTAGGTTGTTGGTTCTGTTTATGAGCCATTACAAAATTCAGAAAGCCCTGCATCTAAAGAGTTGATTTGTATTTCTCTGGCTAGTTGCTAGGCAACTAAAGCTACTTTCTCACAGTCTCTAAAGTCTCTACATCTTCTGATTAAAAAGGAATCAAATAAAAAGTGTGAGGTGTTTTTAAAAGTAAACCTATTTAAATTATTGTTTTTACATATTGTCCTTCACAAACTGGCAACCAGGATAGGGTGTATACCAGTTTATACAGAACTACGTACAGCACACACATTTAAATTTTGCAAGCATGTCCATAGGAGTAAAACAATTAAAATTCATAAAGATATTTCTTTAAAACCTCATCTGTTAAAGTTAAAAAAAAATTAATTGAACCAATTTTTTCTCAACAACAAACCAGTACTGTATGTACCTCTTAAATACAATTCTTCAATTCTTTTTAACCCTGTTAATTCATTCATCTTCTGAAGTGTTCATCCTTGTCGGCATCAGAGTCAGTGCCAAAGCCAAGTTGGCAACAGACAAAATAAAGGGTTCACCCCAAACAGGTTGCCAGACTGTTGTAGGGCCACGCGTAAGAGACAAACAGCCAATCACAAACATTCATTCCTAGGGTCAATTTCCTAGTCGCCAATCAATCTAACATGCATGTTTTTGGAGTGTGGGAGGAAACCACAAGGAGAACATGCAAACTCCAACCAAGGCTCAAACCCCTGACCTTCTTGCCGTGAGGCTACAGCGCAATCAACTGTACCACCATGAACCTGTTTAAGGCTTGATAAACAGTTAAAAACTAAGGGTATCAGAACTTTGCTGTAATGTTTCTAAAAAGGCATTGTATGAACTTTACTGCTAAATTACGATGCACATCTAACATGAGACAAAGGAGAAATACAGCCAACAATCTATGACCATACTGGTTAAAATGCAAGGAAATTCCTATCAGTCTGAGCTATTTTCTACAGTTAGCTTCTTTTCTGTGCTTTTGCATTATTTCCTTTATCAACACAGAACCCAGAAACACTGCACATGTGTTTCCGTGCGGTTATACTGTATCAGCACCGGTTATATCAGCACCTATATCATAAGGTGCTGATATAGTGTTGAAGAGTTGCTAAATGAAGCTATTTTAAACCTTGTAGGAAAAACTGCTGAATGTTTACAAGTTCCTATCTTGCAACAAAAGTCCTTCGAGGTTATTCGTGCTGTCTTTACCTTAAAAGAAAAACAATATATTTCCAAAGTCTTTTTGAAAAGATGAATCAAGTATTCATAGTCTTCTCCGTGTCTTACCTGAACGGTTGCGTTCTAGTACTCTGCTTCCTTTAACATGGCACAGGTCTCCTTGTGTGCTGTTACAGGTGGTGTTGAGATCAGCTTTGCAATATGATGGAGACCCTCCCTGCACCATCTGTGGGATGTGTTTCTTTCTTTTCTTAGGCAGCTTCTGCTTGGCCATGGCCAGAGAGTAATACATCCCAAAGTTATTGACAATAACGGGCACAGGCATGGCTATTGTCAGTACACCAGCTAAAGCACATAATGCTCCCACCACCATGCCTGACCATGTCTCTGGATACATGTCGCCATATCCCAATGTTGTCATGGTTACTACAGCCCACCAAAACCCAATGGGAATGTTTTTGAATTTTGTGTGGAGGCTAGCAGTTGGATCATTGGGTTTGGCACCGATTCGTTCGGCGTAATAAATCATGGTGGCAAATATTAAAACTCCTAACGCCAGGAAGATGACAAGCAGCAAGAATTCATTGGTGCTGGCTCTTAATGTATGCCCGAGCACCCTGAGCCCCACAAAATGACGAGTTAGCTTGAAGATCCGCAGAATACGGACAAAGCGCACGACCCTGAGAAAACCCAGCACATCCTTGGCAGCCTTTGATGAAAGACCACTCAGCCCTACTTCCAAATAGAAAGGCAGGATGGCCACAAAGTCGATGATGTTGAGAACACTCTTGACAAACTCCAACTTGACAGGGCAGAAGGTCACACGGACCAAGAACTCAATGGTGAACCAAAAGACACAAACTCCTTCCACATAAGTCAATGCAGGGTCGGTTTCAATCTCGTACTGCGGAGTCGAGTCAGTGCCACTGATGTTCCGTGTATCAGTTTTGTTGATGATTGTGTTGAAAGCCTCATGAGTCTCCAAGCAGAAAGTGGTGATGGAGATGAGGATGAAGAACAAAGATGCGAAGGCAATAAACTGCAGGAGAAAAAAGACATAGAAAGAAATCATTAGAGTTTAAATAAATAAGGAAATTTGTGCTGTTGAGGCAGAACACAAATTCAAAGGAAAATATTAGGTTGATCCGAAAGAAATTAAGCGTAGACAAGTTTGTTCAACATGCATCAATTTTGCCACATCAAGTGTAGTGGCAATTTTTTCCCCGAGAGCTATTTAAGAAATGGTTTGAAGCAGAAGATGGTAGAATGCAAAAACCATGTAAGAAAGTTTATAGTAGAGTATGTGAGAAAAACTTTAACATAAGATTTCAAAGAATTAAGATAGGAAAAAAATGGACTGATCCACAGATATGTTTTGTATTATATCCCAAAATTTTCTTGTACCGAACATACCGATAGATTCAAAGGGTTTCAAAATGTTATCCTACTGATATCATTAATCTGGTAATATTATTAGTGGGGCATATATAATATTCTCTCTGTAAGCTATAACACATCAAAATGGTAAGATGGCTACAAATTAAAGTCATTATTCTTTCTCATGTGTAGTAATTATCCAAGGGCAAAGTCAGGTGGTGGTTGTCCCACTTAAAGATTCCTCCTGAGTGCTTTTGGTAATCCCTAAATCTATTTTTACACCCAAAGACAAAAAAAAAAACAGAAAAAATGACAAAAGGTGTTTTCCTGGGTTGCTGTAAAGTTACCAGCTTCAGGCAAGGAGACTGGGAAGACAAGATTGTATCAGGGAGAGTGTAATTTATAAAAGTATAGCTGGCTACAACGGGGGAAAAGAAATGACCTGCAGTCTGTTCAAGGGCCCAAATGAATGATTTGAAAAGTTTCAGGACAATTGGCATTGATCGATACTTTTTCCAACATTGTAAAAAAAGAGGGAACGACTATTTTCTGAATTATGGTTTGCTTTTTTTGAAAAATGCTGTAATTTGCTCTTCATCACCCTGAAATAGAAACAAACTCTTTGTAAACATCCACTGCTTTCTCAGGGAGGCACAGATTTCTACACACAATCTACTACGCTCTCTCACTTTCCTCCCACCATCCATCCACTGGCATGGTTTGCCTGCCGAGCTCTGAATAAGTCATTTCACACTCTTCGTTATTTTTCTATTTCTTTTTTTTAGCGCTTTCTGGATTGCATGACTCATACCCTGGAAAAATCACTGCTACTATTTGGGTCACCAGGATCTTGAAGAGTGCACATGTATTGCTTCGATAGCTTTCCTCTATCGTATCCATGCACTGGTATTATCTTTTAATTGTGTGTATAGCAGGCTATGGAGGAAAGGCACAAAATAGTTCTTGAATATCAGAAAACACCGAGCTTTTTTTTTTTTTAGCAATTACTAAAATTAACTTCATAATTTTTTAGCCTTTTCAGGTAGTTTCTTTGTTAACACACAAAGTTTAAGCAATACAGCAAAATAAGGGAGAATGGTCTATTGATCTAGTTTTCTGCTTCCGCAAACTAATATGAGAAACTAGTTGATGTACTGTAAATGACATTTGCATTTCCTTCATTAACATTTCCTTTGAGAACAAACACGTACAAAAAAGCAGCTAGTGTAGGATTGGTTTGTCATTAATGTTTACAAGTTGAGGCTCAACTTGTGCCTTTAAATTGTCCATGACATTTTTTTTTTTTTTCATTTGTCGTTATTGGAAAAAACTGTCCTGACACACTGTTCATTTTGCTTTACAAATAACTGGAAATGGTAAATATGACTTGCCAAAAACAGTTAATTGATCCAAAACACAGATATAAGAACTAGCAGAAGATAAAAACTCTGGATATTGATGATCATTATATGAATGGGGCTTAAAAGGGTGCTTATGACACCTCAATTCTAAAAGGATAATACTTTGGTTAAAAATAAGTGACTAATCAACAGAAAAAATATCCCACTAGCTCAGCAGAAAATGCCCGACCAAAGGATTTTTAGGATACACTGTAATAATTTTATGTAACATATACACACATAAACATACAGTATATACATATCTATTATGTCTGGTTGCGTGAGAAATAGACTGCCTTTTTTCTCACCGTCAGTCATCTTCTTATCCGTCTGTCCCTTTTGGGGTCGCGGGGGGTGCCGGAGCCCATCCCGGCTAATTTAAAGCGAAGGGCAGGGTACACCCCGAACAGGTCGCCAGTCTGTCGCAGGGCTACACACATACAACCATCCACACACACACACTCAGTCCTAGGGGCAATTTGGCACCGGCCAATCAACCTAGCATGCATGTCTTTGGAGGAAACCGGAGTACCTGGAGGAAACCCACGCAAACATGGGGAGAACATGCAAACTCCACACAGAAAGGACAGTGTTCCAAGCCTCATCCCCACCCGGGACTCGAACCCACGACCTTCTTGCTGTGAGGCCACTGTGCTACCCACTGCGCCACCGTGCTGCCCTTTTCTCACCATATTATTTCTAATAGAAGCACACCTGTTTCTTTTGAAACTTGAATACAGCAAAGTTTAGTCCAACAAAAATAAGTCTCATATGCAACTTTAGCTCAAGTCTCAAATGTCCTTGTTCTTTTAAATTGCACTTTAAATAGCGCTACCTCGCATGTGCACCTTGTGCTGGTACCTGTACTGTTCTGAACTGATTTTTTTTTTTGCAAATAGCTTATTTATAGACACACTCTCTATCAGTGCGGCCGGGCATGTGTGAGTATTGGGAAGAAGACTAGCAAAGGTGAGTTTGTATCTTGTGCTTATCATGCCATTGGCTGAAACAACAGTACTACCTCAGCTTTTTCTTTTGGCTGCTTGGATGATGTGCAAACACCAACTGCTGCTTCATGCTGAGCTGTAATTTTGTCGTGCTCACTTCTGTAGAGCGCGTCAATATCATCTCCCAGCACACACCACCCTGTGACAGCTTAATCTCGTCACATACACAGGATAGACACAAATATACACAGCACACACAATGGATAGGAGTGTTTCTGGAAGAACATATGCACATTATACAGATTACACAAATGCACATGCATATCCACAGAGGGTTATTTACGGTAGACATTAAAAATTCAAAGCATTAACCACCATGTGATTGTAAAAGGTGCAACATCCTGGTTTCTAGCACATGCACCGCATGCTAAAAATCTTTGGTACTTCTTTGTGTTCTTTCTGCTTGCAGTTTAGGTCAGATGAAGCGGTCACGATAGCTGGAGGTGACTCAGGTGGCTATTTCAAAGTCCACACTAGCGACCTTCATACGTATCTTGCAGTTTGCGCCATGCAGAGCCACACAACTAAGCCTTCACCGTCAACTGTAAGCTGGTGTTCAAAAGGGGTAGTCTGGAGTTCGTCTTAATGCAACTCAGATGCAGGTTACACACTTGACAGGTTGCCAATCTATAGTTGAGCCCAACTACACTCAACTGAATAGATGACAACTACACTCTTACAGGAGGTGTTCAGAGCAACCAATTATCCTAACATACCAATGGGAGGAAGTCAGATACTATGAAGAAAATCCACACATATATGTGGAGAATATGCAAATTCCACATGGAGAGGCCAGAGCTTTTAGTCCCATCCCAGCAGAGCAAGTGGCGCAAGCGTCCTTTTTACTGTGATGTTAACTATCACACTCCAGCAGCCCCTCAATCCATTAAAGACCCATTAACTTTTGTCAAGGGGTGTTAAAGCAACTAATCACCTAAAACCAACCACAACATCCCTCTTTGTGGTAATTCCTTCTGGATTACATGGATCTTTTAAAAATCCCAGGTTTTCTAGTTATTTTGCAAATATCGCACGTGTTTCTCACCTGTATCTAATCTCATTGTTCCCCTGCTCTCTAAACAATTAGTCTGGTATTTTGCGCTAATGGCCATAAAAAGATTAACTTGTCAAATGTGAGCGTTACTACAGGAGCGAGAAGCGGCCGAGAAGCCGGTTCAATTCACACTGGGCCCATATCTAGGCCCATATCTAGGTCTCCATGGAGGAAACACCTAACACCCTAGTTACTCCAACCATTGGTGCTGTCGTGGCTGCATGCTAAGGTGTAATGCAGCAAAAGTAATATCCCCATTGAGGAATAAATATTGTGCAGTTAAGAAATATATAGCTGACCACCAGAAAGCATTGGAAATTATACCAAATAAACAACTCCAACTTACAACAACCAACATATGTTATTATTCACAACTTATGCTAAAATGTTGTATCTTTTAACAAGTTATTTGAGTGATTATTAGTTTGAGGCTTACGATTTCCACTTTTTACATTTCACTGGTGAAAACTAGACAGATTTTCTTTTCAATGTGTGAATCCTAATGAATATACAGTACCAGTGATGAAACACATCTTGCATATTTCTCACTTTCTAAGGATGTTGCTACACTCATATTTTATTATTTTTTTTTTTACTTCACACTCACCTATAAATATTAAACTAAGAAGTCTCGGATGGTGAAATTGGATTAATAAATACTCTTTTGAACTGAACAGTCAGTCATCTTTTTAACCGTCTATCCCTTACAGGGTCACAGAGGGGTGCCAGAGCCCATCCCGGCTGATTCGAGGCAAGGGGCAGGGTACATCCCGAACAGATAACCAGTCTGTTGCAGGGCCACACACATACAACCAGACACACACTCACTCATTCCTAGGGGCAATTTTGGTACCGGCCAATTAACCTAACATGCATGTTTTTGGAGGGTGGAAAATAAACCGGAGTAAACCCGGTTTACTCCAGAGTAAACCGAGCAAACCCGGTTTACTCTGGGTAAGCAGTGCTACCAACTGCGCCACTGTGCCCCCATTGAACAGAACAAAATAAATTCAAAGGTGACTAGACAATTTTATTAGAATATCTTGGTTCTGTTATTTTAATATGAACTGTTTAACATTGTCGAAAGACTTAAAATATCAAATTCTATTATTTTATACATTACTTAAAAAAGCATCTTTGTCATTTTGATTATTATCATGAAACAGTGGCCTCTCTGGGGAACAGTTTTTGTGAGCGTCCTGTTTTGTAAATTTTTTAGTGCAATTTTGCGGCTTTATTGTCTATTTTCACGTATTTTTCTGGTCCAAATGACACGTTGTGTACTGCATGCAAAGTTGCTGTACATATAAAAAACGAGGAGGCAACTTTTGGCATTCTATATCATTTTGATGGACTGCTTCAAAGTCACATTTCTGCTGAATTTTTCTAGGCCTTGATGAAAAACACGGAAGAGAAAATGGGCTAAGTGTTAGCCGAATCTTTGTTTCTATAGCTTTTAAAGGAAGAAATATACACTCTAGTTTTATAATATTTGTTTTGGTTTTGTTAAACAAACGTGCATTCCATTCGAACGCAATTAAAACTGTCACTGTTTTAACTTTATATTCATTTTGAATTGAATCGAGTTGAATATACTTTATTTATTCCCGAAGGAAAATTTGAGTGCTGCAGTGTTACATTCATACAATCCCATACAACATTGTGAATGGCAAGTTTGAAAGTGAAAGATTAAACAGTTTGATGGAGGATACTAAGAATGATTTTCTGTAACGTTCCTTTGAGCAGCAGGGTTGCAGGAGTCTGTTGCTGAAGCTGCTCTTCAGATGGTCCACAGATTCATGGAGAGGGTTGAAGGGATTTAGCATGATTGATGACAGTTTTGCAGTCCCTCACCTCCTCCTCCACGAAGACAAGGGGTGAGCCACTTTTGACCAACCACACATCCACATCAATGTAATTTTCTATGTAGTTTGGAAATTTGAGTGTTTAAACAAGAGAAAAAACTGTAAATATGATTCTAGCTGAGAAAAGTCTATAAAATGTGTATTTAAAAGGTCGGGTGGTTAACAGCCTTAAAACATGAACAATTTCTAAAAAGAAGATTTTTTTTTTTTACTTCTTTGGGTATTTTGGCTCATTGCAGCTCATTTGTAGGTCACATAGTTAACAGGGCACCAATCTATACATAATTGTATGTTTGTTGTTTGTCATTTATTCATTATTTGATATATTGAGGCAGGAAGATTTGTTATGAGCTAAATGGTTCAGTCAGCAGTCTTGTCACAACCACATACACTGATGAGACATGATCGCTGTCACAGTCCTGAAGCGGAGGTCTTCCTCATAATCGCATCATTTTTCACTCGACATCTTTGCAACCCTGCTGGATCTCAGCCAGTCGACGGCCAGGGGAGCAGACAAGAAGAAAATGCCACTTCAAACAACTTCTAATCCACGCTAGACTACATCTGCTATGCGGCTTCAAGACACCAGAGCCGGTGGGTCAAAAAACAGATACAAGAGCAATGCACCAGGAGAAACATATCAAAAACAATGCTGAAAAATAAAAACTGTTTAGCAGCATGACTGCTTGTCGACACTTAGTGATGGATTAAATGTGACTGGCTGGCTGCATCAAATATTTTTATGTTATCAAATAAGAGAAAATTTATTTGAAGTTCTAGTGTGTAAAATGTAACTTTGGATGGTTTCAAAATTCTCTTTACTGATATTTACACATTTTTGTGATGGTCTGCAAATAGTTTTGCTTAGTTTTTTTCATACTGCATCATTCCCAATAAAAGCACACTTTCTAATAGAATAGAAACGCACCCGTGTTTTTTTTTTTGTTGTTGTTTTTTTTTCAAAAACTTGAATACAGCAAAGCTTAGCCCAACAAAAATAAGTCCTTCAAATACAACTTTAGCTCGAGTGACATGTCCTTGTCTTTTTAGATAGAGCAAAAAAGTGCTTTAAATAGCGCTTTACATAGCGCTATAAATAGCGCTACCATGCATGTCTAGCTTGTGCTTGGGCTTGTACCGGTGCCGTTCCATTCCATCGTCTTCCGCTCATTTGGGGCTGGGTCGTGGGGGCAACAGCCTCAGACGGGAAGCCCGGGCTTCTCTCACCCTAGCTGAATCCTCCAGCTCACCCGGAAGGATCCCAAGTCGTTCCCCGGCCAGCTGTGAGACGCAGTCTCTCCAGCGGGTCAGGGGTCTGCCTCTTGGTCTCCTACCGGTGGGACATGACCAAAACACCTCATCAGCGAGGCGCGCGGGGGGCATCCTGACCAGATGCCTGAACCACCCCATCTGGCTTCTCTCAAACTGGAGGAGGACCGGCTCAACACCGAGCTCCTCCCGGATGGAAGAGCTCCTCACTCGATCTCTGAGTGAGAGCCCAGCCACCCTGCGGAGGAAGCTCATCTCTTTAGCACCGGTGCCGTACTAAACCGAATTTTTTTGACGTGCAGATTTTTTGCAAATAGCTTATTTATAGACACGCACCCCATCAGTGCAGTTTTGCGTAAGCGTGTATTGTATAACCATTTTGGTTGAAAAAAGGAAAAAAAAATAGAAAAAAAACCTGTATACATGTAAAATGCTGAATACATGTATGAAGCCTGTTGTACATGTTCAAGGGTGGTAACATCTATATACCTCAAGTTGTGAACATTGTAAAATTATGTCACGTATCCGTAAGGTTTGTTTTTTTTTGTTTTTTGTTGGGTTTTTTAGCCATTTTTTTGTGCCCTCTTTGATTTAATTCTCATCATTAACCCTGAAAGGGTTTTGAACCTTTCTGCTTGGGCAAACCTTGGCACAGTTCTTTTTTTGCATACTCTCACGTCCAAGTATCTCATCAGTGTGTTAGATTCTGTTTCTGGTATCTCCCTGCTGGCTTGACCAATCAGATCCCTTGCTTCCCTCACCTCCTTAGGCCTTCCACCATCTGTTTGACACCACGAGTGAAAGTTCGCACTCTGGCACTGATTCTGGCCCAAGCCACCATCCGTCATCATGCTGGTTCAAGTCCTGTGTATATAAGCTGTTGTGACATCATCAAGCTTATAGGGGACCTCCGAAGGTCCTGGTGAACTATAAAAAGATCTTAAATAACATACACAGGTGTGCCAACATAAATAAATCCACAGGAGACTGAGAGTGTTTGTTGTCTTTCACGTCTATATGATCTGTGTACCTATTTTAGTTCAAACTGAGAGGTTTTTTTTTCTCATTTACAAAAATAGAACTTTCCAATTGGGCCATCGAATATGCGGTCTTTGAATACTTCAATATAAGTACACACATTTAATAGTTTGTAGTTAATGGGCGATCACCACCACTGCTGGGTAAATGGACTGTATTTACATTGCGCATTCTAGTGCCTGCGAGTACCCTGAAGCACTTTACATGGTACCTCACATTCACCCGTTCACACACATGCACACCCCGATGGAAGAAAGTTGCAATGCAAGGCGCTAATCACAACCCACTATGAACAACTAGGGGTTAGTTAGGTCACTTGCTTGAGGACATGTCGACAATAGCTCAAGCTGTAACTTGCAACCCTCTTGTTGCAGGACAGTCACTTTACCCACCGTGTCATGTCTCTCACCTTCACAAAATGCCAAAGACCGATGTCTCACAGCCATGATTCCATGTTTATTAAACTTTATCAAACTGAGTTAGGAAATCACTCAAATCCTGTTCATGTTTTCTCTTTCTGTTTTTTTTTTATTTAAGCTCTGACGAATAGATCTATTCACAAACTCTCCTTTTTTACCCTTTTTGTCAGATTTTTCCGATCTAAAATAACCAAATCTTTTGTCCAAATGTTGCTGCTTTTGTAAATCGATCAAATTTTTTTAGTCCAGTTTTAAAATTGATAACAAGAGGTTAAGTTATTTTTGAACAGTGGATTCGCTACAAAATGTGACTTACATATAGGAATATGTTTTTTGTTTTGTTTTCTTTGTTTTCAAAAGGGTCGGCGTAACAAGCATCTGCTTCAGCCGATACCTTTTCGGTCCTTTTGGTATATATAAGTTCAGAAAAAATGTAAATTTATTTATTTGTAAATGTACAATTTGACCGAAATAAAAGATAAAAAGAAAAAGAATATGGAAGTCTTGATAAAACTTGTGTTTTATGAATTTGCTCATTGGATTTAAAGAGAGCATTAAGCACTTAACAATCCATGCATCAGTCCGTATCTACGTAACACTTTTGTGCAAACCACTGATGGTAATGAAACTACCCACAATATCCAGTACCAACTATAGCCTTTTTTTCGTTCTGTTTTGTCTTTTGAACCGCTTATCCTCAATAGAGTAACAGGGAGCACCAATATGGCTGCTTTCAGGATAGACACACTCCAAACAGATCACCAGTCTGTTGCGCGGCCTCCACAATGTTTTTGGAGGGTGAGAAGAATCCGGAGTACTCAGAGAAAACTCACCCATTCACAGGGAGAAGATGCAAACTCTACACAGAAAGGCCAGTTTTACAAGTACTCTCCTACTCTGGGACTCAAACTCGAACCTTCTTGCTGTGGGGCAAATATGCTAACCACTGCACCACTGTGCAGCCCTGCATTTTTTTGTATCGATTTAAAAATCAACAAGGGATTTTCTTTCAATTTTACATAAAAAATGACAAAAAAAAAAAAAGTGAAAATTTTCTATGGAAAGTATTTTTTTTAATAATGGTTTTATCTAAAAACAAAGTGGCTTGAGTTAGGGACATTTGTTCAGTGTCTCTGAAAAGTAGAACCATTAAGCAGGTCATTTGAATCTTTGTAACCTTTGATCAGCATGTTTACGAGTTCAGGCCCTTTGATCAGTGTGAAAGCATTCAGCTTAAGTTTAAAATAATCCATATCACAGTTTTGACAGATCATAAGGCGCCTGTGTGAGCGGAAAAAAATGAGAGACACAATGTCTGTATCTCAAGGTTCTTCCCTCTTTTCCAAAATTTAACAGCAATTAAATCAACATTATGCAATGCAGTCTGAACAGTTCATTTAAAAGCCATCAAATCACAGACGTAATTAAACCACTAAGTAATTGATTTCCATCTCAGCCTTACTCTCCAAAGACGAGACTGAATGGGGTTTTTTTTTTAAACAAAGCAGGTGCCTCGAAGGCGAGCGATAAGTCCCAGAAAATATCAGAGACAACTAATGAATTGTCCTACATTACAATAAAGTCTTCAAACAAAAAGAATGTGTTTGTCATACGGGAAGAAAGCACACTGTTTTTCTTTATCATCTGCCGTCATGGTAACAACACCTTTTTTTCCCTTCTATCTTTTTGTTAACAGTTCAAGATGGTGAATTGGAAGTGTGAAGGAGAAAAAAAAAAGAAAAGAAATGAAGCCCTTAAAAACAGCAGAAGGAAAGAAAAAGATGGGATTTTCTTTGGTTTAAGCTTGGGATTTATTGCAATAAATATTTTTTTTCCTGTTTTGAGTATTAAATGTATATCCATTGATAAAAATAGAGCATTTGCTATTTTTGTCATCAGTACTAACAGATCCCTGACAGCTAAAAAAAATGCTGAACCGTTTCCACATGACAGAACGTTGGGTTGTTCCGCATGTTTCACACAAACACACACACTCCCTCATTATACAGCTCACTGTGACATGACAACCAGCATACCCGGGGAACCCTTCTATACCCACAGCTTTTGGCAACAAACCACATGTTTGTGCTAAAAATAGCATATCAAAATTTCCAGGCAAGCTAATTTGAATAATTCATTGTCACTTTAAGTCAGTGAAGTCAGCATTGGAGGAGAGGGCGGGATGGCGGATCAGACACATGAAAGTCTACTCAGTTACACAGAGACTCAAAAGATAGAAAAAAGCTTGACTACTTCATTTTTTATGCTCGGATTTAAGTCACTGGACTAAGTAATGTTCAACATTTCAAAGCTTTTGACAACCATATAAGCAAAAATGATTTCACTTTAACTTCAACTAGTAATGTTTCTCAAGTGCTTCAATTTAGAGTCCTGCAACAAATTTGCAACCTGTTCAGGGTGTACCCTGCCTTTTCCCTGAAATCGGGACAGGCTCAGCCAACCCCAGTTTGATTGCTCATCTATTATAAAATTAAATGATTTAAAAACAGAAAAAGGGACGTTTTAGATTTTAATTTTTTAAAAAAAATATATATTTTAATAATCCCTGACTGGGAAATGTACAGTATGTGCTGCATTTCACCGCAGCAGGCTACCACCTACGACAGCGCCAATGGGGGGAGAAACATGGGGTTAGGTGTCTTCTTCAAGGACCCCAAACGTGAACTCAATGAGATACAAACCTGCAAACTTCTGGTTAACTTCCGATCCACGGGCAATATATAATTAAAAAGTGCAAACTAGGTCACTTAATGCAAAATGAGCTAAATCTGGTGTTGTAATTTGTAAAATGAAAACAATCATGAACAGGAATTCTCATTTGTTACTTTATAAAAGCTTATAAGGATGGCTTGCTCTTGGCCATGGATTTTGTTCTCCCCGACACCTACATTCTAATGTACAGAGGGAGTATTTTTAAAGTAGCAGTGCAATGGACCAAAGTAAAATGTGATGGGATTTAAATTGCATTGTTCAAACTGCCTATGGAAACAAGATTTACGCTGTCATGCACGTACCCAGGGGCTGGGAGTAAGCAGGGTGCAAGAGGAGGGAGGAATTTATAGTGTTAAAAATGGAAGTGAAACTAAATATTGCGTTTAACTTATTTCAAAGGGTTACTTTTTAATATTTATTTTTATGGTACACAATACATTTTTATGTTTACAAAAGATGACATGTGTATCTACATTTGCTTTTAAATAAAAGTGATTACCCCATGAAAGAACCTGATAATGTATGATTTATGCTCCATACTTGATTACAGGCACAATTCCAAGACAGTGTTGATATAATTTCATAAGAATACATTTTTTAATAAAGAAGGAACATTTGAAACAGATGAAAAATCGTGTTATACTGTATTACTGATCAAGGCATTAGTATGTGGAGCAACCATTTTTTTTTTTTTTCATTTTTTCTTGTTTAGTTTTAACACATGGCGATTATATGCATTTCTTGTTTTTGTTTTTTTTTCCTTTTTCTTGGTCTTTTCATGTGAATAGGGTTGGACACTGTAAGGATATTTGAGTTTGAACCCCCTGCTACACATCATTAGAATTGCAAACAAATTCTTGTTATTTCATTTCCATCTTTGAATCAAATGACTGAGTAAACTACTACTATCTTTTTTTTTGGGTATACGTATGTAGTGACCAATATTTTGTATAGAAACACAAGTCGAGCTATCAAACAAATTTTTTAAAACTGTATACAGATTGATCTGACTAAATCGTTATTAGAGTGTAAATTATTTTTTATTTAACCTACTTTTAAACTAATCTCAATTGAGATTAAACTAAATACAGTGCTCATATCCAAATGTATTTACTGTATGCACTTTTGAACAGTTTTGGACTAATTTTAGTCTCATTAAATCTAAATCAAACGGTGGCCCTTTTTCTCATCTGTCAAAGACGCCCCACATTGTACCCGATTAAAAAAAGAAACGGAAAAAGATTAAAGTGAGCAGTAGTTAGACAGTGTGCAATTTTATCGTAACATCACTCCAAATTCACAACAAAAGCTGTTACCAGCCTCCTCAGTCAGACAAAAATACTCTCTCTTGAAGATCCCGGGGAGACTGTGATGCTAAATATAACCAGCACGCCTCTCTTCGCACTGCTTCTCTCTTTCATCTGTTTATCTGTTCATCTGCCCATCAATATTTCAGCGCTTTGCGTATACCTCAGACAAACCATTGACTCATGAAAGCCGATGTTTCCTTTGACTTGTTGACAGCTAGGATGCGCAAGGATTAGTGGTGACCGCGTTGATGAGTTCACAGCGAAGTGGTTGATCTTTAAAACATCACATGCCAGATTTAAGTTGTTAGCAGGAATGTTGTGAAGATTTTAAATGGATAGAACATTTGGCAGTAAAGGTTCTTTTTGTTTAGTGTAATCATCATCCGATCCACTAACAATTACAGTATGCTAACAGGATTATTGATGTTCTTTGTGTTGATGCTACAAACTTTGGGGTACTTGTCCTTGTTTTTCCCATTTCGGGCAAACAAACCCACAATCCACAAGTTCAACTTTGTGGTAAGGTGTCTGAGCAACTGTATACGATACCTTCTTCATGCCGCTAATCCCTTACCAGCAAATAGGCATCCTCACTGGATGCCCGTTCCATTGTCTCCCTCTTATCAGAGACTGGGTTGCAGAGGCAAACGGGAAACCCAGGTTTTTCTCACCCCAGCTGCATCCTTCAGCTTACCCGGGAGGATCCCAGGGCGGATCCCAAGCTGCAAGACATACTCTTTCCAGCAGGTCCCGGAATCTACCTCAAGGCCACCTCCCAGTGGGATGTGCCTGAAACACCTCAGCAGTAAAACATTCAGGAGGCATCCTAAAGAGATGCCAGAACGACCCCATCTGGATGCTCTGGTTCTCTAACCTGGAGGAGTAACGGCTCTACTTCAAGGGCCTCCGGAATGGCAGGAATCCTTACTCTACTTCTGAGTGAAAGCGTAGCCACCCCGCAGAGGAAGCTCATTTTAGCCGCCTGTATCTGCGATTTTGTTCTTTCAGTTATCAGCCACAGCGAGTAGGCATGCTGACTGGGTGCCCGAACTACCCCTTTTGGCTCCTCTCCAGACAGAAGTGCAATCAGAAACAACCTCATAAAAAATGGTTTAATCTTTTTAACCCTTCAAGAGCAAAAGTGTTTCACCTTTTTTACTCTGAACGGGCAGACACACTTTCAAACAGGAAACTGCTTCACTTCTCGATTAATCTTGTTTTGTAATGTTTTCTAACGTGCCACGGACGCTTGTGGCGGTTTTGACCGATACTATGCCCTGTAAAGGGTTAAACACAACAATTAACAGCAACAGCACATATATAACACTATGAAGCCTATGGATCAATCAGTACAGGTTTGTCATGCAGCAATCTGTTTTTACAGTAGTTGTCAGAACGAGCCTTCAACCAATTTCTGGAACTAATATTCATTTGCAGTAAAATGTATAAACTAAAAAAAAAAAATTCTACTAATAAACAAATCTAGATCTAAAACTATTCATCAAATTTCCGAATATTGGTGCTAACCAGCATGACCCATAATCTGTCAATCTCAATTGTCCAAATGACAATATTTTTCTCCTCTACATATTGTAAACTTTCAAAATAAAATGTTTTTTTTAATGTTATGATTTATTATATGAATTGAGTATTTGCTAATTTTTTTTGTATTTTTTGGACCTCATGTCTTTCTGAATTGAATCGCATGCTAATTTTTCTTTTAGGGATCAGTGGGACAGTTAATTCTTTGCATTTTTTTTTTTTTATGAGGAGAAGGGGTTTAAAACAATGATAAAAGTCACTATTTTTAATTCAATGGGAAAAAAACGCACTGATGACTCAGACACATATAATCAGTTTTAAACTTGATTTATGACTCAAATAAAAGTAAATATGATTTTGAGTTTAAACCGTTGTTAGTATTAGATTTTTTTTCTCTCAGAATGACAATGTAATGGGACATTTTTAATACATTTTATGGTTTAAAATTGAGACTCCCAAAAGAAAAAAGTCTTTATTAATCTTAAATTCAAGAAAGATTCTCACATGTTTTCAGAAGCTAACTAACTCCAAAAATGTTCTCCTTTGAAGCCATTTCCCCATCCTGCAAATAAATCCTCGTAACAGAAGTCTGGCATTAATCCCATTTCAAAACTTTAGAAACATCTAAACGTCCAACAAGATAATCTGAAACAGAAAGGAGGATGAGAGAGACAACAGTCGTATGGAGGACTTATTCGACTTAACAGCCCTGATGTATCAGTGTTTCCCTTTGCATTTAATTCAATGTGGCACAGGGTGCTGGAGGTCTGGCTCTTTCCTGAGTTGATGAACAGCAGCATGACAACAAGGCTGCCGAGTGAGGTGAGATGGAGGAGGGCAGACAGGAAATGGATAAAATCTCTGGATAAAATTGGTCAAACAAATTGTTTTTGTCTTGTCGGCAAAACATGTAGCGCTAATGGGAATGCTGTTCGGTCATACGTGTTTAAGCAATTTACGAGCTTTGCCGCCTGGTATTTGGATAATGTTTGAGCACCAGGTTGTTCTTGGCCATGGTTTTTACTTTCCACCGCACTGACATTGCACATTTGTAAATGTATTATAAGTGGGGGGTTTTTTGTTTTTGTTTTTTTGTTTTTTTAGCCAAAGGCACTTTTTTGAGCCAGAAAAATGTACCACTAGTCTGTTATGAGAGAAAAATTGTTACCTCATGAAAGCACAAAAGCCCAATTTTAATGGGGGCTGTTCTTAGCAAAAGGTGAGCAACAGGTTTCAGAATAAAATCCAAATGTAGGTTAAAAAGTTTAAATAGAATTTCTGTTCTGTTGGATAAAAAATGAAAACGTTTGAAGAAGCATGTGATAGACGCTGAAAATGGAAACAGTGCCTCTTCCAGGCATTTTTGACAAGAAAGATGGATGGACCTGGTGTGTGATAGCATTTGCTTGCTCGCTATGCTCTCTTCAACCGTAAATGAGAACAATCGGGACTGATAGTGTTGTGCGGAAAGGGACGGTAGTTGCCGGGTTGCCAAAAGGGAGCCATTTTCTTTCAGCAGCAGTAAAATCGATATGAAGCTTTTCGATGAGTCCTTTAAATTAGAACAGGTCCCAAACACAAAACAAAACCACAGTCTCAATGCCTTTGGTATATTACATCTTAAAAGAGATACTTTCTTTGTTTTGAAGTTCAATTCAATTTTTCAATTCAAATCAATTCAATTTTAATTGTATAGCCCAAAATCCCAAAAATTTGGTCTAAACGGGCTTCACATTGTAGATTTAAAAAAAACAAAAACAAGAAAAGAAGGAGAATGTATAAACACAAATATACGGCAAAAGCTATCTAACAAATGGTAGCTAAACAATTTCCGCACAATCCTGCCCGTAGACTCTCCTTTACGGTGAGAAAAAACTCCTAAAAACCCATCAGTGGGGAAAATAAGAAACATGGGGATTTATGGGGATTCACACAAATGAGCGATCCCTCCCACGGGACGAGCATCCAATGTGTCTGAGACTATTGTTTAAATACGTATTAGCTTATTTTCCTCTACGTTGAGAAAGAAGACATGATTTCTTATAAAGATGCAACCTACTTTAGATGAGATCTCGAGGATACCACTTTCATGTCTTTTATCATCAATATAAAAACTTATTTTTGTCGGGCAATGTTTTGGTGTATTCAAGTTTTTAAAAAAACAGGGGTGTGCTTCTATTAGAAAGTGTGCTTCTATTGGGAAAAATACAGTATGTTCAGAATATTTATTAATATCCACACATAAATTTTTGTACTTGTTCACACACATACATCATACCACATCATTTAAACTCCTAGACAGAGGTAATATTCATTTAGCAATGGTTCGCGCTCAGGGGCCAGGACCAATTAGGGAGCGGGAAGAAGGGAGAATTCACAATGTCAAAAGCGGAAGTGAAACTGAAAAATTGTTTAAGTCTCCTTTTTTTTTTTTGGCAAAACTCACATTTCTAAGCCAAGAAAAATACAATTTACTTACTAGTAGTTTAAGAAAAGATAAGAAACGTTTCCCCACAAAGGCACATAATAGATACCTGCTGTGGTTCTTTTTTTTTAAATCTACAGTTTTTGAAAAAATGAAATATCTTCCAGCACACTGTTTGCTCTACATAAATTTTGGCCTCTGACAAACAACCTGCTCCACATTCTTTTTTTTTTGGCTTAATTTGTACAAACGCTCATTCAAAGTAGGTCAGACATCCACAAAAGCAGGCGGGATCCTAAGCAGCGGTATCAGAGATGGTACAAATAATTGAAATTCAAACCTCTGGATGGAAATTTGCCATCTCTAACTAGAAGGGGGAGGAGATATTGTTCTCTTGAAGGCTCTGATAAATAATCCATGGGTGTGATGTCTCACAAGGTCAAAGCTGGTGCCTCTCCAATCGGCAAGCGTTTTTATTCAATTTTCAGTTTGAACTCATCCATTTTACAGATGCACAGGGTAAAAAGCTTTTTGCCTGGTAGAAAATGGGAGTTTTATTTATTAACCTTAAAAGAAATGAGAACAGGAGAGATGAAAAAAAAAAACCAAAAAGGGCAGGTTGGTTGCTGTGAGGGCGTACAGTATAGCTACTAAAATATAAAGCCATTCAAAATAACACTGACTTTTTTATATTTTTCAAACTTGTACTGCGTTGAAAAGAAATGAACGACGCGTTTCCTTGTGCTATGCAAACTTATCTCACCATTCCGGTTTCATTCAGATCGCCATTATTCGACATTCTTCATTGCAGCGGGGCTCGTTGTGAATGAGGAATAAAAAGTCATTGTTGCCATGGTAATGATGAACATGTATAGCGCTGGCTGAGACAGAGGGCTTTGACAAAAGGGCCAGATCAGACAAAACCCGATGTGATCACTCTGAGCTCAATGCTGATGTGTTTTGACAAAACGACAATCTACAGGCAGCATTCGGAGACTCGTACCTGAGGCTCCTCGCTCTCATTATGCCAATCTAAGAGCATAAAACAGCAAACATTTAGACATTTAGACACTGAATACATGCTGACATGACAGCCGATACCACAAAGGAAGTCTGACAGAATGAAAGGAACCACTGAGCTCCAAAACTTGTTCTGCTGAGACAAAAACATTTGTTTATGATAAACAAGAGAAAGTCGGATTCTGGATGATGTGGAATTTCTTTTTTCCTGAAATTGACTAAATACACAAATTCTATTGACTGTTAGGCGTTTGAAAATTAATTGTTTTCTGAACTGTTAAAAAATTTTGAAAGTGCAACACTGAACTAATTTGTATAAACATCCATTAAATTAGATTATTTACTGTCTCTCTGTACAGAGCATTTCCAGACTGAGAAGATTTTCGTGCTTCAATTCCAGGTTGTCCTGTCATGTGGTGCTCACCTCAGCTTTAGTTCCTCTCACCTATGCTTTAAACCAACGCGCATCTGCTGACTTCTTCAGTTTAATTCAAGATACGTAGTGATCCTCTACTGGGGAAATTCAAATATTCACCAGCATTCCAAGCAGTCCGAGAGAGCTCCAAACAGCTTCTTAACAGCTGCTGGGTTGGGTGGAGCTGAACAGCGGCTTGGTGGAACAGTGGTGGCAGGGTTGCTGGGTGGAACAGAGTTGTAACAGTTGCTAGGTCAACATCACACACAAATGTTGGCTCTGCATGGGGCAGAATGTACATTACCATGGCAACAATGTGGGGAAAGTGTTGTGGCACCTAATAAAACCCTAAATTGACCACTAAAAGATCCAATTCTCAACAGCAACTTACATCCTTCACTGTAATGTGGTCAGAACAACACCATTTGTTGCTCACAAACCCACCGGAGTTGAGCCAACTGTAACTGTAATCTTTTTGTTTCCTTGTAGTGCAATGATTAATTCTTAATTCTCTCTTCAATCAGGTTTTTATAAAATTACAAGTTGGACTTTAATGGGAAATAAGGTTCCCATAGGACTAAGTGTTGATCCACCAGGCGGCTATAGAGTGTCAAAATGATCTCGAGTTGCATTGGTGTCACGGCAAGTAGATCAATGTTGGCCTTTGATTTCGGTTTGATATTACAGTCTCCCTTCTTCACACAGTAAAAACACAGTTAAATTCCAGATGGATTGGTTTCTAAGTGCCTCCTGCTGGTAAAAAATCCAGAATTCCTCTCTTTAGCCAGCACACCTAAGTACTCTTTGTTAAATCTGTTTGCAACTAAGTTGCGGTTCCCACCGGGCTTTGGTTTGTGCTTGTGGAGTCCAGTAGATTGTCTCTCAGTGCTCACATGAATGACAAACTTTTTATAACACGTTCTTAGATATTCGAAGTCCTGAATGCAAACCAAACAAGCTTGATTTCCAAACATCCCAGAAAACCACAGGCTTATTCTAACTCCTCCAAGCCTCAAAGTAAAAAGCACTGCCATTAAGACTTTTTCTGATAGAACCATCCTAGAGTCAACTTTGAGACGCAGCTGAGTAAACCATCTTTACCTGGACAAAACTTGAGAAGATACTTTGCATATGGGAAGTACAGTTTTTGGTTAATTGAAGATTTTCTTGAAGAGCATCTAATTATCTGTTTTATGTGAACAAGAAACAATGTTGTTTTTGGCAGCCATCCGAGTTTTTTATTTAGTCTAAGTCTTTGAAATGAAAATTAAGTTTTAGTCACATTTTAGTCATCTCTATATATTTTAATTTTAGTCGAGTTTTAGTCGGCGAAAACTCAAGAGGGTTTTAGTCTAGTTTTAGTGTAAAAAAGCAAAGACCAACAAACATTCTTACTTTAACAATTGTGGCTTTATTACTGAAAATGGTGCAGGTTATTTGTAAAAAAAAAAAAAAAACCCTGTCAAGCTTTAACTTGCGCAAAAACAGCAAAAATTGTAAAATAAAATAAAAATAAGTTCTTCGGTGAGTGAAGTATAGTGTAACTTATAACTTGTAACAGTCATTAGCGCAACCAAACTAAGACGGAAGTTAGCAGCGCCGACAAGCTAGTATTAGCTTGAAGTCGTCATGCCGTTTGCGCAAAATATGTGGGAAACTTTAAGCTTAAGTTTCCGACCACCAAGCCCTTTTGTTGCTGTTGCTGCCATGGTGTGTGACTTTCTCGTGGCTGCAGGTGTGTTGTGTAAACGGTGTAAACGTGCAGCATTGTGGGGGGCGTGCCGCCATGAGAGACAAAATGCAGCCGCTGTGCTTTTTCTTTTCACAGACACAAATGTGAAAGTCTGACGCCTATTTCGTCACATTTTTGTCTCGTCAACAGAAACTTGCAAACATCTCATTATATTTTTGTCACTAAAGAGCCACAATTATTTCGTTTTTTGTTACACCATCATCATAAAAAAAAGCCTCGTATACAAAATAATTTAGTTGTCGTTATCATTGACAAAAACAACACTGACAAGAAAAAATGCTTTAACTCACAATGTGCTGATGTCATTAAATGTAAACATCCAAATGAACTTTAGTAGGGATTTTAGATAAAATAAGTCATAATCACAAAGCCGCATTATGCAATCCTCTCTAGGCAAAAGCCTCAAAGATGGTACTGTTCTTCTCTAAACCATCGGGACAACTTACCTTGGATTGAGTTATGAAAACTAACAGAGACCTCCCTCAATGTCAATGATAGCTCATTAGTCCAACAATTAGGAAAGCCAAAGCCCATTAAGACTTTTAAAAACCACAAAAAAAAAAAAAAAAACTATAAGGGAGAGTTTGTTCATACATTCAGTCTTAATGGCTTTGAATGTGCATACGTGTCAATAATTTAAATAAATCATTGGGGTCTACTTTAGAATTTCTGTTCATTTAGCACAGAGGCCAGAAAAAAAAATGGGTTCAGGAGATCTTTTCAGTGAGCTGGGTTACCAATCGAGACAGATTGAGTTATTACACTGTCAGAAAATGTCCTCTAAAGTCTTTCATCTTTATGTGGAGAGCAAATCACGATGAAACCAAACTCCCCTGGCTTTCTATCTCATTCATTGTTCTAAATTGTCTGTTTATTTAGAATTACACTGCTAGTTGGTACAATACAATTCACATGTTGTCCACCTCTCTCCCTCCTCTCTGGGAGAGAGCCCCATCCAGGACTCTGCGTTCCTGTCCTGGGCATGGCCACACCGAGGAGACCTCCGCGCTTCTTCATCCCCGCTCCATCAGGACGAAATCCATCTACTCATCCCCGCCGTGGGCATCGCTGGGCTGAGGAGTCTCCCGTGTCTCCATCAGGATGAAGAACATCTACTCATCCCCGTTCTGGACATCTCCGGGCTGAGGAGTCCCCCAGTGTTTCCATCAGGATGAAGAACATCTACTCATCCCCGTACTTGACATCTCCGGGCTGAGGAGTCCCCCGTGTTTCCATCAGGATGAAGAACATCTATGACTTCTTTAGATATTTAGCTGTAGATTAGAATAAGCTAATATTTAAACAATAATCTTTGACACATTGTTTGCTCGTCCCGGGGGAGGGATCTCTCTTTCACGTGGATCCCCATGAGGTTTCTTATTTTTTCCCCACTGATGGGTTTTTTAGGAGTTTTTCCTCACCGAGAAGGAGAGTCTAAGTGCATTAATGTGCTAGTCTTGTTTAGTTAGCATTTGTTAGTTATTTTTCTTGTTGTGTATTTGTGTTAATACATTCCTCTTTTTCTTGTGAAGCCCATTGAGACGGACATTCTGTGATTTTGGGCTATACAAATAAAATTGAATTGAATTGAATTGATCTGCAAATGAAGCTGTCGTACCTTCATTTGCAGATCAAATATCATGCAAATGAAGGTACGACAGCTGTTTTTTAGGTCTGTTCAGGGTTGGGATCAGAGGTCATGTGACTGAGCAACTTTCTATGGGAGCTTGATTCTGATCATCAGAATCATTCTTGCTGATGAATCTGATGGGAAATGTAACATAATCTGAAGAAAAAAAAACATGTCTTTGTCAATTTAATCAGCTAAACTGACCTCTACTTGATCGTCCTGTTGAAAGATGCAACAACTTGCATTTTCGTTTGTACTTTTTATGCTTCTGACAACAAAACAGATACTCTGGCATATTTATTTGTGGTTTACATGCTGAATTATTCATTTTAGGAATTTATTCTTAGCCCGATTGATCACTCATGAAACGTGCCGTGTCTTAGAACAGTAACTCTGAAAGATAAAATAAGAAAATAATGATAAAAAAATAATAGAAAAAAGTACATTTAGCAACAAAGGACTTGGGCATATTTCTTTAACTGTGACAGGCTTTCGTTTCCATTCTCCATAATTGTTTGCGATACTGTTAACTTTCGAATATAGGTTGCCCAAAACCCTGAATTCAACCATTTATGTACCTTTTTTTGTTGATTTGGGATATTATATTTAAATTTTGTTATTGTGTTGCACATTTAAGTATTTTTTTAAAAAACAAACAATTTGACTGTTTTCTTTACATACAAAGCATATTCTGATCCTCCAAATTTAAAACATCCTAACTCTTTGCCCGACGCTGTCATCCCAAATCTCTAAAGGATAAAACATGCTATTAGTCCTCATAATTACATTCGCTAAAAGCTGATTAAATCCTAATCCTTTGGGGTAAAAGAATACAGACAAGTCAGAAATGAAGTGATAGCAAATGCAGAAAGAATTTAAAAGAGGTATGAAGGAAGAGTCAAGCTGTGGCTCACACATCACTGTACCGACTATCAATCTTCCAACCACTCCTCATTAAATAATAAAGATAAGATGGAAAAGCTCTCATTGCTTAAATCCATTTAGCTAAATCGCACTCTATTGTAGAAAAAAAAATGTATTTAATGATTCATGAAGCAGCTCTCACATCAACTTTTAGACATTGGCAAGGAAGATGAGCAGTGATTGTGGAAGTCAGACTTTAAAATAAGACTTAACAATTAGTTTGCATACTACGGAGAAAAGAAGGTTGTAATCCAGCAAAATATGTTTAAAATTTTTTTATGTACGACCAATAGTTGTGGGTAAAACTTCAGACTGAGAGCTGGGAGGATCTAATCTGGGGGGTTAGTGTTAGTATTTAACGCTGTTACTGTCTGTGGTTAAGTTTTGACAAGTTTTAGCTTCTTGAATTTAAATATTTTCAGAGGCATCTATTATTTTATGACATTTCAATGTTATTATCAGATTGTTGCTTTTTTAAAAAAATTTGTCATCGAAGGGAAAAGCCAGTAAAACAAGAGGAACAAACAAAAACAAATTATCAAATTAAAGCGGTCCAAAACCTAGCTAAATTTCTCTCACGAAAACATCTACCAAACAATTTTACATTTTAATAATGCAGTTTTTAGCATTTATGTGGTTGAAATATTTTTTTCAGTAGCGATTAAAACTCCATGAAAAGAGTAACTTCAAGTTTGAAAATCAGAAAATGGGCGATGAGCAGTGATGCATATAGACTCTTTGACATGTTACTAGAATATGAAAAAAACAAATGCACAAACATAGCTGATCGGCATTCAAGCAACCAGTTCTTTAACATTCTGATCATGCCAAAACTCTAGCAGTGTCCATTGGAGTTTTTAAAGCATTATATCTACTGCCGTATTCAGTCAAACTGTTAATGCTGCACTTTTCTGTTTTTTTGTGGGCCTGCTCCTAGTGATGCGAATTCCTGCCGACAACGCCTCTTTGTTACCAAAGGTTCTTAACACTGGAACTACCAAAGTCAATTTAATGTTTCTCAGAAGTTGACGTCTTATTACTGTAATTACATTGATTTTTGATGTTCCAGGGCTTTTGACTTTTTCTGTATTTTTGTAGTATTCCTATCCTGTAATTTAGATGAAATGAAATACTAAAAACACGTTCTGAGTATTTCTTCCTCTAACTTACATACTCGTCATTTTGACGCCTCTATTAAATTCATTGTAACTTTTACCCGCGCCTGACTGAAGAGCGGTTAGTGTTGTCAGATAACAGTTGTGGTGCCACTCAGGTGAAAGCTAGGTGAACAAAAATGGATTTAAGAAGACATTTGTCAGTCACTTCAGTGTACGACGTCATCACCATAGCATTGATTGTCAAATTGACGGCCATGGGAGTTCTATTTGTTCCAGAATTCTGGTAGCGCTAGTGTTAAATGACCACAACGGAGTACTACATGATTGTAAAATGTTGAAACAAATAGTTTTGATAAACACAAATAAACAGACAAATGATTTTGCATTTCATTCCGATACAATACAAAAAAATAAACTTAACTTTAACCTTAGACTGAGGTACTGGGATTTTTATGTACGTTTACACTCCTATTATGAAACAATGATTAATTGTCAGCAGAAGGACTTGTCCGCTAACAAACATATCATTTTTCTTCTTTTTAATTTTTTTTACTTCATTATGTTGACAAATGTCCAGTTGGGTCTTCCTCTAGGCCTCCTGCCTGGCAGTTTCAAACGCAGCATCCTATTTGCCCCCTCTCTAGCTGGATATGTCAGAAACATCTAAGTCTGGCCTAGCTGACTTGATCTCCTGAACTTCCAACACATGCTATTCATCTAATGCCGTCATTCCTGATCTCGTTCGTCCTGGTCACTCCCAAAGAGAACCTCAGCATTATCCTTTCCATGTTTTGTCTGTAGCTGCTTCCATTTATCTTTCCTTTCTTCTTACAGATTTTGTGCACCGTGCATGCCAATAAATATGTCTTGTAAATATTGACGTTCACCACTTTAACAGTAGACAGTATCTCACTTAATATACTATCCAATCTTTCAATAATAACCAACCATGGTTCTCTTCATCACTGCCACTGGCATGCCTCAATGAACTGAAGAGAAAATTAACATAAAAAGCAACAATGTCGGCGTGCGTGTGCCAACGGAAATTGATGGAGCCATTGATGTCACATTACTAGTGTTCGGGGAGACTTATGGTGTGTATAAAAATGATGGATGTATTATTACGACACTAACTTTGAATTGAAAAGAACCCCTGAGTATGTTACAAAGATGAATCTACAATGGATGGCTGTATAAAATGTGCAAGTTCCCTTGTTTTTTTTATACACAGCCATAAGTGAAAAGACACGTTATTCAAACCTGAGATTTTGCATCTTAAAAGCACATCTTACTCTGAAAGAAGCAGTGATTTTAATTATTGATGCCATTTCCTAGACTTTTAAAACATTAACCACTAAACAGATGGCGTCACGCTAAGTGTACTTTTACAGTCTGTAAACACAACATACGTATATAAAGTCTTTGTAATTATTTTCATATATTCTAGAGAGCATCTGTATTATGTGTATGTTTGAGGTTTTAAAGTTGAGAAAGTATCTTGAGATCAGATGTGGGTGCCTAATGTGACACGAAAGCTTTTTACATGAGTTGTGTTGCTTATAATCTGAGCCGTAATAACATTAGATTTTAAATTGTGGATTTAAATCCAAACCGTGACATTACAGCCCCAATAAAACCTTCCCCACAGTGAAGTCTGAAAGCTTTCAGAGTGGGAATGCATGTTTTGGGATCAATTCAATTTGTCATTTTGCTGTTTTGGAAATTTACCGTTGTCATTCTTTCATAATATTAAAACAAAGGAAGCAGATAATCACTTGTTTGTGATCCAATCTGATTTATTTCCAATATTTACCTTACGTAATATCCAGTACCCAGCCAATCTGAGCACAGAACTTGCAGATCTGCATCAATTTCACAACAGTGTGGCTTCCCATCAAATTAATATGTTCATCCAACCTCGACATGCTGCCAGGCAACCTGCGCAGCAGAAAGTGACATTTGGGAGCAGCCAGCATTCAGTGTGTTTGCACTGTAGCATGCAGACAGTCTGGCACGCACTTGAAGACACACACACACGACAACATGAGCAAACACGCACAGACATGCAGCACTGGCACCTTTAATCATCTCCCAACATACACACAAGCCCAGCGTAATGCTTTTCTGAAACCCAAAAGAGCAGTCCCTTGAGACTAGATATCAGTGCAAAGCATTATGGGTGTAGCTATCTGGCATTTTACATCAAGTTGGGGCCAATTAGCCCAGAGGGAGTGAGAAGATCGCATGAGAAACTGAGAACACAAAAGAGTAAAGAAGCCTTAAAGTGGTGATTAAAACAGACTTCTTCACCACACCACCATTAAACTAAACCTTCAACTGGATAAATGAAAATGTCTCCTTTAGTGGCAAATCGCATCTGATCGGGGGATGTTTCCCCTCATTTGTTCTTTTATGGAGTTTTATACTTAAGGGCTTTTCTGGAGGGGAACTTTTCCAAGTTCGAGGATCACACTAACTAATTATGTTTTTCAGGAGATTTTTGAGATTGGGTTTTTTATGAATCAACCACAGTTTAAGGAGGAGATTGTCAGGGTTTTAGGATGTGGAAGGAGAAGAATCCAATTGCAGGAAATCAAAGAAGGTTTATTAAGACAATTCAAGTAAGTCTGTAAAGCAAAGAGCACAGGATTGACTCAGGATTTCAAAAGTTCAAATAATAACAAATTTCAAACATGGTCAGGCAACCAGGATGACCTGGCTGGAAGAGATGGTATGACCTGACAAGGAAGTCTGGGGTGATTGCCCTTAAATAGATGACAGGGTGCACAGATGTGTGGAATCAGGAATCATCCTCAGCTGACCCTAATCAGGTTAATTGGGAACATCCAGGGCTCACTCTAGTGGCAGGTGAGGAATCCTGACAGAGATATTGAGTCCTCCGACTGTCTGTGCAATCCTTCAGTAATATTTTTTGTGAACGCAGTATCTCCCAAACCATTAAAGGAATTTTATAGAAACTGCCCACAGTTACTCAGTGCCAAGGCGCACTGAGGCATACAAATCGATGAATTGGTGTTGACTCACCAATACAATAAATGAAAAATTATCAGCCTGTAGCAAAGTTAAAAGCCAGTTACTTGAAAATTATAGATACAGTATTATTCTGTTTTGTTGGTGTCTATTAAATTTACGATCGAGTGATCACACACCTTCCTGTTGAAAGTTTGAAAGTCACTGCTGTATCCGTCTTTACCACTGAAGCCACTACTTTCTACCCACTTTACCTTCAAAAAGAGAAATAAATACCATGTTGCGTGAGGGAAAATAGTTGACTTGAAGTTCTGTTAAACATTTAATACCTCCCTATTGCTCATTTTCTCCTACTACGGTATCAAAGATGGTTTCAAGTTACCCCCTCGGTATTTGTATTGAGTTGTAGTATCATGACCACCCTGCCACAATATACCGTATTCAGAAGCAGCGCGTGGCAGCACATCGACTGCCTGCCTGTCTTTGGTGCGTAGGTATCCAGAAACCCAGCGAGGTGTAGGTGATATGAGCAACGAGGCGGCACAGATATAAACATTTGTTTTCCCTTGTGTTGACTAAGACGTGTAGCACAGTCATGGTTGGATGTGTGGAGTGTAAAGGGCAGTCCTGCAGATTGATGTGAAGATGAAACACACATTTACAGAGAAAAGGAAAGAGTATTTTGTAGAAATAAAAGATTGAATTAGAAGGTGATTTGTTTAAATACGTCAGGAAGATAAAAGTCAAAAATAGGCAAAAAAAAATTGAAAGCACTGTCACATACCGCACGTCCACTTAAGATCCCCTTTCCTGTGTGTGTGCTTTTTTTTGTACTCTTTCCCTCTAACACAATCTTATCTGTCTGCCTGCCTCCCACTGGTGAGTCTGGATATCAGCTTCTGTAATGAAAGAGCACACTTCCCTTTGCCCCAACTTCTAAATGAAGTCTGCATTGACATCTATCTCTCCCTAGACTCTCTCTCAGGCTTGTGATTTCCAAATTCTCCACTGCTTCAAGGTCACTGTCATCTATGCCCGCAGTATGTGTGTAAAGGGGTAAAAGAGCGGGTTCTTCATTATGATTGAAGAAATGCAAAAATGAAAAAGACAGACAAGACTTAAGTGGATTTTGTTCGCCTATTCTCTTATAAAAACGTTCAGATAAAAGGCTGAGCTTTATCCCACAGGGAAGGTGAAGGCAAAAATAGCAAATCCATTTTATTTTCTAATCATTTGTCATAACAAACGTCTAAAAATGACTGGGCTGCTTCCGTTTCAAAGAACAAAGCAAGAGCGCTGTGCACACACACATGCATTCAGACCTCGTTTTTCAACTTTGTGCGACTAAATGTGGCACCGACTAGAGGGATGTAGCAAGCATGGTCAGTTAAATTTGGATTTATTTCATGGCGAGACAGTGCGTTTCAGAGCTGTACCGGGTGTACCACGTGTGTGAGACGATGTGACAAATCTGACATCAGCTTGAAATATAAAAAGTCACATTTCTTTCTGGTATGGATACAAATCTGTCTCGAGGTGAGGACAGGAAACAGAAGCTGAAATCTATCATGGGTCACAAAAGAAAAAAAAGTTCCATGATGCTAGTTCTAACTGTTCTGCACATTTCAGTACAAAGAAGAAGACATTATGAACCGTCAACCCATGATTACTTTGCATTATTGCAACCCATAACAAAAACACCACTGGTATGTGTAGTAAGTGTAAATTTGGCAAATCTGCGTAAAAAGTTTGAAAAACTGCTAGATGAAAGAGCAAAGTCTACAGGTAGCGACTACGACGTGTTTCTGCAGATTTGGTTGATGCACCGTCATCACCACGTGTGCTATATTGACAAAATACTCCACCCGTTTACTTTGGACCCAGTTAGAATTTTATTTGATGTCTCTTCAAAACAACCATTAATAAGATATTTGTATTGGCACAGCAGTGACCAAAAACATTTGTTTTTCTACCATTTACGACTATTCTCACCATTTTATTCAAGTCACCAAACAGTTTCTTGGACCGACCATTTTTGATCATGCTTAAGTTTTTGGAGCCAATTTTATTAACTGTTTAGGGGAAAAACTATTTTAAAATGCTAGTAACTACACCTAGTTTGATTGAGGTGTGAAATGAATGGAAAAAGGAGCATTTAGGTGGTCAAACGTACAGCTTTTTAAAGTCTATTTTTGGGTTATATACACAAATGTAAAAAAAATCTCAGTTTTTCTCATGTAATAGTTGTTTTCTGTAATCCAAACCAGTAAATGTTTATCCTTCAAGACGCTTTTTTTTCTGCAAAAACCAATTTTGCACCAAGCATTTTGTTTACATCATGATAAATGGATGCTGACCAATGGGCTCTTGTGTAAATTGTGACCAATGAGGTTACCTGCAGAGCAGTGGAGACCATGCTTCACTGCACCTGCAGCTAAAAACACTTCACAAATCATTCCCACTCACCTCAACAACTCCTTCATATACTTCCACTTCCACTGTGTTTTTTAAAGCCCTGAAACCAACAAGAGCTTTCGAAGAAGAGTTTCGCATTTGCCCGCAGTTTGTGAAATAGATGGTTTGCTCCCTTTTGATGTTTGACCCGTTTTTTAGAGTTGAACTTTTCCCCAATCATCAACAATTTGACATTGAAACCAAGCTGTGCGTAAACTGTTGCTATGGCAAATATTTAAATGCTAATCAATGAGATATTCTTTTGTAAATGAGAAGAGCTGCATGTGATGAACATGCAGATAAGTGTTTCAACATTTTTATGTCAGTCGTAAACCTCACATTTTGTAAACCGTGTTCAGTTCAGTGGCTTCAAACACATTTTTGTTTGTACGTCTTTTTCTGGTTTGAGTGGTCGTGCATAAAAATAAGACGCATAAAAACACTGAAAATCCTTGTTGTGATCAAAACTTGAAGCATTTTTCAAATGGATCCACCAGATCAGCCATTTGCGAACTACGCCCCGCGGGCCATATGCTGCCCATTAAACGTTTTAATCTGGCCCAAAAAATTTCTAATAAATACACCATGTTAATGTTTTATTTCTCCTGCAATTTTGATGTTTCCTCACAAGAATGCACATTCTAGATATATTGGCTTTGTTGCAAAAACAACAACACTGTTCCCATTAAATGTGTGTGTTTCCGTGATGTGCACATGTCAAAATAGATTGTTAGGAGATTTCAAACCTATATTTTAAACCTAGCACGCTAGATGCACGTTTTGTTTAAGCGCTAGGGCGCTTGAGTATAATGTTATGCTAGATTATGTGCGTGTAGCGGCCCCAATGGCTTCCCATATCTAGCATGGTGGTTTGCCAAAGCAAGCCATCCCTCTGCTCCTGTTCCGGCTCGTTGGTCAAATGTTAGAACCCAATGTGGCCCGCAAATCAAAAGGTTTGCCCACCCCTACACTAGATGGAAAAAAAAAAATTTAAACCCTCCAACAGTTGACCCACAAGTTCTCCGTTTTCTTATTTTTTTTGGAGGCACAATATGTTTTCTTTTCTACATCTGCTGATGGAAAATTTAACCTATTACCCATGAACTGTTTTTCAAATCCGATTGGACTTAAAAATGAGCTTTGGTTCAGAGAAGATGGTGGTGTTTAAGAATTTAAACACGATGTGAAAGATGAATAAACTCAATGAGAAACATTGCCTCGATTTCACATTGACATCTGCAAAGGCATTGCTGTAGCGGACAGAAATTTTGTTCGGTCCTGCTCTGAGCTAACAGACTGCTAAAGGTTTCATCATTAAAAACAGAAATGTGGTCTTGTTTTTTGAGATCTTAGTCTCTCTACTTGGCGCCCAACCATTTTTTGAAAATACATTTGTGTCACCTGGTTAAGAGAAAATAGGGGGTGAGGGGATGGGGCTCATATTAGATAAATTAAGCTTAAAATGTACATGCTATCACACCAGCATGCGATTGCTCTTATTGAAACATTTTAAAATAGCTCGACAGGTTTGCACTATTTGTTAACAAAAAGTAATTACCCTATTATTACCAATAGAAGCACACTTTCTATTATAGGCACACCCCTGTTTTTTCCTGAAACTTGAATACAGCAAAGCTTAATCAAAAATAAATTAATAATAAAGTAACAAAAATAAGTCTTCCATATCCAAGTTTGCTCAAGTCTGACATGTGCGTGTCCTTTTAGGAAACGCCAAATAGCGCTACCGCCCATGTTCAGCTTGTGTTGGTACCAGTACACTTCTTATCCAATTTTTTTTATTTGCCCTGCAGATTTTTTTTTTTACAAATGGCTTTTTTATAGATGTGGACTGCATCATGCGCATGTATAGCAAATTATACAGTAGGATGACTTTAATGAAGTAAACAATTCTTTAACTGCGTAGTAACATTGGGAGGGTTTTTTTTAGGTTATGATTCCCTTCAAGTAGGTTTAGCAAGTTCTACCTTGTACGACTGCACAAGTTTTTTTTCTGGTTTTCTTAAAATGATCTCTCACTTTTGAGTTCAGTTGTCACTGTACCTGATTAACACTAATATATATGTGTTCCGCTGCAGTTTTAGAAAAAAAAAGTCTTAAAAAGAAAACTGATACATTTACCATTAAATCAGTCAGTGATTTTACAAATAGTTAATCATAATAGTCACTGGTTCACTAATCGTGTCAGCATTGTCACGTACTGTACACCAAGATGTCTGGTTAAAATCCCATTTACACTCCCGTTTTGACCTGCAGGCTCTTGACCTCAACTGATCCCCTACCATGCTAGAATGGATTTATTTGCAATTTAACTTTTTCTTCTAAATGTAAAGATTTTCTTTTAAAAAAATCTTCTTTGCATGTCCTTCGTGGGTAACAATGCACAGAGTAGAAAGTAAGCATATTGGCCTGACTCAGGGGCTAGCAAAGTACAAAAATCAATAAAAGCTTTGAAGCGTGCCGGGCTAACATCCTGCTCTACCCCTCAGAGGACAGTTTGAGATGCTAGCTGCTGCTTTCAGAGGTCCATTAATGGCTCGTTTAGTTTCATTATTATTTTTAAGTTAGGGTCTTGATTCCATCAGTAGTACACTGAAGGATTTAAATTCCATTTGCCAGCAAGACTGAATCTAAGATTAAAGAGGATTAAATTAACTTTTTTGGTTATTTTAAATTTACCCTCTCTGTATGTGTGGGTTCAATTTTTGGTTGGTAACAAGTCATTTTTTGATTTCTTAAGAACTTTGATTTGATTCAATCTAAGCAAAATGGTCACAACTACAGGGTAGTTAATAGTTTTTATTGGCCCTCATTTATCAAAATTGCAGGCAAAATGGTGTATGTGTTCACATAAAATACACCAGACTGTGTACGTCCTGGGAGTTCAGTTCTAACACCAGTGGTGCTTGAGAAAGGGACCTCCTGCAAAAAAGTAATCAAACGCGTGTCGATTTGTTTGGTTTTTATCCATCAAATTTTATTCAATGTGCCCACTACTTTTTTTAGTGGATTCAAGCTTTACCAAAGACAGTGAATTTAATTATTTTGTGCATCCTGATGAAGAAATTTGATTTGTTTGAAAAGACATAATGCTAAAAAATGTTGAGCATTAGATGAAGAGGAAAGTTTGGTGAAACGTTCTTGCACACATAAATAGCTTAAGGTAACATCAAGTTCATTTTGTGCAGGAAAAGGTGCAGTAATCGCTTTTTAGCAAATTCCCTTTATAAAATCTATCTTTGCATGTCGTTAGTGGGTAACATTTACCCACTAATTAATATTTCATATTTACTCAACATCACAGCAATTTATACAAACTGCACGGTCGAGTCTTTCAACCCGAATGAGAGCATAGTTTTGGCCCTACACCACCTTTACACCCAGATTTTGGCACACGCTACTTTGATAAATAAGGGCCTTTGTCCTTGCATATGCAAAGCTAAGATAAGACCCAGCACTGCTCAGAAAAACCTTGAAATGGGAAGTACTGTACTTACACAAATCGTCATCTTAATCCCCTGGGATTTAGCTTTCTAATGTTCCATTATTTTAACGTTTTTTTTTTTTTACTACCGACATTGAATGATACTTGTATTCTTTAAGAAAATAGATCAAAACTTTTTTTTGATTGATGATGGTATTAGAGTCTCTTGGGCACTACAGTTACATTTCTATATGAAATCATTCTTGATTCCTTTTATGATAAACACATATAGGGAAAAGACAAAAAGATGGAATATTGTCAGAATTGAACAAAAAGAACACGTTTTTGCCAGGGGGCATTTTATGCACCTTAGGGACTGAAAGCACTTCAATATGCACTGTTGTGCAATGCTCACAGGCACTATTAGACTGTGGGGAAAAACATGTTCTCATGGTGGAGGATATTTATGTCTGCATTTGGCAGGGAATGCCTAAAGGCGATATGTGACAGAAAGTTAAAGGATACCCTGGAAGAGCTTGGAAAGCTTGGCTGTTCAGCCTGGCCTGCAAAATACCGGCCCCCCTTACTCTAGTAAATTGGCTTGAGATAACTTGGCACTCCAAATGAAGCTTGTGTCCTCTTTTGAGCTTGCTAACTTCACCCTGATGAAAAATGACTACCTTCTGACCTCCTGTGACAACCGTTTCACACCTTTACTTCATTCATTAATGCTCTAAAAAGATAGCTGCTGCATCCAAACAGCCCACCTCTAGAGAGGTGGTGGTGGGAAAACAGGTCAACCACGTTGCCATAGTAGCTAGCTTATTGACATAAATGGCTACATATCAGAATGTAAACTTCATTACATGGCCAAAAAGGCTCTGCTGTGATACAAGTAATGAAGCTAGCAATCACGTTAGCATAAAATCAAGAAAATTGTCTGAAGCATGTGTTTACTAAAGTATCATTAGCTTGTGCTGTTTTGGTTTTAAAGGTATCTGTATTTGAAAGAGTCACATTCATTTATAACCTTAACTTAAATGTACTTTTTATTTGTATTTACTTTTTATGTATAATTATCTCCCTGTTTTCCTTTGATGACCTACCTTACGCTACAAAGATGCCTGCAAGTGGGATCTGAAGTCGTGCAACATCAATGCGTAGATTTTGAGTCAGTGACCTCTGACCGCTACACGTGCTGTACAACTGTCAAAATTGGTGTCAAGCAGGCCGAGGAAAACAGAGGGACCAAGTGCGAGGCCACAAAGGCCTGAAAACGGCAAAAAAGTTTGTCTGCCAACTGCTCCCCCCATGGCTCTTACTGCCTATCACATTTGCAGCAAGTGCGGTAGGAGCTTTGGCTTATTTTGCCACAGCCGACGCTACAAAAACAGATAAGTATCTGGGGTGCAGACTCCATTGTCTCTTGAGACAGAAGGATGCCAATATAACTAGCTTAGTTAGCCACATCATCGAAACAGGTAGAGTGTACACAAAATACTTGAGACTATTGGTTATATATCAAAGAATAAAACCGTTGATAACTATGTAACACAGTCAAAGAGGGTGTGTCAAGAAGCTAGCAATGAAGCAAGGCACCGGATAAACATAACAACAAGAAACCAGCCTAAAGAAAGAGTAGGTGAACTAGCAACAAAGCAAGTTTGTTGCAAAATATAATTAGCCTGCGCTGCTTTAGGTTAAAGATATTCAAATTTTAAAGATGAACCTAGACGGGATGTATTACAAGCTTCGTGTAGATCTAAAAGGATCTTTCTCAGTGACCTTTGATGTTTCTTATTTCTGTGTGGCTAGTTAGCTTGAGCAGAGCCACGCTGTCTCGTTAAATGTGCAAAAGATTTTCTTTAAAAGGAGACTGAGGAACAGGCTCTGTTTGGAAGATCAATGACAGGCAGACATGGAGAATGAAGCCACACATCTCATCTTACTCTGCTTGGTGAGGGGATATGTACTATTTCAGAGGGGATTACATTGGAGATGGGCACTGAGAGGAAAGGAAGGGCAGAAAACAGCATCAAGAAAGGGCGTATACACTTCTGGTAAATATATTTTGGTACAAACTTATAGGAATGCATTAATTTTGAAAAGTAAGATGCCAATCAATTACCAGGAAGTGCCTAAATTACTTTTAAGTTTATGTCTAACTAAGTTGGTCTTTTTCAGAATGACCTGCACTGATGAAAAAAAAAGCTGGACGTGTGGTTGGCTCACCCCTTGCCTGCGTGAAGGAGGTGGCGAGGGACAGAATGAAAGCAAAACTGTCATCAATCATGCTAAATCCCTCCCACCCTCTCCATGAATCTGTGGAGCATCTGAAGAATAGCTTCAGGAACAGACTCCTGCAACCCCGCTGCTCAAAGGAACGGTACAGAAAATCATTTCTGCCATCCTCCATAAAAATATTCAACCTTTCACTTTCAAACCTTTAAACTTTCACTCACAACAGCTTAGAAAAAAAATCATGTTGTTATATGACAATGTATGATTGTAGCACTGCAGCACTCAAATCTCTCTTTGGTGATTAATAAAGTATCTTCAGTTCAATTAACAATGACATCACAGAGAATACTTGTTACTTAAGACTCGCTATAAAGACCATAATTATTCAGCTTTCAACTCTCAAACAACATGTGATATTTTGTTCTGCTAAGGAAGGAAATGATGATGCGGCAAAAAAAATTAATGATTCTCAGTTGAGCAATAATTAAACTAAAGATTTGAGTATAGTAAAAGAATTTTAAACTGTAATAAAACCAATCATAAAACTGGGTTAAATGCATCCCACCGAGTCACCACAGTTTCTCCTCAAAGAATGACATCCTAATGATAGTCTCAGACTAAGAATACCCTGCATGTAGAAAAAGGTTGTGAATGTAGGCCAAAGTCACTGAAACTCTGAATAAAGAGAACGCTGGGAGACTTTCCCAGTTTCGGCTTCCCCATGTGCCTGTTCTTTGCTCCTGAATAATCATAATGTCTCCTGTAAAAAAAAAAAAAAAATTGTTCTCCTTAGACACAACTTACTTACACCAGACATGAGAAAATATGCTGAGTAAATAGCTGCGAACTTAAGTGAGTTAAGGTATTTTGTTCTAGCCAGCAAAGGGAAGCCTTCCATTCAGTCAGTGATGCAGAAAATTAAGCAATTTCTTCTTTGGCATTACACCTTCACTTTGTGGAATCAACAAAATTGCAAATATTTTAATACAAACTTGAATATCAGGCGTGGTATTGAGGGTGTTCTGGATTTTTTGGTTCAGAAACTTAAGCAAACTTGACCTCATTTGAGACCAAAAAAAAACTTGATCTATTTGGCTTTTTAAAGCATATGCCTTCTGGGATGCCGATATGGTGACTCACCAACAAAAACATTGACAAGGACACGACATTCCTAAAAAAATTTGAGCTGCCCCAACCTCTTCAATTTATCATCTTCAACAAGAGCCACATGGAGCAAAAGACTAATGAATCTAAATACTGGGTCATCCTCATGCTCCAGAGGACCTTTTTATTATTCTTAAGATTTAACAAGGACATCTTGAAAGTTTGCTAACACCACAATGTCTCTTTAATAACCTTACCATCCCCATTAAGAGGACAAAGACACTCTTTCTTCCTCAGTTGCCTAAGTAGGGAAACCTAGCCTTCCCTCATCTTGCATTCATCTTTCATCTAGGAAGATCTCGAGGCGCTCTCAGCCCAGCTGTCATTCATTCACCCACCAGCAAATCCCGGGGTCTAATTCTGAGTTTTCTCTCAAGGAGACATACCTGGAAAACTTTATCAGCGAGGCGTCCTGGAGGCATTCTGACCCGATGCCAGAACCCCATCTTGCTCATAAAAAAATTAAACTGAATATTTATACTAATACCATTTTTTTTACATTATTTTGCATTTTTGAGGAAACAAACGCTACCACCAAGTTTATTTATGTCATCAGATGAGCATTATTAGCCTACGAGCAAAGCAAACAAGCTAATGGCAGCTAACATTGAATTAAAAACAAACTGACCGTGAAGCAAATTCAAAGACCAGAGGGCAAATTTAGAAGCAGCTAATAGCAGATGATTCCAGGAAAGCGATCAGAGTGAGAAAAGAAGTGTCATTGAAGAGCAGCACTTTGTTCCTGGCAGAAGCTCAGGTGTAGAAATGTGGTCCGGATCAGACCTCTGTGGCTATCTTTGTGATTGTCCCAGCAACAGGAACTTTTTCAGACTCAAACTCCAAACTTATCTCTTCTGCCCTCCTTGAAATAGAAAATCGAACCACTAATGTCCTTTGAGATAACTTGGTCTATGGTTTCAAAGTTAAATCCTTGCCGCTCGGAAAAAAGATATTTTAAAATGTCTTTAAATCTGAGCGTATCAAAGAACAAGCAATCTAATTCCATAGCGAGAACATGGATGAGAGAGTACACCATTGCTTATGGGAAACAGGTGTTGAAGGTCAGACTGTGTAAATAACTGTTCAAACGCATGTCTGCAAAAGTTTAAGGCAGATATTTCAAATAAATGCCAACAAAAAGGCAATCTGACCTAATCAATGTGATAAAAGTCTGTATTTTTGTATGTATTTGTCAAATGTTCAATTTTCTCGTAACTTGACCATGAAACCCAACCTCTAGTTGCCCTCCAAGACACCAGACAGGCTTATTGTGTGGATATCAGATAGAGGTGATTGATAAATGTTGTATGTTTCACAATGTCTGGAATGGGCACATCATTATTTAGTAATGCCAATGAAGATCTACCCCTTTTTAAAATCGAAAGCCATTATATTCGTAGTCTCAAAAGGCACTGGCACAACTATTCGGTACTGGATTGAAACAATCGTAGGCAGTGGTATAGAATGTCAGGTCAAAAGTGACCTTTTCCATAACTATTACTCTCAACATGACACATTACATTTCCCGTCTGACACCACAGCTTGCGTTCAGATATGCTGAAGACATAAGTACAGACTAATGTAACCAAAGCAAGGATGTATAGAAAAGGGATAGCAGAGGAGCAAGCCATGTCCTGGCAGATGGTCAAAGTCACTATCAGAAGCATCAAGAAGGACAAAGAGAACAAGATGTAGATCAGCATCGACCTTGTGCTTCAATTAGCTTTGATCCCAGGGCTGGAAAAACAGGTGCATGTTGGGGAGACAATAAAGGAACAAGCAACAATAGAAGCCAACAGCAACTGCTACTCAGCCTTAAATATGTCAATAGTGGTTAAATCCTTCTCCTTCACTTGGTTTTTACCTGCCTTTTACGCAGTTTTTGTTCAATGGCAAGTATAAGAGAAAAGTGGACAACCATCATTTCATAGTCAAATTATTAATGAACGTACCTATTTTAAAGTGGTGAACTAATACATTTCTGTTATCTTTAATACAATATATAAAATACACACCTAGACAAATCGTATATCACTTGGTACAGATTTGCGCAGAATTGGAGGAAATGTTGCTGTTTTGCACATTTGATGTCGGGATTGTAGCATCACTGACTTTTCACAACCTTAAAATAGTTTTTTTAAATATGGTCCACACACCCTGGACAAATATGTACACACACAATTTGTGGCTGAACAGATTTTTCAAGCATACTGTCTTCAGGACATCATGCCCTCTAAGAAAAAGAAACATCCGAATAACTTACTTTTATAGACTCCTTAGTCTACAAAACTACATTCATAAGATTGACCCGGAGATTTAAATCCAGTTGAGTTCAAAGGTAGCATTTTATCTCATATCACTGGCTCATTGAGTTGAACAAACATCTTCTAATTTAAGCGAAGATACAAATTACTTTAAACATGCGTTTTAATTAGTCATTTTCTGGAACCAGGGGATTTTTTTTCTTCTCTCTGTCAGAATTGCTGTCAGACCAAACAGCTGATGTACATGATAAGCTTAAAATAGATAGGTATCTGTGCAGTTTTTGAGAGAATCAAGTGAAAATAACCACAGCAACGCCTCTGAAATATCAACATTTATACGTTTAAAGAGGACTAAACAATCGCATAAAACTAGTTTGAGACTGTAAATGTGATGTAAAGCGCATTAACTGAACAAAGCAAGCACATATTCTTTCATATTCTTATTTTGGTACATTTACAATGAAAAATGGTATTTTCTGATGAAAAGAGAGGGCGAGCATGAGCAGTGCGCATGTACTAAGATACTTCCTAATCACGTTCGAATGGGTGCATTCTGCAGAACAAAAGGTGTAGCCAAGAACAACTTGACGCTTGAATAATGTCTGAATGCTGGACCACCTCTGATCACACAAATAAATGCCAAAACACAGAACAGGCTGCTGATCTGACATGATTCAGTGACTATTGCAACTAAAAAAAAAAAAGACAAGGTTAGCACTGATTAGCATAGTTATTATAATCAGAAACAGCATGATACCTCAATCTGCTTGTGAAAATCTTGGAGTTGTCTCAGTCACTCTCAGAACTTGACCGAACAGATTTAATCATGATTGGAGGGCTCAGCGTGACAGCTTCAACCAAGAAGAACTATTCAAAAAGTAATGATGACATCTTCCCTGATGTCTGCAAACTGAATGTCCCAACGCTTGCTCTATGAGAGGAATACGTTGTATTCGATTTGTCAAAAAAGAAAAACATTGGAGGCTTATTCATGTGGGAAAAGGTCAGTTCTGAAGGAAAATAGCAACTTTTCAGTGAACCATGTTCCTTTGGGATATTTAAGCTATTTAGAACATCAGTTAAACTAAGGAGAACTTTAATCTTACTAATTGTTTCACGATGTGCATACAGTTGCAAAGATGTGCATCACGACATCCATGCACAATTAAATAAGGTGAGACATGGTTCAAAGAAGAAAGTAAATTGAGTCTCAGTAAAACACCCTTCTATAAGTGAATGAATTAACATTGGAACGCTTCCTTACTCTGAATGGGCGCAAACGCTTTTAGGCTAACAGGAAACTGGAAGTGAAAAACAACAACTTCCTGGAAGTTGTTCACTTCTCGAATTTTCTTGTTTTGTAACATTTTCTGTTGTGAGTTGCCACAGAAGCTTTCAGCCGTTTTGCCGAATACCCAGTGCGGCCGCTTTTGGCTGTTAGGCCATGTAAAGGGTTAGAGCAATGTAGAGCTTCCTTAGCAGCACTGTAGAAAAGGATAAGGGAACATAGCAGACAGTAAACGGTGTGAGGCTAGTTTACTTTGCACTCAGATTTTGTCCATCACCTTTATTTTTTGAGAAAAAAAGTTTTCTTGTTCACCTGATCTTTTCAATTGTATACCAGTATCACTATCAGGACACGCATCACCATTCTGTTTATGTAAAAGCACACTGAGAACGATGTTTCCTCTTCAATTTGTCCTCATTATTATTACCCTGCTGTAGTGTGGTTTCTTTTTCTATGCTGTTTAACTAACCATATTCTTTCATTCCCATTAAAACAACTCAAGTTAAATCCTCTGCTGCTTTCTGAACAGAGCTGTCAGGTTCTTGTTTTTTCTTCCGGCATGGAGATCTCCCTTTCTTTATGAAGGCTGTATCAAGAGTACAGATGGAAAACAAAGTATTTTGGCTCGTCGTCGTTTTTTTTTGTCAGATCCACTGGGACGCTTCATCACATCAATGAAATAGACTGTTCAGCTGTTAAATGCTAGTTGAGTTATATTTCTAAATTCATTCATTCTGTTAAAAAAAGAGGCATGTTTGCTGCCTTGAGCAGTTTGGTGACGCTTGTGTCGTCATGTGATGGTAAACACGGAGAGCCGGAGCAGCACAGATGGTGTCAAGGCAGGGCTCCTCCAGAGTCACAGCCCTCCTGCTGTCACAGCTCATCCAGCAGGAGCCAAAGATCAAAAGGGAGAGCAGAAACACTTTGCAGGATGGAGGCGCAAACACATTCATATTGTCACACTGATCCTCATACAATAGCAACAGTGGAGCACAATTAATTATTGCTAGTTTATGACTTATTTTCTAGGCTGATTTTATTATGGAAACCCCTAAAACTTTTAACAGTTTGTACATTTATTTAAGTGCAATTGATACTTTTTGAGTTCGTAATGCTTAGTCTGTTAAGCAAATTTAAAATAAATAGTGTTGCACCTCAAAACATTTCATCTAAAATCCACAGTTTGCTCTAATAATGTATTTATTTGGGTGAGGTTATTTTTGGGAGATTGGACCGGCTTAGGAATGAGGACATCAGGAGGACAATAATGTGATTTTTTTTTAAAGTGAAACTGCAAAACAAAGCTTTACTGAAAGTAGTGTGTTTTCATAAAGAAAAACACCAACTCAAATTTCCCTTTGGGGTTTAAAAAGTATATTCAATTCAATGCAAAAAATACAGTTAGATTATAAAAAGTTGTATATGGCGGTTCTGTTTAAAAAAAAAGACGAAAGTGGATAAAACCGTGGTGAGACCGGCCATGCTGTTTGGTCTAGGGGCAGTGGCACTGAGGAAAAGACAGGAAACAGAGATGGAGGTAGCAGAGATGAAGATGCTGAGGATCTCTCTGGAAGTGACCAGGATAGATAGCGGTTTTGGAGTTAAAGTCAGAGAGGCCAGACTGAGAAGGTTTGGACATGTGCAGAGGAAAGAGAGAAAGTACATCGGAAGAAGGATGCTGGGTTTGGAACCGCCAGGAAAGAATCCTACAGGAAGACCAAAAAGGAGGTTCATGGATACAGTTAAGGAACACATGAAGACAGTTGGTGTAACTGAAGAGGAATCAACAGATAGGGGTAGATGGAAGAAACTGACTTGCTGTGGCGACCCCTGAAGGGAAATGCCGATAGAAGAAGAAGAAGTTTACATTTTCTCTGAAATCTACAGGCTTTTTCACAGTGTAACATCACCACCTGACAAACAACCCCTTTATTTTTATCTTTTTCATATATAGAGCCAATGCACCTAGACTTCTTCCATAATTTGGAACTGGAGAGGGCAGAGTAACCCCTGGTGTGAGCTCGACCACAATCCAATTATACACTTGTGGGTTTAGTTCACACACGCTTTGTGTATCAGTGGCTATCCCCACTGCTCTGGCTGATGTTCAACAGCTATTGGCTGAGGAATGAGGTAGTGGGGTGCCATCCCGCTGCACAGCGTAAATGCACTAGGTTCATGCTGCTGTCACTGTGGATGGATTTTCAACCCACAACTGAGATCTTCAACAAAAGAAATGGCTAACACGTTTTTTTCAAAGAACATCTTTTTTACCCATCGCTCAATAATTAAATTAATTACATGAATTTTTTTTTCTTTCAACAGGCCTGAATTTACTCTTTTGTTCTCTGTATGTTGAGGAAACAATACAACTAATAATTCAAGGACTCCCAATGATGGTCCATTTCTTTATAACTATGCAAAGCAATTGTACCTCTTTAGACATTAGGAGTCCACTTATATGTGCACCTTGATAAATGTGTGTGTTTATAAAGCCACAAGCCTCCTCTAGAACGCAGCTTAAGTGACTTCTAATGGGAAGAGAGTCATGGTTCGAAGCAGAGCCTGGCAGAGAATGAATAACATAATTGCCTGTGTTGGAGATGGGTGGGAATATGAGGGTGCTACAGACGAGAGGGTTATATTTACACACTGAGCTGTGAGCATGAGCAGACACCTCAGCAATTTAATCTGACACCATAACCGCTGGTAAACCTGCTTTTACTTCGATAAATGTTTGCTGCATAAATAGTTAAATGACTCGCGGCTGAGATCTTTTACAGAAAAATGAGCATTGGATAGGTATTTTTCACATCAAACTAATGCAGGAAAATGCTCAATTTCCTCGTTTTTAGTGCCTTAAGTTTAGTTATACCTTTTAAAATCACTATTTACCGCTCACAGGGCGTAGCGGCCAAAAGCGGAAGTGAACAACTTCCGGTTTCCTGTTCGTTCGAAAGCGCGTGCGCCCGCTCAGAGTAAAAAAATTTGAAAAAAATTTTGCCTGTTAAAGGGTTAAAACCTAATTTATTCCATTGAGTCCCTTCCCAAAAAGAAAATCTACAAAGGTCAAAGTTCCAGAGATGTTCTGCAACATTTTCTTGCTCTAATTCGTGTGCCATGAATAAGATTGACAGGGTGGGTTTTTTTTTTTTGGTTTTTTTTTTGGCAGAAGATTTTTTTCTGGGTCTTCCGAATACCTTGCCCTCAAACAGTCTCACATCAGTTTGTTTGTTTCTCTTACACTGAAATCCCAGTAGGCGGGCGTGTATTACCATATTCATAAATCCCCATTTAATGAATGAGAAAGCAGGTTTGAGTCATACCCACCAGACATTATGTTGGCCAAGTAAAGAAAAAACTGAATGAGGTGACACCTAGTGTACTCATGAACTTGTTTTTTTTAAAATATGCTGAAAGTTTAGGCAAGTTTAGGAAACCAGTTTAAGAAAAGTTTAAATTTATACTGCAGTTTAAACTCTCTAATGTTTAGAATTATAATTTATATGTACTTGTGGAGGAGATTAGCAGTGTTCTTGGATGTTATTATAAGAGCAGAGATTACTTTCAAGATAGTTACTATTATTTCTCACGTCACAGTTGAAATTATGATGATTAATGTTTTTAAAATAATTAATTATGGTTAATGAGATATTTTACCAGAAATATTAGTTGCTTTTCTAACTGTATGTTGCACGTGATGTAAGAATTAATTTGCATATAGAGTGAAGAAATAAGCTCCAATCACGAGAGGTGTTTGAGAGGGATGTTAATCCCTGGTGTGAACAGGGACTTTGATCTTCTGTGCACATGTTGGATAGACATTCAGATTTAAGTGAAAGTTCAGCCTAGTAGGCAGTTTCGTTTTTATTAGGCACTAGTGAAGTTTGAAACTTCAACTACATAATGAAAAAATGTCTTTCATATTGTGCTCCGACCTTTGAACCTCAAAAATCAGTGGCGGCTGGTCACGTGTGGCGCAGGGGCGCCCGCCCCCCCGACCTGATCACTAAAAAATATATATGCATATATATCTATATATACATATATAAACATGTATGTGTTTATTAGTATGCAAAACTGTCGAGTGTGAAGATTACATGCATTTTAATAATGTTTTACACCGTTTTATTTTATTTTATTTTATTACTTCCTGTGCAAACCGGAACGAGGGCGCTAGGTAGGTACACCCTCCCAGGTAAACGTATTGGTGTGTATGTGGCTTCCGGTTTTTATGGAAAAAACGTGATGTCAGCTCTAAATTTTTTCCCATTCATGTGTATTGCAAACCATAACCACGCCCGCGGGGCGCAGAGATTTTCCGCCCATCGGGTGTGTGATAGGTTATCCTCTCTGTCAGTCTGTTACATGAACCAATCAATTAGCTATAAGCTGACCTATAAATCCCACCCACGCCACGCCCTTTCTTTTCACTGCGGAATTCTGGGAGTCTTCATCATGGCGGCTGAAGTTCAGTTGCTAACAATGCTACTGGCTTTTTTAAAGAGAATTCAGTGTCCTCCCTTCTACAGAATCCGTTTTCTAAGCGTTCTAAAGAAGAAAAAAGAAGAGTGAAGGAGCTTGGACCGGACACCCCAGATTTGACTGTGCAACTAAACAGTGGAGATCGTGGCCGCTTTTATGTGAGAGGATAAGAAACACTGGATGAGAAACACTTTTTTTTGTTTCCCCTGCTTATTATTTAGTTCAGCAGCATCTGAAAAGGTGTGGATATCAACAGGGGTGAGTGACTTGAAGCATTTGTCTGAAAAGTGTAAACATCATGAAACTTGCTGCACCCATCTTGATAGTAGCTATAAGCTAGGTGTTTTTGGCAGTAGTAACATCCTGGCACAATTAAATGAAGGCTACCGAACTGGCATAAGGAAACATAATGAAGAAGTCACCAAAAACAGACACATATTGTCACGAATAATTTTATATTTATTTTATATATATATATTTATATATATATATAAAAAAAAAATTTGTGTGTTTGAAAAATGTGCGCCCCACCAGTTTTTTTTACCACCAGCCGCCACTGTCAAAAATATGTGTTACCAACATTCATTTAGTAAAACTAACCTTATGTCATTTTTCTTCAAAAAATTTAAGAACACCACACTTTTAGCTTTAGATTTTTATCTTTTAGATTTCACCATTTGTTTTCTTTACATAGTTTATAACGGCAATGATCAGATGAGTAACTTTATAAGGCATTGTTTAGGCATTATTAACACACAATTGCACATAGACTCTCCAATAAAACAAAATTCTGTCTGCACATGGCAAAACCTGATAAAGACACAGTTGCCCTTGAATGGTAGCATGCCCATAACACCGAGCTGGCATGGTGCTGCTTTTTAAACTCTTAAAATGGTTGAGATGACACTTTGTTTAACATGGGTTTTACAGTGTATAACCACCTTCCAATTAACCGCTTTTACGGGAGGTTTATAGATTTACTGAAGGAGGACATGAAGGTAGTCTGTGTAAGAGAAGATGATTCCAAAGACAGGGTTAGATGGAGAAAGAATTGCCTCATTACGTCCAAAGTCCTAATTCCCAGGAAATGCTTGTTACATTTCCATTGACCATTAAAGTGGTGCATAAATAAATGGACTCTACTTATATAGAGCTTTTCTACCTTTGTTGGTTCTCAAAGTGCTTTATATTGTAGCTCACATTCACCTACACATTCATAGCTGACATGCAAGGTGCAACCCCTAAGGAGCAATTAGGGGTTTGGTGCCTTGCTTAAAGACACCTCAGCATGAACTCTGGGTGGTGGGATTGAACCCCTGACCCTCTAGTTACAGGACGCTTGCCCAGTACTCAGAAAGAGTTGCACAAAGATTAACACTGTGCTGCTTATTACAAACTTTGTGAAATGCCCTTTGCCATAGTTTTTTGTAGATGCAATAAAAACTAATGCGTAACCTTAACTTTGTTCACTTTTGCAGTCAAAAGTCATTTGTAAATATTATTTTTGAGCAAAAAAATTCAAGAGAGAACCTGCTAGCTTTTACAAAAGTGACATTAACAATTCATTACTAAGCGTAGAATAAGTGTTTGAGAGCCCGCGAGGGTACGCAAGAAGTTGTGGAATTGTCCACAATTTTATTATTTAATTTTTACATATGCCTTTCTTTAATTATATGTGTCTGTTTTCACTTTTTTTTTAAATCTGTAGATTATGTCATGATTCCCTCTCCTGCCACCAGAGGGAGCCCCGGATCTTCCTCCATCTCCTAGATTTCAACCTGATGCTGAACACCTGTGGTCATTAACCTCATGCTGATCACCTGTAGATCATTTGCCTGCTGCCTATTTGAAAGCAATCTCCCCTGACTTCATGTTCAGTCATCACCCCTTCCAGCTAGGTCTAGCTAGGCCCAACCAAGATATATCCTTTAACTCGTTGTGTTATACTTTTGAAATTTTGACTATGAGACATTTCTTTGCTCTAATCCTTGCCTTACTGCCTTGCTGGACCTTTTTGTTAACAAATTATTTTTTTCTTCCTGCATTTGGGTCCTCCTTCGACATCCACATCGTGACATTATGTCACTTGATTATGAAAATTAGAGCTTCAAATTAGGAGACTCCCAATCAGATCTGGAGAGACTGACTATATGTCTTCCGTGTTGTCTCTAATAGAAATAATGCAAAGGCAAAATTGTGTGGGTTTTTTAAAATATATTTTTAGAATTTTGATTATATTTTGCATGTAAATAGAAACACAGCTACAAAAGGTTGGAGTCCATGGCAACATTTTTGGTGTGATTATCATTCATTCTCCTACACTGCTAATTCTGAAATCAATCATGGATTTAAAGAATTCAAATTAAATAGCTTTGCCCTTTCCAGTTTGCTTTTTTAAGTTACAAATTACTACACTAAAACAGACGTCCACTCACAATAACCCATTCTTCATGTTTCTCCCACTCACAATTTGAAATGAATGACTGTACTTCCCTCCCACTGTGAGCAAACAACCTGCAAAAGGCTGATATTAAGCATGATATGTGACTGAGTCATGGACACGCTTACAAGCACCAAAACAGCAAGCTCTACTTTACTCACAATCATTCTAAACCATATCACTGACAATTATCCCCATAAAACGGATAACGGAGCACTAGGGCTCATCATAATGTTAAAAAAATTCTTTCAGTGCACCAATTTGAAGAGTTTATCTCAGCAACATTACTTTCCAAGAGGAAAAAGGGTCACTTTTAATTGCGCCTGAGCTACTACATAGCAAGTAATTTCGGTTATTTTAGTCAGAGCGCATTACAAAGTCACAAAGAAACACAAAGGTGAACGGTTAAAAAAAAGTGAATTTACTCCACTTAACAATGTTGTGATGACTTGTTTAAACCTTAAAGAATCTTTAAGAACCCTACCTCACTTAGTTAGAGGCTTTAAATGGGTAAAACATTTAACTAGGCATGTTAGTTATTTTCTGCATTGTGAGACCAATAAAAAAAAAATCTGTACGAATACCACAGAAAAAAATATTTACATATACCAAATTCAGAGTAGAGCTTCTATGTGTAATTAAGTGTGACACATGTACTTATTTTAGATAAGAAAGATGAGCTAAAAACAGAAGCCCTTTAAAGTTTGAGATTAAGAAGAAACACTGAATCTTTTAGAAGTCTTTCAGGTGGTTATTTTTTACCCATGTTGTGACAAGAGGGTCTGCATATCTCTTTTTTTTGTAAATAAGTACAAGCCATTATTAAGAACTAATGCTGTCATATTATTAGTATCCTATAATTGTTTTGCTCTGAATGGTTTCTGACGAGTTACTTGTAGAAATGAGGTACTCATTAAGTCCGTAGGTGTAATTAGTAAAACTGACAGTTGATGTGCTCATGTAGTTATAATTAAAGCCCCCAAAGATCTTATTAAATCGCTCATCTCATTTGATCTGAAATATAGGCTTGGGAAGAATTTGTGACCTAAGAGGACTCTTACTGGATTCCAACTTCACTCTTTTAGATTCATATTTTAATTATGCCAGAATGTTAATAGCTGCTTGACCCCAGTACCTGATCAGATCAACTAAGTTAGTGTGGAATTGGTAACAACATTTTAAAACGTTTATTATTAGCTCTGATAAAGCAGACTGTAATTTTTCATCTTTTTCTTTTGGCATTTCCCTTTAGGAGTCGCCCCTGCAAGTTAGTTTCTTCCATCTAACCCTATCTGCCCTAACCCTATCCTCTTCGGTCACACCAATTATCTTCATGTCTTCCTTCACTGCATCCATGAACCTCCTTTTTGGTTTATCCTCTAGGTCTCTTTCCTGGTGGTTCCAAACTCAGCATCCTTCTTCTGATATACTCTCTCTCTTTCCTCTGCACATGTCCAAAGCATCTCAGTCTGGCCTCTCTGACTTTATCTCCAAAACCTCTAACATGTGCTGTTACCCTGATATATTCCTGGTCACTCCCAGAGAGAGCATCTTCATCTTTGCTACCTCCATCTCTGTTTCCTGTCTTTTTCTCAGTACCACTGTTTCTAGACCAAACAGCATGGCCGGTCTCACCACGGTTTTGTACACTTTCCCTTTCATTTTAGCTGAAACTCTTCTGTCACACATCACGCTGATACTTTTCTCCACCCGTTCCAGCCTGCCTGCACACGCTTCTTCACCTCTTTTCCACACTCTCCATTGCTCTGGACTGTAAATTTTTAAATACTATTTTTTTTAGTTTCAAGGTGTTGGAAATGATTATATACACATCTAACACATAATAGTTAAGATAAGCTTCACAGGCAAATTTATACAGATGTACGTTAAAGCTAGCCTTGTTGCTTTAATTGACAAAATGAAAAAGGTTGTGAAAATTTTCATTAAAAATCTTTGGTTTCTTTTTTGTAGTTCATACAAGACTTTGTAGCTTGAGAAAAACCTAACCAACAAAAGCACACTTAAGGAAGCTAAAGAAGATTGTCAGACTCCGAGTTAAGACTTTGGATTGACTATAAAGTTGTGTAATTCAGAGGAAAGTTTTGTCGATAACGAGAGATAATACTCATCCTTTAAGATAGATGCTTATGTTACTCCCCCAAGGAGAGCGCTATTGATCACCTCTTGAAAACACAATACACAATAAGTTATTTTATCCCCAATGTGGTTACCTCATCAGATGGTACACAATATGCAGATGATCAAATATCCTTTATGGTTCGATAATTTGTATTTTATTTCCCACACAATCATGTACGTGTCATTTATTGTGCATTTACTACATGATGGGTGGATTCCTTTTTTTTTTTTTGCTTTAACCAACCACTAATCTCTGGTTGGACTGGACCAGCAATGGGCTTGAAAGCGAATAATTTTGTAGGTGTTTTAATGTAGGACACATGTTGTTGGCAAAACACTCTTGTTCTCATTTTTTTTTCCAGAGGATTTTGGGGAGACAAACAGAAATGAAAATATGCACGCATTTGCTAAAATTCCATTTTTTCATTTTTCTCGTATTAAAATACGACAAAACTGTAAAACTTGACCGATATAGGTACTTGTAATCTGTAAAGAAGAGCGTAAACTTGATTGTCATGGATTTGTGCTGTTGCCTAATCACAACAGGACCTGTATGAACTTTTGTATTTGACCTCATAGTCTGATATCAATTAGCTGATTAGCCCACTGTTTTTCAGGTTCTTGCAAATGGTTCATAATTTGTTGATACCTTTCTTACTAGCTGTAGTGAAATGAAATTGAGTACAGGTGATAGGTGGCGCCAGCCTTAAAAAAATTACATGGATGATAAATTATTAAAAGAAAATAATTTCTGATATGTTTACATAAACATAATATTTTACTTAGTCAGGACAAACTTAGTGGAATTACACAGCTGAGAAAAAAACACAATAGCTTGAATTACCTGAGATAGCTTTTGTTTAAATAAAAAAAAATGTTTACGTCAAACAACTTCAATGTTTTAATTTAACAAACACAGCCATAGGAAAAATTGGCAAAAGCTATGTCTTCTCTGTTGGCGATCTTGGTTCACCAGCCAAAACACGTTTACGAGTGGCTGACCAAGAAAAATCCCAGTATCATCACAACAATTTGACAGTTTATTTTAGTCATTCATTTCACAATAAAAATTTTGGTGTCCAAAGAAGAGATCTCTCTTTGTTGGGCGGAGGATGGACGATCCACTCAAGCCCCTTGTCAAACTTTGGGGGGCAGCGCATATGCTTTCTCTGGTTGGGTTGAGGGATGGGCAATAGTCAGGCTCTCACACTTTCTGATCCATGGCAAAGCTCTACAACTCAGTATTTAGTTGTAACCATACGTAACCATACTATTTAGTAATGGTTACGTATGTGTTTCTAACACCAATTAGGATTGTGTGCTGAAAATACGAGAAAAAGTTTGGTCACTTCGATGCTAAATTACACTTCAAAGACATTCAAAGACTGTCGCAGTAGCCATCAGATTTAGTGCAAAGTGGCTATAGCACTACATTGTAGATAAAATAAGGGAAGATAATGACTTTTTGTGGTAGCAAATGTGTTTTCCCTGATGGCTCTAATGTGCCAAACGTCTTACCCATGTGCAAGTGTTGTTTGCTGCACAATCGTTGATGGAACAAACCCGAAAATTAAGATGCAATTTTTAAAACATTCACAAAAAAGGTGCTTGTGCACTTTCCTTGTAATCGTCTTCACATTTGTGTAGCTTTTCTCTTGCTGTCTGTGACCATCCAGGGGAGACAAGCTTGTTAGGGAAATCCAGTCAATGCTAATAGTATTTAGTGAAATTTTCTGCCAAACATCTTGGACAAGTGCATGAGGTAATGTCTAAACGGTTTGCTTTGAACAGCTTTAGAAGTTGTTACAAGCATGCAGTGAGAGGAAAACTCTCTTCAGGCGGAAGCCCTTTAACCTCTTTCTTCAGAGACGCGACTCAATCTTTGTTCTGGCAAACCCCTTGTGGTTGTTCCTGAAGAGCAAACACACTCGGGCGTGAATATCCTTCGCCTGTGAGCCCGGTGAAGAGGAGAGGATTGCTGTAGTGGACGGCTGGTCCCCAGAGGCCTGGATCCAGTAGTGAATTACTAATAGGATGGGTTCTGCCAGGTCTGTATTGGTGAATCATAAAGACTCAGACAAAGAGCGTCTGTGCTCCACGCTGGAGGTGGGGTCAGCTCGCTTTCTTTTCAGTCAGTTCACAACGCTGATTCAACACATGCAGCTAATTGTTTCCTGACCATTCTTAGTCATCCAATATGAATTTGGCACGGAAGCAAAAGTCTTCCTCTGCATTCAGATTAAACGATCTTTTTCACCAGTGTTTTCCAATTGGGGTGTAGAACAAGGGGTTTACTTTTTTTTTATTATTTAAAAAAGAAAGTGATCCACATTATAAAAAGGTTGAGAGCTATTTATTTAAACAATCAAAGCATTTAGAAGAGTTATTCTGAAGAATGATTAAAAAAATAGTAAAAAAAAAAAAAAAAAGAGTGTGTGGGTGCATCTTCCGCTTATCCAGGGCCGGGTCGAGGGGCCAAAAGCCTCAGACGGAAAGCCCAGGCTTCTCTCACCCCGGGTGCATCCTCCAGCTCACCCAGGAAGATCCTAAAGTGTTCTCTGTTCAGCTGTGAGACACAGTCTCTCTCGTGTGTCCGGGGTCTGCCTCTGGGTCTCCTCCTGCTGGGACGTGCCCGAAACGCTTAACCAGCGAGTCATACGGGAGGCATCCTAACTAGATGCCCGAACCACCCCATCTGGCTTCTCTCGACACCGAGGAGCAATGGCTCTACTCCGAGCTCCTCCCAGATGGCAGAGCTCCTCACCCTATCTCTGAGTGAAAGCCCAGCCACCATGCAGAGGAAGATCATTTTATTTTCTCGTTCTTTCGGTCACCACACACACACAGCTGGTGACCATAGGTGAGGGTTTTTTTTTTAAAAAATAATCCTTTTATTAATGCACACTAAATATTTTGACTTTTTAAGCCATTCTAATGAGAATAGATGGATGTTAAGTTTGCTTGAGCTTCGATGCATTTGTGTTTCTCTCCGGTTTTGATGACAACAGAAGATCACTGACTTTTTTTAGTTTTCATTTATTTTCTGGACTACTTGGAAAAAAAAAGTGGAAGAAATAAAGTTATTTTAACATAGAAATGATGGCTTACTTTAAACAGTGATGGAACTTTTTAAAGTTTAAGAAGATTTTTATTACAGTGAAAATACATGTCATGATGAAACAAGATGCAAGCCTAGTAAAATATCTTTTTTTTTATTACCGTTTACATTTTGACATTGGATTAGCTTTTTGATTTACTTTTGCATCTAAGTTTTCTTTCTAAAACTCTTTAAAAGCAGAAAATCAAATCAGCTTAAGAAAAGGAACTTAAATATAAAAATGACAAATCATTTCAAGACAATTGCATTTAATTTGTTTAGCTAAGTAAACCGTTCCATTGTCTTCCGCTCATCCAGGGTCGGGTCACGAGGCAACAGCCTCAGACGGGAAGCCCAGGTTTCTCTCACCCCAGCTGCATCCTCCAGCTTGCCCGAAAGGATTCCAAATCGTTTCCCGGCCAGCTGTGAGACATAGTCTCTCCAGCGGGTCCGGGTTCTGCCTCTTGGTCTCCTCCTGTTGGAATGTGCCCAAAACACCTCACCAGTGAGGCACTCGGGGGATGCCTGAACCACCCCTTCTGGGCTTCTCTTGACCTAGAGGAGGAGGGGCTTGACACAGAGCTCGTCCCGGATATCAGAACTCCTCACCCGATCTCTGAGTGAGACCCAAGCCACCCTGTGATGGAAGCTCATTTCGGCCGCTTGTATCCGCAATTTCATTCTTTCGGTCACCACCCACAGCTGGTGACCATAGGTGAGGGTGGGAACGTAGATTGACTTGTAAATTGAGAGCTTTGCTTTTCGGCTCAGCTCTCTCTTTACCACAACAAACCGATGCAGCGTCCTAGTTATTGCTGACGCAGCACCGATCCGTCTGTCGATCTCCTGCTCCATCCTTCCCCCACTCGTAAACAAGATCTCTAGATACTTAAACTCCTCCACTTGGGGCAGGACTCTGTCCCTGACTTGCAAGGGGCATTCCACCCCCTAAGTAAATCAAATGTTTTCCCATCACACTTTATCTGATTTTCAGTTTCAAAACTCAAAGCAAAACATGTATTAAGTTCATGTTTGATCTCATTTGTTCATTACAAGTAGAAAAACCCTTGGGTTCACTAATGTTTTCTTTCCTTTTAACCTCCAGGGATACATTTGTTAATGACTGTACTTAGTGTGCGGGAATATTATCATTTATCATCACGAGCCCAAAAAAGTCTCAGGCCGTGATAGAATTTCATTGGAGGTATTGAGCAGAGGTATGTGCTGTATTTATCAATAGTAATTAAAAAAAAATGTATCCTGTTTACTTATGGAAACACATCATGATTGTGAGAAATATAAGTTTTTTAAAGTTATTTTTGTGATTATACAGTACATAAAACAAAAGGTAAAAAAGGACTAAACAAACATTTCCTGATGAATGTTCACACACTAATGCTGCAAAGCAATATTTTAATGAGATAGCATCACGGTAGTGGTTGGAGCTCTAGGTGGTGGGGCAGATCAGCCAAGCATGGATGGTAGAGTGTGAGAATTTGTCCTTCAGCCATTTGTGATTGTGTCCCCAGGCAAGGCATTTCATAATCTTTGTCTACAACGTTAGTTTCAATGGAACATGATTAGGTATCTTCTCCAAAGACACATAGGCACGGGCCCAATGGGAATCAAACTGGCTTCCCCGGTCTAAGGGCGGACATTCTGCCACTGAGCCAATGCCTCCTCTCTAAATTGTTTTCAGAAGCCCCAATGAAGCATTATATTCTGCACGATGATTGGCTATACATACAGTAGACCAGGGAACTAAAGTCAGTGTTTGAACAAGAGACAAGAGTGAAAATATATGTCTGAGGAAAGTCTATAAATTGTGTATTAAGGGGGGTAATGTGCTTAAAACATTGATTATAATTGGAAAAGAACGTACCCTGCATTGCAGATTTTGCCTTTTGCAGGTTACTTTTTACATGTAGCACGCACAATTAACAAGGGATCATTTGCCAAAAATATCTACGTTTTTTTTTTTCCAAAGTAGCAAAAATGTTTTGTTTTAAATATGATTGTTTGAAGAAGGATAAGAGGTTGTCAAACTTGAACATCTGTAAATGTGGTCTGACATTTGCCTGTAACGTGTGAAGGCTCCACACAGAAAGTGCCATCCTGCCAAATGTGAGGAAGAATAAACAGTGATAAAGGCTAGCTTTAATATTCTCTGTCACGGTTATTCAGCTTGTTAGGAGGAACATTTAGCTTGTTAGAAAATCTTTCAGCTGTTTTGAACAGAAGACTTTGGAGACCAGGGACAATGTTTACTGTCTTTGGATACATTGCCTATTTGTCTATTCTTGAGCGATATTTACACGCCGTAGAGTCGTCTAAGTAAAGTTGGTTGTTAGGGGTACAGCAGAAAATTCGGAAATTGAAATTCTCTATTTCATGTCTAAATATGTTAATGACTGTAAAATGTTGCAAAACATAGAATGATTGAAGTCCCGCCCCCCCTGCCCCCCCCAAAAAATAGCCAAATGAGCAAAGTAAGCTAAAGGAAGAGGTGAAAGTAGTTCTTACAATACACTTTTTTTTAGGGTAGGGAGTTTGTGGCCTTTTTTTTTTTTTTTTTTACAATGCAATCAACCATTTTCTTAATCAAAAAACGTTCATGCCCGAAGCTGTATTCGTACCCCTACTATACTATGTCAGCGTGTTCATGGAAGTCTGTTACAATCAGTTTGAGATTCTAAAAGTCGTATTTTTTTAAATATCTGAATTTTTTGTTTAGCTTTATCTCATGAAAAATCTAATTCAGGCAGTTAAGCCTAGGCAGTTTGCTCAGGACACGTACCAAATTTCAGAGAACTAACCTGTGCTTTCTCGAACGAGTGGCAAGTTGAGCAATAGTCAGGCTTTCACACTTCTTTGTGTAATCAAGTGCGGCTGTCTGCTGGAGTGATTGAGTGCATGCACTGAGACTAAATTAAATGAATTATGTGTTAGAATGCAGAAAACTTTGGCATTTTCCTTGAGGCCAAGTTCAAGCCCTGAATTTTTAAGTTAAAATGGTCACATAAGTCAATACTGTCATGTCAATCGGTTTTGCAGTTGTGAAGCATAGTTGCTCTCTAGGGCTCCTTTTCCCAAGTCTTTTCTGACATTACGTAATTCATCATCCTCAACGGAGAAATTTGTGCGCTGCATTGCACTGCAGCAGGCTGCCACGCCTGACCCAATTGGACAACTGGGGTGTTAGGCATCTTCCCCAAAGACACCTAGACATGAGCTCTGTGGGATTTGATCTCTTTCAAGGGAGTCCTGGACAAGTGGCAGCAAAATTCAATACAAAATAGATAGGTATTAAATTACACACTTAAGAAAAAACAGATGCAAATTATTGAGGCAGTCTCTAATCCTTTCAGTTTAGTTTTAAAGGCTTCTGAGAACAAGAACTCTGTCAGTCTCAAGCCTTTCTGTAACATATTCCAAGCAAAAGGAGCAGAATGAGCAAAGGCTTTCTTTCCCAGCTCTGTACGGGCAAAAGGTACAGAAAGCAACAGCTGATCGTGTGATTGCAAAGAGTGGAATTCAACATTTCTTCTAGTGATTAGACTACAAATGTAGCATGGCCGTAACCCAACAAACAGAAAACCTCCAGGAAACGTTAGCCAGAAGTTCTCTAAAGGTTTGTTTTTACCTAACCAGAAACTAACATTCCCTAAACGTTATTTGGTGGCTATGTTAGAACCTAACCTTCCCAGAACGTTGAGTAAACTAAATTCCAAACATTATGGTTGAAATTAAGGTTAGAGGAACGTTCTGAAAACCAAAAAATAATAAAGTTTCCCAACCATCATAAAACGTTTCATTTGAACCTTTACAGAACGTAAAATAACCTTTATAGAACATTCTGCTAACTTTTGAAAAACCTTCCATGAATGTTCTGGGAACATTAAATTGTTAGCTGGGAATCAAAGCAATGCTTTACAAAAAAGGTGCAGAAGTGTCCCTGCCTCCTAGTGGCCGGTGAAGGCCGTCCCACTCAAATTTACTCCTTAATCTGATAATAATAATTCAAACCTTCAATAGTCCCGCAATGGGGAAATTGGAATACTGCATTGCACCACAGCAGGCAGTCACGGCAGCGGTAATGGTGGGAGCATGTAGGGGGTTGGGTGTCTGCGCCAGGATACTTAGGCAGCTTAGTGGGATTTGAATCGGCTTCTCCCGATTCTAGGACAAACACTCTACCACTGAGCCGATGCCTCCCACCTCTTATTTACAAAAAGATAAAACTGGGAAGGGGCTAAAAAACATGATTCTCATGGAAGACGCTTTGCTGAATTAACACCTGTAGAAACATTGGAACAGGTCAGAAAAATACTTTTACTCGTGAGGGGTCAATCATGCATTTTCATTCCATGCTGCAAAATGCTTCAAATTTTCAGATGCATGTCATGCTAGCTCATGTCTAAAGTAAATGCGAAGAAAAAAAGAAAAACTGTCTGTTTTTATAAATAGTTTATTAAAACAGAAAAATCTTCATAGTGATTTTCACTCAATCCAAAATACTGTTAAATCAACCTAAAAACTCAACATGTTTTCTCAGCTGGGAAATGGCAGACAGCCCAAGAAATAAATGAATTTTCAACTGAAAAATATTTAAATAAACCCAACTAGCTTCTGTTATAATAAAATATTTATCCAGACAATTATTCTTTTAAAAATGTTCCTAATTGTTCTGTGAATTTTCTAAAACTGTAACAAATGTTTTGTTCGGGGATGTAATCAGTCACACAGCTCATTTTAGAGTCTCGGATTAACACCATCAAGATACTGTATATGCAGAGTCTGAAACTTTTAATCTACAGCGTAATAATTTAAAACCCCTTTACAAAAGAAAAAAATGTGTCTGCATTTGTCATTTCAGATGAAAGAAATCAAGCGAGTGTGTAAGAATGGAACTAGAAACACAAAAAGAATGCAAGACCTGAAGGAATTCTGTTCGAATCAAGCAGCCTGACTACGAGGTCTACTCATGTATGCAGAACAAGCCCTCCTCATCAACTATCCATCAGTCCTGCTGCTTCTTCTTTGTATGCACAGTGACAGGGTTCTGCTTTCCATCTTTCTGTGTTTAGAATAAATCAGATTTTATTTCCCACAGGAAAGGCTTGTCTTCATCTCGTTGTGATTATTCTAACTTTTCTATTTTGTTGAGTTCATGTTAAAAAGGCGACCTATGCTGGTTTGGATTACATTGAAATAATGTCCCCTAAAGAATTTTGAGTTTTATTTTGTGAAGAGATTTGAAATGACTTCTTCCCGCTTCTTATCTTTCATTTTTTTCCTGGCATCTGAACATCCTACATATTATTTTGTATTTACTAATTGATTATATAAAGTGGTGAAACTGACCAGGATAGCTAACAAACCAATTTGCTGAGGGTCAAACCTTTGATGGTAGAACCTATTCTAAACCATTTGTTTTCTCAGTTTTACTACTTAAGTGAATGATACACATTGTTGTGAAACTACTGTCTGAGGCCGTTGCCCCCGCGACCCGGCCCCGGATAAGCGGAAGACGACGAAACAGAATGGAACTACACTATACAAAACAGGAAAAGGGAAGCTATCCCCTAAACTAATCAAGCCAGTGCCAAACCAACATAATAATGCAAGCAGTTATTCTATGTTTGATACTGCTCTCAGGTTGATGAGAAAAGATTTAGTCATCATTCTTATCATTTTACATACGTATAAATAACCCTATCCTTTTCGGGGCGTACCCTGCCCCTCGCCATGAATCAGCTGGGATGGGCTCCGGTAACCCGAAAGGAATAGACGATTAAGAAGGTGACTGAATTAACCCTATTTGATAGCAAATGTACTGCCATGTTATTTTATGTTAGTTGTGGTGCTCCACAGGGTACTGTCCTTGGACCGATATTTTTCTTTTTATGGGCTTATTGTATTAGGATTGTTATCAAACTGAGATCACATTTTTCACCGCTCTATTGAAGAAAAAGTTGTATTTGCATCGTGTCTTGTTCCACATTTATCAGATTTTAAATGAAAGGAATATTGTTGATTTGTCAAACAGGTTTTTTCTGTTCTGCTCTAGAAATGTAGAAGTCTCCATGACAGTTATTTTTACTGTAAGTAAAGAACAAAAATAATCTGATGAAAAGGGGTCATTATAAACAACAAATAAGGCATTTTTTCTTAAATGAAAAGAACATTGAAAATTATACAAATAAAAATAGCAATATTCCAAATTTTGTTATTCCCTTCATTTTTCGGGGTTTAGTAAAAGTTGGTGTTAGTCATTGGGCTCATATTTATAATATGTGTGAATGTATCAGAGATGTCCCAAATACTGCACTCCATTCAGAGTGATCAACCACAAAGTTTGGAGTATCAACACAGCAATGATGACCACTCAGCAACACGTACATTTGTTTCTGTTGCATAAAGAAGAAGACATCTCACATTGCACCTGTCACTACATCTTCAGGTCTGCTGAAATCTTACTCATCCAAAACCTCAGTTCCAGTTGTTCACACCACTCCTGTGCACTGAGTTATTACGGTCAAGCAACGCAGCAAAAGATGCTGATTGGCAGGTCAAATTAACGTGACTGGCAGTGGCTACAAACATGCCCAGCAGTGTGCCGTCAACGCCCACGTTCAGGCAGCCATTTGCCCTGCTCTCCTACTCAGTGTCAGGTCTACTGCTGTTTACATGTCAGACCTTATTTATTCAGTAAGGTCTCGCCGTCTATTTGCAGCAGATCAGATGCACTTCCTGTGGTCCCACAGCATTAACACCACCTTACTGGTCTCTCAGATGATACACCTGTAAGTTGAGTTGCACCTGTAGCTCAAGGTTAACAAGGTTACCTATTCAAAATGCCTGGCACGGTTCATACATTTTCATTTTTCATATCTGTTATGGTTAAAGAAGCATGCAAACATGAATTAAGCGCTTTTGTAGCACTTCATTCCCCTTTCCTCTCTTTTTTCTTCCATCAGATATCAAGCTAGCATACAAAGGGTTACTAAGCAGTGAAGGTTCAGAGTCGAGCAGGTTTCCGAAATCAGTTTCACGGACCAACTGGATCTCAATGAAAACAGGCCGTGGTGATGAGTGATGAGGTTGCCATGACAACAGGCAGGCTGAGCGTGCAGCCTGGCTTTGGTATCTTCAGGCATGCGGCAGGCAGCACCCAGACGGTTTGCGTTTTTAACCTCTTAAGTGGCAGAAAGCAAGCTGCAGTCTCCGATGGGATTGTGGTATGATGTGGCGGGGCACATGAGAGGGGTTGGTAGCAGGTGCATATGTGTTGGGACGTTAGAGTCAGGCATCAGTTGAACCTCTAATTCAGGGCACTGGTATGAAAAATGGGAAAAATGGGTGTTGTTTTTTATTTTTTTTGTTTTTCTTAATTACCATCCCAATCCAGCAATGGCCAACTACAGAGACATGAGAAGGACAAACAAACAGATTAAACGTCGGAAAACACGAACACACACAAACAAGAAACAGAAAACAAAAAAATATCACACTTGTACACCTTTCATAACATCAATCAACTCTCCCTTTTTTCTTGCGGACTAGTGAACACACCGGCAAGCACTGTTAGAATGAAAAAAGCGGCAAAGAGAGCGTGAGGAGAGAACAGGATGGTTACAACAATAGAAAGCGCGTGGGGAGAAGCACGCCTGCTGGCGCACGAACACTCGTCACAGAGTTGGTTAAAGGAAAAAACAGACTTCATTGGACCTGTTGAGATGAACACATGTAAGGCTACAAACACCTTGCATGTGCTCCTAAATACAATAGTACTGTCCTTTTTATTTTGGCCTCTGTGATTATATTCTTAGTTAACAGTAATGACAGTTCCAGATGTCATTACCATGTCATTGTCATTAAATTTCGGGCACTAAACCTTATCTGAGCATCTATCTCAACATCTTTAAAGACCAAATGAAGTCCCGCTACTAAATTCTACAAACCTGAATTCCTTACTCCTATCTCAGTCTGGATGAAGCCAATCTGCTACAATATCAAAAACTGAACTGCCATATCCAAGATTTAGATGAGCTGATCCTTAATCAACAGTCCAAGGTACCTTCTGTCCATCCCTTGAGAGGACATGACTTTCACTGAGGTTTCCATGAGATTTTTTTGCTGTCCGAACTGAGGGAAGGAGGGTGTTTTTTTTTCGCCTCAAGAAGGACAGCTTAAGACAGCAATGTGCTGGGGTTCAGTTTAGTTAATACATGAGTATATTGTATTCACTTCTATTCTATGTTTCAGTTTCTTTAACTGCGTGTGAATCCTTTTGAGACAACTATTTTGTGATCCTGGGCTGCTGAAAGTAAAATGTTAATTGTGTTGTCTGTTTATTTATTTGTGTCAGGCTTTAAAAAAAAGATAATACTCAATGAAATTCTGAGTTAAAGTATAATGCAAAGCAGCATTAACTCTGTACAGTAAACCCTAACTACTTTGCGGTTCGACCTTTGTGGATGACTGCGAATTCACGACTTTGCAGATTTTTTCCATTGTGTACGAACAGTATATTTTTAGAAAAATATATCGCTGACTTTACGGAAATTTAAAAAAACAGTCGAAATGTAATGAATGGACTGATAGATGACGAAACAGCTCCCAAGTTTTGTAATCTAGCCTCTGATTGGTGTTTTGACCACTTCTCCAACCCGCAACAGCTCCTGAATACTGAAAACATGGAGTCCCTATTTTGAGGATCTTCAGCTATCGTGGGTGGTTTTGGAACCTATCTTACGTCATAAACGAGGGTTCACTGTAAAACAAACATAGAAAACAAAGCGTATGGTTCCTCTCTATTGACAAGTTCAGAATTTGTCATGATAGGATTTAAACTCCAATCAATTTGACCATTTTTACCACAAATATGCATCACTCCCATGCAATACAATAATCTCCAATCTATCGTCAAATGATCCTACGCTCATTTAATAACATTTATGGATTCCTTTGCTGCACAAATGACTTATACATTTTAGCATTTAGTAAAAGTGACATCTTTATACTTTATGTCCATTAAAAATGTTTAAGATTTCTCATTCATGATCAAATCATTCATGAAATCCTGCTAAAATTAGGTCAGAGATCTAATGCATTTACACATTCTCAGCAATCACAGAACTCACATGATGTAAAATAGGTTAAAAATTCATGAGGACCCTCAGAATCTATCAGTCTTTTTACTCACTAGCCCTATTTAAGTTGTTGGAAAGCACTTTAGTAAAAAATGTTTCCTCTTTGTTAAACTGGCTCCAATCCCACCATCAGTCTACATGAAGTATTTAGAGCATTAGCGCCTTAGGTCTTTCCAAGCACCGGTCCTTTCCCTCGTGTCTATCAGAGTGTAATTCACTATTGACACAAAACAGATGTATGAACATTGTAAAACAAGCAATTGGATCCCACAGCAAGTAAAAACCTTGTTAAAATCAGCTCAGTGTTTCTCTCACTTATGTTTCTATCGGCAGGGTAATTGCTAGGAAACACTTGAAATGACCAATAAAGCTAGGCACATGGAAACAGAAGAACTATCTAGTTTAGCTCATTTACAACAGTAGTTCAGATCTGTGTGATGCAATATTAACACATCATGTGGCTTTTAACCATTTTCCATCATTAAATAAATACATTTAAAAGTCAAGCGTTTTTAAGAATCTGATTTTCTTTTTCAAACCTCTTTATTATTTAGTGGTGTGTTATGTAAACCAACAACACTGCTTCTTTTGTTCAAACATCAACCTCATAGTCCGCACAGAGCAACCTGTAGACAGTGAAGAGGAGGAATGATGTAATCTCTGAACATGAAACCAAATCCAACTGCTTTACGCTCTGTTTTTAGCTGCGAGATATGAAAAAAATCTATTTGTTCGGATAATGAACACCAAAAATACTGACTTGATAGAGGAGAATTTAATCAATGAAGGTGAAACTAAAGCTGACAATTCAGAGAACATGTAGATGACATTCGATTTTAGATGTGCATGTAAGATTTCTTTTTTTCAAAAGTTACTCATGTTTAAAGAGTTGTTAATAAACTCAATTTAAATGTAATATTCCGTAATATTACCCTATATACCTTTATATACCGATATACAACAACTATTCGAGGAGGTGTTTAAAAATAAAAATTATTAATTAAAAAAAATCCATTTAAAATGTCAAAATAAACAAGTAAAATTATTCAAATAGACTGAATTTTTATGAATTTGATACATAATTATCAAAATACTTAAGAAATTAGAAAAATTAAGCTGATCACCTGAGAGTTCTACCAAAATGCGATTGGACAGAAATGTTTTTAGGCTAAATTTTGTGTCAATTTTTGGCTAATCTCTGAAATAAAGGGACAGCAAGGAGAAGATTTTGGTTAGTTACTTGCCTTGATTTCCAATTACATAAAATGACATCACTGCCTGCAGTCTTTGACTTGTGCGTGTCAGTAAATAAACGATTTGCTGCCTGTTACCCACAATTCATTTGCACCCTTAGGTCAACTTGGCAGAAGCATGCATTTTCCTTTACAGAGATTAGAAAACACAAATCTCAAAACTACGCCAAAACTTCATCACAAACCAAATAATGACCAACAAGTAAATAGAATAAAATGTACTGGATGAATTTTGGCTGGATATGACAGACTAAATAGACTATATGGAGTGCTTACAATAAAAATGTAAGAATATTAATGATCACTTGTCGGCTTATGGTAGGGTCTTAAAATACCTAGCTTCAAAAGCTTGAGAAATCTGTTTTTTTTATTGCATATATTTTTCTATTTCTTTCCTATGAAGAAAACTGAATATCTAAATATTTGTGTGGCTGGAAAGAAGGTATTTGGAAAGAGAAAAAATAGGTCAAATACTGTATGTGTGGATGAGATCAGTTTGAGCAACACAGATTCTGCTTGTTACGAAGATGTATGGTTTAGGATTGAAATCCTAATTTGAGAGCTTCATAAATGGTTTATTTCTATATTAATACAAATATTAACAATGATCTTTGATTTTATCTAAAAGCACCTTTCAGGACACCCAAGGTCATTGTACAATAGGTAAGACGTGAAAATATACAAATCAAAATTTGAAAAAACAGCAGAAAATTGATGGATATTGGAGTACTTGAGTGGTGAACGACTTAAACAGGTGGATTTTCAGTCAGGATTTAAAAAGTGTAAGAGTTAACACTGTGTACAGTAGATCAGGGGTGTAGATCTACACAGTGTTCTAGAATGGCAAGATGAGGAGATGGGACAGAGAGCTGGATAGAGGAAGAGGAGCGGAGAGAGCAAGATGTGGAGGAGGTCACATTTTTTTTTTTTTCAAAATATGACCTTATTTCAAATAACTCAAATTTAGCATCTAAATATTTGCGAGGTGGAAAAGGGGGCATTTGGAAAGAGTAGAAAAATGTAGAATAAGTGGATAAATATGTGGATAAATTAGTTTCAGCAACACAGATCCCGTTTGCTACCAATATGTATGGTATACGGTTAAGAAATCCTAATGAGAGAGCTTTATAAATTATTCCTTTATATTATTAATAATAAAAATAAGAATGATGATCATGCTTTTTAACCTATAAATGCCTTTTGGGACGGCCAAGGCCGTTGTACATGAAAATAGACAATGGATACTGGAGTAGCTAAGTTTTCAGAGAGGATTTAAAGAGTGTAAAAGAAAAATTACTGCCTCAAACAGGAGCGAGAGAGTGCCAAGGTGACAAGATGGGTGGATGAAACAGAGAGCTGGATAGAGGAAGAGGAGCGGAGAGAGCAAAATGTGGAGGACGTCGAAAAATGAGTTTTTAAATAACAAATTTATTTTAAAAAAATATTTGTGTGGCAGAAAACGGGGCATTTGGAAAGAAAATAAAAGCTTACAATTGATGTGAGAGGATCAGCTCAGATCCCGAAGAAAGGCTTAACATAAATCTTAAAAAAAAAAAAAAAACTTCTTGTTGCTATCAGTATGTTTTGTGATTTGTTTTTTTTAGTATGTAAATCTCATGCGTCCTTACCCGCGCCGCCCTGGAGGAATATGGATCCTCAAATAGATTCCAGATCACCGGTTGCCATTTCCTCCACAGACTGACATTACCATCTGCTGCCACATCCTCAATCCCCAGCCTTTTCCCGATCTCATCATCCTCATCACCATTGTCCACGTTAAGCTCAAAAACGTCCAGAGCCTCCTCTGCGTCCCGGTGCTGCCTGTAGGTCATCCAGCAGCACGGCTCCACGTCCGTCTCATCAATCCCCCAGAAGGACAGCTCCTCTTCGAATAACGGTCCGCAAACATCCGCTGGACAGTGGAGCTTCCCTGTGCGGTAATAGTTCAGCACATAAGCGAACACCCCAGGGTGGCGGTCAAAAAAGTACTCGTTAGTCCGGGAGTTGTACTCTATGAACCCTGGGACTTGTTGCAGCTGATCCAACACAGAGTCTATATCCGAGTCGGAGGCGAGCAGGGCCAGACGCGTCCCTGGGAGGGTCTTCAGGGTGGTTTTATAGGTTTCGTGTCTGGTGCCTCCAACGTTGAGGATTATCCTCTCGTTATCATCAAACTTCCCCATCGCTCTGTATCAGACATGAGGAAGTTGGGGAGTGCGCACAGCCACAGTCCTGGATTTGGTGGGAGGTTTCTCCACTCATCCGTCTCTTCTGAGGTTGTTTTCTAAAAACAGGATCATCTTCAGATCAAGACTGCTTCTATCCATCCATGCATCCATCCATTCATCCCTCCATCCAGCCTGCTTGTGCGTTTCCAGCCTCCCTACCTTTCTCCAAGACGCACAAACAGCTGGTCACGTTTCCAAAAATAATCTACAACACGACCCCTAAAATTTATCCCTGAAAGATCAAATGCACAATCTCTGAGTAGTCCTTCTTTTTCTTTGTTCTGTTGTGTAAAAATCCATCATTTTCATTTCTTTTATGAAGGATAAATGAATAAAGAGCTGAGGAGAAGATGTGCGCCTCTCCTTGGTGCTGAGGTGGTTTTAACTGAGATTTTCTGAAAGGAGGGGGCTTCATAAAGAGACCTCTCTTATTTTAGAAATAAATGTTTCAATCAACAAGTCTGTCTGGAGCCAAGATGTTACTTTGGCCGACATATAAATCATAATTGTGTTTGTGGTGAGCGGGAAAAAAAAATCCTTTTTAAAAAACATTTAGTGGAAGAGGAAAATTTACCTCATTAAAATTCTAAGCATGAGTGTCATGATCCTACTCTGTTCTGGAACATTTCCCCTCTCCAAATCTAGCCCTCTGCCCTAATTATGCACGGCTGGTCCAAATTGTCTCTCCCTGATGTCTCCACCTGTGTCTCATCTTCCACTGATTATTTACAGCAAGTAATGTATCATTGGTTTGGTTTGTCCAGTAACAGAACTATATTAAACTTTTTGTCATTACAGTCGTCACATCTCTCTTTACAGAAAGATGTAGATTTCCCTTTTTTATCAGAGATCTCTCTGTTAAGTGTATGCTTATGTTGTGTGTATGAGTAGTAAAAATTTTGTAAGAAAGCCATTGACACCCATGTCTGTTCTTAGACAAACCTGCCTTTAGACCTGACTTTCCAAAAGAAAAAATGAATGTGTCTCATGAAGACATACAGTAATTGAAAGCGAGTTTAGATGTGTTATTTATGGCTCTGCATCTGGATCAATCTTTGTTTCCCAAGAGAGAATGAGCTTGAGTGGAAGACAGAATTATTGAGATATCTTAATATGCACTGTAAAAAATGTCTAGATTCCTCAGTAAAGTATTGGAAAACACAGTAAAAAGAAAATATTGGTGAACTGCAAATAACAAAACACAACAACCCAGGTTAAATTTCTGCTGTTGGCAACACAATATTTATTTATTTTTTTGAACATGCTTTGTTCATCTCTCACTGGTAAATTTGTGTGCTGCATTACACCACAGCAGGCTGCCAACTATCACAGCACCAATGGTGGGAGAAACAGGGGGTTAGGTGTCTTCTCCAAGGACCCTAGATGTAACTCAGTGGCATGTGAACCCATGAACTTCCAGTCCATGGGTGAATCCTCTAACCACTGAACCACTGCCTCCCCCAACAATATGATGTTCTTTGGGCAAGATCCTTCAAACTTTTGCTTTTTTCAGATCATGAGAGAGTTTGTTTTTGTTTTTTTAAGTATATATTCCAGCTTAGGTGTGACACCAAAAATGCCTTATTTTTTACAAATTTAATTTGCAGTAATCACAAGTACTATTTCAGACGATGTTTTTAACATTGATTTTTTTAGGGCAACATTGGAAGCCATCATTACGGCTAAGTATGTGACTGCTTTTAAGTGTGAACAAAAGTGAATAAAAGATCATTTGTGCCACTGTGAGTGAAGAAATACCTGACTAAAATATCAATATATCTAACGTTCTGTATTGTAACTGAGTAAAAGAAACCTATAGCTCAAGTACATTTGTTTTCTAGTAATCAGCGATCAGAGACTTTTTCCAATTTTTTGAGTCAGCGACTTTGATGCGGCTGTCTCAACAGATGGATGACAAACAGATTGTCTCCACGACACAATTCACAGAAGCAATCTGCTCTGTTCGTTTTTGTTGACAATTTTAGGATTGGACATCCTGACATCCTGAGTCTGACACCGAGTTGAAACAGAGATCCACAGCTCTTAAAAACTCTTTATAAAATCATAGCTGTGGTTAAATAGATCATATCAAACAGAAAATACAGGATTAAGGATATTTTGAATGATACTAATACATCTATTTTATCTTTGACACTGTTGCTCTTCCTTATAGAGAGGAGCCAGATGGATTGATCAGAAACTTTTCAAAGCAAGCAGACTCCTCCTAAGGCTGCTCACCCAATAACCCAGCGCCATATAAACAGAAAAAGACTGTTGAACTGCATTTTTTATCTAAAAGATTCTAATAATAACTAAGAAATGAAGTTTAGCTTATTTTCTTTATGGTTATTTTTATCTGAGAGCCAGAGAAGCACTTTGATTCCCAGATTATTGATCCTTATCTCTATTAAGAGCGAGGAAGCATCCAGAAGGGCCGTCATCTGACATGTTTCCACACTGCGAGGAAGGAAGAGGGACATCTTTAGAAGATCTAAGCACAACTTAATCAACAGACAAGGCAGCAGGCAATTAGTGCATTATTATCTGCATCATTATTTCCTGATGTACGACTGGAAATACAACCTCCAAATGACCTCGGTTGTTTTTTGTTTGTTTGTCCTCTTCGGGGTTTCTCTGTCTGTCTACAAAACAAGTAAATGAATGAATGAAATATTTAGAATTGTGACAAACATGAAGAATAATTGTATAAAAAAAGATAAACTATAACTGATTAAGGCTTGAAATTGTGGAAATGAATAAATCAAATTTGACCAAAAAAAATTTCGGTTGGATACAAGCAGCCAAAATGAGCTTCCTCCGCAGGGTGGCTGGTGTCTCACTCAGAGATCGGGTGAGGAGCTCTGCCATCTGGAAGGGGTTCGGTGTCAAGCCACTCCTCCTCCAGGTCGAGAGAAGACAGATGGGGTGCTTCGGGCATCTGGTCAGGATGCCCCCCGAGAACCTCGCTCGTGAGGTGTTTCGGGCACGTCCTATCAGGCGGTCCTTCCGGGTGAGCTGGAGGATGCAGCTGGGGTGAGAGAAGCCTGGGTTTCCCCAGATGAGCAGAAGATGACAGAACAGAATAAATCAAATTGATAGGTAATTCAGCACCGTGGGAAGGTCAGGGGTTCGAGTCCTGGGTGGGACAAGGCATGAAACACTGGTCCTTTTGTGTGGAGTTTGTATGTTCACCCCATGTGTGCATGGGTTTTCTCCAGCTACTCCAGTTTCCTCCCACCCGCCAAAAAATGCATGACAGGTTGATTGGCCGGTACCAAATTATTCTGTGAGTTAATGTGTGTGTATGTGTTATGAATGGCTGTCTGTGTGGCCTCATAACAGACCGGCGACCTGTTTGGGGTGTACCCTGCCTCTTGCCTAAAATCAGGCAGGATCCTGTCCATCCTGGTCACTCCCAGAGAGATCCTCAGCATCTTCATCTCTGCTACCTCCATCTCTGTTTCCTGACTTTTTCCCAGTGTTTCTGTTTCTAGACCAAACAGCATGGCCAGTCTCACCACGGTTTTGTACATTTTCCCTTTCATTTTATCTGAAACTCTTCTGTCACACATCACACCTGATACTTTTCTCCACCCGATCCAGCCTGTCTGCACACGCTTCTTCACATCTTTTCTACACTCTCCATTGCTCTTGACTGTTGATCCTAAGTACTTAAAATCTTCCACCTTCTTTATGTCTTCTCCCTGTATCCTCACTTTTACATCTGGGTCCCTCTCATTCATACACGTACTCTGTCTTACTTTGACTAATATTCATCCCTCTTCTTTCTAGTGCAAACCTCCACCTCTTCATTTGAATGTCTAAAGTAAAATGACAAATTGCTAATTCCTGAAAGGAACTAATAAACCCACACTATAATACACAAAAATGTTGTAGTTGTTGTTTTTGACCAGATTCTAATAATCAAAGCATAATAATGTTCATATAATAAACTGTGGAATAAGCTTCTCCTTCGGCTCGAGAAACAAGCATCCTCTTTACAATCAGAGAAAGTCTGAAACTTTAATTTTAATTTTAATTTAATTTTAATTTCATTTTAATTTCATTTTAATTTCAGTTACAAGTAGAAGTGTCCATGCTTGTTTGTTTTATTGTTTTAATTTTTAAGATTCTGAGAAAATTGGAGTTAATGTGTTGTCAGTTTTCCAGACAGTGATGGTGTGAGCTTTTAGATATATTATACCAATTTATCAAGTATTACTCCCTTCTCCCACTATTGGCATCTTTCTGTGTGGAGTTTGCATGTTCTCCCCATGTATGTGTGGGTTTTCTCCAGGTACTCCGGTTTCCTCCCACCCTCCAAAAACGTACATGTTAGGTTTATTGGTTGCCCCAAGGAATGAGTGTATGTGGGTATGGTTGTATGTGTGTGGCCCTGCGACAGACTGGCGACCTGTTTGGGGTGTACCCTGCCCCTCGCCTTGAATCAGCCAGGATAAGCTCCGGCATCCCCCACAACTCTAAGAAGGTGACTGACCAAGTATTACCCAGAAAAAAAAAAACATTTTGATTGGAATTAATTTGAATGGGAACTGTGACCAAACATGCGCCTTCCCCCTTTCCAGACCTCCTAAACTTTGGAAAAATTCATTTTATGAAAACAAATGACTACACTGTGAATAGACAATTAAATTGTTTAACACCCAGCGTTTAAAAATCTACAGTCAGTCAAGTTTTAGAACTTTTGGGTTTCCTGCCAAATCATTTTTAAAAGCACTGTTGTGAGGGGGAAAATATCGACTTTCTGAATTTTTTAGTTTGTTTGGTTATTTCCATAAATTTTTTGATTCTATTTGTATTTTTAAAGAAGTTTAAAGGCAGATTTATGTATGTATATATGCATGTTATAATTTGTAACAAAATGACATATTTCTGAATAATAACAGCCATGGGTGGGTAAAAAGCAAACAGAATCCAGATCTCTATTACTCATTCCCCCTTTTCTTAAACCCTCTCTGTAATATCTTCACTAAAAATAGAACAGCCAGATTGCTGATTTTTATCAGATACTGGAGGGGAAAAGTCTATTAGAAAGCCAAAGTCTTTACCCCAGTTCATATTGTCTGAGTGGAACCCCAAAATCAGGTCCTCAAGGGGAAGGAGATAAAATATTCTTTCAATGTAATGTTAGGTCAAATTATGGTTTGTGTAAACAGTTTTATTTTAGAAAAACAATAGAAGTGATCCTTTAAAAAAAAAAACAGATGTCAGAGTTGATGAAGACAAGTATTTTCAATAAACTGGGTTGAAAATACCCAGTTTATTTGCAGTTACTTGGCTCTTTGTTCAAAAGGAGTTCATTTTAAAAGCACAGAGACAGTCAGGAAAATTTTCCTTTAAGTTTGAACTTACAACACAGCTCCCTGCACGTCTATTGGATTTAATTCTGATGAAGCACAGTGTTTCTGCTTTCTTTCCAAAGCTATGACAACTCCATCCTGTCTTCTTTTAAGATATTCGAGGACTAAGATTGAACATTTGGTTTAAAAACTAAGAATAGAAGCTGTATTTTTAGATGGCAATTTTAAATACACTACACAAAGAAGCTCAACGCAGATGCACAACACCAAGCAGCAGTGTTCTAATTCAAACTTGTATCCGTTGAATCCTGATTTACTTATGTTGACGTCTTTGTTTTCTCTGGATTTCATTTTTTTTTTTAATTTAAACACAAGATTGAACTTGAGTTTGCCTAACCTAACACATGCAGCTGATGAAATTAGGTGATATCACATTTAAACGTGGTTGCAACTATTTTAAAGCAAAATCACTCTTCTTTTTTTAAAGGTATCAAAACAAAAAGGTAAAAAATAACTTGGTTGCAGGTGGGTCTTTTTAGTGTTTTGTTGTCTCTGGTCCTTCAGTCCCACAGACATCTTGGGCCTAGTGGGAATCAAACCAGGTTCTCCCGGTTGAAAGATGGTGTCTCTGCCACTAGGCCAACGCCACTGGTACCTATTTTCTTTCTAAACCATTAGTTACTGGATAATTTTGCATACAAGTGTATGTCTTCTGCAGTTTTGCTAGGGATGTCTTAGTTTTTTGCAAAGGGAGATCTGAAGGGAATTCGTTTAACCGTAGCTCGAGGGTTTTTCTGTCCATGTCTAGCTCCATTCATAGACATACTTATATACTATATAAATATATATTTATATGTACATTATGTCCCATGAATGACTTGCCCATGTATGAATTAAGGCAGCAACTCCCAACAGAAGACAAGTGAACTGATTAAATATTGCTCCTCTAATTGAGAAAGTCAAGCTAATTTGCACTGATTCCCAAGATCTTTTCCCTTTGCTATATGAGAGGAAGTGATTAATATAAACTCTTCATGTCTAATTATGAGGTAGGATTAGCAGAGGCAATTTATTTCATAAGGATGCTTCAGTATGGCCTTTCCAAATAAAAGCTCAGACAGAAACCAACATTTTACTTTGTATTATGACTATTTTTTTAACTAATTAAAGACTTAAGCTATTTGTCCAATTAAAAAATGTTAGTCTGTCACAGTCAAACCTCCCAACATTTTTTTTCATTTCTCATGTCATGTTTTAATGTTTTGTTATAGCACCATCTATAGGTCGGCTGAACAAATTTCTTAAAAAAAAAAATTAGGATAAAGCATAAAAATGCTATTTTAATACTTCAGTGAGGTTAAAAGAAAATAACTACTCATTTAACATTTTATCCCATCCCATAGTGTTTAAAATAATACTGAAACTACTTTTATTTTTAATTAAAAATTAACCTTCACAAAACCCCAATTTATGAACAAAGTTAAATAAAACAATAAATTGATACAGAGATTTTTTTTTTATCACTTTTGATGCTGTTATGAGAAAATAATTTGCCCATTTTCACACAAATGTAACTATTTTTTCCCCAAAATTTTAAGAACCACTGTATACATCACAATTGCAAATCTGGTTGTCAGGTAGAAAAGGTCAATCTTTGTAAACCTTTTTCCTTTTTTTCATTCAAGTGTCTTTAGTTTAATTATTCCCTGATGCAACTGCTGCATGAAACAGTATTATCTGTTAATACTGTTTGCTGAAACCTCCCACCCCCGCTTCGCCCTGCTACTATGTAAAACCCTCAACAGTAACATCTTTGTCTCCACTATGTAAAACACACATTTGTTTAACCTTTCTTTACCCCCACTACTTCCACAGCTGTATAAATAAAGCAGACAGCGATGCTTACTCTTTGTAGACATTCTGGTCCAGGGTGAGTGCTGCCCTTGTGAAAAGTAAAACTGAGGGGCTCTCGTTTGTTTTCCAAGTCAGCACAGCTTTGGGATTGGAGATAAATAATTCTCTCCCCTCTAACAATGGAAGGAAAATAGACTTATTTGTCAAGAATTGGTTTAAAAGTTAAAATGTAATAAAAATTTGCTGCAAGTTACGTCCAGTGTAATACTGCACCTTATTCAGTGTTGGAACCCTCACACTGATCCCTCAGTTAATTCTTTAACACTTGAATAACTGCTGAGTGATCACTCAAACATCAAAGGTTTGTCCTTTTAGATCATTTTATTATTCTCTAAGTGAACCTAAGTTTCTTTACTTGTCCTCCACATGATACACATAATTTGCAACAATAAAAAAGAAGGAAAAAAATGTGTCACACAAAATAACTTAAGGCTTGTAGTGTCAGTGTAGACATGAGGTTGGATTAATAACTATTTCAACACAAAAATTTTTTTAAAAGTTTGCCATTTGTATTTTTGCTTCAGTTTTACATTACTACACACACACACACACAAATCCATCTGACACAGGCTAAGTCTAAAATGACATCGAAGTTCACTTTGATATGTCCTATTCATCAGCAGATTTTATTATCAAAGTCAGTTCAAGCAAAATTTTGCCATTTTGGTAGCAGCCACTGTTAGTTTTACTATCACCTGTGCAAAAACTATTACATTTGTATTAGTCCCAGCATTTAGACAATAAGTGGAAGTTTAATTTCCAAAAACAAGTTGGAAAGAAAGGATTAAATATAAGGCAAAGTGGTAAATGATGTTTGTTTTAAACTAATCTCATGAACATTAGTATAAAAGGAGGTGATGAGTGTGGTTTCAGATAATTAAATGATTGTCATTTTCATGCTGTTACAATATAAAATCAAAGAAAACATGCATCTATGTTTGGATGTACAAAGAACATGCAAAAGCCTGAGTTTTATTTTGAAATTGCTTCTTTTTTTTCAGGCTAAAACATCAAGCAGAATCCAAACAAGACCTTTCAATAGAACAAAAAAGAAAGTAATATATATTATTAAGTTTAAAAAAAAAAAAAAAGCGCAATTTGATTATAATATTTGAAGACAATTTTATCTAAAATTTGAATTTCGTTCAGCCTTTGAGTTACTGCAATTCCAAAAGCGGCCTTCAGATGGCAGCACATGTTAGTACGCAAAACGCTAAATAAATAACAATTTTATTTTTTTTAAATGAAGCTTTTTGTCTTCAACGTCTGTTATTTTTTAACTACTTTTGACCTTTTCGTCTCTCGTTAAAGTTTAAAGACATAAAAAAGACAACCTTGAGCTTTTTTGTGCATTAATTTTATTTATTTATTTTTTTTACTCACTCTACCCGTCCCTCACCGGGAAAATGTGTGTGCTGCACTCCTACACCGCAGCAGGTTGCCACGACGGCTGCAATGGCGGGAGAAATTTTTTGTTTCTGTAATCATGCAAGTGTAAATGAAAAAAATAAGTTATTAAAGATTTTTAAAGTGAACATTAGTGTTAAATAATGGATTAAATGAGTTAAGACCTTGTGTTGGCTCTATTTTTATGCGACACAGACCGCAAGAGACGCCATGCTTGTTCTACTAGTCTTGCGTTTAGCTAGCTAGTTTCAAATAGTGAAATTTGACCTTTTTTTGCACAGAAGGAATTTTATTAATGTACAGCTTAAGGTTTGAAGTACTTTAGAATCAAAATAATTCAATCAAATTGAAAAATGTTCATTTCTTTTTGCTGTATATATTTTAAAATGCTACAAATAGCATAGCTGCAAGAAACCAGCTTTTAATGAGTCTGATTATGAACGCAAGCGAAAAGTATCAATTAATTTTTTTCTTTTTTAAGCGCAGAGGAAACTAGAATAACCAAAGAAGAGAATAGCTTTTTATATTTAAAAAAAATCTATTAGCTGTTTTATTTATGTTGCACACTGTTAAATTTTTAAAATAGTGATTCTCCCTTTTATTTCAAATAAAGTGAAGTTTTTGAGCTCGTGCATTGTCTTTATCAAAGTTTGCACGTCTTTGGAGTTGAAACACAAAAACAGAGCCCTTTATGCTTCTCTACTGAACGTGTTAGTTTTTAGTAAATAAAATAATGGAAGCCAATCAGATTATAAATATTCGTAAGAATCTGTCACATTTCTGTACAATCGGTGAATCCTGTAGTGAGTTTATTCAGGCCTATTGCGCCGTCTCAGACCGGTCGCTAGTTGCTCTGGACCGATATCCTCAATGTTTGTCTCGCATGTGTCTTCTGTAACCTCTGCGTCCTCCGAAGCATCTTCCTCTACTTCTGCATCCTCTTCCTTTACCGCCTCTTCGTCTGATTCTTCTCCTCTCTGTTGTTTCACCTCTTCACCTTCTGTCGTGGCATCGATCTCATCCTCTGAATGTCGTTCTTGATCCGTTTCAGTGGCTTCAGCTGTCTCTACAGGGGGTTGCTTGTCCGCTGCAGCTGTGCTATCGTTGGCCCCAAGGGACTGAATCAGATCATCCAGATTACGCCCATAAGACACATCTAAAACAGAGAAAAAGACATCTATTCATTCTACTGAACGGAATAAATCCAGCTAGACCTTGTTTTTTTTCCCTTCGCTAGATGCATTTCACATGCTACACACAACCTGCTTAAAGAGTTTGTAAATTACAGGATGAAAAAGGCTGAAGAACTAATTACCTGCAATTACTTGTTAATTACTTGCAGCTTGTAATCTGCAGAATATGATTTTCTTTTCTCTGCCATTTTCATTCAGTCCTTCTCTGTTGTTTTTGATAAAGTTGAAATTATCAATACAGGTTTACAGCGCCCTCTTGTGGTTTAGAGTGAAAATAACATGTGAGATGAAGGTAATATTGTGTTGAAAATTTTCACATATAAGTCATTCCAGGAAATAACTCGCAACCTCGGCCAAACTTTTAAAAAATTGTGACTTATACACCAAAAAATTTTACAACTATATTTAAACCAAAATAGTTATAAAGCCATTTGGTAACCTCTCACTTGCCGTAGTTTGTCAAACCTTGAAACTAGATCAGGAATGGGCAAACTATGGCCCGCGGAACACATGCGGCCTTTTAAGCGGTTTAATCTGGCCCGTCAAACTTGAAAAATTAAGTATATAAACCATGTTAATGTTTTAATGTCCCCTGCAATTTGGATGTTTTATCACAAGATGGTGAAATCTAGACATATTGGCTTTTTTGAGAAAACAACAACACTGCTCCCATTCAAATGTGCGTGCGTCCATGATGCGCACATTGTCAAAATAAATCATGCGCGCTGATATAGAAAGTCATCGGGTTCGCTACACGCACGCAAACCAAGCGCGTTAGAGTTCAAACCTTGTGCGCTACTATGAAAAGCCATTGCGGTCATTACACGTGCGTAATCTAGCGCGCTAGATTTTAAATTTAACGCGCTTGATGTTTTTGAAAGGAAAAAAGACAGTCAGGAAAAAAGTGATGGTGACTTCCTGAAGGATCAGAGACCTTCAAATAAAATGGTTATTCATTTTATTTTTAGTGTTTAAAAGACTCATTTCAAAGTCAGATATTTTGTTTTAATGCTTTTTTTTTATTGGAAATTAAAGCACATGTTTACTCCAGATACCACATTTTTCTCCAATGAGGTGAGGTTACCAAAGCACGCCATCGATCTGCTCCTGTTCCAGCCCCTTTGTCAAATGTTAGAGCTCAATGTGGCATGTGAATCAAAAAGTTTGCCCGTGCCTGAACTAGATGTTTAAATAAAAGATACACCATGTGGTGAGATGGTCCACATAGTGTATCTTTTTTTGCAAATCTCACTTTATCCATATCCAAAAACAAGATGCAAAGTAGAATGGGAGCTGCTTTGTTCAAACCGATTGATTTAACTGTGGTATGCAAGTTGTTGCTGCGGTCGTTCCAGACCTAGTCTGCTGTGTGTGCAGCACACTTCAAAAGTCATAATCTGTTTATTTTTAATATCCAAAGCTACAAATCAATCCAGTTCCAACTGATCAACCAACCATTAGTTTTCAGAGGAGGACAGTCCATTCCTCTCTTTTTCATCAGATACCGAATGGTCTGGAGTTGAGACATGATCTCCTTCTTCTGTTCCTGAGCCACCGACTTCACACTGAGGAGCAACAAGTCAGAATATTGAAATCATTCAAAATGTTGCACTGGTTTTTGAAAATCTAGAACAAATACATGTTATTACAATCCTAAATGTGTATGTGATTAGTCTATTTTATTTTTATTCTACAGGGGAAGAAGACTATTGTCAAAATGGACTGTGGATTACGTTTCCATGCTGAAACCGCACAGAAAGTATGAAAATGATGTGTTCTGCACACCTGCTGACCACAGTATGTAAAACTAACTCACCAGTTAGTGAGTGGGTCCAGCTGAGTGAGGATGGAGTTGAGCATCCTTTCTGTCTGCGCTAGCCTTTGTTCCAACTCGTTCAACTGGTTCTCTGTGTTTTAAAACGCCTTGTAAATATTCACCAATTGATGTATGCTCAAAGAAAAACTGACAGTACAAACAACGGGATACACACCTGCTTCCACAGATTTTATAGCTCCTTTAGCTAGTTTATCCTTCTGTGCTTTGTCATCTGGAGATTTAATCTAGAAAAATAAAGGCATTTTGGCAAAATTACATTTCACATCCTTGATTTTGAATAAATCTGGGCAGTATGAAGTTACCTTCAAAAATTTGTAGGCTGCAAATACTCCAACTCCAATGGCGTACAAGGGCATAAGTGTAAACACGTAGCCTTTGTTGTTGTTAGATTTGTACTTGTCAGTTTTCAGCTCTTGCTCTAAACGTTTCTTCATCTGTTGGATGCTCTCGGCGGTCTGATGCGAGCCAGGGGAGTTCATGTTGATGGGGTTACCTCGAGCTGCACTCGGACCAGGACCTTTAACATAATAAAAGATCAACAGAGAATAAAATGAAACAGTGTTTGACAATATTTCATTGATGTATTTCTAGAGATTTAAAACGGGTAACAGAAAGATACACAAAAAAAATGACACCATTAAAGTCCACTTAACTTAATGGGGGTGATGTCATAAATTCAGTTTAATGGTGCATTATCATACTGGAAGTGGTTATCACACTACAATTAAAGAGCCACACGTCCCACTACAAATGGACCAAGGGTTTCAACCCACATAAATCAATATATTTTGAAAGTAAAGAAACATATTTCTCATTGTCTAACAAAAATAATACATCTCTGAAACTTATTTTGAATATATTACCTGAAATAAATTGTGTTTAACACAACCAAGTTGCCAAATAGATAACACGTATCATTCTGTTGTGGATGAATCTAGAAAATATGTACATATTTATATAAAGTATGACATATTAAACCCCAATAATCTAAAAAAAATAATCACTTTCTCTGTAACTGACAAACCAAGTTAGAAATCTAGGGGTAGTAATGGAATCAGTCTTTAACTTTAATAATCACATCAAATTGATTACATCTCAGGGATGGTTATCGATATCAGCATATCAATATTAGCATCTTTATTTTTACCGCTTATCGTTCCGGGATCTTATTAATACTTTTTAATGTAAAAACAAGTAGTTTGGATTTTATTCTTTCAGTCCATCATTTAACAGAAAATCTATACAAGTCATTCAAGAAAAGAAAAAACAAACAGAGACTGAAAAGAGTTTAGGTGGAAGTAAAAAAAAAACTTATTTTAAGCCTAACCCTACTTTACAAGGCAAAAAAAAACAAAAAAACAAAGCCTTTGGCTGGACTTTAATAATAATAAAGACAAAAAAAGAATGTTCTGAACATACTAATAACATATGAACATTTACACATAAATATACAATAAAAATGAAGAAAGAATAAACTTATCTGGACCTCATCCTCACCAACTTTTTTTCCTTGCTGATTAAGTTGATATTTCTAGTGTTTTATCATACTGAATGATTATGCTTTTAAATTTCAAATCCACCAAAAATTGAATTAAAAGAAAACTTAACCCCCTGATTGAGGGGGTGGATCTCTCTTTCGTGTGGATCCCCACGAGGTTTCTTATTTTTTCCCCACTGATGGGTTTTTTAGGAGTTTTTCCTCACCGTGAAGGAGAGTGCTAGTCTTGTTTAGTTAGCATTTGTTGGTTAGTTTTCTTCCTGTATAGTTATGTTAATACATTCCTCTTTTTCTTGTGAAGCCCATTGAGACAGAAATTCTGTGATTTGGGGCTATACAAATAAAATTGAATTGACCACAAGTAGAACATGTTGTAAATATTTGCTCCATCTTTAATAAACAATCTGCTAGGCCAAAGCTAAACACACACACACACACACACACACACACACACACACACACACACACACACACACACACACAGATGAAGTTTAAAACACATCACCTTTCCTGTTGTAACGAGGATCATATTTAGTTTCCTTCCCTGTTGATCCACCTCCAACACCAAACAGTCTTGGCAAAACAACAAATGTAAAAAGCACGACTGTAAAAGCCAGGGCGACTTGTTGTGATGTTGACAAAACCATCTCTTCCTTTAGAGACGAAAAATACCCAAAAAAACAAACAACGAAAAGCTGGTTGTTGTATAATAATGGTATATTAATCGATTTTTTAAAAGCGTGGCTAATGAGGTATGAGTGTGTCAGTAACCTGTCATAAAAATTCACGGTGGTAATGGCAGAAAAGCTGCTCGCTGTTGTTAGATAACCGGAACACTTCCGGTGAAACGTCATGTATCAAAATAAAAACACCGGAAGTTCAACTTAGTTTGAATAATGCAACTTTCTGAAAAAACTTTAGTTATCATACGCGGAAAAGGCACATTTTCGCTTTGCAAAAAGGGAGATCTGCTTGACGGAATCCAAGGGCATGCTTCTCCGACCAATTTTTAAATTTACCCATTCAAATGGTGCATTCTGGTGACATTTTAACACAAAATTGGGCTTTTTTTTCTGCAGACTGAAAATTTTTATATTAGTTTGCAACAAATTTAGACAGATGGCACTGTAGACCAATATTAATATCTAAAACCCTGAATTTGATTCACAATACAATGCATAATGCAGAGCTCAGAGCTTCCACATGACATTCCACAAAAGTCACAATTACACTCTCAACATCTTATATAAATATTCCTACATCATAATTCTGTTACAGTGTATTTGCCGTACTTTGTGACATCTGTGAGAAAAACACCAAAAAACCAAAAGGGTATCACCATCACCAGTTTGGCAGTATATTCAATCTTTGAATTTCAAAAATTGAAATTGTCATTCGAATGTTCGAAACTATAGAATTCATCCCTCTCACAAAGTGACTAACACTAGCACACTACACAAATATACAATACCTAAATTATATTCAAATATAGAAATTTAAATATATATATACAATATATACAAATGTAAAAATTTAAACAAAAATGCAATTATACTTTTGATTTTGAGGAAAACGTTCATTCCTTCAACCTTTGAACTTTCGTTCTGTTGTTTATCCAGGAGTAAACCTCCAATTGAACAGTGCATAGCATTTTCTTAGTTTTGTTCATTCAATTTGTGAAGATTTAATTCAGTAAAAGCACGATTTGTACACTCTCTACAACCAACCTCTACTGAGGAAACAATTAAAGGTCATAGGTGCTTTAAGTGTATTGACATATACTGTGTAATAATCCAACAAATCAGCCCAGTTCTGGGCTAATTTTATTTTCACTTTAACATACAGAAAATAGTCTGACTGCTATGACCTTTTCTGTGTTTCTACATGGTTTCGTAATTTATAACTCAACTGAAAGACATGTTCGAAAAACATACAATGCAATAAATAATATTAGTCAGACAGTGGTTGACATGATCTTACTACAGTGAGAATGCACTGTTTTGTTTTTAATACACAAAAATGAGTGAACTAGACATTTATAAAATTTCTGGCCTGGGATGCCTTTCCCACCACAAATGTCATGCAAAAACGCACACTGTGTATCTAACTGACAGGAATGACATATTCAGAAAGCAGTGAGGACATGGTGGTATAAAGATATTCAGTAACAGCCACTATCACTTGGCATTTGGCAGCGACATCAATCAGAGCCAGCCATTGTAAGCCCTGTGACGGTACATAACTGTTCAGCCAGAGAGCTGATTTAATAGCGCATGGTCTGATAAAGTCCCCACAGAGATCACTTCGTGGCCAATAGGTTGTTCAGGCAGTTAATTGGTCCAAATAAAAATAAAACTTCTCTCAGGAATTAGACCAAGAGTTATCACAGTGGTTCTAGCAGACTAATAATGAGTAGCATTGGCTACTTGTTATTAGTATTATTATTATCAGTTAAAAGGATCAACAATAAAAAAAATATATGGGTAAAAGCAGAGCAGAAGATTAGTTTAAAATATTAAGAAAATCTACAGCCACTTCAAAGCATTCCTCTGAGTAAAACTAGGGAAAAACACACAAAAGTGATTGAGAAAACTCCCAAAAATTGGGTCAATTGTTTGTGCAACGTATGTGCTCTTTTGTACAGTAGAAAGTTTTGTTTGTGCTTTTAGAAAAATACAGTAAATAATTTATTTTATGACAGCTTGTCGGCTTCTTCAGGTCACCTGTTTCTCTCACCATCTAACATCCATAAACATTCACGCTTCTACCCACATAGCTTCGAAAAATGCACCAGCTGAACAGGTAGCACTTTCTGGAGCTCCTCTTTCGCAATCCAAATTTAGCTGTTATTTACTAGTTTTTAACTGTTCAGAACATCTTCTGTAGTGCCTAAAAAGAGCACTACAGATGCAGTATTTGCCTTGAGGATGCTGATAGAGAAGTACAGAGAAGGTCAGAGGGAGCTGCACTGTGTCTTTGTAGATCTAGAGAAAGCGCATGACAGGGTACCTAGAGAAGAACTATGGTAGTGTATGAGGAAGTCTGGTGTGACAGAGAAGTATGTTAGAGTGGTTCAGGACATGTATGAGGACTGTTAGACAGTGGTGAGGTGTGCTGTAGGTGTGACAGAGGAGTTCAGTGTGGGGGTGGGACTGCACCAAGGATCTGCTCTGAGTCCTTTGCTGTTTGCTATGGTGATGGACAGGCTGACAGACGAGGTTAGACAGGAATCCCCATGGACAATGATGTTGGCAGATGACATTGTGATATGTAGTGAGAGGAGAGAAGAGGTGGAGGAAAAGCTGGAGAGGTGGAGGTTTGCACTTGAAAGAACAGGAATGAAGATTAGTCAGAGTAAAACAGAGTACATGTGTGTGAATGAGAGGGATTCAAATGGAAAAGTGAGGTTACAAGGAGAAGAAATAAAGAAGGTGGAAGATTTTAAGTACTTAGGATCAACAGTCCAGAGCAATGGAGAGTGTGGAAAAGAGGTGAAGAAGCGTGTTCAAGCAGGCTGGAATGGGTGGAGAAAAGTATCAGGTGTGATGTGTGACAGAAGAGTTTCAGCTAAAATGAAAGGAAAAGTGTACAAAACCGTGGTGAGACCCACCATGCTGTTTGGTCTAGAGACAGTGCCACTGAGGAAAAGACAGGAAGCAGAGATGGAGGTAGCAGAGATGAAGGTGCTGAGGATCTGTCTGGGAGTGACCAGGATGGACAGAATCAGAAATGAGTATACTGTATCAGAGGAACAGCACATGTTAGAGGTTTTGGAGATAAAGTCCGAGAGGCCAGGGTGAGATGGTTTGGACATGTACAGAGAAGAGAGACCGAGTAGATCGGCAGAAGGATGCTGGCTTTGGAACCATCAGGAAAGAGGCCTAGAGGAAGACCAAAGAGGAGGTTCATGGATACAGTGAGGGAAGACATGAAGATAGTTGGCGTGACCGAAGAGGATACAGCAGATAGGGTTAGATGGAAGAAACTGACTTGCTGTGGCGACTCCTGAAGGGAAATGCCGAAAGGAGAAGAAGACCCACATAGCTTCTGACATTTATGTTTTGTCAACAGGAATGACAAATTTACATTCGTCTCAATAGACGAATGTAAATTATGCTGTAGAGCTGAAAATGAGCTCAATGCTTGTTTTATTGTTATGTTATTTTTTTGTTGCAAATCAAATTTAAGCAAGACTTGTGATATAAGGGAAAATGTTAAAAAAAAACAAACACTCAACAATACTATGTTTTTATCATAAAATGACTACTTTTTAAATTGTTTTTTGTAGCCAATTCAAAAGCCAGGTGCCAGGTGGGTGGGCACATTAAGGTACATGGATGTCAGACATAATGAGAGAGACAAATGACCGGAAGTGGTAAATTAAATTATTTATTTTTACTAAAACCCACAAAGCACAAAAAAAATTTTTACAGCACAAACGAAGCAATTCAATTCAATTCAATTTTATTTGTATAGCCCAAAATCACAGAATGTCCCTCTAAATGGGCTTCACAAGAAAAAGAGGAATGTATTAACACAAATACACAACAAGAAAAATAACTAACAAATGCTAACTAAACAAGACTAGCACATTAATGCACTTAGACTCTCCTTCTCGGTGAGGAAAAACTCCTAAAAAACCCATCAGTGGGGAAAAAATAAGAAACCTCATGGGGATCCATATGAAGCACAAACAAATGACATATTTTTTGTAAGTATATTTTTTTAATTGGTGCCAGCTTCACGGAGGTTCATGAGTAAGCGTTATCTTGCACCTGAGACCTTGCTGCACTGACGCTGTGTCGTTAGAATTCAGTTTGTAAAATCTATCTCTGCTTGTCCTTGACCAGCTTGGAGTCTGTGTGAACAGGCTGGAAAGATATTCCCACACCATGGATGTGGGATAGATGTCTTGCTCCGACAGTCTAAAGGAACGATCACAGAGGTAAGAGTTCTGCTGTCCCTCGCGAGTAGAAAAGACAATCTTGGCTGGTGTGAGTTCATTCTTTTACAACTAGGCTATGTTCAGTGAGTTTTATTTTAAAGATTCTCTGACAGGCGTCTTCTCCAAGGACCCTAGACGTGAACTCAGCACACTAGCACAGATGTTAAAATTACGCATACACCTTTTTGACAGCAATCTTACTCCATATTTCTGGCCCCTGAAAAACGTCAACACCCATAGACTTCTATTGAATAATAGGCAGCTTTTACTCAGTCTTCGTGTTGTCACAATAACAAAACTGATCTCAGTTAGAATATATTTTTTACAGTTATGAATATTTTGTGGTTGTTTGCCCACACCACAAGTACTGTATTTCAGTACATAACAGCCAGCAACTAGCTGATCAGGTTTAAAGAAACTAATGAATAGATTTCATTAAGAGATGAGAGAGTGAAATTGTGCTTATTTTTCTGTTTCTGTCAAATGACAATGTGTCAAGACCACAAAGTTGTTTTCATTTTGATATTTTATATGTCATTTGTTCTATGATCATAAAAAATTAAGTTGCTTTTTTAATTTTAGAGCCTCATTTTACTTTCGTTCCATTCTGTCATTTTCCGCTTATCCGGGCCGTGTCGTGGCTTCTGGCTTTTCTTAACCTGGAGGAAGAGCGGCTCGGTATCGAGTTCCTCCCGGATGGCAGAACTCCTCACCCGATCTCTGAGTGAGAGTCCAGGCATCCTGCGGAGGAAGCTCATTTCGGCCGCTTGTATCCACAATCTCGTTCTCTCAGTCACCACCCACAACTGGTGACTATAGGTGAGGGTAGGTGTTAGGTTTACTCTTAACATTCAATAACAAAATAAAATGAACACATATGGAGATGAATGTAAAAATTGGCTTCCGCAGAAGGGGGAACTGTCAGAGGGCCCCGGGACAATGAGGTCCATGCACCACACTCACAAACTTCTCCGAAGTTTCACTTCTGCATAACCCCTTCTATTTAGCAAGTGGAAAAGCATTTCAGTGACGTTAATCACTTGGCAGAGTATAGAGACGAACAAATTAATCAAGCACATAAGTGTGTTGTGGGTGTGTGTGGGTGGGTGTGCGCGATAACCAGCCACTCTCTGGTACCTGAAACAGGTTTTAGGTGTTATATCTCATCATTTACTGGAACAGGTCGTTATTGATCTGTTTCATGAGAACACTATGAACTGTTAGAGACAGCTTGACCTTTGAAGTATGTAAAAGCAATGAGCAAAGCTGAATATACTTCATAGTAGGAACGTAAATCGACTTGTAAATCAAGAGCTTTGTTTTTCGGCTCAGCTCTTTCTTCACCACGACTGTATAATTTTTGTGCATATTTGTACTGTTGAATATTAATATGATTATGTCTAATCAGTTCAATTTTTTTCCTTCATCTACTGTATGTTATGAATGATGTTGAGTAGAAGTACGGTAATTTATAAGTGCAAGGTTTTTCCATCTCAATTTTCAAACTTATTTAGTTTCACCCTTGCGGAAAGACTTGGGACTAATTTATAATTTCATTGACTTCAGAAAAAGACGTCAAATGTTTTTAAATTTTAACATAGCAAAAATAACAAATTTAGTTTCCAAGGTTCTTTCTTTTTACGGCTTCATATTTTACTGTCTACAAACCTCGTTCAATGGAAAAATATGATTGGATTGGGTAAAAAGTGGGATGGAGAAAACTATCGTTTTGTTTTTTTAAAGGCGGGCCAAAGAAAAATTTATGACTGCAGTGCATGCGAAAGAACCTTTCAGTGGCCAAAAAAAAAAAAAACCACAGACATGTTTACACGGAAATAAAAACTTTCGTAAGAGAGAAGAAGCTTTAACTCTTGGTCTCTATTTAATATTTTTAGGCTATTAGACAAGAGGACTTTTTACAAGGTAAGTTTGATATGACATAAAATATACATGTATTTACATTTATATATCAGCATCCTTGACAATAGGTAACTTTTCTTGACTAAATATAGATGACTATTATACTATGATATATACAGTATGTGTCTGTATATAGTACATCCAGACCATGCTGCTATTATTTTCAGACTTTACTAATCTTCCGGTTAGTTTACTCCTTTCCAAATGCTCAGGATTTATTTTTATTTTGTACTATTAATATTTTTTCTAACACTTCTGCCAAATTAAATTTTGCCATCAACAAAAATACTATACAGACGTGGACAAAATTGTTGGTACCCCTCAGTTAAAGAAGGGAAAACCCACAATTCTTACTGAAATCACTTGAAACTCACAAAAGTAACAAAAAATAAAAATTTATTGAAAAATAAACAATCAAAAGCAGCCATTACTTTTGAATTGTTGATTAACATAATTATTTAAAAAAAACAAACTAATGAAATAGGGCTGGACAAAAATGATGGTACCCATAACTCAACATTTTGTTGCACAAGCTTTTGAGGTTATCACTGCAATTAAATGATTTCTGTATTTGTCAATGAGCGTTCTTCAGCTGTCAACAGGTATTTTGGCCCACTCCTCATGAGCAAACAGCTCCAGTTGTCTCAGGTTTGATGGGTGTCTTCTCCAAATGGCATGTTTCAGCTCGTTCCACATGTGTTCATGTGTTCAATAGAATTCAGATCTGGGCTCGTGGATGGCCACTTTAGAACAGTCCAACGCTTTTCTCTCAGCCATTCTTGGGTGGTTTTGGCTGTGTTTTGGATCGTTGTCCTGTTGAAAGACCCATGACCTGCGACTGAGACCAAGATTTCTGTATATGTAGTATGTATTTAGTCCACGTCTGTATGTATATGTAGTATGTACGTACACATAGCATTTTTATAGGATTCACCTTAAATATTGAGATAGTGACTAAATTTTTAATACTTAATTTACTTTTTTATTATTTTTGCTGTGTGAAGCCCGTTGAGACAGTTTTTTTTTGTGATATCAATTGACATGTTTTTTTCTAGATAAAATGACTGCTCAAAAATCAAAAGTGGTACTGTCACTAGATGCTAAAGAAGTGGACACACTTAAAGAAGGACTTAATTTTAAAAAGAACCCAGTGGATGGTTCCTGTTACATCATCTACAAGAGTGAAGATGGCCTCAAAGCTTGCAAGAACCAGTGCAAACATCAACGTGGTTTATTTATTAAAGATATCGAGGATCTTGATGGCAGGTGGGAGCAACCGCACATCGCCCTTTTACAATGATAGTAAAGGTTCTTATCTCGTTTTATTGTGCCTGGTTGCGTCAGTAGAATGTTTGAATTCATGTTTCTGGTTGCTTTGTTTTCACAGGACTGTTAAATGTACCAAACACAACTGGAAGTTAAATCTGTCAACAATGAAATATGTCAACCCACCAGACAGCTTTCTACAAGATGAGCTTGGTGAGTTGTTTAAGTCATGAGTTTTAAGACGTTTGATTCACAAATTGTTCTTGTATTGTTCTTGTGTTGTTGTATTTTGAAAACCAAAATTTAATAAAAAGACAGGAAAATAATCCTTTGTATCCGCACATAGAGGTGGAGATCTTGGATGAAGGTGGTCTTCTGCTTGTGGAGTTGAGCCCCAATGACCCATGGCTAGCTGAACCAAGAGAACCTCTTGAACTCCAAGAAGGAGAAGTAAAGGTCTGCTATTTTATTGCTGAATAAAATTAATTACTTTATGTGTATTTTCATAAAAAGTTTCTCTTACTATTACTCAAGGAAAAAAGAGTAACAGCAATAATATGCCCACTGGTTCATTATACATTATTCCTTTCCTTGCAGATATCTTACATTACCCATGCCTGCATGGAACTTCAGCTTGGACAGAAGCGATTCATGTTCGATCCCTGGCTAATGGGTCCTGCATTTGCTAGAGGCTGGTGGCTTCTTCACGAGCCTCCAGCTGATTGCATTGAAAGGCTGTGTGCAGCAGATCTCATCTATATCAGTCACATGCACTCTGACCACCTCAGGTGAATAGGGTTGTAACATCTGCAAATGCCCTTACATATCAAAATGTATCTCACAAGGCAATATTTATCACAAAATTGTGGAAGGGCACAAAATGTTACAAACAGAGGTGCATTTAACTGGTGTACAATTTCACATACATTGTCAAAATGCATAAAAGAAACCACAGGGCAGCGTTAGGTCAAATCTGCTTCAAGATTATTTGGAAAAACAAACTTGTGTTCGAGATCAACTGAAATCTTTATATTTAGTTACCCAAAAGTTAGTCCAAGCTTGTTCAGGACTAGAAGTCCCAGGCTTTTTAGACTCTACTTCTGACTAGCGAAAGCTATCTGGCTGTCTTCTTCTTTCAGCATTTCCCTTCAGGGGTCACCACAGCAAGTCAATTTCTTCCATTTAATATCAATATGTATACTCTATATACGTATATATATACATAAATTGTATATAATGTCTAATATCGTATAGCTATCTGGCTAACTCTGGTATATAAATTAGTATTGCTTCACATTTAAATTTGATTGTTACCTGAGGGATGTGCTTGGAGGGTCAGGTTGTAGGAGTGTTTGCTGGAATTAGTTTTTTGTGCGAGAAAAGAAAAGCTGCTGACTCACTGTTTTGCAGTTTTTGGTTCTTGCCTAGTTTCATCTACTAATTCATACATAAATATTTATAGACAATACAATATAATCCTTTAGGAATAGTTTTGTTACATTTTTAACTTGAAGTTAGACTCAACATTTGCATACAACAATGACTAATGATGTTTGTTATCTTAAACAGCTACCCCACTCTGAAAGTCCTGTCAGAGAGGAGACCAGATGTTCCCATTTTTGTTGGAGACACATCCAGGCCAGTTTTTTGGTTAGTGGCCCTATTTGGCACTCTATTTTTGTGCTTTACTCTCTATATTCGTGGACATCACTACATTGTCATCTGTATGTCAACAGGTTCTTGGAGCAAAGCCAAGTCAAACTGACTAACATCAATGTTGTTCCTTTTGGTGTCTGGCAAAACGTGAGTGTCGTTCATCAACCATGTTGTTTCAAAGTTCAAATTTTGTGATGTTCCAAAACAAATTTGACAGTTTTTGCACGTTTCTTTCCAACAAACATTTTATATTTGAAACTCTTCTCATTGAATCTTATAGATCGATGAGCATCTTAGATTTATGATACTGATGGATGGTGTGCATCCAGAAATGGATACCTGCATCATTGTTGACTACAAGGGTAAAATTATTTCTTATATTTGGCTTTTCATAAAAGCTATTCTATCAAGAATTGATGCCATAAAGTGGGACGGGGGACAGCTAGTTTGGGTAGTTTGAACACTTTATTGTGGAAAAGGACGGCTAAGAACAAATCAGAGAGGATCAGCCTGATAGCCAGTCTGGGTAGGCTTGGCCGGATCAGAGAACAAGGAGAAAACAAGACACAAATGCAAGAATTAGGGAGAGGTGAATGGGACCAAGTTCGAGAATTCGGGGCAGAGTATAAAACAAGTAGGAAGGGAAAAAAAGCCATTAAAGTAAGTAGATCATGACAAATGAAAAATGCAAGAGAAATTTATAATACTTCTTGTTACAGGTCACATGATTCTCAACACCGTTGATTGCACAAGGCCTAATGGGGGCAGGCTTCCACAAAACGTGGACTTGATGATGAGTGATTTTGCTGGAGGAGCATCAGGATTTCCAATGACCTTTTACGGGGGAAAATATACTGGTGAACATCTTGAGTACTGCACATGTTGATATAGCAAAAAAGCAAAACGGCACATGGAAGTTTGTTTATTTGGGTGTCATCACGGGGTTGTTTGTTTTAGCTTATTTTATCTTACAAGTCAATAGAAATTAATGAAAAAAAAAATCAGCCTTTTTAATATACGTAATTAGTTTGAGTGAAATTCAAAAGATTTAATTCAATAGTTTAACCTTATTAAGATAAATGCAAACAATTTAAAAGTACAGCAAATTAAGATGATTAGTTATGACGCTTTAAAACCAGTTGACAGTATGTTTACTTTTAAGTACTTAAAACTCAACCTTTACTCTCTCTCAATGGTTAAGTTAAAAATTAGTTTTATTTTTGAGAAGGTGTGTTTATCGCTAGGGGTAAAGGGCAAAGACATAAAAGAATGCAGTATGGTGACTTGTTCGGGGAGTATCCTGCCTGTAATCAGCCAGGATAGGTTCCAGTGACCACAATAGCGATAAGCTGTTGAGAAGCTGAATGAATATTTCCTTAAAGCAATTATTTTATAATTACACACATTTTAATGACCTCTCCTGGAATTTTGGGGCGGCATTTGCCTGAAATACCTGTGGTGAGGACAGTGGCCTCACAGCAAGAAGGTTGTGGTTTCGAACCTCAGGTGGGGGATGAGGTTTGAAAACACTGGCCTTTCTTATGGAGATACTTGATGTCAAACATGACATCAAGTATCTCAATTGTCATTGGCGAATTTACATAGTGCGTTACATGTTAACAGGGTTTACGAAATTGTCAGCATAATAAAATAAATGCTGTGTAACAAGTAGAAGCTGTTTACTTTTTTGTCTTTTAAAATACACAAGAAAAGCCAGGATGGAGAGAGGCTGTAGATCATCAATCTTTGGATGAAACCGCGTTTACCTATTTACTTTATTCATTGTACTGGTGTCAATGTTTACATGTTTTATGCAGATGCCTGGAAGGCTGGTTTCATTAGAGATGAAAGGAAGAAGCTTCTGAATTACAAAGCCACGCTTGTGAAGTCCCTCCAACCCAGAATCTACTGTCCCTTTGCTGGATATTTTGTGGAGGCTCATCCATCAGACAAGTTGAGTTGTACAAAGAAGTTGGCAAAGATTTATGTTCTTATGACTGACTGATCAGAAAATTTAATGATCTACTCTATGTGTTACAAGCATTTCACATACAAACCATTTTTTTTTTTTTTTACTTAAGAGTATTTTGTTTTGTTCTCCAAAAGGCATATCAAGAATACAAACTTGAAAAACCAAGCAAAAGACCTCAACACGGAGATCGAAAAGCTCACCTCTGACATCAAAACGTGGACACCCAAGCCAGGGGCCGTGCTGGACCTCGGGCTCGCTTTGAAAGATCCAAATAACAGGTTCTCATCAGCTTCAGTCTGTTTTTACTTTATTTCTTTCTGTCAAAAAGGAAAAATACATTATGTCTTTGTTTAAGTAATTTCTTTAAAAATAAAGTGGTTTTATTTGGGAAAATATTTGAAACCATATTAAATCAACCTGAAAAAAAGAGTATGTTAAACTTTTTTTTTTTTACATATAATTTCCAGTGAAGCCATCACTGACCTCCCACATGGTACAAAAATCTTCAAAGACAACTGGGAGTTTGACTTGTATGTGGATGAGCTAAACAGTGCCATCAACTGTGAGATTTTTAAATATAATAGCTGGATCCAGTTTTATTACACTTGGGCAGGCTTTCAAAACTACAGCCTTGTCGTGCGGGTAAATAAGTTTTATTAAAAAGAGTTGCCTCTGGTTCTTCTGAAACTTTTCTGGGTGATGGTGCCCCTTTCTGCCCCTTTCTTTCACTGCAAAATTATTCATTTGGGTTTCAACACGTACTGTGTCACCAAGATCTACGTGTCACTAACCGTTTAAATGATAAACATTAACAGAATGCTGTTAAGGGAAAAGTATCTGAACCTGTTGGAATTTCCCACATTTCAGCATCTACAGGAAGTTGAAGTCTGGTCGAAGTTATTGCTGCCAAAGGGAGAAAAAGTCAGATATTAAGTTGTGATGGTTCAGTTACTCATTACTCTCTGATCTGTCATTGTTTGCATGTTATTCTCATTAAAACACAAAAACCCATATACGTACTGTATGTTTGGGTTTTTAATTTAAAAGAGACGCTGTTTTTTCATCTGCATGATTTTGACAAATATCTGATCATATTTGATGGTGACTTTATACTGAAATGTGAGAAATTCTAAAAGGTTAAAAAGTACTTTTTCATACCGTTGTAGTTTGGCTACCTGTGCTTTTTCTTCTTGCTTAATCAATTACAAACTCTTACTTTTTACTTTCAAATATTTTCACTAATATTGATTGTAACAGTCATAATATCTTCCTGTTGTCAATTTGAACACATAGATGATTGAAACAGACGACAACTTTGAGCCAATCAGTAATGGCTACAATTATCTGGTGGACTTTTTGGATCTGTCATTCCCTTCAAGCCGGCCCAACAGAGAACATGCCTATCTAGAGGTCAGTCCACTGTGTTTTTGACACTATCTAACCTTGACATAAAACAGCAGCCGGTAGGAACTTATAGTGTATCATATGTTGGTGTGATACAGTTGATATTTGGAATATCTACACATATGTAGAAAGACCGGTTGAGATGAAGAACAAAGCCAGTTTGCACAAGTATATTGAGGACAAAAAGGGTCAGGGAAAACTGTAAGTCAGGTGTATCTTGGTAGTTGTCTTGGATCCGGGGCAGGTTTGGGAGTGCTCAGATGTGGAAGGAACACACGGGACAAGACATAGGAACAGCAGGCAGGCAACCTGGCAAAGGAGTGAAGGGCAACAGGGCCTACATGATATGGGAAAAGATTAGAAAAAGTTGCATTCTTTGGGGAGATATAACTGAGACTGGCTGTAAGGTACAAGGGTAAAGTGCAAACCAAGCAAAAAGTAAAAACGTCTGAAGGGGGGGGGGATATAACATCTGGATAAACGCCATTGAACTAAGCTGACCTGGTAGGAAGGGAAAATCTTTGCACAGCAACCAAAATAACGAGAAAGATAAAAGCGTTGTTTTGTCTTCTGAAGCGCTTATCCCTAGTACGATCGCGGGGGTCCCAGAGCCTATGCTGGCTGATTTCAGGCAAGACAGGCCAGTATTTTTCAAGCCTTGTCCCACCTGGGACTTAAACCTTGACCACTGTGCTAATCACTGCGCTTCCCTGCAGCCATAACAGTGTTGTCAACAATATTTTTTAGGAGTATCATGCGACAATTTGTTTTGTCTTTAAGGTTAAAAACAGGGTTGGAGTGATGAGACACGTTGTGCTCCAAGGCCGCCTCTGGGATGATTTGTACATCGGCTTTCAGAACCGCATCAGCCGAGACCCTGACATCTATCACCACAAGTACATCTGCACACAGTTGTACTGCAGACAGATTTTCTTATTTGATGTATCTTCTAAAATGTCTCTCATTTGCCTCCAGGTTCTGGAATCACTTCCAAATAAATCTACCCCTTCAAAAACCAAACTGGGACCAGTTTCTGCAGCAAGTGACTTCTGTGCAGACGAAACAAGAAGGAAATGATGAGCCCGGAATAATGAAATACTGTACAGTGTTATAAAATGAGTTTTATGTGTGAAATGAGTATGTCCATTTCTCTCTCTTGACAGCACAGAGGTTCTGATGCATGCTTTTATTTCTAGTAGAATAGATTATTATAATGCCCTGCTTTCTGGTCTCCCTAAAAAGAGTATTTTAAGTTTACAGCTTCTTCAGAACTCGGTGACATGAGTTCTAACAAGGACCAGGGGGTGGGAACACATTACACCAGTTTTAAAATCACTGCATTGGCTCCCTGTGCGTTTCAGGATCGATTTCAAGGTTCTTTTAATGGTTTATAAAAGTCTCAATGGTCTTGGGCCTTCTTATTTATATGACCTACTTCTGAGGTACAAACCCTCACGGACTCTGAGGTCCTCTGATACCAGCCTTTTAGTAATACCAAATGTAAGAACAAAAACTCACAATGAGGCCTTCCTCCAATATTATTGTCCTCGCTTGTGAAACAGCCTGCCAGAGAAACTCAGGGCCGCAGAGACTGTTCATGTTTTTAAGAAGAGGCTAAATCCCACCTTTTTAACTTTGCTTTTAGTTAATTTTGTTTTTTGCTTAAGATGATTTTATGTATTTAATTAAATCTGTTTACTTTCCTGTTTTTACAGTTTTATTATTTTGATTAATTTCTTAAATAGTTTTTAACCTGTTTGACTGGTTTTAGTTTTTATTCTATTGTTTTCTTCCGTGTCTTATTCCAGTGTTTTCTCATGGGGATCCTCAATCCCACGAGCTCTGCCTGCTCAGTCTGTGTGGGTCTGACTGGCCTGGGTGGTGCGGGTGCCTCATTTTAGTCTGTGGGTGCCTGTGTCTCTTGGAGCATGGTGGACCCTTGTGGTTTTGGCCGCTGCAGTCATGGGCAGGCCGACTCCTGGTGTGGATTGATCCCCATTATTGTTTTATCACAGCATTATGCTGGATGTTTATTTTTATTTCAGTTAAAGAGACAGTAGCTAGCGGTTCAGGTGAAATGGGGGTTGGGGAAGGATGGGTGTATGAGGTTGGGTGGCGGGGCTGTGTGAACGTTGATGCATGAGTGCAGTGTTTTGTGTGAGTGTGTGATTGTTTTTTTTACTTAATGATTTTTTTAATGATCTGGATTTTAATGTTGTTTACATTTTTATTTGTTCTGTTCAGCAATTTGTGTGACATTTTGTTGGAAAAGTTGTTTATAAATAAAATCTTATTTGATTTAAGATTCAGTGAAATTATCAGGATAATACCAAAGACTTTTATCAAAGACCTCTGTGTACTGTCTAAATGAGGCTCTAAAGTTCTATTGTTTCCTTGCTACTTTGAGCTACTTTCTTGCTACTTACTTTGCAAGTTTTGTAATTTTTGTGGAAACTTTCAAGCTTGAGCGATTGTGGTGGTGACGGAGGGCAGGGGCGGTTCAAAGTGTCTTACCTGCTGTTTTGGAAAGTGAAACAAAATGTTCCAGAAGTGTTTCTTTTACTTTGCATCATTTTCGTCATCAAAGAAGACCCACACTTAAATGGGTCACAATATGTTTCCCTGTATTCAACTCTTTGGATCATGTTCCTATCTGATACTTGATGTTTGTTTCAGCTCCAAAATTTAATAAATATTTCAGATACTCAGAGGTGTCATTTATTATTAAATATATACATACATTTTGACTATTTGAGGCAAGGTTTTAGTGTTGTTTAAAAAGGCAAAACACTGGTTATGCATGTCCACATGCAAACGCAAAACCGAAGTTTTCCCAAATCTTCACTTTGGTCGGATTTTTAAAAAACAATGGTTTGTAGTGAAAAAAAAAAACCCGACGAGTTCATGTTGATGACAAGCCAAAAGGATAACAATGTATTTCTTTTACCAAATACTCGGCTACGTGTAGGCAGGGATCAATCAGAGTTCTGAGTTTATTTTGCTGGAACCAGACTGTCCCATCTTAGCCTTAAACCTGAAGAATGTTTCTAAGGTCCAGTCTGCTTCATAACTCTGTATCTCTCCTTAACAAAGAAGCTTCCTATGCATTTTTGTTTTTTCTCATTTTGCTAGTTTAGGGATTTAAATGTGATGGGATGACGCGTCAAAAATGAGTCATTTACGAATGTAATGAAGAAAATCCGGTGACTTTTCAAACTAAAACATCATTATGGCTCGAATAATGAGCCTAAACAAAATAATAGAAGTTATTTCTTCTTTCTGTACACACATGACCCACGGACCAGTACCGGTAAGCAGAGGTGTCAAGTAGCGAAGTAAGACTACTTTGTTACCTTACTCAAGTAGAAAATCTCGTTATCTTTCCTTTAACGAAGTAATTGTTTTTTTGTCTACTTTTTACTTTTACTCACTACTTTTTTATGCAATTATCTGTACTTTTACTTCGTTAAATTTATAAAAAGTAGTCGCTACTTTCGCCATTTTGTCACCATTAAAAAGCCGCGACTGTTTGTCGGAGTTTTTTTTTTTTTTATGAACCCTGAATGCATCAAACAAAGGAACAGATGAATGATTGGCTGAAAGGTCCAGTCAATCATTACTTTGGGGCGAGTAGCACCGCCCACAAACTTTTAAAGAGCAGGAACGTCAATTTCCATGTTTGAGACTTGTTGCGGGCTCGGAAATCAGTGTTTCTGATGCTGCAACACTGAACTTTGATTGAATTATCAGTTTTTAAAAAAAAAAAAAAAAAACAACAGCAAAGAAATGTTTTATTATTATTTTCAGTCTGCGGTTATTGTAAACGTCTTTGCTGAAAATGTTGTAGATGGTATTTTTATAAAAATAATTTTGATCTGTGACACACTATTTTATCTTTAGAAACAAAGCTAATTGAACTAATTAATCCATAAATAGTAGTGGATGAAGTATTTGTGCTTAAAAGCATCCAAAATGTTATTGATTAGTTTATAAAGACTGACTGAGGAGATTAAAACTACACATCGCTTAGATTTTGTATAATGTAGATGTTTGGGTTAACATTAAAAAACCTTATACAGTATGTACACTTATATATGTAGATATGTATATGTATATATATATAAATTTATTTATACTGTCTCCTAAGTCCCGCCCCTACTGGTTTCTTTCTGGGTTTCTTAAAATCTTATTTCCCTGGTTATTTTTTCATTTTTACAGTTCTTAAAATTTTAGAAAAAGAATCCAAGGATTTTGCCTCCTGTGTGTTTCCTTCACTCCCACTGCCTTACGAGTGCATGTAAAGGGTGTTATTTTGTCAATGGGGGCGGTTTTACTGGGTGTACGATATTTTTTGTAAAATACGATAATTTTACGTCATTAGTACGATAACCCAGCACCTCCCACCTGGCAACGCTGGTTCCAGGTGTCACGCAGGCTTTTACTTTTTTTTACTTTAAGTAGTTTTAAAATAGGTTACTTTTTACTTTTACTTAAGTAGAAAACTTGAGTTGATACTTCTACTTTTACTAGAGTAGTTTTTTAACTCGGTATTTATACTTCTACTTGAGTAGAAAATGTTGGTACTTTTGACACCTCTGCCGGTAAGCGGCTTGGTGGTTGGGAACCACTGAGTTAGACGGCTGTAGCAGAAAAACAGTGGCTTAAGTCAAAAATCTAGTTCGAGTTTATTTTTAGAGAACAAAATTACCCACGTTCTGATGCCAAATTTGTTGTAGTTAGGATTGACCAATTTTAGATCGGAAACCATAAAATTGGTCAATCCTAACTGGGACATCTTATTTGTCAAAAAAGGGGCTTTAAAGAAGAAAACAGGGAAAAAATGCTGCCTTTTCAAAGCATCAAGCAATAAACAGCAAAAATGCATTTTTTTTTTATGCACATGACTTATTATCTATTGCCCCTACACAATAAAACCAATCAATCACAAAACCCCTGGAATTTTTGTAATAAAACATTCAAAGTATTAGACAGAAAAACATTCATTTATCACCATAGTCACATTATTCTAGCTCCACCTTGCATTTCCTTTTTGATTACCAGTATATTCACTGTAGAAAAGAGGGGACTAATCCAAATAGAAAAGCAGCATTTAGCCAGCCTCACACTACTGCAACTCAAATCCCTCACTAGTCAAAGACACCTCTTTGTTTCAGCCTTTTAAAATAATAGCCAAGTAACAGCTTAATGAGACACAAAAATGTAAGTGTTGACAGCCCTCTTCTTTATTTAGTTTTATCATCTCAGGATTTATACTCTGCTCTGAGTCCTTTGCTGTTTGCTATGGTGATGGACAGGCTGACAGACGAGGTTAGACAGGAATCTCCATGGACAATTATGTTTGCAGATGACATTGTGATCTGTAGTGAGAGGAGAGAAGAGGTGGAGGAAACGCTGGAGAGGTGGAGGTTTGCACAAGAAAGAAGAGGAATGAAGATTAGTCAGAGTAAAACAGAGTATGTGTGTCTGAATGAGAGGGATTCAAATGGAAAAGTGAGGTTACAGGGATAAGAAATAAAGAAGGTGGAAGATTTTAAGTACTTAGGATCAACAGTCCAGAGCAATGGAGAGTGTGGAAAAGAGGTGAAGAAGCGTGTGCAGACAGGCTGGAACGGGTGGAGAAAAGTATCAGGTGTGATGTGTGACAGAAGAGTTTCAGCTAAAATGAAAGGAAAGGTGTACAAAACCGTGGTGAGACCCACCATGCTGTTTGGTCTAGAGACAGTGCCACTGAGAAAAAGACAGGAAGCAGAGATGGAGGTAGCAGAGATGAAGATGCTGAGGATCTCTCTGGGAGTGACCATGATGGACAGGATCAGAAATAAGTATATCAGAGGAACAGCACATGTTAGAGGTTTTGGAGATAAAGTCCAAGAGGCCAGGCTGAGATGGTTTGGACATGTACAGAGAAGAGAGACCGAGTACATCGGCAGAAGGATGCTGGGTTTGGAACCACCAGGAAAGAGGGCTAGAGGAAGACCAAAGAGGAGGTTCATGGACACAGTGAAGGAAGACAAGAAGATAGTAGGCATGGCCGAAGAGGATGCAGCAGATAGGGTTAGATGGAAGAAACTGACTTGCTGTGGCGACCCCTGAAGGGAAATGCCGAAAGGAGAAGAAGATCATCTCAGGATTTATACAATATCTACAGCATGTAGTGTTTAAACTGTTTACATTTGATACTGTTATGAATATTAAATTGTTATCTTATGTTGATCTGCCTTTTACAAGATCTTTGTAGTCATGTAAAGGTCAGTAATATAATGTAGTTATTTTACATGCTGTCAAATACTTAGTGAAAATGAGCGACACCAAGTGGAGATTCTTGTTATAATACTTTTTATCATTCATCTGTTTTTTTTTAAATTGCTTCTTTTAAGAAAAGAAAAAAACTTTTTCTAGTTTTATTAGTAATGACCTAAAAGTTCTAAAAAAATAAAAGTGGGATAATTAGGTCAAGGAGAGCCTTGGAACCACAAAACTTACCGTCACAGAAAATGTTATTTAACCAGCAGAGGGAGACATTTCTTCATTCAGACAGATAGAAATGTTATTCTCTATACACGCGTATGCGCGGACACAATAATGGGATTCAATAATGGGGTGCACGTCTATAAATAAGATATTTGCAAAAATATAAATAAAAGCTGCAGAACTATGTACTCAAACACGTCCATATATTAAAACTGGAGGGTTTCATACCTGGATGGGAATCGGCACCTCCAAATCCAAGACCATGGAACTTGCCTGGAGATGGGTGAAACCTCCCATGTGAGTTCGAGGATGCAACCGGGGTGAGGGAAGCCTTGGGTTCCCATCTGAGGCTGTTGCCCCCACGACCCGGCTCCGGATAAGCGTAAGACAATGGAACAGAACATGCACAAGCAGCCTTTCAACCAGGGACTTGGTCCATGTGGACGACCGTTTGTTGAGTTTTTTTGGAGCAAACTTAACTTAATGTAGCAATAGAAGACATTTGTTAAAGCTCAATAATCCAAAACACATTTTTTATTCATTGTTTTAGAACATCAAAGACAGAAGTTCAATTAACCGTCTCTCCAATTAATGGAAAGATTTTAGTGCTTTTAACTGAAGATAATACATTTTTTAAAAAATTCATAAGTGTAAAAAAAAAGCAAAACCTGAGTAAACGTTTAAAGGTGACAATGCATCGCATAAAACTGTAAACCAGAGGGAAAAAAAAACTCATTTAGACAAATATTACTGATATGGTGACATGTAAAAAAAATAGCCCTGTAGTTTATGCTTTTATTTTGTAAAAACATCCTGTGATGTGTAATTTCAGGTCAAAGTTGAGGTTGAGGTGTTTGTTCTTGATCCTTTTGCACCAGAGATTCCAAGTGTTCCAGCTGCTGCCGCTGAGCACTTTCTAGGTTCTCCAACCTCTGACGAAGAAGAAAGAACTCCCCGTCCTGCAACACGAAGAGTAAAGTCACATGCAAGCAGATTTTTACAGACATAAAGATGCATACTTAGATTATTTTGTACCGGGTCGTTGCTTAGAAGCCCCTCACACCCCTGGATGGGTAGGAAAGTAGGTATGGAGGTGAGGAGAGAAGAGCCTCCGCTGAAAGCAGTTTGATTTCCGAGGAGGAGGCGGCGGAACTCATTGTGACGCCGCTGGAGCTCTTTTAGCCGCCGGTGGAGTTGGTTTTGCTCTTCAGAGAAAGCCGAACGCGTCCTGAGGAGAACAAGAGAAGTTCCTGTAAACTCACTGTGCTGAACTTTGATAACAAAAGTATAAAAAGTGAGAAACAAATCAGATTTTTTTTTTGTTTTTTTTGGGTAACAAACAGAAGTGAAATTTACTTTTTAGCTGCAGTAGCTTCCAGTTGCAGCTCTTCTACTCTGGCTTCTAGCAGCTGGATTTTATCCTGCAACCTGCTCTCTTTGTTGTCCACCTGAATTTTCCTCTGAACACACACCAAATATTATTTCCTAAATAGAAAGTAAAATGCTACAGATTCATTAATAAATTGGCTTAAAAGCGTTGGTAAAAAACCAAGATGTTGAACCTTTTTCTGAGCTTCTGCGGCCCTCTGCAGTTTTTCTTTCATTTGGGAATATTTCAGCTGCAGCGCAGATTCTTGCGCCTGCAGTTTGTGTTTCTCCTCCAACCACTCCACCCGACGATCCTCTAGCAGCCTGAGGAAGAACGGCAAGGACTGGTTTCAAGCGGATAAGAGGAAAGAAAACTGAATGTGTGAATGTTTTATAAGACGCCACCTCTCTGCTTCCTGTTGGCTTTTCTCAGCCTGACCCCGAGCCACCCGCAGCTCCTCCATCATCCAGTCCAACGACTCCTTCTCTCGCTGGTTTGTTTCCATCAGTTCGCTTTCGGAGTGCGACAGCGTTGCCACCTGGAGGTTGAGCTCTTGATTGTGCTGCGATGCCAAATGAAACAAAACATTAGTTTGATTTTGAAAGAAATATTTCTTGAAGAAAAAAAAACAAAACAAACAAAACTGGAAAAAGATGAAAGATGTGACTCACCCTTTGTAATTCGGCGATGTCTGCTTTGTGTCTATCCAGCTCTTCCAGCTGGGAACTCTGCTGCTGGAGTTTAGTTCTAAAAAAAAAAAAAAGAACCTTACAATCCCTTAACTTTTTCTTAAGTCAATTTTGCTTGAAAGTCTAGGATAATACCAACACCACTGAGACATTGGCTCAGTGGTAGAATGTCAGCTTTCGAATAGCGAGAAGCAGTTCGATTCCCACTGAGCCTGAAGAAGACGTCTAACCCAGGGGTGTCAAACTCAGGGCCGGTGCCCCTGCAGGTTTTCCATGTGTTCTTGCATCTACACACCTGATCCAGGTTATTGAGCCAATGTGCCAAATTTTATTGGCTCGTGATTTCACTTTATGTGCATCAGTTGTATTCAACCAGGAACACATGAGAAACCTTCAGGATACCAGCCCTCAAGGACCAGAGTTTGACACCCCTGGTGTAACCCCTGGTCATTCCCACCATTGATGCAGTCATGGCAAGGTCATGCATACCTGAGGTTCTTCAGTTCCCTTCGTAATGACTCCTCGCTTTGCTGAGCGCTACGCAGCCGTTCCTCCCACTCCTCCTTAAGAGCCTGATCCGAAGCGTCCTGCAGCGCCCACTGCTGTTCTGCTGCAGCCAAGCGGTTCTCTAGCTCCAACCTGATGACAAAAAAGAAAAACAAAAAAACACCAGCACTTTTAACAAACTGCTTTCTGTTGTTTTTAATTCCTCTGAGAAGCGAGAAGAAACCAGGGTTCGTACTTTTCCTCGTGCAGAGCTGCGATTTTACGGAACTCCTCCTCCCTGGCGCTCTGCACCTTTCTCACCGTCTCCCTCTCTTTTTCCATCAGGATTTCTTTGTGCCGTTCCAAAGCAGCCTTAAAGACATCCACATCTGCCTGGAGACCTGGATACATTATTTAAACTTAATATACAATGGAAAATTAAACTTGGAGTAATTGTTAATTAAAAAAAAAAAAAAACAAGATTATTCAGTAAACAAAGCAAATCCACTGAGTTCTAGATCAGCGGTGGGCAAACTTTTTTATTCGCGGGCCATATTGAGTTCTAACATTTGACAAAGGGGATGGAACAGCAGCAGATGGATGGCATGCTTTGGTAACCACTAGATTAGACCGATAGAATGACACGCTAGATTTTAAAAAAGTGCACTAAATGTTACATCAAGAGCGTTAAATTTCAAATCTAGTGGCGCTAGGTCTGAAATTTAGTGCGATAGCACTTAAAAACGTGCATTTAGCGGCACTAGTTTTGAAATCTAAGCACTCGATGTAACATTTTGCTTGTATTAACGTCTAAAACGCTTGTTTACATGCCTGTATTGGGCCTGATGACTTTCCATATCATAGAGTGCCAGGGAAACAAAACATTACAAGGTAATTTTTTTTATTTTGTCAAGTTTGGCGTGCCGGATTAAAACGTTCAACGGGCCACGTGTGACCCGCGGGCCGTAGTTTGCCCATTCCTGATCTAAAATGTCATCGACACAGTTCCTGAGGGAATAAAAACACACTACATTGCTCTGTGTGTGCGTGTGCGTGAGTCATACCATCGATCTGGCCCTGCAGTGCGTCCCTCTCTCTCTCCACATCTCCTTTAGAGCGAGCAGCCTCCAGTTTGACGCTGGCCATCTCCAGTTTGTGCGAATGCTTCAGACTTTCAATCTGGAAGAAATTAAAGTGCGAGCCTTTGAAAAAAAAAAAAAACATGGATGAAGATGGAGGCGGGACCTAAGCAGAAGCGTGTACCTGGCAGGTGAGGGCGTTGACCTCTCTCTCTGCTTTGTGCAGACGGCCAGTGAGCTGCGTGGTTTGTTCGTGACTCTGCTGGAGCTCCTTCTCCATCCGCTCCAGCTGGAGACGCAATGACTGACGCTCCGCCTGTTGCAGCAAAACGTTAAGAAATGCAATGATGCTCCGCACAATATTTGGATACAGACAATACCACAAAGTATTATTGTCACAAAAAATTTAATTTCCTCATCACAAAGAAGTGTTCTCTGTCTGTTCAAATTAACTACAAGTACCATGATGCTTTGCACCATGACATGCCCACACTGTTTATGTGAGTATGCACATAAACACACACTAACTAGTATGTTAATGTGCTCGCTAACATATTAGCGAGCACACATGCAGTCAAATCTTGCGTCGACCCTGTGTTTCTGTCGGGATGTGCTTCCTCATCAAGAGGAGCTACTTGTAGCGCAAATTCGACGACTCAGCCTATTGATTTGTTATGTTGTGTAAACGATCTACTGACTAACGAATGAGTAACTTTATTTATAGTAACAAATCACAGACGGATCATGGATACAAGCGGCTGAAATAATCTTCCTCTGCAGGGTGACTGGGCTCTCACTTAGAGATAAAGGGAGGAGCTCTGCCATACAGGAGGAGCTTGAAGTAGAGTTGCTAATCCTTCGGGTCAAGAGAAGCCAGATGGGGTGGTTCTGGCATCTAGTTAGGATGCCTCCTGAACTGCTGGTGAGGTGTTTCGGGCACCAGGAGGCAGACCTCGGACCCACTGGAGAGACTATATCTCACAGCTGGACGGGGAACACCTCGGGATCCTCCCGGGTGAGCTGGAGGATGAAGTGTGGGGTGAGAGAAGCCTGGGCTTCCCGTCTGAGGCTGTTGCCTTGGCGACCCGGACCCAGATAAGCAGAAGACGACAAAACGGAAAGTATCAGATTAGATTTTTTGACTACTTTGTTAATCCCGACCACAGCATACTGATACAGACTAAGAGATTCACCTGTGCATCGTCATAGCAACCAGACATCGCATGATACGATATTTGACTTCTACACATCTTTACATTCCTGCCAACGTTGTAACCATGATAACAAGTCAGCAGAGGTCTTACCTCCAGAGACTTCACAGCAGACTGAGACTCCGTCAGCTGTCTGATCTGAATACGCTGAACGTTCTCAGCCTGCAGACCGGAATTCTCCCTCTGAGCTCGCAGCTCAGCCACCTCTGCCTCCAGACTTTTCATTCGCAGGTGGAGCTGAGCTTTCTCCCTCAGCAGAGTCTCCACCCGCTTCCCGTCACGCAGAGAGTCCGAACTCTGATACTGAGTCACCAACTCCTCTTTTTCCTTCTCGAGACGAGATATCTGACAACAAAAAGAGAAATTTGAGAAAAGTGATTCTCTTAAGAAGCATCTCGGTTTTATTTTGTGCTTCACATGAGAACAGCCACCTCTGCCTCAGAGCGGATCCTCCTCTCCTCCAGGATACGAGCATGCTCTTCTCTCTGGTGCTCAAACTGAGATTTGATGAAGGTGTACTCGTACCGCAGCTTGTTGTACTCAGACCTGTATTTATTGGTCTCCTACACAGAAATCTCAAATTATAAACAGCTTAGCTGTACAAAATATTTTCCTACATCACATTTAGATTTTAAACTGTCTAAGCTTCCCGTCTCCTCCTGTGTTGTACCTCTTCCAGTTTGTTGAATCGCTCCCTCACTGGACCCTCCATCTCCTGCTGCACCTGAGCTCTGAGTAGCTCCAGCCGCTGAGGGGTCATCACCTGGTACAAACAAAAACAGGCTGGATAAATTCCTTTAAAAAAAAATTCTTTCTCTACTGATAAGCGGAGGTGTACCTGCAGCCGCAGCTCCTCCAGCTCTCTGGTTTTGTCCAGCAGATCTCCCTGCTGCTTCGCCAACAGAACCTGCAGCTTTTCCTGCTGAGACTGTTTGTCACTAAGCAAACGCCTCAGTTCAACCTGCGCACGTGTAAACTCGTCCTGCAGGCTGAAAACACAAAAAAAAAACTCACTTAGAAACACAGCAAAGAGCTGCATGGTGGTGCAATGGTTAGCACACCTGCTTTCTGTGTGGAGTTTGCATGTTCTCCCTGTGTCTTATCTTTTCTGCATTTTCTTTCAGGTGTCCCAACAGCATGTCAGTTTCTTCCATCTAACCCTATCTGCTGCATCTTCTTCGGTCATGCGAACTATCTTCATGTCTTCCTTCACTGTATGCATGAACCTCCTCTTTGGTCTTCCTCTAGTGCTTTTACCTGGTGGTTCTAAACCCAGCATCCTTCTTCCGATGTACTCTCTCTCTCTCTCCTCTGCACATGTCCAAACCATCTCAGTCTGGCCTCTCAAACTTTATCTCCAAAACCTCTAACATGTGCTGTTCCTCTGATCCTGTCCATCCTGGTCCCTCCCAGAGAGATCCTCAGCATCTTCATCTCTGCTACCTCCATCTCTGTTTCTTGTCTTTCCCTCAGTGCCACTGTCTCTAGACCAAACAGCATGACCGGTCTCACCACGGTTTTGTACACTTTTCCTTTCATTTTAGCTGAAACTTTTCTCCACCCGTTCCAGCCTGCCTGCACACGCTTCTTCATTTCCTTTCTACACTTTCTATTGGTCTGGACTGTTGATCCTGAGTACTTAAAATCCTCCACATTCTTTATCTTTTCTCCCTGCAACCTCACTCCTCTCATTCACACACGTATGTTCTCCTCATGTATGCATGGGTTTTCTCCGGGTACTACAGTTTCCTCTCACCCTCCAAAAACATGCATGTTAGGTTGATTAGCCGCTATGAAATTGTCCCTATAGAAGAGCGTAGCCCCATAACAGACTGTCAACCTGTTCAGGGTGTACCCTGCCTCTTACCTGAAATCAGGTGGTAGTGGCTCTGGCACCCCGTAAGAGATAAGCGGTTCAGAAGACAACAATGACACAAACATTGATCAGAAAGATTTTTACTACCTTGTGTGTTCCGCTTTCAGCGTCTGATAGTTGGTCCTGTGGTTTTCACATTTGATCCGTTCATCTATGAGCATCTTCTGAAGCTCCATCTCCGCTCCTCCCAGTCCTGCAGACAAACCCAGCATGGCTGCAGATTTCCCAATGCCAGGTTCCAGGTTTGGAATCACATTGGAGGATGACATTTCCACTGTGGATGAGAACAAACAACACAAATCTGACTCAACCTAACAAACTACAGACTGTCTCTGAACCTAGAAGGAAAAAATACAATGATAACACAAAGAAATCTCCTCAGGTTGTCTTCATTTGAAGTGTTTGAAAGTGATTATTAAGAAGAAATGACCTGGTTTTGTTGTGAGTAGTAACCATGGCTGCTGTGAAAGAAACCCCCAGCCTCTTGTTATAATCACAACCTCTTGACAGCTAGAAATCAGTCTCAAGTGATTACAGCTCTGTTCTGGACATGGATGATGAATGATTTCACATCATGATTTAACACTCAAAAACACTTTAGATAAACCACAGTTTCAGAGGAAATGTGATTTAAACATCTTAAAAAACACATCAAGATTTGATGGTATTTTTTTCAAACAAATACAAATCTAACAAAGATATTCTTCATTTTTATTTAAAATAAGTGTGCCAAACGCTGTACAAAAAGAAAAAGAAAGACCATATTTGAACTAAAATGTGTGTTGTTGGTTTTAAATGTCGCGCCACACAGATCCTAACATGTCAGCAGTCATTGTAGCACCACAGCTACAAGACTAGAAGACTTTTAAATGCTTTATTTGAAAATAAAATGACTTTACAACGTTTTAAAAGTGTTAAATAATTAACATGGGCCCTTTTATTGAAATTTATCGACATAAATCAATAAGCCGATCTTAAATTTTCTGGCTAAAATGCTAACAAGCTAATTAGCATGCATGGCTAATTTACTATAAAACAAGGTGTTGCTTTCATATGTTAAATATTTTACAACTACTTTTGATTAAATAGTGTTGATTTCTTTCAAATCTGGGAAATTGGGAATTTAAACTACTTACCCCCAGTCATTAGACCCGATTCTTAATTCCTGCTAGCAAGCTAGCTGTTATTTGAACTACATACTGAGGAATTGTGGGTAACAAAAAAAAAAGTACCGGTATTCTTCTTCTTCTTAAAGGAATGACGCACAACAAAGGTGCATTACTGCCATCTAATGAGTTAAAAATGTAATAATTTTGTCTTCTTTTAAATACTTTGTTTCCTGTCATTTAAGCTTAAAATTTGACATATTTAATTACCTAGCAAATCAATAGAAAAAAAGTTACCACGAAAGTATTTTTCTTGCATAAATGCAGATTGCAACTGATAAAATTCAAAGAAATTAACCAGATTTTTCTAAGAAAATGCGACCTAATCTTAGCTAATTAAGCTTGAACATGAAGTCATTTAATGCAGATGTGCTTTAATCTTTGCATCCTACTGTCTCCAGAGACAATGTTGCCTCTACCTGGATACTTATCTGTTTGTGCAGCAGTCGGCTGAATAACAACTAGAGGGAGCTGCAGCTCCTACCACATTCACACCAAACGTGATGGGCGGTATGAGTCATGGGGGGAGCAGTGGTGGACCAACTTTTTTGGTATCTGCTTTAATACACACACAAATATTCTTTATACATTTTTTTGTGTTTTATTGATGGGATGTTTTTAATAAGAGATACAATTCATTAATGTTGAAATCTTTTCAGTTTAACAGTCAATCACCTCTACAAACATCTTTAGCATTGTAAATATCATCCAACATTTCCCATTGGGAATAACAACTAATAAAATCAGACAGGAGTAGAATTAAAACTACAATGTGTGTTTTAAATCCAACAACTGCCTCCGAAATAAAAGATGGAGATAAGAAAAAAAATGAAATCAAAGTGTGAGGTATTTGTCAGAGGAGCTCTGGCATCTGGGAGGAGCTTGGAGTGGAGCCATTGCTCTCCCGGGTTGAGAGAAGCCAAATGGGGTAGTTCGGGCATCTGGTTAGGATGCCTCTTGAACACCTTGCTGGTGAGATGTTTCAGGTACGTCCCATCTGGAGTGGACCAAGAGGCAGACCCCAGACCTGCTGGGGATACTACGTCTCACAGCTGGCCGGGGAACTCCTCAGAATCCTTTTGGGTGAGCTGGGGGATACAGCCCGGGGTGAGATAAACCTGGGTTTCCCATTTGAGGCTGTTGCCCCGGATAAGCGGAAGACAACGAAACGGAACTAAATTGACTCTCAGACTTAAACAGGCACACCGTAACGTTACTTGTGAGAATATTTGTATTTTAATAGTTTTTACATCTTTAAGTAGAAAATGTGACTAAAATAAAACCTTATTGATAAAAACAAGATTAGGGTTTCTAAAGTTTAGGAAGTGATTTAAAAAAAAAAAAAAGACTAGTTGTTACATAGATGGTGTCTTTTGTGCTTCATATATCAAATATTTTACAACAAAATCATAGTGGAAAAAAAAGTTCAAAAGATTTAGAATTTTTTCTCATTAAAAAAAAAGATGAAAACATGCAAAAAGCTACAAAGAAAAATAAACTTTTAAAAACAAAATCTGGTTTATGCATCAATATAAAATAATTCATTTTGAAGGTGTTTGTTTAGTCGGTAATTTAAGTTATTAGAATAGTGTCAGCAGATGGAACTTAAGACATTTTCAAACCAGTTTGAGATCAAATCTCTACTTCTTTGCATCCGTGTTAAGGCATTACCAATATTTGTGCATTAAAAAGCTTGATTTAAATTTGTTTATAGAAATGATCATTTACAAATTAACAAATAAATACATAAAATAGTTTTTAAAAAAAAAGGAAATGTATAGTTTTCGCACATTTCCGACTTCCTGAGTTCATGATGTTTCTCTTTGATGTGTTTCAAACCGTCTCAGCTCGAACTGGGAAAGAGGACAAATGGATTTATGTTTGAAAAGACAAATTAGCTGTAAAAATGAGCAGTTACCATGATTACCTGTCAGCAGCATCCTGGTCGGCCTCCGCCCCGCTGTCTGGTCTAGAAAACGAGGAATGCAACTTAATCGGATCTGTTAATGTTTGGAGAAAAAAAACCAAACACATTAAAAACATGTTTCCTGGAGCGAAAAAAAAGAATTCAATGAATTAATACCTTGAATCCAGCGAATCTGCGTCGCCGGGCCATAGCCTTGTTCGTTCTTTGCTGCAATGCGGAAGACGATGGCAGGCCGATGAGAGGCCGAGCTATCTATGTGAGCGTTTTCTAGTTGGCTGGAGTTGACGGAGCAGGACGTCTTGATGCCGCGGTAAATCCGAATAAAAGCCATATTACCTAGTCGCTCTGAGCTGGATGAGCGGCTCTTCCTTACAGCCAGGTACATGGAATACTCTAGGATCCGACCTGATGGAGATGTGGGGGCCTCCCAAGTAATTTGGACCAACTCACCCGCCTACTCAAAAAATATAAAAACAGCTTTAAAAAATTTGAATTAAATTTGCTGAAAAACTTTGTATCACCTTTGTTATCTTGACAGCAGACGGCGCTCCAGGAAAACCAGGCTGGCACGTCTTAAACTCACTGACGGAGCTAAAATTTCCTTGACCGAAGCAGTTAATCCCTACAATTCTGAACCTGTAGGCTTGACCAGGACTCAGATTCTGTGTCGCTCGGTTCAGATAATCCTGAGGCCCAGGCAGCTTATTTTTAGGAACAAATTAAAAAGATTTGAATAGAACCTCAAACATCATCTCCATGGAATCTACTGACTCTAGAACTTTACCCCACTGTTGTCTGGAACTCCACAGTCTTCAGATGTCATCTGGTCACTTTCAGCTGGTAAAAAGTACTGAGTCACTTCGTGGAAAATAGATTTAAAGACACCAACGTCGAACCACGATTCTTCATCTGGAGTACTCTGTAAACAAAAGAAAAACATTTATTTTATTGCCAACTCAGATTGAATATTGTATTTTTCAGAGAACAAGTCGCAGTTTATCATAGTTAGGCTGGGGGTGTGACTTATACTCCAGAGCGACTTATATGTGAAAAGTATCACCCCATCAACAGGAAGCCAACAGAAAAGAATTTTTCATAAAAAATGAAACTTATATGTTTTTTCTTCTTTATTATGTTTGGGGTTTTTTTTGGGTTTTTTTTTTACTGGAGCGACTTATCCTCCGGAGCGACTTATATGTGAAAATTATCGCTGCATTGGCGGGAAGACAACGGAACAGAAATTTCCATGCAAAATGCAACCTATATACGTCTTTTTTTTTCTTTAAAATTTTTTTTTGTACTGGTGTGACTTATACTCTGGAGTGACTTATATGTGAAAATTATCACAGCATCAACAGGAAGACAACTGAACAGAACTTTCCATAAAAACGCAACTTATATTGGGTTTTTTTTTGGACTGGTGCAACTTATCCTCCGAAACAACTTATGGTCCGAAAAATGCGCTAATTCGACATTCATTCTTCTTTACAAGGATCTGACCTGACTTGAGCTGCTGATTTCCGCTCCTAACGGTTGCTGTGCAGCAGCTACAAGAAACACAGTAAAAAAATTAGTCCGCAAAAAGAAAAAAAGCAGCATTTACTAAACGATGATTGGAGAAAACTTACAGCTACGTTTAGAGTCTGCACCGAAGACTTGTGAACCAACTGAACTGTTTGAAGCATCCTGCTGTCCTGAATTAGCCTGAAAACAGAAAAAATATCCATCAGAAAGAGTTTGCATTTAATTAGGCATACTTAAATAGTCAAACATTAAGATAATATTACAAATTAAGTCATACGAGAAAAATACAAAGCATTAAATCTTACAAAAAACAAATGATTTTTCTGCCAAATCATCAGCTGTAGCAGGTGTTTAAGATCTGATACCAACCTGAGCAGGACATTTCTCTTCTTCAGTGGTCATTTTCTCATTTCTAGTCTGAAGGACTTGAGAACCTAAAAGAAAGCATTAAAAAAACACATTCATTGATGTAAAAGCTTCTTTTTTTTCTTCCTGAGCTCTACAAACAAATGTGAAAGAAAATGAGTTGCCTGATTACACATTCAAGTGATGTGAAAATGGAAACAACGTTTACAGGTTTCTTACCAGCAGGATGTTTGTTTTTCCCATCCTGCCCATTCGTCTTGCTAGGATCAGCTGCTTTGGCATTGAGACTAAGGTCAGAAGAAGACACCGGTTGGATTTGTAGGAGGTAGCTGTCTGCTGCCGCCAGTGGGCGCCATCCCACATGCAGCATGCTAATGGTGGATTTGACAAGCATCACCGGCTCTGGGGTGGGAGGTAAACCTGGAACCAGAAGAGTGCTTACTTTGATTTAACCCACATTTATTTGTAGCCCTGCGACCTCATTTATAAAGACGTGTAAAATTTTGGCTGAGCAACCGAGGCTTTATAAACAACACCTGGATCAAATCTCAACTATAAACCAACTCCATCCCGTCGCAAACTCACTTATAAAACTCCAAATATGGATCATGACGTACCGCGTACGCAATTGTATTCAAATGAATCAATCCTGTTTCTTATTACTTATACTAATGGCAAGGTAACGTCATTGAGCAGATATGGTGGCATCGCCCATAAGTCTAAGAGGGTCAATAAGGGAGTCACCATTGCAACTTTGTGAGTGGCGCACACTGATCTGTCAGTGAAACTAAAATGTTCTATTTGCGTAGAAGTCGGTGTAAGCATAGGCCCTTGATTTGCATCTTCTTACCTATCTCCAGGTACCACAGGTCCTTACAGCACACCTGATAGTTCCAGCTTTTACGGTATCCATCACGACCACTCCAAATGTAAAGCCTGGAGCCGATGGTGATGGCACAGTGGCCGGCTCTGGCTCTCGGCCTGCAGTCATAAGGGTCATCGACGGGAGAGCCTTGACTCTCCAACTGAGACCTGACCTCATCCTGTTGCTCTAGATCCAGGTTTTCCCAGCACATTGTGTCTGTAAGAGCAAAACCAGCCTTCAGTTCCCTGGTTTCTATCAATCCACCACATCATAAAATACAAACCTAAGTTGAGGGCGCAGAGTGAGTTCGTACAGATCCATTCAGTTTCAGATGAAATATGTTTTTCTGCCTCGGGTACAGGAATCCAGCCACCAAAAACATACATTCTGCACAAAGATGGACAGACTGATGACATCACTGCACATTATTCAAAATATGTTTCAATTTGTGTTCCTTTGAGACCAGAGAATAAGAATAACTTACTTATTGTCAATGACGTTAGCAGTGTGAAGACTTCTGGGAAGTGGAGTGAGTCCTCTCGTTTCAAGTTCCGTCCAAACCATTGATTCTGACCGGAATAATAAAAAAAAAAAAAAACAAGTTTTATTCCTGATCCTAACAGAAATTGATTAAGTCTCTCAGAGGTACAATTCTCACCAAGATCAAGCTGCCAGATGTCGTTTAACCGGGTTCCTTGCATTCCTCCAAAGATGTAAAGTTTGGAGGAGTAGCTGACACAGGTGTGAGATTCCCGCGGAGAAGGACCAGCACCCTTCGTCTCAGGGATGTTCCAGCCTTTCACACCAGACATTGCAATCAACTCCAACTCATAGAAGTCATTCAGGTACCTGAAGTTACCAACAACATCAGAAAGGGAAAAGAAAGATAAGAATAAGACTAAACCAACAAAAAACTAAATCATCTTCATCATACCTCGGTACATTGCCATTGGGATCCTCACTGTCATTAGCCAGCCCTCCAAACAGGTAACACTTATTACCCACTAGAGTAAAACTGTGTCCAATTCGAGGACATGGAGGCAAACCGATTTTGGGTGCTTTTGGCTTCAGTTTTTTCCACAACCAGCGGCTCGCCTGAGAAAAGATAAAGAACTTTGCAGGCGATGCTTACTAAATTAAAGCAGAAAACATGCTTTACCTGAAGTTCATAAACATTGTTTGTGTATTTCCCATATTCGACCATACCGCCGAATACCAATATGCGTGTCCCTTCACAGACAAAGCCATGTGCAGCACAGCCAGGTGGGATGTCACCCCTCACAGCAGGAAGAAACCACTGCTTAGACACTGAAAAGCAGAAATAGATCAGGTCAACTTCTTCTTCTTCTTTGGGCATTTCCCTTCAGGGGTCGCTCCAGCAAGTCAGTTTCTTCCATCTAACCCTATCTGCTGCATCTTCTTCGGTCACACCAACTATCTTCATGTCTTCCTTCACTGCATCCTTGAACCTCCTCTTTGGACTTCCTCTAGTCCTCTTTCCTGGTGGTTCCAAATCCAGCATCCTTCTTCTGATGAACTCTCTCTTTCCTCATCACATGTCCAAACCATCTCAGTCTGGCCTGTCTGACTTTATCTCCAAAACCTCTAAAATGTGCTGTTCCTCTGATCCTGTCCATCCTGGTCACTTCCAGAGAGATCCTCAGCATCTTCATCTCTGCTACCTCCATCTCTGTTTCCTGTCTTTTGTTCAGTGCTACTGTCTCTAGACCAAACAGCATGTCCGGTCTCACCACAGTTTTGTACACTTTCCCTTTCATTTTAGCTGAAACTCTTCTATCACACATCACACCTGATACTTTTCTCCACCCGTTCCAGCCTGTCTGCACACGTTTCTTCGATTCCTTTCGACACTTTCCATTGGTCTGGACTGTTGATCCTGAGTACTTAAAATTTTCCACCTTCTTTAGTTCTTCTCCCTGTAACCTCACTTTTCCATTTGGATCACTCTCATTCACACACATACTCTGTCTTATTCGGACTAATCAGACCTGAAATAGATCAGGTCAACACCTCTATATATTTGTGAAGTTTGATTTTTTTTTAAATCTTTATTTAGTTTATCAAACATAAAGTTTGATGTAAATTATCAGAAAGATAATTATTAAGATGGATTTTATACTTTCATAAACTACACCAACAAACATGAAATACTTAAAAATCCTCTTGTTATTCTCGCGAGATTTCACCAACCGAAGAATGAGAAGTAATTTTTTCTGAATTTTTGCCAAGTTAGATTATTTAAATCAATCTGAATATGCTTGACTAAACATTAAGTTTTATGTGATTGATCTAAAATTATTAATAAAATGGGTTTTATACTAAAAATACAGTATTTATGTAAATCCAAGCTTTTCAATCACGCGAGATTTTGTCAAGAGAAGCCTATTAAGTCATTTTTTGTTGATCTCTGAATATTTGGTAATTTTTTTTTACCTCAATCTTCTTTATTAAACATTAAGTTTTATGCAAATTAGCTGAGATTATTATTAAAATTGATTTTATACAGTAATAAACTACAGCATCTATGCAAAACCAACAGAAGTCTGCTAATTCATTTTTTTGCTGTTTTTTATTTTTATATATATAAATTTTTACTACGTTTGATCTTTTTAATTGGAATACTTGTTACTAAACATTAATCTCTATATAAATGAACTGAGAGATTATTAATAAAATGGATTTTATACTTTACAAAGTGTATATAAGGCAATTTGGTAATCTCGCGAGAGTTTGTCAAGCAACGTCTAATTGAGAAGTCTTTCTGTAGTTTTAAGAAAGTAGGGAAAATTCTTCAAATAAACAGTAAATGCGGTTGTGAACGTTTTAGATTGGACCTTTTTTGCACGTAAATGTGCACTATTGACTATTAAAGAGTAAAAATTTGAGTAACTTGTAAATTTCTTTCTTGTACTTTAATGGTGTTTTTACATCAGTTTTTAAACAGCTGCAATGATCGTTACATTAGCATTGTGAATCCGGACTGTTTTTAATAATTTTAGAGTAACTAAAGCATGTCCTTGTCATGCTTTAGAAACACATTTTTCTCGTGTTTGTTCTGCTACATGCTAAAAACATTAGCCGCTAGTTAGCAAGCAGCTAATGTTAGCGTACCCGTGTTATAAACATGAAGATCTTCCGCTATTCCTTCATTTCCACCACCGAATACAATAATCAGTTCCCGGATAGCAGCTGCACGATGTCCATGTCTAGATCGTGGAACTAATCCTGTAAAAGTGTGAACTTTTCTCCATCGTGGCTCCTCCACATTAGCTTTCATTTTAACGTACTTTGGCGCTGTGGGCGGAGCCTAAGGAACACCACACTACTGTAACTACAGAGAAGACCTCTCACTCTGATAAAATTTTCACAACTTTTTTTTTAAAAGGTCTTGTGTTTTTTTTTTTTTTTAATTTACTTTTACTGTATTCAATCCTAACGAAGAAATTACTTTTGCTGATTTTCTACTCTCTGGGTCTTCTCCCCTTGGGATGTGCCTGAAAAACCTCAGCAAGGTGTTGGAGCGGCATTCTATCCATTTGCCCGAACCACCCCGTCTGGCTTCTCTTGACCTGGAGGAGCAACGTCTCTAGTCCAAGCTCTTCCTGGATGGCAGAGCTCCACACTCTATCTCCGAGTGAGAGCCCAGCCACCCTGCGGAGGAAGCTCATTTTGGCCTCAGGTATCCGTGATCTTATTATTTCGGTCACCACCCACAGCTGGTGATCATAGGTGAGGGTAGGAACGTAGATCGACTGGTAAATTGTGAAATCTTTGCTTTTCGGCTCAGCTCTTTTGTCACCACGATGGACCGATGCAGCGTTCTAATTATTGCGGATGCCGCACCGATTTGTCCATTGATCTCTCTCTTCATCCTTCCCCCCCTCACTCACTCGTGAACAAAACCCCGAGATATTTTAAACTCCCCTACTTGGGGCAAGAGTCAACTTTCTTCAGCTTATCAACAGGCCAGATAGAGACAGTTTCATTTAGCTGATATAATTACTAGTTGGCTGCTAGATAGTAAAAGCTGGGGAAAGTATGGTACATTGGAGTTCTGTCCTCTAATTCTATCTACTATCTACTATTCTCTGCCAGACTGCCTTGGCCCTTTCCCGCTTACCCCCTACTCTAACCAGGGTCTGTACCCCCTACCCTAACCCCTGGCTTTCTATCTCATTCATTGTTCTCTTTTGTCTGTTTATTTAGAATTACACAGCTAGTTGGTACAATACAATTCACATGTTGTCCACCTCTCTCCCTACTCTCTGGGAGAGAGCCCCATTCAGGACTCTGTGTTCCTGTCCTGGGCATGGCCACATCGAGGAGACCTCCACGCTTCATCATCCCCGCTCCATCAGGATGAAATCCATCTGCTCATCCCCGTCCAGGGCTTCGCTGGGCTGGCCGTGTTACCATCAGGATGAAGAACATCTACTCATCCCCGTACTGGACATCGCCAGGCTGAGGAGTCCCCCGTGTAACCATCAGGAAGAAGAACATCTACTCATCCCCGTACTGGACATCGCCAGGCTGAGGAGTCCCCCGTGTTTCCATCAGGATGAAGAATATCCATTGACTTCTTTAGATGTTTAGCTGTAGAGTAGAATAAGCTAATATGTAAACAATAATCTTTGACATATTGGTTACTCGTCCAGGGGGAGGGATCTCTCTTTCATGTGGATCCCCACGAAGTTTCTTATTTTTTCCCCACTGATGGGATTTTTAGGAGTTTTTCCTCACCGAGAAGGAGAGTCTAAGCGCATAAATGTGCTAGTCTTGTTTGGTTAGCGTTTGTTAGTTATTTTTCTTGCTGTGTAGCTATTTGTGTTAATACATTCCTCTTTTTTGTTGTGAAGCCCATTGAGACGGAAATTCTGTGATTTTGGGCTATACAAATAAAATTGAATTGAATTAACTATTGAATTCAGTGAAAAATGATGTCACTTGGTCCAGCATTTTTTTCCCCCTCTTCATTACATAGACGATCTATGAATGATCGTTGGGACATTAATTATTATTTTTTAATATAATTTTTTTCTCAGTATGTGGAATAATTAACATAACAAAATATTATGCATAATATTACATTTAAATTCTAGGAAAGCAAAAAAAAAGGATCAATTTAATTATTCAAAAGGGTTTTGACAAACTTTACAACACATCAAAGTTGAAATTGAATAAAAGATAGAGCCACATTTTAAGATAATGGAAGTCAGCATATTTTGTGTGTGTGTGTGTGTGTGTGTGTGTGTGTGTGTGTGTGTGTGTGTGTGTGTGTGTGTGTGTGTGTGTATGTAAACAGAAACCCCTCTGATGAGCAGGAAGAAGATGACGTCATTTGTCAGTTTGCTCAAAGATGTGTGTATTTAAAAAAAAAAAAGAGAGAGAGAAAACCTATGTATGTATGTATATGTGCTTGTGTGTGTGTGTCTGTGTGTTTATAGAAGGTAGATCAGAGTTTCTGAAGGGTGTGTTTTGGTGGGGAATCAGCTTGTGGAGTTGTGTGAGCGTCTCTCTCTCTCTCTCCTTCTATGTGTGTGTGTTTACACAGACGGGAATACTGCGCCAGAGGAAGTGCGCCCGTTCTCCGTCTGTGCGTCCTGACTTCCTGCTCTGGGCAGGCGTAGAGAAGCAGAAAAGCTGCGGATCCGCTTTCAGACAGCGGACCAGCAGTACAAGCATGGATCCTCTGTACAACACACACACACAAGTTTAAGAAGCAAACGTCCTGATCAGGAGCGGGCAAACAGCGGAGAGACAGCGCTCCACATCTGGGTAGGTGCCATCTTTTCTCTCTTTCTCTTTAAAAAGTTACTCTATCTATACGAACACATATGAAAAGTGTCTTACTTACTAAAACTATCTAAAAAAGATTCAATCTTTTGTGTCTCTTTGATTTTTCACGTATAAGTGCGGTTGATTTACAACAACTGCGCGTAGAATGGGTGAACTTGAACTTGTGCGTAAAAAGGGTTAAAGCTGCGCGTCAAACTTTCCATTTTGAGATCATTTCAGAAAAAAAAAAAACAGACCAAACAGAAATGTGTTGCTGTGTAAAGAGAATTATCCACTGTGTCTCCTTTAAAATGGTTATGAGTAGACTTTCTGGTTTGTCTGGACCACGCAGACTAATTACCGTGCGCTTCCGGATTGAAGCTGGCAAAAGACAACATCTTGAAAATGAGTCACTGGTGCAAAAACAAAGAACCGTTTGAGTTCCAGCAGAACCCCTGTTCCTTACACAACACACACACACTTTCCAAAAATACAGGAAGGAGGAAATGGATGCAGTCATGTGTGGATTTAAGATGCTTTTATTCAAATCATCTTGTCACAAATTTGACTTCACGCAAACTTCATGCAATCATCTATAAGCTTTTTATATCAACTTTTTTTTGTTGTTGAAATTATTTTTATTGGGTCTGCACGGTGCTGCAGTGGCCCCACATCAAAAAGGTCAGGGTTCAAGTCTTGGAGTGAAGGCAAGAGCTAACTCCAAAGAGAGGCCATGAATCACTGGCCTCTCTTTGTGGAGTTTGCATGTTCTCTCCATGTATGTGTGGGTTTTCTTCAGGTAGTCCGGTTTCCTTCCACTCTCCAAAAACATGCGTGTTATGTTAGGTTGCTATGAAATTCCCCTTAGGAATGAATGTGTGTGTGTATGGTTATCTGTGTGCGACTGGTGACCTGTTCAGAGTGTATCCTTCCTCTTGACTGAAATCAGCCAGGGTAGGCTCCGGCATCCAAGTTGTTCAGAAGATGAACATTTTCGTTGAGCATTTTCTTCTGTCTAAAACTCGCAAGAAGCATCGTAGAAAACGGTTCAAAGTTGTCTCCTGGACAGTGTGTTTGATGATCGAGACGTTTCAACTTTCATCCAGAAATCATTTTCCATCTGATATAAGACAGCTTAGAACTGTTTCTCTATAAATGAACCTGGGTTAGCCCAACCCCTAAGGAAGAGCTAACTCCAATAAACCTGGTAACAATTGTACACATCTCGAAATATTTTAATCGTCAAATAGAGTGTCCAGAGGACATCTTTGAGGCCTTTTCTTCAATGCATCACTCCTGGATAAATGAGGGATTCCAAGACAAGAACCGTGTTATAAAGGTTAAAAAACTTTTTGGTGCGTTCATTTTCTTTCCAAAACCAACCAAATAAACATCAAGATGTTTCCTCAGTAGATTGGCAAAACATTCCTGTGTGTTTTCTTAAAAATAAACTCTTGTGAGTGAGAACAGCTGCAATTTTTTTTGAACAAGCGGAAATGTGTGTTTTTTTCCCCCGGAACTTCCTGGTGACAGGAAGTCCTGGAGAGCTTCAGAAACTGAATGACAGGAAGTCCTCCTTTAGACAGACAGACACACATCTCTTCTCTCTCTATCATACACGCAGACAGGAGAGATTGTGCAGGAAACAGGAAGTAAGCCAATTGTGGTTCTTATTCTTCCTAACTTTGATCAGCCTTTGTTCAAACATTTGTTTTATGTGTCAAATTTATGTGAAAAGACACGTAAAAGCCTCATCTCATGTAAAATAAATTCTTACACATTGGATTTTATGCACACTAACAACCACAATTTGGGTTTGGGAACATCTATTGAACAATTGTTATGAAATGTTACTGATTAGTAACGCTTTATTGCAGACCAGTAAGTGTAAAAGACTGACTATTATTCAGGAAATGTGCATCTGTGGTGGGGAGAAATGTGGACTCTGTGGGCGCTGTTTTGGAGGGGAGGGTGAGGGTTTTAATGCAGAGTATCCTGAATAACCCCCGTCACCCTCTACACGATGTTATCTCGACCCAGAAGACGACCCGAAGTAAAAGGTTCCTCTCACTGCGCTACTGCACTGAGCACGTTAGGAGGTCGTTCATCCCTTCAGCCCTCAGGCAATTTAATCGTTCAGATGTTTCTGGAAGGAACTGAGTTCTATTCATGTACGTACAGTATGTTATTTTTATTTATTTAGTATGTACTTGATTTCTGTTGCTTCTGGACACCAGAATTTCTCCTGCAGTAGATTGATAAAGTTTTTATCTATCTATCTATTTATCCATCTATCCACCTCCCCACCTGTCCTGAGAAATTTGACATAAGTAATGAATGAGCCGCCGATTAGCAATTAGCTCATAAAGGAGCTGGACAGCGGAAGAGTATGAGGAGGGAGTGTGTGTGAAATGCTTTGTGATACATAAAAATTGTCGTCAGTATTGTGAGTGTGTTGCAATGTAGCAAATGCTCATCGGTTGTTACGTCGGAGCAGGTCAAAAAGACCAATACAATTTTTCCAAAACGACTGAATCATTCTAAAAATTGCTTTGGTGACAAATTCAAGGTCCAAACATCACTATTAAACTGAAAAACTCTAAAAAGTTGATTTAACATGAGATCAAACGCTAAATAATTATTTTATATTTGAAATGATTCATAAAAGAACTTGAACTTAATTAATAAAATAACATATTTGTAACTTCTTATTAGTTTTTTATATGCATAACCATTTTTGGTTAGTCCAGTCTCTTTTTAGACATGACCCAGTAAAACCATTAAAACCCACATTCAGAGCAGTCAGAATAAATACATTTCCTTTATGAGAGACCATTGGTAGATAGCGTTCCAGTGTTATTCAGTTTTTGTCAGAAAAACAACTGAGCAGATGCTCTCACAGTTGTTTCCAGGTAAACACGTCAGTAAACACGTCGACGGTTTCAGCAGAAGGGTCACTGACCACATCCTGCTTCGTCACCATGGAAACATCTGAAAAGCATCTGGTTTTCTCACTGACGGAAGCGGTTTGAGACAGAGAGCAGAAATGTAGCATAAAAAGTATTGTATTAAACACTGTGAGGCAAGATTTGATGCTCGAATATTTTTTTTTAGGAAATGATTGCATCATACGTTCACAACTTGAGCAACAAAGTGGCAAAACCGCAAGACTGCACATGCACATGTGACAAGCGTGCACGAGCCTGTTTGCTGGAACTGAATTTGATTCACAAAGTTAAGGGCAGCGAGTTTTTCTAGTGGTTGCAATAGAAAAAAAAACCATTGAGTTATTTCCTCAAAGAATATCAAGATACACTCCGCATTTTACTAAATATTTGCATTCGATATCAAGCAGGAAGCATCTCTTACATGAGTGGTTTATTGTGTCCAATAAACACTGTTGGTCTGTTTTGTGTGGATCAAGATGGGTTTGTTGATGTTAAAATACTTTTTTTAAAAATACCTGTGATACCTTGGTGGTTCCTAGGATTTCAAAAAGTACAGTTGGAGGTAGAGCCTTTAGCTACCAAGCTCCAGTTTTATGGAATAAGCTCCCAGCTCAAGTGAGAGAGGCAGACACTGTTCCTACATTTAAAGGGAGGCTTAAAGCATTCCTGTTTGAACAAGCTTATCAATAGGCCAGATAGAAACAGATTCAATTAGCTGATATAATTACTAGTTGGCTGCTAGATAGTAAAAGCTGGGGAAAGTATGGTACATTGGGGTTCTGTCCTCTAATTCTATCTACTATTCTCTGCCAGACTGTCTTGGCTCTTTCCCCCTACCCCCTACTCTAACCCTCTACCCTAAACCCCTGGCTTTCTATCTCATTCATTGTTCTCAATTGTCTGTTTATTTAGAATTACACTGCTAGTTGGTACAATACAATTCACATGTTGTCCACCTCTCTCCCTCCTCTCTGGGAGAGAGCCCCATCCAGGACTCTGCGTTCCTGTCCTGGGCATGGCCACACCGAGGAGACCTCCGTGCTTCTTCATCCCCGCTCCATCAGGATGAAATCCATCTACTCATCCCCGCCGTGGGCATCGCTGGGCTGAGGAGTCTCCCGTGTCTCCATCAGGATGAAGAACATCTACTCATCTCCGGGCTGAGGACTCCCCCGTGTTTCCATCAGCATGAAGAACATCTACTCATCCCCGTTCTGGACATCTCCGGGCTGAGGAGTCCCCCAGTGTTTCCATCAGGATGAAGAACATCTACTCATCCCCGTACTTGACATCTCCGGGCTGATGAGTCCCCCGTGTTTCCATCAGGATGAAGAACATCTATTGACTTCTTTAGATATTTAGCTGTAGATTAGATTAAGCTAATATTTAAACAATAATCTTTGACACATTATTTGCTCGTCCCGGGGGGGGGGGGGGGGTGTCTCTCTTTCATGTGGATCCCCATGAGGTTTCTTATTTTTTCCCCACTGATGGGTTTTTTAGGAGTTTTTCCTCACCGAGAAGGAGAGTCTAAGTGCATTAATGTGCTTGTCTGTTTAGTTAGCATTTGTTAGTTATTTTTCTTGTTGTGTATTTGTGTTAATACATTCCTCTTTTTCTTTTGAAGCCCATTGAGACGGACATTCTGTGATTTTGGGCTATACAAATAAAATTGAAAATTGAAATTGAAATTGAAATCATCTGGACATTTTCCAATACAAATAACCCAAACTGAGTTGTTCTGTTCAATTGACTTCGGCTTATCCAGGGCCGGGCCCACGGGGGCAACAGCCTCAGACGGGAAGCCTAGGCTTCTCTCACCCCGGCTGCATCCTCCATCTCACCTGGGAGGATCCTGAGGTGTTCCCTGTCCAGTTGTGAGATATAGTCTCTCCAGCGGGTCTAAGGTCTGTGTCTTGGTCTCCTCTTGGTTGTATCATGCTTGAAATACCTCACCAGCGAGGTGCTCAGGAGGCATCCTAACCAGATGCCCGAACCCCCCCATCTAGCTTCTCTGGACCCGGAGGAGCAGTGGCTCTACTCCAAGCTCCTCACTCTATCTCTTAGCAAGAGAACCAGCCACCCTGCGGAGGAAGCTCATTTTGGCTGCTTATATCTGCAATCTCGTTCTTTCGGTCACTCTCAGGTCAGGGTCGGAACGTACGGTCGATTAACTGATAAAGCTGTTGAAAATACAATTTTAAGAAACTCATAGGACATTTTAGAAAGACAATATGAAATGCTCATCAGGTATCAAATGGCAGGATTTGGACTCCACTGTCTTGTAAGTAGTGATTATTTTTCTGATTCGTCTCTATAGGTGGTGTTTATCGGTGCTATGATGGAGAGCTCCATAACTCTATGGCAGTTCCTGCTCCAGCTGCTGCTCGACCAAACCCACAAACACCTCATCTGTTGGACATCCAACGATGGCGAGTTCAAATTGCTGAAATCAGAGGAGGTGGCCAAACTGTGGGGGCTGCGCAAGAACAAGACCAACATGAACTACGACAAGCTGAGCAGAGCGCTGCGTTACTACTACGACAAAGTAAGATACTTTTTTAGCTTCATGCACAAAAATGTTTGTAAAGAACTTTGAAATTAAACTTTTTTTTCCCTCTGCAGAACATCATCAAGAAGGTGATTGGGCAGAAGTTTGTCTACAAGTTTGTGTCTTTCCCTGAGATCTTGAAGATGGATCCCGCCATGGTGGAGGCTGGGCGCCTCAGTGAGGAGAATGGCGGTTTGGTATCAGAATCAGAAGAAGATGATGGAGCTGATAGGAAGCAGTACCTCCACTCTGGCTTGTACTCCTCCTTCACCATCAACTCACTTAAGCATTCTTCGGAGCAACACCGGCCAATCAAAAAGGAGCCTAGACCTGATTGCCATGACGACAGTTCTTCTGTAATCAGATTTGTAAAAACTTGCAGTCGTTCCTCTCTTCCTTTAACGCCACCCCCATCATCAACGGAGAGCTCCCACTCGTCCAGGCTGTCTCCTCATCTGGCTTGCTCTTCCTCTCCACCGCTAAGCCCCTCCCATGTACAGGTGAGGGGGCGAAGCCGAAGTATAGACACTGATGATACCGAGCAAAATGCCCAACCTCTAAACCTGTCGTCTGGACAGCGAGAGAGAGAGAGGTTACAAAGCAAAACAACCCCAGAGAGGAGAGGCTTGGCCAACGGGGGGCTTTTAAAGGGAAGAAAACCAAAAAGTTTGGAAATTTCTCCCTCATCTCTCCTCCTTACAGGAAGTGACCTCGTCTCGATTGCCCTGAACAGCCCGGCGTTGCCTTCGGGGTCCCTCACGCCTGCCTTTTACACTGCACAGGTAAAACATGACTCATCACGCTAACGGCAACATTCACAAGTTCCTCTGTAAGCGCCCCTGGTGGAACAGGAAAGAAGAGTTACTGGCAGAGGAGGGGAAAGAGAAATTTTTGATGGTAAAAATCATGAGAGGGAGGGGGATGGAGAGAGGTAAGTGGAAAGAAGGAGGAGGGGAAGAAGAAGGATTCTAAGTGAAGCCAGATGTTCCTGATGCTCCTGATCCACTGGCAGCAAATCGCTGACCAAAACAGGACAGTCTGACTACATTCAGGCATTTAGCTGACGTTCTTATTCAGGCAGACACTGAAATGAGTCAAACAAGAGGAATCAGAGGAAAAAAAAGTCCCAAACTATTTTGAATGTGGGAATCTCGTTCATACAGACTTATTTCACAATATAAATCAAATCTCATTGGTATTCTATCTGGCTATTTTTCATCTCATTTCTGTCTTATATGAAACTTTTAGTGACCTTTTTGAAAAGATACTTCAATTTGTCTGAGATAGAAATCAAGCCAAAACCAAAATCTGCTTTCTAATTAATCATTTTGTCTTTACAGACACCATCTGGTCTGCTGTTGACTCCCAGTCCTCTGCTCTCCAATATCCATTTCTGGTCTGGTTTGAGTCCAGTGGGTCCTTTAAGCCCTGCCCAGCTACAAGGCCACACCCCACTCTTCCAGGTAAATATCATGCGGTTATAAAACTGCTAACATGTTCCATCTACGCATTTTAGTCGGAGTTAGAAGTTCCAATTTTGTTCAAAATGTTAAGAAATATTCAGTTAAAATCTACCTCCGCATTGTTTAGTTTTTCCTCTCGCTTTTTCTTTTTCAACACATCTGTGTGCAATACATTTGTGTATGGGCGATTCGCTGTGTGCCAGCGTTTCAAAATAGGCTACAGATGTTTCCGCTTCACAGTGGACAAGAAAAGGGGGTAACTTCCTGTTAGCTTGAGGGGGGAACGTCAGAGGGTTGGTCAGGAATCTGTCTAGTTTTTTTTTTTTTTTTAATTTTCCACCTCAAAAACACACAACCCCCTAAATAAACTTTAAGCATCTAGTGGAAAGTGTTGTGATAACAGAAAGAAGACGGTTCAACGACATAGATTTCCTTCAAAGATTTGCTGAAAGTATTGTTTAACTGACTTGGTCGTCAAAAACTATCCCCGTAGAAAAAAATATGTGAAAACTTTTAGGGAAGAAAAGCAGCCAATTAATGTAAAAAAAAAAATAAAAAAATGAAGAAACCAAATTACTAAAGGTTTTCTGAGGGCACTGGAGATTTCAGGGAGGAGTAGCCTGAACTTGCTTTCTGAATGAACAAATATTTTGTAATCCTATCTTTTTCTGTACAGTTCCCTACTCTGCTGAATGGACCCATTCCTGTACCTTTGCCAAGCTTGGACACTTCTTCTCCTCTGCTCATCTCCAATTCAAATAAATCCTGATGTCAATCTGAAATCCAAATGAATGAAAAAACATCTGCACTAATTGCAGGACCAAACAAGGAATTTTAAAACCCTGATACGTGATTAAACATTTCTTTTAGAGATGCATGTTTACTTCAGAGCAACATTTTCAATGTGCTGTAAGCTCAGGATGTTTTCAAATACAAAGAAATTGAATGAACTTCAGACCTCATCATAGAATATGCAAAGCTTCAAATTTACTATCACTTTGTTTTTTCTCTGACTTAAGTCCCACTATACTGATTTAGAATCATACGAAGTTCATTTAATCAGTAAAAAGATGCCAAATATCAGAGAAAGATTATGTTGTTTGTGGTCTAGTGTAATTTCTTTTGCTAGTTTCCCTTTTTTCCCCCTGCTAATTTCTCATGGTTTCGATTTATCACTCAAATTTCAGCAGAATTTTGTAATTGAAAAATCTAAGAAATAAATAACATAAGTTTGTTGAAAACCACAGACAAAACATAGACTTTTTTAATCTAAGAGGGAAAAAAAGCTACGTAGCTTTCTTCTAATGAAAGCTAGCTAGCTAGCTAGCGAAGGTGGCATCTTTCTTCTCTCGTTTGATCGACCAAACAGTAAAATTTTCTCATATTTGAAGCCTATGACTTTTTTGTGTTTTTTATTTGTATTGTTTATTATGAAACAAAAAATCGCTTTAAAGAAGAACTTTTAAGAATTTTTGTCTTCTTTGACGCCTAGCAAAGTATGCTAGCCAGAGCGCCAAAACGCAGTGAAAGTTATTTTGTTTTTAATGCACTGTACTACAAATGCTGCTTTCTGGTGCTAAGGGAATTATGTTAAATTTTAGACAGAAATGTATACATACATGTTTTTATTCGTGTTAACTGGTTGTTAAATACAGATTTTTTTTTTTGGATATACACATTTAATGTCTTCTGCCCTCTTTTGTGTCAATAATCAAGTGTCCTTACTCGGTTGTGCCCACAGACACTAGCATCTATGCATGCAAATCCGGTCCTCAAGGGCCGGTGTCCTGAAGGTTTTCATTGTGTTCCTGGTTCAATACAGCTGATGCACAAAAAGTGAAATCAACAGCCAATAAAATTTGGCACAGTGACTCAATTAACAGGATCAGGTGTAAGAACAAATGGAAAACCTTCAGGACACCGGCCCTCGAGGACCAGATTTGCCCACCCCTGATCTATGGTTATAGGCCTACCAAAGCAGATGTTAACAACAGCCAGCAGTTGGTCAAATGTTAGTAACTATTTTTTATGTAAATTTATTTTTGTTTACAGTGTTCAAAAGCTTTGTTTGCCATGTTTTACAAGCACAATAACAGTTGAACACAACTTGTAATTTCAAATTTACAAATTGAATATATTTTTCCCACATCACGTGAAAGTAGCATATTTTACAGAAACCAAACAGTTGAAGTTTGAGCATATTTGTCAGCATTTTTTAAAGATTTCAATAAAATGATCGTTGTCAAAAGAAGATAACTTGTAGTAATTGTTTTTTTTTTTAATTGCAACAAGTTTAATTTTTAATCAACTATTGTAAAGATGGAAAAAGACTGTGGACTATTATTTCAAACAAAATAATCACATTATTGTACACTATGTGCAGCAATGGAGCAGACATTGCTAGGGATGGTTATCGACACTAAAAAGTATCTTAGTGATACTTTTTTGGTGTAAAAACAAGTAGAGAAGACAAACACTCTATGCAGTTGCGACCAAACTTTTTATTTTGAAATAATTTAAAAGAAATAAATTAATTTGACCTCCCTTTCATTAATCATTTTAATTTGTTTTACATTGTCTGGTTTCATCTGCATAGTTTGTCTTCCCCTACTTGGTTTACACAAAAAAAGTATAAGAAACCAATATTGGTAAGAATACTGATATCGATAACGATCCCTAGACATTGTATCGTGGTGTAACACAACATTGTGATTTAAAGATAAGAATAAATACATACCCTCTAGGCTCCTGTACATTTAAGTCATGTGCCTTTTTATATTCTGTAAATGTTCAAAGTGCTTTTATGATCCTTTTTGGTTCAAAGTGCACTTTTGTTTGTATGTAAAGTTTTGTTTTGTTTTTTTAATGGAAGCATATTTTAATGATTTTTTTATGTTAAAAATGTAAAAAAAAAAAACAATAAACCAAATTCTTTTCTAAAAATTTCTCCCCAAAAATGTGTTTTTGTTGAAATGAGATAAGTCATGTTTGAAAAAAAATAAGCGCAGAACAAAGTGTTTATGAAACAATTTAAATTTACTTCCAATGGTTATGAGAAATAAATAGTTCCAGTAAAAAGAGTCACACACCAACTGCTCACTGGCAACTCAGTGTTTCAGAGAGGTCGAGATCACAAAACAGCAGGCTTTCCATGCATCAGGCACACACACACGCTCTCAAACACACTTAGACATGTTTACACAAAATTACCTCAATCATACATCTGAAAACAGACATTTATACAATGATAAATATTAAACTGTTTTAGAAATCTCTGTTCATGCATGTCGCTGTGGTTCATTTACAAAATGCCTAATTAGCAGAAACACAGTTTGCAGCTTACAGTGAGATAGATAATCCACATTTTGGGGAATTTTATGACAAAAAAATCTATTTTTACAAGTGAAAAAAAAATTAAACAGTAAATTACACCAACTTGTGGAATAATATCATCATACAGGATATTCACCATTATTATAATGACACCTCCTGTTAACAGTTTGTTACATCTTTGTTAAATTCTCAATCACATTATGACCTTGAAGGACAATAATTCACAGAAGAGGAATTTGAGATTTAAAGAAAAGGTGAGTATCTAAAAGAACTACTGAGTAATATGAATGGAAATGATTTAGTAACGCTCTTAAAAGTAGGCTAAGTAATTGAACTACAAACTTTTGTCTTACCAACAGACGATACTTTAGACTTTTCATTCTGCACTAGAACTGCAGCAACACAAAACCCCCTCAAACCTTTTAAAACATTGAAATTAGCTGTTCAAAGTACTCCTGGCATTGCTTTTGATGAGGCTGTTGAGTATTTTCTTAAATGTTTGGTACATTTAAATGGACTCTACTTATAACGCACTTTTCCACCTGCGTTGGTACTCAAAGCACTTTACATTGTAGCTCACATTCACTCATTGGCACTCGTACAGTACAGACCAAAAGTTTGGACACACCTTCTCATTCAAAGAGTTTTCTTTATTTTCATGACTATGAACATTGTAGATTCACACTCAAGGAATCCAAACTATGAATTAACACATGTGGAAGTATAGTACATAACCAAAAAGTGTGAAACAACTGAAAATATGTCATAGTCTAGGTTCTTCAAAGTAGCCACCTTTTGCTTTGATTACTGCTTTGCACGCTCTTGGCATTCTCTTGATGAGCTTCAAGAGGTAGTCACCTGAAATGGTTTTCACTTCACAGGTGTGCCCTGTCAGGTTTAAAAAGTGGGATTTCTTGCCTTATAAATGGGGTTGGGACCATCAGTTGCATTGTGGAGAAGTCAGGTGGATACACAGCTGATAGTCCTACTGAATAGACTGTTAGAATTTGTATTATGGCAAGAAAGAAGCAGCTAAGTAAAGAAAAATGAGTGGCCATCATTACTATAAGAAATGAAGGTCAGTCAGTCCGAACAATTGGGAAAACTTTGAAAGTGTCCCCAAGTGCAGTCTCAAAAACCATCAAACGCTACAAAGAAACTGGCTCACATGCGGACCGCCCCATGAAAGGAAGACCAAGAGTCACCTCTGCTGCGGAGGATAAGTTCATCCGAGTCACCGGCCTCAGAAATCGCAGGTTAACAGCAGCTCAGATTAGAGACCAGGTCAATGCCACACAGAGTTCTAGCAGCAGACACATCTCTCGAACAACAGTTAAGAGGAGACTGTGTGAATCAGGCCTTCATGGTAGGATATCTGCTAGGAAACCACTGCTAAGGACAGGCAACAAGCAGAAGAGACTTGTTTGGGCTAAAGAACACAAGGAATGGACATTAGACCAGTGGAAATCTGTGCTTTGGTCTGATGAGTCCAAATTTGAGATTTTTGGTTCCAACCACCGTGTCTTTGTGCGACGTAGAAAAGGTGAACGGATGGTCTCTACATGCCTGGTTCCCACCGTGAAACATGGAGGAGGAGGTGTGATGGTGTGGGGGTGCTTTGCTGGTGACACTGTTGGGGATTTATTAAAAATTGAAGGCATACTGAACCAGCATGGCTACCACAGCATCTTGCAGCGGCATGCTATTCCATCCGGTTTGCATTTAGTTGGACCATCATTTATTTTTCAACAGGACAATGACCCCAAACACACCTCCAGGCTGTGTAAGGGCTATTTGACCAGGAAGGAGAGTGATGGGGTGCTGCGCCAGATGACCTGGCCTCCACAGTCACCAGACCTGAACCCAATCGAGATGGTTTGGGGTGAGCTGGACCGCAGAGTGAAGGCAAAAGGGCCAACAAGTGCTAAGCATCTCTGGGAACTCCTTCAAGACTGTTGGAAGAGCATTTCAGGTGACTACCTCCTGAAGCTCATCAAGAGAATGCCAAGAGTGTGCAAAGCAGTAATCAAAGCAAAAGGTGGCTACTTTGAAGAACCTAGAATATGACATATTTTCAGTTGTTTCACACTTTTTGGTTATGTACTATACTTCCACATGTGTTAATTCATAGTTTGGATGCCTTCAGTGTGAATCTACAATGTTCATAGTCATGAAAATAAAGAAAACTCTTTGAATGAGAAGGTGTGTCCAAACCTTTGGTCTGTACTGTACATGATGGGAATGCTGCCATGCAAGGTGCAAACCACCATCAGGAGCAATTGGGGGTTTGGTGTCTTGCTCAAGGACACTTCAGCATGAACTCCTGGCGGGGGATCAAACCAGCAACCTTCCGGTTACAGGCCGGTCGCCCTACTCACTGCGCAATCCTTCAATAACCTAATATTATTCTGACCAATAGCTTGCAAACAACGCTGGTCTTTATTTTGGACACATTGCTAACTTAGCCTCAATTTACAAGCCGATCTATACGTAGTACATTCCTATCCTCACCTATGGTCACCAGCTGTGGGTCATGACCAAAAGAATGAGATCGCGGATACAAGCGGCTGAAATGAGCTTCCTCTGCAAGGTGGCTAGGCTCTCACTCAGAGATCGGGTGAGGAGTTCTGCCATCCGGGAGGAGCTCTGTATCGAGTTGCTCCTACTCCAGGTCGAGAGAAGCCAGATGGGGTGGTTCGGGCATCTGGTCAGGAATGCTCCTGAGCGCCTCGCTGATGAGCTTTTTCAGGCACGTCCTAACGGAAGGTACCAAGAGGCTAAACCCGGACCTGCTTAAGAGACTATGTCTCACAGCCAGCCAGGGAACGACTCAGGATCCTTGCAGGTGACCTAGAGGATGCAGCTGGGCCTAGAGAAGCTTGGGCTTCAGTCTGAGGCTGTTGCCCCCGGGACCCTGCCCCGCAAAGCAAAAGATGACGGAACGGAACATTGCTAACTTAACCACGATATTATTTATGTTAGTTAAACCAATCACAAAATGGGAAACTAGTTAATACAAGGATCATCGATTGATCTTGATTTTCAGTATGAATACAAACTGAAATCAGACCGTGAAAATGGGGCATCACAATCCTTGAGAAGGGAACATACATGAGGGGGAAGGGCGAGCGTCCTGTAACGCGAGGGTCGCTGATTCGATCCCCTGCCTGGAGTTTACGCCAAGGTGTTCTGAGCAAGGTACTGAAACTCCAATGTCTCCTGATGGTGGTTTGTACCTCGCATGGCCACACCATCAGGTACGAATGTGTGTGTGAATGTGATCTAGAATGTAAAGAACGCCGAGTTTCAACCAGGTAAACGAGCTCTGTTTAAGTGGAATCTATGAACCATCGTTAAGAGCTTGTGGCTGAATCAAATATAAAACCAAAGAAAATATAATAATCAAAGCCAGGAGTGCCATGTTCATTACTTTGGAAAATGTTTGAGAGTTTATCTTTTGTGCTACAAGAACATTAGAAAAGTGAGATTTTAGAACGTGTTTCATCACGTTTAGCATCGTTGTCAGTTATAAACAACACATCAGGCGATTAAATCTGAAATTTCAATTTAAAATCTTTTGTTTTTGTTCAAAAGGTCAAAAGAGCAGTGGTTCAACACCAAGCGGAAAAAAACAAAAAAAGAAAGATTTTTGCTTCTCAACATTTCCAAAACATCTCCATCATCTTTGAAAATACATGCCACATGACATAGTTGTTTCACAAGGAGAGTTCAACGGGCACGAACAAAGAAAAACACATCTTAATACTGTTGGGTAAAAGAAACCTGCCATGTTGGGGCCTGTGTCCCTGATTTAAAAAGAAAAGTAACACATTGGAGTGTAAAGTTCAAATACAAACAGAACGAGGGCCATTTTCCTTCTCTGTTTAACTTTTTTTTATGTAAAACATTAAAGTCCTGGCAGTTTTGAGGGTTTTTGGGAGTTCTTGCTGGCTTCCTGTGGGATGTCACATGACTTCCTTTCAAAGCTCCGGCATTCCTCGTCTCTCATCCGTGCTGAACGCTAGTCTTACCAGCTCACACCACACACATCCGCACACACACGCGCGCTTCAGTTTTGGTCCAGTTAAAGAGTCAGAATTGGTTCAAAATTTCACAAAAGTTGCACATTCTCATGTTGGTTTGACCGTTTTTTTGATTCTATGAAACCGTAGGTGTTGGTCCACTTGCAATCAAACTCAGAGTAATCCCCTCAGGGCAGCTGGGCGAATGAAAACTAAGTCCATCTGAAATGTTTGACAAAAAAAAATGAAAATCCAGAACACTGCAAAAAACCAACACCGTCTCAGGTGGCTGGCTTTCTAAATCTGAGAATGTTGTTGAGTTCAGTCAGGGAAGTTTTGAAGGAAAACAATCTCTAAATATATATTTTTATATATATTTATGTATAGACGCACATTTTTTTTAATCAGTCCAAAATAAACTGAAAGTTTGTCTCCGAACAGAATAATGAGAACATCATCATGAGTCCCAGCGTCAACATCATCAGAACCTCGAGTCAGGAAACGAGCGTCGGCGTGGTTACCGATCGCTCCTCTGTGCACGACGACTCGAGTTCACATCGTGTGCACGACACGTTCCAAATAGACAGTAGTAGTTTAGCAGCAAAAACATTTAAATTTTTACTCCTCAAATAAATAAATACTCTAACAAAAAAAAACAAAACAAAACAACACACTCATCACTGAGAGAATGTGTGTGTGTGTGTGTGTGCATGAGGGGGAGATGGGTTTAACTCCGGTGGGAGGCGGGGCTCATGCGAGAGGTTGCGTAGAGATGATGGACAGCATCGTCTCCGGGAAATTTTAGAAAAGCATGCTTTGCCTTCTGTTGATCTTGCTGTTACCTGGAACAGAAAAAAATTCAAATTTCTGTGAAGTGTACATTTCTAAAACAATTAGATACATTTCTAGAACTGTGTCTATTAATCTGTAAAGAAGGACCCTCTTAAGTGACATCCTCTCTCTTTTTTTTTTATTTAATGTATTCATCCCTAAAATGGGAAAATTTTATGTGCTGCATTGCACCGCAGCAAGCAGCAATGATGGCTCCATTGGTGGGAGAAATGGGGACTTAGGTGACTTCCCGAAGGACAATTAGGCATGGGCTCAGTGGGAATCTAACTGGTTTTTCTCAGTCCAAGGGCAGACATTCTACCGCTGAGCTAATGCCTCCATCCACACCATGAGGATTTTCTAGAAAGTCCTTGTAGAGCAGCTCTAGTTTACTTACAGATAGTAAAAAAATGTCTGAAACTTCTAAATTTAAAAGCATATGGAGGAGAGTGACTTTGTTCAAACTGCATTCTACGACACAGAGGAGTGTAACCTCTTTTATGCTAAGAATAAAGTTGGGATTCGGCAGGTTTTTGAGGTCCTGCTGCTTTAAAAAACCAAGTTGCGTTCCTCACCTGACTCTGGGTACGATGAGTTTCTGTAACCAGGGTCTCTTTGCATTTGCACTTCTTTTAATGTGAATATCGATACACCTTAAAATAAAGATGAAATCTTTAGTCAGCAATATGTACCTAAATAAATAAAGATTGAATTGGAGATGAGATTTTCTTAAGCTGAGTGTGCTTACTCTCCGGCAAGGTGTGGAGTTTCATTCCGAGCTGTCTGAAGTAGGAATGTTTCATCGCCTCTTCAGCCGAAATCCTCGCTTTGGATTCATACTGCGGAAAGAAAAACAGGATTTCTGTTGTTTCAGCGCTTTATGCAGGCGGGCTTTGTTGTGTCGGCAATCAGGGATTCACCAGATTAAACCAAAGCAGGAAGCATGTGAATGTTCATAAAAAAGATAAGGTTAAAATCATTGTGAAAAATTGCACACTCTGCTGTTTGTATGTGGTACTGAAAAAATCCATTAAAACTTTTGGTGGAGTTTTTTTTTTTTTTACACTTTTAGTATTAAAAAAACAAATATATTTCTATTTTTTTAGAGGGAAAACAATAAAAATGAAAAGAGTCAGCTTCTTTATATGAGTAAAACATCATAAAATTATGCCACATTTATCTTTTGTGCCAAGATTAACTTGTGTGATTTTTTTATTCTTTTAGAAGAGAAACATCTCGACTTCCCACATTCTTCTGAAAAGCATTGTTACGAAGTGAGAACCTTTTCAAACGATGAGAAGAAGACTCACTTTTAGGAAAGCCAGAAGAAGCTCGATGCCTTCGCCGTCCAGCCTAAAGAAGACAACAAAAAGAACAACAGTTTACCATCAGCCCAGGACTCCTGGGAGGAAGGAAGTGGACAGCCGTCTCTTAATGTTCTGCAGGATTTCCTGGCTGAGCACACATAACACACACTCCGAGGTGCAACGATGCAAAAACAACACTGAGCGAACACAAACACACACCATACCTGGGAGCATGGTTGATTAATGGCTGAGCTTTGTATTTAGGGAAGTTGTAGGATTTAAATTCTTCGATGGAGGAGATCCCTGGCCAGTTTTCCTCCGAGGGCGTGCCTGGATTTACACAAACGAAGCTCACTCAAACATCCAACCACATTAAGTTATATAACTTTTTGCTGTGATTACAACCGGACGTGCTCACCAAGCAGCCTGAAAATAAGGTGCAGCTCATCCTCAACGGTGGAGCCGGGAAATAAAGGCCGACCTGCAGCCATCTCATAGAATATACAACCCACACCCCTGCAGACAAAAACAAAGAATTAAAACAAACAAAAAAAAGAGCATAATTTTTTGTGAATAAAAGTTTAATTTTTATACCACATATCAATTTGTGTGGAGTACTCCGAGGATCCCAGGAGCACATCAGGAGGTCGGTACCAAAGTGTCACCACCTCATTAGAATACGTTTTAGTCGGGACTGATTTGGCTCTTGCAAGTCCTGCAACGTGAAAAAAAATACACACAAGAGCTGGTGATGATCAAATCAATCACAGATGATTTTGTAAAAATTGGTTTAAACTAAACTGAGTTCCGTAAATATTTTGGATAGTATGATTTGTTTTCATTATTATCACTACGTACCTCTTTAAATGTAATAAAAATCTACAGATTTAATCTCCTCTTACCAAAATCAGCTAGTTTGAGTTCCCCTTTCTCATTGATGAGGAGATTTTGTGGCTTCAGATCTCTGTGAAGAACTTTCCTCTTGTGACAATATGAAAGCCCTCGCAAAATCTGGAACAGGAAGATCTGAAAAAAAAAAACACAAGTAGAATCCCAGATGTTAAAAAAACAAAAACTTTAAAACAAAATACCCATGTTTTCAAAATGGAGAGTTTCAAATTTTATGATCAAAGTTGTTGTTGAAGCGTTAAAGTGAAAGGACGTACCTTCACATTGTGCATGCTCATTATGTTCCCACAGTCGTCCATGTATTGCTTTAGATCCTTGTCCTGCAAACAGAACACAATCTAAACCTCTACAGATTTCAATAAAGACCTCCTACTTCAGCTTATTTTCCTTTGAACCATTTCTACATAATTACTGAGAGAAATTAAGTTTTTACCAGATACTCAAAGACGAGTGTGAGGCTCTTGTCGGTGTGAACGATGTCGTGTAGCGTCACGATATTTGCGTGTTTCAAATCTTTCAGTAACGACACTGCAGACACACAAACAAAGAAGAAAATATTCAATTATTCAGACTCGGAGGAGACGTTAGAGTTAAAAAAAAAACCAAACAAACCTTCTCTGATGGCGGTGCATGGAGCTCCTTCTTCGTGCTCCAATCGGATTTCCTTGAGCGCCACTAGGTTGTCGGTTAGCTTACTGCGACCTTTGAAAACTGTGGCGTATGTCCCCTAAATGTGTTATAGTTCATTAGCAGCAGGAAAAAATATCGTTTATGATATTGATATTGGATGAATAGATGCCATTTCTTTTTTTTTTTCTTTTTACCTCTCCGAGCTTGTCCAACTTTACGTATGTCTCTAACTTGCCGAAACCAATTTCAGACTGAAAACGAAAGAGACACATAAAGAAATTAAAAGTAGTTATTTTACAAACTAATGCCCACCAGCCGCTTAAACAGAAGTAGAGACTTAAATCTGCTGATCTGCTAATCAAACATCTTCTTTGTATTGCGTCACATTGCTCATAAAAACCTCTAAGTTTGGATAATGTCATCGTAAAAACAAAAAAATAAACTTGTGTTAGCTTTTTTTTCTGCAACACTTTCAGAAAGTTTCGACCAATTTTCAATTTCATTCATGCGTGTTTGAGTAATTAACAAATGGCACATTGTGATTGGCCACACCTTTTCTTCTCTACCACTCCCACATTCTCACATGAACAGGAAGTGTCTGCACCCCTGCCTGTAGCCAGCACCCGTTTCTATGTAACTGCAACAAAATAAGGACTTTAAAAGAAGATGTGCTAGGTTTGCAAACTTGATACAATACAATAATACTTTATTTAATGCGCCTTACAAAGTATTTGCGGCCTCATGTGAGATTTGGACCTTATCGTGAATTGACCTACTGGGCAGAAGGGACAAATTCATTTTGTCAAACATGAAAGTGAAACTGAAATATTATTTTAAAAGCTTTTGTTTTCGGCAAATATTGTTAACAAAAGGTAGTATGTCTACCGTAATTTTCAGAGCATAAGTCACAGAATTTTTTTTATAGTTTGGTCTTGGGTGCGACTTATACCCCAGAGCGACTTATTTGTGAAAACTATTGGCACATTATTACCATCATTTCACTTGGTATTTTCACACTAAACCGCACGAGGGCGCTCTAGATTTGCGCTGATAATTTCAACTTTGCCGTTAACTTATAAAAAACAACTGGGAAAAGCTGAATAAAAATTAGAATGTTCTTTATTCTATAGTTATCTGAATAACTATTAATATGTTACGTTAATATACCAGCCAACACATTCTCAGTTTGTAATGTTAGTATAAAAGTGCACTTATTCAGACAGTTGGTCTCTACTTTAGTTTTATTTTAAACTGTCTTTCAAGACAGAATTTCTGTTTTCGATGTTATCAAATAAATTTCCCAAAAAAATGTGACTCATACACCAGTGCGACTTATACTCTGAAAAAATACACTATTGGCTAAAAGATAGAATTATTACCTTACACAAGCACAAGAATTCCTTTTAACAGATATTCAACAAGTTTATGTATTTTTAAACATGTTTATTCTCAATGGGAAATGGGGCGATTAAGCCGTTGCCGAGTAACATAAAATTCTTCGTGTCAGCAACAAAACTGCCTGGTTGAGTTTTATAGTCAAAACCTGATGGACTAAAAGTAGAGACATGAATCTATCTGGTTGCTGTGGAAACCAGCTCTCAGAGAGTGTTGTAAAATTATAAAAGAACATAAACACGATGGGCTTTTTAAAAGCACGTGGAACTGACCAGTGAGGCTCGGCGGGAACGGCGGCTGAGCGGCTGGTCGAATGGCGGGCTGCTGAGCTGCAGTTTCTCCAGGTAACCGTCTGGGATCCGAATATCAGCAGGCAGGGACAGACGCTTGTTAAGGTCCTAAAACGCAAACGAGAGAAAACATGTTTAGCTGAAACAGCATCTATTTTGGTTTGTCGCTTAAAATAACTGGTAAAACTCTTTAAAGTTTCAACATGCGCTTATTAAACATTAATAATTGCTTTTAGTTCAATCAAACAAGAACTATTTTTGCCGTTTGAAAATCTGCTGCTTTCACGGCAACACTGAAGAAAAACACACTTCTGCTTTGCATGCACGTAAAATAAATACAGTACGTCACAAAAAGTATTTGCTCATTTGTCTAAATACTGAAAATGAGGTGTTAAAATAACTTCCATGACCATGACCAAGGTCTGTGAAGACAAGGAGGACGGTTCTGGACAGAGTTTTAACCTTTAAGATGAATTACAGTGGAGAGAGAGAGGCTGATCTTTGTGTCCAACATCAGTTTGTGATTGATTCTCTTGGAACAACAATCAACCTAAGTTCATGAGCTAAGTTATGCCAGCATTTCTCTGCATATGTTTTATCCAGAGAGATGCACAAGACAGTGCAAGCTGTAGACTCCAACCTGCACACGTCTTAAATAACTAGTTGTCATCTCCTCCCACGCCTGCAGAGGTCCATCAGCATCTTCTAGAGGATAAAAATAAAAAGCTGGAGCACGATGCTGCTTCAGTGCCGTACATCAGACAGTGAATGTACAGATCATTTTATCAGCTTGTATTCACGCTGCATAAACAAAAGTCGATCAACTAATCTCCACTCAAATCTTTATTACATGTCTCATCAGATAGACAATGACGCAATGGTTTGTATGAAGGAAAAAAATAGCTGGAAGGAAAACTGTACAGAGAGAGAACTTCTTTACTTATGTTTTATTTATGCAAATATCATCCATATTTATCTTATGACTGAGCAAAACGCTCAGAGTCGTGTTGACAAAGACTCTTTCAATATAAAAGAACTGGATTATTCTCAGTCATACCCTGAAGTCGGGGAAATATTGCATTAAACACAATGTAACCACATGTTATCACATTTTGTGTGTCTGGCTGCTGGATGCATAAAAAAGAAAAAAACACACGACTGGTTAAATATTTAGTCAGATTCTATTTTTTTTGTTCTCAACATTTCTTTAAAGTGAATTTGGATCAATAAAATAGATCGAGTATTAATGAGAGTTGTTTAAAATATCAGAATTTGAGTTTTCCATCATCTTCCGCTAAACTGGGGCTTAGGCACCTCAACAAGAAACCCAGGCTTCTCTCACCCCGGCTATATTCTCCAGCTGACCCGGGAAGATCCCGAGGTGTTCTCTGTCCAGCTGTGAGACATAGTCTTTCCAGCAAATCCAGGGTTTGCCTCTGTATCTCCTCCCGATGAGACGTGCCCAAAACAACTCACCAGCAAGGTGTTTGGGAGGTATCCTAGCCAGATGCTTGAACCACCTCATCTGGTTTCTCTCGACCCGGGGGAACAACGGCTCTACTCCGAGCTCCCTCCGGATGGCAGAGCTCCTTACTCTATCTCTGAGTAGGTGGCCAGCCACCTGGCAGAGGAAGCTCATTACGGCTGCTTGTATCCGTGATATCATTCTTTCGGTGAGGATAGGAACGTAGATCAACAGGTAAATTGAGAGCTTTTCTTCTTGGCTCGGCTTTTTCTTTACCACGATGAACCAATGCAGCGTCCTCTTTTTGCGGGCGATGCACTGATCCGTCTGTCGATCTCCGCTCCATCCATCCACCTATCACTTGTAAACACGACCCTGAGGTACTTAAACTCCTCCAACTAGGGCAAGACCTTGCCTCTCACCAGCAGAGGGTATTCCACTCTTTTCTAGGTGAGGTCCATGGTCTTGGATTTGGAGGCGTTGATTCCCATTCCGCCCGCTAAACCATTATACGTAGCTACATACGTCATGACTGTGTTTTACTTTGAAATTCAGGAAGCAACAGAAACTGTAGCACCAAAAGATACAACTTTATTTTTATTGAATTAGATGTATTTCTAAAGTTAGTTTTTGTAGTTTTATAAATAAGTTTAGAATGTGAGGTTGTTGGTTGTGCGCAGTGTGGTAGCAGGTAGAGTGTTTTTACCACATCCTCAACTTCACTTCATTGCTTAAAAAAAGTCACACATGACTCTTCTCAGCCAGTTTTAGTTTATGATTTTCTGCCAGAAGAGGGCAGGAGATCTTCAGACGTGGAGGGTTTTTTTTCCCTCTACTGTTTCTCAGCACCTCTCTGTGTGGTGACACACTCGTGCAAAATCGCCATAATTTCATTAGCAGTGTGGAGGTTTACCACCTTAGCTGGTTTGTGTAATTATTAGTCTGCTGTGGTATCACAGCAGGCTGAGTAATTGAATGTTGCTAAGGGCAACGCCGCACTCATGCAGAAGCCATGTGAAATTACCAAGAGGCAGGAAAAAACTGCCTGGTGTTTCTTTAAAAGGTGTTTTTTCTTTGATTTATTTGGATTCTTTTGTATTACTGAGGTGCCAAATGAACTGAGTAGAGCTTGTAGAACAATGGCAATAAAATCTTGTTTGACCCAGTGAGCATATCTGTGGTTTTATAAAAAAATGGACTTTTTCATTTGGGGAATTACCCTTATTCTGATGACAAGACATTTGTAATCTTGTGTGTTCGGCAGTATGAATACAACACAAAAAAAAAAAATTCCAAAAAATCTTCCATACCGCCTTTCATTCATTTAGGTGACATATATGAGCCATTCTGCCCTTATTGTCAAGCACATGATTTAAGATTAGGTCTTTTCCCAGTATGCTCTGGGGCTGAGAATACAAGCATGCCTAACGCTATGCTCCTCTGGGAGTAACTCTGCTATCAATATCATGACACCTGAACAGAGAGAGCCCATTAGCAGGCCAGTAATCTGCCCCCAGGCTCTTCTACATGCTCAGATTAGCTAGAAAGTAGAATAAGAGAAAGGGGCACTAAGGGTTGGTGGAACATATCTCTGTAGGGTTAGCTGATTTTCTTGTTGTGTGTGTGCTAGTAGATCACCTCCATGGAGATCCTCCTGTGCACCCTGTTCCTTAGACAGACGCCAGTTGGAGACTGAACTTCATCTGAAGACGTTCCTGATGCCTGGTCGCTCTCGCCATCCGAGCCCATCTTCAGATTTTCATGAACAATGTCTGAAAAAATGTTGAAATATGGATTAATAACAAAAAAATGGAGATCTTCATGACCATTTTCCGTTCTGTTGTCTTCCACTTATCCGGGGCTGGGTCGCGGAGGCAACAGCCTCAGGCGGGAAGCCCAGGCTTCTCTCACCCCAGCTGCATTCTCAAGCTCACCCAGAAGGATCCTGAGTTGTTCCCCAGCCAGCTGTGAGACAGTCTCTTCAGCGGGTCCGGGGTCAACCTCTTGGTCTCCTCCCGGTGGGACGTGCCAGAAACACCTCACCAGCGAGGCGCTTGGAAGGCATCCTGACCAGATGCCCGAACCACCCCATCTGGCTTCTCTCAACCTGGAGGAGGAGCAGCTTGACACCGAGCTCCTCCTGGATAGCAGAGCTCCTAATTTTATCTCTGAATGAGAGCCTAGCCACCCTGCGAAGGAAGCTCATTTCGGCCGCTTGTATCTGCGATCTCATTTTTTCGGTCACCACCCACTGCTGGTCACAATAGCTGAGGGTGGGAACGACCATTTTAGTTGGAAAAAATTTAGTAAAACAGTGTTAAGTAAATTTGTGTGGAAAAAAAATGTACATGATATTTGTAAAAACAGAAAGAAGGAATAACTAATATGACTTTACTCCCCACATAAAAATCTGATCGTTTATTGAGTGAATCCTTGACAAAAAGAAAGAAATTGTGATTCAAGTCAGAATTAAAGAATCCTCAAAGCTTCAAAAGCTTGAATACTATTAATACATCTGTGATAGAATATTTTTGGAACATAAACAAGTAACTCTCTCTTTGGGGATGTGCAAATGCGGTTTTAAATAGTCTTAGATCATATAATAAAGCTCTTCTTTAGAAAATGTTTTTATTTTTGTTAAAAGCCAATCATTTTTTGGCATTCTAATTGTTAGGCGTTACATCTGGACAAACAGGATGTCAAAAAACTTCTCTCTTCTCACACGAACCGATGATATAAAGTCTACAGTCTTCAAAAGTGCTGTTTGGTTGTAGGTGCTGTTAGAGAGGTTTATCGCTCCAGAAAAATAAAGATGCAAGAACATACACATCTTAAAGCTAACCTCAATGATGGTAACAGAAAGAACTGATAGCTAGCATAGGACGCCAACCCTTACCTCCCATACTAGGTCGTCCAAGCTCTCAATCTGTGACTGTCTTATGTAAACGGCTTGAAATTTAGAACTCAATGAGCAGTAAATTTCTTAGAGGGAGCACAAAGTAGCATTGCAAGAAAAAAAAATATCATTATTGCTCTGTAAACTGTTCCAAATATTTTTGTTTTGAATAACCTATTTGATTAATTTAATCAAGATTTAATTTGTTTTAACTAAAATAACACAAACTTAGAGAAAAACACTTTTGCATTAATAATTAAACAAAAATAAGTTATCACGGTGTTGAACAATATGCCTCCCCCTGCTTTATTTCCCAAACATTTTCAGTTAATCTATAGTTGGTACTGAGTAACAGTGGGCAATTTTATTTAAAATTTCTCTATTATTTGGAAGATAATGCATTCTACAATAATTTGTGACCATGCCTTTTAGTCGCAAGGCTCCGAAAACCTAATCAATTCAACTATAGTTGGCACTGAGTAACTGCAGGCAGTTTAATAATGCTTTTCAGTGTTATGGAAGATAACTCTTTTACAGAAGGACAGCCTGACACTCCTCCACATTCTGTGGGCGGAGGCATTAAAAATGTTTCAGAGAAAAATGTTCAAACCAAGTTTGATTCAAAATAACCGAGTGATGATTTAGTCTGTATTTAAACTACAGCTTCCTAGGTAGCTACTTCAATAACAAATATTTTGTCGTATTCACCAATCAGCAGAGCATTCTTTGGATGAATTGCTGGCACCACATTTTGAAGGTTTTCACATTTTTATGAAGCAGTGATTCGATCGGTACAACCATTGCAAAAAATCTGGTGTCCTTTTTCCTCCAAAAGCAGCGGAATAAGTCCAATACCAAATAGTACTAAGAGAGCCATGTTGCTATTCCAGTGAGGATACTGAAGTAAAACTCTGTGTGAAAGCACATTTTGGAACAGTCCGAGTGTCAGTGTAGCGTAGATTTTTGTGTTTTTAGGCAGAAACTCATAAGAGCACCAATAAAAGTGGTTTGGCAGAGAAGTTTGAGTTGGCTTTGATGTTGAAAGTGAGGATGCTGTATTTGTTTTAACAAGTGAACAAAAAAAAATTCTTGTAATTTTTCTTTCCATTTTAAAACGATCCCCCTCCACACCCACTCATTTTCTCTCTGACACCTCTCCTCGGCTTCCCGAGGCCAAAGATTAAACACTGCTTCCTCCTCGGCTGTAAAACCACCAATCCTGCCACCGCACAGCTGGAGCAAACGCACCAAGTACAAACCACATGCCCGCCCTCTCGTCCATGCTCGCACACACACACGGAGCTAATGAATAGGTTGGGATGACTAGCTCCCTGTTATCAGAGCCTCCCTCCCTGAAGTCTGTCATCAGAGGTGTCAAGTGGGAGAGAACAGACGCAAATCTCTGGAAAAAAAAAACTGGTGGTTTAAAGAGGGGGTATTGTGCTTTTGTGGGGTAATATTTCTTTATTTCATAGGATTTTTAGATAAAAATTGTATCTTTTGATATCTCAAAAATGGATATTCCCTGGAAAAAGCTTACAAACACATTTATTTTGTTCCAGCTTTGTTTTTTGACACCCTTCTTCACGCTCCCTGCATAGCTCTGCCCCATAGGTGCACGTGGAACACAACGTAAATCTTGTTTAGCTGCAAATACAGTGCAAAGTTAGCAGTATTAGCACTTTTTTTGGTGCTTTTGCATGAAAATTGCACCATGTTGCAAACAACTCGCACATAAAACACGGAGCATGGCAAAAAAAATTATGTTTACATTAAAATATAGGCGTGGCGGAGAACAAAATCCATGGTCAAGAACAATTTGGCGTTCAAAGAGTATCTGACAACTGGATGAGAGAGCTCTCAAATTACTGAAACAAGCATAAAGAAAACAAAAAAACTACTTTAGAGATGTTTTCGATGGTAGAATTACGTTGAAAGATGGTAAAAAAAAAAATCATTTTGTTTTCCGGATATGAAATTATCGAAGAACAATTGTCTTAAAAAGACACACATTTTCTTTCAAATCTAAACCAAATTTCCTCATGGACTCTTTCATTTTTAATTAGATCTTTCAACAAAATGTGAACCTTAGGATTTGCTTTCTGTGAAAGAGAAAAAGAACTCCAGAAAGCATCTGAAACAAATCCTAAGTCGCAGATACGGAAAAAAAGTTTGAGAGAGGATTTTGTTGAGAGAAAGCAGAAAGGCAAATTGACAGAGGAAAGAACGAGAAGAGCCAAAAACTACCGACAGATTTCCATCTGGTGGAGGAGATGGAGGATTTATTTATTTTTTACTCCTCAACAATTATTTTTTGCTCTGTTATTGGCTAAATTTTTTTCCACTTCCTAAATAATTCATGTTCTTTTGGGTTTTTTAAGTCACTGACTCTGGATTTAAACCCAGACAGTAACTTAACCCATAAGAAAAAATGTGTAAGCACATTAGCTGATACACATCAACTCCACATCCTATAAAACAAGAACTGTAACAACGGGAATGGGGGTGCACCCACTTGTCTGTATAGTTCAGTGCTTCTTAGATAAAGGGGTGCACCCCGTGATGCATGGGAGGGTGCGTGTGATCCTAGGGAGGGTGCTTTTTTTTCTTTTTTATTCTGCTGCTGCGTTATAAAAAAAAGTGTAATTGCACTTCCACTACAGTAGTTAGCAGTGGTGCTCTCATTGTCAGCGTGTACACTGAGAGAAAATTTTAGCTCTATGGTATAGGGGTTTCTTTTTTGCATGGGGCAGGCCATAGAAAGTGCAGTAAACAAATAAATGGGGTTTGGGGCGAATTGTTCTTTTTCTGTTGAGGGGCGTTATAGGAAATAATTGAGAAGCACTGGCGGAGTTTAACTTTTAGAAGAAAAATTAGAATATAAATGAGAAAAACAGCAACATCTACTTTCTCCATTTGTCTTGACAGTAAAATAAACTTTCAATGTCTAATATGTCTAATAAGCCATTTAAAGAGTCCATGTGTGACTCTAGCCAGAAAGGGGGAAGATGGTAGCTCAGTCATAGTGCGTTCGCCTGTGGACCGGAAGTTAACCGGACGTTTTAACTGAGTTCCCATCTAAGATCCTTGGAAAAGACACCTAACCCCCTGTTTCTACCACCATTGGCACCGTCATGGCAGCCTGCTGCGGTGTAGGAGTGCAGTACACAAATTTTCCTGGTGAGGGATGAATAGAGTGAGTAAATATCATCATCATCATCTTCTTTTCCGTCAGTCCCTTTTGGGATTGCGGGGGGTGCCGGAGCCCATCTTCTTCTTCTCCTTTCGGCATTTCCCTTCAGGGGGCGCCACAGCAAGTCAGTTTTTTCCATCTAACCCTATCTGCTGCATCCTCTTCAGTCACGCCAACTATCTTCATGTCTTCCTTCACTGTATCCATGAACCTCCTCTTTGGTCTTCCTCTAGCCCTCTTTCCTGGTGGTTCCAAATCCAGCATCCTTCTGCCGATGTACTCGGTCTCTCTCCTCTGTACATGTCCAAACCATCTCAGTCCGCCTCCCGGACTTTATCTCCAAAACCTCTAACATGTGCTGTTCCTCTGATATACTCATTTCTGATCCTGTCCATCCTGGTAACTCCCAGAGAGATCCTCAGCATCTTCATCTCTGCTACCTCCATCTCTGCTTCCTGTCTTTTCCTCAGTGGCACTGTCTCTAGACCAAACAGCATGGCGGGTCTCACCACGGTGCCGGAGCCAATCCCGGCTATAAAAAGATAGTGTATTTAAAAAAATGAACCGCTAACAATACAAATGATTTGAACTTTATTCTTGACTTTATCTTCCAATACTGAATGCAGTGACTTCAACACATTTGAGCCATAAAAATCTTTGTTGTTTTTTTTTCTAAATTCCATGGATACCTAAATACCCTTTTTTCACTTTATTTCTAATGTAATGTTTTTCCATGCCATCACTCATTTGGAGCAACACATTCCTGCTCTGTCTGCTTTTTCTAACTGGGTTTCATCTCCAGATTATCTCATCAGTCCTTCTCTGCTTTTTGCGTTGTTTCCTAATCTCATCTGTCCTCACACGTTAAAAATTCTCAGGAAGTATTCGTACTTTCGTTCTTTCACCCTGTGGCCATCCAACCTGGTTCCACCTGTAAAATCACAACTGATAATTTCTCATCTTTCTATCCACAGATTTTCTTCGCTCTGTGCATTTTTCACATTCTTTCGCCCCGGTGAGTCGTTTTTCTAAGGACATCAGATCCTGGTTGAATTCCATTCCTTTTTAACTTTAACTTGTTATCTCTAAACATGACACTATTTTTTTTCTTAGTATTTCATTCTTTTTTTTTTCTATTCTTCATAAGCTCAGTCTGTAGCAGCATTAAGCGACATCAATGTCCCACTTAACTGTCCTGATTTAAGATCCAAGTTCATCTAACTAGGACAGGGTCCACTGTGATGCTTAAAGGGTCCTCTAATGTTCCAAAGAGGAGCAACCACAGGAACTCACTTCTCTCAATGGCCCCCATTTTTCAAAGTCAAGGGCAAAATGTTGTAAATTTTAAGCGCACATAAAGATTAGGCCAGATGGTGCGTATTATTTATGGAGAGGGGTGTACATGTCTCTTTTAGGCGTATGCAAGGTGTGATCTTGATAAAGAGGATGGCAGAAAATGAGCGGAATTATAATGAACACATCAATATTTATTCAAATCAAAACTCAGTCACACCCTCATTTCACAACAAGAACGAATGGATGATGCAAAAAAAAATTTCCCGGAAACGTTTTACACATTTACAAACTGTCCACTTTCTTGGCAACAAATCACTTTCTAGTTCATGTCAATTTGTATGTCTTTTTAGAATCTTCAAAAATGTGCCAGGTACAATTTTAACTGATATTTCTAACAAATTCTAACAAAAATATGCACTTTGCTCAGAAAAACACGAGGATTCAATGTGTAAAAGAATGAATGTTGAGCATTAGATGAGGTTATAAAATGTGATCAGGTGTTCTTGAATAGATTCAAATTGACTATTTGTTTTTTTTTGTTTTTTTTTACTCACTCTATTCATCCCTCACCGGGGAAATTTGTGTGCTGCACTACTACACCACAGCAGGCTGCCACGACAGAGCCAATGTTGGAAGAAATGGGGCGTTAGGTGTCTTCTTCAAGGACTCTAGACGTGAACTCAGAGGGAATTGAACTAGCGAACTTCCGGTTAACGTCCGGTCCGCGGGCAAATATTCTACCACTGAGCCACTGTCTCTCTTATTTCAACAATTATTGGTTTCTTTGTCTTGTGAATCATTTAGTTGATCTTCGGGGCATCCCATTTCCCTTTTTTACTTCTGTTTTTAATGACTCCATCATTTCTACACAGCTTGATAGTGAGAGTGACTGGCCTGTAGTGAATCAGCTCACACCGGAAACTATGTCATGTTTAGTTCCCACATACAGCTGTCATTTGGGTGAAAAGAAAAGCAGGCTCATGGGGGTGACACCCAGTCATTCTTCCAACTGTGTCTGTAAATCTGAGGGTGGAAGTTTCTGGATGGTGACACATTTCCTCTCTGTTCCCGGATGCCATCTGCTCTCCTACCACTAACTTCCTTCCATGTGTTCCTTAGCTGTGTTTGTAAACGTGTGTGCGTCTCACCCAGTCGGCTGCCGTTGCGCGGCATGGCCATGAAGGACCCGAGGGTGCCGCCTATGACGCTGTGTGGCCGGCGCAATGGTGGCTTCTTGAAGGAACCTGTGTACTGGTGCAAAAAGGAGTGCATACTGTGGGAGGTGGGCGGCCGGCCGTTCCTCATGAAAGGCTCTGAAATAAACAAAACCAACAACATTTGATTAAGGAACACGTAGATCCTTTTTTTTTTTGGTGAGATTTTAAAATCTTGCAAAATAGCACTTAAAATAAAAAATTCTTATAAGCATTAAATATCAAATAGATATCGCAATATTCAAAAGGAAAAATTGTAATTAGATATTTTGCTTCTATTGTGCGACCTTACATTGACCTACAAACACAGAACAGAAACAGAATCCTAAATAAATCGATTATCATTCATTTTTTTACTAAACTTTAGACAAGTTTAAGACACTTACACAAGACAACATTCCTTTTCAGGTGGAAAATTAAATGGAAACTCAAAGTCTGAGATGACAAGATTATTTTTTATCGTTTATGGCTTGTTTAATCTAAAATATCTGACCAACTCACTCTGACGCTTTATCTTACAGTCACGTTTTATCAGGAACACGAGGAAATAAATCAGCGTCTTACATTCGCTTTTCTACAAGTTCTTGTTTGGTTTGCAACTTTCCAAGGATGGCTCCGAGGTCTGACCTCAATCACTGCTGACTGCTTCTGGTTACCACGGCTCTGCCAGCAAAAGCTTATCCCGCAGCTTTATTTAATGCGACTCATTATAGATGAAAAGCGACAGTGACTGAAAAAGCAAATGGTCTATAAAAGATAGATGTGCATTTGTATTTATAATCACAACTTAACCCTTTCTTATCATTTTTTGTTAACTGTGATTTAAACTGACTTAGTATCAAATAACTTCACAAAATATATTTATTGGTAGTTTTATTCGCCATTTTAACCTCTCTGAAAATTATTTAAATCTTTTGTGGCTTAAAACCATTTCAGTTGAGTAAGTAAATTAATATTAGACAGCAGTTAGCATGAATTCTGGTAATGAAATCTGAGAATCGATTTAAGATGAAATTTAATTAAAGGCAAAAGTTTCAAAGCTACGAGTTTTGGGAGGAAAACAAAAACTCAACAGAGTAGAGCATGGCTCCCCCAGAGCTACTTTTCAAGTATCAAACCTCCTCAGATCTACCAGTCCGGCACTAACATCGCAAATACATACAGACCGTTTCCAGCCTGCTGTAAAACTGCCCTCACAACACATTTTGTTGTTGTTATACAACCGTTAAACATCACAAACACAGACAAATTCCTCTCTCTCAAACACACACAGACAAATTTTTCTCTCAAACAAAGACACATTTCTCTCTCTCTCTCTCTCAAACAAATTCCTCTCGCTCTCAAATACACACACAGACAAATTTATCTCTCTCTCAAACAAACAAATTCATATCTCTCTCAAACACAAGCACAGGCAAAATCCTCTCTCTCGCTCGCTCGCTCGCTCTCCTTTTCCCTGTCTAAAACACACGCACAGACAAACTTCTTTTTCTCTCTCTCTCTCTCACACACACACGCACGCACACACACACTCTCTCTCGCTCTCTCTCTTTCAAACATGCACACATACATTTTCCGCATGCACGCAGTACTTTGGTAGGGGCGGGACCACAGCAGCAGCAGGCACTGCTCATTGAGAATAGGCTTAACAACGTGCTTTCCCGTCATAATCTCCAATAACACAAGAAAATGTCGCTAGAATTTCGCTTTTTTGAATAAGAGTCGTTTAATTCTAGAGGGTTTGAATACTCACTAAATATAGCGTCAAAGTTGCTGAGTTGGCATAACTGACTTGATTTTTTATTTTCCTACACACCTAGCGGTCAACTTGAGACCAATAGCCCGCCATCAACTGGTTGGGCACAGATTACTTGTCATAGGGGCAAAATCTACGTTCAGTTTATCTACTTAATATGTCAAAATATATTTGTATACCACTTTAAAGCACAATTGCTCCTAAAGGTGATTTATGTTTAGAAAACAAAACATTAAACAGGCACTTAACCACTGCACCACTCGTAAACAATTAGGACAATAGCGGAGAGTCAATGAATATAATTCAAAATGATTATACCCTTATCTCGGCTGAGGTAATAGCTGCTCATTTTGATGCAATAGTTTTCATTTAGCGAATCACTATAAAAATGACTCATCTGTTAGGTTTATAGGGATTGAAAGAGATATTAGGGTAACAACACTGCACATTATTGCAGTTCTCTGTTTTGCATTAGTTTTCTAAATTTCACAGGATGTTTTTATTTCTTTCGCAGAACATTAGATTTTTACCGTTGTCTTTGGTTCCACCGTCTTCAATTGTCATTTGCTCGGCCAGTTCAGAGAGAGACTCATCAATCGTCTGGCTGGGGCGAAGCGTTAACGATAGACGCTTTTTTATCCTCTTCATTTTCTCCATAGCAGAGCAGAGTTCGGCCTGTAAAACACATAAAAAAACACAGACTTAGATTTAGAAATTGCTGTTATGGTTTCAAATCTACGAACCCATTCCATGAGAGATTGCACCAGCATCCCAGAAACCTAAAATATCTTCGTTCATAAATATTGCAAAGCTGCTTTTAATCCAATATTCATTCGCTCCACAAATGCTTGAACAGCGCATGAATAAAGTATGAAGTAAGCATCAATTAGGGATGAGTATCACAGCGGTTTTTCACATGGACACAGATTCACACGTTTAAGAGGGGGAATTAACGAGCTCTAATTGGAGGAGGGAATCAAGTCAAACACACACACACACACACACACACACACACTGTCTGAAAGCTGGTTTTACTGTAGCTCCAGTCAAGTGTGTTTGTGTTGACATAGCACTCGCTCAGGTCACAGGAAACACCTTGCACAATCTCCCTCAAGCTAGTTCTGACTCATTCCGTCACCCAATGAGAGGGTGTGTGTCCGTGTGTGTAAAGACATATAGGAAATGGAGTGAGGAAGCAGTGACAGAATGCCTCACCCGTTTCACCTGACCCCCAATACAAAACAAAGCGACCCCTGCTGTCACCGTCCTTCTCCTTTGCTTCCAGGCTCTCTCAAGGTTGTTGGCTCCTCTCTGACTTTTGAGACACCATCTGCTTGTTGGCTTACACGCACGCACGCACACACACACACACACAGCAACACGCCTTCAACAATTTGTCATTTCTGATGCGTCATGGTGAGAATTTTTTAATCAATCAGTGTCACGAGCTCACACTAACACAGCAGCAATCTGTTGGTCAGATCCTGCAGACGATCGCAGACTATTAAAGGAAACAAACATGCTTTAGGTTTGTGTTTTTTGTGTGGGACATGGCTTGAATTTCCTGTTAGTTGGTCTAATTAAAGCCACACCACTGACTGGAAGAGAGAGGAAAAAAACATCTGAAAGTCAAATTAATCTGCTGATGTTCAAGCTGAATTAAGTTTTGTAGCACTTTGGTTCTGAAACAAACAAATGTGCAAATTCTACCAATATTGATCTGTTTTTACTTGCCGGTATATTTGTCCACTCTGATGCTTGAAGCTGTAAGATGTCTTCAAAATCAAAACATTTAACAATCAAGCCCGTACAGTAATAACAAAGGGTGGATCCATTTAAATTTGGATTCAAAGTTTATCCAATTCCGTTTATCTGGGGCTGGGTTGCAGGGGCAACAGCCTCAGATGGGAAGCCTAGGCTTCTTTCACCCCGGCTGTATCGTCCAGCTCACCATGAGGCTCCCTGCGTTTCCTGGCCAGCTGTGAGACATAGTCTCTCCAGCAGGTCTGGGTCTGTCTCTGGGTCTCCTCCCAGTGGGACGTACCAGAAACACCTCAACAGCGAGGTATCAGGGAGGCACTCCAACCAGATGCCCAAACCACCTCATCTGGCTTCTCTCCACTCAGAATGCACAGCTATACTCCAAGCTCATCCCTCTATCTCTGAATGAGAGCCCAGTCACCCTACGGAGGAAGCTCATTTCGGTCAAATCAGTTTTGTGAGTTTAATACCTGTGATCGATTACTTGCAAAAAGCCATCACTTTAAACACATGATGAAAGAGCCTAAGCCACTCAACAACAACCCATGGCACACCCACTTTGGCAAAAAATATTTTGTCAGATTGTTATGTGCAGGAGAAGAACAAAAATGAAAATGAACTATCACTTCTGACAGTGAAACAGAGGAGTGATGTCGCTTGACGTTTTTTGTTTTTTTTAAATTTGCTCATCCGTAAAATGATTCAACATGTGTCTCTGATCAGCGGGATTATCTGAACAGTTTTTTGAGTCGTTGTTTAATACATGTGCTGTAAAGTCGATATAGTGAGATTGTCAGTAGTATTTAAATTGTCAGAGATTTTGTCGTTTAAATTTGTATTTCTCAGCTATTTTGCATTTGGACAAAAACTGCATTAAATAGAGGAACAAATTATGTTGAATTTGCAAAGCTTAAAGGCTACACTTACTGAACATTGTTTCATTTAAAAAGGAAGTTATTGCTTCTTACTTTAAAACAGGAATATGAAATATGTACAAATATTATTGTTAAAACTACAGAAGGATTTTTCTATTTATAGAAAAAAATATGCGTATTTATTAACATTTTCTATGCTGATCTGCTGTTTATTTGAAAAAAGTTTGAAAAATATATCTTTTTTTAACAAACACGTGTTAAATATCAAGTAAGTGTTGCAATAAAAGGCAGAAAAAACACAATTAGATATTTTGTCCAGATTGTGCATCCCTGTGCATTGACGGAATCATGAGAATAAAAGACGTGCAAGAGACAAAATAAGTCTTGCATAATGTTTTAATCTAACCAACAGTGCGTGATAAAAGTATGTATTTAGGAGGAAGTGTGTCAGGTTTGCTAAGCTGGTGCTTTCACCGAGCAGATCTGATGACACTCCGTCTTTAATGGTCACAAAAAGAGACAGAGGAGGGAAAAAACTACGCAAAAAAATGACAAAATAATTCCACTGAAAAAGGCCAAAAAAATGAGCTCATAAAAGCAAAACGACTGCATTAGAAAACCCTCATAAACACATTCTCTTTCACACAGTTTACGAGATAAGCGGTCTTTGTTTCCCGGATTGAAAAGTGTAACAGAGAAGGGTTTTATCTCTGCAGCAAAACCAAAACAAAGGGACTGGTGTGATGCATGCATGTTGAAAGTGTGGGACCTGGCACATACGAATGATCTGCATCTGAGGTGGGATTTACACACAAAAAGCAACCTGCCAGCGATTGAGATTCAGAGGAAGAGCAGAGCAGACCCCCTTGACTCACTTTCTCTTCTTTTCATCATCGGCATATATTCCACACGCTCATTTTGACCCACATTTCCAATCCTCTGGATAAATCCCAAGTGAATCGGGGTTAGACTGAAGAAGAGACTTCAAAGGACAAGAAGGTGGGAGAAGGTTACGGGGGAGAAAACCTAATTACTGAACTAAATATTACACACTCCGCACACTTCTGACCTCTATTCTTAGGCTTCTGCTGTGTGTTTTATTTTCCCTTTTAAAAACCAGAGTGAGGTAATGAAATGGAAAATGTGGTTTTATATTTGATCTGGAACATGTGGGTGAAAGTGTGAACAAGAGGAGGAGGAGGAAGAGATGCATGAAGACAAACGAGGAGAATACAGAAGAAATTGTGAGTTTATTTGAGAAAGTGAACCATAATGAAGTCTTTGTGTTTGGTTAAGAGGCATGAAATCATCAGTGAGAGAGAGTACGCTCTGTGCTGCTGGGAGAGAAAAAGATTGATGGAGGCAGAGGAGGTCCAACGCTGGATAATATTTGTTTTCAATTGCAACATTTTGCTTTTGTACAAAAGAAAAAAAACATTCCGTTTCGTCGTCTTCCATTTATCCAGGGCTGTGTCGCGTGGGCAACCACCTCAGACGGGAAACCCAGACTTCTCTCACTCCTGATCCATCGTCCAGCTCACCCGTGAGGATACCAAGGTGTTCATGTGAGACAGTCTCTCCAGCGGGTCCGGGGTCTGCCTCTGAGTCTCCTTCCAGTGGGAAGTGCCCGTAACGCCTCACAAGAGAGGCGCTCGGGAGAAATACTAACCAAATGCCCAAACAACCCCATCTGGCTTCTCTCGACCCGGAGGAGCAACGGCTCTACTCCGAGCTCCCTTCAGAGGGAGATCATTTCAGTCGCTTGTATCTGTGATCTCATTTCTTTAGGTTAGGATAGGAGCGTAGATGGACTGGTAAATTGAGAGCTTTGCTTTACAGCTCAGCTCCTTCTTTACCCCGACAGATCAATGCAGCGTCCTGATTATTGTGGACGCTGCACCGATCCATATGTCGATCTCCCGCTATGTCCTTCTCCTACTTGTGAACAAGAACCCGAGATACTTAAACTCCTACACTTTTTTGACTAATGTTTTTTTTATTACAAAAATATGAGAGTCAAAAATCTGAGGTGTCATTTATTTATAAAGTTATGATTTCTTACAAGCTGTGGATTTTTTTTTTTTCGGTTTAGCTACATCAGCTCCCACGGAAGCACATTTCAAACCTTTAATTATGCCTCGGTTTTATGAAGATGACAGAATCAGAGCAGGAACAATAGCAACCAAAGCAGAGCCGAAAGGGAAGGACGACCCGTTGCTACAGACACTGTCTCCTCTAAAAGAAAAACAACTGTTAACAGTGTTAAAAACTTTGCTTAAAATAGACGCTCATATGAGCATCACAGTCGGTTTAAAATAGATAGATTCATCTCTAATCTTCTCAGAGAGCGGACAGAAAGGAGCCAAAACAAACCAGAGCCTGCAGGAAAAAGGATGCTCACATGTGTGAGAGGTTTATTTGTGACTTCATCTCTAATGAATCAACGGATTGGTTTGTCCAATAAATAACATCATTTAAAAAGAAATCGCTCCTTGTTCATATACAATGATGCATTTGTACTAATGGGTGAGGGTCTAGAATAATTTATGATTAAACCTTTCTGAAACTATCAATAAGTTACTGTACATGGACAGGAATTAAAAATATGAAGCTGGTTTGGTACTTCTGATTTATAAGCCGAGTAGGCAAAATAAATTACAAACATTACAAGTTTGATAAATAATTTTAAGCTGAGAGGTGTTTCAAAGTCAGGCAACTGATAACAAAACTTGTAAACTGTAACATTTCAGCTGAAAGGAACTCTCGGCAATCTGCGACTTGCTTGTGCTACAAGCTATCATTTTCATTCGCATTGGTTCTGTTCCATCGTCTTCCACTTATCTGGAGCTCTCACCCCAGCTGCATCCTCTAGCTCACCCAGAAGGATCCCGAGTCATTTCCCGGTCAGCTGTGAGACATAGTCTCTCCAGTAGGTCTGGAGTCTGCCTCTTGTGTGAGTTTTATTCACAATTATTTACAAGTTTACTTTCCGACAGAAAAAACAGTATGTTATTGTAGGAAATGTGGAAGATATTGGTAAAGATTTTTAAGATAATCTTTTCAATCATTTAGGCAGGTCAGATAAGACCCTTCTAGGTCCATGTAACATAACTCTTCTCAATGTGTCATGTGCACATAAACAACTACAATTTGGGCTTTGGAAGAGTCATTATTTAATTGTTACCAAATATTACTGATTTGTAGAGCTTTTAAAAGACCAACAAGTGTAAGATTCTGTTCCACCACGTTGCTGTTCTAGCTCCACTCCACCCAATTTGATACCACCTAGCAGCTATTGTAAAGTTGTTTGGAACGCTATCTTGAACTGCTTGTAGTGCTACTGGACACACAAATGTCCCCAGCAGCAGATAATAAAGTATCTGTATCTAAAAGCCTGACTATTGCTCACTGCTCTGCCCGTCCTGAGAACGCACAAGCTCCCCCTCCAAAATTTGATGAGCGGAAGTGACAATGTGTGAAATGCTTTCTGCTATATAAAAATGTCATTGCTATAGCAAAATGCCAGAGCCTATCCAATCTGATTTCAGACAAGAGGCAGGATACACCCCAAAGAGGTCACCAGACTGTTGCGGAGCCACAGAATTGGTTGGTTTTCCATTAGATGTGAACTTCAAAAGGCCACGTTTGGCCCTCAGGTTGTAGTTAGCTCATCCCTGGTCTGGACAACATCAAAGTAAAATCTGACCTCATCCAGATGCACACTTGAAATCTTTTGCCTTTACGTATCTGGTATGAGACACAAGGTTCACCAATTTTGCCTCAGGTTTAGTTTGATCACATCCTTCAAAGATCACAGCAGCACCCACAAAGCCATACCATAAACTTTTGTCATTGAAGTAGTATCAGTTACACATGAAGTGTTTCTCTGACATGATGTACAGCCACGTAAGACTTCAAAAGACAGTAAAAGGGGATACTTTTCAAAAGCCTGTTACTGATTACCTCAACCAGAAAATAAAAATAGCAAAAAAACAAAAAAAAAAGAAAAATCCCAATTAGGACTAATTCAGTAAACAAAACAGCCTTTATTTAAACTTAAGTAAATGCTGACATCGCCGCAGGTCTATCGACACTCATCAGCCTTTAAGCCACCATTTCTGTTAAAACCCCATTGAGTACAGTCACAAGTACGTGTTTGTATTCCCCGTAGGAACATGCACAAACGGAGCATCAGTCCTCCTGCCCAGTACAGTGGGCGCTTTCCTCTGAAAGACCCTTTGTTTTGTTTGGGAGAAAACTAAACAAGAAGCTACAGCATGACTGGCCCAGAGGGCTGTGCTGAAATGACTCGTTATGTATGAATTTGGAAGCCCACAGATGGCTGTAATGGCAACATTAATAGAAAATTACCACCAACACAAAGAGGGAAAATGCGTCTCTGCGTAATTATGGGCAATTAGTTATAAAACCCAAATTAGAAACTTATGAACTTGCATTCCTCACATTAACTCGTTTGCTGACATGATGCACAATACAATAAAATCGAAGCATGCTGAGTAACTTACAATGCAACAAAAAGAAGTCAATGAAAGCATTTGTGACCTCGACCTTTGGTTTATTTAAAGTTAATACTGAGTAACTGTAGGCAGTTTCATTCATATTTTTTCAAAGTTACAGAATCATGAACAGCTGGAGTGTTTGATGTCTTCACCACAATTTGTGGATGGAATTATAAAAAAAAATTAATACAGTGTGCAAACTTTTCTGAACAGTGTTTTTGGATTTGTTTTTTATTGAGAGTTAATGTAGAAATCCTTAATGACAAATAACTGCTCAATTAGCATCTATTTCAAACATGATCTACATTGAGAACATCTCTCGCCAGCCACTTTCACAAAGTTATTCAACGCAGGAAGCTCGTCATCACTCTCAGTGGAATTGCAGTCCAGGGTCTCATAGGTCACGTGACGCGCTACACAGCATTTCCTCCATTCAAAAACTACCAGGCATTGTGTTCAAAACTACGCCCAAATATGTCCTGGGAAGGCCTAGGATAGACCAGAGGGACAACATCTCCCAGTTGGCTCAGGAACACCGCATGATGCACTCAGATTAGCAGGAAGAAGTGGTTGGGGAGATTAAATTCATTCTTTGTGTGGAATTGATCATTCACCTGCTGTTTAGAATGATGAGTAATAGTGAGAAAGTCTACTCAACTATTGTTGTTTGAAATTGATCTAAATCAATGGTATTTTCACACTTTTAGCATTTGTGATTCTGTTGCTAACATTTAACTGGACTTCTCTACTAATTATTTGAATTATGATTTTCCTTCTTGTGAGAAAAATCTCATCATTTCAACGTCATCGCAGTTTTTCAAAACAACAGTAAAAGTCTCTTTAGTTTGATCTTCACAAGTATACAACTACGCCGTCGCCTATACTTTTTACATCATTAAATCAAATGAGAAAAAAAACCCCCATCAATACAATTCAATACAAGAGACCAATGTAGTAGAGCCATTGCTCGTCCTGGTCGAGAGAAGTCAAATGGGGTGGTATGGGCATCTTGTAAGGATGCCTTCTGTTGCGGTATTTCAGACATTTCCCACCGGGAGGAGACCCCTGGGCTGACCTCAGACCTGCTGGAGAGACTATGTCCCAAAAGTGGCCTGGAAATCCTTCAGGATCCTCTCCAGTGAGATGAAGGATGCAGCCGGAGTGAGAGAAGCCTGGGTTTCCAGTATAAGGCTGCTGCCCCCGTAACCCGGCCTACAGATAAGCGGACGACAATGGAACGATCTCAATTAGAAAATAGATTGGAAAATCCCTATCTTTTAAGACGGTTAAATTTAAGACATTTACGTCAAGCCAGCCGCGACAGACTAGCGACCTGTTCGGTGTGTACCCTGCCCCTTACCTCAAATCAAATGGGATGGGCTCTGTCAGCTCGCTCAACCCCACAAGAGATAGACGGTTAAGAAGGTGACCGACAGGCTGACATCAAGCCAGACGTTTCCTGCAGTCTTTGTGAATGAAAAACAAACTATAACGTCACTGTATTATTTTTGTGCAAATGGTAAATTTAATTGGGCATTCATTATATGTTTAAAAGAAAAACAAATTACTCTTAATCAAATTTAGAAAAGTTTACGCTGTTGTCAAAATTTAGACCAATCAGTATAAGATTGATGGTTTTTGGTATTCTCCTAATATGAGAATATTTTCTAAGAATAAGAAGCAAGCGTTCGGACGTGTTTATAGCAGGGTCATGACAACCTCAACCAGTGTCTCCTCTCTTACTTGAGAGAAGAAATAACATGTAGAATAAAGACTTATTTCATTGTAAATGTGCTTTTTCCTTATTATGATATTTAAACCTGGTTATTTTATTGTCTCGTAAACTATCCAACAACTTGTTCTTTATGCTTCGTGGCAAAAAACATCACATGTTAACGGTTACCATAGAGAAACACAAAACAATTCAACAAGCACTGAATAGAGCGGTTTAAACAGAGAAATAGCAAAAAATAAAAACAAAAAAACGTGGCTTGCTAGAGGGAAGACACTTTTTTTTATGAAAAGACTTTCGCGGGACACGCGCAAACACAAACAAATGTAAACACAACACATGGTCTGGCATTACCACATCACTCTGTTGTCACATGACAAAACAAAGCCTGTAGGCCAAAAACCAAACAGAGAACTCAGCTGACACATAAGCACACACACACTGACAAGGTTTGACTCCAAGCCCAGACACTCCAGTGTCATCTGCTTGCACCAAGAGGAGGGTAAAGCTCAAAAGAAGTAAACATCATCAACATAAATATGTAAAAGAGGGTGTGTGTGCACTTGTGGTTGTGACACATCCCGAACCTGAGGTCAGATTAAAGACATCACTTCATTCATCGTCCAATTACCAAACAGAGATTGCGTGCAGAATGGATGATCCTCTTATCAGTCTTTCACACCGACAGACTTCCATTAAGAGACACGCGCCGTCCCCATCGACAGGCTGCTCTGGTGCAATGTTGTACACAAATCTGTAAGTGCATGTTTACGCCGGTGTAATCCTGACATGAGACACGGCTGCAATCAACAAAATACTTGGTAAAAATACAGCAGTCATAGAAGAGACTTGCATCTTCTTAGAAAGCCACATGCTGTTATCCTTTCAAATTAAAAAGAAGAAATAATAATGTTTTACGATACTATTTAAATCCAAAAATGACTTGTATCAATATTTTTCACTGTTTTTGCATATTTCACTTTTATTTATTTATTTTTTTTTGCACATAGTTTTATTCTTTTGGTTCACTTTGTCTCACCACAATCTGATTATTTGTTTCTGTGACGGAACGCCTAATATTTAATTAACAGTCTAAGACACATTGGCTGCTCGTCCCGAGGGAGGGATCTCGCTTTCATACGAGTCCCCATGAGGTTTCTTATTTTTTTCTCCCACTGTTGGTTATTGGAGTTTTTCCTCACCGTCAAGGAGTGAAGAAATGTATAGAAATTGTTTAGCTAAATTAAATAAGCAGAAGATGCTCTGTCAGAAAGTGGGTGTGTTACAAAAAAAACAATGGAAATAAAAAAATAGTTCAAATGTAAATTCATCCAATTAAACTATGCCGTTTTCCCCCCACTTTTTTCCCACTTGTAAATTCTCTCTCCACTTGATTTGTGTAAGAATAAAGCCCGTAAAGTAGCAATGGTAGCTCATATTTTTTTTCTTTTTGTTTTCTTGTTACTTTTGTAGTTCCAGGGACTGTTTGGGCCCAGCCGATTTGAACCAGATTCTCCCGGTCGATAGATGGTATTCCTAGGAATACCATCTATCGACTAGGCCAGTGCCCCCCAGTACTACAGGGGCGACATGTTTTTTTTAATTATTATTTTGGTGTATTTATAAAAAAATAAAAAAAAAAGGAAAAATGACATGCCCTGTTAAGGGGACGTACTGAGCCTGTACACATTATGTGCACTAAAACACGTCCTGCTTATGTTAGAATGTAGGTGTGACAGGAAACAAGAGTCGTATTCAAGAACAACCTGGCATTCGATTTATATCCAAAGACTGAACGAGAAAACTCGCAAATTTCTTAAAAAGCATGAATGAAATAGAAAACCATTTTGGAAATTTTTTTGGTACGGAATAACGTTCAAACTTCCAAAAAATTAAGTTTGCAATAAAACCTCACCCTTTAATTTTTTTGTATTATGAACTCACACAACACAATGGCCTACTTTCGATCGAAGCATGTAGTGGGGTTTTAAATTTAATAATAAAAAAAAAATACAATGAAGCAAGCATCATAGAATCATTCCTGAATCTGTTGCGTAGACCAACGTCCAGTGTCTGTTCTCTGCACATCATTGTAGGTGTGGAAACAGATTTTTGCAAATCAAATCGATATGCAAATATTAAAATATTTTATTGGTTCGTGTTTAACAATACTTTCACATTGATATGGTAAAAGATGGAACATAAAACTACAGTAGTGCACCATCCTGATCACGTGTGCATGGGAAACATGATGGCTGGTCTTTAACCGTTTAGATTTAAACATGCCTTTGCTCCTGCATGTTGCGGTGCATACAAACACACCCTGTTTTTTACTTTTTTTTAGTTGTTTTTTTCTGCCTGTTTGTTTCATCATGTTTGTCTCTCCCAATACACATCAGATTACCAAAAGTTAATGAGCTCCTTCCGGCTGCTTGTCACAAGGGTGCTCACAACTGGATGAGACAAAGTCCAAGAATGTACCGTAGAGTTTTCCTGTTGAGATGTTTGGGTGATCACTGAAACACACAGCTGAAGATAGCACATTCCAACGCAAAGAGATAGAAAACTAGCATCTTATGATGATACGTGATGGTGTGTTATGCAAATTAGAATTTACTAAAATAGAAATGACAAATGGAGAGGATATTAATGATGTTTTACATCCTTTTTCTCATGCCTCAAACCAACCGAGACAGATCTGAATCCATCTTAGCTCACCCAAGTCCTTTGGGAACAGGTGTTGGCCGGAAGTGTTTAGTTGAGTGCATGTTGCTCACACAGACGACCAACACACTAAGCTGTTCTTATCACCGTGCTAAGCCAGGTGGGATATCCCAGCTTGAGAAAAACAGAACAAACATTTGCAGGCCGGAGAATAAATCCAGGCATTGTGTTCTAAAGAGTCACTTGTAAGAATAAAGTTTGCGAACTGAACTACAGTAAAAATAAATCTGTCATTTTTACAAGATGGGGGGAGATTAATCTTTCCACTAAAAAAAATTGTTAAAAAGGAACAACTTTTACAGAACTTTTACAAAAATTATAAAAAAGTATAAATCTACAGATGGACAGACAGATCAGTGCGGCGTCTGCAATAATTAGGACGCTGTATCAAATCGTCGTAATGTAGAAAAAGCTGAGTCGAAAAGCAAAGCTCTAGATTTACCAGTCGATCTACGTTCCTACCCTCACCTAGCTGGTGACCGAAAGAATGAGATCACGAATATAAGCGGTTAAAATAAGCTTCTTTTTGCAGGGTGGCTGGGTTATCACTTAGAGATAGAGTTAGGAGCTGTGTTACCCGGGAGGAGCTTGAAGTACAGCCGTTGCTCCTCCGGGTTGAGAGAAGCCAGATGGGGTGGTTTAGGCATCTGATTTGAATGCCTGCTGAGCGCCAAACTGGTGAGATGTTTCAGGCACATCCCACCAGGAGGAGATCCAGAGGTAGTGCCCGAACCCACTGGAGAGGCTGTCTCACAGCTGGACAGGGAACACCTCGGGAACCTCCCGAATGAGCTGGAGGATGCAGCCGGGGTGAGAAAAGCCTGAGCTTCCATAAAGGCTAAAAAAAATTAGATAGTTACACAGAGACACACTTTGAAACATTTCAACCAATTGCTCACTCTTCCACATTTTCGTTTACTTTTTAGATATTTTCTAAGAGTGCGTTTTTGGTTCAAAATAAATTCATCTATTTTTAGTTACAGTGCAATTCCACACAAATTTTGCCAATTTTCTGAATGGCTACTAATGATCTCAATGTTCTAAGATGTGTGAATCCTGTCGTGGCATTCCCAATTACTCATGTGACCGAGCTGACTTAATTAGAATAAAGTAGATTATCGGAGTGTTAAAACGTCCCCATCAGTGGTGGCCTTGAATTGATCTGACCTAGCAGATGATGATAAATGTCAAACGGTCTAATCCAGCAAAGCCTAAGACCGTGATCATTACACTGACGGTTTGGGGAGAATTAATTAGAGATGTCTAGATGAAGCCAAAGCGATGTTTGAATATTTTCTCCTCATTTTCAATTCCGCTTCCTGTGAACTTTTAGTGCCCTTTTACTGGCACGAGATGTATGAAACTTCTGTCTGAGATCCAGTAATTAACCCGCAGAGAAGTGAACGAGACAATTACAGATTGTTGAAATTACTTGTTGTAAATTAACAAAGTGAATAACTTGAAGCGATTCATCTAGAAGGGTCTGAACTCATAGATCTAACACTCTGGAAACGAGAAAAAAAAAATCAGATGGACAGAATTAAAAACTTAAGTAACCAAAACTCAAAGCATGCAGAAAAATGAATTGTTTTGTGTCTAAGATAGAAAAGAAGTAATGAATATTTTTTGAGAGAAGCTGGCAGATGGTGGGTGTTGTGTAGGAGGGGATGTACTCAACAACAAAATGTCAACTACAGCTGACAGGACTCGCCGCCGATTCCGATCCGTTTTATTTACATTTAGTAATCAACATTTTCTCAATCTTTCAGCACAAAAAAAACACGATTACAATAAAATAACATGTGATTTTTTTAAACCTTTTGAAAACTTCAAGAGTAAAGCAAATCAAACACTGTTAGTGTGTGAAATAATATTGCATGTTGCACAAATTGGTGTGCATTTTGAGAAATGTTTAGAGAAATATTTTACGTGTAAAGTGTCATTTATTTTTAGTCGAAGTGTGTCCAATGCTTTTGAATTCAAAAGAATTCTCCGAAAAGAAAGTGCTAATTTTCTACCAAGGCGTTTGAGAGGCCAAAATAGGAGAGACTGATGTCTTGATTCTGCAAGAGACAGGATGTGGTAAAACCGAATGATAACAAAGGTGAATAAAACAGCTTGTGATTTTGTCAGTTTCGATTCCACTGTGACTTCGGAATCTTACAAAAGTAAGTAGTCTATGTGGCGTCCATATTTATCTTCTTAAACACAATAAGACAACACAACAATAAAACACAACAAACCACCTCATCTATACTGGATACTTATAGACCACTGGTTTTCAACCTTTTTCATGCTTAGCTACATTTTTCCACTGAAAAAAAATCTAGAAAAATACGATATATTAACTGGGGTCGTTTTTGGGAGGGATGAACAGCAGCATGAAACAAAAAAGCAGAGAAGAGTGGGTTGCTATGGTTACAGGACAGCTCTACCTATCTCTAAAAAAATGACAAAATTTCATAATGATAAACGTAAATAAATACGCTGTAATTCATTTTTTTAAACAAAAAACACCATGAGATCAACAAAAACAATCTTTGGGAAATACCAGTAGAACCCGATCCCCGTATGAGGGGAACTCATTTCCCACGAAACACCTGACGATCTCTCACCGATCACTCGTGTTCCTCAGAGCATCACTTGTGTACCTCAGTACACTGGTTGAAAAACACTGCCATAGACTACCTTTGGAGTTCATTGACTCTCTTCATTTAAATCAATTGATTAGTTTATCCTCTAACAGCACAGTCGGGCCATTTGGCCTTCCACAGTAATTAGGACGCTGCATCGGTTTGTCATGGTGAAGAAAGAGCTGAAAGAGCGGGTCAAAAAAACAAAACAAAAAAAGCAGAGTTCTTGATAAACCAGTCGATCTCCATTCCAACCCTCACCGACGGTCATTAGTTGTGATCAAGAAAAAAAAAATAGAAGACATTTGTACATTTGGTCATTCCACTCCTTTTTTGCCTCAAAGAAGCAAACACCTTTTACAACTTTAACAATTTGGGTCAAAATGTTCTTCCCAAGCAAGTTAATTCTAGGAAACACCAAAAAATAAAAATCCAATAATGATTAATAAGACACCATAAATGTGTCTTGAAATGACTGAGTGAAACCCTACCCGGAGAGTTCGCTCATTAGCGTGTTTGTCTGCACGTGTGCGTCTGTGTAATAAATATTTCAGCTTTTCCTTTGTCACATGACACCGCTTGAGATCAGTGAGCTCCCACCACTCGAGGGGAAAGTCTTTCATGGAAAGCGAGCAGTTTATCACAGTGTATAACCTATATGTGTTTGTGTTCCTGTAATCCCTCCCTGCTACTGCTCTAACAATGCCACTGGTTAATCTCCAGATTATGAGCCAATCCTCTAGACGTACACACACACACATACACATACCACTAGCACACTTAAACGATTTGTGCAGGGTACGGGGCAATAGGTCAAGATATGATGCCGAAACATATAGACAACAGAGGATAACGTGGCGTGTGTATGTGTGTATGTGTGTGGGCAGAAACACAGCTGTGAAAATTTGCATCAAAATTTCAAAAAGCACACAGAAAAATAAATAAATGAATCATTTTTACCCGTCTAACTCATATTTTTTTAAACTAATCTACACATTTATCCAAAAGGACATAAATGAAACAAAAAAAATGCAAATTTTGGTAAAAATTACAAGATTAATCTAATTTAAAAATTTAGAAAATCCCAATAAAGGCAATTTTCAATTGTTGAAAAAATAAAAAGTTGTGTGGATGTACAACCGAAAAAGACAATGGACTCCCGACAATTCGCATTCCTCAAATGACTCGCATAACTTTCTCACTGCTATGTGTGTGTGTGCTGATTTAGCTGTGAATGAGTGTCAGTTAGTGTGTGTGTGTGTGTGTGTGTGCACGTCCGCTCTATCCAACCCACACCACTTTTTACTCACTTAAAGCCTGGAATTAGTCAGATCCTTCAAACACCCGTTAATTATGATGTCATTAACATGAAGCCCACTTGGCCACAATGAAGCAGGGAGACATTTCCCATCAGCCACTGGGAGCTAATAGCTCGTTTTTCCCCTTCTAAGCATTTTTTTAACTCACTCAGGTGGAACAATGAGTAAGAAAACGTCCTGAATATTTGTGACACAAAGGAAAAGGGGCAGGACAGTGGTGCAGTGGTTAGCACGGTGCTCTCACAGCAAGACGGTCTGGGTTTAAGTCTGGGAGTGGGTCGAGGCTTGAAACACTGTCCTTTCTGTGTGGAGTTTGCATGTTCTCCTCTTGTATGTGTGTGTTTTCTCCAGTTTCCTCCAAAAACATGCATGTTAGGTTGATTGACCGATGCCAAATTGCCCCTAGGAATGTGTGTGTATGGTTGTGTGTGTGTGGCCCTGCGACGGACTGGTGACCTGTTTGGGGTGTACACTGCCCCTCGCCTTGAATCAGCCGGGATGGGCTTCGGCACCCCCCGTAAACCCAGAAGGGACAGACTATTAAGAAGGTGACTGACGGACTGACAAAGGAAAAGGGGCAGCACAGTGGTTAGGACAGTGGTCTCACAGCAAAAAAGTCAGGATTCAAGTCCCGAAGTGGGACGAGGCATGACTTACTGTCCTTTCTGTGTGGAGTTTGCATGTTCTCCCTGTGTCTGCTTGGGTTTTCCCCGGGTACTCCGGTTTCCTCTGGTTTCCTCTCACCCTCCAAAAACATGCATGTTAGGTTTTGATAGGCCACTATAAAATTGCCCCTAGGAATGAGTGTGTATGTGGATTCTTGTGAGTGTGTGTGGCCACACAACACACTGGTGACCTGTTCAAAGTGTACCCTGCTTCTTGCCTGAAATCAGCCGAGATAGGCTTCGGCACACCCCCGTCACCAAGTTAGGGATAAGCAGTTCAGAAGACGAACAAACAAAAGAAAAAGCTTACTGAGCTGATACGAAGCGACGAACCAAACATCAAAAAATTTATGAACCTAATTTTATAACATCAGCAGCTCTAAATATTGTTTCAATTTAAAAGTCTAAAAACATTACCGCTGGACTGTTGTGTTTAAAGTTTAGTTTCATCAGGACACAAAACAACAGAGGATGTTTTCCATGAGCCACATCACAGAAATCCTATTAAGTGACAAAAACACGATTCAATACGGAAGGTTTACTGTGTGCAGACTCAAACTGGAAACATATGATGGACTGCAAATCATTTTTATTGCTACAAGGTCGTCCAAATTCATAAAACGTAACCGCTTCCCTGGTTGAACATTCAATCTCTGATACAGCTTAGAAACTTTAAAGCGCCATTGTAGTGAGACTTTTAATAGTAACATTTTCACTCAAGTTAAATGTGGGTCTGTGGGTTTGGGGACGCAGACCAAAACAAAAACTTGTTTCCAGAAATGTCTCCTTAAAAAATCAATAGTGCCAACGTCTCTAAATGACAACTTTTTCATTTCTACTAGAACAAATTCTCATTTTTCCACCGAGATCTTTAAAGAGTACAATTATGTTATACAAACAAAAAAACAGACAAGAATGGACTTGTAGAGAAAATGCAGGAAAATGGGAGTGTATACACACACACACACACACACAAAAGCAAACGCACACACTTGTTTTAAATCACAGAATCTGGGCACAATTTAGTCAAGTTAAACAGAAACATTCTAACTTGTTGTTAAAAGTAAAGATATTTACTTTTTTTTTTTTTTTTTTTTTATCAGTAAAGACACAAACATAGGAAGCGTGTTTCCGTCTGTTCCTCTACTTGGATCACTTTCATTCAGATTTGATTTGTAAACTTCAGCGTTGATAAAAGCTTTGACCTCCACAGAGTATCGTTTCCAATTATCACTAAGTGACTCGTCCACAAGTTTTATTTACAGTCAGTCCAATCAGAAATAAAAATCTTTTATCACCACAAACACCACCACAAGTCGATCTACGTCCAAACCCTCACCTATGATCACCAGCTGTGGGTGGTGACTGAAAGAATGAGATCGTGAATACAAGGGCCCGAAATGAGCTTCCTCTGCAGGGAGGCTGGGCTCTCACTCAGAGATCGGGTGAGGAGCTCTGCCATCTGGGAGGAGCTCGGTGTCGAGCCGCTCCTCCTCCAGGTCGAGAGGAGCCAGATGGGCTGGTTCGGACATCTGGTCAGGATCTGGCCAGTGCCTCGCTGGTGAGGTGTTTCGGGCACGTTACACCGGGAGGAGACCAAGAGGCAGACCCCGGACACGCTGGAGAAACTATGTCTTACAGCTGGCTGGGGAACGACTCGGGATCCTTCCAGGTGAGCTGGAGGATGCAGCTGAGGTGAGAGAAGCCTGGGCTTACCGTCTGAGGCTGCTGCCCCCGGAACCCGGCCCCGGATGAGCGGAAGACGACAAACTGAACATTTTAGACTTTTCATTCTTTATTGTGGTGGTTTGAACTGTTTAAAATGTTCCAAAGCTTTACTTTTGAGCTCATTTTTGTTTCAAAACTCTTGAAAAAGAAACAAAAGAAACGATTTCAATGCAAGTTAAGCATTAGGGTTTTTTGTTGTTTCATAAACCGAATGACTGAGTAAAAAAACTTGTGTAACAGCAAAATGCATTTATTCATCTTTATGAAATATCTCCATTTAGCATGCTTTTATTTTCTATTTTCCACTTTAAATGAATTATTTAGGTTCTATTACTTTGCAAAACTTCACAAATGTAAGATTGAGCTTGTTATTGGGTGTTTACACACATCTGGAGAAAAAAAAATGAGTGTGGACACTCTCAGCATCCTGCTTTACTACATAATGCAGAGGTGGATCAATAGGCAGCTCATCCTCACTAGGGAGGGGGTAATTACTTTGTCCTCTGGGGATATATCACTCCTCCAGCTAACAGCCTCCATCTGAATATGGGTCAACACACACACATTCACATCGGCATTGACACAAATCGAGTGGCCAGTTGGTCCAGATGGAAACTAAATCAAGGTTAAACAGAAAATTAAAAAAAGGGGACGTTTAGATTCCTTTGGTGGAAAAAGTCTATTTTTTTCAAACATCTAAAATTACGCCATTTAAAAGACTGTGAGAAAGTCCTCAAATTAATTTGAAACATGATGTTTTATTGTGTTGTCTTCCGCTTATCCAGGGTTGAGTTACGGGGGCACCAGTCTCAGACGGGAAACCAAGGCTTCTCTCACCCTGGCTGCATCCTCCAGCTCACCTGGGAGGATCCCGAGGTGTTCCCTGTCCTGCTGGAGAGACTGCCTCTAGTTTTTTTTCTTAGTGGGATGTGCCCAAAACACCTCACCAGCAAGGTAATCAGTAGCCATCCTAACGAGATGCCCAAACCATCCCATCTGGCTTTTCTCTACTCAGAGAGAAGCCGCAACTTTTTTTTTTTTTTTTTTTTCAAACCTTAAATTGTTTTAGTGTACGTACGTATAAAGGCAAACTGATACACACGTATATGACGCTAACCCGGGCGATCTCGAGGTGTCTACTTATAGGTCTCCTCCTGGAGGGACGTGTCCGAAACACCTCACCAGGAGGAATCCCAACCAGATGCCCGAACCACCTCAGCTGGCTTCTCTCCCCTCAACATCTTCATTCATTCAGATGTATTCCAGCTTTTTTTTTTTTTTTTCAAACCTCGGCATGATTTAGTGTAGGTATGATGGCAAACACACACACACACACACACACACACACACGTGTATTCATATATACAGACACACGTACAGTGTGATGAGAACATCATGTTTTTGGTCCTTAAAGGCAAATATGGCGTACATTCTTCTTGTGCATGGAAGGAAGCACATCTTTTTTCATTCTGGTTTAAATAAAACTAGTTGATCATTCGCTATCATACCTGTATCATTTCATACCCTCTTTTTTAGAATCACGCCTTTATTTATTCTGTTACCATGCGTATCAACATGTGATGACAACATAAATTCCAGTTAAAATCGCGGAGCAAAATGTATTCTATTATTTAAATAGTTACAATTAAAGATCGTACGTTTAATATTAAAGATTACATTTAAAAAGAAATGAAAAAACATGTCTGATTTCACCTTCAGCTACGGTTTCCTCTTGGCTGTCATTTCCATTAACAACCATTCTGACTTTATTCTTTACAGCCGATGAACAGCTAGGGTTGAGAAGTCCCTCACTGGATATCCTCAGATTATCTACAAAAAACAATTGTTTTTAAAATACCTGAAATACTTGAATTCCGTTGTTTCAAGCCGAGTCTCTGTTGCTGTCAGGCCCGAATGCCCTCCTCCGTTTTATCCGCCCACTGAAACAGGCTAACACACAGCTCCGTTTGTGTTCGATACCAGCTCCAAACCCACCGACATGGAAAAAAAAAACTCCACCGCAGAATAATGTTGGAGTTTAAATTCTCTGGATGGGGTGCTTAGGAGCAAACCCCTAGAATGTATGGTTTGTTAGTCAGTGGAATCAGTTTAAAGAGGCTGGAGGAGGACGTAATGTCGACAAACACTGATACTGTTCTAACAAGTGCACAACATTAACGTTGGGGTACAACTGTCTTTTCAGAATGCTTTTCAAAATAAAAGCACACAGACTAGTGGAAATTCTGTTTCCGGTCAATACTTGTAAAAAAAAAACAATATTTTACACCTCTTATTTATTTATTGTAAATGAGTTGACACAATGTTAAATATAATTTCAAAGATTGTGGGTTTTTTTTTTTTTTTTTTTTTTATAAAACTGTATTTTTTAATGCACACTTTAAAAAAAATAGTAAAAAAAAGATTATAAAAAAAGATGCTTTTCTTTTGAATTTTTTAATTTACACTAATAATTTTTTTTTACAATTTATTTTTTTTAAAAATACACATTTAAAAATAATTTAAATGTTTTCTTTTTCTAATTTAGTCTTTTTTCACTTTTACTTTTCTATTTTAAATTTTTTAAATGATAGACATTTTTATATTTTAAAATTTCATATTATAAAATTAATTAAAAAAAATATATATTAAGGTTTTTTTAGCCAAAAATAATCATTTATATACATTTTAATTGCGCTCCAATCAAATTGTCGCACGTTGAGCTTTTATTGATATGTGGTTCCCTCTATTGGAGAGAAATGGAACTTGCCTAGAATGTACTCGTAAACATGAAAAAATAAAGTACTAATCAAAATAAATCATTTCTTAGTGTGAGTTGAGTTGGTAGAGTGTGGGTTCCTGTAAAATTAGTAAGTATTTATTGATTGCTGTTATTAATTTGCATCTTTTGAATTCCAACCCTAAACATACTCATCAAAACTCATAATTTCTCATGTGGAAATTAATTCCAAAAAATACCGAAATGCGTAACAAAATACATTGAATTAATTTACAAAAATTTATAAATATAAAGTAAATTTTTCGAAAACCGTAAATTAAAAAATTAATTCTCTGACGTCAGCTTACGTAAAGGAATACGCGTGACGTCACTATTCCAACCTTTACTCTAATAAAGAGCGCAGTTCCGACCTAGTTTTTTAATATTGTTTTTCCAGGTTACAGTAGCCTTCTGAACGTCTGGAAGATGTCTGGAGCTGCAGAACGACTCCGAGTGATGATCAATCATCTTGATCGTTCACCCACTTCAATTGTATCCTTTATTTTTAACATATCAATACTAGGAATAGCAATGCAGAAGGATTGACTGCAGAGCTTTATGATCATATCTATTATCATAAATCAGAACTACCTATTATACATTTTTAGAACATTTTCTGTTGCATACTTGTTTCTGAATATGTAACTTTGCAAACAGTGTTTATATAGTGTTTTGATTGCGCTAGCTAACTTAGATTTACAGTAACAGCATGAGATCATGGTCAAGCTATGTGATAATTAAATCTTAGACAGTAGATTGTACATTTTGAACACTTAATCCAGACTTATTTAGATTGGTCTTATTTTAAATAAGAGAAATTTTTACTGTTATGTAACATTTTCATAAAGTTTTGATCTTTAAAAATTCTGATCTTCATTTTATTTGTTTATCGTTGCGTCTTCTTCGGCTTATCCGGGGCCGGGTCGCTGGGTCAACAGCCTCAGACGGGAAGCCCAGGCTTCTCTCACCCCAGCTCCTTTCTCCAGCTCACCCGGAAGGATCCCGAGGTGTTCCCCAGCCAGCTGTAAGACACAGTGTCTCCAGCGGGTCCGGGGTCTCCCTCTTGGTCTCCTCCCGGTGGGACGTGCCCGAAACACCTCACCAGCGAGGCGCTTGGGGGGCATCTTGACCAGATGCCCGAACCACTCGATCTGGCTTCGCTCGATCTGGAGGAGAAGCAGCTCGACACCGAGTTCCTCCCAGATGGCAGAGCTACTCACCCGATCTCTGAGTGAGAGCCCAGCCACCCTGCGGAGGAAGCTCTTTTTGGCTGCTTGTATCCGCAATCTCCTTCTTTCAGTCACCACCCACAGCTGGTGACCATATAAACAAGAAAATTAGGGTTGTTTTTTTTGGATGAAAATCTATGTTAAGTGCATCCTACATGACTCAAAGAAACAGTCAAACTAATTAAACATATATTAGTTTTATTTGCAAGTCAATATTATTACGAAATTAAATCTGACCTAAGTTTACGGAAAAGTTAAAAGCAAATATCATGTACTCGTTATAAACCCTGCATGTTTGAAATTATAATTTAAAGAGCAACTTCTGCCTTAAAAGTCACAAAAGTGACAGAAAAGTGTGTAAATGCAGATTAATTGAAGCTCAAACGTTAATTTCTGCTGTTTTAATGTTATGATGGTTTCGTAAATATGTAATATAGTCCTTGTTCAGATTCTTTCATAATGTAAAAGGCCTTTGCACTTTGCTCAGTACATCAGAATGTTTACGTTGACTCTGTCAGATAAAACTGGAAAGTCATAAAAACTAACAAGATCATTTAGGGGAGGGGGGGTAAAGTCAAAATGGGAAAATGTGCATGAAATATGACAATATACCCCAAAATATACTTTCTTTTAAATGTAAATGTATTTGTCCTGAACTGATTCCTTTAAGGCGGCTGCACCGACATCTGTTCAAACGGTCACCTATGGGCACCCACAGAGATTGAGGTAAAAAAAAAAATAAAAAATTTTTAGTGAATATACAATTTGCAGTTTGGCCTTACAGCAAGAAGGTCAGGGTTTGAGCAACAGAGTGGGGCGAGGCTTAAAACATTGGCCTTTCTGTGTGGAGTTTGTATGTTCTACCCCTGCATGGGTTTCCTCCAACCTTTCAAACAAATATGCATGTTAGGTTGATTGGCTACGATGAAATTGCCGCTAGGAATGAGTGTCTGGCGCTGCAACAGACTGGCGACCTGTTCGGGGTGTATCCACCCTCTCGCCTACAAGCAACCAGGATAGGCTTCAGCAACCCCCAGGTTCCCTTAAGGGATAACCAGTTCAGAAGATGAAACAAAACTATATGCAAAAATGTAATCAATAAAGCGCAGGGGGATTTTCTTTGGCTGAAAATTGTTCCACATTTTGTTTGAAGTAAAGATAGATAGATAGATGGACGGATGGATGGATAGATGAATAAAAACTTTATTAATCTCCTGCAGGAGAAATTCAGGTGTCCAGTAGCAACAGAAATCAAGTACATACAAAATAAATAAAAACAACATACATACATAAGAAAATAGGACTCAGTTCCTTCCAGAAACATCTGTTTGATTAAATTGCCCGAGGGCTGAAGGGATGAACGACCTCCTAAAGCGCTCAATCCAGCAGCACAGTGAGAGGAACATGCTACTTCGGGTCGTTTTCTGGGTCATGATAACATTGTGTAGAGGGTGACGGGGGGTTATTCAGGATACCCTGCATTAGAGCCCTCATCCTCCTCTCCAACACAGCTCCCACAGAGTTAACATTTCTCCCCACCACAGATGTACATTTCCTTATCGGTCTGTCTAGTCTATTGCTGTCCCTTGCGGTCAAGCAATACAGTATTTACCTTTAACTTTTGTAATGTTTGTTCAGTTCTCTCGTTATCTGTGACCCCATTTCCTTGCCCCACTTTGTGAACAACAGTATGTTTAATGAATATGTTTTTCTTTTAGGAAACAAAAATGACAGAAACATAGCATCATTATGTTTATCTGACCTGGTAATAAATCTGTAGCTACAGGTTTAAAATGTCTTTCACTTCCTAATCTTGTGTTTTATTGTTTTGTGTGTGAAGGTACTCTTTTGACACAGGCCTGCTGACCCCAGAGCAGCGTCTCTCTTATGAGGAGAACGGCTTCCTTCTTATAAAAAATCTGGTGTCTCCAGAGGATATTGAAAGGTTCAGGTAAGTTAAAAAATGACAGCTGCAAAAAGAAAATTGAACAAGGAGATAATATTGATATAATCTTTAGAGCGCTGTGATGTTTTTATCTTCTTCAGGAAGGCATTTGAGCAGATTTGCCGACAAGAAGTCCAAGTTCCTGGGCTCGTTGTTATGAGAGATGTGGCCATCGCAAAGTCGGAATTTGTTCAGGATCAGAAAGCTGTGTCTAAACTGCAGGATTTCCAGGAATGTCCTGAACTTTTCCGCTATTGTGCCTTACCAGAGGTATAAAAATACATTCACACATCCCAGCTTTATATAATAAAGAATATGTTCAACAACCACATCGAACTGTTATTTTCCATTGACAAAACTAAAAAAGACTTTGAACTTTTGTTACTCTGTTGCAGATTTTAAAGTATGTGGAGTGTTTCACTGGACCAAACGTCATGGCCATGCACACCATGCTGATTAACAAACCTCCAGATGCAGGTGAACTGCAGTAAAGACACTGCTTACACTGACATTTATTTTAGTTTAGCCACCAAGTGGATTTTTACCTTCCTCTTTTTTTTTAAATCATTCTATATTTATCCCTCATGAGAAAATGACTTTTGCTACATTGCACAGCCTGCGACAGACTGGCAACCTGTTCGTGGTGTACTCTGCCCTTCGCCTTGAATCAGCCGGGATGGGCTCCGTCACATTGGGTTCAAACATTTGCCCAAGAGGCCGGAACAGGAGCAGAGGGATGGCATGCTTTGGTAAACAAGCACGCTAATTATGAAAAGCCATTGGGGCCGCTACACGCACGTAATCTAGCACGCTAACGTAAAAATCAAGCGCCCTAGTGTTTAAAAAAAGTGCATCTAGCGCACTAAATTTAAAATGTAGGTTTGAAATCTCCTGACAATCTATTTTGATAGCATGTGCACAGAGACACACACATTTTAATGGGAGCAGTGTTGTTGCATCTTTGGCGCCATCTAGTGAAGAAACATCAAAAATGTCAGGTGAAATAAAACATTAACAAGGTTTATTTATTAAATTTTTTCAAGTGTGGCGGGCCGGATTAAAACATTTAACGTGTCGGATGTGGCCCGCGGGCTGTAGTTTGCTCTTGCCTCCACTAAGGGATAGACAGTTAAGAAGGTGACCGACTGACTGACATTTCACGGCTAAAGGCAGCCATGACTGCGCCAATGGTGGAAGCAACTGAGAATTAGGTGTCTTAGGCATGGGCCTAGTGAGATTTGAACCATCTTCTTCCGATCCAAGGACGGATATTCTACTACTGAGCCAACGCTCCTTCCTTTTATGCCATGAGTAACACATTTACTTTGTTAAGATGTAGCTTAATTTATTATTTACTTATTATTTATGATCTTGTCCAGCTATAAATAAGTTGCATTTTTTTTTTTTTTTTTTTCACATTTTCTGAATTACAACCACTAGTTCTCTTTCTTAGCTCTAGATTTATGCCTGTAAAGACTATACCTGTGTTTTTTGTCCACTTAGAACTAATTGTTTGTGACTCTTTTGTTACCTCAGGTAAAAAGACGTCCCGTCACCCAATGCATCAGGATCTGCATTACTTCCCATTTCGCCCATGTGATCGCATTGTCTGTGCTTGGACCGCAATGGAGAAGGTGAACAGGCAAAATGGCTGCCTGGTTGTTCTCCCTGGAACGCACAAAGGCACCCTGTTGGAGCATGACTACCCTGACTGGGAGGTAAACATGCACACAAAAACAAAGACACATTCTAACATAAGCAGGAAGTGTTTTTACAATAGAAGTGTCCACCTTTTGCTCATGCTCAGTCTGTCCCTTCAGGTACTGCTCTCCCACCCTTTAGCCAAAAATATAAGTGAAACTGATTTAATATATCTATAACCTTTTTTCGGCAAATATCGCATTTCTGAGCTAACAAAAGCTAATAGGTTTGTCTATGTTTGTGATGAGATAAGAATTATCACCCTACAAAAGCACAGTGTCCCCTCTTTAAGAAAAAAATAAACATTTTATGCATGCATGTTTCCTCAGGGCGGGGTGAACAAAATGTACCATGGAGTGAGAGACTATGACCCGAAACTCCCTAGGATGCATGTTGAGATGGAGAAGGGCGACACACTCTTCTTCCATCCATTGCTCATCCACGGCTCGGGCATGAACCAGACACAAGGCTTCCGCAAGGTACAAATTCTACCACAATCTTTGTATTTGTAATTTTACTTTTTAAGAGTCAAATCACAGGAGGTGTGTGGATGCAGTGAAGGAGGACATGAAGATAGTTGGTGTGATTGAAGACTCAGAAGGGAAAACTATGCATCCTCTGGCTTGGAGGATCCAAGCTGGGCAGGTGTTCCCTGGGCAGGTGTTCCCTGTCCAGCTGTGAGATATAGTCTCTCCAGCAGGTCCAGGGTATGACTCTGTACCTCCTCCTGGTGGGACATGCCTGAGACACCTCACCAGTGAGGCATTCGGGAGGTAATCTAACCAAATGCCTGAACCCCCCCATTTGGCTTCTCTCGATCTGGAGGAGCAACAGCTCTACTCCGAGCTCCTCGCTCTATCTACGAGTGAGAGCCCAGCCCCCCTGCTCGCCTTAGTGCTGAAAGGAAAAGTTCTTATAAAAGTCTAATCAAATAAAGCCAAGATATCATTCTGCAGTTTTGGTTTATTGCATTGGGTAAGATTGGGTTGTGTGTGTTTGTGTACCATTAGGCCATCTCCTGCCACTACGCCGGCAGTGACTGTTATTACATCGATGTAAAGGGAACCACACAGGAGAACATCGAGAACGAGGTGAAGGAAATTGCCGAGAGAAAATATGGCGTTAATGAGATCGACTTCAAGGTGAAACACTCAAACTCAATGTTCAAATATGACTTTTTCTGTTACAAGACTTTCTATTTAATTATGTTTTTTTTACAGGATACCTGGGCTGTCCGAGGCCGTCTGGTGCAGGGAGAAAGGATTTCCCTGTGAAAAAAAAAAAAAAATCACACCTGGAGGGCATTAGTGTAGCAGAACAAAAACTAAGCTAATAATCCCACTTTAGTTCAAAAGGTCTTGCGATAATGTAACTGAAGGAGAAAACTATGGTGCGAAATTATCTAAAGGATACTGTATGTGTTAAAGAGAGATTACAAATGGGTGAAAAGATGAACGACTGAAAAAAAGCAACAAAGGAAGTTGTGTATGAAAGAAAAATTTGATAATAATCCAGTCAAAACTGAAGCACTTTGAGATGTAAACACCAGAAAGCCTTACTCTAATTCACTTTCTTTGTTTAACAAAAAATTAACTTTAAATTTAAATATAAGTTTGTTTTTAAACAGTTAAATTACAAGTAAATTTTAAAATAATAACGATTTAACACTAAAAATATTCAATGACTGCATATGCTAATAATGCCTTATTTTTTATCGATTAGATAGATAGATAAAACCTTTACCTTAAATTCCTCAGTCCTGCAGCGCATTGAGAGGAACCTGTTTTTTCGGGTCGTCTTATGGGGTGTGATAACATCATGTAGAGGGTGACAGGGGTTATTCAGGATACCCTGCATTAAAGCCCTCATGCTCCTTTCCAAAACAGCTCCCACAGAGTCCCCATTTCTCTCCACCACAGATGCACTTTTCCTTATCAGTCTGTCCAGCCTATTGTTGTCCCTTGCGGTCAAGCTGCCCCCCCAGCAGATGACACAAAGAAAACTGCAGTACCACGACAGACTGATAAAAGATGTTCAACACGATAAGCAATAGCAGTATAAAAAAAAACAAACAACATAATATGTCAATGGTGAGACATTGTTTTAAACAAAAAAACATGTTAAATAGTTATTTTATTGTTGATTAGTTTTACTCAGCTAATTTCTTTTTGTTAGTAATTACTAATAGGTTTGATCAGCAAATTGAACTGATGTAAAACTTGGATTCTTAATAAACTGATAACAAAACAGATGAAGACATCTTTTTCTTTGTGCAGGAAAGTAAAAACTTTTAAGCCATACCATGCTGGTCACCTACAGTTTGTTCTCTTCGCTCTTTTTCAAAGACTTACAGCTGTTTTCATTCAGACTGCCGACCAGGTTAAGGTTTCTGTAGGCCTCCGGCTGTGGGTGTTAGAACAGAAAGCACAAATCACACCGTCTACTAAAACCACATGCTCAAATCAAGTCACAGATATGGAAAAACAAACCATCAGATAAACCTGCACAGTTATGAAACATGTAGCTTTTACAATAAAAATTTAAAGCTGCACTCTTATCATCAACACCAAAGAAAAAGTTACTACTTCTTTGCAAATAGGTACGATATACACATCACTAGTCACACTTACTGTTGAAAAAAAAAAAAGTTCATTCTACAAAACATAATTTGTACAAATATAATATAACTTCCACTTGCCTTTCAACTATGCTCATAAAATGTTACAATCTTTAATCTGATTGCTGTGCTGTCTGAATGTCTGCCAAAGTTTTCTTGCACAAAAAATTGTGTTCTCTGCACACATGTTTATAACTTCTGTTAATCAAAGCACACACATTATTGTAGGTAAAATTCTATTAGTTTAGGTCAATTTCTCAATAAATATTCTGCAGCATATGTTGTTGGCAAATGTATGTCTGCATCTTGATACTTATCCGTTTATGCAGCATCAGCTATGGGTAAATAAGCCAAAGCTGGAGCTGCAGGTCCTACCACACTTACTGCAATTGTGATGAGTGCTATGAGTCATGGGGGGGAACAGTGGCAGATTGATTTTTTTTTTTTTTTGCTGTTTCTGGGTTTTCGTAGCCCATAGCAGCAATAAAAACAGGGTAGAAGAATGTGACGAATCTGAAGGTTCATAAAGGACAAGGAGATGATTGGACACAGGTGTGGGAGATGATGATCACGGGCAAGAAACCGATTGACTGATTCCAAGTCGACCAACGGGTGTGTTGAAAAAAAAGATGCAATTTAGACAGTATTGCCAGCTCAGCGACTTTGACGCTATATTTAGTGAGTATTCAGACGCTCCAGCATTGCTCAAGAATCGCAAAAAAAAGCTATTTTTTTTCTCAAAAAGTGACAATTTAGTGAGGTTTTTTTTGTGTGTGTGTGTTATTAGAGATTTTTGAGGTCTGTGATTTGAAAGCACGTTGTTAAGCCTGTTCTCGATGAACAGCGCCTGCTGCTGCTGTGGCCCCTCCTGAAGCAATACATGCACGGGGAAAATGTGTGTGCATCAGAGAGAGAAAAGAAGAGCAAGCAAGAGGAATAAGTTGGTGTGTGTGTGTGTGTGTGTGTGTGTGTGTGTGTGTGTGTGTGTGTGTGTGTGTGTGTGTGTGTGTGTGTGTGTGTGTGTGTGTGTGTGTGTGTGTGTGTGTGTGTGTTTTGAGAGAGAGAGGAATTTACGTTTGTGTGTTTGTTTGTTCGTGAGAGGGTGCGTGTGTGATGTCTAATGGCTGTATAATAACAACAAAACGTGTTGTGAGGGTAGGTTTTTTTACAGAATGGAAACGATCTGTGTGTTTGTGATGTTGACACAGGACTGAGAGATCTCAGGAGGTTTGATATTTGAAAGTAGATCTTGGGGACAAAAAAGAATGGGAACCCATGTTTTATAGCAATATGTACTGTGGTATCTCCACAGCGTGGCATAATTCACTGTCTCATTCAGAAAAAAAATAATAAAATGCTGGATGCAAAGTAATCCCATCCTTTCTCTCCATCTCCTCCCCTTGGCAACTTTCTCTCCTCCTATTTTCTCATTTCTTGTCACACTTCCTACATTCCTCGCAGTCATAACCTGCAAGGTGAGCTGCCTGGTTCTGAAGAGATTGAATTATTGTTGCTTAAAATGTCTTGGACTCAAATTTTGACCTTGTTTTTTATTCTCTGCCCTCCTCATCCTCACCTGTAAGTACTTTACCATGGTACCTAAAGTTTTTACAGGTATATGAGATATATTTAATTTCTTGTAATATTTATTTTTACAACAAAATCAGAATAAAATTATCCTGCAAATTTTCAGCAAATTTTCAGTTTTGAAAACAGTTCCAATTGAACTAATTTGGTTTTAAAAGTAGGAGAAAATTTGACAAAAGTATTCAATTTTTTGCATGTAAAGTTTGCGATAAATAATTTTATGAGTGAATCGAGATAACAAAATTTTTTATTTCAACCTGGCCTGCATTTAAACTGTGGCAGGAATATAAATCAAGATTAGACATTTGGTTGAGCTGAGTCTGGATTAGTGAGTCACTGCTGTTACATAAGTCTGAATGCTGCAAGACCTATCTGAAGAGAATCACATCCAATAATCAATAAATCTAGATTTTAATCAATTTGACTCAATTCTATTTTAATATCTTGACATTTTTATTGATAGAATAAAAATATTTTGACCCTTTTAAAAAATTTATACACCTTGATCACAGAAAACTAGCAAAAAGTTGTGGGTTCTTTGCAACTTTCTTGTTAATTTTTCTTTATTTCAAATTTAAGTGTCTATTTTTTTGTTTACAAATGTACAATATGTAGGCGGCAAACTAGAGTTTTTTTTAAAAAAATCCCTTTCTTTCTTTTTCACTTAGTTTCCACTGAGGCTGAAGGTGCTTCTGTACAGAATGACCCAAAACCAATACCTGAAGGTGAAGTTTTTCAACAACTTAGAAAAGAAGTGTCTATGCGCACCACCGGGCATTGCTCATATTAAACTTGACATCACCTTGGCTAGCATGTGTCCTAGAGTTCCATTTCTCTACAAAAAGAAAAACAATTTTCCCTGATAAATGTTATAAACTACATACTTAAATTTTTGTTTGCTTGTTGTTGCTGACAGTGGGGATTATGGCTACATATCTATAAAAACGTAAAAATATTGCTAAAGCTAAATCTCACTGTCGATAACTTCCAGGGCAAATATTAACCCTAACCTCCCAGACTAGGTCGTCCCAGCTCCTGGTGTATACGCAGTTCCCAGTGGTGCGAATAGGCTCGGCCAAGTAAATATCACCTATTGACATTTTTTTAAGTGCTGATCTTGTGAATCATAACCCTCAGGTGCAGCTAAAGAGGTGTTCATGCCTGAGGCGGATGCTTCTAATTTCTTCAAACGCCGAGGCCGCCGCTCTGTTAGATACTACGAGGTGCTGGGTAGGATACCTTGTCCAATATAAAAACAAAAGTCCCCTTAGAGGGCTTCACACACAACTAATTAATATAATCACAGTCAGCTTGAGTATGAACTAAATCAAACTAACCCAGGAAAGCATTGGCTTTGGATCCCTGTGAAAAAAAAAAAAACTCCTTGTATATCTTTCTTCTTCTACTCATCCGAAGTCAGGTTTGTTGGGCCAGCTTGGGTTAGTGCCTGAACTGCCTCAATTGGCTCATCTCTGTGCTGAGAATCATGGGCTCTACTCAAATCCATTCTCAAATGGTAGAGCTCTTTATCCTTTGACTGAGGCCCATCTAGTAGTTTTGGGCATCACACACACAGCTGGTGACCGTGGATAAAATGGTAAATTTACATTTAAGTCAACAGCAACATTATTCATGTTTATCTTATGTAGCAGATGGGCTTCATCCAGAATGAATTGAGGTTGAAGTAGAGATTCAGGAAGAAAGAGCCTTAAGTTGGGATAGTAGCACATCTGGAATCAACTTAGCTCCACGTGTCGGTGGGACTCACATGTCTAGAACCGTACCTAGGAGGAACAAAATGTGAATGGTGATAAACTCATGAGACATGAAAACAAAAAAGTTAACTCTATTTCTAGCAAGCCACCAACATTTTGGTCAAACTTCTCTTCTGCACTTGTTTGTTATTTGGTTCATTTTTTATTGATATATGTAGATGACAGCTACACTCTGTTAAAAAAATGCAATAGGGCTGTGTACAATCAAAACAATCTGGTTTGCTGTGTTGGGGTTTGATTGGGACAATGAGTGGGTTTGTTTCACAGCAAGCAGAGAAAATGGAAGATCCTACTCTGTTAAAATGTCAAGCAGATGTCTTAGTGCTATAAAGAGACAACTTTTGGATGTGCACACAAGCTGGACGCTGCAGAAGGAGTCACAGGGTACCATGGAGCAAATTCTTCCTTTGGAGTGTCTGCACAAAAACACTATTCTTTTGCTGCCAATGTGACAGACCTAATAAAGGACAGAAAAACTCATATTGAAGGCAACTAAATGCAAAGAAATAGTTTCAGCGATTTCACAAACTCATTTAATGAAGAAACACTCAGCAGTCAAAATCCTTGAAAAGCTTTAAGAATTGGAATGTTGAAACTCCAAAATACATGTGAGGAAAATATTCCATCTTTTCTAAGGTATGGCATTTCATATCATCTGTTCACTCCTGGAAACTCTATTAAAGTAACATGTGGATCTCTAGGGTGGCTTTCAAAGACTGTCTGTGGATTATTGGGCTCCCTATTCCAGAACAAACACGCCTATGTTATTTCTTTTGACGTTAAAATGATAATAAATTTGGCCTACGTGGAGAAGTAATAATTGAAGGCCAACAAGAATCTGAATGCAATTCCATGTTGATCATCAATAAAATAGACAAATATTTCCAGAAGATGGTGAAGGATTCGTTAAGTTGCAGTGACTGTAGTCGGGATTCACCTTTTTAAAAAAAAAAAACTAAACAATTTGGATAGCACAGTAGGGCAGTGGTTAACACGGTGGCTTCACAGCAAAAGATCAGGGATCGAGGCCTGGGTGAGACGAGGCTTGAAACACTGGTCTTTCTGTGTGGAGTTTGCATGAATCCCCTCCATGAATCAGTGGACCATCAGAAGAGCAGCTTGTGCAACAGACTCCTGCAACCCCGCTGCTCAAAGGATCGGTACAGAAAATTATTTCCGCCATCGTCCATCAAACTATTTAACCTCTCACTTTCAAACCTGTAAATACTCGCCATTCACAACAATTATACATTAAAAAAATCATGTTGTTGTTTGATTGTAGCAGTGCAGCACTCAAAATTTCCCATCGGAGATAAAAAAAAAAGTATTTTCAATTCAATTCAATGGTCTCCTTGAGTACAGTATGTGTGGGTTTTCTTCGGTACCCCCAATTCCTCCTACCCTCCAAAGACATACATAATAAATTGATTGGCCACTACAAAACTGCCCCTAGAAATGAGTCTGTGTGTGGCCCTGCAGCGGGCTGGCGACCTGTTCCTGCCTCTCACTTGAAATCAGCCAGGATAGGGTCTGGAATGTAATTAAGAAGAATGTAATTAATTATAGAATGTTTTTGTTAGACTGCATGAAAAGTCATTTGGACCTTTTTCCTACAGTAACTACCACTGGTGTGAGTTGCTAACACATGGGTATGTCGTTGGGACAACATACCTTTTAGATAGTTTACTATCTCTGTGAGTTTTAGGATTTGGGATCATATCCAGAGCTAATTTAGGGAAATTAAATAAACTTCCCAAGTAAATAAAAGCTGTCAACATCCAAAAGGAAAGTTGGACTTTGTCAAGGCTGACTTTTATCACTTATTTTGTTCATTACTTTTAAGGACTGAATTTTTAGTCATGGCTGAGGCGCTTGTGATGGGGACTTTGGTGGCTTCAGGACTGGTTCAGACTAGAGCCGCTCTTCCGCTGCACTGAGAGGAGCCAGAAAGTTTTTGATGCGTCCTGGACTTCTTGCAAGGCTGGTTGTTTTTGGGCTTCCTGCTGGATGAACAACCTTTCTTGGGTTGCTGGGGAACATCTTGGGACTCTCACTGATGAGCTGGAATATGAGACTGGGGGTGTTTATGTGGCTGCCCCCTGCAGCTTGACCCCTAAAAATAAGTGAGGAAGAAGACAGTATGATGTGGTAGAAAAGCTATCAAACAGAATTAAAACGTATCCAGATGTTTTCAAGGGTTAAATTTGCTAGTAAGGAACTGCCAAGCGAATAACATCTTGCACATAAAGGACCCCAGTAAGATTTCTTAATTATCTCTTCATTTAATTATAGACGGCCACACAGTATGGGAATTCCCATGAGGTTTTATATAAATACAGTTTTACATAAAGTTACTAAATGGTTTGCAATTTTAAGCCTTGTGGTGGACATGTTGAAATTAAATCTGATGGGGTTTTTTCACCAAAAAATGTCTTACATTTAACTATCTCTTGTTTAAATTAAATTTAGTGGTGAAACAAAGCGCAATCTGAAGTGGTAGGGTATGAAACTGGACATATTATTTAGGTGCAAATTTTCAACTTTTCACGAAGAAATTTTTGTATATTTAAAGTCTTTAAAGCAAAGGGGTTAAAAGTTGGTAAATTGGAGATATTTTCAATTATGTCAACTCTCTAAAAGTTACATTTAGCCATAACACAGAACATATTAATAAAATTTCTGTAAGATCAAAGTTATTGACGCGAAACAGGTATTTTGTCTTTATTATGTGGACGTTTACTGACTTTTTTTCTCTTGGTCAATAGCTGAGCAAAGAGTGAAGCTGGCAGCAACTGAGCGATGGAGGGAGTACAACGAGGAACAAAAGAATGAGCACGAGAACTATGTTGAAGAGGATCATAATGGTAAAAATCTCATTTTACAAATTAAATGTTCAATAATCTGCATTATGAAAAAAAAAACACTGAAAAGTACAATGTTAACTGTCCATGAATGTGGAAACAAACAGAATTTTTTTTCCTGTAATCTCACAAGAACGATTGAAATAGAAATATCTTAAATCTTCTTGCCAGGAGGAAACAAATGGAAGACGCAAAATGCATGTTGATGCCTGTGATAGAAGAAGATTTGAAGTAAAATCTGGCATTTAGTGGTATGTCAGTTGTTATAAAACTCCTTGTGAAGACTATAGGAAAGGATGGCTTAGGAAGAAAACAGTGAAATACTGAAAAGCCATTTATATAGCGTCTATTTGTGTTCCAGAGAAGATGAACAGTTGTTTCTGTGGTTGTCAGCGATTTGTGTTCTGGTTGCAATTTGTGTTTCTATACTGAGAACTTTGGACCATAAAAATGTGGCTTTGCTTCATTTGTAGAGAAAGAGAACAAAAGAATGATACTCAATTCATCCTTCAATGGGAAAATTTGTGCGCTGCATTACACTGCAGCAGGCTGCCACGACGGCGCCAATGGTGGGAGAAATAGGGTTTAGGTCTCTTCCCCAGGCACACCTAGACATGAGCTCAGTGGAATTCAATCCCACAAACTTTCGGTCCAAGGGCAAACATCCTACCACTGAGCTATTGCCTCCCCCTAATTGTTCTAATCAGATTAGAACAATGTGATTTGAAGAGTTCATAAAAGGAAAACAAAGTGATTTGTGACAAATCAGTTCATCTAAAGTTAATTTACTTCTCATTCTATGTTTAGCTGGAAATTTTGATAATACATTTCTCTAAAGTACTAACTGTACAAATAAATGACTGCAGTTTATTCTGTATCATCCTGATTTTAACATCTAACTACTAAGTGAAGGTCTGTGGAAGTACTGTATGTCCAGTGGGTTGGATTATTACACTGGTTTAGTCACTGGCCTGAACAAAAAGACCTTAAAACAGCAGCAGTTTATTCAAAATCCTGCAGAACCAGAAAATATGATGACATTAGTCCTGTGCTTAGTACTCTGCACTAGCTTTAGAAAGTAGACTTAAAAGCTTCTCTGCTTGTGTTTAAGTGTAAAAATGTTAGTGTCTCATGAACCATCTAGAACTCTGAGGACCTTAGGGATCGGCCTGCTGCTGGTGTCTAGAGTCAGGACTATACATGGAGAACAAACTTCCTGAGGCTGTGAGACAGGCCGACACTGTGACAATATTTAAATCTAGGCTGAAAATTTTTTATTTGAGATTAATCACTTTTTGATCATTTTAAATTTTATTCTGTTTTGTAATTTTAATCCATTTTCCTGTACTTGTAAAGCACTTACAAGACACTTGAGTATGCCTCGTGTATGAATTATGACACAAATAAACTTGCCTTATTTGCACAAAAAACAAAAACCAAGAAAACTTAGCATTTGGATTATCATTTTTTTTAAAAGTTTTGATGTCTTTTCCTCAACAGAAATAAACGAGGAGAACAATGGAAAAGAACCGAACAGCTTCGGGAGTATCACTATGATGGTGTCGCTCCACGTTCCTACTGGTTTCACTGAGCATGGTGGGAAACCAGAAAGTGAACACCAGACCTGCACAACATGATCAAATATGTCAAAATGTATTGAGTGTGCGATGTATTCTAAGCTAAAATATTTGCTTGCATTTAACTTCTTTTTTATATGTACATAAATACGTTCATGTACTGCATTAATCTTTCCAAAAAAACTTTTCATTATTTGTTTTTTTAAGAGAGTTAAAGCTTCAACGTGAACAAAGTGGTGTCATATCTTTAACTCAAAATGACGAATAAAAACAACTTTCCAAAGTTGAAATCAGACATCACAATGTCTGGTATTTTAAGTATTTTTTAGGGAGGCGGTGTGTGGAAAAAAAACAGATATGTGAAGCTGTAGAAGTAATCAGAATGAAATGGAACCCGCATTCCATTAATACTAGACATAAAACAGGCAAAAAGACAGGCATGTCCCTCAGGATTACATTTTTTTTAATATACTTTATTAATCCCTGACCGGGAAATTTGTGTGCTGCACTACACCGCAGCAGGCTGCCACCTATGACGGTGCCAATGGTGGGAGAAGCAGGGGGCTAGGCGTCTTCTCCAACAACACTAGATGCGAACTCAGTGGGATGCGAAACCGCAAACTTCCGGTTAACTTCCGGACCGTGGGCAAACGCTCTAACCACTGAGCCTGGTTGGATACCTCCCGAACGCCTCGCTGGTGAGGTATTTCGGGCACATCCCACCAGGAGGTGACCCAGAGAAAGACCTCGGATCCGCTAGAGACTATGTCTCACAGCTGGCTGGGTAATGCCTCCTGGGTGAGCTAGAAGATGCAATCGGGGTGAGAAAAGCCTGGGTGTCACGTCTAAGTCTGTTCCCTCAGCGATCCGGCCCCACATAAGTGGAAGACAACAGAACAGAAAAGTGTATTATAAAAGTAAATGCTAAAGTCATTCATTAATTTCTTTGAACTGCTTATCCTTACAAGCAGACATATTGAAAATAAATTTTTAAGTGGTGAGTCTAAATCAGTATTTGAACTTTATTTTAGCCCACATGTAATTATCCCAGTTTAAGAAATGAGATGTCATTCAATAGCAAAATCTAACAACTTCTAGTTGTGTGTGAACCTAAATACAGAACTGCATAAAAGAAAAAATCTTATTTGACAACATTGGAGGTTATTTCTTTAATCAGCATCTTTCAGTAATTCCAGTTTGTCTGATTTAATAAATCGCTAAAATCAATCAAAACGCAATATAAAAACACAATAAATGTACATTTAAAAAAAGACTAATAAAATATCAACAGCAATATCACTTCATGCTGTTGAGAAACTTGGCGTGTTCTTCTCCTCGAGGTTGGAGAAGCTCTCCTCCAATCTTAGGTCCGGTTTTCTCCTGAAGTGAAAGAAAAGTAGCAGGTGAGGATTTTCTCCTGTGTATATTTCTTTCTATTTGAGAGGAGGTTCTCCAGCTTACCTTCATCATCCCATCGCGTTCCCATTTAAACAGCCCGCAGTTGCTAAAAAAGAGAAAATTAAAAAAAAATCAAAATGCCTTCAAAGTTCCCTTTACTCCATGCATGGGCAAACTACGCCCTGTGGGCCACACAGGGCCTGTTAAACGTTTTAATCCGGTCTGCCAAACTTGGAAGAAATTAAATAAATAAACCTTATTAATGTTTTATTTTACCTGCAATTTGGATGTTTTCTCACCAGATGGCGCACTCTAAATATATTGCTTTGTTGGAAAAAAACAACAATACTGCTCCCATTAAAATGTGTGTTTTTCTGTGATGTGCACGTTGTCAAAATAAACAGTGCGGGTAGATATGGAAAGCCATCGGGCCCAATACACGCACGTAAACAAGCGTGTTAGATGTTAAAAACAAGCAAAATATTACATCAAATGAAAAATGAAAAAAGAAAATAAATTACTGGCGGAAGGAGTGCAGCACACAAATTTCCCCCTCACCGGGGAAATTTGTGTGCTGCACTCCTTACACCGCAGCAGGCTGCCCTTCGATGGCGCCAATGGTGGGAGAAGTGGGGGTTAGGTGTCTTCTCCAAGGACCCCAGACGGTGGTCTCAGCGGGAATCAAACCCGCGACCTCCGAGTCCGCGGGCGAGCGCTCTACCGCTGATCTACCGTCTCCCGCTAATCAAGCGCTTAGATTTCAAACCTAGCGCCGCTAAATGCACGCTTTTAAGCACTATCGCACTAGATTTCAGACCTAGCGCGCTAGATTTGAAATTTAACACGCTTGATGTAACATTTGTTTAAAATCTAGCACATCATTCTAACGGTCTAATTCAGTGGTTACCAAAACATGCCATCCCTCTGCTCCTATTTTGGCCTCTTGTCAAATGTTAGAACTCAATGTGAATGCGAATAAAAAAGTTTGCCCACCCCTGTCTAAGTCAGATTATTCTACCGCAGGGGTGTCCAAACTTTTTCACTCGCGGGCCACATTGAGTTCTAGCGTTTGACAAGCAAGACGCATCCGAGGGGCGGGGTTCATAGACAAAAAGCCCTTTAGAAAATCCTGGAGTCGCCCCTGAGAACAGGATCAGATGGATGGCATGCTTTGGTAACAACTAGTTTAGACTGGTTAAATGGCGTGCTAGATTCTTTTTTCCTCCTTTTATTAATTGCCCCCATTTTAGAAAATTGGGGGGCTCACATACTAATTTGCTGTTTCTATTTTAGCCTCTAGATGGCAGCATTTAGAACACGCAGGTAACAGCGCTGCTGCCCGATGTATTACGTAATTCTACACGCGAGCCAGGCGCTATTGATTTTATGGCGGAGACTGCGGGCCGGATGAAAATTGACAACGGGCCGCATTTGGCCCCCGGGCCGGACTTTGGACATGTCTGATCTACCGTGTCAGGAAGGAAGGAGGATCTTCAGGCTTACCTGCAGTGTTTATGTGGCAGCCTGTCCAGAGCGATGGCCCTCTGACCACAGGAACATTTGAAAAATCGTTTGACAGCATCATGCCATCTTAGCTCATGATTTTCATTCACACATCGATCTGCTGGCTTGAAGTAGGTGTAGTTGCACTAAAAAGACAAGGATTAGTTACTGACTTTGTCTTTGCATTTTATTCTAAATTTCCGTAAGTTTCATGTACCTTTTTACAGGAGACGGCCCGACATTTCATCTCTCTGATTCCCTTCATCTTCTCCTCCATCTGCTCCTTCTTCACCAACATGTCAAAGTATCGCTCCTGCAGCTGGTATTCCGCCTGAGAGGAAGGACATGTTCCTTTTTCAATGACTTTTTTTTGTTGGTGTAAAGACAAGAGGACAATATGTATTGCTCGTACCGCTTGTAGGATGAGGTTGTGACGAGATTTAGCATTTAGTATCTTCTGAAACTCTTCCGATTGGATGTAACTGAGCTGGTCTCGTTTCTTTTTCTGAGCTGGTTCTTCCTCGTTACTCGATAATTCACCTAGACACGTCAATCAAATGGTAAACTAAATTTCTAGGTAAGTTTCAATGAAAATTGAAAAGAGGAAAATTATTTGATCAGGTGTTGTTTATATCCCTTTCATCTTAGTGATGAAATAAAATCAAACTAATAACAGAAATCAGAACAATAACTGCTGCTAACTCAAAGAATATTTAAAAATGAAACAATCAGCGTCGTGCTTAAATGTTCTAATGTTAACTGTATATAATAACCAACCAGGTGTGACACACCTGGGTAGTAAAACAGTTAGGTACCACAGGTGTCCTATTACCACTAGGCGCGGTCTGATTTGTTTCTACTCTGGCGCTGATCTCGCTTATGTTGCTCCTCTTCCTCTTCACAGCATTGGGATCTTCCTTTTTAAGCCCGGTCCCTTTGGCCCGCAGCTTCCTCAACGCAGCCATCTTGGCAGCCGACAATCCGGGAGAAGGTGTCGGAGGGAGGCTGTTCTCAAAGAAAAGGATGTCATCGCCCTCTGAAAAACCTCGACCCAGGGTAGGGCCATGAGGGACCTCGGGACTTTTGGTAGCTTTTGGAACTAATGAAGCGGCTTTAGGAGAAGTCTGACCACGCTGGGGTTGGGTTGGTGTGGCGGTGTTCTGGAGGACTTTCTGTCCCAATCTCTGTTGTCGACTCGCAAGGAGCTCACGCTGCTTCTGTTTCTGCAGCTTCAGCAAATCAGAAGCTGAAATAGACTGAAAAGGAACTTTGGCTGCATCTGTGGAACCTGTAAAACAGAAAGTCAATAATTCATCCAAAATCTGGAAATCCTGCTAGATGAGAGCTTCTCAAATAATGAAACATACAATTCCCCAAGGGGCGCGTGTAACCTTGGGGAAAAAAAGTTTTTAAACATTTTTTTTCCATATTCAAGTGTAATTGTTGCACTTCCAATACAGTAGTTGGCGGTAGCGTTCTCATTGTCATGAGTGTGTGTAGGGTGTACTAGCTTTAAGGTGTAAGTTTTTAACACTGAGTAGGCAATAGAAGCGCAGTAAAAAAAAAAAAAAGAGTGGTGGACGTGAATGTTTTCTTCTTGCTGGGGGATTGAACAGAAAATAATTGAGAAGCATTGCGCTAGTTTAATCTTCACTAAACAGACTTCATAGACCACCCGCTTGCTTTTTAATCCGATTAGCTACAGGCTTGTTCACACTTTGGATTCTTTTTCTTTCATATCTGAGAGCATTTTGGAGATATTGCATTCACAAAATTGTTATGGAAGTACAAATACACAAACATAATGACAGTGCAGGTGCCCTCCTCGACATTCTTTGGGCAGAGGCATAAAAACAGCATTAGGATGTCAAAAACATCTTTCTGGGTTGTATACCTGATTGGTTGCCGTGCACAAGGTGTTTCTTTAGCTGCAGAGCTCCGGGACTTGGGATCGACATCAGATCCTTGAACTCATCTGAACAACCTGAAACTTCACCCGACCGCATCGCTAAGAAAAAACAAGAGAGACAATGAAATGATAATAATAAGATAGCTGAGAAAGCATGGTAATATGCAGAATGACTTATGGTAACCATATGTAGGCAGTAGTAGAAAGGAGACAGATAGGGGGCTTTGGGTACATGGTTAGGATGCCCAAAGCTGCAGCTGCTGCCCCAAATACCTGCTTTCATGTGGACGTGAAAAACACAGCAGAACATTTCAGCTTACCGAGTCCTTTGGCTTGATTGACCAACTGAGCAGATCCTTTCACAAACAGCTTGTCCAGAGTTATCTGAGTTGGTTTGGTGGGCTTGGATGAACCTCTGCAACACAATTTACAAGTATCTGAAATGTATTCAAATGAGTTTTTACACTTATTTCAACGACTGGCTCAAATTTGCTTTAAAAATCACATTAAAACAAACAAATCTAATTAATCCAACAATTTTTTAATGACTCACAAGGAAGTAGCGCAAGCAGCTGAAGAGACGCCACCGTAGTGAAAGCCGTCATGACACAAACGTTCTCTTAAATTGTTCCCTTTCAACTTGTTCGGGGCTTTTCCGGAAAATGAGGACTGCAAGTCGGCTCTTTTTGAACTCATCTTCTTATACTGAGCCTTGACGTGATACTGGCAATACTGGCATTCATACTAAAACGAGATGGAAAATTATTATTGTGATGCAGTCCAACTAAAACAGCATCTGATGTTACAGGACAGGGGTGCCCAACCAGTCGATCGCAGTCTATTGTTAGTCTATTGTCAAGTCAACTGCCAGGCGTTTAAGGGAAAAATTAAATAAAGGACAGTAATGTCAACTCATCAACTTTAAGGCTATACTGAGCGAGTATTTATACCCTCATACCCGCAAGAGTCGCTACAATTTAGCGACTCTTTTTCTTATTTTGAAAAAAGTGTCAATCTAGCAACTTTTCTAGTGTTCTAGGAGATTTTTGAAGTCTGTGGCGTGAAAACCCGTTGCTGAGCCTGTAATCAACGAGCTGTAGCTGTGGTGCTGCTGTGGCCCCTCCCTCTCGCAAAGAGCTGCGTGCGTGCATGCAGAAAATGTTTGTCTGTTGTGTGTGTGATGTTAAGAGGTGAGAGAAAAAAGAGAGCAAGAGAAACGAGGATTTTGTTGTATGTGAGTGTTGTTTTTTTTTCGAGGGAGAGGAATTTGTCTGTGAGTGTTTGAGAGAGAGGAATTTGTCTGTGTGTGTTAGAGAGAGAGGAACTTGTCTGTGTGTGTTTGAGAGAGAGGAATTTGTCTGTGTGTGTTAGAGAGAGAGGAACTTGTCTGTGTGTGCTTGAGAGAGAGGAATTTGTCTGTGGTGTTTGAGAGAGAGGAACTTGTCTAATGTGTGCATGAGAGACAGGAACTTGTCTGTGTATGTGTTAGAGATAGAAAAAGAGAGCGAGCTAGGTTTTTGCCAATGTGTGTTGTGTGCGCATGTTTGACAGAGAGAAATTTGTGTGTGTTTGAGAGAGAGAAAGGAACTTAGTCTGGTGTGTGTGTGTGTGTAAGAAAGAGCGGAACGTTTGTGTGTGTGGGTTCGAGAGAGGGTGGGTTTGTGATGTCTAATGGTTGTGATAATAACAAGAATAGTTTTACTGCAGGTTGGAAAACAGTTTGTTGGGTTTGTGATTTAACGCCGAACTGTTAGATCTCAGAAGCGTTCCTACTTGAAAAATAGAACTTGGGTCAAAAAAGGTGGACACCCCCGTATATAGGACATTTGAATGTGAGAGAGAAGACACACCATGTTCACAATTTGAGAGCAAGGGTCACCATTTTTTTTCATGCCTTTGCAAGTCCCGTAATCCTGAGCGTCCCCCATTATCAGTACCTTTTGAGGGTGGTCCACTGTCAAACTCACCTGCAACATATGTTTACTTATCATTGTGGGGAATGAGTTTGGATCCAAATTATGAGCATAAATCAGATCAGATAAATAAATCACAATCAATGAAAATAACATGAATTTAGTTTTTTTTATACCCACCCCGTTGTATCCTTCCTTCTGTTTCATTGGGTTTGGGTTGAGAAGTCCAATAACAGTCCCCAGCTCTGTTTTCCAGTGCTCCTTGTGAAACTTCACCAAACAAAAGCAGAGAGATGAACACCTCCAGGTTGTGGAGGTCGCTGAGTTTCCAGATACTGAAAGTTTTTCCCTGCGAGGAGAAACAACATTTTTATGAAATAACTGACTTTACATGTGTTTAGATCAGGGATCCCCAACCTTTTCTGCGCCGCGGACTGGTCTAAATGTTAAGCAGATAGAGTAAATAAGCCCAGCATTAAAAATGGTATTTTATCAATAATAATAATAAACGTAAAATCCACTTTGTCTTTATGAGGAGCTTTATTAGCTACGTCTTATAACATATCCTAATGCATGCTGGTTGCTATGGTAACATTAAAACATCACAAAAACAAAGAGCATAAAAATACTAGTGAGGGCGCTTCTCAGTAAGACTGAATCAGTGGAGTCCTGAGCCTGTTTTGCTGTAATCAGACAGCCCCATCTTGGGCTGAAACCGGAAGTATGTTTCTAAGGATCAAGTCATGCTTTGTAACTTTGTAACTATCCTGTTGTTTTGAACTCATTTGGCTAGTTGGAGATATAAATTTAGCGGGTTGATGCGTCAAAGGTGAGTCATTGACGGATGCGATGAAGAAAATCCGGCAACTTTTCAAGATAAAATATCATCATGACCCAGGGACCAATACTGGTCTGCAGCCCGCTGGTTGGAGATCTCTGGTTTAGACTACGCCGTAAGGAGTAATAAGATTTCAATCTGATCTTTTTTTTTAGGTGAGGAAACAGTTGGAACTTTACGCTGTTGTTGCTCTGCGGTGTTGCCTTGTTGATCACGACAGCAAACGTCACCAGTCACTTTCTTCTAACATTGTCCCGTGTTAAACGTTCAGGAACTTGTGACAGGCGGATGAGGCGGCGGTTGGCCATCTTGCGATCCATCTCAATGGAGGAAACTCTTGGCTTTCTAAAACAAATTGAAACAAATTTCAATTAAATTAAAAAAAAAAATTTACTTTCACAATTGCGCTGCAGGGTGACGCCGTGGTTAGCACAGTGGATTCACAGTAAGAAGGTCAGGGGTTAGAGTCCTGATGCGGGGGCGAGGCCTAAAACACAGGTCTTTCTAAGTGGAGTTTGCATGTTCTCTCTGTGTATGTGTAGGGTTTTCTCCGGTTTCCTCCCACCCTGAAAAACACGCATGCTAGCTTGATTGGCCGCTATCAAATTGTCCCTCGGAATGACTGCTTGTGTGGCCCCAGACTGGTGACCTGTTCGGGGTGTAGCCTGGCTCTCACCTGAAATCAGGCAGGATAGGCTCTGGCAGCCCCCATTAGGAATAAGGGGTTCAGAAGACATAACAAAACATTCAATTTTCTTTCTGTTTTTTTTTACCTGAGACGCAATCCTGAATATTTCTCAACAGAACTATCTTTAGAAACTGGAGGATGAAACGTAGGTTTGACCGCTGCTGAAGATGTAGTAGGTCGGCCGTTAGAACCTGGAGGTGAGCGAGAAGTTTCTGGAGTTTTCTTTTCTAATGGGAGAAAAGAGCTGCCGATCCGAATCTCCACTGGTGGTCCTTTTTCCTCTGAGGAACAATTATGAAAACCTGCATTAATATTTCCGATTGTAGCATTCAATGTTAACATCAAAGTTAAGTTTTACCAGGTGATGAGTTTGGTTTGGATTGGTGAGCGACTCTGGGTTTTCGTTTAAACGAGTCAGCCAAGTTGAGCTGAGAGGAAAAGTCGGAGGATTCTTGAACCTTTAAATTTTCTTTGCAAACTGAAGCAAAAGAAGAAGAAAAAAAAAACAATAAAATTTTGCTATAGATGCATCTTGAACAGTTTTTTTCCTTTTGATAAAAATATTATTAAGCAAAAAATTTAAAGAAAATTAATTGAAGATTGACATAATAAGAAAGATATTTTCATTAGATCAATTTTAGACTATTTCTAAACTCCTATTTAAAAAAGACCCCAAAAAGCTGGAACAGCATCCTCCATAGGGTGACTGGGCTCTCACTCAGAGATAGGGTGAGGAGCTCTGCCATCCGGGAGGAGCTCAGAGTAGAGCCATTGCTCCTCCGGGTCAAGAGAAGCCAGATGGGGCGGTTCGGGCATCTGGTTAGGATGCCTCCTGAACACCTCACTAATGAGATGTTTTGGGCACATCCCACTGGGAAGAGACCCAGACAGACCCCGGACCTGCTCAAAAGACTATGTCTGACTGCTGGACAAGGAACACTTTGGGATCCTCCTGGGTGAGCTGGAAGATGCAACCGGGATGAGTGAAGCCCTGGATTTCCTGCCTGAGGCTGTTGCCCCTGTAACCCAGCCCCAGATAAGTGCAAGATAACAGAACAAGGGTGGGGGGCATCCTGTTTTACCTGATGATGTTTTGGATTTCTGTGCAACAGTTTGTTTAGCTTGAGTTGGCTTAGATTTCAACTTTAGTGTGGTTGATTGTTTTGGCGTCACTGGTTTGAGACAACCCTTCTCTTCCTTTGGATTCCCATCAGTGGACGATGATAATCTTTGAACGTTTTGGCTTGCTTCGAGCTGTTCTTGCAACTTTTTCATCTGCTGCTGCATCTTTCTTAACTCCTCTAAAGAAGAAGAAAAACATTTAGCTAGCTTATTATCAGGTTCAAGAAGAAATATCTCCAATATCAAACCTTGTAAATCTTCTTTTGACTTGTTTAGATTCTCACAAGCATCTGATTCTTTGATTTCCTCATTTTCAATGTCATTAACATCTCCAAAGAGATCTTCAACCACATTTTCAGAAGTCTGCTCCTTCTCCTCCTCACTGCCTTCTCTGTACTCTTCATCATCATTCTCCTCATCAAAAAGACCATCCAAGTCTTCATCAGTCTGATCCTGACTAGGATTCTCACTTTCTTCCAGCAGTGCTGTCAAAATATCCAGATCATCCTCACCTAAAAAAGAAAAGATCAGCTCATCATGAACCACTGAGAAGCTGTTAAACTGTGTTTAGATGTTAACTTACATACCATCCATTTTTATTTACAGTAAGATGATCTGAAACAAATGAAAGAAAACATGTTAAAAAATGTATGGAATCTGAAACATCATTATTAGGAAGGATTATTTTTGATCAGGTTTTAAATCAAATATAATTTAATTCCTAATTTTTTAATTTTAAACTTATTTTTAAGATCTGGATCAAATATAATCATAATAAAATGATTACTAATAATTTTAATAAAGAAACAAGTATCATGTTTAATTCTGATCTAGAAACTGTTTACAGAGGGAAAAAATAGCAGCTGAATGAGAAATATGACAAAAAAACAAAGAAAAAAAAACTTACTTAATTCAGGTTGAAATGAAGCTGAATACCTAAAAAAACTTATTCAAATTCTCTATTTTCAAGATTTTGTTCCGATCGCCTAAAAAATATTTAAATGAGTAAAACCAAGGATAAAATTAAGAAAATAATAACAAAAAAAAAAATCTAAACTGGCGCCTTTCGAAGGACCCTGATGTTGTTAGCTGTCCAGCCGTTTGCCTGATCAAAAGTAAATATATTCACTTTAAATTCAGATAAATTTATTTTAATTAAGGAATAAGCGTATGATCTAATGAAAGTTCACTAACGTTGAAAAAAAATAAAAATATATATATATATATAGATATATAATGGTACTTTTAGTTAAAGAAACCGTAAGTCTTCTACGTTTTTTTAAGTAAAAATTTATTTGAAATAAATTAAATGTCAAATGAATAAATAAATAAAAACACGATTTGATTTTTTAATTAAATTGTATGATTAAAAAAAAAAAAAAAAATTGCACCAGACTGGCGACCTGGTTAGGGTGTACCCTGCTTCCCGCCTGAAATCAGCCGGGATTGGCTCCCAATTAGGAATAAGCGGTTTAGAAGTCGAAAAAAAACGTACAACAGGTCAAAAAAATTGACCATTGATTAAAATTAAAAAAAAAAGAGAGAAATTACTTCATTTGTACCCTCGGTCGTATGGGGTTAAACACCATAAAAAAGAAAGAGAAAAGTCAGGCTTTCATTCTTTATACATCATTTTTTATTGTCCAGGAACATAACGTACAATCAGAAATCCTTTGATAAAGTACAGAATGTCAAATAGTTATTGAACGCCCTGAATGTCAACGTCTGTAAAATATCATTTTATAATTACAAGACAAAATCAGCAAAGTCCTAACAAAAAATTCATTATTTTTTTTTTATATTAAAGTGCCTACATGGTGCAAAGTCTTCTTCACAGACACCAAAAATCAAATGATTAAGAAAATGTCCAAGATTTTCTTATAAATGGGGAAAAAAAGGTACAGAAAATTAAAAAAAAAAACAACAACAAACAGATTTTGCCCATAATGGATCTAATATTTTTAAAACAAATGTGCATGAAATGCAAACAGCATAAGATTTCTTATAAGAGTGTTTTAAATATAATTAAATTCATTGAATTCATTTGATTCAGGGACTATTTTCCAGTTTGTTTTTTTTTACATTGGTGTCATTTAATCGCAAACATAATTTGATCTTGCTAAATAAAATATACAGCAACCAGAATTGATTTCTTATTGGTTTCTTAGTAGAAAGCTTAAAAAAAAAAAGAAAAAAAAGTGTTTATCTCAGGATGAATATGACACGGCTTGTTTGGGAATGAGTGAAAAGAGATACAGATTGAGGCAGAGGAAGACTCAGATTATCAAGGTGTCATGATGCAGTTTTCATGGTAGTTCATAGTGATTGGAGGTCTAGTTGATGCAGTCCATAATGTGGATCTGCAGCGAGTCCAGGTCTGGCAGGATCTCATTGCACTTGGGACAGGCGTGTTCAGGAATGTTTCCCTGCTTTTGCCAGTCGGTACCTGCATGCCGAGTTAGAATATTTTAGGTTTGCATCTTACAAAACAGTCTGCATTAAAGGTCTCACCTCTTCCAACCAGAGAAGCACCAGGTCCATGCAAACTTCCTCCTGGTGGTCCATGTCTCCGTTGCATGTCATTAAGAGAGCGACTAGAGAAAAAGAAAGATGAGTTTGTATTTTTCTGTTCCGTTGCCTTTCGCTCATCCGGGGCCGGGTCGACGGGAGCAACAGCCTCAGACGAGAAGCCCAGGCTTCTCCCACCCAGCAGCATCCTCCAGCTCAACTGGAAGGATCCTGAGTCGTTCCCCGACCAGCTTTGAGACATAGTCTGTCCAGCGGGTCCGGGGTCTGCCTCTTGGTCTCCTCCCAGTGGGACGTGCCCGAAACACCTCACCAGCACCCCATCTGGCTTCTCTCGACCTAGAGGAGGAGCAGCTTGGCACCGAGCTCCACCCAAATGGCAGAGCTCCTCACCCGAATCCTTAATGAGAGCCCAGCCACCCTGCGGAGGAAGCTCATTTTGGCCGCTTGTATCTGCGATCTCATTCTTTCAGTCACCACACACCAGTTTGCATTTTGTCTACTTTAAAAAAAAAAGCTTGAAGAATTGAGTGTGAAAGGAAAATCAGCATCCTGTGTGGCTTCGTACCGCCCCAGTGAGTCCAGCTCCTCCTGCAGCTGTGTGTTCTGCTTCTTCACGTACTCCAGCTGAGCGGCCAGACGCTCCCTCTCTTCGTGAAGCTTCTCTCTCGCTGCTCGCTCTGCGTAGAAATCTGAGGAATACACCTCAGCCTGTAGAAAGTAGGAGGAAACTGACATGAAACATCTCCTGTATCCACAGATCATCAGATTCTCTCACCTGAGCCTGGAAGACCGAGATGGTCTCCAGTTCTTTTTCCTTAGCATACATCTCTTGCTTCATGTGATCGATGTGATTTTGTTTCGTAGCCAGCGCCTCCTCGGCTGAGCTCAGACGCTGATGCAGCTCATCCACCACTTCCCTCTCCACCAACAGAGACTGTAAGGGCACACCTCCATCAAGCATGCTAATTATAATAAATATCCTTATTTTATCACTTAAACTTACTTCTTTCTTCTTCTCCTCTTCTTTGAGCTCCTTGTAATCTTCAAAGAGTTTGGTGTAAGCGTCCTTCAGCTGTGCCAAGCTGTTTCTACAAGGTAAGCCACACACCAGTCATGTCCACACTCACATCTAATGTCAATTTAAAGTAACAAACCAGCTGATTGTGAATATTTTCAGTGGTGGGAAAACCACGTGTAGAAAAAGAGAAAATAAAAACTCCTATTTTTATTTATTTGTGCAGCAAAACAGCAGACAAAGCATGTGCCCGCGATCCACCCATCATATAACTTTGTTGACGGAGACGATAAATGGAAGCACTTATTGTTTCCCAGCAGAACAATTGCTCCACTGCTGTTCATTTCCTGCCTGATATGTTGCACATTCTAAACTTAATGTTCTTGTGTTCACTTACTTGTCCTCATCAGCCTTTCTCTGCTCCAGCTGGACCTGTGCCTGCATACTGCCCAGCTGTAGCTTCAGTCTTTCATTCTCCGACTGGACGGCCTGTTTCTCTCCCAGCTGAGCTTTGAGAGTTGCAACTTCTTGCTCAACCTCCCGACATCTTCGAGATGCGCACACAAAAAGAAGACACAATGTCACGTGGAATTAAATTCAGACAAAATGTGTAGAGTATGTTAAATGTGGGGAGGAGTTTTGAGGAACGTGTTTATATGTGCCCAACCTGTCCTGCAGGTTCTTTTTCATGCCTTCTGCATCATCCAGCTTGCTCTGAGCCTGCTGCAGCTCTTTGAACAACGTCATCATCTGACTTTTGAGGTTTTCAACTTCAGATGCAGCCTGTGGAAAAAATACCCCAAAAAATGTTTTCTTCTAATGTGACTTAAAAACAAAGCAAAAGAATTTTAAAACTAAAAAAAAAAAACCTTTTCTTCATTCTCAGCTTCATCTTTGGTCTCTATTTGGCTCGTTTGCGTTGATTCCTCGACACCGCGCTTTTTTTTCTCCAACTCTGTGATTCTGTTTGACAGAAAGTTTCAATTATCTTTAAACTGATCACAAAGATACTTTTTTAATACGTTTTTAAAGAAGAGAGACTTTTCCTCTACCTGGTCATGCTGGCAGCCAGCTTGTTTTGCAGCTCCTCACATCGTTTAGTTTCATTCCTTAGAGATTGGAGCAGCTGACTGACAGTCACCTCTTCGTTGTCCAGCCGAGATGCAGTCATGCTCAAATCAAGACGTCGGCTTTGCTCTGTACCGCACGCTACACTCAAACCGTCAACACCTCCATCCTGGAAAGAAAAAGCCACGAATGAAATCAGAAGTCCCCTGCTGAGGTCTTCTTTTTTCCCTATGAAAATATTAAGAATTCCTCACCGACACCTTGATGATTTCAATAAACGAGTCCTCTTTGGAGTCCTGCTCTGCCTTCAGCTGCAGCTCAGAATTCAAAGCCACCAAGTCATTCTTCTCTGCCTGCAGGCGGGCGATTTGAGCACGCAGGACATCCAGCTCAGCAGTCTGACGTAAACATTTAAAACAAAAAAGCATCAGTTCAGTTAGAAAACTACATAAATCTGTGACAATGAGGGTTTTATAAATCAGAAAAAGACCCTCACAGGGTATCCATCCAGGCCTCCTTCTGACCCCCCAGCTTGCTCTAGTCTCTTTGTTAGATCTTGGTTTTGGAGGTTAAGGGCTTCCATTCGACCTCTTGCTTCTTCTAAACGGCTTTCTAGGAATTGCCGCTCCTCCTGCTGTTTTTCCCTCCACGTAGCCAGGCCCTCATAACGTTCCTTCATCATCAGGTTGGTCTGACGAAGAGCCTCTGTTAGAGAAGTAGAGGAAGATCAATCTTAATCAAACTTTTTTTTTCTCTCAAATATTTGTTTGCCCCACTATCAATCATCAGCAGATAAAAAAGATTTGTTCAGTCTCGTTCTTACCTTTAAGGTCTCTGTTCTCTTGGATAAGGATGTTCATCTGCTGTAGAGTTTCCTCCAGCGTGCCCGACTGACCGGGAGTGCGAGAGATGTCGCCGTTCATCATGGGGCCTCCAGACGCCATGATGAGGAGATTACAAAGTCCAGCTTAAAAAAGAAACATCAATGTTATGATTGATTATTCATCAATCATAACATTGATGAATAACTTCATCAATGTTATGGTGAGTATTTTATTTCCTAAACTTCCTGTGAAAAAAATTAAGAAACCTCATGGAAATCCATGTGAAGGAGGGATCCCCCGCTCAGACAAACCGGCAACATTTTTTTCGCTCCATTATCTTCCACTTATCAGGAGCCATGTCATGGGGCAATAGCCTCAAAGAGGAAACCAAGGCTTCCCTCACCCCAGCTTCATTCTCCAGCTCATCTGCTAGGATCCTGAGGCGTTCCCCAGCCAGCTGTGAGACATAGTCTGTCCAGCGGGACCAGATTCTGGCTCTGGGTTTCCTCCCGGTGGGACGTCCCCAAAATACGTCATCATTGAGGCGTTCTGATTCTAACCAGATGCCCGAACCACTGGTTTCTCTTCACTAGCTTCTCTCGACCCACAATGAATCTAAAACTCCGATAAATTTGAGGTAATCCTATTCTTCAGCTATACACTAGCTTTTTAAACCTCATCTTTTGATCAAAATGATCAAGATATTGTTTAACTAAGCCAATATGTTGATTCTTCTTCTTTCGGCATTTCCCTTCAGGGGTCGCCACAGCAAGTCAGTTTCTTCCATCTAACCCTATCTGCTGCATCTTCTTTGGTCACACCAACTATCTTCATGTCTTCCTTCACTGTATTCATGAACCTCCTCTTTGGTATCCCTCTCTAGGCCTCTTTGGTGGTTCCAAACCCAGCATCCTTCTTCTGATGTACTCTCTCTCTCCTCTGCACATGTCCAAACCATCTCAGTCTGTCCTCTCTGACTTTATCTCCAAAACCTCTAACATGTTCTGTTCCTCTGATATACTCATTTCTAGTCCTGTCCATCCTGGTCACTCCCAGAGAGATCCTCAGCATCTTCATCTATGTTACCTCATCTCTATTTCCTGTCTTTTCCTCAGTCCCACTGTCTCTAGACCAAACAGCATGGCCGGTCTCACCACGGTTTTGTACACTTTTCCTTTCATTAAGCAGAAACTCTTGTATCACACCTGATACTTTCCTCCACCCGTTCCAGCCTGCCTGCACAGACATCTTCATCTCTTTTCCACACTCTCCATTGCTCTGGACTGTTGATCCTAGATACTTCAAATCTTCCATCTTCTTTATTTCTTCTCCCTGTAACCTCACTTTTCCATTTGGATCCCTCTCATTTACACACATGTACTTATCAGTACATTGATAAGTATGGTGTACTTTAATTACACTAAGTAACTTTATATACGAATAAACAAATAAACTTAAAATAATGTAGTTTTTTCTGTGTTATAGTTTCATAGTTAAATTTAATTGGGTGTTAAATAATATTCTTTAAGATTTTAATGGGATCATTTTCTGTAATGGGATGAATGGTTTTTACAGTAAACAGACTGGGTGACTCAGGACTTTTACTGAAACAGGAACAATATATCGATTATTTAAGCAATAAAGTCAAATTGAATCATTAATAAATCATCTCATTCAGAAACAGATCAATAAATTTAGTGAAATCTTAAAGTTTGACACATCAAACACTGAAGATTTTCAGATTTTGCTGTGTTTTGTTGTTCTGTAACACAAACAACATTTTCTTGTCAAATTATTTCTAATTTTTTTAATTAAATTTGATTTTACTTCCCTCTTATGGGCCTAAACTGCGCATGACTAAATAAAAAGCTGAAAAGTTAGCAGAAACTAATTGTTTTGTTGAAACAAACTGCGTCACACCAAACCGGAAACTAATTTTTACTTTATTAAACAAATAATAATTAAAAATATTTGAACTCACCTACTGTTACAGAGACCCGCTGTTAAAAAATTCTGATGGAAACAAGATCGACTTTAAAATCCTTATGATTTCAGTTTAGTTTGCGGAAGTGATTTTACAAAAAATTGCGGATTACAAGAGTAAATTTCCGGTTTCTTATTTCAAAATAATATTTCAATTAATTTAAATTTCCAGCTAACTTTGGCATTTCCTTGGTCATGACGTCCCTTCTATTTTATTATTATTTTTGCATTTGTCGTAAGTCATATATAATACCTATCATGGGGTTTCTTAACTGGACTGGTCTGACCCAAGCTGTGTGTTTTTATTTTCTGTTTTTTTTTTTAATTATTATTATTATTATTATTTATCTGATTTTATCATCTTTTGTGTCAGACATACAGTAAAAGGCCTGCAAGATTACTCGCTTTCAAACTGAATATGGTATATTACAGGCCATTATAGGCCATTGTGACAGCGCAGTCAAAGCTAGACTAATTACCTCTCCTTACGTCACTTTAGCTCAGGCATGGTAAAACTACGGCCCACGTGCCACATCCAGCCCGTTAAACATTTTAATCCGGCCCGCCGAGCTTGAAAAAAATTAAATAAATAAACCTTGGTAATGTTTTATTTTGACCTGCAATTCTAATGTTTTTTCACTAGATGGCGCCAAAGAAACAAAACAACTGCTCCCATTAAAATGTGTGTGTTCTAGCGCGCTTGTTTACCAAAGCATGCCATCCATCTGCTCCTGTTCCGGCCTTTTGGTCAAATATTAGAACCCAATGTGGCCCGCGGACCAGAATGTATGCCCACCCCTGCTCTAGTTTATTATGGTTTGACTGCGAATGCGCATTCTTTTTTTTATTTTCAAAATTGCCGACGATTGCCGGTATTTAAGTTCTCAGTACGGTATGAAAGCAGGAAGAATACCTTGACATGTATTGATTATTATTAATCAATGACAATTATTGTTACTAATTTTTGATAAATTAATCATTTTGCTTTCCAAAAAAGAATCACTCTCGTAAGTTTTAACTTATACATATGCTAATAAAAATCAAAATAAAGAGATTTTTTTCAAATAGTCTTAAATTTTTATAGAAATGATGTTTTGCTTCTTACCTTAATCATTTTTTAAAACAATGCCTTATATTTTGAAGGGAAATTTGCATGATTTCCGGCCATTACTGCGCCTTTTACCGCTAGCTTTATAAAGTTTCTTTCTTTTCCTCACCACTACGTCACGGATGAAATGCTAGATCTATGAGCATAATCTCTGGCAGTAAACATCAGTGTAGGGCTAATCATGTAGTTTCTAAATCAGCAGAAGTATGACATAAGCACTATCATTGGAAATTCCCTGAAGGAGTCACCTTGCACTTTGGAATGATCATCTAAGTCGACTCATTCGAATCAATCTTAAATAATAAAATAAAAACTAGAGAATGAATTACTATTTTAAATTGAATCAGAGATTTAAAAGTTATTTAATTTTAGATCAAACAAAATCCATGTATAATTTTATATGAATATTTTATGTTTAGACCACACAATTCTTTTTTCAAAATTCATACTATGTCATAATTTTGACAAATATTTGTTAAATGAAATATTAATATGTTCCATGAAAGGATCCGTCATTTCCATTAATATCCACTAGATGGCACTGTTGTTCACTTAATTTTTTTTACAAACATACACTCATTAAAAAAAACATTTATGTTTTATTTCATACATTTTAAATCATTCACAATCAAGTCTTGTGGAATATCCAAAATTCATTCACAGCTAATCACAGTTCTGTTCTTCTCTTGCAGACTTTCAAACAGGCTCAAGTCAGAGTTCCCTTGATCATGTTCTCATTGATCTTCATCCTGCTGAAATACCCTTAAAATCCTTTAAAGACAGAAAATGTATCCAAGACTCTTTAGATCAGACTTTTCTAATGTTCTAAGAAAAAAATCTCCCTTGGTGCACATTGGATGTCTTTTAGACTCATGAAAATTGATCCTTTACACTTTGACCACGTGATCTTTTATTTATACATGTATTCTTTACCGTACAATATTTATCGCTCAACAGCGAAATTACTCTGCTGCATTGCACCGCACCAGGCAGTCATGACGGCACCAATGGTGGGAGCAACTATGGAGTTAGATGCCTGCTTCAGGGATACCAAGTGGTCTCAGTGGGAATCAAACTGGCTTTTCCTGGTCCAAGGACGGAAAACTCCACCACTGAGACAACGCCTCCCATTTGTCTTTTATTGATTCATCTATTTATTTTGTTCATTAGTAATACTCCTATTCGGTAGAAAATGTGAAACACTTTGAAAAACACACCGATTTCTTCTCCCTAATTGTATACATAAAGCAGACAGGGATGCTTCCTCTTAGTAGACATTCTGGTCTGAGGAGCGTGTGCTGCCCTTGTGACAAGTAAAACTGGGAGTCTCTATTTTGCTCTCTAATCAGCACTTCCTTAAGATAGAGATGAATATTTCTCTCCCTCTAACATCTCCCGCAGAAGGGATTATAAAACACAGACATTTACGTAGATGCAATCAAATTTAAAAGTTTTTCAGTCATAAGTCGTATATGAATAATTTACGACTAAGTCATGTTTTTAAGCAAAACCTTGTATTTGTAGAGGAAAAGCTCCTGTGATTGACTCCTAAAATACCTGAGCTGTCCATTAGTCAGTGTGTGCAGCACACACACCCTCACACTCCTGCTGTGATGACTGAAACAGGTTGGACACAGAAAAGTTTCTGCTGAATGACTTTTTTTTAAACCAGGCAAACAAAGCCTGATTTTGAGGGAAAAAAATATAGAGAACACAAATTACTTTTGACATTTGGATCACGTTTTTCACCACGAAGAGATTTCTTGGCATGTTTTGGATATTTAAATGACTTTTTTTCACTTTCTGCCTGAAAGAAAAAGAGAAAAGAAAGATCTCACACATCATAGTAAAAACCCATCCAGTGAAGATCCATCGGAATGTTTTCATCAGTTTACTTTTTGGGGATTCTTGCTACTTTTACGCATTTGGATACTTTTACGCACAGCTGTCAGCTGCCTTCCAGCTGGCGGCCGCTCAGTGAGGGATGTCGGGCAGAGCTGGCAGAGATTATTATCTATGCAAAAGTCCTGGCGATCCATCGGGAACCCCTAAGTGATGGGCTGGGTAACTTGTATAACTCTCTGCCCATAGGGTTTGGGTATGGCTACGAGGGCGCAGAAGAAGGATTACTTTACTCTGCGGAGGTGGAACTGCTTTGCGATCAAGCTTGGGGCAGCATGTTAGAAGTTCCTTCTGGATCAAGACTTAATTTAACTGGGATGGGATACCTGTCCTGTCATTCCCACACTGTGATGGAGAACTACTCTTACTTCTTTTTTCTCAGGTGGGGTCTTCATGAACACGTGGAGGTAATAAAACCCAACATTAAATCAGATGAGTTGATTATAAATATTGTATGTTTAACTTCTATTCAGGATGGATGAGAACTACAACATCCTTCCTCATGGGGTCAACTTCCAAGATGCCATCTTCCCTGATACACCAGAGAACAGACACACCTTTTCCAGCCTCTTTCAGTTTTCCAACTGCACCCTCGGGAGTCAACCATTCCACACATTTAGCCCAGAGTGGGACATCCAAGAAGACAACAAGGTGAGACCCCACTAAGTTATTGTAACACATCATCAATAAGATAATAAAAGTTAGTCATCAACTTGTTACCATGCAGATAATGAAATCGTTCTTTGGTTATTGTTGAGCAAAGTGTGAGTCTAGTTATTGTGCGACCGCATGGTTATTTTTTGCTGATAATTGCCACATTCCTATCAGCAGCGTCACAACTCAGTCTAGGATTAACAATGGGCACGTGCACCCCACTTAATCTCGTTGATCTGTGGAAAAACCTTCATAAGAAAACACCCCATACACTGGCATGAATCGGTTGTAGCCTCAGCAGATCCGTGTGTTTCTCCAGTGTGATCACGTTCTGGTTGGATGGGGATCAAAGTAACTGCTGATCAGCAGACATATGTCTGTTTTACCCTCAGGCATACAGAAGTCTGACCTTTCCTGGGTCAAAGATCACATAACAAAGCACTTTCTGTGTGCACTGTACACATCTAACCAGTTTTAAGCACCTTGGCCTGATGACCTGGCACCAGTGGCTTGACCCTGAAATAATTGTTCTGTATCTTTACATCTTCACAAGCAGCGTTAGAAGATATCAATTTTTCTGTTATTTTCAATTCAAAATTTTGAATCAACCATCTTCTTTTCTGATTGTAAAGAATATTATTTATTGAACTTAACTACAATTATTTAACCTCAAATTGGTATTAGCATGTGTTCACATTTTACTTCATAGTCAACACTTTTTCCTGCTCTATTTTTGTTGTAAACAGGGGCGAATCCAGAATTTTCTAAAGGGGTCAGGGGTGGGTTCATTGACTAAATGAGCACCTGTGGTACTCGCCAGTATAGATGAGTCTGAGAACATTCCCCTCCAGAACATTTTAGAAAATAAGCAAATTTTCTGCATTTAATGCATATTTTGCCCAAAGTTGATAGTAATTAAAGTAGTGAGAACACTTTTTTTTTTTTTTTTTTGTGGACCAAAAGGGGAATATACGCCCTCACGCTACCCCGCACCCCTAGATCCGCCCCTGGTAAATTAGCTATTGCTAAATTCAACACTCTAAATTTGAACCTTGTTTTTGTTATTAAGTGAGCTCATGTATTTTTATAATTTTTAAAGGAAATACCTCCCCTTGTTCTAATCTGTTCAGTTCTTCTGGACTAAAGCCGAAGCTGTGTTTTTGAATTTTGTTTTGTGCAATCCGTTCTATTTTTATTGTTTTCTCCTCATAAAAATGTTGTTACCAGAGGCCTGTGGGACCTGGGATTATTTTCACTTCTTTGAACAGAACATGAGCTTCATGTTTTCATCACTGAAGATGAAAAAGTTCTTGAAGATTCGTCTTTTAATAACTAGCTTTGCACCACTTGTGGCATCCGTCATTGTTTGGGTTTTCCATTAAGTTCACTGGCTGTTTTCCATTTTTTTCTATAGCTAAATCTAAAATTAGGATGGAAAAGGTGTACAAGATGCAGGTTCTTTCCCACTAAACAAAGTCAGAGGTCAGTCTCTCAGGGTTTTAAAGTGAGCGAGCACTGACATGTTAGTCGTATCCCTAAGGCATCACAAGCCAAAGCAGATGTTGTCTTAGAGTTACATCAAAATAAAAAAGAGGAATTGTTATAATTAATTCTCTTCAACTTTTACACTGCTGTGGTATTTAATAAGCAGTATTTGTAATATGAAAACCAGTGTGTTGTAAAAACAGCCAGTCCAAGCCAGTAGAGTTGGTTTCACAAATTTTTATTGAAGATGGGATCAGGTCATGTTGTTCTTTTCACTCCCAAATTTGGACTCTGACTTTTAAATCCCACTTTGGGGATGATTGCTAGGAGATAGAGTTTGGTTTCAGATAACACAAGTATGCTATCTATTCCTTGATGCAAAATCTCATTTCAATAAACTAACGGCCCCATCTCATGAGAAATAATACACCACAGTCATGAAAGCACAGAAATGATTGGGTTGAAATGGATCAAAATTGAGGGAAAATGAGCTGAAAATGAATAATTTCGAATTTGAATAACGTAAAAGGCGTTATCATAGGAGGTTGTGCATCATTGAGGGAAGAAACTTTATTTTATCAGGAGGATAAGCCTCTTGAGATGAGACATCTTGTTTTCGAGGGGGTCCTCAACCTAACACGCATGTTTTTGGAAGGTGAGAGGAAACCGGAATATATGGAAGAAACTCAGGCATGTACAGGGAGAACATGCAAACTCCACATAGAATGGCCAGTGTTTCAAACATTGTCCCCCACCTGGGACTCAAACCCTGTCATGAAGCAGCGTGCAGGTGGAAAGAGGAGGACCCAATTGCATGATAGAAATCATGGTTTATTGTTGTGAAAAGAAAAAGTTTCAGTGGCAAAGCAAGAGGTTATTGTCAGACTGTTCTTTGTCAGGCAACCAGGGAAACCTGGCTAAAAGGAATGGTATGACCTCACAAGAAAGCGCATGGTGATTTTCTTTGTATAGGCAGCAGGCTGACTATGCACAGCTGGTTGATATTCAATTCAATTCAATTTTATTTGTATAGCCCAAAATCACAGAATGTCCGTCTCAATGGGCTTCACAAGAAAAAGAGGAATGTATGAACACAAATACACAGCAAGAAAAATAACTAACAAATGCTAACTAAACAAGACTAGCACATTTATGCACTTAGACTCTCCTTCTCGGTGAGGAAAAACTCCTAAAAAACCCATCAGTGGGGAAAAAATAAGAAACCTCATGGGGATCCACGTGAAAGAGAGATCCCTCCCCCGGGACGAGCAAACAATGTGTCACAGATTATTGTTTAAATATTAGCTTAATCTAATCTACAGCTAAATATCTAAAGAAGTCAATAGATGTTCTTCATCCTGATGAAAACACGGGGGACTCCTCAGCCCGGAGATGTCCAGTACGGGGATGAGTAGATGTTCTTCATCCTGATGGAAACACTGGGGGACTCCTCAGCCCGGAGATGTCCAGAACGGGGATGAGTAGATGTTCTTCATGTTGATGGAAACACGGGAGACTCCTCAGCCCAGCGATGCCCAGGGCGGGGATGAGTAGATGGATTTCATCCTCATGGAGCGGGGATGAAGAAGCGCGGAGGTCTCCTCGATGTGGCCATGCCCAGGACAGGAACGCAGAGTCCTGAATGGGGTTCTCTTCCAGATAGGAGGGAGAGAGGTGGACAACATGTGAATTGTATTGTACCAACTAGCAGTGTAATTCTAAATAAACAGACAATTGAGAACAATGAATGAGATAGAAAGCCAGGGTTTAGGGTAGAGGGTTAGACTAGGGCGTACGGGGAAAGAGCCAAGGCAGTCTGGCAGAGAATAGTAGATAGAATTAGAGGACAGAACCCCAATGTACCATACTTTCCCCAGCTTTTACTACTGTATCTAGCAGCCAACTAATAATTATATCAGCTAAATGAAACTGTTTCTATCTGGCCTATTGATAAGCTTGTTCAAACAGGAATGCTTTAAGCCTCCCTTTAAATGTAGGAATACTGTCTGCCTCTCTCACTTGAGCTGGGAGCTTATTCCATAAAACTGGAGCTTGGTAGCTAAAGGCTCTACCTCCAACTGTACTTTTTGAAATCCTAGGAACCACTAACAGCCCTGCATTTTGTGAGCGGAGTGTTCTGCTTGGTTGATAAGGTACTATAAGCTCACTAATGTAAGATGGAGCCATGCCTTTTAGGGCCTTGTAGGTTAGTAAGATGATTTTAAACTTGATCCTGAACTCAATAGGAAGCCAATGGAGAGACGCTAGCACGGGAGTAATATGATCTCTTCCATGAGTTCCTGCTAATAGTCTTGCTGCTGCATTTTGAACCAGCTGAAGACTTCAGGCCAATCACCCAGGTGTTCAGGATAGGGTTGGAATGCAGGTGGGGCAGAAAGGTCCAAAGCTCCCTCTGGTGGCAGGCGAGGAGATCCCGACAAACCCATGACCTTGCTGTGAGGCCACTGCTCTAACCACTGCATCACTGTGATGCCAATCCAAGAAACTGTGCATTTGTTGTTGCTGAGACGGAGTGGAATTAGTAATACATTTTTTCAAAAACCAATGAATTGCTCTGAAAACCACTTTAGTGACAAATACAAGGCCCAAACATAATCATCAGAAGGTAGAACACTGTAAAAATTGATATTCCATGAGGTGGGCCCTTCAAGATTTTTGTCAATTGTGGAGGGTCCATTTTACATAATTACTTTTAAATGCGTCCTTCTTGCCTCTATCTTCTTGGTTAGGTGATTTATTTAATGTAGATGCTTAGATTCTACAACAAAGTTTTTTTTTAGTTAAAAAACCTTTGAATCAGATCGGATGGTCTCCGGCAGCCCCTGTAACCCGAACAGCGAAAAAGTGCTTCAGAAGACGAATGAATAAAAAACTTTTGCGATTCAGGAGCAATGCCACTCATTTGTATTCATTTAAGCTATTACTGAAACTTGTCAGGACACTCTGATGACTGTGGGCAGCTTGTCTTTAAATCCCCCAAATCCTTCTTTTATTATGCATGTTAATGATTTAACTGTGAGAGAATTTTTCAGTTTTAGAGAGAATTTAAAATTCAGTCATTAACATTTTATGTAGATGCTCTTCAATAGTCGGCACAGTTTGCTTGTTTCACTCTGTAGTAAAATGTTGGTAGAACATAATTTCAAACTGTGCTTGTTTTTGTCAAATAATCTTATGTAAGTCCATAAGATAAAAAAAAAAAGAGTCAAGTTTGACGTCAATAATGAAGACACCAATTTTTTTGTACCTGGTATTTACTATACTGTTTTCGTCAAACTAGCCTTTTAAGCTAACAACGCACTGAAGCCTTGAAGCTAAATGTATCGTTGTTTTGCAAAGAAGTGACTTTCCATCTTTTCATGCCTTCAAAGTCCTATTTGGCTTTAATTAGAGGCCATTTTTTACAAGTGCATGTCTCTACTTGTTCTTTAAATGCTGTTTATACAGATGACACTCAACAGCAGGCAGGTAGCACCGGATGTTTAAACAGGTGGTGCATGCTTTTGTTTGTTCCAGACATGGAAGGGTTTTCCAAATAACGTGAGAAAAAAAGAATAAAAAATGACCAAAACTGTTGTTTGATCCCATGATGCAGATGTATCGTGTTCGATGTTTAGCTACTTGGAATAAAATCGATTCTAGCAAAAATGTGACTAGGCCACGTGTGCTGTTCCTCTGATATACTCATTTCTGATCCTGTCCATCCTGGTCACTCCCAGAGACATTCTCAGCATCTTCATCTCTGCTACTTCCATCTCTGTTTCCTGTCTTTTCCTCAGTGCCACTGTCTCTAGACCAAACAGCATGGCCGGTCTCACCACGGTTTTGTACACTTTTTCTTTCATTTTGGCTGAAACTCTTCTATCACAGATAAGACCTGATACTTTTGTCCACCCGTTCCAGCCTGACTGCACACGCTTCTTCACCTCTTTTCCACACTCTCCATTGCTCTGGACTGTTGATCTAAAGTACTTAAAATATTCCATTGTCTTTATCGCTTCTCCCTGTAACCCCACTTTTCCATTTGGATCCCTCTCATTCACACACATGTACTCTGTTTTACTCTGACTAATCTTCATTCCTCTTCTTTCAAGTGCAAGCTTTTCCTCCACCTCTTCCCTCCTCTCACTATAAATCACAATGTCATCTACAAACGTCATTGTCCATGGAGATTTCTGTCTAAGCCTGTCCATCACCATAGCCAATTGGGTCTGCATAGAAACCCAAAATAATGAGGACAAAGACTTCTACTCAATCTCTTTTTTTTACTTTTTAATGAAGAAGAACAGATCTGTTAAAGATAAAACTAGATCTACAGTGAGACAGAAAACTAATGCCATGGCGATCATACGACTTATGATTCCCTCTACATTACTGTAAAATATCAGCAGGGTTTTTCTCTTACTTTTCATAATTTAGGATGATAGATGATGGTTTGCTTGACCTGTTAAGTGAGCAAATTTTCTTGTTTGCTTGTATTAATGAACCTTTTTTTCTTTTCTTTCCCCCAGCTGCTGTGTTCCTCCGTGCAGGTTGCACTATTTGATGAAGAAGAACGCGGTCGACAGTTGCAGGAGCGTCTAGATACTGCAGAAAGAAGGAATCGCCAGCTGAAGGGCCGCGTTCGCAAGGTGAAACGTTCACTGAGAACAGCCCGCAAAGCTGCACGAAAAGCTGAGCAGGAGGCACAGGAGCTGCAAGAAAAACTTAAAGCCGCTGAGAGGAGGTTAGGGCTTCATCTCAACGCCATCAGGCAAGAAGAAGCTCCACATGGAGGATACACAAGTGCAGCAATCCAGCAGAGGATTCAGCTTTAACTCCCAGTTTGTGAAAATTTAAAATGAAGGGGGGGATGGACTGCTGGGCAGTCTCTATATAAAGGACAAAACACCATGGAACATTATCCAAACTTTTGTATAAACAATCTATATTTCATAAAAATATACCGTACTGTATAATTCTGTATAAAATGTTGATGTCAAATAAAATTTTCTGTCTTACAAAAAAAGAAAGAAATCATTAGAAATGTAATCTTTTAGATTACATACAAAGGATATTTCGTTCACGCCACACAGTTGTGTCCTCAGACGTCAGCAGTAACACAAACAACAATGTTCTAATTGTTTTTTAAAAACACATTTTTTTAATTTAATGAAACAGACAAATCACTTGAAAAAAACAATTTTTTTTAAGTTATGACATGAAGAAAAGCTCTCAGAATGCATTTCGATTCTACCTTTTGGAACTAAAAATGTCAAGATTTTGATCGTTTTTGGATTAAATTTATTGTTACCTTTTATAACTTTCTATTCTCAAAACCAATCAATAAAGTTAATAGCTGTGTTACTTTTTTGCAATGTTCAGAACAGGGCTGCATGGTGGCGCAGTGGTCAGGTCTGGGTTTGAACCCTAAGTGGGGATGAGGCTCGAAACACTGGCCTTTCTGTCTGGAGTTTGCTTGTTCTCCCTAATTATGGTTTCCTCTGGGTACTCCAGTTTCCTTCCAACCTCCAAAAACATGCGTGTCAGGCTGCAGAGATCATCAGATGAATGACCAATCAGCAAACAGAGATGATGCCGTGACAGGAACATGAGCATCCATTAGGGTTGAGTTTGTTGCTTAAAAAAGGTCAACCATGCTGTAGGGTCCATGGCTACTACGAAATTGCCCCTAAGCATGAGTGTTTGTGTGGATGGTTGTGTGTGTGGCCCTGCAATAGATTGTCGACCTGTTCTGGGTGTACCTTGCTTCTTACCTTGAATTGGCTGGTCTAGGCTCCAGCACCCCCACAACCCGATTATGGATAAGCGGTTTCAGGAAATGAAATGTTCACAACAGGTTTGCCATTCTAATACTGTTGCTTCCTTGCAACATTTAATTGGGATGAACATCAAAGTGGACATGACAAGATTTTGAAGAAGTACATTAAGATTTGGGTCAGTGGAGTACAACAAAATAAACAGTGACACACAAAGTGGTATGGTGTCACACAAACAGAGTAAAGAGAAGTTGAGGTCAGGGAGGATAATGTAGAATGTGTACTCGATTGTTTTACAGAATAAGTGTGTGTGTATGTGTATGTCTGCTTCATCAAGTAACTGGAATGTGTTTGTGTGGGCAGCAGCGTCTGAACAGCAGGATGTCAGTGAAATATTCCTGTGATTTAGGCAGGACAACACTGGAGGAAAGAAAACAATCATCAAAAGATCCAACTGAGGGAGGAAAACAAATCAGTGAAGCAGATCAGAGAGTAAATGGGAGATTTGGTCATCAGAAATTAATTTACAGTGACTGATGAAGTAGTACGTGCTGCTGATGGATTCAGAAGTGCATGAGCTGGACCTCCAGCTGAGGATAAATGAGATCCTGAAATAACAAAAAACACATTTATTTTTCTCGTTTGATAAACTAAAGACCAGTAGATCTACATGCAACAGTTTCAAGGAAATGCATTGAACATTAAAAAAAAAAAAAAACTTTCTGAACTACAAGCAAATCAAAGTAGGTTTAAAAAAGAAAAAACTTAAAGACTCGCTGTGTGGCTCGACTGACTAAAATGTGTCTTCAGATAAATAGGTCATTAACTGTAATGCACGGTGGTGGAAGGATCATTATTGGGGTTGCTTTCTTGACTTGAAGTTGACTACAAATTTATCTCAAAACCGTGGATAGCATTAAAAATACCAAAAAAAAAAAAAAATCAAACACAATTATTAAACTTTACATAACAAGAATATTGAAACTAGCAAAAATAAAAATAATTCAAACATTTAATAACTGTAATCCACAATGATGTCTATTCGATACTTATTTCACAAAAATACTGAATTCACTTAAAAAAAACGATGATAAAAATGCATAGAACAATGGACTTGAAAACATGTAAGATAAAGAATGGCTGAAAACAGAAAATTGGTCCAAGTACAAAAAGTTGGCTCATATTACTAGATAGATTAAGCCAGGCTGGCACCTCTTAGCGCCTCTGCTCGCTGTAATTTTTCTTCAGCAAATACTCAGATGTTGCAGGCATTAGCCTAGAACTGCAGAGATCATCTGATGACTGACCAATCGAGCGAACTGAGATGATGCTATGACAGGAACATGAGCATCCATTAGGGTCGTATTTCTTGCTCACTTGCTTAAAAAAGGTCAACCAAGCTACCGTAATTTCACGGCCATAAGGCGCACCTAAAAGTCTAAAATTTTCTTCAAAATGAGCGGTGCGCCCTTTGGTGCGGTGCGCCTTGTGTGTGACCTAAAAGCGGTGCCCGTGAGGCGAGGCGGACCTTAAAGAAAACGCATGAGAACGTTAAAGAGTGAAGTGTGGGCGTGGATTGTGTATAAAAAAGGTATGTGCAGTATGCACAACATTACTTCTTTAACTCTGAAAATGGCAAAGAGATACGCTTATGACGCTCAGTTTAAGCTGAAGGCAATCAGCTACGCGGAGGAACATGGGAATCGAGCCGCCGCGAGAAATTTCAGCATAAACGAGTCAATGGATTGTAGATGCTTGAACTAACGCAGTGCTTCTCAATTATATCCTGTTGCCCCCCCCCCCCCCTCCAGAAAGAAGAAAATATTTCGCCCCCCTCTCCCCCACTCTCTCCATGACCATAATTAGTATCGTTTGTCTATGAAATTGTTATAGGCAGTGGTCCCCAACCACCAGGTGGACCACCCCTGGTGTGAGGGGCCTAACTAGTATTTTTATTCACTTTGTTTTTGTGATGTCTTTATTTTGAAGGTATGTTTACCGTTACCATGGCAACCAGAGTGCGTTCGAGCAGAGAGAATTTTTCCACGTTATAAAGACGCTGCTAATAAATTTTCTCGTGAAGACAACGTGGATTTAAATGTATTATTATTGATTAAAAAAGCCAGTTTTTCCGGCTGGTCTTATCACCTGTAGACCGGTCCGTGAAAATATTATCAGACACTAAACCGGTCCGTGGCGCAGAAAAGGTTGGGGACCCCTGGTTCTAAGTACACCTCTGCATAACATTGTATCCTCATTAACATTAAAGAAAAAAAAAAGAACAGCTTTATTAACATTGTTTTTTAGTGTGTAACAGAAAATATTTAAAGTGCATCAATTAACTTGAATTTAAAAAATAATAATTCTTATTTAAACTATAAACTACAACTACTGTAGTGGATGTACAATTACACTTTATTCTAGTACGACAAAAAAGAAAAACGTGTTCCACAGGATCACACGCGCCCCCACTATTTGAGAAGCACTGGACTATTTTTAATACGCACATTTGCAAGCTTGCGTGTGTTGTTGTAAGGCGGTGTGTGACTGAGACTGCGCCTTTTCGTACGGTGCGCCTTATGTGTGTGTTAAATACAGCAACGGCGCACAAAAATGAGGCTGCGCCTTTTCGTACGGTGCGCCTAATGGCCGTGAAATTACGGTATATGTTTAATGTTGGCAACAACTCCCAAGATGGAGAATTTAAAGACAGGATTTAGACCTATTATTTAGGGGAAAGACATGGTTGTCTTTATATCACCTCTTCTTGCCATAAAAATGCATCAAATTAGACATGATTTTTTTTTTCAGTTCTCAACACAAAACACTCAAATTGCAGAATAGCTATTGTTATTTGATTTGATGTGGGCTGCACGGTGGGACAGTTAGCTAGCACTGAAGCCTCACACTGAGAAGGTCTCTTGAAATGTTTGTCGCTTTGTGTGGAGTTTGCATTTTCTCCCCATGTGTGTGTGGGTTTTCTCCGGGTACTCTGGTTTCTTCCCACCCTCAAAGAACATACGTACATGTTAGTTTGATTGGTCACTGGGAAACTGTCCCTAACAATGAGTTTATTTGGTTGTTTGTCTCTTTATGTGACCCTGCAAACAACTGATGACCTGCTCAGGCGGGATATGCTTGGGCGATCCCAGTAGTTAGGAAGATGTCTGACTGACTGATTTAATATTGCACCGAATTAAACAGGAATAAGTTACTGCCAAGGTGTTGAACAATATGCTTCTATACTGCACTACATTACAAACTGTGTTAATAAGGAATTGTTGAGTCTATGTGCCAACTAGGTTCAAGCATGTGTAAAGTTTTACCATTTTAAAAGCTTCTCTCGGTGACTTTGATTTGCATTCTGCATTGTGACAATTTTTGTTGCGTTTTATTTTATCTATACACCTATTGATATTTAATGAGTGCAACAAGATGATGTTTAGCTCAGTTTAGAATATTTTAGTCAAATCTAAGCAGATACATGACATTCCACTCTGCTCTTGACTTTAAGATCTGCCTATTTTAATGACATGGATGATCATTTACACTCCGGAACATGTCCTTATCCTTCACACATTTCCTGCCAGTCTCTGTGTTATCTCACATTTTCAGATATGTGCATGTAATTAGTTTCAAGGGATTGAGGGCATGTGCTGTTTTATAAAGAATAAAACAACTTACGATTGAGGTCTGAAGCAAGAGAAGGTCTGGAAATAAAATAGTATGGCTTGCAGACAACAGAGAGTGATGTCTTGAATAAAAGATGAGTTTTTTTTTTTTTTTAATAGAGAACAGTGATCAGTGAGTAAAATGCTCTTACAGAGCTGAGAGTGTGCTTCAACCACATTTTACACAAACATCAACAAGCAGAGATGAAGATACCGATGATCTCTCCGGGATTGACCAGGATGGACAGGATCAGAGAAACAGGAAATGTTAGAGGTTTTGGAGCTAATGTCCGAGAGGCCAGACTGAGATGGCTTGGACATGTGTAGAGGAGAGAGAGAAAGTACATCGGAAGAAGGATGCTGGGTTTGAAACCACCAGGAAAGCAGTCTAGAGGAAGACCAAAGAGGAGGTTCATGGATACAGTGAAGAAGGACATGAAGATAGTTGAGGTGACCAAAGAGGATGCAGGAGGTAGGGTTAGATGGAAGAAACTGACTTAATGTGGCAACCCATGAAGGAAAATGCTGAAAAGAGAAGAGGAATCAACCAGTAGTGCTTCCAGTAGTGCTTTCTGTAGAAATTATTTTTTGCGTGTATTTGAGCATCTTCATGACAGTGAAGAGCCGTAAAGGCCATCAAAGCCTTCATTGCTGTCTATGAAGCATTTGAATCCTGGATTGACGTTATGGCCCTAAATTTTTATTAAATATTTTGAAATGGTCTCTCTGTTTTCTTCTATTGATCATCTGATGCGTTGTTCCTTCCACACATTTATTCAACATTAAAGAACTTATCCACCCATATGTTAGCCGGCCTCTGTTTCCAGGTCGGAGAAAAAACAACTGCGTGTACATGAAGACGTTCAGAATCCATTCCGTCGAACAAAGTGAATGGCAATTAAACATTCGCGTCACCGTGTTCAGTTCTGCAAAATGTTTTAGCTAATCCTGGCAAAGCTCCCATTGAGAGCTCTATGTAAGAAAATATTGTTTTGTTGGTGTAAAAGCTATTTTCTCAGCCTGAATGAGAATAAACAAATTTGGTTCCAGATTTACTTGCAAGGCCATATTTAAGATAGACTTTTTGAGAAAAATGAATAACGGAAAAGAATTCTGAACAGTGTGTTACAGATGTTCACATCTGTAGAAAATTTAAGTCATAGTAAGTCTGCCAGAACTGCTTCCGTTTTTAGTGATAGTGAGAAGAGAATGATAGATTTCATTCATACATAGGTTAAATTTCCAGTGATTATGAAGCAATTACATGAATTCTGAATGTTGTGGGTGTGGTAGACATCCGCAAGAGAGACCTGTTGACCACTTGTTTATGAGGGAAATTTTGTGCCGATTACCATCTGTGAAGCCTCTGCCATTTTTATTGTGTTTCTTCATAGTAAAACAATTTCACAAGGCTGAAATAGTTTTCGAGGGGCTGATTAATTAAAAGAGAACACTGCTGAAGACCTAGGTAGGAAATGCACAGTATGCAACTGCTTCTCAATGAGTGTTAATGACTCAAAAATTTCAGTTTAAATCTGCAGATCAAACATCTGAAGTACCAAAGTGTGAATCAACACAATTGACTTAAGTCACATGTGTTCTTTTACACAAGGTAGTAACATCTGTCCAAAGTATGTTTATAACCATCTGACCTTGTAATAATCTGCCCACGGTGGTAGTAAAGACAATTTGTGCCGAAGCCTTTGCAACATCTGTCTTCAATCTGCTGAACATCTGCTTTACAACATGTTGCTGGAAAAGAAATTTATTCATTGCTGTACAGACTTTTGGAGTCTGTTTTACGTTCATAAGATTTGATTTTGGAGTTTGTCCCAACATACTAAGAACAACCACAGAGATGCAGACATGAATTTGTAAGTATAACCCAGTGAAAGTCATTCTCAGCCTAAAAAAGTCGGCATAGATTTATTTGTCTGTCATGTATTTGTAAAATCAAATACGAGAATGTTATATTGATACGATCATTCATAATTTATTCTGGGAAACAAAAAACACAATCAGTCGCTCCAGCTTGTGTCATCATGGTAACTCTGATATGTGCACATGATTGTCGAAGGCATCTCATTTACAAGCCCCATTAACAAGAAATCGTCATCGTCATCACACCACAATGAGGGCAGAAGGCAGTGCCCGCTTTGAGAAATGAGGGTGTTATCAATGTGACAATGGTGCACAGGATGGGAGTTTGTTGAGTTCACATGCAAAGAGTAAATACAGCTTGCTAACTCAGCAGGCTTTAGACGAAGACAGTTAGAGGGAGATTAACAAGTTCCAACAAACAGAGTTGTAGAGTCTTAGTCATACAGAGTCTTTGGTCCCATGTTCTTAAAAACGGAATTAATTAATCTATCGTTGGTACTAAGTAACTGTGAGGAGTTACTTATATGTAGGTTTTTGTTATTAATATACCAAAAAAAAAATTCTCATTACGTTGAGTCGTACATTTAGTAAATGACTGGTTTATGATTGGGATTCATTGTTGCTCACATGTAGCAAGAAATTTTGACGAGGGCACACTCAATGGAACTTTCTAACAGTGAGTTAAAGCTACATTGAGGATAAATAATTTTACAGTTCCTTTTTTCCCGCTCATTTTAAGATTACAGTTAATACGCCAAGAGTTGAAATTACAGTTTAAAGTATACGACAGAAAATGATCTGAAATAAGAAAATAAAATTGTGTCATTCTGATTTTTTTGCTTAGCAAAACCCGATTCCTTGTGTGAACAAGTTACTCAAAACCATTTTAATTGAGCACATTTAGGTTCATTTTAAACTACATTTCACTGTTTTTTAATAAATTTATCATTAAAGTTTGATACAAATTAGATCATTCTGGATGTACTGTTCATGGTTAGTATTGTTAGGGATTAAAAGAGAGATCCAGAGACACAAAGTCAAATGAATTATGAATTTAACTTTAAGAAACACCACTTTAGAACCTTCAGGGCCATCTTGTAAATCGACACCACGTTGATAAAGTTATCTCCAATCTAACAGCATTAGATGTCTATCAACAAATTACCAAATGGATTTTTTTCGTATGACTAAAACTCTATCAAAATGTGTTCCACCTGTTTGTCGTTCCATACATCTGACACTGTAGGTTTTTACAGAATACAATACTAACATCATACAAGAGCATACAAGATAATGCAAACACTCCTGGTGAAATTGAAGTCTAGAAGCACTTTTTTCAACATGCTAGTATTTTTTCCGATGGTGCAATTCCACGGCACCATTATTTAAAAAAGGGGGGAAAATGAGCTAAGGGGGAGGGGGGGGGCAGCAGACAAAGCAACGTCCGCAACAGTGTTTTTTAGAATAAATCACAGCTTTGAATTTCTTCTTTTAGAATGGCAAATATTAGCCTGAGTTCAGTAAACGATGCTTTCACTTGTAGGTGGAGGACACAGAAGTGCAGGTGGAACACGAATGCCATCAAACTGTTCCGCATTCGGCAGAAAAACACTACTGAAAGTTTTCTGAAAGTAAAGGGGAATTCAGTTCTTTTTGTTTTTAACGTCAGACATTCCTCAGCGAATACAATCAACTTTTCTTAAACACACACACTCACCAATCCCTACAACAGCAGGACATTCAGAAGTGAAAATAATCATTCATATTCACAAGTATTTACAAGTAGTGTGTTTAACAAAGAAAATCAACTAACATTGTCTTTTCTTTATCTCTCTTTAAGAAATGAAAAACTACAAACATAAAAACCACCAGAGATACACCCGAATCCCTGCCTGCTTTGTATCAGTAACACACCTGACCACAAACAGAGATTATGACTTTGACTTGGAATGAGCAAACTTTGGCTCAGTGGCCACATACGGCATGATGGGTTCTCAATCCAGGCTATCCAAAATTGATATAAATTGCATGAACAGACTTCCTTGTGTTTTTGGTTGGCTTATGCAATTGTGGAGTTTCTTGATAGGTGGCACATGGTAGACACATTGACTTTAGTCGAGAAGTGGTGCATTTGTGTCGTGGCAGAAAATCGAACTTAACATGTTTTTTAAACAACATTCATTCATTCGCTTGCAAATTTTTCAATTTTGAAAGTTGTTTTTTAAATTTTCATTTCACTTTTGATTTACTTTATTTTCTTTATACAATTCGATATTGCTACAGAGTTGTTAAAAGAGGAATACCACAGATGAGTGGAGCTAATAAAATGGAGGATGACAAATATTGAGAATTTATTGTATTGAATTGTATTAAAATCTGACATTTTGCACATTTTCTGTGTTTTGTTTATCATTAACCCACCATGCATGTGCTCCCTTTGGCCACATTTGAGAACTATTTAACGTTCACAAGTCAAAATGTTTGCCTACTCCTGACCTGGAATATAGATGATTTTTTGGCGTTAAAAAATAATTGGCTGCAATAACTTTTCCTAAAAAAGTGTATCATATTGAAAGTTCAGACAGACCATTTAAAACTGCTACCCTGTCGAGGGAGTACCAGCCTCATTGTTGCACAGCCCCGTCGGACCACAATCACATTGACCCTTTAAACCTTTACAGGGCGTAGCGGCCGAAAGCGGCAGCACTAGTTAACGAACAAAACGGCCGAAAGCGTCCGTGTCAACTCATGTAAGAAAACAAGATTATTCTAGAAAGCGAACAACCTTCAGGAAGTGAACGACTTCCTGAAAGTGAACAGCTTCTGGTTGTTCACTTCCGGTTTTCTGTTAATTCGAAAGCGTGTGCGACCATTTAGATTAAGAAAGGTGAAAAACTTTTGCCCGTTAATAAGTTAATTGATGAATCATCTTGGAAAATGAATGAATGATGAAATACTAAAACTAGAAAAATGTTTTGACACCATCTTGAACATGTAAAAAATCCCATTGTTTTTTACACTTGAGCTAAAACTGCAGAGATTTTCTTTGCATTTCCTGAATAAAACATTCAAAAAACTTAAAAAAAATGCATAGAACTTGTTATACGATTACAGCAAATAATCAGATTAAGGTGGCTGTTTGAAATAAGCCCTTACATAATCAAACATTGAAGTTAGTGACATAATTGAATAATTTGCTACGAGAAGTGAAACAAAACATAAAACTGGACGCAGGCTACTGAAAACTAGACCAGGCTGTAATAAATAAAAAAGAAAATTTACCTTTTTACTACTTCAACAACAGATTTAAAGTAATAAAATATAAAAAGAAATCAGTCAATTTTTTACTCATTACACATATTTTACACCCCATTCTTACCTATTAAATTGTCTTAAATACAAATAAATAACTTATTAAAAGGGTTTTGGGGAATTGTGTCCACTAGCATGTCCGAAATTCAAATCGTATTCTAATTTTTCTCATTCCTAACTAAAAATGCACAATTCTACAAACATAATGCATTTTTAAAGTTTGAGTTAAAGGGTTACGGTTTGACAAAAAGAGTTTGTGCAAAGACTGACCACAAATTTTGGGACTCACATTCAAAAGCTGACAAGCTTAAAGCAGAAAATAACCAAAGACTGATGCAGAGATTGTTTGTGAATAAGAAATAGAAAGAAATAGAAAGAGGCTATTGTGCTTTTGTGGGGTAATAATCATCATTGTATCAGAATATGAGCGTAGTGGAAAACAAAATCCAAGATTGGCATTCGAATAGTACCCAAATACTGGACGAGAGAGCTTGCGAATTACTCAAACATGCCCAATATCTTGAGTAATCAATAAAATATGAAGCCACATCAAGTATGATTTTGATGCGAGAATAACATTTAAAAACTTGATTTAGCACAATATGTCCTCTTAAGTATTTTTGTTTCAATACACCTTTTTAGGAACAAACACTGTGGAAAATCTACAAACTGGGGAAAAAAATCCTATTTAGATCCACAAGTGTTTGATCAAGGTTCTTTTAAGTTTCCATCTGGCCCAACATGCTGAATACAGCACCGAGCCAAATGTGAAAGCAATAAAACATTTATGAAGATTGATTTATTATCACCTCATATGTAAAGCTATGGCTTCCCAGATGTCTTTTAAAAGAGAGCATGCCATTTCCTGGACTTTGACCTCAAGTTTAAGCTTCATGTAGACTGTTTAATTCCAACTAAGTAATCAAGTAAATCAAATTTGGACTGAATTGTATTAAAAGTGAGCAGTAGTCTTTGGCTATAATTTATGTTAAAGGGATTAGTTAAAGTCGATCTAGTAAGGACATAAAATTCTGATATGTGTAAGCGAGCACCCGGTAGTGTGTATGAAAGGACAATAGCATCAGGGTTTATGATTTAAATCAAAACCAGGAGATTTAATCAGGAAAAAAATCTGTGATATTGATTTCTCACCTATCGAACCATTTGATTAAAAAAAAAGACATACGTCACTAATTAGCCTGAAAGAAACAATCTAACCTCCCACCACAAGGAGGTGGGAGAGGGTGGGATTCTTTTGCTGCTTTCTGGTCAGAACCATAGGTGACATCATATATAAAGCATTGACTGAAAAATTAAACTTCCTATCTTCAAATACCGTCGGCAGCAGGCAATCCACTTCTTTCCCATGAATAAAACTTTACACCTGGCTAGTCATTTCAGCCAAAAATATCACTTCCATGACCAAGCCGGGATAATGGTACAGTGATGTGTTGGGTGATGTAATAACAAAAAATATGTCATATTTATATATGTCATACAATAACTCTCTTTTCCGATGGTAATTTCCTATGAGACTAAAGTAATTATTGACAAGAATGCAATCATTAGCAGCAATGTTATTTTTTACTAGAATTATATAACCATGTACAAGATTCAAGTCATTATTGATCAGATTAAAGTCCTTATTTGTGAGAATGAAATAACAATAGTGAACTTTAACCCAGGTATCGGCTAGAGTGAAGTTTGCATTCTCTTTGCTAGCTGCTTACCTCGACCTCTTAAACTTTTTATTTTTTATTTTCACTGTACTTTTTCTTTCAGCCTGCAAACATTTACCACTTTGTTTGGTTTCAATGAGTCCAGAGTCTATTTCACTGATTTGAAAGAGGACAAATTGAGATGTCACTGTGAAGAACATGACAAGTTCCTTGTCAACAAGCATAGTGTTTTCACTTAGGTGAAACGGGTTGGACACAGAAGTGATGTTGTGATGTCACACCAGCCCTCCCAACAGGTTGGTCGACCTCCATGTTTGACTCTTGAGCTACGGACTGACTAGAAAGGATGTCATTTACTAGTTTGATGTCATAGCGTTATCTCTATTTGCTGATTGGCCAGCCGTTTTTAGGGGACTCTCAATTTTAAGCTAATGCGGCTGATACCTGACCTAGTAGCAGAAGGGAAATTAAATTCTGTGCAGGCATTGGGTAGTGTCAGCCTGGCTAGTAATAAATACAAACTTGTAGAGAAAAAGAATATGTTTATGGTTAAATTTGACTTTCAAGAAACTCTCAAGACTTTTGAGAAAAATAAACTTTCACCATCTAAGTTTAGATGTGATTCACCACCTACCCTATTCTGCATCTCAACAACATTCACATTGAGCTTCAGCTCTTATTTTGAGCCCTGGATGTTTAATCATGACATCCGTGACAGAGTAGGTAAGTGGAGTTTGCCTGTGCACAGTGCAGCTGCAGGTTTTCCTGAGGACTTCTGAACTGGGTGCAGCCAAACAGAACGAGAAGGTGAGATCATGGCTTCATTGAAGGGAGAAGGAGTGGGGGGGAAGGAAACAAAGTTCGAAAAAAAACCAGCATCTTGATATCACTGTGCATCAGATCAATCTGAAACAAATCCATGCTGCTTGTGGATGCGTCGAAGAATCAAATTGTAAAAATACTTAGTCATCATAAAGTGGAGACAACCTATTTTCTTATTTTTTAAAATCATTGTAACCTGTATCCCTTAAAGGGTGATTGTGACACAAGTTTTTAAAAAGTGACAAACCAAACTAATCTGATTATTTTAGATAAGTTGCACAAATCTCAGTCTTTTTGTTTTCTAATAATTTTACAATCTCTCCTTTCTGTCTGATAAACTTACGTGCATGGCAGCTAACTTGTCTGAGACAAGATATCATGTCTGTGCAAAATAGATAAAGCGCTTACTTGTGTTTTTCAATGTATCAACAGTCATATGGTACTTCTAAAGCACTTCTTCAAGCACAAACAAACAAAAAAAAGCCCCACAAGGACACAGAAAAAGATCTTAAAGGTGCTATGTGTAGAATTTACACAAAGATGCATCATTGTCAAACTAGGTTGGAGCATTAGTCGGGTTTAAAGAGTGAGGTCCGTTCCTTAAAAGATAGTTAGAATATTTAGCATTAATCACAAGAGCATAGAATCTGATTTAGGTTAAAAAAACGAAATAAAATTTTACTTAGCAAGCTACATATAGATTCAATAATTAAGTGAAGCTATGTTGGTAATCGTCCTATTTATTTACAATAATTATTCTAAAGTGGGTGTCTCAATTTGACAATGATAAAAGTTACACATGCCACCTTTAAAAAACAACCGCGTATAGTAACGAATAAAAAAAAACAATCCAGTTGCCAACGATCAAACTAAGTTATAAACAAAAAGATACTACATAGAGTGTTGAAGGACAGACCAGATTGAACAGAAAAATTTGATGGAGTATGTGACACCACCTGCTCAACCGGGAACCACCAGTTGCAGCTTGAAGCAGGTTGCAGTAAACAGCCTTTTTTTCTTTATAGTAATCACAGCTGACCATGCAAACATCCTCAATGAGTCTGTGGATGTTCAGAGAAATTCTACACATGGTCCTGGTGAGTGTACCGTATGGCAATGGCGGCTTCGATCAGTGAGAGTGAAGTCCTCTGCTCTTCTTCGAGCAGGGCGGGGTACAAGCTGAGAGCGGGAGGGTGGCATCCTCAAAAGGATGCATTAAAGAGAGAGAGGGACAAAAGAGAGGATGATCTTTTTCCTCTTTAGTTGTCCTCCATCTCTTTGGTCTTTTTTCTCTGGCTCACAGAGCTGTGGCCTCCCAGCTGGTGCCCCGCGGGACCTGGCGTCACTTGGTCTCTGTCAGGACTGGAGCGGGTACAGCGGAGGGGTGAGGTCGGTTCAGCTCCGTTCCAGCGGCGGGAGATGCGGCTGCGGATGCCAGGCTGCAGGTGGTAACAGGGGCAGGGACACCTGGAAAAAAAGATCAAGGTGATGAGGCACTCACTATCAGATTACCTGCTGTGGATGATCATTTAACACGCACTGTCACAGCTGCTTAAGCGTTCTGAAATCACACAGACAAGCTTCCCTGCTCAGCATATCCCAATAATAAACAAAACTACTTCTATCATGTTTGGTGGCAAAGCTAGACTATCTAACGGACATTCTGAGACATTTTTTCCTAGCATTCTAGAATTTGGAAATCGGGTCAAATACAGAACGGACTTATTTGCCTGAAAAGACTTTGCATTTGAAGTACAAAGTAGTTGACCAGGAGAAAGTGAGTTTATCTCAAACATTAAGATTTTACTACACCGATCATCTCTAGATCCTGGAAGACAGAACAACACGTTTACTCACATTGATAGCACCTCTGTGATTCCCCATATCTCTAACAGTATAAGTCTTATTGTTTACACATCTCATTTACATCACCTATAACACGGATCACTCACATTCTTTGCGGGCAGCTGCTACGTTGCCGTCTATGGAGGGGTTTTTGCTGGCAGTGTTGTTGGTGCTCTGGCTCTGCACCACTTGACCAGGGATTTGGCTTTGAGCTGTTTGGTTCTGGGCGGGCTGGATTTGAGCTGTCCTCTGCATCTGGTTCTGCCTCGCTGATGAGTTGGAGGAGTCCATGCTGCTGCCAAGCTGCAGCCGCCTCATGTGCCGCACTACTGCGGTGGCGTTGAACGCTTGCTGCAGAGTGAGAAAGCAATGTGTAAAAATTGATGCGAACATTTTGTAAAACAGGAAGTGTTGCACTTTCACGGGGTGATCATTCTTATAGCATATCTGGATAGGCATGCTAACTTGTGTTAGCTCAGACATTCCGCAAAGTATGCTTAAAATACATTCATCCAGGTTTTAGTTAGTTTATGACACTGTGAATTCTCCATTACTCTCACTTCCTACTTAGTCACTGCCCCTAGCCACATTCACAACACAAGATGAATCTTATTTTTAATACATTCTACCAAATATAATTTAAGTTTAATAAACAATATTTACCCTCCATTTGCTTTTGGCAAAGTTCTTTTTTATCTGCCGGCTAACAGACTCGTGAATGTTCTTGCAGAGAGCCGTGTCTCCAGCAATCCTGAAAAGTATGAATACAGATGAATATTGCTGACACTAATAACTTTACAGTGGTCTCCACACTGACTGAATATCTGTCATATCTGCATGTCAGTGTCTGCTACTCACCACGGGTGTCTGAGCGACTGTTCGCAAGTGAATCTCTTCGCTGGATCTTTCTCCATAAGACAGCTGATGAAATCCTTGGCTGTAACAAGAAACAGAAATTTATGGGACAAAGAATGTCAGGACACAACTGAGTAACCTTGATATATGTCACTGAGGACTGTCAGACCTCTCAGACTGGCAATGACCTTTGGGATAGGGATGGGTGGGATAAAACTTAATTTTTCTTGTTTAGATAGAAAAGATTTATTAACACACGGTAACTATGGACTTTATTATGACTGCAGCAATAAGAAGCTAAAACCATTTCCACTAAACACAGTCTGTTCCTTTGTCTTTGACAATTCCCAAGTCAGGTCTCGCCACGCCTGCCCAAAGCCCAAGCCTGCCCAGATTAGTTACCAGGCTGCACCTGCCTATCCATTACACCTCATCTCTTCAATAAACTGGTTAAAAATGACTGTGTATCTAGATGGGTTCTGCATCTCCACCACGTAACAGTAAGATGTTCAAAAACATTTTAAATATGTTTTAAAAATTATAACAGACGACGAGAGGAGGCAAAGTAACTTAAGAAAAAATAGCATTTCTAAAAACCAATGTCTTTACTTGATATTATTGGTCCACTGAGATTTACAAGCTAGGTTAACAAGCTAACAAACTGGCTTTACTGGTATAATGTGACCTCAAAAGTAATTTGGGGTCATAGTAGACCACATTCATTCACACATTTCCACATATCTCAATTTTCAGCCAACGAGGTAACACGATGCAGATGAAGTGTGGAGGAAATGAATAAATAAAAATGAATAAATATGTATGGAAAGCTCACCTGAATCCGATATGTCATCCCAGTATGGAGCATCAAACTCATAGTCGGCTTTCAGGATCTGTTCAAACAGCTTGGAATCGTTTTCATCATAGAAAGGTGGATAACCACACAACCTGAAGATGAGAAGTTCAAAACCTTCAATTTATTTAGATTAAGCTCTTTTTTTCAATTCCTGATGTAAAAAATAAAATTTCAAACCTGTACATAAGTTAGTTAAAACATAACATGCCTTGAAGTATTTCACATTGTAAAAACATCTGTCAAGTATAAAAAAAGATCCAGAGGGGTGGGGAGCGTGGAGGCGCATGCCCTCTCACCCCCCTTATGATCAACAAAAAAAAAAAGAAGAAGAAGAAGAAAGGAAAGAGGACTAGTCAAGCTACCCCCTTGCAGGGCCAGCAAATGGACACCTGCACCAAAATGCAGGAAAATGACTCTTGTTTTTCAAAATGTTCTGGGGGAGGGGATGCCCCCAGTCCCCCGTCTACTAGCTTTGTCAATTACCTCACGGGCCCCTACCCCCCTTTAGAAAATCCTGGATCCGCCCCTGAAGACATCAAACTTTTTATTTGGAAACTGAAAAACAAAGTTGAAAAAACATCACACATTCATGGCGAATGAAAAAGCACTCAAGCCGCAACTTTGAAAACATTTTTTACTTTATTCACAGTTTATCACATAAGCTTTTCCAAACTGATGAATTGCAGTCCTACCGCCTCATTAACCTGCATAGCCAAACTTCATTACGATGTGTGTTTATGAGTTTACTGGTGGAAACTGGGCTAGAAGCCTTTCTGCATACAAATGGGGGATTGAAGGAAAAAACGGTTAGAAAATACTGTAGGAAATGTTGAAAGATAATTAAAATCTTAAATTATTCATACCACACTCTGGGAAGGTTTGATAGGGTTTTTATGACTTCATGCTTTATACATTACAGAACAAAATACCACTTGTCATGGAGTTGAAGATGTTGCTGTAGTTAGCCATTGCACATTAATCGTGTTAACCCAAGACTGCTGATTTTCTGTTCCCGTGAGCACAAATTATTCCAAGTACTAGTTTGACTCCTTTATAATGAGCAAACTGAACCAACAATAAAGCTTCAGCTCAGAAAAGAACATTATCTCCACCTCATTACCAAAGAGGTTTATGCACCAGGAGAGTTTGATAAAAACTCATTAAAATGCCATTCTCCATCGATACACACCGACAGACAGGAATAAAAGAAAAACACAACAGGAGGAAAAAAAGAAGGACTTTGCCTGCTGTGAGGTTAAAGAAAAAAGAGCTCCTGATGTGTTTTTTCTCGTTTTGGTTTGCTCAGACTTTTGTGCCCCTTTACTGACTTTAGTTCGTCCGACACACATAGACAAAAAAAAAAATAGTGTTCAGGTGAAAAAGTAGATCCAATATCAGCTTTTAACACTTAAGGTAGAAATCACCAATTGATTATTAAATAGAGGCTAACATGGTCTGAATCTGGCTACCCAATTTTGCAAATTGACATTATGCTCTACGTCAATTACTCTTAGCAAATTAGCAATCCACTTTTAAATAAGCTTTCTAAACTCATTAGTTTGCTGGAGCTAACAGACATTTTTCTTTGACAAGTCCCCAACAAAACATATGATCATGATAAAAACCAATGGGCTGCACGCTGATGTAGTGCTTAGCACAGTGGCCTCACAGCAAGAACGTTGCGGTTTGAGTCCCGGAGTAGGGAAGAGGATTGATACACTGGTCTTTGAGTGTGGAGTTTGCATGTTCTTCCTGTGTATGTTTGGGTCCTCTTTGAGTGCTCCGGTTTCTTCTCACCCTCCAAAAATATGCATGTTGGGTTGATTGGTCGCTACAAAATTGCCCCTCGGGATGAGCATGTGTGTGAACAAGCAACAGACTGGCAATCTATTTGGGTAGTACCCTGCCTCTCGTATGAAATAAGCCGGGATAGGCTGGACATCCCTGCAAGCCCTTTAGGGGTAAGCACTTTGGAAGACGAAAACAAAACAAATGAGATTTTGACAATGCTTATAGTCGCTAGCAATGTTACATTGCAAGGACACGTGTAACGTCATTTAGCTTAAATTTAAACCCAACATAAAAAGACATCCACCAGCAGTGACTAAAGAAGTTATCAACATCATATACAATTTTCATAAATAATCACATGTCAAGAGATGATTCTCAAAGCTAGTTAGTAACTAACTGTGATAAAGATTGACTTTTGCTCTGTTGCTAGTTTGGTAAAGCTTGTAACTGGTGGGTTGAGTTTGGCATCAGATCAACTGCCAGCAGGGAAGTCGTTTGCCTTTAACCCGAAAATTAGTCACTTTCTGCTATGTTTCAGACACCCAGAAGCCTCCTGCTAACCTCTGACCCGTAACATCTCAGCCAGATGGAACACACACACACATAAATGGAAAGAAAAATGCAAACAAGTTGCAAGTTGAGTTTTTGCTGACAGCAATGTTCACACGTTTGTGCTCCTCATTTAACGACAGTAAGTTACAAACATTGTTTCCATTGTTCACACTCTCTCCACATGTGCCTTTACACACAAACCGAGAGCGAGGATTAACAACAAAACAAAAAGTAAGTTAAGGAGGAATCTGCTGCGTAGTTACTTTTCCTTACAAGGCTGTTTTATAGAGCTTTGATGACTCTACAAAGCATCATTACTTTAAGAGGAAATGCGTAACTTAAAAAAAATGTTATATTCATTCTTTGTCATTTAAAACAAACAGCAACGGAAAACTGGCGAATGCGAACAGATAGCTGACCAAAGTGTTTATGAAACCACTGGTTTGATCTCTGTGAAGTAAGATGTCCTGGTAAAAGAAAAAAATTCTTTGTACTTAGTCTGACTAATCATCAAAGAAATGTGTGCTGCAGCTTTTATACATAAAGTTTCTTTATTCACATTCTAACTTTGGACAGATTATCATCCTGAACTTCTGAATGTTTATTTTTGTAATAACAGGAGTATGAAAGGAGAAAGTGTTTGGACTTGCAGGTGCAGAACTTTCCCACCGGTCTGCACTGGGTTGCACAATAACATTGTTTTGTGCAAGATGAGAATGGCCTTGAAGTGAGAACACTTGAAGGTCCTCGATAAATGATTTGTTTTTTTTCCCACCACATTTTCAAAAAGGCATAGAATATCTTTGTTCAGATAAGAGTCTCTCATCAACCTGATCCCTGATGATTGCTCTTTTTTATGCTCAAAGTATGAATACATTTGGATCTCCTTACTGAGATTCATGGGGTCCACAGCACAAATCTCCAGTGGCCCAGAAAATACAGCAAGTTTCAATGCTTTTCTGCTGGTAAAAAAAATTTGATAAAAACAAAAGTGGTTTCTAATTGTCTCATTTTAACCTCTGCTTAAGTTTATTAAACAGATTTTTTTTCAACCTTTATACCTGTACCAAAGTGTACAGGTTAATTTAAAAAAAAAATCTGGAGGCACACCACCAGCAAAGATGGAGTGGGTTGCTATGGTTACAGCAGAGGTTCTCAAATAGTGGGACTCTGTCAAGGGGTGGGGCGTTTGACTTCAGGAAACATTTTTTTATTTTTCTATTTTGATTTTTTTAAAGTTCTCGAATAAAGTGCAATACCACTCCACTACATTAAGGGGCGGTGGCTCTCTCATTGGCAGAGTGTGCGCAGGGAATAAAATAATTAATTAAAACTATTAAAAGTTAAATTAATAGTTTTAATTAAAACTATTAACTATTATTTTGTTAAAACTATTTAAAGTTAATAAAACTATTCTTTGTTGTAAATTGATCCATACTTCTTTCTTTTTTATTCTCTTATACGTTTATAAGGATACAGTGTTATGCAGAGGTGTACTTATAACAATTTTATAGACAAATGATAGCATTTATAGTCGAGCGGCTGGGGCGCAAGATGTTTTCGTCTTCCTAGGGACGACGTGACAGAAAATAGAGAAGCACTGGGTTGCAGTAAACAACCTATTGAGGACAGCCCTGCCTATCTGTAAATAAAAAGAGGCTATATCAAACTCAGAAAGATAAATAAATTCTCTTTGATCTTATTTTTCCGTTGCACAAACACCACGAGATCAACTAAAACAACCGTTGGAAGCTATCGTTAGATTGCGATCGATGTATTAAGTGAAACAGAATAATTTTTCAACGGCAACCCTGACGAATTCTCTTGACACACTAGTGGGCCGCCAGAATACTGGTTGAAAAATGCTGAATTTAAAGACCCACTCAGTAGATTCACGTTTATTACAGGCCCGCCACATTCCTTCTGGATCACAACGGGCATCCGTACTTGAACCATCTTGCCAGCGAGCGACCGGATGTTACCAATGACAACTGCAGTGACACTGGGCTCAAAGCGCCTCCTTCCAGATCGTCTCCTTCTCAGTTCTGTTCAGTTCTCCTCAGTTCGGGACTGTGAAGACTCCTCCAGCTACGGCCGATCTTGTTCCGAGAGCTAGCTGCCTCTTGTGTTCACGCAAACAAAGCGGGACGACTCTATAACCAGCAAAACAAGTCAACAGGGAGCTAGCCGTTGAAAAAAAAAACAAAAACAGCTAGCTTAAAAACAGCCATTCGAAGTAAAACAATGCAGTCCAAAACAAAGTCCAAAGAGCGCACAAATTTACATCTCCAGAACGGGACAAAACACAGGCAAAAGACAAACAGAAAACAAGTGGAAAAAATGCAAAAATAGACGGCCATACGCTAAAAACAACAGGAGACAGCTGCCCTGGGCAGCGCTTTCTAACATTGAAGGTAAGTTTGATATATGAATGGGTAGAGGCGGAAAAGATGATGCAGATGAGAACAATTTATCTCTGAAGTGGCACAGTAAGTTCTGACTGAGGAAGGCGGAGCCTTGATCTGATGTGTTTTCACGCATCAAGCGTTGCTGGATGTGTGTGAAGTGATCCCACGTGTTTTAAGGGACTAGCACACCATAAGATTTGGATTCAGTTTAGATTCTTTGTGTTAAAAATAGAAACAATGAGGACTGAAAGATGCACAGCAGAAAACACTTAGGATGTCACTTCTGGTATGACATTTTGTGTTAACCGTTTGGACAATGTTCAGTACACCAGACAGATTTAGATTAGCGCATTCACAGCATGAACCTGACACAAGATGATTTGGAACTCACAAAATATATGCGATCACTCCGATGGACCAACAGTCCACTGCTTTGCTGTATGGCTTCTGAGCGAGAACCTCTGGAGCTGTGGGAGATTGAGACAATTACTCAGAGGAAAACTCGACTCATGATTTACCTCAATTTAGAAGCAGACTCTTAATAAAACCTCCACTTAAACAGGATCCAGGAAAAAGTGTTGTAACATTTACCTTAATGTGAAAATGTTTAACGAGCTTGAAAACAAACAAATTATGCAGACTGTTTGTGTTTAGACAAATGAAAATAACCAGTTTGTTTACGAGAAAAAAAATTCTGCATGTTCTCTGGACGTTTTCACACGTTCTAACTAGGAAAGTTATTTTAAATACTGTAGATGTGTGTTGGGTTGAGAGCCTGCTGCTGATATTGGTAAGGGAGTGTGTTCTGGTCGGACCCTCCTCTGCTGCTCATTAAAAATGATGCTGATCAGGACAAACTGCTGACAGCAGGATTATTTCAACTTTACTCACATGTGGCTCAACTTAGCCAGCTGGCATACCAATGGAATGCAACAATACTGATATATTTAGTAAAAGTGGAATAAACAATCTTTACACAATTTTGTTGGAGGTTAATCCTTCCAAAAACTAGACAATGTGTCGACTACAGTCTGAGTATTTGTGTTTGCCCTATTAATACCGGCTTTTTGACTAACTTTTTTCAAACCTTTTCTTTGTTTTACGATATTTATTGTATCAATCTAGCAAAAAAAAAAGCCCGGTCATTAAATGTAGCAGGTGGAAGACACTCCGTGCTGTTACTGGGGCTTTAAAGATATTTATTAAGGGCTGTCAAAACAGTGAAGATGTTCAGAGTCAGGCGAGGAAGAGATAACAAGCAGACTTTAAATTGGTAAATATTCCATCACTCCCTCGCAACGTGTCTCACATATTTCTGCTCATCCACAAAAAAATTATGGAGGAATTGGCTCAATGTAATGATCTGGATTTAATTATTTTCTATCTGTTATTTTTAAGTTAATTCGATATATAGCGAATCCAATTTCAAGCTGCACTTCAAAACTGTACACATTATCATTTCTGATGTGATATAACTACATGTGCATGTAATAAACTGCGGTTCAGATAATGGACGAAGAGATTGTAGGAAGTATATGCGGTGCCAGATGGGTGCAACATGAATGTCTTGCTTTTTGATCCTTTTGTCCTATTGACATCTTCACAGATCTAAGAGACCATTTACTCCCACAAAGGAAGTACAACGTTATGAATAGCAAATAAAGACAATAAAACCTTTCCAGGAAAGAACTGCGCTGTAAAAGAAGTAAAATAGGAGGAGGAGCCTCTCCACCACCTGGAACCGCTACACCACAGTGGCTGAAAACTTATCAATTGAATGGTGGGAAAACATAGATCCCACCAATCATGACTATCCTCCTTCTGGCCCTTTCTCCTTCCCTCTTGTTCTGTCCTCCGCTCTGATTCCTCATCCAAATTGTGTCTCTCTAAAATTTGCACCTGTGTCTTGTTTTCCCCATTGCGATCTGTCAGATGATCTGTTGCCTTGTCTGGTCTCAATGTTCAACATTGTTCATTTTGCACATCACTGCCTGCATGTCAAGGTTCCCTCATCCACCACCAGAGGGAGCCGGAGACGTTTCCTCATCCACCTGATTCGGGACACCTCAGGGTGATTAACCTGCTGCCTATTTAAAGGCAGTCTGCCTTTTCTTCATTGTCAGGTCATCATTTCTTCCAGCTCTGTCTTCCTGGCTGCCTGGCCAAGAGATCATTTTGAACATTAACAATGAGACATTCCTCTGAACCATGTGTTTTGGTTTTTTTTTTACAATTTTGCTGGACTTTTTTTTACTAAATGAATGATGTTTGTTGTCCTGCAATTGGGTCCTCCTCCTTCTTACTTCTTTTACTTTATTGAATGTTGCGAGACACCAGTGTTGGTATATTACGCCAAACAGGGACCCGAGATCCCCTGTGATTTCAAAAATAAAAATCGATCATTGCTCTGGTCATTGCTCTAGAGTATGATCAGAGAGATTGACCGGCCGTAGCCAGCAACCTGATAGGAGGAGGAATTACCTCCTCCTTCTTCTGCACTCTCATCGTGACACTGCATATGATGAAAACTTTTGGCTTTAATCACTTGCTAAGTTTGGCCAAGCATATTTGACGTAAATTGTGACCAATGAATTAACTGGAGGTGAGGAGAGTCGGTGAGTGTCGGCTTACCGACATATCCCGGTGTGCCACAGGCCGTAGACATGACATCGCCACTGCCCTCCATCTTTGACAGACCAAAGTCACTGATCATTATCTTGGACTCATCTTGTGGGTTAAAATACAGCAAATTTTCAGGCTGAAAGAAGAAAAAGAGACATTTTGAACAAATTTAGGGTCAAAATGTTTAATAAAAATCTAACTGTAGAAAATATGTCTTTCTTTTAGGGATGGGATGCTATCTTTAATTCACTCTGAGCAGTTTTATTCTCTAACAGCTTGTGCACGCCATGCTGACCAGTGGTGCCCTGCACGTGTCAAGTCATGCAGCAGTAAGTCACTGGCTGACAAATGAGAACAAACCACACAGGTTGATTTAAAATGGACAGTGTATGTATGTGTCTGTGTGTGTGTGTACCTTTAAGTCTCTGTGAACAATGCCCATCTTGTGCAAGTAGTTTACAGCATCCAGAACTTGCCGGATCAGCGTGCTTGCATCTTTCTCCGTGTAAAACCCTTTTTCCACAATCCGGTCAAATAACTCTCCACCAGACACCCTGTGGATGAAACGGCAGATGAAGCACGACATACACACACATTCTTGTTCAAACACAGAGCAATAACCCGTAACAGACTGCGGAGAGCTTTTGACTGGGTCAAGAGAATTGTTGAATTTACGAGAGGTAAAAGTTTCCATCTGAGTGTGAGCTGAAGCTGTGAAGCATGTGCACTCTTGTGCACAAACACACACGTTACTAAATAATCAATACTTTTAGAACAGTGCTGCAAAGTTTTTAAGTTGTTTAGGAAAGACATACTTATTATGCACAATTGTGGCTTCAAATGTCATAAAAAAATGAATTTAAAGAAAAAACAAAATGCTTTTTTTTCCTATTTACAAGCTATTAGTAACAACAACTTTATACAAATTTAAAATACTAAATAAAAAGTTTGCACAACTCATTGCAAAGAACATGTCTCCCTGTGTACAGACATGTGGCTCCCCCTTCTGGAGGATACACCCTAAGTGGCTCCTTAAAGTTTGCATTTACTTTCAATGATGCAGCGAAAGATCTCTCAAAAAAACATGAACAAAATTCCATTATGTGCAAAGAGTGCGAAGCACACTGTGTTCCCAGAAACAACAACACACAACGGATGGAAATAATGAGAGCAGAAGTAATAAAAGTGGTACTAATAACCTGCTTTGAACCACAGCTCAAACACTAATGGGCATATACACACAGACATTTGGTCAAACATGGAAAATTGCCCTATGTGTGTGTCTGTGCATGTTGTCACGGCAACCGATCAGATTAGAGCCTGTGGAAGTTAAGCTAGAGAAGTTTATGTAAGAAAAAAGTAAAACGAAAGGATCAGAATTAATTGCTAATCCTCTCAGTCTCTCTTCAAAGAGGGCAGCAAATCACTTGGTTTCAGAGGCGCCCATGTCTGAGAATGACAAGAGAGGACTGAATACACACGATTCCATCCAAACACACACAGCGTAGAGGATAAGAACCACCAGGCTGCATGGTTGTATAAGCATTAGTATCTCTCACAAAAAACACAGACACAGAAATACACAAACTTATTAAAAGCAGACACATCCTCATCAAAATGAGCCTTGGAGACACAACATCTGACATTTCTAACAGTGATGCGTGACAAATTAGCCATCTTTATTTGTCTGAATCTAAATCATATTATGAAATGTGTCAAATTTCAAAGTCCACCAGATCAAAGCGTGAGCGATAAAACGCCAGTGTGTGTTCAATAAGAGTTCATCTGATGGTATTATATCTATAAAAGAAGGAATGATCTGCACCATGTGTTGAGCTCTGAGTTCAAGCTGCCAGACGTGGATGAGGTGTCTCATCTGGACTTTTTCTCACATGTGACATCATCTTTATGTGAGTTTAGATGCAACAGAAATTTTTATCTTAAGATGAAGTTTTCTGGATTTTAAAAATTCAATTATGGAACTCTTAATATTGAAATGACTAGAATAAAACTTTGTAAAGCTTTTGTTTGTAGATTTTCTTCTAATAAAATCTACACCAGACTGTGGAAAAATTAGTTTAACTAACATCCTAAAATTTTATTTGAATTATCTGAACATTTAGAAGCATCTCTTTGATCCTGTTTCACATCTTTAACAAACTCTTTTTAATTTGACAAAATCGCCTCAAAAGACAGTAGATAAACAGAAGGATCGGTGCACTGCATCGGTCCATTGTGGTGAAGAAAGAGCTGAGCCGAAAAGCAAAGCTCTTGATTTACGAGTCGATTTATGGTCCCACCTTCACCTGTGATGACCAGCTGTGGTGATCAAAAGAACGAGATCACGAATGCAAGCGGCTGAAATGTGCTTCCTCTGCAGAGTGGCTGGCTCTCATTCAGAGATAGAGGAACTCTGTCATATGGGAGGAGCTTGGAGTAAAGTTGTTGCTCCTCCAGGTCGAGAGAAGCCAAATGAGGTGGTTCGGACCCAGTGACCCAGCCCCGAATAACTGGAAGATAATGGAACAGAACCTTCCAACAATGCTGAATTTTTTTTTTACTAACATTATGAGAGGCACCGTTGTTAAATCCCATTTTTCATTTTTATTTATTTGGACAGAATCTTTTGTTACACAAAAAAATCAGATCATGTCAAATTCTTTTTTGTATTGCTTTAGTGCAGAAAGCACCTCGACACATTCACAAGTTTATTAAGTTTTTCTTAGTGATGACTAAGTGCATCTGAGACAACACTTCCAGAGAAATACAAAGTTTCCTTTGGCTGAAATCGATTTTGTTTTCTTTGAAAGTGACTTTTATTTTAAGCTTTGAAAACGAGGAGCACAAGGTTGTTTTTCTTGAACATCAAAACAGAGTAGATCCAAAAAGAAAGGATCAAATGTGCAGGTTTTTATTCCTCTATCTAGTTTTAGGGGTTTCAAGTGTTATGTGTGAAAGCACACGGGCAGTTTTTAGGTCTGAACTTGATCCATTGATGCCGTTTTTCTCAGACACCAGTAATGGAAGTGAAATGGTTTCTTCTTGTGGATGCTTGCACATCGTGCTGGCATCACGTATTTCTCACTTTAACCAGCAAAGCTGTCAGATTAATGTGTGTAAAAGACATGAATATTCATTTATGTTCCGGATGAAGAGTTGCGCAGGTTCACTGTAAAATTGCATCTTCATTTTTTTGCCAGTAGATTTTAGATTTCAATGTTTGCCAATCCTTATGCACGCTTAAAAAAAGATAAATATTTTTTATTTTATCATACTACTCTATTGATCCTCATGGGAAAATTGCTTTTGCTGCATTGCACTGCAGCAGGCAGCCATGATGGCACCAATGGTGGGAGTAATTTTATATTACGTGTCTCATCCAGGTACACTTAAGCATGAGCCCAGGCGGAATTGAACCAGCTTCTTCCGGTCCAAGGATGGTTATTCTACCTCTCAGCTAAGGCCTGCCCTTTATCATGAATAAGTTGATGCCAAAGTATAAAAAAAATATGCCCTAGAAGTCTGTGATCTAAGCTAAGGTTTCATGAATCTGAAAACCTAACCAGTAGTTTATACAAAAAGTGATACGTAAGCAAGGACGCAGGGACAATACAAGAGCTTCTTTATAAGTTCAGAACAAGAAGACTGACCATTTCTAATTTGTTTCAAAAGTTAGGGCTTCCGTAGAGGAAGAGAGATTAAAACGGCGAGAGTTTTTAATTAAGGGCTGCACATTGTTTTTCTCTTTCAGAAGATGCAACATTTTTCTCCTCATGTGGATGAAGTTAAGCATCATCTAAAAAGAAAGAGAAGCAAATCTAAACACAATGCAGATTTATTTGGATTAGTGAGGTCCTGCTGGAACACTTTGAATGCCTGAAAAGTGTAAAAAATGGTAGCTATAAACCAGTTTTCACACTTATTATAATTTGATCGAGAGCAAGTTTTAAGCACGCATTAAAAAAAAACAACAATGTCAACATAAAATTGAACCGTTTTCAGCTTTAATGTGTTCCTTTTTCCATCGAAGTTGGTATGAATGGTGAATATCCTTTGAATACTTATTTTCATCTCTTGAACCACTTCTGCCCTAACGTTGTCGCGAGGAGTGCCAGAGCCTGCCACAACCTTCTTGCACTGAGGCAACTGTGCTAACCACTACGCCACTATGCAGCCTTCCTTTGAGTACCTCTGATTAGTAATTGACAGGGTGCTGGGATAATCAGCGTATCCTCTCACACAGCAAAAAGCCTCAAATGCTTTTTGAAATACACACATGTAGTATTCAGGGTTAAAAAGAATAGTAAATTACACAAGCATTTTGACTCCAAGAGTCATGAAGAATCAGTTTTCCATAAATTCTCGGCCTCGATGTAATTGTACACCAGTGGTGGAATGTAACAAAGTAAATGTACCTCATTACTGTACTCAAGTAAAAAAATGATGTATCCGTACTTTACTTGAGTAAAATTTGAGACCTGTACTTTTTACTTATACTTCACTACATTTTAGAGCAAATATCTGTACTTTTACTGTGCTACTTTTTGGTAGTGTGTTTTGCATTTTATGTTACATTTTCGGTCAATAATTTGAAAACTATAGTTTTTTTTTAGCGCAACTTGAAGCCGCATAGCCAAAATCAACCTGTAGAGGGAGCAGTTGATTGCCTGCGGTCTTCAAGAGGGAGAAGAAGTAATGAATCGAGGACCAATCAGAATCGAGAGTAAACATTTTCTGCAGTCATTCACTGCCAAAATACTAACATAAAAAAATATTGCAAATTGAAAACGAGTCAGAAGATTGTTGTTCGTTGTGTTTACTTTTAAATAAAAAGTTGAGCCATCATTACACAGAGTATTCTCTGTCACCCTACAGCACAAAAAATAACACTTGAATTATGGTGGAATACTTTTATTTTTTACATAAAAAGTAACATTTACACCAATTACTTTTGTACTTTTACTTGAATAGATTTTTTATTGGTACTTTTACTTAAGTAATTTTTTTTGCCTAATTATTTTTACTTAAGTACAAAAAGTGAGTACTTCATCCACCACTGTATACAGACAGTCATACAACTTTCTTGAAGTAATGGTTGTGCTTCACTAGTGACTAATGAAGCTTATATTTTTCCGTGTGTTCATTCATGGCAGAGAAGAAGAACCATTTTGGTCTAATACTAATCACAGCAGCAGACGGTGATCTGAGCTGCTGCAGTCATTAGGTGGCTTCCAAGGAGAAAAAAACACCTTTGCAGTGCTCACACCTTCAGTTTGCTTTCCTTAATCTAGATGACACACACACCTCATTCAGATTATGTTAACACTATAAAAACACATCATGTCGACGTGCTAATGATATTAACTTTATTAAAGTCTTAATCTGTGCAAATGGAGTACAATTAAATCAAACAACAACCTCAAAACTAACATTTAATTTGACTTGTTTTGAATTACTACATAAACCATCTTACTGAACAGATTGTAATCAAATTGAAATAATTAAGATCATTACCACAAACTCATGTCAGACTAACACGTTGTAATATAATTGCAAATTAAAACGAATAGAAGCCATATTTTCTTCAACACTAGATTTAAGTGGTCATTTCTTAAAAAATTGGTGATTTTTTTTTCTAGTTTGCTCATTTAGATGTCATTCAGGTGTAATGACTGAATCCACCTGAAACAAATCAATGTCGTTGATGAAAGTCCAGATTCTGATCGGTTGTTTTTAATTACATTAATTTTCTCGTAATTTCACAAACAAATTAATCAATCTGATAACAGCTTCCACAAGATTCCAAATTTTGTTTCATCACCTTTGTTTCTACATTAAAATTGATCCCTTGAGAAGCATAAACTGACTTTTAGATGCTGAATGTTTTATCAGACATAAATTTATAAAGGTTACACCCAACCAAATAAAACAAATAAAATTAATGAGAAGTTGACGTGCCAAAAAATATCTTGTTTTTTTAAAAAAAAAATTTTATAAAGTCAATGAATTTCCTTTTTCAGCAGGCAACAAAACAGCATCAAATAAACATCCCTGTTGCAGTTGGTTGCATTGATTTTTAAAGCAGCGTGGACTGATTGCCTCCCTGCAGATGAAGTTACGCAAGTCAAGCTGTGATGAACGGGGAGCGAAGGAAACCCTATCAGAATGCATTGATCTGCTATGCAGCGTTCACACGGAATATATTCAACATTTTTTGTTCTTATTAGATCTCTCCCTGCTGGAAAAGACATTTCAGAAACTGCTCATTATTGTAACTAATAAGGTTACTTACCGAGAAGCAAGGAGGTTGTTACATAAACTTCCACATACTGATACCAATGTGAATAAATCGATGCCAAGGCGTCGAACAATATGCCTAAGCCTGCCCTATATGATAAAATGAGTTAATAATGAATGACTGAGTTGTATTTGATAACTAGCCTGTAACAGCCATATGTGTAAGGTTTTTAAATTTTGTGACCTCAACCGGGGGGGAGGCGATAGCTCACGGGTAGAATGTTCGCCCTTGGACAGAAAGTTCTCTGGTCCAACTGAAGGGCAGTTTCGTTAAAATCCCTTTGGTGGTTTGGGAGGTTTCACCTTCACAAGAATTTGTGACCTTTACCTTTGGTGGCATGAATCTGAAAACCTATTCAATTTATCTATAGTTGCTACCAAGTAAGAGTAGGGTGTCATTAAAATCCCATCAGTGGTTTGAGAGATGTTGTGTTCACAAGTAGTATTAAATCACTGACAGCCTGAGCACTTAATGCCTCATTGTTATGCTTTGGCACTTCATTTTTATTATAATTGTTTGTTTGGTTTTTATTCATGTAATAAGTGATTGATCGGGAAAGACCTATGGAATGTGTAACAAGTAAACTTTTGCCTCTGTCAATCAGGAAGTGTACCACTCAAAAGGGTCGGCAAACTAATTGGAGGAGCGTCAACAAAAAACAGCTTGGAGACTACCATCAAAGACTGTCCTCGATGTAAGACGTGGTTATCAATACACGCAAGGATACACATGAAATGGAGGCTTAGCTAGCTGTGATAATGGAAAAAAATACTCAGCTAAAGCCGGAGCTTACCGAATATTAAGGTGCTAGCTGCTGTATCAACATACAAATTATCGGGGTACATGGATCTCGCCCAACAGCATTCTTCTCGGAAAGGCTTTTGGAAATGTTTGGGAAAGACGTGCTGAAAACCCTCCAAAGCTGGACAAAGCTTACTGCATGCTATTTGCCAAGCCGGGGCCCACAGCTAAACCTCAGGCCGTGGTAGCATGCTTCCATAATTTCTAGACCCCTGAGTTTGTGGTGCGCAAAGCTCGGTAGCTTTGTGGAAGATTCTGATAAAATGACTCCCCTCTTCACATTGTTGATGACCACTGTCCTAAGGTCCTGGAGCAGTGCTCAGCTTATCATGAAGTCAAGAGAGAGCTTTACAACTTAGAGCCACAAGACATGGCGGCCTTCCATCTTTTGCCTGCGTTATTCACTAGTGTCATAGAGATGCTTGCTATATGGTTGCGTCCAGAAGAAAGAGTTGAAGGCATTGTTTAGTATAGTATTCCTCAAGCGGTGCTGTTCTATGCAGATGACTTACTTCTTTATATTTCTTATCTACTGACTTTTCTACCCGATGTAAAGGACATCCTGAATAAATTCAGGTCACTCTCAGGTTTTGAGTTGAACAGAAAGTGAACAATTTTCTTTAAACTCTTCAACCAAGGAGCTGCTTCTTTCAATGACCCTTTATGAACGAGGTGAAACTGACTTTAAATACGTAGGTAGTGTGTTTCTTCCTCTATTTCTGAAATTAACAAATGCAACATGACCAGTGTGTGAAAGATGAGCTTTATAACTTGTAGTTTGAAAAGCTTGAGTTCTCATTCAATGGTTTTCTAAGTCGATTTAGACTTAGAGAACTTTTAGGCACCCATTTTTATCACTGGTAGAAACTCTTACATTACTCCCTGAGGTGGAAACAGACTGATTACACCCACCCCAAATTTTTAAAACTTTTTTTGATATTCTTTTGTCAGTGTGTTAATCATTATCATGTTCCTTTCTTCCTCCCATCGTATGCGTGCAGTTTAATACAAGATCTGAACAGGTGTGTCACTTGTATTTTCTAACACCCTTCCCCCACTTGTCTTTTTTCTTTGTGTTTGTTTTTGTGTGTGAGAAAATAAGCAGAAATGATATCTATGTTAAGTCTTGTATTTGTGTGAGGGTATGTATTTGTAAGACGTGGTTGTGGGTATTTTTTGGTGTTGGGAGCGATATGGGGAGATGCAGAGCTGTAAACTCTTACCCCTTGAAAATGTGCTCTGTACAGGATGTCAATAAGTTTTAAAAGTTCAATAAAAACAGTTGAAATAAGAGGAAAATGGGTTTGGGCTTTAGGTGACGCCCCGCTTTTCACAAAACTAATTATAAAGTTAGATGTTTTTGATGGATTTGAACATTTTGTTTTGAGTCACACAAACAAGAGAAACGTAACTTAACACAGCATATGAGTGGGCTAACATGTGAGCAAGTATACATACCCTCATTGAAAGAGATCTTGAAGACAAGCAGCTGAAATTAGTTCCCCACATTGAAACTCCTGAACTTTGGACATTGAATTAATGTGTTCTCAGCCTTTCACCATTAATTCTCTCAATCACTGACTGGCGTTTAGCTTCATATAAAGGTTTGAGATGAAAGCTCGGTGAGAGCGTTATGATTTAAGACCTTCATGCAAGTAAGAGAGACGTGTGAGATTGAACCACAAGCAGAATCCTAGCAACTCGGCAACTCAATATGCCAATAAACCCACAGCTTCTGATCTTATGGTTTTCCTGATATGTCATGACCTACATATTGCTTTTGACCCTGTAGCTATGGAAACTGGCTCACATTCAATTAAGAGATAGTAAAAAAATGATGGAAAGAAAGGAAAGCTGTGAAAGGTGAAAATGAACGAACTTGAGAGAATGCAGGCAGATTGCTTACAAGATGCTTACAGGAATTCAAAAGCAAAATAATGAGATGCAGTTCATTCAGGCGTTATCTTTTCTATCTCAGGTAACAGGCAGTAGTAAACAGACCGGTGATGGAAACACCAGCACTCTGTTAAGTGCTTATAACATTAAGCTTTAAAGCTTAATCAGAATTAAGGACCTTTTGGAGTCGGGCCAAAAGGTGGATTTAGGTTACGCAATAGTATGTCTACTGAATTTAAGCTTTGGGGAAAGATAAAGTAGTAGTAGGTCGGATTCCTCTACCTGCTTTATTAAAAACAGGAAGTGTTTCTATGCACATCTAAAACACGTCACTCTGTTAAGATTAATATTTCAATGTACAAGACATTAAATTACAAGAGGAGGTTTGCATGCACACATGTCAATACTAATTACATTACAACTGTGATCATTGATATTTATTGGTGACTATTGTACTGTGACACTTTTTAATAAAGTTTTAGCATCATTCAATAGGAGATAAATGTCACTGCTGTTTTTGTTTTTCCATCAAACTTTTATGTGGTCACAAAAACTTTAAATTTATTACTGGGGATTTTTTTTTTAAAATATATCTTTTTGTTTGTACTAATATTGCGAGGCCTTTTTTATTTGTTTTTAATTGTACGATGTTCCCAGTGTTTACTGTGTTGTAAATGTTCTTCCATGTTTGGCTTTTAAAAATTTGGCAAAATCTGCTTCAACTATTAAAGTTGACATGTCTGTTTTGGCTCGATCAGCATGTACTGTGATTCGCCAACTAAGTACTAGTTTGAAATAAAACTTCTCTCTTCTCACTTGGGAATGAATGCATGTGTGGGGCCCTGCAGCAGACTGGTGATCTGTTCGGGGTGTATCCTGCTTCTTGCGTGAAATAATTTTTTGAATAGGCTCCAGCACCCCACGTAACCCTATTTGGGATAAAAGGTGCAGAAGACAAAACAAAACTATACTTTGTAATGAGAAAAACTTCAAAACAAAATATTGCCACTTCAGTCAGCTATGATTATTTTTATGTTCAAGACAACAAAATTCCATTTATTCAAAAACTTTATGAACTAAATCCAAAATCATCCCTTTCATCTAAACTTAGATCATGTACAACAAACTTCCACTTCATTTTTTGCTCTTACAAAAGCAGCTCTAACTTTGCAGAGAAGGTCAGTAAGACACCCAAGGGTGAAACATGGGTGACCTCTATTTTCCTTCACTGATGACCATCAAAGCAGAGATGTTATTGATGTGAAAAAGACCTTGCTGATGTGTGTTTTTAGCGTGTGTGTGGGAGGATTAGTCGGTTTTTATGTCCGTGTGTGTGTGTTGACGTGTAGGTGGGTGGATGCCGGAATAAGATTCAACTCAGAAAAAAAGGTGTTTTTAGACTTTTTCAACTGATGTTTTATGAATAAGGTATTAAATATGAACACATTCCTCTTTACACTATCAGGCCTTTAAGTCAGTGTAAAATCAAATCTTTTTTTTTGTCACTTTTTTTCCATCTTGTGTTTTATTTATTGACAGACTAGTTTGAGAAAATGGCATAATGCAAGCGGGTATGTGAGCTTTTTTTTTTCTCTCTCTCTACTTAAACATCAATAGATCTTTGATAATAAAAGTAACAATTGAGAAGTGATAGGATTTCAATACTTGGAAAAATTATGTGACACAAATTTGTTACATTATGGACTATTTAGTTGTTAAGGCATAAAAAACTATTTATTTTGTCTGAAGAAGGACGAAAAAGGGGAATTGAATATGTGGGGTTTTAATATTTTAATATTCAGTGGCTGAGTGGTAAAGTGTCCGTTTTTGAACTGGGCGATGCCAATTTGATTTCCACTAGGTCCATGGTTAAGTGCCCCTAGAGCAGACACCTACGCCCCTAGTTACTCCGAACAATGGTTCTGTCGTAGATGCCTGCTGCGGTGCAATGCAGCAAAAGTAATTTTCCCATTGAGGGATAAACTTAGAACAACAATAAAAAAAAAAAAGATGACTGTTACGTTAATTTCTGTTTGCTGATCTCTCATTAAAAAGTACAATGAAGAAATGAGGGCTATACTGACCGTTTCGTTTGTTTGTTTCAAGATTAGATTAAAAAAAAACACTCAAGTGGGGAAAACTGGTGGATTACCACTTAATCAGGAGCTTATCAGGACTCATCACCTGATTACATCATTTACTGGGAACTCATTGGCAGCATTAGGTAGTTTATAGAAAACTGATGTTTCTGAATCAAGAGGAAAGCAGGAGGTGACACAAATTGTTGTTTAATAAGGTAAACACATATAGAAGAAATCAGGTTTTTTATCTTGCAGGATAAAATAGAGGAGTCGCTAATGAAACAAAAAAAACAAAACAAAACAATGGATGAGCTGAAAGCTTTAAAAAAGCTTCATGTGAAAGTCTGAGAAGATTAACTTACAGTTGCATAATCAAGTAGAGGTGGTCGGGACTCTCATAAATATCCTCCAATGCCACGATGTTCTCGTGCTTGATCCTGCGAAGCAAAGACAAACCATCAGAAAATGCTTTTTAGTCTAATAACTTTTAATCCTAATGGCTGCAAACATGTAGCCGTATCACCATGGGTTATATGTTTGATATGATCCCACTTTTTTTTGTTTTACGGACTGTTACGACTCGTATGGTCTAGGGTTAGGCCGAGACGTAGACGGATGTTATAATTAATCCCCTGGAGTGAAACAACAACTGAAGGATGAGGAAGAGTAGGGTGTTGAAAAAATAACTATTTATTTACGATCAATCTTTAACCGTATCTCAACAACTGAAAAGCTTCTCTAGGGAGTGCTGCAGACGGGTCCTCTCTCAGCTTGGCACCAGTTCTTTTTTTATTCAGCCAACTAGCAATCATCTGTAACTGCCAAAAGGTGGGGAAGGTTGGGAGCCTGGGTGGCAGAGGTGAGGGAAAAACACAAGAGGGCGACAAAACAAAAACCAAAAATCCCCCAAATGGCTTTGCCCATAATACAGACAAAGCAATCATAAATGCTTCATCAGCAGTTTAAAATTTTGATCACATTTTATTGTTAATACTATTAAGAAATTAGCCAGTATTGTCTCACGGAGATTCCTTTTTGTTTATCTTAACAGCAACATTTCTAAGGTGAAAAATATTTTAACTTGATTGACAGCTCTATAGTAGCTCCTAAATGAGCTCTGTGGTGAGATCTCTATGTCACCTGCTTCATCGCTCACAGGCTTTTTTTAGTGCTTCCTGTGAAGGTTGAGATGTGCTCGTAAACCTGTAGCTGAAAGCGATGATGACTTTGGCATTTCATTTTTTTTCCCACTACAATGCCGGCACAATTTGAACCAACAATCTTGTTTTTCAACCCTTCTTTTGATTCTCTTCTCAAAGCGTATGTTCTTTTGCTTTTCCTCTCATTTCTCCATGGTTACGGCAGTGAGACGAGGGTGTTTTAAATACAGCGTGCCAGTGTGTAGGTGCCTGTTCATTATCGGAAAAAGCTTGTAGAAAGGTTGATTTAGTGTGGGAGTTTGGTTCAGTCTTCTTTTGCATTGTAAACAGAGGTGATTCCCTGTGGTGTGTCTCCCACAAACACGCGTATGCACGGCAGGTGCACAGGTGAGCATCTAACACTTAGCATAAAGGAAATGATCTCTGTGTCAGCAGGCAAGTGATGTACCACAGAAGACGTGACTCATTCTCACACACACGCTGGTGCAGGTTGAAAGGGATAATGTTTGTGTATTTAAGCTCTGGCTGGGATAATGAAGGGCTGCCAGACAACAGTCTGAGAATGGCAGAGTGCATTCACAAAAAGCCTCTTGCACATTACAGACACGATGCTGCGGTTAGCTGCTCTCATTCATGGATTTCTGCAGTTGCCTCGGTTACTGCCTCAAAGAGCTTTATCTGTACAAAGACTATTTGGTGTTTCAGTCTGGTTATTCTATTAGTTTTTTTCTGTAAACATTCAGAATTGAGAGAGATATCTCAACAGCCATCTTGTTTTCCAGTAAACGATGTATTTGTGTCACCAGTGTAATATTGAAGCACCGTTTAAACGGCAGATGGTGTTTGCTAATGCTTTGCAATGCCCATCAATGCTTCCAAAGGATGACTGGTACTTGTGAACATGGATAAAAACAGAATTTATACATGCTGGCCCAGGGTAGCCGTTAAACATCAGCAGACTTCATCCCAAACAAAATGCCAAAAAATTTTGGCTGGGGCTTGGTCGCAGGTGCAACGGCCTCAGACGGGAAGCCCAGAAGTCTCTCACCCCGGCTGCATCCTCCAGCTCAGAGACATTGTCTCTTCAGCGGGGCCGGGGTCTTCCTATGGATCTGCTTCTGGTGGAAAGTGTCCGAAACACCTCACCAGCAAGGCGTTCGAGAGACACCCTTAATGATGCCCAAACCCCCCATGACCCACTGGAGAGACTATTTCTCACAACTGGCCGAGGAACGACTCAGGAACCTTTCCAGGTGAGCTGGAGAATGCAGCCAAGGTGAAAGAAGCCTGGGCTTCCCATCTGAGGCTGTTGTCCCCACGACCAGGCCCCAGATAGGCAGAAGACAAGAGAACGGAAGTATGAGATTAAATAATTTTTGACACCACAAGACTCAAAAAGGTCTTGGTCTTTTTTTTTTAGAAACTTTTCGATCACATTCAATGTTAAACTTTTGAAATTGACAGTAAAAAAACCTTTTTGTTGTTTTACTATCAAATGACGGCCTGTGTTACTTTTGTCTTTTTTCACCGAGACATTTTGAATTTCAGTCCAACAGTTTGTAATAGGAAATGTACTCATTTACTTTGTCCCATCTACACCATGCATGACCACTTTTTACACTATTATAAACTAGATATTCAAAATGCTGAAACATTGGCTAATTTCTCTCTTTAGGCAGTCGTCCAGCACCTTCTGTTCTCTACGTCACACTGGAGATTGTTTACAGAACAAATCAATAATTTAAAATGAAACAAGGCAGAAAACTGAGAAGCTCGCTTTCTGTTTTGCAAGTTGGAGTACAATTTTTTTTTTAATGCCTCCAAAGATGAAAATGAAATATCAACAAGATTCTGTCTTGAATAAGTGTATTCTGTAAAATAAAATGCAGAGGTGTCGTCTGTTTATCTAGAGTACTGACCCTGTGTCTCTGACTCCACCGCATATAGCTTATTCAGTTACTCAGTGATGCTCACAATTGTCTGCTGTAATGACACACATTTGTCAAAATGAATGTCTGCATTTCTCCCACACTACGGAAAGCAATCCAAACAAAACCTGCACTTTGATGTTGCACTTTGTAACTCACATACAAGAACGAGTTGACACATGTGCGTTTTACAGAAATGGTTTTTTACAGATTTTTTTTTAACAAATTCACTAAATCGGAACCTCAATCAAAGAACAACTCCCACAATCCCTGGACAGACCAGCGTTCAATATTTCCATCTGCCTGTTTGACACCATCTGGCTTCTCCCGACCCAGAGGAGCGACGACTCAACTCCAAGCTCGTCCCGGATGGCAGAACTCTTCACTCTGAGTGAAAGCCCAGCCACCCTGCAGAGGAAGCTCATTTCGACCGCTTGTATACATGATCTCGTCTTTCAGTCCATAGGTAAGGGTAGGACCATAGATCGACTTGTAAGTTGAGAGCTTTACGGCTCAGCTCTTTCTTTATCATGACGGGCCGATGCAGCGTCCTGATTATTGCAGACACTGCACTGATCCGTCTGTCGATCACCCTCTCCATCTTGCCCCCCCCAATAGTGGGGGAAGCCTCTGCAGTGCTTATCATGATCGAGTTGCAGGGGGTGCCAGAACCTATCTTAGGTCTAGGGCCACACACAGACAACCATCTGGTACAACATCAGTCCTCACCAGGAGCATTTCCTCCATATTGGACAGAAAGTCAGTCAGTCTGACAATTAGTTATTAAATTGCATGTTACATCTTCTGAACCTTACATCCCTAATAGGGTCGCATGTGGTGCTGGAGCCTATTCTGGCTTATTTAAGGCGAGAGGCAGGGTACACCCTGAACAAGCTGCCAGTCTGTTGCAGGGCCACACACAACCATTCACAGACACACTCATATCTAGGGGCAATTTCCTAGCGGCCAATCAACCTAAAACAAGTTTTTGGAGGGTCGGAGGAAACTTACGTAAGTACCTGGAGAAAACCAACGCATACACGGGGAGAACATGCAAACTCCACAGAGAAAGACCAGTGTTCCAAGCCTCGGCCCCACTCCATGACTCAAACCCCTGACCTACTAGCTCTGAAGTAAATTGCATGTTGTGATTAAATGTATTGTGGTAAGTCTAACATGTATCATGGCGATCGATGACTGTTCATAATCTACATTTGTGATGTGCGTCTTGCACATCCTCTCGACATGGTGCAGCATCATACTCTTACATGGGTTTGATGAAAAGGTTATGCATCGTTTTGCCCGTACACCATCTTTACACCCAAATTATGCTGTAAGTAGCTTTGATTGTCAGGGGTCGATGTCTGCACCACTATTTCTAATTCTGCTAAGTAACACACACCCACACACACATTATCATTGCTTTAAATTGCAAAAACGATAAAACACTCAGCTTCTCGTCAATCATAAAACCCCGTAATTGCACGGTGTATTTGTGTCACGGACTGGCACACTGGGCTAACAACACACATTTTCTGTTCTAATGGCACCAACAGGCAGCCACAAATGAGACACTCCACCGCACGCTTGGTGCATATTGTGTGCAAGTGTCCAAAACAACAAATGGAAAAGAATTTTGGCTCTGTGTGTTGTGTATTTTATCATTACAAATAACCTCTCATTCTATCTTTAAATTATGCAATTATATAGACTCATTAAGTTAGAACTAAATTGTTTGTAATCAACTAAAAATAGATCGATATGATGAATCAATTTGTACAATAAATAACATTTCCAGCTGGACGGTTTCTGGGAATACATTTATGTGTAACTATATATGCGTTAGATGGGCTGTGCATCGTGACCTGGGGGCGGGAGGCTGGTATTAGAAGAGGTAAGGAGGGTATTTTCCTGGAAGCGAAGAGATGAGTTGCACAGTTGCCCCGGTAACCAGGAATTAGTAGGCGTGTGTGTGCTTGTGTGTGTTTATCAGACTGTACTCACCTCCTCAGAACAGCAATCTCATTCTCAATGCTGCTCTCTTTCCCCTTCAGAGCTTTTTTAGGGATGCACTTTACTGCAAACATTCGTCCCAGTCAGCTTCTCCTGAGCCAGGACAACCCTCGGGAAAATGCTCCGCTGAGAAACACAGAAAAAATAGTCACGTCATTGATCTGTGTAAACAACAAAATATTCCATCTTTTCTTAAATTTGTGCAAAAAACAAGCAGAAATGACACAAAACACCAGATTTTCTTTTGTTTTGTGGAAAATTTAAGATTATTTTTTTACATAAAAAAAAAGCAGGTCTCCAATTCATCATCACAAAGTGGGGAAATCACTGGGCGATTATTTTAGGAGCTTCCTTCTGAAAGTCCTGAATGAATGTGGATCTCAAAAAAAATAGCATGATGAATGAGGATGAGGCAATTCTGAGTTAATGAGTCTGAATTATGTTTTGACACATGCACTGATCTGTCCTGATTGGCTAAAATATCAGAATAAATATGCACTTGTAATTTGATCCTCTCTTCCTTCCATTTTAACACTAAAACTAGTTTTGGTAAAATAAACGTGAACTAGAGAGGGCTAATGTCTCACAGCTGGCCAGAGAACGACTCAGGATCCTTCCGAATGAGCTGGAGGATGCAGCCGGGATGAGAGAAGCCTGGGCTTCCCACCTGAGTCTGTTGCCCCAGCATAAACAGAAGACGATGGAACTGAACAGAAGTAAACTGTAATTTCAATCAGCAGTCCTCCTCTAGTCTTTAGAGATGGAAAGTACTTTGCGGTTGAAATTTATCTGAAGCCTTGCTGAATTCCCCAATTAGGCGCAAGATGAGGAGCAAGGTCAGACAGAAAGACGTACACGAGAGCTGCCTTCTTTAAGCTTTGAAATTAAGACATCTAAACATTTTTAGAAACCCGGGACAATTTCAGTGCTGCTTAAAGGAGTTGATAGATGCACTTCGGGGAGGCCGTGGTCAAGGAATCTCTCAATAAAACTGTTTCCCTCTTTAGAGTCAGAGTGAAAAAATGTAAAGAGTGTCAAATGTGTTTGAGACTTTCTATCTTCCTATGTAAATTTCTCCTATGGAAACACTTTCTTATTTTTACAAGCAGTTAGCTTCGTATTTAGTTTGGCTTTTGATTACTTTGCAAAAAGTACAAACATTAGTCTGAGTGAAAAAAACTAAAGTGAAATGGTTCTTTGATACGACACACTTCTCCTTTCACGGCCTCTGTCTGTTTTGTGTACATAAATAAATATAATTTTGGTACAACTTTGTAGTTTGACTTTCAAATGCAGATAGTTTTGTATGCATTGTGTTGTACCCTACTTGCCCTGTAGTACAAAGTTGCCTGCAAAGGGATCGGAAGATACGTTACATCAGCACAGCAGATCTCAAGTTAGTAACCTATGATGCTACAGGTGGCATGCAACTATCAAAATCAGTGTCAAACAGGCTGTGGAGAACAGAGAGATCCAGGGCGAGACCACAAAGATCCAGAATTAGCAAAAAAAAAAAAAAAAATCAGTCTATCACTGCTTCCCCCATGACTCATACCACCTATCACATTTGTAGCAAGTGCGGTAGAAGCTGTAGCTCCAGCATTCGGCTTATTCAGCCACAAGCCAATGCTGTAAAAAAACAAATAAGTATCCAGTTGCAGACTGCAATTGTCCTCTGGAGACAGAAGGATGACAACAACAATGTTCTACGTGCTGGTTGACCAAACATACACACGTTTATTTTTATTTTTATATTATTTTCTAGTTAATTATAGTTTTCAATTTAATATCAAGTTGCTATTAGTCCACAGTCATTAGAGGAATATACTTTCATTTATGATTATCAAGCTCCTTATATAAAGCAAATTATTCAACGGCGTTCTTTTCATTGACATTAATTTTTTTAATCCTTCAAACTAACCACTTCAGATGCTGTTCAAGATCCACAAAAAAACTGCATAAAGAAGAAATATACTTATGTCATCCTTCAACGGGAAATTTGTGTGCTGCATTACGCCGCAGCAGGCTACCAGGATGGCACCAATGGTGGGAGAAACGAGGGGTTAGTTGTCTTCCCCAAGGACACCTAGACATGAACTCAGTGGGAATTTGATCCTGTGAACTTCCAGAGAACTTTCAGTCCAAGGGCGAACGTTTCAGTTCAGTACTGATGTTCAGTATACTAACACAAAAGCTAACAGTGTGTTGCTATCTTTGATGCAGTCCTTGAACTTTCCGTTTTATCTTCCCTCTCAGCATTTTTTCTCACTTTCAGATCCTTCTCTCTGACCCTTGTCATTCTCTCTTAGGTCTCTCACCTCATGCTCCACGATTTGAGTGACAAGTGAATCATGACTGACTTGCTGCCCCTGGTGATCATGGTGGACTGTCAGGAAACCACTGAGATTGCATCAATTGACTCACATTTGCTCACAGCAGACGCTCGCTGTGACTGATAAAGGTCTTTAGGGCTTGTTGGTGACGTCCAAGCCAGATAAAACAAGTGTTGTGTGCCGTTTGTGTTATTACTTCACTGTTTCTCAAGCAAAAAACAAAACACACAGGCTGAGAGCTTTTCATTCATCACCCACAGATGCATGAATGGGTGACTCGTACAATTTACCAGCTGCTGCAGCTCTTAGTCATCAAACATTTGCACCTGTATTTATTTATGTAATTAGTTTTTATGTCCACGAGAAAGAATGGAGTAATTACTGAATGGCAGTTGGCACCGTGTCATGATAATGGTGGTACTTACTTGTGTTAAAAGGATAGAATTATCACACAGGTCAACAAGTTGGGGTTTTTTTGTTCTGCAGCCAGAATATTTGTTTCAGGCTTAAAAATTTAACCAGGAGCCAAAATCAGAAAAGCTTGACTAGATTTGGAGCAAAAAAATATTAATTAACTATTCATGTATTCATCTTCTGAACTGCTTATTGCCTTTGGGTCAAGGGTGGTGCCGAAGCCTATCCCGGCTGATAAAAGGCGAAAAGCAGGGTACACCCCGAACAGGTCGCCAGTCTTTCACAGGGCCACACACATACAACCATCCACATACACACAGTCATTCCTAGAGGCTACATTCCTGTTTTTTGGAGGTTGGGAGAAAACCAGAGTACCCGGAGTAAAAAACCATGCATTTATGTGGAGAACATGCAAACTCCACACAAAAAGCCAGTGATTCAAGCCTCGCCATTAATTAATTAAGTTTGGAAAATGTAATTAAACGCTGAAATGGACAACATTACAACTGTTTTGATCATTTTCTTCATTCTAATTTACTTTTCTAAAAATACAAAAGACAAACAGGCGGGTAGTAGTCAGCACAGTGGCTTCACTGCAAGAAGGTCAGAGTTTGAGTCCCGGGTGGAACAAACCTTGGATCAATGGGCCTATCTCTGTGGAGTTTGTATGTTCTCCATGTGTATGCGTGACTTTTATCTGAGTGTACCCTGCCTCTTGCCTGAAATCAGCCTGGATAGGCTCCAACACCCTCCGGGGCCCGTAAGGCTCAAGCAATTTAGAAGATGAAACAAAACAAATAGGCTGCTCAGTGGCAAACTAAGTTAGAGTCTTGGTAAAAAGGTTGCTTGTTTCATCCATGCATGTTCCACTGCAACAGAATGGCGACCTGTTCAAGACGTACCCTGCCTCTGGTCTTGAACCAGCCTGGATAGACTTTGGATTATTTGTAAAGAATGAATGAATGACAAAAGATTGATTTTGCTCATCGTTTTTATAATTTGTAGAGGATAGTGGGACGAGGCTCTGTCAAGGGTTGGTTGTATGCCTTCATTTTGTGAGCGGAGGCGTAGAAAAAATTTTAAATGATGAAATAGTGTGTAGGTTTTCAGGCAAAAGAACCATATAATCTCATTTTTCCAACTGTATTTTTCCCTCTACTCTTTCTCAGTAACGTTTGTAGTTGTTGCATAATCTCTCGTTGCATAATGATAATTATCCTAACAGTGATTAGGCAACACGTATTGATCACAACACCAGGAACACTGAGATGTTTGACCTGGCACGCACGACTAATAAACTTTCTACGAAGGTGAAAAAGCATCATGATGAAAAGTAATAAAGAGAAGGTCAGAAAAAAAGAAGGGAGAGCAAATTTGATAACAGCAAACAAAATTTAATAAACGAAGTTGCACTGGTGCAAATATTCACCAGCTGGAAAGCAGCATGGTCCACCTCACATGATGTCAACCTGAAATTTATTTCCTCGCAACACAAACGCCTGTAGATGAGTGGGTTGGCGTGATTGGAGGAAAAGAACTTGTATAACATCTGGCACTTGACGTCTTTTGTGTTTGACTGGCTGGAAGTCCCCTTTTGTGCTGTTACCCGCGGCGACAGTAGTTGCATGTTCTCCCATATGAACCTCTGTAATTGTGTCAGCCAAGCTACGCTGCCTGTATCAGAGAGATCGGCGGGGTGTGTATTGGCGTCAACTGAGTGTTTCTCCGTCAAGCGTATTTCCAACAGGGAAACAGTCTGTCTCGTGCACACACAGTCACACACTATCACACATGGTGTAAGACAGAGACAGAGGGAAAGAGATCAGACTACACTGAAAAAGTGACAGCGACACTATGAACACGATGACTGACATCAGCAGTCTGAGTTTGTCAGTTGACTGGATGATAAATTTGTTCCAGAATGTCATTCATTCATCTTTTTTTCCCCAGAATTTATGGAAATTTAACCAGCAGACCAGCAGCCGTGCAGACTGAACACAAATTTCTTTGAGTGTTTTCTGTGAATGGCTGTTTGCTGCAGAGCACAGTGACACAGTTAAAGCTGGAAGAAAGAAAAAAGCCTTATTCTGAGAAAAGAGAGGCCATAGTAAGTCTATCACACTGACAAATCCATGATAGAGAACAATAAAAGCCTGTAGGAGATCAGAGTGGCGTGCCGCTGTTGCATGATGGATTGGGAATGAAGCACCAGTGGAATCGAGTTTACTCACAAAGACAAATACAATCTCAGAATATAAGATGTATTTATAACAGTTGCTGAGAACGACCAAAAAAAAGTACCATATGCAAATGTAAAACCTCAATGTAATCTGCTTATCCGGAGCTGGGTTGCAGAACCAACAGCCTTAGACGGGAAACCCAGGCCTCTCTCACTCTGGCTGAATCCTCCAGCTCACCCTGAAGATCCCGAGGTGTTCTCTGTCCAGGGCCCCTGCCTCTAGGTCTCCTCCTGCCGGGACGTGGAGGAAACATCTCACCAGTGAAGCATTCAGGAGGCATTCTAACCAGATGCCCAAACCATCCCATCTGGCTTCTCTCGACCCAGAGGAAGCAACGGCTCTACTCTGAGCTTCTCCAGGATGGCAGAACTCCTTACTTTATCTCTGAGTGAGAGTCCAGCCACCCTGTGGAGGAAGCTAATTTCAGCCTCTTGTTTCTGCAATCTCATTCTTTTGGTCACTACCCACAGCTGGTAGGAACGTAGATCGACTGGTAAATCAAGAACTTCGCTTTTCGGCTCAGCTCTTTATCCATCATGACGGACCGATGCAGTCCTCTTCTGATGATTGGATGACTGCACCGATCCATCTGTCAAACTCCCGGTCCATTCTTCCACCACTCGTGAACAAGTCCCTGAGATTCTTCAACTCCTCCACTTGGGGCAGGACCTTGTCCCTGACCTGCAGGGGGCATTTCACCCTTTTCCGAGCGAGAACCATAGTCTCGGATTTGGAGGCACTAATTTCCATCTCCGGCCGCTTCACACTCGGCAGGACATTAGTCCAGTGAGTGTTAGAGATCACAGCCCGACGAAGCCAACAGGACCATATCATCTACAAAAAGCAGAGAGCCAATTCTGAAGTCACCGAACTGGATATCTCCAACGCCTCAGACTGCACCTAGAAATTTTGTCTATAAAGTAATGAACAGAATCAATTAATGTGTCAAAACAAAATAAAATAATTCAACCTGTTAAGCCCTATGTGCTTCAAACACATACTGAGTCCTATAAAATGAAGCTTGTAGCTGCTGTGACCACATAAACAATCAAATTCATCACACATATTGTGACACAACCCACTCAAGTTCTGGTTTTCAACAAAGGAATTTCAAAGGGGAAAAAAAAAGCACTATCTTGTCATTTTTGCATAATTAGTGTGATTTTTTTGGTCTTTATCTGACAACACAAAAGCCGGAAACACAATTTCCATTTGATTCGTAAGTGGTCAGGCAGAGAAATGGAAACTAAATTGATGCTCTGAAGTGCCATTGATGTTGCGTCGTTATTTTAATTCACTTCAAGAGAAAGTTTTAATGCATTTGTTGAAAGGAAAATTGATCCCACTTTCTTATCTAAAATCTTTTAAAAACAACATTTTATTCTCAAAGTAATAATCATTTAACGTCTAAAGGATTTCGGTGAAAATATACAGAAATTATGTTACAGCAATCATTCATGCCTTGAAATTATAGTGACACACATCTACATATGTAAAAAGCAGAGCTATAGAGAGATGCTGACCGCTCTGATGGTCTGTTTTCGCCCAATCGATAATTAGCAGTTTAATCAAAACAGAAATGGTTTCCTCTGAATGGACTCATACGTGCACACGAAGCACAAAGCCTGACAATGACAGAGCATGGACAAGGACAATTACACAGCTCAAGTCTAACATCATGTCCGGGCAGACCCCGTACGCACCATCATTTTCATGTGCTTTGAATACAAAGTAATCTGCTGGAACGGATTGCCAATGTGATGGTAGCAATAAAAACAGAATTACTTCCCACATGTGCATGGATAGAAAAAGATTGAAATAATAAAACAAAGAAAGGAAAGACAAGAAAAGATACATTTGTGACCACTTGCAAAATATGTAGTTTTTTTTCTATTAGCAGACTTTATCGGGATAAGATTGTGAATTCACATAATAAATCTGAACATCTGTCTGATAAACTGAAGACATTGAGGCAACACGAACAAACATTAGCTGCTTTGATGTTTCTGAATGAGACAGTTTCTTTCTAGCTGTGCCAACATGTGTTGGCATAATTTCTTTCCCAAAGCTCCCTATGTAGTTTCCCTTGATTTCCCAGCCCTAAAAATCATTTGTGTTTATTTTGTCAATTTTACAGCTAACTATTAGGATGATGAATAATGATGTTGGAGTTTCTGCTCATTCAAGAAGGACAAAAAATCCACAACTTGGGTTCTTATCTTCGGATTAGCTCCAGTTTTTCCTTTTGCACATTGTGAGTACCCAAATATTTACAATCATACACAGCAGGAGCCAAACAGATGATATATTTATTCATTGGTGGTATTTCAATAGTGACAATTCGTTTCATCTCCTGAACTGCTTATCTCCAGGAGAGTTGTGGGGTGAACCGGAGCCTATCCCGGTGGATTACAGGCAAAACAACTCAAACAGGTCACTAGTTTGTTGCAGTACTACGCACACAGACAACCATGCACACACACATTCATTCCTAGAGCCTATTTTGTAGTGACCAATCAACCTAACATACATATTTTTGGAGGATGGGAGGAAACCAGAGTACCTGGAGGAAGCACGCACATACACAAACGGGGTTGTGTTCCTCAAATAATTTAATAAGAGACAGATTTTAACAAAACACAAAACACAAAACACATGTCGACTGTTTTTAAAATTTGGATTCACTTTTTTCAAATCTACAAAATATTGTGTTTATTTTATTTAGCATATGTTAATGCACCTTCAAGGCTAATAAACATAAAGTAATGGAGAAATGTCTCAAAAATTTGTTCAGAGTGATCATTTTATTTTATAGACGAGAAAAAAATAATCCCCATGGCAACGGGAAGTAAGCGTGGACTTTCTCTTCGAAACAAGATGTTTAAAATACACACCTATAAACTGATCCAACACGTTAGAAACTGAGCAAATAAAGGTAAAAAAAACAGTGAAATTATGCATAAAGACAAGAGAGTTATAGATTGTGAACAGTATACCATACATCTTTGTTCGTGAGCTGATGCGCTTAAATAACACTGTTGCCACGGCAGCAATTAAGAGCCAATTATAGTCTGTGTTCTCACAGTGGTTTCAACACTAGAAGATGAATGCGAGCGGGATGGAGCACTGAAAGAAACACTTCAACTGTCTTGCACGCAATTAAAGAGATAATAACGAAAAACACACACCCAAACACACCCAAACAAGAAAAGGACCAGAAAGTCGTGGAAGTCAGACTACGTCAACAAAAACTCTAATTGCTGGGAAACCAGAAAAAAATCATAAAAATGGACCAAAGAGCTTGGATATACTGACTGTGGTTTCGACAAAAAACCAAAACAAGGATTTAGGAAAAACAGATGCTTATCTGGAGGTAAAAATGTCTCAGAAGCTGCAGAAAAACAAACTGTATCTCAATGCTGATCAGTAAAGCTCAGCTTGAATAATGACCCTGTTTTAGATCCGAAGACGTAGCCGACATGTACAGTTAGTTTTTAGATGAGGTCAAAATGTGTTCTTCTGTTTGCCTTTAGTGATTCTTTGCTCCAACGCAACTGATTTAGATAAGACTCCAACAGCTTGTTGTCAATTCGGTCACAATTTCCATCAGTGGGAATGTTTAGAAAGAAAGAAACAAACGCTGATGTGGGACGTCTGGGTTTTCCCGCCTCGGCTGCTACGGCTGCAACGTGATCACAGATGATACAACAGAAGACAATAAGGCATAGTCTGTATGATCATCAATAACCAGGGAAGCAGATTACTAGTTAATAAGTGTGCATGCATTGTCCAAATGCATGACACGCTGCAAATTAAAATTGCGCTGTAGCGCTTTTGCATATCATGGCAAGCCAAAAGAATCAAAAGTATCCTTAAAAATGGCACAAAAAAAATTGCTGCGTTGTCACAGCAATAGCGAAGTTTAATTTAGAAGGTGACTATGAGAATATCATGTTGGGGAAACGAAAAGCATAATGAATGAAACCCCAACTTCAGATCTTGGTCAAATAAATGATGAATTGTATGGTGTATTGTTGGCTGCAGATTTAACACGTCAGATGAAAACAGACTGCTTTGTGGAAGTGTGTTTCTTGACAGCTGGTCGAAGGCATTTATCCTTAAATATGAAGCATTTGAATATGCACTAAGATCAATCACCTTAGGAGCAATAAAATTGGTTCCAATGTCAAAGTAACTTCGGAATAAGAACAGACCTACACAAAAACAAGACCCTAAAGTCAAAAATATTTTTATGTTTAAATAAGATCAATCACCTTCTTGATTGCTTCTTTTTAATTTGCTTCCAGCTCAATTTTCCTCATACATTATTTCTCCCATACACTTTTATTTAAAAGAAAAACTCTCCTGGGATGGAAAAGAATTCACATGTGATAAAAGCTGTGGAAAAATAGAGACTGAAGCCGACTAAAACAGAATGCTTCCTGTTTGCTTTGTGTGTTCACATCACGTAGACACAATAGAAAATTACTGACTCTAAACGGCTGAGGATTCACCATGGTAACAACTACAACGTGGGTATTAGCAGACTTTCTCTATGTTTACTCTGATCGTCATGAAAACCAGTTTCCAGTTGTGTGTAAGGCAAAGTTTCTCAGTAACCTGATTCTCAGTAACCCGATGAAGTGTGTGAGCTGCCGCACCAATTAAAAAGACAAATTCCTAAATGAAAGGCTAACAAAAGCATTAAAGCGACAAAATGCAGAGGGTGAAACGCAGCCAGCACAGCGTCCCCACCTCCCATCACTACATGCTAGAGGAGAGCCATATGGAAGAGACAGAAAAAGGGGGAGGAGGCAGGGGAATAATTGGAACGGTTGAAAGTTGATAAAACGTTGTTTGGGGCAGAGGATATAGGCACGTTAGAGGCCACATTGGAGGCTTTCAGTGCTAACAAAACTAAAGGTACTGTATATAAAGTCAAATAAAAGTACAGAACTTCATTTCAATGCTTTTAAGCCTAAATTGGCACGTCTTGTTGTGGTGTAACTTAATTGGCTTATCTCGTTGAGATTTTTCCGCAGATTCAGCAAAACGTTACTGAATATTGCACAATAAACTCCACTTGTTTTTGATGAAAGCTCATTCACTATCTTAAATTTAATTAATTTAAGATATTAAAACACAACTCCAAAGTTGCTTATTCTACTTCTGAATAAATACAAAGTTGGACACTGAAATTTAATACTGGATGTACAGTTAAAAATGTGACACATCAGCCCCTGAATTCTAAGACAGACATGGTTTTGGAAATGCATGTGTACCGATGACAAACCCTGAGGTTTCTCTTTTAGGAGTATCAGTGTAAAAAAATGACAAATGAGCATGTCTGTTAAATCCTCAGACAATGAGATCGGATTGTATGAGTATTAGATACAATGAGTTGTATGTAATATTGGGTCAGAAAGTTGGGTCACAAAATGATGTAATGCATGGTAAAAGAACGCATCACACAGATTCAAGTAAAATTTCCAGCTGTATTTACTGTTAAGTAGACAAAAGATGTTTTACCAGAAGTCTGATTGGGTTACACATGTACATGATCATACTTGCACTGCTAACGATTAAATTACGAGCTCAGCCACTTTGCTGAACGTTTCACATATGAACTGATTTGTCCAATAACATCACCATCACACCGGGAAACAACTCCATGCAGGAGAGCAGGTGTTTATGACGTAATTGTCCAAAACATGTAAAGGAAATGATGATGTAATTTCATTAATTAAGTTTACTCTGTATCCAAGAGAAAAGCTTCCAAGAACCTGTTTGGCATTTTGAGCATCGGCCAAGTCTAATATGGCTTTTCTATTCTGGGTACTTACTGGTCTCTTAACTTGGAGTGAATTCTTGGTACTCGGTGAAAACATGTCTTCACAGTAGACTTGGACACTGACACGTCTATCCTCTGACTGGATGTTATGGAAAGATTTTTTCTTTCAAGGAAAAAATTCTGCAGCCACCCACTGAGGAATCCAGATCTTTTTATAGAACTCTGTTCATCATAAAGTTGCAAACCCATTGATTCTGGTTAACTCCCAGTGTCCCCAGGGTCTTTCTTTGTTTTTGGTTTGCATTTCAAAGTTTTTCTTTTAACAATGATTGGTTCTTCCTTTAGCTGTGTGATATAAAATTCTAGTTTGTACCTAAAAATCAAACAGTTTTTCAAAAAATTAAGGTAAATAAACTCACTCCTTTTCAGTGAAAACATGTCTTCACAGTAGACTTGGACACTAACACGTAACAAAAATGTAACAAAAACCACAGAAAAAAAGCCTGTCCTCTACATTTGTCTGTGTGCAGAAGAGGATGTTCCTAAAATTTCTGTGTTTATATAATTTTCACAAGTCCAAAGTGGAGACAAGATCAACTGATGATGTTTTTCTAGTCTTAGTCTTCTTCTTTTGACACATTCCCTGAGGGGTCGTCACAGCAAATCAGGTTCTTCTATCTAACCCTATCTATTGTATCCTCTTCAGTCACGCCAACTATCTTCATGTCTTCCTTCACTGCGTCCGTGAACCTCCTCTTTGGTCTACCTCTAGATCTTTTGCCTGGTAGTTCCAAACCCAGCATCCTTCTACTGATGTACTCTCTCTCTCTCTCCTCTGCACACGCCCAAACCATCTGAGTCTGGCCTCTCTGGCTTTATCTCCAAAAGTTCTAACATATGCCGTTCCTATGATATACTCATTCCTGATTCTTTTTTCTATTTTTAGTCATTTTCTAGTCTCAGCAATCATGCATTCATTCCCTCCTGTAAGAGAACATTCAACCACTGCAGGAGGATCATCACAACTGGTCATTTGGGAATCCCTTGAGCCTCATCAGTAGAACAGATGCTAACCCCTACAGGAGGGGAAAATGTGTGCTACAGACCAACGTATATTTTATGAAGATTTCATTCCATTGACATGCAAATTAGACAGATATGTAAATGACATTTGACTACACAGACATCAGAATGGATGTCCAGGCCTTGGGGGCGTATCAAACAAATGACTGAAAATCAAAAAATGCAGTCACTTTACCATCTAAACTAGTCATGTTTAACAACTTTGTCTCACATTCACACACTAACACACAGATTTTAAGGTTGCCAAGCACTTAACTTTCAGTTTTTTAAAAAGTTTGTGACACAAAAAGCTTTTCTTATTTTAAGTCCCCATGCATGCGTCTATGTGATATTGTGCTCAAGGTGCTTTTGTGAAAGGTCGACTTGAACTTAACTGGACCAAGATGAGCCAGATAAACAGCCATATACACATACAAACACACACATCTAAGTACAGTGGTGGGAGCGGACAAAACTAGGTCTGCTATAAGACAGGAAAAGCCTCCTAGGTACAGCCGAGAGTGTGCGTATGTGTGTACTAGTTCCTCTAAAAAGTTTATGTCCTACAAGAATTATGTGTGTGTTATTTTACAGTATCATAATGTGTGTGGGGTTTTTGTACTGTTCCTAACAAAAAAAGATTATGATTACCAAGATAGATGAGTGTGTGCACCTGTTTTAATTTTTAATGGGGTGTAACTGGGGATTAAGTCTTGTAGCTTGACTTGTGTGTATATATATATAGTAGGTGGGTGAGTCTGTCGCTTGTGTTCGTATTTGTCCTTTGTATGTGTGTGTGTGTCTACGTGAGTGGCCTAAATTACCTGTCAAAAAGACCAAGTATTTTCTGGCCGGTGGTGAAGCTGCTGCACTGCCGTTTCCGTTAACAGTGATTGTTCACAATCTATTTTGCAACAACGCACTGTTACCATGGTGATCACACTGCATGCCAGACAAATATTGTTTATGTACAAATGGTTCTACTTTCACTACGCTGAACTATCTTGTCAGGATCCCCTCACCAGCCGCCAGAGGGAGCCCTGGATGTTCCTCATCACGCTGATTAGGGTCACCTGAGGATGATTCCTGATTCCACACTTTTGTGGACCCTGCCATCAATTTAAGAGCAATCATCCCAGACTTCCACATCGGGTCATACCATCCCTTCCAGCCAGGTATTCCTGGTTTCCTGACCAAGAACACAATCTGACAATAACCTTTTGCCATACAACTAAAACTTTGTTTTTCATTCGCAGACTTCAACCTTTTCACAGCTTCAACCACTACGACATTGAAAATGAATAAAATGGAGATTCTATTCGTTTCTATTATCTATAAACACATTTACTTGCTATTTTCACACAAGTCCTGCTCTAAAACAGGCCAAGAGAAATGCTGAAACTTTTCCAAGCCCAACAGATGGAGGACAAAGTGAAGGACTGAGTGAAAAATCCCTTCCAGCATATTTATCCTTCAGCAGTGGAAAAGCACGATGCTATGAGCCTTCGGAGCCACCCCTTCAGGATAATATATACTTTCACTTCCCTGGCTTTGGTTCTCTTCATTATAATTCCTCATTTCCATACTGTTATCTCTCCCTCTTCGCCTTCGTCCCCCCCATTCAATTATTTTGTTATAATTTCCACTGGCTCCATCATAAGCGGTGCAGCCTTCGGGGAAATATGCTAAGCTGCTTTCTGACTTGCCTTTCTCCTCAGGTAGGGGCTGCCACTGTGAGCTCAGCATCACATTGCAAGTTTCCTGATATGTATGGTGCATTTGAAAGAAAATGGGGACCTATTCACACGTGTAAACATAATCTACAAGTGAACAGAGCAACCAATTTGATGTATGACAAAATAAATTTTGTGTTTCCATATTTGCTATTCAGGTCAATAAACACAATGTGTTGGCGAGTCTTTAGCTTGATCTATTTGTCTTTAGCTTGGTATGCCGACTCATGATGATGTTCTGGCTCATCAAATGGAATGCTGATGATGTTTAAGTCGTTCTGGAAAGATTCACTACAGGATTTAGTCTGAGAGCATATCCCTTGTGGGCATCCACAACGCTTTGCTGACACACACTTAATCTTGGTTTATCAGATAACATTATCTGCTTTGTTTCAACAGCAGTCTGTTTCACACCTGACCGCAGGATGTAACAACACCGCTTGAAGAAAAGGTCACAATTAAATCTCCTGCGTATATACAGTATTTATATAAAATTAAAACTAATCTTTTAAAAAGAAAAAACACCCCCTTGAGGTAATTCAAGTGGTGTATTCAAATTAAATTATTTTCTGAACATGAAGAAGGTCAGATTTATGGAAATTGCCTGTGCACGTAAATGTTCACGTTGAGGGTTCCTCAAATACATAGCCAAACAAATCATCATTTTTATTTGCCTTACGCTCTCTAATTTACCATAACAATAACTTAAATTTAATATTTGGTGCACAGACATTTTAAAAAACAGAATTTTGTTCCGTCCAATTGTCTTCCACTTATCCAGACCTGGGTTGCGGGGGCAACAGCCTCAGACGGCAAACCAAGGCTTCTCTCTCCGCGGCTGCATCTTCCAGCCCACCCAGGGAGATCCTGAGATGTTTCCTGGCCAGCTGTGAGACATAGTCTCTCCAGCAAGTTTAGGGTCTGCCTCTGGGTCTCCTCCTGGTGAACATGCCCGGAACATCTCACCAATGAGGCATTTGGGAGGTATACTAACCATATGACCGAATCACCCCATCTGGCTTCTCTCGACCCAGAGGAGCAACAGCTCTGAGTTTCTCCCAGAGGGCAGAGCCCCTCACGCTATCTCTGAGTCACAATTCAATATCCTTCTTCTCCTTTCGGCATTTCCCTTTAGGGAACGCCACAGCAAGTCAGTTTCTACAATCTAACCCTATCGGCTACATCTTCTTTGGTCACGCCAACTATCTACATGTCTTCCTTCACTGTATCCATGAACCTCCTTTTTGGTCTTCCTCTAGTCCTCTTTCCTGGTGGTTCCAAACCCAGGATCCTTTTGCCAATGTACCCTCTCTCTCTCCTCTGCACATGTCCAAACCATCTCAGTCTGGCCTCTCTGACTTTATTTCCAAAACTTCTAACATGTGCTGTTCCCCTAAAATACTCATTTCTGATCCTGTCCATCCTGGTCACTCCCAGAGAGATCCTCAGCATCTTCATCTCTGTTACCTCCATCTCTGTTTCCTGTCTTTTTCTCAGTGCTACTGTTTCTAGACCAAGTAGCATGGCCGGTCTCACCACGGTTTTGTACACTTTTCCTTTCATTTTAGCTGAAACTCTTCTATCACACATCACACCTGATACTTTTCTTCACCCGTTCCAGCCTGCCTGAACATGCTTCTTCACCTCTTTTCCACACTCTCCATTGCTCTGGACTGTTGATCCTAAGTACATAAAATCTTCCACCTTCTTTATCTCCTCTCCCTGTAACCTCACTTTTTCAGTTTGAGAAATATCTGAGTCACAATTCAATAATAAAAAAGTTTATATAAAAAAATAGTTGAATCATAAGGCAGAGACATGAAGACCAGAGTGATGCATATGCTTCTTCTCTTTTCAACATTTCTCTTAAGGGGTCACCACAGCAAGTAATTTTCTCCCATCTAATCCTGCATCCTCTTCGGTCCCGCCAACTATCTTCATGATACTTGGTGATGCATGCATTTTGGAATAATGCTGCATCTACTATACTTTTAGCTCCCATTCCCGTGAGCTAATAACGGATCAAAACTAGCTCTTGGCTACATGGCGTAGCTGGTTTGCCTTGTGCGGTTATTTATGTTCCATAGGTGTTGAGCTTTGAATGTGTCACAAACTTAAATCCTTAATGAATAAGATCTCCTTGTTACTATTACTTTTTTGGGATGAGATTTTCTTACAGCAAGATTTTTTTTCAACTGTTTTGCAAATAATAACCTACCACCCATTTCTAGAAAACTAATACATTATATTATTTCAAGACAAATCAAACTATTTCTGCTGTTTTTCATTACCTTCGTGTTCAAGAGCATCCCTGTTGAAAGGCAGAAATGACATAGTTTGAAACTAGCCAAGATATGTGCTTTGTTTTACATTAAACAGTTTTTCTAAATGCTGAAATACAGCTGATGTCTTTATATTTTTGAGTAGAGCTAAACCAAACAAAAATGGCTGACCATCAGGCTTTCTATTCACAGCTCAGGGTATTTTACTGTGAAGCTTGTGTAAATCTATGTTGACGCAAATTACTACACATTGTCCTCTGTTGGCGTCTAATGATGTTTCAAAAACACCATTAGAAGCCGCAGCCTGCAGGACAAAAGTTGTCTCTAGCACCATCATCGTCCTTGATCTCTGAGACATGGTCACCCACCAGTGGGTAAATTCACCATAACAACTGTTTGTATCTCAGCAGGCCTCACCTTTTTTCCCCTCTCTTCCAAAACAGCAGATGTTGTTGTCAAGACCCTTTAGGGTTACACAACTGCGCTGAAACTAAATCCTCCAGTCAGGACAAACAACTCAGAGGCTCACTGTTGAGTTTTCCATACCTCCTGCAATTATTTTGAACCATCCACATAAACTATCTAAACAGCTAACAAAGATGGAATGATTTGGTCCTCGTAGTGTTTTTACGTAGAATTTCTTTGTACTGCTAAATTTTTTTTTTGTACATCTCAATGTGTTCAGCGGTGTGCACACAGCTGCCACAAGGGTCATCTGTATCACAACAGTGCAAAACAGTCTCTCAGATCAGGGCCATTATAAGCTGGATGTGGTCGCGGAGAGGCTTAAAATAGAGTGCTGATCCGATAATGGACTAAAGTTTATGATCATTAATACGCAGGGAACTGGACACACATGTCAATCTCTGTAGAGAGATGCATGCAACCTCTTCTTCTTAACACAAGCGCACATTTTATTTCTTATTAAATACTTAGCAATGAGGGTTGAACAGCTCCAAAGGTTTTTTTTTTAATTAGCTTTATTTATTCATTTTGATATACTTTATTAATCCCTCACTGGGAAATTTGTGTGCTGCACTCTACCGCAGCATGCTGCCACCTATGACGGTGCCAATGGTATGAGAAACGGGGGGTTAGGTGTCTTCTCCAAGGACCCTAGACGTGAACTCTGTGGGATGCGAACCCGCAAACTTCCGGTTAACTTCCGGTCTGCGGGCGAGCGCTCTAACCATTGAGCCACCGTCTCCCCCCAGGACTCCCCCCATGAGTATAAATGCCTACTTTGGGATTTATACTCTTTATGTATTACTGAAAACCCTTTCTTAATCCTTCAACTGGCTTTTGTTTTTTAAAAAACCCTTCTTACTCTCAACGGCGCACACACTTTCGAACTAACAGGAAACCAGAAATGAACAACTTCCTGTTTTGCTGTATTCTGTTTTCTAACGTGAGTTGCCACAGACGCTTTCGGACGTTTCGCCTGTTAACTAGTGCGGCTGCTTTCGGCTGTTACGCCCTTTAGGAGTTAAAATGTAGCCTTTTGCATTTGTGATTTACAGCAAACAAGACTATGATAACAATTGAGACTTGAATTGAGGTTTCTGTTTGAGAAAACTTTTTACATATCAAAAGTTTGAGACAAAAGACCAAAAAGCCAGAAATTCATACCTGCGTCGTATTTTATTGTTTTTTTTTTTTAACTCTAAATTCTGATCTATTCGTTGCGATTCTTTTTTTTAAAGTGTTCACATTTTCAGGACTGCAGTGTAGTGTGAAAGCAGGGGCGAATGTCCCCATTGCCCCCCTTCGTCTTTGGTCCCCCCCAAAAAAAAGAAGAAGAAAGAAAAGGTGACTAGTCAACAGTGGCGGCTGGTGGTAAAAAAAACTGGGGGGGCGCACATTTTTCAAACACACACAAAAATTTTTTTTAGATATATTATATAAAAGTATATATATATATATATATATATAAAATAAATATAACATTATTCGTGACAATATGTGTCTGTTTTTGGTGACTTCTTCATTATGTTTCCTTATGCCAGTTCGGTAGCCTTCATTTAATTGTGCCAGGATGTTACTACTGCCAAAACCACCTAGCTTATAGCTACTATCAAAATGGGTGCGGCAAGTTTCATGACGTTTGCACTTTTCAGACAAATGCTTCAAGTCACTCACCCCTGTTGATATCTACACCTTTTCAGTTGCTGCTAAACTAAACAATAAGCAGGGGAAACAAAAAAAGTGTTTCTCATCCAGTTAGCCACCGCCACTTTTCATAGACCTTCATTATCCTCTCACATAAAAGCGGCCGCAATCTCCACTGTTTTGTTGCACAGTCAAATCTGGGGTGTCCAGTCCAAGCTCCTTCACTCTTCTTTTTTCTTCTTTGAACGCTTAGAAAACGGATTTTGTAGAAGGGACGACACTGAATTCTCTTTAAAAAAAAGCACTAGCTTTGTTAGCAACTGAACTAGCTTCCGACGCCATGATGAAGACTCCCAGAATTCCGCAGTGAAAAGAAAGGGCGTGGCGTGGATGGGATTTATAGGTCAGCTTATAGCTAATTGATTGGTTCATGTAACAGACTGACAGAGAGGATAACCTATCACACACCCGATGGGCGGAAAATATCTGCGCCCCGCGGGCGTGGTTATGGTTTGCAATACACATGAATGGGAAAAAATTTAGAGCTGACATCACGTTTTTTCCATAAAAACCGGAAGTCACATACACACTAATAGGTTTTCCTGGTGGGGCGTGCATACCCCGCTCCCTCGTTCCGGTTTGCACAGGAAGTAATAAAATAAAATAAAACGGTGTAAAACATTATTAAAATGCATGTAATCTTCACACTCGACAGTTTTGCATACTTATAAACACATACATGTGTATATATGTATATATAGATATATATGCATATATATTTTTTGGTGATCAGGTCGGGGGGGCGGCGCCCCTGCGCCACACGTCACCAGCCGCCACTGCTAGTCAAGCTATCCCCTTGCAGAGCCAGTGAATTGGCCGCCAAAATGCAGAAGAATGACTTTTTCAAAATGATCTGGCGGGCGGGACATTTTGACAAAGCCCTACACTGGCTTAGTCAATGACCTCACATCCCCACCTTACAAAATCCTGGATCCGCCCTGGAAATGTTACTTTTTCTCCTTTTTTTCACTTTACGGCTAATCGCATAGTCAAGTATTTAAAATCGTAATCCTCAAATGTTTTTAGTGTCTCTTTCAGATAGTCAAACCTAGACAATCCGTTTAACTATATAGAGAAGTTTTACTTGCTTTCATGTGGTTGGAGTAAACATGAGGACGTAAAAATATGATAAAATCACAATAAAAGATTTATTATGACATTAACAGCATAACACAATATTTACTAAATATTGTGGAAAGGCTCACAATTTGATCAATTACACAATAATATTGCAGTATTAGCCTTACAATACGATACTTATCAAAATGTTGTGGAGAGGCTCGTCAAATTGTAAAATGCACATTAAAAAACAGAATGATAGAATGTATTATAAATAAGACTGACTATGTGTTACAGACACAGAGATAAATAGATGCAAATATATCTTTTTGTAACAAAAAAATTAGTCTTTTTTTATTTTTTTGTTGCAGCTTCCTTCGAGAATATTAGGGTGTACATCCAACTGTTCACATCACTGCAGATGCAGCTCTATCTCTTGCTCAGTCCAAGCCCACTCATGACTGAGATAACTAGGTTCCCCTACCTGATTCAGCAGCTTATTACAAACCAGAAATAGGCTATCAACCTTTTCGCAGTGAGGTGCTAAATCTCGTCCAAACTTCTTAAAACTTTGACTTCCAAGACTTCTGACTTGTCAGAAGTCCATGCTCGGTAATGCTAACACATCTGTAAAAAGCAGAAAGGCAATACAAGCTGTCCAAACTAGTAAATTGTAAAAAAAAGATTATTAAAAAAAAAAGAGCACAACACTGCCTGAGCTAGTGGTCGACTGATGGAGCTGGCTTTGTCTTACCGCTTTTGTTCTATTTATAATCTCCTATTTATAACAAGAATAAAAGAAACTTTTAAATGTGTGTTTGCTGGCATTCCGATTGGATGTTGTCAAAAGAAACAAAGCTAGAACGACAGAGATGCCGACATGAAAAGAAGATAAGGAAAGACATGAAGGCATGGGAGGGGCCAGTCCCAAAAAAAAAAAAAAAAAACAGTGGAGAGAACAGTGCCAGCATCAGGGAAGTAGAGCATCAATTAAGGGCAGCATGCCCTAGATGCTATGGTGACATTCCCACAATGCATCACTATCACATCCTTTACATTCCCTCTCCATCTCACACACATACAGTATACATATGTATATGCAGTTTGACTTTCAGCCAGACTCCTTGGAAACACCTTCCAGTTGACATCAAACCAGAAGTTAAGCTGAAAAGCCACGTGCGGATGGGGTTTGTGTTTATTCATTCTTCTTCTAAACTGCTTGTCGTTTCTTTGCCCCACCTGGAGGTCGAACCCCCATTCGTTCACAGTGCTAATGCCGACAGTTTTATGTTGTTGCTCAAAAAAGATCATCTGTATTTGCAATAAACACAATATTGTTGGGAAGAAAGCTCCATGGACAATGATGTTTGCAGATGACATTGTGATCTGTAGTGAGAAGAGTGAAGAGGTGGAGGAAAAGCTGGAGAAGTGGAGGTTTGCACTAGAAAGAAGAGGAATGAAGATTAGTCAGATTAAAACAGAGTACATGTGTGTGAATGAGAGGGATCCAAATGGAAAAGTGAGGTTACAGGGAGAAGAGATAAAGAAAGTGGAAGATTTTAAGTACTTAGGATCAACAGTCCAGAGCAATGGAGAGTGTGGAAAAGAGGTGAAGAAGCATATGCAGGCAGGCTGGAACGGATGGAGAAAAGTAACAAGTGTGATGTGTGATAATAGAGTTTCAGCTAAAATGAAAGGAAAAGTATACAAAACCATGGTGAGGCCGGCCATGCTGTTTGGTCTAGAGACAGTAGCACTGAAGAAAAGACAGGAAGCAGAGATGGAGGTAGCAGAGATGAAGATGCTGAAGATCTCTCTGGGAGTGACCAGGATGGACAGGATTAGAAATGCGTATATCAGAGGAATGAGATGGTTTGGACATGTACAGGGGAGAGAGTATATCGGTAGAAGGATGCTGGATTTAGAACCACCAGGAAAGAGGCCAAGAAGAAGACCAAAGCGGAGGTTCATGGATACAGTGAAGGAAGACATGAAGATAGTTGGTGTGACCAAAGAGGATACAGCAGATAGAGTTAGATGAAAGAAACTGACTTGATGTGGCGACCCGTGAAGCGAAATGCCGAAAGAAGAAGAAGATTGTCATGGAGAAAGTGAGACAAATGATCCAAATGATTCCAAAATATTGGTTCATTTGACTAAAACCAGTTTCCAAAAACACCATTTTTTGTAAGTTCAACTTTGAATCAAACTTTCATTAGGATTACACCTCCCTAATCCCAAATAGAAGGTAAAAAAAAGTTATTCTCAATCTGTTATCAACTTTTTTAACTTTTAGTTCTAATACTGGGAGCTGCAGGGCATCTACAGGACCCACTCATGCTAGTATTGAATTATTAAAAAGTTAGCAATAGGAATAGGAATAGAAACACACAGGATAGACACTGATCCCCCGGTTTACATCCCGTGGAATGAAGTGAGCTAATTTCTCTAAAGTTTCCAAAATTCCCTGAATTGTCTTCCCTGACTTGCAAGCAGGCGACATTTTGGAAAGCAATCTTTTAGATCTCTAGCTAAAAGTCCGTGCTGCCCACTCACTCTGGCTACCTCTTCTCCTCAGTTTTCACTTCCTGCTGATACATCAAGTTTAAAGATCAATCTGCAATATCTGGTTAATATGTGGCTGTAACATGGCCGACTCGGATCACTGAATCCCGGGTGTGTGTTTTCATGTGTGTTTCACATTCAGTTCAAATTTCTGGTGTTGCACGGTGACAAAAAGCTTTAAATCCCCTTTCTATCTTTCTGGCTGACTTTCCCTCTCTTTGGGAGAAGTTTTGCTAATCTGTTCGTGGTTAATCCCAATCTGCATCTGCTGCTTTCTCTTTCTGTCCAAACAGACGTAGCTCATGTCTCTCAACAGGATGTCAGAGCAGGCAGTCACACAACGCTATTGGCAGCATCAAAGGGGGCGTGGAGCTGTATCTTCATGTTTGAATAAAAATACAAAACAGTGAAAGGAGAAGATGAGGAAGACAAGTAAAGACTTTTTCGTGTTGACGTAACTGTCTGAAAAAACCATCTGGAAAAAACTTGTGAGTGTCTCAGTGATGGTGTTGCTGCTTCAGCTCAGACTGTAATTTGTGCCGTCTGTTAAAGCCTTGCTGACATCAACTAGAAAATCCCCACCAACTTTCTCCAATCACGCCAACATGGGCTAACGTAGTCACACAATCAGACAAAAAAAACAAAAGACAAAAGAACAGATGAAGTATGACATCACAAGAACATGTTGGCAGTGTGTGTAAATAGAAATAATACAAACACAGAAGGAATTTTGTAAATCTAGCAAAACACAGACTGCAAAAGAAATGAAGATTAAAAAAAATACTCCACAAAAATGTATAAAAAGGCCATTTTCCCCCCCAATTTGGTTCAAACTTATTAATACGTATGTAAGGGTTTTTTTATTCCCCTGTATCCTACTTATCCAGGGTGACAGGAGCAACAGCCTAAGATGGGAAACCTGGGCTTCCCTCATGGCAGCGTCACATGGGAGGATAACAAGACTTTCCCCCGCCAGCTGTGAGACATTGTCTGGGGTCTGCCTCTGGGTCTCCTCTGGTGGAATGTGCCCAAAACACCTCCCCATAACAAGGAGTTCGGGAGGCATCCTAACCAGGTGCCCGAACCACCCCATCTGGCTTCTCTCAACCTAGAGGAGCAACGGCTGCTACCCCAAGATTCTCGCAGATAGGCTTTTATTGATATGTTCTGTTCCTTCATCTTCCGCTGATCCGGGGCTGGGTCGCCGGGGGGGGCAACAGCCTCAGATGGAAAGCCCAGGATTCCCTCCTCATGGCTGTATATTCTTGCTTACCAGGGAGGATCCCTGTCCAGCTGTAAAACATAGTCTCTCCAGCGAGTCCAGTGTCTGCCTCTGGGTTTCCTCCCAGTGGGACATGCCCAAAACTCCTCACCAAAAAGCCGTTCAGGAGGCATCTTAACCAGATGCCCAAACCACCCCATGTGGCTTCTCTCAACTCCGAGGAGCAACGGCTCTACTCCGAGCTCCTCTTGGATGGGATTTTATTAATATGTAAAATAAAATAACTAATTCAACTAAGTACCTGGAGTTAAATAAGAAATAATTTTTAAAAATTGTTAACTTCACAACCAATTTACGTTTATTATCGTGTAACATAGTTGAATTTCGTCCCCATAAATCACTCAAAGTTAGAAATATGGAGGAAAATTGGATAAATTTGATGTAATAAAATAAAATAGTTTGATAATAAGAGACACATAACAAGTATTAACTTAGATCTCCACCATGATTAAGTCCAGTAAGGTTACTGGTGACCCAGTGCGATGATCCAGTGGATTTAATGATCATGTCCGTTGTTAAATTAAGTTATTTAAAAACCGATCTTACTCACGTTCCGAGGACTTCTTTAAAATCAAAGATCTTCTTGATGTCGTCCACTTGTTTTTTCCACGTTTCACCTCTACCGGTGTCTCCGTTTTCCCGAGCCATATCGCCGCTGCTTCACCGGCCAATAAGTGGCCGACACCGGGACTGCGGGAAGGATCCAATCAAAATAATGAAGAAAATAAATCAATCAAATAATTAGGTGGAGAAATGTTCAGAAGTCTAACAGAGTCCAGTTGATTTGAGCTCCTCTGCGGAACATGTGAGTGTTTTCCCGCAGGTTCCCTTCTTCTTCCTCCCTCCTCCTCTTCTTCGCTCTGCATCTCTCTCCCTCTCTAGATCTCTCTCTCTCTAATTCTATCTCTCTTTCTCTCCCTGAATGGCCATCTGGATGGTAGCAGTCAAGTTCACACTGAGACAGTCCCTTTACCTGCTGGTATTTCAATAGAAAGAGGAACCAAACAACTCGTTCTCATTCATAATCAATATGATTATCTAATAACTATTATTATTAGATAATAGTTATTAGATAACTATCTAATAAGATCTCCTTTTCAAGGAGATCTTTCCTTTTCAGATCTCCTTGAAAAGGAAAGGAATAAAGGTTAGCAGTGACATGATGCATTTGTGTGACTTACAAGTGAGCTTACAAAAAGGTAGAGGATTTTAAAGGGGACACATGATTTCATATTATGTCAAAAGTGTTTGTAATATTTTGTCCTATGGTCCTAATTTCTTCTGCATATGTGAGCTTGTTACTATATGTAACCTTTGCACCAAGTACTAAAAATCCACAGCTTGTTTTGCACTGCTCTTGTCATGAGTGGGTGAAGTGGAGATGTAGGACCTAGATCAGGCACGGGCAAACTACGGCCCGCAGCCCACATGCGGCTCGTTAAACGTTTTAATCCGGCCTGCCAAACAAACAAACAAAAACCTTGTTAATTTTATTTCGCCCGCAATTTTGATGTTTTGTCACTAGATGGCGCCCTCTGGGTATATTGGCTTTGTTGAGAATACAACAACACTGCTCCCATTAAAATGTGTGTGTCTCTGTGATGTGCACAGATATGGAAAGCCATCGGATCCTGTACACACACGTAAACAAGCGTGTTAAATGTTAAAACAAGCAAAATGTTACATCAAACGCTTAGATTTCAAACCTAGCGCCGCTAAATGCACATTTTCAAGCAGTATTGCACTAGATTTCAGACCTAGCAGGCCAGATTTGAAATTTAACGCAATTGATGAAAGACTTAACGCGTCATTACCAAACCATGCCATCCATCTGCTCCTGTTCCGACCCCCCCAATTCAAATGTTAGAATTCAATGTAGCCCGCGAATAAAAAAGTTTGCCCATCCCTGACCTAGATCCATAGCTAGAATTAACCAGTTTGTTGCAGATAAAAAGAGATTAAGGCAGAGGTGTTGGAATGGCTTTCTGCATAGTATGCCCATGGCTTGTGCATCCTGAGCAAGGCTTTGCAGGACCAAATGACGTGGAGTAGACCAGATGACGTGAAGGGGACACCATCATGGCTACAGCAGGAGTGCATAACAGCAGAGTGAGGGACCAGATGTGGACGGACAGCTTCACGACTACAGCAGAACATCTGGACACCACGGGTTAGATAACCAGGGGGTAAACAAGATACAGGTTGACAACAGAGAAAGGCACCTGGGACCGGGTGTGTTGAATTAGGGTAGAGGGCCAGATTTGGAGTGAGGAAATGTTCCTGAAGAGAGGAAGATCATGATAGCTCCCTTTAAATGCCATGTTTCCAATGTTTCTAAACCATGCAACCATAGACATAAACACACTAGACTTAGCAACGTAACAAACAATTCTCCAGTTAGATGTTCATGCATGAAAGGTGTCGTATTCAAATTAGTTTTATTTCCACAGTAGCATTCTTGTATAATTTGACACAATTTTGGTTGCGTACAATAAAAATATATCCACAAAATATTACCAATAAAAATGTTCAGTTTTGCTTATGAAAAGTAATTCTCGAATAACTACAGACTTCATGGATTCCCTAAAAAGTATCCAAGAGCTAAAACTCTCCATTTTGTATGACATTTAAGCTCAACAATCCACAACTACAGAGAGTGTGGAAAAGAGGGGAAGAGGTCAATGTAGGTAGGCTGTACATGGTGGAGAAAAGTCACAGATGTGTGATAGAAGATTTTCAACTAAAATGAAAAGAAAGGTGTAGAAAACTGTGGAAAGAGCAGATATGTCATAAGACAGTGAAACAAAGGAAAAGAAAGCATGGTTGGAAGTTGCCGAATGAAAGATGCTGAAGTTCTCTTAGGATTTAAGTAAGTAGCACATGTCAGATGTTTTGGAGATAAAACCAGAAAGGCCAGACTGAGACTTTCAGACACTTCCATCAGAGAAAGAGGGAATTTAGAGACAGCAGAATGCTAAGTCTGGAACTGCCAGGCTGGAGGCCTAGGGGGAAGACCAAAGATGATGTAGGGTAGGAGGACATAACGGTAGCTTTTGTTGAAGAATGACTTCATAACTTCATTTTATAAAGTTGTCTGGTAAGATTAAGTTTTGCTTGGTCATTTATCATATATGCAAATGAAAGACTACAATGTTTGAAAGAAAAGAAACATTGTCCAAATGACTTAAAAGCCTTTTTTCCCAAGATATTGAAACTGACCAAATTAAATTAAGTAAAAATATCATTTATTGCTCTCACAATGAAAATTAATTATCCGGTATTTTAACTTTAGTTATTTTTGATGAACTGTTGTTACTAAACTTACCAATAGGTTTTGAATCACAATTTTTAACACGCCCAATTTATCACGGGTAAAGATTTTGTTTTGTGGAGCGAACAACAAAACACATTTCCAAAAACTTCCCAATTATGTCTCCTCAGTTACCAAGGCTATATGTCTGGAGTCAAAAAACTTTTGTGTTTGGCACCTAATTTACAAAGAGACACATCAAAATGAGATTCCGAAGCTAATGATGATTGCCCTTGCAGAGCCAGGACAATTACAATTACAAGTGGAAAAGATTAAGTTCTCAACCCAATTAAATGGTTATGGGATTAGTTTGGACGTATTGTTTGTGCTACAGAGACCAAAACAATGTCGAGTGAGTTGAGAAACAGAAAAAATGTAAGTAGAAGAGGATGAGAAGGTGCAAAGAAAGGTTGCATGAGTCATCCTGAGGGCACATCGGGTCCTGACAAGAAAAGTTTATTGAACTGAAAGAAATTAATATCTCGATAGATTTTTACCTGGTTAAATAAAAATTAAATAGAAAATTGTATTCTTACACCAAGCACTCCTATATATAAAAAAATAATGCATTTTTATGCAGCAAAATTTCTGTTTAGTTCATTTTTAGAGAATGCATTTTTAATAAAATTGCCCAAATAAACTGCCTTAGAAAACTATCATTTGAAATTTAACCCTTTGCCCACAAATCTTACATTATATGTACTAAATCTGCAGCATCATTTCTTGTTTAAACTTCCTGCATCATTTTAACCTGACCCGCCTTTATGAATAAAAAAACGCTGACACCTACTGCAAAATCAGAATGTTTTAAATGCATTCTTATTCTCACAGTTAATATTTAATTGCTGTAAAATCATTTGCTTCACAAAGGTATTTAAGCTTCCATATAGATGCATGTGATGTTGTTATGACAACAGCATCAGTTGATGGGATGCTGCTCATGTATCCCATCCGACAGGGAACATGTGCGCAGCTGTAAATTCGCAATGCACCAACTTTATGATGCTTTCCTGACCACATATGTGGTCTCTGGAGGCTAGAAGCCCCCATACTCTCCTGGGATCTGTCGAGACCCCAAGGCTGCAGCTGCAAAAGGATTACTCCATGTGTGGTGAATACCTGGATTTACAACAACAAAAAAACCCTCCTCTTCAAAATCTGGAGATATTATGTTAAATCTAACTTGCAGCAACATATTCTGATGTGTGTTATATGTGATAATAAAGACAGAAAAGAGATGGAGCAAAGGAGGGATAGACATGGAGGTGAGAAGGAGCAGGCAGGACAGTGTGTTGCAGTCTCAGCTGCTCATGAGTATTCAGGCTGCAAACTACTGCAGCTCTTCCTCAGCAGCAATCCAGGAAAACCTCCCCTCCCAGCTCCTCCAAACCTCTTCATGCTCTGAGTCAGCAAGTCTGAATGTCCCCCGAATGAAAGATGATTACCTCCCAACAAAGCTGAAGGTCACAGAGACATTATGAAAAAAAATCTCATGATATGACCAAGCTCAACAATTGCAGATTTTTATAAAGCAATCAAAAATGCATGGTCATTACATCATTTAAAATGTAGAAATTAAAACAAATAGCATCACTAGTTTTTTTGCAAATGATAAAGAATCCCATTAAGAACCAGATCCTAAAATTGCATGGGCTTAAAACACATCTTCTAGTGTGGCTTTAAATCTCTAAACAAAAAACAAACAAAAAAACTCACTGATGTACTTTAAATTACTTTATTTAATCTCCACATACATCCCCTATTACTGAAGTGGTATCTTCTAGAAATTTCTGCAGGATGAGTTGCATTCCATAAGCACATGCTGGCAGAAGATATAGTGGCTTTTAAATCAATTCAAACTATATATTTTCCTATATAGCATCATTATTTAGCATGTTATTATATTTACTTCATTTGTTAACATCTTATTCCTTCTCATTTGAAACTGAATATTTTAAAGAGCAAAGCATCTACAAAGAAAGAAAAAAGTTTTTGATTTTATCTTTGGTGAAATCTTTTCAGTTTTCGTTAAAATGCTCATTTTCATTTAAATTGCACAACATGCAAGAAAAATATGCAAAGTTGCTTAATGAGTGTAAATGATAGAACCAAGAAACAACAAACTAAAACAAAAATGGTGAAACATTTTAAATTTAACATCAAATAGTTATCATTCAAGACAGTGATCAAATAAATTTGATGGTTTTTACATGTAGCAAAGCGGATTATTTTTAATAATAAATTTATTTAAATGTGCAATATCATCAAAAGGGTGCTGGAGTTTTGATCTAAAGTAATTTCTGTATTAATTTGCATTTTGATTTTTAAAAAAAAAAATGAAGTTCCATATTTCTTTAAAAACTAGAAAACAGCTGGCATTTATGCAGAAACTTAACACACACTTAAACACTCTCCAGAGCAATGGAGAGTGTGGAAAAGAAGTGAAGAAGCAAGTGCAGGCAGGCTGGAATGGGTAGAGAAAAGTATCAGATGTGATGTGTGATAAAAGAGTTTCAGCTAAAATGAAAGGGAACGTGTACAAAACCGTACAAAGACCGGCCATGCTGTTCGGTCTAGAGACAGTGGTACTGAAGAAAAGACAGGAAACAGAGATGGAGGTAGCAGAGACGAAAATGCTGAGGATCTCTCTGGGAATGACCAGGATGGACAGGATCAGAAGAACAGCACATGTTAGAGGTTTTGGAGATAAAGTCAGAGAGGCAAGACTGAGAGGGTTTGGACATGTGCAGAGGACAGAGAGTACATCGGAAGAAGGATGCTGGGTTTGGAACCACCAGGAAAGATGCCACGAGGAAGACCAAAGAATACAGTGAAGGTAGACATAAAGATAGTTGGTGTGACCGAAGAAGATGCAGCGGATAGAGTTATATGAAAGAAACTGACTTGCTGTGGTGACCCCTGAAGGGAGATGCCGAAAGGAGAAGATTTATGCAGAAACTTAATTGCAATTACCTTAATCAGTTACTACAAGAATATTAGAGAACCATCAAGAGCACCTACTGTATTATACATAATCAGGAACAAATATTTCCATTGTAATTTGTGATGAAACTTGCAGGGAAACTGTTAAATGTGGGATGGTTTCTGTGTGTAAATGTAATTATACCAAATGGATCAAACAGTAACAAAAAGATATTCTTAATTGAAGCAACCAGCATAGCAGATATGAGGACAGAGGAGCCCAGATTGCAGAATCATCTAATATTCATGTTTGCTAATAAAATTCAGGCCCCGTGGAGTTTTTTTTAATATTGGCAGAATTAATTTTTTTGTTTACTACAGAGGAATACAAGTAGGACTCTTTTTTTTTTTTTTTACATAACTTTCATCCCTCAACAGTGTGCTGCATTACACCGCAACAGGCTGCTAGGACAGCGCCAATGGTGGGAGAAATGGGGGTTAGGTGTCTTCCCCAAGGACACCTTGACATGAGCTCAGTGGGATTTGAACCGGCTTCTCCTGGTCCAAGGGCGAATATTCTACTGAGTTTAGCCCAATCCAAGCAGCTGACTCCAGATCTTATTAGAGACTCTCATCCACATATGCAAGTCAAACTCCTGATACATCTGCAGTCTGAATTCATTTCATAATGATGATTAATGTGAAACATTCATCCAATTTGTGTCTCATACAACATTTCCCGTCCTCCACGGTCAGCCCTGGGAGTTGTAACTCTATCTACACCAACCTTTTCCATCTCTCTGTAATTGCTCTATCAATTCAGTCGAGTGAAAAAAAGAGAAACAGGAATACCCCAAATGAAGTGGCCCATTTCACGTGCACACAGTTCATTTAGCTCCCAGTGTAATGAGAACTGTTGCATAAAAGTACAATCAATTTCTAATGTGCTTGTTTACTGGCCTCAGCAGACTGACAGCTGGTCAATATCTGACACACAATTGTGTTTTTTTGTGGGGAAAGTCTGTGCATGCTGTGGGAAAGTCAATGCATGCTGTGGGAAATAAAAAAAGAGATGAAAACCAAACACAACAAAAAAGAATTGATATCCAGTTGACTTTTTTTTAATTCAGGGACAGCTTTCATGCATCAATACAGACTCATAATCTACAATAATCGTTTTTTTCAAAGTATAAAATCATTTCACCTGTGCAGTAATGGCGATTACAGTCGCCTTAAATATTCATGACACATTTCCCTCATGCACAAAAAAGCCAAAACTAATCAAAACAACACAAAGGAGTTGAGAAGATCCACTATCTTAGTTAAGTAAGCCTTAGTACGGTGTGTTCTGTTCAGAAGAGGAGACGAAATGCAACAAGACACAAGGTGAGTCACTTCATGTGGACGTTAGATGAAGCTCTCATCTTTCTGATATCACTGTGGAGCACTTTGGTCCTCTTCCTCAGAATCCTCTTGTTGACTCTTAGTCTGTGAAGAGATTGGTAGACAGTGTTGGGGAGTAAACTCATTAGAAATGTAACAAGTCTATTTCTTTACTTCTATTTCCATCGCTCTAAAAGTTAAAGTGCTATTGACGTAATTCTAAAATTAATAACGCTTTATACACAAAACATCAAGCTTTAGGGTGTCAAATTTTTATATTATACAATATGTCATCAAATATAAACGTAATTGCTTGATGCCTTGAAAGGCAGACACAGATTTGGCATCAAAATGTAGCAAATTTTTGTCCTCTTCAAATAATATTGAGCAGAATCTTGATTTACTCAACGGTTTTTCTGTTAGAGCCCTCTATCTGTCCCTAAGTCTCAATTCTCTCTTATTTACTTTAAAATAATTTTGGGAGAGGCTGAAAAAGGTTGTTTTTAAACCGCTAATCAAATTCTGTTAGGCCTAAAAAAAGAAAATAAACAAAAAATATTCTTGCGTAGCTCAAAACCTTGCGCCTCCTACAGTCAAATAATTATTTCTGTAGGCTTTATTGTTTTTTTGTTGTTTTTTTTTACAATAAAGGACAGTTCTGAGTCTCTGAAAAGAACTGGAATCGCTGCTCTGTGTAAATATGCACGCGCAGCCAGGCTGACTGTGATCGAGCCGAGAGTATGCAATGCCACAGAGGGGCTGTGTTTGTTTCGTACTTAGTTTGGGAGAGTTTGGTCTGCACAGCAGGGCTGCACTCTGCACATGTGTGGTAGGCATTAGGCATGTTTGTAGTACATTTGTAGTCCTTTTCATTTTTTTTTTGTAGCATTTCAGCATAAGTAGGTGGCTGCAAGGCATCAAGCAGCTGTTTTTCTAAAAAAGCATATTCTAGTTCAGGCATGGGCAAACTACATGCGGCCCGTTAAATGGTTTGATCCGTCCCGAAAAAAATTAAACAAATAAACCATGTTAATGTTTTATTTCCCCTGCAATTCTTGCTTTGTTTCCTCACTAAATGGCGCACTCTAGATTTATTGGCTTTGTTGCAAAAACAACAACACTGTTTCCATTAAAATGTGTGTTTCCGTGATGCGCACATTCTCAAAATAGATTGTCAGGAGACTTCAAACCTACATTTTAAACCTAGCGCGCTAGATGCACTTTTTTTAAGCGTTAGGGGCTTGATTTTAACGTTAGCGCGCTAGATTACATGCGCGGCCCCGGAGGCTTTCCATATCTAGCGCGCTTGTTTACAGCAGAGGGATGCTATCCCTCTGCTGTTCCAGCCTCTTGGTCAAATGTTAGAACACAATGTGGCCCATGAATCAAAAAGTTTGCTCACCCCTGTTCTAGTTGCTTTAGTGTTGCACAGTATCTTAAGGTAACAAGTTTGAAAAGCTAAAAGTTATAGTTATAACTTATAGTAAGGTAAATATTACATTTTTGAAGGAGAAATATTACATTTTTAGCTCTTTAACTAGCAATGTATAATATATTAAAATTTTAGAGTAAGTTGGCCAACACTGTTGGTAGAAAGGGGTTAACTCTTACTCCCTATTTTCTGATGATAATAAAATAAAAATCAAACCCTCTCCAAACATCTTTGAGGAAATACTCAGAGGCTACACTACACTTCTATTAGCAAATAGGGACAGGCAACTAGCTAACAGCACTTATCTGTTATCAGATGATAATTTAAAGCTCTTAAACTAATTCATATGGTCTGGAAGGAGCTTTTAACTGAATTAGAGCTCGGATGATATTGGTCTGTGTTATCTGCGTTTGTTTTGTTGTGCTCGCAACAACCATGCGGCGCTTGCTTTTGTGACATTGTGAAGATGATTATCAACACTGATGAACTCGGTACTATTGGCACAGTTTTTCAGAATGAAGTTTGGTTTTCCGACTTTTGTTTCCGCAGTAATGAAGCAAAACGAGCATTTTATCAACACATTTGTTATAATTCATCAAGCTTAATTACAAACCAGTTTAAGGAAGTCAATCAGTTTGTAGGCATCTTCTCCTGTAGAGAGATCGACAAAGTCTCGAGGAATCCTGTAGCTCAGGCATGGACTGGGCTGCACTGTCACCTCACTGGTCGTGTATCGAAAAGCTGGCCTTTCCTGGACAAGTTAAAAATAAATAAATAAATAAAGGCAGCCTTATTTCTCAAACTCAGAAATAATCTATGAAAAAATTAATATATTTGCTGACTTGCTGGGTAATTTCTCCACTGGACATCAACTCTTCCCAGCTGAACAGCAGGGAATCCGTCACTTCTCCAAATGGGTTCAGGTCAATCAGCCACACCCTGCCCTGCAAAAACATAGAAAAACAATTTAAAAAGAGCCTTTTTTTTTTTTTAAACTTTACTTTATGCATATTTAGCAGTGAATTTACCTGACTGTCTCTGTAGACATCAAGCACGACTAAAAATACAAAAATAAAACACATTTAGAGCCATTTGCCTCAATACAAGTAAATATTTAATGACTTTTAGCACTTAAAAAAATGTGATGCTCACAATCTTCATCCAGGAACTTGTATTGGATATGCTGAGTGTAAAACTCTTGTATAGCCTGACAGATCTGCTCCTCCTGCTTCAGGATGTGCTGGTAATACTGTGTGTAGTCTCGCTGGGAGATAGCTGGGAGATCACACAAAAGACGCCATTGCTGCGGCTCAAATTAAATTCACTAATTGCTTCTAAATTAGCCTACTGAAGAGAGGCGGCGTGCAAAGTTGCGCTGAGTTGTTATTCAACCTCTACTGATGTCAATTTAATGAATCATGCGGCTAAATGTAGCTGATTGGGTGAAATTTTTCATTTGGTTTTTCAGATTTATACTTTTAAGGAAAGGTTTTTTTCTCTTTTACCGATTAGTTTGTTTTCTTTGACGAAGCAGCGGAACTCTCCACCAGGGATCAGCTCACTCCACTTCCTCAGGACCAGCTGATGATAAAGAGAGGAGAGCATGAAATGAAAAGAAAAAAAGATTAGACGGACAGCTTCTTTAAATGTGTGTGGATAGTCACCAGACATTTTTAACAAACACTCAAATTTACTTAAAAGGATTAAAATGTTTAGAAAAGTAAAAAATCAGAGAAGCAAGTAAAATATTTATCAGCTGTCTCAAAGTACTTTAAATTTAAATTTCTATTAATGAACACATATTCTTCTATTTTTGGTTAAAATCCATATCCTAGTACAGGGAAAAATATTTGACTCTGTACTGGTAGCAGCACAAGCTGCACATGCACGGTAATGGTATTTAAAAGGACAGGGACATGTCCAACTTGAGCTAAAGTTGCATATGGAAGATTTATTTTTGTTGGACTCAAGCTTTGCTGTATTCAAGTTTCAGGAAAAAAATAGGGGTGTGCTTCTATTCGAGAGTGTGCTTCTATTAGAGAGTATGCTTCTATTAGACAGTGTGCTTCTATTAGAAAGTGTGCTTCTATTAGAACGAGTGCTTCTATTAGAAAGTGTGCTTCTAATTCGCAGTGAGGCGAATTAGTAAGAAACCTCATGGGGAACCTCTAATTCCCCATGAGGTTTCTTATTTTTTCCCCACTGATGGGTTTTTTTAGGAGTTTTTCCTCACCGAGAAGGAGAGTCTAAGTGCATTAATATGCTAGTCTGTTTAGTTAGCATTTGTTAGTTATTTTTCTTGTTGTGTATTTGTGTTAATACACTCCTCTTTTTCTTGTGAAGCCCATTGAGACGGACATTCTGTGATTTTGGGCTATACAAATAAAATTGAATTGAAATTGAATTGAATTAATTGAAAGTGTGCTTCTATTAGAAAGTGTGCTTCTATTAGAAAGTGTGCTTCTAATAGAAAGTGTGTTACTATTAGAAGGTGTGCTTCTATTGGAAAGCGTGCTTCTATAAGAAAGCGTGCTTCTATTAAAAAATGTGTTTCTATTAGAAAGTGTGCTTCTATTGGGAATAATACGGTATATTAACTGAATTCTGAAGATCTGTGTTTAGAATGGATGAAATGTGAATAGATTTTTTTGACAAAAGAAACAAAGACCTTTTTTTTAGTTTTCCTTTTTAAAAAAGGAAACAAGGATACTTGTAGCTGTTGAAATAATTTGAAATACCTCATAATTGATGACTGGATCTGGAGAGTCTTGATCACTGCACTGCAAGAATCTGGGAATGACAAACAAATTGATTGTGGTTGTGTTTGTTGAATGGCAAAGGTGTTGCTTGGAAAAGGTTTAATCCCCTGACGTGATACCTGTCCCATGGGCTGAACGGAACAAATTAATACACATTTACACAGTCTAACTGCACATGTTATTTACAAGTGAAAAAAGCTCTGATCTCTTTAAAAGTTATTGATGCAACCATTTCAACTTTTAGATTCAGGCATTTCATGTATTTTTTAAGAACTTGAGCTCCCTCAACCAGAACCCGGTTAAAGTTGTTGTCCTAAAGCTTTCACACGCGTTTAACACATTTCCATTGTGGTAAATTGCTCGCAAAACTACGGAGAGCGGTGCGGATTGTGTCGTAAATCCACATCGAAGTTATTCCTCCGTCTGCTCGCAGTGTTTTACTGCTCATATAGATCAGCTTGCACGCCCAACAGCTGTTTTATTTTTTTTTTCTCTCCATCTCATGTATCACCAGATTTTTATCTAAATGCAAAACGCCTCAATTTATATATGGCAGTTGATAGGTGGCGCTGGTTGGGAAGTAATGCTTACGGCTGTGTGAGATCGTGGGTGATGAAGTCGGAACTTTTGAAGAGGAGAAATATATCACTGAGGCTGCAGCACTGCAGAGAGCTGTTCAGAGCGATCCAATTTGCATCCTGACAGGCACAAAACACAATAACCAAATGATTACTGAGTTATGCTTCAACCCGTTTTGTAAAGACTATGCTCAGAAAAAATATTTTTAACATGCAAATTCTCAATACTTAAAACCAAATGGGCAGATTTATTTGGTTTACTGATTTTGGGATTTTACCCGTGGAGCGCTCCAGTTAAGCTTGGGGAAAACTTGTCCTCCCAGGGCATTTATAGACTCCAACACTTTAGAGGTGAATTCTGGGAACTCTGGGGCCTGGTGGTACAAAGTAACATCTGAAATCAGTCATGATGACAAATAATTAAAAATAGACATGAAATTATTACTTTTTTGCAATACCATCATTTACATCTTTAGATCGATTTATCCAGGCTCACATATTGACAGAGAAAAGAATCCATCCTTCTGTTCAGCAGGTCTGTCTGTATGCATCCAAACGTTTGATAACGCTATAGCGCCATCTTCTTGTAGATAGATGCACATGCAGGGACATATTCTCCTCCACAATTTTATGATTGTGATTTTTTTTGTGGTCTTGTCCTGCATTCCTGCATGTCACATGTGCTTTTTGTTTCCACGCCCTAGCTTCAGTTTTGGTTATAAATGCAAATAGTTTTCAGTATTTTCCAGTTATTGGGACCCAACTATTGAAAGCATATCTTGTAAGATTGAGATATGCACCTTCATTATTCAATGTGATGGTTAACAGAAAAGAACATAGATTAACACTTTGTCTGAAACTCTGGAGAAGCCGCCTGTCAACATGGCAAAAGGGTCATTTTACAGAAAATTAAGATTGATTGAACATACTTACAGTAACTGTTGTTGTCGTCTCGTCATCTGACCACTAAAAAAACATAGAAAAATTAAAGAAATGAGACAAAAAATAAAAACTAAAAGCAAACTAATAAAAACTTAAAGCAGAGCAGTCTAATCAATTTAATGTCATGATCATCGATCCTCCTTCCTTTCACTGTTCAGTCGAGTTGTGATTCTGATGACGCACCCAAACTCCGCCCCAATGATGCAATCCCTGTTGAACTGAGCTTTTGCTTAGGAAAGGTTTGGGTTTAGGCTTAAATAAGGGTGGTGATTAATATTAAACTAATGACAGAGTTAGGTGTAAATAAATAATATGTATCAGTGAAATGGAGAAGATCACATACTGTATAACAAGGGCATACAATAGAGCGAGATGGAGTTTGGTTGTGCAGAAGTGGCAAGGGCTCACATCTCGACAGAGCAACGAAACATTTCCTCCCTAGTTATTCCTGCCCTGCGCCCTAGTTCAGCAAACCTGGTCACCATTGCATCTCGCTGACATATGCACCTGTGTCTCGTCTTTCCCCAGGTTATTTAACTCCTGGTGTCCATCCCTCCAGTGTCAGACGTTCTGCTGATCGTCTCCAGCCACAATGGTGTCCTTCTGCCTCATGATACTCCTTTGACGGCTGCTCTGTCTCTTCCTGCCCAGGACGGTTTCCAGGCTGCACATGGCTACCCCTCTTCCCTAACCGCTGAACAACTGCAATAAACTGGTTAAAACTGGCTATGCATTTGGCTCCTATATTTTCACCATCACCACCACATGACATTTGCTTAATTCATTTTCTTTCTAAATATTTGGTTTGAACTAAAACGTTTTTTTCTTTTTTATCTTACTGTTTTCATCTCTCATTTGGAAAATTACTTTGATCTGCATTGCACCACTGCAGGCAGCTATGACAGCGCAGATGGTGGAAGTAACTGGGGGTTAGGTGTCTTCTCCAGGAATACTTAGGTGTGGGGCCATTGGGAACCAAACCGGCGTCTCCCTGCTCAAAGAAGAACTGTCTACCACTGAGTTAACGCAACTAGAGGGCAGGTGCTTCTGAAATGAGCTTCCTCACTGTAGTGGAAGCTCACTTTGTATAACAAGAATGTATTTCTACTTAAAGATCTCCGTGAAGTAAATAAGGATGTCTTACCTGGACATCTTCCTCTTCCTCTAGATCATCATTGTTAGAGTGGATCTGCTGGGAATTATGGTCACTGTAGGAACAGATGATGATGATCAATTTCATTCACTAAACTCTAATTAAAACATAGCTTCCAAATCCAAGGAGAGATGATTTTCAGGATTCTTTCTTACCTTCCAGAGACTACCAGTGTTCCATCACCCAGTAAATAATCTATTACATTTTGAGGCAATGGAAGAATCAGACTGGAAAAAAGCAAGAAAAAGTGCAAATTTAACAAATCCAAATTAATCTGAAAAATAATTACGTAAAATACAAGGAATAATAATTATTCACACCTTATAATATCTGTATTTTAGTGTTTAGTGACATTTTTTTTAACACAGCAGCTAAGTGCTATTAGCCTACAAGACTTGGGTTAAACATGGATGACGTCAAATTCATTTCTATAGAATACAATGTACAAAAAAGCGAGTTTATACCTTTTGATCGTATGTTTCTTGAAAATAGGATACCAAACAGAAAACTGACAGTTGACAACTTGCTCCTTCTTCATGCTGCAACATCCGGAATAGAAGAGCGTCCATCAGTAAATATCTTCCGGGTTAAAATAAATTCCTTGTAAATTTTATGTTTTACTTTGAGAAAAAAATATTTTATTAATTTAACTATTTGTGTAGTTAATTACTTTTGTAGGTAAATTCACTGTTCAATTATACAATTTTTAAAAATTGTGTTCAACAACATTAGATGAATTATGTGAACTTGTCTCTTTGTTTCCAGACGGAATTATTTCAAAAGTGCACTGGCGCCATGTAAACACATGAGCATCTGAGACATAGATCGTCTATAGAAACAAGAATAGAGTATTTACTCTACACTTTAAAATAAAACAGTTCCAAGAGTGAGGGTTTTATGCTTAAAATGTGTACAATTAATCTAGTTTTCTTTTATTCGTACAAGAAATCATTGAGAATTAGACTGCAGCTGCTTTATGAATTTTGAATTCCCAAAAACTACAATTTGGTAACGTTTGCTGCTTCAGGAAGTAGAAACAGAGTGACACCTTACTGTTTCCTTTAACAACCCGCTTCTTTTTGCTTCTAGTTACTGACGAACAGAGTTTCACGTGAGTTAACTTTAATTTTATTAACGATCGGAATAAGATCTAATTAAATTCCATATATCACAAATTGTTCTTGGATTTATAAATGCATGACATCTACTTTTAAATATATTTCCCTAGAATTATACTCATTTATTGGCAGATCAATGGTGACTTGTATGGTTGTTGCAGCTAATTGAGCAATTATCTATCTTGCAGTGTGTTGTCTTTTTTTAATGTGTTCAATTCACTTGCAATCAGCCAAAATCATGACAAAAATGCTTAGTGTGTGTTTTGTATTTTATTTTCTGCTTGATCAGCAAAAATGAGCAATCCAGAAGAACCAAATGTTGCAACAAATCCCCACATTGTGAAAGAAGAGGTTTGTGATCTTAATATATTCTACTGCAAAACTATCACTGTTAAATCCTAGTGGTTTGGAGTTAGATTTATTAGGGATTGTTGAAAAATAGCTGTCACAGATTATAGTGTGTCAGCATCATTGATGAGTTGAACTGGGTGATCTATGTCTGATTGTGATCCTGCTTTCCTCAATAGGTCATGGCAGCAGGGAAATGGTTGCAACTGGATAAGACCACATACGTTGATCCAGCTGGAAATACAAGGTACAGTTTTTCTAAATCAGATATACAGTCAGGAGCTCAGAGTAGAGCCGTTGCTCGTCCAGGTCAAGAAAGGCCGGATGGGGTGGTTTGGGCATCTGGTTAGGATGCCTCCTGATTGCCTCGCTGGCGAGGTGTTTCGGGCACGTCCCACTGGGAGGAGACCCGGAGGCAGACCCCAGACCTGCTAGAGAGAATATGTCTCATAGCTGGACAGGCAGGATCCTTCCGGGTGAGCGGGAGGATGCAGCTGGAGTGAGAGAAGCCTGGGTTTCTCATTTGAGTCTGTTGCCCTGGTGACACAGCCCTGGTTAAGCGGAAGATAACGGAACAGAAAGTTCAATCTTAATAGATCTCTTTTTAATTAAAATAACCACAGCACTCATATTTCTTTTTGATTTTCACAAGAACATGGGAGTCTGTGAAACGGACGACAAGACGTGCCAACATTGAGACAGATGGTAGGCATGCGTATTGTTTTATAATGTATAATAGGATTGTCTGTACAATAATATCCTCTGTGTGAAGGTGTGGGGATCATTGCTCTACTAAAGCGGACGCTCCACAAAGACTGTGTTGTGATGGTCAAGCAGTATCGTCCACCTATGGGAGGCTTTACGCTGGAATTTCCTGCAGGTGGTCATAGCAAACATTCTCCATTGCATAAAAGATTTTGAGAAACAAAGTTCTTGCAATAACATATCCACCCACAACCTGCACATAACAGATCAATAAAAAAAATCCTGTTGTAGGACCTCGGAATGTGTTTTCTTTGTTCAGGACTGATTGATGAAGGAGAAACAGCAGAAGTTGCCGCACTAAGAGAGCTTAAAGAAGAAACTGGCTACAAAGGAGAGGTAGTAGGAGTCACACCAGGTATTTTTTTATGTATGTGAGCAACATATTAAAACATGACTCAGAAATATGTTAGTACTTCTTGAAAGGAGAAGAAAGAATTTAAAGGAAACTTATACTGACTTAGACCTCTAATGTGCGATACAATAAATCATAAATGAAGAGTTTAAGTATCTCGGGGTCTTGTTTACAAGCGGGGGAATGATGGAGCGGGAGATCGACAAACAGATCAGTGCGGCGTCTGCAATAATCAGGATACTGAATCGGTCCATTGTTGTGAAGAAAGAGCTGTGGCGAAATGCAAAGCTCTCAATTTACCAGTCGATTTACGTTCTTATCCTAACCTATGATCACCAGTGGTGGGTGGTGACCGAAAGAAAGAGATCACGGACACAAGCCGACAAAATGAGCTTCCTCCACAGGGTTGCTGGGCTCTCACTCAGGGATAGCGTATGGAGCTCGGTGTAGAGCTGTTGCTCCTCTTGGTCAGGAATAGCCAGATGGGGTAGTTCGGGTATCTGGTTGGGATGCCTTCTGAACCCCTCGCTGGTGAGGTGTTTTGGGCACGTCCCACCAGGAGGGAGACCCAGAGGCAGACCCCGGACCTGCTGAAGAGACTATGTCTGACACCTGGACAGCACTTTTCATTTATAAGAGACAAGTTTGTTTTAACTTTTTTTTTTTTATATGAGCATAAGCAAAACTTAATGTCTTGATGTCCAGACATAATTGAAGAACAATATTATCTCCCTTTTTCTTTTTATATTTTCAAAAGGTGTAATATTTACAGAGCTTTAATATAACAATTTTTATTGTTTTTTTTTTCTCATTACTCGCTCTTAGATTTCGATGCATGCTGCAGTTTGATTGAATTAGTCACAAATCTTAGTTTTTATCTCAAGTCTTGTAAAAGGTTCAAAGGTCTGTGGTATGAAGAGTCATTTCACTTGTGTTTATCTTTACAAGATAGCGTGGTAAAGAAAGGATTCTGTTTTTGGCTCACAGTGACCTGTCTGGACCCCGGCCTGTCTAACTGTACAACCCAGATTGTACTGGTTAACATTAATGGAGATGATGTGGAGAATATAAACCCCACACAGCAGCTCGGTGAGGACCCAAATTTAATTAATCCCTGAAATGTTTTTCACTGTCGTATATTATTAATAAAGTTTTTTTTTCTCAACTTTCTACCAAAAACCTGAAACATTAATTATAAAATAAATGTGAAAAATCATTTAAATATTAAGAAAGAAACAAAGCTTCAATAATTTGTTAAAAATGTCTTAAAATAATGTTTTTATTCTTTTCCTCAGGAGACGGCGGTAAGTCAGACATCTTCTATTTTTAGAATCAATCTCCTCACTCTGTAATTCATCACACAGATCTAACTCTTTTTTTCTCCTCAGAGTTTGTTGAAGTTATTCTTCTTCCACTTGATGAATTCCAGACGAAAATCGACTGTAAGGGTTTAACTTCTATTGTTTTTATTTTAAGCTTTCAAAAGTTCATTTTGAAAATATGTAATGCGTTTCTCTTTTACAGATCTGCTGCAGAAAGAAAAAATAATTGTGGACTCCAAGGTATATATATTTGCGTTGGGGATGACTCAGGCCTTTTTTAAGCCAAGAGAGCTGCCGGTGCTGAAGCAGTAAAGAAAAGTGTAAAAGAGGAAGGATTTTTATTTCCTCTGGCACAGGACCAGTAATTTTAGTTTGCTAGATCTTCTAACGAGCTTTTTATTTTTTTTTTGAAGATATGATGGCACAAAGTGTGCAGGCTGTAGTTAATAAAGACCAAATCTTAGGAAAGAAAACTAGTCGCAGCTTGTAGTTGCTGAAAATGAGAGATCATACACTTTTTTTGAGGTTCCATTCATTTCGAGTTGTGTCCAGCCTCCTCTTAGATTTAATAATTTTAATTAATTCTATGTTATATTTCATGCTTTATGTCTGTCAAAAAAACTTAGTGCAATTTTTTGTGACATAACACTTTCTCGAAAAGTCTGACAAGGAAATAATTGTAACACATATACCAATTCAATTGTTTAAAAAAATAATTTTGCACTCATTAAAACCTTGATTTAATGACCAGTAAAAAGATGCCTTTGAACTGGAATTTGTGCCTTTGTTTTAAACTTATTAAAACATACTGACCAAATAAAAGTTTAAAAAAGAAAAGCTGGCTAATCTTTGTTTTTGCTCTGATTTTTGGAGTTCTGAAAACAAATATGGTGTTTCCATATCTATGATGTTTCCAGTTTGTGATCAAATGCATACTTGCTTATTTAAAAGTTTTATTCATTTCATTTTAAATGCATATTAACTGTGATTTGCAATGATTATTTTTGCACATGGTACAACACATACAATAAATAGTCTGCAATAGCCATATGTACCACAACATAAACAAAAAAAAAATAGCACACTCTCACCTCCTTCATGGTGAAAAAAACCTCAGCCTTGGGAGAAAAAAAAGAAGAAACCTTATGGGGACCCAAATGAACGGGAGATCCCTCACTATTTCCCAGCATATCTCACCCATACTGCTTTATGGCTGCTGTTATTAGAATTTGCCAAAAGATCAATAAAACAAAACACATTTAGTTCTTGGTTTTGTATTTGTTTATTAAATCGTAATCTCTAAAACCCAACATATGTTGATAACAATTCTTTTTATCAATTCCTTTAAGAAGATCTTTTGTAAACTATTTTTTTCTGCACCAATAACATTGAAAATAAAAAAAATCTATAAATTAAAAAAAAAACTGTTCAAAATACATTTTCTTGGATAGTGAGGAATCAAATGGGGTGTTTTAAATTTGAATAAAATGTTTTTTAGGACTATTTTTAAAGTAGGTAAAAATAGTCTTTATTTATATAAACATAAATAAAGTAGGTATTGTTTTTGTTGTTATGCAATCTGACCAGTGGGAGGCTCTGTGAATGAAAGGAGAAAAGGGACAATTGTAGAAAGAAGAAGAGAACCAGGAAATAAGGGGGACTTCTAATGAGCCAAAAATAACTAAAGAAAGCTGTTGAAGTGACACTACCTCTGTATTATTACATGACAAAAATACAGGACATATTTTAGATCAATTATATCATCAGGATACAAAAAACATCAGCTGAACGTGAAAGTTATTTCTTCGTCCACTAGGGGCGACATTTAACTTGCTTTAACAACAGTACAAAAAAATCGAAGAAGATTTAAACGGAAATAGAAACGTCGCAAAGTGTTTGGGAAAAATCAGTTAGTTGTTCGTTGTAAGTTTTTGAAAAGTGCAGTTTTTTAATAATTATTGCCAAATTTTATTTGCTTGAAAGAAATGGACTGAAAAAATGAAAATTTAGACATTTGCTGTTGTTAATTTTGATTATAATTGGATTTAATTAGTGATTGCAGTAATAGTTTTTGTTTGTTTTTATTACAAGATGGAGGTGGCTCGTAAAGGTTAGTGCCCCCAAACAACACCAATACCCTCCTCCAACTAGTTTTTACTGTTGTTATTAATTTGTATTTGTTGTTTGTGTCTAGGGAAAGCTAAAAGGAAACATCTGAATGCACAAGATTTAAACGAACAGCAACAAAGCCCTGAAGTTAGAGATGCTCTAACAAAACCTCCCACCTGTTGCAGATTGGGTGAATGTCTTCCCAGTACACGCAAAAAACAACGGCTTGGTAAATTGTTCATTTAAATCATCTTCATCTCCTTTCGGTATTTTCCTGCAGGGGGCGCCACGGCACGTCAGCTTGCATCTGTTTTTAGAAATCTACGTAATTTGCTAGCAAGCAATTCCTTCCTCGCTAACTAACCCCTTACCGTAACAATTCTCGCTTGTCGTTGAACCGTTGCCGCATTTTACCGGGTACTTCGTGTCCTCTAAAATTTATAAATTGAGTCCAACACATCAAGCCCTGTCTCCTGCATCCTCTTCGGTCATACCCAGGGGCGAATCCAGGATTTTCTAGTGGGGTATGCTGGCTGCGAGGCCGTTGACAAAACGAGCACCTCTTGGGTCTAGGGGTATTTCCCTCAAAACATTTTGAAAAATAAGTAATTTTTTTCTGCATTTTTGGTGCATATTTTGCCCAAAGTTTATAACAATTAAGGTAGTAAGAACACTTTATTTTGTTTGTGTACCAAAAGGGGCGCTGGATCCGCCCCTGATACCAACTATCTTCATGTCCTCCTTCTAGGAATGGTATACCGATACCGTCCGATACCATTTATTTTATTAACCTTTATTTCACCAGTATTAAAAAAAAATATTGAGATTAAAAATCTTTTTTTAAGGGGTCCTGGCCAAGACGCTAAACACGCACAGAGCATAAACACTCATACAACACATACACAGCCCTTACAGTCACAAAATAAAATACTAGACCTAATTAACACTATGACCACCGCAGCGGTCAATTTGACCGCATGGCACTCTAATATGCTAATTAGAATAAATAAAACACAACCTAGGAGGCTGACCTTTTATGACTTTTAATATAAACATGTTTTCTATTTGCTCGTGTGTGTGTTTATATTTGTGGAGAAAGACAAGCAGGACTCTGACGCCACTACAAAAATGTTTTAGAAAGGTTGAGTGAAATTATATTGAAGAGCTACCAGGAAGAGAGTAAGAAAATTGTTGTCTGAATAAAGTATGCCATGTATTCTAGATAAGTCTTCTAGATAAGATAAGTTCAGGTTAACATACTGAAATATATCCTATTGATAATTTTTAACGAGGACATTTTTTGAAGCAGCAGCGCAAAATGCGGGAAAAAAGTAGGCTATTGACGGATTAGATCATTTTAATTTGGTGTTTGCTTTTTTAATCTAGGTTTTAAAAATATTTAACATTTTATCATTATTATTATTACTTTAAAGATTAAGTGGTGTAAAAGTTTATTTATGCAACATAGCATCGCAAAATGCTATGTGACGCCTAATTACATAGGCGTCACATTGACGGTCATGGCGCTTACAGGTAGATTTAGAACGTGGCGATCCTAGTGTTAGAATATTAGCAAATCAGGTTTAGCACCGATATCCTATTAGTTATTTTTTACTGTACCGAAAACGTTCAGCCTTACTGGTATTCTTAACAGGAGAGGTGGTGCAACAGTATAGAAAGCCATCGGGATCAATATACACACTTAAACAAGCTCGCTAGATCTTAAATTTGGAAGCGCTTTAGGTGCTTGTTTTTTAAGCGCATGCTTCTCAACGTGCGTTTTTAAGCGCTACTTAACGTGCTTAAAAAACGCACATCTAGCATCCTCGGTTGAACTTCAAACGTCTTTTTTTAGGGGTGTATAACGGCCCTGATGGCTTTCCATATGGTTGATTCAACAGTAGTTAGTCTTCCTCCACTTATGGTTACTAAAAGTGTATTGATAAATTACCAGATTGATGAGCGGTACTGATGAGAGTAACAGTATGTATACCCACCTCTATCCTTCACTGTATCCATACCTGTAGTCCTCTAGTTTATCTAGACCAGATTGCATGGGGAAAAAAATTAGGAAATATTTAAGCAACCCGTTAGAAATCATTCAATAGATTCTAATCTAATTTATCTTTTACACCCTCTGTCAGGAAGTCCATTTGGGAGACGGAAATTCATCGCCCCTCTTTTTCCTGACAAAAATATCCCTGGTAAACATCCTCTCAAACTTGGCGAGCCCTCCAGTTTTATTTTTTCCAACGAAAGTTCAGAAGATGAAGAAGGTTGGGAAGGGTGGGATGATGCAGAATTGGTTTCTGAGCACGAAGCAGGCGAAGCCTCCTGTTCCAATGCAGCTATGGCTGCTGGATGTCAGGAAACAGAATCCTCGGAGATTGATTATTTGGAAGGATTGACACCTGAATTGTTTGGGGATGATGAAGAGTTTCAGAGTTTCTGTGAGTCAGAAGTGGAACCGCTTCCTGATTCGCACTATGGACTTCTGGGAAGCAGCAATATGTTGCAAACGCCTCAGAGTTGCATAGCTGACCTTCCCGTGGAGGTGCTCAGACAAGTCCTTTATTTTATACCTGCTCAGGATCTCTTTCGCTCCGTGAGCCTCGTCTGCCATCAATGGAGGAACATCGTCATGGATCCAACGGTTATGAGAAATTATTTTCTTATCACTATTCAGTTTTTATTTCTTTGGTCAAATAAGCACAATCTTTACATATTTTTTAACAGTTTGTGCCTCGCAAGAAGCAATATTTCTGCTACCTGATGAAAAAAAAAGAGACAGTGGAAGAACTTCATATTACTCTCACCAGCAAAAATATTATCCAGCAACTTCCATCAGACCACTGCTTACGAGAACTTGTTGTGTAAGTCAAACGTATTTTAACATTGAACAACATATAAGCAACTTCTCTGCAAATACAGTAAGTTTGAAAGTTCTAAATTGTGGGTTGTGTTTTTTTTTTCAGCTACATGGCTGAGTACAAGTTGGGAGAACACGTGAATCCAGAAGACATTCTGGAATGTGTCAAGAAACATCGACTTTTCCCTCCTGCAGAAGCTTCCATCAGATTACGCATTCCTCGTATTCAGGAATGTTTTCACATCGGCCTAGAGGTTTGAATTTAACCTGAAAATAAGTAAAGAAGTGAAAGGCCCATAGATTGATATGACATGTCTGATCCTTAGGGTCCCAATCCGTATGCAGCCATGGCCGTCATACTGCTTCTTAGTGAGAACGTGGAGGATGTGCAAGATTTAGTTTCTCTCCTTTCTGGCTGCATGTCACGAACGGCCATCGTTGAGTACCTCAACTTTATGGCAACCATCCTGCTCGCGTTAGAGAGGAATGAAGTACTGATCAGCAACAGGTCTGTGCTGTTTTTTTAAGAATTCTTTCAATAAGCCTGTTGTTAAAATATGTACACATATGTATATATATTTTATTTTCCAGGCTGCATTATAACATCTATTATGTACTTCATCTGATGGAGAACGGGCCCTTTTCTGTCGGTTCCAGTCAAACAGGGTGAGGATAATTGAGCAACACAACACCCATGCTGTATAATCTCAGAAAAGTGTTTACACCACAAAGAACATTATGGCACAAAACAGGTCACAATGTGATCATTTTATTGCAACACACAAAAACGGAGACATAGCAGGCAGGAAACAGTGTGACCAATGTTTTTACCGTCATATCAGTTTTGTCACTGTTCTAAGCCTCCTTTAATTATCGGAAATGGTGCCAAATTTGATAAGTTGTAAAAACTTCGGTAATTTATTTCCAGTTAAATAATGTTAAAACATGTCAGAAAGTGGCCTAATTTAAAACAAAATTTAAAAAATGTGCTTGTATGTGTTTTCTTTAAGATCGTCACACAGCCAGCTCACACGAGAGCAGCAGCAGATCCTCAGCCACAAAATCCAATCAAACCATGTGGTCAAGATAATGGCATTCGCAGGTATGAGTAGAATTAAGTTCAGATTATTTATTAAAAAAAAAAAAATTAAACTTAAAAAATTTGTAAAAATACACAAGTAAACAATTAGATAAAATATAATTTAATAAAAACATCAAATCATATCAAACAAAAATAAATCAAGTAAAAGCCATGCTAAAAAGGTGGGTTTGAAGCCTCTTCTTAAAAATATGAACAGTCTCTGCGGTCCTGAGTTCCTCTGGCAGGCTGTTCCACAGGCGAGGACCATAATGTCGGAACGAGGCCTCACCTTGAGTTTTTGTTCTAACAATTGGTATTACTAAAAGGCCGGTATCAAAGGACCTCAGGTTCAGTGAGGAGTCGTACCTCAAAAGGAAGTCAGATAAATAGGAAGGCCCAAGACAATTAAGACTTTTAAAAACCAGTAAAGGAACCTTAAAATAAACCCTGAAACACACAGGGAGCCAATGCAGTGATTTTAAAACTGGTCTGATGCGTTTCCGCCCTCTGGACCTCGTCAGACTGGTGCTGCCGAGTTGTGAAGTATATCAGCGTTGATCATAACTTTACGTGTTTATTTTCTCGTAACCAGAACAGTATTGGTAATGTTTTCCACTCACAACGTAGTCTTCACTGAAAGATCCCAACTGTGTTCCAGGTACAGGAAAAACAACCACTCTTATGAAGTACGCAGAGTGCAATCCACATCTCCGCTTCCTGTATGTGGCCTTTAACAACTCTGTGGCTTGTGAAGCACGTCAGCGTTTCCCAAGTAACGTAGAATGCAGGACAGTTCACTCCCTAGCTTTCACGGACGTGGGAAAGAGGTGAGCATCTTAACAGAGTAGTCGCTTTTTTTTTTCTCTTGTGCTTTCAGTCTGAAATGTGACTCGATTGTTCTTCTCTTCATCAGTTACATGGCAAACAAAAAGCTGGGGGTTAATGTAAAGCCATTCTCCATCAACTGCGTCCTCCCTTCTGGACATGGTGGCTTCTCCAAATCCAAAGTGATCGCCACGATGCTGAATGACTTCATGGCTTCTGCCGACCCGCAAATCACATCTAATCACGTTCCCATGGAGTACTTAGCCAAGAACAAGATTTTTCACGTTCTTGATTCTAATGAAATTGAGGTTGGAACCAATTCATAATGCAAAATGTTAAATAGAAAATGTGAGAGTTAGAAAGCTTACAGTTCTTGTTGTTATTTCCCAGATTTTTGTCCAGGATGCAAGAATGATCTGGAACAAGATGAAAGATCTTAAAGAAAGATCCAAACAAGCCTATTATATGACCCATGATGGTAACCCGCATGCAAATAAATAAAGCAAAAACTTCTTGGCTGAAACTACAATAACATTATTTTTTTCTCTTAGGTTATCTAAAGCTGTGGCAGCTCCGAAGGCCAAGACCCTGCTTGTCAGACCGGTACGACGTTCTATTCATCGATGAGGCTCAGGATTGCACTCCTGGTAAGTACATTCTTGTTTTAAGAGTTTGGCCAAATATGTCTTGGTTTCTTTTTTTTTTACAAAAAAAAGTATTTTTTTTGTAGCCATCATGGATGTGCTGCTGTCTCAGAGGTGCGGTAAAATCTTAGTCGGAGACCCTCATCAGCAGATCTACTCATTCAAAGGAGCTGTCAATGCGCTGCGCACCAGTCCACACACCCACATCTTCTATCTCACCCAGGTACTCACACACATTAAACAGCAGATATAAAACCTGTTTTTTCAAATTTTACATTTTTCATAGAAAATAATCTAAATTTGGGAGAAAATATTGAACCATCTTCATTTATTTAAATATTGTGATCATTGTTATTTTCGATCTTTCATTAAGTTGGATCAATTCTTGTGTGTTCAATTTACTAACTTCTCTTTACAAAGTTTTTTTTTTGCGATAAATGTCAAAATAGTTACATTTTGGTCTGGCAGATTTTTTAAGTAATTCTTTTTTCAAATGTTTAGAATCAAAACTTGATGCCAGCCAAGCAGAGGTAAGATCTTAAGCCCGATCCGACTTTCGGGTCGGGCCTAAAAATGTCAATCATTACTTCGGGTCGGGCCGGGTTCTCTCTCGCTGATTTTTTTTTTTTTTTTTTATAAATATATGTTTATAAAATGTAAACTAAAACTATGTGTGGGTACTAAACTAAGGAATACTTGTTATAAAATGAAAACAGAGAAGTAATGTTTTACTACTAAACAGGATCCACAGAACCAGCTCATCCTCTGCGCACGTGAACGCCTCCTCTTAATTTGGTAATCCCCCCCTGCGCACGTCTTTATTTTATTATTTTGAACTGGTATCCCTAATATGAAGGAGTAAGAAGTTAAGGATAAACTAAAAGCAGGAGAACTGAAAAGACAAAAACGCACCGATAAGAGTGAGGTGTGGAAAAGCTTCAAATATATTGTTCAAAATGCTACAGAAACTTGCGTTGGCTTCGCTGGATGTAGTCAATGTGGTGCTTTGCTTTCATACGAGAGCAAAAAGACTGGCACCTCGCCGCTGAGCAGGCATTTAAACAGCTGGACTGGCAAAAGTGACGATCGTCAAAGATCTATTTTATCATTTGTTTCAAAGACCGTCCCTCCTCTCCGCGCTAAGCAGGCCATCACAGACAAGTGCGTTAGGGATCCGATAGTGTGATTTTTTTTTTTTTTTTTTCATTAAAAAACATGTTCTTGAAAATGTTCCTATTTATAAATAACCCTCCTCCTTCCGAGTCCTCACAAATAAAATATGACATTTCGGGCTTGTTTCGGGCTCGGGCCCTTAAATCACGTTGATTGGTCGGGCTCGGGCCGGGTCGGGTTTTAATATCTGCGGGCTCGGGTCAGGTTGGGCTGGATTTTTTAGGAGCGATCTCACCTCTGCAGCCAAGTCAGGTATTCCTGCTGTTTCAGACAAAACCACTAGATGTCAGTAATAAATCATTCAGTTTAATAAAAATCTGAACATATAAAATGGAATAAAAATTTATTCACGTAATAATTGTTTGGTTTTTGACGACACAAAATTAACAAGTCAAACAATAAATTCTTTGTTGCTGTTATGTAAAAGAAATATCAAGTGTATTTTCTTCAACTTGTTGTAATCTCATTACTTTTTGTAGATCGAAACCATAAATGTTTTGCTTTTTTATTGTACTCATAGAGTTTTCGATTCGGTGCAGAGATCGCATATGTGGGCGCTACAATTCTCAAAGTCTGCAAGAAAGTTGAGAAGATTCTCGTTGGAGGAAAACAAAAAGGTAAAATAAAAATGTGTTTTTTTTTTTTTAATTGATTTTAAGCTGATTTCATTGTTCATTACACAGGCGGTGTGGGTGATACGGCCAGCAAAAATGCTTTCGAGATGTTCAAATCCGCTAAGAGTAACAGTCCGGGGAAAATCTGCGTCTTGTCCCGATGTAACGTTGGAGTGTTTAAGGAAGCGGCTCGACTGACACACACAAACCCAGTCTGTAGGATTCACTTCATTGGGGTGTGTGTTACTGTTACACTTATGTTTTACTTCAGATCTCACATCTATGATTTACATTTTGCACTTCTTGATAGATGATGAGATGATTCAATTGTTGTAATTTTAATGTTATTTTTCTAGGGTGTCAAAAGCATCGGGCTTGACAAGATCATGGACATTTTCCACCTGATGTGTCAAAAAGTTAATTGTAGGTGTTTTCTTATTTTTTTATGAGGTAAAAAATGACAGAACTCACCTTACGAGTTTTGTCTTTAACATACCGAGTTAGCAGTTTGGGTTTTATCTCTGGGAAAGCACCGTGTTCTCCATGTGGAGATAATGATCTTTTGACACAAACATTATTTCAACATAATGTTTCTGCTTCATCGTCAGCCATAAAAGACCCGATGATCCGCTTCTTTGCGACGAGAAAAAAAGAAGATCCGTTTTGGTCTTTTAAAAAATATGTGAGTCAGACTGAAGACAAAGAGCTGGAAACAAAGCTGTTCATCGTGGAGAAATACAAGAAATGCATTCCAGAGCTGGTGGCACGTCTGAATAATTGCTTTGAGGGGAACATGGACAAAGCAGGTACAAATAAACCAATCAGCATCTTATCTGAAAGTGAAACTGACAACAGAACAAAAGCTGTGGAAAGTTTTATTTTGCCCACAGAATGACTCATAGTCTAATTATTCTTTGTTTAATGAAGCTGTGTTTAAACAACCCCGCCCAAACAAGTACCTAGTATGTTTTTTGGGTTTTTTTTTTCCCGGTCAGCCAAGGTGATGACCGGTGCTTTCCAGCTTCCAGCAGAAAATCATAAAAAGGTTTTGTGTCCTCTTGTTTGATTAAATACATTTTTGAGCTTTAAAATTTTCTTCGCCTTTCTACAGACTTCATACTTGGAACAGTGCACAAGGCCAAAGGTCTTGAGTTCGATACTGTAATTGTCAATGATGACTTTGCCACCATCCCTTACCCCAGACATGAGCTGAAGAGACATCCCACTTTCAGTTTGGGTAGGTTTTATATGAAGATGTATTCATATTCAAATCATCCAGTTGCTTCTGATGATAGTGGTCTGCGCCTTGCATGGTAGCTACCATCATCAGGAATGAATGTTGTGTGTGTGAATGATTGAATGGAGTGAATGAATAATGCATATATATGTAAAGCGTCTTTGAATGTCTAGAAAAGCACTACATAAGTTCAAAGCATTATTATTATTATGTCTCATTTTAGAAATTAGAAAGTAAAATGAACAGTTATTTCTAATATTTTTTTTGTACAGAGAAAACTCCTAAAGATGAGTGGAACCTGCTTTATGTTGCCGTAACTCGGGCCAAAAACTCAGTTGTCCTGAGTAAAACTGTCCTGGACCTCCTCACTCTTGCCGGGGTATGGTATATTCATACTGATCATTTTATTTTTAATTTGGGGGCAAGTAATTAAAATTTTACTTGCTTTTTTTGTGTCAGTATGAGTAAAAATCTACCTTTGTTTTGTCTTTTTTTTTTTTTTTTTACATTCATCTAATCAAAATTGATTGAAATTGCTTTTTTCACAAATTTTTAGCAAATGTTTTTTCACCCCTTTTCTCTCAAACAATAATTAACCAGTTTAAGATGGAAAAGCTAATAATCTTTATCCCAAAGCTGTGCTGATCGAATAACAAAACGAGAGATTTATATTTTACTTGTCAGACAAGGACAGACACTACATCAGATTTTACTAAGGTGTCTACAGTGGAATAACAATCCTGTCTACTTTATTTATACAGCTGTGGAAACGAGAGGTGTTTTATTACAGAGTAGTGGGGTAAACAAGGGTAAATAAAAAAAGTGTGTTTTCACATAGTAATGGATACAAAGGTTGTGCTGTTATGGGTTTTACATAGTAGTGGGGAACTACTACGACTATACTCTGTGCTGGGAATCACATCAAAGTAAAAGACACTTTGAAATGATAATAAAAGAAGTAACAAAGAAAGTAATAACAAAAGAATTATCCAGAGATTTACATTTTCTACCTAACAAAGAGTAAACATTCAACATTAACTTTTTCTTCTTTCGGCATTTCACTTAAGGGGTTGCCACAGCAAGTCAGTTTCTTCCATCTAACCCTATCTGCTGCATCTACTTCAGTCTCATCAAATATCTTACTGTCTTCCTTCACTGCATCCATAACCTCCTCTTTGGCCTTCCTCTAGTCCTCTTTCCTGGTGGTTCTACATCCAGCATCCTTCTTCCGATGCACTCTCCTCTCTGCACATATCCAAACCATCTCGGTCTGACCTCTTTGACTTTATCTCCAAAACCTCTAACATGTGCTGTTCCTCTGATATACTCATTTCTAATCCTATCTATCCTGGTCGCTCCCAGAGAGATCCTCAGCATCTTCATCTCTGCTACCTCCATCTCTGTTTCCTGTCTTTTTCTCAGTGCTACGGTCTCTAGACCAAACAGCATGGCCGGTCACACCATGGTTTTGTACGTTTTCCCTTTCATTTTAGCTGAAACTCTTCTATCACACCTGATATTTTTTCCACCTGTTCCAGCCTGTCTGTACATGCTTCTTCACCTCTTTTCCACACTCTCCATTGCTCTGGACTGTTGATCCTAATTACTTAAAATCTTCCACATTCTTTATCTCTTCCCTCTGTAACCTCACTTTTCCAACATTCAACAACAACAAAATCCTTTAAAACAGTGTTTTTCTACATGTAGTAACATGTTCCACATGTTGCTTTACTTGAAGCAGCTTTAAAAACACAACTTTAAAAGATTAAAGGTTCGTAAACGCTCCTGTTTTATTAACTTGATATTTCCATTGGTCAGTTTTTAGAACAATTCCTCCACAGCTGTTCTGAGAGCGACATCATATGTGCAAGAATTACAAAGTGATTACATCAATGTTTTTACTTTGATACTTACTTGATTAATACTTTTCTAGTGCTCTGTGTTTGAGAATAAATTTGAGATATGTACACTACTTCAAATGGGTCATTTTAAACAATATTTGTTAAAAAGAAATTGTTATGCTATTTATCCAAGCTTGTCTTATTTTTTTTTTTTTTACATCTATAAAACTTTTTGGAGAAAATAAGCTGTGGACAAAAGCAGTAAAAGTTGTCTTTTTCTTCTGTGGTTACTGAAATGGGAGGAAAAAAACTTCCACAAAGTTTTCTTTGCAGCTGAAGTGGATCAGAGGTGTCATGTGGGAGAAACAAATCTTGACTTTCGCTGTTGTTTGACAGCACAATGTGCACTTATGTGGGATGTGAACAGAAATATGTTCTTTAAAAAAAAACCATCTTTATCAGTATGAAGACAGCTCCGTTTGGGAGGAAAGCATTGATAAAAATGTGTTTTACTAAACTTGATTTAAGTTTACTTTTATGCACAGTTTCAGATCTTTAAACATAACTTTTCTTGGACCTCCACAAAGGTTCTATAAACTCTTCTGTAGCTAGCATGTGGGGTCTAAGAGGTCAGAGTCATCATTCAAGATCACTTTGTCTACTTAGGTTTTTTTTTATGCTCTATGTTCTTCCTAGCTGCACATGCATGTAACGGCTGCCTAGAGAAAGTTCTGCCTCTACTCAAACATTCCCAAGGGTTCTAAACCTGTCATGCAATATCTGCAAATCACTTCCATATGTGTTCAACTGAAATGGTTGTGAAATACAAACCTGTTGGGGGGTTTATTTGTCTGGTCTTCCCGGCAGAGAATAATTTTCAGCTCTGAAAGGGTTCAGTGTTTGGAAAAGGAACCACAGCAGTGCATTTACAAGCTTTGTTTTCTGTGTATAAATGATTCAAGAGGGAAGTTTTATTACTTTCCATAACTTATTTGGAAAGGAGAATGCAAAAACAAAGAATGGAGGTTTTTTTTTTACCCACTGGTAACATTTTGATCATGTCATTACAGTATATCTAAGGTTGTTCTCGTGGTCATTTTAATTAGGGATAATTTTTTCCTTCAAGATGTATGTGACATTTCTACTTTTTATCTCATCTTTTTTTCTGTTTTAAAAGGAGTACTTTCTCCAAACAAAGATGCGTGTCACCGATCCAACAGTGAACTTTCTCGAATGCTGTGTCTACAAGTGCCAAGATTGCCTTGCGCCTGACTCTGCGTTCACCATGTACATGCAAAAGACCCTATGTGTAAGAAGTCAGCCAGAAAATTAGTCTCTTGAAACATGCATTTATGCTGTATAACTTCTTTTTGGGTGTATTTGTACAGATGGGTCTCCTTCCTGAAGAGGGACCACTATGTGAAAGGTGTGTGTGGCAAAGAGTGGGCCCCATTGCGTACCTCATGACCGACAGTGTCCCCCCAATGCCCCAGAGACCAGAACCTCGACATTTTCCGATTGTTCTCCAGTTGTTTTTTTAATGCGGCTTGTTAGAAGAATAGACGGTGTTCTTTTATTTAATTTTAGGGAGAGTGAATATTGTTTAAAAAAAAAAATTAAAGTGTAAGAATATTTCGACATTTTTGTCTTCCACAAAAGCAAGCTTGCATTTTCTTTTCATAAATGTGGAATAAAGTTTAAAATTTCTGTGTGGCTTTGATCAGTTTGAAATACTGTTCTCTCAACACTTTTCTTCCCATCAGATGAGTTTGTGGGATTTTTGGCATAAGAGGCAATACTTGTATATAAACAAACCTTGGGTTAGATCAAGTTCAGTAACACGACAATTCATTACTAAAGAAGATTAATGTTAACTGCCATCGTTTGGTTCGATAGCGTTTGAGCCAAGCAGCTGTTCTACATCTGCTCACAAAAAGTTTGCAGAGCAATGAAGCAGGAAGTTTGAGCAAGCGTTTATAAGGCTTGCAACATGTGTGGAAGTAACAAAGAAATGATTCTTCATAGAGCATTGCATCACTTTCCTCTCATGATGATTGTATAATGCAGATGCTTTGCAAAAGTTGTTTGTATAGCAGCCTTTTAGGGGGAAAATTTGTTTCCTAAGTAAGAAGTTTATTTGGTCTAATACAGCATTTACTCAAAAAATACATGTGACTGTTTAGACATAGATTAATCATAAAGACTCAAGAAAACCTTTATTTGTCCCACAATGTGGAAATTGCCATATGCAACAGCATAGTTACAGACAGAAAGACAAAAACATACGTTATAAAAATTAGATAAAAAGATACATATATAATTACAAAATGAGCTAAAATAGATTTTCAAATGAATTCTAAAGAGAGCTATCGCTCAATTTTGAAGTGGATGATCATCAAGGAAATAAATAGGTGTTTATAGAGAGTTACAGATGTTGGTCGTCATCAGAATTGTTCATTGAGTATTTATATTTTCTTACTATCACATTATATAGGCAAATAATGTGTTTCTGGTTAAATCCCTTTGTGAGTTGGAGCTAGTTTGATTTAGCATCATCAAGCTGTACGGCCTTGCTAAAAAAAAAAACACGAGTCCAGTCTTTATGTGCTTTAGGAGTTAGCCAAGTTCATTTGCACAATTCCATTTGTCACAATTTCCTCTTAAACAAAACCCTCAAACATAACTTTGAAAGACTTTTTTGTCTCAGGAGAGGGCTCTCTCTTTCCTGTGGGTCCCCCTGAGTTTCTCCTGACTTCCTTGTCGGGTCATTACCATCCCTTCCGTTCCGTCATCTTCCGCTTGTTCCATTAAACGGGCAGCCCAGGCCTCTCTCTCCCCGGCTGCATCCTCTAGCTCACCTGGAAGGATCCCAAGTCATTCCCCGGCCAGCTGTGAGACATAGTCTCTCCAGTGGGTCCGGGGTCTGCCCCTTGGTCTCCTCCCGGTTGGACGTGCCCGAAACACCTCACCTGCGAGGCGCTCGGGGGGCATCCTGACCAGATGCCCGAACCACCCCATCTGGCTCCTCTCGATGTGGAGGAGGAGCGGCTTGACACCGATCTCCTCTCGGATGGCAGAGCTCCTCACCCGATCTCTGAGTGAGAGCCCAGCCACCCTGCGGAGGAACCTCATTTCGGCCGCTTGTACCCGTGATCTCAGTCTTTCGGATCTCATTCTTTCGCGATTCTCATTCTTCCATCAAGGTCTTCCTCAAATATCCTTGAATATTCTTGAACTCTGTTAACATGTTTGAATTTCATTCCAAAGACTTTTCATTGTGTTGACCCTGTGACCTTTGCTAGCAGCCATGCTGGACTTTTTGTTAAATAAATTCTGTTTGGGTCCTTCTCCTTCCACATTCCACAACACCTGCTAGCGCATTGTTTAATGAAAGTGGAAAATTAGATTTGTGTAAGTGAGTTAAACTCAGTATTTTACTTTTCCATTTTTCCCATTTGTGTCAGAATAAAAATTGCTTTAACTCTTTGTAAGTTTATAGCAAAGAAGATGCTAGTTATAGCTAGCATGTCTACAAGCTGTAAACTAGGCCACTTATGTTGTAGATTTATTTAAAGTGCAGCTGATGAATAAGGTTTTTGTTGCTATATTTTGAATTGTTTATCTACCACAACAGCACTTCAATACATCCAGGGAGGGTCGCAAAGTGTATACTTTGACACAGTGATAATCTCCTGCATGTCAGAAAAAAGGCGTAAGGCGTGTCAATTTCCTCCGACTAAACTAGGTTTATACATCGTCTTCTCTCACTACAACTACCTTCAAGTACTCCTTACTACATTCATAACTCCTCTTTTTTATTTCCTTCTTGATCTCTTGCCTGGCAGTTCCAAATCCAACATTTCTGTCAATGTATCATCTCTCTCCTCTGCACATGTCCAAACCATCTCAGTCTGACATGTCGTCGCTCTTATATCCTCATTATTGATTATGTTCATCCTGATTCCTCCCAAGAAATAATATAAAATGATAGCTAATATTATTTAGATTCAGCTTTCATATCAATCAGGAGCTGCCTGGTTCGTCTCAAGCAGTCAGAGCTAGGCTGGTTGACTTGCCATAAGTCACCCTGGCTCTTTATGTTTGCATGTGCCAATACACAATGTTTTGTGATTTTCAAACTAGCCCATGAATACGGTTTTCAGATACTCAGTATTGTGTGAAAGCAGGAGGAATGCCTAGACAGGTATGGAATATCGAACTCTTTTCTCCACCTGTTATGGCCAGCCTGCACAAACTTCTTCATCTCTTTTCCATACTTTTCATTGCTCTGGATTTTTGATCCCTGTAATCCCACTCTTCCATGTGGGTCCTTCTCATTCATCCACTTGTATTCTATCTTGTTGTGACTAATCCATTACTTTCTTTATCCCTCTTAGAAAAACAACTTTCCCATAACCATCTTTCTACAGTATGTCTAATGGCTCATTATTAAATCCGAGCTAAGCTAGCCATTGTGTAAGTGGTATAGTGGTATACAGTATACAGTATAGTACTGAACAGACACACCTGTGTTTGAAGCGCTGATCTGCATCAACAGAACATCAACATAACTTAGCCTTTCTTGTCTTTTTGATTATTTTATGGAGTTACAAAATATACAGACATCAGCATTTTATTCTCAAAAGACTAAAAACAAAAAAAGGCACCAAACACGAATAAAATGAGTACAAAACATTAGTTCCACATGCTCTTCTAAAACAGTGCATGTGTTACATATGAAGACAATTAAACATCAAATAGAGGCTCAGAATGTCAAAGACATCAACTCAACATGTCCTATAACTGTCTTTAAAAAGCACACATGGTCCCATTATTCTTGTTTAAACAGGGATGTGATATGATCAGTCAGTAATATTTTTATATATTTTTTTAATAGTGCCATAATGAACATACATTTCTCTGCAACCAATTTTATTAAAATTCTTTAAATTAAATTACGTCAGATTGGCATGGATGGAGAATGTTCCAGAACTGTTTGAGAAAACAACTTTTGAACATGCAACTGAAAAAGACTGCCATCTAAGTTAGTAAAATAAATATATGTTTCAAACAGCTGGAAAGAAAAAGAAAACCCTCTTTCTTACAAACCAAAATAGAAAGTCCTAGCAGTCTTCTTTTGTATACATTCGAGTTACAAAAAAAAAGATTATACGACTGGGAATCTAAGCACAAGTTAAGGGTGTGTGGTTTTGTTTATGTTTGTGGGGTAATAACTAATCTCATAGTACATATAGATAAACATTATGACTTTTATTGGCTCAGAAATATTTGCCAAAGAAAACCCCTGTGTAAATACAGTTAGGCAGTTTCACTTCTGTTTTTGACAGTAAATTCCCGCTGCTTAGACACGCCCCCAAGCCATGTGCATGACACAGCGTATATACTGCATCTTGACGCTGCAAATATAGTGTAAAATGCATCGCGTGAGCAAAGACAGTGCATATTCCATCATATTCTTGTTTTGGTTTGTTCACATAAAATTGTGATGGGAGGGAGAACAGCACCTGAGCAGAGGGACGGAGCACTTCCTATATGCGTTAGAACGTGGACATAAAAGAGAACAAAATCTGTGACGGAGAACAACCTGGCGTTCAGATAGTACCTGAAGAGAGCTCCAAATTGCTCTAACATGCATGAATGAAATAGAAAACAGCTTCAAGTATGTTTCTGATATTCAAATGTGGTAGAAACCTCCAAAAGTGTTGATTTTGCATAATCCCCTTTCTTTAAAAGAGTATCGTAGGATGTTTCATAATTTAAAACATTAAACCGTCTTCTTCAAAAATGTTCTTGATGGCAAAAAGCAAAGCAGATTGGAGGAAGAACTATTGATCACAGTAATTAAATCACAGTTATAATTGTCCTTTTTTTGATGCATTGCAGACATTTTCTACAAATCCTCCTCTAAGCGGTAATAGGATGTCAAGCAACATCATGGTTGCTTAGATGGACAGAATTGTTCCATTTCGTGTTCTGCCCCAACTGGTCTCTTACGTCTTAATCTTCTAAAATATAAAGATAACAATACCGATTAAAATCAGTTAGATTTTGAAATCAATTTCTAACATCCAACTTACCTTCGATGCAGTAAGAAGCCTAGACCGATCCCGCCGCAGATTACAACCAGCATAACAACACCGATGCCCACTGCTTTTCCTTCCCATGCTAATAAAGGACAAACACACCTGGTTTTAATATTTGTATGCTTATAAAATTAGGGTTTTATTTACATTAAATAAATCCAAACTGAAGTCTGAGCGCATTCAATAAAATGAAAGATTCCATAATTTCCCATTTAATCTTAAACTTGTTTTTCTTTGAATTAAAAGACATAAAACCCAGTGCTTATTTTTCTTTAAGAAAAGGACATTTGTCTTACTGCTGTTGGATTCTTCAGATGAGCTGGTGTTGTTGTCAAGGCGCGGAGGAAATGTGATTGTCCATGTTGCAATGGTTTTTGGGGTCTGTGTTGATGAGTCTGCACCAAAAAAAAACAAACTATTTTGCTGTGTTTTTTATTTCATTTCCCAGACACTTAATGGTAATCTATTATCGTGTCTTGGAGATGTAGAAGCTTATTTGATATTTTAGGTTTTATGTTTTGTCTTATGGAACGCTTATCCTTAATAGAGTCGCGGAGAGGTCGCCAGTCTGCTGTGGTGGCACACACACACAACAATCCACACACACTCATTCCTAGGGGCAATTTCATAGCAACCTAACATGCATGTTTTTGGAGGATGGGAGGAAACCAGAGAACATACACATACACAAGCAGAAAATGCAAACTCACACAGAAAGACCAGAAAAACCAGTGTTACAAGTGTTGTCCCACTCAGGACTTGAACGGGTTTTATGTTCGAATGGTATCTTTATATATCAGAAATGTTCAGAAGCTAATTGAATATGTGTGTGCATATACAGGCGATATTTATGTTTTTTTGTTAAGATTTGAAACATAACACTCCTTCCAAGAAAAGGAAATACGACATCTTGTCGAAGCAAAAATAGCTGTAATTCTTTCTACAGAAGAAAGGAAGTTTGAGACATGTCCAAAAAAAGCAAAGTTCAGACTCCTAGTAAAACTTAAAGTAACAGGAGTGTGTGCTTGTAAAAGATATTGGTTCATACTGAGTTCCGGACAGACCCAGTTAATCTGCTGGGAAATGCTTTAACATGCTCTCAGAACAATGAGAAAATTGGAGTGAAAGAAGATTGTGAGCTTTAGTTTTGCAACATGGTGTAAAAAGATTTCTTCAGAATAAAGAATCGAGATTAAAGAGAAATTAATGATTAAAGAGAGTTAATAATTTCACTTTTAACTTTGCAAATTGTCTGTCTTTCTATCGAGCCAACTTCACCAACTTTTCCTGGTGAATCAAGAATTACAGCAACAGTGCAGCTACCTTGAACCGTCTTACTCCACCTAAAGTGCCCGTTTTGTGAACTGAAGACAAAGTTGAGACTTTTCAGAGTCTGAATGACAGTTTTACTTCTCCTCCCACTCTTCACTACTTTTCACTGAAGTGGATGCTTCATATATCGGAGTTTGTTCTGTTCAGTCAAACCAATGTTCCAACGGCTAAGGCCTTAATTCCTGTGGATTATAATACCACTGTCTGTCTAACATGGAGCAGAATTGTGATGAAAGGGCCAGAGGAATTCCTGCCATAATGTTGCCTCTTGAGGAATGGCAATACCGGTTGGATGGGGTAACAACTCTTTATTGTATGGACTGATCCACAAAAAATATTTTCCACCTACAGGCCGCCAAAGACTTGAGCTCTCGTCATGCATGATGGTCCCCCTTCCTTTTGTAAATTTGACCACTTTCAATTATTGTTGTGGCAGTCAAAATGTCAAACCTGTTGCTCTGTTTCATCAGTTTTCGTTGACTAAAACTTCTGAGACAGAGACCGTCTTGCCCACTGTGAGAATTGTGACAGATTAGGACAGATTTTACTTTGGTTTCACTAAATTAAGTCTAACTGCTTTTAGACGCTTCAGTGAAGTTCATTTTGGGGTCGGTATTACCATCTGATGAGCTGTAGGTGGTATCGGGAATCTGTGAAAATGTGTCGTTCTCTGCTGTCCAGACAGTCATGGCTTCTGTTGATGTATCTGCATCTGCATCATTTAGAAAGTTTGCTTTCTAAATGTCTTGTTTATTCATTTCAATCATGAGGTCAATTTTGATGAATATGTGTCATAAAATATTCACATCAAACCTTTAACAAAATTTATTAAAAGCATTTTTTAAGTAATTTTACAAAAATAAATTGGAAACACTTAAAAATGGCCAAATATAACTTATCAAACAAATAACTAACTTAGAAATGTTACTGCCAGTTTTTGGATCATAATTTTTTGGAGTTAGGATGTTTACTTTACCTTGTAGGATTGGATTTGTGCTGATTTTTTCTTCATTTAAAAAGAGAGGGTCTATCAAAGTGCGGTCAGTCTGTGACCTGGGGGGAGTTTCTGTTGAAAAGGGAAGAATTTACATAATTATTTATAATCCAATTTAAAGCTATTACTTTCATTCTATTATAGTTATTACTCTAAAAATCAGTTGGCGTTTATTAGAGAGCCATTACAAATCCAGGAAGACAGTATTTTATAATTACCATGCAATAAAATACAATTACACAACAAATATGTCCACTTTTCTTTGTGGCTTCTCTTTTTAACCCTTAAACGGGTTCACCATTCTTACTCTGAAATACAAGCATTTGAACAAACAGGAAACCAGAAGTAAACAATCCCGTTTTCTAATGTGAGTTACCATGAACGCTTTTGGACGTTTTGGCCAATAATTAGTGCAGCCGCTTTTAACTGCAAAGTAAGTTCTGAATAAAAAATGACGAAAGGTTTCGAAGTGTTGTGGAGTGGGGGAGGAAAAGGCTTCCTTCCTTTAGATGATGGTTATCTAAGATTATCATCCCACGTCTCATTGCAACATCAACTTCAACTGTTAAGAACTAGATGTAAAGATGTAATTATAGAAACATCTCTACACAATAAAATGTTCAGTCTTGTTTCAGCAGTATGAAGTGAAATGAATCTTCTTCTTCTTCTTTCGCCATTTCCCTTCAGGGGTCGCCACGGCAAGTCAGTTTCTTCCATCTAACCCTATCTGCTGCATCTTCTTCATTCACACCAACTATCTTCATGTCTTCTTTCACTGTATCCATGAACCTCTTCTTTGGTCTTCCTCTAGGCCTCTTTCTTGGTGGTTCCAAATCCAGCATCCTTCTTCCGATGCACTTTCTCTCTCTCCTCTGCACGTCCAACCATCTCGGTCTGGCCTCTCTGACTTTATCTCCAAAACCTCTAATATGTGCTGTTTCTCTGAGATATTAATTTCTGATCCTGTCCATCCTGGTCACTCCCAGCGACATCCTCAGCATCTTCATCTCTGCGACCTCCATGTCTGTTTCCTCTCTCTTCCTCAGTGCCACTGTTTCGAGACCAAACAGCATGGCCGGTCTCACCACCATTTTGTACACTTTCCCTTTCATTTTAGCTGAAACTCTTCTATCACACATCACACTTGATATTTTTCTCCACCCGTTCTAGCCTGCCTGCAAACACTTCTTCACCTCTTTTCCACACTCTCCATTGCTCTGGAGTGTTGATCCTAGATACTTAAAATCTTCTACCTTCTTTATCTCTTCTTCCTGTAACCTCATTTTCCCATTTGGATCCCTCTCATTCACATACATGTACTCTTTTTTACTCTGACTAATCTTCATTCCTCTTCTCTCTAGTGCAAACCTACACCTCTCCATCTTTTCCCCTACCTTTTCCCTCCTCTCACTACAGATCACAATGTCATCTGCAAACATCATTGTCCAGGGAGTGAATGAAAAATGATTGTGTGAAGGATCTTTGAGTATCCTGGAAAAACGCTATATAAGACCAATGCATTATTATATAGAAATATTCCCATAATTAACTGTTTATTTTAGAAAAACCCAGCTTTCCAAAAATAAACACTTCATTTCAAACTAAAGGCAAACTCACAAATGCATGCCATATAAAATAGGAAAAGAGTTGATAACGTTGTAATATCCTGTCATTAGGCTTGTTGCTTTTTTAAACATGAAGTTACAGAGTTGGCTAAATGTCACAGCAACCATAGCAACGTCATCTAAACTTTTTGCAGCAAGCTTTCTTTTTTTCTTCAGGAAACAGTCACAGTTGACTGATATATATCTAGTTGAAGCTCAGTTAATATTTCACCTGATGCGTTGGAGAGTTTAGTTACTATGACCCTGAATTGAACACCACTTTCTGTTAAAACGAACAAAAGGATGTGCTTTTATTGGGTTATTCACATAAAAGTAATACAGTTTAAGATTGGTTTCACTTTTCTGACATACTGAACTTACTGGCTGTGGTGGTAAAGATGAAATCATCAGGGATTTTACTGGGATTTTCTGTGGATTAAGTACAGTAAAAAAAAAAATCACTTTGCTTGCTGCGACATGACAGAATTAAACAACATTTTTACACAATTAAAAAAAAACATTCCACATTACTTAATCAAGCAATGAAAATAGCATTATGATGATTAGTGTTTTTCTTTTAGTTCTTATCGGCTTAAACTTACGAGAACTGTCTGGAGGTTTTGGTTTGTTGGGATCATCTGAAATTCAGAAAAAATATGTTATTAAAGGTAAAGATTTTGTACATTTAATAAGCAAACTACATCATAATGCTGGGTCGCCGGGAGCAACAGCCCTAGACAGGATATCCAAGCTTCTCTCACCCTGACTGCATCCTGCAGCTCACCTGTAAGAATCCCGAGTTGTTCCCTGTCCAGCTGTGAGACATAGTCTCTCCAGCGGGTCTGGGTCTGCCTCTGTAGCTCCTTACCAGAAAGGTGTTCAGGAGACATCTGGACTAGATGCCAGAACCACCCCATCTGGCTTATCTCGACCCGGAGGAGCAGCGGCTCTACTCCGAGGCCCTCACTCTTTCTCTGAATGAGAGCCCAGCCATCCTGCAGAGGAAGCTTATTTCGGCCGTTTGTATCTGCGTTCTCCTTCTTTCGGTCACCACCCACGTCTGGTGACCATTGGTGAGGGTAGGAACGTAGATCTACTGGAAAAATCAAAAGCTTTACCTTTCGGCCCAGCTCTTTCTTCACTATGACCAAGCGAAGCAGTGACCTAATCATTGCAGACGCTGCACCAATCCGTCAGTCGATCTCCTACTGAATCCATCCCCAATTTGTGAAGAAGACCCCATAATGCTTAAACTCCTCCATTTAGGGCAGGACACTCTCCCTGACCTGAACTGTGAAAAGAAAGATTTCTTACCTATGCACTTGAGGGAGGGTGTCGTCCAGGTTCCTGAATTGCATCTGATGAGACTAGATGTCCCTGCTTGCCTCACAAAACCTGAGATGCACTGGTAGCGAAATAATTTCCCATCACAGTTGCTATGGTCACGCATAGTTTGAGGCCAGTGGGGGATGTCAGAGCATTTACACATCTCTAAAAAACAAGAACAACACAAAAAAAAAAACCAACAATAAAAAACATTTCAGAGGTAATAAATTTAACAATTTTTAAACACCTACAAACAAGACAAAACGTCCATAACTCTCACTTTTCTCCACACTGGCAGTTTTTTTTTTTTTTTAAATTATGAAATCCATGTTTATTAAAATGATTCCTAATTAATCCAAACTTGCTTGCTTTAATCTGTGTGGTTCATTTCCTCATTTGCGGCAAAATCTTGGAAGTTCGCAGGTTCGCATCCCACTGAGTTCACGTCTTGGGTCCTTGGAGAAGACACCTAACCCCCTGTTTCTCCCACCATTGGCGCCATCATAGGTGGCAGCCTGCTGCAGAGAAATGCAGCAGGCTGCGGACTAATGCAGCACACAAATTTCCCGGTGAGGGATTAATAAAGTACATTAAAAAAATAAATCAGTCACAAATTCAAATCAAAATTTGGTCTGCAAAGTAAATTTTTGTTACGATTTAAAACTTGCGGGATGGTGGCGCAGTGGTTAGGTTAGCGCAGAGGCCTCACAGCAAAAAGGATGAGGCTTGAGCCTCTAGCCTTTCTGTGTGGAGTTTGCATGTTCTCCAAATGTATGTGAGGACTTTCTCCGGTTTCCTCCGATCCTCCAAAAATGTTTATGTTAGGTTGATTGGTCGCTATAAAGTTGCCCCTAAGAATGAGTGTGTTTGTGAATGTGTTGCACTGCGATAGACTGGCGACCTATTCTGTGTGAACCCTGCCAAGATAGGCTCCGGCACCCGTGTCACCCCAGTAGGGATGACTGATTCAAAAAGATGAATGAATGAATTAAAAAATTTCATAAGTTTGATCAAATCCATCCAACATAAAAAAAAAAATTACAACAACTTAAAATCAATTCTTTATAATGAAAATATTTTTTTAAATGAACTCAGAAAATAAAAGATTTCTTTCATTAAAATAAAGACTATTTTTAAACAGAAAAAACATAAACTATAAAACTTAATGTTCTTTCAAGATAAAATATTGTTAGAAGTTTGATGATTTTATTAAAATATATACGTAAAAACAGATCTTGAATTATTTAAAGATCAGCATTGATTTTTTTTTTTCTGCTGGATTTTATTTCATATCAAAGTAATCCTTCTCTTACCATCACAGACACTTCCAAGTAGATCTATGAATAAAATCCAAATCGAAAAATAGAGGCAGCTTAAATCCATCTGACAGATTCAGGCTTTTAAATAAACCCAGATTGCTAGAGATCATTGTTTTGAGATCTTCTTAAAGCTCTTCGTTCATACTTTCGATTTGACTTTAACTTCCTTTTTTTCTACTTGAAGGATCCGCCTCTGAATGATCTGTCTAATGAATATGTGAACAGATCAGTGCATCATGTAATTACATATTTATGTGTTTATAGAACATGTGCGTTGATTCAGCTAAATGATTTGTGATTTCAAAGATTCGCTTTCACTTCAGATCTCCAAAATTAGCTTTTTTTAAAAAAATTAAACAAGCATTTGATGTAAAGATCTGCTCTTGAACAGGAAAATACTAAATAATAGGTCCATACTTTGATTTTGACTGTAAATAGTACAGTAGTTTATTCATTTAGTCTCGTTATTTTTCTGATTTATAGACGATCTGAGAAAATTTTTATCCATTATTTTATTCACACGCTTATTTATTTGGTATTTTTAGATTTTTTTTCTTCCTCAATGTTGGCTTTTTTGGCAATTTTTGTTAACTTTTAAGTGAACCAAATGTCTAGTTTTATAAGGGTTTTTTAAATCAGTCATCCAACCGCTAGGTGGCAGTATATCAAAGCACCACCATGCCGTAAAGTGTTCCGTTTAGATTTTGTCATGAATCTGACAACGAGGAAAATTCAGGTATGAAAAAATTGCTTGTATTTAAAAAATAATATTTTAAAAAGTATGAATTATATTTCTAAATAATTAAAATTCAAACACAAATATGTTGAGAAGTAATAAAAAGTATCTATTGGTTTTATATTTTGAAATATTTTACATTAGCTTCGTATTAGCTCATGCTAACTAATGAATGCTACCTGCAATTTTACTCCATCTTTTGGACTTTTAGCCTAAAAAATGACATCTTTTATTTCATTACTATATTTCCCGCTATCAAATTGTAAAAATTGTTTTATTTCTCATTATGGATTTCCATTCCGAAGAGCTGAACAAAAAGGAGAGAAGTGTTTCAGTTTGACTCCCAGCCATGTCGCTGTATGATGATCTTGGAGTTGGAGCCAGTGATACAAAAACTGAAGGATGGTCCAAAAACTTTACACTGCTTCAATCTCAGCTGAAAGTAAAAAAGGCAGCTCTGACCCAGGCCAAGGTAAAGTTGGTACTGTGTTACTAGATCCCTGTATTAGAGATCGAATCAGATCCTTATTCTTTCCTCTGTAGAAACTGTTCAAGACTCACTTTGACGATGGATTTTTCCTGTGACATAAAAATAAAATCACTATTTATCAAAAGAAAGATCTTTAGATTACAGGTTTTCAATCTTTTTCATGCTAAGGTACCATTTTTCTATGGAAAATCAAAAATCTTGAGGCACACCATAAATCCAAAACGGTGAAAAATAGAGTTTTTTTCTTTTTTAATGTTTTGTAGAAAATGTGCGATTTTATTAGAATCTGCCATTTTTCTTCTTTTAAGTCTAAATTTTCTCCAAATGTTTCTATATCGTAAAAATATATGACCCACTGCAGTAGTTTTTGAGAGGGATGGACAGTAGCAAGTTGCAAAAAGCAGAGAAGAGTGGGTTGCTATGGTTGCAAGACTTTAACACCTCACCTGCGAGGTGAGGTGTTAAGGATCCTAACCTGATATCCAAACACCCCATCTGGTTTCTTTTGACCTGGAGGAGCAACAACTTTACTTCATGCTCCCCACGGATGGCAGAGCTCCTCACTCTATCTCTGAGCGAGAGCCCAGCCACCCTACGGAGGAAGCTAATTTCGGCCGTTGGTGAGGTGTTTTGGATAATCAGAAGACAACGGAACTCGAGGAATAATTTCATCCCTATCTCAGTGCAAGCTGGGATGTTCTGCTTCGGTGCATGGATCAAACTCATCAACTGCTTCCATTCAGGGACAGTTTTCTTCTGTTTCAAACACAGTACATACGTCCATGTCTATTTAAAGTGATTTAGTCTTCCCGTTCATGTCAAAGATCTTTTTGATTGATAAAGAAGTATTAATAAAGTTTCTGTTTGTGTGTTTAGACCCAGCGGATAAAGCAGAGCACTGTCCTCGCTCCCGTTATAGACCTAAAAAGAGGAGGTTCTAGTGACGAACGACAGAACACGGACACACCTCCACACGGTGCAATCGGACTAAAGGTCTGACTCTTATTTTTAAATATTGAACTAAACTAAATCTTGTCTTAACACATTCTCCTCTGTGTGTGACTGGATGCGCTACCTTCAGGATCCGGTGCCCAACCCTTTCTCCTCCAGTGATGTTTTGATTCCACTGGCAGACGAGTACGATCCCATCTTCCCCAACGACTACGAGAAAGTGGCAAAGCGTTCCAGGGAGGAGCGCCAGCGCCAGAGAGAACAGGAGAGGCAAAAAGAGATTGAAGAAAGAGAAAAGTACGACCATGTCTTTAAATAACAAATAACTTTGTAGCTGGAAAAAAAAATCCAAAGCTGCCGCCTTTTTTTCAGAAAAAGAAAAGACCGACATGAAGGCGGAGCTCCCAGCGGGTTCTCTCGTTTTCCAACCACAGAAGAAGATTCAGATGAAGACGAGGATTATGAAAAGGAGCGAAGAAAACGAAGTGAGTAAAAAAAAAAACTTTAATTCCCACGTTTTTCCGCTGGTTTGATTTTTCATCGAACAAGATTTCAGTCACAAAAAAACCCAAATATTTCCTGCTTGGTTCTATCTGCGGCACTTAGAGTTTATTTGTTTAAACAGAACTAAATTAGCTCTTAAAATGTATTAACACTTCTTTTTTCCCCCGCTTCAGATATGGGTGGTGCGGCCATTGCTCCTCCATCCTCATTGGTAGACAGAGATGGTAAGAAATGTACAACAATCACACAATTTTTATAATACTTAATCCGTCATTTGACAGATCACCAAATAGATCAAAATTAAATTAGTCAGATATGTTACCTACTATGTCAAACGCTCACTTTGATTGGTAATTATAATGGAACTAATAAATATTTGATTAATTCTAAAGGTTTCATAATTGTTTTAATAAAAAAATCTGGTAGGCACAGTATTTTATTCTACAATGTTAAGTTTGTCCATCAGGGGCAGTGTTGTTACTTGTTGGGGAACAACTTTAATTTAATTTGAGTTTTTTTGTATATTTTTCTGCGCTAAGCTCCATCATTTTCCTACGAAGACGAAGGCCGACCGCCTAGAGGCTCTAAAGCCGCCATCCCACCTCCTTTATACGAAGACTCGGACCGACCACGCTCACCGCCGCTGCCAACCAGCTCCTTCCTGGCCAACATGGGGTAAGCAGGACTCATGTATCACACATACGGACATGTTAAGACATATTTACATGAATAGAGATTTAATAAAAACTGTTCTAAACAGAGGTACAGTGGCCCATAAGATTATGCAGAAATACGGATTTAAAGAAGGCCAAGGTCTGGGGAAGCACGAGCAGGGCCTGAGCACAGCTCTGTCTGTGGAGAAAACAAGCAAGAGAGGAGGAAAAATCATCATAGGTGATGCAGCAGAAAAACGTAAGAACTTTTCTGTCCTACTGCTTCCTCCACTAGTGATTGATACATCTATCGAATTATTTTATTTTCTACTGGAACTTTGATTGCATGTGTCCCTATGTGTTTTATGTGTGTGTCTGAGCAGCAGGGTCCAGTCAGCCAGGAGGTCCTGACACTTCACCCTTTGCAGGTTTGCTTCAATTCATTTTTTTTTCCGTACACACAAATATTTAACACAGCTATAAGTACTATGTATGCTAAGAATTTAACATGTGATGTTTATTTTTTGCCACTAGATATCTCGCTTGATATGATTTACATGTAGTGTTCACTTTTGGCCACTAGTTGTCAGTATTGTACACCAATATTATTACCTGTAAAAATGTGTTTGTTGCATCAAGTTTAGAATAATAGAAACATTTGTAAAAAAAAAAAAAAAAGGGATTTTGATTAGACTCCTTACTAATACATTGACAGTAGTAAAAGGTTGCTAGAATTATAGAGGAAAAAACAGGAATGTCAAAGAAAAGAAGACCAAAAAAAAAAAAGAACGCTACCATACCGTTAGAAATCGTTAGGTATCTTGTGGGAAATAATCCTATTTTACTTCATACGGTGATCGGGTTCTACCGGTATCTCCCAAATATTGTTTTCATGAGACACCATGAGATCATGGTGTTTGTGTTAAAAAAAAAAAAGATGAAACTTATTTATTTTTATCACTATAAATCCTTTGATTTTTATTTAGAGAGGCAGGTTGTCTTGCGATAGGTTGTTTACTGTAACCAGAGTAACCCACTCTTTTCTGCCTTTTTGGTACATGCTCCTGTCCATCCCTCACAAAAACTACCCCAGAAGAATCATAGAAGATGGCAAAATTGGTTTTTGATGTGTTTGACTTGATTTCTATATCTTGCTATATCAGTGGCTTTAAAGAATTGTTTTTAAATCTTTAGTTGGTGTGTACCTCAAGAATTCTTTTGAAGGAAAAATATGGAAAAACACTGCTATAGTAGGTCTTCATCCACAATCCACTACAATCTACAACACTACTGCCGTTCATGCAATTCGAAATTCAATGCCATTCCCATTCAAAGTCCATTAGTTGTCCCATGTACGGTATCCAACCCGTTCAAATAGAGTTGAATTCATCAAGTTTCAAACAAAGTGAAAACATCTGTTTCGTCAAAAAAGTATCGTCAAATGTACAAATCGTGCTGTCCAATAAAAATAATAATGCAGCTTATCGTTCCGAGTTTCTCCATCTTTTCACACCTGTAGCTTGTAGATATTTTTTTAGCGAAAGAACAATATTTGACTTTCCTTATCAGTCTCTTTCTACACAGCAGACGCTTCCAAGAAGTCAGAGGCAAACCCACTTACAGAGATTCTGAAATGTCCGACCAAAGTGGTTCTGCTGAGGGTTAGTGGGCCTAAATCAACTTAAACATTTAATGACACATACACATGTTCATATATGTTCTTTTCTGTTTGGTAGAACATGGTGGGTCGTGGAGAGGTGGATGAAGACTTGGAGGGGGAGACAAAAGAAGAATGTGAAAAATACGGCAAGTAGTGAAATGTGTATATTTGAGGTGAGAGAAGTCTTGTTGCACTATCAGGGGTGTCCAACCTTTTTGGCCCTAAGATTCTACTTTTCAAGTATCAAACCTCCTGAGATCTACCAGTACAGTGTCAACTTCATAAACACACACAGATCGTTTCCAGCCTGCAGTGAAACTACCCTCACACAACATGTTTTAGTTGCTGTTAGAGATCACATCACAAACACACTCCTCTTCAAACACACACACAGACAAATTCTTCTCTTTCATAAACACACACAGACAAATTCCCCTCTCTCAGACACACATACACTACAGATAAATTCCTCTCTCTCTCAAACACACACATCAGGGACAAATTCCTCTATTCAACACACACAGACAAACTCTTCTGTCTCTTTCAAACACACACAGATAAATTCCTATCTCTCTCAAAACACACAGAGATAAATTCTTCTCACAAACAGACAAACGCTTCTCTCTACTATTATACACACAAAGAGACCAAAATTTCTCTCTCTCTCAAACACACATACACAAATTCCTTACACACAGTGCTTTAAAAGAGGAAGGGGCCACAGCTGCAGGTGCTGCTCATCGAGAACAGGCTTTAATAAGGAAATCCATCAGAGCAATATTCACACTTAAACAAGCACGCTAGGTGCTAAATCAAGCGTGTTGGACGCGCGTTTTTTTTTGTGGGTTAAGAAGCATGTAAAAATCCGCTTCATTATGTTGCGCGTCTTTTATGCCCTTTCTATTTAACGTGCTTTCACGTCACAAAACTTCAAAAATCTTCTATTAAATTCTATAAAAAAGCTGCTAACTTGTTGCTTTTTTTTAAAAAAAAAAAAGAGGTTTGAATACTCGCTAAATATAGCATTGAAGTTGGTGATTTCATTATTTTTTTTGTACTCCACACCAAGCGGTCGACTTGGGATCGGTCGCCACAATTGGCTGGTTGGACACTCCTGCACTACATAAAATAAGACATAAAACAAAAGCAGGTAAATGAAATTATAACTACTATTTTCTTTACAAGATTGCCGAGGTGCCGGATGATGAAGCTGTGAGAATTTTTCTGGAATTTGAGAGAGTGGAATCCGCTATAAAAGGTAGGTGTTTACGCACTGAATTAAATAAAAAATGCATAGTAAAAAAAGTCAAAATGGAAATGATTTTCCTACATTAAGTCTCCAATCGGTTTGAATTTCTTACGTCTCCGCAGGCTTTATGTAACTTTTTGGGATTGTATAACTGCTCTGATATTGTGGGTTAAAAGTGTGTTCCCATCTAAATGAGTTGTCCCAGATCAGAAACAAGGTGAGACTCAGAATCCCTCCGGCATTATATCAGAAATGGCCTAGCAACCTATCCTTCTCCCCATGGTGCTGGCTCATCTATGAGAGCTGAGCGGAACCAGGACGTGCTAGTGTCTGAGTACATGATTGGTTTTTACAAGCATTCGGAATAGACTTCAACCTCCTTTAAACAAAAAAAAAAAACTTTTCATAAGTGTATTTTTCTACAAGTTTAGGCTGTCTCATTCGATCTACCATCATCTGAATCTTGGTTTTTATTGGCTTGACCTAAAGTTAGCCATGATGAACTCAGGTAAATTGTGCTAAAGTGACATTTTTCATTGGTATTTCCAGGAATTTTTCATATCTTTGTTTACTAAGGTGGCAGAGTTCTTGATAATCTGCACGGTTTGTGTTTCCTCTGCAAAGTTTCTTCAAATCAGGCTGATAACACCTTTTTGTTTCTGGTTTCTTCTCACTTTCTCAATCTTGTTCGATACTCTTGGTTAACAAAAGTACACTTAACTTGGAAGAAATTTGCATTTGATATTTAAAAGTCTATATTTTGCTTAATGCTGTTGATAGATTAAAAAAATAGAATATTTAATTGTGATTTTTTATTAATCTAATTACCGTATTGTTCCTAACAGAGGCACACTTTCTAATAGAAGCACACTGATTTTTTTCTGAAACTTGAGTACAGAAAAGCTTAAGTCCGACAAAAATAAGTCTTTCATATGCAACTTTAGCTCAAGTCTGAAATGTCCTTGTTCTTTTAAATAGCGCTACTGTGCATGTGCAGCTTGTGCTGTTACTGGTGCCGTACTGAACACAATTTATTTGCCCTGCAGATTTTTTGTAGGTACTGTACTTTTCAGACTATAAGTCACAGTTTTTTCATAGTTTGGTCAGGGGTGCAATTTATACTCCGAATCATCTTACATAAGCATTTTTGGCTGGTGCAACTTATACTCGAGTGCGACTTATAGTCCGAAAATGTGGTATCTTAATTATTGACGCGCTTATTTATAGTGCAGCCACGTATGCACACATAATGAGAATAATACGGTAATTTATTTTCAATCTCACTTAGAAATTGCTGAGAAAAACATTTTTCCATTGAAATGTCTTACACCACTGAAGCAGCTGGAATAGATCGATCCATATAACAAAAAAATTAATGGATGATGGAGCAATTTCTTGATTTTAACAGACTCTTAACACAGGCAACCGCCACCTTTAATGTAAAGGCTACACCTTTATTGTTAATTACGAATGTTTCACCTTTTTTTCATTTTTATTGATGGTAGGTCTTTTTGACTTAGAGTATTCGGCCGGAACTTTTTAAAGGTCTCCTATTACACTCTGCCTGCTGTCAGTCAGAATCGAGGACTCACCCAGCGTGGTATAAACTCTTCTAAACTCTTTTTACTACAGCTGTTGTGGATCTAAACGGGCGTTACTTCGGGGGACGAGTCGTCAAAGCCTGCTTCTACAATCTAGACCGGTTCCGGGTTTTGGATCTCGGTGAGCAGGTCTGAAATTAAAACGAGAACCTCAACCAGACGCTGAAAGAAACTCTGAGCTAATGTCATCTCTCTAGTTGTACATAAATACCTGTGTTTTTAAATATCTATGTCTGCATATAGAAACCGTTATGTAAATTTTTAGTTGTTTTTTTTTTTTTTTCTGTCACTGACAAATATTCCTATGACCAAAAAAATAAAAGCTATAACAGTCTTGATCTCTTTTTTTTTTTTTTCAATATTTTCTTGTAAATCATGGAGTTTGTAATATAAAAGCTTTTGACTTTCCAAGAAGCAATCTGTCCCGCTCTGTGTTTCTCCGACATAACACTTGGTTTCTGTGCAGTGTAACATATTCCTGAAGTATGAGTCCTAACTTAGCCTTACTGGATTAGAGAAAGGGGAGTGGGGCATTCAGGACTTATGTAAGTGAGCCAAAAAAGACCCTAGAGGTTCCAATGATCCACGTCAGAGAAGATCCCACCGGAGCAGGTTTAATTCAGCAGGTTAGATTACGAAACAAAAGGAGAGAGAAAAAGATCATTTAGAAGATTAAATTGAATTATTACTGCCATGAGGGTCGAAAACTCAAGCTAAAACTCACTTTGTATTGAATGTTCTTATTTTTACCTTTATTTAGAAAAGATCTATTTGTACTTTATTTCCCGCAGGATCTTGGAAGTCTTTGTTTGTTTCTCAGTTCAACAGATTGGTTTTTTTTTACTCTTAATTTAATCAAACCACTTGGTTCTTAAGCTGCTGCTCTCTTCAAAATCAATTTCCAGGTTTTTCCATGAGCATTCAGGACTTGTTTGACCTCATATCTGTGCCAAATTTGAATCCCATGCATAAAATTAACTATTGAGCTATATACAGTATATGGTTGACAATTCAGTTATCATGATCAAAATGTATGTTTGCTTAAATAATACTGCAGCGTCATTCAGAACATTAATTTATTCAAAGTCAACATGTTGGTGTGTCCAAACGTTCTAACAGGTTCTGTTTGTATGCAGCATGGATCAGACAATAGCAATCGCTCAGCCTGTTAAGCTCTGACCCACATACAAGCAGACGTGGCATTAAACCAAGTTGGAAAGCTGCTGTTTGCTGTTCAATGAAAGATCTTTAAATGAAAATAATAAACACAAAAACTTCTATATCAGGTCTTTTTATCTTCAGATTTAGTAGTCTATTTTAAATTATTTTTTAGTTACTATAGGTGCAATTTTAACATTAGAAATTGTAGAAATTGTTTGTTGTACTTTTGTGTGAAAACTTAGACACTGTTTTTATTTTTTGCTCCCCACAAATTTATAAATGTTTGAATGATTCATAATTAAAATGATTTAATATTTTGACTAATGTATTATTAATTATTGACTGATATTTAAATTAGCTTCAAACACACAAGTTATACGTAATACTTTCACTGCCATGCTTGAAAATTGGAATGAGCCTTCACAAAATTTGTGCTAAAATATCTTCAAACACGTTCATAAAATCTATTTTGTTCATAACTTCCTAAATACAAGAAATGTCTCATTCTATCTTGTCCTTCAAGTGGAAAAATCGATCCTATTTTTTCCCTTAATGACTCATTGAAACTATGGTGAAGATTTTAGTCATTTACTGTGTTCATCAAGAAGTCCAAGAAACCAGGGGTTTCAAACTCCAGTCCTGGAGGACTGATGTGTTCCTGGTTCAATGCAGCTGATGCACATAAATTGAAATAAAAAGCCAATAAAATTTGGCTTAATGACTCAATAAACTGGATCAGATGTGTAGATGCAAGAACACATAAAAATCCTTCAGGACATCGGCCCTCTAGAACTGGAGTTTGAGACCCCTGACCTAAACCTAGAGTCCACTTCTCTAACTTGGAAACACTTTAACAGATCTGTTTCACAGCTTCTGGTCAAACCCCACAAAGTGAAACAAAGAAGGTGAATGTAACATGTTGGCGTGAAGATCTACTGGACAGCTGGTAATCGTAAGGATGGAACAAAATCTTTGTCCAGATGTTGAGATAAAGTCACAAGGAAATGCAAACTTTTTGTTTATTGACAGGATGTGAAACTTTTCTTTATTAGAGAAAAAGGGAAATTCTTCATTTTTGTAGATCTTGCAGAGAATAAGGTAGCAAATTATTTTGAATAAATATGGTTATCATTTGGACAAAATCAGATGTAAAAAAATAACAGATTTACAATATTGTATGTTTGCTTTGTGCAAATCTTCTATAATTATTTCATTTTATTTGTTCACAGGAAAAAAAAAAAAACAGAGCAAAAATTAATTAGGCTGACATTAAAAAATATGTGATGCAATGCATAAAAACTACAAAATAATTTAAAAAATTCACACAAAAACTTTATTCATGTAGTCACTACATAAAAATAGCTGAATAAAAAAATGTATAAATTACATTTTCAAATTTTGATCTTTTCCACATTCTTTTCATATGAAAATTTGAAATAAGGCAATCAATAAAAGTACTAATAAAATCATACTTTGTTGCAGAAAAGGAAATGAATCATCCCAAGCAACCCATACTTGTGTAACATTAAACTTTATTTTGGAAGATTTTACTAGGCCTAGGTAATGATGATGAAGATTGTGTTTTTTTTTTGTTAACTTAAACATTAAAGATAAAAAATATAAATAATTTACACATTTCCTTTTCCCCCCCAAAAAACTACCCCATCTGGTTTCCATTTATAATGTAATAAATCTAGTTTCAACTCTGTGTTGTTATTTACATCATCACTATGACAACATGCTTGGTCAATGAGAGACTCTGATGCCACACTGATGCTCGGAAATCAGAGCAGTCAGAGCAGAGGAAGTCAGAACAGTGCATGTGCAGCTCTGCACGTATTCATCTCCTAACACTAGAGAGGGAATCAGCACACGAATCACTCCTAACAGCCGTTGTCTTAAGTTTATCCAGGGTCGGGTCGCGGGGGTAACAGTCTCAGACGAGAAACCCAGGCTTCTCTCATCCCGACTGCATCCTCCAGCTCACCTGGGAGGATCCTGAGGTGTTCCCTGTCCAGCTATGAGACAAAGTCTCTCCAACGGACCCAGGGTCTGCCTCTGGGTAAGACGTGCTCGAAACACCTCACCAGCAAAGTGTTCAGGAGGCATCCCAACCAAAAGCCTGAACCACCCCATTTGGCTTCTCTCAACATTGGGGAGCAATCACAGTAATTTTTCCAGCATGAATAAAACTGGGGGCGGTACATTGGCCTCACAGCAAGAAGGTCGTGGGTTTGAGACCCGGGTGGGTACGAGACGAACAGTGGCATTTCTGTATGGAGTTTGCATGTTCTCCCCATGTATGCGTGGGTTTTCTCCAGGTACTCTGGGTACTACCACTCAACAAAAGATGCATGCTAGGTTGATTGGACACTGCATAATTCCCCTTTGGAATGAGTGTGTGTGTGTGCGTGCGTGCGTGCGTGCGTGTGCGTGTGTGTGTGTGTGTGTGTGTGTGTGTGTGTGTGTGTGTGGCCCCGTGACAAACTGGTGACCTGTTCGGGGTGTACCCTGCCCTCGCTTCGAATCAGCCGGGATGGACTCCAGCACCCTCCACAAGTCTTCACAAAATAATATGCACGATGGCACAGTGGCCTCACAGCAAAAAGGTCGCGGGTTCAAATCCCGGGTGGGGGACGAGGTTTGAAACACTGGCCTTTCTGTGTGGAGTTTGCATGTTCTCCCCGTGTATGCGTGGGTTTCCTCCGGGTGCTCCGGTTTCCTCCCACTCCCCCTTAAAAAAACAAAACATGTGTGTTAGGTTGAGGACCCCTCGAAAATGAGATGTCACACCTCAAGGGGCTTATCCTCCTAATAAAAAATAATAATAATAATAATAAATAATAATAAAATATTGTTGAAAAAAATCAAGTTCACTTAAATAAGTAGGTTATTTGTATTTTTTTTTTTTAACAATTTGTTTGAAAATATGGAAAAAGAAAATTATTACGATTGAAGGTTGAGTTTTTTTTTTTTTTTTTTTTCCAAAATAATAGATAATGAAAAAATGGCGCATTAGCATGCAAATGAGTTAGCCCCGCCCAGTCACCGTCACTGTGACGTATCACCCGGTTATGCAGCGTGCTTAAAAAGCGGATGTGTTACTGCAGACCGGCAGAATAAACCGGCTCGATTCAATGAAATCACGGCGAAAAAACAACTGAAAAAACGCGTGGAACTTTAAATCCAGAGAAGAAAACGACTGTTTTTCATTTGATTAGGATTTTAAACGGTTTGATTTGTTTTTTTTTTAAAAAGTTCTCCAGCTTCTAAGGAATGCCCAGAGAGCTCACTCAGAACAAGATCCAAAAGATCTGGGTTCCCACCAAAGATGACAAACGAAGAGGTAAAATTATTTCATTTGATTTACCTACATATTTAATTACAGCTAGAGTTAAAAAAAAACCCGGATTATTTTAGAACATCTTAAACTAAAAATAATCTAATATCATAAAACACGTGGCGTTTTTTTTTCTTTCTTTTTTGAACCAACTTAACGTTATTATTTAAAATGTTTTTATTCTAACGTTTCTGTGAAAATGATAAAAATTCCTCCATATTTAGCCCCGAAGCCGGTATTTTAAAATCCCTCCTCAGTCATTGGTGGTCTTTATCAGGACATAATACGTCACTTTTTCAGCCTAGCAGCACGATCGCTGGCTTGGGTAGCTATGGTAACGATAGTGACTCGGATTGCCCGAGTATGGTAATTCTAAATTTTTCTTGTTAGTTTAGAGTCACATAAGAAGAGACAGACTACCCCAGCTAAGAAGGAATCAAACATTTCTTAAGCTGTGCTCAACTCTGCATAGCGTTACTGAGCGTTTCTTAAACGCGATAAATTAGCTAGCTTACATAAAACAAATGAGCATGCAAACTTTAAATTTAAAAAAGTTTCAAAGAAGAAAATTGAGTTAAATGATACACAAAAATTTTGCAATTGATCTACTTGCAAAAAATTTTTAATCCACTAATTATGCTAGAAGTCAGAGGAACCTCGTGGCACTATCCTGGGACTCCTATGTTTTGTTTTTAAATAAGTAACAAAAACACAAAACAATTTTTGCACCTAACAAGCTCTTGCACATCTAGTGAGGTGAAAATCTCTGATTGGACACAACGAATCAAATTAAATTCGTCCATTTAAATTGGATTCTTTTTCTATTTAGACATGACTGATTTGTTGTGGAAACAAGATTAGTAGAGCTGTGACGAAGGATCAATTAGTGTGTTCAGGCAGTCATTAGCTTATGAACAAACTGCTGATGCAGTTCTAGCAGGTTGGAAGCATGTGCGAGGGCACATATTCACATGTGCAAGTGCACATATCACATTTGGTATCATACTAATCTTGCACATTGGAAATCTGTCCCTGGACAATCTTTTGCAACCTCCTCTTAATTGACTATTCCAGCCAATACGACATGACTAACCAATAAATGAAAACTAGACTGGTTTGGGGGGAAAAAAAACCCTCGGTTTGTTGTAGCGATTGTTCATAAAATGGGTCAGATGTGCACTGAGGGGGAAGTAAACAGTTATGACAGCAGGCTGATGCATACTAGCGTGCAGGCTGCAGAGAAATGGAGATGATTGGTTTGCTGAAAATCCACTCACATTTTTTCCTCTCAATTTCTTCATTTTCGACCACCGATTTTGGTTCAATTTGCTTTTTCAACCATTCTGAACACAACTTTGTATTCACTTTTGTGTTTCCAGAAGCGCTCAAAACAATATTTTCCAATCAAAGGTTAAGTTTTGTAAACAAGCACAGTTGCTCAGACATATTTTCTCCCTGTTATTCTTTTCTCCAGGAGCTGGCGCCCCTCACTTTGCCAACCCACCCACCGTCATCGTGATGGTGGGCCTTCCGGCTCGAGGCAAGACATACATGTCCAAGAAACTCACCCGCTACCTCAACTGGATCGGCATGCCCACGAAAGGTACACGACTTTCCTAAATGGCCGGTTTGCACAGCTCAGCAGACTTATCAGTTACATGTTGACATGCCCCTTAAAGTGGTTTTGAGAGACATCATCAACTCATGTTTCTGGGTTCAGGGACATGATGTTCAGACTTGTCTATATGTGTGTTCTAGTATTTAACGTCGGGGAGTACCGTAGAGAGGCGGTAAAGAACTACAGTTCCTATGACTTCTTTAAGCCCGATAACGAATGTGCCGTCAAAATCAGAGAGTAAGTTCTCCTCGTGCATGTGCAATCGATACTGGAAACTTTTTAATTATTTAAAGTAACATTTGCATCGTTTACCTTTTAAAGGCAGTGTGCCTTAGCAGCTTTGAGGGACGTTAAGTCCTATTTGAAGGACGAGGGAGGCCAAGTAGCGGTGAGTTTAAACATCCAGCAAACTTTTTTTTGTTTTAATTGAATGAGTTTACTGAGTTTTTTTTTTTCTTTAGGTTTTTGATGCCACAAATACAACAAGAGACAGACGGGACTTGATCTTAAAGTTTGGCGCGGAAAATGATTTTAAGGTATGTTTTGCTAGAATAGCAAATGTTTGTTGTACCAGTACAGAAAATGAAAGATGTCTCCCGTTCAGATATTCTTCATTGAGTCCGTGTGTGACGACCCCTCAGTCATTGCATCAAACATCATGGTAAAAAAAAAATCTTATTTTGTATCCCGATCGTCAATGTGTGGGAATCGACAACCTCATGTTGTCTTCTGTTTAGGAGGTGAAGGTATCGTGTCCAGACTACCGGGACTGCAACAAAACCGATGCCATGATGGATTTCCAAAAGAGAATTGAATGTTACAGAACAAGCTATCAACCTCTGGATCCAGATCAGCATGACAGGTAATGTCTTTGATTTCTCATCAAAGTTTGTTCCATATCCAAACAAAAAAAATCCCTCAGAGTTCTTATGCTTTCTGTCTTGTTTGTGATCCTCGATCAGGAATCTCTCATTCATCAAAGTTATCGATGTGGGCCGCCGTTTCCTCGTCAACCGTATTCAAGATCACATTCAAAGTAAAATTGTCTACTACTTGATGAACATCCACGTCCAGCCACGTACGATCTATCTATGCAGACATGGAGAGAGCATTGACAATCTGGAGGGACGGCTGGGTGGTGACTCAGGACTCTCACCCCAGGGCCGACAGGTACACAGAAACAGTCTCAATGTGGACACTGTCTCAATCAATGTCGCAGATTAAAATACTTAACTCTATTCTATTTTAGTTTTCTGCTGCTCTGGCTCGTTTTGTGGAGGAGCAGCAGCTGAAGGACTTGAAGGTTTGGACCAGCCAATTGTGTCGCAGTATTCAGACCGTGGAGCATCTTGAAATCCCTTATGAACAGTGGAAGGCTCTTAATGAGATTGATGCAGTGAGTGTCCCAACATAACTTCTTTTCACACCCCACAAAGAACGAGGTTGCCAAGTGTCTGACCAATGGGATTGATTTGTGATGTTTTTTGTTTTTTTTTAGGGTGTTTGTGAAGAGATGACATATGATGAGATGAAGGAAAAATTTCCAGAAGAGTTTGCACTGCGAGACGAAGATAAATACTACTATCGCTACCCTGCCGGAGAGGTACTGGTCAAGCTACTAGAGCTTTCCACCAATGAATTTGAGACTAAACTAACTGCTAAATGTCTTCTTTGGCAGTCCTACCAGGACCTGGTCCAGCGGGTAGAGCCAGTTATAATGGAGCTGGAGAGGCAGGAGAATGTCTTGGTTGTCTGCCACCAGGCTGTTATGCGATGCCTGCTAGCTTACTTCCTTGATAAAAGCGCTGGTGAGATAACATGGATGATCTTTTCCATAAACCTCTGATTTTCAGTATGCACAGGTTTCTAGAGCTCACATGTTCTTCTCTACCTGACCATCTGCTCATTCAGATGAGATGCCCTACTTGAAATGTCCACTCCACACGGTACTAAAGCTCACTCCTGTGGCTTACGGATGCAAAGTGGAGTCTATCTACCTGAACGTGGAGGCGGTAAACACCCACAGAGACAGACCAGAGGTTGGTGAAAGATTTACTAGTACCGTAACCATGGTCCGACCAGTTGTGTTTTTTCTTTTCTTTAGCCTAATTGCCAATACTGATTTTGAAGGGTCCAAGATTGTCCTTTTTTTTAACAATAAAATAATGCAACATAATAACAATATTAAGTTACATGGCCACCTAGTAAAATTTAATTGCTAATAATAATGAAGCTTCTTGAATCTTGAAGTTTCTTATATAACACATACAGAACAATGAAGATGAAAGGTCTGTTTCTGCTTTCTTCCGCTGTGTCGAAGCAGTTACCTTGCCAGGCTAGCACCACCGAGTGCCATTAGCACTAGTCACTATGCCTAAGTGTCCCTCAAGAAGACACATAACCCCCTAGTTGCTCCTTCCATTGGTACTGTCATGGCCATAATTTATCCGTTGAGGGATTAATATAGTATGATTAAAAAGAAAAAAAATATTGGTCGAGCCCTACTTGTTTTGATAGGTTAATTGTTGAAGGAATTCTGATTCTGAATTCCTTGATCTGTTTTAGGAGGTCAAAAGGGGTCCTGGCACTTTGATCCGGAGAAACAGCGTGACTCCTCTGACCAGCCCTGAATCCAACATAAAGAAACCTCGCATAGACGATTTGGACGAGGCTCCGATCCAAGAGTTACCAAACTCTGTGGCATCAATGGCTCTTTGCACCCCCTCACACCTGCCCCTCACCCTAGCTGGACAGGTACGTTGTAGTGTTTCTATTTTATTTGTTGGGGAAGAAATTAGATCTGTTTAGGACATCACAATGCATTTCCTGCATCTCGTTTCCTTTTTGTGAGTTCTCTCACATGTATGTCATCCTCTTTTCTTTCCCTGCCTCTTCCCACTTCACCTCACAGCACTGGCTGGGCAAAGTTTGCCTGTAAGTACCCGGTTAGATCAAGAGTTTTAGCTATCTTACTGTGTCACACTTTGGGTTTTCCATGTTTCATTTCCCCAAACTTTGGAATGTGATTTTATTGCAAGTCTCTATCCACCCAGACTTGAGAAATTTCATAAAGTCCTCTTGTCTCTATTTCTGGAAAGAATAATTGCTCCACTGTGAACTCATTCCAGGGTTGCATGGCTCAGAAAATGATTGGCTGTTCATTTTCTGAGATTCTACTCAATACTAAATTGATTTTTTTTGCTGACTGTGTTGTCCCTGTTTCTGTTTTGTTTTGTATGGTGCTGCTTAAAGACACACCATCTTCCATTATCTAAAGATGGTTTCACTCTTAGTCTTTAAAGGTAAAAAAAAACACCCTTGAGGCTTTGCTGTTACTTCATAGTTGCAGCACACTTTGACTCAAATGGGACATTTATTACTTTTGTAATCCATTGAATATTTTGCAATTGGGCCAGTCTCACGTTGAAAAGAGATGTCAATTTGTAAGCAGGTTTCTAATCAAAGCTCTTTTGTAGACATACCCAAACTTTTATCTTAAGGCCATTCTTAGAGCTTCCATGTTTTTTTTCTTCACCACCAGTGACCATCAGCTTAAATGCATTAGCTTTAGAAAATCTGCTTTAGCAGAAAGCTGCAAACACAATTCCTATGATCACACTCATTTAGAATCCCGTGTTTAGCTTTGAAGCTAATCCAGAGTTGGGCAAACTTTTTGACTTGCGGGTCACATTGAGTTCTAACATTTGACAAGCGGGCCGGAACAGGATCAGATGGATGGCATGCATTGGTAACCACTAGATTAGACCGATAGAATGGCGCGCTAGATTTTGAACAAGCACTAAATGTTACGTCAAGAGCGTTAAATTTCTAACCTAGCAACACTAGGACTAAAATCTAGTGCGATAGCACTTAAAAACGTACATTTAGCGGCGCTAGGTTTGAAATCTAAGTGCTTGATGTAACATTTTGCTTGTTTTTAACATCCAACATCCTCATGTATGTGCGTGTATTGGTCCAGTCAGCTTTCCATATCATAGTGTGCCATCTACTGTAGTGACTAAACATCAGAATTGCAGGGGAAATAAAACATTCACAAAGTTTATTTATTTAATCATTTCAAGTTTGGCGGGCCGGATTGAACAGTTTAACGGGCCACGTGTGGCCCGCAGGCCGTAGTTTGCCCATGCTTGAGCTAACGACAGGTCTACACTCTGAAACATACAAGTTAATTGAAATGTAAAAAAAAAAAATGAACGCCTAAGAGGAAGTAGGATGCTGTGGAAAAGTTTGCTTGCTCTTACTGCGGTGAGATTCATTGCAAATACGCTTGCTTTTCCTGATGTTTGTCCTGATATTTGCGTTACTATTTGCAGCTAAACGTCTATTTTCTTTCCTGTTTTGCAGAACCTGAGAAGCTCTCCTGGTCTCCATGACATCATGCAGTCATGTCAGTGAAAAAAAGAAGAAAAGGCACCTTTTTTTTTTTTTTTTTATGTCATGTCGCTCCTAACAGCGTCAATTGTGTCCCATTCTGAGAACAAGATGTAACAGCTGTCCTAAACTAACATTTTTCTGTCTGTTAAATGTCAAGTTTGTCTTGTTTTTGTCAAAGTCGTAAGTTACTGAACATTTGTTTTTTTTTTTTTTCTCCCCTAAATCTCCAAGACCCATTGTGTTCTTAATTTATATGTTGTCCTGTTAAATTGAAATACTCTGCGGGGGAGGAGGAGTCAAATTATACTTTTACTTTATAGACCAAAGAGTTTTCTTAAGCCTCAATAAATGATGTTTTCTTTCTATAGTTATAAATTTCCCGGTTGGATATGAGAGATTTTTTTTGTTTGCCTGTTTTCTAATATGTCCATGAGTGAAAGCTGACATGCTGCAGACCAAGCAACATTTTGCACAGCAGTGATTTTATTTTTCTTGCTTCAGTTCGATTTATCATGTATAAAAACGGTAATGGCAGTTTTGCCGTAGAGTGCCTGTAGCGCTTGTTTGTTTTTTCGAGACTGATGCAGTTTTTCTGCAAACAGAAACTCAACATTTCACCTAATATCTGTACATATCATTTCAATATCTTAGTTTTGTTGCAGTATTTTTGATTGCATTGACTGCAATGCACAAAACTAGTTTTGTTACTGCATGCTGGTAATATCTATATAAGTGTTAGTGTTACTGAATGAAAGAATGGTGGAAACATTTGGGATGTTTATTATGTCTTTTTTTTAATTTTTTTTTTTCTATGTGTATGATTGTTTGAGATGTCTTGAATTAGCACAGCCTCGCTTCTTAATTTGGTATGTATATTTTTTTGTTAATTTGTTTGCTTGAAATACTTGAAGTTGGCTATTATTTTGTAAAGGAAAAAAAAAGTTAAGTTTTTATTTATTTTCTGTAGTTTTTAAATGCTTGTTGAATCTTGAGATCCACACATTGTGGTGTACAGTTGAATTTTGCATCTACTGGACCAATAAATTTCACTTCTGAAAAATGAACATGTGGTTATTTGATTATATTATTGATGCTGATTTAACTCAATCTACTTCCATATATAGTCTGTAGTTAATCTTCTAAGAATGTGGTATGCGTGGAAACCCCTATCTCATTCATCAATGAGTCACAGAGTGAGTTGCACACTGCCTTCACTGTTTGGACTCATTGATTTACTTTTTTTTTTTTACCACAGACATTTTTATTTGCCAAGCAAATACAATTGGCTTGGCAATGACAAACATCATTTTCCATGATAATGAGATGGACAAGAATGTTTGCAGATGACATCGGGATCTGTAGTGAGAGGAGGGAAGAGGTGGAGGAAAAGCTGGAGAGGTGGAGGTTTGCACTAGAAAGAAGAGGAATGGAGATTAGTCAGAGTAAAACAGAGCACATGTGTGTGAATGAGAGGGATCCAAATGGAAAAGTGAGGTTAGAGGGAGAAGAGATAAAGAAGGTAGAAGATTTTATGTATCTAGGATCAACAGTCCAGAGCAATGGAGATTGTGGAAGAGAGGTGAAGCGGCTTGTGCATTGAAGGCTAGAACGGGTGGAGAAAAGTATCAGGTGTGATGTGTGATAGAAGAGTTTCAGCTAAAATGAAAACAAAAGTGTACAAATCCGTGGTGAGACCGGTCATGCTGTTTGGTCTAGTGTCAGTGGCACTGAGGAAAAGATAGGAAACAGAGATGGAGGTAGCAGAGATGAAGATGCTGAGGATCTCTCTGGGAGTGATCAGGATGGACAGGATCAGAGGACCAGCACATGTTAGAGTTTTTGGAGATAAAGTCAAAGAGGCTAGACTGGGATGGTTTTGACATGTGCAGAAGGGAGAGAGAAGGATGCTGGATTTGGAACCACCAGGAAAAAGGCCTAGAGGAAGGCCAAAGAGGAGGTTCATGGATACAGTGACGGAAGACATGAAGACAGTTGGTGTGACTGAAGAAGATGCAGCAGATAAGGTTAGATGGAAGAAACTGACTTGCTGTGGCGACCCCTGAACGGAAATGCCAAAAGAAGAAGAAAATACAACTGTCTCTCAGTCACTTGGATTTCCTGGTTTTGGGGAAATGTAAATATTTCTGTGAAATGTTTTCGTGCCTGTGCATGTGTAACAACCTTTGTTATTTATCAAGCTACTTTTTCATTCAAAGAGTTACATTTGTTTAAGTAAATTCTGATCATAACCTTCCAATTGTGATTTCAAGTCATTATGTAATGAGTCCAAAATGATCTGTGTGCATGCCAATTTAAAGCAAGAATAAGTCGGCCCTCTATATCGCAGACTAGGCAGAAGCATAAAAATAACTTGTATAAAAGAAAGAGTTAGATTTTATGTTTGCACGGTATTGAGGAATCACTGGAAGGTTTTACATTTTATTCATAAATATAGCAGTGATTAAAGAATGATAAGGGTAATCCCTTTACCCTTATCCAGATAAGAGACAAAATTCTTGTGAGCATTTAAAAGCTAAAATAATGTTTCCAGAAATTTTCCAAACTCCATTCATTCATGTTAATGGGGAAAAAAAATACTAAAATGGAAATATCAAAAATACAAATTTAAACATCAATTTTAAAGAGTAGACTTCAGAAATTTGATTAATTTGGGTCAAGTCAATGCAGATAGAGTGAAAAATATTGGTTTACCGGGCAGTTAAAATGTTAAAGTGACTGACCTTAGGTAAAATGCATTTATCAATGCTTATACTGTTGCACAAGTTTAAATTCATGCTTCTGGTCTGGTCCAACTTCTTTCGAGTCAATAGTGGGATTGTTTCATTGGCTCCTGCTTTCCTAAAAGTGACAAATTTGTTTGGTTGTCATGGATGCATCGCTAACCTTGAAACAATGATAACTTCTTTTTTTTTTATCTCGCAGTAACCACAAGATCTAAACATAAGAAAGATGACAACTTACAGGACAACAAAGACCAGTTGAAGGTTTCTACATTTTCTGAAAAGTTCAAATTTTTCATTTGAAACTTAGTTTTAACCTTCTGAGACCATCAACTCCAGCACAACAAACAAAGAATGATCTTTTTATTAAAGCTCCCCTTAAAATATTTTCTATTGTAAACACTCAAAAATACTCTAAAATTACGTTTATTTTTTTTGTCTTCTTCTCCTTTCGGCATTTCCTTTCAGGGGTCAGCAAGTCAGTTTCTTCCATCTAACCCTATCTGCTGCATCCTCTTCGGTCACGCCAACTATCTTCATGTCTTCCTTCACTGTATCAACGAACCTCCTCTTTGGTCTTCCTCTAGCCCTCTTTCCTGGTGGTTCCAAATCCAGCATCCTTCTGCCAATGTACTCGGTCTCTCTTCTCTGTGCATGTCCAAACCATCTCAGTCTGGCCTCTCTGACTTCATCTCCAAAACCTCTAACATGTGCTGGTCCTCTTATATACTCATTTCTGATCCTGTCCATCCTGGTCACTCCCAGAGAGATCCGCAGCATCTTCATCTCTGCTACCTCCATCTCTGCTTCCTGTCTTTTCCTCAGTGGCACTGTCTCTTGACCAAACAGCATGGCCGGTCTCACCACGGTTTTGTACACTTTTCCTTTCATTTTAGCTGAAACTCTTCTGTCACACATCACACCTGATACTTTTCACCACATGTTCCAGCCTGCTTGAACATGCTTCTTCACCTCTTTTCCACACTCCCCATAGCTCTGGACATTTTTTTTGTACCGTTGTAAAATGCAGAATTTCTACAGGAGATTTTGACAGCCCAAAATTAGTCAACTATTGTCCGAATTTCAGAAAAAGGTTTCAAGAAGTTGCACCACACAGCACATGTGCTAGCTCAATGTGTTATCCTCTTGCCACTGAGTTATGTGGAAACTGCGTGCTGGGTAGGTCGGGTCATCCTGAGAGCAGAGAGGCTATGTGATCAGTGTCAGGTCTGCCACTGTGTGCTCCTCCTCTTCTCAGAAACTCTGTCTCACTTTCTTACACACACACACTGAGGCAGAAAATTCTTTGGCACTCCAATGCCACTGAAACTGAAACTTTGAAACCTTATTTGCATTCTAACTTTGCATTTGTAGGTGCTTGTTCTCATCTTTTTTGCCTATGCAAGTGTCTTCCTAGACATCACTTTACTTTTGTGTTATTTGTATGATTTAATTCTGAGATTTAAAAATAATTTGCATACAAATAATGTATTGTCAGGACAATGTTGGCCAGAAGCAATCTTGAACGTGGCTTGCCATTGATGCCATTGCGTGTCTAATCTCTGTGGGAGAAAGAGGAGTTGCTGTGTCAGGCTTCTGAATGGTACATGCGCTCGGTGTTAACTGGCTTGGCTGAGCCACCCGTTCCACAAATAGTCATCTAATACTGCACTGACGAAGGATTGAGTGTGATCCCAATCAGACAGTCTACAGACTTAAAAGACTATGGCTTGATTTAAAGCGACTATTAGAGGTTACACTAAAATTGACTCGATAACATATTAAACACTATAATTGACATAATTTAGCAGATGACTTGGCATCATCTTTTCATCTCTATCCCTTTTGCTTGTGACTCAACAGCTTGTCTTTTACTTTCAGGGCAGACCACCTTGTCGATCGAAAAACAATGTACTCTTTTTCACCAGAATACACACACAACCTAAGCAGTGGCACACACGTCCATAGAAACATGAACATGAGTTGACCTATATTTCTGAAGTCATTAAAGTGACGCAGGAATTTTCAGCTGTGGCAACTTGAAGCTCAGGGTGTCACATGGCGGTACGAAAGCAACATAGTGTACTTTTTAATTGCGTAGCAGAAAATTTTGATGAGGAAGGTGACTGTTTTGATAAAAATATGAAGAGTCATGAAAGTTCAGGGGAAAATCAAAAGATAAATTAAGACATTTTTTTCAAAAGAAGATAAGACCTAGCCATCTAGACCTCATACCAACAGTGTCCCTTTTGGGGTATTTTTTAAAACCACATTTTAAATAATTATTTTGTGCAATTCTTTTAAGGCAAATTACCTTCCTTTTTATGCATCGCACAACTGGTAATTATTAATTGAACACCCTTTCAGCATTTAAGCTCCTTGAGCCCGTTTTGTTCTTTATAAGTTTGTCATCTAACTTTTAGTTCCTGCTTGTTTCCTGTTCTTGTCAACAGTTTCCTATGACGAAAAAGTCCGTTTAATTCTTTGTCTCAGATTTCAACAGAGCTAATAAAATGCTTATTTATGTCTTTATGACTGCTGGTCATCTGTAATCAGTCACTACAGAGTAACTTGGATTGACCCTTTTCTTTTAAACCCTACGTCAGAGGAAATTTACTCACATGTTCTGGTACGCTTGCCTTTCAGAAAAAAAATATTAATATCAATTTTAGGAGAGGTGGCACAGTGGTGGAGTGGGTTGCACAGTGGCCTCACAGCAAGAAGGTTGTGGGTTTGAGTCCCGCGGGCGCGGGGAGGTACAAGGCTTGGAACACTAGCCTTTCTGTGTGGAGTTGGCATGTTCTTCCTGTGTATGTGTGGGTTTTCTCCAGGTACTCCGGTTTCCTCCCACCCTTCAAAAACATGCATGCTATGTTGATTGGTCACTACATGATTGCCCCTGGGAATGTGTGTGTGTGTGGATGGTTGTATGTGCAAAGCCCTGCAATGGACTGGTAATCTATTTGGGGTGTATCCTGACCCTTGCTTTGAATCAGCCGGGATGGACTCTGACTGACTGACAATTTTAGGAGAGGTAGTCGGCAGGTTTAATAAGTTATAAGAATTCAACAAATACTTGTAGGTTGGCATCAAAATCTGTTAATACTTTGATGTTCAACTTGACCCTGTTGTGTTTTGCTTATACTCAATAAAATCTCCCTTTCTTGCATTATCAGTGAAGATATTAATCGTTCTTTTGTATGTAAGAGCTGTTTTTGGTGACGAGTTTGCAAGTTGAATGGGCTGGATAAGTCTTTTAGCAAGCCTTGAATGGCGCAGATTACACACACTCCGTTATCCCCGATTACACTAATGTTGAAAGAAACAACCTCTTACATGAGCAGCCGTACAGTTCCTCTGCAGTCGCATTACTACTTTAATCTTTTTGTGGATTAAACTGCTATTTACATTGGAAATCTAACGATTGAAGCAATTGCAATTTTCCCCCCTGTAATTGTATGTGTCTATCAAACTCCAGGTTATCAGCCAGCAACTTAGGTTACAAAAAACATTTAGAAGAAATTTTTGCAAGATGATTCCCAATTTGCACAAAATTACTCCATAGTTTAAGCTGGCATCCTTCTGTCTCTGGAGACAATGGATACTTATCTGTTTGTGCAGCGTCGGTTGTGGCAGAATAAGCCAATGCGGGAGCTGCAGCTCCTACCACACTTGCTGCAAATGTGATAGGCAGTATGATTCATGGGGGGAGCAGTGGCAGACTGACCTTTTTGCTGTTTCCAGGGTAGTTTAAGTATTAACATAAAAATAACTCTAGATAATGAAAACAAATGGTAAACAGAGAGAAAAAACAGACTTGAAGCAAAAAAAAAAAAATCAAACAATGCTTAGGTTTTTCTAAACTAATTTGACACTATTTTTGCGACACGTACAGATAATGTCATCTCTAAATCTGGTCCCCATAAGCAAAAATTCCTTTACTTGGCTCATCCAGCTGTGAGTGTATAAATGTATCCTCTACCCCTATCTTTTCCACCCAGATTATGTGAATCAGTAACACAATATAAAGCCCAATACAAGTACCGTAATTCTCTTTCAATTTTTCTTATTTAAAGTGTCCTGCTGTTGATGGAAGTGAGGTGCAAGTTCACACTAGAAAATTAACATCCATCCCTCTCCTGCTAAAAAGGGACTGGATTATCTACTGGACTCAAAGACCTCCTTTACATCTTAAAAGAAGAGATGCCTGCGTTTAGAGATGTTCAACAACTGCTTACTTCCTGTTGCACCAGTGTCCTGACTATTTTAATCCTCATTGGGTTCCCAGATTAGAGATGGCTGACTAATGGGATCGCAATGGTCACTCTACCACATACATGAGGAGGACGAAGTGAATGATGAGAATGAGTACTGTGTGAGGAAAGTCACGTCCACCTGAGCACGCCTTCTTCTAGCTGCTTTCTTAACCTGTTTTTTCTCTCCTTCTCTTCTTGATCTCTGAGTAGGATGTGTGGCAGCTCACGTAGACTCAGCAAGACGGGAGGATGAAGAGAGAAGTAAAATCAGATGTGTTTTTTATGCAGTTGTGGGCAAACTCATTTTTGGTTTTATAAAGGGAAAACATTTGATGACAACATGCGTTTCAGCAGCTGCATGGTCACATTTCTCAGCAGAAACAATCTCACTGGTTAAAATAAGCTTACTGGGTGGAGTCATTTGTGTAACATAGCCAAACATGTTGATTTAATTACCACTATGGCTGTCTGTCTGGACGTCGCTTGGCTCCAATTAAATTTATGCTTAACTCGGTAATGAGTGTTTTTGTTAAACACTGAAGGACACAAACAAAATTTTGCACAATCTTAATGGTTCATCGAAACACTTTTGGAACAAATAGTTCACCATAAAGTTCAGATGGAGGGTTGAAAAGTGTTCACATTACAACCACTTTCTAATTCAATCCAGGAGAGGTTGGATTCTGTTCTTTTACAGCCTGTCCTCAATGTTTTTTTTTTTTTTAATTTCATCAATCTTCTAACTGCTTTTTCACTCAGGGTTGGAGGGTACGGGAACCTATTCTGGCTTTTTATAGTCAAGAGGCAGGGTTGGCGGGTTGCCAAGTCATTGTTAACTGGATACAGGACAGAAAACCACTTTTTTAAAAGTTTCCACAACATATACAACCAAAGTCACCACACTTCACCATTAGACCAAATTTACTAAATGACCATTTTGACATTTATGGTGACAGTTTAACCAGCAGATAGAATAGTTTATTCTGTAGAATAGCCATCCGTAGGTAGAGTATAACAGGACAGTTGTTACAGCCAGAAGGAAATTTATTCTAGAAATTCTGCATGCTGCAATAATGGGGATACAGGCTTTTTCCGTAATTTCAGCCTAACTTTCATTTTAGTTTTCTCATAGATGCAATTCAACCAAAATTCATTTCAGAATATCACTAAAAGAATTGATAGAAAACTTTGTCTGACACAATGGTGCAGAAATTTTCCTGGAACAGGGCTCACTCAGAACACTAAAATTGCAAACCGGAATCCCTCATAAAGCAGACAAAATAAACAAGACATAAAAACAAGTCATAAAAGCATTTAAAATCACACGCTACTAGCTTATTGAAGGTCTTTGTTCAGGCCTTTCATTGCCATTGGAAGAAATGATTTTGTAAGTATTTCTATTTTTTGTCTAATGGAATTTTTTATTGCCAGCCTGAAGGGAGAAGGGTAAAGGAGTGATGAAGAGGGTGTGATGGATCTTCTGGGCTCAGGGTTTCTTTCCTGATCACAGCACGTTCATTCAGAAGGGACAACGACGTTTGTGTTGAACCAATTATTTTCCCAGCTGGATTTATGATTTCTATCCGTTTCAGGTCTCTAATAAAATGATAAAACCAGCTAAAATAAAATGTCTTACTTTTTTTTTAAATCACATTTCTTCTCCATTCTACATTTCCTTCCAGTGGTCAGCGAGTCAGTTTCTTCCATCTAACCCTATCCTCTTCCGACTAGCTCCACGTCTTCCTTCACTGTATCCATGAATCTCCTCTTTGGTCTTCCTCTAGGCTTCTTGCCTGGTGGTTCCAAACCCAGCATCCTTCTGTTGATGTACTCTCTCTCTCTTTCGCAGATTTAAATTTGATATTTTTATCTTGGTATCTTGTGAAAAATGACCCAAAAACATTGCGTATTAAATTAAAAACAAAATAACATCAAAGTTGTTTTTGTTTTTCATTTTACCTCACTAAATTTAGCTGTTATAGTTACGTAGGTTCCAGAGTATTAGTAGGTTTGTTGCCAGAGTGTCCCAACCAAATGCCACATGGCTACAAAACAAAATGGATCACAACAAAGAATTAAGTCGTTGACCATCACTTCACATTCCAAAAATTCCAATCAAATGAAATTTCTTTCCAAGGTGTGTTGAAGCTTAAAAACAAAATTCTGAGGTCCCAACCCAAAATATCCTGCAAATTTAACTGATCCATCAGTGTCCATGAATCATTTCTTTATTTGGGAAATTGAAAAAAAAAATTGTAATATTGGACTTTTCCTGTGTTTCTTCTCTTAAAACTAAACCTATCAAAACAGTCACTAGTTAATCAAATACAATGCAAAATTTGCTTGTTAAAAACTGGTCTAAAAATATTTTTCTAATTTTTTTCCTATCGTAGGAAAATTGGTTCAAGATCAGTTCTTGGTAGTAAATGTCATGATCCTCCTCACTTGCCACTTGCGGGAGCTGTGGATGTTCCTCATCACCCTGATCAGGGAGGGACACCCGAGATTGATTCCTGATGCCACACATCTGTGAACCCTGCCATCTATTTAAGCGCAATCACCCTGGACTTTCATGTCTGGTCATACTATCCCTTCCAGCCAGGTCTCCGTGGTTGCCTGTCCATGAAACATTCCCAACAATAACCTTTTGCCATGCCACTAAAACTTTATTTTTCATTCACAGACTTACTGGACAGCCATTCTTAAATAAACCATGTTTTCCGTCTGCATTTGGTCCTCCTTTTTCCACCTGCACACCGCTTCATGACAGTAAGTGTCCCTGAACAAAAGGACAGATCTGCTGAATCACAAAGCTTGCTGCCAATTCAGCTTTGGCAGCTTATCGCTAATACCACCTTCAGACCAAAGAGAACATATCACTATGACAATGGAATAGCTTGTCCAATTTGAGCAGCTCATCAAGTTGTGAAGAACCAGTTGTTTTTTAAATGTCAAAAATATGTAATGCAGAAGTTGTCATGGCATAAAGATTTATTATGCACATTGAGAAGTTGGCAAACTACATCAATAATTACCTGTTTTACCTGAACTTACTATCAGTGTTCAAGTATAGACCCTGCATAAAAACTCTCCTTTTTCAGCCTGATTCAGAATTTTTGGATTTATAATAGTCAGACTTAAAACTGTCAGAATTTCCAACACCTTCTCCTTCAGCACAAATGTTGAAGCGGGTGCATGCTAAGCTCACTGCTTTTCACTCTGTCGATGTTTGACTACTTAAAAGAAAAGCCCAGCCGTGCACAAAGACAACACAATAAGAGTTGGATACATCACAGACAACAATGTTTAAAAAAAACAAAAAGGAAGTTGAACATCCAGTACAGAAATGACAAATTCACATAAAAGTGAATGTAACCAAAAACATGGTGTCCAACAGAACAGAACGTCTTCCTGCCCTTTACATTGATAGAATCACTATAGCACTAGTTGTAAACTTCAGATACTTTTGTACGCATTCAACCGAGGACATCCCCAGGAGCATCAACACCTGTCAGATCAAAAAGGCCTTCCAGCACCTCTTGGTTTTCATGGAAACTGCAGAGAGCTGGACCTGAAAGCCCTCTGCTGAATAGTTTCTAATGAAAAGGTTTGTTTCCAGAGCAAATAAAATACACATGTTGGGGAAATGAACATATTTGTTGTGGAGAGGTGTGTTAAGATCCAAGCTCGGAACACAGGATGAAAAAGTAAAAATCAAAGATTATTTCTTAGTAGATAAAAGGGTATTGTCCAAGGCAGGGGGATTGTCCGAGGAGGCGGGTTGTCCGAGGCAGGCGAGTTGTACGAGGCAGGCGAGTTGTCCGAAGCCGGTAGGTTTCTTGAACAAATGAAACAGAACACAGGCAGGAAAATTGGCAGACAAAGATCTACTAAAGGCTTGTTGTTGTTACCGCATGGAAACCAACCATCTGGCAGAGGCTGGAGCTGCAGGGTAGCTTATGTAGCTTGCTGATTTCTGATCATCTGCAGGTGGTAGGCAGGATGATGATCTCTGATTGCCTGCAAGTGGTGAGCAGGATGCCACGGAAACAGACACCCTCTTTGAAGCAGAAGCAGGGATGACAACATTGTTAACACAATGGCAGCCTGCTGTGGTGTAATGCAGCACACAAATTTCTCTGTTGAGGAATGAATAAAGTAAAATTCTTTCTTTTAAATGCATTGATTGATTTGTGTTCATTTCAAATCACACATTGAGTAGGTTGATGATAACAACAAAAATATCAAAACGACATTAACAGAGGCAACAACTTGACACATGTCTTCCAGCAAACACAAATGTACCCCGAAAGAGCAGGAGATAAGTTTATTGAGGGTACAATGCTACAACAAAAACGAGCTAGCACAGGGTTTGGAAGGGTTTAAGGGCAATTCCTTAAATAGATGGCCGGCTCTGGCCAGGATGTCGGAGCTCATCCTGGCTGATTCAAGGCGAGGGGCAAGGTTCACTTCGAACAGGTCACCAGTCTGTCGCGGGGCCACATACGTACATACAACCATACACACACTCATTCCCAAGGGCAGATTGGCACCGGACAATCAACCTAACATTTTTGGAGGATGCGAGGAAACAGGAGTAGCCGGAAAAAACCCACGTAGACACGGGGAGATCATGCAAACTCCACACAGAAAGGCCAGTGTTCCAAGCCTCGTCCCCACCCAGGACTTGAATCCATGACCTTCTTGCTATGAGGCCTCTGTGCTAACCACTATGCCACCTGCCGCCAAAAATGAAGATTTCACAAATTGCACATCATCAATCGTTCCCTTCTTTTCTGTTTGGAAAAAATATATCTTACTATACTGACTCACTAAAAGAAATAAAGACTTTCTCATCAGAAAATCTAAAAATAGTTTAGGTAAGGTATGAAAGTTTTTTGGGTTTTTTTGCAAGTTTGGGTAGTAAATTGAACGTCTGCCGTCATTACGTCGTAACGCCTTTGTTTACATAGATTTTATCCTAAAACCAAATTTGACTTCTTTTAACTTTTGAATGATATTAGAATACAGATATATTGTTAAAATGTTTACCTTTAAAGGTACTTTTGTCCGTTTATGTGGATTAATTAGATGTTTATAGGCACATTTTTGTCCATGTGGGATAGGTCAAGAGCCGAGGAAACAAAAGCTAGACTAAAATTTTAGGCTTTGGTTTTCTGTGGTTTGTGAAAGTAGCCTTCCAAACAACAGAACTTAGCATTAGCACTGCATGTTGATCTGCTGAGATGAAGATGATGGAGTTTACTCATAACGTGTCTTTTCTGAGGAAACACATTCCCCGTTGTTGCAAGATGTTTACATTTTTGTGAACTTGTGTAAGTAAAAATTGATCGACAGGTTGTGGAGTTTACTCAAGGCCTTCCTGTGGCAGGTCTTTGTGTTGGTGGACCAGTTCATTTTATTGTTCATATGAACTCCAGAAATGACGAAACAGCCAGTCAACCAGAGTGAAGTACGACTGCTGACAAAAAATTGGAAATATTTGACTCTAAAAATAAAAAGTTATGCCAAAATAGTGTGAGAGAAATCTTGTACTGACCTTGAATTTTACTCAACAAAATGAAGAGGAACTGTGTTAATAATTTTCTGGCTGAAAAAATGGAAGGCTTTGCCATCTGTATGCTAATCATCATGGTTTTTTTAATTTTTTTTTTTTAATAAAAGACACTGTGCGGAAAAAAACCTCGACCCATTTTTGGAAAATCAGATGTGTTAGGCACTGGGAGCAGTTGAGCTTTGAACAGGACAGGAAAGGTACAGAGAGGAAAACCACTGGAATGACCTGAATTTGCCCTGGTTTATGATCAGAATGGAAAAAGTGGTGTTTGCTCATTATCACAATTTGAAGGGGCTTCTGAGATCATTTGGTTTAGACCATATTTGCATATTATTGAACTATTCAGCAAACTTAAACACAGAAACGACACAGGATTATACTGATCATTTACTTCCTGTCCTTAAATTTAAATCTAAGCACCAGAAAATCTGCTCACTTTCAACAGAAAGGCAGTAAATTGGGTGTAATTTGATCATCTTAAATCACGGTTGGAAAATATTTTGAAAAAAACGTATTCTTTATTTTTATGTTTGACCCCACATGTAACTAGCTAGGTTAGGAAATGGCATCCCAATGTCCCTAAATTTATTTATTTGTAGCATTGAACCACTGTTAGCAGTAAGATGGAAAGCTCTTACCATTGTTTCAGATTAAGAGTTGGACTTTGGAAAATCATTATTACACAAAAGGGGCAGGATTGCGTAAAGTGAGTTTGGCTGCATTTTTTTTGTCTGACACCTGATAGACAGATACCTCGGCTGACCTGTTAGTTCACACTGACTGCATCAGAGGAACAAATTTATGAACTCATGCTGCTCATTGCAAAACCATTGAACTCTTTTAAGTAGGATTGTTTCTTATATAGTTGAAGAAGCACGTGTTGGTCAAACTATTACACAAAAACTGAACTGATCATGAAACCAAGTGAATACATTTCAGAAAATGTAAGTGATCATATTGATGATGCTGTTGCAAAACAGAATGATTACTTAAGTTCCATTTCCTGTGACAACACTCTTTAGTTTTTGGTCATCTGAAAGTTTAACCTCTGGTTACAAAAAAAATTATAATAAGAAATGTCATAAATTAAAAGATTTGGGTGTTTTTTATTTTAGACATTTGGTAAAAGACAGAATGAGAGTTTTTTCCCTCCCCAATTTTCATCTATCCAAACTCTTAATAATGTGCATTTGAAGATATTGGGAAGCCCGTGTTACAGGTGAGTTGAAAGTAACATGCAGCATTACACCAAGTAAAAAAATCTGAAACAAATCCATTTATATGTACACACATCAGATTTACCGATTACAGGTCTGGTCATAGTTACAAATGATTGAACACATCTTTCAGCAGATCTTAATCATCTTTAGGACTATTGATTCCACTATTGACTATTGATCCCAAATGCTTTAAATCTTCCACAACTTTATCTCTTCTCCCTGCCATCGGAGTCCCTTTGACCTACATACCTCTCCTTTCCAGTGCAAAACTCCAGATTTCAAGCTCTTTTAACATAAAAAAACACATCAAGAAAACTTTAAAATGTTCTAAACCCATGTTTCTAAGCTGTTGGACGGCTCATGCTTATGTTCAGGACAAATATGTTCATTCCTTAGATAGAAGTTGTAAATCTAATTATTCCCAATTATGTTTTCAGGCTGGTAAATTTGATTTGCAAGCCAAAGTAATATAGACACCTGCAAGACAAGATGCTTTAGGTCAGAAAGCAAAGTCAAATGGGCAAAACAGAGAAAGTCTTTACAAAGTTTAAAGCAGCAGGATATCAGATCACACCTCAGGAGAACTATCAAAGTAAGAGATGGAGGAACTTTTAAAATCTGCTTTTTGAAGGTTCAGGGTAAAGTGATGGAAATTAGGGACACAAAAAAGACAAAAGAGGTGATCAGAGGGAGAATGGAACACTGAATAAAAGGATAGGAAGTTATCTTTTGTCTTACTTCCACTACAGCTGGAGAACGACACTGAAAGCATTTGAGACAATGACTCATGTCTCTCATTGGCCTAGAAAACATCAGGGGGTCTGATGTTCAACTGCTCACAAGTAAAGCACAAAATACTTGTCATGATTAAAGTCGTGGTTCCCAAAATACATGATAAACTAAAGGTATTCTTTTCCTAATTTGAATTTTCGGGGTTTGTCAACAGGAGTGAGATAGGGATTAGGAATTTTCACAAATCAGAATTGTGACTTAGAAAGTGATTCATGTCAGGGACATCTCTAGCTGATTGATGTTAGTTCCATTTGTATTTAAAAATGGTCAGATAGTCACAAGTCCAGGTGGTCTCCTTTGATTTTTTTCTCTTTGTGGTCATGGGTGGGCTCGTTTCGGTGCGATTGTTAGACTGAGGTTTTGTTTCCTCACACCAGGTTCAGGCCAGGTGTTTAGTTTTACAATAGTGATTTTATTTTTGGGATCAAATGATCCGGTGAGGGGATCAACTTTAAATTTCTCTTCCCATATTTATGGTATTTGTTTTTCTGTTTGTCTCTGAATTTCAGTTTCTAATGACTTGATGTTTTTCAGATGCTAATATTCAACTGAGGTTTTATTTTTCAGTCCATTGACAAAATAAAAACTTATCAACGACAAATAGAAAGTGATGTTGGGGCATGTTGAGTCCCATTCTTTCAACCTCTAAAATTTGGATAATTTATAGAAAGACTTGTGTTAGAATTTTTGTAGACAGTCTAAACAAAAAAAAGTCAACATCGAGGCATCAAACAAAATGATTCGAACCCACACGACCCTTCAGATATTGCTCTTTTTAAACCAACCACTAAGTGCAGCCATTGAAGTATACATGCAGAATCTTCCAGAACATGTGATTCTTTACCAAGTTGATAATGTTTAACCAGTTTTAGCAGATTATGCGTTACGTCATAGCAGCAATAAATACTTGCCTAATCGTACATGTAAGCCAAAAATATAAATGTGTCACACGTACATATTTGTCATAAAGTTGTATTCGCTGAAATGCCAGAATTGAAATTCACCTTCACAAAATATTGATTTTTTTTTTAAAAAACAACTGCTCAATTAACATCCCCATTATTTAAAAAAAACTATTTATGTAATTCTTTTAAAAAATTTGGGTTGTTCCTAAAAGTTATGAAATCTGTCGGGATCCCCTCGCCTAACACCAGAAGAAGCCCTGGACCCTCCTTATCACCCTGAATAGAGACACCTGAGGGTGATTAGACGGATGACACTTACCTGTAGACGGTGAACGGTCTTTTCAGCCACGGAGATTTCAGCCACGGACATTTGAGCCAAAAACTGCAACCGAGGCTATTTGAGCCACGGTGACTAGGCTATTTGAGCCATGGGATAAAAATGACAAAAAGCAATTATTTTCTGTAGTGCAACTGTTTATTTACAATAAAATTTTTACATAAAATATCACAATATTTTACAAATTTGGTTGTCCTCCACGAAGGTTGTGACTTATGCCACAAAGGAAGGCAGGGATGGTCTTCTTGCCTGTGTTTAAGTCAAGCACCAGGTTGTGGAGACGAACCTGAAGCTCCTGGTACACCATCTTCCCACGTTTGGAAGGACGGATCCCACGCTCCTCCTGGAGCAGAATACCATCGACAATGGCAGCCTCAGCCTCAGCCTGCAAGCACTCAATCAGCTTCCAGACAGTGGGGTTGGAGTGGCCCACCAGACTGATGAACTTGTTATTCCAGCCCTCACAGATGTTGTTGGTTCTGGGCTGGTTGTTGAGGGTGGCTTGATGCATATTCCATTTCTCTGGTTGGAACATGGGTGGCGTGCGGCGTAAGCGGACTGGCCTGATGACTCCAGGTCTGGTGTTGGAGGGGACGTCGCGACGATGGCGGAGCTGGCCTGAAATGTAGGTTGAGTCAAAGTACTCAACAAGTGCTTCTGCATCATCGGGCATAGTGGAGCGTAGATGTGCCATGCCTGACTTGACTTCCTCTGGGGGCAAGAAGGCGAGGGCATCCAGCTGCCCGCAGAACAGGCGGAACTCATCTTCAGCCCTAGGCCCTGGATCTGCCTCCAGATAGACTGGTTCAGGTGGTAGAAGCAGAAACAAACCTGGACCTCCTCCCCGAAGACCACCCGCAGGGCCAGCTCCACAGGACGCTCAAAGTCGATGATGACTGTGTTTGGGTCACAGCCAACCTCTTCAAGAACCCGGAAGAGCGTCTTGTAGGTGGTCTGTGTCTTGCGTTGCAGTAAGACGTAGACCAAAGGAAGATAGAGGCCTTGGGACCGACCCTGGATCACGTAGAGCTGGGTGAAGAGCCTTGGAGAAACCGAAAAGGTGCCGTCCATGCACCACTCATCACAGGCTGCTAGCTCCTGCAGATGACGTGGGGTGGTGAAGATGATGACACGCTCATCTGCTTCCTGCCCATTGTCATAGTGGAGGTGGGATGCCCAGTCGCCGGTGATGGCCAGGTCCTGCAGAGACTGAGGATCCTGCGGACGGTGTGCAGCCCGGATGCGACGCAGGGCACGCTTCACAGTGTCGGACTTAGGCATGCGTGCCTTGACTTCCTCTGGAAGCTCTGCAACTGTGAAGGAGAGGATCTGGTTGGGACGGCCATTGGTGTTGGCGGCCTTCCTCTTCATGGACTGGCGAGTCTTCTCCACCTGGCATCCAACTGCATCAGCAAGGTGGTTGTGATCCCTTTGTCCTAGGTACTATGAATCCCAACCATCATGCCCTTTTGTGTGGCTATTTACAAAATATCACAATGTTTTACATAAAATATCACAATTTTCTACATAAAATAGGTTTTTGGCCCAAATGTCCGTGGTTGAAATGTCCGAGGCTGAAATGTCCTAAATTGTGCCTTTTCAAAGCCGGTCTCCACTGACTTCCAAATCGGGTCATTGTCATCCTTCCAAGCCAGATCCTCCTGGCTGCCTGACCAAGTTTATCTTGAAACTCTGTTAGAATTTTGGATTTAAAGACATTCATTTGGGTTATAGCCCTATGCGTTTACCTTACAGACTTACCTGACTTCTGTTAATAATTCCTCTTTTTGTCTTGCATTTGAGTTCTTCCACATCACAACAAAATCTAAATTGCTCACATTTTCGTCTGTCATTCCTTTCGATAAAGTTTAATTAAAAAACTAAATTTTGATGAAGAAAATAACATTCAGAAAAGTTACAATAGGGATTTTTTTTAAAGAATAATATAAATTAAATGAAGCAGAATTAGACACAATTGGGTAATTATTTTTAGGCATTCGTTTTTAAATTAGCCACCTATACTGTATTTTTCTAGATGAGTTGATAAGCAATAAAAAAGTTTAAAATGGACTCTATGTCTTTAACCCATTACATAAACAGGCTCCCAAACCAATCCGATTAGGAATGTAAAACTAGTTTTGTTTCCCAAAGCAATGCCAAACTGGATCACACAGGTATTTATTACAGAATGTCATGTATTATGACCCCAGAGTGTCTGTCTGAGGATGCAACTAGTCACTTTAATCTGCGTCTCCGACTATATGATACCCAATCCCATTTGTATTTAGATCAGTATGTCCTGGTGAATTCATAATGCTGTCTAATCTGAAGTGAAGTCCTCCTGTCCCATTCAGAGGACAGAGATTAAAATCAAATAAACACAACAAAACTGGTCACGGGGGTCATTTGGCTGCTCTGAAATGAGTCACTTTAACTTTCCAGCAGAGGTGTGAGTCACAGCTCATGTGACAGGAAAAGCAAATATGCTTTTCTTTTCTATTGGGCCTGGTCATGAGAAAAAAATGTGAGCTCTATAGTGATAGAAAATGGCAATGCAGCGTGAAGAATTTAAACATGACTCAACCAGTGACAGAGATGTCATCAGATACAACAACAACAAAAAAAAGGTCCACATGCTGCAAGTTAAGATAAAATAGGTCTACTTTGTTACTTCTGACAGATACACCATCCTTAGCCTCTTGTTTTGATAGAAAAGGGAATATTTTAATGAGCATTGGTGAAGTTAAACAGCTAAAAGTAGGCAAAAATTGAAGATGAAACAAAATTTTACGAATAAAAAAAAATCAGAACAAGAGTGTTTGATTTTGAACATTTTGGTACATTATGTAAGCTTCATACTGTGATGAAGCAACATCCTGGCAATGCTTCTCATTGTCCAAACCTAGGAGAAGGTGGCTGGTATGCTGACTAAGAGGATTACAAATTAAATGCTTGCAAAGAAGGAAAGAACAAGGTCTTTTTTATTGCAATTTGTTAAAAAGTTAAATTATTTTTACATGGCATACTGAGACCTCTTCACTGTCACAAATTTAATTTAAATCTGGTTTGATCTTTAAAGATTTTTTTGAATCTTTAAAGAATGAATGACATGGCTTTTTTTTGTGAGAAGTTTGAGGCAATCCTGCCACCTTCTGGAAAAAGCCATGCCTTTACTTTTATGATGAAGTTGACTCAGCAAGAAGTTCAGATACCATTAATTCAATTGAATTCCATTTTATTTGCACAGCCCAAAACCACATTTTTTTTTCGTAACGGGCTTCACATTGTAGATAAAAAGACAAGAAAAAAGAAGAATGCACAATAAACACAATACACAGCAAAAAGCTTTCTAATAAATGCCTCCTAGACAAATTTTTAGCACATTCCTGCCCTTATACTCTCCTTCACGGTGAGGAAAAACTCCTAAAAAACCCATCAGTGGGGAAAAATAAGAAACCTTATGAGGATCGACACGAAAGAGCGATCCCTCCCCTGGTACAAGCATCTAATGTGTCCAAGACTATTGTTTAAATATTAGCATATTATATTAGCTACAGTTTGATATCTGAAGATGTCATTAGATGTTTTTCATCCTGATGGAAACAGGATGGTTAAGCAAGTGCGGGGGCCTCCTCAGCCTGGCGACGCTTGGGACGGAGATGAGTAGATTGGCTAATCCTGATGGAGACGGGATAATAGATCAAGCGCGGGGGCCTCCTCAGTCTGGCCACGCGCAGGAGAGGAACACAGAGGATCCACCAGGAATCTGACGCAGTGCTCTCTCCCAAAGAGGAGGAAAAGAGAAGTGGACAGCATGTGAATTGAACTTTACCAACTATTGGTGTAAAAACGAAATGAAAAGACATTGGAGAACAATGAATGAGATGAAAAGCCAGGGATCCGCCAAGGGCGATGTGGATACATCAAGCAGCCAAGGCAGTCTGGCAAAGAACAGTAGGGAGAATAAGAGGACAGGACCCCAATCTAGTGGCCAATGCAGTCTGGCAGGAAATTGTTATTAATGTTTACAAGCTTTCTGAAGAACATACTGTAAAAAAATTACTACAGAGTACAATTTTTTTGTAGTTTTCAGTAAAAATCATCAATCATTCTGGAGAACGCATTCAAACTGCATTTTTTGTACTCTATTTAAAGAGATTAAAACACATCCTACTGCTACTTTAAACGAGTTTAACTCTATAATATTTTACATTTAATACATTTATGTTAACAAAAAATGTTGCAGAACTAAAAGGAGTATCTTTGTATAATTCACAATCAAACATACTTTAATACTACTGTAATTTAAAAAATCTTTAGACATCAGAATTACTTTAAATTTAAAGAGACTGGTGACCTATCCAGGGTGTATCCTCTTCATAAATATGGAATGAAAAATGATGAAGATAAAGTTAAAAAAAACATTCAATATGATTTCCCCATGAGAAAAATGTGCTACAAATAATTTATTACACTTTGATATCAAATATTTGATTAAAGGCTTCAACAACTTGTTGAAAAACGCACGTAAAAATACACTGTTTTCTAAAACTGTCGTGTAAGGCATTATTAAATTCCAAAGATTTACACTCTGTGTCAAGATTCTCCTCCGTCTGGAACATCATCTCCCTCGCATCTTGCCCTTTGTCTTAATTCAGCACACCTGGTCCAAGTTCCTTCTCCTTGACATTTCCACCTGTCTCTCGTCTTCCCCTTGGTTATTTAACCCATAGTATCCATCATTTTCGTGTCAGGTCATCAGCTGTTCTTCTCTTCTACTGCAACCATGATGGTGTGACCTCCAAGGTTTCTTCCAGGCTGCACATGTCTACATCTCTTCCCTAACCCCTGATTATATGCAATAAACTGGTAAAAACTGTCAATGCATCTGAGTCCTACATTCCTACTATCACCACCTCATGACACTCAGGTAGAAATTTTTTTTTTTGCCGGTGTCAGGCTTATCTTTAAGTTAGAAAAGGAAGACCCAGATGCATGCCCCATACCCCAGCAAACATTTGGACATGAACAAATGGTACAGTAAGCTGCTGACAGATGTTTTGTTATTGGCAGCGAGCCAAAATCTTCCTACATTTTTTTCTTCAAGTGGTCATCTTTTAAAAATACTTGGGACATCTTCCAGTGGGAAAATCTGAAAAATCTGAGAAAAGATTATACTTGTCTTCTCATTAGCTTTACGGACAGAAAGCCAAACAATCTGAGTATTTTTAGCAATATCTATCATAGTCATTATTTCTCTGTATGTCAACAAAAGAATTTCATAAATGTTCTCAGAATGTTGGTTGGGAAATTCCTTTTTCCAAGCAACTTAGACCGCTCCAACCTGGATACAGATGTTAAAAATGGGGTTTTAAAGTTTTGTTGGGTATTAAATTTGATTTCACAGCACATAAAGATAAACATTGTACCTTTTGTTAGTTCAGAAATGTAACATTTGCTCTCCCCTTCCCAAAAAAGCCCAAATTTGGGTCACGTTAGAATATGGGTGTGGTGGAGAACATAAAAGGCGTGGCCAAGAACAACCGTTTAAATGGCAGCTAATTACAGCACAGGAGAGCTTTCTAATATCTCAAACATGCATGAATGCAATAATAATAATAATAAAAAACACTTCTAGTATGTTTTGGAAGTTCAAATACTGTAGAAACCTCCAAAAAACACTCTTTAAATTATTCTACGCAAAAATATTTCAGAGACCATTGATGTAGTATCGCCTAAAATCCAGCAGTAGGCATCCAAGTATTAGTTTGATCCAATGCACATGTTCACTGCAACCTCTGACTGAGAGAGGACGATATTTTTTGTCCCATGTTACTTTAGCTGTGGAGGAAACTATCAAAGAAAGCAGTCAAAACACAGATTTACCTTTGAGTGCTTCATTTTAAATCACAAATTGCAAAGAGAAAAGACTCTCTCTTCTCAATTTTGATGTGAAAATAAGAGCACTATACCAAGATGGCAGTGTCTTTCGATAAAACCTTGAGTTGTGAAACTTTTTCACTATTGCTGTTTAAAATAAAAAAAATTGTGTGTTGATTTCAACGTGACTACAGTTTATTTACACATTCTCAAGCAGTTATCAATTCATGGATTACAGTGACTTGGAAATTCCCACTTTTAACAAAGGCAGCCTTCAATTCTATGCCATTTCCCAAAGCATGGCCACTTATTACACCTAAAAGCGTTTGTAGAGAATCCTGCTATGAAAAGACTTTTTTTATCAGTCGATTCAACCAACAAGCCTCAATCTAAATTCCAAAGAGTTTCTTAGAGCAAGATGAACAAGAGAAATCTTTGTTATGTAACTTACTTCACATTACGCACAATCATCTGCTCCTATTTTAACCTGCAGCAAAATTCTGAATGACTGACTAAAGAGGAAAGCCCAGTTCATTTTAATCGGTCGTTGTCATCGTCAGCATGGATTGCAACTTGCAGATTGGTTATGTAACTGAATATTTATTGGAACATTCAAATCATAAAAGTACAATTTTGAGTTTGTATGAACCTTTATGTTCATTAAATATTTGCAACACTTTTGCGTAATTGTCCTAATAATATTTTAACAATTTGGGTAGAAAGAAAAAACACTTTAGTAAAAGGTATGCATTTGGAATTAAAAAAAAAAAAAACACAATTTTTTCTAGAATAATCTTTTAATAAATAGATTCAGTGGCGCGTCTGACCTGCATCATTCTGTGTCTTGTTTAATTTTTGATGTCTGACGCTTTAAAGCAATTCTGTATTGGCTTTTGCTACAAAGACCTAAACTACATTGCTGTCACGTATTAAAAACTATGAATGAACATTCACTGTTCAGAGGAAGAAACAACCTGATTAATCCCCATGTCCGATTTTCCACCAATCTAATGGTAAACCCACCGCACATCATTAGTTGATCTCCCATCAGGATGCCAACGACGAGGGCTTCCCTGATGATGCTGAAGAGGGATTAACCGTCCGCTCTGTCACCTCTCTGCTGGGTTTGACCTCTGGATTATGTCTGTGTGAGATGAGGGGTGAGGGACGTTGAACTTTGAATCTCTTTTGGCACAGATGTGACTTAAAAAAAATGCAACCGATTTCCATTGGATTACATTCATCAAACAGCTGTTAGGAATCTTTCTGTGTAAAAGTTGTCAGACATGATTCAGCGTAGTATTTTAAAACTATATTTTTTTCACAACAAACGATGTGAAAAGCCTAGTAAGTTAAATGTGAAATAAAAACAAGATCCGACAATTAACACATAATGTTTGATTTATAAATAATTCTAGGTTCTGTAAGGTATTGTGGGACAAAACGTTTGTGTCTTCTCAGATATTTAAGTTACATTGTTATGTATGAAAATACATTTCAAGGGTCAAAAAATGAGGTTATGTCTTTACTTTAACTTCAGCTTGTAATCTTTGTGTGAGCCGGAAGAACTCTGATTAACACACATTTCTACTTCCTAGTGGATTAAACTGTTAGCATCATGAGTAGAGTCACGATGAGAGGAGGATCCGACCCCTAGAGCGACAGCACCCTCTTTTATTGTCCCATGTTTGCTTACATGACATAAAGACAACTTTTAGCTCATCAGATGATGCTTTGAAATTCATAAAGTTGTTCATCAATATCGTAGTTTGTTATTTTGCTGTCAGTCTTCACATTGACTGAACACACTTTTCCTTTTACGACATCACTATCCATAAGATGTCCATTTAATGGCTCTAAGATTTCGAGATGGGAGGCTTTATGCACAAAAATTAAATTGACCAATGCTAAGCGTAAAATTTGTACCTCCTGCCTATTCTTTCAAATTGTAGCAGGTGGAGTAATTTTTTGCATGGTTTTTATAGATTTATTCTGCATGTTTTTGATGTCTTGTGTTTTAAGCACGTTTTAATCGTCTTAAATATTTTATTTACTTCACCTGCTACTAAGAAGTGGTGCAGTCCCTGATTATTATATAAGAAGCAGCCGGAGGAAGAAGAGAGAAGAGCCAGAGCAGAAGCGGCTGCCGAAAACACACAGTGGAGAGCCCTCTGATTGGACAATGGGCTGGTGGCACTGTGGTGTGTCAGCCTGCCCACCACCGTGCGGCTAGGGCTCCCCCTGAAAAAAAAGACACGGAGTGGCCTTCACGGATTACACCTGCGAAGATGATTTCCGCAGTCGGTGGTCCGGACGAGTGGGCCCCCGGGACCACGAATGGGCCTGTAATGGGCGAACCCAGGACAAAATTTGATTTTGTGTAACACAATTTCTTTAAAGCCAGTAAAAACCATAGCTTTGAATGCACATTATGTCTTAAGTTAGGCAAGAAGCCTTAAAAGTACATCTTCATAAGAAGACATCAGAAAACCCAAAGTAATAAATAGAACTCACCATTGGTCAAAGCTGCTGGTTGTAGGACGCCCTGTAGAGGAGCAGGATCCAAGATGGGGGTAACAAGTTTTTTTTTTTTAATCAAAGAAGATGGTAAGAGAAATCTGCCAAGTGGAAAAAAGATGTTTGTAATTTCCGGTGGAATTTTTTTTTTCTTTGCGGTTAATTAATTAGTTATTTCCTTGTCTATGTATTGTTTTTGTTGTTGGAAAAAATTAGGACAAACCAATAAGCACATTTGAAACAGAAACCTGATGATGCTGACCAGTGAACTGTCATCACTGAACAGAGTCCCTCCAACACACTTATGCCCACAACAGACTTGTTTAAATTGAGACACATCTCAATGTGTCCTAATTTAGGAAAAAACATCATGCCAATACTGATTGTTAAATCCGTAAGGTTTTCAATAGTGTTGAATATAAAGTAAAAAATTAATTGCTCATAACGTACAGTATATATAAAACTTTTTGGTTGTTTTTTAATCATGGCTGATTGGATCATGGATATGTTGTTAATCTGCTGTTTTAGCTTTCTGTTAACACATTTTCACTATTATGCACAAAGGCCTGGAATAGATGATTCAAGTAACTTTTTTTTTACTGCAGTTGTCACGAAAATGGGAAAATGGGTACTTAGTGTGACCATCGCCCAAGGAGAGATCCGTGGCCAACATGCCAACATGAAAACACTTTTTATTGTGATCTTGATTATGTAACAGTCGCTTCATTATTTCAAACTAAAGCCCCAGCGACTCTGAAAAAATTTAACCAGATTCATGTGGTGTAAAGATGGCACATGAGACAATTTTGTGCTTGTCTGTGCAAGCTGAGTTTTTAAATGCTGTTTAGCACATTTTGACATCTACAGATAATTCCTAGTGTTCCTCACGAGGTTCACTACTTGTAGATAAAAGTCCTATTGTGATATATGAAGAGCGCACATGTATATGGTTTTTATTTATCACTGTGTTGCTATTATGCAATTTCATTTATTGATTACAATTTAAAAAAAAAAAACTTTTTCATCGTGTTTATTAGCTAATCTAGTTTTTCCTCTTATTTACTAAATAAATTATAAATGCTCTGACGACTCCCTGGTTACAGGACAGTTGCCCTACCCTCTGAGGCATCCTTCTTCATTTAAATTACATAAAACCTCTTAAAATTATTTAGTTATGTAAAACCAATTAAGTAATGACCTACCAACAAATGGGCCTTAACTGGCCTCGTGGTCATTCTTTGAAAACAGAAATTGACATGAAAAGAGACATTAATTTAATCAAGTTGCTGACAGTTATATCAAACATAGACAGGATGATTCCAGAATTTGGGAATCAAACTGAAAAGGTCTGGTTTCCTAAAGATTAAAGTTGAGTCCTGGTCACTGCTAGCAACCTAGAAATAGAAGGAGTCCAGACACCTGTGTAGGGTGTACCTTTTACCCTAATCAGTGGCATAGACTACAGTACCCTTGCTATTCAGTGTTGCATAAGCGGATTTAAAGCTCAGTAAAGTTTACAGGAACTTTTTTAATGGTCTTGGGAAAAGGAACATCCAATGAGTGAATAAATTGTAAAATGTTTGCGCAATCTTATACGCATAAGCACTTTTAATGACAAATTCTAATCATCACAACATCCTAATCATAAGAGCGATCACACTGTGTTTTCATAAAGTGAAACATTTTACTGAACCTTAAACCACCCCTGTCTGCGGGCGGGATTGATCCTGATTAAACACAGTGTTGCGTTCAATGTGAGCATGAAAGCGATTCTCTATTAAACTCATGATTACATAAGAAGCAGAGGTCTAGCTAGAGGCTCCGGGAGAGGGAAATCCCTCTCCAGCTTTTTTAGTTTTATTGCTGTGATTTTACAAAATAATATGATATTTGATATCACATTATTTTTTGTAGAAACAGCTTTTGACTAAATCATTTTTATAAAACTTCTTAGAAAGGGCCAAAAAGTTTCCTTCTGATTTCAGATGTCCACAGTTTCTTCTTTTCTTTGCCTCAAAGAGTTTTTTACCTTTTGAAATGTAACAACATGTTCTGGTTTTAGGGGAATAAAACTGTCGCCCATATCAAAAGATCTGTTCATTCTTTCCTGTTTGTCCTTAACCATGTGGTTATAGTTGAACACAACTGTTCCCACAGTGGCTTGGAGACATCTCACTGTCTTGGGACTGAATCTTGCATGTGAGTTCTTTGGTGTGGCTTCATTTTCTCTAAATTTGCTTTTCCCACCAACTAAAAAAAAAGTACGTGCTTAAGGGACAAATAAAAAGTTAAAAATACTCCTTCGTTGTAACTTGTAGATATTTTACGATATTTTGTATTTCAAATAGCCACATCAATAAATAAATTACTGCCCTTGCTCTGATTTGAGTTAAACAATTACAAGTAACAAAAAAAGAATTAGCATTCAGTAACATTAAATGCAACCCTTTAATTTAGTGTTAAATGCTTCTGTTTTCCATCAAAAAAATCCTGAGGCACACCACCAACTAAAACGTTAAAAATTACTCTCAATAGCCACCTTTTTTAACAACAGTAATTCTCACCAAAGTGGCTTGAATAGGAATCAAATTAACACATCAAAATCTATTTTTGTTATCTTTACTGAATACGGTCCACTAGCTAAGAACCGTATTCTTAGCTAGTTAGAGAAGAAGAGTGTGTTGCTATGGTTACAGAAACACTTGTCTCTAAACAAAATGACAGGATTTTATACTGATAGACATAAAGAAATAAATACACTTTAATCCACTTTTTACACAAACACCTTGAGATCAACAAAAACAATCTTTGAGAGCTACTGGTAGATCACGATCTCCATATGAAATGAAATAGGATCAATTCCCACGAAACACCTGGCGATCTTTCACGGCACACTAATGTGCAGCGAAACACTGGTTGACTAAAGCTGAATTAGGCTACATGTATCCGTTCCTTACAGACATATTTGGACAAAAAGTTGCTGACTGGACTTCTATTTTTATGAATTTGAAGGAGGATGAAGAATATTTGTTATGTAACTTTTGGTAAATTCCTTTCAAAGTTTTGCTAAAAAAAATCACCTGGCATTGTTTGAATGGTGATTTAGAGTTGTATTGCTGAAAATATGTGTGTTACAAAATATCAAGTTGCTGGAGAGATATTTATTTTAATTTCAATGCGGCGCATTTATTACTACTCTTTACATGTATAAATTGATGAACACGCTCGGTACTGGGAGAGCAATTTGTATCAAACATCTACTTGGGAAAGAACTCAGCTATTTATTTCTAACATGGCTATTTCTAGTCATGTTCCATATTTTCCCATATGCTTAATTTTTTATTCACCCACATCAGGGCTAGCCAAGGTCACTTTATCCAAATACAGTAGATCTTAGACTGTAAAACTTGAGGGCTTTCCAAGTTTAATACATTTGAGGCTGTGTAAAACACGTTGAACATGTCAACTTAATCTAGCAAGTAGTTTTCGCTCTTATGTGGTTTTACTTTTTGTGGATTTGAGATGACAGTGGAGAGGCTGGTCCCATGACTTATTTTTAAGATGTTGTATTTCTCCCTTGGGAAATAGTAGTTTGTCATTTTCCCTTGTAAATCAGGCACAAAGCATCCTACTGTCTGGCACACTCGTTAAAAAAGATGCATCTGGTAATCTACATTTTCTTTCTTAGAGAAATGGTTGCCATTCAGAAAATAGTGAGTTTCAAACACTGATCTCTCAGTGAAATAAAAACAAATGGTCCGACTCTACAGTGACGATAAAAAAAAGAGAAGAAACCAGTGGCACACCAAGAATCCATCTAAGACTCTAACTTTAATTTTTAATAATAATTTTTGTTTATTACCTTCATATGTTGGCTCTGAATAATTCACATTTGATCGTTCACTTTACACAGAAGTTTGTAATTGAGCAGTATTTTGTCTAAGCTAGCTTTATAAAGGCGCTGCTGTCTGCTGACCCGGACGGCCGCCGCCTGCTGCCCCGGAAGGCTGCCGCCTGCTGCAGTGCTCCCTGTTTTGTGTTTTTTTTTTAAAAAAGCGTTTAATCGTCTACTTCCGCTGAGTTTCTGTCTCTTCTTTTGGCTATGTTTTGTTTCGTTGAGGAGATTTTATTTTGTGCGCAATTTGGACGTCATTGTTTTGTTTTAATTTCTCTTACGGCTAACTCCGCCCACTAGCTGCCCGTTGGATCGTTTTATTGGTCATGGAGTCATTATGCTGTTGACTAGGGGTGTGCGATACCGCAAGTTTTGGTATCGATCCGATACCAAGTAAACACCAGACCAATATCGCTGTGCTGCCCTCACGACACGTGACTGTGTGAAGCTAGACAGCCAGCGAACTATTTCCAATGACAAAAGAGACTCCCACACAAGGCTTGCTTTTCTTGTTTTATGTAGACTCTTTTCTTCAAAGGATTACATATACATATGTACGTATATGTACGTAGTAACTGAAACAAACCAAACAAAAGAAGTGCATTACGAGCTGTACAGAACGTTGAGTCTTCCTGATCAAACACATGTTAGCTAGCTTGAAACATGCGTGCTCACATCCTAAGCGGCTTACTACATAAGACGCGATTCACACGTTATCAAAATGAAATACAGTCTTGAGCATGTAAACAAAGCACATAAACACAAAAAATACTTACAAAGACTAAAGTTTTCCCAGGTTTTTAACGAGTTTGAGCGCAGTCTACTTCCGTCTTCTCTGCTCCAGACTAATCCTAGATCTACTATTTTCGAGACCGCTCACTCTGCTGTTACTTTAGCAAACTATAAAAGATCTTAGAAGAGACAGAGGTCTCACTCTGACATATACTTTAGCCGAAGGCATAACACTCCCCGCTTGATATAAACATATTATATCACCACATATCGAAACATAAAATTTACATAGGTAATATCTTACTCTGAAAGCAAAATAACAGTCTCTGAGACTGGTCTCAAAAACACCTCTTGATTTGGAGATCTTCTAGAGTTTTCAGTGAGTTTCTCCATGAGATCCATGCGTCCTCTTTTTCTGGGGAAAGAGGTGCGTCCCAGTCGCTCTCCTCAGTTGACAGTTCTCTGAGTAGCGCTTTGCCTTGCACGATTATAGGAGCTACAAAACCCAACGGATCATACAGGCTATTGACAGTTGACAGTACTCCCCTACGTGTGAATGGTTTTGTCTCTATAGACAGTGCCACCTTGTCATCTGACTCTGTACGTTCAAACACAGACTGACCTAGCCTGTGTGTGTTGTCTTTAATGTCCACACTATTTGAGATTAAAGGTGTGCTTTGCTGGGGCTGCTTGACATAGTCCTCTTTCACTGTAAAGACGTTTGGACATGGTTCAAAATGAGTAGTCCGTCCGTTGTCTAGCATGTGTGTTCTGTACACGTTGACTTCTGTTGTGTTGTGAGTTTTGCCCAGGCACACTTCCCCTATCACAACCCACCCCAAGTCTAACCTTTGGGCGTATGGTGCGTTATTTGGTCCATTGATCTGTTCTCTTACTTTATGAACGCTGAGGAGGTCCCTTCCCAGCAAAAGGAGAATAGGAGCATGGTGATCGACCGGTTGGATTTTGCTCGCAATAGGGAGAAGGTGTGGATGGTGCTTAGCAATCTCAGGTGAGGGAATTTCAGATCTGTCGTCAGGCACTGAATCACACTCGATTAAAGGAGGCAGTTTGACATTTGTTTTTCCATCCATAGACTCTACTACAAAATGTTCTGCCCTCCTACCTGCAGTTTCAGCTTTTCCTAAGCATGTTTTCAGCGTGTATGGCACAGGTGCACTTTTTATTTCAAACAGGTTGAAAAAGTCCGTTCTAGCCAAGGACCTATTGCTCTGTTCGTCAATCACTGCATACATTTTTATAGCTCTGTCCTTTTGGCCTTCTGGATATGCTTTCACCAAACAGATCTTTGAACATGAGCGTGGGCTGTCACTTTGTCCACATACCTCTGTGCACTTGGAGACTACTACAGGATGGTTTTCTGAGTCCTCCTTAGCATCTACATTCTTTGAGGTGTCATCTTTTGGGACAGGTGTGGGACCCGGATGGAGTGCTGACAAGTGTTTTGGACTGTCACACTCAACACACTTTACTGCTACCTTACAATCTTTGGCTATATGTTGCACAGACCCACAACACCTGTAGCATATGCGATGCTCTCTCAGAAAAGCCTGGCGTTCTTCAATTGATTTGTCTCTGAATAACTTGCATTTTTTCAGAGGGTGTGGCTTCTTATGAATTGGACACTGACGATCTGGTTCTTCAATTTTCTCCTGTTCGAAACTTCTTTGTTTTCTTTCCTCAATTTCCGTTCTGTGTACTGCAACAGTAGCTTTGCGATTATATGGAGTGGACTTTTCAGTGCATGTGGTAACTTGGTTGCTGCAGCTGGATGGGGAAAAACTTGGATCATTTTTCATTTTTGCTTGTTGCTGTACAAATTGCACAAAGACAGAAAAAGGCGGAAATGACACTCTATTGACTTCTTTATACTGCGTACCTACAGTGGTCCACCTCTCCTGCATGTTAAAGGGGAGTTTTTCAACTATTTGTCTAACCCCTCGAGCCGTGTCTAGATATGCAAGACCTGGCAGTGTACCATCAGACTTAGCACACTGCAACTCTAACAAGATGTCGCCAAGCTCCCTTAATTTACCACTCTCTTTGTTTGTCAGCCTTGGAAACTCCTCCAACTTTTTTAACAGTGCATCCTCAATGACTTCTGAGCAGCCATAACATTCCTCCAGACGCTCCCATACCACTTTTACACCTGCAGCAGGATTGAGGGTGTGTACTGCGCAAAGCCTTTTTGCTTGCTCTGAAGATTTTGGCCCTAACCATTTTGTGAGCAAGTCTAGCTCTTCTCTAGGGGACAGATTCAAGTCTTTAGTAACACTCATGAATGAGGCTTTCCATGCCCAATAGTTTTCGGGTCTGTCATCATATTGGAGTAAACCAGTGCTGACTATTTCTTTGCGGATGAGATATTTTGCAAAATCTTGTGCGCTGTTTTGCTCTACTTGATTGTGACTTGTAGGCAGAAAGGTGTGAGCTTGGGGGTTGAGTGAGAATGTGCTGGTTGGAACAGCTTCTGGTATGAACTCATGTTTAACGTCGTTTTTCATTGGGGACTGGACATGAGTTTCTTTTGTGATTATTGATCGACTTGGCATTTGAAATTTTGCGCTATCATGTGTAGCACTAGGTGGCGCCATTAGCTTACATTGTTGTTCCACATAATCACTTGTGCGTTGTACTGCATTAAACGTTTCTCCTGTAATAGGAAGTTCTGGGTCTGACTCCCCGCTCTGACTTTCTAATTCTTCATAGGCTGCAGCTTCTGCTTCAGCTGCTGCTATTTCCTTTTCACACTTCAAAACATGGAGACTGGCATCCAAATCTGCTTTTTGTCTCATCAGACTGGCATCCAAATCTGCTTTTTGTCTCATCAGACTGGCATCCAAATCTGCTTTTTGTCTCATCAGACTGGCATCCAAATCTGCTTTTTGTCTCATCAGACTAGCTTCTTTTTCTGCGAAAAGGAGCTGGGCCTTTGCTGCTTGGGCTTTGGCATATGCTTTTGTGGCTGACACACTTGAGGCTGCTGTGGTGTGCGACCGTCTGCTGGTGGCTCCGGACCTGATGCTGCGTGGAGGTGATTGCTGCGGCCTCTCTGACGGCTGCCTCTCTGGCGACCGCTGGTCTGCAGGAGCCGGGTGATTGGTGGCTGCCTGGTCATCAGCTTGCTGCTCTGAGTTTGCCTCTGGCTCGAACTGTGACTCATAATCTCTCAAGTAATTCTTACCTGAGCGTAGACTCATGTTGACTGTGTAGCTCAGTGTTGTTTAACCCGCTGTATAAAAGTCTTTTTACTGTGCTGCCCTCACGACACGTGACTGTGTGAAGCTAGACAGCCAGCGAACTATTTCCAATGACAAAAGAGACTCCCACACAAGGCTTGCTTTTCTTGTTTTATGTAGACTCTTTTCTTCAAAGGATTACATATACATATGTACGTATATGTACGTAGTAACTGAAACAAACCAAACAAAAGAAGTGCATTACGAGCTGTACAGAACGTTGAGTCTTCCTGATCAAACACATGTTAGCTAGCTTGAAACATGCGTGCTCACATCCTAAGCGGCTTACTACATAAGACGCGATTCACACGTTATCAAAATGAAATACAGTCTTGAGCATGTAAACAAAGCACATAAACACAAAAAATACTTACAAAGACTAAAGTTTTCCCAGGTTTTTAACGAGTTTGAGCGCAGTCTACTTCCGTCTTCTCTGCTCCAGACTAATCCTAGATCTACTATTTTCGAGACCGCTCACTCTGCTGTTACTTTAGCAAACTATAAAAGATCTTAGAAGAGACAGAGGTCTCACTCTGACATATACTTTAGCCGAAGGCATAACAATCGCCGATACCGATATCGATACCGATATTTAAATTTTTTAAATGACTACTTTTGCATCAAGGGTTTGGTCATATATATAGTATGACCAAGTATATGTAAGATCGATAGAAGTGACCAGTTGCACACAAACAAATGTTAACTAATGTTAAAGCTGATTATGTTGTACTTTCATAATTAAAATTGGAGCATCTCTGTTAATGAGCGCTGCCTCTGGGAAACAGAAGGGTTCAGGGTTTTCTCCTCCGTTTCTGAAGGTTTTTTTTGGGGTGATTCTTTAATATGTAGTGTTACCCCTATATTTAACAGCCTTTCTGCACATAGTGCAGGTAGCCTCAAAGTACAGCCACACGGTAACTCTCCTTTTCCCTTCCATCTCTCTCTACTTTTACCGACTTGCGTTTTTTTTTTTTTGTTTTGTTTCTTGGCCCCGAGTCGCTGAGTCATGTGACAAGTCAAAGCGAAAGAGAGGAGAGAGGGGGCCGGGGCCGCCTCGCTTTAGCATACAGGCGCTACACACAGCATTTACGCATATTTTGCAGACAGATCAGTTGGTTAACTTTAAAAAAAAAAGAAAAAAACGGAAGCAAAGTGCGAGGGGTAAAACTTCATCCAAGGTATCGATATTGTGGTTCGAGTATCGATCGATATCGATACTAGCGTTTGGTATCGATATTATCGATATTAGGATCGATCCGCCCACCCCTACTGTTGACATGCATGTTGACACGCGCGCCCAGCCGCTGGCTCTCGGAGCAACATTCGTCGTGGCTGGAGGAGTTGGTTCGGTCCCGAGGGAGCTGAGGAGAAGGAGACGGTCAAGAGGAGGTACTTTGGGCCATGTGTTTATGCGAATTCCGTGGATACGTCCGGTTGCTCGCTGCAAGATTGAGGAACTGGAGGCGCTCACTCGAACCCAGTGAAATAAAGCGAGGCCAGTTTGGTGTTCTTCACTGCGGCCTGGCTTTGTGGACTCATTCCAGCTTTTGGGTTCCCAGGTTAGACACAGTGAGGCTTAGATTGATTCTTGGCGTGCCCCTAGTTTCTTCGTTACTGCATACATTCTTACTTCCAGTCTGTCTTTTAGGTCCCCCCCCTACCGATTTCTTTCTGGGTTTCTTAAACTCTTGTTTCACTCCCACTACCCTGCGGGTGGATTTAAAGCGTGTTTTTTTAACGGGTGTACGGCCATTTTGGGTAAAATACGATAATTTTACGTCTTTTCTACGATAATCCAGCATCTCCCACCTGGCAATGCTGAGCAGGTCATCCTGGCTGCCTGACCAAGACATGCCTGTTGAACATTTATCACGAGACATTCATCTGAACCATGTGTTTTTCTCCTCAGTGTTGCTGGACTTCCAATTGAAGTAGTTGTCTTGCAATTGGGGCCTCCTCATCCTTCTGCACCCCCACTGTGACAAATAAATTTTTCAGATTTCAACTTTGTCAATGAGACGTGGCGATATAAAAAAATTCTTTGACGTGCTGATTAATTTATGATTTGATACTTATTTTGCTTGAAATAATACTACAATGTCTATTGAAAGTTTTGGTTAAATTCTACATTTTAATTGACTTATTCTACAACTATGAAACCAAAGTATTTGATGTACTTTTTCAAAATTTACCCTGTCCAAGTGTATCTTTTAATTACATTTTTTTTCTGCAAAAAACTCTTCCAATTTGTTTAGGCTTTGTTTTTTTTTTCAAACGAATTGTCTTGAACTCAGTACCGCATTAATCACTTTACAAATCACAATTGTATCATCAGTTAATAGCATTAGGCACTCTGAAACATCATTCAGTGTAAATACTTTTGTACCCAAAACTGATCCCTGAGGGACAGCAGATTCTTTTAATCTGCATTTTTTTATGTAAAACCGTCTGTCCGTATGTTTGTGTACCACATTTGCAAACACAACATCTTCGAAACCACAAACAGGTTTTTGATGAAACGGCCCAGTTACTCAGTACCAACTATACTTGAACTGATTGGTTTTATAGGGTTGTGCAGCCATAGGTCAAAGCCAAAAACCCAAAGTCGATTTCTTTTTGCTTACAGTAAGCACTTCTATTCCATTCATACTTTTGGCTAGTTTCATACACATGATGTCTTTCATTCAGGAACTTTTTTTCTTTTTGTAAAAAATGCCTTATTTTTGATCAAAAACCACCAGCAGTTTCCACTTCAAAGAATCAAAAGAAAAATTAACTTAGACAAACGTTCGCTGTACACTGAAAGACAAAGTAATACATTTCTTTTTTGAACGTTACGACTTGTTTTAACATTTTCTCTCCATTCATCACTTTCCTTTCAGGTAGTTTGGACTTTAATGTCTTAGAATCTCTTTGACACTTCATTTATAATGCCCCTTCCTTCCTGCACGAACAGATTGACTCATATTTGTCTCTCTCAACTTAACAGTTACCCTGTGGTCTCGTCTGTTCACACTTTCAACACATTACTGTAACTAAGGTAAAGCATGTGCATTTTTGACATTTTAACTGCTGGTCTGAGCTTGTGTAGTCAATTTGTGACATTTTTGAAAAATATTTATGATTAGCACTTTGTTGTAAGTGTTAAGAAAAATCAGCAGTGCAATACATAAGAGTATATGGTGATTTAAAAAAATATATATTTTAGCTGGGAAGATAAAATACTGTAACTTCCACTGTAAGATAAGAAAGGTTGAGCGACTCTGCCATCCCGAATTCTTTCCTCTGCAAACAGGACATGGAAATAATTTATGTTGTATGGCTATCCTCCCAGGGAAAGAAAAAATATGTTGCTGACATGTCATGAATATGAAGAGATAGGAGGATGGCAGTATCTGCAAATAGAGCAGGAGACGACAGAGGAGGAGATGGATAGATAAAATGAATGAGTGTGTGAGGGATGGAAAGAGGCTTGTCCAAACTTGGCCTCATTGCTGTCTTCTCCTGTTGCTCCTAAGATAAAGCTTACTTTTTTTTCTATAGAAGTTTGTGTGGTTTTGAGAGTCCACTGTGTTTAATCTGGAGATCTGAGGTAGATATGCGTTACTATTAAAATTTTTTATGTACTTTGGGGATCAAAAGTTGGGCACTCCGTGTAGATATGAGTATTAATGTACATTAAAAAAAAAAAAAAAAAAAAGACGGAAAAAAATTATTCTAAAAGTTTCAAGTTACATTTGAGACATTCTTAAAATTTGTCAAAATAAAAAAGGTTAGATTTTATTTTCATTACTTACACTTTCAAAACAATAGGAAACAAAAAATAGTATCCCCATAAGTTTGGCCAAGTTATATAGGGCCCCCGAGAAAGCTGAGAACTGACAATGTCAGGATTCAACCACATTCTAACACATTTTGGACACCTCTCTTTAAACAGAAACTAAATAGAGGAAGGGTTTTACAAATGGATAATGATCCAAAACACAGATAGAAATCCATTATAGATTACATCAAGAGGTGTAAAATGGTTTTTCCACAGCCTTACCTTGAACAGGCCTTGAAAGAGCAGTGTGTCAGGAGGAAGAGGCCGATGTTCCCCTAACAACAATTGACAGACTTACCTGGCTACTAGAAGCCATTACAAGGTTTTGCTTTGTCCTCTGAACCGTTTATCCCTACTCTAGTGGCAGGGTGTGCCAGAGCCTATCCTGGCTGATTTCAGGCGAGAGACAGGGTACACCCCAAACAGGTCACTACTCACCAGTCTGTTGCGGGGCCACACACACACCCATTTCTAGGGGCAATTTCGTAGCAGCCAATTAAGCTAAAATGCATGTTTTTTGGAGGGTGGGAAGAAACCGGAGTACCCTCAGACAACCCACAAACACAGGGGGACAACATGTAAACTAAACTCCACAAAGAAAGGTCAGTGTTTCAAGCCTCATCCCCACTTTGGTACTTGAACCCCAACCTTTTTGCTGTGAGGCTACTGTGCTAACCACAGCACATTACAAGGTAATAATGCAATAAAGTGCCTGAACTTTGAAGACAACATTATTTGGACTCCTGTTAATTTTAAAATGTAAATGATGGAAGTAAAGTTTGACTTTTTCTCTCGATGTTTAAGAAGAAAGTCCTGTCTGCAATTTGAAGCTTTCCAGAGACTTTCCCATCATTTCTTGGGTTCTTTATGCAGAAAACGGGACCCAAACTTTTAATATTCACTGTAAAAACACTACAACATAATTGGGTTTATTTTGAAGTGTTTAAAGTTCTGATTACATTAATGCTTAAATTAACCCAGCTTCATTCTGGGTTTTTTTTTTCTACTGCCTGCTGAGAAGAACAATGCGCTTTAAAGAAAGTTTGTGCTCAAAGGAACTCCCTCAACTTGGCAATATTTGTTAGAGCAAAGAACATGGAAAGTTTGATGGGTGAAGTGGAATAATGAACAGGAAAGAAAAGTTAAAAGGAAAAATATCTGGCTTGTTTTTTTTCTCCAATTCTGCTCTTGACACCGCGGTCTAAGATGCTAATTCAGTAACTGATCCTGAAACATTGCGCTGGGGTTACTGAGAGTGGGTGTGTGCGTTTGTCTGAGGTTACATCTCTTCTTGTTCTGAATCAGGTGTGTGTAAAAGAAGGAATGGTCACCCCCTGGGAACAGGAAATGGCAGAGGGCCAAATTACAGAAAGGAATGAAAACAGATAGTAAAAAGTTTCTCTGACAGCTGAGCTGCTTTTCAGCTTGTCGGTAACTCGGCCTCAACCTGCACCCACACAATTGGGCCAAAATTGTTAAATAATGCTTGAAATATGTTTGACCAACATAGTTTACATTGATTACTTACAAATCTGTTTTTATGGTTAATAAAAATAATGGTTTTGATTTCTTTGATAATGTTAACGATCAATCAGGACACAAGATATTAATAATGAAATTATGTTCTGTCATATATGCTCAAAGCTCCTATTTTAACCAAAACCAATAAAAACTAATGTTAATCTTTCACATTGTGTCTGACATAGGTTAGCCTGATTAAAAAACTTTGTCTTTACAACCTGCCTAGTTGCCCAAGGTTTTATCCTGGGGTCACTGTCGTTTTACATTTACATGCTTCGACTTGCTAAGATGACCTCAAAGCTCTCCAAGTATCCAAAAAAAAATGAGTGTGAAAGTGGCTAGGATTTCCTTGTTAATTCATTTATAATGAATTCCCATTTGTAAAATAATATACTTGAAAATTTTGTTTTTAGTTATAAATATTTGAATGATTAGGAACAAAACCATTCAGGATATTTTATCACATTCCTCTTGTCAGTATTACGTATTGTACTCGTTTTTTTTTTTTTTTTTTTTTTTTTTATAAACTCTCTGGCTGTTGCCTAATACAAAATGTTAAAGCATTATTAAGTCAGAGCTACACATGAATACAATCCAAAAATCTGCAGGCTTCTCACCGCCAAATTTTATAGACGAATGACCCAGACTAAAGTGAAAACTTTAGTTGTACTTTTTCATGTTTGATAGTTTTTGGCTCCATTTCTTGGCATGTTTAATAAAAAATAACCTGATCTCCTCTCTAGTTTACAAGCATTTGTCGGACCCTATGTATGGCACGGTCTTCTTTTTTTTTTACTTTATGAACTTGTAAATGGATAAGTATGTTGGACAAGTACACAATGAGAATATTGCGCAAGTGTGGCCAGTCCATGGTTGTGTTTTTTATCGGACAAACGGGAATGAAGCCGCAATTCAGTAGTGATTAGTATCAAAACCTTTCAGCTATATCAGTGGTGCATTCCAATATTTTCAGAGAATACGCTTAAATTGTTCTCTCCAGCAGGTCTAGGGTCTTCCCCTGGGTGTCCTCCTGGTGAGAGGAGCCTGAAACACCTCACCAGCGATTTGTTCAGGAAGCATCGTAACCAGATTCCCTAACCACCCCATCTGGCTTCTCTCGATCAGCTTGTAAAGAAATGTTTCGAGCACATCCCACTAGGAGGAGACCCAGAAGATCTGCTGGAGAGACTGTCTCACAGCTGGACAGGGAACAGCGCTGGATCTGCCCAGGTGAGCTGGAAGATGCAGCCGGGGTGGGAGAAGCCTGGGCTTCCTGTCTGAGGCTTTTAAATCAAGCAAACAAAGAAGATGATACCTTTTTTGCAGTTGCAAAAAAAAAAAAAAAAGAAGAGCTAGTCAAACTATCCCCTTGCAGGGCCAACCAATGGGCCACCAAAATGCAGAAAAATTACTCTTATTTTTCTCAAAGTTCTGGAGGGGGAATGCCCACAGGACCCCCACACTGGCTTTGTCAATGACCTCATGCCCCCCCTTTTAGAAAATCCCGGATCCGCCCCTGTTCTTGTTCTAATGTTTCAACTAGCTTAAATAAATATACATTTTATTTAGAGCTGTTCAACACATAAAAATTGGCTGTAAAATCTTTCAATGAGGTCAAAGTAGTTTCCTTCAAATTTCAGCTAACCCAATCTGAGCTCAGCCTACTGTGTCAACATTTTAAAGCCCTCTACGCCAGTAAAATTTCCCTCTTAATTGATTTATGCAGCCTTGTGCAATCCAGGGACTATTGTCAGAAACAAATTTTGTTCTACAGAAGTTGAAGGGGATAATTGGTGACCTGCAGGGTGAAAAAAATAATGTAAAAGCAAATTTATCAGAATGTATTTTCCACACACAGACCCCACCTTTGTAGGACCTCTCTGCATTTTCTCTCTGATCCTCTGGTATCATGTGCATAGTGTGTTTGAGAGGCAAAGTTGGCAAAAGAGACTAAAATACAGAAAAAAGTAGTCCGTCATTGTGAATTGACTGAACTAAAATAAACAGGTGAGTAATTGCGTTTCCAATTTAATGACCCTGAAAGTGTTTCTTGTATTGCCAAACATTTACACGTATGTGTGTGTGTATATGTTAAACCTGGAAAGTCTTGAGAAACAAACCCCTGACAGACAGCAGGAGTGGGAGGTCAAAGTTGAAAACGATTATTTGGGATTTATATATTCACAGATGCATTTTGTCTGAAACACAAACTTCTCAGATGTTGTGATGTCATTGTGTTTGTGTATGTACACACACAGATGAACTTTGTAAATTGTAAACACGTAAATGTTTTACTTTTTAGTACTTTTGTCCTTTTAAAGCTCTCTTTCGTTCAGTTCCTCTGAAGTGCTTAATCAAAGCATGATGTGAAGCCACGCATTTTAAACAGCTGAGAATCTGTCCCATGATGGAAAATGTTTGGAATCCCAATGTATTCGTTTTAAGACAAATGAACTTCTGAGCTGGAAAATGTCTGTTTTTCATCATCGGAGCACTTCAGTAGTCTCAGCTCTGCAGGACTTGGGGGCAATATGTCATCAGAAAGTAGCAGCTGGCCAAATTATTGGCAACAAGAGAGTTACAGGGAGCAACTGGCCTTGTAATTGCTCATAAAAGAATATTTGGCCTGTGTGAATGAAGACATTGGACATTTAAGCCTCCCACAGCATCGACTTGTGTTTGCATGAGTGGAAGTCACATAGATTAAAATATTGTAATGTAATTATTGTGTAGTTGATGAATTTTTAAGTTCTCACTTGAACTTCCTTTTGGATAAGATTTAAGACAAAAATTAAGAGCAAGAGCCAAAAAAGAGAAAAGAATTCAGCTACAGCCAAATTAAACAATGCCTTTCTGATTTGTGGAAGGAATTTCAGGAATGAAATAATCACAAAGATAAACACATCATACAGTATGTAGCAGTTTAAAAAAGTATGTTGGGAAACAATTTAATTGATGAGATATTTTTTAATTTCCTATATAAAAATTGAACCTAATAAAAGCCTGGCATACTTTCCGATCTTGCTCCGGAAAGAGTGTAACACTCTTCGGAAGTCAGGAGTTTTTTTTTTCCAGCAGTGTGACCCTCTTAACCCATAACCTTCTGCTTTTCCTTCATCTTTCATGAACTCCGTTACACTTTGATTTGTCCTGCTACTTAATACGATCACTCCCTATGATCCTTGACAGCTGTCTCCTCTTTTATTTCATCTGGAAAAAAATACTTTTTTTTGAAAGACCTTGTTTTCTATAAATTGAACAGAGAAGAAAAAATATGTAGAGAGGTTTAAAAACTTTTGAAAGGTGCAAATCTATGTAACACTGACAGAATGGCTTCATTAGCTCATCAAGACAGTCTGGTAATCTAGAAAGGGAAATAGGATGGTAATTTATTACTTCCTAATGTCTGTCAAGTTACGTGTATTGTTTGATTAAAATCTAATGATATGATAAATCACTACGTCCCACTTCTTTGCAGCACCGCTCCGGTGCCAATAGCGCGAGAAATGGGGGTTAGGTGTCTTCTCCTAGGACAAATAGGCATGGGCCTAGTGGGAATCGAATTGGCTTCTCACTGTCCAAGGGTGGATATTCAACTGCTGGAAAAGACTTGCACTTTAAATATAACATACAACTTGGCTGTTTCTTCTCACCTGCTGCTTCACTACAGTCCCAATTAGGAGCGGAATAGTATAACATTGGGGCCGTGATCTCCAGCAAGCGGGAACCGGCCGGGATGGGAATCAGTGCCTCCAAATGACCATTATCCTTGCTGGAAAATGGTGAATGCCGTCTACAGGTCAGGGACAGGGTCTTGGCCCAAGTGGATGAGTTTAAGTATGTCAGGGTCTTGTTCACGAGTGGGGGAAGGACGGAGTCAGAGATTGACAGGCGGATCGGTGTGGTGCCTGCAATAATCAGCACGCTGTATCAGACCATTGTGGTGAAGAAAGAGCTGAGCTGAAAAGCAAAGTTCTCGATTTACCAGTCGATCTACGTTTCTACCCTCACCTATGGTCACCAGCTGTGGGTGGTGACCGAAAGAATGCGATCACGGAAACAAGCGGCCAAAATGAGTTTCCTACGCAGGGTGGCTGGGCTCTCATTCAGAGATAAAGTGAGGAGCTCTGCCATTTGGGAGAAGTTTGGAGTACAGCCGTTGCTCTTCTGGGTCGAGAAAAGCCAGATAGAGTGCTTAGGGCATCTGGTCAGGATGCTTCCCAAAACACCTTGCTGGTGAAGTGTTTTAGGAAGCATCAGTGTTTTAGGAGAAGACCTTGGGAACATCTCAGGATCCTCCCGGGTGAGATGATGCAGTCGGGGTGAGAGAAGCCTGGGCTTCCCATCTGAGGCTGTTGCCCCCGCTATCTGACCTCCGGATAAGCGGTAGACAACGGAACATAACTTTTTACATATTGACCTAATGTTATGATTTACACGTTTACCTCGGAAAATTAATTTATTTGGTCTTTCTTCTTTTAAAGATTATTTGACTTAAAAATTTTGCCCAAGTACAGTTTTTAAAATCTTCTTTTAATTTTCCACAAATATAATCTTGTTTGAATTATTTTAGGCTCTACTTTGACCGTGAAACAACTTATTTTAAAATATTTTATATTATTTTTAAATGTCGCATTTCAGCAAATGCCTTTTAGAAGTAAGCTAAATTCACACTGACTGCATCTGTAAACTGCACTGCAGCATAAAATCCGCTGAGAGATCACTTATGGCTGCCAAAAAGACTGAAAAGCCATAAAATGCAATATCAGGCATGGTGAATTAAAGATTTTTACTGCTTTACTGCTGCTTTTATTTCCACTTAAAAACAAAAGTCTGCACATTTACTTTGCGGTTGCGCTACCAGCCAGTTTGGACGCATTCTTGTGGGGTTTTTAAATACCCAAAAAGGCTGAGGCTTGATGAATAATGACAGGTCTTCAGACTAAATCCAGCTTGCAATAAGCTTGTTGGGTGTCAGCCGGATTTACTCGAAACAATAATTGACTTGCAAACTTAGGTGGCCTTATGTCTGTATTTTGCCTTGGCTCAGCATTGTTCAAACTCCTTCAAAAAAGGAAAGAATGACTAAATTAGACAAAATCTAGTTGGAAAGTCAAACAAAGATAAGAAATAAGCCTAAATGTCAAACATAAACCATAAAAAATTGGAAAAAAATACACAACCCAACATCTAATCAGCTAATCTATTGTTGTCAGCTAATCTTAATGCCACAGAGAAATGTGTAAAACCTTTAAGAAAATAATGGAGGTGAGTTATTCTCAGGTGGAAAATTGTTTCTGCTTCATCAGCTATGCAGACAAAGCGTGAAGCTGCACCTTAGAAATGCTCTGCCTCTCATGGTTGATTGAAATATCCAGAAAACATTTAACTTACTATGCAGTGTTGGTTTTACGGAGTCTGAGATGCACACGTTTATGTCTGCAAACGAATGACAGATTGATTTCACCCCCAGTTTTATGTTGTGGTTGAGGTTTTTTTTAGACAGCAGACACCTTTTTAAGTACAAATTTACATTGTGTAGCCGGCATGGATTTGATCAAATTTTAAAATTTATACTAAAACTTGTTCTGAAATTCTTAAATTATAATGCTTTCTTTAATACAAATGTTCACTAACAAGCAGGTAGAAATTTAAATGCCACTGAATGAGGAAAGTGGTTTTAGTTTGTTTAGTTTTGTCTTCTGAAGAGCTTATTCCTGTCATGATCCGCTCTCCTGCCACGAGAGGGAGCCCTGGATGTTTCTTGTATACCCGATTTGGGTCACCTGAGGATGATTACACATTCCACACATCTGTGCACCTTGCCAGCAATTTAAGGGCAATCACCCCGGACTTTCCGGTTGTGTCATACAATCCCTTCCAGCCAGGTCTCTCTTGTTGCCTGACCAAATGCACAGTCTGTCAATAACCTTATGCCATGCCACTGAAACTTTGTTTTTTCTTTCCACAGTATTAATGGACTACCAAATTCAAATAAACCATGTTTTCTGTCTGCAAATGATACCTCCGTTCTCCACCTGCACACCGTTTCATGGCAATTCCCTAACGGAATTGCGGAGGGTGGCGGACCCTATCGTGGCTGATTTAAGGTGGGAGGCAGGGTATACCCTGAACAGGTCACTAGTCTGTTGCAGGACCACACACACACACACACACACACACACACACACACATACACACAACCATTTACACAATCATTTCTAGGGAGAATTTTTTTTATAATGGCCAAACAACCTAACATGCATGTTTTGTAGGGTGAGAGTGTACCAGGAGAAAACCCACGCATTCATGGGGAGAATATGCAAACTCCACCCAGAAAGGGCAGTGTTTCAAGCTTTGTCCCCACTCTAGGACTCAAACTCCAATCTTCTTGCTGTGAGGCTACTGTGTTAACCACTACACCGTCTTGTCGCCCTCAGTTTTAGCTTGCTTAACTCACAAATTTTAAAGTAACAAGTTTTAATTTTTGGGGGAGGTGGTGGCTCAGTGGTTAGAGTGTTTACCCATGGACTGGAAGTCAACTGGAAGTTCACGGGGTCACATCTCACTGGGTGCACGTCTAGGGTCCTTGGAGAAGACGCCTAACCCCCTGTTTCTGCCACCATTGGCGTGGACATACGGGGCAGCCTGCTGCGGTGTAGGAGCGCAGCACACAAATTTTCCTGTTGAGGGATAAATAGAGTGATTAAAAAAAAAGGAAGGGAAGGAAGACAAAAACGAAGATTTATTTTGCTTACAGTGTCAATTAAACAAAAAAAAAAAAAAAAAAGAGTTTCCTTTCACTTTTAAAAAAAAACACTACAGAGCACCGAAAGGTCAAAAACTGCTTAAAAAAACCTATGTGATTATTGCAAAAAGAAACAACATTGTGGATAAAAAGCTGTAAAGAAAACATTGTGGCTTGATGGAAGTTTTTGGGCGATTCTTGTTGGCTTAGTCACCAGGTGTGTTACGACTTAGAGCTTTAAAAGGTTTGGCTGTGATTGTTTTGCCTGCTGTTCAAATACCGATTCCATCATTAATCCACAATCAGTCACTGTACTTTGCTTCATTCTGTTACAGCACATCTGTCATAAAAAATACTTTAGTTGTCCTCTGAGCGAAGGTGTAATGATAGGAATGTAGCATGTATTTTTTTTTCAAGGAACCTTCTAATGTACATTCTGTCTTGTGGTGTACTTGGAAAAAAACAACTGGATGCACAAACTTTGGGTTAGTGCACTGTATTGTGTTGGTGTTAAACACTTTCCATTGTGTTCAGCAATTTATGCACAGCAGTAGCAGACGTATTCGCCAAAACCTAATAGATTCTAACAGACCTGTCGAAGAAAAAAAAAAGATTTTTTTTTCAACAAGGCTAGTGTGTTGTATAAAACAGATAGCCACTATCATCTTCACCTCCATGGATGAAAACTATTACAGAAAGTCAGAAGTGTCCAATCTGAACAGTGATGGTTAGACCACAGCTATTTCAATGCCTGCACAGAGAAAACTAAAGTTGATCAATCTTTATGCACCTCTTAATGTGGGAAAAAGCATTTTGTCTCTTAGGTGAAATAAACTATCAGACCATCAAGAAAAAAAAATATTTGTCTTAAATCAGTTTCTACATGCAAAAATAATGCAAAATAATTCAAATATTACCAAACGTAGATCCTCTGGTTCAAGATAAGCCAGATGGGGTGGTTCAGGTATATTGATACGATGCCTTCTTAATGCCTCGCTGATAAGGTGTTTCGGGCAAGTCCCACCGGGAGGAGGCCCAGAGGCAGACCCTGGACCTGCTGGAGAGACTTTCTCTCCCAGCTGGACAGGGAATGCCTTGGGATTCTCCCGAGTGAGTTGGAGGATGAAGCTGGGGCGAAAGAAGCCTAGGTTTCCCTTGTGAGGCTGCTGCGACCTGGGCCCAGATAAGCGGAACACAATGGAACGCAACACCAAACCATAAATTACTTAAAGTTGAATTTTATTTTCCCTTTTCTGGTTTTCAGACTACCTTAAAAAGATTTTAAAACCTCACCCATAACAATGAGAACACGTCAAGTTTTGGTTCCAATTCACGTAAACTTTTCTGTTAAAAGCTGAAATTTATTTTTAAAGTTTGCAAATGAGAAGCAGATAGTCAGAGGGAGAAGAGGGCAAAATCAAGTCGTTTCTGGTAACAATTTGGTCCTCAAGTTTTAAGTATCAGTCGTTCTTGTTCCTTCGTTTTCTCATTGCAGGAAACTGACAGGCTGGAGGTTGTGCCAGTGGAGGCATGACCTTCCAGCCGTTTCCGATAAGGATAGAGATGCAGCAATAAGATAATCTCTGTATTTCCAATGCTTTGATTTATTGACAGTTTTTTTTCTCAGTGCTTTTTACATTTAAACAATAATTGCATCCGTTTTTCTTGCACAGGCAGGTAAAATGTCTTCAAGCTACCAATCTAATCTGTCATTATCAGGCCGCTTTCATTACAATACTTCCCGAAACCACACAGGCCAAGACATGACCTCCTCAATATATCACAGATCAGAAAAGGAGCTCAATCCATTTTAATTCGTCTGTTCGTAGAACTTCAGATGCTTTCTGACTATTTAATCTACTTGATATCTTATCTAACATCTCAGATGTCACATTTTGCAACACAGAGTCATTGCTGGGGAACTGATACACTGATGTCACCAACTGTTTGCTTTGCTTTTGCAGCTTTCAGGCTTTTCTTGTCAGTAACTGTCTATTTATATTGGCCACAATCAGTGGTTTCTTTTTCAATGCAATGACCCATGCAGTTGTACTTCAATTAATCTGATAATCTGCTTGAACAAACTGTAGCAGCTAGAAAACCTGTTTTTTTTTTCCAAGTTGCTGCTAAAGTGTTTCAAAAGCAATTTTTTCTCCATTTTCAACAACAAAAAAAAAATATTTTCCAAAATAAATAAACAAACCGAACTGGTTCTTTTTTACTGGCTGCAGTAAAACTGATCAGAAATCTATTGTAATTTGTAGAAAAAGGCTGTTGCAAAATTATTTTGGACTTAAAAAAATTAGGAAATAGAATAAAAAATATTGCATAAAAAACTAGATAAACTTGACTTTTTTTAGTTTATTTTGAAGGTTTGACTTCACAGTTGGTCCTCATTGAACAACTAAAAGGAAAATGATACATTGGCCAGTCACTACTATTTTCTAATGAAACTGCTCTTAGTCACTCTATATCAAATATAGATGAACTGATTTGTTTACTTTTTGGGGGGGGCTGGGAGGAGGGGTGGCATGCAACCATAGGTCAAGGTAAAAAAAAGTTAACCTCACAAATTCTTGAGAATGAATATTTCTCTGGTGAATAGATTTAAAACGAACTGCCCTCAACTACTCAGTGCCGACATACATGAACTTAAGCGATAACCTCCAAATTTTTATGTCTTACGACTAAAATCAACTTAACTACAGTCCTTCAAACTCTACTTTAAAATCTTCACTGACTTCACTTACTGACCTGTTTTTGAAAATTTAAGCAATAAGGGCATGCGATAGATTTTAAAAACGTATAAGCATGTTTTTTAAAATCATGCACAAATGACTGCTTCAACACAGTTCCGTAGTTTGTTTAATACTGCAGAAGGAGGCGAATGGTGTAAAGTCATGTCAACTTATTCTAGTTATAGTATGGTGGCTTTTTTCTACAGAGGAATTTGTAAACCTTTTAAATATTATTCAATGTTCATGTGGAAATATGTCTGCTTTCACACCCGATGCCTTGTAAATGAGGCGCCAACATCTTATGTGGTTTGATTTGATCTTTCAACAATATCCTAAGGCTGGAAGCTTGTATGATGCATGAATTAGAAAATACTAAATTATTTAATTGCACAGGCGAATATTGAGTCACTTTGTCTGGTTTTTCTGATGTTTCTTTTGTTTGAAATGAATATTTGAGATTATTAATGGTTGATAATTAACTATAATAGTTTCTGAGGAATAATAATTTAAAAGCTTCAATTAAAAAACATAAAACTTTAAAGTTCTTCAATAACAGCAACAATCAAAACAATTTTTTAAAGTTTTTAAAAAGTTGTCTTTTTGCCCAAAATGATGTCTCATAGCTTAAATATTGAACTTAAACTAGACCAATAATCCAATTTTCTTTTCAATGTAAAAGTTTGGTTGAAAGTCTGTTTTCTATGTTTTTTTGGCACAAAGTTTAGGTAGTAATTAGGTAGTTATGTTTAATTTGAGTAGCTTGAATGGTTAATGGATAATGTGTATTTGTTATGCATTGATGTTGCCAAAAACATTTTTGAAATGAGTCATATTTCTGAGAAAGACCAACATTTTTAGAAGTGAGAAAAACAACATACATAGGCGACAAATTACAGATTACGCCTGTTCCCGTGATGGTTGTTACAGATAGCCAAACAAAAACCAAACGACTAATTTGTTGGCATCCTTTTCAACAGAAAATGGAGTCTTCACCTGAATACTTATCTGTACAGGCAGCGTCCAGCTGTGGATGGATAAGTCAATGCGGGAGCTGCAGCTCCTACCACACACTTGCTGCAAATGTGATAGTCATTATGAGTCATGGGCGGGGCGGGAGGGGCAGTAAGAGATTGATGTTTTTGCTGTTTCTGGGTCCTTGTGGTGTCGCGCTGGATCTATCTGCTCTCTTCTGCCTTCTTGATACTGAATTTAATAGATATTTTGTTCCAGATAGTCAAACACAACTCAAATGACAAATGTTCTTAATTTAACTGACCGTGAGCTGTGTTGCAGATGAGCAAAAAACACCCCCAAAAAACAATAACAGCAATGATTACCTATGACAAATGATGATAATTTAACTGTCGTATTTGTGGAATTTTCAAGCAGTGTGATTTCCTAACGTCTCATTTGTTTTTGTCAAAATTGCAAAATAAAGCCGCTGTTAAAAGAGGTCTAATTTAACATGAAAGTGAAAATAAATTTATGACCATTTAAATCATTTTATTCTCCAAGTTTATCTTTTATGGACACAAAACAAAGCATAATATTAAGACTCATTATCTTATAAGTAAAGTTGTTTGGATTTTTTTCTATTTAGTTGTTGTCCATCAAAGCTGGCACTAGTCTCTCCACCTCAAAGTCTAAAAGTAATTTTTGCTTTGGATTTTTTCCCCCTCGAATCAGCTACATGAACTCATTTTAAAAAAGCCTGAACTGATGTGAAACACAGTACCAGAAAGTAAAATGTTGCTGTTTGTTGATTACCTGGGATGGAAAAACAATGCTGGGAAATGCATTTTCTCACCACTTAGACTTGCAAGGCAACGTGAACAAAGAACATCCGTACACTGCTGGAACAATTCAGGAGCATCGGGAATAACAATTGGAAACATTTTACCATGAGTCTTTTGCACAGCTTTTACGTGCCACTGTGGTGCTCACACCCATTGTACACTTCAGAAAAACCTGTGTGAGAAGCAGGGTGTTGGTGGAACGCATTCTGGGTAAATTATGTTTGGAAAGATTTATGACAATGCAATGCTTTTGTTTATTGTTTTTGCATAGATTTCAATTATTTTTCACATTTATTTCTTTTTCTTTTGGGCTGTATGTTTGCACAACGCCTCTGCTACAAGAAATGTACCCTGTTATTATTGTATCATTAAATATCATTTATGAAGAACAATTATTTGTTAATGTAATTAAAATTTTGCTATTGCTATATTTCAGTATTTTCTAAACAAATATGCGCTGATAAGAAACCTGCCTCGGGCTGAAGGTAAGTAATGTTTACTATTCTGCTTCACATATTTTTGTTTAAATACAACAGCAACCCTATCAAACTTCCCTGAGGGTGAACTTGTATCACAACCTTCAACACACCCTAGATAACCAACATCACTCACCCTAAGGTGACAAGCATCTGACTGCGACTAAGTGACAAATGTGTTTCAAGAAAAGTGCAAGTTTTTGCTATTTTTTCTAATGTCAGAAAGGCTATGACGTGCTAGTGCATAAAGCAAGGCACAGCTTAAAGAAAGTCTGCATGTTTTAAAATGAAATGCATTGTAAAGTTGCTGGGAGAGGATGAGTAATAAATCTTTTGCTGTCTTTCCTCAAGGCCCAAACCTGTGCACAACTTTTACCCACATGCATGACACCCTTCCTGTTTGCTTTTACCTCCACTGTTCATTAATGACTGTTTGGTCATTCTCAATTCCCTTTGAATTCTTCCTGGGCAACACCCTTTTCCTTTTCATTGTGTGCTCCCCTGTTCTCAGAAAGCACATTATGACAAGTTACTAATTAGACCATGTTGTTAGGTTTTATGGAAACATCTTGTCAGTTTATGGGACATTTCATTAAGCCAGTGGTGTTGATCCGGAACTGTTTTATTTTATGTTTCTGAACTCTCGAACAATCACAAGTCAGACTGTGTGCAAAGATGTAGTAGGACTACTTTTTATGTTGGGAGACTTACAATTCCATTTTCCGAAACATAAAATATCCCAATAGAACACACACTTTCTAATGGAAGCACACCCCTGTTTTTCCCAGAAACTTGAATACAGCAAGGCTTAGTTCGACAAAAATAAGTGTTACATATGAAACTTTAGCTCAAGTCTGACATGTCCTTTTAAGTAGCGCAACTTAACTTATTTATAGATGCACACCACATCAGTGCGACCGCGCATGCACAATTATTGGTTATATTTAGGTAGGCAAAACTTTTTTGGCCAATGTATCGATGGAATTTATCATTCATGTTTTGTAAATTGAATATTCATGTTTAAAGCTTTAAAGTTGAATAAATTGGGATGTCAAACCGTTAGCATCTCTTCATTGTAAAAAAAAAAAAACTAAACAAATTCCTGGGGACTCTTATTTTTTCTGTAGGATGGGAACTACATATTTTAGTCAGAAGTTTTTGTGATGGAGTACATTTAACATTGATGCACATGTTAACGTTTGAAATATTTTAATGTTAGGCAAACATCCCAATGCCATTTCACATACCAGAAATGTTTTTCACTTGTGGGTTATGTTTGGGCAAGAACAAAGCAATTTATTGCAGCGTTTGTTGCTTCCTGATTGTAATTAGGCAATTCCATGTGAATCGCTCGGGGCTGAAATTCAGACATTTTGCTTTCAGTTGAAAACACGCAACAGTTTACCTTCATTCCTTCATCTTCTGAACTGTTTATCTCTGTCGGCATGGCGACAGAGATAAACAGTTTGCCTATTGTACCAAAATTATATGTAATTATAAATTTACTGTAGTTTTTGCTTTCTTCATCATTGATTAAACTATCAGAAACTCCAGTCGACTCAATAAACGTTTCAATTGCTTTCTTAATCCTCCTCCTCTTTTCTATCACAGAAGCCTTTATTTATTCCAGGAGGACCACTTATTCTAGTGTTACCTGTTACCTTCCTACTCCCATATGGGAACTGTTGTTATCAGACTGAGCAATCTAACCCAATAACTCTCCGGCACTCTTGTACACTCACACACATCCAAAGATATATAAAAAAACCCTCTCCTTCCATTTTATCTGGCAAAGTGATCTAATGCAGCAGCTCTCCTGCCGTCTGGCTGCCACGACAGGTAAACTAAAGCGGTGGACTTGAATTACTTTCTTCTTCCCCCCTTGTTCCTTTCCTCCTCCCTTGCTTTACCTATCTTCTCCTCCTTTTCCTGCCCTCTCTGTCCTGCTACACAGTCTCACGCTTTAGGGAAGTGATCCATGCAATTGGTCTTGCCCTTACAACAGAGGCTCTATAGTACATGTGTGCCTGTGTATATGTAAATAAGTTAGAAAAGCTGAAATAGAAAGAGAGGGAGACAATAACATCACATACACACATAAAACACCCACATTTCTTGGGTTGTAACTCTAGTGGTTTAAGTCCCCAGGTTCTCAACTTAAATTACTAAGAAAGAGTGCCGAGGATCAAAGACTTTCAACCCATACAGGTTATATAGGTGCTAAATTTGAACAGATTTACGAGGATTATCAAAAGTCTGTGAGAGGATAAAATGCCACTGCTGAGCGCTCAGGTGTGTTGGTAGTGCAGATTTGAATGAACAACTGACTGATACACAATCAGTTAAAACGGCCTATCTCATCAACATGGAGCCAAACGTGGGGCACAGAAATAAACTCTGCTCACAAAGGTTGAGGTCACATGTTCTTGTGGACATGACATTACCCAAACCAGAGCTTTTAACGAACTGCCCACAGATACTCAGTAGTGATTGCAAATACACTACTGAGGTTGACCTTGGAGGTTGCTACGATTCTGTTCCATTGTCTTCCTCTTATCTGGGTTCGGGTTGCGGGGGCAACAGCTTTAGACAGAAACCCAAGCTTCTCTCACCCTGGCTGCATCCTCTAGCTCACTTGGGAAGATCCCTAAGTGTTCCCTTTCCAGCTGTAAGATATAGTCTCTCCATGGGTCTGGGTTCTGCCCCCGGGTCTCCTCACAGTAGGATGTGCCCAAAACACCTCACCAGCAACGCAACGCGTTCAGGAGGCATCCTAACCATATATGCCTGAAACACCCCATCTGGCTTCTCTCCCCTCGGACAAGCAACGACTCTACGCCAAGCTCCTGCCGCATGGCAGAGCTCCTCACTCTATCGCTGAGTGAGAGCCAACCCACCCACCCTGCGGAGAAAGCTCACTTCAACTGCTTGTATCCATGATCTTGTTCTTTCAGTCAAAAAAAAAATTGATAATATGACAGGATGAAAATGAAAATTGTTGCACATATGTCTGCTTCACCCTACTTCTCACATATACTTCAATCATTCATTATTAATAAAGTTGGTGACATAAGGCAGGCACTACTATGCAGTACAACACATTGGCATTGAAACCTTTTTTTATAGTCTTAATTCTATTTTCTATTGTTTTGATTGTTGCTGTTATTGAAGAACTTTAAAATTACACAGAAATATAAAGCACATTAAAACAAATAGGGTTATTATGATATGAGTAAGAAAAAAGAAACTTTTTTTGCTGATGAAAAGACACGTGACCTTCAAAAAAATCTGTTAAAGTTTTTTTTTTTCTTTTGCCTTGATTTTTAGAATTTTATTATTTTTTTCCCCCCGTCTGTTTCTGGAAGATGAAATTGATCATTTGACCCTTAAACGGGCAAAAGTTTTTCCTCTGTTTTAACTCTGAACGGATGCACACGCTTTCGAACTAACAGAAAACCGAAAGTAAAGCCCGGAAGTTGCTCACTTCTCGAAAAATCTCGTTTTCTAATGTTTTCTAACGTGACTTGCCACGAACGCTTTCGGCCGTTTTACCTGATTTTACATATCTAGTGCTGTCGCTTTTAGCTGCTACATCCTGTAAAGGTTTAAAAATGATAAAAAATTTGGACATGTTCTTTCCAAATAAATTGCCAGTTTGTTTTTCTTGTATATACAGCTGAAAAAAGTGTGTTTTTGCTGTTCATCAATGGGTCCTTCCATAAAATGCCTTTATAATTCTGATAAAACCAAATAACCTTGGTGTGCATCTCAGTAGTAAACACAAATATAAAAAAAGAGCGACCATTCAAACGATTTACTGGTGGCAAGTCTAAGATTTAATGTTGCCCATATGATTGTGTAATGTGACGAAAAGAGACGCTGAGGTATATAGAAAAAGCAGTTAGTTGGTGTGTGTGTGTATAAAAGTGTAAATACAGACTAAGCCAACAACTTAAGGAATGGAGAGGCCCTCGGGGAGAAGTCCCGATCCCTCCACTGGAACAACTTCCTTTTGGATTTTATTGTTTTAAAGCTGCTTTTAATCAATTGTTCCTTTTTTTTCCTCTCAACTATTTCTTTTCTCTCTCATTAATAAGCTGTTTCATTGCTAAATGTATTTTTAATTATTTTATGGGTATTAGTGGGTCAAAAACTGTTGTGGGTGTTTTCTGTATTTGTCGTTGTAAATACACGAGTAGTAATTTAGTTAAAAAAAAAAGTTTTAAAAAAGCATAGACCCTTAAAATTGAGTGAAAAATCAAGCCATAATAGCCATTTTTTTTGCACCTTCAACTTCATGTTTTCCCCTTTGAACCCTTTTCTTACGCGTTAGACACTTGTTTTTTCACTCTCCACCTGTCTAATTTGTTCACAAATGCCCCAACTTTCTTTCCAAATATCTTTCTGTAATGTCTTTTCATCTCACCCCCTCCCGTGCACCTCCTGTTCTATTCAGCTTAAGGCTAGGGATCAGTGTCTCAGACATACACATACAGGAATGTAGTAACATGAGAAGAGGGATGGGAGTAACTTTCTGTATTGTAACTTGTGTGAAGTAACTGTGGTTAGAACAGCTTTTCATGTTCCTTGTCATTTATTTAGAAATCCGGTTTAATTGCTGTATAAAAGTTCTCATATTACACCTAGAGAACATCCCATTAAATTCTATCACCCTTCAAGTTATCAAAACGTAATTGGATTTTTAAAAAATGTATTTAATATTTGATAATGATAAAATCTCATGTCAAGCAAGAACAGAAAATTTCACCTGCATATTTACTGGTTCACAAATTTACTGCTACTATTCCTAATGGGTACACCAAATACAATTTTGTTGAGCAAATTCTTATCTACCGTGACAGACTGGCGACCTGTTTGGGGTGTACCCTACCCCTCACCTCGAATCAGCCGGGATGGGCTCCGGCACCCCACGCAACTCCATACAGGCGGTTTAGAAGGTGATTGACTGACTAAAAATTTCTATCTATTGCAGTACCTGTGCATTTACGTTCAAAGGAAAAGTAATTTCAAATCTGAAATTTTAGCAAAGTCAAGCGTGTACATTTACAAAGTACATTTGTTCATATTTAGGGAAGAGAAGACAAAACCATTAAAGCACAAATGTCAAAAGTGGGGTTGCATGGTGGTGCAGTGGTTAGCATGGTGGCCTCTCAACAAGAAGGTTGTGGGTTCGAGTCCCGGTTGGGGACAAGGCTTGGAACACTGGCCTTTCTGTGTGGAGTTTGCATGTTCTCCCCATGTATATGGGAGTTTTCTCAAGGTATCCTGGTTTCGTCCCACTCTCCAAAGACACACGTGTTAAGTTAATCAGCTGCTGCTGAAAATGCCCCTTGGAAGCCCCGTATCACTGGACTTAATGACTACAGGCCTGTGGCGCTTACATCTGTAGTCATGAAATCATTCGAACGCCTGGTCCTCCCTCATCTCAAGCACTTCACCTCTCCCTCTCTGGGCCCTCTGCAGTTAGCCTACAGAGCCAACAGGTCTGTAGACGACGCCATCAACATGGCCCTCTACTTCACCCTGCAGCACCTGGACTCCCCGGGAACCTATGCTAGGATCCTGTTTGTGGACTTCAGCTCTGCATTCAACACCATCCTCCCTACTCTGCTTCAGGACAAGCTCTCTCAGCTCAACGTGCCTGACTCCACCTGCAGGTGGATTACTGACTTCCTAACAGACCGGAGGCAGTGCGTGCGGCTGGGGAAGAATGTCTCCACCTCTCGCACTATCAGCACAGGATCTCCACAGGGCTGTGTCCTCTCACCCCTGCTCTTCTCCCTGTATACCAACTCCTGCACCTCATGCCCAGATGTTGGTGCAGTTTTACACAGCCATCATCGAGTCTGTCCTCACCTCCTCCATCACCGTGTGGTACGCTGGAGCCACAGCCAGGGATAAACACAGACTGACGCGCATTGTGCGCTCCGCAGAGAAGGTGATCGGCTGCAGCCTTCCATCTCTCGAAGACCTGTACGTCTCCAGGACTCGGGGGCGTGTAGGTCGGATAGCAGCAGACCCTTCCCACCCTGGACATGGACTTTTTGAGCGACTCCCCTCGGGCAGGAGGCTCCGGTCCATTCCAACCAGAACGTGCCGCCACAAAAACAGCTTCTTCCCTTCTGCCGTTGGACTTATGAACTCTTTATAACCTGGATCCCCACATCTCTAGTCACTTCCCTTTTGTCACTTTACTATCTTTATTATTTTCTACTATTTTCTATGACATTGCACTACTTTTCTTTTTCTTTCTGAGCACTCTTAGTTTTGTTAAAATTATTATTATTATTATTATTATTTTTAAATATATTTTTGCACACCAGTACCATAACAAGTTCCTAGTCTCTGATATTTTTCACTGACATGGCAATAAAAGCATTCTGATTCTGAATATTTGTTGGGATGGTTGTCTGTGTGTGTGGTCCTTCAACGGACTGGCGACCTGTTTAGGGTGTATCCCGCCTCTCGCCTAAACTCAGTCAGCCGAGATAGACTTCGGCACCTCGTATAACCCCATTAGGGATAAGTGGTTCAGAAGGTCAATAAATGTCAAGAGTGAGATTTCAAGCTTCTTTTAACCAGTGAAAAGGCTGATGGTACTTTAAGTTATAAAAATCTGTTCCAATATTGAAAAAAAAAAAGCAAAAACTTGCTGGATATCCAATGACAAAAAAAATACACAATACCACTAGCTCTTTCCAGTTGAAGGCAGTGCAAAGGTATTGTTACCTGGAACTTCCCAGGCGAGGTGCTTACAGAATCTTCAGAAAATAAAAAAGAGGAATAGCTACCATCAATTTGTACTCAAAAGTATTTTTTCTCAGCCACTAAAAAAGTACCCAAGTAACGTAGACCACAATCTCACAATGACACCACACAGACTATTTCCAGGTTTAGCCACTTCCTCGGCAACTGAAGAAGGAAGTTCAGTTGCTGAAGTAATAAATTAAACGTTAAACGAACTGGGAGTCGCTGTTGATTTTGGATTTGAAACTCCTGCAGCTTTGCTGGAAGTGAAAAGTTGGGAAGCCCTGAGATAAAATGACAAAGTAGGGGGAAAAGACATAAAAAAAATGATTTACCATACTTTTTTCTTTTTTTAAAAAGAAAACTTTAAATATGAACCTTACTAAACATGAAGACAGATACTTTGCTAGAAAGTGATTCCATAAAAGTTCCACAAACTTTTTACAGTTGATGACTAATGTCATTTAGCTACAATTGCTAGCTTTAAAAAATATCTAAAATCAGGCAAACCTTATTTTTCTAGCACAACAAATTAGAAAAACATCTACAGTATGTCAGTACTAATCATTTTAGCCAAGAAAAGTACACATAGTTACAAAAGTTCCTTGCATATAATCCTTACATTCATACATGCTGTTCCACCAAGCAGCTGTTCCAGCTCTGCCCCACCCAACTTGGCCCCGCCTAGCAGCTGTTCTGAAGCCTCTCGTAGACTGCGGAGCGCTACCGGACATACAAATTTGCCCTCAGGGGACCAATAGAGTATTCTCAATCTGAATTGACATAGTAATTGGCAAATACACAGAAAAGCAAAATCTTGAAAGTTAGCTTTCACTTTATTGCTTTTTTGATTTGTGTATTACTCACTTGGTTTGTTAAGCATTTCAGATTAAAAAGTTGTTTTTTGCTAAAGCTAATTTGTTTGGCTGAATTTTGCTCTTGTTTACTTGTATGTTCTTGTTTTTCAGAGATACAGAACAGTCATAATGAACAACTTTGAGCAAGGAATCCCAAACTTGTCAGAGTGCAAGCCTCAATTTTAGGTTGGTAACTTCCCTCCCTACCACCTCCCACTTAGTAACATTGGAAAAAATTGTTTTTGTTATATAAAAAAAGTACATTAACGACAAAGACAAGAAAAGATATATCCACTTTAAATTTCTGGAAATTGTGTACCATCATACCCCTCTGGGGGTCAAAACTCCCACTTTGGGAACAACTGACTCAGAAAACTATCCTTTGATTTAACCAAAATAAACATGATGAATGACACCTTTAAAAAAAAAAAAAAAAACTTTTTATGACGTTCTGATTTTTACATGTCAGCTCATCATCAAAAGGGAAAGGACCTTAATTTTATTTGTCATATCCTGTTAGTGATTCTTCTGAGGACGCGTAACCAGGTGTATGAATTGAACCTCACCATGTTATTACCATTAAGAAGTTTCTGTCAATGTCTTTACTTTGACATTGACAGAAGAATTTTACTTAGGAGTAAAATTCTAAAAACTAGTGTCATCCGAAAAATATGTCTTGCGTGAGTACTGACAGACTTCTATTACTCTATTACTCTTACTTTATTGCTTGTTTATTATTATTATATTTCATTAAAATGAAAATGATTAAAGAATTCTGGTAAATACTGACTCAGTAGAGTGTCTTGGTGTTTTGTAATTTCCCTCTAACTCACGATGCAAGCGAGAAGAGTTTCTTTACACTGTTTGTGTGTTTTTTTATTAAAATTTTATCTGTTCTGTTTCAAGATTATATATTTGTAGTTTATTATGAGAAAAAATATGTACAATTTAAACAGTTTAAAACTGTCTTCATAGTCCACTATTTATATTTGATTTTGAGAAATTTGCCTGAATCTTGATGAATAACAGATTGATTATAAGACATTCTTCTGAAAATCTTCACCTGGATCTTGCTTGGAATAATAAAGCATTTGCTTATGACTTCGAAAAACTACATTTAAATATATATTTTTCTCAGTTAAGTTGTTTTGTAAAAGTGCAATCAAATGGGATGGAGGGTGTGTGTGTGTCTGTAACTTTTGAAAATAACTGGATCTTTTAACTGTCAGGTTTTTGGAAAGTGTATCAAGGGCTTTGCAAAAACAAGGGTTTTTACAAGTAAAATTAAACAGTGTCTGGCATCATAAAGACAGAATGACATTCTGACTCTGACAAACTTGCCAGATGGCCAAAAGTGCTCATAGAACTCAGTAGCCTATGTTTAGTTCTCAAAGCTCATCATGTTTGTCCTGACAACGTTAAACTCACGTCGACTTGTGTATAAAAGCACACCTCAGGTGGCCCTGTTCCACATCTGGTACTACTTCACAGGTCACCTCAGAAGTGTATCAGAGGTGAGACAACTTTGAACAGATGTTCACTTTTCCCTTTCTTGATCCACATCAGTTTGCAATAAAAGTAGAATCAAACCAAAAAGTACAATCATCAGACCCTACGGAGTTATTCTCCTCAAAAAGTTTTGTTTTGGACATGTGCAGAGGAGAGAGAGAGAGATTAGACCGGCAGAAGGATGATGGGTTTGGAACCACCAGGAAGGAGGCCTAGAGGAAGACCATAGAGGAGGTTCATGGACACAGTGAAGGAAGATATGAAGATGGTTGACGTGACCAAAGAGGATGCAGGAGACAGAGTTAGATGGAAGAAACTGACTTGCTGTGGTGACCCCTGAAGGGAAATATTGAAAGGAGAAGGCATCACATGATGAAATCACTGACACCCACACACACAAAAAAAATATTCAACATCACATAGACAAAAACTGGAACAATATAAGTATGTTTTTGATGTGAGACTTTGGATAATGTTGGAAATTGATTTTGCATGAAGTCCTCCCTTCAAAGTCAAATTTCCCTTCAGGGATCAATAATGCATTTTAATTTATTTCAATTAAAACACTTTTAGGTTCATGTTAAACTAATTCGCTTTACAAAGGTACAGTTTGTCTAAAGCTTTTTTTAAATCCAAAATGAGTATATCGATACCAAAATCAAGCTTGATAAAAACCCATAACCACTTTTATAAGGACTTTTACAGAATTACTCATGCTTTGTTTTGCTAGAGGTAATGTGGTACAGTGCTACAATGTTTTTTGAACAATGTGTTTAAACAATGTGTCATGAAAAATACAGCGTTTTTTCTTTCCTGACTCCAGAAACAAATTAAACTTGTTTCCATTTATTTTTTTGATGATGATAATAAATGGTGAATGTTCTGAGGAGAGGTTGTGTGTTTTACAAATTCTTCCAATTTGTTTTTTCCAAAAGGAGACATTAAGACATAATGAATAACAGTGCCATCTGTGCAACACAATTTGATACTTTTTCATTTCTTTTTATCACATTTGAACTCTTTTTGTCACAGTTTTGATTTTTAATAATAAAAAGAGTGTGGTTATTTCATTTTTATTTGTTTTACTAATCAGTTTGTAATCTACAACAGAATTGACAAGAAAAATTTGAAAGATAATGTAAGTCTCAATGATAGACTGAGGACTTGTGCTGGGTGTACCCTGCTATCATGCGGTGTCAATGGATAAAGTGGTATTGATTTAAATTGGCATCGGTTTAGGTTTATTCTGACACCATTTTGAGGAAAGAACTGAGGGATTTTGATGCTATTCCAGTTTTTATCTTTCTGTTTTGGAAAAATTTTTAAAGTATAGATACACGTCATGCAAACAAAACGTTTTACTGGATTATTTCACACGCACATACGAACAGATTGAGATTTAGCCTGACAAATATCATTGCCAATTCATTGAGTACAGAGGAATTTTCCATTCTTCCACAGCTGTTCGGCGTCTTAAAACTGACTTGTGTGACTAAACAAAAGAGGTGGAGCCTGTAAAAAAAAAAATCACTGCTTTTGTTCATCTTCTGCAGTCTTTGACATGCTCGTCAGGCTTTGAGTGTTTCCAGCACTTGATTTTCTTTACAGAGACAAAAATCCTTTCACTCATTTTGTTAAAAGCACACAAGTACTCTGTTTAATGTTCTGAGCTGCTGCTAAACTTAAGTTATTACAAAACTGCAATTTTTTTAAAAACAGCTCATGAGCATTTTTGCGTCTTTAAATAATAAAAAAAAAACTTTTGAGTTTACTTCATTTTACTTATTTGACATTTTATTGGACAGTTTGGATGTTAGACTTAAGAATATGCTTTGTTTCATTTTAAAGCTTAATTCCCAAATGACTATTTCCATCCTGGCTGCAAGGTGGTACAGGGATTAGCGCAGTGGCTGCTCGCCAAGAAGGTTGGGGTTTGAGTCTTGGAGTGGGCACGGGGCTTGAAACACTGGCCTTTCTATCTGGAGTTTGTATGTTCTCCCATGTATGCGTGGGTTTTCTTCGGGTACTCTGCTTTCCTCTCACTCTCCAAAAACATGCATGTTAGGCTAATTGGCCGCTATAAACTTGCCTCTAGGAATGAGTGTGTGTGTGAATGGTTGCGAGTGTCTGACCGCACAACAGACTGGCAACCTTTGAGGGGTGTACCTTGCCTCTCGGCTGAAATCAGCTGGGATTGACACCGGCACACCTCAATCTGAATAAGCAGTTCAGAAGACGAAACAAAACTATTTCCATCCCAGTTTAACTAAAATTTCTTCCATTTTTAGATGGCAAAACTTTGTGAAACTTTTTGAAAATAATCATCTGTAAGGAAAATATGGTGCTACTTAATGCTAATAAATTTTTTTTTAAATCTGAGCAAATATCAGCAGAAAAATGCAATGCAAGGCATTTGTTTTATATATACTGTATTTTTCAAGCAAACTTCAGTAGTTTTTCTTATTGAATGTTCTGATTAACTCAGGTGTGTTTATAAATGACAGTCAGGATCCTTCTGCACCCGCATCGTGACATGTGCATTCTTTCTGTTACCTTTTAGTATTCCTCATTTCAACAACTCAATTTCTGTCATAAATTAATTTTGCTAACTTTCTCATCGACAACTTCTTGGTACAAATGCTCTGCACTCACTTACTTTCTAAACTATCTTTAACTCCATCACTCTGTGTCTTAGTCTCTTTCCTCTGGAGACAATGTGAATAATTCAGTGTTCTGCTCTGATAATCACGATGACTGGACTTTCTTCCATTTTTTTCATACTTTTACCACAACCTTTTTTAAATTGAAAGTCTTTAGAACTTGTCGTAAAACAGTGATGTGCAAAAAAGTAAATGTAATCTTAGAGAAAAATGTTTTTTTGTACAAGTAAAAGGAGCTGAGCTTCTCCTTTAATCTTTTATTTCGAATCAGTTTTCAAAAATGTCAAAGCAGATTCAAGATGCTGATTCTCCAGTGATGTTAAGTGAACAGAAGCAACAGAATGTCTTTTTATGTGAGCTGAAATGGAAAACAATAAAAATGCAAGTTATCATTTACTAAGAATTATGTGGATCTTAGGCTAAGTGAGCTTTTTTGTTCGGCACTACCACAGTGCCACACAAGTTAGGGATTTATCAAAAGCACCGTAATTCTAATTAGGCAAAGTAAGCCTCATAAATCACAGTAGGAACAAACTTCAGATGTAAATCAACTTCAAATCCATCCCACCTCAACCAAACATCAAGAACACCAAATAGATATGGACCATGCAAATGACGTGATGAATATTCAGTGGTTCTCAGATCATCCAGTGGCACTTTGAAATACTTACGAACAACAGTGAGATGTTGTCATTGTGCAGCTATCGTGACAACACCAACAAGCTGAAACAGGTTGAAAACAGTCACCATGGCAACTCTGTGATTGACACATACCTAGATCTGTCTGTGAACTAAAGAAGAAATATTTTTAACTCTTAGTGGTGATAAAGACAGATGCAAACCGTCCACCCAGAATTAATATTTGCTACTGGAGGCGGTCCAAGCAATTTGGGACTGAAGAGGATTCAGCAGATAGGGTTAAATGGAAGAAACTGACTTGCTGTGGCAACCCTGAAGGAAAATGCTGAAAGGAGAAGAAGAAGACTGGAGGCGGTCTAAGCAATTTCCAGATTGATCTTTTATTAATGTTATTATTACAATTTTTTAACATTCTTATGGCAACAACTTCAATGTCGTGCACGGTTTCAAAATGAGTTAAAATCTGGTCATTGACAATGAGCATATATTTTAATTAAACATTGTTTCCGAAAACTGGTCTGTCTGTGTAGAGTTTACATGTTCTGCCCGCGTATGCGTGGGTTTCCTCCGGGGACTCCAAAAACATGCATGTTAGGTTGATTGGTTACTCTGAAAATGAGTGTATCTGTGTGGATGTATGTGAGGGTGTGGCCTTGCAACAGACTGACAACCTGTTCGGGATGTATCCCGCCTCTTGCCGAAAATTAGCCAGGACACACTCCGGCACCCCTGGCGATCCCTTCAGGGACAAGTGGTCAGAAGATAAAACAAATCTTTTTCCATTTTAGTACAAAGTCCCTTGGACATTGAATGACTATGGCTTTTGTTGTGTCGCCTACAGTCTGTTTTTGTCCTTGAGAACAGAATCTTTGTTAAAGAAAAATTCCATTTTATTCTTTTTTAAATAAAATTGTCCCTTTGGGTTCTCTAAGAACATCACTCTGAAGTTTGTCTGTTTTGGTGAGTTAAATTAGTAACAATGGAGGCTATGTTTGGATTAGATTTTTTTTGATCCAGCAATTTTAGTATTTTGAAGAAACACTGCTGAAAATATTGCCATCTGGAGGTTTAAAAAAAGTGTTGAAGAAAATGGATGGAAATAGCTCAAAGTTTTTATGTTAAAACCTTTGTCGTATGATGGTAATTTGATACCAATGGAAACTAATTCCAATCATGCACAACTTAGTATTGTTATCAACTTTATCAATGATGGTGTCTCTTCTGGTCTTGACTTTTTAGAAGCATCTTGCAACCAAATGTGTGTCATTTGACAGTGAGCTAACTAATTAGATGTTCATTTATTACTTTAATCTAGTGATTAATGCCTGTCTGAAAGAGAAAAAAAAAAGAGATCTTAATTGGCATTCATACACATGGTCACATTCTAACAAAAAAGTTTAAGCATTGAAAGACAGACTCGCACACTAACACTCTTCCCACCAGTCCCCCGCAACTGGTAGTCCATTATGTGCTCGTGTCAACACAAATACATCCTCTCTTTGTGAGGTCTGTGTTTGCTCTGACATGTTTAACATGTTCCACTCTGTCAAAGCCACAAGTTGCGTGATCACTGGCATACATACACACACACGCATACCACCAAAGCTTTCACTCTTTTCTTCCGCTGTATATTTGTCCGCATGTCTGGGGAGCAGCGGAGCAAAGTGGGATAACCTTCTTTTTTCCCCCTACCTTAACTTTTGTCATGAAAGTCCGCCATCTGCCCTCCATTTTCTTTCCCTTTATCACCCCTCCCCAGTCACACTTTCTTAAACTCTTGTTCAACACAGTCTTACCTTTTATTATTTGTGTCTTGAGCTTGTTTTGTCAGACTCCATTTATCTGTCTGTAGTGGTAATTGGTGCATACTTGTCTAATGGATGCATATAGCAAACCCTGCTTTCATATATTTCTAACAAAATTATGTCCGTCAACTCTTTTGTTTAGTTTTTCAGCAAACAAAGAGCAGCATGTTATGAATAATGACCTCACAAAAACATTGAATTACTTCTGACAGTGAATGTGTTTGATCAGATCATTTTTTGAGCTCATACTGTCATTGCAGGATTTCGCCTTTCAGAAAAGATTCTGCTCTCTTGTTTAGGGTTATCTGGAGTATTCCAATATGGCTGTCATTCCACATTTGTATCTCTTAACAAAACATAATTACATATGTGAACAATTAAAATGTCAAAAAGAGAGAGACAACAAAAAAAAATGATGATCTATTTTAATAAACACCTGGAAAACAAAAATTTTTAAATGGAGTTTTCTTTTTTTAAAAAATGCTCTTTGCTCCTTTCCCCCCTTTCATATACCTTAGATGTTTCAGGACAAGATGTTACAAATTGGGCAACACAATGGCACAGTGGTTAGCACAGTGGTCAGACAGCAAAAAGGTCAGGGTTTGAGTCCTTGAGAGGGGGTGGGTTTTGAAACATTAACCTTTCTGTATGAAGTTTGCATGGGTTTTCTTTGGCTGCTCATTTTCCTCCCACTCTCCAAAAACATACATGTTAGGTTGATTTAAAACTATGAAATTGCGCTTAACCAAAATACTGTAGTACCTCCAAGGAACGTTAGCCTGAAGTTCTCTAAAGGTTTGGGTCTTTTTTAGTTGGTGGTTATGTTAGAACCTAACTTTCCCAGAACGTTAAGAGAACCAAACTCCTAACGTTCCCTGAAAGTTGCAAATAAAACCTTCAAATAACTTTATTTAGAGTTTGCTGAATTAGTGTGGATGATTATCTGAGTGTGGTCCCGCAGCAGACTGGCGAACTGTTCAAGGTGTACCCTGCCTCTCGCCTTAAAGCAGATGGGACAGGCTCCAAACTATCCTTGAAACTATCCTTTTCTTTCCTACTTTCAAAGATAAATCTTTTCCTCATTCACTCTTTTTTTCCTCCAGTAAACTCTCTCTTTTTTCTTTTCCTGTCGTCTAACTTATTTCGTACATATTTGATGACTTCAGCACTGTCCAGGGTAATATTTACACGTCTGCCGTGTCATATGGAGCATCTACAGGATCCGCTGGAGATGTGCCGCACATATTAAAAATTTAAACACATCTCGCAGTGATGATTTAAAAAAAAAGCAAGTAAGGGACTTCTTGTGTAGGATGACTGATGCTGAGTCATGTACATACTTTGCCACTTATTAGGTTTTGTGGATCTAACTTGATGTTTGGTTCCTTTTTGTTTCAATGGAGTCATCTTGAGGGTCAAAATAATTGAAAAACTTAATAAAATTTCAGCTTAATAGTGAGGATGGCAGGTGGATGTGACCGTCACAGTGGAGGGCTCTAAGTTTGATTTTTACCTGCAGAGTTTCCATGCTCTTCCAGCACATGTGTGAATCATAAGAAAGCACTTAGTTCTGGTGTTTCTCAATTTTCCCTTTGAGGGCTCGATGGAGTTGTTTGTCTCTCTGTCGGCCATGTGATAAACTGGTAACCAATCTAGAATGTACCGTGTTTTTTGCTCATAGCAATTATGGGGTTTTATGCTGAGTGACTCATTAGCATGAGTACATAAAACTGAGTGTCAGATGGATTTTCCTGAATGTAGAAACAAATAGGCAGATACGTTTGTCATCACGTAGAAAAAGATTCAAGTTTTTCAAAACTTAAGATACAAGATTTTTGTCAATTACTGTATTTACACGTACTAGAGTCAATTTATTTTTTGTGTGGACAAGACAAAACATCATAAAAAATACATTGAATATTGACTACTAAGGTGCAAAACAAGCCAATGTGGAGAATTGTAAAGAAATTACTTTTGCTGCATTGCTCCACAGCAGGCAGCTGTGATGGTGCTTTATGGTGGGAGTAACTGGGAATTTGGTGTCTGCTCCAGTGACACTTAGGATAGCCTAGTGGGAATTGAATCAGCTTATCCCAGTCCAAGGATGAACATCTTACCTTTGAGCTAACGCTAAGGCCACCCCGCTCACGGGGAGAACATGCAAGTTCACACAGAAAGGCCAGTGTTTCTAGCCTCGCCCCACTCTGGGACTTGAACCCCCAACCTTTAGGCTGTGGGGACACCTTGCTGACCACTGCGCCATTGTTCTTAGGTATGATAGATAAATGATAATTTTGTGAATTGAAATGATGAGTTTGCACAATTTTTATTGTGATTATGTGCACACTTACCACAAATCTGACAAAGATCTTTTTGGTCGATTAAAAGTGAAAAGCCTAAACACACAAACATCTGGTCCAAGTTACCTTGACCATTTGGTCAAATTTAATGGAATTAAGTCAAAACTATAAACTGTGGCTTGAAATTTGAATGCACGTTTTTTCAATCAAAAGTAGTAGTTTCATTCAAGTGGTTCAAGTTCTGACTGATGTCAAAGTTCTTTTTGTTTTTTTACCAAATACTATCAATATATAAACACACAGACGCGTTCCTAGTTAGCAGATCTCCTTCACTGTTGTACATGCAGGTCTTTGCACCAAAAGCCATCTGTGCTTTAACAGAGAGTTGTGTAGATTATGTTGTCCAAAGAGAGAGAGAGGGAGAGAGGAGGAGGAGAGAGAGAGGAAGACAGAGAATTACGCACACCCTGATCGACTCCACACAGATCCAGTGTGGCGCAAAGGCAAGAGGCAACCCTACAACTGTTAAGTTTTCTCCAAAGGATTCTGTGTGAAAAAAAAAAAAAATCACCTTCATGTCGACTCTGTTGGATACTAACCCGCCGATGCTATGGTTACCTTTATTACGGTAGGAACACCCTTTGTTTGCTTTTTGGAGCAGGTTTGACGCAGAGAAAGGCTTCCCTTAAACATGTCAATTTAACCAAATTTGATATAAATTCATTGAGAAATAAAAATTTCCCAGAGAAATGGCTCAAAGTTGATTTAATTGTAAATCAAACAACTTTGGCAAAGCTGAAGCATCAAGTTTTATAAGTTTCAGAAAGGTTAAAAATTTCACTTCAGAAACTTTTGATTGTTTTTAAGTATTTAATTTTAAAATAAAGAAAGTTTTTTTTTTTTTTTGCATTTCTAATTTTATTTCCTCAGATAGGTTTAAGATTTGGCAGGTAAATGTGTGTGCGTCCTCAAGGCAAACCGGTATGGACAGACACACACTTTTATTTACTCTCCTGTCTTGGCGCACAGGTACACAAAGGAGATGGGTATTTCCGACCTTGGTTCTCACACACGCAAACATTAGGTACTCATGCAATATTTAAAAAAAAAAGACCAGAAACGAAGTTTGAAGAGGTTTTGAGTAGTTTGATTTTGATGATTACGCATGAGAAATGTTCAAATTGTGTGAGTGAACTTGTACCCACGCGGTAATTATTTGCTTCAGCTCGCAGTTTGTGGGTGTGAGAGCAGATTTCACTTTCAAAACAAAGAGGGGCTGTGCGTAAAATGCCGCACTTTTCCTTCGCCCACAGTGCGGTCATCGCTCCGTAGAAGCGGGTATAATTATATGGAAAGCCATCAGGGCGAAGATTCGCAAGCATCTAACGTGCTTGGATAAGCGCGAATATGTACCTTGATAGTGTTCCATATAATTCGGCTTGTGTTGCATGCATGCACTCTAACTTGGAAAGATGACGTTTCTTTACGCATAAAGGCCATAAGCTGCTTTAAAATCTACCTAATTATGTTGCTTTGTCATTTACCTGAAAGTGAATCATGCACGTGGACGTGTTTTTTTTTCTTTTCTAATTCCAGCATTAGTCACCAAAACTGCAAGGTGAAAAGAAAATTACACACATTGTTCAATGCATTTCTGTGCATGTAAAGACAGATACAGTCAATGAAAAAGAAATCATGCTTTGCAGCCACAAGACAGTGCGCGTTTTTACGTAATGGCGCGGATCAGTGTGCGTTTTGAGGTTTTAGTGGATGCGTTCCTACTGCTGTCTGCCTGTATGTGTGTGTGTTAGAGGGAGAAAGAAAAGAGCAGAAGAACAGCTGTTGCTGTTGTGGATTTGACCCTGGGCCTTCTCTTGACATGCAGGCAGACAGCTAAGGAACATGGAAGGAGGCAGCCCACAGTGACCAGGTCCACTCTAAAACTCAGTGGCAGCTTTAGTCAGCAACGGCCTCCAACTCCCCAAGAGACTCTACAGCTGCAAACAGGGTGCTAGTCATGAAACTCTGTGCAGTGCAGCTGCAATGACTCCCTTGGACGTGAATTATTTTGTGTTTTATTGCAAGAGGACAGAAGAAATGGGGAGTGGGTGGTAAACGGATAATGGGAGGAGTTGATAGCAAGCACATAAAGTACAGTAGCTATTTGGAAAACGTCTTGTCTCTCTTGGCATCACATTCCAACCTGTTTGTCGGCAAACCTTGTCCTCGGGCTCATTCATTAGTCCCACAGTACTCACTGATACTGACCTTATTGTCGTTAAAACCCATAGAAATATGTTTTTAAAAAAGTGGATTTTTTTCATCAAGTTAGAAAAACAGTGGTTTTACTTTGAAGCTTGCTGATGTTTGACAGTCAGGTGGACTTTGTTGGTGAGGATGTCCTTTCTCTGGGCAATTTAGTATATGATGAAAGGAACAAATGCAACCATGTGATCTGAACTTGCACTTGCTGAACTGGTCTCTTGTTGATTTACAGTGTTGAATCAGTCAACACATACTTGTATTCTTGATAGATCAGAAGAACTTCCTCTATTTGCAAGTTTTCTCACTAACTTGGAGTGCAGACATGTAGAGCAATAACTTTTGATCATATTGTTCAATGAAACCCACAGGTGGTCTGGCAACAGCGTGCTGTGCATGAGCTGTAAATTCACCAACACAATCCAAAAACAAGTCTGAAGATCAGTCTGATTCACTGACTGCGAAACAGTATAGAGTCTATGAGACATATTAGTCTAAGTTGCTGGGTTGACAAATGGACCCATTTGGTCAACAGCCAGTTTTAACCAGTTTATTGAGGAAAAGGGAAGTCAGGGAAAAGATGCCGGTGAGTCAGCCTGCCTCTTTTCTAACATGGGCAGGCATTGGTCCTGGGCAGGACATAAACAAACAAAACATGACGGAAAAGAACAAAGGACCAGAAGGTAAATGATCATAACAGTAGTTGTGTATTGGAAATGCTACACATAAGTCAATGCTATCTTTTTAGAGTTACAGAGGTCTCACTGTCTATTGTTCGTGGAAGTGGTAGCCTTGAGGAGACCATTTGCAATCTGAGTACTTGATCCACAAGTCAAAAGTGAGATTTTAACAGTTCCTTTTTCTACAGCTGTAACTTGGGAGCATGTTAAGGCAAGAATGCTGAGTTCTTTAGTTTATGTAGGTTGAAAACTGGGATCTACTGTACGTATTTCTAATATGAGTTTTCCTAATTCTCTCTTGACATTTTCTCATTTATATCTCTTGCTAAATTAATAATCAACAATCCAAATATCCGTTACTTTTAAATTCTATCCTAATTTTTTTGTGGTAGAAAACTTGCAAGTTGCAACTAACTTCAGTTCATAACACTCAAAAATGTTTGTGTGGCATGATTTTTCCCCCTTGCCTGAGCATGTGATGTTTTACTTTTGTTCACCTCTCCTCATGTTAGGCTATTAAATCTAATTCAATTTACAGTTGGCATTTTCCTTTTACCAGTAATTTCCAATTAAATCATCTGGAAATAGCAAAGTTTAATTAGATCACAAAAGAAACTTGAGAGCTTGACCATTGAAATTACAGAAAAATCAAGTCTGTCCGTCCAAGAGAATCACATCAGGCCAAACAAACTTCTTCTCAGTGACGGGAAAGATCTTATTTAACCACTCTCTAATACATGAAAGGGTTTCTAAATTGGTGAACACAAAAGATGATGTGAAACACAAGTCTAAAACAGAGTTCTCTGTTTTCAGCATGTGTCACAGCTCTCCACTGCACCGCTGTAATGAATTCAAATTGATGCAATTAAGGCATTTTCTGTGCATTTAATTTGCTGCAGTTGAGTTTAATGAAACTAATATCGGGTAAAAAGTAGATAGTTTGTTCGTGTCGTCTTGAGTCATCGGTAAGAAGAGTTTCACTTGACTGAGATGAAAGTTTGAATCATCTTTCTCCAGCGCAGTGCATGTAAAAACTTTTTAACTTTTTAAAAAATGTGTTGTTCATAGAAAAAACTAGGAAAATCTAATAACCAGTTTTAAAATGGTAAACAACATAGGAAAATGATTAGATGAATGTGACATACAGAGTAGAAGAGGATTCAGTCGTCAGCGTATAATTAAAACAAGTATAGTAAAGGCTACTGCATTGCGCAGCATGTTGGAGATTTTGGAGATAAAGTCAGAAAGGCCAGACTGAGATGGTTTGGACATGTGGAGAGGAGAGAGAGTACATTGGCAAAAGGATGCTGGGTTTGGAACCACCAGGAAAGAGGCCTAGGGGAATACCAAAGAGGAGGTTCATGGATACAGTGAAGGAAGACATGAAGATAGTTGGTATGACTGAAGAAGATGCAGCAGATAGGGTTAGATGGAAGAAACTGACTTGATGGGTAATGCCGAAAGAAGAAGTGGTATAATCAGAATAAAGGAAGAATTCTCCTGGTTTCGCAGCCTTTAGGCTGGAGTTTCTTAACAAAATGCTGCAGTTGGAAAAAAAAAAAACTTACACAAAAATAAAAGAATTATTCATTCATTCATTCATTTATTTTCTGAACCGCTTAACCCTGATAGGGTTGCAGTGGGTGCAGATGCTATCCCAGCTGATCACAGACGATCAGGTCGTCAATCTGTTGCGAGGCCACACATAAACTCATTCATACGGCCAATTTTTCAAAGGCCAAACATGCATGTCTTTGAAATAGGGGGAGGAAACTAGAGCACCCAGGGAAATCCCACGCCGGGTAGACATGGAGAGAACATGCAAACTCCGTGCCACCGTGCTAACATTGTACCACCGTGCAGCCATTAAGTAATTATTAAATGTCACGTCAGCAGTTTTTTTTTTTTTTAAATACTTTATTAATTTCTGACTGGGAAATTTGTGTTGAAATTTTTGTGTTGCATTGCACCGTAGCAGGCTGTCACCTATGACAGCGCCAATGGTGGGAGAAACGGGTGGTTAGGTGTCTTCTCCAAGGACCCTAGACGTGAACTCAGTGGGATGCAAACCCACGAACTTCTGGTTAACTTCTGGTCCGCTGGCGACACTAACCACTGAGCCACTGTCTCCCCCCAAAGTTTTTCAACAGGAAAATTGTTAAGTCAGTGGTTAAGATTTTAACCGTTTTTTTTTTCTGACTTATTTCATTCCTGAACAAATAGAAATGCTAACTAAATAAAATTCAAAATTGAAGAAGCAGCGAGAAATCCAAATTCTTTCAGTGGGTCTGGTGCAGAAATGTTATAGAGAAGCGACAAACTCCGCTAATCACTCAGAAGCTATAACAGCTTTCCACAGTGTTTCTTGTCTGGTGTCCTTACTTTTCAAATTGCTGTGGGATTATGCAATTATTTTCAAGTGGAGTTCAAGTACCTTCCTGAAAAAAAAGTGGGACTTGAGAAGCTTTTTGGCTTACGTACCAAAACAATGATTAGTAAGCAAGCATTCTGGTTTCCTTCGTCACCGTTTTAACTGTTGAAGTTAGTTATTCTTAAAGTTAGAACTTACTAAGACATCTTACTTATGTGAGGTTAGTTTTCATTGTAGATTCTAAAACGGAATCCTTCACGTTCTGCTAACAGAACCCTTAGAATTTTTTTTTGGGGACCAAATGATTCTTCCACTTGTGTATGGTTTCACTTCACTGCCTTGCTGCTTCAAGATGGTTTACACATTTTACAATGTTTATACGTTGCACATTCTTATGGCTTAGAGTGTAACAGTGAAAATGGAGAAAAGCCACCTTTTCACTGATGGATCACAGTGTTCGCAGTTTGTTTGGGACACATGAACACACACTCCTGTGTTCACTTGGGACTTCTTCAGTTTGAACTTTAACACAAATAATTAAATGTCCTCAGCATTACCTAAACTGAAAAGAAAAACTTTTGGCTTGTCTTTCTAAAGTCAGGACAGATAGGGATCGTGTGGTTTCAAGGTGAGACTTCCCAGCAATTTGGTCATATGACAGTTCGGCTGTCCTCATTCTGTCCATTTTGACCCGGTAATCTGCTTCTCTGTCTTAGCAATTTTCTTTATCGTGCTTCACATCCGCCGTCTGGATCGTTATGTTTCTCTTTTTTCCCCCCGCTCTCTCTTTGAGATCACCTCTCTCTCTTTTTCTCGCAGCTGTCTGTTTCCATAAAAGAATGAGACTCATTGACTGGATGATGTCCTGATCCCGGTGCAGTTGATCTCTGATACTGGCAGCTGGGATGAACAACCATAAAGCCTATTTTTTTTGCCATTTTCTATGCATTTATCAATCAGATTAAAATATAAAGATTAAAAAGGAGTGAGGTTTCCTGTAACTCAGCCAAATTTCTTAGAAGATAAGAAGTGGCTAAGCTTAAAAAGTTCAAATGGGTACGTAAGTGCCCTCTTAATCTCTCAGTTTAGCCATAAAAATTAATCATGACAATAAATCTGAAGATATCAAGATTTAGTTTGACATTGTACGCACACAAAATACACAGAAGTGGGATTTTTGATAGACAGCGAGTTTTCATGTGCCTTCTTGTGCCTCCCAGTGGAGTGTTTGCATCCTGTTTTTTATTTGAATTCATTTGTGTCTGTAGATTTGAACCGTAATTGATGCCTGTGCTATGAGGCAAAAAGTCTTTATTCTCCAAAAAGTAATGGCTGTATCTCAATGAAGGCCTCCATTTTTATCGGAATGGTCTGCTTTTATATTGCTTGTCTGGTTTGCATGAATTGGAGAAATAATTGTAAGCTCTAAAATTGAAAAGCAAGTTAGTTTTAATAAGAATGTATACTTTATTCATCCATCACCAGGGAAATTTGTGTGCTGCATTACACCGCAGCAGGCTGCCATGACGGCACCAATGGTGGGTTAGGTGTCTTCTCTGAGGACCCTAGACGTGAACTCAGTGGGAATCTAACCCACAAACTTCCAATTAACTTTTGGTCCAAGGGCGAATGCCGGGCTACCGAGTCACTGCCTCCCCTGTTGTTTTTGTTGCATTGCTGCGTTATCTATTTTAGTTTGAAGACAAGCATGTTATTTATTATACCCAGTTCTGTAGGTGTTACTTTTTATGATTATAACACCTTATCTATTTCACCTGTCTGTCCTTTTCTTACACTTTTCAACAAAGCAATCCCAAAAAAACATTAGGAATGTAAAAATTTATCAATTTCCTACTTTACGGTTCAAAGGGCCCCCCAAAAAAAGAGCAGTAGCCTAAAACCCCCCAAATGTATGTAATTGAAGCTGTAATAACGCTTATGCTTTGTATTTTCACCTGTCGTAATGTTAGTATTACTGTTAGCCTTTTTTTTTTTTTTAGCCTTTTTTCTTTTCTTTAACGTCTTTAGACACGTTCATGCTTACCAGGAGCTAGTTCATGTCCCTTTCCTATTTTCTAATGATCAACAGGACAGAATATACACAAACAAAACTCATCATTTTAATGTTGTAATTATTGCTGTCTAAGGCTCATTCAAAAAGTTTTTACACATATTTCTAGAAGATTGTTAAATTTTAACCTGCAAAACAATTTGAGCACGAAGTACATTTGTTCGGCTTTGTCTTCTGAAGCACCTGTCCCAAACGGGGAGCCTATCCCGGCTAATTTAAGGTGACTGGCAGCGTACACCCTGAACAGGCTGCCACTTTATTGCGAGGGCAGACACACACAATCATCCACACATTCATTCCTAGTGGCGATTTGGTAGTGGCTGACATGCCTGTTTTTGGAGAGTTGGAGGAAACTTTTGTACCTGGAGAAAATCCACAATTACACGGGGAGAACATGCAAACTCCACACAGAAAGGACATTGTTCCAAGCCTCTTCCTACCTAAGGCTTGAATCCCCGACCTTTTGCTGTCAGGCCACTGTGATAACCATTGCACCACTGTGCTGCCTTCTTATTAAATTAAAAAACAAAGGGGTTTTTTTGGGGTGTGATGCTTGAAATTAGTAACAATTGAGACCAAATCTCACTTTAATGACAGTTCATAAATATGATCATAAATCTCAAATGTCTTTGCGGTACAAAGTGAAGCTGAGTTTATTTTTAATTAAACATGCTTCAAGCTGCAAATTTAAACTTGCAGATTTTCTATCTAAGAAGTTCCCCAAGAAATGCCAAATCAGCACCTGCTGGTTATGACTGTAGTCACAGTTTGTGTACTTTACCTTCTCATCTTCTCTTGTGGTTTGTTTCCTAAATCAGCCATGATACAAAATCAAATCCTGTATTTCTCTCGTCTTGTTTTTGGTTTGGGAGGCAGCTCCCTGAAGCGAAATGAAGCTAAGAAAGTTGGCCTGGAACAGAAAGTTAGAAAGTGTAGTTTCTCTGCTTATTAACACTACATGTCATCGATAACCCCGCGGTTGAACATAATAGATGTGCTTCCACATGTTTTGTGGCTCAAAAGTGATGCATGTTAGTTGCTAGAAAGGGATCCTTTCCATATTAAAAAAGCTGCATGACATCTAAAAACGAGCAAGTTTTTTTTTTTTTTTTTTTTTACTGTAACGCTTCTTATCTGGATACTATTCTTGAGCGTGAGGGAAGTGAAGTCCTATTTTTTATCACTTTGTTATCTCTGGTCTGAAACATTCCTGGATAAAAGACGATTTACAGCGAAGCACATAACTAAGTTCTTTTTAAGTGCATATACAAGGGAATTTTCATTTACAATGGAAAGCAAAGGGGGGGGGGTGAGGATAGATGAGGGTGATACAAAACACTAATCCAACTAACCAGTACAATCCAGTTTACTGGCCTACATTTAGAAAAGGCTTATTTTAATAGCGTGTTTAAGTAGCTTGAAAATCACATCTGGTAACATAAAACAACTTTCAAAGTAAAAGTTTTCATTATAAAAGAAAAATCCAGTTCATGTAATACGCCGATGACTCCTTCCTTTTAATGATAGTTTTCTACATCACATACACATGTGCTGCTGCATCTTTTAATGTGATTATTCTATTTGAATTAAATTTGTGTGATGGATTGTGTGTTGTATCATCAAACACATGCCATAGATCATCAGATCCACTTTTGTGTTTTTGGTTTTTAAAATACGTCCAACCAAAGTGGAAATGCTCATTTTCACAGCATATCAAAGTCCTGGTGAGTTTAATGTGGAAAGGTTGCATGCTAAGAAGATTTTTAATCAACGCTTTGTACATATATTATTATCTTTTCACTTCAACTAGTTCAGGCAGGAGTTTGATTTATCCGAGCCTGAAGCTTCTTGCAAAGCAGGTTTTGTTTTTGTTTTTTTTTTTGCTGCTGTTGTGATCTGCAAAGAATATCTCATAAAGTACCACAGTTTATAGTGCTACATTCTCAAGTAAGCCATCTTAACCATATGATTTAGTTCTATAATAATAGAATTGTGCTGGAGTTCAGTTAAAACTGTTATGTGCACATTTCCATTAGATTTGCAATGAGAGTCACGCTAATCCAATTTACCACTGGATTACATTTAGTGATTTTATCAGCTTAAGATTCAGAACGTTTTGCTATTAAGCTACAACTCTGAAACTGCAGGAGAAGGAAAGTTGGATTTATTAAAGATGGGGTATTGTGCAAAATGAACTTTTTGTCCATTTTATCCTTTTTGAACACCATTCCCACATCAAAAACACACCCGTAGTAGTTTGTGCAGGTGGACAGAGAAGGACCCAATTGCAGGCAGAAAACATGGTTTATTTGAATTTGGCAGTTCATTATTACTGTGAAAAGAAAAACAAAGTTTCAGTGGCATGGCAAAAGGTTATTGTCAGAATGTGTTCTTGGTCAGGCAACCACAGAGAGCTGACTGGAAGGGATGCATGACCCAACATGGAAGTCTGGGATGATTGCCCTTAAATAGATCGCAGGGTCCACAGATGCGTGGAATAAGGAATCATCCTCAGGTGACCCTAATCAGGGTGATGAGGAACATCCAGGTCTCCCTCTGGCAGCAGGTGAGGTGATCCTGACAGTTTTCTATTTCATTCACGACTGTTTAAAGGTCCTATATCATGCCTTTTTTCCCTTATTTTATCCTGTTCTATGTATCATTATATGCATAATTTTACATTCCGCCACAATGTCAACACAAAAGGTTATAAATAATACCCTGTTTGGGAGCGCAGTTTCATACCCGGAAGTCAAAACAGCTTGTTTCAGTTTTTTTTTCTTTTTTTTTCCCCGGGACCCGCCCCGTTGGTTGCGATTGATTGTCATTCATTGTGATTTCCCCACCCACCCAGCACAGCGTGGAGCGGGAGGGGCGAGACGTATTGAGTAAACAAAGCGTTTCGGAAATGGGTGGATATGAGGGTGGAGAGCAGGTAGAAGTGGGGGAGGGTGTTTGAGCTGCAGGGGGCTGAACAAAAAACAGATGTACGTCACTATGTTCCACCAGTCGTTAGAGGTTTGGAGAACACGCCCCTTACTTTGAATTTAAATATCTCAAAATAGCATGAATCACAATAAAACACACTTTGGGGGATTGTTTGGGGTAGTACTAAGTAAAATAAAAGGTTAAAACCTCATAAAAGTCCGTTTTGCATGATATAGGACCTTTAAGCAATTTGTGAGCTCTCCTGTCAAGTCTTCGGATATTATTCATTATTATTATATGTTCTTGGCCACTGTTTTTGTTCTCTACCACGTCAACGTGGTGCCAGCACATATTGTTTTTGCAGCAGCTCAGACCCTTCCCTCACATTTTTAAGTAAACACACCAAAATAAGTATATAAAAATGAATATGTGCTATCGTTGCTGACTTGATGTCGAGTTGTTGGAGAACTTGTTCCAATTCCTCTGATTTCTCATTACGGAGCTGTCCTCAATGTGGAGACCAGGAATGATATTAAAACACTTTTAAATTATTTAGAGAAAGGAAAGAAATTATTGTAACCACCTGAGAGTGCCTATTATAGCTCAAACACTTGGAAGAGACGTCTTTGTTCAATCAGATACCTACAAATGACATCTGTGGAGACGGATGCAACCACCTTTGATATTTGATCTTACAGATATTCAAATTGCCCGAGGCTGAAACCTGCTGCCATTAAGACTTTCTCACACTCACCCTGCACTAACCTGATCCCTTATACATGTATATGTCCCCGCAACTTGTTTGACTCTAACCAAACGTAATACGTCTAAAATAAGTTTACAAGTAAATTTCCACATTTCATAACTGACTTTTGTCCTTGTAGAATTCTTTGAGTGAATTTTAAAAGCTATGCAAACCTGGTTTTGTTATGATTTCATTACATAATAAAGTTTATCTGATTTTTAGCGACACCTAATTAAAGATATCATTCCTGAGCTGTGTTGTAATGTTGTGGGACATCTATCACAAAAAGTAATACAGCAGTGGCAGAGTAAAATAACTAGAGATTTTATTCCCCTGCAAACATAACAAACACTCGACATAATCTCTAACTTATAGCAAAATAACACAAAAAATAGAAGCATTGAGAAGTTTGCTCCCAAATGAAAGCAATATGTGATGTTGCTGCAAAAAACCTTACATTACCTGGCATAGTGCTGTCAACTAGACAGCAACACCTCAACCTTTGTTTTTGGACAAATTTGATCACTTTCAAACTTTCCTCTTCCTATCCTTCCGTTATTCCCAACAAACGGACATGCACGGCCGCACTGACGGGGTACAACACAAGCTGTTGATGCGCAGTAGCGCTTCCTGTGTGAGCAGCATGGCCTATTTAAAAAAACAAGGACATGTCAAACTTGAGCTAAAGCATATGGAAGACATATTTTTGTCAGACTAAACTTTGCCATATTTAAGTTTCAAACAGAGTGTGCTTCTATTCGAAAGTGTGCTTCTATTGGGAGTAATACAGTAATCTTTTCAATAGATGCAATGCTGATTGGCTGAAGAAAATTTGGTCATGTTTGTGGTTTTCTTAGAAGAAACCATCTGTAATCTGTAACTTGTAACCATAGATCAAATAAATTATATTGAAAGATGCTTCACTTATCAGCGAAAAAAAAATTTAGTTGTTTGCTGTGTTTCTTGGAAAAAAAAACATTTATACTGCTTCTTTCTAGATTGTTGGTGTCCTTCTGTCTCTTGAGACAATGAAGTCAGCACCTGGATACTTATCTGTTTGTGCTGCGTCAGCAATGGCTGAATAAGCCGATGCAGGAGCTGCAGCTCATAACACACTTGCTGCAAATGTGATGTGCAACACGAGTCATGGGGGAGCAGTGACAGACTGACTTTTTGCTGTTTACGGGTCTCTTAGCCTTGTGCTGGATCTAGCTGTTCTGCTGGGCCTTCTTGATACTGATTTTTGACAGTTGCACGTCACCGTTAGCGGTCAGAGGTATTTGCACAGATAGCCATTTTGAACAATAAGTGCTTTTTGTCTGTATCCTAATTGAAAATTTCAAAAGCAAGTTTGTAATGAGATTTTTGGCCTACATATTCCAAAGTCAAACACCTGAATTTGTAGGAATCAATGCCAATGTTTTGTAGGGACATACTCTTACTTTTGCTGCCAGTTTTTGTTTAAATAAGATTACAGCTACTAGTATTATAATGTTGTCATGAGTTTATCTTTTTTTTCACTGGGACATTATGTGCTAATTTTTCACATTCAAAAAGCATTGAAAAACTTGGCTGAGTGTTTGACAATTTGGATTATTTTCAACTCTTCGCATAGCACAATGATTCATTACTCATGTTTACCCTGGAAATGTGTCAACTTGGCTGATAGTGAATTAAGGGACATTTGGCCGATCTTTGATGAAGGCTGTATGGTGCATTTTTTGTAGCCTAATGTGTAAGAATTGCAAACATATCACAATTGGCGGGTTTCAGAGGCAGAAACTTGCCACGTCTGGACTGTGAAAGTGTAGGGACCCCATTTCTTCAGCGTAGTGTCAGTACCGTGAGAGCTACCACAGTTTGGAAACCCGTGGCTCTTTCAAACAAAATGCATTGTGAGAGGGCTATTTATTTAAATCATCTTTAAATTTAATTTTTTCACATTTCACAGTGCAGGACAGATTAAACAAGATGAAAAAATAGTTGAGATTTTTCATTTTGTACTCAGTTGCATTGTTACGTTAAGGTGCGTTCTCACTAAGTTTTTACTTCCAGACCAGTAGGGTATCTTTAACCGGTAAAATTATTATCATCTGTTGCATACTGCTTAAATAGAATAACTTCCTGAATGTACATAAATTCCTAACCCCGTTCCCAACTCTTCATGATCCAACGACATTATTGCTGACCACACAAATTTGAAAAAGCTAACAAATCAGAGCGGTAAGGTGAGTTTCCTGCATATTGAAACAGAGTTCAGTTAGAATGAGTTATTCAATAATGACAGCAACGTTCCGTCGTTCTCGGCTCTTCCGGGGCTTCCCTCAGACGGGAAGCCTAGGCTTCTCTTACCCCGGCTGCATCTTCTGGCTCACTTGGAAGGATCCTGAGTCATTCCCCGGGCAGCTGTGAGACATAGTCTCTCTAACGAGTCCGGGGTCTGCCTCTGCCCCCGGTGGGACGTGTCCGAAACACCTCATCAGCGAGGCTCTCAGGGGGCATCTTGACCAGATGCCTGAACCACCCCATCTAGCTCTTCTCGACCTGCAGGAGGAGAGGCTTGACACTGAGCTCCTCCCGAAGGGCAGAGCTTCTCACCCGATCTCTGAGTGAGAGCCCTGCCACCCTGCGGAGGACACTCATTTCAGTTGTTTGTATCTGTGATCTCATTCTTTCAGTCACCACCCACAGGTGGTGGCCATAGGTGTTGGTGACAGCAACGTGATGGATTGGTATTGTGTTTTAACACTGCAATAAACCTGCAATAAATAATTCTTAAATATTTGGAAGGAAAAAATATTTCCTCCAAGGTGCTAAAGAAGGGATGTACTTTTGTCCAAAAATAGGAGGATAAAAAATTTTTTTGGGTAAACTTTGTTCATTTTCTGTGCAAGTTTTGATTGCTGTGCACATTTACCTTGAAGTGTATAAATTTTATTTTTAAAATAAACAAAGTCAGTTTACAATTAAGTGATTGTGTGAATATTCAATATGTGGTTTGCGAGCAGTGATAATTTCCTGTCGATAGGCTAAATATTTCTATCAACCAATAACAATCCCCAATTTAAATTTTTTTCATGTCAAGAAGAATATTTTGGGTGGATTCAGAACAGACATAGGCCCGAGTACAGTTATCCACCTCTGTACTCCTTCTCTGGCCTGCACTCACATTCTGTTTCACTGTTTGTGTGGTTTATTTACTAAAGAACACACACGTCCTTGATTTAGCTGGTTGTTCTCACCAAACAGGTCTGGCGCGTATGCTCATGTGAAGCAAGCTTTAGTCAAACAAATAGAAAAGTAAGTTTTTTTATATCCTTGACCTCCAGTCAATGGCTCAAGTCAGTGACTAACAGATGTGTAAATGCAAACAAGGGTGTTAGAAAAACTTTAAACAGCTGCAGAAATTCAAGTGTTTGAACGGTCATACCAATGGTCGTTTATCACAAGAATTGTTTCTGAAATGTCACCACATTATGTTGAAGTCATTTGAGAAACTTTGATTACTTTATTATTGACAATGTGTATTTGGCAACATATGCTGGCAAAATATACATTTTCAGTATTTATCTGACTATAAATAAGTTATTAACTAAGTTTGTTTTATATTTTCAAGTACTGTATTTTTCAATATCAAAAGCTAGAAAGAAGTAGCTTAGTTTTGGTACATTTTAGAGGACAGATGTGCTCATCTCGCTTGTTAAATAAGTGAAAAAACATAAGTAAATTGTATCATTTTTATGTGGATTGGAAGATCTGAAATTAATCAAAACTTCATAATTTTTTTCTAATTGATACGAGGAATTGGCATGAATTTGTTACTGCACATCAGGAGAACCCAAATGCACTGTTTTCCTACATTTCAATCCATGGATCAAGAACGTTGACAACATGATGCTTTATGTTCTTTCTGTTTTAAATTTCCACAACTTATATTTTTCTTAATGACTTTAATCCCTTTTTAAAACCAAGATTTAACTGTGATGTGAACTGTTTTAAACCTTTCGTGAGGTTGAAAGCGGCTGCACTTGTCATAGGGCAAAACAGTCGAAAGTGTCTCATGTTTGAAAACGAGATTGAGACAGAAAGTTGTTCACTTCTGGTTTTCTGTTAGTTCGAAAGCGGGTGCGCTGTTTCAGAGTAAAACAGGTAGGTGAAAAACTTTTGTTCGTTTAACACTCCTTGTTAAGGGTTTAAAGTTGTTCATTTGCTCTTTGTTTGATAAAAAATTTTAAGTGAACAAATAACACATTGTAAATGTAACTGTTCTGTGTTTGTCAGATTAATAGCGGAAGGCCAAAGAGGAGGTTCATGGACGCGGTGAAGATAGTTGGTGTGACCAAAGAGGATTCAGCAGATAGGGTTAGATGGAAGAAACTGATTTGCTGTGGCGACCCCTGAAGGGAAATGCCGAAAGAAGAAGAAGATTTAAATTCTAAAATAGCACATACAGTCACCTACTTCTACGCATATTTTACCAAATATTATTATGTGCATTAGTTGCAACACTTCCTGCTTGTGTTTCGGTAACTAACAAGGAAGCGCCTGTACAGGACTGCATGTCCTCAGTCTCTAAGTGTCTTCATCTCGAGTCGGGTGCACTGGAACTGTAATTTCGTTGTTCCCTTGTGGTCCAATAACAATAAAGTCTTCTGTATCTGTATAAGCTCAAAACGGAAACTCATCTTTTTAGTTTAGACTAAACTAAATTTAGTAAGACATTCCTTTTCATAACACTCTGTACGTATTTGATAATTTGTTCCACAAAGTAAGCGTTAGTTAGTCAATTGTCTTAAAATATGTTGCAAAGTAAAAACCCTAGCCACTGGAATGACATTAATGAGTTGTCGTACCAGTACCTGTTAGGCCAGGTTTGATCACAGTTATTTTAGGAGGATGACATTTGGTTTTTAATGGAATCAATTGTCTCTTGATGTGAAATATTGTTAACAGTAAACTGCACAATAAAAGCAGGAAATAAATATTTTATTGAACTTGATTTAGCCATTTCCTGTCGGGCTTTCAACTTTTTTAGTTTTTTATTCTAAAAAAAAAAAGATATATCCACTACATGATTTTATTAAAACCTTTCATATTTCTGCCTACCTCCCAGACTGAAAACAAAGTGAAAGAATATGAAACATAGTTTTTGTTTTAGTTCTCTTGGTCCTTCCCAGGCACTCCTCCTCACAGTCCACACATCTGTCTTTCTTTTACTCAGATTCATCTTGTTGCATGCTTCAAATTGGCGTAACTGCCGCCATATGCTTTACCACTTATTCCGGTCTCTGCAGAACCCCAAAAGGAAAAACAACAAATATTCCTGCATCGGCACCAGAAGCAATCTCACGTTTAAAAAAATCCTCTCCTCAATCCAGTTAGGATCTGTTATCTCACAAAACAAATTATTTTAAAAAGTGCAACAAGTGCCTGACACACTTGCAGCCCAACACCAGTGGGCTGCAATGGAGGAGCAAGTACGCTATGATTCAAAGACTTTATTCTGAAACTGAGCTTTAGCTTTGTTATCTGGAAATTTTGCTTTACTAATAGATTCATAGTCAAAATGTTTAGGCTGCATAGTCCGCTTTACAAGTGATGTCACTGCTCTGGTGCACAAGTGCTGCTGAGGGAAAAATAATCACAAACTGGAATACGTTTGACTATAAGAAACAAACTCTAAACTTGAAGGCTCTGCGAGGTCAGATCTGGTGGGAAATCACCAGTTGTCACGTATGCTTAAAACCAAAAATGAAGGAGGTTGTTTTGATGGAGGACAACATACCGGCAACTTAGCTACTTGGCGACTTGGCTAATCATTGCTCATCAAACCTGTTCCGTTAAGAACACAGATTCTCTGCGGCATAATGTCCGAAACTGGGGAAAGTGCTGTTGGTGTTTAATTTTTTTACAAGAGTCATCATTATTGTACTAAATACCAGAAGGCATTGGGATAAAATTCTAGTTCATGGTCCATCCCTACTATCGATATAATTAAGTGGAAAACATTGAAAAATGCTTAAAGACTAAGATCAAACCTTTAATCCAAAGAATACTACCATCCAGCTCACAGAGGGGCCAAGCCTCTGTTGAGCCCTACTGTCTATTCCTGTTACTCTGATTGTATTAGGCTTGACACCGGATTAGCTTCCCTGATCTCTGCGTCTGACTTGGACTGCTAAACTATTACTTCTCCATCTCTATTACTTTGTCCCCACACAACCTTTGCAGATAATCTATTGAGCACATAAGTTATCTTAGCTTGTATTCTTCACAGAAGAATCAGTCTTTAACCTGCTTCAGTTTGACTCTGTGTAGAAACTGAGTTTGTGTGGGTGTTTTAGGAGGTCTACTTAGATGTAACTGTAGAGTTCTTTCATGACCAAACGTGTCACAAAGCGCTTGAAAATAACAAAAGCAGCAGAAAATTTCAAAAGAGACCAGCTGGAGGAACGACCACAAACCTGTAAGTCAGTGTAACACGAGTCATGATGAACCTTGTCAGAAGAGGGGGATAAAGAAAAACCACATCACAGCGACATAAGATTCTTCTCCTTTCTACCTATAGTTTCCACAGAAATTCAACACTAACCTGTCCCGTTGTGTCTACCTGGCCTGTTGTTTAAGAAACCTTCTTGTTCACAAAGATGAAACAGGAACATGTTTGCCCAGTCGATCCAACAGGGGCTAACATGTAAGGGTCAGCAGACCACTGGCTCACTTTACTTTGAGAATATTTCTGTAGGTTTAAGCATTTGTCCCCTTGAAATAAAGCTGGCGAAATACATTTAATCCCTCTCTTTATAGATTTACCTTTCAAATAGTTTTGAAGTATTGCAACCCAAAGTTGGACAATTTGTCCAGAAGTGGATAAGTTTGTATCTGGAGAAAAAAATCTTTGGATCTCATGTATTATAAGTTAAAAATACAACTAAAATCCAGAAAACTTGAACATGTTGAAACTACACTTCTATCTCCAACCAAATGTAAAAAAAATCCTCTAAAAATGTTGGTTAAATTGGTAATTATGACAGATGGTCAAGTTCATGTACAAAGTAATAACTATTTATATTGATACTAAAAGAAGTGTGTGTGTGATTGGTTGTCTGTTTCTATATGTGGCCACTCGTCTGTGATCTGCCGCAATAGAAACCGGCACACCGTGGTAGCATTTAGGATAAGGGGTTTAGGATATGTCTGAATATTAAAATATCCTGTCAGTAATTACCTGGTACCTCTTCCACAAGGTGACAAGGATTCCCTGTGCACGAACACTCTTTGTTTTTGTCACCACAATAAGTTTGAAATTCTTCTCTAATTTATCAACAGATTAATGTGTCAGTCACAGAGCCGCCATGGTGACTGCCTGTCACTCTTTCACTTGCGGGCGACATCACTATGGTTGTGCAATGGCAACACCTTGCCATGGTTCACAAGTAATTTCAGATGCCACTGGTTCATTTGCAGGCCATTACTAATGTATCACGTGATTTGCACATGGTCTAGAGGCATGGTTGGGGCAGGAGGGATTTTAAGTTGTCATACGCCTCAGATTTGTCCAGGTGTTATTTGTAAAAATTAAATTGTTCAAGGCAAGAAATGGTGGTTTTGAGAAATCCAAAGTTTGCGTGGCTTAAGTGTTTGAGTTTGAGTTTATTTATTTTTTTTCAGTGTTTTTTACATGTTTAACAAGAACAAAGCAAACAAACAAACAGAGACTGAAAAAGGGGTTTAGGCAGTGTTAAACATCTTAGTGCAGAGCAAACAAGCTTCCCAAGTTAAAAATGTATGCAATCTTTAGTAAATGAGGCCCATGATGGGCTGCAACGCTTCACAATTGAATAAGGAGTTTCTTAAGTAGATAGATGCAATTCTTCTTTGTCTGCTATGTTTCCCTGAGGATATAAATGGTTATTTTTATAGACAGTGATGTTGGGCTCTTTCTTGAAGCCCATTTGAAATGGGTTCAACATCGATGCAGCTCCATAGCAGTAGTGGTAATCTGGATAAGCTGTAGAGTCATTGATTATCGTCTTTTTTTTATCGTACTGTATTTATCCTTCATGAGGAAATTGTTTTTTGCTGCATTGCACCACAGCAAGCAGCCATGACGGCGCCAATGGTGGGAGTAACTAGGTGTCTTCCTCCAAGGATACTTGGGAATGGGCCTAGTGGGATTCAAACTGGCTTCTTCCAGTCCAAACTTTCTACCACTGAGCCAACACCTCCCCTCAAGCCATTTGCCCCCCAATCCACACCGACTGAGTTTAGCATGTTGTGAATCATCATTGACATTGTGTTTTACAGTACCTCCTTTTTTAGGCCATTGAGCACACCAAGTTGCAAGCTACTTCATAAAATGAAACAAAACTAAAATGAGTCCAATTTTAATCAACTCTTTCACAATAACTTAAATTCAGCTGGAACACAGAAATACAAAACAATGCATGCATTACAGATAAAGTTGAGTTTGAAATTGGCTTTTTATGCACGATTATTTCAAAAGCTCATTTTTAGGGTAACACTAATGAAAGAGTACACAAACCTTAATGTTGAAGCAAAAAATGAAAAAAAATCACTTCACAAACTTCTTGTTCATGTAGCTGTACGTGTATTTCTGCTAAGGTCATCACTTTGTTCTGGCTTTCTTTCTTGCATTGCAGCTTTCACAACCAATTTTGTCAAAGAAACGTTTATTTTGCACAAGGTGGGACTTTTTGATGAAGGGTATTTTTTTTTTTTTTTTTATACTTTATTAATCCCTCACAGGGAATTTTATGTGCTGCATTTCACTGCAGCAGGCTGCCACCTATGACGGTGCCAATGGTGGGTGAAATGGGAGGTTAGGTGTCTCCTCCAAGGACCCTAGACGTGCACTCAGTGGGATGTGAACCCGCAAACTTCCAGTTGACTTCCGGTTTGCGGGCGAATGCTCTAAACACTGAGCCACCGTCTCCCCCCCAAAATTATTATACAAAATCCCTAAGAATTTACATCAGCTTTGCTAGTTTAATGCACTCTGTTTTTTCATGAAACATATTTTTTCTATTTGAAGGTGAGGAGTGTGTGCGTTTGTTTAACATGGCCACTAATGAAACTGTCTTTGCCATGGTGTGTAATCACAGGAAGTGGATATTTGATTGAATATAGAACTTTTCAGCTTTTGGGTTACTGATGGGATATTGATGTCACATTACAGCATAAACTACACAAGTTTACTACTGTGTGTGTTTTATATTTTATCCTTTGCTTTTCCGCTTTTCTGTGTTGTATATCTGTTATCAGAAGCTCTTTCACCTTGAATGTACCTGCTTCCACTTTTGTTACTGGGTCAAAGTCTGGATAAAAGGAATTTGTAACACATACTCATAAGTGCTGTCAGGTTAACAGTAAGCCAACTTTAATGTCTTTGATTCAACAGGGTGTGCCGTTACAACCAATAGGCTTACAAGTTACTACAATTTCAGCAGGAAGACAATGTTTTATGTCTTTTTAATTAATATTAAAGTTTGACTAAGATTAAATTGTTTTTTACTTTGTCATGGTCATGTAATGATGACTAAAATGCTTAAGAGCTTGAGTCAAGAGGTGTTCCACTTTCTTTTTTGGAGATTTATGTACTGATGTTTCCTACTTGATGAGGTTGCTCTTATCTCAGTATGGAAAAGGAATGTGTACCTTTGGGTTTGTGTATCTGAATGTACACGAACATTAAATGTCTTTGCGCTCTTTGTAAGTGGAAATTTACATCTCCATGAAGCACGTAAACATCTAACTCTTAATTAACATTTTTAGAACTTTTTCTCAGTCTTTCCATGCTGGAAGCGTTAATTACCGCAAACACATAAACTTTACTTTAAGTGTCCTTAACATACACACAAACACCACAACAAAGCTACTTTTTTACGTGAGCACAAACTAGTTTTTCCTTGAACATAATCACCATTAATGCAGATGACTCACCTGGCTCAAGGCAGTCAAACATTCACTGTTATGCTTGGAATTTTGCCCTTCCCTGGATCTACTTCACACCCCCGGGACTTCACAAGATAGACCAACAAATCACACATATGTTGACAAAATAAATCCATATGCTTACTTGTGATTTAACTTTAATTAAATAAATGATAATTATTACGCTTTGGGCTGCCAAGTTGGCTGTATCGCAATCGCCGTATCTTTGGTTGTAGTGAGCTTCATTTTGAAGGCGAATTTAATTGTCACTTTCCCACACATTGTGTGACTTTAAAAAAGTGATGTCACCTTTTTGTTTTGTGTTTCAAAACTCACATTCCTTTTCTAGGTACAATTTAATTGCCTACTGAGTAACCTGCACACCTTGCCAAGCAAATGAAGTAATCTTTAATTGAGTCAAAAGGTTTTTCTTTCATAAGAGTGCTAACCTCCGTTGGTAAGTCTCAGAACTTGAAAGCGGGAGATCCAGGTTTAAATCTTGCTGTTGGCATAAAATTGTGAGGGGCAAAAACCTCTGCCTGCTTCTGTCCATGACTGATTAAAAGTTGCATGACATTTTTCCTTCTGATTTCCACTGCTTACTTTGTTTTGTTGAAGCGATTTCACACTAACTCCAAAATCCACAGCCAGGTAGTTATTAGCTATTTTTGGAGATCCTTTAACGTAAATTGCTGCAAGACTTGGATTTAAAACATCTAATTGCTATCAAGTACCATCCCTTTGCATTTAAATTATACTTTATACAAAATAGTTTTCCTCTACACGTTGCTCTGCCTCAGTTGGAAAATAAACCCCATGGCTCTTTGCTGTTTTGCAGTCATCTGCAAACCACAAAATCCACTTATAAATAGTTGAGCAATTACATGGAGCTTCTTGGCATGCCGCTCATTTTAAACATGTCTCCACAGAGGCAGTGAATTGTATTTTGCATACAAGTTAATAACTTATATTTGAACAGTATTCAAGACAACATTGCACTTTGTTTCTCTTCCATACTTCTTTTGTATTGAAAACCAAACAGTCATCAGAATATTGTGCTTTAGATGGGCTAGGATCATAAAGCTCTCGCGTACTGCGTTGAAACATCTGGAGCCTATTGGACAGTATTAGGGCTCAGACAATGTTTGGTAAAAATCACTCTGCAGGATTTGTTGGTTTGGCACACTGCTCTGCAAAGCCTAAGCAGTCCTAACCCCATCAATCGGTCACCATAGTAACTCCAATATGCTCTCTTTAAGCTTAAAATGACACAATTGTGGTTTCCGGAAACAGTGGAGTCAATTTTAGAGCTTCAAGAAGAAAATGAAAGAGGGAAATCATATGCTTCCCGATATTTTAGCTGACGGTAATTTGAACTGAGTTGGATTTTCTTATGAAGTATTTGTTGGTTGAATAATGCTTGCATTGTTTTTTTTAGCAGATTAGTACTCCTAGTCTTTTATAATAATAATAAAAACTTTTATTAGCCTAACTTCACGTAGACTTTCAGTTAAAATCAAAAGCTGCAGAGGATAATGATGTTATTCTGATGTAGTGAGTGTGTCTAGTACAACTGTTTACATTTCAGGACTTGCTTTTATTGAACAAAGGGGAAAAAGCTCAATTTACGCTGTGAAACTGCAACAGAATGGGACTAATAAAAACAGAAAGCAGGTTGTCAGTGTGCCAAATAAAGAGCCAAATAAGTAACTGAAATTAATTACAATTCAGAAAGAAGAAGTAAAAAAACCTTTTTTATTTACTTAGACTCATTTATCACCACTTAAATTTTTTTTCTTCAAAACTTTATTGTTTCGCTAGCTTCACTGACCTACTTTATTTCTACTTTTTTTTTCTTCACTGTCCTCATAATTTGCTAAGAATATGTATTCCAATTTATTTTCTAAAATGAAAACATTGCATAAATGTATAATGGGCTGCATGATGGTGCAGTGGCTAGCACAGTGACCTCACAACAGGAAGGTTGGGTTCGAGGCCTGCAGCGGAAAGAGGCTTGAATCACTGTCCTTTCTGTGTGGAGTTTGTATGTTATACCTAGGTATAACATACAAACTCCACACAGAAAGTATGTGTGGATTTTCTCTAGGTATTCTGGTTTCCTCCCACTCCCCAAAAACATGCATGTTAGGTTGATTGGCCGCTATGAAATTGCCCCTAGGAATGAGTGTATGTGTCGCATTGGAAAAGACTGGCAACCTGTTTGAAGTGTACCCTGCCTCTCACATTAATTCAGCCGGGATAGGCTCCCTTCACAACCCTGTTAGGGATAAGCGGTTCAGAAGACGTAACAAAACTAAATATATAACGCGAGTTCATCTTGAAATGTACGTACATAAAATTGTCATTATGTAGGAAGTTATTCAAAGTAAACAACTAGTGAAATGAAATGAATTACTCCATTCATCCCTCCCCGGGGAAATTTGTGTGCTGCACTCCTTACACCGCAGCAGGCTGCTCTTCGACGGCGCCAATAATATGTGATAATGAATAATAAGTGATAATAAATGATAATGAAATTGTTGATCTTGTAAACGACCCCCTATTTTTGTTCATATTTTACTAATCAAATTTAAATCATTGAGGCATTACAAAAAAAAAAAAGCAGAGACATTTGCTCAGAATTACAGTACATATCACCAGGTGGGATTTTTGTTTTAAAAAATTGACAAAAATCTATTTTGAATGTATATTACTTTACTTAAAATGTTAGGCATAATTAATACATACAGAAATAAAAAAAATGACCCATTGCTGATTGTATTTAATCCATTGTCTGTGTCAATGTCTGCATTCTGTGACTTGTGCAGATATCTGTTTGCAGACATCAAATAAAAGACATTTTCATATCGGAGATTAATTCCTCACCATGAAGAGTGGAATGTGAGGAAAGAGTCAAAAACTATGACCAATTGATAATGGCTAACGTTTAGGGGTTGATAGAACTGTAGTTGCGGATTTATAGTTATGGCATAGCTCTCAGCGTTTAAGTCCTTTTAAGCTGTCACTACAATGTTAATAAGTAGTTGTGATGATTCATGGTTCTTGAAATTGGCAAAGTTTGTAACAAAACAGATTTTCAAAGAGGGTTTTGAACTGTATGGATGAGGGCTGGCGTCTTTTGGTTTGGAGTTTACACACTGTGTTGTTTTCGTCAACGATAAGGACAACGAAATGATTTTGGCTTTTTTTCATGACAATGATGTAACAATAACAAAATAAATGCGGCTCTTCAGTGACTAAAATGTGACGAGACGTTTGCAAGTTTCTGTTGACGAGAGGAAAATATGAGGAAATGATAAACATCAGACTTTCACATATCTGTTTGTGAAAAGAAATAGCACAGCAGTGGCATTCTGTCTCTCACAACTTCAAGCTATGCTAGCTTGCCAGCGCTGCAAACTTCCTCATTTAGTTTGGTTGTGCTAATGACTGCTTTAAAGATTGTTAACAACATTGTTACACAGTGATTTCTTGGTCCCTGTCCTTTTTGTGCCAAATTACTAAAACCCTCTAATCCTCTTCCACACTTCTTTACTTGAAATTATTCTTTAATGCAAATATCTCAAGATCACAAGTTAGTTATCTAGATATAACAAAGTTTGATTTTTATGATATTCTACCACTTCATGGTACAATAAAATTGCTTCAAGCAAAGCTTACTGTGTTTAGTTCTTATTCCCAATATAAGCCCACTTTCTAATGGAAGCATACCCCTGTTATTTTTTTAAAACTTGAACACAGCTAAGTTTAGTCCAACAAAAATAAGTCTTCCATATGCAACTTTAACTCAAGTCTGACATGTCCTTATCCTTTTAAGTAGCACTACAGTGCATGTCCAGCTTGTGCTGGTACCGGTACCGTACTGAGCCAAATTTGTTTTGCTCTGCAGATTTTTTTTTTTTTTTTTTTTGCAATTAGCTTATCATTGGACACGCACCCCATCAGTGCGGCATCGCATGCATGAGTACTTGGAATGATATGGTGTGAATGATATATATGATATATATCGCATACTATTACAATCTCACGAGGAGAAAACAAAACGAAAACTCAACATGTTTTTAAGAGAACTCTGACTTCTATCACAAGATATAAATCTGTCACTATGATGTTGAGAAGTAGTTGAGATGATTCATAATTCTTGATGTTGGCAAACTTTGTGCCTAAACTGATTTTCAAGAGGGTTTTTAAAATGATGGATGAAAATTATTGTAATAACTATCATTTCTAAACTGTTAAGGTTGGGGGGACATGTTTGGACTCAGTTCACCGTACTTGTCACCCGAGCCATATTTAGTAAGGTCGTCTATCCTATAATTTGCATATAGGAAGGAATGACATTTTTCTCTCACAACCAGCACAATCATAACACAATTTGTGCACACGGAAAATGACTACAGTAAATAATTTACTTGTTGCTTTTAAGTTGCAAATGAAGTACAAAATCTAAAACCAAGGGTGGCTCATAATAAATGCTATTATACTCTGTTTTGGTCCAATTTTAGTCTGTTTTCTCAAAAAGTATCAAAGAAAATGGGTCAAACGTTCTAAAGTTGACTCATTTTGTTGTTGTTTCACAGAAATTCACGGGGATATGGTGACTATTGTCACGGGTATCTCATATAATGCCTGCAAAGAAGCTATTAAACTGCATTCTTGAGGACAAAATTGAATTATCCAAATAAGTGAATATGAACTATAATTATCCTTTAATAGGGGATGTTTAAACTGGGCAACAGTAATAAGCATGCAAGGAACTATTTTTCTGTATGCGGAGGTGTGTTTTTTTATTTTTTTTGAAAAATGGGTAATCTAGTCTCACTCATTGGTGAGTACCAAGAAAGATAAAAAGCTCAAGCTAAGCTAAAAATAAATTTTCCATCAGCTGCGCCTCTGTTTCCGTCTCGTAGTATTATACAACAGCTGGCGATTAATATCAAGTATTACTGTGAGAAGATTACCCGGCTAACGGCCTACGGTTCGAAGGTTACACTGTCACTGTCCTTTTCATCCCAACTTCTTAAAACCGTCTAATCCTCTTCCACACTTCCTTACGGAAGTGCCATACTTTAAATTATTCTTTAAGGCAATTATCTCAAGATCACAAGTTAGTTATCTCTTTATCTCGATATAACAAAGCTTGTTTTATGTGATATTGTATTAATTTATTTATATCTACTTACCTAAAGTAACACTTATTGTATTTTTTATTTTTGTACTAATGAGGATAGAACAGAGCGTTTTGTGCCACGTCCTTATTACCCTGTCAGATTAGAAACTGCTTCAAGCAAAGTGGGCTGTGTTAAGTTCTCATATGTGCTAATAAAATGCCATTGAAATTCCATCACAATCTCACCAGTAGAAAACTAAACTGGAACTCAGTATGTTTTTTTAAGCGAATTCCAAGTTCTACCATTAGATATGAATCTGTCATCATGATGTTTGAAAAGTAGATTTGATGATTCATGACTCTTGATGTTGGCAAACTTTGTGCCTAAACAGATTTTCAAAAGAGGGTTTTGAACAGAATGGATTAAAATTGTTGTAATTTCTAAACCGTTATGTCTTTTGAACATGTTTGGACTCCGTTCACTGTATTCGTCACCCTGGGCGTAATTAGAAGAGTTGTTTCTTCTTTCATCATTGGCATTTAAGAAGGAATGTTGCGACTCATACCAATTAGGAATTTATAACTAAAAAAAAAACTTGGTGTTTTAAGTACCCAAGTAACTGCAGAGAGAGTGCGTCTGGTCAATAGACTGACTCCCAACACGTTTTCTGAGTTATTAAGATAAGTAAAGTGGCCAATTTAAACCTAACCACTTTGAGTCCTAGGCCATAGGATGGATTTTACTGCCAATTAGTGTTAAATGGTTTGCTCCATTAACTATTTAAAGGTGGTATCGAGGTGGCATAATGAGAGGTGGCAAAAAGGTGGTATAGAACATCCTCATAAATTTATTTTACAATGATACTTAAAATAATTCTCAATCAACTTTTGGTTGGACCATCGACTTTAGGAGGGGCGGCCCTAGAGAAAATTACTCAGTAACACCCTTTAAATTCAGCTCCAACCAATCAAAGCCAACTCAGTCACGCCATGTTAAATATTTTGGTTTTTATTACCCTGTTTTGTCCGGCATTTTGACAAGCAGAATGGTGAGCTGTTTATCAAGTATTTCTGAACAGATTTGTTTTACCACGTATTAGAAGAGACTTGCCCACAAGAGTCCCCCCGGCAACAAGGGGCACAGGTGTCCCTGATGCCAGGACCCCCCAGGCTATATGGTAGACGTCCCATTCAATGGCAGCAAGTGAGCATGGGGTGGTGGTAGCCGAGGCTCAGACCAAAAGGAGAGCAAGTACCCCAAGGACCCAGGAGCCTATCATCACCCAGCCAGTACTGGAGCCCCAGCAGGGCCAGGAAGCCTCCAATGGATCCACCACAACCCACATGACCAGGCGCCGGGCCCAGGCAGCCCAAAAACCACCATGCACCCACAGCTGCCTCCCCACTACCCATCCTACCCCACAATCCCTAATCCATCACCTGTAATCCACTCAGAGTCCGACCAGCTCCTATAACTATGCTAGCTCATCCCCTTCAGACTAACTCCCCCACTCTCTCCCATAACCCTTTCAAGAGGACAAGATTGTCCTATGTACGTAGAATCTTATAAAAAGTTGGACTGGTGAGCAAAAACCATTGACCCACAGCCTGTGAATTACTCATGCTTTGAAATGTACATACAGTACGTACTTGTACGTACTCTACTAGAGGCCCTCTAGTGTCTTGTGCCCAGTTAGTGCATAGGCGTAAAAAAAAAAAAAACCCACAACTAATTTTTTTGCGTAGTTACTAATTACTCAACATTATTCTTAACGTTGCTTGTGAATGTTTTTGTTTGACAAATATCCCTTTTGTGGCAGTACGGAGTCTCCTTTGCCATGCTGTCAATGTTTCCTCTGCAAGTAAACCAAACTGCTTGGATTTGTGTTTTAGTCACACAACTTTTTGTTCTTAGCAAGTTAGCACCTTGTTGTTGGTAAACCTTTTTTTCCTCCTATTTATTTATTTTTTTACAAACTTACTCAGGAGTTACTAGAGTACAGCGCCAGGGTGTGTGCTTAATTGTTTCAGCTCATTAGTGGCATGCTAGTACTGGCATGGCGGCTTTAGTGGTATGTACATATATGCAAAGTACTTTTGCATGTTCATACGTATGAGTGTGTTTATAGTTATGCTTTATTAGTTTAAAGACATCTAAACATCTAAAGCAAACAAGCACCTTTCAAATTAGAGTGGTGTCACCTATTGATGGGAGATTTTATTAAAAAGCAGCATGTAATCTGTTTATTTAGAGATTGTTTTGTTTTGTTTTAGAAAGTCTTGTGGTTTGAAGTGACGCACATTTTTGATGAGTTGGAAATCTATTATAATCAGCAGTTCTCATATAGTACAATTGCAGGCTCACCTGTGGATAAAAACAAAGAAAATAGAGAAACACGTATCATTGTTATGAGATGTAACTCGATGTCGTTTTGGGGTGGTGGTCTGGCTGTCTCTCTTTATCTTTTCTACCAGACTGACTTACTTCCGTGCACCCACACACACCTGAATCTGATATTCCATTATGCCTAATGGAATTTCCTGCAACTTTCAAGGCAAAATACTGTAAACTTTCACAATTTGACCTGATTGAATTTGACCAATTGAAAACTGCTGTCATATAACTTTATCCTTTCTATTTTGTTTTTTTTGTCTTATTCATGTGATAACACTTGAGATTTATAACAAAATGACAAATCCTCACTGTCTGATAAATTTATTCCATTTGTTAGAGAGAATTCCCCATGAGTTCCGCGTCACCGAGCAGCTTACCTGCTTGCACACACATGGCCTTAATGGCAGTGTTTTAGCTGACACAGTAGCACATTCTGTAAAACCCCAACCAATGTGGGCTTCTGCTAAGACGCAACCATTCTGAAGCTGATTAGCTGCATCAATCCCTCAGGTGTTACCAGATCAGAGGGTGTTAGTCTGCAGCTACTACATAAGCTCTAAGCTTTTCACAGGTCGCAAAAGTCACATTTTTGTGACAAAACTTTGCGAAGGTTACGCTTCTTTACAAACACGTTTTTTTTTCTCTGGAAAGTGGAGATCTGCATGCAACAACTTTTAAAACATGCTCATACTGAATTTACGTTTTCTGTAGAATGTCAGGAGCAGTGAGGGTGTTGGGAATTTACCCACTTTTGCCCTGATCAGACTGATTATGATTGTTGGTAATTCTGAATATGATAAAATGCACCCTTTTATCTGTATTGAAATAAAGTAATCTAATTACTTCTGTAACTTGGGTTCCCAATAAAGACTGTTGTGCTCTTTCAGTTACGTCCACTTTAGAGATTACAGCAATTGTTTGAGTGGGAAACAGTTCCTATCTCTTTGCTCTTGTTTGATTTTCATGTGTAAAAGATTTTGATATTTAGTGTTAAACACATTTTTTGTTTGATTTACCAGAAACCTTTTGCATGTATGCAGAGTTAAGCATTCAGAGTGCAAAAACTGCTGGTCTGAGTATTACGTATTAACTCTATTTAAGGGACTAAAGAAGAACAAAGTAAGGCTTGTTAGCAGTGTTAGGAGACAAGGCGTCCTCAGAAAAGTTGAGTCTTCAGGTGATTCTAGAAAACAAAAATGTGATGGTGGTCTCTCTGAGGTGTAGATAAATATACATTGAATATTCCTAACGCATTTCGACGTCCGTTATAAAATATGGCAAAGTTCACAGTAAAGGAAGCAAACGGTGAAATGATTGAAAGCATAAAAGATAAGAAGCGCACACTCGCGGTTATTCATACTCCTGGAAGAACTTAAATAAAACATCATCATAACTCACAACAGATTTGTCGAGGTAGGGCAGGGGATTAGTGAAACAATAAGAGAAGAAATCCTGTTTGAAAATAAGGATTTGTTATGGAACATAATGTTTTATTTAACAGCTTGTTTGGTTCCCATCTGTAATTGGGTTTTTTTTCAGAAAAAAATTGTTAATGTGTTTGCAAACATTGAGTCCTCTTATAATATTAATCTAATTGTCTTTTTATTCATAAATAGCTGTTGCTGATCTTTTATTTAGTCATACGAACTTGACCTAAAAAAACATCATTAATTGGTCGTCAGTCTTGTGAAATCACTTTGGACATTTTTTTCTTTGTCTGGTTGAGTTCCTGTAATGCTAATAGAATTAAAGTTAATAAATAAATATCATCTGTCATTTATTTGTTAAATTCCAAACATCCCTGTTGTAACAAGAAAAAAACCCCAATCAGTCTATTGGGGAAGGATGGCTCAGCGGGTAGGGCGGTCGTTCTGTAACAAAGAGTTGCCGGCTTGATTCCCCGCCTTCATGCGAAGGTGTCCTTGAGGAAGACACGGAACCCCCAATTGCTCCTGATTGCAGTTTGCACCTCGCATGGTAGCTTCCACCATTAGGTGTGAATGTGTGTGTGAATGGGTGAATGTGAGTGACAATGTGAAACGATTTGTCTACCAACGCATGTAGAAAAGCGCTTTATAAGTAGAGTACATTTATTTCTTGCAACTATTTAAGAGTTGGTTACACAGTGGCACAGTTGTTAACACAATGGCCTCACAGCAACAAGGTTGAGGACTCAAGTGCCTTACTGTGAGGAGTTTGCGTGTTCTCTTATGTGTGGGTATTCTTCGACTACTCCGGATCGCTCCCACCTTACAAAGACATGTTAGGTTTATAGGCCACTGGAAAATTGGCCTGCGTAATGAGGAACGTGTGTGTAGAATATTGTCTGTTTAAAGATGGCGTGTTGTGCAAAAAGTCTTTTGGAAGATTTGTATCATAATTGAACAGCTTAAACAAACCAAGTGTTTAATTAATTTATTTATTTATTCATGCATGGTGTGGGTAATTTGCAGCATCCAGTATATGGTTCTTGGTCACAGGTTTTGTTTTCCATCGAGCCCACTTTCAAACATAAGCAGGAAGTGTTTTTGCAAAAAGGTTTTCTTTCCCCCTGAACTTCTTCTGACAATTGTAACTTTTCAAGAGTTTTACACAGCAAAACAGAAGATAAAAATTTGATTTAGTGGTTGTGAACCCCCTGGAGAAACACCAAAACAAAACAAAAAAAACAATCAACTTTTGCTTTCCAGTTTCTATTTTAATCTCATCTTTCTTGTTTGAAAGTGTTTGCAAATGAAACCAAAGATCCAATCAATCATTCTCAATCAGTAGTTTATTTATTTATTTGTTTATTTTGAATTACTCTAGTCATCCCTCACCGGGGAAATTTGTTTGCTGCACTCCTTACACCGCAGCAGGCTGCCCTTCAACAGCGCCAATGGTGGGAGAAGCGGGGGTTAGGTGTCTTCTCCAAGGACCCTAGACGTGCTCTCCGTGGGACGCGAACCCGCGACCTTCCGGTCCGCGGGCGAACGCGCTAACCACGCGGCCACCGTCTCCACCCAAAGAGAGTTGAGAGTGATTGCACAATTAATCGTGATAACACACAAATCACTACACTTCGTAATGTCTATTTATTCCCCTTTCTTTCTTTTTATCTCACGATTTGAACTTTTATCTCCACTATTTACTTCATTTTTTGTAAATGTGTAGTTGTTGGCATTGATACTCATAAGAGCATTTCATCATGTTCAAGCCTGTTCTAAGCTGATCCTCAGCTTGCACGTCAATATTGATGAATCATGATGGAAATACGTATAATGTAATGGATGGAAAGATTGGATATCTGATCTGACATCTGTTGATGCAAATGCTACAGGTTGACGTCGGTCTAGAATGGGAAAAGCCTAACCTCACCACAGAAGCAGAGAAGCGCACGATGTTTAACTTCCACTTGCACTGTATCTTCCCAATGTATTTTATTGGGTTAAGTTTGTTTTGAAATCATATGCTCTCATCCACCCACAGACATAAAACATGCCATCAAATAAGATTAATACTTAAATTTAAAGCAGTTGCTTTCTTTGCATGACCTCTTCTTTTCAGCAATAGAAAGACATTCGTTCTTCTATTCAATCTGTGGCCTGGGCTTGATGCCAGCTCTGATTTCTGATCTAATGTTTCTAATCTGCAAGTGCAGTTTGTCTTGTTCCGTAATGTGAAAGTTTGGCTGACTGTGTTTAAAAAAATGGGTTAAATCCTGTCACTTATAATCTAAGTTTGGACACAGTTGAGATTTTGAGGAGAGGGTGAAACACGCCGCCCGGTGGGGTGAAACTGGTTCTGTCTTGAGAAATATTGAGATCAATATTTTAAAAATGGCTCATTTTAATCACTGCCTCGTTAATACTTGATTAATTTGACTATCTAACCACTTGAATACCGTGGCATTTTGTTTTAGTTGTGAATGATTTGATATGTTCATGGTGTTAAATTTGAGCTTTTTTTGGGTGTTGCTGCATAATCTCTATTTTAGTAACCATCGGTGCATCAATTAAAAACTTGGCTACTGTAAATTTTTACAAATAAATTTGAATGGTTTATTTATGGAAAAAAAAATAATCATGGGACCAAAGATTGTGCCAGAACATATTTTTCTAAGTCAAGCATTGAACTTTGATGTAATATTTTATTTTTTATACATAAATTCATTCCTCATAGAAAAATTACTTTTGCTGCTTTCCACCACAGCAAACAACCATGACAGCGTCAATGGTGAGAGTAACTGGGGCATAGTTGTCTTCCCCATGGACACTCAGGCATTGGCCCAGTGGGGATAAAAAATAGAAGAACAAATATTTGGTTTTAGACCATATCGGTATTTTGAAGCCTTTAAATGATATAATTTTTATAAAAAAGATTGCGGCCAATTTGATGTATTTCACAAAATGTTGAACTCTCTTGCCGTGGTTTGTAGAAGCTCACTTGTTTCTTGTGTGAAGGCTGTAAAGATTTAAAACAAAACTACTGCGCCCAAGTTATTTTCTTTTAAATGTATCAGTCCAAGTCTTGAGTTTGATCTGTGCGTTGTTGTCCTTTTTCAAGTCATTTCTGGGAAAGAGACTTTAACCAGCGCTTTTCCTGGTTAAATAAAGCTAAACAAATGTGTAAATAAAAAGAATATTTTTTCCTCAAGTGTAACAGGAATCCACCTCGTTGTTCAACAAATACTGTACAATTACTGTAAATGAAGCTGTGTATTTAAAATGGCAAAGAAATTCCGGAGGTATTTATTTTAAACTAAAAAAATGTTGATAAATGAGCCAATGTGGATGCCAGTCGTTTTTTTTTGTGCAGAAATTGTTCAGGAGTTTCAACAATCAACAAACTCCACATAATTTCCATTGATGCTTTAATTTTTTTTAAAAAAATCTTTTTTTTTTTTTTTTTTAAAGTAAACGTACGTTTTCAGTAAACAAGACAAAAACAGTTTGCATGTGCACAGTACATACACAAAAATCATATCAATAGATATTTTGTAAACACACATTTATTGTAAGCATGAGACTTGGTGCTGAAATGCATATAGTTATTTTCCTTAAAAAACATCTATGTTTAGAAAGGAAGTCATTAAATTTGTCTTGACAACATCCTGAACCCCAGCAGGCTTCTCTTAGACCAGGCGTTGAGTTATGAGGAACGTGAATGAATGTAAGGAATCTTTAGGCGGTCGCCCGAGGCTTTAGATGTTTCTCTTTGTCCGAAAATATTTATTTAGAGAGGGTTTTTACCATAATCTACTTTTTTTTTTTTTTTTTTAAACATGCAAAATGAGTTTACTGGTGTGTTTTTCTATTTCATTAAAGACAGTTTGAGCCATTTGCGAGCTCTCTTGCCCACTAATTGCATATTGTTTGAACCACAAATTTTTCTTAGTCATGCATTTTGTTCTCCGCCACACCCACATTCCAACGCAAGCAGGAAATGATATCACAATAGCAGTGCACACACTGTGTTGAATATGGAGTCTTACGTTTAAGGTGGTGATCAGGACACGTTTCAATGTGTATACTCTGCTCACACATTGGTCCCTATCCTTGATTTTTGCTCTCAGGTGATTCCATTTTTATGTCAATGCACCAAGATAAGAAAACAAAAAATGTGGGCTTGCTTTGCTTATTGATGCTCATTACAAAGTATTTGTGACCTTAAACAATAATTATAAATGTATATTATATATTTTTTAAACATACTATATTTTTCCCTCAATAGGAAAATTACTTTTGCTGCATTGCAACGCAGCACAACGGGGGTTAGGTGTGTTCTTCAGGGACACTTAGGTATGGGCCCAGTGGAAATCGAATTATCTTCTCTCAGTCCAAGGACAGACGTTCCACTATTGAGCCGAGGCCTCCTGTCCTGCATGTGCGTGCCCAGGCGGCTGAATTAAGTGGGGAGCTTAATGATCACCTCGTACAGCATGCATGTAAATCTCTCTCACAATACAGAGTCGGTATTTTGTTGAGTGACAAGTGAAATAAAAAAATTCCTGTGGTTTGAATTTGATGATGTTTCTGATTTCCTGTTAAGTATTTCAGTGACACAATGGCATGCCCTAATCATGCTAATTGAACCAAAAAACAAAACAAAACAAAAAACAGTTACAGGTGTTGCCAAAGGTTTTAGTTACAAAACTCCACAATTGAAGTTATGCAAGAAAACATTTGTATTTACATACATGGTGATCATCACATAACTTATATGGATTGCACCTTTCATTAGTAATTTAAGTTTTGCTTTCTTCAAAAAGTAATTTTGACTAAAACTCTCTTTTCAAAGTTTATTCATTTTGGCTAAATCATGAAAACTAAATGTGGATCTCTGTGGAGAATCATGGGAGACTCACTAGGTCAAGATCTCTGAAATGTATATTTATTTATATATATACTATATATATATTCATACTCACTCTATTCATCCCTCACTGGGAAAATGTGTGTGCCGCACTGCCACACTGCAGCAGGCTGCCACAATGGCACCAATGGTGGGAGAAATGGGGGTTAGGTGTCTTCTCCAAGGACCCTAGATGTGCACTCAGTGGGATGCAAACCTGCGAACTTCTAGTTGACTTCCAGTCCGCAGGCGAATGCTCTAACCACTCAGCCACTGTCTCCCCAATCTACAATCCCCCTTAATATCTACAAATCCCATCACTATAGTTCTGATGCGTACATATGTACATCACCCTATTCTAAAATGTGTTTATTGTTCATCTCTGATAGCAACTGTTTTCCCACACAGTCACAATTTCAAACTTGTTTTTACAAACGACTCACTTTTTGTTCCTGGATCAGTCTGAGCATTGCTGATATTAACCAAGCATCATTGACTACTAAGAATGTACGGAAAATAAGAGCAGGCATGCCCGCAATTATTTATGTTCATGTAATTAGCCAGAGATGGTTAATGATGGATCTTTGTGAACCTAATCCTATCGTTTGTTGTTACATGTGGGAAGAATCTATGGTAGTATTCTATGCTATTTTCTTCACTTCCTGTCATTAACATTTTTTTTTTTTCACTTTCAATAAAAAAACATTTTTATTTTACAGAAAGTCTTCCAGAATGCATATTTCTATAGAATATACGTATCTACTGTGAGTTTACACTCCCTTTCTTGAGAAGTAATGAAGACTGTCTCATGGTAGTTTTGTGGGTACGTTTTTTAAAAAGTGACATGAAGTGATTCTAAAGGCAGGAAACCACCATAAACGATCTGATATCACTCCTGCCAACACTAATGAGGTACCATCTTATTATCCTCTGTCAGCATCATAAACTACATTCAAGTATTTTATGGCAGTAATTATGGCAGTGGGAGCAGGAATTAATTTGTCCTGGTAACTGATCTTTTTAAAAAAAAATTACAAAAAGTGTTTTTTGGTACACTTTTAGTTCAGATTGATATTAGGTGCATTTTTGGTTGTAGATATTAACTAAGAAACATTTTAGTTTTGTGTGCAATTTAAATTAAAACTACATTAAAAGTCAGATTTGGTCTTAAACTGTTATGGTTTAATTAAATTACAAACTAATGATGCAATGTTTATGACTGAGCCACAAACATGGCTGGCTTTAAGTGCATTCATTAATGTTTGTGTTCGTTAGTTGTGATGCCAATTGCAGCATTGTGCTGCTCTGGTGGTCTGATTTTTGCAAATAGTTGCATGACTGATGTTTTATGTGTACAGCAAAGAATGATGGGAACAAGACTGCTGCATTGCCATGAGTAAAATACAAAACAAGGTTTTATTAGTAAGACATGGGTGAAATATATTTATTTTATAATTATTCCAGACGTTTTATCTTCTGAACAGCTTATCCCTAACAAAGTCGCGGGAGGTGCCAGAGCCTATCCCGGCTGATTTGAGGCAAGAGGCAGGATACAACCCAAATAGGTCGCCAGACTGCTGTGAGGCCACACACGTAACCATCCACATACACAATCATTCATAGGGGCAATTTCATAGTGGCCAATTAACACTCTTGTTTTTGGGAAGTGATTCTATATTTCTTTTCGAGTTTGATTTACTTAAGTATCTTAACAGCTGCATTTCCCAAACATTAAAAATATGCTTATACATTTCTATGGATTAGAAATTCGTGTTCAAATTGTAAACCGTGAGTATGAATGAATTCATGTTTATGCACAAAATGCATTTTTGTCTACAAGCAAATATTGTTTTTCTCAAATTTCTAGATTTCTAGCAGCTTAGTTATTCAAACTTTCTAGCAGCAGTGAATCTACGGAAATGATCCTTCTATAGCATTAGGAAAACTAAACTTCAACATTTGTATTTTTACAACAAAAGGTTTAAAAATAGAAAAAAAAAAAATCCAATCACAAATGTTAATCTAGAAAGCTGCAGAAAATGTAAGAAACGTTACTTGTTTGGTTTCCCTACATGTTTGTCAGACGTGTGTTTTTAGATCATGGTAACCGAATGTGGATCATTTTTTAAATTTCTTATAAGTGAAAAGAATTTTTGCAATAATATATTCTGAAAATATATATATACAGAAAAATTAAATGTGTTCTTTTGTCAAAAATATTTTGCTAAGGCAGAAGTTTAGTATGCAGATCGAAAAGAATGCTTTTTATTGTGTTCTACTTTTAATTTTAAAGAAATTAAATTTAAGCTAAGTTTATTCAAACATTGAATTGATTTGAAAATTCTTTATTTATTCCCGAAGGGAAATTTGAGAATGCTTGGATTTGTATTGTTTGTGCACCTTCCCAATAGGAAAAAGATAATGACCAACATTACAACATTTCAGGAAAGTGACCATTATCACCAAAACAATACTTTTTCTAAGGTTTTAGGTTTCTCCCATTGTTATTAAAGTGCAACAGACCATAAAGTGAAAGTTAATTATGTCTAATTATTTCTCCTCCATTGTTTTCTCGTGGCACGGAGGTGCAGGGGTTAGCCTCATAGCAAGGAAGTCAAGGTTTGAGTCCCGGGTGGGGACGGGGCTTGGAACACAGGCCTTTCTATGTGGAGTTTGCATGTTTTCCTCGTGTATGTGTGGGTTTAGGCCCAATCTCCAAAAATACGCCTGTTAGGTTGATGACCGCTGTAAAATTGCCCCTTGGAATGAGTGCGTGTGTGGCCCTGTGACAAACTGGCGACCTGTTCGGGTTGTACCCTGCCAGAGAATCGCAGGGAGAGGTTCCAGCAAGCCCTGCAAACCCGCTGGGGATGGACGGTCGAGAAGAAGAATACAGCATTGTTTTCTCTGCAAAGCATTTTTTAAATGTGTTTTGTGTAACATCTAAAGAAGGCACGGTCAGCGGGCCACATGCGGCCCGTTAAACATTTAAATCGGGCCTGCCGAACTTGGAAAAAAAAAATGCTAGTGTTTTATTTCCCCCGCAATTCTGATATTCACGTACTAGATGGCGCACTGTATGATTTCCAGCTTTTTAGATGGAAAGCTATTGGGCCCAATACACACACGTAAACAAGCATGTTACATCAAGTGCTTAGATTTCAAACCTAGTGCCACTAAATGCATGTTTTTAAGCACTATTGCACTATATTTTAGACGTAGCGAGCTTGATTTGAAATTTACCGCTCTTGATGTAACATTTAGCGTGCTTGTTTAAAATCTAGCGCGCCATTCTATTGGTCTAATCTACTGGTTACCAAAACATACCATCCATCTGCTCCTGTTCTGGCCCCTTTGTCAAATGTTAGAACGAAATGTGGCCCGCAAAACCAAAAGTTTGCCTTCCCTTGGTCTTAAGCAAACTTAAGAATTGTCTGATGTGATCAAATTTAGCTTAACCATGGTACTCAAAAGTGTCTTTGTCCAATCAAAACCCAATATAATAAAATAGTGATATTGTGTAGTAGTGGTTTATATATTGTGTTAAAAACACAGAGAATAGATGTATAGCCGTGAATAGAGGCAGTGGGAACGTAGTTTATGTGGTATATCTGGTGAAGGACTCCAGATAATGACAACTGTATTTACTTGGTAAAAAGTTGATATAAAGAATACTAGCTGGTTATCCAAAATATTTTCTATGACTTCTAATGTGTAAAACAACCTAGATATAACGATCCAAGAATTGATGAAAATACAGTATGTCCGCATTAGGGCTATTTTTGTATTTATACATGGCTTAAAATGTATTTATACATGGCTTAGAATAAGATTTTGCAGGATAACATTTCCACCAAACACCACAGAGTTAACGTTATTGATGATTCTGATTTCAGAAAAGCACTTTTTCTAATTAATAAGTCTTGCTTTGCTCAGACAATCTCTTACTTGTCCAGTTTGTGTTTTTTTTTTTTTTGAGAAACAAAGTATGTAATACAAGCTGCAACATGCTGGTTCCCAAAAGTGAAAGACACCCAGAGTTCATATTACTGTTACCTACATTTTTGATCGTTTCACACAAACAAGTTTAGTTTTAGCCTTTTCTAATTTCTCATTTATGTAATTAATAAAAAACTTTTAGTGCAAACTTTATTATATGTTTGCATTTCCTCTATCCTCTTAAGTTAAAAAATATGTCTCATTTTTTAGAACAAGATGCATCTTGCCCTTCTTTTAATTGTACTGTCAGTAACTTTGACATTTAACACACAAAAACCTTGTAGGATGAACTTTTTTATTTCTCTGTATTTTCTCAAGTCGGTGCACCTGCTGACCTGATGGTGAACTTTCTGGTTGACAGTGACTTAAATATTTTTTGCTTGCAAACATTTTTTCTTTGTAAAATAATAAACTTCACAATTTTTCTAAATAATACATTGCTCTTCTGAAAAGCAAGCGCTGTACCGATAACTTTTTGACAAAGCAAAAACCCATTAACCTGGCTAAATTTCAAGTGAGGTTTGGCAGTTCACAAACTCATAAGAACCTTAGCCAGTTGATTAGTTTGCAGTTTGCACCAGCAATTTGACGGCCCAATCACATAGCAGCAAGAAACTAGGCACCAGATGCCGGAGAAGTCGCAGCCAATCTCAGAACATAATCCAAATTTTCTTTTGTTCTGAGCCTCTTTAATTGGTGAAAAAATGAGTGTTGTTTTTATTTAGGAAACCCCTTAGCTTGCAAATTAGTGATACAAAAAATTCCAATATGACAACAAACAAATGTGTGACACTTGCTTTTCTATCTGCTGCACATTTTGGATATGTTGTTACGTTTTGTTTCTGTGATTTGCTAAAAAGAATTTCTGTGTGGCAAGCACAAATTGGCTACATACCCAATTGTGACTTAACGTCCTACCTTCCTCAGAATGGTAACAGCAGGACAGTTTCCAGGATTGGTACAATGAGGAAAAATAGATACAGAGTTCAATTCATACTGTATGTCTGGTGCAAACTAGTTTAGGTACTCACCATTACTGTTGCATATTTTAAGTGTCTTCTTTCTTTTTTTTTTGCAGATCTTGCAGGTGAATCTAGTGATGTCCATCCTGCTGTATGTGATGGTCCTTGCGTACCTTTATGGTATCCAGGGAACCAACATGGACAGCAGCCGCCATGGACAACAGCAGCAGCCAAGTCCAGACCCTTTAAACTCTCTTATAATCCAGCTACTTCAGGCTGACCTGACCAGAGGGAAGCTCAGGGAAAACCAAAGTCAGCAGGAGAAAAGCAAGGATGCAAAACCAGACACACAGCATCCACTCGTTAGCTTTCCTGTGGAAGAGCAGATTGATGCAGAACAGTGGGGGCCTCAGAGCCGAAGTAGCAGGAGCAGCGATGATGTGGTTGAACAACAAGGAATGATGTTGAACTTGGACCTTATGAGGAAGCACAAGCGGTACAGTTCTCCTCGGGTGCTGCTGAGTGACCGGCCACCCCTGCAGCCGCCGCCTTTGTACCTAACAGATGACTTTGTGAGTAGTGGCGCTGATGGAGCAGCGGCTGGAAACAAAACACGAAAGAAGCGTTACGCTGAACACAAGAGTTACCGAGGGGAGTATTCTGTATGCGACAGCGAGAGTCAGTGGGTGACGAATAAAACTCAAGCTGTGGACATTAAGGGGAATTCTGTGATTGTTGTGCCCAAATTTAAAAGCGTTACTAAACAGGACTTCAACCAATACTTTTACGAGACGCAATGTCTGAGCCCTAAGCCCTTCAAAGGAGGCTGCAGAGGTATCGATGCAAAGAACTGGAACTCACAGTGCAAAACAGCGCAGACATTTGTTAGAGCGCTGATACAGGTTCACAATGCAATGACCTGGGGATGGATAAGGATTAACACTTCCTGTGTATGTGCACTGTCCAGAAAAAAGCGCAGGACGTAACCAATTGCAACCTTTCTGGGGTGCACATGTTCGGATTGCTACTTCATGTTTGGAATTTATTTCTTGTCCACAGTGTCCCCATCAAAGAATTCACTGTGTCATGGTTACAAGCACCAAAATTCTGCTGAAAAAAACATTTGGGTCCATTTTAGTGATATTACACATTTCTGTGCTGCAAGCTGGTTCAGCGCTGCTGTTTTGGAAGAACTTGCTTGAGAGAAAGACAATGTGTGGTTGTGTGAGGCTGAACTGTAAATATAACTTATTTAAATTATATAAAATGCAGGTAGTTTATACAAGTTCATCTAAATATAATGTATGAATATATTTGTGTTATTTATTGAAGGTAATTTTCTCCAAAAGCAAAAATATGTTTAGAAAAAAAGAAATGATAACAAGCTATAAACTTGCATTTGGACTATCAGTGAGCAGGGCTGCAAAGGTGCTTCAGTGAGACTTTACTCGTGCCTTGACCGATGAAATAGGACATAGTAATAAATAGTTGCCGTGAAAATTTTGGCGATAAATTTGAAAAGTGAACCCTGTCCTAATAATTGTTAAGAAGGCCAAATTCTAATGAAACCCAAATGCAGATTTGACTTTTAGATTTCCACTGTGCACACCATAGACACTACTAGGCATCATGCACTGCAAGTCCTATTATTGCAAAAACATGGTTTTTACAAATAAAAATGACAAGTGGAAATACAAATAAATGTTTTTTTTTTTAGTTTTCTACTGATAACATTGGCTTTATATGATCAAGTTTTGCTATCATGAGTTGTTTTTCCTTCTTTCTTTTAATAAAAACAAAACACTTTTTTTAGGTTGAATTTTTCATATAATCAAATACCCATCAAGAATCATTTGGTGCCAAAGATAAGCTTTCAAAAACGTACCCATATTGCATATTTTGTAAGAAATTAAGCCCACATTTAATTTTAAGTTTAATCTGCTTACTTTGTTGATAAAACTGTACTCTCTCAGTAAGGATTTGGTATGTATGCTTTACAATCATGTCTTTGCTGTTACATGGATAAAAAAAAAATCAACTTTGTTATTTTGTCTCAGATTGTTAGGCTATGGATTAGCAACAGAAACCCAGAATTTTTTTCAGAAACAGAGGTTGAAAATGATAATGCGGTACAGTATTCTGCGTTCGTAATATTTTCAGCAAGAGCGACTGAAAAACCGGACATGTTCTCATTCCCATCTTATCACAAACTGACACAAGGTAGAGTCATTTTGCCTCAATTCTCTAAATGAGTTACTTAACTTTTCTGTGAATCTCTCTATTTTCTTTTTTTGCTTCATCAGCCCAAACTGACCACCAAATATCCAAACAAACATCTCATTCTTGTTATATTAAGCGTGGTGGAGGAGTAATGATTTGACTTCATGTGTTGCCAAAGTTGTGGGTGCTTTTTTGACAATGAACTCCTCTGTAAACCAGTTTTTACAGTTAAATGAAACATGATCGGCCTCAAAACATTATTTCAGGATAAAAAATTACTTTAGGACAACGATCCCAAGAAAACCAGTAAATCTGCCAAGAAAGCTTGAATACAAGTTATGTGCACAAAAGTTTTGTTATATATTAGACTGAGAAATTATTTAAATGCTCGACTGAGACAAGATCACAGCCATGCGGAAATAAATTTTAGCAAATCTTAGTCACCCACAATGCTACGTGAAAGCAGAGCAACATTCAAGTTCACAACTGGTGATATGCTGGTGCACGTTTAAAATCCTTCCCATAAGTTTTTAATGTGCTGAGTTCCTCTTAACCATCACTTTCTGACAGAAATGCTGCATGTTGTCATTTATATTGAATGAGACAGCCTGAGTTTTAATCCTGTCTCTGTTGCCTGTCCTGAACCCATTTACATCCGTTTTAAACTAAAACACGACAATTAGTTAAAACTGCCGGTAAGAAAAAAGAAGAAAACACAAAGTTGGCCCAATTTTACTTTTAGTAGGCATAGAAAAAAATTCCAAGACAACACATTTGAATTTACAAGAAAGAGAAGGCCAAATAGTCAGTTTGAAGGTGAAAAAAATGCTTGCAAATGAAGTAGAGGGGAAGTGTAAGATATTATGGAGTTAGACTATTGAGGGACTTGTATGTTGAGAAATAGAATACTTTAACCCTTTACTGGACTTAGCGGTCGAGAGCGGCCGCACTAGATACCAGACAGAACGGCCGAAAGAGTTCGCACCAACTCACGTTAGAAAAACAAATCATTCGAAAAGTGACCATGTTACTGGAAGTTGTTCACAAAATTATTCAAAAAATTTCTGGAATTTGTTGACTTTTTGAATAAATTTGTTTTAAAGCAGAATAAACAGAAAATAATTTCAAGCAGAATCATTTCGGACAACTTCCCAGAAGATGTTCACTTCCGGTTTCCGGCTAGTTCGTGAAGGGTAAATTAGAAAGGTGAAAAACGTTTGCCCATTAAAGGGTTAAGTAATGTTTAGTTTAAAGAGCACATCCACGCTAAATCAACTTTTTAGAAGTTGACTTTTAGAAGTTGATTCATCCATGCTAAATCAACTTTTTAGAAGTTTTGACCAATTTTAAACATTATTCAAATATCAAAAACATTCCTGAGGTGGTTTTCTATTTTATCCCGGCTTGTTTGAGCAACTTAAGAGTTGTCCCGTTCAGTATACTACTAGAATGCCAAGTTGTTCTTAGCCACAGATTATATTCTCCACCATGCCTACGTTGTTGTGTAATATGATAGGTGTTTTTACAAGAGTGGAACACGTGCTCTTCTCATGTTCAACTCCTCCCATCAACAGGGAGTGTCATTTTTATGTAAAAGCACCAAAATGAAAAAAATTAGAAAAATATGCGCTACCTTTGCTAGCTTTATTCAGAGTTAAAAATTTATTCAGACATAGAAAAGTTAGAAAATATGTTCAGATCCGCTCTTGCTCGTGCTACTTGTTAGCGAATCTAGCATTACTAAAAACAATGCTATAGACACATCCAGTGTACTCAGACCTGATTAAGCTTTTTCTCCCCCAAAATTAATTGATAAATTAGGACATCTTGTCACATCCTCTTCAAGCAGAATCAGAAACCCTTTGGGCCCTTTGGGCGTTTGCAGTGCTGCCCTGAGCATTCAAAGCAAATGAAACAGACTCTACCAAAGTCAGTTAGCAACAAGTTGGGAGTGTAAATGTGTTGAGTGACCAAAAACAATAGTTTTTGTAATAAAATGTATTGTCTATGTCTGAACGTTGTACAGCTCTCCGGTGTCATAGAGAACCACTGCTCCTGGTCTCATGATTCCTAAAAACACATCAGTGAGCCACGCTGCTGCATTGTATTGTCATGATGCATTATAATCGAAACATTTTTATGGATGTATGGAGGATGGTACAAACAAGTGAAAAATTAAAAGAAAATATATAAATATGAGTTTATGGCTTGTGTTTAGTTGTTCCACTTGCAAGATGAATCTGTCAAGATTACCTTCATTCTCAGAAACATCAACAAAGAGAGGAAGTGACAACGAGAAAAAATGCCATCAAACTGCATAGCAGTTTCTGCTGTGTGGAAAGCATCATGTGTTTTTTATTCCCTATAAGGCCAAAGTCTACTGGAATACGAAGCTATTTTCAAGGCTAAAGAGAAGATTTGGTCTTTTTAGAATGACGTCGGCTTGAGCTGGTGAAAAGATCTGTGCCAGTGCTCAGACTGATCATTGACGGATTAGCAGGAAAAGAAACTAACTTCCAACAAAACCGCTTGTGTTTACAAATTGAAAATACACACCTTTATGAATTGCAAAACAAAGTAGATGCTAAAACTTTTTGAAGCTATTTGATTACCTTAAAAAAACATCTTAATTTGTGTTTTTAAATTCAAACAACTAATCTTCTAACTTTTAAGAGAATGTCTTACTTGTGCCAGCAAGAATGTGAAGTAAAAATTTTCAAGTATTCCAAGTTTTAAAACAGTTTTCCAAATTGCTAAGCCGCATGCTAACATGACTTGGGTGAGCAAGACCAATACTGGAACTATTTCCACCAAATTGTGACTAAAAGGTAAACTGGACATGAAATGAAATAAAGAACAAGGCTTGTTGTTGTCTAAGTGTAATAATTATGAAACATATATAAGTACATTTAAAACTAAGTACAGAAAAGAACCAATTTTCTGAAAAAAAAAAGAGCATACTCTTACAACCCAAATGAGTATTTTGTTCCACACAGAAAGCCTAATAGTTGCCAGGAATGCTACAGCACCATAAGGACTTAAAGACACCAAGCAGCTTTGACATTAAGAGGAATACAAGAAGAAGGATTAACCATCTTTTCACCAAACGTCCACCAAGGAATTCTAGACTAACCAACTCCCTACAGTCCCTTCTAAAGTATTGTTACAAATTCACAAATGACAACCAAAAAGTATGTACTTTGTGTATTTTAAATGTCATTTAGCCATGCCGATTGGGAACAGAGAATAGCATGGAAAACCTCTGAGTCTCCTTTAATCCACAGCAGCATATGTGATCTACAGGATTGCCCCATCTTTGTTACAGGAAATGTTTGGCCCATGTCACAGGACTTTGGAACCATGTTTTTTTCTACTCCAATGATTGTTTTGACAGGATGACACTTGACTAAACTTCTTTGTTTTCTTTTTTTTTTTTTTTTTTATCCTCTACATGGTTAAGTTTAGTGGACTGTAAAAGAATATGGAAATGAGAGAATTTTTGGTACTGTACAAAATAAAAAGGTAATTGTTTTATGATTGTTTCTCTGCTAATCTTAGTACAGGAAGAAGTCATGAAGTAGCTCTTCATCTGCAATGATCTGTCTCAATTAGTGATTTGTTATTATTGCGGAGTGAAAATGTAGAACATCAGAACGAAGCAGCATAGTTTGTTTCTTCTAATGACCCAGGGATTTTACAGAGGGACAAAGCTTGTCTTAAGGAGATGCACAGGCAGAGCTGGGATTTGAAGCAGTAATCTTTTATTCTAAAAGAAGCTTAGCGCTTGTCACCCTGAAGAGGAAAGCACATCGGCAACACCTTCAGCACGGTGATTGAATGTCTCCTTACATTAGAGATGGGGAAGAATTTTGGTGAACAGAATGAAAGTGATGTTTAATGGTTAAAGAAAATTCTGGATTATAAATAGTCCTGCAGAAAAAAATTAAAATCATTATATGCAGTAAACTGTCTTGGTATTCTCAAATGTGACAAGTAAAAAGTAACAGAACAGAAACTTGTAAAGTGATCCACATGACCATGTTTTGTTTCAGAGCTGAAGGTGCAGACGTTCCCAACTAGTTTAATCTGCGCTGTCACACCAACACACAGCTTTAACTGAGGATCATGGTAAAGGTGATTGCTCGAGCAGCAGGGGTGTTTACGTATTTGCATGAACCAAAGCACTGCTAAGAGAATATCCAACCTAATCAACAACAGCCACCCTCACATGAACTGAGGCTCGATTTAACCTCCCTTTACCTGATGCAGTTTTGATGGTATTTTGAATCTTTATTAACAAACTGAAAAAAATATGCAAACTTCTTTCCTTCCTCTTACTGTTTTACTAGCAAAGCTTCTTGGCCTGTGGCATGACAATCAGGTCCATGGATTAAAACAGGAAATAGGATTCTTTCAGCATTTAGTAACACCATCCTGTCAGACGCAGGTGTAAAGAGGACACACACACACAACCTGTAGACATTGTTTCCTAATGGCCTCATTTGACATCTGTTTGTTGTTTTATAAGTTCCAATTCTTTCTAAATCAAATAAATTTTTTTCTTGCAGCAAATGAATTGATGGAACAACCCTCTAAAAAAGAATTGTTGTTAAATTAAAACATCAGTAAACCTATACAATAAATTATGGGAAAGAAGCCAGACTCTGTATTTTTTTTTTTTTTTAAGACTAGAGAAACATTTAGATTTTTTTAAACCAAGATAAAACTAAAATTTTTGTTGCAACCATCATGTTCCCCTCACATGTAATCTGTCTAATGTTAAAGATGAATTTATGCAAATCCTTTATATATGTATTTAGATAAATATATTCTTTAGTTTCTAGAAGGATGTTAGTCTGACATAATTGCATTTTTTCAGATTAATTTTATTACACATGCACATCTATTGAAAGTGTAATTATCTTCACATATTTTTGCGTTATGGTTGTTGTCATCCTTTTGTCTCTAGAGACAATGGATTCTACACCTGGATACTTACCTGCTTGTGCCGCAGCTCCTGCCACCCTTCCTGTAAATGTAATAGGTGGTATGAGTCACGGGGGGAGCAGTGGCAGAGTGACTTTTTTGCTGTTTCCAGGTCTTTGTGGGCTCGCTCTGGATCTCTCTATTTCCATCAGCCTACTTAATACTGATTTTGACAGTTGGATACGAACTGTCGTGGACGGAGGTCACTGACTCGAAATTCCATATCAGACCATACATATTTATACATTTCTAAGGATCAAACACTGATTTCGAGGGTCCTGGTCCTGCTGACAAGAAGAGAAAGCTGTTCAATAGATTCCATTAAATCACTTTGAGCAACCTGATGATATTAGTTCACATTAAAACTGCAAAAAAAAGCCAAGATAAATTATGTTAATTAATTACTTAATTAATTCAGGAATAAACAAAACTCAGTAGTAATAGAAAACTGACGGATTATTTCCTTTTTCGTCCTACTTCAAAATCTTGCAGTTTCAACCCATTTAGGCTAATTGCTAACATTTGAAATCAACACTAAGAATTGTACGAGGAGCATTGGCTGTACTGTGTTTTTCCTCCCAATCAGGATGTAAGACAGAGGCAAAGCTGGCAGTTTACACTGGAAGGTGAAAGAAAAACAGATGTTCTGCCAAATGCTTGATCAAACGAGGAGAGGCACTTTAAAACTGTAGCATGTTAAGTGTTGACGTTGGCTGCAGTTCTGAGGTGTCACCCCATATGAAGATTATTCACTGAGTTGACAACATGAATTCTATGAAACACACAGATGTAAAGAGCGTGTTGGAGCACACAAAAACTAGTAAAAAAAAAGAGAAAAAAAATAAGGAAATGGGATTTTTGCCCCTTACTCAGATGATTGACGGGTGAAATTTCCTGAGGTGTGGGGTAGAGTGTGAACATCTGGTATCAAATGCAGGATTGACCACCCACTGGGCTTCTATGTGTGTGTGTGTGTGTGTTAAATATGCATGTGAGCCAGTAGCAACAACAGTCCTTTTCTAGTTTTTTAGACTAAACAAACAGTGATGGGAAATGATTAACGTCCTAACGGCTTGAACACTGTAAAATCTTTCAATCTTGAATCCAAAAAAATGGACCAAAATAAAACTTTTATTTCAAGTTAAAAATCAAAAACTCAAAGATCTTTAAAGCTGAATGAAAACATAGTTGCAGTTGAAGGGTCATTAACCACCCACATTTATCACACTGACATGCTTACCAGAGCACAGAACATCATAAGCAGTTCTATTTATGTGGTTTCACCTTAACACGCCAAATGGTTTGTCACACTAAACAGATCTTAGGAACACCTTGGAGGAGCTTTATAGAGAACAAGTAGTAACTGTATAAGAGGCGTATTTATTGCCCTAAAATGTTGCCCCAATATGTATAACATAAGTCTCTCACGTCAAGTTAAACTTTTTTTGTGTGTCTCGTGAACATATTTTAGAAGTGTGATTTAAGATTATGATTTCTGTGAAAAAAAATTATAAATATTACATTTATAATGTAAATTAGAGTTTTTGTTTGTCAGACAGCGAAAGTTGCAAAAATGCTGTTTGAAAGTACATCGGCAGAAGGATGCTGGGTTTGGAACCAGCAGAAAAGAGGCCAGAGGAAGACTAAAGAGGAGGTTTATGGAGACAGTGAAGGAAGACATGAAGATATTGGCGTGACCAAAGAGAATGCAGAAGATAGGGTTGGATGGAAGAAACTGTGCCCGAAAGGAAATGCCAAAAGGAGAAGAAGAAGTCTTGACACTTGCTGACTGTGCCAACAGTGCCAGTTTTCAAGTTCTGGCAATTTCCATTCATGCGCAGGTTGCAACAACTCTTTGTTCAGAGCATCATTTGCATTTTCAAATGTTCAAATCTTCTTCTTTCGGCATTTCCCTTCGGGGTCGCCACAGCAAGTCAGTTTCTTCCATCTAACCCTATCTGCTGCATCCTCTTCGGTCACGCCAACTATCTTCATGTCTTCCTTCACTGCATCCGTGAACCTCCTTCCTATTTGGCCAGCATAAAACTCTCCTAAATTGGGCAAATAAAACTTTGACGGTTTGACATTGAAATGCCAAAGAAAACTTCATAGAAATTTGTTGTATTGGAAATATAAAAACATTCAAACCACAAATCAATATCTTTATTCATTGTTAATAATCATTTAAGAAATGACATCACTTTTATTTTTATGTCATTTATAGATTTTAACTTTTCAGTTAAATTTTATTTGTATAATCCAATATCACAACATAATTATTGATGTGTTGATGAACTTCACATACTAAGCTGAACAAAAATACAAACAGAAAACCCAAATACACTCTAAAACTAATTAAAACTCAAAGCATTCCTTCCCTTACAACCCCCTTCTTGGTAAGAAATAACTCCAAAAGAAGAGAAAGTGAGAAAAACAAAGAAGAAATCTTATGGGAATCCGCATGAAGGGAAGATCCCCCATGGACAAACAGGCAGAGTGTCTAAGGCTGTTAACATCTTATTCTACTCTTCAGCTATGTATCTGAAGAAATAAGTAGATGAGCTTCATCCTGATGGAAATGGATGGTAGATCAAGCATGGAATCTTCCTCAGTCTGGATGAGAATTGTAGTGGTTGAGGGAACTTGAGGACAGACCACTTTGGTAATTTACGTTTTAAAGTAAAATCAACAGATTTTTTTGGACTGTGTAGAAAAGTCCGACATTCAAACTCCACACAAAAGGCGAGTGTTCCCTACTTCATCCAGTTGGGTATGAGAGGAACAACCTTTTCACTCTAGTTGTTGTCTCCCAAATGCTCGGTCTGTATATCTATTTCTACATCCCGGAGACAATTGTTTATAGATGGATATATCGGATTGACGTGAAAGAGGTTATGTGTCCCAGTGGGGCAAAAGCCAAGTAAAGATGCCAAACTTGCATGTCAGACATGGTTTTTAGAAATAAATCCTGTCAATCCTATATGTCAGGATTTGTGGATTAAGGAGATGGAGTGAATGAGATTCATAGTCCCAAAGAGACACTTTGATTTGTAATAGCTGATTTTTGAATCAGGTATAGAAAATGAGAAAAAAAAAATCAGTTGCAGTGAGAACAGAGTTGGCGAAATTAAATCTTTTACATCTGGTAGTTTGCATCAGTAGATGAGCTCAAAACACTTGTTTCTATGTCATCTCCTCGCCAGCTATAATTCTGTTTTAAGTTAATCATAACATACAAATAAATAAAGGAAAAAGATCTGTGTGAAAATCTTTTCTGTACCTACAGAAAGGCCTTACAGCGCTTTAAGTATTCCTGAGAATAAAATAATTTAACATGTTTAACATGTTTGTACTTTCAAGTAACAGACTTTGTGCGTGTGGTCTTTGTTGTGTCTGTTGTTCACCCCACATGCTGGGATTGGTTTGTGGAGTTTACAAGTTTTGCATTAAATAACATCCGGAATAGATTTAGACATATTATTACCAGATGTTCTCTGAAATAAATTTGTTGGAGTTTTTACGTCTTTCCAGTTTCTGCAAACATTTCTATGAAATGAAATGTGCAAAAGAAGCTCAATTTGAATCTCAAATTGTTTCTAATTATTTAAAGTTTCATTTGTTTTTAATCTAACAAAATCAAAAATGATATTTGATTGCAATCACTCTTAAATTTTCAATTGATTAGATGATTTAATAAAAGATTAATTGATGTTAGCGGTGCAAAGATGAATAAATAAAACAGTACATATTGGTCAGTTATGCTTCACTCCTACTTTTCACAAAATATTCCCTTTTTTTAGTTATTTGCTTTGATTAACTAACAGACATAACTGAAGGGAATCTGCACAACTCAAATTGAATTTATGACGTCACAAATGAAGTTTTTCTTGTACTTTAAATATTTCTAACAAGCCAGTTTCACTTAGCATCCCCAATGGCTCCACATCATTTCATTAGATACTGTAATCTGTTTTTACAGGGGTCCTTTTGAAACCTCCGAGGAGTCAAACCTTTTGTTTTTCTTAAATATATTTTAACCCACAATGTCTAAAATGATAAAAACCTTAAAGAATTTGAAAACTTGTGAAGTCTTACGTGTCTCAGATTCCCATCACACCTTAACACCAGACTGAGGAAGAAACATGAGCCTTAACTTTACTATCGAAACAGATTTCTCACCTCGACACCTCATTCCCCGAAGTCTCTGACATAATGTTATTTTACTTTCTGTTCAAGTAGGACCATAAGCTGGGAACTGTGGAATATTTGTTAGTCCGGTTTTATTTTAAAATGAATGATTACTTGCCAAATAGTTTGACCTCATTAAATAAGTTGTGAATCACCATTAAAAAGAAAAAAAAAGTCTTAAAATTCAGCCAGGTTTTGCACGTTTAACTCATTGTCATTTCACTGTAGAAATAGTTTTATTTCTATGGTAAAAAAAATACTGGCATCGGAAAACCCACCATAAAATAGAATTGACAAAAACTACCTTGAAATTACAGTTTATCAAGGAAAACATATAAAAATCATTTTGATAAATTCATTCACAATCAAAATATTGATGTTTGTATTCACTGATTACATTTTTTAGCATTATTATTTATAATGTTGCAGTTTGAAATTGACTGTCTTATTTTACAGCGTGTTTATCACATCTGTCTACGAGATATAAACATGATACCCAGGTCAAATTGTAGTTTGTAATTTTTCACATGATTAAATTATTCAGTCATACCATGTAATCACAAATCCAGACTTTAAAATACAAAAAAAATGTAAAGCTACCCTAAAAAATAGGGCTGTCACCACATCGTGCTGAGGGATACGGGAATCTTTCAGGATGTCCTGCATCAGAGCCCTCATCCTCCTTTCCAAAACAGTTCCCAAATATTTTTGTTCTTGATTTCTGCCATGTATACATATATGGTTATAGTTTTTGCATTTTTCTTTACTCAATTATGTTCTCATTTATTGATTTTATTGTTTTATTCTGGTTTTACTTATTTATATTTTATTGTTTTATGATGTTTTTAATGAATGTGGTTTTGTATGTGGTTTTTAATGACTGTGTTGTCCCGGCGCTCTGGCTGCAAGTGAAGTTCCTAACGGACAAATAAAGTTATAATTGAATTGAATTGAAAATCCAAATGAAAGCAGAAACAGAATCATGATTGTTGTCATTTCAAGGCAGCAAATTATGTTTAACATTACTAATCCATGAAAGCAGTCAGTCACCTTCTTATCCGTCTATCCTTTACAAGGTTGCAGTTTTTAAAATTTATTTTGGTGAGCAGACCACATCTCCTGCTTATTTCGATATGCTGATGAAAAGAAATTCCAGCTGTGTCTCTGATTCAATAAAGAAAGAAACTAATTTTTAGTATACATAAGCTGTAAATGGCCTCTAAGACTTTATGGCCAAAGAAATTATTTTTTAAATTGTACCCGTCATGTTATTTGGTGTCAGCAATTCTGAAATGTTTAGTTTTCTTCTCAAATTCTCTCTGATAGTTTGGCCTTGTTTTTACAAAAACATTTTAGGCTGTGCATTAATAAGCTGCCCTTTATACCCAAGCCATAGTCTCTGCATGTAATGAGATTTCTTAAGTGGAAAAATGAGCCCTCACACATGCAATCTTGGTCCAAACAGAGATTCTCTGCAGGATTTGGGTTGATGTTTAGATAAGGCTTCTGTTTCAAGCATACAAGCCAAATCACTCACACACACATTCTGCCCTCAGAGAGATTGAGGTCAGAGGATTGTCCATACAGTGCGATGTTCATCTTTCCCCTTATGACCCTACCCCCCCATGGTTAGAATTACACGCATCTATCCCAAGCTAAAATAACTAAAACATTTACCTCCGAAGAACATCTCACAAAGTACTTGAAACAACAAAAAAAGGGCCGGACAAAGTATGCTAAGTAAAAAAACGTAGGTCAATAGGTTCATCATTTAGTCAAAAGATTTAACCAGGTTCCTTTTTTTTTTTTTACATGACACTAACAGGTTATGCCTATTTAAAGGTTAAAAAATGAGTCCGGAGGTCTGTGAAGGCAAGGCTTTGAAGTTCAGAGAGTTCATTTTGTTCCTCCTTATCAGTGCATCTTATGTTCATACTGTATTTGAAAAATTTAAGGTGTTTTCAAAGTCAAATTTTATTAAACCTGTATTGGGTTTTAATCGTAGAAAAATATTATCTTGGCAGAACAAATAGTTGTTGGCATTCTTCTGTCTCCAGAGACAATGGAGTCTGCACCTGGATACTTACAGTATATGTTTTGCAGGTCCACTGTGAGGGAAAAAGACGATGCGGGAGTTGCAGCTCCTACTGCACTTGGTGCAAATGTAAAGAGGTATGAGTCATGGGGGTAGTAGTGGCAGACTGACTTTTTTGCTGTTTCTGGGTCTTTGTGGCCTGGTACTAGATCTCTCTGTTCTCCTCAGCCTGCTTGATCCTGATTTTGACAGTATCACGCCACCTGTAGCGGTCAGAGGTCACTGACTCGAGATCTGCTGCGTTGATGTTTCCCAACTTCAGATCGCTCTTGCAGCCATCTTTGTACCACAGGGTAGGTCGTCCAGTTTGTCGCATTCAATTGGAACAAATAATCAATCAACCAAAAACAGAAAATGTAAAATTATGGAATTTACTACTTCATTTTTAGTGTTTAAAATGTTTGGGTTTTTTAATTATTTTTTGAGCGGAATACAATATATATGTTTTTTAATTGATTCACTGGGTAATTAATTACCCCGTCGATTGGCCTTCGACTGGGTAAGCCAATATGACTTTATTGTTTCCCTGCCTTGTCATAAACCAACGTAAGAGCTTGTACCCCTGTCGACTGTAGCCAGATATATCTTTTTCAATAACCGTAGCTTACATTTTCTTATGTCCTCCTTCTTAAGCTATTTATGTAATTATGTTTCAACTGCTCAAAAATTTAAATACTTACTTCCTGTCAAACCGGAAACCACCAAAATAAAACAAACTATGTATTTACAAGAGACCCTGACCTTTACAGTGAACAATGCCAAAAGTTTCACTCCCATGTCTTTCTGTATCCATAGCTGATGATTATTTCCACATCTCAGTAACAAATTCGGTTCAATGAGGACAATCTGAGCTGTAAATCTATTACTGCCATTGTTAATGTTACTGCCAAACTTCTCATTAGCAACCTGCTGGAAGTTCAATTAATTACAGCAAATGGATTTGATAAACAATCTTTCATCATGATGTGAAGTACTTAGACCTAATGAGAAAAACTCAATGTTTTATTGTGTTTGATTTGTTTGTCTCCTCAAAGAAAAAAGTCTACACAAAAAGATACAATTGCATTGTAGAACAAAGATTGAGCAATTTCAGAACTGTGAAGAAAGTCATCTTTTACATGATTGTGTGAGATCTTCAAGTAAAAATAGAACTAATTTATAACAAAGGAAATTTTTAATCACAGAAAGTCATATTTGAATGTATGCAGATGGCTGTTTGGTCTTTTTGCCTTTGGCCTCTTGAATTTATTAGTGGAAGTGTGACACTTGTGTCACAGTGCTGTGGAAATGCCTGGTGTGGACGCTACATGCTGTCACCGTTCAAGAACCTCAATAAGTTCCATCTACGCCTAACTGTTGGGCAAGGACACTTTCAAACAAACCAAGACGCAACGGCTCCTCAGACTGACCTGTTAATCCAGGATTACATTCAATGAACATACAGGTGAGTAAAAATCTTCTTGCTTAAGACCTACTTCTGTAAAATCTTTATGTTAATATTAATACATTTTTTAAATGAAACAAACAGAAACATTTACTGTATTTTTTGACATGTAAACACAATACAATGATTCCTATGATGTAAAAAAAAATATTTCAGGAGGAGCTGAAATATTGAAATGGCTCATGTGAAGAAGTTTCAAGGGATCCCCATGTCTAAGGTGTGTTACAACAGAAAATAATGCTGATGTGTTTGTGGATCAATAACAACGTCTTATGAGAAATGGACTCTAATATTCAGAAGAAAAACTAATAAAAAAAAGGCCTGTCATTTATATCTCTTAATAATCAGAATAATGAGTCCACAGGATGAGAAAGAAGTTACTGCGATAGATTTTTCCATTTTGCTTGAATCTTGAATGTTAATGAAAGAGCAAAAAATAAAAATTTAAAGATAAATAGGAAAAAGTTCTACTACATGCAAGACCATCTGAGAAACTACGAGGATTTTGACACGTTATTAACCCGACGACAGAAAGGCTGTTCCAGCTTGAAAACCAAAGCGTCTTCCTGATATCCCTGTGGGTAAATTGTGTTTTCAAAAAATCTCAGCCAGATTGATGAACACCTGGGGGATGTTTGTGTACCAAATCTTCTTTTTGTTATTTAATCTTTGTCAGTAATTACAGTTAATTTTACAAAACCTGTCACTCTTTTCCTTGGGAATCAGAAATGATTGGGTCGCTAGCAATCTGTCAGAGTGTCGGCCATTATATTCATATATATACATATATATGTATATATATATGTATATATATCAAAATATGTCAATATTTAAGAACCCGTGTGAAATGTGAAAGTAGAAAGTCCATCCATCAGTTAAACAACGTTGTGTGTTAGCACAATCTCTCAGCCACTACGTAGTTAAGTTGTCCTGGCTGGACATGTTTAGGAGTACTCTTTAAGATAAGATCCCTAATATGAGTCACTGTTCTGGTTTTAGTCAATGAGAGATTTATGCAAAGAGGAGGACTATGCCTTCTTGGGAAAAACAGCATGTGAAAGCAAAGATCTCACCAGGAGATGGGCGGCATTGGACGACGACTGGCAAAATAAAAAAGAGGAAAGGGTGAGAAGTGCTGCAAGCTTATGTCACCAGATATACAAATGAGGAATTGTTGTTCATTAAAATGTCTGAGCATGTATTTATTGTTTGTGTGTTTCAGGCCCGACGACGACTAGAGTGGGAAAAACGGGAAAAAGAGCAAATCAGAGTGAGAGAAGAAAGCAAGAAGGTGATCAATAAACTTTCTTTTTTATAGACCTCATCTTGTGCAAAATCAACTTTTCAGAGTTTTATTAACTTTAATAGGAATGTGTAGGCGATATTGGCCCCTAAACGAGTTTTTAGATTAATATACCATTTTTTTGAAAAAAAAAAAAAAAAAATTAATTGGTCCCAGGGAACGTTGGCCTAGAGGTAGGGATATTATCTTTTGACTGGGAGAACCTGGTTGGATTCCTGCTGGGCCCAAGCCGTCCCTGGGACTACAGAAAAGACAGAAAAACAAAGAAAGGACTGAAAGTAAAAACCCTGAAAAGATGAAAAAAAAATTTATTGTTTTTTTCAGATGCTTTTTAAGTAGCATAAAGCATTTCACAGATGCTCTCTTCACCCATGATTTTCTCACTTTTCTCTTTACTTTATAAAATTGGTGAAAGATGTGCGGTTCCTTCAATCATCCCAATTTCTGAAGGCAGAACTTATGCTTTCTCAGGATGGTAGGGGGGCTGAGCAATAGTCTTCCTTTTACATTTTCTGGTCTGAGCTTTAGAAAGAATTATGTCATAAGAATTGCGCAATGAATGTTCTAAAATCCAAATTGTGATTGTATTAGTGCATAAAGTACATAAAAAAAGAATAATTTTGAAAGCGATGGGACTTATAAGAGTCTTTAGCATTAGTATGACTGAAATTAGATAGTTGCGGAGAATGTTGCATCATCACATTCGAGCGGAAGGTACTCGATGACTTTAATTTTTTTTTTTTTTAGTCTTTAACATTTCTTTGAGAAGATGTCTCCGAAGGGGACTGAAAGATCTCAAAGGAGCTGCTTTCTCTCTGTTTACCAAATATCAGTCTGTGGACGACCATGTGCAGTATCGAAATGTGAACTGATCTTTATGTGGTTTCGTATGGATTTTTAGATTAGATACTCCTTCAACTCTTCTGAGTCCAAGAGAAGGCGATGGGGTACTCAGACAGATATTCACATTAAAATGCACATTGATGGTTCATGGGGGCTTCATGCTGGGTGTGTGGCCGAAAAATTTTGTGGCTTTAGGTCTTCTTGTCATATGTCTCAAAATCTCCAAAAGCAGTCCTGCTAGTAACCCTGTTAACCTGTAGATCAGCACTATGCGTAGCCAGCTTACAAAGTATGGTAAACATTTTAGAGTTTAAATCAGTCTTTTTTTTTTACACCAACTTTGATCACTTGTGACAATCTTTAGTATACACTGTTTGTCCCATTGGGTTATCATAAATCGGTACAGATTAAATTTAACTGATAAACTCAATGTTGTGATTCATTCCAAACTTTTCTGTCTAAACAAGGCTTATACTTCAGACCTCACAGAGTTATGCTAAATGTCTCTTGAGGCCAAACTCTTTGCGTCAGTGTGAGTGTGTTTTTGACAGACATATGACAGTAAAAACAAATCGATGAATTGTTCATTTAAAGTTGAGGTTTGCTTCATCGCTGCAAGCAAAATCAGATTAGCTTCCATGGAAATGCAAATCTGGCCCGATGTCAAGATTGCCGAGTTGCACGCGCTAACAAGCGTAACATCAACACTTGACAAAGTTACTAGTTGAATAACAAACTAATAAACAGTTTGCTGAAACAGATGGTCACTCTCATGGATGTGGAATGTACACATGCACAAAAACAGCTGTGGAAGCTTTGAGTTCACGCCCCGTTTCTGACGGGCGAGTGTCAGGTCAATATGGGGTGTGAGGTGTTGTTGCCGTTTCCGTTGCTTTACAAAAAGAAAGCAGATGATTGCATTCTCCCTCTGAGAAAGTACGGTCACTCTCACTTCACTGGGAATGTACTTTCCACTAAACATCAACTTAACAAGAACACACATAAATCTTTGTGGTAAAAGCAATAGCTGTGAAAGGACTGACATACAAACAGTTGTCACACCAAAACAGGCTCAGCCAGAATAGAGTTAATAGTCGACACTAATTTTCCTGACCTGCTCTACTCAGGGAGGGTGTGTTTAAAGCTTTGACTGCAAATGCTCCATGATCTTTGACCTTACACATGTCTTTTGAATAAGTTAGTCTCCTGTTTGAGGATTTCAGCACTGCATGCAGTGAAGTTTTTAAAACTGGAGAACTGGTTATCATAGTCATGTAGGTACAGCTTCCAGCTTAATAACAACATGGGTTGGATTTGGCCCCTAGAAGAGAGTTCATGTCATAAACCTTTCCCTTTCTGGCCTGTTCTCGTTCCCTTTTTTTCTACCCTTAGTCCTCCTACATGCCTCTCCCTAATATTTACACCTGTGTCTTATTTTCCCCCTTGTTGTAAAAACGCTGGTATCTTCACTCCCTTGTGAGAATGGGTTGTCTTGTCCCTGTGGTTCTATAGTTGCATAGTTCCCTCATGTTTGTTCCGTCCTAGCTGGCATTCCCATATGGTCCTCTCACACCTTTTAAGGGCTTTGTGCCAGCGCAAATGAGCCTCGAAGAGATCCATCTCTTACGTTCTCTTCTGTTTCTTATCTTAATAAATTGGATAAATTTAGCTTGTTGTTTGGATACTACCTTATCTCCACCACATGACTGTTCAACACATTTGTGCCAGAATTCAGCTGAAATTCGTCCACCTGTGGAAAAAGTTTCTTTGCATTTTTTTGTTCAACATAAGATGCCGAAATCTTTAAAGTGAGTACTCGTCTTTTCTCGTTTTGTTCCACTTCTTCCACCTCTCACTACATATTTAAAGTAACAATAGCGTGTTCTGAACATGTGGACAAACATACCAATGTCACATTTTTTCCCTCAAACTGTAGAGGAGTTTCACCAGAACACTGGGAGACGTTCAAACATGAAATCAAGCCAGCTGAACTTTCAAAGCAGATTCGTGTGGGAACAAAAGCACCAATTTAGTATTTTTTCAAATATTGGGAATTCTTTAACAAGCATGTTAATGCATTTATTTTTTATTTATCATTTCTTAACACTAGCTAGCTTCTGTGGAGGTGAAAAAAAACACAAAATGAGTGATTATGATTTTTTGGGTATTCTTTATTAAAAAAAAAAAAAAAAAAGCTGGCGGCCAGGTTTGGAAAGCGATGTGTTTTGACAACTTAAAATGCCATTTCACACCAAATGAACTCCAAGTGCTGATCAAAGCCTCGTCTGCATGTAAACTTCAACACCAGATTGGCGTGCTATTTTTTAGAAAAAAAATGAAAACCCCATTCACAATAATTTGAAGTGGTTAAATGTAAATCCACTGGAATTTCCTGCATGAGCTTCAGATGCATGTTGGTTTATCAAAAGATTGAGAAGATACTGTACGTAAGAACTCAATTAAAATGTAAAAGTTTCTGTCAGACAAATAAAACACAAAGCACTGCAATGCACATTAAAATATTTTTTTAACATCTTTTTTAAATGTTTTTTTTTTCATCCTCACAGAGAAGAAATATGATGGTGCAGAACATCTGGTGCACACATATGCCAACAATTATGATTTTAAAGCATTTATCAACAAAGAAAAGAGACCGTGGCAAAAGCGAGAATTAGTTTATAAAGTAAATGTATCCTCTGCATAAAATCTAAATTGCCAATAACTTTTTTTAGAAAACTGTCTCCGCTGACGCAAACAGCTGTTCTTATGATAAAATACAAGATGTCGGCTTGTGTATTTGTGGCCACAGCCTGTCAAAAGTCCTTAAACAAGTGCGGAAAAAAACAACATGTGACCAGTTTCTCTGTTCATTTCTTATCTTGTGTTTAAAGCTGAAGAAGTAAAGTTTAAGTTTGGCCAGATGTGGGTCACAGTGACATACATTGTCAGAAATTTTTCCACCAGAAAACTATTAATCAGGTTGCAAAGCATACATGGGACTATCAGTATTTGGGTTGGGTTAAATAGGGACAAAAGTTATTTTGGTGGGGTTTTTTTACTCTAACAATGGCATACCTGTAACGCCTTTCAAGTGTTTACCAATACCTAAAAATCTGAATTACATCTGAGGATACATGGCCACTGTCAGACCAGCTGATTGGACAGTCAACGAGCATTGAAGCTAAACCACCAAACACAGTGTCAGTTGTGCATCACGTGAAAAACCCCAGAACACAACCTTTTGGTGGTGTAAGACCATTTTTTTTAAATCAGCAAACAACAACAAAAGAGGGCCAACGAAAGGATTCTGTGGCTGATTTACTTTAAAGGTCAATTTTGATACAGACTTTTTCATGACATGGGCTGCACGGTGGTGCAGTGGCCAGCACAGTGGCCTCAAAGCAAGAAGGTCATGGGTTCATGGGGCGAGGGTTGAATCACTGACCTTTCTGTGTGAAGTCTGCATGTTCTCCCCATATATGCATGGGTTTTCTCCAAGTACTCCGGTTTCCTTCTACCCTCCAAAAAGATGCATGTTAGGTTGATTGGCATCTGTGAAATTGCCTCTAGGAATGATTGTGTGTGGATGGTCTTGTAGATGGTTGACAGGGTGGCGACCTGTTTGGATCATACTCCAGGCTACGTTCATGTCAGGCTACGTTCATGCCAGGCCATGCCAGGCTATGTCCATGTCAGGCTACGTCCATATCTTTCCAAACCGGACGCTGAGAGCTTGAGGGCTCCACAGAGTGTTGAGGTTTATAAGAAAAGACTGAAGACATTTTTATTTCTAAAGGACTTTCAACAAAGTTTTTAGTGTTGTTTTTTTGTGTTGTGGTTTTATTTAATTTTGCTGTTTGTTGTTCCTTTTGGTCATTGTAGCACTTTGAGATCTCCACTGGAGATATAAAGTGCGTTACAAGTAAAATTTTATTATTTTTATTATACCCTGCCTCTCGCCTTACATTAGCTGGGATGGGCTCTGGCACCCCTTATCAGGGATAAAGTGTTCAAAAGATGAAACAAAATTTTTCAAAAAATGTTCAACAAAGAAGTCTGCGTAGCAAAACTTGTGCAAAATTTATCAAGACCAACTGGACTTTTCTCATTGGTGAGGAAAAAGATTTCCTCTACAAATCATCTAAGGTTTTGGTTGTTGATGGTTTTGTGTGTCGTAGCGTTGCAGTACATACAATAAGAGACTTTTCAACCACTGGATTGTTGATTTTCATCCCAAGTGTTTTGTTCAGGTATGAAGTCAGTATCGCAAGATGATTTTTATAACAATAAAAAGAGGAACAGATTGGCACAGATGGAGAACTACCGAAGGTGTAGGTGTGAAAGCATGGTTGGTCCTTCCCTCCCCTCTATCCTGCCCAGACCTTCTTGTACCATTTGCATGTTTCATTACTTTCTCTCACAAATGCACAGTAACATCTTTGGTTTCACTATTCCCTCCACCCCCTGTCAGATGTCTGTCTGCACACAGTTTGTGTTTTCAAGCTGAGGAAACGTCTCCTAATTTGCACTTGAGCACCTCTACTTCAACCCTTCACCAGATGGCCAATTGCTCCTGTCATGCAGCTTCCGCGCAATTGATCTAATCTATAAGTTGGATAAGCAATTTGAGGCAATTTGTTCTAAGCGTGCTACCATGCATCATGCAAATGACCATGAGCGATGCTGCTTTTTATTAGAAGGGTTTTTACCGAATGTTTGACAGAATCACATCCCGATGTTTTGTTTTGCTTTTTTCATATTCAGAAAATATAAATGTTGAAACCAAAAAGTAGAAATTTACTCAGGATTATGAGCAGAGCCAACATGGCTTATGTTTAATCTTAGAGAATTTTAAGTTGATTTGATAGGGAGTTACGAGTGTTAGAATAATAAAAAAAAAGTACAGTCAAAGAGAACGAACCATTTAACTGTTTTCTGCTTTTCTACGTTTGTCAGCATGATTTCGTGTTTAAAATGACATGAAGCTAAATGTCTCTTTTGTTCACGTCAACCTCCTTCACACATTACAGATGTCAACCAACACACACGCACATACCAAAATGCTAATTGATTACAGACACGACTCATTTAGAAGAACTCGCACAAGCCATCTCACTCGTATCCCATGTCAGATCTTCTATACACAAGCCCATAAGATTTCTCACTTTCTTTCTGGCACACATGTGATTTTTTCTCCCCCCAAAAAACATACAAACACACGGCAGGAAACTGGATCCAATTGAGTCCAACTCAAGGTCAGTGACAGACCGCCAACAGATCGACATTTTTTCAGCTCCAACCCACACACGTAACACACCTCCTCTGGAGGTCAACCTTGAAAGGGTGTGTGCATCATTATATCGTATGATGCCGTATCAAGGGAAGTTTATAACGCTCAAATCAATCCAACAGAGATATAAGATATTACCGAAGATTTGGTGTGAGGGATCGTGAATGTTTGAAGAGACAACTTTCTTGTTTTCGGAGAGAATGCAGCTGTGAAGAATCCCTGGTGCACGCAGTACAGAAACTGTGGACAAAAATTACCACGTTAAAAATGTTTATTAAATATACAGTATATGTATGATTTTTATGTTTTTGTCACCGGACAATTTCTGAAACTCTTGAGAACAGTTGTCAAAAAACGTGAAGGCATTATGAGACTTTGCTAGTTGCTAAAATACAAAAATTTTGAGGAGTTCCTTCTCATATTTTGTTAAAGTGTGTCTTAACTGCATCCAATGTGTGGTCTGATCTCTATGAACTCTATGTCGTTCCGTAAAGACACTTCTTAGATTTTTTGTAACGTGATCAAATGTAATCCTGTCTGTAACAAACTGTTTCTTTGAGTGTCGTTGAGGTCTTGTCTCCTTAAGCAACCTCTTGTGCATCATCCTAAATCAGAATTGTTCAAATAATAATGACACTTTTGATCATTTTTCTTTGGTGTTCCAGGAAAAAGAACGCCAGTGGCGCGATCATATTGCCAAAGTGACGTCCAGCCAAGAAAAGGCTCTCCAGGAGAGACTAATAAGACTCCGGATATTCAGGGTAAGAAAAACAGATGCAAGAACACACAAAAGGGCTATCCTGTGACATAACACAGGCTCGGTCTTTTTACTCTAACTCTAACAATCACAACTAAATGTCTAATATTACCTTCCTTATGAATCACATCCATGGGCCTTTGTCCTGTTCAATACTGAATTGAATTTGTCTAGTTATATTAGATACAACATCTTTTATGCTTCGTTGTGATGTAAATTCTAAAGATTACGGTTAATTCAAAATTAAAAAGTGCTGAAAAAAACCTCTACAATTGAAAACAATTAGATCAATTTTTTTTTTCAGAAGTCAAATTAGTACCCGGCGGTATTTGGGCGTCAAAAATGCACAAAATTCTTTCTGCTCTATTCTGTTGTCTTCCGCTTCTCTGGGGGCAGGTCACAGGGAGCAGCAGTCTCAGACGGGAAACCCAGGCTTCTCTTAACCTGGCTGCATCCTCCAGCTCACCCAGGAGGATCCCGAGGCATTCCCTATCCAGCTGTGAGACACAGTCACTCCAGCAGGTCTGGCACATGCTTCTGAATCTCCTCCCGGTGGGACTTGCCCAAAACACCTCATCAGCGCGGCATTTGGGAGGCATCCTAACCAGATGCCCGAACCAACCCATCTCGCTTGTCTCGACTCGGAGGAGCAAAAGCTCTAGTCCTGACTAAGATTTTAATGTTAAAACATTATTATTGCATTAAAATGTGTACAAATCACAACAAAAAATGTGTTCATCATCACGTGTTGAATATATTCAAAAGTTCAACAAAAATGGATTAAATATTGAGCAGAAGCCTTTTTTAAAAATATTTAGTCGCCTTCTGGCATTGCGTTTTTTTGGTTGTGGCGTGGTTGTTTTTGGTTGAAATCAATGACCTCATACTTAAACCAAAATTCTTACGCAAGTTAAAAAATGAGAAAATCTCGCTTCACTTTGCTTTGCCTTACTTGGATTTTGCAGTTGATCATTTCAACAGCAAATTAAAATCAGCAAATGACTTGGTAGGTCTATTTAGAAGAATTGAAAAAAGTAACAAATAACACTGAGAAAAAAGAGAAAATTGAAAAAAATTCAGGAGAACAAAAGAAATATTGGATGAACATGTCTGTTCTGTTTTGTTTTCCTCTTCTCATACTTTTACACATGGACTTTTTTTAAAGCTATTTTTGTGACTTTTGTGTTTCCTCATGAGGACCCTCCATTCCAGCAGCTATGCTCGCTCAAACTGCTGGGTCAGAGGTGAGGGATCTAAGTGTCTGGGGTCTTCTATTACTGCACAGTGGCTGTGGTTTGGACCCTTATTGGATCCAAGTGGTCCCCACTGGAATTGGTAATTCTGGGAATTGGCTACTGGTTCCTTACAGATGTTTTCACATACTGTGTAATGCAAAATCAATGTTACGTGTTTGTGTGTGTTTGTGGGTATAACAAGATGTATGAAAAGCAGTATAGATAAATGATGCACATGCATGCTGAGCAACAAATCAAATGTTTAAAGTGGTCTCTTTAAAAAATAATTAATTTGAAAAACAATATGATGAACTGTTGCACGCGTCTCTCCCCCCTCTGTTCCGGTCTTTTGGCGTTGGAGAAGAACTGTTTCCCCTAATAAGTACATGGTTCACATCAGCAGCATTCATGTACTTACACTGTGGCACACAGTGCCACACTGTTTACTGTCTGCTATGTTCCTAGCTCCCAACCAATATGATTACATTGGTTATATAAAATTGGTTTGTGTTTTACATTGTTTGTTAATTTGTTATGAAAGTTGTTTTTAGTGTTTCAAATTTATCTTTGGTTTAAACTCTTATTTGTATATATTTTTTTCCAGATAATTAGGCAGGTTAGTTGTAATGTTGAATATTGTAACTACAGGTTATTTATTCTCCTCTCTTCTTCTCATCTCTTCCACCCTCTCTCTCCTCAAAAAAAAAAAAAGACTCAGAAAGTTTGGACAAGTTTGAATGTAAAGCATTTAAAATAAACAAGTGAAAAAGAGCTTGCCCGGGTCGACAAATGGTGCTGACCCTGGCAGAGCAAAACTGACATATAGATCAGCATTCTGCTTGTCACAACATCCTAACAAGATGGGAGGGGGGGACCCATCTGTTGCTACGTTGATCGCAGAAAAACATTCAAAACCATTTGGAAATGGTTCACAGATTTTAACAAATCCAAAATGCAATTACTTTGATTTCCAAAGTATTCAATGTGTGTGGTGTCTGCTACGATTAAGAAACAAAGTTCATGAGAACGAGAACAAAGTAAGACATCTTGCTTTGTTTCTTCCTTCTTTCAAACAATCTGGATTTTAATTGTAATTGCTAATGTCTAAGCGAGCGTCTGCTTTTGTTTATTACGCCTGCCAGGCTGAAGCTTTTAACTGTCTGAGATGGAGCACCCTGATGTAACCATTTCAGCAACTACAAGAAGTTCTTGTTGCACATGCAGAAGAGTCATTACCAAAGGCTTTTGGACACCTTTGACCTTATTTATTCATCACCTGTCACTTAAAAAGCTCACCCACAGTTTTTTGATGACCCATTACTGTGGAGTTTATCTGGTTCTTTTTGTTTGACCTCTTCTTCTGTTTTACGTGAACTGTTAATCAACTTCAGATGCATCAATCACGTGTGCACAAACTCGACATATTTCCTACGTAAACTATAATAAACAATCCACTTTGCTCTTCTTGTAGGAGTTCCAGAAGAAGGTGTTGGGAGAAGAGGAGGGGATGGGAAGCAAAGCCGCCACCCAACTCCTCACAAGGATGTAGAAACACAGCAGGAAACAGAGAAACAATGTGTACATTTGCAACGAACTTGATGTTGGCAAATAATCCATTTAGTTTTACTTGGAAAAACTTTGCGGTGATGAAGCATTTTACCTGCTGGGAAATTACCCGGAAGCTTACAACTACAAATAAAAAAGTAGAAGAAATATTGTTTCTTTTTTAAACAAAAAGTTCAAATCTAACAGATTCAGAGTGCCTCCAGCGTTGACTCAATATATTGTTACAGTACCAACAACAGCTAAAGGTTCGTTAAAAAATAAATAATATCTTTTTTGTAAAAGTTGTGCCAGATTCTACCCCGAGTGATCTCAGGCAAAAAGCATGGTACATCATGAACAGCTCACCTGTTCATGATGACCTGTGGCAGGGTGGAATGATCTACTTCTGATAGCAAATAAAACACTATCATTATGTCATTTGGTAAAATAAATGTAGGTTTGTTTTCTTACTTCTTAAATGACAAATAGTTGTCAAATCCAATTTTCAAAATTAAAAAGTGATCCCAAATGATATTTTCTTCTCTTGTTTTTGTGTTGTGTAAATGAATTCAATTCAACTTTATTTCTTTTGCCAAAAATCACACAAAAAAAGGTCTTCACAGGCTTCACATTACAGATTGAAAGAAAAGTGCAAAAACAAAGAGCAACAATGAAAAAAAAAAATGTAGATACACAAATGCACGACTAAACACTAACTAACAAAAGTTAGCTAAATTATTTCAGTACATTCCCATACTCTAGCTGTGGGTTAAAAAAAAAAGAAACCTCATGGGTCTCAGATGAAGGAGGGACCCCTCCTGAATATTAATTTATTTGTTTTTGGATGATGGCTGAAAAATATTTCAGCAAGATGTGTATTATTGTGTTTTCGCACATTTTTATTTTGTTTGGTAAAAAACAAAAAATGTTGTTTTTTCAAACAAAAATGTTGTTTTGTTCTGTCTGTTTGTGACAGAACAAATATTCTGTCACAAAGTTCGTCATGTAAACTGGCTGTAAATAAGAAAAAAAAAGTCAACAAAAAGTAAATCAGTCATTTATCCTTATTTAAAAAAATAGGCCGCATCTGGAAACTTGAGCATAACATGAAATGTTGTCGTACACCCCCTCACACTATAATGTTAACATATTTCCACAGATGCAGAGGAAATAAGAGGAATCCCATCCCTTTTCTGTTTTGTTTGAATAAATGTGGGTGTTAAAGTTCCGGCTTTGTCTGTACATGTTTTACATTATCGTGCAAATAAACTACAGCAAGCATATGTACAACGACGTCCTCCTCTTCAAATACTTGCCTGTGTGAGTTTCAGATGAGCAATGCACAATGATCGAATGTGCATTTATTTAAGGTTTCATCCTAGGGCGTCTGCTAAACATAGAAGAATTTATATTTAAACCCTGCAGAATTTTATCACAAGAGAGTGACATTTAGAGTCAAATGTATTTTGTTTGCTTTTAAAGATCCAAGTGTCAAAGAAAGTGAATTTGAAGGAAATACTTCCAGAATCAAATAAGAAAATAATAATCATAATTAAATCATGAGTACCAGGACAACAGCCAAAGATCTGAGCATTGGCGTCATCAGAGCAGACTTTTTTTTTTTTTTTCAAAGAAATGTCTCAAGCTTGTAATTTGAATCGTTCATAATTACCTCATGTTTTTTCATCTACCTTTGGCATCATTCAGAACATTTTCTTTCTTGTTCCTGGAAGACGGTTTCATAATCTTTTTTTTTTTTCACACCTTCCAGGAAGGCACATGACCTTCATTATTTATCAGCAGTATAATTCTGAACACATTGCAGATGTTTTCGCATGCTGCGACTTGATAATTAGTGACATTCAAACGTAAAAATTCCAGTGAGATGAGAGAATTTATGGTTCTACATCAGTGTTGGTGTAACTTAATCAATCACATTAGTTACACTTTTTTTTAAAAGTATTTGTTCACATGATATTGAAAAGCATCTCCCCTATAAATTCTTTTGATAATTATTCCCCACAAAACAAGAGAAACTTTTTTCTTTAGACCTAGAAGTCATAACAACAATTATTTAATCATGTTGAGTTTTTCTGTCACTTAAAATGGTAACAAATTATTGAGAACTTTTACTTTAGTGCAGTGGTTAGCGCAGTGGCCTCACAGCAAGGTCAAGGTTTGAGTCCGAAAGTGAGGGTGAGGCTTGAAACACTGTCTTTTCTGTGTGGAGTTTGCATGTTCTCCCCTTGTATGTGTGGGTTTTCTCCAGGTATTCTGGTCTCCTTCCACCCTCCAAAAACATGCATGATTTTATTGGCTGCAATAAAATTGCCCCTAGAAATGAGTGTGCGTGTGGATGGTTGTTTGCGTGTGTGGCCCCACAACAGACTGGCGACCAGTTATGTTAGTACCCCGTCTCTCGCTTGAAAGCAGCTGGGAAAGGCTCTGGCACCCCGATGACCCTGTTAGGGATAAGTGTTTCAGAAGACGAACCGAAACTTTTAGTAGACATGTGGAAAAGCACTGAAGTTGAGGCTTATCAAGACAAGCCAAGAATTAGCTAGAGGCTGGAAACACACTCACACACAAACACACAAAGTGATAGAAACAATGCAACTGAGCATGACACACTGTCACATGGATATTATATAAAGCGTTTTGTCTAATTTCTTGTGCTAATTTATCAAATACTTTATTTGACCTTTAAACCTTCTCTTTAACTTCCACTCTGTTATTTTCACCCTATTTAATCCCCTTTTCCACTCAGAAATGTGTAACTTCCCTCAGACTGCTTTGTGATCAGGAATCAGCTTATACTCAGACTGTGTCTCACAATAAAAGTTAAGCCTTTGGAAATCTAAATATTTATGTGCTTCTGGTTACTAAGAGCAGGGCTTTCCAAGCGGCCCAACCGCAGGCTTTAACATGCATCAGCTCCCAAGCTCGCTGCTTTATAATCCTCTTTGAATTTGTGCCATTTATTCAGGGGATCACACAAAATAACATCAGAATTATTAATACATTAAAATACTGAAAATGTGTTTTGAATGCTAGTTTAGATGAGTGGTTATAAAGGAAAAAAATGAATTCTTAGTACTTTTTGTAAACTGCATTTTTCAGTGAAGGAAAATATCAATTTTCAACCTGTAAATTGCTCACTTTCAAAATCCATCCAGAAGTGGACAGATGTTGCTGGTGATCATAATCTTAACGTTAACATAATGTAAGCAGCTTTTGATGTTGTGACGTATTTGCTTTGTTACACATTTTGATCACAGGTTAAAATGTTGTAGAAGCAAATCTCGGTCTTACTGTATTTCCTTTTTTAGACAGATGATGTAAAACAGAAATGCTGATGGCTTTTCTCCAAATGCAAATGTATGCATTGGGCTATGCATTGGGACTCTGTCCACCTATACATTTGTGGATGGGATAAGCTAAAGATTTTGGTTTATATTTGGATTTGCTACTAATTTTGTTCAAACTTGTAAACAGGTATTAATTCCTCTATTTGCGTGAAATGAGATTTTGAGTTCTTTGTCATCATATTGAGACCTTCTGATTGGATGATCAGACAGTGTATTGGCAGCTACTGCTAGTAAAACACATTTGTACCGACGAGCAAATTTAATATAAAGAAATAGAGTTGGTGGCTAATTTACTTTCAAAGCCATTTTCAAAACGGACTTTTCAAGAAAACAATAATAAGGAGGGCACTGAAGAGGATGAAGAGTGGAAAGGCTCTCGGTCCTGATGATATTCCTGTAGAAGTATGGAAGTGTTTAGGCGAGCTGGCAGTAGAGTTTCTGACTAGGCTGTTCAACAGAATATTAGAAAGTGAGAAGATGCCTGATGAATGGAGGAGAAGTGTGCTGGTTCCTATTTTTAAGAACAAGGGAGATGTGCAGAGTTGTGGTAACTACAGAGGAATAAAACTAATCAGTCAAACAATGAAGTTATGGGAAATAGTTGTTAAAGCTACACTAAGGTCTAAAGTAACAATTTGTGAGCAGCAGTATGTTTTTTGCCTAAAAAGAGCACTACAGATGCAGTATTTGCTATGAGAATGCTGATAGAGAAGTACAGAGAAGGTCAGAGAGAGCTGCACTGTGTCTTCGTAGAACTAGAGAAAGCGTATGACAGAGTACCTAGAGAAGAACTATGGTATTGTATGAGGAAGTCTGGTGTGACAGAGAAGTATGTCAGAGCGGCGCAGGACATGTATGAGGACTATAAGACAGTGGTTAGAAAAAAGAGGAATGAAGATTAGAGTATACGTATGTAGTATATGAAAGAGAGGGATCCAAATGGAAAAGTGAGGTTACAGGGAGATGAGATAAAGAAAGTGGAAGATTTTAAGTTTCGGTACTTAGGATCAACAGTTCAGTGCAATTGAGAGTGTGGAAAGAGGTGAAGAAGCATGTGCAGGCAGGCTGGAACGGGTGGAGAAAAGTATCAGATTTGATGTGTGATAGAAGAGTTACAGCTAAAATGAAAGGGAAAGTGTACAAAACCGTGGTGAGACCGGCCATGCTGTTTGGTCTAGAGACAGTGACACTGAGGAAAAAACAGGGAACAGAGATTGAGGTAGCAGAGATGAAGATGCTGAGGATCTCTCTGGGAGTGACCAGGATGAACAGGATCAGAAGAACAGCACATGTTAGAGGTTTTGGAGATAAAGTCCAAGAGGCCACACTGAGATGGTTTGGACATGTGTAGAGGAGAGAGTACAGCGGCAGGAGGATGCTGGGTTTGGAACCAACAGGAAAGAGGCCTAGAGGAAGACCAAAGGGAGGTGTATAGATATAGTGAAGGAAGACATAAAGGTAGTTGGTGTAACAGGAAGAGAATGCAGGAAACAAGGTTAGATGGAAGAAACTGACTTGTTGTGGCGACCCCTGAAGGAAAATCCAAAAGCAGAAGAAAAAGACTTTTCAAAAAAAGTTGAGCAGAGAAAAGAATTCTGATTGCTGGGACAGGTGTTCACATCTGCATAAAAGTTTGGATTAATTTGTCACTGATAATCCAACACACCAAATATTTCAGTAAAAAATACCAAAAAAAATGAGAATAATAGGAAACACAGAAAGTTTGCCGTCCGTCTTAAACAGTTCTATATTTATAAATTTATACACCAGCTTAAATTAAAGATAAACATCAGAAATGAACTTGTATTACAAATATAATTTTATCACATTTGCTAAAATCTGTTTTAATACATATAAAGTTAACAGTCTGTGACTGAGTTCTAACCAAGCAGACAGATGTTGTCATGAATAGGAAATAAAAAGCAGTTACAAGGCATCAAAAACAGCACTGAAAGTTTACAGCATGTCAGACGGCAAAATGATGGAAATTAGACGTAGGGATTCAAGATGGCTTGTTAAAAGCCTTGTTACGCTCAAAAACTTTTTAAAGAAGATCAAGACACATTGGCAGAACTAACTCTCTGACCTAAACCATAATCAAATCCTCATTCATAATTTCAGTCAGTTTGTGCAAGGAAATTTACAGCAACCTCAGATTTTTAAACTAATTGTGCAAGAGAACGTGTCATAATTTACATTAACATTTTATAGAGTAAGAAATAGGCATTGATGATTGTGTCTTTAAATGCAGCCCTACCTTTAGGCTGCTAAAATTACAGATACTAACTTTAATGATGGGCTAGCAACTGCAATTTGAACTCTACATTTTACTTTCTGAGCACACACATTGTGTTGAGAACATCAAACAAGGACTTTTCGAAGGTTCAAATATCAGTCACAGCACATACTAACTGCTTTTTTTGTTCTTCATTGCTCCGACACAACGCAAACATGTTAATAATGATTGCACTTTCGTCATCCCTCATGGGGAAGTTATGTTTGCAGCATTGCAGCACAGCAGGCAGCCGTGACAGCTCCAATGGTAGGAGTAACTGGCGGTTAGGTGTCATCTCCAGGAACACTTGGGCATGGGCCAATTGGGAATCAAACCGTCAACTCTTCGATTAAAAAATGGCAAATCTACCGCGAGCTGTGCCTCCATATTGTCATGATTGCTAACTATGTTAAAAACAGTTCACTGTTAAAACAGATCACTGTTATTTCAAAGTACGTCCGCTAATAGTTTTGAGACTAATGATTTGAGCATGTGGAACACATTTTTTCTTGCAGCATACTGTACGTATATGAAAGCTACTTAACTGACAGATAGAGGCATGTCTAAGTGACGTGAAACTCATTTGGATTGAGTTCTGAAGATACATCAGTTGATATTAAGGGCAAGTTTAGCACTTCAAGGTATATTAGGAGAGCAATAATGTTTAAATGGTTAGGTGTGGTTAAATGGAATCTGCATGAATAACCAGATCCAAAACTTTCCAATTAATTTTTATACAAAACACCTCTCTCTTAATTTATTACCTATTCCTTGTTTACATTACCATGGTTTCCTACGAGTAAGACAACACTGAAATGTATCATTCATCAGACAGGTTTCTCTTCTTTGTGGTTCAGTTTCAAATTTTAAGTCAGAAAAGCAAATGAGACCAAGTTTGATGGGGGTCACGGAGAGTGGGGTGGGGGGCAGTTTCATTTACACATTTAATAAGGAACCAAATGTAGCTTAAGATAGGAAACCTGAAAAATTGCAAGGTGGTAGCGTGAGTTTATTATGACAATTGATTGGTTAAAACACCACCAAAGCATTCTGGGATTTTTAGTATAAGCTGTACTTGTGGGCTATAATGATAGTAGACCATTTCTATGAGTCACTTTGTAAATTGTAGTTTTGTGGGTCCAGTTTGACCATATTTTATCTCACATTTCCTTTTCTGCCAATTTCACTAAATACAGTACTCTTTATTTTCTACTTCCAACACATTGATTTTAACACCATATTTTTTTCTTGCATTCTAATTCCGTTCCGTTCCTTTGTCTTCCACTTCCGGGGCAACAGCCTCAGATGGCAAGCTGAGGCTTATCTCAATCTGACTGCGTCTTCCAGCTCCCCCGAAAGCATACTGAGCTTTTCCCTGGCCCTCTGTGAGACATAGCCTCGCCAGGTGTCTGCCATTGGGTCTCCTCCTGGTGGGACATGCCCGAAACACCTCAAGCCCAAGCCCATCTGGCTTCTCTCGACCCGGAGGAGCAACGGCTTTACTCCAAGCTCCTCCCGGATGCCAGAGCTCCTTACTCAATCTCTAATTAGCACTCTAATTTATTTAGAATTTTCTATTTTACCTCTTATGAGCTAATTAGCTGAATGATAATGCTAAATCTACCATTAGCCAATTCTCGCACAAATCTTTGTGCAAAATTTCCTTGCACAAATGTGACAAGAAATCAGATTGAAGTTTGATTTAAATTGGTATAAACTATTCTAAATTATATTTCACTGCTTTTGTAAAAACAACCGTGGGGCCATAATTAAACCATATGGCATAATGGCTGAATAATGAGGCTAAAGTTAGAGATAAAACTATTGGTCAGCACTCATGAACAAACTAGGCATTTGTACAAAATAACATTAATCTAAGTCGTTCAACAACATAGTTTTATAAGGGATGACAAGTCTTGTGCTCGACCGATAGCTGAGTTATTATATAAAAAAGAAATACTGGATGGATTTTTTTTGTTTGTTTAAGTCTCGATAAACACAGTGGACTTTTTATTAGCTTCTTCAAGCGTTCATCGGTTACTCCACATCATTCTTTCGTTAGCCGGCACCTGTAAAAGTCCATATGGCTCATGAGAGATTTTCCTTCTTCTTTGCTTCACAGATTATCTTTTTGCAAAACTCCAGCGGAGTCCCGTGGCACAACTTTTGCGTGTTTTCCATCCATCGGGAAGTAGAGAAAACAATGAGCAGCAGCGGTATTTCCAGTCCTGATACCGTTGTAGTAAGTTCTGGTTGAAATGAAAATGTGAAGAAAAATTTGGAATGTCGTAAAAGCTACAAAATTTGTAAACAAAAAAAAAAAATAGAGAAAAGGAGCAAAGACAGAGAGCAGAAAAATAAATCAGAGCCACAATGTCCATCAGTCTGTCCTGGTGGTTAATAGTTTAGCTCAGGGATGGGCAAACTTTTTGACTCGCAGGCCACATTAAGTTCTAACATTTGATCAATGGGCCGGAACAGGAGCAGATGAATGTCATGCTTTGGTAACCGCTAGATTAGACTGATATGATGGCACGCTAGATTTTAAACGATCAAGTTAAATGTTTCATCAAGAGCGTTAAATTTCAAATTTATCGGCGCTAGGTTTGAGATCTAAGCGCTCGATATAATATCTAGCTTGTTTTTAACATCTAACACGCTTGCTTACGTGCGTGTTTTGGGCCAAATGGCTTTCCATATCTGTGCACTCCATTTATTTTGACAACATGTGCATCACAGAGACACACACATTTTAATGGGAGCAGAGTTGTTGTATCTTAGGCGCCATCTAGTGACGAAGCATTAGAATTACATTAAAACATTAACAAGGGTTTTTTTTTTTTTTCAAGTTTAGCAGGCCGGATTAAAATGTTTAATGGCCACATGTGGCCCGCGGGCTGTAGTTTGCCCATGCCTGGTTTGGCTGAACCTATTTGTTAAATATTAAATTATTCAACCTAAGATGGTAATTATTGCTTCTCTACGCTATGAAGTTGTGGTGCCTCCTCTAAGTAATCAATTTTTACCAAAAAGTAAAAATGTTCATTTTTATCAAGTGAACAGTCATGCTAATAATAACACACACTCTTACACACTCATTCCACACACATACACCCACACTATGACCAGTGAATACAAACTTTAACGTTCAGAGGTGAGCTGTGAGGATTTGATCTCCTCACTACTGTGTCACACACACTGAGGACACAAAAGGAGTCGTCACACAAGTTTCGGCCCAGCTGAAGCACCTACAGATGTCTTAATCATCACACCGCTGTGTGCTTAGAGTTTGTATTCTGAGGGGAGGAGGATGTCTTCTCTGTGAACTGGCTGAAACTGGCAGCCCTACACCTCGCCCTCGGGACTCCATCCCCAGCAGCAGGGCCGGAAGGTAGAGTACTATAGCGACCAAGAATGGGGAAGGCCTGGCCGGGCGTGGCCTCTTGGCTTTTAGGGTGGAGAGAAGCATCTTTTCCAAAGAGGCTCTGAATGAGCTGGAATTTCTCCTTTTCTTCTTGTAAAAACAGATTGACAAGAAGCTTCTTTTCACGTTTGAGTTGTTCCACTATTGTTTTAGGAACGTCGGGGATAACCCATGCGACAATGAGACTGAGGAACATCACCAAGTTCTGAAACAAAAAGAATAAAGATGAAACAAACAGGTTTTTACACTTACAAGAATAACCATTCCCAATGACAATCACAATCCTACTATTAGGGAACCTGCCTGACAGATATAATTGGCTGTAATTTTAATGAAATTTTTGTTTTTATGGAAAAGATTGAAAACAACTTTTGTGTCAAAGGGACATTTCGTTTCTGTTTCTAAAAAATGCCCACAAATACTACAGAAAGGGTTGTGACAAGATTAAAGAAAGAACATAAACAAGAAAACAGCACAGTTAGTCCAGTTAATCCAGTTTGAAAACTTTATTTTCCTAAAGACAAATAAAAATTGCGATACGTGGTAACTAGGTTGATGTTGCACTCATTTTGGAAATCTTTCTCTTTTTGAAAAAAAATTTGCAAATTGCACGGACCTGCTGCGACCTAGGTCCATGCAATTTGCATTTTGTTCTGCTCTTCCTCTCGGTCGAGAGAAGCCAGATGGTGTGGTTCGGGCATCTGGTCAGGATGCCCCCCGAGCGCCTCACTGGCGAGATGTTTCGGGCACTTCTCCCTGGGATGAGACCAAGAAGCAGGCCCTAGACACCCTGTAGAGACTATGTCGCACAGCTGGCCGAGGAATGACTCAGGATCCTTTCAGGTGAGCTGGAGGAGCGAAAGACGACGGAACAGAACGGATTTAAAAGAACTATAGTGGTGGAAATATTGTATAAAAACTTAGAGATGATTCATCTCCAGTTGGTACTAATTAACAGTGGGCAGTTCCTGTCAAATTCCTTCTGTGGTTTTGGGAGATCGCATTCACTAAAGTGTTATGTAAGTATTAACGGATTCTCAAATGGACACACGGACAGCCATAATTCTTGATGTCCCCTCATTGCATTCTGTTGTAATCAGGTGGAAAGGAAAATGACAAAAAGGTTTACTACCTGAAACAAGATGACAAAACCCAGCCTGGCAGCCAAAACAGCCCAGTATTGCTTTGAGAACTGGTATGCATCTGAAGACCACGGAGGTTCCCTGTAGTCTTTATACCTGTAACAAACACAAAAATAGATTATTTTTACATGGAAATGAACTCAAATGAATGTTTTTGGTATTACATAAGTGTAATAAGATGGATTTCACCTGAGAACCTCATTAATAATCTAGCCAGTTCAACTTTTGAGTGAGTGATCACAGGATGTGAGAATTATTTCATTTCGTTTTCTTTATCTGAAAGGATTTATCTCCACCTGGTTGAAACTTTCAATGACGTAACTTTTCATTCAATCACCACACTTCAAAGACAAATAAATCCTATTTGAATTCTTTCGGTTTTTTTCTTTGTAGAAAACATGCTTCATTATGTTGGCAAAATGAACAGCGGAAAACCTGAAACAAATGTTTAGGAAACGGCTGGCAAGTCCAGACTTTAACATGAAAAGTGAGAAGTGTGAAAAAAATAATGATGGCGAACATGATGGACGTAAGGCGGATGTGATTTGTCTATGTCTGGCAAGATACTACTGCTAGATTTATACGACGGGGCAGATCAAGAATGGAACTTTTTCAATGCTGAATTATTTATTTATTTCACATTTAAATGTGAAAAGCCAAAGAAAACATGCTCTTTCGTTTGGTAGTGTTCATTTGAAATATGTAATTAACAAAATGAAAAAAAAAAAAAGCACAAGATACTTAAACAGTAAATCACACAGAAAGAAAAATAAAAAACGCCTCTGCTGGGACATGTTCATAAGATAATTGGAATAAAATGGTTTAAAACATTCCATGTAAACTGCAAAACAGTCATTTTTATTGAGGAAACAGAAATGTGCGACATAGTCTCTCTAGCAGGTTCAGGGTCTGCCTCCTGGTCTCCTCCCGCCTCACTAGTGAGCTATTCCAGAGGCATCCTAACCAGATGCCCAAACTACTCCGTTTGGCTTCTCTCGACCCAGAGGAGCAACGACTCTACTTCAAGCTCTTTCAGGATGGCAGAGCGCCTCCGGTGAGCTGGAGGTTGTAACCGCGGTGAGAGAAGCCTGAGTTTCTCGACTGAGGCTATTGCTCCTGCAACCTGGCACCGGATAAATGGAAGACAATAGGACAGAATGGGAAGAGAACTGTTGAAACCAAAAAATACATTGCCTCCTTGTTCAATAAGTTCTAATTTGAGATTTTGATATTTTCTTGTTGTGTGTTGCCACTTCTTCCCAAGAGGGTGGAAACAGAAATTTAGACATGCTGATATGTTAGGCCATTTTTTTAAAAAAAACTGAACATCCATCATAAGTCTGGTATAACTGTACCTAAATAAACGGTCATCGGTTAAATGTAAGTTGGAACTTCGGGCATGACAACTTTAAGACAGACAGTAGTAAAAATGTCTATTTTTCTACGTTAAACTCGTATTTAAGTGGACATTACGTAATGGACTGATGTCTGCAGAAGCACCATGTAACCATGTGCTCTCATGTTGTGTTAACCCCCCCAACAAAAGCAATCTGGGTTTTTTTTTCTTCATCAGATGGAAACCATTGCAAATTGACTTTGTAGAAAAAAAGGTTAGTTATTTTTAAAAAAAACCCAAAATGATATTGTTAACATTGAAAAAAAGGGCAGATGTACTCATAATGACATGGATTTTTTTCTTCTAAAATTGTACCTTTAAATGAATAAGTTATGTGATCTATTTTGATCGCTGCACTAAATTAAATATACTTGTAATTCTGTTTGCTGTGATTTAAAATGTGCAAAAATGTAAAAAAAAAAAAGAAAAGAAATGATGATTATTTATTTTTTGATTAGGAACCCAAACTTAAGCTGTAATGGAATACTAAGTGAGCCAAACAAAGCAAACACCAAATAGCTGCAGAAATAGTATCGGTCATTATTCACTGATAAGAAGAGTCTGTCAGCTTGTTTTATCTCTAAGCACTCTATTGAAAACTGTTTCAATATTTGTGAAATTTTTGTTTGAAAACTCATCTTTTTTCCCATATTTTGGGCATTTTTGTCAATTACGCAATAGAATTTGGGATTTCTACATAACATGCATATCCATCTGTCCATGATCTAACAATCTTCCAAATATTTCATTTCAACATTAGATAATTCTTGCACTTGGAATTTAAAACATTTTCTGATCTTTTTCTTATTCATTTGAACTTACGAGAAAAAACGACAGCACATGCAGGTGCATATGCTGTGTTTTTATGTTTAATAATCTCAAGTGCAAAAGGTTGTAATAGTTTTTCCAACTATTTCCTGTTACATGAGCCGCTACTCCTTTAAACCATAAAAAACTATACCTCCCTCTTTCTATTCCACTTTAAAGTTAAATTTATAGCCAAGCTACTAAAAATAACTTTATTTGTTTACATAAGAAGACAAAGTACAAGCGGAAAAAGGACAGTATATTGTATTCCATGTTAAAGCATGTCATGATCTCCTCATTTTGGAACATTTCCTCATTCTTGATCCTGTCCTAATTTTGCAAACCTGATCCCGATAGACTCTTCCAAATGTCTCCAGCTGTGTCTTGTCTTCCACCATGTTATTTAAGCCCTGGTTTCCTTCAATTCAGGGTCAGATCATCTGCAGTACTGTCTTCAGCGGGCATGCTGTCTTTCACTCCTATTGCATCCATGATGACCCTGCTGCACCCTTCTGCCCCCTCATGTCTGGTCCCTCATTCTTCTGTCTGTCCATACCTGGTCCCTCATCCTGCTGCTTCTCCCCATCTGGTCCCACACCCTGCTGCCCTTCCACGCCTTGTCCCTCATTCTGCTGCCCTTGCACCTCTGGTCCCTCATTCTGCTAAGTTCTGCCTCTGGTCCCTCATCCTGATGAGCTCCCCCGCTGGTCCCTCATCCTGCTGAGCTCTTTCTCTGGCCCCTCATCCTGCTGAGCTCTACCTAGGGTCGCACATCCTTCTGAGCTCTTTCTCTGGTCCCTCATCCTGCTGAGCTCTACCTCTGGCCCCTCATCCTGCTGAGCTCTACCTAGGGTCGCACATCCTTCTGAGCTCTTTCTCTGGTCCCTCATCCTGCCCAGCTCTACGTCTGGTTCTGCACTCCTGCTACCTCCAATAAACTGGTTAAGACTGGCATCTGGGTCTTACTTCCCCACCTTATCTACCATCATGACAGGATGCATGTGCTGTGTTACTTTAAAAACTGATCATTAGATTCCATTGTTGAATCAAAGAAGAATGTGTTTTTGTAGACATACAGATCAAATTTGTGCTGGAGATTATGGGATCTCCAGAATAAAAAGAGAAGTGATGAACCCATCCTTCCTGCTTGTGAAAGATCCCTATGATCCGAGTCTCTTTTGGTTCAAGTACATCAGTGTTATGTGTTCAAAAGATAAAATCAGCTGACTTATTTCCTGACTAAACTTCCATCCATGGATTTTCCCTGCGTGTATCAGACTAACATATTTGCAGAGAAAAACGCCAAGTTTCATCAGGATTAAATTGCAAAGAAATGGAAGCATAAGACAGCCTTTTTCACACATGACTTAGCCAGTACAGAGTCTGCATCTGAGTCTCATTGAAAATATTTGGATTTCCCCCATCATCAAGACGAGATATTGAACATATACGAGTTGAATGTTTTGTTCCAACCAATCAGACATAACTTTACTAATGATCTCCAGTTCCAAAAAATAAAAAAATTACATTTTGTTGCCTTCTGTTTGCACAGGAAACACCAGCCCAGGACAAAACCACAATATGTCACAGTGTCAATATGATGCATCAAATCAAAATCTTACTGACATGACACAATGAGTAGGTCACATCTAAGAAGCCCCTGTCATACAAACATTCATCTGAGGCTGAAGACAAGCTGAATGAACTATTTGACTATAAGTGTGGAAACAACAGAGGGAGGATGTGCATGTGTGAGTGTGTAGAGAAAAGCAGGGTCTTATGATGCTTGATTCCTTCTCCTTATACAGTCATAAATGAGGAATACTGCTCATAAGAGAGAGCTAGCCTCTCTCTCCCTCTTTTACTTTGATCTATTCATCTTATGCTCAATATTTTACAGTATTTTGTGATGTGTTGACATAAGCATTCGATCGGATTGCTCTTCCTGCCACGTCTGAGTCAACTAAGTCTTAAACATCTATGGGAAGCGACGTTTTACTTAAGGAGAATATTCAGTGCTTTTTGTCCTGTTTCATAAAGTGTTTGCATGTGTGTTTTTTCCATGTTTGGTTATGATGGACGGCTGGACAAACTGGAGCAGCCAACTCGATATCATTTAAAAGGGTTCTGTACAAGACAAAAAAAATGTGTTTTCAGTGTTGACCCTAACAAATACAAATAGTATAATTTTGTCCGCTTGTATCTGCGATCCGGTTCCTTTGGTCACCACCCACAGCTGATGACCATTGGTGAGGGTGGGAATGTAGCTCAACAGGTAAATCGAGAGCTTTATTTTTGCGCTCAGCTCTTTCTTCACCATGGCGGACTGATGCAGTGTCCTGATTATTGCAGATGCTGCACCTATCCGTCTGTCGATCTTCAGCTCCATCTTTCCCCTACTTCAGAACAAGACTCCAAGATACACTATGTTGCCAAAAGTATTCGCTCACCCATTCAAATGATCGGAATCAGGTGTTCTAATCACTTGGCCTGGCCCCAGGTATATAAATTCAAGCACTCAGGCATGCAGACTGTGAAACAAGACATTTGTGAAAGAATGGGCCGCTCTCAGGAGCTCAGTGAATTCCAACATGGAACTGTCATAGGATGCCACTTGTGCAACAAATCCAGTCGTGAAATTTCCTCGCTCCTAAATATTCCACAGTCAACTGTCAGCTCTATTATAACAAAATGGAAGCGTTTGGGAACAACAGCAACTCAGCCATGAAGTGGTAGGCCACGTAAAGTGACGGAAAGGGGTCAGCGGATGCTGAAGCGCATAGTGCAAAGAGGTCGCCGACTTTCTGCAGTCAATTGCTACAGAGCTACAAACTTCATGTGACCTTCAGATTAGCCCAAGTACAGTACGCAGAGAGCTTCATGGAATGGGTTTCCATGGCCGAGCAGCTGCAGCCAAGCCACACATCACCAAGTGCAATGCAAGGCATCGGATGCAATGGTGTAAAGCACGCCGCCACTGGCCTCTAGAGCAGTGGAGACGCGTTCTCTGAAGTGATGAATCACGCTTTTCCATCTGGCAATCTGATGGACGAGTCTGGGTTTGGAGGTTGCCAGGAGAACGGACTGCATTGTGCCAACTGTGAAATTTGGTGAAGGAGGAATTATTGTATGGCGTTATTTTTCAGGAGCTGGGCTTGGCCCCTCAGTTCCAGTGAAACGAACATTTAAAGCTTCAGGATACCAAAACATTTTGGACAATTCCATGCTCCCAACCTTGTAGGAACAGTTTGGAGCGGGCCCCTTCCTCTTCCAACGTGACTGTGCACCAGTGCACAAAGCAAGGTCCATAAAGAAGTGGATGACAGAGTCTGGTGTGGATGAACTTGACTGGCCTGCACAGAGTCCTGACCTGAACCAGATAGAACACCTTTGGGATGAATTAGAGCGGAGACTGAGAGCCAGGCCTTCTCGACCAACATCAATGTGTGACCTCACCAATGCGCTTTTGGAAGAATGGTCAAAAATTCCTATAAACACTCTCCTCAACCTTGTGGACAGTCTTCCCAGAAGAGTTGAAGCTGTAATAGCTGCAAAAGGTGGACCGACATCATATTGAATTCTATGAGTTAGGAATGGGAGGCACTTCAGTTCATAGAATGAGTAAAGGCAGGTGAGCGAATACTTTTGGCAATATAGTGTACTTCAACTCCTCCAGTGGGGGCAGGACTCTTTTCCTAACGCACAGAGAGCATTCCATCCTTTTCTGGGCAAGGATATTTATTCTTAGGCATTTTTTTTAGCAACTGTTTTACACTTTTTTTCAAACTTTGTTAATGTGTACATTATGTTTGTCTAAGAAGATGTGAAAGTGCATTAACTTCAGTCGAAGATCAGTAACATATGAAGAAAAGCTTAAGTTTTATGATGTCAAATTAGTATAAATTAAAGTGTGACAAAGTATAAGTTTAATAAGATTAGTAACATATAACATCTTAATGTTTGATTTGCTAAAAGGTACTTAAAGTAGAGCAACCCAGTAACATTTTAAAGAAGTAATATTGTAATACAAATGTATTGCATTTTTGTGTCATGATTCTCTTAGCCATTACCAGATGAAGCCTGGGACCTTCCTGCATCTCCCTGATTTGGGACACCTGTTGGTGATTGACCAGCTGCCTGTTTAAAGGCAGTCTGCCTTGCCTTCAGGGTCGGGTCATCATTTCTGTAACTAATAATATAAGATATATTACTGTTTAAAAGTAATTTAGCCAAAATTGTGTGCATTTATGAAAGTTACTGTTTAAAATAATCAATTATACCAACAAGTAACCCAATACATACTCTCGAGTTCAAAAGGATGTCTTGATTATTTGGTGCAAGAAAAGCACAATATTATAAATTTTAGTATAGATTTAAAAAAAAAAAATGAATTACTCTATTCATCCCTCACCGGGGAAATTTGTTTGCTGCACTCCTTACACCAAAGCAGGCTGCCCTTCAACGGCGCCAATGGTGGGAGAAGCGGGGGTTAGGTGTCTTCTCCAAGGACCCTAGACGTGCTCTCCGTGGGACGCGAACCCGCGACCATCCGGTCCGCGGGCGAACGCTCTAACCACGCGGCCACCGTCTCCACCACGCTTTATAATATATATAATATGTTATATATATTATATGATATTATATATATCATATAATATATAATATAATATAGCGCTTTATAATGAAAATATTTGCCTCTAAACATCTACCTTCTGTGGCCAATAAGTGTATTTAAAAGGTGACACCATGTTTAGCAATGCAATCCACCAAAACTATGAGCAGTAAACTAACATCTTAACCCTAACAGGACAAAGGCTAAGTGGATATAAAATGGTTATACATAATTAAGTAGCTCTCTGAACAGAAGGGAGTGATTAGCTTTCTAGCTAGCAGCTGGAGCTTATGGGAAGCACTGGTTCAGCAATGGTTCTTGGTATCTAATGGTATTAGCTACTATAATCTCTCTAAGAACTCCAGATACTTCAGAGTCTGAGGTTAAAAGAGAGCTTAAAGGTTCTCTCTCATACATGGACAACTCTTTTATTATTGATTCTTATGCACATAAACAACCGCAATTTGGGTTTTGGAACATTCATTACAAAATAGTTATTTTTATATACTCTATTGATCCCTCACCGGGGATATTGTGTGTTGCACTACTACACCACAGCAGGCTGCCACGATGGCACCAATGGAGGGAGTAACGGGGGGCTAGGTGTTTTCTCCAAGGACCCTAGACGTGAACTCAGTGGGAATCAAATCTGCGAACTTCCGGTTAATTTCCGGAGGCGAATGCTCTGAGCCACCGTCCCCTAATTAGAGTAAGTTATATTTTTGTTTAAGTATGCCATAACATATTAATCTAGTTTTGTCCACACATTTGTGTGTTAGGTTTAAAAAAAAACCAGATGTTTAATTTCACAAGACATTGAAGAAAAACTACATCTTAAATATGTTAAAAATTTTAATCTGGTTCACCTGTCTCAGACACAAAGTAAAAAGCAGAACTTTAGCATGTGAAACAAAGTCTTTCTTTGAATAAAAAAATAAGGATTGTGAAGAAAAAAGTAGGTTAAAAAGAAATACCAAGATGCTCTGTTCATTGACTCAAAAAAAGATTTCAAGTTCCTCATGTTGCTATTTTTAAATCTGATTAAAGATTTAAAGGTGTGATGGTTGGTATCTGTCACAGCATCTTTCCTTTTAACTCTTAATCCACTTTGTCCTTTCTGTCACTGGTTCTAAAGACCAGACTCATTCCTTCATGTTCTTATCTGATTCTTCACTGGATGACATCATGCCATTTCCTCCGCCCTCTGTTTAACACTACCAACAGTCGCTTCATCCAATTTTGACCTTATCTCTTACCCATCGCATGTATTCATTCATGCAAACACTCCTCATCGACTTAGGAAGACATTCGGAATGGGAAAGTCATTAACTGCATGAAGAATGTGACATACAGAGCTGAATGATCCTCCTTTAACCCAGAAACACACACTGCACAGCAACACAAATCACAAGACACACAAACCATTCTTGGGGCACCAGCCACCCAATTTCACGGCCTATAAGTGCTAAAAGGCATGATGTATCTTGCTATGTTTCTGATGTGATGTCTCACAGCGGTGGAACACAAAGAAGGCTTTCTTGCATCGTCATTGTCCGCTGTCTTATGTAACAGCAGGTCGGCTTCAGCTTCTCGTGGGTGCCAGCATCCATGACCTTTTCCAACTACAGCTCTTCAAAATGACATTATGAAAGAGATTCTTGCCCCTGGCATCAGTAAAAATGCACAGTAGACACAATTGAGCATTGTCTTTTGAGTTTGATGACATCGTTGATGGAGGAGACAGTCCACATGGATTCATAATAAAAACGTATGCATTTGTTTATAATAATATTAATGTATACTTTATTGATCCCTCACCAGAGAAATTTGTGTGTTGCATTACACCGCAGCAGGCAGTCAGGAAGGCACCAATGGTGGGAGAAACAGCAGGTTGGGTGTCTTCTCCAAGGACCCTAAACGTAAACTCAGTTGGATGTAAACCCATGAACTCCCGGTTAACTTCCTGTCCAAAGGCGAGCGCCTTACCACTGAGCCACTTATCTTAAGTGCAGAAATTAATTACGAACCAAACGATAACAAAAATAAGTCAACGGCAAGGCATCAAACAATGAGCCTCTGACAGATCGACAGCTCACACTTTATTAAAAATGAATGCTTAATTTCGGGTGAAGCAGTCATATGTTTTATGACTGCTTCCGTCATAAAAGTCACAAGTTTTATGTGACAAAAAAACAAGTTTTAAGTCACAAGTCAAACTTTGTGACTTTCACCTTTTGTTGTATGACTTTCAAAAATCATTATGTTAATCTGTTTGAGAGACATCGTGTTTGGGAGGTATCGTGTACACAAACGTGTTACGGAAGCACATTGAGTCATTTTGGGAAAAAAGAAAGCAATAAATTCAGCCAAATTTTTTCCAAAAATGTAAAAGAATTATTACATAATAACATGTTTTTGTGGGAAAAAACAGGACACGGCAGCACAATGGTTAGCGCGTTCGCGCGCGGACCAGAAGGTCGCGGGTTTGCGGCCCACAGAGAGCACGTCTAGGGTCCTTGGAGAAGACACTTAATCCCTGCTTCTCCCACCATTGGCGCCGTCGAAGGGCAGCCTGCTGCAGTGCAAGGAGTGCAGCAAACAAATTTCCCCGGTGAGGGACGAATAGAGTAATTTATTTATTTATTTATTTTATACAGCAAGGAGCCAGATGGGGTGGTTTGGACATCTGGTTACGATGCCTTTCAGGCAAATGACTGGTGGGTTGTTTTTTGTCTGTCCCACCTTTAGGGGACTCAAGGGTCGAACAGGGAGTTGCTTGAGGGACCATGTCTCAGCTTTCCTGGCTAAGGCGAGGAAAGTCTGGCCTTGTTTCTATTTATCCGGAAACACGTTTTAGTTGTCCAGTAAAACTGTTAAAATGTAGTCAGAGAAAGATGTCGAAACAGGAGCCAGAGAGGAAACAAAAGCCATCCAAAGAAATGATTAAATGACTTGAAATGATCCTTGATTCTTGTCACAACACAGACTGAAGAGAGCGTGCCTGTGTTTGCTTCTGACAACATGACTTATGTTCAGACCTCAAAGAAAAATTACTTGTAAATTCCATTTTCGTCAGAACTTGAATATTTTTTTTCAACATTCAGAGAAACACAAAAAGAAACAGGCTTTGTGTGTCATTTGCAGCTCATGTTAAGATTCATGCCTTTTGTTTACAAGCTTATAATATAGATCAGGGGTGTCCAACTTTTTTTGACCCAAGATCTATTTTTCGAGTAGCAAACTTTCTGAGATCTACCAGTCCAACGTTAAAATCATAAATCCTAACAAAATTGTTTCCAGCCTGCAGTAAAACTTCCCTCACAACACATTTTATTTTCACACAACTATTAGACATCACATCATTAACACACCCTCTTTCAAAAACACAGACAAACAAACACACGTATGTAGAAGTTCCTCTGACTCTTGCAAACACACACACAAATTTCTCCCTCTCAAACACTCGCTCAAACAAACACACACACACACACACACACACACACACACACACACACACACACACACACACACAGTGTCAAAATCCTAGCTCGCTCTCTTTTTCTATCTCTAACACAAACACAGACAAGTTCCTCTCTCTCAAACACACAAAGACAAATTCCTTTCTTTCTTCCCCTAAAACAAACACACACACAAACACACACACACCAGCAAAGTTCTCTCTCTCGCTCTCTTTTTTTTTCTTTTAACACAAATAGACAGACATTTTCTGCATGCACATGCAGCCCTTTGCTAGGGATAGGGGCACAGCAGCACCACGGGCTGCTTATTAATTAAAAGCTCAGCAATGGGATTTTACGTCACATACCAAACAAAGAACGCTAGATTGACGCTTTTTTGAAAAAAAGAAGAAAGAAAATAAAAGGAGTTGCTAAATTTGAGCAACTTTAGCGGCTATGATGTCTAAATACTCGCTAAATAAAGTGTCAAAGTTGCTCAGTTGACAATACTGACTTCATTTAATTTTTTTTGCACTTTGCAGTCGACTGGTTGAGCACCCCCGATGTAGGTGATTAATTATTATAAAGATATTCTATATATTTTACCTGCACACTGTGATGTCTCCGAGGTCTGAGTTCTGCGGCGCTGTGCCAGGTTTTAAATTTGTTACGTTAAAGTAGGATAGAGTGTGGTCAATGAAGCCGTGCATGGTGCCCGACTGGCTGTACATGTACTGGTAGACGAGCCGAGGAATGAAATCCGATGTGAAGGAGATAACAAAAGCCTGCAGACACAGAGGAAGAGAGATTGAATTAGAGAACATCACCAGAACAATAAAACATAAACATACAATAGGATGTTTTAACCATAAAATGTTGACTATCAACTTGTGAGAAGAGAGCAAACAGGAGGGATCTTTGGGATCCTTTTTTTTCTACTTTGTTTTCTTTGCTACAGAGCTCTCCGCTCTAAGTACATGATTCTAAAATCAATAAACCTATGTACGTCCCCTCTTTTTTTAATCCTATACAAATCTCTTTTGTATTAAAAGTAAATGAAAAGAGTTTGGCTGACTTTATGAACACAAAAAACAAGCAAAACGTCTTCGACAACTCACATTATTCTAACCTTCAATGAAGAACTTTTTTGTTGTAGATTAAACTCTTTTTAATTTCAAGGAATGACATTTGTTTTCAGTAAAGATAAGGTTTCACATGGACTGTTAAAAAAAGTAAATAAGGTTATATTTCTTTTGATTTAAGACACTTTATGATCTTTGTATAAAAAAAATTAATCCAACGTTGGTATGAACGTTTCCGTAAAACAGAAATCTGTCATGATCCCCTCCCCTTAACCAGAGGGAGCCCTGGACCTTCCCTCATCACCCCGATTAGGGACGTCTGAGGGTGATTGGTCTGATCACCCTCAGACGTCAGAAGTCAGGGCTTCCTGGCTGCCTGACCATAAGTTCAATTTTTGAACTCTGTTATATCATTTGAACTTTTGATCTTGAGTTACTCCTGTGCCCTTTGCCTTACAGCTTTTCTGGACTTTTGGTTAAATAAATCCTGTTTTGTTGTCCTGCATTTGGGTCCTCCACTTCCTTCCACAACCCTGACAAAATCAGCCAACAAGTTTATATTAAATGACCTCCTTTTATTCTTTCATCTTGTAAACCGTTTATCCCAGTCGAGGGTTGTGGAGGTGTTGGAGAGTAATCCGCCAATTACAGGTGAAAAGCAGGGTATACCCCGAACAGGTTGCCTTTCTTGCGGTGCCACACACAGACAGTCAACCATATATACATAAATTTAGAGACCCTGTCATAATGGCAGTCATTGCAATTTTAATGTCACGATGTCCTTCCTCTTGAACAAAAAAAAAAGAATATTTTTCAGATAATGAAAGATTGAAATCAAGGCAATATCAGAATAAATGGTTATAAGTTTACCCACAAACACTGAGTAAATAGTTAAGAAAACGACTTTTAAACTCACATTTATAATGACCGATAGTTTTCCCATTCCACTCAAGATGTTGTACCATATACCTGTGTGAAAAAAATATAAGCTTTTATTCTAGTCCTTTTATGGGAAAAAAAAGAAGCATTTAATGAGTTCGGTTAGTTTTTAAAAAACGCAATTCCCTAAATGTGCAATTATGTGTTTGTGTTAGCTCAGCTTACCAATGTCTTTAGCACGTGTTGCAACCGGCCGCCGCAGCTCTGTTACGAACTTCTTGGCATCTAGTCTGATCTCTATGACATTGTTCAAGAGCGCAAACAAAGGAGCCAGCGGGAAAGAAGCCACAAACAGAGAAACAAAACCAAACTGGATGACTGTAAAGAGAAAGAAGAAATGACAGCAGCAATTAGTGTAGGGTAGAAAACATGTGAATTTAATCCACAATGAGAAGTGAAATCATACGTTTGTACGTTATGAACGTTCATAAAATTTGATCCATAGTCACTCCAGACCTGCTGGAGAGACCCGCTGAAGTGACTATATCTCACGAGAGTAGCCTGGATTTCCTATCTGAGGCTGTTGCCTGCTCAACTCGGCCGTGGATAGGCGGAAGACGACGAAACAATGGAATGGGAACATCTGTTCATTCATCCACATCACTCTCAAAAATATTCCTAATTACAATTTAGACCCAATAAATGGACTGAATGGATGGACTATGTATCATACATAGTCATGTATGGGCTATGGCAAAGCTTCAGGATCCAGAAGAATTAAATCAATTTGACTGTTCCAATACACCAAACTCAAAATGAAGACACTTGAACAATTATACTAAAGTTACACAGCCAGGAGACAGAGTATATGTAACCATGTATGGCTCCTTTGCCAGATAAGATGATAGATGCGGCCAGGTTGAGGAAAGTCTGGGTTTCTCTAAGAAGCCTGCTGCCCTGCAATCTTACCGGGAAATGACATGGTAAAGTTCTAAATGACACTAGGGGCAATGTCATGGATTTTATAACCAGGTCAGGAGCAGTAAAACTGTCAGACATTTAAAAACAGGACACAACACGCTTACTTTAGATTCCTTACATACCACGTCGCTGGTTTTTCCACTGATCTCAAAAAGAACTGCACAAACATCTACGTTTACACTTTCAACACATACCAACTCTTTCTGGTCTGATTTCTTTAATGCACATCCAAATGAAATTCTCTGCTAAACACTGCAAACAAAAGTATTCTTCAGTGTATATTAGCAAGAAGTTTCATGTCACTGAAGCAGATCTCAGCGACCTTTAGAAGGAGCATTTTAGAAACAAAATCGATGGAAGTTTTTTTTTTTAGACGTCTGCCCAGCAAGCACTTACAGGACTTACTTACAGGAAGAACATCAAGACAAAAACCATCAGATTCATGAGATTATGCATGTTTCTTCCAAGAATTGGAGGGATAGCGTTGGCTCAGTGGTAGGGGTTTTCTCCTTGGAACGGGAGAAACTGGTCTGAATACCACTGAGCCCCAATGTGTCCCTGAAGCAGACACCAAACCCCCTGAGTTGCCCCCCACCATAAATGCCATCATAACTGCCTGCTGTGGTTCAATGCAGCAAGAGTAATTTCCCCATTGTGGAATTAATAAGGGTATTCAAAAAAAATTAACTTCCCGTGATGTTTTAAGCTTTCTATGTGGATTTTTTTTGTATTTGAGATGTTGCACAACGGCATCGTATTTGTCACATTGTACTTCTAATCTACTGTCACCACTGTATTTCTGTTCGGCTCACTTGTTGGATACATCTTCCAAACCTCAGTATGTTCTACTTCTGAACAAATGAAATCCAACTGTGAAGTTGATCACAATTAGATTATGTTTATGTGCCACAACTGTATAAAAAAAACATTGGATTTGTCATCAGCTTGGGATTTCATTTTGTTTGATCTGATCTGTGTGATTCATGGGGTGGTGTGTTTATTCACACTGGTTTGGCTTTGAAACTCAGGCCAGTTTTGTATAAATATTCCAGCAGGGAACAAGTTAAAATGAGATAATTAAGAAAGGTGTTTGGCCATAAATTTTTCTTGACATGTTTGTTGATTAATAATTAATTCAAGTGCTTCCAAAGAATGTGAAGCAGAAACCTGAGTAAGATACTGGCTGACTGAGAACGGAGTACAACTCAGATGAGAGTGGTGGAACTTAAGCAGTGTGGGAACGGGGAATTCCAGCAAGCCAGAGACTGACGGCTTCACCTCAGGACGCCGCACTCAGACAATGAGCGGCCAGGAAGAAAATACGACAGGAGGGCAGCAAGCGCTACGGGGCAAGCTTAGAATAACCTTGCTATCTACCTGAGATGAGGTTGATGGGTTCGACCCAGACCAACAAAGAAAGAGGTGAACACACCTCTACATTTGCACGAGGGCTCAAATATAGACTACACACAACAGACAAACATCTAGCCAGAGTATAATTGATTTATTTCAGTCTTTTCACATCTTCTTAAAAGTTCAATTTAAAAAGCCTGGTTTATTGGGCACATAACTTCACATAAAGACGTCTGATTTTGTCGTCAGGTTGCAGACTTTCTGAACTGCCATTACCCTTCGACCCCCACTAGCCTGGAGGAAATGATCAAAGAGATCAGCTGTCTTCTTCATGAGTCAGCAGGGAAGCTATTACCGACTGTGCACTGTTTTGTTAAAACATCAGTCGGATAAATGAAACATGTTTTTTCAAACTCTGTAGTTTAAAGCATGACCATTTATGCTACCAAACTCCAAACCGTGACACCCAAAAGGCTCACATATGGATTCCCGGCAGTTTCCTCTGTTGTATTGGACTCTACTGAGTCCAATAGTGTGCACTTAATCCAGGTTGTTCTTATTGAACAAACAAAAACATACCATGGGAACGACTAACTTTTCTATCATGTATGCCTAAAATAAGAAAATTTACAGCCTGATTTTATTTTAAAAGCATGTTTTGATATAGGCTGCTTTCCCTCCATGTTTAACCTTAGTGACGCAGAAGCCTGGTTTTTACATCAGCAGACTTTTCTCATGAACTTTTAAGGCTAAGGGGAAATCTTCATTTCCCACTTTTAATTTTAGTTTTTGGATATTTAAATAAAGATTTCTATCTCTAATGATGTAAACAAAATTAATCACTTCTTTGTGCATGTTTCTGCACTGGCTTCAGTTCAGATGTGGAAAAATATTTAGTAAGTTACTAATTGTTTCAATTTCTTCACTACTTTATACAATTCTATTTTATTTGTGTAGCCCAAACTCAATGCAGTTGTCACGGTGGGCTTCACACAATAAATTATACAAAAAAACCTAGGTACACCAAAAAATAAAATAGAGATCATTTCCCTTGAACGCTCCTTCTTGGTGAGGAAAACTCCTAAAAACAAAACGGTGGGAACAAAAACAGAAAGTCTAATGGAGATCCAAATGAAAGCAGGGAACAAGTTTTACCAAAACATGTTTTTGCATTTAAGCGTTTGACCATTCGAATTGCAGCCAGTATTTGTTGCCAGCTAGATTAAATACACGTGAAGAAAATTTATTTTTCTTGTAAAATCTATTTTATTGTCAGATTTACTTTCAAGGCTATTTCAAGAAAGTCTTTTCAAAAGGGTTTGGACAAAGTAAACAACTCAGAGTACACGTCTTCATATTTGTAGAAAACTTATGCATAAATACAACAGGGCAGGCTGAAATTTTAGGCTCAGCGAGGAAAGAGAAAGGTTGGTTTCATTGACAGATTGTTTAAAGTTTATGCCCACTGGGGACGAGCAAGCAATGTATCAAGCACTATTAATTCAATACAGTATCAGCTAATCTAGCTCCTACAGTTACATATTTGAAGAAACCCACAAATGGGTTTCAAGCTGATGGAAATGGTTGGTATCTGGGGGCAGAAATGAGAGGAAAGCCAGAAATGAGCCAAATTGTGATTGAGATATTTCAAGCATCAAGGCTTCCTCAGTCTAGGAACATTCAGGAAAGGAACAGGAATCTGGACTTCTGAAGTTCTGTTTAAGCTACAAAACATCTCTGTTTTATCATTTAGAATCAGTTTGAATTATTAAAATACCATAACAGTACCACCACCATGCATTTCAATTACTTTTATTTGCTACTTGTTGGATTCATTTTTGCTGAACAGACTGGGTCGCATGTTTTCTTTTTCCTCAAACACAACTTCTTTTCTTAACATTGCTTTAAACTAATTTATTGGTATTTAGTACAAAACACTGTCACCAAAGACCATAAAATGCACCATGGCATTTTTAAAATGTGTTTGATCAACTCTTTTCCAAGTTCTTGATTGTCTATTTTAGATTGGTATCCAGGTCAGGTAAATGTTTAATGTAAAGGACAGCGGCTTCACAAAGTGAAGAACAATTTCAAAATGTAAATAGCAAAACATTAGGCATACAAATACTGTTCAGTCCAAGGTTGCATGTTTAGCCAGAGGGGACCTTAGATTGTGTAACACAGTGAAACACAGAAATACTCATCTCAGAAATATGTTGATCCCTAAGTGCTTGTTATTTTCACCCGAGGCTTCTTTTCTCCCCCCCTTTTTTTACAGTACGTGAATGTGGACTCACTCATCTCCATGTATTCTGGTGTGAGGCCTTCAAAGGGAGCCAGGGCGTAGTCCAGGTTCCACTGCTGTGGAGGCTTTTCTTCATTTTTCTTCTTCAATGTTGACTTTTTTTCCTTTAACGTGCGAATCAACTTCTTCAACTTGCTGTTATGATAGAAAAAAAAGACAGAGCACATGGTGAAAATTTTGCAAAAAGCCAACAATCAACGAACAGAGGATGTCATCGCTATTTGTGTTTTTACCTTTAAAATTTTAACTTAGCTTTAGCCTTGACCAATTTATTGTATTTGCATATGTTTTTCTTGTTTTAAACTTGACAAATCAGGTGCCTCATTTACTAAGAATTGCATCGATCTCTGACTGAGCAAGCTTTTTGTCTAGCACTGTGACGTTGCTTACACTACGTAAGCTAACCACTGTAGCTCTTCATACACAACTTAAGCTTCACCAATCACCCAACAAATCTCAGGAGTGAGTCAATTCGAAATATATTCTGCCTCAACCACGAATATAGATCATGCAGATGACTTGATGCATTTGCAGTGGGTTCTGAAGATGGTCTCCACAGCCTGCAGCTATGTAATCGACACACACTGTTGTGTCAGTGAAATAGAAAAGAAAAAGTCCAATCATAAAGTTTTGAAAACAAAGTAGCCCTTCAGAGGGAATTCATGTCAGCCACTGGAGGTGGACCAAATAATTCCTGTTTGATGTTTTAGAGATATTATTATTATTAATGTTTTTTATGCATGGGAACATATCACATAAAACAGGTGCACATTAGGTCATGGTTTTAAAACAAGAACAAATGTAGTGATTGATGTATTTTCACAAACCATCTTTTGAGACGTTAGCTCAGGGATAAAATGTTTGATTCCCACTGGGCCCATGCCTAAGTCTCCCCGGAGAAGACACCTAACCCCCAGTTACTCCCACCATTGGTTCCTCACTTCAGGCGAGGAACCAAAAAATAAAGCAGCAGCCAAATTTAAGTTCTTTCCCCCACAACTTGGGATTTGCATACAACAATTCCTGACTTGAGGATGGAGTATTTTTACGAGAATTTTTTCTTTCGTTTCTAGCTATTAGCTATTAGCTGCGCAATAGTCCATGCACTCTGCCACCTTCATAAATCGCTCAGTTTGTATAGAACTCCCTGACAGGAGCATTTGGACACTTCATAAATGACGCCCCAATTCTTTTTAAACATCTTTTGACCATGTTGACCGCTTTAATGCCATGAGCTGTTCCCTGAATCTTAACGATCATTACTGAGCCTCCACCTGGTTTAGGGGTCTTGTAGACTCTGCTTTGTCTTATCATGTGATTCTGGTCCGTGATCCTGGGTGGGCTTCCCTGTGTGTTTGGATAGATAGTGTGGATAGATCTTCTAGGCATATTGGTCACCTCTCATAGTATAAAGTGTATCATGGGATCTTAAAGAAGTTACTGTAAATGATAGTGTGTGTGTGTGTGTGTGTGTGTGTGTGTGTGTGTGTGTGTGTGTGTGTGTGTGTGTGTGTGTGTGTGTGTGTGTGTTTATATGTGCGATGAGCGCTAAGATTAGAGTTGATACATGAGCATGACTGACATCTTTTCTGCCCTCACAAGTAAAGATAAATTTAAACATCACTGCAGCCTCATTTTCAGATGCTTATTTGGGCAATGCGGCTCAGCTTTTTGAATAATTTACTAGGCCAAGGTTGGCCATTTGTTTGGGTCTCTTAGTGTGGGAGCACAGAATGACGTTACTGTGAGTTTTCCACTGGCATAAATCCTCCATGAGGGATGTGCAGTCCCAGTCTGGACTCAGCTGTCTAAAGGATAAAAACTCCCACATGAGAGCCCCTGGAAAACTACTATGTCGGACCAAGGTCCAACCTAAAAACTCATTTTAAGTGACCAAAAATGCCCCGACCCTCAGGCAATTTGGGAAAAAAAAGGATTCATTTAATTTAAAAAGACAGCTGCATTTTTACAAGGTTTAACGTGAGATTTTAAAGGAGTTTTTAAAGACAAGTAACTAATGCAGTGCCACACCCGAGACCTCCAATAAAACTGACCATTAAAGTGACGGAGCAGGTCGCATGTAGGTGGTATCATCCCTTGTGTCATAGTTCACTGATCCCTCATTAAAAATCGTTTGATGGGTCTCACCTAACGGGTCAGGAGGTTAAGTTGCGCTGACAGCGACAATAAGAGTGTGTCCTAAGGCCGGGCGTTGCATCAGAGTTGTAATAAACACAGCTAACCTTCGACATTTGGAATATGCGTGTAAAAACTTAATTGGTAAGGAACGTTATTAGAAAGAAGAAAAGTTTAAGGGAAATGTGACAAAGTGTTATAAATGGGCTTGTTGTCTGACTGGCTTGAGGTTGACGATGGAAATCTTAAACTTTGACTTACGGGATGCCAATTTCAAAGATGTTATTTTGGATCAGCTGCTTCCCCAACATGATGATGCTCAGCTGAATGCACAACTCGATGAGACAGCCTCCTGGAGCACACTGAGGAATAAAAATAATGGATTTGCACAACTGGATTTTTTTCAGTTTTTCCTTTTTTTTTTAAATACAAAAAAAAAAAACAACAACAAACAAACCTCCTCCATCCGATAATCATTAAAGACATACACGTAACTTCCGGGTCGACCTGCAAATCTGCAAAGACAAACATAGCTATTACTTCTCCAATCAAGAAAAGCTTTATAAAGATACATAAGAAGAAGTCTTACCGTCCCTTAAAGAACGCTACGTAAAAGATGGGAGCGTATGCATTCATGAACTTCAGTAAAAAGGCTTTCAGGATGAGCCGCTCTTCGTAGTTTGTTTCTGTTTTAGGAATTTCTGAAAGAGTTGATTTCAAAGTGTAAATAAAAGAGTGACTTTTAACCACGTGCACATCTTTTTTCTTTCTTCCTCACACTAATCCAGACATGTTTGTAACCTGTCATGATCCCCTTACTTGCCACCAGAGGGAGCCCTGGACCTTCCCTCATCACCCTGATTGGGACATCTGAGGGTGATTATTCTGATGCCACCTACTATGGGCCCTGCTGCCTATTTAACCCAAAAAATTCTCCTCGGATCATACCATCCCTTCCAGCCAGGTCTCCCTGATAGCCTGACCAAGAACACATTTTAATCATTAATCTCTTTCCATGCCACTAAAACTTTAGGTTTTTCTTCCACTGCCATTCTCAAATAAACCATGTTTTCTGTCCTGAAATTGGGTTCTTCTTTTTCCACCTGCACACCGCTTCATGACATAACTATCTTGAAGACACAGATTTTTCCTTTTGTCTTCTGAAACACTTATCCCTCGTTTTGTCTTCTGAAGCAGGGGCTTGAAACACTGGTCTTTCTATGTGGGGTTTGCATGTTCTCCCCGTGTACGTGTAGGTTTGCTTCAGGTGCTCCAGTTTCCTCCCATTTTCCAAAAACATGCATGGTAGGTTTATTGGCTGCTTTAAAATTGGCCCTCAGAATGCGTGTGTATGTGTGTGGCCCTACAAAAGACTGGCGACTTATTCAGGGTGTACCCTACCTCTCGCCTGAAATCAGCCTCGATAGGCTCCGGCAACATTGTTTGGGATAAGAGTCTCAGAAGACAAAAAAAAAGTTTGTGCTCAGTGGTTAAAAAAAACTTTTCTCAGTGGATTTCTTTACCTAGCTCGGTGAGCCACAGTGCCACAGAGCCATAGATTTCATCCAGAATCAGAATGACCACTAAGTTGATGATAACTGCAGTAGCGGTCACCGTCACTCGGACATTAGACTTGGTTTCTGGGTCAGGGCTCATGGCCATTAGGGCTGAAACTGTGATGCGATAGATGATCACTCCAAAAACAGCTGAAAAGGTTAGTCCAAACTGAAACGAGGAAGAAAAAAACATCTGAAATAAATCAAGCATTAATCATATCTATCGAGTGATTAAATAAATGAATAAAATGTTTTTTTAATTATCTGCTTCTTTATGAACTCACCATAAAAAGGATGGAGGAAACATTGATAAAATATCCTGGGAGACGATCTTTCCAGGTCAACTTGTCAAAAGCAGCCTGCTGGAAGGAAAGAGGTCAAGTTACTCAAACAGCTGTCAGAAAGTCTGTCATAGAAAACAAAACACATCGAGCACATCGATTAAAAAAGTCACTGTTTGCTTTGAAACTCGGTGTCACCCCACTTTTTTTTCCCTTTTTAAATTATTCATAAAAGCTGAAAAATTTAAATCTGATCACAAGAAATAATACATTCTACACGTCAGACATTTAACGAAGCATCATGGGTCTTTTGAATCAAGAGCTGTTCAGTCATTAAGCAACATTTTGATGACATGATATTTTATTTCCATTCATCAAAGTCAAAGTAGATCGAATAAAACCACAAACATGTACCAGAGCCTGCCAACACTTCTTGCTTGACAAAGCAGAGGGATGCATGTGAAAGCTTAAAAAGCAGAAAAGGAAAAACACAATGCTGTGGACTTAGTCCTGAGAAATGCCAAAAAAGTTAAAAGCTATTTTACATTTTCTGTATGAACCCAGTTTGTCCAAAGAGAAGAAGAGAAAAGCAGGTGAAAGCCATGAACTCAAGATAAAAAAGAATAGAAAGAAAAGAGAGCAGGATGGAATCATTTGAAAATTATATGAGTTCAATCTGTTCATTTCTGCTGACAGTAAAAAAACTGCATGAAATTATTCAAACGGTGGGAGAAAATCCAGATTAGATTGTTTTTTTCCATGAGGAAAATAATAAGTGTTTCAAAGATGAGCAAATTAGGAACATGTAACTTTAAAACTTTGATCTGTCCCGAAAGCATCAGACTTTGGTTTTGTTTCGTCTTCTGAATCATTTATCCCCAAAGGAGTCGTAAGGATGCCAGAGTCTATCCTGGCTGATTCCAGGCGAGAGGCAGGGTACACCCTGAACAGGTTGCCAGTCGATTGCAGGGCCACACACACACAACCGTTACAAATAAAATTTTTATTAAATATTATTATTATAACCATCCACACACACGTTCCTAGGGGCAAATTTGTGGCAGCCAATCAACCGAACATGTAAATTTTTGGAGGGTGGGAGTATACCGGACTACCTGGAGAAAAGTCACACATACATGGGAAGAACATGCAAACTCCACACAGAAAGAACAATGTATCAAGCCTCGCTTGAACTCCGGGACTCAAACCCTGACCTTCTTGCTGTGAGGCCACGGCCTAACTACAAAGTAAAACGCTCCCAATTATGAATAATAACATTTCAGTGAATAAAAAGGAGAGAACCTGCTTTTTAAAATACATTGTATTTTCTATAAATCTTTGTACCTGATTAAGTCCAATAAAATAAATTACAGTTCTAAGAAATGAAGCTGTCAAAATTTTGAGGATTTAGTTTTGAATCCACTGTAAGTGTTTTGTCTCCATCTAGTGGACAAATTGGCAAAGTGAAACAAGCAGAAAAATTTATTTTACTCTTCTACCTGCCATTTGTCATTGCTTTAACCAATACTGTATCATATTCTGTACATTATTCCTTTTACTTGTCATGCGTGTGTATGTGTGTAAATATTAAAGCAGACTGATTCATATATAGCTGAGAATTTTATGTTTATATAACACAAAATGTTAAAAATTCTCTACTTATAAAGCGTTTTCCAATCTGTGTTGGTACTCAAATGTGTGGCTCAAATTCACCCATTCACACACACATTCATACCTGACGGTGGAGGCTGCCATGCAAGGTGTGAACCACCACCAGGAGCAATTCAAGGGTTTTGGACATCTTGGCATGAGCTTGAGCAGGGCATGGAAACCGGTGACCCTCCAGTTACAGGACCATAGCCATACAGGACAATGTAGTCCTTATGAATCAGACCTATAATGAATTTATCTTTATGCTTAGAAGATGTTTTTGGGATTCTGGGAGGATCATTCTGACTGATCAGCCCACAAAACTGAGATCTAAATGTTGGTACTGCTCATTTTTTCTCATTTTGTTTCTGGCCCTTAGTTTGCTTTACATGTATTTGGTATTTCAAGAAAGATTTGAGAAAAAACTTGAAAACAATCTTGAAACAAAAGAAAATCAAAATTAAATTAAAAGAAATTACTGTGCATTTTGGCACAAAAATAAAGGACTCCTCTGTAAAATCATTTCTTTCTTCTTCTTCTTTTTTTTTAAAAAAGAGGGTACACCCTCTATAAATCACTTCTAAGCCACAAGCCCGTAAAGATACAAACAGACACACATTCAAACTCACTGTCGTGGACAGTTTCCTGTGACTAAGATCATGCTTCAACCTGCAACCATCAGACTGCAATGCTGACCACTGTGCAGCATGAAAGACAAAAAGACCTTCACAGTAAAAGTTTGCATTTGGATGTTGAGGACAGATGTGCACTGGGAGGATGGATATGGGTCAAATAGAATTATAATTGGCTCGTACAGATTCCCTGAAAAAAGTTCTAAAAGTTCTCATACAGACATTTACTGATTTCATTTCTCTCATGCTGAAAAGTTCACAAGCTTTAAAATTCTCCAAAGTGAAGTTAATCTATTTTCTAAAAGTTTTAATAGTAAAAAAAAAACACATGATTTACTCTAAAGTTGTATCAATCATAAATGATTTTTCTCTATCGATTAAATTCTCCTAAAGATCTCAAAATATTCTGTTCATCACTTCAGATCAAGCAGACAGTTAGTAAACAATCAAATAACATTTGATTGCAAACAGCAGCTAAACGATGTCATCTGATTCAGCTCCTCGTAAGTCTGACATGTGATATCATCATTTAATCCTACGACACATTTCCCTGTCTCAGGTAACAAATCTAATGGTTCTAGTGTGTCCATAAGAAAGAGTTCTGTGTCGCCATAGTGACGGTCACTAATCTTACTCCTGGCTTCCAGCCCAGTGTTCATCACTCCCACTCAGCCGCCCTCCCTCTGTTTTTTCTTCAGTCCTCCTCTGCTTCTCTCCTACTCTCTTGTTTTGTGTTTCTTTCTCTCATTGTCTTAAATTTCTTTGTCATGTTTTTTTTTTTTGAAGATCTCAAATTTGCTTCACAACAGCCTTTTAATTTAAAAGTTGTGAGAATGAAAAATAAATGTGCCGAAGCCGCATCAAAAAATAGCATTTAGAGAAATGAACATTTACACTGTACTTGATGATTCTAACAAACTTATTCAAACTATCTACTACAAATTAATTTAACAAGCTTTATAAAACCTTTAAATTAATGGAGCGGAACAAAACTTTTGGAGTACATTTAAAAATAATTAAAAGAAAAAATAAAGCAAGTTCAGACAGAAATGTTCAAACTCATTCAATCACACAAATGCAATGAAAATGTATATGGGATTTTTAAAATCCATTCCATTCCGTCATCTTCCGCTTATCTGGGGCCGGGTCGCGGGGGGCGAAGTCCCAGTCTTCTCTCACCCCAGCTGCATCCTACATCACACCCGGAAGGATCCAAAGGCGTTCCCCAGCCAGCTGTGGGACATAGTCTCTCCAGCAGGTCTGGGGTCTGCCTCGTGGTCTCCTCCCTGTTGGACGTGGACGTTGGAACACCTCACCAGCGAGGTGTTCGGGAAACCACCCCATCTAGCTCCTCTCAACCTCGAGGAAGAGTGGCTCGACACCGAGCTCCTTCTGGATGGCAGATTTCCTCACCCGATCTCTGAGTGAGAGCCCAGCCATCCTGCGGAGGAAGCTCATTTCCTCCGCATTTAATAAAATCCAACAAATGTTTTTGTTTTTTAAAAATATGTGTCACTTTCTGCAAGATTGTCTTTACACTAAGTTTTTTTTTTAAATCAGATTTTAGGTTTAATGTATGCAGCATTTATCACATTCTGTGGATAAGAAGGTTTTATATTGTATTTCTTTTAAAATATAAACCTTTATATTATTGTCAAGTTAGGGATTAAATTATACCAAATGTGAAAGTAAAGCTTGGCTTGAGGATTCAAACAGTTTAGAGATCACTCTATGATCTTACAGTTTGTGCAACTTATAAACTTTGCAACAGGATCCTAAAGCTTCCATGCGACCGTCAGATGCTCCATTCTTGTTTGAACATTATTTCCACATTAAAAACAAAATAAACCAGTTTTCTATTTGATTCATGCATGTTTGATCAAATTCGAAAGCTTCCGGTATCTGAATACCATTCAAATTCCAAGTTACTCATGGATTCTGTTCTCCACCACGCCCAAATTCTAACTTAGGTTGGAAGCTCTAATTTTACCTACTATTCTCTGCCAGACTGCCTCGGCCTCTTGATGTATCCACATCGCCCTTGGATGATCCCTTGCTTTTCTTTCACTAATGTCTTTTCACCTACTATTTCTCACCACTAGTTGGTACAGTATGATTCGCATGTTGTCCACCTCTCTCTTCCTCCTCTTTGGGAGAGAGTTCTGTTTCAGATTCCTGATGGATCTTCAGTGTTCCTGTCCTGGGTGTTGCCAGACCAAAGAGGCCTCTGTCATTGATCTACCATCCTGTTTCCATTGTGATGAAGCTCATCGAGAGTATAACAAGCTAATTTTTAATTAAGAGTGTCAGACATATTGGATGCTCGTTCTGGGGGAGGGATTTCTCTTTCATGTGGATCCCCATGAGATTTCTTTTTTTTCCCCCACTTCACTAAGTTTTTTCTTAGTGAAGTGGGACCCTACTTCAACCCCTGTTGAAGTAGGGTCTGAGGGTTGGAATGCACTGAAATAGTTTAGCTAGCTTTTGGGAGGTAGCTTTTTGCTGTATATTAGTGGATATATTTTTTTTTAAGTATTATTTGTTCTTTGTTTTTGTACTTTTTTAGTCTACAATGTGAAGCTCATTGAGACGTTTTTTGTTTCTTTGTGATTTTGGGCTATACAAACATAACTGAATTGAATTGCTCTGCTCATGCTCAGTCCTTTGCCACAGGTACTACTTTGAGGGAGCGGGATTGTTATCCAAATGAAGAATATAAAAGACTAGCTTTGATAACTTGATTAGCTTAAACTGTATTTGCAAACCAAAAGAAGATTTGTGCTGGGTTGTGCTCACACCCGGGTATCAGAACAAGGACCACATCAAAAATAAATAAATTTACAAGATTTTTTTGGCAAATATTCTTTTTCTGCACGACCAATTATTTGTCTATATATAATGTAAGATAGCATTTTTTAACACAAAACAAAGTAAGATACCACTGATTAAAAAAAAATGAGAACAGCTGGATATTTGCAACATGCAAAGAAGTCTCAGCCCAAAGTGAGCAAAACAGAGCTGATCTTTTTTTACAATGATAAGAGCGAGGGATAATAAAGGGATAAAGGGATAATAAAGAGATATCGCTTGTCAAATTAAGCCCCAACTTAGAGTGAATAATTTGTCCAAACAGAAAACAAGTTTGCCAAAAATCAAATAGTAGAGAAGCTGAAGCTTTAGCAGCCCGAGGATGGGACAGGAAGAGAAGAACAGGTACGCAGCTGCCTGCAGGAAAAGGAAGAAGAAGAGAGGGAAGGTGGAAAGAAGAGGACAGGAGAGGAGAAGGAGTAGGGGTGAAGTTACCGGTATTCCTGCAGCCATGGCAGACAGTAGTGTTTGTTTCCATCTGTCGTTCCCTGTCACTGTCCCATCCTCCTGCTTCCCTGGCTGCAGGACAGAGTGACAGGTTTTACACGCACACACATCACACACATTTGTTTCTGAATCCAAACAAGGGCACCCCTTCTGAGCAATTTGAACCCTATGAGAGCTTTAGTAATCTATAATTGTTTCTGTTAATTATTTCAGAGCCAAATTTTAATGAGAAAATCGGAAAAAGACACGGGTAAAAAAACTCATTGGGAACAGCTCACAGTGTGGTGCTATTTGTGTGATTCCATCATTTCTCTTGTGCTATATGTAGCACATTCATCCTAAAGAAACACAGAAACAAGTCACAAAACAAACTTGTCTTTGCCTTTTTGTTACTTCCAAAGTACACTTTTGAACAAAGCACATTACTGAGGCCTGTAAAAGCCCTCTGATGTTGTGGTTTTGAAGGCCAACAGCCAGGCACACAGAAAGAATATGATCGCCACAGGAGGAAATCTTAGTCAGGGGTAAACTTGAAAGAAACAGGAAGTTCATAAAACAAAGACACACCTGGGATTGTTTCTTCTAATAACAAAAAACTCCAGACTGTTCTGTATTTACTTGTAGTCAGTAAACTTGTTGCTTAGCATCTGGTGAGACAATCAGCTACTGCTACTCACTAGCTCAGTGCTGGTGCTATTGCTTTGGAAACTTGTGAATCATCTCCTTAGAGAGTAAACTACTTTCGATTTCCATCTTTGATAAAGAGCTAATTCTAAAAAGCTAACTAAACGAACAACACAGATAACTTTAAAAAATCATTTTCAAAGGTGTTTCTAACATTGAGAACAGACTGTTTCTTGGAACATTTTAAACTAACACTTTAAATTACTAATAGTCATCCACTTAGAACTGCTAAGCAACAGGTACAGGAAGAAACATCTCACTCCCTACAGAGCTTCTCCTCAGGGATTGTGGAATATAACATCTCTCTGATGTGATCATTCATGTTCTACTTTCTAAAAGGTAGTTTGTGCCACCAGTTTGACCCTGCTTCACTTGTCCCCAGCTTCATTCCACACCAAGCTCCAGTTTTTGCTCCGCGTGTGGAGAATTTATAGAAGCAACGACTTTGGGCTGAACATGGCCGCCGGGCATTTACCAGCAATGTCCTCTCTGCAGGAGGGGCTCCATGGAGGTGTCCCGGTTTTTCTTTTCAGCATGGGGTGACTTGTGTTTTTCTATCAAGGTCTTTTAATCTCTCTTATTATGACCCTTTACCTGAGACCAGTTTATCCTCTGTGAAGGTTTTAAAACTTCAAGTAGCGACTTTATGCAAACACAAAGCTAAGACCAAATGGAAATAAATATCATACATTGTGAAAAAATTGTGTTGTTTTCTCTCTAAACCAAATAAATTGACCTGTTTACCCACCTACTTCATATTCAGACAACTCTTTCAGTCTGCATGGCCTTAGCAAACTGATGAAGTTCAAGTCTTAATGTTTGAACCTCCAAGTGCCTTCTTCATCTAGGCAGCGGCAGGAAGCCATCTGTCACCACTGGAAATGTACGTGGGCTGTCAGGACTCAATATGATTGACCCAGTTTACACAGTGAATCTAGATCATTCAGTGTCATTACATTATTATTATGCTAATACATGCCACACACTCTGGAAGCAAAGAGTTGACTTATTATCATCTAGGCTGATCACAAGTGCTGTCATTTCTCATTTTGACCTTATTGGAGTGTAATTTTTAGGTTTTGTTTGGTGTGTATGACAAAGCAGTCTTATGAGTGGTATGGAAGATCTTTGTAAATTCGTTTTTCTGGCTTCACTGGTTGGACTTGTACTTGTAAATAGATCTACTAGAATTTAATATATCTGTATACATATTAATGGGAGGCATTAGCTATATCAGCTATATAATATATTAGATGTATTTAGGGGGAGGTGTTGGCTCAGTGGTAGAATGTCCATCTTTGGACTGGGAGAAGCCAGTTCAATTCCCACTGGGTCCATGCCTAAGTGTTCCTGGAGAAGACAGGAAGGATGGCTCAGTGAGTAGGGCAACCGCCCTGTAACTGAAGGGTTGCCGGTTCAATCCCTCGCCAGGAGTTCATGCTGAGGTGTTCTTGAGCAAGACACCCAACCCCCATTGCTCCTGATGGTGGTTTGCACCTTGCATGGCAGCATCCCCATCAGGTATGAATGTGTATGTGTGAATGGGTGAATATCAGCTACACTGTAAAGCGCTTTCAGTGCCGACAAAGGTGGAAAAGCGTTGTATAAGTGGAGTCCATTTACCACATTTACAGCTAACCCGCAGTTTGGTGTCTTTGCCGCAGCAAATGCCAGTGATGGCTACCTGACAAATATTTGCTGATCTTTTTTGCATTTTACCATGTGCATTGATCCTTCTCATGAGATGACTCATATGTACATAATGCCCAATCAGCTGCAAAGAAGCAACTGGTACACTTGTCTATGTGTGGGAAATTGTGCAAACACAAGGGACAAGTTGTTCCATGTCAGAGTAAGTTCAGAATGTGCAGAGTGAAAAAAAAAATTGATATGTGTCAGAATCCTGCGCAACATATGACAAGTTAGCAGGTAGCTAAAAGTAGCCCACTGATGTATGGCCATGTAAGCAACGTCAAGGAAGTAATTAGTTGTATTTAAGGCTCCCTCCTCCTGTGTCACCAGCCGCCTTCGCCTTTTATTTTCTTTGGTACTGTTAGGAGTGAGACTCAAATTACAATGAGCCTTGCAGGAATGTATTTGGATGTGCACCTGGAATATACATCTAAGATGCATGCACAACAAATTTTGGGTAAAACACAGTTCCATAAAATACACGGCCAAAGGATATACTGTAAGTCATGATTACTGCGTGCAGTTTGTTCCTTTAGAAGGACAAAAAGTTTTTTTTTAATCCATTGAAAAAAAACTTATCCAATGCGTTCAGACAAAACCAAACAAATCACCTGCATTGTTAGGATTCAGTGATTTTTTTTCTTCTGCCGGAAATTCTTCAGGTACCCAACACAAGACCAAGTAACAAAAAAAAGCAAATGAGACCGGTTTGCAGAAACAAAAAAAATTAGGAATAAACATGGATCGACATGGATCACAAATAGATAACTCCACACAGACTACTGGTGAAAAGTCTTGTTCTATTGAAGCTACAACCATAATACATAAAAATTCTCTTAATCTCATAAACTGATAATTCCGTCGGCTTGTCTTCCGCTTAACCAGGGCCGGGTTTCAGGGAGCAACTGCTTCAGATGGGAAACCAAGGCTTTTCTCACCTCAGTTCCATCCTCCAGCTCACCCGGGAGTATCCTTGACGTCTTTCCCAACCAGCTGTGAGTCATAGTCTCTTCAGCAAGTCCAGGGTCTGACATTGGGTCTCCTGCCAGTGGGACATACCCGAAAAAGCTCACCAGTCAGGTGTTCGGGCAGCATCCCAACTAGATGTCCGAACCACCCCATTTAGCTTCTCTGGACCCAAAGGAGCAACATCTCTAGTCTGAGCTTCTTCTGGATGGCGGAGCTCTTCCCTCTATCTCTGAGAGAGAGTTCAGCCAACCTGCCGAGGAAGCTCATTTCGTCTACTTTTATCCGCAAACTCATTCTTTCGGTCACCATCCACAGCTAGGAGCGTAGATCGACTGGTGAATCTAGAGCTTTCCTTTTCTGCTCAGCTCTTTCTTCATCATGACGGACTGATGTTGCGTCGGTGCAGTGTCCCCAATAGTCAGGATGCTGCATCGGTCCTTCATGGTGAAGAAATGAGCAAATCTCCTGGAATCTGGAAGTTTTCTGTTTTATGTCAAGCACAACCAGTGAGTCAGACAAGTGACAACACGAAGATTTCAGTAATGCATCAGGCGGCAGATATATTTGATAACTGATAGCTGTAGTTCTTGTTTTTGCTATTTACAGAGGTCAATGTTTAGAATATGAGAAGACTTTTAGTCTCATTTATGAGACAATAAAGCCTGCCTCGTAAGATCCTTGGAGATTAAACCAATAATACAGTATTTCTCCCTGACCATAAATAAAACTATTGTCACTTACTTTGAATTAAGTTTCTTTTTTTTTCATCCGTACCTAAATGGAAATTATTACCTTCTTGAACATAAAGCACCTGGATAACAGATGTGTCAATTATTCCTACCTCACTTTTTTTCTTCTTTTTCTTCTTGTTCTCTTTTCTCTGTCTTTTCTGAAGTAGAATCGTCTCGTATTTTGGCCGTGGGTGTTCCTGAGAAGATGAGAAAAAGTGCGTAGTGAGCTTTCTAAAGGTATTTATCAAGATAACAAATTGCATTCGGTGAGGTTTGTGGGATTTGGTTCCTTCCGTTAACATTTTCAGTGGAAAAGAAAGGGAATCTACAATCTAAAGGGTGCTATTGATGGTAAATGAATGAATAAAAATACTTAATTATTTGTGTACATGAAGATCTTACCTCATCCTCCTCAATTCCCGTCAAGTCCCAGCTGAAACTCAAACTGATTTGTCGACGTTTCCAGTGTTCCAGGAAGAGCACCGCTACATGATCACACAGACAAAAAATGGCAATTTATTGTTGGTTATAATTAAATTACAAATTAGTTTTCTGAATTTAAGAGTCCCCGAATGAGCCATTTAAAGTGTTATATTACGTACTGCAAAAACGGCAAGACGTATTGTGAAAATAGTTAAAAAAAAAAAAAAATTAAAAGTGGGTGAATGTATCTTTAAAACAACAGGGAGCAAACACTGATCCCTGGGGAACACAATGCAAGAATTGAGCTCTCTAAACAGGGTACCATTAGCGTGTACAGAAAAAGTTCTGTCACATGAGTAGGAGGTTAACCACTTTAAAACAAACCCAGCGATATCAAAGTCTTTCTTCCAATTTGTTTCCAATAGTATTATGCGATCCGCTCTATCAAAAGCTGTTGATAAATCCATAATAACCCAGGTTCTGTACTTTCCAGGGTAAATATTAAAAATCTAACTACATTTTCTATGAACAAACTAGTTTTAATACTTGTTTTTAAAAAATAAATATTCTGCTATTTAATTTAATATTCCAGTTCCTACTCTATGAGATAGTAAAACGTCTTTTTTTATACATTGAACGTAAACATCTACTTCTATTTATTTATATTGGTAAATTATGTCATTTTAAAATGACTATTTTGTTGTAATCAGTACCCAATGTGTAACTCTAAATTGTACTGAACATTATCAAGAAACTAAAAATATAAATATATGTTTTGTTACTACTTCTTTGTTACTTCTTTTATTTTTATCATTCTAAAGTGTCTTTAGTTACTGTGATCCCCAGCTGCAGGTAGTTCCTGACCAGCTGTATGACACAGTATTATGTAAACTAAGGGACATTATGATACTGCTTAGCATCCCCCACCTCACATCTACTTTGTCTCCACATTTGTAAGTGGGGGGCTGTAACTTTGGTTTCCCCCACTACGCTGTAGGAACACACTTAATTCTTTCCAAAACTGTATAAATAAAGCAGACAGGGACACATTATATTTCTTTGTAGATACTTCAGTCAAGTGAGAATGCTACCCTTGTGACAAGTAAAACAGAGAGTTCTCTCGTTTGTTCTTCGGTCAGTACAGCTAAGGGATAAAGATTCATTCCTTTCCCTCCAACGATGGGGAAAGTCTTTTCTTTGATTTTAAGATGCTGTAATTTGTATTGGAAGGAGCTCTGCAATCTGTGCTGTCAAAACAAAATTTTATTTAAAGGATTTTTTTTGTTATTATTATTTTTCCTTTAATTTATTAATGTGTTTTCCTCAAAATGTTAAACTCTAATGCCCAGCCATTTGGCCTGTTGCTCTGAACATTTGTTCTTGAAGTTTCACTTGGGATGAAAAAGCACATAAGAATTTAATGAGCATCTTCACATTCGGCCCACTTGCCCTCTTTCTCTGACAGACACATACACACTGTCCCAACTCATGGGCTCACCCCACAGAGACATGAAGATGGCAAAGAAGACGGTGGCCGGGTTATCAAAGAGGTGTGAAGCTCTGGCGGTGCCGCAGGCAGTGCTGAGATGCCAGAAGTCGCAGGCCCCGTCACACAGAGGACACATGGTGAAATTGAGACGCTCATCACACATTTCCAGACTGAGAGGGTTGAAGAAAGAGCAGAAAAGCTTAAGTTACAGAGGGGGATAAATGTATCAACAATAATTGTACGTGGCGTGCGACTGATGGGGTGCTTTCTGAAAACGACTCAGAGATACTTGGGTTACATTTACCTACAAGGAATGAATGGAGCTTTTAACTCGTAGCTTCCACACAAGCTTTTGTACTTTGACCCTATTCATAGTTAGCGTAGGCTGAATTCATGACACATACACACACTGGCAGTTGTACCCTCTCTTTGCCTCCTACACAAGCGTGACTGAAGCCAGATACAGCAGGTATCTGGGCAATCCCTGTCAAGTGCATGTGAGTATGCAAACACACTAAAAAGGGCAAAAAGAAAGCCTAATTTTCAAGTTGGTGTAAAATGACCATTTTTTTGTTTGATGACATCACCATCAAGAAAAAAACCCAACTCTGATCCAAACATTTTAGGATTTATTCGTACCTGGGTATGTCGGTATCCACTGTTGCCACCCCATAGCCAAACACGATGATGCCCACTATCGAGGCTGGAATGAGAAGTTGGGTGTAGACGCCAAGCCACGCAAAGTAGAGGCCAATTTTCTCTCCAAAGTACTTCCTGCAGATCACAGTAAGAACCTAATGTAACTGTCACACCAGCAGATAGAGATAGAGCAGAAATGTTCCACTGCCTCCAGATTGATGTTGAAAGTTAGTAGAAGAAAAGTTACTCCAGAGTAGAAGAAATAACTACTGTAAAGTAACAAAAAAGTTGGGAACGGGATCATAGATTTTGTCTTTGGAGGAATTTTTGCGTCATTTGTGCTTGTTTAACAATTTTGTGGATGTAACATCTTGAAAACCGTTCCGTTGTCTTCTGCTTATTTGGTGCCGGGTTATAGAGGCAAAAGCCTCAGACAAGAAACCCAGGCTTCTCTCACTCCTGCTGCATCCTCCAGCTTATCCGGGAGGATCCAGAGGCGTTCCCCGGCCAGCTATGAGAGACAGTCTTTCAAGTAGGTCTGGGGTCTACTTCTGGGTCTCCTCCCGGTGGGGTATGCCTGAAACACCTCACCAACGCGGCGTTCGGGACGCATACAAACCAGATTTCTGAACCTTCCCATCTGACTTTTCTCGACCTGGAGGAGCAACATCTCTCCTGTGAGCTCCTCCCGGATGGCATAGCTCTTCACTCTTCTCTAGCTCAGCCACCCTGCGGAGGGAGCTCATTTCGGCTGCTTGTATCCGCAATCTCCTTCTTTCAGTCACCACCCACAGCTGGTGACCATAGGTGAGGGTAGGAATATAGATCAACTGGTCAATCGAGAGCTTTGTTTTTCGGCTCTCCTCTTTCTTCAGTATGATGGACCAATGAAGCATCTTGATTATTGGACAGGTGAATTGTTGGATTGTTGAATGGATTTTTGGATTATTAAAAACCACTGAAGAAATTTAATGAAACTGCCCGCAGTTAAAGTATAGATGAACTGATTTGATTGTCAGGTTCTACAACCAAAAGACCAAGGTCATGATTTTAGATAGACAGAAGGAAGAATATTTGTTTGACGCTCTGGCGTCAGCTTTTGACTGTTAAGAAAAAAAGTGATTATTTAAATTTTTGTGTGATCTGATTGGTCGTCAGCAATATGCAAATTTCAGCCCCTCCTACACTCAATTTCCATCTGGATAAAGTTCATCTGTTACATGTTGGACAGGGATGTCCTGAGTTTGTAAAGTTACTATAACAATTATACATCTTGAGATTTTTTGCCGATTGAAAAAAATCTTTGAGCGATATGAATAAAATTAAAAAAAAAAAATGAAGTGAGATTGTTTTTGATAAACCGTGTGTCAAATACACACAGAGAAATATGGCAAATCTCTTTCTACGTTATTATTTTTACTCTTTTTGCTGCAAGCCTTTATAAAACCCTTCATATTTCACTCTCGCAATGCCGCGTGTGTGAAACTAGATTAGCCAGCTATAATTGGGAACATCATCGCCTACGAAAACAGAGTAGGACAACCTAAATCACCCCTCCTCCTTCTGAGCTGACAAAATGGGATGAGGACAATGAGCTTGTCAAGCAATAGTCTGACCTAACTGTGCATGTAAGTGCAGTGATGTGTGGCGGCACATCTCCATGTGGAGAGAAGTTTCTCATTTGGTCTTTAAGTTCTTCTTGTCATCACCATCATATTACCTGACCAGATCGATGGGCTGGTACTTGTAGAAGGCCGAGTATCTGGCCCACTCTTCGTGTAGAACCTGGCAACACACAGAGAGAAAGATTTAGTCGGTGTGGGCGTATGTTGTCCTGCTGTAAGTTGAAAATGATTCTCGGAGGCACAGCTGATCTGGAGGCAGCAAGATTCTGATTGGTGGAAAATGAATCTCGGTGGACGAAGCCACAGAGATGCAGCGAAAAAAACAAACTTAATCCTGAAAAAATAAAATGTTATAAGAGAGGAGAAAGCTGAAGAAAACAAAAAGATCTTTCCTTTAGTGATAGCTTTTTTTTTTTGAAAAATGTAAAATATTTGTGTTAGTTATAAAAAAAAGTGTTGAGGCTCTTATTTTTTGAGGCTTTAAGATTTACCAAAATCTGGGAAAAGGGATGTTCTGTTGATTTTCTTACAAACTGTTATTTAATTTTTTTAACTTCAGGCCATATTCAGATGTTAAAATGTGGTGGTCAGCTGAGGTATTTCTTTTTTTTTTCTGAGACCAGCAGATGGAGAGGAGGAGGTGAAGTGAGAAAAAGAAAACTCAGCCAAAGAAAAAAAGAGGAACATAAAAGAAGAGTTGTTGTACCTGTCTGTCGTTCCGCTCCTCGAGGTGTCCCACAACTTTGTAGTCTCCCTGAGTAGCGAGAAAGAAGGTCAGAAAGTACAGAAGGCTGGCACATACGTCATAAAAAGCATCAAAATGACCTTTGATGAAAACATTTCAATAATAGTTTACCACACATTGGCCAGTAAAACTGAAATAGTTTCTAAAAAAGCTTAGCGTGCATCAACACGCAAAACTTGTTAAAGAAACCCAAATAATACATTAAAACTGATGTTATTATTAGAATTTCATTCATTCATCTTCTGAATTGTTCATCCCTAATAGGTTTGCGGGGGGTGCTGGAGTCCATTTCGCTGTCTTCCACTTATCCAAGGCCAAGTCTTGTTGGCAACAGCCTCAGACGGGAAACGTCCTGCTGTGATACATGAATAGTCCCGCCAGCGGATCCGGGGCCTGCCTCTGGGTCTCTTCCTAGTGGGGCATGCCCGAAATGCCTCAACAGCGAGGCGTCCGGGAGGTATACTAATAAAATGCCCGAACCATCCCATCTGGCTTCTCTCAACTTGGAGGAGCAACAGCTCTACTCCGAGCTCTTCTCAGATGGCAGAGCTCCTCCCTCTATCTCTGAGTGAGAAGCCCAGCCACCCTGCAGAGGAAGCTCATTCCAACCGCTTCTTTCCGTGATTTCGTTCTCTTGGCCACCACCAACAGCTGGTGACCATAGCTGAGGGTGGCTTTCTTTTTTTTTTGCTATTTCAGGTGTTTCACACTTTACATAAAATAAACAGTTCATAAAGGATTGTCTAAGAAATATCAAATTAAACACTTTCTTATTATTTTTCGAATAAAAAATAACAGGGAAAACCCACAAAAAAAATCAGATTTTTTTTTAAAGATTTTTGAAAGTACACATATTTTTTTAAACAAGTCACTTAAACCTTATAAAAGCAACTGTACCTGTGGAAAGCTGTGATGTTTTTATGAACTAAAAATTGTTTTTTCTATGTTATCTTTCAGAATGTAAAAATGTGTGGCTATCTCAATAAATCTATTCACTAGATTTATTGAGTGAATAGATTTATTCACTCAATAAATCTAGTTGAGTATAGATGCAACTCTAAAAAAAAGAATTATTTTTTTAAACATAATGAATATAAATTTAAAACTAATTTATATTTGTCACAATAAAAGCAACAAGTTGAGAATAGAGATATTCTTCTGAGCAACAAAAAAATACATGACATTTATTGTACGTTTTCCCAGAGCAAGTTTTACCACTGAGAATAAAAGATAAAGTGTGTCATGCTAAAATAAACCGAGTCCTTGTGGGATTTTCAAATATCACACTTACATCGTGAAGAGGAAAGGCAGCGTCATACACGCCTTTAGCTATCAGGGTGGTGATGCCTGGAAAGACAGGAAACCAGAAAATAAACTCAGTGAAAGATGCTGCCATTTAATCATGGGTAATTAAATTAAACCAGGATATGAATGGAAGTGTCTGTATGCTAATGTGTATGCTAAATAAATCTTTATGTTTTTGTAAAAACTAGCTGAGCATGTGAGCAAAAGTAAGGTTTAATGATGCAACATTGTGTGTTTTAACACCATGTTGGCAGCACTGTAATTAGAAATTACCCTCTAGGAAGGAGTTCTGAAATTTAGATTGAAAATGCTAGAGTTTTTCCTCAAATTTCCATGTTTTTTGGGGTTTTTTTTACAGTGGGAAACACACTCTCCCTGTTTGGAGTTTTCATAAGTTGTACTATTTTTACTTCATTGCAAAGTAAGGAAATTATGCTAATTCATCCCTCAATGGGAAACTTTCTGTGCTGCCAGGACGGCACCAATGGTGGGAGAAATGGGCGGTTAGTTTGTTTTCTTCAAAGACACCTAGACATGAGCTCAGTGAGATTTGAACCGACAAACTCTCGGTCCCGGTCCAAGGGCAAACATTCTACCACCGAGCTAGGAAACATCGAACAGTTACGTACAGGATTCTAGGGTATACACAACTTAATTTAATTATTATCAATGTCACTAAAAGGCCAAACAGTGATTAGCCTTGCTGTTAATGAATGTCATTACTAACATGCACATCTACACACGCATACATATTCAGATGTATGAAGAGTCATTAATCTCCCCAGAAACAACCACAACTCCCAAAGGCTTCTGCTTCAATCTCAATCTGACCCAGGAGCTGTGACCCACTTGTAGAAGAGATGAAGCAGAGAAACTGAGTGTGTCTGTTTAGTAATGTTACCGCAATGAGAATCAAGGGGAGAGAAAAAAGGCAAGTTCAGAGATATAGAACTCTGTTTTTTCTTCCCTTTCCCCCTGCAGCTCCATCAGTACCCGCTGGCTCAGCTCATCTGCTGTGATGGGCCAGCCAAGCAGACATATGGTGGCCACTGGAAGTCAACTGGGAGTCGGCTTACTTCTACACAAGGCAGATCACTCTCATACGTGTAAACAGAAAAGGGGATTTCGAGATTATAAAAATATCTTTAAAAACCCCAAAGCATTGCTTTTGTTCTGTACAAACAAATAGAATCAAACCTTATGTCGAAAGTGGACTTTAGGAGGTAGTATTGGGCTTTTACTGGTTACTGGTTCTTATCTCGTGGCATATTTAGAAAAATATGGGACCTCTTGTCAGCTCAGAAATGCAATATTTGTAAGGGAAAAAAATCTTATAGATATTGTTATTTATTTCCCTTTTGTTTATTCCCCTTCCTCTTGCTCCTCACGTAATCCGATCCCGTGGGCCTGTGGCAGACACAGTGCAAATCTCATAAATATGGTGTAAAGAAAAAATGTATATTCCTATTTGCTCCCACCATTTGTCCCGCCCTGGCTGCCTGCTGCAGTGCGATGCAGCAAAAGTAATTTCCCCATGAGGGATGAATATAACTTGATTAAAAAAAAAAGCTTAGTTCACACAATACCTCCTCTTTTTAAACAACCTCAGAGGAACATCATTTTCTAAATTCCCGACTCCTCTTACCTATGGTTTGGCATGTTCGTACACACACGGTCCGTCTCAGGATCTCATACACCTGTGGAAGTGTCAAGTGTCAGGTAGAATTTTTACATGAGAAAATGTATTAATGTACATGCAAAAAAAAAAAAGCTTACTATTCTACCCCTCGTAGCATTGTCAAAGAACGTGTCCTTAGATGTGATATTGTATCTGAAAGAAACACAATAATGAAATATACACTAACATGGAGATTGTGAATCAATATTAAACTACACAGTTATCTACATGTTTTAGAAGTTCTTGAAAAATATATGCTCTGATTTTCTTAAACCCCATCCCCGGGGTGATCAGCGTCCCATGTGGTCACAAGGTTGAGGAAAAATAGCTTTTCACAACTTTGTGTTCCAGCTTGAAGCATTTTGTGTCACCTCAGTGTCACGCTCTGGCAAGCAAACGTCAACACATTAGCGACTAAGGATGCTCACTATAGGGATTCAGTAAAGAATCAGAGAGGATTTTTGAAGGACGTGTATGTGCGTCTTACAGGTGGAGCTTGTCCCTGGAGAAGCAGTGGGACAGGAATTTAGTGCTTCCATGGTCTTGGTGGGATACTTTGGGCTGAAAGGGCTGGTTTAGTTTCCTCCATATTGTAGTCATGCTGGACCCAAAACCACTTTCTTCTTTGAGTTCGTAGCTCTGAGACAAAAACCAACAAAGACAGGAATCTAAGATTTTAAGTTTCTAAACAGAGGGTTAAAGAACTTATAACATGATTTTAGTAGAAACTTCAGTCTGAGATAGATTTGATGAGCCTCGTGTACTTTTGTACCTAATCTATGACATCATCTCCGAAAAGTATGTATTGAATAAAACCATGAGACGTCACCTTCTTTGTAGGGACTTTAATCTTGAGAAACTCTGCTTCTCTGCACAGCACAGGCCAAGGTGCATGAACCCGAGTGAAGCTTGGACCGTGAGGCTTCACCTGCAAATAAAACATCAAAACGAATAAAAATTGAAAATGTAAATAAAGAAATATAACAAGTGAGCAAAACTGAAACAAACAAACAATAAGTAACAGTTGATTTTCTCCTGAATTGTTGAAAGAGACAACCAGATTGCTTGGCTGCAACAACCTGGTGTGTAAAATTGGCCCACCAGACCATCTGTTAGCACCACTTAACAGTCCAAAATGGCAGACTTTGTGGTAGTTGAGAGGACCTAAATATTGTTTGTGGCTCATTTTAGACAGTCCTTTTTCATCTGCTGATAGATCACCTTGGATCAAAGAAGGTAAATGTTCATTTTCAGTTAGCATTGTATCTAGTGTTATCTCATTTTAGCTAAAAGACCTGATAGTAACTCTGACCCACTGAAATTCTTATTGAAACAGTTTGATGAGCATTATTCCTCCGGTAGTTGTGAAAAATTGATGTGGCCTCTATCCCTAAAGCGAAGCCTAGAGTTATTTCTGTGAAGGCTTTGTTCGTTCCTGACTCAATTTTTTTATTAAATTTAAAGATTAAAAGTGAGATTTGAAGATAACAGCGGGAAAGCATCAACGCATTCAAAACCTTGTTTACTGGCCTAAAATATTTTTGAATCGAAAACTGTTATTAATTATGTCTAACCAATTAATATTGATAAAATATTTCTAGATTGTCTGCTGTTTCCTTTCTTTGCTGTTAACGATGGTGGAGTTGCTTCCAGACGTGTGCTTTCACATAGGAGCATTTAACCAATTCCATTCCAGTCAGCATTTGTTGCCAGGTAGGCTGCATTTACAAGAATGAAAATTTTGTTGTGATGCTGCAAAACCCATTTTATCAGCAGACTTACTTTCAAAGACATTTGAAAATGAGTTGGACAAAGTAGAGAAGTCCGAATACCATGGGACACGACTAGTCTCCACATATATAGAAAACTTTTAGCATTGGTATGGAAAGAGAAAGGTGGATTAACTTCATAGTTAGTAAAATGTTGCTTTATTCTTGCACATCTTTGAAGTTTGTGAGGTCATTATGGATTATTTTGTTTGTTACAGCTGTATCAAAATGATTTTTTTCACCACTGGATTGTTTATTTGGTAAAGGCCTTTATTATTTCATCTGTGATAACCAATACTTTTTTCCTGTATTAGTCCAGTTTGAAATAGTTACTGAGGAGCTGAGTGATGCAGAATGAGCACTATTGAAGGTATAGATGTGTAATGCATGGATATGGAAGATATACATCATTACGCATTAGCTACGTTTCCATAATCTAAAATAGAAGCTCCAGAACATTTGTCACAGTAATAGCTGCACAGCAGTCCTCATTAAGCTGGTTTGTGGTGCCCCTGAAAGTGAAAGAGAGCGGAGCCAGCAGGGGATGTCAGCCAGGTAACCTAAGCCTCCTCAGACCCCCAGCTTCTGTAAGAGGGGTTTAAAAGAGAAAGGTGGCATTGCCAATAACGGAAACCTGAAACGATTCCCTTTCTCCTCACTCGACTCCTACTCTCCTGAGATCTTTCACTTCTCCTCTCCACCCTCCCCCTCCTCACATACAGGACTGTACCTTCTACTGCTGCCTCACTGACTGATTGACTCACTAAACTGTCACTCATGCTGCTCTTGTATTTCACCACAATCTCTCCTGCACATATCTTTACAGTCCTTTGTCCCACACGGGAACTTTAGCCCTCTTTAAATAAATTGGATGCATTTTAAATCAGGCACATGAATATTTACAATGCAGACTTAATCTTAAAAAGGTTCGATGTAATTTGTAAAGTTAATTCTGCAACATGAGGCAGCCTGTACGGATGTTTCCTTTCATGGCCTATAACACCAAAAACATTTTTTTTTAATGTATTTTGATTGCATTGTCATTGATGCAAAGAAGATCACATGACCACTTTACTACGTATATAAAACCGTCTGGCTGATATCATTGAAAAAATACTGTCAAAATTTTACCCAGACATTCACACTGATTTCATTAGCTACATTCAAATGAGATCCAAGACTTGCTGGTGCTGCGTCAGACAATGATGCATTCAAATTTCACAGGACCAGAAACAGGAGATAACTGATTATTTTTAAAAAGCTATGCATGAGCCAACCATCAATTAGTAAAACTTTCCATATGGAGGGGCTTTTTATCAACCAGTCAATAGATATTATGTTTTGTTACGTTTTGTTGTCTTCCGCTTATCTGGGGGCGGGGTTGCGGGGGCAACAGACTTAGACAGAAACCCAGTTTCTCTCACCCCGGCTGTATCCTCCAGCTCATCCAGGAGGATCTTGAGGTGTTCGCCCACCTGCTGTGAGACATAGACTCTCCAGTTGGTCCGGGGTCTTTCCCTGGGTCTTCTCCTGGTGAGATGTTTCTGAAACACCTCACCAGCGAGACGTTCGAAAGGCATTCTAACCAGATGCCCAAACCATCCCATCTGGCTTCTCTCGACTCGGACAAGAAACATTTCTACTCCGAGCTCCTCCCAGATGGGAAAGCCTCTCAAGCTATCTTTGAGTGAGAGCCCAGCCACCCTGAATAGGAAGCTCATTATGACATTATGTATAAATTGATAGTAGTAGTAGTAGATACTACATCATAGATGCAGATGACATTGTGATCTGTAGTGAGAGGAAGGAAGAGGTGGATGAAAAGCTGGAGAGGTTTTCACTAGAAAGAGGAGGAATGAAGATTAGTCAGAGTAAAACAGAGTACATGTGTGTGAATGAGAGGGATCCAAATGGAAAAGTGAGGTTACAGGGAGAAGAGAGAAAGAGGTGGAAGATTTTAAGTATCTAGGATCAACAGTCCAGAGCAATGGAGAGTGTGGAAAAGAGGTGAAGAAGCATGTTCAGGCAGGCTGGAACGGGTGGAGAAAAGTATCAGGTGTGATGTGCGACAGAAGAGTTTCAGCTAAAATGAAAGGGAAAGTGTACAAAACCGTGGTGAGACCGGCCATGCTGTTTGGTCTAGAAACAGTAGCACTGAGAAAAAGACAGGAAACAGAGATGTTTTCTGCATGATATAAAGAACACCCTGTTCCTTATATCAGAGGAACAGCATGTGTTAGAGGTTTTGGAGACAAAGTCAGAGAAGCCAGACTGAGATGGTTTGGACATGTGCAGAGGAGAGAGAGAGTGCATAGGAAGAAGGATGCTGGGTTTGGAACCACTAGGAAAGAGGACTAGAGGAAGACCAAAGAGGAGGTTCATAGATACAGTGAAGGAAGACATGAAGATAGTTGGCGTGACCGAAGAAGATGAAGCAGAAAGGGTTAGATGGAAGAAACTGACTTGCTGTGGCGACCCCTGAAGGGAAATGCCGAAAGAAGAGGAGATTCAAAGATGGACAACCTGAGGAAATTATAGGATAAAAACAGCCTCATGGAGCATAAAACCTTAAATCCAAGAGTCCTTTACCACGAGACATCTTTGTTAATGTCTTTATAATAATCGGTCACCAAAATAGAGAGAGAAAGAAATGAGAAATGAATTAATAATGTTCTATAATTCAGTTTCCTCTTTTACTTTTGTACCTTCTATCTTCTACCAGCCATTTCTATCACCTGCTTAATCAACACCTGTCTCTTTTCGTCACCTTGTTCACTTCCTTCTCATTGCCCCATCAAAACGGAGATATAAATACCCTTTTTTAGCCTGGAGAAGGTTAATTAGCAGCAAGATTTCCAATTAGCTCTTTATCTCTGTAGGGGGTTAACTAGGCCACAGCCAGGGGGTGTCTTTGGGTGGGAGGTGGTGGCGGTGTATCGAGAATAAGATGGTGATCAGAGAGGTGTTGGGAAAAAAATAGTGGGAAGAGTAAAGGGGAAAATAGATATCAGAGAAGGTTTGAAAATGTGAGGCTGTACAAGGAGTTATAAACAAACTAGAATATTAGATTTGAGGGGCTTAACCCTCTACAGTGTTATCGGGCAAAACAGTCGAAAGCGTCCGAGACAACTCGCGAAAGCATGTGCGCCTATTCAGAGTAAGAAAGATGAAAAACTTATGCCCGTTAAAGGGTTAATCCACAAATAAAGACGATCTTAAAAACAATTTTTAAAAGTGCCATATCTACAAAAAAAAAAAAATCCAGTGACTTCAGTGATAGTTTTATTAAAACCCATAAATTCAAAAAAGCTTTAATCGTCAGGGGAAAAAAATACTGACATCAAACTACTAATTAACTTAATGTGACCAATTTGTTGATATTTGTTCACTTTTGGTGATCTACTTCTTCTAATTGTGTCTTAAACTCTCAAAAAGACAACTTTTAACAAGTCCAAGCTCTTCTTAAAGTGACCAACTTGCTGTGATTTAATTAAAAGTAATCCGCGGGCGTATGTTCCTGGGAGATCATAGGTCAACTCATTAATCCTCAGGCACTGTCAACAAGTTGACCCAGATGAATCCTGCATCCAATTACTCTAAAATCATACAGGTTGGACAAAAGAGAGATGTTCGGAGCACCTGTTTGCGTAACAAAAAAAAAAAAATCTTTCAAAAAAAGTACAAATTTTCTTCAAGAAGACTTACAAACATTTTTTAAAAGACTCTTATGTCACAATAATAAAAATAAATAAACTAAGGAAACAATGCCGTACTACAACAAGAGGTACAAACTACGTAACCAGAACAACAAAAAGGAGACGGTGGCTCAGTGGTTAGAGCATTCGCCTGCGGACCATAAGTAAACCGGAACTTCACGGGTTCGCATCCCACTGAGTGCACATTTAGGGTCCTTGGAGAAGACACCTAGCCCCCCGTTTTTCCCAACTTTGGCGCTGTCGTGGGCAGCCTGCTGCGGTGTAGGAGTACAGCACACAAATTTCCCCGGCGAGGGATGAATACAGTGAGTAAAAAAAAAGCACTTTTTGAAACATTATTCTAGGTTAATAGACTGATTCCTGCTGTGCCACAAAGTGATAAATAATATCTTATCCCTGTTATACGTGTATCATGAGTCGATACTAAATTTCACAGCATATACACAGAAGATTTAGAACTTTCATAAACTGTAATGCTCCACTGTAGTCTAACTAGTTTAGAAAATATTTACATGTATTGCAAAGCTCATTGGAATGGTGGAAGGATTAGGAAATAATATGTCGACAAATCAATGTTAAAATGTGAAAACATTACTGTGACATTGGTGCGCAAAAGTCTAAAAAGAGAAAATATATTGTATGTGCACTATAAAAAAAAATTGCTGATAAAAAATTGTTGATAAAAAATCTAATCAACATGTTCCTTTTTTTTTCTTCCATCCAATGAATGAATGAATGATTCTGCATTATTTTGCATCAGGTTTGAACACATCTATCCAGTGTTCAAACCTGAACATGTTGCACTTCCTAAACTAAAATCTCAATGTCACAATTTTAATATTTCTCGAGTTCCTCCTTTTTGTCTTTTCTAATAAAATATATATCCACCCGCTTTACAAAGGTATTCACTCCTGAAATGGAGTTTACTGTTGTGTCGTTTATTACGGGAATTATATTAAAAAAAAAAAAACATTCAAAGTTCAAACATTCAATACAGTTACGGTAACATACTAAGTTGCATCAGAACAACATGTATGTATCGATGTGTGTTTGTATGACAAAATCAGATGAATGGTCATAAAAGCAACCTAACCTCGAAGCAGGGATGGGGAGGAGGTCACTGAAAAAACTTTTATCCATCATGGACAACCCTGACCATTCTCTCTACGCACTTCTGGACAAGCAGCGGAGCTCCTTCTCCAAGAGGCTCAGACCGGAAATCTTTTATTCCCAACACAATAACACTTTATAATAAATCACAGAATAACAAATGACTGGTTCATGCTCATGTAATTGATCGCTGTTTGTCACTTCATGCTTCTTGTGTTACTTTTTTTTTTTTTTTTACCCCCTTTGCACTTACAGTTTGTATTGACCTCAATGTTTTGTCAAATTATTCCCTCTATTTTATTATTTTAATATTTTATTATTATTATTATTTATCTTTTTTTATTTATCTTCTTGTATATATACTGTCTATTTCTTCTTGTTGCTGCTGTAACGCACAAATTTCCCAAGTGTGGGATCAATAAAGTAAATCTATTTATAAACTATTGTTCATTTTTCTTGCTGAAAATGTTTTCAATACAAAGATTCTGTGACAATTTTTCTTATTGGCAATATTTGGCAACTAACGCAACTTGTCCAGCCAATCGGCAAGAAGGACACAAAACTTAGATGTAGAAAGCAATGTGCTGTAGAAAAACAAGGTGCAAAATTGTTACAAAAAATGTCATGAAACAGCAAAGCAGTGAAAAGTGAACAGCGTCAGAGTGAGGGATGATCGCTTTGGAAAGTTTAAGTTTGAATAATTATGAACATTCAAGGCAAGCCAGTGCTATCTTTGATAAATGGTGTGTTAAATTTCCTTATAGCGAGGGAATCTGTACTTTTTTTTTTAAAACAGGCATGTTAGGGTGATTGGCCACTAAATCAGAATCAGAATGCTTTTATTGCCATGTCAATGAGAATATCAGAGACTAGGAACTTGCTTTGATACAGGTGTGCAATAATATAAGATAAAAATAATAAAAAATAAAAAAAATAAATTAAATAATTTTAACAAAACAGAGTGCTCAGAAAGAAAAAGAAAAGTAGTGCAATGTCATAGAAAATAATAAAAAATAATAAAGATAGTAAAGTGATAAGAGGGAGGTGACTAAGAGATGTGGGGTTCAGGTTATAAAGTATTAATTAGACTAACGGCAGAATGGAAGAAGCTGTTTTTGTGGCGGGACGTTCTGTTCCGAATGGACCGGAGCCTCCTGCCCGAGGGGAGTTGCTCAAAAAGTCCATGTCCAGGGTGGGAAGGGTCAGCTGCTATCCGACCTGCACGCCCCCGAGTCCTGGAGACGTACAGGTCTTCGAGAGATGGAAGGCTGCAGCTGGTCACCTTCTCTGCAGAGCGCACAATGCGCTGCAGTCTGTGTTTGTCCCTGGCTGTGGCTCCAGCGTACCACACGGTGATGGAGGAGGTGAGGATGGTCTCGATGATGGCTGTGTAAAACTGCACCAACATCTGGGCGGGCAGCTGATTGCCCCTAGGAATGAGTGTGTGTGTGGATGGTTGTATGTGTTTGGCCTCTTGACAGACTGGCAACCCGATTGGAGTGTACCCTGCCACTCGCCTCAAAACAGCCGGGATGGGGTCTGGCACACCCTATAAGGGATAGACGGTTAAGAAGGTGACCGACTGACATTTTGTTTCAAAACGACAATCTCTGAATAGATATATAGGTCATCAGCACCATTCAGCATAAATTGATATGCGCAATAAGATAACTTGCGAGAAACAAGCCTGTAGCCATACGGTGAAAATAATTTTTTTAATTATGATTAATTACAAGCAAAGTAAAATAAGTTTCTACTTGCATTTATTCTGTAAACTGACAGTCAACAAATCCAAAAATATCTCTAAATTGACAGTAAGGTGTGTTTCAGTCAGTATCCACAAATATTTACAGCTTCTATTTCTGCTCATTACAAGTGCAACCCACATTTATTCAAATTAGATATCCAAAAATAGCTCAGTAGATTTAATCTAACCCTCAAGTTGAGATAAGTAGCTATCAATCAACTGATCTCATTTTGGCTCCAGATCTGTGGCCAACAGGTCAACGATCTGATTAAGAATAGGCTGCGTACAGCGAGCCGACACACATGCACTCATCACAAAGCAAAACAGGTGTTAAATATGTATGCATGCTGAATGCCGACGCCACAGGCTGATTTATCTCACAAGTTTTAGCTCTGAAGTTGAAGAAGTTTTTAGAGAAAGGTGAGCGTTAATTTGTAACTGCGTTCATCTGGGTTTGTTGTGCATCACAGCAATCTTAGAGTGGGTCCTTTGAGAAGCTTGTAAACTGCCATGCTAACACATGATGCAAGCATATGATATATGAAAGCAACGACCAATTCTGATATCAGATTCATTACAAAAGGGCTTTGTCTAAACAAAAAGAAAGGTTATAAGAGAAATTCACATAACAATAGAAATGAAAAAAAAAATCTCCATGGACAATGATGTTTGCAGATGACATTGTGATCTGTAGTGAGAGGAGGGAAGAGGTGGAGGAAAAGCTGGAGAGGTGGAGGTTTGCACTAGAAAGAAGAGGAATGAAGATTAGTCAGAGTAAAACAGAGCACATGTGTGTGAAAGACAGGGATCCAAACGGGAAAGTGAGGTTACAGGGAGAAGAAATGAAGAAGGTGGAAGATTTTAAGTATCTAGGCTCAACAGTCCAGAGCAATGAAGAGTGTGGAAAAGAGGTGAAGAAGCGTGTGCAGGCAGGCTGGGACGGGTGGAGAAAAGTATCAGGTGTGATGTGTAACAGAAGAGTTCAGCTGAAATGAAAGGGAAAGCGTTCAAAACCGTGGTGAGACCGGCCATGCTGTTTGGTCTAGAAACAGTAGCACTGAGAAAAAGACAGGAAACAGAGATGGAGGTAGCAGAGATGAAGATGCTGAGGATCTCTCTGGGAGTGACCAGGATGGACAGGATTAGAAATGAGTATTTCAGGGGAACAGCACATATAGAGGTTTTGGATAAAGTCCGAGAGGCCAGACTGAGATGGTTTAGAAATGTGCAGAGGAGAGGGAGAGAGTACATCGGAAGAAGGATGCTGGATTTGGAACCACCAGGAAAGAGAGCTAGAGGAAGGCCAAAGAGGAGGTCTATGGACGCAGTGAAGGAAGACATGAAGACAGTTGGTGTGACCCAAGTGGATACAGCAGATAAGGTTAAATGGAAGAAACTGACTTGCTGTGGCGACCCCTGAAGGGAAATGGCGAAAGAAGAAGAATAGAAATGAAAAAAATCTTCTGTGTTGTTTTGGTTACAAACATGGCTACCAGCTGGTAGTTCTTTCTGCTCTGATAGACACAAACTAAATATTCAAATCATCCTGAAAAAAAAGACTTCAGGATGCTTCTGTTTTAATGACCTGTCCCTCTGCACCTGTGCATGACGCTGTAGTTGTTTGATATGCCTCAGTCATCTGGGGAACCAGTAGCTGTGCTTGCTTTGCATCATCTGATCGACAACAACTCGTCTGACAAGTCAAATCTTTCTATTCATTAGCTGATTACAGTTCCTCTCATCATTTTGTTCCAGTGCTCTGAAGCAGCCTTTAATTCATCTCTTGGTGTCCTTTAGAAAATCTTTCCTACCTGCTGCTTCCCACCTGTCTGCCCAATCTTCCAATCATTCATTTTACACATTTTTATTTTCACTTTGCAAACACTTGGGTTTAAATTCCCATCACTCTATCACTTGTAATTCAGCTCTGCAGAGACCTATTTTGGCAAGTGCATGATACAATCTCCTTATGACTTGGAAACCTCTGTTTTAGAGAAACATCATTGGTGAAGGGAAAAGACCCATGTGTTGGCACAGGAATTAAAAGGAAAACAGGTGTCATCAGTACTAATCCTCAGTCCCAGGCTGCCAGATTTGGTCATATCCATTCTTCTTCTTCTTTCGGCATTCCCCTTCAGGGGTTGCCACAGCAAGTCAGTTTCTTCACCTAACCCTATCTGCTGTATCCTCTTTGGTCACGCTCACTATCTTCATGTCTTTCTTCACTATATCTATGAATCTCCTGCTTGGTCCTTCTCTAGGCCTCTTGCCTGGTTATCCATTCGAAAGTGAAAAGTCAGTGCACCTCAGAAGAGAAATAAAACCACTCAATCCTGTGGGTAGTTATCCAGTGACGAAATACCGAACATGCATGTTTTTGGAGGGGTGGACGAAGCTGGACTGGATTTGAATCATCAGCCACAGAACGACGGTGTAGGATTCTCATGTACCCAAGCCAGCTGATCAAGTAAAGCTACAACCCTGAAGACTCAACTGAAACAAGAGTCAAACCAATAAGGGTGCAACACTAACCACTGCACCACTGTGCCAACCTCATGGGTTCAAAGATCTTATTTAGTCTGCAGAGGTGCTTGGTGCAAAGTTTCCTTAACCGTTTCATGGTAACATGAACTTTATAGGCACTCACCTCTTTGTCTCTCTCGATTTCCAGTCCTGCTTCTTGCAGGTTGGCTTCAAACTCTTGTCTGATCAGATGCATTTCATGGTCAGCCGGCTCCATTGGCTCGATTCCTTTTGCACTTCCAAGCTCCATGAACACTTCCCCAACACTTGCCGCCTCTCCTCCAGGAACGCCACATCCTCCAGGAACGCCACCTCCTCTTCCTGCCTCCACATCTGAGCTCGCTGTCTGAGGAAAGTTGCCATTGGAAACAATAGATAGCTCATCTTGTGAAACAGAGATGCTTACAGGAGATCGAATGGAGCTATGCCGGCGGTGATGAAAAACCAGGACGTAGTCAATTTTTCTTTGGCCATCGCAAAAGTAAAGGCCTTCATCACTGGCTTGAGGGCTTGAAGTTGATCCCACGACCTGGAACATCGAGATGGAAAAAATGTAAATTACAATAGCCAAATATCATCTTCAAAATGTTAACAACTAGAAACAGTGATTTCTTTGAAAAGTTATCTGAGCAAAGATTCTAATAAATATGCAAACTGTTTAAAAACTACACACTTTAAGCAGCGGAGGAGTTACGTAACAAGGGTTTGAATGAACTTAAACATCTACTGCAGTGTCAGCACAAGCAAACACAAGTGGCTTTTGGCAGGTTCTCAAAAACAATGAAGTGAGAACCTTCAGCAGCAGAGTGGGCAGTCAGCTCACCTTTGGCTGTTTCAGTCTTTATTTAGACAGAGGGAAAGTATAGAGGGAGACTAAACATGAAGAACATGAGAGAGAAAGCTATACAGTTACTGATATGTTGGAGTGTTGCTGACAAACCAGAAAAGTTGAAAACAGTCTGGATTTAAATTTTTGGATTTGAGATTTATTCAAATCACTAATCATTGATATTGTATTTTACTGTTTCACTTTCATTGAGAGTGAAGTATTGAGGAGCAATACTCATTAGGTAACAGGGAGTGGTAAAAGTCTTTGAACTAAATTTCAAAAAGCCAAATAATTTTGTTGTTGTTGTTGTAAAATGACTTTAACAAAGGAGCTCATTAAAGTTTGACCAAAAATGCATTATTCAAAGCATAGGGTGCGGAATTCCTCACGCTTACCCTCCATCCCTTTAAAGCATCTTCTAACATCCCTGTAAGTATCATTCATTCCATTTGACGTGGTGTAGGTATGTTTAGTTGTTCAACCTCTCAGTCTCAACTACTTAAACTAGAGTTTGTACTTGCGGTTTTAAGTGAGAAAAATGAGCAATTCAGGCAATAACTTCAGATATAAATGAAAAACGGATAGCTCGGTAGGTAGGGTCACGGTAGGTGGCCGGAAGGTTGCAGGTTCGATCCCTGCCCAAAGTGAATACCGAGGTGTCCTTGAGCATGACACCGAATCCCCAGTTGCTTCTGATGGTTGTGGTATGTGCCTTGCATGTAGCTCATCAGGAATGAATGGTTGTTTGGAGTAAATGAATAATGAATATGTAAAGCATCTTTGAGTGTCTAGAAAAGTGCTATATAAGTTCAATGCATTATTATTGTTGACTATCATCATTATGGAACCCATTTTCTTTTGGTTTGTCAGTTCTACTTTATTTAGAAACTTGATCAAATGGCATTTAATTTGATCAAGAATGACATTCAGCTCTTTGGAAGAGCCTTGAACATTCTACTTGATGTAGATTGATTCCTATGTCATTTAAAAAAAAAAACCTACATTTTCTTATAAAACACTGTGATAGTGGCCCCCTAATCTGTTACCCACAGTTGATGTCTGTTGCGCAAGAACAACTTTGACATTTTGCAAGATATTCAACCAATGACCAGGGCGAACATATCATTGTTTGTTTAAATAACCAATTCACAAATTATACATGAGAGTTTATAATAATACCGACAGACGCTGCATCGGTCCGTCGTGGTGAAGAAAGAGCTGAGGCAAAAAGCAAAGCCCTTGATTTACCAGCCGAGCTTTGTTCCTACCGTAACCAATGGTCTCCAGCTATGGGTGGTGACCAAAAGAACAATATCGTGGATGCAAGTGCCCCAAATTAGCTTCCTCCACAGGTAAGCGGAAGACAACGGAATGGACAAAAAAAAAAAACGAGAATCTAATATATTTCTATAAAAAAGGTAAACTTTTGGTGGCAAATGGCAAACAATAATATTCCTCGAAATGCTTACGGTAATCCCTAGATTATCCCACCAAACAAATGTTAATTACTAGCAATGAAAAGCTGCATCATCATCAAGTACATTGTTCATAATAGCTTGCATGTTTTTACTCATAGCACTAAGCGTTGCACAGCTGGGGACCCATTTACAACCTCAATAAAAACCAACATGTAAAATTCAATCTCTGTCATGTATTTTTTTTATCATTATTATTATTATTTCTCTTAAATACATCTCATTTCACACCTATTTTTTGGTTTACATTATCTGTGTCACTTAAGACCTACTTAAACATACAGTAACTCACTGTTGCTTTCAGTTACTTTCTCTTGCAGCTCATGTTTTAGGATGCAGTTCTTGTATTTGTCTGAAGCAGAGTTCTAGGAATGTTCTCCTGAGGTCTGGCAGTACCAAGAAGTTGTACGTGAGAAAATCGGTCTCAGCGAAAGCATAATGAAACCCAATGGGGGATAAGGTATTCCCAGTAAGCTTCTTGAAGTGTTGAAAAGATCATTAAAGCTTTACAAAGCCTCAAAGGTTTCATAATATAACAAGTCGAGGAGGTAAACAGTCAATCAGCAATATTGATGGCAATATCATAACACCATTAAAAATTAATTATGCTAATATGTAAAACAATTGAGAAGTAAAAATTTAAACTGATGCATATTGTTGATGTGAAAGGGTTGAATTTTATTTAGTAAGTATGTGTTCGAAAAAATATTTGTAGAATTGACTGTCTGAGATTTTTACAGTCGATCAAAAACAACTAAAATCATAAAATAATTGATGGCATTTTATTAATAGTAACAAATAAAAAAAAAACAGCTTGAAAAATCTGCATAAATTTTAATAAAGCAATATCAGTAAAAAAATCCAGAAATTTCCAAAGCATTTTGTCACATTTTGCAGAGTTAAATTATGAACAGAAATTTTAGTTTCCGCATTTAAATTCTCAAAAATAAAATCCAATCTCTGTCAATCTACATTTGTTAAAACTTGGGTGCATAAAAATGTAAAAAAGTTCTGCAAAACATCTATAATTTGCTCTGTATTAAACATAAGAAATATCTGCATCATACTTATACAAATATTAAATCTTACTGAAGCTTATTTGATATTCATAAATATAAAACCCCATAAAAACAAAGATACACTGTTTTACACATAACAGCAAAAAAAAAGGATTATGTTATCCATCTGATATGCTGCTCTGATTTATCTAAAGAAGAATTTGTGAGAAACTTTTCAATCAAAATGAAAAATATGATAAACTCTGCATGCAAACCTTTCTACAGTAACCCTAAATGTATGTGTTTTTAATTTTTTATTATTATTATATGGCTTTGTCTTATTTTGACTGTGCTTTTTGGCTATCTGTAGCACTTTGAGATGTGCCTTCAAATTCAAAGTAAGTTATAAATAAAAGGTATTATTTTTATTATTATATATACATTACTATTTGATTCCAGAAGTTGAGTGAAACAAACACCTAAATAGGGGGAAAGGTGGTAAAAAGATGGTGTTTGTAAGTTTATTCAAACAAACTACCAAAATGAGTTAAATTAATAAAGACAAAAAGCTTGCATTGATATTAGTAGTGACCAGTTTTTGTTTGTCGAGGATTTAGATCAATCAACCACTAAAAAGTTAGAAAAACTACTAATGATCTTTTTACTAATCAGATTAACAAATATGATGTAAATTGGTAGGAATACTTACAGGGATCTTGTCTTCACCAGGAGAGATCTGCATACTGTGCTTTAAACACACACAGAGTGAGAAAAGAGGATGAGTGAAAGCAGCCTGCTTTTGCTGTTTAAAACAGGTTTCCTCATCATCTCCATCATGGAGAGGCTTCAGTTAGTCCTTTTTTCTGAGTAGAGATAATGCATCTTTTGCAGCTTGCGTTGTATTAAAAGTATAAGTTTTTATCAGTGCGATTCCATGCTGGATGGAGATCCCCTTTCTGAGCTACTGAGAGAGCTCAGCCTCCACATCACCGCTTTTTAAATGCGTGAAGTTCCACACTGTAAAAAATGTCGGGAATACCCACGCATTTCCATCTCTCTCTGAACACTCTAAACTCAAAATCAATCTTGTAATTTCTCCCATCTTAAATATCCTCTTCTAACAATCAGATTACTTTCTATGTGTATTTTATCTGAGCCTGTTTGTCTTTCATATTAGTTTTGGAAAAAAAATGTAATTGTTTTGCAGGGTGCAGAGGCAGCACTTTCCACAGATCTGATGTAATTTATAGAGAACTGTTATTCCCTCATCAAGCGACCACATCAGGTTCTTAGTGATACTCTCTTAAAGTTAAACTATATCAAAAGCAGGAATAATGTTATATTTTAGGGTAAAAATAACAATTAAAATTGTTAGGAGTTTAAAAGTAATTTTTAGTCAGAAACAATATAATATGATATTAATATGATGAAACCGCTCCCGTGAGCTGCAGCTCCCGCATTGGCTTATTCAGTCACAGCTGTCGCTGCACAAACAAATTAGTATCCAGATGCAGAATCCATTGTCTCAAAAAATAGAAAGATGTCAACTATAATGAAATCAATAAATAGTAATAATAAAAAATGAAATAAAAAAGCAGAAAATCAGAGGTAGGTTTTAAAACTGAAGCATTATTAAAAGAAGCATTGCTTTTTTTCTAATTGGATAAAGATAACGTACCATAAAGACATATTGTATCAAGTTGCTCACCAGATGTTGCTGAATTAATTTGTTTAAACCACAGCTGGAAGAATTTATGAAAACTGTTCTGTTCACACGTCCAATCATGCAGAAATAATTTACTGTTTTTAACATAACCATCCATCCCCACATCTGGCATTTTTAGCATTTGTTGACTTAGTTTTCACCATGCAAATAGATTGGAAAGTCAAATTAATTTACTCATAAGCAGTTGACATAATTTAATCGACATAATGTTGTATTATAATCAAAGACAAGTCTATATTGATGTTATTTAAATCATTATTCCAGAAATATAGTATTCCTCTTTGGTTACATGCTTCTCAAAAGCACCCATTTAAAGCTTTTCTTTAAGAATAAAAACTCATCTATTTACAAATGCTGGGCTTTTTTGAATGAGTTGCGTTGATAAAATGATTTACGACTCCTTTGACATATGTCAATAAACGTACAAATATTGATGCTATTCAAACACCTGAAAGTACCTGCAGTACCTGCTTGTAAAATGTCTCATTATTTGTTCTGTTTGATTAAAATATGCAGATTAATTTCATCTGGTTTTATGACTCGTGCCCAGTAGCAGTACCAGCAAAATCAAGTTTGCACAAACAAATCTCTTCACTGTTTATTTACGATTCAACATTTGAAAGTGGCACAAAATTGCTAAGAAGAACTCAAATGTAACTTTCAGGAATGAGCAGATCAGCTCATTGATGGGCCATGGATCTGGAAGACAGGCATTTAGAACATGTTATAAATGAACTGCATTAATGGCTCGAATGTTTAGAAATGCAGAAAATTTAAAAATCTGACAAGCAACATAGAATTTACTGCTTTTGTTTTTCTATTTTTGAATCTTATATTATAGAGACTGACATATTCATTACTACTTTTTCTGACCAACTATACAGGTTTTGTTCAGAAGCAATGGAAGGAGCGATCAGGAGATCTACACATACATCAGTGCAGCTCCTGCAATAATTAGGATGCTGCATCACTCTGTTGTAGTGAGCAAATATTTGAATGGTATGTCCCTAACAGGTGTGGCGTTCTGGGTCTTTTAGCAACTTGAGGTGACGTAAAAAGTTTGTACTTTTGTAAAAACTATATATTGGTAAAAGTTGAAAAACAAAACCATTTCCATATCTAATTTCTTGCATTTTAAAGACATGGCACAGCTGTAGTGAATGCGAAATGATGATATATGAACTTAATTGAACAAGTTTCTCACCATTCATTCAGTAAATCCCAAGTCTTACGTTAGTATAAAAACTCTCAATCATGTACAGGAGGGTGCCAATTTATGTATTTTTTTATTTGTTTTCCTTAGACTTATTTTTCAGTCTTTTATTCACCTGCAGCAGACTTTGGGATTCCTCAACCAAATGTTCTTCTTTGAATGTTGCAGGCCCCAGGATGCTGTAAGATTTGGGGTTCATCCCAGTCCCCGTCGTGTCCCTGGTCATGTGATACAGGATATCACTATGGATGGAAGAAGATTCGCTGAGGGCCGTGGCCACCTGGCTGAAGCCAACACTGTTGGTCCATGGTTCTAGAAGACAGAGATTAGAAAATGTGATAAAAAATAAACTGGACTAATGGGTAGAAATACAAAGATTGTGGTAAAAGATTCACAAACCTGAAAAGTGACTTAAAAATTAAACATCAAATTTAGTACTTTCTTTTTCTATTTTTGCATCTTATGTAAAAGCCCAGCCACCAGGCGCTCGCTCTCGTGCCCCACCCTCAAGCCTGGCTCAAAGGGGGGACCCCAGTGACCCACTTCCAGGCAAGGGCAACTTGGCCATGCTTGATTTCTTAATAGGGGTGTTTGAGCCGCGCTTTGTCTGGCCCCTCACCCAGTACATGTTTGCCTTGGGTGACCCTAACGGGGGCATTAAGCCTCTGATCGCGGATACAAGTTGTCGGAATGAGCTTCCTCCGCAGGATGGCTGGGCTCTCACTCACAGATCAAGTGAGAAGCTCTGCAATCCGGGAGGAGCTTGTTTTCGAGCCACTCCTCCTCCAGGTCAAGAAAAGCCAGATGGGGTGGTTTGGTCACCTGGTCAGGATGCGCTTCACTGGTGAGGTGATGCACGTCCCGCTGGCAGGAGACCAAGTGGCAGACCCCGGACCTGCTGCACAGACCATGTCTCACAGCTGGCTGGGAACGACTCGAGATCATTCTGGGTGAGCTGGAGGATGCAGTCGGGGTGAGAGAAGCCTGGGTCTCCCGTCTGAGGCTGTTACCCCCGCGATCCAGCCCTGGATAAGCGGAAGACAACGGAACGAAGCATCTTGTGTTGTGGAGACTTTGTTTTTCCAAATTCAAATCCAAAAACGCCTTAATAATCTAAAAAAAAAAAACACACCTTCAAAGTTCAGCACTAGTTCTTTTGTTGTCTTGATTGAATTCTCAAGCACTGCTAAGTGTTGTTTGGAATCACAAATATGCTAAATAAGTCAGTATCCCACCGTGCTAATTGATGCTTGCGTTGATCAATCACAAACCTCACAAAAGACAGCCTCACTCTTCAAGTTTTCACAATGCAAGACTAAATAAAACAATTGTGAATCTAATTTGAATGTTTTATGAAGCAAACAACATTAACAGATTTTGACCTGTTGCTTTGTGGTCACCTGTTGCAGAAATCTCTCACATCTCACTTCCGAAAGACATTTCTCCATTTTTCTCAATCTGATTGTCAAGCTCTCAGAAATTTCAACTGATTGCCATTTTCTCCATCTTTATTTGAAATAAGGTTACTGTGTGTACATGCGTGTGTGTGTGGTTATTTTAGGGATACAGACAGCTGTAGCCATAGTAACGCAGCAGACCATGTGCAGCACTCTTGTTTCAGTCCCACAGATAAATTTCCGTATATGCAATCTTTCTTTTTCAAACATAATCTTTCCACTCATGAACATGTAAATAAGGGAATTTTTTAAAAAAAAGGTTGAGATATTTTTCTGATTTTGGAAAAGGGTCAGTTGGCAACAAGGAGTAGGTGTTTCGCCAAGTTCCCACTGGTGGGAGTGGAAATGAATTGGAAAAGCTTCCTTACGATAGAAAATGGAGCAGGATTTTGATCAAATGAGGGCTTTTATTGTCTAATATTGCAGCTGTAAACACCTCATGAACTTCAGCTATTTCAGAATTACAAGTCGAGGTCCCAGGGCATTGGCTTAGTGGTAGAGATACCATCTTTCGACCGGGAAAACCGGGTTTGATTCCTACTGGGCCCAAGACGCCCCAGGGACTACAGGAGATAAGAGGAAAAAAAAAAAGAATTACAAGTCGAAAAGGACGCATGTATTTTTTTATACCTAAAATCCAGCAATAAACTTTTTTACTTGCATCAAAATGTCATTTTTTTGTGTTTTACTCCGCTTTAGTTTTCTGATTGTGTAAGATAATTACTCCCACACTAAAAGAGACAAAGGCCATCTATCAGAGTGCAGATAATGGGCAACAGCTTGACGGCACAAAGACTTATTGCTCATGCTTTTATCACACACACTCTCTAATCTCCGGTGCACTAATTGTACGGAAACTTGTGCCAGAGTCTAATCTCTGGTTCATGTTAATAACCACTGATGAAGAAGTGTTAATATGTTACAGCTGGAGAGAAATTTAACATCGCTGAAGAATTGTAGTTTTTTTTTTTTTTTTTTTTTAAGTATGAAAGGGAGTTTGAGTAACAAAAAAAACTGTTTGTGTCAAGTTTTTTGTCACAAAAGGATTCATTACTTAAAACTAGTTTCCTAAGTGGAGTTAAAAACTGCTTCTGCGGGAATACATTTAAAAAAGGCCTTGATCCCAGAGTAAAAAATAAAGTTTTCTCTTGGACAAAATTACATTTTTTTTAACCAAAAGAACAAGATTGCAGATACAAGCGGCCAAAATGAGCTTCCTCCACGGGGCGGCTGGACTCTCACTCAGAGATAGGGTGAGGAGCTCTGCCATTCGGGAGGAGATCGGAATACAGCTGTTGCTCCTCCGAGTAGCGCCAGATGGGGTGGTTCGGGCAACTGGTTGGAATGCCTCCTGAGCGCATCGCTGGTGAGGTCTCTTCACCGAGAGGAGGCCCAGAGGCAGACCCCAGAGCAGCTGGAGGGACTATCTCTCACAGCTGGGCAGGGAATACATCGGGATCCTCCCAGATGAGCTGGAGGATACAGCCGGGCTGAGAGAAGTGTGGATTTCCCGTTTTAGGCTGTTGCTCCCGCGACTGGTCCCGGATAAGCGGAAGACGGTACTGAAAAATTTTAAAATCATTTAACCTAACTACATGTCCTTGTGTATCTTTCTTCTGAGTTTGACCACATTCTTTATAAGAAAAATGAATGGCCCAGTCCTATGCAAAATCAACTTTTCGGTAGTTTCATCTTTGCTCGTACATTATTCTTTCATCAAAAACATACCTGAGGTGTTTTTCTATTTAATTTAAACATGCAAATTTCACACAGAAAGACCAGTGTTTCAAGTCTCATCTACACCCTGAATTTGAACTCTGACCTTCTTGCTGTGAGGCCACTGTGCTACCCGCTGCACCACCATGTAACCCTACACCAAAATCAGTATATAAAATTATGAGCGCAAGCTTTGCCAACTTGAAGTGCTTCACACATTATTCGCAGCCGAAAACAAGATTTACGCTGTGTAGTGTGCACATCCAGGCGACGGGTAGTAAGAATAGGGAAAATCACAGCGTTAAAAACAGAAGTAAAAGTGAATAAAAGTATTTAAAATCAATTTTTTTGGGTGAATATCATATTTCTGTCTCAGCTAAAGGTGCCCTGTTTAACTATTCTTTCCCCTTTTAAAATTATAGAATACATTCTATCTTTTCTTTCATGTGATTGGCTTATTCATTTTTGATGGTTTGTGTGATTTTTTTGGTTGTGAAATCAAATAAATAACTCTTATTTAAAGAAATAAGGTAAGATATACATTTGATGCTGTAAAATATTAATAGATTCTACAGAATGTATCTTTTACTGTAGGAGCATCTGTGATATTACATCACAGCTGGGACGATGCCAGTCAGAATATTGCAAAAGCGCTTGGAAAGGTAACAGCTGGCAAATCACGTCATAGTAATCTGTCAGGTCCGGTGTTTCCTGCAATACATATCAAGTCTATTTAATCACTGGGAAATTGTTTCATTTCAATGGTGGCTTATATCTGCATCTTTTTTTATATTTAGATCTTGAAAATCTATCAGCTCAGGCTGACATATTCAAAGCTCTGCCAATATGTTGAGTTTTTAAATTAAAAAGAGGTTTATAAATTAGGTAATCATTTTTAAAAGGTCAAGGACATTTTTTAAAAAGTGAACGAGAAAATAGGACTGTTTTAAACTGGAATCTAAATGCAGGTTAAAGTGTGAAAGGATAAGTGAGTGTGTTTTCATCGTGATAAAGGATAACTTTGGTGAGGATTTGCACAATCAAAGCTCCCGGGTGGATTTGGTTGTAGATCCTACGACTCCGAGTTATCGATTTATCAGCCTGCATTCTTAAAACTTCTCCCTGAAGCTACAAGGTCTGATGTGCTCGCATGGATTTGCACAAGTTCTCTAACACTTCATAACTTCTTCTACTCCTCAACGCAAAAGCAATTGGCAGCAATCTAAACCAGATTACTGCTCTGTCTTGTGTTTATTCCGAGGGGCCACATGTCCGGGATACGATCATCTCCAAAAATGATTATTAAAAAAACCTCTTGCACATTCTCCTGGGGACAAAGTGAGAACAGTGAGAGCACAGTGGGGTCTGAATACATAATCGAATTAAACTTCCATGCAACCGTATACCCCGTTGGTAAAGACGTGACGGCCTCCCCACATAGTCTGCTGACACACACAAACACACAACGAAAAGATTGGGACTCCACAGTGGTCCTGTCTTTTGTTGGCTGAGGACATCAGAGGGACAGAGAGAACAAGCCAGACAAAAGAAAGAGAGGAAGGTTTCCTGTAGGTTTCTGCACATACCTGTACAGTTGGATGAGGGGGATCTACGGAGAGCCATTTCACTTCAATCTATGGGTGACTCCACTGGGTCGGAACGCCTCGTCTTTCCTCAGAGGTCACCTGGTTGAACGTCTCATCAGAATTCTCAGAGATGAAATCTGTGGTTTGCCTTTTTCTGAATGATGTCGCTGGAACACTGTTTATTTAAAAGCACACACCGCAGCCCGGCAGACTGGGTGTTTGGCCGAGGAATTACAGCTCCACAGAGTCAAGCAGAGATTATTGGGCTCTCTAATATGCATTAATTACTGCGCCTTCTGTTTAGGTTTATCTGTAAACCAAGGAGGTCTTACAGGTCAGCTCCACCAGGCGTATGAGTGAGGGGTCACAGAGGTATACATATTTAAATAAAAATAAAGCTTCACCAAAAAACAGGATACTGACATCATGCACAATAATCTCAATGATACAAGGTAAATTCTTGATGGAAAACACTAACAGCTGATGCAGAAATTGCCGAGAACAGCAAAAACTGAGCCTTGAACCGGCTTAATCAACAACTCCTTTAATCCACTACATCTATTAAGCAGTAATTACCAAACAAGCTTTTTTTCTTGAAGAAAAAAAAAAAAAAAAAAATCAAAACGAAAATAAAGGTTATTTTCAATTGTCCGCTCTGAATAATGAGGTCCAATTTTTCCTTTGACTATCCAACAATCAAACTCTTTCATTTGTTAAAAATCGGGTCTTTTTTTATGTTGATCGATAACATGACATTTTTTTTTTTTTTTTTTTTTTTTACTACCTAAGCAAACTTGACTTGAGTAAATCTTTTATTCACTCATCTTCTTAACCGTCCATCTTTCCCTGACGAGGTTGCAGGGAATGCCGGAGCCCATCCCGGCTGATTCAAAAAGAGGGGCAGGGTACGCCCCGAACAGGCCAGCAGTCTGTCTTGGGACCAATCATGTAGTGGCTGATCAACCTACTATGTATGTTTTTGGGAAGTGGAAGGAAACCGGAGTGCCTGGAGAAAACCCATAGACACATGGAGAGAACATGCAAACACCACACAGAAAGGACAGTGTTCCATGCCTCAACCCCACCCGAGACTCAAACCCTGACCTTCTTGCTGTGAGGCCACTGTGCCACCCACTGCACTACCATGCAGCCTTCAATCAATTAATAAAACCATACAGTATAGATTAAAATAATTTACTTTAATGTATAGTATATTGAATTATATTTAATGACAGCAAATACATTTATTAAAATTTAATACAAAATCGTGATTCATGTCAAACAAAACTGAGTTTAACAAAAAAATTTGAAATGAAAAAAAACAGCTGGTTTTGAGGGAATTTTTCCAAATTTCTGAGAAGTTTAATTTCAAATGTGAAATTCAAGCATTTTTTAGAATATGAACAAAAACATGAAACATTTAAATATGTATAATTTGAACTATTTGTGTTGATTTTTCAGATTTTGTCATGAAGACGTCTTTATAAAGTAGTGTCATCTTCTCGTGAAAAAAAGTGAAATCTAATTTATTTTGTACAATTATAAAAGCAATAAATCATACAAATGGAGTCGGTCTTCACTCGTTTCTGAATTGTCCATTCAATGCTCCTCCATCTAATTGCTTGGCTTGTTTCCTCACAGGCTGATTGTTCTGCCTGATGGTAACCGATGCTGGAGTGTGAGAGCCGGTCTTGGGTTGCACACAACACACCCTTGTTTTCTGTCAGTGAACGTATCTGATGTGGCACAGTAATAAACACACACACATAGCTGCACAACAAAACACACTTTAACCTCCTCTCTCCGGTTACAGAGGGTGCAGATATGTTAGAGGTGTTAAATATTAAAAGGCTGTAACATTAACGGCTAGGTGTTGTAATCCAGGAAACTGCTAAAAGGTCAAGTTTGGACCTAAGGCTGTCCAGTGGTCAAGCTGGACAACTCTCCCTTCTAATTCTCATGTAAGAGTCTCTTAAGTTCAAGTTTACTCACATCAGAGTGACGTTTAGTACGAAACCTGAGACACCAAGAACTTAGAACATGAAGTTACCCTCCGAAATTCACTGTATTATCCAGAAAGTCAACATTCATTGTTTTTGGGGCGTATAGCCTATGATCTAGAAATAGTTTACTTGTTTCCCAAAACGCTACTTTACACTATTTCAAAGTAAAGTTTCCTCACCCACATTAGCGGTGAGAACGAGATGAACCCAAATCGAGGCGTCATTGCACATTTACTTCAGTCCCTGGGCATGTAAAAGTTCTGTTCCATCGTCTTCCGCTTATCTGGGCCGGGTTGTGGGGGCAACAGCCTCAACCAGGAAACCAGGCTGCCCTTTTGGTCTCCTCCTTTTTATGAGGGAATGACATTTAAATAAAGTAGAAACATCCGAAAAGTTTATTTTGCATAAAAATCAATAATTTGAAATCTCAAATGGAGATGAGGATAAAAAGGGTAGTGGGATCAATTTAGTTTGATCTGTCATATCTGATTTTTATGCTCAAACTACCACATATCAGAACGTTTACTTGATCAAGAGGGGGTATTCCTCCAACCAAACAGATGCATTCAGGTCCAAGACATCTTTCTGGAAACCCTTTAGGCCCACCAGCTTCTCCCAGTGAACTACCTCCACATTTTCTCCAATTGACGACATGATAAATCCTTATCCTATTCCTCATGAATAACACATTTTCTTTTCTTGTGAATATTTTTTTCCACAATCACACGAGAGCTTTTAAAAAAAAAAAACGTAATTGAAGTGCGACCCCTCTCTGCTTCCGTAGCTCACACAGAATCCAGAGTGAAAGCATTAAATCTGTATTTATCCTCTTCAAACCACTTAAAGACGCCCACTATAAACAGAGTGAATCACACCTCCACGTTTTAATCAAACACACACACACACACACACACACACACACACACATATAAAACCAAATGCAGTTACGCTAAAATCCTTGTGTAAGAAATCCCACATTTTATCATTTCATCACCTCTGCTGATCTCTTGCCTTTAGCTCTGAACTCCTGTGTTTTGATCCAGCAATGAACTGTGATTGATCATACGACCTGTTCCCAACCTTATAATAACCTCCAGGTCAGGCCTCATGGAAGATAGTGAAGCAAAGAGCACACACACACAGACAGACACAGATGCAGTGATTTCCCTCGTTGTCTGATCTGGTTCATGTCTTTATGGAGAGAAACAGGAGATAATAGAGAAAGAGAGTGAATCGATTGTGGACGCTCTAGTTCGCTCCAGTTTCTTCTAGTTTCCTCCCACACCAACCTCGTTGTCCTGTCACAGCTACTGGAGCTACAGCGCATGCCTCTATGTATCTCTGTATACCATCAGTTGTTTGCTTTCCCAAAATTAGCCCAAAAAAAATTGAAATAACTAAATGTAAAAATAATTCTATACAATTTTAATTCTCTTTTCAAAGAAACATAAACAAATAGAAGCATAAAAATTCAAATTAACATCAAAAGGACTTATAGGGAAAAAAAGAGGGCCTGATCCATCTAATCCACTTAGAGCCTGTACTGAGCAACAAGAACATCAGCTGACACAAAACATCTTTTCATCTCAGATTGCACTTCCACCTACTCTCTGCTGACAAAGCAGTAGGCCGAGGAGGTGCGGAGGGAAACCATGTGAAGCTATGAGGAGGGAAAGCAGACGTAAAACATGAAAAGTGAGAAGATGTGAAAGCTAATCTGTCAGAATGACTGTTGGACTGTTTCACCATCTTGTGGTCACTAGTGTTTAGCACAGATAACTGTGGTACATCAAAGTTGAAGATATGACAAAAAAGAAATAAATGAATTTTTTTAAGGTTAAATGATTTTTCCAGAATTAATTAAAATACATACTGTGACATATTTAATCATAAATTGTTTTTTTTTCTTTATTAAAATTTAAAAATAAACCTTTTTTCCATTTTTTTCTACAGGTAACAGTAAAATACATTATTTTATAATCTATCTGAAACAATCTCAGATTCAACTTGGCACACATTTTAACAGAAACATAAAAAAAGAACACATTTCTGTCCCACATCGAGAAGCATCTTAAGTATATTAAGCCTTGTTCACGAGTGGGGGAAGGTTAGAGTGGTGTCCGCAGTAATCAGGACATTGCATTGGTCCGTTGTGGTAAAGAAAGAGCTGAGCTGGAAAGCAAAGCTCTTTATTTACCAGTCGATCTACGTTCCAACCCTTCACACAGCTGGTGACCACAGATACAAGCAGCCAAAATGAGCTTCCTCCACAGAGTAGGTGGGCTTTCCCTCAGAGAAAAAGTGATAAGCTCTGCCATCCAAAAGGAGGTCATAATAGCGCTGTTGCTTCTCTGAGTCAAGAGAAGCCAGATGGGGTGGTTCGGGCATCTGGTTAGGATGCCTTTCAAACAAAAATCTAAGTGAATTGCTTTTTTTTTTTTACAGGAAAAGACACAACAAAATAGTTTTCTTTTCCTCTAAAAACAATCATCTTTTAAACTATTTTTTTCTTTAATTTTGTCTGTAAAATATGAAAAAAAAAAAAAATTACTTTGTGCTCATTTTGGTTTTAATTAGCAAACATTCAGTATTAATTAATATTTTTAATTCAGTCTAAAATTTATTTCCATTCAGCACAAATAAAAATATAAAATCAAGTATTGTTAGTCTCTGTTAAAAAAAAAGACATACATTTATAGATTTAAAAAACATTAAAAAGGCATTTTAAGTGGAGCGTTTTTCCACCCCTTGTTTGATTCCCAGCACCAGATGAACAAACCAGTTAATCTGAACCATCCAGCCTTTCTCTCTACAGATCTCAATCTGATCCAATAGGTGGCGCTGAGCCTCGTCTTCACTACGCCCAACAGTCAGAGCTTCACGGATGTACTCAATGTCCTCTTTACTGGTCAGCTGGGGCATTCCTGAAACAAACGTTCATGGAGACAAAAAGTTGGATGAGCCTCTTAAAAAATGATAAATATGTTGACATACATTTAAGTTTAAGGCTTACCGGTCATCAGCATCATGGAGAAAAGAATGATGAGGAGGTTGGTGTGATGGCGTAGAGCGAGGTAAGCTTTCACACATACATCCTGAGACACGATCAAAGAGTTTGTCATCTCAAATGAATGTGATATAAAGAACCATAAACAGAGTTTCAGTTTGATTATAAACAATGAGAATTAGAACATAATCAAACTTATTGACATGCATATGTTTTGTTTCCTCTTCTGAACTGCTTATCCCTAATAAGGTCACAGGGGGTGTTGGAGTCTATTCTGACTTTGATTTAAAAAATGCTTCGACGGGTTTTCAAACGTCATTTGACAGAAAACTAGAAATGTGTTTTTATTTATTTTTGATGAGAAATTAACCCAAAGTTCTTATACTCCTCTTTTGTGCCTCCCGAATTAGAGAGATTTTCGCACCATGATGAATACTTAAAACCCATATTCATCGCTATTTCGAAAATCTCCAAAGATAGCACATGCGCAATCAATTCATAATGAGTCGGAGTGACGCAAAGAGGTAGTTTGTCTAGCTCTTACTGCACTGTAACAATGGCCGCCTGCAGTGTACTGTAATTGGCTTGAAATTGAGTCGATTTGTTGGTGTGATAATGTACATGTGACAGTTGCTGACAAAACATTTTGTATTTTGTTTTTTTTGGCCGTATAGAAGTGACCGAACGCCCGTATTTGATAAAATCACATGTTTATTGTTTTTAAATAAGGGGAAAAAAACGTACAACTTGACTGTTTAAAGTGTGAGAGAGCAGAGAGTCGTAACGGTCCTACAGACTGTGTGCTCTAAAACATTTCTTGGATACGTTGAAATGTGGGCGTGGCAGAGAACAAAAGGTTGTGGTGAAGGAGAATCTAGCACTGAAATAATATTCAAATACAACACAGTAGAGCCTGGGAATTTCTTAAACATTCATGAATGAAATATAAAAACCAGTTCAGGTATGTTTTCGATTAAGGAATATTGTTCAAACATGGTAAAAACTTCCAGAAGTTGGATGTCCATGAAGCTACCCCTTTAAGTTAATGGTGCTTATATATCTAGAATAAACAATGCTATTTAACACTTTTGCCCTTGAAAATGTAAAATAGTAAGATTTTATTTCTCTGTTTGTTTTTATAAACCTGCTTTTTAAAGTCATCTGATTGCCAAAAATCCTTTTAGGAGAAAGTGCTATAAAACAGGTTGATTTGTCGGTGAATCTTTGTTTTGATAACATTTCTAGCGAGATGCATAAACTATAGTTGATTGAATGCCCTCAAAGGCATTCAAACTTAGTTTTCTGTTTTACTTTATAGATATCTTCTTTATTCTTCCGCCCCTTTTTCGAAACGTAAATTCAATCGCACACAAAATAAAGGTGACAACTTTAAAGATTCCAAGATGGGAGATCATTAAGATGGTCACAATATGTATGATACAGAAAAGGACGGTCGTATTAGTCTTAATATAGCAAGTAAAGACATTTTCTGCACCTGGAACTTCTGGAAGTGGGGGCTGCTTTTCTTTCCTGATGTTCCCATCACATACAGGAAGTCTGGCGTGAGCACAAAAGGAACCCACTCCTTACTGATTCCCATGAAACTTTTATAATTGCCCAGGATGTGACCGAAGTCAATGTGGAAGAGATTCCCTGCAGAAACACAGAAACTATTCATTACAATTTCCTTTTAAGTAAAAACAGGAAAATAAAAAAGACTTAAAATGACCTGATTCAGTGATCATGATGTTGTCATTGTGACGATCGCCAATACCCAGGACGTATGTAGCTACACAGTAGCCACCGCAGGAGTATAGGAATCTCTCTACAGCCTGCTGGAACTACACACACAAACACAAAATACAACACAACATTTAAATTCAAGGGGGCAATCAGAACGGCAGAAGTTGGAATTTTAAATTTTGTTTGCTGTTTTAGGAAACTAAAAAACAATGAATCCTGGCTGGTATCAAGCAAAAGGCAAGGTACACCCTGGTCAAGTCATCAGTCTGCTGTTTAATCCTGCAACAGACTGTTGACTTTATCAGGGTGTACCCTGCTTTTTGCTTGATAACACCTAGGATTGATACAAGCCAGAATTCTAATGAAAAGCTAGAGTTCTGCATCAGAAAGTGTGTAATGCTCCGACTTTTTTCACACACACACAAAACCTGAAAAGAAATATTTGCATCTAGAAGGACTGCAGCTGTTGTGGTTAAAAATGTGTGAGAAGAAAAAAAACCCATGTCGGGTTTACTTCCTGTCTGTTGCACTGCTACTTCCTCCCCTGTTGATAAACAAACTTGATGCAAGAAACATCACGTGCGCTGCGCTACAGAAAGCATTTTGAGTGTCTCAGTATATGTTATAGATTAATCTGATGTTCAGAATGGTTTGAAGTTAGATACAGATATGCTTTTGGTAACTTTGAGTTTGAGTAAACACAAAGGCACATTAGAAGAAAATGGAATATAATTATACAGAGCTGTTGTAAAGTGTTCTGTTCGCCGTTTTTTTTTTTTTTTTTTGAGTGAGGAGTAAATAGAAGCTAAACATTCTGGCTCGTAAAATAAAATATTTTTAGCAAGAAGGTCAGGGGTTTGAGTCCGAGGCTTTAAAAGACTGAACATTCTATGAAGAGTTTGCATGTTTTCCCAGTGTATGCGTAAGTTTCCTCCGGGGAATCCAGTTTCTTCCCACCCTCTTAAAGGTTGATTGGCTGCAACAAAATGCACCAAAGAATGAGTGTGTGCTGATGGTTGTGTGTGCACTTGGCCCCGCAACAGACTGGTGACCTATTCAGAGTGTACCTTGCCTCTTGCCTAAAATCAGCAGGGACAGGCTCAGGCACCCCCTGCAACCCATTTGAGTTAAGAGGGTCAGAAGACAAGATATCTTTACTTTGGGATTTTTTTTTTCTAATTCAAAGCAACTTGCACTGCTGTTAAAAGTAAGAAAACCTTTATTTGTCCCACATTGAGGAAATTGCAGTATGCAACAGAATAGGCACAGGAAGAAAAAAAGGTCACGACAAGTATGCACAAACAAAACAAAAAAGCCAAATTAGACTAAAGACAAAAACATGCATTCAAAGTGAGCTACCGCACAGTTCTGACATGATTAATTCACACATCACATCAGATCACATCACTAATCACAGTTCACATGTGATTAAAAATATATATTTTCTTATTCATACCTTCTCCTCACAAATGCACTTGTCATGGAGCCACTGATGGAGGATTTCATCTTTAAAAGCACCAGTACTTCCAACAACACTCTGCTGAATGTTAGCAATAGTAGTTGCATCCTTTACGATCTCAATCATACCTACATGAGTGGAAAAAGTAAAGCGATTGTTTTAATAGCTAAGATAAAAAAAACACGACTAATTAGACCATAAATAAGTTAATGAAATCAAGAAAAAAAATTCAGAAGGCAGACCTATCTTGTTGCCTGTGGAGATGCACCCATACGGTAACAAACACAAATCCAACGACTCCGTTTCCCAGATGGATTCCATAATTTTTAGAATCTAAAAGTGAAAAAAATTGAGTTTGCTGAGTTTTCTTTCAGGATTTGATGTTTAGAGAAATCAGTGAGTGTGTGTAGATGACCTGCAGGATGAGCATGTCCTGTCTGAGATCGTCGCCATCTTTGAAAATGATGCCAATGGGGTCTTTGGAGAGCGTTGTGGGGTCAGCCCGTTTAAACTGCAGCCACAGTGGCTTCTTTTTTGAAGCCATTACTTTGCACTGCTCGATCTAAAGGAAACGTTTACTCATCACTTCTAAGTGGAAAAGTTTTATTTATTTTTTTGTATAAATTGTGTGACCACCGCTCACCAGTAGAGCTCCTGCTTTGAGTCCTGGATCATATGGGACTCTGAAACTTTCTGGTAAACCAGACAAATGTAGAGTTTCCAGTTTCTGACGCAGCTGGAAGACCACTTAGAAAACAAAAACGCACTTTGAAAATCTCAAATAAACTACAAACAGATTTAATGAGAAAGTCCTGAGTGATTCTCACCTTGTGCCGTAACATCGTATTTATCAGCGGACATTGTCTTCACCTCACGAGTGACTTTCTGTAGAGCTTCTGTCATCTCTACCTGAAAGAAAAACACAAATGATGACTGATCAATAAAAACAGATTACCTTATTTATGAAATATTCGCAATATTTACTTCTTTGGCTTTTGAAATTTTTAGTTTGCATTCCTCACGTAACTGATCTGAGCTGCTGATTCAATTTTTTTTTTTTTTTAAATTCCACCCATGTTTTCTTCACATTCAAAGATGAAGTTGTTTCTGTACGGTTTGAAAAATTTTCTTCAAATCATTTTCTTTTAAACCATTTTACCTGCTTTTTAAAGTCCTGCAACATGTCCTCTCCACATCCTCTGAGGTAGGCCTCCAGCAGCACGGCATATCTCTGCTGGTAGTGCTTGGACTGGGCGATCTCGCTCCGAAGGAACCAGAAGAGAAAATGTCCGATGCGCTTACTCTGTAAAAGAAAACGAATTAAGTTAAACACATTCAAACACACACATGGATCTACAGAGTGTGGGCTGTATCTTTTTTTCTTACTCTGAGAGCTCTCTTCAGCAGGAATCTGACCAGAGCGCTGTCATGATACGGCTCGAATTTTACTGCCTGGAGGAAATATTTACAATTTCAGAAAAGGAACAAATAAATTTATAACAATTGTAAATGATATTATGATTCAAATCCATGTGGAAGTCTGTATCTCATCATTTTGTCCATAAAGGTTCAATTAATGAGAATTTCCTGGATTGGTTTAAAAAGCTTTTGATAAACAGATCACGGTACGATCAGACCGGAGTGGTACAGAAAACACACGAAACATTGTTCCCACACACAAAGAAACGATAAGAAGATCAAACTGGTGCATTTAAAGCTGGAATCCAAACTAAAGACCAAAACCGCTCTGTTGAGAAGAAAACTAATAGATTTAAATTGGTTATTTTACATATTTGTGTGATTTTTATGGCATTAGTGATTATTTATTAAATAACCACCTAAAATAAATAAGCAGCAGAACATTTTGTGATAAATTCGACAGGAAATGTCATTTTCCTATCAGACCAATATGGTATTTGTTCACCTCAGCTGGTCCTTTTCACTCATGCAAAACAAACCACAGAGTCAAACATGAAAATTCATCAGAACACAAAGATAAAAAATGACTTTTTTTCTTTTCAGCTGAACAAATAGTTTCAATTGCAAACCACGTGAAGGAAGTGACACTTTGTCATCAGTGTGAATCAAGTGTTACATTTAATTTCGTCAGCACAGGCATGACATTGACTTTTTGAGTGTTTGCTCAGCTAAGTTGGTCTCTAATAGGGGTGCAAGATTGAACAAAGAAATTTTAGAAATCCGAATCAGAATGCTTTTATTGCCATGTCAATGAAAAATATCAGAGACTAGGAACTTGCTTAGATACAGGTGTGCAAAAATATAAAATAAAAATAGAAAATAAATAAAAAAAATAATAATTTTAACAAAACTAAGAATGCTCAGAAGAAAAGAAAAGTAGTGCAATGTCATAGAAAATAATAGAAAATAATAAAGATAGTAAAATGACAAGAGGGAAGTGACTAAGAGATGTGGGGATCCAGGTTATAAAGCATTCATTAGTTTTAATAATAATAAAGTTATGCACCCACCTGTACGAGCTGCAGGAGATACCTGAGCACATCATCATCCTCCAGGGTCTCTAGTTTTCTTACAGCCATGGAGCGAACCTGAGCATCTGAGTAGTGGCAGTCGAGCAGCTGCATTGCCAAGCCAACATCTAAACCACTAAGAGAGAACACGTTCACGTGTGATTAAAAAATATACAGTCTCTGAAACAGGAGTTTCAAACTTGATCTACAGGTAAAATCTGGGCGAGACTGACCTCTATTAGGTTTTTGCGAGACAGATTGTATTAAAAAATTGCAAAAATTTTACCATAAAATAAGATGCAAAAATAAAACAAAATTTAATAAAAACAAAAAAACTGAAAAAGTGGCAAACTAAATCAAGTTAATCTCACACCTAGACCTTCAGTAGTGCTCATTCTGCAGAAATTGCCCCCAATAACTACAAAAATTGAATAAACACAGAAAAAAAAGTTTAGGGATGGTAGATGAAACACTCTCCTATTGTGGCCACAGCTGTGACACACAAAAATATTCATGAAGACCTCTTAATTTCAATAAGAAAAAGAGTATATTTTATTTACCAAAAACTATTTGTAGATAAAATTCATCTTCATCAATTTTAAAAGCCCTGTCTTATTTTTGCAAATAGCTGTGTGCCTGTCACCTGTCCTTCTCGGAATTCTTTACTTTGTTCAACTACTTTTGAAAAGTCTGTCTCGAGAAAGATCTTAAACAAGTCAAGAAGAATTGTAAAAACAAAAACATTAAAACACTAGTTAATTCCTACAAAGAGTGTACTGCTGAGGTATTCTGGTTAAGAATTTTTTGGGGCAGAAGTGAAGGCCTTCAAGGCATTCAGTTGGCCACTGGCATACAGGGTACATCCTGGACAGGTCACTGGTCTGTGATATGTGGGTCAGCATCATCCACTGCTTTATCTGTGATTATGTGAAATAATTTCTAATTGCGGATTGAAAAATTTGTCTTTGTCTCTTCGGAGTTTTTGAAACCTTGTTCTGAAATGACAGCATGAGAAGACTAACCTTGAGTCCCATGCACTGCTGCGCTCCAACAGATGATGTGTCGCCAAGACGTCCTCCTGCTTCCCCCACCTAACTGAGCCTAAAAGCTTCGGATAAGCTCTGTAAATGTTTAGAGGAACAACTATGTAAGCATATTAATAAATACATAACATGATGTATGAGTAAATGAAATACCTAGGGTGGCGCATGCATTCATGTCTAAAATGCCACAGCAGCTCTTTGTCCTCAGGACTAAGAGGGTGTAACGGGTCAGTGGAAACTATTGCCTCAAACTGTTTTTTCAGGTGGTTAGGCATCTCTCTCTGACCTCTCTCTCCTGCCTCAAGTTCCTCCCCTGCAACTCCACACTCGCGGCCCACATCCCTGCTTTTAGGCAGCACCACTGGGTAGCAGTACTTGTCCAGTAAAATAGCGATGGCCATTGAGGAGGCTTTGTCTGGGTTGGTGGCTGAGGTGAGCTTATCGGCGTTGATGCTGCTGCTGCTCTCTTCACTCTTCTCAGGCATCTTCCACATGTGCAGGATGAACTCGCCCTGGCGCAGCAGTGAGCGGTGATCAATCAGGAGCAAGTTCACATAATACAGAAGGCGGCTTTTACTTTTTCCTAAAAGGTGAAAGGAGACATACTGAAATGTTTTGATCAGATTTTTAATATTAAATACAGCTAATTGCCACTGTACCATCGACATTTCCACTTCCTGCTGAGTTATCCTGATACGTGCTTCCCTTAGCGTTTGTTGCCTGCGGTTGTTTACCACAAACAACCTGGATAGAGAATTAAAAAAAACACAAATATAAAAGAAAATAAAGAAACTATATAATTGAATCCTTCATTATGAACCCAAATAAACTTTAATTTGACTGAAAATGAATAAAAGATACATTGTCTTGTGTATTCATTGACTTTAACTTTTTCACAAATTCACAACACATCACCTCAAGACATACCGTTTTCAGCCCTGTGAAGGGAGTATTATGGTAGGGGAATTGATTTGTACAAGTAAAAAAATTTATAAATGGTGTAATTTACAAATAGTAAATACAGTAGTGTCAAATGTTTTGATTGAATATCTAGATATGTTTTAATTTGGGTTTGTGTGATGTAGTTTTTTTTTTTTTTCTAACCTGCAAGTTGAGTCGTGCCCCTTTCGGTAAGTCCTTTATTTTTATGTTGAACTCCAACCAAGTGTTCCACAGCACTTCTTCACTGAACGTTTTGGAGGAAGTTCGTTCCTGAAAAAAATATTCAGGTTCATGTAAATGTTATATAATCAATGTTTTTTTTTGGGGGGGGGGGGTTTTCAACCAAATACTTACTGTATTTTAAGCAATAAGCATTCATTTAAAATCAGATTTTCTTTCTTACTTCTTTTTACTTTACAAGTTTTTAAAAACAGACAAACATGTTGCTGCCACTCCTTTCAGGGATTCAAATTATGTTCAATGGGAAGCTGCTTTTAATTTTATCTCTGTGTTATCGGTCTCGCTATTGCTCGTCTTTACGTAGCACACTCATAAATGCAAATTAAAAATTTTCACTTGCAAAAGCCTTTTTATTTAAAGTTTTAAGACGAAATGGTTTGTAATTTTGTGAATGAGTGAGAAAAATGCTTTTTAATAATTAATAATCAATCTTAAACTCAAGAGATGAGTCATTTTCAAAGATGGAATATTGGGTAATCAGTAGCTGACATATTTTGGTATTTATATTAGATTACCTGGGCTAACAGCTGCTGTCCATGGAATATGCTGGCCTCTATGTAGACGATAAATTCTGGGACTTTAGGAAGAGTCGGGATGTCGATGCCCAACACTTTTACTCTGAACTTCCTCCTACAGTCCCAAATGGAGATGGTGAACACTCGCTCGTGGTCCTTCTCATCAATGGTCAACTGCTCGTGAGTCCCTGGGAAGTAAAATAAGAGTAAACGAAAGCCAATTTCAAAATATTTTCAGTAAAACTATTTAACAAATTACCTGCAACTCCAGTGCAGTCATCCACCTGGGCCCAATCCTCCTTCTGAACCAGATCCAGTTCAGGATTTGGAGGTTTCTCCAGAACTAGATGGATCTCCTCACCGTTCCTGAGGCACTGACGAATCCAGTTAAAATTTTGGAGTGGTTTTTCACCATACAAATATTCTTCCCTGCAGCAAAACATTGACTTTGATTTAAAAAATTATTCAACGATTAGTATTTTTGTTTAAATCCAACCGCTTTCACAATGATCTCTGACTTTAAATAAGCTCCATACCTGCCGCTAACACGCAGAACAAAGTCCGCCTCACACGTGTTGTCAGGTATTCCCAGCAAAACCCTTTTATTTGCAACTTTGGTAAAAAAGCTTGACAGCACCTAAAAATTAGAAGAAATAATCAGCCATCATGCCAGAAAAATAATCAGGAAGCGATGAACAAAATATCATGCGTATGATGATTTCCACTTACCTCTGAAGGTGTGTCATCAATGGAAACTTTGATGGTTTGACTAGCAGTACCGATGTGGATCACCACCAAGATATGGCCACTATTCACCTGGAAAAAAAAGCAAAATTAAGAGAATTTACGGTTTAATAATTGATGCCTAAATGGCTACAAAACCACACCAAAAAAAACCCTCATTTGGGTGGTCACATGATAGGTAGCTCTCATTCAAGAAGAGAAAAAGTTACAATTCTGCCCACAGTTTTAGTGGAAGATTATCTTTAATAAGATAAACACACCTTAGAGAGCAGGTGCTCCGGCAGAGGTTTACGGGTGACCCAGGGGTCCATGGAGTACAGCTTTGAATCTCGGTCAGACAGCTCGATCCGTCGTGGTGTCAGCAGCTTCCTGCGTGTGAACTCCAGCTCATCGTCATGGACATTGCTGACATCAGTCACGTCGTAACCGATCAGATAGTTCAGGTAGTGTTGATACTGCAGGGATTCATCTGTAGGCTGTGGACGGGCCACCAGCTGGATCCGACCCACATCTTTTTTCAGAGCTTTTACACAAAAACACACACAAAAACGCTTTTAATTAACACAATTGCCAAGAAGACCGTGTTTGTTTGACCACAGAAAGAAGTAATTATGACACCTCTCCAGTAGCGAATGCAGTCCAGTGTCTGGAAGACTTGATGCTTGTCATAAATCTCACAAACAGTCCCTTTCTTTTGATAAAGCAGGATACAGTGGTCAGGGGAGAACCGCTGGTAGAAGTCTGGACACATGTTCAAAGTGACTGCCTTCATCCACACCTGAGCTTTCACCTGCGTAACATAATGCCCTGTCCTTAGTTTATGTCTAAAAAAGAAAGGTGGATTGTTAGTTTTTAGACCCACCTGTTCCACCGTCCAGTTCCCAGCCACCTCCAGCACCATGGTGTCAGGACTACTCCCACCTCGAGCCACCGTGGGCAACACAAACTCCACAGTGATCTGATCCATGGAGAGGCAGGATGAAGAGGTGACTGCTTTCTTTCTTCTTCTTCTTCGATTATCTTCTGGTGCAAAGTTTGACTCTTGAGCGCTTACCTGAATGTCTTCCCTGTCCATTCCCTGCCATCACACATTAGAAATACATACCTGTCAAGTTATATGGTTTTGTCATAATTTAATAAGGGAAAAATGTGATATTAGTAAATACGGGTGTATTGTCATTTCTATATGGCCAAAAGAAGAAAAAAAAGAAAAACACTACATATTAAAACCCTTGACTTAAACGACTTGATTTCAAGCGGATTATAGTACATTCCAGGTAAACATTGATACAGCGCAGTTACAGCTAGACTGATTACTTCTCCTTACGTCACTCTAGCTCAGGTACGGGCAAACTAAGGCCCGTACCTGAGGCCGCGGGCCACATGCAGCCCGTTACACGTTTTAATCCGGGCCGCCGAACTTGAAAAAATTTAATAAATAAACATTGTTAGTGTTTTATTTCCCCTGCCATTTATATGGAAAGCAGTCGAGCCCAATACACGCACGTAAACAAGCGTGTTAGGTGTTGAAACAAGCAAAATATTCCATCAAGCGCTTAGATTTCAAACCTAGGGCCACTAAATGTGCGTTTTTAAGCGCTATCGCACTATATTTCAAATATACTGTAGCGCGCTAGATTTGACATTTACCGCCCTTGATTTAACATTTAGCGCGCTTGTTTAAAATCTAGCGCGCCATTCTATCGGTCTAATCTAGCGGTTATCAAAACATGTAGTCCATCTGCTCCTGTTCTGGCCTCTTTGTCAAATGTTAGAACTCAATGTGGCCCACGAACCAAAAAGTTTGCCCACTCTTGCTCTATCTAAGCTCATTTTGGAATGACTGTGCATGAGCAATATTTGTGTTTTTCAGAATGGCGGGTGAGTACCGGTTTTAGACACTTAGACAATTTCCAAAAGAGTTTAAAACGTCTACAAAATGACTTGCACTCAAGCAGATTATGCAACATTCCAGGCGCCCATTGTTACAGCGCAGCCAGAGCTAGACTGGTTACCTTTCGTCACATCACTCTAGCTCATTATCTATTGACTGCCCGTGCACGATCTTTTGTAATGTTCAAAATGGACGATGAATACGGCTTTTAGGCACTCAATACTACGTGAAAACATTTAACTAAGAAATTTATTTTACTGTTTTACTTGATTTACGCTGTGCTATTTAGTTTAAGAAGAAAAAACAGCTTTGAAGATTCCGTCAACATGTTGAATATCTGATTTGATGCATTTTTACAATAAATGAGCCTTTCTTAAAAAATAAATAAGAAGATAAAAAAGTACAATGTAAAAAAAATAAACTCATAAAATCTCATTCAAATTTAAAAGGCAGTTAAACTTATAAAACTTGTCTACACAAAGAAACTTAATGATCAGAACATTAATTTTAAGAGTAAAAAAATCCAATGGTGATACAGTAATTTTAAAAATGGTATTAAATATATGAATAAATGTGCAGAAGTGAGTCTAATAGTTTCTCTTCTGCTTCTCAACATCTGCAGAGGAAACTTTGAAAAGCAGGAAGCAAAACTAAGTCATCATACATGTTTATTTATAACCGATCTGAAACTAAACATCACGCATTCATTTACATCTTGATACACTTTTAAAATGAACAATAACAACTTAACACATCGAGATTACGGTAACTTAGTGTAACGGTACAGCTGATTTTAAAATAAGGGACAGAAATACAAGTCAAAATTTTAAAGTTTCTCACCGATCAACGCTGACAGCAACGAGAATCGAATCTTTGAAAACAGACTCAGGCATTTATGCTACATTAGTAAACCTTAAAAATATATACAATAACTTTTTAGAGGTTAAATCCACATTACAGTTTAAGGAAATGCAGCGCCTCTAGTTTATGCATAATTTAATTCACTATCAAGCTAGACATAAACACATTTCCGATTTCTCATCAAAATAAAACACAATACCGCCGGAAGTGAAGCTGAACTGAAATCAACAAAGATTAATATTAAATTAAGAAGAATAATTATGAACTCTTCTTTTCTTTTTTTAAATTGCTCACTAAAAAACAAAACAATTGTCAAAGTATTACTTTGATTTCCAACAAATAAATACTTGTGATCACATAAGAGAACAACTTTGTGAATAAGCGGGCCATCTTGTGGTCACAATTTAAATTGAATCAATACAAACTTAAACAACAGTTAAACACATTTAAAAAATGGACACATGCTGATAAAAAAATTATTGTTGTGTCTTGACTTCACAGCAAAATTTGAATGATGACTATGAATATTATAACTACATGAGATTAATTTAAAAACATCTTTAATTAAATCTGCCCAGTGTTTAGATGATAATAAATTAAACCAATCAAATTACGAGTTGCTCTGATTGACAACTACTTTGACAAATCGCTTTGCTCAGGACATTGTGTTTATATCAACCCCCTTTTCCCTACAAGGAGACTGTTTTGGTGAGTTATGAAAAGTTCATTGAAATAATCTGCGGCTTTTAAAGCATTAAAAGCAAGAAGTAGTGTAACTTTTGGACTGATCTTTATCTTGGTTTTGTCTGAGAGTAGAAATATAACGCTGACAAAGTCTGATTTTATTGGAGTTTCGTTGATCGCTCTCTTAAAGCTTCATTGTTGGTTAGTTGTTTTGTTGTGTTCCTTTTGCGCAACAGGGTGGCTCGTCCATTTTAATCTACTTCGTATTTTCTCTCGATCTTTACAGATCGAACGTTAAAGCTTTTGTTACAATTCAAACGCCACAGCTTTTGATTCTTTTTTGTCGACGTATCGTAGGTTTCAACTGTACTTTGTCTTGTTATAAACAGCGTCGCTCCTTTTAAAGATGGTTACAACAATAAAAATATCGTAATCAATCGACTCGATCGCTTTAATTATGTTTAACTTTAATTAAAGTAATTGATTTGTAGTTTTTGATCGTATTTATTTTTTTAAAACAGCTGATCTTGTCACTATTGAATGAATGAGTTTTTAATACGCATGCGCACTGGGCTTTAAATTTTGTAAACAATTGTTTATAAATGATGAAACATACATTTAGCAAATATTAAAGTTATTATTACATACATAAAGATCCACATGGATCATTAGATATATCGTGATTATTGTGAATATGATAACTTGATTACTTTATATGTGTAATGTTTTATTTGTTTTAGATACAGGACATCATGGTGTGGGAGGTGGTCACTCCAGCCGTGCTGTCTAGCGAACACAAATATAATAAAACCGAAGACGCCCAGCCTCAAGCTGAGCATGCAGGTACACACATCTACTGATTAAATAACACGGGTAGAAGTACTTGGTTACTTGTATTTGTATCCCACATTGAACTCTCTTTCATTGTCTCTGAAAGGAATGATGATGGATACAGACGGAAATCAGTCAAGAGATCCACTGCACTGTGATGAGCACATCCCCTCTTCACCCATCCTCCCTACCAGTGACAGTTACATGGAATACGGTACAATATCGTAAAAAAACATAAGAGAAAATGGGATCAGTTCTGAAGTTCTATCCTTTAACATTCCTTTCTGTTGTCTACTGCTTATCCCCAATCTGCGTTGGGGCGCCTCAGATAGGAAGCATAGGCTTTTCTCACCCCTTGCTGCATCCTCCAGTTCACACAGGAGAATTCTGAGGTGTTCCCTGTCCAGCTGTGAGACTTAGTCTCTCCAGCAGGTCTGGGCCTGCCTCTGAGTCTCCTTCCGGTGGGACGTCCCTAAAACAACTCAACAGTGAGGCATTCGGGAGGTATCCTAACCAGATGCCTGAACCACCTCATCTGGCTTCTCTCAATCCAGAGGAGCAAAAGCTCTAAACAAAGCTCTTCCCGGATGGCAAGCTCCTCACTCTATCTCTGGGCGAGAGCCCAGCCACCCTGTGAAGGAAGCACATTTCCATAATCTCGTTCTTTTGGGGTTGGGTTAGGAAAGTATCGACTGGTAAATTAAGAGCTTTGCTATTCGGCTGATCTTTTTCTTCACCACCGATGAAGAAAAAGACCTACCGACGGACTGATGCATCTCAAGCATTCCAATAATAGGATGCTACAACATGGCAAACAAATTCAGATGTTTTCAAACTTTGTGAAAATGTTTCTAGACGGTAACCCAAGAGTTTGTTTAAAATAAAAACAAATAAACAAAAAAATAAAAACGTCTCATTGAAAAATGTACTTTCTTTGTTACACGGACTGGAGAGGTTGAAAAAAATATATATCTTTTTAAAAAGTTCACTTGTCTGTGGTCAGAGGATTATTCAGAATGTACAGTGTCAGACACGGTGGTGGAGGCATAGTGGTGTGGAGTTAGGTTGGACTAACCGTCCTGTATAGTTTTCTGTTAATAAATTCTATGTTTACTATATATGAATATACGTAGTAGTGGTAATCTCACAAACAGTTTCAGTGTTACAAGAGGTTAAAAAAAGAGTAAGTAAATGAATGCTAAACCGTGTTAGTTAGCAAAAACAAAAATCAAAGATGATAGCTTTAAATATTGTATCTGTCAGTGAACAAGGAGCAATAATCAAATGTAAAATGAAGAGATTTACCTTCTCTTGGTGTAATTTCTTCAACAATAGACGACCTTCCAGATCTGCAAGAAGTTCAAGAAGAAGTGTCAGCTCCTCCTGTTTACCAGGTGGAAGTCAGTTTATCTCATCAGGAGCGACAGGGGCACATAAAAACACACAGTCAGCAGCCTCCAGACACACTGTGGCTCACACAGCTGGCACACATTGCCACGGGACCTCAGAGCCCACTGCTACAAGAGTCACATCACAGCAGGTGGGAGATCTTTGAACATTCTGCAAAAAAAAAAAAAAAACACAACCTGAGATTGAAAAAGGAACTCCTGCCAATATAAAGCCATGTGATTGTAGAGCTTGAAACTCGAGAGAAGGTTATTCTTTTTTATTTTATTTGTGATTTTCAGCTCCTCTTCAGTTTGCATCCCAAGTACCAGTAGTGATCTACACTCCTATGCACGGCCTCCTCCTGCTTTACAGAGTAGCTCAATGTCGCCATCCAGGGGACACTGCAGGGAGCGCAGGCGCAGCAGGGTAAAACCTTTTACTTTCTTTTTCCTCTCCTCTCTACTTTATCAGAACAATCTCCACTTATATCCTTACCCATATAGCAGCATCTGTGTTTAAGTAATTTATTCTTTTATCAAAGTTTAAATTTCCTGTCTTTGGAATCAGCAGTGATTCCATGAATAGGTTGTAAATCCGTCCCAGATTGTTTTAACAGTGCTTCACTTCTTTTTTTTTTTCTAGACTAGCAGTGAATGTGGCTCTGTGGTATCAACCAAATCCTCTCTGTCTGATGATGAGGACATGGGGTGGAGTTTTTCATTCCCTCCTACATCCTGGCACTGCTTCCTCAAAGGTATGCACACACATTGACAAACAGAATCTATTCAAACAATGAAGTTAGAAAAATGAAAACACAAACAACAAGTAAACTGTTAAACTTAAAGGTACATCTATGTTGTCGCCCACTAAAAGTGATACAAAGGCCCAATCACCTGATTGGTGAGAAAGTACAGCCGCATCACCTCCTTCTAGAAAAATCTTTTCTTCTTGGTCCTGCGGTTGACCAGATCTGACCAAATCTGACTATTACGTAATTGTTTATGGCATATAAATGATGTTGGTAGACCCAAAAAGACCCATATTCCATTTTAAACCATAATCCAATCTTGTAGCGTCAGAATCGGATCCTGCATTTACTGAATCTGATCAGATCATAGTCTTGCAATCAGTGCAGCAGTCTAACATTCAATAGGTGGCACCATTGCTGGTAGCACTATGTACCGACAACCTGCTATCAAAATGATGGCACATCAGTGAGCAGCTTCTTCTGGGACAACTCTATTTAATCGTATACAAAGAGTTTTTATAATATAAAGCTGTTGATTTGGGGCTCAGATCCAGTCAGATCCGGTAAACTGCAAGACTTTTTTCTTCTTTGTCATCAGGAACTCGCCTACGATTTCACAGTGGCTTCAACGTGAGTTGGCAGGATGTTGATGAATTGGAGGAAGATTGTGCTGATGAGGAGCAGTTCCGTTTCTTGAAGGTAAAACTGAAGACGAGAAGTAAAGGCCAATCAGACAAAGCTCAGACCTGTTAATTTATTCATTAAAAATGCTTTTGTGCAGGGTTACGGCTCTGAAGGTCTGCAGCTGATGGAGCAAGAAGAAACTGTGTTGTCTGGTCAGGCTGTCTTACAGCTGACGTTTGACCCTGGGTTGTTTGGACACACCCCCATCACTGCTCAATGTCAGCTGGATCACCCTTTCTTTGTCAAAAGCAAAGGTAAATCAATGAATGAATAAAAATTATATTATGATTATTACAGCTTTTTTGCTCAAACTCTGTCTTTCTGTCAGGATGGTCTTCATTTTACCCGAGCTTGACAGTTGTGCGTTATGGGATACCGTGTTATGAGGTGGAAGTAGGAGATGTGTGTCTGCCTCCAGGACACAGAGATGCCAAGCACACAGATGATTCACTGGTTTTTGACACGTTCAAAAGGTAAAATATGTGTATCAACACGAGGAAACTGTAAAAAAAAAATAATCTAGTGATGAGTCATCATGAAAGTTTGTTACTGGGATTCAGTGTTCATAAAAGTTTTTAAAATGCCAAGAATCACACATTTTTTAATATTTGCCATAATACTTTACCTTTTTATGGACGGATTTTAGAACTGGGGCGAGGTGTGAATCACTGGTCTTTCTGTGTGGAGTTTGTATGTTCTCCCTGTGTATGTGTGAGTTTTCTCCGGGTACTCCGGTTTCCTCCCACCCTTCAAAAACATGCAAGTTAAGCTGATTAGCCTCTGGAAAATTTCCTCCAGGAATGAGTGTCTGTGTTTATGGTTGTCTCGATGTGTGGCCCTGCAAGAGACTGGCGGCCTTGGAATGTACTCTGCCCAGTGCCTGTAACCATCGTGGATAGGCTCTGTCTCCTCCCACAAAATCTCTAGAGCAGGGGTGCCCATTACGTCGATCGCAATCGACTGGTCGATTGCAGAGGCATTATAGGTAGATCGCATGGCATTGAAACAAAGTTTTAAAAAAAACTTTAAAAAAAGTGTCAATCTAGCGGCTTTTCTGCTGTTACTGGAGATTTTTGTGAAATCACATTATTAAGCCTATTATCAATAAGAAACCCCCAGTGCTGTTGTGGCTCCTCCCCCTCGCAAAGCACTGTGAGTGTGTGCGTGTGCGGATGTAACAGATCGTGTTGTAGGGGTACTTACTGTACAGCAGGCTGGAAACGATCTGTGGGGTTTGCGATGGTAACATGGGACTGGTAAATCTCAGGAGGTTTGATATTTGTAAAGTAGATCTTGGGACAAAAAAGGTCGGGCACCCATGCCCTAGAGTGATAAGCAGTTCAGAAGATAAACAAATGAATACAATTTAGAACTTAAGGAATTTGTCTTTCTTTTTCAAAGTACTGCAGTATTTTTGTAATCTTACTTTAAAAGAAATAAAAAGCTGAATATTTTGTTTGTCTTTCTGTTCTAAGTTATGATTTCACCCCTCTGGACTCGTCCGCCGTTTATGTTTTAAGCAGTATGGCCAGACGTCGACGTGCCTCTCAGTCTAGCGGGGGCGCTGTCTCGCCAGAAAGAGACTCCAAACCAGGTATTGGGATTTTTTAAGTTTCATCCATCCATGTGCTAAAGAAGAGGATAAACGTGTTTTGTTTGAATCACACAGATACCAGCAGCCATTCCTACACTAGTCAGCGTCCCACTGGCGCCCCACCTGCAAAGTGCAAGCGGCCAATGAACGCCTTTATGCTGTTTGCCAAAAAGTTCCGCATGGAGTACACACAGATGTACCCAGGCAAAGACAACAGGTGCGTATATCCTACAATCCTTTAGTAAAATCACATGGTATATAAACTGCAATATAACATGTGTCTTTTTTACAGAGCGATCAGCGTCCTGCTTGGTGAGAGGTGGAAAAAAATGCGAAGCGAGGAGCGCCGTGCTTTCACCCTGCAGGCCAAAGCTTTGGCCGATGAGCAGAAGAGGCTGAACCCCGACTGCTGGAAACGCAAACGAACCAACTCTGTAAGCAAACACACATACACAATGGCGTGCACAGATAGACACAAGGTGATGGCACCTGCCCTGTTCCCTCCGAATTAGACAAGTTCCCATTTGCCCTGAGAACAATCGGCTATGACAATATGTTAACCTGAACTTTCAAGACTTAACTAGAAAACATGGCATACTTTATTCAGACAACAATTTTCTTACTGTCTTCATGGTACCTCTTCAATATTATCTCACTCAACCTTTTAAAATGTTTCTGTAATGGCGTCAGAGTCCTCCTTGTTTCTCTCCACAGATAGAAACACACACACTTATGTGTGGCAATGGCAACATAGCATCAAGTTGTTGCTATATATATTGTGTTCACTTTCTGTGGGCGGAGGCATCAGAAACAGTTGAAATTTTTTTCTACATTTCCCTTGTATGTATTTTTTGTATTTAAACTCACACTTTTATGTTAAGGAACCCCTCTGACCCACATGTATATAATTGCCTTAATTTTTCAATTTACCCCCCAAAATGTCTGTGCACGCCCCTGCAGATGGATACACACAACTATATCTTGTGTTTTATAACCTGTTTTAATCTTTTTCTGCTATTATCCTACAGGGCTGTCAAGGAAATTGAGGCTGCAGAGACACAAACTAGTCCTATCAAATGCACATGTACGCACGCTTATACAGAGTGGGAAGTCAAACACAAACAACCCAGGGATAGAAGATGCAGATTAATTTAGTCTCAATCTCCTAAGTTAGAAGAATTATCACAAGGAGCACATTTAAATTATGCGTTTCTGCAAACATGTGCTCCAAGTAACATTTTTAATTGTGATCACTCACCTGTCAGTTTTTTATCTTCTCATTATCAGGTTTTGAGATTAATCTTTTAAACACAATATGACACACAAAAAAAAATCTATTTTTTTGTTAGGATTTTTAATCTCTCCTGAAGCTTCAAACAGGTAGAAGATGTGGTTTTAATATATCTAAACCAAAGTAGAAAATGTAGCTTTTTTCTCCACAAATAATATTCTTTATTCTTGCTTTTATTATTCGTCTTTTGACTCAGTGTTATTGCACAATAATATATAACTTTGCTTGTATGTATGTTATCACAGTATTTAATTACTTAAATGTACACAAAATGTGTACGAGCTGGGTTGTGTGGGGTTATTTCCCCCTTCTCGGCCTTGTAATTCAATAGATTTCTTTATTTTGGGTTTGTCAAGTTTTCATCTACTAGTGTAGTTTGTGTATTTGGAACATTGTTGATCATATGCATCTGATTGGACGACACTGTTTCAGAGTCCTAAAAATCCAGACTTGTCAGTAAATTAGCTCAAATGCAAGATCATTTGCACATTTTAGGAAAAGATCAATCTTCTTAGTAACATCCTTGTTTTTTTAAGAAAATAGCGAGTTTTTCAGGCTTAATGAATCATTTTTCAAAGCAGATATGGTGGCTTTCTGTTCAAGGTTTTATCACGTTCTAATAATGTTCAAGTTGAACCCTCAGGGCTGATTTGTCACTATTTTTGTATCTTTCTAGTCACACTTAACCGTTGCTAATTTGAGTGATGACAATCCACCATTACCACGGTTAGTTTAAATCATGTGTGAAAAAGATCATTTTTGAGTGAGTTGTATATGAATCAACTGAAGGTCCAGATGTGATGCTAAGCACAAAAAAAATGACATTTTACGTTTGGTCTCCAGATATTCTTTTAAATACTCTTGAGAAGACAGCAAACAATGCTGAGTTGTGCCAAGATTTCTCCTCATAGTTTTTCAACCTCATCTTGTTTGTACAGAAATGCAAACATTAAGCAAATTTAGTCCATATTGAATCCAGGAAGGGCTACACGGGGTGCAGTGATTAGCACTGTGGCCTCACAGCTAGAAGGTTAAGGTTTTGAGTCCCAGAGCGGGGCGAGGCTTTAACCTTTCTGTGTTGGTGTTTGCATGTTCTCTCCCTTCAAAAATATGCATGTCAGTTTAATTAGTCTCCGTAAAACTTCCCCTACAAATGAGTGTGTTTGTGAATGATTGTCTGAATGTGACTTTCAACGGACTGGTGATCTGTTTGGGGTGTACGCCACCTGAAATCTGCCTCCAACAGGCTCTGGCACCCCCTATGACCTAATTCAGGATAAGTGATTCAGAAGATGAATAAATGAATTTAAAAAAATCATTTATCAGAAAGAAAAACCAAAAGGAAAACTAGCTTCACCAAAAAAGCAACTTGTTTAAAAAAGAAAAATTTTGAAAACCTTCATAAAGCCTGAACAACTTTTGAAAACCACTTTTCCTTTGTAGGGATAATAAATGTGCTTTTATGGGTTATGACTCATATCATGTAAAGTCACTTTTTACCTGAGTGACACTCAGTGACAAATCAGATGTGTGTGAACCATTACCAAGTGCTACAAGAAAAATGAACATAAATATGTCTGAAAAAATACTTCAGAAAACTTGACTTCCCTACTTACATGTTGAGTTTCCAGGAGGAAGTATAGCCAAAGACACATATTACTTGATCAGTCACTTTAGTTTTATATGTTATTAATTGTACTTTAATGTTACAAAGAAATTTGTTATTGTTGTTTCTTTTATGTGCCACATTAATGATTTTAACTGTATTGTATCATTTACTTTTGAGGAAGACACATAAATGTTGATAAATTAAGTCTAAGATTTCTGATTCACTAGAGTTTTCTCATTTTCATTCCATGTTCGAAACTAAGATATACATATTCAACATTTTAACGGGCAAAAAAAACCCCACGCCTTTCTTTGAACAGGCGCACACGCTAACGAATTAACAGGAAGTGAGTGTTTCTCTCTTCCGGTTTTTGAAAATTCTCGTTTTCTAATGCGAGTTGCCGTGGATGCTTTTGGCCGTTTTGCTTGATAATTAGTGTTATGCCGCCGCTTTAATCTCTGTAAAGGGTTAAATCATATAAGTCAAGCCATCATTTGGCAGCAAAAGATGTAAACTGGGACATTTAAATGAGATTTGAGATGATATTTGACCAAATTTCATTTTTTATTTCTTTGAATTTAATCTTTACTTAGAAATATATCGTTAGAGACTAGCATGACTTTACCTCAAAATAAACAAATTAATTGTAAGTCTAATTAGATAGGCCTACGGGTAAATAGTTTGAATAATAATTAGATTCAAAAAGTTAAATTAATCTTTCCCAATTGTTAGCTGCTTAAATGACATGTAATCTGATTGTTTTAAACCTTTAATAACTAATCAATTTTTGTCAAATATTCATAGCAACCAATGTGGCCATTTCTCATTGAATCCATTTTCTTATATTCATCCCTCTAATTAGTCCTGTTCTGGCTTACTAGTTTTGTCTCTAGAGACAATTAAGTGCGCACCGGGATACTATCTGTTTATCCAGCGTCAGCTGTGGCTAAATAAGCCAATGCCGGAGCTGCAGTTCCTACTCCAAAGGAGGTGGCATACTAGTAAAACATACTTTTCTGGACAGAAAAATGAACGTTACGATTAAACCTAAACTTGTTTTTACACTAACTTTAGTAATTTGATATCTTTTCAGACAGAAGTGTGACTAGTCAGCTTTCATTACCACTATCAGGATGAAGAACATCTCAGAGGTTTTAACCACGAGGCCTCAGATGTCAGATCAAGGGCAGGAGTACCCCAAACATAAATATTACCCTTTGATATCTGAATTAATTTGAATATCCAGAGCATGTAAACAAACAAATTTCTTTCATTTAATTCAGCTGATTTCTGGAATCCCATACATATGGCTTTAGAAAGATTACTTGAGTAAAATATAAAAGGATAAAAACATGTAAATTCCTGAAGTAATTCGGAGTGTAAAGCCAGGAGGGCATAACGAGGTCTATCTAAATGCACTATATACACTTTATTCTCAGAAACTGCTATAATACAACATGTAATGGCAAATAATGATTATATAGAAATATATATTTTTTGGTTTGACTTAATCTTGGGTATTTTTCATTGTATTGGTGGAATGATGTGACTTTTGTTACGATGTCGCGTTCAGGTCGATAAGGGGAGTCATTGCAATACAATGTAATCAAGTGCAAATAAAATAAATAAAAGTTTTACTGTGTCATTACTCATTGAAGATGGATCCTGACAAAGATTAGCGTGGCACTCTGAAGAAAATCTTTAATAATGTTTCTCATTTGTATACACACACCACCAGCTTCAGGCTGGAGAGAAAAGGTACAGACATAAAACTGCTACAGTAATCATGGAGGTAAAAAGAGATTCCAGATCATTCCAGTAAAACTATAAACATGACCAATATTTTCAGGCTAACATTATCAAATCCACAGTTATATAGTGTAATTGACTAGAAAATTGCTTTTTATAGTAAAATAGAAAATATATAGAGATACAGTATAAACAAATGGTAATTTGGCCTTATGGGATATTTACAAAGAGCCACATAAGCAGATGAAAAATCACAGTCTTCGGGTTTTCATTTGTGCAACTTCTCAATAAATGATTAAAAATCAACTTTGCTAGGTGGTAAATGACGACAAAGAGAAGCTGCAGTGCTGATTTAAAGTGATTCAAAGGTAAATGATGCAATGGAATGTTGTCTCTTGCAAAATGGTAAACAGTCTTAGTGAGTAGTGCTGGTTGCAATCATCCAGCTTTAGTCTGAGCCATCCAGTATCAAAATAATATCTCAGTTAATTCAGCTGGATCTTTAGTTCTTTGCTACATGGCCTTTATTTATACTTTTCAACTAAAAGACTTTTGTTTTTACACTGGTAGCAAAACAAAAATCCCATTTGATTGTATCAGCTGAAAAAAGAATATTTGTCAGTTTTATTTGAAATTGGTTGGATTTTTGCTGCAAAGAAATGATTTCCAATTCCATCTTTGACAAAATATCAATTCCCTTCTGTTACCTTCTGCTTGTCCGGGGGCAGGGCACTAGGGCAACAGCCTCATACAGGAAACCCAAGTTTCTCTCACCTGGGCTGGATCCTCCAGCTCACCACTGAGGATCTCGAGGTGTTCCCTGTCCAGCTGTAAGACATACAGTAGTCCCTCCAGCGGATGCAAGGTCTGCCTCTGGGTCTCCTCGTGGTGGGACGTGCCTAGAACACCTCACCAGCAAGACTTTCGGGAGGCATCCTAACCAGATGTCCAAACCACCTCATATGGTTTTCTCGACCCAGAGGAGTAATGGCTCTACTCAGAGTTCCTCCCAGATGGCAGAGCTCTTCACTCTATGTCTAAAAAACCAGCCATCCTGCAGAAGAAGCGTATCAAAACATTTTTCCAATGATTTCCGCAAGAAAGAACCAATATTTTTATGCAATAATTCTGGTTGAAACATTAAAAGTGCACTACGTTGATTTGCAAAAGGCACTGGCAATCAGACAGAGCGCAAAACCCAGCAGTCAGTTCATTATTACTATTGACATTTTGGTTTGTTACAAACATTATTGTAGATAAAGATAGTTTGAACCCCAAAATACAACCATTCTTGCATGGCATGAAAAATATGTCTCTTTGTAAAAACTACTCTTCATTTTAACAGCATCTAGTAATACTTACACATTTTGGAATATGAATAAAAATGTAAAATATTAGCAAAAGTCATAAAACATAACAAATAAAGATAAAAACTTTTCAAATCATAAAAAAGATCGTCTCCAGAAAGGGTTTACATAGTTGATCTTCACTGAGAGTTTTAAAAAATTCCTAAAATGTTTTTATTCTGCCTCATTTTGGAGGGACAAAGGGATAAAACTGGCAAGAAAAGTTTGACAAATATATATATTTTTTGTTCTACCAATCATCTGTAAGTAATTAATTCACTAAGTGTTATTAAATATGTTGTCGTGGAAATAAAAAAGGACATTTTTACATTTTTGTTTTATGCAACATCTTGGCTAAAGAAAAAAACACCTCAAAAAAGAACAAATCAACTGGCCTGAGCAGTTGATTTTTGATAATTTTTGATGTTTTTTTCTTTAGCCAACATCTTGGCTAAAGAAAAAAAACACCTCAAAAAAGAAAAATTCAACTGGCCTTAACATGTGTTTTTGCTTCAACAATTTTTCAAATTAAAAAACAAAAAAAGTCTGCTTTCTTTCCCAGATACTGAAAACCGAAGGTGTTGGACCTCTGTTGTCGGTATCCTTTTGTCTCTTGAGATTGGAGTCTGCAGCTGGATACTTATCTGTTTGTGCAGCATTGGCTGTGGCCGAATAAGCCAATGTGGGAGCTGCAGCTCCTACCACACTTGATGCAAATGTCATACGTAATATGAGTCTTGAGGGGAGCAGTGGCACTCTGACTTTTTTTTTTGCTGTTTCCGGGTCTAATGGATAAATAAGGTTATTATTGCGGCTTCGCACTAGATCTTTTTGTTCTCCTCGGCCTGCTTGATACCGATTTTGACAAGTGCACGCCACCTGTCAGAGGTCACTGACTCGAGATCTGCTGTCTCGATGTTGCACGATTTTAGATCCCTCTTGCAGGCATCTTTGTACCACAGGGTAGGACGTCCAGTTGTCCGTGTTCCTATCGCAAGCTCCCCATAGAGGGTGTCCTTTGGAAACTGCTCATGGCACTAAGAGCTGCCATAATTAACACACATTTTCTAGCTGAGAAAATGAGTGTCATGTGTCTTTACATGATCACCTGTAAAGACACCTTAAAATCAATTTAAACAAAAACAAGATTAAAGTATTAGTTGTCGATTTGTCTTAAACTAAAGATTTCAGTTGAAAAAAAATGGATAGAAAAAAATAACCTAATTGCCTGTGAAGAATCTCATAGCTCACATTTTTTTCTGACTAGCTTTGTTAACGTGTTCTTGCAAGCTGAAGCAGCTTTTTTTGAGCTGGTATTGGTAGTTTGTTTCTGCTACCATTAATTTTCTGTAACTCCAATAATGCTCACACTATGACAGTAAAAACTCTCCCTGTATAAAGCCTTGCTCACATAAAAAAGCGATGGGTCGGCGATTTGTTGATTTGGAAAAAATTGGCAAATTCGAGTTCTGCTCGAACCTCCACCGCCTCATTTTTTGGGCTTTTTCGACAAATTGTATTACTATCCCACTGACTTGAAAATTTGCGACCACCACTACAATTTCCTGAAATCTACTCTGATTACCAACAGATTAGCACTAGATAAATGATCGACCATCAGTTGATTTAATAACAGGTAAGGGACGACGTTTATCAGACAAACTTCTCGCAATAATCTGTAGATGTCTGGTACAAAATGTGCCGTTAATCAACCAATTTTGAGTGATCACGTCGTGGTCTAGCCGGTGACATGTCTCTGATCACCTGTCAATAAATTGCAGTCTGCAAGAGCCTTTCATCGAACGCTTTACGGTCGATTGTCACCATACAGGCAAGATAGCGTTGTTTGATGTTCTCCCAACATGCAGTCGATTTACAGTATATCACTTCATCTCTCAATTCAAACACAGACATGATGCCAACAAATCGCTTTTTTGTGAGCAACACCTATCGCAACCCCTTCATCGCACGCAATTCACACACAAAAAAATTGCCGCAATTTTCCTTGACACCGATGCATCTCATTTTATGTGAGCAGGACTTTATTTAGTCCGAATAAAAACCCAATTTTACTCACCCTACAGTTCTCTTTTTTTTAACGTTGTTTAAAGCAATTTTTTAAAAAAAGTAATTTTTTTATCTTTAACAAGATGAGATAAAAATAACTTCTCAACACACACGCAAAAACCAACTCAGAGTTGAATAGGCCACTTTGCTGGGTTTGTTGTGAATCCTCAAAACGTATGGTTAGCCCCTTTTTAAATATGATACAGTGTTCAGCTATAACGCAACATGGCAATGAAGTACTTAAAAGTGAAGTAATTCAGGGTTTTAAAAATCCTGATGGATGACGTCATCATCCACTATGAAATCTGTTCAAATTTATAGAATATTTTAGGGTATTTTACATTAGAGCAGACAACAGTGAATCTCAAATACATCAGCTTGCAAAATGTAAAGTGTGCGATTGCTTGATAAACGTGTATGATAGTAGCCTATGTGCCTACATGAGTGATTCTAGGCTCTCCGCGACATTTGAGTGTCCCAGTGGTACAGATCCATTGGTCTCTGGGTTCTGCAGCACTCTCTGGTCTTCCTGACTGCTTACAAGGCTCAGAACTGCTCGGTACAGAAATTGATACTGCTCCTGGGGAGGGAAGCAGGTGCAAGTTTATGAATGCATTCACGTTAATAGAAACTCCGACCTTATTCTATAAAAAATTATACAGTAACTTACGAGGTCATTAAACACCCCCGGTCTCATGAGGTTAGTCATCCGTGCCACCTGATAGACATCTACAGCTCCTTCCTCATCTAGCTGACTGTACAGAGTGGCAAGGGCACAAAATAATCCCGACGTCGCACCCCCTAAACTATTTAAACACACACAAACAAGCAGTTATAGTTATGAATCTTACAGGGGAGAAATACTGTCTTGTGCCATACTCACGGGTCATGTACAACAATAGGTCCATGTGTGTATCCACTGTACACTCGGACTGTATTCACCAGATCAAAACAGTTTCTGATAGGGCTGTCAGGGTTTGGCCAGCAGAACACGCTGTACTGGCGAACATCCAACACGCAATCGTTCTAATTGGACAGAGAGAAATGAAAGTAAATCAATCCGCACGTGAAGTATTCAATCTGTCAAATTAACCAAATTTGTGTTTTACCTGTGAAGATTTAATTGTAAAGTCCTCCACCAAAAGTTTCTCTTCACCAGCATAACATTGACGTACATGGTCTTCCCCAGAGTGGATCACAGTGAACCCATCAAAGCTCATTGGGAGGTCCTTTCTAGACCAGTAAACACAACAATCTCTCTCTTTGTACTGTAAAAGAAAACCAAATAATGTGAGTTATTAAGAATACAATTTCAGTGACATAGTCTAAAGTGTGTTGGTATTACCTGATTGTGTGCATCTGGGAGACTGACAACAACTTGTGTTTTATGTTCCCAGATCATTCTCCAGAAATCTGCCACTGTGCTGCTAAGAGGAGTCTGGGTCACGATGAACTCCTTACAGTTGTAGTGTCCCTGCAGGTAAATGACATTCTTAACCTACAAATGTTCTGTAATCTTAAAAAACAAGGATGGATGACATAATAAAACAATTAAAATGATCAAAGAAACATTAATGAGCTTTGATCGTTCTTTTGTACAAAAAAAGAGAAAACGTTGCTATGAACGGTAGTAACTTGTTTTCTGAACGATCGTTTCTACACCATCTTGCCAACTATTGGGGAATTTGACACATCTGTCAACGGTCTGATAGCCTCTGAGCCAATGCAAGTTAGTTTAAACTTTAAAAACCAACACCATTAGCACGCACAGCAAAACAAAATCTGCATAACCAAACTAATTTGACACAATAGTGAAAGTTTTGTAGAGTTTGTAACCAAATCGTAGAAAAGGCTTCAAAGTTGTCTTCTGGACAGTGTAATGAAGCCTGGAAGCCATTCCTGGATGAATGAGGGATTACACAGAATTTTGCAACCAAATATTAATCTCCCATAATTTCCCCCTTTACTTTTCAGCGATAACGATCAACACAGACTCATTTAAAATAGCACCAGCTTCAACCAAGATTTGAAAAAACTGGTCAACATTTTTGACTAATTAATTTCTAAACTTAACACACTTGCACTTAAAACAAAGCTAATGAGTCATCTTACCATCACGTAAGAGGCATTAATGTAGCCCGTGGAGTTTGTGTCTGAAGCATTCACTGAGACTCTTGATCGCTCAACTGCACAAAAGTACAGAACAAGAGTTAGTGACGCAAGATGTAAGTCAACAAATTATGTAAGGTCACGTAAGGCCGCCATTATTTAGGGTACCCAATATCGACAGCGATTGATCTTTCTTTATTTGTGTGCATGTACTTGTTGAAGGAGACTACGAGTTTCCTATATGCCGCCAAAGTATTTGATTGTATTAATCCCTTCCTCACTATTTAATTTGTATCAAATATTTTTGGTATAAGGAACAAACAATGAAAGTTGGGTGGAGAACCATAATGTCTGAACCATATTGGCGTGGTACAAATGGAACCACGCCAAAATGGTCGAGACAAATGAAGGGAGACAAGATTGGAATCTGTCGCAGATTTTCTTCAATTTGTACATAGACGATCTGTCCCAGAACAGGCTGCAGGATAGTCTATAGGGTTCAGAAGTATCTACTCTACGCTGAATACTTGGTTTTCTCTTGCTCAGCAGATCTCCTGCAGCTGCTGAGGAATTGTTCAGATTATGGAGTGCAACATGATGTACAGTTGGCAAAGTATGTTCTCTCAAACAGCATCACGTGACCTCCATTATTTGCATCTCAAATTTTCCTTCAGGTATAAATAAAGTATTTTCAATTCAATTCAGTTTACAAGTTAAGGTTGTTGTTGTGATTCAAGTGGGTTGTGAAGAAAAATTATGGATTTACTAGAGACTGCATTTGTTAATTCAGCCAAACTTACCAGGCATCAGTGCCCTAGCTCGGTTTCTCTCAGCATTGCCATCCTTCAAGGCGGTGCTATAGTCTGCATGTCTGGCCTGACGCTGACTTATCAGCTGAAACAAGAAGAAAAACAGTCAAAGACATTGGACTCAAATACACTTAGAAATTTAAGATAGAAAAACAATCATAGTGTTTAGACTGCATTCTGGAAATTAATTTCTGCAGCTTGAATTGGAGTAGAAGTTCTTTGCCTTGAACTGTTTCTCCATGCGCGTCCTTCCTGTGGCACCAGGCGTCAAGAGGTCAGACACATATGTGTGGAGGAGCTCTGATGTGACCAAAGTATCTCTGCTCATGATGGCCTCAACCAGAGCATCATGGATGAAGACATACTGCTCCTATGAGACAAAGTAAAAAGTTAGAGATGAATTATCTTTGAATGAATCAAAGTTTCCAAAGTGGGTTGTCAATAAATTGTTAGGTGTTTTTAAAAATGGTTATTAAGACCGGCTGCAGAAGGAACGAGGTCTTTTGAAAAGTTTCGATAGAGAGACACATCAGCAGTTGAACCTCAGGATCACTGGGTGTTTCGGCCCTTCATAATAATGAACCCTCTGCTGAGGGAGGCCCACCACAGGCCAGTCGAGCCTGGGTGTGTGTTTCACAGTTATTTGGTAACTTTTGCAGCCTTTTAAAAGCGGTTCTACTCACCTCAGTTTGAACCAGGAAATTCCTCTGTGTCCTGACATGTTTTAAGAAGCCAAGAACATTGACTGTTCCCTGATCTTGGATTTGCTGCAACATGCTGTCTATCACTATGTAGGTGCCTGTTCTACCCACACCGGCACTGTAAGAGAGACACAGGTAATAATTTATTCACTATAACATTCTTTTCAGTTTCCATAATTCATCACCAGATTGACAGCCTACCTGCAGTGTACTAAAACAGGACCCATTTCTTGTGACCGAGCTCCAGAGGAGGCTCTTATGAATGACAGGACAGGTAGAGCATATTCAGGAACGCCCATATCTGGCCATTGGGTGTAATGAAAATGAAGCACTGTGTGTTCCCCTGTCTTTTGAGGCACCTAGAAAACCAAAAATTGTATGAATAAAAATGTACTGATTCTTGATGATAAATAAATAAAATAAATGAATGAGAGAAATCTACCTTATTGGTCACATCTCTGACGGAGAACCTCCGTAATGTGTAGTAAGCGAGGGTCCTTGTGTTTTTCAGGGTCACTTGGTAAGGACCATATTCTTCTGTGTTTTCTTCTGGCCAATACTGGTCACACTTTGTCTGAAGATTTAAAAAAAAGTTACGTCATTTACTGAGGCAAATGATTGGCTCAGTAATTACCAGATGGCCAGTCCGGCAGCAAGTCAGTCAGTCCTGTATCAGGGTTTCAGGTTTTTGACAATCGTTTTGTTGTTATTTAGGTTTACTTCCTGTCTTATTTTAAAATACTAATCTCCCTCTCATTCCAGGTGTCTTGACTTCCCCACTGGTTCTCCCTTCATTCTGATGATTACCTGCTCCTTCCTAATGTGTCTCATGTGTGCCTCATTATCTCTCCCTCCAGTGTGTGTCTTGTCCTTCATTCATCGTCAGGTTGTCTTGTGTCAAACTGGTGTCAAACATTTACCAAAAGATCTTCCTCAGTTAGAGTATTTGAAATGTTTTGTGACTTGCCAAGATCTGCCTTGCTTTTGAAAATGTCTGAATTGAGTTTTGAGAATAAATTTGTTTCTTGTTAAAAACTGCAAACCGTCCTGCGCGTGCAACCTCACACATCCTGATATTTTGTGGTCAAACTGTGTGTTAACTCTTACTCTTCCTTTCTCCTTTAGGTTGGTGATCATTACAATAACTCCAACATTCTGTTGCCAGATCATCCTCCAAAAGTCCTCCCTTCCAGATTTGAGAGGACCTTGTGCTGCGATGTATGCCCTTGTTCGTTCATAACCCTGCAAAATAACCAGAAGGATTTTTAAAACACAGTATAAAATGTTTCAATTTGTTCAGGAATCTGTCAGAAAATTATACAAATAAAGAAAGCCCAAATAGATAGTTCGATAAAAACATGAACTGTTTGCCGATTAATGGACTTACGTCGACAAAGTTGGCATTAATATAGTCCCCACATTTCCCGTCTCTGTCCAAACTGTTGGACAGTTTCACTCTACTATGGTCATCTAGGAGAAAGGAGAAAATAAGTTTCCAAGGAAGATACAAATATTTCAAAGTAGATGTGTTGAGAAGCTACAGACAGGCCAGTATGTTAATGTATCGGTTCTTGTTTTTGTTGTCGGGATGATTGGAGTTGTCAGCAGTGATTCCCATGTCCACCGTGCATGCCTGGACCTCCTGCAACACATACATACAATCAAGTTTTGATTTGATCTAAAAAAGCATTGAATGACTATATATAATTAATTAGTGGAGAGGAATTATCCCATATTCTTCTATTGCAGTAGCTATTCTTACATCATAGTGGATCTACTTCAAGTCGATAAAAAATTTGAGGATTAAATTGTAATGATAACATTGAATTTTTTGAAAAAGCCTGATTGGAATTTAATTTTATTTTGAAGTATAAGTTTAAATCTGCAGCAGAAGAGGGATACTAGCATCTTACCTCGTAGGACTCTTTGACAATCTAATGGAGGGTGGTGAGGATGCGGAAAGCACGACGATGATGGTGGAGATGGTGACGAGAGTGAGGTAAAGGGACAAGATGACAGACAGACAAACAGGGAGTCAGTGCAGGTACAGGAATTTGGGGTTCAGATACACACAAAATGTGGGAATTACAGTGTTTGTTTTCGATCTGAGCCATGGATTACAAGCTTGCAACTTTATTAGTAGTGATGTAATTGTCCAATTAGAGCAGGGGTCTCAAACTCAATCTACCCAGGAGCCACTTGACAAGAGTGCGCCCCAGCCCTATTGTCTCTTCAATAAAAATACTGTCACCGCTCAAGAAATGTCTCTGTTTGTATTAAACCTAGTTGATGTCCTGCGCTCAGGAGCCATTAAGTAACTCCATATCATTGGCTAGTTCAGTCAGCTGTTAAATGTTGTTCATATCAAACTTGCAGAACATATTAAGAAAGAAAATAGATAAAAATGTACTTTATTCATCCCTCAACTGGAAAATTTGTGGGCTGCATTATACCGCAGCAAGCTGCCACGACTGCGCTAATGGCGGAAGAAACGGAGGGTTAGGTATCTTCCCCAAGAACACCAAGACATGAGCTCAGTGGGCTTCGATCCCACGAAATTCCAGAGAATTTTCAGTCCAAGGGCGAATGTTCTACCACTGAACTATTGCCGCCCCCTTAAACTGTGGGCCGCATATGATTGACTTAAAGACTGCAATAGGGCCATAAGTTTGAGACTCCTGATTTAGAAGGACTAACTAAAAACATGAAAAACAAAACAGTTTTTGATGTTGTCATGGAAAAGCAAAAAACAGTCATAAAATATGGGAACACACACAGTATAGTTTAATCAACACAATGTAAATGTATTGTAAAAGATGCTCATGCTCGGAAACAAAAGTAGACAACGCAGCATTGGAAAACACTTTTAAACAATTTTAAAATTACTATTAACTTTTCTCGGCCTGTTTAAGTTAGTATGAAAGCATTCTGTAATTTCTATTAGATTAAGAACATGATGTTAAAAACAGATATGGCAGCACATTACAACGCCATGGCAAATGAATTTATTCAGAAGATTTGATCACAAATGGGTGGTCCATAAACAAAGATAAAAAAACTGATGAGTGATCTTCAGATCATACTGTAACAGTCAGAATTGATGTGATAGGTAATAACTTGCAGCAGCATACGCATATTTGAATAAAATATGCCAGTCAGCTATAGCTGGCACCAAGGTCTTCACCCTCAATGTCACGGCAATTAATTTAGTTTAGTCTTTTGTTGATCTTTAGTTAAAAAAAAAAAAAAAAAAAAACAACGTCTAATTTTGGTAATATGTTCATTTTCATAAAAAAAAAACATCAACTGTAAACCAAGACAGTCACAAGTGGCATGGCTACAATACAGAGTGAGGGCGCACATACAGATGTGTCCATTTGTGATCCTATTTTTTGGGATAAATTTCTGAACAGATTCCGAATTGAGTTAGTTTTTAATATGTCTCCGTTTTTGCCACTAAAAAAAAAAATTCCACAAAGCCTCACTCACCTCAAAATCCTTAGAGAAAGTGTTGTTACTGTGAAGCTCTATGACATGTTTCACAAACTGTTTCACTGTCAGCGACTCATGACCATCTGTAAAATGAGTGGAAATAAATTATAAGCCCTATATTACGTTTGTAATTTTTCCATTCCGTTGTCTTCAGCTTATCCAGGGCTGGGTCGCGGGAAGCTTAGGCTTCTCTCACCCAACTGCATCCTCCGGCTCACCAGGGAGGATCCCCAGGTGTTCCCAGGCCAGATGTAGGACAGTCTCCCCAGCGGCATAATCTCTTGGTATCCTTCAAGTGGGACATTCCTGAAACACCTCACCAGCGAGGCGTTTGCGAGGCAGCCTAACCAGATGCCCGAATCACCCCACCTGGCTTCTCTCGACTCGGAGGAGCAATCGCTCTGCTCCCGTAGCTCGGATGACAGAACTCGTCACTCTACTTCTGAGTGAGAACCCAGCCACCCTGTGGCGGAAGCTCATTTCGATCGCTTGTATCCGCGATCTTGTTCTTTCAGTGACCACCAACAGCTGGTGACCATAGGTGAGAATAGGAACATAGATCGACTGGTAAATTGGGAGCTTTGCTTTTTGGCTCAGCTCTTTCAACAACTGATCTCATGTTGATTGTTTAACCACATAAAAAAATTTGGGCCAAGAAAACTCAAAACACTAGAGACATACCTGTGGCCAGTAAGAGAGGTGTAGATGGTGCAGATATAACTTTCGGTGATGCGCTGTCATCTGGGTAGAAATGAGCTGCTTGGAAACAGTTTCTGCAGCAGACAAATGAGAATCCCCATCAGTGAAGAAGGTTAGAAGACACAAAGCAGCATGCCATGCTTTTGTACCCCTTTACCTCCAATAAATAAGTATGCCCACCAGTACCAACAGACATAGGATAGTGAGAGTGGAGACGACAGCTAGAGGAACAACTGTCCTCTTTTCTCTCTCCGCGCCTTCAACAAGACCGACTCTTGATTCGTGGCTGCTGTTGCTCCCTTCTGAAAAAGAAAAACATTGCTTTAATGATCCTGATTACGCAATGAAGCAATATATTGGCTAAACATGGAAAATCAACATATGGGCATATCATGGCTTGCGAATATTTGAAACAAATGGGAGACAGGTGACCAAGAAGTTTAACTATAGAGTTGTGCATAGCAAGAAATATTGGTAATCCCGGACGTAAAATACATTACTCCACATGAAAATAATTATTTGCCGCAATATTTAGCCATCGTCACAAAGATATTGAAGTTCTGAAAATAAAATAAAACGTTTACCAGTGTTATGCTAAAATAGAAACATTCTAGTTTTGAAGAGGTCCTAACCTTCTTCGTAAAGTCAGAAAAACACCATTTCGGGCGACAATGTGCTAACATTGCAGAAAATATTTCTTGTAGTTACTTTAACTGACTAAGATAGTGAGTGTGTGTGTGAATGGTGACAAAAGTGGCTGCTACTGAAAAAATAATAGATACCATCTATAAGATATTGAGAAAATAAACTTTTTTAAAGGAGTAACGTCTTTTTTGCCTTAAGAGAACTCATGTTCCTTAAATTAGCATAGTTAACCTATTCTTAAGATATGAAGCAGGTCTGGAAATGTCAGCTGTGAAGAAACAGCATCCGAACAAAAAAAATGGCTAATTAGAGACCTTAGACATATTGTTAAAATCTTCAATTTTATGCACTAGAAAATGTCCTAACTTGGTGTTCATACAAGATGTTCTTACAGTTGGGTCTTAGTTTGCTAAGAAGACAAAATAGTCACATGATCCTCACTTTACCACTCACCCTCTATAGTAGAAAATAAGTGGGCCCAGAATCGACCCATGTGGAAACCTCTTTTATCAAAGGGGCAGAAATGAAACCTTTTGCAGATATACACCAACCCACAACGCTAATTACTCTAAAACCAGTGGACAGCCCTATTTCAGAGTGATTTAGAAAATTAGAGTCTTCACCAAATTTGGCAGCACAGAGGTAAAACTCTGAGAATTTCAAAGTCTGTTCAACATTTACCTTCCGTTCGCTCATCTGTCCACTTGTTGCTTTGTGTCTGGCTGAGCAGAGGGGAAACACTTCTCGAGGCATCAAACAATAATTCATCCAAACTAGAGAACTCCTGAAAACCTCCTTCAGATGGACGTTCATCACAACCCAATCGCCTACTTTCTTTGTTGCCTCCTGTGTATTCATCACCCTCGTAGCTCATTTATCTTCATAATCATTCTTATTGGCATGAGTAGGTAGAAAACCAAAGCTCTCTAAGCTGTTAAATCCTCTTTTTAGATCTCCTTCATTGTCTTCAGTGCTAATGAACAGAAGGTCTGCTGCAGGTGTACCGTCTCCAATAAGCTGTTGAAGGATGTTTGCTGTTGCAAATGAGATTTCTTCATTGTTGTGCTCCCTTCTATTGCCCCCAAAAGTGGATAAAACTGCATTTAAAGCATTAAAACTTTCTGCATCATCGATCCCAGCATGCTCTCCAGACACGCTGTGATCGTCAGCTGCTTTGCCGATGTCGCGGTCCTCAGTCCATCCATTGACATCTTCTTCTGTAGATTTCTTTTCTTCTGTCAACATGTCATCATTTGACTTCCAGACTATTCCCGTGATTGAACTTTCCTCTTCCTCTCCACTTTCCTCAATTTTTCCCTCTTTATCACTTTCAGCTATCCTTGTAACATTTCTTTTGGAAATTTTCCCATCCCTGTTTAAGTCATCATTAAAGCTCAAAAAAGAGAAAAACAGAGGTTGAATATCATCATTTTCATGTGGACCTTCATCAAACTTGTCGTTAAAAGATAAGCCATGATCCACTGTACTCTGTTTGCTTGTCCAAAAAAGTCCAAACTTGTGAAATAAGAGAAAGATGAAGCTACATTTCCGTCTGCACTGGCTTCATCTTCATTACCAGAATGCAGCTCGGAAATATTTGAATTTCTCGAATCTTTTCAGTCTTTCCAGGATGGAAAGATGTTCTTCTGGATAAATTATATCAGTCATTGGAAAAGGAGTCTTTACCCTGTGAATCATTCTGGATTGAGGAGTAACTGAGTCAAATCTTGGTTTAGGATGGATTTGCTGTAAAAAGAAAAAAAAAACCAAGACAAAAAATGTCTTTTTTTTAATTAAGGATTTCTTTCAATTGTGATCATTTTTTTAAAGCCATGAGACTAAAAATGATCCGTGTCAAGAAAAAGCGAAATAATAAAAGAACGTGTGATCACCAGAGAGCACTGTGGAGCTAAAGAAGAAAATTCAGCTAAAAGAAGTCGAAATCTGCCACTAATATTTAAAGCATGAAGGGATTCAAGTTGATTAATGCGAGGTAGAAAAACTTCTGTCTCATTGAGCAACTCATAGACAGATTTGAGAAATAAACATTTAATTGTAAATCACTTCAAAAAGCGAGAAAGCCACTGATTAATGCCCCGGCTAGAAGCAAAACCTCCTTCATTAATACCACCACCAGCCTCCACATCATGTCACCTCATAGATGGCACCCTGATGACAGCGCAGAGAAGTGATTAGCTTCACATAGGCGGACTATTAAAGAAGGAAGAAAAGTGTCCAGTGTAATTAGTCCGCCTGTCCACCCACCACAAAAGAACATTCATAGACATTCAGACATCAGCGTGATTAAATATCTCACACTGAACACTGTAGTTTTAGTCTTACCGTTGAACATGGGCTGAGTTGTGTGCATCAACACTCGTAGTAAAGATGAAGTTGTGAATGATTTGTAGACGGAGTCGGCGAGTGTGTTGACTGTAGTCGCCGTACTGGTCTTAACCCAAATAGTGGAAGCTGCAGAGGTATTGGAGATCGTGGGATTTGAGAGAGGTTTGTCCACAGGAGCGTCACTGTCTTCAGAAGACAACAAAGAACTTTTAGTCACTTGACATGTTGATATGAGGAACATGTAATATGATACAAGACAAAGTAAGGCATTTGATTGAGAATTTTTAGTAAATCTAAACCAGGCTCCTCAGAAGGAAACACAGATGCAATGTAAGTGGTGGGTTCTATTTCAGAGCTGGTTGCAATGTCTTCATAGAAGATATCTGTCACTTAATGTTCCCACATGAAGCAGTGGACAGTTCAGACATTAGAGGAACATTTTCTCTGTCCTGGTCTGAATGAATCTTCATCTCTCAACTGTGAACAAAGAAGACAGAAAACAAACCCACATTGAGAAAATGTGTTTGGTTCAAGATTGAAAAGAAAAATGAAGGTGAGGCAAATGACCTTTGGTGGAAAGCATCGACAGTGATGCCTCTTCGTGATTTGGCGACGGGTTTGCTGGAGGATAGGTTGTTCGAGCAATGGGGAAAAGGAATCCAGGTTGCTCGCCTGCTTGGGTTACCCAGGTTTCACTATCGTGATCTGAACCAGGATTCATGAAAGGCCAGTTGCTGGTATCAACTCGTCGCCTTTGATCCAGTTCTGATCAGTCACTTCATCCCTGGAACTCGGCTCCTTGACTCTGGTTTTTTGGATGACGGAGGAATCCCGGGTGGTTTTTGGGGATGAACTTGTGCCAACCTGGGATGGAATATTTTGAGTCCCTTTGGGTTGATTGGTGGGTTGATTTTGGTTATGCGAAGGCTGGATTTGGGTAAACTCTGGTCTGCTCAGCTGGGATCTCCTCAACCGGGTGATTCCCATGAGCCGGATCCAACGGATTCTTGTCGTGTGGCTTCTCCAATCCAGCTACAGGCGGTACCTTAAAGAAAAAGGAAGGGAAGATCAAAATGTAGAACCTTTTAAAGATTGTAGAAGTAGAGAATGATGGTTTTCTTCAATGACGATAAAGCTTTATTTGCTGAATTCGCTTGGATAATCTGAGTTGAGGACTGGAGTTTTTTTCTTTTCTCTTTGTCATAAATTCCCAATTGATATGGGTTCATTATAGTAATTGGACTATAATGACTATATGACATTGATTGGAATATGAACGTTTGCTGATGTAATCATAATCAAAGTGAGCATTTATACTTAACAATAATTAGTACATTTTTGATCAGCTTAATTGGAGTTTCTCACCTCTTTGCGGCCTCCAATGTCAGAGGTGGAGTCACTTTCTGAAAAAAACATAAAAATGAATCCTCACAAATGACTGACATAACTAGAATAGCTTTAAGGAAGTTTGTCTGCATCATACCGGGATCTTCTAACGGCATGTCGACTATGATTTGATCACTCCATCGTCCTCTGAGGCCATTGGTGCATACAGCCACCACCTGAACCACGTAGCTACTGTTAGCCAGCAGGTTGGAGATTATAGCACCCTGCAAAGTCACACACGTCAAGTTCAAAGCTTTTAGTTTGAGGAAATAATACATCATGTTACAAGAGTTCTCTTGGGAATTATTGTGCTTATATAAGCCCTCACCACAGAGGATGATGACTTATTGCCAAGGATCACGACGATTAGCTTTATTGTGTCTTCTTCTCCCTTTCCTTATAGTTCAATGGAGAATTCATTAAACCCTCTGGTCCTGCCTTCGGTTCTGTCAAAGCCCGCATGCTTTGAAAGAAAGTGTGCTTTCTTTATTTAAAACGATTAATTCAATATGGCGCAGGTAAACTGCAGTCCATTTTTAGAAACATTTTAGGGATCACTGAGTGAATGGGATAAACTGGAGCTGGGTAATGAGGATTAGAACAAAACCGCTGCATACTTACATAAACATTTGCTTTGTATAATAGCAGTATATAATTTAGCAAAGATCTCTCAGAGTTTTTATTAGATTAAAAAGTGGAAACCAAACAACTAATATTACCTGTACAAACAAACAAATGTGGCTTGTTCCAACCAAGTTTATGGGTTAGGTTCATCTCTTGTTAGTTACACTTGAAGCTGTTCAGTGACCTGGTAAAAGAACTACACTGTGACCAACAATAATTACTCAATCCCTTTTTAATCAATCTACATTCCAGCAGCACAGAAACTGACAAAAAGACAGATATCAACTTCATTTTTATTTGAATTATCTCTTCATACCAACAAGAGGAAAATGATGCAGAACGTTAACTGTTCAATTCTTCATTATGCTTTGATTCTTTTTGGTTCATCTTAAAATTTTCCAAAGGACCTTTTAGTTAAGATCACTACAGCCAACCTCCACAGAAACAGCCTCAGAACATAACTCTGGCACGTTCATAAAAGATTAAATCAATCAAAGTTGCTGAATGTGTACCGTCTGGCTTTGGATTTACTCTGGTGTTTGCATACTCGCAAGCATGCGTGTCACACCGCATGTGCTCAGAGGTCTTCTGTCCCCCACTACAGTTCTGGTCAGAAGGTGTGAATATCCCCCTCAACTGCGTACCGGCTTTTTAGGAAACTGTCTAGACAAGGGGTGGGCAAACCTTTTTTATTTGTGGGCCATTTGAGTTCTAAACGTTTACAAAGGGGCTGGAACAGGAGCAGATGAATGGTATACTTTGGTAACCTCACCTCATTGGAATATGGAGGAAGCATGTGCTATAATTTCCGATGAAAATGAAGAAAAGCATTACAATAAATGCAAAGACGAATCAGTTGCAGCAAGTCAGTCTGTAGGCGTGTTATATTTGAGCGGGAAATGGAGAGCCATCGGGGCCACTACAGGCACGTAATCAAGCACGCTAGATGTAACATCTAGCGCATTAAATTTCAAATCAAGCACAATAGCGCTTAAAAAAAATGTGCATCTTGCGCACTAGGTTTAAAATGTAGGTTTGAAATCTAACACGCTCATTGATGTGCGTGTATTGACCATGATGGCTTTCTCTATATGAACGCATGATTTATTTTGATAACGTGCACATCACAGAGACACACACATTTTAATAGGAACAATGTTGCTATCTTCTCAAAAAAAACGATACACCTAGAGTGCGCCATCTAATGAGGAAATACCAGAATTGCAGGGGAAATAAAACAATAATGTTTTTATTTACATTTTTTAAGTTCAGTGGGCCGGATTAGACCATTTAACGGGCCGCATGTGGACCGTGGGCTGTATTTTGCCCATGCCTGGTTTAGACGTTACTTGGACCTTGTTATCAATACATCTGCAGTCAGGTGTCATGTTCTGACTGCGTCTCATTTCCTCCCTCCTTTTCCTGCTGTCTTACTGTGGCACATCACACACACAAGCTGTGGAGCTTTTAGTGGCAGTTTAAGATTTTATTATGATCCACTTGAGCTTTCAAACATCATTGCCACGGTAACCCACATTCCGTCCAGCGCAGAGCCAACTCTTTTGATTTCCACCAATGGCTGTTTCAGCTCCACTCCACCCAACTAGGCTGTTCAGAATCTGTTTGGAGCTTGCTCTTGAACTGCTTGGAGCTACCGTACACATGAATTTTCCCAGCAGGAGGTTAATAAAGTATCTGTATCTGATTACAAAGCTTTCAATCAGTGGGTAATGTTGTAAGGTGTTTTTAACAACCGTTTGGTGGTTTTTGGAGGTCGTTACAGAGACTTTGTAGTCTCTTTACAAACTCCACAATAGAATCAGAGAAGTGGATTTCAGATTATCAGAAGAAAATCAGACAATGTGAGAATATTTTGCTGTTGTCACAGAGCTGGAACATCTTGTTCCTCTCATTATGGTCTCTCTGTTGAAACAAAGAGTTGACGTGGCCTTCTAAAACTTGCCAACCTCCAGTCAGGGGCTTGACGTGTCCGAGGAAGAAAGAGCGTGAACACTCCCTTTTATTAAAGGTTCATCACACTGAAGGTTCAACATACAAACCGCCACATCTTCATCAGTTTGATCTTCAGCTGCAATGTATTCTCTGCTCATCCTAATGGGCGTTGTGCTCATCTCTCTGAACGTTTCATCTCAACTCTCACCTGCAGAGTCTGGTACGATACTTGTGAAACTCCACCATCTGGTAGAAGTTATGTTTATAAGAGAGATGTTTTAAAATGTGTTTATCAGAGAAAAGAAAGAAACATGTCTTTTCTCCATGTAATTGAAAATAGATTTCCAGGTTTAATTCCAAATGCTCAGACAAACAGCTCTATATTACTCTGACACTCAATCATTTCTGTCCAACTACAGAAATAGAAGCATGTGTACTTAATACGGTGAAATACTAAAGCAGACTGCACATCTTCAGATCTTTCTGTACCCAAAGTGTTGACTTTTTCCACTGACGGCATGTTGTGTTAGTTTTGTCTGATTTGTGTATTTTCTCTGTCTTTGCATTATAACTGGAAGTAGACTGTTCCGCGTTGGGTATGCCACTAATGCCCATTGGTTTGAGGAGGTCAAAGACGAATATGAAATTAGAAAATACAAAATTTTCAAAAACTCGAGAAAGAGAAGTAAAGTTCTTCTTTGAGCAACTGTGAAGTGAGTCCAAAAGGACAAACATTACTTGCAGGTAAAATACATTATTTAAACGATTGTGTTCTAACTACACATTTGAAAATGATTAAACATGGCAAAACTATTACTAAACTCAACCTAGAAATAAAACTTTAATAAATAGCTTCTTTTTATTAAACTTGAAGACTTGTTACTATGAAAAGAAATATCTTACCACATCTTGGTCTCCATCTGTTCGATATTCTTGCTTAATCTGGTCACGGCCTTGAAGTTTCTGGTAGGTGACGCTGTACCAGTCAATGGTGGTGTCATAAACCCCTCGTGGGCGCTCCCACGTCACCACAATGGTGGTGTCATTCTGCGCATCGGCTTGGACATTTTGTGGCTCAGAACTGCAAGCTGGAGATGACAACAACAAAAAAAAAAACCCAAATGAGTAAAAGAAAATAATTAATTCCATCATTTAAGGAATGTTCTGCTAACCTTTAAAAACCTTCCCAGAACGTTCTGGGAACATTAAATTGTTAGCTGGGTAAACTTTATATGCATAGGTTTAAATAATACATTTTATGTCTAGTGGGGTTAACAGTATTTTAATCGACTGAACAAGAATTGCGAGAAGTGAATTTTTATTTTTAAAAGATCCATTTAGCAAGCAATTTTTAGAACAAATGAAGTGGTTCTGTGAGTACGTCCATGCAGGTATTCATTTGGTTCAAGTGAAGAGCCCCTTCTCTGAATCTCTGAATACTTTATTTCAATTTCAAAAGGAGCTGCAACATTAAGTACTGGCCCTGAAAGGAACTACAAAGTCCAGCTGCTTGGCAACAGACAAAAGAAACCTACTTTCCTTTGGGGTTAACTTTGTGATAAGTAGGATCTCGAATAATATCTCTTCTATTTTAATAATTCAAATCAAGCTGACCATGGATTACAAAGCCTCAGTAGCATTTTAAAAACCAACTGGGCATTAGTACCGATCCCCCAAAGTAGTATGATTAATAACGCAATATTCATATTGATTTTTGAGGAGAATCTCAATTTTTTGCCACCTAAATTTAGCATAAATTAAAAGGACGAAAAGCTTGATACACATTAATAAGAAGCCACCTTTTTGGCTGCAGTTTCATAATGTAGTATTTCTGGTCAGAGTTAAAGTGACCAATCTGTTCAGATGTAAAATTACCCTGAAAAAATAAAATGTTTTCAGGAAATCTTTTAGAGATGCATCACTGTGAGGAGGTTAGTGGTGTACAGCTCTGCAATCCACTACAAACAGGATTTTAGATTAGACTACGAGAAATACGTGATTGTGTGTTGAAAAGTAGAATAAAAAAACTCAGTATTACAACCTCTCAAAATTGGGCAAATTCTCTTTCAGATAAGCAACATGCTAGAACTGAAAGAAAAACACGTTTCAGAAAATGTTTTTTCTGTCACCATTCACCAAAAAAAGATGATTAAAGAAACTAAAATCATCATACCTCCACTGCCATGACTGAGTATTGGATGACTGTATATGATAATGTCTGAATATAATATTACACACTAAATTAATTAAAGGTGATGTTGTTGTAATGATGTATTAGGTATAGACTGAAGACTGTAGCAACAACTGAGTTGTGAGCTCAGTCTTTTTAAATAAACAGGAATCTAATGATAATTGATATAGTCTAATGATATGAGTCTGCAATAAAGTTTATGATGATGATAGCATGTGTTTGTGTTTTTAAAACTAAACAATTAACCTTTGGTCAAATTTGTCAAACGGAAATAAATTATTCTCACAATTCGTCCTTCCCTTCCATAGATGTTCAGCTCAATTTTAGAAAAGAACAATCCAAAAAATATGATGCGTTCATAAATATGTTTGATTCTAAAAAAGTTTTGCACACTTCATAACATTTACTGAACGGACGTCAATTTATTCATGGCAGGGAATCTTTTTTTCAACTATGTCTACACTGTCAGCTGCCAATTAGAGAATTTTATCAAAGACTGGTCAAGAAACATTTGGAATTGAGAAATTATGTTATCAATCAACTTATTAAATTGTTATTTTGAGCTTGGATGTGACTTTTAAATTTCCAAACAAGCTCTGAATGCTGAATTTAAACATTTCTATTCATGAGGTCTTCTATCCAACCAATTTTTGCATGAGAAAAAAATAATTTAGATCCTTTCTATTAACAGACCGTATTGAAAGTTCAACAAACAGTGGTCTTTAGATTGGGGTATTTATTCTCTTAGTTTTCTTAAATTCGACCTTGGAATGAACTTGTTAAGATACTACTAAGAAGCTTGGCAAACATCCAGGATGTTTTCAACTTCTGACGCAATCTTTTAAGCAGGGGAATGCCAAGTCAAGTGATTTAGAGATGTTTGTCCCAGTGGTTCCAAATTTATTAATACAGGATATCTTGGACCTTTGGGTCCACCTCTGGGTCTCATTCTGGACAGATGTGCCCAAAACACCTCACCAGCAAGGCGTTCAGAAGGCATCCTAACCATATTCCCGAAACACCCCATCTGGCTTCTATCGACCCAGAGGACCAGTGGCTCTACTCCGAGTTCCTCCCGGATGGCAGAGCTCCTCACGCTATCTCTGAATGAGAGCCCAGCTACCCTGCAAAGGAAGCTCATTTAGGCTGCTTGTATCCACAATCTCATTGTTTCGGTCACCACCCACAGCTGATGACCATAGGTGAGGGTAAGAACGTGTTGATTGGTAAATTGAAAGCTTTGCTTTTTAAGTTTAAAGAAAAAATTTGACAATTTTTTGTTCAATTCAACCCGTTTCTGAAAACCTACTGGGTGTGAGCACCTCCTCCACTCCAGTGTAGGAAGCAAACACTTGGCCCATGAACTGCTGCTGTTGCTCCCTGAAGTTATTCTGCAGATAATCCGTCAGCATCACGTAACCGGCCTGCTCCAGAGTCATCACCTCACAGAAGACCTCCAGCTGGTAACACGCAGATGGAGAAGTTAGTGAAGAGGAAATTTAACTGGAGCATGAAAAAACACGTGTCTACAACTTCTTCTTCACTGCTACATCGGTGCCAAAATCCTGTAAAGTGACAAACTGATGCTTGCATGTGCATTTTAAGAAGCTTGTGTTGGTGCCAGGCTGAGGTAGACAGACAGAAATGCTCTATTTTTGGTTAGTTTAAACACACGAGTGAATAATCTTATCCCATTTTGAATATTTGTACATGCAGCATCTGATTTGCTTCAAATTTAACTAAATGTATTCTTTTATGCATAATATTTTTATCAGTTGCTGTATTTCTAAAGAATTTAAACTTGAAATTTAGTGACTTGCTTTTGGCTTATGTTGCTACTTTTTTTTTTCTTACATTTTTTTTCACATCACTACAGACCAAACGTGTGTTCTGCAAGTTTGCGTTTGAACTGAACTTGTCACTTTAAATTATGTCAGCGTTTTTTGTTTCGCCTGTTCGTGTTTCTGTGTGCAGATGGATAACAACAAGCCTAAAACCAAACAAAAATCCGTCCTGATATAAAAATACTGACTTACATTATGTTTGTACATTTTGCTGTGATCCTTTTATTTAGCTAAACATTTAAGCAAATAACTTATTAAATGATTATGGCAGGGTTTTATATATATACATAAACAATTAAAATGCATAAAAGTTTTCTTGTTACATTATAAAAAAAACACAACAGTCACTGACATCAGCAACTTTGTATTAATAATTTTATTCATGAAGAAAAACATTATATGTTAAGAATTTTTTTAAAGCTGCTTTTTTTTTCTTTTATTTGTCTGTAACCAGTTGATTTCTTCAAAGTATTGCCGAATAAAAAGATTATATTTACAGGTGTGTTTTAGTGGAAGTTTTAAAATGAACTAACCTGTGCCTCTGAAATGGCCACAGTCTGTTTAAAGACGATCCATTCCACCACCTCAGAGCAGGGTGGCGTGGTCATGGATCCGTTGTAGATGTAGTATTTATCAGTGTTGTTGGGCAGTAGGGACCTTAAGGTGAAAGTGTCCAGAGACGCTTTCTTACCTGGTGAAAACAAGAGCTTTAACAACAAACTTTGTATTTAATGTACCAGATGAACCCTTTTAAAAATGATTGTATCTAATGCCAGCACAATGAATGAAAAAAATGTTGTAAAACAGCAAGAATCATAAAAAAATGTGTTACTTACCAAACCGGCTGACAGTGTCGATGGCTTCGATAATAGGACTGAAGTTTTCGTTATCGTCCAGTCTAACCTGTATCAAAAAGTGAGCATCTTACCATATTTTAAAGGTTAATAAGAATAATCTTCCAAAGGAAAATGCTCCATCAATAAGCTTTTAAGCCTCCTTCCGCTGAATGTGAACATTTTTGTGAATACCATATCTCGAAAACCACTAAAGGAATTTCAATTAAACTGTCGACAGAAATCAGTCCCCGCTATGGATGAACTAATCAGGTTTTCCGAGCCATGCAACCAAATGTCAAGGTCAGGCATAGGCATAGGTCATGACTTTTAAAGCTATCTTTAACTTTTTAGGCACCGTTAGCTTTTTGGGCTACTTTCAAACTAATTTTCGCTTACTTGAACTTTTTCATCTACTTTTAGCTTTTTAGCTATCTTCAACTTTTCAACTTTTTGTCTCTTGTAAACCATTTAACATACTTTTAACTTTTTAAGCTCCTTAAAGCCTTTTCAGCTACCATGTTTTGGACTATAAGTCACACCAGAGTATAAGTCGCACCAGCCAAAACAACGCAGACAAAAAATAAAAAAAACACTATATAAGTCGCACTGGGATATAAGTCGCATTTTTTGGGGAAATCTGCAGATCTCTTCAGTTGTTTTTATGTTACCAGCAAAGTTTAAACTAAAGTGCTCTCCTGCAGTAAAGTGTGAAAATGACCTGCAGTATATTGTGAAAATGATGATAAAAATGTGTTAATAATTCCTCATACAAGTCGCTCCGGATTATAAGTTGCACCCCCGACCACAACTAAGAAAAAAACTGTGACTATAGTCGAAAAAAATACTGTACATTTAGCTTTTTAGCGATTTAAAACTTTTAAAACCTTTCTGCAATTATATAGCTTTTAACGTACCTTTAACTTTTGAAAGTACATCAATTTTCTGCTTTTATTAGCTTTTTGAGAAACTGCTTGACCTTTCAATAAAAAGGCATTCACTTGGTTGTTTGTGATGTAGTGCAAGTTTGGTTGGCAAGTGTGGTTGGCGTTGACTTGGCGTTAACTTGTTCTTGGTTTTTTTTTTTTTTTCACCTCAAACAGCACAGCCAAAGCAGCGATCCTCCCTCCTTCCTCAATAGCATCATCAAGACTTTGAAATTCCTCTTGATTGTAGGAGAAGATCTGCATCTATACCACAAACAGAAAACATTTGGTAAATTTTTGCACATAGTTGGTTAAAAGAAGATGTGCTGCTGTTTCACACCTCAAGAGGGTATTTCATCCTATTCAGGCTGTGTTCTGACCCATCTGATGTGGCATTGCAACGTCCCCAGTGGAAGATGAGTCTGGCAACATGAAACCTGGAGCTCAGACCTCCTCCACTCACAAAAAACTCCCCATCCACGTCAATGGCCACTGAAACATAATATTAATCAAAGCAAATAGTGTTTGTTAGAGGGTTACCTGTTTTCCTACAGTGGACAGTCACTAAATCAGCTCAAAGTTTTGACCTTGTGTCCAGGGACATGAGTGTTTGTAGTTTATTGTGCACATGCAAATGTAGTGTTATGTAACTAGAACACTGAGTTCATACAACTTTCTTAGTTTAAGAGAAAAATACACACATCGTGCTGTTGCTACAAATTTCTATAAAAAATTGTCACATCCAAAATTTCACCTTAAATTAGACTGGATTATAGTATGTAGGAAGTTTCTTTGAAGTACAAGCGATTAATTGTTTGGACCAAGAAATAATTAGATTCACCTCCATCTGCCCTATAAATTTGTAACGTCAACTTTTGTGGACCCTTGAACTTTGGTTGCATGATCCTTAAGACTGATCAGTTCATCTATAGTTACTTCTGAGTAATTGTATGCAGTTTTATTAAAATCCTTTCAGAGGTTTGAGAGATATTATGTTCACATAAAAAAAAAAAAACAATGCAAAAAAAATACTATTTTATTTTACACATGCATTAGAATGTGTACGGATCACAGAAATATGTCCAAATATCTCTAAAAACTATAAAGTCAGAGTGATTGATGTGCTGTGGGTTAATTTGTTTTGCTAAATTGCAAAAATACCCATTCTACCTTTAATTTGCATTATGCTGATGTCTAGATGCTTTCATTTGATTTGTTCGTTTGCGTTAACAGGCAATCAGGAGAGTGATTGGTTGATTTTGGTTTTCCACTATTTAGAGAAAGGGAATAAAAGTGTTTTTCAGCATATTTTCATTTCCTGTAATCCTATTTTGTTTTCACTGGAAACCAATAACATGTTTAGATGGTTTATGATAAGCCTAGAGCACCACACACCCTCCCACAGAGCCGTTATTAAATGTGGGGGGTTTGTTGTAACTCCTGGTAAAAAGAGTGACCGCAGGCAGGTAGTGGTTTGGGGAATTGTGGATCCACTGGGAGAACTTCAATGAGATGAAGAGTGATTTTTAATGAGTTAACTGCATAACTGGTTTTAAAGAAGTGGTTCAATTGAGGAATGTTTCCTAATTGGTGAGAGAAAATTAATTGAAAATCGCATCCAAACCTATTAAAAAACACTGTTTGAGGAATCATCCGAAGCTAAATCTCCTTCAGATGTTTTAGGCTTTATGAACCATTCGCTTTTATGAGACTCTGCAAGTTACATTTCTTTTATTGTATTACTGCCAGCTGCACAATTGTCTTTTAAATATGCAATTTCCTTCTGACATGGCAGAGCAAAACGAGAAAAAAAAAAGATTAATTTAAGACTATTAAACATATAGAGCACGCACATCCACATGCGCCTGCAGCTTTGGCAGTGTGAGAGAGATAGTTATGATACTGTCGCTCATCCACTTTCATCTGTTTATCAGTCCAGACATCACTTCATGCCGTCTCCTCACATTGCCTCCTCCCTTCTACTCCATATACATTTCATGTCTGCTCTTTGCCTCCTTCTGCTGCAGTTTCGTCCCTCCCTCTCGGCATTGATCCTCTCTCATGAAGTTTCTCTGCTGTCATCCCCGCGGCTGTTTCCCTCTCAATTATGTAGTCTCTTTCTTTTGCTTTTTTTTCTCTGAGTTTTTCCCCTTTAAATCCTTTTTGCTCTCTCCATCATTAACCTCTAAGTTGTGGATAAGTTGTCTTGCGTTTGAACCAATAAGCTTCTTTCAAAACCACGGATTAACATGTGGTACTTACAAGATGTCAAAATTGTACACATACATGAGATGAACACAGTCAGAAACTAGTTCTCAGTTTTAAGGTTCCTTCTTTGGTAAGTTCTTGCTAACGCTGGAGTGAAAATACTGTATATGTTCAGCACAAGTGGGCAAGCTTTCCGTCTAAATTTTTTCAAAAACTTGCATTTAAATCCCCAAATAAGTAGTTTATTTTTCTTTACTTGAATGGTTGTGTGGCCCTGCAACAGACTGGTGACCTGTTCGGTGCATATCCCTGCCTCTCGCCTGAAATCAGTCTGGATAGGCTTTAGCACCCCCCACGACGTCGCTAAGGATAAAGCGGTTCAGAAGATGAATGAATCAATGTCATAATCTCACAGATTTGGAGAAATATGATTGTTTGGTAGAAAATGTAGATCTTTGTATACTTCTTTTGTTTCTACTTCTTTTGTTACTTCTTTTATTTTTATTATTCAAAAGTGTCTGTAGTTTACAGTCTTATATTACCCAAGGAATCTACAGAGTATATATATTGAGCACACTTGTAAGAACACACTTCTTTTGTTTTCCCACAACTGTATAAAGAAAGCAGACAGTGACGCATTTCTTTGCAGACAATTCTGGTCTGGAGAGAATGCTACCCTTGTCGACAAGTAAAACAAAGTTCTCTTGTTGGTTCTCCGATTAGCACAACTTTGGGAGAACAATTCATTCTTTTCCCTCCAACAATAATATTTTTCTGAGTCAGGGATTGTTTTCATACCAGTTTTTCCATTATTGTGAATGGTGGTGGACTTTGGAGTCGGTCTGTCCCAGCCTTCTAGCTGCAGGTTCTGGAACTGCAGCCTGACTTGAGTGAAGGTTTCATCGATGTCCAGCGGAGACTGTCGCGCACCATTACAGGAGGGATACTTCTTACCCCAACTCTGCTGATTCAGGCCACCTGTCAGCAAACAGAATGAGTCAATGTTATCAGACATAGTGAGTACTTTTTGCACAAGATCAATGGTTTTCCTGATATTAGTATAAGCAAATAGCTTCCTCATCAGTCAAAAAGAATTGAATAGAAACACAGAAAAAGACCACAAGAAAAAAAATATATATTTTAGTTAGATCAACTGTTGTAAATATCCCATATGTTACTGTTTAGATCTGCAAGAAAGATCATGAACAAACTTTTAGAAATAATAAAACAAAACCTCCCAAATTCCTCAGTGTTATAATGTGGATGTGGAAGGAGGAGGACCCAAATGCAGGACATAAACAGGATTTATTGACAAAGTCCAGCAAGGCGACAAGGCAAAATGACAGGATCAACAAAAAGGAATGTCTCAAAGTTCAATTATATAAACTTGGTCAGGCAGCCAGGAAGACCTCGCTGGGAAGAATGGCAATGACCGGACCAGGAAACCAGGGGAGACTGCCTAGGCATCAGGCTAACAACACACACGACTGGCATTGGGCTAATAGTCACAGGTGTTTTGACTCAGGCTGAAATCCAGGAGATGGAGGGAGGTCCAGGGCTCCTTGTGGTGGCAGGTGAGGGGATCATGACAAAAAGGGTGGGTCATTTGTAAAATATAATAATATCATATAATTTGCAAGCTAATGTAAGTATTTAATGCCTTTTAAAAAAAATGTGTACAAAATACATTTTTCAGTAAAAAAATAAACAAGTTGATTTCAAATCTGTGAAGTTCTACATTTCCATTGTGTCCTCGGGCTTTTCATGCATCAGTGATTCTGTAGGACTTTTGGAATTGTGATATCCCAAAATCACTGAAAGAACTTAATTAAACTGCCCTTATTTGTTCACTACCAACTGTAGATGAACTGATTGAGTTTCACAGTCGTACAGTTAAAGCTGCTGGTCACAAATTCTTGTGAACACAATACGACCCAGAGCTGTATAAGGTTTTGAATAAAAGCTCTGAATAAACTGATAAAGTTTGTGATATGGAGCTGGCAAAACCATGGTGTTTGATGCTTTGGCATTATTTTATTCTTGTATATAAGTCGCCATAAGTTTCTCCAATTTTTTTTTAAACTTTTTGGTGGCATCAAAATTAAAACTGCCACTTTTTTTTTTTTCGCAAAACAATAAAATTTTGCTCAGCTGCTTGAATTACGGGATACAAGACAACCAGCATCCACATAAACATCATAGACATCCATTCGTTTAACAAACACATTTAAATCCAATGTGAGAACCTCACAAAGGAAAGACAAACTTGCTTTATTGGTTTGTAAAGCTCTGTCAGTGTTCATTAAGAATAGACCATATGTTAAACCTCAAAAGCTCAGTGTGCTACTCTCCTGATATTCATGAGGGCATGACACGATGTAGCATTCCCTTTTAATGTGAAAAAGGAAGCAGTGCGTGTAAATATGTTTGATTTTATTCATGACCGTGTTGAAAACCTGCACCTGCATCCACTCAAATGTTCACCACTTTAAATGCATAATCTTTTATGTAGCACGGCATTATTTGGCTCTATGTACACAACATGCTCCAATATTCATTTAAACTAACTGCACACAAGGTATGAATCTTCAACTGTTGTTTTTCTTGTAATGAAGAAATGCGAAACTCCAATTACAAGAAAAAATGTGCGAATTTATTGCATTCAATGTCAACTAACACTTCCAAAGTCAGTCGGTAAGGGAAAGTGGAAAAAATAGATCTTTAACACTAGGACAACTAGAACGCTCAAACTATATAAGTCCCATGGTCGTTAATTTGACGATGAGTGCTACGGCGACGGCGTCATACACGGAAGTGCCTCAATGACTGACAAACCTTTTCTCAAATCCATTTTTGCTCACAGAGATTTCGCCTGAGTAGCGCCACAACGGTTGCCAAACAACCGTAACCGTGCTATGCTGGCGCACGAGGAAAAGTTACAATGTATTTAATAGAGGGATTAAATGACGGGTGTGGGAGTTAGAGGAAGAATTACTCAGAACTCGTTTATAGTGTTTTATTTCAGTTAAAGTACAACATAGGAACAATATACCAAAAAAATGTCAAAAGCCCGTCAAAGATCAACGTAACTACAGAAATTAGAAGTCAACTTCTGTAAATTGCCAAATTGACGGCTTTGGTAGTAGTGTTAAGAAAATGTTAATGATAGGTAAATGAATTGATTGCATCTGTCAGTAACAGGTCTATAATGTATAAAAACAATATTTATTGCTGCATTTATGAGGAATTGCTAGTAAACTACACATTGCTCTTATGCATCAAATCTACATTTACGTCTTTTCACCATTTTACCAATTTGAAGTTAACAAAAACTTAAAGTTTATTGACCAAACCACACAATCAAACGCCTTGTTATGCAACTTATTGTGTGAATCGGCGTGCGTTAGTGTGTACAGTGACGACAAAGACGAAAATGAGGTCATGACAGATGGGCCAACTGTAACCTGTCACACATGACTTAACACTTATTGGTTTTTAATTTACAGTCTGGTTTATCAAACGTGTTAAAAAAAAGGTTAAAAAAAAGGTGGTGTTCTTTTATTGGTTACGATAGCTGGTTAATAGGTTAGGAATTGTTTCTACTTAATTTCCATCGTATTCAGTTAAAAAATGGGATTTTTAAAAAGACATTTTGTGTCTTGTTTTTGTATAGCAAAACGGATAATAACAACCAAAAATTCTGACAAGCACAGTGGCCTCACAGCAAGAAGGTCAGCGGTTTCAGGTCTCGTAGCTGGGCGAGGCAAAAAACACTAGGTTTTTCTGTGTGAAGTTTGCATGATCTTCCTGATGTAAGCGTGGGTTTTCTCTGGTTACTCTGATTTTGTCCCACCCTCCAAAAGGTCATGCATGTTAGGTTGATTGTCAGCTATAAAAATTGCCCCTAGGAATGAATGTGTGTGTGGCCCTGCAACAGATTGGTGACCTGTTCGAGGTGTACCCTGCCTTTACGCCTAAAATCAGTCGTGATAGACTCCGGTACCCCCATGCAAACCATGCGTTTCAGAAGATGAAAATCAGTGTATTTTTAATTATAAAACCTCTGAAATGTCTCACATACGGAGTTTAAATTAAAATTTTATTTATGTACAGAAAAGTCAAGCGAACTTTTCATTTTTCTTCTGAAAGAAACCGATTATTGCTGCACTTGCTGGAGCATAAAGGACTAAAACAGGAAGCACCTTTTGCTCCCAGGGTGGATCTCTTTATCCTCAAACCACCTCAGCTCAGCCCTGCTGTCAGGCAGAGGAGGTAAAAGCCCAGACACAAGGGAAATTCAGCAGGAAAGGTCAACAAGGCTGAGGCGAAGCAGAGAAAAAGTGATGGAAGGCGAAGCTATGGATGGAAGCACTGAAAGAAGAAAAGAAGTGTGCACAGACAAAGACTCTGCACTTTACAAATACTTGTTCTGTGCAGGACAAATAAAAAAAGGTCCACATCAGTCTGGAGAGGGGACAACCTCAATTTCTACAAATTAAACTCATTCCTGTATTAGAAAATCTCACATTACTGAGCCCGTTGCGGAGAAACCTGGCAAGGAAATATTAAACTAAATAATGTTGATTTAATATTTTTAAGGAAAGGTTTGCACCACTGTCGGCAAAGAAAGGTAGATATAATAAAATGATAAATTAGAAAGCAGGTGCTGGTTTTGTTTAAGGCCAAGCCTTTTAGTATCAATGCTGTAATACATAATTTAGCATTAAAAAAAAAAAAACAACATTGATTTATTTTGCTGAACAGCTATGACATAAAAATTTGTATAGAAATACGTTACATTTAAAAAAATGTGTTTGTCAGAAACTCAGAGAAAAAAAGTGTATAGAAGTAAAAGACATGTGCAGCAATTAAACCTTGTTTCAGTGCAAAAAGGCTCTTTTGAAGCCCATTTCACTCAAGTAAGGACCAAACTTTTTGCTTCTAAATATGTACATTTCAACTAGTATCTGCTGTTGATTTGAATAAAAACTGGTTTTTCAAATAGTTTAATAAAAAACATACAATAAACACCTCAGGACAAGTTTGTTTGACTTCAGAATGGTATTATCTTTACTTTTATATGTGAAGTTATTTGGACTTTACCCAAACTTCTGATATGTATTCAAATGTTTCATGTTGGAAGAATTTTAAGTATTTGAATATTTGAATTTGAGCCAGTTTAAGGCTCAAATGGTGAGGCAAAACAGCCACTATACTTGGTGGCCCTAAGTTAGCCTACTAACTGGAGGAGATGATGGCTCAGTGGTTAGAGTGTTCGCCCGCTGACTGGAAGTCAACCGGAAGTTTGCGGGTTCGCGACGTCTAGGGTCCTTGGAGAAGACACGTAACCTCCTGTTTCTCCCACCATTGGTGCTGTCGTGGGCAGTGTAGGAGTGCAGCACACAAATTTCCCTGGTGAGGGATGAACAGAGTTTGTAAAAATAAAAAAATAATAATGAAAAAAAAAAAGTTCAAATTTGAAGTGTAGTGGCTATTTTGTAAACATCCTTAAAATTATAGCAAGTTATTGCAACATCAACATTTTTGTGCTTCACTTGTTTATACACCTTTTATTCAAGTTTTATCTGAGGCCTTTAAAAAAAACATTTTCAGTTTTCTAAAACAAAAAGCAGAAGGTCTCAAACCTTATGTTACTTCTCCAAATGTTCAAAATCAACTAGCTTCAGAAAAAATTAGGCTTTGAAGAACTTTGTGTGTTGTGCAAATAAGTTTGGAATTTTTTCAGTTCGACATGGATAAAAAATTAAATACTTCATCTATTTATTTATCATGCCCCACCAGGTCTGCACTGTCTGAACAAAACCAATAAAATAGGAAGGTCAGCATTCGACATGAGGGTTTTAAAAAGCACCAGCAGATAGAAAAACAAGGATTGTCCACAGAGCTTGAGGTTATTCTGTTTCTACAACTAAGTAATAACCAAAAATTGGAGGATTTGTCCATATTTCTTTCATAAAAGACTTTTTTTTGTAGCATTTTTGGTAGGACTGTGGCACAGGGGGTAGCACAGTGGCCTCACAGCGAGAAGGTCGTGGGTTTTGAGAATTGGAACACTGGCCTTTCTGCGTGGAGTTTGCATGTTCTCCCGTGTATGCGTGGATTTTTTCCGGGTATTCCAGTTTTCTCCCACCCTCCAAAAACATGCATGCAAGGTTGTTTGGTCACTGCATGATTGCCCCCAGGAATGAGTGTTTGTGTTTTGTTGTAAGTGTGTTGTCCCGCAACAGACTGGGGACTTGTTTGGGGTGTACCCTGACGCTCGTCTCAAATCAGCCGGGATGGATTCCGGCACCCCCCCGCAAGCCTGTATGGGATAGACGGTTAAGAAGGTGACTGACTCTAGCAAATTTGACCAGCCTCCAGAGTGTCTGGATGACAGCAGGCTAAATAACAATCTATATTGTTTTATGTTTGTTTGTTTGTTTATGTTGTTGTCAAAAAATAATAAATCTTGACAAACATTTTTGCATCCTGAGACAAATCCAAATCATAAAATAGAGACAACAGTTTCAGAAACGCACATAACATCAGCATGAACGCCTAATCCCAGTTATCTAACTTTGATGCTCATGTCATCGGATTAGATGGATCATAAAAAAGTTGTCAGTGAAAGTCTTCTTTAACATCTAAGAAAATCAGTGCTGCAACGTAAACCCAGTTTCACCATGATAGCTTTACATTCTAAACACATTCAAGTGAGAATGTGTAGAAAAAAAGCAACTGGTTGTCTACAATGTGACAGTCTTTTTAAATCCTAAAAGAATGGAATGCAGAAATGTGTTATTGCTGTGAAATTATTAGTTCTTGAATAAGAGTAGAAAAAATAAAACCACAGTTTAAGAATTTTCTCCAGAAAAGTTCATTTCAACCAAACAGAAACAGAAAAAACCCAACAGTTTTTAATTAAAAACCCAGTGCATGACTAGGCGGTAAGAAAAAAAAAAGCATATTTGTGTAAAAGTAGAATTAAGTCATTTATATTCAAGAGAATCAATGATAACAAAAGCATTCATGTCTGCACAGATACTCAGAGACTGAATGACAAAAAAGATGGAATCAAACAAGATCTAAGCAACCAAATGAATCTATTATAAATGAGAGAAAGAAAGCACCGCACTTACACACACACGCACCTTCAAATCTGAGAGATCTGCAATAATGACGGTCTGTCACACACATCAGCAGAACCTCAGCTGAAAATCTGACCTGTCAGACTGGTGAAAAGGCAGGAAAAGTCCCTGTATGCCTACTATTGATCTTGAAAGCTTCAAGAAGATTTGAAGACTCAGAAGTATTAAATATTTAACACCTAAAGACTTTCCAAGATGATCCACCTTTCATCTGAAAGTTGGGTGGAACTACAAAAAATAAGTTAAACCCAAAAATCCAGCTGTTTAGTGTAGCTGCAAACAAATGGCAAAACTACATTTGATGATTGTTCTGACTTCTTAAGAATCACAATTTGTTCATAAAGAAAAGACTTGATATTTGTACATGAACACAATAAACGTCTAAAGTAAAGTTAATAGCACAATATCTGTGTAGTCGCAGAAGCTAACCGGAAGTTCGCGGGTTCTATTCCCACTGAGTTCACGTCTAAGGTCCTTGAAGAAGACACCTAACCCCCCCGTTTCTCCCACCATTGGTGCCGTCGTGGCAGCCTATTGCGGTGTAATGGAGCACACAAATTTCCCCGGTGAGGAATTAATAAAGTATACATTATCGTCATAATCCAATTCCACACCAAGACTGCACAGTGTATCAATCTATGTTGCGATATTAAGACCCGTAATCAGCAAATAGCAGAAAGCCGCAATTTTCCTAACGCTTTTGCTCAGTCCACCCTAGTTCATGTCTCTCTCACACAGTAACTCTGTGTGCGCACTCTGAGCAGGCACCTGACTGGTCAGGTCATTCGCAATAGTCCAATCGGCTATGTTTTAGCGGGTTTAAGGAACCCCTGCAAGAAAGTAGTTCGCACTGGTAGTGAAAATTATTTTGAGCCTTTAAAATTGCGAAAAATGTGTGCATTAATTTGTGCATCTGTTTTCATGTGCGATGTTTTTTTTTATATATATTAACAATAAATGAGGAAAAATTTATTTTTAATTCCTATTTTTAATTTTAATTCCCTGAAAAAAAATATCCGCAGCTTGTACAGTTTGACGGTAAAACTTGGTAATACAGGTTTTTTAATAGTGTGATTATACAATTATTGCAAAATAACTTTTTAAAAAGCAGAAGCATTAAGTATCCAATATCCGTATTGCAACATTAAACAGAAACAACCTTATTAAAAATTTGTCAAAACCATGCAGCCTTTATCTTACCATCTTTTTTCATACTGGTGAATGTGATAAAACACAAGATGATGAATAAACATTCACACTAAAGGTCAAGAATAGGCCACATGGTAAACATGCCTCCGAGTTCTTAATAAATGTCAAAATGCTGATTTTTTTTTTTTTTTTTTGTGGTAAAAGTGCACAAGGCCCTGCAGCTTTTCAACGTATCCTCATTATTTCAAAGCAAAAAGTCAAATCTGAAAACTTTTACGTCTAATAATAAATGAGAAACATCTAAGTTCCTGAAGATGATTTTGTTTGCTGATGACATAATGTTTTATTACTAGAAGTCATTTATATTCTCTATCAATATTAGACCAAAAATCCAATCAATTAAATGATTTTCAGAATCATTTAATAGATTAGGTGAGGTCAATTTATTTTTGTTGCACAATTAAAATATGACACATACTTAATTACTTATGGAGCGTAGAGGCCGGAAGCGGCCGCACTATTTATCGATCAAAATGGTCGAAAGCGTCTGTGCCACTCACGTTAGAAAATGTTTGAAAACAAGATTATTCAAAAACCGGATAATCTTGTTTTGTTCCACATTGTACTGAGCAGTTGCGCTAAGCAAAGCAAATTTATAACATTTGAATTGAACAACTTCCATAAAGTTCTGGTGCACTTCCGGTTTCTTGTTCATTCGAAAGCCCGTGCGCCTATTCAGAGTAAAAAAGGTGAAAAAAAAAAAAGAAAGAATTTTCAAATCTCTCAATGGGTTCAAGATTGATGCACAAGTAAAGCAAGCAGTTCAAATGAATATGAGTAAACAATTTTTAATAACTTTCTGAAGAATGTTATTATTTTTGGGTGTGTAATATTTTTTTCAGCGTTTCAGTGTCTTTTTGTTTTTTCTTTTACTCTTTTGTGGTTTACAAGTCATTCAAATAAGCCCGAAAGCAAAGAAAATCTCTTTTTGGAGGATTTGATATTTTATCTGTCATTGAGATAAATTTGGACAAGTGCATATTGTGAAGAGCTGTTTTAACTTTTTAACTATTGACGTCATCTAATCTCGTCCTGCATGCTGGCATGGCTGTGTAGCCCTGCCACGGTGAGAAATATATACATATATTCTTTTAACTCTTGAGGTGGTTGACTGTGGGTTTCCCGGTAACCAAAAGATGAGGTAGAAAAACTTCTTGAGGCGAACTTACAAGTTGTAGAAAATAAAATTTGCTGCTATACATGCAGATTGTCGGAGAGTGTCGAAAAGTGTCCTTTGCCAAAATGTGGTGCTCCTAATTTTTAAAGTATCATCTTCTGTATCGCTTATCCTTTATGGGATGGGTGCTAGAGCGTATCCCAGCTGCTTTAGGCAAAAGACAGGATACACTCTGAAAAAATCACTAGTCTTTTGCGGGGCCACACACACTGACAACCATTCACATACACACACACATTCATTCCTAAGGGCAATTTTTGTAGCAGCGAATCACTCCAACGTGCATGTTTTTGGAGAGTGAGAGGAAACCCGAGTACCCAGAGAACACCAATGCATACACAGAGAGAACATGCAAACTCCACACAGAAAGGCCAATGTTTCAAGCCTCGCCACCAATCCGGGACTCGCAGCACCGTGCAGCATTAACTTAGTGTTGCCCTAAAAGCTTAAAATGGCTAATTCATTCATTCATCTTCTGAACCATCCATCCCTAATCATCATCTCAGCTGATTAGAGGCGAGAGGCGGGGTACACACCGAACAGGTCACCAGTCTGTCACAGGGCCACACAATTGATTGGCTAAGTTTTCATTTTTTCGCATCTTTTGATCAATAAAAAAATTGTAACAAAGACATTCCTGAGCACACACATCTGGTCTCAGTCTTGTAGTGATCAGATTACCTTTGACCTGTCTACTCTAAGGCGGTCCTTACAGATTTGCTTTTACCCTCGCTGATTGTGAAGAAAAGAGGAAGGAAATAAAACAGAGAGTATTAAATGTGTATTTCTCTAGTACACACCTATGCATCATTACCTCACATCTCCCAGAAGGCTAGCAGGAGCAACTACGCAGACCAAGCAGCAACTAGAGCAGAAGAGAAGCCTGCCCCAAGTATTTGGTGACTGAGAAAACAGTTGAGAAGAAAGTGGGTGGCGTGCACAAGGAATCATGGAAAAAAGAAAAGAGGTGACAGACGCACAAGATGAGAGCGAGAAAGGAAAGAGCAGACCGTCAGAGAGAAACAGAAATAGAATGAGAAGTCACCGTATCCGTCTTGTCAAAGTGGAAAAACCTCAGCTCGAGTCCCTCCAGGAGCAGAAAGGCTTTAATTAAAATGTAACAATAGAGAAAAAGCCCTCAGAGTTAAATCAAGTTTGGGTTTTATTAATAAATCACAAGTCCTAATAAATTAATCTGCATGTTTACTACCACACAAAAATAAAAAGATCACACAAAGAACTATAATGCTCTGTAGATTTAAAATGACGTCAGGTAATGACATAATTTACCTTATTAGGACTTTTATGGTCATTGTTTTTTATTCATATGAATCAAACCAAAGATTTGTATTGATTTAAATGTGCTGAAAAAACATAATTTTGGTTCTAATGTGAATCAAATGATAGAAAATGAGATGCTTTTATCAGAAGAGCACTTATCCTCCTTAACACAAAGGCAACAGCGATGTTGCAGTGTGCATTTCATTTAGACCCTCACCGCAGGGCATTTCAGCCAGTAAAGTGGGTTTAATTGATTTTATTGTTTGCCTGGAGGTAAAAGCGCATGAGGACATTTCAGTGTGGATGTTTTAATTATGTACAGGTGGATAAGAAGCAACTGGCATCTCCACACATGTGACAAACCTTAAAAAGCCAAAGAAATTCAGTTACTATCATTATTTTTAAAAAATACTTTATTAATCTCTAGCCGGGAAATTTGTGTGCTGCACTACACCGCAGCAGGCTGCCACCTATGACGGCGCCAGTGGTGGGAGAAACGGGAGGTTAGGTGTCTTCTCCAAGGACCCTAGACGTGGACTCAGTAGGATGCGTACCCGTGAACTTCCGGTCCGCGGGCAAACTAACTTCCAAGCCACCGTCTCCGCCGTTATCCTAGTTAGAGGATCAGTTTGAGATTTTCGTCTTCTCAACCATCCACCCCAATAGGGTCGCGGGGGTGCCAGAGCCCATCCTGGCTGATTCAAGGCCCACCGCGAACAAGTCACCAGTCTGTCATGGGGCCACACACACAACCATCCATTCCTAGGGACAATTTCATAGTGTTCAATCAACCCAACATATATTTTTTTGAAGGGTGGGAGAAAACTCACATATACACACTGAGAACATGCAAACTCCACCACAAAAAGACCAGTGTTCCAAGTCTTGTCCCAGCCGGGAATAGAACCCTGACCTACTTGCTGTGATGCCACTGTGCTAATCGCTGCTCCACCGTCCCGCCCCCCCTTTGAGATTTTTCTACACAAACCTTCCTTTTAATTGTTAAGCAATCTACTTTTACATTGCAGGGAAAGAAACACAACTAGGACAAATTTGTGACAGATTGAGGAATATGTTAGAAAAGATTTTATGGGAGGAATTCTTTTAATAAATTTAAACCTCAAAACCAATTTTTTTCTATTGTCTCAATGTCTGAAACAAAACTTTCTTATGATCCCTCCTGAACTGAATTATGGGGATTCCGTTGATTTAAAAAAGACCTTTTACCCATAAATAGATGTTAAAGTTTGCATGAATGGTTCTTGCTTTTGTTTGTGCAAAAAAAAGTTCTTGTATTTCAAAAGTGTGATCCTTTCTGATCCTGTTAATTGTTTAAGCAAAAAAAAAAAAACATCTTTTAATATGTCAAAAAATGTCATTTTTGTTCCATGTTGAACACAACTGGAACATTTTTCTTCGGTGAATAATTAATTACATGTGGAAATTTTTTAAGCTTATAAGGTCAATTTTCTAAATGAATATATCAGGAACACATTTTAAAACCTATTAAACAAAGCAACTAGTATTAGGATTTCTGAAAAAAATATTATGCACCATCTCCCTGTACCGTCCAATAAAATTAGGTCTTATTATTCTGCTGCATGTTCGGCCGCGTAGCAAGAAACATACAACATTTTTTTATGGAATCGACTGGATTATTCAACAAAACTGTGATTTTATTCTGAATTGTATCATTTAAGTCATTTACTGTGTTTCAATCGACCTCTTCATTTAATTTGATCTTTTAAAATGTGCAGAAATGCTCTGAATCAGCAAAGGAGGACTGGATGGGTATTTATATTTAAAAATCTATAGGTGTGTCGGTTCTCCAGTCAAAGCACTAAAATAGTGAAGAAGTCTTTGAGTCATCTGGCTGTGACTTAAATGGAATAAAAAAGAAATAAAAATGAGAAGAGAGGAGATCAAGGACCTCTAATATTAGGAAAGTAACGATTATTTTTAAGTAGGTCGAGTAATTACAAGAAAACACAAATAATGAGTAAAAATGAGTTCCCTTGCCATTGCATTTGTTTGTCAGAGAGAACTCTGAGTTACAAAACTACAAACATACACACACATAGGTAGCAGATGGGGCCCTAAGGGGTTCCTTCCAGGCAGAGGCATCTGAGGAACCCCCTGGGGACTAAATAGAAAGTACCACTGAGGACAACAAGAACTCTTGTGCACATTTATTATTCACAGCTTAACACACTGAAAATGATTCATTTTAAATAGGTCAAGTGGTTAACACAGATTAAATTTTTAATTCTCTAAAACATCATTTCGATGACATGAAGAGTCTGCTAGCTGTCTGTTTAGTCAGCCTGAGTCCCTTAGTCCAACCGAAACACTTCACATTAGTGAAGTTTTGCTTCATCTTCTGAACTGCTTATTCCTGAAGGGGTCGTGGAGCATATTCCGGCTGATTTCAGGTGAGAAGCAGGGCACACCCTAAACAAATCGCCAGTCTTTTACAGGGCCGAACACACACAACTATACACACACATTTGTTCCAAGAGGCAATTTTTGTAGTAGCTGATTAACTTAACACACATTTTTGAAGAGTTGGAGAAAACCGGAGAACTTGGAGAAAACCCAGGTATACGGAAGGAGAACATCCGAAATCCATGCAAAATGGCTAGTGATTCAACGCTCACCCCAACTCTGGAACTCAAACCCCCAGACCATCTTGTAGTGAGGCTATCTTGGTGACCACTGCGCCACCGTGCAGGCCATTGACACAGTTTGATTGCTTTAAAATCATCGGTGGTCTGCTCTGGATCAAAGAAGCAAAATGTGAATCATTTGAGAAATCTGGATCACTTGGTGCAGTATACATTCAGTATGATGGCACAGGAACCATCTTTGGATCAAACAGAAGACTTACCAAGAATGCATTGCAGTGCAAAATGTTGAATAGCTCACTGTTACCGAACAAATGATAGAAAACTGCATGATTTAATTTCAAGCTAACATCGGACCAACTTCAAGACTGTATGAACTTTCTTTTGTGCCAATGTCTTATTTCAGTAAGACATTTCTAGTCCTGGCCAAATTATGCTTTAATTTTTCTTCCGTCCTTGTTAATGTTCCTTGTTGATGAAGCAAATGTCTGTCTGCATACTAACTCTGTCACATCAATCGTGTTGAACTACTCTTGCACACTAACATGCCAAGCCAAAATGGTAAAAACCATCAATAAAACAGCACATTGTAACTGAAAGGCCAAAAAATCAAATTATTTAACATCCATAAATGCAATTTTACACTAAAAACACTATTTAAAGTGGCATTTTAAAAAGTCGCTCAAAAACAATATATTTTTTTTATGTGTTTTTTATGATGAAAAATCTCTTTAAAAATAGCATTTGATGACTTTATGTAAATAACATTGCTTTGTCATGAAAAAACATTTGCAATAATGTTGATTATTTGCTCGTAACAGAATTTTGGTCATCATTGTGACATTTTTTTTTTTTTTTATGAAAATGCGATTTACATATAATTTAAAAATGGCAAAAGGAATAACATACTAGCATCATAAGAGGGGAACAAAAGCATGATGAATTAAAATCTGACTTCAAATCTTAGAGGTATAAATAATGAATTGATGTGGTGTATTTCTGACTGCCGGTAGAACACATCACTACTTTATGGAAGAGTTTTTATGACAAAAACTTAAAGTATCGAGTCTCAAACAAAAAGCATTTAAATACGCACTAAGATTGAATTCACATTTGGAGCAATAACATTATTTGCAGTGTCATACGAGCGATGGAAAATTATTTTCTAGGTCTTTTAATTTTAATCAAATCATCGCCCCATTAGTTATAACAGTTTTTTTTAGTCAGTTTATGTAGCAAACCAAACCAACCAACGTGGTTTGTAGGAGGACAGCTTACTGCAAAAAAAAAAAAAGGTATTGTGAGCTGATGTAGCCTAATTTGAAAGTTTCTTCTCTTCCCTAACACTCACTCTTTCTCTCAGTCTGCTGCCCATCTTTCCTTTCTTCCCCTGCTGCCCCCCTACTTCTGACCTAACTAAAATGCTGTGCGGAGTGCCTCACAATGAAGTGTGTTCCTTTCACATGTTAATGCTTTTACTCACGGCTCAGTGCACGACACAAGGCGAGAAACAGAGCTGGTCACAAAAACAAGATTGTGTACACATGCACACACATACACACACACACACACAGTCACAGAGAATCCGAATGAACTTCCACCAGCACGGCATGGGATGTAGCGACCAACCTCAAAAACAACTGTGAGAAGAAGCAACCACATTTCTACTCCAAGCTTTTCATCATGGATGTCTATGCGCACACTCCTGTAAAACAAGGATGCACGCGATTTCGTAAATTAATGAAAGTGCTTTTTACACCTACCAAGAAAATAACAAGTAGTTGTTATGCATTTATTAGAACACATTTTGCCACACTGGGTTTAAATCATAAATTCAGTGTCACTTGATGTAAAGGTTTTGCCTCATGCTGAATAACTCTTTCCTCATTGTATCTTATGCACATAAACAATCCCAATTTGGGTTCTGGAACATCCAATAAATAAGAATGATGAAATTATGATGATTTATCAGGCCATGTATACACATTATTATCACAGACCATAAAATGCAAACAGTTCGTTTACTCATCCGTCTGTGAATCCTGAGAAAGCCCAGGACAGGGATGGTAGATGAAAATACAGGTAAGTGCGTATTTCTCCAGTTAGGGACCATCGCCTCAGACGGGAAACCCAGGTTTCCCTTATCTCGGCTGCATCCTCCAGCTCCCTGTCCAGTTCCCTGTCCAGCTGTGAGACATAATCTCTCCAGCAGCCTCAGGGTCTCCTCCCAGTGGGACGTGCCCGAAACACCTCACCAGCAAGCGTTCGGGGGGCATCATAACCAGATGCCCGAACCACTCTATTTGGCTTCTCTCTATCCGGAGGAGCAACCGCTCTACTCTGAGATCCTACTGGATGGCAGCACTCATCACTCCCAGCCCAGCCACCCTGCGGAGGAAGCTCAATTTGGCTACTTGTATCGGGATCTCATTCTTTCGGTCACCACCCACAGTTGGTGACCATAGTTGAGGATAGGAACGTAGATCAACTGGTAAATCGAGAACTTTGCTTTTCGGCTTTTCACCACGACGGACCGATGGAGCGTCCTGATCAGTGCAGATGCCGCATCGTCTAACAATCAAATAATATTTATTTCTCTTTTTATCTTCTTAACATAAAACTGATCAATTTGTTTTGCACCTTTTCTAACTTGTTTTTAACTCTTTCTAAATTAGGGAGGATTTTAAATACAATTCAAATACATTACAATGACAGTTGATCTTTCCAGCATGATAATGTACTCTCAAACTTGTTTCTTGCACCAGACAATAAGTTCCTAATTCATTAGGTGTTTTATAAAACACCATTAATATAAATTTCTCAGTATAAATTTTCATTTAAAAAGTCTGAATGCGTTGGTATGGCCCTTATACAGCGTTGAGGCTAAACCTTTTGAAGTTCTTTTCTGTGGCTAATTACCGCTAACATGCTTCTTAGGGGTGCAAGTTAATAAGACTTATAGCTTTGTATTTTTTTAGTGATGGTCTAAGTGGACAAGCCCGTTCTGATATCCTCAGACCAGCATAAATCTAATCTCTCACATGGGGATCCTCTGTGTCTGTCTGCATCCACTTGTCTTTTCTGTCTGATCTTAGCTTAACTCAGCGGGAGTTTTGCTGAGTTAGCTAAAGTCATCTGACCATATGGTTTGGGGCAGATCAAGTTGGTTCTGTGGGAGATATTGTAATAAAGTTTGCATTTCACGAGATATCCAGACTAACATTTTATTGCCTGTAAAAAAATTTCCACTAACTCGAAGCTCCATTAAATGAAACAGATTTTCATTCAGACCTTGGAGTAAAATCTTATTAAAGTTGAAGGTCTTTACGTACCTGAATAAGACCATTCTGGCTCTTCAGGGAGTTTCTTCAATCCTTGAACAAGTGGTTCCATCCCCATCACTGTCACACACAAACACAGATTTTAAGGCTCAATTTGTAATACCATCAATTTTTTTTCTATTATTTTTTCCTTTCTCCACTATTCTTCACGATCAGTTTACAAATAGTTAATTAAACTAGTCTACATGTAAAAAAAAAAAAAGCATCTTCAGAAATAAAGAAAGAATCTAGAAACTGACCAATTGAATCAGCATATTTGGGCACAAATGCAGATATATATTAATAAATGTGAAATTTGAAGTGGACGTATTACGATGATGCAGGAGTTAGCACGGTGGCCTCACAGCAAGAAGGTCAGGGTTTGAGTCCCAAGTCGGATGAGGCTTGGAAAAATGGCCTTGGAACAATGGCCTTTTAGTTTGCATGTTCTTCCTGTGTATGCCTGGATTTTCTCCAGGTACCCTGATTTCCTCCCACCTTCCAAAACAGGAATGTTAGGTTGATTGGTCAATTTTAAATTGCTTGAATGAGTGTGTGGTCCCGCGACAGACTGGTGACTTGTTCAGAGTGCGGTGTGTACCTTGGCTCTTGCCTTAAATCAGCCGGGATAGGCTCCGGCAACCCCCACGACCACTCTTGAGGTAAGCGGTTCAGAAGACAAAACAAAACATATTTTAAAATTTAGAACCTTTAGTGTCATTTTATGTCATTATAAACTCTTTTTAATCCTTTTTATAAATATTTATTTACTTTGCTTTTTTTGTTCTTTACTATGACCGTTACATTACTGTAACTGAGTTACCCACTCAGTTTCTTCTTGAGAGACAATTTGTTACATAACTAATCACATTTTTTCAGTCATGTATGCAACACTGCAAAAGTGTTTTATAAATCTATTAAATCCTTAGAAATTAGAATAACAAGGAACCCAATGCCCAATCAAATAACAAGATTTCATAAAAGGGTCAAATTTGATTGTGCACATTTGCAAGATGTATAAAAACAGAGCGAGCTGGTAAAAGAACTGTTTATAAAAATCTAAACTACACTTTCAATGGAGAAGTAAAAAATAACAGGAGTAAATTAAAAAAAATGAAGAAAATCAAAACAATACATCTTTTCTTCCTTTGAACTCGCACAGCAAACACCCCCAAAACTTAGATGAAAGACTTCTACAATTTCGAATGTGGGTCAAAAAACGAGTAAAGTCCCATCATTTCAACAACATGACTCGTCTATGTGGCCCATCTGGAGATACATATTGCACATTTACTTTAACAGTAACAAGTAAATACACAAAGAAAAGACCATTTTATTTTAGTGCCTGTTTAGTGTTTACAATCCATCTATCTCAATCAGTGTCAGTGTAGTAACATGAGATGAATGGACGTATAGTGCAGTTGTCAGGCGTCGGAGGCGATGGACAGATGAGGTGATGACATTACTGCACATGTGCAAAGTGCCGGAAGAAAAAGAAGCCGTGTTTTAGAGGGAGCGAGAGAAAGTGACGGGCATTCATCGCTGCAGGCTGGCCATGCATGAAACTCACAGCTGAATCACCGAATTATTCCACCCATCTGCATTATATCTGCTTTGTCAGATTTCTTTTGGTTTCATACTAAAAGGCTTTCAACAGAGACAAGACAATTCTAGGGAGGTCCATACATCTCACCCGTAACAGGAAGATGAAAAAGGACTTCCATCAACGCCATGAATGCGCTTAATCTGTCTGTTTATCCATGTCATGGATTTTAGTATGATTGAAAGGATGGAGGACCTCCAAATGAAACGGATTTTCCGCCAGTTCGTTAGTTAGGGACTCTTTAAATGCCAAACATGTGTGGCGAAAACACTGAGGCCCAACAGAGCTAAACATTCAAAGGTCAAAGAGGCTGATAACTTTAATTTTAGACACCCCTTAAAAACATTTAAAACATTATTTGTTCAAATTTCACAAAACAGTGCGTTTTGAGTATACATACGTATATATATGTGTTTATTCTTTATAATATATATTCTTTCTTTCTTTCTTTATATATATATTGCTATATATAAAGTATAGGTACTTTGTATAATATATACTGTATATATGTATAAAGAATATTGTATATACTTTGTTTGAAAAGTGCTTTATAAATAAAGTTTGATTTGATTGAGATAAACACGGTACTTTCTATTAGCTCAGAAATGTGATTCTCACTAAAAAACAAGCTCAAATACATTTCTTCAGTTTTACTTCTGTTTTACTTCTGCGTACATTTATGACAAAGTGTAAAAAACGGGCAAAATTTTTTCACCCTTCTTACTCTGAACAGGCGCACACGCTTTCAAACTAACAGGATATCGGTAGTGATGTTAGAAAATGAGATTATTTGTTTTGTTCCTGCTTATGTAAAAATTTGGATGTGGTGAGAGCAAAATTTGTGGCCAAGAAAAACCAAGCATTCAAATAATATCTTAATACTGAACGGAGAGAGCTTACAAACTGCTCTTCAGACATGTTTTTCAAGTGGGACTAACATTCAAATAAAGGTCAAAAAAGTCTTTTTGCATAATATTGCTCTTTAAACTTGAAACACAGCAGAGGTGGCAACTCTACTTCATCTTAGTTGCCAAGGAACGAGATGTTTTTATAATATCTTTAAGTGCTTTGAACAATAATTCTTCAGACTTTTTGTGATCTTTAGAAGCTTTTATTTAGTGCAGTCTTTGTTTCTGACTGATGACAAAGTGACATTTTTATAGAAAATAAATTAAGCAAACACCTGGAAGATTATGAAAAATGCCTTTGAACGTGGAGCCGGTCCATTAAATGTTCTCTGAAATCTCATCAGAACTGGACCTGGTGCAGGATGGAATTCAAGGGGCTACACTTAAAGAACAGGGATTATAGCTGTAATTTACCAGATGATCCAAACAATAAGTCTAATGGAGACATAAATTTGTCTAAAAAAATATGCCCCGTAACATTTTGAGGACAAACTAAAGCAGCAAACATTGAAAAAAGCTTTGCAAATGAGGGATGATTTGAGAGTTCTGTCAGCAGAGTCTAAACTAAATGTGGACCATAGTCTCACCACTTCAAGCTTCTAATCTCCGTATCGTCTAACATTTAGTGCTCAGTCTCTGTGTCAGTGCATTAAGTTCTTCTGGGAATAATCTTGTGACAAAATTCTGAAAGGTGACTGGTTTGGATTATCTCATTTGTGCCCCTGACCTTTGTGCTTCCTTCTTGGGTTACCAACCTCTTGTGTGTCCGAAAGCACCTTTTTGGCAGGAGACATAAATTTCTTTCTTTCAAATGTAAGAATGAATTATACGCCAATTAGCTTTTAATGGATTATTTAAAACTTTTCTCTTTCCTTATGTTATTCCTTTAGAGTCAAATTTGGGTAGTTTATCTGGGGATGGAAAATGGTAATAGAGTTTTTAGAAGCCTAAGCTCAGCATCATTAGATTCATGATAAGTGAGTCTGTCCCAGATAAATACTAAATACCATCAAAAAGCTTTTGGCCACATTCCCTGCGATAAGGTAATCATCCATCTGTTCGGTCTACACTACGATACACATATTTTTTGTAGATATAAGTACAGGTAAAGTATGTCTCACTGATTTCTACCCATGTTTTCTAACGTAGAATTAGGTAAATTGTCAGCGCTCTTCTGTCACCACAGAATAGGAAGTGTTTCTTTCAGTTACCAGTAAATTATAAATATCATTTGTGAAATGGGATTTCCTCAGTGAAAGAAATCTTAGATGGCAAAACCGACAAATACACCTCCTCCTCGTCCCATAAAACGTGTCACCTGTTGACCTTAACTTGACAAACCCACATGTATACAGGCGCATACCTCCTGGGGCCAGACTATAGCGTATATAGCTTTCAGCTGTGTCGGGTGTCAGCTGGTTAAATTAGTGCGCTTGACTTCTCTCGCATAAACCGTTTCTGCTGCCTTATCTTCATCCGACAGTCTGTCTGATGTGCTGTGTGCTCATTTCAGACACTATGCACAAGAACGTTGGGGGTGACGGTTGAAAATGACAGAGAGAATTTGCTTAGAAAGATCAAGCATCTACCTAACATTAAGATTGAAAAAACTTTATACATATACATTTACGTATATGTAAACACATATGCTGTATATTTAAAATAGCGGTGAAACCCAAGTTAATGACATTTTGCTTTACATTAAATGTTGGATAATGTTTCCAGGTGTTAAGCAAACTTCAGTTTCGTTCGGCTGGGACTCAACAAGATTAAAACTGCAATATACGTAAATCTTGCCAGAACAGCCATCTGTATGTATGTTGCAGTGTGGTGACATGTTTCGTTCTCCAGCTGTTCTCCAGAGAATAAGACGTCAGATTTATGAGAAAGTGTGTGTATGTGAACAGGTCATTAAAAGGTGATCATGGGAAAATAGGGACTTGTGCTGAAGGTAGTAATGCAGAGAACAGTTGTGACACGCAGTCTTAAGTAACTCGCCGAAGGTTCAGCCAGATGTGGGTTATGAATTTTTTTACAGTCATTTAGCTCCAAAACAGTCCAATAAAACTCTGGTATATGATGTGTGTCTGATTAAAGATGAGCATTGTTTGAAAACAATAAAAGTTATGGTTGGTTTCAGTAATGGGGTTTTTTTTTCAATCTTAATTTCAAACCTTTGGTTTCCACTAATTGTTGACACTAAAAATTAAACAACATGTCTTAAATTCTAATGTGATGAGGTGAGAAAAATCAACCTTTAAAAATATGATCTTAAGGGAGTTGACAGTAACAGCTGTGTGGGGTGCCTGCTCTCCTCTCGGTCTGTGCCTTGGCTTCGGCTATGGGGCACTTACTGCTGCCCCGTATGGATGGCACGTCTGTCCGTGGCTTGGGTGTTCTAGCATGGGGCCATTCTATGGAGCCCTCTTTTTCACCTGGCTAGGTGGGTGTATTTGCCCCCTCTGTTTGAGCTTCCGGGTCGGAGCATTGAAGTGAGTTTGGGCCCTGGTTGCTTGTGTTTGTCTGCTCCTTTGGGACTCTGAAAGATCTGTTTGCCCTAATGAGGGTAATGATGGGGCCCCTGATGAGACAGCATGCATGTACTTTCACTCACTATACAACACTGTTTACTGTCCGCTATGTTTCAATTAATCTTATGGTTTTGGTAACATCAGAGTGTGTTCTACACAATGTTCCCTCTAAGCTGCGCGCCTGCGCAATTGCGCACTGCTCACAGATTAATAGCGCACAAGAAAACCTATGCAGCGCACAAAATAAAACTCAATTTAAACCAAAGATGGGAAAATGAGACAAAACTCCGCAGCATATCTCTTTCTTCTTTCTTTCTGAAACAAACAGCTTCAAACCGCTGCTTCGGAGTTTGGCTCGTCACTACTGGTGACGTCACAAAAGAGTACAACCTTTAGCTCCGCCCCCTTCTGCTCAGGAAGCTTGTGTATTTGCTCAGACACATAAAAAATTAGAGGGAACATTGATTCTACATCATTTGTAAGTTTGTTGTTTGTTTTGTTTGCTTTTTTCTATGCAATCCAGCAGATTGGTTGTTATGCAAAATATTATAACAGCAGATTATATCCTCCCTTCTTTTTCTTTTGTACCTATCCATCTTTTTTTTCACTCCTTTCCCTCAATCCTCAGTCTTCCCTAACTGGACAGGGTAAAAGAAAAAAATTGTCCAAGGTAACGTTGTTAGGTTTGGTTTTATCAGAAGTAATGTTCATTGTAACCAATAGAGCTTTAAATACAATTTACCATACTCATCCTTAAAGTGTTTCTTATTTTGCTCTTTCCCTTTTAAACTTGTCCTGGTGCACAATGGTGGGCTGTGTCAAGTCTTGCTGGACAGATTTGCTCTGCCTTCGGATTGCATCATCTACCAACCTTGAAAAATATAAATATATTGTATATATAAAAATATAAAATATATTTTTTATATATTGAATATATACATAATATCTTTATTATATTATTTATGTATTGCCTATTTTATTTAAATTTCGACATTCACATGTAAGTGCATATGTTTGCGTTTGTTTGCAGGACCTAACAAGTGTACCAAAGAAAGCAGGGGACGTAGCAGACAGGACATAGTGTGACATTGGCAACAATATATCATTTTTTAAATTTTTTACTAAAACCACAGACAATAGCAGGTGAAATGCTCATTTTCCATGTTAAGTTAGGATTATAAACTGTTTGCATACTAAACTGAATTAGATGTTAAAATGATGTAACAAACTGGCTTTATGGTGGATTGCGGCCATAGAAACACTACTCAGATTGAAAAGAGTAAGCCCTGATTGATGACCAAAGTTTAGCCAACACACACATTACATGATGGATAAAGTTCCCACCAAAGGTATTTCTATCTTTTAATAATTCATCTATTTCAGGGTCAAATAGGGCCGGGAGTCAATCCAGGTTACCGCTGGATGAGAGGCTTTTACAGCCAAAACAGATTACTAGTCAATAATAATAATAAAAAAAAATTATTTGATGCTGAATTTTTTCCGAGATGCTTTTTGGCTTTTTCTAAGGGATCAAGTCCATTACATTTTGAATAGCATAGACTTATTTATTCGACATGAACGTGGGAGGCATGAAAAAGCATGTTTTATACAACTTTTAGTATAATCCGGAGAAATAGCCAACAAAATGGCAGTGTAAGAGACCTTGCAGGAAGCTGATCATGAATGATTGCCTCTAGCAAAAAAAAAAAAAAAATTCTAGGCAGGAAGCTGTGAAGAGATGCAGCGCAAATACACACGAAGCATCTGCTCTAACTCATATCAAGGGATTCACACATCTCTCACAATTATGAGAGAGGATTAGTCAGGGTATACGTTGGGAGGACGTGATAAAAGGTGGCAGGACACATATGCAAGATTGACTAATGTGGGTTTTTTTTTTAACACATTTTCCACCATTGCTGAGCGTTTACACAGTTCTGGTTTATCCGCTGTGCATGTATGATTCCATATATCCACCTCAGTTTTAAGGAAACTGTGTCAATGTGTGTGCGTGTTTGAGTGTGGCCCACTAATCTGCCTGCCTAGTTAGGCCGGTGAAATGCACCATTTCCATCTGCTTGGCACAAATGAAGAAAATTGTGTGTGTCTCTGCGAATGTGTGTGTGTGTGCATGCATGCGATTAGTAATCCTATAGTGGTTCAGTGGAGCAGGGTCGGTAACACATACATAAGCTCCTGCTGGAAAAAAGATTTTTAAGAACAAAAAAGCTTTCTATCTCACCGTACAAAGATCACTCTTTATTGCAGAAAAAAATAAAAACAAAATGACTAAAAAAATTAATCCGAACTGACCAAACCTATGTATTATTTTTCTCTGTCTGTCTTTCTGTATGAACATCTCAAGGTGGTGAATGATATTGAGGAATCTTTTCAATGATTTCATCTACATTCAGCTTAAGTCAGAGGAGTTTCCATGACAACGCCTTGCAGCGTCATGACAACACGATGGCGTGTGGAAAACCCTGACTTCCTGTCACCTTCCAGATCTGACTCTTTCCATCTCCATGGACACATAACCATCCTGTGTCCTCGTGGTTTTTCAGAGCCGGGTCACGCCCTCGGTTTTTCCCTTTTTGTGTCGGACCACAAATGCACACAGACACAAACACACCAGGGGATAATAGCACAAAGAGACATGTATACAATCTCAGACTTGTGTGTCTTCTGAAAAAGGGTCTGCTAGTTTGGGGTGGAGGGTTAATCAACTTTTAAGCTTTTGATTGGTCACACCCGTAAGTTCTCACAGGGAGACAATTCTTCATAGAGAACTGACCTTTTTGAATACTCTCAAGTTGTTGTTTTTTTTAAATCAAACTTGACTTCTACAAAGATTTTTCTACAGCATGAAACGTCATGGTTTTCTGTGGAAAGACCTATGAATTTCCTGCATGTCTTTCAACTTTGAAATTGCTTAATCTAAGAAGTGTTTCGGAATGTTGCTGTGCTTATAAGACAAGACAGTTTTTTGTATTGAGCAGTAGATATCCAGAAAGTCCAAATGCTTTGTCCAAAAGATCATTCACAGAGATTAGCCCTGATGCTGGCTTGCTAACTCGCTAAAATTCAGTCTACACACTTTTTTAGTAGCGTAATCTTGATTCAAGCAATCGTTACACAAGTTCTCTAAAATAAAGAGTTTATTTCTTCCCTCCTTCAAATCTACAAACTCAAGTATCAGCAACAAGTCTAATGGCGTTTTTCAAGTCAGCTCTCTCATTCAATTGCATTGTGCAAAGCCAACAAAGCAGACTTCATAAGAAAAATAGCAAAGAACTGGTTCTATATTCAAGGAGGTGCATGACTGAAGAAAGAAAACAACGCAATACAAGAAAAAAATGTGTCATACAAGTTTATGAGCTGACTTTGTGAGAGTAAATAAAGTTATTTATCACAACATTGAAAATCTATTTCAGATTAAAAAGCTCTTTGACCAATGTAATAGAGGAAGATTTACAGTCCTTCTCGCCTTGACTTAAAAGGTGTATCTCATATGTTGAGTCCTTAAGTACTGCTAAGGTTTTCTCCCTCTCCAGTAGCCTCCGTTCTCGGTGCCAGCCTCTTATAAAAACAACAGCAGCTTTTGTATGTGGGCAGAGATACAGACGGCCATTGTGAGGAGCTGTAACTTCAGACAGACTTTCTCGACTGGAGAGGCCACAGAAAGAGCGTTGGCATTTGTTGATTGAACATTTAAGCATTGGTCACAGTGGTTTAGTTTCACTGTTCCTTTCCTTTTCACCTTTTGTTCTTTGGTATCCTGCCATCATCTTCTGCTAGCTATGCTTTACTGCTTTCTCTGTTCAAGTGTTGAATGGCTTTCCTTTCTTTCGCCTTTAATCTCTTAATGTACAACACATAGTGGCAGGATAGTTTAACTCAATGTGTTCCCTGGTTTTGGGACACTCAACAAATGCTCTCAAATCCAATATGTCTGTTTTGTTTGACAATAGTTTTTATGTAAATAAATGATTGAGTGTAATTTTATTTCTAGAATCAAGAACTCTAACAGAATTTATGAGGCCTCATTTATAAAGCTTCCTTTTGCTAAAATCTATGGGTGCACCAACTTCCACGCAAGCTTCCTTTTCTTTCGCCATTTCTCTTTAGGGGTCACCAAAGCAAGACAATTTCTTCTATCTAACGCTATCTGCTGCATCTTCTTCGGTCAGGTCATCTATCTCCATGTATTCCTACACTGTACCCATGAACCTCCTCTTTGGTCTTCCTCTAGGCCTCTTTCCTAGTGGTTCCAAACGCAAGCTGGGCAATCAAAATATAAAGTGGAGTGCCTGGACTTCCTACAACTCTACGTAAAGTCAAAAGCTGATGTATACACATTGTAAGGCATGGGGGGAAAAAACAACATCTTGTCACTACCTCATGATAGATCCATTTCTTTGATTTTACTGACAGATCATTGTGCACCACTTATAGAGTTGCAGAGTGTAGTGACCACCTTCCACTGGTGTGTCTCGCAAAGAGAACATCTACACTTGCTCTTTGATAAAAAAGATACTTCTTCACCACAGATTCATCCAGTCATTTGCACGATCACTATTTGGAGTTCTTGAGGTGGGGCTGAGGTGGAATTAAGATGGCGTTGGTTCACATATGAGACTTGTCACTTGTCACAAGGTGTGGTCCATATAGCTTCAGTTTCGTAAAATGAGTTCCAGAGGTTTTTATAAATCGGGTGTTTGTGAGTCGTAAGGATGATGTGTAAACTGAACAAAAGAGCTTGAGATCTAAGCAAGTCTTTAGGTGTGACACTAGAACCGTAAATTGTCCCTCTTGGGTTAAGTAGACACATGACTGGGTCACCGTAATATGCGATTCTAAACAAGTTGTAGGGGTGATGAAGCAACTTAGTTTAGTTTGGTTAAGGAGTCTAGTTCAAACGGAATCGAGAACATCTTCCCTGAAATTACCCAGATTGAAAAGCTATATCCTATCTTTTCTGTAACTCTCTAAAGAGAAAACTCCAATATTTATATAATCTTCTGAAACTGGCAGAAAAGAAGAACATAGTTCTTTTTGCCCTGCTTTGCAGCACCCTACATCTGAAACACTCTTTAATACCTGCTGGGTGAAACACTTTGAGAAAGTGTTGCCATCACCCTGTTATTCAGCAGACATCGTATCTCTCCCCGTGGAGGCAGAAAAACACTTTTAACCATGAACTATGTTTGCAGTGATTCATTTGAATAAAATGTTGTATTGGTGCAACCTTGATCTATCAAGTTCCCAAAAAACCTCAATAGAAAGTCTATAAGAGAACAACATGACCAGTTTTCCCTTTGAGACTTTATTCTTCTTTTAATCCCAGTTGACCAGAGTAACTACAGTAAATACTGTGTGAAGTTTTGACTGGCATAAATATTTCACAGGGTCGAGTTTATGTCCGGGCTCTGCAGCATCAAAGCGACCCAGTTGTCTTCATGGCAGAGAACAGCTCTAAAATAACCATGACCGTATGCTGGCATGGTAAAAGCAGACTCCATCTAAGTGGATTAGAGAATGAGAGCTCTTATGAATATAATGGCCTAGATGGAGAAACCAGATGAAAAACTAGTAGAAAATAAGGTGTGGAGATAGTGAAGACAGACAAATTACCAAAGTAGAAAGCAGACAGTGAATTATTGAACATAACATCTGGATTTTCACTATTCTACTTCATGGTGACTAGCAAGGGAGATAATCACAGTTTTATTTTTAGAAGGAAAAGCAAGGTTATTCAGCATAAAATGTCCTGTTTTTCAGCTGAAAATACCAGAAAATTTTTCTTTCAGATGAAGGTCTTTCATAAGATAGATTTAAAAAGGCTCTTTAATTCACGCCAGTGCATAAAATGATCCATATTGCTTCAACATCGTGACCATAAAATTTTCACATTTATTTTGTGGAAATGTTGGAAATTGTTTTTTTTTTTTTGCTCCCTTTAAAAATTCAACACACATTTATATACAGAAACGTCCAGCTTTGATGACTCTCTAGTGTTTACTTGGAGACAAGTGCTTTTTTTTGTTCAAAGCATGTTTTTGGATTTTATTTCCAATGGTCAAAGTAATTTCCTGAAACCTTTTTCTCACTATCTCTCTTCTGGGACTGTGATATTAAAATAAATTAAACAAATGTTCTCTTTATAAGACTGTGTTACGTTATAAAACACAATTTGAGGTCTTTAGGCTCTCCAGGCTTCTCTCACCCCGGCTGCATCCTCCAGCTCACCCGAAAGGATCCCAAGCCATTCCCTGGCTAGCTGGGAGACATAGTTTCTCCAATGGGTCTGGGGTCAGCTCCTGGGTCTCCTAATCACCTAATCAGCAAGGCAATCGAAAGGCATCTTAACCAGATGCCTGAACCATCCCATCTGGCTTCTCTCGACCCGGAGGAGCAACGGCTCTACTCCAAACTCCTCCCGGATGACAGAGCTCCTCATTCTATCGCTAAGTGAGAGCCCAGCCACCCTGCAGAGGAAGCTCATTTCAGCTGCTTGTATCTGTGATCTCGTTCTTTTGGTCACCACCCACAGCTGGTGACTATAGGTGAGGGTGAGAACGAGATCTATGGAATTAAAAAGTGAAAGTCAACTCACTTCTTGCTCATGGCTAAAGTAGCATGCGATGAAATAGGTAATGTGGCCATTCCAAATCTTTAGAAAATGTTAATTTTCTGTCAAAGTTAGGTATAAATCAAATTTGTACTCTATTTCAAGTTCTACTTAAAACATTGAGTCATATCATTGCTCATCCATTCATATTAATTATGCATTTAAACATAAACAAGAAGCTTACTGTCTGTGCCAAAATGTTGTAGCCAATTATCATTACATTATCGAGCATCCTGTTATATCACCGGACGCTCTCCCCTCTGGTTCAGGCACACAGAGAGTACTCTGTGACCAGATGGCATCTCACAACTAGAACATATGATGACTGATGTGGCATTAAGCAGAACACAGTAGAGAGGGTGTATTATTTTTAAAAGGACTTTTTGGAGGTTTCAAACATGTTTGAGTGTTATCCCACATAAAAAAAATAATCGGAAGGGATTTTATATTTCACTCATACAAGTTTGAGAAAATTCAATTGAATGGAGTTCAAGGAAAATGGGTGCTAGCTGAGGGCGTAGGTGAAAAGAATCAGGGATGAGATGAGGGCCGCAAGATTGGACAGCATGGAATCAGTCAAAGGTGATGCGACTAAATCAAGCACCAAGACCTTCTTAGTCTGGCGACGGCAAGACAGGAGAACAAATGATGCATCAGAATTTTTTTTTGCAAGCTCTAGTTGAGTATTCGAACACCATTCGAATGCCAAGTTGTTCTTGACCATAGATTGGATTCTCTACCACATCCACATTCTAATGTAAGTCACAAATGTTTTTGCAGCATCACCAGTGCATGCTCCGTGTAGGAAGTCACACTGAATATGTGTGTGTTTGGCAAGAACCGCAATCCTGAGCTAAGTAACTGTACTATCTTTGTCCATATATTAACGGTATATGTGTTTGTGTGTACACTTTGAGATAAGAATTATTACCCCACAAAAGCTCAACAGCCCGTCTTCTAATATGACTTTCTTTTCAGAAAAAACATTGTCTGATCGTTGGTAAATTGCTTTCAAATTAGATTAAACTAGGCAAACTATAATGATTCCCACATCGGCTGTTTGATAGCGTCCCAACACAATTCCCAATTGAATACACACAGTTAATGTAGTGAAAATAGAGTGGAAAATTGAGGAAAACAGAACAGACAACAGCTACGCAAACATAAACTAGCCTTGTCTGAAATCCTAAACCAGTCATGTGTGTATTTACACACACAAAGCACTACAACCATGACTTTGCCTTCCGCGCAGTGTGACAGGCGGTGTGTGAGAACGAGTGCATCCTGCGGCTTGGAGGCGGAACCATGCTGAAAAGCATACGACTGTGTGAGGAATGCCATGTTCACTGGCAGAGGAAACTGGAGAAACTAGACCAGGGTGAGAAAGACCTTAACCTCAGATGGAGAAGTGTGTGTGTGTGTGTATGGTAGAGTGTGAAAAAGAGGCGGTGTTGTCTGAACATATTGTAAGACAGATGGACAGAGAGTGGTGTTTCCGCTCACAAATGGAAGTCTTATTTTTGCTTAATTGTATAAAAACTTGGAAAACTGCAACAAAAACTGACTAAGAAAAGTCTTAAATAAAGATAGAAGTTAATAAAAGAATAAACAAATTGTGATAATTACCGAGAAAGTAAAAAATCCGGGCAATGCACAATCAATTTTTTGATTCATAATCTAAAAAAACTGTTACCATCTGCATTCCGTCAAAAGTAAGGAAAAATTTATAAAATAGAAGCAGCCACCAACTCTATCTTGTTTCTATTTGCTTATTCTAAAGTCCATCTAGATTGAACCTATCCGAGTTAATCTAATCGCCCAACCTAATCAAGGGGTAATGATGTCGGAGAGTTTGCGACATGGACATGTTGGAAAAACATCTCATCTCAGCCGAAAATATCGAAATACGTATTACTTTTGTGACTGCAATATCTCCGAAACCATTGAATAAACTTAAGTAAAACTACTATCTGGTACTCAGTACCTGCTATATATAAACTGGTTAGGTTTTCAGGATCATGTAACAAAAGGTCAAGAAATCAAAAGTTCAGGGTAAAAGTGTGAACGCTATATCTCCCAAACGACTGAAGGAATTTTAATCAAATTGTACACAGTTACTCAGTACCAATTATAGATTTAGTGATTAGGTTAAAGTAAAAAAGGCTATTTATGCATCTTAATATTATTTTTTTCTTTTAAAAGTCTGTCATATGAAGGAAACAAAACCTCTAACTGCTATTTGAGAAATATATTTTGTTTCGCCTTTTGAAACACTTACCCCTACTGGGGTAACGTGGTGGCAGAGTCTATCTCAGCTGATTACAGGCGAGGAGCAGGATACACCCCAAACAGATCACCATTCTGTCACAAGGCCACACATACACACATTCTTTTCTTTGGGCAATTTTTTTGTAGCAGCCAATCAACCTAACATTCCTGTTTTTGGAGGGTGGGAGGAAACTGGAGTAACTGGAGAAAACCCACTCATAAATAGGGGGAACATGCAAACTCCACACAGATAGACTAGTGTTTCAAACCCCGCACCCACTCTGGACTTAAACCCCAAACTTCTTGCTGTGATGCCACAGTGCTAACCGCTGCGCCACCATTAATATATTTACTAATTGAATACATTTTTCAAATAATTACTGCTTTGAATTAACTTCATTGATAATTTTATCTAATTGGTTTAAAATATTCTAATCTAGATCTGTAAAAAAAAAAAAAGCAAATTGACATAAAAAAAAAAAACATTTCAGCTTCTTGCCTTCAAAAACTGGTGCAATAAAAAAGATTTAACTGCAAAAATTTCAAAAGATTTATTTAAGAGTGTCCAAAAAAAAGTAAACCGACAAATCTGGTATTAAACCAGTTTTTGAAACAAGAAATTATTTAGTCACTTTTTTCTCAGAGCTCTTTTTCCCCATAAATGAAAAGATTAGAACATATTTGATTATCTTGGTGCCTTTTTTCTGAGATCTTATCAAATAAGTTGTGTATTGATGTCCAAACACAAAACACGTGGTTCCCTAAGCATCCCATTTAAGTCATGATCCAGTTTGTTTGGAAAAGAATCAGAGAACATGGAATCTCTTTTCAGATGGTCTTCTACAAACTAAATGAATAGAAACCTCCTGATTGACATTATTTAGTCACTGCGTTTAAACCCCAGCGTATATGTGGTTCTGATGCGCATCAGGCGCATGGTGTCAGACATCAGGTTATGATAAAAATATATTCAAATCATCACTTTCTTACCTATTTGGCTTGAAATGAGCAATTGAACCATGATGATAATTTTCCTCTGAAGTGTGAAGTCCATGATGAAGGGGAAAGGATGATACGTGAAGAGGATGATCGGGTTTTTCTGAGTAGATCGATGCGTAAAGCGGCGCTAGGTTGTCATGGTTTCACCTGGACGTCCTGCCTCTCTGTGTGAGAACACGCGTGGTTTGGTTTGGTTCGGCTTGGTTCGGTTTGAGGAGACTGATCTCTCTCTCTGGTTGGTTGCTGATGTGATGAGCGCACCGCCCACTGCCTGCAAATCACTTCATCGTGGATTCTCCTATAATATTCAGTGGATGTGCAAGGATTTACTGCTTCTAATCAGCAGCTGGAAGCTACCATGTTTCTGTTCTGTATTCCTGCCAACAGGTTTCACTGAAAAGACTCGCATCTTTAATCCTTACACATATTTCTGTCTTTATACGTTGCATTTTATCCACATTTATTAAAACAGTCTCGTATAAAAGCCGAGCATCTCTCTGGGAGTGATCAGGATGGACAGGATCAGAGGAACAACAAATGCTAGAGGGTTTGGAGATAAAGTCTGGGTTTGGAACCACCAGGCAGGAGACCTTGAGGAACATCAAAGAGGATGTAGTGAAGGAAGATACTAACCGAAGAGGATGCAGGAGACAGGGTTAGATGGAAGAAACGGACTTGCTGTCGCGATCCCTGAAGGGAAATGCAGAAAGGAGAAGAAGGGTCCTATAATTGTCCAAGCTTTCTGGTGGATTCTACTTAAAAGAATAGATATTAACTTATATTTTAAGAAATGTGTTAATCAATCAAAGATGGAAATATTTAATTTTTTTTGTTTTTTTACTGGGTAACCTCCAAATATCCATGTAAAAATTCAGCATTAATTAGAATAATGTTCAAAATTTCTTTGAAAGAATGGTTTAAATGAGTAAATTGATGAGATTGTCATTCGAATGGCATCTAAGATGTTATATTTTTGGAAAAAATAACCCAACTAGTTTAAACGTTTAAATTTCAGCAGCATTTTAACAACTTTTTATTTTGTAAACTTTGAAATCTTGAAGTAAAATCTTGAACTTGATGTAATTTCAATCAAAATTACAACTTCAAAAGTTAAGTTACGAATAATGTTCCCTCTAATTTTTCATGTGTCTGAGCAAACGCTTAAGCTTTCTGCGCAGCAGGGGGTGGAGCAAAAACTTTTACTCTTTTGTGACGTCACCACTAGCGACGCGCGAAACTCCAAAGCAGCGGTTTGAAGCAATTTGTTTCAGAAAGAAAGAAGAGATACGCTCCAGAGCTCTTTCTCATTTTCCATCTTTAGTTTGAAATGATTTTCTTTTTTGTGCGCTGCATAGATTTTCTTGAGTGCTATTAATCTGCGTGCAGTGCGCAATTGCGCAGGCGCGCAGCTTAGAGGAACACATGTTACGATGTTTTTGGTTTTTTTTTTAAAAACCATTTAATTTGTTACCATCTCAGTTGCTTTGAAAGATTTGTTCAAAACATCATCTATATTCACTTATTATTACCCGACCCCCAACGTTATTGAAGCCATAGGTGATCAACTAATTTTAAAAAAGGCAAGAACAAACAAAAACTTTTGTTTGTAAGACAGTAAGACAAACAAAAACTATTCATGATTTCGAAAACGTCTGGAAAACAAATTTGAGTTTTTGAACTGTAAGAAATGTTAATTACAATCTGACTATGGTTGAAGAAGGAAGATAGTCAACGCAAAAAATTTATTATTTATGTCAGATATTGCTGATTTTCTTTGTATGCCATTTATATTGATACGTTTTGCTCATTTGAAAACATTTTTACACTTGTGATTGAAAATAATATGATGTAATCGATGAGCAAAAGTGGTGGTTCAGTGTGTATAAACTGATCTGCCTGAATTAACCAATAAAGCTTGTTAAAATAAAAAAATGTCTTCAGATTGAGCCAGAATTGTTCATTCACAACATTGGAGTGCGTGTGGATTTATGAACCCTGGTTTCCCATGACCATCACTGTGGTGTAGGTTTGTGAGAAAAAGAATGAGCTCAACAAGCAACAGGCTTCATTTGGTATAACAGTGATGTGTGTGTGGGTGTGTGTGTGTGTGAGGTAGTCCCACAATGACATGCAGCTCTCTTTACTCTGTGTGCATTTATTAGCATATATTAGGAGAGATAATCCCATTTAATTCATCCAGAAGCCTTGTCTCACTTGTTGGACCAACATTTTTGCGGATGCTTGTTACAATCTTCTTTCTGCCCTCTTCGCTTCTGGGATGGAAACGCCTGTTTGTGGGTGAACGTGTTGATTATGGAGACAAAAGACCTTCAGAAAAAAAGATTGGAAACCCTGCAAACGTGTTCATAGACTCTTAGCTTTTGTGAATCTGACCCGCTTTGACTGTAAAGTGTGGAGAAAAATCCCAGACCTCATCTGCTTCTCACATCCTGTTAACACGATCAGATGATTCTATTTTCATTACACAGGCAGCTATGGATTATAGATTATGTGTTTGAACTCTCTCTGTCCACTTTCTGGCTGCTGCTCCACAACATAACATTGTTTTTCCAGGTTGCAAATCTAAATAGTCTCCTTTTTTCTACGTACAAATTTATTTATGTGCATTTTTGTTGTATGTGTAGACATGTACCGTCTGTGAAAAAACTTGTGTTGCAATTACAGTGGAGGTCTTTTCCATGTTGACAACAATATTGACTAATAGCGGCTGGAGGTCAGTTTCCTCGACACCACAGGACTGACAAACGCTGGTCGATGAGTGTTGCAGAAGTAGTCAATGCTATGGAGTTGCATAGATCCATATACTAACTAAGGCTTGAAATAAAAGCAGAATACATTCATCTCAAGTGACAAAAACTAGATAGATTTAGCAACCATCTGATAAATTGTTTGGCTCTTAAATAAAGTTTTATAAATTGTTTTACTTCTACTTTTTATTTTTACATACTTAATTCGTCCCTCAACGAGAAAATTTGTGTGCTGCATTTTACCACAGCAGGACGGCACCAATAGTGGGAGAAATGGGGAGTTAGGTGTCGTCCCCAAGGACACCTAGACGTGAGCTCAGTGGGATTCAACTTGGCGAACTTCCAGTCCAAGGGCGAACATTCATCCACTGAGCTATCGCCTCCCCAAAGGAAAAAGTTTATCAGGATGAAATACAATTTTATTAAAAATTGAACACTTTAATTCAATTCAGTAATATTTGTGTACTCCATAACAACCTCCCAAAAAAGTAGAAAAAGTATTTTAAAAATGTAGATGCACAAATACATAGCTAAAAGCAGCTAATACAAAAGCTAGCTAAACAACTTCAGCACAATTCTGCCCTTAGAACCTCCTTCACGGAAGAGAAAAACTCCAAAACATCCAACCTCACCCCATCCCCCCTTATTTACAACAACGTTGTGTAATAACAGTGAGTGTGTAATCCACCAGTCTGCACCAATCTTACTCACCTTTTTGGCTTAGAATGGTTAAGTGATTTCAATTGCATTGCAAAAACCTCAACAAGTTCACCAAGTTGTGAAGATTAAAATATCCAATAAATTAGTAAGAGATTTTGATAACAAAATTAACATAATAAAAGATATTCTGGTAGTCATAACTTTTTTCACTCATATTTTTTACTAATCCATAACAAATCACATAAATTACTTTATTTTACTTTTATTAGGAGGACAATCTTTTTGAGATGATGCATCTTATTTTCGAGTGGGTCCACAACCTAACACACATTGTTTTGGAGAATCGTAGGAAACCAGAGTATCCAGAGGAAACCCACGCATACACGGGGAGAACATGCTAGCTCCACACAGAAAGACCAGTGTTTCAAACCTTGCTCCCCACCCAAGGTTTGAACCCACAACCTTCTTGCTGTGAGGCAACTGTGCTAACCACTGTACCACCGTACTCTTTTTTAGTGCAGCATACCTAGCCCATCTTCGGTACACGTCATGTATTTACTCTTCTATTTAATTATTCTTTTCTTTCTAGGTCTTCGCTGCTAAGAATGTGAATGAGGACTCATCATTAGCATACCATCCTAAGCTCAAGTGGAAGCTGAAGTGGTTGCTTGAAGACGCTGGATGTTGGTTATGAAACGGCTTGATGTTCACAGTAATGATTTCTCCATCTTTCAGTTGTTTTTTTGCTATATTAATCTTTTTCAACTCTATTCATTCAAATTAACACAACTTTTGAACATGTAGTCTCATCAACATAAATAATTTAAAATGTTGAAATGTGGTTGGTCAGCAACCTTGGAGTTGCTTAGTCTTTTCCCTTTAGACGTTTTTGTGAATCATTAAAACCTCATTAGGATTTTTGAAAATGCTGTTGTTCAAGTTTTAGTGTCAAAGTTTTGTTGAGTTTGCTAAAAATGCATATGCATGAGTTTAAGTAAGGTGAAGTAAATAAAAAGTGGCATAAATAGTAAACAGAGTCGTCCCTCTGCATCAGCTTCAGAAACACACACACACTGAGTTCTCTGAGATGGTGAGCATCCCAGCTCTGCATCAGAGTGCTTATGTTTTTGTCTTTTTTTCCTCTCTCCACTGGTACTTACAAGCAACACGAAGAGAAATAGATTGCTCCTGGGCACCATGGCAACCAGCAGAACTGGAGAGAGTAAAAGAGAGTTAATCAACAACCTACATTTTCACTTAGCGTCCACAAGCAGCAAAGCCACACACACACATAAACTTAGATGTGTGAGTCTCTCTTTCTGCTACAATACTGTATTTGTCTCGCTAAATTATGGGTTAGATATTGGTAATTTAAAAGTGATGAAGAAATTGATACCTCTTGGGTCAGGATCCATCAAGTTTGTAACCAATCAGCAGGAAGCTGAGTTTCTGGTGGGGTTTTTCTTAATGACAAACAGTATCAGTCTTTGATTATACTGTCAGCAGCACCACATTCTATCCACAACTATAGAGGGAAATGAACATTTTTTCCCTAAAATATTTATTTCAGTGTAGATTTTGCTCATTTCAATGTGGAGAAATGTGTTTGATTTTTGCGTGTGTGTGTTTGTGTGTGTGTGTGTGTGTGTGTGTGTGTGTGTGTGTGTGTGTGTGTGTGTGTGTGTGTGTGTGTGTGTGTGTGTGTGTGTGTGTGTGTAAAATCTCAAGTTTCTTCTTCATGAATGTTAAGTTATGTTGTAATTAACCAATGTTAATTGGTTGCAACAAATTGCCCATAGGAATGAGTGTGTGTGTGGACGGTTGTCAATTTATGGCCCTTCAACAGACTGGCGACCTGTTAAGGGTGTTCCCTATCTTTCTTTGCAAATCAACCGGGATGGACACCCTACTAGGAATAAACAGTTTATAAGATGAATGAATAAAGAATATTTGTTAAATATCGTGAATAAAACTCATTTTCTTAACTATTATTATGAAAGACCTGTTATTTATTTGACATTTACACATTTTTAAAAATGAATTTTGTTTACAACAACGCCATCTGCTGGTGGAAATGTCATGGCGCGTCTACGTCATCACTACGCGACAAGAAAGTGCTCGTCCTTCATTGCTCAGAGATGTGTTATAAAAGTGTATTTATAGTTATTTCACTCATTTACTCTGACTTTTCAGGCTGGTTGGAGTAAAAGGACAAAAAGAAGAAGCTGGTGTGACATCTGAGCGGTTTTGATGTTTTTTTCTGTTTAATTTAATCCAGAAAGTGCTGTAAATGTTGCTCATTATTTTTAAATTGAGTTCAAATTAATGTTTAATACACGTTTTTTGAGTTGATGACAGCGTGGATTTGAGCCCTAACTCAGGAAAGGTTTGTAATCATATTTAACTATCTTTTAGAAATAAATAACGATTGTATAATTAGCTTAATCTTTTAATTATAGAGAAAGTGAGATGGCTGCTCCAAACTCAGCAGAAAGAAAGGCTTGTTGGGACTCCAGAGACTCTCTTTGGAAATGTTTAGATGAGAACAACGATAAAGTTGAAGCTTGCCAGAATTTTCAGCGGGAATTTGAGTCCAGCTGTCCTGCTCAGTGGGTAAGTAAACACAGAAATAGATGTTTAAAGTAAAAACATACCTCTTCAAGTTATATGGTTTTGTCGTGTTTTCAGACTTTCTGGTTAGGGAAGTGAACTGGTTACCTCTCCTTACGTCACTTAGGCTCATTGTAAATTGACTGCGCATGCGCATTTTCTTTAAATTTTCAAAATGGTCGATAAATACGGTTTTAAAGTGAATGCCTTTTACAGGTATGAACAAGTTTGTTTTCTGACTTTTTAGGTGAAATATTTCACTAAAAGAAGAGAGTTCCTGAAGTACAAAGAGAAGATTCAGACTGAAGGTTTCTCACCTGCTGAGGGGCCACGCCAAAACTCATGATCAACAAACAAGCTGATTGACTTTTGATCACTTCCATAGCTGAGTGCAACTTGTCCTCAGCTTTGTTTTCAGTGGAATGCTTCTTTTTCCCCCTGTTGCTTATTTTATTGAGATCAAGCCATGGGTTGACTGAGCTCAATAATATTTGTAAATGACTCAAGCTTTCTGGCACGAACTGACTGGCGGCCTGTTTCGGGTGTATCCTCCCTCTTATCTGGTATTGGCTCCGCCCATCTCAACCCAACTACGGCTAAGCAGTTCAGAAGACAAAACATGCTTTCTGGTTTGAAAAGATGATAGAATCACATTTAATGTCTTGGAGTCACATTGTGACATGTCTTCTTAGGTTTTTGAAAAAATGGATCTTTGACTCTACACATCTATTTTGTGTTCATTGAAGAAATTATTCTAATGTACGTTCCAGTTTTGAAACTTATATTAACTTGTGCTTTTTGTGAATAAATCAAGTCCACTGAATTGTTTGGAAGATTTTTATTGCTGTACATGTAAATTGTGTCGCTAACTTTTTTTGCTAACAGTTGAATGTTTTATCAAAGTAAAAGATGATTTTAAAAAATTACAACTCATTTGAAACTGGAAAAAAGGCACTTTTTTTTATACAAATCTGTTTATTTACAGAGGAGTGCCACCCATGCCCTTCTCTCCTCCTGGGGTCCAATCAGGACTGCTCGTTCTCTCTCACACACACACAAATCCTTCAGTAGATGTGAATAAATTACACAAGAAACACTTTATGCTTATGATTAGACCTACACTAAGTCCTATCCCTCAATTCAATGGTATAAAACGTTACAAATTATGTAGAATTTGTGTAAAAATATAAAGTATCTTTAACATTTCTGCACAGTACAATGAGAGGTTTGTTCAAACCGTTTCACCCCTGTACAAAAATGACTGATTTAATAGTTGATTGAAGAAACTATTGCACCAAACAACCCCACCCCTCTTTCTCTTAAAAGCTTCTGGATACCCTCATCCTACATTATGCTGGAAAATTGCACATATTGACCAGGACTCTTTAGAAAACTTGTCCTGTTCACACTTCATCAAACAAGATTTAAGGATAGCGAGTAAAGTTAGATAACTTTACATTTAAAGATGAGTTATGTTGTTAAATAATATGTACATAAGTATTCACAGTCATTGCTGAGCTGAGGTTTATTCTTTTTCCAATGATGATTATTGAGATGTTTCAGCTACTTATTTGAAGTCAACCTGTGGATTGGACATGATTTGGAGAGATATAGCCCCTGATAAACAGGTATACACGGTTGACAGTGCATGTCAAAGTAAAAACTAAAAATGAAAGAAAAGGAATAGTCTGTAGTACTCCGAGACCATTTTCTTGACGCACAAGGCTGAGAAAGGGTGGAGAAAAATTTCTGCTGTCTTGAAGGTTCAAATTAGAACAGTATCCTCCATCAAGTGGAAGAAGTTTGGAACCACCAGAACTCTTTCTAGTTCTGGCCGGCCATCTAAGCTGAGCGATTGGTGGAGAATGGCCTTGGTTAGGGAGGTGACCAATAACCCTATGGTCACTGTCAGAAGTCCAGCACTGTTCTGTGTAACCATTAAAGCACCAATCGAGCTTTACGGCAGAGTGGCCAGACAGGAGTCCCTTCTTACTAAAAAACACATGGAAGCCCATCTGCAGTTTGCCCAAAGGCACCTGAATAACACTCAAACCATGAGAAACAAAATTATGTTGTCTCTCATGAAACCAAAATAGAACTTTTTGGAGTGAAAGGCAGGCATTATGCTTGGAGAAAACTAGGCACCGCTTCAGGTCAATACAATCCCTATGGTGAAGCATGGTGGCGACAGCATCATACTGTGGGGAGTTTAAAGGGAAAGCTGAATGCAACAATGCACAGAGACATCCTGGATAAAAAAATGCTCCAGCGTGCTCTTGACCTCAGACAGTCCTTCTTTCAGCAGGATAATGATCCAGAGCACACTACTGAGATATTGAAGGAGTGGCTTCAGAGAAACTGTCAATGTTTTTGAGTGGCTCAACTAGAGTACAGACCTGAATTCAATTGAAAATCTATGGAGAGATTTGAAAAAGGCTGTGCATTGGTGCTTCCCATCCAACCTGATGGTACTTCAAAGAGTCCAAAGAAAGGTGTCCAAACACTGTCCAAAGAAAGGTGTGCCAAACTATGGTTTCATATTCAAAACATCTTGAGGATGGAATTGCAGCTGAAGGTGCTGCAACTAAGAATTGAGCAAATGCTGAGAATACTTATGTCCAGATCATTTTTCAGGTTTTTTATTTTGATTAAATCTGCTCCAATTAAAAAAAAACTTTTCCAACATGATCATTTTGGGATGTTTTGTTTTTTAAAAAAAGAATTCAGGAAGAAAACTGATTCATCCATTTTTAAATAAGTTTGTGAATAAAACATTTAAAAGGCATTGTGAATACTTTCTGGATTCACTCTATGCTTATCTACAAAGGCAGCATAAATCGTTTCTTTAAAACTTTTTGTTTCCGTTGTAAATCAAAAGCAAAAAAGTATGAAGTTCTTGTTTTGCCACAAACAGTTTTGTAGGTTTTATGATTTTCTGAAAAAAATAACCCTATTAAATTCTCTGTCTAACAGAGATGAAACATAAATATATAGAAATATATATTTATAGAAGTCTGGTATCAAGAGGCTTGTGGTTAGAGGCTCCCGGTGACATTCCTGGCCACCGCCCATGCTGGAAACTCTGTCAAATTAAAAAGAGGAACCCCCCAAGTGGTGATGGCTAGCATAACCACCGCTACACCGATCAGGTTCACCCCGAAACCTGCTTTGACCTGGAAAAAAAAAAGATCAACAGAATGGGGTTTTTTTTGGGTTTCCATAAAGTGTTAAGTAATAAAACAAAACATTCTTTTAATCACAAACAGAAATCTAACATGCTGTTCCACTGCAGTCTATTGGGACAGCAGGTGCAGAAATAGAGTGTGTTTGTGAGTGTTGTACCATGTCGCTGATCTGCACGTGGCCGTAACTGAAGACGATGGCGTTGGGAGGGTTCCCCACCGGGAGCATCACTCCGAATGACACGCACATTGTGGACGGGATCAATGTGTGCAGGGGGTTGATGAGCAGAGTCTCAGACTGGATTAGGAGAGTAAAGAAAGGGTTAAAAAAAGTGTTAGCCTTAAGTTTTGTAACTATTGAGTAGTTATAAGTTTTTAAACATGAGGTAGAAGTGTATCGTACCAGGGCTGACAGGATAGGCAGGAAGACAGTGAGCGTTGCGGGGTTGGAGGCAAACTCTGTGACCGCCGAAACCAGCAGGCAGGCCAGCAGGGTGACCGCCCATGGAGGAAGGCCGCTCATTGGCTCCAGCTGCCTGCCGATCCACACTGACAAGCCAGAGACCTGTCAGGCGTAGAATGTATAAGAGAATCATTAAAGATTAGCTTTGTTGTAAAGTTCCTTCACTTTATCATAACTTTTTATCTCAACGTCTATATTTCTAAGGACTCAAGAGAAAATAAATGGCACTTTCTCAAAAATGTAAAAGAAGGAACTAGAAACCTTGCAGCCGGCAGCAAGTGCATATCCTCCTCCCACCAGGATGACGATTTCCCACGGCATCAATCTTTGGAAATCCTTCCACGTAATCATGGGGGCAAGAGGATCCGAGTCATTATCATCATCTACAGATAGAAACCGAAAGCACACATGTTTAGGATTCATAAAATAGTGAGTAGAATACATTACTTGTATTGAAACACATGGATTTTTATTTACTAAATAAGAACTAAATTTGTGGCAAAGAGCAATCTAGTGTTCAAATAGTATCTGAATGCTGGACAGGAGAACTTGTAAATTTTTTAAACATGCTCAAATGACATAGAAAACCTCTTGATGTGGAACAATACCTCCAAAAAGCTAATTTTGCAGAATAGCCCGCTTTGAGTTTTTTATATCAGATTTGCCGAAAACAACTGAGAATGTGTGTAGAAGAGAACAAATACGATCATACAATCATCATTTTCTAACCTTCTCCATTCAAAATAAATCAAAGTAAGGGCAAAAATAAACATATCCTTTCTAAAATAAGATACAAAATAACAGATCATTTTTGGACCTGTGAGCCTGTGGTGAGTTTAAGGTATTCGAAATATGAAACAAAATGAAAATCTGACACTATGTTGAGCAATTTTGCAAGTTGAATGAGTTTACGAGGTTTTGATGTTTTGAGGTCAATGTGGAGCTGTCGGACTAGACTGTGAAATTCAACAAATGTCAGATAAACCCTCTGTTTTTTTTCTGGAAAGATCACACAGAACCGGAAAACACTTTGGTGTGAAGGAGAACTGTCCCTGCCACCAGCTCACCCCCTTTTTTTAAGGAAAGGTTTCTGCATTTAAAGCACTGGTTCATGCTCATGTAATTCATCACTGTTTGTCACTTCATGCTTCTTGTGTTGTGCTTTTTTTTTTTTTTTTTTTACCCCCTTTGCACTTACAGTCTGTATTGACCTCAATGTTTTGTCACATTATTCCCTCTATTTTATTATTTTAATATTTTATTATTTTTTTATTTATCTTCTTGTATATATACTGTCTATTTCTTTCTTGTTGCTGCTGTAATGCACAAATTTCCCAAGTGTGGGATCAATAAAGTAAATCTATCTATCAAACAGGAACAACTCATCAATGACACAGCACTTGGTTTTCTCAACTAATTTGGTCAGCACAGCAGCTTCTAGACAGAAAAGTGAGTGAATTACTAACCTGAGTTTCTACATGAGGAGAAAGAGGATGAGAAAGGTCGCCTGGCCGGAATAAGAAAAAGCAGGAAGCCCAGGAGAACGGACACTGTTGCATCCGTTCTATAACCCTTCCTAAAAACAGAAAAATACACAAATTTAAATGAACATGATCAATAAGGCCTTGACGAAGAGGAATTTTATGGATGTAATAAAGGAGAATGTGGAGGTAATTGGTGTGACAACACTGTCCCACAGATAGTGAAGCAACTGTTGACACTCCAGGGTTTGTGGTTTTGTTGCAATATTCTTACTTTTCAAAGAGAGATGTCCAACCGGGAACAAAACCAGGCTCTCTGGTGAACCACAAAACAGTCATCAGGACGAAGAAAACACCTGTCACCACCTCAGGATAGCTGGAATACACACAAAACACACGTAATTTTTTTTTTTAACATCTAGACTTGTGATCTGGAGTAAATTTGGACCCAAATAAACAATTTCTAACCCCAGTCAACACACCTGATTGGTCCTAGTTTTTCATACTCCTCATGAATCCTCCTTTCAGACATCATCTCCCTCTTGGTTTTGCGCTTTTTACTCAGCGAGCATGTTTCTCTGAAGCTGCACACACAGAAACAGATGTTGGCATTTGGGACCAGCTGTGGGATTAGCATGAGTCCACTAATGATACGATGGAAACCTCGGGCAAATCATCATAATTATACACCTGTGCGGAGGACCGCAAACAAAACAGCAAAAACTGAAGTTAATGTTCAAACGTACTTGCAGCCGAGGAAGAGGAAGTGTAGCCAAAGCCAAGTGAGGACAAGCATGATGATGGCAATAGGGAAGCTGAAGATGAACCATGTGCCAAAGTTTATCACTTTAGCATCTGGATAGCGACTGTCAAGAAGATACACAGATGTTGTTACAAAATGGGAGCAAGTAGGTCGTTCTAGAAGGAATAAAAGTGATAAATCTTCACACAAACCTATAAAATGTACTTTTAGAGAGTGTGTAAAGCCAGAGGCATAGATCTAGTTTAGTTCATTATATTTAAGTAACGTAAAAGAATGCAGTGCAATGACATAAATAGTACAAAATTATATTGCGACAATAGTCAAGATGTTGCAATGTTTCAAGATTTTTTATAAATAGATGCTTAAGTTTTTATGAGGTTTAAACAATATTGTTTCATTTTTGCAGCTTTACCTCAAAATTTATCATTTATTTTAAGCAGGTGTTATTTTTTCTTCCCTGAGCTAATTGTTGTCTTTGGCAAAACAAAAAAATACTTTCAGACAACAGTCACAACCTCGCATGCAAACATACAAACTCTGAACGGTAACCTGACCTTTGTCCAGACAGCTTTTAATATGAAGGAACCCATTCTGTGGAGCTTAGCCCTCCGGCTGAAGGAAATCGGCTCTATTAGCACTGCAGAGCCTGATTAGTTTGATCTCAGACCTTACACGGCCTCTGAACGCCTATTTTAACAATATGTATCTTGATTTGTGTGTACCTACGTGTTGAACTGCTCGGCAAAGATGAGGTTGGTGGATGTGCCGGTGATGGTGATGAGTCCTCCGATGGTTGCCGCGTACGTGATGCTGAGCGAGAGACACTTGCAGATCATGTGATCCCTCTTGGTAGGATACTGTGAGTCTCTTCTCGCTCTAACTCGCTTCACATTTGGGATCTCAATTGCAACCTAAGAGAAGAAAAAAGTTTGGATTGAAATGGTAGGAATAAAAATGTGTTTGGTATCTTAACCATCTCACTGATGTAACCAACCTGTGGTAGGGGTCCATTGGTTTGTCTCACAAATGTCTTGTTCAAAACCGGCTGCAAACCAAAGCCATTTGACTCGCCGGCCTGTCCCTGAAGTCACACAAAAAACAGATGTTTCATATAGATTATAAGGTATTTTTAAACTATTTCACCAATTACAAGACAGTATCACAGATATTCTAAGACTGACAGTCAAGCTACTGCCTTGGTCTTTTCTAAATTCTTTTGGGTTTGTGTCTCAAATCATTAAAAATATTGCCAAAACCAGGACCAAAACCAAAACCTCGGCCATACAAAAATGATTGGACGAGGCTTTCGATGTGACAGAATTTATCAATATATATTTTTTTATTCTCACCTTAAATCAATGAAGATAAATTCAAGTGTTAATTTAAGTGAAATCTTCCATAGTGGACAAGTATCTTACCTCACAAAGTGTTGGAAGCTCCTTTTCAGCACAGTCGTTTCTGAGGGAAAAGGAAAGATAATGTTTACTCTGAATTTTTAATTTCAAGTTGAGTTTTTGTTTGTCCAATTTAACATATCTTTTTACGTGTGTAATGTGTTGTATTTATATTTTGTGGTGATGTTTTAAGTATTTCTAGCTTTTGCGGTGCAGTTTGTTCTATAACAAAAGATCTTGTTGTCCTTTCTGCTTTTGGTGCTTTGCTAGAACTGCAAAAATTCTTACAAGCTAATTCTTAAGCAACTTCATTTGATATGAAGAATAAAAAAGCTTTACAATCAACTTTGGTACGGAATAAAAACCCATTCAAAACAGTCTGGGTGACAACAAATGTGGTTAAACTCCTGTTTCATTCAATGATTCACGTTAACATGCTAACATATACAGTGAAGAGAAATGTGCCTGTTCACACAAAATTGAAAAAATGGGATGTTTGTAACATTGCAAAACCCAAGTAAAATCAAATACACCTTACCAAGATGCTCAATGAAAGAAAATGTGACATGATATTTTATATTATTTGGAAAACAAAGACAAATTGAACAAGCAAAACAATTTTTCACTGTGTAATTTTTGCATTTTATTTCTTTAAATGACACAAGACACTGCATCATTTATATGTCAGACTTGATTTTAAATTCACTTTACTTGAAGTGCTCAAATGAAATAGAAATGGTTCTTCAGTTATTCACTGAACACTGAAGTTGTTCACTTCCATTTTCCTGTAAGTTCGAAAGCCTGCGCGCCCGTGAAGAGTAAAAAAGGGGAAAAACTTTAGCCCGTTGAAGGGTTAAAAAAAGAACTTAACTTAATTAAAAATAAACTACTCATGCAGTTTTTTTCTGAAAGTTGTAAGTTGTATGGTGGAATGATGGCGCTGATAAACTCCACAAAACGACTGGATGAGCTGGTAAAAACGCGGTAGGGGTTTAATTTTTTTTCGCCGTTTGGAATATTAACGAAGAAACACATTTTTACCAGAGAAATTAACCACTTTAATATTGTAGACTTTATATTTTAAGATGTGGAACAGATTTAAAAAACTGGTGGAAAAAAAAAGAAAATAAATGAGAAAATCCAAACATTGGATGTCAATACGCACTGTTCATTTTGATAAAACATCTCCAGGTCTTTCTTGTCCAGATTATCCTTTTTGTTTGAAACTGCTAAAAGCAAGAAAACAGATTTTAAAACAGAACATCTTTTACATGCAACTCCCAACTATCAACACAATGGTTTTCTCACTGAATTTGATAGTTCAAAAAAGAACGTACTGCTGTCATCTTCTGAGGCGTCAACTGTTTCTGAGTCATCATGACTATCTGCCAAACCAGTGCAGATGAGTTGCTGAAGGACGGCCTCTGCTATGGGCATCACCATGGCGGTAGTGGACGTGTTGCTGAGCCACATTGACAGAAATACTGTGCAGCACATGAAGCCCAGAACCAACCTGGAAGAGAAACATGGCTGCTGATTGATCATTTGAAACCAGTTTGTATTTCTCCAAAATTTAATGTAAGATGCTTACATGCCAGGTTTTGCGCCAGCAATCATCACCATGCGCAAAGCGATGCGTTTGTGCAAATTCCACTTTTCTATTGAGGCAGCAAGGCAGATGACTCCCATCAGTAACAGAGTCGTGTCTTTACAGTACTCCGCTGCCACCTGAACACACAAGCGCATAAAATCCAACATTTTATTGGAATATCTCCCTTGAATAATAACTCAAATATTCTGTAAAGTTATTATTTTATATGAATGCAATAAACTTAAAAGATCTGTGCAGAAACAAGTTAAGACTAGTGGGTTTAAAAAAATGTCAATCACACTTTATTGATCCCGCATGGAGAAATTATTTTTGATTACATTGCACCGCAGCAGGACGCCATGACGGCACTAACAGTGGGAGTAACTGGCCGGTAGGTGTCTCCTCTAGGGACACTTAGGCATGAGCACATCGGGAATCGGGCTGGTAACTCTTCGGTTCAAAGACGGCGATTCTACCACTGAGCTGTACCTCCCCGAATCAAAATAGTTTGATTTGTTTAATTTTTATCCACAGGATTCATTACAGCCATATTGCATAATCATCCATGGCCTCACCTCTCACCCAATGGGAACGGCTTCATTTCTTCCAGCTGGACGGCTTTACTGGCAATTGGAGATGTTTTTTTGATTCACAACAAGGGGGTTTGTCCAACCAGGACAAAAGTACACATGAGCGCTAACAATGTGCTTTTCAAATTGAAACTCTGAGGATATAGTCCCATAGTCCCCTGTTCTAAAGTAAGTAAGTAAGAAATACTAAACTTTCTGCACTAAATTAGTAACATTAACAGTCTGCAGTTGAAACCGGCTGCATCATAGTAGCACCTAATTCAGTTGCACAAAGATTAGTGTTGTTATAAAATAATGAAAATGCACCAAAAGCAGCTTATAGCAGTGTTAACAGGCAGCTTCCTCACCTCCCATCAAACAATGCCTAAGCACATAAGACGTACAAGAACAACTTTATGCAATACTGGCAAAAAGATTAGGAAAAGGAATGTGAGACTGTTTAAGTGAGAATGACACTATCGGCAATCAGTTCAGTCTATTTTTTGCTAAAAATTAAAGTTTTAGCCGACTAATAAAAACAGCCTTACATGGATGTGTTTCTATCCGTTTCATAAAGTTGTGGTTGATAAGTTCTTTTTGGTTTCCAGAGACGCAACATAGTGGCACTGAATCATTAAAACACATAAAAAAAAAAAAGTCACACAAATTTGAGAAACATGCGAACAGACTTGTAACATATTCAAAGTAGTTCAAAGAATAGAAAGCCCCTTTCACCCAGTTACTTTCTGATCTGGATTTACTGTCCATCAGCACATACAGTAAGCAGATTAAACCGCATGCGTGGGAAATGATAGATTAAAAAGTTCAGGATAGTCTAACTTTTAGTTTGTGTGCTAAGAAGCTCAAACAAATGACAAAAAAGATGCCAGCGGTTCATATAGATTTTTGGTTTTGTCCAATTCCACTTTTCTTGCCAGAGTCTAAGTGCATAAATGTGCTAGTCTTGTTTAGTTAGCATTTGCTAGTTATTTTTCTTGCTGTGTATCTGTGTTAATACATTCTTCTTTTACTTGTGAAGCCCATTGAGACGGATATTCTGTGATTTTGGGCTATACAAATAAAATTGAATTGAATTGAGTCTATCCCTGCTGATTCAAGGCGCTAGGCAGAATACACCCCAAACATGTCGCCTGTCTGTCACGGTGTTACAGTGTTCATCAGTAATATTAAGATGGTGTTTAAAAATGCACGTAAACAAAAGTTTATTATATTTGTGTGCGTTAATTGAAGAGAAATTTATAAGTTAAATAAACCAAAATTTTGGCACTCAATCAACACCCCAGTTATTTCGAAACAGACTATTTTTAGAACCGCGGCTTCAAAAAAAAAAATTACAGATCATGCTACTTTTATGGAATTTAGAGCATTTTCCCTGTTGGGACAGCTTTACATAAAAAGGGAAATCATTACAGCTGGTATTTAGTTATTGAACCCGAAGACTTTGAAAATTCACTCATTTCAGAGGCAGTGGTATTATTTTCAGTGTGCAACCAGCTTTGGGGAAAGTCTCAACATGGAAAAAAAGAAGAACATAAAGTCTCAGGGATGAAGTCAAACACACACGTAGATCATAATTACAAGAAAATAATTTTTTTAATTAATGCTTGATGGAATCATTTTTTTAGCCTACGTTATTTGACCATGTACTCCTTGTTCAGCCATCCTGGGGGGCAGGTTTTAAATTGTGCAATCAATGAGCGAAAGTTAACATTTTCAGGTGTTCTGTTGAACTGGGCCAATTATGTGCACCACTAGTTGTTTGAAACATTAAAACAGAAAAACAGCTCAGGAAGCACAAATAAATCGAATCATTATTAAATTGGGCAAATTATCTGTATTTTTCAATAAGTTAAAAATGTACAAATCAACTCAAACTGGTTGATAAACTGGACCATTATCTTTTGATACCATGTGATGTGACCTTTTACCAATTGACTGTTTTTTGTGTCGAGCATTCTTACTAATCAAAATTTTCCATTTTCACATTAAGGAGCAGGGCAGCACGGTGGCGCAGTGGGTAGCACAGTGGCCTCACAGCAAGAAGGTCGTGGGTTCGAGTCCCAGGTGAGGACGAGGCTTGGAACACTGTCCTTTCTGTGTGGAGTTTGCATGTTCTCCCCGTGTTTACGTGGGTTTCCTCCGGGTACTCCGGTTTCCTCCCACCCTCTAAAGACATGCATGCTAGGTTGATTGGCCGGTGCCAAATTGCCCCTGGGAATGTATGGATGTGTATGTATGGATGGTTGTATGTGTGTGGCCCCGCGATAGACTGGCGACCTGTTCGGGGTGTACCCTGCCCATCGCCTTAAATCAGCTAGGATGGGCTCTGGCACCTCCGCAACCCCGAAAGGGACAGACGGATAAGAAGATGACTGACTGACATTAAGGAGCTCCAATCAGCTTCAGAATAGCTGCTTGGTGATGCCAAGTTGGGTGGGCTAGAGCTGGAACAACAACTTGGTGGATCAGCCGCTTGGTGGAAAAGAGCTGTGGCAACAATGTTCAAAAGCTTCAGTGAACCATAATAAGAACTTAACTGACCACTAACAGCTCAACATCTTGATAGCAACTCACATTCTTCACTGTGGAGGAACAACACTATTTGTTGTTGTTAAACACCACCAGTCTACCATCTTTAGTTTTGCAGCACTTTTCCAAGTCTCTAACCCCCTCACTACTGTATGGTGAAGCCTGGTATGTTCAGACAGGAATCACCTCTGATGTTGCCCCACCAAGTCTGTAAAACAGAGTAAGCTGCACTTGGAAGACCCTGTCTTTATTTCGCCTTCTTTGGCTACACTCCAGCACGGCACATCTCGAAACAGCCGCTCTGGCCCGGCATTCCTCGCAACCAAAGTAGCTCATCTCTTGAGTATGTTTACAATTGTGTCATTTGGTACTGGAATGGCAAGCTGACAAATGGTGAGGTTTTTTTAGTAAGCCACATGAAAAATTCGTAACATTTAGTGATAGCTAAAATAACTTTTTTAACTGCCATATTTAATGCAGTCATGCTTGCACTGTGGTCTGGTCTGAAACTAGACCAAATTCAAGAAATAAAAAGGCTGAACAGATGCATAGAAAACATATAGAACAGAATCCTTTTGTTAGTTAATGTAGCTTATTAGAATTCTGTTCTTAGCAGTGAAACCCTTCATAAAGACCTCCTGTACTTCAAAAATATAACAGAAAACAACAATTTAATCACAAACAAAGCAACTTTATTTGTTGGTAAAACTATTATTTTTCCACTTCTTTGCAATGCTAAAAGCACAGGCTTTCCCAAAATATTTCTGCATAAGTTTTGCATAAGACATATGTGTCCTTTCACATGTGTCTCGGAGTAATTTACTTTGCTCAACTTAATTTGAAAAGTCCATCTCAAAAATGACCTTGCAAGTAAATCAGCAACCAGTTCTATTTGTTTTCCTCTGTCAGTGACATGTAGCCTGCCACTAACACTGTGTTTTCTGGCTTAGCTGCTATGCTCTTTGAATGTCCAATCGTGAGGGTTGAAAAGACAGGATCGATTGAAATTGGATTGGCTGAATTAAAACTTTTATTGCCATTCACTTGATGTAAACAGAATTAGCAGAACAACCACTGAAGTTCTTTACTAGAGCTATGCTAATTTTAGCTTTCCAGGCAACAAATGCTGGCAGACTTGGTACATATTTTATAAATATTAATGACCAAAAAATTAAACTAACACCATTTTGTGGTTCAACTATTTTTAGATCACTATGAAGGTTTTGAAGAGAGGATAGATCATGATAACATGTGGAGAACGTAATTCTACATCAAATGGATTACCGCAAGACACCTACCTCACTGGATTTTAGCACTCCAAAGAGCGGATAGAGGAAGGCAGGGACCAGAGCAGCAGCACCCAGAGGAACAGCCTCGGACACCCAGTAGACGGCGGTCACCAACAGTACGTAGGCACAACATGCTTCCTACAAACCAAAGAAGGCAAACTTTAAAACCACCAGAAAAATGACAGAGGCATGATGTACCATCTGCAATAGATGTCAATTCAAATATGCAGTTTTTTACATTTAATATTGGCTGTAAGTTAGATTGTTGGATTGTAAACAACAATACAGGCTCATTTTGGCAAGTCGTTTGTCCAATATCAGCTTTTGGTACTTCTCACACAAGTCCATGCACAGCCCAACATAAATACACATACCAGTGAATTAATCTGGAAATGGTTATGTAAAGTCAGCATACCAGCCTCTTGTTGCAAAACTAGTAGGCTTAGTGACGGACCAAAAAAAAATGAAGAAAAATCTTGTGACATTTGTTAACAGATCATAAAAAAAAACCCAGAATTTTATTTTATTGCCATATTGAAGGAGATTTTTTTTTCTTAAATCACAATTATTCATTTTACTAAACATCCTTTGGATTTTCCACCGTTATCACGTGCTAGTAGTTTTATGTAAGAGAAAATTCAGAAGAACATTGTGCCAATAACAAGTTAATCTCAAATGAATTAACTAAGAAATAAGGATGTGGGGTTATTAAGCCCGGGGTCTTGGTGTGAAATATGTGCAGACTGAAAACTCAAAAACATTCAAAGACAGAAGAAATCAGCTCTAAATCACCTGTGAGGTGTTATAAACACTTTAAGCTGCAATAAGCTTTAAATATTTTTTAACATTTTTTAAAGTTCCATTTTATTTCCAAAAGTTAAGGTTTGAATTGAAAATGGAGATAATATTATCAGGAATACATTTGTTTGTAATAATTACAATGTCTAAAAAAGATTTGTGCTAATTGGACTTCTGAAGTTGGCCAAAAGTCAGAGACCACGGTCCTCGCCCGAAAAAGGGTGCAATGCCCCTACAGTTCAGAGACAGGATCCTGCCCCAAGTGGAGGAGTTTCAGTATCTCAGGGTCTTGTTCACGATTGGTGGAAAAATGCAGTGGGAGATCGACAGACAGATCGGTGCGGCGTCTACAATAACCAGGACGCTGCACCGGTCCTGCACCGGTGAAAAAAGAACTGAGCCGAAAAGTAAAGTTCTCGATTTACCAGTCGATTTACGTTCCTAGCCTTCCCTATGGTCACCAGCTGTGGGTGGTGACCGACAGAACGAGATCCTGGATGCAAGTGGCTGAAATAAGCTTCCTCTGCAGGGTGGCTGGGCACTCACTCAGAGATACAGTGAGGTACTCTCCCATCAGGGAGGAGCTCAGAGTAGAGCCGCTGCTCCTCCGGGTTGAGAGAAGCCAGATGGGGGGTTCAGAATGCGTCCCGAACACCTCGTTGGTGAGGTTTTTGGGCCACGTCCCACCGGGAGGAGACTCAAAGGCAGACCCCAGACCCGCGGAGAGACTATGTCCCACAGCTGGCTGGATATCGCCTCGGGATTTTCCCGGGTGAGCTGGAGGATGCAGCAGGGGTGAAAGAAGCATGGGCTTCCCGTCTGAGGCTGTTTTCCCCCGCGACCCGGCCTAGATAAGTAGAAGATAACGGCATGGATTGCAATGTATAAAGTCAAGTCACGTTATTGATTTACCATTCTGGTGGTTTCAATTAAATCTTTGACTTTAAATGATCAGATCATACTTCTGAACATTGGTCCTATTTTATCCCAGGATAAAGCCGCTATCATACAAGTAAACAATGCAATTTTAATCAAATCCCCAAATCTTCCTTGTTATCTCCTTTGTTCCTAAATACTCTGTGGTGAGTCTTTATTCCATGACAAACTCTGTACGGCTAATGAAGGAAAAAACGGCTTTGTGTACACATGATGCAAGCATGTGAACGAAGAAGTGATCCAATCATCAGTGGACAGTAATTAGCATGTGTTTCCACAGCTAATGGGACAAAGTTTCACATCAAAAATGTGACTTCTGATTGAATCTCATTTGTGCTGAATGCAAAGAAGGTTTTAGCCGAGATAACAGCTATGTCACTGTTGCTTTTTAGTAAGGTTTATATGTAACTTGTCAAGGCAAATAATTCAATGTATGACTGAGAGTAACAAATGCAAATCAGAACAGCGTTTATAAATGGACTCTAAAGTTTAACACAGCAAATACTATTGGTCTAATTTACATTAAAACAATGAATCCTGTTTGTGGGGAGGGACTGAGCCTGAGCAGAGCATGTGTGCAAAAAACACTGACATTAAAAGGTGGGCGTGACAATTAATTAAATCTGTGCCTTAAAAAAACTTAGTGTCCTAAACATGTTCAAATTCTGGATAGAATAGTTAGTAAATGACCCAGAAATGCATGTCTGAAATAGAAAACCACTTCAAGTATGTTTTTGAAATGGGAATAATGTTCAAATGTGGTAAAAACTTGGAAAAGTTCCTTTTGCACAACAGCATACCACCTAGAGGGGAAAAAAATATCCAATATCCTAATTCTGGACAACTGAGAGAATGAACACATATATTGCAAAAAAAAAGACTAAATTATATTGAATCTTATGGAAAGTTTATTAAAAATAAGTGCTTTTTAAAACAAGTCATAAAATGTTACCTGAAAGAATCATTTACACTCTCCAATTTTATGCAGTGGTCTATTTTTCCTTTTAATTCTTTCTTTAAAACTAGAAGTAGAAACCAGTTAATATTATAACTGATATGATTAGGAGTAATATTATTATCATATTTGTAGCTTTTTGCTTGGTATTTCCAAAGATGCCTGCAAGAGGGATCTAAAGTTGTGGAACATCAATGCAGCAGATCTCAAGTCAGTGACCTCTGACCGCTATAGGTGGCGTGCAACTGTCAAAATCGGTATCAAGCAGACCGAGGAGAACACAGAGGTCCAACGCAAGGCTACATAATACCTGGAAACAGCAAAAAAGTTACGGTATTCTGCAACTACTCCTCTCATGACTCATACCACCTATCACATTGGCAGCAAGTGTGGTAGTAGCTGCAGCTTCCGCATCGGCTTATTCAGCCACGGCCGATGCTGCACAAACAGATAAGTATCCAGGGGCTGACTCCATTGTCTCTAGACAGACAGATCCTGACAAAACCATGAGTTCAAGGATATCTTGAATTTTAATGGGGTTATGTTGCTCATCATCGTGAAGTTTTAATGTGTGCTCATTAAAAATTCTGATTCAATGTTATCTAACCAAAAAGTCAAACTTAAACCTGTGACCTATCATTGTGTCTTGTTTTTTTATTTGGTCTCTGACGCATGTTTCTGGCTCTTTGAACTGCTTTGACTGCATCCTACAGATGTTCTGTTCTTCTGCAGCTGGACACAGTACCGCTTCAAACACACACACCGTCACTCGGAAACACTGTCAAATTCCTCACACAGCCTGAAGTCCCTGCTGTTGTAACAAATCCACGTGGGGTCCCAAATCCAACATGGAGGAAAGTGGATTATGTAACTTAATTGCTTGGAATGGTTTTCTCTTTTTATCTGTAGTGAAATTTGTGTTTCTTTGTTCTTTCACATGGATTTTTGGAGCACCGTTGTGCTGGATAACAGCTTTGACTGGATAAAAGACTTCTTGTGTGTGACATAAGCACAAACTTTTAACACTAAATGTATCATTTAAATGCTTCCTAATCTGGAAGTTTAAACAGTTTGGGACGCTAAAATAACTAAAAGTAATCATTGTAACTAAATTACTTAATAAATTGTGCAACAAAGATTCAACTAAGTTTGTGTTTAGTTCTCTGATGAATTCTGGCAATTTCACATTGGTAGAATCAAACATTCAGTATGTGGATCAAATCATACTGGTCCTTTGTAATCAAGCTATACTTTCAGTTGTTCAGACAAAAATAATAAAATCTTTGAGCTAATATTTAATTTTTTATATAGTTTTTATTTATATGAAACTGCTGATTGTTGAATTCAAGCAACATCACAAAAATGTAGTTTTTTTTAACAGATAGTAATTTTGGGAAATTAGTATCCACACAAATATTAGCCGAAAAGCAAAGCTCTCGATTTACAAGTCGATCTACGACGAGGAAATGAGCTTCCTCTGCAGGGTGGCTGGGCTCTCACTCAGAGATCGGGTCAGGAAATCTGCCATCGTGGAGGAGCTCAGTGTCAAGCCGCTTCTCCCCCCAAGGTTGAGAGGAGCTAGATGGGGTGGTTCGGGCATCTGGTCAGGATGCCCCCTGAGCGGCTCACGGGCGAGGTGTTTTGGGCACATCCCACCAGGAGGAGACCAAGGGGCAGACCCCAGACCTGCTGGAGAGACTATGTCTCACAGCTGGCCGGGGAACGACTTGGGATCCTTCTGGGTGAGCTGGAGGATGCAACTGGAGTAAGAGAAGCCTGGGCTTCCCGTTTAAGGCTGTTGCCCCCGCGACCCGGCACCGGAACAAGCGGAAGATGACGGAACGGAAGAAATATTAGAAGCAAACCCGTATTTTGAAAAAACCTTTTCAATTTTTTATTCCATTTTACTCCATAAATATTTAAAATATTGTGCTTTTCACTGGTGAAAGTCTCATTAATGCTAATCAATTCATCTACAGATCATTTTTGATGATAAATTCCCCTTCCTCTCGCTTCCAGTTTAGTCCTGCCTCCTGAATGTGTGGATGAAATGACGTAAATCTTATCAGAGACCACAAATACAATGGAAAGCGTATCAAGTTAGAAAAACAGGCGAATATATATAAATGCATGTTATATTTTTATTTTGGTGCCTTTACATAAAATGTGAGGAGAGAGACAGAGCAGTACCTCAGGGAAGGAATGAGTGTGAGCAGAGTCCCTGCCCTGCTGCTGCTTATATCGGAATGTACACTGAGTCAAGAACAAAATCCGTAACCAATAAATCAATAACAATCTGGCATTTGATTTGTATCTGAAATCTGGACAATAGCGTTTGAAAATTGCTCAAATGTGTATGAATGAAATGGAAAACCGGTTGAAGTGCTTTTTGTGATAATAAAGTTCAAACATTGTAAAAAGCTCTAACAAGTTTATTTAGTATTACCCTCCCTCTCATTATACTAGCTGTTTTTAATTTTGGTGTTTAATCCAACAGTAATTTCCACCGAACGATTAAGCCGGGTTTATGCTCTGTGACAAAATGTCCCGTGCTCCAAGTTCCAACACTTCTAATCTTCAGCATCACATTTTTAATGACAAAAGTTTTGAAGTAAGTTTAGGACCATTTTTTAAAGCCTTTATTTCCTTCCACCAAAAATTTAAATACACAACTGAAATTTTCTAGATTAGTTTAGAATATTTAAAAAAAAATAATCTGGTGGTTTAACAAAAGTACAAACTAAAGTAAGTTTGAGGGGGTTTTTTTCCCAAAAACTGTTACCAAGCCCAAAGTTGATGTCAATAAAAATTTTTAGCAGCGAGATTAATGACGCAAAACTAAAACCCCCAAAAATTTATAAGATCCAAATCTGCTAATCTGTCTTTCTTTCACACATCAGTTTCATTAACATCTACAATAAATCCAAAAAGAACTACATATCAGATATTTTTTACAACAATTTCTCTACTGAGTGCGTTAATTGCCCATTTCAGGAATAAAAATAATAAAAAGAATTCACCACATATTTTTGACTATTTAAATGACGAGTCATCTTGTGTTTTCACAATCAAATTTAATAGAGACGTAAATCTAAACATGAGGATGGTATTCTTCTTTTTATATGCATTCATATGGAAAACAGACTTTAAAGTATTTTCCTTCCAAGTTGAATGAAAGTATTTTGCCAGATTTTACTTTTTCTATCAATTGCCTTCATTTAAAGTCACACTGTAAAAAAGTGCATTTTTTATGCAAAAATCATTAACTGAAACATATTCAACAAGAAAACCTTTATTTGTCCCACAGTGGGAAAATGTGAGTCTATCAAAGCCCGCCACCGTATTTCAGCTCAGAATGGAGTGTTTGGATTTACATATTTGACATGAAACCAAAACTAAGTAGTTTTATTAGTTTGCCTTTGATATGTTCTGATACAAAAGAGGGAGGACACTTAATTTATCTTTAAAAAAGGTCAAATTATATTTGCTTTCTATTACTTTTGGAACAATGCTAATTTCCATCTCATCAACATGTGGAGACATCTCTCCACTTCACACACTCACACACACATACACACACACACATACAGGAGTCAGGAGTCTGTTGGTGATCTCTCTAACAAATAGATCAAAATGAACACATTGTGTCTTTTCAAGTGATTTTTCCATCAATTACTCCTTTTCTTTACCAAACACATGTACACACATTACTTGGATCTCTGAAGCAAAAAGAAGTAATTGAAAAATTTTATTCTTAATACTGTAACTTTTTTTTAAGTCAAAATCTAATTCTACTGTGCGTAAATCACCTGGTACATAGTTATAAATATAAGTTTTTGTTCTTAATAGTGGCTTCAAACTATTGGTGTACAGTATGTTATACTCACGCTGGTAGGATGGATGAGAGGTAGAGGAAGCAGTGACAGAGGGATAAAAACTACAACGATCAACTTTCTGGCCTTCCACAGCTTCCTGAACAGATCCATCCTGGCTGCGGCCTCCAGCCTCATGGGTTACCCGGGGATCGGGGTCAGATCGGACACAACAAAAAGAGTCTCCAAGTGGCAGATGAAACAGCCACAACCAGCCGTGAAGCCACGGAGGAAACGTTGACGGTTGGGGAGCACCAAGAGGAGCGAAAAGTCCCGTTTGGCTGTGCGTCTTTACGCACGGACTTGTGCGTCTTTACGCGCGGCAGTAAGGTGAGGTAAGTTTGATTTCACCCTCTCATCTGTGGGTTTATGCTTTCCACGGCATCAGGTGAGACCGGACTGCTTTTATAATACTAGACTGGTATGTTAATTAGCTCCAAAATAAACCCACCCTTTTGGCTGTGGATGGAGCAATGAGGGAGGGACTGAAGTTCACACACAAGAATTTTTTTTATTTTTTTTTTAATTTCTACAAAAAAAAACAGGCATGAGTTAAAAATGTATTCAATTCAATAAAGGTTAAAATAATTTTTAATGTCAACAGAGTGCATATTTAATCTTCTGTACGCTTATCCCTTTAGAAGTCACGGAGGGTGTTCAAGAGTTATATGGAAAGCCATCCGGGCCAACATTCACGCTAAAACACGCTTGTTTCAACATCTAACGCGCTTGTTCAAAACAAGCTTGGTTTTTTTTTTTTTTAGAAAAAACTTTTTTAAAAGGATTTCTGTGTTTGAACTTCAGTCCTCTTCCTCATTGGTCCCTCCTCAGCCCATAGGGTGGTTTTATTTTCAAGCTAATTAACAGACCATTCTAGTATTATAAAAGCAGTCCAGTCACACCTGGCCACAAAGTTTATTGTTGCTAGATGTTAAAAAAAGTTCAAATGCAGTAAATACGCGTTTTGTAAGCTGTTAAAAAGCACATTAAATGTCTGCTGTGTTTCTTTGCTGTTTGAACCAGACTATTTCACATTTACTGGCTTTCCAAGGAAGAGGGAGTGAATGTGCCTGCAAGACAGAAGCATACTTTTTACGTGCATCTTAAAATGACATGACACGCGTAAAAGATGTGCTATATAGAAATCCATCTGGGCCGCTACACAAACGTAATCTTAAACGCAAAATGTTAATCTGGCGCGCTAAATTTTAAATGTACGTGCGTGTAGCGACCTGGATGGCTTCCCATACTGATGGCTTTTGATATACTGTATACATGATTCTTAACACGCTTCAAAAGTGCACGTCTGACACGCTCAATTTAAAATCTATCACGCTTAGTTTAGAATTGAATGCGTTTGATTTAGAATCTAATGCGCTTGGTTTAAAATGTAATGCACTTGTTTTAACATTTAACGCACTTGTTTTAGCTTGAATGGTTGCCCTGATGGCTTTCCATACTATTCTGGCAAGTTACATGCTAGAGGTGAGGTACACACCAAATAGGTCACCAGCAGGGAAAGCCTATTTTATTCACTTTAAAACACATAAAACAAGACTGAAACAAGACAGTGGATCTTGTGGACCTTTTTAAAGAAGCAGTTTTGAGGTTTTATGGATAAAAATGTGTGTCTAATTGTGAATTTACATAAAAGATGTTATCATTTGTTAAAACAAAAGTGAGATAGTTGTCAAATAAAAAGAAAGAAAGAAAGAAAGAAAGAGATTTTAAAAAGTCTATAATTACATCGACCCAGTTTAACTGTTATTTTTGACAAGGTGAATTCCCCCTTCTTCTCATTCCCTTTAGTCCCCCCTTTGCATGCACTGTGACTACACAGTGTAAATCTTGTTTAAGGCCACAAATAAAGTGTGAAACAGTTTTATGCATTATCTTAACAATTGGGGGGACGGGAGGAATTTCAAAATACCACCAAGTTTGAATCTTTTTTGCATTAAGTTATTTATTTCAAATAGATTAAATCAAAGTGGAATAAATCTGATCTACCTTCAGCTAAAATTTGTAAATTTTCTTTAATCCAAAATAAAGGTTTTTTTATTTTTAAAAAGCATTTGCCGTTAATTGTTTGGTTTTACTGTTTTAGTAACTATCAATTGATTGTTGAGCTCTGAATGTTTCCTATAAATCTTGCTAAGCAGTTCTATATTCTTCATGAATGAAGGGCGTCTATGGCAGCTGTTTCTTGGTTGAATACTTCCCACTAGAGGACATAAAGCGTAGGTTAAACATCAGAAGTTCAAAAAATTATTCTCAAAACTCTTTTGTGAGAATCAAGTATTTTCCAGGTGACTGCATGTTAAGTTTAAAAAGTTATTTTTAGATGTAAATTCAATTGAAAAAAGGTTCTTTTACTTATTGTTTAAGAAAAAAATGATTGCAAATCAACTTTTTCTTCTTTTTATTACTAAGTCATTAGTATCTCAGATCTTTATCTCATCAACATTTGGCGACATCTCCACCAGTTTCTGTGCTGGTGATCAAGGCCACTCAGGACGAGTATTCATCAAAACAGAAGACTGATTCTGTGTTTCTCTCTGTTCCCCTTTCTCCCTCTCTCTCACACACACAGTAAAAATCCTTTCTAGGCTCGTCCGGAACAAAGAGGAAAACCAACAGAACAACTGAATTTTTCACTACTTCATCAGAAGGTAAGAATTTGCTTAAAAAATGTAACTCAAAATAAACTTTTTGTAAGTTTCTGTCCTATTTTAAATATTTTCCCATAACAAAACATACTTGGAGTGGTTTTCAATTTCATTCATACTTGTTTGATCAATTTGCAAACTCTCTCATCCAGTGATCATATACAGTGCATAAAGAAACTATTCACAGTTCCTCACTGTTTCCACATTCTATTATGTCACAGCTTATTTCAAAATGGATTAAAGTTTTCGTCCTTAAGAATTATAGTATTATTTAAAAAACAACTCATAACAGCAATGTCAAAAAAGTTTGTTGCAAATTTATACAAAATAAAATGAATTAGGTTAGTGTGCTGCAGATTTGTGTTTTGTAGTTTCAATCAGGTGTAATTTTTATCTATATAAAACATGAGATCATCTGCATAAATGGATTTCTCCCTGGCATCACCCCTAAAATGAATCATGAATCATAGCGTCTCAGAGCACAAAGAGTACAGGAAATCTGCTAGCATGTATATTGTGTATTTATTTAAATGTACAAATGTATATTTATATACATTTATACATCGTATATATGAAGGAATGATTTTAGCTTGTTCAAATAATTGTGTGAATGAAATGAAGTTCAACCTGCATTTGAATTGAAAATAAGCCACTTGATAATGTGTGTGTTTAAAAATATTACGGGAACTATGTGTCTTTTTACAACAGCATCTTGGAATTATTTAAATACTATTTAAGTCATGTTTTGCTTGCACTACAACCTGGACAATAAGTGACTTCACAGTAAATCTGAAAATGCTGTGCTTTCGCTGTCCTGACCCGGGTTATCCAGAGTCTGGTCACGGGGGCAACAGCCTCAGACAGGAAGCCTAGGTCATCTCATCCCAGCTGTATCCTCCCGCTACCCCGGGAGGATCCTTAAGCATTCCCTGGCCAGCTGTCAGAAATAGTTTCTCCATCGGGTCCAAGGGCTGCCTCTGGGTCTCCTCCCGGTGGGACATGCCTGAAACACCTCACCAGCGAGAGGTTTAGTATGGTAAACAGATGTCCAAACCACCCCATCTGGCATTTCTCGACCCGGAAGAGCAAAGGCTTCTCCTGGATGACAGAGCTCCTCCGTCTGTTTCTGAGTGAGAGCCCAGCCACCCTAACTGCCTTTATCCTTGATCTCGTTCTTTCGGTCACCATCCACAGCTGGCAAACATAGGTGAGGGTAGGAACGTAAATCGACTGGTAAATTGAGAGCTTTGCTTTTCGGCTCAGCTCTGTCTTCACCGCCTAATTATTGCTGACACTGCACTGATCCGTCTGTTGATCTCCCGCTCGATCCTTCCCCCACTCGTGAACTTAAACTCCTCCCCTTGGAATGACCTACTGGGGCCATTCCACCCCTTTCCAGGCGAGAACCATGGTTTAGGACCATGGCTGAAATTGAATCAAATGTGCTAAAATTTAGAAAGTCGCTTAAGTTCTACATAGAATAGAATGTGCTTCACATGGATTGTTTGATATGTAGATTGGAAGCTGTTGATTAAAAAAGCAGCCTTTCACTCCTGGAGCCTACAGAGCTTGAGCTTCAAAGCTGATGAGAAATGTGTGTGTGGCTGGTGTGAGTCAGGGGTATGTGTGTTTGGATTATATAAGAGTGTTTAATGTGCTCTAAGATGTGGCATTAGGGATTAGGCTGATAGTCACAGAGCTGCGGATTGGCGTTGCAAATGTGCACTTGCATCCTGTAATATTCTGCTTAGTAACCACACTGTAGATGTTTTATTATTTATCACAGCACAACTCTGCTGCCGATAAGCTAAGAGAACTGTCTCGTTTCTACATGCAGGAATGTAAAAAACAAGAGAAAATAAAATATATTCTATACTTTTTGTAATAAATTTCTCTCATATGATGCTTTATTTTAGTTAAACAACAATGTGGAAAGTAATCTCTTTACCACATCTGCTCAACTGGATCTTTAATCCTTATAATCTGTCACATATTTTAATCATTTGCTGAGAAAATGCTGAATGTAATTTATTTTAAACTGAATAAATATCTTTTTTCTAAATTTGGATGAACACATAGTGCATTATTCGTATTTAATGATTCTGACCAAAGTGTGGTTAAAGGTTGTTGTTGTAAAAGTTCTCATCACCACAAGAGGGCAGAGTTTCACCAAATGAGTTAATACAACTCATTTAGTAAAACATAAACATATTTTACTCATTTCTGTTTCATATAGTATGAAAAAATAACAACATCGTAAAAAATTAAACAAAAACATAACAAATATGTCCGAATATGTTTGAAAAACACAAAAATGTTGGTGATCATTTTAATTATTACCACTAGAGTGCAGAGTTTTACCAAAGTGTTTGACTATTTGCCGTTAAACCTCAAAAAGACCATTTATTGTTGTTTTGATTTATTGGATATTTCACCAAATAGACTATTTTAAACATGTACATAAAATTATTATTTTAAAACTTTAGAAAAAAAACTACAAAAGTCCAGTAGAATAAAGTAAGTAATAAAGTAATTCTAGAACATTGTTGGAAAATAGAGATGAGTAGCACCAGTGATCTGAAAAAGTCTATGGTAGGCAACATAACATTTTCCTAAAACTCTTTTAATCTGTTATTTGAACATCAGAATCAGAAGAAAATGATGCTGTTTAAAAAGTTTTCTAGAAATACTTGTAGGAAAATAGAGAAAAAACTAAGACCTATAGTTTTCAGCATTACTTTTCAGACTTCCCACACGTGCACATAAATATTATGTTATACTAATATCTTATAATTATTGTCCATTATTTTGATCAATTTGAACGCTCGCTGTTGCTTTTGGATTAACTAAAAAATAAGTCAATGTTCTAAGAAAGCTCGGAATAGAGATGTTGCTTTTCTGGGTCGAGAGAAGCCAAATCGTTCGGGCATCTGATTCGGATGTCTTCTGAACATCTTGCAAGTGAGGTATTTCGGGCACGTCCCAGTGGGAGGAGACCCAGCAGCAGACCCTGGACCTGTTGGAGAGACTGTCTCACAGGAAACGCCTCGGGATCCTCCAGGGTGAGCTGGAGGATGCTGCTGGAGTGAGAGAAGCCTGGACTTCTTGTCTGAGACTGTTGCCTCAGAGACCCGGCCCTGGATGAGCTAAAGACAACAGAACGGAAGAAAGCTGTGAGAAAACCAAAAGAAATGATTCTTCAAACTGCTTTTTACCTGAGTTTAGCCTTGCAAATAAGTAATGACGCAAATGAAAATGAATGCTTTTTGTTCTTGAAAGGAACATTTTTATCTGAGTACTTCTTCATCAAGGTTTCTAAACATGATCTCTAGCATGGTTTCTGGCCCTGATCTAAATGTTTGGGGTTTATCAGAAAATGATTATTGTCGTAAAAAAGGACAAAGAAAACCCTGCAGGGAGGGACAAATTTATGTCACATAACTGAATTTTTTCATCCATCGTTAACTTTTTTCCCCTCAAGAAAATACAGTTATATAGATTTGAGTTTAGCCGCCCAAAATGAAATAATAAAGTCTTAGATCACTAATTTCTAATGTCCAGTTTGGTGAAGCGAGGTGTGTAAATAATGCAGTTTGTAGCACCGTGTTTCCATTTGCAGGCCTATCCTTTCATAGATTCTTCTTTTGTCCTATAAAAGCATCAAATCTCACTTCCTTCATTAGATTTGATTTCCTTCCTTTTTTAATTTCCTGATGTCTTTTTATTTCACCTCCTCTTTCTTTTTTCAATCTGCTCAATATGTCCACTCATCTCTACTCCCGGAATCAGAATTTTTTTCCCTCCCTCTGTCCATGTCTTTTTCCTATTTTTGGGCCCAAATGCATAAATTATTCATGTCTTTTGCATAGACTTTCTGACGAGAGAGCTATGATAGAGAACTTCTGGGGTCATCTTGTTCCACCTGAGCATCCACCTCTGATACACACACCCCCATTGCCACATGAGGATACAAGAACATGCAGTCCTCTGTACTGCTGTAATCCAAGACGGATTGAGCAAAAACTCAGATGTACAAAATGTAAGAGGAGACGCAAAATTAAAAACAATCCCACTGGAAACAGTAACATTTTCCTTTTTAAACGCCATCTTGTGAAATTTCTTGAATTGCTTTAAACTTAAAAATATGATTATGAAGACTTGAATGGTTATCGTCCATGAAGGTTTATACATCCAAAAAATTTATCTTTCTTATCATTTTTGGATTCGACAGACAGCTCAACTGATGGCAAAAATTTGTTTTCAAGGTTTAATGTGAGGAATTTGCAAAACTTTTTATATTTTGAAACTTAGAAGAAAAAATAGAGTCTTCTACTTGTCAACTTGGGAATGCTTCATATTTAGGGTCCTTGGAGAAGACACCTAACCCCCATTTCTCCCACCATTGGTGCCGTCATGGCAGCCTGCTGCGGTGTAGTAGTGCAGCACACAAATTTCCCCGGTAACGGATAAATTGAGTAAAAACAAAAATAAAAGAATAAAAATTTTAAAAATTTACTCTTCAGGGTTCAACTTTGCTTGTGCAAATTATTATTTTGTGAATTCTGAATTTGTGAATTACTGTATGTGTCTTTTGTGCATGCAATTAAAAAATGGGAGCAAACTCGATGCTTTTTGTGTGTAATTTAAATTGATGATATTAATAAAGATACTTTCAAAGCATGAGATTGACATCATTACTCAGGTTGAACTGTTATATTTGTAAAATATTTGGGGTGGGTAATTCAAAATTAAATGATTGGAAGTAGAAAGACCTGTAACTTAGGACTGCATGAGTTCCAGCTCAGCAAATGAGTTGCTGTTATGCAAGAGCTCAGTCGTCCCAGCTGGAGATCAGAGAGAGAGAGAGAGTAAGCAGTGGAGTGAGTAAGTGAGCTGAGGGACGAAGAGGAGGAGACTGGAGAGAAAATAACAGCGAGTGAGCAGAGAGCAGACAGATTACAGCTGGATCTGCCTCATACGCACACACAGACATGAACACACTCTCACATCCCCTCTCTCTCTGCCATACCTCCTTACAGCAGCATCACGAGTGGAAGCACAGAGGACACTTTCTTACATCTAACCCGGCTGCGCAGATAGAAGTTCAGAGAAAAAGAGAAGTAGAAAGAGTTTCTCCAGAAAGACTTTTTTTTATTTGAACTCCACCATGACTCACTGATTCACTTTCTTCTTCAGAGAACTCGTCAGTAGTTGGCATCATGTTTCTGAAGGACAGACAAAGTGGTACCCACTTATGGATGTGCCTGTTCTGCATGATGTGTTTTTTAGCGCTGGTTAGAAATTCCACTCTGAACTCAGAGGATCTTCAGAGTACAGATCCCATGTTGCTGCCAGATGAATGGACGGGCACCACAGTGCAGCTTCAGCCAGATTTGGAGACTGAAGCCCAAACACAAATATCGGCACTTACAGAGATCCCAACAGAAATACCTACAGCGATCCAAACAGAGATACCAGCAAATGAAGCAACAGATAATTCATCAGAGAAACCTACAGAGATCCCAAAGAAGATGCCAACAATGACACCAACAGAGGCACCAACAGAAGCAAAAACAGAAGTTCTCACAGAGATGCAGACTCAGATCATCACCAACAATTATACAGGTTAGTCCATCTCAGGGTTGTAAAGATTGCACTTGTTCACAGTGATTGAGATTAAATACCAATGCCAACTAAGGAGCCTTTTAAATTGTCCAAAAATGCAACCATTTGGAAAGTTTCCTTTGTCTTGGTCATACATGTGGAGTTATCTGGTTAGGCAGAAAACACAAAACGTCCAATCTGATTAAAATCCAACCAAACTAAAAGACTTACAGACATGTCTCAAGGTCAGTCCATGAGAGAGATTAGACCTTGAATGAAGGAGACCTTGGTCCCACAACCCAACACTAAGCCTGCTCAGGGATTTGACCACTACTGGACAAAGTACATGAATGTTTTCCTCCAAAGATTTGGTCATCTGAGAAACTTTAATGCATAAATCTGGGGGAAACTATTGATTCTTTTTCTCTTTCAATCATTGAAACTTCATCAGAAAGTAAAACTTGAGTTTCTTAGTTATTAACATGTTGAGGAACAGCTACTTCCTGACTACTCCACTTTAGATATTTTTTCCATTCCACTTTTTGATTTATGGCAAAAATTCAGATTGACCTTTTCTAAAACCACTTTAAATCATTGTAATCAATCCAAGCCCAACTGTAGCTAAAAACAAACCTCTGATTTATAGTAAAACTAGCAGAAAAATACATCAAAACGTTTTATCAGAAGTTTTATTATTAGATTTTTAATGACGTTATTTAGACTCCATGCCAAAGTTACTCTCAATAAATAAAGTTCAGTCTTGCTTTGGATGTGTTTGGAAAAACTGATTGTGTGTGGTATCAGGTGTTGTGTTGTGACATGGTTCATTGTGCGTGTTGTGATATTGCTCAGCCTGAAGAAAAAAACTGCATCATCTGGATGACTTCACAATCATTAGAGCATGTGGTTTCATTTTTTTTGTTCTTTTTTCCTTCCGTTTACTCATTGGATTGTTTTTTGTTTGTTTCTTTTTTTTTTTATTCTTTACTCATTTTTTCTCTCTACCCTCATGTCCGCATTTGCCCCTCTTGGTGCCCGCATTGTCACGTGCACGCATGAACAGCCAAGAGGAGATGAAAAACTGCAAACCTCACGTGCCAAATACACACAGAAGTCCCCAACACACACATTAGAAATAAACACACACGGCCTAAAACTACATCAATCTTCTTAAGGGTTTAAAGAATAAACACACTTGCTCATTTCATAACTGCAACTTTGTGTCCGACAAGCAAAAGTAAGCACTTTATACCTTAACAACCCACACATGTGATCTGCTGAGTTGCAACATTACACGCATCAGTCCCACCAGATCAGAATCTTTTTATGAGGATGCTTCCAATCCTTTAAGATCCCGTTGGGCTGATGGTAACCAAGTTATGCACATGGAGGACTTTCAGAAGAAAGGAGAAGAACTAAATAAAGGACTTTGTGAATGGAAAAAAAAAAAAAAACACTGTGGGTTGCTGCATGGTATTAAACCGATTATTCCACTTTATTGAATACATAAAAGCAGATTTGCAGATTTTGTTTCCTTTCTGTACAAGTAACTTTGCTTAAGGACCAGGTCATAGCACCGATATCAATCTCAGTGCTCATTTCATTGACAGCCAACATGGGTTTAAGAAAAAGAAAGGACTTGAACATAGATTTTAGCGACCAACTGAAAAGCTATTGAACAAAACTGAATCAAAAGGGTTGTTTCAGTGACCAGAAAGTTGCATTTTACAGCTGGCTGTTTGATTTACTATAGTTCAGGATAATTTTACAAACCAATCTGCTCAAACTATTTTGGACATGTTACTTAAATTATCAAACTGTTGGTAAGTAAAATTATGCATTTGCTTCTATGAATGTGACTTTGTAAATAAAAAGCCGATACACAACTAATTGATAGAGATTTGATTGCACATCTACTAAAATGAACATGCATATTTTTAATTGCCAAGAGCAGGAATTCGGACTGACTGACAGCGTTTGGGCCAATGGTTTTTGTTCAACAAACTGATAGGACTGAAGATTTAGTCTTTCATAAAAATCAGCTTTTTTTCAAACATAACGTTTTCTTTTCAGTACAGTTTTTTACTAGCTCTGCATGTAAGGCTTAGAGAGAACCCAGATGAAGTGGTCCAGGCATCTAGTTAGGATTCCACCAGAATAGAAAACACCTCAATGGTGAGATGTTTTGGGCATGTCCCTTTGGAAGCAGACCCAGAAGAAGACTGCAGAGTTTTAAAAAAATCTTAACTGTTTGGTGTTTTTGAACGGGTGGGTTTATTTTAAAATCAATCATGACTTTATTGGTTTCCCAAACTATTCCAGTTTTGTTGATAAAACCACCTTACAAACTCTGAGAAATCGTTCTGCCTGGAGCTAAACAGATCAAAGCCCTGATCACACTTTAGTAGCTTAACATTGATCATCTTTATCGTTAGAAGCTTCCTTTTTAGACTTTAAGAGCTGACTTTTTGTCAGTAAAACCTTTGGATTTTGTGAGAAAATACAGCTAATGCACAACTGAGATAGAGTTTCAAACTGTTGTTTAGTAGCGATTCTTTCCTCTTTGGAGATGCACCAAGCTTATACACTCCAACACAACCCATTGACCTAAAGCAATCAGATCAGAGTTAATGTTAGGCCCAATCCCTACGTGAAGCCAATATCAGTTACCTGAGTTGGTTTAATCTGGACAAGCAGGATTCTCAAGTGAAAGATTTCTAAGGACACTCTTTAACTCTTTACAGGGTAAAACGTCCGAAGGCGTCCATGGCAACTGACGTTAGAATAACGATAGAAAACCCAGAATTTTTGAGAACAACTGGAAGTCGTTTCCTTCCGGTTTCCTGTTAGTTGGAGAGTGCGTGCGCCCATTCATATTGAGAAAGGTGAAAAACTTTTGCTCGTGAAATTGTAGTGTGAAGTTGGAGTATGAAAAAAAAACGTCACCATACACTGCTCAGATGTGTCAATAAAGAAACAACATTGTTAAAGATACTTATGGCCAAAAGTAATCAAACGTCTTGATAGGTGTGAAAAATGACAGGTTTATTTGACCGGATGTTTTTAGCAAAACGCCAAAATGTCACCCTCAACCCTAACAATGCCCTTAGTCTTGTTAGCTTAGAGTTAAAGCCTATTACTTTTGTCTTTTATAGGTTATTTCTGGTACAAGAAATCCTGCTGACATGGTAACATACGGAAGGGCAGATTTTCTCACCAGAAGCAGGTTTACTTCGAAGCCAATTACCTTCGTCCCTTCAAGGTTTTTTAATTCTATTTTTAGGTTACTCTATGTTCTTGAAGCGAGTTTAGATTCCTACTACTCTTCAAGCTGGAGGCATTATAAAGTTATTTGAAGATTTTAGTGTTAAGTTTAAAAAACCAATAAAGAAAAGTCTCAAAACCAACTTTCAAATATAAATTTTGTGCAACTTTTATCTCTATTTGCAAATCTAAACCATCAAAACCAAACTCTAGGCTTTTACTTCTAGCCATAAATATCAGTGTGGGCGAGTACATGATGCTGAAATACATTTTAAGCACAAAGTATTCAGAAAAGATAGTTCTGAATGGGATTTAAACGACCAATCCGTCACTTGACCACTCATGGTTAACACTCATCAGCCCTTTGAGTAGTAATGTTACTAGTTCTCAACACTACTTCAAGTTAATTCCCTGCAACTGGAATCCTAATGAAGAGTGTCATTGGTGATATGACTAAGTTACAAACAGGTTAAAAAGTTCTCTTTGAGACAACTTTCACATCATTCCCAAATTCACCAATCTCACCAATCTCAGTGTCTATTTCAAATGAAGTGTCTATTTCAAATGAAGCTCTGTTGAACTAAGTAAAGATCAGATGTATGTCAAGGTCTTTTTTGCCATTTTTTAAAAAAAATTTTTAGTCTTTATAATATTTTGAATGTTTAGGTGCTTTTCCTTTTTTTCTAATCCTCACCTGTAGGTTTCGCCTTTTTTTAAAAAAAAGACATCCTGTACATGTAGAGATGCACAAGTGAGATTAGATTGTTAAGTCAAGGATAGAATGTTATTTCTGACAAACTGACAGTGCGTCATTCGTGGGGTTAGGTGCCATCTTACTACTTGAGGGATTACTGTTAGGTGACATAATAAAAAGTATGGTGCTTTTAAAAAAGTTCTAGAGTTCAAAATGCATTTTGAACTTGACGACCCTCAACTTTTTTGTCACAAAATTTGACCAAATTTTTAAATTTGTGCATAAAACTGTAAAACTAAAGTGATTTTAAGGCATACGTTAGATCTCTACATAAAAACGTAAAAAAAAAAAAAAAAAAGAAATCATTGACAATGTTCACTAGATTCACAGAACTGAGAGGAATTTCTCTTTCTGCAGGCATGGCTGATGGTTAGAATATCCCTGGAGACAAATATACGCTTCCATGTAGAGCCAGGGGGATTTATGTCAGAGACACACACACGTCATTCTGAAGTCTAGCAGGCTTGGCAAGTTTCAAACAAAGACCTTCTTCTGTCAAGCCTGTCAATCCAATATGCCTGCTGGCACAAACTCAACTTCATTATTACCTTCCCATAGCTTAAAAGTGGCCAAACAAACTCAGTGCCTGAAATAAGAGCTTCTCTTCTGCTCGGATGCATGAAGCAGCACCAAAATGAGAGAAAAGCAGAAGATACAATATACGATCACATATCTGGAAGCTTGTATATTCATTAGCATGCAATTCTATGTTTTGCTTTAGTTGGCCATTGTTTTTTTCTCAAATAGTCGACAAAGAGACCCAAAGAATTCCTCGTGAGTTTTTTTCTTTACTGTTAGTGAGCTCTCTTTAAATTTGACTGAGTTTTCACCAAAACTCTTTTTTAAAAAATACTATTGATAACTAATACCAAAAAGCTTTTTAACTAGTTGTATGGAGACTCATTGGTATTTCGCTATATTTGCTAAAATAAAAAATAACTGAATATGCAAAGACCACTGACCTAAATGACTTTGCAGTAGTACGGGTTTAACGCTAAAGAAGCCAAAGTGCAAGCTCTTATTATATATCTACTGTAAGTATACAAATGCATCCATTACGATCTTCCAGAAGTTTCCTTGCAAGCTACATAGCTCTATATGAAAGCCATTTTAAATAAAAGATAAATGTATTAAAATGTTAACATCTTCAAATTGACCTAATTTTGTAAAGCAGTCCAACCTCACTGCCAAAGCAAGATTAATGAACTTATACATAAATATCTCATAAACACTGCAACTCGTTACAGAATAAGTGGTTCAAAAGATGATCGAATCTAGTAAACAAAAATTAAGATCACAATTAAAACAATGAATAACAATTTCAGTTTGTATTTGATTTTCCTGCCTAAAGCAAGAAATAATCAATTTAAGCTGTAACATTCTTAACCTTCAGTTTTAGGGTGTGGAAGGAGGAGGACCCAATTGCAGGAAATCAAACAAGGTTTATTTACTCAATTCAGGTAAGTCTGTAAAGCAAAGGGCACAGGATTAACTCAGGATTTCAAAATTTCAAATAATAACAAAGTTCAAACAATTTCAGGCAAACCAGAGGGACCTGGGTGGAAGGGATGGTATGATCCGACTGGGAAGTCCAGGATGATTGCCCTTAAATAGATGGCAGGGTCCACAGATGTTTGGACTCAGGAATCAATCTCAGGTGATCCTAATCAGGGAGATAAGGAACATCCAGGGCTCCCTGTGGCAGCAGTAGAGGGGATTATGACACAATACTTACCATCGCTATCATCTTTAGTCCCAATGTTGCTAAAACTGACAATTGCATAAGCGACATGTTTATTCAATATTTTATTTAATATTTCTTCTTTTTCTTGAAATAAATGTGCCTATTTTTAGATAGCAGCAAGTTGTGTGCATAAAATAATGTTTAAAAGTTAGCAGGTGCATTCCGTCTTATAGCTATAGCTGTTCAATATCCAAAAACAATTTTACTTTTAGACCTATTCATGGTTCTTGTTCATAAAAATATTAACAAAAATGCATGGCTTTATGCATTAAAAACTGGTGAAGAAATGTTTAGTTTAATGAATTGTGTGAAGTGGTTTGGATTCAATCTGAAAATGTTGGAGTTCCAACATTTAAGGTCTTCTTATCTAAATGGAAGAAAAAAAACATGTAGATAATTAAAGAATTATATTTCAAGACTAAAACTCTTTGAACACATTTTTTTAGCAGTTGTTTGTTCAGGACACCTGATTCTGCAAGCATGGCTGCCCAGTTGTTGGGAATACACATGCTTTTATGTGCGAGTACAGAAGCATTTACTACGTAAGCAAGGAAAGAGCCGTGGGGATTAGGTAATCAGTTGTGGTACAGTGCATCAGCGAGGTGTGACAGAAATAGATCCACTGATGGAGAGGACACCAGAGAGAGATGTTTGAGGTCAAATAAGATAAGAGGGCAGCTTGAGCAAAGTTCAAAAAGAAGACAAAGCAAAGTAATGAGTAAGCGGTAGAAAATGAAACGTCAGCCTCTTTGATTAGTAGATTTAACATGTGTTGAAATTTATAGGAAGTTTATCCAGTTCAAAGAGAGAGAAAGATTACAGGCAGCACTCTGATGTTTAAGATATTAGTCCAAGCTGTCAAGATGAAGGTGCAATGATCAAATTCAAGGGTATGCAATTTTCTTTTTTTACTACGATGGAGCCTTAAAAATATTTTTCAAAGGTTTTATTTTTTTTCCATGTGATCAACTGTTCTGACACCAGACATAAAATGTTTTATTTTGCAGCAGAAAACCCGTTTAACAAAAATCTTAACCAAAGTGCGCTGTGGAGTGTTTAAGCAAAGTGGCTTCATACCAGGGAGGTCAGGGGTTCTGTGTGGAGTGTGCATGTTCGCCTCATGTTCTTGCGGATTTTCTCCAAGTACTCCAATTTCCTTTCAACTTCCAAAAAGAGGGTGAGACTGTTAGGTTGAATGTCTACCGAGAAATTGCCCCTAGGAATGAGTGTGTGGGAATGGTATAGGAATGGTTGTCTGTTTGTGTGGCACCAGAACAGACTGGCGACCTGTTCGAGTGTTACCCTACCTGTCCCCTATAACAAGTCGGGATAGGCTCTGGCATCCCTGGCGACTATGATGTGTATGAGCAGTTTTGAAGATGAATGAATGAATTACCAATGTGTTAATGTAATGAAATTGATAATCAATGCCAGCAAAATTTGTAAATTTAGATTGAAGACATATCATTTTTTGTGAATACAAGACAACTGAATGTATTTGATTAGATTTTAACTCTTAACATAAAAAACTCGCAAAAATGTAGGATAGATATTTTTTTTTTTTTAATTATGAAGGTGTAATGTGAATGCAAGAATGGTTCTGTGCACACGTTTTAGATTAACTGACCAACAAATCACTTGAATCATTTAGAAAAGATTTAAAGAAACAAGTAAGTTTGGTTTAAAAGAATTTCAGGTAATGCCCCCTTTAATACATTGTTGTCATGTTGCCCAGACTCTTATCTTTAAACTGCAGAAAGCACCCAAGGTTTACGCAATCTAGTCTTTGTTGAATGAATGTGGTTGTTTGACTCATTAACTAAGAAGACTAATCTTTATTTGATCACAAACTTACAGTGATTACTTTTGATGGAGTTATGAAAAAGAGGAATGTAGCAGAGGAAATGTCTTTTCGGTGCAGTTAGAATGTCAGGTTTGCAGAGATGAAGTTTGCTTTAAACCCAGTCGTAGACAAAACTTGTAACAAACTAGTCACATTTCTCCTCTTTTTTTTATTTTTAAATGAAGGGCTTAAAACGTGCAAACCACACGATGCATAGTTAAATAAACCTCCTCTTTGGTCTTCCTCTATCGACCACAATCCTGTCAGTCTAAAATCCTGCATGTTTCTTCCAATTCATAACCCATACATACTACAAAGTATTTAAATTCCTTTCCCTGTTACCAATGTTTGCATTAGAATTTAAAAGAAGTTCAATTATGAATGACATGTTTCATTTAAGCAGATAAGCTTTTAAATTAAAACATGATTAGTATAATCATACAAGAAAACCTCTCGATTTACGGTTGATCTGCGTTTAAACCCTCACCTATGCTCTCCAGCTGTGGATGGTGACCGAAGGAATGAGATTGCAGATACAAGCGGTTGAAAAAAGTTTCCTCCACAGGATGACAGCGATTTCAATCAAAGATAGAGTGAGGAGCTGTGCCATCCGGAGGAGCTCAGAGTAGAGCCGTTGCTCCTGCAGGTCCAGAGAAGCCAAATGGGGTGGTTCGGGCATCTGGTGAGGATGCCTCCCAAGCGCCTCGCTTCTTTTGGGTACATCCCACCAGGACAGACTCACTGGAGAGGCTATGTCTCACTCCTGGACAGAGAACACCTCAGGATTCTCCTGGGTGAGCTGGAGCATGCAGTGGGGGTGAGAAAATCTGGATTTCCCATCTGTGGCTGTTGCTCTCCGCTACCCAGCGCTGGATAAGCGGAAGACAACAGAACTTCAAAATGAAACAGTCCTTTCAAATTATATCTGTCTCTTATTGTGAAAAATTTCTGTTTAATTGTTGGAACCAAATTACACTTTGCAAGTGATCTCCGAAACTTTTATGTAAACAATACCTTTGAATTTCAAACAATTATTTAAATAAAATAAAGAATTGCTTTGCTTAACACGTGTGCCCAACTTGGTCCATTAGTTAGTATTCCCAGTAAATTTGCTTAACCTAAATACCCAAAATGTAGTTAAAACTGGATTTGTTATATAAAAAATTTGAGTAAAGAATGATTGTGAGATGTTGTGAGTTGCATTGATATTAAAATTTCTCATTTCTACTTTTGGTTGCAAAACTTGTGCCAAATCGTGACTTACAGCTATAATTCTTAATGGTTTAGTTCAAACTTCAGCTTGAATTTTTTTCCCTCGTGTTGAACTCTGTTTGCACGTGTCTGGAATGAGTGGCGTGCATGAGGGAGGAGAGACCATCTTCTTTCCAAGGGATCGTCTGACTCACTGTTTTTACTGTTGTAAAAATCCTCCCATCTGTCGCTCCTAATCAGCAGAGAGCAGCTTGCATGTTCACGGGGTCTTATGCTGGGATGAAATCCCCCCCAACACTCTTACACACACACACACACACACACACACACACACACACACACACAGATTACACTGCTGACTTAATAAAGCACAGTGCAGCTTCACACACCCCTCTGGCCTATACAACACAAGCCAACAAAACACCTTTAATGATGGAGTTTAATGTGTTTTATTCATTTATTTTTTTGGCAAAGTGTAACAAGCAGATGTTTCATAGAGAAAAAGGGAAAAAAATCTGTTATAATTTAGTGTTGTTGCGTTTGCAAAGTATTTTATCACTATCACTCGATTTGGAACTGAGACTTTTTCACCAGAGACTTTTTCTAACGTTTACACCGCCAGTTATTTTTTAGACCAAATTAAAACTTAGTTGAAATAGTAACGTTTAAAACCCACATATTCACGCATCATCAACAATGTTAACCTACTTTCAAAACTTTCTGAACAACAACAAAAAAACGCATTAATCATTTTCCTGTTTGAAAAGTATTTTGTAAGAATAGGGGACATTTTTATGCAATCAGTGTTGCCGTGTCTTTTAAACCCCTGCAGCATAATCTAACAATAGCTGCTGCATCACAGCATCTCTGAGGTATTTGTGTATTCTAGCATGAGGAAGATAAAAATAGCGCACTCTGCCACTCTGGCTTCTCATCCCAGTTACCAGTATAAACACCAATCCCAGTCACTCATTTGGTCACACAATCTGTGATTAACAAGAAGGTTTAGTCCTCTTGTATTAAGTCACTAAGCATTAGATCTTTGAAGTTAACAGTTACGTGTTTCATGTTCACAGGTTTGTCCTGTGTACCTGTCCTCCCACCTCGCCGGGGGTCTTTCTACGTGGAGAGTGGTACGGGTGTATCCGTTGGCAGCATCCTGGCCTTCTGGTGCAGAGAAGGATACCAGCTGGTCGGGAGCGACAAAATCTACTGCAATGTTAGAAATGGAAAAGCGCAATGGAACAACTACATGCCAGTCTGTGAGGGTGAGTTGATCCATTAAGGAATGTAGCTACCGTACGGCACTGTACAGACATCTTCTGCTTTATTCTTAACGCTTCAATGATTAACTATTCAGGGTTGGGTTGCCAGGACCCAGGACCCAGGCTGGGTCCTGGCAACCCAGGCTTAGCAGGGAAGCCTGGGTCCTAGGTAGACTTGGTGGGATTTGGCACAGAGACATACAGACCGGGTAAAGCGGGATCTTGCGCAGGGAGTGAAGAAGCCAGTGTGGACCAATACTTGAAGGGACCAGACTTGGAGGGACACAACAAGGCCACCATGCAAAGGAAATTAATGGTTTGCAACATTTTTCTTTCTGTCACCACCCACAACTGGTGACCGTAAATGAGGGGTCAGAAAGTATGTTGAGTGGCAAATTGAGAGCTTTGCTGTTGGATCAGTCCTTCCTTCTCCAAGACAGACCAATGCTGTGTCCTAATTATTGAGGGCTTTGCAACAATTCTTTTGTCAGCAGAGGGAAATTTGTCACCTGTAATTTCTTTCTGTGTATTTGTTTCCAATTAACAGCAATCCCCAGACCAGAGGACCGTGGATTGAGAGTTGCTGTCCTGGCATCGGTAGTGAGTGGGATTGTCATTTTTGCCATGTCCCTGGCTTTCCTTATTTGCTGTCTCCAAGAAAGATCCAGCCGATATCGTTCAAAGAAAGATGGACGAAGCAGGTGTGAATGTTAATTAAAGTAAAATACATTTAAGATATTTTTAAACTCTAAAACTGACTTTTTTCTCATCAGACGTAGAGAGAAACGGTCATCCCAGCGAAGCGAGTGCTGGTTGGAGACGGAAGAGGGTGAATGGGAAGCTTTTCCACCACCCAAAATTTTCCACTTGTCCCAAAGGATGAACCCTCGTCTGGCTCCTGACAGCCCACTTTATCTGACAGGAGGTCTCGGTGGATATGAAAACAGAGGATACCAAAGGTGAAACTACAGCTCTCACATCTTTAGTGAACCAAATCCACATGAGGGTAATAGGGAGGAAGCTTTGCATGGAAACACACAACAAACAAAAAAAAACTTTAAAAAAAAAAAAAAGTTGACCTATTGATTGTGGAGCACAGCAAAATAGAACAAAACTTTCTTAGAAGTCATTTCCTTCCATGTAACCCTGTCTCCTGCATCCTCTTCAGTCACACCAACTATCTTCATGTCTTCCTTCACTGTATTCATGAACCTCCTCAATATTATTTTCAAACAAGTGTCTCAAGACCTGCAAGTGTCAATTTTATACCACCCAGTTAAATCAACTGTTGACATTCAACTGTTAGTACTTGCACGTGGAGTGATGCAAACACAAAAATGAATAATTTGGCTTAAGATTTTAAAGAGTGAGTTGATTTACATCAAAATAGAAGTAAAACATGCTAAACTGATATATTTGTGAAACAAAAGACCGTAAACCACTTGTCGAGTTAATTTTATCATCTAAATAAGCCAAGTGTTAAAGTTCACCTGCTAGCGCTGCATCAATATGATACAAAAAGTTTATGATTAGTCAAATTATCAAAATTGCTGAGAACAAAAAGCCCTTACTTTTGACATTAAATGTCGTAATGATTTTGGAGAAATGTTTCAGTAGCCATGACAATCGACAGTAAATGATGTTAGCTTTCATTAAAGCTTTATCAAACAAAGGCAAAAAGGTACAACATATAGATGGGACATAAAAGTTTAACATGTACATTTTTTCGGTTATCATCTCAGTTTTGTAGCAGCCACTCGCAAAGAATTATGTCATGAAACATGTTCAGCATTTATTGGAGTAACACTTCCTATCATCTGCTTCCCCTTTAGGAGTCAGGAGAGTTTGCTGAAAGCCTCTATGCCCGGACTCTATCGCTCTGAGTCCCAGCTATACCCCCATGTGGTCCTCCAGAGGGTCCCAACTCCAACTGCACCCTCCGCCCCCTCTGCTCCATCAGCCCCAGTTTACCTCCATCTTCCTTCGTCTTCTTCTTCAACCTCATCTCCGGCTCATACCATCTCTCAAAGTCAGCCACGGCTCATGATGCAGTACCCCACTCCGACGTATCCTCCAAACACCAACACAGCTGTGCCCACCTATTCGCACCCGACTCCAGCACCTATTTACCCTAACCCTAACCCACCTGCACAGAGGCCATGGCAGTAGCTCTTGTCTTCCGGTTTCTTTTGTTTTTTTGTCAGGCCGTTCTCAATAAAGATGCCAAAAGGAAATAAAAGCATCACTTGAACAATTGAAAGACATTTTACTTTTCTTTTCCTTGTTTTTTTCCTTACAGAAGTCTGCAAATACCCTGCTCCAAATCAAACATGAAGGGCATAGAGGTGGTATAGATACACTTCGATTTACTGCATGCTCAATGAACTATTTCAGTCCTTTCAAAACCTACAGGAAGAGATGATTTTTGTTTCTGTACTGAACTTTGCATTTCTACCAAGAATTTTTTTTCTTCTGAATGCATTGAAGAAACAAGGAAGCTCGCTGAGGACTAAAAAGACAGTTTGTCATGGACTAAATGTTTTTTTGGAACAATAACCTGCTGCAGCAGGTCTGTTTAGGCAGCTTAAAATTGTAGCTTCAAAGAAATATTCCCAGCATTTTTTTAGAAGAACTGGCGACACATTTTGCATCCGTGTAATTATAAATATTTTATAATCTAAACCATATGGTATTTCACCAGTTGCAAACATGAACTAAAGATCGAGAATATTAACAAGTACACTGTGATTTATATGTCACTGCTGTCACGGCTAAAAGCAACAAATTTTATTTTAAGATTGTGAAATTGTGATCTTACACAGATTTTTTGTTGTTTTGCACTGAATTTGTTTCTTTATTGTATTTTTGTTGGGGTTTTTTTTCTGTTTTCTATCTTTTTCTGTGTCACTCTCATCAAACCCTTAGCTGTGGTTAGTATTTTGATTAGTGAAATATTCTGACAGTCATCCAGGACAGGTGATTTGTTTAGGATCATCTCTACTTTATGTGATCAAATGACACTTGCAAATGTCAACTCACACGGAGTTCCTGTAAGCTGGAAGTAGGTTCAGATAAAAAGGTGTTTGTTGAAGTAAAACAGATTGAAAGTTATTTTTAAAAATTTAAGAAAAGCATTTTAAATCACTAGAAATACAACAGCGTTGGATCGTTGTTGTAACACCTTTTACTGTCAAGAATTTATTTTAATAGCGTAACTCATTTAGAGCACTAATAAATTTGCACTTTATCATTTTTTTCTTGTTTTATCCCTTTTTTGCTTTAGAAAACTTGGTTTTGACAGTCTGTCTCACTTATTACCTTTACTGTGAAATGTTTACTGTGTAAAAATAAGACTGCCATTGAATAAAAGAGATTTTATTTAGCTCGATAATCGTCTAAGTCAAGGTTTTATTTCAACTGCAAATCGTTTTCTGTACAACTTGCAAAGAAGAGTGGTAAAAATGGACTTGAGTGAATCATCACTATAATGTGAAAAAAAGCTGAAAACATTTGTTTTAATTACCACTAAGTAATTTGAGCAAGCTTCACGTGTTGTTTTAACCAGAATAAAAATAGGTAGGGCTAGTAAAATCAGCTTGAGTGCAAAGAAAAACACATCCATTCAGATTTTTAAAAGCTTGTTTGCATTCAACACAAAATCAACAATAAGACCTCCTTATTTGGGTGTCTGTGGATTTACATCTTTTGTAGGCTGAAAAAGATTTTAGTTGTACAGATAGAGGATGAGAGAGGACTGGAAATAAAACCGTGAAGGAGTAAGAATACCTGATAGAGGTAAGAGGATGTTCGACATTTTTACCTTTACTTAACCAAACAATTGGATCAAATTAATCTCATTGGCAAGAATAATTTAAAATATATTTTAAGGAGATACAGGTTTTGTTTATGTGTTGTCTTGAAAACATATATTTATTATGTTTTCTCTTCCAGGATTTGACTAAGTTGACTTGTCCACAAGCATGGGTTTTTCTTTGAGTGGCAGTGGAGATAAACTCCCAATGAAACCAGACTATTTTGCATTAATAGCGATTACTTGCCTCAACGAAGAGTGGGAAAGCGTCGAGTTTATGATGGACGCTTTCATTCTGGTCACAGGGTTGCTGGCTAACGTGGCCCTACTTTGGTTGCTTTTCAGAGAGAAAAGAACATTATCTGCTTCGAAGGTAAAGTTCAGCTGCCGTAAGTTTTAAAAGTTTCAACAGGTTCAGTCCCTTCAAATACAAGCAATAAAATAAAAAATATACTAACAATTTTGGGTTTGGTGCCATTTTTTGAGTTATTCTTTAGAAAAAGAAAGCATTGAAAGTGCTCAAAAATATTGCAATTTTTAAAAACTGAATTTGTCTCATAGGTTTTGGGTGTTAATCTTGCAGTGATGGATCTTGCTTTTGTTTCCATTATGCCGTTCAGCTTGGTGTATGATCATGACTTTAACCAAAAGATGAACGCATCCCAAAAAGGTAACGATATCAGTATACAATGTCTACGTTTTTTGTAAAAGATAGATTTTTTTCACTCACTCTATTCATCCCTCACCGGGAAAATTTGTGCGCTGCATTCCTATACCGCAGCAGGCTGCCACGACGGTGCCAATGGTGGGAGAAACGGGTGTTAGGTGTCTTCTCCAAGGACCCTAGATGTGCACTCAGTGGAATGCGAAGCCGCGAACTTCCGGTTGACTTCCGGACCGGGGGCAAAAGCTCTAACCCAGGGGTGGGCAAACTTTTTGATTTGCGGGCCAGTTCTAATATTGACCAGGGCGCTGGAACAGGAGCAGATGGATGGCATGCTTTGGTAACCGCTGTATTAGACAGATAAAATGCTGCGCTAAATTTTAAACAAGTGCATTAATTGTTAAATCAATAGTCAAATTTCAAATCTAGCTGCACTGGGTCTGAACTCTAGTGCAATATTGCTTAAAAACATGCATTCAGCAGCACTAGGTTTGAAATCCAAGTGTTTGATGTAACATTTTGCTTGTTTTAATGCCTAACACGCTTGTTTACATGTGTGTAGAGACCCCAATGGTTTTTTCATATAATACAGTGCGCCATCTATTGAGAAAACGTCAGAATTGCAGGGGAAATTAAATATTAACAAGATTTAGTTATTAATTTTTTTCAAGTTCGGCGGGCTAGGTTAAAACGTGTCTTGTCCGTGTCTGCTCTAACCACTGAGCCACCGTCTCCCCCCTAAATTATATGTTAAAAAAAAGGAAGTATGTCACATTGATTGTTCATTTGTAACTGTTTCTCCATTAGTTTCAGCAGCTACGCTTGAGTCTCAATCTCCCATAACTGGAGCTAAAGACATCTTCGGTATGTTCAGTCTGATTGGTTGCCCATTGCTTTTGGCATGTATGTGTATTGAGCGCTACCTGGCTGTGACTAAACCCGTCCTGTTCATGAAAGTGAAAAGGTGGGAGTATCCAACAGCTGTTTCTGCAGCTGTGTGGATGATCACCTTATCCTTTTGTGTGGCTATAGGTGAGAAATAATCATTTTGGGATTGATACTCAAAAATCCATTGTATGCAGACTTTGATTTTAATTTACTTTGACCAAAATAACATTTCTTATATTTTTATATTTTGCAGCTTTAAAGAAGGACATGGTAATATTGATGTTGCCTGTCACTGTGACCATCTCTTGTCTCTTCATCATAATGCTCGCCTGTCTCGGAGGTGTGGTGTGGTCTCTATGTCAGCAAAGTCCTGCTCTCACAACAATTGGAAACCAAACTTCCAAAGTAACACCGTTGAAGAGACGTGCAGTTGGGAACGTGCTGGCTGTAGTGGGTCCTGCAGTGATGGTTTACCTCCCAGTTCTTGTGATGTTTCCTCTGGTCTTATACAAGTTCCTCTCGGATTTTTCTTTGGATAGTATCATGTGTGCCATCTTTGAATTATGTAAGCTTTTCCCTAAGTTTGGTGTCCTCATCGGTCCAATGTTCTATTTCTCCAAAGCCAGGCAATTATGCTGTCCCCACATGAAAAACACCAAATAATGAAAGAAAAAACATCTCAGTGTCTAAAGTTAAGAAATTCAATGCAATTGTATTTCTTGTCCCTGGAAAGATTTAGTGTCATTCTAAAAATTGAATGTTGGTATGTGGGATTTAATGGGTTAACTTTGCTGTGAAAATAGTAAAGCTTTGATTGTTTAGATATAATTAATTGTCTTCAATTATGTTGTGGATCAGGGAGATTCTAGAAATAATTTCTGGGGGAAAGATTGTGTAATCCCTCATTTGTCCATGTGTGATCCATCATAAAAAAAGCTTCAAAGTTGTCTTCTGGACAATATTTTTGATGATCGAGACATTTATTTCACAACAACCATGTTACCTTAGTTATAACGCATTTTCAATAGCTCTGATTTTATTTTTTTACCGTACTATATTGACCCCTTCAAAGATAAATTACTTTGCTGCAATGGACCGCCGCAGGCAGCCACGATGGCACCAATGGTGGGAGAAGCAGGGAGTTGCTTGAGGGACAGACAGGGGGCAAAGTGGGAATTGAACATGCTTCTCCTGGTCCAAGGACAGACACCATGTCAAAGTAATAACTGGCCAATGCGATCCTCCATTTAAAGAATGTAGCAGATGTTCACCTCACAGGAAGACGTTCAACAGCCTCTACAGATTACACATACAATAACAGCAGGAAGCCAAACCAAGAGTCAAATGGATTGGTAGTTTCCCACTTTCCGGAGGAAGGGGCGTGTAGCATCAAGCTAAATCCTGGTTGCAAAGGTGGTTTGAAAGCAAACTGGACCAATGGTTGCACTTTTCCAGCTCCAAATAATGGCAAGTATGTTAGTTTATTTTGGTTGGAGCCAAACATAATAGCTGAAGTCATACTCTACTATCAATGAGTTTGAGATAAAAAGAAAGACATCATCAGCATAGAATGTAACTTGCATCTATAATAAATCATTGGTGTACATGCGTATACTGTGTTTCTTTTCTTTATTCTTCTCGAGAGTTACAAAGAAGCAATGAAATGTTTTGTTTTGTAATATTTTGTCTGCTTATTTAACCATTTAATTAAATTACTTATATTACATCACAGGTGTTGCTGTTTTCTTACTAAATTATTAAAAAAAACTTATCAGCACTGTTCTGAGCTTTGCAAAAGACAAAGTCAAGGATGCAATTTGTGCATCAGGTTAGAATTGCTTTGATTTGAATGCAACTTCCAAAACTTGGTATATTCAGAAAATCATTTGCCTTCCTCAACTAACTCATTGAAAGATCAACTTTCAAACATCTTATAAATACCAGGAAGTCATCGTTTTTTTAAATATTATCATTAAATAATCAGGATAATGTGTTGATCCGTCACGGTAAAGAAAGAGCTGAGACGAAAAGCAAAGCTCTCGAACTCCCAATCGATCTGCGTTCCCACACTCACCTTGGTAACCAGCTGTAGGTGATGACCAAAAGAACGAGATTGCAGATACAAACAACCAAAATGAGCTTCCTCCACAGGGTAGCTGGGCTCTCACTCAGAAATAGAGTGAGGAGCTCTGCCATCCGGGAAGAGCTCGAAGTAGAGCTGTTGCTCCTCCAGGTTGAGAGAAGCCAGATGGGATGGTTCGGGCATCTGGTTAGGATGCCTCCCAAATGCCTCGCTGGTGAGGTGTTTCGGGCGTGCATCACTGGGAGGAGACTCCGAGGCCGACTGCGTCTCACAGCTGGACAGTGAACACCTTGGGATCCTTCTGTCTATGTGTTGAGTCAAGCAAGATAAAGTCCAGCAATTTGAAAGTGACTGATGGAGTTCCTCAAGGTTTCTATTTTATGGGTACGTAATATACAACGACCATGTCATCCTTTTGTTTGCAAGCTAATCTTCTTTGGTAAAAAGACGACAAAGAAACTGGTTTTAAAAAATACATTTTTACTGTCAAACACTTGCTTCAATTCTTTGATACAGCAGACATTTGACAACATTTATAACAGACATTTTGTCACTTAGACATCTTTAGAAAGTGTTTGTGTTCATTTTTATGGCACCAATGGCACTGGCAAATATAAGTAGTCTAATCAGTTTTTGAAGCCAAAAAATGTTCTTTTTAACAATCAAGTCTTGTCCAAAGTAAAAAGCAATCAGATCATTTGATGATGACTTTGGAGTGTTGTTACAAAACTAAAAACTTAGGCAGTCTAAAATACACTTAATGGTTTCATGGTGTTGATGTCATTCAACAACAACAAAAGAAGAATCAGTGGATCATTTTAAGTAACATTGAGCTTATCCAACAAAAGTTTCTGTGCAATGACGGACTTTTACAGACTGTTAGCAGATTACAAGAAAATATATGGATGACACTTTAAAAATATTAGCTTAAAACATCTTCATCGTCTTAAGAAAACCATGGACACATTTCGAAGATGAAGTCAGATGATAACGTCTTGATAATAATAATTTAAAAAAAGTTCTTTCAGATGTGACATTATTACAATAATTTATGTAAAGAAAATAGCCTTTGACATTCTATTTTTAACCTGTGCAAAAATTAATTTTTAATTGTTTAAATTTTGAACTTTTGAAAAAAGCATTTCACTCAGGTTTTGGCCTAATTTTTATACTATGAAAGCTTTTATATATTATTTTCTGTAAACAAGACCAATCTATTTTAATCAACACCTTTAAACATGTTGATTTGTGGTTAAAATCTTCCAATAAAACGCTGAACAATGAAACAGGACATTTTTGAAGGAACAAAACTTTTTGGTATTATTTTTTTTTTTGTGGATCTTTAATTTGTTAAAGTTAATACAGGAGAATCATTTTATTATGCAAAACTGGGCTTCAAATGAACACATAATTACAATTTTACTTCTTTTTAAATGATAAATACACATTGTATTCATTTTAAAGTGACAGGAGAGGCTGATTATTTCAATTTCAGTGATGCTATTCAGAGTTTTGAAAGGATTTTTTTTTTAACTTGTAATCAATATAGATTGAAACAGATTAAGACAAAATCTGCACGAAAAAAAAAAACACTAACAGGCAGCCTCGGGATGAAACACCTTCATGGTAAGGCTTATAACTTTTGTGAACACTTTAAAATAATCTTGTAAAGTTAAGAACAACTTTATAAATCTGACATTTTCCATATTGTTAATACTTTGGGATGTGAAATGTATGACAAGTACTTGAAGAATACCATAAAAAGCAACATTATTCTTATGTTTTGCTTCAATTAAATTTTTTTGTCGCGTAAAATTTCAATGAAAATAAGAGAGTTGTATTTCTTGTAATGTGTGATTGTGATGATCAGTGTGGAATGTAACAATCGGACAAAAAAATTATTAAAAAAAACTTCGGTAAGAGTTGCCTGTTATGCAGAGCTTTAAAAATACAGTAAAAATAGTAATCATACCTCATAAAGAGACAAGTGGCAAAGAGATGCCATCGCTCTGAGGAGTTACTCTAGCAGCACTTGTTGATTACAGCAAATATATTGCTCTGCTGTGGAAAGTCTTGACCTACAGTATGCTTCCAAGAGATGCAAAGATGTCATTTAGGAAGACTCATCACAAGCTCCAGGACAATTCCTTCAAGCACAAAGTAAGAGATGTATAAAGTGAAAGAACGCAGTCACAGCTTTTCTTATGGATGCCTTTTTTCTTTTTCTAATTCCTCAAGTATGACACTTTGTGCCCTTTGGTGCAAGTTCAGCAGATTCACTTGTGCGAGTTCAGTTTTCGGTTAAAGTTCTCTCCAAATGGCAAGAAACGGCACAAGACTGAAAGATGTCTTAGAGTTTGAGCATTTTCTAGAAAGGCCAGTGTAAATCATCTAGATCTTCTGATTGCCCCATGTTTACATCTGTCTCTAACAAACTCATGATGACAGCCATGGCTGCTTCATCACTGCTGAAGCTGCTCAGTCCTGGAATCACCATGTTGTCCAGATCCAGTTGGGGTGGATCTCCTGTGTGAAACCAAACAGGGAGTAAAATCCAGGACAATTCTAGTCGTCTATATTTGCTATGGAATATAAAGGTATGAAGGTATAAAGGTATGAAAGGAATATAGAGGTATGAAATGCACAGTCCACTATTGAGTTATCATATGCTAGACCAGGGGTGCCCAACCAGTCAATCGTAAACTTATCCTAGGTTGACCACCAGGTGGGTAGAAAAAAATTATGAAACGACAGACAGTCAGTGTCACCAACTCAGCGACTGTGACGATACTTTTTAGAGGGTATACAGACTCTCTAGAGACACCCCCCCCAAAAAAAAGTGACAATCTTGCAGCTTTTTCTAGTGTTACAAAAAATCCAGTGATTTTTGAAGTCTATGACATGAAAGCATGTCGTTAAGCCTGTTCTTAATGAGCAGCACCTGGTGCCGCTGTGGCCTTTCCCTCTCCCAAAGAACTGCGAGTGCGCGGAAAATGTCTATGTGTGTGTTTGAGAGAGAGGGGAATTTGTGTATGTGTGTGTGAGAGAGATGTCTAATAGAAAATGGCTACAGTATGTGTGTGTTTGAGAGAGAGAGAGGAATTTGTCAGTGTGTGTGAGAGAGAGATCTAATGAGAAAATGTCTATGTGTGTGTTTGAAAGAGAGGGATTTGTCTCTGTGTGTGAGAGAGAGTGATCTCTAGTGAGAAAATGTCTATGTGTTTGAGAGAGAGGGGAATTTGTCTGTGTGTGTGTATGCGTGTGTGTGTGTGTGAGAGAGAGAAAAGAGAGAGAGATGTCTAATGGTTGTGTAACAAAAACAAAAAGTGTTGTGAGGGTAGTTTTACTGCAGGCTGGAAATGATCTGTGTGTTTGTAATGTTGACACTGAGCTGGTAGATCTCAGAAGGTTTGATACTTGAAAAGTAGATCTTGGGACAAAAAGGATAGGCACCCCTGTACTAAAGGTTTTCCCCACCTCGTTGTTAATATGTACAAATCAAAATGCAAATTGTTCGAACTGATACTACCTGGACTTTTGGATGTGTAACCACTTGCACTTGCTGATGTCCCTGATTCGGATTGAGACTGTGAAGTGCTGCCCGCTGCCTCGTCACTGCTGGATGCCTGCAGTAACCCATAATGCAGTGAAATGCCTGAAACAGGCCCACATTTCCAAGTTTTTCGTCTTTACATTAACTATTAAAACACAAACGCTCCGGGGTAGTTCTTATTACCTTTAATAAGTCGGTCACACTCCTACTGGCTGGTGAAAATTTCTCTTGGCACGGATCAAACGGACTAGAACCTCCGCTAGATGGTGATGAGTTTGCTCTTTTAAAAAAAGGGGGGGAAATTAAATGCATTTTCTGCATGTTTTATTATATAAATGTATTTAAATAAAAAAAATTTGGCGTAGTGAGTCTTACTTATAGGAGTCAAAGAGCTCATTTGCAATCTGAGTCCCAATACTACCAGCGTAAATCATCGTGCCCACACCACAAGAAAGTCCGGGAATTTCTGGTATTTGTTTAGTGTCGTCTGCTGAGGCAGCAAAACTCACACACAATGACACAAAAAAACACAAGATTGCACAGTTAAGCATGCTCGTCTTACCTTCAAGTGCTTTCGAATTATCTGCTGCCTCATCATTTTTTGTGTTACCGGACCCCCTGTAAATGTATTGAAGCATTAATGTTTCATGGTACAGATTCATTTATGAGACAAATGCTTGGAAGATAAAGTCCATACTTACGGGATGACCCGGTTTACAGACACAATAAACTCAACTTCTTTGGTCCATGGATTGGTGAAACTAAACCACTGACTTTGAAGGGAAATATAGGAGCCGTGTTTTGTTTTAAACCTGTAGCATTGGGTTTCAATCTTCTCTTTACTGCGAAGAACTGTGTCGAGATTAAACATAATGATAAAGACAGTAAAAAGAAAATGTTACGGGTGATCATTTGGATTATATTTTCATATTATTGGCTTAAAAATCAAGCAGAAAAACATCTAAAGAGAAGCAGAAATTGTGGTACGAAATGTCCAATACATTTTTAAATATGGAAAAATGGTAGAAAATTGAGGTAGAAAATTGGCAAAAAATTCCTGAATGATTTTAGAAAGCATTCATCCAAATATTCGGTGAGACCAAATTGAAGAAAAACAACAGTAGAACTATGACTACTAGTAAAAATAAGAGTAATTCGTACATGTGAGCCAGGAGCTGGAGAATTTTGAACAAAACAGCTGTGTAGCCGACAGAAAATGACTATTTTTTAAGCTTATTTGAGAAAAAAAGACTTTTTTTGTGTGTATTTCATAAGATTAAATTTGCTGCATCACCTTGCCTGTGCTTCCCTGCAAGATGCTGCAGGTCTTCCTGATGGAAATATTCATAGCAGGATGTACCCAAAACTTCCTGAGGCAAAAAACCAATCACTGTTGTTGCTCTGTAAAAAAAAAGAGTAAAAGTAGTTTAGTTATTGCTTGCTTGTTCGTTTTTTTTTTCTTCCTGTAGGGATTGTGTCCAACAAAAAATAGCATCAAAGAGCCTTTCGTGTAACACCCGCCAGCCACAAAAATTTCACACTGATTCAAAACGTACATGTGGTGTGTAATTACTTCCCAAAAAAAGGTAGATTTTCATGTGATGCCATCAAGATGCACCGCTTCTTCTGAGAAATAATGGCAAAGACACAAAGGATTATCTCCACTGAGAGAAGAAAAGCTTTTCCTCTGAGAGACCGCTTCTGACAATCCTTTCTCTGCCTAACCGTGTAAATAAAACCAACTTTTGACCAACAAAGGGGGGCTGAATAAACAGGACAGGCGGACAAATAGAAACAAGAAACTCACTGTTGATCTACAAAAGTGAACTTGCCGTCGATTGCACAACGTGTAACGAACTGGGTAGCTTTGACGTCGACTTCTTTGGAGGTCGGGTTGGAAACTTTGGAGAGATGGCGGCACACCATCACGAGGCAGTTTAGGTTTAAGGTTTCTTTATCGGTGCCATCGCCGTCTCCTTCTAGCTGGCTGCTAGGCCAACTCCGCATGTAACCAGTGCAATGCAGGGTGCAGTATCTGTACGTATCTGTCAGCATAAAAAGAAAACCTCAACATCATAACATTGTTTTAATCCGATTCAATATTTCTTGAATAGCCTAATATTACGAAAATATTAAGAAGTAATATTAAGAAGTAATAAGAAAATAATTTTCTTAACAAGAAAGAGAGAAGCCAGATGGGGTGGTTCAAGCATCTAGTTAGGATATCTCCCGAGCACCTCGCTGAAGAGGTCTTTCGGGCGTTGTCAGTTTGAGAGTAGATCCAGAGATATAGATCCCGGACCTGCTGAAGAGACTATGTCTCACAGCTGGACAGGGAACATCTCGGGATCGTCCCGGGTAAGCTGTCTGAGTCTGTTGCCCCTTCCACCCAGGCCCGGATAAGCGGAAGACAACGGAACAGAATTTTCTCAACGGGCTTCACATATTTTTTTTATTTTTTTTTTTTATTTATTTATTTCGGTCACAGTGCAACCTCATATCAATGAAATAAAGAAAACAACCATATTCCAGCAAAGGACCGAAAAGGTAACGGCTGAAGCAAACGCTTATTACGCCGACCCTTTTTTTTTTTTTTTTTTTTTTTTTATGTCATAATAAAAGCAAAAAGACATAAGTAAATACTAAGTCATCATAATTGTTATAACGCATAACATAATAATATCATAATACATCATAACATAATCATAACACATCATAACATATAACATAATCATAATTATCATCATATAACAATATATGATAACAATCATATTAGATTGAAAGAAAAAAAAAAGGACAAAACACCAAAAAAAAAATGGAAATAAACTAATACACAAAAACTATCTGTCAAAACTATTAGTCAACATCTTTATTACAAATTTCTTCAAGTACCATTTCACAATATTTTTCTCCAACCATCCTGTGCTTTTACAATGATGATGGCCTCCGGGATTACGAGCTCAGCATGACAAACTAACGAAACAATTTAAGGACATTTCTGCCGTTAGACCCTCCTTCTCGTTAGAACCTTCTACTCAGTGACAAAAAAGAGGGCAAAAGAGGAATCTTCCCCTTCAGAACAAACAGAACGTATCTAAGATTTTTTTTTATTAAATATTAGCTCGGGAAAAAAGTGTTCATACTACTTTAATTATTAAAAACGTTGGACTTTACGAAATCCTGGATTCGCCCTGTTATCCTTACTTATCAAGGAATTCCTTTAGTTTCTCTTATCGAGGAGGCTTTCACACCCTACTGAGTACTTTTGACACTCTTTTGCTCATGCGCAGTCCATTTAAAATGAGTCAGGGTGACGTAAGGAGAGGTAATGGCCACTTGCTAAAATGCGAAAGTCATATTTTTCCCGTATTAAAATACAGTAAAACCTTAAAAATGGACAGGCATGCCTGTTTTATAAGATGAAAATGATACACCGGTTTTCGAAAATCAAAATCCCAATTTTAATAAAAAGAAACATTAAACTTCTCCTGAAACGCAACATGCATTCATAGTTATACTCATCTCGGTCACTAGAGGACACCAAATCCTTATTTTTTTACTACCATAACTCAGCAGTTTGGAGCCTGTTCATATTTTCTGGTTATACAACAAATACTGACCTACTTCCACTGCAGAACAAAATGTTTCTGGCATCTTCTTCCAGATAAAATAAAACATCTGAATCACTCACAAGTTTAAACTTTAAGTATTTAAAAGGGTGATCAAACTAATCTGTGTTTTGATTTTATTCAGACTCTTTGTCACCAGATTGGAACATAAAAGTCAAGCAAAACATAAAATCCATGGTCTAAAGGATCATGGATTTTATCAAAGTTACATATCCCTAACTTTGACACGTTGTTTCTCTTTGTGCTTTAATTTCTATCTGCTTTTGTACTTTACGTGTCCTTTCTTTCACTTTAAAAAGTCCTGTTCACTTCCCAGGTTCATTAAAAACAACAATTTTGGTCAGTTTTATACTAGATTCAAGTACAATTTAACTAAATTTGGCCATTTTCAATAACTTAAATTAATAAACAGGACAGAAATAGACATAAACTTCCTGATCATCATCTTTCTTTTATATACTGTATTCAGTATTTGACAAGCAGTTCAGAAAGTAGATGGATGGATAGATTTTGTATGCTTACAATAGAAGCCTCTACCCTTATTTTGATTTTTTTTCTCAACGTGTGCAATGAGAAATGACTCACGGGTGACACAGCTCAGATTGTGGAATGTTCCTTTTTTTATTACAGATTCTGGATCTTTTCCTGCTTAAACTTTTTTTTTTTTTCTTTTTTGTATTTTCAGTTTTTCTTTGTGAAAAACTTTCAGTGGTCCCTGGGAAAATTGGCATCCAATGGGATTCAAACTCGCTTCACCCGGTCGATAGCTCATATCTCAACCACTGTGCTATAGCGCCTGGGACCCTGTTTAAACTTTTTGATGCATCCTCGTATTTTTTATCCGATTACAACGTTCAGTTGGTGGGAAAAGCACAGCTTCTATATGGATTAAATTTTTCTAAGAAACAAGAACTTTTCTGTACATATTTGCCATTTACTGCTTTCACTTTAAGCATGGTATACCACAGGGCTCCATTTAAGGCCTGATTCTATTGTTAGCCCACTGGCTTCCAATTAGTTTTTACGTTGTTTTTTTCTGGCAAGCATGCCAGTCAATTGTCCTTTTTTTTCCAGGCGTTTTAGAGCATTCTTTGATTTGTCTAAAATTACAGATTTATTTCAACACTAAAAACAGGGCTCCATGATTGTGCAGTGGTTAGCAAAGTGGTCTCACAGCAAGAAGGTCAGGTTTCGAGTCCCGAGTTCACACTCATCTTTCTGTGTGAAATTTGCATGTTATCTATGTTATCTATGTGTACGTGTGGGTTTACTCCAACTACTCTGGTTTCCTCCCACCCTCCATAAATATGTGTGTTAGATTAATTGGCCACTATAAAATTGCTCTAGGAATGAGTGCATGTGGGGATGGTTGTGAGTGTGTGGCCCCGCAACAGATTGGTGACCTGTTTAGGGTGTACCCTGCCTCTTGCCAGAAATCAGCCAGGATAGGCTTCGACACCCTGCTAGGGATAAGTGGTTCAGAAGACAAAACAAAGACCTTCACATTAGTAGAACTTTGAGTTGTGTACGGCTCTGTGTTAGCCTGCACATTCTGAACATTTTATGAACAAATATAATTGGTCTTTAACAAGCTCAAATAATCACATCTTCCCCGTATGGATCATTACAAATGTGATGAATCCAGTAGGTCTAACAAGCATAAACGTATTTCGTAATCCAATACTTAATTCCCGTTACCTTTCTTTTTAGAGGTACCGGGCAATGTGGGCTTGGCCTCATGTTTCCCTGAGACTCGACTGTGTTTCATACGACAGAAAAAGGATCGCCGCGTTCCAGTGGTTAAGTGGGACATTCTTGTTACAGGTTCCACTTGAACCGGAACCTCAGCTGCAGATAAAAATAGCACTTGTTACTATGCCTCACATGACTTGATTCTAATTTAATTCTGCTTATTTTTTGGAGTAAGGAGTTTATTGTTTCATCTTACAAGATGCATCAGGTTGGCATTGTCGGGGAAGCATCTCAGAAGAGGACAGCTGTTCTTTCACCTTGTTGATATCTTTATGGTGGATGAAATCAAATAAGCTCTGTCCAGTCAGCTCCAACTGGTAACACAAACAGAAATAGATTCATGTTTTACTCATGGCCAATTAAAATGCTATGACTTGTTGTGTTTGTTCTGTTACATAAACACACTTGATTATTGGAATATGACATACCTGGCTGTAGTTCAGGATCTTAGAGACAGACTCTGAGATGAACAAGATTTTCGCCCGCTCGCAACTTACAACTAACAGGAAACCGTCTACAGCCTGAGAGAAAAACAAATGAGCGAATGAGATAAAACATATCTACATATCTCGGAGTGGAACTGTTGCTCCTCTGAGTCGAGAGAAGCCAGATTGGGTGGTTCGAGCATCTAGTTAGGATGCCCCACTAGACACCTTGTTCATGCATCAGGAGACCCAGAGGCAGGCCCCTGACCTGCTGTAGAGACCATGTGTCACAGCCGGCTGGAGAAGACCGGGGTTCCTTCCATGTGAGTTGGGGATGCAACCGGAGTGAGGGAAGCCTGGGTTTCCCGTCTGAGGCTGTTGCCCTTGTGACCCAGCTCCAAATAAATGGGAGACAATAGAATGGAACAAATAAAGATAATCAAATAGCAAAATTATTGATAATCACCCTAAGCAGAAGGTAGCGAAGGTCATCATGAGGCAAGATGGAAGGCTTGGAGGTGTCTGTAAAGGCGCTGCCTGAACCAGCTTTGAGGACTTTCAGGTGTTGGACAGCTTTCCGTAGCACAGTGAGTTTATCCAGTTTTCTCGCCATGAGTTGGCAGGAAGGTATCATGGCCGCAAGCTCATCTATCAGAGTGTTCATTTTGTCTCTCCGTCGCTTCTCAATCTGCCGATGAGGCTCTCTGTTGGCATATTTATTGATGAGTTTTGTTGTAACACATATTCAGAAAGAAGAAAACTGTTTTTAATGAGATTAAATTCACAATTAAATTAATTAAATACTCATTTTTTAAAATGATCATTTGATGAGGCTGATCAAACAAATTTTAAGCATTATGTACCCAAGTTGTCCGTATTTCTGTGCTTCTGTAACACTTTAGTAGACTAGCTATCACCCTAACGTGTGAGGGAATTTATTGAAACAGCTCACAGTTTGTCAATAACAATTATTAGTGAACTAATTAGGTTTTCAGAGTCATGCGAACAAATGTCACAAATTTACAAGGCAGACAGGCTCATTTTTTCCAATACTTTGGCATGATCTTTTTTCTGTTTAAAACATAAATGGAAAAGCTGTTATATAACCAGAATTACCTGAAGCATTTCATCTTAACTTGTTGATCTTCTCCTTCAGATCTAAAATAAAAAAAATTAATAAGTAAATAAATATTCTGTCCAAATTTCTCGTTTCATCAGTGGGTAAAGAATAGATGAGTGTACCTGCAGTAGTCATCATCCATCTGCAGGTCGAGACTTGGACTGTTTAGAGAAAATTAAGTTCTGCATTTTATCCAAATGAAACAAAACATTTCAAATCAACCAACAGAATTTTTTTACTGTACATTGATGTCTGACCTTTCCTCTACGTCTCCTTTTCGTTTCCTTGGAAGCTCGAATGCTGGCGTTGAGCATCCTGCTTCGCATGGCTCCTCTTCTGCCTCTGCATGATCTGGTACAAGAAAAAAAAAACATCTATAGGTTCAGGTCAGGATTAAAACCAACTAGAACCAGATTCAAACTAGAGCTTCAGATAGAGATAGTTTTAAACATGTTTGTGACAAAATAACGAATAAGTAAGTGTGTATTTCAAGGAGGCCATTCTTAAAACATTTTAATTTAATTATAAACTCTTCCTGCATGATCATTCAGATGGGGGCTAACTTTTAATCTGGGATGTTGTTTCTTTAATTAAGGTAAACCCAATTTGAACTGTGCTTGGGAGTTCAAGCATCGATCTCTCATGACTATATGTAAATTTATGGTCATAAAAATCTACATCTTTTAGCAAAGGTGATACAGAAAAAATACTCATAACCTAATTCAAAGCTTTTATTAACTTTAACAGAACTATAGGAACTAAATCATGAAGAAAGTCAGCGTTGTTTAGCTAAAATTTGGACTTTTTCTTCCTTTAGTTTACATAGTTAGTTAGAGAACAAAGTTTGTTCCCTTATGCTGATGACACTACTCAAAACTGCAAAAAAAATCTTTAAATTTTAAACAAAATCAAAGAAAAACCAACAAATTTTTTATCATTAAACATAAAAAAATACAACACCTATGTTATTTGTGAAAACATAAAAATGGGTCAGCTGTTACAAGTCATTATTTTACAAAAAAAAAAGTGAAGCAAAAATGATTTTTTTTGGAGTAGTAATTGACGACTAAATTTCTTGGATAACCTCACAATTCAATATCTTAGAGCAAAGATCGCTAAATGGCCTAAAGCGGCTTTGGCAACTCAACGTTAGAAAATCGAAATTATTCGAGAAGAAAACAACTTCCGGTTTCCTCTTAGAAAGCGTGTGTGCGCCCGTTAGAATAAGAAAAGTAAAAACTTTGCCATTAAAACGTTAAAGTGAGAGCTAACAATTTTTTCTAATTTTAAGCCATTTAAAAACTGATATGAATGAAAAATATTTGTTTGTGACGCAGGTTTGAAATAATTAATCAGATCGTCTTCCTCTGTAATTAATAACACCATAAATATGCAGTTAAAATGTGACAATCGTAACAGAGGCAGGATATTCAGAGAACAAACTCAATTATAAATGTGCTGTAAACTAGAAAAATGTGCATGCCTGTACATCCGAAGAACTCAAACAAGAGTCTCCATTGTATTTGAAACACATGGACTATAAAGCTATGGACGGAACTGATCTGTTTTACTGAATAAAAAGTATGTGTGATAAGATGTGTACGCATTATACTCCAGGGATGAAATGAAAACGGGGCACAATAGTTTATTGTTGATGGCAGTGAGCTGTAGAGGCTGACCATCTGTCGACAAACTGTTTTTTTTATTTATTTGAGAGTCCCTTTCTTGGTCCTGCAAATAAAGAGTTTTGTGAAGAATAAGATGCCCCTTCAAATAAAAAAAAAAAAGAGATGATTGACAGAACTGATTTGGACTCCCAAGTTTCTCAAACCAAAATTCAATAGAGTAAGAGTCACACATGGGATGAGTCAGAACGATGCAGGACGTTTTCTAGACCAAGCTCCACAAAAAGATTTGATATCCGAGTTATTCATTTGATTCTTAATTTTCTTTTTTTTGATTCCACAGACTATGACAATCAGAGGTTTTCTAAAGAAGCAGAGCAGAAATGATCACAGCATAACTTAACCACCACATCTGAGGCTTTTGCACCAGCACAAAGCTGACATTAAACAGAGCCCAATCCGCCAACCGTGCAGCAGTTTGGGAGTTTAAATAGCACGTGAGGATAAATGGGGTATGTGTCGTCATCTTAACCTAATGCTTATTATAACCTGCTAACACTGACCTATTTTCCTTCCAAGAACTGCATACTTCAAATTTGTGACAAGTAGTTGAGCTAAAAAACACACATAAAAAGTGGTTTAAGATTTTATCAACATGATTGCAAATAAAAAAATGTCTTTGACTCCTTTTATGTTGAAGAGTTAAAGAACACTGAAAAAAGTGCTCAACTATAAAAGAAGTTTACTTTTCACATTTTTTAAAAAGCATGGCCATAAAAACGCTCCTCTGCAGAATGGCCGGGTCCTCTGCCAGAAAGAGAGTGAGGATCTCTGCTACCTGGAAGGAGTTTGGAGTAAAGCCGTTGCTCCTCCAGGTTGAGAGAATACGGATGGGGTGGTTTGGGCATCTAGTTAGGATACCTCCCGGATGCCTCACCGGTGAAGTGTTTCAAGCATGTCCCACAAGGAGGAGACCAAGAGGCAGACCCCGGACCTGCTGGAGAGATTATGACCGTGTCCACACGTAACCGGATATTTTTGAAAACGCATGTCCGCTGTCCTCCGTTTTAGAAAAACTCTCGCGTACAGACGTAACCGTTTTCAATATAACCACATCCAGACGAACCCGTATAAATACACTACTGAGTGCGATTATACGCATCCCAGACCATTAGTGGGCAGTATTTATCTAAACGAGAGTTCTGAGCCACAAAGGCTTATGTGAATGATATAATGTGAAAAACAAAACAGGTAGTGACGTTTAAAAACGCAAAACGCCTGTTTTGCATGTCCACACGCAAATACAAAACCGGAGTTTTACAAAACCTTCACTTTGGTCGGAGTTATTCAAAAAACAACGATTTGTAGTGAAAAAAAAACTTGACGGGTTTGTGTAGATGACAGGCCGAAATGGATAAAAATATATTTGTTTTACCTCACAGCTAGCCAGGGAACACCTTGGGATCCTCCAAGAGGAGCTGGAGGATGCAGCCAGGGTAAGCGAAGCCTGGGTTTCCTGTCTGAGGCTGTTGCACTAGCAACCCGGCCCAAGATAAGTGGAAGACGACGGAACGAACAAATTTTCTTATTCGTAAATATGCATTAAAGGGTTTTAAAATGACTATTTTGTACTATTAATTTAATTTTACCATATTTGTTTTCATTTTATTTTACAAGACTACTTTGTACGGTATTCAACTTATTTTGCATAAATAATTGTTGTTCAAAATATCAACATTTTTCAGACATTATTTTTTCACCAGTTATCTTTTTTACACTTCTTAATAATTTTAAGAAAGTATGGAAAAAATATTTTTAAGATTTTTATCTTTTGCAAAAAAAGTTACAGATTTAAACTTTAAGAATTTCTTAACTCTAGTTAAATTGTTTTCAAATTTAATTTCAAATTGTTTTCATTCAAATTTGTTTTCAAATTTCTTATTATACCAAAATAAGTAAGTAATGATGTATCAAATCAGAATGTTATTTAGATTAAAAAATATATCATTTAATTCATTCTAATTAAATAATATTTCAAAATATTTACACTTTGGCCATTTTTATCACTACAATCTCAAAAAGTTCAGATATGGAACATTTTATGAAGACATTTTTAGATTCCTTCTCTTTGTCTAAAAAAAACCCCACAGTAATCTTTTTTTCCGGTGGCATTATAAACCACCAGGGTTTTTAACACAAACCACATCTTGTTTTCGGATGAATGCACAACTTTTTCTTAAACCTGATAGAAACTCTTTACCCTCAATTGGTGTGTTTTATCTGCAAAAGCTTAATTTTTTTTCCTCATCTATATGTAACCATTGTTGTGAAAGAGAGTCCGTTTCTTTCATCTTACCCTATCTGCTGCATCCTCTTTGGTCACATCAACTATGTTTATGTCTTCCTTCACAGTATCCATGGGTACAACTAATGGATTCAACTACTTTCAAACAATCTTTCTAATTCTAGAAGTGGTCATTTTTTTAGATATTCAGAGGACTGCATCTGTTTTGTGAAAGAAAAACAGATATTTTTCATTCTTATGTTAGATTTTTGAATGAATGCAGAAGTCAAGCATGAAATCCTTCAGTCAGAAAACAGTCCGTCCTGTTTCTTCCAGCTGAAACTGTCTTCAATAAGTCAACAAATTTATTGTGTTTGAAGGTTAAATCCTCAATAAAGCCTTGATAAAATTAAAAAATATATATATGTTTCTTTTGCATAATTTCTGTCCCATGGAACATGCTATTTAAACAAAATTAAAAAAAAAATGTGCAAGAAGTCAACTTGTGTTCAGTTACATTTACTAAAAATCTTTACAGTATTATCAAAATCATGCAGACATGTATTTGGAGACATTATTTTATGCTATTCATGTAAGTAATTGGTAATACATTAAATTTTCTTTTTGTAATTCATTTTCTGGGCTTAATTTAGAAATAACTAGTTTAAATTATTCTTTAAAAAAACTCCATGATAGTGTAATTTTGATTTTATCATAGTACACAAAAAATACTCTGCGTATTAATTTTGCTGTTTTTTTTCCCACGCTTTGCACAGAAATCTAGTCAAACAAGAAAAAAAATTCAAACAGTCAACATTTCTCCTACAGGCTTCTAAAAATAATCAAAATTTAGCAAGCAAACATCTTCAAATAATGCAGTTAGTAAATCAGAATGAAGTGGGCAGTAAGAAATTAAATGAAACTCATCCTCCGATAACTCCAAATGGTCGTTATAAACACCAGAATCTTCAGAGACCAGATTATTGTGATTTTATGTCAAATTATTTTGATTTTATATCAATTTACCGTGATTTTTTTTTGCCAGGTTATTGTAATTTTATGTCAGACTAATGTGATTTTATATTGAAGTATAGGTGTTTTATGTTAAATTTTGGGATTTATATGACAGTATTGTGATTTTATGTCAGATTTTGATTTTATGTTAGATTAATGTCATTTAATGTCAAATAATTGTAATTCTAGGTCAAATTGGTGTGATTTTGTCAAATTATTTATATTTTACAAAAAAATATTGTGGTTTTATGTTAGATTGTTATTATATATCAGATTATTGTGATTGTAAATCAGATTTTGTGATTTTATGTCCAAATATTGTGATTTGTAACTCAAATTATTGTAATTTTATATCAGAATATTGTTTTTTTTTGTAGATAAACAGATAGGAGTAAACAGCGCCATCTGCAGTAGGTAGTGTGTAGTACAGATGCAGCCTACTGATCTACTGACCCAGTTTAAATGAACGGCGGGGAACATGTGAAGACACGTGACGCAATAAGCTCCTTCAGATTTCAGCACGTTTAATAAAAAACATACAAAAAAACATAATTAAGAAAATCCACGATCGTTTAAGAAAATATAAAAAAATAGACGCATTCCTGTTGTCATAGTAACCGCCAAAGCTAATGGATCAACGCGTCGGCGTTTGAAATCAATCAATGAAAATCATTCGAAAGAATAAATCGGATCACTTTGATTTACTCATCCTTTGCTCGATGAATTTAAAATAAAATAGAACAACAAAAAACTTTACTTTAAAAACTCTTAGTGGGAACTTTAAACGATCAAAAATATTTTCTACACATAATGTTTTTAAAGTGTTTTTTTGTTTGTTTGCAGATGTTTTTTTAAATGACGTAAAAGTAGATTTGAATATATTTTACCTGTCAGGTTGTCTGTGGTCCTGTAGGATCTTCCAGATGACATGCCTGCAGACAGGATTCCTGCTGGATCAGCTGTAGTATTAATGCATAGAGCAGGAAAGGAGGGATCATGGATCATTCACTTCTCTTTTTTTTATTTTTTTTCCTCCTCTTGCCTTCATCTAGTAGCTGTTTTTCTTCTTTTTTTTCTATTCACATAGTCTGGATGGGTGGTGTCAGAATTCAGAAACCTCTCTGTCTCCTCCTTCATTCCCTTTTATGGCTCATTCACACACTATTATTTTTTTTTTTATATACTATTAGTATTCATTTATATCTGAAATCACCTTTTAAATTAAGAAAACAAACTTGGAATATATTGATCTTCTATAAATTAAAAAAAGCTCTTTTTATTTAGGATTAAAATGCTTTTTATTTTTCCATCACAAAAAATTATTAGGAATCTCTGCGAATTCAAACAATAAAATTGCAGTGTTTTTATAAAAAAAAAAAACAACTTTAAGTTTAATGCAAATAAAATGTTTATAAAAGTAATTTTCTAGTTTCAAACTGGTTTTAAACTTGTTTGACCTGAATAGAAATTGAGTTTGCTGTGTTTCTATTAGTGGGTACACCGGGAAGATGTCTAACTCTGTGTATTTTTTACGCACTTTTTTCCCTAACTCGTTAAAAAAAAGTGCAATTTAAAAAATCCTCATGAAATTGACGTTTGTACAAAAAATGGCAAAAATAATAAGAAAAACAACTAGAACAGTAAAAATGTATTGAAAAGCAATGTGTAGATAAGCATGTATTTCTTCAAAATACCTCATCTTACTTTTAGTTCCAGGTCTAATTTAAAATAATAAAATAATAATAATAAAAAAAAAACATGTAACTTTTTTGTGAGGTTTTGCAGCAATGTCATTTTTTACAAATATACCTAAGGCAGTGATGTATCTTCTTAAAGTTTGACGATCTTTGGTGTTCACCTACATAGTGTAATTTGAGACCTTTGCACGAGACTTTACGTAAGTTAGAACCCAGCACGTGCCAAAGAGAAACGTGGTGACCTATATATTATATAACCTTATTGTCACGTGAAGACAGTTGACTCGTTAACCCATTTATAGTATGTGTGTAAATTGTGATGTCTGTTTTCTCAGGCAACCCGGAACACCAAAATCTATGATAAAATGATCGATATATTTGTCTATGTGTGTATATATATTTTATATACATACACATATTTTATTTATATATACATAATATTGCAGAACCTCAAGGTTAAAAATGCAGGTACACTTCAAGAAAAAATGTGTTTACATTATGGAAAAAATTTCAAGGATTTCAAATTGGATTAAATATATTTATTTGTTGGTAATTTTAGTGTTTCTCAGTTGCCGAAATAAGTAGACATCACACTAAATACAGTATATTTGTTTCGTCTTCTGAACCGCTTATCCCCAACAGGGTTGCAAGGGTGCCACAGCCTGTCTCAGCTGATTTCAGGCGAGAGGCAGAGTACACCCCGAACAAGAAACCTGTCTGTTGCGGGGCCACACACACAGACAACCATCCACACATGCATTCATTCCTAGAGGCAATTTCATAGTGGCCAATCAACCTGTCAGCATGTTTTCGTAGGATGGAAGGAAACCGGAGCACCTGGAGAAAACCCACACATACATGGGGAGAACATGCAAACTTCACACAGAAAGGCCAGTGCGTCAAGCCTCGTACCTGGGACTTGAACCCCGACCTACATACAGTATATGTTGTATTAAAACAATTTATGCTCGGGGTGTACTCTTCCTCACACCTTAAATTAGCCACAATGGGATTCGACATGACCCCGTTAGGAATAAGTGGTAAAGAAGATGAATCAATGATTATGGATTCAATTTGAACTTGACAACAAAAACAATGTCAGATAATATTATGTATACTTTTAACATGTATACATGTTAAAAGTTAACATCACTTTTTACAGGCTCATACTTTACTTGGAATCATACACCACAGGACGTTTGAAATGTGATCCTTCTATTTTGTGAAGGCAACGGGGTCATGACACCACCGAGTTTTACAAGCACGAGGGTCACCAGATTGTTGGCTTTCAGCGTAACCTGATTTCTAAATGTAAACCAGAAACCCGGTTTCCTTAATGGGGAAAGGGATTAAAAGAAAACCCGGTTAAGCCGGACTTCTGTTGGGGTGAAGAGGGAGGCAAGTCAATTCATGACCATTTACAGATGGAACCAGGTTAGAAAGTGTAGCTGTAAATCCAATCGGCTGAGGAAGGGATTTGATCGCACTGCACTTTATAAAACACGTGTTTAATGTTGTACAAGACGTACATCATCTCTCAAGTTTAAACATCTTAAAAGTTTAAATACAGTGTAAAATACAGTAATCTTTGACACTTCATGTAAACTTCAATCCTTTTAGTGTCTTGCAAACTACGTATATTAAATCAGCTATTGTAAATATTTTAAATAGACTTCAACAAAGTATTTAATCAATGATGGTGTCTGTCTTGATATGTTTTCTTTTCTTCTTTCAATAATAATTTATTTTAATTTTTAAACTCTCATTCATGAAATCCCGATGGATTATAGTTTTGAGCTCATCAATGTTGACATCTAGTGACTGTAGAGGGACATAGCAAACCAACACCTGCAGGGTCATGCATATAATAGTTTTATAATAAACTTGTGCAATGTGTGATGATTTTGTAAACATGCTATAAATCTCAGTAAGTTTCTAATCACCTGTGCACTAACAAAATATAAACATCTTAAATTTGTAATACTCAAATTTGTATTTTTAAGTATTTTTTCTACAGTATTTTTACCCTTTTTGCAATGGGTAAAAGTTGCAAATTTGCAAATTTGACTTAATTCATTCATTTATTCATCTTCTGAACCCCTTAGTCCCTGACAGGATCTCGGGGGTGCCGCGGCCCATCTCGGCTGATTTAAGGCAAGAAGAGAAGCAAGGTACACCCCAAACATGTTGCCAGTCTGTCACCAGAAATGAACATGTAAATATATATTGTGAATCAGTACAGCCGATATCAATGCAATAAAAACATTTTCTAAAACCTCAAACTGTTTATTTTTCTATTTGTGTAGTATACTCCTTGAGAAAACACTTTTTTTTCAAATCTAAAATCTATTTTAGATGTAAGCAGATTTGTAGTGATATATTTCAGGATGGTCAAAATTAAAGGTTTTCAAAGATGCTATATCCAAATAAAAACTTTCTTACTCCGCCACAGCACATTTTTAAAACTTGTTATCAAGTAACACACTACCCTGTCGGAAAGTTAATCAATGTCACTGATATCTGTGGTGAATTTTGTTAGTCGTGGTAAAGAACTGGTTAATTATTTTGTTAGGTAGAAAAAGGAAATACTTCCTTTGTTACCTCTTTTATTTTTATAATTCAAAAGTGTCTTTAGTTAATGGGATCACACAGTTTGACTTGCTGCTGTTAGACAGAGTGTTATGTTAACAAAGGAACATGTTGATTCTGTTTGCTGGGCATCCCCCACCTTTCCACTTATCTGTAAGAGGGGGTCTGGAACTTTCTTTTCCCTCACTACTCTGTAAGAACACACCTCTTGATTTCAATTATTGTACAAATAAAGCTGGTGAGAAGCATTTTCTGCAGTCTGGAGAGAATGCTACTCTTGTGACAAGTAAAATTGAGAGTCTCTTAGTTGTTCTGTGGTCAGCACAGATTTGAGACAGTTTAATTCTCTTCCCTCTAACATGGTCAAAGAATCAAACGAAAATGAAAGTGAAAAATTACTGATTTAAAGTCACTAAAATAGACTGTCACACTTGCATGTTCCAATAGCATAAGCACTAACCTTTATTTATGTATTCAGGATACGACTCACAATTGAATAAATGATTAAAATTTCCTTCTTGTTTCTTGTTGAATTTAAAAAAAAAAAAACAGTTTGGAATATGTAGTTACAATTGGAATACAATTGTTTCAAATAAATTAATCTCTATTATCTTTACAATCTTTTATCTCAAGTGTGTGTAGCCAATAACCATTTCTGGTTATTAGTTATTATTTTCTACAAAATAATCAAACATGTTAAACATGAAAATAACTTGATGTAAACAAAATGGAAACACAAATCACTGATCACAATTGAAAATTCTCCAACATCTCAAATCTTTTAGAGTCAAAGTCTTTATTTTTAAGCATTATCAACAGAAAAAAAACTTAACAATGTCAGTGAATATATTCGTGAACATTTTCACCACCTTAAAGACGGTTTCCTTCAAGTCTCTACAACATTATGTACACATCAAAACACAATATACCTCACTATTTAGTCCTGACTTGTGGAGGGCAGTTCACAAAACTGGATCTAATGAGGGGATTTTTCTAATTTGATTTGATCATTCGAATATATAAATGTCTCCCTGTTTTCTTCATTAGAGTGTAATAATTCATTCTTGAAATATTACATGACAGTGATCAGCGGTAGCATCAGTAAGCCAGTTTGGTCCTTAAAGGAAATTGTCTACCTTGAGAAAATGACAAAAAAAAGTTGTAACATACCTGAATTTTTTGTATTTTATTTTAAAGTCAGGATCATTTATATTTCTTAAAGTGACACAGTTGCGGGTTTCAAGTTATTGTGGGTCTTTGTGTTTGATTAAAGAAAGAAAGTTATGGAACCAAAAAAGCATATCCACCTGTTTTAGTTCCATAAGAATAAAAAAGGGGATATTTCCAGTCAACAAACAGAACTTTCGACACCGAACAACGTGATACATCACTTCACAACACATTAGCGGATACGGTGTAGGTTGTGTAAATTATGTTTAAAGGCATTTGATGTTAATTGAAAGGGTTTTCTATCCATTTTATACACAAAAACAAAACTAGCAAACCTAGGTAGGAACAAACAATAATTTTTGCTGCACAGAATACATGTGAAGTAACACTGAGAATTCCACAGTGATGTCAACCAGCATAAAAACTTATCAAAACTCTTTAAAAGAAATATGTCCTAAAAAGGCAAAGCAGAAATTGGAAGACACAGGCATTCACCAAATGGTAAGAATGTATTGGAAGCCATCTGTGTGAATAATTATAGTTTAATCCTGGAACTAACTGTTTATTTTTTTGGATAATTTTCTACTGTGTCTAAAAGTTTTCATCTTGGCCTCAAATGCAAAATTTGTGAATGTTTTGACATATCAACTATATAAAAAGTATTCTCAAGAAAACTGATAAAAATGTTTAACACGTTAAAAAAACATGGATGCCATAAGTAATGTAAACATATTCAAGTTACTGCCCTAATAACTAAACTATTCAACCAGTATGTTTCAACTAGAGATCAGGTAAATGACGGGATTATTTAAAAAAATCTGAAATGGGATTAAAACTCATCGCTTTGATTGATCAACCTCTAACCAGTACTAACGATCAGATTAACTCAGCTTCGGTTCATATACGCATATTCAATTAACTTTCTGCGCATACTCAGAAAAAAAAGGCAAAAGGTTTCCAGCCTGGTTTAGCTCTACTGATATTTTTTCTCGTCTTAAAAGGTAGTTTAATGTTAAGTGCAGTAAGCAACAGCTACATCTGAATCTTTGTTCAGATCACGATGATTAGAGTTCTTTGGTAACTCTTTGAAGTTTTGCGTGAAGTAACAACTCCAAGCAGACAAAACAGGTACAAGAATGTGGACAGCTTGTTAACGTGGTGTTTTTAGTATGACAAAAAGGGGTGAAACTCCACCCAAGACTCTTTGAAAAAGGGGTGCCCAACTGTTCGACCGCAGTTTACTGGTACTCTGAGGACTGATCCCAACTCGACCGCCAAGTGTGTAGGAAAAAAGAAAATATGAAACAACAGGAAGTCACTGTTGCCAACTCAGCGACTTTTACACTTTTTTTAGCGAGTTTCCAGAGTTTTTTTGTTGGTTCTTTTTTTGTTTTTTTTTAAAGCAACAATCTAGCAGCTTTTCGAGGAGCTATTTGGAGTCTATGATGTGAAAGCATGTTGTTAAGCCTGTTCTCAAAGAGCAGCGCCTGCTGCTGCTGTGGCCCCACCACCTCCCAAACCACTGCCTGTCTGTGAAAGATGTCTATGTGTGTGAGAGATATAGAGGTATACAAACATAGAAATTTATTTGTATGCGTGTGTCAGAGAGACAGAGGGAGAAAGAGAGAGAGAAATTTGTATTTCCTCACAACAAAACGTGTTGTGAGGATAGTTTTACAGCAGACTGCAAACAATTTGTGGGGGTTTGTGATATTGACACTAAACTGATGGATCTCCGGAGGTTTGATTCTTGAAAACTAGATATTGGGACGAAAAAGGTTGGACACCCCTTCTCTGAAACAACACATACTTCAAAAAAATAAAAGAAATTAATGATTAATCTAATCTTGTCTTTCTTGTGTGTTTATCAAACAAAGACATATTGTTCATTGTGTTTTCATTGGCGGTTGGTTTTTATGAGCCCTCTGTTTAATCTTATCTATATTGTCTTTGTCCTGTAACGGTTATGACTTTTTATAAGCTTTACTCTTCAGTAGACACAAAATATTACTAACAGTTGGGTTTATATTTACTATAACATGTCTTCCCTTTTCCACAGTCACTCAAACCCCAATTTAATCCAATTTTAGGTCCTTTCTTTAAATAAAACTCAGCTAAACTTCAACCAAACATCCTATTGAATATTCATCAGCTACTTTCAAAAGGCACTTTGCATGTTTAATGTATCTAAGAATAAAGTTATAGGGTTGTGAATGTGATTAGTGTTTCAAAAAGCTCTTAACGAACACACAAGTGTGTTTGGCAATGACAGCAACATCCGCCAATATTCGGAATAAATTGCATTTACTAGATTTCTGGCAACTTGTTTTTCTGTAAAAAACCCTAGTAATCGACCAAAAAGACCATGTTTTACCGTGAATTTTAAGGAACAACTCCAGCATAAGTTAAGTGTTTTATCTTGAGTTGAGTAATAATAATTTGTGCTGATTAATAAGGATTTGCTCCTGGTTTGCAGTAACCAATTTGAACATTTGTTGGGAAAAAAAAACCGAGTTCGACCAAAACAAAAATTGAGAAACTAAACGTTGTTAGCATGCTAAACTTTTGCTAGATAGTCACTAGAATGGGTCAATTTGAAAGAGTCCAAAACTACCGTAATTTCACGGCTATAAGGCGCATATAAAAGTCTTAGATTTTCTTTAAAATGAGCGGTGCGCCTTTTTGTGCGGTGCGCCTTGTGTGTGAGAAAAGGCGGACCTAAAAGAAAACTCGGTGCTCGTGAGAAAAGGCAGACCTAAAAAAAAACGCGGTTCCAGCAAGGCGGACCTGAAAGAAAAGGCATGAGAACGTTAAAGAGTGAAGTGTGAGCGGCGTGGGAGCGATGGATGACCGAAGGAGACCACAGTTTCACGAAGGGTGGAAGGCAGCGCCGGGCGAGTTACGCTACAGTTTGCTAATGGATTGTAGATGCTTGGACTAACGTGTCTGCTGGTACTGTTATCCGAGCTTTCGCAAAAGCTGGTATTCTTTTTGAGGAGCCGCACAGTACAGACAGCGACTTTGACAGCGAGGAGCGAAGTGGACCTGCTCTGTTGGATTTTGCACAGCTGTTCGATTCCAAAACAGAGGATGACGAATTTGAATAAAGACTATTACCGGTAGGTAATGTGCTTGTTTATACTACTTAAATAAAGTACAAAGTACAACCAAACTCAGTTTTGCTCCCGATCTATTTTTTAATACGCACATTTGCATGCTTGCGTGTGTGTTGTTGTAAGGCGGTGTGTGACTGAGACTGCGCCTTTTCGTACGGTACGCCATGTGTGTGTTAAATACAGCAATGGCGCACATAACTGAGGCTGCGCCTTTTCGTACAGTGCGCCTAATGGTCGTGAAATTACGGTAATCCTACGACTGCCCTGTATCACAAATTTTATTCATAGTGAATGACTGAGTCCACATGATAACTTGATTGAAGCAGTCACGTGTAATCTTTGTAAATTTTGTGACCTCGATCTTTGTTACTTTTGGTGGCATGACTCTGAAAACCTTCAAGCCATCTATAGTTGGTTCTGAGTAAACTTCAAGTTTTATTGAATCATTTAGTGTTTTGGGGATGGGCGGACAACCAGAGTATTTATTGCCTCCTCCACACTTTTTGGTGGAGGAATAAAAAAAAACATTGAATCTAATGCATTTCTGCAATTATCACATTTTCAGAAGTCTAGCATGTTACAGAGATTTTGAATCTTTTTTACTATCGTCAAATTCTGTTCTGTTGTCTATCGCTTATCTGGGGTCGTGTGCGGGGAAAAAGCCTCAGACAGGAAACACAGACTTTTCTCACCCTGACTGCGTCCTGCTCATCTGGGAGGATCTTGAGGTGTTCCCTGTCCAGCTGTGAGATTTAGTCTCTCCAGCAGGTCTGGGGTCTGCCTCTGAATCTCCTCCTAGTGAGACATGCTCAAAACACCTCACCAGCGAGGTGTTCGGGAGGCATACTAACCTGACGCCCAAACCACCCCATCTAGCTTCTCTCGACTCTGAGCTCCTCACAGATGGCAGCGCTCTTCCCTCTATCTCTGAGTGACAGCCCAGCCACCTGGTGGAGGGAGCTCATTTCATACGCTTGTATCCGTGATCTCGTTCTTTCGGTCAGGTATTCAAATTTACTTTTTTAACTACACCTATATCTTTCGAAAAGTCTTTGTAATCAGCACAATACTTTTCTTTCTGAAAAGGAGTTAACTTTTTTCTTGTTTAACAAAGTTTCTAAAAACACTGAAAATTATTCTGGGATGTTCCTGACATAATAATAGCTTAATAGCTTATTTGCTATCACAGATGAGTTATTTAAGTTCTTATCAAATGTCCAACTCACTAGAGTGTATAAGGTTATTCCTTAAATAGCTTCAGATTGAATCTCAGTTAAATAAACCACCAGTGTAAGAGGCCAAAGCAGTGATATGTACTCATATATCATACACAGACTTAAAAAAAAAACAAAAAAACACAGAATTGTCTCCAGAAGCAAAAGGCTGCTGAACATGCAAACATCCTGATTTAGTGTCCTATTTAATGAGCTGGCCTGAGAGCTATGGCTAAAAGACGGCACATATGATTCAAACAACCGAGGTAATGCGGTAATGCTCCTTAAATGTCTGAGCTCTTGGCGTTTTTATGGCGGCTGAGCAGACCTAAATTACTTGTCGTGAGGGTTAAATTTAAACTGAGAGACTGACAGCGCAGCCTTCAGCACCAGCAAGGGCTCCATGGCCCGACCCTGTGTCCGTAAACATCTGGATTTATCTCCTGTTTGCCATGTCAGGCTTTTCCTGCCTTCATGTATGTGGGGATGGTGCCTCGCTGGGTCAGACCCTCAAAACGTTTGTATGTGTAGTTTAGGAATACCCAGTCCTTTGACTTAAAGTCAGGCTCTGTTGCATTAGCTGTTGACAGAGAAAAAGATACAATTTTTACTCTCACAGCAGAACAATTACGATGTGACACCAAGAGACATCACTAAAGCATTCACATTGATGAAATGTATGTAGATTTTTACTTGACGAACCTGGCTGAAGAATATCTGATTCAGGAAAATCGTCAAAGTTTGATGTGTCATCAATACTTTTGATTTCAATAGAAATGGCTGCGGGCCTCTCCCTGTTTAAAGAAGAACGTCTCCATTTATTTCCCTTCATTTGCACACACTCTGTATAAACATAGGTTTTCTACCTGATGTGTTCCCAGTCTACAGACTCAAAGAACTGATGACTCTTAATCTCATCCACACTCACTGCTCCAATCCGGTTCTCTGCATCAGTGCAATATCTGGATTAAAAAAGTTGTAAAAACACAATATACTTTAGTAAAGAAGCTTCTTTTTTCACCTCTTAACAATCCTGGAACTTTAACAAACTTGGGAAAAATCACATTTGTACATTTCTACAACCTCAATATCAAGTCTTTGGCCCTTTCCGAAATGGGGACTTCAGGTGGGAAGACGAGAGTTTCCTTCCAGTTCATAACCTTCCTGTATGTCTCTTGTGGCGTTTCTGAACAAAACGGTGGATAACCTGCAAAAAAGTTGAGTGAGTCTTAAATTGAAGTCAAAATATTTTAAAAAGAAAAGGCAAAAAATTCACAATGTTCTTACCGATAAGCATTTCATACATGATTACTCCAAGAGACCACCAGTCACATAGTTTATTGTACCCTGTCTGCATAAAAACCTCCGGAGCGATGTAATCCGGTGTTCCAACCGTGGAGTAAGCCTAGAGGATGAGTGGAATGCAGAAAACAGAAAAGTGAGATCCAAGCATAGAATATTTAAAAACTACTTATTTGGAAGTAACACAAACCAGTCAAACTTGCTCTAACTTTACTGAAAATGCATTTTAAAAATTATTTAAAAAACAACTGACTCAGTACTTTTTGCCACATTTTAATTTGTTTCCAAATTCCAAAAGTGTATTCTTTACATGTCTTTGCCTTATTTTTACTTCACAATAAAATAATTCATACCAGCTGTCTCCTGTTTTTCTTCCATGTTTCTGCTTTCCTCTTAGAGTTCATGTTCTGAAAGGCTATAAAATTGGAGAAAAAATGATGAGCTGAACAGTTGTTGCCTCTGAAATAATCTTAGACATACTTCAGCTACCTATACTGGCTTATGTTAATGCTTTTATCACTAGTTTGTCACATTAAACTATTGATTTTTGGATTGTGGCTTACAAAAATCGCTGGGTGGGTTGTGGGTCAGGTTCCTATAAAACTCAGTCCGATGAGCTTTCTTCAGGCCAGTGCAGAGACCGAAATCTGATAGTTTCACATGGCCCTGTTGACAGAAAATTTTCAAAGTGAGGCTAATTTCTTAATATTTTTTACTTCTCATAATTTGATTGCAAAGGGTTTTTCTTCTCACCCTTGAGTCAAGCAGCAAATTGTCTGGTTTGATGTCTCGATGGATGAAACCCAGCTGGTGAATGGAGTCAATGGCCAGCACCGTCTCTGCAATATAGAACTGTGTGGCCTCTTCAGATAGGGTGTCCTTCTTCATCAATAAAGTCATCATATCACCTAGCAACAAAAAAAATGTTTAAAAATATTTACAAATATTGTTATTTAACTGCTTATCATTACTTATGTTTCTCCTCTCACCACCAGGCAGGAACTCCATGATAAGATAGAGATTCCTCTTGTCCTGGAAGCTGTAGAACATCTTCACCACCCAAGCACTATCAGCCTCCACCAGAATGTCTCTTTCCGCTCGTATGTGAGCCACCTTCAAGTTGAGGAAGTAGTCATGAATTCAGAAATGTGGTTTAGCGCCCACTTTAAGAAGAAAAACTAATGCTTCACCTGTTCCTTCTCCAGCATGTCTGCTTTCCTCAAAATCTTCATGGCATAGATGTGCCCTGTGTCTTTTTTCTGTACCAAACGAACCTGAAAGAGACAAAGAAATCACGGGAAATACTCTTTCTGTTCAGTTGACTTCCGCTTATCAGCCAATAGCCTCAGCTTTCCAACTATTCCGCCAACAGCCTAAGACGGCAAGCTTGTACTTCCCTGACCCCGGCTGCATCCCACATAATCTCTCCAACGGGTCCAGGGTCTACCTCTGGGTCTCCTCCCGGTGGGACGTGCCTGAAACACCTCACCAGCGAGGGAGGCATCCTAACAAGATGCCCGAACTACCCCATCCAGCATCTCTCAACTCGGAGGAGCAAAGGTTCTACTACGTAGCTCGGGTGGCAGAGCTCTTCACTCCATCTCTGAGTGATAGCCCGACCACCCTGCGGAGGAAGCTAATTTTGGCCGCTTGTATCCGTGATCTCATTATTATTGTCACCACCCATAGCTGGTGACCATAGGTGAGGGTGGGAACATAGATCGGCTGGTAAATCGAGGACTTTGCTTTTCAGCTCGGCTCTTTTTTTACACCATTCTTTTTAAAAATATATATAAAAAGAAAGCATGTAACCATGTATAAATGTACCTCTCCGAAAGCACCTCGTCCAATAACTTTGAGTGATTCAAAGTCGTCTAAGCCAAGTCTTGTCCTCTTCAATCGCAGAAACTCAGTCTCTTTCCGAGCGTGCTGCGAACGCCGCATCACTTTCTAAAATTGAAACAAGCTCATCAAATGAATCAATGAATGTAGAAAAACCATCTGGCACAATTTGAGCTTTAAGAACAAAGTGTGCTGTACCTCCTCATCAGGTAAGCCCTCCTCATCCATCGCCTTTTCAAGTTTCTTCTGTCTTTATATACACAAAGAAAATGAATAATTAGTAGGTATTTTTCCAAGCAAAGTTGTTTAATGTGGATGAGAAGATGTCAGGTGTTGACAAAGTTGTGTAAACAGCTAAACAAGCCGTTTTTGTAGGAGATAGTGAAGCATGATCCATGGATTACAGATCAGCTCTCAGGTAACTTTAGAAAACAGGTGAGTGATTATGTTTTTTTTTCTTTTCTCCACACTTGAAAAGAGCTACTTCCACTGTGACCAGCAGCAGATGAAGTGTCACTTGATCTCTTTAAACCACTACAAGATAACACCTGCCGAGTTTATGGTGTGGACTGAGAGGGTATTCATAAACCAAGATATGCAATAAGCTGCGTATAGTGTGTTCTCGGCTCTTTGTAGTCACAGACTCCAGTTTACCTCATTTCCCGCTCTTCGTGCTGTGTAAGCAGAGTGCTGTAGAAGTTCTCCAGGGTCAGCTTGGCCACAGTCACCCTCTCTCGAGTGTGGTTGCTCATGGGAAGGGCAGCTGCCGTCCCTCCCGTCATGGCCATACTATCCTGTGAAACAGCACAAGTTGCTCAGTATCTTCAAGTCACTTAAAAAGATTGCAAATAGAAGTTTGTATATAAAAAATAAGCTATCACAACCTCAAAACTACTAAAAATGAATGCATGAGCATTAAAGTAGAAGTATCACTATCTTCATTTTTTATTAGCACGTCATAATCAAGAAAAGATTGTGAACAAATTATGTAACAAAGAGAAAATAAAGCAAGGGTGGAAGTGCGTATCTTGAAAACATGTTGGCCGTACGCCATCATAAAGGAATGAAAGAGCTTGATTAGCCAAACAAAGAAATCAAACGGTCCTGCAGGCTAGAGATAGGAGCTGTGTTTCGTCTATTCGCTGGTCCTTTTCCCGTTTTGGCCCCAACAATTCCACAACAACACAATGCTTCCTGACTTCTGAGTAAAAAAAAAAAAAAAAGAAAGAAAAATCACTGACTCATTGAGGAAAAAGGAAAACAAATTCCAAAACTAGACAAATAACTGATAAAGGCTTGTTTTTTTTTCTCAAACTCATGTAATTACACAAAATAAGATCTAACCTGACTTACTTTTTATTGTCACTAATTGCTCTTCACTGTCACATTATTCAGAGATGGATTTGGGTTTGGTCATTATCCAACTGTTTGGAAGAAAATGTCAAACACATTTTGGCTCAAGGCCCCAAGTGCAGTCCAAGCAAACTTCACAATAACCCATAAACTAATTGTGGGAAAGCCTTTTCATTTCTTTTTTGAACCAAGTGTTTTAAAAGTAAACCTCAAAGACAATTGCATTAATGCTATCCGTCCCGTTGTCTTCCGCTTATCTGGGGCCGGGTCGCGGGGGCAACAGCCTCAGTCAGGAAACTTCTCTCACCCTTGCTGCATCCTCTAGGTCACCTGGGGGGATCTCGAGGTTTTCCCTGTCCAGCTGTGAGACATAGTCATTCAAGCAGGTCCAGGTCTGCCTCTGGGTCTCCATCACCTCACCAGCCAGGGGTTTGAGAGGCATCCTAACTAGATGCCCGAACCACCCAATATGGCTTCTCTCAACTCAGAGGAGCAGCGGCTCTACTCCAAGCTCCTCCCGGATGGCAGAGCTCCTCACTCTATCTCTGAGTGAGAGCCCAGCCACCCAGCGGAGGAAGCTCGTTTCGGCTGCTCGTATTCATGATCTCATTCTTTCGGTTACCACCCACAGCTGGCGACCATAGGTGATGGTAGGAATGTAGATCAACTGGTAAACTAAGAGCTTTGCATTTCAGCTCAGCTCTTTCTTCATCACGATGGACCGATGCAGTGTCCTGATTATTGCGGACACTGCACCAATCCGTCTGTCAATCTCGTGCTCTATCCTTCCCCCACTCGTGGACAAGACCCCACGATACTTAAACTCCTCCACTTAGGGCAGTACCCTGTCCCTGACCTGAAGGGGGTATTCCACCCTCAAAATATTACAACCTCAGCAGGGGACGGATTTGACCTTCTGATGAGCTAAATTTAGCCCCAAAGGTTTTATTTTAGATACCTACGGTTTTATAGCGTAAGAACTGATAAAATATTAAATAGCAATAGATCAGTCGGGATTCTAACATTCGAAGTGGTCCTGATGGCCAAAAGCTGAATTAATAAGGCTTATTTTCAGGGTCTGCAGGAGAAAAAAAGCCCTCCTCTCTGAATAAAACATCACAGCTTAGCTTTGCACGCTGTAATCTGAACACTCCATAACACTATGAGGAAATATGACCTTTAGAGCCAATGAGACTGAAGTGAAGATGTTTTGCCATAATGCATGATATCATCTTCAGCACTTCATGATGATTTTATTTTTTTATGGGCATTTGGATCCTAGAAGAAAAACTTGTCAAAGTAACACCAGAAGCAATGAAACCATCAGAGGAGCTTAAGTAAAGGAGTAAATCTGTCCCTGAACACATTAAATGTCTTGCTGGACTATTTAGAAAGCAACATAGGTTATATCAGCTGACCTCAACAGATGGATAAAACACTGGAAAGAAGACTGTGACAATATTCCTCAACAATCATTTTTTAATACTGAACTCCAAAAACTGACAGTAAAAATAGAAAATAAATGTATCTATTCAAAATTTGGTCAATTTACAGCAAATGCTGCTGCAATTAATTAGCCAGCATTAGATTGCAGTGATCCTTTAAATAACTAAACAAATAAAAAAAGTCAACATTAGTAAATTATTGCAACATTTTTTAAGTTACATATACATAAATAATCTGGAGCATGGTGGCGCAGTGGTTAGCGCTAGCTCACAGCAAGAAGAAAGGGGGTTCGAGTCACAGAGTGGAAGTGAGGCTTGAAAGACTGGTCTTTCTGAGTTGAGTTTGCATGTTGAGTTTGCATGTTCTCCCTGTGTATATGAAATACTCTGGTTTCCTCCGAGTCTCCAAAAACATGCAGTTTAGGTTGATTGGCTGCTATGAAATTGTCCCTCAGATTGAGTGTGTGTGGATGGTTGTTTGTGTTTGTGACCCCAAACAGACTGGTGACCTGTTTGGGGTGCACCCTGCCTCTCAGACTAAAATCAGTTCAGATAGACTCCACGACCGCATTAGGGATGTTTCAGAAGACAGAACGAATACCAGTAAATAATCTAAAAATGAGCTTATTTTAGCGTTTCCACTATTTAAAAATGGGTGTATTTATTTCCTATTTATTTTTGGTAGTTTTGCTTCTCCATAGTTGAAGACTGGTCACATAAAACAGAAACCCACTGCTTGAATGACAGAAGAGGTTAGTTTGTAGATTACCGGCAACAAATATGCATAGCAATTTTTATGTTTAGATCATTACAACAGTGTTTTAAATGTTTTGTTTCATCTTCTCAGCCAACTTATCTCTAATGGGGTTTAGAGGAGTGCCAGACCCTATCCGGCTGATGTTAGGTGAGAGGCTGGGTATATCCTGAGCAGGTCACCACTCTGTTGCATGGCCACAGTCACAATCATTGCTAGGGGCAATTTTGTATTGGCCAATTAACCTAACATGAATGTTTTTGGTGAGTGGGAGGAAACCGGAGTATCTGAAGAAACCCGACTCGTACACTGGGAAAACATGCAAACTCCCCATTGAAAGACCAGTGTTTCAAGCCTCACTACCAATCCGGGTTGTCGAACCCCAACCTTCTTGATGTGAGGCCACTGTGCAGCTCTGTTTTAAATGTGAATTAGTCAAAATTTCAGAGTTGTTCTGGGCGGAACTTAATCATGAACTATGAAAGTATGTAGAGCCATTTAAACTTGTGAAGAAAATCAGCAAGCAAGTGCTCTTTCAATCTCTTACTTGAGTTTTTAGTTTCTGTACTCGTTGTTCTAACAAGGTGGAAAATTAAGCATCACCTTAAATAGCTGCATCCCAGCCGAGCCAGGACAGCCTTTTAAATGTGCCTGGAGGGACTCCGTTTGGCTTGAAGTTAACCAGATCCACCCCATAGCTAAACAAACAAGGCTGTGCCACTCAGGCACTTACAAGGAAGGCATTATAAAAGCAAGCAGGCTATTTAGGAACTCAAGCATACAGCCTTAAGCAGCCCATCAAAAACAGGAGTCCGCAGAAGGATCCTGTAAACGATCCAGTTGTTAATTCTTTCCAACTTATAAAAAAAATAGACATTTTTACAAGGCAAAGTAATGTTATATTGTTTATAATGAAACATTTTTCTATTTGCAAACTTTTATTGGCAACTTGATGTTGTTTGGACGTTAAAATTCTCTCAAGAGGAGTAATATTGTGTAATAAACATAATCAAGGAGGTCATAAAGAGGAGATCCATTCCCTCCTAATTGTTTAAGTTTGTTTTCATTTTCTGAGTAATAGAATGAACAGTGATCATTCATCCTGAGAGAACTGTACAGAAAGTTCTTTCCTTTGAGAATAAAAAACTCACTAAGAAGAACATGTGTGTGCACATGACACCAAAAAAAAGCACAAATATTTGTGCAAAAAAAAAAAAAGATCAGATACTGGCAAATGTTTCTTGCTTATTCTTTAATACATAATTGATTATGATTCAATAAATTGATCTGATTTATTATATTTAAATCTGATTATTTTTTACCTGGAGTACGTTCACTGTACATCTGTGATGGTGGGAACAACCCAAACTATTTCACCTAAACTGAAGACAATTCTTAAAATACTCAAGATCCATCCATCACTGAAGCATGACCAATAATAATTACTGCATTTTAAGAGTAATAATTAAAAAATAACATTTAGTCTGAGTGAAATATACTCAGGAGGACTAGCTAAGTTGCGTTCAATGTCATGTACTGTATGTTGTATTATTACCAAAAAACAGAGTTAAAACAGTTCAAATGAAATATCAACATAAAACCCATTCAAACCTACCTCCGTTTCCTGCTCCAGAGTAAATTATTGGCGTGCCGCCTCTCCAAAACAAAGAAGAAATATATAAAAATGCGCACTAATAACGTTTTTTGCCTAATATTTAGGCAGCTCAGGTCTGAAGGCACCAGTCAGAACCAATGAGAACAATGCCAAATCATTCTAAAAGTCACTGATAAGAAACGATCCTGCAATCAAAATCTAATGTTTAGCTTCAATCATTTATATTCCTGCTCAATAAATTCTGAGATCCTCTTGTCTGCATCCCAAAATAATACATAAAATAAAAACCGCTGCTTCCTTAGTCTGTGAGCTCATCAGACGTTCTGGCAACACTATGATGTCATCTGAAGGATAATACCAGCAACCAATCAGCAACAAGCAAATATGGCAAGAAATAAGAATGACAGGTTGTATAACCAATAGAAATATAGGTAACACCCCATATGAAAGCAGGTTCATCTGTTTTAGTAGCAATAAAAGAATATACAGTAGTACCTATGTTATACAGCTGTATTACATCACTGCTGGGCTTTGTGCAGAAAATGACTAAAAATAGAAACTCCTACTGTTTTAAAATGAAAGATTGTCCAAAAATTGAAACATGCAAACATAAGGTTAAGATTGATTAAAGATCACACACAATTAAAAAAATTGCATTGAAGGATTTCCAGAAAATCATCAAAATTTAGAGATTACAAAAGCTTGCCTTTTAAGTCTGATAAATGCAATTAAAACTGATGCAAGACACAAACTGCAGTCATTAGCGGGATGCAAAAATGCAAGCCTTTAAGATGTCTAAATTATTGCATTTTGATTGAAAGAATTTCTGAAAGTGCTTTAATATATGTTACAAGTGTGACCTATAATTAGTTTTTACCTTGTGTTTGCATGCTTCGTTTTTTGATGATGATCATAAGATATGATTTAATTATTACAGACAAACAAAATGAGCCTACAAAAGTAGACAAATTTTAAAAAAGAGAAAGTAATTTGATTTATTTAATCCTGAGGATGACTATCACTAGTATTGGGCAATACTACATTTTTATGCACATTCCAAAGATCTTTTGAACAAAAACAGTTATACATACAAAAACGAATTACCTTTATTATCCTTCAAAGGTTAGAAAACAAAACTCCCAAACTGACCCTAAAGTTATGTTGATCTAAACCCACTGATCAGGAGTCTGAAATGGACTACTGAGTTTATGTAAGTCATAAATGTCCATATTTGGACAGGTTGGGATTTTACCATTAAGGCCATGATGTCAACATGGGAGAGTGGGTGTACCCTGCCAGCACTTCTGGGTGTGGTGACCAGCAGACAAGGCTGTTTTTATATTTCTCACATCAATAAGGCATACTCAGCTGTGACACGGCTACTATATTTAGAATTGGGCTGAAAAAAATCCCTGGCCTTTACAGTGCAAAATTGAAACTGAACTCAAAACTATTCAAAGAAGACAGAAAAGGCAAAAAAATGTGATCACAGAATTTTTTTTTTTTTGGAGACAAACGTTCCTTTCATTTGGTTGATAGCGTCATCAAAGAACACCAGGACATTTTGAATAATCTAAATAAGCAAAGAATATACTGTGTATATAGAATTTTTTTCTTTTGCACTTTGAGCTGTTTTTCTCAAGCTATTAATGTTGTCACAAAATGTGAAGTTTGGTTGTTCAGAGTTTAGTTCCTCAAAATTCCATGAGTACCATGCACGATCCACGGAGTATGGAGTCTCGGAGCCCTAGGTACGGGCTGTCCAGTCTCTGTACGACCGGAGCCAGAGCTTGGTCCGTATAGCCGGCTGTATGTTGATTCCATTTCCAGTGAGAGTTGGACTCCGCCAAGGCTGCCCTTTGTCACCGATTCTGTTCATTACCTTTCATGGACAGAATATCTAGGCGCAGCCGAGGCATTGGAGGGATCCGGTTTGGCGACCTCAGGATTGGATCTCTGCTTCACGAGCGGGGGAAGGGTGGAGCGGGAGATCGACAGGCGGATCGGTGCGGCGTCAGCAATAACCAGAAAAGCCGCATCGGTTCATGGTGGTAAAGAGAGAGAGCATAGCCAAAAAGCAAAGCTCTCGATTTACAAGTCGATCTACATTCCCACCCTTACCTGTGGTCACCAGCCGTGTGGTGGTGACCGAAGAAGAGATCGCGGATACAGCGGCCGAAAATGCGCTATCCTTCTCCGCAGGGTGGCTGGGCTCTCTCTCAGAGATCGGGTGATGGAGCTCTGCCATCCGGGAGGGAGCTCGGTGTACGAGCCGCTCTCCCTCCAGGTCGAGAGATGCCAGATGAGGTGGTTTGGGCATCTGGTCAGGATTGCCCCCCCCAAGCGCCTCGCAGGTGAGGTGTTTCAAGCACGTCCCACCAGGAGGAGACCATAGGGCAGACCCCGAACCTGCCGGAGAGACTATGTCTCACAGCTGGCCGGCGAACGACTTGGGATCCTTCCGGGTGAGCTGGAGGATGCAGCCGGGGTGAGAGAAGCCCTGGTTTCCCATTTGAGGCTGTTGCCCCCGCGACCCGGTCCCGGAACAAGCGGAAGATGACGGAACGAACGGAAAACGACACCCTGGTTTGGGTGGTCTACGTGCATATTTAGGGTCTATTCCTCAAAAAGCACAGGCTTAATTGAAAGAGAGTAATCTATAATTGATGTGTTTTTCTTCAGAGCAAAAAAAAAAAGGGTTCAAGTTTGTACGTAGAATTAAACAGAAGGGTATAGTTTTTTTCTTGCAAAACTTTAGGAAATTAAAATTTAAACTGTCTTCAGATACTGTAGGAGTTCTCCTCGAAAATAAAATAATCGGGAATTTCAATTTGTTTCGTATGCATAATGGAGTGTTGAAAAGTTGTTACTGAGTTTTGATAATGTACTTGAAAAAGATTTGGAACCAAAAAAAAAGTTGCTTACTCATCATGTACTTGCATGAGGAATTGAAACTACTTTACATGTTCTTTTATATCAGATGTTGTGCAACGGTGTTATAAAAGACGGGTTAGAAATCCAAAGGGATTTGTCATGTTTTCTTAGATTTGTTTCTATCACTATTGCCGGTATTCTTCTGTCTTTAGAAACCTTGGAGTTTGCACCTGGAAACCTTTCTGTTTGTGCAGCGTAGACTGTGGCTCAATAAGCCAATGCAGGAGTTGCAGCTCCGACCACACTTGTGGTGTGAGTCATGGGGGGAGCAGTGGCAGACTGATTTCTCTGCTTTTTCTGGGTTTTTGTGGACTCAGGCTGTTTTACACGAGGTGTAGAATACATGTGTAAATCATCACTATGCTTTTTTTTTTTTGCATTGACAAGATTCATTGTTGTTTTAGCCCAGTTTAAGAAAATCCTTTTTTAAAACTAAACATTAATGTTGAGTAGTAATGTTTTTCACCACAGAATAAACACCTTCTAGCTAGTTCTCTGGATGTCCGCACCACCCCATCTGGCTCCTCTCAATGTGGAGAGGCTTCAGATCTATAGAGTGATATTTGAGTCACAACTCTGTTTCTTTCAGTATTTTTTCACAACTCGTACACAAAAAGTAAATATTGAGATATCCAGTAAATGACCTTTTAAATTGTCCAAATTATTTCACTTTGTCATATCAACACACCTAGAAATACACATTTTAATACATTGCAGCCAGATAAATAGCCCAAAATAGCTCAGCAGAGGCGATATTTATGGCAACAATTAAAGGTTGCTTTTCCCGATGAGTCACATTGATGAACTTTAGAAAAGATTTAGTAGTGTTGCATCTAGTACTTTTTGACATGTAAATGTTGTAAAAAAATGTAGAAGGTAATAATGGTAGAAAAGAAGCTGCATATGTTATGAGCAACTCATAAAAATTGTTTGCCTCAGACTCATTGATGGAAAACTTTATTAAGGGTTTTTTGGATTTATTGCAGAGTACAAAAATATTCATTCAAAATGAACAACCATCGCTATCACCGTTTAAAGTCAGACTGAAGCTGAAGCAGGATATTTGACATAAAATATGTAACATGAGAAATAGACATTTTACAAACATAAGTTGGCGTTATGAAAAATACTTACAATACCAATCCTATTACATAATCCCATCTGACTCATGTTTATTCATTCTAGTGTTTCTTTGCCCAGACAGCCAGTGTTTAACAAAACTGAAAGCTCTTTTTTTGTTGAAAAAAAAGTCAAACAAAGTGAAATTGAAAAATCTCCTAAGCTCTTGTCAGTCAGGAATCAGATAGTTGGCTGGGAGCTCCGTTCCGAGTGCGTAGTTGTGACTGAGCGATGTCAGCCAGAGCGTTCTGGATTTTTTCCAGCAGCATATCTCCGCGGTAAACCACCTCCTCCAGACGAGCTGCTGCTTCATGGTTCTCCTCCTCCAGCTGCCGAAGACTCGCCGCCTAATGAGCCATCAAACACATTCACTTCTGTTAAAATTTATGGTCTTTTGTTTTTCTTTACAGTGGGCAATTAAATTGCACAAGAGTGCAGTCGATTAATTGATTTGAATGTGACTCAACCAGCCAGAATGACAAATGAGCGTGGACGTTTTTAATAGTTAATGTTTGGGAACTAATTTTACGCTTCGCTCGTTATCACAGAAAATACACAGTGTTTTCAAAAACGTGAGATTTAATAAGAAAAGTTAGTGAGGATAGTGAAGCCCAGTGAAAATGACTGGTTTTAATTTCACAAAAGAACAAAACTCAGTCAGGAAACAAGATTTATATCGAAATGAGAATTGAACTCAAAGTTTTGTAATTTTTCACACAGTTATTCTGAAACAGTTTGTTTGATCTCATTTATACATCATTTATCCATCTTTACCAGTGAGGGAAAAGGAGACCGATAAGGTCTAACACACACATTTAAATTGCGCCACCTGCTGCCTAATACATATGTCTACATACAGAATGCAAATTTATCTGTAGCTAGAAATGATATTCTGTAGAGTTTTCCGCTCACCTGCAAAGCTGCAGTGGACTCTTCACTGGGTAATGAGTCGATTAGTACGTCCACATCTTTAGCAGTTCTGGCTATGAGAGCGGCAAACAGCTGTGCGTATTCTGATCAAAGATAGAAAAAAAAGTTAGATCGAAAATGCGAATGGAAAGAAAATATATATATATACAAAAATATACAAAAATGAGAGTCCCACCTTCAGTTGGATTTGCTGGCTGATCCTTATTGATGGTTGTCTGGATGTTACTAAAGGATGCAGGAGGTGCACATTGTTGCAGAACACCGATCGCATTGCAGAACTGATCTGCAAGCTAAATAAAAAGAAATAAAACATCTCAGGTGAACAAACACAAGGTGATAAAGCAAGATCTAATACCCATCCCCCCATTGCCTTCCATTTATCTGGAGCCGGGTTGCAGGGGCAACAGCCCCAGACGTGAAACCCAGGCATATCTCCCCCAAGCTGCATCCTCCAGCTTACCCATGAGGATCCTGAGGCGTTCCCTGTCCAGCTGTGAGACATAGTCTCTCCAACAGGTCTGGAGTCTGCCTCTGGGTATCCCACTGGTTGGATGTGCCCGAAACACCTCACCAGCAAGGTGTTAAGGAGGCATCCTAACCGGACGCCTGAACTACCCCATCTGGCTTTTCTCGACCGGAGGAGTTACTGCTCTACTCCAAACTTCCCTCGGATGACAGAGCTCCTCACTTTATCTCTGAGTGAGAGCCCAGCCACCTTTCATATGAAGCTCCTTTCGGATGCGTGTATCCAGGTATTCCCCCTTTTCCAGACGAGGATCGTGGTCTCGGAATTGGAGGTGCTGATTCACATCCCGGTCGCTTCACACTGGTTGTATACTGATCCAACCAAAAATAAGGACTTACTTCTTAAGGTTGCAATTTAATAAAAGATCCAAGGTAACTACTAGATTCAGACATAAATAAATGATGACAGAAATCTCCAACCAGAAATCAGATGATGAATGGAGTGCAGAGAAAAGCCATAATGATGGCAAAATCAAGTCATAGTGATCTCAGAAGAAATACTAGATAAAAACAAAGGGATTAGAGAATATGCGGTCAATACATTGAAGTAAAAGCCACGGAGGATAAATCCAAAAAGCCTACGAAATCATGAAACAGTTCAGATAAGTAATATGTAGCACTAAGTACAAAATGCTACAGATCAAACTCTGCAAGGAATCAAGATCACACTTGGAGGGTGATAATTGTGTGTACATATCTTTAATTAAGTTAGACACGAAGCTGCTAAATAATTAAGACAATCTATGTAAATCAAACATCATGAGAGCACGATCCAGGATATTTGCCATGTTTATGCTCCTGACTGTTAGCTTTAATATTCACGAACAATATTCGTGATCAAGAGTGTTATGTCACCAAGATCGTGAGGTGTATATTGTGTGACGACAAAATAAATACTTTGCAAGTCGTTCTGGTAAAAACTAGTTGAAAATTAAATATTTGACTGACCGAATTGACAGCATCTTGGAGTTGTGTTAGCCGATCCGCCATGTTGTTGCTTTTTTTTTTTTTTAATCTCCACGCAGGAAGTTTCACTTTTTATCGCGAGATTTACATCAAGTCGCGAACAACTCAACCTGGAGTTAGCCGTTGTTTTTAACGACAGCTAGTAAAAAAAAAGCAGATCTCTTCGTTTAAAGAAAATTTTCATTATAACTAGACGTTATTTTTGTATAAAAAATGAATGAAGTTGTATCATAGTTTCCGATCGGTGTAAATATCAGCTCGTAGCTATCGTTAGCTACCAGCTATCAACAGGAAGTAAGAAGCTTTCTAAATTCCAATGTCTTGCACTTTGAACTCACCAGGTAGGACAATTTCTTTAAAATCACCCTAATAAAAGTGTATTTTTTAATGAAGATAAATCCCCCTCTTTACTATGAACCTATTTGTATCATAACCCTATTATTAGATTTCAATGTAAGCTTTACTGAGATTAAAAGCTAATAAGTTAGCAGAGGAGTGTTTGTAGTTTATCCTGAATAATAACTTTATGTCATCTTTAAATCAATCAAATATTTGGTATCTTCTTGCAATTTATTAGCTAGAAGAAAGCTGGAGCTGAAAACAAGCTTCATGAAAGTTTTAACTGTAAATTTAATGTAACACATGAATAATCTTCTTAAAAAAGATTGGTCAATCATGATAGAAAAGAATTTTTTTCTTGCATTGAATCAAAATAATATGTGAATAAAACCTCGTGCTTTCACACCGGACTGAGTTGTTAAAAACCGTATTTATCGTTCATTTCGAAATAACAAGCCAGTGACGTAATAAGAAGCAGTCAGTCTAGCTCTGACTGCACTGTACCAATGGCCGCTTTTAGAATGTACCATAATCGGCTTGAAATCTAGTGAATGTGTTTATTGAGCTGATAAAACATGCGATGAAGAGCAGCTGCAGGTGTGATGCTTCACTGGAGGATCTTTCTTGGAGGACTCCACTCACCACCGCTTATTATCTTGCCAGTTTAGCTCTGTCATTTTTTTTTGTAAAATTTGGTTGTACTTGCTGCTGTACGTTTCGTTTCGTCAACTTCAGCTTATTCGGGCCGGGTTGCGGGGGCAACAGCCTCAGACGGGAAGCCCAGGCTTCTCTCACCCCAGCTCCTACAGCTCACTTGGAAGGATCCTGAGTCATTCCCCGGCCAGCTGTGAGACATAGTCTCTCTAGCGGGTCTGGGGTCTGCCTCTTGGTCTCCTCCCTGTGGGGCGTGTCCGAAACACCTCACCAACGAGGCGCTCTGCAGGCATCCTGACCAAATACCCGAACCACCCCATCTGGCATCTCTCAACCTGGGAGGAGGAGCGGCTCGACACCGAGCTCCTCCCGTATGGCAGAACTCCTCACCCGATCTCTGAGTGCTGCTTGTTTCTATAAATTTATTTTGCTTTTATTTTGCTTTTTGAGATTCTATTTTTAAATTTTTTTAATTTTCTTAATGTTTCAAAGATGGCGATTTGTTTTAGAAATAATCAATTTTAGTTAAATAAAATGTAGTCATATTTGGGTATAAAATTGTTTTAGGGTCTAAATTGTTTCAATATTTAATGTTAAAAAAATTACTGTTTAACTAAACTTGTGCCGTTTTTCAGTTTAAAATAAATAATTGGAACATTTTCAACTCAGGCTGTTCTCATCTGATCTCAAATCTCATCTGATTTTAACATCTTCCCATTGTTTGTCCCTAATGTGATTTGTGTGATCAGGCATGAACTGCAGTTTAGAAAAAGTCCTTACAGATGCCAAGTATCTAGTGGAGAGGCTGCGTAACCATGACAACGCAGCTGAGATGCTAATCGAGCAGACAGCTTCTCTAAACAAGCGGGTGGAAGCCATGAAACAGGTAAATTCTAGCCGTGTCTTTTATTCTAATGTTACAATTGTCATAAATTTTTACATTTAGACAGTTCAAAATAATCTTTGTAATATTTAAAGAAGAAAAAAGTCTTTTGCATGAAGATTAGGAAGAATACCATTTTTATTGTTGTGTGGGAAAATCTTTTACAGAAGAGTTTTTGTTTGGTCACTGTGCTACGTTAAGAATGCGCTGCATTGTTTGTTATGTTGAGCAGCTTTTGCAGCATTCCTCATGAGTTGTGTCCAGCAGAGATTTATCCTTCTCATGTTGTTCAGTTTTAATGAGAACCAACACCTATTTTATTTGCTTTAACTTTACTTAGAAATTAAATACAAAACTTCTGATAGTTGTTGTGTCTGTTCTGTCCTGAGTTAATATTAGAATTTCCTTTTGTCAGATGAAAAATTACAGCATAATGAGATGTGCAAATGTTTTCAGTATCAGGAGGAGATTGATAAACTAAATGAAGTTGCACGGCATCGACCACGTTCCAGTCTGGTACTGGGAATCCAGCAGGAAAACAGACAAATTCGGGAGCTCCAGCAGGAAAACAAAGGTACAGTATATTATCGCTGCTTCGTGGTTGAGTTGATTGGATCTTTTTATTTCAAAAGCTGGTAAAAGATGAACTCTGGAAAAACTAGAAGAACTAACAAGCAACTTTCTTTGACTACAGAGCTCCGGACATCATTGGAAGAACACCAATCTGCTTTAGAGCTGATCATGACTAAATACAGGGAACAAGTTTTCAGGCTTCTTATGGCTAGTAAACGGGACGACCCGGCTATCGTCACCCAGCTAAAAGAACAGCACACCACTGTCAGTAAAATCCTCTCAAACTTTTTGCTGATAATTGAATACCATAAAAAATAAATAACCACAATTTCTTCTTTTTTTTTTTTTTTTTTTGAAGGAAATGCAAGCACACATAGACAAAATCAATGAAATGGCCTCTGTGATGCGGAAAGCTATCGAGGTGGATGAGGGTCGGATATGTGAAGATAAAGAGAGAATTAAGCAGTTGGAGGTAAAAATCAGCTCCACAAACTTCTTTTTATAACTTTTTATTTATTGAAAAGCAAACAAATTACTGAAATATGTAAGAATCAGAGCCTCAAAGTACTTTGTCAATATTTGTCAATTTATAACACAATTGAGATTGTTTAAAGTTCTTAAACAAAATGAACCGCTGAGCCATCCTTCCCTGAGCCAGGGAGTGGTCCAATACTCTTTTTTTCAGTTCCCTGAGCCAGGGAAGGATGGCTCAGTGAGTAGGGTGACCGCCTTGTAACCGGAGGGTTGCCAGTTCGATCCCCCGCCAGGAGTTCATGCCCAGGTGTCCTTGAGCAAGACACCGAACCCCCAATTGCTCCTGATGGTGGTTTGCTCCTTGCATGGAGGCATCCCCATCAGGTATGAATGTGTGTGTGAATGGGTGAATGTGAGCTACACTGTAAAGCGCTTTGAGTGCCGACACAGGTGGAAAAGCGCTATACAAGTAGAGTCCATTTACCATTTACCATGAAACAACAGAAAATGTCTACATAGCTAGTATCATTACTCAGTAACTCTAGTTGTGGGAGTTATAAGCAGTTTTGTTTTATAATGTGCTAATACTTGTTTGTTTACCTTTTCCAGTTAGAAAACGGTGGACTTCGAGAACTACTGGGAATCAGTCGCGAGGCGTTCCTCATTTTGAAAGGAGAGGACCAATCAGAGAGCACATCACTATCACCATTACTTACTAGCGCTGATGTTAGCTTACAAAAATCTTAAGAGTAAAATGATCAAAATCCCCCACCCCCACATCTTCACTGCTGACACTACAATGTGTATGTCTGGTTGTCACGCATCAAACTCCTTTCTCAACACACAAACTCTTCAGGTCACCTCTACAGCAGCATGTTTCCTCAGAGCCAAACCACTAATTGCTCATTCTGATGCAACCAGCCTCCCACGCATATCCGTCTCATGTTTTTATCTGTTTTTTGGTAATGTTTGCTTACTCTGCCACTGCGCATGAACATGTGGTAGCCATGGCTTTAAAGACAGAATGACTAATAAAAGGGACTAGATTCAAAATAAATCTGCTATTTAAAAAGTATGTTTGTGGAAATACTTTTTTCTTTCTTTTCGTTCTGTTCCGTCGTCTTCCGCTTATCTGGGTGCTGTGGGCAATCTGGGTGCTGTGGGCAACAGCCTCAGACGGGAAACCCAGTCTTCCCCCGCCCGACATCCTCCAGCTCACCTGGGAGTATCCTAAGGAGATCCCTGTCCAGCTGTGAGATATAGTCTCTCCAGCAGGACTGTAGTCCGCCTCTGCGTCTCCTTCCGGTAGGACGTGCTCAAAACACCTCATTAGAAAGGCATTCGGGAGGTGTTTCAAGCAAATGTCCAAATAATCCTATCTGGTTCCTCTCGATCTGGTGGTGCAACGGCTCTACTTCGAGCTCCTCCCAAATGGCAGAGCTCTGGATTTGTATCCACTAGAAAAAAAACATACTTTTTTTTGTATTCTATTCATCTTAAAATTTTACATGTTTTTATTTCAGTTTTAACGGCCTCTGAGTAAACTACTTCCTACTTTCAATACTCTTTTTTTCATTATTATTATTTTTTATTTCTCTTGGTTGTTTGGTTTGAAACTAACAAAAAAAAAAAAAACCAGGAACTGAAACAAGCATATAGGATCTCACAACTTAGAGAACCATATTCCTCGGAAAATCAGCTAAAAATTACAGTAAAGTCTAATAATAGTGACATTATTATATAAATTATGATAGAAAAAGTGGTCCTTTGTTAAAAAATTACAGGAAAAAAATGACTAGATCATAAAAATGATGTAAAACAAAATATCTGTTAAAAAAAAGATTCACAATTAGTAGGGACCTTTTTCAGATTTAAACTTTTTGTCAGGAGTTTTTTACGGTAATTTTTTTAAGTACCAAAAATAGCTTTAAATACACAAAAAAACAGAAGAAAAACTCAAAGTTTTTAATATGAAAAAAAAAATAGTTAAAAAATATAACGATGAAAAATAGAAGACAAACTCACTTTCAATAAAATAAAAATTATAAAAAAGAAATAGTGATAAAAAATTAGACCAAACGTGATTTGGTTGACAACTATCGCGAGATTTCGAACGAGATCATTCGCGTTTGTGTTCAACAATCAGAACAGCAGCAGAAAGCAAGCAGTACAGATGTGGCTTACATTTTACTTTTAATTTCTTTCCAGAATGTCGATTTTATGGTTGCAAGAACCCAAGTACAGACGATCGCGAGGATTTAAGTGATTTTCAGTGTCTAGATGTGGAAAACTTATATTTGGAGACAACAAAGCATTGAAAAATGTCTGGTTTGATTTGGTGCCTGCTGTTTTTACCGGTGATCCAAGTTCAAACCCAAGTAGAAAGTAAGTATTCTGATCATCCCTGACAAGAAAATTTAGAATTTAAACGATTAATCTTTCTATTAGAACACAAATCAATCTTTAAACCTGATTACATCCAGCGATGTTAACCAAACTAGTTTTAATTTGTGGTACTCGTAGCTAGCTAGTGTTGATCCAGATGTGTTCTATATTAAATTCGAATTTAATCTGAATTTTTTTTTAGTCATTAACACTTTACTAGTTAGAGATCAGTCACGTGAAACAACAACAAATATGCATATTTTGTACAACTTTGTCGCGTAATATTAAAAATCCATTCTAATTTTATTATAAACTGATTAATAAATCCGTTAAGAAAACAGTTTTATTCCATTTCTAAAAAGAAAATGATTAATTTTCATAAGTTTTTGTTCTTGATTTGAACTTTTAAAGTTATCATGTGATGTTTGATTGAAAATATTTGTGGGATTGATCTTTTGGCTCAATTAGTAGTTTGTCTGGTTCTGCTTCTAAATACCATCATTATGTAAGATCTAGTCTTATTTTTACTCTTACATCTTAGAAAAAAAATCCAATTCAAAGTATAGGAATCTGTAGTCAAATCAGACAGAATTTGATTTGTCTGAAAAGCTAAGAGATAGATTTTGTGATTCAATGTGGGATGGGTGTTGGATCTATCACATCTGTCACTGTTGTTGACATCTTTTTGTTTCTAGAGATATGATGTCTGCACAGCGTTGTTGGGGCTGAATAAACTGATGCGAGAGCTGCAGCTCCAACCACACTTGTTCCAAATGTGAAAGGCAGTATGAGTCATGGGGGGAGCAGTAGCAAATTGACTATTTTGCTGTTTCCAGGTGACTGTAGATCCACATAAACAAGAAAAAAAAAAATCAAGTTAGTAGGTCAGATCTTGTTGGATTTTGACCCTCAACCAGTCTTGATTGAGCAACACATGCAGCTCTTACGTCTGAACATATTAACTATCATACTTTACAAGCCAGGTGGCGTTGTGGTTAGCATGGTGGCCTCACAACGAGAAGGTCAGAGATTTGAGTCCAGGAATCAGGGCGGAGCTTGTGTGGAGTTTACATGTTCTCCCCATGTATGCGTGGGTTGTCTCCAGGTACTCCAGTTTCCTCCCACCCTCCAAAATCATGCATGTTAGGTTGATTGACTACGATTAAATTGCCCCTAGATATGAATGTCTGTGTGTGTGTGTTTATGGTTGTGTGTGTGCAGCACCGCAACAGACTGGTGACCTGTTCGGGGTGTACCGTGCCTCTCGCCTTGAATCAGCCGGGATAATCTACGGCACCCACATCGGCCTTATTAGGGATAAGCAGTTCAGAAGACGAAACAATTCTTTACTTGTCCTTGTAATCCCTCATTTGTCCAGGAGTGATCCATCGTAGAAAAGGCTTCAAGTAGTCTTCAAAGGATGGAAGTTGAAAATGTTTCAATGATCAAACACACTGTCCAGAAGACAACTTTGAAGCCTTTTCTACAATATCATACTTTACATTCTTCGTCTGCGCTGGAGGAACAAACCTCTTTTCACTGGGATGTAAATATACACATACAAACTACTTCCTTGCTTCGTTAAAAAACAAATCAGGCCAATAATTTCGAATCATACATGTAACACTGATAAGATCATGTGTTTCGGTGAAACACTTCGCAGCAGAATTAGAAAACAACTTTTTGGATCTGAGTGTTGAATTATCACTGTTCAATCACCTGAAGCACTTTCGGTTCTGCTTGAGGATCCGTTTTCTTTGCACATTCCACGTAGTTAATTGATTATTACGTAGATATAAAAACAGAAAAATAACCAAGCAGGAAGTTTAGATCTAAGCAAAAGATTCAGCTGTAAAACGACCTAAATCGGAGTAATAGATCTATATATGAGCGTTATCACAAATTAACATGTTAAGATCGACTGACCGAGTTACACAATCGCCGTTGGCCCTTTTAGAACAGCGCTTTGTAGTTTAGAAATTAAATTTGCCTGCATTTAAAAGAGCTGGACAAATGTTTGTGGTGCTTAAATAAGTTTAGTGAGATGGATTGATTTGTTTTCTCTCTTTACAAGAGCACATTTAGATAAACTACTATCCCAAAATTTGTCGGGATGGTAGATCAAGGACTGAGGCCTTCTCAATCTGGCGACACCCTGAACAGAAAGACAGAGGATCCATCAGGAATCTGAAACAGAACTTTGACAGCCATACAGTCTTGCAAAAACGATGCAGAAAAATCCTGGATCAGCTGCTTACAGTAGATCATTTTTCAATCTGAGCACACCGACCAGTCAGTAGCTCAGTTTGCAAGGAACTGGGCGTGCGCATGGATTTTTGTGTAAAAAAGATCACTGTTCATATACAATACAATTATTGAGTAATCCCTTAATTATTTTTATTGCCCCACTCATTTTGCCTTGTTGAAAATGTTTGTACAAATCATATTTAAATTGTTTGAAAAGATTTTCACATCAGTTTCTGTCCTCCATGAAATCTTTCTCATATGGTTCGTTTTCTCCTCAGATCGGGTGATTTTCCTGCCTGGGACATTTCAGAACGTAAACATCTCTCAAAATGAAACAGTGCAGTTGATGGTATCCAGGATTCCCTCGGAGATCGCTTTCATCACCCTTCAGTTCCACACGCTGCACCACAACGCAACCCTCTCCTACACCAGAGTGAGATCATCACACGCAAATGCATGTCGACAGAATTTATTGGCAAATAGAAACATCCCAAAGTTTCCATTTCGGACATAACACAATTTTAAAACAACACAATTTAAACTGCTATAAAAAATCAAATTGATTATGCCGATTGTTTTCAAAACAAATTATTTCAAATGATCCAAACAGGCTAATTGAAGCAAATAGATGTCATGCTCTGTTTGCTCGGTCTCAGATTCACTTCGTATGTTTCTCTAAACATTTTCAAAGTCAATAAATGTCACAATGATTGAAAGTGACAAACATTAAAAATGGAAAAGCAGTTTCCTTTTTTAATTTGTCCTGTTTTTTTTGTGCTGCTGCCATGTGATGCAGTTTGAAAACTAAAATCAAAGTTTCCAGCCGTGTTTTTGTAGTGGATGGAGTCGCTTCGTTCTGCTCCGGCTTAATGAATGAGGCCTTGTGAACAAGGTCGTCTGACCCCCTGAGAGAAGTCTCAGTCAGCTGATGTTTAGTCCACAGGTCATGAGCACCAGATGCCGAGATTAAATCCCAGAATTTTCAGGGAAATGCAGGTCAAATTTGGGCACTAAGACAAAAATTTTCAGTGTGCCGATGTTAGTGGGCATGAGAAACTCGGCTAGAAAAAGAAAAAAGAAAAAAAAAAAATCTGACACATTTTATTTAAGTCGCAACCTGTTTTTTTGCGTCTTCACTGCAGGTGCCAACGCTGTTTCTTAACATATTCTTCTTTCCTGTTGGTTACACGCTGTTTTTTTGCAAGAATTGTACGTTGTTGAGTCACAGAAAGTGGAAACCGCATCAAGCATAGGATCTCCAAACTGCACAATGTGGTTTTTATTAAGGTACACTGAGACGTGTGTGCACTCAGAGTACCAGCTGATCTGTTGGCTTTCATGCATGATGCTGCTCTAGAATCACTTTATCGGGACACTAATGAAAAGTTATGGATCTTAAAGTTTAGTTTTGGGATCTGTAAGGGAACATAATGATCCATGGAATGGGGGATTTTCTTCAAAGCAGGGTGATGTATATGTTTAAAAAAAATTATTAATCAATTTGAAGCTCCTTAGATGAAAATACAGGGCTTACGTTTAAAAACGGGGTATAGCGCTGGACCAATTTTTCTGAGGATTGTACCATCTTCATTCATGCACGTTTGAGCCATTTGTAAGCCTTCTCTTCCATATTTTCTAATGTAAGCAGGAAGTGTTTTGTGCACACGCTGTGCTCACGCTCAGCCCTTCCTCTCAGATACTGCTTTCCCTCACCTCACATTTTTATGTCAATGCACCAGCTTTGTTAAGCTGATGCACTTTTACGCTGTATCCGAGCGCTTAAACCAAATTTACGTTTTGTCATGCACGCGTCTAATGGGCGGGACGAAGTAAAGAGCGAGAGGAGGGAGGAATTCAGTGTCAAAAACAGAAGTGAAACTGAATAAATGCTTTTTTCCCCAAAAAAAATCTAACTTTCTGAAGGAAATCAGATTAGAAAAGCACAAAACTCTCTAAAAAAATAAACTAAGAATTACTTAAGATTTTTGAAAGTCTTATAAGTGTTTCCCACAATCTGTTTTAAAAATTTATCTATGTTTTTTTGTGGAAACATTTGGATTTTTTCCAAACTCTTTACTTTTTTACTTTCCACCTTTTTGCTTCTGTGTAACTTCATTAATGCAAGTGTACGTTTATCCTAAAATTGCTTTCATTTTGTACATCAGCAGAAATTTAAATACCTTCTAATAAAAACCTCTCTGATTGGCTTAGACACCCACTCAAGATGAGTCCCTAACATCGATCGATTCCGGCCTGTTGTCCACCCTGTCCCCTGACCAGTCGTCTCTCTCCTTGTTCCTGTCTGCCCCTGATGGAGACTCAGTGACCGGCACCGGCGTCATCCTGCTTTATTCCAGCTCTGGTAACTCTCCCCTCAGTATAAACCACCACACAGACCTGCTCAACCCATTGTTAAAGCAGGAAAGTATGAATTATTAGAATTTCTTCTAAAGCTTAGAAAGCCTCGTCACAACCAGGGAGAAGGTGTGCAAGATGCTTGCACTGATTATGAATGCTCATGTTGTCTTTTCCGGATGTTTTAGACCCGGTTCCCGGAGCCTGTAACATGGAGTTTAATCTGAACACAGATCCAAACATTTATATCCGCTACAACCTCTATGAAACCACCATCCAGTTTGCACCGGCAAATTTAGGATCTGACAGGTAATTTTTTAATGAAACCTCATTCCAAAATAAGATGGGTTTTAAAGCTAGAGGTAGGAGGCCTTCCATAGTGTTTGTGAACTGATTTTCCTCTGCTCACCACTAGAGGTCAGACTCCACCGGCCTGTGATACATCAACCGCGAGCAACACACGCTGGCGACTGCAATACGACGTCTATCAGTACTTTCTGCCAGAGAACGATCTATCAGAGCGCAGCTTGTTTGGTGGCTTTCAGGCTGTGGCCGACATCCAAGGCATGATGAGAAACGGACGGAAGGTAAACAGCTAGTAGTCACCACGTCTCAAACTCCAAACTGACTCATGACGATTCCTCTCAGGTGATGACGCTGCTGTCCACTGATAAGAGTGAAGCTGTGTTTAACTCCATCCCCGGTCAGGGCATCATCTACTCGGTCATTGTCAGAGACCCCGTGCTGAATACGTCGTCTGCTTATGTGCCCGCCCACACCTATGCCTGTAGCTTCACCTCCAATTTGGACGGATGCCAGACCCTCGGTGAGTTTTGGTTTTTTTTAAATAAGTTTTTTTTTTTTTTTTAAATGAAAACACATTTTAGTTCACTTTCTATTTCAGGAAAGATTTCTACAAAAATATTTTTCACAATCACCGGTTTGGCTGGCTTGTTTGTCTGCTTCTGTGGTCATCGGTTCTTCAAATGTGGTGAGTTGTTATTTTCTTTCTTTTTTAAACGAGGTAATAACTTGTTTCCAAATGTATTTGCTTCAATCTGAACCTGTTTTGTTTGTATTTTAATCAGTTTTTTGAAGGTTACTATTTTGTCCTCCACACAGAGTTATTCTGCATGGGTTTCAGCTTCGCAGCGTTTTTTTTCTTCGTTCTCATCTCCAGGACCACACAACTGGACTACGACAGTCAGTGTTTACCTCTCACACATAAGAAGTGTTTCAGGATGAATGTTTCAGCCCATAGCGGTGGTTTTAATATGTATGTGTATATACGTGTGTACAGTCCGGCTGACTGTGTCGGTGGTGGTTGGTGTACTGGGTGGAGTCCTCCTGGTGATGAGCTGGTGGCGTTTCGGGTCGGTCATGGCTTGCATCGTTGTAGTCGGACTCATGCTCGGATTCCTCATCGCCTCCATTGTCTTCTTCACACCGATCGGTATGAAAACACACAATCTCTGTATTTACACTGCAGAAGAAAAAAAATGCTTGATTAATTTTTGTTTTCAGGTGATTTAAACGTCTTTAGGAACTCTGATATTGTCTTCTGGGTGACGTTCTGCTGCATTATGATCATCGTTCCGTTGTTTTTTGTGCGATGGCCCAGAGAGGTAAGAAAACAAACAGAAAACTGAGTTTGTTCTACTTTGGTGCCACCCAGTGGTCACCAACAGAATAGCTCTTATATTTACTACCTTTATTAAAATTTAATCACATGTGAACCAATGAAATTTTACTTTATAAATATAGATGAGATCTAAAAATAGATGTGTAAATGGGATAAAAATATCTTTGGTATGAATTTATTGTGAAGTTTAACATAAAAACTCTCAATCATTAATGCTTTTGAATTCATCGCTTCATTTTTTTTTTTTTTGTCGACCAAAAATAATTGTTTTTTCTTTTCGACTGTTGTACAGAATTATCGTTCTTTTTCTCTCATAAACAACATGACTTAGCCAACATGACAGAAGTTTGGGTGGAGTAACAATTAAAAGTTTAAAAGTGACACAATAAATCTAAAATTAGAGATGAAAACATTTTGTTTAATCAAAAAAATTTGGTCAACGTTAACTTCAAAGTTTAGGCTGAGTTAAATGCTATTAAGCAATTCTTTTTTTAGAGTTTAAGAAGGCCGGTTGCTCATTTTTATAAAAACACTTCAGATTTGCCACAAAACAAGGAATCTTACAGATGTTTTAATGAGAAGCATGTTTTTCTGTTTTAGGGGAATATCACCACATGTGGAGTCGTTGGAGCGTATGCGGTCATTTTAGCTGTAAACGCCTACATCTACACCAGTCTCTCTTACATCACCCTAAACATCCTCAAACGCTTCCTCAACAACAACTTTAACTCGGTGTTTACAGACACGCCGTTTCAGGCCATCGGTGAGTTTAAATAAAACTGTTTTCCACAAACTCGTTCTAATTTTCCGTCTTTCCTTCAGATTACACCATGATTACGGTGTGGGTGGTGTTAGGCGTCTGCGGCATCGTCCTGCAGCTTTACCGTGAACGCTCCCGACCCTTCTTTCCACCTAGCCCGTACCTGATGTGGCTACAAGAGCGGGAGCGACGAAAGACTAACGTCCTGGATCCAAGTCACCACTTTCCCTCGCTACCCAATCGGATCGTTGAGCGAGCTAGGCAGCTCGTCCAGCGAAGGGAGCCGGTGGGAGAACAGACGCCACTGCTTCTGTAACTACTGAAGAGGATTTTTTAAAAAGACTTTGATGCTCTGAATGCCAATTCCTACAGGAAAGCAAAAACTTGATAGCTCCTCATCGCTGGTTCCTTCTTGCCAATCCCTCAGGGGTTACAGACTAAAACCACTTTTATTTAACACTTGAATCCCGGTGAAGAGTAACCGGACTTGTTTGTGGTGAAATTGCAGATGCTTTTATTTAAATTGCTGCAGCTTCATTGTACTGTTTGCACTAAAACACAAACCACTACCTGTTTGTAGAACAAGATGTCCCATCTGCTCTGACCAGGATTATTTTAATCTGTTTAAAGTGCCAAAATAACCGATTTAAAACCCAAAGAGAATATTTTTGGATTGGATCTTTTTGATAATTTGAGATTTTCTACATTACTCACAGTCAAATTGTATTTTTGTTTTATACCAAACCAAAACTCAAGAGATTCAGTTTTATACTTTGCACATTGAAAATAATTTCTATTTTAATACTTTTGACGTGAAGTTGCAAGTGAATGTGTTGAAACTTGAGATGGTATGTCAAGATGTTTTTCAGGGTTTCACACACATTTTAGATTGTCGGTGAGCACAAGGACAAAAGTCTCAATTTTTAACCCGGTCCTCAAAATAAAGTGTTTTATTAAAATAGAACTGATTTTTTTTGGGGGGGGTTTGAAACTTTAAATAAACTCAATTATTTAGTGACATGTTATATAATTAAATGTGTTTTTGATGTTTAAACAAAGAAAAGACCCATAAAGGTAAGGTTATTATCTTCCCGGGTTGATATTTGTGATTAAGAAATTTAGCATGTGTTATTGCTGGGGAGCCCAACCAGTTGATCATGAAATCAACTGATCCCAGGTCGACTGCCAGGTATGTTGGAAAAAAAATGCGCAATTGCGAACTGCTCGCAGATTAATGGCGCACAAGAAAACCTCTGCAGCTCACAAAATAAAACTCAATTAAACTAAAGATGGTAAAGTGAGACAGAGCTCCGGAACATATCTCTTTCTTCTTTCTTTCTGAAACAAATTGCTTCAAACTGCTGCTTCAGAGTTTGTTTTGTCACTGCTGCTGACGTCACAAAAGAGTAAAAGTTTTTACTCTGCCTCCATCTGCTCAGGAAGCTCATGAGTTTGCTCAGACACATAAAAAATTAGAGGGAACATTGGTCACAAGAGTTTTTGGGGTCTGTGACGTGAAATCCTGTTGTTAAGCTTGTTCTGAATGAACAGTACATGCTGCGGTACTGCTGTAGCCCATCCTAAAGCACCAGCGCTGCCAGGGGTACGATAATTATTGCTCTCGGTACAATGTAAATCAATAATTGTAAAAAATGCTCAAAATACGATAATTTGAACGTTTCTTGTCTGTGTAATTGTGTTAGTTGTTTTATTCTGCCGCGACAGTTTTGTCAGAGTTTTTTTTTTTTAATGAACCCTGAATGCATCGCGCTATAAGGAACAGATGAATGATTGGCTGTCCAACCAGGAAATGGGGGCCATGAGGTCATTGACAAAGTCAGTATAGGGGAGGCTGGGTTCATTCCCTCAGAACGTTTTGAAAAACGAGTTATTTTCCTGCATTTTGGTGGCCCATTCGCTGGCCCTGGAAGGGAATTCAATTTTATTTGTATAGCCCAAAATCACAGAATTTCTGTCTCAATGGGCTTCACAAGAAAAAGAGGAATGTATTAACACAAAAAAAAAAATAGCTTGACTAGTCCCCTTTCGCTTCTTCTGTTTTTTTTTTTTTTATTGTGGACCATAAGGGAGGGTCGTGTGCGCTCCAAACGGGCCCCCATGGATCCGCCCCTGAAGACCGGACTGAGGTTTTTCTGTGAAACAAAAAGATTGTGTCATTTGGCAACGTTATTGCGGGACTTAGCGATAACAAACGAGTCTACGGCCCATAGCAGGAATGGATTCAGGGCGCCCACCACTCCTTTAGAAAATTTGGGATCCGCCCCTAGTTGCAATTCCAACAAGTGAAAAACAGAAAGATCGGAGGCGGTTACCGCAGCAACTTTAAGTTTCCAACACTGATCTCTCAGTGAAATAAAAACAAATGGTCCGACTCTACAGTGACGATAAAAAAGAAACTAGCGGCACACCAAGAATCAATCTAAGCCTCTAACTTTAATTTTTAGAAATATCATTTTTGTTTATTACCTTCATATGTTGGCTCTGAATAATTCACATTTGATTGTTCAATTTACACAGAAGTTTGTAATTGAGCAGTATTTTGTCTAAGCTAGCTTTATAAAGGCGCTGCTGTCTGCTGTCCCGGACGACTGCCACCTGCTGCCCCGGACGCCGGCTACCGCCTGCTGTCGCGGAAGGCTGCCGACTGCTGCCCCGGACGTCTACCGCCTGCTGTCGCGGAAGGCTGCCGACTGCTGCCCCGGACGTCTACCGCCTGCTGTCGCAGAAGGCTGCCGACTGCTGCCCCGGACGTCTACCGCCTGCTGCCGCGGAAGGCTGCCGCCTGCTTTTCCGGCAGGGCTACTGCCTGCTGCCCCGGACGGCGGTCGCCTACTGCAGTGCTCCCTGTTTTTCTTTTTTGGTTGTTTGTTTTTTAAAGCGTTTAATCGTTTACTTCCGCTGAGTTTCTGTCTCTTCTTCTGGAGTTTTGTTGTGGAGATTTTATTTTGCGCGCATGTTGGACGTCATTTTGGACTTTATTGTTTTTATTCTGCCCAAAAGGCCAGTTTGGTGTTGATCGCTGTGGACTTTGTGGACTCATTCCGTTTTACACTTTAAAAGTAGCTCTTGAGGCATAAAAAGTAGTGTTAACGCATTTTAACGTGAAAACACATCGTCATTTATGCTTAAGTGCAAAACAATCACATCTCTTGAATCACTCTTTTTAAAAAAAAAAAAAAAAAAACCAAAAAAAAGCATACTTTTTAGGATATAATATCCGCAACAGTATACTACGATTTTATTCAAAGTTGATCTTGGATTTTTCTTACATTTCCAGGTTGTGTATTATAATGTTCACACGGTTAAATTTAAAAAATACCTTGCTAGGGTTTTTAAAAATCTTTTAAAATAGTATTTTACATTAAATAGTCACAACACACTTCTAAAACAACTTTTGAAAAATGGTGGATTGTGTGAAGTTACTATGCGAACCCTGCCGGCTAAAAATGTCTAGAAAAAATCAATTTCAGACGAAGAGCAGTTACTTTGACATTTTTATTTATCTACTCATTCGAAAGCATCTTCAGAAAAAATCTAAAAAAAATGCAAAGTTTTAATAGTAAAACAGTAGTATTACTTGTTAAACAAAACATGGTTTTAAAAAATGGTTTGAAAGTAACTCAACGCACTCCCCCAAAATTTAGTAAGAAAATTAGCTAATTGAGTTTTAAGATAAAATAACAGTTTTGTTAAAAATACATTAGTCCGAAATTAGAGAGTAAAAGACTCGTCTAGTTTGAGAATTGCCATTACTATTTTGTGACTTCCTTTTTGTACTTCCACCACAAGACGTCTCCAAAACGGCGTAAAACTTCGCCTAGAGGTCAGTTTCAAGAGAATTTGAATAAACTTTAGCCTTCATTTAACTATTTAGGCTCACAAGTTTACACTAAAGGTGATTCATTTGAGACACTTGCATTAGTGGCTCTGGTTATCCAGGATGCAAATATTTTTTTCCCAATCCGTTCATCCATTGTACAATCTATTCAGTTCCCAATTGGCTGTAGTCTGGCAAGCCGAAGTATATTCGCATCCGGGAGCGGGGTTGTGGTGGCAGCAACCTCAAACAGAAACCCAAACTTCTCTGGAGGATCCTAAGGTGTGCCCTGTCCAGCTGTGAGACAGTTTCTCCGACCACGTCTGTGGTCTGCCTCTGGGTCTCTCCTCCTGGTTGTACATGCATACATGAGGGTAGGATTATAGACCGACTGGTAAATCGAGAGCTTTGCTTTTTGTCTCAGCTCTTTCTTTACCATGATAGAGCGATGCAGTGTCCTGATTATTGTGGACGCTGAACCGATCCGCCTGATTATCTCCTGCTCCATCCTTCCCCCACTTGTGAACAACACCCCAGGATACTTGCACCCTCACTCATGGCAGGGCCCGGTCCCTGATCTGCAGGGGGCATTCCACCTTTTTACGAGCAAGGACCCTGGTCTCGGATTTGGACATGTTGATACCAATTCTGGCCACTTCACACAGCAGCAAATCTGTAAGGTGAGAACTCAGAACGTAATTTGTTTAAAAACAAAATATTTTTTTGTGATTTTATTCCCTGCCACCCATTGATGTTTGACACCAATAATAAAACAATTCTGATTTTAAAACTACTCATTTATTGATGACGACTACAAAATTGTAGATGAAACAAGCGACAATCGACATCAGTAACATTCAAACTGACAGATTTCTGTAAAGTGCCAAACACGTAAAAGCTCAGTCTTTATATAAGCTACACACACATACACATTCACCACATGAAAAACTAGATTTGAAATACCCATACGCAAAAATGAAATAAAAATAAAGTTAGAAATCTTATAAAACAAGTTTATACCTTTAAAGAAGAAAAAAAAAAAAAAAGACAATGGATCAGTAGTTTCTGAAAACGAGTGCTTATACAAATTGTGCAATTTTTGTTATAAAGGCACAAAGATCCAACAGCCACTGAAGGATCTGATAAAAATTTTACTTCCACTAATGGAAAGCCCAACGTCACCGTATGATCTTTGTTCCAGTTCACTTTTGACAACCTGCTGGAGAATCAGCTGGAAGCTGCTGAGACTATTAGCATCTGGAAAATATTTGAGCCTATCAAGTTAAAATAAAAAGTACAAGACTGTTAAATAACATTAAAAACATGACAAACTTCACGATGATTAGTAAAAGTCTGCTTGCAGACCGACATGAGGTTGAGGCTCAGCAGCCTGCTGCGCCTACGTCTTCAGCTTCCTTTTACAGTTCATCTCAAAGTATGGCTCCCCAGTCCCACGGGGGTTAACTGGGGTCTTCTTAGCTACTGCTTTGCCACAGTTTTGTCTGACAGGGATCTGAGTGAGTACTGGCTTCACGGTGGACTTGGTCTTGGCGTTGGTGGCCTGCTTTCGCCCCGTCCTCTGTACTGTAGTTGGGATTTTTTCACTGCTTTTGTCTGAGCATGAGGAACCTGCCTTGCTCACTGCATCCTGCCCGGGCGTGGTGCTACGTGAAGAGGTGGCGACCACATTTGCCGATGTGGGTGCCTTACCCTTTGGTTTCACCGGCCCCGGCGAGACTGTCCGTGAGCTGGGCGTGGGGGTCCGGGAATGTGAGGTTGCTGTGGCAGCTGTTCGGGGTGCTGTCCGCACCCGTCTGGACGCTCCCACGCGGAGACGTGATGCAGGGGAGCCAGGGCGGCGCTGTGCGAGCTGGGAGCGCTGGGGGATGCCTGTTGGAGGCCGGGCATCTTTAGAGTGCTGCGACAGCCTGGGCGCATTGATGCTGCGTGGAATGGAAGAGCCAGTGGGGGAGGTGCATGGGCTAGAGGCTTTGGGACATTTAGAGGATGGTTCAGGGCAGACTGGACTACGTGGTTGGGAGTGAGCACCATGTGGTCTGAGTTTTATTTTCGGAGTAGGATTGGAACCCAGAGGAGTTGTAGAAGGAGGTGCTGATGGAGTCACGGCTCTCCGCTGCACCTGCACCCCCCCTCCAGGTCTGTTGCCTACAGGTGTGGACGGGAGAGAGGATGAACCTTTGGTGGTGACCGGGAGCGGCAGTTGGGTGGGCTTCCTGGGGCATGAAGTGGGTTTCTGCGGGTTTTTCTTTGGTGCTGAAATGGGACCTTTTCTGGGCATGGTAGGGGTGCATGCGGGGGAGGGTGTGTATGAGCGGTACGTCGGACCTGCGGCGGACCCTGATGTCGGCTTAAACGCTGAGGAAGATGATGAGCTGGAGGAAGAAGAAGATGAGGAGGAGGAGATGAGGTCATTGACAGCAGCAAGAGGGTCCATTTCTGGGGGAGAGGCTGGGGCCGGGTTTCTATGGTGACCACCCAGGCCAGGGGGACCCTTTTGAAAAGCCAAAATCTTCTGCTCCAGAGTGGTGAACTGCAACACCCTCAGCGGGTCGTACTTGCTCAGGAAGCCGTGCAGGGTGTCCCAGCCACCACCCACCCGCACCATCACATGCTTCCCGTGGAGCATCTATGGAAGAGGAGGGAGGAGAGAAATGAGTAGAAATTCAAGGATAGTCTAGGTATTCCTAAAAATAACAGCGGAGACACAGATTATAGTCTCTATGCCACGAATAGTCACGTAATCATGATGTAATCACAATTCACCTAGACTGGGAAATGAGCTTACATGTGACCAATCACAGCTCCCAGTTTTCCACCACCACTCCAGCCGGGACAAACAGACTGTGTGTGTATGTGTCCCGAGTACAACAGCACGTAAACACAATGTGACCGAGTGTGTATGTGTACTCACTCGAATAAAGATGGTCTTATCTCCAAGTCTGTAGCGGCCCTCAGACAGGTACTCTATGGAGACTTTATTGGAGCAGTTACAAGGCGGCTCGTCCACGCCAGCCTCCTGCAGCAGAAAGCAAACAGTCAGCTAAAATACTTTTACTACTCAGAGCACAAGTCATCAATGAAGCATCTGCAATGATCAGGATGCTGGATTGGCCTGTCATGGGGCAAAAAGGGAAGGTCCCGGACTCAACATAGATCAGCTATGTTGGGTAGAAAATGTACATTTTCATATACTTCTTTTCATTTTATTTTTCAAAAGTGTCTTTAGTGCAATGTGATTCACTCAGCTGCAGGTAATTTATGACCTGCAGCTGGGTGACAGTTATCTGTGAACTGATGAACGTGTTTACACCGTTTGTTGAACACCCCTACCGTTCCTTCAACTTTCTTTCACCTTTCTCCACCATCTGTAAGCGGGGGGTCTGCAACTTTTCTTCCCCCCACTACTCTGCAAGGACACACCTCTCTGTTCTCCCTAACTGTAAATAAAGCAGACAGGGACGCATTTCTTTGTAGACAACTCTTGTCCAGAGAGAATGCTACCCTTGTAACAAGTAAAACTGAGAGTTTTCTCGTTTGTTCTCCAGTCAGCACAGTTTGGGATAAAGATGAATTCTTTTCCCTCTAACAAGCTGGAAGATGTAGTTGGAGAAAGGGAAGTCCGGTCTTCCCTAAGGCTGCTGCCCTCTGTAAATCTACCCCGGATGAAGCGGCAGAAGACTGCACGGTACTCTGAACAAAGCAGCAGATGTGTTTGGGGGATGAAATCTGCACTATAGTGCTTGTTTGCATCTGAACGTCTTCCGCTCTAGCGAGTGTGGTTTATTTTTAGTGTGGCTTTCTCCTCCGGGAGGGAAACAGTCACCTCTTCAGAGATGATGCCCTGTTTGATCCACTGAACCAGACTAAATAAATAAACCCAGCCAACAAGAACTTCAGATCCTATCGGCCAGATGAAGATGAGAACCACGTGTAGTGCGCGACTGCGTGTGTCACGTGGCGCGATGAGTGGGAAAGCGCCGTCGGAGGGTCACGTGATCAGCCGTGGTGAGTCATCTGCCCTGTGGAGCGATGCTAAAGCTCCATGTGGGTCACACATGGACCTTCTACGTGTTATCAGCTGTGGTACACTTTGTATCCTGAACATGTTCTTATCATATGATCATACATATGTTTGTTACCATGTCCGCAAGAACACGTTTTTTTCTCCAAACTCACCCCGGGCTGGAAGAGGCCGCCATGTTGGCAGCACACGCTGAAAGTCTTCACAGCGGGAGGAGGTTCTTCACTCAGTAACAAAGTCTCCTCCAGTTCAATCTCCTTCTCCAGTTTAACCAGTACAGGGGGCTCCACGCCATACCTGAGGAGGAACATTTAGTTGTGGAACAACAACACCTAACCCGTCATTCCTCCCACATGATGCTTACTTTGAGATGATACGGCCGATCTCTAGCAGGCAGAGGCATACCTGCCGAGGGTCTTTATGCAGCACTGAAACAGAAAACAGAACATCAACGCCTCGACTCATCTGCTTTGTGAACCGAGGTTAATGTTCAGCTCGTTTTAGACCTCACGCGTCTATCTCTAGTTAAACTACAACGTGACGAGAACAAAGTCCCGAGGGCATTTACTCAAGAACTAACAAAAATGATCTTAAAAAAAACAAAAGGTAAATGAACAAATGACCGATGGCTCCTGGAGAATGACGTAAACCGCTAATTTAAATCTTTTATTTTGAACATTTTGACACCAAAGCAAAGCTGGAACAGATCTGCCAGAGTGAAAATATTTTCAGCTACACAAACGCATTTATGGGTAATTTTTGGAAACCAGCGATTAAGCGTTGAAATCAAAAAGAATTTGGGCGTGCATCTTTCACATCATTTTAAACTGGTACAAAAAAATTTCAATTTAATCAGAAGTTTTTGAAAGTTGGAAAAACTCAGCTTTTTGATTTTTTTTTAAAAGTTACTTTGTTTTTATTCGAGCTGTGACTTTATTGACTGAAGCCGGTTTGAGAGAAAAGTCAGTGTGTTGTTTACCGAGGCCTTCTGATTCAAACAAGTAGGTCTCCTCGACGCCAATGTGCCGACACCAGGCCAGGAAGTTGGCGGTGTTATCGCGAGCAAAGAAAGAGCCGGGGGACGCGTCCCGCTTGCATGCAACCTTTGTGGGGAAAAGCTTTAAATAGGAGAAAACAAAATGAGATATTTTTTTGCATCTTTCAAAGAATAGAATTAGTGAGAAACGTCTTCTGATCAGAATGTGTGACCCACCTTGCTGAGAACCGATGGACAGCTCTGCGCGATTTTACTCTGCAGAGAGCTGATTAGCCGGCAGAGCTTAACGCCGTTGTTCAGCTCCTCCATAAAAAACTCCGCTCTGACCTCCTCTTCTGACGACACAAAAACCATAAAGTTTGCAGTTCACGCTTCGTTTAGCTTTATTTAGGATGCTACAAATCATATCAGATCCTCTTTACAAGTGGAAGTTTCTTTCTCAGGAGCTGAAAGCTCTCCCATGACCTCTCCATTGTGATTCCCAGCCTGAGGGAATGGCATGCAGACCATAATACCGTCAAACAAAGTGACAAAGATTGCTCCACAAAAAAGCTGGTTTCCACCCAACGAGAAGAAACCCCTCGGGTGTGAAACCAAATCATGCTGCATCCGGTTCTAGAAGCAGCAAAGGAACCCCTCTGATGGGTTTAAAAAAAAAAAAATCTCGAAAACATCTGACTGAGAGGACCTGAACTCCAACAGACTTAAGAACTTGCGATATTTCTTACGTTAGCAACCCAAACATTCTCTTCCAAGTAGTCGATTCAGTGCAGAACAATGGAGTTATAGTTTCTAATCGGTTTTTGTTTCCATACGGCTGTATTGTATGATGCAGGACAATGGTGACCATGTAACAGGAGAGATTAAAGAACAGATTTTTTTTTTGTCCGCTGTTCTTTTTTTCCTGTGGTTTATTATGAGATGGGTGGAAACAGCAGCATTAAAATCCAATTAGGGGTGTGTTAGGGATTTTACAGCCTGGAGGGTTTCACCGTCTGCACGCAACTCATTAAAACATATATAAAAAAAAAAAACATCCATTAAGTCTTAGTAAAGAATTAAATGTTTCATTCTTTACCCAGCATCCCAGTAAGCCAGATGGCCAGATCTTCCTGCATGGGCACGAGGGTGGCTTCATGGCGCACTGCGAGCCACTGATCGTATTGGAAGACGTCTGCAAGGCCTGGGCCGTGCCGCTGGGTTAACGGGCTGCGAGGACTTCTCGGGCTCAGCAAAGGAGCGTCAAACTTCTCGCCAAGCCAAACCTGAAAGAAAATATGCTAAATTAAACGAGTCTACTTTATTAAAAACCTCAAAATAACCCAAAAAGTAGAAGTTTGACGCTAAATTTGATTTTTAGTAGAAACGACTGATAGTTTTCTCATCTAAGTGATAAAATATGTTCACTTATCTCACAATGAACCTAAAGAAGCCTCTGACTGAACACGTCTCATTTGATTGGTTTTTGCATGAGACCACCACCCTTTTCATAAAGCTTGGTACTGTTGCCCTTCACATATTCTCTATACATTAAATTTCCTGCATTGAAACAAACAAACTACAGAACTGATTCATTATCCAAAAATGTTTAAATGAAATAAAGCAACTCTTGGACAACTCCTGGACACCGAGTAGGATTTAGGACTAACAGCGTCAAACTGTTTTGTGTCTGCTATGTCCCCTGCTCCCCAACCACAGTCTTCTGTTTATCTGGAGCCGCATTGCGGGGGCAACATCCTCACAGGCTTTTCTCACCCCAGCTGCATCCTCGAGCTCACCCTGGAGGATCCAGAGACGCTCCCTGTGTAGCTGTGAGACATATTCTCTTCAGATGTTTCGGGGTCTGCTTCTAGGTCTCCTTCCAGGGTGATGTTCCCAAAATACCACACCAGCGAGGCATTTGGGAGGCATCCTAACCAGATGCCCAAACCACCCCATCTGACCCAGAGGAGCAAAATCCACCCCACATTGTTTCCGTTTTAATTCGGAGTTCATACATTTAAAAATGTAGAAATGATATAGCAGGTAGATTTAGGGATGGTTATCGATACCACTTATCGATCCGATATCTCATCAATACTTTTTTGGTGTAAAACAAGTAGAAGAAGACAAACAAGCTATGTAGATGCAACCAAACATTTTATTTTGAAACAGTTTAAGACAAAATACTAACTTAACCTTCTTTATGTCACTAATTTTATTTTTCTCTTTTATTTACATTGTTTGCATCTGCATAGTTTGTTTGTCTTCCTCCACAAATACTTTTTTAGATAACAAAAAAATATTGATTGATAAGCGGTATTGATAAGAGTACTGGTATCCCGAGATACCATCTAGGTCTGAGCTTTGGATTGTGGGCGAGTTGATCATGCAGTCATATTTTTATGCTCAACTAGACAAACCTCTTCAGACACTGCAGCTTGGCCTGAAAACCACAACTCAAAATCATCAAGACTTTTGCCCCAATTTAAAAATTTTACTGTACATTTTCAAACAAAAAAGGAAAATAGAATGATTTGGCTAAAATATGAGAGAAAAACTAAACCAAATGTCGCTGCTGGGGCCAATTTTCCTTTGGATGTGCATTAGGGTGTACTTCAGTGTTTGGCTCGCAGCCTGAAACCAGTCACTGATCTCAGCCTGATGAACAATCACATCCACCGCTGCTCTATCCTTACAAAACTTGCAGGTTTTAGAGTTTGATTCTAAACGTAGTTTCATACTTTTGGAATCTAAAGATAGGAAAAAGAACCAAACTGCAGCAGATGTGAAGCATGACAACTTCTCCAGATGTTCCAGAAACTTGCTTTTAAAGACAACCTTCCTCATACAGAACAGATTCCTCACATATGCGTACAACCTTTGATCATTGTGTCCACCACATGTCAGAGCAATAACGGGACTCAGCATCCACAGCGGTGAAAGGGTTATTGTGCTTCCAACAAGGCTCTGAATTCATCGTGCTCGCTCGGCCAACAAACAGGAAACCTTCTGGGCAGAGGAACAGATGGGCCGTACAGCAGAAATATCTCGCTCCGAGCAACACCGATGAGGACACTCAAACTGAAATTTGGAATTTGATCCAAATCCTCACCATAAACACATGTTGGTCCACATGTGGTCAAATTTTTACCCCATTTTCAGACCCTATTATTCAAACAGCTAATCTTTACTGTTGGTGAACTAGTAATGTTGACACAAATCCGATGAAGAACTACTGTAGTGAAAATATCTGGTTAAAATCTTCTGAGTAGCTTGTCTTACTCGGAAGGACACAGATTACATAACAGCTTTAAATAAAGAAGAGCGTACTCTGCAGGGATCTCGTCACGGCATCGATCACATCCAACAACCTCTGAAGGATAAAATGCATCTTTTTTTTTTTTACTTTTGCTGCTGGTTTGATGAACGAAATATATCTAAATTGTGATTATTGTCCGACTTTGGGTATTAATGCTTAACTAAAAATAATTTTGTATCGAAAGGAGTTTAAAAAGTTTTAATCTTTAATCCGACTCAAACATAGCAGAGGAAGGAATGTGGCCTTAAATCCTTAAGAAAATGTCAAATATTCAGATTTACTGCGTTTGTACCCTATCGACCAATCAGCTCTCAGCAGCTTCTGATGCTCTTAACCTGAGCCACTTACACCTTGGCGCTGAGGCCTATTTCAGGGAGTTTATTCACCTTCACTGTAAGTGAAAGATGAGATTTAGCAACTAAGTATAATCCAAGAACACCACAACACGTTTGCCCTTTGTTTTTCCACCACTGTCAAAAACCGGAATTTTTTTTCACAACGGCATCAGTTGTTGGGTGATTTTTTTTTATGAAATGTTCAGGTTTCACGCTTTTCCACCTGATCCTTTTGTTGACCTTTAATCAGATCAGAACGAACCCTTACGTGGCCTTGTGTTTCCAGGCTGAACTAACAAGCTCACGTTGCTTTTTTTTTTTTTTTTTTTAAACACAGTACCACAAACAAACTGGATCAAATTTGGGTGGAGACAAATTTATATTAAATATTAGAATAATTGGAAAAATATTTTCCTGGAACATTTCAAAAAGGACTTAACTTGCATAACTTTTTAGACCTTTTATTTTGCAGTGATTTGTTTAGTCATACTTCCATGAGAGCATGCTTCGTGTGTATCATGGTGCTGAGCCGATATCCGATCCAGCTGTTCTAACATGAGTAACCGAAGCTCCTGAGCATTATGAAATGATCACCGTCCAAGCATGGATCCAATACCTTCCCAGCGTGTGTTAGATAACACTCGATGGGAGGTTGAAAAGTCCTACTGCATCGTTTTGCTTTTTATAGAGACAACTGACCAAACTGAAATGTATTCACTGCATAAGAATTGGGGTTCATGCAAGAAAAATCTGGTTTTGCTTCCACATTTTATTTTGCAGTGCAGATCAATGATTTGCAAGAAATGAAGTAATGAGCAGAAAAGTGAAATCCCAGTTGTAGTTTTTATTCCAAAAAGAAAAAAAAAACTAACTGATAGCAGCTGGGACATTAAAACTTGGCCTTTCTGCAGCACCGACGGCTCCACATTCTAATCAACTCTCTACGCCTTCCCGCCACATGTTATGTGAACAAATACATATTTTCACCGTGCGAATACCCAGACAGGCGGGGAGAGTCGCCATGAAAAGCCCTTCGCTCAAGGCGCTGTTGCCAAGTGACAAGTTTGCAACACAACACACTTGTTTTTGTGGTTTTATTGCACTTTGTTTCTGGAAGAAGTAGAGCGAGGGGGGAAAAAAATGAAGTAGTGGTGAGAATTCCTCCCACTCCCCCGACAAAAATATGAGGAGGAACTCCTGTGGGTCTGCGCAATGGAACGTCAGACATGCAGAACAACAACGAGCCGGCGTGCTGTAACACAGGTGGGCTGGCTGTGGCTGATGAGCAGCGGACAGATGTCTGCCAGGTTTGATTTAATCTGGATAGTTGTGGGAATGCGTTACAACTTTTCCCTCTACTCAAAATACTTTGCTTATCTATTGTTTGGACGTAACAGTCTCAAAAAGATGGTTGGGTCAAGGTGCATGGGCAACATCCCAGAGTCACAATTTATCAGTACCTAAATACCTCTTACCAGACTTTTTTTGACACCGTCAATCATTTTCTTCCATCTAACCCTATTTGCTGTATCTTCTTCGGTCACGCCAACTATCTTCATGTCTTCCTTCACTGTATCCATGAACCTCCTTTTTGGTCTTCCTCTAGTCCTCTTTCCTGGTGGTTCCAAACCCAGACGATGTACTCTCTCTCCTCTGCACATGTCCAAACCATCTCAGTCTGGCCTCTCTGACTTTATCTCCAAAACCTCTAACACATGCTGTTCTTCTGATCCTGTCCATCCTGGTCACTCCTAGAGAGATCCTCAGAATCTTCATCTCGGCTACCTCCATCTCTGTTTCCCGTCTTCTCCTCAGTGCCACTGTCTCTAGACCAAACCGGTCTCACCCCGGTTTTGTACACTTTCCCTTTCATTTTATCTGAAACTCTTCTATCACACATCCCACCTGATACTTTTCTCTACCCGTTCCAGCCTGCCTGCACACACTTCTTCACCTCTTTTCCACACTCTCCAGTGAAGCCATTAATTACAAGCTTAATATGTGCTGGCTTTATGCTATCAATATAATTAGCCTCATCAAGTCAGACCATTTAAACGACCCATTTAAAATCTAATTAAGTACACTTTTAAAAATTTCATAAATGCAAACAAAGATTTTTCAAAGTTAAATTTTACTTTAAAACTAATTGACAACCCCTGAAAAAAATAAACCAAACTAGTCAATCTTAATAATTTAGATAAAGGCTGAAGAGTTTAATACAAACTTATTTTTATCAGTTTAATTCAAATGTTTAAAGCCCAACCAAACCTTGAGAAATTATATTTAAGAAAAATATTTCAAGCTTACGTGGATGCCAGCCTGGACAGCCATGTTGGATCAGGAGAGCTTCACTTCATTCTGTGGACAGAAAAGACAAACCGGTGAAGATAAACCATTAGTGTTAGTTTTTTCTTGTGGTTTGCAAACATAAAATGAGGAAATCCCAGCTGCATCCGTGTTCCTGAAAACTCCTCAACAGGTGAAGCGTGTCAGGAAAAACACAGGTTGAAGTAATGCTAATTATTAAGAATCGCCTTTAAACACGAGCGTAATCCCTCAAAAGTATAAAAATATTATTTTGATGGAATAACATACCAACATAGCTACATAACTACTGCTGTAACAAGTAATCTTCCAAGGTCTGGTATCAATAAACTAATTCTAATAGTCAAGGTTCAAACCATAAAAAAAAAAGCAAGTGAGTCACTTCATCTTAATCTTTACCAGACCGGGCGTGAGTGAGTCTGACTTTTTGCAAAGTTTTCTTCCGAACTTTATCCGGCTGACCCCATGTCTTGTACATATTTTATGAATTGACAGCACAGTGAGAAAGAGATTGGCATTCTATAGGAGAGGTCAGACTTTTACGAGTTTGAACCAATCCTCTCACATACTCGCACAGAGATGTGACCAGCGGTTGTCCTGGTAATACTGATTCCATTTAACGCTAGAGCCCAAAAGAGCACTCTGTTTAAGACGCTTTGAAGAAAATTGACACAATTAACATGTTCGTGTGTAAGAATGGGAAACAACAAAAAGAATAGCAAGTAATTTGGTTGTCAATTTCCTTTCATTAGTCAATAGTTTAGGCTTTTTACTTAAAACCTCATTTATTTCATCGTAAATACAGACATTCTAGAGTGACTGCCCCTCTTTAAATCTACCAACAAGCATGAGATCCTCAAAATTTTCTAAACTAGATAAACACTAATGAGAATTTAATTCAAACTGCAAACATTTACCTTCGAGCAGTAGGGGTCGAAGCACGGTTAGATTTTTCTCTTTTAAACTGAGTTAGCTGATTGACTTATCGGACACTGAAGCAGTTTTCAACACTGATTTAATCATTCCCTTCGCTTTGCAACACACAGGAACACACCGACCAGAGCTTTACGCTGCCACTGATTAAAATCAATACTAGGGTCACGATAATCAATATATTTTAAAGAGACGCCTTAAATGCAATAAATTCCACTGATCAGGCGGCGTAGTTGGACGTTTAGTGGATGATCGGAATACATAAAAAAGAAAAACAAGGACCTTTTCATTTACTGTCAATCTCTACTTTGGATACTAATTCAATTTTTAAGTGTTTTCCAAACATGTGACAACTTCAAATTTGAAAATTTAGGATTCATGTGAACTCAATTGGTGTATAATGAAATTTTGAGAGAAATCAAAGTAACTTGAAGATTAATGGGCCTCGCCAAACATATGAAACAGTTCAAACCCTTCAGAAGTGACTTTATGAGAACCAAACTTTCTCACAAGGAAGTCTAAGCTTCTCTTCCCCCCACTCCCGCTCACACACACAGGATGTGCAGGATTACCCCGACCCTCAAACGTCCCTAAGGGTGCATGTTTGACAAAAGGGGGTGGTAAGTGGGTGTGGGGGAGCAATCACAAGCACGCACAGCCTCATAACCAGCAATTTAGTCAACACAGCTGAGGCAATACTCCTCCGCTTTCACATTCCCTTTTCTTTCTACAGATGCAATTGGCTTTAGAAACAAGCAAGAAAAAAAGATGGGTTTGTGTGACTTTTGGGGGTTTCCCCCCAACTGATGTCACCACCAAGAAAGTTATCATTTTAGCTTTTCTTCAAAGGCCTGAACGAGTGCCGGGCATTGCGATGCTGCATTCTGTTATCCGACACTCAAATTGCAGCCTGGAGAAGATGAAAGTCATTGAAGGATGGGACAGAAAACTGCAGAACACACACACTTACCTTTAAGAAGAACAGAAACTACTGGAGAGCAAAACTGATCAGCTTTGAAAGTAACATCCTATTCGCAAGAGTAAAAATACCTCTTAAACCTCTGCTGCGCTGAGGCAGAGCGGATCCAGCCTCTGTCCTCTCTCGAGTGAGTCGGGAGGGAACAGCAGAGAGGGAATGACAGAGAAGGAGGAGGTGCAAGAGGAGAGCCCTGACTAATGAAGTGGATACGCTCCACTGAGCCCTGACCACCTCTTTGCTTTCAACTCCCCCCCTTCAACAATCCTATCACAGTAGGACCCTCTCACAAAGCAACCATTGTTTTCTTGGCTCACCCTCCACACCCAACTACACACATACACACTTTGTCTCATCTCCAAATACACACCAAACCAGCTATCCTACGAGGATGCAATGAAACAGAAGAAGGTGGGATGGAAGTCGTAGAGGCTTAACCTCCAGTTCCCATTCAAATAACTTCACAAATCTGGACAGTCCAAGTGGATTTTGAATGAATGGCTTGTTATCAAGCAGCTACGTGGCGGTGTGGGGGTGTAACAGCCTTAGAAAGCTGCAACTTCAATATGGAAAAAAAAAAGTGATACACGTGATGAAACAAGTGTTGCTTATTCACAGCTGTTTAGATTAGCCTTCGCTCTAGTGATCACAGCGTTAGCGTTGCTCAAACACTGAATCTTAATCTACAAACGAGCTTAGAGAAAGTACAAAGGAAAAGAAAGACAACCTTTAAATCTGGAAAGGCCATGACTTGCAGGCATTGAACAAAGTTCATGTAAAAGATGGGACAAAGGGCAACACTTTGGCTCTGCACTCCAGTTGTGTGCATCTGGCCCCCTGGACGAGTCTGAAAGCTCGACTCCCCATTGGGACAAGGAAGAAAAAAAAAAAAGAAAAAAAGGAACCCACACATCTAAATGTCAAGCATGGGAGAGAGGAAAATCTAGCTGAAGAACAGAGGCGGCCAGGACAAAACCTGCATTATGGTGGCAGTGAAGTTTGGAATTGCTGAGGACATGGAGCATCACCATATGCACATTCTCCAGCGGTCATTTTCCCACAATGCCACTGTTATGTTGGAGAACCAACTGTCTTTGTCGTTACATTTCCTATTACCCTTTTTCCTCTACAGGGTTCAAAATTAACTTTAAAAAAAATAATAATAAAATTTAACAATGCATTTGGATAAATTTTAAATGCATTGAACAGTTTTGGGTCCAATAATTGCTTCTCCGGGTCAAAAGAAGCCAGATGGGGTGGTTCGGGCATCAGGTTAGGATGCCTCCTGAACGCCTTGCTGGAGAAACTATGTCTTACAGCTGGACAGTTCCTGCCAGGTGAGCTGGAAGATGCAGCCGGGGTGAGAGAAGCCTGGATTTCCCGTCTGAGGTTGTTGCCCCCCAACCCAGCCCTGGATAAGAGGAAGACAACGGAGTCTCATATGGTAAATACAGACAGGTAGATCGATATGGCCTTCAAAATTTGACGACTAAGGTCTGTAGATAAACTAGTTTCAGATTTCGCATGCATTGAGTGACAAAAAAGTTTTAAATAAAATGATCAAAAGTCATGAGCAGAAAATTTTAGAACTTTAAATGGAGCAGGCTGGGGTTGCTTTTGTCCATAGAGCGGTGTCAGGAGTGTGGTTTGGTGAATAGTTGTCCTTTGAGAATCATTAAACTGATAGCGAACCCATTTGGCGAATAAGATCAACCTCATCTGGTCAGAGATAACATCAATACATGGGAGGCCTTAATCACCTTAGGGGAAACCCCTCGGAACGCCAGTTGGGGGGATCTATGCTGTTCCAAAGAGATCAGGAAGCTCCACAATCATTAAATATTCAAGGTCTTTAAGGCGGCATTAAGGCCTTTCCGAAAAAGGGAAAAAAAATTACTTTTGTAGTATTCTATACTGGTTACAAAACCCAAAAGAAAGAGTTAACTATTGATGTACTTTTACAGAGCTTATGAAAACAGATGAGCTCATTTAGTACAAATAAATAAAATTTCTTGCCAATCAGACACATTCAATTAAGAAACTACACATTATAATTACACTTCAACGACTAAGTGAATCCAAACAGCTGGTGAACAAAAAGCCCATACTCTAGTTTGGGTTGTCCAACTCGTATTTCACGTCACGAGTTAAATAAACAGCTTTGTTGGAAGTTAAACTCCCCAAGGGAAACTACCAATGCCGGGCTTAACAAGTTCTACTTATCTCATTTCAAACACTGCATTCAGGAGGATGTTTGCCAACGGTGTCAACCACGGTAATGCCTTGCTTCATGCAGTTCCAAGTCAACTAAATACTCAGATGTGCAAATCTAACCAATTAAGCCAACTTTTCCATGAATGGGTCCAATTTTTAGGCAAAGCTTACCAACATCCCTCTCCTCCTACTGGGAAAAGATACTGAATAAATTAAGGAGACTGCTTTTGTGTGCTTTCAAACGGATCCTACAATGAATGAAGTCAAAGGAATCAAGCAAGGACTTCGCCATAGAACAAGCTAAACATAGATGTGTGCGTTTTTGTTACTGGTGAGGCGTGAGACATCTGCCCGCGTGTTCCCCACGCAGCCAATAATCATTTAAGAGGATCAGCGCTATTCCAGACAGTAAGGAGCGCATCCACCTCTGAGACGCTCCGTCACCACAACACACAGCACGTGCCGTACGAACGTAGTCTGCAGCCGACTAGCGGTGCATGTGTGCACCCGTGCAGAAGGGGAAATGAAATGAGAATGCATTATGTAATAATTTAAAGATGATGTCCTATTTGATTTTTCACAACATGGCATAATGCATCAGGATGGGCGTTTAAAAATTAAAAAGAAAAAAAAAAGTCAGCTATGTTTAGAAGAGGAAATTAAACATGGGCTATACTCTGTAATCTTTGATTTAAAGAAAGAAAATTGATAAATAATATAGTTATTCTGGTGCCGCAGCATAGTATGGATGTAGGCCAGCACCCAGCGCCAAAAAGCGTGCTGTTCCCCTCCTCCTTTCTGAAGGAGTTCTACTGGGTCCAAACACTCCCAGGAGAATATCAACTATTCCTCAATTAGACCCCTTCCTGCTGAGCCCTTTGTGTCTGGACTTAATTACCCTGTCAGGGTGTTTCATTCAGAGCCAAACCACCTTCTTTTCATTACAGATGGGGTCTGGTTTGCAATCCATCCAGAAAGAAAACTTGTCGGGCAGAAAAGAATGAGGGAATAAAAGTAAATGCATGTAAAGGACTGTCACTGAATGGTGTACCTTGAATTCAATAGATCTTTTCAAGCTATGCAAAAGGTCTGTACAGGTTTGCTTATCATGGTCTTCAATAATGGGACACTGTAGTTCTCTGAGCTGGATTAAGTCGCTCAGATCTTATCGTCCTGTCCTGATTGGAGTGGTTTGGTCCTTAGAGGTGAGACAATATAAGCAAAGTCTATCTTAAAGGCTTGAATGAGCAGGGACCACCTGCCAATCCAATTTTGATTTGTTGACGCTAATCTGGGCTACACTACACTACACAGGGTTGGTTCTAGGTTAGCAAAGACCCCCAATGCTAACTCAAAGCCAAAATCAGCCATTTGAACTGCATTTGGATTAAATGGTTAGCAAACCGCAAACTGTGTTCATCAGGTTGTTTTTGGAAGTTGCAAACAAACAAAAAAAAACCTCCAAGAAACATGTTGGGTCCCACACACATAATATTCAGAAGGAAAACAGTCTCAAAATTCTTAAAAACTATATTGCTTGAGTAGGTTCATGAGGACTCTAAACCCAACCTTCTTGCTGTGAGGCCACTGTGTGTGGGAGTCTTAAAACAATAGCCGTTCTATGTGGAGTTTGCATGTTCTACCCGTGTATAGCTGGGTTTTCTCCAGGTACTCCGGTTTCTTCCTACCCTCCAAAAACACGTGTGTTAGGTTAATTGGGCACTATGAAATTGTCCCTAGGAATGACTGTGTGTTGTTGGATGAATGATTGTGTCTGTGTGTAGCCCCAAAACAGATTGGTGACCTGTTTGGGGTGTACCCTGCCTCTCATCTGAAATTGGCCGGGATAGGCTCAGGCATGTCCAGCGACCCGAGTAGGGATAAGCGGTTCAGAAGACAAAACAAAGATGTATGAGGGAGATGTGAAAGCTTTTCTTCCACCTTTAGCTAATTACGTAAAAAAAAAAAAAAAAAATCTGCCAATTTTTAAGATCACTTCTCTAATTTTACAAAAAGATGCACTGTTTGGGGGGGAGACGGTGGTTCAGTGGTAGAGCATTCACCCACGGACCGGAAGTCAACCGGAAGTTCGCAGGTTCAATTCCCACTGAGTTCATGTCTGAGGTCCTCGGAGAAGACACCTAACCCCTCGTTTCGCCCACCATTGACGCCGTTGTGGAGGCCTGCTGCAGTGTAGTAGTGCAGCACACAAATTTCCCCGGTGACGGATAAATAGAGTATGTAAAAATAAAAACAAAAAAAAATTCCTAATAATTCAGTTACTACACAAAACACTTTGACTTGACGACAGAACCAGAAAATTATGCTCTCTGGCATTTTCCATTGATGCAAAAACCTCATCGAAAACAGATTTTAATTATCTTCTCCAATTATCTTGTGAAACTAAACAGATTCCAGAAAGAATCTTGGCTTATAGAATTGATAAAGCAGCAAATATTTGGAGAGAAACTTCAAAAAGTTTCAGATTGAATAACCGTTGCTAATCACCGTCTTCCAACCAACTATTTAAATACAACATGCATTTGTTGGTAATGTATATACACACAGTATATATGAAGCCTGAGGCATATACTCAGGAGATTGATTATTGCATACAAGCCTTGGCTTTGTTACCATTTGATCACATTTCCAAGCTTGAAAACAAGTAGAAAGCCAAACAGTGACACTACTGTTCCACGGAAGCTGGTGGTGAACGTAAATCTCCGTATTAACATGTAGGAACGGAAAACAAGCAAATCAGGTGGTTTGATCACAAGAAACAGTAGCGTTTAAGTTCACTCTGTCCCAGTAACCTTCATTTTTAGATTTTAACTTTACGACTGTGCCAAGCCCAGGAGAAAAACAAACAAACAAACAAAAAAAAAGCAACAAAAACGTAATAAATCTTTTTTATTGGAGCTCCTCAATCACAAGAGAATGCACCAGCCGCTCAGCATGGAACACAACTTCAAACGAACATTTTCCACTTTCTCAGTTGCCATCCTTTTTGAATTTCATGCCTGCATGATGTCAGCAGTCAGCTGGCTGAGTCAGTCTGCTGCGAGCCAGCCGTATGGGGATGCAGACCTGGCAAGGTGCCTGCCATGAGCTCTTAGAACATAAACAGAAGCCAACAAGCTGCACAGACATCTCCGTTTCAGTGAGGAAAAAAAGCACTCGTCAGATCTTTTCGGGCATACACAATGAGCTTGTGTTAGGTTAAATTTAGAAAAATTTCAGAAGAATGTGTGGGAGCTCTCCCGGTATTCAAATATCCTCACAATCCTCTAGTGTTGCCAGGATTCCAACTTACCAAGGTGAGATAAGTCAGTGTTGCCCAAACAGTCTCCTCACTGTCCTAGCTCTCATCAAGCATTGAGACAAGCAAACGTGAAAGGTCATGGAAGTTTTAGAACTCACCTTCACGAGGAATGTTTATTTTCCTCAACAGGATGATTCTTGTTAAAATGAATTTTTGACTAATAAAGGTCAATTTAAATTTAGTTACCGTGTTTTATTCAAATAGGGATAAAAATACCGAGATCTTGATAGAGTAGGTTAAATTTAAAACCAAGATCCTGGAATGCCGAAACTGTTTTCACTTGCAAAAGCTTTCAGCAGAATTCTAAGCTACAATCGACCTTTGTTCGTAAAAAACTATTGCACTTATCAACAGAAACAAATAATCTGTGTGACTAAGCGATAAAGTTGAGCTTAGCGAGTTCAGAAAGAGCGTCATCCCGTTCGACAGCATGATCTGTGTTTGCCGGGAGCCAAACAGAAGGAAAAAGAAAAATCAAACTTTAGATAAAATTTAAAAACATTTGCAGAAACTAGCCCAGTCTAGTGCACATTTAATAATATCCCGTGTTCACTATCAAGTCATTTCAGAAATCATAAATAATGTATGGCTTCAACTATAATTTGCAGCTGTTTAGGATCTATGAATGACCAGATGAGACAGAAGGAGGCTTAATGAGTTAAAAATGCACATGAGCCCAAACAGGCCGCGTGGCAGTGTGCATAGACAAAAGAGATGATAATGAAATCATGGATTACCCCTCTTATTTAGGGTACAGCTTAAAAGGAAAAGATTAGGGGTCAGAAGATGAGTGTGTATGGGTTTCTTCAGTTTGGCAGGTTAGTAAAATGAGGCCTGATGCCAAAAGATCAGGCAGATGGTGATTAGGAAGATGGTTAGAAATGAGGTTGCTGTTTCTGGTGCACTCGTTTATTAACTGGCCAAAGAAAGCCTTTGTCTCAAACACAATGACGTACTGTACGGTTACTGATCCAGAGAACTGCAAGCAGAGTGCAGCGAAATAAATGCAGAAAGTTACCAATGTACAAAAGAATAAACTTTTTTAAAAAAGAAAAAAGCAATCCAGTCAATGACACTAAATTAAGAAAATAGTTTTTCAAAAAAAGAAATACAAGGAAAGAGCTTCTTTTATCAGTCAGATTTTATGTAAATTTGTCACATGTACAAAAAAATAATTCCAACTACATTTGGAAAAGGTGAAAAAAATTTTTTTTCGAAAAGCCGTAATTTGCTTAAGAAGGCTCACAAATAATATAGTTGTTTATATGAGAAATAGTTTACATTTAACTTCTCAAACTGTCTAATACTATCTGTTCTGGCTAGTCAGCAGGTGAAACAAAGTAACTGTTTCATTTCGTTGTCTTCCGCTTATCTGGGGACGGGTCGTTAGGGCAACAGCCCTAAACGGGAAACCCAAGCTTCTCTCTCCCCGGCTGCATACTCCAGCTCACCTGGGAGAAACCTGAGGTGTTCCCCAACCAGCTGTGAGACATAGTCTCTCTAAAGGGTCCGAGGACTACCTTTGGGTCTCCTGCTGGTGAGACATGCCTGGAATACCTCACCAGCGAGACGTTCGAGAGGCATCCTAATCAGATGCCTGAACAACCCCATCTGGATTCTCTCGACTCAGATGAGCGCTCGTTCTTTGAGTGAAAGCCCAGCCACCCTACGGAGGAAGCTCATTTTGTCCGCTTGTGTCTGATAAGCTTTTGAACTGGTGAAACACATATGGTGATCAATGAAGTGAATCTCATCATGAAGGTAGGGTCCGCCTGTGACAGGTTCCAATTTGCTACGGAGAAATTACCATGGGCATTTTCAAACTAACAGTTTGTGTAATTCTGGTGAACAAAGAAAATTTTGGGAAAAAATAAGAAATCTATTGAGAAATCTTGAGGCAGAATAAACCAGTTTCAAACGGTGTTCCAAGTAAAATGATTCCGTTGAGAAGGTAACCATTAAAAGATAAACTAACATTTCAATTTAACTACTATACACTTATTTCTTTTTTTTTATACAAATTATATTATTTATTTAGATTATTTATTTTATTTTTTAAATTTCTTTTTATTTCTTTTCTTAGTTCTTTCAGAGTGAGGTTACAGGGAGAAGAGATAAAGAAGGTGGAAGATTTTAAGTACTTAGGACAGAGCAATGGAGAGTGTGGAAAAAATGTGAAGAAGCGTGTGCAGGCAGGCCAGAACGTGTGGAGAAAAGTATCAGGTGTGATGTGTGACAAAAGAGTTTCAGCCAAAATGAAAGGAGAACTGTACAAAACCGTGAGGAGACCGGCCATGCTGTTTAATCTAGAGACAGTAGCACTAAGAAACAGACAGAAAACAGAGATGGAGGTAGCAGAGATGAAGATGCTGAGGATCTCTCTGGGAGTGACCAGGATGGACAGGATTAGAAATGAGTATATCAGGGGAACAGCACATGTTAGAGGTTTTGGAGATAAAGTCAGAGAAGCCAGACTGAGATGGTTTGGACATTTGCAGAGGAGACAGAGAGAGAAAGAGAGTACATCAGCAGAAGGATGTTGGGTTTGGAACCATTGGGAAAGAGGCCTAGAGGAAGACCAAAGAGGAGGTTCATGAACACGGTGAAGATAGACACGAAGATGGTTGGTGTGACCGAAGAGGATGTAGCAGACAGGGTTAGATGGAAGAAACTGACTTGCTGTGACGACCCCTGAAGGGAAATGCAGAAAGAAAAAGACATTTCTTTTTAAGTTGACAGAATTAAGAAGGACATCATAAAAAATTAAGCTTCTCTTTTTGTTCAACATGCCTAAGAGCAGGTGGGGAATAAGTAGAACGATGTGGCAATGTCATTTATTTTAATTATTTATGAAAACTGGAGATGGAACTTAACATGTCAGTGCACATATGTTATTTTTTGTCATGATGGAGAGTTCTTTATTTTCACCATAGATCAGGGGTGTCAAGATCCTCCCGGTTTTCATTATGTTCCTGGTTCAATATCGTAGCTGATGCACATAATGAGAAATCATCAGCCAATAAAATTTGGCACATTGACATGAATTAGGTGTGTAGATTCAAGGACACATGGCAAACCTTTGGATTTTGACACTGCCGTCATATATTGTACATGTGAAACTAAGTACTTATAACAGATCTACTGAAACATATTTTAGGACATAAATACATTTTGTGGAATAATGTGTGACCTTCCCATTCCATGGGGATCATCTCTTAGCAGAAAACACATGTGGATCCTCTTTTGGTCCTTTTTCCTTTAAAAAGAAAGCAGATCTATCCAGGTGAAAGACTTAATTGCCCATCATTATCCTGATAATTGATGGTTTAGCAAGAAAACTGTGTGTGCTTTGATCAAAAAAAAAAAAGTTATCACAAAAGTGATCCACATATTAACCTGATCAGTCATTTCACATCATCATCATGCAACAGCTTTAGATTAAATATGCTCTAGTAAACTTCTGATCCTCTTTACCTAGTTATTCCCGCCTGTCAATAATGTGTTTAAGACACGTGTCATTTACATTAATTACTACAGATCATTAGTTTAAAACAGAAACAGTAAATAAACCAACCTTCAAAACCAATTCACAAGTATTATGTAACATTTGTAATATTAATGAATGTTTTTTCCCTCATTAAATACTTTAAGGTTTGTTAAAAATTGATACAAATGACAAAAATCTCAGCTTCAAAACTTTACGAAATTAGCTTAAATTTTACAACCAAATGCGATCAGGTGTGATTTTTAAGTAGTAAAAACGTTGATTATTTTCCCTCTTTATTTAAACCAAAATGAATGAGTTTTTCTCTACTTTTTTTCCAAGGAATGTGTTTAGAATTTTTTTTTTTTAAAAACTCCACGAGGCTCGTTCATGAAATCCAGAGACGCTCAACAAGGAAAAAAATCTTTTCACAAACTCACATTTAGATGAGGAAAAAGTTAAGTTTCACTTACCACAATCGTTGTAAGCGACTAAATCTTTGTTAAAGTGACTTATCTTGTGTAGATCTTGTGTTTGTTCACGCTTCTTTTTTTCACTGTTGCAGCTGTGAAACTGTGGGCTGCGCCGTTCGAATCAGCCAATCAGAGGACAGAAAAATCATCTCAAGGAACATGTCATTTCTCAAAGTTTTACCCTTTTCTTTAATAAATAATAATCTTTTTTTTAATTTACCGAGTAAATAGTGGAGATTTACTCTATAAAAGTCATAGAATTTTGAATGCATTTTTTTTTTTCTATTTTATGATGCATCTCTCCCACAAATCACACAGAACCCAAACTGATGTTTCCAAAGCTATACTGTAGGTTAGAAGCAAGGAACATAGTAGACAGTAAACAGTGTGATACAGTGTTCCAGATTGATTATATGTAACAGATCTTACCCAGACTAGAAAAAAGGGCAACTGTTACACACAATGAACCTGAAAAACTGCATCAAACTGTTTACTGTCTGCTATGTTCCTTCCTTCCAACCAGCAGTACAGCTTTGGAAACATCGGTTTAGCCATTGAGAAGACTTTTAAAAAGTTCAAGGCTATTTAACTACTCTTTTTGACACTAGTCTCTAAAACTCAATGTGTTTCTTTTACAGAAAGAATATTGACTTCCATTGTTATTATTTTATTTTGAACAAGTAATCGACAGAGGGAATAATTTTCCATTGAGTATTACTGAAATTCTATCTATAAATTCTTAAATATTCCTATAAAAGACTAAGTTATCAAATTTATCAATGCCGATTTGACTTTTTGAAAAAAGGCATTTCAGATGCTAATCAAATTCCTGGGTGATTAAAAAAACAATGTTAGGAAAACTTGCCTTTTTTAGAGACTAGTGAAAAAAGAATAGATAAGTATCCCTCAACTTTTAAAAAGTATCCCCAAGGACTATGCCGATCTTTTAAAAGCCATACTGTTGGCCAGAAGCAAGGAACATGGCAGATAGTAAACAGTGTGATACAGTGTTCCTGGTTCATTAGATGTAACAGATCTCCCCCAGCCTAAAGAAAAGGCTTTTTTTGCTAACATTGGATACAATAGATATAATAACGTATTGTTTTATAAAAATAATTCAAGAATTTTTTAGTTACTATGTTACGGTTGTGAATAATTTGGCTGAGAAGCACTCATTTTACTCCCTTTTTCAAATAAACGAACATTATCGATAGAATTTTTGTCATCTGCAAAAGAAAACTTATTTTCTCCTATTGATTATTTATTTTAAATAAAGTATTAACAATAAAAAGCCACATTTTTATAAAACTTTTATGAAAGAAATGTATTGACTTTTAGAGACTATTGTTAAAAAGAGTAGTTAAGCTGCCTTGACCATTATAAGGGGCTAAACTAAGTTTTCAATAGTTATGCTGTTGGATATGAGCAAGGAACATAGCAGACAGTAAACAGTGTGATTAAATGCAGTATTTGCCTTGAGGATGCTGATAGAGAAGTACAGAGAAGGCCAGAGGGAGCTGCACTGTGTCTTTGTAGATCTAGAGAAAGCGTATGACAGGGTACCTAGAGAAGAACTATGGTATTGTATGAGGAAGTGTGGTGTGACAGAGAAGTATGTTAGAGTGGTCCAGGACATGTATGAGGGCTGTAAGACAGTGGTGAGGTGTGCTGTAGGTGAGACAGAGGAGTTCAGTGTGAGGGTGGGACTGCACCAAGGATCTGCTCTGAGCCCTTTGCTGTTTGCTGTGGTGATGGACAGACTGACAGACGAGGTTAGACACGAATCCCCATGGACAATGATGTTTGCAGATGACATTGTGATCTGTAGTGAGAGGAGGGAAGAGGTGGAGGAAAAGCTGGAGAGGTGGAGGTTTGCACTAGAAAGAAGAGGAATGAAGATTAGTCAGAGTAAAACAGAGTACATGTGTGTGAATGAAAGGGATCCAAATGGAAAAGTGAGGTTACAGGGAGAAGAGATAAAGAAGGTGGAAGATTTTAAGTATCTAGGATCAACAGTCCAGAGCAATGGAGAGTGTGGAAAAGAGATGAAGAAGCGTGTTCAGGCAGTCTGGAACGGGTGGAGGAAAGTATCAGGTGTGATGTGCGACAGAAGAGTTTCAGCTAGAATGAAAGGGAAAGTGTACAAAACCGTGGTGAGACCAGCCATGCTGTTTGGTCTAGAAATAGTAGCACTGAAGAAAAGACAGGAAGCAGAGATGGAGGTAGCAGAGATGAAGATGCTGAGGATCTCTCTGGGAGTGACCAGGATGGACAGGATTAGAATTGAGTACATCAGGGGAACAACACATGTTAGAGGTTTTGGGGATAAAGTTCGAGAGGCAAGACTGAGATGGTTTGGGCATCCTTCACATAGGAAGAAGGATGCTGGATTTGGAACCACCAGGAAAGAGGACTAGAGGAATGCCAAAGGGGAGGTTCATGGACGCAGTGAAGGAAGACATGAAGATAGTTGGTGTGACCAATGAGGATACAGCAGATAGGATTAGGCGACCCCTGTGGCGACCCCTAAAGAGAAATGCTGAAAGAAGAAGAAGAAGAGGTTCATTATGTCATTTTTTAAAAATCATAGAATAAAGTACTTTTCTTTAACAATTTTATTATATTTGTGACTCAACGTCAAAAAAACATCACAGTCTCTTCATGTCAGTATGATTGAAAAACCTTTGAGAGGAACATACACACACTCAAAGCAAACAATAAGAAAGATAGGTTCCAACAAATATAACTACCTCCTAAGGGATTTAGTCTCACGGGGAGGAGGGATGATGGATTTGTGTTTCAACCACGCCTGAGCTATTGTGGACTGAAACTATGGCAACCTAGACAAGCTTTTTACCCCCTCTTCATAAAAAACTTCAAGAAAGTCTTCTTGCTGTTCCACATGCACTTTTAATAGATCTTTAAAAATGTCTTGAAACTGGCTTTTAACACGTGAACATTCACAGTAGTGATACATGCGTTCCTCTTCAATCTTAGCAATAAAAAATAATTGTAATGAACCTTTTAAGCAATGTTAGTTTTTTGAATAATTGCAATAATGTGCAACTTGATGGTATATCAGTGTGTATGAGTTTGTGTACATTTACAGCTGAAAAAGGATTGTACTTAATCTGCAAGAATGTATTTATACATTTAATGTGTCCTTATAAAATAAATTGAAAAAAAAAACTTTCTGTAGAAAATAATGTTCTCTACTTTTGTTTCTTTTTGTAATAACACCACCATCTATTGGTGAAAATAAGAAACTACAACTTTTTCAATTTTGAACATTAAATTATTTTTGTTTCTGGTGTCTTTTTACATGATTTGGGGACAACATAAATATAAACAAAACAATTAATCTGAGCCATCTATTAGAAATAATCAAAATCCCGTGATCCCCACATTGCTTAACAAATCTGATTCACCTGATTGAAAATTTCTGCTGAACTAGAACTGTTTCAATTGCCAATCAGTTGAAAAAGATTAACTATTGATGTTTCATATCAATCATATAATAGTCTTATGTACAGTATTGCAGCTGCTATTTTCATACCGACAAATGTGAGATAAGTGTTAACCACACAAATTTTCGTTGTAAAGATGCAATTGTCATTTTTCTCTTATAATGATAATCAATAATTTCTTTATATTTTTATGTTATCCATGCAATTCACAAGTTAAACTCATGAAAGAAGTCTAAAAATGCACACTTTCAAATTTCTGAGTTTGTCACTGTAAAAACACACCAAATGTAAAGAACTGACATCATGTGCAGAGGTCAAAGCCCCAGCTGCTGCAGCTGTTCCATTCTGAGCCTCAGTTGTGTTTACTTCACTTCAGAACATGCTGACCCATTTCCATAATGTGAAAAACACATAACTACATGTGCATTCATTTTTATGATGAATTCACAATAAGTCTATGTGCATCTCGTAGTTAGAAGTCGATGCATACTGTGGATTTTAGACATTTTGCTTTATGTTCCACATGATTTCTTTATTCTTAAAATGAAGAAAACAACCATGTGAAGCATATGAAATACAATTCAGCCCTTAAAGCCCAGCAATCTGAAAGTGTACAGTAATATATTTGCAAATGCAAAATATAAGAACAGAAATGATGCATTGATCCAACATTTACCTCAATAGATTAAAAGAATATACATATTAAATAACTTGTAATCATCTTAGCTGTAAAGACAGCATCTAAGAAGTTTATTGATGTTTGTGAGATCTTGAACATTACAAAAAGACAGTAACATTATGCTAAGTTTAAGATTGTGTTTGAGAATATATGTGATCTTACAACAAATTTGACTTTTTTTTTTTACAATACACAGAAAAACTTTAAGCACAACATGATTATCAAATAAAACAGAAAATTGAACATTACTCCCATCTAGTGGTGATAGGTAGTATTTTGGAAAAGGTAAGTTAATAACGCTACAAGAAATTCTACTCATTATGTGTTTATACTAAAATTTTTAGGTATAATAAAGCTGTAAAAAAACTATTTTACTCTACAGTCCTTTACCAATGGTAATGTCAAGAGGTGAAGTAGGTGGAGAAGTACGACTCAGATGGATAGCCAGTTTTAACCAGTCTATTGGACACAATAAGGGTTATCTGAGAGTAGTAGGCATGTGTGCGGGACACCATCATGGCAGCAACTGGAGAGCAGCAGCACAGCAGATGATTTTGCACTGGAGGGACACAAGGGTTTAAATAATCAAGGGAAAATGAGACACAGGTGGAAAGGTCAGGGGGAGACATTTGGGACCAGGTGGTGAGGAAATGTTCCAGAAGAGAGGAGGATCATGACAGTTAAACTATAATTACATCCTAAAACTAAAACTTTGTCTACTTTAAGTGTGCAACACAACTCTTTTTATTGTTTTATGTAGATAAGAGACTCTTACAAGAAATACTTTTTAAGAGTTGGTTTATTTTTTACATTAAAACAGAAAAATATTACTCGTTATATGTCTGTATCAACTTCAAAATCTGTCAAACTATCCCTTCAAGAGCAATATGTTTCTATTGCAATAAGGTGAGTGGAGTGTTTAATTATGTCACTTGACCAGAAGATGGAGCCCTTCTCAATTGAAACCCTCTGTAAATTTGAGGGGAGGCATGCAGGGAAGCGAGGGGTGGCACGGTGGCGCAGTGGATAGCACAGTGGCCTCACAGCAAGAAGGTCATGGGTTTGAGTCCCGGGTGGGGACGAAGCTTGGAACACTGTCCTTTCTGTGTGGAGTTTGCATGTTCTCTCCTTGCGTGGGTTTCCTCCGGTTTCCCACTCTCCAAAGACATGCATGCTAGGTTGATTGGCCGGTGCTAAATTGCCCCTAGGAATGACTGTGGATGGTTGTATGTGTGTGGCCCCGCGACAGACTGGTGACCTGTTCGGGGTGTACCCTGCCCTTCGCCTTCAATCAGCCGGGATGGGCTCCAGCACCCCCCGCAGTCCCGAAAGGGATAGACGGATAAGAAGATGACTGACTGAATGACTGACTGCAAGCAGGGAAGCAGCATGGAGGCGTAAGGAGGTTACTGGTTAATGTTTGGGAAGACAAGACACAGGTGTTCAAGGCAAATGGGACCAGTTGTGCAGAATTACAGCAGAGACCCAGATTTGAAGAGGGGAAATGTTCCAGAAGAGAGGAGGACCATAACAATTAATCTATAATTACATCTTAAAATGAAAACTTTTCATACTTAAAAGTGTGCAGCATAACCCCTTTTTCTTGTTTTATAGAAGAAAAAAAAAGACTCGCACACAAAATGTTTTTCAATTGTTGGTTTATTTTTCACATTAAAGCTGAAAAAATATTACTTCCTGCCCTTTTCCCTAGCATGGATCTCACTGTAATATGACTGTATCAACTTCAAATTCTCAACTGATCCCTTCAAGTACAATATGTTCCTATTGCAATGAGGTATGTCGTCATGTCACTTGGCCAGAAGATGGAGTCCTCCTCCATTGAATCCCTCAGTGAGTTTATTAAGGAGGGGCATGGAGAGAAGCAGCATGGAGGTATAAGGAGGTTACACACAGTTAACATCCCACTGGGATCTTTTGTTTGGGTGCTTGGGGGCAGCTTGGGTTTTACTGGATTCATTTGCACCATATGCCAGAAGAGGATTGACTGTCACAAATGATAAGAATCTTTATGTGGATGGCATCACCAACTGCAGATTCCAAGTATATGCATTCACAGCAACTTAACAGAAATACTTCTGGACATTTGTGTAGAAAATCACATCACTGTTGCTTCTCACTAAAACAATTCTCTCATGTTTAATTATGTAACCTCATCATTAAATCTAAATGCTGACTGGTGAACATTGAGGTGCAAAACTACTTAAATATTGGGAAACAGCTCCCCACCATGAAGTGGTGTATTTTGAACCTATGTGTGAATTTAATTTTGCCAACTTGTGTGTTAGATCTGTAACCTCCTCTGTTATTCTAGCATGGATTTGACCTTTTTTATTAATCAATATCAAGTGAACAAGTATGCATCATGATCAGAATTGCTTTATTGTACCCAAATGTGAGGACTTGTGTGTTACAGCAGCACTAAGATAATATTTTTTAAAAAAGTAAATGTACAAAAATGAAAGGAATAAAGTGAAAGAAAGTAAATTGTGTCAAAGTTTCTAATCTCTTCATTTGGGCGGTAAAGTAATTAAACTGATGGCTATCTCTTGGTTAAATATAACAACAATACGAAAATATGCACAAAAAGTGCATTAAATAGCCCTAAAATGTCTGATGATTCATTAAAAACGCTTTGAGAATTACAGCAACCATCTAAAAATGTGTAACGACATAAAAACAACTTGATTTAGTACATTTCAGCATTTAAAAAAAAAAATCAATTAAGCATTTATAAAAGCAACTAAGCCTGTTTATTTTGTACAAAACAAACGCTTAACGTCTCATTACGTTTGCTAGAGTCTTATACGAAACAAAAACATCAAATTAAATATTTTTAATATTCTTATTATTTTAAAAAAGATAATAAAACCCTAAACACTAAGCTCAGTAAACACATGGTTAGCTTGCTAGCGACAACAATCGGCGGTTAGATGGTTAAATTGGTCCATTTTAAATGATTACTAACAAATATAAGCCAATAATTGAGTGTAGATTACTTAAATCTAACTTATCATACTAGAAAATGTTAGATTTGAGATATTTTTCTATTTAAATAATAGTAAAGCGATCAGGACGTTAGTGGAGAGTGCGACGCTAAGCAAACAGCGTCAAAAACGGCTTAAAAATGAAAACAAGATAGCGATTATTTATACGGTTAAAAAATTGCATGTAACATTGTGGAGTTTTTAAAAGCTTGAAATGTTAAAAAGTGGTAGAATTAAAAGAAAAGTTAAAGTAGTTTAGCTGCTAAGCTAACGCGCTAGTCTGGTTAGCCCCAGAATTGGGTTGGTGAGTGTGGGGGAGTCCACACAGGCGCGAGGTAAACTCCGGTGGATCCCTACTTTCCATCCCAGAAAAACACTCGTTTTTCAGATTTACACGCACGATCGCGGACTTTTCCCGTTGATTTGTGTCAATTCCTCAAAATGGGGTCTGCTAACGTACATCTCCGCCATTTTGTGACAGGTTTTTCATTGAGCAAAGGGGTACGTGTAATGGTTGAATGTAACCCCATCAAGAAAGCAATCCGTTTGGTTAAAAAGAAAGATCAGAGGTTGTTTTACAGCAACCTGACACCTAAAACTCTTTTAAAGTGGTTTGTGATTGATATTGGGTGCATACGACTCACTAGCAACAGATTGCTGCTAGGCAAAAAAAAAAGTTCACTACAGCACTTTAACAAAGATCAGTCAGTTTAAAACATCATACAATCAGTTAAAACTCATGTTTGATCACTTTTAAATTAGTTTAAAAGTTTATTCTAAGAAGGAAAATTGATTAGGGAGTAAATATTGTATTTTTGTGGTGCTTTTAAACTTCATAGAAGTTAGGGACATGGTTGTAAGTTGTATTTATTACTGTCTGATTTTAATAGCTATATATGTGTTAACACAACAACAAGTTATTTGATGTTTAAATATTAGACAGAATGTTTAAATTAAGATATGTTAATGAGTAAAACCGCTCCAATAAAGAGGATTATGATTTGTTATCCAAGCGAACAGAGAAGAAAAATAGTCAGACGGTGCCTTAAAATGAAAACAGTCTATTGTTCCCGTAGCGGCTGCTCGCTGGACGATGCAGTTCGTGTAAGTGGCCGCAGAGGGCGCTGCACGCATGGCAGGCCGCGGCCTTCACATCTTTTTGTCTGAGAACTGGATCCTCTGCCGCTCCACAGTGTGCGCGATAGCCTCCGTAACACACTGTCAAACCACTCCAAACGAATACAGCCGCGATCAAAAAAAGCATTAAATTCAACACGATCAGCAATGGCGTTTGTAACCTACCGGTAAATCGGTCGTATTTGTGACTGTTCGTTAGAACTTAGCTCGGATCGAGCTTGCTTTCTGTGTGCATCAGTCTTTATTAGCGAGCTGCCGCTCTTCTTTGCTATCAGCTATTTCTTTAACTTTTTTAAACACTCAGCTTGGCGGATGACTGAGCGCCGGCGGAGTATGGGATCCTTGGTGTCTTAGGAAGCGACTCAAGTGGGATTGAACCGTTTTTCCATGTTAAAACAATGGCAAATTCGACGGGAAAAAATCTACTAGATCAGCGAAGGAAAGGGCAGGCTTTCCTGGATGAGCTGCGGCAATTTCACCAAAGCAGAGGGTGAGAATCAGAAGCATTCTAAACCATAAATACAAGTTTAAATCCTTATAGTTTCTCACTGAGAGTTACTTAAAAGTGTAAGTGAGAGATTTAAACATTGATTTCTTGTGTTTTCCCTACAGATCGCCGTTTAAGAAGATTCCTATCGTGGGTGGAAAAGAGCTGGATCTGAATGCTCTCTATTTCAGAGTGGTCTCTTTAGGAGGATTTGGAAAGGTGAGTGAGGGAAACAAAGTGTAAATGACTAAACTCTTCACTGGAGGACTTTACAACTCTAAACTAGGACTTAGAAAGGCTTCTTGGAAAGAAATAACAGACGGATCGGTGTTGGCCTTGCAATGGATCTCTATGGATTGTGTTGTTGTGTGTTTGAATTGAGAGAGAGTGTAACCGCCTCGGAGTCAGAGTGCAGTTTGGAGCGACTCAAAATTAGCGGGCACGTTTAAAACATCGATTATCAAGCAGTGGAGTCAGGATTGTAGGAGCACAGCGCAGAACAAGCAGGATTTCCACCTTGTAGTCTCCATTCTTGTGTTTTAACCTCGCCATTGCTACCATCCTTCAGCTACATGTAGGCCTCAAAGGCCCTCATTTACTGGATACCATAACGGTTTTACTGACTTTATTTTACTGGAATGAACCTAAACGGATTATTTAATTCATTTCGACTGTGATTGAAACAGCTTGTTTGGAGTTTTTTTTTTTTATTATTATTTACATTTTAACGTCCATAACGGGGGAAAAGGCAAGTTAGCATGTTAGCATTTATGCTAACTAGCTTCAACTGTAACAATAATCTAAATATTATTTTTTTTCTTATTATTCATTAAATTATAACTAAAACGCATTGTAAGTTGGTTTCAAACTATTTAAATTAGCATTTGATCGGTTTGGTGTTTTAAATTTTAAATGTATTTACTTTCGAGAAAGTTATTGATTACTAGTGATTGTAGCAGCATTGGAGGATTTTAATGTTATTGCTCTTTTTTGGTAAGATCTCTAATTATTTTCTCTAATCTTTCAGGTTTCGGATAAAAATCTGTGGATCGATCTAGCAGAGGAGTTTAACTTTCCAAAGAGTTGCTCCAACGCTGCATTCGCTTTAAAACAGTACTACCTGAGGTAAGTTTAAGTGGCATGGTCATGCAGATCCGAGTCCTCTCAGGTACCATGTGGGATGTGTTTACAAGTGTCAGCAGCACTCTGCTGCTCTCATTCTGGATTTATTACTTTGATCTAATAGAAGAAAGAAACAATCAGTTGAGTTTTGGATGCATTTCCAGAGATGATCTACTATAAGCTGCCTTTTCTTAAACCATGTGCCTCTTTGAGCAGCACTTGGATTTTTGTCTTACATTCAACTTCTTCAGTCTTGACACACTCAGCTGCTGTGAATAGTACCCCTCTTCAGAACAACTGACGTTCATGCTTTACTGCTACAGTTGTTTAGATTTTAAACACATTTTGCTGCTCGTTGCAGGGGAGGGATCTCTCCCTAATGTGGGTCCCCATGAGGTTTCTTTTACATCTTGTTTTTTGTTTTGTTTTAAGTTTGTGCTGAAATTGTTTAGCTAGCTTTTGTTTACTCAGCTTTACCTGTGTATTTGTGTGTATACATTTTTCTTTTTGTTCTTTAATTTTGTACTTCTTTTTTTCAATCTACAATGGGAAGCCTGTTGAGACAATTGTTTTGTGAAGTGGGGCTTTACGAATTAAATTGATCTCTATCACCTGCCTCTTTTGGATTGCACCTGTGTTTGCATTTATTAGTTATTTCACAACTGATTCATCACATATGCTGTCGACAAATCAGCCTTCAAAGCCAGTTGCATGTAGTTATTCGATTATTAAGTGCACATGGGCGATGAGGCTGCACGCTCTCTCTGCAGGAGTTCTAGCCAAAAGTAGCGTACATGCAACACAGATGATATGCAACCAAAATTGTACTGTTACTCGAGTGTGATTTATGCTTATGCTTGCTTACTGTTATGAGAAATCGAATAGGTTTGGTGAGCGAGCCGCCACCATTTCTTTACTAAACTGCTGTGAAAATTACAACAAAAAAATTCAGTATAATAGGAAGCAAGATGAGAAGCGGACATGTTGAAATCACCCGCCTTGCATAGCGACTGCCCTCTCAGCTGCTTTCTGGAGTTTTATCAACAGCAGCTTGGTGGAGGGATGTCAGAGACAGCATGCAGCTAGACTTGTCTTGCAACAACTCGTGCTGATACTTTGGAGCGCATCCTCAACTCCCACATTTTTTTTTTTGCTGACAAGTAACAGGTTTTTACTCCATGACTCAATATCTTTTTGACTATGATGGTGAACTACTTGTTGCTCGGCACCTGCGGTCAGGGGTCATTGGCAGGTAGATTTTATTTATACTACTTGCAGGAGAATCTAGTTTGGCATACGTTTTCAGGATACTTGATCTGGGTGGATGTTTGCTAACATCGCTTAACCCTGATTATCCAGTTGAATAATCTTCTGAAACGGCTGTCTGCTTTGGTTAGCATTTTTTTTAAAGGTTGCAGCTAGAGTTATATAGACATCAAACTGACATCAAGGTAGAAGTTAAGGACACGCTAATAGCGACAGCCTGTTGGTCCACAGGTCTGAAAGAAGAACTCTGAATGTGATGAGATGCTTTCTGGTGAGCAGTTCCCACTCAGAGTGGAGTAATGTAAAGTTCACCACCAACTCTTGGCCTGTACTATCTGATACTGAACACTAGTGCTGGGTGATTAATGGAAAAACATATCACCAAAAGAAAAAGATTGTGGATACCATCGGCTAGGATGCCTCCCAAACGCCTCGCCGATGAGGTGCTTCAGGCATTTCCCATCAGGAAGAGACCCAGAGGCAGACCTTGCCCTGCTGGAAAGACTATGTCTCACAGCTGGACAGGGAACACCTCAGGATCCTCCTGGATGAGCTGGAGGATGCAGCCGGGGTGAGAGAAGCCTGTCTGAGGCTGTTGCCCCTGTGACCCGGCCACGGATAAGCAGAAGACGACAAAACAGATAAAAAATATCACAATAAGAATTTTTAAATCACACTAACATTCATATCACAACTTACTACAATTAATACATGTTTACAGTTGTTCTCTGAAAAGTTTGACAAAAATTATATTGCTTCTTTTCCTCCAACTTGATTTTAAAGTGACATTTAGCTGAACCGTCACAAATGAGAAACAAACTTTAGTGCCGTAAGATGAATGTATCAAAACAACAGCTGTGACAGAGGTACAGTAGCATTCTTTTCAAATCCATAGAGTAACATGTTGGGTGTCCATCACTCATCACTCCTGAATCAAGTGACGTAAAGCATGCCTTAAAGATGCATGTGATTATAAAACACTCATCCTGGCAATATAATGACACATATGCCTCCAATATTTGATAGAAAGTAGTGTAGAAATGATGTTTTTCTATCGTCCAGACAATTATATATGATGGTATTCCCTAGCTCAGCGGTCGGCAACCTTTGACACCGAAAGAGCCATTTGAACCCGGTTTCCACGGAAAAGAAAACACTGGGAGCCGCACATCTAAAATGAAAAAAAAAAAAAAAACTTCTACTACTTTACCGCAGCATGTTTCTTATGAAATCCACGTGCTACAGAGAAAATGACATTTTATTCATTTAATGAACACATTTTGAATTCTTGAAAAATAATAACAATGAATGTCTCTTTCAAATAAATTAAAAAGCTGAATTTAAATTGTCCATGTAGCAAACGAAAGCAGAAAAATGCCATGAGGCGTCATCCTTATATCCATTTATCTTATCTAAAATTATATATTGCTTTTTCTTACCTTTACACTTTGTATAAACTATAGTGTGGTTATGTCTTATGAAGTGCTACGGAGAAAATTAAATTTTACCGATGTAATGAACACATTTTGAATTCTTGAAAAAATATAATGTCTGAATGTCTCTTTTGAATAAATTAAAAAGCTGAATTTAAATTGTGCATGCAGCAAACAAAAGGGAAAAATCCGTGAGCCGTCATCCTTATATCGCCTTGGGCTTTCAAAGTATGCAGCGGAGCATACTTTGTGATATTTCAAGATCACAATAATCTTCAAATTTAGAACTAAAATAATATAAAAACTAACACAAATAAAACACACTTCAATTAAATACAAAAAAATTTTTTTTTAGTAATTTATTTTCCCAAGCCAATCAGAGCCGCATTATAAGGATGAAAGAGCCGCATGAGGCTCCGGAGCCGCGGGTTGCCGACCGCTGCCCTAGCTCTACTGAACACTTTGAAAACAATCAAAACGACTTGCTAAAAACTTTTTTCCAACTTCTTGAAGCATTAAGATCCATTCCACCACTAGTGCAGATATTATTTCAGCTCCACAGGATGACTGATTGTGGATCCAGCCTCAGCACTCACTGACAAACTTAGAGCACAGCCTGAGTTTTGGATCATGTTATGATGACTTAAAACTTAAGTAGGATTATTTAGAATTCCTCTCACTGCTTTTCTTTTAGGATAGCCCCTCTTTTACTGCAGTTTGTCCATCTTTTTTGTAATTTTAGGATGAATGGAAACTCAGTAAAAAAAAAAAACCCTCTATGCTGCTTCTTTTCCAAATTGTTGCTTCTCACACCCAGAGGCTAAGTCAGGTGACCAGTATTCCGGTTTAACCTCTGCTTAACCCCAACTGCTTCATCTACAGTTTGAAGGAAGTCACTGACATCGAGGAACGCTCAGTTTTCTGTTAGATTTATGTGGGTTTGGTTTGATCATTTTTAAAGAAATCAGCATTTAGTTTATTGATTAGATTATATCATCAATAAGTTGTGCATTCAGCTTCGTTTCTTAAGTTTGCAACAAGCAATTTAGCAAAGCTGTTTTTTTTTTTTGTTTGTTTTAATCCCAGACTTTCTTTTATTTATTTCAGCATCATAATACGGATTCTTTTTTTTTCTCTATTAAACTGCACAAGCAGTGTGTTTCTCGGCTATGTATGGTTTCTTGGTCCACATATTGGGCCTCAAATTCTCATGACCCCTGCAATTAGCTAGTTATGCAGTCATGTGAGCATGAGCAAATTTTTCTTGTATTTTATTCAAGCTGGATAGTTGTTACAATCGGGTTTGAATCAATGTGATACATTGAGTGGGTTGCGCACACATCCAGCGTGTGCTCATTTGTTTACACTGACACAAAGTTAAGAGATGTTTTCTGCTGTGTGGGTAATGTCTGGTTTGGATTTTTTTTAAATAGATATCAGAAATTGAAGCATGCTTTTTTTTTTCAGTCTTTTAGCATAAAAACACTCAATTGCTTTTGATTAGTAGTTTCTCTTATAGTTTTTTCATTGTGAGAGCATCGCCACTGCTAGTAGATTCTCCTACTCATCCGGAACATCTGGACTAAGTGGCCTTTGATCTGGATTACATTTGCAGTGTTTTTATTCCACCGGCTCATTCGATCTAACACTCAGATGTCCATCTGAAGAAAACCTGTTTCTCTTGGTTTCTCCAAATAGTGATGCTTGCAAACTATCAATGACTTTTTGAGGCTTTTGAGACTTAGTGTTTTTGGTGTGTGTGTAATTTGACCTGCCCTCCAGCAGTGTGTCGCCACTGATAGCCTAATCTTCTTCACTCAGGTTCCTAGCCAGCAAACAGATGGATATGCTTGGGAGCTACGGTCTGACTTTATGAAGCACATGGCATATTTGGCAATTGTGCGGGGTGTTGTGTCGGTTGTTCGGATGAGTTTCTAAACTTAAACATTTTTCTTTAGTTTGATTTGTAGATTAGCGGAAACCAAAAGAAAGCAATAAAATTATTCAGCAAGGTTTTAATTTTTGTCCTTTTTTGATGCATTTTGTCATTTAATTTTTTTCCTATTTTCTTAAATGTTTTTAAATCCCACAAATGCATGAACATCAAAAACACATTTCTGTGCCGGCAATTCAATTTTTTATAAAAATGATATTAAATTGAACACAATTGGGGAAAAAAAGATTACAACCTTTCGGCTCCAGATGCTTCTGCTTAACAAAGGCTCATTTTAATAACCAATTTGAGAACAAGTGTCAGATCAGAGGGTAGCCGTGTCGGCACTCGCCAAGAAAAGGAACTTGGGATGAGATTGAATTTGAACAAAATCCCTTTGATTTTTCTTAAGTTTCTTTTCTAGTCTGAAAACAAAGCACTCGTATGTCGAAAGTTACTGGTTTACTGGAAACACATCCGAATATTGATGTTAATCCCCACAACAAACGAAGAGTAAAACTCAGAACCTTTAGAGAATCAAACTCTTATTTTAGACCTGGATTAGAGTCGCGCTAATAACGTTGATTTGTTGATAACGTTTGAATTTGTAATTTAAACCTCCTGCATGCAGTGAAATAGTTACAGATATGTGTTTCATTCATTCTCCAGAACAATATGTCATTTAGATTTCTGCTTTTGTTTAGATTAGGAATAAATATATAGATTAGAATATGAACGTTTCAGATGAAGATGACTTTTGAGCTACAAAACGACTGATTGAAACTGGGAAATTTTAGAAATATAATCCTTCAAAATAAAAAACAGTCCTAACACTTGTTGATGTCATAAAATGTTTGAAGCATCTCACAGCCGTAATGAGGCGGCGTTTAACTTTTTTGATTAAAGCTTAAGTTCTTTGTTTAAATCGTTTAAAACGCTGTAACATATTTTAAAAACTGACACATTTTCCTTCACATGTTTCAGAGCATTATTCTGGTTTATTTATCAGGATTTCCAAACGAGGACAGCGAGTTAAGTGCGAGTTGCTGCTCACATGTTATACTTTTTTATTTCAAAACCTTGATTTTGGATGACATTTTACATCTTATCATCTGAAACGATAATGCAGTGTTATTTTTAGAATCCTTACGCATCTACATTTCTCCTTTTTGATTTTTTTCATATCACTCATTTCTTTCGCTCCATGGTAGTTTAAAACGGTGCCAATAAATACTTTAACTTTGCTGTCTAAATAAAGTCCATTTGCTATCAAGAACAATTTGTTTGCATTACTGGGACGTATAAATAAAAATCAAATCAATATAAATAACAAAACCAGAATTGATTTGAATCAGGAGTAAAATTCTGATGCATTCATGTGCTGTCAGATTGCTCAGAAATATCATTTTGCAAACGGAGAAACTTTACATGAACACACACTGTTTAAAAAAGAAAAAAAGCAACTCTGCAAGTCTGAGCTTCAAAGCACGCCACATTGAAATTTTTGTTGAGCCTACTCTACACTTTCTATTGGATAAAATGCAGCTGTCTTGTTTTTTAAAAGTATAACCTAATCAAATTAGCGGAGCAGATTAAAAGGATTAAAAGGCCCTGCATTTTGCCATTTGGTCATGTCTACATCTAAAGAAAAGCGACTCAGCGTTATCAAAATATCCTTAGGCTATTAAAGTGGTTCATTTCTACTTCTGTTTGACCAAACTATTAGTTCACACTCTCTTCAACTTTTAAACTTGTTGTTTCACATCTTATGTGTTTCACCGTATTTGCTCTGACTTATTTGATTTGATTTTCTCATAAAAACAGCACACCTTCGAGGAATGCTCTGTTGCAACTTACAGCGAAACGCAATATATTTACTGTCACTGAAAGATTAAGTAGTTCCTATTTCGGCATCCTTAAAATGCTCCTTTGACTATCAACCAGTTCCACTACAGTATTTAGACACCTCCGTCAGCATGTAACGACTTGCCAGCAATAACATTTACGTGCAAAAAAAAATGCCAGTGGGGGTGAAATTTAAAAAAATATATCTCTATCCACTTCCAGCAGGGGGCAATCAACTCCCACACACACAACTACACACACTCGGGGGCATTTAGTCTCTTTAGATGCCCCGTAAAGGATGCATGTGGCAGATTGCCTCATCACTTGATGGGATTGGCAGACACTGCCCGGGACGGTTGTAGTAAAATTCATGCAAACCAGTGACTCCTCCGGCTGGATTTGGCGGCGCGCTCTCTACTTGAGTGAAATTGATGTTTCTCTTATCATAAATGAGACGAGAGAGAAAAAAAAGGGGAAGCGCTGGCACATGCAGCTGCTTGTTTCTTTCCTCTTCTGTCTCTCGCTCTCTTCATCCAGAGCCTCCACCCACTAGCCTTTATCTTATTTGTGCCCAGACAGCGGTTGATGACGCTGCACTTGGGCCTATCTTTCTCCCTCCCTTTCTTCTTTTTATTCTTCCTCATTGAATCCCTCCCTCCCTCTCTCTCTCTACAAGCGAAGGATGTGTGTATTTATAGTGCAGCTTGTCAACCGGCAGCTAGAGAACGTGGGGTGGGGGGATTACCTGATTCAGAAGCAGCTACTCGCTGGGTGACTCATGGCCACACAGGCTGGCTACACCACAACCACCACTACTGCTGCTGCTGAGGTATTTTAGTGTGAAAATATTTGTGCTGCATCAGTGAAATCTCACCAATCAGCTGCGGATTGCATGTTATCATGACGGGATCTAAGTTTGTTGAAGTAGAAATGTGCAAATATTAGCACGTAGAATAGCAAAAAGACATTAAGCATTGATTTTCAACTTGATCTGTAAAAGATAAAACATGTTAAATGACGATAACATGGATGATAATAACATATCATCCATTATATATCGTCATTATATAATGACAATAACATGGTGGAGACGGTGGCCGCGTGGTTAGCGCGTTCGCCCGCGGACCGGAAGGTCGCGGGTTCGCGTCCCACGGAGAGCACGTCTAGGGTCCTTGGAGAAGACACCTAGCCCCCACTTCTCCCACCATTGGCGCCGTTGAAGGGCAGCCTGCTGCGGTGTAAGGAGTGCAGCAAACAAATTTTCCCCGGTGAGGGATGAATAGAGTAATTCAAAATAAATAAAAAAAAAAAAAAAATCCACATTCTGTCCACAGTTGTGTTTAGACGAAGCTATTCAGTGACTTTTGGTTGTTATAAGTTGTGATATATTTGTCACATCTAGCTGGAATTTGCAGCTTTCCTTCTGAGCTCATAAATATACAAATAATAGTGTTTTTTAAAGATACTTTGTCCTTGTTTTGTGGCTTTTTGGATTTTAATGAAAAAGAATCATAGTTCTACTAATAGAGAATGAATAGAAAATATTTTAGGGCTACAAATGAACCATGCATGCTCAAAACATCTGTTAGTTAATCACGCTTGTTAGATTGGTTGAAAGCTTTTGATAAATTATGACAAGATGTTTGACATTGCTTTGTTTTTTTTTTTTTTCTTTTTGGTTTTTGGGACATCTTTCTCTGAGCCTGATAGTAGCAACCATGATTTTCCAATGAACAAAAGTAGACTTTAACAATACACTTCATTGTTGTGGTTATCTGTCACTGATAACATTGCGTATCGCAATAGATGAAATTAGTGTAAAGTTTATTCCTTTTAGTAAAATAAACATTGTGATGTCTGGTTTATGTTTAATTTTTTTGTTCCGTTCGTTCCGTCGTCTTCCGCTTATTCGGGACTGGGTTGTGGGGCCAGCAGCCTCAGACGGAAAGCCAGGCTTCTCTCACCCTAGCTACATCCTCCAGCTCACCCGGAAGGATTCCGAGTCGTTCCCCAGCCAGCTGTGAGACATAGTCTCTCCAGCAAGTCTATGGTTTGCCTCTTGGTCACCTCCTAGTGGGACGTGCCTGAAACACTGAGGCGCTTGGTAGGCATCCTGACCAGATGCTCGACCCACCCCATCTAATTTCTCTGGACCTGGAGGAGGAGCGGCTCGACACCGAGCTCCTCCCGGATGACAGAGCTCCTCACCCGATCTCTGAGTGAGAGCCCAGCCACTCTGCGGAGGAAGCTCATTTCAACCGCTTGTATTCGCGATCTCATTCTTTCAGTCACCACCCACAGCTGGTGACCATAGGTAAGGGTGGGAACGTGGATCAACTTGTAAATCAAGAGCTTTGCTCAGCTCTTCCTTTACCACGAAAGACCAGTGCAGCGTCCTGGTTATTGCTGACGCCGCACCGATCTGCCTGTCAATTTCCCACTCCATTCTTCCCCCACTTGTGAACAAAATACTTAAACTCCTCCTCTTGGGGCAGGACCCTATCCCTGACCTGCACGGGGGCATTCCACCTTTTTCTGGGCGAGGACCATGGTCTTGGATTTGCAGGCACTGATTCCCATCCCGGTCGCTTCACACTTGGCAGCAAATCGATCCAGTGAGAGCTGGAGATCACGGTCCGATGAAGCCACAGGACAGACAATCTTAGTCTGATTATATTAAAAGATTAACTATAAAGAAATTAAACTCTCACAAATCTTAAACCTCTTTTAAAGAAAAGAATGAAGTGTGAAAAAATTCTGGTTTCTGCTTCTGATCAAGTTCTTCTGGTATGAATATTAAAATAAAGTTTTTCACTTTCACTGAGTTTTTATCAAGTAGTTTTCTTCTGAGCAATCGAAAAGCAGGTTTAAGTTCAGAACCAATGAGGACACAACTTCCTGATTGGTTAGACATCCTTTGATAGTTAGAAGCAACTTTGTGCCCCCTGAGAGTTTGTGGTTGGAGGGAAACACACTCCGAGTGTGAATAGATCACTACTGTTTCAGAGGAAACTCTGCTCGCTTGTCTGAGCAGGTGCACTATGATACAAATAACAAATTCTAACAGACACTTTCGATGGTTAAAAAACGCACGTTTCTAAGCAACAGTACAAGGGATCGATGGAGTTGGGAAATCCGTAAGGGAGGCGAGAGGGATTCCTTCCGCTTACACACGTTTGGCAAATTGACAAAATAGGAATTGATTCCGCTTTCATCGTTTCTTCTTTATGGAACAGAATTTTACCACAAGATCTCACTTTCTTTACTACATTTGCAAATAAGTAACTTTAAGGTTTATTGAGAAGAATTTCTTTTAACAATTAAGCTTCAACTCATTCTTTTTGCATTCCCACAGATACCTGGAGAAGTATGAGAAAGTCCATCATTTTGGCGAGGATGACGAGGAAACACAGCCGGGAAATCCCAAAACTTCTCTTCCAGTCGGTGCAATTCCCATCTCCTACAACTACCAGCAGCACGTTGTATCAGGTAGGCGGGTTCAGCTAACTGTTTTTGTCCGGCTCAATTCTGGATACTTGTTTGGAAGGACCGAGCATGTTCAAAACACTTTAGCATGTGGGCATGGTAGAGACAAAATCCATGGCTAAGAAAAACTTGGAGTTTGGATGGTGTCCCAATATTGGGGTGGAAAGCTTGCAAATTGCTCAAGATTGCGTGAATGAAATGTTTTTGATCAAACATTACAGAAACTTCATAAAAGTTTACACCTTGTCTTCTGAACCGCATATTTCTTATATTCCCGGCTGGTTTCAGGCGAGAGGCAGGATACACCCAGAACAGGTCACCAATCTGTTGCGTGGCCCTCTAAAAAGTTGATTTCCTGTAAAAACCCCTTCATTAAGAATTTTTATTCTAAGAAAGTTACCAATCTAACAAAAAACTTAAAAAGTATGTTCATTCTAAGAAATACTTTTATGATGTTTTGATTAAAGAATAATTTTTGCTTTTTTTTTTTTTTTTTTTTTTTTCTTAAGACTTGATGCCAAAATTATAACCACAGGTGCACACATTTTAAGACAAAGACCAAAGTTAAAAATACTTCTTTTTTTTTTGTTCACATGATGACGGCAGATGAAGATCAGCTCATTTTGAGAGAATATTTATAAGCTTGAGTAAAATAACTTTGATTTGGAGGATTTTTCTCAGGTGAGTTTTGCTCACTAGCCACTAAGGAGCAGTAAACTATACACCATAAAGTCTCAGAAGAGATTAAAACATGATATCTGCTATCAAAAATATTAGCACAGCTTCAGCCGAGAGATGCTTACATATCTGACGCAAACTAGGAACATAAATCTCAGCTCATCTCATCATTCCTTGACTTATTGGCCAAGCTGTCAGTTTTTTTAAACTTCATCTTTAGCTGAAAATGGCCTATTCCTTGCATTTGTTCTGTCAAACTTTTTTGCACGAAAAGTTTTAAGCCCATCGGGTTTTTGCATGCTTTTTATTTTCACTGATTTCATAAGTGCGTCCAGATGTGTGCTTCCAGTTGAGCTCCGATTACCTCAATGAATCACTCAACACATTTTAGGATTATTAGCATCGCATTGCAGCTGCATAAAACCTGCTGTTTTATTAAACTTGATATTGTAGTTTGAGAAAAGCTTTCAAGTGAGACAGTTCTGTGCTTCAGCGAAGGACGTAAATTATTTATTGTTTTCTGAAGCATCATTGATGAAAAACTTTGAATCAATGTCATGAAATAAGAAAAGCGGTAACTTTTTGATTTTTCTCCAATCTTTTCTAAAAGCCAAGTTCTGCATTCGTAAGCGTGACATTTTCTTCTCGACATAACGTCATTTCTCAGTGGATTTGAGTCTCTTTTTGTTTAAATGTTGCACATGTTGATTTTGGAGGCTTGGAACTTTTTCTCGCTGTACACTTTTGAATTACACTCCAAAAGCATGAGCTACTCTGTTAGATGTGCATAAGCGTTCGTCAACAAACTAGTGGAGTTATGCTATGATAGATGGATGACCTGCATAGGTCATGGCTGCAACCTGTTGTCAGCTTCAGGAAACTCTGATTTAGAAAGTGCAGTTTGTCTGAGGTCAGCTTCTGCGTCTGATCAGTTGGGGTGAAGTCCTACTGAAAGTGGCGACCGGCGATCTGCTCCTGGGGATAATTGACTGTCCCACCAGCAGGGGAAGGAGGACACACTTGTTGGTTATCCATTCACATGCTTTTAGATTAGACTTTGCACGCTTTTTTTTTGTCCTGAGTTCTTTTTGAAGCAGACAAGCTCCCCTGTGAGCTGAGCTAATTGACTTCAAAACAAGGCTGTATGAGGAAAATGTGAATACGGCCGTGGTCACGCTGTAATGCTGAAAGCTTTTTTTTTTTTTTATGGTTTGAGTTTGTATTGACTTGTAGTAATGAAATAGACACTAGCCAAATGAAAAAAAAAATCCACATTTTAATGCGTGTAAATTACATTATACATGAAAGAGATCTTTAGATAGCATGAGTCTGCTGATTAGTGCTGCACGGTATGAACAAACTACAAACTATCACATTGGGATTTCTGTGGTTTATTTTGCGATATCGTTTTAGTAAAAGACATCCTGACTCAACATTTTTTTTTTTTAGATGTTAAAAAATTGCTTAGCCATTTATTAATGGATTCAAAAAGAAATGCAATATCCGTTCCATTGTGTTCAACTTATCCGGGGCTGGGTCACAGGGAAATCCGCCTTAAATGGAAAACCCAGGCCTCTCTCACCCCGGCTGGGTCCTCCAGCTCACTCGGAAGGATCCCAAGGTGTTCACTGTCCAGCTGTGAGACATAATCTCCCGCAGATCTGGGGTCTGCCACTGAGTCTCCTCCCGGTGCCCCAAACACCTCATCAGCAAGACCCATGGGAGATGCCCGAATCATCCTATCTGGCTTCTCCCAACCCATAGGTGCAGCGGCTCTACTCTGAGCTCCTTCAGGATGGCAGATCTCCTCACACTATCACTTAGTGAGAGCCCAGCCACCCTGCGGAGGAAGCTTATTTCAGCCACTTGTATCCGCGTTTTTGTTTTTTTTTGGTCACCACCCGTAGGTGAGAGTAGGAAAGTAGATTGACTGGTAAATCAAGAGTTTTTCTTTTTGGCTCAGCTCTTTCTTTACAGAAATGAGAATTAGAAGTTATATTTTTCATCAATTTATTTCGTTCCGTCATCTTCCGCTTGTTCCGGGGTCGGGTTGCGGGGGCAACAGCCTCAAACGGGCAGCCCAGGCCTCTCTCACCCCGGCTGCATCCTCCAGCTCACCTGGAAGGATCCCAAGTCTTTCCCCGGCCAGCTGTGATTATTTTAAATAACATTTTACATGATAACAGCTCATAAATAAATTTTTTTAATGCTACTATCAATAAAATATTTTTGAAATAGTTTGATTCAAAACTTTCCTTTTAGATGGTGCAAAAAAAATCTATTCAAACTTTTTACTGTTTTAAAAGCACAGGAAAATGTTTTCAGGCAAACTTACCAGTCCAGTTTTTGATCCTGGACTTTGACCCATTGCAACTCCCTGACAATCAGTTCCCTGCTCAAATTGCACATGTAGATGCTGTTAAAAAATTAAGCTAAATCCTCAGCTGTTGCAATTTACCATTTGCAATATTGCAATGTTGATCTTGATGTATCCTGCAGACCGACTGCAAAGTTCTCTTTTGTAGTCTTAATTTCAGGTTTTGATACATCATTAAAACCCTAAGTGCTGACCACACGTTGCTAAACAATTGGCATCCAAAAAGATCTTTACTTCTTTCATCTGTCCTATTTTGCAATGAAACCCCAAAAAAAATAGGTCATGCCAGATCAATAGTGCACTTGTGCCACAAAATTATCATTTGAACATTTTATTGTGTCCTGAAAATGTTGATAATGCAAGAGGTGGTGCAGAAGCTTATAAAAAGTGGTGCAGTTTGTTAGTTTTTTCATCATTCGCTTCTTGTTTCAGTAAGAAAAAGGTGGACACTTCATTTTTTTTTGTTCCGTTTTTGTCAAGGTATCATTGGTGTCTGTCTGAGTTCTGTAACTGTGAAGGTTTGCTCCCGCTCAGACACCTTCACCTGTCTGACAGGATGTCATGCATCATTCCTCTGCACCTCTCCGCATGTGCCAGAGAACGAGTGCAGACAGTCTCTTTGTGAATGAAGCTGCTGTAATAAAAGCTCAGCTAGATGACATTTTGCCTTTGCAAAGAAAAAAAACCCCTTTCAGTGTGGAAATCAAATTCACTCAGTGGGGGGTCCCATGCTCGGTAATGATTAGCCTCCAGGAGCAGCAGTGTACAGTACCACAGACTCAACACCAAATTGAAAAAAATCACTCTCCCAGAAAAAAAAGACAAATTATGCAGACAAAATGGTTGATTTGCAAGAAAAACTGGGCAACATCAAGGGGAGCGTTGCTCTTTCAGTCACTGGATCGTCTATCTTTGAGATTATTTTTTCCACATAGCTCCAGTTTCACATCGAAAGGGGTTTGGATCATAAAAAGCCTTTCTCGCAAACAGAGCCAATCAAATGTTATTAAGTCAGTAAAAATATGCACAATCAAACACTTTTCTAGACAATCTTTCTAAACTTGAAGTCAACTACTTTGTCTCTCTCTCCTCAGACTATCTTCGCCAAAGCTATGGACTATCGACAGATTTTGCACAGCCGTGCGACTACAACAAACTGGTGCTGTCTCTCCTCTCGGGTCTACCCAACGAAGTGGACTTTGCCGTCAACGTTTGCACTCTGCTTTCCAACGAGAGCAAGCACGCCATGCAGCTGGATAAAGATCCCAAGCTGGTCACGCTGTTGCTGGCGCACACCGGTGTCTTCGACGACTGTACGTCATAGGTTTGACACCGAGCCTTTTCAGTTCTTACCATCAGTCTTAACTTAATGTCTTCTTTGTTTTGCTCCAGCGCTCGGCAGCTTCTGCGGGGTGTTCGGGACAGACTGGAAAGAGAAGACCTCTCGGAACTTTGTCAGGGTAAAGCGAACATGTACATTCATTATCTCGCACCGGCTCAAATCTCTAAAGATGGAAAACTTGTAGAAACACGACGATTAATCTTTGTCTCTGAGCACTTCTCTCTGAGGCATCTTTAACATGCAGCGAAGGTCAAACCACTTGAGTCAATTTTAGGGGCCTTCAGAAGCGGGAGATTCTGACACATAAGTGGGTTACGGTATTCAGCTCGACTCGAGAGGTTAAAGGTTATGGTCAGTCAATAAATGCTTTCAGTCGCGTCTATCAAAGGAAAATAATCTACAATCAGATCACTTAAAATATGTAAAGAAATGCTTGAAAAGTTATTCACCTACTTTATTTTTAAGCCCCAATACTGTTTGCCCTGCAGTGATTATGATTGGTTTATTTTCAGCCGGCCTCTACCTGTAATCTTTGTTGTCACTCTATTCGTAGCCACGCAGATAGATTTGATTGCACCACAAGGGATATGTTGTGGCAGAAAGTTGCTTAAAATTACATGTTTTCACAGTTCTGGAAAGAGGTGGTGGAGGATTCTGAAGTCAGGGAGCTAATCTGGGATAAGAGCAGCCAAACAGAAGGTAAAGGTGTGAAGTGAAACACGTCCCCCCCCCTTTTTTTTTTTCTCTTTTTAATTATGCTCTAAAATCTGCTCTTTTGGCCTCTGCAGATGGTACGTCATGCGAGGAGCGCTGGCAGAGCCTCTTTCACCCGCCACGGAATTTAGGCATAAGCGACATGGAGGCCCAGCGGGTGCTGCAGGTCGCCGTCATCCTGCGAAACCTCTCCTTCGAGGAGGCCAACGTCAAGCTGCTGGCGACCAACCGAACGTGCCTGCGCTTCCTCCTGCTCTGCGCCCACTGTAACCTCATCTCACTCCGACAACTCGGATTGGACACGCTGGGCAACGTGGCCGCCGAGGTGGGTCCACTTAAAAAAAACATCAAGATGTGTACTATTTCTGTTCCGTTCTGTTGTCTTCCGCTTATTTGGGGCCGTTGCATGGGATCAACACACTCAGACGGGAAGCCCTGACTGCATCCTCCAGTTCACCCAGAGCATCCTGAGGCGTACCCTGTCCAGCTGTGAGGCATAGTCTATTCAGTGGCTACGGCACTTTCCCCTGGGTCTCCTCCCGGTGGGGCGTGCCCAAAACGCCTCACCAGCGAGGCCAGGTGTTTGGGCCACATCATGATCTGATGCCCGAACAACCCCATCTGGCTTCTCTCAATCCAGATGGCAGAGCTCCTCACTTTACCTCGAGTGAGAGGCCAGCCACGCTGAAGAGGAAGCCCATATCAGTCGCTTGTATCCCTGATCTCGTTCTTTTGGTCACCACCCACAGTCATAGGTGAGGGTAGGAACGTAGATTGACTAGTAATCAAAAGTGTTGCTTTTCGGCATCTCTTTCTTCACCACGATGGACTGATGCAGTGTCCCGAGAAAAAAATTACATATTTTTTTCTTCACAAAAAAATAGTGATTTATGACATTGATTAGTTGCTTAAATACATATGTATGGCTTCAAAAATTCACAAGGGGGCAATATTTTCACCTAAAAAAAATTATTCTTTTTTTGTTGAGCAGTATAAACAGGAGTTCTACAGAAATATGTTTACATGTAAACTTGATTCTCATGTAAAAATGTCCATAATAAAATGCCATTAAAAGCAAATAAGCAGCATGACTGCTGCCATTTTTTCTAAAGAAAAAAAAGAATTAACCTGAACTTGACTTAATTTATAGATTTAAAAACGCAAATTCAAATGTGACAAAAATGCTGTTTTATATGTTTTTTTATATGTTTTATACAGTATATGCACGGTCATTAACTTTTTTTTTTACAATGTCTAATGTTTTCAGCCACAAGAAAGAGCAAATGTTTTTGTTTTTTTTTTCCCAAGAATAATTTTTTTTTACTCATTTGTTTAGTCATGTTGCTGAGCAGGAGTGCTTCAGCACAGCATGCATGTTGACAGCATTAAAGAAGATAATAAACTTCTGTTGTGACTAAATAATACCTAAAAATGAGTTTTTCTCCTTCCAAAAGCACTTGCTTTGTCTGTTCGGTGGCAGTGTGAGTTGTCGTAGAAGGAGAAAGGAAGTTCATCCCTGTGGGTGAGACGGCAGTGCACCCCATGGCTGACCGAGCTCAATCAGGGATGAAACATGGAGAAAGTTTTTAAAAAATTTGTTTTATCTAAGGCATAATAGTTTGAGTTAAAACTTGTTTGGCAGAATATTTTTTAATATTTTATAGCTGTTGCTAAATAGCATGTAAACATTTTTTTAAAAGTATTGTGTATTGAATATCAAATTAGTTTTGAAATATCAAGAAAAAAAATGGAGTCAGAAGAAGTGCTTTAAGACTGAGTTTATATTGAAGATATTAATAAAGATAAATAAAGATGATAATATTGAAGGGAACTAGTTTAAAGCTTTAGGAATGTATCCTTTATGAACGTAACTTCTCCAGAGACAGAAAACTCTATGTATTTTCTTTGTGTCTAAAAGCCGTTCTGAGTTAACTGTTGTTTTCTCTGTCGTCACTTCACCAAACAACCATCAGTGTTCAAATAAAGCAGCAGCTGGAATGTACATTGTATCGTGTGCCTGCCAAAGTCTTACTTTGGATAAGTTGTGACAGACTTGTCCCTGTTTGCCAAGGGGACAGTGCCGTTAGCTCACTACCTGCCTGCCAAGACTCTCCCACAGTCAAACGGATTAATGTTTAAATGACATACTTGTACGACTGATTTAAAGCAGATCTTTTTTTTGGTGTGCGGAGAAGAGTTGGTGTAGCTGTGTGAGTTTGTCAAATAAACCGGGGCAGATGGTGTTGGTCCCTTTTCGTCTGTTTCAAAGAGGGGTTTTAACGCATTGTTAAACCAATCAGATCAAGACATCTAAGCAGTGAAGGAACAATTTTTTATGAGACACAATGTAACTAGTTTGTATTTTTATTGTTAAACAATTCTTATTTTCTGATCAAATTTTGTGTAAATCTTCTAGCTCCAGCTGGATCCCGTTGACTTTCGGACAACACACCTAATCTTTCACACCATCACCAAATGCTTGATGTCCAGGGATCGCTTCCTCAAAATGAGAGGTGGGTTTTCCCTCCTTCTATTTTGTGGTGCTTCCAATGTTTTCATTCAGCTGTAAATAAGAGGATGTGTCTGTGTCCTGCAGCAATGGAGATTCTAGGAAACCTCAGCAAAGCAGAAGACAACGGCGTGCTAATTTGCGAGTATGTGGATCAGGAATCGTACAGGGAGGTAATCATGCTCCTCACCCTGCCTGACCTCATGCTCCTCATGGCCTCACTGGAGGTGCTCTACCTGCTGGCACAGCTGGGGGACATCCCCTGCAGCAAGATCGCGTTTGTCGATCACAGTATAGGTAATTCCTCGTCTCACAGCTCTTCTAAAAAGCATATGTTTTGTATTCATTCCTCTTTTTTTCCGTGTCTTCTTTCTCTCTGCTTTCAGACCTATTGGTGCGGTTGGTATCTGTAGATCTTCACACGTTCGGACCAGACGCGTTAACGGCGGTGCGGCTAATAGAGCACCAAGCTAACGCCGACGTGGCAGCTGAGGTCCGGCCGCAGCTGGTGGAGCAGGTTCCTGCGGCCGTACAGGGAGCGGCACCATCAGGTCAGTCACTAGTCACTTCAACTTAAAGATAACCAATAAACAAACCAAAAAAGTAATTTGATTTTAGAAAATAAATAAAAAATTTGGTTCAAAAGAAATTTATTGTACTTAGAGTGAAAACTTGTCTAAGCCCATGAATTAGTGCAGTGCTTCTCAATTATTTTTTGTTGCATCCCCCTCCTAACAAGAAGAAACATTTTGCGCCTACTCTTTGTTTATTGCACTTCCTATTGCCTGCTCAGTGAAAGTAAACCCCTACATCATAGAGTTAATATTACCTGCACACAGTCTGACAATGAGCGTCCCACTGCCAACTACTGTAGTGGATGTGCAATTACACATACATTCTAGAACGGCAAAAAAAAAACATTTTCACGGGGTCATCACACCACTATTAGAGAAGTACTGAATTAGAGGAACACTCAACCCTCCTGATAAAAAATTACTACTGTACTGTTTCATTTAAACAAATAGAAAACAAGGAAGAAGATTATTTGAAATGACTTCTGAACAGTTTTTCTATTTTTTGTTTTCTTTTGTTTAACAATGACCGCCACACGTTGATGGTTTTTAACCAATTTAAAAATTGATTAAAAATCTGAATTTGTAGTGCCATGGGTGAATTGATTTAATGTAGTGCAAAAATTTTGTTTTGTAAGATCAGTTGATATCAAGGATGTCTTCCAGAAAGAAAGCCCGGTTACCAAAATCGGCTCTTTGAAGTCTTCAATCTACCCGACAAGGGAAATTGAATAGTTTCAAATTGATACAGAAATATTTAAAGTAGGGGAAATTTACTATTGATTGATCCTCATTCGGTTCCATTTTCAACCAAATACAACAGGTTTTTATTAAATAAGATATGTAAAATATTAAATTAATTTCGGAAATTGAGAAATTTTGCATAAATTGCAGTTGTATAAAAATCATTTTCTAATTCAAGTAAATCAAAACCAAAGATGAGAATTCAAATATTTTCCTCATCTTTCCTTTCAGTTGTCATGATGTTGTTAAGCACAAATAAAGTGCACATGGGCTTTAAACAAGTTGTACACACATGATCTAAACAATTTTTATGTCTTTTAAAAGACCTCTAAAGCAACCACACGGCTGTTCTATCCACTTATAAGTATCACAGATTCTACCAGCAGCTATGCACCACGTCTGTCTTCTCTCTTCTTTGCCGGATTTTTAATAAGCCTTCATTTTTCTTATTTCCTTTTAATCACTTGAGCATTCTCCATAAGTATACAAATGTTTCCTGGAAGGATTTCCACTCAGCATAAAGAAGGGAATCCCCCTCAGTTTTTGTGTGGATCAGCATAGTGAATCCTTGTGTCATCTGTGTGTGCTGCCCCCTTTTGGATCCCCTGGGCAGCAGTGCTGATTGGAAATGATCTGTATATTCAACTATTTTGTTTTGTTTTAGGAACACGAGGTCCCGCTTCACCCAGTCAGCCACCATCTGGTATTGTTGAACTTGATGGAGAGAAATTTACGTTGCAATGGTAAGTTTGGTTTGTTGTACCATGATCATTTTAATGAAAATGTAATCGATCAAAAAAGGTGCCAACCGCTCCATTAGTGTCACATCTACATTTACATTAGTGTGCAAATACATACTTTATATACACACACACACAAACACACCAGTGTAATATATCAGCAGTCATATTTGTCCCCAATTCTAGAATTATGTAAAGTTGTGGATTCGTCAATGAATTCACCCACAGCGTTTTTGCTTTTCTACAACGATTTCCAAGCAGTAGCGCTCTATGGTAAACAAGCAGTGAACGAATATCATGTGTATCAAAATTGATCAACGTGTAGTGTCAATATAATCTAGGAATATCAACCAATTTCGAACCTATTTAATCAGAATTAGAATGCTTTTATTGCCATGTCAATGAAGAATATCAGAGACTAGGAACTTGCTTTGATACAGGTGTGCAATATTATAAAATAAAAAACACTAAAATAAAAAAAATATATATAACACTCGGTCCATCCCCAATACCGCCATTCAGTGGTGTGCACAGACACACCAGACGCTCCGTGGGACAGATGCTCCGTATAAAAATCTTCGGTGGACTTTACATACAGATGTAGTTGTGCACATGTACGCATGCATTGTATAAAATTTACCACCAAATGCATTGGAGGGCTTTTTGCACACAAACTTAGCGAACGTTATTATGTTAGCATAAAAGGAATAAATAAAACTGCCTTATTTTAGAATCTAAAAACATTGCATAAAAGCAGTCTTTTTCCCAGAACCCGTGCATGATCAGAACAATCAGCTGCAGTGTTGTTGCTTATTCTGATGAAATAAATGATGGATTAATATGGCTTTTTGCTATTGAAGGTATACCACATCAGCTAAAAAAAATTTATGACAACTTATTCAAAGTGTTTAGTTCTTAAATATAAAGCTTTTGGCGGACTAAGATCAAACTCACGTGAGGAGCAATAAAATGATTTACAGTTTTGAAAAGACACAATGTACATAAAAATATTACAATAAAGTCACTGTGATGGGATCAAACCTACCACTGAATTGATTAAAGCTGCTTTTAAAATGATAAATATTTTATTAATCTATAAATGACTAAATATTCATGCTCTAAGTTATTCGACAATGTATCCCTTGGTTAGTCGTCCTGTGAGGCAGGTTGTAACTCGGGTCCTCGGTGAGCACCAACCAACATCTCCTGGGAGACATGCTGGACAAAAATGATCAGTTCACAGTAATTGTTTTAAAACTTTTTGCCTTCTGTCTGATTGCTTTTATAATCAATCTCTCTTTATTTTGCTGCTTCCAACAGGCTAAATGCACACTTTGAGACGCACGCAGATGGCACGGTGTCTCGGTCAGAAATGTACTCTGAGTACCTGACCACGTGCAGCAAAATGGGGCGAAGTAACATCTTGAACTCGACCGGTTTCCTCAAATGCCTGCGGTCAGTCCCAATTGCAAATGAAATAAAGTCAAATTAGTTATTTGCATTACATACAGAGTCAGTTATTTTCTTTTTTCTCCAATAACGACAGGATTGTGTTCCCCAATCACACGATGCGGCGGCAGGATGAGGCCAAAGCTGGCAACCAGCTTCAGATCCTCCTGGTCGGGTTAAGACGGCGAGCAATGCCGCTGCCCATACAGTTGTACTACCAGCAGCAACAACCCAGCGCGGCAGCTCCTCCTCCTGCAGCTCGGCATGAAACACCTGGGGACCCTCAGGCTCCACCATCAGGTACAATGGGTAGCATTTCTTTCTGCACATCACAGCAAACTATGATTTTGAAAAAGAAGAGAAGCTCTTTTAGTTAATGTTAAACTCTCTGCCCATTTTTTTTGTTTTGCAAACAAGCCTTCCAGCCCATAAGACACATTGTTAATGCCAATCGATGAAAAGTAAATGCACGCCGGCTTCCTGCTAATGAAGAGAAGATTGTATACAGACATGCTGAAAAAGCAGAGTTGATACCACTGAGACCCAGTTGCATGAACTAATTGCAAAGATGGCAAGGAAATGATTAAAGGGAGGAAGAGTCTTGCTAACCAGTAAAATAAGGAAAGCCGGCTGTTTAGCTAGATCACAAGTTGGTGTGAGCTGCTCTTTGCTTTTTTTGTGACGTATTTTGAGAAAGCTTAGTTGGTTTACGATCATTTTTTTTTTTCTGCTAAATTGATGTAGCTCCTTATTTTTGCTGAGTTTCCCCTCCAGTTTACAGCCTCTCTCATCCTCATTCCAGATATTGTCATTTTGTGCGTTTTGTGCCACCAACAAATTTATCTGGATGTTCATAGCTGGCCAATTCATTTGGTCGTTGCTGGAATTAAAGGGCCGGATGTAAACATTGCCATGTGCTTTTAAAACTGTCAAAAATTGTAAAAAGCAAAAAAAAAACCTTTTACTATAGCATACTTCTACTTAGATTTCAAAATTTTATTTCTTTTTTTATTTGTTTTATAATCTTTGATAAAATATGTATATAATAAATCATTTGTCTGATTATACAAAGAAATTCTGATGATTTACGTATGTCATTCATTAGGGATTCCACAAGAGGGCACTAATTACACATATTTTAAAAATAATCACCTTCAATTAGGACTAATTGATGTTTTGCAATTAATTTTATTCAGAGTTTAAAAGTTAAAATTACTTGGTTGATGAATATTATTTGACCTTTTTTGCAAACAGCTTGTTTATTATTAAAAAAATATATTAAATATTATAATAAATTTCCAATGTGAGAAAGAAATATCAGTCGGTTTTTCAAAGTCATACAGCCATCATGTGATTATTTTGATTCTATTTCTAATTCAAAATTTTTCATTTTGAAACGTTTGAATGTTTTTATTTAGAAACTGGTTTAAATTAAGTTTTTTTCTGACTGTATTTGTGTGATTGTCTCGTCAGGGTTACCACCAGGACACGCTACTCCAGGATGCCAGCTTCCCCGAGTTCAGGGTCAGCAAAGCTCCGGTGTCGCCACAACACCCAGCGCACTGGCAGCGCAGGAAATTCCCCAAGGAAACCTTGCTACTGCCTCCCGCCAACCTGTACCTGTCCAGATCCCGATACCAGCTAATCCCCTCGCTGCGCCGCAGATGCGACCTGTCGTTCAGAATCCCACATCAGCCAATCACAACCACAACTCTCAGACAGTGGCCCCTCCCACCGTGTCCCAGCAGCACTCCCCAATGCTCCCCACAGGCACACCTGTCACGTTGTTTCAGCCAGTACCGCAAGGCCACATCCTCACCGCCCGGGTGCAAGGGGTCTGCCCCCCAATCCCGCAGGCCCCCCAATCACCTTCTCTGTCTGGTGCGCAGGTGGACCCTCATCCTGCATCGGCCGGGGTGCCCAACACCCAGGGGTCACGCGTCACATTTCAGAACATCGCCCCCAAACCAGCGCCGAACTCACCAAGTGGGCCGGCAGTCACAATAGCACCCCCCAACCAGCAGCCTCAGAGTGTAGTTATAGTCAGCCCCTCCCCTCAGCAGAACACAACCTACACCCCCGCCATACACCAGATCGTCCTCACCAACCCCTCCAGCATTCAGTTAGCCGGGGGTTCCTCCAGCCCATGCCCGCCTCCCCCCTCCTTACCCAACGCACAGCCCAACCAAACGCTGTCCACGATACGGACCCAACAGCCTCTCCAGATCATCAACCCGCCACCCCCTTCTCAGCCTACCTCTGAATCCAGCCTGATCAAACAGCTACTGCTTCCAAAGCGGGGGCCTTCCACGCCAGGGGGTAAGTTAATCCTCCCGGCTCCGCAAGTGCCCCTCCCCAACAACGCCCTCACCCCGAGTCCGCAGGTCATTTACCAGCCGGGTTTCGCTACCCACAATCCTCAACCTCAGCCACTTAATGTCCAGCTGCTCCCCGGTCAGCTCCCACCTACAGGAGCACCGGCTCTCCAAACGGTTCAGCTGCTGCCGGGTCAGCTCATTTCCACGAGCGCGGCAGGGGGCGCTGCCATCATTCAGGGACCCCCAGCTGCCGGACAAGTCACCTTCACCGTGGTCCCCTCCCCTACCACCGTCAGTCAGGTGAGCGTTGCTCCGACTGGGACGGTCACGCCCCATGTCCCGGCGGCCTCTCCTCCTTCTCCCACCCCCCCACCACTGCCAGCTCCCCTCAGAGGAGATAAGATCATCTGTCAAAAGGAGGAGGAGGCTAAGGACGCCACAGGACTACACGTCCATGAGAGGAAGATCGAAGTGATGGAGAACTCCTCCATAGCGGAGGGAAACCCCTCCAACGGGAAGACCAGTAACGGTGATGTGGCGGCAGGGGCCAAGCTGCTAAACGGTGGGAAGTGCTCAGAGACGAATCTACCTTCATACCACTCAGGGAACAGCCAAGGGGTGCTCAACGGCCCGGCTACCGACAACCATCCCACTAATGGGAAGCAGGCCCCTTCCCCAGGTCTAAGTGCCCCTCCGGAGGTCAACGCGGACCTTAAGAAGAGTCTGGTCAACGGGGTGTGTGACTTTGATCGAGGGGATGGTGGGAGTAACTTTAACAAAAACATTCCAAATCACATCGCTTCCAAACAGCACCTGGGCAACGGGGAGGTGTCTCCTTCTGAGAAGAGCCACGCCACTGACCCGTGCCCGCCCCCCACAGCCCAACAGGACACTGCCAAAGCTCAGCAGGCAGAACGCCTGGTCAACGGACCCCAGTCGGTAGGCCCCAGGCCCGCCCCAGAACTAAGCAATGGACCTTTGGGTCCCAGCCACAGTACATCGGTGCTGAGACAGCAGCTGCTCCCCAACTCTACGCTCCTCCCCACCGTTACCTCCCAGAGTCCCGCTGGATCTGCCAACGGAGTGGCGCCGGAGGCTCGAGGCCTGAAGAGGCAGGCGGAAACGGAGGAGCGCGGATCGTCGTCGGGCATTCCCAGCAAGGTGGGCGTGCGGATCATCACCATCAGCGACCCCAACAACGCCGGCAGCAGCTCCACCATGGTCGCCGTGCCAGCAGGAACCGACCCAAGCACAGTAGCCAAAGTAGCAATAGAGAACGCCACTCAGCAGAGGAACTGCTCGCCCACACAGGCGGCCAGCACGCCGGTGAGTCAGAGTGTGGTTAGTCTCTCTCTCTCTCTAATCCACTGGGATTCTCCTTATCTGCTGTTAATGTCATTTACTGTCTGGTCTGTTTAAAAAAAGAATAAAGTGTTTTGACTCAGTGAGTGAATAGTAGATACTCACCATGTCTGAACACGTCATGTAAACATAAAAATACTGTGAAATCCTCTGTAATTATTTACACTGAAGCTGCTATTTGTTTCCTAGATAAATCCTAGTCTTAATGCAGCATGCCAGACATAACCTGGACATCCTGCAGCACAGAAACACATCTTTAAAATGAAAATATAAAGAAGGTTTTGAGTAGAGTTTATAACTAAAAAATAGTGAGTCAAAAGGTATTTGAACACTCTGTGATTTTGAATGTTCTCCTATTTTGAAATCTCGGAGGGACCTGACATTTTCATTTTGGGTTTCTGTTTACTGTGAGAGATGCAAATACAATCTGAAAATCACATTGTAGTATTTTTAAAATTATTCATTTGCTTATTCTGCTGTCAGCTATGTTTCCGGGCTGTTGCTGAGCAACAGAATTTGAGCTCTATCCAAAGATTTTTGATTGGGTTCCGATCTAGAGACTGGCTAGCATATTCCAGTACCTTAATCATATTTTACGTGAGTTTGCTACTTTGTTTCTACCTCGACGCGTATAGGGTGTAAATGAAAATGGTTTGCTTCACGTCAAAGCAAGTTTCTGCATCCTGCACCATATGCAGAAAAAAGCACAAAATTGAATATTGTGGGCACAGACAATCACACACTAAGCAAATGTGACATTCTCTGAAACAAATAGATTGTTACAGTTTGATTCGGTTTTTAATATGCATGGAGAAACTTTTGGAATTGTTTGATTTGTGGTTAGAAATTACTTACAGTAACCTTAGAAACAGTGGTCCTAGTGCTTTTGCATTTGGTGTCTTTGGACATCTTTTGGTCTTTAAAAAGTAGTTAGTTGCTTTTTTAAAGTGCACTGATCGGTCTTTGAGGGTCAGGATTACAGCAAATAGACATTTCAAAGTTGTTTTCTGGACAGTGTATTCGATGATTGGGACATTTAGACTTCCATCCAGAAATCATTTTCAATTTGATAGAAGAGACCTGAGAACTGATTCTATATATACCACCCGGAGTTAGCCCAGCCCCTGAGGAGGAGATAACTTCAGACAGGTTTTGGTTAGCTCCCCCTAGAAGTTGGGCTAACTCAGGGTAGTATATATAGAATCAGTTCTCTTCTATTGGAGTGAAAATGATTTCCGGACGGCAGTGGAAACGTGTTAATCATCAAATACACTGTCCAGAAGACAACTTTGAAACTTTTTCTACGATGGATCACTCCTGGACAAATGAGAAATTACACAGACTGATAGACTTGTGTTTGAATATTTATTTGAAGCTACAAAATATTAATGAATTATGTTTTAAAAAAATGGGATCTTATGATTTCTTTCTAGATAATGTGTCTCACTGAGAATATGCACCTAAGATGATAATTTCAAACCCTGCCATGACTTTTTCTAAGCGGGAACATTTGCAAAATCACAAACGGTTCAAATACTTTTTTTATTTAAAAAATCCCGGTGGTTCATTTCTAATTTCAAGCAGTTTTGATGTTTATTTTCCGGAGGTTAAGAAGGTGAGGCTAGTTAAGACCATGTAGCTCTCACTGATACCCACCTCCTATAGAAACGCTGCTGAGAGGACAACCCCTGCCCAGAGACCGGCCCGGGTTACATCTCAGTCAACATTGTTTTCTCACAATGCGTTCAGGCGTCTCTGATAAATCTATATGGTTTTCATTAGTTATTTAATCTCTGACCGTTTATTTCTCTTTTTCCCTTCCAGCCAATAGTTTCCCCGTCACCGCCACCCATCTCCCAACCGACTTTGGCAGGTAGCCACAGTCCACAGCCCTCAGCACAGCAGCCCCCCGCAGCTCCATCAGACTCGTGTAGGAAAGCAGGGCAGAACTTCAAGTGTCTGTGGCAATCCTGTAGAAGGTAAAGTCAACACGTCTCACTAACGAATATCATTTCCCTCCTGAAACAAAGCCCATCTGATTCTTTTCTTCTTCCTAGGTGGTTTGAAACACCATCGCAGGTGTTTTACCACGCAGCCACGCAACATGGAGGCAAAGACGTATACGGAGGGCACTGTCAGTGGGAGGGCTGCGAACCCTTTCCCCGACAGAGACTGTCCTTCATCACGCATTTGCAGGTAAACTTGCAAGTTTAACACTCATTTATTTCATGTCACGTTTATAGTTTTAAAATGTGTTTAATGTTCTTATTGTTTCTGCTCTGCCAGGATAAGCACTGTACCCGAGAGGCTTTGCTGGCCGGACTCAAGCTGGAGGAGCAGCAGGCACAAAGTCCTAATCAGACATCTTCCCCGTACGTACAGGAACCACTAGAAAAATAAGATTTAGTCGAGTTAAATATTGAAAAGCAACTTTAGCAGGACGATTATTAATTATTTAAGATCTTTGATGTATTAGTTTGATTTGTTTGTTTCTGATCATGCTCAGGACCCCGCCAGCAGCGGGCGGCACTCCGGCACAACGGACACCGAAAGCAATCGTTAATCATCCGAGCGCAGCTCTCATGGCCCTTCGCAGAGGTTCTCGAAACCTGGTCTTCAGGGACTTTACAGTGAGTAGAGCATCGCTGACTGCACAGACACCCGTACACCTCGGTGTGTGACTTCCGTTGTTGCTTCACTGTGTTCACATTTCGACGCGAGTCAGAAATGGCGTGCAAAACAATAAAGGATGCAAATGTGTCTGACTGTAGGACTCTGTTTCTTCTTCCAGGATGAGAAAGAGGGCCCAGTGACCAAACACATACGACTAACTGCTGCCTTAACGTTGAAGAACATCGCCAAGCACTCGGACTGCGGTCGCATGTAAGGAGCCCTCACGTTTTTCAGTTCATCTATAACGGAGGTGTCCAAATCCGGTCCTCGAGGGCCGGTGTCCTGAAGGTTTTCCATATTTCTTGAATCTACACTCCTGATCCAGTTAGTGAGTCATTGTGCCAAATTGGCTGTTGATTTCACTTTCTGTGCATCAGCGATATTGAACCAGGAACGTGTGGAAAACCGTCAGGACGCTTTGGACACCCCTAATTTAACACAATATTTTTTAGTTTTGTAAAGTAAAATCTAATTATTATGATATCCATTCTGCTTTGTGGGTGTTTATTTAGTTAAATTTTGTTTTTCCGCTTAACTTCTCAGGTTGGTAAAAAGGCATGAGACGCATCTCTCCGTGCTGGCGCTAAGTAACATGGAGGTTTCCACCACGCTTGCCAAATGCCTTTATGAACTCACACGCTCACTTCAGGCTTGATGCCAAAAGGAGAACAAAAAAAAAAAAGCCTACCACCCTGTTTCCATTTCTCTTCAATGAGAGGAGCGTGCCACCAGTGAGCCGTAGCAGGACCACGAAAACGGGGTCAGGACGCGGGGTTTGGAAGCCGAGGACCAGAAACCAGGGCGTGACGATCCTACTCTAAATCGCCACCCGCTCCCGGCCTCTCTCTTGTCCCTCACCTACTTCCTCGCCAACTTGTGTTCAAAACCCACTCTATCTGCACACAGGTGGGGGATAAAAGGAGTGGGGAATAAAAACCCTGCCTTGGGGGGATCTTCCACCAGCTGCCCCTTAGAGGGAGCGCTTCGAGACTGCTTCTCAGAGGGACAAACCAAACCCCAAACACGAGCACATTTTCTTTATTTAATTTAATTTTTCAAAGTTTTTTTTTATTTTCTTCCTCAAAATATGTGTGTATGTATGAGTGTGTGAAAGACGGAAAGAAAGAACGCTGTGAGAGACTGAAGAGTTCAATTGGGTGAACCAGTTGAGCGAGGAACCACTTAAAGGTATCTCACGTGACAAGTGGAGGGAGGACTTTTCCTTTAGCAACTGGTGCAAAAGATTTTCGTTTTTTTTTTTTTTTTTAATTTTGTGTGTGCGTGTGTTTATTTTGTCTTTAGAAAATCGGTAGCTTGGTTTTTTCTTACTTGAGTCAATATATTTTCACTTATTTATTACAAATGAGTACCATTACATTAAAAAAAAAATAAAAAACCATGTACATATGTTGTGAATAAATATAAAGAAGATCCATTCTTGGCAATTCAGCCACTGGAGAACTTCCTCTGTGGAGTAATAGAAGCATTACTTTGGCAGAATTTAATAAATTAGTATGTTTTTTAAAAAAAAAAAAAAAAAAAAGATCCCTGGTCACTTGTATCTAATGTGATTCTATACTCAGCAGTGGATGAATGTACTTAAAAACTTGTAAATAATTCTGCAAAGGTACTGATGCTGTAAAGCTCGGGGAGGGGAAATACAGTTTTTTGTGGAACTGTGACATTTTTTGTATTATAAAAACCTTGTAGAACTCATTTTGCTGGCTGAAAGAGTATGGAATAATATATCATGTCATTTTGTAGAAGAAAAAAAAATATTGAAGGTATTCTCTTCCCTTCCTTTAAAATCCCTGACCCTCACACACCCTGTCCTCACCTTCACCACGCGTGCACACACACAAAGGAGCATATATCCACTGTAAGCGTTTTGTCATTGTGCGTGTACGGCACGCACACCCAAATTTTTTTGTATTTGTAAATTGGTTTAAATACATGGAGTTTTTATACAGGTTTCTCCTGTGTTCTTTGCTTTACGTGCAGGTATGAAATTTTCTTCACTACTTTTTTCTATCTTAATATAGTGTGGAGTTTTATTGTACTATTTTTTCATTCTTAATACCATGCCACATTCCGGCTCTCGTCCTCCAGACTGTCCTCTCTACCGTGTGTTGTGTAACATTTTTGACTGCCTGTCGTTTTAGCATCTGACCGGGGCGACCCCTAAAAACCATCTTCATTTCTGCGGTGTCAGTAGGATGTGTGACTATTCATAGACCTAACAGTCTGTTAGAGATTGGCTTTATTTACTTTGGTGACTGTTTATAGTTTTCAAATAAAAACACTGAACATTTTTTTCGGGCTTTTACTCTTCGATTCTTTTTTTTTATTTTCACTTCTAATGGAACTTTTTTTATTATTATTTCTCAACTAGATTGTTTGATCTGTGTTCACACTTTTTGTATTTATAACATTGTTTTTGCAGATGCTTGAGTTTTGTTGCGTAAAAAGTCACACAAAATAAATAATCACACTTAAGTGATTTTAAAAGAACTCTTTCTACACTTTGAACTAAAAAAGTAGTTAATACTTTTGAATAGATCATTTTTATTTATTTTGTTTATTTTGAATTACTCTATTCATCCCTCACCGGGGAAATTTGTTTGCTGCACTCCTTTCACCGCAGCAGGCTGCCCATCAACGGCGCCAATGGTGGGAGAAGTGGGGGCTAGGTGTCTTCTCCAAGGACCCTAGACGTGCTCTCCGTGGGACGCGAACCCGCGACCTTCCGGTCCGCGGGCGAACGCGCTATCCACGCGGCCACCGTCTCCACCCAATTATTCATAATTGAATGAAATTTGTGATTATAAATTTTATTGTGACTGAGATTTTTTCATTATATGGAAAAAAAATGAATGAATTTTTGAAGATTTGTGATTAAAAAGTCCAGTTTCTTCTCACCCTCACAAGACATGCCCGTTAGGTTTGGATGGTTATTGATACCATATAACCCCTACTAGTACTCTTATCAATACCACTTACCAATCCGGTATCTTATCGATACTCATTGATACATTTTTAGTGTTAAAAACGAGGAAAAGACTAACTTCCTGTTGAATATTGTACATTTTATTTATATTTATCACTTTGAAATCTTGTTTTTTATTTAGAGACTGTCAAGACTGTCGAGCAACAGGCTGTTTTCTGTAATCATGGCAACCCACTCTACTTTCTGGTACATGCTGCTGTCCATCCCTCCCAAAAACTACCCTAGAAGAATCATAAAAGATTACAAAATAGGGTTTGATTTATTATTATTTTATTTCTATATATTGTTAATATAAAAAAATCGTTTTAGCATTTCATTGCGAACAAACTGGCGACTTGTTCAGGGTGTACCCTCCTCTTGCCTGAAATCAGCCGACATAAGCTCCCCGCGACCGAAATATAGATAAACGGTTCGGACAACGAAACAAAACTATATCTAGAGAATATAAAGTAGGATTTGATCTTATTTAATTTCTTAATTTTAATAATATTTCAAACCTCTGATAAATCCACTCTGATATGCAATACCTAAAGGCGCCGTTAGAAGACGCCAAAAACGCGCCCTAGCAGCCAGACTGCAAGACATGTGGCTTCGACTTTCTGAAAGCTTCATTTCATTTTTAAAGAACATTCATTTCCAGATCGCGACGAATTTCTGCTTCACACTCCAGAGGATTGAACCCTGAGAGGTGTGGAGTAGGTGGAAACCAGCCACAGCTGCTTTCAAAGGTTAGTTCCGACACTTTGTGTGTGTTAGCTGAAGCTAGCTGATGCTAACAGAAGCTACGTAAGCAGGTGCTGTTTATGCTGTTTATGCTAAGCCGCTATTAGCTTCCAGCTAGCTAACCTGTGACCTTCAATCCCGTTATGGTGGCTATTTATAAACCACAATAATCTCTTTTTGTGATCAGGTAATAAATGATTTGTTATTTATTCGTTTAAAACCATTTAGATTAGCTTTGCGACACAATAACAAGCATGATGTTAGCGTCGCGTTGGCACTGCTTGTTCAACTTAATAGCTCTTGTTTTGCAGGCCGTGCTAAACTAAAACAGCAAGAAATCTCAACTACAGCTTATCTAAAAACTTTTTTACACGTTTTAAAAATAATGTATATGTCTTTCTGTTAACGGATTGTGATATTTAGCGTGGTTAAATGATTCCTAAGCATTGATGGCTTCTAGTTCCAAATGGCTAAGTCCTCTTAATAGCAAAGTTAGGTTGACAGTTTGAAAACAAGGCTCACTAAGTGTGATTTTGACATCTTTTATTTACAACAGAGAAACGATAGGATTAAAATTCATTCTATATTCTCAGATGGTTCATTTTGTGAGGTTAAAATTATTCATATTTACAGTTACAGATTGAAATAGACGTCCAAGTAACAGCGATTTTTGTCACTAAACTAGCATCATGGCCTGCTATGGTTCCTGTTCATTTACACATGAAAATAAAACTGAAGTGTTTGATCTTTTGCTTGAAATTAGTCCAAATAGCTTTAATTACTATTAATAACTAATTAGTTTGATTTGATAACTATTTTTCTTTCCGACTGTTAGTTTAGAAACCAAACATTTGCAGAAATGTGAGTCAGATTGTATGAAAATATGACTCATTTTTATGTAACTAAATCAGCAAAAATAGTATTTATAATGATATATTAACATCTGTTTATTAGCAGAAACTTTCTGAACGTATTAATTTCTAAATTTCTATTCTAGTGCAGCCAGTGCAGAGTCCTGAGCACAGGACTGAGACTAATCACAAGAAAAGAAAGCTTTTTTTTTTTTTGTCATTTGTTGTGTAAATTATGTAACATATTTCCTTGTTACCATTTTTTCATTGGGTGGCATGGTGGCCTCACAGCAAGAAGGTTGTGGGTTTAAGTCCCGTGTGGGGATGAGGCTTGGAACACTGGCCTTTCTGTGTGGAGTTTGCATGTTCTCCCCGTGTCTCCGTGGATTTTCTCCGGGTACTCCGGTTTCCTACCCCTCTCCAAAAACACGCATGATAGATTAATTGGTCGGTGCCAAATTGCCCCTAGGAATGTGTGTGGGTGTGGCCCCGCGACAGACTGGCGACCTGTTCGGGGTGTACCCTACCCCGAAAGGGTCGCCGGACTGTCGCGCGGCCACACACACTCATTCCTAAGGGCAATCATGTCGTCGCCAATCAACCTAACATGCATGTTTTTAGAGGGTGGGAGGAAACTGAAGTACCCGGAGAAAATCCACAGGAGAAACATGCAAACTCCACATGGAAAGACCAGTGTTCCAAGCCTTGTCCACACCCGGGACTTGAACCCACGACCTTCTTGCTGTGAGGCCTCTGAGCTACCCACTGCGCCACCGTGTCGCCCCACATCACTTGTGCATGTTTAAATAAATGAACAATTTCCGTAAATTCAGCATTATTACAAGTAGATAAAAATAAAAAACAATGTCTTGAACCGATTCCGAGTTTTGAAAATGATATTTGTTGTAAAATATTAGACAAAGTCTAAACTAACCTATTTGACACCTGCTCTGACTTGTAACTGAACTTCCAAAAATTAGCCCCTGAATAAGATTGTGACCCCTCTTTGTAGCTATAGTATGTTCAACTCTTCTAAGAAGGCTGTCAATAAAGTGTTGGACTGTGTTTCCTAATTTTTTTTGGAGGCTCTTTTGCATGTTCTGATGTTAGACATGAACGTCTTTGTCTCTTAGTCTCTGCTTAGTTCCAAAAGCGTTCCATTGAGGTCTGGATGCTATGCAGATTGGTTATCCCGTTCTCAGCCCCTTGTTCTCCATGTTTTTTTGGACCTTGATTCACATGTTGTTGATACTCTGTTCCAAACTGGTTCCACAAAGTTTGGAGCATGAAATGTATTGGAATTTTAAAGTATTTATGAAGTTCTTTACACACACCAATTGGGATCAGACCACTAAACCCAAACTTGTGTGTCAGTTTGCCTGGAAAAGAAGTGATAGTCATCTCTGCAAAAAACACGCGTTCCTTCAGAGAGCGGTGACGACATGCTTTACTGCACTTCATCCGATAGCTCTCAGGCTTCCATGGTCGTCATAGAAAACGATTCTGTGAAGATCTTTGTGTACCGGTTTTGATTTAATCCGAAGTCCATATGAAATTTAAAGGTATTGCATTTGATTCTAACCTCTTCCCAATATGTACTATGTACTCGCCGCTGATTGAGATGTTTTAATATGTCCTTGTTGGTTTCCATTTTTCTCAGACACTTCCATGTTCTTATAACACAGCTGTAGAATATTTAGAAGCGAGAAAAATATCCTGACTATTATTTGTTGTACAAGTGGCCTACAATTACAGTTCCACACTGGAATTCAATGAGCTCTTCAGAGCAGCTCGATCTTTGTTTGCCCTAGATTTTATGCACCTGGGATAACAGTAAAAACACCTGATCATAATTGGATTTTTTTCTACTCAATAAAACGGCTCTCTTTTGTGCTTCTATACCGAGATGAAAACATAGTTCCAGCTACAAGAACAGATCAAACTAATTGTGGCCACAATCATAGTCTTGTCAAAGTTCCTGCTGTCTGTAGATCATGATGAGAAGAAATAGGGATTGTGTTTAAGGTTTTATGGTATTTTTAAAATGCTAGTTTAGATTGCATCTGACTCCCTTAAAAAGTGATGGATACTCTTGTAAAGTGTTAGACTGTTTGATTTGTTTGGAGCTGGAAAAATGTGATCATTGGTCGAGTTACCTTTCAAAAGTAGAGGTCGAGCTACCATTCAAAAAGCAGGAAGCTTTTTGAATGTACACACCATTGGAAAGCAGCAAACTACCAATCTGTCAGACTCAATGTCTGACTTGCTGCTGCTGCTGCTTTAGTTTCGTAAAATGTGGCAATCAAACTCATCCACTGTCTCTTTGTTGAACATCCGCCACATTTTTTAGTTAGTGCATTTGTTTGGCCACTTATTGACTTTAAGAATTTGTGCTACTGGGCAAATAACTGCTAAAAAGAGATCTATGGAGAGTGCATTATAACCAAGGCAACAGTCAGAATGTAAGTGTTTCAACAATTTGAAAGAAGTCGATTGTCGCTGAGACTTTTTGCAGCAAGCAGCTCCTTCCTATTTGGAATGCAGGGGGAAAGCTTGTTCTGTCCGTTTTTTTATTTTATATGCAATCATTGTTTGCACATTATGATAATGAGAACCTGCACTGCTTCTTAACAACTCTTTGCCATCTGCTTGAACAACTTGTTTTTCTTTTTCCTCTGTTTGGCAGTGACCCGGACAGTTGGAGGCCGGACATGGATGGAGCTGGAAGTGGTGAGAACAATAAATTGCTTTTGTTGTTTCTTTCCAGAATGATTGAAAATGTTCAGAAGTCAGATTTATATTTGTATCCACTTGAGGCAGGACCCTAGTAGAGGGGTTAAAGCAGCTTGGGGTCTTGTTCACAAGCAGGGGAAAGATGGAGCGGGACATGGGCAGATGGATCGGTGTGGCGTTCGCAATAATCAGGACGCTGCATTGGTCCGTCATGATGACGAAAGAGCTGACTCGAAAAGCAGTGCTCTCGATTTACCAGTCTTTCTACGTTTCTATCTCACCTATGGTCACCAGCTGTGGGTGGTGACCGAAAGAATGAGATCACCGATGCAAGCAGCTGAAATGAGCTTCTTCCGCACGGGTGGGCTCTCACTCAGAGATAGAGTGAGGAGCTCTGCTATCTGGGAGGAGCTCGGAGTAGAGCCGTTGCTCCTCCGGCTGGAGAGAAGTCAGATGGGGTGGTTCATGCCTCCCGAAGGTCTCTCTGGTGAGACCCAGGGACAGACTTGAAGTAAGAAAAGCCTGGGTTTCCCTTCTGTGGCTGTTGCCCCCGCGTCTCGGATAAGCGGAAGACAGCAGAACAGAAAGATTTGTATTTATTCAAGCATATATTTATTGTTAGAAATGTGTTTTTGTAGGAGGAGGTCAGGCCCTTCCTGATGGATTGGATGCTGAGGAGGCGGAGAGATGTCCCATCTGCTTGTGTGTCCTTGCCGGACGGGAGCTCGCCATGCCCGACAGCTGCTGCCACGTCTTCTGCCTCAGATGTCTCGTCACCTGGGCAGAGGTGATTCATGCTCACTACAAATGACCCTCTTTTGCCTTTTCTGTTTGTATTAATGAGGTTTTTCCTTTATATTTTTGTTTTAAAGTTGCAGATGTCCCCTTCCTGCCCAGTGGACAGAAGACCCTTCACAGATGTTTACAGATCGGATGGAAGCCACTTGGTGCAGGTTTGTTTGATTTCGCACTCAATTTTTTTGTTGCTGACGTATTGTTGAGTGTTTCTGACGCTTTAACGATCGTTGTGTCAAAATGAGCGGCGTTACATCCTTGCCGTTTGCAAAGAACGCTGGTGTTATAAAATTAGCTTGAGAGAGTGAGCTTTCTATTTCTTTGATCTGTACAACTTTGTTCTTTTTTGGGTTGCTGCCACCCTTCCCGCTGGGATAGCAGGTGAGAGGCAGGGTCTTACAGACATAAAAATACATCTGATTAGAAATGCAGTGATTCTAAACATAAACGGATGGTCTTAAAAACATCAGAACATAAAACTCATTTACACATAAATTCTCAAGAATGATTCTGGCCCGTAAAAGGGTGGAATGCCCCTAGCGGGTTCAGGTAACTCCTCCCAAGTGGAGGAGTCTAAGTATCTTGGGGTCTTGCTCACAAATGAGGGAAGGATGGAGTAGGAGATTGTCAGATAGATCGGTAGGGCGTCCGCAATATATGAACGCTGCATCAGTCTGTAGTGGTGAAGAGAGAGCTGAGCCGTAAAGCTCTCGATTTACCAGTCGATCTACGTTCCCACCCTCACCTCTGGTCACCAGCTGTGTGTGGTGACTGAAAGAACGAGATCACGGATAGAAGCGTCTATGGTGGCTGGGTTTTCACTCTGACATAAAGTGAGGAGCTCTGCCATTTGGGAGAAGCTGGGAGTAGAGCTTTTGGTCTTCTGGGATGTGAGAAGCCAGATGGGGTGGTTTGGGCATCTGGTTAGGATACCTCCCGAGCACCTCACTGTTGAGATGTTTCGGGAGAAAACCAAGAGGCAGACCCTGGACCTGCTGTAGAGACCATGTTTCATAGCTGGGCAGCGAATGTTTCAGGATCCTCTCGGGTGAGCTGAAGGATGCAGCCAGGATGAGGGAATCCTGGGTTTACCTTCTGAGGCTGTTGCACCCATGACCTGACCCCGGATAAACGGAACGAACAAAATTCTCTCAAGAATAAAATCAGATCTCCAACACAAATATTCTATTAATCTGTTCAAGGTTTCAACCCTTTTCAACCCATCAGTTCACACTATAGAAGTAAGTGTAGTGTCAGTAAGAGGGTTACACAGTTGGGACACAGAACAATAAAAGCTTTTTGGGAGGATTTTTACTGACATTTTTCAAATATGAGATAAAAATTAGAACAACTTGAGCAATTTTTCCAAATTCCCAGCGTTTAATAGTTAAAACAAATCCTTTGACGACATGGTTTTAGTCTCTAAATCAGATCTTGTTTGATTGTTTCAGGTTCCAGTCAGAAAACGGCTTGTTCAAGTTGAAGCTGACAGTTCATGCTGCAGAAAGTCTGAACCAAAAATATGTTTAAAGTAAGTTTAAAAGAGAAAAAAGACCTAAAGTCTTTAAAATGGTTTTCATCATTTGTTCTTTTTGATGTGACGTAGACGTAAAGCTACGAAAAGACAGACACGTCAGAGAAAGGAGAGGATGTCAGACAACAAAACAAAAGGACCTGGGAGGAAGTGTAAGTTGATGCTCTCATCTCCTTGTCTGACTTGATTACTCGGCATCTGACAGCTCTGTTCTCCTGCTTCTCCAGGTAATGAAGAAGATCCATCCTCACTTTGTAGAAAAAAGGTACATATTTCTTTAGGTTCCTTCTGATTTTTTCTTTTAAAATGTTTGGGTTGTGTTTAAACTAAGACTGGATTTGTTTCCTTCAGGTGAGAGGAGCAGAGTGTTGCACGTGGTCACCGCCTCCATCTGTCTCTTTTACAACAACTCAGGGCATGTAAGTTACCTTTTTTTTTGGATAATTTTTGGAATTTTTCCAGGCATTCATGAGTCGCTCAAGAGAGGAAAAGAAATTTATTTTGTGAATGTATGGTGAAATTTCACTGACAGATCAAATTTCAGCATTTCTATTCATCAAGTTTAATCATCAAAAATTTCCGTTTACGAAACCCGAGGTGTTACCTGTCTAGCTGAGAGACATAGTCTCTCCAGCAGGTCCAGGGTCTGTCTCTGGATCTCTTCCCGGTGGGATGTGCCCGAAAGACCTCACCAGCAAGGCGTTCGGGAGCATCCTAACCACATGCCCGAACTACCCTATCTGGGTTGTCTCGACTCGGAGGAGCAACAGCTCTACTCTGATCTCCTCCTGGATAGCAGAGCTGCTCATTTTATCTCTGAGTGAGAGACTAGCTACCCTGCGGAAAAAGCTCATTTCAGCTGCTTGTATTCGTGATCTCGTTTTTTCAGTCGCCACCCACAGCTGGTGAACATAGGTGAGGGTGGGAACGTAGATCGACTTGTAAATTGAGGCCTTTGCTTTTCGGCTCAGCTCTATCTTCACCACGCTGGACCGATGCAGCGTCCTGATTGTTGCAGATGCTGCACCAATCTTTTTAAAAGTATTTGCTAAAATCAAATTGAAAATGACGTCCAATCAAAAGCATCCTGACATTACCATGTGAAAATTTCTCATCCCTGTTTAGTGAGTAAAATAATAACAAACGATTCTGAATATTAAATAAATCATTCCAAAATGTGTTGCTGTGTGATTTTTTTTTTTTTTTTTTTTTTTTAGTAAAAGCAGCAGTAAAAATCAAAATTTATCAGCCAGACGTTTCAAAACAACAACATGTTTGTCTTCAATTCTCCTCCTAACTCATGTTAGAAAGTTTTTCTAAGCGTGTTTGTGTGCTTGTTTTCTCGTCACAGCGCTGATCCCACCTGGGCAGCTGATGACACGCATTACGACTTTGGATTGGAGCAGTGCAAAGCACAGCGTTGTCCATGGTTACTCCCTGCTGATCCCGTCCTTGCTGACGGCTCTTCAAGGTAAAAAAAAAAAGAAAAAATCCAGCTGACCGACTCAGTTTTTTCTCCAAGCTTTTAAGGCAGTATTCGTTTCTTTTTTCCCTCCAACACTTTGCTGTGTCATGACCCGGTAACCCATTGAGCAGAAAAAGGTTCCTGCAGTTTACCGGATCTGAACCAATTGGGCTATTTTGTTTGTGTTTATGGCTTCTAAATAAAGTTGGTACCTTCACCAAGATCCCTATCCCACCAATTTAAGCCTTAATCCAATCTTGTAGCATCAGAATCGAGTCTTTTAATTTACTAAATCTGATTGGATAGTAGTGCTGCAGTCAGTGCAGTAGTATTAACGTTCAGTAGGGGGCGCCATTGCTGGTAGCTGTCACAAAAATGATGGCACATCAGTGAGCAGCTTCTTTTGAGGATCAAAACCTCTGTTTAATTGAATACTAAAAAGTTTTATGATATAAAGTTGTTAATTTGTACAGTTTGAAAGAAAAAAAACTTGTTTTGTTTGTAGGACTGTTTAAGTCTTAATGAATATTTTTTTAATATACCTTTGATTCCATAGACGGGGTTTCCATGGTGATGGTTGGAACAGTAACTCCTTTCCATTCAGACTTGACTCCTCCCCCTTCACCACCAACTCCCCACTTAGCGGCGGACGTTTTGGTGAGTCACGCTCGATATTAATAAACAAATTATAAAAGAAGTTTGTTGCATCTTTCCTGGGAGCTGATTGGTCAGACGTGTTCCCGTTTGCTTCTCGCAGTGTTCCAAGGCGCGGTCAGCGTCGTCACGTGTTCCAAAGGTGGCGAGAAGCGAAATGGCAGATCTTCCACATCTAAAACCCCCACCAAAGAGTCCGGACCTTCCATAAGATCCGGACGCGGCAGTAAAACCGAGGAGAGTCCCGCTCCCGAAGCAGCATCATCACCTCCACCGCCCAGCCCCTCCAACTCTGACTCCTCCCCTTCACAAGCCCCCAAACCGGTGAGTTCTTCGCAGGCGGAGACTAAGAGGAAGGGGAAACGGGTGACCAACCGAAAAGCCAGCGGAAAACGGAAAGCTGCAGCAAAAAAGAAGCCGACCGCAGAGGTTCTCAGCAGCCCAGTGCCGAGCGACAAAGAGGAAGGGAGCAACGGAGGCAGCGAGAAGGTGGAACTCGAGGAGAAAACTACGGAGCCGCCTGAAGAGGAAAATTCTGATCTCCTGCCGAAGGAAGCTGGTGACAGCAGGTTAAAACCCACTGAAGAGCAACAGAGTGGAGAGTCAGTGGACAGTGAGGAGAACTTAGAAGAACTGGGAGGAGGAGAAGAGGAAGAGAAAAATGATGCAGGAGACGTCCATGTCTCCAGCCAATCAGAATCAGCTCCTACTACTCCTGTTTCCTGCTCAGAGGACGTCCAGAGAACAGAAGAAGAACCAGCGAGCCCAGCTTCCTCTGATAAAAGGTCTTCTGTATCTCCTTCTCACTCTCAGGACTCCGCACAGGAAGAGCGGTTATCGCCTCCGTGTGTGGAGCAGGATGCTCAGAATGACATGGAGCTCGATGCTGAGTCAGCAGAGGACAATGTGGACAAACCTTCAGAGGAGAAGTTCGGACCCTCAGATGACTCGAGCCGAGCCGCTTCTCCTTCTGTTGAAAAGTCTGAGGAAAATGTAACTGATTCAACAGAAAAACCTTCGGAAGACGTCAATGTTAAAACCGAGAAACCAGAAGAACCTTCAGGAGCGGACCTTCTTCAGGAGGTGTTTAAGGACGATACGAACGTTGTGCCGATGGATTGCAGCTCCCCACTAAGTGAGCAGAACACCCCTCCGCTCGACCTCGTTGCCTCCTTAGTCGCCCAGGAGCCTCCTCCTCCTGAATCTCCAGTACATGACCAGAGCAGCTCTAGAGAGAAACCTGCGAGAGAAAGGAGCGAGGAGAGGAAGAACGGCAAGCAGCGGCGTTCCCGCTTCCACTCACCAACCTCCACTTGGTCTCCTCAGAGAGAGGCCAAGCGAGAAACGTCCAGGCGATCACGTTCCAGAGAGCGCGATGGCCGATCTGCACCGGCTCGCAGCAGAGACGGAGAGAGAGACCATCACAGGAGGGACCGCAGTCGTGAAAGGAGGAGGCGCCGATCCAGGAGCCGCTCCAGATCCCGATCCAGAACAAGGTCCTACAGACGAGCACCGAGTCCTGATCGTCCTTCTTCCAGAGAGGAGACGCCACCAAGGAAGGAACGCCGAGGAGGTTGGCGGTCCGGTCCCGATGGACCCGGCTGTGAGGGAAGAAGGTACTACGGAGGAGCCGGTCGATTTGAGAACGGTGGTCCCGCAGAAAGCTCTCCTGATCGCCAAGGCTGGTCAGAAAATCCAGACTGGGTGACGGAGAAAAGCCGAGCAGATACAGAGAATAGGAACCGCGACCCAGGCTTTAGTTCCCCCTGGGAGGATCACCAGAGGAGTGGGGGAAACGGAAGGGAACCAAGGGGGCGCGGCCGTGGAGGAGGGAGAGGGGGCCGGAGCTTCTACAACCAACCAGAGGACAATGCAGACAACCGCTGGACTCCTAGAAACTTCTCAGGAACAGGAAACCACTCAGGCAGTGATGCTTACGGACGGGGACGCAAGAAGGACTCGGACCCTGCGGAGTCCATGATGGACAGATCAGGCTGGTCCTCAGCGTCAAGCTGGGCCGTGAGGAGGACGCTGCCTGCTGATGTGCAGGACTACTATTCCAAGAGGGAGAGAGGAGGAGCGGGGAGCTGGAACAGATCAGAGGAGGAGCAGCAGGCAGCAGCACCAGGTCCTCCTCTTCTTCCTGTGGTAACTAGCTCCTCATCTCGCTCTCTTTTTTCTAATCCTCTCTTTTTTTTTTCTCCTTTCCTCAGATCTACCAAAAACTGATCCTCCTCCACAGGTTGTCCCCGGCAACGCACCGGCTCCTGTAGTGAACGTGCTTCCTCCTCCGCTGAACGTCCTCCACCATCCATACCCCATCCAGAACCTCCAAGGAGCTCTGCCTGTCAGCCTGCAGCCCGCTGCTCCGTACGCCATGCCTCCTCAGGTCCCCATGCACATCCACCCTGCCGTGCCCCTTCTGCAGGTGCCCACTGTCGGCGTGCAGAGCCTCCCACCGCCTCCCCCACCTCCTCCACCTATGATGGCAGGAAGTCTGACCGCAGCAGCTCAGCCTGATGGTCACATCACCCAGGTGCTCTGTAGAGGATCTGCTGGCAGCGGCCGAGTTCCTTCAGCCCTCCTCACTCTGTTCCTCTGCTTCCTTCCAGATGCCCAACACCATGATGGCTTATGTGAAACCCGGTCTTCTCCCCACACCAACCAAAGTATGTGTTGCAGTGACGAACCAGCCGGCACCCGTCCAGGTGCTACCTTCTTCCACAACTCAGCATAACAAGGCACAGGCGGACAGCTCCAAAAAAGAAAAGGTGACTCCTGTTCTGAGTCTGCTTCATGTATTTTTCTATAACTTTGATCTTTGATTCCTGCTTCAGAAACAACAGATCCAGGAGAAAGCGATAAATGAAGTGAAAACAGCCATCAAACCGTACTATCAAAAGAAGGAAATCTCAAAGGAGGAGTACAAAGAGATCGTCCGGAAAGCAGTAGAAAAGGTACACACCAACCAATGACAACCTTCTCTAGAGCTCATGCATTTTATTTTTATTGTTTGTTTTTTTTTATAAGTTTTTAATAGTTCCCACACATCCTATTCCTGCTAAAATAAACCGAAACAAAAAATTACGTCACTCTTTTTTTTGCATAAATAAGCCTAAGCAATAACGATAATCAATACTATAAATTTGCCATCTTTAAACAGACATTTTGCAAACTCTAAATAAGAATTCCAAGATTTGAAAAAGGCGTGCCAAGCCTTTTACAATGTATAGAAGACACAAGTCAACGTCCTCCATCCAGTGTTGATGGATGGAGAATGATGGAGTTGAAGCCTGCTTTGCAGTCTTGTGGAGTGACTCCAAATAGTGCTGTGAGTAGATATGGAAGGATTTTTAGATTCCATGCTTTTTGCCAGGGAATCAAAAATGTCCCCCAAAAGCCTGCAAGTTCTGACAAGTTATTTTTAATTCCAATGTTCTGTTTTGGTTGATTCTCAACACCACCTACAGAGGGTGCTGTTGCTGCGTACTTTCCTCATTGGATCTAATGACAGGCAGCAGTCTTTCAATCACCTGCAGGAGTTTGAAGAAATGAGATAAAGTGATTGTAGCTTGAATTTTTTGTCTGTAGTTGTTCAAAGTATGTAAAATGCTTCCCGCTTAAAAGCTCTTTCAGGGTGGAAATCCCTTTGTTCGACCAGACCTGAAATGTGAAGTCAATTAAGAAGGGGAGCGTAAATTTGTGGCTATCGGAACTAACAGTAGTCCTTGTTTGTACTTTAAAGTTCTAAATAGTTTCCATTTCCTAAGTGATCTTAAATGACAGGTTTATTGGGGATTAGCTTATTGTCAAGCAGCAGTGGTGAAAAAACAACAGAGACCAATGAGTCTGATATGTACAAGTCCTGTTCCATAATTACCCAAAGTGGGATGATGTCATTCTCCTGTTAAATGCATTATTAGGTACGTTTGCTACATAGTTAACAAGACATGTAGTTAGGTATAGCTAAGCCGCCCTTCCTCCCTCCCTGGAGAAAGTTTATGACAAAGTGACCTGAGAGAAACTGTAGTGTCGCATGAGGAGTGTCCGGGGAGTGCATTTGACTACCAAAGTGGGGTTTGTTTGACTAGCTCTAAGTGCTCCAAACTTTGCTCGGGCATTGGTACACTTTGCCAACACTGGCCCGCTTGGAAGAGGTGTTGAGCACAGTTCAGTTTAACTCGATTGCGGTTCATTTGCTGGTAGCTGGACCACAGAATAGGACGCGTGACATCATGTTTTTGTGACGGTTCAATGCCATTTTTCTTGCCACCTTTTTAGCAACAGACTGTGGACCATCATGGACTAAGCAACTTAAAATGGGCATGAAATAGCCTTCATTCAAAATTTTAAAGAGCATCGCTCTTCCTGTTTCAGTCACACTGCTGTAAAGATACTCCAGCTCGACTGGTGAAACCCTATGTGAGCGCAGGCCAGAGAGGACGTGTAATGTGACCAATCAAACTCTAGCTTGGTTCATGGAAGCCACACCTAGAATTAGTATGTCCTTCAAGCGGTGCAGGACATGTATGAGGACTGTAAGACAGTAGTGAGGTGTGCTGTACGTGTGACAGAGGAGTTCTGTGTGGAAGTGGAACTGCATCTGGGTTAGTGAAGAATTGCTGTGGAAAATGTTTGAAGATAATATTATGGTGTGTAGTGAGATCAGAGAACAGGTGGCGGGTTGCCTTGGAAGAGAGGAATGTGCAGGCAAATAAGAAATGACACTCCAGATTTTTTGTATTGGCTGATCAAGTGACGTGTCTTCTCCAGGTGTGCCACAGCAGGAGCGGGGAGGTGAACGCCAGCAAGGTGGCCAACCTAGTGAAGGCCTACGTCGACAAATACAAACACGCCCGCAAGAAATGAGCCATCGCCATGCTGTCGGAGAAGTGGAGGAGGAAGGGCGTGTCCTCACACCTTATCTGCTGCTCAAGTGCAATTTTCTCCTGCTGGAATTCGGCCTCCATGCTGAAAAATAATGGAGAGCTGTTTCTCTTTTTTTTCTTGTTTTGATATCAACATTTTATCAAACAAATTTTTTTTCTATAGATTTTCATATTTTGTTAGAAAAAAAAAACCCAACCCAATAACAAATTGTAAAGCAAAAGCCCTTTATTTTGCATAGTACAAAAGACTTGGGGATCTACTGTATAGAACAATGTCCGTTGTGGTGGAGAGCATCTCCCTAGGGTGCCAATTTGGTACATTTCCCTCTCTGTGGCACCAAGAGCTTGATAAAAAAAAAAAAGAAAAAATAATATGTTGATTTCTTTTAAATACATTTTAGTTTGAGAGCCTCGTTAAGTGAAGTGCATTGCCTTTATTTGTCTATGTGGCCCGGTTCAAGGCCAAAATCGGATGACTGTGATTGTAACCAGAGTGCTGATTATTCAGCAACCAATCAGCGCAAAATCATAGAAGATCCCATTTACAGGGCCCCTTACTGAATGTGTAATAAATATCAATGTCTGTACGTGAACTGTACAAATTCTCCAGGACGTAGTAAAACGATTTAGCAGCTGTTTGTTTGACGCAGGGCCTGGGAAATCTCTTCTTAAAAAAAAAAAAAAAAACTACCAAATTGTTGAGCATTTTTTTAGATCTATGAGCCACAAATGACTTCGGTTTGTTCATAATACTCTGTATCTGACCTTTTAAACATATCTGGACATGGTTCTATTTAAAATTAATTCAAACTTGACGGTTCAGAAGTGTTGATTGAAGAGTCTGCACACTGATGTTTTTGGTAATCTGCCCTGTTAGTCTTCAAAGTTTGATGAGTGTAGTTCTTTTAAGTTCATGAACTCATTACATTTGTTATGAAGACATATATCTAAATAATAAAAAATTAAGTTTTTCAACTCTTGTTTGTTTTGGAATTTTGCAAGTCAGTTGTACATCACGTCGTCGGCTGCCGCCCGTCTCTTTCACCCAATCCTTATAGTGGCGAGTCCACTGGAAGGGTGGCCCATGTCTCTTGTTCGGGCTGGGCCCCATGGGTAAAAGAGCAGCCACCAGGGGGCCACGGGGGGCTCTGGTGATCTGCATCCAGGCAATGGAAACTTGGCCATGGTAGTTCTCTTCATTAGGGCTTTTTGAGCCACGCTTTGTTCGTCCCCTCACCTAGGACTTGTCTACTTTGGGTGACCCTACTTCACTTATGGTCACCAGCTGTGGGTGGTGACCGAAAGAATAAGATCGTGGATACAAGTGGCCAAATCAATCTTCCTCCACAGCGTGGCGGGGCTTTCACTCAAGAGATGGTGAGGAGGTCGAAGTAGAGCCGTTGCGCCTCCCAGTCGAGAGAAGTCAGATGGGGTGGTTTGGGCATCTGTTTAGGATGCCTCGCTAGTGAGGTGTTCAGGGCATGTCCCACTGGGACGAGGTACTCCTGGGGGAGAGAAGCCTGAGCTTGCTGTCTGAGACTGTTCCATGATCTGTCCCCAGATGAGAAGAAAATCAAACAGAATTTTGTACAAAAATGTTTCTTATATCTCTGCTTATTATAGATGAACTGAATTGATTTTTAAGAGTCATACAATCCAAGTTCATGGAAGTTGAGGCCATAAATTTTAAAAACCATACAGACATGTCTGCTTTAAATTATCATATACAACCAAACTAAATCTAAAGGAAACCAGACGTCAAACTTCTGAATTAACTCTGAATTTTATTATTGGACAATAATTACATGATGTACATAGTGTTTCATTGAAACAACAGTGTAACACTGGTGGGCAAAGCCCTCTTTGCTCCTGAGCTCAAGTTGATGTAAATTTTTAACGAAGATGTGTTAAAACAATTTTTTTTTTTGTAAATTTGTGTCTTTAAATGGGAATCCAAAGTATGAGCGGCTTTAACTCATGTCAGTTTTCTACACTTAAATCAATACATGATCACTCAATTAGTCTCCATGGAGATGAACAGCTAAAACTCCAGAGTATCGGAGCAAAATCTGCATTTCTAATTTACCAATCTTGGGCTTTTTTTTGTATCACAGCTCCAATGCATCATTGCTTAAAAACCAAAATAAAAAAAACAAAGCGTATGTACACGAGATATATATACATGAGATATTTACACACATTATATAAATATAGTAAAATAGATTAAATTACATTGATTTCACGGTTTTTTCATAAATAGTTTGACAAAAACAGTTTGGTATGGTGTGTGAGTGTTTGGAAGCACAGTGCATCGTCTGATGACAGGCTCTTTGCTGAGTTCTCGTGCTCTTCAGTGAAACATTTCGAAAGCACAAATCTACGACCACATGTAAAAACACTGAAAACCTCAGGCTCTGTTTGGTTGATTTTTTTAACGGAAAAAAGCTCGTCTGATTTCAAAATACATTGTTTTTGTTCTTTCTGCAAGTGTAACAGGCATATCAACAACCACAGCATGTGGTTAAAATTCAAAGTATTCTCCCATAAAGAAAAAAAATCTGTCTTCCCTCTGTAATGGGAAGCGAGGTGAACGTGTAGTGTCATCGCTGCGCGCTGTTCGGTTTAGATTTTCAGCAAGCTATAAAGAGTATACAGTCGTTATGTGAGATACTTTTGGTTTTGAGTTGTATGTGAAATAAGCTGATTTCTTAAGCAAGGCCACAAAGCCTCATTAGAAATACTGACATATTTAGGCCTCACATGTGAAAGTCGACAAGTGTGCTAAACTTTTTAAGTGCTTTTCAATGTACAAAGACGCTTTACAAATACATTTTTGGCAAAAGTAAATTGAAAAAAATAGAAAGAAATGGTGTAAATCTAAATTGATTCTCTTTGAAAAGGACAAAATTTTCAAGTTATAAAGCTTTTTGTCAGTTTTTTTGGGGAAAATTTCACATACTAATATCAGCAGGACTTGTAGCTATTTGAATGCTATGCTCGGGCAAACGCGATCTCCACACCTGAGAGATGGTTGAATTTTGAAATATTTGACTATGTCATCATCTCTGTTATGAGGCACGTTCACATTTTAACTGTACCGTAACAATTCAATTAAACAAAAAAAAAGCAAACAAAAGAAGTAAAAAGCACAAATAGCAATAAAAAAAAATAGATAAAAGTAAAATACCATCTTTGTGGTCTAAAACAACATTAACTGTACAAAGTTCAAATACATTCTCTGGGAATGGTGTGTGTCTATTGCTCCGGAGGTCAAAACCGAGCATCAAATGAGTTTTTGTGTTTTTCTTCATTAATGGGTTCCAGAATCATTGTTGCGCAGTTGTCACAATCCAGCTCGAGGAAGCTTTCCTCCAGCAGAAAAATGGAAATTTCAGTGTCCATCGGTGTTTCCAGCGTTGTGAATCCAGTCCATGATGATTAGACTCATGCTGAAACACATGACTAATACGCCCATTATGAGGAAAGCCAGTGCCTGGAGAAGTTTAAAAAAAAAAAAAAAAAGAACGACAGTTACCAACCACAGTAATTTAAAGTTATTTTTTTCTACCAGAAAAAGTCAATTATCTTACTCCAAGTTTCTGCACAGACTTCATTGGCTCCTTCTTGACCAGTTTGATGTAAAAAGCAGAAGGCAGGATGAAGATAAGCATTGCAGCAGCAGAAGCACCTGAAAAACAAGAAGGGGAGGGCGGGAATGGTCAGCGCTTCAACGTTTAACTAATTAAGGATAACAGCATAAAAACTAAAGTGGATACTAACCAATAAATCCAAAGATATCTCTAATGGTTGGAACAAAGATGACCAGGGTGTTTGTGCCAGCCAGAAGAACCACAGTGATGATGGTGTGGCGCACCCAGCTGAAGTCTTTGGAAGGACACAGGAGCTGGTTGACTGAGGTGCGAATCTGATAAAAGATTAAGATGAAAAGTTTTCTCAATATAAATTCCTCATAGATTTTTTTTTTTGTTATTATTGTGGTGACTTTATTTCTTTAAACTTACTGGGAAAAGAACTACAGGGACGGTGAGGGTGACAGCAGTGAGCACCGCCAGACGGACGATCAGTAGCAGCACGTCATACTTGTAATATTTGGAGTAAGTGTGCAGCAATTCAGGCTCTACATTGACTGTTTAAAACACAAAGAAAATAATTTGAGTCAAAGAAAACACATTAAACCACTGGTAGTTGAGATAAACCTAAGTATATATAAATATATCAGCTATACACCGAAAGAACAAGAAAGTGAATACAAGCAGCCGAAATGATCTCCCTTCTGCAGGGTGCTTGGGTTCTCACTCAGAGATAGAGAGAGAAGCTCTGTCATCAGGGAGGAGAGCCATTGCTCCTCCAAGTGGAGAGGAGCCAGATGGGGTGATTCAGGCATCTGGGTAGCATGTCTCCCAAATTCCTTCAGAATCCGATTGTTTGACTTTTAAACATTTCAGCATTTATTTATACAAATTTAGGACAATGCCTAAATGCTCCTAGAGCACACACCTAACCCTTTTTTCTCACCTTTGGCACAGTCATGGCTGCCTGCTACAGTGCAATGCAGCAAACATATTTTCCCCATGAGGAATTATTATGACGGAACGGAATTATTATTCCAGTTCGTTAAAAAAATAATAATTCAAAATTCCAATATATAACCAACGCCCAAGTTTTTTGAAATGTTGATTTTTACTGAACCAGAGTGCTCACAACACCTACATGAAATTTGTTTTTTGTGACTGTATGTACCCTATCGTTCTATTGTGTAACCGTTTCCAGGAATAAACACAACATTGCTTATCTGCTTCTATTTGGATTTTCCCAAGTCTTGTATAATAAATAGACCTTGGAAAAAAAAAAAAAAAAAAAAATCAGCTGAAAACCTGGAATATTTTTGCTTAATCATATAAAAAGAACATCTAATCCACAATATGTCTAATTCACTCAAATAGATGCAGGAAAATGACTTACTGTTGAAGGTGAGGTATCCAAAGAGAGCAGCCAGCAGGTACATGATAAACATTCCTAGAAAAGAAACGTTTGCAACTCCCTGCATCTTCTTGCGGGAACGGCTGTCGAGGAGATATTTTGTTTAAAACCCCATATAAAAATTTGCGGATAAAATTTTGCGAATAAATTAACAATAAATGACACTCACTCCTTGAGCTCATCATACATGGGCAGGATGGCAGGGTGGCACACAAAGGCAAAGGTCAAAATCGGTAGAGCATAGACGGTCTGAAAATCAATGAATAATTCAAACATTAGAAAAGATTTTGGAGCTATAGTAGACTTATTTTAATGTGTTATATCTTCAAGGAATTTACCTGTGAGTTGTATACAAAGTATTTGGGTCTGCACGTGTCCTCGTTGTAGTCTTTGGCAGTGAAATTGATACTTAATGAGCTGCTGTTCAGAATTTTCATCGTTTCATTCACAATGTCATCCGTATCTGGTAGAGGACATGGGATCTGGAACTTTTTGATGATCACCTGTATGAAAAGAAAATGTATCATTTGTCAGTGTATTGTGTGGTTAGATTAAAGCGTATTCAGCAAACAGGAGATTATACGCACCACAACCAGGAAGAAAACCATGCAGAGAAGAGACAGACCACTGGTGTAACCGAGATAACCTGAAATAAGAAATTAGTTAGTTTCTTCAATTTAAACTTAAAATTCAACGCTTCTTTTTATGTTGTTTTTGTACATCCTGGTCCACACTGTTCTTACCCAAATTCCTGAGAAGTGAAAGGGGCAGAATGATAATAACAGACACCATCAGTACCAGGTAGTCTCCATTGGTGTACCATTCACTGAGAAATAAGACACACAAACATGTCAGCAAAAATCCACCCGATTCTGCTGAAACACATTTTTTATCTTTTGATGAGACAAATCAACTTTAATCTCTGACAAACTGATCAAACAACACCCCACTATCCTTTTAGATCTTTTACAGCTCAATGCTAACTCAAGCTTCTTCTCAGCTGAGACCTTACAGCATGTGCAGGATGACTGCATTGCTCACAGAAATAGATGCACAGAAGAGCCCAAACACATCAATTTTTTAAATTTGAAGTGAGGTCGCAGTGAGCTCATCTTGCTCTGTCTCGATGCAGCACCAGCTGCGTCTTCTGAAAGAGCTCTTTGAAGGCATCAATAAACATTCTGAGTATTAGCGTTGTTTCTAAAACACAACCAAAAGCCTTCTTTTGCAAAAGACAAAGCTTTTACTTGAAGGACAAGCATTTTGCATCATGTTTTGGAAGTTAATTTCACTTCAGACTTTTTTTTTTTGTTTATAAAAACAGACTACAGTTCAGTCTAGTTCACACCATCGACTAACAAACTCCTTGGAAATGTTTTAGCCTCATATAAAGGATCCACTAATTATTTGCTGAAGTTTTTCAAAGGACAGTCTAAAGCACAATCAATTTTAAATTAAATTTAAATGCTTATTTTGATTTAAGTAATAAACTTAAAATGTTGAAGCACAAAAACTTGAAAAGCACAGTATTCCTCTTTACACCATTAGATGGGGTAAAGTACTCTTTTTTTATAAGTACTGTTTATATTTGTGAACATCATCAATAAAAGATAATCATGTTTCTTAAATATGCTCTTGAGTGTCAAAATCTATTTCAAACTTGAGTTGAAATTTGATCCAATCAGTTTTTAAAAGATGCTGAAATATAAAGGAACTTACTCGTTGCTTCCTGTAAACGCTTGGATGACAATGGGGAGCTCGTATTTGACGATGTAGAGGTAGCTTGACATGGCTAAAAAAAGAGAGAGAAAAAAAAACGCTTAGCACAAATTTACCAGGAAATAAGTCATGTTTCAACAGGATGTTCCACACAAAACAGAAACATAAAAATGCTTTTGATGGTGATGAAGTTGCAAACATCAGTTTAAGAACATCAGTCTTACCTCCGATGTTCTGCATGGTGATGGAGCAGGAAGCTGCCAGTTTGCCAGGTATTCCAAAAGCTTTGTAGCCCAGCTGCTCGTACACCAGTGCACCTTCAAAGAGAAATCCCAAACAACTGTAAGAATTCCGAAAGTGGTTATAACCAGTTACTGAGACATCCAAAGCCATGACCATACCTCCTTCATTAGCTGTTTTCAGGAGTAAGTGAACCGAATACAAGGAGAAGATGGCAACGGCTACAAGAAGAATCCTGCAAACAAAAATAAGATCTTTAAGAAAAAAAGTTTTTACTTCCTCTTCAGATTAAAAAAAAAGAAAAAGAACTTTTTTAGCATTTGTAGATATTTCGATTTCATCCAGTCATCAATTTAAAGTGCTGTTGAGGACAACGAAAAGTCTGCAGACCAATATTTTTTTAAAGCTGAACTGTAAAAACAACTGAAGCAAATCCTATTTTTCTTACATTATGTCAGCTTCATCAGCAAAGACAACCCAGACTGCTGGTCAGAAGCAGCATCAGCAGGGTTATAGAGGACAAAAGGTTTTTCTGCTCTGGATCCTCTGAACACCTCTGGGATGCTGCAGAGGCAGCAATGTACATCCACAGATATTAATAACCCAGGTGAAAATTAATCAGTCTGCTATTTTAGACTTGTCATCCAAACAAGCACGTGACTAACTCCTTTGTGTCTTTGACAAACTTCAGTTCTCTCCTCAGATGAGCATTCAAACTAGTTAATTTAGCTGATGAAAGATCAGCCAGGGATTTACATTTACACATTTAAAGTAGCGAGTTTATCTTTATAATCTCCAGCTTCCTGTCAATGAAGTGCTCCCATTGGCTGATAAAGAGCTTCTCTGCTCCATTCATGATCTTCCGCATGTGTATGCTTTCTCTGTTTACGTAACTCGGGTGCAGGGATTAACCCGGCTAAGCACCTCTCCTGCCACTCCCTGTGTAAGCAGGGTGACCTACAAGTGCAATTTGGTAGACATAGGTCAGCTTGTAGGCTACTCACTGCAAAGTCTTTCACGGTACATTTTTAATAAACAAATTTTCTGATCTTTGGTTGATTTATCGATAAGCAAAAAAAGAAAATTGTGTATATAATGTAATTCTCAAAGCAGCCACTAGAGGAACTCGCCATTATACAAAGCAGCCACTACAAGAGCTGTGAAGCATCTCTGAACTATTTCCTCTCTGAACATAACTTCCCTTAAACTTTTTATCACGGTACATTTTATCAACAAATTTCCTGATCTTTAAATAATTTATTAATTAGCAAAAAAAAGAGAAAATGATATTTGTAATTTAATTCTCAAAGCAGCCACTAGAGGAGCTGCTAACCATTTCCTCTCTAAAAATAACTTCTTTTACACTTTTTATCTACAGCAAACTTAAAAGCTGGTTATGCAAAATCAGAACAGTCGTAAACCTTTGATGCAGCGCAATCAATCTGTCCAGGGTCATAAAGCTGCTGAATAAACACAAGCACACTCACACACTGCAGGCGGGAAAACTTTACCCTGGAAAGCCTAAAGTACATCAGGACCCGAGACCTTGATGCAGCAGACACAACTACACCTGCAAACTAGTTACATCAGAATGACGTGGAGAATAAATAACCCAATCAATACTCACACAAAGAGAGCAATGCCAGTGTTTGCCATGGCGTAGGACAGACCAAGGATACCACTGCCCATGATGGCATTGCCCAGGTTGAAGACGGACATACCAAATGAAGCACTGCCCTGGTGCTGAGGAGAAAACATCACATGGTTAAAAATAATAACAATTAAAGAAAAATGTAACTCAAGAAATGAGAGAAATCAACAGATCTTACATATTCAGTCTCATACTTCTTCTTTCCTGGGTTGTGTTCAGGGAGGAAATTTTGACTCTCAGCATCGAAATCAGGGTATTGCCTGGAAAAAAAAAAAGAGAATAAGAACACATGTCAAATGTTGAAATAGGAACACATTTTTTATTTTTAAAAGAAATCTCACCCATCCAGAGGGACCTTCTTCTTTTGGAAGGGATAAGGACTGTCATTACTGTTGGTGCTGCTGTTATCATCATCAACAGGAACATTTAAACTCTTCATCTCAGTTTTAACAGGCATCTCTGAAGGCATTGTGAAGCTGCAAAGAAAAATGTGGGCATTTTTATTTAACATTTTTAACCATTGATCATGAATATAAAAGCATCCCAGATCTCTGATCACATGGTTCCTTCCACAGAGAGAGAATGAGGGAGGGATGGGAGGAAAGGGGGAGGGGGATGAGTGGAAAAATACCAGATCAACCGGCTACATCACTAGACAGGCTTAATAAAACCATGAAGAAAAAAGAAATTAACATCCGATCGCATTGATGACACTCATATTTATCATTTAAATCATTAAAACACATTCTTATGAAATATCAATTTTTGATTTTATTCTTTAAATTCAACAAAAAAAAAAAACGTTTTTATTTATCATTTAATAGCTGAATCGCTTTCTATATGACTGATTTAATGAGATCGAATGTTTTTTAGTGTTAAAAACACATTGATTGTGTTTGATTTTATTTAAAATGACGTTTTCAATGAGGAAACAAAAGGCACGTGTTGGACATTAATGGGCATGGCTTGACGATCCCTTGAATGACTCACATCTAAACAACGCTAACTATTTCATTTTTTTTTCTTTAGTTTAATTTAAATCAATCTCTAATCTTAATCTTTTATTTAAATTATAAATGTAATAGTTTAAAAGTCTGTCACTAACATGTCAGATCTACAATATAATCTAATTATAAAAGCATTTTGTGACATTTTTATTTAATTATTTCACATTAAAACAAAAAGAGTTCAGTTTAAAATATATTTTTTGATCGTTAATTAACTGAAATATTTGAACAATAAACGTGTCAAGACATATTTTCCACTTATTCTTTTAAAAGACATCACAATCATATTTATTGTTACAATTCAATGAGCTTAAATATTTATGTTCACAGATAAAAAGAGGTTTTAAATCATCTATAAATGTATTTTTAGTGGTTTTTTAATGAAGATCTGATACTGATCACATCTGGTAATTTTCCAGTCAGTCAATGAAAAGATGCCAAGGTTTCTCCTTACCTTACAAAGATCAATCAATAAGTCTTTAAAAATCCTTTCAGATTGAAAGAAAAGGACAAAAATCTTCTGATTGCTTCTGATCTTGTAGAATAATGACTTTTTAATAAATAAGTCCAATTAGAAATGAATGAACGTTTCTATTAATAGAACTGATCTTTTAGGTTTTTTTAAAAAAGATCAGTTGAAACGTTTGATTCAGTCTTTAAAAAAATCAATAAAAAATCGCAGAGAAATTAAAAAAGATGTATTTAATTAGGTGGTAGATGGTTTATGTTAGGAGGAAAAGCTTGTTCTGTTGGAGGAGGGAGTGGGTTCAGGCTTTATTGCATCAGATCTGCAGAGAGAAACAGGGAGGAGTCTCCATCAAGGAGGAGAGGGTTTTTTTCCTCTCTCTTTACGTCACATGTGACGTTTTTTGTATACAAACACACAGATCTGAACCAATGACTACCTTGAAACGTCACCAGAGGTATCAGGTTACTTTATATAAAAAACTTTAAGACTTAGGATTAAAATACACTATCAGCATCTTCTCCTGAGGAGTTTCAAAGTAGATTTTCTTGTGTTTATGGTCTTTTTTAAAGGACAGGAAATTAAACTATACTCACAGGATAAGGGAGGAAAAGGTAAGAGAGGTAATAAGAGGTGGAGGAAAAGCTGGAGAGGTGGAGGTTTGCACTAGAAAGAAGAGGAAAGAATATTAGTCAGGTAAAACAGATACGTGTGTGAATGAGAAGGACCCAAATGTAAAAAGTGAGGTTACAGGAAGAAGAGATAAAGAAGGTGGAAGATTTTAAGTATCTAGGATCAACAGTCCAGAGCAATGGAGAGTGTGGAAAAGAGGTGAAGAAGCGTGTGCAGGCAGGCTGGAAGGGGTGGAGAAAAGTATCAGGTATGATGTGTGATAGAAGAGTCTCAGCTAAAATGAAAGAAAAAGTGTACAAAACCATGTTGAGACCGGCCGTGCTGTTTGGTCTAGAGACAGTGGCACTGAGGAAAAGATAGGAAACAGAGATGGAGGTGAGAGATGAAGATGCTGAGGATGTCTCTGGGAGTGACCAGATGGACAGGATCAGAAATGAGTATATTCGGGGAACAGCACATTTTAGAGGTTTTGGAGATAAAGTCAAAGAGGCAAGACTAAGATTGTTTGGACATGTGCAGAGGAGAGAGCGAGAGAGAGATTCATTGTCAGAAGGATGCTGGGTTTGGAACCACCAGGAAAGATGCCTAAAGGAAGACCAAAGAGGAGGTTCATGGATACACCAAAAGAAGACATGAAGAGGATTCAGCAGATAGGGTTAGATGGAAGAAACTGACTTGCTGTGGCGACCCCTGAAGGGAAATGCCGAAAGGAGAAGAAGAAGACTTACAGGAAAAGGGTGGGGCAACCTCAGGTAAGTATATACAGTCCCAGTTCTCAGCTCCATTGTATCAGATTGAAACATTTTTCTGGGTGGAAGTCAAAATGTCTTGATCATTAAATACGCCTACGTTTTCCCACCAATGTTCTGCGGCACACTAGTGTACCACTTAAGAGATTAGTGAGAAATCATCCTATTTCACCTCATATGGTGGTCACGATTCACCGGTAGCTCCCAAAGATTGTTTTGGTTAATCTCATGGTGTTTGTGTAAAATATATATATATATATATTAAAGCATATTGATTTCTGGTTATCATTTTAAAATCTGGTCGTTTTTATTTAGAGACAGGTAGGGCTGTCCTGAGAAAGATTGTTTATTGTAACCAGATAGCAACCCACTCTTCTTCTCTGCTTTTTTTTTTACATGCTGCTGTCCATTCCTCTCAAAACCTACTCCAGCTCGTGGATTGTATTTTCTACATGTTATTGACACATTTTGAGAACATTTAGGTGGATCAAAGGTATATAAAATCTCACATTTTCTGCAAGACATTCAAGAGGAAAAAGTAACTGCACTTTTTATTTGAAAGAAGAGTCATAAAAGATGATAAAATGGGTTTTGATTTGATTCCTATTCGGGACACGTTGTTGAGAATCACAATATTGTTAATGTCGTCTGCTATAAAGCATTAATTTTAATATTCTCTAAGTCACAGAAAGCCACTGCAGAGTCCTGAGCACAGGACTAATGTCATTATATTTATAAAGACATTATTTTTGGATTAAAAACCTATTGTTTTTAAGTCTTTATTCATTTCTGCTTCTAAGTTGTTGAATAGCTGCTAGTTTACTGATATCTAGTGCCATTCACAAAATGAAACATAGTTTATTATACTTTGTGTACATATTCTTGGTGGAATTTATAGTACGTGACTGATTGACCCAAAGAGTGAGGATGAAGGTGGAGTAGCCTCTGGGTGGCCCAGACTAGTGTCAGTCCTGATCAGGGTGAGAGAGCAGCTTCAAAGCCGACCTTCCTGTCTAAAGACGATTACACAGAAACACTGTCATGTGACACAGTCATCCTGATCCTCATTCACGCTCCCAGCTCTTCTTACAGTGTCAGGACAACGTGTGCATGAGTGTGTAAGTGTGTGGGAGTAAGGTCTTTAGATGCTCTAGTTTATTAGTAATCCTAAAGTCAGTGAGAACATTACAACCTGTTATTAGCAGAGAGGCTTTTTGACACCATTCATTTGCAGTTAGAGCCCTCCCATCTGATGCAACCTCACTCAGACATTGCTCTTTTAGTTCTTCCTGTTATGACTCAGATAAGAGATGCAAATCCATAAATAAAACTGCTTCTGGTGTTTGACATTTGCCTGTAGTCCAACTCGCATTGTTTGTCCTTGTGTTAACATTGCTGATAATCACTAAAAATGTCTTTTGTCAGTTTGTAAATGCATTCATTCATTGGTGTATCCCTCATTGCTGTATCCCTAATGGCCTATCCTGGCTAATTTCAGGTGAAAGGCAGGGTATACCCCAAACAGGTTGCCATTCTTCTGCAAGGCCACACATATTTTTGGAGAGAAGGAGGAAATCTGAGTAACCTGAGAAAAACCCACTCTGACATGGGGAGAATGTGCAAACTCCACAAAGAAAGGCCAGTGTTTCTAGCTTACCCCCACTCCCGGAAAAAAAAAAATTCCATCTAAAACCATTACAGAACAAGAACAAGACATCATTAAGGTGTGGAACAATATGCCTCTTCGACTGACCTTCTTCATAAACTTTATCAGTTCAATAACAGTTTGTATCGAGTAACTGTGAGCAGTTTAATTGAAATTGCATTCACAAGAATTTGGTCCCAAAGTTTAACCATTGACAATCTGCCACCAAAGGGCCCTAATGATCCCTTTGGGCCCTAATGGTCCCTTTAGTAGCATGACCCAGAAAACCTAATCAGTTAATGTATAGACGCTATTGAGTAATTGTGGGCAGCTTCTTTCAAATCATTTCAATAATTTGTGAGAAACTGAATTCATAAAAGTGGTACAGGAACACAGTAGAACGTAAGCTCTCGTGCATACACAAGAGCTTAAAGCCTCTTCCATATTCTGTAGGTGGAGGTATAAAAATATTTTTTTTTCTAACTTGATCTACTCTAACTAACTCTACTTCACGTTCTTGCATTTTTATCCATCATATAAACTTGTGTGAGTTTAAAATTACACACTTACAACAGCCCTCCATTACTTACACCACACAGTTTTACAAATTGTCATAATTATCCAAAAGAAAATGCCATTCAAATGGGTATTTGTTACCCATGGTGACTCATAATGCTTCTACAGGACACATTTGTTTTGCTAGTGAAGAGGAAGAAAAGAAGAAAAATATGCAAACCTTGTGTGTGTGAGTCTTTGTTTGAGGTTTAAGCATGAACATGCAGATCTAAGGTGGATCAAGAGACTTGAAACAGGAAACTGGAACAAGGGCAGAGGGTGCAACAGGAGGGGCACAGACGTTCGAGCTATGGTACCCCGAAATCCTCATATTATTGTGAGGGTGGTTGCAATTTTATTGGAGCTGGTTTCTTTGTGCTGCCACAGGTGAAAGAGGGCATGTTTCATATTGAAATGAAAGATTTGGTCTTGAAAAGGTGCAGAAGAGCTGAAACAGGATAATAGAAAGAAATATTTTTCCTGCAGGTGCCAATGTATTTCTAGTCCTTTCAATACCACCATTGTTAGACACTCATGTTTCTATTAGACCAAGCAACAGTGTTACCACCACTTCGACTGCTGCAGCTGCTTCTAATAATGCTCACTTTGTTTTGTGGAAGCTCACAAGTACATTTAGTACCAGTTCTTAGAAGTTTAGAAAACAAGGCCTTCACTGTAACATCATCTGGATCTGAGTGACTAAGGCTGTGCAGAACAATGAAGGGTTTGCCTCTGTCCACATCGCCTGCAACTAAACATTCAAATTAGCAGGTGTGGGTTGAAAACAATTCTTGGAGGTATTTGTGCACACCTTTATAGGCATATACACAAAACTAGGAGTGTGCTGCTGTTTTCTCTCTGTACTTTTCATTGTCGTTTGTGACAATTGTTTAGAAAATGTGACCGATGTGCTATAAATTGTACTTCCTGTGTAATTACCCGTAAAACCACAAGCCTTTCGGCAAACCAGCAAGAGGAAGCTAAACACTTTGCTTCACCTGTTAAACTCAACAGGTTTGTGCAGTTAATTAGATAGATAGATAAAGATTTTATTAGTCTCCCGCAGGAGAAATTCTGGTGTCCAGCAGCAACAGAAATCACACAAGCTGTACATACAAAATAAATAAAAACAACATACACACAATAATAAAATAGGACTCAGTTCCTTCTAGAAACATCTGATTGATTAAATTGCCTGAGGGCTGAAGGGATGAACGACCTCTGAAAGCGCTCAGTCCTGCAGTGCAGTGAGAGGAACTTGTTACTTCGGGTACTCTTCTGGGTGGTGACCACATCCCGTAGAGGGTGACGGGGATTTTTCAGGATACCCTGCATTGCAGCCCTCATCCTCCTCTCCAAAACAGCTTCCACAGAGTACACATTTCTCCCCTCCAAAGATGCACATTTCCTTATCAGTCTGTCCAGTCTATTGCTGTCCCTTGCAGTCAAGGGACAGCTCCTTAATGTGCCACCACACATTTATTTTAATTAAAAAAAAAAAATCCTCACTCGAGCTCAGTTTGTAGAACAGATTTTTTGGGATGACAATTGTTCATTTTATCTGTATAAGTGACTTATGTTTAATACATTTAGCTTTCAAAGTGTCTGCCTACTTCCTCGCGCAGATTTTATCATGCATGCATGGCTTTTCAATTCGTATTTTCATTTTACAGTAATTACCGATCAAATTGTTCTTAAAAAAAATGTTATTTAAATGTGCATTTGTTTCCTGTCATGACTAAAAATGCATCTTCTGAACACATTTTTAAAGAAGTGAAGGGGAAGAAAAATATGCAAATCTTGTGTGTGAATGTTCAAGGCTTGAGCGTAAAGAAATCAAACTTAAGAAAATTTGTTTTGCACAAAAAATGTCAATGAAACTTAAGAGCGCTGCTGGCTTCTAGTATCATAATTATAGTCAGAGCTGGTGAAACACCTGGTAAAGGTCAAAACAAATGTGTATTTGACATAGTGTTTTTTTGGTGTAAAAACTATCTTCAGATTATAATTTTTTAAGGAGTTTAAAATTAGATTTGATGACACATTTACTGTAAAGGCTATTTTCTGAATGGATTTTCAAGTAACTTTTGCTCCTCCAGGTTGAGAGAAGCCAAACAGGGTGGTTCGGGCATCTGGTTAGGATGCCTCCCAAATGCCTTGCTAGTGAGGTGTTTCGGACACGTCCCACTGGAGGACAGCAGGAGGCAGGCCCCAGACTCACTGGAGAGACTGTCTCACTGCTGGCCAGGGAACGCCTTGGGATCCTCCTGGGTGAGCTGGAGGATACAAACAGGGCTTCTTGTCTGAGGCTTTTGCCTCTGCAATCCAGGCCCGGATAAGTGAAAACAGCAGAACGGGTCAAGCAAAGCTCAACACATTTAAAAAACTGAGTGAAAAGAAGCATTAGCTTCTGGCGAGGACACCAGAAGGTAATTCCTGTTTCTACTAATTCTACCAACTTCCGTTTGCTTTTCCGCTGCTTTCTGTAAAATCAAGGATAACGTCAGAACTAACTACGATACATTTTCGCAGCAACAATGTTTATTCACAAGTAGGACATATTCAAATCAGTTGGTAATCTCCGCATATATGAACATTCCAGCAGCCTCATGATTGTGTAAGATTATGTCAAACAAAAAAAAAACTGCAAAAACAAACAAACAAACAACAACCAGTTGCATCCTTTCCTTTAGCATATTGAATGTTGGCGTTGTAAAGCCAGAAGCTTAAACATTTCTCTTATTTGGAAAAAAATCATCTATCTTCTTAAATACTTGTCCAACCTTGGCCCACATGGGAATAACAATCTTTTTGTTTTGTTATTTAGATTTGTTAATTTGTTTCTGATCAAGAATTCTGTCGCAACAAATTTTCTCAAACATGCGTCATTGGGCTGGACAACTTTAAAGTTGACCTCTATTTTAGAACATTGGTCTCTCTGTGCGGAATTGCATGTTCTCACCGTGCATGTACGGCTACTTTCCAGGTACGCCGACTTCCTTCCTCCCTCCAGTTTTTAGAAATAATTTTTGAAGTTGGTGCTTATGAAGTTTGATCATATAACATGAATCAGGTTTTCTAAAATTTAAAAACTGTTGAAGGAGGGGGAGTTGTTTGGACTTGTTCCGCAGCTGCACAACATAATTAACACAACACAACACAATTACGTGTTCTGAATAACAAACTATTTCAGTCGATGAGCCCATCAGTTTGCAGTTAAAAATTAAGAGACAACGCTACCAAACAATAGCTGATCTGCAACAAAATGGTTGTAAAATGGAAATTTACCAGATCAGCTATTTAACTTTGAGTCCAATTGGATGCGACCTTTCCCCCCCACAGACTAAACTCAGATCCCACTCGGGGATCAACACCCTATCACTCACTTATTTTCTTATGCAAGACTATTGTCCACTACCCAAATGAATGGCAGATTACTTTTAACTTTGTTCCAGTCTCCCACCGAAACCCCCTCCTGAGTCTAAGCCGGATCACTAACACCACCCCCTCCTTGTAGCTACTTCTCCCAGTACTATATTTATTAACTTTTAATGTTCTGACTTTAATTCACCTCATCCCCACTGCATGTGTTCTTGGAATGGTCAACCCACTGAGAAGGATTTTTATTACTATAAAGACAGACAGCTTTTTAGTTCCTGTTTTGTTTCCAAGAAAGAGATATTACGATTAGCCATGCTTTATTGAGACAGTAAAGGTCAGTGGGTTTTTGTTCCCTGGATTCTTGGCACGGACAAAAAAATTTATGCTGAATTGTCTGTTCTTCAAGAAAAAAAAGAAGCAACCAGGTTCTTTTCATAAAGAAAGAAATTAAGGGATGAAAAAATTGAATCGTTGCAGGAGTCGAACTTGAAAAACAAAAACATTTGTTTGCTGGGGGGCCTGAATTGTAGTATTTTGGAGACATTATTAAAATATTGCTAAGAGAAAAAGAGCTTCTATTATTTTACATGAACATTTTTTGCTGTTCTACAATTAAGCGGCACCCATTAACTGCCTCATTTCTTTTCTTAATCAGGCACCATTGCAACTATCGTTTGACGCTAGTGACACAAAAGAGAGCGGTGGCCATCAGACTGAAAAGCAAACAATTCACTGAAGAGGAAGTGAGTTATCTTTTGGAAACCTTGTGCTGCCATTCACACATACACAAATGCATAGCTGATCCTGATCGGACATGAGGACTGCGACAGGATGAGGGTCACTACGTAAACATGTCTTAGCTAAACAACCTCCTAACACAGTGGGAAATATTACAGGGTTCAACAGCAATCATGGCCTTCTCATAGTTCTCTGATTTTTCTTTCGCTTACAAACTAATTCACAATCAAGCTTTATCTTATTTTTTATTTCTTCCAAACGTTCTCAAAAGGCACCCTTCAAGATTTTGTGGACACTTTTTATGAACTTTTTGCGAACTAGCTGGGATGGGGTCCAACCCGCTATAGAACCCCGTAGTGGACAAAGCGATATGGAAAAGGTTTTTGCTTGCTCAAATTATTTGAATTTTTGGGATATCATAAACTCGACTATCAAAGTTTGAGGTGTTTATTAACAAAACGTAGGTGAATCTCATTATTATTCCCAATACACGTGCATGCGCGGCCACGCTTATTGGGTACGCGTCTATAAATAAACTCTTTTTTGCACACAAAAAAGAAACTCTGCACAGGAAAATGTATTTTTTTTCACCGCAAGAAGTTGTGACGACGACGCACTTTGGTGACGTCACTGATCATTGACTTCAAACATTGGAGCATCGAAACGCCGATCTATAACGTCACCAAAGTGCGTCACATCTTGCAGCGAGAAAAAAAATCAAATTACCATAAAAATGACTCATAATTTTGTATTCATTTTGCATTGAAAAGTTTTTATTTTAGTCTCTCTTGATGTTTATGCAGGTTTTAGAGCGTAAAAACAATTTATGTAATTCCCGGAACAAAAAAAAAGGGCTGAAATTATTATTTTTTAAAAAACAACAACAACAAAAAACTCATATTTTTTGTTATTATGTGTAACAAAAAACACTTGCGACAATGAGCTGGACACTTCAAAGATTAACCCCTCAGTTTTAATGTCTGGACGGTTTTAGAAGCTTTTTTATTTTGTAGTTGTATTTGAGTGCGTCGTCGTTTTTGAGCGCAACAAGCACAAGCTGCAAATGCGCGTTAGCATTATTTAAAAGAACAAAAACATGTCAGACTTGACCTAAAGTTGCATATGGAAGACTTATTTTTGTTGGACTCAGTTTTGCTGTACTCAAGTTTCACAAAAAACATGGGTGTGCTTCTATTAGAGAATGTGCTTCTATTGGAAACAATACGGTAAGTCAAAGCTATATTTGTGACTTCTCCACACAAAATGCAAGAAAAAAAAATGCAAACACGACTTGAAACAATTCAGTATGCATGTCACACGTCTAGTTGGAAGTGAAACTTTTAACACCCCACCTTTTTAGATCTCTAAAGTTAGACCCAAAAGCATTTTCTAGGGACTTCCCTCTTGTACAGATGTGTTGTGAATGTACTATGTTGTTTATAATGAACCAGTGTAAGATGATGTAAAAGAAGTCGTTGTTGCCAAATGTTTCTAGTTCCTCTTAATACCAACTCAATTGGCCTCGCTTTGCAACATAATTTCTGTATGGATGCTGTTAAAACTTTGTGGTTATCCTTACAGAACCCTGTTGTTGAAATTGAATGGCAGAATATGACAAAATCTTTACTGTTTCATTACAGAACATAAAGTCAACAAGCCATAATCTGAGCTGTCTCTGATTGCTAGCATCTAAACCTAACATACAGGTGAGGCACCAGTTTGATCCTTTGGGCAATATCTCAAGCCATTATTCTCCATGAGTTATAAAACTTAGTTTTCTAATGTCTACATGTGCTGGAGCATCTCTTGATTCAGGAGCATTACCTTAGTAATCCTCTTAGCGGTGGGAAAGTGGTTTAGCAAGCCCATTCTTTATGACAGCCACACAAATGGGAGGATCATTAGTCTTAGGGGCCCCAGAGGGGATGGCGTGGGGGGCCGTGGTGGGGCGATCGTCTCGCTTACCAAAAAACTTTCCACCCATGATGGACCTCGGTCAGCCGTGTGAACCCACTGACTCCTTGCCTGCAGCAGGACACGAGGATGGGAGACACTGGTTGACGATCAGAGAAGAAATATCTATATTTTTGTATTTTGGCAAACTTATAAACTTACAAAACTTTTTGTTTTAGAGATGAGTGTATCACGTCATAGATGAAAGGAATAAAATAAATTGTACAACGTTCTAGTGTCTAAAATGCTCTAAAATCTCAGAAAAGCATGTTCTACGTAAACTTTTTATGGAATACAAGCACAAAAATTTACCAATTTCAGAAACTTTTTGATCTTTTCTATTGTTATTTTTTTGATCATTTTCTTATCACTTTTACGTGCATCTTTTGACCCAGCATGTCTGTTTTTATGTACAAATGTAATAAAATCATTGACGTAGTTTTATTCCAACAAGCAAGTACAAACTGTGAGTGCAGTTTTCTCAGTTTCACCTTTCACATGATTCCTGCTGCTTGTTTTTTTTTGTCGTAGGTGTTCATGTGTGTTTGTGTTTCTGTATTGGATCTCTTCAAGCACAGACTGTATCACTGTATCAAGAGAGAAAAAGTAAGAACATGAAGGTGACACGGTTCAGAAAGAGTAAAGTTCAGCCAATGCTTTGACACAAGAATTAATGGAGCAGACCTGAAGAGATTAGAAATGTTTAATACAAATGCACAACATTACACAAGAAGTTCTTTATTACATTTATAGCAGACTGGCTAAGCAGCTTAAGACATGGATACGCAGCTCATTAGCCTGGATTTGTATGAAGTTGTCTACTTGTGTTCATGCCAAACAGAACAAAAAATGTTTAATTATTTAATGTTTACAAGCTACAGCAGGCGGGTCCGTTTCGTTCACTATTTATTAAAAAATAAGGAGCTGGCCTTGTGATCTGATGTAATCAGACTTCATAGCCGTCCCCCTATCATCATCATCCTGTTTGGGATTTGTTTCGAGAGCACTGTGCTAAATACACTCATAGTTGTTAGAAAATATCTAATAAGCTTGTATTTGGGTTTTTTTAAAAAAATTATCTATTGATCCAATATCAAGCAAATGATTTATTTAACAAAGGAATTACAAATAGTTGAAAATAATGTCTGTACAAAGTGGAAATCAAAAGAGTCATTTGAACATTTCAAAGTATTAAATTATTCCAACTAAACTCATTTAACTTTGTAAAAAGAAAAAACAAAACTCAAGAGGATTTAAAGAAAAAAATCCAGCAAATGGTAATTCAGACTTGTAGAGGTTTTCTTGTTGATATCAAGAGAGTTACACATTACTTTCTACACCGGGTTGCCTGGTGGTGCAGTGGCCTCACACCAAGAAGGTTGGGGTTCAGGTCCCAGAGTGGGGGTGAGGCTTAAAACAATGTCCTTTCTGTGTAGAGTTTGCATGTTCTCCCTGTGCATGTGTGGATTTTCTCCATGTATTCTGTTATTTTGCCACCCTCCAAAAACATCCACATTAGATTAATTGGCTCCTACAAAATTGCTCCAGGAGTGAATGTGTGTGTGTATGGTTGTGGACAAGAAGTTCATAAGATAAAACAAAACTTTCCACACTCATTTTATTCATTTCCTGTGCTTTTCAATTGCTATTTTGGTAGAGAGTAAAGTAAATTTTGAGGGCCACATATATACCATGGAGCTTTTTAATCTGGTCTACTGAACGTGAATGCATGATGTAAATATGCATTTGTAATGTTTTTTTTTTCTCTTTTAAATTTAGTCATTTTCAACTTCCAAACTAACTTGATTGTTGATGAAATGCATTCATGCTGTATCGAACCAACCAATTTATCAGTTGCCATATATTTGTAATTGGCTAAAATGTTGCTAATTGGCGCCAATGAATTTCTTTCTAAAATCCTGCCCGCCAAACATTCAGATTCACAAAGTTTTCATGTCAGGAACTTTGACTTCTCCGGCATGGAAAGCAGAAACAGACCACTTTCATTTTGGTCATTGTTCTGTGTCTGTTCTGTCTGCATTCGGATAGGTATTTGGCAATTAGTGAGCAGTTGATTGAAAACCTGATTTACTCAAGTTTTTGGGCTTTTATTTTTAATTGGACAATTGCCCAAACACACTGTGTTTCTGCTCCTGGTCTGGTCCATCATGTCCTTTGGTCAGATTTGAGAACATTTTGTGGCCCATGAGTGGAATAAGTTGCCTTCACTTGATGTTGTGCGTCTATTTCTCAATTAATATTAAAAGCAAAATCTTTAATTGTAAATCATTTGGATGCAATAAGCAAAATAGCATATCGCGCTATTTTACCCTCAATTTTAACATTCTTTTCTGTAGAGACTGGTTCAGTAACCTACGATGACTTAGAACCGGGGTGTCCAACTCCAACCCTGAAGGGCTGGTGTCCTTGAATGTTTTCCATGTGTTCTTGCATCTACACACCTGATTCAGGTTATTGAGTCAATGTGTAAAATTTTATAGACTGTTGATTTCACTTTATGTGCATCAGCTGTATTGAACCAGGAACACATGGAAAACATTCAGGGCACCAGCCTGCCAGGACTGGATATGGACACCCCTGACTTAGAGGCTTCCTGCTGAAGAGCTTTTATCAATATGCACCAGAGAACTGAAATCCTCTCTTGCTAGTCATTTATTGGTTGAGAACATTTAGCTAAACGACTGTCAGTTTTTTTTTATACTTAGATACTGTTTGTTGCTTGTAAACAACATAAAGAGTTCATTTTATAACCAAAATCAGAACCTGCGGCATTTTGAATTTTTTTCATATATAGATAAAAACTTCTTTTTCTTTCTAAGAGTATTTGAAATAGCAAAAAAAAAGTTTTTCAAATAAATTCTCATCACATGAGCGTAAATAGGATTTCGTCCTAAATAATCCAGTCATGTAACCTCAACTTATTTATAGTTGTTATACACAAACCATGATTTAAACTCCTATCAGGATCACATGGGAGTATTTTTATCATATTAATTTATGTTGTCAGAAAGAGCTAAGCTGTTCAGAAAGTTTCTCAATATGGAGTTGCTCTTTTGGGATAACTTGCTCTGTTTGATCTGAGGTGACGACCAAAATAGTGTAATTTTAGTTCAGTGGGTCTATTATTGGAAATGACTGAGTCCATTCAGTTTATTGTGCTTGTGTGTTACTATGAGTGGAGGTATTTGGCAAAGCAGTGTAACGGAGTCTGTATGACTGATCGATTTCTCGTGTACATGCTAACCAGAGCTCTTTCAATTCCAGGCTGGTTGTGTTGACCAAGAAGAGACGTGCTTGTTTAACCAGACACTGAAGAATGATGTATTGTAACATCTCTACTCATATAAAAGAGGTCAGTAACTAGATCTTGGTGTAAACACAAGACTAACACAAAGCAGGAAATATTAAAGGATGAAAACGTCACTGGTGTTTTTAGGAAACTAACCAGAAACACTTTAGCCATCAGTTTCCTAAAGTTCTTAAATCTTAATCACAATTTTATCTGACCTTGTTTCATCCAGGTGGGAAAAAAAATCTGTGACCCACATCTAAAATCTGTAATCCTAAGACTTCTTCTCGAATGAGATCACACATACGAAGGAAAACATCCGCATCGCCACTGTCGGTGGTGGTTGGTGTAATGAGATTTAAACATTTAGCATGGAAACAGAACATGAGAATTGTAAAAAACTGTGCACTGAATGGTTTATTTAGTGATACTACAAAATAAAAGCTTGCTGTGATTAAATTTTATTCTGTAATTAAGGATCTGAAACATTTACTTCAAATGTAACCACTACATTTCAGAAAAGCCCAACTGTTTAAATGTGAAACAATTCTTTAAAAAATATGATCAGACTAATTGCTGAATGAAACCAGGAGTAAAGTGTTCCTGTTAGAGTCTATTAGAGTCAATAGAAATGTAGCAACCAGCTGATGTTCACTGGATTGTGAACAATTTTTAGCTCCCACACTACAAAAAAAACATCGTAACAAATCTGCCAATAATATTTTAGACTGGAATAAAGTGGAAAATTATAAAATAATCTGTAATTCTGAGGACGCAGTGGTTGGCACAGTGGCTGCACAGCCAGAAGGTTGGGGTTTGAGTTCTGGAGTGGGATTGAGCCTTGAAAAATACTGACCTTTTTGTGTGGAGTTTACATGTTCTCCTCGTGTACATATGTGTGAGTTTTCTCCAGGTACTTCGGTCTCCTACCACCCTCCAAAAATATACATGTTAGGCTGATTGGCTGCTATGAAATCGCCCCTAGGAATGAGTGTGTTTGGTTCTGCAACAAACTGGTGACCAGCTGGGGTGTAGCCTGCCTCTCGCTTGAGATCAGCTGGGATGGGCTCCGGCACACCCCGCATCCCTGTTAAGGATAAGCGGTTCAGGAGACAAAACAAAAGTTTGTTTTCTCAAAGAGTAAAACACACAAAATTAAAGAAGTAGCTTGCCGACGGAAAAAAAAAAACTGAGCCGTGGAAGCTGTTAAACATGAAAATAAGCTGTCCACTCCCACTGTCTTATAAACAACAAAATATGGAACAGGTTTCCCGTTTTGATGGGGAAAATAAAATGTAATCATTAAATGGGGACTTTCATAAGCGAGTTCAGCGGGCAAAAGGGACACAGGCATCGGTGAGAAAGGAGAATTGTGTTAACAGGTGGAGAATTAAACACAGTTATGTAATGAAGGTCGGCTTGGTTTTGTTTGTTTGGTTTTTTTTTTTCTTTTTCTGAAATATCTGCTTCACCTCGCCACTCAGATCTGTAATCTCACTGTGACCGTTTAGCCAGACACAGAGGAACCATGGCATTTCCTTTGATTAATAGCATTAGAAAGCATAAAATTTTATTAATGTCCCGTATGATGGACGGTTATGTTGAGAAGCATCTTAAACAGATTATTGTGCTCTGGTTATTTGTACTTTATATTGACGGAAATCAGCAATAGCGACATAGTAGGAACAACAGGAATCTCCATGTTTATATAACCCTAAATAAATTTATTTCTTGTCAATCAGTGAAACTCATCCTCCTCATGAAACTTAATGAACATCAGACGGTATGACTTATTTAACTCTGTTATCTCATTGTGTTCAACGTAGTTTGCCATGCTGCTTTTGCACAAAAAGTTTAATTTCTTAATCATATTTTATTAGAAGCGTCTCTTTGAGCAGAGATTATAAAACAAGTCGGACCTTGAACATGCTTCCAAGTAGAAATACTTCAAATACTCAGAAGCTCGTGGGTTTTAGCATTCCTTCGCATACATAACCGCATTTAATCATATTTAAGTGACTGGTATTTTAATAAAAGATTATATGTTGGCTAAGCACTTCAACATGTTGGAGCAGTCTTTTTGAATTGAAAATATTTTATCGAACCCTGAAAGGAAATTTGAGTGCTGCAGTGCAACTAGAAAGACCAGGAGAAGAAGAACTAGTAACTACTTCCAGACTGGTAGTTACCGACTATAGAGGAGGAAAGGTTAAAGAATTTGATGGAGGATGGCAGAAATGCTTTTCTATACCGTTCCTTTGAGCAGTGAGGTTGCAGGAGTCTGGTACTGAAACTGCTCTTAAGATGGGCAACAGATTCATGATTTTTATCATCTTTATTGAAACTAGAATGAATCCCCGCTTTTTTTAAACGCACAGGTACATTTTTTTAAGCACCTCCATTTACATTAATTTCACCTAGTTTTAAAATAGTTTTTAAGTTTTCAGTGTTCGTTTTGTCTTCTAAACATTTTATCCCTAACGAGGTCACGAGGGTTACTGGAGCCTATCCCAGCTGATTTAAGGTGAGAGGCAGGGTATACCCTGAAAAGGTCACCAGCCTGTTGCGGGGTCACAAACACACACAACCATCCATACACACACACACACACACACACACACACACACACACACATTCCTGAGAGCAATTTCACTATAGCCAATCAGCCTAACATGCATGTTTTTGAAGGGTGGGAGGAAACCGGATCAGTGTTCCAAGCCTTGTCCCACCTGGGACTCAAACCCATCACCTTCTCACTATAAGGCCACTGTGCTAACCACTGCACCACCGTACAGCCTAGGTTTATAGCTTTAATCAGTAGTGTTTGAAAAAGAACATCCTTAAAAGGACAATATAAAGGGTTGTGCATACCGCTGCTTTGTTTTCAGCGTTTCCTGACACTTTCCTGTTTGTCATGACGACGTTTAGTCATTTTCTCTACAAATCACCAGAGACATCCACACGTGGTGGCGTGAACAATAAAAATCTTAAACCTTTAACACTGGATATAAAGTAAACTGATCCAAGTGTCACTAGTTCAGACTTTAAATCTTGAGTTTGATGGTTACTGACGGTTAACAAACGAAGTACTTTTAAGAAACATGTAGAGAACTGAGAAAAGTTTTTAGAAAATGTGTTGTGTGTAGCATTCATTCAAAAAATAAATAAAAAGAAGTCAATTACTTTGAGTTGGGTTTTTTGATCCTTTCTAGAGAAACTTGGTAAAGTTTATAAAGTTCATTCAAGAACTTTGGGCTAACATGTGGTGTGGGAATGAAGGGTTTTTGAGAGGTAATTTTTTTGAAAAAACATGTTTTGAGATTGTCCATGGCTGACAAATCTTGTTAAATTAAGCCAAAAAAATCTGGTTGTACCACCTTTAATATTACTTAGACAACCGCAGAATTTTTATATATGTTTGGGCAACTTTCATCTTTGAGCTTGGTTCATAAAGCCATTTAATTACTCAGTTCCATTGTCCTCTGTTTATCCGGGGCCGGGTCGCTGGAGCAACAGCCTCTGACGGGAAGTCTAGGCTTCTCTCACCCTGCTGCATCCTTCAGCTCACCCGAAAGGATCCCAAGGCATTCCCCGGCCAACTGTGAGACATAGTCTCTCCAGTAGGTCCAGGGTCTGCCTCTAGGTCTCCTCCCGGTGGGATGTGCCTGAAACTCCTTACCAGCGAGGCGTTTGGGGGGCATCCTAACCAGATGCCCGAACCACCCCATCTGGCTTCTCTTGACAATAAATTCTGAGATATTTAAATTGCCATGGCAACCGGTGAAAATATTGCATTATTTCTACATCTTTAAATAGTGTTTTTTATCAGACAAACTGAACAATTCCATCTTGATGTTTTATTTTCTAGCAGTTTTTTTAATGTGGCTCAGCTTTGACTTCTTCTTTCAGTATTTCCCTTCAGGGGTCACCACAGCAAGTCAGTTTCTTCCATCTAACCCCATTCCCTGCATCTTCTTCGGTCACGCCAACTATCTTCATGTCTTCCTTCACTGCATCCATGAACGTCCTCTTTGGTCTTTCTCTAGGCCTCTTTCCTGGTGGTTCCAAACCCAGCATCCTTCTGCCGATGCACTCTCTCTCTTTCCTCTGAACATGTCAAACCATCTCAGTTTGGCCTCACTGAGTTAATCTCCAAAACCTCTAACATGTGCTGTTCCTCTAATACACTCATTTCTAATCGTGTTCATCCTGATCAGCTTTGACTGAGTTAAACTCAAAGTTAAACTTCTAACTTTACAGCTACAGTAGACTTGCTCTGCTGTACCCACCTCATTCAACTGGAAGGTGGTAACTATACACCATAAAATGAGATAATGACTTAAGTTTTGTCATCAAACCTTTGAACCTGGCTGGTCTTTATTTGAGATCATTGCCTACGTTTTACAGCCATGAAGAAATGGGCATACATTTGTAACTACACAACTGTTTACGTTTTAAGTCAGAGTAAAGAAGTATTGAGAAATGCGATGAAAGTAAAATAAACATTTACCACAGCCGGGTAAATTTTACCATTGCGTAAGTAGTCCGCATTTCCTTTTTCATGTAAATTAGGAAACTGCTGTTTGATTTTTTTAATAAAATAACGGATAAAAAAGGATTTACATTATAAATTCCACACTGACCCCATCTGAGTCCTTTGAACCTGTTTGTAGAATAACCTACATATTTCCCTCCGGCTGTGATTGTCTCTTTCCTGAAAATAACACAACAAATCCGTTTAAAATGACAATGTACTGGATTTCTTGGGAAAAAATGCTAAAGTTTGATGCTTCCAAGCTTTTTCTATTCAATTTGCGTAATATAGTTCAAAATACAATGATCAATATTTTTTAGGGCTCCTTTTTTTTTAACCATAGGAAGACAGTGTTGATTCAGACATCATCAAGTACATTTATAACATATTTCTGACCTGAAACATTTGTTTCAACCTGCCTTTTACTCAAGGCGTTAATTCAAACTCAAGCTTTCCAGGAAATACGATAGCAAAAAATGTTTTCCCCAACTTTATCTCATTCCAAGGAAACATGTACATGCATGTGAAGAACTGTAGCTGAATGGGTTTTGGAAGGAAATACGAAAGAAATATATTGTGTAATAATTAAAAGAGGTTGTGTTCCCCATGGTAAAGCTGGAACAATGACCTAAACTGTCTGTCCCAAAAGGAGTATTTTCCACCACATCATTGCTTGACTAACAGATGACTCTCTTAACTTTATGACTTCCCAAAGCAATAAGATAATTACATTGTTTGACATCTTTGGCACATAAAATAACGGTGGGCACAATAAAAAGTTGTAAAAGTACAGATAAACACATTAACATATTTAAAAGGATCATAAAAATTGTTTTTATTGTATTAATCGCAGTGTTTTTCAACCTTTTTATACCAAGGTACATCTTTCCACAAAAAATCTTGAGATACACCACCAACCAATAAATGTTAAAAAGAATTCTCTGCTTTAAATTACAACCTGAATTTTCTCTCCATCTCTCAAAACATATAAAACATACAATCCACTAACCGGGGAAGTTTTTGGGAGGGCTGGGCAGCTGCATGCACAAATAAGCAGAGTGGGTTGCTATGGTTGCAGTACACAACCTATCGCAGGACTATGTTGCCTATGTCTAAATTAAATAATAAGATTTTATACTGATAAACATAAATGAATATGTTTCAATCCATTTTTTTTTTTACAGAAAACACCATGTGATCAAACTAAACAATCTTTGGTAGCTACCACTTGAACCCGATCCCAGTATGATGTGAAATAGAATCCTTTCCCAAGAAGCAACTGATGATCTCTCACGGCACACCAGTGTGCCACGGGACATTGATTGAAAAACGCTGATCTATCGGACTGATTGTCTGATACAGATTAATGAAAAACCAAATTGTGCAATCAATAGGTTTGCTCACACACAAAAAGGGGGTGTAAAAATCAGATGATGAACACAATGAAAAGAGACTTAGACATGAGCCATAAGGACCCTCTTGCAGAAAATGTATTGATACAGGGAGCAGTGTATTATAATCCTGGTAAAGCAGGATGATACAAATAAAGGCAGATGACCACAGGTAAATAATTAGCAGGACCAAACTTTAACTGAATTATACATATTTAAAAAGAATCTGTGATTCAGTGCTACAACCTATGCACAGAATGCAAGCTCATACTTCCTGATCAGGAGAGCGCCAAAGGCAGAGCAGGAAATGAGAATAACCTTGAGCATAGCAGAGGCCGACAAAGGAAATAAGCACACAAAAAAAAAAAAAAAAGCTGATCATATCATTGTGTAAGAGTTGTCTGTAAAGGTAGTCTTTCATTTCATGCAGAAATTTATCTTCAAGTCTTAAAGATAGTCTTTTTTTTCGGTTCAACACAAAATCATTAACTTTAAAAACTTGTAAGAGACATTTATTTATTTATTTATTGTGAACAGTTTTGTGACAACAAAACAATTTTTACAATGTAAAAGCCATTGAGAGAATTGTTTTGTCATACTGGGCTGTACAAAGATAATTGAATTGAACCCTATCATCACTCCACCATTACCGTGCTTGAGCACTGATGCAAAAAAACGTGTAATCATGAGTTCGAGGAAAAAATCTCCTCCCTTTCTTTCTTATCTTGCTACTCAGGTTAAACACCACCAAATGATGGTGTTCAGTCAGAATTTCTTTTCAAGACGTTTGTATCGGAGCCTGTCCAAACAAGTCAAACTTGTTAAGTCAGCAAACCAGGTTCACTGTTGTAAATCATTATTTGGAGAGTACAAGCTATTGTACGTACATGAAAACTAGAAAGTTAGTTTACCCGTTTGCACTCATTTTGATTTAAAACGGAAAATTTGCACCAGCTTTTGGGCATTTCAGTTGTTTAATGTTACAAATATTATGCCTAACTGAAGACACAAAATGCATCACAGATTATGTATTGGCATTCCAAACTCTCAACACTTTAGCCTTTTTATCTCTAATCTCCCATTGAAACACTAAGGCAGACATTGTGTACGCATGGGTATAGCTACGGCTGAATGGGACTAGTTTTGCAAATTAGGTTTGCTGCTGACTCATGACGTTGCAAGGATAATGCATCGTGTTGAATGCGTACTTCTGGTATAAAGGGTGTGACAGTCATATGACCTATAATGACGTGGAGAGGTTGGGGAAAAAAGCCAGTGGACTGGAAAAAGCTTCATCACAGCTTTTACCTGTGGTGTTTATTTACCTTTCCAAAAACTCTCCCTGTATACACGTCCTGTTAAAAACAGGAAAACCTCCTAAACCTCTGAAGGTTTTTTTCTTTTCTCCAAACACTCCCACGACCTGCTGTACCTGACTAACTTTGTTGTCCTGATAGGTCAGTATCAAGAGCAGATACTTTGGGAAGTTTCTGTCCTTGGCTGAAGAAAGTTTCACACATGGATGGGGTTTTTCTCACCGTGTTGTCATCTTTGCCCAGATGTGTGTCATGCAGCACCTTGCAATTGGACATTAGTAATCAAAGAACCATGTCTGATCCTTTAACACTCTGAGCAAGAGCTGACCCTACTCTCACTCGAACACAGTGTACTTCTCACGCCATTATTCACTCTTAAATGCTGGCAGATTAACAACCTCTGCTGCCCGGGAAACTCTTCCTATTGAAAAGATGTGCATTAAAATGTCAGACAGGCAAAATTGAGCAATTGCTTGTAGAAGACTGATTGAATCTCAGTTGATCTAAGAGTCTTCACACCAAGCTGACAACTGACCATCGTGCACTTCTGACCAGAGCAAGTGTAACACTGGTTTATTGTAATCTTGCTAAACAACTCACTAGTGTCAGACTCCATCAACATCTGCTTTTGGGGACTCATTTAATCAACTTCAGAAAAACAGCTGACATAATATGTTTTTTTTAATTATTTTTTCCATAGAATGAAAGACAAAATTATTTTGAAATGAAAGGCCAAGCTTTTTAAGAAATTAGCCCAAACCTGACTTAGTTAGAGAGACTTATCTAGAATTTTTTTTGTTTAGTCGGGCTGACATTAGGTACTTGGATTTATGCTATTGTCAACCTAAAGCAACTTTTTCCATTTTTTTTTGCATATCAATAAAAAGTACATTATAATCTATTACAATGTGAAAGGTCTAAATATTTTTTTTTAAAAAATTGATCAATGGGGATTTTTATACAGAGCATTTGAGCTGCCGTAATCCCTAAAGATAATGTGGATAAAAAAATCCTTTTTTTTTTTGAAGGATAGACCTGTGTCGCATCTCTAAAATGCACAACGTGTCCAACCTTGAAGCAGATGTGCCGTACATACAGCAGAAGCACACAGAGGGTCACCTCGAGCTACGAACAGATTAAGCTGCAATCCACTCATAGGCTCATTGAGATCAAACAACAAATATACATTTTTTAAAAACTTTCTAATTTGGTGTAACATTTAGATGGTAGGGTGAGGATAACGTGTTAATGTAAAAACATTTATGCTCTGAATTTGGTAAAACATTTAAGCTGCTATCAGTGTAAAAGTGTAAGAGGTATTTTCAAAATGTTTTAACTTGGAGATAACAGAGTGTCTAACATAGTGGCCAGATGAAGGCATCTCTTCCCGGCTGATCATCTGGTTTCCTTTTGTTTGACCTTCATTGCGATGGAAAATTTTCAGGGAGAAAAGACACATGTTTAGTTTTTTTTCTGTGTTATATACAAAAAATCAAGACTATTTTTTTTTTTTTTTAGAAAAGAATAATTTTATTGTCCACTCTTTATGACCTTGAGGCAATTCAAGGTTTGTTTTTCCCTGTTATTTACCTTCTCTGCCCTTCAAGCTGAAGGATATTGCTGTCATGTCAACACAGGGTGTGTTAAAAGTCACTCACAAATATTTTTGTCTTTCATCAGATTATAAATGTAGTGTCTTTATAAAATCACATGATCATAACACAATACTTACCTTGGGAATCTCAGACCCAAAGAACCTTTCGTTTCTATGACAACGGCACATATTCAGTGTGCTTCTGTGTGTGTGTGTGTCATCATTGTGTGTTTATGAGAATGGAGACTCTCTCCTGCTTGATGTCTCAGAAGACTGAACTTATGTAACGTTGCAGCATGATGCCAGCTAGCATGCTTTTATAGAAACATAACAAAAAGTATTGTCACAGGGATGAAAATTAAATTCACATTATGTTATTTTGTTAGCATTTTTCATCCTGGTGATTTTCATCTGACACAAAACAATCGGAAAGAAGCTTTTTCCTCTCTCTTGGAAGCTTTTATGGAGATTAAATGTTTGTTATGTAACAATGAGTCAAATCCACACACACACCTGACAGATGCGTGTGAGGGATATGCTAATCTACTGATGGATATTAGTGATGGGAAGGAGAAAAAAGAATGCACCATTTATCATAAAAAGCAATCAATTCTTTTCACAAAAAAGTAATAATTAGTATAAAGGTTGCCTCTGCAATGACGCAAATGAGCTTGTAGGCCTTTTGCCTTGAAAAATTAACCAAATTCCCACAAAAGTTATAATCATTCCATATCTCTTGAAGAATCCTGCCTTGCGTCATAACATCTATCATTTTTTTCCCAATTGTTGAAATGTATTTGTATAGTGGTGAAGAAATAAAGATAAGGATTTTTTTTTTTTTACCGATAGAGAGAAAGCATCGAGAGTGTGGAAAGTGTGGAAAAGAGGTGAAGAAGCGTGTTCAGGCAGGCTGCAACGGGTGGAGAAAAGTATCAGGTGTGATGTGTGATAGAAGAGTTTCAGATAAAATAAAAAAAAAAGTGTACAAAACCATGGTGAGACCGGCCATGCTGTTTGGTCTAGAGACAATGGCACTGAAGAAAAGACAGGAAACAGAGATGGAGGTAACAGAGATGAAGATGTTGAGGATCTATCTGGGAGTGACCAGGATGTACAGGATCAGAAATGAGCATATCAGAGGAACAGCACATGTTAGAGGTTTTGGAGATAAAATCAGAGAGGCCAGACTGAGATGGTTTTGACAAACCAGAGGCCAGACTGAGATGGTTTGGTCCAAACCACCTTCCAAACAGAAGGTGGTTTGGAACCACCAGGAAAGAGGTCTAGAAGGAGACCAAAGAGGAGGTTTATGGATACAGAGAAGGAAGACATGAAGATAGTTGGTGTGACTGAAGAGGATGCAGGTGACAGGGTTAGATGGAAGAAACTGACTTGCTGAAGGGAAAAGGTGAAAGGAGAAAGAAGACGAAGTTAGAAACCTCGGGACAACACATAATTCTTCAAACTTGAACTGTATCCAAAGTTTTGAGTATAAAGGTCAGCATGACCCACAATAAATCCAGGTGTCCACTCCGTAGAAACAACTTAACCTTGCAAGAAATCGACAAAACCCCAACGATTGATATGAAGTTTTTTGCATTGTTATTTCATAATAATTCTACTTATAAAATAAAAGGATCACAAATGTTGAAATACCAGCTCCTTACATCTTGTCAAACATGCAGAGAACTTTGACAACTTTTTTCTTTTTTTGTAATATCACCTATTTATGACAAAAGTGACTGAAGTTCTCAGCACTTCATGCTCTAAGAATTTTTCCCACATAGATAGTTGGTTATTAACGGTGGCGTTATCCCTGGAATTTACTCCATTGTATAGAAAAGTACAGCTAATCCTCCTAAAAAAGAGTTGTGTGTGTATGTGTATTGAGGGGGAATCAAGCGTCATGATTTGTGTGTGATGCTAGAAATACCAGCTAAACAATTACATTTTACTTACTTTTTTTTTTGTCTATATCTCAACAAAATTGTCTTAAATATCTTCAAATATTAACTCACAATCAAATCAAAGGAAAGAAATAAACCATTAAACTCCCTAAATACACACATTTACTGAATATATTTCTAGATATTGACATGTTTTGGAATAAAATTGAAATGTTACTCAATTTCTTATTTTGAGGACATCCCAAGCATGTGCTAAATACCTCCAGTAGATGCCAGCTACCACACAGGAGCAGGGGATCTACTTTATTCCTGTTGGCCTAATTTTATTGGGTTGCCATGCCAAGAATGTTACTTTATTTTTCCAGTCACAAACATGTTTTTATATGTATAAACTTTTCCAGTTTGTCAACTGGGCAAAATTTGCAGGAAAAAAAATGTACGAACACAATGTTCGTGAAGTCACATTTTTATTCATCGTGTTGAAACAGCATCACTGATACAAAACAAACCACCCTTTATTTGGGTAAATTACAAATCCAAAAAGTTTAAAAGAGCAAAGACACTGAACAGTTGTGACGCCAATGCTTCTTCAAAGAGAAAGTTTCATTAGAAAAATAGTCAGGTGATATTTGTCCGTTTAACGATCATGATGAACATTTAGTTTATCAAAGTCTGGCTCATATGTGCACAAAATCATCCGAATACCTGAGAAACTCAGTGTAGTGTGGAAAGTATTTGTCTTTTAACTTGTCTTTTGACTCAATAACTCGCACGAGTTATTGAGCAAAACGGCCGAACAAATTCCGGTTTCCGAATTCACTTCCGTTTTCCGGTTAGTTAGAAGGCATACGTAAGAAAGGTTAAAAACTTTTGCTCGTTAAAGGATTAAGACAAAGAGGTCAGAGCTCTTACAGTTTTAGATTCAAAGCCACAACCTAAACTTTGTCAAACAATCATTATCAAAACATTCATCATGAGTACCCTTCAATTGTGAAGACTTTTCAGGCTGAAATCGACTTTGATTCAAGTATTACGCAAGTAAACCTCGATAAAACTGATATTTGAAGAAATGGCTTCTTTGCTTTTTAAGGCCAAAATTGACTGAGTTTTGTTTTTATTAAAAAAGAGTGAATATTATAAATGTGAATGACTGATATGAAACAGGTGACAAAGTGTTGAGTAGTTTGCTCTTCATTGATGAATTGTGAGGATTTTTTTCTTCGTAAAATATGAAAATAGACATATCGGAACAAAATTTCTACAAATGTACAAACATCAAAAAGGAAAAAAAACTACTGTCATACAGTCAGAAAGAAAAAAAAATCTAATACACGTACATATTTATATAATATATATTTACTAAAAACAAACACCGAGTTGTAGAAGAAATTTTGGGAAAGTCTCCAAACAACCCGCTCACAGGCGATGAGTCTCAGTGTACCATAAAATACAGATTATTTACAGAGCATATACAAAGTGTCAAAAAAGACCCATGTTTGTAGTCCAAATATGCTATTTCATTCGAAATATCTATTTGTTCCATGCACTTCGATCCACAAAAGATCGATAAATGTCCACTTTGGCTGGAGGAATTTGTGTGTAACGGCATAAAGGTGAAACAATCTGAAAATTTGATGCCAGATTTACTAATAAAAGGCGACACAATTAAAGGCCAAACGTGAGAATATACAAGGCACAATTTCAAATAGTTTAAAAGCTTTTAAAACTAATTTTCCCGTAACAGACTGGCGACCTGTTAGAGGTGTACCCCGTCTCTCGCCTGAAATCAACCGGTTTTTGGCTCTAGCACCCCAGTGATCCAATTGGGGATAAATGGTTCTGAAGATTAAACAAATTCTAAAGCACCATAATTTTTGTTAATTTTGATTTTTTTTTTTTTTCACAATTTTTTTTAAACCATTATTACTAAAAGGAATAATCTTGATTTTAAAGAATTATTTGATTGAAAAATTTCTGATTTAAGTGTAGTTTAATTGCAATTAGATCAATTTTTTGTAAAATTATTGATTGCTAATGGTCACAAACTAATCGTAAATACTAGTTATGAACGTAAATAACTCAGGCACTTTTTGTCATTTTTCCATCTCTTTTAAAACTTGTTTGCACAACAAAAACGCATTATTGTTGAGAAAATCCCAACAATTTTCTAAGTTACAAAAAGACACTTTTTCTACTGTTTCTTGTAGCGTTGGCTTCGTATGTGACATGAAAAGAAAAAAAGATATTAAACTTATTTAGCAAACCTGGAAACTATTCAAGTTGAATAGAAAAAAAAAATTGAAATACGTAAAAATTTCTTTAAAACAATAAGTGACGATGTGGGTATTTATGATTTTATCAAATATTGTACCAAATATTTAAAAAACTAACTTTATTTGTCTATTTCAAGTAAGTGACTTTAAAATAATCCAGTTGTATTTGATTTTGCCTGCTGTAAGTAACATCCTTCCAAATGTTATTTTAATGCCTGATAATAAATAAAGTCCAGCATGTGTGTAGCTTTAAATGAGCGTCCACAGAGCCCCAAGAGGCCAACTATGAGATTATGTACAACACTACCTTTTCTTCAGTAGAAACATCAGATTATGTACATTCATGTTCAGATCCCTCTGTGAGAGTAACACTGAAAGCACCGTTCTGCTCCGCGTGGACGGGAAGCCCAGGACGATCCATAAGATTGTGGTGCTAGGAAGCTCTAGCACTGACGCGACCATGTGCATGTGACTTTGGCAAAGAAAAAAATCTGATTGTTAACACATTCCGCGACAATTAAAATCAGTAAAGAGCTTACCAATTGACCTGTTGTAACTAGTACTTTAACGTCTAATAGCTTAATGTAGATATGTCCAAATGTGTCTAAACAAACACACTATGTGAAAAACAATGCTCGAAGTGCTTCTTTTTTGTATGATATGATGACACGCTCCACCTTCAGATGTCTTTTGTTAAAAGTTCAGATGACAGACAGAAGATGACATCATCGGTCCAGCTCTCGGTCCCATCACAGCCGCAGGTACAGCTTGGTTTCTCCATAACTGGGATTAGCAGTGATGATATCAAGACAGTGAAAAAATGAGGTTGTTTGTAACGCCAGAGGAAGGTTAACCCTCTGATTTGATTGTTTTGTTACAAATAAAGTTCTCAGTATGAGTGTTGTGGAGATGTTAGGATTCATTCAATGAAGTAAAATAAAAGTTGGATTGATGGATTGAGGCAAGTAGCAAAAAAAAAAAAATCAAAGAAGGTTTTAATGCTCAGTGCTGGAGCCAGGGGGGTTGTGGATCCAGTCGAGGACAATGAGTGACAAACTGCCAATCATAAAGACAACGCCCACAACCAGGAAGATGTGCGCCTGAAGAGAGGAAAAATGGATTCAGTAACGGGGGTCTGAAAACTTTTTGTGCAGTTAGCAAGGAATACTCCTGTTTACTCACTCCGATCTTCTGCGGCGAGTGCATGGGTTTAGATTTAACCAGACGGATGTAGAAAGCAGCAGGTAGAATGAAGATGAGCATTGTGGCTGCAGAAGCACCTGCAAGAAAAAGAAAAAATCAGTTAACAATCAAATAGGAGCAAATATTTCACCTTTTTTTTCAAAATAGAACTGTAAGTTTTTTCAATATAGAACATTTAAGCTGGCAATATTTTTCTTCTATGAGGCTAAAATTAAATTTAAATACATCCCTCTGATAATCCTCTGACAGTGTGAGACTTATTTCCTGTTGAGACCTGGATAACCAGGCCGTGTGTTTGCCTAGTGACTGCAGTAAGTAGGACGCTTCATATAGCTGAATATCACAAGTTTGTTAGGATTTTCAATATGTCATATACAAAGGTTAAAGTTGTTATCTTGGGACTGACCAATGAAGCCGAAGATGTCCCTGATGGTGGGGACGAAAATGACAAGCAAGTTGTTGAAGGCCAGGATGCAGGCGGCGATCACAAGGTGGCGGGTCCAGCTGAACTCCCGTCCGCTGAACAACAAAGTAGTGATGGAGGAGCGAATCTGAGAAGACACAATTTACTGGTTTAGATAAATCAATCCATCATACAGAACAAAAAAAGACAGTTTTCAGTTAAATTGTTTAATTTGATAAGTTCATAGTTAAACACTTGTATGGTGTTTAGTGGGTTAATCAATGAAAACAGTGTGTGTGTTCATTCCCACACTTGGCAAATGACTCAAGTGTGTCAAGCTCTAACCAGCCTGTGTGTTTGTATGTGTGGGAGGTGGGGGAATGTGGAGATCCCAGCTAAGACGTCCTGTGCTCCTGAGCCACAGGCAGCTAGCTAAAACCTGTAGTGGGTGAAAGGTCACGGGGATCGGCAGAAATTTGAGGCTGCACGGAGAGCTGGAAAGGAACAGCTCCATTTCAGAATACAGGAGATTAACTCCCGCCGTGCAATCTAAGCTGGAGATTGCATCAGCCAGAGGTGGGAAAGAAGGTGGGGCTAACACGGGGAGGGGTGGAGCTACTCATTTTTTTAAATATTATTTTAATTTATAGATTTGATTTAAAATTTTCAAAAGTGTTACTAATAGTAAATACAGTATGTGCAATTCTGATCTTTCTAGACTTCTCTAAAAATGAGATGAAGATTTATTGCAGTGTGAAGGAACAAAAGGAATCACAGGAATTTGCTATTCAGTGGCGTGACTGAATTACATTATATGTATTGTGAGGCGCCAACGTGATATATGCCAAACCCTACGCGCTGCCAAGGAAATGCCTCATCTCATTTCTCTACAAGAGATAACATGAATTTAGGAGAACATTTAAATCCTTTGTACCCCCACCCTCCCTTTCAGTCTGATTTAGACCCTCTCTACCAGCTAGCTGTTGCATAATTTGCTCGGAAAACTTGAGCCTGGATGCTGCATTTCTCTCCGAGGCTCCAAGCTTTTCAGCACCCGCCTGCTAGCTGGCGCAGAGCCTTTGGAGGCAAAGGTGTGATATTTACACACACACATGCACATCTGGCTTTGACCAACTAGGTATACACTCGTTCTTAGATGTTTCCAGGTGTGCCATGCTTGAGATTCAGTTCAAAATTTAAAAACAGATACTTATTTAAATGTCTGATTTTGTCTGTGAGCAGGACGGAAATAAAATAGGAAGCGAAACTTTATGCAGAAACAAGAAAAGTTTCAGACACCGAAAAGAATTTAGTCTCCAGCCGAAGTCTGAGAACTGGGACATGTCTGACCACGTAAAGCCTTTTCATTATGTTCAGGATCCATACAAAGCTCTGAGTGATCTGGCCTCTTAAAATCTATCCTTCACGTGACTGTGCGCCCACACACACACACACATACACACACGTACGTTCCCTCTCACCCGCTTACGAAGCCAACTTTAATCTCCGGTTGAAGGTCGCCAACGTTTTCTAACAAAATACAAAGTCTGGAGAATCCAAAATCTTAAAGGTCAGACGGGAACTGGGCGACCGCGAGACAAAGAAGCTTCACATGCAGGATTTATCCATCTTTCAGCCGTTCGCTTCGATTTACAGTCGTTAGTCTTAAAACATTCTTAACACCACAACACAAATTCACTGAATGTTCCCAAACTCATTGAAGAGTTTTATTATGTTTTTACACATTGAGTAAAAGACGTTAGAACCACGTTCAGACTAAATAAAAACTTAAAAATAACCCCACGTGTCATAACACAGTTTCTCCCCTTAACAGACTAAATCTAATGTTCTATTTTTATCACTATTCTTCTGATATAACTTCTAACAAGAGATGCGTATAAGTTAGTGATTATTATCATAAAAAATAGCAAATGCATTGACAAAAGGATTTTTGAGAAAATTTGGGGGAAAAAACTCCCTCTGTCTCCACAGACAACACATTAATTGATTCAGACAAACAATAGAGAACGATCCGAGGCTGTTTGCTAGACACGATTTAAATGTAGAGGAATGTCTGTCCCTCCCCTGTCTGTCTCATTGTCTCCTCCTCTTCCTCACCCCTGAAGGTGATGGTCAGTGTGAGGATTTTTCCACTGTCCACTCTGATCCCAATTGAAAGCGTCTGTCGGTCTCTTATTAAAAAAATAATATGCAGACGTGGAGAATCATGGGAAATTACAACTAAAAAACATAATCTATAAAATATAGGTGACAGATATAAATAAATGTGTGTTTTATAATAACTGCTGCATCATTCTCTCTGTGTTCTGTTGTTGAAAAACAAAAACTGTGCTGCCATCTTCTGGCCAAACCCTAAAACTACAACTACCTCAGAGAAAAATCAGTGACTTTAAAAAACAGCTGCTCATCTTCACACTGACCTAACTGTGCTTCTGTGTGTGTAGCCGAAAGCTAAAACCAGGCAGGAAACTTCCACTGTTCTCTCGCAGTCCGATAAGGCGAAAGCTAAAATTATCCCGCGTCCTTATATGGGCGAGGAGCAGTTCTGCATGAATGAAAGGACGGTGATGATGTTTTCTGACTTGAAATCACATGGAGTCTAATACAGAAGTCGTGTGGAAACAAATCAACTAATGATGGTGGGTGTTGGTGTAGTTTAAAGGTGTAGGTGTTTAAGACCTCGCACTAGAGGCGAACAGTGTGTTCTTTTAGACTGAAAGGGCAGAAAAAACAACTGTGCCAGTAAAATTTTGTAAAAAGATGTGTGTTTGTGAAATACTCACAGGAAAAAGCACGATGGGAACGGTGAGGGTGACGGCGGTTAAAACGGCTAGACGCACCATCAGCAACAAGTTATCAAACTTATAGACTTTGGTGAAGGTGTGGAGGAGCTCTGCTTCCACGTTATCTGTAGCAATCAGTAAATAGAATGTATAGCACGTAGGGATGGTAAAGCATTAGATCTAAGTGTGTGTGTGTGTTGCTGTTCTTACCATAAAAGGTGAGGTAGCCAAACAGAGCTGACAGCATGTACATGATGAGCATAGCTAAGATGGACAGGTTGGAAACATTCTGCATTTTTCTCCGACTGCGGCTGCAAACAAAAAAAAAAAAACCCACACACTTTTACTTTTAACACCCTCCATAAAAATTTCCAAGTGAACTGACACCTAAGAATTTAAAACCTGTTTCTTTCAAATTACTAGCCTTTTAAAAACATTGTAAGTTCATAACTACTACTAAGACCTCGGGTAAAACTACAAATATTTCATATTTTGGCTTCTACATGTGAAATTTTCTGTTCTGTTCCGTCATCTTCCGCTTATCCGGGACCGGGTCGCGGGGCAACAGCCTCAAACGAGAAGCTCAGGTTTCTCTCACTCCAGCTGCATCCTCCAGCTCACCTGGAAGGATCCCAAGTCGTTCCCCGGCCAGCTGTGAGACATAATCTCTCCAGCGAGTGGTCTGCCTCTTGGTCTCCTTCTGGTGGAACGTGCCCGAGACACCCCACCAGTGAGGTGCTCGGGGGGCATCCTGACCAGAGGCCCGTACCACCCCATCTAGCTTCTCTCAACCTGGAGGAGGAGCGGCTCGACACCGAGCTTCTCCCGGATGGCAGACCCCCTCACCCGATCTCTGAGTGAGAGCCCAGCCACTCTGTGGAGGAAGCTCATTTTGATCGCTTGTATTCGCAATCTCATTCTTTCGGTCACCACCCACAGCTGGTGACCATAGGGAAGGGTGGGAACAAAATTGACTTGTAAATCGAGAGCTTTGCTTTTCGGCTCAGCTCTCTCTTTACCACAATGGACCGATGCAGCGTCCTGGTTATTGCTGACGCCGCACCGATCCGCCTCTGAAATTAAATTGCATTTGAAATTAAACTGACTAAATGTTGTTTTCTGCTTCACTAAAGCAGTGTGCTCAGTTTTTCTGATATGGAGGCATTACAAACATTTTTGTGATATGATCATTTGTAAACAGAGATGAAAAAACACCCGTCCATGATTCTGAGAAACTCTCGTCTTGAAATAAGTGTTTTTACTAGAAAGCAAAAATGAAACAGGCTGTGACTGAAAACTTGTACAGACAAGTCAGATTTAAATGTGAACAAATACTTACTCTTTCAGCTCGCTGTAGATGGGCAGCACCTCGGGGTGGCAAACAAAAGCAAAGGCCAGGATGGGCACGGTGTATGCAGTCTAACAGAAAAGAAGAATAATGATAGCGAATTATAGATAAATTATGGAAAAAACAGTTATGATTCCTTTTTAAACCCCATTCTTTGTGGAGCTATTCAGCTCCACCTTTTTGTGCCTGATGAACGTGAATGCGTCATGTTATATTCTTATCATGATTTATGATCATAAAGCTTCAAACAGAAATCCCAAACCAAACACACTCGAGGCCTAAAACGACCCCACCTTCCCTTAACATGCTGCGGCAGATGCCTGACATTCTACCAACAGGCCTTGGCTTCTCCTCCTTTAAGATTATGCAAATTTCATTTCCATATGCAAAGGTTTTTCTTTTTACTTTAAAGCACTCACCTGAGAGTTGAACACAAAGTATTTGGGCGTGCACATATCCTTCTCGTCAGCATGGTGTTCAAAGTGGGCACTGGTGAAGTTGTGCACGGTGTGGCTGGTGGCTAGCGCCGAGGAAACGTCAGAGCGTGAGAAGTCCATCTGAACGGAACTGTTGCGTAACGCATAGGCAGTGGCTTCTGAAGCGTTCATGCTTAGGTTGGACGAGTGGCCGGAGAGGAAAGGAAGAGGGCAGGGCATTTGGGTCTTTTTATAGATCACCTGAGACAGAGAACTATCATTAGTTCAAATTCAACGACTGGCGCATTGAGATGAACTGGCGAGTTTAATGCTGCTTAAAGTCAATCATTTTTGTTTTACCTGCTGATGGAAGCGTAGATTAAGAAAAAAATGTTTAAAGCAATGGTAGAATTATCTGAACTTACCACGCCAAGAAAGAAGACCATACAGGACAGGGAGAACCCGCTGGTGTAACCAAGGTAACCTACAAGGAGAAATAATACTTTAGATCCCATTTATTTGTTCTACAGGAACATTCACACCTAAATAACCACTACCATGACCAGACTAAGCTATAATTGATTGTTTTGGTCATAAGTTACAGCTTTAAAGTTTTATTTTGGTTGTTTGGTCGGTGAGGCCCAGCCAGCTGAGTCAGACCTGACAGGAGCCCTCGTAAATTACGTCTACTGGAACTGCAGTGTACAGTTACAGCAATGTTCATATGCTCCAGCTGACTAAGGAACTGCTCGGCATCAGGTACCCCAATGGCACTAATTACAAACGTCTGCGTGAACACCGATGTGTTTTCCAGTAAATGTTTTATTGTTTCCTCACCCAGATTTTTGAGGAGAGAGAGAGGCAGGATAACTCCAATGGACACAAAAACCACCAAATAGTTGCCGTTCAGATACCATTCGCTGTAAAATAGAACCACGGAGTGGGGTTAAATTCCTAAACTTAAGAAAAATGCTAAGAATGGTTTATCTAGACTATCTGTAACTTACCCAGAGTTTTCTTCAAGATGCAAGAAGGCTCGGATCACTTCAGGTAGTTCATACTTCACTATAAAGAGGTAGCTGGACATGGCTGTGGGAGAAAAAATAAGAAATCATCAAAAAAAAACTTCATAAAATTCTATTCAATTCAAATTTTTAGCATTAATGTATGACATCAATGTCATGTTTTGATTTACCTCCAATATTTTGCATAATTATGGATATAAAAGCGGCCATTTTCCCCGGCCAACCGAAAGCTCTCTCACCCAGCTTCTCATAGATGAGAGACCCTGTCGACAATACAAGTGAATGTTAGCGATGAAAAAAAAAACGATCACAATAATTTTTGAGTTTATATATGATGACAATAAAAATGACAGTAAATGAAAATCCTGAGACATGCCACTAAGCATTGTGGGTGCAAAGAGCATAGACGGCAACAACACTACGCTCAATTGACTTTGGAGTGTAGTAAACATACGTAGGTGTTGCTTATTTGCTTAGAGACTCCCTTATCGTATACAATGTAAATACCGTACTTGCATCATTTAAGCGTGTCACCTCAGACCTCTTTTATGACGTGCACACAAACGTTTATTCGTATTTGGGTAGAAAGTCTCGCGCATTATACTCAAATAAATACAGTAACTGGGCAAAAATGAGCAAAGTTTGGGGTATGTGCTCAATACTAAAGATATGTAAAATAAACTTATTCCACACCAATTTAGGCCTTTTAGGTCCAGAGTTTGTACCTTTTAATCTGCATTTGGTCTGTTTGTACTTTGCTCCCAGCAGCGCTTGCACACCATAATAATAACATCATTTACAAAGTGGGGTATTTAGTCTAAACTTTTTAACCAAAAATCACCAAAACAAACAAAAAAAAACCACCCTCCAGATAAGGGATTTCCAAATAAACTCTTTGCTGCCTGGCTGACATGTTGACAATATTCCACAAGCATTAAGCTGTGAGTGTGTTGCGCAAAAATCCAACTGATGCTATATTTATTGTTTTTATTGTGGGACGACAAATTCTTATGGTGTATCGTTATTTGATAACATATCGCCCTTCCCTTTAGAGCAGGGGTCCCCAACCTTTTCTGCGCCCTGGATTGGTTTAGTGTCTGATAATATTTTCATAGACCGGTCAAAAGGTGAAGCAGAAAAACAAAATAAGACCAGCCTGAAAAAATTGTTTTTTTTAATAAATAATAAACTCAAATCCACTTTGTCCTCACAGGAAAATTTATTAGCAGCGTCTTTATAACATGGAAACGTTCTCTCTGCTCTAATGCACCCTGGTTGCCATGGTAACTGTAAACATACCTTCAAAATAAAGGACATCACAAAAACAAAATGAATAAAAATACCAGTTAGGCTCTTCACAGTAAGACTAGATCAATCAGAGTTATGAGTTTGTTTTGCTGGAACCAGACAGTCCCATATTGACCTGAAACCTGAAGAGTGTTTCTAAGGTCCAGTCTACTCGTAACTCTGTACCTCCCCTTAGCCAAGAAGCTTCTTATAAATCTTTGGTTTTTATTCATTTAGCTAGTTTAGGGATTTAAATTTAATGGGATGATGTGTCAAAGGTGAGTCATTGATGGATGTAAGGAAGAAAATCTGGTCAATTTTCAAATTAAAACATCGTCTGGCTCGAATAATAAACCAAATGGAAATAATGGAAATTAATTCTTCTTTCTGTGCGGCCCTGTACCACAAGACCCACGGTCCGGTACCAGTCCGCAGCCAGGTGGTTGGGGACCACAGCTTTAGAGGAGGTGATGGAGAAGTCGTATCAAGCATGATTCTATCCTCATAGAAACTATCTGCAATCAGAAACACCCACCTCCTTCTTTAGCCGTCATGAGAAGCAGATGTACGGAGTATAAGGAGAGGATGGCCACCCCAAAGAGGAGGATTCTGTAGAAAAACAGAGAAGGACATATTGTTCAATTTGTGCAAAAAAGCAGCTGCAGCTGTGCCCTACTGCCTGATGGGACGCCATGTTTCTTTAGGTTGTAGCAGAACCGGTGCAGTGTCATGTCAATACGTCTCTTTAACACATTCCTGGCGTGCTGAAGCCCCCTCATACTGCCTTCAGCTGAACATTTTTCCCCCTCACTTGTCCTGTTGATTCCGGTTTCTGAACACCTTCTCATCGTGTTGCCCCTGCACGCTGACGGCGTGGCCACCCACACAGGGAGGTTGTGTGAGGCCGATATGAGGTGCAGGGTGACAGAAGTGTCAGATGTCGAGGAGGCATTTCTGAATGCTGCTTATGCACGTAACTGTCCCACCGGGAGGAGGACTTACTCCTTCTAATCATCACTCGTTTTTCTGGGGTGAGCTTACGTAAAGAGGACGATCCCGGTGTTGGCCATGGCATAAGATAGTCCCAGGATGCCACTGCCCATGATGGCGTTACTCAGGTTGAAGACGGACATGCCGAAGGATGCGTGACCGGGATGCTGGTCAGGAAAAAAAAAAAATTAAATAAACCCAAAAACATCCGACAATAAGACATACTGACTAGAAATAAATGTTAAAACCTTTCTAAACAGGCTATTTTTTGTTGTTTTGAACCAGAAAATATTTATAAAACTAACAAAGTCAGATATTCTTACATATTCCTCATGGTATTCTTCAAATTTCTTCTTCCTCATCATTCCATTGGAGAGGAATCTGTGACTTTCTCCATCTTCATTATCATCCAAAAATTGGCTGAAAAGATAAAGATAAATGAAACTTTAACACCACTTTCAAAATAAGCAAACAGAACCCTTTTCTTTGTTTTTGTCCTACTTTTTTTATCTGTTAAGGAGGTGATTATAACCTGATTTTATTTGTTTACCTGTTAATGGTGGCCTTTTCTGAATCGATTGTATCTGTGAAGTGATCGTCTAAACTCAAGTTACTATCATCATCTGCTTCCATGACGACTCTCTTCAACTCCATCCGATCCACAATTCCAGGCATGATGTGTGCACTCAGAGTACGAAGTGGTCGAGCTCGGCTTTCACGAGTTTAGACGTCAGGACGCGACTGGAAGATCGTCTTCAACCTCACTTTAGAATCTTCTTACCTCCAAGAAAAGCCTTTTAAGAATTAAAAAACATTGTTATTAATAACCTGAAAAGTAGTGTAATGAGATACTTTAATAAAGTTCAACAGAAACAGAGACGAAACAGTCGCTAATGGATCTGAATAATGTTCTCAGCTTATTTATGGAGCCCATTAGGGAGAGTCCGTGGTTATATAAAAAGATTTATTTGTCTTGTGGTTGGCAGGTATGTTGTGCAAAAGCAAAATTTCAAGGGTGATAATGAGGTTTAACTTCATCAAAATGAACAGGTTTCTGTTTTTTCTGCCAAGACCGACACTGCGTTTAGCTTCAGTTTCCTAGCAGCAGCAGGCTATGTAAGGAGGAGAGCCTGTTTGAGTCGGAGTAAAATGAGCAGAAAAATGATTTGCAGTCTTGTTTGTCTCTCACACAAAGAAGCCCTTTGACGAGGTAAATGAAAATATTCCAAACGCTGACCTAAACCCGCCAGGGAACAGAACTCATAGCAACGAGGACAAAACCACAACATAGATACAAAGAAAAAGAGATATTAATATTTATGAAATTACTTTTAGGTTAACATATAGCTGTTAAAAGCTTTGTAACTACAAAAAAACCTATAGCTATGATTTTTTTTAAGCTGGTGGCTTTACACCACACCTTCACAGAAACAAGAGTTGCTGGTTTGAGGCCAGGCTCAGATCTTTCCGTGTTGAATTTGTGAGTTCTCGCTGTGTTTTAGAGGGTTATCTTCCAGCACAAAAACTTTTGATAGACAACTATCTTCACAGACAATCAAAACCAGACTTGCCAAAATCTTGCCTTTGTGCTAAGCTGGGATTCGTTTCCTGAACTGAATCTTCTTACAATAAAAGCAGCCAGCAGAAAAGATTGCAGTGATTCTGTGAAAAAAAAAAAGCATAGCCTAACGAGGACAGCTAATCTCAGTGGTTCACGCTTTTCACTGCCAAGTGGATTAATCTGTCTCGTCGAGTTAACTCGACATGATTTTTGAACAACTTCCTTGACATTTTATACTCATGACTAACTTGAGAACAATAATGCATTTTTTTTGCAACTTTATAGACTAAAAAAAGGCATTTGCTCACGTTGCTATATTTGTCTTAAAAAAACAAGCTAAAATAAAGTAGCAAACTGCATTGTTTTCTACCACATCGGGTTGATCTGGGAAGTTAAAAATATTCTTTTAACTTCTTTAAAATATGCTCAAATGTTTCAAATGATTCTTATCTGGTCCCAGTAGATTCTTCTTTAGCAATCTTTAACACTTACATAATCAGCTACCTGTCAGTCAAACCTACCACATGCAACAAAACCCAACTTCCTGATTTTGAAAATTCTATTCTACAAAAACATGCAAAATACACGATTAAAGGAACAGTGAACAATTAGAAAATTAGGAATAAAAGAAGTAGTTTGTTAGTGATCTTTTTCTGCAGAGTTTGACCAGCAATAGACAGAAAAAGAACAGCCAAGCAAAAATGAGCACATACTTAAACTTAACAATTTGCTAAATGCCCCTACATTTATTTCTTATCAACATTTCCAGCATAGCACTGTATTTACATAAAAAAAATGATGTTCACTTACTTAAAAAGGGTCCCTACTGAAGCTCCAAGTTGTTTTGATTTTCTTATTTTCAAGTAAAACTATTTAAAAAACAACGAGGGGGAAAAAAAAGATGACAGACAGTGAAATGAAGTGAACGTGGTGAAATAAGTGTGTGAGCTTTTTGTAAGTACGGGTGGGTTATGATGGGCGGAGGGATGTGCTTAGTCAGCCAATGAGGACAATCTTCGTTTGTGAGTCTCCTCCCTTTTACAGCCTAAAGCTGGTTAATAACCTCTGCACATCTGTCTCCAATACGTACAAGTACACAGCTGGGATGTCCACGACAAGAGTGAAGGTTCAAAGCAGCTAACGAATAGAAAAAAGCTGCTAATTGATTAATTTAGACTAAAATAAATAGGCTACTCACGTGTAGTTAAACTTATAATCCTGCTTTTCTTACTGTAAGAAAACTGACATGTTAGAACTTGCCTATGATAGACATGCTCAACCAGACAACGTGGGCCGACTGTCAAGTGTATCGAAAAAAGGGGGGAGTTGTGCCACTGGTTGGCCAATCAAACGGCAAGGCCTGATGGGATGTCACTGCGCCCAAGGTTATGCTCTTGTCAATAAAAGGGTTTTTATCTCTGTTAACTTTGTAATGCTCGAGATGCAAACAGATGTGGTGGTCAGGATAATTTCTATGCACCAATCAGAGTAGATAAGAAGCTCCGAGTTCTGGGTGATGGTTTTTAAAACTTTCCATGACTCAGGTGGGGTACTATCTCAACTGGTTATGATGATTTATTTGAAAGAAGTCACTAAAGAAACAATATAAGATTAGTTTTTTTAATTTAAAGTCAATTACTAGCTAAGAATTATGCAAATAGAGCTGCACAGTGCTGAAGGGGTTAACACCATGGCCTTACTTTTTTTTTACTTTTACTGTACCATGTTTATCCCTCAATGGGGAAATTACTTTTAATGTATTGCACTACAGCAGACAGCCAAGATGGCACCAATGATGGGAGGAACTGAGGGTTAGGTGTTTGCTCCACGGACACCTAGGCTCAGTGGGTCCAGTGGGAATCAAACCGGCTTCTCAACCATTGAGCCAACGCCATCCATATACAGCAAAAACGTTAGGGGTTTGAGTCCCACAATATAGCGAGGCTTAATTGCTGGCTTTTCTGGGTGGAGTTTGCATGTTCTCCTCATGTACTATACACCGATTTTCACCGGTGCTCTGATTTCCTACCTCCCATTCTCCAAAAACATGCATGCTTTAAGAGGTCGTGAATGGTAATCTGTGTGCTCTGACGACAAACTGGCAACCTGTTCGGGTTGTATCCCGCCTTTCGCCTGTAATCAGCTGGGATAGTCCCACTCCCCCTGCGACCCTGACTGGGATAAGCGGTACAGAAGATGACTGAATTATGTAAACCCATATTGGGATTCAGTGGGGATGATTTGGATCAATTGATTCAACTCACTATGACGACCCTTCACAAAAGAACATTTGTCATTAAGAATGACTCTATAATCACAAATGTCCACATGGCTGGAGGGACTTTCCTCAGCTGCTTTTCTATTGTCTGTTACTCTAAATGCAAACCTGATCGTTCGTGTGAATAAAAAGTATCCATCAGCCAATCCCAGCAAAGACAGATCTGGAAAAAACTACCCACAAATGTGATGAAGTCAAACTGTTATTTGAAAATCTTTAAATTCCATGTTGAGTCATAGCTGATGATTAAATTTGCATAAACATTTTGTTTCGTTTAGTATTCTGAACCACTTATTTCCTAGCAAAGTCGCACGGGGTGCCGGAGCCTATCCCAGCTGATTTAAGGTGAGTAGCAGGGTACAACCTGAACAGGTCACCAGTTTGTCCCTGACATAAGCAGTCCCCTACGCTTACAATAACTTATTAGAAACAGTTTAACATGCCCGAACAGAGGCACAAACTCATTCCTAGGGGCAATTTCATAATGGCCAATTAACCAAACATGCATGTTTTTTTGGAGGGTGGAAAGAAACCGGAGTACCTAGAGGAAACCCTCACATACACAGGTAGAACATGCAAACTCCACACAGAAAGAGTAGTGTTTTGCATATAAAAATTTTATTAACTTAATTAATGAAAATCTGAAAAACACCAGATGTCTAAAAAAATATATAAACTTTTATTACAATAATTATTGCCATTTTACAAGAAAAATGTCACTTTCCTGCTGGAGTAGATTTTTTCATAAGTACTGTATCTACATTTTTGGTTTGTTTCCACTGCTAATCATCACATAAATGTGGCACCATGTTCCAATTGAAGGTAGATGGTCCTACCTCTAATTGACCTCAATCTTTATATGAAGCAAAGAATCCCAACACCTCCATCCATCACCATCATGACTGGAATCTGAAAGTTTCTAAATTAAGCCGAACACTTCATAACCCATGTCAGTGGTCGGTGGATAGCAGCAGTGTTGGTAAATCATTTGTTGTCAAGCCAGAAAAAAAAAGAAACATACTACAAGTAAAAAAAAAAAGTATGTGATTCTTAACGATAAGGGAATCTTTGAAATTTTTATGGGTTATATGTAACAGATATTTCTGTCCGTTGCATGCCAAATCAATCATCGCTGTGCTCTTTTTTTCAAAGTGGGACACTAGTTGCATAACATCTCACGAGAATAAGTATTTGTTCAACATTTGTTCCCAATTAAGGAAAACTAAATAAAGTTTCAAAGTACATGAACATATCCTCTGCTTATGTGGAAAAAAAGAGAGAATTTAAAGGGGAAACATCTTGCTTTACATTCATTACAGAAATCAGTTTATGATATGGGAGCTGAAAATTGCAACATTAGACGTTGACACAAAAAATTTAACCCAAGACTGGACCTGTATGAGTTTGGCTTAATTATTCTAGCTGTCAGGGAGAATCAAAAGTGCTTTAAATCCTTTAATTTTTTTATTTTTATTTCTAAGATATAGATAAGGCTACTTTTCACATGTCTAGATTTCACTTAGCTTCTTTGTTAACTCAACCCAATTGTCTCTGATGGAAAGAGTTTGGACCCTAAAAAACTTAGAGATCTAAACAAGACAAATAGTAAAACAACCAGAAACATTCAAACTTTCACTAAGTTTGAGCAACTCAAAGATATAAATAAGACATAAACCCTAATGTGAACATAACAAAGCATGAAGGTGCTAAAATTTTGCATTTTTCTTTTTAAAGCAGTAGTTAAGCCATCAATATAGGGGGGAAACTAAAAAGGATAGTTCTTAGTTTCTTGCTATTAACAAACTTGTTCATAAATAACTGTTATTTTTGTTTGCATGGAACTGGTAACATCGACATATCGCCTAAGAACTTAAAAGACTGAATACATTTAAAGTTAAACTTTTTTCTGCAGGAAGTGTCCTAAATCCCACCGACTAACTTTACAGCCTGACATGTTTTTCCAGATAATCGACATTGTCTTTGCCTTAAGCAGAGCAAACTTTCTCATACGACATGTTAAAACAACTCCCTCATTATAATTGTGCTCCATAAACTCTAGCTATACAGTTTCCAAAAAAAAATCTGAAAGTTACTTTGAAGCAACAAAGTGTCCAAGTTGTTTAATGTAGTTATCTTCACTTTTCCTTAGTTTATGAAGATACTTTTCTCATCTGCATTCTTTCCATCAAACGCACACATCACAGCATCAGCCAGATTAAAAGTATCTCTTTGTATCTAAGATCTCTAAAAATAAGTCATGTTTACAGATTTGCAAAAGAGGGACAGATATCTATGTCAACATCTTTGTGCACGATGGCCAGTATTTCTCAACACTTTCTACTGTCACCATTCACAACAACATTAAGAGCTCTGACGTAGTTTAACACCACATGATATGTTCACGTTAGACTTTGTGCCAAACACTCAGATCACCACCCTTATTTGAACAGTGAATCAGTAGAAAAATCTGGACAAATTTTTTTCCTCATTTACTAAGGAGAAAATACTAACAGTGAAGGAGTTTGTTAAGAAGTTAATGATGATTGTGATGTTGATGCGACCGATGAACAAATAAGAGTTTTGGTTCTCTGTCACGTGCCGGTGAGGGTACATTGGCCTTGTGTTTGGACCGTTCTGTCCTTTCGAGCACAACTCCTACTTACAGTGAACCTTACATACCCTTTCTTGTCCATCTTATCAGCCAGTATTGATCTGTCCGTCCATGTGTGCGAGTAGTGACGACAGCATCACGCTTTTTGTAACAATGCGTAATACCTGTCCTGCTCAAGGTTTTAAGCTTGACTTCAACAACAAAATGGACATAAGTAGCAATGCAACCCAAGTATTACTCAAGATTCTAAAAGTTCACTTTTTGCAACATCATGTCTTCATTTTAAGATGATTTAAATCCACGTAGTCAATGAAAGCAAAGCTGAACTTTGTGGGTCATTGTGAAGCAATTTTATGTTTTTTTGCATGTAATTCATGTGTTTTATTCATGCATTTGCACCTCCTCTTCATTATGAATACTTAGTAGAAGACTGAACCCCCACCTTGGTGACCTATGATTCTACACCAATTTAAAGAAAAAGAACATCTTTCTCTACAATTATGCATTTATTCAAGCAAACAAAGCCGACAGCCAAATATATTCACTATCTCCAGTCCAAGTTAATAAACTATCTTCTGTTCCAAGTAAAAGTCACTGTCTTCATTGCTTTCTCAGGTTTCACTTAAATGCGCTGACAGTGTTTGGGAAAACTGCCAAACATTTGTCCTACATGTGCCAAAGCACAGCTTGCCAAGTCTTTGTGTCAGTGATATCCCCTCCTGTGAAACCGACTCTACATCTGGTTTGACCGTCATTCACGTTCCTTGTTACATCAGCCAGGACCAGCAGTGCTTCAGTCTGAAGTTGCGCAGCATGATCTGACCTACATTTGTCATTCAGCCCAGAGATACCAACGAGAAGCCAGAATGTACAGCCAGACTCCGCCCTGCCGACAGGTGTTCCAACTGGTGCTGGTATTCCCGACCTACTCGCAACTTTAGCTCACTGAGGAGTCTTTGTGGGTGTTTAAAAGTCAAAACTAGTTCAAACTAGCCCCTATCAATCAGGAGCTGAGTATGGTTTTGTATTCCCAGGTTGTCTGCTCTGAGATTTTAGATTAACTTTACTGCTCTGACACAAAAGATTTATTACAATATACTTTTCTTTAATAATGCAGTTTGATAATTTTATTTTCAGATTTCAAAATCTAACTCTGTCATAGCAAAATGTTGGAAAATGCACAAAGAAGACAGTTTGGTTTCGTTTGCTGAAGTTACAAGCAGACCTCAAAAACTCTCAAAAATATAGTCACACCTAAAAATGTCCTTGGGCTACACATGCAGTCCACTGATGGGTCTTTTTTTTCTGCAAACTGGGAGCAGAATGTTTTGTGTTCATCTTCAAGTCTTTGGTAGTTATGTGTCTCTTTCTGCAAAATTTCTCTCTTTGGTACAAATGCAACCAGTGAAAAACTCCTTCAAAGCATGTAGTTCTTCTATAGAGAGCTCTCTAGTTCCGCTTTACTTCACTGAGCCTCCAGAACAATTTGTTCTAAGGGCTTTAACAACATAAAGTACAGTTTACAGGTAGATCACGATGAGTTTTTCTACTAATTTAGATCATGAATCTTTTGTTGATTTGTCTTCAGTTTTTCTAAAACAAGAAATACATTCATAGCCGATAGTGACGGAAAGTTTTTTAAATACTTCAAACTAAAGGGAGTAACACAAGGTTAAAGACTGCTGTTTAAACTTTACTCTCCAAACGACACACCCCATTTATCAGGTCTATAATCCTTCTCAAAACAAAATGTTTGCCACAAAGAGATTGCCTTCACCAAAGAATAGTGCCTGCACACCTCTTTCACCGTAAAATACATCTTTTTCCAAGAGTCACAAATCCTTCTAGAACATAAATGAGGGTGGAGCCTAATTTATGTAAACGCTTGTGAGTGTTTCATTAAGTAACACAAAAAGGCAAAATGAGTTTGAGAATGTTTAGTCACTGTATGGTAACAGGATATTTTTAGCATGCGGAGTGGCATTGACAGGTTTTGAAGTCACCATAAAAATATGTTAGTCCCACAAAGCTTTGTTTCCGGCTCCCGGACAATCATTTAGAAGAATGCTATAAAGATAAGTGTTTCAGTCCCTTTAACTTTTTTCTTTCTGGTTCTAAAATGACACGAATCAATTACCCAATAGGCCTCTAGAATTAAAAGGGCAAGAAAAGACATGTATGAAGCTTTTAAACATCACCTTATCTTTCTCTATGACCTTGATTTTTTAATAGCTGTATTAAATTAAGAATGGGGCATAATAAATTCAATCCACCCAACAGAGAGGTACTAGAAAATCTTGTTTCTTTGGATGCTCCAAAAACTTTAGAAGCTCGTAAATTAAATCAGAGGTGAATTTTCCTTAAATGAGTTGCGTAACAGTTTCATGAGAGCATGTCATGTTAAAAACTGACTGTAGTCATAACATGTCTATTAGCATAGGGAAGGTCTCTGCAGGCAACTCTGCTAGTTACATAAACTTTCATCTCTATTCATTGATTAATCATGTTTTTATTTATTCTAATAATCTATGAAATGGATGAATTTTACTTGTAGCATGAAGGGTACAAAACATCCACAAGATGCAAAATAAGTGCAGTTTTGGAGATTTTTCTGGTTTGTTTCAGTGAATGCAGAAAAGCAATGAGTTGCAGTAAGAATGCATGTTTTAATCATGCTGCACAGAATTTAGTTTGACCTTTTTATATCAACTTGTGGATTAAAAATACATAATAAAATTTAAGCTGGAGAGTTAAAGTAATAGCCAAGTAATAACATAGTAGTTATCTGTCATAAATAAAGAGGCATGGTCGGTGGCTACACCCTACAAGCTACCTCTCACAAAGCACACTAATGTGTAATAAATAAATAAGAAATAAGATCGAAGAATTGTAAAGTAATAAATGCACAATAAAAATAATCCGATTGTAATTTATTTAGTTTAATGATTAAAGATCCATGCTTAAATAGCTACAGATTAAGTGATCCAGTCAAATTAAACCGCCCGCTCCCACATCATCAAACATGGTGGTTAGAATTAACCAGATAATTACACGTGGTGTAAAAAAAAAGTAGAGATCAAGTGTTTATTTAAAGATCTTACCGAAAGATCGGGATAGTAGAGAGCTACAGCAGACAGAAGAAGAGGCGGATTACTGAAAACAAGAGTTGAAGACCCTTCCCATTTAACAAGCAAGAAAGACTGAGTGGAAATTTCCATCTGCCATGTGATGATGGTCACTCAGCAAGCATCATGTTACAGACGCTGCTGGGGAGCGTAGAGATCATCCCGCCTTTTTTAAAAAGAACAATTTTCACTTTTAAAATCTCTTAAATTGATCTCCCCCTTCATAATATATTCATATTTTTATTTATGTCCACATAAAAGGTTATTATAATGATTTAAATACAAGCTTGAGATGTTTGGTTGTGTTTAAAGTGGGTTTTACTTCATGTTTAAGCTAACATACGAGCTGTCCTTTTGTGGCATCCTTCTGTTTACATTCCGGGTGGCCACGTTGTTCCTTTCGGGGGTTGATTGTAAAAAGAGGGGGGTACTATTTTCTTTTTTTTTTTTTTTTTTTTTTTACTGACTCATTTTTAAAGAGACGGTAAATTAAAAAAAGAAAAAAAAAAAAAAGAAGAAAACCCAGTAGTTAAAAATAAAATTAGTCTAAAGATTTACTGCCAAATTGATATTTTATAAAAAGCTCAAAAACAAAGTAAATGTTTTTATCTTGTTAGTTGAGTTACTTTTAGATTCATTCATAAAATTTAATTTTCCAAACTCAATGACCAGATCTGGCTCGTCAGCAGGAGAGATATTATGTTAGTCTGTCAAAGTTTTTTTAACAAAGAAAAAAACTATTTATTATTTTATAGCTGCACCTCCGATTAGAGAGAAGCCAAATGGGGTTGCTCGGGCATCGGGAGGCATTCTAATGCTTTGGTGGTGATGTGTCTGATTCGTCCCACGGGGAGGAAACTCAGAGGCAGATCCCAAGCGCACTGAGGAACTATGTCTCACAGCTGGACAGGGAACATCTTAGGATCCTTCTGGGTGAGCTAGAGGAGGTAGCCAGGCAAAGAGAAGCCTGGGTTTCCCTTCCGAGTCTGTTGCCCCTGCGACCCCGCCCTGGATGAGCAGAAGAAAATGAAACGTAACTATCAGATTATATCAAAATACTATTAATTTTATATACAGTATTTGATTCTTCCCCTTTTGTGAAAGAGGTCATAAATACAGAAGTGTTGGGTTACATTGATTATTTTAATAGTTTTGCAAAAAAAATTGAGCGCATTAGGGCGGCACAGTGGCCTCCCAGCAAGAACGTTGGGGTTCAAGTCCTGAAGTCCTGAGGTGGGTGTGAGGCTTTCATCACTACCCTTTCTGTTTGGCTTTTGTATGTGTATCCTGCCTCTCACCTGAAATCAGCCGGGGGTAGGCTCTGGTGACCCTACTACGGATAAGCGGTTCAGAAGATGAAACAAAACTGAGGACTTATTACCCCGTGTCGTTTCTTTTGAAAGTACAAATTATTGTCATGAGGTGGGGAAGTTGGATTCAGATGCACAAACCAGTTTTATACAATTTGAGGGAAGGAAGAATGGGGTGAGGTAGGAATCTTTCGGTGGTAACATGGGCAGACTTATGGTCCTAGATTCAAACAACCTGGCACAATGTAGCAGCAGGAGCTGGCCAAGATAACAGATGACTTGTCTGTAGAATGAGGGTCACCAGGGTTTATAGGAGAAACATGATACAGGTGTAAATAGTAGGGATAAGGCAGTTGCAACAAGATGTGAGAAATTAGGACAAAGGGCAGAACAATTTCTGACTTGCTCTGTAAGCTATCTCGGATGCACACAAACTTTTAATTAAATTCAGTTTTATCAACGTGTTGATAAAGAATTCACACACATTTAATAAAAAAGAAACACATACCGGTAATCAAACTGATTAGTGAAACAATAACTGAAGCCAACAAACTCAGGATGTTCTTGTTATTTGATCTTTTTTTGGTGAAAAAAACTAAAAACAAAATAGCAGTTATGTGTATGTTGAAGGTGAGGTCAGACGGACATATTGTATACCCCCTCAAAGGGATAATATCACTCTGGAACACACAATCATTTTTTCAACCTGCTATTTTTTTTAGTTATGTCCAAATAATAACATTTATTGCTTGAAATCTTCTTTTAAAAATGTATATTTTATTTGTACATTTTTAATATTAGTCTCGAACTCTGAGAAAAAAGTTGTAATATTTTCAATTTGCAAGGCATTGTTTTAGACATAAAATTAATAAAAAAATCTGAAAAACTCAACTCAAATTTGTCAACAGATTATTATGAAAGAAAAACAATTGTGGTGAACACTGTTTATCAAAAACACCAATACTGGCTATTTAATAAATTTACCGATTTGTGCGAATGCTATGGATGTGAACTTTATCTTTGCATAGCTTAAAATGAATACCTACAGTGTTTTCCTTCACTACTTTTTACAAATAAATTGTCACTTTTATAAAGTCCACCTGACTAGATACCTTCCTTTTGTAAAGATCAACCGTTATCTGTCTTCTATTTACACAACATAAGAAAAAAAGGTGACCGTCTGAAATCATCACTAAGCTTTCAACTTTTAATGGAACCTGGCAGCTATTTTTCAGACATGTTATTTTCCTGAAACAGTACATCCTTTTTTCTGGAGTACATAGACTCCAGTGAAACCGTGTTTTACGTTCTTGTACCATTTAATCTGTACAGTATTTATTTGTTGATGTGAAACCTTTTACGAATATGAATCAAATGAATGGGAAATATCAAAGCGTTAGTCAGTTTTGGCTAGCAACATAAAAGCAGATGAAATATCAAACTGACATCATCATTCAGATATTTGTGCATGTATGTTTGTATGTGTGTATTTCTGCATGTTGTGTTTAACTCATTTTGACACACTGAGTAAATCTATTGATATAAATAATCTTAACATTTCTTCTTGTGTCTCAAAAATTGTGCTAGATTTTCTTTATTGAAAAGCAGGATGTCGGTGTGAATTGAGGTGGTGGATAAAAGAGCCTTATGGCAAATCACTGATCCATGCTGGTGAGCAGCGCCTCTACCACCACTCTCCCCCCCAAACGAAAGCCACTGTATCAAACGAAGAGTTTGATTCTGCAGTAGATAAACTGAAACCAGCATTATGTAGAAATATGGAAGTTTCTTTGATGTGAAACTCTATGAAGTTCGTGTGAGTTTTCACCTGGCTTCCTCGTGCAGTTAAAATATGTGGTAAGATAACTTGAGGAACGAGTGTAACTGATTGAAGATTATCTTTGTATTGTTTTGTGACATATCTGAGACACGTGCATTTGAAAAATCTCTTATCTCATCTTCCGTGTACACAGGTGTTTTGACAAGGGCAGGATTTCCTAGACTTCACACAACACTATTGTGAACTTGAAAATAATTGCTTGATAAAATGCCTTGTGGAACAAAGTTTATTGAATCATTTACTGTAAATGTGAAATTTGAGTTCAGAGCTCACCTTCTTCTCTCCTATTTTTGTACGACTCATAATCTTTCATCTTTATGTCTTAGTCTTTAACTTTTCTTGCTAAAATATCTTTTTTTTGGGGTGCAATGTCAATACTTGTCTTATTATTTTATTCTGCTCTTTAAATAAAACTTGATCTGTCCCTTTATTCTTTATTTGACTACTATCTGCGGTAGGCAGCCATGCTTGCGACAATGGCGGGAGTAACTAGGAGTTAGTTGTCTTCTCCAGGGACACTTAGGCATGGGCCCAGTGAGAATTGATGTTATGTCTTTGATTGAAGTATGTGTCAGAGTGAGACGTCTGTCTCTTCCAAAGATCTTTTATAATTTCTTAAACTAACAGCAGAGTGAGAGGTCTCGAAAATAGTAGATCTAGCATTAGTCTGAAATTGAGAGGACGGAAGTAGACTGCGCTCAAAACTTGTTGAAACCTGGGATAACTTTAGTCTTTGTAAGTATTTTTTGTGTTTATGTGCTTTGTTTGCATGCTCAAGATTGTATTTCATTTGATAACGTGTGAATCGCGTCTTATGTAGTAAGACACTTAGGATGTGGGCGCGCATGTTTCAAGCTAAGCTAACGTGCGCATGTTTCAAGCTAAGCTAACGTGTGTTTGATCATGGAGACTCAGCGTTATGTACAGCTCGTAATACACTTCTTTTGTTTGTTTTGTTTCAGTTACTATTATCACGTACATATATATACGTACATATATGTATAATCCTGTGAAGAAAGAGTCTACATAAACAAGAAAAGCAAGCCTTGTGTGGGAGTCTCTTTTTTCATTGGAAGAGTTAGCTGGCTGTCTAGCTGCACACAGTCACGTGTCGTGAGGACAGCACAGTAAAAAGACTTAAATAGAAGAAAAAAGACTTCTATACGGCGGGTTAAACAACACTGAGCTACACAGTCAACATGAGTCTACGCTCAGGTAAGACTTACTTGAGAGATTATGAATCACAGTTCGAGCCAGAGGCAAACTCAGAGCAGCAAGCTGATGACCAGGCTGCTACCAATCACCCGGTTCCTGCAGACCAGCTGTCGCCTGAGAGGCAGCCGTCAGAGAGGCCGCAGCATTCACCTCCACACAGCGTCAGGTCCAGAGCCACCAGCAGACGGTCGCACACCACAGCAGCTTCAAGTGTGTCAGCCATAAAAGCATACGCCAAAGCCCAAGCAGCAAAGGCCCAGCTCCGTTTCGCAGAAAAAGAAGCTAGTCTGATGAGACAAAAGGCGAGACAACAGGCAGATTTGGAGGCCAGTCTCCATGTTTTGAAGTGTGAAAGGGAAATAGCAGCAGCTGAAGCAGAAGCTGCAGCCTATGAAGAATTAGAAAGTCAGAGCGGGGAGTCAGACCCAGAACTTCCTATTACAGGAGAAACGTTTAATGCAGTACAACGCACAAGTGATTATGTGGAACAACAATGTAAGCTAATGGCGCCACCTAGTGCTACACATGATAGCGCAAAATTTCAAATGCCAAGTCGATCAATAATAACAAAAGAAACTCATGTCCAGTTCCCAATGAAAAACGAAGTTAAACATGAGGACATACCAGAAGCTGTTCCAACCAGCACATTCTCACTCAAACCCCAAGCTCACACCTTTTTGCCTACAAGTCACAACCAAATAGAGCAAAACAGCGTACAAGATTTTGCAAAATATCTCATCCGCAAAGAAATAGTTAGCACTGGCTTACTCCAATATGATGACAGACCCGAAAACTATTGGGCATGGAAAGTCTCATTCACGAGTGTTACTAAAGACTTGAATCTGTCCCCTAGAGAAGAGCTAGACTTGCTCACGAAATGGTTAGGGCCAAAATCTTCAGAGCAAGCAAAAAGGCTTCGCGCAGTACACACCCTCAATCCCGCTGCAGGTGTAAAAGTGGTATGGGAGCGTCTAGAGGAATGTTATGGCTCCTCAGAAGTCATTGAGGATGCTCTGTTAAAAAAGTTGGAGGAGTTTCCAAGGCTGACAAACAAAGAGAGTGGCAAATTAAGGGAGCTGGGTGACATCTTGTTGGAGTTGCAGTGTGCTAAGTCTGATGGTACACTGCCAGGTCTTGCATATCTAGACACGGCTCGAGGGGTTAGACAAATAGTTGAAAAACTCCCCTTTAACATGCAGGAGAGGTGGACCACTGTAGGTACAAAGTATAAAGAAGTCAATAGAGTGTCATTTCCACCTTTTTCTGTCTTTGTGCAATTTGTACAGCAACAAGCAAAAATGAAAAATGATCCAAGTTTTTCCCCATCCAGCTGCAGCAACCAAGTTACCACACGCACTGAAAAGTCCATTCCATATAATCGAAAAGCTACTGTTGCAGTACACAGAACGGAAATTGAGGAAAGAAAACAAGGGAGTTTTGAACAGAAGAAAATCGAAGAACCAGATCGTCTGTGTCCAATTCATAAGAAGCCACACCCTCTGAAAAAATGCAAGTTATTCAGAGACAAATCAATTGAGGAACGACAGGCTTTTCTGAGAGAGCATCGTATATGCTACAGGTGTTGTGGGTCTGTGCAACATATAGCCAAAGATTGTAAAGTAGCAGTAAAGTGTGTTGAGTGTGACAGTCCAAAACACTTGTCAGCACTCCATCCGGGTCCCACACCTGTCCCAAAAGATGACACCTCAAAGAATGTAGATGCTAAGGAGGACTCAGAAAACCATCCTGCAGTAGTCTCCAAGTGCACAGAGGTATGTGGACAAAATGACAGCCCACGCTCATGTTCAAAGATCTGTTTGGTGAAAGCATATCCAGAAGGCCAAAAGGACAGAGCTATAAAAATGTATGCAGTGATTGACGAACAGAGCAATAGGTCCTTGGCTAGAACGGACTTTTTCAACCTGTTTGGAATAAAAAGTGCACCTGTGCCATACACGCTGAAAACATGCTTAGGAAAAGCTGAAACTGCAGGTAGGAGAGCAGAACATTTTGTAGTAGAGTCCATGGATGGAAAAACAAATGTCAAACTGCCTCCTTTAATCGAGTGTGATTCAGTGCCGGACGAAAGATCTGAAATTCCTTCTCCTGAGATTGCTAAGTACCATCCACACCTTCTCCCTATTGCAAGCAAAATCCAACCGGTCGATCATCATGCTCCTATTCTCCTTTTGCTGGGAAGGGACCTCCTCAGCATTCATAAAGTAAGAGAACAGATCAATGGACCAAATAACGCACCATACGCCCAAAGGTTAGACTTGGGGTGGGTTGTGATAGGGGAAGTGTGCTTGGGCAAAACTCACAACACAAAAGAAGTCAACGTGTACAGAACACACATGCTAGACAACGGACGGACTACTCATTTTGAACCATGTCCAAACGTCTTTACAGTGAAAGAGGACTATGTCAAGCAGCCCCAGCAAAGCACACCTTTAATCTCAAATAGTGTGGACATTAAAGGCAACACACACAAGCTAGGTCAGTCTGTGTTTGAATGTACAGAGTCAGATGACAAGGTGGCACTGTCTATAGATGACAAAAACTTTCTAACAATAATGGACAAGGCGGTCCAACAAAACAAAGAAAACACCTGGGTCGCTCCATTGCCCTTTCGCTCTCCAAGGAGGAGACTCCCAAGCAACAGAGATCAAGCCTCAAAACGTCTATACTCACTCAAAAAGACGTTAGAAAAGAAACCAAAAATGAAAGATCACTACATCCGATTTATACAGAAAATGTTGGATAACGATCAAGCTGAACTCGCTCCACCTCTGCCCGAAGGTAAAGAACACTGGTATCTGCCAACGTTTGGTGTATACCACCCGCAAAAGCCAGATCAAATACGTGTTGTTTTTGATTCTAGTGCAGAGTGTGAAGGAACATCCCTGAACCAAGTGCTACTCAGTGGACCTGATTTGAATAATTCTCTGTTAGGAGTGCTGTTACGGTTCAGAAAAGAGCCAATAGCCCTGACAGCTGATGTTCAACAAATGTTTTATTGTTTTGAGGTGTGTGAAGATCACAGAGACTATCTGCGCTATCTCTGGTTTGAGGACAATGACGTCACAAAAAATGTGGTCGAATATCGGATGAAAGTGCATGTTTTTGGGAATAGCCCATCACCCGCTGTTGCCATTTACTGCATGCGGCGGGCAGCAAGCGAAGGTGAGCTGGAACATGGCTCAGATGCCAGACGGTTTGTTGAAAGACAATTTTATGTAGATGACGGGCTCACTTCAGTCGCAACACCTGAACAAGCAGTTGACCTGTTAACGAGAACACAAAACATGTTAGCAGAGTCCAATTTGCGACTACACAAAGTTGCCTCCAACTGCAGCCTCGTTATGGAAGCATTCCCTGCAGACGATCTAGCAAAGGACTTGAAAGAATTAGATCTTGGTGTAGATCCACTTCCTGTTCAAAGGAGCTTAGGACTATGTTGGAACCTGCAAACTGACAGCTTTACTTACCTTGTATCCAATGAGACAAAACCATTCACACGTAGGGGAGTACTGTCAACTGTCAATAGCTTGTATGATCCGTTGGGTTTTGCAGCTCCTATAATCGTGCAAGGCAAAGCGCTACTCAGAGAACTTTCAACTGAGGAGAGCGACTGGGACGCACCTCTTTCCCCAGAAAAAGAGGACGCATGGATCTCATGGAGAAACTCACTGAAAACTCTAGAAGATCTCCAAATCAAAAGGTGTTACAGTTCAGGTTCTTTAGGTGAAATGAAAACTAATGAACTCTGTATTTTCTCAGATGCGTCTACTGTAGCTATAGGTGCGGTAGCTTACCTGCGCTCTTTAGACACTCAAGGCAAGTATCACGTAGGTTTTGTGATGGGGAAGTCAAAACTAGCACCCCGACCTGCACACACCGTACCACGGTTAGAACTTTGTGCTGCCGTGCTTGCAGTAGAAATGTATGACTTAATCAAAGACGAGTTAGACCTCAAAATTGACAGTGTCAAGTTTTTCACTGACAGTCGCATTGTGTTAGGTTACATACACAACTCCTCAAAAAGATTCTACATGTATGTAGCTAACCGCGTCACACGAATCAGGTCATCCACTCAACCTGACCAGTGGCATTACGTTTCAACAGATGTGAATCCAGCTGACCTAGCAACTAGATTTATTCCAGCCGTTGAATTCAAAAACAGTAATTGGGTTACAGGCCCAAGCTTTCTGTGTTCAGAAAAACTCAATGAATCTCAAAAAGACTATTCATTCTCACTGGTAGAGCCTGAGAATGACAAAGAAATACGAGCTCATGTAAAAACACTTGCAACTACCGTCACAACAACTCAGTTAGGTGCAAAACGTTTCGAAAGATTTTCAAGTTGGACAACGGCATGCAGAGCAGTAGCCAAACTTATTCATGTTATGGTTTCTTTGAAACAAAAGACAAATAAACAAGCAGGATGGAGACGTCTGAAAGAGAATGTAAACACAAATGAACTCACTCAAGCCAAAAATGTCATCATTCGTTCGGTGCAAGAAGATGCTTACAAAGAGACACTGAAAATGTTAAAAGAAAGAAAGAAGATTAACACAAAAAATGACACACTCAAAAAGCTAAATCCGGTCGTGGACGAAGATGGACTATTACGCGTCGGTGGACGTCTCTCATCTGCTGACGTTACAGAAGGTGAATATCTGTCTACACTACAGAAGCGCACAAAGTGGACTGAAAACCAACCAAATGTCAAAGAAGGAGACATTGTGTTGTTAAAAGATCCTCTAGCCCACAGGAATGAATGGCCTATGGGACTGATAGTTAAGACTCTACCCAGTAGTGACAAGAAGGTTCGTAAAGTGGAGATACGGATCATCAAAGATGGAACTCCAAAGGTGTTTTTGAGACCAGTCTCAGAGACTGTTGTTTTGCTTTCGGAGTAAGATATTATCTATGTAAATTTTATGTTTCGATATGTGGTGATATAATATGTTTATATCAAGCGGGGAGTGTTATGTCTTTGATTGAAGTATGTGTCAGAGTGAGACGTCTGTCTCTTCCAAAGATCTTTTATAATTTCTTAAACTAACAGCAGAGTGAGAGGTCTCGAAAATAGTAGATCTAGCATTAGTCTGAAATTGAGAGGACGGAAGTAGACTGCGCTCAAAACTTGTTGAAACCTGGGATAACTTTAGTCTTTGTAAGTATTTTTTGTGTTTATGTGCTTTGTTTGCATGCTCAAGATTGTATTTCATTTGATAACGTGTGAATCGCGTCTTATGTAGTAAGACACTTAGGATGTGGGCGCGCATGTTTCAAGCTAAGCTAACGTGCGCATGTTTCAAGCTAAGCTAACGTGTGTTTGATCATGGAGACTCAGCGTTATGTACAGCTCGTAATACACTTCTTTTGTTTGTTTTGTTTCAGTTACTATTATCACGTACATATATATACGTACATATATGTATAATCCTGTGAAGAAAGAGTCTACATAAACAAGAAAAGCAAGCCTTGTGTGGGAGTCTCTTTTTTCATTGGAAGAGTTAGCTGGCTGTCTAGCTGCACACAGTCACGTGTCGTGAGGACAGCACAATTGAATCAACTTCTCTCGGTCTAAAGACGAACATTCTAGTGACACACATTACAAAGCACTTAAAAATTTTCAATCAATAAATTTATTGATTCTTCTTCTTCTTTCGGCATTTCTCTTCAGGGGTTGCCACAGCAAGTCAGTTTCTTCCATCTAACCCTATCTGCTGCATCTTCTTCAGTCACGCCAACTATCTTCATGTCTTCCTTCACTGTATCCATGAACCTCCTCTTAGGTCTTCCTCTAGGCTTCTTTCCTGGCGGTCCCAAACCCAGCATCCTTCTGCCAATACACTCTCTCTCTCTCCTCTGCACATGTCCAAACCATCTCAGTCTGGCCTCTCTGACTTTATCTCCAAAACCTCTAACATGTGCTGTTCCTCTGATATATTCATTTCTAATCCTGTCCATCCTGAGCAATCCCAGAGACATCCTTGGCATCTTCATCTCTGCTACTTCCATTTCTGTTTCCTATCTTTTCCTTAGTACCACTGCCTCTAGACCAAACGGTATGGCCGGACTCACCACAGTTTAGTACACTTTTCTTTTCATTTTAGCTGAAACTCTTCTATTACACATCATACCTGATACTTTTCTCCACGTGTTCCAGCCTGCCTGCACATGCTTCTTCACCTCTTTTCCACTCTCTCCATTGCTCTGGACTGTTGATCCTGAGTAAAATTTATTGATTGGTTATTTTAAATAATGAGCATCAGATTGTGTGTAATTTGACAAGCTTGCATGGTTTAATAAAACATCATTACACCTTGAGCTACTTTGCCACATTTTTTAATCATGTGTAAGCCATCACCATTCTGAGTCTGGAGTTTGGATGTGCAGGAGTTTGTGTTTTTCTAAGACAAAAATGACATGTAAAGGAAATCCTAAAAGATTCTACAAGCAACTGGTTTAAAAACAGTCTCATGTGGAGTCACACACAGTGACATAATTTGTGAAGTTAGTTGTCTCATGTTCTAAATCAGCACAGAAACTCAGTAATACATCTCACATGACAGTTTACTTCTTTCAACTGACGATTAATTATAATTACACTATATAAGTTGACGATCATTGAGTTTACTTTCCCTTGAAGGAAGTAGGTTTCCAGGCCAGCTGAGGGTTACTGAGAGTTACTGGTATGAATTTAAACCAAGGGAGAGAACTTTTTACTCCAAAGAGGCAATGAGAAGGGATTTTTTTTTAGCTTTGAGAGTTGTCCCTCATTGATATTGCTCCCCCAGTGCAATCAAGAGCCGCTAACATGAGATCCAACAGACTCTTAGTCAGTACATCTTTCATTTGTACCCGAAACCAACGGCCGTCTATCTGGTTTCCTGCTGCTCATGCGCTACAAGTATCTGGTTGGTTGAAACTTCTTACTTGAGTTGTAGTTTTCTCTTCACGTCCAACTATTCTGGCCTTTTTTGTTCCACTTTCAAAAAATGGACTAGCCAACAACGATGATGACTGTAAATACACTCAAGTTACTCATGTTGGTGAATATGTAGACACCACACAACTAGCTTATCAGCCATCCGTGTTAACAATCATTTTACAAGTTTACTTTGTGAAGCAACCATTTGATGTAAGTTGTGCAAGAGCTGGTTCTTTCAGCTTGACTCAAACAATATGAGCTGAATGGCAGTCATTTCAGAAGACCTGCCAATCCCACTGCTGCATTTGAGACCAGAGGATTTGTCGGGTGTGAATCTGAACGTTGTGTGCCAATTTGGCCCACAAAACCCACTGACCTACTTGTCTGAAATAGAAATGCCTCACACTTGGTAGGTTGGTAGGAGTCTTTGAGCTGTTAGTAAATAAATCAAGAGGGAGAACGTACATCACCTTCTTTCTCCAACCTCAACAAGTCTGTTGGAGGACAGAAAGAATATACCGACAATGTTTCCTTACTTCATGGTGTTAATTTTAAACATTTTATTAAAAAAATCCATTTCTGTTGGATTTTCTAGGATAGTCACATTTCGCAAGACTCAACAAGTTACCAACACTTATCAACAATGATGAAGAAGTGGGAATCCTGCACGTGCAGAAAGGTGAACTTCCTCAAGAGTAACAACTCTTTGCTCTTTTGACCTCATGCAATAAAGATAACCAGATATTTGAACTCAAATTCACACTTGACCTAGACATTCGATCCACATGCTAGTTTATGCATCACAATACTTCTTCCTGTTGAACTCAATTAGCTTTTATTTCTGCTTTGTGTGTAGTTTAAATGCAATTTTAAGTGAGCTTTAAAGTTGGAGAAATGTATTAATATTTGAATAAAAACACAACATGACTCTTATTTTTATCAAGGACAAATAAAGATGTTTTCCATCTTAAATTCAATTTACAATCCATGCATTTTAGTGAGAGTGAGCACTGCAAGTTTGTTAAACAGGAATCGTTGTGCTTGAAAAAACAAGACACATGAGATCATTTTTTTACTGTACTTACACTGGCTGGAACAAGAACATTCTCTGTTTTTGATGAGATGAATTGGCGCTATCACAAGAAAACAAAGTAGCCGCTTTCATCTGGTTTCTGTGCAAACACTGATGGACTCTATGAAATGAACTTGGAACAGAAGGCTGACTAAACTTAAACTTTAGACTGGCACATACTTGTTTGCCACTATTGAGCAAACCAGTCAAACAAATGCGTGTTATATAACTGTAACATGATGAATACGACAAGACGCACCTTACGGTGCAGATTGATCGCTGTGACAGGTTAACTTTGTTCATCAGAAGACAAAACCCTTCATGTTGACTCAAAGCCAAAACATGCGTATATACGATTGTGCAATTGCCTTGTTTCCTAGATAACATCTGTGTTTTGTAAAAATTGAACAAATAGCAAAACAGAATAAACATGTTTTTGTGTTTTTCTCAAATCCAACATCTGTCAGCCCATTTTAGCATTGAAAGAAAGTGCTCATTTTCCCTAGGGAGAAAACACAGACCCTAACAAAGACCTCTCACCTCCTGCAAATGACTGTTTATCCAGATGGATGTTATTTTGACCACGATAGCAACCATACCCTAAGAGTGGCTTCATTCTTCTGCAAAAATAATACAGACGTTTTAAAAAAGACACATACTGTATATGCACTAATAAAATTAAAAAAGCCAAAACCAAATTGAAATCAAAATTCAATCAAAATGTTATAAGATGATTTAGATAACTGTGCTTGATATCAAATGAGCTGGAAGTTTTGGATGTGATTTTCTATTTGTAATTGTTGAAGTAAACTTTGGAGAAAAAGTGAAAAAATTTGCAAATCAAGTATTGCATGCCCAATATTTGTAGTCTATAGAAATAGACTGTATTCTTGCTAACAAATCCCCACCTAGTGTTTTTTTTTAAGTTTGAGATTGGAAAAAAGTAATTGACTTTGTTAGAGTTAATCAATTTTGAAACTGTATCTTTGCCAAAGAAAAGTGGTTTCAAAGGTGTCAGAACATTTCTCGAGGCCCTTCCAGGATCATCTACGTCCCAGCGCAGGACGAGTCCATATTGATACAAGCAGTAATTACACTGACTGATCCACTAACCCAAATGACATTTTATTCCAACATTTTATTCCTCAAATTCCAGTCCTTTCAAACAGTTTTAGGTGTACGTCTAACTTATTTTTGTCCACGCATATCAAATACAACAAAAAAATACATTTTTTACTTTGTTTTAAATTTGTAAGTTGTAGGTACTACTCACACCTGCTGCCATCACGGGAGGCACATAAAAAAAAAAACCTTCATCATTAACTGCATGAAAAAACTTCAGTCGAAGTCTTTTTTTGTCTTGTTGCAACGTCTATGTCAATGTATCATCTAGAAGCAGATTAAAAGAACTCAAGGACGTGAGAAAGATTCCAGTGGGCACAAATTCATTCACACACTAGTTGTGCTTTGAAACAAAAAAAAATGCAACAAATAATAGACAATGTAGATAAATATGACAAATCCTAATCTTTTATTTATTCATTCATCAGGAACTAGTTACAATTCCAATCATAAAGGTTTTCATTGAACATTTCGTACCAAAGCTGACCTTAGGCCAACTTACATCAGCAGTCCTGTGGCTTTTAAAAATAAAACACAAACACTGTTTGATGATCATCCCAATGTATTAATAGAAGTTCTCCCTGGTTGTACAGAGCTGAGAACATCTAGCAAACACACAAGGCTGAACTATTTGGGTTTTTTACACAAAATATATTTGTTAAAAGTACAAAATAAAAAGTTGAATAGGTTGTCACCAATGAAACATACATGCCTTAGCATTTTAAAGTTATAACACAGCCTCTTTTTTTTTTAAAGCATGAAGCTTTTCTGTTCTATGTTTTTTTCTGTTTGTTTTTAGTCCTCTGTGCCCTCCTGTATGCTCCTCGCTCCGGGGTAACAAAACAATAGAGCAAGACCCCCACATAATTTTACGATTCTTCCACTTCACTTCTTCAGCTATTAATTTCTAAGGCCCGTTACATAAGAAATTATGTAATCTGTTATCCTGATGGTGTCTCGGATGGGCAGTTTTTATCTGGTGGCTGGGGTCATTGTTGACATTCACATGCTCATTTCCAGCTACCCTCCTTCCTCTGGAATCTGGCCCCATCAAACCCAAAACAGCGAAACGGTTGGCCGAGTGGTGGAGGGACCACCATGTCCTAGAAATCTTGAGATAACAAGGGGGACACAGGCAGTTTGTCAGTTCCTGCACAACATAGGTCTGTCTGATGGGAAAGCTAGTTTTATTTGGAAACATGGAGATGAGTCAGCAGTCATGTGGTGGGACATTTATTCCCAATTTAGAAACTATGACAACAAGACTAACATCTTTAAATTTCAAGATATCTCCTGACTGGATGTTTAATCTCATTAAATTTGTTTGATTAATTCCGTGTCGCTGTATTCAACCTCAACATACTGGTGACCTGTACAGGATTTATCCTGCTTCTAGCCCATGAACTTGCTTGACAGGCTCCAGTATCACCCGTAACTCATAAATGTTTACCTGCTTTGAAAACTGAAATAAAACCATCATTATACTGTCATTTATGTCACAAGCTAAAATTTCTGAGATGTGTAACTATTAGCTGCTGTGCGGTGGTTCAATGGTTAGCACTGTCACCTCACAGCAAAAAATTCTGGGGTTCAAGCCCCACCTGGGGCGAAGCTTAAATTATGGGCCTTTCTGTGTGCAGTTTGCATGTTCTCCGTTATGTGTGTGAGTGTGTTCCAGCTTCATCCCATCCCTCAAGATGTCAGGCTCCAGGGAAAATTGACCCCAGCTGTGTGAATGGTTGTCTCTAAGTGTGGAGCCACTATAGACAGGTGACCTGTTTGGGGTGTACCATGGCTTTCATCTTTAACCAGCTGGGACAAGCTCTGGCACTGCCTGCGACCCTGGTAGATGAATGACACAGGTCTACGAAGCCCAGAATAGAAGGGTTTTGGGAGAAAAAAAAATAGAGAAATTACTTTTATGAGTGGCTGCATGGTGGTGCAGTGGTCAGCACAGTGGCCTTACAGTTAGAAAGACAGGGTTGTAGTCTCAAGTGGGATGAGGCTTGAGACACTGTTTTTTCTGTGTGGAGTTTGCATGTTCTCTACGTTTATGTAAGGGCTTCCTCCAGGCACTCCAGGCACTCCAGTTTCTTCCCACCCTCCAAAAAGATACATGTCAGGTTGATTGGCTGCTATGGAATTGTCCCTTGGAATGAATACGTGTCTGGGTGGTTGTCTGTGTGTAGCCCTGTAGCAGATTGGCGACCTGTACGGGGTGTATCCCGTTTCTTGCCTGTAATGCACCCACCATGACCCCTATATTTTCCTAAATTTGCTCATATTTGTTATTTTCTTTTTTTTTTTCTCCTTTTGACAAAATCTTAGAAATTACAAGTTTTTAAAAAGTTGTCCCACATATTTCCAGTGAATCAAATCAAATTAAATCAACTTTTATTTTTAGAGCACTTTTTAGGTCACAAGTAAGGTGGTTTCCATAAAAAAAAAGTTATATAACAAAAACACAAATTGGATTTAAAACCAGACGTGTTAAATATTTCTTGTGATGTGATTACAATAATTAAGCTAAAATTGCGACTTCAAAATATGAAACCCAGGTTGGATTAAAGTATCACAGGTCGAGAAGGGCTGTGTCACTGCTTCAGAAAAATAAACTAACTCTTGCCACATTCTGTTAAATAATATGACAGAGTGCTGAGTGGCTCAGCTGTCTGAATACAGGTGTCCTGTTGCAGGTTTGCCTCTGTGGTCATGTCTCATTGCTGCACGTCCACTTCCATCCCTCCGCTCATTTCAATGTCACAAAGCTTGCAAATAAGTACTCCAAAAATCTTGTAATGTAAACTTATTCATCCGTTTTTTAACTTACTTTAATGAGCCCTTTAAGAGACGTTCAAGCATATTTCTACATCTGTGTTTAACTCTAAAAACAACCTCTCACCTCCTTGCCTCCCGAGGTAATAAATAAAGTGGCATTTATTTTTTCCTTTCTTTTAGTGGCCTGTGCAGCTGGTTTCAAAAACCTGGAAGTAATTAGTACCAAATATCTGGGACTGCAGACCCTGAACATCTGTTTATGATAATAATACTAATGCATTTTATTTATATAACGCTTTTTAGGACACTCAAAGACACTTTACTGTACACATGTGCATGATCCATTTATGAAGACATTAGACATTAATAGTCCAGACATGCAATCAAATATTTAATTTATTCAACAGAATCTTTTCATTTTCAGCCTTAAATGCCCATCTATACTCCTAATTTTCTTCTCTTTTTTTTTTTTATTATAAAAATAGTTGTAATGTAACATAGACTTCAACCTATGAAAAACAACTTTTTTTGACTACTTTTTTAAACTCGCTCTTGCAGAATGATAAAAATAGCAGAACTTGAACCAACTAATACAGACCACTGACTCACAGCCGGCTTAATTTTCAAACGTAGAAATAACTTTCAGCTATTTTTACCCTCATGTGACTGACAAAGACAACTTCCAGTTATCTTTATCTCATACTCACTGACTCACATGCTGTAGATCCTATCCAAGTTGAGCCACTGGGTGAGCCAATGAGGGTGTGTAATATAATCGTCCCTGAGAGTTAAACGAATGATTACGAGTTTATACTTAAAAAATAAAGGAAGTTCAGACAAGAATTTACCAAGGATTGAGACGAGCTTTGAAAAATGATACAAACATTCTTTTGGTTTTGCTTTCCTAGTTATTCGTGGGGCAGGTTGGGCAAAGTTTTTGATTTGTGGATTACAAAAGGTTCTATCATACAACCGAAGAGACAAAAAATACCCCAAATGCTGGCAAAAACAACTCACAAAATCTAACATTCTGACAATGAATTAATGTACTTGAACATGACAATTTATTTACTGGAAAATTCTGAAATTGCACACAAAAAAAGATACAATCAAAACTTTACGAAAGTTTTTTATGCTTTGGTGCGCTCGATTAAAAATCTTGACAGGCCAGATATGGCCTGTGTGTCATATTTTACCCCTCCACATTAGGCCCTTCTGGACTCCACTCACATGAAGTTTTACCATTACCATTTTACCAGCACAGTTACATCAGTGTGGTGGGACGGTTTCAGGTTAAGCACGAAGAGCTGCACTCTTGCTCAGTGCAACAATACAACATATTCAATGCTCTAGTTACTTTGTGGGTAATCATTTTAAATGGCTTTCTTCCAAGTGGTCCAAAGCCCTCTCCCAGCATGTTGCTCTTAAGGTCCAATGATTTTGTGGCAAGAGAAATGGTTTTGGATTGTCACAAAAACAGAACATCACAGATGGTCAAACACACTCCGTATAGGTTAAACTGCATAGTGAACAGTGCGCATGCATAAGGCCAACCTTGATCTTTTTTGGCATTTTCTGTCCAAACAACTGTGCATGCATGCTACTAAACAAGTTGTTGTTAACACTGGGATCTTCTCAGACCATTGAACACGTTACTTAATATGTTGAGGTCCCTGTTGGTAAATATGATTCTGCATTTACTATTGCAAATATAACTCTTCTAATAAACAAGTAACTAGGTAAAAGAGGAATAGTTTATTTTATGTATGCATAAGCAATACATACACATATACATACATATACATATTTCTGCTTCCAGAAATATTGATGCATCGCTGGAGGTAGGAATTCAGAGTGATTGTCAGGCTGTGAGTCAATGGGTTTTGCTAACTCTACAAAAAACGATTGGCTAAGTTTTTTTTTTTATTGTCCCACACAATCTAATATATTTTCCGTCCTGTCATCTTCCGCTTATCTGGGCCCAGGTCGTGGGGGCAACAACCTCAGAGGGGATACCCAGGCTTCTCTCACCCCACTTGCATCTTGCAGCTTACCCAGAAGGATCCTGAGTCGTTCCCCGGCCAGCTGTGAGACATAGTCTCTCCAGTAGGTCTGGGTCTGCCTCTTGGTCTCCTCCCGGTGGGACGTCCCCGAAACACCTCAACAGCGAGGTGATCGGGAGGCATCCTAACCAGATGCCTGAACCACCCATGTGCCTGAACCACCCATCCTCTCGACCTGGAGGAGAAGCGGCTCTACACCGAGCTCCTCCAAGATGGCAGAACTTCTCACCTGAGTAAGAGCCCAGCCACCCTGCAGAGTGGTGGTATACATTCATTTATATATTTTATTTTCAGGGCACCTATTCGTAAGTGGGATTCCAACCAGTGAACACAGTTTTAAGTAAAATGTAAAAAAAAAAGCCCTTTATAACCATCTTCCATACCACCTTTTATTACCATAATTGATGCCTTTGAGTGCAACATCAGGTTATACAGATATGAAAACATTCTTGAAATTCAGATTGTCAGTAAAAAGTCTTCCTCATACATAAGAGTGAGACATCACGTTCCCCAAGGACCTGTACTTGGACCCTTAGGTTTATTGTTGCCATATTTATGCTACATTAACAAACAACATGTTCAAAGATTTTATTGTGAGACGAGGGATTTCTCACCGGATAAAACCAGTTTTTATATAAGAAAAAACCCCATATGTAAGACATAGGCTTCTGGACGTGTGTATTTCCTCATTTCAGTTCAGATAGAGCTTTTTGTCTATACACGTAAAGCTCAAGGCAAAATGGTATGGTTTAGCTTTTTCATTTACATTTGGCATTTAGCCTACACATAAAACAGGTTTCTCAAACTGCTTTTTCTATGTCAGTGTCACTGTTTAAACATTTTGTCAAAAGGACGCTGAAGACCCATAATTACAAGCTTAATCTATTGTAAGACTTTATTATAGAGCTATCTCTAACAGGCTATTAAAAAAATCCATTTGGTCCTTAACACACCGTGAGGGTTAGAAAAAGTTATACAGCTAAGCATTAAGTAAAGTAAGTATTTCAAAACTATTTTGCTTGCATAAAAAAATGCCTAAAAAAGAGCTCTATTGGTTTATTAAAGTTGAATGTGTTCCTGATTGGAGTATTTTTATCTTCACCTTGAAGATGGGGATAAATTATAGTGGATTAAATGTAATTTGATACTTTTCTTAACTATGTAAAAATATAATGTGTTTCGTTTAGTCTTCTGAATCGCTTATTGCTATTGAGGTCGCAGGGGTAGAGGAGCCAATCCTGGCTGATTTCAGGCAAAGGTGGGTACACCTTGAACAGGTCACCAGTCTATTGTGATGTCACACACTCACAACCATTCACACACATTCATAGCTAAGGGCAGTTTTATTGTGGCTAATCAACCTAACACACATTTTTGGAGGATGGGAGGAAACTGGAGTACCTGGAGAAAACCAGAGCATACACAGAGAGAACAAGCAAACTCCACACAGAAAGATCAGTGTTTCAAGCTTCGCCCCCATTCCGGGACATGGACCCTGACCTTTTTGCTGTGAGGCTGCATGTGCTAACCCCTGCTCCATTCACTGTGCAGCTATAGTGTGTGGTAAACATAACAGACAAATTTTGTTGCTCAAATTTTCATTAGGATTTTTTTGTTCAAGATTTAGGTTCAAATCTTGAATTAGACGTCTTAATTTTCTGTTTAGTTCATTGCATGTCTGTAACATTGTCAAACAATGATCGTATTCAAGTTTTCAAGCTTTTTTTTTCTTGTGGTGAAGGGTCAGACAGTTTAAATACATGTCTGGTAAAAACAAAATCTTCCAATAGGAAACCCTTGTGTTTTTAAGGTTTGGTCCATCGAGCCTTGCTTTAAAACTCCAGGAGAAATGCAACCAGAAGAAACATGGTGGTTAAACCCACACATCCCCTCTGTCATTAACTATGGTTTTGGTGACAGCATGAGCAATACTGTGGGAGAAAAATGATGTTCACCATAAGATTGTAATTATAACCATGAATTTGCTGCTTTGCAGATGCCGAAACATTCAACGTGTCTCCGTTGTTTCCTGCCGTGTCAGGAGGAAAAGCTACAAACAGATATTTGTCTGATAGGACGTCATGCGCCAGTTGTTTTCTCAAATTAAGTTGTGCTAATTCTACACATGGAGCTTCAGCTCAGGACAGCAAGATGCTCTGCTGTCACACAACCAAGTGGCTAGGTTGGTTCCTGGCCAGCCTGTACTTTTCCATCAGGCAGCTGAACAAATGGGAAGCCTACTGGAATTTTCTAAAGCTGCTGAGGAGCTACTCCTCCCTATTTTCAGCAGACGGTCAGATGAAGGGCGTAAGGACAAAAAAAAGGTAGCTGTATGAGTAAGTTTTCATTTCCAGAATTGAGAGAGATGACACATTTTTTAGGGCGTTCCGTTTGGTTTGAGGCTTTTCACACCTACAAAATAAACCCCGCCTCTTTGCCTAGAAAGTACTGACCTTTTGTACTTAAAGTTGTCACCAAAATGAAAAAGAAAAATTACGTAGTTATAAACATTTAACATATTATTCAAATTAAAAAAGTGTTCTGAATTTACAAAAGAATAAAATTCCGATATTCTCCACCAAGCTCATTCTTCTCCAAAGAGACTACTGTGTAAAGAGTGACATGATGTGTGTGCATGTCTCACTGTTACAAAAGGTTGTTCCTTTCACAAAAGGATTGACAGCACAGTAGAGACCTGCACAGTGTTTGTCTCCACCCACGGTTGTCAGGGTAAGTGCACATGTACGCTGACAAAGTTGTAAAAAGTAGAAACAAATGTACAACTTACTTTGCATGCTACACACATCCTAAGTGACCAGACCTATTGAGTCAAAGAAGAAAAGATCAAGTCAAATTTGATTATTTTTAAATTTGGCAATAGGCAGAAATGCCCTGTGACAGACTGGCAACCTGTTCGCATTGTACCCTGCCCCTCGCCTCAAATCAGCTGGGATGGGCTCTGGCACCCCCCACAACTCTGTAAGAGATAAATGGTTGAGAAGGTGACTGACTGACAATCAGCAGAAATTTTGGGCTGCACAGTGGTTATAACAGTGGCCTAACCGCGAGAGAGTGGTTCGAATCCTGCAGAGAGGGCAAGGCTTGGAAGACTGGCGTTTCTATGTGGAGTTTGCATGTTCTTTCGTGCATCCAAAGGCGGAATATACCAACTACCAACAGCATAGTTGGTATGTGTAAGTTTTCTCCAGGTCATTCGGTTTCCTCCCTCCCTCCAGAAACATGTATAGTAGGTTAATAAACCTGATTGACAAATACAAAATTGTGCCTAGGAATGAGTGTGTGTGGCCCAGCAACATACTGGTGCCTTTCGCCTGAAATCAACCACGAAAGGCTCTTTTGTGGGAAAAGAGATACAGAAGACAACGAGCACAAAGTTTTTTATTCTGAAAAACCAAAAGCCTTGATATAGGAGTCATACACATCATCCAAAAAGTTTTTATGTTCATCAGTAGACCTAAACTCCAGGCATACACCAGGAGAACATGCAAACTCCACACAGAAGGGCCAGTGTTTCAAGCCTCATCCCTGCCAGAATTTGAACTCCCGACTTTCTTGCTGTGAGGCCACCCTGCCACCCACTATGGCGATTTTGACACAAAATAATTAAGGTTTAATGCTAATCAGTTTTGATTGGAAAAGTTTAGGAGTCCAATAAATATGATGCGTAGAGGTTTAAATGTGTTCGTAGTGATGTAGATCAAGATCAGACAGTAAGAATTAGTCATAAAATACATTAAATTTGATATGTTGTCATCTTTCATGACAAAATACCACATTGTATTTTTGTTTCTGTAGCAGACAGAAGGTGAGAAAATGATAGAGATAGTACCTTCAATGTCCATGTGGTGGCACTGTTTCCGTATTAATCTCAGTCTCATGTGAAAAATATGTAAAAAAAAACCAACCAAACAAACAAAAAAACATTAAAACAATTAACTTAGTTACAATGTTATAAAAATGACATTTTAGTTGCCTTCTCTAAAATGCTTTGACTGCTGCAATAGTGCAATGTTTTGAAGTGATTCTGAAAGCCCATTTGCATGATTGTCTTTACATAATTGGATGAGATCAGGTCTGGAGCTGATTTAAAAAAAACAGCTTAGGACATTTTTAAAATGTGCTTTTTAGGTTTAAAGCTAAAAAGAACACATGGATTAACTTGGTGTAGAATCAATGGTATTCTATCTCCTGTCACAGTAAACGAACAAGCATACACAGAATTTGTTATGGTGTTAAGTACTTATATATTACAAAGAATGCCCTGCCCTATAAATTTGTGACCTTAACTTTTGGTCGTATGATAAAAAAAAACCCACTCCTTTAAAACGACATTAGTGGTTAGTGAGAAATCACTTTCACAAGAATTTGTGACTTTGACCTTTAGAGCCAAATCCCTGAAAGTGTAATCAATCCATTTATAGTTGGTACTGGTTGGCTGTGGGCAGCTAAACTACAAAATTCCTTTTTTATATATATACTCCCAGTATTCTGTATGGAATAAACTTCAATATTAAATACTTTTTGTTATTGATCTTTCATGGGTAGATTTTTGTGCTGCATTTCTGTGGAGGAGACGTTGGCTCAGTGGAAGATTGTCCGTCCTTGGAGCGGGAGAAGCCAGTTTGATTCCCACTGGGCTCATGCCTGGGTCTCCCTGGAGAGGACACATGAACCGCAGTTGCTCCTAGCATTGGTGCTGTTGTGGCTGTCATTTCCTCATTGAGGGATAAATATAGCATGATGAAAAAGAAATGCATCACTGCAGGCAGTGGTGGGAACAATTGGGAGTTAGGTGTCCTGTCCAGGGACACTTCAGTGTGAGCTTGTGGCAGTGGGAATTAAACCTGCTGGTCTCTTGTCTAAAGTCGGTTACCCTACCACTGAGCTAAGCTGCCCTTCCCATTCATTTTGAAAACCTCTTCTTCCAATGCAGTAGCATGCAAAGCTGAAGACAATCCAGGAAAATTGGCAGGGTACACCCTTGTCAAGTCATCACTCTGTTGTAAGACCATAAAGACACAAACTACTGCACACACGAAAGTAGCTTAAGATGCATATTCTTGGTGGAATAAAACCAGAGTATCTGTGAGGTGAAAAGGGAAACTCCACAAAGGCAGGCTAGTATTAATAGCTTAATCCCATCCGGGATACAAAGCAGTGACCTTCTTGCTGTGAGGCTGCGCCGCTAACAATTAACTCCCCATGCACCCACCATCTAACTCCCACCAAGAGAAATTCAAGGTCACTTTAATCCCACCCTACTTCAGTGTGTTTTGGTCATTGCAGTAAGTTGAATTGAATAGCTTTTTTGGAAATAAACTAGTCAATAAACAGACTTGGAATTCAGTCCTTATCGAAGCTCAAAGCCCCTCTATTTCTAAGTTTTGCACCAACGAGCTGCAATAAATGAACAAAGGCAATACAGAGTCATTCACAGTACTTCAGATGGGCTTCAAGGGGAAAATGAAAAATGCAAACCCTCTGTGCTTACATAAACTATGCATGCAGGTCCATTGTGCACAAATTCTTAGAAAGTATACCATTTCAAATGCAGGTGGAAACTGGGGGATTTTGGGCTCGGTGCAAAAATATCTCCTCCTTATCAAAAAGAGTTTTTGGCTTGTTTTGTTTTTGAGGTTTTGAGCATAACATGCACAACCATTTGTGTGTAAATGCAATTTATTTTGGTGCTAGGGTAAAGCTAAAAAATTAGAAGTAAAAAAAACAATAATCTTATTGGTATTTGTGGGTATTACTTATTGGTACTAGTGGGATGCATCAATCAGAGAGCAACATTCTCACATGGAAAAAACAAAAGTGTGTGTAGAATTTTGAATTATTTAAAAACAACACAACACAAAGCAATATAAAAGTAAATCAGTAAAAAGAAACTATGAAAAATAAAAATTATACTGAAAAACCTCTTGGTTGCTCAACAAGTATGTGGAAAAAATTCTGAAAAGAGCTGTAGAAAACAGTGCATAATTAATATGCATTTTTATTGGATGAACTTTAATCTTTGTCATACGGTAACATAAAATCTAAAATTGAAAGAACAAACAAACAAACAAACAAACAATCAAGTGTGTGCAAAAATGAATCCTCTTAATGGCACAGAAGCTGTCCAAGTGGATAATTGAAGCTGTATTCTAAATGAGTAGAAACAAACATGCTAAGTAAATTAATATTTTTATTTTTTTTGGTGGTGATTCATTGTTGTTTTAGCAGGACAATGCCAAAATTCATCCTGTGAGAAAACATCAAGTTGGTTCTGCTGACAGCCACTGCTGACACTGACTGCTGAAAAAAAAACCGGATGATTCATAAGGAGTACCAGACAAAAATAGCCGACCCAACATAAACAATGACTTGTCTGGCACCTGGACATTAACACACATGTAGCTCCAACAATTTATTTATTTAACTTCTAAGTTTAAGATTATGAATATCTTAATATAGAAAGTAAAGAATGTGGGGGGATCAGGAGAGCATGTGTAAAATAATACTTGTCACGTAAAAAGCATCACTGCTCCAGATAGTAGCATCGTCCTTGTTGCACACAGGTGTCAAAGTCCATTCCTCAAGGGCTGGTGTCCTGAAGGTTTTCCATGTGTTCTTACATTTACACACATGATCCAGGTTACTGGGTCAATGTACCAAATTTGATTGGTTGTTGATTTCACTTCATGTGGATCAGCTGTGTTGAAGCAGGATCATAATGAAAACCTTCAGGACACTGGCCCTCGAGGACGGGACATTAACACCCCTGCTAGCAGAACCGTTAAATCATTGTTAAAACTACTTTGGTCACAAATTCAAGACCCACACATCACTATTAGAACGTGGAAACTCTGAAAAGTGGATATTTGCTTGAGATAGGACCGTTAATATTTTTACAGGTAAACTGTTAGAAAGACAAGTTATTAACTTTCTGACTTTCTTGTCACAAGGGCAGCATTCTCACTTGACTGCAGTCCCTACAAAGAAACGCATCTCTGTCTGCTTTTTTGATACACTTGTGGAAACAAGAGGTGTGTTCTTACAGGGTGATGGGGGAAATGAAAGTCCAGACCACCCCTCAAAGATAAGTGGAGACAGAGTAGAACTAAGATGAGGGATGCTTAGCAGTGTAATAACATCCCTTAGTGAATAACACTGTCATACAGCTGGCCAGGAACTAACTGCAGCTGGGGGATCACAGTAACTGAAGACACTTTTGAATGATAAAAATAAAAGAAGTAACAAAGGAAGTACTAACAAAAAAGTATTTACATTTTCTACCCAACACAAACTGCAAGCAGGACAAGTTGAGTGAGAACAACTGTTTGGTAACAAAAGACAAAAAAAGACACAATTTCCAATGTGAACTAGAAAAAAACCTTCAATTTATAAGAAAGATAGGAAGCAAGGAAAGAAGGTCTTGTGGACTGATGAGTTCATCACTCTCTCTCAGAGTGATAGGTGCATGAGAGTAAGAAAAGAGATGAGTTGGTGCATTCAACATGAACCCTTCCTTCCTGCACAGGTCTGTGGGGGTGGTTGTATGATCTGAGGTGACTGCAGTTGGTCAGATTTTTACAGGAACATCATTAGGTCAGTTATATGTACTGAGCAAGCCAGTTTTCCCATCAATAGACATTTCTGTTCTGTCCCACAGGTATTTCAAGATAACAATGCTGAAATTGATTCTGTTACAGTGGCAAAGAAGGTGTTTAGGAATCAAAAGACATCATTTATTCTGGTGATCCAAAGCTCACGATGTGCTGTCATTGTGAGCTATCATCGGTTTGATACCACACTATCAAAATGAACAAAACTATCTGATATTACAAATGCCTACTGAGTCAAACACAATGAGTTAGTGAAGGTAGAAATGTTTTGAAAGGGTTAGCCTTGACAGCCACATGCTTCTTATTGTGCTTTATTAAATCACAACTGTCACAAAAATGTCACGCTAGATTCTGAACAAAAAGGTGCAGACTAGTTGTAGCAAATATTAGAACATGTGCAACAATGCATTAGACAGGAACGTAATCTCAGAGAGAAAACAAATACCTTTTAAAACCTCTTTAAACTTACACTTTTCCTTTCGACAAAAGATTCAATCTTCATGCAAGTATGTTTAGTAACTCAAACGAGTTTTGTTTGCACATTGCGTAAAATGTAATCACCAGGCGCAGGCTGGAAAATTATATACCATGGCTCCTGTTTAATTAAAATGAGCGTACATGACCAAATCCATGTTCAGGCACAATGTTTGCATTCGTTTGTTGTTGCCAGTATAAATGAGATTGTGCCTGGAGGTGTGCGTGCAGGACACCTGCCAATGTTCATCAACATCAGGAAACCAGATAGGTGCATAGAGACTAAATAAATTATGGAGAATAATTACTGTTTTGTTTACTCTGTGGGAACACACAGCTATAATGTGAACATAGACATTTGATTGTAAGTGTGTTTGCCTCAGATTTGAATTTAAACAGTTTAAGGAGCTTGTAGAATATAGAAGAAATATGATCAAATTTTGTTCTGGAGTGATAGTTCTCCAAAAATGAACAGTCTGGTTGAGTAAATTTGGATTCGCCAAGCTGGAAAATTCAACTCTGTTCTAAATCATTACTTCAATTTAATTGCCACTACTAATCGTGCACAGGTGGTGGGTGATAGTGACGAAAGAAAATTCCCTTTTATTTGATGTACAAAGGCTTTAATTCATGATTCTGTGGTCTTTTAAATCACCCCAGTGAGTAATGAGTAGTTGGAGCTGGCAGATGAATAAATGAGTTACTGAGCCAAAAGTCATCTACACAAGAGCTCTTAAAGATCTGGATTCAGTCGGAAATAAGATTCCTGCTGCTGGCCAGTTGCTATTGACCGCCAGGTTGGATTTAACACCAAAAGGGTTCCGATTCATGCTGAGGAAATTAGAAAGCTGCATGCTGAAATGAAGTACTGCTCCAAAATGTCTTTAATGGCCATCCAGTGGGGTTTGAAAGCAGTGGAGCTTGTCAAAAATAGTAAAAAATGGTTAGTCTCTCCATCCTTTACACAAACAATGTGGCAGCATGATCCCGCTGAGAAGATGGGTGCTCTGGAAAATCCCCAGAGGCCTAACAATTTGATGGTGGGCACCATGGAAACATTGAGCGATTTGTCTATCACAGCGTCCCTGGTGGAAACCTCGTAATTACGAGTGCATTGTGATTAGGCAGGAGTCAGGATTATAAGCGCCCCTTTGAACACGCCTCATTCTCACATCTCACTAATCTTCAAAAGTAAGCATTTTATTGATTTTCTTTCCTTTTACATTGAACTGGGGGGCATGCACTCAACAGATCTGGATCGAAGAAGAAATCGAATGAACAGAAAAACAAACAGCTGGTTGAGCTTTGAGTGTTTTTAGACTTCTTTATTAACTTATTAGTTGAAAACTAATTTCATTTTACAAACAGTCTAATTTAATACTGTGCCGTGTGGGGGATAGATTATTTAGCAGGCAAGAGTGGTACACCCCGAACAGATCACCTGTCTTGTGTTGTAAAGTATGGGGATATTTTATATACATCATTATAAACAGATTTCAAATATAAATACTGTAGATATATCTGTGTTTCTATACATGCATGGATGTACTGTATGTATACGTGCACTCACACACACATGAATAAACGTGCACACGTGTGTTCTCTACAGAAAGATATGTGAGTCACTTATGAACATACAATTAAGTAAAAATAGAAAGGAGCTGTCATTTTTCCCTCCCAACAATTCAATAATAAACTTTTTTTTTTTTTAACAAAGTGGGGGATTAAACTCTGTCCACGGTAAAGCTTAGAGCCATCTGAAATAGTCTGCCCCAGTAAGCAAATCCTAAAATGCCCCCTTTTTTTCATATTATATCTGGGAGCCACAGCTGGGTTTGTTTACTTATTTCCACATGTCGGTGCACTTTGTGGTACATTGTCTTTTATTGACTGCCTGACAGAGCTGGGCGACCAATCCGCGTTCACAGCGGAGAAAATGACAAAGACATCTTCAAAGTCACAGATGTTTCATTACTGCGATGCTATCTGTAATGAACCAAATCGTCCTTGCAAAGCCTCCATTAACAGGATAATGCCGCCATGGGGTTAGGATGGTAGAATGAGCTCAGAAATCTCTGCAAGCGAACAATAATGTTCTACACACTGAGGAACAGTCTGTCATCTTCACCATCTGAAACATGAAGGAATCAGAGGCTTTTAAGGGTGTAAGGACAAAAAAATTGGTTGTAGTGACCTAGAAGATTGGTGAGAAATCAGACCTCTATTTTAGTGTCAGGTTACTGGTGGGACACAAAATGGGAAACAAAGCGATAGTAAAACCACAAAAACAGAATTTTATGATTTTTCCAACAAAATAGAGGCAACAGGTTTAAATACACTTTATAAATATAAGTAAATGCAAGGTCACAGTGCATCATATGTTCAATTTTAAGATCCTTTTACTTTAACGTCTACAAAAGATAAAAAAACCAAACATGTTTATGTGCAACAATGTGTGCAAATCACGTTAAAATAAGTTTAAATTTGTGCTGTACAATATGAGATACATCGTGGATGCAATGAGTTAGATCTGTTCCTTTCCATCGTCTTCCGCTTATCCTGGGCTGAGTCGTGGCGGCATCAGCTTCAGACAGCAAGCCCAGGCTTCACTCACCGTGGTTACATCCTCCAGCTCACCCGGGAGGATCCCGAGCTACGAGACAAAGTCTCTTCAGCGTGTACAGGGTATGCCTGTGCGTCTCCTCCCGGTGGGACATGCCCAGAACACTTCATTAGTGAGGCGTTCGGGAGGTATCTCAATCAGATGCCTGAACCACCCCATCTGACTTCTCTTTACTTGGATGAGCTCCGGCTCTACTCCGAGCTCCTCCCAGATAGCAGAGCCCCTCACTCTATCTCTGAATGACAGCCCAGCCACCCTGCAGAGGAAGATAATTTCACCCACTTTTATCCGTGATCGCATTCTTTTGGTCACCACCCACAGCTGGTGACCATAGGTGGGGTGGGAATGTAGATCGACTTGTAAATAGGGAGCTTTGCTTTTCGGCTCAGCTCTTTCTTTACCATGACGGGCACAAGTTAGATCACAAGTTAGATCATTTCAAGATCTTTTCCTGTATGGCAGTATGTGTGTGAAGACACACTGCCTGTTGCTGGCTCAACATTTATCTTAAATGTTTTATTTTAATTTCAGTAGAATTTGTTCTAGTTTGAAAGAAGAAATTTATGAAATTTATGAAACATACTTCATAAAATTCATAAAACTGCTATTTTAATACAAATTTGTCAAGCCTGCTTAGTTTATTTTGATTCCTTTATAGGTTTTTATTTGGTCAAGAATGAAAATAAACGATAAGGTATTTAGTATTTGGTCCTGATGCTGCCTCCTCTCTGTGTGCCACTCCCCCTCCCCTCCTTCTCCTCTCAGATCATTGATGTAAGCAGCTGCTGTGCGTGTTCCGTGTTTCTCTGAGGGCAGACCCTCTCCTCCAACGTGCAGAAGAACACTTCGGCTTGTTTTATTCTAGAAGTCACCACGGATTGTCCATGAAGCTGGAAAGAAAGCGTGTGGCTCCAAAAGCAACGTGTTGCCTTCAGCATCAGTGGCATTTCTGAACGGGACACAGTGTTGCGTTGCTTGCGCGTCTGGATGAAGAGTGAATAATAATCTATAACAAAAAGCAAAAATGTTAACCTGAAGGTGAGTTGTGTTCATGTTTTTCTTTGTTGTATGAATAATTTATTTTACTAACATCATAGGCTGAGTAGTTTAATTATAATAAACATGATGGATTAATAACTTCATAAATATTTTTCTGATTATTTTCTGATTTGTCTCAAACTTTAATGCCATAAACTAGTCAAATGCATGAATATAATTAATTATAAAACTTATCAGTGATTACAACATGATCTGGGTGTGTATGCGGTCAGATTATTCCTGGAAGTTGAGGCAGAGAGTGGTTAAAGACATTATAGACATTTTCGCAGAAATCAATTTAGATGATAATTGAGAAAGCCTGAGAGAGATTTTCCAGACCCAAAATGACCTTTTCTTTTTAATCAGCCAACAGGACATGGCCTTTTCTCAAACTTATTATGTTATGAAACAAATTTTTTTAACCGATCCTCTTGTTAATCCACATTTGCAGAGTGGATGCTTGCCAAATATTTGTTGTATCATCAGTTTACGTCATTATAACTAAATGTATCCATGCCTAACAGCTTATAATTTTTTACAAAAAACCCCACACAAGTATGACTTAATCTACAAAAACATGAAGATAATTTCCAAGGGTAAACAGAGTTTAAATTTGAGTGGTGAGTTGAAATAAAATGCAAAGTAAACAGACTGTTTGTTGGGTGTTGAGACCACAGACATGGATCATGTTACCATTGTTCCAGCACCTTCTAACAGTTGTCATGTGCTGCTGATGCCAGCAGCCAGAAAGGCTGCACACAATGAATTAGGGGTTTAATTTCTGTACCCAGAGGCATGGTTATCAGGTAATTACCATAAATAGACTTTGAGGTCATCTACTGCCACAGATTATTTTAAAGTAAAATAACTGCATTGCATGGAAAATTGTGCAATTATATGCAAATGTATGTGCAAAATTGTAACCGTAAAAGTGTAACAAAATCTAATTCCATTTTTTTTCTTTGGTTTTGGAAGCTTTGTGGGTTTGTGGTTGTTAGCACCATCAATCAGGGTGCATCTTTGTGGAGGCTTCACTTTTTCATCATGAATGCTTTTCAAAAATGACCAAATTGAAGAAATCTACCGACTTTAACAATAACACCTTTCGTTTCGTCTTCTAACCCGCTTTATCCCAACGAGGTTGTGGAGAGTACTGGAGCCTATCCCAGCTGATTTAAGGCGAGAGGCAGGCCACGCACACACTCATACGTAGGGGCAATTTCACAGTGGCCAATCAACCTAACATCCAAGTTGTTGGAGGGTCGGAGGAAACCGGAGTACACGTAGAAAACCCACGCATACACAGGGAGAACATGCAAACTCCATACGGAAAGAACAGTGTTCCAAGCCTCGTCCCATTGGGGTCTCAAACCCTGGCTGTTCGTCACTTGAGTTACTTTTTGTATCAGAAACTTTACTTACTAAAATAAAGAAACATACCTGTGTATGTGCCCCGCGACAGACTGGCAACCTGTTCGGGGTGTACCCTGCCCCTCGCCTTGAATCAGCCGGGATGGGCTCCGGCAGCCACCGCAACCCCGTAAGGAATAGACGGACAAGAAGGTGACTGATTGACTGACCTGTGTATGTTCTTAATAATGAGCCTTTATCTTTTAGAGGATTTAGTCACACTCCAGGAACTTTCCCAAAACTTTGAATTCTGCGAACGAAGTGAGGCTACAGTAAGAAAACAAAATGCAGATTTTATGAAGTTGTTTTAATATGACTTTAATATGAAACAGACAAGCTAGTTCTGGAACATTGACTCCTTTCCCCTCTTCAAATCCAGAATCTAAACCCATCTGTTTAAATTTGTCTTCTCTTTTTAGCACCCATCACCTCTTCACACCTTGCACTTTATCTTTTGGATACTTTTTTTGTCTTTTAAATTAGTTTTTTGTGTGCTTTAGATCTTTTGTATTTTATTGTAAAGTGACCTTGAGAGTCTGAAAGGCACTTATAAATTAAACTTATTGTTATTGTATTTCTGGTAATGCAAAAACTATCTTTGTGTCTAAAATCAAATCGACAATCAACAGTTTTTAACAGAACATGAGTCAGCAGGCTCCACTTGTTGGTGAATTTTATAAAAATCTAGAAATGATTAAAGTATGTTTATTATTGCTAATTAGCATTTATTAATTACGTGCAACACAACCATGCTGTTACAAATTGATCGTTTGTATCCTAGTTCATAGGTGAGCTTTGGTGACGCCACATGCTTTGAACATTTCTTTTTCGTCATTCGTTGGATGAGGCGGTTTGGTTTCTATGGTTACAGTGAACTGACCAATGGTTGATTCTTTGTGTTAAAGGTCCTTATTATCTTTTTTAATGCTGACAAAATATCATACTGAGAATGGATTATGTGTTGATTTTTTAAAATAACCATGAGAAGTACCAAAACTTGTAATCCAAAACACGTACTGTAATTGACATCTCAAGAATTTGACAGTGCTTGTGTAACAGTCATGAGAAAAACGTATTTACTTTTTAGGGGATTATTTTATTTGTTCTATTTTGTGTATTCTATACATATTTTCAGATGTGTGTGTGCATTTTTTATCATGTGTGAATTGATTTGACTATGATTGAATGTTTTTTACATCCTTTGCATCTAAAATGAGATTTTAGTTTTATGGAAGCATTAAAATTTTCTGCTCTTTTTTCTTCTCTTTTCTCTACAGCAATGCATAAACAAAGACTAAAAGCCCCTGTGTGTGTGTCCTTAGTGAGACGCTAGCCTGAAAAGGCTAGCCGAACCAGGATGCGCACCACTGGATTGCAACTTTTAGGCAAGATCAATGTTGGAAACTGTGAAACCACTGGTGCAGCCATGCTGCTCCTCCTCTGTTTTGTCCTCCTTCCCATTGTGGCTTCCTGCCCAGCCTGCTGTCTGTGTGCCAGTGATATCATTTCCTGCAGTGGCCGCAATCTGTCCACGATGCCCTCTGATCTACCGAGCTATGCCACCCGACTGGACCTGAGCCACAATGCTCTCAGCAGCCTGCGTGTGGACTGGATTTCCAAATCATTTGATCGGCTCGCTACATTAGTTCTTAACAAGAACACCATAAGCCAAATTGAGGTGGCCACCTTTAGAGTGACTCCTCATCTTCATCACTTGGACCTTTCATCCAATCAGCTGGCAGTGTTGAATGCATCCATCTTCACTGGACTGAGGGAGCTGAAAGAACTGCTGCTGATTGGAAACCAGATCGCCCAAATTGAGCCAGGTGCCTTCAATGATTTAAATAACTTGCAGAGGCTTTACCTCTCTGCTAACAGACTGACCACCTTTCCCCTGGAGCTGTACGAGGAGTTCAAAGGCCCTAATAACCTGACATTTCTTGACCTGTCACATAACAGCCTGTCCACAGTTCCCGTCCACAGATTGCTGTCTCTCACACGCCACAGAGGTATTTACCTACAGAAAAACCCTCTGGTATGTGACTGTACGTTGCTTGCCTTGCTTGAGTATTGGATGTGGAAACGCTATCGCCCCCTAGTTGATTTCCAAGGAGAGTACGCATGTGAAGAAACTAGCAAACTGGAGGTTAACTGCACTCTCCAGGGAGAATCGGATATGCCCACTGAGACACAAACCTACCAAGCAGAGCCTGGTGAATCATTACGAGTGCCATGCCCAGGATTGACCTTACCAATCCAGGAAGGATTGATGGTTTTCTGGGTCACCCCTCGAACAACACTAAACTCCTCCAGTGACCTCAATGACCATCTGTCAGTTCTTCCTAACGGCACCCTTGAAATACAAGGTGCGCTTGTAGAAGATTCCGGCATGTATGCGTGCGTGGTGCCTCGTACGCGCCATTACGATCCGAGTGAAACTCTAGAGGTCAGAGTTATTATTGGAAACGATAGCTTTTCCTCCAGAGCTGGACTCACTCATCGTGGTAACGCCGAACATTTCAACACTGCCTTCACCACCCTTGCTTCATGTGTGGTCAGCATCATCCTGGTGCTGCTTTATCTTTATCTCACTCCCTGTCGGTGCCAAGGAGGGAGAGGTGGAGGCGGTGGAGGGTGTGGCGGGCGAGCCATCATTCTCTGTTCAGACCCAAGGGAGGTAGAGTCAGGACAGCAGAGGTCGAATGGAAAGAGAGTAGCGTTTTTAGAGCCTCAGGTAGAGGACTCTGGTATTTGTGGTCCAAAAACACAGACAATCAACTCTGATAATGCTTGCACCGAGGGAATACTTAAAAATGGAAGTAGGACAGTGGGACAAATCCTGACTGACCCTGTTCACTTGGCGTGATAAAATGGGGAACAGCTAACCATTCCTGTATTGCAAACACCTTGATTTGTTACTTCTTTTGTTTGTTTTAACGAGGACACAAAAAAGCCCATTACATGTGAAGTGGTGCACTATGTGTCTTGTGAAGTAGTTCTACTTGGAGATTTTGGTGTTTGGTTTAAAGCGGTTAGTTCTCCCTGGATGGGATTACTATTATGTCTCATCTGGAAGTGGTGTCTGTTTTCCATTTTCAAAGTTCACATGAAAACATTGCTTTTACCTCCAGAAACTGGAGCTGCAAAGATCGTAGAGATCATATAGCGTGGGTGGACTTTTAAAATCGGACTGAGGGGGATACTCACACCTGGTGTGATGAGTGGTTGGAGGCATCGCTGTTTTTTTTTTTGTTTTTTTACTATGTCTGACACACATTGTTAATATCATAGTGACCTTTGAACATGTTATTTCTCTGTCTTGTACTGTGCAGCATGTTGGTTTAAGTCATACATGTACAATTACTTGTGTTTTACACTCCTTTTGTGTAATTTTGTGAAAACCTTGTGTAGAAATTAAAAAATTGTCTCTGCTAAATGGGAAAAAATATGTTTACATTAAAAATCAAAGAAGCTAAGTCACATTACTTTTATGTTAATTTGATGAACCAGTCAATACTTCTGTTGTGATTTCATCCAGTTTGTTCTAAAAAAAAAAAGTTGAGATGACTTCTCAAGTGTAGCTTGCATTTCATACTCAGTTAATGCTGAACATGGTAAGAATTCAATATTGAAAATAAAATATTTTACTCAAAAAAACCCGCAAAAAATCTAGTCGTGAATTACAGTTGCTTCTAAAGAGCATCAAGATCACGTGCAACCAAGTTTGAACTTTACGGCTATCTGTAGATGCTCAAATTTCTTTTTATTCTCTGAATCTTTTGATATTTTTATACTCTAGAGGTTGATCTTTAATGTATTCAAATTTTAATGTCGAGAGAATTGGTATCTAATATTTGTGGGTCACTGTGATATAAAATTAAGGTAATAAAGTTACAAACTCCTTACGATATATATTGTTTTTTTAAGATCAAAATAAAGCTTTACTGAGCAGTTAATTGCCTTTCAGTCTCGTACTTTATTAATTTATAGTTAACTTCAATCTATTTTAAGTTGTGCATTTAATAAAAAGCAAAGTTTGGTGATCTACATGGATTTCACTCGTCTCTGGTACTTTTTGAAAGCTTGTTACATGACGCTAGAAAGAAGTCTTCACCTCACTTAGAAAAAAAAACAATTGAATTTTTATTTCAGGTTGTAGAACATTGGGTTTATTTCAGTCAAAGAGAATTTCAGAGGAGAATTAATACCTGTGGTCTTTAGCTGGAAAACAGCAGCATGCCCACTTCAGGTCAGAAGCTAGTTACCTTTTTAGGAGGAGTTGTTTCTCTCACTTGTGGGAGCAAACAGAGCTGTGAATTGAAAAAGAGATTTGTAGCGATGTCCACTGTGGTACGGAGAGATGAGAGATGACTTGTTTTACAAAGAAGAACAAGATTTAAATAAAAGCCATCAAAGCTAATGAGTAGGAAGATCATCTGAGGTGGACGAAGATCATAATTAATGTCTCATTACTCAAAAAGGCATCGGGTGAAGATGTCTTCTGGCCTTCTTCCACTGGACATGATTTAGACATAAATGGGAGGATGCCTGATGGTAAACCCAGAATACACTTGAGATTACATTTGTCAGCTAGTTTAAGAGTGACCTGATGGCTCCCTGGAAAGGCCAAAGAATTTTGAAATAACTTCAAAAGCAAGGGGGCTCTATGTCAAATTTTCAACTTCAGACATTTGAGCAGTAATTGTTTTGATTCTTCATCTGAACTGCTTATCCCTAATAGTCCGTTGCCAGGCCACACACACAAACAACCATCCACACACACACTCATGCTAAGGGGCAATGTTATAGCGGCCAATCAACCTAACATGTATTTTTTTGGAGGGTGGGAGGAAACCGGAAAAAAACCACATGTACACGGGGAGAACATGCAATTTCCACACAGAAAGGCCATTAATTCAAGCTATGCCCCCACTTTGGGCCTCAAACCCTGACCTTCTTGCTGTGAGGACACCATGCATCTCTGCATCATAATCTCTGAGAATAACATAAATATCTAAATAGTCTGGATATGAGTGCCATTTGCAAACTTTGGTAGCAATGTTGCACCAATTTGGGTTTTCCAGCCTCACATTGTCCCTGTCTCAGGATTGTTGTCCTGCCAGCAAAGCCCAACTTTCAGTCAGTCAGTCAGTCAGTCATCTTCTTATCCGTCTGTCCCTTTCGGGGTTGCGGTGGGTGCCGGACCCCATCCCAGCTAATTTAAGGCGAAGGGTAGGGTACACCCCGAACATGTCGCCAGTCTGTCACAGGCCCAACTTTCAATTCAATAAAAATTAAGACTTGTACAAGGAACACCAAATTAGTTTAGATCTCGATGACTTACCATAGTCTTTGTCACTTGTGCATACACTCTGATTGGTGCAAGTTCATGCAGTGTAATGAGCATTTGATGAAACAACTCTTACTTGTTGGACAAAAAGTGAAATAACAATAATCCCAAAAGGATATCATCTGCATTAAGGTTTAATCTGGTTTGAATGGTTAGATTCATTAAAACATCGGGTGAGATTACTTCTTCCTAAATAAATTCCCAGATGTGTTAGCTGCAGCTGTTCTTGCTTCATTTCCTGCTAAAAAATGTTCAAAGGATTTTTTAAATTTCAACACACCCACTGGTTTTGAGATGAATTGGTTGCAACGCTACAGGTAAATTTTATTTTTAAATGATGGGAATGAGACCTGCTGTTCTTTTCTTTTTTAAAAAGACAAAGATGTTCTGCAGCAGGTCTGCAAAAACTCTGCAATGCTATCTTTCTCACATGGAGAAAATCTCTGAAGAATCTTTCAGTCACTAATAAAAAGCTGTTCCAATACAAAAGGAGGAGGATCAGAGGTAGAATGTTTGCCTTTGGACTGGGAGAACACAGTGTCCTTGGGGAGGATACCTAACTCCTCATTTCGCCCACCATTGGCGCTGTCGTGGTTGCCTGCTGTGGTGCAATGCAGCACAGAAAATTTCCCTTTTGAGGGATGAATAAAGTACATGAACAAAAAATAGATTTTCACTCTGATAATTGTAAAGTGTTTCTTACAAATTGACTGATAAAAACTCAAAGTTTCATAAATTGCTAGGAAATTCTTCTAAGTTTGGTTTTTAAAAAGGTCTATTCAGGGAATCTCGTTTTTCTTGCTCATTAGAATCAAATTAAACATTCAGCTCTAGTGTCTCATTTTTTGCTTTGCTTAGTTATCTAAAATTAAATGCTTTGAAGTTGTTTTAAATGTCCCCATCGCTTCAGTTTAAAAATATTGAATGGATTTATACTAGAAAAAAATTTGGAACGTGCTAGTAAATGTTCTAAAAATGCAGTCTCATCAAAAATGACCAAAGAATGCAGTAATGAATAAAATTAGACTCACAAGAGAATTTTTCAGTTCAAACCACTTAAAAAAATTACTTGAATTAGGTCTTCACGTCATTCAACCAGTATAAAACACGTTAAAAAAAGGTGTTTAATTTAAGTTCCTGTGAAGCGCCATCAGTGACCATTTTCATTTTTGACACATTTTATCAGATTTCGACCCTTGTCACATCCATTTTTTCCACACTGTTAAAAATGGACTTTGCTGCTTTTTCTTTCCCCTTCTTACATCAACCTGCTTCTGTGCAGATTCACTGAGGATTGATTCTTATTGTTCAAGACAGGAGAGGGGTTTGGACTTGGCATTGAACCACCAGTCAACCTTGCTCAGTATCATGAATATCAAAGGGAGGTTTGCCTTTGTGCCCTTGAGCTTGCTGTGGCCCAGATTCCTCCATCTTTCCTTTGTTTGATATTCATACATGTGTGGGACCATTTGTAAGGTGCAACAAGGTCTATTGAGCTTTTTAGCTGCATATTTTCGTCCCACGAACGTTAAGTTTTACCACCTTAAAACACTTCAGTAGTGGCAGTAACATTTTGTGATGATGAAATAAAATGTCATCATTTCACTTCTGAATAATGTGTTAATTCTTTTCTTTCTTTTCAAGTTCTTTTATCTCGTTTGGCTTCTCCCTTACGACCGCATCCAGTTTTGGATTACTTGGACATAAACCAAAAGAGGCAGTTAGGGTGAAAAAAAAAGACGTATTACATCATGAGGATTTGATTATGTCAAATAACCTCTTAGTGAGTCAACAAATCGCCTTTTCAGAAATCCTCTTTGCAAGCCTTTTCCATGTGGATACAAAAATTATTTAGTGGGTTTTTTTTTTCAAAATCATCTGCTTTTGGGATGTAGCAAATAGTTCAACCAGCCAAATACTTTTACATGACCAGGAGGCATATCAGGTCTTGAGAAATTGAGGGCTTTTCCTTTTCACAGGTCTCCAAGGTGACTTTATGAAAGTATTGCAGGTGTTAGAACTCCATTCGACACAATTCAGGTGGTTAATGCAACAAAATGATTACTTCAATCACTAGTAGAAGTAAAAAAAAAAGTTTATCCAATGCTTTCAATTTAAAAAGAGAGTTATTCTTCAGTCGGTCACTGATAAAGATGAAAGAGAAAACCAAAATTACTGGAGGGATGCTGTCTTTTATTATTTTATTACATTTCCACTCATGCAATTACTGGATTGACTTTCAAGGTCATCTGAAAGACTAACTATAAAACAGTTGTACATTATTTAGAAATCTGGGTGGCATTGAACGGCTTGTTCATACCTGTATGTTTGGTGGTGACTATTCCTGTGTGGACTGCTTTCGTCCAGAAATACGATAGGTGAATTAATTCAGACGAAGCATTACTGAAGGCCCACTTGTGAAATGCACAGTCCAACACTGCTGTGAGCAACATGAGGTTCACAGTTCTGGATGTTTGAACAGATCTGCTAGGATAATTTGTCATTTTCCGAGCTACAGCTGCCCAAACTCTACCAAGCAACAGGAGTAAATCAGAGTGCTTAAACATATTTTTCATGCTTATGATGACAAAGTCATCGTGCTTAAAAAACAGCGAATGTTTAGTAGAGAGAAAAGATGTTTCATCTACTTTAACGTTTCCGTTTAAGGTGAATATCAGAGGGAGGCAGAGGAGGTAGACATAGGAGGGATTCAGTGATTCAGTGCTGAGAGACTGGAGGGAGTTATTTGTTGAAGGAATGAATGTTGAACCCGAGATAAAAAAAAGGGAGAATAGTAATATTATGATTTTAAATTAAAAGTCAGACTGACACGACATTAAACATCTGGAGAATAATCTTTCCCTCGGCAAAAACGAGTTGAAAAATCAACTCACCTTCAAATTTATCAGTAGAATAATTTAGTAGACTTAAATTTAAATAAAATTGACACAGATCATTTATGTGTGTGCCTGTGTGTGAAGTATTTGGGTGGCATCTATGTTCAGAGAAGCAGGTAAGAGGTATAGGATCTGACACGGTTATGTTTGCTTTCCACTGACACAACTGTTGAAGATGACCCAGATTCTGATGGAGAAGACGTGAAAGGACAAGCTTTTGTGTAAAGTCATTTCCGCTGTTTTTGAGTCACTGAAACACCTTTGCCCTTAAAATCTCAGATGAGATATTTCTGTCTGGGAGGAACATCTGCAGTACAGAATGTGAGATGCTTGCTATTTTTTTTTTATTATTATTATTTAACCTCGTTGCCTGAGGCTGTGACCAATAATGTTGGTAATTTTAGGATTAAAAATAACTTATTGATCCCTGCAGAAAAATTCAAGAGCCCTTAGACAGGGCACCAAGGCTTTCATCACCTCAGCTGCATCCTCTAGCTTACCCGGGAGGATACCAAGGTGTTCTCTGTCCAGCTGTGAGACTTAGTTTCTCCAGCGGGTCCGAGCTTACCCCTGGGTCACCAATGAGGTGTATGGGAGGCATCCTAACCAGACGCCCAAAACAACCCACCTAGCTTCTCTCGACCCAGAGGAGCAAATGCTCTACTCCAAGGTCCTTCCGAATGGCAGAGCTCCTCACTCTTTCTGAGACAACACAACCCAGTTAAACCAAAGCAATGATCTTGATGGCCCTTAAATTCCATTCCAATCACTTGGAACTCCTTGTATTGTGTTGCTTCTTAAGTTGCCTTTTATAGTTTCCAAGGAAGCACCTGTTGATGAACACAGGTACAGTTTTATGTAATCCATCCTTGATGTGAATTAAAAAATAATGCTTGTGAAATTGAAACCATTGTTGGAGGTGTATTGTTGGTGACGTGAGATCAACACGATGACCATCAATTATTTTCATTGTGGATAAGAAAGACATCCGCTCTCGTCATGCTTACCTCAATTGATAAAAATGAGGTCTGAAATTCTAGATGGCATGTGGCACAGCGCAGACTTCATACAGCTGGTGTTGATTGCTCTAATCTGACAATGTGGGACCAGAATGTTCCACAAACACAGAGCTCCATGTGTGAAGTTAGAGTAAAAGGTGCCGAGTTTATGGTAATTCCACTACAAAGAAAACTGAAGGTTGGCCTTGAGCTAACGTTGATTTAGCATACCTCTACTGGTGTTCATTTCACACTGACCCATTTAATCACACTATTTGTTGTTGGCTTTTTTTTGTTAATGCACAAATTCGTATTCAGTAGAAAGCCCACAACGGTGAAAATATTTGGAGAAAAGAAGCATGCTTGAATGACTTGTTTTTAAGGTTTAAAATGGGGATGTTTCACTTTGGAACATCTAAAAATGATCCAAGCTTATATTTGGGTTTAAAAAATCCACGATGTTCTGCAAAACCAAGATTGTTGATGCACTATACCACTCAAGCACTTGCAATAGATTAATTATTAACTATCCTAACAGCCTGGCGTTAAAGGCATATGGCCATTTGGTTTACTGATGCAGTGAGCTGGCTCCACTTGTATGCCCCCTAAATCCATAAAAGAACTTCTAAACAACTTCAGTTTCTTTATTGTTTTGTCTTCTGGACCATCCATTCCTAACAGGGCCGCGGTGGGTACCGGAGCCTATCCTGGCTGATTACAGGCGAGAAGCAAGTAAAACCTCGAACAAGTCATAACGTGAGAGTGCAGGTGGAAGAAGGAGGACCCAAATGAAGGACATCAAACATGATTTACTATAGATAAGGCAGTCCAGTAAAGCTGTAAATAAAAATCAAATAATGATCAATGGATTGTCTCAGGTTATTGTTTTGTAATGTACATCTTGGTCAGGCAGCCAGGAAGACCTTGCTGGAATGAAAGGAGATGACCCAACACTGAAGCGAAGGCAGACTGCCTTTTTAAAGGCAGCTGCACAAACACCTTCGGGTGTCTGAAATCAGGCAGATGAGGGATAGCTCTGGGCTCCCTCTGGTGGTGGGCGAGAGAACCATGACAGAACAGGTCGCCAGTCTGTTGTGGGGTCACACACACACAACCATCCATACACCCACACACACCTCGGGGCAATTTCATAGCGACTAATCAACCAATTTTTGGAGTGGGAGGAAATCTGAGTACCTGGAGAAAACCCACACATACACAGGGAGAACATTCAAACTCCACACAGAAAGGACAATGTTTAAAGTCTTGACTGACGCAGGACTCAAACTCCAACCTTCTTGCTTTGAGACCACTGAGCTAACCGCTGCACCACCGTATCGCCCCAGTTTTGTTATCTTTTTATAAAACCCAAAAGTATTTCTTTAACTCATTTAATTCAATTAACTTGTACCAGTTCTTGCCAAGTAACCTCAAATTTAATTTTTAGACGCACGCTGATTCCACCCAGTTTTATCATTTAATTATAACCAATGGGAACAACTCCATCACGTGAAACAATCCAAATTTTGAATTTGATTTGTCATCTGGGCTTTTTCAACGCCAAGTTGTTCACAAATTTTTGCACATTCTGCGCTGGATTAGACATTTATGCTTAACTTCTGTTCTGTTAACAAAATAAAACATCTTGCCAAGGTGTTATTGAATTTTTTCAAAATGTTGCTTTATTTTCAGTTAAAAAAAAAAAAGGGAAAGTTTCCACCAGCACTCAACAAGGCTGGCCATCTGTTGCAATCAGTTGGGGGTATAGAGGACAGAAGAGGGTCTGACATGTCTGCACCAGAGATACACGCTGTGGGAAACCAAAAAAGATAAACACCCCAAAGTCATTGATGTTATAAATCATCTGTCAGGTAATAACGTATTTTAAAGCAGCATTGTCCTTTAATTTGATCTGCTGGAGGATTGATTCTATTGTTAGTCAGTAATGAAATGTATAACATTGAGAATGAAAGAATATTGAAGTCTCTATAGTGTATGAGAACGGGTTTATTCTCCACTCTGATTGAGTCATAAAAATCCCATGTGTCCAGGCGACTGGCTGAGTGGTAAATGAATCAGATAGATCCCATCTTTTATTGTAAAGGCTGCCATCATTTTTTCTTTGAATAGTGAGTTAGAGACTCCCATCAGAATATTTTCTTTTGGATGGATAGATCAGAACGCCCTCAGGCATCAGATGAGCCTAAAATTGAGAATAAACTTAAACAATTTGCATAGTTTCTGCACACTGACCAATCCAAAATCCCATCTGTAGTGTGTTGGGGGTTGCTTGACTCTGTGTGGCCACAGAGAGGACTGGTCACCTGTTTAGGGTATAACCTGCTACTTTCTCGGTTACTACCCTTTGGCTCTTTGTTACCCCGAATTAGATGGAGTTGCTTGTTTACTAAAAAAAAGAACGGGTGAATGAAAAAATGGGATTTTGTAAATCAGTTCTAGAAACAAACACCCTCAATTTAAGCCCATATCTAGAATAATTTAAAATATAATTAAAATAATTCATTATATTTTGCGGATGATGCTTTTTTGCGGATCATGTGGTCCTGTTGGCTTCATCGGACCGTGATCTCCAGCTCTCACTGGATCGATTTGCTGCCAAGTGTGAAGCAGCCGGGATGAGATTTAGCGCCTCCAAATCCGAGACCATGGTTCCTGGCCCAGAAAAGGGTGGAATGCCTCCTGCAAGTCAGGGACTGGGTCCTGCTCCAAGGGGAGAAGTCTAAGTATCTTGGGGTCTTGTTCACGAATGGGGTAAGGATAGAGCGAGAGATCGACAGGCCGATCGGTGCGGCGTCAGCAATAAACCAGGACGCTGCATCGGTCCATCGTGGTATAGGAAGAACTGAGCTGAAAAACAAAGCTCTCGATTTACAAGTTGAACTACGTTCTCACCCTCACCTATGGTCACCATCTGTGGGTGGTGACCGAAAGAATGAGATCGCGGATACAAGTGGAAATGAGCCTCCTCCGCAAATTGGCTGGGCTCTCACTCAGAGATCGGGTGAGGAGCTCTGCCATCCAGGAGGAGCTCCGTGTCGAGCCGATCCTCCTCCAGGTCAAGAGAAGCCAGATGGGGTGGTTCGGGCATCTGATCAGGATGCTTCCCGAGCGCCTCGCTAGTGAGGTGTTTCAAGTACGTCCCACCGGGAAGAGACCGAGAGGCAGACCCAGGACCCGCTGGACTATGTCATACAGCTGGTCGGGGAACAACTCGGGATCCTCCAAGGTGAGCTGGAGGATGCAGCTTGGACGAGAGACGCCTGGGTTTCCCACCTGAGGTTGTTGCTCCTGCAACCCGGCCCCGGATAAGCGGAAGATGATAGAACAGAACGGAAAGTTAAATTGTAAGTTTTGGGGTTTCTGGTGACTGTCTTTTTGTACATATAAGCCTGTCTCTAAAACATACGAGTGGGTTTATTTTGTCTTTCTGACCAATATTCTAGCAAAAGTGAAATAAAACTATTCAGTAAAAATTCAAGGTTATTGAACTGTTTAGTGATAAAAACCTTTATATTTTGGTTGTATTAATGTTGAAGGTCTCAGACTCCTTTTTCAGTGCATGTTGCTGTAATAATCATGAAATAGGTTGAGTGACACTCAATTAAAAAGTTGGACAAATTTAACAAAAGCTTTGCAACCCTTGGCCTGGTTAATTCTAAATGTACTACACTCTCTCACTTGTCAAGCAGACAAGAACGTTGTCTTTAGAGTAAAAGCAAGTTTTAGTCATTTCTTTCCTAAACCAGAACTGTCTGTTTTGAGGGATGGCTAATATTAAAAAACACAAACCTCGATATTAAAATCATATAATTAAATATGATTTGTGTATTTTAGTAAATAAATCTACATGCATTGGTTAAATGTCTCTCAATATTTCTGCTGATCCTCGGTGCACTTGGAGAAATAGATGGACACGCATGAGAAGCAAAGTGAACAAATTAGAGATGAATCTAATGAAGGAATAACTAAAAAAACTTATCTTGTTGCCAAGGCAACCCAAACTCAGCAGGAGAGTTTAGTTTGCCTTTAATCCATCCATGATTTATATTCTTCCAGGTGTTTGCAGTGAAGATCCAGAATGTGGGATGAAGGCTCCACAGCCTGATGTTTGCATATGTGAACTATCTGCTGAGCATCGTAAAAGCAGCGCTTGTTATCTGCAAGAAAAGAGCCACGACAATCAAAGGGTTGGTTTATGTGTGTGATGCACAGTCTACAAAGAGCAGCATGGAAATATGACCTTCTGTTTGTTCTGGTAAAGTCACTGATCTACGCAAATATTCAACATGAGGACACTAGAAACCAAAAAATGAGAAAAACGGTAGGAATTGAAACAGTATTTACATTTAATTTATAGTTAAATCATTTTGCAAAAGAAATGATTGAATCTTGTAAGTAAAAAAACTGTTTTAAAAATAAGTACCCAGACTTTAATAAAATTGTAAAACACAAACAAAGGAGAATATTTAGGAAATGTAAGTAGGAGAAAGTAAGATGAAGAGCTTTAATAAAAGTCCATTGGTAGAAATATGACAGCTAATTATGATGGTAACGATGCTTTACATGGGAGGATAACCTGAGTTCAAATCCAAACGACACAAGAAATGATCCGTTAAATAAATTTTGGCCACACCTCACCGCTTATTAACACTACCACAGCCTCAGGAGAAGGAAAAATGTCATAATGATAGATGTATTATTTCTTCTTATCAGCTTATTGCTGATTAATGTAATTGCTCTAGGGACATAGAAATGACGTAATTACCAACAGGTTATTACCATTCTTTAAATGAAAAAAGCTTTTAAGGAAAACAATAAACTGTTTTTGCTCATTGTGGTCGGAACAATCCAACTGCTAACAAGAAATGCTTTCCAATAAACTTTATTTGCTGGTGTTCCATCAATTCTTCATAACTAGAATAATTTCATATCCAAGCTCTGCACATGCAAAAAAAAAAATCCTTTATATGAAGTATAGAAAGATAAATACATACACTTTATTAATACCCTCTGGGGAAATTTGGTAGTGCTCTGGTAATGCTCAGGAGTCCAAGAAACAGCTCCAAAACAGCTTCAGAAGAGCTGCGAAGGGGTGCTGAGTTGGGCGATGTGGAGCTGGTACAGTAGCTTGGTGGAACAGCAGTGTAGTGGAACAGAGGTGGAACTGCCACTTGGTGGAACAGCAGCTTGGTTGAAGAGCAACTTGGTGGAACAGCAGTTTGATGGAACAGCCTCTCACTATTTACTCCTGATATTAAGGCTAAAAGAATTATATGAAAAAAATACACAACACTACCCTTTTTTTTACATTAATTTCAACCAATATTACCAAAACAACAACAAACATTAAGAACCTTCCAAATACCAAAGGTTTTTCTTTTTAATTTGATAGAGTTTAGGCAACACAAAATTACCTTTGGTCATCAAGGTTAGCTAACATTGTGCTGACTTTAGTTAAGATATTTACACCCCAAATCAGAAATATTTCAAGACGTCATTATCAGTTTCTTTTCATTTTTGGCATACATCAAAATACTGTTTTGTATTTTTAAAAAAAGGAGGAGAGAGAGTGCTTCGGAAGAAGGATGCTGGGTTTGGAACCACCAGGAAAGAGGACTAGAGGAAGATCAAAGAGGAGGTTCATGGACGCAGTGAAGGAAGACATGAAGATAGTTGGTGTGACTGAAGAGGATTCAGCAGATAGGGTTAGATGGAAGAAACTGACTTGCTGTGGCGCCCCCTGAAGAGAAATGCAGAAAGAAGAAGATATTCCATTAATTCGGCTCTGGTTCATTTCAACATACCTGACTCAATGTCTAGAATATCACCAGTTTTCTCTTGATTTGATTTTGTTCTGTTGAACTAGGAAAACATGGGTAATCAGAATCAGAATCAGAATGCTTTTATTGCCATGTCAATGAGAATATCAGAGACTAGGAACTTGCTTTGATACAGCTGTGCAATATTATAAGATGAAAATAATAAAAAATAATAAAAATTAAAATAAATTAAATAATTTTAACAAAACAGAGTGCTCAGAAAGAAAAAGAAAAGTAGTGCAATGTCATAGAAAATAATAAAAAATAATAAAGATAGTAAAGTGACAAGAGGGAGGTGACTAAGAGATGTGGGGTTCAGGTTATAAAGTATTAATTAGACTAACGGCAGAAGGGAAGAAGCTGTTTTTGTGGCGGGACGTTCTGGTCCGAATGGACCGGAGCCTCCTGCCCGAGGGGAGTCGCTCAAAAAGTCCATGTCCAGGGTGGGAAGGGTCAGATGCTATCCGACCTGCACGCCCCCGAGTCCTGGAGACGTACAGGTCTTCGAGAGATGGAAGGCTGCAGCCGATCACCTTCTCTGCAGAGCGCACAATGCGCTGCAGTCTGTGTTTGTCCCTGGCTGTGGCTCCAGCGTACCACACGGATCAGGGAGCTGATGGACGGCTCCCACTTTAGGTCCTGTGTGATGGTAGTGCCGAGGAAGCGGAAAGAGTCTACAGTGGTGATGGGGGGAGTCTGTCAGTGCAAGGGGGGTAATGGGTGCTATAGCTTTCCTAAAGTCCACGATCATCTCCACTGTCTTCTGAGCGTTGAGCTCCAGGTTGTTGTTGCTGCACCAGGACACCAGCCGGTCTACCTCCATCCTGTAGGCCGACTCATCACCATCAGAGATGAGCCCGATGAGAGTGGTGTCGTCCGCAAACTTGATCAGTTTGACAGAGTCATGGCTGGAGGTGCAGCAGTTGGTGTACAGGGAGAATAGCAGGGGAGAGAGGACACAGCCCTGTGGAGACCCTGTGCTGATAGTCCGAGAGGTGGAGACATTCTTCCCCAGCCGCACGCTCTGCCTCCGGTCTGTTAGGTAATCTTCAGCATTTGAGTGCGCTCACGGTGAACAGAGTTAGATACTCTTACTCTAGCTCGTCAGAATCTTTAATGAAATAAAATGATAGAGTAAAAAAGAAAAACACTGACTACTTCGGTGTGGTTAAACATTACCTCCAAAGATAGAAAATACAATCATAAAACTATGTGCTATCTTTGTTAGGATTGGAAATATTTTCCCCTGTTTTTGAGGCAGGGAAGAAAATCTAATTCATCTAATGTGTGAGGTGAGATAAACTGAGATTGGCTACATCTATGTCTCAACAAAGATGTATTTTAAGTTTGTTCAAGCCTGTACCAAGAGCTCAAGGCTGTAGTTTTAGCAGTGAGAATGTATAGTCAAAGCAAGGCCATTAGAGAAGAAATTCTCTAGAGGAAAAGTTGAAAATAAAACTTTTTTTCCAAACACTTTGGGCGGGATTTTAGCTTCCATTTCTTTTTAAAAGGGGAAGTAACATAAGGGGTTCTATACATTTAGGTATCTTTAATAATATACGTATGAACAATGTATAAATCTGGACTCCTCAAACATCATCTCAGTAAACACATGGTCACAAGCTCCTCCTGGCACCCTCATAAAAATTCTTCGTGCCCACAAAGCGAGACAAGACCTTGAATGGTTACCAAGTGTTTTCAGACGCTCACCTCCTCCGTTCAGTGTGGATAAGAAATGACTGATAACAGAAACAAGGTCAAAACAATTTGGAAGAAAAACAACTCCTGATAACTCTTGCTGCGTTAAAAGATGTTAAATTTATGTCAGTCATCTTCTGAACTATTTATTCCTGTCTAAGTCACGAGGGGTGAGGAGACTTATTACAGGTAACAGGCGTGGCACACCTTGAACAGGTCACCAGTCTGTTGCAGGGCCACACAGAGACAAACATACACACACACACACGAACACTCATAGCTACAGGCACTTTGTCAATGCATGTCTTTAAAGGATGGAAGGAAACCGGAATACCCAGAGTAAAACCATGCATACACAAAGTGAACAACAAACTTCTTGATTTGAGGCCACCGTGCAGCCCATAAAATTATGTCATTTTAAAAATGTGAGAACCACTTATTTAAAGTTTTACCGCTTTTTAAATAATATTGTACCCAAATAGTCTATTTAACAGCACATGACTATGAAGCACGGCTGTGGGAACATGCTGATCTAGACTCGGGCTAAAATCAGTGAAAATGTTTTCATGTAAATTGAAATAAAGTGAAGTAAGTGAAAAGTGAAATGTTGTTTAAGCTGCTCTTCGTGTTGCTTTAAAATGTTTTCCATAAAAATACACTTGACTGGAATTTAAATGTCTGATCATAAGGTCTATACCACTGTCCCTGCACACCTTATTAGACAACACCAATCCTACATAACGTGAGCTGCCAAAATTGAGGATATGAGGAAATATGAGATATTATCCTGTAACGGCCTTATGTAACTCCTGAGCGTATGTTGGGGTTAATCCTCTTACATGGGAAGAGGAGTTGTCCTCATAGGAAACAAAACTGTTTGCCTGCTCTGTCCCCTGCTTTTAATAATCAAAATGGAGTTTGTGTTAAGGCTCCCTCCTCATCAGAGTAATCCACATTGGAGGACAAGTCTCCTTTATAATCTGATTACTTCTATGATCAGAGTAGTGATGTTGGTTAAACACACGTGTTTGGGTACTGTGGTTCATTTGAAGAACCGTTTGACTCTCTTCTGCTGTAAAGATGAAGAATATGATAGTAATAGAAATATAGCAAATATATCATTAATACACGTAGTTGAAATGAGCATTTTTGGGAAATCAGATTTTGGATTTTTTTTTTTTCAAGCATGTCATATTGGCCCCACGTACGACTCAGCAGGCAGAAACCTCACTCAAACATAAAGTATTTTAATTAGCAGTGGTTTAATTTGAATTTGATTGAGTTAATCTCATTTGTAAATAATTTGAGTTAATCTGGAGGAAATTATTCTGATAATTTTTAATAGATTATGTCGCCCTCTAGTGGTATAAAATGGAACAATAATGTGCCTCCAAAAAAATTGAGCTTTTTATCATTTTGAATTTGTGTTTAAAGTTTTGTCACAGTGTTTGCTTTAGCATTTAGAAAAAAAATCTTGATAAACTTTTTGAATAAGTATTTTATATCCTTGGCAACTTAAGATGTGGGCGGGAAGGTGCTGCAATGGTTAGCACAGTGGCCTGCCAAGAAAGTCAGGGGTTCGAGTCCCGGCTGGACGAAGCTTGGAACACTGGCCTTTTTATGTGGAGTCTGCATGTTCTCCCTGGGGCCGGGTCGCGGGAGCAACAGCTTCAGGGAAGTCCAGGCTTCTCTCACCCAGCTGCACCATCCAGCTCACCAATGAGGATTCTGAGGTGCTCCCCACCCAGCTGTGAGACATATACTTCTCAGCAGGTCCGGGGTATGCCTGCTCTTTGAGCCGCCACCTTCTTGTGGTGGAGGAGTTTCTACGCCCCAATGATCCTGGGGGCTATGTTGTCCGGGGCTTAATGTCCCTCGTAGGGTCACCCAAGGCAAACAGGACCTACGTGAGGGGCCAGACAAAGTGTGCCTCAAAAACTCCCTATGAAGAGATCAAGCATGGCCAAGTTACCCTTGCCCTCCATGCAGCCAGGCCAAAGGATGAGGCATGAGAGCGAGCGCCTGGTTGCCGGGCTCATCAACTGCAGGAGGAGCCACAGAGAGAAAACGGGCAACAGCCGACAACGTTTTCTCCCACTCTCCAAAAACATGCATGTTAGGTTGATTGGTCGCCATGAAATTGCCCTTACGAATGAGCTTGTATGTGCATTGTTGTATGTGTGACGCCCCGCAACAGACTGGTGACCTGTTTGGGGTGTACCCTGCCTCTCACCTTGAATTCGTCAGGATAGACTCTGTCACCCCATACAAAATGATGCCAATAAGCAGTAAATTAGACTCAAAATGAAAAATCAAATCCTTAAAACTTTGATTTGAAGAAAACATGAAGTGAGAATCAGAAACAATTCAATTTCTTTACAATAAATAATGTTTATTACTGCTGATTTTTATCTAAAACCAAACATAAAGCATCTCTTATCATAAGCCAATAAATAGAATAGATCTCAAAGTATTTTTTATCATTGCACTAAACTAGAGCAGAGTAGATGGCCTGACATTCATTTCTACATTTTGATGTACAATAAAGCAAAATGTGAACTCCTTCAACGAGGAGAAATGTAAACAGGGTTTTATCATTCAGAAGGCTCTGAAGAGGAACAGAGCAGTTTGTAAAACAAACAAAAAAAACTCTGGAAAAGTTTGCTTTGCTTAAAATCTACATTCAGGAGCTGAAGCTTTATGCTGCTAAGAGTCCAAAAATGAGAAAAAGACTCTAAAATCTGCAGCAGAACATCTCATCCATCTGCTGTGTGTGTGCACACACTCAGTTGTTTTAAGTCTCTGAGGGTTGGATGTAATTCTGCTACAGTCCACCAGAGGATGCTGGTCTGCCATGATCCAGAACATGCAGGATCAACAGTGTCTCTGGTCCATCAATAGGAAAAAATGAATTACCTGAAAATAGAGAAAACACCATTAAAATCTGAATGTAATTAAATATTGATAGATAAATAATTTTTAATGTTTAAAATTTTGCTAAGTTTTATACATATTTACTCAATCTTTAATCTAACAAACCTGAAATATCTCAAATCAGAGAAAAATACATTTCTAGATTTAAATTATTTTTCAATAACTTTTACGCAATTTGTTCCATAATGTCATCTTGCGCTTATCCAGGTCAACAGCCTTAGATGGGAAAACCAGACGGATCAGCGTGACGTCCGCAATGTTCAGGACCCTATACAAACGGACGAAATGAGGTTCAACCACAGGGTGACTCGGCTTTCACTCAGAGATAGAGTGAGGAGTTCTGACATCTGGGAGGAGCTCGGAGTAGAGCTGTTGCTCCTCCAGGTTGAAAGAATCCAGATGGGGTGGTCAGGGCATCTGATTAGGTTGCCTCCCAAGCGCCTTGCGGGTGAGGTGTTACGGACACGCCCCACCAAGAGGAGATCCAGAAGCAGAACCCGGACCCCCTGGAGAGAGTATGTCTCACAGCTGGCCAGGGAATGCCTTGGGATCCTTTCAGGTGTGCTGGAGGATGCATCCAGAGTGAGAGAAGGCTGGGTTCACTGTCTGAGGCTAATGCCTCTGCAACCTGATCCTGGATAAGCAGAAGACAACGGAACGGAAAAGAAAAACCTGGTTTGATGGATTTAAGTGTTTCTATAAGCGTACATTTGGACGGTAAGTAAGAAGAGTTCATCTCCAGAGTGGAAACAATAGCGTTTTATCAATTCCCTGAGACAAAGTGTTCTGAACCAACAGAGGGAGGCTAAAAGTTCACTCATATTTTAAATAATATAGTAGTTATAATAGATATTACATAAATGGAAATCTAACAAGCTTGCCAAGAGAAAAATCAATGACAATATTGAGTGATTTGAAGAACTCATTAGAAGCAGTAAATATTCTATTGCAGAGGTGGGTAAACCACATTCAGTTCTAACATTTGACCAGAGGGCTGGAACAGGATCAGATGAACAGCATGATTTGGTGACCGCTAGATTAGACTGACAGAATGGCGCGCTAGATTTTAAACAAGCGCGCTAAGTGTTACATCAAGACCGTTAAATTTCAAATCTATTGACGCTCAGTCTGAAATCAAGTGCGATAGCACCTAAAAACGTGCATTTAGTGGCACTAGGTTTGAAATCTAAGCACTTGATATAACATTTTGTTTGTTTTAACATCTGACACGCTTGTTTACGTGCGTGTATTGGGCCCGATGGCTTTCCATATCTGTGCACACTGTTTATTTTGATGGCGTGCACATCACGAAGACACACATTTCAATGGAAGCAGTGTTGTTGTTTCTTTGGCGCCATCTAGTGATGAAACATTAGAATTACAAAGAAAATAAAAATTAATAAGGTTTATTTATTTGATTTTTTCAAGTTTGGCGGGCCGGATTAAAACGTTTAACGGGCCGCATGTGGCCAACGGGCCATAGTTTGCCCAGGCATGTTCTAGTGTATAATTTTAGAAAGTTTTTTGCTCTTGAGTCTTTATTTGAAATAAATGGAAGAAGCTTTTGTTGGTTTTTCTAAAAGTCATATTCTTAATCTTTAAAATGTAGTTTCAGATCATACAAGTATGGTTTAAATAGTAAATTATGCTTTTTATTTTCTTTTATAATGTCTGTTTCTGTCTTTGTCCTTGAAGCTTAACTTCTACTGTTTTTTTCTTATTTATTTAAAGCAGTGTACCGTTTATATGTTTTCACGGCCATTCTTTGTGATGAACTCTGTCTTTCTTCTTTCTCTCATTTTTCTCCTTCTGAAGCCTCTCCAACTCAGCCTCATACATCATCTCCTGGATCAAATACTTTTCCCTACGCATTCGGTCCCGTAGGTCTTTGGGAAGGTCAGGGATTAGGTACGCAATCAAGGTCTTGATGGCGAAGACCATGTGCTGCAAAAAACAAAAACAGAGCACACAATCAAAAATTCAAGAGCCAAATTTCAACATTATAAATATTAAAATAAATTCTATTAAATAATTAAATATTCACGAAAACCTTCAATAGATTAGTTTTTCCTTTTTGAATATTTAATATAATGATTGTAAAATACGCCTCTGATAAATCCTAAATCTGGATTTGTTGCAATGTGACAGACATGAGGGAGGGTGAAAGGGGATTTGGCGAAACAGGATTAATGTGTAGCACCGCTGTGTGTCATCATTAGTGGTCGTGTGTGTGGGCGTACAGTCGTGCACCAAAGATGCCGATAGAAAACCGAAAAGGTCAAGTTACACTCTTTTCCTGTTGTCATAACAACAAATTAACCTCTGTGAAATTTTATTTTCATCAAACCGCCAACTTTTTAAAATAATTTTATTTTCTTTGTGAATTCTTTAGGAATTCTTTAGCTATTTGGATTAAAATCCCAGCTCTTATATGTGATGTAAAGCAAGTGATATTTTTTATAAAATATTTAAAAAATTTACACAAAATTACAAGTCAAGAAAGAACGAGATCAGAGATACGGGCGGCCGAAATGAGCTTCCTCCACTGGGTGGCTGGGCTCTCACTAAGAGTTAGAGGGAGGAACTCTGCAATCCAGGAGGAGCTCGGAGTACAGCTGTTGCTCCTCCAGGTAAAGAGAAGCCAAATGGGGTTGTTTGGGCATCTGATTAGAATACCTCACAAACGCATTGCATGGTGAGGTATTTTGGGCCCGTCCCACGGAAAGGAGACCCAGAGGGACCAGCCTCAGACCAGCTGGGAACCATGTCTCCCAGCTGGCTGGGGAACGCCTGGGGATTCTTTTGAGTGAGGAGGATGCAGCCGGGGCGAGAAAAAACCTGGGTTTCCCATCTGAGGCTATAGCCCCTGCAACCTGGCCTTAGATAAGCGGAAGACAACGAAATGGAACCCTGAAAAAATAAATCCTGAAGAAAGGTTAATAGACTGGTTTAGTCACAATACTCGTATAAAGTAGACGTCTTAAAGTAATTCAATTTCTATGGCGATCGGATGAGAACACTAGAGCACGGTGATGACTGACTTAAAGTGGATGAAAAAGTAAAAAGTGGAAAAGCATTGACAGAGCAATGAGAGGGAACCCGATTCACCAGCCAGCCTCCTGTCTGATGTCATTTATCAAACCACAAAACACTGACCTCAAAAACGATGATGAAGGCCAGGCGCGCTGCCAGGACGTGCCAAAACTGCAGAGTGTACGAGTACGGCTCATCTGAGTCTGGAGGTTCCCTGTAATCCCGGTATCTGTGAAAATTTCAGCAAACTCATGAATACGTCCTTTTATTGAATGGATTTTTCATATTCAATCACTTATGCCCTATATGGAGCTCGTTAGCATTTATTTCCATGCTTTGCTGCTGTCATTAGCAAAGTAATGAATTGCGTGACATCTACTGGAGGGCTACACAAACTCTCAGACAATTTCCACTTAGAATGATGAGAAACTACCTGCAGTACTTCACCGCCTCTTTGAACAGCTCAGAGCCGTTCGTTCTTGGTTGTGATTTTCTCTCAAAGTCAGACACTCGGAAAACAGAAAGACTGGCGTTCACGTACCCCCTCATGCACCTGGGATGGACAAACAGGACTTCAATCAGCTCATGGCAGCTAAAACCTTTGACACAATTTAATGCAAAAAAATTAAAATAGTTGGATCATTGTTCTTGGTGCTCATCCCCGCCACATGTGCTACATTATAAAAAGCTAAACTGTGTTATCTTGAATTTATTTGAGCACATTTTTATGTTTATTAAGGGAGAAAATTTGCATTACAAATGGAACTCCATGAATTTTCTAGAGTTTTTTTCCACAGAAGAGAACATTAAATTTTTACTTGTGCTGTTTATGTTGTGCGTTTGAGTTTGTAAAGCCTTTTTAGACTGTTTTGTAGTAACGCTAGGCTACGCAAATGAAATCAAATGAAGTTACCCCTCCCCCGCTTGGCCTTGACCGGTACATGGCCCATATTTGTAGGCGTAAACAAGGCGAGGAATGAAATCCGAGGTAACGGCGATGACAAAAGCATTAGTGATGACAGACAGGATGCCGATGCCCTCCAGAATGCCGTACCAGATACCTGCAGGCCAAAGAGACATTTTACAAATTGTATTCAATTCCAAACCCAACAATGTCATTTTTGTCTTTACCTATGTCTTTGGCTTGTGATGGCAGGGGGCGCCGCCACTGTGTGACAAATTTATAGGCATCCAAACGTATCTCTATAATGTTGTTGATCAGGGCCAAAAGAGGAGCCAAGGGGAACGCTGCCACGAAGATGGTGGTGAAGCCAAACTGTAAAACTAAACAAACAACAAGAGGTGAGAAACTTTGGAAGTTCTTACACAACTTGGGTGTAAAATCCCACGGAGCCAGGGCCTCATTTATGAAGTGTAATTTTTTCTTTTTTTTATTTCTCCGACAGATCAGTGTGTCAATTACAGAGTTTGTGTAACTCTGCCTCCTAACTCTGCGGACTGCCTCTTTCGCTTGCTACACAATGATGACAGCCCGTCCTTGCACATGAGTAATTTCAGGTTATTTAAGGATCATTAAAAATGCATTGAGTTATTTGCAAGATTCCTATTTGGAGTTCTAGAGGCATGATTGGGGTGGGATAAATTTGAAGTTGTCCTTCACCTGTGATTTGTCGCAAGTGTGATTTATGAAAGTTGTGGACAGGGAGTCATCGTGATTTTGACAAACCACAAATTTGTGTGGCATAGGCAACGTAGTGGAGCTGAGCAAAAAGCTTGCTCAGTCAAAAATCTTCGCAATTCCTAGTAAATGAGGTCCTCGGTCTTTAAACTCACACATAACTAGACTTCTATCAAAAAGAAGCTTTTATTGGACAATTTTAGCACTTTACGTTAATAAAATCAAACTAGCTTTAAATTGACATGATCTGTCACATATCCACACAAGACGATCTCTGATACGAGCCCAGCTTTACAAGATAAATAAATAATTAAACTGGACACATGAAGAGCTTTAAGCTTCAATCCAATCTGCCTGCAAGTCAATGTCACAATTACATAACATGGATTGCAGCTGGATCACATGAGCAGAAAAAAAAGGATATCTTGCTAAAAAATTTGATTTTTCTGCAGGAGATTAAAGTGAGGTAACGGTTACATCCACCATAATAAATATCTGAAAGACTTTGCAACATAAAACATGGATAAAAATTGTGATGAAACATACTCATCTCTAAGTATTCATCAAACAGTCCATTGGTGTTCATTGGTTGCAGGTTGTAATCCCTCTCCCATTGTGGGAAGCTGGCGATGGTTTGATGGCCGAGATCCCTCCTGAGTTTCCGCTGAGTCCACCAGTTCTGAATAAGTCTGAAATACACCACATTAGGATACAGTTTCACTATATTCTCATCAGACTAAACCACTCCAGAGTTGCTATTATTTAGTGGACATAATAGTTCCTCATTCTAATTACTCCTCTTGGGTTTAATCAAGCACATAATGAGTGATTAGTTTTTTGCTCCGAACAAGGCGTCACTAAAGCAGTCAAAAAGAAAGAGTAAATGCCTGTTGAATAACAACAAATTCAAACTGTCTCAGTGAATTTATGAACGCTGATACAAAAAAGAAAAATGTATTTCACAACTTTAATAACATGAGTTTTAAATACATGAGTCCTGCCCCAAGTGGAGGAGTTTAAGTATTTCGGGGTCTTGTTCGCGAGTGGCGGAAGGATGGAGCGGGAGATCGATTGGCGGATCAGTGTGGCGTCCGCAATCATCAGGATGCTGCATCTGTTCGTCATGTTGAAGAATGAGCTGAGCCAAAAGGCAAAGCTCTTGATTTGAAGTCGATTTACGTTCCTACCCTTGCTATGGCCATAGGTCACCAGAGGGTGGTGACTGAAATATTGCGATCGAAGATACAAGTGGCCGAAATGAGCTTTCACTGCAGGTTGGCTGGGCTCTCACTCAGAGATAGAGTGAGGAGCTCTATCCTTACTACCCTCTGTTTTTAGGGTAGTAATTTGTTTTTCATTGCACATATAAACATGGCACCGTTTGATAGCTATGTTTTTTTAAAGATAAATTTGGGGGAACAAAAAATGTAGGGGAGGCGTTGGCCCAGTGGTAAAATGTCCATTCCCTTAACGTCCTGTTTCTCCAACCATTGGCGCCATCATTGCAGCCTGCTGTGGTGCAATGCAGCACAAAATCTTCCCATTAGAGGGATGAATACAGTACATTTAATAAATATTTAAAGCAATCGTGAGCCTCTAATTGAGTCTGACGAACCCTAAAAAGTTTGTATTTATAGTGGGAATAAATCAGGTACTATTTTTAAAAAAAATCTTCAAATCCACATATATTGATCAGATTTGAAAAATGACATCAACTGAACCTAAACTTTTGTCCCCAAGGCTATTTTAATAAAGTAAAAAATCTTACGGATAGCCAAGTTCCATCAAGTTGTTCCATGTCTGTTTTAGCACCATGATGATCCCCATCTGCATACACAGGTCGATCAGACAACCGCTGGGATGGCACTACAGCAAAGGATAATATAGAAACAGGGTTAATGATAATATCTAAAACCAAGTCAATCTCCAAACACGTGTTCTTTGTTCTTAAAAACAACCAATGAAAATTAGTCACAGATGCTTTTTCAATCAAATAAATTATCAATGAATGATTCAAATCATTTCCAGGAGTTTTTAATTGATTCTATGAGCTAAATAGTGAGTGTGATTTCAATTGATTGATATTTGTTATTTTATACCCATCATGAGTGGCTGATTGTAAAATTGTTCACTTCAACTGAAAGAGAATCTCGACTTTTGAAAAAAGAAGCATCTGCAGTTATGAAAAGCACTCGTTTTCACAGCAAAGTCGTGCAGGAAACAGCTAGAAGGTGCAAGGATGCTTCATTCTCGATTTAGAAACGTGTCATCGCAATTTTAAAACTAAATTCTAAAAAAATACATATTTTTATTACATCTGGAATGAAAACATTAATTTAATATTAATTCATAAAAACTAAGATAAAGCTGCAACATTCAAATTTACTAGAGATCCAACATTTTTTTTCTTTTAGTACGTTAAGTAGAAAATAGAATACAATCTAGTGCAGAAAAAAATAATATAGAGAGTGTTATTGTGTCTAATTTTATGGAAGATCCACCTTTTTAAAAGAGTTGCATTTGCAACAAAATGATCTTAAAGCACTGCCATCGTTTCCATGGCGGCAAAAGCTGACTAAAGCTGGAATATGTCACATAAGTGAATATTTTCATTTGTGCACTTCTGGAGAGGATAAGTGCCAGCATATTTGCTCAGCATCTAAAAATGACAGCTCAGGTTTTCTTGTTCTCATAGCCCACTTGATTCATTGTATTTCCTTCTTGCATGTTCCCAGAAGTACCTCTTCCTGCTGATGGGAGTTAAATGCTTAGCAGTTAGACATCTAGTAATTGCCTAATGTTCTGATTTAGAAATACTTGAATCCATAATGCTCTGCTATTTAGACCTAAATCATTACTCACTTCTTCCAGTTTCCAGTGATTGATGAGGCGGAGATATGCACCTGGTCTGCCAGTAAATCTGTCAAATAAAAAGCAAATCGTAAATTAGTACAAGAACATCCATGCCAAGAAATGGGGAGACACCAGTTCAATCACTGCATAGAAATACACAACTTTACTCTATAAAGTCTTTACTCCTTGTTGTGCAGATTTACTGATTTAGTTTGTCAGTCTTTTTCTCCTTTAGGCATTTCCCTTTAGGGGGCGCCACAGCAAATCAATTTCTTTCATCCAACCAACCCTATCTCCTGCATCCTTTTTTGGTCACAACAAATATCTTCATGTCTTCCTTCTCTGTATCCATGAACCTCCTCTTTGGTCTTCCTCTAGGCCTCTTGCCTGGTGGTTCCAAACCCAGCATCCTTCTCCGATGTACTCTCTCTCTCTCCTCTGCACATGTCCAAACCATCTCAGTCTGGCCTTTCTGACTTTACCTCCGAAACCTCTAACATGTGCTTTTTGATTTATTTAGTCAATAAAAGCTTAAATAATGTTTGGAAGAGGGTTTTATTTCTATGTCGCACAAGAAACCTGAAATAGAGCGGCTATGTAGCCTTATGACATGAAAAGTTAAAATTATATAGAAAAACAAGTTTACTAATGATGCCAACTAAGTAATTTCTGATCTTTAATATGATCACAATATACTGTATAAAACCAATAGCATAATTCTGCTATAAATTGTTAGGATTGGAAATTGGGTTGCACCAAAAAAATGTAAGAAAAAAAAAAAAAGATACTGATAATTTTTTTAGTTTTCCCAATTTGTGAAAATAGTCAAAAAAAATTTTAACATCTCATCCATTTTTTCATGTCAAATGTTTTAAGATTGTGGTTACAATCTTCTTGTACACTCAGATCAAGAATAAACTTTTTTTTAAAAAATTGACAAGAGATGAAGAAATAATAATCATATTCAACATATATAAAGTGTGAACTTATCTTTGGTTGCTATGTGTTTGTTAATATGTGTGAAGTTCTCACCTTCCCAAAAAAAAGGCGATATAAAACGTGGAGCTGTTGAGATTGACAAACTGAAAGAGGAACATCTTGAAGGTAAAACTATTTTCCCACTCTGACTCGGTCCTCGGCTGCTCTGTTGGCACAAAAATGAAACTCAGTTAGATCTCAGAAAATCCAAAAATTTCACAATTGAAAAGAAAATTGTAGCACTTTGACTCAAATTTTTTGTGCATGACGTGAAGAGGTAAACTTCTGGTATGTGGCATCCAGTGAAAACAACTCAGGGATTACAGAAAGTCTAAAAATCTGGTTAGGACCTTTTTCAAATCAATGAGGTAATCACGTAGCAGGAAACAAAATTGTTGGAAGGTTTATCATTCGGTGAAATCAAAATGACAAAAACAACAGTAGAACTCATCGCTGCGTCAAGCAGTGAAAATTAACCGCGGAAAACTTCGAAGGCAACCAATAGCATTAGGTCCACACGTCACACGCCTCTTGGGCTCCTCACTGGTGAGGTGTTTCGGGCACATTCCACCGTGAGGAGGAATTAAAAGGTTTAATTTTGTCTTCTGAATTGTTTATTTCCTAACGGGTCGGAGGTGTGCTGGAGCCTATCCCAACTGATTTTAAGGCGAGAGGCAGGGTACACTTCGAACAGCTTGCTATTCTGTTGTGGGGCCACGTACACTCATTCCAAGGGGAAATTTCATAGTGGCCAATTAACGTAACATGCATGTTTTTGGATGGTAGGAAAATCTGGAGGAAACCTACGCATACACGGTAAGAACATGCAAACTCCCCAAAGAAAGGCCAGTGTTACAAGCCTCGTCCAACCCGGGACGCGAACCCCAACCATCTTGCTGTGAGTCTACTGTGCTAACCACCGTGCCACCACAATGAAAATGTGCAATAACCAAAACTTAAGATAATCAAATGAAAGATTAAAGTGTGTGAAATGTTTTTGGTGTTGACTTGTTTTAGCCAGGCTGAGTATCAAGAGCGTAGGGATTACAGTCGATTAAAATGTTTGACACAATGTAACTTACTTACCTAAGTTTGTAAGAAGAAGAGCGACCTTTTCATAAAGCTGTCAAAAGGAGAAATATTGGATAAGCATGTCAATATATACAAAAATCAAAGGATTAAGACATATTTTTGCATTTATTAGCTAAATTTTTATACAAAGAACATGTTTTGCCAACTGTTTGTCATTTTCTAAGTCTCTGTAGAAATATGTGCTCTCACCACGTTGAGAAGCATGATAACGCAGAAGTTGATGCAGACCGCTGTGCCTGTGGTCGCCACCTGAGAGTTGTTACTGATGAGCGCCCAACCGAAGGCAGTAAAGGTGCTGACGGTGATCACACGATAAATCACGATGCCAAACACAGTAGCAATCACCACCAGTATCTACCACAACACGTAAGGAATAAAAAAAATACCAGTGCTTATCTACAGATTTGTTTAGGTCTAATCTAATCTTCCAAAGTATTGTTTGGCCATGTGATTAACAACTATTTAAAAGCTTAAACTTACCATAAAGAATATTCCAGATGCTGAAAAGAGAAGGCGACTGTATTTGTCAGTAAAGGCCTGGTAAGGCTCAGGTTTTCCAGAAATGGGATTCATTCTCTCCTTTTTTGAGTATTTGGCCTCAAACTGTGGCCGTACTTCATCCTGGAAAACAAATAGTGGGCTATGAGACCTTTTTTATTTTATACATTGACTTGGATGACCTTGAATGAACGAGCCGATGTGATGATCATTTTGATTTTTTAACATACTTTATTAATCCCTGACCGGGACATTTGTGTGCTGCAATACACCGCAGCAGGCTGCCACCTATGATGGCACCAATGGTGGGAGAAACAGAGCCTTGGGTGTCTTCTCCAAGGACCCTAGACGTCAACTCAGTAGGATGCGAACTCGCAAATTTCCGATTAACTCCCAGTCCGCGGGCGAATGCTCTAACCATTGAGCCACTGTCTCCCCCATGTAAACTTTAAGATAATTCTTTAAAGTGGATTATTTGGTGGGTAAAATCCCATTTGCTCGACATGAATTCCTTTTGGTTTTTATGTTGTTGCAAATACAATTAATCAGAATTTCCAACCATCTATGAAACAAACCAGAGGCGAATCTAGGATTTTCTAAAGGGGGTAGCATGAGGTTATAGACAAAATGAGCACCTGTGAAAAATAAGTATTTTTCTGCATTTTGGTGCACATTTTGCTAAAAGTTTCTAATAATTAAAGCAGTAAGAACACTTTTTTTTGTGGATCAAAAAGTACCCCCGCACCGCTCTCCTGGATCCACCCTTGCAAACTGGTAGGAGTTAATAAAGGGAAAATCATCAACCATGTTTTTTTTTCCACTCTTCAAACCATTATCCTGGAAAATTTAAGAAAAACATAACGAAATCATAGCACATGCTGTTTTTTTAAACTAAATAACAAGCTTTTAGGCAGATTGTGGGCTGCTTGAAATCCAGCACAGCTTGCTGTATCATTACTGAAAAGTGCCAAAATACTTCAAACATTTAGTTTTTTGACTGGATTAAAAAGCTGTATTTCATTCAAGATAAACTATGATATTCTGAACATGGGATTTAAGGTCAGAATCAGACTTTATTATCTGTCATATCTGTTCTGTACAAGTTGTTCTTTGACAAGGATACGTTTGTATATTAACATGTAAAAAGAAAGAGGTTAAAGGTTTTCCAAGCACTTGTAAAACTTTTATAGAAGAAAAAAAAAGTGTAGAGAGGTAAGTTTACGTCTGGTCCAATCTGAATGGGATTGAAATTATACATTTTAGATTTTAATTTGAAAACCAAAATGTCCAAACGTAGTCATTGTTCCTGATTTCTTCCACTAGATTTATTCAAATAGAAAGAAGAACTTCACCTCTTCTTCTTCCCAATCAATGAGGTCCCAGTCATATGCAAGAACAGCTCTACGCCTCTTCCAGAACTCCAAGAATACTGTCGCTGAAAGACAAAAAGAAAAATCACATTCAGTTAATCTTTTTTGTAAATGATTAATGAAGTCTTCAAATTAATAATGAAATGATTTTTTTAGGTTTCAAAATTCCAAAAAGTTGTCAAATTTGAAGTCGAATTCCACCAAATAATTTCAAAGACACACAGTATGGCTACATTTATTTTTTAGGTACTGTATATATCTGTGTGTGAAACATCAAGTGAAACATCAATGACATGCTATCACAATTTTAAATCATGTGAAAAACACAATAACACAAGTGTGAAGTGGCCAAGATGGGAATCAGCACATCCAATTTCGAGACTATGGTCTTCGTCCAGGAAACGGTGGAATGCCCCTGTGGGTCAGAGACAATGTCCTGCCCCAAATGGAGAAGTTTAGGTATCGCAGGGTGTTGTTCACAAGTGGGAGAAGGATGGAGCGGGAGATCGACAGACGGATCAGTGCAGCGCAATAATCAGGACGCTGCATTGGGCTGGGAAGAAAGAGCTGATCCAAAAAGCAAAGCTTTTGATTTACAAGTCGATCTATGTTCCCACCCTCACCTATGGTCACCAACTGTGGTTGGTGACTAAAACAAAGAGATCGCGGACACAAGCTGCTGAAATGAGCTTTCTCTGCAGGGTGGCTGGGCTCTCACTCAGAGATAGAGGGAGGAGCTCTGCCATCTGGTAGGAGCTTGGAGTAGAGCCGTTGCTGTTTCGGGTCAAGAGAAGCCAGATGGGGCGTTTAGTGCATCTGGTTAAGATGCCTCCCGGGTGCTTCACTGGTGAGATGTTTTGGGTACGTTCCACCAGGAGGAGACACAGAGGCAGACCCTGGAGATGCTGGAGTGACTATCTCACACAGCTGTCTGGGGAATGTCTTGTGATCCTTCTGGGTGAGCTGGAAGATGCAGCCGGGGTGAGAGAAGCCCCGGATAAGCGGAAAACAATGGAACGGAAAGTTTCAGACAGAAACGATAATTTCTTCTTGCTAAAATCTTCTTCTAAACAAATACATTTTTTTTTTTTTTTTTTTTGCCTTTCCTATTGTTAAGTAATAACTGCTAATAATGTTTGCTAAGTGATGAAAGCTGGACACGGTCTGTTAGAGTGGTACAATTTCTTTTGACATGTACTTATATTCACAAGTTTTAAACTTAGCCAAAAAATTGGCTATGTTTATGTAAATTAGCAAAATTCAGCTTTGAATGTATGCAAATTCCTTTTCAGTGACTTGGCTTAAACCACTCAGAGATACTAGGTTTGTTGGCTGTCAGTTTCTTTAATCTGTGTTTACAGGGTGAGATTGTAGCACTGAGGTTCACAATGCTGATTCATGAAGAGGCTGGCACTGTAACGTTGAACAAAGTCCTGTGAATAGCTTAATTATTGAGCACATGTTTGCTTTGCTCTGCTGAAATCTACTGAAGCCTTTCAGCTCTGATCAGTAGCTTCTATCTTCAGTGTGGAGGCCTGTTTTTCAGCCAGTCTTCTGTGTTATGAACAGATCTGTGTTTGATGTGTGTTTTTGGCTGAATGTTCAGGGTGCTTGCTCCGCTTTCCACAGGGAGCCAGCAGGGGAGCTCGCCTCTAATGAAGAGATTTGAACAAATTCTCTGCTGCTGTTCAACCCAAAAAGATTTTTGTTAGGACAGCAACACAATCGGCGCCGGGACAAACCGTAAGGTCAGTGTGTTGGAAAACTTTTACTCTTACTTTGTTTTACAGCTGCAGCTGTAAAAACAACTTTTGCTGTCAGTCGGTTGCACATTTTACAGCTCAGCTATAACACAATGAGGTTATTAAAGAAGGGTATGTACAATTATGTCATTAACTCAGTGTAATTCACGTATGTAACTACTTTCAATGACTAAAAAGGATTTATAATATTTTAGTTTCTTTAGTGTCTAATACTTGATACAAACCTGGATGTTGAAAAAAACACGGATAAACTGTAAACTGAAGTTAGTTTATGAATGATTTAACTTTAATGTTTAGTCTTTAATTTTGACCTGACGTGCAATAGTTGTTTAATTTCGATTCTGACCCGTTTATCCCTAAAAGCATTACAAGGGGTGTCAGAGCCAGCTGAATTAAGGCGAGTGGTAAGGTACACCCCAAACAGGTCGCCAGTCTGTCGTGGGCCACACACACAACCATCCACACAAACTCATTTCTTTGGGCAATTTCATAGCAGCCAATTAATGTAAAGTGCCTATTTTTGGAGCGTGGGTGGAAACCAGAATACCTGGAGAAAACCCACATGTACATGGGTATAGCATGCAAACTCCACACAGAAAGACCAGTGTTCCAAGTGCAATAGTTGTTAAGTTTGAAATATGGTGAAAACCTTTTGTTGTTAACTTTGTAGTTGAGGCAGATTTGTAGGAACATAGCGGGAAATGAACGGTCCTGAAAAGTTTAATTTTTCCGTTTTTATATGTATACTGTATATATGTATATTTTTATTTTCTGAATTAAAGAAACACTTTCAGTTTAAGGATAATTTATTATCAGACTGTACAGATAAACAGTCAAGAAAATCTTTATTCTTAACCTAAAAATCTGTTCTGTCCTCTCTCTTTCTCTCCTACTAGTTTTAAACCTCCACGAGCACAGAAGGGGAAGCCCAATGGGGATTATTCCAAACCAAAACCTGACCATGGGATTATCTAAGCCAGATGGACCCTCCTGGGAGTCCACACTACAGTCAGCTGGTATGATTACGTTTCCTACGATTGTTTCATGTCACCAACCATTTAATTTGCCAAGTGGTCCGGCAAGTAGAACTCTGTCTTGATTCAAATTCAGCGCCAATAAATAATCACCCTCAACTCACAACATGAAACATTTATAACTTAGAACCAGATTTGGTTTCTCCACGAGGAGATGTGTGTGAATTATTAATATGGAGAAAGAGACTTTATTAAAGCTGGAATATTTTAGTTTTGTTTCAGCAATCAACAAACAACATAAAATGTATGTCTATGTTGTATGTCTATGTTTAAAATGTTTCTGTTTTTTTTGTTCTTCACCCGTTCAGATGCCGACAACACATTTCTAGTGCTGGGCGTGTTGACCTTCGCTCTCCAGCTGTGTTTTGTTCTGTTCTTCATGCTGAGATGTTGGAGGTTTGACAAGAAAGTACAAGAAGCTCTGACAGATTCAGACGCTGCTAACAAGCTTATTGGTGAGAATCAATGCAGTCGTTGGCGTTCTTTACTGATAATAGATTCACAAACAGGTGCTAGTGATGTAGACATAATCATACAGTATCTGTTGACAAATTCACCAGATTCGCCTATGTGGGTGTTTTTTTCAAAGAGCACAATTAATACTCTTATTTTTTTTGTCTTTTCAGGGCTCCCAGTCTTTCACAGAAGCATTTCTGAACAGCTGAGTTATTCTTCTTGTAATAAAGATGGTGATGACTCACTGCCTGCCAAATATGTCACAGCGGAAAAATCTGAATACAAAACGGCTTCTACAAGTTGTTCCATACCTTGGGATCTTGTTCAGTAGTTGAAGATTCTGAATCTCCAAACTGTTGTTTTTAAACCATGTAAAAGGACATTGTACATTAAAGATTTTTTCTCACTGATATGATCTGATTTGAAAAATGGATTTGATACATCGGATAGTTAACAAAGGCATCGCCTCCAAAAAAAAAAGCCAGGCACTTTGAAATGAGCATCCTCTGCAGGGGGCTGGGCTCTCTGTAAGAGATAGAGTGAGAAGCTCTGCTATCCGGGTCTAGAGAAGCCAGATAGAATGGTTTGGGCATCTGGTTAGGATGCATCCCAAATGCCTCTCTGGTGAGGTGTTTTGGGCATGTCCCACCAGTAGGAGACCCAGAGGCAGGCCCCAGACCCGCTGAAGGGACTATGTCTTACAGCCGGCCAGGGAACGACTCAGGATCATTCCGGGTGAGCTGGAGGGTGCAGCCGGGGTGAGAGAAGCCCGGGTTCCTTGTCTGAGGCTGTTGCCACTGCGACCCGTCCCCAGTTAAGTGGAAGACAATGGAATAGAACTTTGAAATCTACAGTAGTTGGGCCACATTTAGTTCTGATTACGGCTACCAATGTTAATCCCTTCAATTTCTCATTCACATATTTTTTTGTACAGATTGATATCTTCAAGATGCTTTGTAAAGTTTTAAGAATATTGATATTAAATGTCAAACTTGCTTAAAGTTTTTTCACAAAAACTTACCCCAAACCGCCATAAATACAGCAAAGAAGACAGTTCCCCCATTGTCAAAGAAATGGGTGACCTGAAAAAGAAGATAACAATTCATTAAAAATGGTCTAAAACAACAGTAATGGAACCAACAACTGAGATGCTAACCTAATTATACATGCGGGTTATAACTTTGCACATATTCCTTCATGCTTTGAGGTATTTTTGCACGGAGTACAAATACAAAGCCGTGGTGACAGTACCTTGGCATATATGCAGCTGTCGGACAGTCTCAGGTACGGGCAATACTTGTCACAAATGGGGCACATGATGATGTCAGTGGCCTGACAGATTTCTTTGCTGTAGGACAACATTGTTTAATCCATTACATTTTCGTCACACAATCATTGCTTTATTGTAAAGACGCAGAATGCCCTTTTAGAAACAAGAATAACTAATCAAAATAAAAAAAATTGTGCATTCTACCCAGCACTTGAGTTTAAATGAATAAAATTCTTTTAGTTTATGCAGCCAAAGGTCAGACCACCAGGGTCCCTGTCATTGGATGCTACCCATCTATTACTTCACCTGGCCCCGGTGGCCCTTCCTGCAGAAAGTGAGCCCACTGGATCAGTGAAGAGCTCGGAGTAGAGCTACTGCTCCTTCAGATTGAAAGAAGCCAGATGGGGTGGCTTGGGTATCTGCTTAGGATACCTCCCGAATGCCTCTTGGTGCAAGATTGTGAGGTGTTTTGGATACGTTCCACCGGACGGAGACTCGTAGCAGACCCCGGACCTGCTGGAGAGACTGTCTCACAGCTGGACAGAGAACACCTTGGGATCCTCTCAGGTGAGTTGGAGGATGCAGCCAGGGTGAGAGAAGCCTGGGTTTCCCGTCTAGGGCTGTTGCTCCCATGACCCGTGACCCGGCCCCAGATAAACGGAAGACAACGGAACAGAAAAATTTTTCTAAATAAGTGTAATCCCGAGCTGACTAAAGGTGTTTTAAAAAAATGTCATAAATACGTTTTTCTGCAGAAATACATACAGATTAAATTAATTTTCTATATGCAAATTACAGTAGTTTTTACTTGTCTTTATTAAGCATGAAACAAAAGGCTTGTATTTACCTGACCTGGCAGTGCTCTAAGGTGAAAACACCATACAAGAACACGAGCAGGCCAACCAGAGCAGCAGGAAACAGCATCCCAGTGTACCAACCGAGCCAAGCAAAGTATAACCCGATCTTCTCCCCAAAGTATCTTCTAAAATAAAAATAAAAACAGTTTAGTTCATTTTTTTTATTTGTTTATGGAAAAAGTCAGCACATTTACAACCAACGTGCTGAATGTGCAGAAATGTCTAATCAAAATTGGAACTTTTTTTTAATAAACGCAATATCTCATATTTAAAATGACCACACCAAATTTCCAATCATGATCCGTAGAATTTTATTTTCCAAATGCTTTTGTCGACTATTGGATTGGAAGCAAATTTAAAAGTTATTTCCAGGTATTTTCAAGTTACAGTTTTTAAAAGCCTAGGGTATTTAAGAAACAGTAGCAATCATGCTGCTTATTTGCTTTTAGTTAAATTTTTTATCACTATTGGGACATTTTTTCCAGCAGAATAAGGTAATGAAAATGTTGTGGACATAAAATCCACTATGAATTGAATTCTACCTTCAGAGTACAGAATATTTATCAGCATTGTTACCTGATGAGGTCTAGGGGCTGATACTTGTACCACACTCCCCACCAGGCCCAGCACTCATACAACAGGTGCCGATGGTTTTCTGCCCCATGCGTTCGGATAGAGTTTTTGCTGTGATAGTTCCCCTGTTAATACATTCACGATAATTTGAGACAGGGGTGCACAGTTAGTCTTTAATTATATACATAAACACTGAAGACTTTTAAACAGATGGTGAAAGTGAGGGAGTTGATGTAACTAATCAAATTACCTCATGAAGTGGGAACGCGGCTTCATATGAGTTATTGTTTAAAAGACGGTTAAGCCCTGCAAGAAAACGTAGACGAAAAGAGGAGCAACAGATGTAACGACTAAAGGCCTCCTCATTCTTTTGAAATATTGATGTATTAACATAAAATCTACATGTTGCTTCAACTTCTGAGAACATCTCAGTGTTCAAAGACTAACTCACCCATCTTGTTTTTTCCTTCTTCATATTTGACGCGTTGAAGGATGTGGTGCACGATGCGACTTCGGGTGGAATTGTTGAAAAACGTCTCTTTGTTGTGGATGATGAAACTTAAAAAAAAAATTACAATAAGAACATCAAATTGTTACCTCTAGGCGAATGACTACACTCAAGCATTACTATAGCAAACCATTATATGTGCTTAAAATCACTACATACCCTCAATAAAGAGGGATAATGCCTTGAGATTAAAAGACTAGGCTTTATTTACCTGTTTTACACTCAGAATTTAAAAAAAAAATACTCCTTTCATGTGCCTGGATATGTATCATGTATAGAAACTCACTGGTGGATCCTGGATCGACTGAATGGGGCTGTGAAGCTTTCATTTTCCTCCAAGTCGGGTAGCGTTTCATTGTCAAACTTCATGGGTTTGCGTGGCAGCCACCCCCGGAATTTGTTGATGCGCTTCTCCATCCTGCAAAAGCAGTTTCTAGTCATGCTGCAGAAAGATGCCTCCACATATTGTGAAATTCCTGAGATAAAATTCTCACCTGCTCAAAAACTTGTGCCGTTTGTGCAAGAAAAAAATCTTCCTCCTGGGGGCAGTTAAGATTAGAAAATAGGATGAAACATTAATATGAGACAATAATGTTCATTTGTCAGAGATTTTTATAAGAATTCATTTGCTCCTTATGTAAAGGTGGATGAATTCACTTCAATTTTGTTTGCATTAATACAAAAACACCAAAAATGAAGGAGTAATGGGAAAAAGATTAATCATAAACCCATATGATGACTTATTGATGTGTCCATCAGTGCAGCGTCGGCAGTGATTAGGACACAGATAAGTGAAAGAAAACTGAATGGCTCTTTATTGCTGAAGATTTTCTCTCACCTGAAAGGCATGCGAATGTTCATGAGCTCTGCATAGCGGCAGAGCACATCCCATGGTGCATGAAGCTTCAGGAAGATCACGTCACTATTTGTTAAAGAAGCCTAATGGAAAACCAAACAGATATTAGGCAAGGAGTATTTCGACAAAGAAAGACAGAAACCTATTTTCATGCAGGTTGTTAAAAATAAAGACAGTTTGTGAGATGTTCTCCACTCTTGGCCTGTTTGCTTCAGAGAGTGGGAGTCTGCTTAAAGCAATATGAATCAGGAGCAAGCTGGGAGGAGACCTAAAAATAATCAAATGGCTTCATGAAAGAAATGCACAAGTGGGCTGAAGGTTGGAGACATCATCTGTTGTCCTCCCCTGCATGCTCTAAATGATGATGACCTCGGCTTTACCACACCGACATAAACATGGATACAAGAACATCAACACCCTTCATTCTTTTGAGAGGCACTTATGTGAAGCGAGAAGCATCAGTGGAGAAAATTGCTATCAGCTCATTCGCTTTGGCTCAAGGAGAGGGAAGCTTATCAGCGAGCACTCAGATGGCTGAGCTGGAACAAAAAGCTCTCTGCATGTTTTAAAGTTGCCAATCAGATTACATGTTTTATAAGACTGAATTAAAAAACTAGTATTATGAAACTTGGAACTTTTTTAAAATATTGTACACCAAACTGTATCAAAGGTGTTTTCAAACACTTGGCTTAACACGTTTACCTCTTTTTCCATGAGTAAGCCCTCTGCACGGATGTTCCTCTCAAACACCTCCCTCTTCTCTGACTGAGAGCAGGACTTCCTATACACCAGGATGTAGTCTATCCGGCTCTTTCCATCACTGAAACAAAGTCCTCGAGACTTGCTCTTCCCCTGTAGATTAATTATCACAAGACAAAAAATAAGCTTGTGTTTAAAGATCATCTAATTAGTTTCCATTTTTCCAGCCAATAGTCATTAAGTGTTGATGAACAGGATGGATTTCAGTCCACACAAACATCAATAACACATGATGTGTACAGAAATGTTCATCTTTTATTCACTCTAGTCAATATTTCTTTGACCACTGACCTCTGGGAAATTTAAATTGGACTTTGTGTTTTCATCAAGGATGCTGCTGTGTGTTCCCGAGTTTTGGAGAGTGGATTCATCTCTAGATGAGCTGCTGATGCATTCTGACCTTTCCTTCTGCAGCAGGATGTTGGCATCCTTCACAACTAGAGACGATGGAATGAAAGTTAGTAACAGAATTTATATAGTTGGCTACTAAATACTAGATGCTGGGGAAAGTTTGTCCTCTTATTTCATCTACTTCCTGAGAAGTAGGATGTGTGTGGTGACATGCTGAACATCTTTTATCAGTCTGTTGTGGCAACTGCAGTTTTCTTTGCGGTTGCCTGCTGGGGAGGCAGCTTGACCGCAAGGGACAACAACAGGCTGGAGAGACCGATAAGAAAATGTGCATCTGTGGTGGGGAAAAATGTGGACTTTGTGTTTTGGAGGGAAAGATGAGGGCTCTAATGCAGGGTATCCTGAATAACCCCCGTCACCCTCTACGTGATGTTATTACGACCCTGAAGAGTACCCGAAATAACAGGTTCCTCTCACTGCGCTGCAGGACTGAGCGCTTTAGGAGGTTGTTCATTCCTTCAGCCCTCAGGCAATTTAATCATACAGATGTTTCTGGAAGGAACTGAGACCTATTTTATTATGTATGTATGTTGTTTTTATTTATTTTGTATGTACAGTTTGTGTGACTTCTGTTGCTGGTGGACACCAGAATTTCTCCTGTGGGAGACTAATAAAGTTTTTTCTATCTATCTATCTCTCCACTATTTTCTTCCATACTAAGAAAACCTCAGTGCTTGATGCATCCACATTCCTGAGGCTTGTGGATACTGGCCCTCATCTTTTTCATTATCCTCTACCGCCTTTTCATGTAGTATTTTACACTACTTGTCGGTAGTGTAGTTAGTAGTAGTGTAAAATGTGTTTTATGTGTACATATTTCAGAATATGATTCATGTTCATCTCCATGAGATGTCTCCCTTTTGCCCCCTTTTGTCAGGTTTGTTGTTCATCATCCTCCTCAAAGAGGTGGGTGCTTTTGCACAACAGTTATGTTGCATTTAACATAATCTACTTGTTCAAGTGGAAGGTATTCCTGGATTTAGCTATGATAGATCACTATTGCCAGATATTTGAAATTTAAACCTTGCTCATTTCTGTTTGGGCACAGTAATATACGCATGATCCTATGTTAGTTTGGAACTTTAGAGGGATTTCATGTCATCTTGAAACATCTTACCCAGTCGAGGCACATTGTCTTGAATGCTAGAGTCCAAACTATCAGCCAAAGATGCCTCCATGATGTCTTCCTTCCCACAATAAGGGAAAGCAAGAGGTCTGTCTGCTGCCTGGTAGCCAGAGCGCTGCAGCAGGACTCTGGGATGGTGCGGGCTCTTCTGCCGAGACTCAAATCCATGTAGAGATAAGCTCACATCTAGAAAACATAGAAAGCATGTTCATCTGTCACTGTTTGTCATCTTGAAGGTATTATTTCTATCTGACATCACACCATGCTTATTAATCACCTGCCTGCTCTTTTCCTGCTTGCATTGTAATTAGGTGATAAAAATACACTGCTGAACATTTTTCCAATCCTTACCGACGGTATATAATCATATTAGATTGCAGGTCATGGATATCACCAGAGTTACTGGCAGATAAGCAGCATCAGTTTTAGCCTGGGGTCAGTTTTGAGCTTAGAGAACACCAACATTTTATCAAATAATTCCACACACTCTAAGAAGGAACCAGGTAAACATAACGACAAAAATGATGAAGTATTAATATATATTAATACTGTCATGAAGGAAGGTGGGTTATTACAGCCTTTTTAAATTGACCTGAAAGTTGCTACATTTTGTCAACAGAATCACTAATTATTTTGATTTTTTAAATATAATATCTACAATAAATGTGTAGCCAGTTTAATAAAAATGGTTGTGTTTTTGGACGTATTAAATAAGAAAAATTTCTTTTTTGTGTGTATGAGAGTCCCAAGGAGCTTTTCTCTGATGATTGGTTCTTTAGAATATTTGATTAGATGATTTTGCACCAATTATTTTCAGAAAATTTAAGTTGACAGATTTTGTTTTGGTTTGTCTTCTGACCTGGAGCCTATCCCGGCTGATTTCAGGAGAGAGGCAGTATACACTCCAAACAGGACGCCAGTCTGCTGCGGGGTCAAACACACACTCACTCATTCCTAGGGACAATTTTCATAGTGGGCAATCAACCTAACAATCAACCTAACATTTATGTTTTTAGAGGGTGGTACCTGGAGAAAACCCATGCATAGGCAGGTAAAACATGCACACTCCACACAGAAAGGTCAGGTTTTTAAGACCTCGAACCCCAACCTTCTTGCAGTGAAGTCCCCGTGCTAACCACTGCACCGCTATGCAGCACAGGTTTTATTCTGAAACCAGACTTTAAGAAATTTTTATTTTCTTAATCTAAAAAAAAAAGATCATTTTTAACATAATTTTGAAGTCCGTTTATAGATGTACCTTTAAATAAAATCGGATAAGGTTCTTTAGACCAGAGCTGATTGTTTTTGTCTTGTGTATTTAATATACAATAAATTACACTATTTACCCTCCACTTTTGCAAACTGGAAATTTTGAACCGTTGAGGACACCAAGTTATTACATTACATTGAAAAATTGTATCTTCAAAAGTTCAACTTCACTACTGAAAACGTAGGAAACAAGTCAGTAAACAAGCAAAAACAGTCTAACTCAGAGTTAGAAGAGATAATGCATCAGTGTTATGATTTTCTTTTTGAGTTTGATTTTTCCCAGTTTGAACAAAACACACACACTTTCCACCTTTCCATCTCTGGTAAAGTGTTTTAACAACCAATTCAACACATTATTGACTACAATATTCTTCATCCTGCAGGAGGAATCGATATCAAGTTCAGAACAACAGGGAGGGAAAGAAAATATAAGTTTCTAGTTGTAAAAAAAATATGCGAAGGGAGTTTCAATTTCACTATGTGTGTTTTAGAATCTCAAGACTTTTATATTTTCTATGTAACGAGGTAGAAATAAATAATTACTAATTGAAATAGTTTTTGAGATACATTTTCTAGCGTTATCATAAATTCTCCCTACATCCCAAGACCTAGCATGAACAAGATTTAGGATGTGTTTTAAAATGTAAATGCTGCTTGTTTCTGTGTAACATCTTTACAACCGTAACCCATCAGTTAAACTACTGTATCCAAAATAAATTTTTTATTATACTTTTTTATTGGTGAACAAATTTTGTTGTTGTCAACTTAAACTCCATCTCCCCCCAACCATGTCTCTGGACCTCCAAAGACAGATTTTGCAAATGACATGATGCACTCTCACCAGCGAGACGCTCGGGAGGCATCCTAATTAGATGCCAGAACCACCCCATCTGGCTTCTCTCGAACCAGAGGAGCAGCAGCTTTACTCTGAGCTCCTCCTGGATAGTAAAACTCCTCATTCTATATCTGAGTGAGCGCGCAGCTATTCTGTGGCGGAAGCTCATTTCGGCTGTTTGTATTCGTGATCTCGTTCTTTCGGTCACCACCCACAGCTGGTTACCATGATTGAGAGTGGGAAAGTAGATCGACTGGTAAATTGAGAGCTCAATGCACTCTCAATTGTATTAAAATGAGCCGCTCCCGCCTGTCATTACTCATTGCAATGACGAGTAAACACCATTTTAATGACAATTTTCCACGCTGTGTGGAAATTGGTATCGACACGGATTTTACTGTAAACAAGCTTTATAAATGAGGATCCTGATCTGGAGATCCTCATTTCACTTGAATCTTTTCCTGATCAACACTTCTGTTGAGATAGAGCTCACCTAAAACCTCTGACAAACATAAACTATGTTGATGCGGTGTTAAATGAGCAAAGCCCATTCCTCCTCTACGTCCTTAAAGAGCACCTTTCCTACTGAGTTTCCATGAGGTTTCTTCTTTTTCTTTTTTCAATAATTGTTTCTTTCATCAAGAAGGGAAATCCCATTTCTGTTTAGTGTATTTATTAACTGCTTCAGCGGACTGCTTGGCTGTCTCGTAGTGCTTCCATGTTTTAAATGTTCTTTTGTGACTACAAAAGTGACTCAGCGAGAATTTTTGCTGAGGTGTTGCAACAAGAACAGAAGCAGAAGTCAGAGAAGCAGCTTTAATCATCCCTTGATGTTTCGGAACAGTGAACACAAAAACGTGGATAATAGCCAATAAATCCAGAGATGTAAACCAACTGCTTTATCCTTTGAGTTTCTCATCTCGTGCAAAGAGAAAAACTAAGAATGGCTGTATTTCTCTAGCTTTTACTGTTTTTAAATATCGCACAGTATGAACAATCACTTTAAATGCTCATCTTGATCATTTTGCATTTTACTTTATTGTAGTTTTCTAAATTGACTTAGAGGGGTTAAACATGCTCAACCAGTCCTGAACACTGTCAGCGACCCCGTTTTCTCAGCACTCCAAACTTGCTCTCATTAGTAAAAAGGAGAATTACCTACTATAAATAATGTCTCTCGGAGGACCGAGGCACCACATTTAACCTACATCATGGTGCTCCGCTACGACTTCGCTCAGTCAAACAATGTAGGCATAAAAATTTAACAATGCCGTGGTAACACAAAACCACAGATGTGGACATGTGATGGAGCATGTGGTGGAGCAGAGACATAGACACCATGCTCAGATTTCATTGACTGTAAATGCTTTCAAAAGGTCATCATTTTTTTTCTTTCAATCATAACCTGGAATAAAAATACCTCATGTACTTCTCAGATTGTGAACATTCCTGTATAAGACTGATTTTGTCATGGCTTGAAGTCTTTGGACTTAAGTTCCTGGTAGGTAGAAACGACCCCCTCAAGATGTGACTGAATGCCCTTGTTTCCAAATCATAATGATATCTTTATGTTTAACCAGTTGAAATTGATTAAATTGATTTAATCTATTTACTGTACTATATTTGTCCTTCAATGGGAAAATGTTTGTGCCACATTGCACAGCAGCAGGCAGCCACGACAAAGCCTAGGCTGGAGTAACTAGGGGTTAGGTGTCTGCTCCAAGGACACTCAGGCATGGGCCCATAGAAATCGAACCAGCCCTGTTGATTTATTGACTGATCTAGTTGGGTTTTTTTTTTTCTCCAACACAAAAGGTAACTTTGTTCTAATTCTTCTTTCCGTTTTAAATTTTTCACCAATCATTATTTTTTGGACATTTTTTAGGATCTTAGAAACATTGATGATTTTTGTTGGTCTCTTGGTTGTTTGGAAAAGCCTGAGATTTGTTGATGCCAAAGAGTCAAAGGGAGTGGTTAAATTGCTTTTTGATTTCATTATATTTTCCTTATTTGTTTCCATGCCTGTAAAACTTCCTCCACCTCATGTGCAGATTGTGTTTTTTTACCAGATGCAAAGATTTGGTTCATTTTGCTGCATTGAAAAAATTACAGAGGAATAAAGATGATTTTAGACTTTTAGAGCCCATTGTGAGGAATTAGAAACTGAACTCTCAACCATGATGGCAAATGGAAAAAACAACCTGGTCATAAATAGTTTTTTTCTCTTCAAAAATCTGACCCATAAACCATTTTTTATGCTTAACTTTTTTCATCTTTTTAATCTATAAGCCAAAGAAGTTCCCATTTGATGTGTCCACACTATGAAAATGAACACATGTAAGATGTTGCTTATAAAAACAATAGTTTGAAATACACAATAAGAGCTGTCATGGCTTGAGACACATGACAGCTTCCGCTGAGCGTGGAAAAAAATCTGGAGAGGGAAAAGAGCAGGAGATGGTGGGGGTGTGATGTGGACGTAAGAATCCGATTTCCTTATGAAGAGGAATCATTGCACCTTTAGCCAACCGTGTAGGTGCTCTTTCCGATAGAGATTTCTTGCCTGTTGACCTGCTGGTGATGCAGTGTCAGTACACACACACACTCACACACACACTTTTCATGCGAACAAAGTGTTTTTTGTTGGAAAAGTAAACAATTTCAATGAAAAGGTATGATGCAAAGCGTGAGTGTGAAGGTCAAACCTTGCATGGTCACAAGGTACCATGCGTAAAAAATGATGGAGAGCATGAGCATGACATGGCAACACATGAGAGAGCGGGAAAAAAGAGAGAGAGAGAAAAGAGAGGTAGAGAGAGAGAACACTGCAGCAAGAATCAAACCAACATCCACTCTGGAGAACAAGCTGCCTTTGCTTCAAGACAACTTGATGACACTCACCGTGTGAAGGTGGGCAGAGGTATAGAGGCAGCTTCACCCCTCAGAGAGGAGGAGAGTGAGGGTAAGGGGGTTCCTAGCTGAGTCGCAGCAAAATGCCAAAACACCCTCCTCTGTACAAATAAACACGCACACACTCCGACACACACAAACCGGATGACCTCACTAAGGGACACACACTAATACGACGTCCCATGAGGGAAACCAGCATGCCCACTTCTTACTCCTCACTCATCATCACTGAATCGACAGTCTCACACACACATACACACACACATACTCCCTGGCGGATCTGTGATGGAAAAACTGGCAGAAATCCTCTCAGATAGAAAAACAGAGAGAGAGAGAAAAGCACAAGCATGAAGCATGAGCAGGATGTTTACAGTGTGAAGGAAAAGCTGAGAGAGAGAGGGAGAGAGGATGTGTGTGTGTGTGGTACTCGGAGGTATTCTTAATCAGTCTTCCTGGAGCAGCCAATAAGAGTGAGGGCTGCTTCGACTATGACCAATCAGAGTGGAAGTCTGCCTGTGTCGGTGTTGCTGCAGACCAAAACAATGACAGTTGGTGATGATTACAGTCAGCGTGCGCATCCAACGGAGACCCAAGGGCACACGTGCACGCCAATGCAAATTCACACACAAACTCACTACGACACCGTATTAAAGGATAAAGTCACATTTTCACATGGCTTTGTGTACGATGGGCCACAGAGGTGTTGCTAGTTTATTAATAAATACATAAAAACTTAAAACCTTATATTTTGATTGAAGTTTATTTACATTTGTGAGTTGTAAACAAAATTAACATCAGTATGTGCAAAATGCACCTTGACCAACATTTAAAAAATAAGCATCATATCATAACTTCTCAGCTTCAGAAACTCCTCGACTTTATTGCACAGCCGGGTTTAAGATTATTTTATAAATTTGCATCCAATCATTTCCAACTTTGTTTATTTTTCAAAGATATCTTTAATAGTTTTTATGGTTTTCTTGATTTTGTTACAAGATCGCAAACAAAATTAAGTGTTGTGCTCGTTCAAAACCAATACTTTTGTTTTTTTTTTCAAACTGTTTTTGCCTTATAGTTTTTCTTTGTGAGCATGCAATATTTTCCATTCCGCTGTTTTCCGCTGATCTGGGGCAACAGCCTCAGATGGGAAGCCCAGGCTTCTCTTACCCCAACTGTATTCTACAGTTCACCAGGTAGTAATTCGAGGTATTCCCCAGCCAGCTGTGAGACATAGTTTCTCCAGCAGGTCCGGGGTCTGCCTCTGAGTCTCCTCCCAGTGGGACGGGTCTAAAAGGCATCCTAACCAGATGTCCGAACGATCTCATCTGGCTTCTCTTGACCTGGAGGAGCAACGGCTCTACCGCAAGCTCCTCCCGGATGGCTGAGCTTCTCATTCTATCTCTGAGTGAGAGTCCAGCTACCCTGAGAAGGAAGCTCATTTCGGGATGCAGTACAATTCAGTAAATATCTATGAATACTTCTTAACGAAAAAAAGTTTTTAGCACTTAGATGTAGCTAGCCCGGGGTAAAGCTGATGTAGCCCATCTAACTCACAAAATAAATATAAATGGATAATGGATTTGATGTAAGCTGATAAATGCCCTGATTTTAAACTCCCCTTTAATCCTCTTAATTTTGGTGCATTTGGACAATGATGTTTGCAAATGACATTGTGATCTGCAGTAAGAGGAGGGAAGAAGTGAAGGAAAAGCTGCACGGGTGGAGGTTTGCACTAGAAAGAAGAGGAATGAAGATTAGTCAGAATAAAACAGAGTACATGTGTGTGATTTTCCAAATGGAAAAGTGAGGTTACAGGGAGAAGAGATAAAGAAGGTGGAAGATTTTAAGTATCTAGGATCAACAGTCCAGAGCAATGGAGAGTGTGGAAAAGAGGTGAAGAAGCGTGTGCATGCAGGCTGGAACGGGTGAAGAAAAGTATCAAGTGTGATGTGTGATATAAGAGTTTCAGCTAAAATAAAAGGAAAAGTGTACAAAGCCGTGACGAGACCGGCCATGCTGTTTGGTCTGGAAACAGTGGCACTGAGAAAGAGACAGGAAACAGAGATGGAGGTAGCAGAGATGAAGATGCTGAGGATCTCTTTGGGAGTGACCAGGATGGACAGGATCAGAGGAACAGCATATGTTAGAGGTTTTGGAGATAAAGTCATTTAGTTATTTAGTCAATTTTGTAATAAAAAATATATGCACGATATCAAACTTAAGTGTCTGTGTAGTGTGTTGAAACAACTAACTTTGAAAGGCTCTGACATAGTAAAACGTATACTTCGAAGTTTTATTTTGAGAAGAAACAGTCTCTGGAAGAGGGACTAGGATTTATGAAGGACATGTTACTAGTAACATAAGTCACATATTTTTCAGTTGGACCTACCCTTTCTGAATTTTTCAACAAATTTAATACATTTCTCATCACAAATGACATTTAAAAGTTAGATAAGAAAGGAAGTCAAACATAGAGAAAAGATTTAGGTATGTTATACTGATCAATGTCTAGAGCGGACATGGAGTCCAAATCTAGACAAGTAGTGTGATAATACTGGTATAAAACAGAAGAAAGGCAGACAAAAAAATTTTTAAATGACTTTCAGATATTTGAAAAAAAATCTTAAAGTGCAAATTTAGTCCAAATAGCCAGAGATGATCAATCATTACATTATACACTGGTGCAGGAGACGACCACATGGCCTAAGTTGCTGAGAATGGTTGTTACCAGGTGTGCAGTTCAAGCTGATCTCAGAAATGTGTGAGAAAAAAAATCAAATTCAGAAAAAGAACAATGATGACAAGCAAGTTGAGCTGAATTTCTGAGGACATGAGAAAAACTAGTACTTGCAGGATGTTTGGTCAATATAACTGAACTCTACGTACTTGTGCTGGTGTCACACAGCGTCTCCTGACTGGCACTCAGAGTGGGCAGCGGGGTTATGGAAAGAGACGCTGGGCAGGACACTGGCTCCAGATGCTCGCTAACCGGAGGGAGAGCAGATGCCTCAGAGTGAATGCAGTCTGGACTGGGAAGATTCTGGCTGTTCGATGGGAAAGGGTTATTCCAGTGAGAAAACTCGATTGCCACTTGACCCCCCAGGTCAAACCCTGTCGAGGCAAAACAACAAGAACAGAAACAACAGATGAATGTGTAAAAATCAAAGCATACTCTTGTAAACATAAAAAAAAAAAAAATGAATACCAGGATTTGTTTTTTACACAATTCTTTATAATTGATCTCTATCATTAAAATAAATTCACTTTACAGCAACATTGCTCTCTAGTGGTAGACTTATGCAGTTAATAAAAAATAAATGTAAAGTAATATGAAGCAGAATAGATATTATATGCAAAAATGCTTTTAAAATGTAATTTATTTTGATTAATTGATAAAATTCTTCAAGAAATGTTGCATATTTGTAAGAGTAGGGCAGATTCGACAGTTGGAAAGATAAATAACTTGATGTGTCACAGTCAGTCAGTCTTATGGCTCATGTTGCTCCATGAAATTCTGATATGTGAGTGAGAAGCTGATGAACCAGCTCAGCCTCATGCACTCAGATTTTCTCATCAGCAAGCTTTTCTTTCATTGTCTCTGAGACAGAAGGCTCATTTCAACAGTGGCTGGGCACATTGCTTGGCTTGTGCAGGCTTGTGCGTCTACGTCAAACAAACCAAACAATTTTCTTCCGATGAGATGTGCCTGGAACATCACAGCAGCAAAGCATGGGTGAAGCATCTTGAACACAATCCTAAACCACCCAATCTGGCTGTTCTTGACCCAGAGGAGTAACAGCTCTAATACAAGCCACCTCTAGGATGCAGCTCCTTCCACTTTCTCTGAGGGAAACTCTTGCCATCATGTCAAGGAAGTTCACTTCGGCCAATTAAGTGGTTTTCAGCAAGAGGTAGGGTACACCCCAAACAGGTCGCTAGTCTGTTGCGGGGTGACCCACACAACCATCCACACATACACTCATTCCTAGGGGCAATTTTGTAGCAGCCAATTAACCTGACGTGCATGTCTTTGGAAGGTGAGAGAAAACAAGAGAAAACCCCACAGATATACATGCAGAACATGCAAACTCTACACAGAAAGGACAGTGATTTAAGGCTTGGACCCACTCTGGGACTCGAACCCCTGGCCCTTTTGCCATGAGACTATTGTGCTATGCTGATATTTGTGATAGCCAGATTGTGTGAGGCTCTGGAATAAAAGCGGTTGTTTGCAACATGAATCAGTCCTATTCTTATCTACAACGTTAACAGGCAGAAGGATCGGTAAATTCATCTTTGCTTAATTTAATTTTTTTTGTTTTTTACCATCTTAAGCTTGTCATATCATCAAACAGGGTCATAAAAAATAGGTTTTACAATTTAGTGTATGATAATGATTAATATTGCATCCTGAAGATTACCACTATTAAAAGTTCCTGGAATCTTACACAGTAGGAAACACACTTCATGGTTTCCTGCAAAACACAAAGACCAGCAGATTTCAGTGGTACATCAGCAACAAGCAAATACTGCTCGATCAATAGCAAAAAAGTGGAACGCCTGATTGTCTCTGAGCCTTCCAGCTAAGCTTTTTACGTTGGTTTCAGCTTCAATAAAAAAAATCATAGGTAGACAGACATTCAACTACTTTTTGCATATAATGGAGAGTGATTTTATTTTGATTTTACTGACTCAATAAAGGATTCCGTCGTCTCCTGGAGATCATTGTGGTCATTATGACCTTTTTAAGAGAGAGGACTCTGTTATTTAGAGAAAAATCAAACTAATTAAACAAAGTAATTGTGTTGATTTTATTTAAAGCTCTGTTTCTCTGAGAAGACTTTTAGCCTGAATATTTCTGTAAACTCGCCAGCCATCTTGCTCTTTATTTATCTGCCACAAACCTTTTTCAGGCTTGTGCATTTATTTGCCAATTCTTTTGCATCGTGCAGGTTTAATCATGCTTTAAGATGAAAATCAAATATTGACTACTAGATAAAAATGAAAGAAGAAAGTCTCATAGTCTGAGTATAAAAAAAAAAAAGACAAATCACATCAAGTTCAAGGTCCAAAAAAGTGAAGATTCAACGCAATTTGTTGTGAAGAGCTTATATGACTGACCTTTAGTGTTGGATAAATTATCCCACAGTTTCGTATAACTGTATCAGTTACTGCTGTACTGTACGAGGTGAAAAAAGTATTACAAAAACATATAAAAAAGAACAAACTTCAGGTTTCAAAGGACGGTGGGCTGATCTAAAAAAAATGAATGCCTTGCACATTAGAAACAAGGTGACCCGTTAACAAAAAATGTGTTGTGTACAATATTTAGGACACTGAAACCAAAAAAAGCTACTGAAACATATTAGATCATAAAAGTTGGCTTTTATATGAATTATTATTGATAATAATGTTTTTATAGATATTATTGTACAGCACAGAAACAGCCATGAACCAATCATGTCTTCTACTATTTAAATGACATGAGTGAGTGCTTTAAGCTGCTGATCTTCAACTTTGACAAGCAGACACCTGAAATTGCAGAAGGGGTGGAGGTGGTGCTGTAATGTACACCTGGCTAGGATCCGAACGACCTCCAAAACTCACTGAGCGTGGACATAGTGTGTTCTAAGCAATATCTATGTCGCAGTCATCAGAAAAAAAAGTGCCCTCGTTGCTCTCAGAGGAGAGTGAGGCCCAGATATGTTAAGCCCCAATACTTCTTGTCATCCTCAGAGGTGAGAAAACAAATGCAGGTGTGGGTATCTAGGCCACAAGCTGCACTGTCCACTAATGGGTACAAGCCCGTTTCTGGGAGAGGAAGTCTTTTTGCTGGCTGGAGATCCAAAACTGACACATTTAGAGTTTTATTTGCTTAAACGTTTTTTGAAAAACAATTTTTTTTATATTTTCTTTTTCATAAAATTATAATAAATTAAAAACTTACAAAAAAGAAAAAAAAAAAATCCAATGCATTTTATTTGGCCTTTGGTTTTGCTCAACTATCAGGAATGTTTTTTGTTGTCTGAACTATCAGTTGGATCAATCGTAGCAGAGAAGCCCTAATTTTCCTGATCCCAGCTACATCTGCTTTATTTGAAGGTATACTGAGGCGTTCGTGGGATTCCAGCAGATCCTGATTCCACCTCTGAATCTCTTGCTGGTGGGACACGCCTGAAAACACGCCAGCACAATGTCCTGAAGTTATCTTAACCAGGTGCCCAAACAACCCCATCTGGTTCATCTCTGCTATGCCCCAGCTCTGCCTCCACAGAACCACTGCCTCTACACAGCAACAGGATTGTTCTCATCGCTAAGGAGCAAGATTAAAATCAATAGCCTGTGTAGTTTGTGTAGAAAGTTTGAGTCTAGGCGTGAAATTGCTGTAGTGTGCAGCATTGTTTCCGCATGATTTATTCTCGTGTCATCTTTTGCCGACCTCCTCCAAGGGTGAAGATCAGCTTTGTCTATCAACTAAAAGAAAGCAGTAAATTTTTACAACAACAAAGAGAGACGGCTAGATTATAATCAATAAGAACTTTTAGGAATCTCCAATGATGCTGACTTGTTTTTTCCTTTAAAACAAAGGCCATGGCTTTTGAATCAGTTAGCATACTAACTCTTTTTTATGTCAAAGAGCAAGACTATAGATCTTTTCCTTTGTAAACCCAACGGAGTGAGTCTCACTCTGCTCTCCCTCAGCAGTTCATTAGCTTTTTTTGTGTTTTTAAATTAGGGCACAGAGGAGAGAAGAACACCTGCATACAGCATAGCCTGATGTGAACTCTGCGGTGTCACAGCCCAGAGCTTCACTCCTCTCAACCCACAATGCACAGTTGTAATAATCACCAGATAAAAATGCTTCAAGGCAAGGCCGTGAGATGGTAAGAGAAAGGAACCCCAGCTTGACAGGCAAACCATTCGAGACATCTTTGTTACACTTCATTTGCTTTAACTAACTATGTGTAGTAGGACATCTTTCATTTCTTTACTAACGGCGATCTGTCACACAAGATCTGCTCCAAATGCGATTGAAACTTTACTTTTATTGTATTTCATACTGAGTCCAAGTGTTCGTCCTTGAAATTGTTTAATCTACTTTTAAATATATTTAAAAAAATCAATTGTGCAGAAACACTACTAAAAAAAAAAAAAGCAAGTACACAACATTACCTCCGCAGAGTGGAACCTTGAGTTTGTTTTTATCTGAGCCGTAACATTACCAAACAAAAGTACGATGTCATCTATCTTTTTAATTGTGAGATTGCTGCAAAGTGCAAACTTACGGGATGTCCTGCATAACAAGAAAAAGCCTAAGTTCGAAGTCATCTACGGTACGTAACAAAAATAAGACTTTTTTTCCCCCAATATGGTAAGAGAAAACTGACTCATGTTTGAGGCTAAGTAATACCAAAATTAACTCAGAAAATCTGCCTATCAGAATCAGAATTTTTTATTAATCCCCAAGGGGAAATGACTTTTTTCCGAGACTTTCAACTCAAGATCAGACACACAAACAATTTAACATAAGTTACAGAGTTGAGAGAATTGCGGATGCAGCAGAACGATGTTGTGCTACATTTGTAAAAGTAATAGAGATACAAAAAGAAAGGGAGGGTTTGTTCGGTGTTCAAAAAAATAAGTCATCCGGCTTCACCGCCACAGGTCGATGCAGCTGGGCAAGTTCACCACGCCAAAATACGCCAGTTTCTTAGCAAAACATTTATAGACAAAAAATAAACATGCTGAGGGAAAGTGTTGAATTAAGTGGAAGGGTTGTGGAGGGGAGTTGTGGGGGTGGATAAAACAAAGCAGTCATGCACTTTTACTACGTACTGAATTTTAAAAGTTAAAGAAGGCATTGTGCTTTTAATAATTCTTATCCAATAGCATACAGTATAAAGGTATACATGGCATTCTAGACAAGATGCAGGGCATGTTAGCCAAACATGCCATATTTTTTTTAGTTGGTGACATTGCCAACCTGTCAAGCCATTCCTCCTTGAGGCTTTCACTCCGTACTGAGTTCTTAAAACCCTATTGACCGTTAAAAATGACAATATGTCTGTATTTGCTAAAATTCCATTTTTTCTGTGTTAAAATATGGTATGGCAAAATTGTATAAAGGGACAAGTAGGTATATGTGCTAATTCTATATAATGTGCAAACACATTTAAAGTTAACAGACATTCTTTGAAAATGTTTGCTTTTGATACTGCTGTCACGCTTCAAAACCGAAATCAAAATGGGTTCCAACACTGAACCCAGTGGTTTCCCTCAACCAAGCTTTTAAAAATGTTGCATTTACGACTGACGATATATTCAAACATGTTGTCCAAACACAATGCACTCAAGACAGCCATGCTAATAATCAACCCACATACTGTAGTCAAAAAGCACCAATAGTTTTTGCCCTATAGTTTTTATTGGTAGGCTATTGTTTTTGCAATTACACTGTCAGCTTGATGGATTTTCTTCTCTATGTTATTAAAAATGTGACAAGCATCTAACTGATGGTTTTTTTCTCATAAAACCACAATATTAAAAAATAATTTGTTTCTCTCTGTTTAGATTTACTTTCACACACAGATTTCTGTTTGAGGCTTAGTTCCACTAACCATGCCAACAACTCCCAAGGACATAGCTGCAGCGAGATTATAAGCAACTGAAAAATTACAGACGCTTAACTATAATAACAATAAATGTCCAAAAAATGATATCTGTGCATAATCCAAAGTAATCATTAAAGTAAAGTTAATTACTGCATAAATTGTGTATTGTGTATTATCGACCATCAACTTATTCTTCCTCTTCTTTCGGCATTTCCCTTCAGGGGTTGCCACAGCAAGTCAGTTTCTTCCTTCTAACCCTGTCTGCTGCATCTTCTTCGGTCACACCAACTATCTTCTTGTCTTCCTTCACTGTATTCATAAACCTCCTCTTTGGTCTTCCTCTAGCCCTCTTTCCTGGTGGTTCCAAACCCAGCATCCTTCTTCTGATGTACTCTCTCTATCTCCTCTGCACATGTCCAAACCATCTAAGTCTGGCCTTTCTGACTTCATCTCCAAAAACTCTTCACATGTGCTGTTCAGCTGATATATTAATTTCTAATCCTGTCCATCCTGGTCACTCCCAGAGAGATCCTTAGCATCTCCATCTCTGCTACCTCCATCTCTGTTTCCTGTCTTTTCCTCAGTGCCACTGTCTCTAGACAAAACAGCATGGCTGGTCTCACCACGGCTTTGTACACTTTTCCTTTCATTTTAGCTGAAACTCTTCTATCACACATCACACCAGATACTTTTCTCCACATGTTCCAGCCTGCCTGCACATGATTTTTCACCTCTTTTCCACACTCTCTGTTGATCTGGACTGCTAATCCTAAGTTCATAATATCTTCCACCTACTCTACCGCTCTGTTTCTCCCTGTAACCTCACTTTTCCATTTGGATCCCTCTCATTCACACACAATGAGACAAAATCACCTTATCATGTGGAAAATTTCTTTACAACCAAAAGAACATGTCAATGATTACTCAAAGAAGAGTTGGTTTGAAAGTTAAATTAGATGATTATACTTCTCATTGAGATTGATCCATGGCTGTGAAAACAATCCAAGCTACAATTAACTTTTGTAATGACTTTTACAGTTGTCATTACTTTTGTCATTACAGTTTAAATACAATCCATACAAAGTCTTGTATTTAAACTGTATTAAATGAGAATGATTTGTGGAGAATAGAGTTACACTGTTTAAAATTGATAATCAAAACATCATTAAGGGACAAAAATTAAGAGTATATGTATTGCTTTAGTCGAGGGAAAATATTCTTTTGACTTATTGGAAATGGAGTAATAAAATTGTTATATAACCCGTATGAGGGAATAACTTTCGACATGATGGGTTTTTTTATTAGATGGCAAACAAACCCAAGCTGTGTGAAAAAAAGAGATTGTTTTAAACTAAGGGAGTCTCTGCACACTTACCGATGGTGATTTGACTGACACAGCTGTAAAAGGTTCCTGAGGAGGCATTGTAACTGCTGCTGCTGGGTTCACGGTCTATAAGAGAAGCACACAGAAGGAATGCATGGTAATTTTATCCACTGCAAAGTTCAGTGCAATGAAAACATTTATTTTAGTACAGGTGAGCATCAGCTCGCTTTACAGCGGTTTGAAGCTTCTGTAGATGTGAAATGACAGCAGGAATCTGGCATTTAAAAACATATACAAAACTGAGCTGACAAAATTTTAGTGGAATTGAAAGGAAAAAAAAGAGATCCTGCAGCATTTAAAGAAAACAATCATCCTCTTTGGTTCAATGCCAACCATACTTTTTTGGTTCAATTTAATCCTATTTTGAAGCGTAGAAAAGAAAGCTGTAAAGACATAATCAGGGCAAATAACAAATAAAAAAAAAACAACAAAAAAAATACAAATAAAATGCTCAACATCCTGGCCTTTAGACTCTCCTTTTCTGTGAGAACAAAGTGCTGAAAAAAAACTGTCTTCTCCAAAACACCATTGTGTAAACTGAGTTTAGAACCGTATAAATGAAAGATTATCTCATCTAAATGTAAGGTTACACAATTTGTATCAGGATGTACCAGATGAGCTCTGGCTATTTAGAAGAAGTTTACTTAGAACTTTACTGAAAAGTCAAAACATCTACAATCAAGATCCAATTATTGCTTCTCATTGATGCTTGGAGGGGGTGTAGGACTATTCTAAAACTATTAAAGCTTACCAAGCTTCAAGAAAATAAGCTCATCAATAGAGGATCAAAAGATTGAATATCTTTCTGGTGTTTTAATGTCAAGTTCATCTGAGTTTGCTCTCCTCTGGCCACACACAAGAAAGTTATTCCTTAAATTCCAGTCCCATAAACAAGCAAATTTAGCAGGCAGTTCCAAGTTATTTTACACCATCAATAGAAGTTAAAGCTTAAAAAAATGTCTTGATGAAAGTTGATGAAAATGAACAACAAAAATTATCTATAGTGAAAAATTATTTTATTAATTACCCAATAAAATATTGGGTAATGGGTATAATGGGTATATTGGGTATATGTTCTATTATATTTAAGAGAAGACAAAAAAGTAAGCTTAGTGAAACACAGTGCTAAAACACGTCTAAGATTTTAATATTTTTGATACTTCATTTTCTTTTACATGTCTTGTAAACTGCATCAAAATTGAACATCATAGCAAACCCAAACCTTCGGTTTATAAAAGATGCAGTTTCAATACTTCGGTCTGCTCGGACCAGACAGTGACAGTAGTCTATCCTCGCACGGACGTACAGTTGTCCGTGCTATACAGACAGCAAACTTCTCTCTCACAGTGTTTCCCAAAGAATTACACAAAAGGACTGCAGACCAAAGTTTGTCTTCTTCAGATGTTTTTCTTTAATCTGCTTTTCTGTGTATGTCATGGGATGTAGCTCGGTCATGAGAGGGTTTTTTTTACAGTGCAAACACAAGTTTTATTTTATTGTAATTTGAAGAAAAACGTTGAATTATTTAGTCATGAATGGACTATTATCATCCGACCCTCTCATATTTTCGAATCGCTATGGCTCCTTTACTTTTGTATGTCGACACTGACATCCCATCCTTAATTTCTCCAATAGTTAAACTCTCGTTGTTACCCCATTTTTGAACATGGTGTAAACGTACCATCCACATAAGTAAGACAAGATTTAACTACACAATCTTCAAGTGTCTTTTCATCAAACTCTTCTCCATATGCAGCTTCAAACACAGTGGTGCCCCAAGGCATAATGGTTTCCACCTTCAATTTGTTTCCAACTGGAGTGAGGACTACATGCATATTACTTTCAGTTGCTGCTTTTTTACGGCTGGAGAAACATCGAGTATATCCAGGTACTTGTCAAGGTTTTCTGTTCCTACCAACTTCCATTTTCCATAAAAATCTTCGACCATGTTTGTCAATGTTGAGAAATAATGGAACAAAGATACTCGAAGGCTTTTCGACGCTAAAATGACTTACATGTAAACAAAAATTTAAATGAACACAAAACTGGCTAACTGAAACTTAGCAACAAGGTAACTGACACTTTTCAAATATAAACTTAACAGTACACTTTTTTAAAAGATTTAGCTGTCTGTAATCTTCACACATTATTTCAAAACTAACTATTTCTTGAATTGGATAAGTGCTTTTTGCTGACATGGGTGAGTTTGCCATCAAAATGATCACATTAAAAGCCAATTTTTTATGTTATAATTCTACCTACTTCCGGTCCTTACTTTTTCCCTTTTGTTTTGCCCTTCACTTTGATTCCTCACACCTAACCCCAACTGCCATCTTCATGTATGTCCGCAGTGGTTAGCACAGTAGCCTCACAGTAAGATGGTTGGGGTCCAAGTCCCAGGTGGGCAAGGCTTGAAACACTGGTCTTTCTATGTGGAGTTTGCATGTTCTCCCTGTGTTTGCGTGCGTTTTCTCCAGGTACTCCGGTTTCCTTTCGCTCTCCAAAAACATGCATGTTAGGTCGATTGGCTGCAATGAAATTGCTCCTCGGGGTGAGTGTGTGGATGGATGGGAGTATGCAGCCCCACAGCAGACTGGTGACCTGTTTGGGGTGTACCCTGCCTCTCACCAGAAATCAGCCGGGATAGGCTCCGGCCCCCCCCCTGACCTTGTTGGAGATGAACAGTTCAAAAGACTAAACAAAACTTCCTTGTTGTTTTTCTATCTGTTCTGTTTAGCCGTCCAGCTTAAATTTTCTGGCTTGTCCTGGTTGTTCCTCAGTAGACCTGCCAGCCTACACAACTACCCATTTATCTCCTCTTCTTCTACTGGTCTCCTCCCCAGTCAGCTCCAATCTTATGGGAAGTGTCTTCAGTTCTTTGGTTCATCTGTCTGTCTCTCCAGCCAGCTGCCTGCCCACTTACCTTCATTCAACTGGTTTTACCTGCTCATCTGCTATTGAGTTGTTCCATGCTCTCAATCTGACAATGCAATAGGTGAAAAGGTAAAAAAGTTTTTCTCTACTTTTCCCCCTCCACTTGGAACATTTTACAGAAAAACGGAATATTAACGTAACTTGTTCCTTAAAAGGATTTTAAACCCAGGCTGAGAATTTGGAGAAAGTATTTTTTTAACTGCACCAGTGCTGTATAAGCTTTCATTTAAAATTTTAAAAAGTTTTTTTTTTTTGTTTCAAATTTACTGTAAATGTAACACATTGCTGCATCTTAACTGGACTCCCTTGAAATAGGCATATAACCATTTTAAATCATAATGGGACATTCATTCATCTTCTGAACCGCTTATTCACTGACTGAAATAAATATTGTGTCAAAAACCAAAACTTTTATAATAGATAAAAAGTATTGGCGTCAAAAATTATATATTTTTTGGGCAAAAAAGAAAAAAAAAACATTTACAAAAATATTATAAAAATACGACAGTCTCAAGAAAAAAAGTTGAAAACCTCAAATCACAAAAAATTTAACCAGAACAAAAAAATATGTAAAATTAATAAAAAATGCATATGTTTCTGTAAAAAAAATGTAAAAAAAAAAAAACTTGTGATGTTAATGTTATTTGGCTTATTAGGGTTTTAGTGAGGTATGTATGTATTGTTTTCCAGATATGGTCTTACCGTAGTTCTATTTACAGAAAAACTGGAGTGAGCTGATAAACCAAAAAGCCTTCTTGTTTATATAAATAAAACACAAAAAAAGCCTGTTTTGAAAAAAATTCTTGCTGTATCAGCAAAAAATATATTTAAATGATTTAATTTTTGTCAACTGTCCGTATTATCTTCCTCACCTCTATTTGCTCACCTCTGTTTCCTATTGATATCCAACTTACTACATACAAGATCAATCTCACCAACTGGAAATATAGTTTTATGAATAAAAAAAAAAAACTACCGTATTCAAAATGAGTGGAGTAACCCTGAGAGTGATATCCACAACTCCATGCTGTGGAACATCGACCATCAAAGAAGAGAAAGGTTAAATCATTAATCTGTCTCAGCAGAAAAACAGACTTTCTCCAGCTCTGCAGTCACCAGATAAAACTCACAAGTAAACACTTCTGCTTTGATTTCAAATTAAACACAGTTATTTCAGCTTATTTAGCAATTTCAATTGGCTTCTTTGCACAAATCTCCTTTTCAAAATGCAGAATGCAGGGGTGGTCGACATCCATCTCTGTCCTCTTAGCCTAACCACTTTAATTTGTTTCTATGTTTGAAGATAAACTCACTATAATTTATGTCCAAAGCAGTTGAAAGTCAGCAAGTAGAGCCTGAAAAACCTATAGGTCTCAGAGCTGCATCTATAATTAATCATCAAATGAATGAACTACAGCAGAATGTTCACTGAGAACAGCATGCTGGAATTGAATTATATAGACTTTATTAAGAACCATGAACAAATATTTGAATTATTGTGACTGAAGAATATCTAGTAATAAGTTCCCAAAGCAAATAAGTGACTATTTTGACACTTAAATAAAGACCTTTCCATTTATGTCTCTTTTAAATCTCTCTATCTAACGTTGATGAATAAGTGTGTGTTGCCAAACTGTCCCAAACTCTCATTTATAAAGTAAGATCATTTGTATCAATGCAGGACATCTCCTCCAGGATGCATTTACCTGCAGATCCAGAGGAGAGGCGTGTGGCCACTGCGCGCCTTGGACTGCGTGGACTTCCAGGACAAACCCGCACCACCTCATCTTGACACTGCAAACAGATGACCTGGTTGTCTTGGGTTTCTCCCACTTTGCTGCAGCCCACGTGCTCACCCCCAGCTTGGATCTTCATGCCTGTGCTGATCTGCTGGAAAACTCGCATATCTGTTCCAGCTTCATGATCCAGCATCCTTTTCCTCACCGGTGGGTTCCACGGAAATTACGCATGGTGTAAAGTGATGATCTCTCTCCATCTACAGCGTCCTCAACCCCTCCCACTGCACACAACAACCGCACGGATTCACAACAGCTGCGTTGTGTTTTTGGTACCCAGGCAACGATGATGCTGCGGTCTTTACGCACGAGGCGTGGCCGCTTCACGTGGTCGCAGAGGCAGGATCCTATACATACTTTACTTAGAAAAATAGATCACTAAGTAAACAAGTAAGAAAATGCAACATACTGGCGCTCTGTCCAGTGTGTAACCCGCATCAGGAGAACAGGGGTATAATTTAAAAAAAAAAAAAGATAAAAACTTTATTACTCTCCCGCAGGAGAAATTCTAGCGTCCAGCAGCAACAGAAATCAAGTACATACCAAATAAATATAAACAACATACATATTGATAACATCGGACTCAATTCCTTCCAGAAACATCTGATCGATTAAATTGCCTGAGGGCTGAAGGGAGGAACGACCTCCTAAAGCGCTCAGTCCTGCAGCGCAGTGAGAGGAACCTGTTACTTCGGATCGTCCTCTGGGTCGTGATAACATCGTGTAGAGGGTGACGGGGGTTATTCAGGACACCCTGCATTAGGGCCCTCATCCTCCCCTCCAAAACAGCTCCCACAGACTAAGAAACCACCAAAAAATACCTTGTTTGCTAAATAATTAAAAATTCACTTTGGAATACATTAGTAAACCATCTCATTTCCTATTAAAGCAAAATAAATTAGGAGACTGGCAATTTGTTTGTGAATTATTTCAGTTCTATGAAAGGAGGAATTTTCTGTAGCTGAAGTACTGCAGTAGATAATGTATTTCAGCTTATGGTTATGTAAGCCAAACCGATTCAGTGAATAGCTCAAATTTTTTCAACTACTTGCAGATGAAACATCCCGCTGTAGAAAAACTAGGTTAGGAAGATCCATGTGTCTGTATCCTAACCCAAAGCAAAACAAACTGAACAACTGTGAAGAACATTTCCTACACAGCTGACTTTCGGGAATAGGTCAAAGCCACGCCAAAGTTACATCGTCTTGCTGTAAAACAGATGTTGCACACTCCCAAAAACTTCACATCAGGACAGGAAGGGGATGTTTTAAACTTTCTACAGGGATCTGTTACTGTGTGTTTCTAATTCCAATAGAAACTTGAATGGATTTGAATTATGTGAGCTTGACACATGTGGACAATAGTCAGTCCACACACACATTCCTAGGGGCAATTTGGCACTGGCCAATCAACCTAGCATGCATGTCTTTGGAGGGTGGGAGGAAACCAAAGTACCCGGAGGAAACCAACGCAAACACGGGGAAAACATGCAAACTCCACACAGAAAGGACAGTGTTCCAAGCCTCGTCCCCACCCGGGACTTGAACCCACGACCTTCTTGCTGTGAGGCCACTGTGCCATCCACTGCACCACCGTGCTGCCTGTGGACGATAGTATAATATAAATTTAAAATAAGTCCATATTATTTAAATATTGCAAAAAAATGCCTATGTCAACTTTCAAACATTGGAAGTTTTTAATCCAAACTTGAACATGAACCCAATCTAAACCATGACAAGGTTAAATCACTTAAAAACTCGGACTTCATTCCAGACTGAGCTCTACTAAAAACTCAGAGGGAAAAATACACTTCACCTTGAGAAGGTCCCTCTGGCTCCAGAGAAACAGCCCAGATCTGTCGGATAATAACTCAGCCTCTGCACAGATGTCCTGCACTGCTCCACATTAACATGCGGAGGGTTGACCCCAGCTTGCATGAATGATGACCAGGGGACGACTCATTGTTTTTAAAATCAACTCAATCTCTGTTTTTATACACATATAATTTCCTCATCATCCTTTGCAGCAAAAGTCATTGTGGACATATTCTTAAAAGACAGTGCTTAAAACAATGTCATTAGTTAAAGTTTAAACATTATGAATTAAAAAAACCACAAGAGACATTTAGGTGGAGCTCATGATGCTCTGAGTCGTTTCCTGGCATTCTTCTTGTCATGCTACTTTCATGTGTCTGACCAAACCCCCTGAAATGGAGAAGATTTAAATGCTAATGAGATTTTTTAAGCTCCTTTTGCAATCCAGAACTCCCTCTGTGATGAGTTTGTTTTACTTAGATCCTATTGGAAATCCATGTTTTATTCTTGTTAGCAAAGAAGGATCTATCAAACTTTATTTGATATTATAACGTGCTTATCAGAGCAAATAAAATGTCAGACAAGAATTAAAATCCAGAGATAGGGTGAGGAGCCATTTCAGAGGAGCTAGGAGTAGAGTTGTTGCTCCTTCGAGTCGATAGGAGCCAGATGGGGTGGTTTGGGCATCTGGTTTGGGTGCCTCCTGAATGCATCACTGGTGAGGTGTTTCTGACACCTCCCACCGAGAGGAGCCCCAGAGGCAGACTCCACACCAACTGGAGAGACAGACTATGTCTCACAGCTGGCCGGGAAATGCCCAGTGAGATGGAATATGCAGCTGGGGGTGAGAGACCTGTACCACCCAGGCCAGGCCAGGCAGAAACCCAAAACAAAGATCCCCCAGACTGAGCATGGAGGATCCCCATGAAGAAACACTGGACTGATACACAAATTTAAACAATGGACTGATAACTAAAACCAGTAAAATAATCTCATTCCTTTTTACTTATACTACTGGCAAATCGGCTGCACTTTCTTTTCCATTTCCAACTTTTTCTTTTAAGAAGAACACAATTTTGTAATTGTTGGCCTTGTTATTCAGAGAGTTATTCCAAGAATAAGGGTGTAGCGTGTTTTTAATGATGAATAATGCATTTGGAATGTTTCATTGTCGCAAAAGTGGCGCTTCACTAGATGACTATACAGGAAACTAACAAAACCTCCTGTCATGTCTGTTGGGTGTTACTTTATGGCAGGGTTTAGATTAAGTTTCTCTCTCAAACAGGGAAAAGTCTGATCCCCTGCGTTGAAGTAAATAATATTTGATAGTCAAACTAACCAGAAGGGGATAAAAAAAAAAAAAACGTAAACAGACTTTTTTATTTTTTAAGACTTTGAGGAAAGGTAAGAAGAGCTATAAGTTATCCAAATTATTTTAATGTTTTCTAACCTAGAAATGTGTGTGTTTTCTATTTAAAACAATTGATTAAAAAAATCATTATGCTTAGAGTGGCTTGTTCTGGGCTTTTAGTTCATCAAAAATAATCTTCTATTTGTATAATAGAGAAAATGTCTTTTTTTTTTCACTTGACTAGGTTTGTACAGAAATACTGCATGCAAACCGATGAGGTTAAGAGCTGACGTGAGTCTGAGGGAACGTGTACTATTTAATAGGGGACTTGATCACGCTACATTTATGCATGCACTGTGACCAATTTTACAAGTATTCTTGTCTGATTAGTTATTCTATCAAATGGTCTAACTGGTCTCAAAAATACAACTTACACATTTACTTACACAGAAAAATGAAACAGAGGGTGCAGACATTTCGTTCATGTGGTAGCCTCTGGTCTTTCTTTCTAAAACTTGTGTTCTTTTTAAAAAAGGAAAGCATGCAAAGGAGACACACAATTTGATTTAATTGCACATCTTATGTACATAAAGCAAAAATATAGCTAGAACCAGTTGAATAAAGAAAAGTACTGTGATTGCTTCCGATATCAGAACAACTGATTTTGTTTTACTGCCGACTTTATTTAGAATGGTACAATTCTATATAAAATGATATATTTTTAAAATATATTTTAAAATGATTATATTTTATATAAAATATAAAATGATGTAATTCAGCTCACAAACGAACATTAGAAAAAAATCACATAATTTTCAAACAAGAAAAGATGAAACCAATCTTGTTGACCTTAAAGCATTTGAAAAGAAAACACAGATTCAGTTCTTGAGAAAAAACAATTGGAAACCATGACTTTTCAACTCTTGCACATTCTCTTTGACATGCTTCCTTTAGGCCTCATCACTTTAATAATAAAGTTAACTGTGTGTTTAAAAAAAGACCAGCTAAATGCTATGGAGGGATCAAAAAACCTTTCTTGTGAAGCGAACTGTGTTACAGCAGGCATAGAAACAATGCCATGTCCCCACTATAGGGTGATGATGCCCTTGTCTCAATATATTGATCGTACACAAGCAGAGGTTTTCACATATTTTTTGCAAGAATATGAAGAAGTTTCGTACGTACTTTTCAGGAAACATCCATTAGATTCTTTTTTAAAAGTTGCCTGAAGACCTTACATTTTTTATTACTTTTTCACTGCACGATAAAATACAAGGTTAAATAGTGTAAATACCTTTGTAAGACAAGACAGGTGAATATTTTCAATATTTTCCCTCCTGATATCATGCAGGAGAACCATGTTCTGCTTCAATATATTTTACATCTTGGCTTGATATGTTTGAAAAACGTTTTCTAGTGATGGCAGCTGTGAGCTTCTGTACGTTTTTGAACATTTTGTGAACTATTTTTGGTGAAATAGTGACTAAGAAAAACTATAAGCAAAAGAAAAACAAATCCACTTATCTATTTAGTAAACCATGGGTTGAAGCAAATAATGTTAAGCTTTCAGAACTGAATATTTTTTATTTGAATTTATAACATACAAGCAAAAGAATGAACAAACAAAAAGAAACTTGTTCCACTGCGGCTGAGACGACATTGCAAGTCTGACTAAAATTTTTACAAAGATTTCTGTTAAAACGTGTTAGACTGGTGAAAGATGTTTTTTTTAACCTTGGAGTAAAACAGGGCTTCAAGCTGGTGTAGTGGTTGGTACAGCGGCCTAACAGCAAGAAGGTCAGGGTTTGAGTCCAGGGTGGAACTAGGCTTGAAAAATTGTCCTTTCTGTGTGGAGTTTGCATGTTCTTCCGAATGGGATTTTGCAGGGAGAAACCTTTTTGGAGGCGGTTTCCCCCCAACCCCTCTAAAAACATGCACGTTAGGTTGATTGGCCACCATGAAACTCTCCCTAGGAATGAGTGTATGTACAGACTAGTAACCTGTTTGGGACCTGCCTCTCACCTGTAATCAGCCGGTATAGGCTCCAGCACCCACCATGCCACTGGTTAGGAATAAATGTTTGATTTTTGTTTATTTAAATTTTTATTGAAATACTTGGCAGGAAATTGTTGTTAAATTACAGGAGGATTTGTATTTGTTAATCACAGGAAGATGTCATTGCAGTTTTAATTGCAGTTTTCCTGCATTCTTGTGGTGATCACAAAAATTACACCTTGTTCTCATTTCAGACATTTATTGATTTAAGTATGACTGATTACAATATTTTAAGCCAAAACATTGGCTGTGCCTCTTGTATGTGTCCTCTATCAAGCCCTATAGATCTGTCATAAAGCCTGATATTATACTGATTGGTAGTGGATTGAAAAGAACCCTTCTAGGGATGTTAAATCCGAAGCCCCATGAACCATCGAGTAATTTCGAACCAATTTCCTAAAATAGACCCAAAGATTCGAATCTTTCGAGCTCACAAAGAGCTCCATCTGCAGGGTGCGGGATTTCAACAAAAATCCAATAGAAAAAAAGAAAGATGAATAATACGCTCCAAGTCTCAAGTCATTAGAAAAATGATTGAGATTCCGCGAGGTTTTCTGCTTCCTATTCTTTGCTAATATTTTTTCACCGGTATCATACAGAAGTTATGTCGATACTGTATGTTAATTTAAATTTTACTCTCCCAAAACAAATAAAAGAAAAAGAAATATTCCACTCTGCTCATTTAAATTATGATTAACTGTTTAATAAAGCACAGACTGACCACACCGCGCGCTCCTGTCATCAATATGAATCATTAAAGAGAACTGAGCCTTTGTTCAGTGGTCCCAAACCACCGGGTCGCGGACCGGTACCGGGCCGCACAGACAAAAGAAATAACTTCCATTATTTCCATTTGGTTTTTATTCCATATTTCATCTTCGAGATAAAGATGTTTTAATTTGAAAAGTCACCGGATTTTCTTCCTTACGTCCGTCAATGACTCACCATTGATACATCATTCCATTAAATTTAAACCTCTAACTCTAGTAAAATGAGAACACACTTCAGGTCAAGATGGGACTGTCTGGTTCCAGCAAAACAAACTCACAACTCTGATCTGGTCTCACTGAATAATCCAACTACCATTTTTATTCACTTTGTGATGTCCTTTATTTTGAAGGTATATTTACCGTTACCATAGCAACCAGAGTGCGTTCGAGCACAGAGAATGTTTTCATGTTTTTAAGACGCTGCTAATACATTTTCTCTTGAAGACAAAGTGGAATTAAGTTTGTTATTGCTTAAAAAGCCAGTTTTTCAGGCTGGTCTTTAGTTTTTCTGCTACACCTTTAGACCAGTCCTTGAAATTATTGTCAGACACTAAACCAGTCTGAGGTGCAGAAAAGGTTGGGAACCAGTCCCTCAGATGACTGAAAAACTTAGTAAAGTATGAAAAAAACTGCAGACCAACATTCACTAACCAGTGATTACAGAAGCAGACACTTTGGGGTAAATGTGAGCACAGCTTTGTGGCGCCCACACAACGAAAACAATCCCATTATTAGGAAAAAAAAATGAAATAAGACAAACTCAAACAAATGTTCTATTCAGAAATTTTATTTAAATATAGAATTTTTTTCCACCATGTTAGGCTTCAGTCTGCTCCTCTTTTAGTTTACAACCTCTCCAGCTTTGGAGAAGACCCTTGCAGGGCACCGCTCGCAGGGCACCGAGGTGTTGCTGGCATATGCAGATAGTACTTGGCCAGTTTATACAAATTGGGATACACAGCTTGGGATGCCCAGTACTGGAGCGGGTCTTCACCTCTGGAGAGATTGGGCTCTGCCAGATATCGCTGGACCTCCACCGTCGCGTTCGCCGGGGCGCAATTTATTCGCTGGGTTTTACCTAAAAAGAAAAATGAATTTAGTTTATAAAGCCATATAAAATGAGGTCATGTTGCTGATCAGACGTACCAACCCGGCTGTCCAGAAGATCCTCTGTAGAAGAGGATCCCGGATGTGTGACTAATGAAGCAGGATTGATTTTAACACCAGAAAAAATAAATATAAATGAAATAAAGTTTGTCATAGCTTACCTGGATGTAGCAGAATCTCTTCTTTCTGTTCTTCTTTCTGTTCTTCTTCTGCCCACATTTCCTGAATAAATGAATCTCTTTTATATCTTCCTGCTGATTGAACAACTCCGCCCAGTTCGAATCACCAGCGAGCTACTCGACCTGTTCACAGGTACGAGCAGACACCGAGCTCTGGTCACGTGGTTGGAAGATTTGCTTGCCCTGCTCGAAGCAAAACTCGCGGGACTTTTTTTTCATTCTGCTCGACACTACTCGAGTAGAGCCATCCCTACCCTTCTCTGCTCAGCCTGAATTAGTTAAGAATGACCAACACCTGCTGACTGAAGAAAAAATATTGAGGGGAACCAATGAGGGAAGAATAAGTGAGCTGGCTCCTATTAAGTTATAGATTTAGCTCTAAGAGACTTTTCAATATATCACTACTTGCTGTGTGCTAGTAAAGAGGAGGTAAGTATGCTCTGTTTGGAGATTTGCTGTCTCGTGGAAGTTAAAACAAATTTAAACTAATTGACCTTAATTAGTTTATCAATTTCTGCCAATTATATATATATTTGTAAATTCGATCATAAAAAGTTTTGGATAAAGTTCCAGAGGTTTGCATGCATGTTACATGCATGTTTGCTTTTCATTATAGTCAAGGCAGGGGAAGGGAACACAACTTGTAGATTTGTATGGGTTTGCAGAGTTTATGACCACTTTTGTCTACCACTTATGTCTACTTTTCTGTTAAAAGTTCAGCTTAAAAGGAAAGTGTACAAAACCGTGGTGAGACCGGCCATGCTGTTTGGTCCAACAGTAGCACTGAGAAAAGGACCGGAAACAGAAATGGAGGTAGCAGAGATGAAGATGCTGAGGATCTCTCTCTGAGTGACCGGGATGGACGGGATTAGAAATGAGTACATCAGGGGAGGACCACATGTTGGAGGTTTTGGAGATAAAGCCCGAGAGGCCAGGTTGAGGTGGTTTGGACATGTGCAGAGGAGAAAGAGAACATTGGCAGAAGGATGCTGGGTTTGGAACCACCAGGAAAGTGGACTAGAGGAAGGCCAATGAGGAGGTTGATGGATGCAGTGAAGGAAGACATAAAGATAGTTGGTGTGATAGAAGAGGATTCAGCAGATAGGGTTAGATAGAAGAAACTGACTTGCTGTGGCAACCCCTGAAGGGAAATGCTGAAAGAAGTCTACTTTTCTGTTCCAGTTGAGTGTATTCAGTGCTTTGTTGCAAATGGACTATTATGGAATTATTCAAATGCTCGCTGAAAGTAAATTGCAACGTGTGTGCTGAGAGAAAAAAAGCTTTTTTTTTTTTTTTTTAAATGGAGCATCTTCTACAGACGTGGACGAAATTGTTGGTACTCCTCAGTTAAAGAACGAAAAACTGACAAATCTCACTTAAATCACTTGAAACTCACAAAAGTAACAAAAAATAAAAATTTATTAAAAATTAAACAATCAAAATCAGCCATTACTTTTGAATTGTTGATTAACATAATCATTTTAAAAAAACAAACTAATGAAATAGGGCTGGACAAAAATGACGGTACCCATAACTCAACATTTTGTTTCACAACCTTTTGAGGCAATCACTGCAATTAAATGATTTCTGTATTTGTCGATGAGCGTTCTGCAGCTGTCAACAGGTATTTTGGCCCACTCCTCATGAGCAAACAGCTCCAGTTGTCTCAGGTTTGATGGGTGTCTTCTCCAAAAGGCATGTTTCAGCTCGTTCCTCATGTGTTCAATGGAATTCAGATCTGGGCTCATGGAATGCCACTTTAGAATAGTCCAACGCTTTTCTCTCAGCAATTCTTGGGTGGTTTTGGCTGTGTGTTTTGGATCGTTGTCCTGTTGGAAGACCCATGACCTGCGACTGAGACCAAGCTTTCTGACACTAGGCAGCACATTTCTCTCCAGAATGCCTTGATAGTCTTCAGATTTAATTATATCTTGCACACTTTCAAGACACCCTGTGCCAGATGCAGCAAAGCAACTCCAAAACATTACTGAGCCTCCTCCATGTTTCATTGTAGGCACAGTGTTCTTTTCTTCGTATGCTTGGTTTTTGAGTCTATGAACACAGAGTTGATGTACCTTACCAAAGAGCTCCAGTTTGGTCTCATCTGTCTAAAGGACATTCTCCCAGAAGCTTTGTGGCTTGTCAACATGCATTTTTGCAAATTCCAGTCTCGCTTTTTTATGATTTTTCAACTCTATGTTCATAGACTCAAAAACCAAGCATACGAAGAAAAGAACACTGTCCCTACAGTGAAACATGGAGGAGGCTCAGTAATGTTTTGGGGCTGCTTTGCTGCATCTGGCACAGGGTGTCTTGAAAATGTGCAAGATATAATTAAATCTGAAGACTATCAAAGCATTCTGGAGAAAAATGTGCTGCCTAGTGTCAGAAAGCTTGTTCTTAGTCGCAGGTCATGGGTCTTCCAACAGGCCAAAGATCCAAAACACAGCCAAAACCACCCAAGAATGGCTGAGAGAAAAGCATTGGACTATTCTAAAGTGGCATCCCATGAGCCCAGATCTGAATTCCATTGAACACATGTGGAACGAGCTGAAACATGCCATTTGGAGAAGACACCCATCAAACCTGAGACAACTGGAGCTGTTTGCTCATGAGGAGTGGGCCAAAATACCTGTTGACAGCTGCAGAACGCTCATTGACAAATACAGAAATCATTTAATTGCAGTGATAACCTCAAAAGCTTGTGCAACAAAATGTTGAGTTATGGGTACCATCATTTTTGTCCAGCCCTATTTCATTATTTTTTTTTTTTTTTTTTAAATAATTATGTTAATCAACAATTCAAAAGTAATGGCTGCTTTTGATTGTTTATTTTTGAATACATTTTTATTTTTTGTTACTTTTGTGAGTTTCAAGTGATTTCAGTAAGAATTGTGGGTTTTCCCTTCTTTAGCTGAGGGGTACCAACAATTTTGTCTACGTCTGTATGTGCCTAAGTTATCAAAAGTATCTCATGGATGTCTTTTTTATTTATTTATTTTTTAAATCTAGCGATCCTGTTGCTGATGATGGGATCCAGATGTCTTCAAAAGGGCTGGTTTCCAAAAATTGCTTCCATTGTACTGTTCATTTTTCTGTTTCTGTACATTTTTCAACTGAATCACTTGAACATAAAGGAGGTGAGAACTTCCTCAGCAGCTGTTTATTTTCATTTATTCAGTATCAAATGTAACCATGATGGCTCTAACTTTTTTTTTTTTTCTTGCCAGGCACTAGCTAGTCTGAACACACGATCTACTGCTAAATCAGGATGGGGTTTTAAACAGGTAACAAAACACACCTAATTAGGGGATCAAAGAAAAACGGTAAGGATATTGACCATGTATTTGCAATGATAATTATGATCAACTAGTGTGAACTGTCTTATCATTTTTATTTATTTATTTTTTATTTCTAGTTTCCGATTCCATCTGATGTTAAGATTAAGAATGGGGACACCTGCACTTTCCGGTTGCTGTCCACAGAAGAGAGTGAGGAGACAAGAGCCCTGTTGAATGCCATTCCATGGCCTGAAACTCTCCCATTATCACCTCATTTTCAGCTGAAATACACGAGTGATCCCGCTCACAGCCATGTCACCATTCAACCACGAAGAGAAGGTGGTCAGTGGCGTGTTGGGGATGAGCTTGAGGTTTTCATCCAGATCTGTGACCATTATGGTCGACCAAAAACCTACGGTGGGGATGTCGTGCTTGTTCGGCTACACAATCCTGGCCTGGAGGCAGGTGTGACTGGACAAATACTTGATCATGGAAATGGCTCATACTCTGCTGTTTTATCTTTACTTTGGGAAGGAACCGCACTGGTTGAGGTGATCAATTGTTCACAACAAACTAGTTATTTTAATCTGGCTAATGGTAAATATTTTCAATTCTTGTCCCAAAGGTGACCTTGGTTCATCCTAGCGAAGCGGTGTCAGTGCTGCATAAGCTCACTCATGAACAACCTGACAGAGTTTACTTTCAAAGCATGTACCGCTCTGGCTCAGTCACTGAAACCACCATTTGTAACGTATGCCTCCCTACAACCGAGAAGGAAAACCTGTGCAACCACACAGACCCTAACACAGGAGAACCCTGGTTCTGCTACAAGCCAAAGAAGTTGGATTGCAATACCAGAGTAACGCACTCCTTTGGAGGATTTCAAAAGAAAATCACGGCCACGGAGGAGACACTCTTTCAAAGGTAAGTTTATGTAAAGTAACCCTCTTTGGATATGAAGTTAATTTGCTGAAAATGTCAGCAGAGTCTTAAAGGTGCATTGAAAATGAGTCTGTCTTCTTGCAGGTTTCTAAATGTTCCAACTAGCTTCAGTTGTGTGGGTCCCCCCCGCCCTCCCTTCGGTCACATTGTAAATTCACATTAAAGAAAGTTACATTATTTTTCTGAAATTTTACCAAAGGACCGAAAAGGTATTGGCTGAGGCAAATGCTAATTACGCCGACCCTTTTTTCAAATCACCATGAAAGCAAAAACATAAGTATTTATTCAGAAATTTATCGTAATACATAAAATGAAAAGTAGTACATCATATTATTTAAGCAATAATAACTTCCTTAAAAATAGACTTCTCAAGAAAGTCTGACTAATTATAGTCACCTGATCAGCAGAATTTTCTGAACTACAAAACTCAACATGACAAGACTCCTGTCTTCAACTTATTTAGAACTTTAACCAGACTTGTTCTGCTGCTGAGACGACATTGCGAGTCTGACTAAAATTTTTACAAATATTTTCTCTCTTAAAACGTGTTAGACTGGTGAAAGATGTTTTTTAAACCTTAGAGTAAAATAGGGCTTCAAGCTGGTGTAGTGGTTGGTACGGTGGCCTCACAGCAAGAAGGTCAGGGTTCGAGTCCAGGGTTGAACTAGGCTTGAAAAACTTAAATTTCTTCTTTAAACAGAAAAGATTTAAACATAATTTAAGTTTATCATCACAATTATTCCAAAGATCCACACCTTTAATGGAAATACAGAATTTTTTAACATTTGTTCTAAATTTATTTTTAATGAACACATCATTTCCTCTTAGTTCGTATGGACTTTCCCTAATGTTAAACATATTTTGTAGAGAGTTTAATTCCACTAAATCAGAACTTTAATGTTTTTAAATTTATAAATGGATAGTTGGTTGGTTGATTATAAGATGAAAATGTTATTGCTCGTATTTCTATTTTTTGTAAAATATAAATTGGTTTTGTGTTGGTTTTGTACGTATTTCCCCAAATCTCGATACAATAAGTTAAATATGGAAGTACGAATGTATTGTATAACAAACTGTTTTTATTTAGGACAAATCTGAATTTATAAATGATTGCTATTACTTTAGACAGTTTAGTTTTTGTATAACTTATGTGTGATTTCCAGCTTAATTTGTGATCTATAATCATTCCAAGGAACTTATTGTCGTAAGCTCGTTCCAATGGGGTGTTATTAAGCATAATTTGAATTTGTTTTGGTACTTTTAATTTTGTAAATGTTATAAATTTAGTTTTTTCAATATTTAATGACAATTTATGTCAAATCATATGTTGATTTTACCCAATTCTTTCAATTGATTGTATCATTTGGTTCAGGTCTTTTCCTGAAAAGTAAAGAGTAGTGTCGTCTGCAAATAGTACATAATTTATTAGTTTGGATGTGTAACATAAATCATTAATGTATCAATTGAAGAGTTTAGGCCCAAGTGTTTTTTTAAACTGCCTGCGTGTTAATTCTGTCCAGATGATTAAAGTATGTTCTGTCTTTAGTGGCGTGAACATGAAGGTGAAAATTCCTGTTTTGGGACATGGAAATGTCATTGTACTGCCAAGGGCTGAGTGTAAGTGTTTTTTGTCTTTGAACATTTTTTTCCAGGACAGTTGAGAGACTAAACCATGAAGTTTAAAGTGCAAATTGAAAGTAGTCTTTTGCTGCTATGAAACAGCAGTGAAATTGATAACTGGATTAAAGTACTCTTCCATTTTTAAATAATTTAACATTTTAATGAGAACTTCACATCTGATGGTATCTTTCAAAAAAAAAATCTAGGCTGATTGAATCGTTTGTGGGTTATAGAATTAATTTCTCTTTTTCTTAAGCGAACGCATCGACGAGCAGTCTTCCTATACAGAGAAGACCTTCTGGCTTTTATTATTTGGGCCTGTGGCAAGCATTGGATGGCACTGTTGTTCGTCATTTCAACTCATCTGCAGCCATCACTCAGTGTCTGAAGGGCAAGGTTGTCCACATGTATGGAGACTCCACAATCAGGCAGTGGTTTAAATACCTCAATGAATTTCCAGGTAGTGTCCTTACTCACTTTTCTGACTGCAGCTGTGCTCTGTTCATGTTTAAGACTGATTTATTCTCATTGGTATACTTTTTTTTTTTTTTTTTTTAGATCTTAAAGAGTTTGATCTACACAGTTCCAAACAAGCTGGACCTTTTATGACCCTGGACTACACTAACAACATTCTTGTCACATACCGTTGTCATGGGCCCCCCCTCCGGTTTGCCCAAGTGCCAGTGAGCCAACTTCGATATATAGCAAATGAGCTAGATCATGTTGAAGGAGGTCCACAAACAGTCATAGTCATTGGCATCTGGTCACATCTGAGTACTTATCCGGAAGATGTCTATATCCGTCGGCTGATAAACATTCGTAAGGCTGTGGTACGGCTACTGTCCAGGGCTCCAGAAACTAAAATAATCATTCGGACTGCAAACCCTAAGGCTTTGACAGTGTATGAGGCTTTAACAAACAGTGACTGGTTCACAATTCAACGTGAGAAACTGCTAAGAGCTTTATTCAAAGACATTAAAGTTCATCTAGTTGATGCCTGGGAAATGGCCATGGCTCACCAGCTGCCACACAACCTGCATCCACAAAATTCCATCGTCAAGAACATGATTGATGTGGTCTTGTCACATGTTTGTTGATGTGAGTGAAATGTTTTTGTTTTGGTAGTTTCACAAATTGTAATTGTAATGAGATTAATTCTAATAAATGAACAATTTACTTGGAATGTATTCTCTTAAAAAAAAAAAAAAAAAAAAAGTCCTAAAACTTTACAATAAATCTTGTTACTGTTTTTGATCTGCCTTCATGCAATCCTCCCAATAGTTCAACAGAACCAAACTGCTGTTTTAACATGTGGTTTCAAACCACAAAGCTTTGACTGGGGAATATCACTACAACCTATGGTACACTGCAAATGTTGAGCTTAAGGAAACTTGCTTTTAAAGTTTTTCCTCATACATTTACTCATCCAAACATCTCTGAAAAGGCCATGGCTGAGGGAAAGTGTTACTGAAGTGATCTCTAGTACATACTTTCACATGCTGCCAGGAATTGTGGTAGTAAAAGATGCAAGATTATATCTGTTAAAGGAAATGGAAACATTGACAGTGCAGATTGTTACCATATCTTCTTGTGTAAATTAGTGATGACGGGTTCTTGCGTGTTGTCTATAAAAGGTTTAGATGTTGGCAGGAATCCAGTGGAGAATCCTAGAATTGATCAGTGTGATATCAACAAACTGCAAGCTGTTTGTGTAGAATTTGTGCAACTTTTTTCTTTCTTTTTTAAAAAAGGCAAAAATGTAATTCTCCAATTCTTTAGGTTTCAATGCTGAAGGCCAGGATTATGATAACTTTTTGTTTTGAGACTCAGATCTAGTTTTTATTGCATTATACTCACCCAAAGCATAGTTTCTCTACAAGAGTTAACCACATATTGACATCATTGAGTTTAGCTCGTCACCAAACTATTAACTTTCTTGTCCAAAGGTTTTTAAACAAATTCTGTTTTTTATTTTTGGAAATAGTTGGTGTAACATTAGATTTACCAAAGCTACATCCGTTTTAAAATTATTGTATTTTCACAACCAATAGGCGCACCGTATTAAAAGGTGCAGTCCCAGTTTTGTGTGCTGTATTTAAAACACACATTAGGCGCACCTGATGATAGGGCGCAGGTTTTATATAGGTATCCTTGACTCCGTACGTCTGCCTTACAACAACAGACGCACAAGCAGACAAGTGTGTGTATTTAAAAATAGGGAGCAAAATTGAGTTTGGTTGACTTTATTTAAATATTAGAGTCGTCATAAAGTCATTCATCAAATCCATCCAAGTCCTCATCCTCTGTTTCGGAATCTAACAGCTGCGCTAAAACCAACATTGCAGGTTTACTTTCCTCGCTGTCATTCACTTTCTGTACCGAGCAGCTCCTCTGAAATGATGCCTGCTTTTGCAAAAGCTTGTACAACAGTGCCAGCAGACTCGTTAGCCCAAGCATCTACAATCCACTGGCAAACTGTGGTGTAACCTGCCTCCCAACCTTTGTGAAACTCTGGTCTCCTTCCGTCGCCCATTGCTCCCATGCAGCTCGCAGCCTTACTTTGAACATCCAGTTCTTGCCGATGTCCAGCGGTTGGAGTTCTTTTGTCAGGCCTCCCGGAATCACAGCAACCGTGGTGTTCATCTGTTTCACTTGTTTTTTCAAAACATAGGGCGCATTGCACGATAGGGCGCGTCGCTCATTTTGAAGAGTTTTATATGCGCCTTATGGTCGTGAAAATATGGTATTTCTGAAATTAGGCTCAAAAGAAATTATTCATGCAGTTTAAAAAACTTTATTTTAATCCAGAATCAAAAATTGTCTTTAATTTGGTTGAAATAGAAAATAACTCAGATTGAAAATGACTTTTTTTTCTGAAATACATTTAAAAATTCACGCCTTGTTTTGTCTTTATGTTCCACAAGCCTTTAAAAAGATATTGTTTAAGAAGTTTTAAAACTCCAAATATATTTTATTTGTCACAATGACAGTAGGGGAGATCATAGAATCAAAAAGTTTGAGAGTTTCAGTAATATTAGGAATCCACGTTTAACAAAGGGTGATAGTATCTTTAAAGTGTCTCAGTAACATGATAAAAATACTGTTGCCTTTGGAGAATTAATTGTTTTTTAGATCAAAGCAAAAAAAAAGTTATAACGTATTTTTGAAACCGCATAGAATATCATTTTTACGGAAGACATTTCTTAAAATATTAAAATGTAAGTTTATTACTTTCTAAAAAGACCATCCAGGAGCCAATGGTCTCCTGGAAGAACATTATTAAAAGGCTTAATTGAACTTTTAATAATTTCCATCTCAAAGTTTGACTCACAGCTCCAGACCTAATAAACTTGACACAAAAATAAATCACCTTAAAATATTTTTTAAATTGCATTTTATTTTTCATCGGTGTCTAACAGACCACACATTCCATAAAAATACTTTTCCTACATGTACAAGTAAATTTGGTAATATGCAATCTCAACAAAATGAAGACTCTTGAAGCAGGGCAGGTGGAGATCTCACATGGACTTGATCATCATTCTGGAGCCCTTGGCTGAGTAGGGAGCAGGACCTTTCCAGGTGAGCCAGTGGATACCTGATGCCCAACCAATGTTTTCACCGGCAGGATGCCAGTCACCATTTAGACTGGCAGATCCACACTTGCTGTACCACCAAGCTCCACCATCAGAGAAGGTACACTGGGATTCAAGAATGTCTCCAAAAAGACATGGAGTGCAGCCATCATTATCGCGGTCTTTGGTGCTGAAGCCATAGCCGTTTTGATCAATTCCTGGATAAGCACCTCGAATGGCATCACCTATTGACAAAGAAATGAACATTATAACAGAAAAAGGAATTATGAAAATGACTTTAAATGTTAAACACATAAGCATATTTTATCTTGATACTTTACTTTGATGTCTTAAAGTTTATCCATACCTGCATTTCCCCTGTATTGTCCAACTTGCAGTCTGTAATTTGTCCTCTCATTTCCCAATTTGAAGCCTGCATATTCAGCATAAGCGGTCCCACCCTCAAAGTCCCACAAGTCCACTCTCAAAATCCACCTCTTAGAAGTGTCGCTGGTCACAAGATGAACAGTCTCAAGACCAAGCCAATGGTCACCTGGAAACAATCAATACTCCATGAGACATTGAATTTTTGTGCTGATGAACATTTTGAAGTTATGGAAGAGAAATTGTCTCTTGGATGTTTTGTCTTCAACATTCCACTGTTTTCAGACGTGGGGTTCCACATACCTGATAAGTGTCCGAAACCCTCTTTATAATCCCTCCAGGCTTTGTCAAAGGATTGCAGTCCACTGCGCCTCTGGAACACCGTCCAGCCTCCATCAGATCTCATCTCACAGTACGCCTAGAAGGAAATGCCAAACATAGAATGGGTCCCATTTTAGTCACATTTTCTATAGGCTGAGAGATATCTTGCAGAATTAAGAGTAGCAAGTGTTTCGTATACATGAGAAAAAAAGCACAAGTTTCATTCTCCTGGTTTGAGACCCCAAACATTAAACCACTGATAAATAAAATTTTTAAAAAGTTGGGTCCCATACCATGATGAGTTCAGTGGCTCCATTAGGCATTATTGGATAAATCCCGCTGGGCAGCTGTGGAGAATCCTTGTGAAGCTCGGAGCAATCTGATTAACACATTTATGAGATAAGAAGATTGGTTTTTGAATACATTTTTTTTAACTCAATCATAAATAATGCCAGAACTCTTCGTACCTTTAGGATAGGGTAGGATGCCATTCTATCAACAAACAAAAAAAGTTTTAATGTTAAACTTTAACTTTCAAACATCAACAAATAAACACAAAGCAGATTCAATTTATTTTTGTTTCACAGAAGAATTTTAATACTCACTATAGCTGCTGAGAACCCAAAGAAAAGAGCCAATAAAACACAGTTGTTCAGCAAATTCTGCATTTTGACCTAAATTCAAAAAACACATGCAGATGAGTCAATGTATAAAATAAACTACAGTTAATAATAAAGTCATGATGGATACCACAAAACACCTACCTTCATCGTGGATGGACCTTGTATCTCATCTAACTTTCTCTTCAGTAGCAGGTCCTTTTAAGGACTGACCACATGCACCACACCTCATTCCAAAATTGAATGAATTGTTCTTTCTACCCCAAAGCAGTTTCAGGCTATTTGTTTCTGACCAAGTTGTTTGGTTTCATCTTTTAAAGAATAGGGACTTCAATTTCTAACCCAAACAAGAAAGACAAGATGTTTGAAAAACACAACCAGTTTTACAACACTGAGATATGACCTCTTGAGATATCGAGATTTCCATATCGTCAGCTTGTGAGTTGACAGTATTTGGCCGTTTAGGTTTATAAGAGATTAGCTCATCACCAGATACGAGAATTTCAAAACAGTGCACATTGTTCCATGTAATAGTGCCTGTTGGTGAGTAGTTCAGATTGTAGATGGACATCCAAAAGAATGATGATAAAAGTTTATCCTGATGTAATAAAAATCTCTATTAGTATAAACAATTATTAAAAGTTGAAGACAAAAGGCAGAAATTTGACCCATTTTTGCTCCATTTGGTCTTTTTCACAACAGTCAGTGAATCTTAAAAATTGTAGTCAAATTGCAGTTTCTTCAAAACTGGTTGCAGTCCTGTATTTTTCTGACATCTTGTCTTTCTTGTTTGGGTCAGGAATTGTCTCCGCTCCATAAAAGATGAAACCGGATGACCAGCTCTGAACAATTAACATGAAAGTACTTTGAGGCAGTACCATTCACTAAATCTTGGAATGAGGCGTGGTGCTTGTGGCCAGTCTTTAAAAAATTAAACTGCTAAAAGAAAGTTTCAGATGTTTTTCAAAGTCAATGCAAGATGAAGATAGGTGTTTTGAGAAGTACTATAATATCCACAATGACTTCATTCTTAATTGTGACCCCTTTTGATCCTATTGACTAATTCACATGTTTTGCATGTAGGCCAAGGATTCATCAGTATCAGTGTATTAATGATTGTTTTGCTTCCTTTCCCAGAAATTTTTGTAAGTATTAAAATGCTTGAATGAAAAAAAAAAATACAAACCAAATTTACTTTCTTTTGAATACTTGTTGTCGTTTTAAAGATAAAATCCTCACATTAAAATTCTTTCTTTTATATGGCGGAATGGGGCGCAACACTATCTTCAAAGCAAACAATATTTAGCCATTATTAATGATCAAGTTCAGAATATTTGTTTATTAGAGTGAAGATGTCTTTTACTATTCCAGAAAGTCTTGAACATATTGCACCCGGCTTCGGAAGAATTCTCCTCTACTGGCAAGGGGGGTTAATGGCAACCATATGGTATGGGACTCAGATGACTGTTTGAAGAAATTTTTAAATAATAGGTACTCAGAAGGGATTAGAACTTGCTCTTGTTTCTCAATTGCTAGAAGACATTTTATTTTTAATTCTGCAAGACGTATGTCTACATTTAGAAAAAAATGAATGAAATGGAGAGAATATGAATAAAATGTGATCCAGTCCTTGTTTGGCCTTCCCCTTCAGGCGTACTTTGAGATGAGATCAGATGGAGGCTGCATGATGTTTCAGAAACAAACATCATGGTTTTGGAGACGTATCAGGAATGTAAATAATTTGCTGTAATAATCTAGAAATATTGAACCCAAAATATCTAAGAGAAGATTTGTCTTGGATGCCGATGGCAGCAAGGGTGTGTAATATTATTATTAAAAATTCAAGAAAGCTTGAGAAATTAGGTGTGGATTCTGTTTTTATTTTGTGGATCCACAGTTTTCTATCAGAGGGTTTTCAGTTTTTTCATCTGGAGAAGAAGGTGTCAGAAACTGAGGTGACCAACATCGGAGCTCCTCACGAAACAGTGCTGTCACCGATGGTGTTCACTTCATAACAGCTGACTTAACCTACAGATCCTCATCATGCCACATTCAGAAATTTTCAGATAACAGGATAGTTGTGGCTTGTGTGACAAATGGTCAAGAGCAGGAATACCAGACGATCATCTCTGACTTTACCAGCCAGAGAAAAAAATAATGAACTCATGTTGAATGTGGCAAAAAACTAATGACATGGTTGTGGACTTAAAAAAAAGCAATCCACCTGCCCATCAACATTGACAGTAAAGAGGTCCAGGCTTTTCTTTCCTCCAAATACCTGGGGTATGCATCTCGATCACAAACTGAAGAGTTTAATTCAGGGTAATCACTCTTATAAGAAAGGTCAGAGCAAGTTTTTCTTTTTGAGGAAGCTAAAGTCATTTGACCTCTTGAGTGAGATGTTGAATATTTTCTACCTCTATGAATGCTCTATGAACTTGTCTGTTGGGGTAATGTCTCAGGTTTGATGGGTGTCTTCTCCAAAAGGCATGTTTCAGCTCGTTCCTCATGTGTTCAATGGAATTCAGATCTGGGCTCATGGAATGCCACTTTAGAATAGTCCAACGCTTTTCTCTCAGCCATTCTTGGGTGGTTTTGGCTGTGTTTTTGATCGTTGTCCTGTTGGAAGACCCATGACCTGCGACTGAGACCAAGCTTTCTGACACTAGGCAGCACATTTCTCTCCAGAATGCTTTGATAGTCTTCAGATTTAATTATATCTTGCACACTTTCAAGACACCCTATGCCAGATGCAGCAAAGCAACTCCAAAACATTACTGAGCCTCCTCCATGTTTCATTGTAGGCACAGTGTTCTTTTCTTCGTATGCTTGGTTTTTGAGTCTATGAACACAGAGTTGATGTACCTTACCAAAGAGCTCCAGTTTGGTCTCATCTGTCTAAAGGACATTCTCCCAGAAGCTTTGTGGCTTGTCAACATGCATTTTTGCAAATTCCAGTCTCGCTTTTTTATGATTTTTCAACTCTATGTTCATAGACTCAAAAACCAAGCATACGAAGAAAAGAACACTGTCCCTAGGGTGAAACATGGAGGAGGCTCAGTAATGTTTTGGGGCTGCTTTGCTGCATCTGGCACAGGGTGTCTTGAAAGTGTGCAAGATATAATTAAATCTGAAGACTATCAAAGCATTCTGGAGAAAAATGTGCTGCCTAGTGTCAGAAAGCTTGGTCTTAGTCGCAGGTCATGGGTCTTCCAACAGGCCAAAGATCCAAAACACAGCCAAAACCACCCAAGAATGGCTGAGAGAAAAGCATTGGACTATTCTAAAGTGGCATCCCATGAGCCCAGATCTGAATTCCATTGAACACATGTGGAACGAGCTGAAACATGCCATTTGGAGAAGACACCATCAAACCTGAGACAACTGGAGCTGTTTGCTCATGAGGAGTGGGCCAAAATACCTGTTGACAGCTGCAGAACGCTCATTGACAAATACAGAAATCATTTAATTGCAGTGATAACCTCAAAAGCTTGTGCAACAAAATGTTGAGTTATGGGTACCATCATTTTTGTCCAGCCCTATTTCATTAGTTTGTTTTTTTTAAATAATTATGTTGATCAACAATTCAAAAGTAATGGCTGCTTTTGATTGTTTATTTTTCAATAAATTTTTATTTTTTGTTACTTTTGTGAGTTTCAAGTGATTTCAGTAAGAATTGTGGGTTTTCCCTTCTTTAACTGAGGGGTACCAACAATTTTGTCCACGTCTGTATGTACATCTGTGCTGGGTGAGAGAGTGCCCTCTGTGGAGACTAGTGGAGAAGGGAATGAGAAGCTTCTTCTTTAATAGAGTACATTGTCTGTGTGAGGCACACCCCTCTCAATGAAATAGTCACAGTGAAAGGCACCGTTCTCTGTTCAGCTGCAAAACTGAAATGTTCAAGATGTCATTCTCCTTCCTGTTTTGACAGCATGCATTTGTTAAAACACTTACACATGCACATTGTGTCAAACTTTTTTTTTTGTGAAGTATCTCACACTTGTTGCCTTTTTTACATCAGAAGGAATCGTGTTGGTTTTATTTAGCATTTTAAGAAAAGAGACAAACACCTGATATGACTTATTTCAAACAATTCAGTCTCAAAATAGAAAAGTAGAAAAATATCTTTCAAAAGGTCGTTCTGTAACTGTAGTTGCTATGTAGAGGCTTTTCACTCAATCCAGAAAGACCTGCTTTTTCTCTAAATCAAGCCTCCTTTTCTATGCCGTTACAACCCCATGTGTCTATGTGTGTGTCTATGAGTGTTTAGAACATCTGATTTTCAAAGTACTATCTTGGTTTTTCCTCTGCCTTCGGTCTCACACACATACACTACTCGAAGATGTATTCACACAGGATAAGGCTGGCATACGTCCCGAAACAAAGACATAACTCTCCCTCCTTCTCACCGCAAGTCAGTTTTGTTATGGGTAACCCACCAGGTGGCATGAGCTATTCAAAAACAATCTTTATTTCCCATGGGAACTTGATGGATGCTCTGTCTCTCTAACTTCCCCATAAATTGTTAGTAGGATGAGCATAACATAAAAAGTATTAGTGTGATAAATGTAATATAAAAGTAAAATAAAATATTAGACAATTGTAACATAAAAGTGTCAGTGAGATGAATTGAAATAAAATCTTAAATATGCAAGTATAAATGTAAAATGACTGATGTGATAAATGCGCATATAAACACTCAAAACAGACATCTGCTGGTTATTTGCTGCATCGCTAACGATTGATTCACAACTGCATCTGAACTTCTTTGTTCTTCGGATTCATTTAGGTTCTCAATAACGTCATGAAAACATGGTTCATAGTAAAAATGATCTGATCAATACTTAATACCAACGTGCTGGCATATGAATGCAGAAAACAGAACAAACACCAAGATGAATAAAATTGTTTTTTTATTGAAGTTGCTTTCTCATAAATCACAAGCTGAAATCTCAGAAATTTGTCACATTATCTTAACTTGTAGTTAACACAAAGATTAATTTTCCAAAGTGATGTAAGTTAAGAGCATTTAATGGACCCAATGTTTAAGAAAAATGTGGACGCAAGACACACAGATGCAGCTTTTCACATAGACTTGATCATCATTCTGGAGACTTTGGCTGAGTAGGGAGCAGGACCTTTCCAGGTGAGCCAGTGGACTCCTGAAGCCCAGCCAATGTGGGTACCAGCAGCATGCCACTCGCCATTCAGGTCAGCAGAGCCGCACTTGCTGTACCACCACCCACCTCCCTTTCTGAAGGTACACTTGTTCTCAGCGATGTCTCCAAAGATACATGGAGAGCAGCCATCGTTATCACGGTCAGAGGTACTGAAGCCATAGCCAGCTTGGTTGATTCCTGGATAGGTTCCTCGGATGGCATCACCTGTAAAGATACATTTGTTAGATCATTTAAGATTTTAAATTCTTATAATGAAAGACATCATTGCAAAGGAAAAATTGGAGAGGGAAGAGGGAGAGGGAAAAATTGGAGCACCGGAGTTTATGAATATTAGCCAATGTCTATATGGATGAACAAGAAAAATTCCAAATGAAACAAAAAAATAAAATCTGTATAGCAAAATGTAGTTTAACATTGTTCTAAAATTAGGAATCTACATGCCTGCGTCTCCACTATATGCCCCAACATGCAGTTTAAAACCATTTTTCTCATTTCCCAGTCTGAAGTTCTTGTATTCAGCAAAAGCAGAGCCACCCTCATGGTCCCATAGGTCCACTCTCAAGATCCACTTCTTATTTTTGTTTTTGGTGATGCCAAAAACCTTTTTCAAACCAAGCCAGTGGTCGTCTGCAGAAAGAAGTAAAGCATAAAGAAAATAAGCTATTGAATTAGGAACTTTTCATTTTAAAATGAAACATTTTTTCTTTGAGCCATTCGTTCAGTCCTATGGATGAAAGGCTAGATACGTACGTGACAAATTCCCAAAACCATTTTTATACGCTGCCCATTTTCTGTTGAAGGACAAATCCGGACCTGAGCGTTTCTGGAACACGGTCCAACCTCCATCGGAACGCATCTCACAGTACACCTGAGGAGAAAATCCAAACACAATGCATTGGAATTTCTTTATTATCTCTATAAAACAAACAAACAAAGAAAGTGTTTTAATGACTTTGAGATCAAAGAAACAAAATAAAAAGAAGTGTATGTGTTTATTCTTGCTATTGTTCATTTCATCTGAACTACATACAGTATCACCCTCATTTCTAATTATGATAAATATTACCTCTAAACCGCTACACATATTTAGAAAGGCACCAAATACTCCTGTTTTCTATCACAAATACAGAATTTTTGCTGAAATATAAACGTATTCCTACAAACACAGCCCTACTTCTCATCCATCCAAAGACTGTTTATCATTTTAGCGTTTAGAAACCATAGCACATTTCAATGACTGGTTCCTCGCAAATACATTAACATTATTACCCAGTCTTCATCCATTGATGATGGATGTGCACTCTAAACAATTTTAAAATGAAACTGGATACAAGATACAACACGTTTTAAGAGAAATTTGGTGTAAATATGACTTTTTGTTTAGAGCTGTTGCACTGGTTTGACTTATTAATGCAACTATTATTTAAATAAATAAATGACTCTATTCATCCCTCACCGGGGAAATTTGTTTGCTGCACTCCTTACACCGCAGCAGGCTGCCCTTCAACGGCGCCAATGGTGGGAGAAGCGGGGGTTAGGTGTCTTCTCCAAGGACCCTAGACGTGCTCTCCGTGGGACGCGAACCCGCGACCTTCCGGTCCACGGGCGAACGCTCTAACCACGCAGCCACCGTCTATTATTTTCATTGAGTACAAAAATATAACTATTTCTCACTTAATTTTGACACAAAATGACAATTTTTTTAAGGCATTAAGGCGTGACATTTTTTGTTTTATAATACTTGGTCATATTGCATCCAAAAAACTAGGATCATGTCTATTTTTAAAATGGACAAGGATGTAAACATGTTTTTTGTATGATTTACTCACTCACTAACAATTTAATGTTCACCCTCAAATCAATATATAATTATTTGTGGTCTAAAATTATTCATTTTGTCTTCTAAACCGCTTATTTCCTTTGGTGTCACAAAGGTGCCAGAACCTACCCCGGCTGAAAACAGGTTGCCAGTCTGCTGCAGGGCGTCACAAATAACCATCCACACACATACTCATTCCTGGGTCAATTTCATAGTGGCCAATCAACAAAAAATGCATGTTTATGGAGGGTGGGAGTAAAGCGGAGTAACCAGAGAAAATACACAGGGAGAACATGCAAACTCCCCACATGAGTGTTTCAAGCCTTGTCCCACTCAGGACCTGTACCCCTTATTTTCTTGCTGTGAGGCTACTGTGCTAACCACTGCACCACCCTTCCAGCCATGTAAAACTTATATACCATCAATTATATACTTTGTACCACTGATTTTACTTGATTTGTTTTCTCACAGCACCTAAACTCAACACATTCTTTACCTCAATGAGCAAGACAATAATAGTTTTTAGATGTTTTTCAAGCTTTAATTAGGATGATTCATGTTCTTGTCTAACCTGTCCTGATCTTTTGTCTGAACAACACCCGGTTACATTCAACACTCTTTACATTCAAAGCCAACGCAAAACAGGTTGGAAAAAATCAACTTTGCAATTGAAACAAAATGACTCAATTAATTTGCATTTTTAAAATAAAAAGACAGCACTTTAAAATTCTGATAAATGTCAATTTATTTCAGCAAAGTTGTTTAAATTAATACCTTCTTTGATTTTTTAAATATGTGAATGTAGTAAAACATTTCATTTAATACCTTGAATGAGTTGTTGGCCGTAGGCGGCTGGATCACATAGACTCCACTAGATGCTCCAGGTGATTTCATCTTAATCTGTGTACAATCTGTTCCTGAAACAAACCAAAAGGGTGGATTATCGTTATAAAGTTTTTATGAAGTAATTAGTGGATGTTTCTTACCTTGAGGAGATGATGCTTTGGGCTTTTAGAAAAAAAAGAAAACACAATGTGAGACACTGAGTTGAGCACACATGGTACTGTATGTATGGAATGATAAATGATAAAAGATTTACAGTACCTTTGCCTCTGAGAAGCTCAGGAGACATGCCAACATAAGAGTAAAAAAGCCAAAGAAATTCATGTTGCCCTACGTATAAAAATAAAGCATATTAAAGAAAAAATTAACTGAAGTCAGCTTCCCAGAAAGTCTCCAAACACCTACCTGCACGTTGGACAAACCTTTAATCTTTGCTCTAACTCCACCAAAGCAGGGCTTTTTAACACTCACATAAGCACACACCTCTTCTCTGACTCATATGTTACACTTCCTGATAGCGAGTACGTCTGTCATACATAAAAGTCATCAAAACATGTACAAACATTTTACATTGACTGTCTTGTTGTGAGAACCTGTCATATTCTGTTAAAGGATTGACTGACTTATTTCACCCCCTTTGAGGTAGTGATGCGTCTTCTCCGAAGCAACCTCTCAGACTTACAGTCATGGCTACACCTCCTTGAGTAAACAGCACTCCAAGGTTAACTCAAACAACACAGTCATACGGTACATAGAGCCTGGTGGAGAGTCAAAGAAATGACTGAGACTATTAACATAGTTATATCATTTATATTTATAGTTCACAAACAAATTTGATTTATTTTATTTTGGAATTAAGTATTTTTACTCAACTACGTGTATAAATTTGCAATGATTATGAAATAGGAAATAGTTCTCTTGCGTAAAAACAAGTTGAAATGTTCATTTTTTTGTACAGCGTTGGTCATATTAATGACTGCTGGATAAGTTTGTGCGCATATTGTTTCAATTTGAAATTTTTAAAGCTTCTTTATGCTCAAAATTCAACTGGATGTTGCAGAAAAGTTGTTTGCTCTGATAGCTGGAAAACACGCTGAGGTGCTGGAAACCAATTATAATAATATAGTTTTACCTTAAGATATCAAATCAAAACTTTATTTGTAAAGAACTTTTCAAGCATAAAGTTACACATATCAGAATATCAGTGTTGTATTTGTTTAAATTACAAATGAAAATGGAAACACAAAGTGGTGACTTGTGTAGGGGATGCCCTGCTTCTCGCCTCATATAAGCCAGTAAGAATTGAGGCACAACCCGTTGAAGTCAAAGAGGGTCACAAAATTGTTGGATGAAAGGAAAATACAGCCAGATATTTTTCTTCCCAATTTGTGTTTTTCCAGAGCATTCTACTTCATACTTGGGCAGCACGGTGGCACATTGGGTAAAACAGTGGCCTCACAGCAAGAAGATTGTGGGTTCATCTCCTGGGTGGGGACAAGACTTGGACCACTGGCCTTTCTGTGTGGAGTTTGCATGTTCTCCCTGTGTCTGTGTGGGTTTTCTCCGGGTACTCCGGTTTCCTTCCACCCTCCAAAAATGTGCAGGTCAGGTTGATTGGCCGGTGCTAAAAATTGCCCCTAGGAATGAGTGTGTGTGTATGTGTCTGGCCCCGTGACAGACTGGCGACATGTTCGGGGTGTACCCTGCCCTCGCCTCAAATCAGCCGGGATGGGTTCCAGCGCTCACCGAAACCTCGTAAGGGATAGACGGATCAGAAGGACTGTGATTCTACTTAATTTCCGTCATTTAAACGTAACTGGAACTTAAAACATGAACTGCAAACTGGACTGGTCAGAGCAGGCTGGCTATCTATTCATCAATCCACGCATCCATCTACCTATAAGATATAGAACCTGACCTCAGTGTGCATTCAGTTTGTTTTTTAATGATCAAACTGTGGTGTACCTCACTAACAAAAAAAATAAAGCTGAATAATCATCAATCTTTAGCAAAGCATTGTTGCATTGAAGATGTCATCAGGATCAGAGACAGGTCAACAAGAATAATCAGCTGTGAAGATTATTGTAGAAGATTTGATCATATCTGTGAGGAATGATCTCATTTTAGTCATTTTCTGTAGATGACCAAAAAGGTCATGTTCCTGTTTTTCACACCCTTTTCACAGTGAACTGTACATGAACTCGTCTCTGTGAATGATTTGTACAGTAATTCTTATTTGTACTTTTTCCATAAAGTTCATTTTCTGTTTTTATTTTTCATTCATGACGGATGGAAGTACAACAAAACGTTTGTATTTGGTGTTGCTGAGCTTTTTATTTATAATATTCTCTTCAAATCCAATTTTAGACACAAATTCACACATACAGTAATGTGCAGTTTTGCACGTTCAACATGAAGAAAATTGTGCATTAAAAAATTTATACAAATCTCTTTTGAGAGAAGCAAATTTGACAAAAAGTTTGTTAAAAATGATTCATTGTGAGCTGAAAATCCCAACATAAAAGCATTTAGTTGTTGTCATTCTATGTACAGATTATTTTAAAATTTTAGCAACTGAGAAGACTAAACATAAAAAAAATAGCTAGTTGTCTATAAAATTGAAAAAGGTATTGTGAATATGTACTGTAAATACAAACTCTGCTTTTTTATTTTGTTCTGTGACCTCAAAAATTGTTCTAACACAAGCAATAAAATAAAAATTTTCTTCAAAATTTGTTTAAAATTGATTAAGATTAATTACATTTTACACATAAAATTCAGGATGCTCTTAAGAAATTATTCTAATTAAACATTCAAAGGTTTTAATTTAATTTTCAGAATCACATGGCCTGTTGAAGAAAAAAATATATATGCATAGCAAAAATTCTAAAAAGTACAATCTAGAGCTGAATTTTTTTGTAGTCTTATAAAATCAATCAGCAACACTCTTTTTCTCATGCTAATTGATCAAATTAAAACTTTTATTTGCAATTAAATTGAAAGTAAAATATTTTAGTAATTTCTTTAGTAAGTAATTTTGAATATTCTGGGTTTTTTTTAATCAGATGTGGAAATAATTACAGAGCAGTCATCTTCCTCCATCCCAAAACCAGCGTACAAAGGCTCCGTGAAGTTGTGGTAAAACGTGTAAATGTGTGAGATGCTCCAAGGAGACACACTAAAGAAAGAAAGAGTTCCACCTGGACAGTCCAGGTAGACTCCAACTTTGTGGGAATTAGGTGTGGCCACAGCAATATCCTCTTTCTGGTTGTTGTGCTGAGGCATGTAGTTGGTTTCAGAGCAAAACAGACTCCAGGATTGGTCGGTGTCACCAAACCCACAGAGATAAGAACTAGCTCTGCGAGAGATTCGCTTTGTGGCCACTGCAATGTCCACCCAGCGGCCTCGCCACTCCACCTCCCAGTAGTGGCGCTGGGTAAGGCCTTGGCAGCACAGCACCTGGGACACACTTTCGAACCTCTCGGGATGATTGGGGTACGGCTGTCTCTCTCTGACCCATGTCACCTGCTTCCTGTCGTCATGGAGATACAGCGAAGTGGCGGCAGTGTTTGGATCAAATGTCAGTGTGCATTTGTCTATGCAAGAAGAAAAAAAAGTCACATTTTAAGCTTGTTTTTTAAAAATACTTTCATTATCTTTTCATTGATGGTGATTTTCTGGATAATTTTAAACTAGATCACAATTTTAATGAGCATTAAAAACAATTCAGCTTCCACATGCAAGTCATTTTTTGGGACGTGCCTGAAACAACTCACCAGTGAGGTGCTTGGGAGGCATCCTAATCAAATACCCGAACCACCCCTTCTGACTTCTCTTGACCTGGAGGAGCAGCCGCTCTACTCAAAGATCCTCCCGCATGGCAGAACTCCTCTATCTCTGAGTGAGAGTCCAGGAGGAAGCTCATTTTGACCGCCTGTATGCTTGATCTCATTCTTTTGGTCACCAGTAGGTTAGGCGGACCCCAGACCCGCTGGAGTGACTATGTTTTACAGCTGGACAAGGAACGTCTTGGGTTCCTCCCAGGTGAGCTGGATGATGCAGCCTGAAGCCTGGGCTTTCTATTTGAGGCTGTTGCCCCCTCGACCCGGGTCCAGGATAAGCGGAAGATGAAAAAACGAAAAGTCATTTTTTGCTTGCATGCCAGTATTTCGATTTAATTTTTTCTGGTTCAAATTTAATAATAATAACGTATACTTTATTGATCCCTCACCAGGGAAATTTGTGTGCTGCATTACACTATGCCACCTATGACGGCGCCAATGAGGAGGAAACAGGGGATAGGGTTCTTCTCCAAGAACCCTACTCGTGAACTCAGTGGGATTCAAGACGGCGAACTTCCGGAATAAGGGCGAACGCTCTACCACTGAGCCACCATCTCCTCAAATTTACTTTAGATAAATAAAAAAATATACAGTATATAGATTTGGTACATATTTGCTCTACCAATGAGTGGTTAAAATTTCACAATAATTCTTCATTTTGTCAAACGTGCCAAATGTCCACATATTTTGCAAAAATGCTTATTTCTTAGATGGTAAATCATGTAACATTGCTAGATGAGAATGACTCTTTTAAAATGAACTGGTCAACAAGAACAAAAATGAAGAAAAACGGTTTGAGATATTATAAGTTTTCCTTTTATGAAGAAAGACAACAAAATGTACAAAAGATTGTTCAGTTGAAAGTGAAGATTAAAAGAGAAAAAGATTTTGTCAAAAATAGAATTCTTACAATGAAACAACAATTAATTACATAATTTATCTTTTACTTACATTTTTTCAAGGTTGATCTCAAATAATAATCTGCATTAAATTCCACTCTGCAAGACAGAATGAATATAGAAGTATTCATGTGATCAGACACAAATCAGTATTGAATTTTCTTGGATAGTTGCATTTATTTTTTATCCTCTTTTTCAAAAACATAACATTCACCATAAGTTAAAATTTTCAGAAAAGTTCACAGCAAAGTTCTGTGCCAGAACTTTGCTGTTTGAAATTCAAACCATGGAACAAGTTTTATACTTAAAACAATTCTTAGAAAGTTTAGCTGTTCTTTTTATGATCACAAGTTAGCTTGAATTTTTTAAAATCCTATATCTTCTGCTGTTGTTACATAGTGAACGGGCTTTAATTTTACCTGATCTTTTCCAGTTTACAGGAAGGATCGTCCAAACAGGCTGAGATGAGTTTCTCTCCTGAGTCTTCCAGATAGTTGTAGCTCAGGTCTAACATCTTCAGACAGGAAGGGTTGGAGCCAAATGCTGAAGCCAAGTGACTACATCCCTGCACAGTGACTCCACAGAAAGAAAGTCTACCGATAGATAAAATGACATTTTATCTACTAAAATACAAATACTTCAGTTTTGTGGAAACACTGACAGTTTTGAGTTTAGGGGTTAAATATTATCTACCTTAAACTTTCTAGTTCACAGTTTGGATCTGCCAGTCCTGCAGAAAGTTGTTTTATTTCTTGATCTTGTAGGTCATTACCACTCAAGTCAAGCTCCTTTAGCTGTGAGCTATCAGAACTCAGAACTAAAGCTAAATCAGCACAGCAGTCTTGGAGATTGCATTCATTTAATCTGCAAAGAATAAGGTGTTTTGTACATGCTAATTGACAAGAGACATTTGCTGAGTAAAAGATCAGGAAGTGTTGAGTTGATTCACCTGAGGACCTTCAGTTTAGAGTGCAGACTTTTTACTCCAGAGCAGAGCCTTTCAAATTCTGGACCTCGCAGATTGTTTCCACTAAGATCCAGTTTTTTTAGTTTTGATGATTCTGTGTCAGAGCTGAGAGCAGAGCCAATGGGCTTGCAAGACTTCTGTGTCAGGCTGCACCAACGGAGTCTGAAAATGAAACAAAAAGTAATTGTATTTGCTTAAAAAAAACTCAATAATTTGTTACATTTTAAGACTTGGAAATATTTCTGCCTTTAAGACTAGGTCATCACTAATCGACACATATGTTTTTAAGGACAGTGTTTCAAAGATAGGTAAAAAAAAAAAAAAACACATTTCACAATTCAAGTATGTAAAAATCACATTTAAACTCAGCCATTGAGCTTCATGCTAATCTGAGGAAGTGATTTTTTGGTGATAAGTTTAAAGAGCCTCATAAGTTCTTATGGGCCCAATACTGGAGTTGGGTGGTTTGTCTTCTTCCACACCAGTGTCGATATGTCCCTGTTGATAATTTGAGTTTTAGAAGACAGTTTAATACTGCAGCTTGCCACCACCTTAGGCGTAAAAATGTATTTTCTACCTTTAAACTGTAAGTTTTAAAATGTAATTTCTATGAGCACATTGAAAAGATTGATCTACTGTATCCACAATATAAGGTCAATTAAAAACTATTACTGAAACTTTCTTCTGATACATGTTTTCTGAATAGAAACACAATTATAACATGTAGTAGGTCATAACAATTTACTAGTACAGCTGGTAATTTGACAAAAAACTGGCAAAAAGTGAATGAGAATTTACACAGTGACATATTAATTCTAATAGTCTACACAAAAAATGAACTCACTCTAGTGATTCCAGTTTGCAGTGAAGACTCGTCATTCCAGTTGTAAGCAGAGTCACACCAGAATCCTTTAAGTTATTGTTACTCAGGTCAAGAACTTTTAGCTTACTCGAACCAGACTTCAAAACTGCAGCCAAATCTGCGCAACAGCTCTCAATCAGCCGGCATTGGGCCAACCTGCAAAAAAAAAAAAAAAAAAAAAAAAAAAAAAAAACGGTTTAGTGACATTGTTTTTAACAACTAAAACGGTGGGTTTGACGTTTGTTAAAAAGAACTATGTCCAACCTCAGGGTTTCCACCTTGCAGTGCAGACTGCTTAGTCCCCGGCTCAAAGCCGCTAGGCCTACTTTGTGAAAGTTATTTGCACTCAGGTCCAATTCGGATAGGCATGTTGTATCCGTGCTGATGGCAGCAGCCAGTGACTCCCCACAATCTCCATTTAGATTACATTGATGTAATCTGAAAAGGAAAAAAAAAACATTCATACTTACTGTATGTAATTTTACCATTCGAGTAGAATGCATCAAAGGTATGAGACCTCAAACTCTTTAGTTTGCAGTGTAGATTCCCTAAACCAACAGCGAGGAGTTTGACCCCTGCGTCCTTCAGATTATTTTTACTAAGATCCAAAGTTGTTAGACGCGAAGATGGAGAGCTCATTGTGGAGGCCAGAAGTTCGCAGGAGTTTGCAGTGAGATAGCAGCAATCTAGCCTAAATCAAGATTTAAAAAAAAAAGGTTCAAATGGTAAGACTGTTATTTTTCATGAGTTAAAAACAATAAAATGTGTTGGACGTACAGAGCGCGTGAGGAGGAGGTGATGACATTAAGCAGTTTCACTACTCCTTCCTCAGATTTGATGTACTTCTTCAAGTCAAACTCTTCCTCAACTGTTTCTGACGTCATCAGTTCAAAAGTAAGAGCAGACCACTGGACTGGAGACAGCTTTTGAGTCTTCAGTCTTCCGGAGCTGATGAGGTTTTGAATCTCTTGTACAAGGGATTCCTCTCTGAGCTCACTGAGACAGTGGAACAAGTTGAGTTTGGATTCTGGTTCTTCATTAATCTTCTCCTTGATGAATTGGACGGTTGGTGACACACCCTCATCTTCTTCTGGATCTTTGTTCAATATTTTATAGAGGAGTTCCTGATTCGTTTTCAATGACAGTCCCAGAAGGAATCGAAGGAAAAGATCCCAACGACCATCTGGGCTGCTAAGAGCTTTTTCAATGGCAGTCTTGTAAAAATTAAATGTCGACTTTCGGGCAAATTTGCTTCTGATCCAGCCCAGGAAAACATTTTCATTTTTTACCATGTAAGAGTGGTGGGCATAAAGAGCTGCCATGAACTCCTGAACGGTCAAATGAACAAAGCTGAAAACCTTGCGTCTTCCTTTTCCTTCCATCAGGAAGACCTCGGTGCATACTCCTGAGTAGGTGGTCACCTCATCTTCGTCTATACCACACTCCTTTAGGTCCGCCTCATAAAAAATCTGTTTCCCTTTCTCCTGCTGCCGAAAGGCTAACTCTGCAAGTTTCAAGACAAAATTGGCACTTTTCAAAGGGTAGTGTCCCTCAACCATTTTGTCCATTTGACAAAGAAGGAGCTGCACATACATCTCTGTCAGTGTGTTGGGCATGCTTCCCGTCACGTTGTCTTGTAGCATTTTCTTCAACACAGTAGCTGTGATGGAGCAGAAAACGGGAATTTGACACATGATGTAAAGGCTTCTTGATGACTTCACATGGTTGATGATACTTGTAGAGAGGTTGTTACTGCTAAAACGTTTCCTGAAATACTCCTCCCACTGACCATTTGCAAACCCTCTCACCTCTGTCCACTGATCAATGTATTTTCTTGTCACCTTCTTGACTGCAGGGGGTCTGGAGGTGATCCAGATGAGCGCATTCCCAAGGAGATTTCCTGAGATTAAATTAGTAATCAACACATCAAGTGGTGCGAGCTCTGTCTGGTCTCTCAAGACTTTGTTGTTTTTAAAATCTAATGGTAGAAGAGTTTCATCGAGTCCATCAAAGATCAAGAGGATTTTGTGGTCTGCTTCTAGCTTCTCAAGAGGTTTTATTTCAGGAAAGAATTGATGTAGAAGCTGCATCAGAGTGAAATCTTTTTCATCTTTGATTGGATTTAATTCTCGAAAAGGAAGTGGAAATAGGAAAGTGATATCCTGATTGTCCTCTCCTTCGGCCCAACTTAGAGTAAACTTCTGTACACAGACTGTTTTTCCCATCCCAGGTACACCTTGAGTTAACACCGTTCTGATGCGTTTCTCCTGATTGGTTTTGGGTTTGAAGATATCACTTGCGTTAATGGGAGGTTCTTCAGATCTATTGCGCTTGGTTCTTTGTTGCACAGCTTCATGTTCTTCACTGAAGCCTCCACTGGCTCCTTCAATCACATGCAGTTCTGTGTAGATCTTTTTCAAGTAGACAGTCTCTCCTTCATCTGCATTCCCTTCGTATATGTTTTGGTACTTTTCTTTCAATGTGAACTGAAGTTGCTCTTTGATTTTTAATAGGTCAGTTTCAGCTGAATTGTTTCGGCCTGTTTGACTGCTTGCAGCTGATAAAGAAATGAGGACACATGTGTTATATAACCATCATTGTTTTTGGAAACCATCTAAGCAGCTAAGGTTTGTTTTAAAAGTTATTTGTTACCTTTTTTACATGTCTCCTCTAGTTCACTAGCCAAATGATGAAAGTCCATTTTTCTAAGTATTCCCACAAAGACAGTGACAGCTGTATCACAGCCATACGTCTGTACCAGCAGGTCCACAGTCTCCATTTTGTTAATGCCATGAGCCCGAGACTTTGGAATCCTCTTGAATCCTTCAACTTCATTGCTGCAAATAAAAAACTGAAAAATGTCCAATTTTTCCTTAACCAGCTCTTCCAAACAATAAAATAGTTGTTCTTTAACAAAAGAAGTGTTCAGCTTTTGAGCCATTTATCCGAAATAAGGTGTTCCCCTTTTCTCATTGTCAGATGAATCCATTTGAAAGATGACACTTTCGTTTTGAGAGGACAGAAGCAGTAATTTCCTGTGTTATCTCACCCAGACATTTACTGTAAACACATAGTTCCTGCTTCTTTCAACCAGTTATCTGAGTTCAGTTATCAGCATCGAGGAGGGACTTAAACAGGTTCACAGCGTATATGGGTTAAGTGGGTGTAAACACTACAATAAAAGATGTACATTGTTCCTTTTGAAAATAGTTCATATTGTTCTTTCAATCCAGAAAAACAAAAGTAAAAACATAGAAAATAGCACAAATTACAACTTTTTTCTTCTTTTTAGAAATGTTTTTTTTTAACCAAAATACAGATGTAACCTAACTATAAATGCAAAATTATAATATGTTCTTGTAATTATCTACACAATAATGAAAGATCATATTTCAAACATCATGAGTATTGTAGGTTGTTTCATTTAATTTTTTCTTGTGCTTTTTTCTGGCATGTAATCTTACTGATTCCGTATTTACAAAAGTCTTTTTGAAGGACATTTCTTTGTAGGGTTATTTCAAATTATTAGATGCTTCATTTAGAAAAACAGCAAAAAAAAAAAGTAGCATATGTTATTTTATGTAAAACAAAATCACACATTAACTCAAGTGCAAGAGTCAACAAATGCACACTCAGTTATTATCTTCCAGGATGAACCAACCTCGAATGCTCATTTTTTGATGGTCTGACTAGTTTTTGTGCAAACAAAACCACGCGGATGTCAGGCCAAACCATCACAGTGCTAATTTTGGAAGTTTTGTTAAATACAATCACTTTTTTCGGACATTAAAAGAAATTAAAAAAAAAAAAATAGGCAGAAGGCTGTTATTAAAAGCAACCAACTTATAAAAAAAAAACCCCATCAATCTGTGACTAAGTAGATCTGTTTTAAGTAAATAGGGAGCCAATCAATAAGCTCATTTTGACTAAACAAGAAAGAAGAAAATCTAAGAGAAAGAGTAGAAGCAGCAGGACTAAACGTTCATTCATCTTCTGAACTGCATATTCCCTGCACGGTGGTGCAATGGTTAGCACGAATCTAGGACATTTGGGCCACGAACATTTAGTCCATGGACATTTGGGTCACAAAACTGCAACTTAGGATATTTGGGCCATGTGGGCCACATGGGATGGCCCACATGGCCCAAATATCTAATGATATTCTTAGCAAATATCTTTGCTCCACCTCTGTGGAGCTCAGTATATAAGCCTAGCCTGTCAAGAGATGCCATATCACATTCTCTGAGCTACTCAACCATTATTCAACCATGCCAGCTGAGCTCGAAGTCATCACATCATCTAGAGGGGGCCAGAAGATCTGTCTGGAAGGCTTCATGTACACAAAGAAGCATGTTGCCAAGTCAGTTGATGAGATCGTTTGGCGGTGTGTCAAGCGTTCCTCATCCCTAAAGTGCCCTGCTCTCATGAAGACCACCAAGGCTGCCAGTGAACCTCGGGTTGTGTCAAATCACAACCACCTTGCTGATGCAGTTGGATGCCAGGTGGAGAAGACTCGCCAGTCCATGAAGAGAAAGGCCGCCAACACCAACGACCGTCCCGACCAGATCCTCTCCTTCACAGTTGCAGAGCTTCCAGAGGAAGTCAAGGCACGCATGCCTAAGTCTGACTCTGTGAAGCGTGCCCTGCGTCGCATCCGGGCTGAGCACCGTCCGCTGGATCCATCAGAGGAAGTCAAGGCACGCATGCCTAAGTCCGACTCTGTGAAGCGTGCCCTGCATCGCATCCGGGCTGAGCACCGTCTGCAGGATCCATCAGAGGAAGTCAAGGCACGCATGCCTAAGTCCGACTCTGTGAAGCGTGCCCTGCGTTGCATCCGGGCTGAGCACCGTCCGCAGGATCCATCAGAGGAAGTCAAGGCACGCATGCCTAAGTCCGTCTCTGTGAAGCATGCCCTGCGTCGCATCCGGGCTGAGCACCGTCTGCAGGATCCATCAGAGGAAGTCAAGGCACGCATGCCTAAGTCCGTCTCTGTGAAGCGTGCCCTGCGTCGCATCCGGGCTGAGCACCGTCTGCAGGATCCATCAGAGGAAGTCAAGGCACGCATGCCTAAGTCCGACTCTGTGAAGCGTGCCCTGCGTTGCATCCGGGCTGAGCACCGTCCGCAGGATCCATCAGAGGAAGTCAAGGCACACATGCCTAAGTCCGTCTCTGTGAAGCGTGCCCTGCGTCGCATCCGGGCTGAGCACCGTCTGCAGGATCCATCAGAGGAAGTCAAGGCACGCATGCCTAAGTCCGTCTCTGTGAAGCGTACCCTGCGTCGCATCCGGGCTGAGCACCGTCTGCAGGATCCATCAGAGGAAGTCAAGGCACGCATGCCTAAGTCCGACTCTGTGAAGCGTGCCCTGCGTCGCATCCGGGCTGAGCACTGTCCGCAGGATCCATCAGAGGAAGTCAAGGCACGCATGCCTAAGTCCGTCTCTGTGAAGCGTGCCCTGCGTCCGCAGGATCCTCAGTCTCTGCAGGACCTGGCCACCCATGTTCCAACCAGAGAAATGAAACATGCATCAAGCCACCCTCAACAACCAGCCAAGTACCAACAACGGCTGGAATAACAAGTTCTTCAGTCTGGTGGGCCACTCCAACCCCAATGTCTGGAAGCTGATTGAGTGCTTGCAGGCTGCGGCTGCCACCGTCGATGGTATTCTGCTCCAGGAGGAGCGTGGGATCCCAGGTTTGTCTCCACAACCTGGTGCTTGACTTGAACACAGGCAAGAAGACCATCCCTGCCTTCCTTCATGGCATCAGTCACAACCTTCGTGGAGGACAACCCAACTTGTAAAAATTGTGATATTTTCTTGTAAAAAAATTGTGATATTTTCACTCAATTTCTGGGATATTTCTGTGATAATGTATCCTGTGAAATTGAATAAAACAGTTGCATTACACAAAATAATTGCTTTTATTCAGTTTCATCCCATGGCCCAAATATCCTAGGTTGCAGTTTTTGGCCCAAATGTCCGAGGCCGAAAGGTCCGTTCACCGGTTAGCACAGTGGCCTCACAGCAAGAAGGTTGGGGATTTGAGTCCCGGGTGGGGACGAGGCTTGAAACACTAGCCTTTCTGTGGAGTTTGTATGTTTGTGTATGCGTGTATGTATAGGTTTTCTCCAGGTACTCCAGTTTCCTCCCATCCTCCAAAAACATACATGTTATGTTGATTGACCACTATAAAATTGCCCCTAGGAATGTATAGTTGTGCGTGTGGCAGTACAGTTCACTGGCGACCTATTTGGGGTGTACCCTGCCTCTCGCCTGTAATCAAACGGGATAGATTCCGGCTCTCTCCGTGACTCCGCTGGCATAAGCGGTTCAGAAGACAAATTTCAGGCAGAAATGCATGGATGAAGTATAATGCAAAAGCTTGGTTTATGAGATAGAAGAGTTTTTTTTAAAAATGTTCCTCAGGTATTTTAGAAAGTTTACAGGGATCATTTTGTGTCCATACTAAAACAATTCTTAATGAATCAGGGTCATACAAAATTTCCAAATTAGCATGTTGTTTCCCATTCAGGGCACACCTTGAATACTTTCAATTTCCATTTCTTTTTCTTCTTTTGAATTGTCTTTAGTGTTGTCACTTTTTTTCCTCAGATATTCTTTCTGTTTCCACATGATGAAAAACTTCATGTACCTTTATGAACCCTTCCCCAAACATTCATTTGCATGCAGCTCTGTGTGGACGTGTTTGAAATAGAGGAAGTTACTCTTCATTTGTTTTTCTTTCATCTCTGTTTTTTTTTTAAATGTTGAGTTGAGTCTTTCTTCCTTTGTTTTATTGTTTAATTCTGCAGATACATTGGAATAAATTGATTAGTTGAACAGCCAATCAACATATTTGGTTTGTTTCAACATTATTTTTTCGTCAAAAGTTTGGGAAAATCTAGTTCAAGCAAAAAGTAACACACGAAACTAATGTTATTCTTGAAACCGTACATTTAAATGACATCAGATACAAAGAGGGGAATACAAAGTTAGGGTGTGGTGGATTTTTGGCCAGGGCAATAAACTGACAACTCTATTCATTTTAGCTATATCTTAACAAATAAACCAGTTTGTTTTTTCCAGTTACCACAGTTTGTCATTTTCTCGATCCAGATTGTGACAGCCACATGTTAGCGATCTGCCAACTGGGGTAAAGTCAGGACAAGATTGAAGGAAGTGAAACAATCATATTTGTAATAAAATGAAACATAAGACAGAAAAAGCATTTAGAAAAGAAAAAAATGCTGCTTTTTTCAAATACTTATTTGTTGTTATAGCGTCACCATAAACCTAAACCAATAAACCAATAACCACAATAAACCTAAAATCAGCAAAAAACCCAGTAATAGAGCCTGATATGATTATGTTATATGTTATGATGTGTTATGATTATGTTATGATGTATTATGATATTATTATATGTGTTATAACAATTATGATGACTTAGTATTTACTTATGTCTTTTTGCTTTTATTATGACATAAAAAAAAAAAAAAAAAAAGGGTCGGCGTAATAAGCGTTTGCTTCAGCCGTTACCTTTTCGGTCCTTTGCTGGAATATGGTTGTTTTCTTTATTTCATTGATATGAGGTTGCACTGTGACCGAAATAAATAAATAAATAAAAAAAAAAAAATTTAGATTATATCCCCATCAGTCTAAATACTTTTGTAAGACAGTTGATAAGTATAGTATATTAAGATGGGCTCATGTAAATTCATTTGCCCAACATATTATTTTGCCAAATAAAGAAATTAAGATTAGACACTGATTTCACATGACCAGATGATTTAAACTGGCAAACCTCCAATATCCAGATTTTTTATCTGAAAATCTTTTTTTTTTTATTATCTTTGTTATACTTTCCCTTCAATTCTTTGGCTGGTAAGTTGAAGCTCATCTTCCTCAGTATTTCCACAGTAATAGAAACAACTATTCTGTATCCATAAGTCTGTACAATCAGGTCCACAGTCTGTTCCCTGTTCAGGACGTATAATCTGTACTTCGGTATACGTTCAAATCCTTAAACTTCATTATTTTAAAGATATAACTAGAACGTCTTGATATTCATTAAGCTACTGCTTGATAAAGGCCATTTTTTGATAAAATTTTTACAAATCACACATTTCACGTCCCTAGAGCTAGCTTATGCAGCCAAGGATCTGACCGCCGGGGTCCCCATCGTTGGCTGCTTCCCATCTCCTACTTCACCCGACCCTATGGGCACTCCTGCGGGTGGTGAGTCAACTAGAAGGGCGGCCCATGTCTCTTGTTCGGGCTGAGCCTGACCGAGCCCCATGGGTAAAAACCCGACCACCAGGCATTCGCTCTCGTGCCCCATCCTCAGGCCCGGGGCGGCCCGGGGACCTGCATACGGGCAGGGGTAACTTGGCCATGCTTGATCTCTTCATAGGAGTGTTTGAGCCGCGCTTTGTCTGGCCCATCACCAAGGACCTGTTTGCCTTGGGTGACCCTACTAGGGGCATTAAGCCCTGGACAACATAGCTCCTGGGATCATTGGGGCGTGCAAACCCCTCCACCACGATAAGGTGGCGATAAGGTGGACCTCAGTGTCGAGCTGCTCTCCCTCCAGGTCGAGAGAAGCCAGATGGGGTGGTTTGGGCATCTGGAAAGTATTCTCCTCGAGCGAGTAGTGAATGTTCAATAGGTTTAAGCTCCTATTGAATGTTGCAATATTTCCCTGACATTGAAGAGAAGATGTAACTACCAGAAGTGTGGAAGACCCACTGTGGTGCGTATCTGGGGGTGTAAGCGCAATAAATACCTCAAACCAGGGGTGTCAAGATCTGGTCCTGTAGGGTTGGTGTCCTCATGGTTTTTATTAGGTTCCTGGTTCAATATAGATGTTGCACATAAAGGGAAATCAACAGCCAATAAAATTAGGCACACTGACTCATTAACCTGGATCAGGAGTGTAGATGCAAGAACACACAAAAAATGTTCAGGACACCGTTTCTCCAGGACCAGATCTTGACATTTATTTAATCATTGTTAGAAGTCAATAGCATAAACTAAGAACAGAAAGTTTAGTTAGAAATTTAGTTAGTTAATCCAGATGTTTTTGTTTTGTTTTTTTTATTAATATTTTATCTTTGCAAACGTGTGAAATTGACAACAAATAAAGTAGACAGTCACATATTCCTGGCACATTGATTCACATTTACACTACAATAAATGACAATGTTTTTACAGCTTCTTGAACCAATTACGAATGGGGCAGAATTTTTAAAAATGAAACAAACTCAGGCTTGATAAACATATATGACCAGTATTCACTCGTGTGGTGTTTTTGTGTCATTGTCAAATTAACACATTCCAATCCCAGGCTTTTAGGTCCAACTTGCATCCGTAAGCACACCAGATGATTTGTAATGACCCCTTAAGGAACATTACAGCATTAGAAAAACAAAGGCGGATTCAAAATGTGTCAACTTACAAGATTAAAATAAAGACTAAAACTTGATGGATGGATATGATTCAACTCTAAATTGATTTTTATTTATCTTATTTTGATATTCAGTGTGCTTCAAGTACAGTATGTCAGGTTCAGACAGGTCACCAAGTGACTTTTAGTCTTAACCGTCATAATTCATCTGCAGTTTAAGAACCGTGGATGTGATATTTCTGTTTGTTTGTTTCCTTCTGTTTCTGTGATTGGTGTATACCTTTACTGTGAAATTAAGCATCCAATCACACAAACTTGAACATAACCTTGTATTATTAAGGAAACATCATGCCCTCACTTTAGAGCACAGAGGAGAAAGTCTGTAGGTATCTGAGAGATGTTTAACTAAGATTGACACAGATTTAATTAATGTGTCCCAGCAGTTAAAACAGACGTCACTCCTCTTGCTTCCCATGAGGTTTTATGTGGATCATGTGATGCTGATAGTTTGTGCCCAGGAAGGGGGCTTTGCATTGTAGGTGTTGGCAAACTCCCTCTGTTTGTGCTCCTCATCATTAGAATCAGGTTGACATGATGGCTCAGGGTCATCGTACGGTTTTTCCAGAACCTTGAGAAGTTTGTTAACCTAGTAGACAAAACGCATACATGGTGACTGGTCTGGATTACAGAAAAAAAGGAGAGATAAAAAAAAAAAAGGTTTCTGATCTAAAAAAAAATGTCCAACCTCATTAAAGTCTCCTTTTTCTGCAGCTTGAATTGTATTCTGGGCAATGTAATTGCGCAGGACCACACGTGGATTGTTGGAGTTCATCACCCTGAGTCTCTCATTCTTGAGAAGAGCCAGGTCACCAACGCCCTCACATTCTTGAGACAAACGTCTCCTGGTATAATTAACAGGACAAATATAAAATATCTATTTTAGTAATGTTAAAATTAGCTCATTATTAACAACTGAAATGCACAGCAGCATCAGGACAGATGTTTGTTTTATTTACCTAAAATTTTAACTCAGTAAAAAGGACAGTAGCTAGAAATTCATGGGAACCAAGGGCAAGTGTGTCAATATGTCAGAGAAAGTTTTTGAATGTATGCTTACCTTTAATTATCGTTATTATTATTGACCTGGATTTTAATTCTTAAGTGTTTTTGTTTACAATTTTTTTGTGCATTTTACCTGTATTGTTGAACCCATCGGATCCAGTCATCATGTTGTTTGACCTTTAACGCTTCTTGATCTGTCTGAAGCAGCTCCTTCAATCGCCCCATCAATTCCAGCTGCTGTGCCACCTCTGGCCTGTCTGCCACCATTTCAAACATGGCTGGATTTGTTTGTGCCATGGATAAAATCATTGCCAGCTCACTAAAAGTGAAAAAGATACTCATTCTAAAGTTGTTAGATACTCTAGATATGGTTGATCAATCTGTGCAAACGTAGATCGTAAAGCTTGTTCTTTAAACATGTCACGGGGTTTAAACTTACATGTTATCCTGGTAAGACTCTCTCCCAAAATGCTAGCATTTAAAAAGAAGATTAAATCACATATCTAGTGGTTAGAAATCAGTAGAAATCATCTGGTGGTAATTTGCATTCAATTTAGAGTGATTGAGAGTTGATGGTGGGGTAAATTGATTTCTTTTTGTCACATCCAACCACCATACACTCCCTCACCGCTCCTCCATAGTTGGCTCATTAGCCACCTTTAGTTCCTCTATAGAGGCACACTGCTCTAGGATGAGGTCCACCACTGGATTCACATCGATGCTCTCGTGGTTTCCTTCCTCAGGCAAGGGAACACGATTCAACAAGCGAAAAGTGTTTGTATAATCTGCACCTAGAAAAACAAAATCTCTCAGTCTCAGAGAAAAAGATGGTTTTATTTTCTCTATTCTTTTGGTTACCGGTGTTGTGCATAACTCGCAGTAGATCTGAAATAAGCTTGTTGTCACTTGTTTCTTCTTTCCTCACGAGGCCCAACTTTTTTCTCATAATATTGAGGTAGAAGGCTTCATATGTGGGCATGAAACTATCCAGAACAGCTCCTGCTTCTGATGCGTTCAGTTCAGATCCCAATGCCTCTGCCAGGCGAGCCAGGTTCCAACGGCACACAGAGGGCTGTGCTTGGTAGGAATAGCGCCTTCTTTTGTCTGACGCATTGCAAACAAAATCTGGATCAAATCTGGCAAAAGAAAGAGAATGATTTAATTTTATTAAGTTTAGCCATGTATTTTGGTATTTTGTTATTTTATGACCAAGCACCAGCAAAAGGACAACCAACCTGTCCATGAAACCAAAAGGACCATAATCCAGAGTAAGACCCAGTATGCTCATGTTATCTGTGTTAAGAACACCATGGCAAAAGCCGACACACTGCCACTGGGCCACAAGTTTGGCAGTTTTCATCATCACCTGTCGAGTAATTAAAATCTTACTAAAATGCTCGAATTGAGAGATATGTTTAATTCAATTCAATTTTCATTTATTTGTATAGCCCAAAATCACAAAATTTCCGTCTCAATGGGCTTCACAAGAAAAAGTTTAGTGATGCCTTACTTCTCTGAAAAAAGTGATGTTCCTCTCCTTTCTGTTGCTACACGCCTGCTGGATGTGGGGATAAAAAGTTCCCACTACGTAATCCAGAAGCTGAGCCCGGAGATCATGTCGGTCCGCACTGGGACCTTGCAAACCAGAAAATTCATCTCGACCAAGAAATATCTCAAAGGAACCAAACCTGTAAAAAAATAAAAGGGAAACATCTTAATAGTGAATTTAAAATATCTATATATAACTATGTATTTTACTGCACGTTTCCTCAGTAAAAATGATAATACCTGATAAAAGAAGGGGCAAGACGCAACACAACTGAGCAGCGCTCTGGGATCCGCCTGCCTGTGTTGAGTGGATCTCTTTTGACATAAAGGTCAGAAGTCACAATGGAGGCTGCACGGGTGGTAGGGATCCCCAGAAAAGCCATTGTCTCACTGCAAAGGAACTCTCTAATGCTGGAGCGAAGCACCTTTCTGCCATCGCCATCTCTGCATGAATTTAAAAAAACAAAGACGTTTAAGGGAGTTGGTGGTTTGGTACTCCTGTTTCCTCTCACTGGCTAAAAATCCATCCTGGGAATTTTGACACCTAAATAGTAGTAGAACTTTAGAAAATGGAGGAATAAAAAAGCAAACTTTTAGAAAATCAGAGGATGGAATGTGTGCTAGAGATTTGCACTGTTCAGCTTATGTGTGCCTGGCTGTAAAGCTTTTAAGCAGCTCTCCTGCTCTCACATGCCTCTGATAATAAAGACTTAACGAACTGCTGTGTCACCTTTTAATTATTTTAAATATGAACCATCAATATGATTATCAATCAATACCATCTTATTGATAATAGTGCTCTTATTGGTACCGCTGATACCTTTCTGTGTGGAGTTTGCATGTTCTCCCTGTGTATGCGTTGGTTTCCTCCTGTTTCCTTCCATTCTCCAAAAACATGTGTGTCAGGTTGATCGCCACTGAGAAATTGCCCCTAAAAATAAGTGACTGTGTGAATGGTTGTCTGTGTGTGTGTGGCCCTGCAACAGACTGGCGACCTGTTCGGGGTGCACCCTGCCTCTCAACTGAAATCGGTCGGGATAGGCTACCCATTGAGGATAAGCAGTTCAGAAGACAAAATCAGATCTACCTGGAGTAGGGTGTAACACCAGCACCTTTAACTTGCATCTCCCAGCGCCCATGGGTGTCTGTTTCCACCTCTCCCAGATACATCACTGCTCCATCACCTAGCTGACCTGCAAAAACTCCAAACTGGTGTCCACTGTAGCAGTGTGCAGCTGGTTCAGAACCTGGAAGAAGCCTGGAACCACTAAGGTACTCAGGACCAAGAGGATCATCCAACACATCCTGTGCGTTCAGACCGAGAAGGGACAAGGCTGGTTCAGAGAGAGACACGAACCTGGGATGGACCAGAGGATGAAGAGAGAAAATGCGGGAGAAACACGCTGCTGGTACAACTCTGGACCCGACTTGACCTGAGACATCCAATGGTATTTTTTTCAGCGTTATATTGTTGAAAAGTAAGCGCTCTAAAGCGCTTGGCGTATACTGAGAAGTCTCCATGGAGAGTCAGTGCGTCTGGAACACTAACTTCACTTTGAGCTGATTAGCAGTGTGTGGATTTGTTAGTTGTGTAAAATATAAAAATCCACGTGTATTTATTTTTTATATAACAAACTAAATTAGCAGCTTATGACATATTTAATTGTGTTTGATTTTAATGACGATTTAAAAAGTTTTTTTTTTAACTCAGCATCTCTGTGTGTAATATAAATTATCCCCAGCAGAGGGCGACAACCAATCGGAGCAAGTTGTCTGAATTTGAACAAAGAAGAAGAACTTGCTAGCTAGCTAGCTAGCTAGCTAGTTATTTACAAATGTGTTATTACAATAAATTTACGTTAAAAAATGTTTTTATTTGCGATCAATGGAAGATCTTGCAAATCCAGGCATAGATTATAAATCTGTATTTTAATATTAAGAAAAATATGTATGATTTAAGTAATTCAGATAGTTTAGAAGCTTTTTGTGGCTAATTAAACTTTTTGACCCAGCTTCTGAAAATGGACTCGAATGTTTACACCACTGTTTTCACAGGTTAGTGTTTTAGAAAGTAGTAAAAAAAAAGTTTTCAATGAAAAACTGAGCTTATGATTTAATCAGTATGTGATCATAATGACTAACGTAGCTTTTTTTTAAAGTTATTATTTTACACACATATCCTTTTCTGGGTGCCTTTATTGTGCTAATAAATGTCTGTAATGTTGCTATAAAGCTTTTAGTTTTACTACTATTTTTTTTTCTAGATTTGATCCGATATGGTAATTTATTAAGGCTTTGATTCGATAGTTTTTTTAAGCAATTCATGGGATTGATGATAAGTGCGGCGTCCGCAATAATTAGGAAGCTTCTTCGTCCACTGACGTGAAGAAAATGCTGAGCCAAAAAGCAAAGTTCTTAATTTACAAGTCGATCTATGTTCCTACCCTCATCTATGGTCACCAGCTGTGAGTGTTGACCAAAAGAAGAGGTTACAGATACAAGTGGCCAAAATGAGCTTCCTCCGCAGGGTGGCTGGGCTTTCACTCAGCGATAGAGTAGGGAGCTCTAAGTCAAAAGGAGCCAGATGGGGTGGTTCGGGCATCTGATTAGGATGCCCCTGAGCTCCTCGCACGTCCCACCAGGAGGAGAACCAGTGACAGATCCCAGACCCTTTGGAGAGACTGTCTCACAGCTGGACAGAGAACCCTTCAGGATCCTCCCGGGGGGGGGCTGCTGCATGCAGCCAGGGTGAGAGAAGCCTGGGTTTCCCGTCTGGGGTTGTGGTCCTTTTGACTCGGCCTGGATAAGCATTAGACACTGGAACAGAAAAGTATTTTAGAGCAAGTAAATTCAACCAAATTTAGAAATGAACAATATGTAATATGTACAACACTGAAATAGAAAATAAAACAGAACAATTACATTTATCAGTTTCATAAAATGGATGATGATGAAGTAGAACTATTAAGTTGGTAAATTAACATGTTTGTATAACAGGATGGAAGAAGGTTTTGTTTAACTAGGAAGAGGATTTTTTAACTAATATGGATTTTCTAATGATCTTTTTAAATCTAATTTTATTTGTTTTCCAGATATGTCTTTACCTCTGTCATCACTCCGTCTTCTAGTCCCACCTCTTCAACTCATAACAGCCTCAATGTGGCAGGTCCTAAAGCAGAAAGATGTAATGAAGTACTGGTCAGTGGCTGAGTTTGTGTCATTAGTGCTGGAAATTGTACCAGAGCTGCTTTTGAAGAAGGACAGAAATTTGCTGACTCTTGGATTGAGAGCGAGGGTGAGTACCTACCAGATCAGGTGTATAGGAGTTGTTATTAGACCGTGTGGCGAGCACAGGGATAAATTTCTGTGATTTATTTTCTGAGAACAGTACATTCTGGAGTTGTGCCAAAGAGATGAAACTGTAAAACCAGAGTGTATCCTTCCCTATCTGGACAAGATCAAATCTCCACACTCCACACATGGAGATGTAAGTACTGTATGTGTATCATAGAGCTAAACAAAAAGTTTCTTTATCATAAAATCTTTATGCTTAAGGTATAGTCGAGTCAATGAATCTGTGTGATCAAAATATTAGAATAAAGAATCTGAAGAGGAGGAGACACTCACTCATTTTATCGAAGTGATCCGGATTCTGCTTAAAAATCCTGAAAAACAACAAGACTTTTTTAAGGTGAGGAAGCCTAGTTTGTTGTTTAATTTTCTTTTATATACATTTTGAACGGTTAACATAATGTTTTGTATGTCAAAGATGATTTCATTTTTAGATTTTTTTTGTGCCGTCAGGTTGGTTGTAATCAGGGTTTTTATTTGATTCATAGGACGTATTATCAGTAGAATCTGGTCTGCAGTATGACAAAGACTTGGAGATGCTGTTTTCTGAGTTTCTGTCCCAGCTTGCCCAGTTGTTACCAGTACCTGATCTAGAGCAGGTGAGCCGAAAAACTTGTAGTAGCACGTGACTATCTCTGTCTTTATACTATGATAATATTAATAGTAACTGGTTATTCCACTGGTTCTATTTCTCTTTGGGATTTTTCTCACAGACACTTTTCTGGCTTGAAGCTGAAAGTTCTGTTCAGGAGGAAAGTTTGCTGAAATCGTCTGAAACCACAGACTTGATAAACCTCCTACGGCACCACAAAACCTCAGCCCATCTGGATAAACATGGTATGTCCTATCTACAATCACATGACTGTATTTTACATTTGACTAGTCTCAGAGACATTACAACTCCTTCCTGTGTGTGCAGTTTTATCTCCGAGCACAGGTCAAAATATCCGGTCCACTCTGTCCTCCATTCATCATCTGAGAATGAAGAGACCTGTCCCACAACCCAACCAAGGAGATCCAGAACAACTTCATATTGATCAAACACACGTAGAACTGGGATCAGATGCTGCTATGAGTATGGTAGCTGACTATGTAGAGGTGGAAGTCAAAGCAAGCGCCAATGTAGTGAAGGAGGAAAACTGTTTCAACGTGGCGAACACAGTGACTGGAGATCATCAGATTGAGTCTCCAAAAACAAAAAACAAAGACAAAAGAGATGAAGTGGGAGCTAACGACTCATCTCTTCATAAAACCTCCGTAGGACAACATGACTGTCCCAACTGTGAGAAGAAATTCAAGTTTGCCTCTTCCCTGTTAGCCCACAGTGTGATCCACACGGGAGCGCGTCCACACCGCTGCGACGACTGCGGGCGCTGCTTTTCCTTCAGGCAGTCACTGGACCGCCACAAGCACACACACAAAACCGCACGCACATACAAATGCATTGTCTGTGGGGAAGTTTTCCGTTCTTTGTCTGCTCGGACGGTGCACAAGCAGACGCACATGCAGGATGGTGTTTATACCTGCCAGTGCAACAGGAAGTTCAGCTGGGAGATATCACTGGCTAACCATTTGAAAACACATGCTGACCATCATGGGTTAGAGAAGTCAGAAGAGAACAACGAGGATGGACAAGAAGATAGAAAAGTTGTAGACGACATAAATATGGCTAATAGTAAAACTGATGGTCAGATGGAAGGAGATGCTGCAGGTGATCAGCATCCACAGAGAAAAGAGGGTCCATGTGCTGAGTCAACAAGCTGTATGATTCGACCAAAGACCGTGCGCGTAAGTGGGCGCAAACGCAGACCTACAATGAAGATCCTGGTGCTAAATTTACAGAAACGCACAGCTACTAAGCCAAAAAATGTCACCAGGACCAACCCTTCATCAATGCAAGACGTCTCTTTTATCTGGTATGTTATCAGATCTTATTGTGTGCTTCACTGTGCTAGCTGAAAAAAAAACAGACATGTTGGGGTCATTATTGGTATATTTTTTTTATATTGTCAAATATCACACTTTTTTTTTGTTTTGCAGTTCGGAGCACTCCTACGGGACATCGGCAGATGCCAAGAAAAGTGACCCTGGTGAGGATCAATGCTTTATCAATCTTGCCAAAATATACCATAATTTCACGGCCATAAGGCGCATATAAAAGTCTTAGATTTTCTTCAAAATGAGCGGTGCTCCTTTTCGTGCGGTGCGCCTTGTGTGTGAGAAAAGGCGGACCTAAAAGAAAAAGCGGTGCTCGTGAGAAAAGGCGGACCTAAAAGAAAACGCGGTGCTCGTGAGAAAAGGCGGACCTAAAAGAAAAAGCGGTGCTCGTGAGAAAAGGCGGACCTAAAAGAAAAAGCGGTGCTCGTGAGAAAAGGCGGACCTAAAAGAAAACGCGGTGCTCGTGAGGTGGACCTGAAAGGAATGGCATGAGAACGTTAAAGAGTGAAGTGTGAGCGGTGTGGGAGCGATGAATGACCGAAGGAGACCACAGTTTCACGAAGGGTGGAAGGCAGCGCCAGGCGAGTTACGCTACAGTTTTCCAATGTATTGTAGATGCTTGGACTAACGTGTCTGCTGGTACTTTTATCCGAGCTTTCGCAAAAGCTGGTATCTTTTCTGAGGAGCCGCACAGTACAGACAGTGACTTTGACAGCAAGGAGCGAAGTGGACCTGCTCTGTTGGATTTTGTGCAACTGTTCGATTCCAAAACAGAGGATGACGGATTTGAATAAAGACTATTACCGGTAATGTGCTTGTTTAGTATCGTTACTACTTAAATAAAGCACAACCAAACTCAGTTTTGCTCCCGATCTATTTTTTAATACGCACATTTGCATGCTTGCGTGTGTGTTGTTGTAAGGCGGTGTATGACTGAGACTGCGCCTTTTGTACGGTGCGCCTTATGTGTGTTTTAAATACAGCAATGGCGCACATAACTGAGACTGCGTCTTTTCGTACGGTGCGCCTAATGGTCGTGAAATTACGGTAATAGAAAAAAGGGACTTAAATGTATTTTACTTTTGGCACAAATTTCTTTTCTTTTTTGTCATTTTTAAAAGGTTCCAACTCTGTTGTCTCATCAGCTGTTTCAAGCACCTCCAAGCACGCAAAGAAGATAGAGGTCCAGCAGTATTTCAACACAGTCCGTTCAGCAGAGGAAAAGTCATCTGTGCAGGGCCTCGCAGATGATGAGGGACACTTCGATTGTGCGGACTGTGGGAAAACTTCCAGGTTTGGGTCTTTGCTCAAAACTCATCAGTGTTTCCACACAGTTGAGGAGACCTTCTCCTGCTCACAGTGTGGTCAACATTTTCCTCTCAAACAATCACTAGAAAGGCACAAATGTGCACACAAACACCAGTGTTTGATATGTGGAGCGATCTTCAATTCAGCAGGAGATCAGAGAGCTCATAAGAGCACCCACATGGAGAACGGAGAGTACTTGTGTTCACGCTGCGGACACAAGTTCACATTTAGGTCTGCGCTGGTCAGGCATATGAAAACCCATGGCAGCGATACAGAGAACATCAAGAGTTCTCATAATTGTCCTCGCTGCGATCTGAGCTTCAGCTATGCCAGCTCCCTTTACAGACACCTCCAGATACACAAAGAAGAAAGAGTTCACATGTGCAGCTGTGGGAAGAGTTTTGCCTGCCGGGCAGCTCTCACCGCACACCAACGCACTCATCAGAAGGAGCGACCGCACGTCTGCACGCAGTGCGGCAAAGGCTTTCTTTACAAGGGTGGTCTACTGAACCACATGAAGATCCACTCAGAGGAGATGCCCTTTATGTGCTCATACTGTGGCAAGAGCTTCAAGAGGGAGCGCAACATGAAGAAGCACGAGCGCTTCCACACCAGGGAAAATGTTTTCAGCTGCTCACAGTGCGACAAGAGTTTTGTCTATAAAGCCACGCTGACCCGACACGAGCTGACCCATTCTGGCGAGAGACCCTACCTTTGCTCAGACTGTGGGAAAGGTTTCTTCTCCCACGCTGAGCTTCTGAAGCACGAGCGCTTCCACACGGGTCACAAGCCATTCCAGTGTCCCCATTGTGGAAAGAAATTCACCCAGTCCTGCTACCTGACCATTCACCTGCGCTATCACACAGGTGTCCGGCCCTACTCCTGCTCTGAGTGCGGGAAAAGCTTTCTGAGCGCCAACCGTCTCAAGAGACACCAGAGGACACATTCGGGGGAGAAACCGTACATGTGCGTCGAATGTGGAAAAGGATTCAGGCAGTCGTATCATCTAAAAATGCATCAAAAGACTCATGTTTTATAAAAATAGTCAAAGTGCTTTTTAAAAGCGCCCAAGTCATGACTGTCGAGCAAGTAGAGAAGAGATACATAAAAAATTCATTAACAGAATGCCAAAAAACCATGAATCTAAAATAAAAGAGAGCGGCCTGATTGTTTTTTTAAAAGTGATCCACAGAATTTAATCTAGTCTGCTGTCAACAATTTACCTTCTGATATTTTCTTCTGCTGCTTCATCCAGGGTCAGTGCTTCCCTGCTAAAGCTTCCTGAAGGCGGGAGCTTTAGCAGGGAAGCACAGACTTCCCTTACCGCTGCCACATGTTCCTATTGAGCTCAGTTATTTTTGGTTTTTGGCATCCTTCTGTCTCTAGAAACACTGGTGATACTTATCTGTCCTTGCAGCGTCAGGTGTGCTTAAATAAGCCGATGTGGAAGAAGCTGCAGCTCCTACCACACTTGCTGCAAATGTAGGTGGTATGAGTCACGGGGGGAGCAGTGGCAGACTGACTTTTTTTTTTTTGCTGTTTCCACGTCTTCCAGCCTCACGCTGGTTATCTCTGTTCTCTTCTGCGTGCTCGACATCAGTTTTGACAGTTGTATGCCACCTGTGCGTTATCATTTAGGATAGAATTAAAGCATATACGACAGTATATACTGTATGTAAAACAGATGGAGATATTTGATACTCGTTAACGCCAAGATAAGCACCAACATTGTGCTACCATAAGAAGAAAAATAGATCATTTTCCACCACTATTGGGCACGTTCATAATCACTTATCAGGTGTGATGTAACGAGGATCTAATTGGCTGAATGTACTATGTAGCTAAACAGTCTGAGGAAACATGGACGGTTTTTGCAAAGATTGTCATATTTCATTGAATTTCAGATGTAATTTTGGCCAGAATGCTTCGAAGTGTGGTGGCAGGTTGCTTTGTTTCTTCAGTGTACTAAACCAGTTTAATCGGGCCTCATTTAGTTGATTTTTTTCAATGTGTCATATGACGTCAAGGTCTCTGTTTCATACTAAACATGATGGTTTATAATTAAATACATCTTCAATACTACATTGAATTTTTTTTCTATCAGAATGTTCTTATTTACTCTCCCGTAGAAATAAAAATGGAAGCTGTTGTCTTTATGACTTTATTTGCAAAAATGACAATCGGTATTTTTGTAGCACAGAATAGGAAAATAAACTTAAAACTATTTTCTTCAACCAATGAGACGTCACTCCAAATTTATAACCAAAAACTGAAAGGTTTGACAGATTAGCTTAAGGATCGTTAGTGTTTAATGTTTACAGTGATTTTCTGGTACGAGTGCTGTGATTGGACAAAAATAAAGGGACAGAAGTAAATGTAACTATAAAAAAAAAAACGTTTGTAGAACTACAAAGAGATCATTTCTAGGAATGATATGATAGATCAAAGAAAACAACAAAAGGACAGGATAAAGATGAGCTACACAACTATATGCAGCGTGATGGGACAGTGGTCGCTCCCCATCGCTTTGTTCCGAATCTTGCTGTCACACAGACCTGCCACCAACGAGGAAGACAACAGGAAATAGTCGAGCCTCCAGCCCACGTTCTTCGACCGAGCATTCATCATGTAGGTCCAGAAGGTGTAGGCGTTTTCTTGCGTGGGGTAAAGCTCGCGGAAGCTGTCAACGAATCCAGCTGCCAGTAGCTGACTGAAACCCTCGCGCTCTTCGGGGGTGAAGCCTGCGTTCTTCTTGTTGCCTTTTGGGTTCTTCAGGTCGATCTCCTGATGGGCGACGTTGAGGTCGCCACACAGCACCAGAGGCTTTTGGATGTCGAGCTCACTGAGATATGTTCGAAAATCCTCGTCCCAGGTTTTGCGATAATCCAGGCGAACAAGACCTCTGCTGGCATTGGGCACGTAGGCAGTCACGAGGTAGAAGTTAGGGAACTCTGCTGTGATGACTCGACCTTCCTTGTCATGTTCCTCTTTGCCTGGAAGATCATCAAGTTTTATATTGTGTTTATAAACAAAACCACGTGCTAAAAACAGGCTAGCGTCTACTCACCTATGCCATACGTCACTTTGAGGGGTTCAGTCTTACACAGCATTGCTACCCCGCTGTAACCCCCCTTATCATCAGAGGCAGCCCAGTACTTATGAGGATACTCTGGCATGGATGTAATCTCAGCAGGGAGTGCTTTCTCTGCACACTTGGTCTCCTGGAGGCACAAAATATCTGGATCCTCCTCACGCACCCACTGAAAGCAGCAAGAGTGATGATATGTTATGTTTTTTATTTTTTTTAATGCACTGTATTCATCCCTCAAATGGAAACAATTCTGTGCTGCATTACACCGCAGCAGGCAGCCATTAAGGCGCCAATGGTGGGAGAAATGGGGGGTTAGGTGTCTTCCACAAGCACGCTTAGGTATGGGCCCGGTGGGAATCAAACCACTGTCTCTCAAGTGCGGACATTCTACCACTGAGCCAACGTCTCCTCCTAACTCTTAGTGTTTGAACCATTTCGTTTTCCTCCTGCATACTCACATCCAAGCCATTCTTTTTAACCCACGCCCGAAGTCCGTCCACGTTCCATGATGTTATCTTCATGTTGGCAGCTCGACCATCTTTGCTGGTTAGTTTATCTGGAGGATCCTCATACAACACCGGAGCCTCAGGTTCTTTGGCTTTTTTTGCTTTCTTAGCAGAACCTAAAGAGATATTTATATGAAATAAAACTGTATTAAAAGAGTCATAAACAACGTAATATTTGTGTTTACGTACCGGTCCGTGTGTCATTCTCTCCTTCTGCTGCTGCCTCCTCAGTCTGCTTGCCTCTCTTCATGGTCAAACTCCTGATCCCACACACACGAAGACACACGATACGAAACACCTGGAAACCAATTATTTTAATCATACCCAGTAAATATAACAAAAATGCAAGATGCCTGCTCTTATCCTGGACTCAACATTCATATTGTGTGTAAAAGATCATCTGCAGTTATACAAAAAAAAAAATCAAGTGTTGCATTTTTTTTTCCAGTTTATTGAGCATGGCCACAACAACCCCAAAACCAAACAGCCACACCTACAATGTTGCAAGTTGATCACTGAGCAATTTGAAACCAATTAGTTTTGTTTCTTTCAAAATTCCCAGTGATCATCAAATTTACATATACTACCACCCTCCCCAATCCATCCAAGCATGCTCAAAAAAGAATTTTTTTTTACATTTTAAATCAATGCATTCTAAAGATTTACTTGCAGGTTAAATCTTTTTTGTGTGTAGATGTTAAGACCTTAAATTTTTATAGTAATTTTGCTGCTCACACTTCCAACATTTAAATGCATCCAATACTCTTATAATACTTATTTAAGATGCAGGAAAAAGCATTGATAGGTATTTCCATTGATAGCAAGCTGTGCTAACAGTAGCTTGTGTTCTGTAACAAAGAGCTGCAGCAGCATGAGGCCTGCTGCAGGTTCAATGAATGACAAAAACTCTCCATTTCTCATTTTCTGCAGCAATCAACCAACAACTTCATCGCTTTTCATGAAAAACATATGCAAATATCTTACTTGCACTTTGGCAACAGGATGCAAAATCCAAAATAAACGCAGTTTCTCAGTCACTCCCCCCACACACACTCAGACACACACACTCTGCTGCTCAGGAAGAGGAAACTGCACCACGTGCTGGTTGTCTTCTAGTTGTCCTCTGATTTGCCTGAAATGAACAAGATCAATGTGTACATTTGATCTAAAATATTTTAATACACCCTAATGCTTTTTGGAAGATAAAATATATCAAATAAAATAATTCCTTTTCATAATTTTGTTTAACTTTTTAAGTTATTTTTAGAGGCTTTTTAACAGCCACCTGTCTGGGTCCTTGCAGTTTAGCATGGAGCTGCTAATCTGATAAAGTTAATCAAAATTTTACATTTGAATACTTAAAAACTTCATTTTTATTCATATGCCTGAAAGCAATTTAAAGAAATAAAGTAAAAAGGTTTGTAAATGCATATTTTTTATTAGATTATTGCAGTAAAACATCACCATGCTGTGCAATGCTCAGTCCTTATGATACACAACTTACTGGTTAAAACTGTCTTTATGGTTGTGTTTTGCAGGCTTGAATGAGAATCAAAAATCATTTTATAGTATATTTAATAAAGGGGAGCAAGATCTCTTCTAGAAGTGATAAAATATTGTAACTGATCTTGTATCATGTAGTAATAAATTCCACTTTAGTACCATGAGAGCATAGAGCCTTGCAAGCATGCATAGTTGCAGATAATCTGGCACCCAGGATCAAACATAGCTCTGTTTTTTTTTTTTAAGTTACTCACTTTAAATGTCATTTTGTGCTGATATTTGTGCAACATTTCTAATTAACTTTACTTGATTTCTTTCTTGAGCAGAACAAGTGGTTAAAACTATTCATTTTTAATGCAATTAAACTGTAAATTTAATTCAGTAAAGAGATGGAGTTGCATTGTTTTCATTGCTAATTTAAGTTTTAATGTTGAATGCTCTCACTCAGAGATAGAATGAGGAGCTCTGCTATCCAGGAGGAGCTCGAAGTAGAGCCGTTGCTCCTCTGAGTCAAGAGCAGCCAGATGGGGTAGTTCGGGCATCTGGTTAGGATGCCTCCCTAACGCCTCACTGGTGAGGTGTTTCGGGCACATCCAGATGGGAGGAAACTCAGAGGCAGACCCCGAATCCTCTGGAGAGACTATGTTTCACAGCTGGACAGTGAACACCTCAGGATCCTCTTGAGTGAGCTGGAGGATGCTGCTGGGGTGAAGGAAGCCTTGGTTTCCCATCAGAGGTCGTTGCCCCTTCAAACCAGCCATGGATAAGTGGAAGACAACATGAAAAAACAAACATATTTTTAATATACTTTTCACTTTTCTGAACTGTCTTGCAGAACCATGACTGTAGTGATTGGGTTGGAAGGTAGTGCCAATAAGATCGGCATTGGCATCATCAGGGATGGAGAAGTACTTTCCAATCCGAGGCGTACATATATCACACCTCCTGGACAAGGTGAGTTCCTGTAAGTAAAACACAAGAGTAAATCCTTGAGTCTGACAGCATGTCATTTTGTACCTAAGGTTTCATGCCAAGTGATACTGCCCGGCATCATCGATTAGTTATCCTCACTGTGCTGAAGGAGGCGTTGGAGCAAGCAGGACTGAAACCTGCTGATATTGACTGTGTGGCATACACCAAAGGTAAGTAGGGTCTTGATTTTGAAGGATTTAGAGTTTTAAATACTTCATTTAAAACAATCTAAACTCCTTCCTAGGTCCAGGTATGGGGGCTCCCTTGGTAACCGTAGCAATTGTAGCTCGTACAATTGCTCAACTCTGGGGGAAACCGCTGATCGGAGTCAACCACTGTGTTGGACACATAGAGATGGGTCGACTCATAACCAAAGCAAACAACCCCACTGTGCTCTACGTCAGCGGAGGAAACACACAAGTTAGTCTCAGATTTAAAAAAAAAACGTAATAAGAACTTGTCAGTTAAACAGTGATTTTGCATTTCCCAGGTCATTGCATACTCAGAGCGGAGGTACAGGATATTTGGGGAGACCATTGACATTGCGGTTGGAAACTGCTTGGACAGGTTCGCAAGAGTTATAAAGGTTTGTGTTTTTGGAATTTCCCACAATTTCCGAATTTGTATTGAATAAGACAAAATAATACATGATTAATACTGTTTTAATGTGGATGCTTCTTCTTTCAGATTTCTAACGATCCAAGTCCTGGATATAACATCGAACAAATGGCCAAAAAGTAACAAGAATTATTTATTTGTTTGAATGTTTGGAGATTTCTTTGTAATGTTACAATGTGTTTTATCAGAGGGAGTCGTTATGTCGAGCTGCCATACACTGTCAAAGGAATGGATGTGTCATTTTCTGGGATTTTATCATTTATTGAGGTAAGTTCAGCTGTTTATGCAGAGTTGATTAGCTCTAAAGCAAAGAAGGAAAATCTCCTTTGTCAATTTTTTTGCAGGAGGCAGCAAATAAGATGTTAAAATCTGGGCAGTGCACACAAGAGGATCTGTGCTTCTCACTTCAGGTACAAAGAACCCTGGAATCTAAGGAGCTTTGTTCTTCAATGTTTATTAAAACGCATGTGGTCTAGTCTAGTGTACAAAACCGTGGTGAGACCGGCCATGCTGTTTGGTCTAGAGACAGTGGTACTGAGGAAAAGACAGGAAACAGAGATGGAGGTAGCAGAGATGAAGATGCTGAGGATCTCTCTGGGAGTGACCAGGATGGACAGGATCAGAGGAACAGCGCGTTAGGGAGAGAATACATCGGCAGAAGGATTGCTGGGTTTGGAACCATCAGGAAAGGAAGACATGAAAATAGTTGGTGTGACCGAAGAAGATGCAGCAGATAGGGTTAGATGGATGAAACTGACTTGCTGTGGCGACCCCTGAAGGGAAATGCAGAAAGGAGAAGAAGAAGGTCTAGTCGAGTTGATTTTTCCATCTTCCACAGGAGACTGTATTCTCCATGCTGGTGGAGATCACAGAGAGGGCCATGGCTCACTGTGGCTCCCAGGAGGTCCTCATCGTCGGGGGTGTCGGTTGTAAGTAACTTACAGGAGTTGTAACTTCTAGTCTGGTACTGAAGGACAATGTGACTCTTTGCTAGGTAACTTACGTCTACAGGAGATGATGGGCGTGATGTGTGAGGAGAGAGGAGCCAAGTTGTTCGCCACAGACGAAAGGTGCAACAGTCAGGATATCATTGACTGTTACAGAGCTGGTCAGCTATGTTGTAATATTTTATTTGCTAACTGTGCTGCAGATTCTGCATAGACAATGGAGCAATGATTGCTCAAGCAGGATGGGAGATGTTTAAATCTGGCCAGGTGACCGAGCTGAAAGATTCTTGGATAACACAAAGGTAGTTACACATTAGAACTGGTTTAGATTATTTTTTAATCTATAAATCTTGTTCATGTTGCTTATTTTTCTATGTTTTAGGTACAGGACAGATGAAGTGGAGGTGACGTGGAGGGACTAAGAGACATGATTCCTCAAGTTTTTATTTACCTTGAAATATTGTACAGTTTGGCCTCAAAGAGTTAAGATTTTCAACTTTATTTTTTTTGTTGAGGTCAGTAAAATGTCAACTATCTTCATAAAAAAATTCAACCTGCGTATGGGATTCATTTACTCGACTCTTAAAATTTTGCGGGGTCTCCCTGTGTACAAATGTGTGGGTTTCCTCCACGTATGCTGGTTTTCTTCCACCCTCTAATAACATGCATGTTAAGTTAATTATCTGCAAAGGAAATTGCCCCTAGGAATGAGTGTGCGTGTGTCCCTGCCACAGACTGGCGACCTGTTCAGGATGAAATCAGCCCGGATAGCCTCCAGCACCCCCCACAACCTCGTTAGGGATTAGTGGTTCAGAAGATGAAATGATTATATTCTAACGAGACATAAAAAAAGACATATTTCACTTTATAATTAAATGTGGTTTTACTTTAACAGCTTTTAACTAATGAAAGAATGTTACAAAGAAAACAATGTTTCTGAAATATCTAATCTTTGGTTTTAGTAAAGATATAAACCTGTAAATACAAAAACAGAACACGTGCTTGTTTCTTTCTTCTTCTTTCTTTAAACGGGAAGCCCAGGCTTCTCTCACCCCGGCTGCATCCTCCACCTCACCCTGAAGGATCCTGACTAGATGCCCGAACCACCCTATCTGGCTAGCCCGGCCACCCTGTGGAGGAAGCTCATTTTGGCCACTTGCATCCACAATCTCATTCTTTCGGTGACCACTGGCAAAAGGATGGAATGGCCCCTGGAGGTCAGGGTCCTGCCCCAAGTGGAGGAGTTTATGTATCTCAGGGTCATGAGTTGAGGACGGTCTTGATTTGTCAGCAATAACTACACTGCAACTATCTATCATGGTAAAAAAAGAGCTGAGCCGCTAAAGTAGCAAAAAATGTTTGCTACTTTATGTCTAAACTTGGATGTTGGAAGTCTAGACTCCTTCATAGCAACATGAGTACATGAAACACATTTTCAACCAGGTAGCAGGAAGAGGATCGGCTCTTAGAAGACACCATCTACTCAAGTACTTTTCACCATCAATATTAAAATTTAGTGAACAAGATTGGATCCTAGGCAGAGATACTTACTGACTGAACTTTTTCCTCCACACCCGCTGTAGATTATTCTGTTTAAACTATTTACTTACCACCCAGGGTCCACTCTTGGTGATGTCATGTACTGGGCAGAAAGATTCAGACTGCATTCATTCTCATGTGTAAAATGACATTCATTCAAATCAGACCAATTAGAAATCAATCTTCAAGTTTATTCATTTTTATTAACCAATACTGTCCTTGCATGTTTCACTCCAGTGTACTTTTTATATTCAATAAATTCTTTTTAAAATTTTATATACTGAAAAGGTGACATCCCTTATGGAGAGAGTGACATTCACCTCATTAGGGACCAAATAAAAACAAAATAGGAGCACAGCATTAAGATCAGACACCCTTCTGTAAACGGAAAAAAAAAAACCCCGACGAGGATCCAGGAGTCGCCTGCAAACGAACACAAAAATAGGTACGAGACATCCTTCTGATCCGGGGGAGAAAAATCACTCTGGTGAGAGGCTTCTCGCACAGAGGGATTGGTCACAGATTATTAAACAAAGTGCTTGATTGACCACTCGCTTAACAGAGTTTGATAAAACCGCAGTTTTGAAAAGGGAACAAAAAAAAAACGGACTCCTTAGATTTAAAAAGAAAAAAAAAAAAAAACACCTGTACACATAAAAGATAATGAGGTCTGATGATTTAAGGCAGGCGTTCTGTAAGGCGTTGCATTAGTCCAAAGTGTCTGAGTGTGGCATGAAGACGTCATCCTGAGTGCAGAGTGTGAAAGAGACTCAAACATGTCAGTTTTTAGATGTTTTAATATGTAAGACAATACTTTGGGTCTTCCAGACTTCTAGGCTGGCTGCTCCTGGGTCTCCTTATACCACAAAACCTTTTTAGGATCTAGAAGAAAAGAAAAAAATTAATAAAAACATTGATAAACACTTTACTGAATCTACCTAATGAGGTAGCTCACCTTTCTTCTGTCGGGTACAGATGGTATTCCATTCTGTTTCGGAGAAAAAGATTAGTTTAGTTATTTAATCAAGGTTCATGTTCTAGAAGTTTCTACCAATCTTCTCACCTCTAGTGTGATAGTTTAGAGCCTCCACTAGATGGCGACAGCTTAGCAGCAGTTCTCCGTTTGCATTCTCCGCCTGTGCGCGTGGGACTGGATCGGCCTCTGTGGGACTTGGGTCTACAGGAGAGCGAGCGTCTGAGGCCGATCTGGTGTCGCTGATAAAACTTAGGCCCCACTGGTTCTGTAGGAGCACGCCGATGGCCGGGCGGTCTTCCTCCAGTGCGCCGGTTGCTGCTCCCGCTTTGACCTTTGAAGCGTAGCTAACGGCGGGCTGCAGCTTGGCAGGGCTGTCCTGCACCGGGAATGCAGGTGGGGGTTTGAGCAGCGACAGACTGTCCTCCACCCACCTCTCTTTTGGGGAAACTTTATGTGGCTTTCCTTTCTGGTTCTCTCTGCGGAGACTTCGGCTTTTGTGCTGCTGGCCTTTACGTTCCTTCTCCTTGCGGATGTTGACGGTGTTGCCAGAGGTGATCACGTCCCCTTTGGGCGACAGTTGACGGGGAGAGTGGTTGTTTCCAGATGAGCAGCCTCCTCCACCACCACCTTCGCAGTTGCTTGAACCGGGAGACAAACGGCGGTTGCGGATGTGGGGGTCGGAGTTGGTGGCTGAAACAAGGACTGCTGGGTCACACAGGCTATCTGACTGACACACACTGTTACTGGCTTCCCATGTACCTGAAACAGACGATAAGACAGTCAAATATTTGCTTTAGAAAGATCCACCATCAAGACATTAGAATAGATTGCTCAACCGCTACCTCAAAGCTTTGATATTAAAACAAAACATTTTTGATTATTTATAATCTAGAACTTTTGACTTTACTGTTAATAAAAACATTTTAAGTATGATTTTTACTCTTCTTTTTTCAAATATAAAACTAATCATAGCTACTAGGGCTGAAACAACTAATCGAATTAATCGATTATTGAAATAGTAGTCATCGATTAATTGTTTAGAAAGTTTTTGCTGTCAACTGCACTTAATATTACACAACTTGATTGTTTTTTGTGTAATTTTTACTCATGTTAACCTAGGCCATTTTTGTTTGGTACTATACCTCTGAACAAGGTTAAATTTGCAAATCTAGAACTGTTAACGATTTCTTGTTTTTAAATGTAATCCTGGATGGTCAACAGTTTACATTTTATGTTTTTTTAGCCAGTACTATAAAACACATTTTATGGGTGCTCGTGATTTACCTTTACTGTATACAGTAAGTAGATTTATTATTTTATATTTGCTGTAGAAATGGTAATATACTCCTTCTTTATTTCACAGAAAGATTAACATTTTTACTTATTAGATTGAGCCTAACGTGTTGTTTAAGTGGTTATGAGTTGTGTTTTGCATAACTACATTCAATAAAATGCCAAAAAAAACCCTAGTATTTATTAAGTTGCCAATGTTATCCGATTAATCGAACCAATAATCGCCAGATTAATCGATCATCAAAATAATCGTTAGTGGCAGCAATTCAACAATTCATTTGCTAACCCACTGCTCATATATAACATGTACATGATTTTCTCCCCCTTTGATCTGTCATACATAAAAAAGAAACTATTTAATATTCTCATAAACATATTTAGCTTTAAAAACAAGGGGATAGATTCTGTAGATTTCAGCATGCTTCAGCTAGCCGGTGTGGGACACTTCACACTAGCTAGCACATTTCGATACACCGGGTTTCGATCGCCATCGGATCAACAATCTAAAGTCTTATTTTCTACCAAAAAACACCACTAAATAAAAGATTATCTCTTTTTATTTGAGTTTAAGAAGGCGATGTTCTAGATCTTAAGCTACAAAACAACCGGTGCTGGCGAAAAGTGTAATTAGCAGCGTCATGGTGTCTCGAAACTTTAACCGTATGTTCTTATTAAAGCTTTATTTGACTTTAATCTTAATTTAATCCACCGATCAAATTAAACAAACAGCTGATGTTAAAGATTTTGCTTTAGATTATTTTTTAAAATAGAGATAATGAGCAGCTAGCTGCAGTGCTAACCGTAGGTAAAGTTTCGTAAGCCCATCTCCCTCCCTCCTCATTCAAAGCTGCTGCTAGCTAGCCGCTAACACCGCGAGAAAAACCACTCAAATAAAGACAATCAGAGCTTTAAGAACTCCAGAAAAGGATCTCAGAGGATTCTACAAACCTACCTGTTTTGATATGCATCTCTTCCTTAGCTTGACGTATCGTTGAAGTCTAACCGTTGACTAACTTTTGTTTACAGCGAAAGGAAAACGACGTTTAAGTCCTGAAGCTAACACCCGGAAGCGACATGGGAATGTGGGTGGGACCGGAAGTCCTCCCAAATAAGAGCTCCGGTGGGAAACTTGGAGGGAATTTTGAATTAGCATGTGATGGTCACGTGATGATGAGTCCGTTTTATAATCCTGTTAAAAAAAAAAAAAAAAAGTCAAAATTTTATTTACCACTGTTTTTACTTCACTATGTAATTTGATTCAATTCTATTTGTACAGCCAAAAAAAAAAAAAATCACAAAACACAGTCTTTTCACATTGTGATTGAAAAAAAGTACAAAAACAAAACAAGAAAAAAAGTAGATACATAAATACACAAAAAACTAACTAAAAACTAGCGAAACAATTTTAGCACATTTGATACGACATTGCTGGAAACTATTCTGTTTCATAATCTTATTTTTAGGTTTGTTATTATAATCCTTAATATCAACGAATGCTCAGAATGGAACAAAGTAAACTAAGTTGATAAAGAACAAAAACGTTTGATTAATACCTTTTCTTTCTAAATAAATGCGTTTAATTTAAGGTTAAATTAAACTCCAGTTCTTAAATGTCCCTTGTTTGTTCTGTTTGTGTCTCTCACATCCTTTCTTACTAACATCTGGTATACATGTTTTTATATTACATTATGACATATTATTTTATTACATTTCTTTCAGATTCACAAGAAATCTTAAAAATACCAAAACCGAAGACAGTTTCTATCCTATTACTTGGTAAAATAGTTTCTAATGGTGCTTGCCTGTGGAACAGCCTACCAGAGGAACTCTGCAGCAGAGCCTGTTTTTAAAAGAGACGGAAGAACCACCTTTTTAACTGGGCTTTTTTTTTTTTGTGATTTTTTAAAATCAATTGTTTTTGTTCAATCTGTTTCTATGTATTTATTGATATGTTTGTTAATTATCAATATTTACAGTTTCATTTTTACGATTTACTTTTAAAATTAATTTCTTAAACATTTCTAACATATTTGACTGTTTTAGACATTATTCTATTGTTTTTGTTGTTTATTTTATTTACCATTATTTTTTAAAACTCATTTAAAGAGACAGTAGCTATGGCTTCTGGGAAAATGTTTGAAAAGTGCTTACAAATAGTTTGATTTAATAATTATTTTCTAATGAATACAAGAACATATATTTATTTTTTAAATTTTTACTTCAGATATGTTTTTTTTTTCAAAGCCTGTGTGCTTCACCCCATGTGCCTCTTCATTCTAGTGGAGATAGAGAAAATTTTCTGACAAAGTGCACAATAATTGGGCTTTTTTTCCCCATGTGCTTTCGAATGTGCATATTGTGGTCAAACGAGCATCTGAACTTCTCGCAGTAGAAACATGGATAAGGACGCTCTCCCGTGTGGCTCCACTTGTCAAGCAGTAGCTCTTTAGATGTTAATTTCAAACTGTAACTTGGCAGAATGGTGCTATTGGCTAATTGGAGTTATACCTGAAGTCTTTTCTAATATGACCGTCGTAGTACAAAATGAGACAATGTTTCCCTTCTTTACAAAATCACAAGACTTTTTTACTTTGAAATAATAACTTTAACACAAGATGTCAATATATATTTATTTTATCATTTGAAAATAATGAACTTTGAAATATTGTGTGTATTCAACAGGAAGATAAGACACTTTATTTGCATCAACATTCATGTGCAAACTGCAAATTTCTTTGCGTGCATGAGATTCCTCCAAAGTGACACAGAGCTACTTAAGGAATGCAGATAAATACTCAATTATTCTTGCTTCACTGAGGACCTATACAGATTACCCTTTGACATTCAATGACAAATCGCACAATTTCCAAATGAATTCAATGTATTCTTTAAGACGATTGATTGGAATCAAGTTGACAATGACAGCTGAAACTAAATAATAGAAAAATAATAATCAGTGAACATTTTCTGTGTGGAAACATATCAGCTTTTTGGTCGTTACAGCTATACAGTTTTTTTAACATGATGGTACAGAGTCAGCAAATACTAGAGCTTCTTTCAGATTCTTCACAGTAACAGCAGGGATCCATCTCAATCAGTCTACATTCAAAAAGTAATTTTTGTGGTTCCCACGTAGAGAGAGTCATGATGTCATCTCTATTTAAACTTGCACATATATGGACCATATATTAAGAAACTTGAAGTGTGAAACCTTTTGATCAAGGTGTTTAAGTTCATTCAAAATGCTGAGTCAGCTTTTTAACAGCATGGCAGTGTCAGCAGGATCCAGAATCCAAGAAACAAACCTTTAATAAAAAAAAAAGACAACTTTAAACCATGTCTCAAAAAACAAGGCTAAAAAATTTAAAAGTTAGAATACACTAAACATTAATGATCCTCAATAAAAGATCTACTGATTTCAAACAAGAATATGAATCAATACACAATAAAACAAAGAAAATGCAAGGAAATAAACTTTTCTGAAAATATATTGCTTTGATGTAAAAAGTATTGTCTTACAAAATTTTTATTTAATTTTAAAGATGGTTAAAAAAATGAACTTGACTTAATAGATCATTAGTAACTTTCTAAAATACAGATAATCAAAGAGATCAAAAGAAAATCTAAAGCTTGTTTCATATCAGCTTGTTTTTTTAAAGCAAAAAATACATGTTATTCGTTTAGCTTAAGGATGGTATTTTTTAAATGTTCCTATTATTCTGGTTTCCATGGTGTTCTCACACAGCTTGCTAACTTCCTTAGCCGCCCTGTTCAGAAACTCACCTTTTTTATGGGATCACAAAGTAAACAAAAAGAAATAACACGATGTCAAAAAGCAGAAAAACCCAAAAGTCGAACCAATAAGAGTGTTGAGGTAAAGTAATAGGGGATCTGTTTAATTTATTCATGTTCTGTTCCCCTCCTCCACTCATATGAGCTGAGCTGGGTTCCATTTTTATTGCTGTGGCTCAACCTGAACGATACCGGAAGTAAAAAAAAACTCCTTCAGATTAAATCCTTAGGGGAAAAAAAAACGACAAAAAAATGTATTTATATATATATATACATATATATATACACACATATATAAAAAGAATATTAGAAAAAACGTTCAAATAATTAATAGGTTATCACCTCTTTCACTTTAGCTTTCAACCCTTAGATGCCAGAAAGTACAAATAATTCTAATCAAATAGATTAAAACCACATTCTAATCACATATGACAATGCCACTGTGTCCTACTCCTTTTATCAGGAGAAAAGTCTCAGTGTAAAAGTTACCAACCAAAAAAAAAACAAGGATCTTATTGTGGAGCGTTTTGAAGGTAGCAAACACCACAATCCCATCATTAAGGTCATTATTTAGTGTAAAAAAACAGGACATATGAACATTCATAACTTAATCCACATCTTTGTTCATAACAGTAAATGTTTGCATGAAGAAATATTTGTTATTTTTTCATTTAAAATATGAATTGTGTAAGTGTTATTCAAGACAAACGAGTGTTAATTATGTAGGTCTACAGCTAAGAGCACCTCAAAGATCCAAACATGTGAGGACAAGTATGGAACAGTTTGTTCTTAGATAAAAAAAAAATCTTGTTTAAACCTTTTAATATTTTTACAGAGTGATAAAATGTGCTCATAAAGAGATCACAATAAAAAACTATTACAAACTATTGTTTTTCTCCATTTTTATTTACCTTCATTGTGATCTAATTATAGTCCCTGGCAGATAAACATGTTGAACTACATAAAAAAAAGACACAACTCAGCAAATCGCTTGCTTGAGTGACACCAAATACCATTTATTAGGGCTTTACAAAGACTACAAAATCCTCCAGATGAATTAAATCACTGTCTCTGTCTATTTACATGATATGTTACATACAAATGTACAAAATATAAAACATTTAAGGACAAATGTTTCACTCGAAAAAAGAAAAACTTTCAAACAAGATTAAATGCTATGGTCTGAGTCAACTGGAAGGTGTTTGTGGAGAAAAGGTACAGGTACAATGGTGTACAGTGTGTCAAAGCTCTGCTATCTTGGGATCTAGTAGTCTATACATGCCACACCTTTAAACATGCAACTACACCTCTTTGTAGACAAAGATCTAACCAAGATAGCTTGCGATACAAAGGATTTGAACCATGTGAGGCTTGGTTGAAGAGGCAGACATTGAAGCTGAGTTCAGGTAGGATTGTAGAGTTTAAGATTGTCCTGAGGTTGTGACAGCATGGTCTCAGATGGGTTTTGACCAATAGCACCTGTTAGTTGTTGTACAGTACAGCGTCCGGTCAGCTTCAGTGCCCTGAACAGCTAACAAGCCTCTTAAATTGTGAGATTTGGTTGAGAACAGTGGATCCAAAGGATACAATGGCAACATGAGTATTGGAGAAGTGCTTTCAGTTTTATGACTGTACACTGTGTGCATCCTGCATTGGCAACAAATCCAATCACCACAAGACACATACCTGTTTCTGACAGTGTGTTGAGTTTTTGCATTTTTTTTCCCTCTCTGTATTCAATGTACAATAACTTATGGAGCGGGTTAAGCGTCATCGAAACAGACAGGGCAGAATGCATCTTTGATTTACTGTGCAAAAACAAAGTATTTACAGCCCACCCCCACCTGAAAGTGTGCAAAACCAACCCATTTCAAAGAACAAAACGGATAATCAAAATGGCTTCCGTCCAATACACGCATACATAAAGTTAAAGGTCTCCTCTCGATTATATCTTCTTTAAAAGCTTCAAAACATGCTCATCAGGCTAAAAAACCCCAAACAGTTTGGTTGTGCTCCTGTCAGTTCAAGTGAGCCCAGCTCAACTGGGTAAAAAGCAACTAAAAAACAACCCGAACCCATTTCTAAAGTTTTTTTACAGGACAGAGCTGCTCTGTATTTTAGTTCATGTCAGGGAGAAAAACGGGGATCATAAGGGAACCGCTTAAAAAGTGTCTGTTTTTCTAACTCTGCAACAGGAAGCAGATGATCTCCAAACATCTCAGTTTAACAGAAGGTACTTGAAGACATTTAGCACATTTAAGGCAGTGAAAAAGCACCGACATCCTTGCTCCCTTATTCAGCTAAATTGTATAAGAACACAATACTTTTGGTTCTATTTTGGTACCTTTTGACAGAGATGCTAAAAAGGACAGCTTAAAACTTTAAATACTACTTGTATTTTTGTTTCAGTCAGTGTGGTGCCTCAATGCTAACTTCTAAGCTTTTCAAAATAAAGTCCTGCTGTTGTCATGGTGTATTCACATGTTGTTTTGAGTGGAACACCATGAACCATGAAGTATACAACCTCAGTAGCTGTGAACATTTGGCAGTCAAAAATAAAAAAAATGGCACTTTTTGTATCGTTTATAGATTAGAAGTGCATCTGGATGACATGTAGACAACACTCTTCCTGTGCTTGTTGTTAAAGTGAGGACTAGCAAGGTGTGACCTGGCAGTGCCTAACTCTGAGGAGGTTTAGGAGAGCAGCACCATGGAGAGTGTGTGTGTGTGGGCCATCTTACACATACACAACCGCATCTCGTGCCGTCATGAATATCACATTTGAAATGTCTCAAACAGCTGAATCAGTTTAATTCACCCCCAGGCTGATAGATTCATATACAAAAAAGAATCTGGTTGATTAGACTCGTTCGTAAAAAAAAGAGGGGTTAAAAAAAGCACTAGATCTAATCATCAGGGTGCACTGCATTCCCTAATAAAGACCCATCTCTTGCTTTTCATTGGGTAAAAATCAAAGATCAAGCTTTTCAGAATTGTTGGAGTTACAGCGCTTTGCTCAAGAAAACTCTTGTCAAGCTGGATTGTTGAACAAATAAGAACCAGAGCAGAGAAAAGTCTTTGATTCAAGGAGATGTTTTTCTCCTGGTGCCCTTGTGTGTGAGCTCATTAAAAACTGTAGTAGCATGTTTGTAAGAAGCACCGATGTAAACAAGGAGACATAAAAAACAAAATCTGCCCCATCCAATGTAAACATATGCAGTTTGTGGGGTAAAAACGAAATAAAATCCAGTTTCCCCACATGATGCTCGAAGCTCTTATACAGTATTAAGTTAGACTTTGGAGATAGACGCCTGGAGTTAAGCTCGTCTCAGATTAGACCTGGAATTTACTCATTAGAAGTAAACATCTGAGGAAATCCCTTGTTGGAGACACCTCGATTAAACATATGAAAAGTTGTATTCTTAAAATGCTATATATTAAAACTAGGAGTCAATGCTTTTTGATGCCAGTAAAATAAAACATTACATTGTGACTACTTAGGGTGGCAAAGTTGGCAAAACTCTGAATAACCTATAATATGATTTGATATTGCACCATCACTATGTAAAAATAGGCTTTTTTTTTTCCTCTTAAACGGTTGATATACCATTTCGAATGATAAAACTTTTCATATATTATAAATCTATTGGCTCTAGAGGTGTCTGGTAGGTTCTAGAATTGCAAGGGTTTCCAGGGTTTAGGGGTCTTTGTCTCATAAGGCTGACTCCAAAGAAGAGTCAAGCTGGTCGTCATGGTGACTGGTGCTGTCACTGTCACAGCTCTGTGTGCTGGAGTAGTTTGCAGCTTCCTGCAGACGTAGCAGCATGTTCATCTGTGAAGGCAACAGAGGAGAAACACAAGATTGTGTTTTGTTAAGCAACAAAACAACTTGAAAATTCTTTTTGAAGCAACAACAGTGATGTTTTACAATGTTTCATTGATAAAAAAAAACCTCTGTATTGAAGTTTTACAATAATTCACAGATAGTAACCATTTCAATCCACAAGAGGTCAGTGTTGCAAACCGAAACAATTTACTGTTATAAACTATGGGTAAAACCTTTGTAACGTTTCGCAGAATAAACTTAAACAAACCAGTATCTTCATCTTATTCTGAGCTAATTTTGAAACATCCAATCAGAAGTATGAAACGTTTGTTAATAATACTTAAATTCTATCTTATTCATATTCTTCTCCTTTTGCCATTTTCCTTCAGGGGTCACCATAGCAAGTCAGTTTCTTCCATCTAACCCTATCTCCCACATCCTCTTCGGTCACTATCTTCATGTCTTCCTTCACTGTATCCATAAACCTCCTCTTAGGTCTTCCACGAGGCCTCTTTTCTGGTGGTTTCAAACCCGGCATCCTTCTGCCAATGTACTCTCTCTCCCATGCACATGTTCAAACCATCTTAGTCTGGCCTCTCAAACTTTATCTCCAAAACCTCTAACATGGGGTGTTCCTCAGATCCTGTCCATCCTGGTCACTCCCAGAGAGATCCTCAGCGTCTTCATTTCTGCTCTAAAGAATTTTTTTTTTTTTCTGTCGATACTTATAAAATTATTCATTTGACAATTAGTTGTTGTCATCTAACATGTTCCAAAAAGAATGAGAAAAGATTTTAACAACATCTCTCAGGGATGTAATCTAATATTTTGTAGCACATTTGTGTACTCCTTAACTTCTAAATTGCGCCTGAACATTAACTTCTTTTATTCTTCTTTCTCTTTCTAAAGAGAAAACGTCCTTCCTAAACCTTGCAGCAAATCAATACAACAAACCAGCTGAACTTTTCATTTCTGTCGCAGAGCTAAAGGTCTAAATAATACCGCAGTGCTGCTACGTCTGGAGAATCACCTCAAGTGCTCCCTGAAATGAGATTCAACACCTGCGCAAATTTGATCAAACCAACAAGTCAGTTGTTGAATTATTGGCATTAAATCCTCTCCACATTTTCTCTCCACAATCTGTTCTTGTTCCCCAGTTTAGAATCAGGTGGCTCATGTTCATGTTAGTCATGGTTAAAAGCCCCTGATGATACTCTCTTTAATGCCACAGCAGCTGTTCTCACCAGTGGGTCTCCCTCGGTGTCACTCTGGGACACCTGCTTGGAAGAAGCTCCCTCCTTGGACGAGCTGTAACCATCGTAACCTACATCCTCCGGTCTGAGCTGGAGCAGAGCTTGGCCATCCTTCTGCAGCAAGGCAGCGCTCCATGGATATGTGTCATTCACCCATTTGGACGGATCTTCCCACACGGCTCGTTTACCGTACAACTGTAAGAACAATTGAGAAAAAGAAATCAATAAAAGCATCTTAGTTTATGATCTAAATTTTTATTCAAACTACAAGGATCACCTAAAACTAATGATTCTCTTAAATACCTGAAGTCCTTCTCTCACAGCCTCTAGTAGATAAGGAACCAGGGAGTAGTTCCACAAGTCAGTGAACCAAACCCGAGAGCCTTCTACATCCATAGGACACGACAGGAAAAGTCGAGGGCCTGTTGGAATGTGGAAACAAAAACATAAGTCCAAAGTTCTTCTCTATTTGATGTTAAAGTAACTATCTGAAACCGACCAATGGTGACATCAGATGAACTGTGTGCCTCCAGGAAGCCGTTGAGATGCTGCCAGGTCTTGGGGATCCAATCGATGATCTTAATCAGGTCGTTACTGCGCATGTTCTTATCAATCTCCGTTTCTATCAGCTTCCGCCGCAGGAAGCGACCCAGGAAACCTTTAACTGGCTCGGTGTGGTTGGTGCACAGCACCCACCTGTGCCAGGACCAGATGATCAATAGCAAAATAAAAGCACAGAAACAAATAAAGCTTTCTTTTCGCATTGTGATCTAAAAAAACAGAACATCTTTGATATAAATTAAAATGTGGTTAAAATTGTTAAAATATTATTTGCATATCAATGAAACATGCAAAACAAAAAGATCCACATTTAGAACAGGCTTCATGGCTTTTTCATTTTTATTCAGTTAGACTAATTACATCATAAATATGAAAACCCACGTGGACCTGAAGTAGAATCTAAATCTGACCATCATTTATTATGGAACACAAATATTTAGTTTGTTTCACACTGTGGACACTTTTAGTGGAGAATTTTGCGATTTCTCAGCATATATATTTTTTTAATTTCATTTATTTAATTTTGGTCAAACATCGACTCTTTTTTTACAATCAGCTACATTTTTTTTCTATAGAAACTTAATTACAGTTGTCCAAATCTTGCACTTAAGAGTAACTTAAACGTTTTTTTCTAGCAAATTCAGACCTGAAGTTGTGATGAAGCTCAAGGTTAGGAGAGGAGGAAACTCCTTGGCTCATGGTCCCAATGACATATGGGCTGTAAGGAAAGAAAAACATTTACTTTTCATCATCACATAAAGTGACTTATCAAAACTGCTACAGATGTTTTAAAATATATTAGATGAGCTTATTTAGAAAAAGACTTTTGAGAAGCTGTCTTGATAAGATTGCCTGTTTGAGGCCAGAAAAACTCTGACTCACCATTTGTGATATTTGCAGTTCAGAAAGCCATTAAAAATGTCACTAAGTGAACCGATGTGATGAAGGTTGTCCAGGATGACCACAGTAGGAAGCCGTACATCTGTTTCCTCAGAGTTACACTGCTCTGCCAGGCTGGACAGGTACTGCCTGAGATCCTGTGGAAACACAAAGATAAAGTTTAAGATGGATATTTAAGTCATATTGTTACACTTTGACTATTACTGATTCATTTCTTTTACCTTGCTGGAATTCTGGTCCACATTAAAACTGGCCACATTGTGCTCCGTCACTTCCTGTCCCATTTGGGAAATGATGTATTCAGCTAACTTGGCAGCAAGGAATGACTTTCCTGTCCCGCTGGGTCCGGAGAGGATAATCCTACGATGCTCCATCAGCAAGTTGAGGTATCGCTGGATGATTGGTTTTGGAATGAGTGTGTCGAACACGAGGCTGTCTGTGCTGTTCTCCCTCACGCCTTAAAAGCATGAGGACAAAATGAGAATAAATATAATTCAGATTTTTTTTTTCCTAAAATCTATCTATTCTAATATTAAACTTACCTTTGAGGTTAATCTTGATTATATTGTTTTCTCCCACCAGGTAGCCACAAGGAAGGAGTTCAGGCACTTCGGAGGTGTGAGAACGGATCACCTCGCCCATCCTGTAGCAGACGATGCTGTCTGAACTAAGACCTAGGCTGGTTACAGGATCCACACGAAACACATACTCCTGCAAGAAGAAAAATCAGTAAATAATAATCATAATAACAGAAAAACAACCAGGCTGGGTTTTTCTAAAGATCACGTGGAACACCTGAGCAGTTCGACGTGCAGTTCAGCATGTATTTTGAAAACATAGGCGCACTTGTGCACCAGTTTAATGCACTTCTGTAAAAATGACTGTTGTGTTTCTTACTCTCTTTATTTGTTAAAACGTCTCCTTTCCTTTTAACATTTCTTACCGCATTGGTTTTGTAACAAAATATCAGTAATTATTAAAGCAGCACTTTGTCACAAACTTTTTTTTCTTTGCTCTCCTATTCTTTAAAAAGAAAAACTACAAGAAAAAAGGCAGCTGTGCTGATTATACTTTAGGGATTTGAATTTGCAATCAAAGCAACAGAAAACTGGTGATAGCAGTGTTTAACTTAATTTTACTACAAATTAAGTTAAACATAGTTTCACACAAACTGTTAGGGGTTTTTCTGCTTCACAGCAAGAAAATTCCACTTTATGAAGAGTTCTTCATGCACGTTAAAAAGATAAGAATTTTTGTAGAAATCCCTGAATGGAGAATTTGGTCAACATCCATAAAGATAGTCTAAGATCAAGACAATTTTTTTAGAAACAAGCAATAAAGAAAACAGATTTTCATTCATTTTCTCATTATCTTTTTTAAAAGATTAGAAGCTCATGGATGGTTGAAACCTGATTAAATAATTTTCCAGCTTTAAATTCCTGTTGGATTTATTGCTTGAGTATTTTATCAAAACATTTCAAGTTATTTAGTTTAATATTGTTTGCCAAATACACTGATTGCAATTTATTTTCCTGTCACATCTAAAAAAACTTTTCTAACAAGTTGAGAACTTTGTTAATTGCAGTGCAACATTTTAATTAATCCACCAACTCTGTGGAACATGTGTGTTTTACAGTATTCCATTGATCTTTGTTTTGTTTGGTAAAATGAAAGAAGGTGGTTGATGTACAAAATTCATAAACCAACAATCTTGTGCTCAACAGAGAGCCACATGTTTTTTGTTCCCTATAAAAAAAAAAAAACTTTTTTTTTTTTTAATCAGTTCCAACAACAATCTGCATACTTTGAAGAGGCGCCGAATAACTCCGTCGAGAACGTCCCACTTGGTTTTCCCACTCACGCCTATGGACCCGATCAGGTACTCCTGATACCAGGAGCCCTGCAGAAAAAACAGAAAATAGAAGTCAGTGCAAATGGTGATTTTAAACTGTTGTGTTTCTCTGTGTTTTATCATTTATAAGTATAACTAATAACTCCGCCTTCAAATGATTAAATTTTATAGTTTGTTATCAGTTCAATTTTTCACAAAACCTTGATTACAGTCTTGATTACAGTCCTAGTTCTGCACTTAAGAGTAATTTAATTTAGGAGCGTAGACAAATAGTTCAATTTGTAGTTTAAAGGTCCTATATCATGCCTTTTTTCCCTTATTTTATCCTGTTCTATGTATCATTATATGCATAATTTTACATTCCGCCACAATGTCAACACAAAAGGTTATAAATAATACCCTGTTTGGGAGCGCAGTTTCATACCCGGAAGTCAAAACAGCTTGTTTCAGTTTTTTTTTCTTTTTTTTTTCCCGGGACCCGCCCCGTTGGTTGCGATTGGTTGTCATTCAGCGATTGGTGTTCAGCGATTGGTGTTTGAGCTGCAGGGGGCTGAACAAAAAACAGATGTACGTCACTATGTTCCACCAGTCGTTAGAGGTTTGGAGAACACGCCCCTTACTTTGAATTTAAATATCTCAAAATAGCATGAATCACAATAAAACACACTTTGGGGGATTGTTTGGGGTAGTACTAAGTAAAATAAAAGGTTAAAACCTCATAAAAGTCCGTTTTGCATGATATAGGACCTTTAAGATTAACTAACGTCATCCTCAAACCTTTGTAGTCTTTGGTCCGCTGCTGATGCCGACCACTATTCGAACACTTCGACCCTCTTTACGTAGATTACCCTCGAAGCCGTCATCAAGCAGTATGTCTGAAATTGAAACAAAACATTTAAAAAACTATTTTAAATACAAGGTCATAATAATTTATCAATCTTAGACACTTCTAACTCACTTCATGTAAAAAGAAGTTACACTGTAAAAATTATGTAAACATCACAGTACAATCATGTAAATTACAAAAGAAGAATCTGTAACACTATTTCTTAAATAGAGACTAATTGTGAATGAATTTTTACATGTTTTCCTTAAAATCCAATAACTTTCCATAAAGATTTGTTTCACAGATTTCTTCAAAGGTAAACATACCGTATCTCTTCTACGGATGTAACTACCAACCTTTTAACATTATTTTATCCAAAAATGAAATATATTGTAACAAACAGTTGTTTTTATAATAATGTGCCAGCAGCTGAGGTTGACAAAAAAACGACAGTGTAGAAATTTAATCCAAAAAAGTATTTATTTGCACTGTAAAATAAATTTGTGAAAAAAAAGGCATTTTTTTTGTGAAACTTAAAATATTTTCCGTCAAAATTCTGAGTTTCATAAGTATGATCAAGCGCACTCGTGAGTGTTCTGCACGGTATTCTTGCTGTTCAGAAACCTTTCATATTTGTACATATGGCAATACAGTTGATACTCTGGATAAAAACTTGAATGATCTGGTAACCTGCATCTGAATGAAAAAGTCCCTTCTCATCTTTGTGAGACTATAGAAAGCTCTGTTGGTAAGTCTCAGGCCTAGAAAGTAGAAAACCCAGGTTCAATTCTTGCTGTTGTAATGAAAAGGTTTGGGTAAAACCATTTACGCTACAGCCTACTTTTGAGGATACCTCAATTCCTACTCATTTATTTTGCAGTAAAGATCCTACAGACCCAAATGTTTACAGTGGTGTTTTCAGTATTTTACCATAAAAACAACTATTTTTTAAAAATATGATCTGTCCTGTTGCCAAGGAACCATCCACTTTTACCTACAGTATTTGCGATGTGAAGCCCATTGAGATAATTATGTTGTGTTATTGAGCCATACAAAAAAAACTGAACTGAAATGAATAAACCTAATTTGATATTTAAAGCTCTTCTAGTTTTTTATGTCCCAATCAATTTTATACCCCACGATGTAAATCTTTCTCCAACTACATCAGACATTTCTTGCTTGTCTGCTGTATTTCTACAGAAGAGTTTTATAATCCAGCTTGTTTAAAATTGGAGTTTTATTTTCAGGATGGTTTGTAGCTAAATCTCTCCTTCTAAAGATTAAAGTTATCATTTCATCCATTAAATGCCCTACTTTTTGTAAAAAAAGGAATAAAATAAAAAAAAAGTGTTAAATAATGGCAATTTAAAATAATACATACAATATGAATCCATTTTTTTGGGGCGCTTTAACAACAATTTGCTTCAAATTTCTTCCTCTAATGTGATGTTAGTTTGGAAAGCTACTTTATATTCTGCCGGCTTCTCTAAGCCCTGTGCTGGAGTGATAACAACCCTTTGGCCTACTCGTCTTCCCACATAGTTGATCCTGCCATCAATTAACAAGAGTCTGGATCCTCAGAGGGAGCCGCGCCTCTTATGATAATCACAGGACAAGCCAGAGCAGCAAACTCTTTAAAGTAGGGAGAACAGCAATTTGATCACTTTATGTACAGTAGTTTAGTTCGATCTTGTCAGAGCAGTTCAAAGAAATGATGAAAAAAACTATTTCAAAAATACTTTGATAGTTGCTACTGTCAACTAGTTCCCCAAATGTAACTATGTCTTCTTTTTTTAGTTTGATGTGCTGAAAACATTTTGGACCGACCTGACATGATTGTGTCTGTGATGTTGAGGTTGTTGAGTGAAAGCCCCAGAGATTGGCGTGAGGAGGACGAGGACGTGCTGGAGGTCTCAGATGGAGGCCGAGCCGCCTTGATGGGAGTGGCCGTTGGTGTGGCGTTACCGCTGGACTTAAGGCGATCATTCTCAGCTTTCAGAACCTCAATCTCATTCTTTGCATTGATAAAGTGAAGGACATGAAAGATAGAAAGTCAGGAAAAAAAAATGTTGTGACATTTGTTTGATTTTTCTTTTTTGCATTTCAGCTCCTTATTCTTACATTGAATTTGTACAATTGAGATTAAGGGATGTAAGAAGTTCTTTGATCTTCAAAGCTCTTATTGTACCGGTTGTCAGGTCTTAGACATGGATTTGAAATAATCCGTCTATCAAAGGGGGAGACTAAAAAATGAGATCACTTAGATATTCAATAGGAACTTGTGCTATCTCCATGTATCCATTAAAAAATGGCACAACTTCTTTAAAAATGAAAGAAAAAAATCTTTTCAAAACCCTAAAGAAAAAGTTGCAAGCTCTATTGAACTAAGCAAACAGGTAGGAGCCTTGTATGAGACAATAAAAGCAAGGCTGATTATTTTCAGATGACAAGTTGTTTAAACACAACTGGTGCAGTGTGTTGCTTCTCAACTATTCGGCATTTCCCTTCAAGGGTCGCCACAGCAAATCAGTTTCTTCCATCTAACCCTATCTGCTGCGTCTTCCTCGGTCACGCCATCTATCCTCATGTCTTCCTTCACTGTATCCATGAACCTCCTCTTTGGTCTTCCTCTAGACCTCTTTCCTGGTGGTTCTAAATCCAGCATCCTTCTTCCGATGTACTCTCTCTCTCTCTTCTGCACATGTCCAAACCATCTCAGTCTGGCCTCTCTGACTTTATCTCCAAAACCTCTAACATGGGCTGAGACCAGTTAGTAATTACTTGGTGAAATCAAACTCATAAGAATGCTTGGAGTGAAAGTTAAAGCGATGTGTGCGGCATGCAAATTGAACTCTGAGTTCAGCCAGGTTCGGTCAACGTTACTCCCCTGGCACAAAATTTGAAAAATAAACTGACACACATTTGATTTAAAAAGCACAAAAGCAGTGACTGACTTAAAGTCAAATTAATTGACGCCATTGCAAAACTTGTAAATTTTTTTTAGCCTGTTAGTCTATAACCCAACTGTCTGTTTATTTGAACATTATACCATCATTAAACTCACTTGCATGCGGTTCATGGCCTCTCTGATCTGGTCGAGGTGGTGAGCGGAGCTAAGCGCCTCCAGCCGAATGTCAGTCAGCTTGAGCTCTTTTTCTCGCAGCTCATTCTTTAGTTGGAGGATGATTTCAGCCTCTGCCTCAGTGCATTCACACAGCCTGGAAGCAAGATTACACACAGGGAGGAGGCGGGGTCACCTTACGGGTCAGACCGAACACAAACACACAGATATGGAAAACATCCAGAGAAGACATGAACAGAGAGAAAAAGCTGGAAGGGAAGTTAGGGTTAGCGGGAAAGACTCAAAGAGCTGAGTGACAAAGTGTTTTTGAAGATTTGGACTGTAAAGACATTAAAAAAGAACCACGTTGGGTGTGTTAAACTAAAATAATCTGTAGAGCTGCCACACAGCACAGCAGATGTGTTTTGTAGTGTCATGCTAACAAAATGTTCGTTTAAAGTGAAAATAAAGTTTTTCCCCCTTCCATTGCTGCCCGCTCACAGTTGAGATCAAGATGCTTTTGAAGTTCTGCTTCACATTATGAGCAGAAGCTATGAGAGCTTTCAGAGCACTGTCATGTAGGGGGAAGTCACACCACTGCACACACACCCCCAGAAACCATGCCACCCGTTACCGAGATCTGTGTTTGTAGACCACGTGGCCGTTTTGCTTTTTCTTTGCCGTCCAAACAGGGGAGGACTTGTTATTGTTAATGCACGCGCTACAGCGGGCCAAGGATGGACAGATGTTTGTGGACAGAGTGAGGAGGGGGATTAAAGACGTTTGTTAGGAGAAAAACAAAAAGAGAAAATTACTAAGACAAGAAAAACAAGAAGACAAGTTTGTATCATCCATCCATTCTTTGCTCCATTTCTTCATCTATAGATTTACCCATTTTATCCATCTATCCATTCATATATCAATATTTTTTTGTGTGTGTATTTTTTGTGTACATGTGTGTTTTAGCATTTGAGTAGGATTTACAGTGTACGAGTGTATCTCGGTGTGCAATATGTGTGTTTTAGAAAGTGTATGTATGTTTTACTGTGTGTAAGTGTATGTATTGGTGTGGTGTTGTGTGTGCAGACAGTGTGTTCCAAATTATTATGCAAATGGAACTTAAGTGACATCAAGTTTACCACGTTGATTTATCTGGATTGTTTTGTATCGCAAGATTTTTGGAGCCCTGAAATCAAAAATCAGTTGAGGCAGTTTAAAAAGAAAACTCCTGACTGCTGTTCGACGTTATTACGCAGATCTTTATTTCCAGCAATCTAGGAAAGAAAAATGATCTGTGTTGCTGGAAAGCAGGAATTAGGTGGATGAAAACATTCAATCTCTCACACAATTTGAAGAGATTGTGTCTAAATCAGAGTCTACACTGTGCCGTGCAAATAAATGGCCATGGACATAATGAGGACGCATTCTGCCAGATGAATATGCTAGTTTAAGAAAGCAGCTGCTAAATGACATTTACAAAGCAGAAAACAGGAAGTGCTACAAACATCAAAATGCAGAATACTTCAGAGGCTTCCAGTTCTGCAGAAACCTCAAAAGAAAAATCTCATTTGTATAATAACTTGGAACATTGTGTTTAGTATGTGCATGCGTGTGTTTCAGTGTGGGCATGTGATTGTTTTAGTGTGTTTGTGTCGGTAGTCTAGTGTTTATTTTGACCTGTGTTTGAGCGTAGTGTATTATTCCCAATGGAAGCACACTTTCTAATAGAAGCACACCACTGGTTTTTTTAAAAACTTAAATACAGCAAAGCTTAGTCTGACAAAAATAAGTCTTCCGTATGCATCTTTAGCTCATTACATGTCCGTGTAATTTTAAATAGCGCTAAATAGCACGCTTGTGCGAGTATTGGGAATAATACGTTATGTGTTTTTCTGTGTGTTTGTAATTCAGTGTATGAGAAAGTGGTTAGATAGAACAGGACTGACTCTGTAGTGGAAGGGGATGAGCGTAGTGTGACAACGCTGCCCTGCCGGTTGTCGTGCTGCAGTTTGGGCGAGGACGGCAGAGAGTCGGTCATCTCCTCCATCTCATCGGGGGCAGACTGGGACTTGGTCTTCTTTTTGCTGAACGCCTGCTTGAAGGAGCTGCGTAACTGCACACACGCACACACACAAGAGAAACAGAGGAATACGTTATTTCTTCATGAAACATCTCATTCTTTCTGATGGGAAGTCACTTTGTGTCGTTTTCCAAGCAATGGTCAGGTTCTGTTTTAGTTATAGAGGCAAAAAGCAAGACAGTAAGTAGGCAGGCTTTTGTTTTATCTTTCTCAACCAAACCTAAAAATTAGGAATGAACAAGCAGTCCAAAATAAAAAGGAGAGGAGAAAGAAAAGGAAAGAAGTTGCTGTATCCATGCTGGTGTTTCCTTGGTGACAGGAGAGAAAAAATGGGAAGTTGAGGAGTAAAAAAATAAAATGAAGATGGTAAATAACCACTGCACACAATGAAGACACAGGAAACCACTGACCTGAGCTGGGATGGAATCAGCCACCTGAAGATGCAGAACACACTCAACGTTAAGCCACACAACCACTCATTCACACCCAAAGATATCACACTAGAAATGAGGCTTTAACACTGAATTGGCCCTCAAAGAAGTTAGCAATTGTTTCTTAAATAATTGCTGAAAAAAGCCTAAAATTGGTCAATTTGAGCTCCTTATGAAATGATTATGAAAATTTTATTTTTATTTTATCAAGTTCTGGGTTATCAGGGCATTGTTGGCTTAGAAAAAATATTTAGATTACAGACTGTTGTAACTTATAAGTAAGAATTCCAAAAAGTCTTTCTACTTCTTTTCTTGTTGTTCCTGATTGGTGCAGCCCTATGAGACATATTTTTCCCTTTAATCCATTTTTAGGCCATAATAAAAGAAAAACACTTCCACTTCAATTAATCAGATGATAGGTTGGTGTCTTCATGACCCAGTGGCTGGTGTTGTTGTCACCAGAGCATGTCCTTTGATTGGATAGTAACAGAGCATACTAAAGCTATCAGTCTCATAAAGCAGGTCTGCTCAACTAACGAAAACATAAATTTGTTGGTGTCATTAATATTTTGTCAGTAACTGAATGAGAAATACTGTATATTTGGTGGCAATTTTACTGTTAAAATTGTTTTAAAAACAAACTTTTTAAGAGAAGCTGAAAAATATGCATGGCATCGAACAGCTGTCACATCACTATGTTGTGTGGTGAGCAGTCTAATGTCTGCTTCCTTTGTTCGGTAGACATTTTCAGCCCTAAAGCAAACTAAAACATGCCAGAAATATAAAAATATACTGCTGGGAGCAAATGTGTTTTCACCTGATGGGTATCATCTTGTGCTGGAATTACCCTGTGGATGTATTTTGTACAGCTATGGGCTGTGATTGGAAACACACTCATGAGACCAAAATGTATTATTAAAATTCTTCCAGAGATGGTCAGTTGCTGCGTCGGTTAAAAAAACAAACAAATGTGGTTGTTTTTTGGCTCTGTTAAAAGGCAGAGGTGAACTTTTGTACCATTAAGTCACCACTTGATGGAAATCTGCTTCTCACTGCTCCGACTAGTCTTCATTTACATATCACTAACCCCAGTTCAACTCTGCTCACCACCCATCATGCTCTCAGGCTAGAATGAATGCAAATGAATAATTAACTTATGTTTAATAAGGAATTACTTAGTATTCATGAGGATAATGGTGGAATGACAGTGATTTGATATGATAGGAGTAAGTGTCATGGGCAGGGGTGAACTTTTAGATTATCAGATTGTATTCCATCTCAAGAAAACCATTAAGCACAGCGACTGGGACTGAAAACTGGTTCTGGTGGTGAAAATTTTGGAGTCAGTAAAAACTTCTGAAATGATGTTTGTCTGATTCAAAGTGTTGCTGGGAACTTGGCTCATACCAACATCTAAAGAGTACTCGCAGAGCACAAAATAAAACAACAATAACAAAATCTACGGAAGAGTAAGACTGCAAAAGATCAACCGCATAATAGCGATAGATCATGGTAATTAATTTCCTTGTGTTTTTTTTTCTTTAATTCTTATCTAACTCTCATCCTCTAATTGCTTTTTAATGTTTAAGTAATCTATGCTCACTTACCCAGCTCTTTTTCTTTTTCTTCTTGTCCTCGGCATCCTTCCCCAGGCTGCCCATACTGGAATGACTGGCTGCACTGTTAATGCTCGACATACTTTCTGATGAGTGCTGTCGTCTAATCCGGAGGTCTGAGAGAAAAACAGAAAAGGCAATGTATGATCGGACCAAGTTTTTTATTTGTGGTTTTCAGTCCAAAATTAGCCTTGAAGTACTCTAGTCATCAAGTTGATAAAAACCTATTTAAAAAGATGTTATAGTTGTCAAAATACTCTAATGCAGTAGCTGAGGCACAAATACACCAACACTGAAATAAATGGTGAAATCCATTCTACACCTAAGCTTGACTTTTGTTGTATTTTTGTGAATTCTTCGGTTTTTTCATCTATAATTTATCCAACCATTTGCCTGGATGAAGCCCATCTGCAACCCTGAAATGTCTCCTTCAGAGGGCCAAAAAAATTTGTGATGATCCCGCCCACCCGGGATTCTCCCTATTCTCCTCTCTTTCATTTGGTAGACTGAGAGTTCTGATAGCCAAGACAAACTGGATGTGGAACAGTTTACTTCCACGTGGCCGTGAAGAGGCTTTTCCACAACTCAGAACACGAGTCCAGTATGCACCACACATCCACATCAAGCACCTCAAAAAGCACACACATGTAACAACCTACATAAACTAATAACCTATACATAGTTGATTGAGAAGCCGTCAAATGAAATTTCTTTCTTTAAGGCAATGACAATAATGCTTCTTGAACTAGCGGTCCTCAACCCATGTAGCCAAGGACATAACTTGTTTTTTGGAGAATATGATACGTTTTATTACCATTGCACATTTTTTTCCTTACCTTTGTGTAGGTGATCCGGGCCATTGAGCGCCACCTGGATGGCTGTTTGGGCATCTGTGTTTTGAGTTTTTAGCATCTCTATCGTTTCCCCTCAGCTCAGCCAACTCCGACTCCTGTAGTGAAAAAAAGGAGATATTTTTTTTAGGTTCAAATCCTGCTTGGAAGAAATTAACTTTTGTGGTCCAACCAAGAAAAAATACACCAGAACAGATGAACAGATGGAGTTATTTTTAAAGGGAAACCACAAAAAACTAGTTGGAATTGAAATTTTAGTTGTATTGATATTAACAAATCTTTAAAAATGGCACTTTTAAAGCTTCTAGTGGAACAAAATGAGATGGAAAAAAGTGTTTGAGAATGTTTGGAAGAAAAAAAAGTAGTTTTAGACTTTTATTCATGAGCCAGCACCACCTGCTAACACTAAAATAAGCTTCAGTCTTTGGTAAAGTAATTCGATAAGATAGAAGGAGTCTCCCATTCTAGTTTCTTCCAATACCCTCTGAACGCTGTAGATAGGGTTTCTGTTTTAATTAAAAGTTAGAGTGACCTTGTTTGACTACGGCTTTCCAGCAGGTCCCAGCTTACTTTAATTCATAGTGGATTAAAAGGGTGCCAGGTCTTGTGTGTGTACCATGTGTGTGTCGACGTACAGAAAGATGCATTAATTTTAATGTGTCAGCTTGTCAAAATTTCTCAGAGCAGTTTAAAGGAAAAGTCAAGGGTTAGCAGTTTAAAAAATTTATAGATTGTTTAAAAAAATGTGACTCATGCCAGAAAAAAACCCCCATAAAATATTCAACTTTAAACGTACAAAACAATTAGAGAAGCGTTTATAATGTAAAACATAAAAATCCTTTAATCCGCAACCGCAAGCTTTCTCATTATCACATCCTAATGTGTTATTTGAATTCACAGCGGGACATTTCTTAATAATTTCTACTCCTCGTGTTGTCGATTATACAGGGATTATGTGCAGGGAATTTGTAACAGGATGGGGACGTCTGTACCTTTTGTTCAGCGGTCATGGTGAGGCTCTGCAGCCGGCACGTCATGTTACTGAGACTCTTCTCAAAAGCAGCGACAAGGTGAGCCTGGAGACATAAAAAAAAGAAAAACAAAATATATTTCAAGATTGTTTAGCAGAGAATATAATAGGTGAGACACAAGTTTGTTGCGAATTGAGAAGGAGGCGTTGGCTCAGTGGTAGAATCTCCGCCATTGGACCAGGAGAAGTCGGTTCGATTCCCACTGGGCCAATCCCTAATTGGGCCCATTCCTAATTGGGTTGCCTGCTGTGGTGCAATGCAGCACTGAAATTTCCCCAGTTTAATGGTAAAAAATTACAAGTGGATGCTTTTCTTAAGGATTTTTTGTCAAATCAAGTTCATTTCAACTGTTCATAAAAAACAAAAAAAAAAAAAAAGGAAAAAAGAAAAGCATAACAAGTTGTCCAGATTCAGCTATGCAGACTCAGATTATCACACTGCCATCATTGTGCTTCTATGTCAACATAGTGTAATTTCTTTTAAAAATGTGTCATGTTTATACCCTGAAAACTTGTCTGACTCATTTATCCACAAAATGTTTTTGGAAGCCTTGGGCATTATCAAGTCAGAAAATGTGGGAGTTTTTGTGATTTTTATCAACAGTGATAATTTTTGCCAGGAAACTCTTTCATTGGTGTCATTTTCCCAGTGACTTTCTCATAATAAAATGGTAAATACTAACCTTAACTGAGGCTTGGAGTAAGTTTTACTTCTAGGAAAGTTTCCCACAACTTCTAGTTATCTCTGTTGTAGGAAAATGGCTTCGACAGTGATTAACTGAGGGTCCTAGACATTTGGAAATGTCTCTGAAGGCTTTTCCAGATTACTGATTCAAGCATTCTTATTATGTGAGTGTTGCATTCGTTCTTGGGATCTTGTTGCATACTATACTTTGTCTAATGTATTTGATTGAAGTCATTTTGGGATCAAACTAATGTGGAGCCAATCAAGTTTAGCTATGGTAATGAGGAATTACCAAAAACTAATTAGCCACAAATAGTTTTAATAAAATGAGGTTAAAATAGGTTAATAAATGAGGTAAAATAGGTTTATGACATTGTTACCCTCTTAAAAGTATGACTTAGAATTGCTTTGGTCTGAGACTTGAGTGTGTGTTGAATATGCCAAAGGAAGAGGGTAGATACAATTTCAAAGTTATTGTTTCACCATGACAACAGCTCTCCCTACCAGACAGGCAAAGGACAGTGAGACAGAAAAGATGTGGCAAACATTTCAGTGAGAGGGCTGCCCTTTTTAATTTTGTCTGGCTCTCAAGGGCTCAGCGTCATCATGTTGACGGATGGGAACTGAACTATGGGATGCCATCTGGCCAGTTCCACCTCTGGTTCATATAAACTGTCTTTTTTGATTCTCTCTGACATATACTTACTGGTGAAGCTGAACGTGTCTTTAAAACAAGACATTTTGTAGCTATTTTCTAATAAAAAGTAAGAACACACAACCCACTCTATGATCTTTTGTTACCATTTTCACTTCGGATTCTTGGCTGAATCAGCACAAATCTTGACCTTTCCAAATTGCCAACACCAACTGTACACCTGTCCGCCATGAAGGAGGCACTGATCAAAGATTAGCCATCTGTGCTCCTAATGTGTTGGAGGACATGCTGTTTTTTTGACCCACGCTCTGATTCTTGAGGTTATGAGCAAAAAAATCAGTAAGACTGTAGAAATAAGTTTGTCATGTAAAAATGATTGGAAAAAAAAACAGAGTTTCCAATAGGAACATGATATTCTTTAATGAAACTGCTCATTTACTCAGAACCAACTATAGATGAACTGATTAGGTTTTCAGAGTTATGACACCAAAAATCAAAGTGGCAAATGTCAAAGTCACAAATTCTTGTGAATGCAAAATCTCCCTCACCACAAAGTTATTATTTAAACTGCTCAGTTATTCGGTACCAACTTTAGATTAACTAATGGGTATCAGCTCGAAGTAGTGCAGCTATGGTCTCTTTGAACTCTAATGTGAAAATCTACACTAACTCCACCTACTGACCTGTTTTTTGGGAAAGTAATACAATAAAGCCAACTAATAAATTTTGATAAAAAATCTTACACAACCCAATTAATCACATGAACCATTCCTTTATATCGGGAGGGGCAGCAGCATAGTGTATTGTTCCAACTTCATGTCGATTATGGGACCTAAGTTGATTTTACTACCTAAAAGAAAGTCATTTGTTTCATACTTCACAATATATAAAAATATAAACACATGTCTGTCTATATGGGTAATTTATTCCTCCTTTCTTACATGTAAAAAATCTGATGTGTAATGTCTTTAGCTCAGGCAAGTATTTTTTCCAAAAGTGAGTGTGGGAAAGAAATAGATCTGACTCGACTGATATTTCAGCTCCTCACTTCACACTGAAATGTGACTGATTGACTATAGGTGGACAGCATGTGAGGGCTGCTCAGGCTGATATTTACACAGCCACACTGCAAACTGGGAGGATAAGCCCGCTTATGGCTTCAACAACCCACCATGCTGTCATGTAGACCAGAAAAGCCTTTTTTTTCCTTCAAATCTTATTGAAGTGGGAGCCGTGTGGTGTAATACAACCAATCTGTTGGAAAGGTTTTCTAATATAAGACTCATGGGTGGTAAAAAGTTTTACGTAAACAGAAAATAATACAAACTACGAGCACAAATAATTGCCGTTGTTTTCCAATCATACAGAGATTGTGTCTTCAAAACAGACACTATTTAGTTCAGTTTGACAGAAAATATTAATTAAATTTACAATAACACAAGCTATCAACGATGTAATGCAGGGGAAAAGAAATTGCTCAGTACAGTACTGGAATCGGCACAAGCTGCACATGTGCAGTAGCGCTATTTAAAGCGCTATTTTGCCGAACAAGGACATGTCCAACTTGAGCTAACAATTGCATATGAAAGACTTTATTTTTGTCGCATTAAGCTTTGCTGTATTCAACTTTCATAAAAAAAACAAGGGTGTGCTTTTTTTTTTTTTTAGAAAGAGTGCAAATTTTTTTCAGAACATATCCAGTTAATGACAACTGTAATCCTCTAAAGTAATGTAACTAGTAACTCAATGCAAGATATTTACTACCAAAAATTTTTGTTCCCACACCAGATGGAACAAGAGTGGGAGTGTGAATGGGGAGGCATTAGCTCAGTGGTAGAATGTCTGTCCCTTGGACAGAGAGAAGTTGGTTCGATTCCCACTGAGCCCATGCCTATGTGTCCTTGGAGAAGATAGGTAAACACTTAAATATTCCCACCATTTATGCCGTCATGGCTGCCTGCTGTGGTGCAATACAGCAAAAAGAATTTCCCATTATGGGATGGTGCAATAATAAAAAAAAAAGAAAAATCCCTTTTCCTCTTTTTTTTTTCTTTAACTAATGTAAAAATCAATCTGTATTTTTCCAACATGTCCAAGAAAACATATTAAAATAGTTAAAAAGCCTTAAACATTGTTTGACTTGTCCTACATAACCACTGCATGAAAACATGGTCCCTTATCTTTAGGTGACATTTTCACCCTGCACTGCTTTGTGATCAAAGTTTCGGACTGAAGCGAGGACTTTTGATCAAACATTTTCTACTTGCTGTAGTTGAAAAACATTTGGATTCGGGGTTGAAAATACCCGCTCTGTTTCACCCACACATGATGCATAAAAATATTTTTCATCTATTCTCGTACTTATATTTTCTTTTTTTTAAAATCTATGTTGCACCGCTTCCAAGATCAATAAAAACACATTAAAACAAGCAAGAGACTTTATCTATAAGGACTCACATTAGCAGCGAGCTGGGAGGTGAGGGTCGCCACTTTCTCTTGAGAAGCATCCAACTCTCTGCGCAATTTTCTGATTTGCTGTATGTAGAAAAAATTTAAAAAAGGTGATTGAATGCTACTCAAAACTTCCCCACACATGCTTCTACCATACTAATAACATGGATGAAAAAGAGAATAATGTGCAAATATGTAGTTAACTTTTTAACATGGGACTAGAGTGAGGAGTGAACAGAAAAGTGTGGAATTTGGAAAATTACCGTGGAATTTTGGACTGTTTTGGCCCTTGATTGAAAAGAAAAGAGTGAAAATTAACACTATGTTGCATGCTTTAATTGAACAGCATGAACTGATGTAGCCAGAGAGGTAAATAGAGGCCAAAGCACTGGTTTTATTGGTTAAACTTGAAGCAGCAAAGCAGTAAGAAAGAAACTATCTGGCCTGGGTCAAAGAGTATTTCCAAATACCTAACTTGTGACTTTGTACGACCAAATAAAGTTTGACAAAAGTTTAGTTCATTAAATCACTAAATCTAATTATATATTGGTTTTTAAATTATTGAAGAAATAAAAGGCAAAACATTTTAAAGCAGATTCAACAAAAAGGACAAATACGTTTTTATTGACAATTATTTTTGATTGAATTTAATTTAGCATCAGGGATTTTTTTTAGATTGGAGAGTTGTTTGAAGATGGAAAGCTGAACCACTCAAATATTTACTGTCAAGTATCTTCAAATGTATTTGATTTTACTGTTTGACCCAAACTTCAACTTAAAGCAGAGGTAGATTTTTTAAAAAAAACAAAAAACACTAAAAAAAAAAATAATTAATGACTCACTGATAACATAACAATTATTAGTAACAATTGTGGCATGCCTATATTATGCAATACTCGTTATGTGTATTTACTACTAATTAATGTGACAATGTAATCTAACAAAATGAAGGCATGCGTTATTTGTCATTCAAATGAAATGAATTAATTTAATCAATATAAAATAAGAGTTTGCATAATTTATTAAATGTATAATATCAGTTTTGATTCATGCCTTATAATAAGGGCTACGTCTAACTGCAAAAAAAAAAAACAAACAAAAAAAAGACAGTCAAGCTAAAATTGGTCACTCTAAAAAAACAAACAGCAACCAAATTATAAATTGTTCATGTCGATAAATAATTGACTAAAATAATAAATGAAGCAGAATTTACTAGACTCAACATGTGAAAAGCTATGCAAAGATTTTAAAAAAAGAAAAGCTAACTTGTTTGAAAGCATGCTAAGCTAAAACAGAAAACCATGCATTTAAATCATTTTTATGCACAAAAACAAAAAAAAACAAAAGACAAAACAGTAAGCGTGCAGCAAACTGTCAAAGGATTCCAATTTTACCTCTGAATGTGCTTTTTCCTCTGTCTGGATAAAAAAAAAAAGAGAAATAAAATTATAAACAGGTATTAAATTGCTTCCAACACCATGTAAGTCAGTCAGAGTAAATGGACAATTAAAAACTTTTTTCAATCACATAGAAATTATACAAATGATTTAAACAGATATTAAAAAGTTAATACATTTTTTTAAATCGACCATGAAAAGGGAGGAATGCCTCCTGCGCATCAGGGACAGAATCCTGCCCCAAGTGGAGGAGTTTAAGCATCTTAGGTTTTTGTTTACAAGTGGATGAGGGATGGAGCGGAACATCGACAGACGAATCACTGCAGCGTCCAAAATAATCGGGATGCTGCATCAATCCATCGTGGTGAAGAAAGAGCAAAGCCAAATGCAAAGCTTTCGATTATTTCAAAGTCAATTTTGTGTTTCCACCCTCACCTGTGGTCACTAGCTGTGAGTAGTGACTGAAAGAATGAGGTCGCGGACACATGCGGCCAAAATGAGCTTCCTCTGCAGGGTGGCTGGGCTCTCACTCAGAGTGAGGAGCTCTGCCATCCGGGAGGGGCTCAGAGTAGAGCTGTTGCTCCTCCGAGTGGGAAGAACTCAGATGGGGTGGTTCAGGGCATCTGGTTTAGATACCTCCCGAACGCCTGGCTGGTGAGCCGTTTCAGGCACATTGCACCAGGAAAAAAACCCAGAGGCAGGCTGCAGAGACTAAGTCTTACAACTGGCCTGGGAACAACTCAGATCCTTCCTGGTGAGCTGGATGATTCAGCCAGGATCAGAGATTTCGCCTTTGAGGCTTTTGTCCCCACGACCCAGCCCCGGATGAGCGGAACAAATCGGAAAGATATAATTAAATAAAATTGACTTGCTAAACCAAAGCTGTAACTTCACCAAATGGGAAGTGAAGAATGACTATGACAATCCAGTTATGAGAAAAAAAATTACCAGTCAGTATTAAATAAAACCTTATTTTGAGACATGTCATCACTTATTGTTCTAAACAGAATACATACAAAAATTGATTGCTTCATTTTTTTTAATGCAATTTCCAGTTTATTTTTTCCTATCATCAAAAAACTCCAAAATACTAAAATCAATATTTTTTAGCATGAATGGGTAAGTTTGTAATACGTGAGTGTTCCAGTAAATATAATTGATTTAAAATCAATATACCTCATGTTTCATACCTCCACCCTTTCATGACTTACCGCAGAATACAATGACGATGTACTGGACACTAGAGACAGCGAGGAGCCATGGACTGTAACACAGATATCTGTCGTTACTTATCTGAAGAAGTAATCACTTAACAAATTAAGTAATTAAATAATCTTGCATTTATTAGACCTTGATTTGAATTGTTGTGTGATTGTTAAAACACACTTTAAATTGAGTGTTTCTTACCTTCATCAGTGCTGTCTCTGAAGGATCCTGAACGGCTGATTGCACGTGGTCGGTCCTCCAAGGATGTTGCACTGCCACCCAATGGGTGACCCTCTCCGTACAAATCGAAGGAGTCCTGGGCAGGAATGCTGTTGGAGCGGCTCATGGTGGTGCCACCTTGTGGCAGGTTATACTGGCTCATGTTGGTGGGGCTTACTATGGAGACAACAGAAATCATAATCATACAACGATCATTTGTGCTTATTAAGGCATAACAATAGAAGAGTCTTTTTGACGAACATAAATTGGAGTAGTGGTATTTCCCAGTAGTGTTGCAGGCGGCTCCAGGAGGGGAAAGTGGAGACTGGCTCCCAGTGTCCTGAAGACCTCCTGTTGAATGAGATCGTAACCATTCCTTTCCTTCTTCATGGGATGTTTGTCTGGAAGATGGTGGGTACCTGAAAACCACACAAAAAACACTGTAACCCAAGAGAAAGACTTTAATGTTCTTCAAAACTCTTTTGCCATTAAGTCCAATCAAATGCAAGTACTGTAGCATGTGAAGAGATTTGAAATAACACCATTATTCAGATGTTAATCTGCATTGGGATTCAAATTAATATTTTGCTGCCAGGAAATTTGTTTTTTGGATTTCAAAAAGCCAACTGAAACTTTGGAAAAACCAATTATCATCCTGTCAATTTAGTTGTAAACATCTCTCCAAATTTTCAAGCAAACTTTACAGATTAGAATTTTTTTGCTTCTAGATCAACGCAAAAACTAAGAAAAATAAGGTACCTCTCAAAGCTTTTCTAGTTTACATCTTCACATGTTTCCTTCATTTTTTAAAGACTAAGTAGCTTTTCAAGATTTGCTCAACGTTAGCATGCTGATTTATATTAATTGGGGATAGAGAAAAATTATTTGCTTACTTTATTGTTTACGGCAACGCATTCTGACCAATAAATCTGAGTAAAAAAAATGACTAACTTGACTAAACTTTTGCAAGCTAAAGCTAATCTTTCTTTCACACAGAGTTTAGATTAAAAGCTCAAACACAGACACACACATTCACCCAGACACACACTGACATTCATCTTTACTCAGTTCCAAAGCAGCTGTGAAGCAAAAAGCTCCCCTTATCGCACTAATGACAATCGGCCATATTTAATCCTCTGAGTATAATAATTGACTTTGCACTCATCCCTATTCAGTAGCATCTTCCTTCTGACGCCTACATTACTACGCTTGTCACATCTGACCCTCTCCTCATCGTCCGTCTGTGCTTCATATTTCTTCACCAGTAAACGCCTGCTTAAAATGTGGAAATTTGTTTTGAAAATGTTGCATTTGTTTCTCGTTGGATTGAAATGGAAACAAACTGAAATATCACAGAGCCGGTGTTTGACTTGGTACGTGTCGTGCAAATAAAATGCCTGCAAGCAAGACCAATTTGCTTATTTGCAAATGTCAAAAGACATGGCCGGGGCTGAGTTAACATCCTTTAAATATGTAGAGAAAAGGAGCAATTGCTGCATCAGGCCTGTGAACAGACGGAAGCAGAAATATGTAGCTTGTGAAAAGTAAAATGCAAAGAAACAAATATGTAAAAGAGAAAAAAAGCTTCTAAAACACTGCTGCGGGCTTTTAAAAAAGCATGTCCACCAGAATCACTTTAAATGAATGAATGCTTTTAAACCAGCATGCCTCATTCAACTGCTCCACAGTTTGCAGAGCAACCGACTTATTAAATCAAAGTATCCCATCCAAGGCATTTCTTTTCATTGGAATTTCATGGAGTCTACTTTACAGCTTAGATATACAAATTCTTGGACTAAAATATCCTTATTTCTTTAATTTTTTTTAGTTTATTTTCTTTTTTCTGCAAACCAATAGTCAGCAAACAAACAATTGTGAATATTGCAAACTTGTTGTACCTCAGTCCCTTTTTGGGTAGCGTGTTTCTGTCAAGAGGCATGCTGTTAAAACACAGAGGATGAACCGATTAGATGAACACCAGAAAACAGAACTGTTCACATTTTACAAATTTCACTTTTTGACATAAAGATGTACAAAATGGAAAGAAGACTGAAACATAAATGATTTCATAACGACTGAGAACACAGAGAAAATATAGTAATTGGTAAGGATAATTGTTTCATTTTGAGACAAAGCTGGACTTTGGAAGGGGATTTGGCTGTCTGTTTTATTCTATGATGTGTTTCATGTGATATGTATAGACAAAACAATGAACACAGTGATGCAAAGTTTCCATGAGGATATATGTTGAAATGATCTGAGTTATTAATATCATCTATTATGGCTTTGAGCTGTAAAACGACACTAATACACTTCTTGACCACAACCCAAGCCATGTACTGTATGTCATGTTATTAAAATTTTAACTAGTTATTTTCATGTTTATTTGCAATTGCATCTATGTCTAAGTGCAGGGATAGTTTTTTTGTCTCTGTTCTCAAATGAAACAATGAATACGTTTGTCCAATCGTATTCACTCTACTCACCCCTCAGACAGGGTGGACTTGGACACTGCCGGTTCTTGTAACTTTAGGCCCATGGTGGCCCAGCGGCATATCAATAGACTCAGAGCTGGTGTGCAGACTGGTCATGCTTTGGCAGCTTAGCGTGTCCTTGCTGCCGGTGGAGGAGCTACAGGCAGGCCACGGACGAGCGTTGGAGGGTAGGGAAAGACCAGAGGCCGGGCTGGAAGCCAGGGAGTCAATGCACAGATCTGGGGTTTTACCGTACAGCGGGCTGCTGCCACCACTCAGCCCACCTGCGCTGCCCAGGCTCCCTGTGCCAGAAGAGGGGGAGTCCAAACTGGCTTGCCTTGCCAGAGTGCCGTGGGGGCTGCCCAATAATGATGGACACTTGCCAGAGTCGGGCGTGCCCGGTGAGCTGGGCTTGCTGCTGGCTTTGGTGCCAAACAATCTGAGGGTAGAAAAGGTGGGTGCAGTCATTTAGAAATGCTCAAAGGACAAGTGATGAGCATCTGCAAACTCCACACCTGATAAACTCTCTGTACTTATGACTACCGCGTGTGATTACCGACTGATCAAGTAAATACATCAACACTCATTAAGTCAACTACAATGGAAGCTTCCCGTTAAAAAAAACAAAAAAAGCTAATTCAGTTTCAAGGGGCAAATCTTTATGAATCATCACATCTGCTCTCACAGCTTTTCTTGATTCAACATATGCCCAGACATCCTGCGTTTTGGTCAGTCCATCTATGAAAAATAAAGTATCCAAATACTGTAAAATGTCACATATGAGGATGTAGATAAAAAACCTGCATTGATAAATATAATGGACTGACCATTTAATCCTTTTGGGTCATTAACTGTTCAGATCCCTGGTTTATTCTGAATCAAACTGAAGCTAGAAAAGCATAACCTTAATAAAAAACCCTAAGGTATTCATCTATTGGGGAAACGAGTGTTTAAACAACAGTTTCTAATCATTTCTTAGCAGCTCTTAGTTTGCTGACTTCAATTGATTTCTCCATGAAGGTTCTTCCTAATCAATTATAACATCTTTATACTCCAGTAAGTCCAATAAAATTTAGAGAGATGTAAAAAAAAAATTTAAATAAATAAACCCTTTTAGTAATGCAGAAGACTTAAAAGGAGCCGTTTCGTAAAAGTCTTACCAACCAACACATTTATCATCCATTTTTCTTTAAAAAACATGTGTCTGTTGCTGTTTGCTTGTTTTGCTCTAAAACCTAAAAAAATAATTGAATTGTACAAGAGTGCGATGACATGATTGATTGATGCAGAAGCACACACAATGAGGGACATAGACATTAAAAAAAGGAGTAGCTGTGTTTTGAACGGCTGACCTGCGAAATGTGGGAGAGGCAATATCTGGGTATTTGGATCCGGGCTGTCTGAGGCTCGTCTGGCCGGCTGAGGTGGAGGTAGGGCTGGATTTGGGAGAGGTGGATAATCCAACTGCTGGGTCCTGTTCTGATCCAGCAACTTTTTCCTTATCGGTCTGGTTGATAGTGATGGGACTGGAGCGGTCTGACCCCACCTTCCCATCTCTTCGTTTGCCACTCACTTGTGTCGTTGCTACACCGGCTGACTTGCCGCTGACATTTGAGTCGATGCTGCTGGAGCTGGACCGATGCCCACTGCGTCCTGCTGCTATTCCACTGGAAGATTTGGCCGGTCTGGGCAGAGACCGATACTGTAGGGTCACTTTGGAGCCACTGCAACTGAGCAGAATACCATCGTCTTGAGGTTGTGCATCATCCAGACTAGTTTTCCGAACACCACTGATGCTAGCGCCTTTTCCGAGGGTGGCTGATGATTTGGGGGACCTTTCCCAAAGTGGCTGAACCACTGGTGAGTGTGGCACCACTTGAGGTGATGAGAGCACCTGTTGGTCCAGGAATTTTTTTGTATCCGAAGGTGCCGGTTGTGGGTGGTCGTGTAATGCCAGAGGGAGGTTTCTTGCCTTCGTCCCCGCTACTCCTCCCAGCATCCGATGACGAGTGCTGGATGCTAGCTGAGCTCTTAGAAGGTACTTTTCCTTTCTCAGAAGCCTTGGCATCATCAGTCTTACCTGTTTTGCAAATAAATACACAGACACAAAACAGAAACTTTCCCTTAACACACACATTTCTCAACTCTGGTGACTTATAGAATAAAAAAAAATACTGGTGTCTTCTTTTCTTTTCTGTTGTTCTCTCCAGGGATCATTGCTGCAAATTCTTCATCTAGTTTCGCTTCTGTCTCTTCTGTTCTACCCACTAAATTCATGTTTTTATACATGATTCCACTTTTAGTCTTCCCTCGGGTGTCCTGACTTGTCATCCTAACCTTAAACTCCCACACCACGTATCTCCTATCAGAAGCTAAAACCAGCTTAGTTTGAACTCTGTCTGGAGCAGCCTAGATTAAGATTCTACAAGGATTCAGACTGGGAATTAGCACAGAGAAGATGCTGTTCTTTGCTACCATTGGACTGCAATACTATTTAACTTAGAGCAGATTTTGAGGGAATGTGTTTCCAAGTTAGATTTTTGAGGGCATGGCGACAGACTTATAATTTTGAGTTAAAAAAAAGCTTATATTTTCATAATTATTTTTCTTGAACTGTGATGATTACAGGAAGAAACTCTTAGAAAAATTGGATGAATAATCATACCAACATAAACAAACATAAACTAAGAACATCTGTTATCTTCTTTCACTAAAGAATTCAATTAGTTTCTGATTGGTAACAATTATTTGCCCAGCAACAACAAAACAAATACACAAACTGTCACATACTGTCAAAATGACTATTTAGCAGAATTAACAAGCATAAGTTGATTCTAAGATGTCAAACAATGAAACTGTGACCTTGACTTTTGATCGCTTAACCCCGAAGACCTACCCAGTTCATCATAGTTGGTACAAGAAATCTTTTTTGAACATGCAGGGCATTTTAATAAAAAATACATAGATACTATCTATAATCTCCTACCTGGTGTTTTTAAGGTGGCGGGGGTGCCTTTGGTCCTGGGTGGTGTGATGCCCACCTGGGCGGTCATTCCCCTCCTCCATGAACCTGTCTGAGACATTTGTGCCAGTGCTGCTGCTTTCTGACCAGCATCCTCATACTGGCCTTGGGTTTGAGAAGTAGAGGATGAAGAGGTAGGCTTCCAACGGGAGGGGCTATTATTGAGATCCATGTTTATTTCCAGCTCCTCCTCTACCTTCTTCAGGTCTTCAGCTCCGACCCAACTGCTGCTCACCTCCTGCTCGGCATGCTTAGACCTGCTTCCTCTCTGAGACTGGGAATAAACAGTTTAATGAAAAAATTCAGAAACAGTTAAATGACAATAACAAACAAACTTGTAACCTTTAAGTCTGTAACTGGTTAAAAATGATTTAATAACATATTTAAAGTTGAAGCTTTAAAAAACAAGCTAGAATGAGAGCTTCTGTTAGAAATGATTGTTTCAACACATACGTTCACTCACAAAGTTGTCATCAGTGTGTGACTCGGACATAGATAGCATTTGCGTGTTAAATCACTGCTATCTTTGGAACTTTTAAGGATGCATGCAAACACACCCACTGGAAGCCATGAACACAAAGAGCTGTGATAACCTGCCTACCTCAACAGATGGTCCGTCTCCTTAGCAACGCTAAAGTCTCTAAAGAGCGCAGTCTGTTGAGTATTTCATCAGGAGCCAAGGATACTTGGCAGAATAAAGGAAAAGACTGACTCAAAGACTCTGTTGTGATTTCATAGCTAACTCGATTGTCCTCACTTTCCGTATAAATGTTTCAACATTAGTTTGTTTAAGGAGGCAGAAATATTTTTGTGTTTCTCGCTCTCAGATTAAACTGCAAGGTAATTATAAAGAGATAAGTAGTTCTGCTTTCCCACCTGTGCACCTTTACTTTTACGCGATGAGCTGCCACCAGAGTACGTCGGTGTGTTTATGTCATCTGTACTGATGTTGTCCAAAGTATCACTGAGGCCGCTGCTCACCGAGCTGCTGTCGTCCCAACTACAGATGGAAAACAAAAAGAAAAAAAACAGCAATTAAAAGTCATCAATGAAACTGTACTTATTTCTAACTTTGAGTGGAACTAAAGTTGTCTTCTGGCTTCATTCATTACAATTTGAACTCATAAGCACACCTGCATCAACACCATCTGATGCCGTATTCCTCATGTTTTAATTAAGCATTACATTTAATGAAGAAAATGAAGAAGTAGGATTCATTTGAATCAGCTAGTTTGTCAAAAATAGAGGGAATTCAGTGATTGTGAAGTATCTCCCATATTTCAAGCATGTATGTTACCAATTAAGTCCCTCAACAAAAAACATATTAATTTAAAAACGCCTCTAATGCTTCTATAAAGCTAAAACATATTTTATTCTTATGAAAATAAAAGCAACATTACAATTTTTTCTTACGCTTGATCAACGACTCAGATGACATTTCTAAAGATGTGGAAATAAAATCCTTTGACATCAATAAAATAAAATACATCAGATTCGATGATGAGCTAAGTAAAGAATTTCACCAAGTCTTTTTGGCCTATTGGGCTTTTGTTTGTCATTAAATTCTGAAAGCAGAAGGTAAACGAGTACAAAAATGTCTCATGTATAAAAAAGGTGGTCAATTATTGAAGGAATGAGAATGATAAAAAAAGGTGAAGGTAGACAGATGAAATAGCTGTTCAGCAGAAATAATGGCAATATTGATTTTTAATGTGTTTGGAAAACCATTATGTCAGAGCAATCACATTTAAAATAAACACATTTGAACCATGTTTGGGAACAAAAAGGTGTTGCAGCAATAAAAGACATCTTGATGTTGTGGACACTTCACACCTGTGATGAATGCGGTAACCTAGTTATCCAACAGTGCACAGCAAAATTTATTTAATCTCTTGACAGGTCGGAAATGAGCAGCATTTTTCTTCAGAGCCCAAATTTGAGAGTTATTATTTTGACACAAAATGATAGATTAGTTTAAAACGTAATAAAGTGGTGAAATAATTTTGGGGTGAGAGAAGCCTGGGCTTCCCGCCTGAGGCTGTTGCCCCCTTGACCCAGCCCCGGATAAGCGGAAGACGACGGAACGAATCAGAAAAAAATAGGGAGATACCTTATTTAAACTAAACAAGTAAAAAAAAAAAATACATTCCCCGCCAATTTAAAGCTGTTATTTAAAAGTGGACAAAAGATGAAGTAGGGTTAAAATCAACCGTTTGTTATGTACTGAAAAAAAATATCCTGCCGGTGAGTATTCCACACGCCATTTCAGTAGAAGGAAAAACAAGACCGCTGAGTGCTGGTAATGGTTGGTGTAAAAGCAGATTCCTTTTCATCTGTACTTAGATGTGTTTGTGTTATCAATCTAAAAGTAGATTTCTGTTTCGATTGTTTCTGATGCCACTGTGCGTCATGGTTAAAAGTTGTGGCTGCTGAACAGATCTTCTGCAAGGTCCCTAGATGTGATGAATCGGTGCTGTACAAATTCTATTGAAATGAAACTGGAAGAAGGATGGGGGTATACTTATACATCTGAGACCACTCATCTAATACACAAGATACATGACCAAAAAAAACAACAAATCATGACACATTTTGGGTCAACAAACTTCACAATCATCATATCTGGTGGTTTTGAAACACTAGTGGTTCATTTTCAAAAATTAAGCTAAGTTTGTATGCTATTGTAATTACATCATTATGAATTTTCCCCCCAAAATTATTCTGTTCTGTTCCGTTGTCCTCCACTCATCCGGGGCCTGGTAACGGGGAAAAAAGCCTCAGACGGGAAACCCAGGCTTATGTCACTCCAGCTGCATCCTCCAGCTCACCTTGGAGGGTACTGAGGCGTTCCCCAGCCAGCTGTGAGACAGTCTCTCTAGCATGTCTGGGGCCTGCCTCTGGGTATCTTCCCAGTGGGACATGCCCGAAACACCTCTAAATACCTCCAGCGACACGTTCAGGAGGCATCCTAACCAGATACCCGAATCACTCCATCTGGCTTCTCTCGACTAGGAGGAGCAACAGCTCTACTCCGGGCTTCTCCTAAATGGCAGAGCTCCACACTCTATTTCTGAGTGAGAGCCCAACCACCCTGTAGAGGAAGCTCATATCGGCTGCTTGTATCCACGGTCTCGTTTTTTCAAACACCACGCAAGGCTGGTGACGAAAGGTGTTACATAATAAAAAAATATTCACATTTTACAACTTCTAGCTTTTATTTAGATCATTCCACTGCTCAGAGAACTTTAAAGTGCCAGTGGAGGTTTTGAAATACCAACGTGGAAAATAAGAAACTTATTGGTATTGATTGGAATGTAGCGCAGCACCTTAGAGGGAAGTTATTATTGCACCACAGATACTCGATGGCGGCTTTAGTGGAGCCACACTGAGTCCAAAATGATGAATTGGTACCTTTGAAGATGTGGGTCACTGCAATCCCAAGCAGAGTTTATGATTTTTTTTTTAGCATTCAGTGTAGATAAAGGAAACATTTTCACATTTAAACCATGACTCCCCTATAGAAAGATCCTCCTGTCTGTAACAAACGGTCTGATGAATATTTCATTGAAGTTACTTCCAGGAGCTTTGATAGCTGTGACAGAACTGTGGCTCAAGTAAACTCCTCCTCTCAGACCTGCACAACATCATATCCCTTCTGGGAGGTGGAGGAGGATGCTTCAAAATGGCACCGGCAAACTCAATAACCCCATGTTGGGAGCAGGGTACTTCTGTGTCATAACTTCTTAAATTAACTATGAGAAAACTGCAGAGTGGATATTCATAATTGAGACACTGTAAGAAGGTGAAAGAGGACAAATGCACTGAAAATACTTTTTGAAATGGTCAAAAAAAGAATTGATCAAAATGTTGTAACACTTAGATGAAATTAAACAACTTATTTTACATATGTGATAGCAACCATTAAACCCATGCAGTCAAAACTTTTAAATAGAAACACTTTGGATCCTAGAACCACGCAAATTCAATTTTATGACTTAAATAAAGCAAAAATGTTCACTTATGTTGCATTCAGTTGTGAATTCTTGTTTCTTTCTTCAGTTTTCTCATTGCTGCAGCTCCGTTCAAGCGTTCTAACATGACCTCATGCAATATTCAGCACACTGAATCTCGCTCTCAGCTCAGAAGAAATAAAAAGCTATTAACAGCATGAAAAAAGACCAACATTGCTGATTACTTTAGATAACAAAGAAAGAGCCATTGATGGCAGAAATAATAATTATTTAAAGGAGTGTTGTTAAACTAGTATAATGATGGGAGAAAGAATGAGTTTGTTAAAAGAAGTTTCACATCCATAATCCATTGAATCTTATTTAAATATCTTATCCTGTAGCTACTAAAACATACTTTTTTTCTAAGCTGGATTAAAAAAATAATTCTGAGCCTTATGATGTAATAAATAACATAACCATAATTATATGGGAAAGGATTTTTGTATTTTGAAATGACATAGAAATACTTACACTTTAATTGGCTAAATATAGTAATTAGTAATCACATTTCCATCTAAAAATTAGTGTAGTAAAAAAAAAAAACAAAAAAAGCATAAAGATTTTTTTCCCCATGTTCAGACAATCTGCGATCAATGTCATTTTCAAACACCAGCCCAATAACTTCCTTCCTCAGCAGGTTGAAACTATCAGTGGCTTTTGTTTTTCCGGATGTAGAAGATAAAAGCCAAAGCTTCAAAACAAACCCCAGCAGTCTGTTTCCAACCGGATCCTACAAGAAAGTGTAGTTTCTCATCTTGCTGTCTACTCACCTCAAATGCTGTCTGCCGTCTTGCCTTAAAAGTCTCCTTTCAGATACTACTTTTTGTTTCCTGTAACTAAACTAGCACAAGAGATAAAACCCTACCTGGTGTAGAGGCAGCGGCTTGAATAAAAGTCAATAGAAGAAATGGGAAAAAAAAAAAATCGAAGAAAGGAGTCTATCTTTCACTTCTACCTCCTGCGACTGCCCTCTCCCTGTCTCTGCTCATCCCCTCCCCTAACAGGATGGAGCTGCTGGTCCTTGGAGATGTAAGGAGACATGCCGTCAGCAGCAGGTTGTTAAGGGTTAATTAAAGCTGGATGACAATGCAGGCTCGAGCCATATAAAAAGAAAATCTTAATGAAAGTCAACTGTAATTTGTTGGTTACTATCCCACAAATTACATGCAAAACAACATAAAGATTTCTGTAGCAATACTTTCACATTTCGAATTTAATTGATCTTTTTTTCAAACAAGCAATTTTTCAGAATTTTTTTTTTTTTGGTAAAATAAACCATTCAAATTGTTTACTTTCCTTTAAAAAAGTTCTCATTTTTCTTCTCTATAAGGACAGACAGCAGCTTTCTTTACATAAAAATGCAAAGAATTTTTTCATCTCAGCTTTTGAAGTGGAAAAAAAAAGGTACCATGGACAAAAAAATCCACGAACAAAAGAGCATTGTCATGAAACGTAGAGTCCAACTCAATTCAGCTCCAAACAACTCAATTAAAGAAAGGAGCGGCATAACCTTGAAGGGATGAGCTGGAAATGTGCTTGTTGCCAAGCAGTGATGGACAGCAAAGCATCAGCGGTGACGGGGGTGGCGGAAATGACCAGGCTTTCTTCTGCAATGCAGTCAAAGACGTTGACAAGAAAACCTCAAGTCAGTCTGGGAGAAGCTAATTCAAAGTTAGACGTTTTAGTGGGAAATTATTTACATAAACCATTAAAAACTAAAATCTGAGCAAATTACAATTTTTGCAAAAGAAAATGTGTTTGAAAACAAACACCTTGGAAAGAATACAGGTTGGGGCAACAGGAAACAGATGGCCAGCAACCTTGGTATTGGCGTGTGATTGAAAGTAATGGGTGGTGAATCGGGCATCAGTTGGTCACTGTGCCGTCTGTCTATGTTCTGTCTGACAGATCACTTGGCAAATCAAACAGAGCTGCTTCCACAGCCCAGGAGATAGAAAATCACTTCTTTGTTGAATTGTTAGTCTGAATCTTGATGGACGTTGGCAGCACAATGGCAGTTCCACCAAGACGCTCGGGAAGGTTTGAACTGATCTTGGCACATTTCAGGAATATATGACGAATGTCTTTTGAGACTTGACATGGCTCCCAATTTGACTGACTGTTATTTTTCCCAACCGTCACTTATCCAGCATAAGAGACCAGTTGGACCTTCTCTTTTACACCTGATTCTTCATTACTTGGTGTCATGTGGGCGGGTGGTAAATTTGGAAAGAGGAGACATATTTTGCATTTACTTAATTCAAATAGAACTGTTTATGAGCATTTTAAAAATATTACACTAGGGATAAGCGGTTCAGAAGATGAAACAAAATGAAACACTTAATGTGGCAAAGAAAAAATCTGAAGGCCACGCAATGTGTTACTGGAAAGTTTACAAAATGTTTCCGGATAAAAAGATAAGAAGATTTAGCATGTATGCTGGATGAACATCTTGAATCATCTCTATTTCACTTCCAGCTGAGTCATTGTGACTGCATCACTGTTTCTCCTAAACCACATGTGAATCTTGCAGCTGAATTTAGAACCAGACCACCTTTATTTATCTTTTATAGTTCAATCTCTTTGGATCAGTTTGCCCTAAAACAACATTTTTTTGTTTTGAGAAGCATCCAGTGGTTTTGAGATATTGTGGCATATCTTCATCTTGGTTGGTTGCGTATTTCCTGCATAACTTGGTAATAATCAGTAGCTATTTGAGTTATTGTTACTTTTTTATCAGCTCCTAACAGTCTGCCCATTCTTTGCAGACTTTTCGCATTATAGAGGCATTTATACAGACGACAGCAGATCTATTTTACAGAGCAGTCTCTGTGAACAGTAGAGATGGTTGTGAGAACTCCATCAGATTTGGAGTTTCAGACCAACTGTCATTTTGTGTGTTAAATCTCCATGTCACATTTTCTAATAATTCCAATGCTGAGTTCGTATTTCAGCAAGTTGGTTAGAAGAAGTCAACATGACTTAACACTAAGTTGCAGCCATATGATTGGTTGATTTGGGATTTATTACTAAAAATAATACAGTTTGTGTCACAAACTGGGAACACTTCAAAGTATTGTGGAGTGAATGTGGTTTCATTTGGATGTGAGAGAAACTAGTGTCCAAAGCAGAAACATCCACGGTGGAGGAAAAAAATAAAAACATTATCGGCAGTGAAACACCTCTGTTCTACATCTCCTTACGGTTTACAGCAGCAGTTGACAGGCAGAGAAGCTTCACTACGACTACAAGTGCTTCTCAGAGTGACAGCCTGGATTCTACTGCTCAGCAAAACTCTCTCATGCACACACACAAAAATCTGCAAATACACACGTAATCGCATCCTTGGACAAACGCATAGGCAATTTCACTGCTGTCAAGTGTAGACAACACAACCGCAGCATACATTCAAATGTAAACTTGTCTTCAATCCCCAAAAGCTTCAAACCAGTAGAAAAATGCAGAGCCAGCTGCCAACGGTCTGGCCCTAAGAGGCAGAGCCGCACACTCCAGACACCAGAACGCTAAAAGCAAAGCCCTGTTACTTATTCATGTCTCTGCTGAGAAAAAGAAGCCCATCCGTGTCAAAACATTCTCTTCTAGCATCATGTCTTGACAGCAAAGCCACAAGCATGGGTTCATCTATGATTTATGACAGGAGGTTATTTTTAGGGAGAAGGTGCTTTTAGCATTGTTTTTATAGAGATAGATGAGGTGAGGACAGAACCTTGGATTAAGATTTCTACATAATCGTCATTTCTTCAATTTAACTTGTTGTTTTGTAAAAACTTAGAATTTGGAATCAAATTTTGAATCTATATTCCTTTGCCATCCATACAAACATGAAAGAATACAGCTTCACACAATTTGGGCCCTAAATGGTTTTGGCGACTAGCTGGCCTTCAGCCCTGCCTTGATGAGTCGTCAAGATACATTTCCTGAGGGGCTATGTTGGTTTGGGATAACGCCAAGGGAGTTGTTAAGGATGGAGAGAAGCATGAAGCGTAATGAGCCTCATGGGAGCTTAGTTTGTGAACACGCACTCCTGCTTCTTACCTCCCAGGAACAATGCCTGCTGCTAAAACAGGCTGAGTTATTGTTACATATCCAACCGAGGGAGAGTGCACTGTGTGCGGATGCTGAGTTTGAGCCAATTGTTGTCTACTGCATTACAAAAAAAGGAAAAAGTGAACTTGAAATTGAATGATGCTCAGGATAAAACCCATTTTCAACAACTTATCTGATCACCATCCACCAACTACTGTAACTCACAAACTTACGACAGCCAAACAAACCAATGTGTCAACCAATGGACTGACTTGCCAACTAACCAGCTAATTGTCTGACTGACTAACCAACTGGGCAACCAACCAATCAAAGAATTAACCACCCAACAATAGACGTGATCAACCAAACAACCAACCAATCAAAGAACACAACCAACCAACAAACTTGTCAGCTTACTGGGTTGACATGGGTCAATAGGTAGAGTAGTCATTCCGTAGCCGAAGGGTTGCTGGTTTGATCTTCAAGGTATCCCTGAGCTGCTCCTGATGGCCTGGCGGCTTCTGCCATCAGGTGTGAATGTGTAAGTGTGAGCTTCTATATTGTAAAGCCCGCTCTATAAGTAGTCTAGTTACTGTTTGACTAACCAACCAATCAATCAATCAATAAACCAGCCAGCAAACCTAACCAACTCAACTTACTCACTGACTCATCAACAATCACTGATCAAAGAACTTGCAAACTTACCAACGAACAAATAAGCTACCCTACTAACAAACCAACTAACCAGAGAGTGAGCCGACGAACACAGCAACTAACAAACCAATTAACCAGAAATTGAGCCGACGAACACAGCAACTAACAAACCAACTAACCAGAAATTGAGCCGACGAACACAGCAACTAACAAACCAACTGGCCAAAAAAACTAAACACTTAACCAAAACTTCCCAATTAACTATGTATCCATCATCTTCCTTTCATACTTTTACAAATGCAAATTCTCATAAATTTATTCTTTTCATTCTCATTCTTCACGTTCTCTCTTTAATTTTTAACTCATCCTCAATCTCTGTTTATCACCTGTTTATCTCCATTTATTTCTTTCTCCACCTTTTTATACTCACATCCCAAACTTACTTATCCCTAACTGAATTCCTATAATCTTTCTCATATACCATACAATCCTTATAAATTTTTCCATTAACTGGTTACCTTCCAAAATCCCAAGTAAAAGTCCAATTTGAACCAAATGAAACTGCACGTTGCCACTTCGATAACGCTGTTAATTATACATCTGTAGTCAGCTACCAAGCATAATTCCCCAAAAGAGCAAAGAAATCGTTTATATTTTGAGATTAGCTAACACCCTTTTTGCTTTAAGCGAGGGACTTATGGAGGAGCTGACTTTGGGATACAGGAGGAACCAGTCAGGCAGATCTTCTCCTGTGGAGGTAAATGCTAAGCTGAGGTGTGAAGCGATTGCTTTGGAAATGAATTTTCCCTGTGGGCTTTGTTGTGTGTTGGTGACAAGTACTAGCTCAGCTACTGATACAGAGAGGCTGGAGGAAGAATTGTGTTTCATTGTCTACTTTCATATACTATTTATTTGTAAAGAAAAACAAAAGGAGAAGAAAAAAAAAAATGGAGAAATAAGGTTTCATCTGTGAAATTTAGTTCCTAAGGGGAGTTTGTTGCCTGCAGGCATCTAAAAAGGAATCATAGAATGGATTTTTTTTTTTTTTTTATCGTTCCTTAGGCCCAAAGTGATAAGATAAAGTATTTGAAGAAGAGCAGAATATTTTCACATTAACATAAGGACAAGCTGGTAGACACCTCAGCAAAATATTCAAATGCACAGATAAGACACATGTAGAGTAAATGGAATTAGACATTTCACAGGGTTCATTTTTATTCTCACTCCATCCATCACGTTTCCTCTCGTTTGGCAGGAATATCACTCTGGGATTGGCTCAGGTTAATAGCATATCCTGAATTCTTAATGCTTGGCTGATCATAGATAAGACTGACAAGCCCCTGGTATTCTGGCCTGAGCAAACATTGTGAAGACAAGTTTGTGAGACAGAGCATGTGACCCAGAAACGGCCTGTTACCTCAACTGGAACGAGTGGAAAGGTGGCAAGATATCACCAATTCCATACACTACTTCCCTTTATTGAACAAATGCATCAATGTCGCATTTGCTGGTTTAATGTAGAGATAATAAAATGTAGGTTAACCATAGTTAATTTCACTAATGTATTGTTTCCAGCTGAGTTTCAAGACCAACCTGTTTGATTTTCAGACCTTCTCAATGCCTGAGAAACATCACCAAAACAATCAATTCTGAGGGAATTTATGAAGCGATATAAACATAAAGTGGATTTTTTCTTTTTTTTTAGTCACAACTGTGTTTCTAAGGCCTGTTTTTGCAACAGAAAGGAGATTCTAAGGACATGGACATCCTGGCTCTCATTGATTTAGTCAATTAGGACCCAAGACCCAAGATAACAGAATTATTTAATAGTGATGATGTGCAACATCCTGTATATAAACTGAATAGAAATGGATCACAAATTCATCCTTACCTGTCGATGTCACCCTGCATCTCCTTGCCTCCTCTTTGCGATATTTCTTGAGTAGAAGCCATGTCGGAGCATCTGCCTGTGTTGCGTCCGTACAAATGAAGACCACCATCTGAGAGGTATCTGTAGAAGGAGAATGAATTCAGGTATTCAAAACTGATACAAAAACCCCTCACCCTATTATTTCAGATTAATTAAAAAAAAATGCGGACTGGGTTGACAAATTGATAAAAATAGTAAAGCCAATGTGTTTTCCAATTGAAGGAAAGAATTGATCACGCACGGTTGATTGGTAAGCAGCACAATTAGTTATCTGTCGGCTATGCCTGATAAGACAAGGTGGCCATTACTGTTCAGTTAATTAAGCCAATAATTCAGCTAACTACTTTTCTTTACAGGCATGTTGGTAACCATTCTTCTCTGGTGCTGCTTTATTCCTTCAAATACTTTTTTTCTTCAATTCACTAATCGTTCTTTAATAAAAAATCTTACTCGTGTGGGTTATGAATATCTTTTTCAACAAAACTCCCATTTGTTCATCAAGCGAATGAAGGTCAGTAGGTTGGATTCGCACGTTAGGTGTTTAGTGTGCGACTTTTCTTATCACATCGAGGACATCATAGGTTCATACAAATGCATTGTCTGAATGTTTCTATTCAAAATTTTTAAACATTAGTCAGCCTTGATAAATGTTAGCGAGTGATTTATTTTCATCTATAAAGAAAGACAAGTGAAGCCTTGGTGAGTGTATGTATTCACAGACAAGCATTCAATTCAGGCACTTTTAGACTAAAGTCAGCTTTTACTAAATTAAAATGAATAGCATGTTAACCTTGAAGGTGGAATTATGAAAAATAAAAGGCAGCAGAGTCTCGATACGACGTTGTAAAAACAAATTAATTGAAGTTACTTTACTGTTTCGTTCAAATTTACACTGACAATATAAGAAGGTAAGAAATCTTCTCAAATATCAAATTTACAGCAGGTTGGACTTTCTAAAATCTTTTTCAAATTTTTTGTATCTTGTCTCTTCTCCAAGCTCTCAAAAACTAGTTAAAGTCTTTACTTTGGTTATCTCTTTTACTGTCACTTTGTTTATTTTCTTAAAACTTTCCTTAAACATTGTAGTCATTTTGGTTAATTTCCCTTAATGCTAAAAAGGTTCATTCATATTTAATTGTCAACAAAAATACCATCACAGACACAAGTGGCCGAATGAGCATCCACTGCATCTCACTCAGACATAGAGTGAGGAGCTCTGCCATCCTCTGCTCCTTCAGGTCGAGAGAAGCCTGATGCTTCAGGTATCTGGGTAGGATGCCTCCCGTACACCTCACTGGTGAGGTTTATCTGGCATGTCCCAACCAGGAAGAGACCCAGAGGCAGACCCTTACCCACTGGAGAGACTATGTCTCACAGCTGGACAGGGAATGACTCGTGATCCTTTCAGGTGAGCTGGAGATGCAGCTGGGGTGAAAGAAGCCTGGGTTTCCCATTTGAGGCTGTTGCCCAGTGACCTAGTCCCAGATAAGCAGAGGATAACGGAAATACCATTTCAATTTGAAACCCTGTCACCTTCTTACATTTAATTGAGTAACAATCAATTTTATTTCCTTCATTTACCATTTTTAAAAAAACTCCTAGTTTAGCAGTTTTATTGTAACATGTAAACATTCTCAATTTTTCTGTCCTCTGCAAACTTGTCTGCTTTTATTCAACCCCACACGACAAGAACAAACCTGGATGAGTCAGAGTGCCCGCTGTAGCGCCCTGTGTTGGTGCCAGCACCTGCTGTGCTTGACCTCGGTGCAGAATAGCCAGTTGGCATGGAAGGGGCATCGCCTGCCTGGAGACGTGGGGTTTGTGATTGGCCGAGACGCCATGCCATGGGGGAGGAACGTGTGGGGAGGGCAGGTAGCCCCCGCCCGTTAACCTCTGTGGTTACAGTCGTGTCGAAGGTTGTTTCCAACGTGCTGTGGAAAGAAGAAAGAGGATTAAAAACAAATTGTTGTTGTTCTGCTACAAATTGTACTGCTAACATAAACAAAGTCCTGAGAAGAGACATATCAGGTTTGGAAACAAAATAATATCCCACCTCATTTACAAATATAAGCTACAATATTTACTATAGCTACGTTCCCACCCCTACCTATGGTCACCAGCTGTGGGTGATGACCGAAAAAACGACATTGCAGATACAAGCGGCCGACATGAACTTCCTCCGTAGGGTGGCTGGGCTCTCACTCAGAGATAGGGTGAGGATCTCTACCATCCGGGAGGACCTCGGTGTAGAGCCGTTCCTTCTCCAGGTCGAGAGCAGCCAAATGGGGTAGTTTGGGCATCTGGTAAGACTGCCTCCCCATGCCTCACTGGTGAGGTGTTTTGGGCACGTCCTATCAGGGTGGGAAGAGACCAAGAGGTAGACCCCGGACCCGCAGGAGCGACTATGTCTGAGAGCTGGTTGGGGAATGACTCGGGATCCTTAGGGGTGTGCTTGAGGATGCAGCTGGGGTGAGAGAAGCCAGGGCTTCCCGTCTGAGGCTGTTACCCCCGCGACCCTCGAATCACCCCGGATAAGCGAAAGACGACGGAACGGAAAGATACAATATTTGATGTGTGTGTAAAAGAGTTCTTAAAATGCAGTTTTTAAAAATTTTCCATCATAATTTTTCAAACATTCAAGAAATCAAAGAAATGGAGGAAGACAAATCTACTAATTGTTTTAAAATATTTTCATTTACTAATTTAGCATTTTGTGTTTCTAAATGATTCTAAATTGCTTTCAACATGTACTAAAAATAAGCACTGCCTTCTGCTGGCAGAAAAAACACACTGCACATCACTTATTTTACAGGTATGAGCATTTGACAAAACAACTGTTTGGGCTGTTAACCTGGAAAAAAACATCCTACAATAACATTTTGTTTTCATTGAAGACAAATGACTGCTGCAATTGTGCTGCGTTGTCATTAAAAACATGTTCAGTTAGGGAAGCAAAACAAAGAAGAATATAAAAATTAAAATGGAACCAAAAGTTTATTTGCAAAGAAAAAAAATAACCATGTTAATCCCTGCTTTTTCATTTCATGTTACTCAAAAACCCCTCATCTTAAAACAGTGTCTAACAGTTAGCTGTGAAAGGTGTGAGAACAGAACTGCCAGTGTTTGTGTGCGTATGTGAGTCTGTGTGTGTGTAATGGGAAAAAAAAAGTAGTGAACACTTTGCCCCTCTGTTGCCATGTGCCAACAAGAGAAGGGCAGCGATGCCAACCATACTCACGACACATCTCCATCAACACCTCCTGAGACCAGCTTACACATACTGACAAGGCAATGCCACTAAATCACTGCCATGAATTATTAATTATGTTAATCTAGAAAATAATCATCTAAGGGGAACAATGAAGTGAGAAAATCAGCTTGTTTCCACAAATCTGAAATGTTTTCTTTATAAATAGGATTATAAACTTGTTCTTTGATCTGGCATCTCTGATTCATAATAGCTGAGTACCCTTTCGCTTTGCTTTATTGCAGATAATAATGCAGGACTATAACCAAAAATAAATCCTGGAGAAACTATTTTGTGCTTTGCCAAGAGCTCGGTGGGAGAAGAATCCATGGTGACAGCAGCGAGCTGTTTATTGCTGAGCAATGCTCGATATAAATACACTGTTAGTTCCTGCTGCTGGAAAGCTTTGAGTTCAGAGACAAGTTTGCAACCAGGTTGATTCTTTTCAAAGAGACATGCATTTATTTACACAAGAAAAGTGGGGAATAATGATTTTCATATTCAGCTTTTTTATCAGTCACAACCGTTATTCTTTAATGCTCTGCCGTTGTTAACAAGTAACACAAATACATCATCTAGTAAAGCTTTTATGGTTTAAATGTCCTGGCTGTTTGTGAATCGACAAAGAAAATAAATCTGGGAAATATGTTGTGGTTTGTCACTGTTACATGCTGCGCTGCTCCTTTTTTTTTTCTTTCCAGTGACAATCGATACCACTCTTTCATTGTTTGGATGACAAAAAAAAAACTCTCTGTGGTGGGAAATTAAATGTGTTTTCAGATCAATAGAAATTGTCTGTTTTGGCTACAAACACCTGGATAGAAACAGAGAGGATAGTTTATAGAGAGTGGGGAAAAAAGAGTAAATTGGAACGACAATTTCAATTAGATTGAGAGTAACTTTAATCTTTTCTAAAAAATAAAATGAAATCAGCAGCCATCATCTCCAACATACCAAATTACAGTAAAATAATGAGATTTTTACACAGTCAATCAACAAAAACTATTCTTAGAAAGAAAGTTTGAAGATGTGAACAAAATTAGACTTTTGGAAACAGAAATAAGCACAATTATTTTTTTTATTTTATCTTATACAAAACCCATTTTTTTAACCTACACTTTTTTGAAACTGTCAAACTTAAATTTCATTTCTAAGTTAGTTGTTATTATAATTTTAATATTTGTAATTTTATTTATGCATGTTAATTCTTTTTTGTTTTGCATAATTTTACATTCATTTTATCTTTCAAAAAGCTATGGGGAAAAAATAGTAAAAATAAAAAAGTGTAATTATGCGGATCCTGTAAAAAGGTAATGTAGATTTTTTTTAAAGCAACAAGGAGTCATTGAGAAAAATATTGTATTAGACCAAAAAGTTTGAGGTGAATAGTTTGTAGATGACTTTGTGATGTCACACACAGAGAAAAGTTTTTTTTTAAATCACAATAAATTGAGAGGTCGCAAATGAGCCACTAAAAAATACTTTCTGACTAATTATCTTTTTTCTATAGCTGACATCTGAAAAAAAGTAATTTTAAGTCAAACAAATGAAAAAAAGTCTATTAAAAATGCTACATATGCATTAATAATAAAGATCTTTCTCAGCAGCAGTATATATCTTCATTTAATGTCCATTCTAACTGAAAGTTTCTTCCCACCCTTCAAAAACATGCATTTTAGATTAATTGGCTGCTATAAAATTGTCCCTAGGAATGAGTATGTGTGTGGATGGTTGTGAGTATGTGGCTCCGCAACAGTCAGGCGACCTATTCAGGGTGTACCCTGTCTCTTGCCTGAAATCAGCCGGGATAGTCTCTGCCATACTCGCTACCCTGGTAGGGATAAGTGGTACAGAATACGAAAGGAAAATAAAAGTTGGGAATTTTTCTAGCAAATGAGATCCACTCCACCATAGAAGCAATTCCATGTTCTCACAACAATAATTACAAAGTAAAACAGACAATAAAAGTAAAGATGTGCTTAATAAGAAGACTTTAACCAAATTCTTATTGCATTCTTGACAGAAAATATGTACCAGCCCAGATTTTAAGAAGTAATAAAAGCAACACACAAAGAAAAAAAGATGAGCGTGATGGATGTGACGTGATGGTAGACAACAGAGATTAATCACCTAAGGTGCTTCAAAGCTTCATTGGGATTATTGCTACTTCTTATACCCCAAAGATAGAGATAGCTTGGACAGGTTTTTTTCATCAGTCAGATTGGCGAGCATAATCCTCTCGAGACTCTCCGTACACCGATCGGTACAGTAGTATCGCAAAAGGCTTTTTCCATTAAATCGGACTGAATCCTACACTTTTTCACTTAGACTCCTGCTATCTCAAAATATATTTCACTGAATTGCTGTTTCACTGCTCCAGCAAACACAACTTTACACACAAGCCCGAGCTTTAATATGATGTACCTACCACATACTTAATGTTGATTGTTGTTGTGAAGCAGATGGATGTGAATGAGACTCACTAGGTCCATTTAAACTCACACACTTAAGATTCTATTTAATGTGATGGTGAGACAAAGGTGCCACATTGATCTTCCAAGACTTCCTCTCTAAGGGTGGAAACAAGCAAATGCGCGCACACACACACCCAGGACGCCATCTGTCTTGGCTGTCGACAGACTGCCCACCATCTTCCTCTTAAAAGAAACAAAATAATAGACCAAAGGGATGGAGGAATATAAGGCGAGAGCCACAGCCTAGGGAGATGACGTTGACCAATGCTTATCATTTTGTACTAGATTCTATCGTCTTTTTTCTTTGTAATGTAGAGCCAACGGGCCACAGATGGGAGAGTCTTTTAAGAAGTTGGTTGTTCGTCAAATCCCAAATGTCACGCCACAAGTACCATCTGGTGAGGAAGGTGCTACTTGATTTAAGTCAATCCAGTTTGAGGAAGAGAGTGTGGCAATGGACCTGACATTCTAAATACTTGGACGACTGTTATAAAAAATGGCGGGCAACCCAAAAACAGACGTCCACATTCTTTAAAGGGGGATTTAATAAAATAGATTAGTCTAACCTGCATGTCGCTGGCTGGTGGTGGGAAGCCACGGTATCCAAAGGAAACACACATGCAAATCTCACACAGAAAAGCCTATGTTTTGAATCCTATCCTAGCTCAAACCATCAACCTTCTTGCTGTGAGGTTAACTACCATAGTAATGTGCAGCTCCTCCTTAGAACAATGCTTTCCATTTACAAATCCCCAACTTTGCATATGTTTCTTCATCTTCAGTACTCATTTTGATTAAGTTAAATGATTCTCAGCACAACCCAAAAAGAACCATCAGTCTTTCTAACTCTACCATGGCTCAGGAATAGGCACACTCTTTCACCATGTGAGCCACCAGGTCAAAAGTATTTACAGACAGAATAGAACTTTAAAATCTTTGTTCCCACCTGTGGCTAATTTGTGTCCCGCGCAGACTGGACATGGTTTCTTCCAAGTTCTGTCGCAGGTCAGCGATGTTCTTCACTGTCCTCATGCGTCTCGTTTCGGGGTCTTCTCCTGCAGAGAAACATTTTGCCGTTTTTACTGAAACTCTTGGATCACTCCACACAATCGAAACTACACACACACTCTCAGACACATTACACAAAAAGTGACGAGGACATCTAGCATGTCAGTGGATGTCACTGAACATTTCAGCAAAGGGAAGAGATGATAACAAATTGTCATGGCAGCGAGGACGGGTGAACTTCCTGAGATCTCTCGCTGACAATTTGGAGTCTGTGTAATAAATCAGTTTGTCAGGCTGCACCAATTGCAATTCTTTTACTTGAAAACAGGATTCATCATCTTGTGCAGTATTCTTCCTCCAGGCTGACTCAGAAATGTCATGTCATGACACCACAGGATCTGTCAGTCAGTTTGGGACACGGCCCTGCTTAGAAAAGCAACCTCTGTCAGAGTTCTTGTGCTTTTCTGTCAGAAACAAGAAAATACTGCCATGTCCCTTCCATATCTACCTCAGAGAATGTTTTCATTTATAAAGCACCTTTAAAACAGAATTCAGAGTGGTTGACGCTACCCATGCTGCTTGATAATTACTAAGTCTGTGGTGTGGTAGCCACCTCCAGACATGAGCTAGTTTGACAATCTAACAAAGAGCCTTAATTGGATAAGATCAGTAGATTCTTTGATTTGCTTCAAAATATAGCCCACCATGTGCTTATTAGCAGTGCCACTACAAGATAAAAGCCTTATTCTTCTATAAAACAAGCATTTCTTTTGTAAACTAGAAGCTGGCAAAATACATCAGATTTTTTGGGGGTCTTTTTTGTTTTATTTTGTTAATAGAGGCTGTAAAAGAGCGATTTGTTGTTTAAGATTAGAGTGATTTGCCTCATGAAAACTCACATGCATGGAGTTTTTTTTAAAAGAGGGGGTAATAATTTGTATTTTGTACATACATTGAAAAACAGTGTACCGTCTGTCAACTCAGAAATGTAATAATATTAGCTGAAAAAAAGCTAGTTGCTTATTCTCAGGTGTGTGAACGACAATGCACACATCTCATCTGAGGCGTTTATGAAGTTAGAAAAGCTAGTGAATATTCTTTTACATGATTAGTTTGGTGCATCTGAATAAAAATGTCACTTTATGATGAGAAAGTACATGCACAGAGCATGTGCATTCTGTATATGTTAGAATCTGGGTGTGGTGGAGAAAATAATTTGGGGACTAGAAGGAGTTTGATTAGTATCTGAATACTGGACACAAACATGCATGAATGAATAAAGAAAATCACTTCAGGTAAGTTTCTGATGTAGGACTAACGTTCAAACATGGTAGAAACCTCTAAAAGGACAATTTAGCATTTAAAGGTCAGAAGATTTTTTTTCCTGTAATTCTGTCAGTAATTTTGCATTGGTTACCCATTTTCAATTTTCTCTAGCATTTAACTTCCTGTGGTTGTGTCAAATAAGACGGGCAAGGTACGACATAAATGCTGGATTGAATTAATGAGCTATCAAACCTTTTAAAACAAGTTTCAAGCCAAGTTTAAGTATTTCTTAAATCACAGTTATCTTCATATCTCAACAAGCATCACAATTTGTTAAAAACATTTTTAATGACTGGTAGATGGAGAAAGTCCTTATGAACAAAAGCACTGCAGAATAACTGCATCTTATCAGAAGATAAGATCAAAACAAGAATGAGTTCAATAAAAAAAAAAAAAAACTACTTGAAACAAGAAAGATATTTCATCTTTGAACTAGATTTCAAACAAAGGCATAGTGCATCAATGCAAAAAACTAGAACAAAAGTATTCTGAACTCAAACGTCTCAACTTATTCATTTTAGTTTATGTAGACTCAAATTGAAATTTCACATCATAACAATGCCAATGTTTGGTCACATTGAGCTTCTCCTTAAGGAAAGAGTTGACAGCTTGCAATTGTTATGGAAGCTAATCCGAGTGAAGCAGAAAGCTAAAGCAACTCTTTTTTTTCTGCAACTCTGGCTTTTCTCACTTCTTCACTCATCTTACCACGGGCCCTTCGAGAAACATCCCGTTTTAATCCCATTACAAAATGACATAAGGAAATTGTGCCCTGGAGTCTTCATCATGAACGGACACTTCATGCAGCATGGAGAAAAAGCCCACGGCATCTGTGTGCCTTTACGAACAATTACTTGCAGCATCGTGGCAGAGGTGTCACCTAGGCAACCGCATTCTACAGGAAGACCAGGAACAAGACACACGAGAGCCTTCTTTATTTAGAAAACATATATTCATCCCTAAACTTAATGAATAATTCACAATCCCAACATTATTAGTGGTGGACAATGTAGAGTAAAGACGTAAATGTAAATCTCTGTCACCTAATGACCTGATGTTGATCTGCTCTAACACCTCTCCGGCTCCTGTTTTCACTTCACCAACCAACACTTGGGTGAGGTGAGAAGCCACAAAGATTTTATATGGATTCAAGTTGACGCCAGGATCCTGGTGGAGAAATGCAGAAGCCAAACTGGAAACAGGCCAGTTTGTGTCTTGGGAGCGCAGTTTAAAACTAAAAAAAAACAAAGAGAGCTATCCTCATTTTTAAATACATACAAATTGAAATCAAGTTGAAATGCCATAATGCAAATGTATTGGCATTTGAGACCTTCACACAAACACACCCAAATAAGTGCTTAAACGGCAGTTACACACTTTTTAAATAATGCAAGCGAGCTGAAACTTACTCCAGGATAATGAATACTGAATAAATTGAGGCCAGCATCCAAATATCTAATTACAGCAAGTAAAAATGCACATTTTTGAGCAAATGGAAAATACTGCAATGCACAACTAAAATCAACCCACTTGTCATTGTCATTCATCTCTCTCACATAGACTTTTTCTTCTTTTTATCTGGCTCAGTGAACAATCGTGCATCACTGCAGGTGTAGCAGCAAATTGAAAGCTTGCTCACTATAGAAATGTGTCAAAATGATCCAAAAACATAATGAAAATCATTTTAGAACATAAACCCCCTCAAAAAAATAAACAAAAACAATATGAAAAGAATGCAAGGATTATGTATACATTCGTCTGTACACACAAATATAATAATGAGCTATTGATCACACCAATTGTGGGATTCTTGAGCAGTGGGAGAGGTGAAAGTAACAAATGTGTTCTTTGGAGGTGTTGATTTTGCACGGGGAGAATCTGTGGTGTTTTGTTGCATCATGTCTCGACCTGCTTAAAGGAAATCGACAAATTTCTACTCTTTGCCAAAGCTTAACTTGAGAATAATTTAACCTTGATTTATTGCTAGAGTCACAGTAGAGATGGCAGTAAGTTCTCTCAAAGGGGCTTCACATCCAGGTAATCAAACATAAACACACAATTAGACTTAGCACAATTAACAGAACCAAATTGTACAAACTAGTGCATCACTGTCTTTAGCTCCTCATTTTGAGTGCTGAAAAACTCCCAAATACTTCACGGAGAGCTAAATTAAATCTAAATTTACAGAAACAAAATTTATGATGGAACTATTTATCAGGCGGGCTTCATCTGGAGAGTAGTAAGTGTTGGGCAAGGGATGAAAATGTCTAAAGGGGGACTCTTGGAACATCACAAAAAGCATCTTGTTTGAATGTAAAGTCAACACATTTGTTTGTATTTGGGTTTCGTGAAAATTTCATCCCCTATTTTTCCTCAAACATAACAGTCTTGGATCTACACACATAATTTGCACCACGTCATCACAGCACACCATATCCTACACTAGGTGCGTAAAGTTGGGAAATCTGAGTTTTGTACACTCAAATGCTAGGCAACAACCAATCGCAGACTACGCAGCAGTGATGTAGAAACATTCTCCAAAACAAACTGACTGCTGCTATTTGATTCTGACCATTTGTCAAATACAGTACATTTGTTGAAGTGTATGAATATTCCGATTGACTAATAATAATAAAAGTTTCAATTTGAAGCACCATATTTCAAGTTTGTTGTGTTAGTAGAATAATCACATCACTCCTCAAATTAAATGTTAACTTACGTGGCGTAGGCTGTTTGTGAAGAACCTGTTCCAAGTCGCCCAGCATTGTGAGGATCACCTCTTTATCCAGCTGAGCAGTTCCTTCACGAGGACCGCCTTCTGAGACCTCCTCGGCTGCCCAGTCTCCACCATCTTTGTCTTTGCATCCATGCTTCCCACCTGACCTGCCATCTGCTGATTCATCAATAAAACCTCCACTTCTGCCTACTTCTTCTGTTCCTGATCCCTCCCTTGATTTACGATTTGTGTCATTCTTTGGGTGTCCACTATAAGATGCCCGCTGAGGTCGCCTAGCTGCAGCCGTACATCTGTAAGGAACCGGGATGAGGGAATGCTCCGACTGCGAGAGCATCTTAGTAAGTGAAAGTGACAGAGATCGCGCCCTGGTGCTTCGCATGTCCCCGCTTCTTCCCATTGCTCCTTTTCTGGGGCTCCCCTGCAGACTTCCCCCTGCCCGCTGTGAAGAGGTTGGATACAGCGCTGAGTTTGGAGGATGTGAAAGACGAGACGGTGGGTCATCAAGTTCAAAAGAGTAGACCCGCTGCTCGCCATCACTAAGCAGGGTCAGGTTAGTGAGTGAGCGCTGCTTGATCCTCAGGTTAAGGTTGTCGGCGGGGGGTTGCGGGGGCCGCCGAGCAGGGCTACCTCCCTGATACACTGAAAACTCTGCCCCTCTCTTCATCTCTCTTCTCTAAACGTTTTTTTAGCTCTTTTCCATGTCTTGGTAGCCGGAGCTATACGTGCGAATGGTTCCACCTGTACGCAACTCTCTGCATCACATTTTGGCTGTCACAAAGAGAGCAGAAGGACAGAGGGAGGAACCAGAAGACAGATGAGGCAAAGAAATGTGTCCCCACGTCCCACACCTTCTGACTAAGGTCCAAGCTTCAGTGGGCAAGAAGAAAAGCAAGTCCAGGGCAAAGAGTGGAGAGAAAAGCTCCAAATCATGCAAAAAATCCAAATCCATCCTTGAGCTGGCTCATACTCGTGGTCAGACACTAAGCCACACATAAACACTCATTTCTTCCACTCCTTCTCTTCTCCGCATGCTGTCCGTCTTCCTTTTCTTGCTTCGGCACAGTCAGGGGCGTGGATGAACGAGCTGCTCCATCTCCCGTGATTCCAAATGTTCTCTCTCCCTCCTGTGCTCACACTGTCTTTATCTTTCCCTCTAATAAATGACAACCTCCTTTCACTCACTCTTATCTATCTCTATCCACCCTCAATCTCTCCTTTAATTACGAGCTCCCTGAAAACACCTCTCCTAGCTTCCTCTTGAGACCAACGGCTCCTCTCTCCTAATAGAGATGCCGGTGTGTGTACATTCCAGCACGCGTCTCTCCCTCTCTTTACTCTTGCTCAGACGCCCTCTGTTCATCACCTCCTTTTTTTCTGAATCCTCCTCATTCTTTTAACTTACTTTTATCCCTCTCCCTTTTGCTTTCTCTCTCTCTCACGCAGAGTGACGTGAGCTATTTGGACAGTGCACCTGTGCGCTCACAGCCCCTGCTGCAGCGCCGGCTTAATTAAATGCTTTCTCCAGGAACTGAAACGATGAGCCCCGCAGCTTATCATGGATCAACAACCAAACCACAGAGCCGGCATATTCCCATCAATCAATGCAAACCTTATTAGTCCTGTCGGTATTAATCACACCTGTCTCGCACATGTTCACTATCACTTGCTAAAGAATATGAGGCACAATCACCAAGAATATAAGGATATGAAGGGATCTCATGTCTGTCTATAGTCTATGGATAGATGAGATTTAAAGCCACCAATGAAACGTAAATCAACAAGAGGAAAAGGGTTTATGTACTTATGTACTGTGCCATGACTCCTTCTTCCAACTCCAGTGTTGCTATGAAATCATCACATTGTTTCTGGTATAATTCATTTTGCAAAGAATAAATCTGTCGACACACAGACCACGATTCCACTTGTCGTAAAATTGGACAGGATTAGGTAAAATGATCATTTTCTAAGCTTCTGAATTTCTACTATGCTCCACTAATATCTGGATGAAGCCCATCTGAAACATGATACAGACACTAAGTGTATTATTGAAGATTTAGATATGTTAATCTTTAATTCTGTCTGTCCATCTTAAGCAAAGGTTCTCGTCAACTATCCATAAAATTTTTGCTTATTTTCCATACTTTGTTTTCCCTCATTGGGGCTTTTTTTCTAAGGCCAGGGGTGCATTATTTCTCGTGCCGATTGAATTATGTCTGGTTGTGCTTAATAAAATATATAAAAAACTTTTGAGACAGCCCTGCTGATATATCAGGCCATCAAATTGGTTTCGCAGATGTACATGAAATTGGGTTGGCTTGTTATGTGGTAAATGTGGTGCATATGATCTTGAGAGTTCCCTGTAAAGGACTCTTTCCTGCCTCTTCATAGACAGACAAATGAAAAAGGAAAGAAAATGAATGGACTATGAAATGTGTCACAGCAAAACAAAAGTGTTTATAATGGAACCCCAACTAAGAGAGCGGCCCGTGCTTTGTACTAATTTTATCTCTGAAATGAAGGGCTTCTGAAAAGCCACGACCAAAGCAAAACGTCTGGAATGCCAGAGCTGACCGGATATCCACAAACTTGTAATCGTAAGCTGTTGTTTGTGCCCGCTGTGTTTTATGAAGTCTATGTGGTTTTCAATTTGACATCTTAGTTTCCAGAAGATCCAGTTTAGTCCACTTTGAGTTGCTTTCTTCTGTTTTCTCTTATTATAAAAAAAAATGAAAAGATTCCAAAAAGGGTGCATTGAGCATTTGGGTCAAGTTGATTGATGGATGGATGATTTAAGAAACAGAAAAAAAGTTAAGATAGAATTTGTAATGATTTGAAACCTACAGTTTACCAAATTGTATGGTGGCCTTTAAGGGGCTTAAACTTTACAAACTTTACAAACTCATTGCTACATGATTGGGTGGTTCAAACTCCAATTGATGTCAGGAAGCTTGCTCTGTAAAACTTGAAGTGAGTGGACATAAATCTCCAACTTTCAACTGTGCTGAACACATTTCCACTGTTTGGTAATTAAAGACTGGCAAAGAATTCAGAAAGCTTCCAGATTTTGCTCCTCAAGGACTCTCCTTGAAAAGGCTATACTAATAATAAATGTGTTTATCTCTGAAAGGCCACTGGATGTGTTGGAAACACACATGATCCAGTTAAAAAAAAAAAAGAGCAGAAATAGTACAAACAGGAAAGCAAACAAATTACTTGTATAAAGTTTTATAAAAACTTAAAATATTCTTTTGAATAAAGTAGCTGCAGCTCTAAATCTAACTAAATTAACTTTTTTTATTACAATCTAGGCAGTTGAGCTATGACTATTTTGAGGAGCTCTGCCAATCTGGGAGGAGCTTGGAATAGAGCCGTTGCTCCTCCAGGTCGAGGGGAACCAGATAGGGTGGTTCGGGCTTCTGGTTAGGAAGCCTCTCGAACGCCTTGCAGGTGAGGTGTTTTGGGTACGTCCCACCAGAAGGAGACCCTGAGGCAGACCCTGAACATGCTGGAAAGGCTATGTCTCACAGAATCACCTCGGGATCCTCCAGGATGAGCTGGAGGAAGCAGCTGGGTTTGAGAGAAGCTTGGGTTTCTCGTCCGAGGCTGTTGGGTTCACGCCCTGCTCCGGATGAGCGGAAGACAACGGAACAAAACCATTTGAAAAATAGCTGTCATTAACTGTCTTTGCTTACAAATTTCCATCCAAAGTTCCATTTTTATAGTTGTTTCTCTATTTGTATGTGTTTCTGCTCCAATAGAAAATAATCAATTACGATAATTGTCATATGCTATATGGTTTCTATGCAAATATAAGACTATAACTAACACATAAGCGGAGCCATTAGGAACAGAAAAACGCAGCTTTGAATGCTTCCTGTTTTCTCCTTTTTCTTTTTGCTACACAAAACTCAGGGATACCCTAGTCAAACACAAATAGCTTCAAACCAATAGATTCACACACAATTACACAATAAGCTTCACTCACAATCTCTTTCTGCAACCACTATCTTTTCACACCAAGCAAAGCAGCAATTTCTAAGACAAATAATTCACAATGAATTGTAGAATTTATACATGGATTAACATTTCTGTTCAAGAAAACAGCCTGCATCTTGCAGTGAGGTTATCAGTGACTACATACAAAGCAGGAGATAATGCTTTCTGTATTTATGTTCAATGGTATTTAAATGAACCATAAAACAATCTCTACAGTACATATTGATGCACATTTGAACACCCACACAGATAGCAACGTCTGCAAGTAGGAAGTGTGAATAGATTTTTACCTGAAATCTCCTCCAGGCACTGTTTGGCTGTCTTGCTGTAGACGAGCTCCCCTTTTGTAGGGCTGAGGCAGGGGTCAGCTGGGGCCACCATGGTGCAGTCATTTTCTGAGAATGTCCTAAAGGCAAAGAGAATATACGACACGCAGTTGTTAGAAAGGCAGACTTTATTTAATATCTGGAAGAGATGAGGATGAAAATTTTCATGTAAGCAGTTTCACAGGAGGAGTCATTGCCTTACTTTCCTTGCATGGAAAGTGTGTTAAAGGTTCTGATTGTGTTCCTATTAATTATCAGGCATTTGGAGGCGTTTCAATTCCTCCGAGCTAACCTTGTATTGTAGGTTTAATTCATCTTTAAAAATAGTTGATTCAATAGCATTTTTTGCCAAATCATTCCAACATTAAAATGATAACATTATCAAATGCAATAAAAAATTTTATTTGAACTTCTTTAAATTGTTTCTTTCAAAAACACCAAAAAAAACCTCCAGAAAATAGAAACTTTAAAATATCTATGGTGTATGCCAGACACATGGGGTACTAATTACCACTTGGAGGGTTCAGACAACCATCAACAAACAGTTAATAATTAAATTGAATCGGTTTCTTTTAAACACATACTTACAGGTTTAGGGCAAGGCTGGATTAGGCATTAGGCTACTGTTGGGCTAGAGTTTGGGCTACAATTAGACTAATCCAAAGTTACTAATTTGGGCAGCTGTTTAGACGGCAGAAAAAATAACATTACAAATAACATTACAATTGTTCGAAAGAATTTCAATTCAAGATACCCTCAAAACAACGCCAGCTTTAAGCCATGCATGTGTGTTTGGGAGAGTTAGAAAAGGTTGATTACAAAGATAGCAAATTCTAGTGGGCAAACAGAAAAGAACTAAAGACAAAGATTGAGTGAAAAGATGGTGACAGAGAGGCTCAGCAAGAGGCTTCACACTTTCTGAATTCATGCTGGTGGATTCTGGTCAGATTTGCTGATGGAAGGAACATTTAAACAGAACAAACAAGAGGAAATATGAAGAAAAGCGAGGAATTATGCTGAGGGATGAAAACTACTCTTTCAAAAGAAAAACCTTTATTCTCTGACAGATATTGATTTAAATGTAAAACTCCAATTGCATCTCTGTGGTGATAGTTGGAAAAAAGGACATTTTATTTCCACTTTATATTAGATAACAACATAGATTTTTGCACACTTTGATGATAGTGAACATTAAAACAGTCACTGATAAATTTTGAAGTATTTGCTATCTAACAGTAGACAAAAAGCAACTCATTTTCTGATTGTGACAAGGCTTAGAATGACTGAATTCTAAGCCTTGAAATGTTCCTCAAAAAATTTGAAGGTGACTTCACAGATGGTTTTTGATCATGAAAGTATAGCTCGTGTTACAGTATTTTCTTTTTTTCGTTCAGTACTTCACAACTGCTCATTATATTTGTCTGTTTGAGACTGATAGCAGCAGCAACTTGCTAAATATGTAGGTTTACAAAAAGACTAATATGTGTGGATTTGCAGAGAACAAAGTATAAAGTCATCATAGAGACTTTGCCGGCTTTGTTTTTCTAAAGAAAAGAAATTTTAGTATTTGTTTGGATTTTCTTGCTTCTTTGATTTAAAACACTTTATGTCTGGATCCACACATCAGAAGCCCAGACAGAGAAATAATAGGCTTTGGCAAACAGCAGGCTGAGTGAGTATGTTAATTTGTTCGGTAATGACTGTGAAATGATGTGGAGGCGAGAACAAGATGCGCAGTGGGGAGCGCCAGATGATCTCTGGGCGACCTGGAGAGGATGTGTATGTCTGCTAGGTTAAAACATCAAGAGGAAAAGAGATCCTACCTGTACATGAATGGAGCCACAGTGGCGGTGTTCGGATGGTTGTGCTGCTGCTGTTGAGGAAGCTGAACAACTCCATTCCCCCCCAATGCTCCACCTCCTCCTCCACCTGTGGTTCCACTGGTTCCAGACAGAGCTGAGGTGCTAGTGGATGATGTCATGCTGGTCCGTTTCCCCTCAACGGAGCGTTGAATGTAAAAACTCCCCCCCTGCCCTCCTTTGGTCAGCTTAGCTCGGTCATCTCCTGCTCGCATGTTGCCACTGCTGTTTAAGGCAGCTTGGTTCTGGCTCTGAGGCTTTGCCGGTGATGTGGAAGAAGTTTTGAGTCCTGGTTTTGGGATGCCACTAGAAGCTGAGGGAGTGCTGCCATCTTTCTTCCCTGATGATGACTTCCCTCCTTTAGGGATGAGGCTGGCTATTTTAGAGCTCTTCTTGGAGGAGTCAGCGAAGGTTTCCCGCTCTTCTTTTGGAGGCGAGGTGTCCTTCGAAGCTTTTCCTGGCTTGATTTTGTCTTCCTTGTCTTTGCTTGAGGCTGTTGACCTGCTGCCACTGGCAGAAGCCTTTTGAGTGGATGAGGAGGCGGATGAAGATGAGGTTTTACTAGGTGCAGTAAGGGATGATGCGGGGGTCTTTGTGGGGATTTGTTTGGTTGTAGCACTGCTACCCCCACTGCTGCACACCGAGCCCGTTGGTGTTAGTCCTTCCTCACCATACTCTGACAAATCATCTTCCTCCTGTAGAGCCATTTCTGCCATGGATGGCGATGCCCTTGAGGCTGATCTAGGATTTATGAGGCGGAACTTTTCCAGCATTGACCTCTGGGGATGTGTAACACCTGATCCAACCTTTGACCCTTCGCTCCCATGCGATTGAAGACCTTCCGAGCCTTGAGGCAAAGGGGTGGTTGAGGGTGTGTGTGTCTGACCAGTCAACATGGATGAGGTGGCGCTGTGCTTGAGGTTCATAGATTTGCTGCGCCAGGACTTGCCAGCTGTAGGTGAAGGGATGGCAGAGGCCAGCTGCTGCCCGCTCAAGCTGGTGGGAACCATCCCAGCAACACCACTCCCATTCATCCCACTAGGTACAGGGATGCCCCTTACAGCCTCTGAACAAAAGGAGAGAAGAGCAAAAATGAGATTTTATTAAGAAAAAAGAACATTCGCAACAGGTCCTATCTCATGCAAAATCAACCTTTTAGAGCTTTCTACCTTGTAATAGAGATGTGTGTGCCTTGTAATTTGTCACCAAAGTGGCTTTTAGAAAGGTTCAGGTTTTCATTCATTTATCCATTCATCTTCTGAACTGCTTATCTCTCATGGGCTTGTGGGGGTGCCGGATCACGTGGCAACAAACAAGTAGTTTCTATACCAATGATGTGCTTGCAACATCAGTGACACTTCTTTATGTAACAAAGCTATAAGTTGGATGGAGGTTGGGTGGGTCACTCAGGACATGTGTCCTATTTTCAAAGGTGGCACCTTTGCTGCTCATGCTGGGTGGGGGGATGAGCAACGACTTAACCTTTTACAATTGTTGGTCTGTGATAAAACTACAAATCTGGAAAATTTCATAACAACTAACTAGTAATCAAAGTTTCAAAACCCAAACTGTGTTTATTCGTGCAAAAGATAGATTGAGAAGTTTTTTTTTTTGCACGATAGAGAACCTTTAAACCATTAGCACAGCGTGAATAATAAGGTGGTTTGATTTTTATGTAATTGTACCTTAAGGCTCAGCAATACAACATTGTTTTCTCAATTGTTACAAAGTATAATTAATCAGACCTAAAAAAACACCCCAACAAAAATTTATTTACGAAGAAAAACTAATTAAAATTTAGCTAAAAAAAAATAATGGCAGAGCCGGCAGAATGTACTTTGGGCAGTTGAATAATATTTAACTAATCTAAATCTACAAAAACATATTTCTATAGAAAATAGCAGATGGGCTTCATCAAGTCAAAGATGGAGAATCAGTTTAAAGTTTTTCTTTTCAGGTTCAGGATGGGCTTCATATTCAGCTGCTCATCAGGCTAATTCTTTCTAACCAGCTTATGTCTTCAATAACATCCTTGAAAACCCTGAAACATGCTTTAGAATGATCTCAGTTCAGTCAGTCAGGCTTTTAGCACTGTGTAAAATATAATCGAGTTAGAAGCTTTATGATGACACACTGTGTCTCACAGCTTTTACGAGGTACGTTTCCCTGTATTTTTGGTCACTCTAAAGGTATCGAATAATTCCTCCATGAACCAAAACCAAATGCAACCCACATGCATTAGGATGACAATTTAATCGCAGTACTTAGATTTGACTTCAGTTTGCATGAACTAACATTTGCATTTGGCATGAAAATTAGCAACTTTTGTCCCCTTTGGGTCTCTTTAAACAATTACAAACAAACAGATTCTTTATCTATGAAACACTCCTGGTGTATCTTCTAAAAACATGATTAGCTGCTTTTAAAAGATGTTTCAAATTCCTCCAAGCAGAAAAAAAGGCCATGTAGGACTCCTGATAAAAGAATGCCAAAATCTTAGTGATTTTCATCTCATTTTCACCAACGTGTAATCTCTGGAGGTTAAACACACATTGTTAGCACAGCAATGTCAACATGTCACAGAGATTTTTTTAAAACAAGACAAATCAAGATGCTACACCATTTTAACTAAATGTTACGGTTTAAATACACGTATTTTTTTAAACGTATTTTTTTACACATATTTTTTACACATGTGGACAGCAAAATTCACACAAATTGTAATCGCCCAATGTTTTTAGAATATTTGACTCATTTTTGAGCAACTGATGGGAAAAAAATCCTGTTATTATTCTTTAATCGAGTAGCAGCAATATAAATGTAAATGTTATGGTATGTGCTTGCTTTATGGCGTATATGTGCTTGCCCTCGATGTGACCCCAACATCTCTCCAGATAATCCTTCAGCTGGTTCCAGAACATGAGCGTTGGAGATTACAAGTGTTGTGTGTCTGTTCGCATGTCCAGTCAATTAACCCCTCCTTTATAGATCTCTCATCCCTTCTTCATCTCCACCCTTGAGGCTGTTTGCAGGGCTACTCCACTTATCACCGTGCGGTGACTTGGTGTTGCCGTAGCAACAGCTATCTTTTTTTCTGTTTTTTTGGTTCAGCTTCCATTAAAATAAAAGCCACTTTTTCAGGGTTGTAGTGGACCCTCATGCTAACATAAACACACACATTCTTTAGTGAAATAGACACATGGAGAGCAGAGTTTTGGGTGCACAGTCATGCTTGAAATCTCACACACACGGTGGGTGCAGCTGGATGTGCAGCTGCTTTTCTTTAATACTCTGCAGCTGTTTAGTGCATCATGTCATTATTGCACGAGTGATAAAATAATCTTTTTGCCGCAGGAAGCTAGTGGTTTCTTATCCTCGTCAAATTAAGCAAGCAATAAAAAATCAGCATTTATTTTATTTCCAAATTCAATCAGCAATAATCTATTTAATGTGATCTCTCTGTGTACTTGTTTGAAGCTATATGATATTTTCTTTGAGTGTGAAACAAGAATGGAGCAATGTTTATGGGCATAACTAGAAAAAAATACAGGAAACAAGCTAAAAGAAAAACAAAAAAAAATCAAATAAAAAAATGTAAGAAAAAAATTGATAAAAATCAGTTGTTTAAAAGCAGAAAATTGCTTATTACAAACAAATCCTGCTTGTTTCTCTGTTTCCTGTTCTGCCCTCAAGCTTCTGGCTGCACCGTTGACATTTCCTAACAATTGATTTTTTCTTTTCTACTTTAGTTTTTTTCTTGTTTTCAACCATCACACGGTTTTATCTCCCCTGCAGTGAAGAAACAGAGCCTGGAGGGTCATCCCTACGAGCTGAGCAATTTGTTTTATAGCAGAAAAAAATAGATGTGTGCAAACAAGAGAAATAAAAAGCAACATTTTTCCATTTAACTTTAAACAAGTATAACCAACAGTTTTACATTCATTGTCTTACTTTGATACCGGACAGTTTGAAAGGCTCATCATCCTATCATGCCGGGGATACTTTCAGATTTAGACATCCTAAATTAGTTAGAAACACTTTCAAACTCTTTGAAATACTTCTAGTTACCAACTGAGATGTATTTGCTTCGTTTGAGCTGAAAATAAGTTCAAATAAATTATGCATGGAGAAGATTCAAGAGAACTATTCTGGTCTCAAAATGCTGTCAAATTACATATTCACCTTTAACAACTAATTTGCTGATAAATTATACACTGACTTTGACACTTTTAGCTGCTTCCCTCAAAAGCACAACGGCTCTTAGAGACTTGATCATGCTTGACAGCGTAGCTGCCTAGATTTGCCCCTGTGGTCATCTCTGAAATGTTTCCACCACCTCCACTAAGCAGTATCATTATAACTCACTAGGAATAAAGAGCTGGAGATGATTCAGCAGACTGGTGGTGGTAAAAGGCTGGGTTTTTTGTCTGAGATGAATTGTGAGAGGGGTGCCATCATGTGGCTGGGTTGGAGAATGTAAATGAGAGGGTTGAGAGAGTTCTCAATTGAATTGAACCAGAAAAATAGGTACAAATGTCCCATTTCAAAATTAGCTTACATATTGTCTTTTTTAATGTTCCTTTCTCATTTCTTAAACAACCATACTGAAAGACACATCCAGTTGTGATCACGAAAATCTATTTTTAAATGGTCCAAAGCACTGCCTAAAAGAATTGTGGAGAAGAATGTGGCTGGAAAATACTTTGTAATGATTATGATTGGCGATCACCATAATGTTTGGTGGAGTCAAATTGAGGAAAAACATCTGTAGACTTTTGCTTCGGTACACTTTTACCATCTGCTTTATTTTGAATGCAAACGCATTTTGACACACTAATAATGTGAAAAAAAACTCAAGGAAATGGGGCCAAGATTAGGAGAAATTAACCATTTGTGAAGAATAAAAAGGTCTTGAATAGTTAAGGAACATATACAATGGTGGTAAGCTGTGTGGACTTCTAAATCCAAATTCATACCGTTCCAGAGAGACTTGGGTGCAATACCAATATAATCAAATGTTGAAGCTGTTCATCTTATGAGAAAGCCCTGCAGAGTATGGTAATACTTCTTACCTCTATCATTACCGCTTGCATACTGAAGAGGCTTGCTCTTGTCAATGCTGTTGAAGCTCTGGCTGCGACAGTTGAGGTTGGATGAGCCTGGGCTCCGACAGGCCCCGCTGCCTGCAGCAGGTACTCTGGAAGGCCCCGGTAACCTGCCAAACAGGACAAAAAACACATCTCATCCTTCAAGATTTCTGAGGATTAGACTTAAGTATATATAGATAAATACACACTATATATTTCGTCTTTTGAACTGCTTTTCTCTAATGTGGTTGCAGGGGGTGCCAGAGCTTACCCTGGCTAATTTCCGTCGAGAGGCAAGGTACACTCCGAACAGATCACCAGTCTGTTGCAGGGCTGCACACATATTCTCCTAGAGACAATTTGTTGTAGCAGCCAATCAACCTAACATGCATGTTTTAGGAAGTTTGGAGGAAACTGGAGTACAAGGAGAAAACCCACATACCCGCATACACAAGGAGAACATGCAAACTCTACACAAAAAGGCCAGTGATTCAAGCCTCATCCCCACTCAGGGACTCAGACCCCAACCTTCTTGCTGTGAGGCCAGCGTCCTAACCACTGTGCCATCATAAAGCCTATACCATATTATTCTCAATACATGCAAATGCGGAGTCTCACTGATGGAGTCTGCTTCTATAAGTAAGCCATTGGCAAAAAAAATAAAAAAAATCTTTAGGGCAAAAAACGTACGGTCGTACGGAATCGGTACCAGCATAAGCTGCTTATGTGCGGTAGTGCTATTTAAAAGGAGAAGGACATGTCATACTTGAGCCAGAGATGCATATGGAAGACTTATTTTTGTTGGACTTAAGCTTTGCTGTATTCAAGTTTTAAGAAAAACAGGGCTATGTTTCTGTTCTATTGTCAATAACACGGTATAATGTACAGTAAATTATGCATAAATAATAAGAATCTCTTTTTAAAGTATTTGTTAAAATTTTTTCCCCTTGTGAATTAGAGAGTAAAGAATAAAAAATAAATTTTATTTTGAGAGTTTGTCTTAAAAAGGTTCATGACTATTCTTCTATTTTCTTTACAGATAAGAAGTTATAAAATGTCCCAAATAAATGTTTTTATCTGTTCAATTTTTATTAAATCTATGTGTATGATGACACTCGACACAGTGCGTGTGTTAAAGATTTTTAATCCTGACACAGCAGAAGCTGCCAGAGTCACAAGATGATTCGCTTTGCTGCAGCTGGAGATTTCTTATGATTTCCAGAAGAAAATTACACAAATAATCAAATTAAAGACCTGCTAGTGCTGAACAATGACACCATACAACATTTTTATTGGACCTCACCAGATGTTTTCAATTGCTTATTGGGTATTCTCATTAAAAAACAAGTTTGGCACGAGAATCATGAGAAGATATTAGAGAATCTGGAGCTTGTTTCCACTGTCAGTCACTGACTTTTTCAAAGGATTCATTTTATGCCTGAAACACAGTTGATTTACTTTTGTAACATTTTGAAATTGTTTAGACGTTTTGTGCCAGTGGAAATCTGATGTAATGTCCAACAAATAAATGGAAGAAAAAGGGGAAAACAAAACAGCGCAAAGACCAAAAGATCTGTGCACCGAGCAATTTGGAAGCAGATTAAATAATTCATAGTGAGAAATGTGTTGTGGAAAGAGCAAAAGAAAAAAAAAGAGAGGAAGATGCATGGTTTCATTCATAAGCTCATTATCTCAGAATTAAATGGAAAATAAAAAGCAGATGCATCAACTTGGATTCTGTAACTCTGAAAGATAATCGATTAGTTCTGTGGAATATGTCACACAATGTGTCTGCCCTGCAGATGAGGCAGAGTCGAATGTTGGTGCAAAGAGGGTTTTGGAATCATGAAGGAGACAAAAAGCTTTCTTGGAATATATTCAGCAATGAATTTATCCAAAAGAAAATGTCATCGAGATGAAAAGAGAGGATTAGCTTTAACACAACTTTAATGCTTTGTAAGGAAGGACTTTTTCCAATCAGGAAACAATATTGGAAACTAATAATTTGATGGTTTGTGTTAAAATGACCGTATTATATTCACATGACATCACCAACTTGGAAGTTGGCCATTTTGGGGGCATAGTTAGTTCAGTAGTTCAGTAGGAAATTATCAACAATGCAGAATTTTTTTTAATTTTTTGGGGCTATTCAGAGGTGAAAATAGTTTTCCACGTCATTAGTGTGACATGGCAGAAAATCGTCTGGTCATGGAGCGAAAAAAAAAAAAAGAAATTATTTTTAGAAAAACTACAATTGATTGGTGGAGAAGATCCTTATACAGTTCCAAATAATTTATTTTCAAACAACCCCGATTTTATACCTATAAGTATATCCTCAGACATTGTGAATGACCTTATTTTCACTACAAGTTTCTACACAGCTGCAGAGCTGAAGACCTTTTAAGGACTGAATGTATACTTCTGGGTTGATGACGCCATGTAAAAAAAACAATCAACTGTAGTTTTCCTAAATATCGTCTCATTTTTCCCGCTCCAAGACAAGCCAATTTTTTTTGCCATATCACGCTTGATGATGTGAGAAAATAACTAAAAGAAACTATTGCTATTGTTGCAAATAGCTTATTTATAGACATGCACCGCGTGTATTGAGATAACTACGGTAAATAGATATCAAATTGGACCAAGTTAATACATAAACATTAAAATCAACATATTGATTAGATCAAACTACATCCCTCTGGTTTTGGATGGGTGAGAGCATAAAGCTGAAGGCAGAAGTAGAAAAGATACACTGGAACAGCACAGTAGCTAAAACATCATTTACAGTCAGAGTCCGTGCTGTAAATTTAATCAGAAGTCCTAAAAATGGTTACAGCACTGTCTGCTTTCCCTGATTTTGACATGAAGGAAATAGTTTTAGGAAACTGTTAGATAATTAAATTAAAAACAAAGAAAATAGAAAGGCGAAAAAAATAAACGAACAGAAGGAAAACAAGCAGTCGAAAATCTGAGGATGAGACTGTAGCAGAAAACCTAGACAGAAAGAAAATAAAGGAGAAACAGTTAAAAATGATGCAGAGATTGATGCGATTTAGATGGAAATCAGAAGGAAGTTCCTTTTTATCAAAAGATTCTTTCATCTTCAAAAATACAGGTCAGATCATGCATCAGCAGATGCGGAGAGGGAAGAGTAATACAATTTCTGGACAGAGATTTTGTTACAAAACTGATGGATCTGCAGGCTGACAGCGAGATGAGATATCGGAGCCTGTCGATCATTCATGATAGAAAACAGTCCCTTCAGAGAGAGAGCACTTCTCATTTCCTGCACAAACATTTTGTTACTGTGTCCAGATCCCTATGTCAATCTCTCACACCAACTTTTTAGAAACTACTTTTTTAACTACTAAATCTAACATTGATAGGATGAAATGCAGAGCGACATTCTGCTTATTAAAGTGGAACATCAAAGCAAGCATGTTGTAGACAAACTGTAAAACCTTCCCCCTACAGCACAACCTGTTTGAATCCCTGCTTTTTGTGAAGTCCGTTCTGTTGTCTTCAGCTCATTGGAAGTTGGGTCACAGGGACAACAGCCTCAGACACAAAACCCAGGCTTCTCTCATCCTGGCTGCATCCTCAAGCTCACCAGGTGGGATCCCGGGTGTTCCCTGTCCAACTTCGAGACATAGTCTCTCCAGCAGGTCTGGAGTCTGCCTCTGGGTCACCTCTCAGTAAGACGTGCCCGAAACACCTCACCAGTGATGTGCTTGGGAGGCATCCTGAACCACTCCACTTGGGTTCTGTCGACCCGGAGGAGCAACGGCTCTACTCCAAGTTCCTCGCGCATGGCAGAGCTCCTCACTCTATCTCTGGGTGACAGCCCAACCATCTTTCTTCTTTCTTTTTATCTTTTATTTCGGTCAAATTGTACATCTACAAATAAATAAATTTACATTTTTTCTGAACTTATATATACCAAAAGGACCGAAAAGGTATCGGCTGAAGCAGATGCTTGTTACGCCGACCCTTTTGAAAACAAATCATTACAAATCATTACTATCATTATGAAAACAAAATGATATAAATATATAAACAGAAATTCCCTATGATACATAAAATGAGAGAGAGAAAAAAGTAGTACTTCAAATGAAGAGTATTACAATTACTACTTTAAGTTCTTTACACATATAAACTTGAAATTAAACATCAAGACTTGCATCCTGTAGAGGAAGCTCATTACAGCGGCTTATATCCATGATCTTGTTCTTTCAGTCTCCACCCACAGCTGGTGACTATGGGTGAGGAGTTCTATAGTCATTGATTTAATCGATTTAATTTTAGTTGGAAGTGTTGAACTAGGGACATGTTAAACCTGCAGGACAGAGGCACATGAATACTAGTCCATCAGAACTCAGAATAATATACAATAAAGTATTTGATAGATGTCAGTGTGGGAAAAAAACTGAACACTTAACCTAAAGTTAGAAATGATATCAAGAATCAAAAACTACAAAATATAAGACACTTTTAACATCTTATTTCTTTTTACAGATAGTCTAACAAAAAAAATAACAGTGAAAAGACAATATATGAAAAACTCTGCTCTAAAAACATTAGTAATTGAGATTGAATAAATGAAGTAGAAATTTTTTTTGGTGAACTACATTCTTCATTGGATCTTTTTGTATATCTAAATAGTTGCGTATCTGAATCTTCATTATGTGGGAACACCGAGCTATTTTTGCCACACAGCAGTGCTCAGTGTGACTGATGTGAGAGGTCATTGGATCACTATGAGTGGGGTTGCAGTATTTTTGGCTTCACTCTGCTGCAGTGGAATTATTTGCCAACGTGCAGGTTCCCAGAACAAACGCTGCTATCATCAGTCAGCTTAACAAGGGTGTGTTCACAAAATTTATTTAGGTACAGTATAGAAAAACCTATGTGTATTTTGCATTGGTGTGAATATGTTCGAGACCGAGTTTAGCCTGTTTTTAAGACTGAAGCACCTCAAAATAATCCAGAATAATTAAAAGTAACTGATGCCGATTGGCGTTTAGGGATTTTTTAGCAATGTGCCATTTCTACTAAAAACTGTAAATGGTGAGAAGCACAAGGGGCACTTTCAATTGGACCGGTCCTCCCAATGATGCACAATTGTAAAGAAAAGCTACAACATGCTGCTACAGACTTCTTAAATACAACTCTTTTCTTTTAGGCGTCATCTCTCTGACCCCATCTGCCAACCTGTGACCTCACAGTGAAAATTGAAGAAGGCATGACAATGGACAAGTTTAATGAAAAATATACCTGACATAAAAGCAATCTTTGAAGAGCTCTGAGCTCCAAATGGATTGTATTCAATCCAATTTGATTGACTTAAATGACACAAAAGGATTGTAAAATTGACATTTCTTTACCTTGTGTTTTTCTTTTGTGGTGATCCTATTCCACTGTGGCCGGGAGAACTTGCATATCGTGCAGTGAGACTGCAAAAGAGAAGAAGATGACCAAAAAATTGTTAATAAGGTTAGAAAGAAAGAAAAAAACCATTGGCTTGTTCAAATCTTTTCCTTCCATGTCTAAATGTGATATTGAGAATGAAAGCAGTCATTCACATGCAGGTTGGTAGATATTAAGGAAAGATTCGCTGCAGCCAAATATTTCTTGTTTTTCACATGATGGGGCACACATGTTTGTAACCACGAGCTCATGACTAAGTCAGTCACATTTCCCAATCCATGAATATGGCATCCAACATAAGCAGGCCAGAAAAAAAATCTTTCGCAAACAACTTTGCGGTGGCATCAAAAACACACGAGAAAATGTGTGAAGGAAATGCCTCCAGAGTTTGTCATGGTTACTCATTCACAGAGCTGGGAATCACTTTAACACGGACTGTTAGACTATTCATGTTGCACAACAGGTAGTTAAACTTCAAACAAAAAAAAAAAGAGTTTTACACACCTTTTGAATTAAAATCCCCCAAACTAAATTGCTCTAATTGTGACTTTTCTTTCCATTATTGTGAAATCTACTTGATATCAATATATAGTGTAGCTCTTCAGTAAACTACAAAGTGTCAATGGAGGAAGAGGACTGACTTAAACCACGTGGCTTTCCACAGTTAAGAAATTTTAACACGTGAAACTTTATTTGAATGGAGTTAGTGCATAAAAACTTGAATTTCAAATATCTTATTAAATGCATTCAACCAAATATGTACTTAAATATGAAAAAAATACATTCCATACAAACAAGATTCAGGAATCTCAAAAATAATTAAACAAACCATTTAGTTAAAGGCACATAAGTTTTCCTCTAAATCAAAGTTATAAACCAGAAAACATTCAAGTGTAAAACACACTCATGATGTTAGGACCTGACTAAGGAGATGACATGCAACTTGGATGATTCTTTCCAGAAAATACAAACTTTTCACAAGTAAAACTATCTTGAACAAAACGGCCTTTTAGAAGCGGTATGAAATACTACTTTGTCTTCTTGGCTTTTACATGATACGAAACGAGCTAAATTAGTTTACAGAGGATAATTCAACTAGTTGCAGATGTTACCTTTTGCTGGATAGAAACTTGAGTTTTCCAGATAGCTTCAGCTGCGCAGAAGCATTTTCACCGACGAAACGCTCTACAGTGATATTTGCCTGTTTTCTGACCGATCGACAGAGTGCACATTGATATCCCTTATCCCTGACAACGACGAACAAGTTGCTCTCTGTTTGGTGTTTGTGGGCTGCTGGTTTGGCTTTGGTAACAGAATGTAGACAGATCAGACAATAAACTACCTATACTTGTTAAATGTCACAGTGCCACCACCATACTGAATTATCACATCCTCGTGCTTTTAGAGTGAAGATTCTCGCTTAAAATTCTCTTTGTGCATGTTTATTTAACAACATTAAGTCACATAATGTGGAGAAAGTAGTTGTTTTGCAAGTAAAGATGGCAAATTCTTTACTCTACACTTATTGATAGTCGCCTATTTGAAAAACTTTCCAATGTAAACAAAGAGACACAACAGTCACATTTGGTTACAATGTAGCCACTCTGCATTCCGTATTGACTGAGCAAGATTTTATGAGGCTGTGGTATGCTTAATAAGCTCTGGGGCGGTGAGCAGGATGCAATTACAGCAACGAGTAACCTTGTTAGTAATAAACTATATGATACATGGGACACTGCTTAATGATGTCTTGCTAAATATGCTCACCTTAACTCATTAAACCGAAAAAAAAAACCCCACTTAATTTATATTCCCAATAGCATCTTCTGTGCTTGAATAAATACTCTACACAATCTCCAGGACACACAAAAGCTGATCCACAACAATGGTAAAGTCCACCACACAATGAAAATGCTTTTACAGGTCGAATTAAATTTGGCACCCTATTCTGAAGAAAAAGCTTTCACTGCATTTCCTAAAGCTTTTTTAAAATTGATGTTATTTTCAGAGTGAGTTTCAGAGGGTTATCTTTAATGCAACAGAATGACTGAAATTTAACATAAAATGAAATATGCATATTTCAAAATATGCATGAAAGGGTCGAAAATTAGAGGCATTCTGCATTTTCATCTACAATAAAACATTCTTACTCCACTTTATCCTCAGCCAAATGCATTGTAAGCTCACATAAAAACTGATGTCATTTATCTGGGCTTTATGTCTAAGCCACAACTTTTAAGGTCTTCTGTCTCTTAAATATGACACGCATCAACAAGGCCTCCGTTTATGACCCGCCACATGGCATACAGCACACATGGAAACCATATTGAATAATGTCCCATGGAATAAACCAAGTTTGTGTTACTAATAGCCACAGCATTGATGTCACACCAATCGAACCAATTTTAGATTGTTGATTTAAGTGTGATACAGGAGCCTTTACCATATCAATTTCATATGAGGCGCTGAAACATTTTGAATACTAAAGAATACTGAATGGATTCTTCTTAGTCACTTACAAAGCTTTAAAATTATATTTCTGAAAGCATGTGGAAAGAAGACTTCCTTTTGGTAATGTATGAAGAATAAATTAAAACAATTAGTAGCAATTCTACAACACCATCGTTGTTAAAACTATGCATTTACTCTTTAGAAAAAAAAATCAACCGAAATCTAGAATCAATTAAAAAGTCCCGAAGTATCAAGTGAGTACAACCAAACCATTTACCAGTTCATGATGTCAATGATATTAATCCATCCTCTGATCCAAACTCTGCTGCTTTGACACACACCCTATGCGAGCAGTAGCTACCTATGAGATGCCTCAGTCTTGGCCAAGCTGTTAGCTCTCCCATATGGTGAACGACTCTTCTTGTTGCACGATACAGTGGTGGGGAGGCGTGAGGAGCGCCATACCAGGGGGTCAACTTGTTTGCCCTGGGACATGATGAATTAAAGAGGCAGGGTTTGCTGTGCCCAACCAGACTTAGGCCCTTCTTGCCTTCTAGAGTGCTGAAAGTCACGCATGGCTCCGAGCGGTCTCATTCTATCCAATGGGAGTTTCCCTTTAACACACACACATATAGTCACACATATCTCATCCTCTGCCCTAGAGACTAAAGTCAGGCCAGCAGGTGCTTTCTATAGAAAGCTCACTCATAACACATCTCAACAAGTGGAGCATGCTTGCTGTGGTTTTGAGAGTTGGTCTGAGCCAATACGCCCAAAAACATCTGATAACATAAATGCTGGAGCAATTTAATATTTTACACAACTGACAAGCTTGTATTTTGCAGTAACTAAAACGTGCATTTAGAATACTTGATATAGTTGGAGTAAGGAGTGGTTACATAGTGGTGTTGGTTGGTCTTTTATTAGATGGTGACAGAATTAGTTATGACTGTCATCCACCCATCCTTTATATCTATTTGTTCATCAATCCTCCACTGCTTTAGGAAGAAAAACCTGGACTTTCCATTTTCTATTTACTTCTTTCAGCGTGCTTAGGTCATATGCATGTGTAAATATGAGGACTTGCGTGACAAAAGGAAAAAAGTCTAGCAAAAACATAGTCCTCCCGAAACACCTTCAGTCTTGATCAATGTCTGACCTTAATGGGATGTGTCCTGAACTCATCATCAGGAATGTGTAAACAATCCCCAGCTCAGGGAAGATGAATGCCAGAATGTACACCGACTAGTGAATAAAAGTTCAACGAGTCAACTCAGCTCTTTCTTTAACTGTCGAACTTACACAGAGACAACACGGAAAGCCACTTGTTGATCTCCTCACACACTGAAAGTGTAACCCTCTGTCAAGCCATTAGAAGCTTTCTTGGCGGTGCATTGGATAATTTATGTTGCTCTAATTAATTTTTATTCTGGACACCATTTAAAAACCATTCAAAACTCATCCATTATTGTTGTTCCTTACCAGAAAAAACAAACGCAAGAGAAATGTGGTCTGATGGAATTATGCATACGATTCTTTTGGGAGAGTTTAAGCATCCAACGTGAAAACAGACCAACTTTTTTATTCACCAACTCTTCATTGCTGATCATGTAATTTTTGTTATTGAAGAGATAATTGGTCAAATAGTTCAAACGTATTTTTAGATACTCAGATATATCTCTTTTTTTATTCTGGCTTATTGAAAAATGTGTGGGCTTGCTCCACCTTTCAACACACATTCAGATTTGAGGAAGAGCTTGGAAGTTTCTGAATAATTTACAGATCAAGAGCTAAATTTGCCACCCACCGGCACAGTGATGCATTGACCTTCATTTTGGCCTCCAACAATCAGATTAGATTAATCATGAAGTTTCAGACACGTAATGAGGAGATAGAGGCTTTGTGGGAAAATGAAATGAAGATTTTTATGGAATGTAAACTTTTTTTTAATGTTTACATTGGTTAAATATCTTTTAGACACAATGTTCTTTTTATTTTCTTCAAAATACTCTTGAATAAGTATTCTCAAATTTCAGAGAGCGCAAGTTAATTCATCTGGAAAGTTTGCGATGCTTCAAACTGTCTGTTTGGAGTGTGTATGTGGGATTATTGTCCACCTGTTGTGGGGGAAGAAAGCAGCTGTGCCCTTAAAAACCCTAGACGGGATTTTAAACGGACCATTTTGTAACCCTGCTGCTATGGCCTCTGTTCTTCTCCAAACTGTCTGAAGATGTTGCTGGTATTATCTCACCCACATACGCTCTCTTTAGAAGAGAACCTAAAGTCTTATTCCCAAGAACAAACATTGATAGAGTGGTTTAATGGAACAGAGGAGAGCACTAATTTGATCTGGTTAGGAAGAATGTGGTTTATGTGAGGCATGTCATACCTTCCTGAGATGTCCTTCTATGCTCTCATCATCTCTGATTAGCTTAATATCTACGCTAATATGTCCACACAAAAGAAAATGACAACATTTTGGTCAATTGATATGTTTGATTGTCTGTAGGTGGATTCCCCCAGATGAGCAGAAGACAACGAAACAGAATGGAAAGTAATGTGCCATTTTAAGGATAATTAAACTTAAGCTTGCCAGGTTGATGCAGAAATGTGATTTGCGCATTTTTGACAGCACGTGCGAACTTGTGTACATGCTCCACTGATTATATGTAAAAAACAAACAAACAAACAAACCAAAAACTGAATTGTCTTCACCTATTTGACCAAATAGCTTTGAGGTCTAGTTTTTCTTTCTGAAATCATAAACAGTTAGGTAAAAAAATTGTCATTTAGAAAAATATTTATTTTCTGAACTACTATGGAAAAATGGGTAGTTATTAAGTCTCTATCTTTCCTACTTTTATAAATAATCCAAAAACCATCTAATGACTTTAAACAATCAATCAACCTTTTTTGCAAACAAACTGACTTTACTAGAAGTATTTTGAAGTTTTGTATCTGTGGGTATTACCTTGACTGCATGTCTTGTGTCTTGAGGCTGCTGGTGGATGGTGCAGTGCTGCTGGTCTGCTGGCTGAGCTCCACGAGGGACTGGTAGTACTGCTGCTGTTGCTGCTGCTGCTGCTTGTAGCGGGAAAGGATGAAGAAGAGGCCGAGGATGCTCTTCAGGTTGCCATTCCTGATCTCTGAAATCCAAAAAATAAACGGGTGAGAAACTTGAGCGTCTGTCACAGTTAGTGAACAAGTCCTTCATTAAACGAGTGCAGCGCTGCATTGGTACAGCACTGCTGCATCAAATGATTTACAGCTTCATCCTGCATCCACTCTGTCGAGCCAAAAGCATTTTCTAGGAATTAAAATAATAAAAAAAAAAACTTCTGCAAGTGAAAGTGCAGCTCGAGTTGTTTTTCATTTGTCTAGGACCCACACGGTGTCCTGTGACACACGGGATAAATATTTTCCAGACTGTCTGTTGCGTTCTTCAAACACCATAAAGCAAGCATATGTTGACTTTTGAAAATGTTCTCTCGGGGATGAAGTCAAGGAACAGCTGTTGTGCAGAATAAGAATCCATAATAACACCAAACAAGCTTTAAGCGCTGTAAGTTACAGATGTATTGTATTTGACACAACAACGCAGTCATATCCAGATAAGTCAAGATGTAGAGCATAAACAGAAGACTAATGATTTAAAACACTGTTAGAATTGTCACAGGCCCAGACTGAAACATCTGCTTACATAAACTAAGAAGCAGCTGAGTAATTTAAGAGTGAAGTCCTGGCTAATGTTTAGCTGGCAAAGGTCTGACGGTCAAAAAGCCAAAAATATAAAATGGAAACTTTATACAGCTCTTCTTAGCCACAAATGAACTTGTCGATGGGTGTTGTAGACAGTGTCGATGTGGCACATGGAAAGTGATTTAGTAGAACTTTATAAAACTTAGCCCTTGAATTCATGTTCAAACAAGTTAATCCCAGATTTGCACCAAAATTTATGTTGTTTACTTTTCTATTTTATTTAGAAGATGTGGCACCCTATCATAGTTCTACTTTGGAATTCAGAAAGCTGGCTCATTCTTTTGCAAGTAATATTGAAACAGTCTGCTTACAAAATTACAGGATTTTACATTTCTACTTTAATGAAAATGATTGGAACAACTAATTCCTGTTGTTTGGCCAGGTGCATAAACACTTTTGATACCAGGGTTACTTTAAGTTAAATTAAAGACCAATTTATTTTCATACTGACCACAGATGGATTCAATAAATTCATTAAAGATGCTTCACTACTTTTCCCTTTGATTCAAAAGGGAGAGACGGAGGAGCTTGTCTTCTTTCCAAATATGGTTCATACTGTAAGATCACAATTACCTCACCCATTAAAAAAAAAAGAGTGATATCTCTGGCACTAAAACTACAATAGGAGTCTCATTTGACTCAAAGAAAACTTGAAGGTTTCATAAAGCTCTTTATTTAAAAAAAAAAAAAAAAGTTATAATTCCTAAGTATTTTTTTACCATGCCTTCGCCCACAGAATGCAGAAGAGTCTATAAATTTGTATTTTTGCAATACTTTTGTAAACACGTTATCTCTATCAGTACCATGTAGATGCACTATTATATTTTTAGGGTTATGCGACCAAAGATGTAGAGCAGGTGGAGGCATACTGTTCCATGCCCTGGGAGATAACCTAGTCTTGTTGTAGACATAAATAAACGAACACATCTTAAAAATAATATAAGAAGGAGGGATTCTTGTACATGTTGAAAGTCCAGTCTTTCCGGACCCCAATTTTTCAACACTTTCTCCTAAGATAAAAAAAAAAAATCAAATTGGAAATCCATTTTTTTTTTACCCCAGACCAAATTTGTGTTAGAACTAGCTAAAGCGGCCGAGGGTCTGACCGCCAGGGTACTCGTCGTCAGCTGCGGTCCATCTCTTCCTTCACCCGACCCTTTTGGTCCTTCCTGCAGGATCAGTTATTAGTTGGCTGCTAGATAGTAAAAGCTGGGGAAAGTATGGTACATTGGAGTTCTGTCCTCTAATTCTATCTACTATTCTCTGCCAGACTGTCTTGGCTCTTTCCCCGTACCCCGTACTCTAACCCTCTACCCTAAACCCCTGGCTTTCTATCTCATTCATTGTTCTAAATTGTCTGTTTATTTAGAATTACACTGCTAGTTGTACAATACAATTCACATGTTGTCCACCTCTCTCCCTCCTCTCTGGGAGAGAGCCCCATCCAGGACTCTGCGTTCCTGTCCTGGGCATGGCCACACCGAGGAGACCTCCGCGCTTCTTCATCCCCGTTCCATCAGGATGAAATCCATCTACTCATCCCCACCGTGGGCATCGCTGGGCTGAGGAGTCTCCTGTGTCTACATCAGGACGAAATCCATCTACTCATCCCCGCCGTGGGAATCGCTGGGCTGAGGAGTCTCCCGTGTCTCCATCAGGATGAAGAACATCTACTCATCCCCGTACTGGACATCTCCGGGCTGAGGAGTCCCCCGTGTTTCCATCAGCATGAAGAACATCTACTCATCCCCGTTCTGGACATCTCCGGGCTGAGTAGTCCCCCAGTGTTTCCTTCAGGATGAAGAACATCTACTCATCCCCGTACTTGACATCTCCGGGCTGAGGAGTCCCCCGTGTTTCCATCAGGATGAAGAACATTTATTGACTTCTTTAGATATTTAGCTGTAGATCAGATTAAGCTAATATTTAAACAATAATCTTTGACACATTGTTTGCTCGCCCCGGGGAGGGATCTCTCTTTCACGTGGATCCCCATGAGGTTTCTTATTTTTTCCCCACTGATGGGTTTTTTAGGAGTTTTTCCTCACCGAGAAGGAGAGTCTAAGTGCATTAATGTGCTAGTCTTGTTTAGTTAGTATTTGTTAGTTATTTTTCTTGTTGTGTATTTGTGTTAATACATTCCTCTTTTTCTTGTGAAGCCCATTGAGACGGACATTCTGTGATTTTGGGCTATACAAATAAAATTGAATTGAATCAGTGGGGACTTCCAGTGGGAAGTCCACTAGAAGGGTGGCCCATGTCTCCTGTTTTGGCTGAGCCTGACGCTTGCTTTCGGGCACTCACTCTCAGGTGCTCGCTCTCATGCCCAACCTCGGGCCTGGCCTTATGGTGCAACCCCGGTGACCCATAAGGAAAACTTGGTCATGATTGAAAATCTGCCATCTGGGAGCAGTTCGCAGTTGAGCTGTTGCTCCTCCGCGTCAAGAGAAGAAATTTGGGGTGGTTCGGACATCAGGTTAGGCTCCCTCACGAGAGCTATCGCATGTGAGGTATTTCGGGGATGTCCCGAAATAATCCCCGGACCAGCTGGCCGAGGAACGCCTCGGGATCCACCTGGAGGATGCAGCCGGGGTGAGAGAAGCCTGGGCTTGTTATCTGAAGTTGTTGTCCCCGCGACACGGTCCCGGATAAGCGGAAGACAACGGAACAGAATGGAAATTTGGGTTCTTGGGCTGAGTTGTAACAGCACATAAATTGGATGGATGAGCACCTATTCTAGCGTATTTACAAACCGAGCCCCATTCTCACAAAGAAAATCATTCTGGATAATTCTGAAAACCTGGATTGTATTCAAGTTTAACATAATACATATTTAACTTGGGTTACCAAAAGTCCCAAATATCACCCAAGCTCCTTCGTGTTTGTGACAGCTGGTCATGAATGCTCCGTAATATTTTGCTCTCCCACCCGATTCATGTTACACATTCAGGAATCTTTTATGGCCTAAAAGTAAAAAAAAAACATCTCACTACGCTCCAGCTTGAAGCCTTTTCCTCACCCTTGGCTTCATGTTCTGGTCACAGATCAAGTGTGGGTCCCCTGCTGATCCAACACACACACGTGTTTAAAAGGTACTAATGAAATCAGACCTATAAAAAGGAGGAAAGTGTACCCACTGAGATCAAGTAAGTTTGAACTTTTTTGTCAAGAGCAGGTTATGCTGTGGGTTGTTTGCAAGTACTATAAACCATTAGTAGCCTGGTTTGTAAAGGTCTCAGTTGCAGAGACCCTGAAGAGAAAAATGCTTTAATGATCTCCTAGAAGGAACCCAAAATTTCCTCATTATCAAGTTCAGATCCCGTATGTTTTTGAGCCTTGCACCTGCTGGAAACAGTAGACTGAACTTCCTGTAGATAATTATCACATTTTGGGTAATAAAATGGTTTATATTGCCAGTTTGATTTACTTTATGTGCAAACTGTGAAGGGGTTGCAGGAGGGTGAAAGTGTTGTATTTAAAAATCACCAGATTTATACCCAATGGTTTTATTTTTTAGAATAGTGAAATGTGTAAATTTATAACAACCGGTTTGTTATTTAAACCATAAATCTAGATGTATTAGGGAATGAAGATGAGTTTTGTACCGCCAGACAGCTAGCCAAGGGGGAAAACCAAAGAAGAACTTTATGGAATTAGTAAAAGATGATACGAAGATAGCTCATGTGAGAGAAGAGGATGTAGAAGACAAGGTTTAGATCCAGGAAACTGATTAGCCATGTTGACCTCTGAGGGGAATAACCCAGAGAAAAAGAAGAAGTCACACTGAAGCACAGACTTTTTCCATTGTTGGTTTTCTTATATGAAAGAAAAAGACTTTGAATTGATTTTATTATGAGTCGTAACCTTTCTTTGTGGAAAACTCGACAGGGGAACCAAAACAATCTTCAATAAGACGATTAAACCCGGAACTTTGGTTTACAGCCACCCACTAGAGAAGAGGAAGCATATCCTCTGAAGAAGTTATTGCTATAAGGGTTTCTTGATTTAATTCTGATGCCTTGTTAAAATAAAAAGATTGCTCATGCCAGGAAATCCTGAGCAAATTCCATTAGACAGTGGTGGTGGTCATGTTGTTTAATGCACAAAAAGAGCAGCATATGCATAGTTACAGAGGAAGATAGAAGGAAATTCATCAGCAGTGGCAACGAGCTGGGTAACCCAATAGCCCATATATCCACAGACCCACTTTGAAATTCCAGGCGCTGTGAGTCACTTTGCTGTTTTTAGAGTGGTATTAAGGGGGGGGGCACAAAATTTAGAGCTGCCGGTCAGTGTGTCAGGCTGTGAGACTATTCCTGCTCTTTAGGAGGTCAAAGGCAACGCTATTCTCTGACAACTAAAGAGAAAATAAAGCAGAAACATCAATGATAGAATCGAGAGCTGATGCAGCATCCTAATCATTGTGAATTTTCACTGATACCAATCCCAATCTATAGACCAGGTCTTCAATGCGAAATGTAGTGGAGTCTGACAACAATAAACTTTATACAAACTAGATGTGTTGTAAGAGGACCATGTAATGTATTATGATCTCACTGTACACCAAAGGCTTCAAAGATAAAAAAAACTGTCAACACTGATCAATTAATTAATTTTTTTGTTGGATTAGCAGACGATCTTTTCTTCTATTGTAACTGGAAACAGTCTTTTAAATTAGCAAAAAACATCTCATGTGCAGTTTTATTAGAACTAATAAAAGACTGGCTGAATGCAAATCAAAGACCAAACAAAGCTCTGTTGTTCAGATATTCTAAAAATACTCTTTAGAGATCGTGTCCAGTTCGGGTGATGATATAGTTATGCGATACAATCTTTTTTTTTTACCCTGTCATGTTTGATGTTAAGACAACCAGAATAGTGATTTACATATCAAGTATTTGCTCAACCCAAAATTTGCTCGACCAGGTTCATCCACAGTGTTGATATTTTATGTCACATCCTAAATGTCTGTGGATTTTGTAGCTTTTTCTGTTAGAAGCCTGAGCAGGGGAGCTTCAGGTGGGCATCAGCAATATTCCCCAGGCAGCAGCAAGTGAGCCCAGAGGATACTGAAAGCCAAAGCACTGGCCGAGAGGAGAGCAAACTCCCCAAGAACCCGGGAGTGCCCCAACACACTGTCAGGGGCCCAGCCGGAGGCCCAAAGACACTAGGCAACCGTCTCATGCCAGAGTACAACCAGGCACTTGATACAATCTTAAAGGTTGTATGACCATCGTGTGGATCAATCAGAGGAACATCTGTCCTTTCAGTGTTCAGTCATCGCAATTTAGGCACTGATGGCCTGATGTGGTGGTAGTGAAAGTTGTGGTGGATCTATGAACCCTGTCATGATAGAAACGTGGTAAATACCATTCCTGTGAAGTATATTGGTATGGCTTGGAAACAGGTTTTACCCAGTTTTCTAAAAACTTTGTGGAACTTTGAGAAAATGGAAAGCTATCCACAGAGGGTTGGGTTTTGCTGGAGCCAAGGGGATTTTCCAGGTCAAGGAATCTTGGAGTTCAAGAAAAAGATTCTTACACTGTGGCGTTATATTTATACTTTCATACTTTTATTCTGTCTATCCCTCTTACCTTCTGCTGAAAGCCCTTGTACGTTTACTCCTCTGGCATCCAGGAAACTGAGGCAAGTGTCCACATTCTCGATCTGCCAAGAAGAAGTGATGCAGTTAGGACAAAGGACAAACAGATGGGAATGTGACAACAGTCAACATTCAAGTAAAAAAATCTTGTCCAACAGGGTTCTGATGAAGAGACTAATCTGTATTATTGTCCATAAAGCACATCATTGTGTATCACCCGACCCCCGTGTAACCCTTGCGCCCAGCTGCATGGCACACAGACCACCATGCAGTCGCCTACACATGATCATGTGCATATCATGCACACTGAAACACACACGTGACAAAGCAAATTACAGTGTCAAGAATGTGTAAAGAACGCAACACTTAGAAAATGCAAAAATTAGTGCTGGAGAGTACACAAGCATGCTAAAAGTTTAAATAAGTGTTTCATACAAATCAGTGTGTGGTCCATTTAAGTTTTTTTGTACAGCAGTCTTTGTCTGCCAACTGATAAACCAGCATATCAGTTCCATAAAGGACCACTGAGTGTGTCGCCATGAGGGGGATTTTTTGCCTTCCTTGACAGCGTCTAGCGGGTGGCTTCATTAGCATGGCGGCTGGCAGCCAACACCCCTCAGGAGGCCTTTTATGACAAGGTCGAAGGTTGAAGCGCTCTGTTTCAGCACAGTGTGTCGGGGACACAACATGGGGTGGGCTGGGCGACTCAGTGAGACGTCCGGCAGCAATGATGATTCATGAGCTGCAACTCCCATTGCAGTGCACACTTTCTCTATAACGCTAGCAAACTAAGTGTTTATGTCACTCTTTATTAACCTTAAGGACACCGTATCGAAGCAAACTAATGAGTCATATGTGCACTGAGACAGAGCGGGCACCTATTGATGTTCTAACTCTATTTGCGTAAGTGTAATTTTATACTACTTCAAGAGGTATTTCTCCACATTATTTTCTATATTATTACGTTGTTTAAGCCCTTTTCTTATGGCTAACAAACTTCAGATAGGCACAGGATTTGGATAAGATGTTAGTTACTTGAGAACTTTGCTGTCTAGACACTTGAAAGTATGCTTTTTTAGAATTTTTTCCCTGGATCAAGTTTGGCAACAATAATTTATGTTAAATCAAGTCTGTAGGCTACAGACAGAAAAAAACAAACAAACAAACATTGATTATCATGAAGAAACAGACAAGGGGCCTTAACACAATGTCTGCAGATTGTGCCTGAAACACTATATTTGGGGGAACCAAGACAAGCTAGAAACCATTCTTCTTTGCAGGCTTGTAAGTAATTGACATTTCAACAGTGCTTCAAATAAATACTTGGAACATATAAATTAATTTTGACCAGTCTTCTGCTATTCATGAGGCAAAAATTGTCTGAAAAACAGGTGCTGGGTTTTCCTTGCTGGTTGTAATTGTAGATAGAATTTTTGTGAGTATCCAGTTGACACTTTTAACTACACCTCTTGACACATGTGTTTACGCTTGTTCCATGAACAGAGAGAATTCGGTTTGGGAATTCACGCACAGACCTTTAACATCTGTCTGAAAAAAAAAACCAGACCTTCCACTTCAAAACACTGCACACATTTTCACTCCACGTCAGGCTCCAGAAAAAGCTTAAATGTGGGAATCTGTGCATTTTGCCCACATGCTACACACGCAGGCTGACATCGCTGCTTGATTGTTTGATTATCCCACACACATTCCTAGACGTTTGTATGTGGGGGACATATGTGGAGCAGTGTTTAGAAAAGACTAGTTACTCTACTCTTACTAACACCAAATTTGATGGAAGCAGGACTTTGCCATAAAGCGTAATTTTCATGATTCTAATGATGAGGAGGCTCATTTATACTACAAAAATGTATGAAAAAGAGACCACATGGAAGCATGTTGAGTCATTTCCACAGGCTGTGTGGTTTTTATGTACGTGTTTGAAGGTTGGTTTAATAGGTGATTAATACTAAAAGTGGTAATCTTATAAAATTGCAGTAAATCTCTTAATTTGGAGACAGATCTAACTCTTCATTTTATGACATCATTAAAAAAAGAGCCTGATGATTGTTTTTACTTCACATTATCTCCAGAATTACGTAAATGAGTGCAATAACGTTTAAAGGTGCTGATGATGGCCGGGGCATTTACACTCCGCCGGGTCCTGGTGATGTTTAACGGCTGGTTTAGTGGGCGGTTTGGCTTTGTGGCATCCTGTAAGAGTTTTTAGAGAAACCGGCATCATTTATTTTTCCAATGCGGACTGGCATCAGTCAGATCTGTGAAAGTCGTTAAAAGTAATGCAGAGTGAGGGCTTTTAGATTCGACACATTTCACCAAATCATAAAGAACTGAGGACGAACAGAAGGTCATGTGTTACGGAGCTGAAGGAAAGAAAGTTTAAATAAGTTGGTAAAATAATGATGACTTGTAGAATACTTGTAATAATCCCTTTTACATATAAGTTGCAATTTTTATGAAACCACACTACAAATCAAAATGACTTTCCAACTAACACAGCGGCAAGTAACACAGGATTTAGGACCAAGTACAACTTTTATCCCTATAATTTTTCTATATATATATTTTTTCCTAAGTTAAGAATACCTACTAAATGGAAACTTTAGAAGAATGAAATGAAAAAAGCTAGCCGAGAAGAAAATCATCCAAAATTAAATGTATTTGTTTTTACCGGTGACAAAAAAAGATAAGAGTTTTAGACTTTTAAGAAATTTTAAGCGTTTTTAGAAATAAGTTTGTCCAGTTTGTTCAGTGGTAGAATGTCCGCTCACGTAGCAGGAGAAGCCAGTTAAATTCCATCTGGGCCCATGCCTAATAGTAATAATAATGAATTGTACTTCGACAGCGCTTTTCAGGACATTCAAAGGCAACACCTAACCCGTTGATTCTCCCATCATTGGAGCCATCGTGGCTGCCTGCTGCAGTGCAATGCATCACAAAAATGACCCCATTTGAGGGATGAATAAAGTATGCTAAAAAAAGGTAGGAATTTTTCTACTTTTGTTTTTCTATTTTCTACTCTGCCCACGCTAAACAATATCGCTGTCCCTCTGCCCGTCTGACTTCTGAAACACTTTTGGGAGTACAAAGGGGGGGGAAAAGTATACTTCTATTAGGAATAATACGTTATTTGAAGATACGTATTTCTACTGTGCACACTAGCTCATTAAATGACATCATATCTAAGAGTTTGATCAAGCTACATTTCTGTCCCTCGTGTTTTTTTCTTTCCATTTCAGTAAGACTTTGGATCTACAAAATGAGACCATAGCTGTCATTTTATATCACAACAAAATACCCTTAACTCCTTGAAAAATCTACGTTGAGCGTCTGGGTCTCCCTGAAGGTATCAAGTGACAGATGTATAATGGTTGAAACTAAAAAGTGTCATCGGCTATAGAATAGAAGTGAGCCATCTCATTAAATGCCCCTCAGTAATTGAAGGGTTTAACTTAAAATGCTGCATAATCACTGGAAAACACATTCCACCTAAAATTCTCACCTCAGTTTTCCGAAAGCACAAACGATATTTGCTCCAAAGAAACTGAAGTGTGGTGTTCATCCGCAAACTTCAACTAGCTTGTAGCATTTTTCTCCTTTCAGAATTGCAGTTTTATGATTCTAAAGCATTAAAACAGGCTTAGAAAACATAATCTGAGAGTAAAATTTGCTTAAATTTAAATACAACACTGAATATTTCACTTGAAGGACATTACAGCTGAATGTGCTTATCAAAATTCAGGGTTTTGCACATTCTTTAGCCTCCAAACTATTCCAAACAACTTTGCGCTTTCAATGCCTGTGGCTTGTACATCAAATCCTCTTTACTTCATCAGACTGGCACTTGTGTTTCCTTTGTTTTTGTTCTAAATAGTCTCCCTAACTGAATCCTCCATCACTCTGCTGTGATGCATCCAAATCACTGAATTTGACAGCCAATGAATCAGCTTTTTAGCAATTGATAGACAGACAGGAGGCAGAATTGACGAATTCTATCTCTTAAAACAGGCTTCATTCCTCACTGTGTCAAAATCCAGGGTAACGAAACTTTATCTTACTTGACATCAGCTAGGATTTGTTACAGTATATGTTGTTGATGATTGCAGCAGGATAGTAGTTTCTTGTCCAAGCCTGATACTTTCCTTCAAACATGTTAGACTTAAGGCTTTATTTGCATTTGTATGAACTCAAACTCGTAAAATTAAAATGATGCTAAACTAAAAGAATTCATCTCAAGTAGAAAAAGTCTTTATGAACAAAATAGTCTTTAAAGTAAGCTGGCCGACATGTGGTATCTTCTCTATTGATCCATTATGCCCAAAGTCTTTACAGATGAGACAGAAAGATCAAGTAGTTACCCATCAGATCTTTTTCAGTGTCTTTCAACTCTTTGAATCAGGTCTAATCCGCTCGTCAGATAGTAATATTCAAATAAAAGAAGCCCTATTGATGCATTGCACAGCTAAGATAAAAGTGATCATCATTTTATCTGTAATCCATTTTATCTATCTTATCTAGTAAGTTTTTTTTTCATGACAAGAACATTTTGCTGTGGGTTAACAAAAAGAAACTTGAAGCCTAACAGTGAGGCAGGATGTATTTCTCACCTAGAATCAAGGTTTTTCTTTGTCAGAAATGTACAATAGGAAGAAACCAGTGTACAATTAGGGTAGAGGAGTATACAAATGTAGAATTTAATTAAAATGTGTCTAAAAGAAACTGAAAGATTAAAAGAAGTCTCATTTTTGACAAAAACAAATAGTTTTTAATCCTGCGGTACAGCTTGACTAAAGGGTGAAATGCGTTCGTGTGTGTAGTTCCTCTTGTGCAACATTTCAAGAGAAGACACAAGATTTTTTCTCATGTTTGATAAGCTGAAATGTCATCCGATGTCTTGGCGATGACGTGGATTTTGTGTTCCAAGTTTTTTTGTTAAGACTCCCTTTGGTGTTCTTTAAAAGTGAGACCCAGAAACTTGAAAAAAAAAGTCTTTAGGAGTCTCAAAAGACATTACACAAACTCATCTCTTATTACCACACAGCAAGCCAGCAAAAGTAGTGAGAGAGAGAAAATGAATATGAGTATGAATGTGTTTAAATAAAACTACGTTTGGATTATCACACAGTTTTAACCTTTTAAACTCAAACCCTTGTAATAATCAAATTAAATTGATAAAGGTTAAACCAGCGTTTTCAACCTTTGTACATAGAAAAATGATCAGATTTCACCTAATTAGTATACTTTTTTAAAATGTTGTTGTTACTGCAAATAATAAACAGTTATCAAGAGTCTATTCTGTTGCCAAGGCAACAAGAGCAAACATTGGCATCTCTACTGTATCTGCCATCAATCACTTCTTTGCACCAGGGGCCCGTTTCAAGAAGGAGGATTTGTGGAAACTCAAAGTTTGTTAAACCCAGAATGTGGAAAACTCAGACTTTTCGGTTTCAGAAAGGGAGGTAACTTAAACCAGTAAACTCTGGGTTAGTTAAGCCAGTTTCAAGAAGAGAGTTAATCAAAACTCAGAGTCGGTAACTAGGGCAACTGACTCAGCAAACCAAACCTGGTCGGTAGCAGGTTTACTTGGAGAAACCCAGAGTTTCTCACGGTCTCCGCTCCTTTATAAAAGTGAACAGGGTTTAAATAAACCTTCCTCGTTCAATCTGTTTGTACAGTGATGGATAAATTGCAAAAATTTCTCAGATGAGGGAAAAATAAACTATGTAAAAATAAAAAAAAAAACCACCTGTTTCCTTCACGCAGAGACTAAAATGTCATGTCCTTTTCTAGATCATCCTGTAGATGAGGACGCTGGATGAATTAACAGGGAAATGAATTCATGCCACAAAATAATTTTGAGACCACGAGTTAATTTTCTGTCATCTCTTCATTCATGTTTATTTGAGCGGTATCGTTTTTCTTGAGACTCCATGACATACATCAATAATCTTATCCATCCGTACATCAGACACATCACACACTCTTGTATCGCGTGTTGCGTTACTTTTTTTTTGTCTTGATAAAGTTGGAGATGCTGAGCACATTAGTACGGCCACAGTTTGCAGCAGCTGTACTGATAGACTTAATTATTTAATAAAGTCAGGTGGTCTACCTGTGATCTATGACATCACCATGTCTTACCTGTTTGAATTATGGTTTTATTTTTCATGTTCTTTTAATGCCGACAGGATTATTTATAGAACTACATCAGTGTTGGTAAAGTTTAAAAACACAGTTACATTTATGTATTTATTGCTCTGCATAAAATGTATTTCATTATAGGATCATCATTACTGTAAAAATCCCACCTCATCCACAACGGGAAGTTTAAAAAGTACTTTTAATTCATACAAATATTGGTCTTCTATTTAATTACTGAAGTAATTCCTTAAATGATTGAAAAATTAAGAAAGATTTCCTATTTTACTGGAATATGACTACGATAAAATAAATATATATACACACACACACACATACTTTATTCATCCCTCAATGGTAAAATTTGGATGCTGCCGTGAGCTCAGTGGGATTCGATCCCTCGAACTTCCGGTCCAGGGGCGAACGTCCTACTGCTGTGCCACCACCTGACCCCAGTGCTACCATTATTCAGTAATTAGTTACACCGAACACTTTGATTAAATATAAACTTATGTATTCCCTCTAGGATCTCTTTCCACCTAGACTTTTTCTCTGTCTTTGGAGGAAGATGCTTCCAGACATTTTTTAAATAAAACTGTGCTCATACTCGCTGAATGTCTGCAGTAGGACATCCAGTTCTGTCAGTTAGAATCATGCAGACCTCTTTGTTTGCTCCTGTTTCCATGGTGACTCCTAATGTCTGCACTCTATTGATCAGGGCTTTTTATTCTCAAAGTGCATTCTCTAAACTCTGAGTCAATCAACTTGAAGTTGATTAATCCAACTATTTTCAGCTGATCTGAAACCAAAAACTCAGAGTTTTCGAACTCAGAGTTACAGAAAACTAACAAACTACCTTCGCTTAACGTTATCTAGAAAGTTCTACATGCATTTGTACGCTTTTCATTGCTGCGTGTTAGAGTGTATAAAAGTTGGGTCCACAACCATTGTGTTTTAAGCACCCGATGCAGCAAGAGGTACCCTGTGTCGGCGTGTATGGTCAAAAGAATCAAATGCAACTCTAAAATTGATAGCATTTTAAAGAATATTTTTTCAGTCAATCCACTCGCAAATGCCCAAGTAACTTGAATAACCGTGAATACCATTTCCTTTAGTTTAAAGTGGATGCTTTTCATACCAAACGCTAGTCCAGTGTGAATGCACCAGTTTTACTCGAGGAGAGCTGGAAATGTTAACATTCCCAGAACGTTCACAGAAGGCTAGATATGCTTTGAACCTTTTCAGAACCAAATGTCACAACCCAGTTAACAGGTAACTTTAAACCAAAAACAGACAGAAAGTGAGCTGTTAAAGAAGAGCTTCACGTGTGTCTTTCTTCAATTCCCATCAGGATATGTTAAGGAGATTTTTAAAAAAAAATAATACTTTTTTTTTTGTGTTTATTTGCTTTCTGTTCAAGTTATTCTGATCTGAAAAATCCTTCTTCTCCTTTCGGCATTTCCCTTCAGGGGTCGCCAGAGCAAGTCAGTTTCTTCCATCTAACCATATCTGCTGCATCCTCTTCGGTCACACCAACTATCTTCATGTCTTCCTTCACTGTATCCATGAACCTCCTCTTTAGTCTTCCTCTAGCCCTCTTTCCTGGTGGTTCCAAACCCAGCATCCTTCTGCCAATGTACTCGGTCTCTCTTCTCTGTACATGTCCAAACCATCTCAGTCTGGCCTCTTGGACTTTATCTCTAACATGTGCTGTTCCTCTGATATACTCATTTCTGATCCTGTCCATCCTGGTCACTCCCAGAGACATCCTCAGCATCTTCATCTCTGCTACCTCCATCTCTGTTTCCTGTCTTTTCCCCAGTGGCACTGTCTCTAGACCAAACAGCATGGCAGGTCTCACTACTGTTTTGTACACTTTCCTTTCAATTTAGCTGAAACTCTCCTGTCACACATCACACCCGATACTTTTCTCCACCCATTCCAGCCTGCTTGAACACGCTTCTTCACCTCTTTTCCACACTCTCCATTGCTCTGGACTGTTGATCTTAAGTACTTAAAATCTTCCACCTTCTTTATCTCTTCTCCCTGTAACCTCACTTTTCCATTTGGATCCCTTTCATTCACACACATGTACTCTGTCTTACTCTGACTAATCTTCATTCCTCTTCTTTCTAGTGCAAACCTCCACCTCTCCAGCTTTTCCTCCACCTCTTCCCTCCTCTCACTACAGATTATTCTGATCTGAAAACTATTGAGCACAAATAGCTATTTTATTTTTGAAAAACACTGGGTTAAAGTATTAATTTCAAACAGGCAGTTGGCTGTCACTATAGGGTCACAATAGGGTTGAGCATCTGATACCGTTTAACCTTCCTGCCGGTTTAACTATAAAGAGAAGAAAACTATTCAATTTACAGTTAATGATCTGTGCAGATTTTTATCTGTCACATGGTCACATAGAAAAACTTACAACCAATCACACACACATTCGCACCTTTATGGAATATATTAACCAATCACCCTCATGAGAGTTTTACCAAGAGCAACTAAAATTTGTTGAAAAATAGCAAATACAAATACATTTCAGTTTTGAATTAAACTGACCATTTGACAACTATATTATAATAAGGTAAATAAACACCCTGATATATTTAGAAAAAAGATTTAAGAAAACCATAAAATCTTCTTAACTATTAGTCTAACTAAAGAACAGATCACTTGTCTGATGCAGGATGCATTAACAACATGAGTTGTATTTGTTATTAGAAGAATAGTGAGGATGTTTTTTTTGTAGTTGTTGACCATCTTATTTGAACCCACTCTTCACCTCCCACAGATGTATATAAACCAGAGCTTCAGGATTTACAGCTACACTTCCTAGATCTTCGATTTCAGACGTATTTTTTTTCTGCAGCGGTGGTCACTCCGGTGATAAATCAGGCACTGCAGGTAATTTATTTTTATATCTTCTCCCTTTGAGCTCCGGAACTGTAACACCTATACGGCAAAGCTAATTTCTTCCCTTTAAGGTCAGAAGTGGTTTTGGATGTAAATGCTCATTTTTCATGAGGAAATTTAATTTCATGCATCTAAAATGTGATACGAGCGCTAAGCAATCACAACACTCGTTCATTTGATTTATTTAAATACAGTCCAGAAAGTACCCTGAGAGCACATAACAAGCAGCCAGAATAAGCAGTATTTCTTGAAATCTTTGAATTCTTTGTCATTTTAGATTAGTAAAATTGACAAGTAAAAGAGAAGCTGTGACAGTTTAAATTTTAGAGTAAAAAAACATCAACATTGGTCATGAACTTTGTCTCTTTATCTTTCACAGTGAAGAAGCGTCTCTTTTCAGTCATGCAGGACGAAATGAAATTTATCATGTCTGGATGGAGACTCTCAACTTTGTTTGTATAGATTTAAATGAACAACTCTAAGTAAAAGTCTGTATAATTTTCTTGTCTAAACACAGTGTTTTACTAATATTGAACAAACATGCACAAAGCAGGTTAGAGACGGGAGGAATGAACGGAAGCTGTGCCTTTTATTCACTAATCGTTCAATTCCCAAATCAGTTCCGCGTACCACAACGACAGACCACAGCTGGAGCTTTGCCGTCAAACAAATTGAGCTGGATCAGGGGTTAAAAGTCCTTCACTGTGCCCATTTAACAAGCCGGCCCTTTGCTCCCTTAATAGAACATCTGTTGGTGCCATTCAGTTATAATGAGTGATTAAAAGCTTCCAATCGAGCGACAAGTGAGCCTGTAACGAGTCCTGTGCGGCCGCTTTCATGCCAGAAACACATGAGAAGGTCAACATGTGCACAAATAACACACTTCTTGCTTTGAACGCTGTAGGTGCTTGTGGGGAAACAAAGAAAGAGGCAGTGCACAGCAAATAGACCTTGCACGAGTCAGCGTTTTGTGTTCAATCAGAAGCATCGTTTGGCGTAGAATTGCACCCAAACAACGTTGTAGTGGGAGGTCTTATTCTATCTTCATAGTTTCCTTTGATAACCTCAACATTTGAAGACAAACTAAAGACTGGCATAGATTCAATCTAAATGTGGAATCCAATGGAAAGACTGCTTTTAATGTATTAAATGTGAAGACCAATAAAAGTTGATTTCATCATTTCAACTCCCAATTTGGAGGATGTGTTACATCAATTTCTGTTTTGACAATCCTCTAGTAACAACTCCACCACTCCAGTCTAACTTAGCTGGATTGTCTGAAACATTCATGGATGTAAATCTAGAGCCACAGGTACTACATTTGTTTGGTTCTAACCTTTTCGTTGTTGGATTGTACTTGTTACCGAGACAGAAATAAGTGCACTGATAGTAAGAAAACCTCTTAAACTTTAAGCAAAAACAAGGTCTTCACTGTGAAAAAAAAGTTGTCAAGTAACCCTCATGTGTAGTTTTACGTGGCTTATACAAGATTTTTTCTGATGCTCCCTTCAGATTCTCTCTTTTGCAATCTCAGGAATGAAAATGACATCATGACTGTTTCAGTAGCCCTGAGCGCCCATCACAAAGACATCTAAGACCAACTGACTCATAATAAGTTAGTCATTTGACCACCAACGTCACTGTAACCAAACCTATTCCAAAATGAAAATTGGTGCAACATCATGTGAGGATTGAACTAAAGTTAGGAACAAGATGAGTTGCAGATCAGAATTAGCAACGAGCTGTGTTGACAATGAAACGGCAAGCCGGTAGAGATGACTGGTTCATGCTGCTAACAGATGGAGCCCAGATGAAGCTGGTGTGCTTTTATAGTCTCTGAGAAACTATAGATCCTATTAGGTAAAAAAAAAAAAACGGAGCACGCCCCATACAATCCTGACTTTGGGCTCAGAAATCTGCAGTTTGACAGAATCCCTGCAGTGATCACAAAGAGTCACAGGTACAGAAACAAGTTAAAAGTTTGGATAGCCAACATTAGTCCATACTTTTGAATGATATTGGGATTCTTTTCCTTTAGCTATGCTATTTTTAGTCAGAATAGTAACATGAGAATTTTCTTAAGTATAGGTGGAAGAGGTCAGCAGAGATAAATAAAAAGAGATCTTGTTTCATTGGATCAAATCAATAATAGCGTCTCTAATGATAGCAAACATCATCATGTGTATTGTGTGTATCTTAAACACACAATACACATAACTGGAAGAGCAGATAGATACATTAGACTTTTATTGAACTGTTGGAGAGCTGTTATTGTGCAAGAACGACAGTGAGAGAATAAATGACTATTCAGTTTTAAGTCATAATCTCAAAAATATCAATTAGTACCCAGTTTGGGAACACATGTTGCCCAGATGACATGGCCCCTTTTTTGCAGCAAAACAGGCCAGCTTGTAAATCTCAACATTCTCAAAATCTTCTTAATTACTTAAAAAGTTTACCTTTTATCAAAACTAAACTCAAAATTACCTCTCACCTGCTAGCTGATGAAATGAGCATTGAGCGATCCTGGTTACTACTCATCGGAATATGCTGGTCCAAAGAAATGTTTGATTTTAAAGCAGATTGTAGATGTTAACAGCAGAAATTATGTCTCCACTGGGACTTCTGGCAACCACACACCAATACAGTACATCCATCTGAATAACTCAGGGTTTTGCTAAGCTCTACCCCATGAAGGCTAAATTATTTAATCATTCCCAATCTTATTTCAAATCAACCTTAGGAGTGCATTCCAACATTTTCAACATTTTTTGTTGCCTTGGTTCGACATCACTCAAGGCATCTTTTTTAAGTGACCTTTCATTTAAATCTCAATGATATCTCCTGTAACTCATTCTAATACACCATCATTATGGTCTATTAAAAAATGTCAAATTGTTCTGAAGAAAAAAATAACTAAATCATATGATCTCCAGTTAAACACACGTAAAATTCCCTGGTGTTATAAGTGAGCACTGGAAAAAAAAATTGTGGTATTCGCTGTCAGCATTTATTATACGTCCCGTGTGCCAATTACTAATGAAAGACTATGCTAACATTTCTCCAACTGATGAAAAATTACACCCAAGTGGCTTGACTTTTAATGCTGCCATTGGCTGATCTAAATACGATCCATGACACTTTAAGAAGACGGCTGATTCAGTGTCTTTCAGCTAACTTGTTAGTTTCACATTGACAGATGTTACATTCCTGCTGCACACAGTTCACCTTAAGATTTTGACAAGCGCCTTTTGTTTCGCCTTCTGACATGCTTTTCTAAGGTTGGCAGAAGCTAAACAAACCCACACACACTGAGTCAAACTGCAATGTCATCTGTACTGTAAAGCAGTGCTCTGTGGCTTACTAATGATGCCTGTCTATAATGAGGAGGATCAGCATTGCAAGGCTTAATATTTTCTGCTGAATGGGGCTGTTCTGGATTCTTTGCTTACCATCCTGGTGTTTGAGTGTGATTACTGTAAAGGTTGTAAAGAAAAGAAACTAGAATCTCAAATGATTTCAAAATATGGGGTTTTGCAGAGTATTGTAGCGAGTATGTTGCAGTATAATGAGCTGCACACACAGTTGTATCCTTAATATAGCACATTTCCTTTGAAAGTAAGCAGGAGGAAGGAAGGGTACACCCTAAACAGGTCACCAATTTGTTGCATTAGGTTAAATGGCAGCAATATGGAATTATTCTATTCAAACCTTATCACACGAGAAATGTAGCTTGCAGATAATATGTTGACGTTTCACTGACCAAAACAACTATTTAATATAATAGAAATCAGTTCTATTACTGTACATTGCCACCCTTCTGCTTTACTCACATCCTTTTTTTTTTTGTTACGTATCTGTTCTTCTTAGTTTTCTGAGTCTAAATGCTACATCACAGACTTAATAGGAAGAACTCAAGGGGTATAAATGCTGACTTTTGTAATGCAGCGTAACAGTTGGAAGAAAGAAGGTCATAACTTATAGATTATCACTTAATTTGGCTGTCAGCTGGGTTGGCCGGGTCAGAAGAACAGGACAAAGAGATTTTAATTAGACTTACAACTATTCATCAAGGTACTATTCTATAAGCCCAGTGGTCAGGAAGAGGTGATACTTTTTAGTTATGTAATTAGAAAGACCAAGCACTGAAAAGTTCTTTGAGGCCATTTAGCGCTGTACTGATTGTCAAATGATCCCTAAAAATGCAAATTAGGTTTAAAGTCCTCCTATAGCTGGTAAATGACATCTTCTAAGTTCAATTGACCTGATTTTTTTTTATATATATATAAAAATTTATATATATACATCATAGTTCCCTATTTTTAAAAAAATAATATAGGAACTCAAAATGAGTTTAAACTCTTCACTTATTTCTTTTAAGTGAAATTGAAACCCAGAACATTTTGGTCGCTATGATGGCTATAAGAAAAATAGAAGAAGCTATTTTTTTTTAGATGAAGAGATAAAGACTTTCTTATTTCTGTTATTTGAGATGTTTGCAAATACTGATTTCATGCTGGCTTCAGTTTCTCAGCTTCCAGCAGCTGTCCATTTGGCCCCAGTCCACTCACCACGCTGGCAGGAACGCACTGGTTACAAACACACTAGTGACTCTTGGATGATCATTCTGGGACCCAAACAAGTTGGATGCTTTCACTTCAGCTGCTGCTGCTGGTTTGTCTCTCACCAGTAGGTTCGGTTTTCATTTGCAAGGTTTCTGGAGGATTTTTTTGTTCATGTTGTCACACTAGCCTAAACGGGAAACAACTCTAGTGCTTTTCCCCACACGTTAATCAAAGTGAATGGACACTAGACAAAACTTGCATGTAACAATTGTTTCGGTTACGTATCTGTCAGTGGAAGGATACATTAGGATAAATAAATGTCCTTGCTGTAGATTCAGTCACTCTGGAAAAACCAAGAGTTCCTACCATAAACTGCAAGCGTAATATGGAAGCTTCTTCATTTGGTGAAGGCTCTAGGTGGCGCCACTCATTTTCATTTTACTCCAATTTTATACAACAACAAATCAAGAACCATTGGCAAGAACCTGACAAAAAAAAAAAAAAAAGTCAGAGAATCAGTGAATATAAATGACACCAGAGGCAAAGATTTGTTTGGGTTTGTTTGTTGTTTACGAGCTTAGCACGAGGAATGACCAAGTTACACAGTGTGTGTTAGCAACCATTTCTAAAACTGAGTGTTAAGTGCCAGAACAAGCACAATGTTTAGAGAGCTTTCAATTCACTGATTGTTCTGCTGATGATGGGATTTGGGAAAAATTTCATTTTCCAGATGACTTCATCACAGATGAAGAAGATGGGATGGCCAAACACAAATGCTGACGCATCAATGCATCAATTTCAGAAACTGATTTGACGAATTTCTGACACACAGACTGATTGAGTGAAGCGTTGTGTTGCCTTTAGACAAGCAGAATTGAGATTGCAGACTGTATACATTCCCCTCCTTTGCGTCAAACATTAATTTCAAATTGGTTATTGTTCCTCTATTTTGTAAGTTTGCGGCACAGAAACGGCGACAATCGCTAACAGTATCTTTGAAAATTCTCAAACACACTTGTCCTTTAACTCCCTATAGCAATTCTGAACGCAAGCATACAAACCCCTACACATCCTGTTCATCTTTGAAGAGTTTTTATGACACCATGTCAGATGATTCCCCCCTCTGCACCCACCCTCTAAGCAACCACGCTTCCTCAGACTTCATTATCCCCAAGCTGGCTGGACCCGCCGTGGTCAGAGCAGGTGCTGGATCAATGGGCTTAGTAACTGAATGAGACAAAGGCTAAACTTCACATACACACACACCAAGGATGCTGGCATTTCAGGCAACATGCTTACAGAGCAACACCAGCTTCCCCTTTGAGACAGACACATCAGTCTGGACTCAGCTGTTTCCAGTGAGAACCAGAAGCACTTTGTGTGACAAGAAAAATAAATGTAGTGGAGGATTTTTTTTTCCAGAAATGGCCTTGACATGTTGAACAGACAAATAAACGGATGTGAGAGGCTAGCAGGGTTCATTTGACCTTTCCATTTTCTTCCTTGCTGGGTCTTTACTGTTGTTTTTCTTGCACACGCACCACCTGATTCCACTACAGCTGGACTCACAGTGAAAGGGAAAACTACAACAGCTGAAAACTGGGATAAATGCGTGAAACCGGTCATAAAACCCAGCTCATTTTACAGATAAATGTCATGATTTTAAACATCTTTAAAGCATTGTTTTTAAAGTAAAACCAACCAGTCAGTCAACTGACAGTTTCAGGACCAGCAAGTTCAAGCTGTTCAACAACTTTCAGTCACTTTTAAATAGTGAGAGGCCCGATGCCAGGCCAAACCAACACCGCATAAACACTTAGTCAACGCTAGTTAAAGTAAGGGGTAATTACCCAACAGTGACGACAATCAGTGCTTATAAAGCCAGTCATCTTATTAAAAGAGGGAGAAAACGACACCCCCGGGATCGTTCAGCCATGTGTCAGCCACATACACTGATTAAAAATTATATCAATTCAAAGAGAGGAGAGATTCCCCAAAATTCCAAGTTTCAGACACTAGGTTTATTTAAGTTTTGCTAAAATAGTTACCTTCAACTTTCAGCATAGTGAAAGTAGTTGTTACAAAAAATAATAATAATGATGCATTGAACTTATATAGCGCTTTTCTGGATACTCAAAGACGCTTCACATATGCATTATTCATTCACTCCATACAACCATTCACACACACATTCACTCCTGATGATGGGAGCTACCATGCAGGCGCAGACCACTATCATCAGAAGCAACTAGGGGTTCGGTGTCTTGCTCAAGGACACCTCAGCATGGACTCTGGGCGGGGGAGACAACATTTTATGGTAAGGAGACTTGTGGTAAGGACAACATCTTGTGGCAAGGAGTTGGCTCAGTGGTACGATGTCCGTCCTTAGATCCGAGACACCGGTTCAATTCCCACTGGGCCCATGCCTAAGTGTCCCAGAAAAGACACCTAACCCCAGTTATTCCCGCCAATGGCACGGTCATATCTGCCTGCTGCGCAAAGTAATTTCCCCATGAGAGATGAATAAAATACGATAAGTTAAAATTGATGTTTTGTCCAATTTTTAAAACCATCTTTAAATCATTCAAAATTATTATTAATATTATTTTATTTTTCTTTTTTACAAAATTTCAACCAATTACTCCTCAAGAAATTTAAATGGTAGACAGTAAATCTATGTTTAAACTTTCGGTTTCAAATCTTGATCCTTGAATCTAATTATGGCATAAACCCACATCATTGGCTAATAAGTCCAAGTTGAAATAAAACAAGACAATTCCAAACTTTAAAAGTTTGATATGGTGTACTGGTGTATTTAACAGCTCATAATTGCACTTGCTGCATGTAGTTACTGGAATACAAAGTGATTTTTGTTCTTTCTGTACAAAAAGTTAAATAGATCAGCCTAAAAGGAGAAATAACTCTCTGATATCGCAGCACATTAAAGGATGCTCAAGTCTAAATGTGTTCGTTAGTCACTTACCATTTGCGACTGGCTCCTGGGGCTGCCATTGATATCCTCCACCTTCTCATTTGCTGTGTGAAAAAGGAAATGAAGAAATGAGATCCCATTCTGAGCAGTAACATTTACGCATTCTCTGACTTTTAAGTTGACGTGTGCGAATCCGGCGGGAAAGCTCTGCTGACATTAACGAAGAAGCACGTGTGTGGAGGTGCATGAGTGCACAAGCGTGTTGAGGTGTGGTGGAACACAGCAGAGGTCTGGGAAGCAAAGCTGCCTAATTCGTCAGCTGCCGCCAGAGAGTTACTGACAGGCCAGCTTGGCCTCATTGTCTGTTGGGCGAGGGAGGGTAAAGTTTCAATCTAACAGAGAAGGAGTGAGATAGAAGCTGTGGAGAATGGAACAGAAAGGAAGTCAGACAGAAAAAAAAAGATTTAGAAAGTCAGACGGCATGTGTAACACTGGGGAATGTGTTTGTATGCAAGAGTGACAGACAGAAAAAGAGACAGAGACGGCTTAAAGTTTCAGAAAGGGATCAGGACACACACAAAAAAAGAGCCAAGATGAAGACAAAAGTGTTTCAGAAGTAGCAAGATGATTTCAGATTATGTGTCAACATTTTTTCACCAATTTAGGATTGATTTAAAAAAAAAAACCTTCATAACTACCCAATGTAACTATAAACCTTTTATGGATTTCTTCAGAATGTTTTCATTCATAATTCTTTTGGGTGAAGATGCTCTTCCGATACACATGCAAACCTATAAAGCTTGAATATGAAATAGACTACAGTGTGTATTCATTTTATATATGACTAAACCAAGGGAGGATGTGTAGGAGAAGGGAGTGGGCATTTCAGAAAGGGCATAACCATTAATCTGACTTCTGCCATTTATTTAAGGGCATAAGATTTTTTAATTTAAGATATAAAATTTGATTTAACTGTAAGATATTTAGGGTAATTTGCCAAAACACTGCCACAATAAGTTGTGACTTATTTCCATATATTACTCTCTTCACTAAGTCTCGCTACCGGAGGTCTTTCTTCCCGTACGTGATCGGGCTCTACAACGACTCACTTAGCAGATAGATAGTTGTTGCTGTGACACACAAATTTTCCATGTGCGGGATGATTAAAATATATTCTGATTCTGATTCTAAGTAACATGAGCTTTCGGAGGTTTGCAAAATGTACGAATTGTTAAACAATCAAACCCCCAAAAAACAATAGTACAATTAAAAGTAAAAATTTATGAATGTTTCATTCATCTTCTGAACCGCTTATCCTTAGTTTCGCTCTATCTCCCACCCTGGTTAATGACATCAGTGTGTGTTTGGCACGTAACAGGGTCGCAGGGGGTGCCAGAGCCTATCTCAGCTGATTTCAGGCGAGAGGCAGGATACACCCTGAACAGATCAGATCACCGGTCTGTTGTGGAGCCACACACACAGAAAACCATCCATATACAATACCTACTCATTCCCAGGGGCAATTTCCCAGTGGCCAATTAACTTAACATTCATGTTTTTGGAGGATGGGGAGAAAATGGGGAGAATATACAAGCTCCACACAGAAATGCCAGGGTTTCAAGACTTGTTCCCACTCTGGGACTCAAACCCATAACCTTCTTGCTGTGAGCCCACCGTGCTAACCACTGTACCATTATGCAGCCCGATAAATGTATTAATCGAAATATGGTAAATTTTCCACCCGCATTTTTGGACAAAGAACATGTAAAGTTGAGCTTAAAGCAAAAAAATCCTGCCAAAAAAAAAAGCCAAAAATGACTTATTACAGCTTTTTTGAGGGAGAATGGGAAAATAATATTTTTGTTCTGGGAAGTTTCGTGTATAGGACAAAAAAAAATCTGCCTAAACTTACACCTAATTTATCTTCCACAGACACTTTGTCAGAAGTTAATCACATCTGTTTTAACGAAGAGTACTCCTCCGGCCTCCCTTTAAGATGTATAACTATGCTAAAGCAATTTGGAAGAGGTTAATTAAAGTATGAAAGTAGATGCTGATGTGTGTAAAGATAAATATGATGGCAAGATGCATTGCCAATAAAAACCTTGTTTCGTATGTCTGTTATGTTTACATGAAGATGCAAATGTTAGTTTTGCTCACCCTTACAAAAAGTTAACCAACAATCTAATTGTTTTGTGCATCAGTTTGTGATGAGCTGTGATTGTGTTGGAAGACACAGTCTCCCCTGCAGCGATGTTCATGTGTGAGAAGCACCTAATGAGTTTTTAATCTAATAACGACAGACTTTGGCTCGCCAGATATGACGAATCCTGCACAAGTAAGGCGGTGAGGAAAGCTTCCTGGCTCAGACGTACAAGTAAAAAGTGGATAATCAGGATGAGTAAGACTAACAAGATTAGAACTTTTACATTGTAATCTCTTAAACTATTCTCCAAGAGAGGTAATCGCATTACTCCTAAACGATTCAGAGTAAGTTTTGAGAAGATAAAGTCAGACAGGAATAACAAAATGAAAAGAAATTATATTGGAAGCAGTAAAACAAGACTAACCTCTAACCAACTTGTATTTTTGACATGTGTAGAAATACATACCTATAATCTGAATGATCTGTGCCAGTAAGACTCCATCGGTGACGTCCTGGCTCAGGTCCTTGATGAGGCGTTGACAGCCAGACTTGGCCAGATAGTGATTGGCCCAGTCGGTGTAAATCTGAAACAACAGAACAAGTCATCATTGTGTGTCACAAACATTTAGTTAATTAGACAAATCAACCCATTGGCGAGACATACGCAGACGGAATTACACAAATTCCAAAAAAAATCTCTCCATGATTTAACATTTTGAATTGCAACCATAAACTCTTAGCAGCCTCTTTGTCCCTCATTAGAGCCGATGAGATGTCTGATAATAAAGACTTGGTGCAATCGGAGACAGACACTTTTCAGCAGCTGTTGCGATTTAACCAGACTCCAGAGATGAAAGATGTGAATCAAATTTGGCCTCCGAGAGCTTCCACCCAAGGACACACAGCCTAGTACAAAAGGTAGAAGTGGCGACGAAGGGTGGAGAAAACAATGTCAAGATTGATTGTGTGTCTTTGCAATGAAAATGTGAAACAATGTGGAAACAAGCATCATACTGTCCACCCAGAAAAGAAGTACTTTCTTCTTTTTGGCCTAACAGTTGAAACTGCAGGGAAAAAAACGAGGCTGCTGCAAATAGGCTTGTTTACGTTTCTTTAAAACAGGGTTATAGTAGAATTCAAAATTATGAATGATGAGAATCCTCTCATACATCTAATATGCTGTAAAAAGTTGGAAAACTTCTGATCAAAACACATCCTTTAAAGCATAATGACACCAAACAGTGATTCCATTTTACATTTTCTTAAACAAAGTTTAAGTTTTTTTGGGGGGAAAAAAGCTAATAAAACCAAACCACCATTCATGATGAAATAATGTTTTCTAAACCACACAGATTAAAGCAGCTTTTTGGCATTTTCTTTGTTCCTCTTAAAAGTGGGGAGAAAAAAAACTATAGGAAGTTGCTGGTTCTTAGAAGTTTATAAGTTGTGGTTTTTCTTCAATGAAAGTCTGAGTGGTTTTCTTGATAACCAAAGACGTTCAAAGACACATTTTTATAAACACATGCAAATACACGAGATGTAGAAATGAATATTTCTGTACATATGTACATATGCACATAGATCAAGGGGGAAAAAAAAACCCCAACCCATTATTTTTCGTCCGTCCATAAATTTCACTGTAAAAGCATGCACAAAAAATATTTTTGATCACACAAAGCTAACATGACACATTTTACCAATGAAAGACTACCGTAAAAATTAGAATAATAGAATTTAAAAAAAAAGAAAAAAAAGCCATTCAGATATACTGAGAAAAAAAGTGACTGCCAGAAAGAAAAAAAAACCCTCTTGTTAACCAGCTGGGTTTTTTGTTGAAACTACCAAACTTCCAAGACAGCCTCCATGGGGAGCTGACCACAGGAACACGGCCAACTGGACAACCTGCCCTGCGGTACAAAGATGCCTGCAAGAGGGATCTGAAGTTGTGCAACATCAACACAGTAGATCTCGAGTCAGTGACCTCTGACCGCTGTAGCTGGCATGGAACTGTCAAAATTGGTATCATGCAGGCCGAGGAGAACAGAGAGATCCAGTGCGAGGCCACGAAGACCCCTCTTATAGCAAAAAAAGTCAGTCTACCACTGTTCCCCTCATGACTCATACCGCCTATTACATTTGCAGCAAGTGTAGTAGGAGCTGCAGCTCCCGTATCAGCTTAGTCAGCCACAGCCGATGCTGCACAAACAGATATGTATCCAGGTGCAGTCTCTATTGTCTGGATGCCAACCAACCCAATAAATAAGAATTCTGAGTTTTGCATCTTGATTTATTGCGTAAATTTGTGCAATGGTTCAAGGAGATTAAAGAGTATTCACATTTGAAGTTTTTTATTTATACTGATGACACCCTGCTAATAATTAACATATTTTGATAAATGACATTTAAGTGATCATTTTTAAAGCAAGATATATGATCAGTTTTGTTTGAGCTTGAATGAAAAATTCAAACGGTAATTTAAAAGCCACTACGGCAATCAAGAAACGTGTCTAAATAAAAGTGGTTCACGTGTAAAGTAAAAGTTAAATAAGTTTTTTGTAAAAAGCATCAATGAGTTACTGTAAAGGTGGAAATTTTCCAGATCAGGGAGTATTTGATGAAAAGTTTCCTGAGGTCAGCGAATTTAAGAGAGGAAACTCATTTGCTTCTTTAATACATTAACTGTTGTTGACAGTTAATGTGACTTTGGTATGTAACTTTAAAGCAAATAAACCTGAAATCTCAATATTGATCCAGTTAGTGATGATAAAAACTGTTTATTCCTCAAACTAGAAGGAAACCTAGAAAGTCTTGGCTTTAAAAGTGACCCAACACCTCTTTCTGTTTGAGCTTTCTGACAGCAGTCAAACATCAAAGAGGCACTTTTCAAACCGCTCACTCCTTGTCTTTGGTTGAATACAAAGTCAGTGATCCGTTACCACTCTGACCCCTCTGTGGGACTGTCAGCTTCCTGTGCTCATTAACCTATACTGTCTGAATGCCGGTCACTTTGGGAGGCAGAGGCTAGTGCTGCGACTCAGACTAAACATCAGCAGGAAGACTCAGTGATGCTGACAGAGACTGCACACATCACACATGCTGGATGAGAGAGCAAACATGCACACATGCAATCATCCAATACAATACCCCAGCAAGCCATCTAAAGGTTAACACAAACAGATTCCTCCACCTCTTAGCAAATCTCTTTCCTCTCTTTCGGCAGCGAGAATCAATCAACCAAAGTCCTCGACTCTGCTGATGTTCTCCTAATTGCAGCATGAAGTCTCTCTTTTCTGCTCGGCTCTACCTGCTCTGCAATCCCAGCCAGCTCCTTTCCCCGGACCAGATAAACTGCCTTCAACAGTCTGATCACAATGCAGTGACTACGGCTACGCAGGTATTATTGGTGGAAACATGTAGTGTTACACTCAGCCTCAGGAGGGAGCCATGTAAAAGGAGAAAGATATAATGGTGTGGTTGGAAAAGGTGAAGTAGGAGAGGAAGTCAAACTGAGAGGGATTTTCTACATTGACTACAGAGTAATAATGAATGTATTTCCTCTGAATGCTTGTAAATGAATAGGCTTTTTAATCAGGGCATCATTCCAAAACACTCAGGTACATCAGAGCCAAAATGAAGTCACACAAGACTTTTTAGCTGTGTCATGCTGTTTGATATTAGCTTACTGAGGAAGAAAGGTCTTTTGTGGTTGCGCTGGCTCAAAGATCCCCAATTGGCAAGGCGACCGCTTATCGTAATTAAAGAAAAACATGCAGCTGCATTAAGTAAATGAGTAATGAGACTTTAGAATCAATAAGACTTCCATGCGATAGAGTTTCCTCCTTGACTTTCAATCACATTTCCATCTTTGTGTCATTACAAATTGGTGGTGCTGCAAATAGCCGAGATCAGATGGTAGCATCAAGGCAGACACGGTTTATGGGGTCAAGTAGCAGAAGACAGAAAATCAGTACTGGCCTCGGTATTTAACTGACAGCTGTTCTCAGACGGAGAAATAAATATGCAGCGTTTGACAGTTTCTGTCTCTTTGGAAGAGAAATATTCCTGGGGGACTCGATCGATTGGTCAAGTTCTAGGTTAATGAGTTAATGGTTGCAAATACAAAAACTTTTATTGATGTTCTGGTTTGATAAAGGTCAATCAAGTAGTTCAAAGAATCAATAAGAAGATCAGGTTTTAGTAGAATTCAATAGAATTTAGTTGAGGTCCCAAAAAAACAAGTGGAGTACTCCATTTTATTGTCTTCTTCTTCTTTCAGCATTTCCCTTCAGGGGTTGTCATAGCAAGTCAGTTTGTTCCATCTAACCCTATCTGTTGCATCCTTTTTGGTCACACCAACTATCTTCATTTCTTCCTTCACTGCGTCCATGAACCTCCTCATTGGCCTTCCTCTAGTCCTCTTTCCTGGTAGTTTCAAATCCAGCATCCTTCTTCCAATGTACTCTCTCTCCTCTGCACATGTCCAAACCATCTCAGTCTGGCCTCTCGGACTTTATCTCCAAAACCTCTAACATGTGATGTTCCTCTGATCCTGTCCATCCTGGTCACTCCCAGAGAGATCCGCAACAACTTCATCTCTGCTACCTCGATCTTTGTTTCCTGTCTTTTTCTTAGTGCCACTGTCTCTAGACCAAACAGCATGGTCGGTCTCACCACGGTTTTGTACACTTTCCCTTTCATTTTAGCTGAAATTCTTCTATCACACATCGCACCTGCTACTTTTCTCCACCCGTTCCAGCCTGCCTGCACACGCTTCTTCACCATTGCTCTGGACTGTTGATTCTAAGTACTTAAAATCTTCCACCTTCTTTATCTCTTCTCCCTGTAACCTCACTTTTCCATTTGGGTCTCTCTCATTCAGTCACATGTACTCTGTTTTACTCTGACTAATCTTTATTCCTCTTCTTTCTAGTGCAAACCTAAACCTCTCCAGCTTTTCCTCCATTTCTTCTCTACTCTCACTACAGATAACAATGTCGTCTGCGAACATCATTTGCAGACATTTGTACTCCATTTTACTGTAAAGGAATAAATCTTCGACATGTCCTCAAAGAATCAAAGAGTAGTGCGGTCTATTTGTAAGTCCTGCTTTTAACAGCACATTTAAAAAGAAAGAGATGTGGGAATACTTTTAGTGGTCAAATTAAAGACCCTCTGGTGTAAACAAATGCCCTCTAGTGAAGAGAAATAAAATAAACGTAACCAGCTCACAACACCTGGAAGTTGTTCCAACAATAAAACATATGGGTGTTTCTGCTCATTTTAATGCATCTCTATTCCCTCTCAAATCAACACAAGCTTCCCACAAACCCATCTAATCCAGAGGTAATAGCAACCAGGCTGCGTTCCAAGGTGGCTTTACTCCAATCCTGCTAACACCCACCAGGGGAAATTTGTGTTCATAACGTGTGTAGTGAAGACTCGAAGTTTGTAGAAATACATTTTCATTGATAAGAAATAAAAACATTGTCTTTATTTGAGTAACGACATCAAAAGTAAAGGGTTTGACTTAAGGAACATCTGAGAGTCTCTCTTTCTGAAGCCAGTTAGAAACCATCCTAATAAGTTTGATTAGAGGATTAAGAGCTGAAGGAATGAATCGATTGGATTTATAAAACTTTCAAAGTTCTTATAAATCACAGGATTAGGAACCAGTCAATTAACATCCAAGACAAATCCATTTGAAACATAACTGTCCCATTTTTTCTTTCAGGTGTGCATTATGTCTTTAAGACAATCTATATCTTAACCAGGGGAATTTCAACCATCTGCATGTTGAAAATACTTTAATATTGAGCCCGAGAGGTTAAAAAAAACGTCTTGTGCTTCCAATTCACTATTGGACAACTATTGGGATTATGTTTATAGATGGCAGGAGAAGACCATGTATATTTAAATACCGAATAATCACAAATCTCTTGCTTTAATCTGACCAGTCGTTTGGCTATTTTAGTAACTTTTTCGATCGACAATTGCCATAAGTGGATGGTCAGCAGAAGTTAATGAAGATTATTCACACTAAATGTGAAAGTGAAATCAACACAAAGACCAAAAAGTGAAGATCTGAAGAAATATGCTGGTAAAGAAACTTCACAGTACTGAATAAAAAAACCCAGAGCTAGACAACAGCAGAGAAGCAGGAATAAAGAGATAAGTTTGTGGATTTATTTGGGAGTCTGTCAGCGGTTACCGGCGCAAATTACAGACAATTGTTTGCCAAAGCAGTAGAATTTCACCGATCGCATGGAAGTAGCTTTCCATCATTTCCTGCCAGGAAAAATTCTGCAAGACCTCTTATCATTCTGTCACACAGCAACAGTTTGGCCAGTGAAGGATGAATCATTACTATCTTCAAGCTATGAAACAAAACTATTACAAACCTCAGTGACTGAGATTATCAACTGCAGAGATGGAATTGTTTTAGTCTGTGCTCTGCAGGCAAAAAAAGTTGGGAAAATTCTGCAAAAACAATTGACCAACATCAGATGTATTGATATATAGGTACATGACAGAGCAACCGCCTCCTAAAGGCGCAGGAGCAATTCCATCTGACATCCACAAACATGTCCAGGTAACAGCAGCCTTGACCACAAACAGGAAGAAGAGACTTATGTTTTTTATCAGTGCTGATAGATATTTTATATTTCAGGACAGAATGCTGTTATCAGTGCTCCATCTCATCTGATCCCCTACCTCACCTCCACTGCAGACTGTATGAAGATCATCTGCCACACCCTACAAATCAGATTTGTCTTTCCCTGGATTTAAATTACCAGTCCTAGGTACATTATGCCTGTCCAGCCTACTTTTTTCTTTTTAGGAAAATGACTGTTTACTTGATATCCCCTGAATCATAGTAACAGATTCCAGCTGTGACACGGGCTGGAGGGATTTTGAGTTTTCCTGAGTTGATGCACCGTCACGTCACATTCAAATCGTTTTTTACATGCTCACAAACAATATGTCATTTCACCATGGAAACCTCAGCATGTGAAGCAACGTCTGGCTCATCGCTTCGGTGGCTTCCGATCCAGACCCTGCAATCGTGCTGGTAATGACACACACATAAACACATCTTTACAAACTCATCTCTCATGCTAGTTTCTATTCAAGGCTTCACAAAAATCCTCATGCACAAAAAGCAAAAAAGAAGAAATGATCTGTCTACATCTATTTTAGCCTTAACCATCTTGAGAGGGTGACTAAATAAAAAGCAGCAGGTATCTGAGTGGCACCGGGGGGTCGACTCTCCCTTTATCTAAAAGAACAAAAACTTGGTCCAAAGGTTAAGATCAGTGCACACCTCAGCATGGTGGTAACAGGCGTAATTGAGGGTTTGTGTCAAACGGTGGGATGAACTTTCCTGTTTGGAAGTGGTGAGGAGACCTTAAGAAGCATTCAGCTGACACCCAGTTATTCTGGGATGCCACAAAGCCTCTTTCAGCCCGTCTCAACCTGTAACCTCCCACCAACCCATACAAATAAATCAAAAGAAACAAACAAGCAAGTGTCATTAGGTTTTCCTGATCCAATGTTTGCTCTAAGTACATAATGGGTGGAGATGTACAAAGAGAAGCTTATGATAAAAGCAAGCCTCAAATGATCCTGTCAAGTATTTTTCATTCCATAACATTTAAATATTTCTCAAAACAGATTCCAACAAAAAATTCAATCAAGACAATGTGACGTCCACATGTGTGAGTCACTGCTTGCTGGTTCAGATTAGTCATACTTCCTCACATCGGACAGGATTCCTGTTCATTAAATTAAGATGATTCAGCTGCTACTTTCACTGGTTGTGGTTGGTTGACAACTTTGAATGAGAAATGGGAAAACTTTAATTTGCAACTGTGCCCGGAAAAATGGATAAAATAGTTTCTGATTGGCAGTAATGAAAGGTGACCGAATATAACGAGAGTGCCAATGACTTTAAAAGAGGGGAAGCAACCCAGACAACCTGCAACAGGTCCTTACCACTATACGGTACACATTCCCAAAGCCAACTGAGTATTCAGCAAAGCCACTTATAGCTACAATCTTGATCAGGTATCAGGTCCCGTTGAACACACCTGGCTCTTGTTTTTCTCAAGCCAATTTAACCGTTGATTCATATGCAGCCCACAACACGTCTGCTTGACTGGAGAAAGCCATCTGCTATTTGAGAGACAAATCACAGTAGATTGCCAGATTAATGGGTTTTTGATTGAGAACCGGCCGGGCTACAAGGAGGCCCAGCCTGTTGTTTTTATTACCAGGCTTCAGAGAGGACGAGGACAGGATGGTGACACCACGCCTGACCACTTAGCAAACCCGTCGCATGGCTTCACGGCAGATTAGTTCTGAAATTCTGACCAATGTATTCGGCTTCAGTGATTAAAACAATAAAAATACAAAATTGTAACAAATTGTGAGCATGAGCACAATTTCCTCTTAAGTGCTTGGGCTGGCTTCAAAAAACAAATCATTCCTTCTCACTAATCCATTTCTTTTACAAACTCTCCATTCTCCTGTAATCCTTCAATGGGGTTGGGTTGAAGTTTTAAAAATACCTTATTAAAGTGGTTTAGGGAGCAATTTTGTTATTGGTGAAGGAACATCTGAAAAGCTCATAAATCAGCTCAGACGACGAAAGGAAATCTGTTTTTCAACATTAGCTCAATGAATATGATGGACTATGTTAACTTTACTAAAGAGAGTTTTTATCAATGTTTTTTTTTAAATGAAAGAGGATGTGGTGTTGTATGGTTAGAAGAAAGAGTGGATTATCCTTTATTCAACCACTACAATCAGTTTTATACAAAGTACATACCCACCGAGCCACCATCAGAGGGCACCACACAGCCTCTACATCCAGCAGTTTCTACAGCTGCCGAGGGTCATATGTTGGACTTAATGAGTCATGTAAGGATCATCTGTGAATCACAGTTTAGGAGTGAAAGCCAGAGCTGCCGGCCACTTCAAAAGCTCGGTGGCTTTGGTTTTTTGGTTAGTAATGAGGCATATTTCCCGGTGTTCACTGTAGCCAGAAGATATAAACCAGATCCTTCGTGTCAAAACCTTGGAAGAACAGATTTTTTGTGTGTTTATGGAATGTGTGAAATTTCCATCATGGATTTAGCAGATGATGATAAAAACAATGTTGTTTTCTTTTCGGAATCAGCTAGATTTAGTGGTCTCTCTTATCCATAAGTCAGTGAAGACTAATAGAAGCAAACGCAACTGGAAAGAAAAACGCTGTAGTATGCAAAAAAAAAGCCTGCACACACTGTGATCAGTATGCTTAGCGGTAGGTGTATCGCTCAGGTTGTGAAATGAGTCAGACGAGCTGTGCCTGAGTCTTCGGGAAAGTAGAAGAGGTAAAAAAATGTAAAACAAGATTACATGATGAGGTGGGCATCCATCAAAGATGACCGGAAGCAACTCACACATCCTTCTCACTCATTTTGAATACCTCAAAAATGTTCAAATTACTTAACAAACCTCTACATGCAAGGACAAATAAATTAGAAATCTGAACTTTCTGTGAGGCCATTGTGAGAAAGTTGAGGTTCGAGTCCCAGGCACTCTCCAAAAACATGCATGTTAGCTTGATTGTCTGCCATGAAATTTCCCCTAAGAATGAGTGTGTGTGTATGGTTGTGCGTGTGTGGCCTCACTACAGACTAGTGTCCTATTCGGAGTGTACCCTGCCTCTCGCCTTCAATTAACCGGAATAGCCTCCAGCAACTGGGACCTTGTTTGAAATAAGATGAAGCTTTAAGATTTTGATTAGAGAGAGAGAAATATACTTCATTCATCCCTCAACTGGGAAATCTGTGTGTTGCATTACACAGTAGCAGGTTGCCACGACGGCACCAATGGTGGGAGAAACAGAGGTTAGCTGTCTTCTCCAAGGACACCTAGACATGAGCTCAGTGGAATTCGATCCCGCGAACTTCTGGTCCAACGGCGAACGTTCTACCAATGAGCTATAGCCTCAATGTAAATTAGTTGAAGTATTTACATTGTTTTTTTTTTATTTATTATTTAAATGAACAATGACTCACACATTGAGATCTGAAAAGGTCTTTCACTTGAAAAATAGTTTCAATCCTTGATGGATTCTTGTCATAAATAATAGTGTTTAAATTGGATTTAAAACTATTTTCTTATAAAACTTTCTGCAGTCCAGCAATTAATTCAGCCAATAATGAACTACTGGTATATTATAGAATTCTAGCACTAGATATTAGACACTAATATTATTTTAATCCAATCTGCTCGTATGTTTGGTAAATAGACCAAAAGGTAGGACTTTGCTCGTCCAAACTATCGCTCACTCTTTGGGGAAATTTGTGATTCTATTTCAAACCCAGACGAAGCCTCATCTCGCAGCAGTTCCAGTAACAAACTAACTTATGCAATCTGCAGACATCAAAGAAAAGCTCTGAGCAAAAACACCAGTTAGGTAATGAATTTTAGTTCGGTTATTTGTATCCAGCAGCCTGGAGATTCACTATGCGAGAAGTGTGGATGTGTAAAACATCTGGAACCGGTGGTCCGTGACTGGGCTCTGAAACACAGGTGACTGCTGCTGAGTCACAAAGTAGATCATAGCTCGCCCCTCTTGGAAACGCTGTGGCCTTTTACTCAGACTGCAACTTATTCATTCTTGACTTGTGAGTCAATGCTGACATTTGTTTTTCCTCCTTTCTTTCCCAACTCTCTGGTGTTTGATTGTGACCTTAGATGTGTTAAGTCTATTCCATTGTGAAGAAAATAACATTTTTAACATCATTGTCTATGTAAATACTTTCAGGGTTGCCTTCTTTTGCTTTCTAATAAAATGACCTGAGAAGCTACCTCTGCCAAGTGAGAAATAACGCTCTCTCAACAGACACATTGGAGATTGATGCGGTCAGGAAACACACTTCCATCACTGCTGATTTTAGGATTTCCTTTCTGGTTTTCAGTTGTTACGCAATAATAGTTTGTGGTATTTAGCTCTAAAATTGGGGTTCCACCTGCTACATTCAGACAGGCGGTGCCAAAATTCACACCATTATGGCAATGAGGATAACACAATGGAAAGAAGACATTTGTATAGATTTACATACATATACAGTATATTTATTAGATGTATTGTTAGTTGCTGCATAAAGTTAAAAAAAAAAACAAACTTCAAAATCTCAAAAAAATAGAGCAAAACAATTGGTTAACCCTAAGTTTTCGGATGGATTTGAATTTTTTTTTTTCTGGAATAAGACTTCATTAACCGGTGAGGAGGAAACCAAATAACTTCAAACACTGAGGTGGCGAACAGTATCCATCTACAAAGTACCTGGTCTACTGAATGGTTTGTAATCTTCACCTTTGGGAACTTGGCCTATGATTGCATGACCTGAAAAAACAAATCAGTTCATCTATAGTTGGTGAGTAACTGTCGGTAGTTTAATCAAAAGTCCTGCATAGATTTGGGAGGCATTGCATCCATGAAAGTGTTACAGAAGCACAGACAGACGCACATACAGCCATAGTGCTCAATGACTCCTTAACATTCTGAGGGCAGAGGCATAAAAAAACAAAAACAAAGGCTATTTGAAGTAAATGGGATTTTACCAGTGGCCTGAAAGTTTCTTAGTCAAAACAAACTCAAACTGCTATCATAATTTAAAGTGACAAATGACTGACTTTTTAAATTCTGGTATTGTTTTTTCTTTCACACATGGATGAAACTAACTTTCCTTCAGGACATTTGGCTTATAAGTCATTTTGTTCGCATGCAACTTTAAGTTCATTCATACGAACAAAATGTGTGAAACTTGACTTCGTGTCCTGAAACAAACTAGATGTCTGAAAAGTGATTAGTCAAAACCAGCCTCTCGATTTAATCCTCCTCTCAATATGTTGGGTCTGTTGGGAATGGGATTCATGCGAGACGTTGCACTGTACGTATGTGGAGGTAGAAAAACTTCACAATATATCGTGCATAAACATCTCAAATGCCTTCATCACATCAAATCTGACAACTCCTTTTAAATGGAGTGTCAACAGCACCCAGCTACTCTGCTGCCGTTTCATTTGAGTTGGGCGGCGAATAGCTTCCCAGTTAAGCCAAGATCTTCCAAAGAATTCTTGCAGACCCAGAGGGAAAAGATGTGTGATCATGTTACACAAACCCAAACGGCTGACAACATTATTCATGACCCAATCTTAATGGATTTAGAATGACAGAGGTTTCAGTTCACTGACACGGCCAAAGGCACAGACGATAGCATGCTAAATCCACGAGGACAGCTTTGTTAGTGACCCCTCCTGGGGCAGCTGCTGTGCGCTGAAAATCCAAAAAGAAGTGAAAGGGGAGGGGGTCAGGGCAAGTCAGTAAAGTTTTCTTCCCTTAAAGGAGTGAGAGTGATGGGGAGAGATGTGTCTGGGACGAGACAGCGAGCGTTTTTCCAGTCTATTTGCCTTGCGTCTAGACCCAGAGTCAATGGGACAAGACTAATAAAAAAAGGCTGGATATTGCGGCATAGAGACCGAGTTAAGCAGAGTCCAAAAATACCGATGAAAGTCTGCACCGGGGAGAAACTGAGGACACTGAACTCATCAAGTAAACTGTATCAGACTATATGCAGATTTCCTCTGCCCTACTTCGATTTAGTTGACTAATACTAATCAAGTCATGAGAGATTTTGGTCTCATGAATGCGCTCCATGGGATAAATCCATAAATTAAACATCAAATCTGCACACTGTGGATAATAGTTTACTGTAAAAGTGTTTGATGTCGACTCAGACTGTCTGTGTACTCTGACGCCAATTAACGTACATTACTTTTTGGCCCAGTGTTTGATAATCATAGTCCAGTGATCAAAAGAAAAAAATGGACTTCAGCTTTCTGCCCCAACTCACGTTCACTGACTTCATTTCTTTTTCTTCTCAGAAACTGGGCACTTAAAGTGCCAGAGTTCGACTCACCAGGGAAAAGAGTGCATTCATTAAACTATGAAAAACTCAAAAAGGTGGAAGATTTTTTTCTGTTGACTAAAGAAAGGGATTAGGTCACCTCTTTGAGTCAAACATTGGCTTAGTTTATAATGGGAAATGAGAAATAGTGAAAACAAAAACACTTATTAGATTTCGCAAGAAACCCGATAAAACATAACTATGTTAAAATTGTTTGTCAATGAAACTCACCGAGTTGGAAGACAGTCCATCTCGCATAATAGCTTGTTCTGCATGAATGCATTGATTTGAGGACTGACCTTTCCTTTGCTGTTACAACAGCCTGGCCAATAACAAAGCTCACCAAGATTCACATGAGTGACTGTGGGATCACAAACATGCCTAATGGGTATCAACCAAATGGAAGACAAGAAATCAAATCCTCAAATCAAACACATCTTTAAACGATGGGATGAACGGAGGGTTGTTTCATCAAAAGGTCAAAGGCAGACATTGTTTCTCACTACTTCATATTTGAAATGTAAAGTCAGCATTTAAAGAAGTAGATTGTGTGTTTGGAGATGTGCACCGCTCAAATTGGGACAAATCTACCCGAGATAACAAAGAACAGAAAGATGAAAGGTGACATTTTATGGAAAAAGTAGTTTAAATGTTTCGTCTTCTGAACTGCTTATCCCTACTAAGGTGCGGTGGGTGTCGGAGCCTATCCTGGCTTATTTCAGGTGAGAGGCAGGGTACACCCTGAACAGGTACCTGGTCAGTTGCGGGGCCACACACACGTACATTCCTAGGGGCAATTTATAGCCGCCAATCAACCTAAAATGCATTTTTTTGAAGGGTAGGAAGAAAACCAGAGTACCCAGAGAGAAAACCCCCATATACACAAGGAGAATATACAAACTCCATACAGAAAGGACAATGTTTCAAGCCTCACACCCTCTCTGAGACTGGAATCCCAGCAATCTTGCAGTGAGGCCAATGTGCTGACTACTGCTCCACCGTGCAATCCTAGTTCAAATGTAAATTCTTAATATCCAATCTCTCTTTTTCTTGTGTTTCTCCCAATACAAGCAAAAGAATTCACACATGCATCCATAATCTGCAAAGATGGAGGAAGAGAAACCTGGTCTCACCTCTCAGACAGATGAAGATGATGAGAGAATCAGGTGCCTTTTGTCTGAATAACAATCAAAAAGCAAAGCTAAGTTTCCGGCTTAAAAGTCTACTTTTCTTTGTTTTTCCCAACTGCCTAACTGTTTCTTTCTTTAACTGTTTTCTCACTCGTTCATACACATTGGCTTGATGTAATAAAATCAAAGGGAAGGAGCTCAATTGGAGGAAACACTGGAGTTCCTGAAGTGCATTTCTGATTTACCTATTCAATATAATGTGGCCACCCCAGAGACCTATGGAAATTCATCTCATTCACGGATGGTTTCTCCATGACACCCCCAAGCTCCTTCCTGCAGCAGTAGAATTGACGTATAAATATACAAAATAACCTACACCATATCTCAGAGGCAATAATCCAAAGTGCTTTTCAGTATGGACGTTTGAAGAGGGAATCAAACCCCTGACCTTGTAAATCAGCAGGCAGTTTAGATTTCTTTAAATGAAAACCACCTTTCCCACAAAACCTCAGTCTACTCAGTCTGAGGAAACACAAGCTGATAGAAATCTTGACAACAGCCAATTCACGTGTGACAAAGTGACATGAGAGGCCCTTGTTTGACGATAAAATGCTCAGAGAATTTTGTGAGATGAGGATGGTTGATGCCTCTTTATTTGTCATGGTTGTTGTATGTATTTTTATAAGGTTGGGGACAGTTATTTTCGTAATTCAACCATAATAGTGCAACTCAATGTTTGTGTTTGACATAACAACATTACTCTTGGCTGATTCCTGACTTTCCCATACTTTGCCCCTCATTTCATTCCTAGTTCCTCTCACCTGAGCCCCTTCTTGCCTGGGTTTGGACTAATTAAAAAAAAAAAAAAAGGATAAAGGATTACTCTATTCATCCCTCACTGGGGAAATTTACACCGCAGCAGGCTGCCCACGACGGCGCCAATGGTGGGAGAAACGGGGGTTAGGTGTCTTCTCCAAGGACCCTAGACGTGCTCTCTGTGAGATGCAAACCTCGCGGGCGAACGCTCTAACCACTGAGCTGTCGTCTCCCCCACTTACCACACTTACGACTCCCTTACCACAGTTATTTGTGAAACTGTTGTGATGTTAGCTTGTAAAAAAAATTAATTGAACTAGCTATACATGGACAACGACAGCAGTTGTTGTTGTTCACTGGGTCCATTATAATGGAAATCTGGTTAGTTTAACTGTTTGCACACTTTGTACTCAACATTTGAAAGTAAAGTTTGGTGTCTCTATTTTTGTATCAAGCAACATGCCGGCACAATTGAGGCTTTCACATAAATTATGAAAATGGATTTTTGAGGAAGGGAGTCACACTTCAGTTTGAGCATCTGGTTGTATAGCAGCTAACAGCCATGGAGGCGTGCACCAGTCACTTGCAATTTGCAGCAAGCATGGGGATTAATAGCAAAAAAAAAGAGCAAAAATCTCAACTTTTATTATTAACAGAAAGCTGTAGCGATGAAACATTTACGACAAACCTTTGCAGAATTTTTTTAGCAGGAATATTAGATACTGAAAGTGCTCTCTGAATAACAAACTATAGAAAAAAAATTAAGAGAAGAAAACCAGAGTAGCTTGAGGGAATTTTTTTCCCCCATCATTTTTTGCACTCTTCAAATAACTGTGTTTCTAGACCAGCTATTGTTTTAATAACATTGTTTGTCTTTGTCCTATCTCTCTCTTGAGGTTTTATTGCCATCCGTCATGCAGTGAGGTAAATCCAAACTTAAACTTGAGCATTGTTTGTTAAAGAAAAAAAAAGATTTTCACTTGGGGAATGCCTTGCAGGCACTGGTGTACAAAAAGGTAAGCAAATTTGCTTCAAAAAGTTGTCAATGCTATGATTATCACTAACATCCAGAATGTTCCACGCAATTTTGAGACCATGTGAAGCAGAGAAAGCTGAGTCTTCTCAGACTAATGACACTAAATCATCAAAAACAAAAAAAAAGTGAGTCATTTTCACCCATAAAAACTCCTATACTGAGGAAGGCTTTGTAAATGATATGATTCACCCAAATGGAAGGTTTTCAATATGAAGGGCCCCTGAAACTTTAGACCCCTTTGCCACTTGGTTTTTGTGGTGTGTGTCAGTAATTTCTACCCCCTCATGAGGGAGAAAGTGATATTTTCAAGCCGCAGGGGAATTGCCCCCATCACCACAAACCTCATCTTACTACCCTAATATATCAAGGATTTTCCAAGAAGAGAGAGTAGGACTTGTAGGAAGGGTGGGAGAGATTGAAGCCAGTTTTACTGGTGGATTTTTTTAATCTAAATACAGCAACAAAGATGGAATATGTGCATTTGAAAAAAAAAGGTTAGATTCTTTTTCTTTTTAGGATTTTGTTCCATTTTGTTCTCCAGCAGCGGCTGAGATTGAAGTGGGATTGAATCAAGAATGGAATTAGATTGCTTTCAAGTTTAGATTCCGTTCTGTTCTGCTGTCTACTCACACCTATGATTAGGTTCTCTGATTAGAAAGATTTTCACAAATCATTGTGAAACCACAAATACCTACCACAAACTTTAGTAGATTAGCACAAATAAAACAAAAATTTGAAACACTATGACACAATGAGAAAATCCAAACTAAACCATGTTAATTAACTAATCAATACAAAATTAAGTTTGCATGTTTGGAATATGCAAAATAACATGAGATTAAGTAAATATGAATTGGACAGTCTATGTTTTCTGCTAACTCTCCGTGCCAAACTTTCTCTTAATATCTATTGGTTCTTTTTCTGTTGGCAGCTTTTATGCTTGAAGAGAAACATCCAGTAGTAAATGCCCTATCACTTAATAACTTCCATCTGTAAATTATTCTGCCTAAAGTGGATAAATGACTTAATGACAATGTAACCTAATCCTGAACTCAGTTATTTAAATCAGACAGTGTGCCACATTTAAAACAGAATTTCTCTCGTTTGAATAATCGGTAACATTCAAATAATTGGTGTAACAAAGTTGAGTTTGACTTGTCAACATCCGCCTGTAACTTACTTGGTATGTCACACTTATCTGAAAGGGAGCTTCAGGACTATTTACTTAAAGATTACTGCTCAACATTCTCCCAACACATACAAGTAACTTGTCAGAGGTTTCACTGAACATCTTGCACTGAAATCACACCGTCAACCTTTGCTCTACTGCTTTGTCAAACAAACTTGTGGTAATGCGTCAGTGGAACCGGAGCGGTGCTTCACCTTTCTCCAGAGGAATGTGGCAACTGGCATGTCGAAAGGCTTTGCAACAGTGGACTACATCAAAAGCTTATATGCTCAATTACTTCTGTAAAGCCCTAAAGAATGAAGTAAAATGAGAACGCTTGTCTCTGCTACAGGTGCTGTTTTAGTCAGTCTGCATGTAAGGAAAACTTAAAAAGCCATTTGAGGAAATTTAGATTTGACAATGAACAATTCACAAATTTTGTGTGATCCTTGATCTCATCCACACACAGCACATCCAGAAGGTGTATTGATCAAAACCACTTACTAATTTTTTTAAATAGAGAGGCATAAATTGGTTGCAGTACTCTCGAATGTCACCCTAAAGTGCTTCTATAATATATCTCAATGTTCAGCGGACGCTGGATAAAATTAATTTATCAAGAAAAGAAATAGCTATGAAAGCTATAGAAAAAGGACATTTGTAGAGAAAATTTATGAGCTTGCTCCCATGGAACTTTTGGGTCATGTATTGCAAAGCAAGTTCCCATAGCTATGATCTGTGTTTCTTTAAGTCTACTCTGAGGTGAGTCATTGTTCTTTGAAAGGAAAATTTGACATTTGATGTTGATTTAAACCCGGTTTCTTTCAGTCCTAAATGGTCACAGTCTAGCACCTGGCAGATGTTTTTCTAATTTAATATTTGCGATTCAGATGATCAGCGAGTCAGAAGTGTTAAGCAGAATCAATTGTAAATGTAAGATGTTGGTTGTAAATGGAGAATGCGTTGGCTGTGTGGTAGAATGTCTGCCCTTGGACTGGGTGAAGCCAGTTTGATTCGCACTGGGCCCACGCCTAGGTGTCCTCAGGGAAGACACCTAACCTCCTGCTTCTACGACGTGCTGTCATAGCTGCCCGCTGCGACTCAATGCAGCACAAAAATTTTTCCGTTTGAGGGATGAATACAGCACGTTAAAAAAAAAAAGACCATCAGACAGCAATCTCCCCAGATATGTGCAAAATAGAGAAAAGCCTCATTGCTGGTGGTCCTTAACTAGCATCACCCACTACCCCAGTGACCTATATGTGGGTGGAAGTCCCACAGAGATCAGCTTAAACTTTTTTTGAATAGTCCATATCTTTTCCAACCAGAGAGTTTAATAAAACTCTTAGTCATTAAACCCACAAAAGTTTGAGCACCGAGTTATGTAAAAAAACCAGATGGTGTGGAAAAGGAAAGAAAATCTGTGACCAAATGTCAAGAATACAAAAGGAAGTACATTTAATCATTAGAGGATCTACCTGTATTGACTCATTTTGCTGTCTATTTCACTGACTGTCTCAAAACCCAATAAACATGTGGAGGTCTGTGCATTGGCCTAACAAGAGTCAGCCAAAGTTGTCTTTAGATTCACCCTTGCCAAACAAATTATGTTCTGACATACTTTTTCAGCTACTTATTGTGTATTAAACAAAGCAGAAACAAGAGTAAGCATGTTTGTCACACATCATTAACCGTTGCATCATCTTACATTCCCCCTAACACTCTGAGACAAATCCCCTTTCTCCCAATGTCACCGATAAGCTTCTTCTATCTCTTATCTTGCCTCCAAAGGAAATCTGACATATGCCTCTAATCCTTTCTCATTAGGTTATCAAAGTCTTAACAAAGCCTGTTTATCTCCTCCCAACCAGACTCAGCTAATTGAATTCAGAACTAGATAGCAATCTAGTAAGTGTGTCAGTGAATTAGTCATGCCTATCACCACGGTAACCCAGGCAGAGGACTGAAGTTGTTTCCTGAGGTTTGTTGCGTCCAAATGACTCTGCAGAACATGCTCTCTGGATATCCGACTGATAACATTTCCTTCCTGAGGGAAGCATGTCAGAGCTGCTAACCCTCATCTCTTGATCTGTGTCAAGTAGGAAATGAGACAAGATGTAAAACATAACACTTCACTGACCACCACAATCTTTTCAGGTCATTATCAGTTCTCCGAGCCAATTACAAAGTCGCTTTTAATCATTGCACATGTAAATTTATGTATTCTGAATCGGCCGCTTGTATTTAAAATACTATTCTTTTGGTGACCATCCATACAGTAGTTTTCCCCATAACATAAAAATAAATAAATAAATAAGTTTAACAAGTAAAATTTTAAACTCCTCCAAATATTTTCATCTTCCCATGAACAATGTTGTAACTACTCAATAATATCTTTATTTTTTAAAAATGAGACATTAGTGCATCGGTCCTGGAACAAACTGTTTTTCAAAATTCAATGATCACATTCAACAATATGTCAGAGTTTGATCAATGTTTATATTTAATTCACAATTATCTTGCTTAAACTATTGTTTATTTTAGTGTAAGCTTTGACAAAGAAAAAAGGCACAAAAAAAGTACAATGGCTCCATTAAGGCTCCATTATTTTACCAATTTCCCCTGAGTATTTCTTTTCTCTTGAACTTCGACAGTGTCATTTGTTCTTCCTCCCTGGAGCCTCTCTCGTCTTCTTTTCGTTCTTCATCCTTTGTTGTGTTAGAAATAGGTTTGTGCGTGCTCAGACAACAGTTGCAATACAGGAACTCGTACTGGCCAAGGCAGCGTCTCCAGGGTTTTATCTAAGTGCTAGCAAGTGTTTGACTGTGGAGATGCATCCTGAGAAACAGCTTCAAGTTTGATTCTGAAGGCCCAAAGGGCTTGCACGAGATAAGATAAACTCTTTAAAGGCCAATTCATGGAGAGTGTTTTGAAGACATATAACATTCGAACTTCAATAATTTACAAACAAACCCGTCACCCTCTTTTTTCTCTGTTCTCTTTTGTCTCCTTTCTATTTAACACTTTTTCTTCTTCACCAATTTTCTCCCCCAACTCGGTTACCCCTATCCAGACCAGTAAATAAAAATTTTAAAGGAAGAGAACATTAGAAAATCTCTAAAAACAACTGGATGAATGGACCAGAAGAAAAAAGATGTGAAGAAAATCTCAAGTGGCATTTCAAGTTGGTCCAAAGGGTCAAATATCAAGAAAAAACAAGCTTTATGCATATTGGTGAAAGAAAGCTATGTTGGTCCTTCATCATCCCAGTTTCAGGGCTTGAACATGTTTTTAGAGAGGGTAGTGGGAGTTGAAAGAAAAGACACACAAAGTTTGGATGGAACACTGTTGTAAGTAAAAAGTTTGTGTGTCTATGTTATTAATTTTTAAAATCTTTAGTGTGGGAGTTGAACCGTCTGTGTAGATTTGAGTCCGAAGCCAAAGTTAAGTTGTTATAAGGTCTGAAAACTTTCCCAACACTTGTCTTCTGTGTTTTGCTGCTGCTGTTTTGAGTTGCCAGGTGCAAAACTTTCAAGCCTTAGCTGGAATAAGCTCACAACAAAGAGCCGGGTTTGCACAACTCTCAACTGGATGCAAGGCTGTAAAATACATGAAAAGGTTACAGTGTGGAGGTGATTTGAAGGGAGCCGGGCGGAGCTGGAAAACTTCCAAACAGGTGCTGCTGAGCTGACGTCCTCTTAGAAAGCCATAGAAGTTATGAAAGAGAATGTGGGCATGTGTGTGGAAGGAGTTTTTCTTATCTTATTCCCGGTCTTATTCACAGGATCTTTCTTTTGGGAAAGACATGGGAATACCTTGTAGGACATAATGTCGTGCAGGCAAAATTTTGAAAAAGTTCAGTTGGGTTTTAAATTAAAGTTTCTAGTTTTAAAAATTTTTTAAATTTTATGATAGCTATTCAAAGAGGACATAAGTCTCATAATGTATATAGATGAACATGGCGCATTTTATTAGCTTGAAAATAAAACACATGCAAAATAAAGGTTGTAAATACATTTATTCAGTTTCACTTCCAATTTTTTTGCACTAAATTCCTCCATCCTCTTAACCCTAACCCTATCTGCTGCATCCTCTTCGGTCACGCCAACTATCTTCATGTCCTCCTTCACTGTATCCAATATCTTTTTTGGTATTCCTCTAGGCCTCTTTCCTGGTGGTTCCAAACCCAGCATCCTTCTTCCAATGTACTCTCTTTCCCTCCTATGCACATGTCCAAACTATCTCAGTTTGAATAGTAACCGAATACTAGATGGGAGTGTTTTCAAATTGCTCAAACCTGCGTGAATGAAATAGAAACCCACTTGAGGTGTGGTTTTGATGTGGGAATAATGTTCAAACATGAGGAAAAACCTCCAAAAAATTATATGCAGGCTCTTTAAGTTCCTCCATATAAATTTTCTATTTTTATTTTGCTGTTGAATGTGAGAATTGCATTTTGCTCTGGCTCATGTAATCCACAAGTGTTTTTTCAGCTGTTTTGGTGAAGGAGAGGGCAATGACATGCATCAAGAGTTCCCATCTGGAGTCAGGATGTGCGAATGCTGCTTTGCATACTCGCTTGACAGTTTTGTTGTTTGTTACTCCTTGTTGTGAGGCTCGTTTGATGGAGGAAGCAAAGGCAGAGAGCAGAATAAACAGGATTATCCTATAGCTTATGTCTAAACAATTCGTGTAGTAAAAGAAAGGCTCAAATCTTAGGGAATTGAGAGTTTGAGGTACAGTTCATGCTGCGTTTTGATTAGCTACAATGAACTGTTTCTTTTTATTACAATGAGAACTCCACTAATGACATGTTTTTGACTAGAATTGACATATCATTAATAGCTCTCCAGTTTCACAAAAAGTGACAGGAAAAGGGGATGGTGTTCGTTTTGGATTCCACAATAAGCTTGAGATCTATAAATACTTGCTGACTTGTGGACACCTGCGAATAAAAATACTTTTGCCGCAAACCAATTTTAAAATTTCACTTCCAGTGGTGATTGTGAAGCCAGTCCAAGCACATCCGTATTCAGAGACACCACCAGAAGCATTTACCACAGGAAGATGAGAGAAACTATGCTGCTTAAACTTTAAAACCATATTTTACCTCAGGTTATATTATTATGCTTTCATAGCTTGAAAGCTGCACCGCTTCTATATTTCAAACAAAAAGGTCAGATAGCCGTGAGGTATTATCTGTTTTGAACTTTTACTCAATCAGTGAAATATTTCATTGAAATCAAGGAAGTAATTTGCAAGAGATAAAACCAAGGCAGTGGAAATAATAGACATTTCAGAAATGATTTGTTAGGACATTCCAAAAAGATTGTGTGCATGTTAAACAACTTCTTAATGATAGAAGCACACCCCTTTTTTTTTGTTGTTTGTTTTGTTTTACCAGAAATTTGAACTCAGCAAAGCTTGGTCCATGTTCTGGTTCTTTTAAACAGCACTAAATAGAACTACAAATAGCGCATGAGCAGCTTGTGCTGGTACGGATATCGTACTGAGACAAATATTTTTGCCCTGCGGATTGTTCTTTTGCAAATAACTTAATTATAGACACGCACCCATCAGTGCAGCTAGAAATATTACAATATTATTTTTATTAGTTGTGGATAGCAGAGAAGTTTAAAGTTCTATAAAAAATACAGTAGATGATCCAGTATTTTAAAGCTGATGAGGTTGTGAATCGATGCTGGTCCGTAGTGCGCTGACAGGTGTAGTTGAATAATTAAAAAAAAAAAATTATGATAGCTTGATGGAATTCAGGGGAACACAAACCGAGATAAATCACAACAATCGGCAACTTCCCAAGAACGCATACACCTACCTGACAACCACCAATGTCACGTATTGAGATTCTTCCTCACACACCGACAATTTCTTCAAATACTGGGCTTGTATTTGAGGTGTGTTTGCTTGCATACACAAACACACAGAAACAGTCAATCCAAGTGAAATGGTTGTCGTTGTGGAATATCTTATTTCACCTGTTGGCTGACACACAGCGACAACCACTCCGATCGCCTTTGTAGCGTATCTTATTTCATCTGTTGGAGCGCACACACTTCTGCAGACCAAGGTGTCCCAAAGGTGTGTGATTGTGTTTCATCTCCAGGCATACAGACACACACAACTCACATAGACACACCGGGGGCAAGGAGCTGTCAACAGACAAAATGAAAGTGTTTTTTTTTTTAGAGTTTTGGGTGCATAAAAACTTTGCTAGCATCACAATGTGACTTCAAACAAAGACAGCGCACAGATCTGTCTGCCAGAACAAGTGGTGTTAATAATGGGCCTCCAGAGAATACATGTGCACCCAAACAGAAAAAAAAATAGTACAACTTGAAGGGTTACAGAAATACTCAGACTTTAATTTGCATGAAATGTAGGAAACAGTAAACAATATAAATTCCAGATGTACCATGCTAGTTTTCGAAAGGGTAGGCCTTATGAGTGTCATTTCCCATAGCATTTGGTGCCACCAAAATTAAGCCAATCTAGTTACCATGTTCTGCTTTAGGCAAGGTGAAATGTCCAGTTCCTACGAACAGTCATTAGTAATTGCCGATGACCGGAAGAAATCATAACCAGTTTGCATGCACATGCAATAAAGATTAGATGCAGACCAGTACTAAAACTGCACACACATCATAGATTTTCTTCATTGTTCAGTGTTGTTGAAAGCAGGTGCAGGCTGTAACGTTATCAGCAACAATGACCTGAAAAGTTCTAAGGAGAGTAATGAGGCATTAAAGTTTGTAAGAATTGTTTAGATGTGTGGCCAAACACAACTGAAATCAAAGATTTTACCTACAATAAGGGGCTATTATTGCCTAATAGCAGAATAAATCGACCCAGATGCAGGTCAGCTTTAAAGCTTTGCTTCACAACTCACTAAAAAGTTTGAGAAAAAATATAATTAGTGATATCAATCTGTTCAACTACAAAGAAGTACCAAATTAATATGTAAAGTAATTGGAACTTAAATTACTGCAGTCAAAGGTAAAAAGTTATGAGAGAATAATCTCACAAAAGATATTGCCTGCAGATATCACAAGTCTAAGTCATTTAAAGCAGAATAAGCTGTTCTTATCATGAAGAAATGCTGAGCTTGTGAATCATGTAAACAAGTGTTAAAATGAAGCCAGGAAACAGTACACATTGAGAAAAAGGGGGAAATGAGCCAGTTTTACCCTTCTCAGACACAGTTTTACAGAGAATTTTCTTGCCTATGAGATGCTTTCCTGTGGAAAGTTTGGAGTTTTAGACTGTTTTTTTTTAATTAGTCATCAGAAACAGTCCACAAACTGAATGGTTGAAGAACAACTCAGGTAAAGATGACAAATTGAAAAGACAAGGAAAATACCAAGTATTGATGTCATCTTATTACATAATTTTATGAGACATCTTGTTTCAGTTTCCCATTTTATAGCAATGTCTAACTTTGAATCAGATTTTTCTTGTCAGTTATAATTTCCTGAAACAATGTTTAAAAAAACTCTTCTTTGCTAGTCTTTCTGCATTAATTATTATGAATATTTACTTTGCCATTTGTCAAATTCTGTCTGCAAACTGATATCCATCGGTATGGACATAAACAAGTTGTGAGGATTAAAGTGATTCCAGTCAAAGAGAAAGTTTGCGTGAAAAGAAATCTTGTAAATTAGCTGTGAAAGTCCTCTCCACATTCCCACTGTAAGAACTGACCACTGAAACAATTACAAATGCTTTTTAAACCACTCCCACGGCAAACTTCTTATGAAAGCCATCTATTAAGCAATGTGAGCGAGTTCTGTGGTCATCGTTTCCTCACTTATTAATAAAATCCAGAGCTACTCCAACAGTGAAAGGGAAAAAAAAAATCTAAAGGACACAATCACAAAGGTCAGTTTTCTTTTGTGATCTTCTTGCACCAGTGTTGCATTACAATTTTATAATGATTTACTAACAGATTTTAATTAACAGAACACAAATAAAACTCTGGTCTTAGTCCTATTACTAAGCAGTTAAAAAAAGCAACACTGGGAAGGAGTCACAAAACATTTCCACACTGGTTTAGCAGAACTAGTTAATTTACCATGAAGTGATGCATTGGCCATTGATTTGATTTAATAAAAAAAGTAGACGCAATCTGTTGAAAAGTTACACTTTCCAACTCAACAACTGAAGTTCACAGCACACTGCGTAGAGGCTCCTCAAAGTACTGAAGGATGAGAGAACAGCAGCTGGCATTCAGAGAGATAACATCCAGATAACCTGAGGAGTGCTCACATGGCTGAGCATAAGGGTCTCAGGCAAACAGTCCTGATGGTTACAAACAGCCTCGATCGGCTGGCCTCATAGCAATCACCTCAAATTTTTTATGATTCCCTAAAGTGTTGATGCTCCACGCACCCAAAAGTAAGTAGATAGGTAGGTAGAAGTGTATATAATTGGTACTTATAACCATCAGCAGGAATCCAGTTCAGATAAATCTTTACCAAAGTACTGCACCACATTCTGCTGCACCAAATATTTGACTCACTGTATTCTGTAAAATCTCTTAACTCCCATTAAAACCAGCAGAGTCAGTTTTGCTGACTCAATCTCCATGCAATTTTTCCAGCAAGGGCTTTGCTAAGAAGCCTGTGCAGTACTTCAAGTTCAAAAAAGTATAATTCCATATGTCACTAAGAATCAATAAATAGGTTGAAATATTTAAACAGATTTTCCCTAATTACACCCCTGCTGACCTGGGGATGCAATACTGCCATTGGGCCGACCACTTGAGGCTGGTGTTGATACAACCACAGATGTAACTCTTCATATTAACCATCCATGTTTGCCAGGGATGGTATTGCGCAGCCAACCACTTGACATGGATGGCAGTACACAGCGGCTCTGCTGCCACTTCCAAGGCAAACATCCCTCCACCCAGTGTGGCTAATGGTTGGACCCAGAACCCCTGCTGAAGTGTCTAATGCCGAGGACAGACAGAGTGCAGCCACAAAGTAAGCTAGCTGCTGTCTCAGCTCAGCTCCTGGACTTGGAAGTTTTGAAGACAGCAGTGGAAAATTGGCCTGTAATTTCCTCCTAACGTTGGTTCCACATCTAAACTATCTAAGTTGCTGTGTCATCTACATAAACGTGTCACACTTCTCTCATAGCGGTGACAACTGTTATTGCATAAAAATGATCAAGCATTATTTGCAATTTTAGTCATTTTATGCTAAGCTTAATTCAGGAGCCATAAGAAAGCAAAGTTTTAATTACAAACAAAACCTTTATAATTTTTCTAACACATCTTAAATTCTAGTTAAACACAATCAAACCATAAACCAAGGTATTAAGTTTTAATACCACTTTTCATGTCTCACAATGATCAGTTAGTGTCTTATCTTTCTCAATGGATATACGTAGCTACCAACTCGTGGTTTCATAATTTAACTTAATTGAATTTTTGCAACTACTATATACTGGTCTATGTTCTAAACTTCAGTGAATGTCCTTTTTACAGCATTAAAAGTCTAAATGCACCATGTTGTCATTTTTGCCAAGCTAGTGCCACGGTTGACCAGAGAACTAAGTGGTTACAGTTAGAAACACACAAACACAGCACCTGGACTTTTTACTGCATGACCTTCTACTGAGTTTCCTCATACATCCTGTCTACCCCCTAGCTACTATCAAACAGAGGCACAATGCCAGAAATATAATAATACCCTTGTGTCGGAGAATAGTTTGGAAGATTGCAACACATCACAGGGGGAAGCAGTTTAGAAAGAGTAGTGACAAGCTTAGCAAAGAGAGAGAAAAAAAATGATGCAAACTTGGCCAATTTTGAAGTATGATTACATAACTTGCAGTGATTATTTAGGAAAAAAAAGGCAAAAAAAACATGCACACACATCTTTAAACCACTTTGGTCACGTGAGCCATCATGAATATTGTGTTGAATATAGTAGGCTGTAAAAATCTATAAAACCTGCAAAAAAAGGCAGAGGAACTTTCCCAAAAGGGGGATGAGGTGTAGTGGTATAAAGTGTAAACAACGTTGCTGTTAAAGAGTTACAGGCCGGGCTCTCAGCAGCCAAGTGCTACTTTGAATCTGAGACTTGGGAAAATCAGGCTTGTACACACCCACACATAAAAGCACACACATTCCTGTTCTCACTAATGCAGAGACTGCTTAAGGTGTTTCCAAGTACAAATGGAAATGTAGGTGTTTTACACACACGTTAACAATGGTAGGAACATGTAGGGTTCATGTAAACAGTTAATAGTTGTTTAAAGTATATAAAGTTTAAGACAAGAGTTGGAGCTCTTTTAAAATGTTTGATTAGAAGGAAAAGAGCAAACCTAGTTAAGGCTAAGTGTAGCAGGGTTAGGTTAGGGGTTACAGCTAAGAATAGATCGGGTTATTGTATTATGTTTATAGTTAGTGCGTTAGAGTTTGGATTAGGTTGGGTTTAGTGCTTTAAAGTTTAAAAGGGTGAAGGTTTCTGTATTGATACAAAAACGCTCATTTGCACAGGTTAAGACTTTAAAATGTGGGAAACAAGTTACACCGCAAAAATAAATGTATAAACTTATATTTTGTCTTTTCTTTCTGAGTGTGAATATTTAAGATAAATGCTCTACAGAGTATCTCTTCCCATCCTTGTTCTCAATCTCAAGGGAATCAGATGTGGTCGAGAAGAATTTCTAAAATGTCACGACAAATAAAAGCAGCCTTGTAAAATACCCAAATGTGAAGGAGGAGAGGAAATTACTGCCGAGGCAAATCATTATCTAAGATTTAAATCATCAAGTAGAGTTATTTTATGTGGGAGAGAGCATTCAGTCTCAACCACAAACTTATATCTTTCACTCCTTAATGTGTACGCTTAAAGGATCACTTTGACGGTTCTACAAACAGGCAGAAGGCCCTCAGTTGCTCATCTTGCTCATTCAATACATTTTATGGAGTTACACAGTCAACAATAATGGTGTAGCTTGGATATACTTAAATAGTAGTATGGAAGAGCTGAATAGATTATTTTCTTGCTTGCAAAAGCTCACTTGGAGCATGATATTAGGGTGTCTTTCCCACAGTTTTATTAATCTTTTCAATCATCCCAGTTCTTTGCAGTCAGGGCTATTGAGTAAAACATACTGCATACATGTGTTTTGTGGCCTGCGCTAGAATATCCTCACCCCCATGTTGTAATAAAATCCAGCTCTAGATTGATAGTTCTTCAAATGTTGAAAATTATTATCATTTAGCTCAAAGTTCTTAAAAAAATGAAGAGAGGCATACTTTTTCTTAAATGTACTGGTGTAAAAGTGTGTGGATGACTGGTTTGTTTTTAACTAAACTGTGGTTTGTTCTATTAAATATTTTACAACAAAAACCTAGACGCCTCTGGTGGGACATATGGAGACAATTTCATGTGGGAGCCATCATCTACTCAAACTGATATCTGAAACTTGAAGCTATAATTAGGTGATATTTTTTGGCCCAACTATTTGTATCTTTGGGTATGCTTGACATGAACCCCATGGTGCACATGGGACTTACCTCCCAGTCCCCTAAGATCAGCCTGGCATAAAGTTTTAGACCTCCACCCTTAATCTACTTCCTTTCGTACTTCTAATGCTCTTTCAAAGCCGGTGGCCAGATGCCAGCTGGAGTCTGCAGGGTAATATTTAGTCCTCTAAATCATTGCACTCTGCAGTGTCCCTGACACAACTACTGCTATTCCTCCTCATCTTTCAGGCACTTCCTTCCTGCCCTCATAATTTCCTTTCGTAACATCCTCAACCTCAAAGTATATCTTGACTGAAGATTTTTTTTTACAAAGTCATAAACAGACACATTGAGGTTTTGAAACTAAATTAGCTACTTACATTGCTTTTAAACAAGAGACTCATAAATAACGTTAACTAATTACACTTTTCTTTTCAGTCGCACAAAATGACTTGCATTTATCGTTAGCCTTGTTCTCCTTCCTCTCTAGGATTTCGCCTTTGAGCGATTGATTTCACTGCTTGTATTTCCTGGTTCCTCCAAAGTGGAATAACTTCCCTTTTCCCGTCACACTACGGTGTTGTAAGCAACTCATTCTTTGTGGTTTACATTGTATTAGCCTTTCCACATGAATCACTTACTCAGTTCCTCAAATTGCAATCAGTGTTTTTCATCTCTGCTTCTTTCCCTGAATGTTGGCTCAAAACAATCAGCCCTGATTTCTAAAGAATGAAGAGACTCTCACATTTTGATAGGAAAGAAAATGTCCAAGGTAAGTTGTTCTGATTAATTAAATATCAATTAAATTCAGGGCTCTTAGAGAGAAAATAAATCTCAATGGTAGCTCCACCCAGGATTTTTTTTTCTATCTTGAAACACAATCAAAGGGGAATTTTGTGGTCAAAACACACACAAAAGGGCTGTTTCTCTGGTAGAAGAAAATACTCTCAAATCACCTAGTGTCTGGATAAGTTCATGCGGCAATACAAAAGGTGCTTGTCCTTCATCTCTAAAGGGGCAGCTGACTTTGGCCGGAACAGTTATTGGCAAAAGTATGGTGAGCATGTGAGACTAGTGAGTAGGTACAAGAGGGCTCTTATCCGTTTTTTTCAACTCTTAGCACTGTGTCTCTTTTCAAGAATGGTCAGAAACGAGTCCCCAAGGTTTTGTCCTTCCTCAAACTGCTTTGTGAACTTGAGGAAATTCTCTGAATACAACTTAACAAACCCAGTGCTTTTTTAAGCCATCATAACCGAAGAAGAGGAAATGAGGATAGTTCTATAATAACCTCTGTGGATGCACGAATGAGAAAAAGCCAAGCTTGTTAAAGGCTAGTGAGATGTTTCACGTGGGAGACATAACAGCGGCCTGTAAATAAAAGTTAACTTCAGTATGTGTCAGGAGATTTATCCTGTGAGAAAATGCACTCTGGTCCAAACAGCAGGGCTTTGTCAATCATGTTGGGAGGCCGGTGAGGGTAAAGCGAACATGAAACAGAAGGTGGAATTAAAATTCAGCTTCCCATGACGCTGTTAAGAGAGCAGGGTTGACTTTATGAGCAACCTGGTTGAGACCACTTTACCGGTCTAATTTTAGTAAGTATATTTGTGAGAAATACAAAAGAGTAAAATATTTTAGGAGTATAATGAAGTAGGATAAAATATACTTTATCAAGCCCCGTGGAGATGTTTGTATGCTCCGGTTTGAAAAACATAAGTCTTTCTGAGGGAAACTCAGAAAGACTCAGAAAGAGAAGGGGAAACATGAGCACAAGTTTAAGTCAATTTAAATAATATGAACCCCTAAAAGAACATACTAATATACTTACAAGGCTTGAAACACTGGTCTTTGTGTGTGGAGTTTGCATGTTATCTCCGTGTATGCGTGGGTAGTCTACGGGTACGCCGGTTCCCTCTCACCCTCCAAATACATGCATGTTAGGTTGATTGGCCATTATGACAATTGCCTCTACGAATAAGTGTGTGTGGATGGTTGTATGTGGCCCCGCAACAAACTGGCAACCTGTTCAGAGTGTAATTTGACTCTGGCTGGAAATCAGCTGGGATAGGCTCCGACCCCCCCAAAGCGCCCTGCGTCCCCATCCGGGCTAAGCGGTTCAGAAGACGAAACAAAAACTAAACATTTTTTCTATACTGATCTACGTTTTGGTCAAACAAGTACTCACATGGCGCCTGTCGCAGCTTTGACACATACAGTTTGAGCCATTATTTACCAGTACTAAATGGCCAATTATACACTGATGGCTGCCAAAGTTGGCTACAAACTGGCTAGAGGTTATATGGCTGATCTACCAATAAGTGAGTTTGTGACCTCATAATCTTTTCACTAGACTCTAGCAGAATTATATTTTAGGAAAGGCCTCTTGGTTGCTACAGTATTTGTTTTTGTTCATTAAATTCCAGACTTTCTAAACTCCTTTCTAAAGTTTTTGCAGGTTGTTCTCACACTGTTAGTTGGTAAATTGTTTGATAAACCAACCAACCAAGACCACCCACGTTATTTTATGCAGTACAGTGAGCATTTTGAAATAAAAGGCTCAAGTTGTTCAAAGAGTATACTTCTAAAACTGAAAATGCAGAAACCTGAGAAAATAATTATTTCCATTTGGCTTTTTTATTGGTTCTTATATTAGACTTCCACAAACACAAATGTAGAAAGCAAAAAAGTGAAGAAAAATAGCGGAAAATAATGAGAACATAGATGGTGCGGGTAACGATGAGTCTAAACGTGAACTAACCGCTCTGAAAAACATGTGCGCTTGCCCTGTTAAATGCTCTGTAAAATGTTTTGCCAAGAGAGAGTACTCAAACAAACCACCGCCTTTAACCCTCAGGAGACTCAATTCCACCATGTTTGTCTAAACAGAATTTGTGTTTTTTGTTCTATAATCTGAAACTACGAAAATGCATTTATCAGGATTATGCTTGTGCATTAGAATAAACATTATAATGGATTTCTTCCCCAGAGGAAAAATATGAGTAAATGAGTAGTAGTGAGACAAGCCATGCTGTGTGGTCAAGAGACTGTGGCATCAAGGAAAAGACAGGAAACAGAAATGGAGGTAGCAGAGATGAAGATGCTTGAGGATCTCTCAACGAGTAACCAGGATGGACAGGATTAGAAATGAGTATATCAGAGGAACAGCACATGTTAGAGGTTTTGGTGATATAGTCAGAGAGGCCAGACTGAGATGGTTTGGACATGTGCAGAGGAGAGAGAGTACAGAGAAGGCCAAAGAGGAGGTTCATGGATATAGTGAAGGCAGACATGAAGATAGTTGATGTCACCGAAGAAGATGCAGCAGATAGGGTTAGATTGAAGAAACTGACTTGCTGTGGCGACTCATGAAGGGAAATGCTGAAAGAAGAAGAATTGTCAGCAAGAAAAATGTGGCTTCATGAGGTCATTTGGCAGGTTTTATAAACTGTAAGACCACTAGAACTTAATCTGTTAAAGACTTTGCTCGATGAGATTTGCTCTGCAAGAGTGGAAAGAAACAAGAATCCAAATAAATGAAGTAGAAATCAATCAACTAATCAATCATTGTTTGGCAAAAGTGTGTTTCTCTAACAAATTTTGAACTATCAAGCAGTCAAATGTCCTGCTTGACATAGTTAAATTTTTGTCGACGAGATACAAAAGATGCTTAGTGTGGACAAGTTGGAAAACTATTTGATCCGTTAGTCAAATATTTTTATATAGCTGCACACCTATATAAAAATTGGCCAGGTAGATATCAAACTTGATCATCAAGACAGCTGAGTGTACTGAGAATGTTTTTTTTCTAAAGCCCTGCTGAAAAATGGGATTTGGCACTTTTGATTAAAACTGACACAGATACCCATCATTTAGAAACGTGATCAATAATAAAACAGAGTAGAATAAAAAAAAGCATCCATTAGTCGGTGGAATTATTAAAAATTTAAAGTCGTAATTTTATGTTAACGTACATATTCCTCAGTTCCTACAGCTTTCCTCTCATCTTCCTTCTAGGTGCCTCCGAAATGCCAAAAAATCCTTATAAATCTGTTCGTATTTGATCTACCGCTGCTGCTGCGTAAGGCCTGAGTCAGTACCACCAAGGATACTCGGCTGACTCATAACATCGGTAATCATTTTCTCTGCGTGCCAAAAAAACAACAAAGACGCAGCGCTGGGACTTCCGAGTATCTATTATGGGATGCATTAGTATGTTTGCTCTCAATCCATACATGGTCGGATACTTTTGACAGTCCGCCACAGCTTATCCAGATGTTTCCATCCAGCTGCCTTAGTCAGGTTGGATACAAAAAAAAAAAAGAATAGAAAAAAAGAATGAAAAGTGACCTTTTCTTTAAAAAACAAAAAAGTCTCCTGTGACAGCTGGACAGACAGGAACACACCAGGTGTGTTTTAGGTCTTCCCTGCTGCTTTACTCATTAAAAAAACACAGGGGGAAAAAGTAAAGTGAGAAAAAAAGTGATTAAGAAAGTGAGTTGTGAGAGGGTAAAAGGTCAAAAGAGAATACCAGCGAGGGAGTTAGAGGAGTTGGAATAGAAAAGTTCCAGTCAGTAGAGACAAAAAAAACAGAACACTGGGATAGGAAAAAGAGCGGTGACAGAAGACAAAGTGGAAAACAGAAATTCTGGAAAGAATGGAAGGGCTGAAGTTGAATCAAAAACACAATGAAGAATGTTTATAAGAAAAGAGAGGGGACCTAAATACCAACATTTTTTTTAGAGTGGAATAACTGATGTGTGAGCTTTAATTATTTCAAAAGAGTTTTCTAACCATTCTAATCCAGTAGGAATCCCGAGGTTTGTGATTCAGGCTGTTTATGGTCGCCAAATTTTTTGTACACTGATTCGATTTAATCCTTGTTGATATTTTAGCATCAATTCATGTCCTTTTGAGATTAGCATGGTACTCAGATGCTGTGTCACATCCAAACAAAAGTCTGTAAAACGAAGGATACGATCATTTTTTTTGCAGTTTTCACACATTTGTAACACGTGCGCCACTGAAAATTCAAATGTATCAAATTATTACTGATGTAATACTTGTCCCACGTGGATAGGGTTACCTATACACCACTAAGAATAAAAAAATAATCCGGTTTTGCTGTTTATCTGTAGGTGTAAAACTTGTTTAACAAAACGTAATCAATTAAACATAGTTGAGTGTGAAAATAATTCATCCACACATGTACTGTTAGAAATATTTTTGGGGTTTAAATACAGCTGAACAGATGCGATGGAGTTTGTTTTCTTCAATTTGAATGTCAAATGTCTGTCTTTTTTAATCATTTAGCAAATCTATCTTGAACCAAGTCCAGTTCAAAGAAAAGAGGGAGCACTTGAGTGTATTTTTGTGTCTTTGTATGAGAGGAGAAAATATCAGTCTGAACACTAATGCTTTGTAAAAACTGTCATAGTAAAAATTTTACTCTTAAAAACAACAAAACAAAACATAATGTTACAATAAAGTAGTTTCCTGGGTTTAACTATAATTGTTAAGAATTTAAAAAGGCACAAATTACCGAAAGTCACTGCCACGGCAAAATTATGTGGCTTAATCATTTAAATATGTTAGAATTAAGTAACCCTAACAAAATTATCCACAAATAATCCCCCAAATTTGACTGTAAAACAAATACGTCAATACTGCTGTGTCAGCATTAAAATATTGAATGAATTGATATTCATTTATTATCTTTGGGAATTTTCTCCTGTTCTAAACCTTCTAAGTCTAAGTCTTTTTTGTATTTTGGAGTGAACATTGTGACTGTACTTCCAGAGGAGAGTATTTTTAACTGGTGCGGCTGTACTGTAAACACCAGCCGCTCTGTGTGTTCTCACTCCAAGATTTAAACACCACGACCAGCAGCAGACTCCCAGCGGCACGGAAAGCGATGAAAAACCGTGTCGGGACAGAATAAAAAAGCCCAGAAAGAAAGAAGTGGAAAGCATACAGTAATACTGTCCCAAATATTTTTCCGACTTCAGCCTAGAGGTCTATGAGAAATCTCAGCATGTGGAGAAGAAAAATGTGAGTGAATCACATCGGTGGTTGCTAAAACGTATGCTAAAATAATCGGAATTTTTCGCATTACTTGCTTTAATTTGAAAATCCCACGGTTCAGAATTGTGAGTTCGACCAAAATCCCTGCTGTGTTTCCAACTTGGACGAAGCAAAGAGAGCTGGAGCGCTTTGCCTTGTTAACACATTATTTCTGATTGGCTGAGCAGACCACAGAACAGACTTGTTGACCTTCAGCCGGGATGCTGCTACAGCGGTGGCAAAAACTTTAGAAAAATGGAGCTGGAAGAGCATCATTGCTGTGAGAAACAATATGTCTGCATCCTTTTGTTATGTACTGTATGTCTACGGATTTAACAAATAATTTTTATGCTTTGTTCACAAAACAAATCACAAATGGGGATAAAGTTGTGGTTGCTTTTCCAAAAGACAATTAGATATTCTCCTTTGTGTGTTTCCGAAGGGGGACTATTTGTTCTATTTAACATAAGCTAAGGTCTAAATCATGTTTGAGCCACACCTCTTCATCACTCTGGTCTTTGTGGCGTGAAGAGGTGCAAATATAGCGTTGCAGCTCATCCTGCTGGTTAGTATTCACACCTCCTTTTCAACAGCAACTTCTCTTCCAGATATGGGAATCGGCACACGACAAGTAAGCGTGACACAAGCATGTGTGTGGAGCCTCTCACGCCGATCTCAGATAATCTTTCTCTCCCCGCTGTCATGAGTTGCCCCCCTCCTCTCACTGCCTCTGCTCTCTCCAGCAGTGCTACAGCCACTGAAAAGTGGAAAAAGTGGGAACTGAGTGGGAGCCAAAGATCTGACTGTTGATGTCTTGAGCATCCAATGGCTGCTCAAGTCTCTTTGAGAGACGACTGCAGAAAACAAGAGAAGAAAGTGCCAAATAGAAAAAGAAAGCAAGAAGGGTAAACAGCACAAAGCCCACCCTGACACTCTCACCCTCCGTCCAACCTTGAGCATTTTGAACCCACTCGTGATGTTACCGGTGAAATCTCTACACACAGATGCATTCGACAATAAACACACAAGATGAGATCCTAATTATTATTTGTTGTCCCGAATATAAACCAAACACACACAGACTAAACAGGATGTTTTTGTTTTAATTTATTTTTGTCCTGATTGAGTCTGGATATCCGGTAAACAGACGATTTTATCAAGAAAACCTCTAAAAACATTAAACTTTTTTTTTTTACCTCCTTATGCACTTTCAGTTTGTATTGACCTCAATGTTTTGTCACATTATTCCTTCTATTTTATTATTTTTTTATTTTCCTTGATGTATATATACTGTCTATTTCTTTCTTGTTTGCTGCTGTAACGAATTTCCCAAGTGTGGGATCAATAAAGTAATTCTAATCTAATCTAAACCAGAAAAGGCCATTTGGTAGCTGCTACAATTATCTGCATCACTCATGGACAAAGTTTCATCAAATAAGTTAAGTTATTGCAGATGAAACATATGATAGCATTTAGTGAAAAACTGAAAAAAGTCTATGTTTATTTGTTTTCTAAAAACTTATACACTTCCTGTGAGCTGTTTGATGGGTTGCTGCCAAAACCCCTGATGAAACTCTAAATCTATCAGTGGTGGCGACACTTCATCAGCTCATGTTGGAGGTGCCTCGCTACAACCTGTCATCAGTTCTCGCCACTGGCAGCAAGGGATGTGAAGTGTCAGCATAAAGAACAACTGGCATCATCTCTGCTGAGGAGGATGTGTTACAGCCTCTGACAGCTCGACATCATCGACAGATTAACTCAGGGTCTCAAAAGAGTGCAGGTGTTGCACAGACTTACAAACACTGACCAAGGTTTGTGATATCACCTGCAAGTTGTGCATCATGGCACTGACTCTGGAGGTCAGCAATATGTTACAAGAAGCAATGCAACATGCTTTAAAAATGTCACATTTTTTTTAAAAATTACTCATCTGTTTTTTTCAAGCTAAAAATGGAAAAGAGTGGCCCTATCCTCAATCGTTTTCCTCATCTAATCTCATTTAAGATATGCAGGTTTGCGTTTGGATGTAACTGTAATGAGACTGATAACTAAGTATCTAGCGTAAGGCTGCACCAGAGCTGAAGAGAGCATTTACATTCTGTACTGTTTGGCTGAAAACTGGATGAAAAGCATCTCTAACAAGCAACCTGTGGCTAGATGAGATAAACTAGCTTGACGAACCCGATGAACTAATTTCCTAAACTTAACCTCTGAAAGCATCTGTGTAACCTTTACACACACCAGTAGCAACTTGTACCAGTCCAGCGAAGTGACACTAGATTTTTTTTTTCTTTCACCAGCATTGCATTTGTTATTTTTTCCCCCTAAAGGCAAATAGAACAAAAAAAGTCACCCCAACTTTAGGAAATACCATTCCTGTTGGGATTTGTTTAACCTCTGGCAAACAAGCCAACGCATGCTGGCATACAAATATACAGAGGTGGGGGATGCTTGTGCACAAACAAGCATAAAGTTGTGCATTACTTCATGCACACACTTGATCCTACTTGATAAAGGAACACCAAACAGAACAAGAACAGGGTTAATGTGTAGAAGTACTGACAACGTTTACTCAACCTTAAATCCCCCTTTTTTTTCCCTCTGGAAAGCTTTTAAGGAATGACACAAGACAATTAGACGGACTAATTACACCCTCCATACCACCCATTCCTTTCTGTCACTGACAGGTTGAGGCAAGAAAAAGGTTTTTTTTTTTCCTTCCTAAGCCTCCCAAAGACTGGGGGATATAATATGTGTACCCATTTCACCCTTGAGGCAGTAAATAAGTAAGACTGTAAAGCAGGAGTCAGAAACTAGTTAGAATGGAATAAAAATTTAAATAAAACAAGCATATAAAACATTTTGGTGAATTTTTTATTAAATTAGAAACATGTATATAAATGAATGTGAAAATTTAGCAATCTATTTTTTATGACAACTGGTCCAACATTGGGTCATGGCATTGCCAGCACCTTTTAGAAAATGAGCAACAGGCTGTACCCTGTGCAGGAGCTCAGTCTGTTACAGGGCCAAAATTTCTTTTCCTTTCAGTGTTTTATTTACGGGGCACCACAGCAAATCAAGTTTCTCATTCTATCCTATTTCCTACGTCCTGTTTTTCTTCATATCCTCCATTCCTGCATCAATCAACCTCCTGTTTGGTCTTTCTCTCAGCCTCTTACCTGGCAGTTCAAAACTTCTACCGATATAGAGTATTACCTTTCTCTGCTCTGAACAAGTAGTAACCATCTCAGTCTGGCTTCTGACTTTCTCTAAAATCTCTAATGTATGTTGTCTCTTTGATGTTATTAGTCTTGATTCCATCCACCTAGAAAACCGCATGCAACTTAAATTCCCATTGACAACAAACTTCAATTGTCAGTTTTATAGACCAGACTAAACTGGATAAAGTTGTTTTCAAAGAAAAATAGTTGTGTTAACAAGCTCAGAGCAAAGTTGCTAGTTCAGCAAACGGTTAATGATGAACCCTCTCCTCTTCACTCCCACTTTGCAGTCACCCTGCAGGCGAGTTGCACTCAGTCTCAATCACACTGGCAGGATTTAAAGACAGGAAAGCACGGACCCAGGCTTTGATGTTTCATACCTGTTTCCTTAGTCACAAAGAAACTTATATCAAACTCTTTACAAAGGTGTTTTCTGTTTGTGTTCTGTATTTTCTGCCAATGAGTGTGTGAAGCTGGGAGAAGAAGTAGGAGGGACTAACTGACCAAACAGGAAAGGTTCAGTTTCTGCTCTGACAGCTTTGGATGTGGGATGGGCTGCGTGACTATGGAAACTATTTGGCGGGGAGGTTTGAAAACTCCTTCCTCTACAGCCAGGCCAAAAAGCTGCTTTTACTTGTCGGCAAAAAAAAAAGTGAGATTAACACGGCAGACAGCGTTGATATGGACAAAGTACATTGGAAGCCACACAAATAGAGTAAAAAAAAAAAGTGCTGATAGGTTAGAATAAAGAATGACATAAGTCAGAAGAAGTAAACAATCTAACCCACTGCTCATCAAGTTTCCCATCTTCGTCAATGACACAACCAGAGAGCAACATCATCCTATTGATGCAAATGACCAAGTGGTCTGAAGCATTTATACACCATCTCAGACCAAGATGGAGAAGAAACAGTGAAGTCTCAGGGACTGTTGGAACTTTCATCCCTGACAGCTGTAACATCCATCGTCACACATGTTCATCTTCACTAACCTTGCAGATCTTGCTCTCCTCTGTTTGCACTCTGGACTTTCCATCTGGTGTCCTCTCCTGCTGGTACCCGGGTTTGACTGACAGCTGGCAGGACAGCCCCGGAGGACCCTCGCTGGGTCTGAGTGTCTGCTGCCGAGCCATGCAGGTCTGCGAAGTGGCTGCCCTGACAGCGTTGGGGATGGGAAGTGCAGTGTGCACCGGTTTGGTGCTCACCGCAGAGGGTTGCCTCAGCTTAGAAGCCACACCAACAACTGGCATTATACCTCCCAGGCAAAAAAAAAAACAAAAAATGCAATAGAGGAAAAGTTGAGGGAAGAAAAAGTCTGCTGTGTCTCTTCTGATGTCAACCACAGCAAGAAGAAAAAAGAGGAGAAGTAGAAACAGTAGCTGCCTCACAGGGTGAGAGGAAAGCAACTGCTCTCATTCTGCGGCCCACAACAAGCCCAACTCAAGAGAAATTGAGCAGGCTTCTCTTTCCTCCCATTCACTCACTCCTCCTTCTCCTCCCACATGCAACACAGCTCCCTCCCCTTCTCTCACTCTCCCTCTGTCAGAAGTGCACCGCAGAGTCAGTGAGAGCCGCTCAACGGGGCATGAACTCCTCTGGAAGGTACGACCACAACCACCCAGCAGAACGGTGATTACAGGGACCTGGCTTTGTGTGTGTTTGGTGAAGAAATGCACTCGCTTCCACCGTGTGTACGTAAATCTGCTTTTGTCTTTGATGAGAGAAAAATGATAAAACTATAAGAGTGGAGCTCTAACAACAAATAAAAAAGGAAAACTTAAAATGAAAGATACTTGGCCTCTTCTTAGTCTGACTGAAATAGAAAGAAATGACTTAATCCAAAAAACAAATGTTAAAAAGTAAATAGACATCACACACAAAGTTTAGATATACTTTTAGATATATTTCCTCTTTAGGGAGTGGATCATATACTCCAAATGTGATGTCTTCTAAATGGTGCCAAACTTTTTGGAGACCATATGTCTCCATGTTTTCCGTTTTGAAAAACTATGGTTTTTAATGGTTATTTCATTTACATAAAACTCTTGACAGAAGGAGGAGGTATTGGCAAAGATCTTTTTTATCACTAATCTGGATACCAAGGGGTTCAAAATTGACATTTTGGACTTGTTTTAAAACTTAAGTCAAAGCCCTCCCAGGACGAATACTGAGATTGATTTTTGGCTTTATAGCCACATTGGAGAGCAGTATTAATGCAGTACGGATAAGTCCATTGAGGCTAGCTTCATAATACAACTTGTATTTTTTTCTCAACCGCTTTGAAGAATCAAAACCTAACAGAGAACAACATGGATCTGGTTTTCTTCAGAGGTGAAAAGATGTGCTGAAGAAAAAGACTGAGCTACAAAATATTACTATGTTTCAACATTTTCTTTAAACACACAACCACATACACAGTCTCGAGTTTATACAGTCTCTTTTTAGATTCAAAGGTGTGCCTGAATGTCTATGTTTTGTGGTTTGATTGTTTTAAACAGCACTGTTTCCTTTTTATTTAGTTTCACATAGTTCAAGCATTTTCGCCCTAATGTGACTTTCCTCCTTAAAGAATAGCACCAGCTACTCCAGTACATTTTAAAACACACTAGGGACCCAAAACAATAGGATACCCCGTGAATGACTGGAACAACCCCAACCTGAGCTCTAACCACTCCAGTTTGTCCAATTGCTGAAAAAGGATTGTCTTTGGCTCACATCCATCTACCCGGGACAACATGGAACTATTGGGACATTTGCAGATTAAGCAGTTCTGTGGTAGAGAGCTAAAACAAGCTCACACCAAAACCTCAAATAGAACCTTTGACTTAAACTTGGTTTGGATTTGCAAATTAAGACATTTCAGCACCTGTAGACAAAAAGGCTTAAACTTAGTTTGAGATCAAACATCTTAAAAAACCTCAGAGAATCTTAGCAAGGCAAATTAGCTTAGCTATTGTTAGGTTCTGTAACTTACAATCAACAAAGACCAACGTAGTTGTGCTGCACCTTTGTGTTTGATCTGACTTTGAAAACTGTCTGATTCTCTAAAAGCAATGCAAGACTTTAAAATGAAACAAAGGAAAAGTTTTTAATGGGAGATTGTACAAATACTGTAAGCCTGTTGGTGCACAGAAAAAAGTATGAAGAAGTGACTGAACCACAAGTAAACCACTTAATGCCCTTTTTAAACAGTGATTAAGTTCTCGTCATTACTCTGAGATACGATACGATGAAAATAATCCCTTGAACATAGGCTAATGAGATATTAAAATGTTTATGACGTGGGAAATCCATCTCTGTTGTTTGCTTTTATTTCAACATGCCAACAAAGTGAAATTAGAATTGAATGAATTCTCACATGATGATCGAAACTGTTCATACTGTGTCTGAAATGCTTAACTCCACCATCCGTATGTCTACTTTAAAACTGGTTACCGGTATATTGTAGTCATGAATTTCCTCAGAGCAGGCTCTTAGTTAGATCCGACTTTGTGGACCTCTAACTTTTGTTTTTTACCAGGATGCAGGAAGTCAGAGTGATTGCCACGCTGCCAGTTAATAGTTTTTGCTCATCATCCAAAATCGATTAGCAGAGGATTTTAATATCTCACACAGCTCAGTTTTTTCCCCCACTACACCTATTTTTGTGCACAATTTCAACCAGTGAAAGCAAATTGAAACACTATTGCTACAAAAGGGTTTGGGCATCGGTTGCTATTAGAAACATGGAAAACTGAATTAATTTAGGTATGTGTAGTTTTTATTTCCAAGCAGCAAGGGGTAGGGTTGTAACCAGGGCCAATTGATGTGTGTATACTGACTTTATGACAGATACTGCTCAGGGTCACATTATGTCAGCTCTGATGCTGAGCTATGGCTATGAAAACAAACATACCATGTTACTGGAGATAAGAGGGGTCATACCCTTTCCACCCTCTACATACAGTACAAACAGACACACCTAGAACTGAAACACACCTCCCCCCAGGAGGTGAGACAGACAGGCATGCACCTGTTCCTGCCATAACGCTATCAGTTAAATTGCGTGTCAGCCAACATGGAAAATTAAACAAACACAAGAAAGAAGCTCCTTCATCGAGCAGAAGCTTCTTGAGAAAGGGCATGTGTTATTAAAATACATTACGTGTAAGTCGGTAAGATATAAACATAAACCCTCTTTCATTCTTCGTTTCTCTCTCTTTATGAATCCACAAAAAGATTCCTCCTCGTCAGTCAACCTTCAGCTTCTCTGTGGTCAACCACCCACTCAAACAACACACAATCAAGCAAAACATTGGAGCATCAGGGGAAAACTCTGCTTATTTCCCACATCCTCAAGTTCGCATCAGTTCTCAACCGATGTCCACATCGAATGTTCATGGATTCCAGATGTAAAGAAAGTTGCTTATATGAAGAAAATGTGGCGCTGCCGCAGGCAACTTTCAAACAAACTCAAAATATTCTAAATTATTTATTTCTTACTGCATGGAAGAATTAGATTTTTTTTATAGTTTGGTTGTGATTTAGTAATAAAAATACGGTATATGGAAAAAGAAAGCATCTGAACAATAATGCTACATTGCTTTATGAACTAAAAGATCTTAGGTCAGAATCATTTAGTTTGATCTTTTTTCCATATTAAAATAGAAATTTTGCCTTTTGATTTTTAACATTTTATCTACAACTCCTGATGTTGTTGTAGATAAAACAACATCAGTCTCTCAATCTGAGTGTTTGATATTTCTATGTAGTTTCTGTACAGATTATATGATGAAATATGTGGTTTTAGACAGGAAGTGGCGCAATTTAAGAATAATGAAATTCTAAAACTTCTCCGTTTAACTATGTCTTGTTTATATCTGCAGCCCAGCTGAAGTTTGGCTACTTATGAGTTATTAAGTTTCCTTAAATTCTTTGCTCACTTGTACTGGTTTTACTATGATGTGATAGGTGATAAACTCTCACATTGAAACAAGGCAAGCTATGTGGATGAGATGTGGTATGTGGAATATTTTCACGAGGTTAAACTAAATTTAGATGCTTACGTATATATTTATTCAGTTTCACTTCAATTTTTGACACTTTGAATCTCAGCTCCTGCTTAATCCTGTCATCTGTGCACGTGGATGAAACAGCATATTTTTTATTTTTTTGGAGGCTGCAAATTCAGAGAAAAGTACATAGAGTTAGCAAACAAGCATATATTCTTTAGATTCTTATTTTGGTGAATTTATATAAAAAATTGCACTTGACCGTAAGCAGAACACATAACATTAATTTCCTGGTTGCGTTAAAGTCTGGATGTGGTGAGAAGAGATGGAACATCTTAGTGTTCAAATAATATAGATGTGAGAACTCACAAATTTCTCAACATTCATGAATGAAAAAGAAAACCGTTCAAACATGGTAGAAACCTACAAGTTGATTTAACTTGAAACCCCTCCATAAACTTGCTTCACATATCTCTCTGGAGAAGTTGTTTATGATGTTTTTTCCCAAAGTCCCAAAGGTTCCATGTGAGTATTTACCAATCTTTCCTTTTTGGACATTTTTTTTTATCTTTTTTATCATCAACATGTGTTGTAACCACTGTGTTCAAGAAACAAATAGAGTGCGATAGACAGTAACCAATGATGGCCAAGTGAACATTGTGAAATAACAGTGTTCTGATCCTCCCTTCCTCCCACTAAGACCTTCCAGTGGGATTTGGATCTTCATCTTTCCTGTGCTATCTGACTACTCTGCATCACCACCCCAGCTCCAATAAGATCCAAACTAATCAATAAATCAGTCATGTCCACATTCCCTGATTTCTGTTCAGGTTCATTCCCTCTACATTAAACTCTCCCCCTACCGCTTTAGTACTTCCTCCCCTGTTCTCTTTTATTCTTCTAAAACAACATCAGAGTTCTTCAGTTTGTGTTATTTCAAGAATTGTACCAATTTGTATGACACCACTTTCAGACTTGGAGTTTGAATTTAAATTTATTGCCTTAGATTTCCGGAACTAATTGGTCCTAGTTTAGATTTTTATTTCTTTGTGATCTAAGAGGAACATCAAAACAAAACAGGAGAAAAAGAAGAAAAGAGGTCAAAACTCTTCATCACGTTTATCTTGCTTCTGTCATAAATTCTTTCAATGGTAACTTATTATCAATGATTACTTTATTAAAGTTTTTTGATGGTTCTCACACACAACAATAGTGATCCTTTTAACTTTGTGTGTGCAAAATATCTTTGCTTTATTGATCACATTTCCAGAACTTTTTGGAAAAAACCTATCTGCATCAACAAAGAACAAAAACCACTTAATTCACTCTCTAAAAAAAAAAACAGCCACTGAATACCAATTCAAGTTGTTGAATTAAACCTAAAACCATCAACAAGCTGAATATTTTTATCTTGTAGAGTTGTCTTCAGCAAATCTTCAAGTTCACACCTGGAACTGATAAAATACCGAATGGGCTCTTCTTTAAAACAAAATAAGCAGCAAAGAGGATGTGGAGCAGACTTTAAAATCTGGTTAAGGAGGAAGGATACAAAAAATCAACATGTGAAAACACAGTTGTATAAATAAGAGTTGTTAAACAGTAAAAGTACAAGCTGGAAGTTAATGTAACCTTTTCTTCGTGTAAGCCTATTTTAGGTGTGTGCAGCTCTCACAGCGAGGAACCAGTCAGTGTGATGTGTGAACAAGCACAGAGGGACCTTAAAGTCAGCAGAAATCCTACATGTACAAATCTTTCAGTTCCCTACATGAGAAAAGAGAAAGAAAGAAAACTTCTTCCTCCAATTGCAGCTCTTTCTTTGTAAGAAGGAAGGAAAGTAGGCGTCAGCAACAATTTTAAACTTTTTTTTTCTAAATTGAAGACAATGGTTGTTTAACACTATTTTTAATAGATTCTATTTGTTGTAATCTATCACATGTCTTTATTTTTTTCAAAGATCCATCATAATTTATTTTAACAACATCCATAATTGGGAAAAGGATCACTGTCATTTTTGTAACATTGTGGTTGCTACCAATCAGATTGCTATTACATTAGAAATATACAGATTATCAAACATGTTTCTTAGGTTTCTCAAAGTAAGTAGTTTGGTGGTGTTTAAAATCCTGAGTAATGGGTGAAAAAATGTGCCATATCCCGAAAAAAATTCTAAATTTAGTACCTACCTTTCACCTCCGCCCACAGAATGTAGAGGAGCTGATTGAATTGATGAACTGATTAGGTTTTTCAGGGTCATGCAACTAAAGGTTAAGATCTCAAAATTTGAGAATTTGACATCTCTCAAACTAGTGACGAGATTTTAATAAAACTACCCACAGTTCTATAGATGAACTGATAAAGTTTGTGATAGTGAGCAGGCAGAGGCATACTAGGGCAGCTTGTTCTTGTTGTTTAACAGAAATACTTTCTATCTTTACATTTTTTATCTGTGTTGTATTATTTTTGGGTCCCATGATTACGGGGCAGAACCCAAAAATGAAAAAGCAAGATGAAAGAATTTCCTTTACAAAATGCCAGTCCATTTCAAAGCTAGCAAAGAAAAATGAAAAAGTCGATAACACCTCTCAAACCTGCAGTGTGAACAATTCTGTGCTTTGATTCTGAGAAGAGGTCTGACATTCAAGGCACACAAGCAAAGGTAGAAAACACACTTACCAAAAGGGCTCTCTGTAAGATTTAGATCAATAATTTTTTCTTAAAAATATTATGTATGTATTTACAAGCTAATTTAATTGCCATTTGTGCATGAATTGGTGGCAAATTTAGACTATTTATACTGTTTGCACTTTGATAAAATGGGCTTCAGAAAGTTGCACAGGCCAAGTTGTTCACGGTCATCAAAAACTTACACATTGGTATTTATTGCTTTGCCCTTTAAGGTAGTCCATGGTAAGGAATTTGGACCAGTGGATAGGTTCAGCTGGAAAGTGCATTCATCTGTGACGATATAGACTCACTCGACCCAAAATGTCAAAATTTCCCAAACATCATCCATCACTAGCAAGGAGAACTCATCCTGTGGGAAACACCACTTCCACCTGGTTGTTTGGCCAAACCTCAATAGCTTCCTTGTGGTGTTTCTGAACACCTAAGCAATTCAAAAACTCATGTTGACATGTCTACTTGTTAATCAGTTTCTGTAATGAGACATAATTACTGTCTAGAAGATCATTTTTTTTTTTTTTTATGAAAGACAAACTACAGGAATGTCTGTGTAAAAGACAAATGTGTTTCATTAAAATGCTCGAGCGTCATTATGTTAAATCAAAATTAAGTTGTCTATAAAGAAAGCTTGCTCATATGATCAACACATATTGGTGTCATCTGTAGCTGGCCTGGAGCTCCTTTGACAAGCCTTTATTAGCATAAGCGCTCATAAATGGCTGCTTTTATGCTGTCTTAGAGCAACATTTAATTAAAGAAAAAGGAGGGAAAAAAGCTATCCCACCACTAGAAGCTGGCACAAGTCCAACACGCCCACATGTGGGTTTGTTACTGTTAATGTACAGTTGGGAGCTAAATATCCAAACTCAGGGAAACATGCAATCCAACATAAAAAGGGGCACAAAAGACAGAGATAACACAAACATCCCAGACACAAACTCCACTTGTACAACATTTCATTATGTTTAATATCACTTCAACATCACTGGCTGGTTAAAGATGGCTTTCAACACAGCCCTCGGTGTTGCATGTTCGCTGTCTTGTAAACTACTTGCAGCGATCGCGCAAGTTTCTAAGAGAAAGCAGCTGGCGGCTTTTTCAGCTGTGTTTTGATTTATGATGCCTGAGGAGAGGATGAAAAGAGGTGCAGACAGTCATCTAATTAGCACACTCTGGTCCACAGACATTCGTTTAACATGGCTAAGCTGGAAAGAATAGGAAGCATGTACCTGTGACTGTGCATGTGCGTGACAAGACATGGCAGTGGGAGTTCCTTTAGTATGACACAACTGTGTTGTCTGAACATTCTTTTGACTACTAGGATGTTATTTATTAGCCCTCCTCCTGGTAAAAAAGAAACTATATCTGTCATCTCCCTTTTAAAATGAAAAATAGACTAAGATTTGATCTACACAGGAACTTCTTTAGCCATATGTAATTGGTCTCATACCCGCCACCCCACACCCATTATCAACATTTAATGTGACTAATAAATATGCGTGCATTAAAAACTTTGCTTTAGTTTATATAATGTGACTACTAAAGCTTTGATCCAATTATATCCTACATTTACTACAAAGCCAAATGAAGTGGTAGCCCAAAATTTTTTTGTATGTTTTGGGGTTTTTTGGCAGCTTGCATGTTCTCCACCCACACTTGCTCTTACACACTATGGTCATACTGTTTTCTGTCTGCTATGTCCCTTGCTCCCTTTTAATAATGTTGCCAAGGAATCACCAGATTACCTACTGCTATTTATGGTTAGTTGAAGAAGGTTGTTTTAGGGTGTCTTAGTTACATTTCATTAAACATTTTCTTTCCTCTTTGATCAAGTATGGATCTGTGAAGCTCAACATTATAACTGCCACAGATAATTACAGTTCAGCACTTTTATTCAGACAAACTATTATAATCACAAGAAAATTCTGTCAACATGACTTTTTCACTATCTTATTAGGGAACCGTCATACATGGTAAAAATACATTGAAGGTTGGAAAATTGAACATCTTTTTAAAAGCAACTCATCTTAGTTTACTTTGGTTTTGCTACTCCAAGTCTTCTTCATGAATGCGCCAGAGATGTTGGACAGCATAATGGTACATTTTACCAAATATCTGCCTCAAGAACAAACAAGAGAACCACAGCAGAAAAACTTCACTGCTCTCTCTGCATTTCTTCTAAATTATTTGCAGTCAGTTTAGTTAGGGTTGGCCCTACTGCCAACTATTATGGGTTAAGGTTAGCCAACTCTTCAGTTGGTTTTTGGTTTGTGACCAATGCACTGATAATTTCAGAGAACTTATACTGTAATTTTCATCATTATTACTATTTCAACCATGTTAATAAACACATTTGCATTAGTCCAATGATCTCGGTTTGTTTGGTTGTTTGATCATTTGGGTTGGCTGTAATTCAGGGAGAACAGTAGTTCTCTGCCAATTAGAAAGTTAGCGGTTCAATCCCTGGCATCTCGAAACCACTAATCAGTGTCCTTAGGCAACTGCACCCTGTGTTTTCAGTGGTCAACAAGACTCTAAAAGCTAAAAAACCAAAAACTATTTATTCACAATTTATTTCTTGTAAATCTGTATTTCCAGCATAAAATGATCTTACGGCAGGTGGGTGGTCAGTCACTCGTATGAACTGAAAAATATACATATAAAACTTACAAATAAGCACAAGCTTAATTTTACCATAATATCCAAGTATTATCATCAACTTGGGACTGATTATTTTCTAACACTAAATATGCAGCATTTAGCTCCTGATGCCGATAAAAATGAAGTCTCTCTTATACTAATTAAGCACACAAATAACCTGTACAACTGAGTCATTTAGCTATTTTGAAGGAAAATAGGATGAACTGATTTTCTGTCGTGTGTGAATAGGCCAGGATCGGAATCAGCACCTCCAAATCCAAGACCAAAGTTCGTGATTGGAAAATTGTAGAGTGTGCTGCCCCAAGTGGGGCAGTTTGAGTATCTCGGGATTTTGTTCACAAGTGAGGAAAAGATTCAGTCAGCAATCAGACAGATCAGTGCAACATCAGCAAAAATTAGGAAATCACACTGATTTTTTTTTTTCTGGTCCATTGTGGTGAAGAGAAATGGTAGCCAAAAGGCAAAAAATTCTATTTAACAGTCAATCAATTATTATTGAGGGTTGGATTGATTCAGACAGACCAAGACCAAAGTGTAAAATGCACTATCTGCCAATCGTTTAAACGATGGCAGCAGTACAAAGCTCTAAACTCCTTTGGATGTTCTCACTGCAACAATAAAAATGATAAATCAGGAGATTATACTTGATTATTCCCAGCTTTGCATCAATGTTTTCTTTACTTGCATGGCAAATCCCAACTGAATCCTCAAAATAGCTGGGAGAAGCCAGAAATTAGTCACAAGCATTTGATTTTCATTTCCATGAAATTGTTGTCTGAGCTGTGTAGTGGTTTGTAGCCTAGCAGCAGAGAAGAAGCCATTTAGTCAAAGTGATACAACAGTAGGATCTGAGGGATTTACCAGCAGAGGAGAAGTTGGCCCAATAATGTCCTGCTTCTCACATCCCAAAAATTACAGAAACCTTTCTGTTTCTGCCACTTGTTTAGCTACTTGCATGTAAAAGTCGTTTGTCGTTAGGTTAGCGACGCCACAATGTGATTAGAGGTCTGCATTGCTTTTGAAATCATACACCATAGTCGCATAGATTTTGTTTTTGCCTTTAGAAATAGAAGTAAATCAAATTGGGGAGGAAAGACTGAGACGAAGGGCAGCCAAAACTTCTAATTCCTTCCTGCTCCCCCCTTTTTGGCTGGCTGCCTCAAGACAAACTGTTGAAACAGAAAGCGTGCAGATCTGTTGGTTTGGCTCTGAAAGAGATCAGGTCTTGATTACATTGGGTTTTTTTATTTTTTTTATTTTCAGGGAGGACGCATCTAAAAGTGCTGATAGCTGGGCCAAATCCACCCTTTGATTTTGATCAGCAAAAAAAGCCAATACTGCTAGAAGAAAGCCAACAGACCTCACTTGGTTTGCAGATGACAGTTGATGAACATGGAGGATCTGTAAAGCACACTCATCTGTGAGCAGAAATTGTAATTAATATGACTCACTCCGAGGAGTTCACTGGAAGCTAATCCCAATCCATGTTCGCCAACTGGGAGTTCTAAGATCTTTTTGTTAGTCAGCCTTTCATTCAAAATCTCCTGTTCCATAAAACATAGAAAAGGTTAAAGGGAGTGGGATTTGTTTAAATAAATCTCCGCTTGTCAGGTGATGGTAGTTTCTGGCAGCTCAAAATCCCATGTAACAATCTGGAGTTGACTCGTTATCCAACTCTTGCTAATGTATGAGTTAAGGCTGATGGGTCATGGAATATTCCAAGTAAATCCAATCCTAATCTATGATATATTCAGTGTATTTTAAAACACCACAATATCCTCTTCTCCTTCTTTTGGCATTTCACTTCAGGGGTCGCCACAGCAAGTCAGTTACTTCCATCTAACCCTATCTGCTGTATCCTCTTTGTCACACCAACTATCTTCATGTCTTCCTTGACTGCGTCCATGAACCTCCTCCTTGGTCTTCCTCTATTCCTCTTTCCTGGTGGTTCCAAATCCAGCATCCTTCTTCCTATGTACTCTCTCTCCTCTGCACATGTCCAAACCATCTCAGTCTTGCCTCTCGAACTTTATCCCCAAAACCTCTAACATCATAACTGGTTCATGCTCATGTAATTCATCACTGTTTGTCACTTTGTGCTTCTTATGTCACTTTTTTTTTACCTCCTTATGCACTTACAGTCTGTATGGACCCCAATGTTTTGTCACATTATTCCTTCTATTTTATTATTTTAATATTTTATTATTTTTTTATTTTCCTTCTTGTATATACGTATACTGTCTATTTCTTTCTTTCTTGTTTGCTGCTGTAATGCACAAATTTCCCAAGTGAGGGATCAATAAAGTAAATCTAATCTAATGTGCTGTTCCCCTGATGTACTCTTTTCTAATCTTGTCCATCCTGGTCACTCCCAGAGAGGTCCTCAGCATCTTCATCTCTGCTACCTCCATATCTGCTTCCTGTTTTCAACACCACAACATACTTCTGTTAAAGAACTGAAGTGAGTTGTAAATCTTTATGTGGTAGAAATTAAAGCCCTTGCTGAGGAACACGCTAATAGGCCGTTTTGCAACCTGCTCTCGTTTGGAAGCAAAAAACATGTGGCCAAATGCTACTAGCTGTTCGCCTAAAGATCCTTTTTTTCGGCCCAAATTACTCTGTAACAACACAAATAGGACAGCAGTCGGTCTGCCAGACAGATAGTCCCACCAAGCTCATACTTCACTGCTCATTCCTCACCACCACATGTGCATTGTCCAATTAAGGCATTCAACTCCTGCAGACCACCGCAGGCTGCAAAACATGGTGCAGCCTGGTCAGTCAAGTCTTGATAGAATACTGTGTAATGCTCCCTACAAGGACACTTCATCCTCAGTGGGTGGACGCTGCCATGTGGGCAGAAAGTTATAAAATGCCAAAAGAATCTGATTAATCTCCATTCACATCCCATACCTTTGCATTCAGAACCAAAATGTCAAAATGTGGATGTTTGTGTGTGCCTGGAGTAGCCAGACTTTGCTTATGCTGCAGCATGCAGAGATATATTATAACAGCTAACATTCTCCTGCCATTGAACCATAACACTGAGTAGAAAATTTACAGCAATAAAGTGCTGTTCATCTGTAAAAATGGCAGTGTTACCTAACGGGCGTAATTTCTGGAGGACAGATGCAGAATTGATCTGCATAAAAATAAACTCCAGCTGAATGATTCAGAACATCCCAGTAAACCAAACACTGAATATGTGGATACATTGAAAGAAAGTAGAAAAAAGTTATTTCTTGTGCTAACATTTTCCTCAACATTGATAGCCGATTACAGTGAATATAGTTTAAAGTATATTCCCTATATTCAAAATATAGTTTAAAAAGTGTTGCTCACTTTTAGGATCACTACCTCCTAAGATTTAAGGTGAAGAAACAAAAATCTATTTTTGTAATCCTTCCAACAGAAAAAAAAACCACATGCTTTCTCAAAAAAAGCAGCGAGATTTATAGAAGTGTTTACTATGCACAGAAATCTAAGCTTTGTTCGCCACGGATTAATGATTAATTTACATGGAAATATTTGACTATCACATCGGCCAGTTAAATTACTAATCTGATAGCAATAAAAACTTCCAAAAGAAGTGACCAATAAGCTACTAGGATTATTGTTTTGTAATATCATCCTAAAGCTGTGGATGCTTAAATACTCTAAACTTCTCTTAGAAGGCAGAAACTAACTTGAAAGACCAAACTTGTCCCAAAGCTACGACATGGTATAAAGAGGCGGCGAAAGACTTACTCCTACAAACTTCTCAGCCACTACTGTCTTTTCGTATTTATCTGGGACATGCAGCGCACCGCGGGAAGAAGCTTTCTACAAGTGACAGTAGTGTATGCTAAGTCACAGTTGGGTTTCCTAAAGTCACTATTTTTAGAATAGAGATGACAAGTATTCCCCTGTAAGTGAATGCAAACACTGGCATAAAATACTGTATATCTACTGCATTAGGTCTTTGTTCTTGACTGAGAACGTTAAAAGAACAAATTTATTCATAAAGTAAACCTCCAAACTAGAAATCAAATGATTTATGGCCAATTGAAAAACAGAAGAGTAAAACTTAACTATGCATCAAAAAAATTACACCACAGACATTTAGAATACAGCATACAGTACAAAAAATAAAATAACATCATACTTGATGGCACATGGTTTGCACATGTTATTGACTTAAGAGTAAATCTGTTCAGCAAAAATTACATACTGGTTACCATTCTGCTTGTCATAATCCTGGGCAGGACAGGGTTAAAAAAAAATCTGCATTCCTTGGTTGATCTATTCCTGCTTGCTCATGCGCCAGCATTCTGCAAATGAGCTGCTAAATACCTTCCTCATAAAGACAAATGTGCAGCTTAAATCACTTGTGAACTACCTCTGTATTGCAGTGAAAAGCAACTGACCCTGAAGAAGCAAAGTCAAATAGATTTACATTCATACATACAGATGCATTAAATTAAGATCTTTCTAAATTTATCTTTGAACTCAGGTCTACGTAGTTAACTATTCCCAATCTTCTATTAGGTTTGGACCCAAAAATACACTGTCGCTACACAAAATAAGCTGAAAAAAAATATTTCCGGCCATTCCACACTAGTGAGTCAACAAGGCTTTTGTGAATAACTAAGAATCAGAGGATTCTAGAGTTGTGTTTTGCACTTCAAAGAGGAGCTGTATTTTTATTCGTTCGTTAAAAAAAAGTTGTTGTTTGTGTGTTTGGGGAGCACTTGCTAGTTAAGCTGGTGGGTTACCACAATATCAAACTGCAGGTTTCAAACTTTTAGAAAGTCGTTTCCAAGCTTTACAAAAGGTTTTACATATGAGAAATGCAACAACACAACAAGAACAAAATTTACCTCTTAAAATATTTAACCAACATGGACATTTACTGAATATTCTTTAATAATTTTTGTATGTTAATCTCATAAGACAGTGGCCTGTAACTGCAAAGCACAATGGGAAAGACAAAACACTACACCATTTCACAACGACACTTCAACATTACAGAAAGTTTCTGATCAATCAGAACCTAAGTCAATCTGAACTTTGTTTTCTGTTTTTTCACTGCACTAGATTTATGACTGCAATACTTGCAAAGAATTTAAATAAGAACTTAAAAGCGACAGATGTAAATCTGCTGAGTGTCATTACCTAAAAGCATTTTACCGTGGTCTTCCAAAAGCAAGTTCAGAGACTAACTAGAAAAAAACATCAAAGGATGTGGCTGCATCCCACTGTGGAAAGTGAAACAACGAACGCACCCCCTACTCAGTTGGAGAACTGCTGCCATAACTACTGGACTGTGAGATTACCGCAAGCATGACAGGAGAACAAAAATGAGAAAAAAAAGAGGGGGGAAAAAAATCATTTTTGCTGATGTGCCGAAGGTCAGGAATGTTAATTTGTACAAATGCTCCAAAATACAGCCGTATCAGTTCTCTTTTCTTTTTTGCAACTTGATAAAATAAAACTGTTCATAGAAAAAACAAACAATGAAAGTGTTATTGAGAACTTTTTCCAGCTTGATAAAGGTAGTGGAACATTTCAAAGGTGTGTATTTAAGCAAAATCTACTTTTTAGATGTTTCCACTATATTTGAACAAGTTTTCCACATCAAAAGTATACCTGAAGTAGTTCTTGATTTCATTCATGCATTTTGAGTACTTTGTGAACACTCCCATCCACTATTCAAATATTATTTAAACGTGTGGTTGTTCTCTGCCACGCCTTTTATTCTCCACCCACATTCCAACGTAAACAGACAATATTTTTGCATCATACACATTCTGTTTACACTCGATCTTAACAGGGAATGCTGTTTTTGTGTAAAAACATCAAGCAAGTCTTGCTAATTTGATGCTTTTATACTATATTTGTTGCCTCAAATGAGATTTTCTCAAACCGGGGGCATGACCAACTGGAAGGCGAAAAGAAGGCGGAATTCATAGTGTTAAAAACAACGGAAATGAAATAAATGTGTTTACAAGCCTTTTTAAAGCTAATATTGCATACTAACAAAACTTAGTGTGTTTATTTACCTATGCTATGACATAATGATTAATACCTCATTAAAGTGCAACATCCGCTCCTTAAATTGAGGTGAGCAAGTGAATTATTAGCTAAACGTCAGTTTGCATTACTGTTGAAAATTAGCTACTTGACTAATCCAGAATATTCACATGGATTATGTAAATCACTATGCACTGTCTCATTTTAAACAAATAAATAAAAGAAACTGTGGTGCATTAAGCAAACACGCCAGATAATGTAGTTTGTCATTAAGTCGACCTCTGTGAAGAAATATTGCCTGGGACAAATGGGAGGTTTGAGCTGACAAACCATCTGTAATTAAATTCTAATGCCTATGTTTATTCCTCCTCCTGGGTTTTTACGTTTTGTAATTGTTGTTTTTCTTACAATTCCCTCAATATATTCTCTGTACGCCCACTTTAGCGTGAGGTCATGTGGTGTTTGGCTGTGGAGTTGCTGGAAAACCATCTTTCCCCTTCTAACTAATACTCACTGGAACCACTGTAAAATGGGCTCGAATGAGAGTGGAGGTTAGGATGTGTGGATAAGAACAACGGATGCTGTTGGCTTCTTGTCAGAAGGATTGCTGGATATCTGCAAAAATGACTCTGGTGTACACGTAGTCATTACAGTAATAGCCATCTCTTAAAGTCTGACGTATAGACAAACGGCTGTGGTGTAAAAAATGCTAGAAAACGAAGGTCACAGAGTCCATCTACAGTTTCAAAGAATGCCTTTGCTTTGGAACAAAATGATGCCAGGACATGTAGTTTTTGGGTTTCCGCTCATTTTTACTAATATTCTATTTCTTTACTGTGACAGTTTTGCAGATCGCTCACTTTGTAGGGATTATCTTCCCGCTAGTTTTGTTTGTTTAACCGAGTCGAGCCTTGCTGAATGTCTCAGGTGATAAATAAGGATAAAATTGGCTTAGGATTACTTCAGGCTTTCTATCATTGCTGAAACATGTGAACACATCTACACTCTTGGAACATTAGAAAATATTTTCACTCCTGACATTTAGAGTGCTGAACGGTATCGCTGTGGGAAGAAAAAAAAAACAGATGAATTTATCTAATTTAATTAATTGTTGTTCCAGTTTAGTTGGAATTTGGATTGATATTTGAACTAACACACACATTTACTATATTCTTTTTGCAACTTTAGGTTTTTGAAAAAAAAATTGAAAATGGCTGACATGTTTCTTTTTGTCTTTTTGAGTTAAAGGAACACTTTTTAATGCCCCTTTTGAAGTCATACAAATGAACAAATCAAGAATTTATTTGACATTACTTGACAATCACTGGGTTAAATAACACAACTTAGACTTGCGTGTCATCTGTCATTTGGTGAATGACAAAGTAAAGCAAAGTAAAAGTGTGGTTTTAGTCTGTGTAAAAAGGTAGCTGAAACAGTGGATTATGGTAAAAAAAAAAAAAAAAAAACTTAAAAATGTGCAATTGCTTATACTAATTATAGAAGTGGACCCTTAGCAACTTCACAACCTACTCAGCTGACCTTCAGAGTCTGTTTGATTGGCCCCATCGTCATTGCAAATGCATTACAAAATGAAGGGTGAAGAAACTTCTGCTTCAACCAAACAGATTTTATCGGCCTTCCTACATCACCGATGAGAAGAGAGAAAGATAGATAGATTTGACCAACAACTAATGCACGTTTTTGGTAAGTAAATGTCTTTTTGGGGAGTTTAGCTGTGATGCTCGAGCTTCTGTTTTTTTTTGCATTTATTCAGTATTATATGATGGGTTTACAACCATAAAAAAGTTTTTGAAGGGCTAAGGGACTGAGTATATCTCCTTCAGAGCAAGCTAGTAAGATTTTTAGATAACTAGCAACAGTTTAAGGTAATCGCAATGTGCTATACAAAGAGTCAGCCAAAAAAAACCAACATTTTGAAAAAAAATAAAAAATTACCTTTAACAGCAACATCGAGTAGGTATGGGAATAGATAAAGTATACCAAAAAGTATGTGAATCCTCTTGTTGAAGAGCAAACTACACAGAAAGCTAGTTTGCAAAAAGAGGCTTATTTGGTTGAAAAAGTATGCTGCAAGTTGCTGATATTGTGTATAAGATGAGTAGGAAATTGTTCGCTAATCTTTCTGTTTGCAAACTCAGTGATACATCAGCAAGTCACTGAGCGATGTTTCTGAACAATAACATGACAAAGTGCAAACTTTCACTGCATATTCAGTAGTATTTGAGAGCACAGACATTAGGGAAATTCCTGGCTCACCATTTTTATCAAAGCTATCAATGAGCAGTTTGAGGTGACGGCAGAGCTTCACAGCTGAGAATACATTCCTGAAAATGAATACATTTGCTAACGTGCTTTTCTCCAAGGTTAGATGGTATTGTTTGCAAGAGAAAATGCATCAAATGGCGTACGTATGCAAAATACCTTGCTAACAATAAAACTATGTTTCTCTTGTCTTGACGATAAGACAAAAAGTTGCACCACAACTTTGAACCGAGAAACCTTCTGAGTAGACAGACAATGGTGACAGTAGCTTCAAACCCTTCTTATTTGTCTTCCTCAAACTAACTATGTTAGACTGAGCCTCAGTCTGATCTGTTACTTGGTATGACTGATCTATTTTTCAACAGTTAAAGTTAGCGTGAAAATGCTTTGAAGAAGTTCCCCAAATAACATCAGTCTGCAGACAAAAATTGTTTCTGTCACTCATTCTCATTTAGAATAAGGCTATTCTACCCAAACTCATTCCTTATCTAAGCATAAGGAGCTGTAATTTCATTGGTAAATGGATTAGTTTCAATTGCGTGCGTTTGGTTTTGGGGGAAAAGAAGTAGAAGCCATTTTTATGGAGAGGGAGAAAAAGACATTATATATGTATATTCATTTAGCCAAAAGCCTGTCTACCAGTCTTCATAACCCATATCATGGTCCACTGGTTACACAGCTTACTTCTAATCTAGCCGGTATGTGTGTGTGTGTGTGTGTGTGTGTGTGTGTGTGTGTGTGTGTGTGTGTGTGTGTGTGTGTGTGTTGTTCAGGATTAATGGTAATCAACCAAAAAGAAGTTAAGGATTCATTTTGATGCCTTGTTACATTTGCACTTTGACTTTTATTGCTTTCTTCTGAAACCAAAAATAATAGATTCTTTTTGTAATTTTAGCCACAGTATAGATTTGAATAGGCGGGGTGTACAGCCTTTATTTTTATGATGCAAATAAGAGATACCTTTAGAAACATCTTCATCTGTCAGTCAGGTTATGTCCTCTCTGTTATCTTATTGTTGGCTGTTAAAGGACAACGTGGTCACATTTAAATGCATTAGTCATTCAGGCATAAAACTCATTATCGCTTGCATGATGAGGGTGCATGTGAAATTTGGCATTCTGAGTGTGTGTGTGTCTGTGTGTGTGTGTTGTGGTGTCTCAGCCTCCTCCGACTCTTTTTTTTTCCCCAAGATTGGAATGTGTTCTATGACAGGCAAATTATCAGCTTCCTCTCTAGAATGAAATGAAGGAAATAATTTCAAAATCTGAATCTACACATCACTGAATTGGTGAATTGGTTCTGTCATCTCCTCAGGAAGTGTAACAAGAAATAAGTTTGAATAAAACATGTTTTGCATGATTGGTTTTTGTTGTTCATTTGTACCTCAAAACAATTTTCTATGTGTTCATGAGCATATTAAATACTTTACAGTATCTGCAGTGTTCTGTTCTATTGTTTTCCGCTTATCCAGGGCCAGGTCGCAGGGACAACAGCCTCAGCAGGTAAACCCATGCTTCTCTCACCCCAGCTCACTTGGGAGGATCCCAAGTTGTCCCTGTCCAGCTGTGACACATAGTCTTTCCAGTGGGTCCGGGGTCAGCCTCTGGGTCTCCTCCTGGCGGGATGTCCCTGAAACATCACACCAGCGAGGTGTTCAGGAGGCATGCTGACCAGATGCCCAAACCACCTTTTCTGGTTTCTCTCAAATCGAAGGCTCTACTCCAAGCTCCTCCCAAATGGCAGAGCTCCTCACTCTGGCAGGGTGGCTGGCTTCTCTGAGTGAGGGGCCAGCCATCCTGCGAAGGACACTCATTTCGGCCGCTTTTTTCTACAATCTTGTTCTTTCAGTCAACACCCACAGCTGGTGATCATAGATGAGGGTAAGAACATAGATCGACTGGTGAATCGAGAGCTTTGCTTTTCGGCTCAGCTTTTTCTTCACCACAACAGACCGATGCAGCGTCCTCCTTACTGCTGACGTCGCACCAGTCTGTCTGTTGATCCCCCGCTTCATCCTTCCCCCAATTGTGAACAAGACCCCGATATATTTAAACTCCTCCACTTGTCCCTGACATGCAAGAGACATTCCACCCTTTTCCGGGCGAGGACCATGATTTCAAAAAGTCTTCACAGCAATACTAGTTAACAGCTACATTTAAGAAAATTTTTTTTTAAAAATTAAGAAAAGGAAATTGGGTATTTGTAAAAAATAGACAATTTTAAAGTGACCCCATATAAACTTTGCTAACTTAAATCATGGTTCAATGGAAATAGCCTTTTACTGTTTGATATTTAACAAGGTGGAGTTTTTTACGCAATAAAAAGTGTAGGAGCCAATGCCACATTATGAAGAAACATTCAGATAATTGTTTTAATTTGGTTGTGTTTATAAGCCGTTATAAAATTTGTATAAATAGAGATAGCAAAAAATGTACTCTATAAAAAGAAAAAAACTGGCAACAGAGTTCTGCCCTTTGGCTGAACGCGGACACAAGCAGCACACATCCTGGCAAAATATATCACAGTGGTTTTATAATCCTTTTAAATGCAACTTTCATTTGCAGCAACACCAGACAGGTGTGGAGTTCAGTTTTTGTGCTATTTGCACAAAAACATTGCAAAATAAAAATACAGAAAAAAAATTGACACTATTGATTCCAGCTTTTCTGTCAGGATTATTCTAACCTCATAACGACATATGACAGAGCATATTTTTCCACTTGAGGGAATACATTCAATGTGGACAATTTCCTGTAAGCTGCAATAAAAAAGGACAGCTGCACGCCGGATTCTCCAGAGACTTCTTGTAAAACTGGTTCTTTATTTATGTGGACATGGATGATAGCAAATGAAATGAAATTAAACTTTATTTGTTTGAATGATGTCACTCAGTCATCATGAATTGTTAAAAAGACTAGGTATAGACTATTTAAATGTTTTTGTATTTTAAAAAATGGATATAGAAGCCTATATTTAAGCCACAACAGGGTCTACCAATGATTTAGCATGGGCGGGTGGTTTTGTTTCGTCTTCTGAACCAATTGTTCCTAATAGGGGTGACGAAGGATGCCGGAGCTCATCCAGGCTGATTTCAGGCGAGTGAATAGGTCGCCAGTCTGTGTCACACACACACAATCATCCACACACGTACTCATTCCTAGGGGCAATTTAACACCGGCCAATGAACCAAACACACATGTTTTTGGAGGATGAGAGGAAAGTAGAGTACCTGTAGAAAACCCAGCTACATACGGGAAGAGCATGCAAAAAACACCACTGTTTCAAGCTTCACGCCTACTCTGGGGCTCAAACTGGGTGGGTGATGTGCATAAAATTTTTAACCAATCCTCATTGCAAACCACAAGTTCATCTACCTCTCATGTAGAGGACATACAACTCATACACCTTCTCCAGGATTGCAACAAAGCACTGACACACAACTGGGGGCATATTTTTTTTTCTTTTGTTGTCTTAAAAAAAAAAAAAAAAATCAGTGTTAACATTCGACCATCTGCTCATTTTAATCAACGTTTTTCAGCTTTCTTATGTGTGATGCTTCACCCGCCCTTCTCCTCGGCAGTTTAGTTCATGATTTGTCTATTAAACACACAAAGTTCCCCATTGAGGGATGAATAAAATACATTTCATTTCAAACTGAAAAGTACAGGTATTTAGATGTGAATATTTCACAATATGATATCACAATATTAGCCTCACAATACAATATTTATTCCAATTTTGTGGGTAGGCTCACAAAAAAGTAACACAGTTATGTATATGTTCAAACTAACAAGACTAGAAGTGTATATGAGACGGTCATTAACCATTTTCCTATTTCATATAATTTAAACTGCCTTTTTCAAATTGTGTTAGTAACAATATTACACTCAGCAAAGTGTGAACACAGTTCAAATAAAGCCAGGCACAACTGTATGTGTGGGCGTTAGCGTAAATTAGTGTATTTTCATGATTTTCAAAACTATATGTTTTGTTGTTGCCGTCATCTATTGCTTGTCCTAACATTTAAAAGCCTGGGTTTGTGAATAAATGTGTTTTGTTTAACCTCAAACACAGCGCCGCTCATGAAAAGTGCCACTAGTTAGGGCTTCTTTTTATACATTTTGGAGTTTTTCTGTGTTTACATTCACATTGCTAATAAATTTTTAGCTTGTTCTTCAATCTTCAAACATTGGTGTTGAAAATCCAAGCCAATAAGAAACCATTTCAGAAGAAAGCAGCTTTAAATTAGAAAAAAAGAAAGAAAGAAAAAGGCTAACCACGCTCAAGTTGTTTTTGCCCAGTCTCTGATGAGCTAAAACAGATTTAAAGTGGTGCTGGATTTGTGGTAATGAGTCTATATTTGCACAAGTGCACATACCCTTGCGCCAGGTTCATCTAGTAAATTCTTTAAAATGTGGCCTTTAAAATATGTGTATGTGTGCTCAGAGTGTGGAAAAGTCGCACCAGCAGTGCTGATTAGCACTGAGGAAGTAAGACTGATAACATGCTGAGAGGAAGTTTAAACAGCAGTCAGCATTCAGTAGCTGTGAAGAGAGAGTTACAAAGAAAGAAAAAGAGCAATTGTTGATAAAATTAATGAAAAGAAACAGCTGTATAAACAAGAAAATGAAGTGTAATGAATAATGGAACTATCAAACATATATCGAATAACTATTTTTATTTTAACTTGGATAGCACCCGACCAGTTATGTTTGATTGTTTTAGACTGTGCTCTGATTTCCAACTAATCAGAATTTTTTTTTTTAAAGTCAAGACTCAGTCTGCAGTGATTTACGGGTGTGAATGTATTTTTTATTTAAAATAATATTATTTAACCAAAAATTCTCATTAGATTTGAAATTATTGATAAAAATGATAAAGATAAAGTATTACACTGTACAAAATAAACTGATTTTTCTGCGATGTCTTTAAAAGAACCATTACTTTTACTGTCCCATTACGGCACATTCAAATGGTCATTTAAACGCAATCACATTCAATAAATAAGTTTTGTATTTACCGATGTTATTGCCTGCACGTTTGATAGTTTATTTCATTTTGCACACTGTACATGTTACTCATATAAAACTTTCTTTTTACTTAAAAAATCAAAACAAATGATGATGAAGTTAGTGAAGTTATTTGTGTCACCAAATGCGCTATGTTGTAGTGACTCAAGGGACCCCTACTTCAGACATTTAGTCATCTTACCAATAAATAGGTCAGACCTTAGTAATGATATATGAGTACTTTGGATTAGTATGAAGACTGATTTAACTAAAGTGAGAATAGCTGGTGTGATAAGGGTACAATGCTATTGCTTTTGATTTAGAAAACTCGAAATGTAAATTCCCAATGGATGAGTGAACAGGCTTCTTGCCAAATGGACCAAAATATTTCAGGCACATATCTTTGCGTTCTCTTGTTTTCACAAGAAGGTAGATCAACATAAAAGAGCTGCTTTGAACTCAGAGAGTTAGCAGGCGCTAGTGTACAATTGTGGATTAGCACACAGTCACTAGGTCAAAGCAGCATAGCCTGGTTGTCTCTGTGAGTGTGACGAAAAGGGCAAACCTTCCAACTCTGGTCTTGGAAAATCAAGAAATGCAGTCAGAATGCAGTGTCCAGCATTTGCGTCGAGCAAATCAGCCCATAAGACAAAACTGTGTGTCAAGATTGCAAAGTGCCTGAAAATAATAATAAAAATTTTATTTGTAACGCACTTTATATCTCCAATGGAAATCTCAAAGTGCTACAATGACCAAAAGGAACAACAAACAGCAAAGAGGCCTGGGCTGCCCGTTTGGGACTGTTGCCCCCGCGACCCGACCCCAGAACAAGCGGAAGATAACGGAACGGAACTAAATTAAAATGCCTAAATACCATTGACTCTGTATTGCAATTTGATGCTGATCCGGTTTGAATTCCCCTCAAGAAAAAAGTAGCCTGTAGCATTGGAAAAAAAGATGCTAAATAGGCAAGAAAGTCAAGCATTACACTACATAAAATTATTCTTAAATCTGATCTAGGAAGACTTATTTCTGCTCTGAGGATTTAGAGACTCCTTAAAGTGCTGTTTTAATCATATACGGGTGCAGTTTGACTGATCTATGAGAGGGTTAAGAAGAAGATTAAGCAAAGGTAAGTCTAGGACTGGAAAACGCTGATAGCTTTATCCACTGATATAACAAAAGCTGCTTTCACACCAGAGTCCAGCTGTTAGGAACGCTCCGCTTCTTATCTACCACTGGTCTGATAAAACAAAAAGAATCAAAGGGGCAATTCAAGGTCGAGTTGTGGATCCCCTCCTCTCCTACACATGTGAGAAAACCTTGAGTTTCGTTAGTTTTCTCTTTGTAGACAAATGTTTGACTTGTGTTTAATTTTTAACTGAAAAATTGAACCACCCAGGCTTTCACTTGGTTTTAATGAAGTACCCCAACATGGACAATTCTTTATAAGCCAACCTAAGTGTAATTTTCCTAACTTTTTTTCCTTTCACACGTATCTTACATTTTTTTCCCCCAAAACGCAGGCTGAGGTACTTATTAAACATTGTGTTCCATCTTTATCTCTCCCATTTGTTCAATCTCTCACTGGGTGTTACTGTTCCATCAAACAAAAAAACCCAGCCAACTCACTGGCTCCCAGCGATTTCGTAAGATTGGATGATTGTGGTTTAACATACTCATCAATCACCAATCGCTGGTCGGAGACATTCCTGCAGCGCGTATTAGGTGATTCAGTATTACTCTGCCCTCATTATCTGTTATTAAGCTGGGAAGCAACACACAGATTTTAACTCGGTCACATCTCTGTTTTGTCTGAGTCCATAATTAGGAAGTAATCAATTGAAGAGACAAAGGCAAGTTTATTTGTGTAGCACATCTTGTGTATAAGACCATTCAAAATCTAAGCTTTTTCAAACCCAGTGAAGGCAGCTAACCACCAAACCAAAACAGGATAAGAGAAAACATTGGATAATTAAAACTATTATAGTCTAATAATTCTCATCTGTTTTGCTGGTTTGTACTGATTGAAGGCCATGAAACCCATTCCGTGTAGTTGGCATGCTCCAACACAAAATCAGAAAATGGCATTTATACTAGCTTTAATATTGACTTGAACAATAAACCATCCACCAGCGAATGGATTCACTGTCTACATTACAAGGCAGTAAAACTTGCATTGGCAATGAAATGGTAACGACAACAATACCTGAAGTTTAATTTGCATTTTCAATGCTCATACAGAGATTCATCGAGGAAAATTGAGAGTTGTGAAAGCCCCTTCCTCACAACCCAAGCTATTCCACACAACACTTAGCTGGAATCAGTATTACCGACCTCGAATCAAAGAAGACGGATGAAAATGATGGGGAAACAATTAGAATCTAAACACTCTAGAGATGTATTAGGGTAGCTGTCAACAAATTCATTAGGTAACACACTAAAAAGCCATTTAACTCTGTGCAATGAGTTTCCCCCTTAAAGTACTTTATTATTCTAAACCTCACTCAGATTTATTCATGACAAATTGTGGGTGGTTGCACACCCACTGTGAGGTGATTGTAACAAAAGTAAGTTCAGTTCATCCAAACATTTGTGCGTCCTCCAACCACTAAACCAAACATGAACCTTAAAGTATAGAATATCCAACAAAACGGAGTCTATGAGTTGAAAAGGGATCAGCAAAACAGGGCAAGTAGTAATATCGGATAATTGCGGGATCAGTGCAGCATGGGGTCAGGGTAAAGGATTAATACTGCTGTGGTTTTGCACCCAAACGTATTATTGTATCAAGTTGCTGTGCACTTCCCTTCCAGCATTTATGTGGAAGACCCTGAAAATACACGGCAGATTGTTTTAATACACTTTTGTTCGTAAATGGACATAATAAGGTCTCTGTGATTCACTAATTTTCAAAAGAACACAGTAAAGCAATCTTCACCTATTTCAAATTAACTGCAGCACTTTGAATAAAAGAAAGCAAAAGATACTAAAAGATATACATTGGGATTTTTATTTCTCAGATAATATATTTATAAAAAAAATCTATTGAGTGAATAAGGTTGTTAAAACTGCAGAAATGAACTGCAGTATCTATGAAAAAACTAGCAGATTGAAATGAAATGTTTAATCAAAAGCCAAAAAAAATCTTTTTTCTTTTTGGTTGAGTAACTATACAACTTACCTGTTTAGCATCCAAATCTGCCTTGGTGTGTAAGTTAGGGCTGGCAGCAGGACTTACAGGGGCACTCCGACTGCCCCCGGCCAGCAGAGTACGCACAGATGCCAGCCACTTCATGATGGTTAGGAAGCGGGATTTTGCAAAATCTTGCCAAAAAATATATATCCAGAAGGGAGTCGGCCTTGCAAATAAAGCCCGTAGGTGAATTGAGATGTGCCACAGGCGACATCAAATACTGGAGTGAAAGTCAGACAATTCCACTACTTCCTCTTTTGGTGCATTTATCTTACTTTATCCCCTCAACATGTGTGTATACATGCCACTACACACTGACACACAGTCCCACTGTAGATACTGTACAGTACAAACACACTTTAATCCTAAATGCTTGCACGCACACCCCCACCCCTTCCTACTGTAATGACACACAAACCTTCCCCCATCACTGTTTTGCCATCTGTCACTTTCCCCATTCTCCCTGTTGTCCAGGCCCATTTACTTTAACTCAGCATGCAGTACCTTTACAATACACACACATACACTCTTGCTGTTAGGATATGTAGCATCAATATGTGATGGAATGGACAATTGACAAATGGATCCTTTTCCCTGACAAAGTGAAAATGTTGCATTTTTTTATTGTTATCCCAATACAGCTGTAACATCAGTGTAAGAATGGATGACATACTGCCAGCTGGTTAAAGTTACTGCAAGTAGGCACTTATTTAGGACCAGATGATTGGATCTTCATCAAAACCATACACTCACTCTGCAAAGATGTGCATTTCCCATTTGATGACAGCTCTATAGATCAGAGGAGCAGCACATGCTAACAGTTGTCACTGTGTTGTACATTTTGAAAGAAGATAATCCCATGCAGAGCTTTGTAAGAGGTTGGGTTACAATATTAATGGGGGGAAAAAAACTTTCTAGACAAAACAAAGTGGGAATATGGATCTATCATCAAATATGGATGTGCATTAATGTGTGGCCTGCTCACCCACATGGCTTGGCTAAGAGAGAGACAGCCATATGTGGAGGCCAGGCCCCGTCTCAGCTTGGGCCTGTGCGATACTATTGAGGGTATGGCTGAACCCTGACTTAGTTCATCTCTTAATCCCCTGTCTCAGCATGGTATTACATATGGTATAACGTGTGGCTGGGCAGGGCCAAAAATAATGACAGCACTTTTAGCCCTATTAGTTATCTCATAATGGCACAACAGCTAAACACAAAAGTGGGCTGGCAATATGTTAATGGCTCCAAGAACTTTTAAAATCATAATTGCAGGTAAAGCCATAAGTGACAAAGTCCTTTAAAAAAAATAAAAATAGCAGATGCATGTCTGTCAAAGTGAACGAAGCTTGTGTAAAAGTTTTTCTACAATCAGACAGAGTGTTACAAACTTAGTGTACTGATTTGTTCAGTTTAGTCTCTATTTCTGTTGATTGTGAAAATTCTGGTAGCCAGTTTATGCTTGAATGACTGTCTGAGACAAATTTCTGTGATAATGGGCTATTAAAATAAAACGGCATTGAGCAGTTTAAATTGTCATCTAAACAAAAACGAGAATAAAAAAAAACAACAAAAGAAAGCCAATTGGGTGATCTTAAGTGACAAGCGTTTTGTTCTTTAGAAATTTAGTGAATCACAAATATTTAATTCTCTGAATGTGCATTTGCATGGTTTAGATGTCAAAGTAAAACAATCAATCTCCAAACAGAAAACGCAACTGTGAACAGATTAAATCTGTCTAACGTTGGAAATTTAGGATATTCTCACAAGCAAACACTGAATCATGCAAAACATGCCACTGAGCCAGCGAGTTGATTCATCTGAAACACATTTTGTGTGAGTGGTATTTCGGAAAATAAAATGAAGTGTCAGTTGTGGTTTCTAAATTAGATGTGACCATCACTGATTTTATATCCAGCGAAGATTGATTGCATACTTAACATTTGCTGAATAATTTACTTTTAGAGTATAGGTATTTCTGCTTAAAAAACAACTGTATTTCTGAACTACTTTTCTCTTGAATACCATACCATACCATCCTGGACTCTTAAAACCTTTTGCTGTTTTAGTGACAGTTTTGTTAAACCAGGACAAAAGTTTTATGCTTCTAAAATGAGAAATGAGCTCCCAATGTAAGTCAAAGGAGCTTCTATTCTTGTATTAAAAAAAATTAAATTAAGTTTTAAGTCAATAATTTTACCCCAAATATAACTATTTTTTTTTAAAGACGGTTGTAAAAGTAAATACATTTCTTTAGCTGTGTCTGTTCAGATTTTAAATCCTGCAATTTTTTGGACCCTTCCGGGGTTCTATTTTTGTTACTCTTCTCATTTTCATAGTTCCAATCGTTTCAGACTAATAATAATCTATTGAGTGCTTTCTTAACAATGAAAATATAAAACATTGCTTTTGTTGCAAAACAATATATAAAGAGCAGTTTGTAATTATAAGTTGTTTTTGCTTGATGCCATCATGCTTTATAACTTTAACCAAAATAGTTTCTAAACTATAATTTTGTCGTATATTTTGCCTACCATATGTTGCTTATTTAAGGCATCAATTAATGTGAAAAAGCACAGCTTCTATACCCAAAAAGGAGCATTCTATTCAAAGAGAGACATAATCTGGACTGCACTGACAGACCCCTCCATGGCAGGTCGTGTCCGGAAACCTCAAGCGTAAACTTATAAACAGAATTAAGGACAAGAGTCAAACTTGCCAGAAATGGACCCAAATCACAGCCAGCTATGTGGAACAGGATCTGGCACTTGTAAAGGGACTAAATGACCTTTATCAGATGGTCCAGTACTCTTGACTCCCAAAACACTCCCCTCAGGAAATCTAGAGGGACACAGTGTAAAGTGTGGTTAAAGTCCACTAAACCCATGTAAACCGACAGATTACACTCTAAAATGAAAATACTATATCTAGAATGGAGAGTGGGTTTTACATTCTACACCAAAGACAGGAACAAAAAGCACTGTTGCCTCACAGCAAGAAGATTCGGGGTTCAAGTTCCAGGTTAGGTGGCTTGAATTATTGGTCATTTTCCCTAATTAAATAAATAAGGCAGGCGGAAATAAATTTCCGAAATGGGTGAAAAAGGGAGTTAGAGTCGATTTTTATGGTAGAGTTTTTATGGCAGAGTTCAGACCACTTGCCATTAGTGGTAGAAAGATATGACAACTAGGAGGTGATTTCTTTGAGATGATCTACAGTTGGTACTGAGTAACCGTGGGATGCTTCATTTAAATCCTTACAGTGCTTTGGGAGATATTGCCTTCCCTAGAGTGTTACAGAAGCAAGGACACACTGTTGCAGAGTATCTTAGTGCTTGATGTGAGGCATAAAAAAGTAGTAGTTTGATTTTATTTTATTTTATTTAAAAAAAAAACAACAACAAAAAAATATTAAGAAGAGAATACCAAGGTCGACTTACAAACTATCGACTATCATCAGATTAAAATAACCTGTATCACACTCAAGTGTCATCCGAATAAAAAGATGTGAAAACAGTGAGTGAAAAAAAGGGCAAAGTTAGGACTCCAAGAACAGCGAGCGTTAGAATTTCTCAGCATTCTTTCTTACTCCCACATAACTCCCACATTATTAACAGTCAGGGGTCCATGCAAATTTGACTTTTTCAAGCAACTATGAGTAGCAGAAGAAATGAGGATGCTGCAAATATTTAGGAATGATTGCATCCTACAGACCTTCTGACCTGAAGACAGTAAAGGTCTTTGTCTAATTAAAACAAAGTCAATGACCTTCACTTTAAAAAAAGAACTTCTCGTAGTTGTTGATAATTGCTGTATTACAGCTGTGATATGCAAATATAAATTAAGAGTCCTAAAGTTTTTTCAGTAAACTTCCTCGGGAGATTGCAACCAGTAACGCTGAAATAGTAAATGGCTGGATAAAATGACAATGTATCTGAATAATGCCCACCCTCTATTCCAAAATAGATCTTAATATGAAAATATGGAAGAAATATTAAAACGGCATTAAAAATCTTAGAGAGGGTGCTGAACATTTCCCATGAGACACAAAACCCATTGGTCTGCTTTAGATCACCACGCAGCCACAGTGCTCAAAGTCAAAGACAAAAAAATATATATAAAAAGGAGAAGAACAAAGTCAAGAAAGTCCCACATGTTGCTGCGATGTTAAGAAGCATTTCTCTGCATCAATGATTAGTTCCCTTTGTAGAAAAGTTTTGCTACTTGCGACCCTCTTTAATGTGGTAATTTTGGTTCATTATGTAACGTAATATCATTGCAATCTATCAATAAACTCACACAAAAACCACATGACTTTGGGTGGCAGCTAAACCAGGCTACACCCATTGCAATTTTCTGGTGTACATATCATTGCTGTTGTTTTTTTTGTTTTGTTTTATTAAAATGATAAAATAATTCTTTGAGTTTATTTAGTTATTTCTTGGTGCTTCCTTTTCCTTTCGTAGACTTCCTTTTCTTACAGAAACAGATACATAAACAACATTGTCACACTAACAATAAAGCAGCACAGTTTTCATGAAAATGCATCATGATAGAAGAATAAAAAGTGACCTTGTGTGACAACTTTAGTTTAACAGCAAATGAACTGATGTAGCTGCAGAGAAGCTTGGCTGGACTTTTAGGCAGTGTCTGTTATCCTCTGCCAAAGGAACAAGGAGCCAGGGGGGACTTGAGACATTTTTGGAGGACATGTTTCCCCTCAGCAACAGCCTCCTTTTTTTGGAATGCTGCAGATGTAAACAATTACTGAGCAAAATGGTCATGATGGGAAAAAAAACAAGGGGGATTAGTTGTGTTTCATCTTCAGCCTTTTAGAATCAACTGAAAAACAAGTTTTTTTTGGGCCTGTTTGCTTTATTTAATTTGAGGAGGTTACATTTTTCCAAAATTCCCTTTTCTAATTTGTGGACCAACAGAAAGAGGACGATGGTAATTTGCCACACTGAAAGCTTGGTATTTTAGAGCTAATGACATACTAATTAATTTTATTTGGGGGTGGAGGAGTCCTGGGAAAGTAATAGACAAAAATGAATATAATGTAAAGTGATGTCAACAATCATTGATGTTAAAATTAACTACATAAAATCAAACGGTGTTCAATTTAAACAGGTCAAAATAATTTCAGGTTGTCAGTTGAGACAAACTTTATAAAACTGAAAAAGTGCTTTTCAAGTTGACAAAGTTTCTTTTTTACAAAACCCATACAAATTAAATACATTTTTCCCCTCTTGTTAAAACGTACTCTGACACTTTAGAATGTATTTAAATAAACAACTCTACACACTGCCTGATAAATTTAGCGTTACTTTCTTTAGCAGCAGATGGAAACTTCTAACCGAGATTAGATATTTTTGTAACACAAATTGAATCACGTGCATGAAACAGAGACAAAGAAAAGTTTGTGAGTAAGACGAGCACAACTTTAATGTGGCAAAAATATAATTTTGGACTATATAAAGTTTGTTTTGCATATAATCCTTGTAATATCCTGCCCTATGGTCCTATTTTCTTAAATTTATATGATCTTGCTGCAATCAGTAACTACTGAAAAACATATAGCTGGTTTTGCACTGGAGTTTTAAATGCAAATGAGATACCTGTCTCCCTCTGTTTATAACATGTGCGAATAGAGACATAAACACACTAGACTTTGGAACTTTGCTCACAATTCTTCAGTCAGATGTTTTGTGTTCTGTATACCCCAAAAGTTAGTGGGGTATTAATGAGGAATGAAATATGCTATATTCAAATTATAATTGTTTCATTTCTACAGTAACATCTCGTGACAGTTGAAATCTAAGTCAGTGTTATATATGATTTAGAAAGTCTCATTTCGCCTTTATTGCCGGTGAAAACCTAGGCAGTAAAAGTGAAGCTAACATTAGCTGGCTGAGAGATTTTACTATTGGACATAAACGCAGTTAGAATGGTATTCGAAACAAGGTCATCAAAAGACACTGCATTTTCAAACAGGCACTCCTGTCATTAAATACCCATCACAGTATCAGAAATAATTTTCCTCTGTGCTCTGACTAAAGTTTTGATTTACAAAATACTGCTTATTGAATGAAAATAGTGTTAGCTACAGCTTCATGTTTGCATTTTTTTTAGTGAAGTATCATCCATCTGTCTTCACCCGTAATAGTTTCCCAGCTTCACTGGGACATTAAAAAGTATTTAATGTCATAAAAGGAGGAACAAAATTTACACAATAAGAAGTGCTTTCTCTGAATGAACGTGTCAGGGTTTCAGGTTGTTGTTTAGATTTACTTCCTGTCTCATTTTTAAATCTCAAGTCGCCCTCTTGTTTCAGGTGTCTTGAATTCCCTTCCTTGTGTTTCTTCCACCTGATGATTACCTGCTCCTTTGTAATGTGTCTCACATGTGTCTCATTGTTTCTCCCTCCGTTCTGTATGTAATGTGCTTTTTCCCCTTCACTTCCCGCCAGGTTGTCTTGTGTCATCACCCAGACTACAGGTCCCCTTCAGTTTAGATTATTTGAAATGTTGTGTGACCCAATTAAGTTTGTCTTGCACTTGAACATATTTGAGTTTGTTCGAGAATTAATTTGTTTCTTGTTAAAAACTACAAACTGTCTTGGACGTGTGTCCTCTACCTTAAACATCCTGACTGTACGTTAAAAAGAAAATGTTTTACAAAATAAAAAACAGACAGTAGCTAATTTTATACACTCACCCTTTTAATGTGTTTATTATTATTATTATTATTATTGTTTCAGAGAAACTTTTGCTTCAGAACTCTTTGTTAACACAATGTTTTCTGGATTTTTATCCACATCGGCATGACAGGATCAGACAAATGGAGATGAATTGGCTTCACAACTGAAAGGTGTTCTTTTGGGTTACAATCTCATCTTTGTTGGTCAAATATTAACAATAAACTCTATCATGTTCAAAGAATTTGGAAATTACTAGAGCTTTTTAACATATGCTATCATCCTCTTGAACAGAAATGAAAGAAGATGGTAAATGTATCATGACATGATGAATAATGTCAGCACTAAGTATGTACTGTACAGTACATGATGTACACATGGCCATTGACTGAAAACCATATTTTCACTTTAATTAGAAACATCTTCAACACTAAAAACTGATTAACTAGCTTTAAAGTTGAAGTTTTCTCATCCCCAATTCACAAATACCACTTGTCTCTTTATCATTCTCAAATATGATCCGTTCCAGCTACAAATCCAATAGTTAAATTTATTTCATGGATGTTCTGTGTTCTAATATCTTAAATCTTCTCATGCACATCACTGCAATTTAGAGAAAAAGAGGAAAGTCATTCTTTAAACATCTGAGATCACAAAATGTACAGTTGCAGGAATCTAAACATCCTGTGCAACAAACCACCCTCTGTGAATGCTTCAAAGCAAAAACATTTTTTTTTTATTTTATTGTGGGTGATTATATTGAGTGTCTTTGATCAGATAAGTGCATACTAAACCTAAGACTGAGAGAGAATGCTGGATCAGAGCAAAAAGTCTGACGATGAACAAAGCAAAGCGCAAACCGCCGCATGTAAAAATTCAACCCTGTTGACAAATGAGTAAATAATTAACTGGTGCATGAAACAAACCAAAAATAGGGCATAAGTACAAAGAAACTCAATTTTATTTCAATTTATCCTATTTAAAATGCAAAAGTTGGTTATGTTATTTTTCTGCCTCTTTAAGTTTTGCCAATTACAAACATTTTCTTAATCCAAGGTTTTCTGATCTGCTCAACCGGGTTTAGCCAGGTTGGAAATAACAACTATTTTTAAACCTCGGCCACCAACCACTCCAGCTGTTTCTAGATGGTAGGACATTATCAACCTTTCATTCCAGCCGGTCCTTGTGGTTTACCAGTAATCTCTGATTAAATACGCTGTTTTTGGTGAAATTGTACCACAATGACCCACAGGTCTTGTACTGGTTGGCCAAATTGGGTTTTCCATGGCATGCATACAAACAACTAGACTTCCTGTGCGTGTTGAAGTTTTCTGTCGATGTAAAGCCGGAATTTGTAGGGAAAATGAGTTTTTAAGAGGCACTGGTTATTTTGTAGAAGGAAAGAGGCCCAGTTTTATTCCAGCATTTGAAACCTCAGGCTGAGCTTCAAACAAGGGGAAAATTTGGGGGAATGTGAAGGTTCATGGGTGCACACACAACTTGTTCTATATCATATTTGTCTATGTGTGCATTCTTAGGCTTTGTCAAAATACGTATTTGTTCAGAATGATTGTTTCTGCTAATGATGATTTTTCACTGGCCGTATAATACCAACAGCATAAAGCCATTTGATTTTTATTCAAAACCTACAGTTATTGTTTTTTCCTTCTTCTACAAAAATCCTCTTCACATACCTAATTAAAGGATTGAGCGTTTACTCATGCATAATTTCTTTTCTAAAAGTTCAGGCAGCTGCCAATCCATAATGAAGAACAAAAGCAGCACATCTGCTGTGGCTGTGGTGAGAGAGTACCAAAAAGCTTCGTCAAAGCAAACTCCGATCTTTATAGTAACCATAAAAAGACCGCATTTGGTGCCAGGGTGAAAAACAAAGAGGAAAAAAAATCATAATATTCTGGGTAAACAAAATGTGTTGGCTGTACTCAGACGTGTTGATATGCAGACTATGTGACCAGAGACAGTGAAAGGTCAATCTGCGATGGGGCTTGCTCATAAAGAACCAAGAATTTTTAATTCTTGTTTTTTGTTTTTTTTTCTGTTGTTGTTTGTGTGTTTTTGTCATGATAACAGGAGAAAACATTTTGGAGAGAGTTTGAACAGGATTAGCACAGGCAGCTTGTTCATAGCATTTCGGTAACCTGTAGCGGAAACTCAGAAACGGTTATTGGCGCCTTGATTTATCCACACCACCCTTGGTTGGCTCTAATTCCATGGCCTATCTTAGTACAGATAGGTCTTTAGGTTGAAAAAAGGGAACTTATGGAGGCCCTGGTATGTTTGTTTTGGGTGTTGTTGTTTTTTCTTTTTCTTGCATAATTTGGCTTCTTTTTTTATGGTGCATTTTGATGTTTTTAGTTTTCTTTTTAGCATTTCTAAATTTTGTTTGTTTTAAGTATGTTTAAGTGAATGTTTTTAGCATTTTAGGGAAATATTTAGCATTTAACGCTAGAAATAACATCAAAATAAAAAGCTGCAGCAAAAAAAAAGTATTGCAAACATTGTTGGGTGAAGAATGAACATAATTGAAATCTTTTTTATGTTCAGTATTTCCAATATTAGAAGACCAACAGCTCACAAAATAGACAAATGTCTGTATTCAAAATTCTAGTGAGTCAAACACAAAGGCAAAAAATTAATTTCGACTTAACGAAGGACTTAAGCTGTATATTAGAGATGTGGGATTAGTCTTCTACTAGAGTCAGAGAAAGAATCAGGGCTTGTGCAAAAGACAGTTTGAATAAAAAAACTCCTATACTTTCTAAAGGAAGGCTCTCTGCAGTGGGAGGTCATCCAGCTGTGTGCTGTAAGCTCAACACTACAGTTTAAGGTTGATGATTGGAAAGCCATTAAAGCACCATTTGCTGGGTCACGTCTGGGAAACAGACTAGCTCCATCCATCATGTCCCGATGAGGACCTTCACAGAAACCATGCAGTGTAACTGAACTTTTTTTTTTTTTTCCCATTCCGTATTACAATTACCAACTTACTCAATGTGAACTGAAGTTTCCCCAATTCATTTGACATGACTTTAATCAACTTGTGAGAGCTTTTTGTTGAATGGCTAAGAGTCAATACGAGGTCAAAGAAACTTCAACGAGGGTGGTTCTTATTCCTAATAGAGGTTTAAAAATGAGGGAAGCATGACATTTTACTATCTTAAAAAACAAAGACATAAAAAGAGAACATTTCAATTTAGCATCAAACCTAGTATGGCAGCAAACAACCCCACAACACTTTCAAGATTTTGCGTGGATTTTTTTGGGGAATTATCTGCAGTAAACCCCTATTTCGAATAAGACTGACTAGAACATTTGCTTTGCTACATTAAAGGTAAGCCTCATTACTTTATTAAACAATCCTATTTTAGGTGTTGAGAATTTACTAGTAGCACTGTCACCAATGAAAAGACCATTCTTGTTAAGAATGGGTATTGCTCTGGTTTGGCAATGAAGTGAGCAAATCTGAGAGTTAGAGAACAGAAATGAATCCCAGCTTGCTAAAGCCTCAATTCACATGCTGCATTAGGGGAACAAGAGGCCTCCCGCAGTAAATCTTATCCCCAACCAGAGCCATGTCTCCATCGCTCATCCCTTCTTAAAATGGGATACCACAGTCCATTTCCTTGCAAAATGACATGTTAATGTAACACATGGCTGAGCTTTTGGTGTTACATGGTCTCACTAACTCCCGGACATGCCTCTGCAGGCTATGTGTGAGGTCAGCTTCTCCAGCAGACTCACACTGCACAGAACAGTTCCTGGGAGTATGAGCTGATACAGCTGCACAGTTTTTCTCGCATTCATTATTCCTGGAGTAAAACTCGATCCCTCTCAGTTTTGTTTCAATGGCTCCGCTCAAGTAATTTCACTGATTGTTTATTATGAATAAATCAAGAAGAACACTCTTAAAGAAAACATGAAATGAGCATTGGCGTAGCTTTTGACGAGATGGCGTGTCTCAATTGTAATTGATAATCCTAAACCGTCAGCAACTTGTTGAGCAGCCCCCTGTCCCAAAGATAAAAAATTCTATTGTTCTTTGACCATTAGGTAACAACAAAATTAAAGATTCATATTCATTTTATTCTGAAAAGACCTTACTTTTTTAATTGAATCAAAACATAAACTGCTACTGTAACAATGAAACATCTTCTCGTAGAATGATCCAAGTGCAGACGCATCTGCCAATAGTCTAAACTATCTAGCGATTAAAAAAAACATCTGGAACATTGTCCTGATGCATTGAACGTTGTGCCGTTTGGATTTCTTTCTTGAAAAACCTGAGACTTTTGGTGAAAGAAGCAGAAATGCTACACAGTGATAAACATGCCCCAATAAAAGCTACCATTGAAGTCTAATGGCAATAAGAAGTATTTTCTACACATCTTAATTAATCTACACCTCTCTTTTCCATCTTCACTTACACCACAGCAATTTTTAAATTGTTTAAATAGTTTTAAATCCTGAAGAGCAGGTGAAGTCAAAGCTGATTTTTACAAGAGAAGTTGGCTACCTGGACAATTAAGAAACATCTTTTAAAAATAGGTGAATGAGCACATAATTCACCTTTCTAAGTGCATGTGTCACACTACGTTTTCCCTGCTCGCTTTCCACAGTGTTGCTATGAAATCATCAGATTGTCTTCGGTATAATTTTTTTATGGGTTAATCATCAAAAATCACTAATCTCTCAAAAACTCAACTTTTCATGTTTATCTATTCTTATGAACTTTAACTCTTATGAACTGTAATTTGCTACCTGTTGAGCTTTACCACTAAACAACTATGAAAATATTTATTTTAGCCTTATTGTTAGCAGGATGCTGATTGTGGTGTGCTTCACATCAAACCATCTGGGCTTCCTTTGTGTCAGAAATAAAACATGCATGCACACCTTTCCAAAAAAAAAAAGTAACTTTATAAATCAAGCTGCAACTCAGCCACACAAACAGTTATCAAGAAGCTTTCAAGGAGCCTTAGAGTTCAAATTCTCCTTGGTGATTCTCCAAAGGGAGATCCTGGACCTCTCTACCAGCTGGCTTCCTTTGTTTCTTTCATCAGTGCTTTTAAGGGGAGATGACAAGGAGTTGCTATCAGATGATCGTTTCTTGCTGTTTCTCGGGCTGCACACATCATCTGGACTGCTTTGCTAATCAGTCAGTTACAGTCATAATGAAGGGCCAGGAAACATCAACAAAACATTGACCAGACCCCTTTGTGTTTGAGGAGAGACAGGAAAAAACCATTTCCTTTTGAGAAATCAAGTAGAGAAAAATTGTTTTAAGTTTTATTTTTAATATATCCAAGTTGATCCAGTAGAGTTTTAATTGTGTAGTGATCATTCTTCAAAAGCATCTTGGCGGATTTCTAATGGAGCAACAGTTTGAACACTGTTCTTCTAAAACATGCCTCTACATGTCAAATGAAGTTCTTTCATACACTTACTAAATAGCAGTTATCGTAGAAATTATGAAAGATGATGTGGTATCACTAAAAAGCCCACGGGGGTTGTGCCTCACCAATCCAATATTTCTCTGTTAGCAACGTCTAACATCAGAAAATTGTTTATTTCTTTATTTCTCTATATTGAAGGTCCTGAAATTGCTTACAATGTGGTTCATATTCAATAAAACGAGAGCTTTAAAAAAAAAAAAGAAGATGAATAACATATAAATACTTACTAAGTGTTCAGTGGTAGAATGTGCGCCCTGCGATTGGGAGAAGCCAGTTTGATTCCCACTGGGCCCACATCTAAGTATCCTTGGGAAAGACACCTAACCCCCTGTTTCTCCCAGCATTGGTGCTGTTGTGGCTGCCTGCTGCGGTGAAATGCAGCACAAAAATTTTCTTACATGAGGGATAAATACAGTATGTTAAAAAAAAGTTTTTGTGGCCACAGAAAAAAACAAAAGACAATTTGAAGCCCCTTACCGTAGCTATGTAACAACTCAAACAATGTAGTTACTTTAAAACACTATCTTCCTCATTATTGGAATTGACTTGTGTGCCATCTTCATTAAATAGCAACAATAGCCAGACCAGCACAGGAGAATCCTGTGATTTAGCTGTTTGCACGTCTGCTGAGAGAGAAAACTGTCTCATGAATCACCGAGATGAGGGAGATGGAGGCTTCAACCAGAGCTGATGGAAAGCAGAGCTAACGCACCGCTAAAGAAGAACGATCATAAATTCAATGACAATAAGATAAAAGACTTTCATCTGAGAGTGTGTTAAAATGGCCATGTACTCATTATTCTCACAAAAAAACCTTTGAGTTTGAAAAAAAAAAAATGGAATCAATTACACGACAAAACACATGTTCACCAAATCATTGGTAATTTTTGTTTTTCCATGAATTCTACCAACATTTATGTGGCATTGATATTCATACAGAAACAAACATCAGATTCTAGCCTGAGCTCTTTCGTGTCAGTATGCCAATAGGGGCATTTTATAATAAACTTGCAACAAGTTTTTTAATTTATTTAAGGCAGAGACTATTAAGTAAATCTCTGTAGGGCACTCGGTATGCGATTAGACAAAGAAAAAAACTTCTATATAATGTGCTAGCGATATGTTAAACAGTATTTATTGACATATTATATATGATACACATAGAAAAAATATTGGTATTTTATTGACACAATTCTTTTTTTTAGAATAATTTGAAACGTGTTAAGAAGTACTCTGTCATGAATTGTGCCACACAAATAAACTTGCCTTGATTTATAGCTGAAAAAATGTGGGGAAAACAGGTTGAGCACAAATCTGTTACCATGAGCCTGGAAAATGATTGCTCCAGCTGCAAGAACTGAAGGTGTGCATGATTAGGCAAACTGGGCTGGAGACATGGTTAGAATAACAAAGTCATGTTTTGTGTCAGAGTTTGCTTAATAGTTGCTCGGAGAAGCTAGGGGACGAATAGTGCACTGAGGCTCTTTAATGCTCTCATGTAAACTTGTTTATTTTGTTTTGATTAGTGGGGTTATAGAAGTCGCTACTGAAGCAAGAACGGGGTGGACTAAAAATTACTTTCAGAATTTACGTATGAACTGCTTACAGCCAGCTGAAAAAAAAACAATAGCAAAAAAATCTAATCGCTGCGAAGGCCCTGAACTCAACATTTGTCAAACAACACTCATTCTGTGATCGGTACACACAGAATGTATCTGTCTCCCCCACAGACAGACCACTGACCTGCATCACATCTTGAGCTTGTTGGTACAACACATCTGTGCAAGGGTAGTTGGTGTTTAAGGCAGGAGATAAGCCTCCTGACTCCGCTCCCTGTCCAGACTTATTGGAGATCCGGCGACCTGCTGCAAAGCCAGGAGATGGAGCTCACACATTACTCCATGTTTAGTCTCCATCCATTGAAAACCAATTAAATTTCAGATTTTTCTTGTGATATTTTTGTTATGTAACCAGAGTGACCTTAATTAGTCTGAGCAATTAACAATTTGTCAAAACGTAGACCTATTTTCAATTTACGTACAAACAAATGCATTATTGGGAACAACCCAAAACAATCCAGTTCATGCATTTCTTTACCACCCTTTCCCCTAGCAAGAACACCACCAAAAATAGATACACCAAATGAAGATCAATATGTTGACAAATCAGTAGATCCCCGAGCCATTCACCTGTCAAAAAGCCACTAATTGTTTTTACAGTTTGTGTATTAAGAACCCTGTAGTCTTCCTTGGAGGTTCGGAGATCTCTAATAGGTAACCTCATCTAAATGGTGTTTAATGTGTTGATCTTTTTAAGCATTAACAACCAGATGTGTAACATACATTATGCAAATGCATTATATCATTATTTCCTCACATCTTGTTTTAAACCAAGAGGTTTTTTAATTTTTCTACAAGTGCTAGAAAAAGTTATTCTTTTGGCTTATTGCCAATTTGAACAAGCATAGCCAGTGTACGACAAAAGATACATTTGTTCTTCTTGGATGTACCAACAGTGATGGAGACATAAATGAGGGCTTGCAATGTGTGGAAGTTAATCTGACAGTTAAAGGATTGTGACCCGGACAAGTCATCCACTATGTCTCCTATTGTGCAGGCGGTTTTTGGGTCTTTATCTGTCGGTGTTTTTATTTTTGTGCGCTTCACTGCACTGGTTCACAGTTTGAGGCTCATCCTAAGGAGATCATAAACCCTGATTCTGCGGTTTAATTTTCTCCCTATCTTTTGTCTTTTGTTTGGTGCTCTACCATGTTTTTTTTTTTTTTGTCTTCATCCTGCTTCAAATCCAATTAGCCTTCCTAAAGTTCAGGGTGCAGATAAACGTTGCGCGATGTGGTTAATTTGATTTGGATCAAACGCAAACATGGTTTTTGTGGAGCTGGACAAATCATGTGTGGATTCTATCGGGGTTGGACACAAACCTCCATCATTGTTGTGGGGGTTGTGCGGTGGGCTTATAGGTTGATTTACTATCTTTTCACTCCAAAGAGTCTGAACAAGTCGCGCTTCGCATTTCAACACGAAGCAGATAAAAATCAGCTCGTTGGTGGCACGTTGCTTTCTCCCCAGTCTGACCGCACAGACTGATTCTGCAAAGTACACTCATAAGCCACAAACAGCGCAGACACACACAGCCCGAGGCAGCTGGATTTTACACAACTCCACTGAAATGAGTCACCGCTCAAAACACAAAAACATCTCGTAAAACATTCCATCAATTATTCTTGTTTTTCACCTGAACTCTGTGTCATGACAGCAGCACCTGCCTCCTAATTCTACGCTTCACTCATCTAATGAATGTGTTTTTGCAAAGAGATCGATTCACAGCTTCATAAATAGATGAACTAAAATAAAGGTACTACTTTTCTTTTTTTTATTTGATGAATAGTGCCTATGTCTGGCACGCTTCAGCATTGATCAGATTTACAACTGTGTGTGACTGATGGGTGAACTTCTACTGTGAGACAAACATCAAGACAGGATTTCCTCCTGAGCTTGCACGTTCCAAGTGTGCAAAGTTGTTTAGTGTAGGAGCCAAACCATCTTCTGGTAAAATGAGAAGATTTGTGAGAGGTGAATTTTGGGTCTTTCTTCCTCTTGAGATTGGAAAAGAGATTGAAGACCAAGCCGACTGAGAGCAGAGTTAAGTCAGCGCACTCACAAGATGACAATGGCTCCATACAGTGCAAACAAAGGGTCTTTCACACACCTGAAAGTGTGCGTTCAGTTGAGATGAGATCATAAATTAGCAGAACGCGAGGAGCATAGGTGACGATTGAAGGACACGGATTTGAAGATGAAAAGAGGAGGGACATGGGCAATGAAGGAGAGAATGAGAGGAAAATAAGAGGGTTGTGTTTGTCTTGAGGGGTTTGTTGACACCCTCTCAAAGCAGCGGGCGGATAACCTGTGAAAACAGGAAACATCCCGAGGGTCTGGACATGTGTTCCTGCGGAGAACTCTGGGTCTACATGGAAATTAAACTGGAATGGAAATGCACATATAGTATGTATGTTATCACCTTCCTGGAAGCTAGTTGTACCATGCCAAGTACCTGCTGATTGAAGAAAGCAATGTTCTGAAATGCTGAGTGTTGGTTTAGTTTTAATCGGCATAGTTGCTGTTTTTTCCTTCCGACCATGTCATCATTTGTCTAGGACACAAATGAAAAGCAGTCACATAAACCACAATTATAAAAATAATAGGGCAACTAAGGGAAACACTCATAACGACCTCTACTACTTCAGCTACTTAATGAATGAAGCTTTCTTGGACGTTGTCCATCCTTTTGGGAGTGCCAGTCATAAACCATCCCTAAAAGAGCAACCAGTTTTATTCTGCTGACAGCAATGAACCGACTGGATTTCATAGGGATGTTTTTCTTCGATAGTGAGCCAACACCCGTTTAAAACCTACTTTTGTGTAGCATCAACATATGTGTTTGTTTTTTTAATTTTGCTGCTGTTGTAGGTCCAGTTTAGAACGCATTTGTTAAACAGTACGGGGTGCCCTCAAACTTGACTGCTGTTAGTAGTGACTGGATTCAGCTAATTCTTACTGAATTGTTAAACAAAACAGACCTAGAACATCCCTGCCCTCAGACTGACCCTCTTGTTGAGGAAAAACTCCTAAAATAAACTCTATTCTTAGAAAATGTTCCTACCTCTGCCAAACCTTTGCACATATAAAAGAGAACCTTTGAACATTGTAATACATAGTAAAGAGAAACGATTACGAGTGACAACAGAAAGAACACAAAACAGAAATAAACAATAAAAAAAAAATTGTAATGCTAAATTAGAGGTTGAGTCATTAAAACAGCTTTTGAAGCAGGTTTTTAAAATAAGCAGTATCAGGGAGTCTTTAATCTTTAAAAGCAATGTTTTGTGAAGTCTTGGAAATAATAAAAAATGTTCGACTCCCTTTGAAATTTCTACGTGACCCTAGTTAGTCCTGGACGAGCTGATCACAATTACTGGTTGTGGATCAATGCAGTCCGCTCATTTTTTAATACAGCAATGAATACAAGACTGGACAATAGCATTGTAAGACAAATCAATTCAGGATTTGTCTAAACTCATTGCAGACGTGCGAACCGTTCACAATTTCAGTAAGTGGGATTGAGTGAAAAATGCAACTAAGTTTGTTTGGTAAATTTGATTCTAGACTTCAAAGCATAAGTCATTGGTTGTATTGCAACTTCAAGGCCATGCAGGTAGAAAAAAACAGCACACAAACTTAACAGTATCTACAATAGCACTACCACAATGGAATCATTAAACGTTTACAATTGAAAAGTTCAAGGGTAAAAGAGAACATAATAAGAGTAGAATCTGAGATAAAACTAAAAGTTCTATAATAAATTATTCACAATACAAGCTTGGGGTTTAGGGTTAAATTGTGAGAAAGTCTTCAAAAAGAAAACACTAAGACAACGATCATGTCCTGACATTTGCAGCTTTGTGCCTGACCTCTTGTACTTGAGACAACCTGAAGCCAATCCTGAACATATTGAGGGCAACTTGAGGCCGAGGAAGCAGGAAAGGAAGGGAGGAAACCAAGAAAAGACCACAAGAGGCCAGAGTGAGGACAAAAAGAACAGTCTCAAGTCTTTGTATGAAGAGTTAGGGATATAGGATGATAGATGGAGGTAGACATACGCAGGAATGTACAGACAGAAAAGAATGACAGACAAACATGTTGAGAGAGCATGAAGGAAACCAGAACACCATCGAAGGTCAAGTCATACAGAGAAGCAGATTTTTTTTCATGCGTATGTGGAACACTTAAAATACTGAGCTACTGTGAGTTTGTGTTTAAATACACCTTCCTGATCATGAATTTAAAAAGAGGGAGGTCATAGCAGTCGGGTAAAAAGACCAGATTGTATGTCTTTGCAGACAGTGCGGGACACTTTTGACTTTTACTAAGTTGAGTAGAAATATAAAACTTGAGCCCTACGGAGCTTTATTTCTCTTAGCGGGGCATGAAAAGCACCCCCCAGCGGTTTGACTGCGGTGGGAGTCTGAGTGCAACCGGATCAGGGGCTGAAGCAGCCCCTCAGCAGGGGACAATGTGTGTGTTCACAGACCAGTTATTTAATGAAGTGTGAGGCTGATCGCCAAGGTACCGGCTAAACTCCTCCACTCTTCAGTCCGACCTCCCTGTGGTCTGAACCACCACACAGAACAAAACTCTGGAGGATTTCAAACAAAGAAGACAGTCAAAGGAGATCCCAAACCATAATTTGCCCGGGATTAAAACATTTGTCTCCTGCCAGCCTTTAAACATAAACATCCTATGTTTAGCACATTTTTAGGCCCTTCACAAGAACTTTGAAAGGCAGTAAAAGACAGACTGAAGTCAAAATATTTCTGCTCTACAGTTGTACTTGTGTAATGTGAAAAAAAATCAATGATTCATGATGGTTGAAAATTAGTCTGTTTTTTTTTTTTTATATCTGATTTGGATGAACGACTGACTAACGGGACCAACTTTTTTTTCAGTAAAGGTACTTTTTTTAGTTGAACATTTCAAACTTTAATGAATAAAGAGAACCGTAAAATGAACAAGAAGATCAATAAAACTTAGACTTATAGAAGTCGTTCCGCTTTACCAGTGTAAAGATTGTTTAAGATTAGTGACTAATCTGTTACATCTGAGCCTTGACCTCGAAAGCTCTAAGAGGAACTGATTTGAAGATAAGTACCTGCAAGTCTGAGGAAAGTAAAAGAAAAACTTAAAGGAGCTCAATTCAAGTCATACTGTGACCAGTTAACAGTCCAGCTTTTTCATGTCTGTTCTCAAGATATTTCCAAATCAAAAGGGATGTTTTCCCACTACAATAAACTCTGGAAATGTCTACAAAGCTTGCGACTTGTTAGACATGCTGGAAGTAACTCAAAATGAATTCAACTTGAGAGAAGACACTTCCACTCTGTCACCTCAGTGAATTTCTTTTAATGCAGGTAAGTGGAGAACTTGCAGTAAGGTCGCTGTCATGTCTGAATCTTTGAATCAACCAAAATATTAAACTCAGGCGTTTGAGGTAGCAGTGAAATCATAAAAAAAAAATCTTCTCTGAAATAGGGAGGTCAACCTCTTGCCAGTGCCGGTTTCCTGAAGGGTGTCCATTTGTCCTTGCATCTACACACCTGATCCAGGTTACTGAGTTTTTGTGCTGAATTTTATTGGCTGTTGATTTCATTTTATGTGTATCAGCTGTATTGAACCAGGAGCACATCAAAAAACCTTCAAGACACCAAGTTTAAAATGGAGAAAGATCACTGTCAAAAAGATGTATGTGTGATGTACAACTCTGTACCGGAGGTCTTTCTTCGCCTACGTGTTCAGGCTCTACAACAACTCACTGAAAGTCTGCAGATAGAAAGTTATTGTTGTAACACAGACATTTCCCATGTGTAGGATCATTAAAGTATTTTCTGATTCTGATTTGAAGATTTGTGCTTGGGCACAGATCTCGGTGTCCTGTCGAGATCTGCGATCGACATTATCGATGATGTTATGATCAATAACATCACAACATTATCAATTATAGCATTGATGACATCATCGATTATAGCATCAATGACAAAATCGATGACCTCATCGATGAGATAATCAATGACAACTTTGATGAGGTCATCAACAATGTTATCGATGAAGTCATCGATGAGGTTAACAATTATCTCTTCGATAAGGTCATCAATTATGTAATCAATGAGGTTATTGATTATGTCATTTATTATGTTTTCGATGCAATATGCTATAATCAATGCTATTGTCGGTGGTCATCGAACGTCGGTCTTAACAGTGGTATTAAAAAAAAAGAAAACTCTCTTTGAACGCAGGGGATGCACAGTTAGGAAAAGAAATTGACGTTCGAGTACTTTTTCTGTACGCTGTTATTTCAGTGTCATTTTACTCGTACAGACAAAATTGGATTTGTAGTCGTAGCAAGTTTCAAAGTTGTAGAAAATGAGAGTTGTCTTCACAAAACGTTACTTGTACCTACAACTTATAGATTTATATCCACACAGATTCCACCACACAAGCACTAATGTTAAAATCACGCATACACCTTATTCACAGTGATGTCAAGCATGCTCTAGAAGTTCAGAAAACATTAAGGATGAAACATCAATTGGGTTGTTTAGATCTAAATTAATCTCCATCTATCTGTGTGACTCCTTAAAAAACTAGAACCCTCTAACATTAAAATACAACACTCATTGTTTTTCAGAGAATCTTTATCTTGTTTTCCTGAACTAAGTCTTTAATGTGTAGTAACCACGCTCACCGATAGATGCCAGTGTTCTGCCTGTGATGGTAAGCCAGACATAAGGTTCAGCAGCACAGAAGGAGGCTTCTGTAATGACTGTTCTAACCTTGAGAGACAATTGGTAGGCTGCGAATGAGCTGCCGTCACCAGTGAGAGAACAGATCAGCCTTCTCCACAAAGAAATGAGGAGCATGTTAATTTTACATTCATTCAACAGGAGTTTGCCATCTGATTTCACCCTTCTGTTTTGACTTGTGGCTAACCGACTGGAGAATATTGGAAAGCTTTCCATTAGAGAAATAGTTGAAAACTCAATTTAACAAAAAGGAGAAATGAAAGATTTTGAAAGGCATATAAGTAAAGAATATGGCAAGGAAAAAAGGAGGTCTGCAAAATAAAGAGAGGTAGGAGGTTGAAGAAGCGATGTTATAAAATAAGAAATAAGGACATGCTTGGGATAATAAGGGAAAAGGTCAGTTGACTTGCTGGTATAGACTGGGGAAAGCATGGCCTGGATAAATCCTCCTTTGTCTTTATTTACTGATGATGTCAAGCTTTTCATCACCAAGTCTATACATGAGCCCTTGTGGGGCAGAAATGGGCTGAACTTAAGAGGAAAGAAGAAAATCTGCACTTCTCTGTTTGATCTGACTCTTACATCCATGTATTAAGTTAAAATAGAAAAAAATCCATGCATATCTGTTTCTCATTGTTAAAGGGTAAAAGAAAATACAAAGCGAAACGTGGCATTCAATCATCAATGGAAGACTGAATGATTTCTACTTTCATACTTAAAGTCCACAGAATATTTCACATCATTAGCAAAGAAAAAATAATGAAATGGACAAAGCCTATGGGTTTTTTTTAACACAATTACATTTGAATGAACTGATTCTATTGTGAAGAATTTCCTGAACAAAAACTGAACTTCTAGAAACATATCAGACAAGTTTTCACACACCACAAATCTGAAAAAGTATTTACATAGAAAACATCTTTAAACCTTTACTGGTTTCCTGACTTTACACCTATTAAAATGTACGATTTCTCCATTCAGGCTGAACTTCCTTCCCCACTTTCCTTCCACAGACAAAGCAAACATGAACTTTGAGTGCTCATTTGTAAAGAATTTGTTATAGCATTTAGACTGACAGTTACACACAGTTGTTACAAATGCAACTTTTTTTTTATTAAGAATGAGCAATTTCTCTGGGAAAAAAAAACAGAAAAAGAAGTTTAGCTGTTTTTAATATACACTCAACAAAAATATAAACGCAACACTTTTGTTTTTGCTCCCATTTTTCATGAGATGGACTTGAAGATCTAAAATTCATTCCAGATACACAATATTACCATTCCTCTCAAACATTGTTCACAAATCTGTCTAAATGTGTGATAGTGAGCACTTCTGCTTTGCTGAGATAATCCATCCCACCTCACAGGTGTGCCACATCAAGATGTTGTTCTGACATCATGATTAGTACACAAGTGTTCCTTGTACTGCCCACAATAAAAGGCCACCCTGAAATGTGCATTTTGTTTTTGCTTTATTGGCGGTCTGGGGACTCAGAACCAGTCAGTATCTGGTGTTACCACCATTTGCCTCATGCAGTGCTACACATCTTCTTCGCATAGAGTTTATCAGATTGTCTATTGTGGCCTGTGGAATGTTGGTCCACTCCTCTTCAATGGCTGAGCGAAGTTGCTGGATATTAGTGGGAACTGGTGCACGCTGTCGTATACGCCGGTCAAGCACATCCCAAACATGTTCAATGGGTGACATGTCCGGTGAGTATGCTGGCCATGCAAGAACTGGGACATTTTCAGCTACCAAAAATTGTGTACAGATCCTTGCAACATGGGGCCGTGCATTATCTTGCTGAAACATGAGGTGATGTTCATGGATGTATGGCACAACAATGGGCCTCAGGATCTCATCACGATATCTCTATGCATTCAAAATGCCATCAATAAAATGCACCTGTGTTCTTCGTCCATAACAGATGCCTGCACATACCATAACCCCACCATCACCATGGGCCACTCGATCCACAACATTGACATCAGCAAAGCGCTCACCCACACGACGCCACACACCCTGTCTGCCATCTGCCCTGAACAATGTAAACCAAGATTCATCCGTGAAGAGAACACCTCTCCAACGTGCTAGACGCCATCGGATGTGAGCATTTGCCCACTCAAGTCTGTTACGGCGACGATCTGAAGTCAGGTTAAGACCCCAATGAGGACGACGAGCATGCAGTTGAGCTTCCCTGAGACTGTTTCTGACAGTTTGTGCAGAAATTGTTTGGTTATGCAAACCAATTGTTTCAGCAGCTGTCTGAGTGGCTGGTCTCAGACGATCTCGGAGGTGAACCTGCTGGATGTGGAGGTCCTGGGCTGGTGTGGTTACTCGTGGTCTGCGGTTGTGAGGCCGGTTGGATGTACTGCCATATTCTCTGAAACGCCTTTGGAGACGGCTTATGGTGGAGAAATGAACATTCAATGCACGAGCAACAGATCTGGTTGACATTCCTGCTGTCAGCATGCCAATTGCACGCTCCCTCAATGCTTGCGGCATCTGTGGCATTTTGCTGTGAGACAAAACTGCACATTTCAGGGTGGCCTTTTATTGTGGGCAGTATAAGGATCACCTGTGCACTAATCATGATGTCAGATCAGCATCTTGATGTGGCACACCTGTGAGGTGGGATGGATTATCTCAGCAAAGCAGAAGTGCTCACTATCACACATTTAGACAGATTTGTGAACAATGTTTGAGAGAAATGGTAATATTGTGTATCTGGAATGAATTTTAGATCTTCAAATCCATCTCATGAAAAATGGGAGCAAAAACAAAAGTGTTGCGTTTATATTTTTGTTGAGTGTATAATGCTGTGCAAGCGCCAATAAGTACAGTGATAACACCTAATTAGCAGCAAAGAAGGACTCATTTCCTCAACCGTGTGCAGAAGTGCAGCTACTGGCTTCATTCTCACTTCCATCCACACCCACCATTTACTTCATACAGATGGCCTGCTTTCTAAATGCTGAGGAGAACACCATTAGAACGATTTTAAATTAGGATACTCTGAAGCATGGAGGTCTTGTTTCACTCTACTGATCTTCCTAGAGTAAAAAAAAAAAAAACTTAGGAGGGTTTAGGGGACCCAACTTCTGTCCAGTCCATGCTATTTGAAATAGGCTTAAAGCAGCTAATTCACACACCGGTTCAGTGGGTGTGCAGTCACACCAGGAGGTTAAAAGATGTAGAAATGCAGTGATGCTGACCCAATCTTTAGCCACAAATTCTGATTTAAAGCAACTCCAAGGAACATGTCCATGGACTCAGTAAAACACTCGCATTAAATGCTATATATGCTATATATTCATGTAAAGTGAAGAAAATCAGCTTAAAAGTTTGTCTTCAATGAGTAATCCAATATTGCAGCGACTGAAATGAAAGTTTTTGTTGACTTAATTTGCTTTGTAGAATCTATAGAAGAAGACGGAGGGGGGGAAAAAGTTAGAAAAAAAGTTTTCCACAGTGCTGTGCTGTGATCTTGTGGCTGCACCGCTGCCGCTCCTTCTCTGGCTGCTGTGGTCAGATGCTATTAAGGACCTATAAGAGAGACAGATGGCTGCTGACAGGCTGAGGAAAGACTTGAGCATATTTATCTGGGTTCCTCTGTTGTCTCAGTGTTTTAGGAAGGTGGCGGTGAAGGTGCCGGTGGTAGGGGTTACATACAGTAGGTAGAATTTATACCGGATCCCCAGTTCATGACCCTCCTCTCTTCTCAACAGGCAGGTCCTTGTGTTGCATTTGGTTTGACAGGCCAAGTTTTTTTTTTTTCCACGACCGTTCTTTAAGAGTTTCTTTCTGTTATTTCAACACTATTATTACAACAGAAGTCTGACAAAAAATATACTTAACTTGTCACAATTATGAGGCTTTCACAAAACTGTGTAGAAAGCAGTTTGATTAATTTGGCACAAAGTTGCCGGTTATGAGAGAATAGACGTTCAGTTCATTTAATTTATTGCTCCTCCGTGAAATTGGTGGGAGGAAAAAAAAACAAAGTCACATACCAATTAGGTTATTTTCTCTGGTTTGCAGAGGACCAGTGATTATTTAGGACAGGGGAGGTGCAGGGAAGCTTGTAGTGGTTTGGCCCGAAGCTTCACATTAACCCTGAGGCTTTAGAATCTTCTACTTAGGTCTTTCTGACCGCTGACATCTCAGGTTGCAATACTTCCTGCAATGCATATTCTGGAATTTGCTTTACCATCTGTTTGTTTATGTTTCTGGGTGTGTAAAGTTAGTTGTAAACGTTTGTATCCTCTAATGAGTACGTGCAAAGTGCTGAAAAAAGGAGCACATTTCTCATTTCAACCACAAGTTAAAAACAAGTGTCAATCAATTACAGAAAAAAAAAACAGATTTTCTGTATGTTTGTCTGAAGATCAGCAGTAGACTTTGTGCCGATGTAATTGACCGGTATGATCACATGGTAATTGGAGTTTTAAAAAAATATACGTCAGTGTATTCAATAATCCTGGATATCATTTTTTCTTACATACACGCAGGAATGTGCAGCGACTCATTTTACTGTAATCACAGCAACCAAACAGCATGTTCTTCTCCTCTGCCTCTCTGTTGCATTGACTACCTCCCGGGTTGTGTCGCATATCAGAAAACTGTGGGCTCTAGTCTTAGTCCTTATATTCTCTGCCTCCTTAAAAGTGGGGTAAAGTTCCTCTTGCATTCTAATAAGATCTCTTCAAAGTGTGTTTTAATAGAATAATAAAAAGATTTTAATCCAAACATAATATGTAACTATTGAAATAGTGTGAAATTTGCCTCATACATTTGGTACCTAAAGAGTTTATAGTTTTTAAATGAAGAGAACTTAAACCAAAAAATTATCTATGCTTCTTTTTTTTTTTTTTGTTCTACATTATAAGTTTACTACCCATAAAAAAACATTTTACGGCTAAAGAAAAAAATATGGTCCATTTTGAGAATTTACATTCACACTTCTGTGTTTAGATTTCATCTAAAAACAAAATCGAAGGCCTTGGGGAAAAGCGACAGACTGTCGCCCACCTGACGCTTGGCAGAAGCATTTGGAGGCTGGCACAGCCAATCTGGGACCTGTCACACGACCCACCTTGAGAGAGAATTCACCCGCAGTGTGACACAGATGGGTTGCCATTGAGGTGGCGCACTTCCTTAGTTCATTGATTCATGTTCACTTTGTTTTACTTTTACAAAAGATCAGAAACAAAACTGTGTGTCAAATGAAATGTACATGAAATTGAAGTTTCTTGATTGAGGAATAAAATCTGATTATGTGAGTTCCAGAGAGGGTGAATTCAGTTTAATTCCAGACGGAAGTACTAGAAGAAGCCCCTGGATTCCAGCTTAAAGTGATTCCTCATTTCCAGATGTGTCATGTCATGTCCAGGATGGAGGTGGTTTATTACTACTCTGAGTCATTTTGGGACATGAAGGCTTTTCATATGAGAATATGAAATTCATATGGTACAAAGATGCTTGGAGCAAAAACAGGATGGAGCTTCTTCTTTCCTCCAAAATATACTTCAAAAAAGAAACACATGGAACATTCTGACTGATACACAACAAAATTGGGAAAATCTGGCACATGTGGGGAGAAGTATAAGTTGTAAATCACAAAGTTTTATTTTTAAGACCTGTTTGCACGCCATTAGTTTAACCCACAGGCCTCAAGTAATTTACAATAATCATCAATGTCGTCTGGAGTTTTTTTGAATGTGAAGCTGCTACGTAGTAATTTTTTCCCAAAAAGTTACCCACTCTGCCCCACAACAAACTGATGACATGTTTAGGGTGTACCCTGCCTCTCATCTGTAACCAGCCGGGGTAGGCTCCGGTACTTCCGACAACAGGGAGAAATGGTTCAGGAGAGGAATAAATAAATAAAACACCAACCACGATTTATTTACTACTGAGTTCCTTCGATGATTCAAGTGGGAATTCCTAGGTCTTTGTTTTGAGCTTCTACAGCAGCAGAAAGTCAATGTCTTTCTTCTGATAGAGCTTTGGTTTTAAATAAAAGTTATAGACAACAAACTCAGAGAAAAACGTAACCCAAAAGCATAACGGAGGCCACTGTCAAGAAAATGAACCCAAAATAAACAATTTTAGTGAGCTTTGGTAATTGGTGAATTGAAATTAAATGCTGGGACAAATATATTTGGGATTACTTTTTTATATCTGGAAAAACGTTTACAAAATTTCATTACATTTTTTTAGATGGTTTTGCTTGTACAATTGAGCCACAAGTCAACTGGACTTTTCAAATCACCAAAATCCAGAAGTAACTCTCACCTTCCAAAACTCAAATCCTCAAGTTCATGGTTTATCACGAGCTCTAAAAGAAGTCTGTAAACTGATGGTCATAAACTGTGTCTATGCTACTACCAATGCAACACTCTTCAAGGTGAAAACATCTGACACACATTTTTTCCATTTTTTCTTATACGTTTCAGCAGAAAAAGTTTCACAGGAAAACTTGCCAAGATTAAATTTAGTCTCGAAAAAAAATCCATATGGTTCAATTGATCCACTTCAACCGTCTTTGCACAGCGGGATAGAAAATGAAGAACAACTCATTTTACAGTGTGTTCTGAAGGATTAAAGAGAGTGAAATGAAGTGGGAGGTTAAAGCAAGAGAGTCGCAGGAAACGCCTGGCTACAGCTCTGTCCACCCGCTGATTTATCTACCACCCCTGGTACGCTGGGCGATTAAGAGGTAAGACAATATTTTCATATTGTTTTATTAAACACCATGTGGCCTTATTTATCGCTGTTTCCCCAGATACCCACAGCAGACACATAGAAACAGTTTGTACAGCCCCTGACCAGACTGAAAGGGCCCATTGAAGCTTTATAGGATGAAATATAGTTCTGTAAAAGGGTACATGACCCTGCAGAAGGGAACTGCACACAACAAATGCTTGCATAAGATAGAAGACAAATTCACACAACTCATATATTATCATGTCTTTTAAAAAATAAAAAAAAAAAAATTAACAAGTTGCAAAGATGGTTTGGGATGTGTTATTCTATTAGTTTGTCATTTGCTACTAAGAAATGTGTGTTAGGAGCTTTGCCAGAGAGCAATGAAGTCCTTGGTACCAATGTGAAAACCTGCCAGGCATACCATCATACGTCTTATTTATCTCATCACCTCAAATGCCACAAGAGGGGTGTGCACACAAATCAAATTAAAATACTAATGTGGCATAACTGAAGCAATCTGTTGCCAATCTGTGGCCTTGTTCAAAATGTGGATTGAAGATGAGCTATTCGATTGTCGTTGGTCGGCTCTACTCGAATCAATAGGCTTTGTATTAATGATTTATGATCTGATATACTAACATCTTTCTTCTCTACTTGGATTAAAATTCCTTATGGTTATTAAGTTACCGGGGTTTAATTTTCGGTAACTTATCCAAACTGCTGACGTTTTAAAACATTTGATACTGTATCCTTCAAAGTTATATAATTGAAAGTTAAAGTTAGACTTTCTTCAATTGGAAGTTACACCATTCATCTGGTTTGAGTTAGCACATTGTAAAACCAACTGAACTCTTTAAATAGTGGATTTCCTCTTTATCTTAGCTGGATTCCATCAAGAATTTCAAGCGAAGGTTGATTCATTCTGATGTCTTTCGTTTACCTAATTTCCACACTTGGACAACTTGCATGTTTTCCCATGTTCAGTTTGAACAGCCAAAAATATGCAGAATATCCTGCTTTTTGCTCTTTGCACATGCTCAAAATAGAGATGGAATAAAAAACTAGAAAAGTGCTGTTTTAGATAAACAGCTTCTTGATTTTGAGAAAAAAGCCTTGTGAGTATTTTAAAAGTAAAATTGTGGTTCTAGCTAAAAGTATGCAGAAGTTATCCAGGAAGAGCAAAAACATTTTTGAGAAAAAATTCCAAACTCTATTCAATCCTATGGGGCAAAAAAAATCTCTAAAACTTAAACATATACAAAAAACTAAGCAAAAAAAAAAAAATTTTTTTGGAATATAATCCAACAATTCGTGATAAAGTTGTTTGGTTTGAAAGTTGAAACTGGATAGCTCACAAAAAACAACAGAAAAGGTAGGAATGAAAAAAGAAAAATAGGAAAACAACACTTCATGCCTCCAAGACATCATGCAATTAGAGGAAGAGGTGGAAATAAAAAAGTTTTGTGCATTAAAGATTTTTTTTGTACAAACTCTTTTTTATTTAAGTTATTCAAAAGGTTTTTTGTTTGTTTTTTTGGTGTAGCTTTTTAATCAGCTTTGCAAAAATTAGATGGTAACAGGTATTTTCACAAGAAATTTCTAGTTGAGAATTTGCTAGAAGTGTTGTTTATTCATTATTTTTTCCTGAATGTAATTTTAAAAAAAAATCCAGGTTTGTGAAATAATCTCAGAAGTGTTGTTAATTATAACCAACAAAAGTTTTTTTTTTTCATTAATGCAAAACCATTTATACAAGCCCAGAGACATTTTGAAATCATTCTAATGTGTTTTATTGATCTTGTGTAGAATTTTCTTCAAGCAGTAATTGTGATTTTGGTTTTATCTATCTCATACTCTGCTTTTATTTTTTGCATTAGTAGAAAAAACTAAAATTTTATTATTCATGGCACAATTTGGCAAGGATGTCTCTGAAAACTAACTAAAAATGGATACAAGCACTTTTTCACTGGCTACTGTTTTTGTAGATAAGAAACAAATATGCAAATAAAGTTGAATGTTTTCACATATTAATTTAATTATTTGTGCACATCACTAATTCCAGTTGATTGTGTGAATATGTTTTAATGATATGGATTGTGGTTGTATGTGTTAAAAAAAGGAAGCTGTATAAATGGAGAACAACTAACATGTTTTTCCAACATTCAGAAGGAAATTACCTTAAAAGAGTTGTAAACATATTTTAGGATGTATCTGTCATTTAACCCTCCTAAAAATACTTTTAACAGCAAAACAAAGTGGAGAAATTTGTTTAAGAACTATGCATTTTAAGGTAAACACTCTCTTGACTTCCATTAGCTTTCAAGAAGACTTTCTCGGCGGTTTATCCTGAACTCTCCGTTCTACATGTGTGACACAATTAGGCAGCACACCTTTATGTTGCACACAAGTGATGCATGTGTGACATTTTCTTAAAATGACAACTTCAAAAAAAGCCATCTTAAACTCCTCACAGATGCATGTGGTAACAGTTCACTTAATATTCTTTACTGCACACAAGGAAACTTTCTGTGCTTTTTCACACAAATAGGCACAGAATATACTGTATTTGCAATGCATTATTCACAGTGGATATGTGAGTTTTTTCTCGCAACCAACAGATTGGCTTTGCAGGATTAGGACTTGTGATGAATAATACTGTAAAGACAGCGCAAACTGAGCAGTGAAACAGTGGTGCACACATTATATGACGGGTAGAATAACATAATGCATAACTGGTAATGGATCCGTCAGAACAAAGCAGAGAGATTGTCTAGCTTTGATCCCACTCATCCATTTTTCTGCTACGGAAGGCGACATTCTCACTGAAAGATGGAGTTTTTCTTCTAGAACAAAAATGATAAACAAAAAGATATTAGATGCGACGTGTTAACTTAGGTCATTTGTTTTCTGCCGTCGCCACAGTTTACCGCTGTGTGTGATTATTTGCCAAGCCGAACAGTCGATCAGTCATCTCTCTGAGCCAAAACAGATTCAACATGCTCAATCAGCTGCAGAGACAGTCTTTTACAGATGCTCAAGACATGTCTGACAGCTAAGTGTTTTGTCTTCAAATCGCAGAAGTCTTATGTTGTGAAAAGGCATTTGACGTGTGCAAATCAAAGAGCCTAGCAAAAGAAGCTTTAGACTTTTGTATAACTAATCTGATGTATCAATAAATAAACCTTCCCACTCATGCTAATTTACATCTATGTCATGCCAATTACAATAAGGCACGTGAGTATATTTGCTGCAATTGCCTGCATTAACCTTTATCAGCTCCACAGCTAATAAACTGAGGATATCGCTAATTACTTCCAAACCACAGTCTGGGGATTTGGACCATTTTACTCTAGATTTATGTTTCCAAACAGGTAGAATCTGGGATTGGGATTATTTAAACAATGTGTTCTGGATATGGTAATGAGACCACAATCTTACATTTGAACTCAATAACTGTCTCCTGAAAGTCAGCGGAAGGATTTATGCTCATTGATTGGAGTAAAGTTCAGTTCCAGGTCAGCTTTAGGTACTTATCTTGAAGGAGCATCTGATAAAAGTAAAGGATTTAACTAAGGCCTAATGATCCACTACTAACAATACTCTTGTGCAGATCAAACCACTTGTATTTCATCATTGAGAAGCAATGGGTTTAGGTAGAGGGAGAGAGCTTTGCTTTCTTTGATTTTAATGTCTTATTTTGATTGTATGACACCTGTATGATATCTCTACATTTGTGGACATTTGTGAGTAGAATATAGCATTTTCCTGCTTTAAACTTTTAAATCAAGATTTAAAATGACAATGTATCACCTCTCAGTAAGTGCTTGTTAATGCACACTTGTCATGATGGGGAGAATGTTTTGTGAAACTTGGATATTTTTTAATTGCATTTAATCAAAAAAGAAGTTCAACTAAACAAATCAAATGGTGAGTTTAGTTTAGCTTTTACAAGATTATTTATAAAGCACTCTAATTTCTTTTTAATGCTGCCAAATTAACGCTACTAAACTTGTGATATTGATAACTCGTCATATACATATATACATATATGAGACAGAAACAAGAAAAAAAATTAACTGTCCTCTTCAAATATCACAGTTAATGTGAGAGAAAGTAGAAAGTTACGGTTGCATTCTTTTTAAGTGTTGGTGAATGCTTGCTTTTGAATAAATTTTTTTTAAAAAAAGGAGAAACCTGATTTTTTTTCTATGTCAGTGACCTTTTCTGCTTTAATCACCTGAATAATGTTTTATTTTTAGTCTTTGTAATCCAACATTGTAATTAGGAAGAAAAAAGCATGGTACGATAAGCAGCTGAACTAAAGCGGTATCTCGCTGACCTCCCATGCATGTGTGACGTTACCTATCCTTCTATCTTCCTGTATTATTTCCCTCCTCTTCCTACCTCGTCATGAATTCTAATCACCGTACGAGCATGACATTAACCTTTTCATACAGGATGCATCCGTCACATTCCCTCATGCGTGATCTGTGATCCATCCTGCAAGTAGGTAATTGAGAATGGCAAGGGAGGGTCCCCTGTTGTAGAATGAGGATAATCAACTTGGTGGAAGAGTTCCCTTAGCTAACACCTTGAAATTAAGCACTCAAATGGAACAGAGATACAACGCAATATGTAAAATCTGATATGCTAAGATGAACATGGCCTGTGCTCCACTAGAGAGAGTACTGTTTGCTGGGGTATTAAATAACACAGGATTTCTAAAGGTGCAGATGGAGGTAGAACCTTTTATCACCAGGCCCCTGCTTTACATGAGAGGGAGACACAGCGTCTACTTTCAAGGTACAGCTCAATCTATATCTCTTTCAAAAAGTTTAATGAGAGGCCAGCTAGAACCGGAGTTAGCCTTTTAGTTGTTTTTGGATTGATAGGAGTTTTTCTCCTTACCATTTATTACGTTCCCACCCTTATCTATGAACTTCTACTGTACGAATTGAACTTTAAATACTTTGGTAAAATAGATAGATGTCTCAAGTGGTGTGCAAACTTCATTCTTCATCCAGGTAGTTGCATGTCTAGTATCTTTGTACAGAAAATATGTCAAATTAAGCATTATGTATCACAGAAAAAAATACCGAAAGCTTTTGATAGACCAATGTAAGTTTGAATGAAACATAATTAGTTTTAGACTAACTATTTGTGCTCTATTTAGTTTTTGCTAAAAAAAAACTGTGAGTGCTGTACAAGGTCACTTCTCTTATGATTTAAATGATTGAACACCCACAGGAATACAAGCTAGAAAATGTATTTACTGTCTACATTAAAATGTATCAAATGTCTTCTCCTGTCTTGCAGAGGTCAGACGAAACTAATAATCAGGAAACCTACCAGAAAAAAAACACTTACTGGTCGCTGATGAGTCTTACTAAATGCAGATTGGACTAATTGGGCTCCGGAAGGACACATTAATCATTGTGTCAGAGATTGTAAAATAAAATCCTGTCACCTCTTAGGAACAATCTGCACCTTTTGGAATGTCACAAGTTTAATTCATGCTCTCTTTCTTCATTTGCATAGAAATAATGATGCAAATTTGTTTGAATTTGACAAAAGTCAAAATGTAAAGTTTTATAAAACTTTCCTGTAAGATAACGTATTAAATCAGCTCAAAATCAGTTTTGAAACCACAGCATAAGATAAAAATTTTTATCAGTAGTATTTTCTCTACCTGCAACAATGAAAAGCTTGTGGAACCAGATATTGTTACAACAGCACATGTTATATTAGCTGTTTTTCAAAGAAGAGAAAATGAGAAAACCTAAAATCATCACTACTTCATCAAATAAAAAAAATAGGCTTAAAATGAGTCCAAAGTAAACTTATTATCCTTTATTTTCTATATAATAAGCTTTTTAAACAGGGATGCTTTTAGAAGCTTTTATTAGCGTAAGGTTGATGACAAAGACAAGTTTTTCTATTCCACCAACGGAAAATAATAAGCTAAAAAATAAAATATGATCCAATATCGCCTGACATTTTCATCCTTGTATTCTTATAAATCATTATTAAAGAGTTAAAGACAAAACGTCATTATAGTAGAGTGTGACCTGCTTCTGTCAGGGGACAAAAAGTGGATAATGACACCAAAAGTCATTGCCCACTGGCATGAGGAGATAGGGAGAAGAAATTAAAAACGTCTAATCACAAAAGCTCTTTGAGAAGTGTGGGAGCAGAGAGCCAATGATTCACTGGTCAGTCCTCATAACGCTATGCAGTTGTTTTTTGTGACACACAATGCAGCTGGCATACCACACCCTACATTTGTAGGTCATGACACTCACTATTGTGCAGCAGTAGAAGTTTTTTCAGGAGAAGTGTGTTGGCACATCCAAAAAAGAGAAATGTGTTTTTTCTCTGAGATTTTCACCCTGAAAAAACAGTTTTTTACACTAAAAACAAATCTTAGGTTTTGCGTTCAGAAACACTTGTAAGGTTCACAGGTGGGCTTCACATACAGTATAAGCAATGTTTACAGTTTAATTAGGATACTTTTGTATCATTTAGCAGGTTGACCTGTTCACCTAGAAAGGTAAACAGAAGTTGGAATTTCCCTTTGAAGAACTCCTGCACTGTTTCCATGCAGATCACCTTTTTTACTCTTAAAAAAAATTAGATAAATGGTTGTTGTTCGTGATCTGCCAACAACTGTAACAGGCACTGCAAGACTACTAAGATTAAGAGTGTGAAAACCATTTAAGAAAGAGAGAGCCCTAGAAGTGCGCCACCAGTATTCGATGGTAATTGGACCGAGCAAATGTCAGGCATAATTTTAGCTAGAGATGACGACAAGAAAGGTGAATCAACGCTGGGACTGCAGGATGGATCAAAACGAAACCTGACTGACAACCTGTCTGCAGAATTCCCAGCCCATCAGTTCGTGGATGAGGCGCAGTGTCACTTCAAACCTCTGAGAGGCGGCTATCCTGTCAGACCTGGTTGAATAAATCCAATGATGGAGCTTCGTGTAGAGCGTGTAAGTAAGAGGCTTCCAGATAACGACTCTGTCGTTTTACCGACTGGTTAAATGTCCAATATAACCAAATAGAAAAGACACTTTTACCACTTGGTAAAACACAGCTTCATATTGATATCAAATAACTTTAAGAGTTTAAAAACCTTTCCTAATTTAATGAAACAAAATCAAAATCAACTGCTAAATCATTATGTTTTAGCAGCTTTTTTAAAAAAAAATTGTGGAACTTTGCGGTTAATTGCTTTGATTATGAGACTTAAGACTAACAAAAGAAAAAAAAAAACACTACCTCCAATTCTCGTAGTTTGATTCCTAATTGTCTTTTTGCTTCAAAATCCTTATCAACACAACATTAAAGTTCTTAGACAATCTTTCTCAAGAGATTGTTGCAATTTAGGAGCAAAAGAACACAACAAGTCTCCAAATTAATAAGTCTAAAACCAACTCAGTTCTCTTTCCAATGTTTATCTGGAAGATTCTTACATCAATTACGATAAGCTAATGAGACATCTAATCTATTGTCAAACAAAATATGTATTTCTTGTTTCAAATCTAAACAAGAAAAAAAACTTTTATAGCGCAGCAAACTGCATTCAATTGCAGAATGGCTGAGCTAGCTCAATCTATTCTGAGCAAATAATTAAAGCCAAAGAGATAACAATGGATGCTGGAGATTTAGTTTCAGAACCACAGGTCTGAGGAGAAATCCACATGTTAACAAGCTAAACCCAATTTAGGATTATCAATTATAAAACATTACGATAACCAATGGTTTTGCAGAAGGAAAATAGCAATCTGTAAATTATATTGGTGGAAAATTCTTTATTTTTAATTTTTATTTTTTTAAATTCTTTGATTTATTTTTAAAACTAATTGGAAAAGAGCAGGTGTTATTGCTGCTGATGGTAGTGTGATGACAGCGTTGATGGAAAGTGTGAAAACATGGATGAATAAGCAAAGTTGACAAAATTTTAGCTCCTGGCGGAGTGAGGATATACTGCAGAAATAGGTTTTAAATACAAAAGATTATGTTTAGGGTTTATTATGCATTGTTTGCTTTTCTTAACGCAGTTCTCTTTTAATGGCCTTGTGGTTTCACTTATTTTTTAGTTTTATTTAGTACACTTGTTTTTTAACAATGCATTGTGTTCCGTGTTCTGATTGGCTGTTACTTGTCGTCAATCAACCTTTTGTATGATGTGTGTCGTTTTCAGTTCAGAGTGCATTTGCCTTGTCTAATTTAGAAAAATCTTTAATCTCTTAACCATTGTCTGAAAAGAGGCGTGAGGTCCCCCACTTGTTTGGCTCCAAATAAAGCTAGGAGTTGGCTAGGTCCTTTGTGATTGCGTATGATTGAAGTGTTGTAAAGTATAATATGTCAGCAAGATTTCTTCTCAACAAGCACAACTACATTCCTGAAACTTTCTGCAATCTCAAATTCACCTGAAAATTGCACGCAGATGCTAGCAAGCACCCAAAAAGTTGGACTTCCGAGCATGTTAAAGAGAAAAGGAAGCATAGAAGTAAGGCATCATTACAAAATTAATAAAACCTCCAGTTTATTATGTAAAAAAAGAGGAGAATACTTTAAAGAAAAAGTAGCAACAAAAACACAAATGATTTTTAACTGGTCACAAGATCCTTTTAAGTTTTGTAAATACCTCAACCTTGTGGATCAGCTGAATAAAAAAAAAACTGAATGTTCAACATTAAACATAACTGTATTTGTAACCTCACACGAACAAAAATTCCATCTATCAATATCTACATGTAAAGCAATTTACGGAAAGTTAAATATTGAAGAGTTTGCTTTAATGGTCAAAATAATACTGCTAGTTTTTTTTGACTGAGCAAAGCTAGTAATGTATAATATCTGTGCAACAATTTTCCATTATTAATGTTTTAGTGTGCCCATTTTTATGCCAAACAATATTTAAAGATGGCAAAGTCTATAATTTTGTAGATTTCCCACAAAACTCAAATCTGGTGACAACCACGAAGATGGATTTTATTGACTTGTTATTAGGATTTAGTCTCAAAGCATCACTTTGTTACTAATGTCACAACCCTTTCAGCCTTACAGCTGACAATGAAAATACAAGATATCACAAACTTGCATGTCGACTTAATCACAATCTGCCCTACGTTCCCGTGTCTAGACTTTCAGCAGATTAAAAAAAAAACAGCATAGATCAATTAATTGCAAATTATAATTGATACAAAATGTTAATTCAGTTACCTTCAGTATTAATGTTTGTATCTGACACAATTGTGAAGCTTCCATCGCTAGTGGTTTAAAAAAAAGCATTTAAGATCTTTTGTTCACAACTGCAGGGAGCTCACTAAAGTACCACAAATATTGTGGTCGTAGAGCGGATTTGGCACAAATGAGAACAAACTACAGAGAACCGTGAGAGCATGCAGTGACCTGAACAGCATGTCGCGCAAATTGGACAAACAATAAAAAACTGAAATCTATAGGAAAAGTCAAGGACAGAGCAGTGCACTTTCATTTTATATGTCTTAGCTTTAGCGTCTTTTTTTTTTTTATCTCTCCCAGGTCGTGTGTTTGAGAAATTTAACATCACTGTGCAAAAAAAAACCAAATAACTGGGATCAATAAAAAATAACTGTTGGAGGAAAACTATTGACATGTCTGTTTAAGTATTTATTTGATCCTCTTTCATATGAACATAAAGATAACAACAGACCTGAATAAGTAGAAAAAAAACACACACTTTTCTGATCATTTATTCAACAAAACAATCAATACATCTGATGTTACTCTGGGTAATAAGCGAATGCATTCTTAGTCCAAGAGGCAGTTTTTCCAAAAAAAAAAACTTGGCAGTCTTTAGAAATCAACACCACTCAGATTATTTTCCTGAGCTTTTTAAATCACTCACCATACTTTAGGACATACCCTAAAGTATCTTTACACCTGAGAGTATGATTTATACCTGGTATGATGATGTATCAATAGCAAAGAAAACACTAAAGCAAGAAAAAGAAATAAGGCTCAGCCAAGTAACGCCAGTTTTTGTTTTTTTTTTAACATCACAAAGGTTAGTCACTTTTCTGCTGGTCTACATCACCATCAAACAAGATGTTAAATCCAATCTGCACAAGTCAGGTAATATTCAAGATAAGAGATCTTAGAGATCAAATAACCCCATCAGGCAAACCAGTTTTTCCAACACAATGAATGGTGACAACACACATATTATGTGAGAAGAATGGACAACCCATTAACTTTAATGTCTGAACATGATGACCTAAGATATACACACATATGTTTACGGTACATATATGCAGTTAATATCCTTTTAAGTGCAATAATGCACAATCCCTTTTCATTTTTTCTTAAACCAAACAAGTAGGTATTTTTCAACTTCAAGTTAGATTCTTATAACATGCTTTCAGGGATAATGTGATGTTTATTTTTTTTCTATTGACATAAAAAAAGCTGATTACATAAAATTTATGAATTAGATTTTGCTTCACGTTTTATCAGTGTGTTTTCTCTAGTAACATAGTTAAATCTGCTTGTCTGGAAGTACTGCAGATCTTTCATCAGTGTGTCATAAATCAGCCGACTGAGAATATGGGAAATGAAAGGAAGTAGAACTACAGTACTAAATTTAAGGAGGAAAAAATAATTTGTTTTTCAGAAGCGCTCCAAATACACACATGAAAAGGAAATGCTTGCTGTGGTAGCTGTACCCCCAACAATGAGTCCTATTGCTAAGGTGACACCACATCTTTTTCCAACACTTTCTGCTGCTGAGCTCTCTAACCTGCTGACAAGATGTCAAATCCCAGATCTACACCGAGCTCCCAAACTGACACATGTCAATTTTTTGTTATTTCCCGATGTATCAGTCAGAGAGAGGACAGAAGTGAAAGCTGTCTGAAAAAAAGCCCTTGTTAGTAACATAATTCCCGATAGGCAAACCTCTCCTTATGCCGCTTAGTATTTGTTTGAGTCTCCTAAGGAACCAGAAACATTAATGTCCCACTGCGTTGGATCGCCAACACATTATATGAGGAATTAAAATGAAAGAAAACCTCAGAACATAGTGAATTAAGTGTAAATCTTTATGACCCGTGACTTATTAAATAGCTTGAGCTCTAACTGACTTAACTGGTTTAAAAGTGAAGTGAAAGCTTTGGTAGAACTGAGCATGACTGACTTGTTTCAACAATCTGAGCACATACTTTTGCAGCGCACCTTAGTAGCCTTTTTAAATCCAATAAGTTTCATGTGTATTCACCGCCTTTCAGTAGGAATAAATAGAATGGACGAGGAAGGTTAAATGGTGAAGGCAATAAAAAAGCTTATACTAAGGATGGAAAATCATTCTTCACCGTGTCTAAGAGCAAGGTTACAAGCGATTGATGGGCTGAAACAGAGTCTGCTAAGAGTCAGTGTCTGCTAAAGTCTATGTATAAGCTTGTATGAAGTAGAATAAGGATTACCTTCTGTCTGCCTGCAAAGGACTGGTACAGAATTGTGAAGCTTTACAACCCCGTTTCTGATTGTTTTGAATCTATTAGATATCAGATATCTTTTGGTGCTACAAGGTACTTTTGGTGTTTAAAACATACTTGTTTTCATGATTTTGTGCAAAAATTGCAAAATCAGCCAAACTTTGTGAAACTTTGTCAGAGCGTTGAAATTTTCTCCCAGTGAAGTGTTCAATGCATGTATATATAAAAAGAAGAAAAAGACAAAGGGTAATGTTGCCTTAATAAAGCTTGATAGAACTATGAAAGCATAGAAGTAAAGTGTATGGTGTCCTTTGTTGAGTTATGATGCTGCCCATTTTTTTCTTTTCTTTTTATCTTTTATTTCGGTCAAATTGTACATTTACAAATAAATGTATTTACATTTTTTCTGAACTTATATATAACAAAAGGACCGAAAAGGTATCGGCTGAAGCAGATGCTTGTTATGCTGACCCTTTTAAAAACAAATCATTACAAAGCATTCACTGTTAGCTATGTCTATTTTGTATCAGACTCCAGAGCTCAGCTACAGTTTCAGTTCAGTTTATTTGAATGAAACTGGGAAAAACTATTTTCCTTTCTCTCTTCTTTGCATAACCAATTCACCTATTCATTTTGTTTATCAACCACCTTTAGAGCAACGCCACCTCTACAATTTTGCATCATCTTTATTCTATTTCTTCAAAGACATGAGAGCAAGAAGTTATTTGGTCTCACAGAGAAATAAGTTCAGTTTGCGTACAGGTTGTGGTGCACATGTGAACTAAACAGTTAACTATATCTTTAAACTGTACCTTCTACTTCTATCTTTTTGCAGATGACATAAAGCTATTTGTCTATGTAATATTCTCTATCAACATATGGTATTTGTCCTCTGCACTTCTAGCCCTGTCTTCTTCCCTCTTGTTATGCCCTAACAGATGGCTCACCAACTGCCTCTCCTTGCAATTGTGTCTTGTTTTCCCCTTTTTACATTACCTGGTGGCTTTCACTCCTGTGTCAGGTTTTTTCCCACATCTAGTACCCCTACATCTGGCTTGCCAAAAACCCAAGCCAGCCACTGTTCGCTACAAGTCAGCACCTATCTGTCTCTCTTCCCAGGCATCTCTTTTACTCAAAATAACATGTAGTTACTGACTCAAACCTCCACCCCCTTGTCCATTTTTATCATACACAACATAAATGAATATCATACAACTTAAAGTGCATTTTAAAGAATGTGTATATCGGTGTATGCTAGATGATACATAGGACGTTTTACAAGTAAAAATCTAAATCCAAAGCATTCCTTTCTCGTACAACTTGGCTTTGGTTGCTTAAGTTTTTTTGTTATGTTTATTCATCAATCAGCAACAGTCATTCCCTTTTTTTTTGATGATTTATTATATAATGTTTAAATCACAAGTTATTTTGATTTATCATGTTCCATAAAAACTTGATATTTTTCTAAAAGTTGCCCATAAACTGGAGAAAATTTAATAGGTGAGTGAAGTTTAGAATTTAATGTATTTGCCCTTTCATGCTCTGATGCATGTAAAATTTACCCTATTCCATACTGCCTTTCAGTTCTGAAAACAGCATGCAGGGATTGATAAATTATTTGTTTAGTAACAAAATAAATGTTTTATTTTGACAGTTATTCTCAAGATTTATATTCATCCTGTGGAAAAAGTCACTGGGAATTATTGTAAGATATTTTATTATATCTAATATTATTGTTAATTGTTGTAAAAAAAAAAAAACCTGACTTGAACTAGAGTAAATGCGAAAATGTCAAAATCCAATATTTTACTGTTTGGTCGATGATGATATTGTGCCAAATTTGTCCTTTTTTTTGCTTTGCTAAAAGTTAAGGCTTTACCGCTTGTTGTGAGCAACTGAAACACCTGAAAGTAATACCGGTAATCTGGATTTGCAAATTTTGTACCAAATTTTTTTACTCATTATCATCAACATTTTTTAAATTGTACATTGCAAAGCCGGGCTGCACAGTGGCGCAGTGAATAGCACAGTGGCCTCACAACAAGAAGATCGGGATTTGAGTCCCAGGTGAGACGAGGTTTGAAACACATGCCTTTCTGTGTGGATTTTACATGTTCTCCTTGTGTGTGCGTCCAACCCTCCAAAAACATGCATGTTAAGTTGATTGGCCGCTACCAAATTGCCCCTAAGGATGAGTGTGTGAGAGGATGGTTGTGTGTGGCCCTGCGACAGATTGGCAGCCCGATCTGGGTGTACCCTGCCTCTTGCTTTAAATCAGCCATGATGTGCTACAGCAGCCCCCTGCGACCCTGTTAGGGAATAAGCAGTTTAGAAGATGAAAACATTGCAAAGCCGAGTTGAAATTTTGTTTTAATGTTATTTAACCATAAAATAGTTGCTCAGGTGTGGTTTTGTTCACTCAGATTACTACTAAGTAGGAAAAAACATAATCTGCTAGTGATTCCATCACAAAAAAGACATTGTGATAATGTTCATTCTGACAAGAAAATACCCTGTGGTTTTTGTAAATGAACCTCACTAAGATCTTTTATACATTACTTGTTAAGAAAATACAAACTTTTCAGATGACACTGAGGCCTCAAGAGAGAATTCAGTTGAAAAAATTGAGGGCAGATTGTGAGCAAAGAAAATCTCTGCTGTGGAAAGCGTCCAGGTTTAGTTAGCTACAAGGTCATAGAACAAAAAAAACTTGGTCTTTTTTGAGTATAACTGCTGCAGGGCAGCACAAAACCATAGCAATCAGTGGTTTGGAAATATTTTCAACAATTTCTGGCAAGGGTGCCACAACCTTGTGTTCTGTATTGACTTGCGTTTTTGGCAGAAGGTTTTATTCATGACAAAATGTACTGAAAGAGCCGGTCGGTGTTAAACATGCTCCTGAATTGGCAACCCCTTCCACATAAATGCAACAAATGCTTTCCAACAGCAGGGTTGTGTTAGTGCAAAGCCACCATGGTATCTGATTGTGAAATCACATACATTTCTTCTCAGACGGGGATCATTTCATGGCTTATTGCCTCACTTTAGCACTTTCTAGAAAAACATGAACACGAATCATTTACATGGCGAATATAACCTAACAACAACAAACAGTAATGGTGCAGAAAATGAAATGATTTTAAATCATTCAGATTGTACAATTTTTACATAAAATGAGAAGGTTTTATATAGGAGGTAAAGCGAACAGAACAACTATCCATAAACTGTGAACATGGCAGTGAAATGCTGTGCTTTGTGAGCGAATACTTTTTGTATCATAAGCCAAATTTGTTGAAAGTAACTTACCAAACAGTCACATTAACCAGAAGTTATGGTATGTCTTCTTTGGCAACTTCTGACACGGCAGAACCAGGTGTTTCACCTTCATTGGAAATGGTATTCATCAAAGTATACTTCAAAAATTGGAAATCCCTTTAATCTGCCAGCGGGATCGCTCTGATGTGCATTCAAGTGAAAGCTTCCAAAGATTAGCTCTTCCTCTTGTGTTTTACAGCTTCTTGAGCTTTCCAGTACGGTATCTGCTTAGGGGTCATTGATCTTCCAAGCAGCTGCTTTCAGACATTTCAGAAATGAATACCCTACTTCCCCAGAAGCACATCTGCTGGGGTAATAATTAAGTTATGGCGTCTTCTGCATCATTTTGTCTTTTCTCTTGAAAACATATTTGAAAGATCCACTTGTCTTTCTGCCGCCTTCTGACAGGAAGGCAAGTGTCAACAAAATGAAAAATCATCCTGGACAAACAATCTTGTCAATTTTTTTCTAACCCCACACTGCGCTTTTGTCATCTTAAGCTGGGGTACGAATATTGTACATATGAGACTCCAGAGCAAAACGTTTAACAACATGAATGCTAAAGAGCAAGCTAACATTATCTTTTATAGCCACCATGCTTTTGTTCACTAATGATACTCAGTTATTTTTCTTTCCTCCGTCAAGAAACAACCATCCACTAAAATGTAACTCAAGTGCAGAGGTGTTAGATTTATCACTCTCAATTGATCCAGTCACAATTCAAGCCAATGTCACCAAGCATGCTATATTCGGGGAGGGGCAATTTGATTCAATATGAAAAGGGGAAGCGGGTGATCGCTGCCATGGGCTGCTTCTACACAAAGCAATTACTCAGCACACATCAATTGGCGTGGAGCAACTGTCAAACTAGAGAATATTTTAGATTTAGAACTCCAAGATTTAATCCTCAGGTCACAGACCAAAGTTTAATTTTAGTACAGTTAAGGATGGGATACCAAAAGTCAGTCATTTTTGCCCTGGTCACACATCATCAATTTTAATGACTGACATGTTCCAGCCTTGACAGCATTGTTAATGACATCGGGGTAGAGCCGTGGCAAAAGTGCAAAGACAGCGTGCACTATTTTGTTTTTGATGTGGCTTAAAAAGACGGGTCATGTCTTCCTCTATCCTAACAGCCACTTCTTTTTTTTTTCCAGCGCAAAGAGAAAGGGCTTCTCACACGCTCTCACTGAGCCAAAAGTATTCCTCTACTGACAATTTGACAAAAAATACACAAGGATGGCAAAGCGGCTCCGAGCAAAAAGGTCCAAAGTATAGCTGTTTTACTTCCAAAACACACAAAGACAGCAGACACTATTTTAAATATAGTAAAAATGTGTCTAAAAATAATAAAATGTGTTTTGCAAGGATAGTAATGCCAGTAACCAGACCAAACACCACATTTAAATACACCATATTCTAGCTGCGGAAACTGGCAATGTGTTTGACCATCCGAAAGAGATATGAAACTCTGCTATTGTTTCAACAGCTATGTCTGCTCGTAGTACACATGTGGGGCATGTCGATAAAGTGTTTATCTAATATACAGTAACTTTACATAATCTAAAAAGATAGGGGAAATCAATGATACTTTCAGCACTGTAAAGAACAACTATGTAATATTCATGGGTTAAAAGTTCATACTGTGGCTCAATAATACAAAATTACCCAACATACAAATAAACCTGATTAAAATCAAAAGTTGCGTTTGGGTTTCCAGGTTAAGTATAATAATTATACAAAACAGATTTGAGATCTATTTTGTTGCCAAAGAAGAAAAAAAAAGAAACTTCTGCTAATATTGACCGAGAGCAAATCCAAAAGTACACAAATGTCAAATACCCGATAAAACATTTGCAAATCATCAAAATGTAAACAGATGTGAACCAAACAAGGTTAAACCAGTGAACAGTGCCATTTCATTATGTGCTGTGTGGGGAAAGTGACACCGGTCGACCTCATTAAGTGATTCGAGTGTTAAAGCTGTTGGGTCAATTTACAGACCAGCCACACCATGAAAAGCATAATGATGTTGAGAGTCAGCCAACACATTGTAGAGGCCAAATTAGAAAGTCACACCTAATTAGCACTTCCAACTCAGGCGTTAGCTTTCCCCGGCGGGAACCATGACATCAAATTGCTACAACACAAACAAAAGAATATATAAAGGATGTTCTAGCATCTGATCCCCGATATTCATTTACACATTGTAATGGTAAAATGAAACAGAGAATGTGTCTTCAACAGTTACACTTTGACCTGTATTTTCACAACAAACATTGTTGAGCTTGTAGCAAAATCGCACATTGAAAAATAGGACAAGGGAAAAGTAAGAGTTCAAATAATAGAAAATTCTGGCCGGACAATCAGAGAAGACCGATAACGCCATCATGTCAAATAAAGGCATCTATTCTGGTCTGTTTATAGTTCCGCAACAATTGCTGACAGTCATGTTCACACTCTGCTATCCAGGCAATTCTGACTGTTTAGGCACATTACACACCTCATGCCTAGTGCTGACGAGAAAGCAAAAAAAAAAAAGTTGAAGCGAATGGTTTCCATGGAGTGAAAAAGAAAAATGGACAAATAATTGTGGTTTTCAATGAAAAGGTCAAGAATTTGTTCAATTAATCTACCAATTACCTGCCACCCAGAAATTTCACACATAAATTTGTGTCCATCAAATTCTAAAGAAGTGCCATCCATTATTTATAGCAAGAATACAAAAGAGAACTTTCATTTGTCCAGAAAAAAGACAGTTACATTTATCTCAGAGATCCATCAGTAATAATCTTTTACCTCAGCATGGTTCATTTAGGTCCTCTCAAAAGCTAAAGCGTTTGGAAAAGTGGCTGCAATGAAACCACGCAATTTGGCTGTCAAAAACCTCCTTCGACGCTCGGAATAAGAGATAAAGAACATTGTTTTTCGGGTTTTTCCCCAGACAGTATGTTTATCTGAAGAGGTTGATAGTCTGTATTTTCCTCCAAGGCCGGTGTCTGGACTATATTCAGTCAATCATATTGCGGAAAAAAAGCTTTTATGTGGTTGAATGCGGGCCTTGTTTGTTGTGACCTTCAGGCCTCCTCCCTTGGCACATTGGGATTTAAAAAACGAGAAGAGTGACCACCAGAACCACCCCAAGAAAGAGGGAAAAAAAACAATCCAAACCAGCGATTTTCTCCCATTTTCTTTGGTTAAATAGTACAAAATTGGTTTTACTGTTTTGTGAGGGCTGAAACGGCTTAATTTTAAAAGCTTGTAAGTATGAGAGTTTTGGGAAGAGATAAATACAAACATCCATAAACATCCAATGAGATCTTGTAATTGTGAGAAGACTCAATTAGGGACCATTTGTTTCTTTCCCTGTATCCTGTATCCGTATTTCGATACAGTGGTTAGTTATTAATAAACTAACTCCTCTATTTTCCACTTATAAATTAATTTCACTGGAGATGTTTTTACTCAATTAACAAATTTAAACAAATTATTGAGTATGAATCAGATGCAAACAAGCCTCACTTAAACAACAATCCATCTTCTCCTTGCAGCAGTCTGAGTCACAAGTAAGCACTTGCACTTTAACCCCCCTCATACCCTACCAGCATGGACCTAACAAGAACCCAGCTGTTGTGATAATCCTGTTAGCTGCCATTAAAAGGTACCGAGAGCTGTCAAACAAGCCAACAGTTGATGCAAGCACACCATAGCTCGGGAATAATAGGGGCTGTTTCACTCGTCATTTGTGCCATGTTAGCCCTCACAGCGACAGAGCGAAATGAAGCAAATCCATTTTGATGCCATTCAGATACCTGGCGTCTAAAGGTGCACACTCTTGTTACCACCTACAGCTTGTTTCTTCGAAATCCCATTTCACACCTACGGAGTACATCATGATTTGCCAACATGCTGAGTACAGGTTATAAATAATGTATGAAATAGCTACCATCAACACATGCACGCTAGAGATCGCCTAATGCTTAATGTGAGACTAAAACAAACTATGTAAAGTGTAAAAGAAAAGAGTGGGGCACAATGCAGAAGGCATCAACGTTATGGTTCGAGCTATGCGTGAAAAGTTAGAAGTTATTGAGGGCAGGGATAGTGCAGGTGGTCATGAAAGAATGGTTGCAATAGTGCACTTTTTGCCTACTTTGTTTGATGGAAGGCTGGTTGGGTTGGTTGTTGGGGGGATAGACAAGTTAGTTCATCGATAGTATGAGGTTAACAAAAGAGAGGAGGGTCGTAGGGTAGGTCCTTTTAAAGTAGACAGGCTTGATTAATTTGATTTCTGGAAGATTTTTGCTTTTATGGTTGTTTTGCCTTTTGTTCTTTAAACCCTTGTAGGTCCAACCATTACCCAAAGATACTGTCCAAGAGACATTCAGCATAAAAACAATAGCTAAACGGAATTGTATCAGTGTTAAAATCCTTCCATCTGCTCCCTTTCTTCTATTTTGTAGAGAATGAGCAAGCTGTATCAAGCTTGTTCAGATCCAGGCATCATAAAGTTGTTTTCCAGGAACCACAAGACTCATCTAAAGTTTGATGAGCAGTTATTTTCCTCTGTATTTCTGTCTTGTCAGGTTTGATTAGTGCTCAGTCAAGTTTCATGTTGCTATTAAATATCTCTGAAAAGAAAACAGTTTCTTTTCCTTGTACAGGCATTCTTTAGAAGCATACAGACAACAAAAAAGAATGGTTGAGACAAGAAATGAACTCAAGCAACATCTCTGCCCTTTGAAATAAAGTAGTTAGGAATCCTCAAATCCAAGATGTGGATCTCCATTGACCGATTTACCAAAAAATCTGATGTTATCTATAACAACTCATTCTCTTCTTCTTCTTTCAGCATTTCCCTTCAGGGGTCGCCACAGCAAGTCAATTTCTTCCATTTAACCTTATCTGCTGCATCATCTTCGGACACACCAACTACTTTTATGTCTTCCTTCACTGCATCCATGAACCTCCTCTTTGGCCTTCCTCTAGGCCTCTTTCCTGGTGGTTCCAAACTCAGCTTCCTTCTTCCGATGTACTCTCGCTCTCTCCTCTGCACATGACATGTCCAAACCATCTCAGTGTGGCCTCTCTGACTTTATCTCCCAAACCTCTTACATGTGCTGTTCCCCTCATATGCTCATTTCTAATCCTGTCCATCCTGGTCACTCCCAGAAACATCCTCAGCATCTTCATCTCTGCTACCTCCATCTCTGTTTCCTGTCTTTTTCTCAGTGCTACTGTTTCTAGACCAAACAGTATGGCCGGTCTCACCATAGTTTTGTACACTTATATTTATAACAACTCATCGCTTAGAATAATTTCTTCTTAGCTTCAACATTTCAATTAAACGGAAATAGCTTTCCTTTATGTAAAAGCTTAGTGGTATTTGTGATTTAATTCGATTGACTGTATTACAGCAGCATGAAGGTGATATACTATCTAAACGGCTGTGGATACAAACCAAGAAGGTCAACTCCCAGGTTATAGGTAGATGAGTTCCATGAGCATACTAAACATAATCTAATATTTGATTTTTATGATAAATTAATTGTTTTGAACTGTAAATTTTAATTAATACATTGTGTACCTTTACTATCAACATTTTTAATTTGTAAAAAGGTAAGCAGTCAAGCTGCAATTAGTTGTTTATCCAACTCAGTACAAATAAAAAGATGAATACAACAGTAAAAAAAAAAAAAAAAAAGAAGGCTGCTATAGGCAAAGAGTGAAGCGTAGGAGGAAAAGAAGAAAGCAAAAGGTTAGAAAGAATGGTGAGGTCTTCTGGGGTGAGAAGAAAAGAAGAGCTGGAATCAGAGTTTTCTATTTCTTTTCTGTTGCTATCACATTACAGATGTTCACTATAATTGATTTGCTTTCTTTCTAATTTTGTTGTTTGTATATTGATCCACTATGGTTGGATCATATTAAGCAGGCGTAAAAGCATTGATTGTATTTTCAGTAACTCTCTTGGTTTGTGAGTAACAACTCTGAGGTAACTTAAGAATTTTAAGCTCGTTTTTGGCTCATTTTTATGTGCAGCAGAGAACTACTCCACAAGATAAAAACCCAACAACTCACAGAAAAAAACATATACTTTATGTTGCAATGACATAGTGATAGGTGTGTGAGGACAAATTCAATCACCTCTTACAGAATTCAATATATTCTCATTTGTCCATTTTCAGTACAAGTTATTTCTTATGGTTGAGATGAACTGGTGATAAGATCATGCTTAACAAAACATTCATGCAAAAGGGGGGAAATTAATTCAATTCTGGTAGAACGTCTCAAACTGAAGTTAGAAACAGATGTTTTAGTTAAAAACAATTCCAATGTAAAAATGCTAATCTGTCACTATTCAAAATGAAATTGGAAAGCCTTTATTTTTAATCAAGCCATCACCCTTTGTCTGTGTGATCTTCAATGAAAAGTAGAAATATCTAATAACTCAAGATGAGTATGAAAGACTGATTAGATGATGGAGAATAAACTAACAATTTGACCCAACAAATCATTGAATAAAAGATTTCTTTTTTCTTAAGATGTCTCACATCTCTTGAGATAATTCTTTCAGTATACCAATAATTGCACAGCAACTTGTGAAAAATTGTAACCAGGCTTGCAGCACATGATGCCTCTGCTCAATTTCATTCTGCTCAACCAACTACGTCAGGTAGTGGAAGCATTAGCTTCCAAGTTCAGCAATCAGACAACGTCCGCCCAATCAGCGAAAAGAGACTACGCCATGATGCCAGAGATGACGTCTGGGCCATGTTTGTAGTTCAGTAGCTGAAAAAAGGAAGTCAACCATGCTATATGTTTTATGTCAGCAATGATTCCAGAGAATTTAAACAGTTTTTGTAAAGTTTATTAAGGTGAAAGATGTGGTTCTTGTGCTGCTAACAGGACAGGGTTTTTTAACACCTTGTTTTTCCGGATAACACTACTTATTGCTACTATTCCTACTTAATTTGCTTTAAACCTCAGAAGAGCTTTGAAAGTAGTTTAAACATTCTGATATGGCAATCAAGTCTAACAGAATGAATAAAATAAAAAGGTGCTGTTATCTTTTTATGAACTCCTAATGGTGCTAAAAATGTCCAATGTGATCTATCTCTGCACATTTTTTCATCTTTTACATTCCCTCAGACCTCACACAGACGATCATTATGCTTATCATCACCATTCCATTAAAATAATCAGGTCAGATGTGGAGATATAGCGTTTGTGGTTTTGTGTTTGTGTGTCTTTTTTATGTCTGTAATCAAGATAAGTGTACCTTTGGATGTTTGTAAGTGTGTATACATTCCAAATGTTAGGATCTTTGCGGGCACCTGCACCCCAAGTATACCTTGTTAGCCTCATGGCTTTGTGTTATTTAGACAGCCAGAATTTCTTTGAAGATCTGAAGTTTCATTAAATCCTAAACAACAAGTATTATGTTTTACTGGTCAACTCCATTTAGGGATTATGGGAACACAGTGTTCTTCTCAAACTCACACTTCTTAGATAAACATGGATTAGCAAAGTAACACATGGCTATGACATCAATATTAAGTAACGCTGTGTAATTAGCACCTCTGTAACACCATCAAGAGAAATCTTTGCAAGCAACATAGACACGAACATCACATGTCAGACTTAATTTTTTAAAACTATGGCATTTGAATTAACTAGCGTTCAAATAAAGAAGTTTATTTCAATTCATGTAAATTAAACCTCTTTATCACTATATTTTTAAGCTCATAATTCTGCCTTATAGACAAACTTAGTTTGATTTTTGGAGATATTCCATTTAATTTCCAGTAATAAGCACATTAAAAACATCTCGTAGAGATAAATAGATGTTTCCCAGGGGACATTAGGGCTAGCCCAGCCCACCAGCATGCCACACGAGCTCAGATGAAAGGCTGCATGCACCGAGAGAGAAGCGGTAACTCCAGCATCCACTCACCCCCTCCTCATTTTTATAAATAGCTAATAGGAAGTGTGGTGCTTAGGTTCAGCAGGGAATTTAAACAAAAGTAGCAATTGGACCCAAAAAAAAAACAGAAGAATCACCTACCTTTTTTTGGTCCTCGAGCTTTTGACTTGTGGACTTTTTGCCATGCTTGCTGGCTTCTGGCGTATCCATTCCAGGCGCCGATACAGAATAACTCCAGAATAAAATTGCAGGAATTGTGTTAAATAAAATCCGGATGGCTAAAGTTTGCCGGCAAGAACCTGTGTCCAGCCCACCCCTCCACCTGGACACGGGGAATCCATCGTAGGATGTCGTTCGTATGTTCTTAGTGGAACTTTTCTCTTACTTACAAACCACCAGGAGCAGGACAAAAGCCAAACTGATACAGGCTATGGAGACAGGTTCATCTTGAAAACTGGAGCAAACACTGTGTAGGACTTCAAGACGTCAGGATGAGTAGATAACAGTTAAACAAGCTTCTTCCCCAGAGTCCAGGCACTGGCAGCCCCACCGTCATTCATTCACATCTGGGGAATTAAGAGATATGGGAAATTAGATTCTGATGCACATGCAGTTTAAAAAAGAGGCATAATTTAAGATTCTCAATTAATGCAAAATCTTTGCAAAAAGTCAATATTCCCTCTGGTGTACGATTGTACAAATGGCAACGGGATCTGCATATCAAAGTAGAGGTTGCCATGGTGCTCAGAGAGAAGAAGCTCCTATTACATGCTGTTTGTTCTGAACTGAGTGATTGTTTTTGATTGTTGTCTCTTTTTTCCGTCAAATGGAAACAGAGGAAAGATGGAGTGATTCTTAGATCAGGCAAACCGGCTGCCTGGAACGGGATCCAGCATGGAAAGAAAAACAGAATTGACAAATAGCTCCTGTGGAGACTCAGTGAGAGTTCAAATTGTCTGTTTGCTATTCTTTGACCTGATTTGCTGGTAAAATTCTTTCTGTATCTCATAGAAACATTTGTTGATGAATGATCTATTTTAGAGATACAAGGTTCTGTGTGTCACCTCCTCCTAACCTAATGTAGGTTCACTAGAGGGTCATTGTTCATTTTTACTCATTGTGGAATCTGTTCATTTTTGAACAAATGTGTATTTTCTTGTGTTTATTTTAAACAACAGTCAAATAATATTACATCTATTTTAGGTATAGAGATTTCTGAAAATATTTTCTCCATGTTTCCTTCTGTCGATGAGCCAAATTTGTCCAAACTTACTTTAGATTTATTTGATATTAGTCCTGTTGTGGATTTTTCCCAATTAGAAAATATAATCATTTACACGTATTCCATTAGAAGACTAAATCAATTTATTAAACACAAAACTTCAGATTTTTATAGACAAATACTCTTAAATACCCCCTTTTCACCATTCTAATAACCTTACACCTACATCAGAGGAAAATACTCTGTGTCCCGAAAAGAATAAAACCCCCTGTTCAGTTTGAAACTTCCAAATTCAGACTGCAGACAAACGCTGAAGGTCAAAGACAAATAGCCTGAAGCTGAGGCAAATGACCGGTTCGGTCAACGGTCATTAATCGCTATGTGTGAATGTTCAAAATAGGACGTGTGAGGCTCTCAAAGATGTAATAAATCTCAGTTAAATGTCTGACCGACCATTAGATTTTTGGTTTGTCAACATGGAGGATTGGTCGACAGTAAATCCTACCCGAATAGGAAGAGCTGAGAAAGTTTGAGAGATAAAAACTAGGCAATTTTTTTTTCCTAAAATTCAAAAATTGTTATTGAAAGCATAGAAGAATTTGAGATCTCCACCGGAGATATAAAGTGCGTTACAAATAAAAATTTTATTATTATCCATTTGTTAAGCAATTTGAGATTAAGAAAAAAACTTAGATTAAAAATAATTACCAAATAAAACTGAATGAAAACAAATACACTCACTGTCCCCAAAAACCTCAAGATTAAAGGACTTGGTTACCTACTAGCTAACATACCAGGTACTGCTAATTGAATGGACTCTATTGGGGATGCAATAAATTTAACACTGGAGCCTACTGAGCACTGTTTCCGCTGAGGCCCAAGGGGGGTTAGTTGCAAATAATAAGCTATGAAGGCACCTTTTTGTCTTATTGTAGTCGCCTAAAACAAATTTTAATAGGCAAAGAATAATTGCAGCCACAACTAAAAAGAGAGAAAGCCAATTCCTCAGATGTGAATCCCCACCGATTTTGCATAGGCGATAAATCCCAGGATACTAAACTTACTAACAGCACAACTGCTCCTAGACCTCCCCACCAGCACTACCACAGTGGAATTACATGTGGGGGATTGGAAACTCATGCATATTGCATGAGCACTAATTTCTTCCCTTTTTCTTGGATATTACGACAAAAAACAATGAAATCTCATGAGAACAATGCGGTGCAGTTTGTACTTGCTGCAACATGAAAAAAAAGCTGGTATCAGTTACTAGAGTGTAAAAAATCCTCCCCGAAATAGGCCAATGGAGTCAGAGGCCATTCACATATTGCTAGGTTGGACAAAAAATGTGAAGATGATCATTAACCAGACAATAACACAAACTTTACAAACAATGCTATTTTTTATTTAATTACAATGTGTTCTGTCATTTTTTTGTGTATAATTTATATATTTGTATTTCTCAATTTCTTTTTTTTGATTCTTTGAAAAAAATTTTTAAAGAAAAAATAAAAAGAAAAAAAAAGAAAAACTGTTCCATTCCATTGTCTTCTGCTTATCCATGGCCGGGTCACTGGGCCAGCAGCCTCAGAGTGGAAACTCAGTGTTATGTCTTTGATTGAAGTATATGTCAGAGTGAGACGTCTGTCTCTTCTAAAGATCTTTTATAATTTCTTAAATTAACAGCAGAGTGAGAGGTCTCGAAAATAGTAGATCTAGCATGAGTCTGAAATTGAGAGGACGGAAGTAGACTGCGCTCAAAACTTGTTAAAACCTGGGATAACTTTAGTCTTTGTAAGTATTTTTTGTGTTTATGTGCTTTGTTTGCATGCTCAAGATTGTATTTCATTTGATAACGTGTGAATCGCGTCTTATGTAGTAAGCCACTTAGGATGTGGGCGCGCATGTTTCAAGCTAAGCTAACGCGCGCATGTTTCAAGCTAAGCTAACGTGTGTTTGATCATGGAGACTCAGCGTTTTGTACAGCTTATAATGCACTTCTTTTGTTTGTTTTGTTTCAGTTACTATTACCACGTACATATATATACGTACATATATGTATAATCCTGTGAAGAAAGAGTCTACATAAACAAGAAAAGCAAGCCTTGTGTGGGAGTCTCTTTTTTTATTGGAAGAGTTAGCTGGCTGTCTAGCTGCACACAGTCACGTGTCGTGAGGACAGCACAGTAAAAAGACTAAATAGAAGTAAAAAGACTATATAGAAGTAAAAAGACTATATAGAAGTAAAAAGACTTAAATAGAAGAAAAAAGACTTCTATACGGCGGGTTAAACAACACTGAGCTACACAGTCAACATGAGTCTACGCTCAGGTAAGAGTTACTTGAGAGATTATGAATCACAGTTCGAGCCAGAGGCAAACTCAGAGCAGCAAGCTGATGACCAGGCTGCCACCAATCACCCGGTTCCTGCAGACCAGCTGTCGCCTGAGAGGCAGCCGTCAGAGAGGCCGCAGCATTCACCTCCACACAGCGTCAGGTCCAGAGCCACCAGCAGACGGTCGCACACCACAGCAGCTTCAAGTGTGTCAGCCGCAAAAGCATACGCCAAAGCCCAAGCAGCAAAGGCCCAGCTCCGTTTCGCAGAAAAAGAAGCTAGTCTGATGAGACAAAAAGCAGATTTGGAAGCCAGTCTCCAGGAAAAGGATGCCAGTCTGAAAGCAGATTCGGCGAGACAAAAAGCAGATTTGGAAGCCAGTCTCCAGGAAAAGGATGCCAGTCTGAAAGCAGATTCGGCGAGACAAAAGGCAGATTTGGAGGCCAGTCTCCATGTTTTGAAGTGTGAAAAGGAAATAGCAGCAGCTGAGGCAGAAGCTGCAGCCTATGAAGAATTAGAAAGTCAGAGCGGGGAGTCAGACCCAGAACTTCCTATTACAGGTGAGACGTTTAATGCAGTACAACGCACAAGTGATTATGTGGAACAACAATGTAAGCTAAAGGCGCCACCTAGTGCTACACATGATAGCACAAATTTTCAAATGCCAAGTCGATCAATAATAACAAAAGAAACTCATGTCCAGTCCCCAATGAAAAACGATGTTAAACATGAGTACATACCAGAAGCTGTTCCAACCAGCACATTCTCACTCAAACCCCAAGCTCACACCTTTTTGCCTACAAGTCACAACCAAATAGAGCAAAACAGCGTACAAGATTTTGCAAAATATCTCATCCGCAAAGAAATAGTTAGCACTGGCTTACTCCAATATGATGACAGACCCGAAAACTATTGGGCATGGAAAGTCTCATTCACGAGTGTTACTAAAGACTTGAATCTGTCCCCTAGAGAAGAGCTAGACTTGCTCACAAAATGGTTAGGGCCAAAATCTTCAGAGCAAGCAAAAAGGCTTCGCGCAGTACACACCCTCAATCCCGCTGCAGGTGTAAAAGTGGTATGGGAGCGTCTAGAGGAATGTTATGGCTCCTCAGAAGTCATTGAGGATGCACTGTTAAAAAAGTTGGAGGAGTTTCCAAGGCTGACAAACAAAGAGAGTGGCAAATTAAGGGAGCTGGGTGACATCCTGTTGGAGTTGCAGTGTGCTAAGTCTGATGGTACACTGCCAGGTCTTGCATATCTAGACACGGCTCGAGGGGTTAGACAAATAGTTGAAAAACTCCCCTTTAACATGCAGGAGAGGTGGACCACTGTAGGTACAAAGTATAAAGAAGTCAACAGAGTGTCATTTCCACCTTTTTCTGTCTTTGTGCAATTTGTACAGCAACAAGCAAAAATGAAAAATGATCCAAGTTTTTCCCCATCCAGCTGCAGCAACCAAGTTACCACACGCAATGAAAAGTCCATTCCATATAATCGGAAAGCTACTGTTGCAGTACACAGAACGGAAATTGAGGAAAGAAAACAAGGGAGTTTTGAACAGAAGAAAATCGAAGAACCAGATCGTCTGTGTCCAATTCATAAGAAGCCACACCCTCTGAAAAAATGCAAGTTATTCAGAGACAAATCAATTGAGGAACGACAGGCTTTTCTGAGAGAGCATCGTATATGCTACAGGTGTTGTGGGTCTGTGCAACATATAGCCAAAGATTGTAAAGTAGCAGTAAAGTGTGTTGAGTGTGACAGTCCAAAACACTTGTCAGCACTCCATCCGGGTCCCACACCTGTCCCAAAAGATGACACCTCAAAGAATGTAGATGCTAAGGAGGACTCAGAAGACCATCCTGCAGTAGTCTCCAAGTGCACAGAGGTATGTGGACAAAGTGACAGCCCACGCTCATGTTCAAAGATCTGTTTGGTGAAAGCATATCCAGAAGGTCAAAAGGACAGAGCTATAAAAATGTATGCAGTGATTGACGAACAGAGCAATAGGTCCCTGGCTAGGACGGACTTTTTTAACCTGTTTGGAATAAAAAGTGCACCTGTGCCATACACGCTGAAAACATGCTTAGGAAAAGCTGAAACTGCAGGTAGGAGAGCAGAACATTTTGTAGTAGAGTCCATGGATGGAAAAACAAATGTCAAACTGCCTCCTTTAATCGAGTGTGATTCAGTGCCGGACGAAAGATCTGAAATTCCCTCACCTGAGATTGCTAAGCACCATCCACACCTTCTCCCTATTGCAAGCAAAATCCAACCGGTCGATCATCATGCTCCTATTCTCCTTTTGCTGGGAAGGGACCTCCTCAGCATTCATAAAGTAAGAGAACAGATCAATGGACCAAATAACGCACCATACGCCCAAAGGTTAGACTTGGGGTGGGTTGTGATAGGGGAAGTGTGCTTGGGCAAAACTCACAACACAACAGAAGTCAACGTGTACAGAACACACATGCTAGACAACGGACGGACTACTCATTTTGAACCATGTCCAAACGTCTTTACAGTGAAAGAGGACTATGTCAAGCAGCCCCAGCAAAGCACACCTTTAATCTCAAATAGTGTGGACATTAAAGGCAACACACACAAGCTAGGTCAGTCTGTGTTCGAACGTACAGAGTCAGATGACAAGGTGGCACTGTCTATAGATGACAAAAACTTTCTAACAATAATGGACAAGGCGGTCCAACAAAACAAAGAAAACACCTGGGTCGCTCCATTGCCCTTTCGCTCTCCAAGGAGGAGACTCCCAAGCAACAGAGTTCAAGCCTCAAAACGTCTATACTCACTCAAAAAGACGTTAGAAAAGAAACCAAAAATGAAAGATCACTACATCCGATTTATGCAGAAAATGTTGGATAACGATCAAGCTGAACTCGCTCCACCTCTGCCCGAAGGTAAAGAACACTGGTATCTGCCAACGTTTGGTGTATACCACCCGCAAAAGCCAGATCAAATACGTGTTGTTTTTGATTCTAGTGCAGAGTGTGAAGGAACATCCCTGAACCAAGTGCTACTCAGTGGACCTGATCTGAATAATTCTCTGTTAGGAGTGCTGTTACGGTTCAGAAAAGAGCCAATAGCCCTGACAGCTGATGTTCAACAAATGTTTTATTGTTTTGAGGTGTGTGAAGATCACAGAGATTATCTGCGCTATCTCTGGTTTGAGGACAATGACGTCACAAAAAATGTGGTCGAATATCGGATGAAAGTGCATGTTTTTGGGAATAGCCCATCACCCGCTGTTGCCATTTACTGCATGCGGCGGGCAGCAAGCGAAGGTGAGCTGGAACATGGCTCAGATGCCAGACGGTTTGTTGAAAGACAATTTTATGTAGATGACGGGCTCACTTCAGTCGCCACACCTGAACAAGCAGTTGACCTGTTAACGAGAACACAAAACATGTTAGCAGAGTCCAATTTGCGACTACACAAAGTTGCCTCCAACTGCAGCCTCGTTATGGAAGCATTCCCTGCAGACGATCTAGCAAAGGACTTGAAAGAATTAGATCTTGGTGTAGATCCACTTCCTGTTCAAAGGAGCTTAGGACTATGTTGGAACCTGCAAACTGACAGCTTTACTTACCTTGTATCCAATGAGACAAAACCATTCACACGTAGGGGAGTACTGTCAACTGTCAATAGCTTGTATGATCCGTTGGGGTTTGCAGCTCCTATAATCGTGCAAGGCAAAGCGCTACTCAGAGAACTTTCAACTGAGGAGAGCGACTGGGACGCACCTCTTTCCCCAGAAAAAGAGGACGCATGGATCTCATGGAGAAACTCACTGAAAACTCTAGAAGATCTCCAAATCAAAAGGTGTTACAGTTCAGGTTCTTTAGGTGAAATGAAAACTAATGAACTCTGTATTTTCTCAGATGCGTCTACTGTAGCTATAGGTGCGGTAGCCTACCTGCGCTCTTTAGACACTCAAGGCAAGTATCACGTAGGTTTTGTGATGGGGAAGTCAAAACTAGCACCCCGACCTGCACACACCGTACCACGGTTAGAACTTTGTGCTGCCGTGCTGGCAGTAGAAATGTATGACTTAATCAAAGACGAGTTAGACCTCAAAATTGACAGTGTCAAGTTTTTCACTGACAGTCGCATTGTGTTAGGTTACATACACAACTCCTCAAAAAGATTCTACATGTATGTAGCTAACCGCGTCACACGAATCAGGTCATCCACTCAACCTGACCAGTGGCATTACGTTTCAACAGATGTGAATCCAGCTGACCTAGCAACTACAAACCGGATTCCGAAAAAGTTGGGACACTTTAGAAATTGTGAATAAAAACTGAATGCAATGATGTGGAGGTGCCAACTTCTAATATTTTATTCAGAATACAACATAAATCACAGGTCAATAGTTTAAACTGAGAAATTGTATGATATTAAGGAAAAATATACTCATTCAAAATTTCATGGTGTCAACAAATCCCAAAAAAGTTGGGACAAGGCCATTTTCACCACTGTGTGACACCCCCCCTTCTTCTTAGAACACTCAACAGACGTCTGGGCATTGAGGAGACCAGCTTCTCAAGTGTAGACATAGGAATGTTCTCCCATTCTTGTCTAATACAGGCCTCTAAGTGTTCAATCGTCTTGGGTCTTCTTTGTCTGACCTTCCTCTTAATGATGCGCCAAATGTTTTCTATAGGTGAAAGATCTGGACTGTTGGCTGGCCAGGTCAGTACCCGAATCCTTCTCCCACGCAGCCATGATGTTGTGATTGATGCAGAATGTGGTCTGGCATTATCTTGTTGAAAAATGCAGGGTCTTCCATGAAAGAGACGACGTTTGGATGGGAGCATATGTTGCTCTAGAACCTGAATATATTTTTCTGCATTGATGGTGCCTTTCCAGATGTGCAAGCTGCCCATGCCACACGCATTCATGCAACCCCATACCATCAGAGATGCAGGCTTCTGAACAGAGCGTTGATAGCAACTTGGGTTGTCACTGTCCTCTTTGGTCCTGATGACATGGCGCCCCAGATTTCCAAAAAGAACCTCAAAACGTGATTCGTCTGACCACAGAACAGTCTTCCATTTTGCCACACTCCATTTTAAATGACTCCTGGCCCAGTGAAAACGTCTTCGCTTGTGGATCTTTGTTAGAAATGGCTTCTTCTTTGCAGAATAGAGTTTCAGCTGGCAACGGCGGATGGCACGGTGGATTGTGTTCACTGACAATGGTTTCTGGAAGTACTCCTGAGCCCATGCTGTGATTTCCTTCACAGTAGCACTCCTGTTTTTGATGCAGTGTCGTTTAAGGGCCCGGAGATCACGGGCATTCAGTATGGTTCTCCGGCCTTGACCTTTACGCACAGAGATTTTTCCAGATTCTCTGAATCTTCTGATGATATTATTCACAGTTGATGATGACAACTGCAAACTCTTTGCAATTTTTCGCTGGGTAACACCTCTCTGATACTGTTCCACTATCTTTTTACGCAACATTGTGGGAGTTGGTGATCCTCTACCCATCTTGGCTTCTGAGAGACACTGCCAATCTGAGAAGCACTTTTTATACCCATCATATTGCCAATTGACCTGATTAGTGCTGATTGGTCTTCCAGGTGTTTGTTGTATGCTCAAATGACTTTTTCCAGCCTCTAATAGGTTCTTGTCCCAACTTTTTTGGGATTTGTTGACACCATGAAATTTTGAATGAGCATATTTTTCCTTAATATCATACAATTTCTCAGTTTAAACTATTGACCTGTGATTTATGTTGTATTCTGAATAAAATATTAGAAGTTGGCACCTCCACATCATTGCATTCAGTTTTTATTCACAATTTCTAAAGTGTCCCAACTTTTTTGGAATCCGGTTGTAGATTTATTCCAGCCGTTGAACTCAAAAACAGTAATTGGGTTACAGGCCCAAGCTTTCTGTGTTCAGAAAAACTCAATGAATCTCAAAAAGACTATTCATTCTCACTGGTAGAGCCTGAGAATGACAAAGAAATACAAGCTCATGTAAAAACACTTGCAACTACCGTCACAACAACTCAGTTAGGTGCAAAACGTTTCGAAAGATTTTCAAGTTGGACAACGGCATGCAGAGCAGTAGCCAAACTTATTCATGTTATGGTTTCTTTGAAACAAAAGACAAATAAACAAGCAGGATGGAGAAGTCTGAAAGAGAATGTAACACAAATGAACTCACTCAAGCCAAAAATGTCATCATTCGTTCGGTGCAAGAAGAAGCGCACAAAGTGGACTGAAAACCAACCAAATGTCAAAGAAGGAGACATTGTGTTGTTAAAAGATCCTCTAGCCCACAGGAATGAATGGCCTATGGGACTGATAGTTAAGACTCTACCCAGTAGTGACAAGAAGGTTCGTAAAGTGGAGATACGGATCATCAAAGATGGAACTCCAAAGGTGTTTTTGAGACCAGTCTCAGAGACTGTTGTTTTGCTTTCGGAGTAAGATATTATCTATGTAAATTTTATGTTTCGATATGTGGTGATATAATATGTTTATATCAAGCGGGGAGTGTTATGTCTTTGATTGAAGTATATGTCAGAGTGAGACGTCTGTCTCTTCTAAAGATCTTTTATAATTTCTTAAATTAACAGCAGAGTGAGAGGTCTCGAAAATAGTAGATCTAGCATGAGTCTGAAATTGAGAGGACGGAAGTAGACTGCGCTCAAAACTTGTTAAAACCTGGGATAACTTTAGTCTTTGTAAGTATTTTTTGTGTTTATGTGCTTTGTTTGCATGCTCAAGATTGTATTTCATTTGATAACGTGTGAATCGCGTCTTATGTAGTAAGCCACTTAGGATGTGGGCGCGCATGTTTCAAGCTAAGCTAACGCGCGCATGTTTCAAGCTAAGCTAACGTGTGTTTGATCATGGAGACTCAGCGTTTTGTACAGCTTATAATGCACTTCTTTTGTTTGTTTTGTTTCAGTTACTATTACCACGTACATATATATACGTACATATATGTATAATCCTGTGAAGAAAGAGTCTACATAAACAAGAAAAGCAAGCCTTGTGTGGGAGTCTCTTTTTTTATTGGAAGAGTTAGCTGGCTGTCTAGCTGCACACAGTCACGTGTCGTGAGGACAGCACACTCAGGCTTCTCTCACCCCGGATGCCTTCTCCAGCTCACCCAGGAGAATCCTGAGGTGTCTCCTGTCCAGCTCTGCAACTCTCCAGCAGTTCTGGGGTCTGCCTCTGGGTCTCCTCCCGGTGGGAAGTGGCCAAAACACCTCCCCAGCGAAGCGTTTGAGAGAGATTCTAACCAGATGCCCGAACCACCCCATCTAGCTTCTCTCAACCCGGAGGAGCCAAGGCTCTACTCTGAGCTCCTCTCAGATGGCAGAGCTCTTACCTCTATTTTTGAGTGAGAGTCCAGCCACCCTGCGGAGGAAGCTCATTCCAGCCGCTTGTGTCTGTGATTTTGTTCAGTCACCACCCACAGCTAGTGACCATAAGTAAATAAAGAAAGACCATAAATAAATCAATAAAGACCATAGGCAATTACTATATTAGTAGGCCTTCTGAAAATGCCAACTGTCATATTTGTCTCACATAGACTCAAATATTATTGAAATAAAATACAGAGTTAACTTAATTAACTAAACAACAGCAAATGAGTAATAAAAAAATCTCTTAGCAACAACTGTGAATTCATTAAGAATAGAAATAGTTCTTCTTAGAAAGGATAAATAAGTTCCTGTATTTATTGGTTCAGAGAGCCTAAACATGTGCTTCAATTCCCTTTGGTAGTAAAGAATGTTACCAGAAGCAAAATGCAAAAATTTATGAGTAGCAGCTGCTGCAATTTCATCACAGCTTGGTGTGTATAATGCTGGTAATCCCACCTTCAATCTCTACAGCTATTAGACATAACACCCTCCCCTCTTCACTTTGTGGCCTTTTCACCATGAGTTTGTATTCAACGGGTGTCTGCAACTCTCCAAGTGGTCAATAAAGTTTGATTTATGGGTCCGGGGGCCATAACTACACACAGCCACTTTAATTCGAGGAGATGTAAATGATAGCCATAGATCCAAACTGATTTCCTCAGGGAGAGTCGGTGGACTGGGGGAGGGGTTGCTGGTTGTAAATGATCACCTTAGCAGACCATAGGTCAAACAATAAGGACACCCCTTTCTGCTATTAAAATACAATAAGGGTTTAATGGCATTCTTTGGATGTAAAACCTCATTTCATCATGGGCACTTCAAACAACCAATGTTAGCTGGTATGGTGGCGGATTAAAAAAAAAAGTATTATTTCACAATGTTGCTATAAATCTCTTAAAATATAACTGTGGTTCCATTTTGACTCTTAATGACGAAGCAAATTATAATTTTGATAATACAGCACATCCTATAGGTAATTATTTATACATCAAATAGCCCTAAAGGTCACTATACTGATCATTTTGCGTCTAAAACAGCAACATTAAACTATAAAATTTGAATTGATGCCTATGCTTTATTTTTCACTATGCACATTAGTTAGCATTATTTCATGTTAAAGCAGTTGTTACAGAGAAAATATATGCGAGACGGCAGAAAATGTGTGTGAAATTTAATTACACTCAACAGCTGGCCGATGGGATGCCTACATAGAGAGATGAAACAAGCAACATTAAGACATACCAACACTTGGAATGAACAAGGCTGACTAAAAAGAGAATTATTTTCAAAAACAACTATGAAGCATCCTTAAAAAAATACATTAAAATATTTTAATTATCCTTGGGTTTATTTGAAACATGCGTTATCAACAGCAACCATATGCGTGAACAAAGAAACCAGATGCTACAGTAAATATTAATGATGTGCAAAATGTGCAATGTTGTGTTAACATAAAGAAGCCTGCAGAGGAAATGTGTACATGTATGGAAACATGTGTGGGTGTACATGTGGTCTTGAGGCAAGATTAATGCATGATGGAGAATAAAGGAAAGGAAATCTTTAGATTTTTAACTGTTTCAAACGATGTTGTTCAAACAACATTTTGTCAGCTGAAAACAAAGCAGGGCATTATCTAGTCTCATCATATTTGAGATTGTCACAAATGTTCATAGTAAACAAAAACGCAAAATAATTAAAAACCCTTTTTTCTTTAAGTTTTCTTGAAGAATCAAGTTAAGATCTTGTTGAGATCTGCCGACAAAAGAAGCTATAGCTGCTTCGAGTGAATGCACTGTAAGAGGATGAACACCATGAAAAAAATAATCTGAAAACTAAAGCAGGCGAGAGAATGTAGAAGTCCAATAAGAAGCAACAATAGATTCCGACTTTTGCAGATAGTAAAATGCAACAATCTGAACTGAAAGAGGATCTAGCGTTCTCTGTTGTCACGGAAACTGGGGGTAAAAAGCAGCATGATACAAATGTGTGTGAGTGTGTAGGTATCTTTGTAACAGGGTAATCACTATTGTGAAACTGAGAAGTGACGTGAGCAGCCGCAGCTCATTAGCTTGAGCAATGCATGCTTCAGTGTCAATTTTGTGACGCTTGTTTTCCGCAACGCGCTTGACATTTCCTTGCTACCTCGCTGTTTATTATTTCCAGAAATGACAGAGTGTTTGGTAGTGACGGCAAAATGATTCAGGGGTGATATCTGATGAAGCCAACATGGCAGATGGGTTGTTTTACGGAGACATCTGGGATGTTGTCTGTCTATTGCGGCCTATCAGCCAATCGAATCAACGTATCACTACCTTTGGACCTAGCTGATAAATCAAGGCAAGGCCCCAATGAGTCACAAGGTAAAGTAAAAACTTTGTTTTGGTTTTTAAATTTGTGTATTTCCTCGAGTTTTTCAATGCAAAAACTTACTAAATAGCCACTACTTTTTTGTACAACTTGTCAAACTCTTGATTGTGGGTGTAAAACTCTTGCCAGCAGCAAAATTATATTTAACCAGCAAAGCTCTTCCAAATGGCCATAAGAGATGGCCTCCCCGTATATCAGTCGACAACACATGTAGCACTGATATCATAAATCCCAGAATGCCCTGCTGGTGTTTTGGCATGTGAACCAACAATAATCATAAACATTCTTGACAGGTTTGTATTAGTGTTAAGTGTTGCTTGTTTCAGATGAAGTTTCTAAGCCAAACTTGCATAGGTTCATATTAATATTCGTTAACTACCTGAGAAAAAAAGTCCAACAACCACCAATGCCGGCCCACAACGTTGTTTCAGTTCTGAATTTTGGCCCATTGGGTTTTTGAGTTTTACAGCCCTGTTTAGGTAATACAAAGTTCTCAAAACTTTTGTGTTTTAACAAGAAAATTGTTATTGAAACCACTGACATGCAATATGTTCATCTTTTCATTGTAAAAAGTGCACTATGAAGAAGTCGTAAAAGGAAAGTTAGCAAAATGTGTAAATAGACCAATAAGCAAGCAGCACTCCATCTCAAAAATGAACGTACCGGTAATTTATGCCACCGGAATAGGTGAAGTCAAAATTTTTATACTAACAAACTTTCTTGATATTCTATGGTGTTAAAAGGTTTACTGTAATTATTAAAAAAAGATGACACAATCCATGGTGGTATTTCCAAACTGTTTACTTGTGCCTTCACTTTTTGGAAACTGAATACCAAGTACAATGACTGACACTATCCCTTGATGACGTTGTGACAAGGTTCTGTCAATACATGTTTGTAGTTTGGAACCCCCTGAACAGGTCCCCAGTCTGTTACTGGACCACACACAGACAACCATCAACATACACACATTCCTCAGGGCAATTTCATAGCAGTCAATCAACCGAAGCATGTTCTTGGAGAGTGGGAGCAAATCGAAGTACCCGGAGAAAACCCATGCATACACGAAGAGAACATGCAAACTCTGCATAGAAAGACCAGTGTTTCAAGCCCCGCCTCCACTTCAGGACTCAAAACCCTGGTCTTCTTGCTGTGAGGCCACTGTGCTGACCACTGTACCACCCTGCAGTGCAATATGTTGATTTAAAAAAGTACGCACACACCGTAGACTGAACGAACCCCAAACTGTTTCCACAAAGCTAAAAAAAATAGTCTGGTGTGTCCAGCTACACTTTCATGGTACCAGCTGAAAAATATCCTCAAAAATAACATTGCATAGTCTGAAGGTGTGCTTAATTTTTTGCTTATCATCATAATGGTACGCACGGTGGCGCAGTGGGTAGCACAGTGGTCTCACAGCAAGAAGGTCGTGGGTTTGAGTCCCAGATGGGGACGAGGCTTAGAACATTGTCCTTTCTGTGTGGAGTTTGCATGTTCTCCCCGTGTTTGCATGGGTTTCCTACGGGTACTCCGGTTTCCTCCCACCCTCCAAAGACATGCATGCTAGGTTGATTGGCCGGTGCCAAATTGCCCCTAGGAATGAGTGTGTGTGTGTGGATGGTTGTATGTGTGTGGCCCCGCGACAGACTGGCGACCTGTTTGGGGTGTACCCTGCCCTTCGCCTTAAATCAGCCGGGATGGGCTCCGGCACCCCCCGCAACCCTGAGAGCGACAGACGGATAAGAAGATGACTGACTGACTGATTGATCATGATGGTATGTTAACTTAATATCCTGTCAATATTTACCGGATTTCTTTTCTTGTTTGCTCCCAAAATGCAGAAATTGTGTGGGGTTTTTTTTGTTTTTTTTTTTTTTAATCCATTATTCTTTCTCTCTTCCTCTGGCTTCTCTTCTCTGTCATGTGATGATACCGTAAACTTTATGGATCACCTGCTATAGTAAGGCAAATTTATAAACTAAGTAAATCTGACCAATCATCTATGCGTATACGGTATTTGTTAGTGAACACAGAATCAATTTTAGGTAAAGTTATATATTTAATATTTATTCCCTACATCTTATATTCATGTATTGGAGAGTTTTATGACGGTCCTGAATCTCACTGAAGCAATATAAACAGGACTCAGTAAGTTTATTTGACAATTGTTCTTCTGAAAAAGATTTCCAAGCGTTAGCTAGCACCTTATTAGCAGTTGTTCTTTAAACACACTTGCTTCAAAATATGATATCACCTGTGTCAGAGATGATGAAACACTTCAAAGGGGTGTGTGCAAAGTGTATTTGGGGCTATAATTAAAAATATGTGCCATGCAAATGAAAGAGTCTTGTCACCATGTCAAAAAACTAAGGGTAAGATCTGTGCAATATTAAGAAGTGTTTTTATGTTTATTATGAGATCAAATACAGAGATAAAATAGAATGAGTGTGTGAATGGTTGTCTTGTCTCTAAATGGCCCTGCAACAGACTGGTAGACCCGTTTGTGACGTAACCTGCCTCTTGCCTGTATCAAGCTGCGATAGACTCTGATACACCTGTGACCCCGACAAGGATAAGCGGTTCAGAAGGTGTATGATGACTGAATAACATTCAAAGTGTATTTTGTCCATCAATTCTAATATGTAGAGATGAGAAAGAAGTTATAAAGCAATAGCATATTTACATAAAATTAAAGAAAAGTTTCTATTATTTTCTTCAAAGACTGCATAAATTAGGTTAGGTGCAAGATTTTTTGGCACAATTTGGTCATATTTAAACAATCTCCACTTAGGAAAGCATGTTATAATTTAGCCAAATTTAAAACATAATTCACATAAACATATACTCCATTCTCTTACTGAATCAGAAATCCATTTAGAGATTATTTTCCACCTTTTTCTCATTTAGTTTGTCTTCAGTGTAGCTACATTGATATTCTCTGCTTTGTTTGCAAGAAAGGATTAAAAACAGCCAAAAAGCCTTGATTCTTGCCTCGCCATGTAGAAGCTGTATTACTACGTAATTACTTATATTTTACATTATCCCACTGCCAAGTCTCCTCTGCAAGCACCAAATTCATTTCACACCCATTGTAACACTTTGTGGAGCGTCACGGCACCGCATGCATCATAATCTGGCGATATTGTGTCGGGATTAGCATAAAATCTCATAACTGAATCACAAGAACTGGAAGAATGAAGATGGAGAGATTGGAAGGGGGATGTTGTCTTTAATAATTTATGATGTTTTTAAAGCTAAGCATCAAAGAGAGACAGAGAGAGAGAATATCAGAGGTCTCAAATCTCAATTACACATGCTGGCATTTCGGAGCTTGACATATTACACATGAGAGTCTGTCGGTCAATTTTCCATGTGAGCCATTTACACGCTTGTGTGTAAACTCAACAGCAAGTCAAAGGGTCAAAATGAGATGTGTTAAAGCGGCACAAAGTGAAATACGCCGCGAGTCGAACAACTGAGTCTACCCCCTTAACTTACCCCATTCACATAAAATACCACACTGCTGTTAGCATTTTACCCAAGTCTGGCATGCTCACGCTTCATAAAGCGCTTTTTTATTACCAATGGATCCGTGAAAGTTGTAATTGCCCTGGTGATATACAGCCGACAGCGGTACATGACTCACTTTCTCTCAGTTTTAAACAACCTCGCCAATTCTATTTGAAAGAAAGGACCCCACCCTGTTTGAGAAGAGTAAAAAAGCATCTCAATGCAAACATCTTTCAAACCCAAGAGAGAGTGGGGAAAAAAAAGACAATTTGCATTTACAAACAATTTTAGAATTCAGGAAACATACACACAATCTGTATTCTGCACACAACAAACGTAAAAAAAAAAACATATTCACACAAACTCACACATGAACCGTGATGTTTACAGAGTCTCCGGAGGCCCACTAAATCTCACCCCTACCCCTGAAAATAAGAAATAACAGCACAGCAGCGTAACAAGCGCTGATCTCTAAATGCATCATCTCTTTATATTCACAACAGAGCAAGCAAGGCATCTCTCGGCAGACTGGGAGGCGGCTGCTTACCATAAATGTTTGGAAGAAATATGCTTATCAAAATCTGCTATCGTGGCCAGGGTGTGTCAACGGCAATATTATAGGGACAGAAATGGATAAAATCACATAAAACACACAGATTGAGATATTCTGGTGCAGCATGGATGCTTCAAACAAACTACAGCTCTTGAATAAAATAGTTTCACCAGCTTGTAAAGTACCAGGGACATGTAGTCTGGTACGTGTAGCATATAAAATATAAGATTCACAAACGTTTCCAAGCAAAAACAAGTTCAAATATGTATTGTGTGCAGCTTGTGTGAAAAACATAGTTAAGAAAATGCTACTCACACTATTTACAAATGGTCAGAAACATGCATTTTAAATTGCATGTAAGAGAGGAATGTAGAGAAAAAAAAAAAGGTTAAAAAGTTGATTATTGAACTTTCTATTTTTACTTGGAAAAACAGTGAATCTTACATTTAATTGCTACTTCTACCCTCTGGTGCAGCAGTGCTTCCAGTTTCCATGCAACTACAAGCTAACCCGAAGGGAGGAGGTACGGGTACACCTGGTGCAGGTCACCAGCTTTTCACAGGGTGCAACATGAAAATTAACAACCAATTCCAACTGTTAAACTTTAAACAATATAAACAGACCAATCACCCTTATGCACATGCTTTTGGTGGGTATGGGGAAATCTGGGTTAAACTAACTTTAAATAAAAAGGTTCTAACTATCTATCAAACTATCCAATCAAAACTAAACTGCAAAGGCAGAGAAAAAATTGAAAGAAAAATTTCCGTATCAACAAGATTCAATCAATCTATTTATATATCGGAGGTGAAAACTGAATTATTGATCCGCTGGACACCATCACTCTCTTTGATGGCGTTACCAGGCTTTTTGTGCATCAATCTATTTGTTGGAAAGTCTGGTTATGTTACTTTCGAACAGAAAAAAAAATCCAACATGACATTTAAAGACAGATAATACTTTATAAGCAAAAATATACAAAGCCAAACACCACCTAATCACTGCTTGAATTGAATTGAAAATACTTTATTAACCCCCTAACACTTCGATATCTTCCCGATCTGCTTGCACGGTGTAAAAGCTGGCGACTGAACGGTTAAAAACGGTTAGAAAAACAGTCCATAATGAATCCAGTTGAAGACTATGAGTGTGAGATGGTACGGAGTGAAGCAGAAGTGAGGATATCGATGTGTGAGGTCTCATTTCAACCCATGTGGGACCTTTGTTACAAGTGGCTTTTGATGCAGAGGCACTAAGTTGAGTTCAGCTCAGGATGTCATTGAACTCAGATCCTTGCTACCCAAAGATAATGCTTCCCAAAGCCAAGAAGAGAGGTTATTCGGATAAAAATGAAGGTGGGATAGAGAAATGAGGGGCTGGAAAAGTAAAGAGATACCAGTGGAAAGATATGTTTAGAAGAGATGAAACGTAAACTAGTAGAGTAAGTAAGAAAGAGACAGAATACGTATGTGGAAAATAGTACAAGGGGAGTAAACATGAAAGGGATGATGAAAGGATGAATAGATGGGAGAGGCAGAAGATTGAAAGTGAATGGATGGAGGAGGAAAAATATTGCATGAATGGGGAGCACAGAGAGAATCGATACATGAATGGATTAGAAAATGAATGGATGCAAATAGCAGCCCCACAACTAAACCGAATTGGGCATTTTTTATGAGTGAAAATTATTTAAACTTGCAATATTTTAACATTTTAACTAGTAACGTGTATAAATAAATGTTTTACTGTTTTATTTTTAAAAAATCAACACATTTTAAAAGACAACTAACAAACCTTTAGTTATGTTCAATCAACTTTGAAACAAAACAATAAAAAACTACTACAGCCAAAATCACCATGTTTTAAGTCTTTAAAATGTTGAGTTTAAGCACTCAAAAGCACAAAAAGTGTATTAAATTAAGATTTCACAAATCTGGGATGAAACAAATACTTTAGAGAGACTTTGGTGAGAAGGGTGTGGTGATGGCAGAGGAATGGCATTCCATTAGCCAGACGGTGATGAACTGCTCTGCCACCTAGATTTTTCCTCCCTCACACACACTGCACACACTACACACACACTTGAAGATAGAAGATCAGTTTCTCCTCCTTAAACCCTCCCCCATCCCACTTCTTCTCCTCGTCCTCCTTCACACACCTCACACTCCCCGTCAGTCACCATCAATCACACAAGACCTCCACAGATGGACCAACAGACACACACAAAACACACATAAAAAGAACATTCAAAATCACTTTCACACGCAGCAACAACAAAAAGCTTATAGTCTGGCTTTGCAAGCTGGTCCAGACACACACTGTGTCACAACAGCTCTCTCCCTCTTATCCACAAACACACGCAAGCATCAAGTCTTTCATCTGTAGCTTTACACAATTCAGAATCATCAAAAAACCTGTCTCAAGGTTAATTATGACTAATTATGACACTATCAACCAAAAAATTCTACATGTTGGTAGAATTTGGTTGGTAGTTCTACAGAGAAGGTGATGCTCCAGCAGGTGCGAGAGGGTAAAAAAGACCAAAATTAGCACGTTTACCAGGATCCAGCTAGTTTCCCCTGCGTGGTCAGTCAATAAAAACCTGATGAGTTCTACCACTTTACGAGGATGAGGAACTAAACTAGATAATTCTATGTTTAAAATCTCCAAACTCTTTAAAGTTTCACGTGGAAAAAACAGACATGACGTCTTTTAATCAACAAGTTTCTAAAGAATTAGAAAGAAAAGTCTAAACCTCACCTGTGAGTTCCAGTCAACTCTTTAAACAATCATTTCACTCAAAACTCTTTTCCATTAAACATCCAACTTCAGTTATTTCCAATCCCAATCTGTGAGCCGCCTTGAAAACTTGTAAAAAAATTCAGTTATTCCACCTCCAATGCTACCTCATCTTCCTCATCGAGCCTGAGGAAAGCATCCTCGGATGAGAGGAAAGAAAGGGAATAGAAAGAACAGGGAGGGATGCTGGCGGCTCACATCGTGAGGGAGTCGTAATCTGCGCTTCAGTGTAATCTCAACAAGAGGACACGGAGCCACCGGAGAAGATGATATTGAAGAAGAAAAAAGGAGGAGAGAGGCATGAAGGCAGGCGGCGGTGAATGAGTGGAGGATGCAAAGTGCCCACCCCTCCCTCTGCTGAATGTCTCTCGCCCTCTCTCACTTTCTCTCTCTCCTACACACACTACCCCCCACCCTACTACAGATTGCATTGCACTGATGAAATTTTAATGGTTCTTTTAGGAAGAATAATGAACATGGAAGTCCCAGGAGTTGTAGTGCGGGGGCGTAGTTAGGTGTGTGTGCGTGGTAAAATTTCTGCACTACACACACCTACAAAGGCATGTCACTAACATGCACATGTGCAAAGACTCCAGTTAGATTTTTCTTTACTCCGTTCTTGTTCTGTCTGTATTGTTGCATTTTTATTCCTTACCCAACACACCCACACATTCCCTTACACACTCTTCATTTGCAAACAGTAACACACATACATATGAATACATACACGTATCGGCTTGAACTCAGCATCAAACACCGGTGCTGACAGACAGTCACACACATGCACATGATGCAAAGGGAAAACGGGGTGGGGGAGCAGACAGAGAGATCCAACCCATCCTCGAAATGCACACACACATAGCACACACCCAAAGGAAGAGGAACAAAGAGTGTAGTGGTAGCATGTAGAGACACTAGTAGGAACACCATGAAGGGAGGAGAAGAGTGCATACGTGTGTGTCAAATAACACAACTTTTAAAGTATTTTTTTAATTGTACAGTACACCAGAAAGTTTCAATTTTGCATGATGTAAAATCATTTTTAAAAAATTCATTAAAATCTCAAAAGGGATATTTTAATATAACAGATTATGCTAGAACTATGTTAGTTTAATCTGTTGATCTTGCTTTAAAATAAAATTGATGAATAGAAAATGTTATTATTTAAAATATTAAATATTTATCATATACTTATTTTGTATTTTTATTCAAAACATTATTGTTAAAGCAACATGTATTTCAATTGTGTATGAAATAAAAAATACAGTATTTTAGTCTAAACTGCAATTTGAATGCTAAACAAGTAATAAAAATCTGAATCATATCATTTAAATGTTGGTTTGGTTTTCATAGTAACAAGGTTTAATGCAAATTCAATTCATTTCAATTGAGTACTCCGAAATCTGTTTTGCATCCCTATGAAATATATAAAAAAAACAGGAGGATATTTTAAAAGAAAAATAACCATGAAATATCCAGTATGACAATAAAGTGATTCTACTACAGTGGATCAGAGAAAAATATTCCAAAGAAACAAAGTATAGTTTTACCAGCTTCCATTGCTATCAAACAGCTGATACAACTTTACTATTTTTTTGGCAAACCTTCTCTAATCCTTTCAGCAAAATCTGATCGCAACAAACTAGAAACTTACTGACACATTGAGCTGAAAATCTCCTTTTTTTTCTGTCATCCAGCAGAGGTGTCTGTCTGAGATGTTGTGTGAACTACAAGTTATCACTAAGGAAAAGATACCTTATGTGTTGTGTTGTGCATGTTGTGTCTTTTATGTGATTTTTTTTCTTTATTTTTTTCTTAAAAAAAGAGCTAACATTCAAAATGGGACTCTTCCCAGACTCAATCTATTACTGCAAGGTGGCACAGTGATTTGCACAGTTGCCTCACTGCGAGAAGGTCAGGGTTTTAGTTTCAAAGTGGGGATGAGGCTTGAAACACTGGCCTTTCTGTGTGGAGTTTGCATGTTCGCCCCGTGTATGTGTGGCTTTCCTCCCAAAATTTCTGTTTTTTTCTTACCTTACAAAAACATGCATGTTACGTTGATTGGCCGCTGTGAAATCGCCCCAGGAAAGAGCATGTGTGAATGGTTGTGAGCGGGTGGCCCCACAAAAGACTGGTGACCTGTTCAGGGTGTACCCTGCTTCTCGCCTGCAATTAGCCGGGATTGGCTCGAGCACCTGCGGCTCAGGCACATAATCTATTACTTCCAGTTCCTACTTAGATCCGCGGGAAGTTTTTTGTTTAATGAATTTTAGAAACTAAATTGTCTTCATCTCGTCATCTTCATCTCTGCTACAACCATCTCTGTCTTTCGCTCAGTGCCACCATCTCTAGACCAAACAGCAAAAAATACTTAATGTTCACATAAAGCCATTGCTGTTACTTTAGAGAAAAAAAACAGACAACAATTACAAAAGCACTCACAGAGTGCAGACCTCCGCCAAGGTCTTTGGAAAAAAGGTGCCCCTTTTCCCTGCCAGCCTATGGCTGCAGTTTAAGCTAGGGCTCTGGCCCTTAGCCCCCTACATGGCTATGGGCTATGTGTGGGATCAACAACCAATCATGTGCACACTCACACCTTTTGACAACCAGATAATTAGCCCATTGTGAATATTTTCGGGAGTCGAAAAACCCGCATATGCAAAAGGAGACAATAAAAACTTTTTTTTAAATCTATGCAGCATAAAAGAAGAAAAAGCTACAGTTAGCAAAAAAAAAAAAAAAAAAGAAAAAAGCTAAACTTAGAAACATAGCTTGAGTTTATCTCAATTTATAATCCTATTGAATTACAATTAATAATGTGTGATGTTTAGCACAGACAATGTATAGTGTATGTAGAACTATTTTACTTTTTTAGTCAGTGGATCACTTCAAACTCACAGGCTTTACGTGTGGGCGACCTCGTCATAGGTTGTTGAATTTCACAGTCCTTAGGACATCAGTTTTCTCCATTTTAATATAAGGAACTATGAATATTTGTAACAATAAGAGCAGAAAACACAGGTGGGATATCAGGAGCTTAAAATCTTCATATGCATTCAAAGCAAGAAAAATTCCACTGCGGATTAAAGCTGCACTATTTCTCATAAACTATAAGCTAAAATGCAGCTCCCGCATCCTGCTATTCCAATCTCAAAATAAATAGTTAAATGCAAAGAATCCCGGGAGAATTATAACAGTGTGACAGAGAGTATTCTCGATACAGAAGGACATTAAAGAAACTAGAAGCTCAGAAATAGTTTCCCGGAAAGTTTCTGTTGAAAAAAATAAGGGTAATAAACTTTGATTCAACCCCCTTTGTCTGTGAAAATTGCTCTGATTCCTTGTATTTCCCACCAAAGTGCGCCTTTCTACCTTTGTAGCATTCTGGAAAATCAATTCCCTCTGAGGATTATACCATGTTTAAACCAACAAAAAAAGTAATTTTAATCTTTTGCCAAAAATGAATTTTCTTTTCTTACTTCAAAGTTGCAATTCCCCTCAGACTAAGTTTGCCATGTCAAAAAAAAAATGCAAAATGTGTTTTATACATGCTAAGCTGCTTAAAAAAAATTCCTTTATTTTTCTATTTCTTAAAAAATGCAGCATTTGAGAATCAGCATGAAAATAATAAATTCTCGCAGGAAACTGTTTGAGGTCTGTCAATAATAATGATAATACCATTGAGAGACAGCTTGAAAAGCACTTAAGAGCAAGGCAGAGGTTTGACAACAGTCATTATGTGTGACATGGAAGTCATCTTTTATCATGGGAAACAAAAAACACCCATAAAATTCCCAAGGTTAAAGCTGTCTGCCGTCTTTAGTTCATTTTTATATAAATATTGACGGTATTTTAAACGGAAAACACCTGAAAAGGTGAATAAGTATAAGCCAGTCTAAAATCTATGCTAACTGAAAGAAAAAAATTAAATTCAAATCTTTTGGCCCTAAGAACAATTGCTTTTATTTTAGCATAAACTAAGGTTCCCTAATAAACTGGCATACCTCATAAAATATTTCTAAGAGACAAAAAAAGGACAAATCCAATTAAAAGGTCATAACTGGAAGCAATTTCGACTTTCATTATTGCTTTTGGCCATGGCCTACCTTCCTGGTTTAGCAGCTTAAATAGAGGACATTTAAAGCGTTGCCAAATTACGAGTGAGCAGAGGTGTGTTTTCAAAGATAAGGGTGTGCATATCAAAGAGAAATATACGGTAGGCTTCTTCCTGCAAGACTATTAATGACATTAGCTTTTTTTTTCTCCTTTATCTCTCTCTTCCTGTAGATGGCTGCAGTAGGTGCAGTTTTGCGTTTATACGATCTGGTTTATGAGGGATGGTAATGGATGTGTGCAGCTCGAAACAAACAGGAAACCAATTAAACGTAAGGACTTGCAGGGCAAGCTGCCAATAACAGTGCCAAAATCCCAACTCTCAGAGAGAAAAAAATGATGAACAATATTTTCTGAATGACAAAGTGGATAATTTTCTTCTTTTATTTCAATCAATTTGTACAAATTTTTCAATTTAATATGAGATATTAAGATAATGTGGTTTTAGAACATTTTCAGGACTGCTTGAGCCAATGAAATACAATATCATTCATTGAATAGATCTTGTTGTAAAATCTATAGAGCAGGTCACTGAACAATGTTATACCTTGAATCTTGAACCTCCATTTCTTAGCTGGGTAGAGATAGACCGGCAGCAAGCAAATTTGATGTGTGTTTGTTTGCTGAACAAAGCATTGTGCTAAACACAAAATCACAACCTATCAGTTTTAATGCAAATTTACCAATGTTCAGGTCTAAGACAGATCTATCCCCCATAGTGAGCATGTGGTATCCCTCAAATGTATATGTGTACTTTTACCTACACTTGGAAATGCAAAGAATGTCATACTGTTTCTCGTCTGCTATGCTCCTTACTATCAATGCACAGTAGAAGATTGCTTCACTGTTTAAATTTAATCTCTGAATTAAACTTTTTTTTTCTCCCAAATGATCCGGCATGAATGTTGTGATGATCAGTATTGTAACTATTACAGATTACTGTAACTTAGCACCCATATCCTGTCCTCTATGTTTTTTAAAAAAAACTTTTCATTTCAATCTTTTTTCCCCTCACCTTTCATAGATATTCAGAAATTTAAATAGAATCTTTATACTACTTTCAGCAAATCTATCCAGTTAGACGGGATTCACAAGTTGTTGTTGTGATGGTAAAAACAGTGACTGGTACAGGATTTTAAAACACGAGAAGAAACAGATAATAGTACAACCATTGACTTTATATTAAAACTGGATGTTTAGGACACCAGATGTTTATCTAGTGTGAATCCAACACAACATTCTGTGCCTCTAGCAGTAAAAACAATAATCCTCCATTGACTTAAACGTTTTTACTGGTTTCATCAAAAGTAAGCAAAATGAAATTCAAGTCTCTTTTAGATATGATTAAGGATCACAGTAGCCTCAATTTAAAAGTATCCTGTGTCAAGTGAAGGTATGTCCTACATAATCAATGTAAAAAAAAACAGCAAACAATGAGTGACCCATTAAGTGTTTAAGGTTGCAGTAGTTAGAATATTATTTCTCTTTCAATCTGGTTTGATGATCATTTTTGGGACTACACTATAAAAAGCTTGACATAAAAAATTTGGATTGTTAGAAATGTATTTAGCGGCAAAAACTATGTTTTTATTAATAGTAGAGTTTTTTTTAACATGCTAAGCGCCTGACATTTTTATAACCCTAGCTCCAAATGTCTAGGTTGTGTCAATATTTCAGGTGTGGATAAACAGTATCTAATCTCGTCACAGGGAAACTACAGGGTATGACCTCTTTACTGCTTGCCCCTAACTTTCCTCTGTTAAAAACTGCCTAGACATGAACAAATTTAAACCACCATCAATCACCATGCTTTAAAAGAATCCATCTAAGCTATGTCATTGCAGTATTTAAACTGAACTGAGAAAAGCTTTCAAAAAAAAATAGTAGATGAACTTTACATGTGATTAGCATTACTGTTGTTAATTAACCACCATTTAAATGCCTTGTCATGACCTTAACTGCTTTGGGGTTTGAGTTAATATCCAAAACCTCTCTCTAGGGTAGCAAAATCTGAGCGTGACAGTTTGTCTAAAAACACTAGTTGGCAAACATGCTGTGGACTCTTAGAAGATTTTATCTCTATTTAATCTCATTATCCAATTAGTTTCCTTCCAAGAGAAAACGTTGCTTTACATTTTATGTTCTGGTCAAATACAACTCTACAGTAAATTCTAAATGTTTAATTTCCCCCCGGACCAATGTGGCATGCTTGACTGCTCTGTTAACATAATGGAGATAACAGGAAGACCTGTTAGCCAAGCAGATTAATCACCATATCATGTAAAGATGGCTTAAATGTAAAGACCAACAACCCTGGTAATGAGCATTCACAACCAGCTCACAAGGTGAAAAAAATTGACAAGCGAGCTCAAACTCATCTCACCCCCTCGACCAAGTCCTCTGGCCCTGTTGTGCTGTTATATCTCATTCCCTCCCGATCCATCTTGGTGACAACAGTGAGCATAGACTCGTGTTGAGGTCAGGGATGCATGATGGAATTAACGTCTTGGGGACGATGGATTACCATTCATACTCGAGGCAGTGCTGGCCGGAGGGTTGAATGTTTCAGGTTGTTTGTTCACTTAAAGGCCTACCTACTAGTTAAATCTTCAAGAATGTTGATTTGTTCAAGGTGGAGACATGGTTTAATTTAATCAGCTACATCATGGTTAAACAGCATAACTTTCTCCCTAATATTTCTATGTTAGTTCATTGCTTTAGCTCAAACACATTTTTTTTATTTCTATTTAAACTTAAATCTACAAAAAGAAGTAAGCTAAAAGTGCTTTAGTGACTATCGAACTCAATCCAATTAGTTATGATCCAGCTCAAATCTGCGATGGTTTAATCAATAATAACTGTATTAGTATCAGACAAGTCTTGGAAATAATTGCCTAGGGAAGGTTAACGGATATTGGATAATCTTTCATGGATCTTCTGTATGGTCACCACATAATGACACCTCTGGTTCAATCGAATGGTGAATTAGTTGGCTAGCAAAGAACTTGTTCGCTGTTCAGGATCAAACCTGGATTTGGAAACCTAAAAATGTGTGTATGGTCTCTGTGACCCAAATTAGAGTAAAACAGACCTTTGAAGCTGGGACAGGTGCATTTTCTCTATAAGCCCTGCTAGTGGAAGGATGTACGTTGGAGGTAAAGACTACAGGAGTAAACCTTTTACAGCCTGATTTTCAAAATCTACTCAAGCATGGTGATGAACTTTCTATCTAGTTTAGGCAGACTGCAACAAGAAACATCTAAATTAAGGACTAATTTTGGGAAGCCCTCATTTTCAATACTAAGAATAAGTAACCAAAATTGAAATCTGGGAAATTTCTACTACCTTTTTTGCTGTAACCAATTTGCACCAATCAATTGAGTCTCTGTAGAGTTTTGTTTGTTTGCTTGTTTTTTTTAACAAAAATGCCTTCATTGAAAATGTGTTTGTTGCTTTGATAAAAAGAGAATCATTTTGTCTAAACTGAAAATGATAAGTAAAGCTAAATGGAACAATAAACAAGAAAAATAAATAGCATTGTGCATTTGCTCACATCCCTAGGCGCAGAGGAGACATGTGAACTCAAAACGGAAAATGATTGCCATTTAGAAAACAAAAAAGGACTTAGAATCTTTAAGACAAAACAGTTTATCCCCAATTGGCACTTTTGATATCATTACCCCAAGTGTTTTCTTTCTGCTTACAAAGTTGTTCAGCCAATTAGGGTTTAGGAATTGCACACATTTTATTGCATAACAAAATAAAACATAAAGTGTGTAAAACAGACCCCAACATGCACATTTTACACCTGTGCCTGGCAACTAAATGGCAGCTCAGGGAATTCTCTCAAGCTTTTTTAAGGATGCAGTCTGAGTTGGAGCTGCTAGGCAACCGTGCAGGAAGTGCTTTTTTGCATGTCTTTTAGTTGGAAACAAAGTGGTGAATATGATGATGACATACAGTGCTGTGCAAAAGTTTTTGCCCCCTAACTGATTTTTCACCTTTTTGCACCTTTGTCCCACTTAACCTTCTCCAATCATCAAACAAATTTAACCCAGGTATTTAAAAAATTCAGTTGTTCTGTTGTGATTTTATTTGTTGAGAGAAAAATCCTCTCCAAACCTACATGATCCTCTGTGAAAAAGTATTTGCCACCTTGTTAAAAGGTGAGGTAATTGTGATTAATCCTACTACTGGGGAAAGCTGAGTTCAAATTCATGGCCACACCCAGGTCTGATTGCTACCAGACATTCCCAATCAGGAGACCACTAGTATAAAACCTGTCTGACAAGGTGAGGTAGGCCATACTGAACACACATCATCATGCCACGATCCAGTGAGCTTCAAGAGCAAACAAGAAAGAAAATTATAGAGATGTCTCAGTCTGGAAAAGGATACAAAGCCATTGGTAAGTCTTAGAAGACTCCAGCGGAGCACTGTCTGAGCCATCATCCATAAATGGAGAAGACATAGCACAGTGGTGACCCTTCCCAGGAGTGGCCGACCTACCAAAATTACTCCAAGAGCATCCAAGAACCACATCTAAACAACTGCAAGACTCACTAGCTACAGTTAATGTCAATGTTTATGACTCCACCATCAGAAAGACACTAGGCAAAAATGGCATCAATGGAAGAGTTCCAAGGCGAAAGCCACTGTTGACCAAAAAGAACATCAAGGCCCGACTCACTTTTGCCAAGAATCATCTTCATCATCCCCAAAGCTTTTGGGAAACAGTCCTCTGGACTGACGAAACAAAAGTTGAACTTTTTGGGAGACATGCATCCCGTTACATCTGGCGCAAAAAGAACACTGCATTTGATAAAAAGAACATTGTGCCAACAGTGAAACGTGGTGGAGGAACGGTGATGATCTGGGCTTGCTTTGCTGCTTCAGGACCTGGTCGACTTGCCATTATTGATGGAACCATGAATTCTGTTTACTACCAAGAAATCCTGGCGAAGAATGCTTGGCCGTCAGTTCGAGACCTCAAGCTAAAGCGCACCTGGGTTCTGCAGTAAGACAACAATCCAAAGCATACCAGCAAGTCCACTTCTGAATGGCTAAAAAAAGAACAAAATGAGGGTTTTGGAGTGGCTTAGTCAAAGTCCCGACCTGAACCCTAATGAAATGCTATGGCATGACCTTAAAAGGCTGTACATGCCCGAAAACCACCCAATTTGGTTGATCATAAACAATTTTGCACAGAAGAGTGGGCCAAAATCCCATCACAGCAATGTGAAAGACTCATCACCTCTTATCACAAACGCTTGACTGCAGTTATTGCTGCAAAAGGTGGTTCAACCAGCGATTAGGTTTAGGGGGGCAATTACTTAATCACATGGCCCTATGTAGGTTCAGATATTGTTTTTTCCCTTAATAAATGACATTGACCCTGAAAACTGCATTTTGTGTTTATTTGTGTTTTATCTTTGTATAATATTCAGGTTTGCCTGATCTGAATTGGATGAGTGTGACAAACGTTCAAGAAATGTCAGAAAATGGTCAGGGGGCAAAAACTTTCGCACAGCACTGTATATTGACCAGGTTTACATTTTGAGGAACGCTTCCTGTACTGTCCGAGTGTGGAAGATTGATACACCGTTTTTTATGTAATTAGTCAGGGAAACAGATCATACATAAATTGTATGGAAAGCAAATAGCTGCTTTTGTATAGTGATCATTACCTTTGAGCTTGAAATATTTACGCTAAATGCTGTGTAAAAATAAAGATAATTAAGATGGTAGCTCAAACCCTTTAGTGAAATACTTAAAGACATTTACTGTCATCACTCTAAGTTGGTAGCAAGTTAGCTCTTTCCGTTCCGTTGTCTTCCGCTTATGCAGGGCTGGGTCACAGGGGAAACAACCTCAGATGGGAAACCCAGGCTTCTCTCACACCGTCTGCATTCTCCAGCTCATCCAGGAGGATCCCAAGGTGTTCCTCGTTCAGCGGTGAGACATATTCTTTCAGCGGGTCCGGGGTCAGCCTCTAGGTCTCCTTCCATTAGGACGTGCTTGAAACGCCTCACCAGCGAGATAATCTAACCAGATGCCTGGACCACCCCATCTGGCTTTTCTCGACCCGGGGGAACAAGTCTACCCTGCGCTCCTCCTGGAGGGCAGAGCTCCTCTATCTATCTCTGAATGAGAGCCAAGCCACTTTGTAGAGGAAGCCCATTTCAGCCACTTGTATCCACGCTCTTGTTCTTTCGGTCACCCCCGAAGCTGGTGACCATAGTTAGCTCTGTTTCTTTGTTAGCTACGCATTACTGAATAATGGACCGTAGCTTCAATATTGACAAAATTGGCAAGTTCTTTCTTGAAGATGTTACTATGGACACTGTTTTTTTTATACTGATCCCACACTTTTGAGCTTTGTTGACTGGTAATCTTGGAATTTCTATGTGACATTAGGAAATAACTGAAACTAAAAATAAAAACTGTCATAAAAAAAATAATAAAATTGATAATTAGTCATTGACAATTTAAATATTTGCAAAATTGGGATAAATCGACTAATTGTGGCAACCCTACTTTCAACATGGTCGAAGATATACCATGGTAAAAAGTCCTTTTTTGAGAAGTTCTTTCATGCAGTAATTATGTGCTTCTTAATTCTTTGTGCAAATTTAAACATCCAGAATAAAATAAAAGCTTCAAATAGCACAAGGTGGCAATGGAAGCGGGAATGTCTGATTATTTTCAGTTTATTGTTTATCCAGTAATAACAAGCAACATAAGCAAAATAATAAAATCACAACACAGATTATGTACTTTATTTAGTTAATGATGTAGAAAATAGACAACTGCTTCAGTGTTAAATAGATCATTTCCACAGTCAACTGATGATAAAAGCTAAAGCGGGAAAGATAGTCGCTTACTCAGCTAATTCCAACTCAATGCAGTGAGAAGAGACAAAATTGACAAGTAATTTAGTGGAACACCAAATTGAGTCATGCACATGAAAACATGCCTGTAATGAATTGAACTAATTAATTACCCTGGCTTTGATACAAGAAATCAAGAAAAAAAAAGCTGAATATAGACACAAAAAAACACTGTTGTAATAGCAGCGGGCTTTCTTCCAGTTTCCCCCTTGAGTAATAGGACAACAACAATACATTAGAAAAACTAATAAAGGCTACATCAAAAGGATTGGAGCCATTATGGGTTGTTTAGTACAAAGCTTAAATACCTTCTGGAGAAAAAGATGTTATTAGTTGCCAACTTCTCAAGTCTCAAATGGAACCAGACGGCACATTAGACTTCATATGTAAAGCCAACATAGTGTTTGTAATCCAAGAAGCTGACTTTAACGGTTGATGGCGTATTTTTATACGGTCAATCAGCCAAACCTTACAATCAACTGGGATCAGCGCAGTTAGTATCTGCTGATCTGTCATTAACACCACCAGATTTCAGTGGGAAATTTATTTAGTAGCTAGATATAATCAAATGAGTTATCAACATCTCTACAAGTTTGTTATTCAACTGGAGCAAAAAAAACAAACAGAATATCATAAATACGGTACTAAATCACATGAGTTTATTCATAAAAAGCAGTATTTTTCTCAACATGAATTTTCCCACTCTTCCATAAGTAACTAACAGAAGGCTAACTAATGCATGCGCATCTAAAGGCGTGGTTTCCCTCTGAGCGGCACTAAAGATCAGCTGTGAAGTCACCTCAATCGCATTATTTTGATGGATCCATTTCAATTTGCACCCCACGGCCCTTTGACATCATTTGTCATCATCACTGAGCTACTTGTCTCATGAGATTATGAAGCATTATCACATTGGCTGTCAACACACAAGAGTCATCGATCAATACAGAAGATTCTGGCTAAGTGTAAACACTATGTTGAATGACGGCCAAGACAGATGAATGAATGGGAGATCACAACCTTTGCAGCATCTGGATGCACACTTTATTACTAATTAAAAGTGAGATTTAACAATAAAAAAATACAAATAGAACCACAAGAAACAAGGCAATGTCGATTTATCACTTAATAAACTAGCTTTGCTAATAGTCTTTATTTCTAGTTAGCTTTTTATTTTGAGTGAATCCTAGAATTTATTCCCATTGAGACGTCTGATTAAAAAAATGCCGATTTGTGATACAAGCCGAATTTCCAAGTATCAGAGCAGGAACCAACAATCAGTTGATTGTGACAATAAACCTTAAATTGTTGGCGCTCACATTAGCAGTTTGGATGTATGTTTTATTTTTAAAGTCTAAGAAAATCTAGCCAAGAGAACAACTCATGCTCCAGTAGATAGACAAGGTTTCAAGGCAGAAATAGTACATAAAATTTTTTGGCAAAATGGAGTGTCACCCGGTTCAAAATAGTCTTCTGACTGGCTGAAGTTGCTGTACTCAGCTAAAAGTTCTTACTTTACTCCTTTTTTTTAAAATAAGAGCAAGAAATATTCTGGTTTCTATTCTGGTCCATTAGTTTCTGGTTTCTAATGGTTTTTAACTGAAACATCTCACCATTATTAAATCAATCTTGTTTATATTATAGTATTGCTTGCAAAGTTTGATATAAAGGCTAAATTTAATGCCTTTACAAGAAGAGGGCATTAAATACTGTCTAAACATTACATTTGATATTCTAATAAGAAACCGCTTTCAACTTGAGTTTTCCTTCAATATCAGCATGAGGTTGAAACTTAAGGTTTTTAATAAAATCCATCCACAATTAATGGAAAAACAAATCATGAAATCTGGTACATAGATTTATTATATTTAATGATGTGAGCAAGTTAAGAGTGACAGTATTCTCTTTGTATCGTATCCGACCTTCTTGGAACAAACCAAACAAAAGACCCTTGACTATTAATTCAAAATTCCAGAAGGTCTAAATTGCTGACATGATGCAAGACAGAATCTAATGTTTTCCATGTGGTATCAAGAGCCCTCATAAAACAGCAGGAATTAGAGTCAGACCTACAAGAGAGAAATCAATATTCCAGAACAAAACATCTTTGGCTTCCCTGGAGGTATTGGCCAATGGGCCAAAAATATCTGTAGGTGAAACTAAATAACCATCTCGTGTGCAAGACAGAAATAAACCTGCTTTAAACAATAGCCTTACAAAAACAGTATGACCAAAATAACGTAGAAATCTAACGCTTGTGTTAAAAGAGGTAAGTGCAGAAGCTGTGGAAGAAAAATGGGCAGTGTCAGATTTGCAAGTCAGCACTACATGAAGCAGAGTGTATCATCTGCCTGTCATGCAAAATGCACAGCCCAGGGGTTGTTTAGTGCAAATTAAATTTCAATGTTGGGTAAGCGTTCTAAAAAAAAAAGAAAAAAGCTATGTAATTAAATTGCTGTGTATGATCATGTGGCTTCAATTAAATACGAGCATCATGTGAACGCAGAAAGAGCTAACTGAATGGTTTGGGTGTTTGGTGAGTACTTAATGAATGTATTGAAGGTTCAGAAAAGCAATCTGTTCTTTTGAAGCTATCATTGCATCTGGTTTAAATATTTTTTCTTTACAGTATTGCAAACCCTAAATCCTACCTGCCCAGCCAAGACGAGTCTAAATCTGATTTTCTTGGCAATTTCAGCATCCAGCAAAAACATGCCCTCTATTCAGGATAAAGCAGAAGATCAAATTGGCCTTGACCCTGCAGGACAGGAAAGAATAAGGGGAGGTGTTGAGTATTTCCAGATTGTCAGAAGCAGTGAACTTGTTGATGGGGAGAGACGGGATGATATTGAATTGAATTACAAAAGACTACTCTGTGCACACAACTTTGATAGGGATGGAAGCAGGTCGGCACAGAGGTGAAGGTGGTGAGGGATAGAGTGAGGAGGAGGGGACCATTACAATCACATCAGAGGAAGAGGAGGATGTGTATTCTGCTCAGATGCAGGGAATGAGTCTTTTAAATCAGACTCACTGGAGATGGAATGAGACAACAAAGGTGAGGGGACAAAGGGCTGAGTCATGAAATGAGCTTTTGATAAGCGGCGCAGAAGGAAGTTGCAGACAGAAGGACGAGATATTTGCTCTCTGAAAGCTAAAAAGAAATAAAAAAAAACAAACACTCTGGAAATCTTAACAGTAGTATTTCACTCATTTATTTTTGTCTAAGTAATTGCTCCAGGCCGTTACACATCTCTACATTGACATATATCTAAATATATATCAATATCCGTACAGATAAACTCACCCTAAGACAAAGGGGAGAGTACGATCCAGAATTAAACATAAAAAGTTGGTCAACAAACCAAAAACAGTTGGGACCAACGTTTCCAAGGTAACTGTTTATGATATACTAAAACATCATGGTTTAGAATTGTAAAACAGAATGTTCCCCCGCTTAAAGAAGCTCAAGTTCAGGTCGGGCTTAAGTTCACCAATGAACATTTGGAGTGGAGTCATGGAAGAAATTTTTATGGTCAGATGAGGACAAAGTAAAACTTTTTGCTCTTAATTCCACTTGCTGTAGAGAAGAATGACAAGTACCATTCCAAGAATGGTGTAGAGGAGTTCCCTCAGTGGTAGACTGTCCATCTTTAGGAAGATGGTTCGATTCCCACTGAGCCCCCCAGGTATCCATGGAGCAGACAGCTAACCCACTGTAACTATTACCAATGGTGTCATTGTGGCTGCCTGTTGGGGTGAAATGCAGCAAAGTAATTTTCCCTTTGAGGGATCAATATAGTATGGTAAAACAAAAAAGAACACTATCCCTCCTGTGAAACAAGAGTGTGATAAAACGACCCTTTGGGGGCATTTTTTTCTGTATATGGAACAGGATGACTACAATGTATTGATGAGAGGATAACTGGATGCATTGTGAGATTTTGGGGGACAAATGCCTTCCGTCAGTCAGAGCACTGAAGATGGGCTTGGCTGGGTCTTCCAACATGACAATGACCTCAAGCACACAGCCACGGTAACCAAGGAGTACTTCTGTTAGAAGCAGATCAATATTTTGGAGTGGGCTAGCCAGTCTGCAGACCTGAAGCATTTTTTATTACATTTTAAAGTTTGATTTGATTTATCAAAACAGAAGGCTGGTTACCAACGCTACCAAGACAAAATAATAAAAGCTGTATGATGAGAAAGGAACACCAAAAACCAACCTCTTCAAGGCTAACAACTAGGCTGTATCATTTATTATGATTTAAATCCCTTCGTTCTACAATAAAGCCGAGTACATGCTACTGCAGGGGGCAGATTGCCTCTTTGTAGTAGCAAACAATTCTCCTCGTGTTGTCACAGAAAGAACACACACAATTGTTTCCAAAGCTCTGATGAAGCGAGGAACTCATTACATGCTTTCTGCTGAAACACAAAACTTCATTGCATGTTTTTTTTTTGAATGCTTTAAAAGTAGTATTGTAGAATGTATGAAGAAATAAACCCAATATTTGAGATTTCTGCCAAGGAGCCCCATGATTCAAAGATTTGGTGAATTTATTTTAAGTAATAGTGTGGCCTTAAAAAAAGATCAAGTCTGAGCAGGGCCAAAGTGAGAAGACTGTGCACTGACCTCAGAACTACCAAAAGTGCTTCCAAAAATAAAAATGGATGGTTTATTACATTAGCGAGCACGCTTGCTGCGTTATAATAGATGGAAATTGTGACTGAACTTTGGCACTGTTTTATTTGTCATTGTTAAATTTATAAACTCTAATTGGTTTCTTTTTCTGAAAAAATGTAGAAAAGTCCAGATTAAGGTTGGAGGACTTCAAACATTACATGCAAAAGATTTTTTTCAACATAAAAGGTGACTTTGTTTTCAAGCAAATAAAATCAATGGGCTACTTTTTAGTTTTGCTTACTCAATAACTGATGAAATGATCAAATATCATTAAACATCACATCTTCACCTTTTAGACATAAACAAGAAAAAACAACTTTACACAAAAACAAGAAAAAACAACCATTCCAAGTAAAAGAAGCCTAAAAAGCAAGTGCTAAAAGTATAGAATCTCCAACGTTTTGTGTATGTGAAATGGGAATCTGACATTTTCTTTTTTTGCTGTTTAGGCAGCAACCATAGAGGTGTTGATATGTTAACAGCATTACCATCAAACCAAAGGCGTTTTCTCACCACGCTCTAAATATCTACCCTCGCCCAGCAACACGCACGCTGCATGCTAAAAAACCTCTTTCAATATTCATGGTAACTTGGTTTTCCAATGCCAGCGTAGTAAGACTCCCCGCTGCATTTACTGGGGAGGGGCTGTTATTCACAGCACCAGTAACTGAGGACTTGGGGAATGATTGCGTGCACCTGAACGATCCAGATGACGGCATGTTTAAAAATAGTTGCATGCCGTCATCTTGAGCTGGTCTCTTGGGTGGTGAATCAAAGGGTGTGTGGCAAACTCCTTGTCTGCCTCTCTCATGTTTTCAGTAAAGGAACCAGTGCTCCCAGTAAGGAGTGAGATGTCTAAATGGTTGATAGCTGTCAAAGTCAATCTCATCACATTCTAACGTGCCAGCGTTTGGTCGTCTAGGGGGTCTTGATGCTTGGTTAGCGTGTTTCTTCTCACGTCAGGGGTTTTATTGGATTAAGTAATTATGTTAGGGTTTTATTTTGAAAAAGTTTAAACAGAAATCAAGTGTTTTAAAGGACTAAAAAAATTACACCTGAAGAAGCTGTCCAGTTCACATGAACACGTTAACACTACCGGCATATTAAACAAGGGCTAAAACAGCTTATTAATTTAATTTGGGGGGGAGACGGCAGCTCAGTGACTGTGGTTAGAGTGGTTAGAGCGTTCACCGCGAACCGGAAGTTCACGGGTTCGCATCCCACAGAGAGCATGTCTATGGTCCTTGAAGAAAACATCTAACCCCGGTTTCTCCCACCATTGGCACCATCATGGGCAGCCTACTGCGGTGTAAGGAGTGCAGCACACAAATTTCCCCAGTGAGGGATGAATGGAGTAATCTTCTATCCTTTAATAGATCAAAATTGCTTATTAGGGTGGCGCAGTGGTAATCACAGTGGCCTCAAACCAAGAAGGTTGGGGTTTGATTACTGGGCAAGGCTTGAAACACTGGCCTTTCTGTTTGGACTTTGCATGTTTTCCCTGCGTTTGTGTTTGTTTTCTCCGGGTATTCCGGTTTTCTCCTACCCTCAATTACCATGCATGTTAACTTGATTGGCCACTATAAAATTGCCCCTTGGAATGAGTGTGTGCGAGGATGGTTATAAGTGTGTAGACCCGCGACAGACTGGTGACCTGTCCGGGGTGTGTATCCTGCCTCTTGCGTTGGATTGGCTACAGTAGTCCATTGTGTATGAACTATTCACAAGACGAAAATGGCTTATTAAAATTGTTATTAACTATTTTGATAATCAATATTTTTTTAATACCGCTGCACGTTAAACAATGTTGAACTATTCTTTAAAGAATCCATGATTATAAAGTCACACAAATGTAAGTTTTAAAAATGTAAGACGTTATAAAGTGAAACGTCTTACATTTTTACAAAATATTACCAGATTGTAGCATAAAAAGTTTTGTGTTTTTACAACATTGGTAATGGAATTACCACAATGTGACCGGTATGTGTAATTTTTTTTATGGGTGAAAAAATCTTTTTATATGACTGTTACTTGGATCTTTTTTTCCATTTAGAAAATCTAAGAAAAATGTACTGCTTAATATATATATAAATGATTGTTCCTAACCACATTTTTTTTTTTTATTCAGAAAATTGAAGAAAAATAAAACTGACTATTTTGACTTTCTCATACCAGAAAAAATGAAGATTTAGAAGAAATATATGATACTGTAGATCCAATTCAATAATACGTAAATTGATTTAACAATCGATCGATTAATCAGTTTTAATTCAATTGATTATCAAAATAAAAGATAGTTGCAGCACTAAAGGACGTATAGTATGTTCCATTTTACAAGAAGTTTTCACAAGTGCAATTCCATTTAACAGTAAAGTAATGATAACCTGAAAGTGCTGAGCTGAATCTTTATTGGCCTCAGTCCCGTTTATAGTAACAAATCTCTACAATCACACCACAATCGTACACCATCTATAATAAAGGTATTGTTTACTGACGACTCCAAATGCTATAAAAGGAGAGTGTTGTCATGTGGTGAAGCCCTATTGTGGCAGACAGGGTCTCTGTGAATCATTATCTTCTCCATTAACATCTCAATTACACCTTCTCTCACATTAAAACGCTCACAGGGAAGTGACCTTTGCTGGAGCCATTGGTCTAACCACTGTCCATTTTCTCTGTTATCCAGAAGCACAACCTTGAACCCCAGTGCTCCTCCCTAATGGCTTTGCACTGCCCACATAAAACATTTCTTTGTCTCTCTCATTAATTCTTTGATAATGCTATTTTAGATTGTGACAGTATCCTTGACATCAAGGGTGCAACGGCTTGAAAAAAATAAATAAAAATCATGAGTCGGGTCATTATTCAGATCAGCAAAAAAAAAAATGTCATGTAAAATGCATCATGCTTTGAAACTAAAATATTTTTTTACAAGTTATGTCACATAAAAAAAATCACATTTAAGGGCTACAAATTAAAAATATTATGTTTTTACAAAATAGTACATTTTTGTGAAAAGTAAAAAGTTATTTTTATTATACTTGATACTTGTCTTACAATGTGAAACTGTTTTTTTGTTGGTTTTGTTTATGATTATTTATTAATTTAGTCTTTTTAGGAGGATAAGCCCCTTGAGATGAGACATCTCTGTTTTGAGAGGGTCCTCAACTTAACAAGCATGCTTTTGGAGGGTGGAAGGAAACCCATGCATACATGGGGAGAACATGCAAACTCCACACAGAAAGGTCAGTGTTTCAAATCTCGTCCTCCACCCGGGATTCAAACTCACGATCGTTTTACTGTGAGTTCTACAAATGGCAGCTTAATTCTCCATAACTAGCAAAATCTTTTTATTCTTTCAAACTCTTGCTTTCCACAACTGAAAATGGGCTCATTTATGCACATATAAACACGAAGAAACGCAGTTTGATGGTGCAACAGGGAGCTGTTTAAAAGTCGCAGTGATAAGGGTTTGTGAAGCAACTATAGAATACCAGAGTGAACTTATCTGACAGTGAAGCCAAAATTTTCTCATAGAAACAATTTAAATGACATGGAAATTGAAGTTTTTTTTGTATCTTGCTCACCATGACCACGCTGTCTGTGAACTGAAAGTGTGCACTACTTTCTTCTCTCTAAATCAGTCCACAAATCACACAAGTTTAAATCTGAAAACGTTGATCCGAATAGATAATGGAACATCGATGATCCGTTGCACCACTACTTGTTTTGTGTGTGTCTTGTCATAGTGTAGTAGAATTAGGGGTGCGGTTGTATATTAACTTCAACAGGTCTTCATACCTTTTTTTTATCCATTTGTATTAAATAGAACCTAAAATGGCTAATCACATTATGTGAAATCATTGTGTACTAGAAAAATGACAAAACTACAGCATGTATTATCTGAATTACAAAAGAAAATAACCAAGTGAGAAAACTAACAGAGAAATAATAGAGTTCTTTGATAAAATTGATCCATGATCTCTGGCCTGCTTTGAACATGAGTTGAAATGAACAATGAATACATGTGGTATAGCATTTGGGACTGTTGAAAAGTAAATGACTCAAGAATAATCTTTACATACAGGAAAATAAACATGAAAGCTTAAAGCCAATAATTGAAAATGACATCAAACATTATTTAACACGCGTATAAATGCAAGGAGTTTTCCCTTGTTAATTTTTGCAGACTTGCACGCAAGTCTTTGATTTGCTTCTCTAAGTCAGCAAAAGCATACTAATCTTTAGCTCTGGTCAATAAAGATTAAAGGACACAATTACAAGCCCAGTCATTTGGCTTATAAACCAAGCAATGTTTAATTTGTCTTTTGTACACGGCACGTTTCTGTAGCCACATAAATCCAAGTGCTGAAGGCTATTTTTAAATTAACTCCAAAATGAGCTTTTTTATGAAACAACTGTAGATATACAGTAAACACATTTGTTTTATTTAGCCATTTAAAAACTGCTCACAAAGTCAATCATAAGTTCAAAGTAAATTTTAACTTTTTTTTGATACCTTGCTTTTTGATACCTTCACCATCCTGTTTTCACCAAAAGCAATTACTAATAAAAACATCATTAACTGGTTGGCTAAATCTTAGAACTATCAACCAAACTTTTATTCACATACATTTTTAAACCCACAAACTGCCAAAATGCAGATCATCCGCAAATTAAAAACCCAAATATAAAAAAAAAAGAAGACGGTTTAAGCAAGTATTTCCCAACTATCAAAAGTTCAGGGACCCTGGATATGTGCCATGGAATCAATTAGACCTCATCTAACAGCAAACATCTCAAACTTGATCTTTACCTAAACCACTCCTCAAATTATGTTAATTGTTGAGTTACAATAAATTATTATATGATTGTTGAGGTAAAATAATTTTTTTTAAAAAACCTCCCCTCAAACATGTGTTTCAACACCCAAACCCAATTCTCCCCAGCTCTCTAGTAATCTGCTGTTAAGTAATAAAAAGTAGTCTCCTCTCAGGTCCAAACAGACACAGGTGACTCAGAGCGGGATGTTGAGACAGATGCAATCCATCAGCTTTGAGTAAATATAGATAGATATAAACAGTCTTTCCATATCACTGCCCTCCTCCAGCATCCCTGACCACCTCCACTCATCTTCCCATCTGACACAATTTTTTTCCCCCTCTTTGCCCCCTCTCCAACAAAAAGCTGCTTTACATGTATGAGACACGCAGAGTGGAGCCGTGATGAAAGAGCCAGAAATATATGACGATGGGACACAAGCCTTGAGCACACCTAAGGTACCACCGGGATCATTCCCATAATTCAACTCCCAAACCCCACCAGCCATTATCGCCACCTTTGTGCTCAGCAACAAGGTTTGTAACCTATAATGTGCGGACAATAGAAAGAGATGCTTTATTTCAAGAACCATTTTCAACTTCACAACAGTAATGAGGGACGACATTAATGTTCTGCTGACGAGTGCAGTTTACATCTCGCTTGCAGGGCGTTGGGCTCTGCAACATCAGACAGTTTCTCAGTTGTATTTTATTCTATTCAATGTCAAGTATTACACGCTTTACATGCATTCTTTTTCCATGACAGGAGAGCGTGTTCTGCTCCTAGAATCAGTCAAGAATATCACGCTCTACACTTCAATTGAGGGATGAATTCAATATTTCCTCCGTGCAACTTTACAAAGGGGAACCATTACATTTCAAAACCTGTACTTCAATCCAGTTTTTTGTGGCCTTGTGACTACAAAGTTGTTTCACAGAACTTAGAGCAATCAACACAAGTAACAACCTCTATCGGAGAGAGAAAGAGAGAGTGAGTGGAATAATTTGTAAGTGATGCTGTACTAATCAGAGGTACAAAATATTATTGTTAATATGGAACATTTTGTGGCTCAGCCACAGTTAGCATATAGTCTTGAAACAACTGTGGATGCACACTACTATATCGGTGACGGTTTACAGCAGCATCTACTCAGATCAAATTGAACGCGTTATCTAGTTTTTTTGGAATTCCTTACTTCATTTTCCTTCATATAATTATTTTATCAGTACACCTATTTACAGTATAAGCTTGAGTCCAATCAGTGAAAGTAGACTTAAGTAATACTACAAAAACTAAAAGTTCTTTTTTCATAAGTATTAAATAAAAAATGTTAGAGAAACTCTAGAAGTTTAGTGATCTAAACTTCCCCCAACTTCAGGTTTCTAGCAGCTTTCTAATAACAACTACGCTAACTCTGTTTAAAGTTTTTTAATAAGCTATTTAATGTAGAGAGAAGACATTGTATGTAACCTTTCATGTCGATGTGAAAGGTTGTGGCCTGTTGTGGTATTTGTTTGGTGTCCTCCATAGCAATCATACAAACAAAAGACGGTCTCCTGGCGTCAGCCCTTTGCCCCATAAGCCCATGGTACTATAATTATCACCGGTATAATGAAAAGTATCTGGCTTGGTACTGAACATGGCTTGAAATGGATGGTCTTGAGAGACCAAAAGCTTTTGGTATGTGGAAAGCTCTCCATGCTATACCTCCCATAAAAAATATATGAAACCAGTCAATCTCTGAAAAGTAATTGGTTCCCTAGTGACTGTCTCACATGGCTAAAATTGCACCAAAAAGAAGCCAGGCAGACAAAAAAAGAAGATTGTAGGCATCAAAGAGGGGGTTAAACATGTGAATGTGTACAGCTTGCTAAACAAAAACACTGATCAGCAGTGATGAAAAATTCTTCTTTATGTCTCTCAATAGCTTTTGGTGTTGCTGCTAATTTGAGATGGTTTTTCAGCATCTGAACTTCAATGCCACGGTTGAAGGAATGAAAGGCTAATGGCGGTCTCAACATTTGCCTTTGTGTTTAAACACAATTGATGTCACAGTGAATTCAATTTGAGCGGCTTTCTGCACATTCAGGGTTAAAGAAATCAATCAGGTGCTCCACCTCTTCTGGTGGTTTAATTACTAAGAAGGAGGGCGGTGCAAATTAGCAGCGCTTCTCGCCGAAATGCACATGCATGCATTCTGATGAACGACATCAAGCTTAATTGCTTTCAAATGAGGAAGTTAATGGACATGAGCATCAATATCAACATTGCAGAAATGTCATGGCTCACAAGCAGAATGTGGATAAATTGTTTGCTGTGATTTCTCACAAGACGAAAGAACATTTGAGGAGAGGAGATAATACTGACATAAAAATGTCCAATTTAGGATTAGTGGTGCTGAACAACACATTTTTTTTATTGATGGGTAATTAAATAAAAAAGGTAAGCTTAAATTACAGTTCCAAGAAAAAAAACATGGCAGTCCACAGAAAAAATATTTTAGAAAGGAACAAACTATAACGTAAAACATTATGTTTATCTGTAGTAGTAGGGGTTTAAAATGTATTGATATACAGTATATCTAAAGGTATCAGTACAACAATATCAGAATGATACCTAAATTATTATTCCAAAGTATCGATACCAGCAACGCTTTCACTTGAATCTTTTTTTCCAACGGCCTTGACCGACACACTGTAGCAATTGAAGAAACAAAAAATTCTCCCAAGGTTGGCGACAGTTATAATTTTAACAATTCCTTCAGCCATATAGTAGCTAAGGTTACTCATACAAGTGTTGTCTAGTCAGTAATATAGCTGTGATTAGCAATAATTAGCAAAGCGAGAACATTCTACGAACAAGATAAATTGTAGCCGAGACATTTCTAGACACACATACACACCTGGCACAAACACAGAGGGTTTTGAGAGTCATTTAAATGCATCCACTTGTTAATTTATTGTTTCTTCGTACGTGTGATTTCCTCTCTACATTGTAACAAATGAATTTGTTTGGATCCATTTTCCTCATGATTACTTGTGTAAATAATTTTACAGAGATAAAATTAGAGTACTTAATTACTGTATAATAAATTTAGACAATCATCAAACCGTAACCTACAAAAACTCAATTTTCTGGATATTGCATAGCTTTCATCAAACTATTTAGGCTAGAAGTGTGAAAAAGAAATATACATTCAAACTATATTTTGTATGAGTAAAAATTGATTTTAGTTTTTTTCTCTGAAGAAACCTAAGAATAATAAAAAAGTTAAAAAATACAACTTGTGTGATAAAATCAAATGGACATAATAAAACTACAGGCTGTATCTGCTAGAAATACAGTATCATAAAAACAAAGATTCAGGTACAGTTTATCTAGTTTTGAGACATTTTCTCGCAAAATTAGAACATCTATTTTTTTCCAAAGTAATTATGAATTTGTATAAACTTTAAACAATTATACAACAAATTTAGAAAGTATTTTTCAGTTTTTTATTACATTAAATAATGCTAGCAATATATCTGTTACTTTTATCCCAAATTATAAGCTTAGTTAACTCAGTAAATTTCAGTATGATGACAACACTATGGCATAGAATCCACTTTCAAATTTTTGCAAAGGGATTATGAACTTAACCAAAGTGGATAAGTTTGTATGTTGGAGAATCCATAGCAGTGTGAAAACTTCTTGTTGAAGCTTGTATAGTCACTCAAAAAGGGATATGCATTGGTATGTCATGTAGAAGTGGCGGCGTCACACGTTTGAGCCACATTGCCATCTTTTCAGGCCACCACTCAGGAAGGACTTTGGATATATCCAACTTAGAAAATCCAACAGTGTTCCTCTACTTTATGGGAATGCCTTATGATGAGCTGGAAGAAGTAGTGAGGAGACTCAGGAAGTTTCCGATGTTAACTCTACAATCAGAGCCTAAATAGGCGGTAGACAATATGTGAATGGATGAGTAGTTCCACAGTCAATGGGCTCAAAAGACTGTGAGATTATTCCTATTCCATCAACAGCTCTCATTGCTGATGTGAGTTGAAGTGATTCATTGTGTGATGAAAAAAAACATCTAGTATCAATTCATTATCATGTGGTTAGCCAGAAAAAGCTGTAAACAGCACTTAGGTGCATATTCTCTTTTGATAGTCCTTCCTGCTTTTCATTTCTGTAATTCAATCAAGGTGGGAAAATCAATAAATGGAAGCTATCCGATCACACCTCTATTTTATGTAAGCTTGTTGGAGAAGTAGAGCAGAGCTTAGCAGCAAGTAGCACATTTACTAGGGTTGAATTGGATGAGGACGTAAGGATTAACAAAAATTGTGTGGTTAAAGCTGGGCATACACTGTCCGATATCATAATGTTTCAAATCCACATTCACATTGTGCAACTAAATCTACTATTTGAGGCCAGCCTCACAATCTAAGTGCGCACACAATGTTAGTCTGCTGTGAGACTAACACACGCAAAATTAAGCAAAGTTTGTTCAGCACGTTTGACCTCTATGCTCTCTATCCATGTGCACATTGCCATGACAGGCAGTTTTAAAAATTTGAATGCACAGTTTTATCTGCAGACGATCTGAAAAAGGAGTTTTAATGTCACCTAGCAATTCAATATTTATTGTATTTTGCTTCCAGTCCAACTTGAAAAGACATTGGTATAACTGTGCTTTTGTACGTATGTCCTGGTTTTATGTTACTGTTGTTTTTTTGTCTTGTTTTGCATCTGCAAAAAAAAATTTGATTTATTGTTATTTTTTGGGCAGCACGGTGGCGCAGTGGATAGCACAGTGGCCTCACAGCAAGAATGTTGTGGGTTCAAGTCCCGGATGGGGACGAGGCTTGGAACACTGTCCTTTCTGTGTGGAGTTTGCATGTTCTCCCTGTGTTTGCGTGGGTTTCCTCCGGATACTCCGGTTTCCTCCCACCCTCCAAAGACATGCATGCTAGGTTGATTGGCCGGTGCCAAATTGCCCCTAGGAATGTATGTGTGTGTGTGTGTGTGTGTATGGCCCCGCGACAGACTGGCGACCTGTTTGGGGTGTACTCTGCCCTTCGCCTTAAATTGGCCGGGATGGGTTCCGGCACCTCCCGCAACCCTGAAAGGGATAGACGGATAAGAAGATGGCTGGCAGGCTGGCTGTTATTTTTTGGGTTTACTTGCAATGTAATAATGTCAGAACCAAATGATCAGGAGAATCGGCCAAAAGTGATGCTTCAATAGTGCAATATCTTTGTGAGCGACTGGAAAAGTTTCAGACATGCCAGAAACTCATCCAACCGTCCGATTATTGGAAGCAACAAATCACTGCTGATAACCCCCGTACACAGTGCGACTGGGACACACGACCGAAATTGCATGCGCATGCACAGCTATGTGTTCTGTATACCAATACACCAAATATTGCTAACTTGTTTCCTACCTCAAATAAGTCTCCGCTAATCATCAAATGATAAAATCTGTGTCTGCTTACTTAGTTATGATGAATAAAAAGCAGTAAACTAGTGGTCATGGTAGAATCACTCGTTCTGACTTCCACTTTACACTGACTGGACTGAGAAAAACCAACTAGATAATCTATCTCTATTACTTGATGCATGTTTGTCGAATGTAGCAGATGGGCTTCGTCCAGCAAGCTGGAAAAACATAAGAAAATAATCATTTTAAAAAAATAAGAAAAAAGAATCCCTTACCATCTGTGATTTATTTTTGTTATTGCCACAATGTAAAATTACTGCAATGCCATTTGCTAAAGCAAACACCCCTTGCATTCCTGCTGAAAGGGCAAGTAACATCCATGTTAAAGTGACAGCCAAATTGACAACCACTGATATCAGCACCAGTTTGGAGGTGATGGAGGAGAAATGATGTGTGTGTGTGTGTGTGTGTGTGTGTGTGTGTGTGTGTGTGTGTGTGTTGTCCTGTGAATGGTGATGGATAGGGAATAGGAGCGAAAATGTGTGAGTTGTATAAACTGCTGTGTAATGATTCTGTCCATTCGCATTTCAATCCAGGTCAAACACACATCCACATCCCAATGAGTCCCCGATGAGTCCTCAGACTTAAACTGAGAATCTCCAGTGTGCACCCCCTCTAAGCAAATCAGTTTATTGTTTTCAGACGTAAATACCTGTCGTCATATGAAGGTCAGTGGCATCAGTCAGTATTTTCTAAGGAGTCTGATGTGTGACAGTAAAGCCCTTTAGGCAGAGGATTTTGCAGAATAAGCTTAAGTGTAAGGACAGCTGTGCTGGTTGCAAGCTGATAAACATGTTAGGTCATTAGGGCAAATTTATGCTTAATCAGGAGATTAAGCCAGAAGTGCAACACAAGTTATGCATCATGTCAAATAGCTACGATACGTTCACGTCCAAGGAATGTATAGATGATAAAAATAGATCATTATTTATGCAGATAAATTTTGATTTGTAGTTTTTAAACTTCAAAATTTTAACAAAAATCAATAAATATCTCAAGGAATTAAGACTTCTATAAAGTAAGAGAACTATGTGACAAAAATATAGATGAAGATTTTTTTACACCATTTTATAAGTTATGGAAAACTGGCAAATACCAGTAAGGATTTTAAAACAATACTTTTTTTTTTTTTTTTACATACTCTATTTGTCCCTCACCGGGAAAATTTGTGTACTGCACGACTACACCGCAGCAGGCTGCCACAATGGCACCAGTGGTGGGAGAAACGAGGGGTCAGGTGTCTTCTCCAAGAACCCTAGACATAAACTCAGAGGGAATCGAACCTGCAAACTTCCAATTGACTTCCAGTCCGCGGGCGAACGCTCTACCACTGAGCCACCGTCTCAGTCATATACGTATTTAACATTTGTTGGAGAGCCTCTTATTTGACTCATTAACGACTGATAAGAATAAATTCCATTTCGGTAAATTTGAAGAATCTGAGCAGTAATCTACACCATGTATTACAAAGGTGATTGATTATGATGGCTGAAACTTCAAGTCATCAAATTGTTGTCTTGAGGTGAGAATACTAGCTTTCTGAGGTTGGGAGGACTCTATCAAACCATTCATCAATTTATCCAACTTTCATCGGATGGTTTCATTTCACACATTACACTTGTTAAAAAAAAATAGGTCAGCTGAAGAAAACAATTTAGAAGTTTGTCATAATGGTTTCTGAACTATGGGACAATCTTTCCCCCCTTCCTATTAGCATTTTATTTCCATAGATGTTTAACTCTTACTTTGCCCATCATATGCTTTTTGTTATGTCCCAAATCAAAAAAATTTGTGACGTTATTCTTATGTTAGTTTGTCCAATAATTCATGCAATGGCATCAATGGACTGCTAATGACTTCAGCGTGAAGCAATGCTTCGAGTACTGTATGTGTTTAAGACTTTACACTCATAAACTCTTTCCTTAGCTAAGAGCTGGAAATGAGATCAAGATAAGTTTGAAAAAAAACTCATAATAGCTTTAATCCCACGGCGGTCAGCAGTTCTGCTCTATTGTTGCAAAGTGCAGCTCTGGACTGAACTATAAATATAAAACTGTGTCAAGGTCCAAGAAGGAACTACATAGAAGCAAGAAAGCAAGCTTCTATATGCAATGTTCGTTCTGTCTTTGCAGCTATAAAGGTGCTAATTAGAGAGATAACAGTATTGTGCTGCCATGTATGGAAAGTTACAGGTACACCAGCATGAATGGAAATTGCCAGTGGGTGCAGAAGAGGAATGTTGACACACTGGGACGGAAGGGCGAAATCTAAAGAAAAAAGAGGTAAATGAGGTAAAATAGCTGAAATTTTTAATCTTGACAAGAATAAAGAAAAAGCACAATCAGCTTTACAAGAGTTAAAGCTCGAGAATAGGAGAAAAATTATTATCATGCGCAAATGAAGAACATTTTAGAATTTTGATAGTTTATACTTTTAGCCACTGCTGGGTGATATGATGACCAATTGTCTGGATAATGAAAAAAATGGTTTATTGCACCTTTTTTCTTCAATCGTTTTTACCTTAATTTTTATAAATTATTACAACAATTACAAAATTGAATCGCTAGCTACAATAGTGTAATTGCTATGCATTCAATTTTATGTAGGTAAAAATTAAGTTGGTTTTTTTTTTTAAGAAACAGTGCATTGCAGTTTTTCAACATGGCACAGCTTTATGTTTGATTTTTACGCAGATTTGTAACATGCTTTACATCACTCAACTCAGGAGTGGCTCCTGCGTCACTTAACGCAGGAGTGCACATTAGGACTTCGATAAATATCCAATGGGTTGAGGTTTTGTGCGAGGAGCTTTAACAAACAGAAATAGCTTAGCAGGCACACCAAGAAGCAGCACTTTTACCAAAAAGATGGGGTGCGTCTGTGATTTGGTTACATTTTGGGTTTAAGAAGTCTGACATGGAGAAAAAACTTGGCCACATGCAAACTTTGCTACAGGACTGCCAAAATAACATTAGAAAGAAGCAAATAGAAAGTATTACCAACAGAAAATTCTACAGAAACCTCTACACAAAAATCTCACCTGCATAATAATTTGGAAATCTGTGTCTGTCCAACTAAAAGATAGAAATTGACTCATGCTAGTGTGGATTTACAAAACACCGGTCAGAAAATTCACAGGGAGAGTCAGCTTTGCATTTTTTGAGGGTGTAAATTTTTTTGGAGGAAAATTCTTTACAGTTTAAAGCCAAATATCTGAGGGGGTGTTTCTGTGTGTAGTTCCATCACACACACTATAAAAAGACTGAAAAAAAAAACATAATCGCTAACTAAAGAAATACTAATTATCTAATAAGTATCATCAATTTACAATTATGTTTCTTTACTGTTGTTTTTTTTTTGTATTTATTGATCTTTTCATCCTATTTTGTGCTAAAAAAAACAAACAAACAAAAAAAAACCTTTTCTTGTAGTTCTTCTCTTGTGGTCACTTAATGCATCTGACCTTCCCAGTTTACTTTTTAATGGACCAACGATAATTTGAGTTTGAAAACCCTGACTTGGATTGTCTTGAATAGAGCAAAAGGCTGTTAAGTAGCAATATCCTTTTGAGACCATCACACTTTTTTTGAGCACAGATTTGCACATGCTTAATTTTCCTTATAAAACCATCCATTAAAAAAATTCAGCACATAAACATAAATTATCGCTTGTCAATACAAAGTCAACTTATAAAATTACGCCCATCTCTTGAAAGCCTTTATGACAAAATCATTTCTCGCTGTGCAGCAGACATGTTGTATCATAAAGATGTTGATAACTTTGCCAGCAAGCGCATCTTAGAAACTATCTCTCATGCTACTTTTATGTCTGTTGTCAGATTGGTTTATATACTGACATTAGTTTAATGTGGCAAATTGCAAACGTGTCAATTTGTGAAAATATGTCTTCAACTGTAAACATAAAACAAACAAGGTGTTGGAATAATTAAACTGTATATGAGTTATCATGTATTACATATCCTTTATGGTATATGAGTTGATATGTAATATTCTTTCCATTTTATTGTGGTGTTAACTTTTCCTGTCTCTAAATGCTCTATGTCAAAGGAGGGGTTTTTGACCTGACAGTTCGACCTGAGAAGAATGTTTTAATGAAGAAAACTTTGTTCTTTGATGTTCCTATCATGTTGACAATTAAGTGGTTCCTGTCTCTGCTCTTCTCTCCTCATTAAGAAATAACTTTACTACAGAGTCATATGTAGACATTAGACTTCCATATATGGTAGTTCCTTTTTATTCTTCAAAGAGCACAATGTAATAGATTAGGATAGCATTGATAAAAAGAGGGGGTTAGACAGCGCTCTCTCAGAGCACTTGGGAAATTCGTAGTTGGGTGACTTTCCTGTTTGCTCTCCGTGCACGATAAAGGAAATAAAGTATTACGTCTGGATTACGTCTCTGTCTTCGCTTCTCTTTTGTTAAAAATGTTATAAGTGGATTTTGAACCTAACATTTACTTGGTCCTTCGAGCCGGATTCCAATACACCTGAGAGATCCATCGGGCGGGCCGACACCAGAAAAAGCCGTGGCCACGGTGATCTCCCACCAGGTTGGGATTTCTACAGAGACCTTTTCCAGGGCTGGAGGTCGTCCCGCCAGGTGGGCCTTGATGGTTGACGGAAGTCCGAGGGAGTGAAGACACAGACGGTAAGAGACAGTTTTTTTGGTTTTAAAGGAAGAAATAAATAAATACATAAAAGTGTGTAGAAGAACAAATAAATAAGTATCTAAAAAAAAGGTGGTAGGGTAAGCAGTAGGTTAAGTGTAGGGTTGAGACAGTTAACTTCAGAAGTGTAGGTTGAAGGAGACCACAGGTGAGCAAAAAGTAGCTCGTAAAAGCCGTATCCTCGGCTATCTAGGTGGGGCTCCCTGGAGACCACAGGTGGGCAAAAAGTAGCCCGTAAAAGCCGTATTCTCGGCTATCTAGGTGGGGCTCCTTTGAATAAAACCCTGGATATTCTAGACAATGGCAGGTAAATAAAGAAAGAGACCACAGGTGGACAAAAAGTAGTCCGTAAAAGTCGTATTCTCGGCTATCTAGGTGGGGCTCTCTGGAGACCACAGGTGGGCAAAAAGTAGTCCGTAAAAGTCGTATTCTCGGCTATCTAGGTGGGGCTCCCTGGAGACCACAGGTGGGCAAAAAGTAGTCCGTAAAAGTCGTATTCTCGGCTATCTAGGTGGGGCTCCCTTTAAAGAGACCACAGGTGGACAAAAAGTAGTCCGTAAAAGTCGTATTCTCGGCTATCTAGGTGGGGCTCTCTGGAGACCACAGGTGGACAAAAGTAGTCCGTAAAAGTCGTATTCTCGGCTATCTAGGTGGGGCTCCCTTTAAAGAGACCACAGGTGGGCAAAAGTAGTCCGTAAAAGTCGTATTCTCGGCTATCTAGGTGGGGCTCTCTGGAAATCTTCTGAAGTGTGAGGTTTGTGCACATAGGGTCAGTGTAGGTTAAGCAGTAGGGTCAGTGGTAGGTTAATTAAGAGAAAAAAAAAAAGGACGACAAAGTCCTCTGTACAGTTAAATTCTGTGAAATAAAAAGGTACCTAAAAGAGTGAATGTGAAGAGTGACTGGAAGTACAATTTTCACTAGAAAATTTTGCTTCATACTAAAACAACAGGAAAGTAAACAGTGAATTTTTGTGGATGCAGAGGCAAGAAACCTTCATCTGAAATACGGTCCAAAGAAAGGTTTGCCACAAAAAGAATTACCACTGTCCTGTTGATAACCTCTCCGGTACTAGAATACCCTATGTGTTGAAAAATATCGGAGCTAAAACAGTTCAAATGGTAAAAGGACATAGCAAAAATTACCCCTTTGATACTTTGGAGTGTAAAGATTGGAAATTTATTCAAAACAACTAAACTAAAGTATCTGTCAAAATGAATAAAAAAATACAAATCTGATAGAAAACTTAGTTCTACTGAACTTAAACGACTGATAAGAAAAATGGGAAAAAGAAGAAAAAGAATGGTATAGAGAAAGAGAAACGCAAAACCACTGCGTCTGTGTGAGCTGACAAGGGTGTGGCTGTCTGCGCAGAGTGGTTGTGTGTGTGTGTGGCTCAAAGCTGCGAGAGGAAAAGAAAAAAAAAAAAAAAAAGAAAGTTAGCATTATTGTTTGCAATTTTGAGTGTATAGCAATGTCAAAATGGGTCGGAAACCCTCAAACGAGATTAAAGTTAAAAAGAGAAGAAAGTTAAAAGAAGAAATAAAGATGTGAAAGTGTGGAAGGATCAGGCTGAGAAGAAAAAGGCAGATGTCATTCTATAATTTTAATTATCATGCTTAAAGGTTGACCTTAAAACCCTAAAGTTTGGGTTGCAGTTGAATCAGCAAGAACGGGAAAGTTCAAAAAAGAAGTTAGAGTAGACATATCTTAGGAAAAACGGGATTCAGCCAGGTTGGAAGGGAGAAGTTCAAGTAGGGGGTGTTTAGACAACCCCAGGAGAAATAAATGGTAAATGCGCTGGGTCAGAGTTGATCGTAAACCACCATTGTGTCTGTGTGTCTTGTCTTGTGTGTGAATTAAAGAACTGAGTGTTTTAAAGATTCTAGCAGAATCTCACCAGTTCTTAATTTTATTGTTTTGCCTGTAAAGAAGGACGTATTGGTGACTTGTGGATAAAGGATGGGTTTCATCCCTGAAAACTGATTCCGCTGTGTGAGTAGCACACAGTAGAAGGCCGGATCAGTGTCCTATCCCCGGTCTCATGCCAAAGAACTTCTTTACTGGACTTGTATAAGTTTTAAATTAACTAAAAGGATAGTTTTGTAAGAAATCTGGTTATTTCCAAAATTCTTAAGATACAGGGAAGTCTAAAGTTAGAGATCTTTCTTAGAATAAGAAAAAGAGAAAAGTAGAGTTAGAAGTCTTAGAATTGAACAAAGAGACTAAATAATTAATTGGGAAAATTTGTGTGCTGCATCACACGCAGCAGGCTGCCAGCACGGCGCCAGTAACAATGATAAAAAAATATATATATATAAATAAATAAAAAAAAAAGAAGCGCAGATCTGTGAGACTGGCACATCATCTCGCTGAATGACTAAGAATTGACCCTGGCCAGGTTAATTTTTGGGACTCAGAAAGCCGGTTTATGATGCCAGTTTTTGAGATCAAGAGAAGTTTGTAAAATTATTACCTCATCAAAATCTAATTAGTGAAAATGACTAAACAGTAGTAAATGAATGAATAAACAATAAAAGTTTGAAGTAAAAAGAGCCTTAAATTTGGTTAAACTGTTTTGTTACAAATTTATTCTAAAATGGCTCAAATGCTAGTTTTTCACTAAAGTTTGTGATTGTGAAAAAGATGGATCTTTGTGTGTCTCTGTTTTTCTGCAGCTGGGTGTGTGTGTGTCTGTTCCGCTGCAGCTGGGTGCGTTTGTGAGCGTGCGTGCAAGCGTGTGTGTAAGTGTGTGTTTGTAAGCCTGTGCGTGAGCGGGCAAGGTCTGCATTTCTGTGTGACTTCATTGTAAAGAAGTTTATATATCTAAACATTGTATGATTGTATGTTTGATTTGTTGGGAAGGGTTACGTGATATGATTGTTGTTCAGAGAGAGAGAATGCAGTTTGTTTGTTTGTCTTGGGTAAAGAAGAAGGAGAAAAAAAAAAAAAAAGTAGTAGAAAAAAGTAAATGAGAGAAACAAATTAACAGTAATTGTTTTTATATTTAGTGAAGATCATTTCTTAATATTTCTTTTTAAACATCATCAGATTGGAGCATTGTGTTAGTTTCGAACTCAAGTTTGTCCATAATAGAGAAAAATTTTATCTACGTCTAAAACCTGGTAAAAGGAAGTTAGTATTGCTGTCTCTAAAGATCACTGTGGTGGTAGATAAAATGTTTTTGGATACTGAGACAGATGCATTTTGATGAACTTGAAACATAATTTGAACAATTTTAAATTCTGTCTTTAAGATCAGAGCATTAGTATGATCTAAAACTTCAGCTTTAGCAACAATTATGTTTTTCTCTAATCAAATGGTTTGCAGAAGTTGATTTTTTGCTACTGACATTCCATATCTCAGCACAGTAATTTAGATATGGTCAAATGAGAGAATTGTACAGGATCAGTAATAATTTTTGTTGAGAAAATATTTTCATTTGTGCTGAACTATGCACAGTTAATAAAGAAATACGTAAATGAATTAATAGCAGTAACGACTAATAAAGGAAGTTTAAATCTGCAGATAAGTGTTTATTGTGATAGTCAGACGTGACAACTAATTTTGTGTTGTAAGTTCTGTTCATACTACCTTTGATGTATTGCAGTCCTGAAGGTTTGACCCCCCCACAACTAAAGTTTAGAGTCATCTCAGCATTAGAGTCAGATAAGACACCGGGGGATGGTACCAGTCTGTTCCTACGTGGCAGGCCACGTAGTAAGGGAAGGTCATTAGTGGAGAAAAGAAAGATTGCAATACAGAAGGCTTCAAGGCCACAGAACGAATAACAGATGATTGGATTCGGCAAGGTGTAACATTAAAAGATTATATTTATCACTGAACTCTAAATAAACCAATACTACCAAAAAGTCTCTACAAATGGGCTGCAATATTGAGCCATGGTCGTAGCCATGTCTCAACAGGAGGGAGAGTAGGATTAATTACCAAATGTTACACTACTTATGGATTTAATCTATATATAAAAAAAAAAAAAAAAAAACTTTTTGTAGAACATGTTTCATCTGTGCAAAACATAGTCCTCAGGAAAATCTCAGGCCATAAAGGGGGTAGTTCCCCAAACCATTATACCCATTCCAACATCTACACATGGATTATATTGAATTAACTCCAGGTGAAAGGAAAAAAAACTGTTTGGTAATAGTAAATTCCTTTTCTAAATGGGTAAAACTATTACCTACTGAAACTCCAGATGCTATTACAGTAGCTAAAGCATTATGTAAAGACATAATACCTTGATATGGGATACCTGAGATAATTTACAGTGATAAGCAATAAGAATGGTAAACAGAGTTGGATTTTATGAACACACAAATCAACTGTTTATTCAGAATAACTGTTTAAAACTACAAGATATGGTAAATATTAGAATATTACAGATTATGCACAAAGTTAAAAATAACTTAGTTCCAAAAGGCATACAAAGTTTTTTTTTTTAATTTAGAGTTGGTTATCATAATTTACGAGGATGTTATATTTTTGAACGTGTTAAAGTAAGAACCTTGATAAAATCAAGATGTGTTGGAGTAAAATTATGGAATGAACTCAATGATGAATTTAAAAATGCTCTTCTATCCTATAATTTCAACATCATCTTAAATATAAAAGTATTAGTAAGTTAAAATAAGAATGAAAAGATAATCTAAAGTTTATTGTGGTTTTCTGTTTGATTGGAGATGTGAACTTTGTAAATTTAATTTTTGTTTGATTGTAGAAATGCTGTTCAGTTAAATGTATACACATGTATAGGGATAGCCACATATAAGCTATGCTTCAGCCTATTCCTTTTCTTTGGTCTGTTTGTTTCTTTGTTGCAATCTGTATTATTATTGTTATTATGATTTTACGCCAGACCAAATGAATAAATCTAAATCTGAACTGATAATGGTACACATTTTGTAAATCAAATAATTGACAAAATAGGAACAATGATTCATATAAATTTGAAGAATCATTGTGCATACCACCCTCAGAGTGCAGGACTAGTAGAAAGAACTAATGGTACAATAAAAAAAATAGGTTAAAGAAATGTATGGAAGAAACTGGCAGATCTTGGATAAACTGTGTAGACCTAGTAAAATTATATTTAAACATAACTAGTACCACAGGTCTGACCCCATATGAAACTGTGTTTGGGAGACCATATAGATTGCCTCATTTTAAAAACCAATGAGAAACTGATGAAGATGCAACACTGGCAGATTACGTGAAGAAAATAATAGAAAAACAAAAATCACAGTTGACATGCACTAAAAATGACTCTATTTTTCAACAGGATACTCCTACAGTGGAACCAGGCGATTGGGTTCTGATTAAAAGTATTGGCATTCTCCTAAGTGGGAGGGGCCGTTTCAGGTACTGTTAAATACCCCCACAGCAGTAAAGATCACTGAAAGATCCACCTGGATAAATCTGTCTCATTGTAAAAAGATCATCTCTGTAGAAAACCCAAACCGAACCAACTGAGCAAAGTCTGATAATAGGGTGGTGTCAGAAGTATAGATTCTGGTAAGACCCGAAAGTCAGTGAAGTTTTAAAAGCCAGTGGTTTCTTTAGGGGTCCTATTTCTGCAGAGATGACTCAAAGGTGGATTCAGAAGGCCCTCTGTGGATGGGTCCCGAGTCTCGTCATCATATTAATAACATTGGGTTTCTGGTACCTACTGAGTATAAACTGACCAATCAAGTGACAGGAAGTTTTGAATCTTCTATTTGTTGGTGATGTACTATCAATAAAAATGTAGAATGGAACTCCATCCACCACAACGTTCAGAAATTAGAAAATTGGGCTCTGGAGGCTTTTGCCGTTCATGGTCAGCTTAAAGCAACTTCCTTAATGGCATTCCGGAATCGCATTGCTTTAGACATGCTCCTGGCTGAAAAAGGTGGTGTGTGTGCTATATTTGGGGAACAATGTTGTACTTTTATTCCCAATAACACAGCCGCTGACGGATGCTTGACAAAAACCATTGAGGGACTCCGTTCTCTCAACAAACGCCTGAAGGAGCAGTCTGACGTGGACAAAGCTATGTGGGATGGCTGGTTGGACGTTTTTGGGAAGTATAAATTGCTGATCTCATCAATGATAATTTCTATTGCTGTTTTTGCAGCTATTCTGGCCTTGTGTGGATGGGGTTGTATTCTGTATCCGTTAACTGCTGAACAGACTAATTACCACAGCTCTCTCCCCAATAGAAGACCAGGTGGCTCAGATGTATCCTCTCCTCGATAATTCGTTTGAAAAAGAGGGCGACTATGATGACATTGAACTCTGACTGTAATGGTGTTGCCAAATAATAATATGAACCAGCAGCTGAAAATCTTCAAGAAGTGGCTGTATAATGGGGATGTGACAAAATTTGTGTAATACCTGATAAACAGGAGGGAAATGTTGGAATAATTAAACTGTATATGAGTTATCATGTATTACATATCCTTTATGGTATATGAGTTGATATGTAATATTCTTTCCATTTTATTGTGGTGTTAACTTTTCCTGTCTCTAAATGCTCTATGTCAAAGGAGGGGTTTTTGACCTGACAGTTCGACCTGAGAAGAATGTTTTAATGAAGAAAACTTTGTTCTTTGATGTTCTTATCATGTTGACAATTAAGTGGTTCCTGTCTCTGCTCTTCTCTCCTCATTAAGAAATAACTTTACTACAGAGTCATATGTAGACATTAGACTTCCATATATGGTAGTTCCTTTTTATTCTTCAAAGAGCACAATGTAATAGATTAGGATAGCATTGATAAAAAGAGGGGGTTAGACAGCGCTCTCTCAGAGCACTTGGGAAATTCGTAGTTGGGTGACTTTCCTGTTTGCTCTCCGTGCACGATAAAGGAAATAAAGTATTACGTCTGGATTACGTCTCTGTCTTCGCTTCTCTTTTGTTAAAAATGTTATAAGTGGATTTTGAACCTAACACAAGGTGACACACAACCATAGTAAAATCTAGAATGTGTGGCTGTTAGCCATTTTAATCAATAGTTGGTGGTGGAGATATGAGTTCGACTTTGAAAACAGAAACTTTAGTACACCTAAAATGTCTATTTATCATCCAATGGCAACAAGTAGTCCAGAAATTTAAAGAAATTTCATATTGAAAAAAATGGGAAACGAAGAAACATGCACTCATGATATAAATATATATTATATTCATTCAATATATAATATATTCATTCTATTTTGTGCGATATGCCAAAATATTTCACTTTGAACTTACCCTCCATGTCCTGACAACATCTCATCTCACCTGCTCTTCTGGGGAATCAAATGCAAGCTGCTAAACAGTCCTCAATCCATAACAACACACCTGCTACAATCTGTTGACCTACAAGAGCGATCCTTCACCTGTCGCTCTCTGCTGAGAGAGATATGAGCCGCTCACACTGGAGAGGTACGAGTTCTGCTTGGTTGGGTTCCCACAGAGCTCAGAAAGCCATTATAACCCAGGTGATGAGTGTTTTCAAGCAGCCCTGTTTCTTGAATGATTGTTTTTCGGCCTAAATTAAACGAGGCATAATTTCAGTCCCATAAAAAAGGGCTAGATTTACAAGTTCAGTTTCAGTTCAATCTAGCCCTTGAAAAAGGGCTAGATTTACAAGCCCTTTTTAGGGGAATGAGAATAACTTCATAAGCATTAAATCCTAGTATGCCTCAAGCCCCTAAAAAAAATTTTACATGCTCATGTTTGCCGGATGGTGTCAACTTGCTAAATGAATATCAACTTAGCTTTGTTTGCTGCACACCTCTTACTTTCCCATCTTTTTAAAATGTGGACATTTTATTAAATTTTATTACATTTTCAGTATGGTGTAAAATAATTGTGGCCTTTGGGCAAGACTTTTTTTACCAAAAAAAGTTATGTCTCAAAGACAGCATTACCGCGATGTGTGCAAAAAAAAATTTTAAAATTCAAAAGATCCATTGTTTGAACACCATGCTTATTCATTGCATTGTTAGAAAATCATTTTGTCTTTTGAATATTTGCTTGCAGCCAGCACAACAAAGCATCCAAGGCTTTGGTGTACTTTCCTTCCATTTACACCAAAGTGTAAATGGGTTTAGGCAAGAGTACCTACACAACATCAAACCATGACTGAGCCGAGCTTCAGGATAATGGCTGAAAACAGTTCTGTAATAACCCCTTTTATCTCTGATCCAGAGAATTACTCTGCAGTCCTGTGAACAACCACTATCAGATGCTGGTGACATAACCCAGTGTTCTATTGGTAATCAATAGAAGCTTGGAAACATCTGACAATGAGCATGCAAATCACGGGTTGTAAATAATCTACAGCAGTAAAGCACAATAACAGTGACGTGCCCAGCGAATGTCTGGAAATTCAACCTGGTGATTTGTAGGAGATGTTGACCCTGACTAACATCAGCTTAAAATGCATTAGTAATAATTGAATAAGATTAGTTAATATGGTAGTTGGATGCTACATACTAGATGCTGAGGAAAGTATGGTACATTGGGATTCTGTCTTCTAAGTCCATTTACTTCTCTCCACTATTCTCTACCAGTGAGAAAGTATTGGTGCTTGATGTATCTGTTGTACTCCTTATAGAAATCTATGCAATTTTACTCAATTTGTGCAATTAATTACACAAATTTACACAATTTGCAAATTGAGTAAACAACAAATGCTGTGTTCATTTTAGAAATTTACGCCTTTTGCAAATTGCATAAACCAAGAAGTTACTGCAATACTTTTTTGCAAACTTTTTAAATTAATTTTTCAAACTACTTGTAGTTGTCATACCTTTTAAAATTTGACAGATAATTAACTTTTTAAATTTGAATGTAATTAATTCCATCATCCTCACCTCTCATTGAATTCTCACCACGTTTTACCACTTACCCACGTAAACCATGCCACATTTTACCGTGTAGCCACGCAATCCATGCCACATGTTATACATGTACTCATGCAACTTGCAAATTGCATACACAAAATAGAAATACGTCCATGTTTGTAAAATTTCTAAAATGAGTATAACATATCCACATTCCCCTTAGTTAATTTCGTAGCCGTCCTGCGTTGTGGCCCTCAGCCCATTACCGGCTTGCCTTGCCTGTGCTCCCCGCAGTTGCCCATTTCCATCAGGATGAAGCCCATCTGCTGATGTCTTCAAATACAAATCTTTAGTATTGCATTTGCTAATATATAATAAGAAAAGGTGTGTAACGGTACACAAAGATTACAATTGGCTACATACCAGGGTATAGTATTGAAGCAAAATGTACTGCCAAAAAGTCACCTTGGCTCAGCTGGACAGCGTTTACCAGGCTTTCTTCATTTCAATATTTAACCGGGAGGCTCAAGTGTGCCAAAACTGAAGACTTTGAGGATCTAAAGGCAGGAATTCTCTGAGTTTGTTTAGTTTGTTCAAGAATAAGCTATTGTTAGTGATCAGCTATAGTTTTTCTTTTGTTTTTTGTGCATATGTGTGTATTTTTGCACAATTTACCGTGAGAAGCCCTTTAAGACAGCCATATTTTGAGGCTAAACACATTAAAATGGAATTGATTCTAGATTAGATTTTTAGTGTAGATAAGAATAAAACAAGTCTTTTAAGTGCCTCTTGTTACATCTTCAATGATTTGAAATGCCAGGCGTCCTTTTATATATATTTCCCTGCAACTCCATCAAACCCAAATAAAAAAGTGAGAAAGAACTATGGCCCTTCACAAGCACAGACATGACTCCGCTCCTGTGGGTGTGCTCAGGCGTCAGCATCAACCAAGAAATCTCCATGGAGAGATGAAGAAGGCGTGATGGACGAGACGAAGCTGAGGACCCTTCAGGGTGCTGGTGTTCCATTAGTCAGGCTGTGATGTACTGCGAGTTTTCTTCCAGACACCCTCACACACACACTTTGAAAGCTTTCTTCTAACTTGAAGAGAATTATGGTGTTGCTCTTAAATAATGTTCGTATTCACTGAGTAATTAGGAATACATTACTTAGCAAATGACCATGCTTTGAAATTTTAAGTTTTTGGGTTTTTTTTCTTATAAATAGTAAAACAGTTCTTTACAGACACCTTGTTGCTATTTGAGTATGCTGCTGTCCTTGAGCACATCTATCCTCTCACATCTTCATTTTTACAAACAAATAGATAAGCCAAGGACAATCTCTGGCTCTTTTGCGCTCAGACAAGTCAATAAATTAAAATTCCTGGAGAAAATATAACAATTCAAATGTTCAAGGACAAGCAAAAAAGCAGAAAAGCTTCTATTGGTGTACGGTAGTTGTCAGGTGAGGAAAAAGATGCTGCAGACACAATGCCATTTTCCAATGTTTTGAACAAAGAAAAAACATGGTAAAGTATGGGTATAGATGTTACTTTAAAGGCGTGACAAGAGAATTAAACTGAGAATTAAACAAACATGTTGGAGAAAGAAAGTCAACATGGTGATGACAATTAAAACCAAAACACTTCTCAAATCGACACACTTTAACACATGATGGGGAAACTTAACAGAAACCACAAAATAAATCTATTGGTTAGATCACCACAGGCGTAGGAATAAAGCAGTATGTTTTTGTTAAAAATACCCCAAAATGAGCTAAGAGTTAAAAGAACCAAGATTCTCATGTAAATCTTTAATGTCATCAACTTACTTTTGAATCCATTTACTTCTTGTGAGAGCTTTTCCCATACGGTTAATCTTCAAATTCCCTTTGGAGATAAATAAAATATTTTCATTTCATTTACCAGAGATTTACAGCCTAGATAATGAACATTTAGCTAGCTTTGATTAACATTATCTAATGAGCATTCTGGGACTTTAACTTTCTGTATATACAAGTACAAGAAAAAAATCTCTTTAATTTTCACTTGTAGGGTTAATAAAATCCAAACAACTAAATAGGCAAGTTCAACTGGAGCCTGTGTGACATCTAGTTCATAAATTGCAAGAATGTGGCACCAATTCCCCGTTTATTAGAGAGAAGAAATTCAACTCAGGCAAGCAATCCACCTCAACAACTCAGGCTGGAGAAAATGGAAAAGTGATCCCCAGAAATAATTGCCAAAGAGCTGTAGGCCTAAATCTTTTCCTAGCATGGTGTGTCCTTTGATTCGAGTGAAGGACATTGCTGTCCTATTGATGAACATCAGATTACAGCGTCTGAGAATGATGTTCTTCCACATGACCTGGATGATCCATCTGGACCTTCAAAAAAAAAATCCAACTATTGTTAGCTGAAGCATTATCAAAAAACAGTCTTCATGGAAGAGTGGCTTTTAAGAAGTCATAAGCGGGAGTGTGCCAAAGGGCAAATGAATTGGGCTTAAAAATCAGAGGTGATATGTCTTATGCACTGATGAAAACATTCAGGCCAAAACTTTAAATGTCAGATCGTCCTGACATGGAACAGAAACAAAGGTTAAAAAGCCCAAAGAAGAGCTCGGATTGTCCTTCTAAAATCACTACAACTGTATATACATAATGTTGGGGGACTTTTTTAATTGGACTCTGGAGAAAAGACCTAAATTTGTTTGTCCTTTGGCAGTGCTGCACACAGTTGCATCTCTCAACATAAGGTGTGTATATAACCTTCATTAAAGATCAAATCTTTGATTAGTGTTATTACCCAAAAGAAATATGGTCTTAGCGTCCGGTATAAAATGTTCGCAAACGTTTCTTTGGAGATTCAGCAATTGCCCCATTCATTTGTTATTGATTCTGTGCAAAATCACTTTGTTTTATTGCCAGTTAAGGATTTGTTTGTCATTAGTTTAATTAGGCTGAAGCAGCAGAACTGAGTTTGTTTTACTTCACCGGGAAGAGTTGATTTGGGTGACTATTACTGGGTCAGTCTTGGTTTGGGTTACAAGGCTTTATCTTGTAAACTTCCTGGTACTACGGACAATAGAATCTATATATGCGTTGGTAGAAATGAAACAATATAGGATACTCAGGCCCATTAATGCATATTTGAGTTTTAAGGTGGCTGATAAATTCTTTTTGGAGCCATTTTTATTTGCAGTGAAAATGTAAAAATTGGTGTGAAAAATGTGTATTTATGCTGAACTTAGAATGAATGTTTGTAGAATACAAAGTTACAGAAGGCAAGAGAAAAAGACACGGCTTATTTCTCAATATTGGCCCGTGTGTTTCAAAAACTAACATCCATCCAATTTCCAAATATCAGTGACAATAATTGGGATTACTAATAAATTGATCCATCTTGACTTTAAAATCCAACTTTTCTACATCAAGATGTAATTGACTGACAATTTGCATACTTATAAAATCAATCAGAAAAGTTGTACAATGTAAGCACATTTCTAATCATCTTTGAGCGAAAGTTGCCACGTACACTTTAAGTTTTTTTTTATATACTTTCCATAACTTGAAACACGTTGATTAGTTTTATTTATTGCTTTAGATATAACAAAGATGTTGTATGTCAATGAGAGTTAAAGCGTCTCCTTTGTTTTTCTATTAAAGACCACAATGGTTCAAGACAATAGTTAAAAAGAAGCCTCTGATGCTACTTGGCACTGAGAAAACCTGGACCAGAAACAAAAATAAGGGTTGGAAAAATCCGAGGGAGTCCAAAGGAAGAATGAAGCCAATTAAATAGAAAAAATTTACAGTGGAAGAAAGATAGGAAAAAAGACCGAGGGTTATGGCAACTGACAGGCCGAGAGAAAAACAGAGGCCAAGAAGAACAGCCTTGTGAGGGGAGAGGAAACAGAATGAACAGAGAGACAAAATGTCAAGAGCAAACTTTCAGATGATTATAATCCACAGAGACCCAACAGGCAGCTCTGAGCTTACGTCAGACACAATTGAATTGGTTTATACTGGGCAGCTTCTACTGGCATCATTCAACACCAATATTTAGCGGAAAGCTACTTTAAAATCAAAGGTAGTGATGAACAATGTGTAATTGTTTACAATTTATTATCTTAAAAAATTCCAGAGTAGGAATGTGGCATCCTACAAAAATTGCTTAAAAACATTGGTATCTATAACCTGTGGAAGTGCACAATACACTGGCAGCTCAAGACCTGTGGAATATTGACAACAATGGCAGAGCAGGTATCCCATTCTGAAATGGGAATCCAGCTCCATTATTTGGAGACTTTTTTTATTTTTGGTGATGGAATTACAGTAACAAGGGTTTGGTTGAATAGCTTGCTATATAAGTGACATCACCACAGCGGCACGCAAGAATACACACATGCTCTGTAAAGCCAGAATTGATGTGAAATAACAAGATCATGTTACTTATACTTAGAATTGAAAATAGAGGGGTTGTTTTTGCAGAAGAGATTGCTAGTTAGCAATCCAACTAATTATTACTTGGGAGAGAACCCATAATGCTTTGCGACATAATGCCACAATCTTTTTTCAAAAATGGAAAAATTGGTGTTTATTAATTGTTATCATAGTAAAAACTTAATTGATACAGTAGTTCGTATTGCCTGTCCGCAGTCAGAGGCACATTGAATTAATCACAATGTCGCAACACAACTTTAAATGCAAATAAATTGAGTTGAAATCAACTTTAGTAAAATAAAGACAAACAAAACCATTTGCATAAAGAAGATCATTCAGATCAGAAAGAAAGGCTAGAGGGAAACAGAAGATAATAAAGCAGGAAGCCAGAAGGCAACAGATGCAGCTGGAAATATGACATCCAAACACATCCAGCTCACATCCAGGAGAAAAAAATACCAACCAGTTACAACCGGGAAACAATCCAGCAGAAAAAGCTGAGGTGATAATAAGACAGTCTTCATCTCCTCTGTCCAGACTGACCAGACAGGAGAAGATGAGAGGAGAGAAGCAGGACAGGAAGGAAAGCTTTAGGGTCAGAATTACCAGCCAACATTCAACCAAAACAGGAGGGAAAGAGTCCAAGCAGCCAGCTGTGGCTGAAAATGCCTCCAGCAACAATACCCAGAAGCACAGCAACATCCTGTGTTCTATTATTTACAACAAAATTGCCTTTTGGGTATTTCTAGATAGCAGAGGAAGGTGACTCGTGGGTATTTAAGCAATAAAAATATGCAAACAGAGTTGGGATGTGTTGATAGTAAAATTTTCTGCTGAAAGTAACCAAAATGTGATAAAATAATATCAGAAAATAAAGCTAAAAACAATCAACAATCTTCTTTAATAGGACACATAACGTAATATTAATGTTTGGAACCATGCAACAGTTCCTTTCTGTGCATAAAACAAGAAATAAAAGACTGTATTTCAGGACATCAGTGTTGACGTCTGGATACCAAAGGCGTGTTACTTCTCTGATTCCTTATTCTACACAAGGTGTGAGAACCTGGGCACCTCCAGATATGCACTTACACACCGACAGAAAGATGATTCCGTTGTGTTTTATTCTCCATTTTGGAAAGGTGACTTATTTTTTGCACCAAAGTACCGGTATATGAATTCTTCTCTAATTCAGTAAACCATTTTTTTTCTTTTCACATCTAAAAAACTTGTAAAAAATACTTTATCTTGGAAGTTATACTTAGAATTATTTTATTTACAGCAAGAAACAGAAAGGAAAATGGGATTGACAATAACTTTTACACAGAATTTGCATTCAAGAAAATAGGGCAACCAACTTCTGAAATGTTTAAGAAATCCATTTAAGCTGGCAATCACTTATTAGGTTAACTGTATGTTCATTAAAGTATGTGTTAACAGAATAGTAAGTTGAGGCAGCATTGGTAATGTACAAATTCCAACTGTTAAGTATGGTGCAGGAGATGTGATGGTATGTGTATGAATAAAACACATTTTTGCTTTAATCTTGTAAAAATTCTCATTTACTTTCTCATTTCACTGGTGTTTTGTAATTAGCTTTAATGTAACTGGCATCTACATGTCTTTGAAAACCCTCTATGAGATAAACTGTTAGCAGGTATTTTTTCACAGATGATAGTTTTTGTATTTATTCAAAACAGGGCTTGGAATTGATTGAAAAAATATATGTATATCAACTTATTGCAATCCTGAAAAATGATAATTAATAACTACTGGTGATTTATTTTTCAATTAATCATATTATAAATTCGCATATAACCACAAAATTGTATATTTAGAAAGTTTATTTTATCATAACCTTCACAAACTTTACTGCATTGTAAACAAACCTTGCAAATAAACCAAATAATTTAAATATTGTTGTTGTGATTGTGCTGATAATTGGGAGTAAAATGCAAAATTATTGTTGCAACAATTTTTCCAACCCTAATTTTAATATTTAAATGTATATGTACACAAATCTGCAGCTAAAAACAACTAATTTCAAAACTCATCAGTCATTGTTTTGTGCTTTGACGGCTTCTACAACACTCCAGTCCTCATGAGAATTAAGATAGTGGTGGACGGAGCAGAGGGAGAGAATTGGCTGCTGCATTACTAACACAGTTCAGATAAGCAGTAATCACTAGCTGCTGCACTCACCGGCACATTACCAACACCCTGCCCTGTAGATAAGAGAATTAGAGCAGACAAAGACAACAGTTTCCATCTAGTTTTCCAATGTGATTATACTTGAGGTGTATGGATCCCATTCAGCGGTGACATCAGGGCCAAAAGCAGTAAAATGCGAGGAAGTTGCTATGCATAGTTGAGTGTCCTTATTAAACACTTTATTTTTCTCTATGGGTAATAAACATCAGCATTTAACCATGAATACAGCTTGTTTATGTCACTTCATAGGACGATAGAGTGGCTTTATTAGGCAGAGGATAAAGAGGTGGTGAGGGGATTTATGCAGAAATGGAGTTGTAAATGCATAGCTTGGCAAGTAAGAGGTATACAGTATATCCAGGGAGAATAGGAAGAAAGCAAAAAATAAGGTTAATGTTGGATTTTTTTATTTAAAAATTAATCAGTTCAGCTTTTCATTCTGCTATATTGCAGTGTTGGTCTTAGTCTAATAGCAACTATTCAGGAAAGTTAGCAATGCATACAATAAATGTATCAAACTAGCTCTTAGAGTATTTTACCTTGAGCTTTGCTTTATCATTTGCAGCTGAATGCCCCCCGTTTACCTTTCTGAATCAATCTTATCTTTTCTTATGAAATTTCTCATCTCGCAAGTGTGGAATGGCCTGAGGCACATCGTAGACATTATCACATCCTTAGTTGCTTTCACGGCACCAGTGTCTCTCTGCCTGTCTCATAAAAAACTAAAGGCAGCACTTTCTGGCCTTTGCACCAGCCTGAAGGGAAATGCGGCTTGATTTGCTGAAGAGCATAAACCAGACCAGATACCTCCTTTTTTCCAACAGGGAAAGCAATACATAGAGGTGATCACAGCAGTGCTTATGGGCTAAAGCTTTAAAAGAAAAAGAGAGGTTTAAAGCATGACCATTAACATGACGTCTCACAGATTCTGAAGTAAACAGATGACCACTGGAACACTTTTTATGTCTCCATCTTGGCTGTTTTGAGCTATAAATTTACCCCAGGAGACTTATACCCAATAAGACTGTACACAAGTGTTTTCACAAGAAGCTAGTTTGGATTTGTGGAAAATAAGTCTTTTTCTCCACCCCACCCCTTCTGCTACCTCAATCAGGTTTAGCAAACAAATAAAAACATATCTATGGATATATAAGAATGCAAATACATATAAAAATATTTTTTATTCAACAAATCAATCCAGCAAGACTTGACACACAGCTCACCATTCTTCTTCTCATAATGCTGGAAAGCACGTTGGTAAAAAATAAAAACAGAAACCTCAAAACCTAAGAGCAAACTTTGACTGTTGTTTTGGAAAAGTTGAAAACAAAAACATTTCTTTTGTTGCTTAGACTCTTTAAACAATTTTGGACAATTTGTGGCCGTGTTGAAACTAGAAGATTATATCAGTATGATTTTAGAAAAATGATTGATTTTTCTTGTGTATGTGATGATGCATAGCTGTGTCGTCCTGACATAAAGAAAGTTTGTGAAGTTGCGAAAATTTTGGATGTTTACTTTCCTGTGCAAAGTAGTGACCAAAAAGCAGAAACTTAAGGAAATAATTTCTGAATCACAGCAGTCCAGTGGTAAGTGTTACTAAGCCTCAATTAGGCCTTCAATTCATATTTTGTAATCTTTAATCAAAGGACTTAAAATTGAAAGTATTTGTTCCAAACTAACCATTTTTTCAACCAAACACATATTTTTTCCTGATTTACCAAACAACGTCCCACTTTTTATAAAATTGAGGTTGTGTTATATTTTCCTAAACAGTCTCCAAGAGGCTAATTTTAAAGCATCATTGTGTGTAAAACCCTTCAATTCATGTAAACTCTCAGAGGCGGGCAAATAAGCCAAACTTTAATATGAGGCGGTGAGATGAAGAGATACTCAGCAGTGATTCATGAGGGGAAATATTAGGCAGGAGTACAGGCTAATTAAAAATTAGGTTTTTGACCCACATCTTAGTCGATGTGTCTCAGTGCTTCCAAGCGAGTAGCACCCAGCAACAAGAGAGAGAGTTTGTCTGCACTGGTTTTCAATTATATGATTAGACATGCACAGTTTGTTTCCTGTGCTTTCTAACTGTGGAGATAAAAATGTGTTCAAGTGAGTCCACCAACAAATTTACCTTGACAGACACACATTATAAGCATATAAATATAACTAAGAGAAAATTTAATTAGAAGTGGGAAAAACACGTTCATACCCTGCACCATCAGGTAAAACATCAGATGATTTAATTTATGTAGCTAAGAACTGTTTGACTTGTCTTTTTAATCAGAAATAATATAAATGCACAAAATGCAAAGTTATAATCATTTGAACAGAGGAATCTACACGTAAATGCAAAATACGACAACTTTATGGCAGTGATTACAACAAAAAATTCTAAATTAAAGAAAACATTTTACAAACTTTACAAAAATGTGTGTTACATTTTACATATTAAACCAATTATTTCTTATGTATGTCTAAAAATATTATAAATACTTATAAAAGTTGATTATTTTGGAATTATTTACCAATATAGTGCCACATCCTGTTGTAAAACTGTTTTTTCCAGGAGTAAAGTGTTCACAAATACCGTCAAAAGACATATCACTCACTTCAACCTCAGAAACACAAGTTACAAGTATATTTATACAAGTATTTTATACAAGTATATTTATACAAATATATATATTTATAAGTATATACAACCGGATTCCAAAAAAGTTGGGACACTTTAGAAATTGTGAATAAAAACTGAATGCAATGATGTGGAGGTGCCAACTTCTAATATTTTATTCAGAATACAACATAAATCACAGGTCAATAGTTTAAACTGAGAAATTGTATGATATTAAGGAAAAATATGCTCATTCAAAATTTCATGGTGTCAACAAATCCCAAAAAAGTTGGGACAAGAACCTATTAGAGGCTGGAAAAAGTCATTTGAGCATACAACAAACACCTGGAAGACCAATCAGCACTAATCAGGTCAATTGGCAATATGATGGGTATAAAAAGTGCTTCTCAGATTGGCAGTGTCTCTCAGAAGCCAAGATGGGTAGAGGATCACCAACTCCCACAATGTTGCGTAAAAAGATAGTGGAACAGTATCAGAGAGGTGTTACCCAGCGAAAAATTGCAAAGAGTTTGCAGTTGTCATCATCAACTGTGAATAATATCATCAGAAGATTCAGAGAATCTGGAAAAATCTCTGTGCGTAAAGGTCAAGGCCGGAGAACCATACTGAATGCCCGTGATCTCCGGGCCCTTAAACGACACTGCATCAAAAACAGGAGTGCTACTGTGAAGGAAATCACAGCATGGGCTCAGGAGTACTTCCAGAAACCATTGTCAGTGAACACAATCCACCGTGCCATCCGCCGTTGCCAGCTGAAACTCTATTCTGCAAAGAAGAAGCCATTTCTAACAAAGATCCACAAGCGAAGACGTTTTCACTGGGCCAGGAGTCATTTAAAATGGAGTGTGGCAAAATGGAAGACTGTTCTGTGGTCAGACGAATCACGTTTTGAGGTTCTTTTTGGAAATCTGGGGCGCCATGTCATCAGGACCAAAGAGGACAGTGACAACCCAAGTTGCTATCAACGCTCTGTTCAGAAGCCTGCATCTCTGATGGTATGGGGTTGCATGAATGCGTGTGGCATGGGCAGCTTGCACATCTGGAAAGGCACCATCAATGCAGAAAAATATATTCAGGTTCTAGAGCAACATATGCTCCCATCCAAACGTCGTCTCTTTCATGGAAGACCCTGCATTTTTCAACAAGATAATGCCAGACCACATTCTGCATCAATCACAACATCATGGCTGCGTGGGAGAAGGATTCGGGTACTGACCTGGCCAGCCAACAGTCCAGATCTTTCACCTATAGAAAACATTTGGCGCATCATTAAGAGGAAGGTCAGACAAAGAAGACCCAAGACGATTGAACACTTAGAGGCCTGTATTAGACAAGAATGGGAGAACATTCCTATGTCTACACTTGAGAAGTTGGTCTCCTCAATGCCCAGACGTCTGTTGAGTGTTCTAAGAAGAAGGGGGGGTGTCACACAGTGGTGAAAATGGCCTTGTCCCAACTTTTTTGGGATTTGTTGACACCATGAAATTTTGAATGAGTATATTTTTCCTTAATATCATACAATTTCTCAGTTTAAACTATTGACCTGTGATTTATGTTGTATTCTGAATAAAATATTAGAAGTTGGCACCTCCACATCATTGCATTCAGTTTTTATTCACAATTTCTAAAGTGTCCCAACTTTTTCGGAATCCGGTTTGTATATACAAGTAAAATAAATTTTTATTTATCTTATTTTTTATTATTTTTATTTTAAATTTTTGCACACCTGTATAAAACAAGTTCCTAGTCTCTGATATTTTTCACTGACACAGCAATAAAAGCGTTCTGATTCTGATTCTGATTTAAATTAGATGCTTTGGTATTGTGATACTTTGATGAAAATAGCATGTAGTACTGAACAGCTTATTCCTAAGGGTGTTGCGGGGGTGCCGTAGCCTATCCCAGCTGATTTAAGGCGAGAAGCAGAGTACACCCAGAACAGGTCGCCAGTCTGTTGAAAACCACATACTTACAAACTCCACACACTCTCATTCCTAGGGGCAATTGTATAATGGCCAAGAAACCTAACATGTATGTTTTGGAGGGTGGGAGGAAACCGGAGTACCCTAAAATAAAAACCATGCATAAACAGGGGGAGCATACAAACTCCTTAAAGAAAAGACACTATTTCAAACCTCGCGCCAACTGCGGGACTAAAATCCCGACCTTTTTGCTGTGAGGCCAGTGTGTTAACCACTGCGCCACCGTGCAGTACTGGTACAATCTCTGGATATAATGTGTGTTCCTTTTAACTTACAGCAGAGTAACTCATTAACATTTTAGAAGCAGCAACATTATAATACAAACACTGCATTTTTATCACTTTAACTAGTAACATATAATGTGTTACTTTTTAAGAATAACTTGCACAGCACTATCAGGCTACCAATGATTTTCAGAAGTTTCATTTCACTTTCTTAAACTTTTACTGTACAGGGACACACTTCTTTGTTAAACCTTATTTAAACATCCAGTCCAACCAAATCCCGCTAAAAAAAAAAAATTGAACATCTGGAGCAGCAGAAGCCAGGATGTTGTGAGGAGAGTAAAAGCAATTTGTCAGACTACAAAAAATAACACAAATCCCATTAGTACATAATAATGTATAGTCAGACTCAGACTAAGCAGTTTGAACAAATGAACTTTTTTAAAAAATGACCAAGCCGCATTCTTTCTGACAATTAATAAACAAAAAATCCTCTATTATTATCACATTATGTGATCATTAATACCATGATAAACAGTATTTGGTGCTAAAGAATATTTAAAGGCCTAAAACTTTATAAGACAGTCCGCGCAATCGATATACAGTATGTAATCGGTTGTTGATCATAAAACATCTGCATTAGCCTTGGGTGGTCTGTAAAAGAGCTCCACATCTAGTCAACGTCAAGCATTTTTATTCAAAATATACTGCTCACTTCCTCTTCTTATGTCTTACAGTTTCATGCATATTGCATGTGTCGGCATCAGCCCTTTGCTGCATGGAGACACATCGTCTGCCAACAACAAAAGCACCATCAGAAGCATCCAGACAGCAACGTTCCCATATTGCTCATCAAATCGCAGACCAATCACAGAGCAACATACCGCTTATTGATTCCATAACTGATCTGAACTGAGCAGACAATGTCTCAATTTGCAAACAAAGACGATGGTTAAAGCAGGAAACTACTTCAGATGAATTATGGAGCTGAACATTTACACTTTTGTGGGTAAAATTGGAGTTTTTTGCAAACTGCGAACTTCAACCTGGTGTTGTTTGTGATAAAAAGACAGCAAAAAGTAAAAAAATATGCTAATGTTTGTAAGGACTCAGAAAAAGAAAAATGTGCTTATCTCTACAAGTTAGTAAACAATAAATAGGAGGTAAACTTGATTTATTCACAGTCATTTTCAATTAATTACCACCAATAATGGGAAAAGAGTTTAACAGTTGTCAATAAATCAGCCTCATGACTTCTATCTTGGCAGAACTGCTGCAGCATCTTGAGTTTACAAGCTGATTAGAGCAATAAACGTGGGCGCTCAAATAAAAACCACGCCGCATTGTAAAAATAAAGGCCACAAACAGAATTTCACTGGACGTAAATTCTAACTGAGGCTTCCCACATGCGAGCAGCAAACTATACCTAGTAAAAAGAAAGTTAAAATACAAGAACCTTCATTTCCAAGTTATTCTTTATATAATTGAGGCTATATGCTGGGAAATAATTCTGGAAAACAAGATAATAAATTATACACAAACTTTTGCCTCTTTTTGTAAACTAATTTATACTTAGAGTGGTTGAGAAAAAACTCAGTTAAAAATCAAATATTTATTCAATCTCACAGATGACCTCAAATGGCAGAGGTACAGTCAGATTAAAGATATGTCGGATGATGAAGTCAGCTGGACAGGGATGCTGGTGGGAAACAGACCAAATAAAAATCAGAGAGTTGTCATCACTTTGCTCCATGTTGAATTGCTAAAAGAAAAAGGAGAGCGAGGGAGCTGCTTTGATGAGCGGGTGACGAGGGTTTTTACAAGAACCAGTGAGACGTTTGGTTGAAGAACTTCTCTTACTATGAAACCACCGTGGCCTCACAGGAACCTTTTGTTGTGCAACCAAACTAAGATCGATTTCAATGTCTAATCGGCCATTCATGTATTTATTTTATATGTCAAACAAGAAGTATCTTAGTAAGTTTCTTAAAAACACTCCTAATCAAAATATCTTCCCATGTAAAAAAGGAATTACATTAAATAGTAAGTAAAGAGAAATTGGCTGTTGATTTGTTTGATGAATGTCACAATATCAACTGTCCTATATTCTTTTTTTAATAATATTTGTTAATTAATAATTCTTCAGTAGGTGTGGGGATGAGGGTATCGTACCAGTTTGTCTTGCTTGTTTGTTTTATCTGTGCTTGTGTCATAATTTGCTATGTTTTGTATGTGTCTTTATTCCATTTGTAATGTTTTGTTTTGTTTTGAGGAACCCTTAAAAATTTCGCATCTCAAAGGACATTCCACTAATAAACAAATCTATCTCTATACACTCTAACGATCATAAGTCTTTTTCAAAGATTTGCAGCTGCAATTTTATGAGTCTAAAAACCAACATGTAGCAGAGAACTACAAACTAGATGCATTTTAAAAGTCATTACAATAAGCAGTGGTAAAAAATCTTAAACACCCAGACTATTAATGCCGCTGACTATTTGCATTTTAGGATAATTGGTCTCAGAGGTAATTTAGACAGTGTGGACAATGGATTGTTTCCAAAGCAGAACACTAATAGAACAGGAGTAGAAAAATAAAAGTAAATCACTGAATCCTTTGTTAACAAAAACTCGTGTGAACTTCAAATCATTTCCAAAAAATTCCACAAAGAGGGTAAATTGATGAACTAAATAAACTTGTGCCAGGTAATGAATACAGGACAAAAGAGCATATACTGTAAATCACAACAGTTGCAGTTTTCAAAAATTATTATGAGTAGAAAGCACTTTAAAGCAAAAGTAGAAAAAAAATTGTACCACGGCACAGCAGTCATAAATAAAACGTAAAAGAGGACAATTTATTGTTTAAACAAAAGGATGGCCTACTTTGGCGATAAGTTCAGCATGGTCTCTTATCACTCTGCACAATCGCCTGTCAGAGCACAATAACACCGTCCATCATTTGCAAGGTCTTTGCTCTTTAAAGCAGCCACGTTCGACAGAACGCAGATATGACTGATGAATGATTTTGTATAAAGAAGTATAAAAAGCAGAAAAACAGCCAGAAAAAGGCAATACACCAAGTTCCCTTGTTCCTTGGACAGAAAACTTCTGAATAGCTTTTTTTATTGTACAATGTTAACAACAAGAGATTGTTGATCAAATACTCCAGAAATCTAACATATTTCATATAAATAAGTCTCCAAAGAATTCGGATGAGCCTCAAACTTTCAAAAGATGTCTTCTGAGAAATCTAAAAAGACAAGACTGATGATATGAAGAGCTGTGGAGGGAATTCTAACCAAAGGGAGAAAATAAAACACAAAGTAATTTGTCACAATTCAACAAGGTGATTATGTTTCTCTCAAGAACAGATCTAAGAGCAGTGGATGATCTCTGCAGCAAAAACACCAACATAAGCTGGATTAAGTGCATTAACATCAAAAGTTGGGTTAGACAAAAACTCATTTCACTCCATCATCATCATGTTTCTAATAATGTGCATTATGGTGTAAAAAAGGGTTCTTCTGAACTTTCTTTTGAGTTTAAAAGGCAAGTCAGTCTAGGAATGTTTTTTTTGTGAGTCAAACCAAGAAAAAGTTGTGTATTAATCCAAGTATTGCTTTCTTGTTTTGCCTTTACGTAGTCCAACATTTTCTATTTTTTTAGACTTGATAGTTCATTATTGATTGGTTTACTCTGACATCCACCGTTAGAAACTTGTGACTTCATGTAATGTGAACAGTTAGCAATATTATCAACAGGTTAAAACTATATTTAGGATGTAAGAATTCCCCTACTCTCCCAATCAGCTTTAATATGCCTTTCAAGTTGTGTTTAGCAATTACCGGCTGTCTGCACTCTTGCTTGGATTACACCCAGAGAGACAACATGTCCAGCTTGATGACGCAAATATTTTCACCCCTGCTGGCAATCCTACTGCTATTCAATCTGAAAACGAGCCCATCTTCAGTGTTGTTTACTCGCAATCACGTGCATTCACTTGGCTGCTTCTGACAGTTATTGGCTGCTTGGTAACTAGACACCACCTGGAGAAAGTCAGGTGTACCTATCCTCCAATCATATCCAGACATGTTTTTTTGTGGCAAGAAGAATTTATAAGAGTAATATAAATCTCGAAAAAAAAATTATATAAATTTGTCCAATTGATTTGGGTTCATTCAGGATTAAATTCAAATAACTGATTTTAAGTCAATTTATTTTACATTTCTTAACTTGTTCTTATTATATTAATATGTAACACATTGAATTTTCTTCAAAGGCTTTTGTTACTTCCTTTTGTCCTTTCATTACCGTGTTTTTCTTCGGCTTTAATTTAGCTTTAATTGCTCTGTGAGTGTTCTCTATCCTCAGTAGACCAATCTACACCAACAAAGGTTAATTGAAGTGTGGATGACAAAAGCAAGCCTCAGCTCACACTGCTAACTCTCTTAAACACACAATCTACGTAGGCCACTGTGGGGTGGGTGTAACCACCGCAAAATAACCACAGACACCGAGGAAAAATGACTGTTGCCGTGGAAACACCATTTAAGAAACCCACGATCTTGAGTGTATGATGCCTTCTGCCTAATTTGCCAAAATTCATTTATCATTCCGATCCATCCCCAGGCTTCAGTTGCAAAATCATTAGCAGGCTTCTAACTGCTCAATAAAGTATGCATGATTATCGTGTTTATGCATGTAATGACTTTAGTTTGCACCAAAAATTTCTCAAGAATGCAACTTTGCATTAAACTGTTCAAAACAATAAAAACTGACAAACAGCTATTGAGCATAGGTTTTATTGTGCATGAATATTCAGTGTCTTGTGCGCACCATGTCTGATTTAGTATATTTAAAATGTTGTACGTAGAAGAAAAGTTTTCCTTTAGAACAAACCTGTGTTATTTATGAATCATTACCACACACGTGGCCTCGTTTTGTCCAAATTCAATAAACATTGATGAAGTTTTAAATGCCACAGCAAGCAAAACATATTTTAACGTACTCAATTTTTGTTAGAAGCAGAGGCATCTTTAATTTCTAAATATGCATTTTGGAAGACTGTAGAACTGTAAATTTTTTGGTCCAATTGATGCTGTTTAATTGCTGCATAAATTGCACTGAAGTGTAATTTTGAACAAAAAATTCAGGGTAAAATAGAGTTTAGAGCAAAACGTTTTAACTCTGTCAATGTATAGCATTGATAACCAAGCATAATTGTATCCATTAATAACTGAGAAGAAAACATACAAAGCAGGAAATTTAAAAAAAAAAAAGAAAACGCAGCTCGTCTTTGGGACAGTTTTTCCATAATTAACGGTCGGTTTTTTTTTGTCTCTCGCTTTCTTACAATCTTTTTTTTTTTTTTATAAAACTACTTTTACCTCAGTCTATTGTAACATTCTGATAAGTCTTGCCATATCATCTTTTTTTTCTCCCCCCAAGATGCAAAAAACTCAACGACACTGCCGTCTTTTAAAATGTACAAAGCGATGCCTGCAAGCTAGTTGAGGCAAGCAACTCAAGCTGTTCTCCTGCTTCCTTTTGTGATCCAACTCACACTCTATGTGCCACTCAATTCGACGGTCCCATCCAATCTGCTCAGGCTACTGGAGCTCCAAAAAGGATAGGATTTTTTTTTTTTATTTTAGAAAAACTTTATTCTTTCTATAAATATACGATGAGCTTTCTGACTGAACAAAGTCTGAATAAATTTCGCACAAGAACACTTTGTTTCTATTGATGAAAAAGAATTTAATTGTCTTTTTACCACTTTAAAAGCGAGTTGGAGCATCTCCTGCATGCTGAAGGGCAGGCCATCATTCTGATTAATGAATCAATTATTGTTCTGACTTGTTCAGTTTTCCTTAAAATCATGCACTATCCCATGAAGACCAGAGTTTAAGTTTGAATGCTCTAAATACATTTTTTTTCTTACAGCAATAATGTGGCTAGATCCCAAATTTTCCCATTATACACAAACTTATTAACCAGCAGTCAAGTAGAAACTTGAGGATAAGCAATGTAATTTGACAGCTTGTTTTTTCATGTGTTAAATTTTGAAAAAAAACTAAATATATCTTTTTTTTAGTTCTTAGTCCACATTACATTTCCAAAGTTGGACATTTTTGGATGATTTCAACCGTTTTAAGACATTTAGCATACAAACGTACAACATAGTTTAGCATAACGGTTGGGGACAAGCGCCAACACTGAGGATAAAAGTGTTCTAGATTTATTTAGCAAGACATAAGCATCCTGAAGCACAGGAATTTCATAAAACCTAACATATGAGTAGGTAAACAAATCAAAGCCAATCATAAAACTTTGCTTTTTGTAGCTGTACTCTTACATAACACCTGATTAGCAGGGTTACCAAATGTTATTTGCATTAGTGTTTCATTTATCAGTAGTTCAATAAGCTGTGAGATAATAATTGTTGTTTTCTCATATTGTTCCCTTCATACAAAAAGAAAAGCCCTTTACAATGCAGGCTAATCGCCATGCACTTTTGTTCAATGCTCGCTATCATCTTCCCCTGCAATTACTACGAATGTGGATTAAAGGGATGAAACAAAAAAAGACTATTTAATGACTAGCTGACATTGCTTAAGAGGACCAGTTGGAATTGCACTGAGTTAAACAATCAGCTAATTAGAGTACTGGATAAACAGAGTGGTTGGATATGTTTACTCATGATGCAAACACATTTGGAAGCAGCGTGCTGATGCTGCGCTGAAGCAGCAAAGAGTCTGTTTGGGGGGATGCAAAAAAAAAAAACACTGATGCAAGTATCAGAACAAAAAAGTTTTTTTTTTAAAAGGAACAAAGAGACTCACACTTTGAGTTTGTGTTTTTACAGGACAAGCTTTGATGTATCAAAACGTAGACTTTGCAGACATGTACTCCTGTTGCACCAAGCACAGCAGGACAGTTTCACTGTCAGTGTGAAAGAAAAATTACATCTGCAACCTAAAGCATCGTGCTTGCATAGTGCCTTTGAGCAGAAGGGGAGAGAGCATAAATGTTGCGCAAAAGGGTGGAGCGAATTCGCTTACATCCAAAGTCATGCATTATGAAGGAGGTAATCATCATCATGGCAATTTCAAAGTGGAAGCTTTTCAGAACAGCAGGAGAGTGGGGCATTAGCTGTTCATTAGGAAACAGGCAGGGAGCCATGAACACATTGATTAGGTCTGCATGCAGCGACATGACCCATGTCTGTGGCCTGTGGACATCAGAAAACCACTGTCTCTTCTTTAATGAACTGCCAATATGGCATGTGCACCTAATTTATCACTTATGAAATACGTATAAAGCTCTACTGAAATATGGATAGTGAACTGATTATCTAACATTAACTTACTAATATTGCGAGAAATAAAATGTTAAAACTATGAAGTCAAGTAATTGAAAGAAAATTTTCTGAATAATTCTATTTGTACATACACAAAAAATAGGTATTTTATTTCAAACATAATAATTTTCAACTGTCTATAGTAAAAATCTAACTAAATGTGGGTTCTTAACAATGTAAACTACACAAGTTTCAGTTTAGTTTCTTTCCCAGCTTTTTAACTTTGTATTAGTATAGCTTAGTAAATCATTAGCTGCCATAATCATCCAATACGCATTCTCAAAAGCCAGATACATATTTCAAGCTGACACAGGAAAACTGAAGATATGATGAGGACAACAATTAGTTATTTTGTACATTTTATGTTCTCGTCATTTCTCATTTCAAGCCGACCTTCTCTTGATAGTATAAAATCTATAATATAAAATTAAAAAACACAAGTGTTCAAAAACTTCTACCTTTTGCTTTTCCTTTTAGTAGCGACACAACAGGTAAGCCTTCCTCTAAACTCAGCCTTCTTCTGTTCCCTCTCTCTCCTCTGTCATACATATAGCACATCTTATTATTGTCTTACAGTGCTTGTACATGTCCTGTACTGCTCTAACATACTTTTCTGCCACTCCAAGTCTTCTTTGTGTGATACCACAGATCCTTTCTAGGGATCCTGTCATGAGCTTTCTAGAGCTTCCTTACCCTCAGACCTTCCCTGTACTTCTTTATCAATATTCTCAAAGCAAATAAAGCATCTTTATTGTTATTTTTAGCATGAAACCATACTGCTATTTATGACAATTCTATCAGTTTTAAACAAAACAGAGGAATTTTTTGAGCAGGATAAAACAGTTTTGAGCAATTTCTGAGTTTTGCATCACATAAGAAAGTTATTTTCACATTAGTTTTGCATATAGTCTGTTTTCTAAGCTTTCAATGTCCTGTTTTAAGTTTGACTCTTGTCTCATCAACTTTTCTGTATTTACTATTTTTTTACCCGCTGCATTGTGATGACCACTGGGGTTGTCTTTCCCTCAGAACCTGCCGACTCTCTGCAGTAGCTCTCCTCGCTAGCATGAATTAATCTTATTTGCCAAAAAAGCTCCAGCCAGTTGGCAAGTCCTGTGAAAAAGTAAAACTGAGTATGTCCTCCCACCCGAACGCTCCGCTCAGAACATTAAATTGTGTAATTCTCTTCCTCTCCTGTCACTGTCAAATCTGATTCCCTTCCTTTGCCATCAAAAGATGAGATTTTTCTCCAGTTACTTTTCTTGTGATCCTATATTCTCCCACCTAAAGCACTCAGAAGAGTTTCTTCAAAGTCAAACCACAGTTTGAGTTGAGGTCTTCCTCCGAGACCAAAAATGCCGCACAGGGATTCTCCATGAGTGTGTTTCTAGTTTGTACACCAATAAGTTGTACTATTTTACACTCCTCAAAGGAAAAACACAGATCACTCTGAAAATTAATATATACAAACAAAACCACCAAACAGTTAAAGAAACCCATTGTTTTCTTCATTGTAACCTTTCATTCAGGCAGTGATGAGCATCTTCCATACCAGTAAAAGCTAATTACACTGCTTTCAAGTCATCAGCCAACTACATCTACATTCAGTGCTCTCTTGGTACCCGCTTTCCCATAAACAGTGCATTTACACAAGAACTGACTTGTGACTCAGAGGACATCTGGGTTTTGTTATCATGGCAACCTCATTGTCTCTTCCATCCTGTCCATTTATCTGCTAGTAGGTGTTTGAGTGTGAAGGCCAGTGATTGGGATTACATGGCTCTCCAAGCAGCTGTAAAACATGACTTATGATACTGTGGTGTTCAAGATACAACAGCGGCTTCTACCCGATTGAAGAAGGATATGTTGGTTTCAGCAGAGCGGGGTAGAATTGATCTGTTAGAAACTGGAGGGAAAAAACAACCACATCACCAGAAGCAGTTTCCTTTTCATGTACTGCAGGGGAGCTTACGACTTAAGCCCTCAACCAGTTGCACAACAAAACATTCTCAACGGGCAAAAAAGGGTACTGGGGAGGAGAAAAACAGATTCAAACAACGCCATCGCGCAGAGTCGTTTTTCTCCGTTACTTGTATTCCCTCATGTGAAAATATGACAATACAATTAGCATTCCGTTTCAGCTGAACGTCAAACCTGCAGGAAACGGGCGAGGATTCACGAGAAAACCTTGACATTTCCATTTAAGACAGGGCATCAATTTAAAGGCAAATTAAGAGGTAGAAAAAAAACCCACCATCAAAATGTCACATCATCGTTCATTATGTGTAAAGCTGGAAAACGTCAATGGATACTCAAGTGTTGAGCAAAAGAAATGAAAAAAATCCCATCAGCTCAAGCTGAGCCAACAATGATTTGAATCTCCCAAAAGAAGATGTTTAGCTATGTTTGCTACATTTGCCCTTAACTCATCAGAACTAATCTTTCATTATCATCAAATTCACCCATGGGCAAAGTTGCAAATATAAATTAGGAAAGATGAGGGAAGGTGAAAATATTTTATCCTGTTCAAACACCAACTTTTATGTTGCATTTGGTTAAATTATTTTAAACAGGTAAAAGTCTGTGATGACTAGCAAAGGCTTTCATACGACAACAAAACAAATAAGAAGAAACTTTAAGTAAGGATCACTTTTGGGCTATCATTTTAGTCCATTTTTTAAGGCATTTCTAGGTCTCCGGTATTTTATTGTCTTTCTACAATGTGGTTAAAATGGTTAAAATAAAAAGTCCCTATACTAGGGCTGTGTCAAAATAGATAAGGCACACAGACAATAAGTTTGGAAAGACAAAAACATGCCAAACTAGAAAAAAAAAAAAAGGGATAAAACTTGAATATGTGAACATTTCTAAAGCTCTCAATTTAATAGTCGACCCATGTTTTCACCCTCATCTATGATCACCAGCTGTGGAGGGCGACCAAAAGAGCAAGATCACAGATACAAGCAGCCGAAATGGGCTTCCTTCGTAGGGTGGCTGGGCTTTCACTCAGAAATAGAGCGAGGAGTTCTGCCATCTGAGAGGAGCTTGGGGTAGAGCTGTTGCTCCTCCGGGTTGAAAGAAACCAGATGGGGTTGTTTGGGCATCTGGTTAGAATAGTTTAGGACAAAGTCTGGAATAATAAAGTAACACAAGGTTCATTATCATGGAAAACTGTCGTGTCAAATGATGCTTTCATTTTCCAGAAACATATTCTAGCTGTAAACATTTGAACAAGTCCTCAAAGATTTGTTGCAAGTTACCACTTATACCTTCTTTACCTCACACACTATCAGTAATAAATAATTAATTTCAGTAATAAGCAAGTTTTCTCGTTCAGTGTTCCGTTCATTTTTAAATGCTAAGTTTTTTGTGGCCACGCCTTGTGTTCTCCACCAAGCCCACATACCAGTGCAAGCAGGAAGTTGTATTTTTTTACTTTTTTTTTTGTTCGAGATGTATTCTGCACCAAAAACAAGTAGATAGAAGAGTATGTACTTGCTTTGCTAATTTACTTGCTCATACTGCATTTATTACTTCAAAATAAATTTACACTGAGCTGTGTACGTATGTACAGCAGGACTAAGCTGGGAGCAAATAGGAGAGAAAATCAGTGTCAAACCAAAAGTGAAACTGAATAAATGTAGTTGTAAGCTTTTTGGGGGGAGTTTTGCCCTTCTGAGCTGACAAGAGGCAACATGTGTTGCCATACATGCTATGAGAAGAATTTTTTTACCCCAATGAACCACAATAGAACTGATAATTGCATTTTTATTTGCACTAACCAAACTGAATTTGTTATCCTGTATTCTAGTGTTGCCCTTGGAATATGACAAGTCTAACACGACTTCCTCCCACAATAAAGCACAAATGTTAGATCAATGCTAATTCTAACCACAATCTCAGCAGGCAATCATCTGACAATCCCGCAGTGATGTCCAGGGGGATGGTAAGCCCTTCACCATCCCCTTTTAAACATTATATTGATGACCTTTGACATTGTAAGAGGTGACCTGATGGGTGTATACGAGATGAACATCCAACTGTGTGATAGGGTCCCTGTGTTTAATGGTCAGAGGTCAAGACAGGTGCCAGTGGAGCTGCCTTCTCTGTCAAGTGGGGAAGAATCATGTGACAGAAAGAAGGTGCGGCAGGATGGCCAGACGAATGCGGGGGATGTCCTTCATATGACAGCGGCATCAAGCCAACTGAATTTATTTTGTGGTTATTGTTTCACAAGCAAAAAAAAGAAAATCCACAATATCTACACATTGATCATTGAACTATAATTATTTTCATCTAGAGCCTCTATAGAGATCCGCTTTGAAGAAGCATTGATATTATTAGGAAAATGGGATGTTATCTTACGATTTAGTTTATGAAATTTTCACCGCTAGAGTAATCTCTAAATTCATTAAACAAATTGGACTGGCAGGGATTATTTGATCCAGTTCTACAGGAGATCAAATTCTGACTGGAGGCTTTTAACATAAATTAGTGGATGAAATACTTAATGTTTGAATATATCATTAAGAGCAATGATCATTAAAAAGTAAACTGCCCTGTAGGGTTGTTTTGTTTTTTTTTCTTTCATTTTTTGGTGTGTAAGTCGTGTGGTAAAGAGAAGACCAAAGCCACCATCTAAACAGGTTATTTCAACATGCTCCAGTGAGTGCATCATCAACAGATTCAGGCCGCCCGCGGCATAACATCTCCCCTGCTGGTTTCAAATCTAATCACAGATATTGAAAAAGTCTAACCAGTAACAAACTGGGAGAAAGCAACAGAAAAAATGACAGGTCTCTTTCACAACCTCAACCACACAACCTCTGAGCCTGATCGAGAACTAGACACCTCAACTTTGAAATACAATTCACCACCTCTCTGCAGCTGGACCTATCTGTTCAGTGCCACCTTTACCATTCGTCTTGCGTGACATGTCTGACAGTAATGCAGCCATCCGTCAGCAGCGATGTGTTTCGATGTAAATCAACAGCAACACTCGATGAGCGCTGTACACCACACCCACAGAGCAGTAGAAAGACTCAAGCAGAAATGTAGAGAATAAACCAAAGGCAATGAGGTACAAACCCAAAGAGTTCATTTGCAAAAACAGATAAATGACATTTTAAAAACAAATTGAATTAAGGGTTTTAAAGTAGTTTTTCCGTAGCTCAAATTTCAATACCTGAATCCATTTTATTGCAACATTCAATACAACCTGTTGAACTGGGTTACAAGTCTTGTTTTGATGCAGAAATCTCTGCATGGGAGATGGGCTGTGATTGTTTCCAATGTAGATAGATGACAAATCAGCTCCCAAGTTTTGTAATCTAACCTATGTGGTATTTTGATCACTTCTCCAACCTGCAACAGCTTCTAAATACTGTAAACATGGTGTAACTATGGTGTAAATTGACTCAAAAATCTCCAACCCACATGTAAACTCTTTCTTTCTAAGAAATGTTGAAAGTAATGAAATCATGGACATTGTAAACAAATTCAAGAATAAGACATCAACTGATTGTTTGGGACTGGATATGAAGTTGTTGAAAGAAATTATTTTTTGTGTTGTTCAGCCTTTCACTTACATATGTAATCAATCTTTTAATACTGGTATTTTTCCATCAAAAATGAAAACTGCAAAGGTGATACCCATCTTTAAAAGCGGAGATCAACATAAATTTACAAACTATAGGCCCATCTCATTATTAACCCAATTTTCAAAAATTTTAGAAAAACTCTATGCAAAACGTCTTGACAACTACCTGGATAAGTTCAATCTTATTAGTGACTTTCAGTTTGGTTTCAGGTCAAATCGGTCAACCTCAATGGCAGTCATGGAGTTAGTGGAGGACATATCTACTGCAGTAGATAAAAGTGGATACACAGTTGGAATATTTATAGATCTGAGCAAGGCCTTTGACACCATTGACCACAAATTGCTTTTACAGAAAATGAACGGATATGGTGTCAGAGGTCTTGCTCACGACTGGCTGAAAAGCTATCTCAGTGAAAGAGACCAATATGTGCAAATGCAAAACTTTGAATCCAAAAAACTAACTATTACTCATGGTGTTCCGCAAGGTTCCATTCTGGGACCTAAGTTATTTATAATGTATATAAATGACATTTCAAAGCAACTTAAAAATATGCACTGCATTTTATTTGCCGATGACACCAGTCTGTACTTCTCTGGACCTGATCTCAACCTGCTCTTAGACACTGCCCAAAAAGATCTTGAAATACTAAAAAAATGGTGTGATTATAACAAATTATCAATAAACTGGGTCAAAACAAAATATAGTGTTTGGAAACAGAAAAATAGATGAATAAACTACAATACAAATTGATAATACTGAAATAGAGAGAGTCACATATATAAAATTTTTGGGCATCAATATTGATGAGAAATTAAATTGGAAGGAACATGTAGCCTATCTCAAAACTAAAATATCTAAAACTGTAGGAATACTGTGTAAATTTAAAGACATCTTGGATCAAAACTCTTTACACTTACTATATAACTCTCTTATATTTCCTTATTTGTGTTACTGTCTAGAAATTTGGGGAAACAATTATAAAACAACTCTACAACCCATTTTTCAGTTACAAAAAAAGGCAATCAGAATTATTAACAATGCAAATTATTATGCTCCTTCAAACCCTTTGTTTATAAAACTAAATATAATCAAATTACCGGATCTAGTCGACTTCACAACAGCAATAGCAATGTATAAAGTCCATAATAACCAACTTCCAGAATGTATTCAAAACAGGTTTAAAGTTAAAGAAACACAATATGACCTAAGAGGAAAAAATCTGTATCAACAAAATCTGGTCAGAACCAATAGAAAAAGTAGATGTGTATCAATCAGAGGTGTAACTCTATGGAACAGTCTAGAGGAATCTCTAAAAAACTCAACCTCCTTAAAAACATTTAAAATAAAGTATAAAAACAAAATAATAAATGATTATAAAACACTAGAAATATCAACTTAATTAGTAAGAAAAAATAAAACACAGGGGAAACTTGGTTGGTAAAGATCAGGTCCAGAAAACTTTATTTTTTCTACTTTTTTGTATATGTGTTCATGTGTGATTGTTATTATTATGTTCAGGACGTACTGTTTTTGTCATTATTATAATTTAAGTCCAGTCAAATGCTTGTTTTTTAGGTCTTTAATAGCTTTGTAAAATGGGGTTAGGCTTAAAATAAGTTTCTTTTTACTTCTGCCTAAACCCCTTTTTCAGTCTCTGTTTGTTTGTTTTCTTTGTTCTTTGTTAAACATGTAAAAAACACTGAAAAAAAAATAAAAATAAACTCAAACTCAAACTCAACTACTTCGCGGATTTTCAGCCATCTCAGCCGGTTTTGGAACTGATCTACCGCAATAAACGAGGGTTCACAAGGTAAAGCAGTTTTGGTTATGAACATTTACTGAACCATAGCACATTGACACAACAATATAAAAGTAGGCAAGCATTTATTTATTTTTCATAATATAGATGTACATTTACAGTTTGTAGAGATGTATCACTATGTGATGTTGTGTGTAATATAGTTGTACTGTACATAGATTCTATTGAACAGTTTAAAGTACTCTTTTTTTCTATTTTGTTTTTAAACAATTTGATATTTTGTTCTCATAAAAAAAAATACTTTTATGAAGAAAAAAGCAGAAAAAAGAAAGAAATTAGGATTGCATCAATCAGTCAACCTTTTCATAGGATTCAATTTTTAAAAAATGGTTTGTAGATTTTGTGTGACCAACTTAAATGCCAAAAGTATTAATTACAAATCTAAAAATATATTTGTTTTTATCAAACTGAGATGAGTAACAGTAACTCAATTTAATCACTAGTTGCTCGTTATTCTGTTTGAAAATGGAGGGCAAAAGCAGTTCATTTCCAAACGAGAACATTCGAATGTTTCTAGAAGTCTGTCAATTTTTAACATCCACATTTCATTCATTGTCTGTGCATGACTGGATTCATTTAATAGCTTACTACAAGTAGTTTATTTTGCTGTCTACCTAAATCATGTCTTATCTTCTTTTTTTTGAAAAAAAAAAAAAAAAACCCAAATTGAAAAATAGATTTTACTTCTTGCTACTTTCTGAAGAACCACTTCAGATTTCTCAACTTGACTCAGGAAAGAGAACAATTATTTCTATTTCCATCTAAGCCTCACAAACATCAAGAAGCATCTGTGAGAGACTCTGGCCTAATTCTCAAGTCAATTGTTTTTATGTTGAGTGGATAAATGTGTGTCATTATAAGGACAGCTCTTCAGTGCAGTTCTGGGACAACACGACTCATGTTGAGTCCCCAAATAATCGGATCCACTGCAGGCTCAACACGTCTTCCTCATCAGCTTGCACCTCCTTTCCCATGTCCATCTGTCTTTCTGTACTAAAGCATGAGTTATGATGAACGAGCTTCTTTTGATGACAGGGAAGCGCCCTTGCTCAAAGTCACAGCCTCAAGTGAGTTATCACACTTTGGCTACCAGCTCTCTCTACCCTCAAGAGGAAGGACACAGTCCACCCATTCATATACTATCATGATCACAGTCACACACAGATGAGTTTAGATTCCCACCACTTTAATTGTGAACCTTTTAGACATTCATTTTTACCATCTTCATACTGGTGTGTGTGAATGTGTGCAGTAAAGATAATTAAGCTTCTAAACCAAGTACAACTGAATTATAAGGTATATAATTATAAAAAAGAGCCTTTAAATATTCAGTTTCATTTTTGACCCTATGAATCTCCCCCTCTTTTTACTCATTTGGGCGTGTGTATGACACAGCATATGTTTCGTTTGAGGCTGCAAAAACCGTGTACCGTAATTTCACGACCATTAGGCGCACCGTACGAAAAGGCGCCGCCTCAGTTATGTGCGCCATTGCTGTATTTAACACACACATAAGGCGCACCGTACGAAAAGGCGCAGTCTCAGTCACACACCGCCTTAAAACAACACACACGCAAGCATGCAAATGTGCGTATTAAAAAATAGATCGGGAGCAAAACCGAGTTTGGTTGTAATTTATTTAAGTAGTAACGATACTAAACAAGCACATTACCGGTAATAGTCTTTATTCAAATTTGTCATCCTCTGTTTTGGAATCGAACAGCTGCGCAAAATCCAACAGAGCAGGTCCACTTCGCTCCTCGCTGTTAAAGTCACTGTCTGTACTGTGCGGCTCCTCAGAAAAGATACCAGCTTTTGCGAAAGCTCGGATAACAGTACCTGCAGACACGTTAGTCCAAGCATCTACAATCCATTGGCAAACTGTAGCGTAACTCGCCCGGCGCTGCCTTCCACCCTTCGTGAAACTGTGGTCTCCTTCGGTCATTCATCGCTCCCACACCGCTCACACTTCACTCTTTAACGTTCTCATGTGTTTTCTTTCAAGTCCGCCTCGCGGGCACCGCGTTTTCTTTTAGGTCCGCCTTTTCTCACGAGCACCGCGTTTTCTTTTAGGTTCGCCTTTTCTCACACACAAGGCGCACCGCACGAAAAGGCGCACCGCTCATTTTGAAGAAAATCTAAGACTTTTATATGCGCCTTATAGACGTGAAATTACGGTAAATTGCATCAAGTTGTTTATATTCTTATTTTGATTCATTTACTCACTCCCTGTGAGGTCGAAGTGTGAGCAGAACACGTGCATGCTGTAAAAACACTTCTTGCTTACAATAGAATTTCGGAAGGGTAGAGAACAACAGGTGGGTTTGAAGAATATCCGGGTGTTAAAAAAATATTCGAATAACTGGACCTGGGACAAAATATTGTGAGTAGCCTGAGTCTACAATCTGGCATGTTTACCTTAATTTTACGTATGTTCATAAACGTGCTCTGTCCTATTCGTATAAATAAATGAATCTAAAATGATTTGACCACTCATCCATCCAGTTATCTGACTAGTTCTTCCAATAAATAAACAAAAAAAAATTTCACAGGTGATATCTAGTACCATTTCAGGTTGTGCTCAAATTAAATTTAATGGGACTAAATACTTTAGGTTTGGGGTAAAGTAGCAAAGATCAAACACATATTTTAGAGGTCAAAGTAAGGAGTTCTCTTTTTAATGTGCTTCTTTGATCAAATTAATAGATTAGATTTCAGTCAAGGTTCTTGAAGTGCATCACCAACATGTAGGCCTCCCACCTCAGAGCAAGCTGGAAAATTCATTAAAATGCCCTCTGTGGTGCCAAACATTAATAATGGGTTGAGTGAAAAACCCACAAAGGATTTTAAGTATCCATGTGGAGAACTGTCACATATTAAGCAAAATACAGCAAATAACTCTTTTATTCATTTGCTGATGAATATTACGCTTCAGGATTAGAGTAAAAGGCACATTATGGTTTTTAATTTAACCTTGAATATTAAAATCCCACTTAATTGATGCAGTTAAAACAAAACGTGAAGTGTGAATATTTAAACATACTAAAGCCAAAATTAGGTTGAGTAATTTTATTCATTTTACCAAAAGTTTAGCCGTTATTACAAATGATAAGGTTCAAAATGTGTCTCTTATCCTGGATGTTAATCAAATATTTACATCTGAGGAAAGGCAATGGAGCAAAACGGGAAGTAGCTTCATGGCCAAAACTAAATGCATTACTTTTTGTTTTTCAGACAAATAAATCTTGATAGAGTAATTAATTTCTACACTCAAACATTTACTATCAACTACCAAATTCTCTGTTTGTAAAAACAGTTTTACGATAATTTAACACAACAATCTTTTTCTTATAAACTGTTAAACTGACAAACTATAAACGCGACAATAGTATTTTTATACCTCACCCATTGATGGGTAATTGCAGCAAGTCTCAAATTAAAATAACATAATCTTGCTAAATAAATATTAACATAATGTGTAATCAACTTTATGCAAGAAAATTATATATAATATATTTTAAACCTTTTAGTTTGCCGGCCCAAATACAGATTCTATTTCTTTTTGACGAACAGAAAAACTACGCTTAAACTGGTACAGCTTAAAAGAATCTATTTACTTCAGTTACAAACTGGGTTTTTTTTTCTGGAAAAACAATGAGTAAACAGGAAGAACACTGATTAGCAAGCAATTTTATGTAAATGAGGAACAAATAAAGAATTCTTTTGTCAAATTCTTGCTCCTCCAAAAGTATTACATTTTAACAACATTCATCTTTTTTCTATACTGCTTCTTTAAAGGCACAGCTACACTGGCTGTGGTGTAGCTGCTTAACTGCCTAACTGAGCTACAAAGCAAGAGACAAGGTGCACCCTGAACAAGTCACCAGTCTGTTGAAGGGGACAATCTCATATTGTCCTTGCTCCACTAGGCTATTTTAGAAAAACTAATCAACCTGACTTATGTGTTTGGTGGCCTTTTATTTTTGCCCTGAAAGAATCCACATACACAGATATGTTTTAGGAAGTGATACAAACAATATTTGTCATCATTACTAAACCATAAAGTCGTAATTAGGTTGGAATGTTCTCTTGTCAAAGTAGATTGAGAGACAACCTTTGTTTTGCTGAAGCCGCGAGAACATTTTAATATTTTATTTTATCCGAAACTTAGAGAACAGTAAACACACCACCAGCATCTCATCTGACTGAAAGTTGGCACAAAGCATCTGGTGTTTTCACACCCGGTGGGGGGAAACAACATTTGACAAAAGAAAAGCAAAGTAAGTTGGTAATTAATGCAACAGCTCATTATGTCAAATTCTATATCACTGCGGGATAAAACTTTTTTTAATGAGGGTCTATTTTTGCTTGTGATTCAGACATCTGTTATCTCACCCACCGATCTGAAAAAACAAAGAAATGTAGTGTTGTTTGTTTGCAAGATTAAAAGAATAGTTACAAATACCAATGAGGGTAAATATACCCCTAATACATCTAAATATATATGTACACTGTATATATTTGGGAAGGCGATGGCTTGCTCGCGCACAGGAAGTTCACGGATTCGCATCCCACTGAGTTCACATCTAGGGTTCTTAGAGAAGATACCTAACCCGCTGTTTCTCCCACCATTGGCGCCGTTGCGGCAGCCTGCTGTGGTGTAATGCAGCAAACAAATTTCCCTGGTAAGGAATCAATAAAGTATACATTATTAATAAATATGCATTTGCCAATTAGTAGATGTCTCCACTAATAACCCAAATACTACAAATGGGGTAGGTAATTACCACTGATTAGAAATGGCAGATGGTTGCGCTTAGCTGTAGCAGCACTGGCATAAACATAGTAGCCACAGATATTCTTGAGCTAGGTGCAACTACTTAGCCAAAAGTTGGCAACTATTTTAAGATAAAAGCTAATAACATTGGTATTTTAAAAAAAATCTATTTTACACATTTTATCATTATTGTACATCTTTATTGGATATTTGATGAACCAAAGTAAAAAAGACATAAATAACCTTTTAAAAAATTTTCAACTAAGACAAATGTTTTTTTTTTAAATGGTGTGGGATTTTTCTTTGCAATTATAAAAAAAGTCACATTTTTAAACAATTCCAAAAATGGAATGAGTCATTTTTGAAAAAATTAAGTTATTTTTGCTTTTGATATCTCGCTTTTGAATACCACGCTGCATATATTGGCGACCATCTGTCTAATAAATTTTATTGTGGAGCAATAAAACACCACGTTCTGTCTCTAAAATTCACAAGTTCTTACCTACTTTACAACCAGTTGAGTTTGTGAATCCAATCCTACCTTTCCAACTACCAGGTACGAAAAAACAACTTTATCGCGACACCTGTTGTGCTGCAATTTTATGAGCAGATGTTAAAAATAAATTGCAGAGTAATGGAAAAAAGAAAGCTAAACTAAATGAAGAGGTGGCTGTAAAATTTGATTCCCTGATGGATTTATTTCTCTCCCATTAACAGTTACATAATAAGCTATAAAAACTAAAATAACAAGAATGAGGCAGATCAGATTTAAACTTGTCACAGGATTCGCAAGTGGAATTTTAAAATGTGAGTCAGTATGAAACAAATTAAAGAGAATAAAAACATTAATGAGCTATTTCACCCACTGAGCTAATGATGCATTAAAGAGCATTGAATATTGTTGCGCAAAAAAATAGATTTCTCACTTATTACATTTCAGTTAAATATCTCTTGAAAACGTTGATCAAAAGCAAGCGATACAATTTTTGTCAAACTTTTTTAGCAAATAACTAAACAGTGTTAAAATTGTGGTGTTTTATCATAGATATCATTATTGTGATATATGTTTTTTCCGTGTTACCCAGCACTAATTCTGCTGGTTTCTTTCTCTTTGCAGACTGTTAAACTTCCAAACATACACATATTGTCTGATATGGTATCTGCTCAAAACTGACAAATAGGCACAGCCGAGGGTCATAAAAACATATCTCATTTCAAACTACCCACTCACTCACTTGTTCTGTGAAATTTTCTTTCTCCTATCGCAGAGCAACAAAAATGTTGTTGTCAATGTTTTGTCTGTGCTATCTTATTCACAGCAAACAGCTCTGTTTTCTACCGCCACCAAAGCAAGCATCCTGTCACATATGGTGATCTTCCGAATTTACCACCACACACTGGGGCTGGGCAAACATGGCTACGAGCCTGAGGTCAGGACAAAATGCCTTGCCATTTGTCTTTACCAGATGAGAGGTAAGCCAGCCAGGCTGAACAGTACGGTAAAAATTATAGTAGCTACAAATAAAACTGTTGGTTATGCAGCTTTTTCTACATGAGCAAATGTGGAAAAAGTTAAGATAAATGCTTCCCCTGAGGCTTTAGATTGGAAAAACAACATCCAAGCAACACATTGGGATTGATAATGAAACATATTGAAAATCATTAGAACCAGGCTGCTTGCTTATCATGTCATTATCGGTTGGAAAAGGTTTAAGATGATTTACATTCAGCTCCACAGGCCAATTAGCAGGTAAGGAATTTTAAGAAGCTTAAAAGAAAAAATTGAGAAATTAGCATTGGTATGTATGTAATAAAGGTAATGAAGATCCTCAACAAGGTCACAGATTTGTATCCAAGCAAATAGTCCATTTCTTAAACCTGCACCACAGCATGCCTTGCTAATGAGAAATTAAAGTTAAATACCACAGATAAAAAATAGAAATATTCATGAGAGGTTGACTACTTTATTAAAAACTACAGTACTGAAACAAATAACATGCTTCCCTTCACATTTGATCACCCAACAACCCCACATTTAAAAATTCTTTTGTTGCCTGGGCCCTTTTGTATTACAACTCTTCGTGTTTTCTTTTCCTGGTCCTCATTCTTGCATTAGTAGATTATCTTGAATCGTCTAGATTGCGTGAATCCTCATACAGTAGAATGTGTTTTGGCAATGACATTTTCTACACACTACTGGGATAAGTGTAAATCAGGTAACTGCTGAATGTCTTCAAGCTGAGAATTATGCTGACTGTGTAAACAGAAAAACTATACTCACAGTTTGCTGCTGATCTCATCTTTTTACTCTTCTTTTAGAGGCTTTTATTCTTCTAACAGCGGGATTCCAAAACAACAAGCACACGCTTTTAAGAGTTCTAGTTTAAGTTTAATATTTTCTATCAGGGTCATTTTCACTACCTTGCTATGAGGGCAAATTTTGAAGCTAAATACTTAGCTGCAAATGAGGCTGTTTCTCTAATTTCAATTTTTCTGTCTGATGTTTTGATGTCAATGCATTTTAATATTCCATATGCATTTTTTGTATTAGGAAGCTCGTTTGTGAAAATTGTAAAACATTAACTATAAAAAATAAGAGAAATAATCTGCCCTGCTAATTTTTTAACTTTTAAGCTATTCAAATATGGATTAAATAGATATCTAGTCATTATTTAATCCCAAATGAATGCAATTGCTTTAACATTGTAAAAATCTCCTTTTTGTGGTGTAATTAGTGCTTATTTTGTGAAATTTTAAAGTAATAAAAGTTATTTTAAACTTTTAAAACACAAATTGTAAATGGTTTCAAATCGTTAATGCATAACATAAATCAACAAGGTAGCTTGTTAGAGCACGTCGTCATAGAAACTTCTCTCAACTTGGAGGAGTTAAGAGAAGCCAGATGGGGCAGTTTGGGCATCTTGTCAGGATGCCTCCCGAACGCATCGAGCGGCAGGTGTTTCGGGCGCATCCCACTGGGAAGAGACCCGAAGGTAGGCCCAGACTTGCTGGAAAGACTATTTCTCACAGCTGGCTGTGGAATGCCTCACGATGCTCCTGGGTGAGCTGAAGAATGCAGCTGGGCAGAGAGAAGCCCGGTGCTTCCCATTTGAGGCTGTTGCCTGGCCCTGGATAATCGGAGGAAATGGAACGTTCCTATTCCACGTATCAGTTGGCTGCTCAGACTGCACACTGAAACTGTGTGGGAAAGATGGTGTAAACTGATAAAGATTGCATAAAAAATTTAAGAAATTGCATGATTTTTGTGATGCAGTTGTTAAATTATTTTAGACATTTTTTTTAAAAAATCTGATTTCAACTTGTAGCTGTAGATTTTGTGTTTTGCCAAGAAGTGAGAACAAAGACTAGATCAGTTTTTTCCCAAGAGGAAATGCAAACAGTAAGGTTAAGCTAAAGATTCATATGCAAAGTCTGAAGGTTGTCTTAATCTTTTTTGTCTTTTCCTCATCTTTTCATTATTTCCTCAGGGATGCAAGTTCCTCAGAAACACTTCCTCCCGTTGAACTTCATTTCATCTCGCAGTATGAGAAAATAAAAGAAATTTGATGTTTGAATTTCAAGAAAATCTACAGTACCTCCCCATCCTCCGTACTCCAAAAGAAAACATCTCATTATTCATCCAAGCTGCTTCTAATATAAACCCATGACCGCTTTGATGGCAAAGATGCTATGCTAATTCTTCAGTGGATGAAAACAGTGGTTGCTTTTACTTTGAGTCAGCAACATTCTCTGGCTGGCGCTGCAGCGAAAACTTTTCCAAGATAAAGATATACATATGCATTCCAACTTTATCAAAGAAGCAAGTAGAAAATAAAAACATCTAAAAGAAGCTAATCCATATTCTTGATTTGTATGGATTTTTAATGATAGTAAAAAAAACTTCAGTAAAAACAAGTTTTTTCTTTGTTGTTCTTTACTCCACATGTATAACGAGGGTAATAGATTTTTACATGACTGCCACACACTACTGGCAAAAAGTCTGTCCTCATCTCCCTGCAGTTAGCTCATAATGTGCCTGCTTCAGCACTTGCCTTTCCCCTACAAGCTCATTAAAGTGCCACGCCATTCATCATTTTTGATTCACTCCTAAGAGGGAGGAAAAAAATGTTACAACCTCAAGTCTCCTTTCTCTGCTTCTAATACACACCCATTTCAATGTCAGCCAGGGCTGAAAGTAACATAGGAGATGAATGACGAGGATGTAAATAAGAAATATATGTGGATATTTCTCCTTTGCTTCATGCTCAGCCAGCCGTATCCTCGCTGATGGCCTATCAATCTTTCTCCAAACGATGTAAAAATTCAGATTCCTGCTATTGTGAGGTACAGGATGTCCATGCGACACATTGGCACATCAGTATGACTCCTGTCTGAACAGCGTCTGCTTGGCCCCGTGATTAGCTTCCATAAAAGAAGAACACCAAATGCTCAGTCTATTTTGGCACCATCAGCAGCTTCTAGCCAAAATTCTCCTTTGCCTCTCGGCTGTTGTGTTGCACCTTCTTTGCTGCTTTTTCAACAGCAAACATTTCCAACTAGTAAATGTTTAACACCATTATCACAATGGTTTTTGCAAAGTCACCACTCTTTGGGGGAAACAACAAAAATGTCTCGTATCAAAATTCAGCTAGTTTGAGCTTGAAAAAAAAATCCAATTGCAAGCATATGATGAAAGCTTTCATAATCTATCAATTATTGTAATAATTTTTTATTATGAATAAGACAAATACTTTAAAATGTGAAGTACAATAAAATTTTTAATTTTGATGCAATTTTTAAAAAAAATACGATTTACATCCTATGCTGGGCCTTTTTGATCAGGGAGCTGATGGACGGCTTCCACTTTAGGTTCTGTGTGATGGTAGTGCCGAGGAAGTAAAAAGAGTCTACAGTGGTGATGGGGGAGTCTGTCAGTGGGGGGGAATGGAGGATGTGACTTTTCTAAAGTCCATGATCATCTCCACTGTCTTCTGAGCGTTGAGCTCCAGGTTGTCGCTGCTGCATCAGGACACCAGCCGGTCTACCTCGATCCTGTAGGCCGACTCATCACCATCAGAGATGAGCCCGGTGTCATCCGCAAACTTGATCAGTTTGACAGAGTCATGGCTGGAGGTGCAGCAGTTGTTGTACAGGGAGAAGAGCAGGGGAGAGAGGACACAGCCCTGTGGAGATCCTGTGCTGATAGTCCGAGAGGTGGAGACATTCTACCCCAGCCGCACGCACTGCACACATCCCACCAGTATGAAAACTGGAAGTTGGCCCCGGACCCGCTGGAAAGACTATGTCTCACAGTTGGCTGGGGAACACCTCGGGATCCTCCTCAGTGAGCTGGAGGATGCAGCGGGGGAGAGAAGCCTGGGTTTCCCGTTTGAGGATGTTGCCTCCGCAATCCGGGCCCAGATACGCGGAAGACAACGGAATGGAAATAAGCACAAAATAAAAATAAATCTAGCAAATACAGAAGTTTTTACCACAGGAAAGTTGACACAAAAATGAAGACATTTATCTGATCGCTTGTGTGCTTTCCTGCCAGCCCTAAGCTTGTAACTCTGCTCAGCTTTTTTTTCCTTGCCATTCCTTATTTGGTCATTCGTATCACATAGATCTTTCATTCCACCGTCAACAGATTCACAACTACTTTATTTGCAATTATATAAGAAATGTCTTTACTAGACAGAGTACATGAGTTTTCTAAAACATACGATTTACTGTGTGGTAAAAGTAGGAAAGCTGGAAATTAGTGATTTATTATAAGACCATGAAAGCATCTGATGGCGTATCTCCAGCTACCACTAAATGTTCAATTAATCTCCATCCTAAAATGACAACGGAGCTAATCTATGCTGATGGGAGAGAGCATGTCCTTGCTCTCTGTTCAGGTTGTTAAAACCTCATCTGTCGTGGTGCGTTCAATTCATCCTGACACTTAAAATGAAATATCTTAAGTCATCGCTGATCGTTCACAAGCGCCACCAGTGTCACTCATCAACAAGAAAACCAGGCAGATAAGTTGAAAGAAACAAAAATAATGATGAGGAAGAGAATCCAAGTGAAGAATGCATGATAAAATGTAAAAAGAGAAAAGATTAGATTGAATAAGAAAATAGAAGGAAATGATGACAGCAACAGTGGTGGACACTATAAAAGCAGGATCAAAGGCGTGGAAACAGCTAGAAGGAGCCGACACACAGAGTGGCAGTGATAATGAAGAGCCGAATGGAGCGACCAAAGCTGGAGATGGAGTTCAGGTCCCCTGGGGCTAACTGTGCCCCCCTGTAGTATTCATCTGCACTACACCCAACTGCTTGTAATCAACCTAAATGAACTAACCTGTTCTCAACGCATCACTTCAAAGCTCCTGTGAAGATCCGCCACAAACATGTCTGACTTCTTTTCCACCACAATCCAATCCTGAAAAAGAAAAAGGGAGATTTCATTCGTCACTTGTGCCTCGAAAAGCAGCTGAATTCCTGCAATCATGGAGTATGTTCTACCAGCCTAGAAGCCATCCTTTTGTGGCTGAGGCATTAAAGTTGAGACCAATAAAGCTCTATACGTAAAGCTGCAGGGTAGCTTTAGGTGTGGTGGGAATGGACAGTAGTTGCTTCTGTTCATTAGATTGTTTTGTCAGCTTTCTTTTGCAGTTGGTCTACAGAGATGATCAGTTTCATCTCAGAGTTTGAGGGCTGAATTTATCCAATAGAACTTGTCTTGCAAAGAGCATTGTATTTACCTCGACAGAAAGGATATAAAAGAGAAAAAATGTCCCTTTCTAGGTACTAAGAGCTTCAAGTATTGGTTTACTTTTTGGGTAATCCTTCTGGAGCCAATGTAAGGTACTGCAGCGTGACATTCATGGGTCAGCTGCAACACAGTTACTCCAGCAAGTTCAAGGTTTAGTTAGATGAAGCAAGAGACAGACTGATCAGTTTGTGTTTGAAAAGAAAATTAGGATGTTACAAGAATGAAGCTCTTTCTGACGATTCAAAAAGCGAAGTCCTCAATTTGTTGTTTTTCTGTTCTGATCCTTAACCTACGTATGTTCACCACAAGAACAAGTTCACAAATACAAAAAAGTGGCTAAAATGCTTACACCGTAGTGTGGCTGGGATGTCGTTCAGGGATAACATGTTAAGTTTGCACAAGAGTAAGAATTTATTTTACCTAAACCCAGAAAAGGGTTCAGACAAAAGTGTTTATCTTATGTTGGACCTCATTTATGGAATAATATCATAACTAAAGACATAAAAGAATGTGTTTCAAATATTTAAAAAGAAAGTGTCACAATTTATTTTTGAAAGTTATTAAACTTTGTGATTTGTGTCTTTTTTTTCTTTTTTCTATCTTTTCTGTAAATTTATTTCAAGGTAACCTACTGTATGTTGTAAAAGCTAAGCTTTATTGGGCACACAAGCATTTTTTTTGCTTCTGCCTGTTCTTGGTCACCTGTATTATTTGAGTATGAGGATTTGTTTTGTTAATGTATACAGGCATGTGAGAAAATTAGGACACCCCACTAAATAATCAGCTCTTTATTTAGAAATGGTTCACATACCAATATCCAGTCATGTTTATATGTATTTTTCAAAAAGAAAGTGATTTGATTGCAATTTAACAACAAAAATGAACATTGTTTGACAAATCCAAAAAAAAAAAAAAAAATAAAGTATGTATTTTAATGGAGGAAAAAGTTAGGACACCCTACCCCCTAATAGCTCGTGTTGCCCCCTTTGGCTGATATAACTTCAACGAGACGCTTTTTGTAGCCTTTTACCAGTCTCTGACATCGATCAGGAGAAAGTTTGGCCCACTCCTCAATGCAGAATTCTTTTAGCTGTGAGATGTTTGCGGGGTGTCTTGCATGTACAGCCCGTTTCAAGTCACCCCACAGCATTTCGATGGGATTAAGATCAGGGCTCTGATTTGGCCATTCCAGGACTCTCCACTTCTTCTTTTTTAGCCAGTCCTTGGTGGATTTGCTGGTATGCTTTGGGTCATTGTCTTGTTGCAGTCTCCAGTTACGCTTCAGCTTTAATTTTTTGACAGATGGTTTCACATTTTCTTCAAGCACCCTCTGATACACAGTAGAATTCATGGTAGATTTTATGATGGTGAGCTGGCCAGGTCCTGCTGCAGCAAAGCAACCCCAAACCATGACACTGCCCCCTCAATGCTTCACATTTTGTATGAGGTTCTTTTCTTGGAAGGCTGTATTTGGTTTACGCCAAACATGTCTTCTGTTCTGGTGTCCAAATAATTCAATTTTAGACTCATCTGTCCAAAGAACCTTATTTCAGAAGTCGTGGTCTTTGTCTATGTTCTCTCTGGCAAACTTCAGTCTGGCCTTGATGTTTTTTTTAGAGAGCAAAGGTTTCTTCCTTGCACACCTCCCATGCAAGTCACACTTGTGCAGTCTCTTTCTGATCGTAGAGTCATGCACTTTCACATCGACAGTTGCCAGAACCTGCTGTGATTCCCTTGATGACACTTTAGGATTTTTCAGGACCTCTTTGAGCATCTTGCGTTCTGCTCTGGGGGTAAACTTGCCCGGACGGCCAGATCTTGGCATGGTGGCAGTTGTTTTAAATGTCCTCCACTTGTAAATAATTTTGCGAATGGTGGAATGGCTGATGTTAAATTCTTTTGAAATCTTTTTAAATCCTTTACCAGAATCGTAAGCGGCCACAATCTTCTTTCTGAGGGCATCAGGAAGCTCTTTAGACCTCACCATGGCGCTCACCTCAACATCTCAACTGTCAGGGCCACACCAAACTAAATCTGAGGTTTAAATAGGGCAAGGCTACTTTCAAATGCTGGGTAACGATGTACTAATCATGTGCACCTGACGTGATGCACCTGTTTGGGATTTTCAACATTTTAAGAGGGATAATATAGGGGGTGTCCTAATTTATTCCTCACCAGAAATTGCATTATTTTTTAATTAAATTTTACAGAAAGTTTTAAAAAGGCTTTTCTTATTTTTTTATTGTTTAGTTATATTACTTGGATCCCTGAGTTTAATTAAAATTGACATTAACTACCCATATGTCCAAATATATTTTAAAATACACAGGATTTCAGAAGATGTCCTAACTTTTTCACATGCCTGTATAGTCATGTAATAGGAGACTGAGTACGAAATAAAACAGTTTCAAGTTTAAAAAAAAAAACAACTGTAATGTAGAACTGTAAAACTCAAGACCCAGAGTCAAATCACAAGTTATATGGTGATCATTTGAATTCAACTTTAATTCAAGTCAATACGTCTAATTTAAAGCATCCCCAAAATATTTGTAGGTATTGTACTTCAAGTATTCACACAGTTCAAAGATAAATCTTAAAGAAGACAGTTCCACACCCAGTGGACAGAAAAAGAAGGTTGAATACACCTGATATGCAACAGTGTTCCATCTAGTTCTTCAAAGTTTGAGACACTTAACTTTGTTTATTTAAGCAGTCCCACTCAGCCTGCTAATCAGCATTCATCCCAACAAACCTGCAGACCCCCACCATTTGTCCTGACTCATTTAATACCATCACAAGCTTTCCCAAATCAGGTTATTGCTTTCCCCTGGGATTAAATCTTTAGTCATCTCAACTCTACAGCTTTACACTATAAGACTGAGAGGGTTAACACCATTATGGGCTCACGGCCAGCTTTGGCCTCACACCAGTCCTACGGGATGGAGATACCAGATGCCAAATAACCTCACTGGTTCCACAATCAAAGTAATAATTGGTGCAACTGACTTGGGTGTGTGATTTAATTAGGGTAATAAAAAAAAGACCCAAAAGATTTTGTTATTACTTTCTGGAAAAAGAAGAAAAAAAATAAATGTGACGTGAAGTTTATGCCAAGCTGTGATATTGAACAGTCGGCCGGGCACCTATTTGTTAAAGAGATCCTTCGCTTGTTGGAATTTTACCAAGAAAGTTACCATATATTTCTCTGAATTCCAAAGATATTTATTTGAAACCTGAACACAAACTTATTTGTGAATGAAAATCACTTGATTGGTTTCTAAAAAATAATTAACAAGTCAGTAACTTAATTAATCAGTTAATTAACCAGAAGAACTTAGCCAGTTTGTTATTGAAAATATTCTTAACATTGAACATGTATCAAAGTAAGTTAGACATTAATATGTTGCATTATATTTTGCAATCACCTTATACCTGTAAAGTTATACAATTTTGTCATATTTTGTCATAGCGTATTGACATTTCTGTGCGCCAAAAAAATAAAGTCACAAAAAATATACAGTACATGTAGTTTTTTCATCACAGGCTGCATGGTGGTGCCATTATTGGCACAGTGGCCTCACAGCAAGAAGGCAGGGGTTCAAATCCCAGGTGGGACAAGGCTTGAAACACTGACCTTTCTGTGTGGAGTTTGCATGTTCTCCCCGTGTATGCGTGGGTTTTCAATGGGTACTCCGGTTTCCTCCCACCCTCCAAAACAATGCATGCTTGCATTAATTGTTTGATTGGCTGCTAGAAAATTGTTCATAGTAGTGAGTGTGTGGTTGGATGGTCGTGTGTGTGTAGCCATGAAGCGACAGACTAGTGACCTTTTCGGGGTGTGCGCTGCCTTTATTGTTGAATTGGCCAGGATAAGCTTCAGCACTCCTGCAATCCCGTTAGGGATGGACGGTTCAGATGATGATTGAATAAATTAGTTTTTGTTGTCAATGCGTGTCTTACATTAAATTAAAATACCTACAAAATGACACACCTGATTATGGTACATTCTGGTTACTAAAGTTACCTCTCTTTACGTCATAAATTCACAGCGCATGCGCACTCTTGGGATTTTTAAAATGCCCATGGTAGGGTCAAATGCAAGTGTACCAAAGTAAGTTGTAGTTACAGATAAGTTTTCACTTCAAAGAAAAAAGACAGAATGAAACCTAAATGTTTTTTTAAGTACTTATCTAAAGCTGAATTTCCCCCGCAGACAAAAAAAAAGAACCTTTAAAAAGAGATTTGTATGATGAACTCATCACAGCCTATCACACTTATTGCAAACAGGTGCTGTCCATCTAAAAGAAAAAAAGAAAAATCACGGTTTGTAAGCTTTGTTTGCTTCACAAAATCCACATAGAACACCTGGCATAAAGAAACACATCAGAAAGTGGTAGAAATATCAGGTTTCTAGTTGTAAACTGGACTGTAAATTGTCTTACCTGATTTCTATCGTCGCCAAACGAAGAAAACAGCTTCTGTTTGTCTCTCTCTCGCTGTTTTTTTATTTTATAGAAAAAACAAAACGACTTTTTCTTGCTATAGGGACAGTTACAGTTTTACCTGAAGATATTTTTAGACAGGAAGAGGTGGTTTCAGGTCGCTGTCGGTGGGAGGATGTGAGAAGATGACAGACAGCACACCTTAAGGCGCCAAATGCGTGCAAGTGCTCTGCGGGGCAGTGTAGTGAACACAATCAGACACCAGAGGGCGCTGTTTTGCTCTGAGGAGGGGTGTAGTGCACCAAAAAAAGACACAAGAGAGCGCTGTTTTACACTAATGCTAAAAAAAATCGTTCAATCCTAGTTCAATGTGAATAACATGCACATTTTTTAGTCATTTGTGCTTAATACACAACATTATCTTCTGGGTGGGAGGACAGCTCAAATTTTTGTGAGGATCTGATGAGCTCTGGCTATTTGATTGTTCTTTTGAAGATCAAATTGTATGAGAACAGTCATGTTTATATCTTCAGCAGCACGGAATATGTAAAAGCAAGAATAATAAACATCAAATATTGTTTTAGGCAAGCCAAAGTTATTCATTTAGACAATTCAAAGTGCTTTACATTTAAAAAAAAAATATATTAAAAACAGAATAGGAAGACAGAAAAATAAAATTTTCAGTTGCTCCTCCGATTTAAGAGAAGCCAGATGGAGTGGTTTGGACATCTTGTTAGGATCCCTCCTGAACGCCACACCGGTGAGGTATTTCGGCCACGTCCCACTAGAAGAAGACCCAGAGGCAGACCTCGAAACCACTGGAGAGACAGTGTCTCCCAGCTGGACAGGCACCACTTCAGGATCCTCCCAGGTGAGCTGGAGGATGCAGACGAGTAAGGGAACCCTGGGTTTCCCGTCTGAGGCTGTTGCCCCCACAATAACCAGAATACAACAGAACTGAAAAAAAAAAGTTGAATAAAAGAAATTGTTCAAGGAATCAAAAATAAAAGATTCCAAACAGACCTCAACAGTTTGACCATTTAAAAAAAAATGTTACTGGGGTTTCAATTGTTCCACATTCAGTGAAAGTTTCATCTCTACCAACAGTTTGTCCCATTTGTTTTTAGAGTAGTTCATATGAACTACTTAAAAACCTTTTACAAATGTGAGGTCTGAGCTGCACGGTGGTGCAGTGGTTAACACAGTGACCTCACGGCAATAAGATCAGGGGTTTGAGTCCTGGCGTGGGGGTGAGGTTTGAATCACCGATATTTCAGTGTGGAGGTTGCATGTTCCCCCCGTGTATGCGTGGGTTTTTTCAGATCAATCTGGTTTCCTCCCACCCTACAAAAACATGCATGTGAGGTTGATTGGCTGTCATGAAGTAGACCCTGAGTGTGGACAGTTGTCTGCGTGTGGAGCCCTGCAACAGACAAAGTATCCATTCAAACAGTTCATCTTCTCCGACATAGTCTCAGGACTCAGCAAGGGAGTCGTGCATCTCCCTCAAGGGTTAGCCTATGCTATGTTAGCAGCTGTGCCTCCGGTCTACGGGCTCTACTTCTCAGGGTGTGTTCAGGACACACCTGTTCAGGGTGTGTCCTGCCTCTTGCCTGAAATAAGCTGGGATAGGCTCCAGCAACCCCTGTGTCCTTGTTAAGGATAAGCGGTTCAGAAGACAAAACTAAATGTGAGACCTGTTACTAATTGCATTTGTTTAGATTTAGATCATTAATTTCAAACTTGCACATACGATATGTACATAACACTACAGTGGATGCATGGTTTAGCTTTCACAAAGAAGTCACTAGTCTTTCTGTGACAAAGTAGTCACTAGTTAGTTTGCAGTCGTTGTACAACCCTCTGCTGGAAAAATGAAAGTTTTTAGACAATTTGAATTAAAACTTTTGGGAAACGCCAGATCTACCAATGCAAATGGTTGCCACAACAAATAAAATGTTAATGCTCGACTCTGTCTGACAGAGTTTTCTTTCTTGTTCTGCAAATTATTACATGAATTTGAGATAACCTTAAAAGAGCATCAGATAAGTACATTAGTTCTCCAGAACCTTCTCATTTGACCTTCCAGGAGAATAAGAATACGACTTTTTCAGCAGTAACACCAACCCAACATGAATACAAACTCTTAATCCATTTACACACTAAAATTGTCTTCAACATTATATCTTCTTTCTGTTCCGTTTTGTTGTCTTCTGCTTATCCGGGGCCAAGTCCCGGGGGGCAACAGCCTCAGACGGAAAGCTCAGGCTTCTCTCACCCTGGCTCATTTTGGCCGCTTGTACCCGCGATCTCATTCTTTTGGTCACCACCCACAGCTGGTGACCATAGGTGAGGGTTGGAACGTAGATCGACTTGTAAATCGAGAGCTTTACTTTTCGGCTCAGCTCTCTCTTTACCACGACGGACCGATGCAGCGTCCTAGTTATTGCTGATGCCGCACCGATCCGCCTGTCGATCTCCCGCTCCATCCTTCCCCCACTCGTGAACAAGACCCCAAGATACTTAAACTCCTCCACTTGGGGCAGGACCCTTTCTCTGACCCCCAGGGGGCATTCCACCTCTTTTAATTCCAACAAATAAAAATTAGCCAAACTGAGAAGAATACTTCATTTAATTAATCAGAAAGGCTATCTGATATTTTTGATTTAATAAAAATCAATGTGGATCAGCATTTGTTTGGAACAACTGTAGCTCTTTAGATGAACAGAAGATGGTGATGTTGCTTTTGGAAAAGGCGCATGTGACGTGATGCAGAAATTATTTCGCTTAAATATTATGAAGCCTTTGAGAAACTCACAATAACTCAGAAGAATAATGTGTGTCTGTTTTCATACTATACTAAATGTGTCACACAAGTTAGTTTAGTTTATTGGTTTTAATTTATTTAGGTTATTTTCTAAAAAATATATATATATTTGATATACGTAGTTGTAATAATTTGTTGTTTTCAGCTTTGAAAAGGTCTGTTAGGAGTTTTTGTCATAATCTTTTTTCCTTCTGGGACCTTTCCGCCCTCCTAATCCTGCCATGTATCCCAATACAGCACAACTGGTCCCAATTACCTTTTCCTGATACCTGCACCTGTGTCTCATCTTTCCCCTAGTTATTTAACTCCTGGTGTCCATCACTTTGTACTCAGATCATCTACTGTTCTGCTCTCTTGCTGCAGCCATAATGGTGTCCCCTCCATATTGTCTTCCAGGCTGTATATGCCTACCCCTTTTCCGTAACCCCTGGTTATCTGCAATAAACTGGTTAAAACTGGCTTTGCATCTGGGTCCGACATCTCCACCTTCACCAATACTGGGCAGTTTTGGCTCAGTTTTTCTTCCTTAAAAGGACCAAAGGCCATCATATTTTAAGGAAGTGTCTGGGCAGATTATAATGATATATTAAATAAATGTCTTAAACTGTTCCCCAGACTCACTCTGTCCTTCCTGACGCTTTTTTTTCAGTTACAAAAAATAATTTAGAAGAAGGGTCTAAAACAGGGGTGTCCAAACTTGTTGGTTTTTTTGTTATTGATTTTATGACAGAGATGTGGGCTGGAAGAAAATTGACCACGGGCTGCATCAAGCCCCCTGGCTGGACATTGGACATGTCTGGTCTACAAGAAACAACTTTTAAGGATTTTGGCATTTTAGTTAAGCACTTTAATCAAATGATACTTTGAAAAGAAGACATTCTACTAATGTTTTATATAGCAGAAGAACTTATTATTATTTTAGAATAGTTACAGAAATTTTTATGAAAATGACATAATGAGAAAAAAAGATGCTGATAGGCAGATCTGAAAGCCAGTGCCAGATGTAAGTCCCAACTGGCCTGACTAGATCGTCCCGGTTTTCAATCTGCAACTGCCTGTTATGTAAATGGCTCTAAATTCAAAAGTTGATAGGCAATAAAATGAATTCTCATGCAAAATGCTACTTTCACAGGCAGTGGCTTGTGCAGGTTGCCATACATGTGTCTTTAGGTGGCATACAAATCAGAGCAGACATCATGGTAGGTTGGTGGCTAGCACTCCAGTCTGACAGCAAAGAGTGTTCGTGGTTTGGCTTGAAATACAAGTCCATCTGCTTGGTGTTTTATATGGGGTCTCAATATCTTCCCGAGTTCATTTTCGGTAATGAATTGGAAGAAGGTTTGAAAATTGAAAAGTACATTTAGAATTTTTAGTCAAAATGTCACGATCCCCCTCTCATCTGGATCACTCCTTCCCTCCTATTCTGCCATCAGTCCTAATTTGGCACACCTGGTCCAAATCCCCAGGTGTACTTTATTTTCCTTTGGGCTATTTAATGCCTGTGTCCCTCACTTCCCTGCTGGAGCATTTGTCTCTTTTCCTGGGACACAATGCCTTCCTGATGAGCATCTTCCTTCTGGTTTCCCATCATCCTGCAAAGCTTCTACACCTGGTCCGCATTGTCACCCAGGTTAACTCCCTCCCTCTGTTCCCCTCGACGTCCAGCCGGGGTCATTCATTGTACAAAGTTCTGTTTGGTTCTTCCCTTCCTCCAGTAAACTGGTTAAAACTGGCATTGTATTTGGGTCCTACTTCACACACCACCAACCTTGACACAAAATTTTTAGTCTCGACAGGAAAGTAGAAGTAAGGCACAAGTACTAAAGTAATATTTTTGAATGTATAAATATACTTAAATGTAAAAGAGAAAAAAAACACATACAAAATATCAAAAGATATTCCAGAGATTTGATTTGGTTTATTTGCAATGATTAAAAACAGAATCACATAATAATTTGCTAGTGCACATTGTAAACATGTTTCAAAAACAACAAAATATTTACAGTAGCTTGATTTTAAATTCTTGGGTCTAAAGCTGATTAGTTAACCACTGTGTCAATGACGCACTGACAGAGAAAAACTTGAAGTGAAACTAGAGCATCTTTAAGGAGTGCAGTCCAATATGATGCCACCTTTGCTCACTATCCAGAGATGCCCCAGGTCATAGGCTGCATGCTTTACTGAGAGGCAGACTGGGATTGGGACCCAATTATTACCCTGAGGAGTTGAGCTGGAAATACCGCTCCTGTTGGAAAAAGAACGAAACATGGGAGGTCTCATACAGTATATGTTTTTTAACAATAACCTGATAAATGCAAGAAATTTCACTCATCGGCATAACATTATGATAGAATATTACCTGAATGTAAAATTTAATAAACAGACAATAACAAATGCAATATTTTTTTTCAAATTACAAAACACATAGTTGATATGGACCTCTGTTGCTCACAAAAAAGCCCTTACCTTTGAAAGACAGTACCAGAAGAAGTTACTACAAACACACTTCCGTCAGCTCCAACTTCTGCTTTAATTGCCGCTCCGGGAACATTTGTCCATCCGTTGAATGTACAGTTTGGTTGGATGGTCTGTCAAACATAAAAAACATTGTTGTATTGTACAATAGGCGAAGCAATCAGCTATTTCTTTAAGGTCTCAAATTTACCGCGTGGTAGATATTTTGTCCTGCATTCACTCCCCAGCAGTTATTGTCCAGGCCACAGCTAACGGTTACCAACAGACCTGGCAAGTTATTCCAAGCCAGAGAACCTTGTTGCTTGTAGTTTGAGGCAATACTACTTTTCAAACAGTGGATTGAGTCTGAGGCGGCAACACCCACTACCTGACCCAGACCTCCCGAATCAACCTGCTCCAAAGACAGACCTATGGAATAAAAATAACAAAGCAATCCATCAATCAGCAGAACTTGGAGAACCCTCACTGTTGGGGCAACAAAGTCTCCAATGCAATACTTACCAGTTGAACTGACAAAATCACCAGAAACATATTTGTAGACCTTGTTTGATGAGTCCACTCCCCAGATTCCAGCAGCTCCCACTGAGACATGCGTGAGGGGTACAGTGCCGAGCGTGTACCAGGATGATCCACTCAGGTAATATGTTTTTGAGTCTTTGTCGGTCAACACAACTTCTCCCTGTCCAGCATCAATCTGAGTTGCCCCTGTCATTTGTGGACCCTCAGTGCAGGACCAGCCTGTGGAAAGAAAGCAAACATGTGATGGCATGGCAAAATGTTTCTGATTTTTTTCTTTATAAAAAAAAAAACAATACTATTTAGCATTGCTTAAGTAGTTGTTTTATGAGAGACCTCCATGACTGACGGACAAGTAACTCAGGAAGAGGAAAAAGGCTGCAAGACGGTTCATGTTGTTCCTCAAGGTTTGTATTGCTCCAGTTGTTGTATCTCAGAATTTTTGTGTCTGTGCCCCTTTTATGTGATGTACAGATATTTGGTCATGTGACTGAGGTGGCATTGTTGTACTTCCTGGAAACTTTACAAAGAAAGGTTGTGCGTAGAATTCACTCAATCTTGACCATTTTGCTATGAAATTTGATAAAGCACAAAGAGGGATGCTATCATGGAGAAAAATGAAGAGGACAGTAAACTTATTTTCCTCCACCATTGTGTTTAAAAATTATCAAGTTAGTGCTTTTGTGCTGTACGACCGTTTTAAAAAAAGTGGTCAGAAACTTCACAGCGTTATTATTTTTTGTTCTTTTTGTAAACGGAAACAGCTGATATGAATAAAACTGCTACTACCTCTTGTGATGAAGTATAGGAATCTACAATTCTTCTGAATTCCAGTTGGGTTTGGTCATGTGAACCATTTGAATGATTAAATTCTTACATTAACAATTCATAAAACAAAAAAAAACCATTCAGAATTGTGAAAGAAGGACTTTGAATGTGTCAGTCATTACAAACAGATGTCTTTGTGAGTGATCATTTCAAAGACATTTTGGAGACTCCAATGGAGGACAATGCTAAACGTGTGTTTCCCTCACCTGCGGGCAGGCCCGCACGCCTATGTTTTTGAGCCGTGCTTGAAGGTAGGGAACGTTGTTCAGTTCCATCGAAATGGATCATGGATCTATGTATGGCAACATTGAATCCTAATGAACTATGTAATGTGTCTTTATTGTTAAAGTTGTCCATCAATTCTGTAAACAATAGATTGTGCATACTTGTGATTTTCTGCTTTTTTGATTTCTGGATGCGGCTGATGAGCATCGACAGATAGTATGGGCATTCATGAAGCAAAACACTCCTGGCTGTGAATTGAAAAGTTGCAGATTGGTGGTGTGATTGAGGAAACCGCCTTCAAATCGGGAAATGACAAGCTCGGTGCTGTGGGCATATCCAGGTGGAGTCAGCCCTGAGTTTGTTCATTTGTATCATATAACCCATTATGATACAAATCTTTACAGGCTTGAAAGTTAGTCAAAACAAACTTTCCTTTGTTTTGATTATTTTGCATTCATTAAGCATATACTGTTGTTTCATTCAATTCTGATTAAGTCATCTGCAGCCATCTGCCTGGTCTTGGTGTTGTCGTCTTCCACTTCTACAATGTGAATGTGGTATGGACAACAACATGGTTGGACTGGAGTAGCCTTTTGTGATTTCAGCTTTTTAAGAGATGGGTTGCTTTCTACCAAATGTGAGTGTATCCACAAGCTATCTTTTCCTCATAATCGCATTACTAAAATACAGTTTAAAAAACAGTAACTTGCAGGAAGTTGGATGAAAATGAAGGTATACTGAATAGGCTGAAGATGTATTTATTTATTTATTTATTTATTTATTTCGGTCACAGTGTAATTTCACATTAATGAAAGAAAGAAAATAATTATATTTTAGTAAAGGACCGAAAAGGTATCGGCTGAAGCAGACGCTTATTTCGCCGACCCCCTTTTTTTTTTTTTTAAATCATCATAAAGGCAAAAAGAACATATAAGTAAATACTTAGAAATCCATCATAAAACATATAAGTAAATATTCAGAAATCAATCATAATACATAAAATGAAAATTAGAACATCAAAAGAAAAAGTAATACAAGTACAAAAGTAATACAATTCTTACGATAATTGTTTACATTATATATAAGCTTGAATTTAACCATCAAGACTTGCATATTTTTTAAGTAATAATAACTTAAATTTCTTTTTTAAACAGAAAAGATTTAAACATAATTTAAGTTCATCATCACAATTATTCCAAAGATTCACACCTTTAATGGAAATACAGAATTTTTTAACATTTGTTCTAAATTTATTTTTAATGAACACATCATTTCCTCTTAGTTCGTATGGACTTTTCCTAATATTAAACATATTTTGTAGAGAGTTTGACATCACATTTTTTTTTATCTTAAACATAAATTTTAAAGTGTGCAATTCCACTAAATCATAGAACTTTAATGTTTTTAAATTTATAAATAGATTATTGGTTGGTTGATTATAAGATGAAAATGTCATTGCTCGTATTGCTTTTTTTTGTAGAATATAAATTGGTTTTGTGTTAGTTTTGTACGTATTTCCCCAAATCTTGATACAATAAGTTATATACGGAAGTACTAATGTGTTATATAACACAAACAAACTTTTTTTATTTAGGACAAATCTGAATTTATAAATAATTGCTATTACTTTAGACAGTTTATTTTTTGTATGATTTATGTGCAATTTCCAGCTTAATTTGTGATCTATAATCATTCCAAGGAACTTACTGTCGTAAGCTCGTTCTAAAGGGGTGTTATTAAGCATAATTTGAATTTGTTTAGGTACTTTTAATTTTGTAAATACTATAAATTTAGTTTTTTCAATATTTAATGATAATTTATTTATGTCAAACCATATTTTTATTTTACCCAATTCTCTTTCAACTGATTGTATCATTTGGTTGAGGTCTTTTCCTGAAAAGTAAAGAGTAGTGTCGTCTGCAAATAGTACATAATTTATTAGTTTGGATGTGTAACACAAATCATTGATGTACAGGATAAAGAGTTTAGGCCCCAGCGTTGAGCCTTGTGGAATTCCACATATGACCTTTAATAAATCAGATTTTTCCTCCTTTATTTGTACATACTGATATCTATTTTCTAAGTAGCTCTGAAGCCATGTATATGCAGCTTCTCGAAAACCAAATCTGTCTAGTTTGCGGAGTAATATGTTGTGATCTATGGTGTCAAAAGCTTTCTTAAGGTCTATGAAAATACCGATACCATAATTATTTGAGTCTATTGTATGCCCTATATGCCCTATTGTATTCTTTATTAAATTCATATCAATGTCAAGTGTATCTTTAGATGTTTTTTATTTAAATTGCTTTACTATTTTAATTATTTTATTTTCATTTGTTGGGTTTAAATAAAATGTAAAAGGATTTCTGTTTAGAGCATCACTTGGGCTTATGTTATGCTTCTCAATACTTTCAGCCAACGTATTTCCAACATTAACAAAATAATGATTAAATCCTTCCATAATTTCTTTTATATTTTCCAGCTTTGAGCTTTTGTTCATGAATTGTTTTGGTATTTCATAGTTTTTATCTTTTATTTTAATTATTTTATTAATGACATTCCATGTTCCCTTAATATTTTCTTTATTGTTCTTCAAATAATTTATGAAAGTAGTCTTTTTTGGTTTTCCACAAAATACTTGTCAATTTGTTTTTATAATTTTTATATTTGGTGAAAAGAAATATAATATAACGAGAGTGCTTATGAATAAAGGAACTTTTTTAAAATGTTTTACTTAGAAAGTATTTTAAATTACAATTTGTATAAAAGATGTTGACAATTCCTCAAATCTAATTAAACTTGTCAAAGTCAGGATGCAAGTCTTCAAATGGGTGTCTCTTCACAACCTGATATAAACAAAACTGCCACACCAATACTGGCCAAGGGCGTAGCTGACCTACTTTATTTAGTTTAGAGCATTCTCCCACAATTCTGCTGGCACACATTGAATTGTCTCCACAAACCAGATAAGAAATCATTTGTCTTCATTTCATTTCTCCAAGGAGCCAGTCTCTTGCTTTGTCTGGAGGATGTTCTAAAGGCTAGTTTTGGTCATGTTAAATTATCTGCATCATATTGGTTGTGATATTTAATATGTTTTAAAAGCTCAACCGTTTGATAAAAGACTGACCCAGAGAACTAAATCTTGAAACAGACAAGAAGCATTGTGATAATAATTTTCCACATACAACGTCTAAAGAAAGAACAAATAATAATAAAAAAAACAAAAGGTAACAATAAAATGAGTGAATGCAATAATCAGCTGACTTTTTCTCTCTTTTTGTTGCTTCATTGAATAGCTGCTGATTCATGGAGTTACTTTCACGTTTTTATATTTATAATCAGTGTTGGAAGTAACATATTACAAATGTAACAAGTTGCTGTAATATATTCTTGTATTGAATAAAAAATATATACACTCACATTTTTATTATTTGTTTCAATTGAAAGCTTTATGAATATGAAAATAATGATGTTAGGCAATGTTTTTGAGACAGTTGCACACTTTTTTAAATCACTGCCTTTCAAAATGGTTGCATGGTGGCGCAGCACTTAGCACAGTAGTCTCACAACAAAGTGATTAGGCTTCAAATCTCAAGTGAGGACAAAGTTTGGAACACTGGCTTTTTTGTGTGGAGTTTGCCTGTTCTCCCTGTGTATGCATGGGTTTGCTCTAGGTACTCCAGTTTCTTCCCACTCCCCAAACACATGCGTGTTAGGTTGATTGGCCACTATGAAATTGCCTACAAATGTGTGTGTGTGTGTGTGTGTGTGTATGGCCCCGTGAAAAGCTGGCAACCTGTTTAAGGTGTACCCTGCTCAGTCAGTCTTTATAACTTGATGAACTGGGTCTAGCTTTTTGGATGCTTTTTTCTTTTTTTTTTTTAAAAAAAAAAAGCACAAATACTTCACCCCTCACCACCGCTGTTATTTATGAACTTCATCAGTTTTTTTTTTTTTTTTCCAAAGATAAAATAGTGCATCACCGATCAAAGTTATTTTTTATTAAAATACGGTGGCTCAGTGGTTAGAGCGTTCGCCCGCAGACTGGAAGTCAACGTTAAGGGTCCTTGGGGAAGACACCTAAACCCCTGTTTCTCCCATCATTGGTGCCGTCATGGGGAGCCTGCTGAGGTGTAGGAGTGCAGCACACAAATTTCCCCATTCATGGATGAATAGAGTGGTTGAAAGTCTGATGCTTTTATCTGATGTACAGACAAACAAATTATGCGGCTGAGCCAGTTTTTCAAAAGTGTCAGTGTCATGTGTCAGGTCTAGGAGAATGGCAGGCACACACACAAATGTTAGTTTACCGGGAGTGGCACAAAAATTAGGCGAGAGAAAACCAAAAGAATCAATGAGACTTTGTTGTGTGTATTTGAGATAAAGCACATCCTTGAGAGTAAAAGTTTTTTAGTCTTTGTAGTGTGTATTTAAGATAAACCATGTCCTGGAGAGTAAAAGTTTTTTAGTCTTTGTAGTGTGTATTTAAGATAAACCATGTCCTGGAGAGTAAAAGTTTTTTAGTCTTTGAGTGTGTATTTAAGATAAAGCACGTATTTGAGATTATTAGCTTAACTGTCTTTGTAGTGTTTATTTATTAGAAAACACATCATTGAGAATGAAAGCTTTTAAGTCTTTGTAGTGTGTATTAAAAATAAAACACATCCTTGAGAGTAAAAGCTTTTATTCTTTGTAGTGTGTATTTAAGATAAACCACTTCCTTGAGAGTAAAAGCTTTTTAGTCTTTACAGTGTGTATTTAAGATAAACCACATCCTTGAGAGTAAAAGCTTTTTAGTCTTTGTTGTGTACAGTTAAGATAAGTCACATCCTTGAGAGTATAAGCTTTTTAGTCTCTGTAGCGTGTGTTTAAGATAAAGCACATCCTTCGGAATAAAAACGTTTGAGTCTTTGTGGTGTGTCTTTTAAAAAAAACTTGTCCTTGAGAGTAACAGCTTTTCAGTCTTTGTAGTTTAAATTCTCACTGTTTTCTAAACTATAGCGACTTATTTTTTTTAAAGACAAAGACCGCTATCGGAAGGGCCCTGCTAGCTGTGGGCCCTTTATGCATGACCAGCCTGTGAACTCATCATCTGGCATGTCATCACAGATATAAAGTCCCAAATATTTATATTTGGGACAAACAGACAGATCATTTCCACATAATGTAAACTGAGAAAACTTAACACTTTTATCATCCTTAGTTGTACAGAGCATTATGACACGTTTATTTGTATTATACTTTATGTCAAACTCCAACCCATAAGTAGAAGAGACATTGAGAATTTCCTGTAGACCTGCACTACTCGGGCTGAAAACAACAAGATTATCTGCGTACATTGGAAGGTTCCTTAAAGAAACCAAATCAGACAGCCTGTTTTGCATGCATGTCATCAGAAGATACCACAATAAAAATGTATATGTTTTGTTGTGCATTATCGATGCGTCAAAAGCATTTGATCGTGTTAATCACTGGAAGCCGTTTTTAAAATTGCGTCAGAGAGGGGTGCCACGGTATATTTTGAGAATACTGGTATACTGGTATGCTCACCAAGAAATGCTGGTGAGATGGGGCAATAGTGTAAAAGGTACCTTTGGTGTTGATAATGGAGTCAAGGAAGGAGGAATCTTGTCTCCAGTTTTGTTTTGATTGTACATAAAGTAAACCCTTCTGTTACATAATACTAGTACATAATATTACTATCCTATCCCTGATGGCCACTGGACCTGCACAAACCCTGAATAAAAAAAGTGAAAGTTGTTGCAGCCTTTTTGCTCCTTCTGACTTGCTTTTCCCTCAGCCATGGTAGGTCATTCTTTAAAATCATCTAAAACTCTTCAAGGAAATCCGAACAGAAAAGCACTTTTTCTGAAAAAGGGGTATACATACCCCCTATTCCACCATCAATGATGTTTGTCTTCTTCACAGGCTGGTCATGCATAAAGGGCCCACAGCTAGCAGGGCCCTTCCGATAGCGGTCTTTGTCTTTAAAAAAATAAGTCGCTATAGTTTAGAAAACAGTGAGAATTTAAACTACAAAGACTGAAAAGCTGTTACTCTCAAGGACAGGTTTTTTTTAAAATATACACTACAAAGACTCAAACGTTTTTATTCCGAAGGATGTGCTTTATCTTAAACACACGCTACAGAGACTAAAAAGCTTATACTCTCAAGGATGTGACTTATCTTAACTGTACACAACAAAGACTAAAAAGCTTTTACTCTCAAGGAAGTGGTTTATCTTAAATACACACTACAAAGAATAAAAAGCTTTTACTCTCAAGGATGTGTTTTATTTTTAATACACACTACAAAGACTTAAAAGCTTTCATTCTCAATGATGTGTTTTCTAATAAATAAACACTACAAAGACAGTTAAGCTAATAATCTCAAATACGTGCTTTATCTTAAATACACACTCAAAGACTAAAAAGCTTTTACTCTCCAGGACATGGTTTATCTTAAATACACACTACAAAGACTAAAAAACTTTTACTCTCAAGGATGTGCTTTATCTCAAATACACACAACAAAGTCTTATTGATTCTTTTGGTTTTCTCTCGCCTAATTTTTGTGCCACTCCCGGTAAACTAACATTTGTGTGTGTGCCTGCCATTCTCCTAGACCTGACACATGACACTGACACTTTTGAAAAACTGGCTCAGCCGCATAATTTGTTTGTCTGTACATCAGATAAAAGCATCAGACTTTCAACCATTTGGTGACAAAGATCAATACAGCCACTGGACCTGCACAAGCCCTGAAAAAAAAATGAAAGCTGTTGCATCCTTTTTGCTCCTTCTGAGTTGCTTTTCCATCAGCCATGGTAGGTCGTTCTTCAAAACCCTCTAAAACTCTTCAACCAAATCTGAATAAAAAAAGTACTTTTCTGAAAAAGGGGTATACACTCTATTACACTATCAATGATATTTGTCTTCTTCACAGGCTGGTCCTGCACAGAAGGCCCACAGCTCCTTGGGGCAACCCAGATAGATGCCGGTCAGGGAAATGTGGTGTTGACTGACAAGGACTCAAAAGCATATTTTCTCAGTGGATCATCCTGGTACAGACTCGGCACAATTCTCCTCAAGCATGTCTCAGTGGGAGCTGCAGGAATCTGGGGAGTGGACTCATCAAATACTGTCTACAAATATGCTTCTGGTGATTTTGTCAGTTCTACTGGTGAGTATTGTTGTTTAAGACACTTTACAGCATACACAGTGAGGGCTCTCCAACTCCGGGAGATTTAATTGTTCCTGGTGCTCTTTTTCTTCTTCAGGTTTGTCTTTAGATCAGGTTGATGCTGGTGGTCTGGGTCAGGTAGTTGGTGTTACCACCTCAGACTCAATTCATTGTTTGAAAAGTAGCATCGCTTCAAACTACAAGCAACAAGGTTCTCTGGCTTGGAATAATTTGCCGGGAGCTTTGATCTATTTCAGCTGCAGTCCAGACAACAACTGCTGGGGAGTTAACGCAGGCAACAACATCTACCACTCGGTAAATATGATACATGGGATGATTTGCTGATTTCCTCACTAATGGTGAAATATCACAATGTTTTTTTTCCGTTTGACAGACCCTTTCTCCAGAATGTGGATTTAGTAAATGGACACTCATATCAGGAGCAGCAAAAATGGTTGAAGTTGCATCTGATGGAAGTGTGTTTGTCGTAAATTCTTCTGGCAATCTTTATCAAAGGTATGGGCATGTTCCAGAACCTTTAGAATGATCCATTTGGATAGAAAGTCATATGAAACCCACAGTTACTAGTCTTATATTTTAAAAAAATGTTTGTGTTGGTGTGTTTAAGTTGTGTAATAAAAGTTGCAACGTTGACAATCTACGGAGATGTTCTCCATAACAAAACTGTTTGACACATTCACATTTTTATTTTTTTTAAATCAGGACTGGGATCTCAAGTTCAGTTCCTCAGGGTACCAGTTGGGTTCAAATCCCAAATTGCCTTTCAGTAATCCACGTGAGCTACGACCTGGGACATCTCTGGGTAGTGACCAAAGGTGGTATCATCTTGAACTGCACTCCATAAAGCTTCTACATCTTTACTATTGTCTTTCCAAAGTGAAAATCAACCTAAATCTTTCTTTGTTTTGATTGATGTGCTTTGAAAATTTGAATAATTGCATTAATTCATAATCAATTTATTCTTAATCATTGTTATAATACAAAGCTAAATGTCTGCAAGTACCATATTCAGAAATCTGTTGCATAATCAGTCACCATCTTAACTGTTTATCCTTTTCGGAATTGCGGGGGTGCCTGAGCCCAACTCGGCTCATTCGAGGCGAGGAGAAGGGTACAACCTGAACAGGCCGCCAGTCTGTCGCGGGGCTGTGGCATCCTGATTATTTCAATTTGGAACGCCAGATTTATTTTCTCTTCATTTTTCCTTTAATTTACTCAGCAAATGAAAATTATGACCTTCTTTGTTCTTTAAAAATTGTTAAATAAAAACTGAATAAAGACAGCAATCATTACTGTTCTGTGTCAATTATTCCAATTCACAGTTGTTCTGGGTTTTAAAGGGATTGTACTAGAGTACATTTTCATCTGAAAATGTTTGCTGTCAGATTTGCTGTTATCATCTAAAAAATATTTATTATCAGAAGATTTTCTCTAGATGTCAAAAGTCACACCTTCTGGGGATGTGAAGTCATTGTTCTTTGATTACCCATTTTAATACCCTTTGACCCTATATCAAAATTTTCAGGTTGTGATTTATTAACTTAATGGTCACACCTGCTGGGGGATAATCTTTGATCTTTAATTACAGTTTAGAATTTTATTACCTATCGATCCAACACCAAAGTTTTGTTTTTACAAGCCTATCATTTAACATCACGATAGATGATGTATCTGCCCCAAAATGTCAAAGGTCATGAGAGTAAACACTTTGTGTTGTGTATTTAAGATAAGTCACAACCTTGAGAGTAAACACTTTCTGGTCTTTGTGGTGTGTATTTAATACATTACGGTACATTGTTGAGAATAAACAGTTTTTAGTCTTTGTAGTGTGTATTTAAGATAAGACACATCATCATCATCAGAAACTTTATTGCAGACTCAAGGTCCACTATAGAAAGACACAACTAAATAACAACAACAAAACAGACTAAATAAAAATGAAATACATATAACATATCAAACAACCATTAACATCAAACAATTGTACCAATGGTTCCACAGTTAAGGCTGGTTACTTTTGTTACATCAATTTCACATAAACCAAGATCCTAATAATAGAGTTCTCAGAGCTAGTATTTAGACCAGGCCCGGTTCTAGCTCTCAAACTTTGGGTGGGCAGAATACATTTGAAGGTGGGCGAACAAAAAACACATATATACCCTCTTCAATTTGTGGGTTTGGGACCATCACAGAAGGTGCACTTGCATCTCTCTGAGGCTGAATTATATGTGTGTGTGTGTGTGTGTGTGTGTGTGTGTGTGTGTGTGTGTGTGTGTGTGTGTGTGTGTGTGTGTGTGTGTGTTTATTGTTTTTTTTGCTTTTGTTTTTTTGTCTTTTTTTTTGTCTTTTTATTGTTTTTGATGCATATATAAAATAACAGGAAAACTACTACAGCATCAGTCCCCTACTTTTTTTTTTGCAAAGATTGTCACAAATTCATCCATGTCTAATTTATTTGTGATGGTCTTTTCGTGGGCCAAAATGACCAGATTTCTTTTTCTATTGTGAAGCATAGCCAGAGAATACTCCAGCCAGGGTCTAGTGCGGTACCAGGCCGGGTTAAACGAACAAAATGTACCGCCAAATGCGCGTTTTGGGTAGCTAGCTAAGACGGGCTGCGTCGGGGCGGTAAGGGAAAGACCCGTACCGGCATAGTCCGGGGGTGCAACGGCATGTTGAGGTTGGACTTGTGGACAATTGACAGAGGGGCTGATGTTTGTGGTGCTTGTGTGACTAAATACACCCTCCGTGAGGCCCGCCGAGCCAGCCGTGTCTATGGCGGCGGAGGCGCGAGCCGTGTCTGGGGCGGCGGAGGTAGAGGTGCAATAGCCCGATTGACGGCTGTCGGTCACACCACTAGTGTCCGAGCGAGCCGCAGAGCCGCTGGGCGTGGGCTTGATTACAGGCTTGAAGTATGCATTTTCTCATAAAAATATCAAGTTACCTAAACGCTAAGAGGAAAACCAGGGAATCAGAGTTCCGCAGTCAGAAGTTAACGTGTGCTTTTGAGCAGCAGAGTGTGGGAAAATTGACAACTTGTGTATTTATGTCAAAAAGGCAAGGGGGCGTGACCAAACAATGCTATAGGCCTATGTACGTAACGCAACATTTATTTGTGTTTAAAAACACCCAAAAGGATGCTGCTCATTCTCTGTTCTGCTCAATCACTTTTTGCCCACCCAAACTGATTGCGTTGGCAAGCCATCAGTTTGGGTGGGCACTGCCCACCCTTGCCCATGCCTAGAACCGGGCCCGTTACAGAGGATGCATGGTTTAGCTTTCACAAAGAAGTCCCTAGTCTTTCTGTGACAAAGTAGTCACTAGTTAGTTTGCTGTCGTTGTACAACCCTCTGCTGGAAAAATGAAAGTTTTTAGTCAATTTGAAATAAAACTTTTGGTAAATGCCAGATCTACCAATGCAAATGGTTGCCACAACAAATAAAATGTTAATGCTCGACTCTGTCTGACAGGGTTTTCTTTCTTGTTCAGCAAATTATTGCATGAATTTGAGATAACCTTAAAAGAACATCAGATAAGCACATTAGTTCCTCAGAACCTTCTCATTTGACCTTCCAGGAGAATAAGAATATGACTTTTTCAGCAGTAACATCAACCCAACATGAATACAAACTCTTAATCTATTTACACACTAAAATTGTCTTCAACATTATATCTTCTTTCCATTCCGTTTTGTTGTCTTCTGCTTATCTGGAGCCGAGCCACGGGGGCCAACAGCCTCAAACGGCAAGCTCAGGCTTCTCTCACCCCGGCTGCATCCTCCAGCTAGAGGCGTTGCCTGTCCAACTGTGAGACATAGTCTCTCCAGACGGTCCGAGTCTGGCCCTGGGTCTCCTACTGGTGGGACGAGCCTGAAACAGCTCCCCAGCGAGGCGTTCAAGAGGGATCCTAACTAGATGCCCAAACCACCCCATCTGGCTTCTCTCAACCCAGCGGAGAAAAGTCTCTCTTCCTTCTCATCATCCCTTTTTCTTCCCAAAAACACAATATATACAGTATCTCTGGTCCTGTTGATACTACTTATGCTAGTGTTGGAATATGTTTACCGTCTGAAAATATGTGGAGCAAATTTGAATCTTTTTACATTTTGTTTTGGTTCCAATTGAAAATCTGCAAAATTATTTGTCATTGGAAGAAAGAGCAAAGACATCTATATATTTTTGATCTTCTTCTTCTTCTTTCGGCATTTCCCTTCAGGGGTCGCCACAGCAAGTCAGTTTTTCCCATCTTACCCTATCTGCTGCATCCTCTTCGGACACACGAACTATCTTCCTGTTTTCCTTCACTGCATCCATAAACCTCCTCTTTGGTCTTCCTCTAGGCCTCTTCCCTGGTGTTTCCAAATCCAGCATCCTTCTTCCGATGTACTCTCTCCTCTGCACATGTCCAAACCATCTCAGTCTGGCCTCTCGGACTTTATCCCCAAAACCTCTAACATGTGCTGTTCCCCTGATATACTCATTTCTAATCCTGTCCATCCTGGTCACTCCCAGAGAGATCCTCAGCATCTTCATCTCTGATACCTTCATCTCTGTTTCCTGTCTTTTTCTCAGTGCTTTTGTTTCTAGACCAAACAGCATGGCCGGTCTCACCGTAGTTTTGTACACTTTCCCTTATATATTTTTCGCCTTATACATTTTTGATAATCATCACAAATAAATTAAAGAAGTTGCACATATCTGATGTGTTTGGCTATCTTAACCAAACATCAAGCATGACTTTTAATTCCACCAAATCAAAATTAGTCAAACTTAGAAGAATACTTTATTTAAATGATCTGGTATCTTACAAATAAATCTTGAAAAGGTATCTGATATTTTTGATTTAATAAAATTTACAGTATGTGGATCATGTATTTGGGACAACTGTAGCTCTTTAGATGAACAGAAGATGTTGCTGTTACTTTTAGAAAAGGCGCATGTGACGTGATGCAGAAATTATTTGCTTATTAAACCATTTTGATATTATGAAGCCTTTAAGAAATTCACAATAACTCAGAAGAATAATGTGTGTCTGTTTTCATGCTAAACTAAATGTGTCACCTAGTTTAGTTTATTGGTTTTAATTTAAGTAAGTTATTTTCCAAAAAATCAATTCATATAGATGTTTTGGGGTTTTTTTTCATTCAGCTTTGAAAAGGTCTGTGAGTAGTTTTTGTCATGATCTTCTTCCCTTCTGGAACATTTCCTCCCTCCTAATCCTGCCTTGCACACTAATACAGCACAACTGGTCCCAATTCCCTTTTCCTGATACCTGCACCTGTGTCTCATCTTTCCCCTGGTTATTTAACTCCTGGTGTCCATCACTTTGTACTCAGATCATCTACTGTTCTGCTCTCTTGCTGCAGCCATGATGCCCCCTCCATATTGTCTTCCATGCTGTACATGCCTACCCCTTTTCCGTAACCCCTGGTTATCTGCAATAAACTGGTTAAAACTGGCTTTGCATCTGGGTCCGACATTTCCACCTTCACCGCTACATGACAGTTTTGGCTCAGTTTTTCTTCCTTAAAAGGACCAAAGGCCATCATATTTTGAGGAAGTGTCCGGGCAGAATATAATGATATATTAAATAAATGTCTTCAACTGTTCCCCAGACTCACTCTGTCCTTCCTGACCCTTTCTTTTCCAGTTACAAAAAATAATTAAGAAAAAGGGTCTAAAACAGGGGTGTTCAAACTTTTTGGGTTTTTGGTTATTGATTTTATGACACAGACTGCGGGCCCAATAAAAATTGACCACGGGCTGCATTTGGCCCCTGGGCTGGACGTTGGACATGTTTGGTCTACAAGAAACAACTTTTAAGGATTTTAGCATTTTTGTTAAGCACTTTAATCAAATGATACTTTGAAAAGAAGACAGCCTACTAATGTTTTATATAGCAGAACAAATTATTATTATTTTAGAATAGTTACAGAAATTTTTATGAAAATGACATAATGAGAAAAAAAGATGCTGATAGGCAGATCTGAAAGCCAGTGCCAGATGTCAGTCCCAACTGGCCTGACTAGATCGTCCCGGTTTTCAATCTGCAACTGCCTGTTATGTAAATGGATTTAAATTCAAAAGCTGATAGGCAATAAAATGAATTCTCATGCAAAATGCTACTTTCACAGGCAGTGGCTTGTGCAGGTTGCCGTACATGTGTCTTTAGGTGGCATACAAATCAGAGCAGACATTGTGGTAGGTTGGTGGCTAGCACTCCAGTCTGACAGCAAAGAGTGTTCGTGGTTTGGCTTGAAATACAAGTCCATATGCTTGGTGTTTTATATGGGGTCTCAATATCTTCCCGAGTTCATTTTCGGTAATGAATTGGAAGAAGGTTTGAAAATTGAAACGTATATATAGAATTTTTAGTCAAAATGTCACGATCCCCGTCTCATCTGGATCACTCGTTCCCCCCAATTCTGCCATCTGCCCTAATTTGGCACACCTGGTCCAAATCCCCAGTACTTCACACATCATCATCAAACTTGAGACAAAAATTTAGTCTCCACAGGAAAGTAGAAGTAAGATACAAGTACAGTACTAACATAATATTTTTGTATATATAAATATACTTAAATGTAAGAGGGAAAAAAAACACATACAAAATATCAAAAAATATTCCAGAGATTTGATTTGGTTTATTTGCAGTGAATAAAAACACAATCACACAATAATTTGCTAATGCACATTGTAAACATGTTTAAAAAAAAAAAAAGACAAAATATTTAGCTTGATTTTAAATTCTTTTGTCCAAAGCTGATTAGTTAGAATGAGGAAAACTTGAAGTGAAGCTAGACTCTAGCTTCACTTCACTAAAGATGCTCTAGCTGCTAGAGCATCTTCAAGGAGTGCAGTCCAATATGATGCCACCGTTGCTCACTACCCAGAGATGGCCCAGGTCATAGGTTGCGTGCTTTACTGGGAGGCAGACTGGGATTTGGACCCAATTACTACCCTGAGGAGTTGAGCTGGAAATCCCGCTCCTGTTGGAAAAAGAAGGAAACATGTGGGGTCTCATATATTTTCTTTAAAAATAACCTGATAAATGCAAAAGATTTTACTCATAGGCATGACATTATGATAGAATATTGCATGAATGTAAAATTTAATAAACAGATAATAAAAAATACCATGTTTTTTTTCAAATGACTTAAAACAGAGTTTGATCTGGACCTCTATTCCTCACATAAAGCCCTTACCTTTGAAAGACAGTCCCAGAAGAAGTTACAACAAACACACTTCCGTCAGCTCCAACTTCTGCTTTTATTGCTGCTCCAGGAACATGTGTCCATCCGTTGAATGTACAGTTTGGTTGAATGGTCTGTCCAACATAAAAAACATTGTTGTCTTGTACAATACATGAGGCAATCAGCTATTTCTTTAAGGTCTCAAATTTACCGCATGGAAAATAGCTTGTCCTGAATTCACTCCCCAGCAGTTATTGTCCAGGCCACAGCTAAAGGTTATTAACAGTCCTGGCAAGGTTTCCCAAGACAAAGAACCTTGTTGCTTGTAGTTTGAGGCAACACTACTTTTCAAACAGTGGACTGAGTCAGAGGCGGCAACACCCACAATCTGACCCAGACCTCCGGCATCAACTTGTTTCAAAGACAAACCTATGGAATAAAAATAACAAATAAATCCATCAATCACCGGAACTTGGAGAATCCTCACTGTACAAGCAGCAAAGCTTCCAATGCAATACTTACCAGTTGAACTGATAAAATCACCAGAAACATATTTGTAGACTGTGTTTGATGAGTCCACTCCCCAGATTCCAGCAGCTCCCACTGAGACATGCTTGAGGGGTACAGTGCCGAGCATGTACCAGGAAGATCCACTCAGGTAATATGTTTTTGAGTCTTTGTCGGTCAACACAACTTCTCCCTGTCCAGCATCAATCTGAGTTGCCCCTATCATTTGTGGACCCTCAGTGCAGGACCAGCCTGTGGAAAGAAAGCAAACATTTGATGGCATGGCAAAATGTTTCTGATTTTTTTTCTTTACGGAAAAAAACAATACTATTTAGCATTGCTTAAGTAGTTGTTTTATGAGAGACCTCCATGACAGATGGACAAGTAACTCAGGAAGAAGAAAAAGGCTGCAAGACGGTTCATGTTGTTCCTCAAGGTTTGTATTGCTCCAGTTGTTGTTTCTCAAAATTTTTGTTGTGCTGTTGTGTCTGTGTCCTTTTTATCTGATGTCAAGATATTTGGTCATGTGACTGAGGTGGCATTGTTGTAGCTCCTGGAAACCTTACAAAGAAGGGTTGTGCCCAGAATTCACACAGTCATAAAATATCATGAAATTTGATAAAGCACAAAGAGGGATGCTATCATGGAGAAAAATGTAGAGGACAGTAAACTTATTTTCCTCCACCATTGTGTTTTAAAATGATCTACTTAGTGCTTTTGTGCTGGATGAACTTTTATAAAAAGTGTTAAGAAACTTCAGAACTTCATTCTTTTTTGTTCTTGTTGTAAATGGAGACAGCTGATATGAATAAAACTGCCACTACCTCCTGTGATGAGGTATAGGAATTTATAATTCTTCTGAAAGCCAGTTAGGTTTGGTCATATGGACCATTTGAAGGATTAAATTCTTACATTAACAATTCATGAAACAAACAAAAAAAAAAATTCAGAATTGTGAAAGAAGGACTTTGAATGTGTAACTCATTACAAACAGATGTCTTTGTGGGTAATCATTTCAAAGACAGTTTGGAGACTCCAATGGAGGACAATGCTAAACACGTGTTTCCCTCACCTGCTGGCAGGCCCACAGGCTATGCTTTTGAGCCGTGATTGAAGGTGGGGAACGTTGTGCAGTCCCATCGGAATGGATCATGGATGTTTGTATGGCAACATTGAATCCTAATGAACTATGTAATTTGTCTTTATTGTTAAAGTTGTCAATCCATTCTGTCAACAATAGATTGTGGATACTTGTGACGGTCGGCCTCAAACTTGTTAATCAACAACAATACGAAATGTTTCAAATGGGGCAAAATAATGTCTTTTCAGGCCTTGTTGGCTTTTTGATTTCTGGATGCGACTGATGAGCATCAACAGACAATATGGGCATTCTTGAAGCAAAACACTGCTGATTTTGAATCGGAAAGTTGCAGATTGGTGGTGTGATTGAGGAAACTGCCTTCAAATCGGGAATGGACAAGCTCGGTGCTGTGGGCATATTCAGGTGGAGTCAGCCCTGAGTTTGTTCAGGAGCAACTGCGCTCCACAACAGTGGGAAGAATACTTACAAGATCTTTTCAATTTCACCAACATGTGTTCTGATCGTGTGTTCCACAAAGCAGACTTTGTGGAACACAAAGCTTTAAAAGGCTCTGCATCTCCCGGTAAGCCATTTTTTGTCCCCCCTTTTGTATTTTGTTGCATAATCTGAAGCATCGTTTTTTGAATGTCAGGAGGCAGACGCTTTGTTTCTGCAAACATACTGTACAAAGTTAACCCCTGTACATAAACATGTTTATTTTCTCTTTTTACAGCAAGTTACCATAATTCAAGCTACCATAATTCTTAAGGCACTGAACGCCTTTTTTTCAAGACAGAGGTACTGATTCTTGTTTTTTTCTTGAGTAATATTCAGGATTGTTGCGATGGCATGCTTACGGGACTTTTTGAAAAAGAATTATCTCTGTTTACAGCTACTTCAGAGCACAAGATCTGGCGAAGACCAGAGACCGGAAACACATTTAAACATTGCTGCAATGGCTCGTTGTACATTTCAGGACTTTCTCCAAGGTACATTTATCCATTTTTCTATCTTATTATCTGCTTATACTATTATTTTATCAATAACCCATTATGATACAAATCTTTACAGGCTTGAAAGTTAGTCAAAACAAACAGAATTTTCCTTTGTTTTGATTCTTTTGCATTTATTAAGCATATACTGTAGTTTCATTCAATTCTGATTAAGCACATCTGCAGGCATCTGCCTGGTCTTGGTGTTGTCGTCTTCCACTTCTAAAATGTGGTTGTGGTATGGACAACAACATGGTTGGACTGGAGTGATTTCAGCCTTTTTAAGAGATGGGTTGCTTTCTACCAAATGTGAGTGTATCCACAAGCTATCTTTTCCTTATAATCGCATTACTAAAATACAGTTTAAAAACAGTAACTTGCAGGAAGTTGGATGAAAATGAAGGTATACTGAATAGGCTGAAGATGTATTTGGTGAAAAGAAGTATAACATAACGAGAGTGCTTATGAATAAAGGAACTTTTTAAAAATGTTTTATTTAGAAAGTACTTTAAATTACAATTTGTATAAAAGTTGTTGACAATTCCTCAAATCTAATTAAACTTGTCGAAGTCAGGATGCAAGTCTTCAAATGGGTGTCTCTTCACAACCTGATATGAACAAAACTGCCTCACCAATACTGGCCAAGGGCATAGACGACCTACTTTATTTAGTTTAGAGCATTCTCCCACAATTCTGCTGGCACACATTGAATTGTCTCCACAAACCAGATAAGAAATCATTTGTCTTCATTTCATTTCTCCAAGGAGCTGGTCTCTTGCTTTTTCTGGAGGGTGTTCTTAAGGCTAGTTTTGGTCATGTTAAATTATCTGCACCATATTGGTTGTGATATTTAATATATTTTAAAAGCTCAACCGTTTGATAAAAGCCTGACCCAGAGAACTAAATCTTGAAACAGACAAGAAGCATTGTGATAATAATTTTCCACAAACAATGTCTAAAGAAAGAACAAATAATAAAAAAAAAAAACTAAAGGTAACAATAAAATGAGTGAATGCAAGAATCAGCTGACCTTTTCTCTCTTTTTCTTGCTTCACTGAATAGCTGCTGATTCATGGAGTTACTTTCACGTGTTTATATTTATAATCAGTGCTGGAAGTAACATATTACAAATGTAACAAGTTGCTGTAATATATTCTTGTATTGAATAAAAAATATATACACTCACATTTTTGTTATTTGTTTCAATTGAAAGTTTTATTAATATGAAACTATTGATGTTAGGCAATGTTTTTGAGACAGTTGCACACTTTTTAAAATCACTGCCTTTCAAAATGGTTGCATGATGGCGCAGTCTCACAACAAAGTGATTAGGGTTCAAATCTCAGGTAAGGACAAAGTTTGGAACACTGGCCTTTTTGTGTGGAGTTTGCCTGTTCTCCCTGTGTATGCATGGGTTTGCTCTAGGTACTCCAGTTTCTTCCCACTCCCCAAACACATGCATGTTAGGTTGATTGGCCACTATGAAATTGCCTACGAATGTGTGTGTGTATGGCCCCGTGAAAAGCTGGCAACCTGTTTGGGGTGTACCCTGCTCAGTCAGTCTTTATAACCTGATGAACAGGGTCTAGCTTTTTGGATGTTTTTTTTTTTTTTTTTTTTTAAAAAAAAGCACAAATATTTCACACCTCACCACCACTGTTATTTATGGACTTAATCAGTTTTTTTTTTTCCAAAGATAAAATAGTGCATCACCGATCAAAGTTATTTTTTATTAAAATACGGTGGCTCAGTGGTTAGAGCGTTTGCCCGCAGACTTGAAGTCAACGTTAAGGGTCCTTGGGGAAGACACCAAAACCCCCGTTTCTCCCATCATTGGTGCCGTCATGGGCAGCCTGCTAAGGTGTAGGAGTGCAGCACACAAATTTCCCCATTCATGGATGAATAGAGTGGGTAAATATTTAAAAAAAAAAAATTAAACTACAGCATTGCACAACAAAGACTTGAACAATGACTGCAGATTGAAAATTGTAAAAAGAGATTTTTTTTCTTTGCTATTGTTTTTTAAAGCTGCTAATTCAACCAATAGTTCAGTGTTGCAGCATCAGCCGAACACTTTCATTTAAGAGCCCTCAACAAGTCTCAAACATGCAAATTGACATTCCTGCACTTTATAAATTTGTGGGCGGTGCTGCTTATCCCAAAGTAAACAATTGCTAGCTAGAATGATTGACTGGATCTTTAAGTTAATCATTTTTTTAATATACTTTATCAATCCCTGACGGGGAAATTCGTGTGCTGCACTACACCACAGCAGGCTGCCACCCATGACGGTGCCAATGGTGGGAGAAACGGGAGTCAGGTTTCTTCTCCAAAGACCCGCGAACTTCCGGTCTGAGGGCAAATGCAGTAACCCCTGAGCCACCGCCTCCCCAAATCACTCATCTGTTCCTTAGCGTGATGCATTCAGGGTTAAAAAACAAACAAAAAAAAATTCAGGCAAACAGTCCTAGCAGAAGAAACACAAGAAATGTTCAAATTATCGTATTTTGAGCATTTTTTACAATTATGTATTGTACATCTTACAGAGAGCAAAAATATTGTAAAAATACGGTAATTATCGTACACCTCGCAACCACATCTAGACCTGATGTGGATGACATCAGTGGATGCACCTGCCCAGCTTAGTGTTGAACTATCTATACAAACTATGGCTAATTTTTATGTGAAATAATGCATTGGTGAAACCATTAAAAATGCTTGCTTGCCAAGTAAGTTATAATCCACACAAAATCTACACATTAGCCAATGTTCTGATTCAACCTCGCTATGTGTTGAGAAATGTCAGAAGTTGCTTGCGTTAACAAGTTTCATATGCAATGTGGCTCATGTCCTAGTTCCTCTTCAGAAATTTACATCCTGTTGATCCAGAGAACGGTATAAGCAACAGGAATGTGTGGTTGAAAAGTTGATGATTCAGATAAGGAACTCAAAGTGCATAGCGGGGCTAGGATTAAAATTGATAAGTGGTTAGAGAAATTAAGTTGCAGAAGAGGAACTTAAGCGCTCAGCGAGAACAAAAGTCAAAATTTGACGTCCCGGGGGAGCTACCAGTGATAGTTAGGTTCCTGTTTTTTAAAGTTTAAGGAGTATAAATACTGCTGGGGTTGAGTAGTGAGGGAGCGGATAGAGCTTTTGTACTTCTTCTTTAACACACACAGAAGATTTGTTTGTCTGTCCATCAGACAAAAGCATCAGACTTTCAACCACTTGGTGACAAAGATTAATACAGCCACTCGACCTGCACAAGCCGTGAATAAAAAAAAAAATGAAAGCTGTTGCAGCCTTTTTGCTCCTTCTGAGTTGCTTTTCCATCAGCCATGGTAGGTCGTTCCTCAAAATTATTTAAAACTCTTCAAACAAATCTGAACAGAAAAGTACTTTTCTGAAAAAGGGGTATACACTCTATTCCACTATCAATGATATTTGTCTTCTTCACAGGCTGGTCATGCACAGAGGGCCCACAGCTATCTGGGGCAACCCAGATAGATGCCGGTCATGGAAATGTTGTGTTGACTGACCAGGACTCAAAAGCATATTTTCTCAGTGGATCATCCTGGTACAGACTCGGCACAATTCTCCTCAAGCATGTCTCCGTGGGAGCTGCTGGAATCTGGGGAGTGGACTCATCAAACACTGTCTACAAATATGCTTCTGGTGATTTTGTCAGTTCTACTGGTGAGTGTTGTTGTTTAAAACACTTTACAGCATACACAGTGAGGGCTCTCCAACTTCTGGAGATTTAATTGTTCTTGGTGCTCTTTTTTTCCTTCAGGTTTGTCTTTGGATCAGGTTGATGCTGGAGGTCTGGGTCAGGTAGTTGGTGTTACCACCTCAGACTCAATCCATTGTTTGAAAAGTAGCATTGCTTCAAACTACAAGCAACAAGGTTCTCTGGCTTGGAACAACTTGCCAGGAGCTTTGATCTATTTCAGCTGCAGTCCAGACAACAACTGCTGGGGAGTTAACGCACTCAACAACATCTACCACTCTGTAAATATGATACATGGGATGATTTGCTGATTTCCTCACTAATCGTGAAATATCACAATGTTTTTTTTTCCGTTTGACAGACCCTTTCTCCAGAATGTGGATTTAGTAAATGGACACTCATATCTGGAGCAGCAAAAATGGTTGAAGTTGCATCTGATGGAAGTGTGTTTGTCGTGAATTCTTCTGGCAATCTCTTTGAAAGGTATGGGCATGTTTCAGAAACTTTAGAATCATCCATTTGAATAGAAAGTCATATGAAACCCACAGTTACTAGTCTTATATTTTAAAAAATGTTTGTGTTGGTGTGTTTAAGGTGTGTAGTAAAAGTTGCTACGTTGACAGTCTAAAGAGATGTTCTCCATAACAAAACTGTTTGACACATTCACATTTTTATTTTTTTTAAATCAGGACTGGGATCTCAAGTTCAGTTCCTCAGGGTACCAATTGGGTTCAAATCCCAAATTGCCTTTCAGTAAACCACGTGAGCTACGACCTGGGACATCTCTGGGTAGTGACCAACGGTGGTACCATCTTGAACTGCACTCCATAAAGCTTCTACATCTTTACTATTGTTTTCCAAAGTAAAAATCAACCTAAATCTTTCTTTGTTTTGATTGATGTGCTTTGAAAATTTGAATAATTGCATTAATTCATAATCATTTTATTCTTAATCATTGTTATAATACAAAGCTAAATGTCTGCAAGTACCATATTCAGAAATCTGTTGCATAATCAGTCACCATCTTAACTGTTTATCCTTTTCGGGATTGCGGGGGTGCCTGAGCCCAACTCGGCTCATTCGAGGCGAAGAGAAGGGTACAACCTGAACAGGTCGCCAGTCTGTCACGGGGCTGTAGCATCCTGATTATTTCCATTTGGAATGCCAGATTTATTTTCTCTTCATTTTCCCTTTAATTTACTCAGCAAATGAAAATTATGACCTTCTTTGTTCTTTAAAAATTGTTAAATAAAAACTGAATAAAGACAGCAATCATTACTTTTCTGTGTCAGTTATTCCAATTCACAGTTGTTCTGGGTTTTGAAGGCATTGTACTAGAGTACATTTTCATCTGAAAATGTTTGCTGTCAGATTTGCTGTTATCATTTAAAAAATATTTATTTATTATCAGAAGATTTTCTCTAGATGTCAAAAGTCACACCTTCTGGGGATGTGAAGTCATTGTTCTTTAATAACCCATTTTAATACCCTTTGATCCTATATCAAAATTATCAGGTTGTGATTTATTGACTTAATGGTCACACCTGCTGGGGGACAATCTTTGATCTTTAATTATAGTTTAGAATTTTATTACCTATCGATCCAACATCAAAGTTTTGTTTTTACAAACCTACAATTTCAACATCACGATAGATGATGTATCCGCCCCAAAATGTCAAAGGTCATGAGAGTAAACACTTTGTGTTGTGTATTTAAGATAAGTCACAACCTTGAGAGTAAACACTTTCTGGTCTTTGTGGTGTGTATTTAATACATTACGGTACATTGTTGAGAATAAACAGTTTTTAGTCTTTGTAGTGTGTATTTAAGATAAGACACATCATCATCATCAGAAACTTTATTGCAGACTCAAGGTCCAATACAGAAAGACACAACTAAATAACAACAACAAAACAGACAAAATAAAAATGAAATACATATGACGAACTGAGCGCGTGCGGTTCTTGCCTAAAACCTCACTACCCGTTCTTTTAAAAAATGTATTTCTTTATTAATTTCTCTGCATACCTTTTACCAGGAACAAAAGCTGCAGAGCAGGTCTATAACTCGAAATTAACAAATCGACCTGGAGATCAATCACTCGTTACTCGTGTTTTAGCATTTAAATAAGTTTCATTCAGATTTTATTTCTAAAATTCAGAAGCTTACCTTGAATCAGACCAAAGCACCCTCGATCCTGCAGAGCTGATTCAACCATGCGCCAGAATAGTTGCTCAGCACCTTTATTGGGTCTGGGGGATAAGAAATTACTGGACAAGGAAAACGCCTTGACACAGATGTTATTACACACACAAAAACTTTATTCAAATTCAACAAGTTACAATCTTAACAAATTATTCTAAAAGAATTGCCACCCTGTGCCCATGGTGGTCTATACTATTCTAAAAATTAACTAAGTCCTAACCAGTCCCTACTATCTAAGCCTCCGATCTTAAGCCGATCTGTCGAGGTTGCCTCTCCCTAACCTACTGCCTCGCACACGGACTCTTGAGTTTTTAAGCAGAGTTCCGTCGCGTCACATCAGAGTTTTTATACAAAGTGTGGCGTCACATGCCAGAGGCAGGTGCTTCTAGCTCTAATTTTCCTCTCTCACTGACAATTTCTGACCTTAGCGACACCTGTTGACCCAAGGAATAAACTGACCATTGACCTCAACTTAACCTCACATTTTGGAAGCTGTAAGCTCAACCCCTCCCTTAGAGCACAGGGTGACTTCCCCAGTAACACAAAGATATTTGGCATCTTGAAATGATCACCCAAAAACATTTGATATCTTACAAAGAACATTCTAACATTTCAACATAAAGAATAAATCAAAATAAAAAGCATAAAAGAAACACAAAGTCATTCATATATAAGTAAAGCATAATAACTAAACAATACATAAGAGTTCTAATATCTAGGCATAACATAATAGTTTCTAATATCTAAGTAAAATAATAATATAAAGAATAAGAAAAAGCATCCAGGCATTCCATCATAGAAACAGGCCACGCCTGTTCAACACATATAACATATCAAACAACCTTAACATCAAACAATTGTACCAATGGTTCCACAGTTCAGGCTGGTTCTTTGTGTTACATCAATTTCACATAAACCAAGATCCTAATAATAGAGTTCTCAGAGCTATTAAGACGACTAATAAAACTCTACATCAAATAGCGCAGAGTGGCCTGGAAAGTTCTAATTCCTGCTGAGACAAACAGGCCACTTGCACTTTCCCATCTTGGTCTTTTCAATAGAATCCTCAGACAGTCATTGTATGCCACATTGAGCTTTCTCTTGCTAAATGGACTCTACTTTTATAGCGCTTTTCTACCTGCTTCGGTACTCAAAGCGCTTTACAGTGTAGCCACCATCAGGTGCATTTGGGGGTTCAGTGTCTTGCTCAAGGACACCTCGGCATGAACTCCTGACGGGGGATCGAACCGGCAACCCTCCGGTTACAGGGCAGTCACCCTACTCACTGAACCATCCTTCCCCCTTAAAAGGATGGCTCAGTGCTAGCGCTCTTGTAGTGCTAGCTCTCTTGTATGCTAGCTCTCTTGTAGTTCCATCACAGGTGTGCTGTATATAAGGACGTGCAGTAGGCTTTAAATAGTGTCTTTTTCACTTGCACTGTACAAGTACCAAACTTGCGTGTGAGCATGTTTGCTTGTGCATACGTCATACGATTTTGTAAATGTCCTCATCATCTGAGATGTCATCACCGATATAATGTCCCAAATATTTTTATTTGGGACAAAAAGACAGATCCTTTCCACATAATGTAAACTGAGGAAAATTAACACATTTATCATCCTTAGTTCTACAGAGCATTATGACACGTTTTTTTGTATTATACTTTATGTCAAACTCCAACCCATTAGTAGAAGAGACATTGAGAAGTTCCTGTAGACCTGCACTACTCTGGCTGAAAACAACAAGCTTATCTGCGTACATTGGAAGGTTCCTTAAAGAAACCAAATCAGACAGCCTGTTTTGCATGCATGTCATCAGAAGATACCACAATAAAAATGTGTATGTTTTGTTGTGCTTTATTGATGCATCAAAAGCATTTGATCGTGTTAATCACTGGAAAACGGTTTTGGAAATGCGTCAGAGAGGCATGCCACAGTATATTTTGAGAATACTGGTATATTGGTATGCTCGCCAAGAAATGCATGTGAGATGGAAGGAAAATAAGGTACACATGAGAATTGGGACCAGGTGTGCCAATTTATGGCTGAGGGCAGAATAGGAAGGAAGGAGTGATCCAGATGAAAGGGGGACCATGGCATAGAGGGTAAGTGGAGCTGAGTCAAAGGTAAACTGACATGCTTCACAAGCCATTTTCAAAATCAAATAAGACTGGTAAGTCCTGCGGTGTCAATATTTGTCCACAAATTGTCGCCAAAGTTTCATCTGTATTTATTTTCAGGAGACAGGAGGCAAGACAGTCTGTAAATGCCTCAGAGTAGACTTCAGTTATCCTGACCCTGCCTGCCAACAAGTGGTACCTGACAAGTGATTTACTAAACTTTTTATCATAAAAATACACGTCTGGGAGTAGAGTTGGATATTGACATCAGTGTCTCGTTAGGAACCAGCTTCAGGTGAGAGGTCTAGGCTGGAGCATTTCCTATATGCCACAATTGGTGATTTTACAATGTCTGAATGCAGTTAAATAAGAAATTGAATGGGTTTTCCCAAGTTTGACAAAAGTTCAATGTAATTCCTGAAACAAAAACATTGTCAGTGTAATTACACCGTAGACAATGATTAAAGAAGGAACAAAATAGTTGTGAGAGGCCTAGAAAACATTCCAATAAAAGAAATGCTTCTGATCTCAAAGCAATATTGTGCTTTGCAGCATTTTCTCACCTTTGGTCAGTTTGTTCTCCACCAAACAGTTGCTGAATTATAATACGTGTAAAACACAGATTGTTCTATTAGGCAATTAAAACAAAGAATGTTTTCTCCAAAAATTAAAATATTCATTCCCTTTCGTCTCAAAATCAGCATCAAAATTACCGGTATGCTCTCCTATAATAAATTAACACCTTCTAGCAAAATTGTGTGCTTTTTAAAATGATTTATCTGCTATAATAAATAAACCCTGAACGACTGTGAGTTGGAATCATAGGCTTACAAAAATATTGAATGTTGTCTTTCTCCAGTTTTATTTATCAGTTTTTAAAAGGTTTCATATTACAAAGTAGATCAGAACTTTCATTTGCATCTTCTCAGTAAATTAAACAGAAAATAAATCTGGCATTCCAGATTTAAATATTCAGCATGTCAAGACATTTCTGAATATGGTTCTTACAGACATTTACCTTTGTATCATTGCAGTGATTCAGAATAAAATCTTCATGAATTAATCCAATTATTCAGATTTTAACAGCACTTCAATCAAAACAAAGATAGATTAAGGTTTTCACCTTGGAAACACAATAGTAAAGATGTAGGTGGTTTATGGACTGCAGTCCAAGATGGTACCACCTGTGCCCAATACCCAGAGATGTCCCAGGTCGGAGCTCACATGGTTTACTGGAAAGCACATTGGGATTTGAACCCAGTTTGTACCCTGAGGAGCTGAACTTGAGATCCCAGTCCTGATTAAAAAAGAGAAAAACATGTATGTGTCAAATGATATACTCCATATTTTTATGGAGTATATCTCTGTAGACTGTCAACATAAGTTTTCTTGCACAATGTAAACACACCAACACAAACAGTTTTCAAAATACAAGACTAGTAAAATAGTGTGACAAATGACTCACCATTCAAATGGATGATTCTAAAGATTCTGGAACATGCCCTTACCTTTGATAGAGATTGCCAGAAGAATTTACGACAAACACACTTCCATCAGATGCAACTTCAACCATTTTTGCTGCTCCAGGTATGTGTGTCCATTTACTAAATCCACATTCTGGAGAAAGGGTCTGTCAAACAGAAAAAAACATTGTGATATTTCACGATTAGTGAGGAAATCAGCAAATCATCCCATGTATCATATTTACCGAGTGGTAGATGTTGTTGCCTGCGTTAACTCCCCAGCAGTTGTTGTCTGGACTACAGCTGAAATAGATCAAAGCTCCTGGCAAGTTATTCCAAGCCAGAGAACCTTGTTGCTTGTAGTTTGAAGCGATGCTACTTTTCAAACAGTGGATTGAGTCTGAGGTGGTAACACCAACTACCTGACCCAGACCTCCAGCGTCAACCTGATCTAAAGACAAACCTAAAGGAGAAAAAGAGCACCAAGAACAATTAAATCTCCAGAAGTTGGAGAGTCCTCACTGTGTATGCTGTAAAGTGTTTTAAACAACAACACTCACCGGTAGAACTGACAAAATCACCAGAAATATATTTGTAGATAGTGTTTGATGAGTCCACTCCCCAGATTCCTGCAGCTCCCACTGAGACATGCTTGAGGGGAATTGTGCCGAGTCTGTACCAGGATGAACCACTGAGAAAATATGCTTTTGAGTCCTTGTCAGTCAACACAACATTTCCCTGGCCGGCGTCAATCTGGGTTGCCCCAGGTAGCTGTGGACCCTCTGTGCAGGACCAGCCTGTGAAGAAAGACAAACATCACCGATAGTGGAATAAAGTGTACACTTCTAGTTTAGAAAAAGTACTTTTTTTATTCAGAATTGCTTCAAAAGTTTTAGATTATTGTGAAGAATGACTTACCATGACTGATGGAAAAGCAACTCAGAAGGAGCAAAAAGGCTGCAACAGCTTTCATTTTTTATTCAGGGGCTTGTGCAAGTCCAGTGGCTGTATCGCTCTTTGACTGACTGGCTACAGGTCTGATGCTTTTATCTGATGCACAGACAACCAAAGTATGTGGCTGAGCCAGTTTTCCAGAAATATCAGGAAACATTTAAATGGTTCAGGTTAAGAGAAAAAAAAGGTATTCCGGTCAAAGGGGCTAAACCTGCAAATCTTGTTAAAAGAGTTGACCAAGGTCATAGTGATAGTTGACTAATGTCCTAATCCTCCCTCTGGTCCAAATTCCTTCTCCTCATGCTTCCTACCCGGTCCTCATATTATTGTATCCTGTGACTTCTCCAGATAAAATAAAGTGATGATCTTGAGTTCATTTGCATAATAACTTGGAACACATTGTACCTTGAAGTTATACTCATCAAGGCTTCACTTTGTTGTATTTAAGGCTGTCAAATGCAGTAGAAAAACAGCCCATCTCAAATCCAAATGACATGCCATAATTATGAATCTTCAGTCACAATCTTAACAGTCTGTCCCTTATTTGCTGCGTAAAGACAAATATCTTTGTGTGTGGTAGAACAGTGTGCATAAATCGAGATATCAAACTCCACGTTTAGAAGAATTAGGACAGTTTTGCAGACCTGCAGTTGTGTGGGTTTTATTCCTTTTCATGTTTAATTACTGCATCTTTTGTATACATGCATTTATGCATATTTTTATTTATGCAGCATAATTAGTGAAGCTATCGGGCTACTGTAAATTCAATGTATTTCTTTGTAATATAAAAAAGCTTTTTAGAGCCCCACATTTTGTAAACCTTGGTTTGGAATAAAACCCTTTAAAAAAAAAAAGACTAAAAAACTTGGGAATTTGATTTTACAAACAGTTTTGTCTCGTCATACAAATTTCAAAGACTGAATTATGTTTAGGCTTCATGAACAAAAGGATATCTAAGAAAAGATTTCATGCATTCTATCAGGACCAGGTAAAACATGTTTATACAGTACATAGTTAGTTTCTCTGGTGGGGTTTGTTTTTTGTTTTTGTCTGCTGAACCACTTGTTCTCTCACGGGCTCTCGGGGTATGCCAAAGCCTATCCCAGATGATTAAAGGCGAGAGGCTGGGTAAAACCCGAACAGGCTGCCAGTTTGTTGCTGGGCCACACACACAAAACTGGACACACACTCATTCCAGTTTCATAGTGGCCAATGAACATAACAGGCATGTTTTTGGAGGATGGGAGGAAATCAGAGTACCTGCAGGAAACCCACTCATACCCGGGAGAACATCCAGACTCCACATAGGAAGGCCGGTGTTTTAAGCCTCGTCCCACCCAGGACTTGAATCACTGACCTTCTCGCTGTGAGGCCACTGTGCTAACAACTTCACCACCGTGCCGCCCCCTTTTTTTTAGTAGCAAATCCTTCCTGTGAATCATTGTGGACCAGTATTGAAAGGAAAACCTTTTAAATACTGAGTGTTAATGTTAAAAGCATAAAACATATACATTTGTAACATATTTGTGTCATGAAGTGGTGTGCAGGTGGAAAGAGGAGAACCCAATTGCAGGACAGAAAACATGGTTTATTTGAATTTGGCAGTCCATTATTACTGTGACAAAAAAATTTTTAGTGACATGGCAAGAAGTTATTGTTCAGAATATGTTCTTGGTCAGGCTACCAGGGATGGTATGATCTAACAGGAATGTTTGGGATAATTGCCCTTAAATAGGCAGCAGCGGGGTCCACAGGTGGGTGTCATCAGAATAATCACCCTCAGATGTGGCAATCAAGGTGATAGAAAAGGTCTAGGGCTCCCACTGGTGGCAAGTGAGGGGATCATGACAATTTGTAACAACAAATCAAACATTTCTGGACAGCAGAAATACTCTGCTGCATTGCCTCTAGCAACTTGTATGATCATAAAATAGAAGAAAAAAACAAAACCACAGTGGACAAAAATAATGAATTTTTCTCAAATTTTGTTTATACACAATTTCATCGGTGAAAACTTTATTAAAGAGATTTAAATGTCAGATTGTATTTACTTACTTGCTCTGTGAGCTGTGAAGTAAGCACGTTTGACCTTTCACAAGATGTCGGAGGGTTTGAAATGGCCCCTTGTTTACCAAAAAGTAGATCCTCTAGAAGATTTTGCCTCCTCAGCAGTTGTTTGCAGGACTGCAGCTAATGTGAACCAACCGGCCTTAACAGGTATTCCACAATAGTTCTATTGCGACAATTCAATCAATTGATTGAGATAGAAATGGTAAAATATTTCCAGCAACAACCTGTTTCATGTGGTGCCTTGAGAAAAAAGGCATTTTAATAATTCACCCATATCAAATGTTGGAGAATTCTTACTGTTTGTGCCGTTAAGTGTGTACTAAACAAATTGTTACCAGTTAAATGGGCAAATTGCCTTCTACCGGTACTTATTTGTAACCTCTGTTGAACGCGTTGACTCCTCAATGGACCACGTACTTTGAATGCTGTACATTTGTCACTTCTTTTGATGGACAGACAATCTATGTGGCTGAGCCAGTTTCTTAGTATTGTCGGGAAACATTGCCCAGAAGCAGTTGAGGAGGAATTGTGGTATTCCTGTATTTTTGTAGAAAGCATGTAAGCTGTAAAACTAGTTTGTTTGGATTGAATTGCCTCACACGGTGCAAAAAAAAAAAAAAAAAAAAAGAAAGCACTATTTCATTCAAATATAAATGAATCACTTTTCTATTCAAGATTTTTGTATTATTCTCTATAAAGTACTCACTTCTGATCTGTTGTACCTGCAGATAGCTTTACACCATCAAAAACCTATCAGTTGTTTTTCTAGGGTGTTATGGCAGAATTTGATTACTGTGCTTTCTTTTTCCAACACTCCCTTTTTGAATGACGTACATCTAAATCTTAATCATATGTAAATTATTTTCAACACTCGCATGGCCGATTCACTGCTGAATATCAAATCGGTATGTCTAAAATTTAAACCATGATCCCTGGCCAGAAATAGATGGAGTGCCCCCTCCAGGTCAGGGTTAGGGTCCTGCCTCAAGTGGGGGAGTCCAAGTATCTCTGGGTCTTGTTCACATGACAGGGTAAGATCTTGCAGGAAATTGCCAGACAAAATAGAGTGAGTTCCGCAATAATTAGGAAAGTGGGCAATAATACGTAGGCCAACTACAAAATTGTAACTGGTGCTGCAAGATTGAATGAAAGGTTTTTGAAAAATTAAAACATTTTTAACAAAAACTGACTCATTAGATCAAAAACACCTTTATGTGTAACTAAATTACTGATTTGTTAATGTAAAAACAAACCAGTCTGACTCATTTTCAAAGTTGATCACATAACCAGGTTTGGTTGTTTCACAAAAACCGTCTCTAAAATTGTAAGAATTACATTTTATCTTCTTAATTTTTATGAGCTTTTTATGATTACATGACCACTGTGTGAACAAAAAAAGGTCTAACCAGATGCCTGAACGACCCTATCTGGCTTCTCTCAACCTGGAGGAGCAACAGCTCTACCCCGAGCTCCTTTCGAATGGCAGAAGAGCTTTGGACTAACATTTTGAATAACTATGTTGTGTTTCAATTTACCGTAATTTCACGACCATTAGGCACACCGTACAAAAGGCGCAGTCTCAGTTATATGCGCCATTGCTGTATTTAACACACACATTAGGCGCACCATATGAAAAGGCGCAGTCTCAATCACACACCGCCTTACAACAACACACACGCAAGCATGCAAATGTGCGTATTAAAAAAATAGATCGGGAGCCAAACTGAGTTTGGTTGTGCTTTATTTAAGTAGTAACGATACTAAACAAGCACATTACCGGTAATAGTCTTTATTCAAATTGTCAAAGTCCTCATCCTCTGTTTCGGAATCGAACAGCTGCGTAAAATCCAACAGAGCAGGTCCACTTCGCTCCTCGCTGTCAAAGTCACTGTCTGTACTGTGCGGCTCCTCAGAAAGGACACCAGCTTTTGCGAAAGCTCGGATAACAGTACCAGCAGACACGTTAATCCAAGCACCTACAATCCATTGGCAAACTGTAGCGTAACTCGCCCAGCGCTGCCTTCCGCCCTTCCACGGCTCGATTCCCATGTTCCTCCGCGTAGCTGATTGCCTTCAGCTTAAACTGAGCGTCATAAGCGTGTCTCCTTGCCATTTTCAGGGTTAAAACAGCAACGTTGTGCATACAGCACATACCTTTTTTATACACAATCCACGGACACACTTCACTCTTTAACGTTCTCATGCCTTTTCTTTCAGGTCCGCCTCGCCTCACTGGCACCGCTTTTTGTTTTAGGTCCACCTTTTCTCACACACAAGGCACACCGCACGTAAGGGCGCACCGCTCATTTTGAAGAAAATCTAAGACGTTTATATGTGCCTCATAGCCGTGAAATTACGGTAATTTTACTGCCTTTCATGTAGATGATAAAAGTCAACTTGGGTCGACATTGATTAAAAGACTGTGTTTACTGGTTCACCATGTTAAAGATACATTATTCTACTGATATTATATTGTGTGCAGCTGTAAATTAACATATTTTTCCATAAAAAACAGGAAATATGTTTCTGAAGATCTCAACAAAAAATTTAATTTAAGACTGTAGTTAAAAAAAAAAAAAAAAAGGTTGTGATACCTTGACCATGTTTATTTGGCAATTTGTGACGTGAACTCCACATACAAAACACACAAACAGCATCTTTTTACAAACAGTAAAATGTTTATAAACACTAGAATGGGACCTTTTTTATGTTTTTCCACAAAAATTTAGACTAAGTAATCTTATCTGACTGTATCCCACAGGATTAAAGTTGTATGCCTGGATGTAACGTACGGTAAGTGCAGAAGAAATTAACAGTCTTAGATACCTTAGCTGTTTGTCCCGGGGAAGGATCTGTCATTCATTTGGTTTCCCATGAGGTTTCTTATTTACTCCCTGAACCTCGTTGTTGAGGGTTTTTGGAGTTTTCCCTCACCATGAAGGAGGGCAATGTGCTGAAATAGTTTAGCTAGCTTTTCTTAATAATGTTTTAGCTGAGTATTTGTGTATCTTGAAGAAAGTTGATATTTTATTTGTCCTGAGAAGAAAAAAAAAACCGAGTTCTTTCAATCTACATTGTTTTTCTCTCTATTTTTGTACTTTACAGTCTGCAATGGGAAGCCCATTGAGACAACTGTTTAGTTATCTTGGGATATAGAAAAAAAATAGAAAAATAGAGCATTAAACAGTTATAATTTTTAGTAAAATACGTTACAACTCAGAGTCAATGCCACCAGAGTCAATGCCACTCAGATTCAATGCCAAAATACGTTACAACTCAGAGTCATGCCACCCACAGAAATTCTCCGATGACTCAGCAGTTGTAAGGTGTATAAGTGGTGGACAGGAGGAGGAGTATAGGAGAGTGGTGGACGGATTTGTGCAGTGGGCGGGAGAGAATCACCTACTGCTCAATGTAGACAAGACCAGGGAGATGGTGATTGACTTCCGGAAGAACAGATCTGCATTGCGGCCCCTCTACATTCTGGGTAGGGATGTGGAGGTTGTGGAGGAGTACAAATACCTGGGAGTGACCATCGACAGCAGACTGAGCTGGAGGAGAGACAGTACTGCTGTGTACAAGAAGACCTGCAGCCGACTTTACTTCCTAAGGAAGCTGAGGTCCTTAAATGTATGCTGCAAGATGCTGGAGACCTTCTATCAGTCTGTGGTGGCCAGCACCTTCTTCTTCTCTGTCATCTGCTGGGGGAGCAGCATCACAGCCAGTGACGCAGTCTGATGCAGTGACGCAACAGACTTAATAAACTGATAAGAAAGGCTGGCTCTGTCATTGGCTGCCAACAGGACCCACTCGAAGCAATGATGGAGAGGAGGTCACTGAATAAACTTTTATCCATCATGCACAACCCTGACCATCCTCTCTACCCACTTCTGGACAAGCAGCGGAGCTCCTTCTCCAAGAGGCTCAGACAGCTCCGCTCAAAAACCGCCCGGTACCGGAAATCTTTTATTCCCAACACAATAACACTTTTTAATAACTCACAGAATAGCAAATAACTGGTTCATGCTCATGTAATTCATCACTGTTTGTCACTTCATGCTTCTTCTTTTTTTTTTTACCCCCTTTGCACTTACAGTCTGTATTGACCTCAGTGTTTTGTCACATTATTCCCTCTATTTTATTATTTTAATATTTTATTATTTTTTTATTTTCCTTCTTGTATATATACTGTCTATTTCTTTCTTGTTGCTGCTGTAATGCACAAATTTCCCAAGTGTGGGATCAATAAAGTAAATCTATCTATCTATCTATCTAAAATATGTTAATAAAAATAATTTACTTGAAATCTTGACATTCCATCATACTCACATGGATTTAAATGATAAATTACACATGAGTGCTTAAGTGACAATTAATTAGAGTCGCAGTTTGTTTTTTAAATGGAATTTAAAGAACAAACTTGATCAAATTGGATTTTTAAAAATTTTTTAAATATATTTTTTCTAGTTTAGCAGAGTGAGACCTCTTCGTTTTTAAGCCATCTCAGATAAAGCGCGCCGGTTGCCCCGCCAACACACACCCTTCAGTAAAGCGCCAGAAAGCTGTGTGTGAGCGGTTGTTGCAAACTCTCACTGGGATACACACACACTCTGTTCAGGAATAAAAAAAAGAATACTCACTACTTTTAAAGACAAAAACAGCCTGCGATCGCTAATTGAACAATCTAACCGGTGACAGATTTCTACAGAAGACGACACAAGAATTTTTATTCATTTACCAGCCAGTGAAAGTAAGTAATACAGATGTTTCCTGATGCCTAACACCACATCAATCAGATCAGAATCCTTAATTAACACGTTAATTAAATTCTAATACGCTTTAAATAATGTGAGTTCAATCTATTGTTTGAATAATATGATTTACGTCAAAGTAAAAGTGTTAATTTGGGCTCATTTTAGCATAACTGACCAGTTTAAGTTACTGTTTGATGTTCAATCTTAATGTTTATAACTCTTTAACTATAATTAAAATTTCTTTTCACTTTATATCTAGTTGTTATATTAATAGTAAAGATATAAATGTAAGATATAGATATAAGATATGTAGTTTTTAGGGGAGATCTTATGGTTAGCTTGCTAGATGCTAGTTAGCTCCTGTTATTTGCGCCAAATCTACAGTATCATTAAGATCATTTCTTCTCCTGGACAATAAAAACTATTAAACCTCACTTTTATGGGTTTTATGTATTTAGAAAATTTCAGAAATGGAATTTGATTGCTTGGTTCTGGAGGATCTTTCACATCCAAGAAAAGGTTTCAAGTTAAAGTCTGGAAATCAAAGTGAAGAAAAGGTAGGATGAACTTTACTTTGAAAAGTCACATTATGAATGATTTTTAAAATCTGAAACTATCTCCATCACAGGAAAATCTGTGCACAGTGAAATGGAGGGTTTCACCTGGAAACCCTGCTGAATCCAGCATTCCTGTTTTCCTTACAAACCAAAATGCTTCAACCTCTGATGTCTCCCAAATCACCCCCATCAAACACACCACACCACCTGAACCTTGGACACCTACAGCCAACCTGAAGGTGCTGATCAGTGCTGCCAGCCCCGATATCCGTCACCGAGAGATGAGAAAAGTTTTATTTAGACAGATAGAGAATGATGAAAATATGCTGGCGAGTCCTGGTGAGCTTTGCGAGGAAGCGGAAGACTTCTGTCAGGTAAGGATTTATCAAGATCTATTTCAATTCCCCTGTCTTCTGCTTATCCAGGGCCGCGTAGCGGGGGCAACAGCCTCAGACAAGAAGCCCAGGCTTCTCTCACCCCGGCTGCATCCTGCAGCTCACCCTGGAGGATCCAAAGGTGTTCACTGGCCATCTGTGAGACATAGTCTCTCCAGCAGGTCTGGGGTCTACTTCTGGGTTTCCTCCCGGTGAAACGTACCTGAAACACCTCACCTCTGGTTAGAATTGAGAGGCATTCTAACCAGATGCCCAAAACATCTCATCTGGTTCTCTCAACCCGTCGGAGCAATGGCTCCACCCCGAGCTCCTCCCCGATGTCAGAGCTCCTCATTCTATCTCTGAGTGAGAGCCAAGCCACCCTGCAGAGAATGCTCATTCGGCCGCTTGTATCCGCCATCTTGTTCTTTCAGTCACCGCCCACAGCAGGTGACCATAAGTGAGGGTAGGAACGTACATCGACTGGTGAATCAAAGGCTTTTCTTTCTTGGATCAGCCCTTTTTTCACCATGATGGATAGGATATAGTATCCTGATTATTGTTGACGTCGCACCGATTTGTCTGTTGATCCCCTGCGCCATCCTTCCCCACTTGTGGGCTAATCTATTTATGTTTAAGATCTATTTGTGTTCGGTTAAAAAAAAGTTGGGGTATTACATTTGCTTTTTGTTTTTTGCCCAGCCTGAAGCTGTAAATGAAGAAGATGATCCAGAGAAAAAGCCCAGCAGGAAGCAGAAGAGTTTGGGTTTACTCTGTCAAAAATTCCTTGCCCTTTACCCGGATTACCCCTCTCTTCATTGCCCCATATTGATCTCTCTGGACGAAGTGGCAACCAGCCTGAGTAATCACTAAGTTATTAACATGTTCAAAAGAAAAATCAAAAACTAATCTCAAACTAATTGCATACCTTTCTGTTTCTTTCCCAGGTGTGGAGCGACGGCGTATCTATGACATTGTCAATGTCCTGGAGGCTTTGTCGATCGTGGGCCGGTTGGCCAAGAACAGCTACACCTGGTTCGGTCGTCAGCGGCTGATGGAGACACTGGCGGATCTGCAGAAGAAGGCCCGAGAGCAGGGCTACCACCTCCAGGTGGATTCAGCCGTGAATACTTGGAAAGCTGGAGAGGGTCGGGACGAGGATGGAGCGGATGGAGACCCCAGAAACGGTAACTAACAGAGGAAGGAAGACCTGTTAAATTAATCCTTCAAGATGAGAAAAGCTTGAAACCAGCTGGTTTCTATGGTGACTGTCTCGGGGGCAAGTGGTGATTTCAGGCCGTTCCGTTGTCTTCCGCTTATCCGGGTCGCAGGGGCAAGAGCCTAGGACAGGAAACCCAGGCTTTTCTGATCCCGGCTGCATCCTACAGTATTCCCTGTCCAGCTGTGAGACATTGTTTCTCCAGCAGGTCAGGGCCTGCCTCTGGGTGTCCTCCTGGACGTGCCTGAAAAACCTCACCAGCAATGTGTTCGGGCAGCTTGTATCGTTCGGTCTTTCGGTCACCACCCACAACTGGTGACCATAAGTGAGGGTGGGAAGTTCAGGACAGGAAATATTTCCAGATTATCCCTTTTATTTAAAAAGTACTGTTTATGTTTGAAATAAGACACATTTGACTTTTTACCTGCATGTCTTGCAGCTGCCATGAACAGGAAGGACAAATCTCTGCGTATAATGAGCCAGAAGTTCGTCATGCTTTTCTTAGTATCCAAAACACAAACTGTCACCTTGGACGCAGCTGCAAAAATTCTCATTGAGGAGTGCCAGGACCCTTTGTCTCTCAGCAAATATAAAAGTAAGAGGAAGTCAATGCTTTAGCCTTTTTTTTTAATGTCTTTGTCTCTTTAAAAAAAAATTCCACTTAATTTTTTTTTTTTTTAATTTTGCAGCTAAAGTCAGGCGTCTATATGACATCGCCAACGTACTAACAAGTTTAGGTCTCATCAAGAAGCTCCATGTAATGGAAGAAAGAGCGAGGAAGCCAGCTTTCAGGTGGCTCGGCCCAGTGGAGTTCGGTCGCAAAGGAAACACAGGTAAAAGACATTCTTTGAGTCATCAAATAAGTTGTTTTGACAACTATATTAACCATAAGGCCTAAATCTTTCTTAGTGACGGCCACTTCTCCGCCTGAGAGTGGTCAGGATGCCCAAAAAGGGAAACTAGCTCGTCACATGTCCTTTGACATGAAACCAATGTCTGTTGCCATGCCACGGCTGGTCAAGTCCGCCCCCAGCAGCCCACGTTGCAGCCAAGCAGGTACAAAAAAAAAACCCACAACCAAACAAAAAACACGTCTTTTCTTCAATCTTGATTTACTGTACCTTTTTAATCTTCAGGCTTGTCGACGGACTATTCTAGAACTATAGGCAATGTTGGGGTTGAGCGACAGGCTGATTTGAACCATAAGTGAGTCACTGCTAAGGATCACACAACCGCATGTAACTTATAGTGTGATAATCTGACACATTTTTGTACTTTTTTTGCTTCTTTTCAGCCGCCAGCAAAGCCAATCTTCTCTTTCCAGCATTCTGCCCGCTCACCCAAAACCCGTCGTTATATCACCTCCTCATTGTTTAGCCTACTTACCCAGCCTCTCGCAGCCCTCTGTGGTCATGCTGTACAAGATACCGGACAACCCTAGCTCCACCTCCGAAAGTCAACGGTCATCCTCCGTAGAGTCTGGCAAGGTTAAAAAGAGAACGAATGAGGAAAACGATGAGAATGAAACAGCAGAGAAGAAGATGAGAATTCCTTCTGGATTAGAAGGAAGTGACAAGGTGAGTTTGTAATTTGTTGAAATATTTTACTGAAAATTTGTTCCTTATTTTTGCTCATATTTGATTGAATGTTTGTTTGGATTTTAGAAAGTTTCCAATCAGCATACTCAAACACAGGAAGAGGAGTGCTCCTGGATGAGGAGCAGGAAGCAGATGGAGAGTAACGTTGGAAACGGCAGCAGTGATAGCATTCAGCCTGGACACTACCTCTACGTACCAAACACTGCAGGTCATATCGGCTTTATTAAAAAATATTCATATTATTCCAATTATACACCCAATAGACCATAGCTAGCATGTTTGCTAATTTTTAATTGCCCAATACTGTAACATCGATCTGATATTTCATACTTATTATGAAATAAGCCATCCTTCCATCCTATGGGGGAAGGATGGTTCGGTGGGTAGGGCGACTGTACCGTAACCGGAAGGTCGCAGGTTCGATCCCCCACCCAGAGTTCATGCCGAGGTGTCCTTGAGCAAGACACCGAACCCCCAGTTGCTTCTGATGATAGTGGTCTGCGCCTTGCATGGTAGCTCCCATCATCAGGAATGAATGGGTGTAGCTGGTATGGAGTGAATGAATAATGCATATGTGAAGAGTCTGTGAGTATCTAGAAAAACGCTATACAAGTTCAATGCATTATTATTATTAAGTATGAGACAATGTTTTCTAGCAGTGTAGAACTGCATCCTAGTGGGGTTGGCATACAACACGCTGCAAACGCTCTGACAAATCAGTTTGCTGCTCAGAGACGCTCTGTGGGGGAGATGCTGTAATGTGGCAAACTCGTAACAAAAAAGGATCTCTAACTTTTTTGCGATTAGTTAATCAGAGTTGTTATTGTTGTGATATCGCCCTGATTTGATATCGATACATTGTACAGAACCACTCCAAAACAAACAAGCTTTAACCTGTTTTTTTTTTTTTTTTTTTTTTTCTCTCATATAGGAATGAACAATCTTAACTTCATGATCCCAGGTGAACAAACTCCAGCCGGCGTGCCCTTTCCTCCTGGCGGCGTACACGCTGTGGCTCTTCCATACGTTCTGGTTCCCTCTGTTGCTTTCTCTCAATACCCCCAATTGGCTGGAAATCTACAACCAGCCACTGATAATTCCAACAAGTTCAATTTCGGCCTCCCTGCTGTATTGTCACCATCGATTATAATGGGGGCTACCCCGAACAGCATGTCTGCTGCACAGGAGATTAGCAAGTTACAGATTCCCTCACAGGTTACTCCAGAACAGAGCACAGTTCATCTCCCAGGAACAAGCACGGTGCTTTCTCCATCACAACCCCGACACACCGTAAGCATTGAGGCATCAGAGCCGAAGGTAAAAACACAACTTTACATCCTTCACGTTCACACTTATATCATATTATTCCCAAAATACGGGCATGCGCGGCTGCACTGATGAGGTGCGCATCTATAAACAAGCTATTTGCAAAAAAAAAAAAAATCTGTTTGGCAATAACATTCAGCTCAATGCAGTAGCGGTGCATGCTGCACATGCACAGAAGTGCTATTTATAAAGACAAGGACGTGTCAGACTTGAGCTAAAGTTGCATATGGAAGACTTGTTTTTGTCAGACTTCAGCTTTGCTGTATGTGTGTGCTTCTATTAGAAAGTGTGCTTCAATAAGAAAGTGTGCTTCAATAAGAAAGTGTGCTTCAATAAGAAAGCGTGCTTCTATTAGAAAGCGTGCTTCTATTAGAAAGCGTGCTTCTATTAGAAAGCGTGCTTCTATAAGAAAGTGTGCTTCTATTGGAAAGTGGTCCTCTATTGGGGAAAAATACGGTAATTGGTTTTCATCATGATGTGTGACGTTTCTGTATCTGATTGGAAGATCTCAAACACATTGTCCATGAGGTCTATTATAACTCTGCTAATAAAAAAGTGACGCAGTGGTATAACGCTGCGTTGTAAACTATTGGACCGAACATGTTCTAATGAAGAATTAATCTCTCCACAGACGCCACATACACCAAAGGAAACCATGATCACTTCTTCGAAAGCGTTCTTTGAAACTCCAGGAACACTGGAAAGTGTAGCAGTTCCCCCCAGAAAAAGAGGTTCAGCTCAAAGGAGACTGGACATCAGCCACCCTGGTGCTAATTAAAGATATCAGCATGATTTATAAAGTTCTAGAATAAAAATGAATGTGACTGAAACAGTTTAGTTAAAGCGGTAAACATATGTTTATAAAATTGGGTTTTGTCTTGAATGAAACAGTGAACTGTTGGAGTGTTTGGTTGGTTAGTCGATCCCAGAAAAGAAAAAAAGCGGTACTCCTAATGTAAGATGAGAGATTCCATAGGCTTTAAATTTCCTCTCAACAAGTTTAACCTACCTAATAAGAATTTATTACAGCCTACTTGCTATTTATACTTTAGTTAATATATGTAATGACAGTTTTTGTTACACAGTTTGTGTTTATTATAGCACTAAGCATTTATTAAATGCATGTTTTGAATTTTCCATGATAAGAATATGTTTACATAGGAAATGAAAGTGCAGCCTTTCTTTGATATTCTACAAAAAAATCCCCAAAATCTTTCATGTTTACGTCATTTCAAGTGCACATATTCTCCTTAACTTGTGTTATAACTGGTATTAAAAATAAATCCTGACAGATCTGTCATTGAAGACAATGTGACAATAGTCTGAAGAGTTTAAATGTTGGTATCAAATATAATTTCAAACAAAAGTACTGTAAGACGTTAAAAAATATTCAAACACATTTGCTTAGGTTGTTTTTGAATTTGCATTAATACGATGTTTCTTGGTTTAAACCCAAAACAATTAGTGATGCTTTGGACAACAATTGATATTTCAAATGTTGCAAAGTTTCAACTAAATGTGAACTCTATGTGAACAGATATCCAGGTACACATGTATGTCAGTATTTTTTTTTTCCCAAGTAGAAGTTTGTCTGATTCTCTGTTAAAACCATTAAGAATTGCATTGTTAATATACCTGTAGTTGGAATTTTTTCCTCCATTGTAGTTCTTTCTGTAGTTTCAGATTCTTCGGTTTTCTTCTGTCTTTGATAAACCTGATTTAAAAAAGAAAAAAAAAAAACGTGTTACGGTACTTTTATGTGTAAAAAAAAAAATACAAATCTTCTATTAAAGTGCACATTTAAAAAATGCATCTTTCTTTTGATGTTTAATTATTTTGCTCAACAGAATTTATTTAATGCAATATTAATAATCAGCAATGCAATATTTTTGCTAATGGAAATTTTCTGTCATAATTCACTAATCTTTATATGCATTCAATTCAAAATAGTTCATTTTCTATATTTCTGTTTGAAATTCTTGTCATTTTTTAATGATCAAAATTGCATTATTTAGCACACTTTCAAATGAAAGCTAATGCAATTAAATTAGGATTTAGGTTTTTTTTTTTTATTCATTTTTTATTATTATTCTTTTGCTCACAATAGGTTTACAAATCAAGCAAATTCCAATCAGAAATGTATTTTAAGTACTTTTTTTTAAATGCAGCTAAATTATTGCCAGTTTTTTTGTGGAGAGAAATCTGCACGATTGACATAATCATTTGCAGAGATAGTTCAGGATATAATATTTTATAGTAAAAAATTAATATAATATAAACTATAATTATTATTTTTTAATAAGCTAATAAAACTTGCAATGATATTTGTCTCCAGCAGAGGGAAGTATTTACACGTTCTTTTAACCATTGCGTTTAAAAAATTATATGCTAAAAATAACCATGAATTGGATGGAAATTAAATCACACACCCTTTCTTTGTTGATTTAATATTAATCTTTTATAAATTTATAACTAGTTTCTTTGATGGGTTAAAATATTTTTTTTTCCATTGGGATTTTGTGTTTAAATAAAGCAGTGCATGTTTTTTTATTATTATTATACTGTAAGTAGGATTTCCCACTGCACTTGAAGGCAGCAGTGATGAGTTCACGCCCCTTCTTACAGACTGGTAAAACAGAGCTGGATGTGTCATTTTACACTCAGTTGTAAAATCTCCATCTGGAACACACGTCAACACTTTTCATCTGGAATCGTACTCCTTTTTAAGGTATTTATCAATTATTTACCATAAAATAAAAAAGTAGTTATGCCTTGATCTTAGTTTATGCTGTTGTTTCCATGTGTTTTTATCTTAAAGAAAACTTGATGGAATTGTGTTTTAATGTCTTAAAACGTGGTTTATTGAGAAGGATTATTTTTCACTTTTATGTTAAAGGGAATAAAAAAATGTAAACAGATCTATCCGAATTGATATTTAGTATTTGATCCCGTTTTAAAAATAACTTTAAAAAAAACCTTTACAGGTCGATCTGTCTCATAATAATAAAGTCAATATAAGACAAAAAAAATACACTTGGATTTTGTTTTAAAATGTTGTCTTCCAAAAAAAGATTTCTTTTAAAATCAAACAAATCGAGTTAACATTTTACATCTGATTTTTTTATTTAGTCAATCTTTTAAAAAATGACTAAAATCAATAACTCTCCAAAGAAAAATAGAATAAAAAAAATAATAATCATCTCATCTTACTTTATATTTTCCCCTATAGATCATGTATTTTATTAAAGATCTGAAGTGTTGATCTTGTCCTGCCAGCATTTAAACCAGTTGATTTCATTATTAGCTCCAAGTTTAACTTCATAGCTTACCTTCTAATTATTTCTGATGATTTATATTGATCTTCATCCATGTAAAATCTTCCATCACAAACAATCTTAGTCATAAATCATACAATCAATGCTCAATATATCCCTGATGATCATATACAGTGTCATATCAGTGAGTCTGTAATTATGGACATCCATTTGGACGTGGAGGTTTGCACTAGAAAGAAGAGGAATGAAGATTAGTCAGAGTAAGAGAGTAAGTGCGTGAATGAGAGGGATCCAAATGGAAAAGTGAAGTGACACGGAGAGGAGATAAGGAAGGTGGAAAATTTTAAGTACTTAGGATCAACAGTCCAGAGCAATGGAAAGTGTGGAAAAGAGGTGAAGAAGCGTGTGCAGGCAGGCTGGAACTGGTGGAAGAAAGTATCAGGTGCGACGTTTGATTGAAGAGTTTCAGCTAAACTGAAAGGGAAAGTGTACAAAACCGCTGTGAGACTGGCCATGCTGTTTGGTCTAGAGACAGTGGCACTGAGGAAAAGACAAGAAACAGAGATGGAGGTAGCAGAGATGAAGATGCTGAGGATCTCTCTGGGAGTGACCAGGATGGACAGGATCAGAGGAACAGCACATCCTAGAGGTTTTGGAGATAAAGCCAGAGAGGCCAGACTGAGATGGTTTGGACATGTACAGAAGAGAGAGTACATCGGCAGAAGAATACTGGGTTTGGAACCACCAGGAAAGAGGCCTATATCTGGATAAAGTGAAGGTGAACATGAAGATAGTTGGCGTGACCAAAGAGGAATGCTGCAGATAGGTTTAAATGGAAGAAACTGGCTTGCTGTGGTGACCCCTGAAGGGAAATGCTGAAAGGAGAAGACGAGTAATAATGAGAATCTTTTAGCAGTTTGTGTTTTAGATGTAAAGATCAGCCCCTTCATAGCATTCCTTTGGGTATCGATCCTGTTATTTAACCTCCAAACATGTGTTTTTAATGTGTATTCACAGCCATTTCTTTTGTTTAAGTTCTAAAGGTATCTGAGGAAAACCAAATGATAAATCATCAAAATGTCTAAATGTCTTTTCTTAATTTCTTCCTAGAAAAAGAAAAATGCCAAACTGGGGAGGAGGTAATAAGTGTGGAGCATGCCGAGGAACGGTTTACCATGCAGAGGAGGTACAGTGTGATGGGAAAAGTTTCCACAAATGCTGTTTTCTCTGCAGTAAGTACAAGATTTAATGACAGATTGATTCATTTTCTACCATATTTTGCTGTAAAATCCAATCATTTAAAGTTAGTTCAAGCTGTAGTTAGTGCATTGAGGCTTATGTGGTTTTTATCGAATCTAATCATTGCAGCGTCCACAATAATCAGGACGCTGCATCGGTCCGTCGTGGTAAAGAAAGAGCTTAGCCGAAAAGCAAAGCTCTCTTTTTATCAGTCGATCGATGTTCCTACCCTGACCCATGGTCACCAGCTGTGGGTGACGACCAAAAGAACGAGATTGTGGATACAAGTGGCCGAAATAAGCTTCCTCCAAGGGGTGGCTGGGCTCTCACTCAGAAATTGAGTGAGGAGCTCTGGCATCCGGGAGGAGCTCGGGCTGGAGCCATTGCTCCTCCGCGTTGAGAGAAACCAGATGGGGTGGTTCAGACATCTGGTTAGAATGCCTTACCGAACGCCTCGCTGTTGAGGTGTTTCGAACACGTCCCACTGGGAGGAGGCCGACTCTGTACCTGCTGGAGAGACTATGTCCCACAGCTGGACAGGGCACACCTTAGAATCCTCCCATGCGAGCTGCAGGATGCAGCCAGGATGAGAGAACCTTGGGTTTCCTGTCTGAGGCTGTTGCCCCTGCGATCCAGCCCCAGATAAGCAGAAGACAACGGAACAGAGCGAGATTATTAATACATAATAAATAAAAAAAAATTATAATAAACATCTAATAGAGCCATATAAATTTGCATAATAGCTCAAAAATGCTGACAAGACACTTTTTCTCCCCACCTAATACATTGATTGTTTTCGAGAAACAGACTATACTCAAAACTGGCGAGGATATTATCTTAACCTGTACATTTTTTCTTTATCTTGAATACTGAAGAACCTTTATTTGAATGTTTTTGACTGTGATAGTTCAGGATGGAGAATGTTTTGCACAACTCCTGAACTCTGTTTCACCTCTTCAAGCCCTTCTGAAAGAGCTTATGCTAACATTTCTTCTAGTGGTCATGAGGTCGTTGGGTTTGTGTGTCCTTTTTGTGAGTTTGTTAAATGGATGGATAGTTTGTTCTCGTACTCAACTCATGATTGCTTCGTTTCCCATGAGACTTATATTCACGTCAGAAAAAAGCAAGGAATATTTTGCAATTGTGGATTCAAATCAAATTTATTTTTAAAGTTTGTGTTTTTTTTTCTAATTTGCAATCTACTTGTCTATAAAGCATCGGTGCAACACTTCCTGAAGATATTAGTTGTACTAAATTAATTATAAAACTGCTGTAAGTTACTTTCATTTTCTTGAACCTTCTTTTTTTTTTATGTTGTAGTTTACTTCAAATGTTAAACGATCATTGTTTTTTTTCACTTCTTCATTAACCTGTGTCTGCCTGTATGTCCCCAGTGGTTTGCAGGAAGGGTTTAGACAGCACCACGCTGGCAATTCACGACCAGGAAATCTACTGCAAGTCCTGCTATGGGAAGAAATACGGACCTAAAGGTTACGGCTATGGACAGGGAGCGGGGACACTGAACATGGACCGAGGAGAGCGGCTGGGGATCAAACCTGAAGAGTAAATCAGACCACTATAATTTCTGTTGATTTCTAGGTTTCAGAGATTGCAGAATTCCTTATCTTTAAAGGATAAACCGCCCATCCCACAGAGAAAACTTATCTCAACTGCTTGTATTCGCAACTTTCGGTCATTACCCACATCTGATGACCATAGGTGAGAGTAGGAACGTAGATCAACCGATAAATCAAGGGCTTTGCTTTTTGGCTCTGCTCTTTCTTCATCACAGTAGATCGAAGCTGCGTCCTAATTATTGTGGACTTTGCACAGATCCACCGGTTGATCTCCCTTTTCCACCCATCACTCGTGAGCAAGATACTTAAACTCCTCCATCGGGGCAGCATCATCTCCCTCACCTGTTGAAGGCACTCCGGCCTTTTCCGATCAAAAACCGGTCTTGGATTTAGAGGTGCTGATTCCCTTAAAAACAAATCACCTGGCTTGTAATAAAACAATGTTTCGTGAGCAAAGCCAACTAGCAGGCGTAATTCCACAAGTTCTAGCGTGCTGTTGCCTAGGTTACAGGGTTCAGGGCCATATTGTGTAATGATGTTTATAAGACAGGCAGCTAACTGAGAGGCCTCTGTTGTCTCCAAACAGCAAGTGGCCACGACCCTGGACTAAATGTTTCCACAGAGGAAAAAAAAAAAACCTCCTCCGTTAACCTGACGGATCGTTTTGATTAAATCAATATTTTTCTCAGATCAAATCCCACATTTTACAGCTGGTTACATACTTTTGATACTTTACCACCTTACTGTAAATATGTTTTTTAACCTGGAATTTTTAAATCAAATAAAAGATTAGATATGAATTTTAAAAAAATTCAGATTATATTTGACAAGTAAAAAGAGTGCTGATATAATTTAGGAAGCAAACACCCAAAGATTTTTCGGCTCCAGATGTCATGTGATTTAGTTTGGAAATAGTTTATTATGTAACCAAAGGGTTTCTGCTCACCGTGCTCTCTGTCCTCGTCCACAAAGAGCTTCATTCAGGGTCCACAGAGGCTGGCAGTCACCCTTCAGTAAGCACTGGGCTCAGCTCATTCCCCCACTAATTATTGGGATACCAACAAAACATGTTAGTTACAGTTTTACAGATTTCACTTTTTAACTTTTAAGTAGTAAAAAGGAACCCGTTAAAACAGACTTTGAAGGTGTAAAAGTAGACTTCTCCCACAAATTAAGAAATTACTATTTTTTTGCTTTTTAGGACTCAAACTCACCGACCCACCACCAACCCCAACCCGTCAAAATTTGCCCAGAAGTATGGTGGCTCGGAAAAATGTGCAAGGTGTGGAGACTCCGTCTATGCAGCGGAGAAGATCATGGGAGCAGGAAAGGTGAGCTTTTTACATCAGGTCCAAGAATTTGAATCCCTTATTAAACCAAAATATTAGAGAGCAGATGATGATATTTGTTGTAGGTTTTATTGTTTCCAACAGCTTTATCACCCATAAAAACATTCCTAAAAATCTACCTGAATCTAGTATAAGATCAACCATGTGTCCCACAAACTTCTTTTGCCACAGCAAGTCAGTTTCTTCCATCTAACCCTATCTCCTGCATCTTCTTTGGTCACACCAACTATCTTCATGTCTTCCTTCACTGAACCTCCTGAACTTCTTTGGTCTTCCTCTAGGCCTCTTCCTGGTGGTTCCAAACCCGACATCCTTCTGCCGATGTACTCTCTCTCTCCTCTGCACATGTTCAAACCATCTCAGTGTGGCCTCTCTGACTTTATCTCCCAAATCTCTAACACGTGCTGTTCCTCTGATATATTCATTTCTAATCCTGTCCATCCTGGTCACTCCCAGAGAGATCCTCAGCATCTTCATCTCTGCTACTTCCGTCTCCGTTTCCTGTCTTTTCCTCAGTGCCACTGTCTCTAGACAGAACAACATGGCCGGTCTCACCACGGTTTTGTCCTGTGTCACACAAACACTCTATATAAATCAATAGAATTTGCTGAGTGTTTTTGTCACATGGGTGACAACGTCTTTAACACCAGGAAGCCAAATTCTATACCATCTTGTGAAAATCATTTCCTTCAGACGAACAACTGTGCAAATGGGTTGAGTTTTTTTTCCACCAAAAGAGTTGATTTTGTATAAAACTATCTTTTAGAAGTCAGAAGGGATAAAATGGTCAAATTTAATGGTCAAAACTTTTCATTTATCTAGCAATTTTTTTTATGCATTAGACGATAAAGCAAACTGCATATATTTTATGAAGCACCTCATTTAAAACTAAACAAAATTAGAAAAATTTTGGATTAAAATATCACATCAACGCTGAATTGAGTTCTTGTCAGAACATAAACTTCAACTGAGTTTCTCTGCTTATTGGTTCCACAAATTGGCTTTGATGTAGGCTTCTATCAAATTCCACCTTTTAAAAGAATCATTATGAGTATTTATGTGTGAACATTGAGAGTAGAAATGAAACATCAGAGCCAAGAAACGTTGGTTTCTGGAGAAACGTTGCAATCTGCTCCTAAAACCACTCAAGTAGAACTTGTTAGGGCCAAACTCAATCAGATATGCCAAAGTATTTGCAGAAGGTGCTCTCTAGTAAAACAAAATCATACACAGTATATAGGATTTTACCTGTTTAAAGGGAAAACCAAGGAGTCCTAAATCAGACCCTGGTGTTCTTCCGTTTTATCCAAAAACTGGATTATCATTTTGTAACCAATCACGTCTTCTGAAACAGAGTTGTTAATGTGTCTTTATGAGTGCTGGAAATCCCTCCAACCTTCTCTAACCTATCATTTTCTAAATATAAAAGCTGCCTGCATGCTCTGGGCGGTAGGAAAAGTTTTTTGGGGGAGAGGGGCAGTGATTAAATATAAATAAAATAAATTTGCTGGGAAATATGTAATCTTCTAGCGTGGTATTTGCCTGTTGATGTAAGAAAAAAACCAAGTGATTGGTTTTATTTTGCTTTTTCTACCCTTTTAGCCGTGGCATAAAAACTGTTTCCGCTGTGCAAAATGTGGCAAAAGTCTTGAATCAACCACTCAGACGGAAAAAGATGGCGAAATTTACTGCAAAGGTAAAATTTGATTATGCATGGCATTAAATCATCAAAACACAGATTGATCAAATTTGTACAAGCATCATATACTCACTCTGATAATCAGTCTTGTTTGAAGTTTCCGTAGCCATTTCATGAGGACTTGAACCAAGCAATACAGAGTTGTTGACATGAATGCATGCCCACTGCTGCTGCTGAACAGAATCTTTAGTTATAACAAGCTACCACGTTTTTCAATGAACTCAGTTTTCTTAAGCTATAGGAATTTCACAAACACATTTTCTCCTGTGATGTTTTCCAGTGGGAGATAGGTCTTTTTTTAAAGGTGTAGAGCAGGAGTGTCCAACCAGTTGACTAATCCCAAGTCAACTACCAGGTGTGTAAGAAAAAAAATGACAGGGAAGTTAGTGTTGCCAACTCAGCAATTTTGTAGCTAATTTTTAGCAAGTATTTAGACCCTCTAGCAACTCTTTTTTTAAATAAATAAATAAAAAAACAATCTAGCAGCTTTTTATAGTGTTATTGAAGAGTTTTGGAGTCTGTGACATGAAAGAACGTTGTTAAGCCTGTTCTCAATGAGCAATGTTTCTGTTTATGTGGCCCCTCCACCTCCCAATGCACTGTGTGAGAGAGATAGCAGTACACAGATAGAGAAATTTGTCTGTGTGTGTGTTTCAGAGAGAGGAATTTGTCTGTGTGTGTGATATATAAAGGTTGTGTAACAACAAAACATGTTGGGAGGGTAGTTTTACTGCAGGCTGGAAACAATCTGTGTGTGTTTGTGAAAAATAAATAACAGTGACACAGGACTGGTAGATATAAGGCGGTTTGATACTTGAAAAGTAGATCTTGGGACAAAAAAGGTTGGGCACCCCTACTTTAGAGCAACAAAGCACAAGTCGGTATAACTCATTAGCAAATAGGTTCGTATTAAAACTGCCTTCTACTACTAATATTACCTTCATTGGGCTATAAAGAGTAGAGCAGGTGTTCCTTTGGATTGAGAAGCCAAAGGGAGTGGTTCAGACACCTGGTTAGAATGCCTTTCTGTTGAGGTGTTTAAGGCATGTCCCACTAAGGTAGACCCAGGACTCGCTAGAAAGACAGCTGGCCCTGCTATAGGATCCCTTCAGAAAAGCCAGAAGATGTGGTCAGGGTGACAAAGTCTAAGTTTCTCTAAGGCTGCTGACCCCCCAGGACTTTATCTTGAATAAGTAGCAAGAAGGCAGTAAGATAGAAAATAACCATGCAAACTTTGATCTACTTAAATCTCTTAAGTAAATGCTGCACATCAGTGGCTGAGGTTGGTGTTGGTATTTTCCAGTGGATCTGTGCAGTGATGTGCACTAGTGATGTGGCTAGAAGCCACAGGCTCGGTTCTTTTGGCAGATCTTCAATAACATCTGCAATCAATCCCCCAGAGTGGTTATTTTCTCTTTACAACATAAACCAACGTCAGCAGATTGACGTCATCATGAAACTACAAATTGTATGCTTTAGACAAAACAACTTGCATGTTTATCAGATATTCTTGCAAATCAAGGGTAAACATGACTTTAGATATTTAATTAAATTTTTTTTGTTTAATTCTTTTCATTGCAGCGTGTTATGCCAAGAATTTTGGACCCAAAGGGTTTGGTTACGGCCAAGGAGCTGGCGCTCTGGTTCACGCTCAATGATGACCCAACTGGATCCACCATCAATCGTTTTATACAATCTACTATTTTCTCCTTGTGTGCTTTTAATGCTGAAATAAACTGACAAAATACGCCACTTACTGACGTTTGACTGTATTTTATTATTAAAGCCATTGAAACTGAACCATGCCCGTAAGTTTACATCTGAAGCGGAGTTACAGTGGTGTCTGGAGGTGGGCAGAGAGGCACTGGAGATGATTATGTGCTTTAAATTTTTTTTCTCTTCTTCTACTATCCCACATGGTGAGGGTGAGAGAAAGGATGGGGGGGAGGCAGGATAGAGACTCTTCAGGCTGCTGGAAGAACTAGTGCCACTTCAAGTCCAGGATGAGCTCAAAGTGGTGAACTCAGTCCCCCCACGAAAAACAGAGTCTCATATTTGAATGCAAGTGGCTAATTATTGATATGAATCATACACACACACAAAAAACCCCAGCTGTGTATTGTCTTTGACATCAGTGGTTAGTAAGATGAAGGAAAGATGACATAATCGTCCCGTCCACATGATCCACACGAGGCCAGAGCGCTCTAGAGTTCTTTATACAACCTCCATGTAGCCTTTTTAAACTATTGCATGATCACATTTCCGCTTTTAGAAAAGAAAAAAATAGGCGTCTGCCTTTGTTCTGCAGTGTCTTTGATTTACAATTTGTACAGCCAGTAGTATAACAAAACCCAGCCATGTAGGACATAGAAAAAGGAGAAAAAAAAACAAAAAGATAAGAGTTCACAACCATGAAACATTCAAATAATATATTACACATTTACACGTGAGGCCTGATTAGAGATCTGCCAACTTCCACTGAATATACCAGATGTGGGAAGAAAAAAAAATCAACTTTCCTTAAAATGGACATAATGCAGAAAAGTACTTGCAAATACTTAACATTCACTATATACAGACGCATGGCTTGCTGGATGGAGAGAGAGATAGCCCAGTTTTACCCCAAGCGTCGTACATGCAACAGAGTTTCTTGATGGGAATTACGGGATTAAAATGCATATAGACAGCAGTGTTGGGACATTACTAAAAGCTACAGTCAAACAAGTGAAGTAAAGAGTCACTAAGTCTGTTTCTGTTTGGTTAGAGTAGTTCAGCCAACCTTAAACAAACGGAATTAAAAAAAAAAAAAAAAAAAATCTAGGAGCACCTTTAAACTAACACTGAAAAAAGTGGGGGGAAAATAAAATAGAATTTATGTACAAACGCACATTCTGGCGGCCTTATTGGACGTTAGTTACCATTTCCTCAATGGCGTCGACTCGTCCTTTACTGCTGAGTCATGGCCCAATAAAAAATAAACACCTAACAAAAAAAATCAGTGCAATGTTGTAGGCAGACAAAAAAAAAACAACACACAATAAGACTTTACAGCTTCTAGAGAGAACATACACGAAATGAAGCGTCCGATTAATAAATAAACTCACCTGTACCTGACTGTAGAACTTTTCAAAACCTCCATGATAAAAACATCTATTTCTTATTTAAAAAAAAAAAAAAAAAAGAAATCCTATTTGGATAAAATGATGTAAAATGTAACATAGACGTTTGCTAGAACAGTTACTTTATCTATAAATAGCTTTTAAAAATAAATATACTGTATCACATTGTCTGTAGGATAAGTCGCTATCGTTTTCAAAGCCGTCATTAATAAAGGAGTCTCAAATCAAATAGTGAACCCTGCATTCAGACTGCACAACTGCTTGAAGGTTATTAATATTATTTTAAAAAAAGACGACAGTGCTTGCAGCTTATTTTTCTAGCAGGTGAGAAATGAGACTCCTCCAGTCGCTCCATCTGGAACTACTTTTTCTCCTATGATTTTAGATAAATTGGCAAAAAAAATAAAGTCACGGTGCAAAATCAAAACATCAAAAAGACATTCCCTTCTTCCTATTGTACTAAGAAACAAATTCCTGGATTATTCTTTTTTTTTTTTTTCATTATAAAAACCGTCCTTTAGTTTTCATGGCCACCATTGTTTTCCCCGGGGAACAATGAGCGGGGAGATCATGATCCGAATGAAAAACACCAAATGCACAAAGGGGCACAATAACAGGGACACCATAAATAAGATGGAAAGAGAGAAAGGGGCAACGATGCCTCCTGGTTCCACTGCTCTGTCTGCAGCCTCTACAGGGTTTGAATTTTGCACTTCTCTCTCCCCTGTTCCACCGTGTTTGGCAGCTAAAACCGTCCAAAGAAAGAGCGGAGGAGACGAGGTGGAACGGGGTCTAATGGAAACTATGATAAGGAGTAATAGTATTAATAGTGGTATGGATGGTGAGGGTGTTGCCCCGTTACTGCATGCTCATCCAGCTGTTTTGATCGGTGACGGACAGATGGTCTGAGAAGTTAAAAAAAACAAAAAGACAGCAAGCGCTTCAAGTACAGCATTGCTCAGATAAGAACGCTGATAAGGAGTGGCAAGGAGAGTAATCCTTCCAAAATCCCGTTCTTTTTTTGTTTTTCTTTTTCCTCCTCCAGCGACTCTCCGCTTCTTCTTGGTTCTTCCTCATGTTGCTTCTGACCTCTACACCAGTTGGTAGCCAGAGCCGGACGTCTGGTCGTAGTCTATTGTGTACTGTGTGGTCCAGTCCACCGCTATAGGTCGGAGAAGGCCGCAGCAGCGCAGCTCAAAGAAATCTATGAGGTTTCTGAAGCAACCATGGCTAAAAACAAAAAAGACAAAAAAACGTGAAACTATTTCTTCTCTTTTGACTTACCGTATTATTCCCAATAGAAGCACTCTTTCTAATAGAAGTACACCCCTGTTTTTATCTGAAACTTGAATACAGCAAAACTAAGTCTGGCAAAAATAAGTCTTCCATATGCAACTTTAGCTCAAGTCTGACATGTTCTGGTTCTTTTAAATAACGCTACTGCACATGTGCAGCTTGTGCTGGAGCCGACACCGTACTGAGAATAACTTTTTTGCCCTGCAATTTCTTTTTTTTTTTTTGCAAATAGTTTATTTATAGACACACACTCCATCAGGGCGGCCGCACATGCTTGAGTATTGGGAATAATACGGTATATTAAAATGATGTAGGAAGATGTCGAAAGATGTAGGAAACCTACTTGAATGGGCTTTCAATAGATGTAGCTGTGACTTTAAAGTGCTTGTATCGCCGTGCGTTCATTCTCTCGTTGGTGGTGATTCCCAAGGCAGCAATCTAAAAAAAAAAAAAACAAACAAAAAGTTGGTTTACGTTCATCATTTTTGATCTAAAACCAAGTTTCAGGTCAGGTGGATATAATAATTGGTAGAAAACCAGAAACATGAGGAAGTATGGTGCACTGTGTTGATTGTTTTTTTTTTTTTTTTAATAAAACTGAATTAAAATTGAGATAAGAGCAGATACCTGGTAGAGCTGACACATGATCAGCACAGCCACCCACATGAAGTGGAACATGCTGTTAAGGAACATCCAGAATATCCACGGTGAGCAGGATGCGATCTGGGTTAGATAGAGCCAGAAACCATCCTTGGTGTAACTGGTGGCACAGTGAATCCTCCAGTCTGGTAAAAGATGGAAAAAAGTGTCAGCTATTGGAAGATAACAAGTGACGACACAATCGAGATACTAGTGTGTTTGCTTACAAGAGATGCAGCCGTAGATCATCCAGCAAATCATGCAGAGCAGGAAGAATAAATAGCCCATGAAGTAGCGATGATTCCCACTCCCTGTGCACAATATGGAAAAAAAAACCCTAGCTTGCCTTTTTTTCTTCAAATAGAAAAGAAACTTGACATTTCCAATGACAGAGAGTTACGAAGAACTCAGAAACACCAACAGAAATCACTCAGTTTCTTTCCTAATGTAAATAGACTTTACTGATGACCTTTTTGAAGAGGCAGATGCGTTCAAGTAATGACAAACAAAAGAGCCCCTGGTACATTTCAGAGCTCTTTAGTTGTATCGTAAAAAGGGTTTCAAAGTTGTTTTCTGGGGAATGTATTTGATGATCGAGACGCATGGAATTCAAAAGTATTGATCATGAAACGCACTATCCAGAAGGCAACTTTGAAACCCTTTTCTACAATGGATCACTCTTGGATGAATGAAGTTTACACCTACCTACTTTGTGGGTGTGTTTAAGACTTTATCACACCTCTCCGTAAAACTAAAATTACAAAGATTGCTGAGAATCTGTGATCGTATACACAACAAGTGAAGGGCACACTTTTATGATCCCCGGTTGTTTGTTCAGACAGTTCCCTCACTTTTAAAGCTCCATCCTGCACCACAGGGCATTATTCGAGGTGTATTACAACCCCTTCAGCACTCCTTCCTCCCCCACTGACTCCAGTCAGGTTTAGAAATAAACAATCCCTCCGTCAGCTTTTGTCTCCCCCTCGGTTTCCTGGACCATTTTCTGCTGAGTCAGCTTATTGTTCTTATCTCGACCAGGAAGCATGTTTTAGGATGTTTGTTTAAATCAATTACGACCTAATGTGACAACTGAGTGAGTCACTAACTTCCCCTCCCACCCTCACATTCAAGAACCTTTCATGTTATTGAACAAAAGTAGAGCTGAAACGACCAACGTACCAACGCAGTTCCCCACCCAGGGGCAGTGATGGTCAAACTTGGCGATGCAGCGGTTGCAAACGGCACAATGTTTGGACCTGATGGGCTTCCGTATCTGTGTAGAAATTTAATGAGTTTGAGAATGTCTGTGTTCTTTCCGCTTATGTGTTGGCACTAGGAAATGTTTGAGGGATTTACCAAGCAGGTGCTGCAGAATATACTCAAATCCAAACTCCCCGTCTCTGCCAGCTCCACAATTGTCTAATGAAGAGGAAACCAAAAAGATCATTTTACTTTCCATTTTAAAAAAAAGTTTAGCATGAACTTTTGCACCTAGAACAACTTATCAGTTTCAAACTATTTTACCTTTTTCTTTTGCTCCTCTGAGGCTTTAATGATCCCTGGATCAGATTTCCAGGATTTACCAAAATTGTAGAAGAGAGCCAGGCTGTTGATGAGGAAGGGGATGTGGACTGTAGCAAACGGAAGATGTGCGGAAAAGTCAAGGAAGAAAACTAATAAAACAGTTCATCTAAGATGCAACTTTTAGTGCACACTCATATACTGCTTTAATATATGAAAATAAAAACATCCAGGTGTTATTGTAAAAGGTAAAAAGTTCAGAATATACGCTCTTCCTGCATTTCGTACGTGGATCATGTGAGTTTTTTTTACTTCAGTCTCTTATGTGGAACAATCGGTTGTTTTCAGCTTTTAAACCTTTTAACCTTGAAATCAGCTGCAAATCACAACTTTGATGTGGACGTTTCTTATTCCTTAGAGAATAGGTTTCTCTCATGAATCACAAAAATATGAACAGATGATTACTGGTACTTGAAAATAATTTTTCCACCATAAAAACATTTGTTATGAAGCAAAAACAAAGTTCTCTCAAATTCACCAGAAAATAACCAAATAGCAGAAATCAACTAAAACTGAGCAAATACAAATATCTAATCAGAAAAAAGGTCATTGTTTCTGGTTTTTGACTGAAAATGTTCAACAATAATCACTTTCAGATTTCTCTTGAAATATAAGCTGCATAGATGTGGGATCAAACGGTCAACCAGATGTCGATGTGGACTAGAAAATTAATGCAATGATGTCATCACCAAAAATGATAAATGATGCTGATCACTAGGAAAAAAATACTTGAGAATTGTTAGGATTAACCAAAAGTTTCAAGCCTGTGATCAGTGAGAACTCCCTGTAGTCAGAAATGCCTCCACTTTTCTGGAATCTTCAATGATTCAATGATGACAACGAGTTGAATATTTGTACAGTTGTTCATCTCTCTACTTAAACACTATGAAAGCCTGTCTTGTGGATTCTTTGATATCATGCTGAGTCAGACTTTACAGGAAAATCAGATCCACATCACAATACGTCATAAAATGAATCTTTTCTGACAGAGGAAATGTATGTAGCTACAAATATATTGCACAGCGTGCTGCTTTGAGTAGTTTAGGTTCACATATGTAAAGTAAGACTTTGTTAATAACTCCAGGAAACTTGTTTCTAAAGTGTTTCATCATCGCTGCAGATGTTTCTGCTTTTCCAAACTGAATTAAAAAGAAAACAATCAGCTGTGCTCAAGCGGTGAGAGAAAGAAAATGTTCCAGCTACGTCCAGATCTACAAAGTTCCGTTACTGATTAACAGATCGCTTTATCAGAGGTTCACAGGAGTCCGATGGATCGCAGCGAAAAGTGGGAGAGTGGTGTTCAGATGACCAGACTATAGTGAACAATACTTGTGAATGATAGACTTCTCACAAGCTTTTACTCAGAATGAGTAAAAGGTTTCAGACATATTAAAAAATTATTGATTAAAAAGCTCAAAATGAATAATTTGAACCTGTTATTTAACCTTTTTGTGAAATACTTTGTTTCTCAAACTACAAAATTTTTTTGTGGATTTTGAAAAAAATTCACGTTCACAAGAAATGAGATTTATATCAGTCAGAAAGTCAGGATTGAGAAGCTGGTTAAAATTAGAATAGTAATCCCATAATCCCATAAACTGTTAGTGAGATCAAATCCCATCAAAACAACAGTAGATCTCAAACTTTGTTAAACAATAAAGAAATAAGGCTATTTTACTGCATGAGCAGGAAGTAGATTTTTATCTTGATGATACAGGCAACGAAGCGCCTTGTAATGATAAAGCTGTTCAGGCAGCATGAGACATCATTTTCACATGTAAATAGCTGAATAAGAAATTATAGAGAAAATCTCAAGCAACTTCAGATGGAAATAAATCTAAATCTTAAGTGGAAGCTTTCAAAAAAGCAAAAAGAGGTCAAACGAAATAATTTGAATAGAAACTTATTGGTAAAGCCTTTTTTCTTTGATCAGGCAAGAATAAAACAAAAAAAATCTTTTGGAATTTTAAAAAGATCCGCTATGATCTCATAAACTGGCTTCTTAAAAACTCACGCTCATTAAGCTCATTGAACTGATTTTATGTGCTTGATGTACTTTTAACGAAGAATCAAAAGGTGACTCTACAACACTTTGAAAACATTTTCTAATACTTGGAGCTAAATCTCTCCTGCAAACTTTCCATGGTAGAAAAAAACTTGGATATTAGACCTGAGAAGGACAAAGAAAGTCTGCTTTAACAGCTCCACCCAAGTCATCTGATCTGGCTTAGGGACAGTGAGCTCAGAAAGCTGAAAGTGGGTCAGAAATGAAAAACGTGGAGTTGGAAACTGGGAAAACTGAATAAACTTCTGCAGGGCTTAAATTCATAAGGACTGGAATTTGGATCAGAGTGTAAACTGATGCCTCTACTGATATCACAAGAGGATAAAAGGGGGATAAGTAGACGAGAGTAAGAAAAAAAAAACATGATGAACTTGTATTACTTTTGTTTCTTTTCTATGATAGAGAGGGGAAAAAAAAGAAGAAAAAGTACAAAATATTCTGTACTTCAAAGTGACTTAAAGATCTCTTTGGTAAAAGAAAGCAATCAATAATTGAGAGCATCAATGTTAGAAAAAAACTGAAAAATCTCAATTTTAAAGAGCACTTGTAAGGGAAAAAAATACTTCATAAGAAACCGTTCAGTCAGTTCTGTCGACTTCCTCTTATCCAGGGGTGGTTTGCAGAGGTCAACAGCCTCAGACAGGAAACCCAGGCTTCCCTCACACCGACTGCATCATCCAGCTCACCTGGGAGGATCCTGGAGCGTTCCCCAGCCAGCTGTGAGACACAGTCTCTCCAGCTGGTCTGGATTCCGCTTCTGGGTCTCCTCTCGTTGGGACGCGCAGGAAACGCCTCACCAGTGAGGCGTCTAGGAGGCACCTACCAAGATGCCCAAAATCCCTATCTGGCTCCTCTCGACTCGGAGCAGCATCGGCTCTACTCCAAGCTCGATTCGGATGGCAGGCTCCTCACTCCAGCTCTGAGTGAGAGCCCGGCCCCCCTGCAAGCTCAAAAGCATAAAAGGGGAGCATGAAAAAAAAAAAAAAAAAAAAATATCAACAGTCTTCCCCAATTTTTCTGGGGAAGGATGGCTCAGTGGGTAGGGCGACCGCTCCGTAACCGGAAGGTCGCAGGTTCGATCCCCCGCCCAGAGTCCATGCCGAGGTGTCCTTGAGCAAGACACCGAACCCCTAGTTGCTTCTGATGATAGTGGTCTATGCCTGGCATGGTAGCTTCCATCATCAGGAATGAATGTTGTGTGTGAATGATTGTATGGAGTGAATGAATAATGCATATACAGTGTATGTAAAGCGTCTTTGAGTGTCTAGAAAAGCGCTATATAAGTTCAATGCATTATTATTATTATTATTATTATTATTAAAATTTTTGGAAATATTAATCAGTCCCAGTTCTTGCTCTGAGACTTGGTAGCAATTTAAAGTTTCAATTTAAAGTTCAATTTAAAGCTTCTTTACTTTATGTGCTAATTCAGACTCCAAATTAATAAATAAAATTACTTTTACTGGCTTTACATTTACATTATTTTGCCTCAAGCACCTTTTAAACTATGAAATTTTGCGTCAAAAGAAAACTAATATTAATTTGGGTTCTTTCCATGCTCCTCTTATATTAATTAAGTACTAGTACATTTAGAGAGTTTGAGAAAGGTGATGATGGTTAGATTAAAGAAAAAAAACTAGTTTTATTAATTACTACTAGAAAAGAATGCACTTTTGGAAAAAAAATTATCATTCAAAAAGGCAAAACGGAAGATTTCACTGCTCATTTTTAAGACATAAAAAGCATTTCAATTGATAGTTTGGCATATTAACTTCCACATCTTGTGTTTTTGATGCATGCATAACTCAATTTGCTGAGAGATATGTGATAAAAACCTGTCGAGCTGCAACTAATACAGTTTGTATGAAACAGCAGGCTTTTAACCAGTAAAAGACGTCGACCAAAACGCAGCGTTACTAACAGGAAAGTCATGACAAACATACTGTAAGTTCTTTTTACTTGACAAGCTGAAACATGCTATGGCTGAAAGTACACGTAAATACATATTTAATCCATACAACAATATTTTTGTTGCATGCATTTGACAGAAAGAAAGAACATTTAATCTTTCTTTTTTATGAAACCAGTGTTTGTACTAATCTATAAATCAAATCTGTTCTATTTTATGGTTCATTTTTCACAAACCACACAAATATATTTCAACAGTCTGAAAAGCCTTTGAAAACAATTTTCTTTCTCAATAGGCTCAAGTCAAATGATTTGTGTATTTCCGTCACATCATTAGAGCAATGAAGCAAGAAATTACATGCCCTCCGCAAATTACTGGCTCTACTTTCTCCTCCTGCAATTAGCAGCTATTGAATAGAGAGATAATTCTTTTTAGACCACAATAAAAATGTGAAATGTCAGCATTTGAGTGCTCAGTATTAAAAAAAAAACTCCCCTGAGCAGCTTTTGGCAATTTTTACACTACAACAAAAAAAACAAGCAAATGTGTTTTATTCACTAATTTAATTGAAACCAGTAAAACTTGTTTGTATCTCAACATTTGTTGCAAAGTATTTTTGCACTGGCTACAAAATGCCTCCCCATTATTTCAAAGTAAATACTTTTGGTGTCAATAAAAGTTTCTTAACTTTGTAGTTTTATTTGTTGAACAGATTTTCTAAGAAAAAATGTTTTTGGCTAGAACAAATATGTCTTAGAAACCAAAAAAATGTCTGACTCAATGAGTAAACAATACTTACAGAGGAGTTCATCTGTCTCGCTGATGTGTTGTAAATAGAAATAGTCACACTTATGTTACCTACTAGTTTAGTTGAAATTTAGTAGTCGGCATTCTGTTTTGTTGTCTTTTGCTTATCTGGGCCCAGATCGCTGAGGAAACAGGGTGCTTCTCTCACCCCGGCTGCATCCTCCAGCTCACCGGGGAGGATCCCCGAGGCATTTCCTAGTCAGACACAGCTTCCCCAGGGTCTTCTCCCTGGGGGATGCGCCCGAAACACCTCACTATTGAGGCATCCTAAACAGATGCCTGAACTGCCCCATCTGGCTTCTCTCGACTCGGAGGAGCAACAGCTTACTCTGATTAAAGCCGTTTAATCCTCCCAGATGGCAGAGCTACTCTTTCTATCGCTGAGTGAGAGCCCAGCAACCCTTCAGAGGAAGCCCATTGCAGTCGCTTTTATCTGCGATCTCGTTCTTTTGGTCACTACTCACAGCCGGTGGCCATAGGTGAGGCTCTGAGTTTTTGCTAAAAATACCAATAATTGGTGTGATTGTGCAACTATCAAATAAATTGTTTGCAGCAGTCATAATTGTAAAGAAGCAAAGAAAGATTAGGTTTGTGTTGTTGAATCTTTTCTAAGTGCTGAATAATGATCAGCAAAGACTCAGATATGACTTGTTTGTTAAGAAATGTTGTGATATTTAAACTGCTGCCACATGCAATGATACATGAAGAAAAACTGTTTCGACCTATTCTGATTTTATTTTAGAGGTGCACTTCTGTCCTCTTTTTTCCACCCGAAACTTTTGTTACTTACATGCAACATGCATAAAGTGTTGAACCACAGGGAAACCCAGATTAGAATAGGTTTTTGAATGTAATGAAGAAGAAGATAAAAGCTGTTGATCAAATAAAATTGAACCCCATTGTGCGTCTCATATGAAACTTGTCTGATCTAATCATAGATTAGATTTTAATTTTCTTACTTGATCCTTGTACTTCTCCAGAATCTCACTGTGTGGTTAAATTTTCATTGACTTTTTTTTTAAAAAGGATATCATTCCAGAACCAGTAAAACCAGGTGATGTACATCCAAAACTTGGTTGCCAGGTAGATTCCCAGAGGGAGCGCGCTGTGCATGGAGTGATCAAAGAAAGCCCTGCGAAGAACGAACAAAACTGACAATTAGTTTGCTAAATGTGAGTTCAATCCAGAAATAGACACAATACTGAAGTACAAACTTTTATTTTTATCAAACAAATTTAAATTTGCTTTCATCCTCCTTCACTTCCACAAAGATACTCAATTCATAACCTGTGTGCTGAACATATCAAAGCATTCTTCCTGCAGATGACAAACTTGGCATGAGTGCACGTATGAACTAATACAGCAAGGCTTTGATCCAATTCCTGCAGCTCGCCAGACAGCAGCAAAATATTACCTGATGACACACAGCAGCTGGACTCCTAACAACACTGGTATTCGCAAATATTTTTACACCGTGAAAGATTTCCTGTATGAAGAACAAGTACGAGGCGGCAGAGCCAATACCGAGTGTTTTTGTAATCACAGGAAAGATAGAATCTGCAGCTACACAGACTGAATGAAACATGCAGTGTGAGAAGATTTTATTTCTATTTGACATACTTGGAGAGGAATTGCACTGCGACCCAAACACCAGCATACATGACGCTTTTGATCAGCCAGGAGTCCACGTCTAGGTCGGCGATGAAACCCACAAGCCATATGACCATGAACGGCGTTCCTAACATTACTTTCTGCCTAAACTCCTGCAAAGGATGAAGAAAAAATTGTGTCAGGGGAAAAAAGGAAATACACAACAATTAGCAGCAAGTAATTGGAGAAATTCCTTTTTAATCACACTAAGGACCATGGGTAATAAGGAAGATCTGACAGCAGCAGAAACTTTATCACATATCTATCATATTATTCCCAATAGAAGCACACACTCTAATTGAAACATACCGTTTTTCCTGCAACTTGAATACGGCAAAGCTTAGTCTGACAAAAAAAGTATTCCATATGCAACTTCATCTCAAGTCTGACATGTCCATGTCCTTTTAAATAGCGCTACCGCGCATGTACAGCTTGTGCTAATGCCGCTACCGAGCCAAATTTTTTTTTGCCCTGCAAATAGCTCATTTATAGTCCGCACCCCATCAGTACGTCTGTGCATGCGCAAGTATTGGGAATAATACAGTATACAGGACACGTTAACATTCCCTTTCACGTGTGACTTACTTTGACTTTGAGAGGATCGTGCAAAACACACACCTTGGCCAACAAAATGTCTAGTTTTTACTCGATCTACAGTCTAAAAACTCAATCACTTGACTACGTATTATAAGAGTCTACTTTATTATTTGTACAAGCTGTGACAAGCACAACATTTCTATACATAGTAAATTACCTTTAAAAGCTAAGAACAGAGGTGCGATGAAATAAAAAGATGACAAGTTTAGTAGCATTAACATTCATCTAAAATAAAAATACACAAAAAGGGGAGTTAGTGTGATGTGGGGTTTGTTGTGTTAAAATGTGAGAAAATATTTATTTTCAGTGTGTGACCAGGCCTGTTGGAGACACATCATTATGAAGAACCTCCTTCAAGTCAGACTGACTGGAAGCAACAGACTAGACTAGAAAATTAATGACCAAACAAAGACATGTTGGGGCAACACAGCTGGGCAGAAAGACAAATGCCAGTTTGAGCATGTTTGGCTTACAAAGGTCTCATTATTGTAAAACTGAGACGTGATCTTACTTGGGGAAATGATACATTTCTACTTCTGAGTCATTCAGGTTCGTCCACCTGCTAGGTAATTATATAATGTCTGTACCTTATCCATTTTCAGCCTTTTCAGATAGGACGGGCTGTCGTAACCTTTAGCCTGTCGTGCTTCCTGTAGATGGTTAATCATCCAAACGTTCTTCCTTTGCTTGGCGAGGTCCAACGGCGTTTCACCCTGGAAAACGTTGGTAGATTTCTCACCGGGATGTAAAATACTCAGAGTGTATGTACATGGACACACTGATTCATAAGACAGGGTTTACCTTGATATTCTGTGCATCAACATTTGCGTTGGCATCCAGCAGCAGACTGATGACTGTAGTGTTGCCGGCCAGCACGGCCCAGTGCAGCGCCGTGTTCTTGTGGTATTTGTCGCCCAGGTTGACGGACACGTTAAAAGTCAATAGAAGTCTTGTAGGGTCAACACTGTAAGGTATAGTAGACGATTAAGTCAAGCAAGTTAACATAAAATGACATACAATGGTTCATCACAACTGAGTTCACATTTCACTGCCTCGCTGTTTAATGAATTTTATTCAACCAGTGGCCAATTTCTTGGCACCCAATGCTAACAAAACTGTCTTTTGTCTGGTAGTTTTAAACCTGTCTGCAGACTTAGGAATAACCAGAATCAGAAGTACTTTATTGATCCACACGTGAAAAATTCGGGGGTGTGGGGACGCCATTCTTATACTGCACAGTTGTTACCGTTTTATCATTCTTAAATGAAGGTTTGAACTTTGAAAGTGTTTAAAAAGCAGAAAAGTTTGAATATTTTAATGCCCGTCTGAAAAACACCTATAAATGTGTCGTGAGAAGTTTTTTAGCCTTAAAACATTTGCAATCATTTAAATAAAGTTGAATACTTAGTGGATTTTTGTCAATTGAATGTAACTTATTAGAATAAAACTCCTTTTATTAATAAGGGACCACTGATCATTATTTATTGGAATGGTAATCACTATAAAAATTACTAACTATTCTTCAGGTAATCTTTAAAACAGCTGTGATGTCAAAGTTTCAGGTGTGAGGCTGACGGCAAATTCTTAGCTGAACTTTTTAAACATCACCTATTACTCATGGTTACATAACCTGCCTCTGGAATGCTTTCTGGATTTAAAAAATACCACATTTTTGTAATTGAAACCTATTGAAAATTGATTCTAAAAAAATTGATTCATTAAATATATAAAATCTTTTTTTCTAAAGTTTGCTTTGTTCACCTTTGCAGAGAATGAAGTAAAAATATTTGTGGAATTCATCAAAGGCCGAGTTTTTCCTTGATGCTCGTCCAGAACCTACAGCAGCTGTGTGCCTATGTGCTTTCACCCAATAGAAGGCTTTTATTGTTCACATAAAGAATTGTTTTGTACATGAAATGTACTGTGCAAAAAAAAAACAGGGCCTGCTTTACAGTTTACATGAGTGACTTACTCCCAATCGTACCATCAAACTGTCCACACTGTTACAGAACACGTGTGTTTTAGATCGCAAGCTGTTTAAGATCTTTTCCATAATTTCTTTTATCTAACTTTCCGGTGAGCGGTGATGTTAGTTTCATCTGTGTTAAGAATGTTGTTACGAAAGCAAAAAGTAGCTTCTTTATGAGTTGTAGATTTTTTTTTTTTTCTGACCGAAAATGACTGCTCTGAGCTCTTTTTATTGCACGTTGTAAGTCAGTTGTAAAATTTTGGTAGGAATACCCCCATGACACATCACCAACATGTTGTACACAGTATGAATCTGTGTTTTTGCAGAATAGTATTGTGTGAAAACACACACCTGTGTGTTCTGTAAGCGGCCCACATCAGAGGAGTCATTCCATTCTGATCCATCATGTCTACGTCCTGTCGGGAACAGAAAACAACAAAATCAGCAAGTTTGCCTTGTTGTAGAGCCAGAGCGCCTCCTTGTGGAATAAAAACCTAAAGAAATGCTACCTTTGCAAACAAACTGGTCAGAACTCATCATGTTAGTGAGATTAAACACCTCAAACCATTTCATTTGGATTTCTTCTCCCTCACCTGTCCTTTAGCGATGAGGTAGGCCACAATGGAAGTGTGACCAAACTGGGCTGCTAGATGGACACAGCTGCAGCCCTCACCATCTATCAAAGACGGATCTGCGCCATATTTCATGAGCTGCACCACCATGGAAAGATGACCTTGTCTTAAGAAAAAAAAAAAGAATAAACACATTGGCTCACCAGAGCTAAATAAACAAACTGTATTGAATGGGCTAAAAGCTACCGATCAAACTATCAACCATTTTAATGGAGATGATGTAATCCCGCCTAGAGACTAATTTCCTCCTTGCTCCTTATCTACATGGTGAGGCAAAGAAAATGACTTCTTCTTATGACATACCCTGTGGTTTAATTGCTACCACTTAATCTACCAGTGAAAAAAGATATGGAGTATGACTGAATGTTTGCTTTGGTTTGATTTTAACTGCCTTACAGGGTTTGTGCAACATGCAAGAACAATAATGGACATCTAAGGTCATCTAACTCTCTGACGAAAAAAAGGCTGGGGTCTTCTGAAAGGCCACTGGTAACAACGACACCAGACTCCAGCAACGGTGCAGATGCCTGTTGTTAAATCAATATTGAATCAATAATTCAGGAGGTGAGAGAAAATGCAGCCCCTTATGTGTTTGAGCAAAGGGTGTGGCGATCTGTTTCAGTTTTACAATAACACAGTAACTCTGACACAAAATAAAAAATCACTCAAACATTCTCAAATAAGGTGTGTTACCTTGTAGCCCAGTGTAAAGGTGTTGAGTTGAGATCTCCTCCTAGCTGGTCAACTATGGCTCCCTTTGATATGTAATACCTGCACATTTAAAAAACACATGAAGTCAATCTGATGCTTCTTAACTCTTCAAACTGCATTTTTTTAACATTTAAATCACAATATGATGGCTGCAGCTTTTAGATTTTCCTCTGCTTAGCAGTTCTATGGTTATGTTACATTAGGGAGAAATAGTTTCAAGTTAAGAAATGATGCAACAGATTGTTTATTCTTCAAATATGAACCAACAGGTTTGAGATGCAACACACACCAGGATCAGAACCAAATCAATTTATTCAGGTGTGTTAAAACAAGACATAAATAAAACTTAGAAGATAGTGTGATCCTTAAAGGTTCCAAACTGAACATATGCGTAATGGTAACAACTTTTTTACAAACTCTGAAACTTTATTTTTATTAAATGTGTGCATCTTTGCAACACTCTGTAAGGCTTTTTATTAAACTGACATTTTTAACATTGTGTTTTATGTTTTCTTTGTGGTTAAAAATGAAAATTCATACAAGCAAGATACATCTCTATGGACATACGAAATAGAAAAAAATGTTAAGTTGTTTTTCAGCAAAATAATTAACACAGTTGTTTGTCTATTTGATTATTTATTCATCTATTCTATAACTCACTTATTTCAATTTTAATAATTTTTTTAATTCATCTGGCATCATGAATGCACAATTCATTTCCAACTTAGTATCCAGTTCCTGAACAGTGAAGGCCTAAGCTGGCAGCGTGCTAATCCTGCCTGAGATTTACATTGTTCTTTTTAATTATTTGTGGTAATATTGTATACAGTGGAGTTTTAGATCCGGATCTTTATCTTGCATCTTGAATAAATGTTGCCAGAGTGGTTTCCAAAGGAACTGAAGGGTTGAAGTTGACAAAGCTTTTCTTGCGAGCCTGCCTTCTTGCAAGTTTTACCACTGTGATAGCTCCGTGGTAGAACATTCGCCCTTGGACCGGAAGTTGTCCGGATCCGATCCCACTATTGTCTAACCCTAGACAATAGCTCACCTAGGGTTAGGTGTCTTGTGGAAGACACCTAACCCTCTGTTTCTCCCACCATTGGTGCCGTTGTGGCAGCCTGTCGCAGTGTAATGCAGCACACAAATTTCCCCGTTAAGGGATGAATTAAGTACTGTATATCTTCTTCAGTTAATCTCCGGTTTTCAGTGTCCGTTATCGGTCGCAAGGCTGGAAAGACCACGAGATGAGCCCCATACTCAATAGCTCAACATAATCGCGGGCATCTCCAACAACTTGGAGTCGCTGGCGAGGAAGCAAAACAGCTGGACCAGCATTGCCAGCACTGGAAAAACTTGATTCATCTGGTCAGCTCAACACACATGGATGAAACCCACCCCCCTTTGCTGAAGACTTTGATTGAAAATTGTATATTATGATAAACACTGGAGGAAGTTTAACAATTTTTAAATTTTAATCCCAGCAAACCTTAATATCCATCTAGAATTGGTTTATGTTCTTGTTTTGCTTCATTAACTAACAAATGTAGCGGTTTGGGAGTTTTAATTTTCAATGTGACAGCGAATTGCGTACTTAAGGTTGTATTTGTCTATTTGGGCTTTTTTGTTTTTTTTTTAAACAATCTACTCTAAAGGAGTCTCGTATGTGAGCGGAAACCCACTTGATTCCACTTCAGTCTCATAAAACAGCTGGCAGACAAAGCTACAGCCAAGTGGATAAAGCCTGCCTGCCAGGTGATTCACAGAAAAATTTTAAACTATCCATGAAGTATGGCTCCTCTGGTGCAGGAAAAAAAATCTATTTGCATTCCTTATTTAGGCCATAAAATGCAAGCAAAATGACTTGCGGCACATTTGTTTCCAGCAAATGGGAATAAACAACTACAAAAAAAATTATTTAAAGTGAATTATAATTGACTTACTTAACCAGGTCTATCCTGTTGTTGATAGCGGCCCAGTGGAGTAGAGTAACATTTTCTTTGTCTGGCTGCCGAACGTCAAAACCCGCCTCCACCAACTCCCTGCAGCGCTCAAAGATGCCATACCTGCAGTGCAGGAAGGTAAAGGATTAAAGTCTCAACATGAGTTTGAACGCACAGGAGGAAACAGCAAAAAAAATAACAGAAACATAGGGGGGACAATTAAAGAACAAATTAGTTTAGTACAGGCTTCATGGTGTCTGTATGACAGGTGCCAAAGATTGGACTGCCGTTTGTCACAGAATATTTTCCTTACTTGGATGAACTGAATGTGTGACATCAAGATTGGGTGAACTAATTTCACCGATTGAATGTGAAGCAGTCAGATTGTGAATCAGCATCTCCAAATCCAAAACCATGGTTCTCAACTGATAAATTGTAGAATGCCCCCTACAGGTCAGGGACAAAGTCTTCACCAATGTGGAGTTGCGACAAAAGGAGATCCTGTCAACTTACTGCGTGGCTTTGACGATGTCCCAGGTGCTGTAGTCGTCCACATGGTTCTTCCGGCTGACGTTCTCGGTGTATCCATGGTTGTAGTGACACTGGGGTTTGATTTCCTGTGAGGAATTAAAAACGTAAAAGTTAAGCTAACATGGAGCAATCATGAACATATGGTTCGATGGCAGTGTTCTAAATTTACAAGCTCAACATTCCCCCTATTTTGCCTTCTTTGGCTGTACCGCCGCCTACAAGAAAAGCAAGATAAAGAACACAGTGATGCCTGGTTGGCAGGTGTGAACAGAGGTGTTGGGTAACCCGAGGCGACAGCTCGGGGCCACAGAGACTACACGATGGATCATCTCGCCTCAGAGTTTCACTCTGGGTTTTCTTCATCAACACGGGGAGGGCGCGCATCTTTTAATCTCGAGAGGGGTGGGTGGAAAAGCAAAATGGAAAAGGTGCATTGGAAAAAAACGACTGCTGGCACATTTTGTTTTGCACAACAGGTTAGAGGAAAGAATTTAAATAAAGACTCACTGGTCTTATTTTGGAAAAAAAAAAACAAAACAAGGGTTTAAGCGACTTTTAAAAGATTGAAAAGACTTTTCCAGTGTTTGATTGAAATAAAAAAATTAATTGGCGTTGGCCCCGTGGTAGAATGTTCGTCCTTGTACTGGGAGAAGCCAGATTGATTCCCACTGGACCAGTACCTAAGTGTCCTTTGGAAAGACACCTAAGCTCATGTTTCTCCCACCATAGGCGCCGTCGTTGGATTATTTATGTGGGGGAATAATAAAAAAAAGTTAATATAAAAACGAGGTCTTTGTTTTACAATCAAAATTTCCAAAGAAAGTAGTATCTTGCAAAAACAAAACAATGTCAACTGCATAACATCAAAAAATAAAAAGAGAAATAAATCTATAATTTTATTAATGCATAATTTTCTAACAATTTCCAAGTGTCGAAGAAATTATTTTTACACCCAAATTTATAAATAAATGTGCAAATAAGGTTATTTAAGGCCAAAGACGTTTTTGTTTTCTTCAAATAAAAAAACTATGCAGATAAAATCTGGTTTTATGATGTGGAAAAGTACTACTAGACCAAGTTTTTAGCTTCACGAGGAAGAAAAAAAACTTTCCGAAGACCAAAAAAAAAAAAAAAAATGGAGGAAAGAGATTTTTAATTTACCAGATGTGAAGTGATGTGATATAGTTGGAAAAAGACAGAAGTAATCAGTTTAACGTTAGCTTTGTCGACAGGTCATTGCTTTTTGTGAAGCGGAAGCTTGGCTGGAGCGAGTGGAAACGGTCAGAGGGACATATGGCGTTCTCTCCATATGGGGGTGCAGGTCACATGTGTTTGGAGTTGAAAATGAGCAAAAAAAACAACAAACCCTAATTTTGTTTTAGAAAATCATCGGTTCCAGACTAAATTAAAGCAGACTGCCCACACTTAAGAGGATATCTACCTGATGGATTAAATGTGAAATCTAAAAAGAAACCATGAAGTAAAATAAAGCTTGTGCACTTTCCTGTGACTCACTATCTTACTCTTCATCTTGTTGGCTGTAGCTCCAAATCAAATTCAGTCTGAAATTAGAACCATTACAAGAAGCTAATTCAATCCACAACCTGGTTAGAAATAGGTCTGGACGGTACGCAGGAAAAAAATTATTCTCGTATGGAAGATAATCAGAATACTTCAAGAAAAAAGAATCAGTCTTTTTCAGACAATAAGCATTGAAAAGAGGATATTCTATGTTTATATGTGAATTCTATGACAAATGGCTCATCTATTGGGTGGAGACGGTGGCCGCGTGGTTAGAGCGTTCGCCCGCGGACCGGAAGGTCGCGGGTTCGCGTCCCACGGAGAGCACATCTAGGGTCCTTGGAGAAGACACCTAACCCCCGCTTCTCCCACCATTGGCGCCGTTGAAGGGCAGCCTGCTGCGGTGTAAGGAGTGCAGCAAACAAATTTCCCCGGTGAGGGATGAATAGAGTAATTCATTTATTTATTTATTTTATTTATTCTTGTAATTAAATTAAAAACATTTTAAAAATAATAAGATGAATAAAAAATGGATTCAATAACTAAATATAAAATACATAACTAAATACAAAAAAATAAAGCGGAGGACATTAAGTGTCTCGGGGTTTTATTCACGAGTGGGGGAAGGATGTAGCGGAAGACCGACAATCGGTGCGGCGTCCGCAATAATCAGGACGCTATTGAGGTAAAAAGCAAAGCTACGCTCCCACCCTGACCTATGGGCAACACCTGTGGGTGATGACCGAAAGAACGAGATCACGGATACAAGCAGCTGAAATCAGATTCCTCCGCAGGGTGGCTGGACTATCACTCAGAAATAGTGTGAAGAGCTCGGAGGAGACCCGTTGCTCCTCCGAGTAGAGAGAAGCTACAAGGGGTGGTTCAGGCATCTGTTTAGGATGCTTTCCGAACGCTTTGCTGGTGAGGTGTTTCGGGCATGTCCTTCCGAGAGGAGACCCAGAAGTAGATCCTGGACCCGCTGGAAAGACTATGTCTCCTAGCTGGACAGGGAACGTCTCAGGATCCTCCGGGGTGAGCTGAAGGATGAGGCTGGGGTGAGAGAAGCATGAGTTTCCTGTCTGAAGCTGTTGCCCCCGTGACCTGGCCCCAGATAAGTGAAAGACATAGGAACGGAACGGATACAATACAAATTTTAGTATTTTAAACCATCAAATGATGCTGATTGCACAAAGGTGTGAATGTGGAAGTGATTTTTTTTTGTCTCTGTGGTCTTCCAACAAATTGGTCCATTGTACAGGGAGTACCCAGCCTTAATCCTACTAAACTAGCCAGGACATACAGATTACGGTAAACTTTTATGAGAAGACCTGTTTTAGACTCTCATTTAAATACATACATGAATATGTTTATTTAGAAACCTCTCTTCACATATTTATCATGGAGAAGTTTTTATGTGCACAGCTTAGAAACACACATCTTTTTTTATAGTTAATTAACTCTGCCTATTACATTCTTCAAACAAAGCTTCAAAGATGAAGATAAAAAGGTAATTAATATATAGAAATTTGCTGACTCCAAGAAAAAAAATAACGCATTTGGTGTTTTTTTTTTTTGTATCAAGACCATCAATATTTTAACACACATGTCTGAGTATATGCAACTGTACGTGTGACATGTATAAAAACATGTTATGTTACAGGTTGGGGGTATCGTTTGTCAACTTGAAGGTAGAAAAACTCTAGCGACCTAAAACAATGACCGGGGGGGGATAGGACTTGAAATATTTGTCATATTTTAAAAATATGACAAGGTATTCAAGCATGATCAGAAATGTTTACATGTACACTATGTTCCATGTTCATTCCATGTTGCATGTTTAGCAACTTTGTAAAAAAAAAAAAAAAAAGTGCATAACTAATTGTACATTTTTTTCTTCTTTCAAGAGTTCTATTTTAGAAAACTATATAGTTATAATAAAAAAATGTAAATTAAAGAATTTCACTACATTTTCCAAACCGATTCCTTACTGAGTTGTTTGCATGTTATCCCCATTGATGCGTGAGTTCATTCCCATGTACCATACAGTAAGCTGATTGGTTAGTCAAAAACTGCCACTGAAGTCAGTTTTTGTGGTTGATTCTCCATCTTTATGAGGCCCAATCCTTCTGGCCTCATTAAAAAGTGACTAGTGTTCTATTTCTTACATATAAAGTTACTGATCAAAAGTGTTTCTTGTGGAATCACCTCAGTAAGATTTACGTACATCCTGTCTGAACACATCTTCTGTCCCAAAAAAAATTTCCCTCAGGTTAGAAACTGAACTTTGGCTAGGACATTGCAAACCCTCCAGAAATTTATGTCAGTTATTCAGCTGTCATTTGTAGGGTGTGACAGTGTTCTTTTTCAATCATTTTTGTTTTTTACAACTATACTATCCTGGAACCAATCTTCCAACAAATCTGCTGAAGGTGGAAAGATTTATTTAAACTGGATTGAAAAATCAAAAGAAATTCAATTGGCAAATAAAATATGACTTTATTTAGATGAAAAAATATCTTCAAGACAATTATAATTATCATTATCATTCAAGCTGTCTTTCCAATCATATGTCCCAATGCCAAGTACATTTTATGACAGTCAATTTTTAAACTAATTTCTAATCAACACTTAATTAAGCAATTAAATTGTGAATCATTTCACCATGTAGATGAATTACTGATCACATCAGGTGGTAAAACTGCACCATTGGCTACAAACCCAGAAGAAAGAAACACAGGATTACTGAGACAAAAGCAAATAATTATCACTGATATTTCCACAACTAAACCTCCGTTTGAATTGATGACAAATATTGATATGACTCTAAAGATTATACCAGCAAAATACAAGTCACATCATTATTCTGTGGTTAAAATCATAGCAAAACTTTTTATTATCTGGAATTACCTGCTACTGTCTGACCACCTTCACTTTTTTCATGCAAATATTTTTTACCGATCCACATCAATCAAATGTTAAACGGACCACCGCTTTTCTACTTGCGTTGGTACTCCAAGTGCTTTCTTTACATAGCAGCTCACATTCACCCATTCACACACATATTCATACTAGATTGTGGAAGCCACCATGCAAGCTGCAAACCCCCCATCAGGAGCAATTAGGAGTTAGGTGTCTTGCTCAGGGATACTTCAGCATGAACTCAGGGTGGAGTATCGAACCTGCAACCGTCTGGTTACAGGTCGGTTTGCTAATCAATCCATGCAAGTCATTCTGTTATGATCACAATAGGTTAACATGGTTGATTAATCATTAAGAAATTGCAACTTTGTACCTTATCTCTGGTTATTTCTCTCCTGTTAGGTATTACAACAAAGCAGTACACTCTCTACTTTTATGTATGTGCATCTTATCACATAAAGCATTCTAGCTGACTTTTTGTGTTTTTTTTATAGTTTGTGTAAACACCAAAAAAAATATCTGAAATATACTCTGTTTCAGGCTTCTCTCACCCCGGCTGCATCCTCCAGCTTACCCGGGAGGATCCTGAGGTGTTCCCTGTGCAGGTGGTGAGACATAGTCTCTCCAGCAGTCTGCCTCTGGGTCTCCTCCCAGTAGGATGTTCCCGTAACACCTCACCAGCGAGGCGTTTGAGGAGGCATCCTAACCCATACTTCTCTTGACCCGGAGGAGCAAAGACTCTACTCCCAGCTCCTCCTGGATGGAATTTTTTTTAATATGTTCCGTTCAGTCATCTTCCACTTATCCAGGGCTAGGTTACAGGGTAACAGCCTCAAACGGGAAACCCAGGCTTCCCTCACCCCAGCTGCATACTCCACCTTACCAGGAGGATCCCGAGGAGTTCCCTGTCCCTGCCTCTGGGTCTCCTCCTGATGGGTGGTGTCCAAAAACACCTCACCAGCAAGGTATTAGGAAGCAGGCTAACCAGATGCCCGAACCCCCCTTTCTGGCTCTTCTCCACTGAAAGAGCAACCGCTCTACATCGACCAGCTTAGATTTGTGTCATTAATAAAATAGTGCAAAGTTGTGTTTTCAGGCTTCTTTTAAAAATTTGTTGCACTAGAAAAAAGAACTAAAATGCTCCAATACTCTGCATAAAAACAAACTTCATGTAAATGAATTGACTTTGACCAATGAAAACATCTGTCTGTTTTTTTTTATAAATGAACATCTGAAATGAACATCTGAAAAACCACCCGAATTTGAACTAAAATAAACCTAACATTGTTCAGCTTTTATTCAAGTAAATCTTTTATTGTGACATTTAAATAAATTGTAACAAATTTTACATGACTTAAAAAAAAAATCAATGATGAATACATGATGAATGCCAAATTGACAAAAATAGCGAATCAGCAAGAAAATCCAGCATGTCAAACAATTTCGCTAAAATTTATGCTTGTAAAAACAGTCATTTTAAACAACTAATCTTATAAAACGTTAATTTAATTGTGATTTTTGACAAAAACTTGCAGACCGCAGCTAGCGTCATTACAACTACACAGCATCACTAGGTTGGTCAGAATGCTAAATGGAAATAACACTGAAGAAATCAACAGATACAGATAAGAAAAATAACCACTTCATTATTTTTTTCTTTAGAGAAATAAATCTCAGGTGAAGAAAGTATAACCATTAAAAACAACAAAGCGATTCCTTGCTTTGGACGGGAGATGCTAACATTAGCATAGTTAGCATTGGTAGCTACCTTCAACCCCCCACTGGTGCTTATGCAGGGGGGCATTCGACTTTCTAAATCAGCTTGGTAAAAATCAAAAGATCACACACATCTGAATTTGTTCCACATGCATTTATGCGTGTTAGTATGTGTATGCCAAGTGTTGGATTTCAAACAGAAATACCTCAGGATGGAGAATAGGGACGCAGCCTGCTTCTTTCTCATATTCCTCCATAGCGTCAGCCATCTTGGTGGGAATGCTCGCTGAGCATTGTGGGAAAAATGTGAGAGTAAAAAAAAAAAAAGGTAAAGATGAGGGGAAAAAGAGGTTGTCAAATTTACTAATGATGTACAAGTAATCATGCACTTTACAAGAGATAAAAAGAAACGAAAGAAAGATTATGAATGTACACTGAGTTGTACACAGAATGTCTCTCACTGTGTAAATTACACACTAAAAACAACAGTTTTGTCTGATTACTTTAATTTAACTAGTTCTAATTCAAAACTGAAACAGCAATTTTCTTTAATAAATTAATAAAAATAATTTATAATAATGATTTATAATAATCATTTATAGAGAGTGTATTACAATTATGCTGTAAAAGCTGCTGAAATATTATCCATATGTGAACGCAATCAAATCTAACTTTATTTATGAAACACAAACATAAATTTGCACAAAGTGCTTTGCAGAGAATATAAAAGCACATAAAAATAAAATGATTAAACATGTAAAATTACCTGCAGTGATTAGCACGGTGGCCTCATAGCAGGAAGGTTGTGGGTTCAAGGGTTGAGACACTGGCCTTTCTGAGTAGAGTTTGCATGTCCTTCCCATGTAAACGAGGGTTTTCTCCGGGTACACCGGTTTCCTCCCACTCTCCAAAAACAAGTTAGGTTGATTGGACACTACATGATTGCTTCTAGGAATGAGTGTGGTGTGTGTGTGTGTGTGTGTGTGTGTGTGTGTGTGTGTGTGTGTGTGTGTATGTGGACGTGACACTGCAGCAAATGGCAACCTGTTTAGGGTGTACCCTGCTTCTTGCCGGAAATCAGCCGGGATAGTCTCCAGTGGCCTTCTCCGCTAGGGAGAGGCAGTGAGAAGAGGAAGTTAAACATTTGAAACTCTCACACGTGCATCAAGATTCACATACACCAGATTTTTCCACAACCCACCGTCTCTTTAGTTGAGTTAAGAGTTTATATGTAAATAAAACATCTCATCTGATGCATTTGTGAGGAAACAAGAAACTGTGAATTGATCCAAATCATGAGCAAAGCTGCACATGACTGCAAAGGTCAAAACCACTAGAGGTCACCTGGATCCACGATGCGTGGGCAACATCAATTATTAAAGATATTTTTTGTGTACAAGTGTACAATCCCTCTATTGGCTTTTACTCTTGCTGCCTTTCTATGTTTTCAATTTAAAGCCAATCCAGACCAGAACTGAGTCACTCGAGCACACACACTTTTACACGTAATTTGTCTTTTTCACTAAGTTTATTATATTCGCTTGTTACGGCGATGCTTGAAAAACACTGGCCTTTCTGTGTGAAGTTTGCATGTTCTCTCCGTGTATGTGTGGGTTTACTCCTACTTTCCAAAAACATGTGTGTTAGGTTGATTGACTGCCACAAAATTGCCCCTACGAATGAATGTGTCTGTGGACGGTTGTCAGTGCATGTGGCCCCGCAACAAATTGGCGACCTGTTTGGGGTGTATCCTACCTCTTTCCAGTAATCAGCCATGATAAGCTTCGACAACCCCATTAGGAATCAGCAGTTTAGCGATTAAGACATCAGCTTTGAACAATCAAATGTAAAATTAAAACTCAAAAACAAGTAAGCACCAAGTCTGTGTGTTAATTTGTTTTCACTTTTGAAGCAGTGATAGTTTATATTTGAACTCTACTTTTTTTCTCAGGTCCATCAATTTAGTACTTTTACAACAGATAAAACATAAAATTTTATCTCCTACTGTATCTTCTATTCTGAACTCTCTTATTTTGACCTATGAGATTCTGTTGTCATTGGTCCTGAAAACACACACATGCTGCCTGACTGTAACATTTTCACCAAGATAATATGTTAAAAATCTATAGCCTTTTTTTCATTTCTGAATATTTGTCACGGTCTTTCTCACTATACCATTTCTGCAAAGCAACTGATCTTTTATTCAGTTTGACTCTGAACTTCACACATAAAAGACTACAGAGGTCCAGAATGTTTACCACCCCCTGAAGCAATTGTAAAATAAATTCTCCTTCTGTTCCATCATCTCCCGCTTGTGGCTTCTCTCAACCCGGCTGCATCCTTCAGCTCACCTGTGAGGATCCCTTAGGCCTTCTTCAAAATCTTTTTGAGAGTTTCAGACGTGTATTACCAAACGCTAACACTAAATAATACAACATAAGCATCCTTACTAAATTTACACTTCTCGTTTATTTGGATTCCATCAGCAATTTCTTCCTGTTTTCTCCAAATACTATACCTTCCACCACATTTTAAACCAATAGTAATCAGATTGTGAGGTAACAATGTTTGCGGTTGATACAACGGATTTAAATACTACATTTCATGCCCGAAACACCTCACCAGCGAGGCATGAGGATGCCCGAATCACCCCATCTGGCTTCTCTCGACTTAAAAAAAAAACGCTTCTTAAAAAAACTACAACCTTTTTTTTTTTATTTTGTGAAATTAATCAGTAGCCACCAGGTGTCACTATTGACAAAGAAGTCTTGAAAACTTGAACTTGAATTTACTTCCGTCTTAAAAATACTAGAGTGGAAATCTGAATGTTAATTAAAAAAAAAAAAACAACGCATAATTCTTATCTGAAAATCACAGTGTAATATTTTAATAGTTGCACTGAATATTACAATAAAAGTTGTACAATTTTTTTTTATTTTTATGCAGATTTGCTCTATTTAGTTAGTGTACAAAATATTAATTTAATTGGGACTTTATATCTAGAAATTAAAAAGAAAATGTGAGAAAATTTAGATTGCTGAGCTCAGATAAATGAAGGAAATAGCTTTATTGAAAAGTTACTTAATTCAAGCTAAATGAGGGAAACTCAATTTCACCCTTTCCAAATAAAAGATGTTTTAAAAGTCCTTACTTGTTTATTAAGCACTACAAAAACTTTTATAACCATTCAAATTAGTTTAATGATGAATAATAAGATAAATGTATATATTTTTAATAAAAGCATGTATTATGGTAAATGAAGTGCTGATCAATTACAATTAAAATTGCTTTTGTTTTGAGATTCCTCAACGGAAATGGAAAAGAATTGAGTTAGTTTAACTGATCACTTAAACCTGGAAATGCGTGCGACACACAGATGATCATCACAGTGAGTGACGGCTAATACAAGAAAAAGAATAAAAAATCTGAATGTATTAAATATAATGGTCACTTTCCGATTTTAAGACCGGATATTTCAAACGTTGCTCCACGAAGGAGAGCACAATCCATTTGTTTTATCATTAGAAAAACAGCGAACGTTAATGAACACTTAACGTCCTTTGCTAACAGTTAGCAGACTGAAAAACGCCTTAGTGGATTACTTTTCATTTACTCTTCAAACATTGTCATTCTGATTGCAAGATCAACACAACAAAGGTAAGAATCACTATGAATAAACCTTAAAATCCTGATTTTATTCCTCGTCACTGTTTAAAATAGACAGGACTGTAGGTTAAACAGGTTTTAGCCTCAGCTAATTCACAGTACCCTTATTGACATGCAGCAAGTGGTGATAAAAAAAAAGATGATCTGTGTAATTAAGAATGGAAAAAATTAAATGATCACAGTTTTTTTTTATTTGAACTGGTCACACTCTATTTGGGTGTTAGTGTTTAGTATCATCACCAGTCATATGATCCTTTCTGCAGTGTTATTATGCATATTCTACACTGCTGGTGCTTTCTTACCACTTTCACTTGGCAGGAGATAGAGCCAGGAACAAAAGAGGGGCAGACAAAAGTTACTTAATTGTGTAAAACAATCAGGTAGATCCTGTGATTACTGATATCAAATATCAAGATGCCCTGCAACCAACTTCCGTGAATCAACACAGCTCTTTTATTTGTTCAGTTTCAGTGTATTTGATACTCATGTTTGCTTTTCAAATGGAATTCTGCAAAGGAACATGTGTTTCAAAAGATCAACATTGATAAAATGTCTAATCCCCCCCTCTCAGATTAATACGGAATTCAAAATACTGAATTGAAAATTGAATGCTGCAATGCAAAAAGAATAACTCACAGGAAGAAGAAACCACCACAATGCAGATGACATTGTGATCTGTAGTGAAAGGAGGGAAGATGTGGAAGAAAAGCTGGAGAGGTGGAGGTTTGCACTAGAAAGAAGAGGAATGAAGATTAGTCAGAGTAAAAAAGAGTACATGTGACTGAATGAGAGAGACCCAAATGGAAAAATGAGGGTACAGGTAGAAGAGATAAAGAAGGTGGAAGATTTTAAGTACTTAGGATCAACAGTCCAGAGCAATGGAGAGTGTGGAAAAGAGGTGAAGAAGCGTGTGGAGGAAGGATGCAACGGGTGGAGAAATATATCAGTTATGATGTGTGATAGAAGAGTTTCAGCTAAAATGATAGGGAAAGTGTACAAAACTGTGGTGAGACCGGCGATGCTGTTTGATCTAGAGACAGTAGCACTGAGAAAAAGACAGGAAACAGAGATGGTGGTAGCAGAGATAAAGATGCCAAGGATCTCTCTGGGAGTGACCAGGATGGACAGGATCAGAGGAACAGCACATGTTAGAGGTTTTGGAGATAAAGTCAGAGAGGCCAGACTGAGATGGTTTGGACATGTGCAGAGGAGAGAGTACATTGGAAGAATGAGCCTGGATTTGGAACCACCAGGCAAGAGACCTATGGGAAGACCAAAGAGGAAGTTCATGGATACAGTGAAGGAAGACATGAAGATAGTTAATGTGACCGAAGAGGATGCAGCAGATAAGGTTAGATGGAAGAAACTGATTTGCTGTGGCGACCCTTGAAGGGAAATGCCGAAAGAAGAAGAAGAAACCATCAATTAAAAATTTAGTTACATATGTTCATGGAAACACTGTTGTGAACATATACAGTGGTAGTTACAGTCTGGAGGGTGAAAGATTAAAGCAGTGGTGTCCAACTCTAGTCCTGGAGGGCCAGTGTCCTTATGGTTTTTATTGTAGTCCTGGTTTGCTGACGCACAATGACGCACAATGTACCAATAAAATATGGTACATTGACTCAATAACCTGAATCAGGTGTGTAGATGCAAGAACACATGGAACACCTTCAGGACACCGGTCCTCCGGGACTGTACACTGCGTTCCAAATTATTATGCAAATTGTATTTAAGTGTCATAAAGATTAAATTTTGTGTTTTTCAGTTAAACTCATAGATGGTATTGTGTCTCAGGGCTCTGTGGATCACTGAAATCAATTACATACACCCATGATATTTAGTTGGCGAGTTGAGTCCAATTAAGGGAAAAACTGCTTAAGAAGGATGTTCCACATTATTAAGCAGACCACCATTTTCAAGCAACATGTGAAAGAAAAAGGATCTCTCTGCTGCTGAAAAGCGTGAAATAGTTGAATGCCTTGGACAAGGTATGAGAACTTTAGATATTTCACGAAAACTTAAGCGTGATCATCGTACCATTAAGAGATTGGTGGCTGATTCAAAGCACACACGGGTTCGTGCAGATAAAGGCAAAATGTCGAAGTTTTCTGCAAGACAAATACATCGGTTACAGAGAGCAGCTGCTAAAATGTCATTACAAAGCAGCAAACAGGTATTTAAAGTTGCTGATGTCCCTGGAGTCCCACGAACATCAAGGTGTAGGATCCTCCAGAGGCTTGCAGTTATGCATAAACCTTCTATTCGACCACCCCTAAACAATGCTCCAAGCAGAAACGGCTGCAGTGGGCCCAGAAATACATGAAGACCGATTTTCAAACAGTCTTGTTCACTGATGAGTGCCGTGCAAGTCTGGATGGTCCAGATAGATGGAGTAGTGGATGGCCACTATGTCCCAACAAGGCTGCGATGTCAGCAAGGAGGTGGCGGAGTCATGTTTTGGGCCGGAATCCTAGGGAAAGATCTGCTTGGTCCCTTTAGGGTCCCTGACGGTGTGAAAATGACTTCTGCAAAGTATGTTGAGTTTCTGACTGACCACTTCCTTCCGTGGTACAAAAAGAAGAATCGTGCTTCCCGAAACAAAATTATCTTTATGCACGACAATGCACCATCTTATGCTGCAAGGAACACATCTGCTTCATTGGCTGCTATGGGCATAAAAGGGGAGAAACTCATGGTGTGGTCCCCATCCTGCCCTGACCTCAACACTATTGAGAATTTCTGGAGCATCATCAAGCAAAAGATCTATGCAGGTGGGAGGCAGTTCACATCCAAACAGCAACTTTGGGAGGCTGTTCTGACATCCTGCAAAGACATTCAAGCAGAAACTCTCCATAAACTCACAAGTTCTATGGATGCAAGAATTGTGAAGCTGCTATCAAACAAGGGGTCCTATGTTAACATGTAACTTGACCTGTTAAGATATTTTGAATTGAAATGGCTCTTTATTTCAGTAAATATGACCTCATATTGCTGTAAATTCAACAAATGACTATTTTCAGTTCTTTATGAACTAGAAAAAGTCTTGAAACTATGTTATGCATAATAGTTTGGAACAGTGCATTTTAAGTTTTTATTTATTTTTTTAAATACTGTTTTCATTAGGAGGTTTGTTCAATAATATTTGAAATACAATTTGACGGCTAATGACTTGAAAATTATGCTGATTGTCATTTGCATCAAGTATTTTGGAAAATCAAACAAAAACATCATTTGCATAATAATTTGGAACGCAGTGTAGTTGGACAACCCTGGGTTAAAGAGTTTGATGGAGGATGGCAGAACATGGGCTGCATTGTGGCACAGTGGTTAGCATGGTGGCCCCACAGCAAGAAGGCCGAGGGTTTGAGTCCCAGAGTGGAGAGCAAGTCTTGAAACCCTGGTCTTTCTATGTGGCGTTTGTATGTTCTCCCCTTGTATGTGTAGGTTTGCGCCAGGTACTCTGGTCTTCTCCCACTCTCCAATAAACATGTTGGCCACTATGAAATTGCCCCAAAGAATGGGTGTGCATGGTTATTTGAGTGTGACCCTGCAACAGACTGGTGACTTCGCTTGAAATTAGACAGGAGAGACTCCGGCACCCTCCTGAACCCCATCAGGAGTACGTGGTTAAGAAGATGAAACAAAATGGCAGAAAGGGTTTTGTGTATCATTCATTTGAGTCGCTAGGCTGCAGGAGTTTGTTACTGAAGCTGCTCTTAAGATGATCCACAGATTTGTAGAAAGGGTGCGAGATGTTCAACAAGAACCTCCTTCGGGCAGGGAAGGGAATTTTTGGTCTTTATTCCTAATGTTTTTTTTTAAAAAAAACATATGGCAATGTCTACTTGCAGTATCGAACTATCTGTCATTGGCCAGCTGTGAATGCTCTGACAAATCAGTTGGGCTCAGGGTGCAAAATCTGAGGGAAAAATCAAAAGAAAAATTGTGGCATCTTTTAATCAGCCAATTGGAGGAGTTAATATTGATTCAATATTGATACAGTATATTGTGCAGCTCTGGTGACGTACATATAATCTCTTACCTTAAGAAAAAAAATACAAGGTCAACCTGTACATTTGCAAGTCAAATGGAGTTTCCATTGAGCGTTTTTTTTTTTTTAGCCACAACTTGTCGGCTCCATATTACCCTGGTGCACACAGGTCACTTTAAATTTGAATTCTGAGTCTACTTTTAGTGCAGCAGAATAGTGTCAGAGGTCTGTCATTAATAGAAAAAAGCTAAAAATAATTTTTCTTGGCTCATCGGGAGTTATGGAAACATTTCTGCAGGTGACGTCAAAAGCTTGAACAGGAACAGGGCAAAGAGCTAACGGGATGATTACTTTTAAAGTGAAGGATCATCTGTCAGTGGGAACGTTTCTCAAGAGTTTTGTAGTTTGTTCTGAAGCAAATTTACTGAGGTGTTGATGTTACAAAATATAGGCTTCTTCTTGATAAGTGTTCCAACAAGCCTTTGATTCATTCTTTTATATATTGTCTCAAGCTTTAACATCTAGAATGTTAACTGAACCCTTCTAAGTCCGTTTTTTTAATCCATTGCATGCTTAAAATGTGACTTTTGTGCAATATCTACAATTATACTGTGACTGTTCCTCAATAGACTGACAGCAAAATTTACTTCTATGAGATTTTTGTCTATATCTTTTCACATGTAATTTTTTTTCTTTTCAAAAAAGCTTCACAGCTGCTTAGTAATAATATAAATCATTGCTTAGGAATCATCTAATTGGAAATAAACGCTTTCAAATTAGCAAAAAAAAAAAAAATCTTAATTTTGGCTTAAAACGTGTTGATTAACCAACAAAACATTTTATTAAATAAGAAAAGCTTTCTTTCTAGGCTTAAGACCACTGTGCTGTGATGTCAGGCTTTGTCTATAAAATTGAATTGAATAAAACAAATCAAAATCATTAAGAATCTTTTATTAGGATTTCACATGGATAATCACAAAATTACCAAGTGGACTCCCCAAAAATGTTTGTTATTCAGTAAATTACATCAAATGTTTATTAGATCTCAAATCAGGTTTAAGACAAAAAAAAGTTAGCATTTTAAAAACTGAATTATATTTATTGATTGCTTTCAAAATACATCAGAGCTCCCTCAGCAGTGGTAAAGTACACATTCACCTCTTAGTAAGTACTATGACACGCCATATTTTTTTTCTCTCATTGTGAAGTATGCTAGCTATCTCCCTAACACCCTGATACTCGTAAAGTTATTGAAATGTTGAAGCCAGCGCAGCAGTTCAGGTTAATCTTCCCCACTGGGCCGCTGGCTGTGGTCGGCCAGATTAGATACGGTTACTCTGACAAATGCCAGATGTGCTCAAAGCGGCATAGTCGCCTCCCTTTACACGTCTCTGTGGATTTATTCAGCAGCAACATACAGATGCTCTCCCCCCAGTGAAATCTTTTATCTTCATTGCAATCTGTTGGAGGAGATTCATAACTATGCAAACATCCACTTTTACAATATTAGTTGTATTATTCATAGTATTATTGTCAGCGTACGAGCTGTTTTACATCAAACAACAAAGAGCAAACTACTCTTAATTAGCTCATTTATCATGTCCATAGAAGAGATTGTTTGGTTAAGAGAGTTTCTTGTGTTGGACTTAGAACAGGAACAGTTTTGATGAAATTGTAAAACAATCCATCTACCATTTGGGGTTGTAGTATAATTAAAATAATTGATAGTGTTTTTAAATCTGCATCTGCATTTCCACATCTGTTGGGATGTTTACAACCTAAATCGGCTCATTTTATATTACAAAACTGACGTGAGACTACAATCCCCTGTGAACGAATTAGCATTATAGATAATTTAATGAGAAAACAAATTTTAGGTTATTATGTGCAAAATTCAGCCTGCAGGGTAGATTAAACTCTACGGTTGATTTCAACCTCTAACCTGCAGGTGTTAGACTTTAGTTCTAAAACCTCTAAAAACCAAGCAGAAAAGTTTTCAAGTTTGTCTCAGTACAAGCTGTGGAACCAGAAGGATGGACAAATATTGTTTCAGTCCTAAGAAAAGAAAGAAACAAGACAGTTTCAGAGGGAAAAGTCTACAGATGGCTCACAGATGGCTTTGTTGACTGTGTGTTTTGCGACATAGACATACATATCAGATTTGAAATGGTAAATAGGAGTCAGCGTGTTAATAGCTTGTCTCCCTGTTTATTAATCTGTCTGACCTGAACAGAATGGTCTGGCTGAGCAAACACTGATGAATGTGCTGAAATGTTGCCTATAATTTTTTGTTACAAAGGTTAATTGTTTTAGGTGACCCAACTGAGTTAGGAAAATTATTTGCAATGCGCTTTAGGCCTGATTGAAGCCAAAGCAACAATAATTGAGTCTAGTAGTTGTTTGAAACCATTTAACCTCAGGATGGGGTTTCTGCTTTTTGTGGATAATGTGGTTCTGTTAGATTAATCTGGCCTGTGATTTTTTTTAATTTTCTGAGATTGATCTGCAGCCGAGTGTGAAGCAGCCGGGATATGAATTGCCACCTCCACATCCAAAACTATTGTCCTTGACCGGGAAAAGGGTGGTGCCCTCCACAGGTCAACAAAATTGTTCTAAAAAAACAGAGACTTTGCTTCAAGTTTGGTTTACATGTAATATAATAAAGTCACATGACTGACTCATACATATCAACAAATAAGCACAACCAGATCAACACATGAACAGTACAAAAACTACCATAGGTTCACGACCATAAAGCGCACTGTACCAAAAGGTACAGTCTCAATTATGTGCCATTACCTGTATTTACACATACACAAAGCGCGCCTGATCATCGGTAGCAGGTTATATATACACAATCCAGTCCCACACTTCCCTCTTTAATGTTCTTATGGTGTCGTCTAAAATGTCTGTTTTATTACAACAACACACACACAGAAGATGGCCAGCTTTTCATTATAATTCACTGGAAGTTGCTGCGCTACTGTGGGATGAAAAAATGGCACCCTTTCTTAAAACGAAAGCATGAAGACGGACTTCCTTGGAAATGTTTAATTTTCATTTCTTTTGCTTGTGTTATGCTTTTAGTCAAAACACTTCTCTCGTTGATCCATTGCTCGAGTCTTTTCTCCAACTTGGGATACTTCACTTTATGTCTGCCGAAACCCAGCTGCATATTATTGACCTGTCAAAGCTCGTTTTCCAGATTCCTTCACTTATGAATCATTGATTCATTAATCTTAAATTTTCTCGCGTCTACTCAATTTTTATATTCCTCGGCGTAGCTGATAATCTTCAGTTTAAACTGTGTCTCTTCGACATGTTCAGGGTTGTCAAAACATCCATGTTTTGCATAATGCATATAACCAATACACATTCCACACACACACCCCTCCCTTTAACGCTCTCATGGTGTTCTCCACTACGTCTGTCTTACAACAACACACACACACAGGGCACACTGCTCTTACAGGCGCAGCGTCACTCTTTTGAAGAAAATCTAAGACTTTCATGTGTGCCTTAATAGTTGTGAAAATATGTTGCAGTTTTTCACCATTTTTTCTTGAAAAGATCAATAGACAAGATTAAACTAACAGCCTATTATCTACTGCCGAAAACTTTTGATTCAGGATGGAATTACTGCATCTCCAAACTTTTTAATTAAAATCTGGTGCAATGATGCCTCTGAATTTTGTTGGAATGTTTTTTCAACATTTGAGGTTGAGTTATATATTGAAACGGCCGGGTTTCTAATTAACTTCACAATAATCTCATTGTTTAACTGAGTTTTGTGAAGAAATTTGAAGATAAATTAGTTTTGAAATTGTAAAACATAAGCTTTTGGTTAAAACTGGAACATAATTCTATGGATTTTAAATAGCATTGCTTTTCAGAGTCGTACTCTTTCCACCTTCAGGGGAACAAAAAAACTAAAGGTCAGCGCATGGAGGTCTCCTGACTTAATCATGGAAATTTTTTAAAATATTAAATGCTGCAGGAAAAGAGAGTTGAAGAAGACTGAAGGACTTTATGCTTAGTGCACATTAAATGAATGTTTAAAGTGTTTGAAATGAAATATATTAAAAAAAAACAACTTCTCATCATTCTCAAACATTCCCTTGTTTTAATTCTTTCTCTTTGTCAAAATCAGCATTTGTCTTTGTTTCTGCATTGACAGACGGTTTGGCCTGACCTTCATATTGTTCCATCATAAAACACTCGAGGGGTAGTGGTGGAGGTGTTTTGAAAGCGGCAGGTTTCCCTTTGTTAGAATAACAAGAATAAAAGAACCAATCCTTAGGGGAAGAGATGATTCATCTTTTTTTATAATTAATTCTTGGATTTTTTGCCATTAGGCATGCTTTGTCGTAGGTTATTTTAAAAAGTGCTAATTAATGCTGCACTTTGTGCTCATCTGCATTAACTAATGAGATTTTAACTGTAATGCAATAAATTCAAACAGTCTGGTGTCTATTTGTCTTTGCATGATCTTGAGGGGCTTCAGTCAACACTAAATATAGGCATATTTAGATTTGACTGGAGCTCGATTGTGAACTCTTGCTTCTTTCTGTAAATCGAAAAGAATATTTTCTTGTTTAAAAATGGTAAAATTTTCACTCACCCAATTCAAATATAGGCATAAACTACAAGAAAAATTTAAGCTACAGTGCATTTCTCTTGTTTAGCATTTTCTGAAGCAATAATGATCAAAATCCCTGTGTGGCCTGAAATTTTGTTGTACTTTTTTTTTTTTTTGTAAATTCAGATCTATCTGGTTCTTTTTGGCTGAAAATTTAATGATTTGTTAAGTTGATAAAACAACTAAAGCCATTCATTTTTTTACCATATGGTAAAGACTTGCAAGACTTAAAGAAAACAAATTGCTTTTTGGAAGAAGAGTAAGTTTAAAAGTGCCATAAGTTTAATTCCATCAAACTTCCTCCAGATGTCTAATGTGGTGTACGGTATAATAGTGACCGATTAGAAATGATTACATAAGTCTGGGTCTCTTGTGCCTACACTGTTTATCAAACACTATGTAATTACTGAATCAACAGCAACATCTCAATAACAAAATAAATTACATAAGTAACAAATGAATAAATTAGCTTATTGTGATTCATTTTTGTTATTAGTGATGTCCTCTAATGTCACACTAATATATTTATGTTAAAAGATAATGTTCTGTGAGTCCAACTCATAACACGCAGAAATTTCACTTTTACAATCTCAGCTGTGTAAAAAGACTCAGACAATACAATTCTCCGAAGGTTTGCTAGATTTTGTGCTCATGGTCATGTAATGTCTCATTATCACTCCACACGAAATCCTCCTAAATTGCAGCAGTTGTTTGTGTTTTGACATCCCCATCCGCACGATTCATATTTCTCTCAGCCCGTCTATCGGCAGGTAAAAGTGAGAATTCAACCACACAATAGCAAGATAAAATCAGTTTTAGGGATGAGATTACTTTTAAGCTATATGTAATCCTGATAGTGTGTTGCACTCTTTGACATTTTGAAACTGATATGTTGCAATTTTAAAACACTTCCACACTATTATTAACATAATACCATACAAGCCTAGATTACAGACCTAAAAACATTAAAGTGACACATTTTTTTTTTAACCGGTAGGAGACCAAGGGGCAGACCCCGGACCTGCTGGAGAGACTATGTCTCACAGCTGGCCGGGGAACGACTTGGGATCCGACTTGGGTTCGGGGTCTGCCTCTTGGTCTCCTCCCGGTGGGACGTGCCCAAAACACATCACCAGCGAGGCGCTTGGGGGGCATCCTGACCAGATGCCCGAACCACCTCATCTGGCTTCTCTCAACCCGGAGGAGGAGCGGCTCGACACCGAGCTCTTCCCGGATGGCAGAGCTCCTCACCCGATCTCTGAGTGAAGAGCCCAGCCACTCTGCGGAGGAAGCTCATTTTGGCCGCTTGTATTTGCGATCTCAGTCTTCAAGCAAATTTTTTACAACATTGAAAAAATGAAAAAGCTATTCATTGCATACATTGTCTTTTTAAACTGCTTATCTATCCACACATGAAAGTGAATCTCATTTTATCATAATTTGGATGTTTATAGCTGAAAACTTTATTTATTTATTTTTTTTTAAGAGTAGCACTTATCTTCAAAATAAAAGCTTAAAAGGTGCTTCAGAAACATTTCCCGTCTCGCCCATTTCAGATCTTTTGATGCTATATGTCACATTTTGCACGCATGAAAGAGCCATCCAGCCTTACAGGTGGAGTTATTTCCAGGCAGATAGGCAGTGAAGTGTCATCAGCAGGGAAAGCTTCACACAGCGGGCAGAGCGTACGCCGACACCAACCACCTCGTAGCGCTAGCCTACATTTCAGAGGAGGGAGAAAAATACGCTGATGTCATTTTGAGGTCTCCTGTAGTTTGCATCTCTCCTCTTTTAGAAGCTCAGCTGTGGAGAATAATTGTGCTTTCTGCTGCCAGAGCTGCGCGAGGTAGGTTCTTCCCCCGCTGTTCTATGTACTCACGTGCATGCTGCTTCGCATGGCTCCATTCGTGTCGCCTGTTCTGTAGCGATTGATCTAATCCCTATGTGATCTACGTGTGATAGTTTGGGAATGTTTTCTCGCTCAGGTGGCCGAATTGTCACATGATACCACTGACTGACACATCCAGATTGAGTCTGCAGATGATTTTAGAATCCCTGATTAAGAAGAAGATGCAAAGAATTTTGTAACAGCTTGTAATGACTCTAATCAAATGGGGACACAACTCTCAATCTTTCAACTTCCTTCTTCTCTTCAGACTTCCAGATGTCCACAAACCTTTCAAAATGCATCACTGGCACACTTGCAGAGTTACGCTTGAACCTGTCAGCATCTTCTTCTCATGTCTTCTCTGTTATGCAAGAGGTATCGCGTCTGCTGAAACTAGATGCGTCATTCGTATTTTCACCGTGTCTGATCGCATCCTCAGCGTTTCTGTTTGGTCCAGAATTTGTAAAAATGTGAAGATGAGTCATTTAAGGTCCCACTATGTCCTTGAGACTCCTCAATGTGAGGTGTTTGTCATTCTCCTCTTTACTTTGCTCCAATAAATCAGATAAGTGGATGTTAATTAGCCCCAAGTCACCTTGTTGCTTCTTGAAATGTTTGAATTGCAGGACCGTGCTATTTAATCAACTGTGGAATTTAATACTTTGTGTATTTCCACAGCCTTTTAGTTAAAAAAAATGACTGCCTTTACTTTAAGCTGCTTTTTTTGTAAGACAGAGGGGTTCCACTTCCACACACAAGCTTTTATGCCCCATTTATATTGGATGGTGTTCCGTATAAACAGGATGCTTCATTTGACCCTGGTCGTGTGCCAACTGTAACAGTCTGATCTGCCAACTGTTTGGGAAATGTTCTCTGTACTTAGTGAGGAAATCACAATATGCATTTTTGAGATGATAATAATAATAATGTATCCTTTATTGATCCCTCACCGGGAAAATTTGTGTGCTGCATTACACCACAGCAGGCTGCCACAACAACGCCAATGGTGGGAGAAACAATGGGTTTGATGTCTTCTCCAAGGACCCTAGACGTGAACTCAGTGGGATGCGAACCTGTTAACTTCCGGTCTGAGGGCGAACGCTCTACCACTGAGCCTCCGCCTCCTAATTAAACTAAAATTATTCAAGTTTTAAGAATTATTGTTTGGATCTTTCCATTTATTTTTTTACATAATTGTGACATTAAGAAATTATTAAAAAGGCCTATAATTTTTCTAATTTTTTATTTTAAGCGGCAGAAGGATGCTGGGTTGGAACCACCAGGCAAGAGGCCTAGAGGATGACCACAGAGAAGGTTCATGGATACAGTGAAGGAAGACATGAAGATAGTTGGTGTGACCAAAGAAGATACAGCAGATAGGGTTAGATGGAAGAAACTGACCTGCTGTGGCGACCCCTGAAGGAAAATGCCGAAAGAAAAAGAAAATAATTTTAAGCGACATTTTATGCTATGATTAGACAAGCATAAACTTAAAATTTTTAATACCACTTGGAAGAACAATTTAATGGGACCTCTAGAATGCCCTTGATTTTGAAGGGCATTTTAGAGGTCACTAGGCTGCTGTGGTTTACTTGCTGTATATACCCATACTTGACATAAGGTCTTAGTTTTCCTCTGTTTGTTGGCATCCTTCTGTCTCTAGAGACAATGGAGTCTGCACCTGGACACTTATTTGTTTGTGGCTAAATAAGCCAATGTGAGAGCTGCCGCTCCTACCAGACTTACTGCAAATGTGATGGGTGGTATGAGTCATGGTGGAGAGAGGTGGCATACTGACTTTTTTTTTGGTCTTTCCGGGTTCTTGTGACCTTGTGCTGGATCTCGACGTTCTCCCGGGCCTGTTTGATACCGATTTTGACAGTTGCACGCTACCTGTAGCGGTCAGAGGTCACTGACTTCAGATCTGCTGCATTGATGTTGCATGACTTCAGATCCTTCTAGCAGGCATCGTTGTGCCGCAGGGCAGGCAGTTGGCGTGTTTCTATGGCGAGCCACCCCAAGAAAAGGGAAGTTATTATGGAATTATTATGTCCTTAGATTATTAACAAAAGTAGTATTTTATATCAGAATGAGTCAAATAAGAACTACAATTCAGCACATATGACAAGTAATTAGTTATTATCGATGATGTTTGTTAAAACTTGCATAGCTAAATGCTTTGTAGCCACTTCTGATATTTTGTCTTTGTAAGTGTAAGGGTCCTATTGTGAGAAAAAAAATGTTTTTTTTTTATTAATATGAGTCACTGGCCAGCAGTTGAAACTCTGTAAAATCTGCACAATAATGTTGGTTTAATCCCATCAGCACTACCAAGTATCTCTGTATTTTTAGTTTTCTTATTTCTTCATGTGCTGGTCAGAGACGCAATACATACAATGCTAGTGGGATTGAAAAGAAATTCTCGAAGGTCCACACAGGCAATCTTGTGAATGCCAAATTGCTTGATTAATATTCCTCCCTGCCTGACCTATATGATTCAATTCTCTTTAAAGATATCTACCCTTAAGCACTGCACCAAAGCGGAACACATCGGTCCAATTCTCCCTGTCCTAATCTCTTCTGCTGTGCTGTTATTTTATTTTTACCCCACAGAGTCTTTTTGTTAAACAAAAAAAAAACACATAACCATTAGATCTTGAATTCCAACTGACATTTCTAGTGCAAATGTGCAGCAGCTGCGCTACTCCAGGAAATAACATAAAGCCTATATTGACTTTTTGTTCATTAAAATCCAGTGGGAAAAGCCTTCGAGTCAATCGATTGGATTGGCGAGGCTGGTGAGTCACAGTTCAGTGTGAAGGTAATATATAGTGTGAGGGTCAAATTCTATTTTAAGCTTTAATATTCCAAATCAATACTTTAAAAACAACAGCACAAAGTAGACGTATTTATTCCATTCTAATATTTTTGTGTAGATTAACAAACATTTAAAATGTTACAAATTGGTTGAATCCAATCAAACCTTCTCTGATCACTTATATTACCATACTTTTTCAGAAAAAAATGTAATTAATAATTAGATTGGTTGGGATCCATGAGAAACTACACTAGAAGAGTTATTCTTACTATACCATTTAAAACTAAGAAATTGCGGCCTTATAGAGTATGGTCAATAGTTTTTCTGTGGTTATTTGATTTGAAATGTCTTCCGATATCTCTTTATTGCACAGCTTTAAGCCTCTGTTTGGTTTGAATGAGTTTGGTCTTTCTCTTGATCAAATTACTGCTCAGCAGAGGAGAAAGGCCAGCAGGGGGAAAACCAAATTATGTATTTTTTTTGTATTTATCCAGGCAAAGTTTAAGTCATGATTCAATTAGCTTCTTTCTAGCAGCGCTTTGTTCAACAAATAACAAATTAGCCACTGTGTGTTTTTCACTTAAACTGGGAGTTACAAGATGTATAAAGCTTGGTCTACTACTGCTTTTGTGCTGGTTGAGGTGATCGTCCAGGTCTTGGTCTTCGAGGGGAGGATACGGAGGCAGATTAAGGAGGCGAAGAAGTCTAAATTTGACGTTTTGTCCTGTGAAAGGCTTTTCTGGCTGTGAATGACTTACTGTATGACAAGATCCTCTACAAAGTCCAGATCAGGTAGCTGTGATCAAAGGTTCTGTTGGATGGAGTTATTTTTTTTCTATTTGTAGTTTGCAACCAAAATGGCAATAAGAGGCATACTGGATGTACACCAGTTTTTGTATCAAAGCGTCTTGCCAGCTGGCTGGACATTCCGTCATAAGATTTCTGGAAGACTTGGGTCAGTTTGGCTATGATCCGATAGTGCAGGAATAGATGCCCAGCAAGTCATGATGAAAGCTGTTAAAAGATTTTTAGAAGGTTTTAAAAACCTTCAAATCTGTTTTATTTTTTTAAGGTTGAATTTTTTTTTTCTTCACTTACTGAATAACCTTGTGGTCTGGTTAGTCTGTCTAGGTGAAAGCTCAGGTGGAGTGTCCGGGTTCATGCCATTAGAATATCAATAGAGACCAGCAATCACTCTAAGTAGCTGCCTGCTATAATCTCCAAAGGATTTGTAGAACAACCGTGTGGTGACAAACAGCAGCCACCTTCAAAAATCCTCTCAAAAGCATTGTGGAATTACCACATGGTATTTGTAGCTAGGGCTTTTAAAGTCCCCAAAAGATGATCACAGGCAATTTATGTATTGTTGTAGTGATTGTGTGGAGGTTTACAGGTGAATTCACTAATAGTCAATTTGAAAAATACAAATTTACTACCCTTTTGTTTAGAAAAAAACACTATGTAGACAAACAAGCTTGTATATTTGTCCGTAGATTCCCTGAAAAAACCCTCAGCAGGTATTCTCATCTCACTTTGCGGGGTTCAGTGGAGCAGCGAAGTGTCAAGAAATACATCCGTTCCTCGAAGCGACATCACTTAGAAAAAACAGTATCACGTTTTAACACTTCAGAAGAAAAAATTGAGGTGATAGCAAACGGAAAATGACTGATGAAAATAAAACATTTTTAGGAGTCCCCAGAGATGGTAGCTGTCACCAAGCTGTAGGTGGAGTGTTTTTTTTATTTACATTACCTCCATATAGGAAAAAGAAGAGGAATTCTTTTTTGTCCTCTGCAGCAAACAATTGTTTTACCTTCATGTGTTGACATTTAATAACCAAGTAGAAATGCAAACTCTTATTCATACATAAGAGCACTCTAAAAGATGTTTTAGTCATCTTTCACGGATGATGCACATGTTTATTTTAGTAAAAATGGGATCTCATTCACATGGAATAATATTTTTTTTTTCCAGAAATGCAGTTAACAGAGGAGTGTGGAAAAGTCTGAGTCAGGTTTCCCACCACCATGGAGTCCTCTTCTGAGTCCCAACAGGAGCCTGAGAAAAATTTGGTAAGTTCAACATTGATATGTTCAAATAAAAACACTTTTCTGACTTTTTTTTGTTTTTCAGTTTAAAAACATTTGTCTTTTTTTTTTTTTCTACTTTATAGATCACTCAAAATCCACTTAGTCCAAATCATTACTTATTATCGTATATTGTCCTCTTTAACCTTAATAACCGCTCATTTTTATTCTACCTCCATATATACGGTTGCAAAAGAAAGGGTTTCTGCTTCCCGTTTCTGTTAGTGAGAGAACGTATGCTTTCCTGAACTTTTTAAGATCAGCGTAAGTTGCTCATCTTGTCGGGCTAACACAAAGCCGCCTGGCTTTCTAGACCCGACCCCGGACTACCTGATACTCTGTTGAGTAAAACCTACACGAGAGCTTGTGTGTTTGTCAGAGAAAGCCACGTTCAGTTCTCTACAGTGAATTAAAGGTCAGAACAAGCTTGTGCTGATTCAACTTCCTCTATCTGAAAGACAGAAATGATGATGAGGCTAGCTGCTGATTGAAAAAGAGCAAAGTCATTTATGGTTGTTTGTCTTTGTGTGCTTTGATGCGAAGGTTGTTTTTCCTGTCAGAGTGGTTATTTTATACCATCTTCTGCCAATTCATTCATGGATTAAGTAATAGCTAAAAATACGACCATTAGTTATAACTATGAGAACTATTTTATGGGTTTAAAAACAATTTTCTTTGGCTTAATAATTGTACAAATATATAAATATTTTAGATTAAAAAAAAAAAACTTGATGATAAATGCTTTTACTCTGTAATTAAATCGGCCACAAATAAGTTTTAACAATTCCACAAGTCTCATCACATATAACCTCACAAACTTGATAATTATTTTTAGAAAACATTGCTATTTTACTGTAAAAAAGTGTGGATTATTTGTTGATAAAATTCAAACTACTCTGCTGAAAATCCAGCATATCCAGTTGTATCTATGAACATGATCATCTATGGTACTTGGATTTCTTTACTTTTCTTTTATATTTCTTAAAGAGTCCATTATGAAAATCTGCCACCAAATCCTTTTTTTCTCTTCCTCCAGTCATTTCAATCCATTTAGCCTGCCACTGACACCATCTGCTAACCAAGCCAGTGTGTTGATGTAAAGGTTTAAATATGGTCTACATCTAATGGATTTAAGTGAAAGTTCCATCACTGTTCATTTTGTGTTAGAGAGGGTCAACAAACAGTCTCTGAAGATCTCAAGGGATCGCCACCTTACCTGGCAACATGTGAAATGTGATAGGTCATTTGATTTGTTGAAAGTAAAAGTGTGATAGCAGTGGACCCACTGGAAAGCCAGGAAATCAAAGAGACAGAACATTTGGGAATACTTTATAATATCTCATGGCTGCAATATACAAAGCTTGTAATTCAGATTTTTTAGCCTAGCATAGAAGGCTTTGAAGGTATTTATTGTTCACCCCTGCTTGTGAGTCATGTAAGGTAAAATGAAATAGGTCAGAGTTTAAAATGTAGCTACTTCTGAAATGCACTGGTAAACATGTTAGACAGCATCTCCAAAGTTTCTTTGTCTGCTCAGTTTTGGTTATTAAAATTCCGAGAGAAAGCTAGTAAGGAGGGTGCAGTAACTCTAATGTTATTATGAAAAATAATGATGGATATCTCACTTTTTTCATTTAACAGAAGGCAAAGAAGAACAGCTCCAGCTTAGCATTTAAGAAAAAAAATAATTTAAAAGTCTTTTGGCTTCAGTTGCATGTTTAAAAAGAAAAATGTATTCAATGAATAGTAGGATTAATTTGTTGTTGTTCAAAGCTAGCGTTGGTATTCTCTTTTTTTGGTCCCAATGATAGCGTTCTCTTCTGAGGTATTTAAAAAAATAGTGAGGTTTGGCTTTATTGAAAGATTAGTCCATAAATTTGACAAATAATAAGTTCAATCATCTCTTTCTGGTTTATTTTTGGATCGAGATGCCTTCATTCTTTGAACAGTGTTTCTGTTTTTCAAAACTCTTTCCAGATGGTATTTTTCCTTACTGCTCCCAACAACCTGTACATTTCACCTTAATCATTTCCTCAGTAGCCATTTTTATGGCTGTCAGAAAGGTAATTAAACTGGCTGATAACTGCGATAACAGAACTACTCACCTCTCTCACTGGGAGCTGTGTGACATGTTCATTTTTATTTCTTTCACATATTTCCAACATAGAAAATGCACTTTTGTCAGTTTTGTTGTAAATCCATTTACTGGGATGTGTCTGGTTTCTCCTTTGACTATTGTTATGGTCACATAATAAAACTTATGATGCTCAGATAAAAAAAAATGTAATGTTACCTTAAGCCCTTGTCACAACTTGGTCACAAATCTGAACTGAACCACTTCTTCGCTCAATACCACGTATTAGGTGGCGCCTATGCTTAGGCGGTCTGAGACCTTCATAATAAAATCCATAAGTTTCCTGGCGTGCCCCTGCTGTTTGCTAAAAGGTATGATTAAAATGAAGATGGCTTATAATACAAAACAACTCTGGGAAGTACAGTAGGTGGCTGTTTCCTTATCACTCATTTCTGGTACCAATTCTTTCTCCCCGTCTTTTGAAAAACATCCACCATTTAGTCTGTCATTTGCATTGTACATAAATAAAAGCACTGGTAACCTGTTGTTCAAAATGTAAATGGCCACACAATGCAGACATTGTGTTGTTTTGTGACGGAGGCAAAAAGACATTTGGTGACAAGAAGATAGACTAAAAAATTTTTGGTTGATTAAAAACAATAAAACTCATTTGTTTGAAATTTCAGTTTTTCAAAAAAGTAATTAAACATTATTGCTGTAAATAAAAATGCCAAATTCACCCAAAAAACAATTGCATCATTTATCACTTGGCCACCATTGTTTTTATGAAACCTCCTACACATAAAACACAGCAGTACATGTATTTTTTTTCTCTATGCAATAAATGTACATCAGTTAATTTTTTTATGAAACCATGAGTTAAACATTATCCTGATTCCCTTCTGCCCACAATGCGACAGAAACAAGCTGGAGGAAGCTTCAAGGTGAAAATAGATTTCTCTCAGAGTGAGAAATCAGCAGTTGTTGATTGCTGCTCTGATGGAACACGTTCTCACCACCAAAGCAAATAGGTTACATTAAAGAGGAAGCTCAGGGACCCGCCCACATACACTACAAATTTAGATTTGAGCACAACCAGTAAAAAAGGGCTTGATGAAATGAGTCCCACATTATATGCCTGCAGTTGAATGTTTTAGTGTTTGAGAATGAAATAGAACATTTTCTTGGAAGTGAAGTTGTTTTGCTGGGTCAGGATGGTGGGTGGGAAAGAAGACATGGAGAATTTATAGACTCAAGAAAATGGAAAAAACAAACTATTCCATATGTCCAGATGGTTTGATTTGTGGTATTGTTGTGCACATACCTGCCAGTGTAGGCTCCAAATATAAGATTGGCTTTCACAGTAAATCAATGCTAGCTTCTAGGCATTGTTGAAATACAGCCTATGTACTTTTGTAGATAAAAATAAATGAATTTTTATATAGGCTAGGGCTGCACAATGTTGACAAAATACTGTATCTAGTCACAATTTCTCGACTAGCTTTATTGAAAGATAAATAAATATCTCCAGCTAATATTGTGATATATTTTTTTGTTGTTGTAGTTTTCTCTGTTTTTAATATGCTTTGAAAGCACATGGAAGTGTTTACTAGCACTGTGCAAACTACGAACTAACAGGGTTGCTTGATCATCCCTCTAGATTCATCTACAATCAAACTGATTGACTTGCTGTGGACTCTCTGACCAATCAGTTGACCTCTTAGTGTGCACACACAGGCATTGTATTGGAGACATACTGTAAATTGGGTACGATGGAATGAAAAAATAAAAGTAAAATTGTGATTAACTTTTTGTGATTCCACGAGTAAGTCACAAAGTCATCTGTAATCACTATAACAACCCCATTTGCTCAACACGGTCAAAACATTTTTAGATATTTTCTAAATAAAAGTCTACTTTCTGTCAAGAATACTTTTTTAAATTTTTCTTTCATGACAATTTACTCAAGTGTTAGCTGATTTATTGTTAATTTTTTAGAAATATTTTATGGGTATTTCACTCTTAAATAGAAGTCTTTAGAGATTATTACAAATTACCTACGGTCTCTAGATAAAACTAATCCCATACAAAAGGATTTAAGTCATTAAAGCTTTTAGAAGTCTAGCTGGATCTCGGTGTGCAGAATAAAATCTGGCATTTCTCTTGTTCAATCTCAATGTCCATTTTAATCCAACATAAACTTTAAAGCAACCAAAAACCATCTTTATAAAGTAGAGGCATTTCTTCTTTATTTCATCTATATGACTGATAATCACATTATCCTGCAGAAATAAGCCCTCGTAGTTTACGAGGAAGCGACTGACTGAGGACATTGTTCTTTCCTTTGTGTTGTATAGAGAGTTCCTCTCCTTTCACAAAGAAGCCAAGACAGCTTTTATGGTATAATTTGCTTTTTGAAGCACTTTGTACTGTAGTCTTTGTCTCGCTTTTGTGTTCGCTCATCTACATTCTCAGCTAGCAATTTCCCATTGGAGCTATTTTGGTGGGAAATTATTGAAATGCCCTCCTCCTGATTTTAGTAATCAGGACGCTGCATTGGTCTGTCGTGGTGAAGAAAGAGAAGGCTGAGTCGAAAAGCAAAGCTCTCAATTTACAAGTCGATCTATGTTCCTACCCTGAAAGGACGAGATTGCGTATACAAACGCCTTAAAATGATCTTCCTCCGCAGGGTGGCTGGGGAACTCACTCAGAGATGAAGTGAGGACCTCTGCTATCTGGAAGGGGCTCAAAGTAGTGCCATTGATCCTCTGGGTCAAGGGAAGCCAGATGGGGTGGTTTGGGCATCTGGTTGGGATGCCTCCCGAACGCCTCGCTGGTGAGGTGTTTTGGGCATGTCCTACTGGGAGTAGACCCAGAGGCAGACCACGTATCTGCTGGAGAGACCATGTCCCTCAACTGGACAGGAAACATCTTCCAGGCAAGCTGGAGGAGACAGCTGGGGTGAGAGAAGCCTAGGTTTCTTGTCTAAGTCTGTTTTCCCCTATGACTCAGCTCTGGATAAGCGGAAGATGACGGAACAGAATTATTTAAATGCTTCTTTTTATGCATTTTTAAACCTATTTATTTGTACATTTTAAAGTATTTTTATAATGTGGGATCTGCAGATTACGCACAATACATCTTGCTGAAACAAAAAAACTCTAAAATGTGTTTTTGAGTTAGCCAGCAGCTACCAAGGCATCAATGCAAAGGATATTTTTATTCAAAAAGATGATAGCTTTTTTGGATTTGTGAGCTGATGTTAGTGGAGGACTTCTTTCTCTCCATGATCGTTTTAAAATGGAGTTTGTGTACATATAACAGTTGTGTCTTATATGGTTATTTTACATTACATTACTTTGGTCATCTCAGAGTTTAGTCATATTGCTAAACTCTGTGCTGATTAGTTCCTCTTTCTTTTTTATTTAATCCCTCAGGAAATAATTGTCAAAGTCACAGGCTGTAGCATACTTACCGAGTGGTTTCCTGTTCATAGCTAAACCCTTTTGTCTGGATTTAATAACCAATGTTCCACTGGGAATGAGATTAGCTTTTTTCTATGTGATGGATAAAGATCCGCTCTCCCACATCCCCTATTTTTAAACAAAGAATTTTCAGTCCCCTTCCAAAAAGTCCTCTATGTCTCAATGGTGTAAGAAAGATGTCCTTATTTTTAATTCAAAAGAAAAATCATTTAGAATCCCGTGATGTGAATCATAGACCTCACTTGCTCAGCAAACTAAGATGTTGATTCTATTTCACAACAGTTGCTCTGTAGCTCTGATAATTACAAAATAAGTACAGTCAGTGTCTTGTGTCAGGACAAAAATTGCTTTCACGTGCATCCTTCTCATGCGTAAAGCACAGATTTTACAAGTGAATGTCTGAAGGAGTTTTTCTACAAGTAACTGTTTTTCACCCATGTTTTACACACTCAGCTTGACACACTCTTTAACTCATCCTATAGCTTATCTTCAAACACTCAACCGTTTGAGGTGTATGTGAAACCCAAGCAAAGCAGCATGTGTTAAAGCTCTGTTCAATGGTTTTCAAGGTGGCCACATTGGGCATGCGTCTCGCTTCGGGTGATTTTCCATGATGTGCTGAGGAGATTGGCCCGACCGCTCTGGTTTATTGGTGCAGAAGGGCCTCAGTAAACAAACGCACAAGGAAAAGCAATGTTTAGCTAGCTACGCTTCAGGGTGAACACATAGCTTTGTGCTCCTTGAACTTCTTTAAGAACAAACCTCTTTGTAACAAATTAAAGCTTTAAAAACAGCTACTGTTCCAACTCGTGTTTCTTAAATGATGGTTGGAATGATGCAAGACTTTTACGTAGGTCTTTGAAAATGTCCCATAAAATTAATATAGATAAAAGAAAAAAAACAAAAGGCGTGTGTTGAGGAAAATTCATCGCACTTTAAAGGACGTATAAAAGCACAGCCAGAGAGTTCATAAAAAATGATCTGATGTGGGCAAGAGAAGAGGAGAGGAAAGAAAGCAACTTATCAGTGAGAAAAGGAAGAAGGCTGGAGTTCTGTCCACCGTCTTGCCTCCTCCCTTCAGGCTCTGATGTGAGAGAGAGAGAGAAGTCTGCATGTGTGAGCGAAAAAGAGTTTGGTGGCATTTCGTTCCACTTTTAGACCCAAATAGGAAGCGGCGGCAACGACAAACTTACCTCGCTCAGCTGGCTGTCACACGCTCTCTGTAAGTCAATGGGAGGTGTGTGTGTGGGGGCAAGGGTAGACTAGAACAAAGTCTGTGTGCTCTTTGCTTAGAAATATCCTGGGAAATTATTTGAGGTGAAGCTCTTTTCAAACTCGCAGTGGCTTTGCACTTTACTGTGTGGTGATCTTGAATGTTGAATCGTCGGCCATATATCCACTCATGATTTCTTTGCTCAGTGTGATGTCCCTGAACGAAGGCCAGCGCTCACTGGTACACTACCCTGTGCCAGCATGAATGGTATTGCTTCCGCTTCTCAGCTTGTGTAATGCTTAGAGGGTTCGTAATTGTTGTCTCAAGTGTCTCTGCAGAATAAGGAAAAGGTGCTGCGGGCTGATAAACAAACTTTGGTTCCAACTGAGACTAATGGCTGGGGAATCAGATTGGGTGGTGGTGCGGGGTGGTTGTTGCAAACACCCATGGGCAGGATTGCAAGTGCATTATAGAAGCATAATAGCTCCTTAATGCAACCCTCTCAAGTCCAATTACATCTCTGTTGAGGTTAAGAACAAAAACACAATGGCGAATAATGGCCACGATTAAAGGTGTTAATTGCCACCTGAATGCTTGATGTACATTTCAATAGAGAGAAATAGACAAACGATGGCGCAAGGGCTGACTTGTGTAACAGTGTTTTTCTAGGAAAGGTTGTGTTTCTGTTTCTGATCACGGATGCTCAGCAGGATTCTTGGCTGCATCTGAAGGATCCAGGCCAAACTGAGTGTAATCAGACTGACACCACCAGCAAAGCTTGTTCATTCCAAGCAGCTGCTGGAGTGTAGAGCATGACTTTGCATTGCTTCACAAACAAAACTGGACGGAAAAGCCAAACTTTCATCTGTTTTCATGCAAACTTTCTGACTTAACAGTTTCGACTGAACAAAACTATCCATAATCAGGGTTAGATGTGTTTTTTTTCTCTTGGTTTTGTAATGCCCTACAGAGTGATTCAATGGTCATGTTCTCATGTATGTTGGCTCTTTTGCCAAAACTAGCTTAACACTGACAGCAGCTTTATTAGTCCTATAGCGATCTTGATCTTTGTGCATATATAAATCTTTTTTGTTTAAGAATAAAATACAATAAATTAATAGCTGTCATCAAAGATTGTTCTAAAAGGCTATCAGTTATTGTATTTTATGTGTTAGACCTGTTAAGAAGTTCTACTCTTTGTTTAGCAATTTAACCTTATTAGAAATCTGATGAAATGAATGTTTTGCAATCATATCACAGCTTGCGTTCCATCCATCCCACCACACCACTTTATCCTACACTTTGATACACAGCGCACATCCCTTTCTTCTTTTATTATGACATTATACCTGAGAAATTCACTTTGATGTTTGTTGAAAATCAACAGGCGTGTTTTTCTTCAATTTTAATCATCTTGATGCTTCTGGAGAGGCAATCTGAGATTCATGTCAGGATGATTATCAGAAGGTCACGGGGATATTTCCTGTTTGTACAAGTGACAGAATCCTCTAAGGATGATCTGTATTCCTTCACTCTTATCAGAAAAGGAAGTGAAACACACAGAACTGAAACTAAACACGTATCAGCACGTCAGGATTGTTAATTTTCCCAAGTAATTGTCAGGATTTTTGTTTGGAACCTTGATTTTATTGCAACAGATTTGATTATTTTCTTTTTAAATATTTCCTATAAAAAAAAAGACATTTAAGATTTGTCGACTTGTAAATACAGCTATTTTCTAAAAAGCACACCATGAGCAGAACATTTTGTCTTTAATATATTCTAACTGGCTTCCTGTTTTATGTTTCTTACCAAAAGATTATCATAGCTGAACACTAGCTTTAAAATTTGTGACAAAATTTTCTGTCAGTAGCAGTTTTTTATTCTTTTAGTCTATATTTTTTGTGGCTTAATCACTCATTAAATGTGCCAGCTTTTTTTAAAAAAATTCTAACTTTCAATTTCAGCATTCTTATAAAGAGAAATTCTTACATCTCGGGTTAACAGGCTGCCTCAGGCGGATGAACACGTTTCTCACTACACTCATAGCCCATTAGATAAGACATTTTTATTTATGGTGCCTGCTCTGGTTCCTCTCTAGCTGTAAATCAGCCACCATTTGGATTCGACTCAAGCGCTTGAACTCATACTGATTCTCTGTGGAATTACAGCTTTGGCCATGAACCCTTCTTACTGACATCTGACGTATAAAACTCTTCTGTTTATACACTCGCCTAGTTACTATGGTTTGACATACAGAGGTAAAATCCAGGAAATGTATATGTCACAAAATATTTCTTGATAAATGACAACAGAAATAGTCTAGATGTCTTCTGATCATGTAGTTACAGCCTGAATAACAAGACCTGCCAGTTTGTGGGTTTTAATAATCAGGTCATATAAATGGTAACCTAGTAATTTTAATTCACAGAATGAAGGTCATGCTTTATGTTTTTGCTTGTGCCTGTTTTTCTGGAGTTGGCACATTGTTTGGCTTTAAAGACTTGGCTTGAGTTTGTCTCTTTAGTTAATTTCAAAAGCAATAGTTCAATTTTTCAGTCTGTCTTCGTGCTGAAAGTCTTGGCTGTCATTGTAGGAAATCATTCTTCTTGAGAAAGCAATTTAATGAATTTACCTGTAGCTTATTCATAGTTTATAAAAAGATTTCTGTTTTCTTCAATAAGAATATCAAAGAATTAGTTTTGCAACAAAAATTCATGCCAGCCTTTCAAAAGCTCTAAACACTAGCCCAAAATCCTCCCTGTGACCGTTCTTCGAGCAACCAGCATTCCTGTCTCCTCTGTTTAGATGTCAGGAGACTCCAATTAGTGCTCATCTCGTTTGAAAATAAAACTTGAACAGGATGGATTCTCCCTTGCACTCAATTCCTTTCATGTAACGGTCAGAATGTGCTCGTAAAAGACTATAAAATATATTTACTACCGTTATTATTACCCAGCACTAATTTGGCGTTGATCTTTTTTTCTGCTTTTTTAACTCAATACTCAAGAGATTAGGTCATTCTATCTTTTAACCTCTTTTGGAACAAAATAATAAATTCTGCTATTTTTCTTCCTACGATCTTGCAAAAAAAAAAAATGGGTCAGAATTTTGCTGCGAGTGACGCTCCAAAGATTATGTAATCTAGTGGTTTTATCCTTCATGATCATTTGTCTTCCTCTCAGAGAAAAAGAGAGCATAATGTGTGTGAGTTTGCACTTCCTGTAGAGCTTTTGAGGCATCTGAGAAAGGGGCGACTATTTTTTCAAAGTTTGCCATGACATTATGTTTTTCATATGTCTGTCATAACTGATGTTCATTATTTAGGCTACTCTCACATAAAAAAAGATGCACCCGGCATCTAGGAAAATCCTGATGATTTTCCTCTGTGTGTTTGTGAATCGAATGCAATGTTGGGGTTGGGATAGGTGTTGATCACACTAAACAACTTGCTGCGTATATTGCAACGAGAAGCACAATGGTGCGCTGTATATCAAGGCAGGCAAGCGAAAGATGCAGTACAATACAATGTCTTCTTGATGGCATCCTGAACTGCACAGGAAAACACACCAGATTTTTTTTTCCCCTTCTTTTTTTCTATCGATCTACACACAGAAGAACTTGGATTTTAATGCCTACTTTTTCATAGGCACTTGAAATTGGTTGATTGTCGGTAGGCTAACACACTTATCTGCGATTTATTGCCAGATGATCAGAGACCCGTCACCGACTAGACAACGACGTGTCTGTGATTACTTAAAATTGATCAATTAACGGCACATTTTTTTACCAGTCATCTTCATATTATTGCACAACGTTCCTCAAATAAATGTCACCACCTACCTGTTATTGAATCGACTAATGGTTGATTGTTTGTGTAGCGCTTATCTGTATGTGATCAGTCGACAATCACACAACCTTTCCGACTCGGACTAGATTTCAGAAAATTCTGCGATGGGTTGCAAAAATTTTCAGTCAGAGCGATAATGATGCGATCTGTCGCAAAAGTTAAAAAAAATTAGTCGAATTTGCCAAATAGATACATCACTGACCCATTGCTTTATATGGGCAGGGCTTTAGTTCATATAAATGTTAAGCTAACAATGTGTTACCTTTATGCATTACTGCGCTACTAGATTTATCTACCGAACGCAAATAATTGCAAATAATTTAATTATTAAAAAGTCATATTTCAGTCATTTTTACTTAATCTGTTCCCCAAGTAATCTGGATTAGATCAACTAGAAGTACAAAGGTAATTGGATCCGAATAATTTTTTCTGCAGATTAAAATAAATACAAATGTCCTCCATTGTCATTAAACAAAAATCATATATTGCCCAAAAATCTGAAAAAAGATAAATCATGTGTATTGTATGTACTTGCATGACATGTCGGTGACTGAGCACAACTTCCTCTTTTGGAAAAAAAAAAAAAAGCAGATGAAGAACACGGATATCAAAATGTCATAAGGCTTTTTTCTCCCTCTGAAGCTGAACCGTAGCAGCACATCATAAAATTATTATTATACAAAAGAAAATTGCATGCAGAGCTACTCAAAAAGTGTGCCATCGTCATGTTTCTGGAGTAATGGAACGGGCCAAGAATTGCAAACTCATTTGAATCCATCTACCGTCCCGGTGCGAGCACAGTTGTTAAATTATGCATTCATTGTGCTTGAGCTTTCAAGACGAAGCAGACTAGTTTGGAATTTAAATGTCCGCTTGTTTAGACTCATCGTTTGACTTAGTCCTAATCAAACACAGCAGACATCAGCTTGTTTGCTGTTTAGCATTGTAACAACACTTCCCGTTGTTCCGTATACCTGTGACGAATCGTTCATTTAAGCATAACCATGGCTAGAGTTCACGCTGATACCAAACACTTCCTGTAAAATAAAATAAATGTATGTTTCTGGATGGATTACACATGAATTAGATGCATTATAACCCTGTTGCTAATGAGATGTCTTTATGCCTGAGTAGGTTGTTTGAAAGAGCCTCATCGATTGTGTTTCTTTATTGATTTGTTGAAGATGTGAGGAGATCTAAGGGTTTTTTGATTGGTTCAACTGGGAGCGTCTCCAATTTCAAGGTTAATTGAAACGAAAGCTGTGTGTGGGGGGTTCCGTCTCATGGAGTTAGTGATGCAAATTAGCTTAGGACACCTTTAATGATTTGTGAAAACAATCGAAGGCATCAAATGGCCCTAACTCAGTCTTATTTTACTTACATAATACACAATGGAATTAGCTTATGCAGCCGAGGGTCTTACCGCTAGGGTCATCGTCGTCATCTGCCACCCAACTCCTCCTTCACCCAACCCCTGTGGCCGTACCTGCAGTTGGTGAGTCCGCTGGAAGGGCGGCCCATGTCCCATGTTTGGACAGAACCCGGTCAGACCCCATGGGCAAAAAAGCCCAGCCTCGTTCCACTCTCTCCATGGGAGGGGCCCTGGTGACCTGTGACCAGACAAAGGAAATTGGCCATGGTTGTTCTCTTCATTAGGAGTTTCTGAGGAGGTTTTCAATGGAGTTTCTCAAAAGGCTTCACTTAATTAAAAGTGGTTTGGAATTTTTTTATAAATGGATTTTCTTCAATGTAACTTTGTAACTATCTTTACTGAGTGGAGTCATGGTCATAAATAGTTTTACTGACTGTAAAGGTAAAACTAAGTTTTTGCTATTCTTTGATTACTATTTTTTATGTCTGTTAATTTCATCACTTTTTTGTCTTCTTACTCAGAGTTTCTACTTTGCACTAGTTGGGTATGGAAATTAGACTTTGTAGGTAGTATCAATGAGAACCGTAGATTATTGGTGTAATTTCTCAGGCATGCTTATAAAGAAGCCTTTAGGAAACACGTCCGGCTAATCCCATCCGAGTGTCTGCGGTTTACAGTCGGAAGTAGCAGCCAGGTATGACTGTGCTTTTCACCTGCACAACAATAAGCCAAGGCCAGATTAAGGCTTGTTAATCGACCTCTGACGTTCAGTGAGTTTTCTAATCCCTCCATCTTATTGTTTTAGGAAGCTCTCTGTGTTTCCCTTTTGTCAACCAGATATCAAAGCAAAATTTTGCAATTTTGAGATTTTTAATTGGGTCATTGATTTTTGGCTTCATTGTCTTTTTTTAAATCTAAAAGGCTGCTTCTTTGGTTGTTTAACCCCATCTGGTTATAAGGTCATTGTGAGTTTTTTTTGTGTTTTTTTTATCTATCAGGATTCAATGAGTCATACTTTGGTTTAATGAATTTTCCCAATATGAACATATCCTCAAAATATAAACCTTAGACTAACCTTGTAGTCATTAATGACATTTATTTGAGAAGACGGCACAAACTAAAGAGCTTTGCAAAACGGTTACTTTAGTCACAGTTCTGGCTAGCTTCAACCTGACTATTTTTCTGTGTAGCTGAACCAGTAAAAGAAAAAAATCTAATTACTTGAGCCGGATCTGTCGGTCATCACTGGTCAAGCTGGAAATCAGGCAGCAGCTAAGTTGATTAGCAAAACACTAGTGAATATCTAAAACGTACCGGATTTTGATTGTTGGTTGTATCATACACGTGATTAAATCATTTGATCATTTAAGTACAATTACTAGATTTATTTTAATATTAAACTATTAGGATAATATAATATTTTTAGCATTTTGTACCGAAAAGCACAGAGGTTTTTATGTTGAATGTGTGTCTGCTGTCATCTCCATCCAACCCCCTGTTTGTTTTAAGTTGTTTCTTTGATAAACTTTTTGGTTAAACTAATGTCTATTTTCTTTCTGTTCTTGTCTTTTGTCTCCGTTTTTTGTTTGTGTTTTGTTTTTTATGTTTTTTTTGGTCCCTGCCGCTGCCGTTGCTGCTGCTGCCGTCCACCACGCCGCATGCAAACCTCCCACTGCAAACATCTGGCCAACAACACTACGGACGCTCCTCTGCCTTTCACTACTTTCCTGCCTTCTTTCCACATTCCCATCACATTATTTCATATCACCCTCCTGTTCTTTTTTTTTTCTTTCTTTTTTCCTCCCTCTTGCTTCCACCTGTCTGTCTGGTAGCATCATGCAGAGTTGAAAGAGCATCATGCCGGTAAGCCAGCGACCTTTCTGCTTAGAGGTAGACTGGGGGAGGAAAAAAAAAATGCATTTACCAAAAACGCATTTTTAATTCTCAGAATAAATCACTTCTCTCAATTTAGGGCTTAAAATGTTACATATTATTCTAACAGCAGAATGGTGAACTAAAATAAAAATACTTGAAATAGTTGAGCAAGCTTCCTACTTACACAGCAGAATAGTGTGTCAACATAAGATAAAAATAGAAGTCCCGCTCCTCACCTTCTTTGTTCCCGAGGTGTGCTGTGTCTATCTGAACTCCAAAAAAAAGTGCATTAGGGAAATTTTTCTGACACGACTAAGCCACTTTCCAGCAAAGTCAGAGACCCAGGGCTCATCTTAACAAAATATGTTCAGCACGTTCCAATGTGGTTGACATGCACTGCTTTAATGGGCTTTTTTTTTTTTTGTAAAAAAAAAAAAAAGAAAACTAGATTACTCACAAAGAGCAATTAGTTTGCATAATTTCTGGGCAGTTATGACTTAAACAAAATGGCATAAATAATAATAAAAAAAAACATGCACACACGCATTGAGTCAGTTTGCTCGACCAACAGAAATATTGAAATTTAAATTTTATTACTGACCTGTTGGCGAGGCACTGACTCCTCAAGAGTCCATTTTACAATAATAAGGACCGAAAAATGCATCGTCTCGCTAACCTTTCATCTTTCTCGGCAAAAAGCTTGCAATGTTCAACATAGTTGCCCCGATTAGTAGAACTCACCCTCGCATCACTACCACAAAATGCTAGCTCCTGTTTGGGTTGGAAACAGGCTGCATTCATATAATCTTTTAAAATTGTCGGCTTTTCCTCACCTTAGCGTTGTGGATGGTAATGTTTAGTAACCATTGTTTATCCAATGCCAAATTGATCCTGGAGTTTCCAAAAGTTTTTAAAGAAAGAATTCTGTTTGGACTGGAAATTCAGTTTTGAGAAATGCTAGTCTTGAAAAACAACTCTCCATAATGTGGCGGGCCCACCGTGCTTGGCCTACTGGCCTTAGCTTGACGCCAACTTTGAATTGCCTCTCTTGAAGCCAGCACTGTAGCAAAAAACAACTTTGTCGGTTTGCGTGCGCCTCCTTGAGTTGAGGCAGACTACTGTTTGCCTCACCTGCTGACTTTGCTGTGCACTTTATTGTGCAATCAGCAGGAATAATTACCAGGAACAGAAACTTGCACACTTCTTGCCACCCAGTTTGTATTGGATCATGCAGTTAAACATGAGGCACAGTTTGCCTCTACCTCACCCAAGGTTTCTGCCCAGAATTTGACCGGAAAAAAATCCAGATTGGCTATTTTTACACAATAAAATGGCAGAAATGTGTTGCCATACTCCAAATGCATTTTTAACATTAACTGTGGAAAATATTTATATATTTCTTTACGTACACTGTCTTTTTTTTTTTTTTCTTTTTTTGTCATCATGTGTGGCAGTCATGATGACCTCACGTCACTGAATCTTATCACTTCTTTAGTCATGCATGAAGATAATAAGATGATAGAATAAAGACACATGACTAATGGGTACAAATATTAATGAGAAAGGAGTTAAAATAAGGTGTGTGTGTGCTACTATGAATACTCACTCAACTGCACAAGATATAGCCTTTATCTTGCTTTAAAACTTTCTCAAATGTGTGAAAAGTGAAAATTACAGTTAACAGTCAGAGCTTATCTTTGAAAATATCATCCTGATTTATGTTTTTTTTCTCCTTAAACTGGCTTTGTGTGTAGCTCTCAGTAGAAAATAAGAAAGAATGAGAATTACTTTATTGATCCTACACATGGAAAATTTGTGTTACAGTAGCACACAAAAAAGAAAGAAAAAACAAACCTGTATTTATAGCTCATCTGGTCACCTTTTTTTCTGTTTCTTTTTATTAATCCCTATCATAAGACAGAGATATGAACAGATGTTATATAAGGCATAAAAATGGGTTATGAAACGAAGCGTTGCACGTAACAGACGCTCCACAAGAGGGCTGCCTGTAGATGTTTGAAGTAAGAAAGCATCATGTCCTTTCTTTTCATCTCTTTTCTCCCTCGCTCCATCCTCTCTTTTATCTGCAGCTGCCGTAACGTGCAGTGATGACACCGTCCTTCTGACCCCAGGCAGGATGAGCCAGCGCCAGGTGAAGGAGAGGGACAAGGAGAAGGAGGCGGGTCTTCAAACACCCAACAGAGAGCACATCGCCACCCCTTCCTCCCTCAGCCCGGGGGTCAGCTACAGCCACGGTAAGGTTACGCCCTCCCATCAAAGAGATATGATGGGTGTATCTTGCAGACTTAACAAAATGATGAGTCTACATTTTGTGAACCTCTTAAATCCCATAATCCTGCACTTTTTGCATTTGGTGATTCATTTTTATGGATTTACATCTAAAGCGGTTTAAGATCCAGGAAGTTCAAACCAAAGGTCAGCCGTTAATGTGTTCATTTTTCAAAGAAAACACAAACAGCTCCATAAATCAGATGGAAGAGCTGCTTTTTCTGAGCTGAGAGGCAGTTCCAGCATTGAATTTGTGTTTGTATTTGCATTGATGCGCTCTGAACTTTTTAAAAGTCCAGTCATATAAACATTCTGACTTTGTGATCGGAAGTAATGTCACGCCGGTGTGTTATTTCACACAATCATCAGGACAGAGATGAGTCAAACAGAGGATAAATTACCATGTAGGTTTTGAGGTTCATTTGGCACGTCTTCCCATAAAAACATGAAAATCTTGTGTTACAGCCTCCTCTTGTGGCGAGTTGTATATTGTGTTTTGCAGAAGATTTTTTTTTTGCAGAGCATTTAAATTGCAGAAGTTAATAGGCGTCAAATTTTTTAAATGAAACATATCACTCTTCTGTTACATTTCAGTAGTACGCAAATAAGAATAGTTTTGATTTTTACAAATTTATGGATTTTAAACAACTTTATTTTGAAAAATGAAAAAGGGTAAATAATACAACAGAGTAATGTAGGAGGAATAAAATCAATTCTCTTCTTTAGTAATAAACAAAGTTCACACATAAAACATTACATATCAATAGAAACTTTCTACAGCTACACATTCTCAAAAAGGAGTGCAAAGTTTAACCTTAGATCAGCGGTCGGCAACCCGCGGCTCCGGAGCCTCATGCGGCTCTTTCATCCTTATAATGCGGCTCTGATTGGCTTGGGAAAATAAATTACTAAAAATTTTTTTTTTGTATTTAATTAAAGTGTTTTATTTGTGTTAGTTTTTATATTATTTTAGTTCTAAATTTGAAGATTATTGTGATCTTGAAATATCACAAAGTATGCTCCGCTGCATACTTTGAAAGCCCAAGGCGATATAAGGATGACGGCTCACGGATTTTTCCCTTTTGTTTGCTGCATGCACAATTTAAATTGAGCTTTTTAATTTATTCGAAAGAGACATTCAGACATTATTATTTTTTCAAGAATTCAAAATGTGTTCATTACATCGGTAAAATTTAATTTTCTCCGTAGCACTTCATAAGACATAACCACACTATAGTTGTTTATACAAAGTGTAAAGGTAAGAAAAAGCAATATATACAGTGATATCTTCATTTTAGATAAATGGATATAAGGATGACGCCTCATGGCATTTTTCTGCTTTCGTTTGCTATGTGGACAATTTAAATTCAGCTTTTTAATTTATTTGAAAGAGACATTCATTGTTATTATTTTTCAAGAATTCAAAATGTTCAAAATGTGGTCATTAAATGAATAAAATGTAATTTTCTCTGTAGCACGTGGATTTCATAAGAAACATGCTGCGGTAAAGTAGTAGAAGTTTTTTTTTTTTTTTCATTTTAGATGTGCGGCTCCCAGTGTTTTCTTTTCCGTGGAAACCGGGTTCAAATGGCTCTTTCGGTGTCAAAGGTTGCCGACCGCTGCCTTAGATATACTCACCCGCTGTTCATCTATTTTAGTTACAGTTTAAAGCGAGCAGACCCTGAATGTTTTGTTTTTTTTAAATGAAGGTAGAGAGTTCTGTGTTAAATAACTCACTAATGTTGCTGTTTGCTGCCATAAGTTGCTTGATTTGCTCTGTTGTCTTCAACTACTTTGAATTGTCTTGCTTTACCAATATACTGGGCTTGCCTTGCCTAAAATTGGCAAAACCAACATAAATAATTTGTTCTCTGACCAAATATATTTCTAAATGATGTTCGCTTGTTCTTTCAGTGGATTTCCTTTTGTTTATTGCAGATGCATGAGGGTTTTAAAAAGAATTATTTTCAAGTTGTAGATTCAGTTTTAACCACCAGAGAGAGGTATTGTTCCAATGACTTAACGACCATCCTTCTGTTTTAACTAATCACTAAAACTCTCGTCATACATTTCTGTATTTCCTATATTATGGTACTTTATTCATTGAATTGTTGGCATCTCTAGAGACACTGGAGTCTGCGTGAGGTGCTCAGTTTTACAACTAGCTTATCGATTCTGCGTAAGCTTCATGCACAGATGAAACAAGCAAGTTGTGGCAGGGTAGGACCTTATTGCCTGGGGGCTGCCCGGGTTGAAGCGGGCAATAACTTCCCAATGAAGTCATAGGATTCAATTAATACAGCCTGGAAAAGTTTAGACTTGATTGTATCAATGATAAATGTTTATGTGTAACATGTATATATTTCATCCATAAAAAAATCTGCATCCATGGTCCCAAACTTGTATTTGAAGATATATATTTTATATTTTTTTGATGAAATGATTAACTTTTATACTGAATTTGTCATTTTTAGCATCTGACACTTTGTAACAAATCAGTATTTAACCTAAAGGGTTAAAAGTCTCTTCATCCCTCTTTTCCATGTAATCACATTGACATCAGCCAAACAAGATTTAGAAAGATGTCATCTCTCATCCTCATTTTGTTGATCCAAAATGGTATCTATGGTTACCGAGGCCATAGCAACTGAGTTTTATGCACAACAAATGTAAACAAATGAGCTTCATGTACGACTCATTTATCTTTTATTACCTCCCTTTTTATTTCGGGATCAGATTTGAATCTATTTTACACATAAACTGAGGTTATATTATTTTGTTATATTCAGTTTAGGGGTCTAAAAATGATTAGAGTGACATGAGGTTGCTAAAGAGGAGAATTTCACCAGAGGAGCCGAGGAAATTCACAACTAAGGTGTGAAAATAGCTTCATGCTTTTTTTTTTTTTTTAAACCTCCAAGTCGTGTTCCTTCACTAGGTTTTGGTAAAACGGATGTTACATCATAAAAAACAAGTTGATTTCTACAGGATCATTTTTATTAAATCTTTAGAAAAAGAATTGCATTTGATTGCACTTCACTAATAAACTGTTTGTCTCAATTTGGACACAATCCTTTTTCCACACAAAGCAGTGAATGTAGTCAATGATGCTTGACTTTTCCTTTGCAAAAAAATGTAATTCTTTATAGTTGTTCATCATGTTATTTTGTGCTAGAGTTAATAACTATGTTGTATGAGATTCCAAAAGGATTGTTTTTATTTGATAAGTCACAAAGAAATAAATTTCTCATTCAAATTTTAATTTTTTTTAATTCTAAACAAAAATGTCATCCCATTTAAAAAAAGAGATCAAATACATAAAATTGTTTATTTTATGTTTTATAACATAAAATATTATTTTAAGAAAATAATAATAATTTTTAAAAAGTTACTTGTTATCATTTAAAATAATAATAAAAATGTGTTATTTTACTATTATTTAAAATATAATAAAATACTGTTATTTTATTATAATAAAATAATTGTAGTAATATTTTTATTAAGAATTATTTAAATTATATTTTCATATTATTTTTCATATTTAAATAATATAAAAATATTTTAATACTTTGTAAAATAATAAAATACTAATTTATTATAATAAATAAAATAATATTAAATATTTTGATAAATCATTTTTATTAGTTTTTTTTTTTACCAAATTAATTATTTTTACTCTTCTTTTTTTTTTTTGTGAGACAAGTAAAACACATTAGAAATAGTGAGATTCTGACCTCATAAATTGATCCTCAAGAAGTAAGGCATCGGTTTGTTATTTTGTGGTTAAAACTGGTTTTTAATAAAAATATTTAACATTTTGGTAGTCTTTCAAAATGTTATTCTCACAAGAAAAACATACCTAAAGAGAATTTCTATTTTATTCATGTATGTTTGAGAAATTTCTGTATCTTCAGCATGACCAATGACGATGCAGGGGATAGGGTTAGATGAACGAAACTGACTTGCTATGTCAACCCATGAAGGGAGATGCCTAATGGAGAATAAGATGTTTGAAAAATTGCAAGCTCTCCCATCCAGTATCTGGATTCTGGATGGGAGTGCTAAGAAGTTCTTGGCTATGATTTCTGTTCTTCTAAGCCCACATTCTAGCGTAAGAAGAAAATGTTTCAGTGCATGTGCTCCGCTCACACTTGGCCTCTACCCTCCACAGGGAGTAGCATTTTAATGTATATACTGTATACCTAAAAGGATAATCAAAAGAATACATGTTAGCTTTGCTAACTTATTGAGCGAGATTTACAATGTGTTGTGCAAAAGACATGGATGACAACATTGATTTAAACATGTCAAAAGTAAATGAGTTTCTCACTAAATGAGGATGAAAAGCAAAGGAGAGTCAGAGCAGGTAGGGTCAGGGTGGATTTAAGATCAGCCGCCAGGATTATGGCCTGTCAACAACATGGAGGGGGTTGGTCTTAACTTCACCTTCAGCCACTGCCAATCCAGCCTCCTTTTTCATTTTCCCACCTACTCTCTCATCCAATAAGCGTCTGAGTCAGTGGAGGCCCCAGGAGGAGTTCCTCACCCTCCTTCAAATGTGATGGAAGGGACAGAATGGAGAAAATCTCTTGTTGGACGGTTAAAATAAGCTTTGTTGGATTTCCATGACTTTACCGGATTGATAGAAGAGAAAAAAACAACTTGCTTCTTCTTGTGTTTGGATATTTTAAATGGTATCTCAAAAAACAGAAGGTATATTGTAAAGACGTTCTGCTTGTCAATGTAGCAGCAGGTGAGCTGGATAGTTTCTCCTCACAGGTTGGTGCTTCCTCTTTCATTTTTATTAGCTCGTTTCAGTCTAAGATCTTCTCTTGAGCACAGAAGGAAGTTTGTACTGTTTTTAAAAGTTGTGAAATATACTAAACAAACCTTTTCTTAAAAAAAAAATATTGAAGATCTATCTGAATAGGGTTGAAGATGCCAGTAAGCAAGTGTTTTGAAAAAGCCTCTTTGTTCCACTGCTAATCCCTGGCTTATAGTGTCCATGGTGCTTTTATGCGAGGCCGCAGATGTTCCTTTGCATGTGACCTGCTAGGATATCACCTGCATCACGGTTTTACACCAACTGGAAGTCGGGGGTGGCCGTGTCACATTTGTTTGCTCTTTGTCAAAAAAAAACCCAAAACACATGTACAGTCATGTCAGACGTGATTAAGACAAATTGACTTACACATGACTAAACAGCTACATTATCACCTTTAGATTTTCTTTTCTACTTGATAGAAAATAGTTTTGCTGAAAATAAAAAAGAACTTTTAGGATTTTAGTCATCTAATTGCCCTTTTTTTCCCATTCTCGTTGTATTAAATTTGGTATGAAAAGATGTTACTTTTGTCTTTTCCATATTTTTTATTTGAAGGAATTTAATGAAGACATTTCTAATTGATTAGAATGAGCGCGGGTATTGCTTTCAGTAAAATTGACTACTTTTAGATTTTGTTGAGCTTTTTTTTCTTCTTTTTAAACCAAGTGGGAAACGTACCAGCTTTCTTGTTTTGGAATTGTTAAAATATTTGTTTATCTAATTATATCATGAAGCTATTTTGCTAAAAGTTTCAAAAGTCAAATATTTTACGACATCTACCATTTTTAAACATGTACATATGTTCAACGCTGCTATAGATATCTTGTATGTACAGTACAAAACTAAGTGACTTGCAAATTTATGTGTAACATTGATGAAAAAGATGGGTTGGAGTCCTAGTTATACTCCAAAAAAAGAAACGTAAATGACCCAGAATTGCTATTTTTAGAAATTATAACTTGAGGGCCGGTCAAATAGTTTTGTGCTGCAGAGAATGGGCGTTTTTTTCCCCTTTTTTACAACGAGGTTAATTAGGTTTTAGGAAATAAATTATCCAGAGTATTTAATTAAGAGTGAAAGGGCTGCAGGTTCATCATGAATCGGTTACCGTAGGAACAGGAGTTTTTGCTCTGATCTTTTTCAGCCATCCAGAAAGAAGCATTTCAAATGGTTTGTTTGACACAAAAACTATAAATAAAATGAATGTGAAGGGTTCGCATGTCGTTACTTTCTATCCACCATCTGAATGAGCCGAACCAGATGTTCAGTCCTTCTGGATGCATGCGTGACAGTTTTCTCTTTTATTACTGTAAAAAAGAAACTGAAAAAAAAATGGCATGAATGCTGCCAACAGACTAAATTACTCACAGGCTTTTAGCCTCAAACTATAAATATCTACATGACCAGATTTTGCTTGTTTTTCTTGAATATTAACAGCTAAATTTGTACCAATGAGACATTAATTGTCGAAGTCCAAACTGCGTCATGAATTACACCGTCAGTTTTTTTTTCATATCAACAGTTTCACTGTTTTAGCTTTAATATAGTTTAATACAAGAAGCCCAATTTTCTGTTTTGCATTCAAATTAGTCACACTTAAGCTTTTCATTCAAAACTTGCACTTTGTAATTTAAACGTAAAATAAATATTTGGGAAATGAATATATATATAATTTATGCAAGAGAAAGCTCCCACTAACATTGGTGGTTTTAAAATATAAAAGCTCTTATGTGACTATCACTCCCAAGTTTTATATCGGACAGATTAACTCTAATGGACTTGATTTGGTTATCTGAACTTTTGTTAATGTCTGATGTGATGAGGCCAAATATGATGATATCATGAAGCTAGTATGTGCTAAAAGATCTATACATTGAGTAAAAAGTTCAAGAATTGCAATATGTAGAGCATGGAATGTTTTAATACAATCTTAAAATTTTATGTGTTTATCTTTGGAGCTCTGGAGCATCAAAATAATAATTGAGAATAATATGCGCTAAGCTGTAGCTTTGATACCCGGGTACGCTTTATTCTGTACATATGGCCTCAAACTAAATTTACGCTATGTCGTGCACGTGCTCCGAGGGCAGGACAAAGCAGAGAGCGAAAGGAAGGGGAATTCACACTATAAGTAACCAAAGTAAAACTGAACAAATGTATTTAGAAACAAAATAGGGCATGTTTAATTACACACGTACACTATTGAGATGAGCATTACTTAGTTACTTTTAATCTGTCTGATTTTTACGATGACAAAACCTCTAAACTTCTATTTACTTTAGAACCAAAGTGACATGTAATTCAGGAACTGATGCTCATTGCTAAAAACAAATGTGTATGATACCAGCAAGACATGGAAAAAATTGTTCAGTAACTATAGCAAGTATTGCTGTAATTGTAATACTGTCAATAAACCTCTTTACCATTGCTTTGTTGTATTTTAGAAGAAGTTTCAAGTAATTTCCGGTTACAATAAAAAAATAATTAGTTTGATTGCAAATAATTTAAAATCATAATTTGTCAGGGGTAAAAATAAAAGTTAAATTTAAACAATGTTTAACAAACTTCCTCCTGTCCTCAACAGAAAGTTTTTTATTTGTGTGTATGTTTGTTTGTATTAGACAGTGTTTACAGTTTATTCATGATAGGTACAGGCTAGTTGTTGCCATTGGACCTGCATAAATTAGCCAAAATAATTGAATATTGTATATTTCAGTCACTGTGTCAGAATCCATTAGTCTGAAAAGAACTGAAGATGTAATTTGATTGCCATTAGAAAAAATTTGTGTTAATAATTGTAGCTGTTTGGTAATGCCATGTGGATGAGAGATGTGATTCTTCAAAGATAGCGAATAGAGTGTGAAATTCAGCTATAGTGGAAGATAAAAGCCTCTTTCCATCCTTCCAGCTCCCCACCCATCCGGAGCAAAAAGAGGAGGTGGAGCTCAGCTTATTTGTTATTAAGTACTTACTGGCTCTCCCTCACAGAGCGAGGATGCAAGGGAGAGAGAGGGGCAGTCATCTGAAGGAAGCAGCAGACTGCGATGGTGCAACGCCTGATCTCTGAGCCGTGTGCTTCTTTCTGTGTGTGTACTGCTTCATTTATTCATCGTGCTAGCTGAGTGAGGAGGTTCGGATCGTTTCCTCGTCACACTTCAACCTTCAACCCTTAAGTTTCCTTAAGTCCCTCACCCACTGAGGGGATCCGGGTGGCCCCATGATGAAGGAGGAGGGACTGCTCGGTCGCCGTCGCTTCTCGACATGCGGCGGAACCACAACTGTTCGACCCCCGCACCCAGATGGACGTAGGCTCATCCGCAATGCCTCCTTTGGGGGTTATAACGAGCTGTCGCCCATCTCACTGCCAGGTAGGGTGCACATCAGCGTGGACAGAGATTTTTTTATTTTTCATCCTGGCATCCCACATAAAGCTGTTTTATTAAGTAACATTGAGTAATGTGGTCAGCATTTTGTCTGGGACTTGCACCATAAAGTCAAAAAGGAGGAAAAACTTACCTGGACCAGAATAGATTTGATCCATTTGAAAGTTTTTTTAGGTTAGGATGCTTGTTGGCATGGTTACTTGGCTGTGTCTCATAACTCTGAACTTTATTCTTTGTCGTACATACTGACTTGGATGAGGGGAAAAAATGGTGTGCTCAGCATTACTCATGAATAAAAAACTATTTTGATTAAATATTTATGGAAAAAGACGGATCTCAAAGGTTAAACTGTGCAGATGTAAAGCGCAGACATCAGCTTAGCCGGTTTCATTTTACCCCAGCTTCAGTGATACCTCTGAAAGTGCCATCCTAATCCTCATTTTGAAGGAATATAGTGCACGTAATCTCGCGGGAGGATCAAATCAGTTTACTGCTCATTTGTCAGATTGCTGACTGTTTGACCTGCTTTGTTTATTCTGCCACAGCTTCACACTTTGAACGTGCTTTGACTTTGTTTTCACTTTAAAGAAGTGGTTTTTATGCAAAACCAACTTTTTGGGTGGTTTAAATTTTTTTTGTATTTAAAAATCAAATCAAGTTGTTTTCCATTTTATTCTTGGATGTTTTAGTACTTTGCAATATTCAGATACCATTTAAACACAAAGTTGCTCTCGGTCATGTGTCTTTTCCTTGCCAGACTCACATCCTAACTCTCTGCTCACACAGTCCCGCTCTTTTTCATGCCCGTAACATGAAAATGCACCAAAATAACAATACAAAAGAATATGTGCTAGCTTTGATAACTTGATGCACTTTACACTCTATTGGGGGTATCAAACAAGATTCAAGGGTTTCTCGAGCATGTGCAGTAGGGGCGGGACTAGGTGGGGAGTGAAAGGAGGAGGAAATTCAGATTCAGAATACTTTATTAATCTCCTACTGGGGAAATTTGTGTGTCCAGTGGCACTCTGAGCAATTGAAGAGAGAGCTCCAGAACAGCTGCTAGGCAGTTTTGAGTTGGGGCGGGAGTGGAGCTGGAACAGTCGCTTGGTGGAACAGAGGTGCAACAGCCTGTATCAAAAATGGAAATAAAACTAAATAAATATATTTAGGTAGATATAGGTGGATAATTTTAAGCTTACAAATTTTTTTTTGCAAATACTTCGCTGCTGATAAGCAGAATAATGCATATCTTCATATCCTATGAGATAAGAATTATTATACCATGAAATTATCTTTAATGCAGCATTTGTGATACCTGGGACTTGCCGTGACCTCTGTTTAGCGGTGCATTTTAAAGCCATCTCGATGGTAGCGATAGTTTCTCACCGCAGACCTTTCCATGTCTGAGGATTTGCTCAGAGGACCTTTTTGGCCAAGAGCCTGCACTGCTCTTCTCAGCTTGGCTCATTCGTCCTGATTTTGAACTAGCGTTCAGTTAACAGCTGCTAGCTTTCTGAAACAGAGCGTGTCTTTAGGACCATGTCTACTGTGGGAAAAAAGACTCTGTTTGTTGATGACCGTTTTTTATTGATTTCTAAACAATTCAAGCTTGTTTGCTGTTTATAAAGTGTATTTTAATGGCTCCTCATTTGTAAGTCCTCTTATTTCCTGCTGAGATTATTCAATATAAAACACAACAGATTTAAGGTTTTTGTACAACCATAAATATGATTACTTTTATCTTTGTTTTTTAAGTAATCTGCAAATGTGCTCAAATATGTTATGGTTAGGTTTCATGACCGTGGTAAAGTTGTCACAAAATGTAACAATTTTCAGATTTTACCAATATCGGATTTTTACTAATTTTTTGTCCAATCTTTTATCCAAATGTAATTCCCAGTACTAGACATTATGACGATTTACTTTAGGACTTACTACCAAATGATTGTCTAATGGTTTTTGTTATCATTTACAATACAAATTATTTGTTATTTATCTGACTTGATGGACGACTATATTTCAGCTAAAGTCAGATGTAAATACCTATTCTTCATTCGCTCTATCATTTTTTAAAAACAACCCAATGGTGCACTTAAACATTGTGCTAACGAAATAAGCACACAGCCAATAAGATTTTGTAAAAAGGCGTAGTCTGGTTTATTTTAGCTTTTACAGTGGAGTTTGGAAAAGTTTCCATTTTCTTCTTTTTTGTTACGACCATAAATTCTTGAATTGCTAAATAATTTAGAACACAGGTCTGCTTGCTTGTGTTACCCCCAATGGCAGAAGGAGGAATTGATTTTTTTTTTTTTACTAAAAATGTGGCTGAATCAGACACAAAAAGATTAAATGTTATATGTCATCGCCTTTTTAGCCAATCACAACACTGAAAATAAAGTTTACTGAATGAGAAATACTGAACAGCATTTGAAAAAAAAAAAAAAATCCCAGTATATTAAGACCCCACAGCGGTTCTTTCTTTTGGGTGATGCAGGTTATCCTCAAGCTTTCCCCTTTCCACCTGTTGTTTTCTGCTCTCCTGTTGCCATGGCAGCCTTGGTATTTCCTACTTGAATACGTGACCGGCTGGTTCACAACAGGTGATGTTTTTTGGGGGTTTTTTTCTTTGAGGATTAGTCTCAGTTTTCAGCAGCGAGAGCTTTTAAAAACATCTGACGTTACTACTGAGTTTGTCATCTGGTCATGAACGAGGTTAAAGTGCAGAATTAATAAAAAGTCCAGTTTTTTTTTTTTCCCCAAATCCTAAATGTGTTAATTATATCCCACTGATACAGACTGTTTTACTTTGTAAATGTGGAAAATCTTGAGTTTACAGCATCCAGATTTTTCTGCTGTTTTCACCCATTCGCTGCTTCCTCTCTGCTGTCTGTAATTGTTGATGCAGTGAGATCACTGCAGGTTTCTTTTTTTTTTTTTTAAGAAAATGTAAGTCTGCAGTGAGGAGGGTGTGAGTCACCTTCAACCTGAACCATAGACACAGATATAGGCGACATTTCTGTGATGTTCTTTTTCAGTGCGAACCTTTTATTTGCGATACATTTATTTTCCAGCAAGCAGATTAGATTTTTACAGAGATCACAGTCATCATAGATTGAGGAGAAAACGAACAACAGATGTTTGCACAAACATCCTGCCATGACAGTTTGAATGAAAAGCAGTGTAACTGGATGAAGAAAGAAAAGGTCTGATTGAAGGTTTAACTGAAAGATCAATCTACTCCTGCGGCGTCTGTCGGCTCATGTCGGATTTATGACACAGAAAGAAGACATTTGAGATCTGCTAGATAATTACATAAGTCAATTATCCTTTTTTTGTTTAGATTCTTCAAGGAAAAGTCAATTGGTAAAGATTGCAGGAGGTGTCGATACATTTTATTTTTAAGGTCAATATGATTTTCATCCACATCAATGCTTTATCTCTCATTAATAATCGTAACCAGTTATGTTTAAATGTGACAGTTTAATTGGATTTCCACAAAATCTTGTTCTTATTTGAATGTTTGATTTCAAAATTCAAAAAAATTGTTTGAATGTCTCACATCGCTCACTGTGATTTGAGTTTACTAATTAAATGATCTTTTCCCTCTTACCGTGTGTGCATCTAGCACGACTTATCAAATTAAAGTCATTTTATCACCTTGTTAAAGTTAATTATATGATTTGAAAGACTTCTAAGTGCTTGCGTTATGAAGTTATGTGTATATATATATAATTCATATAGTTTGTGCAACTTTTTCTCCAAGAAAAGTTTCTATATTTATTCATCACGTGTCATGTCCTATTAAAAACTGGATCAAAGCTAAATACAGTGGATTATTACTTTATTTGTAAAGCCATGAGCCTATTTTTACATGTAATGACGAAAACCACTCTGGGAATGAAGAAAGAATAACTTTATAGTGATATTTTATAAGTCTGATAAGCATGACTTACCAGCATAAATAATTATGACTCTGATTAGCCAAATTACAATTTTTAATTATAGTATACAGTAGTTGATGTTTTTTTTCTGATCATTCTAGTTTACATACATTTTCTTGTCGACTTTGCTGAGTAGTTGTGACATAAAGTGGAATAACCACTTATTTGATGCTTTTAGAAATAATTATTTCAAAAGTGGTCGTCAACCTAGAGATGAACCTTTTCTTTGCAGAGGATGTCAGTAAAAAGTGTACCAAGACCTTTTTCACATTAGGACAGAAAAGTACTCTGTTACTTTAGTGTGTTATAATTATTTATAAAAGTGCACCAGCTTTTAGAAAAAAATCTCGATCAGATGAAATGTGGGGTGAAAAAAGTTTATTTCACTATTTAATTTGCTACGTTTGTGGATTTACAAATAAAACTGTGGTGGCACAGTTTTCCTACTTCCCAATGAGCATTGATCTGTGAGCTGCAAACCAAAGGCATAAAATATTTCCAGAGTCTCAATCAGACCCTGTCACCCAACGCTGAGACCTGAAGGAGCAGGACGGTTAGTGGTTTGCATGAAAGTAATTGCAGTGAATGTCATATTTCATTCTGTCATTCATTCTTGTCACACGTTTCACATGTTGTATCATGTCCATAATCACACACGTATACACACACTGTAACTTAGCCTGCTTATTTTTAGGAGTTTTTTTTTTTTTTGTCTCAGATGAATATTTCCTCTTTTTGCAGAAGCTTTTCATTCATCCAGAGCTCGTTTCCAGTTGCACCTGAGCACAGTGTGTTCCTATAATTGGTCTTACGTAATCTGACTCCAGTTGTCTGTTTTTTTTTTTTCTCTTGTTCATACATATGTCTGACCAAAGTTACACAAAGAGAGCAAACATAATTAAATTAGATAGTCTTTGATTAATTTTTTGGGGGCTTTTGTTTCATTGATTGCTGGCTGTAAAAGAAAATACTTTTAAAAAAATTTTGGTTTGATGATGAAACAACATCACATCCTGAGATCACTATGGAGTTAATGAACAAAATATTTAATTTATTTTTTTATTCACTATTACTGCAAGCGTAAGTTGTACGTTTTTACTTGAAATAAATTATTTTTTAAATATTACAGCAAATAACGTATTTTAATTACCAGTTAAATTTTTTTTTATTTACAGTGAATTAATAATATAAATTAAACAGAAATGTTTAAGTATTTCTTAGTTTTTACAAAATTCTAAAAATATATAATATTTAATCAATTTGAAAAAAATAGACTCTCCAACAGGTCCAGGGGGTGCCTCTGGGTCACCTGCTGGGGGGACGTGCCCAAAAACCTCACCAGCAAGGCGTTTGTGAGGCGTCTGTATCCTAGCCAGACACCCGAAACACTCCATCTGGCTTCTCTCGACCCGGATGTGTAACGGCTCTACTCCGAGCTCCTCCCAGAAAATAAAAATGAATTTACTATTTTTTAAAAAAAATAAAAAAATACTATTTACATCAGATTATTTAAACATTTAAAGAAAAAAAAAGATTTTCTTGTTGTTTTTAATCCAACGTAAAATGGCTTAATTATTTTCACTCTTTGTGACCCGGCTTAAATCCAGGCCCTGTTGAGTGTGTTGCTAAAATGACCGGATTAGAGATGTGGAAAAGGTGTGGATTAATCCTCTTCATCCTTGCTGGTTGTTTACTCTGCGTCTGCTTGCAGAAAGCAAAACGTTGATCAGAGAGCCTTTTTTTTTTTTTCCAGGCATCTGAAAGGACACCACAGCATTCTTCTTCCATAATGTGATTTTTTTTACTCATTTTTCTTCCAGGGTTTGAACGAGGGAAAGAGGAGCTCTTAGCGCTGCCTTTAAAGGAGGATTCAAACTCAATATCCAAGAGCAAGGTGAGAAGTTTTACACCTACTGCACCATTCTAGTCTGTGCACATGCGAATCGTACCAATTTGCACACTAGTTATGTATTCCTCAGATTATAATCCCTATTCCATTATTTGCTTTTGTTCTTCTCACAATAACAACAGCTGGTGCCTCACTCTGGCATCTGCAGAGCAGTGTGTGTTACACAATCTGTCATATTTCACAAGTTACTCACTACATGGCAGGATAATATTTACTTGCAAACCAAATTGCTCATTGTTTTAAGCCAAAGCATGATTTGTAACCATACTGTAACCTTTCCAACTACTTGGCTTCTTTAATTTGGTTTTATCTCAAGCATCATACGTTCTTTTGGGAAATAACAATTACAATTGCCTTAGCCTTTAAAATAAAAGGGAATATTCTAGAATTTAAACAGAACTGAATTAAAAAATGCAATACAATAACTTATAAAACCAGCAATTAAATTTTTTTCCACAATCCTACACCCTCACTTGATTAAAAACAGAAACCACAAACTTAAAGCAACTTAGAAGTATTGATAGAGTTTAATTAGTTTACAAACTGGGAATACCATTTTACTTTTATCTTTATTTTAAATATATTAATTACTGTTCATTTTCGGTGTGATTGCGTTTACTAATGTTTGCAATTTTACTTAATCAAATAATAGAATTTAGGTTCTGCTTTTTTTTTAGTTCATAAGTCAGTTTGATATAAAACTATTTATAATATTTATAGAGTTTATTGCACATTTTCTGCAGCATGTATTAAAACTTCCTGCATGTCAAAACAGATCACAACAGTTCTACTTGCTAGCATCCAGGAAATTTAAAGAGAAAAGAAGTCACATTAAGGTTTTTTTAGGAAATAATTTTAAGCAGGGGGTCAGTTGTTGGAGGCAGTGATGCACTAAATAAAAATGTATCTTTTGCGAGTCGTTTACCTGGTTGTGCATAATTAAATTTAAACTTGGCAGAGATTGATGAGATGTCGCAGTTCGGTGATTCAGCTATTTTTTTTTCACTTCCTTCCTTTCCTCCTCCTGCTGTGTTTTCAGTCTGAAACGAAGCTGTACAACGGCTCAGACAAAGATGTGTCGACATCCGGAGGAAAACTCACCAAGAAGGAGTCTCTTAAGGTAAGCGAGCTTAAAGCGGATTAAGTTTTACACTTCAAGATGCTAATGCTCCCCAATGTGCACGAGGGAAAATTCTTCCCCGGCTGTTAAATATGACACTTCTGACACATCAGCTTAATGAGTTTATTTACACTTCAAACAGGTGCAGAAGAAGAACTACAGGGAAGAAAAAAAGAGGGCAACCAAGGAGATGCTCAGCACCATCACAGATCCGTCTGTCATTGTGATGGCTAACTGGCTAAAGGTGGGATGTGGGGCGCTCATCAATCTTACTTGTCTTTTTATTGGTTAAACGAGCTTTCACATGATCTTTCTTTTATTCGGTCTGCATCTCTTTAGATCCGGGGCACTCTAAAGAGCTGGACCAAGCTGTGGTGCGTCCTGAAACCAGGCGTACTCCTCATCTATAAAACTCACAAAAACGGCCAGTGGGTGGGAACGGTGCTCCTCTACGCCTGCGAGCTCATCGAGAGGCCCTCAAAGAAGGATGGCTTCTGCTTCAAGCTCTTTCATCCACTGGAGCAGTCCATCTGGGCCGTTAAGGTCTGTAACTGTAAAATAAACATAGATTTACAGAGTTGTAACAAAATCATCAACTCAGTATTTAAAAGGATTCCATGTTTAGAAGAGTGACCAAGCATCAGCAAAGCACGTCTACTGAAACACTTTCTGTTTACGTTAAAATGTGAGTGTGGTGGAAGACAAAATCCATAGCTAACTTGGTGTACGAATAATGTCAAAATACCATACAAGAGGGCTTAAAAATTATTAGAACACTCGTTAAATAAAACATAAAATCAGTTAAGATACGCTTTTAATGTGGGTGGAGGGAAAGATCAAACATGCTTGAAACGTTCAAAACGTAGGTTTTGCGTAAAACGGTTGCTTCAAAAGGAGAAAAGAAACCCCAATGTCATGTCCATACTTTGTCCTCTTTTCTGCTCTCTTCATCAATTATGTGCAGCTGTGATGCCGTTTTCACCGCTGACCTACTGAGTGTCATTGAGTCTCTTTTTATCATCTGAAGAGGTCTTTGTGTGCCTCGATTCATTTCGATTCACTTCACCTCCACTACAAACTATTCACTCTTTCTGCGTCTGTACCCTTGTAATTATTCTAATTCGCGTTTCCATCTTGGCGTGATTGTGGATGTTTTTATATGGACAGACACAATCCCTCAGAAATGATTATTCATGAATAAAACAGAGGTGAAATGTTTCATTTGTAGTTTATAAAATTCTGTGAAATTATTTTGATAAAATCTATTTTATCTGTTTTTCTCACCAGGGACCAAAAGGAGAAGCAGTGGGCTCCATCACACAGCCATTACCCAGCAGCCACCTCATCTTCCGCGCGGCCTCGGAGTCTGATGGTGAATGACATACTGTCACAGACACATACAGATACACACTTACACACAGCCACACTAACGTCTACGAAAAGACTTTGAAGAATGAAGAAGAATATTATTTGCTTTTTGAAATTAGTCTGTGTGTCTCTTTTCAAGGAGCTGGAAAACACGTACTAGTAACTTCTGGTTATTCTTTGTCCAAGACCTTAAAACAGGGGTTTCTAGTGTGTATGTTTGGTTATGATCAAACATACACACTAGAAACCCCTGTTTAATATCTCTCCATAATACTAAAAAAAAACCTATATTAGTAATTTGTAAATATTGGTCTTTGTTCTCATGGTATGACTGATAGCCTTGGTTTAAACTCTGCGTCGGGAAAGTGTCTCTTGAAAAGTTCTATTTTGGGTCTTTATGCAAACTGGAGTGCTGTGGGACAATGTCTTTACAAGGGGGTTTCACGGCTGAGTACTTTCTGGACACCTCCTGACTACGATAGCCACAATTAACTATTATAAATTTATACTAGTTTTATAACTAGTATAAAACTACCGTAATTTCACGGCCCATAAGGCGCACCTAAAAGTCTAAAATTTTCTTCAAAATGAGCGGTGCGCCCTTTCGTGCGGTGCGCCTTGTGTGTGACCTAAAAGAAAAAGCAGTGCCCGTGAAGCGAGGCGGACCTGAAAGAAAAGGCATGAGAATGTTAAAGAGTGAAGTGTGGGCGTGGATTGTGTATAAAAAAGGTATGTGCTGTATGCACAACATGGCTGTTTTAACCCTGAAAATGCCAAAGAGACACGCTTATGACGCTCAGTTTAAGCTGGAGGCAATTAGCTACGCGGAGGAACATGGGAATCGAGCCGCCGCGAGAAATTTCAGCATAAACGAGTCAATGTATTGTAGATGCTTGGACTAACGCAGTGCTTCTCAATTATATCCTGTTGCGCCCCCCCTAGAAAGAAGAAAATATTTCGCCCCCCCCTCCCACACTCTCCGCCATGACCATAATTAGTATCATTTGTCTATGAAATTGTTATAAGCAGTGGTCCCCAACCACCAGGTGGACCACCCCTGGTGTGAGGGGCCTAACTAGTATTTTTATACACTTTGTTTTTGTGATATCTTTATTTTGAAGGTATGTTTACCGTTACCATGGCAACCAGAGTACGTTCGAGCAGAGAGAATTTTTCCACGTTATAAAGACGCTGCTAATAAATTTTCTCGTGAAGACAACGTGGATTTAAATGTATTATTATTGATTTAAAAAAGCCAGTTTTTCCGGCTGGTCTTATCACCCGTAGACCGGTCCGTGAAAATGTTATCAGACACTAAACCGGTCCGTGGCGCAGAAAAAGGTTGGGGACCCCTGGTTCTAAGTACACTTCTGCATAACATTGTATCCTCGTTAACATTAAAGAAAAAAAAAAAAGAACAGCTTTATTAACATTGTTTTTTAGTGTGTAACAGAAAATATTTAAAGTGCATCAATTAATTTGAATTTTAATAAAAATAATTCTTATTTAAACTATAAACTACAACTACTGTAGTGGATGTACAATTACACTTTATTCTAGTACGAAAAAAAGAAAAACGTGTTCCACAGGATCACACGCCCCACTATTTGAGAAGCACTGGACTATTTTTTAATACGCACATTTGCACGCTTGCGTGTGTTGTTGTAAGGCGATGTGTGACTGAGACTGCGCCTTTTCGTACGGTGCGCCTTGTGTGTGTTAAATACAGCAACGGCGCACAAAACTGAGACTGCGCCTTTTCGTACAGTGCGCCTAATGGCCGTGAAATTACGGTAGTTATTATAAGTATAGTTTGAAAATACAGTAGTCTCTGTCCATGGTACTGAGACACATACGGGTAACCCCTGGTTTATCTCTGTCCATGGTGCTGAAACACATACGGGTAACCCCTGGTTTATCTCTGTCCATGGTGCTGAGACACCATGGTACTCATGGTTTATCTCTGTCCATGGTTCTGAGACAGACACTCTTGTAAACCTTTGTTACTTCTCCTGGTGCTGAAACAAGAACACACAGCTAAATCTGTTATTTTGTAAGCTAGTAGCTGCTCCAAATCTTAAAAATGATTGGGGAATTTTTTTTATTTACACATATGTTTCTCCAGTTTTTACCAGCATGCATAAATAATCCTGCTTCAAAACACTTGGATTAGCGTCTAGGGAAAAAAAAAAGCACACTAATATTTGACATGATCTGAACCTTTCTTCTGTAAAGAAGCACATCTGCTGTGCAGTTTATGTGCAAATGAACTAATCATTATACATGTAAAGAACATGGTTAAGTTTCTTAAATTTTTGGTTGTTTAACTCTAGTTTAATTCAAAATCATGACAATATGCCTCCTTATAAAATAGTATGAACATAGATTTTCTCCATTCGCTAGTTCTCTGCAGGAAATTTAATAATTATAATAAAATTTTTATTTGTAACGCACTTTATAATAATTAAAATAATTTGTGTCCCTCCCATTTGGCACCCTCCCTCAAAGGCTGTCATTTTGTTTTATTTATATTTTGTTTTTTGTTTTTCCAGGTCGATGCTGGATGGATGCCTTAGAGTTGGCCCTGAAGTGCTCCAGCTTACTGAAGAGGACGATGATCCGTGAGGGAAAGGAGGACATGAGCACAGTGTCCACCAGTGGAGATCACTCCATTAACTTTTACAGTCTCCTCAGAGCTCATAACATGCATGGTTTTCAGTAAGTAGCAGAAATATTTTCTTCTTAGAGCTAGAATGACCATGTTTATTTAAAAAAACTATGTACATCTTTTCGTCCTTCTTTTTTCTTGTTCTCTTTTAGGTTTAACGATGGAGATAACTTAAAAGACCCCGATCTCTACTCAGACAAATCAGACAGAGAGGGTGAACAGGACCATGAAGAGTCCGACCCGGAAGGCCTTGAGAAGAGCGAGGAAAGCGACAGCGACACATCCGACCGCCAAGACGACTCTTACATCGACCTGGACCCAAACGAGCATCTGCGGGAAACCCCGTACTTGGAACAATCTCATGAAGAATTGGGAGAGGTAAAAAAAAAAAAAAAATTGTACTATATTTAACATATTGGTAAATAAGATCATCAGTTTTTACACTTAGCATGAAGTACAAATAATACATTTATTGTTGTATGTTTCCATCTTCAGGCTGGTGAAGCAGCTCAGACAGAAACGGTATCAGAGGAGAATAAATCTCTAATCTGGACTCTTCTGAAGCAAGTTCGACCTGGCATGGATCTGTCCAAAGTGGTTCTACCCACATTCATCCTGGAGCCCAGATCTTTCCTTGACAAACTGTCAGACTACTACTACCATGCAGACTTCCTGTCAGAGTAAGCCCCTCCCACCATCCCATCAGAGGAATAAATAACAAATGGAGTAGATAACAAATAGTTTACGAGGATTATCATTTTCAGAGCTGCAATTGAAGAGAACGCCTACAACCGAATGAAGAAAGTGGTGAAATGGTATATTTCAGGATTTTATAAGAAGCCGAAGGTCAGTTTGGGATTGTTTAGTTTTTCTTTTATTTTAACATGCAGCATAAGATTTATTTTTCTGATCTTTCTTGGTGTTTGATTCACAGGGGTTGAAAAAGCCTTATAACCCCATCATCGGAGAGACGTATCGTTGCATGTGGTTCCACACCAAAACCAACAGCAAAACCTTCTACATCGCAGAGCAGGTATGACTCAACGAATGAGTTGGAAAATAAACTGTAAACTTTTGATGTTAGAACACAGTTCTGCGAGCAAGTGCCAGTTGCTCTCCTTGCGTCTCATCCAGCAATTCACAAGTTGATTAACTTCAGTTCCTGATTTTATCTCTCCAATCAGGTTTCTCATCATCCTCCTGTTTCGGCCTTTTACGTCAGCAACAGGAAGGATGGCTTTTGCCTCAGCGGCAGTATTCTGGCAAAATCCAAGTTTTATGGTACAGACATACACACCAATTCTGTACACCACATAGGTTTCTCTCCTCTATTTATCACTTCTTATTCATTTCCTTTGTTTCATCTAGGTAACTCTCTGTCAGCCATTTTGGACGGAGAGGCTCGGCTCACTTTCCTTAACAGAGGAGAAGATTACGTCATGAATATGCCATACGCACACTGTAAAGGTCAGCAAAGATCTCTGAACTCCACATGAAGTATTAATATTTTTTATTTATTGAATCTATCGTTTTCTACATTTTTTTAGGAATACTGTACGGAACTATGACCTTAGAGCTCGGTGGTCAGATCACTGTCGCATGTGAAAAAACAGGCTACAGCGCTCAGCTGGAGTTTAAACTAAAGGTAAAACTCTACATCTGTTGTTAAATCACTGGTGTCAAACTCAAATACCCATTGGACTGATAATCAACAAAAGAAAGTTATTGGTCAGCAACATTTTTTTCCTCTTGAATAAAACTATGACTTTTTTTTGGTGAACCTAAACAAGTTTTGCTTAAATTGAAAATAGACCAAGCAAAACTTCCCTGTAAAGCAGTCAATAACACCACCGGTGCATTCTGGGATTTGTAGTATTGGTGCTACATGTCCTATAGGCTATGTTTTAAATGTGATTTGATACAGTTTTGCAGGCCAAACACTCCAATTCTGGCCATATTTGGTCCACGGGCCAGAGTTTGACATGCATGATTTAGATTTTTTCTAGTCAGATAGAAGTATACGTTTCACGTATACGTTTTATCAGCGTAGACCAGAACAAGTTCAATATGGAAATAACTTTTTTTTTCTGAATTTTTCACTGCCCACCATCATCTCCTCCATGCTTCTCCTTCACCCTAAAAAAAAAAAACCCAATGCCACTTTTCCAAACTTACTCCCAATCATCTCCATCTGTATTATTACGTCATCATTCAGCGACAGGTATGTTCAGGATCAAACCAAAGACACTTCAGAAACAGTCATTTTTTTCTTTATATTTTTGTAGGGCTTTTTTTTTTAGCTTTAAACCAACCTGGGATGAAATGCTAATTAAACTGAAATAAATTGATAAATCAGTGGGAAAAAAATGTATTTTACTTTTTTTCAGTAAATGCAGGTGATAAACGTGTCCATAAATCTCTACCTTCGTCTTCCTTCTCTCACTTTTTATAAATCCCACATTTCTTCCTTACCTTCCCTCGCTTGTCCCTCTCGCATGTCGTCCTCTTTTTTTTCCTCTCTCTCTCATGTCAGCCATTCCTGGGAAGCAGCGATTGTGTGAATCAGATATCAGGAAAGATCAAGTTGGGAAAAGAGGTGTTGGCTACGTTAGAGGGACACTGGGTGAGACTCTCAATCAGATTATTTGGATTATTATTATTAAATTATATCAATATGGTTGAAAATACTCATTGACTCCCACAGGACAGTGAAATCTTCATCAATGATAAGAAAACTGGAGTTGTGGAAACTTTCTGGAATCCTACACCTGATCTGAGGCAGAACAGGCTGACCCGCTATACAGTGCCTCCAGAGGAACAGAGCGAGTTTGAATCGGAAAGGTTAGACTTTATTTACATGTTTTTTTATTTCTCCTTGGCTTTTCGTCCCTGTTCTTTTATCAATCATTTCCTTCCCTGATGGTTGAACCAGGCTGTGGCAGCACGTGACCCGAGCAATCACCAACAAGGACCAGACCGAAGCCACCAACGAGAAGTTCATCCTGGAAGAAGCCCAAAGGAAGTCGGCACGTGAACGCAAAGCCAAATGCGAGGACTGGGTCCCCGTGCTGTTCGAGCAGGACCCCTTGTCAGGGGAGTGGCATTACAGATATGCCGAGTAAGTGTGCCCTTCCAAAGTTAAACATTAGAGCAATACTGTATGTATTTGTAGTCCAACGTGATAAAGAATGAAATGCATCATATGCTAAAATACATCATAAGCGATGCAGATATTACTGACATACCTTGTAGTTTAAATTATTGGTTTAATTCCACATTTTCTTAGGAGCAACATTTGAAGCATTGATTTATTTTTGTACAAAGAATGTGTGACAATGTTTGATTTGGTCGGTTAGTACCAGGAAAATTCTGCCGTGGAAAGGGTTTGTTTAGTTTTTTTTTTTTTGTTCTTCAATTAATTAGAGCATAAATAGTGCCATCTGTTGGTGAGCTGTTGTAACTGCGAGAGCTTTAAATAGAATTTATTCAAGTGGGGTTTTTTTTTTTTTAAACTAGCAGGAAAGTTTGAGTAAATTGGTGTTGATTGGGAATAATTTAGATAAAAGCTTCACATATTTACTTATGAGTTTTGAGTTTTGTCATTTAAATATTTTAAATTAATTTTACCATTTTTTTTCCTCGTTTTTCAGCACTAGGCCTTGGGATCCGCTAAACGACCTGATCCAGTTTGAGAAAGACGGCTGCATCCAGACCAAGGTCCGACACCGCACGCCCATGGTACGTTCTGGCAGTCTTATTAGTCTGAGTAACCAGGGGCCACGGCGGGACAATTGCAAGTGCCAGGTAGGTGGTTCCGGTATAAAAAAAAAAAGCATCTCGCCGCCTCAGCCATCTACCATGCAGCATCTGGTGCACCGCCTCCATTGTCGCCCTCCCTCTGTCATCATTGTTGTGATTTCACCACCACCGTCTCCTCTTTTCTGTCTTTTTTTTTTCTGCTAATGAGTAAGTAAGTGGTTAAAGGGGTGTTGTCCATTAAGATATACATCAAGGCAGGAATTAGAAGTAGTCTTAATTATGTTCTCGTTAAGCTTTATTCTGTGGTTTTTACATATGAGGGGCTACATGTGTAGTAAAAAACTTGTTTAGTGGTCGTTTTATGTTACAAATACAAATTTTTAGTATCTGAAAGTGTTAGAAATTCAATTAGTGTTATCTATGGTTAATAAGAAAACACAGTAGTGTCTTCTTAAGTGGGATCTAACAACACGGTGTCAAAGTGATCATTAATTCTCTTCATCCGTTCTCAACTTCATTTTGTTTCTCTATATGTCTTGTCAACTAAAGTCTTTTTTTTTTTTTTTAACAAATTTACTAACATGCTGCTAGCTGAAGACCTAAAACAAAAGCCTGCATTTGATTGGCCTGTGCCACCCTCACACCTCTTTGCACGCCTGTGTGTTCAAAGTAACAAAATGCCAAGTCTTCCTGCCAAATGAGAATTTCTTTTTTTTTCTTTTTTTATCTTTTAGTGTTTAAGGCAGCGTTATTTTAAATATAATGACGTCACTCATTTTTCTTTGCAAAAATTCTTTTAGAAAAAAAAAAACCCTATTTTTTATTTGGTTTTAATGCTTTAATGATCAGATAAAAATGGTTTAATAACTGTTTAAGAAAACAGACATTTTAAAAGTGGTTATAATAATCTAGGACTATTTTTAAATTTTATAAACTACTCTGATTTTACTCAAAAATTTATTCTGATGTTTGTTCATAAAATCTATTTTTTATTAGAAGATAAATAAAATAAATGAATTACTCTATTCATCCCTCACCGGGGAAATTTGTGCGCTGCACTCCTTACACCGCAGCAGGCTGCCCTTCGACGGCGCCAACGGTGGAAGAAGTGGGGGTTAGGTGTCTTCTCCAGGGACCCTAGACGTGCTCTCTGTGGGCCGCAAACCCGCGACCTTCCGGTCCGCGCGCGAACGCGCTAACCGTGCTGCCGTCTCCCCTTCAGATGTTTTTTTTTCCACATTTTGCTGGTTTATGTCTTAAATAAATTGTTATATTCTCATTATTTTAATTAAAATGTGTCTCAATTTAAACTAAAAGAATTTCTTTTGTTTAGATTTTGTTTATACATTTGTTGATTTAAGGATTTTATAAATTCGTCATGAAATTCCAAACAGTCCAAATTTTTATTTAATCTAATTTTTTTTCAAGTGATAACTTGAACAAAATACATCCTCCAAATAAAACAAAGCTTATAAATTTCACCTCATTTTAACTTAACATTCACACTTTTCTTTTGCAGATTGAAACTAATCTTTTCTTGTTTTTGTTCAATTCTGATCTCTAGTGTGACTTTAAAGATATTTTTGTTGTCGTAGTAAAACTTAGTTTTCTTAAAAATGTAAATCTTTTGACAAACATGCAATGCTAGTATTTTAGGATTTCATTCTTGGCAAGTTGTTTTCTTTGTACAGTCAATGCATGCAGACTACCTCATTTCCCAGCATGACTTGTACTAATGGGGTAATCTGGTGGGGGCAGGGTAGGTATGAGTGTGATCACAGTTTAGCCTCTAGATTGTTTTGTAACTGTGTGTATGTGAACAGGTGACGGTGCCAAAAAGGAAGCACAAGAGTGACAAACCTAAAAGCCCAGAGAGCGGCTGCTCGTCGCCTGAACCGGATCACCAAGACTCATCTGGCAGCGAGAGTGAGAGACACAGTCTTAATTATACAGCATTTAATGTAGTTAAAACTAACAAAGGTGGCTTTGAGAATTTGGGCTAGGCTGTGAATGATACAGATAAAGCTCAAAATTAGAATCTGTAGCGGCCGTATTGGCTCTTCTCCCACCAATCATAATAGCTGATGTGCCATGTTGAATTCCTACACTGAATCTAAGGTCAATAAATATTGTAAAATTGTAAATAAAATCATAACCTTACGATCGACCTTCGTTCGACCTTCCGAACACACCAGAGTATGTGTCGAATGCTGATATTAGTGTTAATCTGCTAGGGCTAGTATACATTAAAAGGTTAGAATGTTCCTTTTAGCACAATCATAAACAGTACGGCTGAAAATTCTAAAAATGCTAACACGAAACAAACTTTGTTCCAGGACACAAAAGCAAACACAACAGTCGGCTGAGGAAGAAAGGCGTCGACCTCAGCGAACTTCAAAGTGCCATTGCAGCTATAAAACGGACACAGGAGGATATTAACAGGTACAAATATCTGAAATATCTCCAAAGTTTCACCTTGACTTGATGCTAAATGTTTGTGTGTTTATAGGAGCATTACTGCCCTGCGGAGTCGTGCGGTCACTCGGGTAGAAAGCAGCCCGTTCCTCCAGCAGCGAGACTTCATCATCATCTTTTTCCTTATTGTCCTTCAGGTTTTCATAAACTACATTTTAAAGTAGCACTCATTAGACACTGAAAGACAACTTTTCAAGAGGAGATACAAACGGCACTGAAATTTCCAGCTTCTGCAGTCGAGTGTGAAACTCTGACCTCTCTGGATCCTCCTCCATCTTTCTGTTTTAAACCCATTCTCAACTTTCCAGTAAAGCAGATAAAGGAGACTTTTTAAAGTCCTTTTTATTTATGTATCAGCGGGGAGAGCCACAAATTTCTTAACATAGTGGAGTTTGATCAATTTGCCTTCATGAACGAGGCAAAATAAAACAGCCATTTTTTAAAGCTTTTTTTCTCCGCTCTGATTCACATTTCATCCTGAATGCTAGGACTGCTTCTAAGAATACTATGGATTGTAACGCAGACTCACACTTTTATTTCAAAGTTTTTATTTTTTAAAAAAAGGGAAAAAATATAAAAAATATATTTGTTTTTTTTTTTAATCTGTTTTGCTTGTGAATAGAAACAAAAAATCCACAGAATAACTCAGTGCTTTTTTTGAACAGCAGAATTTATTGTTCTGGTATGTGATCAAACTTTAACTTTCACATACAAAGTCACTGTCTAAAAAAAAAAAAAATCACTGTAACTAGCGTGTACGAGTTAGCCGGATTAGCACGTTTAGCTTTCATAAGGCACAAATGCACTGGAAATTTCAATCCACTGATTCCGTAAAATCCAGTAAGCACTGCCCAGTTAAGTCTGAAAAGCTTGCAAAATAAGCACAAAAAAAAAACCCGTCTAACAAGAAAAACCAAAGCTCACTTTATGTTTTCTTTTGATTCCATCTGCACAAAACCCTACTATTACGAGCGTCTAATCTGATTGGTTTCAATTTGAACTTTTAAAGTAATTATCCTTTTTGTTTTTCTTAAATTTTAAATGATTCCAGTCTAATGTGGCTGTAAAATTTTGAGTATCCTTTTTTTCTTTTAATTTTTTTATTGTTTTAAACTCAAAATGAAGCATTTTAAGATTGTTTTGTTTTTGCTTATTGGGGAAAAATGGTTTTGCAAGATCAACCGTTATGTTTAGACGGCACTTCCAGCGCATTTGAACCTCAAGTTGAATGCATTAAAAATAGATTTGAGAGTCTTTAGATGGAGAATAACCTCCTAGATGTTTTCTACTTGTTAGTATAATGAACCATTCCAAATGTACACCAGTACCAGCCAAAGTAGAATAGAACGAGTCCAGTTCACTGTGTAAATATCACACTGTAGCCAAACAGTCACCGGGCACACAAACTCGCATTTTGTGTGTCTTTCTATCCACTTTGTTGTATATACACACAGACGTCAGACAAATTTAATACTTTAAACATTCCCAATTCAAATATGTTCCAAAAATGGCCTAATTTTTTCTTTTTTTGTGTGTGTGTGTAGAACATGACATGTCGTACACTGTGGTTCCAGCTTTTTGCCTTCTTCTTTCAACACATGGACTTTAGGTTTAAAATAATAATAAAAAAAAGATTATCCAAGCAGATGAGTTAGACTTTAAACACACTTAAGAGGTCAATTTATAGAGCGAGTCAACCAGTTTGAGATCGTCTGATATTTCTTGCTTATAGATTAACATTAGCATTTAAACTAAGTATGAAAATTTAAAGAAGTAGATTTCTAAGAAACGCTCCAGGATTTGATTTGAAGTTTTGTTTTTCTTTAAAGCCTGTCATGATGTTAGCCTTGTTAACGTTTACACATCCGATTGCCTCCACAGTTAGCAGACTGTTAAACGATGAAAAAAATTTGGGACACAAATGCAGACAAAATGATGTGCTAGCATCAGTAGGAGTCAACTTCCACTCCTCACCCTCCTCCGTGTGAGTTACCCGGCTGGTCCGAGTGTATCTGTGCATCTTCATCGCCTCAATTGCTTGTTGTTTTTTTTTTTTAAATGGAGAATCGATGTTCGAATGTGGAGAAATAAACTAACCAGTGCCTTTTCAAGTCAGATTGAGGGTGGAGTAGAAGAAGGAATGAGAATGGATTGAGAGGGAGGGAGAGTGTAAATTGGGGATTAGGTTTTTTGAGTGTGTCGACGTGCCATATAAAGCCTTAGAAATGAATCCCAACTCCTGCCTCCCTCTCCTCCAAGTCGGACCCATAGATTTCTGAACGCTGATTCCTACCCGGAGGATTTCTCTCTTTTTTCATTTGTGTCTTTTTCTTTGTTTGTGGAATAACTCGTTTTATTTCTTTCCTCTTTTCTATATGAATTCTTGTCGGTTTGGTTCCTTTTTTCAGTTTAGCTTTAGATTATTTTTCAGAAGGGATTTTAATCCACATGCTGTTTTATTTTTTTGACTTCTGTTACTTGACAACAAGCACGTACAAGAACTGTCTGAAACTGGTGCATCGTCTCACTTTTCACGCACACAATTCACACCATTTTTTTTTTTTCCAAAACTGAATATATGTATACAAATATATAAAAATATAGACATCTATATATATATACTGTATCTTCATGGCAACTGTAACTTCTTGGAAGTTTATGGTCACATGTAACAGAATAAAAGCAAATAACATATTAGTATCTTTTGTTTGTGTCTGGTATGATGGCAGACGAGAGTAAATGTGTCGAAAACATCTGAAATTAAAAACTTGACTCAAATTAGATTAAATCTGACCATTGTATTGAAAAAAAAGAGTGGGGATGGATCAAAAGTGGACGATCAACTGTCACTTAAATATTTGGTGAAATCAAATTGAAGAAAAACAACAGTGAATACACTTTTGCAACGTTTAATTTTGAAAGTCAGAGCTTTTTTATTTGCGCAATGCAATGTTAAATATAGCAATATAGACTTGAACGCTCTGTAGTCGGGCAATATGGAAAATCTGGGTCCAAGGAGGCTTGGAATGCTGGCTTTGCTGTGTGGAATTTGCATGTTCTCCCTGTGTATGTATGGGTTTACGCCGGATACTCCGGTTTCCTCCCACTTTCCAAAAACATGCATGATAGGTTGATAGGCCATCATGAAACTGCACCTAGGGATGAGTGTGGATGGTTGTGTGTGTGGCCCTGTGACAGATTGGTGACCTGTTCGGGATGTACCCTGCCTTTTTATCCCCTGCCAGGATAGGCTCTGGCACCCCCTCGACTGCGTTAGGGATAAGCAGTTCAGAAGACTAAAAGAAACACTGTATTGTATAGCCTTATGAATTATAAGTGTAATGCAATCTATTTACCACCAGATGACAACATGGAGCTGTAGCTGGGTTTAACCATGTAGAATCAGTAAGGGTTCTTTTCTCTGCTTAAAACTCCATACATGTCTTCTGTTGTTGTATCATCACATGTATTTAAAGTTGTCAGTAATCTAGATTTGAATACAAGTTAAATTTAAGATGTGATTTGCATTGAGAAAACCTCATCTTGCTTATTGATGGTTCAGATTATGACTCATCATTACATTTAAATGAACTACTCACAACAAATCACTGACTGCTTCTGAGTTTTAACCAAGGATTATATTTTTATCACATCGGATTAAGATGGAAAAAATGAAACTAATGCTTAAAGAGGCTCGTAGATTAGACAGCTATTGTCTCCTAACATCTGTGAAAGTGATGTTAGGGTTTTCTTGTGTAATTTTTTTCCTCAGGAGAGGACAGACTTGGATGAAGCAGATCTGTCCTTCTTGTCCCTCTGAGATAAGAACCATTTGATATCAATCTCAATACCGGAGCAGAAAAAGAAAAGTGAGGGAGATTAAGAATGTAAAAATGAGAAAACGGGAGAAAGTGGCATTAAGTCCCCCCAAAAAATATTTCACTAAGTACAGCTGGTATCTTCTCCCACTCCTCCTTCATCCTTTATATCCTCCAATCATCGTCTCTGTCCTCATCTTGCAGATATTAAATATGGTTGATGCTGAAGCTGACTGGGTGAGATGTGACTGTTGCTAGGAGACATCCTGGAGACTAGCCCCAGCTTTCCCTTAAGGATGGAGAGATAGAAAGAAAGAATCACAATGAAGGTCGAGACAAACAGTGTTAATAAAGACTTAAATTGGACACTAATTGTGAAGAAACAAGATGATGGGAGGAATTTAGGACGAGCACACATTTCATATGCAAAGTTTCCAAAACTAGAAAAAGCCATTTTAATGTATGAATAATCTTTAGTTTTGCTTTGCTCAATTCCATTGAAATTCCTTCAATATAATCATAGAGATAAAGAAAAACTGTAAAAAAAAAATTGCCCTCTGGGACCAATAAAGTTTTCTGATTCTAGAGATGTTTTGCTCGTTATCTAAAACTTTTATTTGTTTGTGCAGTTTTTGGTTGAATAAACCACCTGAAATAGAGACAATAAGAACCATAAGCAATCAATGATTTGTCAATGACTTTTTGGACTGTTATTACAGTGTATTACCCTGACACGTGACCTGTTACTACATGGACTCTGCAATGGCACTCAAAACGCTTTACAGTGTAGCTCACAATCACCCATTCACACACACATTAATAACTGATGGGGATGCTGCCATGCAAAGTGTGAACCACCACCAGGAGCAATTGGGAGTTCGGTGGCTTGCTCAAGGACACTTCTGAATGACCTCCAGGCAGGGGATTGAACCGGCAACCCTCCAGTTACAGGGTGGTCACCCTACACACTGAGCCAACCATGTTTTGCCGCAACAATACAAAGTACATATGTGAGCTGAAAGAGGTGGAGAACAAAGTTTAAGCTGTGATAGAAGAGTTTGGGTTTAAATGAAAGGAAAGTTATTGCCTGAAAGATGAGTTTGGAACTACCTGGCAGGAGGCCTAGAGGAGTAACAAAGAAGAGGTTTACCAATGTAGAGAAAGTAGTTTGGGTGATTGAAGAGGATGCAGTAAGAGTTAGATTGGTGTTTTTCAACCTTTTTCATGCTAAGGTACATTTTTCCATTGAAAATATTTTTTTCATAATGTCTCAAAAACATGTAGAAATACAATTCGCAAGCTGAGGTATTTTTTTTTTCTGGGATTGAGGGGGTGGACAACAGGATGGAACAAAAAAGCAGAGGAGAATAGTGGGTTGCTTTGGTTACACAACAGCACTGCCTGTCTCCTAATAAAATGACAGTTTTTCCTACTAATAAACATAAGATGCTTTAATCCATTTTTTATTTCACATGAACACTGTGACATCAACCAAAAAGTTTTTAGGAGCTACCGGTAGATCACGATCACCGAATGAGGTGAGGTTAAATGGATCATTTCCCACAAAACGCCTGATGATCTCTCATGGTACATTGAGTTAGATGGTAGAGTCAAATGAAGAGCATTAAGATTGCCTTTAAAGAATGCTGTGTTACGTCATATTAAAGAACTGTATTTGCCAGTAGGTCTAAATGGGTTAACAGACATATAATGAGGTAATCCGCAGTGTTTGCAGAGCAGTGAGGCTGGGGAGGTTGCACAGGGTGCTTGCTCAGCGTTGTGTTTATCCCCCTGTGGAATCAGCAGAGCATAAAAGAAGTGCTGCAGCGAGCCGCTCTCATTCACAACTGGATTAGTGGAGCGATTAGCTGACTTTTTATAATGATCTTTTTTTTTCCTACACTGAACAGACACGGACATACTACAAGTTAAACTTGTGAAATCCTCCCACACGACCAGCTCGTTGTAAAAACAGTGAAAAAAGAAATGATTAATTATTGAAGTCATGCATCAATGTGCACATGTTTCATTGACATTTGCTTTCAGTTATTTGTTGTGCAAATATTACAAGCTTACATAATCCTAATGATGATTTCTGAAGTAAACGTCTTATTTGCTTCATTTTAATTCTCAAAATGTTACGAAGTTAGAACTGAACTGTTTTGCTGTTCCTTCTTTTTCTCCCCTTCATTTCTATGCATATCATGGATGATGACTTATTTCCCTCATGTCCAAGTTGGCAGAGCTGATGCTAATTTTGGAAAAAAGGATTGCCGCAAGGAACCCCTAAATACAGATGACTCCCTTCTTTTTAGCACTTTCTGGACATGAAACATACTCCATTTTCCAAATGATCCTTGTACGGTAATTACATTGTATCTTTTTTACTTGTTATGAAAGCCGGAAATGTGTATCATTTTGGGGGTAAACAGTCATCATGATTAGTTTAATCTGTGCATTGAAAATAGGATAATTTCATTCATAAAGGTACCACTAACTGAGATGACCGGTGGTCTCCAAATAGTTAGATGTTGTTACCCACCATCTGGTTCTGTGTTGCACACGATATTTAACATTCACATGTAAAATGATTCATTAAATACATCAATAATAACGACTTTAGTGAAGGTTTTTATTGAACTGCAGTACATCAGATGTCATGAGTAGAAAGGCTGGAAAAAAGCTTTAACATACTGTTTGGAGAAAGAATATCCATTCATCCATGAGTTTAGCCATATCCTTATTCTTCTCCTTTTAATATTTCCCTTCAGGGGTCGCCACAGCAAGTCCGTTTCTTCCATCTAATCCTGTTTCCTGCATCCTCTTTGGTCATGCCAACTATCTTCATGTCTTCCTTCACTGTATCCATCAACCTCCTCTTTGGTCTTCCTCTAGTCCTCTTTCCTGGTGGTTCCAAACCCAGCATCCTTCTTTTGATGTACTCTCTCTCTCTTCTCTGTACATGTCCAAACCATCTCAGTCTGGCCTCTCTGACTTTACCTTCAAAACCTCTAACATGTGCTGTTCCTCTGATCCTGTCCATCCTGGTCACTTCCAGAGAGATCCTCAGCATCTTCATCTCTATCACCTTCATCTCTGCTTCTTGTGTGGCCAGATCCCGTATCCAGCTAGTCTTAATCCAGTTAAAATTGAGTGATCATTTCTAACAGAATTTTGGTGTGAATATTAATTGAATATTTCCTAATGTACTGTTTACATCCTATCACAGCTTCTCCAAAAGCTTAACTACTTTCAACTTTGTTTTTTTTGTTTTTTTATATTAATGTTTTTGCCTCACATTTCAGCCATCAGAAATATGTTGTCGGGCCATGTTGTCGGGCCAAGTAAGTCAACACAATTTGGCTGGAGGCCTTCAAAATTTGTTCTGCAGACTCTTTGTACATTTCCCCCCAACCGATCTGACTTTAAGCTGAATTTTCTGAGCTTAAACTACATTTCCATATTCATACATACTGACTGGATGGTCAGAGCGTACAGGCTTAAGCTAGCAAAGAACATGGGTGGTGGATCATGAAAATGGAAGTATTGTTTTGTTGGTGTGAAGCTATTATCAGCCCACAATCACCAAAAGAGGGGGCGGTGCGGGGGGGGGGCAGGACATATTTGTTGTCAGATTTACTTTCAAGGCCTTTTAAAAATGAACTTTTCAAAAAAAATTGAACAGAGTAAAAAATCCAGTAGAATGGGACATCTTTTGAAAACATACGGACATTGAAAAGACAGGCTGGATTTTGAGGATTCGTGAGGAGATGGAAAGAAATTTTATCTTCAAGTAATTTAATATTTGGTGGGTACAATGTTTGTCTAGCTCATATTGAATTCTTGTCGTCCCTCATGATAGTTTTGCGTGTGATGGCCGTAGCTACAGTACTCAGAGACATGCTCACCACTAGTTGTTTTGTTAAGGTTATATTGTAGTTATTGCAGCATCAAAATCTGGTTATTGATGGACTGATTGATTGAGTTCTGTTTATCCTGGTCTTCAGCAGGACACGCTCCACCACAGATAAATTAAACTAGAATTTAAACCAAGCTCGCCATTGTTCTGATTTTAAGCTTACCATAAAGTCTTTCTTTCTGACTGGATTTTTGTGGCTGCATTATTAAAGCACAGTGCTATTAATAGACAAATCACTTTCATACTGCAGCTGATTTGTTTCATGTTTGAGTCGATGGCCTCCTTTTTTAATTTTGGACAAATTCAGATTTAATTTTCTGTGAATTTCTTTCTATAACAAAGAAGTCAGTGTCCCTTTTTTATTTTTATCCCACTGGGGATTTAACTCTACTTCATAATATGACCAAATGTACGTATTAAATCCACAGTAATCGCTAGATTCCTATGATGTTCCTTCAAACCTAAGAGCAGTCCATCATTCCATATGGCCACTGCCTACCAACTCTTTTTTCTTGTACTGATGGCACGGAGGGTAGATGGAAAGTGGAGCTGCTGGTACCAGCAGAGGGTGGAGGATGGTGTTGCAGCAATCAAAAAGAAAGACAAGCGATGACTCAGAGATTTTGATGTGCTGCCTTCTCTGGTTCCCTGCCTCACTGTCTGCGTGGCAGACGATATGCTGACTCCTCACCACCTCATCAGACACTTATGCTGGTATCTATTTGCTATTAAAACTCCAAGCCATGACCTAGACTTAGATTCTTTTCTTGGACATGCACCGAAACCTTACGTTCGTGTGGGTTAGTACCGTGTGTATGCAGCACAGAGAAAAAGCAAGAGGAGAAAACAGATTATTTAGCAGTTTCTCATTTTGTAGTTTATGTTGATTTAGCAACACATGGAGATCTTAATTTTACAACTGTCACAAAATGACTATAAAACTATTAGGTGACCAAATTTTGAGTTTGACGTGCAAATAAATGAGGCTTTAAATTGTTTGTTGATTAATAACTGAGGCTTTTTGTTCTTGTAGGTCAAACTCACTCATCTATGTCTCTGGACTATATTGGATGTAAGAAAAGGCTTTTGTGTAAAATGTCAGGCTTTCAACACAATTTGTAATCAAGAATGATTCAAATTACTTAACTACTTTTTTTTTTTTTTTTTTTTTTACAATTTGTTGTTCCGTTCCGTTGTCTTCCATTTAACTGAGGCTGGGTTGCAGGGCCAACAGCCTCAGACGGGAAACTCAAGCTTCTCTCACACCATTCCTATCTTCCAGTCACCTGGAAGGATCCCGAGGTGTTCCTTGGCCAGCTGTGAGACATAGTCTCTCCAGCAGGTCCGGGGTCTGCCTCTGGGTCTCCTCCCGGTGGGACATGCCTGAAACACATCGCCCAGCGAGGCATTCAGGATCCATCCTAACTTGATGCCCGATGCACCTAATCTGTTTTTCTCAACCCAAACAAGCAATGTCTCTCCTCCGAGCTCCTCCCGGATGGCAGAATTCCTCACTCTATCTCTGAGTGAGAGCCCAGCTACCCTGCGGAGATTGTAATATTTTGAAATTATGTCACACAGTTATTTGTTCATTAAGTTTTCTTGATTTTTTTGATACAGTATGGTGTTTCTTTTGATCTGTCGTTCTGGTTGTTTCATGTCTATTTCTATGGGTTGTAACTTTTCTGGGAGGCTTTTGTGCAAACTCGACATTTCTTTGTATTTATTTTCCTGACATTTGAGATGGCTTCCACTCAATCAATTCATGTCTGGTACATTTGTGCTAGTACTACTACCCATCTACTGTAACTCTGCTGAAATCAACACATTTCTATGGAAAAATTACACTGAGCAATGGGATGTGTGTTTATTATTGTTGTGGAATTTTCTTAATTGGATGTCACATTAATGAGAAAAGAAAAATAGATTTTTTTAAGTAAAAAAAGATTAAATGCTGCAGCATTGGAAGTTTATGCAAACCAAATAAGTTCAAGATTTGACTGAACACACATGTTTTAAGGACCTCCGTTCTTAGGTTAAGCTTTCTTTTTGCCAGGCTGGGTGTCTCATTCTGATAACCTATGCAAATTTGATTAGGCTGAACATTATGTATGATAGGCTAATAAATTATCAATGGGTTGAACAAACGTAATATGTTGTTATCTTGTACCTGCAACTTGCTGGACAGAGGCTGTATTGTTAGGATTGAGTTTGTAAAATGTATGTTTGCTTGTCCTTGAGTGTCTTGGAGTCGGTGTGAACAGGCTGGAAAAGTATTCTCACACCATGGATGTTAGATGTCTTGTTTCAACACATCACGTTAATTAAAGACACCCATTGTCATTGAGATGTTTTCAAAGTGAAAATTAATCTTACTTAATCTTACATTTTCTACTACAATTATCTAACATGATGTAAGATTTCGTCTCTGTCAGTGAACACTGTAAGCTGACAGCCAATGGTAGACTGGTTCAGTAAGAGAGGAAGATGTCACTGTGGGAGAGAAGGTTAAAAGAGGACACTGCTGTGAGCTTTTGGACTGTGGAAGCTTTTTATTACCGGAGCACCAGATGCTTCTGCCGCCCTCGGGAGAACAGGAGTGAGATAAGTCAGAAGCAATAACAATTTTAAAGAAACAGACTATTATTTTGATTGAATTGGAACATAAAAAATAGGTCCTATTATTTGAACTAATAAAAGGAAAAGTCTATTTTCTTTGTAAGAGCATAGATATAAAAACAAACTTACTGCATATATACCGTATATACTTAAAAAAACATCCTAGAATTTATGTGAAGGCTCATGATGAAAGAATATGTAATTTTGAAGGTTGCAGGGACAGCTGTAATTAAAGCGGAGGATCTCTGAATTCTTGTATATAGTGGTCATTTTCTAGGCATCTGTAGTCCATGGAGATTCCTTTCTAATCTAATCTGGTAAGAAGGGTTACAGAGCAGATCCCTGGTGGAGTTCCACCTTCACTCTGAACTCCTGTTTCATCTACAGCACACCTCACCTCTGTCTTAATCATACAAGTCTACATCGCTCTGAAATGATTTCCCTGACACTCCAGACATGCAAACAGAAGCTAGTGTCTTTCTTTACGAGCCGCAAGACGAAATAAATACAGAAGATTTAGTCATTAAAGGGGGTGTCTAGTGCTTTTGTGGGGTTATAATTGTTGTAGAATTTTCTTAAAAATATGTCACACAAATGAGACGTAAAAAATATAATTTATTGAAGTAAAAAAGATTAAATGCTGCAGCATAGGAAGTTCATGCAAGCCAAAGTTCAACAATTTGACCAAACACACATGTTTTAAGGACCTCCGTTGTAAGGGTGGGCTTCACTATGTCTAGGACGGATGTCTCATTCTGATAGGCTATGCAAATTTGTTTGGGCAGAACATTATGTATGACAGGCTAATAATTTATCCATAGCCTGAACAAACTTAATATGTTGTTATCTTGCATCTGCAACTTGCTGGACAGAGGCTGAATTGTTCGGATTTAGTTTGTAAAATGTATCTTTGCTTGTCCTTGAGCGGCTTGGAGTCTGTTTGAACAGGCTAGAAAAGTATTCTCACATCATGGATGTGAGATAGATGTCTTGTTTCATCACACCCATTGTCACTAAGATGTTTCCAAAGTGAATATTAATCTTGCTTAATCTTAAATTTTCTACCACATAGTGTAATTCTTATCTCATAGCCAATGATGGTTGTCGATACCATCTTATTGATACTAGTACTCTTATCAATACCGCTTCTTGATATGGTATCTTATCGATACCCTTATCAGAGTAAAAACAAGTAGAGGAAGACAAACAAACTATGTGGATGAAACCAGACCTTTTATTTTGAAACAAAATATTAACTTAACTTCCTTTACATTAATTGTTTTCATTTGTTTTACATTGGTTGGTAGCATCTACATTGTTTGTTTGTCTTCCTCTACTTGTTTTTACACTAAAAAAGTATCGATTTGAGTATTGATAAGATTCGGGTCAGTAAGTGGTATCAATTAGAGTACTAGTATTGATTAGATGGTATCGATAACTATCCCTACTCATAGCAAATATAAATAATCATGATACCTTTTGTTAACGCAGAAAAGGCTTGTAAATTCAATCATTAAGACACCATTTTTGACACTGTGAATTCCCCCCTCCACCTGCTTACAGCTAACTCCCACCATTTGGATGTGCACAACACAGGGTAAATCTCGCTTGAGATCATGTGACCAGAACTTGTTTTCTGCTGCAAAATAACATCCTGCTTATATTTGAATGTGGGCGTGGCTGAGAACAAAATCCATGGTCAAGAAAAACCTGACATCTGAATAGTACCCGGCAGAGCTCGCAAATTGATCAAACATGAATTATTGAAATATTTATGAAAATCTTTAGTATTAAGTAATATTACCACAGTATTGTTTGTGTCAATTAGGAAATAATATTTTGATGTTACACTCAAACATAATGCTCCACAATATCATACCACCCCCTTTTTAAGGACGTGACACAAAAAAACTTTGCCAAATAAATTGGGCTATTTTTTATTTTGCTTTCTTTTCTTTCTCTTATTAGTTAGTTTTTAAAAGATGATTCTCAACTGTCATATTAAGTATTTAAAATAATATTTAATGCAACTGGTTAACGTTTAGAGGTGGCTATCATCAGACATGCAGACTAACAATTTCTCACAATAACCTCGCTGTGTCCAAACCAGCCAATCAGGCGTTTTCATTGAACACCAAGGATTAGCAGGCAATTGTTCTTTACCTTCTCAGGGGCCCACCGAGCTCTCACACTGCATCAAAATCCCACGAGTCGATGCTCAGTTAGTCTCAATTAAAAGTTTAGGCCTAAATAATCTGATCTGACTAAATGTAAAAAAAAAGGATTTGATTTCTTGTTTTTGCTACTAGAATAACTTATTTTTATTCTTCAACTTTACATTTTCTTCAAATTCACATTGCAAAGCGCATCAAGTTGGAATCAACGTTGATTCCATTGATATGTTTGTTCTCATGTCTGTTTAATCACTCTCTGAAGGGATTCAAAAACCACAGCTAGGTAAGTCAGAGAATGATATAAAGGATAAAAAAACATCTCTGATTTCCTTATTTTGTCATTGACTAAAATCTAATCGTTGATTCATTACCCATGAATTACTTATATCTGGGTTAAAATGACCCAGCTGCTCCATGTGTTTATTTTCTGAGATGTTCAGAAAGGATTTGAGTGGCTGCGAAGCTGCTTATAGATGAGCCTTGGCACTTCACTGTTCATGGCTAATGGATTCACGAGTGATTCTGTAAATAGGCCATGGCACATGAGCAGGCCAAAGGCAGCAGCTCGGACATGAATAATGCACCAGGGTAAATTCAAAAATTACTTACGGCATCTAGAAAGTTGAAACTCTATTTTTTAGGTGAAGTTGGAAGCAGAACCTGATGTGTGTTGAATTTTTGTGAGCCTTAAATTAGTTATGACATCTTTAAAGCTTCAAGGACAACCTCATCATGCAATGATTTTAATCCCTACTTGACATTTCAAATGATAATGTTAATCATTTTGGGAAAAGTCTCTGCCAACTCGTGTCGCAGATTGATGTCGGCACGGTGAAGCTAGCTAACAAGAGCCTGTTATCCCGCTGCCAAGCAACCAGTGTGGTGACACACTGACATGACAGAGGGGAACGGGGTTACACAGCAGCTCGATGGAACAAAACAGAGCTTTGAGTGAGAGGGTTCTCTCCTACTGTGAACCTATTTTAAGCACTGTCAAATCTGCCAGCAGAAAAATACCACTGAGCTGTTTCATGACAGTTTGTGGTAAATATAAGACGAGTTTAAAGCTTTAAAGCTTGTTTGCAACAAAATGTTACATAATCACGTGTACGCACAACAAAATAATACTGATTATGGCCAAAAAAGTTAATCATTATACATTGTGATAGTATTAATATATTAATAAAAAATTACTTTACAGGTATTGAGCAATGATTCAAATCTCAAAAAGTTAGAATCTGCTTTAAAATGTCAGTTTAAAGCTAAATCCGAGCACTGCTGCTGAATTATTTTTAGCCCGTAAAAGTCTTTATCTTTGTTTTAAAATGACTTTTAAAAAGTGACACAGCTTTTAATTGTCAAAGTTATGATAATTTTTGTCAAAAGAAAATGTCACTATTTAAAAATCTAGAAGTCTGTATTACATAACCAGGCAGAGACATAAGGTTGTGATGCAACGCTGGATAAAATCTGTGGACCACAGCTGGAAGCTCCACACAGAACCGGAGAGGTGAATTGGAAAGGAGAGAAATGATGCATTTGATTAGATGTAACCTTTCAGTGGCAATATTCAATACTCTTCCTCCCTTCGAGCCTGCTCCCTGCTGCCTGCCTTTTCTCTCTGCTCATTACGCAACAGGGGTTTATGCTATTTTATGTCATGTTAGTTAAGTATTTATCAAGCCTTTTCTGCCAGCTTGGAAAGGCAGGCAGCTGTTTTTTTTTTTTTTTTGCCTTATCCACTACCCCTACGTGTGCCATGCTTAAGTGTTTTTTTCCTGCCGTTCATTGAGTGTTGGCAGGGTATGGTGTTCCTAAATCAGCTGCACATGATGTTTTAGCTAACACTCCATTTTGATGCACCATAACCTCTTGTTCCTATGACGAATGTGCATCACTCCTCTCTGATGTAAGCACAAATCCTGCCGCACATCATCTCAAGACAAGCCGAGACAGAAAATCAAACGTGAATCGTTAGAGCTCCTCCACTATCACAATTCACTGTCACAAGTTTCACAAAGGCACTGTGTGATGAGAATCCCATCTGGCAGATCAAACTCAAATCCCCATTGTGTATTGTGACGGGAGACAGAGAGCGTGGGCTGGGATCCAGTCTGTCGGGAGACCAGTGGATTACAGCCATCACAGCCTTGTCAGCAGTGTCATTCGCTGGAGGGCAGAGCAGTGAGTGAAAAGGTAAAACTCATCGATGAGCTGCTGAAGTCAAGTTATGAGAGCAAAAATACCTTTCAAGAAAACAAATATAAGCACAGAATAGTGTAAAGAATTTGTTCCAATATTGTGCCAGAAAGACAAAAAAGAATTATGCTTTATCAACTTCAAATTGGATGCTGGTCAGACCCTTTCTGGGCAAATGATCTTATTTTATTCTGCTGTAGAACAACACTGAGTAAGTTATAAATATTTCCATTAAATATTGGATCTGAAATAGACTCACTTTGGAATCATTTTGCCAAATTGATTTACCCTCCCTTGTTTGTTCACTTGAAGGAACAGTGACTGGCTCCCTTTACAATTCAGTGTTGGACTAAGCTGTTCAGACAATGGAGGGATGGACATGCAAGATGTCTTATTGAATGTATCATGGGATGGGAAAATGATGAGTGGGTAAAACTGAACTGTGCACGCTCAAACTAAAATATACCGGAATGCTAGCAACAAGTTATTTAACTGTTGGAAAGTTACTTCTCTGTTCTTAAAATACTATATGGAAAGAAATGCCCCTTTGAGATCGATTGCAGTCATCTGAGAACCGTCACATCTGTCGTGATGGTGATTAAGGGGGTAAGTAGGACCCAGATGCACAGCCAGTTTTAACCAGCTTATTGGAGGTTGTGGGAGTGCAGAACCATACAGAACTCAGCAGGCTGATGGACCACCCTTGAAAGGACAGCAGGATGAGGGTCTAGACGTGGAGGGACAGCAGGATGAGGAACCAGACGTGGAGGGAAAGCAGGGTGAGTGACCTGATGTAGAAGGACCGCAAGACAAGGGGCCAGACATGGAGGGACAGCAGGATGAGGGACTTGATGTCGAGGGACCTCAGGATGAAAGACTAGACGTGGAGGAACCGCAGGATGAGAGACCAGACGTGGAGGGAAAGCAGGGTGAGTGACCTGATGTAGAAGGACCGCAAGACAAAGGGCCAGACATGGAGGGACAGCAGGATGAGGGACTTGATGTACAGGGACCACAGGATGAAAGACTAAACGTGGAGGAACCACAGGATGAGGGACCAGACGTGGAGGGACAGCATCATGGCTGCAGTAGGAGTGCATTACAGCAGCACCACAGATGAGGATTCAGTGCTCTGACCCATCACTAAAGGAAACCAGGGTTTAATTAATCCAGTTCTTAAATAATCATGGTGAAGATGAGACATAGTTGGAGACATCAGTGAGAGGCAGTTGGGACCAGGGGTGCAGAATTAGGACAGAAGAATCATGACAAAATCATAGTCATGCATCAAAGGAAAAAACAGCAATTGCAGTACTTATTGAAAATGGGTAAGGAACTGTTCAACGTGTTTTTAGAGAGACAAAATTGGCTGGATGTAATCTGCAATTAGTTTAATTTTTGTGTAAATCAAATTAAAGAAAAAACAACAGTAAAACTCAGGTTTTTGTTTGAAAGTGAAAATAAGAGCATTTTCACAAACTATGCAAGTGGAATGCAAAGAAATTTGACTGATCAGCTAGATAGACTTTAAAAAAATGATTAATCAACGAGATCAACCAGACTCAATAAGTTCAATTTCCTATGCGGTGCAAAGATTGGGCTCTTGCCAAATTGGTTAATCTGAAAATCTTTTATGATGCAAGCTTACAAATATCATCATTACAATTTGTTTGCAATTTCTTTTATTGTAATTAAAGCTGGCCTGTTCTACATTCCTCATTCAGAAGTGGGACTATTTTGATCTTCATCAATAAAAAGACACATGGCTGGAAGTGAAATAACCTTTATTAGAAATGTAAGTTCAACACCTATTACTTTTATTAAACCAAATTTAATATAAAAGTATTTCTACTCAACCAGGCAAGAAACTTTCTGCTTTTTGTCTCATTAATTTCAGTTTCAGCTCACCAATTTATCTTAGTTTTGCAAGAAAGAGCAAAGGTGTTAAGCTCGGGGATGTGCCATCTAAGGAAAGGTTAAAGAAAGCAGTAAACTGTCATTAATAATTAAAACAGCCATTTCAGTAAGCAATATCTCCTTACAGCCTGCAGCCATATCTTTGCAGGTGAAAACAGTGTTGTCTCTATTCAGCAGAAGTCATCTGTATTTGATCTTTGGCCAATGCTTCTGACCTGAAATGCTCCTCTACCAGGGAATCGACACCAATTTAGATGAAAATGAAAACCAGTTTATAAGATAATGGCTTTAGCCTAAAATGCTAACGAGCTTTCTTCCCGCCACTATCCTTATGTCAACTTCATGAATGGAACATTGCAGTGGTGGAATATTCACCACCACACTCTGGAGACAAATGCCTTCCCTAGCCACTTGAGAGTCACAACTACGGTCCCATTTGCATTTGATGGTCTCATTAACCAGCCCATTAGAGAGGCTCGCTAGGGAGGCAATTTACAGTCTGGTGGCCCCGAGATGCATTTCTGCACTGCTTTGCCAGGTGACCTTGGAAAGAAGATTTTTCCTCTTGATTGAGAATTCATACATTGTTTTTTAAGAACACTGCTGATTAGAGGGGTTGTTAGGTCTCATTCGCAGTAAGGGAAACTCCTGAAAACCCAAATGGAAAGAAAAAAAGAAGTATTGCAGCTGGGTTTTGTACACACAAGGTGGAGATAAAAAGGTCTTCCGATGGAATATCTGGATTCAATTCAATTTTGTCAATAGATAGGTGGTTGAATTAATTTTTTTCGTCTTCTGAACTGCTTGTCCCTGACGGCGTTATGGGGGTGCTGGAGCCTTTACAGGCAAGAGGCAGCATACACCCCGAACAAGTCACCAGTCTGTCGCAAGGGCACAAACACACCCGTTCCTATGTGCAATTTCATAGTGGCCAATCAACCTAACATGCATGTTCAGTTTTATTTTTACATAGCTGTCTCCTTTTACAATATATGTAAAGATTATTCAGTGATAAGCAACAAAAAAAATGTATTGTCTTGAATTTGATCTCATGAGAATTCAGGTATATACAGTATTTAAAGACTGAAATATTTTGGGATTACCACAAATATCTATACTGACTATCGTAAGGCGTGTTTCACATGGTCGTCATGAATTTAGAAAATGGGACATTTTATTTCTGAGTTGTTTTTAAAAACTTTGTATCTAATCAAGTGCAACTTCTAATCCACATGTTTTTAAAATCAGAGATTCAGGGTTTACTTTAACTTCTGATCTCTGTTGTCTTTCATCTGTGTGCTTTGATGTCTGATGATTAATAATTAGCACAATTTCAGTTAGAACCTTCATTAAAAGTTTAATCAGTAAATCTTTTGCTCATGATCTCACACTATCACAAACATTAGAAGAAAGCAACTTGTGACTAGATCATTTGCACTTGTGCCTCAAATGAGCACGTTCACATTTTACAGCCCGTGGAATCACAGGAAATTTAATGCTATTCTTTGCTTTTTTTATTTTACATAATAGTTCTCACATTTCCTGTTTTCCTCTGAATCAGGTACTCATGGACATTTGATGAATAAACGACCATCTGCCTATCTTTAAAACTCTTAGAAATGCACTGTTGTATTTCATTTATGTCAGCAGCTTCATCAAGTTTAATGAAAATGTGTGATGTTTGAGAAAACATCAGCTGGAAACTATTTCATAAAGTTTATTTGTTTCCAAAAATAAATGTCATTAAATTGTTTAGATAAAATAGTCATTTACATATACCAGTGTTCGGAAATACTTATTAAAGCCTTTTAACTTGTCTGTCCTCTTACTTTCTCAACTTTTCAGAAGATTGGGATACTTTAATGCATGTTTTTCAAAGCTTCAAAACTGATCACATCAGCCTTCAGTTTTTGCTGAATAGATTCCAAATCAACAAAGTGTGCCTTGATGTCTTTACAATTAGTTCTGCTGGACAAAATAAATGACAATAAAACTTCTGTTCATGGGCTGAAAGGTGGCCTTACAGCGACAAGGTCGGGATTTGAGTCCCTGGTGGAGTCCTAAAGCTCGGGACAATGTCCTTTCTGTGAGGAGTTTGCATGTTCTCCTCGTATCCATGTGAGTTTTATCCAGGTACTCCAGTTTTCTCCCACTCTCCAAAAAAACATACATGTTAGATTTATTGGCCACTATGACATTGCCGCTGGGAATGAGTGCGTGTGTGGCTCCGCAGCAGACTGGCAACCTGTTCAGGGTGTACCCTGCCTCTTTTCTGGGATAGACTCCGGCACCCCCTGCAACCTCGTTTGGTATAAGCGGTTTCAAAGAGGAAAGTTCTGTACATGTTGTTTTTCCAAGCTGATAAGATTGTTTTGAGAATAAAATATTATTGTGTTGTGGAATAATTCAGACAGACCTTTTCTAAAGGCTTCAGTGTATGTAAAATCCAAATTGTGTTTGTAGACATTTGAGACATTAAGTCTGGGTTTGGAGCCTAAGTACTCATTTCTAAAAGCAGATTTTTTCAAAATAAAACTAATAAACCAGAAAATAGTGAGTTTTTTTTTTTATGAACGAATTTTTCAACATAACCACAGATGACATATTTGTGGGGAGTAAATATGTTTACATTAAAGTCTTCTACATGTTACAAACATGATCACATTTCATCTTAATGCCCACTCTGTAAAGCGTTGCTTACCAATTCACAATAAAAAAGTTGCTTTTCTACGCTCTAGTTTAGCTTTCACAGAATTAAATTTAACCGTCATACCTCCAGCATGATGTTCTTGTGCTAAATGAGCTTGTTTTCGTTTTTTACATTAAATCAGTTAGTCACAATGACCTCTTTAAGTTTGATAAAAACACAGCTCGATATCGTCACTGGGCTTGTAGTTCTTATCATAAGTGAGAGATGTTTACATCTTTATGTAAATGTAATGAAAGAGTGCAGGAAGTGCAGAGGCGTTTAATCTATAACACTTATATATTTGTGCAGGACTTGAAAGTCTTCTACAGCTTGTAAAACAAGACAATTTGTGGCAGGGTAGGCAGAACTGAGCTGAAGATTTGCATAATTTAAAGTCATTAATAAATGGGGCATTCAATAGAGTTTATATTGTAGATAAGTGGTTTAGCTCGGGGCAAGTGTACGGATGGAAAGTGAACATGGGTCACCATGATAAATACCTCTAGTCTTCAGAGTTAACCAGATGACATAACCAGTTTGTTACGGGTCATCAGTTTCTAATGTTCTGAGTGGGCCAAAGGGCAAAAAGAGTCAGAGTGCACATCACTGGCTGACTTCAAGCCAGCTATTCTTTGTTTCTAATGAACAAAATTGCAATTTCCATCCATTCGAGTGACTTTCAACCGAGTTTCCAACTTTTTCCTAATGGATTAAAGAGGTTAAAAACTAATAAAACCAGATCAACCACGCAGTGATTATCGTCCAGGGCTGGATGTGTGAAGTGAGGCATGCTGGCAAACACAGCACCAAGCCAGATTACAAAAGAATTATTCAATAAATTGTTGTCTGGTAATTTAAGAACAACTTTGAGTTTTGTAGGTGGGCTACATCTAAAAAACCAAAGCTCCCCTTAAATAAATTGGATCTTGGATGCAGTCCGACATGTTCCAGCTCTTTTTTCAGTCTGGGCGTCTCTTTCTATTCCTCCACTGTCTTTCTTTTCATGTTGCTTCATAAGAGCGCTCAAGTTTTTGTGTATAAATAGCTTCTCTTTGTTTGTGCACAGTGGTTGGGACCTGACTGTGCGAGGAAGGGAAATGCACACCAGACAGTCGCTACAAAGGCATTCAAGTTGAAAATTAAATTTTCACCATCTCCTTGCATTATTAACAAAGAAAAAAAGCCACAACTGCTGAGAAGTCATAGCTTTTACAAATAATTTTCAATTAAACACAAATAACATGTCACCTTTTTGTCCCAGTGATCAAAATATGATTATTTCTAAAAAGATTAAACATAATGCTTGTTTTAGAATCGGAGTTAGGTGGGTCTCGATTATTTTTTCTCTGCCAAAATTCCAATATTTTTCATCTGTGGCTAAAAACAAACTGATTAGCTTAGAGAGCAAAATCTTACACCACCAGATTTTATTCTAAAATGGCTCGGGAAATAAATAATTAACGCAGAACACTTCTTGATATCTTTGGGGTTTTTGCTTTATTGGCCCCCCCCAAAAAATGGAGTCAAATCAGCATTGAAGTTAGTATCAAATGTCTGAAGACAATAAAGAAAAACAGAAAATCTCTTGCTTGACTTAGTATAAAGACCATTCTCATTAGTTTTATCTGACAACTGTCAGATGGAGCTTTTAAATAGAGTACCTAAAGATGAAATATCTTATTATTCAACAAACTGTCTATTCTTGTACATCTGATCAGTGTGACTCAGGAAAATTATTTGTTTTGTTTGGTTTTGAGACACGTGGGAAGACTTCCTCTGCCGGAAAGATTAATATGAGAGATATCCAACCTTTGGGTTTGAGCCAGTTAACAGTCAGAGGAATACAGAAGTAGAGCAGCATGGCTGATGTTAGAAAGACTCAGTCCAGTGCTGGCTCATGCATGAATCACAGTTTTGCCTCCAGCATTATGAGCACGACTGTGAGTGAGTTTATTTTCTTAAATGAGGACTTCAAATGACTTTGGGAATGTTTTGATGAAACACTGAAGGTGAGCACTGTCCCAGATAGCTATGATCACAGTGCCACCACTAAAGATGATGAAGATGGAGCTGTTGTTGAGAATACAGAGGTGACTGTGACCTGGTCTTGCTGATTATAAATTGAACAGAAATATTAATCTTCTTTTTCTTTTAGCATTTCCGTTCTGGGGTCACCACAGTAAGTCAGTTTCCTCCACCTAACCCTGTCTCCTGCATCTCCTTCTCTCTCACCAATGACCTCCATGTCCTCCTTCACTACATCCATAAACTTTCTCTTTGTTCTTCCCCTACGACTTCTGCCAGGCAGTTTGAAATTTTGCCTTTTTCCGTCAATATTTTCCCTGAGCCTACTCTGGACATGTCTAACCATCTCAGTCTGACCTCTCTGACGTCATCTCTGAAACCTGTAATTCAGCGATAGAGTGAGGAGTTCAGAGTAGAACCGTTGCTCCTCCAGGTCAAGAGAAGTCAGATTGGTTGGTTCGGGCATCTGGCTAGGTTGTCTCTTGAACGCCTCTCTGGTGAGGTGTTTTTGGTACAGCCCAGGGGCAGACTGCTGGAGACACTACGTCACACAGCTGGCCGTGTAAGACTCTGGACCCTCCCGGGTAAGCTGGAGGATGCAGCCGGGGTGAGGGAAGCCTGGATTTCCTGTCTGAGGCTGCTACCCTTGTCTGGATAAGTGGAACACAATTGAACAGAACCTAACATGTGTCGTCTCTTTTACATTCGCATTCCTGATTCTGTCCATTTTTCAGCATCTTTATTTCTGCTTCCTGTTTTTTCTCAATGCCACTGTCTTTAGGCCAAAACAACATGGTAACTTTGTACACTTTTCCTTTCATTTTAGCCGAAATTCTTCTATCACACCTGATACTTTTCTCCACCCGTTCCAGCCTGCCTGCATATGTTTCTTCACCTCTTTTCCACACTCTCCATTGCTTTGAACTGTTGATCTGGAGTACTCAAAATCCTCCACCTTCTTTACCTCCACTCCCAGAGGTTTTTTAGGGAGTTTTTCCATCTATGGGCAGGAAGGTGCTGAGTTTTGTTTAGTTAGTTTTAGTGTGATGACAATTGTCATCTTGAGCTTTACAAGTAAAATTGAACTAAATTGAACTACTCAAAGCAAGTACAGCATCTGTAGTACTCTTTTTTTAAATCTTACTGTTCCACAAAAATGATTACTTCTTCCTTAAGACAACTTTTGCTCATAACTTTTTTTGAACGACAGCATGATGGAGGATTCCAAAGCTGAGCCTCATGGCCGCGCCCTTTATCAGCGTTGCCACGGTGACAGCCGGCGTACGTGATGACGTAGGATGTATATGAGCGCAGACGGCGGGATCTCTCTCCTTTTCACCGCCATCAGAGCGGACTCTTGTTTTCTCGTCAGGACTGCTTCACTGCGCAGCGCCGCGTTACACAGTCCTATCTTCGGCTACAGAAAGAAGGTAATGCAATGAAATAAGGGGCTAACATCACCAGCAGGGACCTGGTTTTTCCTGGTGTTATATTGTAATGTCTTTTTAAATAAATAACGGGGCGGATGGAGCTTTGCTAATGCTAAGCTAACCAAGCAGCCATTGAAGCGGTTCCACCATGATGTGTTGACGCTGAAACCGATTTAATTAAAGATAATCTACTGTATTAATTGAGCTAAACGCATTTCGAATCCCATGCAAATAGTTTCACTCGTCTTTATTAGAAGCAGTGACATTATTTCTGATAGTGTTAAGTTTTTTTCCCCCTCCCTATATTTATTAACACGTGTTTATATTAATGATATTTTTGTGTTTGGGTTACATTATAAAGGTATGGCGCTAACTTCAGTCTAAGGGAAATAACACGTGGTAAAGTGGGTTCAAATGAGAGCAAACACCCAGTTTATTTAACTGGTCCAGTTTAAGTAGCAGATCCTCCCACTTTGAGCTGAAATAGTGCGCATCAAGCTAGCTGAACGCAAGCTAGCTCATCCCAGAGCACAGGACAGCTTTAGGTAGGCCAGCTAAAGTTTTAACACTTACTACCTAAAGAAGGTTTTGTTTGAAGCAATCTGAGGTTTTTAGATTTTAATATTGAAGTGTTGAACTTATTGATTGCTCAGCTTGAGCTGTAGAAAGTTTAAAATGTGGTTTTATTGCTTTCAGACTCCCAACAGGATTTTGATGAGTTTAGCATGCAACACGTGGTCGCAGAGCAGGATCAAGAAAAAGTAGCTTAATTAAAGTTTAATGGTTTTAATGGTATTTTATGTGAAATCAAACTAAAGTCTCTTTAAAGTTGTACGTGTATATATCATCTTTTGCGGGAATATCTTCATCTTTTTAGTTTAAGGCAACTTTGCCTTTGTAGGTTTTTTTTCCCCAATTTATGAACACCTTTATTTAATTGATGCTAATAATATTTACTGATGTCATTTTTTTCCACTTTAAAGACAATCACTTTGTTAGATGAATTATTTCTGCATGAAAACCGATTGATTTTCAATAGGATTCATTGTGTGGTGTTAATTTTGGTGTGAAAACGGTCATTGTCTTTACGTTAACCAATTAACAATGGCATTAGACTTTTGTCATGTAAAAGTTGGGATTCTTTAATCAGGATTAAATAATTTGATCCTCATTTCTCTTGATACAAAATGCTGAATCTGGTTAATATATTTAGAAAGAAAAGTTTTTTTTATAATATTTTTTAACTAAAAATTGCCTGTATTGTTTTTTTGTTCTTTTTTTAATACAAGTTTGCACATTAACATTTAAGATATTAATCCATAGCCTCTCAATAGTTGATCTGTTTGTAGTTTTGTTAAACTTTAGTTTTGAGTTTCGAGTTGTCTTTTTGCCAGAAAAGTGTTTAAATGAGGAATTATCCTTTTACTTGCACCCAGCTGAGCTCACTTTTACTAGAAGATGAAATTGGTAGATTTGGATAAAAAAATTTCCAAAACAGTCTGTTCAATGTGGGATCTAACACCTCATTTGAATTTGTGTTTTGTCTTTTAGTTGTACTGATACAAGATGTTCTGGATTTGGGGGAAAAAAAGGCTTAAAATCCAGCTTGATGAACCACTTTTTTTCAATAATTAGGTTGTAATTATATCATTTTAAATGGACAAATAGCTGTTTATTACTGGAGAAACAAAGAAAGCTCATGGAGCTGAACAAAGTCCTAAATGAAATTTAAGGAGTTAGCTCCAAATAGTGACTTGTGAAGGGTGCACCCTGCCTCTAATGTAGCAACAGCGCCCCCTTTACTCAGTGTTGGACAAATGCTAAAGATTTTAGTTTTTTTTTTTTTTTTTTTTAAGTTACCATTATTACTGTAAATGTGCAGAAGTATTTTGATTTTGTTTGTTTTTTTTAATTTTTTTTAGGCACACTAATCTGTTTGCTCGCTAGATTTCTTTCTTGAAAAGCGGGAAATTGCTTGTCTGTTACTGGAAAAGTTTATCTTGAAGGTGCAAAATTAACATACCTGTAGCTAAGCAGCATTCATATCGCACCGGCTTCTCCCAGTCAAAGGGTGAACATTGTACCACTGAGCTAACACCCCTTTGTTTTTATACCGGATTTATTTTTGTACCAGAATGTAATTTCTCTTTTTAATAATTTGGTCTGTTTCGTGCAGATAAAGATTTGTTAGCACCATCTCTTTAAAATCTGTGGGATGTTGGCTGTAGTTTATTTCTAAACATATATTTTTTTTCCCTTTCTTTCCAGCTTTATCCAAGACTCTGCAAAGATGGCAGACATTGACAAGTAAGTACTTCCTCTGACCAGCTTCTCCGGTGTTTGCTCTTTAACATTTAAAGAGACGACACCTGGAAGTGTACAGGTACACTAAGTGTTTTTTTTTTTTTCTTTTTCTCGTAAAGAGACCACGCACAGACACAAATAGCCCCTCTTTCCTCCATCGTCCTGCAGCATGACAGAACAAAAAGCTTTGCTTGTGTCACTGTTTGATGTTAAGTTTGAAACTTGGAAGCACGGTGTCGCCTTTCTCTGCTGCACTGAAAGAAAAGCAACTCCAGTTTTGATTACAGTTAGAGATCAACGTAGTACGAGTCAACTTAGAGCAAGAACTTTCTGATTCAAATACTTTCACTTGGAAGCCTGAACTGGTTTGATGTTTTGTTATAATTTAATCAAACTGTATTTTTCAGCAAAGACCAGGCTGAGATGGATCCTGCAGACATGGAAGATGTTGAGGACGTAGAGGAGGAGGAGACCGGAGAAGATGAAAACAGCAAAGGTAAGCTAAAGACATCTAGATGGTCTGTCTTTATTTTTAAATGCATGCTGGGGAGCGCAAAGCAGATAGATGTTGAATCAGAGGTGCATTAAGATGTCATCTCTGTAGCTGGATGATCTGAGCCTTTTCCTGTTGGATGACATAACTCTTGAGTCGCTGGGAAGCTCTGATCTGCTTAATTTTAGATCCAAATGATAGCTGTGCATGCTTTTGATGCCTCTGTAAATGGTGTCATGAATACATTCAGAGACACTCGGTTTGTTTTGAATGGAAACAGCAGTCCGATTCGTCTTTTTATAGCAAGTCTTATCAGTATTAAAAGCCAGAGCTAAAAGGCTCGTCACAGCAGCTTCCCAGATTATAAATACGTGACTAAAATACACTTGTCACATTTAACATGATCTGCCGAGTCATTGTTTCAACATCAGAGCTGCTTAGAAACAGCAGCCAATCAGTGATGAATGGAGGAACTTTGATGATCTTCTCATCTCAAATGGTGCATGAATTTGTTTTTCTTTCAAAAAGAATTGCTCAAGTTGCTTTTTTAACTTTTGTACATAAAGAAAGTTTATTTGCAGTTTAATGTGATGTCTGTGAGCAATTAGATTGAGGCGTTAAGCCCACAGTTTATATTTACAATCAAGGTTAATTTAGTTTCTTGTGACATCAGTTTTTTTCACCACAGGAGAATTTAAAATAAAAATTAGGATAGTTAACTTCTTCTCTGTCGAGCTCACTTCTTACGGACACCCTGCAAAGGAAGTTCTTCTCAGCTGTTTGTATTTAGTTAATTATTCACCATCATGGCTGGGGATAGTTGGAAATGCAAATGTTCAGGTTATGATAAAATTAATGGCTAAAATTTATATTTGTATTTTTTAGCCTCTTTAACGTGGACTTTGAAGCACAGCAATTATAAATTGCATGATTCCGGAAACTAACAGGTTCTTTCAATTTGAGCAGACTAGAAAGCTGTCCTTAAGATTATTAAGAATATTTGTACATGTCAAATTGTGGTGAACACACCCAATTGGGGTTGGAATCAAGAGGTGAATTTCTCTGCTTGAGGCAGGATTCTATCCTCACTTAAAGGGCACTCCACCCGTTTTTTGGTTTAAAACTATGGTTTCGAATTTGGATGCATTGATTTTCATTCCGGCTGCTTCACATTGCAGCTGTGGATTGGTCCTGTGAGAGAATGAGATCATGACTGTAAGCTTTTAGGACCAATTCTGAGATGTTTGTTTGCTGAAGTATTTGTCTGACAGAGAAGAGGGAGAAATTATTTTTCTACATGCAGTCTATACTTTGCACAGAATTGATTTAAAATCAGTTGAAGTAATGACGAAAGAAAATAAAATGCATTCTAGGAACTTGGCATAAGATTTTGTGTTGTGATTGCCACTAAAGACAGTGCTCATACTCCGTTTTTAATCCTTCCATCCATAGCACGTCAGCTCACCGTGCAAATGATGCAAAATCCACAAATCCTGGCCGCGCTGCAGGAGAGACTGGATGGTCTGAATGGCTCACCTTCTGGCTACATGGAAAGGTGAGGAACACTTGCAGAACATCTGATTACTGACAAAAGCTAGGAAAAATGATTTTTTTTTTTTTGTTCTTAAATTTATCATGACCACAAATAATTAGCTACTTTATCTGTTGATGTGACTTTTGAAGCAGCATAAATGTTGCTGAATTTTTTTTGTGGCAAAAGTTGCTGATTAGAATCATTTAATGTTAAAAAAAAATGTTGATTTGCTCAAATTGTAGAAATGTGTAAGCATGAGATTCTTGTTGGCTAACATGAAGAAAGTCAGAGGTTTTTTAGATGCTGTGGGAATAAAACTGTCATGCCTGCCAGGCTTTGCCACCCACTGCTCCACTTCTCTGCTAAATCATCAGCAAGGAGCTCTTTGATCAACACGTCAAGCGTTTGGCAGTCGCCAGAAAGCTCTCTAGTTCCATCTCTGCTCTCGGGACTATACATGATGCTTCTTGCCTGGATGGTGTAGGCTGTAGTTTGTCATCCTGCAGGGAGATTTGGCACTGAAAGATCCTCATGCCAGTTGGCTAGGACCAAGTAATAAAAAAACAGCCTTTTAGATAAAAGGGATGTTTTGGAAGTTTGTAATGTATTGATTAAATTCAGTAATACTGAATAATTTTGTCAAAATTTTTAATGACAACATGAAGCTGACACAAGTCCAACAGGATGAGCTTGAATGAGACACTAGTTTAAGCTAGTTAAAGTAATTTATTAGAACAAGTTGTGCAATTACAAGTAATTGGGACGGAAGGGGATGTGGTCGTTGGAACCATTTGAATGTTAACCTTTTCTTTTTAAATCTTGTTTTTGCCCCAACAGTTTACCAAAGGTTGTGAAGAGGCGTGTTAATGCCCTGAAGAACCTGCAGGTCAAGTGTGCTCACATTGAAGCAAAGTTCTATGAGGAAGTCCATGCACTGGAGAGAAAGTATGCAGCCCTCTATCAGCCCTTCTTCGACAAAGTATGTTGCCTTTTTTTTCTTTGAGCCGTTTTACTAACCTTTTTTTCCTCCAGTAGAACCTTGTCTGTCAGCTTGTCCATCAATATAAACAGGAAGGGATAAATAATGAATCCCTGATTGCAAATCTGCCTTCACTCTGAACTCTTCTGTCACACGTACAGCACACCTCTCATAGTTCTCGTTCATGTCCCGCACCGCTTCACCACTTTCATACTTTCAACCTCCCCATCTTCTGTAGAATTTCTAATCTTTGTTTCTCATTTCTTTTCATTTTCTCAAGTTACATGTACACACACCCATTCTTAGTTTTTTTATCTCCCTAACCTGCTACTTGCCCATTTCTGTGAAAATAGAGCTATAAAAAAATTGGCTTTTTGTTTTTGTATCGTACTGTAGCCGCACTATACTCTGTTCCAGGATACCCAAATCTGCTTTAGATTAGTATATTTAATCTGGTTTTTGAGAATCTTGATAAATTATCTGAAACCATCTTTCTACAGGCATGTTTTCCTGCATGTATACCTGCCGCTCAGACAGTTTTGCTGTCACTACACAGTCCTACAAGCTTGTTTTCTTATAAACAAATCCGTCATAGAAATCGTTTCTCCCTCGGGTCGGTTAAGGTCGGCGTTTGTTGTAACAACGTAAACTTTACACAAATGAATTCTGTCCTAATAGTTGGAAATTGTGCAAAAGAGATGATAGTAAAATACTTATTTGATGTGGATGTGTTTTTCTCTGTCCCTGCAGAGAAGCGACATAGTGAAAGCAGCCTATGAGCCCACAGACGAGGAGTCTGAATGGAAGACTGATGAAGATGAAGAGCTCACAGTAAGTAAACAGGTACAGGTGATGTATACATTTGCATGCTTCCTACTCTTTTGTCAGTTGCTTTCCTGCATGAAGATGAGCCGAAACAATGCAGTCTATGTAATTCTTTACAGTAGATGCGTGACAATAGACACGCTCAATGAGAATCTCTATTTATCAGGATGACATGAAGGACAAGGTCAAGTTGGAGGAAGAGAAGAAGGACGAGGAGAAGGAAGACCCTAAAGGCATCCCAGAGTTCTGGTTAACGGTTTTCAAAAACGTGGACCTGCTCAGTGAAATGCTGCAGGTAGGTCCAGAGAAACTGGGTCAGACAAAAAACCAGAATACTACTGCCACCTGCTGTTAGGAGTTAAACTCAAGAAAGATGGAGGCAGAGCAAAGAAAATCAGAATAATTTGTTCTTACTGTTTCCGTTCTTTCTCCTCAGGAGCATGACGAACCCATACTTAAAAATTTACAAGACATTAAAGTCAAGTTCTCAGATCCTGAACAGCCAATGGTGAGCCTTCTAATTATTGTTGAATTCAGCATGCAGATCCGTGTTCTTAGGCATTTAACATTTATATTGATTCATTTTTGTCCCTCAGAGCTTCACGTTAGAATTTTTCTTTGAGCCCAACGAATTCTTCACAAATACAGTGTTGTCAAAAACTTACAAGATGAGGTCAGAACCGGATGAGAACGATCCATTCTCCTTTGATGGACCAGAGATCATCTCCTGCACAGGGTAAGGAAACAACCATATGAATGTCTAAAAGAACAGAGATAAACAATGTTTCTAAATTTTATAATCCTTTACATGGTTGGGTTTTTTTTACTTGACTTTCATCCTGCAGGAAATGGTTTTTGAGAATAAATTCAGTGATAAATATTGTTCATATCTACTGTTTGTCTCCCATAGCATTTGATGAAAATCAAAATGGTTTTGAACATCTGACTATAATGCTGCAGGGACGCTTGCAGTCGCTATAGCATTTTTTTTCATCTGAGTCTGTACTTAATATCCCATCTTCCCTATTTTCATCTGGTGAATGGTGTGTGCAGTCTGTATCCCTAGTGGCGCAAAATAAAAACTATGGCTACTTTAATCCTCCGGATGTTGGAGGGGAACAAGTAATTTTTTTGTCTGAATGTTTTTTTTTTTTTTTTTTTTTTTTTTTTGAATGCCATATTAATGTGACAACGATAGTGTAACAATTTTACTATTTGAACATTGTAATGTTTACAATACAGTATAAAAGTTTTACCTTCCTGATTTTGCCCTCTCATTGACCAGCTGCACGATCGACTGGACAAAAGGCAAAAATGTAACTTTAAAAACAATTAAGAAGAAGCAGAAGCACAAGGGCCGAGGAACCACAAGGACCGTCACCAAAACAGTCCCCAATGATTCTTTCTTCAACTTCTTCACCCCACCAGACGGTGAGTAAAGGGACAACACACATTCTACCCTGATTTATTTAAATATTACTGCAATAAAAATAACTTGTTTTTTGTTTGTTTTTCACAGTTCCAGAAAGTGGAGAGTTGGTAAGTTCATATTACTACCAGTATAATGTCAACTTTTCAGTGTTGGAGATTTTTTTAGAGTAAGATTTAAATTTGAATGAACTATAATCGTCTATACATTGTGTGAACCATCAGCTTTTTGGGTATTTATTTTTTTCCAGCTATCGGGCTTTAGGAATATGCACCAGTCTTGTTCCCATAGCAACACCTTGCTTAGCTAAGAACGTATTGATATTAACCTCGCTGCATGTTTTTGCACATAACTTGTTACTCATTTGTTTACATTGTGAAGAGAAGGTGTCTGTACAGTTTGATGACACACACTCACATAAGTTGCTGTTGACGTACATGGGGTTTGATCCGATGTGCTTGAGGCTGAGGGTTCGAGCATAAAGCTTAGAAATACTGAAGGCCTATTTGTAAATATTTTTGGAAGCAATTTCACTGAAAAACAATTTAACATTAGTTATGATCATACACTTGCGTTTATAGTTAAGAGTTGTAGTTTATTGTAGAACACAAGCTGAAACCTAAGAGTGTGAGGGTGTGGATGGTGATCTCTGTATAACATCTGTTTAAATTTCTAGGATGAAGACGCTGAGGCCATCCTTTCTGCTGATTTTGAGATCGGCCACTTCATCCGGGAGCGCATCGTGCCACGGGCCGTACTGTATTTCACAGGGGAAGCCGTCGAGGATGACGATGATGATGCAAGTGTCTATCGCAGGGGGGTTGAACTTTTTACTCACTGCTAGTCTAACTTTTTTTTTATATATTTCAAAACAGTACGATGAAGAGGGAGACGAGGCCGACGACGAGGTAAAAAGTTTTTTAAACTGAGGAGAGCTGAGTTGTCTTTCCTAATGCATCGTGGAGGTTTTGTTGAAGCCGATGCAGAAGACTGACAAAACTTTGTGTGTCCTTAGGAGGGCGAAGAGGAGGCAGATGAAGAGAATGATCCAGAGTACGACCCCAAGGTGACACAACACACACTTCCTCCTCCTCTTGCAGTTTCTGGTGTCCTAAGAAAGTACTTGCTCAGCACTTCTCGACTTTTTTGGCTTGTATAGAAGAATAGCTGCAGTAATTGCAGAGCCTTTCGCCACACCACAGGGGACTCAATGTCGCTGCCTTTAAAAGTCTCAGCATACAGAGTTCACGCAGGCAGATACATCTCATCAAGCTAACTTTTGAAGTTTTTCTTTCGCTAGTTTGATTTAGTTTTATCACGTTTTAAAACTATTTTAACAATTGGAGTTGCTGTAGCATGAGTTTACTAATGAGATACCCTAAAAACCCCACTATGTTTTTATAAAAATACTTAAATTTTTAGAGATGCCACAGTTGTGATTATCCAACCATGCATGTGCATTTTTAAGTCATCTGTATTGCTTTCTTTGGCTGCAGTTTGATCTGAAAACTGTTTAAATTAATTTGATTTCTCTTTAAAAAAGGAAAACGTGGATTAATTTTTAATTGTTTTGTTAAAAAAAAGACAACAAATGCAGAACACAAGGGCTGCACAATATTGGCCAAAAATTTACTGCGGGATTTTCTGTTATTGTGATATTGATTCAATAGCTCAGATTTATTGAGTTTATTGGTCCACATGCCATTTTCAAACAGTTGAAAAAGTAGCAATGAAAGATATTTCTAATGGTCTGTAAATAGCAGACCAGTGGCATTGAGTATCTTGATGTAAAAAACACTAAAAAGAAAAAAAATACATGTGTTCCTCTAACATTTTTCTCAAATGTTTCATTTACCTGAAATTCCTACTTGTTTTGGCTCCAAAATGTTCTCCATCATGCCGTACTGCTCAATATGTCTCTTTTTTTCCATCTCGTTGCCTTCCGCTTATCTGGGGCATGGTTGTGGTACAACCGGCCTCAGATGGGAAACCAGGCTGCTCTCACCCCGGTTGCATCTTCCTCAACTCACCCGGGAGGATCCAGAGGTGCTCCCTGTCCAGCTGTGAGACAGACTCTCCAGCAGGTCCGGCGTCTGCCTTTGGGTCTCCTCCCGGTAGGACATGCCTTGAATACCTCACGAGCAAGGCGTTCAGGAGGCATCATAACCAGATGCCCGAACCTCCCCGTCTGGCGTTTCTTGGGGGGAGGAGGAGGAGCAACAGCTCTACTCATAGTTCCTCCTGGATGGCAGAGCTCATGAGGGCCCAGCCACCCTGAAGAGAAAGCTTTTACCATTTTCAAAAAATATGTATCTCTTTAAAAGGGTGTGGCATTAGTGCAGACTACCCTGCTCCTCTACTCCAACTAAGCTGGTTGGACAGCTGCCCACTGAGTGCTTACTGTAAACTGAGGAAGATGAGAAACTAAATTGCGGCCTTTGAAAGAGTTGGTAGTTGTATATTGATTCAGTATTGATATATTGTGCAGCCCTCCTGGACTTAAATTCAGCAGTTTTTTCTTTTCGGTAAATTGCTAGTTTGTGCTTCTTACCCCCTCCCCTCCTCATTAATGTTTCTTCATCTTCAGTCACTTTTTTGCATCTTTTGTCAGCTGCTCTTTACATTTTTCCTCACTAGGTTTAAATGGTGACTGTAGAAAAAATAACCCTGTCCTGGTAGGTACAGCTTGTGAAATGTCAGCTTTCCAGCCATCACACTCCTTCCCTCTTCTCCACTTCTCATTCTTCTTTTGGCTTCAATTTTTTTTTTCTTCCCATCGCTCTCCACCCTGTTCCCATACACAGACGCACAACCGTGCCTTCAGCCGCCGTCATGCACTCTCCTGACCCACTAACCTCCTGGTTTGCTGTTGTTTAACACTTTAATTAGATGGTGGTGTTTCTGTATGTTGAAGTTTGTCCAGTCTAAGCTTGCTCATGCTTTTCTTTTTAGCACCAGGTTTGTCCATCCTGCCCCACCTTTCATTGTGGCCTGTGCTACTTTTCCACGTCATTAGTCTGTTCTCCATTAGTTTGGTCTTAAGTTTTGTTTGCTTCGGTCTGATTTAATATCAATGCAAATTTGTTGATATTTCTTTCCTGTTTGAAAAGAGACGAAACTGAAAATTGGCAAGAACCCAAAATGCAAACGATGTTTCCCAGAGGAGGCCATTAGCAGCAGATGTTAGATGATCTCCTGCACATGCTTTACTTCTTAAAACTTTGTCGCTGAAGATTAAATGTTAGAAACATGAGCTTTGCGGAATGCACCGTAGCTAAATGACCTCGTGCTGTAATTCCTGGTGTCATCACTCTATCCGAAGCAGCTGCAGAGCGTTGCCATAATTACACGTGGGGCTTTTCTCTTAAATATCGCACACCTTCCCATATCCAGGATCCAGAAGTCTTTGTCTGGTGGCTCCGTAACAAATTACTTGTAGCCCAAACTAGGAAGTTGGACAAATTGACAGCCTCTGAAATAATGGTTCATGCTTACCAATAAAAGTGATTACACGTATCGTTTCCATTCGGCCTATCTAAGCACAAGCCTAACCAATGAAAGCTGATATAATAAAATAAAGAATGAATACATAACACCTTTATTCCAGTTGATTCAATAGTATTCCTCAATTGGCTTAAGGTTTCCACTTTAATTTAGAAGAAAACTAACATTTCAGGCTGTGATGCATATGCAATGGTCTTCAAATGAACAAGTGCTGCCTGTCATTGCGTAAGAACAAAGTGTTGCTATGTTGTAACAATGAAGTAAAAGAGGGTGTGAGGTGGTCTTTACAACCTGCAACTCAGTGAGTGGCACACAGTGATCTGTCAGTGAAAGAAGAAAACTAGTAACATTTTCCACTGTTTTCAGTCCTTTTTTTTTTTTTTTCTCCACATCTTTGGATTTGCAAACAGCAGCTTCTGATTGGTGGTCTTAGTTACTCTACACTGCACCCACCACCTTTTAAAAATCTCTGAATTTGCGTAGATGTCAGTGTTTACAAGGATTTGGGCGCATATTTCATTGTTAAGGCCGCCTGATCTGCAAGTCTATATGATGTTAAATAGTGCCTAAACAGTAAAAATAAGAGAACATGTTTGAAGTTGTAGCTGCTTGTTGGATGTTCAAGCTTGACGTGGTTGTTTGGAGTTCTGTTTACAACGTGATGATGTGACTGGTTTGATTTTTAACCTCTCCTCTTCATCTTGTTTCTTTCAGAAGGATACGGCGCCCCCAGCTGAGTGCAAGCAGCAGTGAGGTGCCCCTCCCCCGGCTGCCTTTCATATCCACTGCACTGTCAAAACCTGTCAAAATATATAAAAAAAAACAACAATAAAAGATTAAAAAACAAAATTGAAAATAGTTACTTATCGCCTTATAATGTTTTGTATTTTTCTCGGTAGAGAATTTAAAGACAAAAGTTTTCCGAATTTTTGTTACAAAAACTCCCGGTGTCGCCGGATTCCGTTGTATTTTACTAGGAGCGTTTCTCTCTGTACTATAGAAAACATCTGGAAGCATGATCTTGTTTCTCCAACTGCTAAACTGACTCTTGTGAATCTTTTTTCTTCCTTTTGCTCATAGACAACAGCTGTGGTTCAGAATGTCCGCCCTACCAAAGGTTCAGGTTATTTACTTCTGATGGTTTCTAGGTTCTCCTCAGTGCGACCTTCGGTAAGAAAAGCACTTGTAGCATTCCCAACTTCTAAATGGAGGATGTGGGTGACATGCAGCTCTTAATTCCTCCAATGATCCTAATCATGGGATTAAAAGTCGATCATTCACTCGATACATTCCAGTAAGCAGTCCAATCAGTTGAAGTGTTAGCCACCGCGTTAATGCTTAAAAACCAATCAAATAAGTTTACATTGTTTTTTTTTTTCCTCCCCAATGAGAAGACAAGAGATTTTTAGTCCCAGTAGACTCCTGGTAGGCTCACTGTGGCGTGGTTATCTTATGCACTCTGTGCCATTGTGTAGTGTCCCAGTGGCGTCCTGTAAGCTGCACTTTGTATGAGATTCACTGGCTTCATGTGGAGCCTTTTGCACCAGTAATATTTTTTTAGTTTCAGATTTGGGCAGATGTAGCACAAGACTACAAGAAATCATAACCTTTTTAATCTCTAACCACCTTCAGTGTTATCCTAATTAAACCTGTTATCTAATCACTGTGATACATAGGAGGGGAATTGTGAAAGGTGACCCATCATACCCCAGCAGACAAACCTCTATTACCCAGAAAATCATGTTGGAGCAATATTTTATCAGGTGTGAAAGAGAAATTCCAAGCCTGCCTCTCTTCCAATCATGATTAAATGCCTTTTTTTTTCTGGTTACAAAACCAGCCAGTTTTTGAGCAGAATCATGCCTGCTGTGGACAGTCAGGGTATCTCTAATTCTGTAGGGAGAATTTAGATGTTAGAAAAAAAAAAGGATAAAGGTCCTTCTGAGCCGCTGTTGTCAAGGCAAAAGGCAATGCTATTAAATACTAATGTACTCAATAAATGTGTATGTTCATGAATAAATCAGATAAACAAAACATGGAGAGCTTTCTCTTATTCCTACTGTTTTTTTTTTAATTTAATTTGCAATTTTGTTACAGTTCTTTGTTTCATAAACCAGAGATAAATTTGTGGTAGTTTCATATTTCACCAACAGAGGGTACTGTCGGCATTTAAAAGATAAAAATGAACTGAAGGATGTGGTTCGAATCTGAAATAGAAGATGACCACAAAGTAGCTCAACCACATCCATAAAGGATTAAGATGTTAAAGTTTACAACGAGATAATCTGATTGGAATTGCACAAACAAATGCTACAAAAGACTTTTTCAGCTGTATTTTAGAATTGTATAAATGAGTGGATGGTTAAAATGAATATATTTTCTAACTTTTTTTTTTAGATAAACTAAAGTTTATATAATATGTTTCTGGATTTTAAAAATGTTCTAATATAAGATTAATGACCAGAATAAAATTTTTTATTCTTGCTCTCTTTCACACCTCCTCTTCTATCCAATTTAAAGTTTGAAAATGCCCTATAGATGTGGTTTGAATCTGCAATAGAAGATGACCACAAAGCTCAACCACATCCACATGGGATTGGGGTGTGGTTAAAGTTTACATCAAAATAATCTGACTGGAATTACACACACAAGACTTCTCAGTTTTATTTGATAATTACCTAAACGAGTGGACGGTCCAAACTGATTTTTTTTAAACTTTATTTGATTGTGATAAACTAAAATGATCAGAATTAAAAAATTTTGCTTGCTCTCTCCGCTCATCCTCCTCTATCAAATTTTCTGACCTCTGTATAATCAATATTTTCCATTCTCTTAAACAATAGCTTTTGTTAATACCTTTAATAGTCAGTTTTATTTACATTTTACTCTTTGTTTTTAAATGCTTATTATTGTAATATTTACACATGTTGATCAAACAACTTTGAATTTTTTTTTTACAAATATTTTTTTATTATTATTACAGTAAGTATGTTTGAAATGATCGCATTAAGTTGTGGTGAGGGGTTGGTTACTACTACAGGGGGGCGGTGCACCCCTCCAGACCCCTCCCGTCTCCAATCCTCCTTCACAAACGGTGATCAGCGAGCAGGCAGACATCCTCTTCAAGTCCAGCTGCATCCCATGTCCTCCATAGCTGAGCTAGAGAACCAGCATCCAGCGCAGCAGTGAGGAGGAGGGACGGAGTCCCAGGTGAACATGCTGGAAAACGGCAGAAAGGTGTTAAAGGAGGGTCTTTTGGAGAAGAGGAGCGACGGCTTGCTGCAGCTGTGGAAGAAGAAGCGCTGCGTCCTGACTGAGGATGGTGTGCTGCTTCTGGCGCCCAAACAGCACGAACACCCGCAGCACGGCGCAGGAGACGCTACCCGAGCAAAGGAGCTCCACTTCGCCAACATGAAGACGGTGGATTGCGTGGAGCGGAAAGGCAAGTACGTCTACTTCACGGTGGTGATGATGGAAGGGAAGGAGATCGACTTCAGGTGCCCGCAGGACGAGGGTTGGAACGCAGAGATCACCTTGCAAATGGTCCAGTATAAGAACAGACAGGCCATTCTGGCTGTCAAATCCACGAGGCAGAAGCAGCAGCTGCTTGTGGTGCAGATGCCTGGACAGAAGACCTCCAGGAGCTCCCCCAACGTTGCGTGACCGGCGGTGTACCCCTAGGACATCATGGGTAAGAAACCTGAAGGAGGATCCCCAAATCTGAGGGAATCCAATTCATTCATTCATGGATATTTGTTTAAAGACTTCCCAATCAGACTTCTCCTTTTTCAGGACATCAAAACCTACACTGTGGATTAGTTTGGATAAAAAAGAAAAGTTTGGAACCCCCTGCTGATTTTGATCTCATTAGATAGACCCTCCTCAGCATTGGTCTTTGTTCCCAAATTAACTTTACATAACAGAAGGGCTGGGATTCAGTCTAGAGTGGAGGCGAAGCTTCAAACACCTGCCTTTCTGTGTGGAGTTTGCATGTTCTCCCTGTGTATGTGTGTTTTCTCCAGTTTCCTCCCAGACTCCAAAAACATGCATGTTAGGCTCATTGGCTGCCATGAAATTCCCCCTAGGAATGAATGTGTGTGGCCTTGCAGCAGACTGGCAATCTGTTTGGGATGTACCCTGCCTCTCGCCTGAAATCAGCCAGGAAGGGCTCTGATATCCCCGACGGCCCCATCAGGGATAAGCGGTTCAGAGGACGAAACAAAATAATAGATTAATATATCGAGTCATTCTAGACTGACACGTTTCAAAGTAGTTTACTCATGAACTGACAAATCACAAAAAAAAAGTGTTCCCCAGATTGCAAGTAAAAGCACATTCTGGAACAAAGGTTTTAAAAGTCAAAGTGATGATATCCTAATCTGTGCACACTTTAAATATGCTTTTAAATGTGCTTTTAGGCTGTAATAGGTGGAGTTTCAGCTAGACTAACACCTGTATGTGTGTGAGGAGAAGCTAAGTTTAGAGAAATAAGTCTCACGTATCAACACGCGTGGAGATAGAGATATCCGCCAAAGTTTTATCACCACATAAAATTGAAGAGAGAAACCCAAGAAGAAGTGGAAAAAAACACCTGTCAGATTGATGTAGGATTTTAAATCATTCACATGAGTTGTTTTGCTTGAAGCCACAATGACGTCATTATCAATATTGTATTGATCCATTAAGTTTTGATTAGTTTGCAATCTGTCTGATTGCATCTACAGGTCATCGGACCTCCAACCGAGGAAGGATTTGAACTCTGACGTCATCTCTCCCTTGCTGCCTGCCAATCCCATCATACATCCCTCTCTAAGGCGAACCCTTCTTCCATGTTCTGGGTTCAACAAAACACTATTTGGTGCAGAGACTGTTTTCATTAAAAAAAAAAAAAAAGACTGATGAACTTACAGCATGAGAGGAAATGACTTTTTTCAACCATGCGATGAGTTTGGCCCTTATTTATTTAACATGTAAATATATTTTCTATAAAAAGTGTCCCATTGTGAATGAACGTTCAGTGTGGAACAAGCAGACTGTCAAGAAGTAGAAAGAAACTAAACATGTTGTAGATTAGAAAAACTAGTTCTTACAGATTAAAATGTGTCATTGCTTGTGATTTTACTTTTCAACCAAACCAAAGACTTTTTTTTCTTATTTTTCTTGTTGAAAAAATAGTCATATGTCATATGTTATATCTACATACTGTAGATATAACATATGACTCTTACACATGTTGTTTTATGTGCTTGTTTAGTCCGTTATTGTCACATGTCTGTTTTTGAATTTATATATTGTCATCTTTTTAATTTATTTAGCGTCATTTGTTAACTGATTATTTTTGAAAGCTTGTCTTAAATGTAAAGAAAACACAAGTTTGTTACAAAACTCCTAAAATTTATTTGTTTTAAAACTCAAAAAGAACAAAAAAATCCATCTTTAATCCACTAAAATGACTTTAAAGTCTAAATCCACTCTTCTAAACAAGATGCTAGCACTGATACAACCAAGCAAGGTGCTCTGGTCGTTGTAAATGAGTGGAGTTATTCTCATCTGAGAGGGCTTCTGTCTCTGTGTTGACCTAATCCTTTAGCAAACCGTCTATTTGCCTCTGTGACCTTTTAACAACTCTAAAGCAGTAAATTTCTGCTTGCTAGATTACTTTCAGCTGAAATGGGAGGCTTCGGAAAATGCAATTGACTGCACCGTTTCACTTGACTAGGTCCTCAGTTTTGTGTGGGGGTAAAGACAAGATTACATTCAATTTATTTTTCACAAAACAGCCTTTTTTTTATTATTAGAAATGATATTGCTTTTTCTGGGTTTGATTTGTACGTTAACGCATTTTTCCTAAAGCTATCAGTCTTAATGCTAACCTATATTAAAAAAGAATTGTAGTAATTCACATATAGTACGATTACATGATAGATCAAACTGTTCCTTTCTCTCTGTGAAAACAGGCTGATCTCGCAGCGACGGGGTTTGTCCGTTCCATTGTAGGGATTTGGAGTTGTGGTAATTTTTTTGCTTTACCGAATGCATTTCGGACATGACGTGTGTACGGGTCAGAGTAGTCCGGAAAATTCTAACTTTCCAATCGGCAGCAGAGCAATCACGTCTTTCCCCTGAAAACAAGTCTACGAGTAATGTCTGAGTTCTGGCTTTAAACTCGCTTTTTTGGTATCCCTGACCTAGTAGCTGGAGTGAAATTAAATTAAGTGGATGCTGTAGAAATGTCAAAATGTTGAGCAAACAGTCATCTTCACAGAAATATGATGTGACCAGATGTGTTAAAGAGAGTTTGTTACACAAATGTAGTTATTTAGTTTGTCGTTGCCAGTTATTCGTTTACAGGGGGCATTGTGTTTTACAGTGTCGAGCAAAATAATCAGGCCCGTTATTCAAACTGACATTATTCTCGACATTTTTCCTTTAACATAACGTTGATATGTTGTCATTTCAACTGTATTTTTAACATTTTGACATTAATGTCAACATTTTTTTCTTTCACTACAACCTTTTTTTCAAAAAGTCGTTGTATTCACTAACATAAAATTACTGTCATATCCACTGATAGCACCCTACACTACTTTAGAAGGAACATAAACAGCAAATAGATAGAAATGTATCTGGTAGAAGACATGATTTTCATTTCACTATGGCTCATGTTGTTTCCTGTTTCCTCAGAGTGTCTCCTATTGCTCGCCAGTACCAAACCAACACATGCCTCTGTGTTGTTGTCATCTCCCACACAGGGTCATAGCTTCGCTCTTTATCTAATGTGGCTGGAGTGATTCCTCTATGACATGCCTTCCTGTTTTCATCATTTCCCACACCATCATAGCTATGCCCTTTGTGGCCACTCTCCAATTTCTTATGTCAATGTGAGATCTATTTTCATACCTTGAAATGATACATTCCATTAAAAAATGTCAAAAGTTAGCTTGTTGTGTTGTGTGGTTTCTCTTTCAGTATGACATAGATGGACATTGGTGCCCTGCTGCTCCTCGGGCGTCACTAAAATCACTTCTTAAGTAGCTTCCTCTCAGTCTGTCTCCAGCTTGTCATTACTTTACTGCGGCTGAAGATCTCACCGGATGTTTCCTGGTCTAAATGTGGAAGCGCGTAGGGTTTCACTGCCAGTTGTTGCCGCTCAAAGAAACTGCTAGTGTGTAATGTCAAAAGCACACGTGGCTGGAGCATTGCTGTTGTCTAAACCCAAACTAATTCAATTAAACTGAGGAGCGTCACATTCTCTGTGACACATGAAAAGATCATTGCTCTGTGGGATGAGAGTACATTAACATTTTATTCCTAACAGATGAGCTAAACAACATTAAAAAGATATACTGGTTGCTTCTTTTTACGTTCTCATCAAGTAAGAAATTTACTGAATCTAGAATTACACACGCTAACAGGTGCACTAATTAAGTCGTAATCAAAATTGTGTAAAACTAGTAGCAGGTATGAAAACATGACATCACATGTTGATGTCATGATATCATATGTTTAGCGCTTTTTATTTACTGAACTTCTCAGTTTGGTTTCAGATGCTCAATTGTTGTTAGACCCGCTCAAAATGTTCTTTTATGTACTTAATGAAAACGTAAGCTATTTTTGTTTTAGGTCAATCAACAAAAACTTTAACTTTGATAATTCATTATTTGAAACACTCATTTTAAAAGATGTTATGAGATAGAACTACCAAAATTACTGGCTTCTCACTTGGACCAAAAGAAGCAGGTTTGATTCCCTCTGGGCCCATGCCGAAGTGTTCTCGGAGAAGACACCCAACCCCCTATTTCTCCCACTTGGTGTCGTCATGGCTGCTTGCTGTGGTGCGATGCAGCACAGAAATTTACCCATTTGAGGGCTAACTACATTATGTTTAAAAAAAAAAAGTCTTGTTAGGGAAGGATGGAAAGGGAGATCAACAGGCGGATTGGTGCATCAGCAGTAACCAGGACGCTGCATCGGTCTGTCATGATAAAGAAAGAGCTGAGCCGAAAAGCAAAGCTCCCGATTTACAAGTCAATCTACGTTCCCACCCTCACCTATGGTCACCAGCTGTGGGTGGTGACCAAAAGGATGAGATTGTGGATACAAGCGGTCGAAATGACCTTCCTCTGCAGGGTGGCTAGGCTCTCCCTCGGAGATCGGGTGAGGAGTTCTGCTATCTGGAAGGAGCTCGGTGTCAAGCCGCTCCTCCTCCAGGTCTTGAGAAGCCAGATGGGGAAGTTCGGGCAACTGGTCAGGATGCCTCCCGAGCGTCTCGCTGGGGAGGTGTTTTGGGCAAATCCCACCGGGAGGAGACATAGGCAGACCCCAGACTCGCTGGAGAGACTATGTCTCACAGCTGGCTGGGGATCGACTTGGGACCCGTCTGGGTGAGCTTGAGGATGCAGCCGGAGTGAGAGAAGCCTGGGCTACCCGTCTTAGGCTGTTGCCCCGCGACCCGGCCCTGGATAGGCAGAAGACAACAGAATGGAACGGAAAAATTAAAATAAATAAAGATAATTTACTATTTGAAAGACTCATTTTAAAAGATATTATGACATAGGAATATCAAAATTACATCCCTCTTTCACTCAGTGTTTAGTTTATGGTTTCATCAGGAGCCTTCTGGTAAGATTGTCTTACAAAGCAGAGAAAAGATCAACAGTAAGATGATTAAGTTACACCACTTCCTGTCGTTGACACCCCTCCAACTTATCCCTTTCAACCAGCCGCCGCAGCTGCTCTTAAAGCATTACTTAAGAAGCCAGCTACTTTAACTTCAGAATGACCGCCAGCTCATTCCAGGCCATCGACAACTGTGTCGGATGAAGTGCTGGTTGTGGCGACATGTGGCTGTTGGTGATATGAGAAGAGGATTGAATCCAGATTTTAGAGAACTCAACCTTTATGTGCCCCGAATGGCCCTCAAAATGCCTGGGGAGTCATTTTTCCAGGTTTTATGAGAATTTCACAAGACAAACTACTAAAACCAGTGCTTTTCCTTTTTAAAAAAACTTTTTTTTGTTCATCAGAGTACTTGTGTATCATAGATGCTCAAGGCACATGCTCATAAATACAAGTCTCTATTCATCCCTTTTAATCAATACTCTTCCAAGGGTCCATTATATGTGAACACCATTATGGCTTGTGTTGAACACAGTATTTATTGATGCCATGATTGCTGATCACTCATCCAGTTTTCGATGTATAAAAAGTACATAATTTATTAATTACGTCAGCAAATATTTGATTGTGTTTTCAGATTAATGAGCATCCAAATTTAAGAACTAACGGTTTGTTTGCGTATTATCTTCTAAATACCGAGTGTGTGTTAACACTAAAGCAATATAAAAACCTGAAGTGAATGATGGCATGGAGAGACACATATGACAGTTTAATCACAGATGCACACGACTAGGGAGGCCTAGAGGAGCAGACAGTCAAATAAGCTGTGAAGACTGATGAAATGATAGAAATAGAAGAGTCTTAACATCTCATCATTTTTCCAAGATTACTTGTAATAGTACTGCTACGTGAAAATCGAAAAATCAAAAATATTACAGATCGGTTTGAGTTTTATATTCATTCTGCAGGCAAAGAAATGATGCTAAACATCATCCTTCCAATTAAAAAAAAATACATGAGGTAACCGCGTCTTTAAAACAGAATTTTCCCGTTTAAGATCACTCATATATGTCGATGTTTAATCTTTTCAGATCACTTCAAAATTCAAAGTACTTGCAGAAAGGAGAACAGGTAAAGGAAGAAAAGGCCATCATTCTGAGACATCTGGCACTATGTAACTCTACAAGCTTTGTCAGACAGAGAAACAGCTCATCAGCAACAGAGAACGAAGGACAGATTGTTCACACTTGCTGTTTTGTCTTCTCCCCACTGCGTAGGAGGGAGAAGAAAGGTGTTGGATTGCTCCATGGTCTTTTCTTCAAGCTGTTTCAGTCAAAGCCAACTTTTTTGTGCTCTCATTCAACAAGTTCCAGCAAGAGTGGTGGTAGTGTAGCTTTTATTTTAGCATCCATTAAGCTGGAGTTAAAGGATGAAAAGAGCCTGAAATAAAAGCACAATTTAGCCTTTTTCTCTCTTAGTATAATTAAGCTAATATGTTTGATTAGTAATTAACCAACTGTGTGTTACACATATACAGATATAAAGAACCGATTATATCCACTCAGTAATCCAACTGTTTTTATGCTTTCTTCTTAAATGTCCCAGAAAAAACCTAACAAGAACAACTGTTTGCTAGTTTCTCTTTTTTTATATTTTAATTTTTACTCACTCTATTGAACCCTCACCAGGGATATTTGTGTGCTGCACTCCTACACCGCAGCAGGCTGCCACAACGGTGCCAATAACAGGGGGTTAGATGTCTTCTCCAAGAACCCTAGACGTGCACTCAGTGGAATGCGAACCCGCAAACTTCCGGTCTGCAGGCGAACGCTCTAACCAATGAGCCACCGTCTCCCCTCATTTACCAATTTCTCTATGTACTTTATCCATCCCTCAAATGGAAAAAAATTTGTGTTGCGTTGCACCGCAGCAGGCTGCCACGACGGTGCCAAAGGTGGGAGAAACGGGGGTGTTGTTTACCCCAAGGACACTTAGGTATGGTCTCAGTAGGAATCAAACGGGCTTCTCCCAGTCCAAGGGTGGATTTTCTACCACTGAGCAATCGCCCTTCCCCTTGACTGGTGTTTCAGTTGTGCAAACATGTCCAATTCTCATAGCCATTATTTTTTTCTATGGTCAAATTACCATTTGCCTCTGTTTTTTTACAACTCTTTGAAACTTTTCATTCAATTTATGAATGAATAAACCCCATAAATGGAATATTTGAACCAAGCAGGTCACTTCTTTTTAAGAGAATAACAGAACTTTGCAAATTAGAGATTCATTCTAACAGTTTCATAGTCACAGATACTTGAACACAGACATATACAGTATGCACCTACACACTGAGGCTTTTAGAAATGAATGGACACACATACACACACAAACATGTGAATGCACACACATACACAATCACATGGATGTTCACAAATTGAGTATGTAAAATATGCATATCAGTGTTTGAAGAGTATCTACTCATTTCAAACTTGCACAAGTTTTAAGATCATTCAACAGTAGCCTTGAGTATTTTGTGTTTGTGTGTGTGTGTGTGTGTGTGTGTGTGTGCGTGATTGCAGAAGGTCTAGAAAGTCAGCGAGTACAGTTGCCCTGTTTCACTCTCTCTTTTGACCCTCTCTAAACTTTCTGGCTTCGGTCCCAGACTGTCTATTTCTCTTCCCCCCCCACACACACTTAAATTCTCTTTCACACACATAAGTTTATGAAGCAGCACTTGGTGGAACCTCTTGCCAAAGCGGGCTGGTCAGCTGGCTCAGTGCAAACTTTTGTAGTGACCAGAGCGAGCAGCTGGTGATAAGAGTGACCTTGGCTAACACACACATACACACACTCATGCACACACATACCCACACACACACACACACACACACACACACACACACACACACAAATACACACAGACAACCAAAGTAAACAGCTTAAAGAACATGTTGATTGAACTCATTTTTCAAGTTTCAAACACAACTGAAGTGAGAAATTGTCCAACTGCTCCACTTGTGACTTTTAAATTGCCCCCAAAGAATTGAATGGCAAAAGAACTCAAGATAGGACAGAAACACAATACCCATGGCAAGAAAAATACATTTAAATGAGTGCATTGCTTTGAACTTTAAGATTTAAGTCCTTGACATTTAACAATCCTCACACTCGTTGACCACACTAAGTGAAGAAAAATTGAGACTAATGCTTTGTGACCTTAAGAAAAGTTCCTAAAGTAATCTTTCACCTGTAAATAAAATGTAGTTTAGTTTTTATTACAATAATGATGTTGGATATATTTCTAAAAAAAAAAAAAAGTGAGGTTGTTCATTTTTGTTCAATTGAATTGCCTCCCAAATGCCTCACTGGTGAGGTGTTTCTGTAGGAGACCAGACCCAATGGACAGACTATGTCTCACAGCTGGACTGGAAACACCAGCTGGGATCATTCCCGGGGGAGCTGAAGGATATATCCAGGGTGACGGAAGCCCGGGTTTCCCGTTTGAGGCTGTTGCCCTTGCAACCCAACCCCGGATAAGCAGAAGACAACCGAAGCAATTCTGGTATGATAGTGATGTTGAGTTACGACTGTTTGAAACAGCTTTTAATGTTTGTACTTGTATCATTTTTTTCTGTTTCAAATGAAGAATGACATCATTATCAGTTCTCATTTGAAATGTCTGCTGCATTTTCCTGAAGCAAAGGCAACTACTGTTTCTGTTTTGTAATTTAATCTGCACCATTAGTAATAGTTTGTCAGATGAAATGATTTAGACACAGTGGGAATGCTATAGGTGTATTAGTATGCACGTACACATGTTGCACAAAAACAATGTTGTTTATGTGTAATCTAATAGACAACTGATGGTATGCATGTAAAACATGTTAAACATCCATGCAAGAAGGTCATCTCAGTCTCCAATATTTCTTGTGTTGTGTAAATAAAAATTACAATGGCTAACTTTTTGCAGTGAGACCAATTTAATAAGAAGCTTTAAAAACTGTTGAACAATGCTGAGCTTTTAATTTGTTTGCTAAAAATCTGCAACATACTGTATGAGAGTTGCGGATTGATGTTCTAGTGTAACCGTAAATAACCATTTAAAGAATAAAAACTGCCATTTCAGCTTTCCTTTGTTATTCTTCTTCATTTGGCATTTCCCTTCAGGGGTCGCCACAGCAAGTCAGTTTCTTCCATCTAATCCTATCTGCTGCATCTTCTTTGGTCACACCAACTATCTTCATGTCTTCCTTCATTGTATCCATGAACCTCTTCTTTGGTCTTCCTCTAGTCCTCTTTCCTGATGGTTCCAAACCCAGCATCCTTTTTTCCGATGTACTCTCTCTCCTCTGCACATGTCCAAACCATCTCAGCCTGGTCTCTCTGACTTTATCTTCAAAACCTCTAACATGTGCTGTTCCCCTGATATTCTCATTTCTAATCCGGTCCATCCTGGTCACTCTCAGAGAGATCCTCAGCATCTTCCTCTCTGCTACCTCCATCTCTGTTGTTAGGTAAAAAAAATGCTAACCTGACAATTCACAAACAATGAAATTTTGATTTGACCTTTTTTTAAAACAAACAAACAAAAAAAACAGAATGGCGGCTACATAATAATAATGCATTGTACTTCTATAGCGCTTTTTAGGACACGGAAAGACGCTTCACATACGCATTATTCCTTCACTCAATACTAGGTAATGGTAAGCTACTGTTGTAGCCACAGCTATTCTGGGGCAGACTGATTGAAGTGAGGCTGCCATTGTGCACCATCAGCCCCTCTGACCATCACCAACACACCATCCAGACTAGACAACGTGGGTGAAGTGTCTTGCCCAGGGACACATTGACAACAGCCGTCTAGTTGCCACCTGGGACTTTGGTGGTCTCCCATCCAAGTACTGCCCAGGTCCAGCATACTTTGCTTCTGTGGTCTGACGGGATCAGTCATTGACAGGCTGGTATGGCCAGTTACCAAATCTAGCAAATCATATCTGTGGCTATCTACAAATATTGTTATGTTGCTGTAAAAGTTTTTCTATCTGCCAATGCCAACAGAGAGAAGAAAATTTATAGTATTGGAAGTGATCATCCAAACAAGACCATTTTAAGAGGTACTTTTCAAGAAATTTTTGAACAAAGTAAAAACATCCGGTACGGCTATTCGTTTCTGTTTAAAACTTAAATCTGACAAGGTGAACTTGACTTTTCAGCATCACAGTTTCAGTATGTTTGTATATTCTCCAATACAATAAATACAAACCTGTTTTCAGTGCTCTGTTTCTTGTTTGAAAGTGTTGATGTTTTATAAGGCATTGATAAATGATTTGTCTATTTGGGATTGAGCATCTATTTTTCCTCTTCTATGTCTGAACCATATATTTAGTTTGTAATCTTTGAATTGTTAATGAGAGGTGGATTGGTTTTGTTGGAGAACCACAAGACAAAGGTGTGAAATACATGGACCGCCACTCGTTTATGAAAAGAAATGCAAACGTAAAAGAAAAATCTTTGTGAAGACATTTGAATTTTTCTTCACAGATTGGAAAATGGTCTTTCCATACTTGTTTACATACTCGTAATGTTCCATTTCAACACACACTATCACGTTTCCCCCTCCAAACTTCTAGTCAATGTCTCTTCAAATCTGTACAAAATGTAAAAAACACAAGAAATCACAAATCATAGTCTCATTCATGGCCTTGTAAAATCATCACCACATAATTACACTCAAATTTGTGAAATGAGATTCATTAATTGTCTTATTTATCATTTGTCCTATTTAACAAGAGGTCACTTGTAAGACACACACAACCATATGCACACACACTGTCACAAAATAAACATGATGTTGCCTTATCAGTATGAATGTGCTGGTTATGAAGCTGCAGGCTCCTGAATATAAAATTACTCACACATGGTGTCAGCATGACAGGGAAACATACACACTCATTATCAGTCTCCCACCTACACACACACACGGAGGTGATCAGGTGGCTACCAGCGATAACAGCAGCTGACTGGACCCCCTTCCCACCCGTCAGGGTCAGTGATAGACCAGTTGTAGCAAAGGCAGCGGCCTGACAGCCAATCCATGACCTTCCTGTGTTTGTGTGAAAAACTCAGTTCCTCTTACAATCCTGCTGGCCAAATCGTCTCCTGGATCAGTGTCTGTGTTGGCTGTTTTTTGTCATTGCTCATTAAGTTCCACCCCAAAACGAATACTATCCAGCTTTCTATATAGCTATCACTTAGGCTACAGTGCCTATAGAACTACAATTAAAAAAAAAACATTTAGCTTGTTAAAAGACATTAAAAGTATAGTTAGTCAGGTTTTAAAGCTTTCTTTCAAAGAGGCTTTATCAGGTTTCCACCATGTTTCACCACTTTGTAAGCTCTCCTATTCAGTATTCACTTACTACTCAAACTCCAAATTGTTTTTGGCCATGGATTTTGTTTTCCATCTTGCTTACATTTGAATGAAAGCAGGAAGAGTTTTTGCAGCAGCAGTAAATGAACAAATCCAATTTAATCTTTCATCAGTTAAATCCCTTCCTGTTTGAGATCCTATCAGTAGGACAGAAGATAATTCAACATGAACCCGCAATTTCCTAAAATAGCTGCCAGATTTGTCATCGCTGAGCGCAAAAAGGCCAACATGGTGATACTATTTACTTTAGAAGGAATGTATGTGAGAATGTAGGTGGGAAGTGTGTAGAAGATGTCAGTTTTAAGCTGCAGTTGGAGGAAAATACTCCGTCTGCTGGTTTGTTTAGCTACTAATCTCCAACAGAAAGCATCAGGTGATACTTCCTGTAGTGATGTTATGATATGGACCAGTGTTTAGTTTAATTACACACTTTCATGCAACCTTCTTTGCTTTAGTCCATTCTACAGATAATTATATCTGACACTATCACCTGACTTGGCTCCTATTCAAACATATCTGCATTTTTAAAATGAGTGAATACAAGACATTGGAAATTTTTAAGTTGAAGTAAATTACCAGAGGAGATAAGACTCTATTAAAATGACATTACATGCCTAATTTCAAAATGATTTTATCGACAAAAGTCATTTGTTTTATAGTTGATGACTTTTGAATTTAGTGACTCACAGGAACATGAAGGAATGACTTTGAAATCAATGGAAGCACTATTTTATGTGAAAAAATAAAAACTAAACTGGTATCTGTGGTAAAGCACGTCAAATAGACATACCATTGTTGAGCCGGTGTATGCAACATGTATGCATCAGTACATATTAATCAGTGTGAACCATCACTAGATGAAAAATGATGGCATGTTTTCTAAAAAACTGCAATGAAAGATAATGATATCTGAAGTCTGTTTCACCACAATCGGCTGCTGTCTGACTAAAGCTGACCTGACATTTGTCTAGACTTCATTAATACAATATTTTTTTATCAATGAAAGACACATCTGACATTTTTCACATGTTTCCTTCAGATATGACTAATCTGTATGAATTCGGTTGCAGGAAACTTACCTCTGTATGACATGTTTATGAGATGCAGAAAGCTTGATTTTGTGGGATGTAAATTCTTCTTCTTAATTCAGCATTTTCCTTCAGGGGTCACCACAACAAGTCAGTTTCTTCCATCTAACTACTTTTCTCCACCTGTCCCAGCCTGCCTGCACAAGCTTCTTCACCTCTTTTCCACACTCTCCATTCGTCTGAACTGTTAATCCTAGTCACTTAAAATGATGTGTTCACTGTTGCATTGCTTTGAGTTGCCACAACTAGTAGTATGATTTTGAAGATGAACTTTGCACAGACTTTTTTATGGATTTTTCTATTCCAGGTGTAATTTTTATCAAGAATTATTGACAAGTTTGAACCTTTGTGTTTGTTGTTAACAATTAAAACTTTAATATATTTGCCATTGTGGCCTTATAACTTATGAATCCGTACTGTCATCTTCTGTTGCTTTATTGGGGATCTGGTCGAAGGGCAGCAGCCTTCGTAGAGAAACTTCCCTCACCCCAGTCACATCTTCCAGCTAAAACCACAAAATTTATTCTCCCGGTTGGTTCAAATTTTACAAAATGATATTACGCCCAGAGGGGTCTCAGAAGAAAGTGGTAATAGGATTTTAAATGATCAAATAAAGCCCATTTGCTTTTCTTTCTTATATTTGAAGATTCAAGAAGCTTTAGTGTTATTGCAAAGAAGCAATGACAGTTTATTTGGTGGCTTCTTAGCTGACTGACAAAATATGAATTCAGCCTCTATCCTGTGTAATTGTTCTTTGTTAATTACATTTTTTGTTGTCTGTTTTAATTGTTGTCTTTGATGTTTTATTTTAAACCTCCCACTGTCTAATTAACACGTTTGTTCCCACCATTTTTTCATCTGCCGAGTCTCTTGTGGCTGCTTTTGTTTATCTTCCAGCCCTTATTTCCCCAGCTCTACCATCTTTTCTGGTGTCACCTATAATTTTCCCTCATTTTCCAATCAGCCCCATTTCCCTTCTTCTCTCGTTTAGCTGCTTGTTTTCCCCTTTGTCAACCAGAAATGTCCTTTTCACTTCCACTCCTCTTTGCACAAGCCATGCGTTTCCCTATTTTCACTCCATATCCACCATTCTTTTCTACATTCATCTCTTTGATTTTCCCTCTCTTTGACATCCACCTTGAGAAAAATGTTTGCGACACCGGGCAGCTGAGGTACCCACACATGGGGGAGAAAAATTAAGGTGTAGAGGAGTTGAGAACGAGTGGGAGACACGGTGAAAGCAGAGAACTTGCTTTAGTGAATAATAGAAGAGAGGAATAGTAAAAAAAAAAAAAGATAGTGATGCTTTTTTTCAATGTCACCCCATAATTCACCACACTTCATCACCTCCTCCTTCTGTCATCATGTCTCTCCATCCTTATGGTATTTCATCCCTTCTTTCTGTCACACTCCACACTTTTTAATATTCCATTGTTCTCTCTTTCCCAGACAGGTACATGTATTTTTCCTCCCAGGAATGATCCTGTCACCTTTATAAATGTCTGAGAGACAGCAGAGCGTTGCAGACTCTGAATCCAAATGTTGCAACCAACACTGAGACCATACTGATTCATAAACTTGGAGATAGATCGAAGTCTGCTATTATTTGATCAATTTTTTCTGCTTATTTCAAACTAAAATGAGCCTTATTAAACTGAGCAAAACATTGGGGTTAGTATTAAAACTGGGAATTGTGACTGGTTTGACAGGGAGTCAAATAAAGCAGCACTGCGAAAACAGTTGATTAGTACAGCAGGGATTAGTAAAAGAGGATGTGCTTTTCTTTGAGCCTCTGACATTATTTTTGCATCTTTCAGCTATTTTTTTTTTTTGTCATTTCAGTCTGAAATCGAGGCAGTGCTGACAAAAACTGAAAAAGTAAAATTTGAATGAATGTTACTTTTTTGACAAAAATTACTTATAATTTGCAGTGGTTTAAATGTCCTATTCAAATTCGTGTGCTTCTCTGGTGTATGGTTGGGTTTATTCCTAAATCCAATCTTAATAATGATAGTAGTGGGATTAAATTAAAGTAATGGTTTTAATGTGTTATGTGCGATGAATGAATATTTGTAAGTTTTTTCCAGAGCAATTTTACTTTGCCGTTGTATTCCGTGAGAACTCAAAGAGTTAGAAAGAAAGAAAAAAAAGATGATTTCAAAAGACAGCTGCATAATTTAAACAACAAAAACGATACAATTAACATTTGTATTCCAGATACGTTCTGAAGTAAATCTGACAGAAACCAGTCTCAGACAGCTATTTGCCTTCCTCTCATTTTAATTTCTTTGACAAAAGCACTTTCTTACTGCAAGATTTGAGCTTCAGTTAAAAAAAAAAGATTTGGCTTAATTTTACAGCATTGAATGGATTTGAATGTTTGCAACTGATTTTTTTTTTATTCCATTTTTGTCTTTTGGAAGTATAATAACAATAAAGACCATTTTTTTAAATTCACATTAGAGTTGATTGCATGGTCTGAAGTGGAGTCAGTGCACATACAGAATGTATAATGCATCAACACAAGACTTTAGTCCATTCCTGATTGAATTGTTTCTCTGTCATTATTAGATGTTTTAGATTGATGAATGTAATCTGCAATATTTACCGCTTTGATACCTCATCTTCTCATTTCAAACTGTGTAAAAGTACACAATTGTACCATTTTTAAGTAGACCAATCATAAACCGTCTAGTTCAAGTCACACATTAGACCACATATGTCCACAGATTTGGTATTTGAATTCAGTTTTGGTAATACCGCGATGTACTGTATGAGTCCGTCTGTTTGGTAAATGAGTTTTCAGGCTACAGTCACAGTGACAGTGAATGTATGATCAAAATTAGACCAGCACACATTGAAACAGGGCCAGGCTATTCATTATTGATGACGAAATCCCTCTGAAGATGCCCTAAATAGAGGTTTTCTTGCAGCATAACGAAAATATGGCTTGTGAATGTTTCTCTACAAGGATTGGCAGCTGAAAAACCACCACAACTCTGAAACTTAACTTAAAATACATCAGCTTTTTAAAATATATCAACCTTTGAATATGGTTGTCTAGAAATTCTCTCCATAAAAGTGATAAACAATCTTTTTTATATTTTTGATTGAGAGATTTTTCAGTATTTAATTAACAAGCAAGTCCAGCTAACCCAGTGTGAATCTTTAAGGAAGCGTTCGGACAATTTCTTTCTTTTTTTTTTTTTTAATATGCTGTAAACTCATTTTTCTTTTGGTCAATATTTGTATAGTAAAATATTATTTGATCCTTTGTGATTTTATAATAAAGAATCTTCCTTGCATTCGATTGGCGTTTAGTCCAGCTAGTTTTCATCGTCTCTCCTAGAAACAGCTAGTCTCGGCTCCAGCTCCTACTGACCCTGAATTAAAATAAGCAGTCCTGGATATGAATCAATGAATTATTTACTTCAAGGTACAAGCCTGGTGCACAATTATTTATTACATATTTTATTTAGCTCGACAGCTCAAGTTCCAACAAATAGGTCACTCAAAGCTAGACAGTTACAGAACTGAATTCATCATTTGGCACCAATCAATCTTTTCTCCATGCAAGATTAGAATTGTTGATTTCTTTAAAGTGATGAAAAAATCTTTTTGTTCCTGTTTTATTAAGAACTATGGTTGTGTACTGTCATTCAGAAATGGACCATTGCAACCAAAAAGATTTTTTCTTATCCACTATGCTGCTGGTTTACTTTTCAGACCACCTAAGTCAGCAATTAATTTATGATGTAAAAATAATGTGTTCGTCTGTAGGGACAATATTATTTATTTTAATTAACTTTATAATGGAAAGAAAGTCCTTCAGAGCAAGCCTGAAATAACGCTGGCACACAGAGAAAATTGAAATCAAAAGCAGACTAATACTCAGCAAAAAGTGCAACCAAGTAGATTTTTCACTGGAATGCTAATATCCTAAATAGTGAACAAAGTACACCAAAGTGTCATCAAAGCTCTTGATTTACAAGTCGATCTACGTTCCCGCCATCACCAGCAGTGGGTGGTGACCGAAAGAACGTGATCATGTATACAAGCGGCCAAAATGAATTTCATCCGCAGGGTGACTGGGCTCCCACTCAGAGATACAGTGAGAAGCTCTGTATTCTGGGAGGAGCCCCTCCGGGTTGAGAGAGGCTAGGTGGGGTGGTTAGGGCATCTGGTTAAGATGCCCAAACCAGCTGAAGGATGCAGTCAGGGTGAGAGAAGGCTGAGTTTCCCATCTGAAGCTTTTGGCCATGCGACCCAGCCCCAGATAAACGGAGCACAACGGATTAAATAATAAGTGTTATACACTGATATTGGAAGAAACGTCAAAGTTAAAAAGTCAATTCTTAAATTTACTGGAATATAGTTGCTATGAAAGCAACTCCAAATGTCAATGGATTGAATAAGCTTCAAACTATGTTGCACCACAGTTTAGGTAAAACATTTGGAAGTACACTTGCTGTTCTGGCATGTGTAATGACAGCCCATGTAAACTTAAGCTCGAAACTTGCTTTTGTTGAATGAGTGAATCTTAGGAGTGACAGAAGTGACAGGATTGCTGCACACAGTGAGCCCATGAGGATCTTGTTCTACCACAAAAATTTTCAAAGCCCGCACAAATGTTGATGTGAAAAATCAAATAAAAACAACTGGACGTTCCAAATTTGAGTTAATACCGTGGATCTGCCTGAGTATAAACTGGAGCTTCTCTAAATGCAGTTTAACCAAACGTTTTAGACAGATTATTTATAGCATGACAGACTTTTAGTGTCCCTTTCCCAGACAATTAACTCAGTTGCTCTTTTCCATGACCATTGGTTTCTATGGCAACAAAAGCAGGGAAAAAAAGAGGGCTGTCTGTCAAGCTTTTAGCTCAGAGGGTGGCTGGAATCCCGGGGATGCGGAGGAAAACCTGCGGGGAGGAGAGGAAGAAAACAGGGAAGAGTTATGAGATTATATTATGAGCTCATTTGGCTCTGGTTTAATCTCTTGAAACCTTGGAGTTTAGATAGTTTGAGCAAATTAGTTGAGGAAAAAGCAATAATAAAATCTAATGGTCAGAGGATTTCTACTCATTGTAATTCAAAACTCTGTATTTGTAAAAAATGGTACATTGTACTTTGGTTTCAAATTTTAAGCTTTGAAGGCAAAGCAGATTTATACTATTTACTTATCTCAGGATAACCCTAAAAACAAAAAATGTGCCAGCTCTAGAATTTGAGTTTGTTTTTTTTAGATGTAATGGATGAGCTTGTGTTTAAATGAAAACCAGTTTTCTTTGCACCAAAATAAATGAGTGAGAAGTTGTTTTCGGCTTCTACTGAGGAATTCATCTAAATAATGAGTTTGAAAGCCTGAATGGAAGTATTCTAGTGACTTAGAATTGTTATTTTAGAGCATTTGATTCTCCTTTACATACTCAAAGTACAAAAAAGTGACAGAAAGAGGCCCTTTTTTTCTTTACAAAAAGGGCTTGAGTAGACTGCATTACCTCAGAAAGTTCAGGTCCTTCAACGTCTGCAATAATATGCTCTCCATGTTTTTGCCATGCCATCACGGAGAGTGTCCTGTTCTCTACTGTGGCCGTCTGGGGAGCTGGTATAAAAACAAAGAATGCCAATAGACTGAACAAGCTGGTAAAAAAAGAGCTGGACTTGTGGTTGACTCGCCCCTTGCCTGCGTGGAGGAGATGACAAGGGACAGAATGAAAGCAAAACTATCATCAATCATGCTAAATCCCTCCCATTCTCTCCATGAATCTGTGGACCATCCGAAGAGCAGCTTCAGCAACAGACTCCTGCAACCCCGCTGTGCAAAGGAACGGGACAGAACATCATTCTTACCATCCTCCATCAAAATATTCAAGCTTTCACTTTCAAACCTGTAATTACTTGCCATTCACAACGTTGTATAAGATTCTATGACTGTAACACTGCAGCGCACAAATTTCCCTTTGATAAATAAATTATATTCAGTTCAATTCAATTGTAGACGTGTGATGACGCTGTCAGTTTTAAAAAATTATTGTAATGTGTGGTTTTGTGGGAGATTTGTGTTTTTCCTAAATTATTCTCCACATAGTTATTTAAGTGTTTTTTAAATGAAATAATATTTTTGTCTCCTATTTGGTTTTTCAAAATCAATTTGCCATTCCACCTGATGATTGATCTGTTTAAAGCAGGCATCTTTTTTCCTCCAACTAGCAAAAATGAAGTTGGGCATAAAACCTCCCAAAGTACCAAAAGTGTTTAATATTCAAATTTCACATGTTGAATGCACATGTTGTTAAGGAAGGATGGCTCAGTGGGTAAGGCAACCGCCCCGTAGCCAGAGGGCCAGTTCGATCCTCCACCTGATGTTCATGCTGAGGTGTTCCTCAGCAAAACACCAAACCCCCAATTGCTCCTAATGGTGGTTTGCACCTTTCATGGCAGCTTCTACCATCAGGTATGAATGAATGAGTGACTATGAGGTATAAAGTAAAGTGCTTTGAGTACCAACGCAGGCAGGAAAGTGCTGTATATTAGAGTCCAATTTTACCTTATAAGTGATGTGTTTTACCACTTCAGCAAAGTGATGTAGCCAAGGTTGTAATTACGACTTGATGGTTTGATCGACACATCCAGGTGCCTTTACTTTGACGTTTGTTAAGATTAATGATTGATTTTCAAACAGCATAGTCATGTCTTTTTCCATGTTTGATATGTCATTCCCTCAATTCAGAAGAGTTTATATTAGTCTCTTCCCTCTCTGTTGGTCTAGCGAACATGCAGACAACATGCAGACAAAGAAACACTTATAAAAAGAAAAAAAACTGCATATTTTTTATTGATATTTTGAAGAAAAACGTATCGTATTACAGCCATCAGCGTTGTATCTCTATATGTACGTACAGTATACAGTATAACACAGTGGATAAGCTAGCCACTCTGGGGTTCTTTGATAGTTTAAATCAAATTTTTTATGGGCTAGTTTTTAGTTAGTCAATTTATTTTTTGCAGTAGGCAGCCACGAAGGCGTCAATGGTGGGAGTATCTAGGGGTTGGGTGTCTGCTCCAGGGACAGTTAGGCAAGGGCCTGGTGGGCATCGAACCAGCTTCTTCCGGTCTGAGGACTTCTTCTATAACTGTAACTCTTCTATTTACAATAAAAAAATAAAATAAAAACACAAAAATTAGTTTTACAAAACAGCTGCAGGTAAAAGAGACCTCTGAAAAGTAAGGCACTCAAAATTTGGATGGTGGAGGTTAACGAGACAATGTTGAATAGGAATTTTGAAAAATCTTGCAAGTTTTAATTGACTATTTACAGATTTATGAAACCTTTGATTTGGTCAATTCCAAGTTGCCCTGGTAGATTCTGAAATTTCCAATTTGCTTAACAAGCAAACATTATTCTTGTGTTTTTTTAATTTATCATGACACCAGCCATTCTTTACAGAAATTTTTATTATTTGTGCTTGTGTTGTCATGACACACTGAGCATAAGCTTAATTAATGAACGTATTAAGCGCTACATTCCAGCTTGGCTTGCCATGGTTGCAGGTGACTATTCTACTGACTAATTACCTTTAGGAACAATAATGATATCCCTGTGTGGTTCTTCCACCTGTGGTTTTCCTGATGTACTGACCTAAGATGTGTGACTTACTGGGAGAAGTTGAAAAGAAATACAAACCTTCTCTGCTCCACCAGAGTTGTGTGTTTTTTTTGCCATGGGGCCTGTACTCACACTTCCATCCCTCACTCACTCAGCCTCTTGACCTGTGGCTTGCTCTGAAGAGCATTAACATGTACAGGAAGTGAAGGCAACATGTGACAGCCACCGGCCACAAGGCAGCTGTCTGGGAGCAGCCGCGAACACTTCGGAATTAGATCAGACACAGCCGACACAGTTGTGTACGGTTATACGCATGCACTGAGTCTAAGGGAAACAGAAGGCCAGTTAAAGTCATTTCCTCTCCTTCTGACCAAGCTAATTGAGAAGTAAAGTCATTAATCTGCTCTAGGCTGTGGTTGCACCCTTTGTAATATCTGCAATGTGTATCCATGTGTGAATACACTTTGTATTCCTCCTACAGCTGCCTCTAATTTCCGATACCAGTCAGACATTTGTTTTGGCTTGTCGAATCGAAGGTTTCAGCTCCGAGTTTGGTTGAAAACAACCACTTTTCTTTGGAAAACATTACTATTAAATTATCTGTCATGTGGATGCAGATCTCTGCTTTGATTATCTGATAGCTTCGACAACTATAACTAAAACCCATCATGAAGCAGAAAAACGGAATTACGGTAGTTAAGCTTATCTATCAAGTCATACAGTTTCGCCATATTTTAATATGGGAAAAATGTAAGTTTAGCAAATACAGGCATATAGTCATTTCAGTGTGGCCAAAAAAATAGCTAAAAAACAGCTAAAATGTAGAATATTTTGTCAATGGCTACAAAATAACGTATTGTACAAGATTATGGTACATTCCAGGGGGCCATTATTACAGTGCAGTCAAAGCTAGACTTGTTACCTTGGCTTACATCACTCTAGCTTATTATTAATAGGCCACGCTTGCGCAATCATTTGTGGTTTTCAAAATATATGATGAATACAGTTTTTAAGCGCTTCAAACGGCGTGAAAGCCTCCTCAATATGGGAGGCAGAAGTAATGCCATGACATGTATGATTAAATAATTTGAACATTTTAAAGTGGCTTGATACCCACTGCAATTATGAAAAAAAAATTCTATTAGTCTTTGGTTGTAATAATTGATGGGTAGAATGGGTAGGCTACTCTAAACGGTTCAAATGACTCCAAGTCTTATCAGCTAAAGGTTTGTATTTGTTTAGTAAGGTGTGGTTCAATAACTCTAAAATGTAGTATGATATGGGTATCATACTAGGGTGTGTCTGAGGGTGTGCTACTTCATTTTCATCTTTGTTATACGGAGACCCACCTTTCTTGTAGTCACATTGTGAGACATGAGCGTTTACATTTTTCATTTGAGTTTTTGATGGGTTGTGCTGACAAAAAGTCAATGGACACCAGCTTGGCCTTTTTAAAAATTCATAATCCAACATAAATATTTATTGCCCGTCTTTGGACAACTTATATCTGTCTATATGATGGCTTTTACGATGAACATGTCAGAGTACTTGTCACAAAATTTAAATGGTAACCCTTTAAAGCAATCTGTTTACCAGCAAATACATGGCACAGGAAGGGTCTTACATTATTGCCAGACCAATTTATCTTGCGTGGAAGAGCAGTGTCGAGGGAGACCTGCTGTTTTGCATTCAATAACTCAATGATCATGACAACTACAGTTAGACCAAGACCAAAGCGAAGCGCTGGTTCTTATTTCAACATCAGTCATCATATCTCTGACTCCATAAAAAGGCGCCGGCGTGGTTTATAGTTACTGTCAACTGAAGTCATAAAACATGTGGACGGCAGACGCTTGTGCTTACAAACCATCGGGGGTCGGTGCCACATCCTGTTGTACTGCTAGAGTCATGTGATATAAATTAAACGTGACCTTTTTCTCATTGATGTGGCAAAGCAAGAAAAATAGATCCAATTTACAGTTTTTGGTTCTATTTTGTGGTTTTAAAAGACTTCAAAATGAAACATCCTCTCAGCTAGATGGACTGAAGTGCTGAGTTTACAGTACATTGAACCAGCCCTCTGCTTGTGACACATCAAAGTACCGCAGGGTGTACGGAATCTATGCTATCCTTATTAATTTTACTTCAAACACACATTGTTGCTAAGTTTGTAAAACTTACTAGGAAGATAGTGAGTGCCAGTTTTGCTCTATTATAGAATGTACTTGTAAAATAACTAACGTGTCAGGTTTGAAGCTACATGACAGTTTGAAAATAACTAGTCAAATTCTGGAGAATTGTGTGCAAACAAGCACAGGAGGATCTAATGTTTAAACAAGTCATTAGTCAGATAAGTCGGAGAAGCTGAACAAAACCAAAGTTTATTATTTAAAAGACCCAGAGACAGTGAATGCTTACTTATATGATCTGGCCAAAAGAAAAAAATGTACTCAAATTCTTTGTTGGACCTGACCAAATGCAGCAACCCTTGATCATACTACTGGCTAGAAAGCATGATGAAAACATCAGTTTATTTGTCTCTCTTTTTCTAATGTGTTCATCACTCTGGAACAAATCTGGATCACATGCTTTTCATTGCATGGGTTGGTTCACTCTTTATTTTCTACGATGGACTGATGCAGCGTCCTCATTATTGGAGACACCACACCTTTTCAGTAATGATCAAATTACAAGGAGTCTTGTACCAAATGATGAGGAACGGGGTGAGGCATGGCGATCTAAGTATCTGTGAATGAGTAAAAACACTGCAAAGCATTCATACATTTGATTCTCATTGCTGTTTTTATCTGATTTCTGAAAGGCTTCTTGTTGCGGTGGTCATCATGTGTTCCTGCAACAGTGCAGGAATGGATTGAATTTAAAAAACCTGTCCTTTACAATGTAGTATGAATCAAGCACATTTACGCTTTGTCTACTTGATTTGTTGTCCTGTGCCATGGTACGGCTTCAATATTTCATGGTTTCAGTTTTATTTTATTTGTAAATGGTTTGTTTTTTGACAGTGAAGGTGAGCAGTGTGAAAGAAAAGCTGAACTTGCAGAATTACATTATGCTAGGTGGCTCTATTTCCAGATCACTAATTGTCTGTTAGGAAACACAAATGTAGGTTATCCTCTTGTCACGCTTCATGAGAGGTATTTTACAGAGTTATCTTGTCACATTGCAACAACAAATTAGTCTCACATAAATTATTCCACTTTGTATCCCCTTATTTCTTTTTATTAACTTCTCTGAGGTTTTTTTTTTTGTCTTATTATTGTTGATAGCTTCGACTTTGAATGGTGTTGAAACACTCATCTCTTTTTCTTGTCGCATGCTAACTCCCCTGATGTCAGGTTCTCCACTTGCCATCTATCATATTCAGTGATAAATGATTTAACATAGTTGAGTTTGTTTGAAGGTGACCTCCCCTCACAGCCTTTACTCTTATCAGCCTGTCAGCAGAAGGAATCATTTTTCATTCACCAAGCTGGTCGCAAGAGATTTTCCATTTTTGTTCCCTATTTCCATATATTTTCTTTATTTGGTTAATTTATTTAAATAAATTCAATGACAAAAGAGAGGTAATTTAAATTTGAGCAGATTAGCTTCCTCAAATGGATTGGTTCTGCAATTGAGTTTTGTTTTTTATTGAACCCCTTATTGTAACAGAAATCTGGAAGAGCTTCACACACAAATAATCAAATGCAAACATGCAATCAAACTAAACACAATCAACACAAGCAGTAACTAAACTAAACAGACTTAAGGCATCCCACAACAGTGAAAGATTAGATCATTAAAATTAACTCAGAAATGGCTGAATTTTTTAAAAACGTTAACAAAGTTTATATTTTTAGGATATGGCAAATGGGTTTCATCAAGACAAAAGTGGTACAGTGGAAGGGATACAGATACATTGAGGTCAAAGGATCATAGCTCTAAACAGGAGCGCAAATGGGAAGGGCATGTACCTCCAACAAGCTCGCTCTTCGTTGGCAAGTTGGTTGTCATGCAAATGTCACATGATTAGACCATTGACTGGGTAGTTCCAGCTAAATTTTTTAAAAATCCCAGCATCGCACTGTACGTAATGCAGGAAGTGGAGACTGAATTGGCTGCATTTCAAAAGAGCCGAACGCTATGCGGAATATCACACTAACTAGATACACTCCTCCTACAATCTTATAAAAAGAAGAGGTTAGAGTTTAATTAAAGTTTTAGTATAATTTTTAAACAATTACAAACATAGCTACATGAGATCAAGTTGTTTATATCCTACTAAGATCAAGGAAAAGATCAAGTGTAAAACGCAATGGTGAAATTTTTTAAAAAGTAGCACGTTATCTATATACGTACACCATACGCTACTGCTCAATGTGGCCAAATTTTCTGTTCAAATGTCTGATCAAATGTTTGTGCTTTGGTAGTTTAAATATGATAATTAGCATTTTGTGCAATATTTTCGTCTTCCATTATCCCTCTGTAGAAAGTGGATCTGCAGAAGATGCCAATTCCAGGCTTCATGTTATCTACTGCATCACTGACAAACGGAATTATTGAGTCTTTTTTGGAGAAATGTTTACTTCTTCATTTTGGGTCCCTGCGTGCTTTGACTGGTTAAAAAAGAAAAGAAAAAAAGCTAAACTGTCTAAAGTCAAAGATAAAAAACAACTTTATGAATTCAACATGACCCACATGATGCTTTTCTAATCTCCATCGTAGCCAGCCCACACACTGCATTTCATCCACAACTGAGCTGTTTTTAATTAACTGCAGCAGCGTCTCAACCAGAAATGTAAAACAGCGAGCCGCCAAGCTGGCTTCCTCGCTGTGTTTGACAGCCACTCTTCAGCAGAGACGTCGACCTCCCATCTATCTTCCCCTGAGACCTCACCGCTGCCTTATCATGCATCATCGATTAGGTGCTGGATGAAGCAGCTGGGTGACCGCTTACTTGTTTCCCTGCTGCTGTTTTTTTATGAACAACACTGTCTTCTTTGTTTCTCTCTCTCTCTTCATCACACACACAAGCACAATCGCCCACACACACCTAAAGCTTCCAGTTGTAAACATGAAAGTCTAAGTATGAGGATGTGGTTTGTGGAGGTGTGTTATTTTGTGGTTACTTGGTCTGTAACCTAATTTACCACCTAGAGTAAATGATCATTAACCATAACGTTGGTGTGGCAGAGGCTTTGCCCTAATGATGAAATCTTATCAGTTCCAATCACCACTAAATCAGAAGCCCGAAGGTTTTACGTGTATTTTAAATGTAAAGTGCATTCTTCCTAAATTGTGTTATTATTAACTTTGTAAAAACTGAAGGTTAACTATTTATTTCTAAAGGCTTTTTAACAAAGTTTTTAGTGTTGTTTTTTTTTTTTTGTGTTGTGGTTTTATATAATTTTGCTGTTTGTTGTTCCTTTTGGTCATTGTAGCACTTTGAGATCTCCATTGGAGATATAAAGTGCGTAACAAATAAAATTTTTATTATTATTATATTTAGATGATCTGCTCACAGCTTGCTAGAAATCAATCATTTGCTAATTTTGTCTCGACAGCAGGATTTTTTTTTCTGAACTAGAAACCCAAATTTAGTTCTATTGTTTTCATTTGAAATTTAACGTTTTGGATACTTGGTAAAGAATACATAATCTGTTATGTTTCTAATTTAATTATTAAAATTTTCTAGTTAAAAAATTTCACTGAAACATATAGATAATGTTCAACATTAAAGAATTTTCCAAGTTTGATATCATGTACAATACGTTAGGATGTGGGGTTTTTGTTATATTCCACACATAGAATTGATTTATTCATAGCTTGGACATCTGTAAACTGCTTAGGCTCACTTCTTAAAGATAGAATTGTTTACTCTACCACATCAAAACCTACTGGTCATAGCTATGTCCTGATGCCCCTGTTGAGATAAACAGTTTAGAAGATAAATGAATGTCATAGTGAGGGCAAACCCTGCACATTGGCTCTTTGAGCAGATCTCTTACCTCATCACCCCAATGAAGATTAACTCTGTTACGGCCACAATAATACGGTTCAAATTGGCAAAATATAGCAGATAGCTTTCATCCAGACAGAGGAATGTGTGTGAGGTAGAGATGAAAGAAGTCAATGGTTTGAGGTTGATGGCATGCAGAGATGCCAAGTTTTTTGGCAAGCTTTTGGCCAAAAGGAGGAGGGGCTATCACATCCGCCAATGGACAACACCTGCCATGACAGTTGGCGCAAAACAAATCATTCAAAACATGAGAAAGAAGCTAGAAAATTGTGCGTCTTACGTGTGTTACTACCTAGTGTTATGTTTCAGTTCGACAGGAACTGAAACATAACACCATTCCTGTACTGCTCGTTCGTGCTTTGTTTTGCGTCTCACCCACATAAGCTGTCACATGACCAAAGTTCCCGGATGTCCAACTTCTTCCATACGTTCACCAAAAAACAATACTGGCAATAGACCATGCAGATTGCTGCAGGCAGCTTTCAGATGCACAGCTGCAGCAGCAGGAGATGTCGTGTGCTTAGTCTCATCTTACCTAATCATGTTCATGGAATGCAATAGAGTCTTAATTATGCGGGAGTTTTATTAGCCTTTGCAGGTGAGCGTGAGATAGGTCCTAATTGGGTTCTAATCCCACCCAATGCGGGACACATGGCATGTCTGGGCATGTTGAACAGAACAAGAGCCCAGATGGAATCAATAGACAAACAATGGGCAGTTTTGGGTATCCAAACAAAAAAATCGAACCAAAATTCCGAGGAACATCATAACAATGCAACGTGTATAAAGGAACACTCTGGGATCCAACAGATTCCTGTAATTTAAACTAGTTTAGCCGTCTTTATCCCAATGAAAGGTTGATCTTATTTTAATAAGATGTTGTTAAGTTTGAATTTTACAAAAGTAACACTGAGAAAAAAAACATTATCAAAAGTGACAAAAGAACAAACTGGCTGTCAGAAACCTGCCAAGACTTTGTATTTGTGGATGAGTTTGGTTGCTAAATAAGTCAACTTCATTTCAAGGGGGCGGGGGCATAGAATGACTCAATCAAAGACAGGCAGACAAGAGATCAACATGTCTAGCATGGTTTCACTGACTCAAAGTCCTTTTGATCTTGTTATGACTGCTTTAAACACTGAACATAAATTCTTAGTTGTCATCTTCCTTTGTCTATTCTTATGTCATTTTGTTTCACTTCTTGACTCGCAAATTACACATGACGGAAGTAAACTATTTTTATTGAACGATTCTGTTTGTGTCAAAAGGTGGTGAAGGTGGAGATGCAGGACCCGGAAACATGGACAATTTATCTAGGGGTTAACGAAGAGGGGTAGGTATGTGCAGCCTGGAAGACGTCCTGGGCGAGTTTGTGCATCTGGGCAGGCTTGGCAGGACCAGAAAGAGGAGCCATCACAGGAGTAAACAGGGTCTGAGGGACAAGACGTGAGAAAACACCATGATGGCTGCAGCAGGAGAGCAGACCAGTAGATTAACAGAGAGATGAACACCAGGGGTTAAATAACCAGAGAACAACGAGACACAGGTGGTGATATCAGGGAAAGGCAATTGGGATCAGGTGTGCTGAATTAGAGTGCAGGGCAGGGTTAGGAGGAAGGAAATTTAAAGCAGGAGGATCATGATAGGTTGTAATTGAAATGCCTCTGGACGGGATGGTTACCTGACTGGCATTGTCATAATCTTTGTGAGACACACCCAAGTCCCTCCACACCTGCCCAGGCCTCAAGCCTAGTGTCCAGGAACCAAGTTCAGGTAAATATACTGGACACTTGTGTCAAATCTACAATCTAAATACAGGGGGCTTACTAAAAGCAAGTAATTTATACCATTAAATTGAACCCCCACGTAAGAGTGGATTTTTGAACTCCTTAAAATCTTTGCACTGTGTCGCCCAATAAATTAGAACTGAGCTACAGTTCAAAAACAGGCTTTTGTGCCTCCAACACATCATTCTACATCTCCTTGCTATTTCACACCATTGGCATGGACCTTCCCCAACATGGCACACATGCAGACAAAATTTAATAACCTGCTCCGTCAAGCTGTGATCGAAACCTTTCAGTTCCACGAGGACCTACGGGTGTGCCAGACAGACTTGGTAGGTAATGTTGTAAAAAACAGTCACACACTTTGATGGGTTTCACAGGATGTGGGCTCAGATTGTTTTGTCCATTCGTATACTGCAGGGACGCAGCTGACAAGGACACTGGGATAATTGGATTGATGTTGGAATGTGTGTGGCCATCAGTTTCTTATTCAACTCCTCTGACTCACTCATTAGGCTTTGAAACAGGTCTTTAATTATTTTCAACACCGCCTAATTAATGATGAAAGTATGCTAAGAATTGTAATAAATTAAAGGCGCACATGAGCTTATGTTTATTGATGTTGTGAAGTTGTCATTTAAAACTAAGTTGGAGGTAACCTCCATGATTAAAACAAACAAGTCATTTTACAAGGATAAACAAATTAAAGCTGAAAGTCATATTCACTGTGTGACCCAATTGCTCCTCGGTTAAAAGATGGAGCATAAGCAGAAATGCCAACCAGTTTTACGGCATTTTAAAACTGAATCTTGGACATAAAAGTACTTGCAATAAAACCAATTTCAGTTGATATTGATTTGAATAAGTTATTAAATGCTAAACTACTTCAGGAGGTCTTAAAAATAAAGAAAAACTTATTCAATTTCTGATGGGGTCGCGGGGGGTCTTGGAGCATAACCTGACTGATTTAAAGTGAGAGGTAGGGTAAACCCCGAACAGGTCACCAGTCTGTTGCTCACACACACACACACACACACACACACACACACACACACACACACACACACACACACACACACACACACACACACACACACACACACACACACACACACACACACACACACACACACACACACACACACACACACACACACACACACACACACACACACACACACACACACACACACACACATTTCTAGGGCCAATTAACCTAAGGTACATGTTTTTGGAGGGTGAGAGGAAATTCATGCATACAGGGAGAACATGCAAACTCCACACAGAAGGGCCAAAGTTACAAGCCCCGTCCCCACCCGGGATTCGAATCCTGACCTTCTTGCTGTGAGGTCACCGTGCTAACCACTATCACCGAAAACAAAAAGTTACAGATTTTCTACAAAAAGCTTTTCCAGATTCTAAAACTGTTTGAATACAATTTTTTCAAATACTATTTGCTCAAATCTGGAAAACTGTACATTTATCGCCTTTAAAATGTTACTATGATTTTAAAAAAAAGATAAAAGTTCAGTCCCATAATTTCATGTTCGATTAAGAAAATGAACCAAATGGATTTGTTTTCTTTTGTTAAATTTTTTTTAAATTACTTTGTGAAAAGATGTGCATTCGGTAAATCCCTGTACCTTACAGTGTTTACTCTCGGTGTAGATGATGTTTAATTCCTTACATTCTACAAAATTGACATTTATTGCTCTTTACTTGATTTGGTTTTGGATTGGTTAATTTGTAATTAACAGTCGATGTACATTCTATCAATCCTGGTGAAAAATTCTGTCCTTCATTTGCATCTCTCGGTGTTTCTTCTTTTTCTTGTAACTGAGTTATTAGTTGTTTTACTTCACTGGAAAGTATGTGAGGAATGGGTTTTTATTGCTCTGTTTAGGTATTATTTGAGTTAATCATAAATAGTCTGATTGTTTTTTTTTTTCTTGATTAACTTTACTTTGAGTCAACCTCATTTGAAACAAAATAAACCAACTAGATTGTTTCCCTCTTTTCTTGCTAGATTTTGGCTTTCCTCTGTTTGATTAACATACAACAATAAGGTTTTGCAGCCTTCTAGGGTACAAGAAAGTCTTGACGTTAGCCTTCAAGGACCCAAATCACTTTAGTTTTGTTGCTTTTCTTTTTTCTTATTTTTTTCGTTTTAAATCCTAAAATACAACATTTTTATTGTTCAGTTTTGTGAACGTTAGTTGATGCAAGGCAAAGGACTCTAAGTTAGTAGTCACCATTTCCCATCATTTCTTTACCCCTGCTAGATTTAAAAAGAAAATAATTTTCCATGTTCTTTTTTACTTCTCTAGAGTCCAGAATTGATTGATATTTTGAAAATGACAGCTACCTACATGGACCCACTAGAAAGACTTCTCTTAGCTTTTTAAAAGCAGCTGCTGTGCTCACTATGCCCAGTCAGGCAGGTTAGTTGACCTGTAGCAAGTAAATTACCATCCTCATTCGGAATGGATTTTTATTTCTTACCGCGCCATGGTTGGAGAAACTGCGATTGAGTTTTGCTGCATTACAGTGATAAATAATTGAAGCCGTTGCTGACTTTAACACCCTGCCAATTTATTGTTGTGCAAGTTTTGACCTGGCACTCCGTTTAACTGCGCTTTACACTTTTGTGCCAAACCGCATTGGATGTGTAATTTATTTAAGGTCAGTCTGACAACAGAGGGCCGAATGCCGACAACCAACGGGCTCAGTCCTTATGCGGCGAAGCACAGCTGTGTGCACATCTGCTGTTATTCTCTGTGTCATACTGTGAGGGATGGCACATCATTCTCTAATGTTGGTATATGACCGACTCTCTTTGATTAAACTTGAATATTTGAGCAGATGGTAGACATACTTTTCTGAAGGTTTCCATTAGGGTATTTTTAGTTGAATTGTACCTCCGATATGGAGGCTATCAAATGCCCCATCTGTACATGGTCTGGGGATGGAAACATTTTTATTTTCATTTTTTTTCTGAAATTTGTGGTGAAATAGTCTATTCAGCATTTCAAGTTTAGGTTTTGATGATAAAATCCTTTAGGAACTTGTAACATCTTAAAATTACACATACTGGAGGATAGGAGTTTCACTTTGAGTTTTAGCCGATAAAGTGGTCTTTTTCCTCCAAAATTTTTAGGCAATAGACCAGGACAAACGACCGTAACAGAAGGCAATGCAAGACAAGTTTATTTGTATAGCACAATACATACAAAATGTAATTCAAAGTGCTTCACAGGAAGAAAAAAAAAAGAATGCATTAAAATCACAAAACATAGAATCAAAAAGTTAAAAAATAAATAAATAATTAAAACAGATAAATAGAGTAATTAATGAAAAGCACAGTTAAAGAGAAGTGTTTTCAGCCTAGATTTAAACATTGTCACAGTAGAGGCCTCTCTCACAACCTCAGGAAGCTTGTTCCAGACTTTTGCAGCATAAAATTGAAATGCAGCTTCTCCATGTTTAGTCCTGACTCTAGGCACCAGCAGGAGGCCGGTCTTGGAGGTTCTCAGAGTTTTAGATGGTTCATAAGGTACTAACATATCACAGATGTACTTTGGTGCTAGACCATGGAGAGACTTAAACACAAGTAGAGCAGCTTTAAAGTCTATTCTCTGAGTAACAGGAAGCCAGTGCAGAGACTTGAGCACAGGACTAATGTGATCGTATTTTCTAGTTCTTGTTATGACTCGAGCAGCAGCATTTTGAATAAACTGCAGCTGTTTTAAGGCCTTTTTGTTCAGACCAGTGAGTAGACTGTTGCAATAATCTAACCTACTGGAAACAGATGCATGGATAAGAACCTCTAAGTCTGTTTTAGATACCAAACCTCTGATTTTGGCAATGTTTTTCAGGTGGTAAAACGCTGCTGATGTAATTGATTTGATGTGACTGTTGAAGTTAAAGAAGACGACTTGACAAAAAAGTGAAGGTCACCAGAGCTCATTTAATAGGGTGGAAGACAAGATAGGTTCAAACATTACGGAAAGGCAATTGGGACGAGGCATGGGGGAATTAGGGCAACGGGCAGAACAAAGAGGAAGGAGAGAGCATCAGAAGAAGGGAGGGTCCTGTTAAATTGACAGCCTTGTGTTTCATTCAGGGACACAAAACAAGTTAGATTTAAGTAAGTGGTGCCAAAAAAAACCCCAACAACATTATAAATAGTTCTTTTTTTTTTTTAATTGTCAGTTTAACATGCTCACAGTCCAGATGTGTCACAGTGGAAATATTTGACAGGTGAGTGAATGGGTAAAATGATTTGACTTTTGTGGCTGACTGACTTCACAAGGCCAGCGATTTGTTCAGTTTAGTACACCTGCTCCTGTCCTCACTTTTCTAAAATCAGTTACCCACTGTAACAATAAAATGTCCACTTCCACATGATTATTTTGTGGCATTTTGTGTTAGAAAAAGCTTCTCTTTTGCTTTAATTTTGGAAAAACTAAACGATAAGAATATTTAAAAGCACTGAGTTCAGCCAAGCTAGATGCATCTGAGCCCAAAAAAAAAAAGGTGGTAATTCTAGAGTTAAGTGGAAATTTTGAAAAATATTATTTTGGCATATTCAATCATTTTATTCTCAATCTTTTACCATTTTTCTTAGGAATGGCACTTTGAGTTACTGTTCACCTACAGTCTGTAGGATTTTATGTTCATAGAGCACTCGTTGTCTCCTGCACTTGTTTAATATTGTGGTAAACTGGGCACATTGTGTCCTGAGCTTATTCACACAAAGTTTTAGTTATAGCTTCTAAGAAATTAGCTGGATGATGTAAAATGCATGTTTTTGGAGGGTGGGAGGAAACCGGAATACCCGGAGAAAACCCAAGCATGCACAGGGAGAACATGCAAACTCTGCACAGAAAGGCCAGTGTTCCAAGCCTCGTCCCCACCCCGGGATGCAAACCCTGACCCTCTTGCTGTGAGACCACTGTGCTAACCACCACACTACCTTGTAACCCTTGAATGCACTTTTTAAAACAGAAAATTTAATTGTAATTCCCAATTAGCTGCATAAATTTGGCCAAAAGACAGGTCGAGTCAATCTGGAGCATCAAATGCAGTTGAGTAAACAAATGCAAAAGACATTTTTATGAAAATGAAATACACATTCAAAAATTTTCCAATTCAACATCATTCACAAATGAACTCAAACCACTTGTCATATCTTAAAGATGTTGCATTGTGAACAATGCTGAACAGGAAGTGGTCGTACTATTTTCATGCCCATATAGACGTTACAATTTAATGCTTGTTTTTTAAAAGATTTTTAACTGAATGAAAATTTTGCCTGAATGTCTTCACTTTACCATCTAGATGTAGATGTGATACCTCGTACCTCTGGGAATGCTAAATAAAAAGACTCTGCCCTCTACTTCCAGGCAATCTTTTCTAAGCCACTTGAGTCTTCTGCTAATTCCTTCCCTGGTGTATTGCAACAGAGGTTTTGACGTCATGTTTTTTGAGCGGGGAAACACCCCAACTCGTCCTCAATGCGCTCTTGTTGTAAAATAGCCTGAAGGTGGCAATGATACAGTAGCTTTATCAAGGACTTGTTCTCCCCTCATGCTCTGTCACAAACACAAGCCTGTTTAGTTTTCTCTTTTATGCCGCAGATAAAAAGTTCTGCTAGAAATGGATAAAAAATAAGATAATTTTAAAGTTTTACGAGCATGAAAATGCAGATTTTTACAAGCTGTGGGCCACTCATTAGGTCATTCATTGTCTGTTTTTTATCCTCTAAATCTAAGGATCAAACTCTGTTTTCAGTTTTTAGATATTCAGATTTTTTTCTTAAAATGTGTTCAATTAAATCTTAGTCTTTATTATACCCACTGTGACTCAGTGCAGTAATAACGAGAAGGTTTTGGAGAAAGGTTTTGCAGTGGGACAGTGAACCATGAAGTGCTAAAAATAGACACTGTTAATAAAAATGCCCTGAAGAAGTGTCCAGAATTACAGTTTTACAGAAATCTACTATTCTTGTAGAAAATAGGAATGAAGGATTTCATTCTAGTTGAAATGAATCTTGTTCACCTAACGCAGTCAAAGACCCTACACTGTGCTGCAATAACAACTTCAAGTGTCACAATTCATTCTTTGACAGACAATGGAAAACCAACAGTCCCCAAACAATATCTAAGTGTTTTATTGGAAACAAGTCTAAGTTAATAACTAGCTGGCCGTTTTTGTGGGATTTTGGGCATGGACTTAAGAAAGGGATCATATCTAAGTACAACAAATCACTTTTGTTTTCTACTTTTCCCAGTTTGGACACAGCCTGGAATCAATGTTGAACAAAGGAATTTGGAAGAAGGATGCATGGATTGAAAGAATCAAGTGTAGAAAAATAAACAGTGCATCATACAGACGTCTCACCTGTGACTCCAAACATTCCGTTCCGTTCCGTCATCTTCCACTTGTTCCAGGGTCGGGTCGCGGGGGCAACAGCCTCAAACGGTTTCCCAGGCCTCTCTCTCCCCGGCTGCATCCTCTAGCTCACCTGGAAGGATCCCAAGTTGTTCCCCGGCCAGCTGTAAGACATAATCTCTCCAGCGGGTCCGGGGTCTGCCACTTGGTCTCCTCCCGGTGAAACGTGCCCGAAACAACTCGCCCGTGAGGCGCTCGGGGGGCATCCTGACCAGATGCCCGAACTACTCTATCTGGCTCCTCTCGACCTGGAGGAGGAGCGGCTTGACACCAAGCTCCTCCCGGATGGCAGAGCTCCTCACCTGATCTCTGAGTGAGAGCCCAGCCACCCTGCGGAGGAAGCTCATTTCGTCCGCTTGTACCCGTGATCTCATTCTTTCGGACTCCAAACATATAGATTTTAAACCATATGGATTAAACTGTTAAGGATGACCCTATCAGCCCTGAACCACTGGGACTTTGTTTCTTTTTAAGAGTTTAGCTAAAAGTTGAGCTAAAGTTTAGCTAGAGTTTAGCTAAAATTAGCTGTTGCTGCTAGGGTCGAATCGTCCTTGCAAATAACATAATTGAGATTGATCAAACTGTTGTAAAACTCTGCATTTGATTTTAGAAAACAAAGGTCATATAATAATTACATTTTCCTCACACTTTCTAAATATATTAGAAGTGATGGTTCTTCATCATGACCTGCTCACTTACTTCCTCAACACATCAGTGTTAATGATTTCTCTAAATGATGATCATCTCATTTCACACTAAGACTACGGTAATTATATTTGTAGGGTGGAAGGGCATGCATATATTTGTAGTTTATCTTCCATTTCTGCACTAACAACCTCACTCATATTGAACTTTTCTGCTGCAAATTTTTTCAATTATTACTTAAGTTTAATTGGTTCATTGGGAGTATTAAATAAAATAACTGCTTTTTTGACCATTTATATGCTTCCTATGATGTAACGATAGACAAGAAATAAGTAAACATTGCCAGGAGTAATGATAGTGATTGCAAGACAATGTATTTGTAATAATTATGACTTTGAACTTCTGATTTTATTTTCTCCTGGCCGTTTTTCAGATCACACAACACTCACCCCACAAATAACAAATTAACACCTGCATCTATCTGTGTAGTTTAAAATTTATCATTTTTTGTTCACAGCTTGCCATCGTCTAATCACTTTCTGAGTGGAATCATTTTATTTGACTGTTACAGGTTGAGCTGATGATTTATTTGAAAATGTATTGGGCGATCATGTGTTTTAATTGTAGTAAACAGTGGGGAACCAGTCTTCCAATGTGAGCAAGAAATGCAGTGAATTCTTCCAAAAATCTAGGTATTCAGAGCTTTTGTAGTCTACAGATGAGAACTTGTAAAACTCTAATTAAAAACAATGCAACATGTTACCCACCCACATGTTTAATGCGTCATATTTTAATTGTTACTGCTTGTCAAAAATCTTCCGACTGCATTCATTCAGCTCCGCTCAATTATGATGCTGTGTTCTCTTCAAGAAGACTGACAGTTCTGAAAGCTTGTTGGTTGATCCCTCTAGTACGTCTCGGAGGTAGGGCTGTAATTATAACCTCTTTTGATCTGCAAATCCTGGCAGTCTGACTTTCTGCGAAGGGAGAGTCATCCATCTTCTCTGCCCACGGGTTCACACTCATTTGCAATTCAGATGATTGTATTTGTGGCCTTAAGTGTGTAACCAGAATGCAAAAGGTCTTTGGTAAGGGTATTAGAGTGAGTAAATACGCTTATACACAACAGACAAAATTGAATTCATAAAGATTGTTAAAGTCTAGTGTTGAGTTGGAAAAGTAGTTCCCATTGAATAACTATTTCTAAAGGCTTTTCAACAAAGTTTTTAGTGTTGTTTTTTGTGTTGTGGTTTTATTAATTTTGTTTTATTAAGATCTCCACTGGAGATCTTAAAGTGCGCTACAAATGAAATTATTATTATTGTAACTAAATAGTTATAGTGTGTTAAAACTGGACCAATGTCTAGCTTTTAAAAATTGTGTCCATGATATTTTAGACAGGTTGCAGAGTAATTTTGAATGCCGGAATGAGTGTCTTGCCAAATTGTGAGAAATCGCCTGGATGTGCTTTTCCCCCCCCACACTTTGCAAGGTTAGTTTGTCATTTTTTGACTATAACTTACGTCAGAACCTAAGTGACTCGCTTATTATCTTCAAACAATGTCCTCTTTTTCCCGACGAGTATTAATAAAGTACTTTCTATTCTAAATTTCTTCTGTTCTATCAATCCCCATTTTTAATTTGTTGGTGATAGCGTATCTTTTGATTGATACTCGCTACATGTCTTAAGGTTCAAAATAAAAATGTTCAAGTCCTGTGCTGATGCTCTTATGAAGGACAGGCCAATATTTCATTGGTGTTGGGCAAACTGGTTGTAAGTTCATCCAAAGCATGTTGCACTCAATGCAAAATCACACAAATACCATTAACTTCTAGTTGAACCATGAGACTTTAGGTGCTTGGTGATGCACCATTATATTGACTTTTTCAAACAAATGTCAACGATTAGAAAACAAGTTTCAACATAAAAGGACATGATACCATGTTTCCAAAAGTACCTAAATTTGATAGTTTACTGAGTAAGTTTTGAGGATTAGTTTGCCAAATAACTAACTTTACATGAAGTTTAATTCAGGTTAAACTTACTAGCTAAATTTTTTTTAAAATCTTTACTAATGGATATCTCTGTTTAATTTGCTTTCAAACCTAAGAAATTGCAGGAAAATAAAAAAAAAAAAAGAAAAAAGAAATGTTGCTAACAAGGTACAATCTAGGAAGTTTAATAACTTTATAAAAAGAGACTACAAAGTTTAAGCAAGTTAGCTCACTCTGGAAGAGACAATCTGCAATGTCTGTTTGCAAACCCCCTTTTCATTGTTGGTTAAGGTCGTTACTGATATGGAAAGCAGAGTAAGAACCGAAAGATCACTGGTTCAAATCCTGACTGGGGTAAAGTTTTTTTGGTGAAATTATTAGCATGTTCTTACTAGGAATACTTGTTTTTTTTTTTTTTTTTTTTTTTTTTTACCTGAGTACCTTGGTTTCTTCTAAGAGACCTAAAACACAAATGTTTGGCTTTTTGGTCATTGCCTCAATCAATGATTGTGTGGTTGTCTGCTGCAAATTGGCTTCTGTGTATCCATGTTTACTTGCTGGGACTAGTTGGAACTTCTGTGCCCATGCACTGGGGGAAATCATTGACAGTGAATATTTAAAAGGGTTTCTTGAGAACTCAGGAACATCAGTTTGGATTTCTGTTGAAATAAAGTAAAAAATAGGTTGTTTCCAGATTCAGTAGCTGGAGGCGTCAGACTGATTAATCTACAGAACCTGCGGCAAAGATTGGGATCATTTACATCCCCTCTCACCCAATGGGTTTGCAATCATTGTTTGGTTCCTCTTGCCTCCCATCCATGACCAGCCACCTTCCTGAGACATGTTCTCTGCAATGATGCATGAAATTATAAAATTGCTAATGACATTTTCGCTGCATAATGGCGTCCTTAGAAACACTGCTTACAGCTGCTGGTGCTCTGATTGAAGAGCAGTTTATGCGTGTGTTAGGATAGCATGCCTGAGGACGCACTTACCTCCTTTTTCAATTTCCACGAGCCAGTCTGCCAAATGTGCTGCATGTGGGTCATAAATTTAATTGGATGGATAACTACAATACATTTAATGGACTTTGTACCATGTCCTTGAATTCTTTTACCCAGGGTCATTTTTTTTTCTTATGTAAACATTAGATAGAAAGCCAGAGACATGTGGAGTACCCAAAAAAGATACAGGTCAGAGCCCATTCTTGCTTTTTAATCACCCACTCCATCAACTAGGCTAGTTGGTTCATTCCGCCGCTGCTAGAGAGGTTAGGTCACGTACTACAGTAATAATAAAGCAGTTTTGTTTGGTAGCTGATGAGATCATATAAAAAGAGCCATAGTGCAACCTAAATTTAGGACCAGCAGACAAGTTTGTTCCAATGCTGCTTCTACTTGTAACCTTCAAAGGGCATGCACAGAGCACAATATCACATGTGCACAGCCAGATCATGAGAACACTTACTCTTGTAATGTGAGTAGGTAAAGTTGGCAAAATCAGTTGCAAATTAATGATGACTGACTATAGATGAGCTAATAACTGTATGTAAACATTTACCCAAAATGTCCCTTATCTGGAGTCCTAAAGTTCAAAGCCTACAGTTCAGCGTTCCAAATACAGAAGGAAGCAGTACTACAGATGGCCGTAGTCAGTGTTTCCTTTAACATACACTGTGTTTGGTGTTTTTTTTTTTTTCCTTTCCTCACATTACAATGTCACATGCACATGTTAGTCCTGGCCCAAGGGTTTCCAGTGCATCTGCATTGTCTTTAACATCCGGGTGTCCACATACCAGTGTCCCAAAGACTAACAAAATTTTATATGCAAGTAAAGAGAACGTGCATAAAAAGTTTTGAATCTGATTTGAATCTCAGAGACTAGTTTGGAATAGAGAAAAGTGTTTATGAACAAAATATAATTAATATTTGCACTTAACTTTTTTTTTTAAATCCAGAACAGGCAGTCTTGGAGGTCATCCATTAATAAATATTTAAATTAAATCAAAAGTGCATAGGTATTCTATATCTTCCAAAGTTCAATCTGATGTCCGTCTAAAAGCAGTTGAAGTCTAAGCTATTTTGGAAGCACCAATACTAAAAAAAGTATTCTACAAAGAAGGCAAATGTACAAAGTGCTCATTGTGGAGCAAATTGTGTTTTCTGCAACGTTGGTGAACAAAGGCACCAAAGACCAGCAAAGACAGTCGAGAATAAACATGTCATTCATAGACATAATTATCAGTGCTATTTTCGTGCTATCACATGACTTTGTGTACACGAAGGTGTGGGTGTAAGTGTGTACATCTGAGTGTTATTTCCTTTTATTTTTAACTTGACTTTTTTGTCCTAACTTAACCAAGCTGTACTACAAAAGTCAACACTTATAAATTCAGACTGATGTATGGACCCCTAATTTTTGAGTATTTAAAATCTGTTAATCTGCAGGCAATTGAGTGTGTGCCAAACAGTGTTTTCACAGAGAATAGTGGGGTTGTTTGCCAGTATTTTTGGAGTCAATCTTGGCCTTGCCTCAGGCTATGTTAGCCAATGCTATCAGACTCAAAGAGGAGTCTCTCTTCACATGAATAATAATTAGGATACCCAATGCCAATTCCCGAAAAAAAAAATGCCCATCTGCGTTCAATCTACCCAGCTTCACAGAGTCCCTGCTGTTCAGTGTGTCAATCTGATGTGTTGCAGACATTAACCATGTGCATCACTTTTCATAGACTGACTAAATTCCTTTGTGGCATCTAATCTGTGATAAACAAATTGTTTTACAGTGTATTTTTATTCCATGTATTCATTTGTTTAGTTTCCCAACTACTTAACCTTTTTAATTTTAATGAGATGACACCATCTTCACATTTTTCGTTTGTTGTGTATTTGGTTAGAAGTGAAGAAAAATCAGGGATTCAGAGATGGTTCAGAGATTCTGAACCAATTTAAGGCCAGATGGGAGATTCATAATCTCTAGGACAAATTCTCAAACTACTCAGACATTTTCTTGTTGGAAAACGTGCTCAGAGAAACTCCACGGGGATTCAGCTGTGAAGGGATATCCTAATTAGATGCATAGATGTACTCTTGGCAGGATCCAAACACAAGCTATACCACCAACAGATTTATCAAAGCTCCTCTCTCTGATCACATTGGCAATTATGAACTAATTATGAACGTTTATGGTTTATTACTAATGCAATTTTCTTATTTTGAGTCAACACATTAAAAAAATTAAAGTTAGTTCAACGTATTTCAAGTTGAAAATCAAAGCCTGATTAAAATAAACTTAGGTGTTCACAACTGCATTCTTGATGTCAGAAATCTTATTTTGTGAACAATCTTGGTGAGGATTTTTGATTTTTGGAATCAAAAATCCTTTTGATTCCAAACTGGACATTTTTCTTTTCTGTCTTTTTAAAAAAAAATCTAAATTTAATCCCACCGTTAATCATGTTTGCTGATGACATTGATGTATTCAATCTTCAAAAATGAGTGTGTACAAGAAGTAGTTGCTACTGTGATGCAGAGCACGTAATCTCAATTGAAAGTGAGTACAACAGTGAAGTAGGTGGTTGTCTACAGTGCAGTGGGAGCATATGAAATCGAATGAATGAATAACAAAACAAATCTTCAATTTTTTGTTTTATCTTCTGAACCGTCTGACCCTATCCGGGTCATGGGGTGCCGGAGTTCATTGATTTAAGGCAAGAGGCAGGGAACACTAAAAACAGGTCGCCAGTCTGTTGTGGGCAAATCTTCATTTTAATTGAAGTTAAATATTCATATCCTCATACAGAAGGCCAATCATAGCTTGTTCTATAACTTACCCATTACATCTCATTGCAAATATTCTGAGCTATCTCGACCCGTCCACAAAAGGTCTTCATTGCTAACGCTGGCTCAGAAACGCAACACTTCTCTGCAAAATACATGATTAAACGCAGACTTTAACTTTCCAGCTTTGACAGATAATTGACCGCTTTTAGACCCACCACTCACTCAATTTAAGATACAATAATTAAAAAAAAAAAAAAATCATTGCTTTCCCAATGACTTCGCATTATGTTTTACTGAAGTAATTTTAATTTGAGGGGCAGCACGGTGGTGCAGTGGTTAGGACAGTGGCCTCAGAGCAAGAAGATTGGGGGGTCGAGTCCCAGGTGGGGCTGAGGCTTGGCATTTAGGCCTTTTTGTGTGGAGTTTGTATGTTCTCCCTGTGTATGTGTGAGTTTTCTCTGGGTACTCCGGTTTTGTCCCACCCTCTACAGGCATGCATATTAGGTTGATTGGCCATTGTAAAATTGCCCCTAGGAATTAGTGTGTGTGGACAGACTGACAACCTGTTCAGAGTGTATTCTGCCTCATGCCTTAAATCGGCCAGGATGGGCTCTGGCACCCCTGCAATGCTGCTAGGGATGGATGGTTCAGAAGATGACTGAATGAATGAGGACAGAATTAGGATCAAATGGCCAGTCAACTCTTTATAACTTGAGTAATAAAGGTGCAGTATATTTGAAAAATGGAATGATAAAAAGACTTCAATTTTCCTCCAGATGCATTTACTCTTTAATATTTTATGCTCCCAACTTTACATATAAATAATCAGTAATTCCCTTTTATGAACTGTCTCACAGCAAAATCTTTAATCTTTTTTTTTTTTTTAAAGTGGAAACATTGACAATGTGGAAAATAAAATGCCAGACAGATATTTTAAGTACTTTGAGAAGTTGAATGGGAGAAAAATTGATGAAATACTAGCAGTGGGCATAAAAATTTCCACTCCTGAATGTGTGTCCGCTGCTGAAAAAGAGCATAGATTATCTGTTTCCATCAGCAAATATATGAATAACAGATAAAATAATTCTTGGAGCATCTGCTGCCAAAAGCTGCATTCTGTCGACTTGGCAAGTGGAGATGAAATGTTTGAACAGATCTTTTATGAGATGGAGGCGGCCTCTCTGGAGCACCTTCTGATTGATAGTGGATGCTGGTGCCTGGGCCATTCAGCCAGTGGATAAAACGAGATCAATGTGGCAGTGATGGTGTTTTATGATGCCAATAAGATGCTCTCTTCATTTCTCTCTCTCTGCTATAAACAGAGAGAATAGAGTAATGAACTGGGGTGGTACTCATAAAACTGGAACATGCACGGTTGTAAAAGATTGGGACTTCTCGGACTGGTGAAGCTTTTTTTCATTTTTTACTGCAGTATGGGAGTCAATTAACTGACCTAAAAATACAGCTGGTTTTCCTTCCTATTACATTTTTAAAATTTTCAATTATGCTTTAACTGTGGTGCGATAAGTTTTAGATTATGTGTCTTCTGTGTGTAGTTTATATACTGAATATGTTTAAGCTTCTGAAATTAATTATACAATTAACTTCCACACAGGTTCATAGAGTTTGTTTTGATTATTTCATTCTGAAACTGTGCAACTAAACAAGTTTTCTAGAATTTTCTTAAATTTGGACAAAATGTGAACTACTATGGTTTGATGAGCGTTGAAGACCATGCAGGTGTTAAAGCTTGAGGTGATGATGTTCGTAAGTAGAGAGATGTAAAGGGTTTCACATATTAGTTATAGGGGAGGTGTTACTAAAGGAAAAAAATGTCTTACTCTGGAGATAGATGAGCTGAAAAATGAGGCATAACATGGTCTGGAACATAAAAATGTCACATGATATCCCGTACTTAAAGGAGCATCATGTGAAAGTCAGGTACAGGATTAAGCCTCAGGATATAGTACCCTTACTGTTCATTTCCTGGGATTCTTGTATAAGTGCTTTTAAAGCTATTGGTGTATTGTTGACCTTGTAACAGGGTTTGCTCTAACTTTCTTTTCGTTTTGTCTTCTGAACCTCTTATCCCTAACTGCCAGAGCCTATCCCGGCTGATTTAGTGTGGTTTAATAATTGGCAAATCAGTCTGCTTGATTCTACACACTACTTTGAACAGACATGTCCTCTACAATCTATTGTCTTTGTGGAAGCTTTTGGAAACAACCTGATCACCGAAGAAGCTTAAAATGCTTCACCAAGTTTAAAATTTAATGCTAGCAATGCTAAAAGGTTAAGATTTTGAAAGACTAATACAACATAAATGGGAAAAACTACTGGGTTAAAAATGACTGTGAACTCCCACAAATGGAGAAAGATGTTGGCCGAGTTATGCTAAGAAAAAAAAGGGGTAACCAAATGCTGTTTCTTCTCAAAACACGAAAGTCTTTCTTCTCTCAGAGCACCAGCAGGCTATTCCCCAATTACCAGCTGACAGTGTTTGGAAATCAAATATTCTCTTTACATAAAAGTGGAAACTTCAGATGTTTAGAACTAAAACGTGCGCGGGGTACATTAAAGCTTCCTACACTGATAAATTAGTTCACAATAATTTTTTTGCCATAAATCAGCAAATTTATCTTGACGTTGCATTGCTTTGATTGCAACATTTTCTTTGGATATTTTCCAGTCTCTCTACCCCCTCTCACACCCCCTCTTATCAAACAGACTATACACTCCAGTGCAATGGTCTGGCCTTGTCCAGAATTGGCAGAGCATAGCCAGCACTCATCAAGAAGTGTTGTTGGTCTCCGAAGACCTTCATACACAGAATCTTTCACTTTCAGTCTCTGTGGACATAACACACCATCTACAAATTCCGTGTAATGTCGATAGTTCCACACCAATACATCCAGTCATATGGCAGGGCTTCGTGGAGGGGGAGTAAGCACCTGTCAAAACATCTTGACAAGGTAATGGCGGCAACCAGCGTATTAACTCTGCCAGAAATAATTCCACCCAAAAACGATGGTTGGTAAAAGCAGGCTGTCACAAGACATAACAGGTCCTTTGGCAGCCATAGTGGATGTCCTCGGTGTGTGTGATTGGCAAATTGCACACACAGATTTACAACTTCTAGCAGCTTCAGCATTCAAATGTGAACTCGAGCAAGTTTTTATCCCTCGTGTAATCCACCAGATGTCGATGACAGATGTTGCTGTCACTCTTAAATCCACACAGAACTGCTGATTTACTCTCGGCATCATCAAAAGTAACAGTCTGCTTAAAAAGTAGTTATATTCCCTGCTGCTTTCATTTCGCAGGTTTATGAGGGAGGTACGTAGTTTTTTTCTTCTTCAAGCTTATCTTACCTGTGCATTAGTCTTCTACACTCAAATTTTATGAAAAGAAAAGTACGGTAAGTTAAATTTTGATGCAACTAAATATTTAAAGAGGGAGTATCATTTTTTAACCCTGTGCATGCATGAATCAACATGATACCTTTAGTTACCTCACAAAATGCAATATTCCAACACCGATTAAATCTTGCTTGAGGCTGCAAATACAGTGTAAAAGCACATCAAATTTTCAAACCTGGTGTAAATGCTTTTATTTAACTATTTTAGTGCATTTATATAAAAATGGCATTCAATTTGTTAGATTAATTAAAGTTCATAAGATGTTGATGATAAAAGACATAGCTGACTTTATCAATATGTTTGAGAAAAAGGGGGGAGACGGTGGCTTAGTGGTAGAGTGTTCGCCCACGGACTGGAAGTTAACCGGAAGTGTGCAGGTTCGATTCCCACTGTCACATCTGGGGTCATGTACAGGGTTTTTTACGTATCCAAAGATTGATTTATTTTTTGTTGGAGAAGACACCTAACCCCCCGTTTCTCTTCAAATAGCCTCTGGTCAGAGTTCAAAAAGAGCTTTTGAGATGTTCTGAATATGTATATCACAGAAATTCAAAGGTTTTGTTTCGTCTTCTGAACCGCTTATCCAAATTGCAAGTCACTGAAAATTAAAGCCTGTTATTTCCTCAAAAAGAATATAAGATCAGAGCCGTACACCAAGCAAAGGGTAAAGTCATTTTTATATTGGTACAAGAGTCCAATGATCTAACTAAAGTCCAACAGGTACTTTAATGTCACCCTAATTGTGTCCTTGGGTCAAGACTAAGTACTTTTTGCTCGAAGTAATTTGATAAAACCATAAATCCCACTAAAAGGAAAACTGTGAACGTCTTGTTTAATCTGCGAATACTAATTGTATAAAAGAACAATTGTGGTTAGATGTACAGTATAGGCATCTTGGCAACGTTTACAACCAGCAGATATCGAAGGCACAATATCTTTTTTGTTACCTTTTTAAAGAAAAACTTAGCTATAGGGGCACAAATAATAAAACCATAGAAATAATGTTCTGTGCAATAATAGAGGTGGAGCACACACTGACCCACATAAAGATTTAAACAAGTATTCTTGATATGTTTTGCCACCACTCTAGCAATTTTGCGATTTTAATCGCATCCATCTCTAAAGAAATATACTTGCCTAAAGCAAGTAATACTTGAACAGTTTACACTCGATCAAAAAGGTTTTATATGCATTTTTGCAATAAAAAATTTTAAAAAGCAATTACAATCTCTTTTCAACTATTAATTATTCGTCTTAAATTACATGTTCATCTTTCAGACAATGATCTTATTCCAACATCTGAAATTAGAAATTGGGCAACACCTAACGAGTTTAAATGAACACTGATGTGATTATGGGTATTGTTGCTGCTGTAATTGTGTAAGATTTTTTTCAATTTTTAAAAAACTAGGAATTTGTATCAATTAGCGACAGAAATTATTTGGGCGCACGCTCATTAGAAGAAGCTCATTTACAGAGTACAACATTAAACTGTGTTTTGCTTATTGACAATGACAAAACCATAAAATGAGCTGTTTTAATAAAGGACCACTTTATCCATTTAAAACCTACTGGAAGGGGCTAGGAAACTCGATGTACGTATGTTGACCCAAAACCTGGCACACTGGACACAAAATTCTGCTGTAAAATTCTATGACACTTCAACACGTGAAACTACAGACTACTTTGCATTGAAACATTGCGCTTTGGATGCGAGATGCTGATCTGGTGAAAATTCAACATCAGCCTGAACCAAACTCCATTAAGTCAGCCCAAAAAGTAAGTGGCACAATCCTGCTTTCATTTACATTTTCTCATTGACTGATATTATTTTTCATCACAAAACACAAAAATACAACTGCTCCCTGAAACACAGTCAATTTGAACCAGTACAAAGACACATACCAGTCTACGACATGACTTGAGTGTGACTTGTGAAAGTCTCCCTTCAATCTAAGGATGAGTTTTAGAAATTGTTGATGAGAAATTCCAAAATTGGAAGATTATGTGAAACCATTGTGTTTTTCTAAAACAAAAAGAGATTATTTTACAGAAAAAAATTTAAGTAACCCATTTGTAAAAGAAACCAGTCGACTATATTTTTTGACAACTGAAAAATGTAAGAATCCAGGCTTGAGGCTTTCATTCCTGGTAATGTTAATAGGTAGATTCTTTGGCATTAATCACAATTTATATTTATGTTTCACTGTCATAAATGGCCATTTATTCTGACGTTTTTTAAAAAAAACTTTTATAGCCTCTGTCCCACTTGACTCAAGAATGGTTCGTTTTTCTAATCAGGTGCCCACAGTCCCCTTGGAGATCATAAATCAGTCTCCAATCCTTATCTATCAATGAGAGGTCTGATTTTTGTGGTCTTGGTTTTTCATTTTTCCGTAGATTGTAATAATGATCAAATAAATTAAAAGAAGAAACCCGAGGTAAAGTTCTTTGTGTTTCATCTCTAAGCCGGTCACATTCATCTGCAGTCAGGGTGAATCCTGCGACTCCCCTAAATGACAGGTGTAATCAGTTTAGAGTGCAGATTTCCATCCCTGCAGTTGAATCGTTTGTAGATTTAATCATGTTAGAGTCCTATTTTTTTCTGAGTCCTGTCATATGTTTGCTTAAGTGCTGTAATCCGCTAATCAATAGTAAATATTTTAGAGTGTTCCATGGGGTGCTGTGTTTTTACAAGACTTGTTTGGACTTGCAAAAAAATCCCCCAAAAACCATAATGACAGTAATGGTAAACTCGCTCATGCATGAGGTTTCTATTTTAAAAAAATCTGTATTTGGTTCCCAATTTAAAATAAAAACTGTACAGTTTTTTAAAAGAGCTTGGAAAGATTTTTTTTTTTTTGCTTCACCATCAATCAAAAGTAAAAAATCTTCAATTTCTTTTGTTAAAATTATTTTTTTTTATCTTTCAGTTCTACTTTTGTGCTGCATGTTTTCTTTCAAACTCATCTCATTTCTGACTAATCTTTTTTTACGTGTTTGTCTCGATCACCTGTGTTCCTCTGTGACCTCCCGTGAAATCTGGGGTCCTGTGGGGAAAACTTCACATCCATGGGCACATGTTGTTGCCATGGAAATTGCTACACTCAATGGTTGAAGAGTAGCCTTTGTTTTATTAAATGGCTGCAAGGAATGACATACGCTTGTGGGTGTTTGGCAGGAAGGATATTGGATCTGCTTTTGATGCATCAACCAAATCTTTTGGTGCTTTTTTTCTTTCCTAATAGAGACAAATTGCACAGAACAAGGTTGTTGTGTGTCCTTTTCCAAAGTGTCCTTTTCACAAATACAACTGAGCCTTTCACCACCTCTGTTAAATTATCAAAGAAATTCATTTAAAAAAAAAAGCCCAAAGGCAGTCAGTGGCTCTCTTTCCTTTGCTTCTTTCTTTAAAAACCAAGAATCTCGGAGAACAGTTCCTCCCACCACACACAATTATTACTTTTCATTGCCTGTCAATAAGTCTATTGTTTTGCTTGCTGTATAAAAAGAGAACAGTTGCTTTTGTTTGGCAAGGGCACATTTAGTCTTTTTATCTGTACTGTTGCAAAGAGAACCCATGAAAGGATTGTTCAGGCAAGAAGAAAGCAGCCTGATATGAAGGCTTTGTCATTTTCAATTGATTTATGTAAAAGAAAAATCCAGACTGGGATTGGCTTTGTTTATGTTTTCTCAGGATGTACAGAATTTAAAATAAATGATCAAGCAATGAGATGTTTCGGGGAAGTAGTCGTGTTAAGCGCCATGATTGCATTTGACTTTCTTTTGCTTTTGTTCATTTTTATTTAATTGGATTAAATAAAAACAAGTAAAACTTTTGATAAATTTAGTTTTTGAGTCCATGTTCCACCACCTGATAAGTTCAATAATTTATTTTTCTTTATGCATAGATTTAACTCTTTGTGAGTGTTGACAGTTTGATCCTAAGACAGCCTGTTGACCGACCTATACGGAGTGTCGGGATATACACCCAGTACCTGACTGCAAAATTATAAGGACAGGATCAAACATCCCATGTTTCATAAAAATACTGGACACTGGAAAATAATTAAGGAAGGTTCAAAAAGTATTGGTGTCATTTGGGCTCATTATATCCATTTTTCTTTTTCTGTCCATGCTAGGTGTAGTGAGTTATCTCAAGAGACACAATGCATTGCTGATTGCCCATCCAGACAACTTTTATCAAAAGGATCCATGTGAACTCCTGTCAGACCTCTTATTACAGATGTTATCTTTAAAACTCTATAGCAATCCTTACCTAGTACGTATAATCATAAAAATTATATCTTCAAGAAAGGGAGGTTATTAATATAATTTCTCCATATTTTAAATCTGAATACAACAAAAAAAAATTAATGAACTGCATTTTTCTCATGTGAAATATTAAATCAGACATGACCAGGGCCAACAGTTTGCATGTTTTTGGTGTCTTATCTATTACAATAAATCTAAACTGTTTCAGATTAGCCAGATATTATAACTAATTATAAGGTGGAAGTGAAAAGTATAACACAGTTCCGTTCTGTTGTCTTCTGCTTATCCGGGGCCGGGTCACGGGGCAACAGCTGCAGATAGAAAATCCGGGCTTCTCTCCCCCGGCTGCATTCTTCAGCTCGCCAGGGAGGATCCCGAGGTGTTCCCTGTCCAGCTGGGAGACATAGCCCGTCCAACGGGTTCAGGGACTGCCTCTGGGTCTCCTCTCGGTGGGACGTGCCTGAAACACCTCACCAGCGAGGCGCTCGGGAAGCATCCTAATCAGATGCCCGAACCACCCCATCCAGCTTCTCTCAACCCAGAGGAGCAGTCACAGGTAGTCACTTTCTCATCCGTCTACCTCTTACAAGGTTGCGGGGGGGCCGGAGACCATCCCGGCTGATTCAAGGCGAGGGGCAGGGTACACCCCAAACAGGTCGCCAGCCTGTCGCGGGGCCACACACATACAACAATCCACACACACACTCATTCCTAGGGCCAATTTGGCACCGCCCAATCAACCTAAAATGCATGTCTTTGGAGAGTGGGGGGAAATGGTACTACTCGGAGGAAACCCATGCAGACACAGGGAGAACATGCAAACTCCACACAGAAAGGCCAGTGTTCCAAGCCTCGTCCCCACCTGGGACTCAAACCCACAACCTTCTTGCTGTGAGGCCACTGTGCTACCCACTGCGCCACTGTGCATCCCCCCAGAGGAGCGACATTTTTCTTCCTCTGTGTTTACCCATAGATAAGAGACACTATGTAACACAATGAAGAAAACATATAAAGTAAAAAGTGCCATAAAGGTATTGAAACGTGTTGCTAATCACTTTGGACAGAGCATACACATGCTGAGTAGAGTGATTTGAACACAGTGAAAACAAGACCATTATTACAGAGTACCGAGAAAATTATGCACAACTGTTGGCTAATAAAAGATACAACAGCAGTCAGTTGGTGTTAATGATTTTTTAATTATCCTTTGATGTTTTCACCAATCTCTCCGGTGCTTTATTGTTACCTTTCTTTAATTTTCTCCTTTAACGTTTGATTAATGTTGGTGTTGATTACACGTGCTTGGATGATCGCAAAAGGAATATCATCAGTCAATAATGACATTGTGTGGCTTGGGAAACCAATTTCCTGGAGTGGTTTTAATGTCTTGGAATATTCAGAATCGAGTAAAAAATTGTTAAAAAAAAAACAAAAACAAAAACATTCCAGGCACGCTTACAGTAAATGATGATCTGTATTATTTTTTTGACAGGATGTACACAGTATATTTCAAAATAAAACCCAATTTTTCTTATGCTGATTTATCAATACAAACACTGTCTCATTAAGTCACGAGGTGACATTTGTTGCTGTCAAAGATAATGTAAATTTGTATTTACATGCCAGTCTGGAAGTGGTTTTCCTTCAAATTTAATGAGGTAAAAAATGTGGGTTTGAATTTATTTCGATGCTTGCTCCCATTTTCAGCAAACTGGTTGCAATTTGAAATATTGTTGAATTGAGCAGAACTATATCAAGTCAGACTCATGTGGGAGACACACCTGCCTTTTGGTGTAATGAAGGCACTTGCGGATTTTGTGGAATTCTAAATGGGTAAGGAAACTGTTCCAATATTAATTCAGTCAAAAACTGATTATTTAATGTTGTTATTGACATGTGATAATTATTTTTATATAGAGCTCTCCAAATCGCAGATATTTGTGGGAATAAAATGTGAAGTTTATTACAATGTGGGTTCTTTTTAAGCTTTGTGCAAACTATCCACCAGAGTAGAAAGCAGCTATTGGCTGCAGGGCACAGGATGAAAATGGACCTGTGTTTCAGAAAAATTATTCATTTATAAAAAATACCTTATATATAACATTTATTATATGTAAGAGACAAAGCACTAAAAGCACCTTGTATTCTTTTGTTTGCATCTAAAAACAAAGTTTGTAGCTCTGAAGCATGCTGATACAACTTCGACCAATGCAAAAGATCTCAGATTCTGTTCTAAACTTCTGTGGTTTCACTATCTTTATACAAGGTGTTAATGTAGTCAGTATTGGTTGGAAATGTTGCAGAAAAAAGTAAAGAACTCCTCTCTTCATTCAGCAGACTTTAGGAGAAGGCCGGCACAGAGGTGACACATTGCTATGCACGGAGCAGCCTTTAGGTTTTTAATTAACTACAGCTGCATTGAGACGCACTGTGCATTCCAACCCCAGGCGAACTGCATCCATTCACCTCCTCCAACCACAACGGGCAAGACTGATGCAATTCATGTAATTTTATGATCTGCTGAATGCAATTACTGGACCTGTCAGTGTTTTGGGGGGTCTTTTGTCAATGATGTATGCGTTTTGCACACTCAGCCCTTGAGTCCGTTTATCAGCTTCATCTCTGCCGCACAGCGATTCGCTCTAGCCAACGTTAAATATAAGCTATGTTTGGTAATACAGGATGTGGAGCAATGCTAGCTCAGTAATTGTGTAATCTCACACATTTTCTGTATTGATTACTTTCATAATGAAGATTGAAGCCTTGAATTGGTTGAGCTACTTTTTGGGAGTTGGTGTGATGGTCAGACATCTGGCACTATTAGTGAGCTCAAACAAAGACTCATGGATGGTGAAAAGATGAATTACCTTCAGTTTCATCATCTACATCCTCTCAAGCAAAGACAATGATATTTATCTCGAAGTAGCTTTCGGGCCTTTGAGTAGCTCGCGTTTGATCAAGAGAAAAGCCCCACAACTCCCATACTAGCATGAAAATGAATAATTTAATTGTTGTGACCACGTTTTATATAAAAATACTAACTTGTACTCATTGAAACACATTGAAAATAACTTCAAAGATTGGTTAGTAAGAGAACATTATGGTTAAACATGAACTAAATAACTACTTAAAGAAACACTGAGGTGCAAATAAAACCTTTCTTTTTGTGGTTTTAGGGTTTAGATGGACCTCTTTGTTATTTCAATAGATTTATAGATCTGGTCATCCATGAGCTTTGATTTAATTCATATGTTCTTGCAATTTGATTTTCAAACTTCAGAGGAGTGAAAAACCAAAACCTGACCATTCCCTCCCTTTCAGTAAAACTTTAACTCATCTATGTTGAAACCCAGTCACTCAACCTTCAGGCTATTTAGTTAGCTCACCATGACAGACCTCTGTCTAAACTCCAGCCATCACTCAGCATGACACGGTTCATTGAGAGGCCAGAGTCCAGGTGACAACTCCTCTGAGCTTCACCGTCCTTGTACCTGCTAAACTTTCCTTAGATGTTGCCATGGAAACAACGTGATAAGCCGGGAGAACTGGAGGCGCTTCTGCTTCTCACACCCCCACTCACTCATACACACACACACAGATTCACACTTACAAGGCACGTCGTTCATCCCGGGAGGGGACCACCGGGATCAAATGTGGGAGCGAGCTTTCTGAGCTGAATCCAATATTTACGGGCAGAGAGGGCGGAGGAAAGGAGGAGGAGGGTAGAAGGGCATCTGTGTATTTTCCATCTTTCCTTTCTCACTTTTTAGCACAATCTGAGGTGTGAACACACTTGGAAACAGAGAGGGCCACCACATCTGCCAAGGACTCCCTCCATTTTTATCAACCCTTCTTTCTCAATCTACTAAAGTGTAAATAAGTTAGTGAGGGAGATGAATGGGAAAACACCACTGTACACTTGGGAATAAGGGAAAGAACGATCAAAAGAAGGAATGGCTTGTCTGTACTTGACTTCAACGCAAACTAGTCTTTTACTCCGACTATTTTGAGTTGAATATTGACAACTTCTTTGCCATTTGACCTCACATTTAAATTGAACAAGCTTCTAACTCTTAAGTCCCCTGCAGGCAAAACTAGCTTTGTTTTTATGCTGCGTAATTAGGTCACGTCTGCAAAAATGTCTGTAAAATTTAATTAAAACTTCATTTGGTAGTTCTGATCATGTGTGAATGCCTATGTCTAGGATTTGAGAATTACACTTCTGTAGTTTTTGGATTTGATCAGCCTGATTTTGTTAAACAAAATGTGTATTACAACATATTTCTCAATGTAGTTTAGTTTCCAAAAAATAACTAAATTCATTATGATATACAGTAAAAATAAAAACATTGGAAACAAATACTGTATTATTGCCAATAGAAGCCCACTTTCTAATAGAAGCACACTCTTGTTTTTTCCTGAAACCTGAATAAAGCAAAGCTTGGTCCGGCAAAATTAGTGTTCCATATGCAACTATAGCTTAAGTCTGACATGTTCTTGTTCTTTTAAATGGAACTACAGGGCATGTGCAGCTTGTGCTGGTACCGGTACGGAACTGAGTCAAAATTTTTTGCCCTGCAGATTTTTCATTTTTTGCATAAAGCTTATTTATAGACATGCACCCCATCAGTGCGACCACGCATGCCCATGTATTGGGAATAACACGGTAATCAATACTCTCTAAAACCATATTTAACACTACTTACGAGTCATGTTCAGAAATATAGTTTGTAAAATTGCAGAGACTGATCCCACATGTGTCAGGGATCACAGACATCCCGGAATAATTATTCCGGGAATAAAGACTTCCTACTGTAGATTATAAGTAGACAGTGTCAACATTCATAAAACACACCATCTCATCATGGCACCATCAGTCTCTGGACGTTTCATCGGAGTTGTCTCTATGATTTGTTTTTCTTGTTCTGCATGCAACCGAACCCTGCATATAACTCAGCTGCTTCTGAAAATGTGTCTTAATTTATAAACAGTTAGTATTTCTACCTTGAACGTTTCTGAACTCTAGGACGTAGAGTTTTTTTATTTTATAAAAAGCAGTTCAGTCTTTCTCTTTAACATTGAAACTATTCTTCCCTTCAAACCTGCACATATGAAGGCTTTTGCTGCTGTGTTTGGATTTACAAATGGTTTCCCACCAGTATAGAATCTCAGTCTTTTGCATTCAGTGTGGGGGTGGAGGTATTAGGTAACAAGATAATGGGATAGGTGGCGGATACAAGAGGGCAGGTAACTTTACTTTCATCAGAATGCATTATTCTCTGCCTTTGTCTGTGTGTTAGTCAGACAGTTTTGCAATTTTGTTTGCTGAAACTTGAGTTTGAGTCATTTTTTTAGTTTGAAAGATCAAATTAAATGGCAGCCAAAGGGTGAATGGATGCAAGGTTAATGGGATGGGCTCATATTTCAAATGATTGAAGTAGGTTACAAAGTTTTATTTAGAAGGTTATGACACTTGAGTGCTCTGACAAAAATATCCAAATACCTTTTTTTTGCCTTAAAATCTATTTGGTAAATTGAAAAATGAATGATGACATGAGGGCTTAATAGTAAAAGTTGTTTGCACGATGTGGAGATACGTTGTATTTCTACAATCATGTTTTACTTGTGGTTTTGATGTGAAGATAACAGATTTTTAAACTTTAATGCTCCATGCTTTGGCCAGCTGAGCAGGAGGTTGCCTGGTTGGAAGCTGCATTTTTCTAGCATGAGGGAACCAGTGGTCTGTCTCCTACTGAGACAGTCACTGACCTCGAGCTAAAGGAGCCTAGATGAGGAAGCAATGCCTTTCTGGATCAGTGACAAAAGACAGAAAGCAAGCAAATCTAAATTTTACTCATTCCTAACACTGGACCAAACTACTAACATAAAGATTTGATCAATAAGGAGGCAAAATTTGCTCCGGAAAGGCAAACAAGTTGCTAAAATGTGCCATTTTTCACACATTAATGCCCTTGCACAATGAGTATAACCAGTACACACACAATGTAGCACATTGAGTGCCCATGGTAAGGTCACCACAACAGACATCATCTAACACTGATGGGAGAGATCTCTGACAGCGAAGTCTAATGTCCTTTGAAACAGGCTATCGGCCACACAGGATAATTCTGCTGTTACACTCAGATAGTTGGCTGGTTTTCATTGTCTGTTCAGCTTTACATTCATTGCTAAGATACAAGAAAAATAAAGAGGAAAAAACATAATCTATTCTTTGTGTTGAACTGAGAGGACTCTTTAAAAGCTCAAGATTGCTATTAGAATAAGTTCAAGCAGTAATGACAAAAAATTGCTCAATTTCATGACTAATGTCAATTTTGAAGCCATTTTTGTTTATCAAACCACTATCTCCAGAGCTGTGATTTTCCGTAAGTTTGTTAGTATAATGTATTTAACCATGAAGTAATGTATTAAAACTACAACAGTATGTTGGGAGATAGAAAAATTGAAAAAAAGCATTTTTAATTTAAGATAAAATCATATACCTTGACACAAATGTTTCTTATTCTTCTTTGCCAAACTTTTTGAAAGCATGTCAGATGCATGTGTGAGTTGTTAAAATGAACTTTAAAATTAATTAACTATGTAAACTTTCAGCTGCATTTTTGCAAAAAAAAAATAAGAGAGAGAAAGAATACAAAAAGCAGGAGAGGGGCTTATTTTAAAATTTTCAGAAATTGCCGTTAATTTCTTTTGATTTTTTTTTTTTTGCTTTGACACCTTCTGTCAAAGTATAAATTTAAAACAGAATTAAGACTACACCTCATTTGCAGCAGGAATGTATGCTTATTATAGTGCAAAAACTGCAGCAAAGTGATGAAATAAGAAATACTTGTACTAACATGGTAGATTTTCTTTTTTTCTCAGTAAAAGTAATTTGTTTCCAAGTGATCAAACCTTGTAACTGTCTCTATATAAAGACAACTTCTCAGTATATTTCTCAGAAACACAATGTGTTAATGTTGGAGAGTTTTTTTTCTCATATTCCAACCATTCACCGTGACCTCAAACACACCAATGCCCTTTGTAGAAATACTCCAGTGGAAAGAGGATTCTTTTGAGCTTGGTAGCAGTGAGGTGATCGAAATATATTTTAGTAATCTGCGTCCCTTGTATAAGAAAATCAGCTAAATGCTACCCCCGCAAAATGAACGGTTAATTGTTATCTCTTTGAATATTATGATGTGTCCCTGAATTTTTTTGATTTGATGGTAAAAACAACCTCAGAAAGAAGAGATGGCCTCAGGTAACAGTTACACGCAACACAGCTTTCGTTCCTTACCACCGTTGGTTTTTAGTATATCGTGGCATCTGATAAATTGGTCAAGACATAAAAATTTTTTAATCATTATTTGACAAAAGAAAAGTCATGCCTTCATTTTATTCCTAATGGAGAGTGAAGAAAAATAGGATAACAGATAGAAAAGCTATTTTTCATTTGATACTCAATTTGACAATTTCATGGGTTTTTTTTTTCCTCGGGAGCTCATTAACACGACTCAAACTTCCACAGGGTCAGTGTAATTTGCACCATCTATTCAGCTTAAGTATTTTTTTAATGGTACTTTTCCGGTCCCCAAGGATATTTTTTGTGGTAGCCATTAGGAGGGCACAATAGGTTTGTCATGCCCCAAAGCTCAAAAAACATATTACAGCCAAAATTCTTAATTTTAATTGGAAGAATTAATATACCAGCATTTTTTTTAAAAGAATTTCCAAATTTTGTTGTAGCTGTGCTTGGTACTCATGCTTGGTCTCATCACTATCTCGTTTTACTGCCCAGCAGTTACTGTTTTATGCAAAAGATACTAATTTATTACCTAAATGACCAATATAGGCAGTTGTCATAATAGTAGAGGTTTTCATAAGCTCATTTTCTGGAAACTACTGTTGTAATAAATTAATTATAAAAATTTCTGCAAATGCTTAATTGAAAAAAAAAGTAGCTTTAAAAATTCCATCTCATATATTTATTTGTATATATTTAATTTCATCTTCTGATATGCTTATTCCCTAATTTAAAAAAAGTAGTTTAGTAAATAAATAATCGATCTTTTTTTCTGTGTATTTCTATGTATTTATCAATGAAAGCATAAAAACAAATACCTACAAATCTTTCAGAACACCTTTACCTTAAAATATCTGTTTATTCATAACTAACAACTAGTAATGAGCCAATTTTGTTAAAGATCAAAAATGGTTCAGTATTTTGTTTTAAGGTACTGATTAAAAAAATTTTGCTCCACAATCAAAATTGAATCATCCCATTCCTATTATCTACCCCTTTTCATGGATACATACTAGACAATACTAATGATTGATGAGCAAGGTGTTGCATTCTTGCTAATGATGCAGTCTATCTGATGGCCAACGATGTTGCCAACAGACTGATAACCTAATACTTGTTGACAGGTAGGAGTCCTTGCAGGCCATCTTCATCCAGGCTAAAGCACAAAGCCGCAGCTGTTTGGACCTTGCATTAAAATTCTGTGCTGCTCCAAGTACTTACTGACATAATTATTCCACATAAAGAGGAAATGGCCTCATAAACCAACTTTATTTCAGGGTCCATAAAACTGCTGGCCTGTGGGATTGTCTGTGATGAGTACTGCAGTAAAGTTAAGAAGCAGCCAGGTGCACCTTGAACTGTCTCAGTCATCTGCAAAGAAGTTCCCGACTGCACCAACAGGCTAATAAATCTAATAAATCTACTCAATCTAGCTAAACCTCTCAGCACCATTGATCCCAGCTTGTCACCTGCATGCAGGAGTTTCACTCTGTTTTCATAGAATTGGCTTTAAACAATCCCAGCTTTTCCCAGTTTCAGTAATGCAAGTTACTTAAGTAGGTGTTTTAAAAGAACTATTGCTTTCAACTGGAAAAAAAATGGAACCACTCTCAACAAATCAATGAACCAAAGACTACCTGACGGTATAGGACTGGAAAGACAAACATATTGCCGAAAGAAAGCTTGAAGAGCTTGATGATTTATATTTTTTTCTTCTTTTCTTTTATCTCGGTCACATTGTACATTCACATTAAAGAAATTTACATTTTTTTCTATCAGGATCACATCTGGAAACAAAAAATATTAAGATACATGCTGTATTGCAAGTGTAAGTGTGCGAATGGGATATATTCACCATTTCAAATAAATTTCTACAATATGGTTCTTGTGTGTTTATAAAAATAAGAAAATGCTCCAAAAAACATCTTCAATAAAAAAAAGAATAGTCATTTAAACCTCACTCGTACAGTACAGTATATTCAGATGGGAGTTGAACAGTGGCAGCTTCACAGCCAGAGGGCTGGGGTTCGAGTCCCAGAGTGGGATGAGGCTTGAAACACTGGCTTTTCTGTGTGGCGTTTGCATGTTCTCCGTGTGTATGCGTGGGTTTCCTCCTCTCCCTCCAAAAACATGCATGTTAGGTTGATTGGCCGCTACAAAATTGTTCCTAGGAATGAATGTATCGGCGGATGGTTGTGTGTGTGCGTGGCCTCGCTGCACACTGGTGACCTGTTCGGGGTGTACCTTGCCTCTTGCCTGAAATCAACCGGGACAGGCTCCGGCACCCCCTTGATCCCGTCAGGGTATAAGCAGTTCAAAAGACAAAACGAAACATTCAGATGGTACATTGAGTACTCAGGTATGAATAGAAATTAAATCCGGAAACATACTATGGATGTGATTAGTTCAGGCTGTTGATTTAGGAGAAAAAATGAACAACGACCAGGTTATTTTAGTAAGAATTTATTTAATTTAAAGCCATCTCCACAATATTTCAATGTACACTAATATTTTTCATATGTACATGGCAGATTAAACAATTTTATGATTTGTTGTTTTTGTGTACATCTGACAGTATCGCTTTTAATAACTGTCACACTTTTGTTATTGGCAGCTTGTAAAGACAGTGTGGAAACATTTGTAGTGCAGTGGCTTTTTTGTGAATACTGCACAAGCGCCACAAACGGTCTTGGTGTTTTTAGGTTCTTCTGAGTTTGCATCGCTAACCAATAGAAATGGTTAGCTGTCGCTACACAGGAAGTTGGAGGGATTGACATTGTGTGGACCAATGGTTTTCGCTCACCTTCCAAAAGTTGTTGGCTGTGGTTTTCTGAGAGTATTACTGTATTTTTTTCCACTACATTTATTGATATGTATGTGTCTAATCAGTAAAGTCAAATTTAAGTAATATTACAAAAATATTATTTACAAAGCTCTCCCATACCAATGTTAAGTTATTCTTTCTTTGGTTTAAATGTATGTCAATTTTGTGACAATTACCTTTAAAATCGCCTAAACTGACATTATAAGATAATTCATTTGTTAACCCATTAAAACCTTTTGTCCCATGCTCAGTCATTTAAAAAGTGTATAATTCAAGGTAGCACTCATTTCAATTTACCCCCGATGTTTCTCCATGGACTGAGGCATAATCCATTTGTCTCTCACAGCTTATCACCCTTCCCTTAAATGTCCGAAAAATTAGGGGTTTAGCCGTGAAGCTGAAAGAGCTGTGCATAATTTTTTGTGGCAGTCGGTTCCTATAGCAACTAGGATTTTTTAATGATGAAGGGACATTTGAAATCAAAGAAAAGAAATTACCTAAGAGGTTCATAAAGCAGGAAAAAAAAAACAGTTAAGCAGCGTAAATATCCAGAACCTTTGAACTCTAAAACAAACCAAGTGTTGTCTGTATAAAAGTTGAAACAAAAGAGAGTTTAATGAATGTATCTTGAAAGCTTTTTGCACTTCTTCCGAGCTGAACAGACGATACTTTGATGCTATTATCGTCTTTTATGTTGTGCTTGGTTCAGTAGTGAACATGCCCTCTTAAATCTTATTTCAAGCAAGAGTCTGCAGACGCTTGCTTTGTCTTCCCACCTACTAAAATTGAACACAAAACCCTCTGTAAAGAATTCTACTTTTTTGATTTATGAGCAAATTGCACTGCAGTCTGCCTTTTGAATTTACTCCAAGGGTCTCTAGAGACGAGTCAGAGGGGAAAAAAACATGAAAAGCCCTTGCTGCTGCTTTTCTATTACACGGTAAACCTCCAGAGGATGCAACAGAGGTTTGCAAGTCAGCAGGAAACAACTTGTTCTAGAAGAAGCAATTTTTTTGGGCATGCTTTCTGTTATAGAGGGGGAAAAAGTCTAATTAAATGACTTTTTTTTGTTTTAATTGCTTTTTGGATGGGGCTGTGCCTAAAGGACTTAAAGTACAAGTGCCAATGTTATTTTTTTTTTTTTTATAACCACATCGAGTGACATATTCTTAAAAGGGATATTTCAAGGATTTTGGTTTCCATGTAGAAAAAGGACGTTATACGGCAAAAGCAATTAAACACTGTCATTACATCTTGAACGGTGAACTGGAAGAAACTTTTCTCTGCAGGTTTGACTTCTTACTTTTTGTTCATTAATCATCAGGTTCTATTTCTCATATTTCGTCCTCGGATACCATATTGATTCTGGTTGGCTTTTACCAATAAAATACCTTTGTTTTGTGCAGAAAGCTGCTATTCTTTCGACATTGCGTCAGGCTATATCTTAATACTTGTATATGCTTCAGCTACTTTTGACATGTTGGAGGTGTGATTGCTTTATTCAATTTTCTTTCTGTCACAAGCAAACTTTGTCCAAGATTAGTATTATGAGCTCATTTAAATCTAAAATACAATCACTACAGTTTCCACGGTTTCCTCTGGGTACTCTGGTTTACTCCCACTCTCCAAAAACATGCATGTTAGGTTAATTGGCAACTATAAAATTGCCCCTAGGAATGAGAGTGTGTGTGTGGATGGTTGTGTGTGTTTGTTGCCTCGCAGCAGACCTGTCCGGGGTGTATCCTGCCACTCACCTGAAATCAGCTGGGATAGAATCCGGCACCCCAGTCAACCCTGTTATGGATAAGCGGTTCAGAAGACAGGACGAAACAAAAATGTTTACCATATAACGGATGAGCTTCAGCTAGACTGGACAAAGGGGGTGTTGTAGAGATTTTGGATTCTATGAACCACAGTTGTTAAGTAATAACTTAAAAAAATAAAGAACAGACACATGCAAAAAGAAGGATGGACCGCTTCTTTTTTCTTAGCTTAAAAAATAATTAATAAAATATTGAAAAGCTTTAAAATTTTGATATTAACTGTTTCAAACACTCGTCAGATTGCCTGCGAATGCATTGTTGGATATGTTCAAACTACTTATAAGTTTTCTTAAACTTTAAGTTCTAATTCTGGAGATATTTAAAGCCAATTAAAAATACAAGTTCTATCATTGTTATTCTCACTGACATAAATTTTTTCTATTGCAAATTAATGTTAGTTATTTTTGTGTAAAATATAAACTAGGGACAAATACAGTTTTAGTAACTACAGAGAAGCAAAGCTGATGAGCCATGAATGAATGATGTTATAGCCAAAGCTAAATGAAGCTAGACCATGAGCCCAAATGAGCAGTCGTGAGCAGCAAATTACAAATTGTATACCTCTCAGTCCTTCCAACATTCCAAGATTACACTGAAACATGTCGATGTTCCACTATGTGGTAGGGAACAATTTAATCTGCAAAGCCCTGAACAGGCAAAAATGTTAAATCAAGCATCACGTTCTCCACAATGTTTGACCAAAATTCCCTTGGGATTTGCTAACATTAAACACCAGATGACAGATGTTTAAAAGCCCAGATTGTGAGTTTGTGGAAGGATTTTCTAGAAGCCATTAGAAGATCTTAAAAAGGTCATCTCAAAATGTTACCAGCCAATAAATCTTAGTCGAATGGAACTGGCTTCTCCTTTTTCTGCTGACCTTCTCAGAGATTTTAAACACATTGATCAGGTGGGGCAGCAGTCACTCTAAAAATTGCTGAATTGATTCCACGCTGAAGTGCCCAAGGGTACATAACCCAACGTTGTGCCCTGGTGTGGTAATGAAAGAATAATGTGTGGAGAGCTAAACACATTTAATGTCTGCATATAATGACAGAGGGGATGAATAAATGAGTGTGTGTGAAAGAGGAAATGTGACATTAAGTGTTAACATCCTTCTAAACATACACTGATAGCTACACACTACTCCCATTTACACGATTGCTTTTAAATGCATTTAGATTCTTCCTATTTGCCATAAACAAACTTTCTTTGGGAAATTTATAGCTGTAATGACCAGAAAAAAAAATCAGTTCTTAGAATTTTGGACTTTTTAAACAATGTAATTGCATATGTAATCATTAACCATGAATTTGAGAAGTCCATAATTACAGTAGAAGAGCAAATAATCTGCATTGCCTGAAACACATGAGGCACATCTTTTTGGTATATATGTTGGCAGATGTTTAGTCTTGAAACTTAAGCTCTGATTAGTTAAAACCCACTCTTCAGACATACAGATATGTGATCGTTCATTTACATTCCCAATTTATCAATTGATGTATTCTTCTAAAATCTTCTTTACAGTGGAACGAGTTCTCTCCGTTTTAGGTGATTGATATCGACAGTGACTCAGCTAATGGCATTTTCTTCACAGTAGTCTCTGACAGGCCTAAGGAGCCTGCTGGACGCAGAGTCCTGTCATCTGATTTTTAATTGGAGTCACAGTGTCTATAATCAGATCTTAGAGGAATTTATCGACACAAAGCCCGCAGTCATGCTTCTCCAGCCCTAGAGTGATTAGTGAACATCGTTTCTATAACCTTTCCTAAATTATCTGAGCAACAGAAAGAACTCGGTCCATTTTCTCAGTCTTTTTGCTCCATTTTTCAGTTATCAGTTGTCTTCATAATGAGCAGACGGAGGGGAGTTGGGGAGCCTTTGAATCCAGCCGTGGGCACAGAGCTGGGATGGACTGCAATTGATTAGCTGCGCGGTCATCTCAGACAGCTTAGTCGTGCTTTGATACCAGATGACAGCAAACTAAATGTCTTCTGAGATAATGAGGTGGCCTCGACACACCCTGTGTGTCAGCACTCCACCAATCGATGTTTGAAAGTAAACAACCACTAAAATTGGAAACATGGACATGTGTACATGTGACGTATTTTACACTGATGCCAAAAAAGGGACAACTGTATGCTCTGTTGGAACAAGAAAAAGCTAACTAGAAGAGCAACTGCAGAAACAAGATCAATAAATAAAGCTAAATTGTACAAGTTGTTATGATTAACATACCAGATCTGTAACATTTCAAATTTATGACTCCAGAAATTTATCTAAACTTTTTTTTCATAGACCAAACAAATAAAACAAACAAAAAATTTTTTTTTATTTCAAACAGCTCAGTCTTTTACTGGGTCATAAGAAAGCATGTAGTAGCTAGTTAGCTGATGAACTAGTGTTTATGATGTTTTGGAATCCGTGTAGTCCCTCATTCATCCAGGAGTGATCCATAGTAGAAAAAGTTTCAAAAAAGTCTTCTGGACAGTTTAATTCTTCAACGAGACGTTTCGACTTCCATCCGGAAATCATTTTCAATCTGAATGAAATGGACTGGAACCTGGATCCATTAACCTGAAACTTTTTCTACGATGTTTTGGAATGATAAGATTGGTTGAAATATGTGTGGACTGAGCCCCTGAAGAAAAAAAACAGCAAAAAAAATTAATCCACAAAGCTTATTCATCTGCTTGCCATCCAGGAGGAGCTAGGCGTAAAGCCATTGCGCTTCCAAGTCGAGAGAAGCCAGATGGGGTGATTCGGGCATCTGGTTAGGATCTCTCCCGAAAGCCTTGCTGGTGAGGTGTATCAGGCACGTCCCATCAGGAGGGGACCTGGAGGCAGAACCCAGACCAGTTGGAGTGACTACGGCTTACAGCTGGACAAGGAACACCTTGTGATCCTCCCAGGTGAGCTGGAGAATACAGCCAGGGTGAGAGAAGCCTGGGTCTCCTGCCTAAGGCTATTGTCCTTGCCTCCCGCCCCCAGATAAGCGGAAAACAATGGAACGGAACACAAATCAAGCAAATTTACTGCAACCCTCCCCCCATCCCCTCCTTTGCTCATTTTATATATTCATTTGTAGTTAGTAAAACTTGCTTTTACAAAAACTATAATACAGCAGTTTATAGTTTCTGCTGTATTATTTGTCAAAATAGAAATTACTTATGACTCAGGTTGAAGCATGGCTGGTTGGCAAGATAGTGAATATCAGCATATCTTACTCTTATCTGTAAAATTTTACAGATGCACATGTTGTATCTGACACTAAAGTACATATGAAGGACGGAATCATTTTTGCTTTTTTTCAGTCACACTGAAAGGTCTTGCAATTCTTTTTTCTTGGTATTCATTTAATAGAAAACACTTTAGCCTGAGTGGCCCAGAAAAGCAGGCAGCAAAATATAACCAGCAAGAAAAATTAACTTTGACCACAATATTTTAATGAAATGTCATTGATACAAGCTAAAAAATATTTTTAAAAAAAAAATACTCAATTTGGATCAGAGCTGGAACATTTTTCCACAAAAGACTTGGCCCTTTTTAAGATGTTGAAGCGTCTTTTGTGTTGCATCGTTTTCATTGCTTAAAGGTTAAAAGGAGAAACAAGTTTTTGAAGACTCTACAATCTATGACTATGCAAAATCCAAAGAACAATCATCACTGGCTCATGTCTAGAAAAGAATTCCATTTCTGGATTTATATCAGAGTCCGTGTGGACTCTGATGTAGTAAATGACAAATAATTAAACAAGAAAGGGCTTTTTGTTCCAGCTCTTTAACTACATTCTACTCAAGTTTAAATAAAAGTTGAGAAAATTATTTTTTACATAATAGTTTCTCTTCTGCAAGTTCACAATATTGTTGAGAAGAATTGTGTGTTATTTAAAGTAATAAAAAAACATTTTTAGGAGTTAAAAATAGTGTCCAACGATACTATAGAAATCATGCAAGAACACAATAAAAGTGCTAAGCGGTTGTGTAGGTATTTTTAACCGTGGATATGGTGAATGATGAGTTAAAAGCAAACACAAATTTCCATTAATGATGCATTTAGTAAAAGAGAGCTTCATCATCCACGAACATTTCAAAGGTTCAAGCAGAGCTAAAAACAAAAATCAGCAACTATTTCTGTAAAATATCTGTAAATCACAATTACATCACAATTAAAAGAACAAAACAAAAAGTGAGCCTAAATCAGATAGCTTATACTATTACAGACAAATTGTATGTAAAATTTCTGTGGGTTATTTTTTTTCTTTTTCGATAGACTCATTACGTAATCAAAACCGCGACTTCCTCCTGCTAGATGATAGTATGATTGTATGCTAATAGATGCTCAGCTGATCCCAAAAGTCACATATATGGTCCCTGGTCCCAACTTGTGCATGAGAGCGTACGGTCAGGTTCATACCAAGCCAGCCACTTGTGTCAGAGTAACGTGGCCAAAGAGGGAGACGCTGCTCTCGGCAGAAAGTCGTCTGATGAACTCTGGATGAAGGGTCTCCTGTGTGGGCGAACGCACCCCAGTAGCACAACATCCGATTGGACAGCAGCCTCTCTGGCAAGGACAGGGTGTAGTTGGCCACCGAGGCCGAGTCAAAAAGAAATGGCAGCTCAGCCCCATGGCAGACATGCTGGTAGCAGAAAGTTAGACCTGACCAGATCCGATGGTCTGAAGCCACATGGTCAAACACATACATCCAGACTTGACTGCCTGCTGTCACACCAGCACGTGCTGACCTCCGGGATGGACACAGGAAGACATAATCTGTCACAATCTGGGAGAAAAATAAAAGTAGAGGGTACATATTAACTAACTTATTACTAAATAACTCGATATAAGAAAAGCTAGGAATTATATTATTAATAGAATATATTACTTAACATTGCAGATATGCAACGTTGCACCATGCAAGTATCGATCTATTAAATAAATGGCCTGTATGGTCGATGTAACAGCTGTCAACAGAGAATAATGTGTCGTAATGAATCTTGTATAAAAAACGTGCATTTCTTTATTTGTCTTGATGGTATATTATACAGTATGTACTATATGGTGTATAGTATTTTTAATAACCATTAAGTTATAAAGTCTTAAGTTTTTGCAACAACTTCAAAACATTCCACACATAAACGATACATTACACAATATTACTTAATTTTTCTGTATTTTTGGCTCTGCTTTTGAAAAATAATACAAGTAAAACTAATTGATTGGCATCAAATATCACTAATTGGCATGGTTTTTGCAAACAGATGAGTTTATAGCCAAAAAAAGTAGGTAGACCTTTTCATGCCTGTTACCTGGAAACCAGTGAGTATCCTCTAGCAGCACACAACCTGCACCTACACAGCTGCATGTCTGACACCTAACCACAAATAGCATGACGAGGACTAGAAGTAGTAGACTAACATCAATACACAAACACATCTCCTCCCGCTCTCTGTCAAGATCCTCACACTTGTTTCTGTTTTAAACATACTAATTCGTAACCATATTAACCTGCAGCATGTAGATGGTGAATCTGAACATTGTAATGTCAAGTGAGGATGTACTGCTGCATAATACTTGCCCTCCACTGGAGTGGAAGTGAAGCTCTTGAAATATTTTCTTCTCTTCCCCTGAGTAAATTTATCTTAGTCTGTTTTTATTTTAGGCATGCTTCTCTCCGTGTTAAAGCAGGAACATTATTTCTCACAGAAAATGTTCTGTGAGAAATACCAAATAACAACATGGTATTTTAATGTGCCCGAATTTGCAAATATATACAGGTATGCATCTGCTGACAGTCACAATAACTCAATTTTGAGCCACTGCTCTGAATTTTGTTTCTGAAACCACAGAGAATACATGTTAGAGATTTACAGTCTTTTTAATGAAGATTTTCCCACAAATGAATTTGCCTTCATTGAACAGAAAACAATCAAACAATTTGTCGCAATTTATTTACATGTAATCAATGTATCTTCTTGTTCACATAACTGTGTCCTAACATAAGCATTTTTTCATTTTGGCCATTATTTAGTATAAGTATTTTTTTTGTCTTTTGAGCTCTGTCCTGTTTATCATGGCAACATGACAACAGACACGCGCAAAGTTTGACAAACTTTAGAAACTTTTTTTTATGTCTACATATTTATGTATTTTTTTATTTTTATTTGTTGAACCTGATGAGGGACATAGCAGTGAAGAAACAGTGTGACTCTGTGTGTACCTGCCTCTGCACAATGTACACCGTATTATCTTGTGGATTTAAATGTAAGAAAAATCTTCAAAGAAAAATTAGTAACATGCTTTGGGACGATAAAATCTGAGGAAATTAGTTCCCTTCATGGGGCAATCAGGCACTCGCTCATGGATGGAGTGAGGGACTCCGTGTGATAGTACTTGAGAGCGCATGGCTGTTTACTTGCCTGCTTCAGCTTTTAAATCATAAAGACAAATAAAAAAAACAAACTCTGTTGCACACGAACAGAAGTCAGGGTCCCTCAAAATTATTCTTTAAAGCTATCCTTTATAAAACACATACAAGAACGGGACGTGTTACAGAACTGTTTCTGTTTCTCACTCATAACAGCCTAGCAAACTGACTGAATACCAAAAATGAAACGCTGTACCACCAACTGAGCCTCTCTGGGTCCCTACTGCCACCATATTGTGCACTAAAAGAAAAACTCAGAATATCTGCTGGAAACTTACTCCCTCTGCTGTGTCACTATCCAAATCCCAAACATGAGTTCCTACAGTTTTAGAAACTCAAACCTTTGGTCATATGAACTCTTTGACCATAGAAAAATATGAAAATACTAACCGGATATAGAACTATGATGTGAACGTGTTTGCCAAAAATGATTACTAGTATAGACTAATATAGATTATTATAGTCTATAATATAGAATAATAATATATAATATATTACTAATATAGATTAAGACATGGATGTCTGAAAACTTTCTCCAACTCAATAGCAGCAAAACAGAAGCCATTCTCATCGGCACGCCTCACCAAACCCAGTCACTTTCCCTCAGCAGTATCCACATTTTTGGACACAGCATCCCTCTGTCATCCTCTGTAAAAAACCTTGGAGTCAAAATGGATTCTAACCTCACCTTTGACTCCCACATTCACCATCTCTGCAAGGTTTCCTTCCTTCATCTTAAAAATATAGCCAGGCTACGTCCATGTCTTTCCATACCGGACGCCGAGAGGTTGACTCACGCTTTCATCTCCTCCAGGCTGGATTACTGCAATGCCCTCCTTGTAGGGATCCCGTGCAAGGGCTTACAAAAGCTCCAGCACATCCAGAACTGCGCTGCCCGGATCCTGATAAGGAGGCGCAAATATGACCGTATCACTCCTATCCTCAAATCCCTCCACTGGCTACCCGTTAAATACAGAATTCAGTACAAGCTCTGCCTCCTCACCCATCAGTGCATACATAGCACTGCACCTGTTTATCTCCAAGAACTCCTAACCCTCCACACCACTGTCCGAGACCTGCGCTCCTCCCCCCTCCTCCTACTGCCTGCACCAACCAAGGACCAAACTCTCCACTATGGGGGACAGGGCCTTCCAGGCAGCTGCTCCACAGCTCTGGAATGCTCTTCCCGAGAGCTTGAGGGCTCCACAGAGCGTTGAGGTTTTTAAGAAAAGACTGAAGACATTTTTATTTCTAGAGGCTTTTCAACAAAGTTTTTGGTGTTGTTTTTTGTTTTGTGGTTTATTTAATTTTGCTGTTTGTTGTTCCTTTTGGTCATTGTAGCACTTTGAGATCTCCACTGGAGATATAAAGTCCGTTACAAATAAAATGTTTATTATTATTATTACTTGTAATACTGTTTTCACTCAGCACGCTATTGGTTTGTACATAAGGTTAGTAACCATATATACACATAATTAAGTTTTGAAGTAGCAGTGCTTTATAAATGTTGCTGTAAGGCTACAATGTGTCTTTTGCTAAATAGTTGGCATTTTTTGGTTCTACAATTTTTTAGATTTCTTTTCCACAAACTCCACTGTCCATACACAAATCTAGAGGGGAGGAACGTAAATAAAACTGGCATGTGTAAAACAAAATCCAGAAATTTTGACATAAAAATTGAGTCAGAACAAACACAGCATAATCCATCAAAAAGAATCCCAGCTTTACTCAAATACGTCCTCCAAATGTTATATTTTTAAACCTGAACTGCAGATATCTTAGTATCTGCATCTTTGCTACTTGCCTGCATAATCTTCTTCATCTTTTTTCCACACATCTCCATTGCTCAGGACTGTTGACCTTACGTAGTTAAAATACAGACAGAAATCACTGTGCAAAATGAGGAACGCGCTGGTAATTGTTTGGAGTCTGTTTATGAGCTCAAAAGGTCTTTATCTGCATTGTCAGGTTGGATATGACAAAAATTTGTTTGTGAGAGGGTACACACTTCCCACTCATCAAAAAACAGCGGGAACAACTTAAACATGTGGGTAACAACTTAATAGCACATACTTTAGGATAAAACCTTTATCCATGCCTTCCTTTCTTTTTTGACAGTTAGGGCATTTTTTTTTAGATTGTGAAAAAAAAATAGATTTTGTTTTTTCATAATTGTAATTAGGGTGGTGCTGATTTTATTTTCAAATCAAACAAGAAATTTAGGTCTAACATATTTTTTTTTAATTACAATTAATCAAATTTGCAACTTGCAACAGTACTAACACTGACCCAAAACAAAAGAGCTTATTGGATTAATTAAAAATAACCAGAAATATGTTGTTACCACATCAAATAGGAGCATATTAACAACAGTTGTACCTGTGCAAGCATGTTCCTGCGATCAGCGCCCCTGTACATGGGCAGATATTTGTGTAGGATTCGCAGAGCATGTTGTTTAAAGATGGCCGTGATGTACACAGTACACTCTACAACAGACACAGGCTTATTGAAGACCCCGTACACAAACAGCACCCCTTCCTCTGAGGTTGTACCTATGGGAGAAAAACCAGACCCCCAAAAAAGTCCAAATTATTTGTGTTCTCTTGTGAATCAGTTGTCTTTCTTTTGTAATTGTTTCTAGGTTTGGAAAATCCTTCTCATCAGTGAGCGCTGCCCTCAGCTTTCTGTCTGATTTGGGAATTCTTACATCAAATTGTGTTATAACAAGCACCTGGGGGAGTTCAACAAGAAGCAAGAAACAAGCTCTAAAATGATAAAAGTAGAAAAACATGAAGTTATTCTTCCTTTCTGTGTGCCTTGTGGAGTTCTTACCCAACAAAATGGCTTTTTCTTTCTGCCAGTGTCCTTTCTGAAAGGCGGTTATTGCTTGCTCTTTTATCAGCTCCCCATCGATATATGGACCCCAAGTCTCAAATACCTCCAGGAATCTGAACGGGTTCACTATTTTAGAACCTGAGATGGACAGAGAAATGAAAATAAAACCCAGTTAGATTTTTAAGATGAGGGCTTTTTTTATTGTAACGAGAATAAAAGCTACAAATTCTAAAAAATTTTTTCTCTTTATGTTTCTTTTCTTTTCTTTTTTTTAAATACAAAGAGCCATACAATAAAGTACCGGTAAGATGAAAGTGATTGGATGAAGACAGATTATGGGCAGAAGGGATTTTACTCACATTTTCCCTAGTACATCTTACAAATATGACATTTTAAGCCTTTTTTGCTGAGCATCCTATATATTTTTTTATGTTATGTAAGTGTGTGGGTAGAGATGAGTGTTTGCAGTAAATTCAGGAGATGTCGGTGCTCTACTTGTTTTCATCTGTGCAGCCAGGATGGCCTGTGGAGTGAGAGACAGCAAGCAGATGAAGTCGCTCACAGAGCAGTTGGTCTGCTTAGAAAAGCTTTTTCCCAACTTCAGGGCATCGTGTCTGGAGGGAAATATCCAGAAAAACAAATATTCAGTGATCCACTACAATATCAAATAAAAAAACAACGATATAGCCATTTTATTGATGAATTATTGGTTTGTTACCTTGTTTTCAGTGGGATCGAGAAAGGTAGACTCTGCAAGACAGCTTGTTTAAAGAGAGGTTTACTGCTCTGGATTATCAAATGTAGGCTCACAGATTGAGCACCTGCACTCTCCCCGAATATTGTCACCTGATAAAACAAGACAGACAGTATTTAATGAAGAAAGTAACCAAGAAAACATTTGCACATCTTATGATACTTATTCTAGTTTACCTTGCTAGGGTCACCTCCAAACACAGCAATGTTCTGCTGAACCCAAAGAAGAGCTGCCTGCTGGTCCAAAATCCCATAATTCCCAGTAGCTGAAGTGTGGGGGTCTTTTCCCGACACGAGGAATCCGAAAGCGCCTTCAACCATGCATCAGTTCACATGATGATCAGCAGGACATAATTAACTCAGGCATGGCAGTCATTTTCTCTGTGCTTCAGATCAACATTCACATGTGTCTGCCCTTATTTTCATGCAAAGCCTTTAAGTATGACATATCTGTCTCATATGCACATTTATCACAGATTAATGGTTAATCTCACTTCAACTTTCCAATCTAAGCAACTTAATTTAATGTAAAAATACAGTACATTGATGCAGATTTTTTCTTTTTTCTCTCTCTTTTGTTGAAAAAAAGGTATATTTTCTTTGTTTCTCACCAAGTCGGTACTCTATGTTCACAACAACTGTGTGGGTGAAATTACTGATGAAGCGTCCATCGTGCATGGGTTTTGAGGCAGAGCCAGCAATAAAATCACCACCATGAATCCAAACCATGACTGGCAGGGGGGTCCGCAAGGGAGAACTGAAGTTGACATCTCGGGGGACAAATATGTTGAGGTACAGGCAGTCTTCACTGATCTTTAGGAAACACAAAAAGGTTTTACAAGAAAAACAGAACCACAAGATAAAGAAATTTAAAAATGTTCACTGTAATAAAACTTACTTTAGTTTTCAAACTTCTGATTTTCACATCGTTGTTTTACCAATACATTGTGCAGTATGAATGAAAACAAATTGACTGGTCAGTAGTTTTAAAGATAGCTTTTACAAAGTTTTTGTTTTGTTTGTGCATACTTGTTGTGACCTTTTTTTTCTTCCTGTGCCTATACTGTTGCATACTGCAATTTCCCCATTGTGTGACAAATAAAGGTTTTCTTGGACTTGAACTTGTTTTCAGAAAGTGTTTTTTCCATCAAATATCTCCCAGCTGGAGAAAATCAACAGAGAGAAAAGATTTCCACACTGAACAAATAGAAGATTTTAGTCTCTTGGTATTTTTGTATTCAACAACACACCCCTCTAATTCACTAAAACATTTGGATTTCCACTTATGTGTTTCCTCTGTAATTTTCCAACAGTTAAATGGGATTTTACAACTAAGAAGTTCAATTCTAAACTTTCTTACCATCTTCGGACACTCCTCAGTGATAGGTCCACTACAAGCCTGCATGCACGCTGCTCTGGGGACGGAAGCATCGTAAATCCCTTGCCAAGGACTCACTGGTCTGGGAGGCTTCCAGCGGTAAGCCCCAACTGGAGGGTCTGCATATGGTATTCCATAAAAGATATGGGCCTTTTCAACTGTGATCCCCTTGATCAGACCATTTTTGGTGAAGACCACTGGTCTGAAAACTTTTTCTTTTACTTCACCAACTTCTTTGTTTCTCTTTTCTTGTGAAGGGATGAGATCGTCTTGGCGTCTCAGCTCTTTGACACAGTTGGTCTCAAAACTTCTGGAAGGGATGAACGGCTCAACACCCAAAAGCAACCCACGAAAGCTATTCTTCAGAAAGCTGATAAGGTCGATTTGATCATCATTTTTTGTCATATCTCCAGAGGATACCATAAAATATATTGTGCTGAAAAGCAGCAAACACCACCATTTCTCCATACTCCAAACGTCAATGCCAAATATCTCTTATACCGTCCAATAGACTCTGATTTGACTTGAGTAATGGAGCAGCTTAGGTGGAGACGTTGCAGGAAACATAATTGTGCAGTCCTAAACTCTTCACAGGCTCTGCATGATTTCAATTTGGCTGAGATTTATCAAACAAAGGATGCTCTGTTTGTGACCACTCTGTCCTTTCCCGCAGACTCTCAACATCTGGACAAAGATGCCATGATGCAAAACCTCTAATGGACGACAGGTCGTCTTTTATTAGAGTTAAATCCACACATTCAAAGTAATTACTGTCAGACTGCACAGCAAGGGTGGGGGGGGGAAGCACAGTTGTACAAGAATGTAAGTTGATTTTTGTCTCAGTTAAACAGACTAAAATGAAATAAAGCCTATTTTATTTTTGGACAAAATTGCAAGTAGGTGTACCACTCCATCTACAGGTATTTTGTGCAGTTACAAGCGGGTCAGATGGGGTCCAGTGTTTATTTTGTGTGGTAATATTACATAGTTTGTGAATTTGATAATAAATGATAATGCATTGAACTTATATAGCGCTCTTCTGGATACTCAAAGACGCTTCACATATGCTTAATTCATTTAATCCGTACCAATTAGCTACATTTCTCTTCCATATTTTTTACAGTGTGCATTTTTCCATCCATATTTAGAAAAAAATGGTTTATTTTGAAGTTCAAAACAGCCTGGAGTTGAGTTTTATGACACAAAGCTATTTAAAATCTATTAGCAAGGGAAGTTTATTTGGAGCAGGCAATTCAAAGTGCTTTACAAGAAAAAATGCATTAAAATCACAAAACATCAAATAAAAAAATATTAAAAGTGTAATTAATCTTCAGTCGAATGCGCAAATAAACAGAACCGCTTTCAGTTTAGATTTAAACATTTTCAAAGATTAGAGGCCTATCTCACAGCCTCAGGAAGTTTGTTCTCCATGTTTAGTCTTGACTCTAGACACCAGCAGGAGGAAGGTCACAGAGGTCCTCAGAATACCAGATGGTTCATAAGACACTAACAATTCACACTTAGACACAAGTAGAGCAGCTTTAAGGTATCTGAGCCACAGGAGGCCCGTGCAGAGTCCTGAACACAGGTCTAATGTCATCCTATTTTCTGGTTCTGCTGCATTTTGAATAAACTGCAGCTGTTTTAAGGCTGTTTTATTTGTTGTTGTTGTTTATATCAGTAAGCAGACATTCCAAATGTCTAACCTACTGGAAACAAATGCATAGAGAAGTACATTTGAGTTTGTAAAATACATTAAACTGAACTATAAACTTTGTAAACTGAACTACATTTTATGATCTTCGATTAGTTGTTCAATAAACATAATTTTAATAAGTTCAGTATTAATATTTTTGCTTCTACACACAAAATGTAGAGGAGGTATTCTGCAGCACTTTACTTGCACAAAAATTTACAATCCAGAAAAAAAGAGCAATCAAGCTTCAAATATGTCACAATTTTTTGTTAAAGGCAGAGAATTTAACGAACAAGAGTTTCTGGATTCAGAAAAATTTCACGACATTTTTTGAGAACGTTGTATTTGCTCTAAAAAATATATAAGGAATTAAAACCGGGAATTACGTGGTGACGTCAGAACCTTCCATGTGACGCATAACGTCGCACACCTGCCTTTAATCAGCCAGGTTTGGCGACTTTTGTTCAATTATCAAAAACAAAGCATTAACTTCTTTGACGGAATTTGAACAAAAGAACTTAAAAATAAAATGTAAGATTTAATTTAGTTATTTAGTTTTTATTTTTAAGGTGAAATAAACGTTTATTTGAACTGTTTTCAGGAACACTGTAGAATATTGGCTGGTTATATTCATTTTGGTGCCTCACTCCTTTGGTTAGTAAATATTTTCTGCAAATTAAAGAATATAAGTTGGTGAAAATATTTAGGAGTATGAATTATTTTTAATTCCAGGACGCTGCTTTGACATGTCCTTCTCAATTTGCTGGATGGCTACAGAGGACTTTCTGGAAAGGTAACTAATATATTAGAAAGAAATATCTTATTTTAAAAAAGAACATTTCTTTAAATCTATATTTGGTCTTTTTTAAATTTATTTTCTGCAAAAAAAAAAAAAAAAGACTTCTCATGAACTTAAGGTAGCTAAATTTGATCACTTTATGACGATCGACAGACGGATTGGTGCAACGCTCGCAACAATCAGGACGTAGCATCTGTCCGTTTGGTGAAGAAAAAGCTCAGCCAAAAGAAAAGCTCACGATTTCCGAGTCATTTACGTTCCAATCCTCACCTATGGTCTCCAGCTGTAGGTAAGTGACTGAAAGAGCAGATACAAGCGGCCAAAATTGGCTTCCTCTGCAGGGTGGCTGGGCTTTCACTCAGAGATAGAGTGAGGAGCTCGGAGTAGAGCCGTTGCCTCTCTGAGTCAAGAGAAGCCAGGTTAGGATGCCTCCAGAATTGTTCTGGGCACATCCTACCAGGAGGAGACCTAGAGGCAGGCCCTGCTGCTGGACATTGTCCAGCTGTTTGACAATGTCTCACAGCTGGACAGGGAACACCTCAGGATCTTCCTGAGTGAGCTGGAAGATCCAGCTGGGTGAGAGAATCCTGGGTTTCCTGTTTGAGGCTGTTGCCCCACCATCCGGCGCCAGATAAGCGGAAGATGACCTAACATAACATTTAAATCCACAAAAAAGAAAAGTTTTTACATTTTTTGTATTAGCCATGATTCCCTGAATATTTTATGGTTCATATTTAACATATTTCTTTTTCCTTTAGGCAAAATGGAAACTTGTGGCTGAATGACACGTCTTTAAAATCCATCATGAAGGTGAGGCAAATGGTTACACTTACAGTGTCTCCTGTAGTGGAAAACATGCTCGCTCTCCAAAACGGAGACTCCATTCTGAGATGGACTTTCACCGTTAGCCCACGTAAGAACAGTATTGTCACTGAAAGAGTAAATGCTCAAATTTTAAAATGTTATTCATTTCAATCAAAGGTACAAAAGTGATTAAAGTAACAGGGCGACAGAAACCATTGGAGCATCCAACAAACACTACTATGGTACAAATAAATTTAAGGTTTTGGATCACATGTATTTTCCCTCTGCATGAATCGGCCAACATAATCCAGCTGTTCTTCAGAGTTTCTTGGAGATGCTGGACCCCATTGAGGTGTTTGCGTGTGAAAGTGGAACAACATTTCTCCACCAGGAAGCAAATTTCTTTATTGCGGTTGGTGAGAAACTTTTCTTTAATTTCTATTCAATTTTTTTTTTTTTTTTTAATAGAAACTGGTAGCATGACAAGGTCTCCAGAAGGGAGACTATTGGTCTAAAAATGCAGAGTATCATCTCGGCTTCAGAAATGTCTAAACTTCTCAGATTTCTTTGAAGACCAGCTTTTTTTAAAATTATCACTAGTAAGAGGACGTTACATTAAAAGAACTGGTTTGTTGTGTAAAAACTCTGAATTTTCAGAGAAGGGTCATTGTTCACAACATGATGTAGACTTTTTTCAACTTTTAACAGCACAAAATCTTGAAATTTATTTGACCTTGTGTGAAAAGGTAGGATAACACGACCATTTGTTATTTATTCATGTTGCCTCTTATTTTGTAGTTAAAACTTTTAAATCCCACTCCCCTTTATTTCAGAACTGAAAATTTGAACTACAATTTGTGCAGATCATGTTTATTCATAAGGATTAATTTTGTACTAAGTGTCACTCATTCTTTTTGCGGTTTTCTTCTAATTTGATCAACATTTAACCCTGAAACTCTTGTTTGACAAACTCTTACTATTAATAACTTGTTTCGCAAGTAAATTTGAGATGAATATTCACACTTTTTTTAGCTGCAAATTTGCATTTGTTTTTGTTTTTTATTTAGAGTTAACTTCATTAAATCCTATACTTTTTATTTATTTATTTTTAAAACGGTGAATTAACTTTTTTTTTTTCTCCACTTGCTGTTTTCAACTGTTGAACATCATATTGGTGTCATCTGCAAATATAACGCCTTCAATATTTTAGATGCCTTGCAAATATAATGCAAAAAACAAACAAATAACTGTGGCCCAAAAACAGAACCCATTGGGATACCAAGACTTTCTATTCAGACATAAGTGATTGAATTTCTCAAAAACAATTGTGCCATATGGAATAATTAAATTTGGTAAGGAACTAAAATTGTCAAATACTTTTCTTCAAGGACACACTATGCGTCTCCCTCTCAAACTGGAGTCTAGGAGCCCCTCCATGTTGCTGGTCTCCTGGGTGGAGAGTTATTCTGATGACATAAACGTCCATGTTCCCAGTCTTTACCATGTGGAAATGGGATCTTACAGGATGATTAGTGTTGAGGCAACAACGCTGAACCACCACCGTTTCTCCGCTCTGGACCCCTGTATTCGCTACCTGGTTTGCGTGCAGATTTCAGGCACCTTCTCCCTCACCTGTCTCTCTACCATAACTGGTATTATCTTATTTTATTTGCTCAACATGACACATCAGGCACATCAAAACTATTTCCTTTCTCTCAGATCCAGACATCCCAAAGGATTTCGAAGTGACATCTTGGAACAGCAGCAGCATCTCATTGGCCTGGGACTGCCCCACCAACCTCAAGTTCTCTCTCTTCCTCCTCACTATTTTCTACCTGAACGGGACAGAGTACGTTACTGAGGAGGTAGACGTGTGGCTAACGGATAACAACTTGGCTTTTCAGCTGACCAACATGCCGCCCTGCACCAGGGTCAAGTTTGGTCTACAGACGGTCTGCCAGGCTGGGCTGGAGTCCAGACTCAGCAAGATGGTCCTGATTGATGGAAACTCTGGTTAGTCCTACTCTCATTAATGTAAGCTTTCGAACCTCTCATTAGACCTTTGGTTGGCATAACATTTATAAATCTTCTCTCTCCAGGTTTCTCCAACATCTACTCCTTAAAACAGGCATTGTTGGGCTCCAGTAACTACACCCTGAGCTGGGATGTGAGCAACATTTCATCAATCTCCATGTTCAGAGTTTACCATGAGGGGGTGCTGCAGGGCCACACCCTGCTCACTAATTACACTGTCGGGGGCCTTCTGCCATGCGGGAGCTACCAGGCCAGAGTAGAGGCCATTTGTGGAGAAAACGTGCTCATGAACGCAAAGACGGTCACAGTTCACACAGGTAAAACTAAGTCTGGTTTTAAACAATTGGAATTCTTAAGTTGGGTCAGTGATCCATATCTGTAGGCAAACTATCATGCAACGACGGTCTTATACAGCCTGTTAAACCTTCTATTCCAGACTAACACTTGTGCCACAAAACAAAACAAAGCTTCTAAATGTATCTGTTTGGATTCTTACACTTACGTGGTGCTAGGTTCTTCATTCATTCTCTTAGAAATGTTTCCAGTAGGAAAATTCTTTTTTCCCTTATTCCAACACCACTTGAAGTCAGCATAAGCGTCTGGGTTTTTCTCCCTTTTCTCCCTTTTTTAAAGATTGGTGGAGTCACAAGGGAAAAGAATACTATGTTGTTTTTTTTTTAACTTTAAATTAAAGCACGTTTTCTATGTTTCCCTGTTAAATTTTTCTCCCATCCGCTGGTTTAGTAAAATCCATCAAGATCTGATTTGTCTCTATAGTCACTTTTTGTGACTGTTTGTGCTGTAAGTCGCCAGTAATTTTTAAGAGCCTTTAGATAAAACCTGCTTGAAACCCAATCTTTTTCTTCTTCTTTCGGCATTTCCCTTCAGAGGTCGCCACAGCAAATCAGTTTCTTCCATCTAACCCTATCTGCTGCATCTTCTTCGGTCACGCCAACTATTTTCATGTTTTCCTTCATTGTATCCGTGAACCTCCTCTGAGTCTTCCTCTTGGCCTCCTGCCCGGTGGTTCCAAACCCAGCATCCTTTTGCCATTGTACTCTTTCTCTCCTCTGCACATGTCCAAACCATCTCAGTCTGGCCTCTCTGACTTTATCTCCAAAACCTCTAACATGTGCTGTTCCTCTGATCCTGTCCATCCTGGTCCATCCCAGAGAGATCTTTATCTCTGCTACCTCCATCTCTGTTTCCTGTCTTTTCCTCAGAGCCACTGTCTCTAGACCAAACAGCATGAACGGTCTCACCTTGGTTTTGTACACTTTCCCTTTCATTTTCGCTGAAACTCTTCTATCACACATGACACCTGATACTTTTCTCCACCCATTCCAGCCTGCCTGCACACGCTTCTTCACCTCTTTTCCACACTCTCCATTGCTCTGGACTGTTGACCCTAAGTACTTAAACTCCTCCCTCCTTTTTAAGTCATTTTTAGAAATGTCTTTTATTTCTTCTCATGTTTATCAAGGCCCTCTCGGTGTCTCCGAGCTATCGTACAGCTCCGCCGACTCGACTGCCCAGTGGAGTGAAGGCGTCACCAGGCAAACAGCTGTGGCTTTTTTCTACGAGCTGTCCGAAGCGAACGGTGCGAGCATCCAGAGCAGCCGCGTGTCCGACAGCCGGCTACCTCTTCCAGACCTGCAGGAGGGAAAGTCCTACTTTCTGAGTGTATGGGAGGAATGTGACGGCAAACGGCAGGAGGAACCCTCCCAGCTGACTTTCACAAAAGGAAACTCGTCCTTTGTATTTGACGTGAGGGCAGTGGACTCTGAATCGGGTCAGTTTTGGTTTAAACCCGCGCACACACCTTTTTAATGTTTATAAACGGTTAGCTTATTAATTTTTGTGTTATGTTTAGAGCTCCTGTTTGAGTTTGACAACATGGGTCTGACCATGGTCCTGCCCTGGTTCATACCTGAAGATTTACAGGACTCATCTGAACTTCATACTAAAATGAAGCAGGTTATCAAAGACAAGGTCAGAAGGTTTTCATTCAGAAACGTTTGACCTCACTGTTAATAATAACTAGAGGATGAACTTATTCGCTGAGTTGAGCATGAGAATATTTCATCAATTTTCTTTTTTTTCTCCTGATATTTATTAGCTGGAGGAGTTGCTGACCGGCTTTGATCAACCAGCCCGAATCAAGGTGGAGACCTTTGAACCTGCAGACGAACCAGGAAAAACTGAAGTACTGTTTCAGTCTTTCGATGCCTCAGAAACTGGGCGAGATGTTCCGCTGCCAGTGAACGACCAACTGAGTTACATCAGCTCCCTGAACCATCCTGACATCAGTGTGAGGAAGGGAATAATTTACTGGGACGGTGAGAGAGGATGGAAATAATCTGAATGAATAAAATCTGATTTTTATTTCATTCTGGTGCCATCTTTTCCAGGTCCGGATCTGTGTGTGTCTCCCATGCAGATGTTATGTCCCACTAACTCTGTGTGCATTAACACTCTGGGTTCATATATGTGTGTGTGCGAGGAGGGGTACTACGATGTGAGTGAAATGATGGATCATCATCCAGCAGCTTTCCTTCCAACCTGCAAAGGTAAATCTGTCTGTCTGACAAGAGTTTGCTTGATATTACTGCAAACCTTCATTTCAATCATACAAGTTGAGTGCTTAATGATTGCATTCTTCATAATGTTGATTGAATTTATTTTTAAATAATTATTATTAGAATTATTTTACAATTATTATTATAAGATTGACAAAATAACAGTACCATGCCCTCTGGTGGTCATAACTTGACTATTCCCAAATACAGTGGAGCGTTAAAGTCCGCAGCTGCATCTCTAGGAGCAGGAGCATCAAACTCTCGCCCACAGTCTAATATTTTTTCCACTAACTCTACCAAAAAGACTATTTTTAGACAGATGGCTCATGAAGCAATAATCCTACAAATCCCAGAATGCTTTGATAGTGTGTGTAGATGCATCAATCGACAGGATTCTATGCTTGTTCCATTTTTAGTTTTTAAGCAAAACTTGACCTTAAATATAAAATTAAGAGATTAAAACATCAAGTTCAAATAAAGGAGTCATTGTTACATCGAAGAAAATGTTTTTAATAAATATAAATGTTGGCCTAGGACTTAGGTCTGATTGCCCATTGGGTATTTGAGATTAACACCTGTGTGTTTGTGAGTTAAATCAATAAATAACTTTGTATAGCCTAAATTTTTTGTTATATGCATCAATCTTTTCTATCTGCCACAGTAATGTAATGAATTTAAATCATTAAAGATGTGAACTTATCAACCAGCACTACTTTAAATTGATGTTCATTTCAGAGAAAGGCCTTTTTAGCCACTGTCTGGACAAAGCCATGAGCGGTGGGATCTCTAAATCCTACCTGGCCGCTCTCTTTGGGGGAGAAGTGGAGGTGAAGCTGAATGACGGTCGGTGCAATGTAAACCAGAGCGAGGGATTTTATTTCTTCCAGACACCCCGAAAATCCTCAGTGTGTGGAACAGAGAAACGGGTTAGTGAATTCTTGCAGTACAACACTTAATCATTAGCCAGAGCTTACTGGTATTACCTCGTTTCTCTACTGGTTTGACTTGCTGTTTTTCAGGTGAACAGAACCCACATCATGTTTCAAAACACTCTCGCTATTAGTTTAACAAAAAAGGTGTCTATCAGCCGTCGGGACCTGAAGGTGGTGTGGAAGTGTGTCTATCCGCGGCACTACATTCGTAATGCTCAGGTTGTGGCCGACATGGAGTGGTGAGAAGAGGCAGATTGTGGAGTTATGTAGCTTACAGCAGATATAAAGCTGCATGGCCAGGTTTCCTCTACTTTCAGGCTTTCCGTCATTTCTGTGGTGGAGTTTAACTCGTCCCTGCAGCTCGCTCTGACCATGACTCTGTTCCAGGATCACACCTTCACTCACAGCTACAGAGACAAAGTAGAACTGGGCTTTGAGGACACGCTCTTCTTCCAGGTGGCGCTGCAGACAAACAGCTCATTTGCCTCAGACGTCCGCCTGCAGGTGGAGTCGTGCTGGGCCACAGAGAGCCCCCACCCACATGACCCCGTCCAGGCTGTCATTCTGGAGGAGAGGTAAGTTTAAACTTGGATGGGATCACTACACAAGACTTGCACCTGGTTTGGTTTGTACCAGTGAGTGTAGAAGAGGTGGACTTAGTTATTGTGACATTGTTTATAAACTTCAGCTTCAAACAAATGAAGCCAATTCAAGCACCAAGTCCGGCCACTATAAGTGGCACCATGTTGAAGGAGCTGGAATAAAGTCATTTGTTTAGTCTGTTTGCATGGCATGGTGCTTGTTGAAGGTAAATGGCTTTGCCACTGGAGATCCTATCTGCAGCCAATCTGTCCGATTTAACGTATAGCTTCCGCCAAACCACATACAGTCTTTGGATTGGACGCTTCAAGCAGATTCTGGTTGAAAACAAACTGACCAAATGGTTTTAGAGTTTGACATCATAATGTTTCTTTCCCAGCTGTCCTGTAGACAACACGTTCCAATGGCTCTCCGCTAATGGGCAGAAACAGACAAGTAGGTTTTCCCTGCAGATGTTCACAATGCCCAAAGGTCTTCCTCTCTTCTTCCACTGCGTGGCCAACATATGTGCACACAATGAAGACTGCTCAAAGGTACGTCTAAGATAATTTAGAAAAAAATCAAATGGGGTCCTATTCAAAAACAAGTTTTTAAATGTTGAAAAACTCAAAACCTTCTATTTAATCCATCCAACAAGAATTCTGCCTAAATTTTCCATTCCATCAACTTCGGCTTATCTTGGGCCAGGTCGCGGGGGTAACAGCCTCAGATGGGAACCCCAGGCTTCTCCAGCGGATCCGGGGTTTGCCTCTCGGTCTCCCCCCGGTGGGACGTGCCCGAAACATCTCACCAGAGAGGCGCTTGGGGGGGTGGGATCCTGACCAGATGCCCGAACCACTCATCTAGCATATCTCAACCTGGAGGAGGAGCGGCGCGCCACCGAGCTCCTCCCGGATGGCAGAGCTCCTCACCGATTTCTGAGTGAGAGCCTCGCCACCCTGCGGAGGAAGCTCATTTCGGCCTCTTGTATCTACGATCTCATTCTTTCAGTCACCACCCACAGCTGGTGAGTGTGGGAACGTAGATAGACTTGTAAATCGAGAGCTTTGCTTTTTGGCTCAGCTCTTTCTTTACCATGACGGTCTGATGCAGCGTGTTAGTTATTGCTGACGCCGCACCGATCCGCCTTTCAATCTCCCGTTCGATCCTTTCCCCACTCGTGAACAAGACCCCAAGATATTTAAATTCCTCTACTTGGGGCAGGACTCAGGGTCGGGGGCATTCCACCTTTTTTCGGACAAAGACCATGGTCTCAGATTTGGAGGTGCTGATTCCCATCTGGACGCTTCACACTCGGCAGAAAATCGATCCAGTGAGAGCTGGAGATCACGGTCCGATGAAGCCAACAGGACCACATCATCCGCAAAAAGCAGAGATCCGATCCTGAGGTCGCCAAACCGGATCCCTCCAACGCCTCTGCTGCGCCTAGATATTCTGTCCATAAAGGTGATGAACAGAATCGGTGACAAAGGGCAGCCTCGGCGGAGTCCAACTCTCATTGGAAATGGAATCGACATACTGCCGGCTATACGGACCAAGCTCTGGCTCCGGTCGTACAAAGACCGGACAGCCCGTACCAAGGGCTCCGAGACTCCGTACCCCCGGAGCACCCCCCACAGGAGTCCCCTAGGGACACGGTCTCGAATGCCTTCTCCAGATCCACAAAGCACATGTAGACTGGTTGGGCAAACTCCCACGACCCCTTTAGGATCCTGCCTTAACTATTTCCAAATAAAAGTTCATGAGTTAGCATTTATTGCTTTCTTAATAAATTCTACACTCGGCAGAAACGGGTCAATCTATGTATTCTCCAAATATTGTTACTACCGTATTGGTTTCTCCTATATTTCTGAAATTTCTAAAGCTTCATTATAAACTTTACTTTGAGCCAGAACTGCAGTAGCTCGCAGCGCTCCAGAAGATCTGCCACCCAGATGGACACACAAAGGAAACAGGCGGTAGTTGTATCTGCTGGACCTCTTGTTATTAACTCCAGGGTTAAGTCGCTCCACCCATCTTTCTGTAAGTTTGGACACAATCCATTCTTTTTTACACACCAATGAGAGACTTTGTGTTGGACATCTGTAACTCTTTGCAGGGTCTGATCATATGAACATGATGGTGATCGTGTCTGCAGCAGTAGGAGTTTTGGGTGTGGTTGTTCTCTCTCTTAGTGCAACCAAAGCCATTATGATGTACTATGAGCAGATGCAGCCACAATAAAATGTTTGAAAGTATAACTGTTGTTTTTGTGTTTTTTTTTTTACAGATTATAGGCTTCTAAATACTAAAATGTCTTTATTTTTTTCATGCCAATGATAGTTTAACTTAAAATCTCTATATTTTTTAAAATATTCACTAAAAAGAATTTGCCACTTAATGGAAATAAAGAAATAAAAATTTAAAAAGGTGTAGATCCCATGTCAAAGCTAGAGATAGATTTTATCTTCCTCCTCTCAAAGTCAACAGTTGTTCCTAAATGATAGTTTAACTATTATACCTTATGCTTCAATTGGATGATGTTCAATTGAATTTTATGTTTGCAGTGCTTCAACTCTTGTCCAGTTACATAGCTATATTTTTACTGTCAACACTGATTCACACAAAATTAAAATAATCATAGTGTTATGTTGCATAAACAATCCCATGATATAATTTATGGATCAGAGTTAAACTTGTTTAAACATATTTATATTTAACTTCCCTTACTTTATTGCCTTTATCTTTTGGGAAAAAAAACTTTTTTGGGATCCTTGATCAGTTTATTGACGATAAACTGACATAAGTTCCATGAGGGATTTCGAGAGAAAAAAATTAAAGATCTATAATGATTTGACATTTTAATTGTAAACAGTTTAACATTTCCCACTCCTACCCTCATGGTGGCGACAAAGAGCATTTTGACCGCAAAACAGGACGAAGAAATTGTTACGTCATTTCCTCTTGTAAACATGGCGTCCTCCACAAATATGGACAGCATGACAGAAACACCGAGGAAAAAACGCTAAAAAGACTAAAAATGAAGGTGAGTGAAGTCGGCTTTGGATTGATAAATTCAAAAAGCAACTTTTGTTTGATTGAATTGAACAAAAAGTTTTTTCCGGGCATATTGTATGTTACACGCATGCGTTCTAGTGTTTAAACATTGTAACAAATATCCTAATGTTACTTCTTGTTTTTTTGTTTAAAAAAATCATATCCTTTTAAATGTACGGGAGCTTTTATTTGATCATTTCAGAGATGTTTCTGTCATTATCTTTCAGTGGATGAATCTGATCTCCTTACTGTTCCTGATGGATGGAAAGAACCAGCTTTTACTAAAGAAGATAATCCTCGTGGTCTGCTGGAGGAAAGCAGCTTCGCCACCCTTTTCCCCAAATACAGAGAAGCTTACCTCAAAGAGTGCTGGCCTCTGGTGGAAAAAGCTTTGGGAGAAGTTGTAAGATACAGTTTTAATCCAAGATGTTCAAACCAAATGCTGCCTCTAAGCATTGTTTCTTTTCTTTCAGCATATTAAAGGATCTCTAGATTTGATCGAAGGTAGTATGACAGTCTGCACCACAAAGAAAACATACGATCCTTATGCTATTGTTAGAGCAAGAGATCTTATTAAACTCCTGGCCAGGAGCGTCCCATTTGAGCAGGTATTAAACACTGAATAATGCTGTTTCTTTTAGTCTCTCCCTCACATCATTTTGCTTTCAGGCTGCACGGATCTTACAGGACGACATGGCCTGTGATATTATTAAAATCGGTACTCTAGTGAGGAACAGGGAACGATTTGTGAAACGAAGGCAGCGATTGATCGGTCCCAAAGGCTCTACGTTAAAGGTTGGTCTTCAAACTAGAATGTACCGTTTTAGAAAGACAATTGCTTGATGCCATGCAGCCGCCTAGTTATGCTGAAATGCTTTTAAAAAAAAAAAAGTTGAAAGCAGACTACTATCCTCATTGCATTTTTTTTTCAAGCTCGGTGGGCTTGAAAAAAAAAAATTAAACCTTGTTAGTTTGATTTCCCCTGCCATTCTGATATTTTGTCACTAGATGGCGCACTCTGGATATATTGGCTTTGTTAAGAATCCAACAACACTGCTCCTATTAAAATGTGTGTCTCTCGGTGATTCGCGCGTTATCAAAATAAACAGTGTACACAGATAGGACCCTAGATGTGAACTCGGTGGGAATTGAACCCGCAAACTTCTAGTTAACTTCCAGTCCGCGGGCGACCGCTCTACCACTGAGCCACCGCCTCCCCCCTAAGCGCTCTAGGTTTTAAATCTAGTGCGCCATTCTATCAGTCTAATCTTGCCATTGCCAAAGCATGCCATCCATCCTCTCCTGTTCCGGCCCGCTTGGAAAATGCTTGAACTCAACGTGGTTCACGAGTCAAAAAGTTTTGCCCACCTCAGGCCTTGCGCGTACCACACATGCACAGAGCTGCAGATCAGTGTTGTTTTCGTCAACAATGACGAAAACAAAATGATTTCGTTGATGAAGCATTTTTTTATGACGATGATGTAACAATAACGAAATAAGAAACTTAAAGTTTTCCAGATATTTTGCGCAAACCGCATGCTAACCGCAAGCTAATGCTAGCTTGTCGGGGCTGCTAACTTCCTAGTTAGTTTAGTTGCGCTAACGACTGCGTTAAATGCATTCCAATGTTTACTTTGTTTACAGGGTTATTAAGAGGTGTCAGTTTTAAGTATTCATGGATTGCAACGTTCCTCACTCACTGAATTTTTTATTTTTATTTACGTTGTTTTACAATGTTCGCTGTTTTGCACAAGTTAAAGCTCGGCAGAGTTTTTTTTTTTTAAAAAAACAAACAACCTGCATTATTCTCAGTAATAAAGACATGACTGTTAAAGTTTTTTTTTTTTTAGACTAAAACTAGACTAAAAACGTTCTAAGTCTCCCCTTACGAAAACTCTTTTGGGTTTTCGTGACTAAAACGTGACTAAAACTAAACTATAAAGAGATGACTAAAACTTAAATTAAAATTTGTCCAAAGACTAAAACGAAAACTTAGATGGCTGCCAAAAACAACAATGCTGCAGATGTGACAAAAGCACCAAAACTAAACAAAAATCAAACACAGCCCCTTTGTGGCAAACACATGCACCCTTTTAAAGCACTATATAAATAAAATGTATTATTATTTTTTGATCTTTTGTGCAAAACAGTCCTTTTTTTTTCCTCTTTCAACCCTCCGCATGCTCTCTCACAGACAGCGTGTCTGTGCCTGCACGCCAGAGCAGCAATTCCAGCTCTTTTCAGGGACTCAGAGCTGTTGTTTTAAAAAAAATAAAAAAATCACAAAACCTACAAAAAAATGTCTTTGACTGTGTTTTTATTCTTGAGGCATAACACAATCGAATTAACAGCAGTTTAAAAAAGACCCCAATGAGAGAAAATTCCTACTTCACGTCGATGGTGTAAATAGATATCCTGCTCATTGCGAATTGAAGAGGACAAAATTTTTCTAGTGTTTTTTTTTCTGCTGCATTTTCCAGTGTTTTTTTTCTTTTTTTAAACAGTCATATCTCAACAAGTCTTAATCTTATCAAAATTTTGTTCAAGATAGTTTAAGAAAATATTCTTGTGATTGTTTTAAAAGTAAAATTGTGTTTCTAGCTAAAAGTATGCTCAAGTTTTTCAGGTTTTAAGAGCACAAACCTCAAGAAATCAAGCATCTAAGCAAGAATTTTCTAAGATTTTTTTATTTGTGGTTGTAATTACTGATTGTTACCACAAGAGGACAGTGTTTCCTATCATCCACTTGAATTGCTCTTTTTTTTCTTTTAGGCTTTAGAGTTGTTAACAAATTGCTTTGTGATGGTGCAAGGAAATACTGTGTCAGCAATTGGGTCTTTTAATGGGCTCAAAGAGGTAATGCCCTTTTAAAAAATACAATTTTAAGTGATTTAATTGTTGTATCTGGGGAAAAAATTAAATTGTTTTCATACAGGTACGCAAAGTTGTTATGGACACTATGAAGAATATTCATCCCATCTATAATATCAAGGTGAGTTTACACTGAGCAGATGTACTAAGTATATTTATGATTATTTTGTTTTTATGCCCAATGATGAGTTTTTCCATCCTTGTTCTTGACCTCGTGACTGAAATTAATCTCTCCGGGTTTGAATGCCAGGAAGGCTCAGTCCGGAGCTGAGGGCCGTTACTCACATTAAAACTTTAAAATTAGTAATAATTTATCACTAAGAGTCCTGCATGTTTGACAGATGAGTTTTGTGAATTTGTTGTGGTTTAAAACGAGAAAAATACAAAAGTGGTTTGAGTCCTTTTTTCATCTGCTTTCTGCTGTATTTGCTTCAATAACCAGAAAGCAGAAGGAAATAATCTTCCTCTTTTTGAATGAAGACATCATAAAACTGTTTCATTTGCTACAGTTTAATTAAGGTGTTTTAAAAACAGACTGTGAATCAGTACATTTTTCCTGTCACTAAACATGTGTCCTCTTTCTTGATGTCTTACTTCCACTGATAGACGCTGATGATCAAACAGGAGCTTTCAAAAGACCCAGAATTACGAGTGCAAAACTGGGACCGATTCCTGCCGAAGTTCCGCCACAAGAACCTGACCAAACGCAAGGAACCAAAGAAGAAGATTGTGAAGAAAGAATACACACCGTTCCCACCTCCGCAACCAGACAGCAAGGTTGGACGGAGCTTCTAAACAAACACGCTTTTAAACTGTTCCCATCAAGTTTTTAAAACTGACATGTTTATTTCCAGGTTGATAAGGAATTAGCAACAGGAGAATTCTTTTTAAGAGAAAGTGTGAAAAGAAGGAAGAAAATGGAAGAAATCAAGGTGAAAAAATTTTTGCATCTGGTTTAACCTGATTTACATTTTACAAAGAAAACTAACAGTTTTCTTTGTAAAATCAGTTGTAATGAGTTTAGTCATCATCAGGAGGTAAATAGAAAACATTGTTCCTCTTTTTCAGGTCAAACAAGCAGAAGCTTTGAGTAAAAAGCAGCAGGAGAGGAACAAAGCTTTTATTCCTCCCAAAGAGAAGATTTTAACCAAGAAAACTGTTAAAGGTAGAAAAAAAGAAGTTGTTATAAATAAAAACTGTTCTGTAACCTGACCACTAACTTGTTTCTGATTCTGTCACAGCTTCTTCTGAAGGAAAGTTGGACATCGAAGTGATTAAAGATAAAGTAAAAAAGGCCAAAACTAAGAAACTCGGAGCTCCAGTGGTGATGCAAACTGAACCCAGCAGCAGTTTGGACAAAAAGAAGAAGAAAAAACTTAAGACTTAGCATCCTGAAATGTGGGACATTATTTTTGAGTAAAAACAAACTGTACAGTGATATTTTTTTTTATAACATGTTGTATTTGACTGTATTTATCAGATTATGTTTGATGTCTGAGAAACCACTTATAAAAAAAGTCCAATAAAGCTGATTTTCTGAATTAAGTTTAACTTTAGTGAGTTTTACTCTTCGCCTGCATCCATCTGAAAAAGTTTATTTTCAAGCATATTTGAATAAAAAATCTATTTAATCCGTTCTGTTCTGTTCTGCTTATCCGGGCCGGATTGTGAGGGCAACAGCCTCAGACAAGAAACCCTGGCTTCTCTCACGCCGGCTGCGTCCTCCAGCTCACCCGAGAGAATCCTGAGGTGTTCCCTGTCCATCAGTGAGATCTAGTCTTTCCAGCAGGTCAGGGTCCTAGTAGTTCTTGGTCTCCTCCGGGTAGGATGTGTCTGAAACACCTCACCAGCGAGGCTCTCGGGAGGCATCTTAACCAGATACCCGAACGACCCTGTTGGAGCGATGGCTCTACTCCGAACTTCTCCGATGGCAGAGCTCCTCACTCTGCAGAGGAAGCTCATTTCAGCTGACATTCATTAATCCAAGAAAGAAAATTACAGTTATTGTAAAAACCAAACTCAAGATTTTTAAACTAATAACTAATTTTTTTTTTTTTTTTATTAAGCTAGGGTCCAGCTGGTCCCACAAATTGTCTTTCTCTGCTGAAGATGACGCTCCCAGTTGTGACTATTAAAGCAGAATTGGTTCTCCCTCCATTTACCCTTCCTCTCGATACAACTTACACACAGAAACACGCACTCACCTTTCACTCCATACAATTCACGCAAAAAACTCATTCAACCTCTCAGTTCCAAACAATATATTTGTGTTGGTGAATCCTAAAAACTAATCTAATAAATCTGTGTGCGTGTGTGTGTGTGGTGGGTGTGTGTGACCTTGTGTTGGTTGAATGTGTGTCTGTGTTTTAAGTGACACCTACTAAAGGTCTAACAAAATAAATTTGATCTTAATGTGTACAACCCTTTTATATCTTTTGACTGATTGACCGACTCTCCCCTTCAAACTTTTCGAGCTCTCCTACACCTTGCTCCAGGTAATACTAGCTCGATATTGAGTTGCGTGATGTTTGACATTCCGACACACAGAATCGGAGCAATTTTGTGATACTTTATTGTCACTCTGTTCGGGTCAGTTCGAGCAGAAAGGCTCCAGCTGGCCATTCCTAATGATTTTAAGCATTGATTCCATCAGTACACAGAAAAATGACAAAAAAAAAAGTTATTTTTCATGTTTAATCATTTGCTTTAAATGCAATTTGTTTAAACATTTGATTGGATTTCTGCCAAAAACTTGTTCTGACATTACTAATTAGCAGATGAACAGATTAAGCATCATATTTGTGGTTAGATCTTCATCTTGAACGCTGTTGGAGATGATCACATATGATTCTTACTCATAGAAGAATATGTTTGGATAAAAGTAGCAGACGATATATGAAGCAAAAACTGTTAAGATGAGGGCAATAGGACGAACTGTTACAATGGTTTCATAGCCCGAGGCGACTCGATCAAGGGAAGTATTCAAGTCTGGGCTCCATTTGTAAGCTGAAAATGAAGAATAAGTTCTATTGACACAGTTTACAAGTAGTGTGAGTCATGATATCTGACATCTCATACTTACTTAGCTCAGTGTCTCGTTTATCACTGCCTGTAAAGAGATGAAACATCACATTGTTTTTTGAGATTGGATAGTAAAAGACAAATTTAACGAGACTAAATACTTACGGCAAAGTTTGTTCTCACATGAGTCCCCACACCCTGAGCAGGTTAGCCCTCCAGTCAAATAAGGCCTGGTATTTGGTAAATTACCTCTGCCAAAGGATACAAAACTTTTATCAAACATGTTTTCTTTTGATTGTTTTCACATTTGAACTTGTTTTAACAAAAAATTCTGCATGTTTTAGTCCTGTTTGTATATTTAAGAATAGTATGATAACATCATCCATCTGGGGGTCATATAAAACTTGTGCAAATAGTGTAATCTATCAATTTTAATAATCTAGAATTAGTCACAACATTGATATTTATAGAAAACAAGTTTTCTTCATGTATAGCAATAACCTTTTTTTTTTCTTAAAACCTCATACCTAACACCAAATAGCTTTGCAATATATGTGATCAAACATTACAAACACCAAAATGCATGGTGTAAGTACCGTATTACATCACTATGACAGCTATCAACATGAACCAATGAGAGAATATCATCCAAAAAAGCATTCTGGGATTTGTTGTACTTGTGCTACATGTTCGGTATGAAACATACTAATGGGCCAGCTTCACTTGTCACTTAGTATGGTGGCCAATGTCAAATATTACATTTAATTTGACACTTGTTCTTTACAAACTCAATACTTAGGTCACAAAAATAGATTGCACTAATCCACTAAGTCATGTCGTTTTGTTCACATTGTACCTTCTGTAATATTATTCTCATTAATCCTTGCACTGGCAAATCCTAATTTGGCTCCTCTGTTACAAATCACAATTGAAGATTACCAGTGACGATGGGCCTCCACTCATATGAAATGAATTGCCTAATGAATGACCATTTTGGGGTTCAAAAAGACACAACCTGTCTGATGACACCTGGAACGCGATTATTTGCAAGGGTTAAAAAGGTATGATACGGTCATCTCTAAAGACTTTGGTATCCCTGTTTCAACTGTGCGTAATGTCATCAAGAAAGTTCGCAAGCATGGAACTGTCAAGAGAGAACCATCCTGAATGTTAGAGCAAGAGAAAAATTGATGACTAAAGTCTTCGATGGATGGTGTGAATGGTATGAAAAATACCACGTCAAACATATAAAGACATGAGACCAACCTGGAGCAGTCTAGTGTAATTGTTTCAACAACTACCATACGCCGCAAACTAAAAAAACAGGGGGACTTTATGACGGGTGACCAAGGAAGACTGCATTGCTGAAGAAAGGACATAAAAAGGAACAATTGATCTTCACAAAAGAGTACCTGGACAAACCTCAAGCATTGTGAGACAGTATATCATCGGCAGATTAAACAAAAGTGGACCTTGTTGTTGGCACACAAACATTATGTTTACAGACGACACAATGAAGCCTTTAGGAAAAGAACACTATACGTAGTCAAGCATGATGGAGGATCCATAATGCTGCTCTGCTACAGCTAGTCTTGGAGGCTTTGACTGTATCATAGGCATCATTAAATTAGAACATTCTCAAGCAAATCTTGAGCGATATGTCTTGTCCAGTGTAAGGAAACTTGGTTTGAGACAAATCTCATCGGTCCTCCAACAAGATAAAGACCCAAAGTAGTCTTTCAAAAGCACACTGAAATGGTTGAAAAGGAAAACATGGACTGTTTAGAAATGAACAGCATTGAGTCCTGATCTTAATCCAACTGAAAATGTTTGGATGGAGCTGAAATCTGAATTGAAGAAAGGAACCATTGAAATGTTCAAGAGCTCGAGCATATTGCAAAGGAAGTGTGGGAGAGTGAGAAGTACTGAGAAGTACAAGAAGCTTAAATATGGATATAAGAAAAGTTTGGAGTCTGTCATCACTGCCAAAAGATCTGCAACCAAAGTAACAAGAAGGCGTGCCAATATACTAAGTGCACATGTTGGTTTCTGGTTTTTCCTTTGGAATTAAAGATACGTTGAAAAATCAATTGTCTTTGTTAAACTACTTTAGCCCTCCAACAAAAACACCTGCTAATATCTATATGGTGTATTTTAATTTATTTATGAAGATATTCAGTCAGTTATACAAAACATGAAGGGATGCCAATGATGATGAGCATGACTGTAACGCTGTCACACAGCTGCAGGTCTCAAACTGACCATGAAATGACCATGAAACATGGTCATTTTATGACCATGTTTCATGTTTCAAGTGTTTTGAATGATAAAACACTTTTGAATTTTATCATTCAAAAGTGTGGCAAAGACACTTTTGAATGATAAAATAAAAGAAGTAACAAAAGAAGTAGTAACAACAGAAATATTTATATTTTCTACCTAACAAAGATGATAATGTCCAACATACTTTGCGAAGTAGTTGCAAACAAAAATAAAGGCCTCCACATTGCCCAGTTTCGGAAAACCTTTCGGACAAAAGTTGACCGCGCAGCCAACCTTGTAGCTATCTGCACATACAACCTAACACAAAGGGTTTTTTTTAAAAAAAAAAGTAAGATAAGTTTAGCAGTTTGTATTCATTTTCAAGAAAAGAGTAATATTTACCTGTTTGTAGTGGCCACATACCCCAGAGCATTTGTCAGGTGTATATGCATAATATTGGTTTTCAGTCACCCATGTTCTTATTGGGGTGGACAAATCAAAGTTTGATGTCTCGGTTCCAATCCAAAGGTTTTCTCCAATAGGAAAGAAGGTAGGATGACCACGGTCGGCTTGTTCTAAGTAAATGTTGGGTCCATATTGGCATTTTTTGACCCATGCGCTAGCAGTTTTAGCCAAGGCCTCATCCCAGGTCTAGTAAGAAAAACATTAAAGGTGATTTCTTTTCGTCTTCTGAACAGCTTATCCCTAAAACAGATCATGGCTTAATTCAGGCAAGAGGCTGATCATTCACACATTCCTAAGGGAAATTTCATAGCAGCCAATCAACCCAACATACATGTTTTTGGAAGGTGGGAGAAAACCCGATATAAACCCACACTTATACGAGGAGGACATGTAAACTTCACCTAGTGTTTCAAGCCCCTCATCCACATCATGAGTCGAACCCTGACCATCTTGCGATGTGACTACTGTGCCACCCACTGCAGCATCGTGCAGCCCATTAAAAGTGATTTGAAATACATTTTTATGATGTAAGTACTGTAAAAGAAGATACGTATGTACTATAAGGTGAGCAAGCATTTTGGATTTAGTGATACAAATATGTTTCCTTTTTGTAGCTACTTTATGTAAAATCTCATCACATGGTCCGTGTTTAAAAATTTTCCACATGCCTTTATGAAACACTTGTTTGGTTTCATTCTTTCCTAAATGTCATCTAACTCATAAAAAAAAAAAAAATTTAACCAGTATGTTATTTTAGTGTTTTGTTCTTTCTTTCCAGTTAAAATGAACTCTTTGCTATGTGTGTTGAATACCAGACTAAATTTAACAGAAATTTAAAACTTCTTTTTCTTATGCATATTGCAGGCATTTTTATTAAACAATTTAATTTTTTTTAATCTTTGGGATAAAATTTTAATTGGGTTTTAATGTACTGTAAATACTGAAAAAAATTGGGTTTATTTGATGACTGTTCTTGTAGAGAACACAATAAAAAGTTAAGACTATAAATTCAAACAATCAAAACATTAGTTAGTTCTTTTTTAACAGATTAAAAAGTGTGTATTTAGTCATGTCTATCTCATCTGGTAAATAAATACAGTTGGGCAAAAAGTATAAACATTCCTCTTGTTCTTTTTAGGAACAAAACTAAAGATGAAGAGGATAACATTATCATCAAACCAATAGTATTTTACTTCCAATATAAGGGTGAGACACTGATGCCATTCTACTTACCATGTACAACATGTTTATTGCAGGTGGGTTGACAGATGACCGTGCATCGTTGTGTTCCTTCACACATTGATCAATAAATTTCCTGTCCGTGATGCTCGGTAGTATGACCGTGCAAAAACCCAAATCCAGGAGAATCCCAACACACAGAAAAATTATTTTTGTGCACCTCATCGTTCTTTGAGTTGCTGTGGTTTGTGTGGCAAGCTCTCATCTATCAAACAGGAAATTGTAACCTCAAGTAAAACAGGATGCAGGGTTTCTTTCTCAAGACATGTTAATGCATGTAGAGGCCAAGAATGACAAAAAAACATGCAGGTTTAAATCTGATAATCTTAAGTGTAACCAAGAACTTAGGATGTGAAGAGATTTGAAAAATGGTAGCTTCTAACAGCAGTCAAACATATGAAGAAGAGAGATTTTATCTAAACATAAATTTCTTGTACTGTAGAATTTTTCACAGGTTTATTTGATGAATTTGCACTACGTCTTTGTAGATCTAGAGAAAGCATATGACAGGGTACAGGAGAGTGTGACAGAGTAGTACTTTGTATGTTAGAGCAATGCAGGACATGTATGAGGACTATAGAACAATGCTGAGGTGTGCTCAAGGTGTGACAGAGGAGTTTAGTGCGGGAGTTGGACTGCACCAGGGATCTGTTCTGAGTCCTTTGCCATTTGCTATGATGATAGACAGACTGACAAACGAGGTTAGACAGGAATCTCCATGGACAATGATGTTTGCAGATGACATTGTGATCTGTATTGAGAGAAGGGAAGAGGTGGAGGAAAAGCTGGAGAGGTGGAGGTTTGCACTAGAAAGAAGAGGAATGAAGATTAGTCAGAGCAAGACAGAGTACATTTATGTAAATGAGAGGGATCCAAATGGAAAAGTGAGGTAACAGGGAGAAGAGATGAAGAGAGTGGAAAATTTTAAGTACTTGGGTTCAACAGTCCAGAGCTATGGAGAGTGTGGAAAAGAGGTGAAGAAGCGTATGCAGGCAGGCTGGAACTGGTGGAGAAAAGTATCAGGTGTGATGTGTGATAGAAGAGTTTCAGCTAAAATGAAAGGGAAAGTGTACAAAACCGTGGTGAGACCGTTCATGCTGTTTGGTCTAGAGACAGTGGCACCGAGGAAAAGACAAGAAAAAGAGATGGAAGATGCTGAGGATCTCTCTGGGAGTGACCAGGTTGGACAGGATCAGGAATGAGTATATCAGGGGAACAGTACGTGTTAGAGGTTTTGGAGATAAAGTCAGAGAGCTCAGACTGAGATGGTTTGGACACGTGCAGAGGAGAGAGTACATCGGAAGAAGGATGCTGGGTTTGGAACCACCAGGCAAGAGGCCTAGAGGAAGACCAAAGAGGAGGTTCATGGATACATTGTAGGAAGATATGAAGATAGTTGGTGTAAACGAAGAGGATGCAGCAGATAGGGTTAGATGGAAGAAACTGACTTGTTGTGGCGACCCCTGAAGGGAAATGCCGAAAGAAGAAGAAGAATTTGGTTATCTGGCTCCTCATGAGACATGATGAGATAACGTCTCTAGTTTATACTTTTCTATTATAGGGTTTTGTGTTTTACTTTAGCCCAGGTCATTTTTTAGCAGCACATACAGGTCTAATTTTAAATAGTTAGACATTATATCTCATGCTGTCACAGAATTGTACTTTAAAGAGAGCTACAATAACGGATCAGAAGTTTAATCAAACTTTTTCTGAATGATCAAACTTTAACATGATCGACAAGGTAGATAATCAGCTTCAGACTTTCTGAAGTTTCAAATTCATGTGATGCATCTTTCTGCATTTTCATGGATGATGTTTTCCTTTTTCTGATTTTACTCCTGTTATTTACACAAGGTTTGGATTTACTCTCATGTAGTCCGCTGTGATGAATTGTTACCAGTAGATGAATCCATTTCACCACTCAGAGAGAAGAAAATTAAGTGGAACTCCAGATCAGCGTTTTTCAACGACTGTGCCGTCGATCGCGACCTACCGTTACTCCCAAAAAATAGTTTTGGTCGATCTCTTGGTGTTCGTGTTAAAAAATATATATGTGAGTGTATTTAAGATAATTTTTCATTATAGAATCTTATCATTTTACTTACTGATAGGTAGGACTGTCCTTGGAGAAAGTTCGCCCGATAGCTTGCTTTTTTTGGTAACCATAGCAATCCAGACACGCCGCGTCTTCAGAACGTGCTGCTGTCCATTTTGTCACGGCTCTTCTCTCACCTGGCAGGGCCGGAGCCTTCTGCAGGCCGGAGGCGGATATTTTTTCCCCAATCCGTTCGTTCATTGAACAATTTATTCAGTTACTGATCGGCTGTAGGAAATCCGCCCACTTAAATCTATTGACGCCCACTTATACACGGCTCTTCCTGATGCAATGAAGACGTTTAGCTTGCCACAGAAAAACTCTTCATCAAAAGAAACAAGAGAATGATTTTCCGCATACTTGTAATACAATACATTGAGTCGCGGGTGGGTGAAAGAATTGGGGGGAAAATTCGCTCGAGTGAATACGTCATCGGGAAATCAGAATGACCACTGAGACGGCTTTGCAAGTTGTTTTTTCTTGTTTTTCCATTCTTGTTCTCGACCTCGTGACTGAAATGCCGGGTTTGAATGCCAGGAAGGCTCAGTCCGGAGCTAAGGGCCGTTATTCACATTGAAACTTTAAATTAGCAAAAATTTATTATTAAGATTCTTGCATGTTTGACAGATGAGTTTTGTGAATCTGTTTTGGTTAAAAACCGGAAAAAATACAAAAGTGGTTTGAGTCGTTTTTCTTTCTACTTTCTGCTGTATTTGCTTCAATAACCAGAAAGCAGAAGGAAAGTATCTTCCTCTTTTTGAATGAAGACATCATAAAACTGTTTCATTTGCTAAAGTTTAAAGTGTTTTAAAAACTGACTGTAAAGCAATAGCTACATTTTTCTGTCACTAAACTTAGCCTACTAGAATTACGAGTGCAAAAACAGGTACCGATCCCTGCCGAAGTTCCGCCAAAAGAACCTGACCAAGCGCAAGGAACCAAAGAAGATCGTGAAGAAAGAATACCCTACTTTCACGACCATAAGGCGCATATAAAAGTCTTAGATACTTTTCAAAAGGAGCATCGCGTCCTGTCGTGCAGTGCGCCCTACGTGTGTTGTGGAGACCAGATGATTTTTTTCCACGGATCACCATCGCTTCTGATTTTTTACTCTATGCGTGTTCATCCCATCGACGACGTGAAAAAACAAGTTAAGCAGAGGAACACTACGCTTGGTGTGATTCCGGGAGGTCTGACATAGAAACTCCAGCCGCTGGACATCGGCGTGAACCGGCGGTTCAAAGTAAGGCTGCGAGCGGCGTGGGAGCGATATGGATGATCAGAGGACACGACAGCTTCACGAAGGATGAAAGGCAGTGCCGGGCGAATTACCCCACAGTTTGCCAATGAATTGTACATGCTAGGTCTAACGTGTCTGCTGGCACTGTTGTCCAAGCTTTTGCAAAAGCAGGCATAATTTCAGAGGAGCTGCACGGTACAGAAAGTGAATGACAGCGAGGAAAGTGAACCTGCTATGTTGGATTTAGCGCACCTGTTAGATTCCGAAACAGAGGTTGAGGACTTGGATGGATTTGATAAATGACTTTATGACGACTGTAACTAATATTTAAATAATAAAAATGAAAAGGAAACTCGGTTTTGCTCCTGATCTATTTTTAAAAACGCACACTTGTCTGCTTGTGTGTGTTGTTGTAAGGCGCAGGTATGCAGGAGAGAACATCACGTGCGCCTTATGTGTGTTTTAAATACAGAGCACACAAAACTGGGACTGCGCCTTTTAATACGGTGCGCCTTTTGGTCGTGAAAACACGGTACACACCGTTCCCACCTGTGCAACCAGGCAGCAAGGTTGGACGTAGCTCCTTAACAAACACAAGCATATCACTACTCACATCAAGTTTTTAATGATAACATGTTTATTTCCAGGTTGATAAGGAATTAGCAACAGGAGAATTCTTTTTAAGAGAAAGTGTGAAAAGAAGGAAGAAAATGGAAGAAATCAAGGTGAGAAAAATATCTGAGAAAACTAACAGAGCTTTTCTAATGAGTTTACTCATCATCAGGAGGTAAATAGAAAACATTGTTCCTCTTTTTCAGGTCAAACAAGCAGAAGCTTTGAGTAAAAAGCAGCAGGAGAGGAACAAAGCTTTTATTCCTCCCAAAGAGAAGGTTTTAACCAAGAAAACTGTTAAAGGTAGAAAAAAAGAAGTTGTTATAAATAAAAACTGTTCTGTAACCTGACCACTAACTTGTTTCTGATTCTGTCACAGCTTCTTCTGAAGGAAAGTTGGACATCGAAGTGATTAAAGATAAAGTAAAAAAGGCCAAACTAAGAAACTCGGAGCTCCAGTGGTGATGCAAACTGAACCCAGCAGCAGTTTGGACAAAAAGAAGACGATAAAACTTAAGACTTAGCATCCTGAAATGTGGGATATTATTTTTGAGTAAAAACAAACTGTACAGTGCAATTTTTTTATAACATGTTGTATTTGATTGTATTTATCAGATTATGTTTGATGTCTAAGAAACCACTTATAAAAAAAAGTCCAATAAAGCTGATTTTCTTGTTTGAATCAAGTTTAACTTTAGTGAGTTTTACTCTTCGCCTGCATCCATCTGAAAAAGTTTATTTTCAAGCATATTTGAATCAAAAATACATTAAATCCATTCTGTTCCGTTGTCTTCTGCTTATCCGGGGCCGGATTGTGAGGGCAACAGCCTCAGACAAGAAACCCTGGCTTCTCTCACGCTGGCTGCGTCCTCCAGCTCACCCGAGAGAATCCTGAGGTGTTCCCTGTCCATCAGTGAGATCTAGTCTTTCCAGCAGGTCAGGGTCCTAGTAGTTCTTGGACTCCTCCTGGTAGGATGTGTCTGAAACTTCTTACCAGCGAGGCTCTCGGGAGGCATCTTAACCAGATACCCAAACCATCCCGTCTGGCTTCTCTTGAGCTGTAGGAGCAATGGCTCTACTCCGAACGCCTCGCTGATGGCAGAGCTCCTCACTCTATCTCTGAGTGAGAGCCAAGCCACTCTGCAGAGGAAGCTCATTTCAGCTGACATTCATTAATCCAAGAAAGAAAATTACAGTTACTCTAAAAACTAAACTCAAGATTTTTAACTAATAACTTAGATTTTTATCAAACAAGCAAACACACTCCTCTTATTGACCATCTACCAATATGCTTCACAACTAGTATGATTTGTTTATTTCAATCAAACTTCCTAGTTGGCAATACGGCAAAATTAGTTCATAGTTGACATTTTTTTTAAATAAAAAGTTGTAAATGTTACTCTTAACATTTGTGATGTTATTCTTAACGTCACACTTCAGGTTGTTTTTTATGTGAGTGACTTTTGATGTGGAGAGACACTTGAAAATGAACAAGTTTGCGCAGTAAAAATGATCAGAATTTACTTTCGTTTTAACATTAAAATGTCTGTAATAGAATAAATTGTGCAAAAAGAAAAATATACAAATGGACCAAATTATGATAGTACAAAGATTTTACCAAAAGAATCAAAAAGCATGTGAATAAATGTTTTTTTATTACATTTATGTAAAACTAATGTCTCAGGACTACTGTCAAAAATAAGTTGTGCTGGTTTTACTTTAACGTTGTGTTCGTTTCTAACATGTGATCTTGGATTACATGAGAGTTTTTTATATTTCTGGAACATCATCAATGAGTTTTTAGTGAATGTATGCAAGTTATGAATGCTTTTATAGCTTAATGTTTTAATAGTTTGGAAACATATTTTAAGCATTGATCCGATCAGTACACAGAAAAATGACAAAAAACAAACAAAAAAAAGAGTTAATTTTTGTGTTCAATTATATGCTTCAAATGCAATTTGTTTAAACATTTGATTAGATTTCTGCCAAAAACTTGTTCTGACATTACTAATTAGCAGATGAACAGATTAAGCATCATATTTGTGGTTAGATCTTCATCTTGAACGCTGATAGAGATGATCACACATGATTCTTACTCATAGAAGAATATGTTTGGATAAAAGTAACAGACGATGTATGATGCACAAACAGTCAAGATGAGGGCAATAGGACGAACTATTACAATGGTTTTATAGCCTGAGGCAGCTGAATCTGAGGAAGTATCCCAATCTGGGGCCCATTTGTAAGCTGAAAATGAAGAATAAGTTCTATTGACACAGTTTACAAGTAGTGTGAGTCATGATATCTGACATCTCATACTTACTTAGCTCATTGTCTCGTTTATTACTGCCTGTAAAGAGATGAAACATCATATTGTTTTTTGAGATTGGGTAGTAAAAGACAAATTTAACGAGACTAAATACTTACGGCAAAGTTTGTTCTCACATGAGTCCCTGCACCCTGAGCAGGCTTGCCCTCCAGTCAAATAAGGCCTGGTATTTCGCATATTACCTCTGCCAAAGGATACAAAACTTTTATCAAACATGTTTTCTTTTGATCGTTTTCACATTTAAACTTGTTTTAACAAAGAATTCTGCATGTTTTAGTCCTGTTTGTATATTTAAGAATAGTATGATAACATCATCCATCTGGGGGTCATATAAAACTTGTGCAAATAGTGTAATCTATCAGTTTTAACAATCTAGAATTTGTCACAACATTGATATTTATAGAAAAAAAGTTTTCTTCATGTATAACAATAACCTTAAAACCTCATACCTAACACCAAATAACTACACAATATGTGATCAAACATTACAAACACCAAAATGCATGATGCAAGTACCGTATTATATCACCATGACAGCTATCAACATGAATCAATTAGTAAATATTGATCAATAGTCACCCAAAAAGCATTCTGGGAATTGTTGTACTAGTGCTACATGTTCGGTATGATACATACTAATGGGTCGGCTCCAATTGTCACTTAGTATGGCAGCCAGTGTCAAATAAAAAAAAGGGGACTTTATGAAGAGAGGCCAAGGAAAACCGCATTGCCGAAGAAAAGACATAAAAAGGAACAATTGATCGTTGCGAAAAAGTACCTGGACAAACTTCAAGTTTTGTGAGACAATATATAATGGACAGATTAAACAAAAGTGAAGCTTTTTGTTTGCACACAAACATTATACTTACAGACAACGCAATGAAGCCAACACTATACTCAGAGTGGCATCATACCAGCCTGTCTATGCCTGATCCCGTCAGACCTCAGAAGCAAAGCAGGCTGGGGCTGGGCTGTACATGGATGGGAGACCGCTGGAACCCCAGGTCCACAGCGAGACGGTGGTAGCGATTAAATTGCCATTGTGTCCCTGGGCAAGACGCTTCCCCCATGTTGCCTAGTCAGAATGGTGTGTGTGCGATTGGTTGGTGATGGTCAGAAGGGCCGATGGCGCAAAATGGCAGCCTCGCTTCTGTCAGTTTGCCCTATTACAATGCATTATTATTATTATTATCAACAAGCATGATGGAGAATCCATAATGCTTTGGGGCTGCTTTGCAGCATCTGGCCCTAGAGTCCTTGACTGTATCATAGGCATCATGAAATCAGAATATCATCAAGCAATTCTCGAGCGATATGTCTTGTCCAGTGTAAGGAAACTTGGTTTGAGACGAAGATCATGGGTCCTCTAGCAAGATAAAGACCCAAAGTATTCCTCCAAAAGCACACTGAAATGGTTGAAAAGGAAAACGTGGACTGTTTTGAAATGAACAGCAATGAGTCCTGATCTTATTTCCAACTGAAAATGTTTGGATGGAGCTGAAATCTGCATTGAAGAAAGGAACCATTGAAATGTTCAAGAGCTTGAGCATATTGCAAAGGAAGTGTGGGAGAAAATACCACCTGAGAAGTACAAGAAGCTTAAATATGGATGTGAGAAAAGTTTGGAGTGTGTCATCACTGCCAAAAGATCTGCAACTAAAGGAACAAGAAGGCGTGCCAATATTAGTGCACATGTTGGTTTTCTGGTTTCCCCTTTTGAATTAAAAAGATACTTACATTGAAAAAAACAATTGTCTTTGTTAAACTACTTTGACCCTCCAACAAAAACACCTGCTAATATATATCTGATGTATTTTAATTTATTTATGAAGATATTCACTCAGTTATGCAAAACATGAAGGGGTGCCAATGATGATGAGCGTGATTGTAACACTGTCACACAACTGCAGGTCTCAAACTGACCATGAAATGACCATGAAACATCAACTAAAGACACTTTTGAATGATAAAATAAAAGAAGTAACAAAAGAAGTAATAACAACAGAAATATTCACATTTTCTACCTAACAAAGATGATAATATCCAACATACCCTGGGGAGTAGTTGCAAACAAAAATAAGGGCCGGCTCATAATTCAACTCTGGAAATCCTTTTGGACAATAGTTGACCGCGCAGCCAACCTTGTAGCTATCTGCCCATATCACCTAACACAAAGGGTTTTTTAAAAAAAAAGTAAGATTAGTTTCACAGTTTGTATTTATTTTTAAGAAAAGAGTAGTATTTACCTGTGTGTAGTGGCCACATACCGCAGTGCAGCCGTTAGTAGTATAAGTATAGTCTTTGCTTTCACTCAACCACAATTTTATTGCGGCTGACGAATCAAAATTTGTCCCGGTTGATGCCCAAAGGTTTTCTCCAACAGAAGTGAAGGTCGGATGACCACCGCCAGCTTCTTTCACATAGTTGTTGTGTTTGTATACACATCTTTTGGCCCATGCTCTAGCAGTTTTAGCCAAGGCCTCATCCCATGTCTAGAAAAAAAAACATTGAAGGTGATTTCTTTTCGTCTTCTGAACCACTTATCCCTAAAACAGATCATGGCTTAATTCAGGCAAGAGGCAGGGCACACCCTGAACAGGTCGCCAGTCTGTTGCTGGACCACACACACACACACACACACACACACACACACACACACACACACACACACACACACACACACACACACACACACACACACACACACACACATAATCATACACACATTCCTAGGGGAAATTTCATAGCAGCCAATCAACCCAACATGCATGTTTTCGGAAGGTGGGAGAAAACCCGATATAAACCCACACTTACACGAGGAGAACATGCAAACTCCACCTAGTGTTTCAAGCCCCTCATCCACACCACGAATCGAACCCCGACCTTCTTGCTATGTGACTACTGTGCCACCCACTGTAGCATCGTGCAGCCCATTAAAAGTGATTTGAAATACATTTTTATGATGTAAGTACTGTAAAAGAAGATACGTATGTACTATAAGGTGAGCAAGCATTTTGGATTTAGTGATACAAAATATGTTTCCTTTTTGTAGCTACTTTATGTTAAATATCATCACATGGTCCGTGTTTAAAAATTTTCCACATGCCTTTATGAAACATTTGTTTGGTTTCATTCTTTCCTAAATGTCATCTAACTCATAAAAAAACAATTTAACCAGTATGTTATTTTAGTGTTTTGTTCTTTCTTTCCAGTTAAAATGAACTCTTTATTATGTGTGTTGAATACCAGACTAAATTTAATAGAAATTTAAAACTTCTTTTTCTTATGCATATTGAAGACATTTTTATTGAAACGATTTAATATTTAATCTTTGGGATAATTTTTTAATGGAGTAAATACTGAAAAAAATGGGTTTCATTTGACGATTGTTCTTGTAGAGGACACAATAAAAAGTTAAGACTATAAATTCAAACAATCAAAACATGTTCATGTTAGTCTTTTTTAAAAGATAAAAAGTGTGTATTTAGCCATGTCTTTCTGATCTGGTAAATAAATACAGTTGGGCAAAAAATATAAACATTCTTCTTGTTCTTTTTAGGAACAAAGCTAAAGATGAAGAGGATAACATTATCATCAAACCAATAGTATTTTACCTCCAACATGAGGGTGAGACACTGATGCAATTCTACTTACCATGTACAACATGTTGTTTGCAGGTGGGTTGACAGATGATCGTGCATCGTTGTGTTCCTTCACACATTGATCAATGAATTTCCTGTCCGTGATGCTCGGTAGAATGACTGTGCAAAAACCCAAATCCAGGAGAATCCCAACACACAGTAAAATTATTTTTGTGCACCTCATGGTTCTTTGAGTTGCTGTGGTTTGTGTGGCAAGCTCTCATCTATCAAACAGGAAATTGTAAGCTCAAGTAAAACAGGATGCTTGGTTTCTTTCTCAAGACATGTTAATGCATGTAGAGGCCAAGAATGACAAAAAAAAAAAAAAAAAACAACAAAAAAACATGCAGGTTTCTACTTGATAATCTTAAATGTAGCCCCAAAATTTTGGAAGAGTGAAGAGTGTTAAAGTAACCCCTTGCAAATTCATTCACCTTTTTTTAAAATTTTTAAATAAAAATGTTTCTTATTTCCGTGGTTTGTTGCAATGTGATTTCCACTTCCCACAAAAGCAGATCGTTCAACAATATTTGGTTGCCATCTAGCCGTGTTAAGATCTCACTACACCATTCAGAATCCCTCTGATATATCAACTGTAGATGTAACATATTGGTAGATTTGTGATAAAAAAGGAGTACAAGTGGTTCATGACCTAGACACGGCCTATCACCACATTTTTACACAGACTGCAATGATGATGCCTTTAGATTCAAGAGATGTGTTTCATTGGGACTGCAGTAACTAAACTCTAGGGAAAGTGTTTTTTTTTTTCAAAGAACAATAAATTTCTTTCTTCAGAAAAATGGTAGCTTAGAACAACAGTCGAACATCTGAAGAAGAGAGACTTTATCTTAAAACTTTATTTTTTTGCACTGTAGAATTTATTCACAGGTTTAATTGGTTATGTGCACTGTTTTTTTGTAAATCTAGAGAAAACATATGACAGGGTACACGGACGGTGTGACAGAAAAGTATGTTAGAGTGGTGCAGGACACGTATGAGGACTGTAAGACAGTGGTGAGGTGTGCTGTAAGTGTGACAGAGGAGTTTGGTGTGAGGCTGGGACTCCACTTAAGTACTTAGGATCAACAGTCCAGAGCAATGGAGAGTGTGGAAAAGAGGTGAAGAAGCGTGTGCAGGCAGGCTCGAACAGGTGGAGAAAAGTATCAGGTGTGACATGTGACAGAAGAGTTTCAGCTAAAATGAAAGGAAAATTGTACAAAACCGTGGCGAGACTGGCCATGCTGTTTGGTCTACAGACAGTGGTACTGAGGAAAAGACAGGAAACAGAGATGGAGGTGAGAGATGAAGATGCTGAGGATCTCTCTGGGTGTGACCAGGATGGACAGGATCAGGAATGAGTATATCAAGGGAACAGCACGTGTTAGAGGTTTTGGAGATAAAGTCAGAGAGCTCAGACTGAGATGGTTTGGACATGTGCAGAAGAGAGACTACATTAGAAGAAGGATGCTGGGTTTGGAACCACCAGGCAAGAGGCCTAGAGGAAGACCAAAGAGGAGGTTTGTGGATACAGTGATGGAGGACATGAACTGAAGAGGATGCAGTAGATAGGGTTAAATGGAAGAAACTGACTTGCTGTGGCGACCCCTGAAGGGAAATGCTGAAAGAAGAAGAATTTGGTTATCTGGCTCCTCATGAGACATGATGAGATAACTTCTCTAGTTTATACTTTGTTTTATATCATAGGATTTGTGTTTTCCTTTGGCCCAGGTCATTTTTTTAGCAGCACATGCAGGTCTAATTTTAAATACAGTAGTTAGACATTATATCTCATGCTGTCACAGAATTGTACTTTAAAGAGAGCTACAATAACGGATCAGAAGTTTAATCAAGCTTTTCCTAACTGATCCAATTAGGTAGATCAAGGTCATCAGCTTCAGACTTTCTGAAGTTTCAAATTCATGTGATGCATCTTTCTGCATTTTCATGGATGATGTTTTCCTTTTTCTGATTTTACTCCTGTTATTTACACAATGTTTGGATTTTTTCTCATGTAGTCCGCTGTGATGAGTTGTTACCAGTAGATGAATCCATTTCACCACTCAGAGAGTAGAAAATTAAGTGGAACTCCAGATCAGCGTTTTTCAACGACTGTGCCGTCGATCGCGACCTACCGTTACTCCCAAAAAATAGTTTTGGTCAATCTATTGGTATTTTTGTTTTTTAAAAATATGTGAGTGTATTTAATATAGTTTTTCATTAATAAAAATCGTATCATTACACTTACTGATAGGTAGGACTGTCCTAGGAGAAAGTTCACCCGATAGCTTGTCTTTTTTTTGTAACCATAGCAATCCAGACACGCCGCGTCTTCATGACAAGCTGCTGTCCATTTTGTAACGTTTTTGTTAGTGTTTTGTATTTTCAAACCTTTTCAAGCTGTATATATGTTTTTTATTAAAAAAAAAAAAAAAAAAAACATGGGGAAGAACGAAAGAATGAATCTGTGACATTAAGTCACTAGGGGGCGGTATCATCATATTTTAATTCAAAATACAGTAACAATAATCAATAAGTATCCACTTTTAATTCATTAATAACTATTACCAAAAAAACAGAACTTTAAGTTGGCGCTTAATTTTATAATTGAAATCTGTTCAGATGGAATTATAAAAAAAACCCTTGATGAAGCAGTCACACTGATCCCAGAGGTGGATGCTGAACTTTAGCATTTTTATGAAACAATCACTGGACTGATTGTTATAACATTCCCACATCCCTAATATCTGTAGTTGTGAGGGGCTGCCTCACAAGAAAGACTTAATAAACTCAAACCGAGATGATTGCTGAATGCTGATTGCCCCTCAGGCTGTGAGAAACAGCTGTAAGGAGCAATGTGTGTGTGTGTGTGTGTGTGTGTGTCTATAATCTTTTGGCAACAACACAAAAAACACTTAAAAATCATAATTTAGTGTTTCACCAAGCGTTTATCTCTCTTTTTCTGAGCTGATTTTAACTTTAAGGATGATTGAAAGTTAATTGTTCTCATCATTGAGTCCTGGAATTTAAAAAGAAAATAGGGTCCAAGATTAACAAACAAGACTTTATCTTTATCTCTGAAGCAAATTAGATTCAGTCATCTTTTTATCCGTCTTTCCCTTATGAGGTTGCGGGAGTGCCGGAGCCCTTCTTGGCTAGTTTAAGGCGAAGGGCAGGGTACACCCCGAACAGGTCGCCAGCCTGTCGCGGGGCCACACACATACAACCATCCGCACACACACTCATTCCTAGGGATAATTTGGCACCGGCCAATCAACCTAGCATGTATGTCCTTGGAGGGTGGGAGAAAACCAGAGTACCCGGAGGAAACCCACAGAAACACAGGGAGAACATGCAAACTCCACACAGAAAGGACAGTGTTCCAAGCCTCCAACCCGGGACTCGAACCCCACGACCTTCTTGCTGTGAGGCCACTGTGCTACCCACTGTGCCACCGTGCATGCAATCTAATTAATTTCTTCTTTGACAAGGGAAGTTTATTTGTTTTACAATTCATACTCAAGTCAATTCAAAGTGATTTGCAAGACAGCAAAAATGCTTTCAAATCACAAAACATAAAAAAATTTTTTTAAAAAGATTAAAAGAGTAATTAATCTTCAATCAAATGTAAACAGAACTGTTTTCATCCTAAACATTGTGACAGTGTCGGCCTGTCTCACAGCCTCAGGAAGTTTGTTTTCCATGTTTAGTCCTGACTCTAGACACCAGCAGGAGGACGGTCCCAGAGGTCCTCAGAGTTCTGGATGGTTCATAAGATGAACATTTCTTACTTCAACACAAGCAGAGCAGATTTACAGTCTATTTTCTGAGCCACAGGAAGCAACTGCAGAGTCCTGAGCACAGGACGAGAGATAACGCAGGACTAACTGTGGATATAAAGTTATCTAAAATAAAGTTCATTTAGATGTTTTTCCTTTTGTTATTTGAGCATCATTTATGACTTTATACTTATAGATGCTACCTTTTTGGAATTAAATAGACTCTGAAAGTAAACAGGAAGTAGAAAACCATATTTCACAGCAGTCAGTTGCTCTATTGATCTCAAGAGGAACTTTAAAAGGATTTCATCTATCCTTAAGAACTCTCTAAGTGCTCCTCTCATGGACCGCGCATAGACTTCGACAGGAATCAATAAGAGAAAAAACTAGCTTCGTGGGGCCTGTTTCAGATTTATGTCAGAAGACTCTGACATCACTACGCACCGTGTGGGAGCAAAAGTGTGATTTACAAGTTAAAAAGACGTTGTTTTCTTGTCTTTTAACCACTTGTTTGATGATAAATTTAATGACCTCACATGAATGTGTGATCATAGAAAAGTAAAAGGATCTCACAATGATGTTTCTGCACATCAGGAGCTTTTTTTTGTCCAGCGTCTTATTTATTATTACAGTGACGTTTGTGTGAATAAGAATATTATCACAGCACCTCACGCACATTCTCAGAGTAATGGAGTCATCACTGTCAGTGACAGCATTTCAGAGGCAAGTGGCTCGCCAATTCTGATAGCTGTTCTCACCCGTGCAGTGGGTGGTTGCAACAAAGACATTTTCCATTCTGCTGAAGAAACGATGGTTCATCCTAAACAAAGCTGCATTTGTTCAGAAATATCTGGTATATACGAATGTGTATATGTAATAAAAACAAGATAGAAGTATAAAAACAAGAAATAGAACAATACTTTTCATTTGAAAATCCAGTTTATTTTTTTCTCAGTTTTAGTTGATATGCATTCATGCATGAGTATTTTGGTTAGCTTGTAAACTCAGCAGAGTCACAGTGAAGTCATTGCTGTCAAATGATTCTCTAACTCCCCGAGACACCCTTGACCCTTTCACTGTACATCAGTCAGCGTCCCACTTCGATGACCTCATGTCAGCACACATACATGTATTCGCATGTCTGGGTGGAAAGCCTCATACACGGCATGTGAGCCTGAAGAGGCTGCGAACATGGAAACAAATACTTACAAGTGTTCATCAGCTACACAGCAGATTCTCACTTGACCTTACAGTCTTTCCCCCACCAACACAGCAGGCAGCAAAACCTCCAAGACCTCGTTCATCTGCTTTCTATTTCCGTTTACAATGCATCGCCAGGAAACAGCGGTGAACAAAGAAGAGATTAAATCAAAACAGTCAAATTTGTTTGAAATCTTCAGATTGACTTTTTAATCTAATCCTCAGAGCAAGTTAGGAGGAAGCCCGTCTGCAACATCATACAAACCTGAATTGTGTTTTCATAAATTCACATGAGCTCATCTTTTATTAAGAGTCCTAAACTCATTCAGTCAGTGAGAGAATCACTCTGAAAAATGCACATCTATAGATGTAACTACACATCTACGTATAGAAGTCTGCCCAACTTGAACTCACTTTGAGATATTTAGTCTTTCAGAAAACTTGTCAAGAAAGTGATTTAAAGTTTGACTTTTGCTCAAACAATTGGAGCACAAGAGATCAAGTTGAAAGAAAAGTGTGTAGCATAGGAAAAAAATGCACTTAGACAAAGTTAGATAATGTAAAACAAAAAGAAACAAATATAATGCAAGACTGATTTCGTAATGTATAAAAATAGACCTGATAAATTTATATGGGGTCATTTATTTCATAAGAAGCCAAAATATTTCCTCTCTTCTTTCTATTAAATTCAATCACATAGAAAATATTCTATTTTAGAGCAAGGTGGGAGTTGGACTGAAGCAGAAATCATAGCATGTGTTTGATTTAATTAACGACATAGTAATTATGCAACCTGCCCACATCCATAGGCTACCTTCTGCATGCAGTCCTTAAAAGTTAGAACAATAAATAGGGTCTCTTGTATGTTTTTCTATAAGTTTGTAAAAGGCAACTTTTCCATTTAGTGCCGCATGCGCCACCTGATAATATGTTTCTTTTCATTTCTGAGGATTATTCAAATGAGATCCAACTTTAGCTCTGTCTTCGTGGCAGGTTGCTATGCTACGGACTGTGTCAGGAAGTGACAAGCGAACATAATTACGACCCTGCCTGACAGACATCGAACAAAGTGTTCATTAGACTTACTCAGGCATTAAGGCATCAAGTCTTTTCCAAAGATGAAAATCTGACACAACCTTTTGTATCAAGTTTTAACCACATCATAATTTGATGAATCAGTATTTCAAATAAGAATCAGAAGATTTTTCTTTGTTTTCTATAAACTGAAGGAAGTTGATGATAAAAAGTTGTGTATTTTTCAACCATTTACTTTTTGTAGGTTGATTTTTTTATTTAAATAACTGTCATACAATTTCTGTTCAAAAGCTGTCCTGTATTTTTGTAGTGTTTGTGTATTTTATGTAGAGTTTTATCTGACACACCTCCCACTCTCCATTTCTTTTCCTTCTCTTCTGGTTGTGACTGACATGGATATTAGCACCTTTTCCTCACTCTGTTTCTCCTCAACCCACAATCAATCCATCCATCTCTTTACTCAGGGATGCTGGGAAAATAAAGCTATTTATAGAAACCTGGGGCATGCAATGAGGTTCCACCTGTACGGAAATTAAACAAGGGAGAAAAATGACATATTCTATTTGAATGACAAATCTTATACATGAAACAAACGAGTTAAGATGAGCAGTAATTAGTCCACTCCTCTCCATGTTTTGCTCTAAATGTCAGCAAAATTATCTGAAATAGGTCAAGAATAATAAAAGCATTTCCACAAACCTATACGGTAAGCTTAAACTATCTTGAGAATGAAGACATCTTTCAACGTGTTTACGTCTGATTTATTTACCAAATGGATTTATTCCCTGTTTCTTGAATTTTATTTAGCATTCATGTGGGGTCATTTTACCTTTACTCATTCCCATTTGGAGGTTTCACTTTTCATTTGTCTCGGTGTGGCATATTCTGAGTGCACATCGGGACTGTGACCCAACACAGATGCTGGAGACATGGTAATGTTGTGACCTTCTGAATCTGCTGCACAGCCAACAGGTGTGAACTGTTTTCAATGTGCTTGATAAATCTGTCACACAGCATGTATCTCACTGCACGGTGATACAGAGAATGTGGTGTATTTCTCACAAAGAACATTTTAAAAATGTGTGAACTATTACATGTTAAATGACATTCAGCGTGCCTCATGAATGTATACTGATGGTAAAACAATTAAACACACCTCTTTGTTTTACCTTTCTTTACCCTGCTACTCCCGCAGCTGTAATACATAAAGCAGTCAGGGATGCTTACTCTTTGTAGACATCCAGATCTGAGGAGAGTGCTACCCTTGTGACAAATAAAACTGAGAGGCTCTTGTTTGTTCTCCAGTCCTGCAAAGCTTTGGGATTGGTTTGGGTTTGTTTTCCGTCCAGTTTATATCAACTTTCCAAATTCAAAAATAAAATTGTGGAGCAAGTGAAAACCTAGGCGAGTATTAGCATGTTAGCCTAAAAAAAACACGTTAATTTATCATCAGTTTTCTATTTTCCAACTATGAATATGTGTAATAAACGCAGAGGAACAGAAAACTTACCACCAAATTTGGTTAAGTCAATGACCAAATATTAAGCGGCCACTTGGTGCGTTTTTATTGTTAGATGCAAATAGTGTTTTACCAATACTAACTGATTCCTGTAACAATTAAAATATAGAAATTGGTTTTCTGAGTACTCCAGGAAACATTTTACCAATTCACATTCAGAGTAATGAAAAGAGTGATACTTCTTCTTCTCTCGGCATTTCCCTTCAAGGGTCGCCACAACAAGTTACTTTCTTCCATCTAAGCCTATTTGCTGCATCTTTTTCGGTCACGCCAACTATCTTCATGTCTTCCTTCAACGTATCCATGAACCTCCTCTTTGGTCTTCCTCTAGTCCTCTTTCCTGGTGGTTCCATATCCAGCATCCTTCTTCCAATGTACTCTCTCTTTCTCCTCTGCACATGTCCAAACCATCTCAGTCTGGCCTCTCTGACTTTATCTCCAAAACCTCTAACATGTGCTGTTCCTCTGATCCTGTCCATCCTGGTCACTCCCAGAGAGATCCTCAGAATTTTCATCTCTGCTACCTCCATTTCTGTTTCCTGTCTTTTCTCAGTGCTACTGTCTCTAGACCAAACACCATGGCGGGTCTCACCACGCTTTTGTACACTTTTCCTTTCATTTTAGCTGAAACTCTTCTACACACATGTCTGATACTTTTCTCCACCCATTCCAGCCTGCCTGCACACGCTTCTTCACCTCTTTTCCACACTCTCCATTGCTCTGGACTTTTGATCCTACGTACTTAAAATCTTCCACCTTCTTTATCTCGTCTCCCTGTAAACTCCCTTTTCCATTTAGGTCCGTCTTATTCACACACACGTATTTTATCTTACTCTTACTAATCTTCAAAAAGAGTGATACTATTAGATAAAAAAGATACTAATCTTTGTCCCGAAGCTGTGCTGACCGGAGAACAAAAGACTTTCATATTTTACTTGACAGACAAGGTAGACACTTCAGCTGACTACAAAACTGTCTACGAGGGAATATGTATACTGTTTGCTTTATTTCTGCAGCTGTGGGAAACAAGAGGTGTGTTCTTACAGTGTAGTGGTGGAGAAAAAAAGTTTCAGACCCCCACTTACAGATAGTTAAGTTGGGGGATGCTCAGCAAAAGGTATCAACACATTCTTTCATTAACATAACACTGTGTCTTAAAGCAGTAGGTCAAACTGTGAGATCCCATTAAATTACGGACACTTTTGAATGATAAAAAAAAGAAGTAACAAAAGAAGTAGTTACAAAAGAAGTATGTATATTTTCATCTGATCAATTTAACTTTAATATCAACTCAGTGTCCAGTGAATTATTGTTTTGTTTCATAAATGAAAATATGCATGGCATCAATTATCAACACACATACAGATTATAATGGATTCTCCTGCTTTGCGCCTGTTAACTGGAAGCTAATGAAAAGTGAGAAGAAATAACACCAACTGAAACTTGACATATGGCATTAATAAAAACGCAGTTGCCATGAAAACAACAGCTCTTGTGTACATGTGAAGACGTCTCTGTATCATTAATTGGATAAAAATATGTAAGTGGAGTGGGTGAAATAGAAGTGTGACTCCAATTGCTCTTGGCAGAAAGTTACCAGTAAACTTAAAATAATGAGGAAATTCTTAACTACTAGCAAAGAATAAAACTTTAGATTGGGATTGTGAAGAGACAGCTGAAACAAATAGCAAAGCTCTCAGTTTATGAGTTGATCTATATTCTGGCCCTCACTTATGGTCACAGCTCAGGGTGGTTACCAGAAGAAAAAGATTATGTATTCAAGCAGCTGAGATATTTTTCCTCTGCAGGTTGGCCAGGCTGTCACCCAGAGATAAAGTGAGGAGATGATTGGAGTGTTGAGACTATTCAGATGGGGTGGTTTGTTCATTTGGTTAGGATGCCTACAGGGCGCTTGACTGGTGAGAACTTATAATCTTGTTCAACAGGAAGGAGATACTGGGTTAGACCCCTGAACTTCTGGAGGCACTATGCCTTAGAAAATGTTTGTGAAAGACCACTCACCTCAATTGCCACCTCTTAGACTTATAAATGTTCCTATACTAGTTTGAGTGCTCTTCTATGGCTTAAGGTTTTATTTTGCAGTGTTCTATATAATGTTAATGGTGTGCTTTAAGGCTCATGGGTCTCGACAAACTCAGGTTACAGTTTATATAGAACCAGTTCTCAGGCCATTTTATCAGATTGAAAATGATATCTGGATGGAAGTTGAAAAGATCCCAGAAATCCTTGCTTCAGACCTGAATTGCTGTAGGACATGTACTTTGTTTCGTGCTCGTAATGTTGTTGGTAAAATGAATTGCTAACGCTAATGCGTTAGTTTAAGTTTTCTTATTTTATGCATCAATAAATTTATTAAAGAGTCAATTCATAAATTGCGTTTTTTTTTAAGTCAACAATGCACCAATGAATTTGCACAAAGCCTGACTGCTGGCTTAGCAAAATATAGCAAGGCAGATAGTGGCCTTGTTCAAAAAAGGACGGGGTTTTTTTCTTGTAGAGATTAGATTTTGTGAAATTTGTTCCAACGCTACTCTGTGCACAACTTTGTAACCACAGCCACTTTCGAAAGCAGAGGCATAAAAAAAATCAGATATTAGACAAGTTAGATTAGCAAAAATGTTTCTCAGCACCTGCAAAAGCTCTGGCTGAGTCTGCAAATGTCAATTCTGAGTCCTATCAACCTCCTGTGGACAGGCACTACAAATTTGGATACTTTTGTGTGATTAATTTTTAAGAGGTGTTGATTAGAAATGTAATATATAAAAAACTGGGGAAAGGATGGCTCAGTGTGTAGGGCGACCGCCCTGTAACTGGAGGGTTGCTGGTTTGATCCCCCGCCGGGAGTTCATGCCTAGGTGTCCTTGACCAAGACACCAAAACCCCAATTGCTTCTGATGGTAGTTTGCACCTAGCATGGCGGCATCCCTATCAAGTATGAATGTGTGGGTGAATGTGAGCTACACTGTAAAGCACTTTGAAAGCCGACACAGGTGGAAAACTGAGTTTACCAAAATTGTTTTTAGATGTAGAAAAAATGATAACATAATTTGATTATTTTATAAGAAAACACTGCAAAGTAACACTTTTCCAGTTTCATATGAATATTTATTTAAAAATCCAGTTCAATACAGAAATAGTCATCTATATATTATCAACCAGTACTTCAGCCATGCTTAATTTGATTAATCACGGTTTCAAAAAAGTACAAGATATTTCTTCTATGAACTCAAATTGTGCAAAGAAAACACACTAGAAAGCAATAGAAACACTGACACAGAAAGATACCTGTCAATTCCTTTAAGCAAATCAGTTTTCTTAAGAAGGCATCGCACAATTCCAAAATACTCAGTGAAAGATTTAAGGCCATTTTGTACAGTTAATTTCCATATAGATTTGAATATTTCAAAACACTCAGTTTTCAACAAAAGGAACTGGTGCATCCTTTGTAAAACTGTACATGCAAACATTAGTGCACATTGTTAAGAAGATATGACGAGCATACAATATAGTATTTGGATATCTTTAGTAAACAAATATCTTATGTGTGTTAAAACCGCACTTGGTCTAATAAAACACTCTTCTAAAGAATACCCCGCAGGCACTCACACACGCACACACACACACAATCAGAGTTTACTATAAAACACATGCATGCACTCACACATACGTACAGTACATACACACTAGTTTTAGCTTCATGGTGACTTGTGATGTGTTTGTTTAACCGAGACATTAACATATTGAACTGAAATAAGAGTAAAAACGTAGAAAAAAGTTAAAACAAAATGTCAAAATGGATCAAATTCAATTTTAAAAACCCTCCAAAATGAAGCCATTTTCACTTGAATCTCGCTTTTTTATCCTCCAAATAATTTATACTGTAAATTTTACTATCAGTGATTGTTTTAAAAGTCTTTCATTTCATTAGTTTATATCCTATTTCTGAATATTCTTTTTGGAAAATCAAATGTCTGATAAGAATTCTTGCAGTTTTCAGTCAGCTGTAAACTTTCTTGTCGTTGTCACTTTTTAAAGAAACTTTATTTTCAGGCACAATGAAAGCATCCGTATTTGATCATTTAAAGGTCCCATATAAAGCAAAATAAACTTTTCAGAACTTTGTCGTCTAATAGTGATTTGTGGATTTTGTTTTTGTGACCAAAGTGTTTTTCTTAATGATTCTGCTTTTTTAAAAAAACAATTTGCATTAGTATTTCCCAGGTAATGAGTGGTTGCTACATTGATGACATGCTCGCTACATTGACGACATGTTGTTTTTTTTAAATTCTTGTACTATATTTATCCCTCATTGGGGAAATGATTCTTGCTGTATTGCACAGCAGCAGGCAGCCATGACGGCGCCAATGGTGGTAGAAATGAGGGTTAGGTGTCTACTCCAGGAGCATTTAGGCATGGTGGAAATCTAGCCATCTTCTCTCGGTCTGCTCCTGATCACCTACGAGGATCTCCAGGCATTCCCGGCCAGCTGTGAGACATAGTCTCTCGAGCGGGTTTGAGGCCTACCTCTGGAATCTTCCTGGTGGGATGTGCCTGAAACACCTCACCAGTGAGGCGTTCGGGAAGCATCCTAACCAGATACCCTGACCATCCCATCTGGCTTCTCTTGAACCGGAGGAGCAACGAATATAGTCTGAACTCCTCCTGGATTGCAGAGCTCCTCACTCTATCTCTGAGAGAGAGCCCAGCGACCCTGCAGAGGAATCTCATTTCAGCTGTTAGTTTCTGAGATCTTGTTCTTTTGGTGACCACCCACAGCTGGTCACCAAAAGAAAGGTGAGGATAGGAACGTAGATGTTCCATGATCCAGATCGTGATTGTTTATGTGAATGAGGTTCAATGAGAAAAGAGTTGTTTTGCTTTAGACGGGACCTTTAAACTTAGTAAAAATGAATTACATCTTTTTATTCGTTTGCATTCCCAAATAATAAATGCTGATCGAGTTTGGTGGAAAATAAAATCAGCTGTGCTTCGATCTGTACACTTTAAATTGCTTTCACACGGCACAAAGTTAATTGTGCTGTAAAAACTTTTCTGCTCCTCCAATCATCAGAGCTTGTAATGAAGCCACAGTCTGAACTCTTGGAAGTGGATTTGCTAACAGTTTGGTGGCTGTGTTTTTACAGTGTCTCCGCTGCAGTAATGAGCTCCTCATTTTGACCTGCAGTCCTAATGATATGTCCAGCTGTGCTTTGAACACAGCGAGTGGCTGCAAGAGTGCCAAGCTAACAAACACACACTCGCACACATTTACACGGTTAGTTCAGCCATTTCAATGCTTTGCTACAGTGAAAAACAAAGAAAATTTAAGGTTTTGGATTGTCAAGTACTTTTGTCTTAAAATTGAGAATATTTTTGTAAAATAATAACGTGCTTAGCTGGGAAAGATGTGTTTATGACGTAGTCCGTAGAGTTTAAGTTATGGGGTTATCTTGTATTTTTTTTACCCTTCTGTTAAAGGCTGAGTTATTAAAAAAAGTGTTAAACAGATCAGAATCATCTGCATCACTCTGTCAGATAAAGTTTAATTGATAAATTAAAGTTTAGACCTATAGCTTTAATTAAAAAATATTAAATGTCCTTTTTTAAATATTAGCTTTGAAAAATGACACTAAAAATTTCTGTCAAACAGATGATTTGATTAAACTTCCAGAACTTCCAACAGAAACTTATTTTTTTACATCAATATACCTTTGCAATGTGTTAAAAGAAGCAATTTCTTCACACCATTTTCACTTGGCACCGACACCTTTCGCACAAAAACACGGATCAATCATCCCACATTTAGGATAAAAATAGAAGACCGCACCGTTAATTGAAAACTTAGCGCACACACACAAATCATCCTTCACTTTTTTTTAAAGACGATCAAAGCGTAAAAACATACATTGTCAAATCAGACGTACAAAGTTGTATCAAAACTAAATGGGCCAGTAAAAAAAAAAAAAAAAAAAAAAAAAGCAAAAAACAAAACAAAACAAAAACCACACAAAGAAAAAAGTGTTTCTCTATGCATTTTTGACCACTGGGCTCTTTTTGCTCAAACAGCTTTCTGTTCGAGAGCAGCTGCTGTCCATTTAAACATGGGATGAGATCGAGGCACAACAACGTGATGAGATGAAAACTGCTTCGCATCACGCGGACAAACAGTACAACACACACAGACATACATACATAGAAACAGTAATTCCATTTCCATCCAACTGTAAATGTTGCTACAAGAAAGTCCGACTCGCTTAAATTGTTTGATATAAAAGGGAAAAATGATAGCAGCTTTGTTTAGACTATTTTGATACAATTTGTTGCTTAGAAACAAGATGTGGAGTGGAAAGTCTTACCTATAAGGTTGTTTTTCTATAAGAACCAGAAAGAGAGCAGGCATGTGTTACCAGGGGAAAAATATTATAAATCTATTTTAACCCTGAGTTTTGAACTCAGATTGAGTTTTTAATTTTTTTTTACATTTAAGGCTAATTTGTTGTTTCTGATTTTTTTCTATTTGTTCTGCACTTTGTGTTGCAGCCCTATTCACACAGGATTAGCTCATTTAATTTATCACGTATAAAAATAATGACCGATTTGGTTTTTTTTTTAAAAAAAACAATGTCCAAAACTCCCATTTTTAGTGTAAGAAGAGGAGGGTCTTATTGGCCACTTGTATCAGTCATCTCATTGTTTCAGTCACCTCCCACAGCTGGTGACTATGAGTGAGGGTGGGAACATAAATTGACTGGTAAATCGAGAGCTTTGCTCAGCTTTTTCTTCACCCCAACGGACTGATGTAGTGTCCAAGTTATTGCAGACGCTGCACCGATCTTTCTGTTCATTCTCCATCCTTCCCCACTTGTGAAAAATGATGAACCAAAGATGACAATAGGATAAAATCAACTTAAAGCTGAAACACAACTGGGATTGCTATTATGAAATAATTTTAGAAACAGTATCATTTTTTTTAATTTTTAGAAAGCCTGAGACTTAAAGAGGGAGATATTTTAGAAATTTTAAGTGACTGGGATTCTTTCTGAATTTGAGATGATACCGGACTGGAACATCATATACTAAAATAGAGTTTGCTCATCTATTGAAATGACACTGATTTACTTACATGTGAGAGGAAGAGGCTAAAAACAAAAAAATCAGTTTTCAAATCCCACAGGTCTTATCTTGTGGGAACAGGGCTTTTGTTTTCTAAAAGTTATGTGTGGATGTTAGGAATAGTTCATTATATAACACATGAAATTCTATAAGATTGCTTTAACGAGTCATTTTATAATATATGTCAATATTATGAAATCTGTAATAATTGAGTTGATCATAACCTAATTTGACTATTTTCAATCAAATTATTGAATTATCAGCAGTAAAAGTTGCAGGTTTTTGTTGGTCTAGAAGTTAGAAACTTTTCAGGCTAAATTCTCACACTCACAATTTTTTAAAAAGCATAATTAGACCGACTAGAAAGAGAAAATTCTAGTAAACAGAGATGAGATGCAAATGACAACATTCCTCATAATCAGTTAGAATAAAAGATCATCTGCATATGTTTGTTACTTTTTGGTCAGAGTTAAAATTAACCAACGGTTATCAAAGCGTCGGGTTTTTATGCTTTGAATTTAAGTCTAAACAATATCGTAAAAATTTTGGAATGATCCAGATTCTATAAAGAGACATGTAATCCACTATTACTTGTGCTGAATGGAAATATGAGTACTTCTTTAAAAAGAGAGGCACAGACAGGGGCAGAAAACAAACATGGTAAAGTGATGAATGACAGATGGGTAAAAGAGGTACTGCAGGGTCACTAAATGCATGCACTTGACTGAGGCTACACTCATGCAAAAGGTTAAACACAAAAATACGGTACGGTAGAGCACGGTACGGTACAGTACAGAAGGGCTACCGGGACCTGCACTGCTGCTACCTGGCACAAATTCCAGGAAAGAGAGAAAATATTACAAGCTCATATTCAAACTATATGTATATAAAAGTATCAACAGTAAAAATCCTGGACCGCATTTACTGTAAACATTGAGTGAGAGAGACAGAGAGAGAGAAAGATAGAGTTACATATGTCCAGTTATTTACAGATTAGTGCTCATTTAAGATTAAGTGCTTCCTTTTTTTGTCTGGAGACATTCATTTCACAATATTTCCAAAGGTTTGGTCCGTCATTACTTTTCCTACCCTTAATTTCTTTCTAACTTTATGTTACGCTCACAATTTTTCTGAAGCCTCATCAGGTTTTCCAAGAGGAAAAAAAAAAAAAGAAAGAGATCAGTAAGAAAAATCCAGACAGTTACAGGAATGCTCGACAGTGGAAGTAAACAGACTCTTGTTGGCTTTTCCTTTCGAAAGCGTCTCTGCTTTGGCCTGACGTCCAGCTTCCTGAACGCGGGAAAGACCACCGCGTTCCACGACGACAAGGCATGGAGAGCTTTAAGGAAATGGAAGTACGCTGCTCATAAATGTCTGCAACTAAGACCAGTTCTCACCCTTGCTGCTTATATCTGGGTTTGGAGGGGTTGCCCAGGTGGTGTGTATGGAGGTGGTGCTGGTGAAGGTTTAATTCCGCGAGTGCGCATGTAGGAAAGGAACTGGTCAGGGATTTCTGCAAGGACGTCTTTAGCGAGCCGGGCCATGCTGAGGATGTGGTTACCAGTTCGGTCAATGTAATCTCTGAAGGGAACAAACTGAAAAAAAAAAAAACATTTGCCATATTATTTTCAATAGAAGCACACTTTCAAATAGAAGCACACGCCTGTTTTTTGACCAAGTTTTACAGGGAAAAACGTGGTTGAATTCACACCAGTCGCCATGCTGTTCCCACAGGAGCACTACCATGCATGTGCAGCTTGACTGGTACTGGTACTGTACTGAGCTGAATTTTTTAGCCCTGCAGATTTTTTTGGGCAAATAGCTTACTAATAGATGTGCACCCGATCAGTGCAGCCGTGCAGGCACACATATTGGGAAAAATAAGGTATTCAAAATAATATTGTGCTTTCATAAAGTAATAAATATTATTTCATAGTGTACATAGATTAAGATGGAACTTTTTGTAAGCTCAGGCGATATCCGCCAAAAAAGCTACAAGATACTTTTATTCATATTCACTTCCATTTTAGTCATATTGAATTCCCCTTTCATTCATTCCCCACTTAGTCCCGACCCCTGGCGTGTGCACTACACAGCGTAAATACAACTTAAAGCGAGTAGGGTTAGCAAAGTTACTGAATATTCATTTCTGTTTTGGTTTTGGCACAAAAAGGGCACTCATTGTTTAGAGGATGAACTGAGCATGAGCAGACTGTGCAGACTATGCTCTGCAACAAAATCACTTCCTACTTACATTTAAAAAATGGGCGTGGCCAAGAACAACTTTCAAATAGCATCAGAATACCGTACAGAAAGCTTATAAACTACCGTATTTTCCGCACTATAGGGCGCACCTAAAAGCCTTCAATTTTCTCCAAAGTCCACGATGCGCCTTTTAACCCTGGAGCGCCTTATATATGGATTAATATTGAGCTACAACAGGTGTCGCAACTGCGGTAAGCAGCCGCCGACTCCATTTCCCCCGTAGAAGAAGTAGTGCGCGGTGCATGCTGGGATATATGAAAGGGCGTCTCATTTCCATTTGTGTGTTTGTGTAAAGACCCGGAAATGGCTCCTACCAAGAGACACTGTTACACCGCAGAGTTTAAACTCAAGGCGATCGGTCACGCAGTACAACACGGGAATAGAGCCGCAGCGAGAGAGTTTAACATCAATAAATTAATGGTGAGGAAGTGGAGGAAGCAAGAGGTTGCGCTGCGCCAAGTAAACAAGACTACTCAGAGTTTCCGCGGGAACAAAACGAGATGAACAGCCTTTATTGTAGCGCCTTATAATGCGGTGTGCCTTATATATGGAAAAAGTTTGAAAAAAAATGTCATTTATTGAAGGTGCGCCTTATAATGCAGTGCGCCATTATAGTGCGGAAAATACGGTAGTCAAACATGCATGAAATGAAATAAAACCACTATAAGTATGTTTTGGATGTATGAATATAAATCAAACACAAAAGAAAACCTTTGAAAATGTTGCCCAATTACCGCCTCTTTAATTTAGTTTTTCTTTTACATTACATACATCCTGCATGCATCATAACTTTTAACCGCCTTCTCACAGCAGCTTTGTTTATTTATAAGATAGTTACCTGCAATCCCACTCTCATCGAAGAAGCCATTTTGGCAGGGAAGGTCTCACAGTGAAAAGTAATCCTCACGTGTCACTTGGGGTTATTAGCTGGCTGATAATGAGGGGTTTGTATCCTGAGCTGGTGTAACACTAAAACGAAACTCATTTTTACACATTTTCACACCAGCCTTGCTCTTTTTGCATGAAGATTTGTACATAGGTGGACATCATACTTGTTAGAAAGCTAGCTAATGAGCATCTCTAAGGGAGGTCGACGGGAACTAAAGCATGGCGTGAAGGAACTACATGACCTTTGGGCTGCCGCTGTCATCATCACACAGTTTACTTTGATGCAAAAAACCCAAAGAAAAAACAGCAATAAATCTTAAGATACATACAGAATTTGGGTATACTGTATATAAATGCAATCAATTTGTGTGTAGTTTTACTTTCTACAAAGTATTTCCAAGTTAGTCAAGTCGTTCTTTAACTTGGGACAGTTCCCTCCGTCTTTCATTTGGTTGTTGTATTACAACCTAGATGTAAATGCACTAGATACTTGTTGATTGAACCATTATTTTTTGTGATAATGAATATTTTAAGGAATTTAAGTTTTCAGGAGTGGCTTTTTTTCCTCTTTCAGTTCTTTCTCTGATTTCTGAACTGATTCCAGCAGTTAAAAGTGGCATCTTTTTCTCTGCTTCATTAGCGATTGCCAACATTACACATTTGATAAACCCACACAAATATACTTATGCCTAATTGGGTCATTTAACATTTTATATATAGGTAATTTATCTACCGCCCATCCCCTCATCCCCCCAACCATATGGATTATTTAATAACTTGGGAAAAGATGCAAATGCACATTTTCTCCTTATTTAGAATAAATGTGTATTGTTTTCTACTTTTTCTTAAATTATAACAACATCTAATGATCTGTGCATCAATAAAACATGAAGTGACTGGAAAAGACTTTTGGATTGAGTTTTACTTCATTGCTGAACTCTTTTTTTTTTCGTAGAGTATTATATAATAGAGAAGATTACTGAGATTGCTAATGTTTTTTTTCAAGGATCAAATACAGATTTGAAAACAAGACAGCTGACAACACTGTGATGTCGAAGTGTCATGACATAACAGAGATGGAGACACAAAAATAATTCCAGAGACGAAAAAATGAAGGAGAAGTTAAACAAAAATGTCAAGAGATGGTTGAGTAATTTTAATAAGTGAGCTGGGAATGAGGAAATATGTTAAAGTTTTAGATTACTGGGCTTGACGGCGAGATGAATGACAGGTAGTCTCAATCCCAAAAGGTGCAGCAAAGAGAACGAGATGGAAACCAGGAGAGCGAAGATGGTAAGGAGACAGAGCATGACAGAAAAACAAAAGACTGTAAAAACAGCAAGGGAAAGTACCTGAACAATATCTCTCTCAGCATATCTTCCTCTGGACGAAATCCTGACTTCATCACCGTCCAACTCGATCATGGCTGATGGGGAAAAATAGGAGGACGAAGTATTTGAGAGTAAACTGGATAGACATGCAATTCTGGCACTTGTTTTTGCTTTAAATCATTCTTTCCACTAGGCATCAGTGACTTACTGTCAAATTCTGCAGGTCCAACCCCGACGATAATGATGGACATGGGAAGAGAGGAGGCCTGATGGAGAAACAGAAAGGAACCTTATGAAGAAATATTAAGAAAATAAGACTAAATGCTTATGCATAAGTATTTCTAATATTTTAGTAGTTAGTGTTCAATGTAAATTGCGGATTTTTTTCCCTTTCGATATAAACACATGTGCAGGAATGTGTGTGTCTGCAACACCTCCAAGGAGCGCAGTGTGGGCTGAGACATCACAGTCAATAATATTGGAGATGGGAGAATCAACACCGCCTGGATCTGATGACAGCTTACAAACGGCATGTGTGTGAGTGCATGCTGCAAGTCTATTAGTAAAAGCTAACAAATCTAAAATAAATAACCAAGGACTTTTTCTCCTATATTTGCTTTTCCTCTGTTGAAATTTTGGCTAACTTATTTATCTTTTTTTAGACATCTCTCTTTTTCTACTGCCCCAGTTTTTTGTGCTTTCTTTGTGACATTTAGGTTTTCCTGTGGATCGTACTGCAATATGACAGCGATGGGAGAGCGGATCAGAAGTGGATAACATCCTGTCAAATGAAACTATATATAAAAAAAGGCTATAAAAAAAAAGATAATAAGCAACGATGAAGAAGTTTGTTCTCGTTTCTTTTTTTTTTTTTTAACAAGGAAAAGAAGCTGTTTAGTCCTGAATTTTTTTTCAGAGAATTACAAGGGTGTTTAAATTAAAACAAAAACAGGATACAAGCAGCTGAAAAGAGCTTCCTCCTCAGGGTGGTTGGACTCTCTCTCAGAGACAGCGTAAGAAGCTCTGCCATCCGGGAGAAGCTGGGCATAAAGCCGTTGCTCCTCTGGGACGAGAGAAGCCAGATGGGGTGGTTTGGGCATCTGGTTATGATGCCTCCCGAGCGCCTCACTGGTGAGATGTTTTGGGCACGTCTCACCAGGAGGAGACCTAGAGTTAGACCCCGGACCTGCTGGGGAGACTCTTGTATGTCTCACAGCTGGCTGAGGAACACCTTGGGATCCTCCTGGGTGAGCTGGAGGATGCAGTAAGGATGAGAGAAGCCTGGGGCTGTGGGCTTTGCGAGCCAGCCCCGGATAAGCGGATGACAACAGAACGAAATGAAAAATCTCTGAGATGAACTTTAAATTAATACCTGCATATTTATATATTTTCTGTAAATTTCTAAGTGTCAAAATGAAGATCACATGTGCTAAACTACCTAATGATCCTGTTTTAAATAAATAAAAACATTCAAATTTAAGCATAATTAAAGAATTACAATTATAACATAATGTGATAGGTGCTAAAAATGTCTACATCTGTCAAAAATTGTTGTCTTGAAGCCATTGACAAAACTTTCTCAAAGAGAAATGACCAGCTATGATATTCCTCCTCATGTACTTACATTGACAATAGATTCCTTAGTTTGAGCCAAGTCTGAGATGACACCGTCTGTGATGATGAGGAGTACAAAGTACTGAGAGCCATCTTTCACAGAAGCTGCATACCTGTTATAAAACACACACAAAACATCTGTGTAGTTCATTTAATGATACAATAAAAGAAAAAAAAATCTATTTGTTTCTTATCAAAAAAGCCTTATTTGCCTCTAAATTTCTGCCACCAAATTTCATAAAAGACTTTTTACAAAGAGATTTCAATAAGTCTCAAATTAGACTCAGAAAGAGTCTTTTCTAGTAAATAAAATACTAATTAAAAGTATTTATGTACTGTCAATTGACAAAACACAAGTCCATTAGCACTTGAATGGTTTGCCTCTGATTAAAGCTTTTTTTTTTTGCACTAATTGGGTTCAATTTCTGATATTTTAAAAAACTGGAAGAAGCTTTTTTTTTGGCTAAATTGAAGAACAAATTCACGTATAAATTAATTTGGATGTGTGAGGACTTTAATTTATTATGTTTTTTGTGTTCTTTGTTCTTACATAAATTTTGCTCAACTCTAGAAAATGTTTCTGGGGAAACTCTAATGCAGCATTGCTAATTTCTTTTTTGTTTGTTTGTTTGTTTTTTTATCCTTAAAACATGGTGGGGCTTGATCAATATCTATTTCCCAGATAAATTTGTCAAGATTGAAACAAGCAACATTTTAAAAATCTATAAAATATTTTATTACAGTCTTGTTGAAAGACATGCATATTTTTCCAAACTCTTTTCCTGCTCTTGATACATTCAGTTTGTCAGCATCTATGTCCGTAGCACCGAGTCTGACATTTTACTCTCAAATAAGTCATGATCTTCTAGGCTGAGATTACTTCTGCGTCTACTAACCTTCACCTTCAGAGATATTTAATTAAGAAAGCTGATTTCTCTTCTCCACTGTAACTATTGCTGACACCTTAGAGTATTATTGTTAAGTAGAAAATGTAAATCTTTGGATACTTCTTTTGTTACTACTACTTTAGTTAGTTCTTTTATTTTGATGATTCAAAAGAGTCTTTTAGAATAATACAATCCCCACCTGGAGTCCGCAACTCATTGTTGCATCACAAAGGGTATTTGTTCCCAAAGACTATGAAAATCCCATAACAGTTTAACCCTTGTCTCTATTACTATGTAAAAAACATACCTTTTTGCTGTGCATTTTTAGCCCCACTACTCTGTAAGAACACATACTGTATCTTGTTTCCACAACTCAATAAATAAAACAGAGAGGTTACATATTCCCTTGTATACACTTTGGTAAAGTCTGCTGGAGTGTGCTATCCTTGTCCGACAAGTAAAATATGAGACTCCGTTTTGTTCTCTGGTCAGCACAGCTTTAGAATAAAGATGACTTCTTTTCCCTTTTATACTTATAATCACCATGCAAGAGATGCAATGGTGGGAAATTTTCTGAGACAAAACTGTGAGAGACAGAAAAAACATTTAAAAGGAGGTTGAATTACTTAAGTAAAGAAAAAAACATGGAATGTTCAGAATGAGAACTGTGACGAAAGTAAAACTAAGAACAATAAAAACTTTTATAACCATGAATTCAAGATTTCAAATTTGTTCTTGATTAGAACCTTATTTGCACAAAAGGCAGAAATTTCGTTCTTTAAAAAAAAAAAAACACAATTAACTCTTCATTAGCTATACTTGGCATGTCAAATTTGGATTAACAAACCAACCTGGCCACATGGTTGATGACAGGAGAGAAGTTTGTGGGTCCATAAAGCTGAACGGACTTCAAACTCTGGTAGTAAGCATCCATCACACCTTCAATGCCTGCACAGTACGGGTTCTGGGGGTTCCCATTCTAGTAGGACAATGACAAAATGATCCATTAATAAGAATTATGTACAATGTCATCAGTAAGGCAAATGAGCAACGATGGAATAAACAAAAAAAATGGGACACATTTTGATATATTTCACAACTACTGTTATCTTTTCCAAATCAATAACTCATTTGGGTTTAGCAGTGAACTTAAAAATTGTTTTCACGTTTTAGCTGTAGATTTTTTTTATATTGTACTTGGAAATAATTGTCCCATTGCATCATCTAAATTCAGCCAAGTTTTAGCTACCAGACATTTTTGCAGAAGGAATAGATAGAAGATGCAATGGCTACAAAATGTTGCAATCCTGTGGCAGAAAGACAAATCCTAATCACCACCCACTCTACCTCTGCTTTTGACAGCTAGTCGGTCTCAGGACACTATGCTGGCTTTAGGTTTCATCTGTGCCATGCAGTCAAACATTCCTGGTTACATCGAAGATGGACTTGTTTTGAAAAGTTGTAGCTTGTTTAGTCTGTCACGCTGTCATTTTATTTTCACCAATTGGATACTTTTACGAACGAAGCCACACTCTGTACGTGGTTTTGGCCAACCATTTGTAATTTTTTTTTTTATGTGTAATCAATCTTTCTTTTTGCAGAAAAAAGAATAACAAAGGATTAACATAAATCTTAAACTGGTTTGTTAATTTAATAAAAACTACATCTAATCCTACAATTATACAATCCCATACATACAGTATGGACTATTTCTTACCAAGGCAAACTCATGGGACACCCGCCCATCAGGAGGGAGTTTTGCTCCAAAACCCAGTGCTGGGAACATCTTGTCGCTGTCGTAGTCCTGAATTATTTCTCCTACTGCCTTCAGGGCCATGGCATAGGCATTCAGCTGGTAGGGACTCATGTAGTGCAGTGAGGTGGGCTGAGCTGGGTTTCCTGTTTGGGTCAAAAAGAGCAAAACAAATGTTGTGAATCCAAAGGCCGTTGAAAAATATAAGTAAAACTAAATTTGTATTTTCTTTGTAGAATAAGTTGACGCCAATAAAGCTTTCGACCTTGCCTTTAGGTTGTGTCACTCTGAGAACCTAATCATTTCATCTGTAATTGAACTGAATAACTGTGAGCAGTTTCGTTAAAATCCTTTGGTTTGTTTGGAAGATGTTGTTGCCAAGAATCTGTCTGACTTTCGCACTTTGCTGTATGACCAAATCCAGATCCATTTCATGTAGTACGTATAGACTGATAAATAGTTCAGAATCAATCTGTAAATCAATAAAATGTTGTGCTGATCTAAAGTTTATATCTATCTTCTTGCAAGTGAAATATCATTTTAATGTATCACTTCAAATCTATATTACTTGCTAATATTGAAAATGTTTAACGGTGTATGGCCTGTAAACACTCAAAGGTGAAGCATTGATTACACCTTTTCTAGGAAACGAGTCTTCTAACAGGAAGAAATAGCTTTATCGCTCACCAACATATTTTATGAGCATTCTTTATCAAGTTGAACAGAAAGTCAGACCTTACAATAAATTTGAGTGTGTGTATTTGGCGTGTTTGCTTTACCATTGGAAGCAGTAAAATCAATGGCCACGGTGAAGTTAATCTGGGTCCTTTAAAAAGAAAAGAAATATAATTTATTTTGTATATAATGACAGTTTTAGGGCCAAAACTGTTTATGGATAACCCATTTATCATGTAAAAGAAAATACAAAGTGCTTTACGCTGTCATCAAAAACATCACATACTGTATACTGTACACACAATTAAAAAATTCAAATTTTCAGCTGAAAAGTTTTTTTAATTCTGCTACGGCTTCCAAAAGTGACATACATGAAGGCCACTGAAATGGGATTAACTGAAATCTGTCAATTTGCTGCATCAGTCTTCACTACAAAAACAGCAGGATAAAACATTTTAAGTGAATTTTATAGGAGACAGCTGCAAGGGCATGAGGACACCGAGTGATTTCTGGTCCAGTTCCACATGCTGGCACAGAGGAACTTCAGCCAAGTAGTTTAAATTATGCATGCCCTCTTTCTCTTTGGCGATAAGTCACACATCCAAGCTTTGAGAAAGCTTAGAAATAAAGTGTGAATATGGAAAGAGAATATTAATAAAAAAAAATTCAAAGAGATAGACGAAAATATGATTGTAAAACATGAGCAATAGAAAAATGTTTTTGTGTCACAATGAAGAATGTACATATGCAGATGACATGAAACTAATTAAGAAAAAAATGTCACAAGGGTTACCATGACGACTTCAGCATGCAACATAATTGCACATTTCAAACTAAACTTTTAAACCGTGGCTGCTAATTAACAGTTTGCGGTTACTTTTTCCCCTCTGTTTTGCAGTTGATTTTTTCAGCTGAACATGTCAGCATCTGAGATCACAAAATGAAATTTGCATTTTAAGTTTGACAAACCATTTGACTCATAATAAAGTGTCTATTATTACCCAAGGAGCGACATGTGATACTCTTGAAAAGGTCAACTACGTCTTCTGCATTAAACAGACAGAAAGCTGCATTTTAATGACTTCTTTCTTTTGCCTCTGGAGGAAAATATGGCATTTTTTTTGTAACTGTCATAATTTGAAATAATTATCTGCTTAAGGTCTTTTTGAAGTCAAATAAAATGCAAAAAATATCACTAGAATAAAATACCTTCACAGCTGCCTAAGACCTAAAGGCAAACGGTCTCATCTAAAAGGTCTGGTGTTCCAACATGGAGGGGTCTCAAACAAAACATCTCAATAACAAATATATATATACACAAGATGCAAAGTTATTCTATTCTGAAAAACAAACAATATTGAATATTGCCGAAGTAAAGGAAGAATAAAACCCACCAGGAAGAGACCTACAGGGAGGTTAAGGACCTAGAGGGTCTTATTGAAGCAAAGATTCACACTTATTCAGTATTTTTTGTGTGTGTTGAGTTATTATTTCTTTTGCCTGATGCAAAAATAATCAGTTATTAATAGAAACACCAGCAACCTGTTTTGCCTTTACAACTTCAAAAACCACCTAAGACGTTAAGAAAAGTTTTACTTTCTGTTTTTCTAATTTAAAAAAAAAAAAACCTGATGTGAATTTTTTAACATAAAACACCTTGATAAGTGTTTGAAAAACTTTTTTCCCGCTACTCGTGTTGCCAGGGTGAACCGTGTATGCATGAGCACACTGAGTGGTCTAAAAACAGCCTCAGATGTCTGATGTGACCCTTCCTGATGATATGCCAACAGATGTTGCTACTTGGAGTGTGTTTAAAGAGGAAGGAAAGAGGCAAAAAACTTGTTCTGAGATAAATCCACCAGAAAAAAATATTATAGTCCTTTTAAAAGAAATTTTAAGCACATCCATTTCATTTCAACTCATTTATGATTAGCTTTCCACACTGTCTTCAATCTGACTGCCTGCTCTCCCAAGTAATGATAACCTTTCAGAATGATGCCTCTATTCTGGTTTCAACACTCAATTCACAAATCAAAACAAACGGGAACAATTTCTGTCACGGTGACAGGTCGGGCTTAAAAGACACCGCTCAAACTGAAAGATATCCCCAGCATAATTCATCAATTTATTGCCATCCTTTTTTTCCCGTTTTCTTTGAAGGCTTCTGTTGAGATTCAGTGGGTGGTACAAATGCTTTGTTGGAAGGAGAGAAAAGACCTATTGAAGCAGAGATCTCTCAAATCAGTCATTTATGCTAATACTACTAGCGGATCGTGTCTCTAATTGGGTCCAAATGAACAATTAGCTGATTGCGTTGAAATTGGAAAAAAAATAGGCTGTCAATCAAACAATAAGAGAGTGGCGAGAAGAGATGAAATGAGAGGACTTTCAAAAAAATGAAACAAATAGGCTGAAAAAGATACCTGAGCAGACTGGCCAGTGGTTTTCAGAATAAAGTAGGGTGTGTGTTGTCCTTGCAAACACTGATGTGTTTCCATCCATGTTTGCTTGTGCAAAGTCCATTTTTACCCTTGTACACAAATGTGTTGTCAGCCCCATTATGGCATTAGAGCGTGTGCAACTGGACCATCACAGTCCATTTAGGTTTCTATCATTGAAAGAGCACTTGGCACTTAATTTAGCCACACAAGCATTTAAGAGCACCGACCTTACTCTCCCAAAGCACTTCCAAAAAATAAGAGAAGGGATACTTTTTTATATAAATAAAAAAAAAAAAAAAACACCTTCCACTTTGGGGATTCTAAGTGCTTTCAAAGTTGCAGTACAGCTGAGAAAATGTTCTCATTTGTAAGAAGATAATGAGACATCTCCATTAATAGATAGCGACACATTAAGTAAACATAAAATGAGATTTGTGTTGAGAATATTTGTCTAATCTTTTTGTCGAGATTTTAAACCGATTAATTTCTAATTTTGATACAATGAATAAATGGTCCTTATCAGCCTAATAAAATCAAGATCACATCCTAGATTTGATTCCTTTGTTCATTTTGTTTATGTATTTGATTGGAAATATGTTTAAATGTTTGCAATCTTCAATTTGAAAGGCAAAGGATTCCATTTCAAAATAATGCCCAAATAGTCTTAACTCCACCACACCGCTTGTATGTTGGATTTTTATTTTCATCAGATTTGTGGCCAATTATCACCCCTTTACTATTGTCTTTCTTTTTGTTTTGCCTTCTGACCCACTTATCCCTGGCGGGATCGCATGGGTGGCAGAGCCTATCCCAGCTGATTTCAGGTAAGAGGCAAGGTACACCAGGAAGTTTGTGAATTCGCATCCCACTGATTTCACGTCTAGGGTCCTTCGAGAAGACACATAACCTTCCGTTTCTCCCACCATTGGCACCGTCATAGGTGGCAGCCTGCTGCGATGTTAATGCAGCACACATATTTTCCAGTGAGGGATTAATAAAGTATATATACTATATATATAGTATATAAAGAACGGGTCGCCAGCCACACACACAACCATTCACACACACACTCATTCCGAGGGGCAATTTTCATAGTGGAGGGTCAACCTTACATACATGTTTTTGGAGGGTGACAGGACACTAGAGTACCTGGTGAAAACCCAAGAATACATGGGGAGAACATGCAAACTCCACTCAGAAAGGCCAGTGTTCAAAACCTAGTCCCGCTCCAAGACTTCAACCCTGACCTTTTTGCTGTGAGACCTCTCTGCTGAGCTTTTCTCCACTGTGCAGGCCACTATTGTCTTTTTATTAAAAATGATTCAAAATGTCTTGATGCGCATTTGTCATACAACTTGCTGAACCTTTTAAAATAATTTTTACTATAAAAACTCCTCTTTTCCCTTTTTAAATAGAACAAAAACATTGTAAAGTTGTTTTTATGTCAGTAGACTTTATATTACCTCTCAAACTTGCAGGTACAAGGACAGCATGGACAGAGAACTATAAGAATAACATGTCTAAAGTTGCAGACTTATCCACATACACTTTACTTTCCTCTGACAGTCTTCCCCCCTGTGACTTTAATGAAGGGAGAGTGTGTAGGCGGGCATTTACACCATGCCTGGTTGGGCACAGTCAACCCTACTGAGTAACATACATCCATAAGCACATATACATGAATACACACTTCAGACCTCTGAAACTGAATGATTCACTTTTTCATCTTATTTCTTTGGACTGGAATTTCATTGTCTCTCTGATTGCAATGAAACAAGTGAATTCGCGATGCTCATTCTCATCAACAGTAAATATTATTTCCTGAATTCAATATAAAGTTTAGCCAACATCTTACCCTCCCTTGATGTAGTCCAGGAAGGTGACATCAATGTCCACCAGGAAAGACAGCAATGTTACCTGAAGATAAATTACCAGAACTATAAGTATAATTATTTCTGAACCAATTCTAGAATTAAATTTATTTCTTCACAAGCAAATTTTATGTCTTACCGTCCCAGAGTTGAGGTATTTTTTCTTCTTCCCTTTCTTCTTTGGATTTACCACCTAAAAGACAAATTGATATTTCTCAATGTAACAAAACTACTTTACAGATATTATAAGATCAGAGCAGCAGTTTTTTTTTTTTTTTTTTTTAGCTCTGTAGCCTTGGTATCTGTTCCAGTGGTACATCTTGTTTAGTATTAATATTCTTAAAAAAAAAAAAAAGCCATTGCTTCTTCAGGTTGAGAGAAGCCATCTGGTTAGGATCCCTCACAAACATCTTGTCCAACCGAGAGGAGATCCTGACCCACTGGAGAGACTATGTCTCACAGCTGGGAGGGAACACCTTGGGTTCTTCCGGGGTGAGGGAAGCCTGGGTTTCCTGTCTGAGGTTTTCGTCCTGGCAACACAGCCCCAAATAAGCGGATGACACCGGAACGGAACAAATTGAGATTAGAATCCTTTTAAAATATTTTGTATTTTCCATACTTATAAGGACATAATGACGATATCTTTTTGTGTGATTAAAAGTTACTCAAAGAACTCTTCAATCTAAAAAAAAAAACATAAAATAATATATGGAACACAAAACAACATGAAATATGTAACAAATAGAATTTTTATCAAAATGTAGGCTTTTGCAATAACATATTTTAAACTCTCTGTACCATTGGAAAGAAGGATCAGGCCAAATATTCCTAACGCAAATGCTTGGGAGACATTTGCTTTTTTTCTTCATTTATCTTCACTGTTTTTTGTTCAATCAGTGAAGTTTTTGTAGAATTTTTTTTAATTGATTTGGTGATTTTACTTTTTTTTTTTTGCAGCACCAATAACGTTTTTTGCATGCATAGTTATCAAAAGTATGTGGAAATAAGTCAAAGAAAGCAACATCATAATACTTTTTATCAGTCGTAGTAAAAGTTTCAAAGTTCTCTTCTGGGCAGTGTATTTGATGATTGAGACATTTCAACTTCCATTCGGAAATTGTTTTTAATGGATCATGAGGAATTACATGACTTTTTGCAATATTTTTAAGCATATTTTCAACATTCTAATACTTTAAAAAATGAAACAATACCCGACAGTCAACATGTTAAATGAATATCTAAAGTTAACTTTATGTACTAAGTACACAAGCCTTTTATTCAAAAATTTAAATTTAGAACACCACAGACATAGTTGTGAAAAAAAATCTGGAATGTTTTTTATCACCAGACAAAAGCAAATCTAAAAGTCTTTTGTTTTTAAAATTCCAAACACAGAAACTTTTTATGGTCTCATTAAACTGCAGAGAGGTTATACACAAAGAGTTGCCTCGAGGAAGAAAACTCACAAAATATGTTGATTTATGTACAGTATTCTCTTCTGTTTACGCCAAGTAGAACAAAATCAGTTGGAATACAAAAAAGGAGAAAAAACATGTGCAATACATTTTATGGGATATACAGTAATTGTTTCACTATCTATAGCAGTCAAGTTGATGAAAGGGTCAGAAGAAAGGCTTCAATTGAAAAATTACAAACTTGGCGAGCAAATGGGTGGATGTTTCAGGACGTGTGTGTGTTTAAATTTGAGGCTATTAATGGAAAAACAGCCATCTCCTCTGTGTTTTCTACTCGGTGGATTTGTGTTAATCAAAAAGTGTTGACTCTTCTTGGTAGAAAATACCGTATAACCACGACCAAAGGGTGCACAAGATGGATAAGGTGCAGTTTCAGAAAAAGGAAGCTTTTTCAGTATTTCAGACATTCAAAAGACACAGGCATATTAAAACATACCAATAAAACATGTATGCTTGTGTGTGTTTTTAAAACGAGTTCTATTGTGATTCATTGAAGTGTTTAATTTTACTAAATAGATTGTTCTGAAATAGAAGCGGAAGATGGACAGCTTTTTATTGTAATCTGCTGGAACTTGCTGTGCCACCGTAATCCTTACCCGAATGGAAAGATGGCACTGTTTCATAAAAAGAAAGCACCAAGACGTGCTTCCTTAAAAATATTCAATTTTCATTTGTTTTGCCAAAATACTGATACTCGGCAAGACACACAGACCTGAACTTTTGAACTATTGCATTTAGACTGTACTATGTAGACTGTTTTCATTCTGTAATTTCCTAGGTCCACTTTCCCAAAGTCCCACATAACACATTAGGTGCACCACTCAATAGGGCGCACCATATATTTTGGAGAAAATTTTAGACTTTGGACTGTGCCATGTAGTCATGAAACTACGGTAAGTGGTCGGTTGGCCATAATTCCACTGAGAATCCATGTGTGATTGTGTGTGTATTGAATATTTTTTTTCTCCCTGCTTTTCAAGCAGGAGAAAGAAAAAATGAATTAAAATTTATATCAGCTTCACGAGGAGTCCTAATTACCATCACTTTAAAATTCAGAAAATAAAAAAATTCAAAAGTTTCCTCAACTTTCTTCTCAGATTAGACAGTTTTCCCAACAAACAATCTTTCAAATTACTATACTTTAAAATGATCTACAAGAAAAATAAGATTTTTAATATATTCGGAACTTCAGACTCAAACCAACGTGTGAATTTTCACATACTAAATAAGAGTATGATGGCTTTTCTGACAGAGTTTTCTTATTAAATACTATTTGGATGACACTGTCTGATGCAATTATTTCAATAATTTGTTTTTCACTTGACTGTAGGAAAATTATTATAAAAAGACTGGTGATAAAAAGACTGCTGACATCTGAAATATTTAAGTTTTCTTTCCAACTTCCTATTTTCTTCACTGTTTATCCATATTCATCTTCCATCACTTGTTTCTCTAGTTATCGAAGTTCAATGTTAAATGTAGATCCCTAATTTTATTAGTATGATTTATTACATTTATTTTTAGTTTTCAGCCTCCAAATAAAATTGTTTTGTATTGTGTTTGCAGATTAATGCACCAGACAAAAGCAAAATCTATGATCCAGACATTACTCATCAGAACCAGTGACCTGAACAGGAGTCCACATCACAGCGTCTGTCTTGACTACAGTAACAAGCCTGTAAACAAGTGTCGATGACTTTTACACACACTTTCACACAAACTCACCTCGTAGACATTGAACTGGCTCTGTCCTCTGGACAATTCTCTGTAGCTGGTGTGGAACTCTCCAATGAAGTCGTGACTGGAGTGTGGTGAGAAAACAGTGAACAGAAAAAAATGGTTTCACAATCTGTCCTAGTTTTTCTTTCCAAAAAGTAGACAATGACATACCACAGATTGTCATATGGGAGGTGAAAACTCAAAACACACAGGAAAACAGGAGACAGGGATCTTGTCTATTTAAGTGGTCATATGTTGTAAATTTTCTAAAAGTTTGTCTTAGAAATAGTGAACAAGAAAAAAACAGGCTCAAAAGAAAAGATTGATGATTGGTTTTTCAAACCCAAATCATTAAATCTCCCACCCCCGGAGTCCCTTGTAAACACCAATGTATTCAATTAAACCATAGGTGACTTTTAAAGGTTTAAAAGGATAGAAAAAAGAAAAAAAATAACTCCCTGTTTAAATAAAACTTGATTGAGTTCAATCAGAATCCGGAGTCATGATTAAGAAATCAATTCTTGATACTCCTGCTTACCTACTGAAAACATAAATTATTGTTAAAAATGTACCAAAATATTGGCATTTTAAATGAGTTTAGTCATAAAATTGGCACCCAGCATTTGATCTAATTGGAAAAAAATTAACCTACTTTTGTTGACATTGAACTATTTCTTAAACTCAGGGAAAATGTATATTACCCCATCGCTATGAAAATTGTGAAACTAACCTTCCATCTCTGTCCCAGTCATACACCTCAATCTTGATGGTCCTGTTGAAAAAAAGATAAATAAGAAAAAAGGGACAAACAAAAGCAAACTTTTCAAACTACGTTGTTGCCGTCCTTTTTGAAAATTCAGCAAAAAAGCATTAAAGATTAAAAATGTTTAAAATTATGTTAGAATTTGTGATTTTTACTCTGAATTTATGCTCAATTCAAATGAAGTTTACCTTTGTAATTGATGTAAAAAAAATCTAATTAGTGCTGTAATTGACATTTCTTTCAATTTATTGTTGTCTCCCTCCTAATATTTATGCAAAAATTGAAAGAGAAAACGCGAGAAAAAAAAATCTCAAACAGATGTTCTTTGATATCTCCTCTCTGACAATTTCAAGCAGATGGGAATGAAATTATAATGTTGGGAGGGAAAGATCACACAAACAAGCTTCCAGATGGATCGACTCCAACTCTTTGGGTTAATGAAGTTGGATATTTTGATCCTCGTACCACATAAGTTTTGACCATGCAGGAATAAAGCAGAAGAAACCACTTTTTCATCAAGAAAAACTACCTTGTGTAGAATTGTGGGTCTAAAAATGAGCATACTCTTGTCTATTTTTGTTTGTGTCTCATTAAATTATTGTTGCTCCACATCTCAGCAGGAAACATTTCATTATTTGTAACTTTGATGTAGTGACTTAAAACTGACAGAAATTTCTCATGTTGCTTCACTGCATCCCACTATGTGTGTGTGTGTACATTTAAAAAGCCCACCTACAAGCACAAAGACGTACTTCTCCATTGTTTGCCAGCTTGAGCTTCTCCTTATCTCTTTCCCCAGGCTGCAGACAGACACACTCCATGCTTCTTTGCCTGTGCACAGTATGATGCAGCTTCCCTAGTCTCTCACTGATAAGATGTGGTTCGACTCAACTCCACAGAGAAGTGTATTGGACCAAACTTCAGATCAATACTGCTGCCTGTTTGCTCGGCGAAGATAAATTCTATTGTATAGTTTCAGCAAAAAACTGCTACAGATTCGCACACATGGCCGATTCAGGAAAAAAATTGGTTTAGGTTTTTTTTTTTACTTATTTGTTCTCAATTTAATAAAGTGATTCCATACAACAATCAACTTTTTGAAGTTTTTAATATGTTTGAACGCAAAAATCTTTCCTGAAAATTGATCATTTTGTTTGATACATGTTTGAGTAATTTGCAATTTAGTAATCGGATAACATTTAAACATCAGCAAACAAACATTTGGAGTCTTTCCTCAGCATGAGAGATGGTCCGAGGGCAGGAATTGCTGAAAATGTTTAGCTAGCTTTTATTTAGTTAGCTTTCAGCTGCATATTTGTGTATCTACTTTTCTTTTTTTATCTCTCTGTTTTTGCACTGTTTTTTCAATCTGCAATGTAACAAGATTGTTTTGTGAAATTGGGCTATACAAATATAATTGAATCAGGTTGTTCTTGGCCAATGACTTTGTTCTCTGCCACGCCCACATTTTAGGGTTAAACAGGAATTGCTTTACTGCACACTCCACCTTCAACTCAACTTGGTCTCTTTTCAGAAGTGTAATCAGTGCAATTTTTTTGTAAATGCACCAAAATAAAAATATAAAAGAAAATGGACAGCTCTGCTAACTCGACCTTTTTTTACAAAGGTTTGCAACCTCGAGGAGTCGCCTTTACAGTATTAAATGCATGGTACAAGATGAGAGGGTTTTATTAGCTATAAAAAGTACTCTAATCAAATAAAAATAAAATAATTACTATTGTTAATTTGAATTTTTTGATTAGCAGAAATCGAATCACATAAACAAAAAGTTACTGCTTTTACAGAAAGTGATTTAGAGTGGTCTTCCACATGCATAATTAAATTTTCCAACAAAAATTTAGAACAACAAAAAAACAAAAAAGAAATTGTTTCCCTTTACCATTGTTCTGTAACAAATTTTTAAAGTGCCCACACTTTTTTTGTCACAAATCCTAATCTTACCAAATTTTTAAGAAATTACTTTTACCAACAACAACAGTTACAACTGAAACAAGTTAAGATGATCCTGTTCCCACTGTAGCTAAAAAATTATTTATAGAGTAGTGTGATTTTATTTCAGTTTCCATCTTTAGATCAACTTTGATGCTGCTGTCATTTATTTTTTTATGACACTTTAAGAAACCGCCCACTTTCTGATTTTAGGTTATTATCACATTTCCTATACATCCTCTGCCTAACACTCACTCCTTTTTGCAGATTTGTTCTAAGTTTAGCAAAAAGTGGCGCTATGCATAAACACGGGGGTGTAATGATTTGGCATTCAGAAAAAAGCTTAAATGTATTGCATCTCATTTATTCTTTGAAATCATACAAACTGCATGCTTTTAATAAAATAAAATAGACATTTAAATAAAATAAAATAGACTAAATAGAATAAAACTTAAGGTAGCAGTTGCATTTGTTATTTCTACATACATATATACAGAGAGGGAGACGATGGCTCAGTGATAGAGCATTCGCCCGCGGACTGGAAGTTAACCGGAAGTTCGCAGGTTTAATTCCCACTTAATTTTACGTCTAGGGTCCATGGAGAAGACACCTAACCCCCCCATTTCTCCCACAATCTGCACCGTTGTGGCAGCCTGACAAAGACTGACAAAGCTAATTTTGTGTCATAATTTCCCAAAAAATTCTGATAGAAAGTTTATCCAAACAACTCAGAGATAAAATAAAAATGATAAAAACTTTACAAAATTTCCAGGATTGGTAATAAACTTTATGTGTAATTTTGAAATAAAGCCAAAGAGATCATACCTATCATAGTCACCGTTGCAGAGAGCGCGCACAGGGATTTTAAAGGCTTGCCACACAGGGTTCAGCGTATTTTTTATTACTTCTGTTTTGTGGCAGATGGTAAACCTGAAAGGAGGAAAAAACAGCAACACGGTGAGAAAATGCAATAAAGGTAAGAGGCAGAGAAGATTTAAAATGATGAAACTTGATCAGGTCGAAAACAAACATGAGCAAAATAAAAGCTCGAAGCACAAGAGTGGCCCACTAAACTGTAAATTTTAGGTGTATAGAAAAAAATACATCAGAGGGCATGTGGCATTTAGAAAAAGGGTTGCCCACAAGGAGTAATCTTGATAAAGCGGTGACTGAAAACAAGCGTAATTATAATGAACACAGATGTGTATATTCAGATCCATGCTCAGTCACATCCTTGTCTGACACAGAGACAGGGAATACAGCAAATAAGAATTTTATTCATTTACAGGTTGATAAGGTATTGGCAGCGAGATACTTCCTTGGTTTAATATTAGTATTTTATCAAAAAGGGACTCTCTGCCAAAAAGTCATTACCTGTTAAACATGTGTTAATCTGTCTGTTTTCAACCCTCAGTCCTACATAAAAGCGTAATTTTAAAAGAAATGTGTTAAATATGTTTTTCGTAGGTGCTGACAAAGAGATGCGATTGGTAGTTATTTTTGTGCAGTAACAATTGCTGTTGGAGGTGGAAGCTACAATAATATCTGTTATACATGAACACAACTACACCCACAGAAAAAAAAGATATTTCACTAGTTTCTACAGTCAGCTAATGGAGTTGTAACTTTGACCCTCGGAAAACAGTTTTATCAGACATTTGGCACATTGCAAGATGCATGATACTACTGGTAGGAAAAGATTTAATACACGTCAACATGTCAAAACTCAAATGTCTGAATACAACTGCAATCTTTTCACATGCCATCCAAACATATTTATCCAGACAGTAGGACTTCTGAAACACTTTCAGACAACGGAAAGAGAGAAGGTTAAAGGGAAAGGTTGGGAAACTTACGTGCTATCCTCGTTACTCCTATAGAAAACTAGGAATGGATCTGATTTGCCAAAAAAGTCTTTTTTATCCAACTTGTTTCCACAAAATTGCATCATTACTGATTCCTAAAGTGAAAAAAAGAGAGAAAGAATATTAAAAACAATACAAGTACTGACTGTGAAAGCACATTTTATGCCGATGAGTACACATTTTGACAGCATGATTTCAGAAGAATGCATTCACAGGATCTCGTGCAGGTGCCATCCAATAACCCAAGATGTGTTAATAATTACAACTAATGTCTCCGTAATTATCCCTACAATTGTAAAAAGGGATAAAAAAGTTTTCATTATACGCTATCGCTTAAAGTCTTTATGTTTCAAGAATTAAGCTGAGAGTAAGTAATGAACCAATAAAAGTGTTGGCAATTGGACACAAACCAACATGCATAGAGAAAATTGTGTTTTGATTGATTTTCAGTTTGGCTGTGCTGATTGGAAAAGGCTAATCTTTCATTTGTCATGCGTGTCTTTTTTTTTAACCAACAATCCTGTTAGGTGTAATAGCAAAATTTAATCTGATTTTAATTTGGACCCATCTTTGTTATTTTGAATAAAGTCATGAAAAGGATGAGAAATGCAAGTTTCTCTAACATCAAAATTCGATTTATTATATAATTTAAAGTGACATTAGTAACATCCATTTGAAATCATTCTTTTTGAGGCCTTTGATTGGTGATCAAATCTTTAACTGTTTTTTCATGGAATTAGATAAATTAAGAGCATTGTGTCACAGAAATAAAATATTTTCATGCTTTGGTAACATAAAAACATCCCAGTGAGAATTATTTTAACCTATTTACAATTCAAATTTAAACAGAATAACTTGAAAAATTCCTGAAAAGAAAAACACTTTATCCACAATGTATTCATTTAAAAAATAATAAGGTCAGAAACTCACCCTGCAGTTGTTCAGTTCCTCGGCTTTCACAATGATGGTCCCACATTTTTTCCCTGGAATTCCTCTATAAGGGTCACAACACACACAGGTCAGGAGATCACACAACTGCAAACATGTTCAAATTTTTTCTCCTGATTCAAGATGTTAACTGGAATAGACTGGCTCACTTCTCCAACTCAGGATAATATTGTTCATCAACCACGTTTACTTTCTGATGATTTTCTTATATAATTTTTATGTCAAATGAAGCAAACAAATACAAGCAGATAAAATCAGTCGGAAACCTTTAAACATTCGTCCAGGTGGAACAATGTCAAGAAAAACAGGTTTGTGTATCTTTGTTGACAGATTTGTCAATGAGGAGTGCATGCTTTGCATTCCAAGTTTTTTAAAAAAGGTTAAATAAGTTAGGACAGATTTGTGAATTTCCGCGTAAGCTCTATGCCTAGAAGTAGTAGTACTAATACTAGTCTAGGTACATCTAATCATTTGCAAAGGGAAACTTTTGACATGGTTATATACTGATAATGAACAAATCTTGGTTGTGGAAAGGACAGAAATATTACAATATGTTATTTAAAGCTATAAGTTTTGTACCAGTATAAATCTTGGTAGCTAAAACAAAGATACCAGTATAATTGGGGAACATCAATAAAAGCTGAAATATGATCAGATCTCAGATAAAAAGGAATGTAGCCGGTTTGGTTGTGTCATCTCCAAATGAAAAGTTTTGTTTGTATTTGTGCTGTGGTTTAGCTCTAAGGATAACTAAAATATGTACATGACTAAAAATAACGCATGACAACAACAGAACATTTATTATTGTAATTGTAAATGTCTAGCTGTAAGTGATTGCGATGCAAGATGCAGCTAAACACTCATTGTGTTAACATAAAGTAACTGACGAGGACCAGGGTCTAAGAACACATTACACCAGTTTTAAAACGGCTGCATTGGTTTCCTGTGCATTTCAGGACTGATTTTAAGGTTCTTCTAATGGTTCTTAAAAGTCTTAATGTTCTCGGGCCTTCTATATATCTGACCTCCTTGTGAGGTGTGACCTCTCACAGAGCCTGTGGTACTCTGGTACCGGACTTCTATTTGTACCAAATGTTAGAACAAAAACTCATGGTGAGGTATCGTTCCAGTATTGTGGTCCTCTCTCTTAGGAACTCAGAGCTGCAGAGTTTGTTCAGAATAGATGAAGACCCATCATTTAATCTTGGATTTTACATAATTTTAATTTTTTTAGTTTAATTTTATGTATTTATTGAAATAGATTTGTTAATTATATATTTTAACATAGTTTTATTTTCTGGTTTACTTTAAGATTAATTTCTTAAATTAATTCTGTGTCTTTTGTTCTATGTCTAAGTCCAGTGTTTCCTCATGAGAATTCTCTATTCCAGGAGGATGTAAATTGGATTGATTGTCAAATTGTAAATGACACTATATCACTTTCTATTTCCTGTATGCCATAGTTAGAGTATGTCGTACAATGGCTGGGAGTAGTTCATTTCACTACATGTTTAGGTTATTGTGACGTTTTTAAAAGCTTATTTGCTGTTTTGAATAATTATCATCAACGGCTTGTAATTTGATTTTTGTAACCATTGTGTTTCATTCCGCGCTACTTGTGGATACACAGTCTCACTGGGATTTTAGGGTGCATCATATTTCACAGCTTTTAGTAAATACAGTATACCTTTAACTGCTAAAACTATATTATCCCTTCAGAACTTGCATGTTTAAGAATGAATTTCTTCATTTCCCTTCTATTTCGATACAAATACACAGGAATGGACTATGGAATAAAATGTATTATATTCTGTATTGCCAGCCAATGCATTTACCCTCATTACAGTCCTTAGACCAGACTATTGTAAGCAGCTCAAAGGAGTCATCCATGTGAGAGAAATTCTCCACGTTGACACAATTTGACTTAACCTCTGAGAGGTTCTGAAATTTGACTATGATGAGCACTGCAATGAGAGACCCATCTGGCACAAATAGACTCAGGCAGTCATTTAGAAAACGCAGAATTGGGGTCGAGGACCTCCGCGTCAGTGTAATTCAAAGTTTCCTTTTTACTCCAGCACAAGAAACATAGAACATCCTTTCAAAATGGCAGATTTATCAAAAATGAAATTGAAACTGGAGCCATTGAGCTGAAAGTGTTTTTCTTTCCTTTTTGTTACTAACAAAAGTATTATCTTTCTAACAGTCAGAAGATGTGGAAAAAAGCACATATGGCACTTGGTAAGGGAAGAAAAGATCTATCTTTTGCACATTATTCTGACTTTCTTCAATTCCTACTGAAGCAGTGAGTTGAGGTCACATTATTTATGCATTATACGTGTAAAGTAAAAGAAAAATGGTTACAATGACAAATATAGAAAAAAGCCCAATGAAGATTCAAATGATCAAGACAGGCGACAAGGGAAAGCTAGAATGAAAGATAGGCAGGCAGAATGCATTCAAGCAATAATAAAAAGAACTTTTTTTCATTTTTGTGCAGCTAATATCTTCACGGAGAGCATCTTGCCAGACGGCATTAGCATGTAAATGGTGTAGAAGAGGGTTATAAAGAGAATAATAATAATAAAAAATAATAATCATGATCCAACTTTACAATGTACCATGACTGGTATAAAAGAAATGTGTCGGGATGGAAATTGGAAATGATCCAAGTAGTTTTTTTTTTTTTTTTTTTTAATATTACCTATTATTGACCTTCTACCTGAAAAAAGTTGAGATAAAAATTATTCTCTGATCTCAATTAAATATTTCTCAGTTCCAATTATTAGATGGAACTGTGGGGTTGTAACCGTAATACATAATGAGTTACTAGTTACAGAGAGTACAGATTGCAGTTTTACTGCTTCAACAATATAACTGTGTTAAATACAATGTAATTGAAGATACTTTATTTATCCCCGAAAGAAAAATTTGAGTGCTGCAGTGTTACAATCAAACAATGTCATACAACAACATAATTTTATTTTATTTATTTATTTTAGCTGTTGCGAGTGAAAGTTTAAAGGTTTGAAAGTGAAAGATTGAATATTTTGATGGAGAACGGCAGAAATGACTTTCTGTACCATTCTTTTGAGCAGCGGGGTTGCAGGAGTCTGTTGCTGAAGTTGTCCTTCAGATGGTCCACGGATTCATGGAGAGGGTGGGAAGGATTTAGCATTATTGATGATAGTTTTGCTTTCATTCTGTCCCTCGCCACCTCCTTCACGCAGGGGAGGGGTGAGCCAACCATACGTGCAGCTTTTTTTTTATCAGTTTGTTTAGTCCATTTGAAGTTACCACTTGAAGTTACTTCTAGCTGATTGAACATTTCCTGTATATTAAGATTTCCTGTATATTAAAACATTGAACAATACTAGTTATATTACACCTATAATTGATCAAAAATATAATTCATGCAAATTTGACACCATAAAACTGTTTCTTATAATAGTTTCTTAATCTTTGAATCAAGTCTTTGGCACTTTAATATCTTCTTAAACAACCTTATAAACATCAGCAAAAGTTTGAAAAATTGCGTCTACACATCACTATTTTCATGGAATATGTTTTAGTTCAAACAAGCAACTGACAAAGTAAATTGTAGTGATTTGGAATTCATATGAATGGAAATTAAGAAAGAAAATATTGCACTAATAATTTCATTTGAAATTTTCTTTGAGCTTGTGTTACTGAGATTGTAAAGATGAGCATAAAAATGTAACTTTTTTCCTGATAATGCATTATATTGCTGCATTATGGGCAAAATGAATATATTACAGTAAATCTTAACATTTGTAACCTCTTACTCCCAACACTGCTTTTGTTTGTCAGACCTCTTTTACAAATATTTCTTTCTAAAAACAGACACATTGCTTTTTATCACTTTTTGTTTAAAACAAGCTTCTATCCAACAATATGCAGGAAGCACATACACACAGCTGAGACATGCACCCAATATCTGTGTCGCTATGACAACTCAGCTGAACAGAGGGCCCCCACGGCGAGATATCGAATAGGATTCCTCAGCTCGTTATTTTCCCAAATGGTCGCTGTCATTCTCTTTTTTTTCAGATGAGGTTATTATTCTGGTTGACAGATCCACCTATAGGTGACATAAGCTTTTAGTGAACATCCTTTTGTGTGTAGATGTGTGTAACGTGTTTGTTTGTGGACCAATCTAGCTTGGTAAAGATATGAATAAAAAAATCTATAGACAGACATTTCTAAAACTTTTATTTCTGAGGGGCGCGTGAATAAAAATTATGTAGAAGTGACAACTTCAGACACGCTGGACACTTTTGAAATTGGTTTGGATGGAAATTGTTCCTAAGACAAGTACAAACAAAAAATCTTTTCTCTTTTTGGTGCTCTCAAGTAAATTGTTTCTTTTAAGTTTATCCATCACATGAGGGTTAAAAAACCATGTGAGGATTGCGTCTGCTCTCCTGCACATTTGAATGTGTTTGAGGAAACTCCACAAATCCTCTAATCAGGATGCATGGATTTGCAATCAGTGCCTGACAAGAGGAAGCTAATTAACTTTATAAAAATGTAACACGCACATCATTTTCATTATATCTTCGATAAAGGTATAAAATCTGAATAAATTGTCATCGTAACAACATAAGAAGCCATTTATTTTTGGCCGTGCATCGACACACAAGCGTATACAGTTATAAATGTCTCACAAAAAGCCGTCTCATGATCGTAATTCACTGACACAAAAAGAACAGTGACATCAAACCCATGTGGCAATGCAGGAAGATAAAACATTCATTGTCCTTGCTCTGCAAATGCTCACAATCAGGCTTGTATTCAAAGCCATCTGCCTTTGTGCCAGTGTTTTCTTAGCTCACTTATTGCTGAATTGTCGCCCACTTGGCTTTTCAACAGTTCACTAGGGTTTGCTCAGTCCTTCCACTTAAAGTGAAAACTGAATGATACAGAGGAAAAGATAAAAAGCGAGGCGAAGAGACCAAAGTGGAGGTTGAAAATTTGAAGAAATGGAATATAAATAAAATCAAATGTAACATTAAGTATTACTTATTTGACTAAAAAAATGTATTTCACTGCTAATTATCTTTATTAAATGAATGTTGGTCCCATTTAGTTTTTTCTACAGATTCATTCAAAAAAATTCATTCTAAGTTCTTTTAGACTTAGACTTTTATTTTCTGTCACGTAAAAAACTTCCACCAACAGCATAGCTAAGCTAACAAATGACTGTCAGATTTTTCAAAAAAAGACACTCTAAGTTTTAACTGTTAAAGTCATTTTGTTCCTATCCATTGTCTTCCGCTTATCCGGGCCTGGATCGTTGGGAACACAACCTCACCCGGCAGGCCAAGGCTTCTCTAACTATGTCTGCATCCTCAAGCTCACTCAGGAGGATCCCAAGGTGTGCCTCTGCCAGCCGGGAGACAGTCTCTCCAGAAGGAGAGCCCCTGGGTCTTCTCCCAGTGGGATGTGCCCGAAACCCCTCACAAGCGATGCGTTTGGGAGGAATCCTTACCAGTTGCCCGAACCACCCCACCTGGCTTCTCTTCAACCGGAGGTGCAACGATTGATATATTGAAGTAATTTCAGGAAACAAAGTTTAAAGGTCCCAACTCATGCAAAATAAGTAACGTATAACAAATTGTTTCGGATGCAAATAAAATCCACAATTCGGGTTTCGGAAAATCCATTAGACCATATGATGTGTTATAAAATCTTAATGATTTAAAAGTGCTTTACCAAATACAGGGAATTGTAAAAGCCTGATTACTGTTCATTCCTGAAAGATGAAAGTTTTACAGTTCTCCCAGCTTGGAAAAAAAAGACTCTTAAAAAGTTAGTAAGCTGTTCAAAATTAATAACAATATTAAATCATTACAACTAATTGTCTAAATGTAATTACCAAATTGCAGAATATTCAGGAGGTGTTCTTTACAAGCTTGTCAGTAACTCACCACTTGTCTTTGTTTGCTGTCACATACTTTGACAGTCTAATACGTAGACACATACACTTCTGGAGAGCCTGACTGAACAACGTAATTACTTGTAATTAGTGCTCATTATAAATGGTTAAAGAGTCTCTCCTCATCTTTCCCACGGAGTCCAGGTGAGCATTTAATGAAATCTAACTATTTCACACACATACGGGTACACACACACACACACACAGAGGGAGAGAGAGAGAGAGAGAAACAAACAAGATGAAAAGAATAAATTACCTGTTTCTCTATATATGCTGATGATGTTTTCTTTTTTGTACCAAATTACTTTTTACCAAATGAATGCAAATAATTCTGATTTTTAGTCAAATAATGTAATTTGTATTATTAAACAAACTGTGCTTTCTGAGTTCACTGTTTTTGGTCATTCAAATCTATATAAAATGTATTATTATTATATAAAAATTCTGTATTTGTCATAATAAACTTTAAAATGACAATTTTTGCACAAGTTTGGTAAAAATGAAGAACAAACTGAACAAACTTTCCTCTGGAGTTATTCTCATGCAATTACATGCATAGTAAAGAAAGAAATTTATTATACAGTCAAGCTCATACTTATTTTGTTCAAAAAGCTCCGAATCTGAATCATGGTGTCAAAAGGTCTATGAATAACAACATTAATGTACAGCATAGAGAACGTCAAAGCAAATAACAATGAATGCAGTATGCAGGACTTATCTGGGCTCCATGGAGATCTCATGACGCATTGCTGAAATGGTTTCATCAGATTTTCAATAAAAAAACTGAAGAACATGTTTTGATGAACATGAAGATATTTTCTTGACATCAACCAGATTTTCTCACAGTCACCACATCCTTTCATCCACAATTTCCTTTTCTGATCAAATCAAGTTCACTATTTGACTCAAATTTGACCATAACTCAAGTATCTAAAACCTTTATTTATAGGCTTGTCTTTACGATTTGTCATTGTGGCATCAGCCTGTATTTTACCTTCACAACATAGTTTTGAATTCGGATTAATTTTTGAGCACACAAATGACTGTGGACAATCTACTCTTTTTCTAAAAAGCATAAAACGTGCTTGTAGACACCATCTTAATGCAACGAATGCTTCACTATGTTAATATAGAGTGGTGCTTCCCAATTATTTTCTGTCATGCCCTGCCAGGACTATGAAAACATCTACCCTCCCCAAACAATAAATAGTGTCATTTGTCTATAAAATTGTTATAACTACACCTCTGCATTACACTTTATCCTTGTTGACGTATGAGAGAATAAAAAAGAAAGAAATATGGATCAATTTGCAACAAAGAAAAGCTTTATTAACTGTAACAGAAAAGATTATGTTCACTGAGGCACACTCTGCCAACGAGAGTGCCACTGCCCCTTAATGTAGTGGAGGGGTATTGCACTTTACTCTGGAACAGTTAAAAAATCTTTTTAAAAAAAACGAATGTTCCCCGAGGACAAACGCGCCCACCATTTGAGAACCACTGATATAGAGCAATGTAAGAGTAAATGAGAATGAACAAATTACATGCTGAGTGCCAGGGTTTTTAAAGTATGTGTTAAAAAGAAATGCCACTGAAACGTCTCTTCAAGACTTCCAATGAGCACAAAATGGGTTAAAAAGACACGCTGAAAGGAAGCTGAGAAGTTTTATGAGAGAAAACAAGTAAAGCAAAAAGTAGCAATCTGGAAAAGAGGATAAATAACTGTGAATACCGATTAAACTAACGCTTTTTGTCTTTTAGTTATGATGTTTTTATCAGTTTGCAAGCAAATGAACCTTAAAAAACAAATATATCATCCTGCAACATCAAATTAGTTGTTTCATACATTCATTTGTTGATCTTTTACATCAGTTTAATAAATGTTCTCCAACAAGTGACATAATTGTTGTTTATCGTCTAACAGTAACCAAGTTAATATTCTATTTTAGTTGTAATTTTACAGTCAAACCAGTTAACATGATGTTATTCCATTCTGTGCATGCACAAATGAATGATAATAACATACAATTCAAAACAATTCAATTATTAATTCAATAATGAAAAATCAAAATTATTCTATGAATTTGTGTCACCATATTTAAGATCCATTTTCAGTATTTGATTAACATCAGATGTAATGAGGTTTAATTTACACATTTGTGAAATATTTAGTGTGTGAAACTTTAGTGTGTGTGTTCATTAGTGGCTATTTTTATGAACCAACCTTCAGTTTAGTTTCCTCAGAAACCGTTGCCAGGAATCAGCCTTTTATATCACCCATACGTAATGTTCTCGATATCTCTAAGAGTACATCTACATGGTATTACCTAACAGCTCTCAAGTTTTCTTTCCTTCACCACTTTTTCTTCCATTCATCTGTGACTGCACTTGCAGGATTTAAGTGCTTTTCTCAAGGATTTTATGGCTTTCAGTGGTTTGTAATGAATCACCTCATTTTTTCATTTGCTGCACAATAACTAGGGAGGACACTTTCATATTAAACTTGGGAGTCAAGTAAAATGATGAATAAAGACCTTGGGAATTGTAAATACAGTTTATTACTTCCTACAAACATAATTTATCCTGTTAAATCTTATGTAGAAAACAGCATGTTATTAATGTTTGAGTGTAGAATTCCTCTGGGATCAAGTTTTAGATGAGTATACAAGATGAAAGTTTTGTGAAACAGCTGCAGTCATTGATTGAATAATAATTCCCCAAAGAAAACGCCACGGTTGTTCAGTATGCACGGCAAGAAAAAGATGACTGACAGCTCTGGGAATATTTTGAATTTTTCTGAAGTTCCCGTCAATCACCTCTGATCAGATTTGTAATTAGAATCTCTGCACAAAGCTGTGTGTAGGCAGACTTACCCGAGAGGTTTTTCTAAGCGGCTGCCCAGCGATCCGACCACCTCTCCAAGGGTACAGTGAGCTTGCCCCAGAAAATCCTGAGGAGACAGAGAGAAAGATGTTTGCTACTACCCACAAAAATTTCCCTAGTTTTTTGGATGTTTAAAATAAAATGATTTTTAATACAATTTTTGTTGATCCTATCCGTCCTAAATGGTATTACAAACTGTCTATCCCTGTGCATCATACTGTATGTGTTGCATTGATTTTTGCATCTTGTCACAAACTCTACCAACTGTTCCTTTACACTACTCATTCAATCTCATGGAGTCTTTTGCGTCAGCAAAAATGAAAGATGACAACATTGTGCTTCACACTTTCCATAACTCAACACCCCCTAGAAGATTTTTTGACCAACAACGCAAGAAATGTCAGACTGCACACATAGAAGAATGTTCTGACCAGCTGATGTGTTGAGGACGAGCTGCAAGAGATTCATCGACCATTTCTGCAAATAAAGCCAAGCCAACACTATTTATAAATTGCACACGACAGCAGCCACTGATTAAAGTGGTGAATATAATGCAATAAAATTATTGAATGAGAACAGAGAAATTGACCAATGTAAAACTAAAATCAAAGACAAAAATCAGACACTCAACTAAACAGTTGTATTTTGCACTGTAAAATTTTAGATAATCAGACCTTGTTTGCTATGTTTACTTGAACAAAATTTGATTCCAGTAATAAACCAGTGCTTTTCAGAAGATTTACTCAAAATGCAAGAGGAACTTTGTCACGCTTTTATTGTCACAAAGAAAGTTTGGCCTAAAAATGGCAATCTTCTTAAATCATGGGTCAACTTTGGCAGAGCAACTGAAAAAAAAGCTAAAAAAAAGTATTTTTTTTTTTCTAAAAAAAAAATCTGTAGAATTCAAAATATTCCTGCCAAACAACAGTTTAAAAAAAAAAAGGTTCAATACCAGCCTAATAAAATTAGGAAAGGAACAAAAAGAAAATCTCACTTCTTTAATGTCATTAATCAAAAACACATTATATTCCCTGTGTTACCAGGAGGGAAGGTCATTTGTCATTACGGTACATGAGGTCCCACATCTGACTGGTGCAGCTCTTGGCTACAGAAGTATGATGAATTCCTGTGGCTCGATTGATTAGCATCTTTCTGTTGGTCATATGCCATATAAAACATTTGTTTACATAGCTGTCTATTATCTTCACAGAGGTGTCTGTGCATTCTATTTGAAGTGTGAGCTCAAAAAAAAAAAAAAAGAAAATGCAGGAATTTTTTTTAAAAGGCAAAAAGAAAAGGGTACTGTTAAAAATATTCAGGCATTTCATCTGTTAAACTCTAACAAAGCAGTAGCTGGATAAAATAAATTGTTATAGAAAGCTGAAAGTAGAAAAGTTGCATCATTTCAAGACGACAGTTTCTTTGTTTTTATGACCCATAAAATAGTTTGGCTTAGGAAGACTGTTTAAAAAACTTCACTTAGGTTTAATAATCGTATTAAATAGTCAAACTGAATATTCTGGGTCAAATTTTTGCCACTATAAATCAATGTTTTTAAAGCACTAATCAGTCGTGATCAGTATGAAATCATGTTTAAAAGGGTTCCCATTAGAATTGGTAAAGTTTATAATTAACTAATTTAAGGCCTCACTAATTGATCTTTCTGGTCTTGTTTGTTACTCAGAACATGACCCCTCTATTAGAGGGGATTATTTATAAGTAAGGGAGTAAAGTGAATCATTTTAATTTGAATATTTGTTTTTCTGCATAAGCAGAACAAATTTTGAATTCATCGTTACCACTTAAGCAACTATTTCAAAAGTCACTTTAATTAGAGTGGCACTTATGTGGAACATGGTAATGGTTTATTTGTTAGTGGGGAAAAATCTTATTAGGTAATGGTTTACTAACTAAAAATTTATTGTGTAAACTGTATTTTGTGTAACCACAGCATTAAACATTCCTTTCCTTTAAATTTGTCACTTGTCCGCTCTTTCATTCCCAGTGTTTCCAGGTTGAAAAACCATTTTATGGCTCCACACTTCGGCTTTTCCTTTGGGTCTAAGATAGTTAGCTATCTCCAAGCCAACAGCCATGTATGTCTCCTCTTATATGAGATTATTGATTTCAAACAAGTGAGGCATGGAGGAGCAAAGACATGAAAAGAATGAAATCTAAGAATGAGTAAAAGTCAGGAGGAAAGGGCAAAGCAATGAAATAGCATTAGGTGATAGAACATCATTATGTTAGAAAAATAAAAACAGATGAGGAGTATTTTGCTGAAAGGGAAAAACGATACTCAATCAAATAGTTTTTAAAAACACTCGCTTTTAGATTGATTTTTATACATCAAATTGATCTGTAATTCAACTTCTTAGTGCAGTTTTTTGTCTCTAAAATAAAAACTTTATTAAGACTTTTCTGGTTCATTAAATTAAAAGTAAATTTATATGCCTAAAAAAAAAGCAAAGTTGCATTTGCTTCTTCAAATCTGTGTAGTCCCTCATTCATCCAGGAGTGATCCATAGTAGAAAAAGTTTCAAAAAAGTCTTCTGGACAGTTTAATTCTTCAACGAGACGTTTCGACTTCCATCCGGAAATCATTTTCAATCTGGATTATTCCAGATTGAAAATGATAGTATAATAGTATAAACTTTTTCTACTACTACTACTACTATTTGCTTCTTCAAGCATAATCATCAAAACAGTGGGTTGTAACCATTATTATTGCTTAGAAACACATAATTGTTTCTAATTAGTGTTGATGTAATTGCGGCTATTGGTGGAAAAACACAGAGTAGATATACTGTATGTAATTCCTAAATGACCACTATGCAGTGCAGACAACATGCTATTCACAGCCAGATTACTGTTATATGGCTGATGAGGCTAATAGGTTTCAGAGACAAGAACAAGAATTGTTCTCAGACAGAGACACAGAAAACAAAAACAGCTAGTAACAAAAAATATAAAGAAAACTTACGTGTTTGGATAGGTTGGCACTCTTTGAGTCGACATCATACCTATGGAAAAATTCACAGATGGATCAGTGATTCAGCAAAAATATAAAGAAAAAAGTAATAACTGGAAACATGAAATGTGAAACATGTAAGTAGTCAAACAACATTCAAATAACCCATAAATCAATGAAGGATGTAACTTAAACGTTTCCTGTCCATTTCTTGTCAATTTTTTTTTCCATTTTAGTGCATCCATCATCAACTATTAGATACTTTGTTTTGTGAAATACAAGGTAAACGGTAATATGGGAGTCCATTCTAACTAATAAAAGAGGAAGGATCCTTCCAGGGCAAGCAACCACTATTTCACAGCGTTTTGATTCCATGACGGAAATTATAACACCTCATTATGTTATGTTAATGTGAAATAATTTGCCTTATAAAAAAAATCTGTCCAACAGAGAAGTGAACTTTTCAGGGAGTACCGTGCCTTTTCTGATGATTATCAGAATATAATCCAGCCGTAAACAGACAAATTAGTTACAATTCATCTACGAACATCCTTTTTGTAAAAAAAAAAGGTAAAAAAATAGCTGGACGTGTCGTTGGCTCACCCCTTGCCTGCATGGAGGAGGTAGCGAGGGACAGAATGAAAGCAAAACTGTCATCAATCATGCTAAATCCCTCCTGCCCCTCCATGAATCTGTGGACCATCTGAAAACCAGCTTCAGCAACAGACTCCTGCAACCCCACTGCTCAAAGGAACGTTACAGAAAATCATTCTTACCATCCTCCATAAAACTGTTTAACCTTTTACTTTCAAACCATTCACAACGTTGTATGAGATTGTATAACACTGCAGCACTCAAATTTCCCTTTGGGGATAAATAAATTATATTCAATTCATCAATTATGACTTTCAAACGTAATTTTCTTTTACACACTGCGTTTAAAAAGAAAGACCCGAATCAAAATGAATCACATTATTTACTCAGCAGCCTGCAAATATTTTACCTTCCCCTTAAAAGAATTTTACAATTTACTGGATAAAAAATAACCAGGTAAGAAAATTGAATGAATGTCATGAGAAATTTGCATATGCAAAATTGTGTTTTCAAAATTCGACTTGAGCAGAAACTACTACTTTCTTTTATCCAAGTAGGAGTAGTTAAAATTCTTTACTATGCAACTCAAGATGATTTTTGTCCACAAAACCTTAAAAACAAATTCATTTTATTTGTGTACAACAGTATATTATTGAATTTGTTTAAGAGATTAGTCACTAAAAATTCAAAATTACACTTCATAGACACTTTTGAATTTGGGGAGAGTTTATTGTAACTTTTCTCTCTAGCAATTTCCAATTCTGCACCTGTTGCTTCCTGTCTCTTCTTTGAGCGCTCTCTAGTTAGTAAAAGTTCAAGTAATGTGAGTAGCTGTAACCTAGTTTTATTTCCTTCTTTGAGTTCTTTAGTTTTTCTTTGACACAAAAATCAAAGTTCAGAAGACTTTTTCAACTTTGTCACTAGTGGGTGTTTTCTAGAGATTTTTTCAGGAAAAAAAATGACTTAATTTATTTTGAAATGTGGCTTAACATAACAAATTTAGAACAAGTGAGGTGCTTTGACTACTTTTCAGATGGACTGTATATGTTTGTAAATGTGCAACCTGCCAGTATAATATAGCACCAGACACCATACTTATGGGCGTTATAAACAAGCTACTGTTTACCTGCTGCAGGCTTTTTCTCACAGTCATAAAATTGTCACCATTAATGACGATACAGTAGACATGCTGACTGCTGTTATTGTTTCAATGAAAAAGATTTCTGAAACTTAATAATGGAATGCTGCAGTGATGCACTGTACTAGACATGTTCCAATGAATCACCAAAGCAGGTACTCTAAATCTGTGACAGTGGAATTTATATTTATGCAAATATGTTGTGCATCAAAAAGTCCTGACTTACAAGTTGACTTACATTTCCATAAGCACCTTGTTTAATTCTATTTTCTTACCAATTTCATTGTTACAGGCCTGAGGGAGCAAACAATATTTCACCTGCCATCACCTCAGACCTTGTTACCCTCCACAGGCTGGCAGCGTCATCTATCTACAGCTGTTGGGGCTTCCAGCACAAAACAAGGACAGCTAACACAAACACACAGCAATGCAGACACATTCATAGAAAAAGGTCTGTTTTTCAAGCAAGGACAAACTTTCTGAATGACGCTAACAAGGACAGATATGTGAAGAACTACAAAATGCCAGCAAGACAAATTCCATTCAGAAAACTACTCAAGAGACGTCATTCATTCATGTTTAGTTAAACAAATGAACAGACAATGAAGCAACACACGGAGAACACGTTTGGACGAGGTAATGAAATTTACATTTATTTTTGGGGGACAATCTAGAAAGAAATGTCATCTCCAAACTTGGAAAATGCAGAACATCTTTCAATAACACTTTTCTTTTGTCCTCAGTGAAAGCCATCAGTGACTAAAGATCTCTTTTTATTAGAAGGCATGAGGTCAATTTGGAACATCTGCAAATGTGTAGGTGGATAGCTATGTTCAGAACATGGCGTGAATGAAAAGATAGATACATGACTATTGGGATTTAGTGCTCTCCTCATTCAGCTCTTTTATTATGGAAACAGAACTTTTCATTGCTATCACCTTGAGTAATTCCTGATGAAGCACAGCCTCTGGCAAAGAGATGCATGGTAAGAGCACCCATTTATATAGACAGTACGGCATGAAAGCAAAGGAAAGAGAAGGACAAAAGGAGGTTGCACCAACAACTGAACCAGCTACTTAGGCCATGTCCACACGTAGCCGGGTATTTTTGAAAACGCATATTTGCTGTCCTCCGTTTTAGGAAAACGCTCGCGTCCACACGTAACCGTTTTCAAGATATTCGCGTCCACACGGAGCCGTACAATTATGAGCATGCCAGACAAGTAGTTGGCAGTATTGATGTAAACGTAAGTTCTGAGCTATCCAATCAGCTCAGAAAAAAACTCCGTTTTTGTGTGGATGGCAGGCCAAAATGGATAAAAACATATGCGTTTTCAAAAATACCAAGCTACGTGTGGACAGGGCCTGTTGAGCCGCATTTTGTAATAACGGTGCATTTTGTAATAAACGTCTGTCACTCAGCCAGGGAGGGGAGGGCGGGCTGTAATCTGATTGGCTGCTGCATCAGTTCTACAAAGATCATGCGCTGCTTGCATGCTTAATTGAGACAGCCAACAGAGTTCAACATGATGCCAGGTATGAAAAAACTGTGCCAAATATTATCTGTGTAATTGAATATATGGAAGTATAAAGACATTTTGCAGTTGATCTAAAGTTATGTAGATGTTTTGCCCTTGATAAGAAATTATATGACTGAATTTAAACCTGCATTGTCCAAGTTATGCTCACTGCATTAAAAACAGTTTGTAAAGTAAAACTGAAATCTATGCCTCTAAGTACATATTAAAAGTTAATAACTTAAATTACTTAAGTTAATAACTTAAAGCATTTTGGACATTTATTACAAAATGCACCGTTATTACAAAATGCGGCTCAACAGGGCCTTAAACTTGCGGAGGTTAGAAAACTGTCTTGAATTTAATCTGGTCAAAAAGTACCCCAAATATCTGTTTTAATAGGGTAAATTTACCCCAAATATACTGTACCAACAAAAACAGTCACTTTAAAGACTCAAAATGGTGAAAAAACCTACTTTGAAACATTCAATAAAAAGTATCACTAAATCCAATTGGGTTTAGTTTTAATAGAATCAGAATCAGAATCAGAATGCTTTTATTGCCATGTCAGTGAAAAACATCAGAGACTAGGAACTTGTTCTGGTACTGGTGTGCAAACATATGAAATAAAAATAATAAAAATAAAATAAATAAAAATAATAATAATTTTTACAAAACTAAGAGTGCTCAGAAGAAAAAGAAAAGTAGTGCAATGTCATAGAAAATAATAGAAAATAATAAAGATAGTGAAGTGACAAGAGGGAGGTGACTAAGAGATGTGGGGATCCAGGTTATAAAGAGTTCATAAGTCCAACGGCAGAAGCCGTTGGACTACATCTTAATAAAATCTACTAAATCTATTAAATCTATTAAAATCTATTAATCTATTAAAATCTATTAAAATCTATTAATAATTAAAATCTATTAATTAATCTATTAAAATCTATTAAATCTACATCTTAATAGCATTAAGATGTAGATTTGTTTAGGACCAGACAACCTTCAAAGTGATCTATATTATAGAAAAAGAGGACATTACGTATTAACATTCTGGAGGAGATCAGGACGTCTGCAAAATAATGCTGAATGCTTATGCAATGCCGAACCTTCCAAAACCAACTTGAAACTCATCCAGGAAGTTGAAAATTTGAATGACAACTGGGCAAAATTTTTAAAAAACCTTCCAGGTTTCAGTCTTTTTTAGTCATACGTATGTATGTCTAGCAAGACTAAATTATTCACCTAAAAGTCCCATTTGAGATTACATGGGCCTTTATCTTGGACTATCAGTTCTGATTAATACGAGTAGAAGTTTTAGTGAAAATGTAACTACTCTGGTAAAAATAGTGATAAAAATAGCAGAAATAGTGTTACAAGGAGAGAAGATATAAAAGGTTAAATGTTTTCTTTTCCTTAGGGGAACACTGTCTACTACTATATTTCTGCCACCCCCCTCTGAAAGCCAGGTTGTTATTGGCTACTCACTAGAAGAGCTTAAAACCTTTGAACCAAATGTGCACAAAATACACACTCTCCTCATTTTCACACAGCATGCTGGAACACACAAGACACTCACATAGTTTTTTATGGAGTGTGTCTATCCACATGCATGTGACCCCGTGACATATATCCTGTGCACTAGAGTGTGAAGCATAACTGTGCCGAATGCTGAATTCGTCTTAACATGAATTAACATCCCATGTAAATAAAAAAGCCTCAGATTTAATATGATATTGTATATACTGTATGAAGAGTTGGTCAAATATCTTCCTGATTTTAACTGCAATTGAAACAAACAAACAAAAATTAACGTGCCAATGAAGACATAAAACTTTTTTTTTTTAAAGTATCAAAGTTATTCTCAATAGATACACACTGTGTAGACCACAATCTAACAATTTTCATTTTATTGAATTTATTTACTAAAATCCTCTTGTAATTTACTCAAAATGTCATTAGCTTCATTTTAAAAATGAACTTAAATAAAGCTAAATTTAAGAGGGCCGGTCAGTTTTTAGATGAATGAATGAAATCCTTTGTGATCAATGGCAGTATTCTCATTATGTTCAACACCAATTACATTTTATTAAGACCTAAACACAGGATTTCTGTTTCGGTATGAAACAAATGAAACACTTTCAGGTTTTGGTGTTTTGAATATTTCTATCGGAATTTGAGTGTAATAATTTAATTTTACGCAATGGGAAAATTTCTGTGCTGCATTGCACCACAGCAGACTGCCAGGATGGCACCAATGGTGGGAGAAAGGTGTCTACCCCAAGAACACCAGTTGTGAGCTCAGTGGAATTCGAACCAATATAACCAATAACTGATATAACCAAAACTTACATTATCATGTGTATTTTATGTTTAAAATTTATACCAGTTTGCTTAAACAAAGATAATGTACGATAATTTATTGTTTAACTTTTCAGAAGTTGTTGAAAATGAAAAAAAAACAAATAAGTTTGAATGTCTGCTGAACGAATTAAAATAACTGCTTTGAGAAGGAAATTTGAACCAATAGTTGCCCTGAAATATTAAGAATTTTTTAATGCATACGATTGTTTGAGAACTATAAACTTTGGCGTACTTCATAAAAACAGAAGAATTCAATAACAGTTCAGTGCAATAAATACACGTAGGGTTATTTGTATGTTTTCAGATAACACATACATGAGAAGGATGTTTTACTCACAAATCGAATCTGAGGTTCTGCCGTTCTTCAAAGAAGTAATCCAAAATGAATTTTCGGACGAAGTCTGGGTTTAGCGTGTTGTCAATAACTTCTGTTCTCCCAAACTAAGAAAAAAAAAAATAAAACACAATTTTGGACAAAACCCTTTACTTAAGTATTCTTTTTTATTAAAAAAGGACATTCTTTTGGTCCCAATATTTAAAGCCTCCACACACAAAAAGGTGATTTTCCACAGGCTTTCTTTAAAGTTGCAATGACTCATGTTTTATCTAATCACCTGCAGCCTTTTTCTTGGGAGACACATCAGGGGAGACGCTGGTTACAGAAGATTACAAACGGCTTTGGAGTAATGAATGCAGAGCAGCTTAAGCATTGAGTTAATGGGGGTCAGGTAGGCTCCAATTTGGTATTTAACTAGGCCTGTTAATAATGCATGTGAATGATGGGCTCCTCAGAACGATGAATAACATAAAATGATTGGGGCTGCAAGTTTTCCCCCTAATTTACATGTATGAATATTTATTGTGGTGCTAACAATTTTCTTGCATGAGACCAAACACATATTCCTGAAAAATTATGAAGGGATTAACAGAGAATTTTATTAATTACAGACAACTGGATATTAGGGACTCTTTAAGAACCTTATGAAAACTGTGTCATGCTACAATGTCCACATTGTCAGCACAAAAGTGTGTGTGAGTAAATATTACCCCTGTTTTTGGGTTGGAAAATTTCCAAATAATGTAAAAAAATGTACAAAATTCAATACTGTTTATAGAAGCTGAGAGTATAAAAAAGCCAATAAAGATTATTAAACACCTGACAAATAGGTCTACTCTAACAGTGTCCTTTTCTTAGGCCCTGTCCACACGTAGCCGTGTATTTTTGAAAACACTTATATTTTTATCCGTTTTGGCCTGCAATCCACACAAAAACTGAGGTTTTTTTCACTCAAAATTGGCATTTTTGAAAACTCTGGCCAAAGTGGAGATTTTAGAAAACTCAGTTTTTGTGTTTGCGTCTGGACGTGCGAAAACGGAGATTTGCGTTTTTATGCGTCACTACTTGCGACAAGTAATGCACATACGTCATTCGTGTGCATCTTTGTTTTACAAAAGCAGACAGTGGGCTGCATGGATCCATGCTGCAGAAATGGCGAGAGAGGTTCTCTGATTGGATAGCTCAGAACTTACGTTTACATCATTACTGCCGACTACTGGTCTGGCATGCTCATAATCCCACTCAGAAGCAAATTTTTACGGGTCCGTGTGGACGCGGCTATTTTAAAAACGGTTACGTGTGTACACGAGCGTTTTCCTAAAATGGAGGACAGCAGATATGCGTTTTCAAAAATACCCATCTACGTGTGGACATTGTCTTATTCTACTGATTCATCCAGTTTGTACCATGAATATTGGTACAAACTGGATGTAGGAGATAAAAAATGATCTTCAACACACACTGACCTCTCTCCACTCTTTGTTCCCCATGCCTTGTGTGTAGAGAACGCAAACTGCGAAAAACAAAGATACATGATGTTAATGTCGCATATAATTAACTGTGCACTTAGTAGCAACTTATAAAAGCATTTTTTTAAAATATGCTTAGTACCAAATCAGATGCTATAACAATAAATCTAATCACCATTGCATGTTAATTAGGGAGTATTTGTTTCCTGCTCTCATTTATGCGTATCTAACACAAACTCAGCAGTAAGCCTAACTCCTTTTGAAAAACATGCGCAGTCAGGATGTAGCGTCCAAGCTCCATTTTAATGACTATGACAAAGATGTCTTCAGAACAGAGTAAAACTGTAAAACAGAAAGAAAATATACACTTAACATAATGCAAAAGTATGTTTAAAGTAGCTTGTCACCATGAAAATAGGCCTACATGCGGTAATAAACATACAAACTAGCAGTAGCAAAATACACACTTCCAAGCGTCCTTTCACACAAATGAGACATTAATATTGTACTTTATGAACATATAAAACAAACTTACAGACTGTGATGTCAAAAGGGGATTAGAAAAAATAGACGAAAGGCGGTGGATAACTGGTAGCTAGCTAACTGTTATGCTAACTCACTAGCGGAAGCAAAATTGCTGACTTCTCCTCACAACTTCCTGTTTCTAGTTCAGCCTTCAAAATAAAACACAGGAAACGGCCTTCAAAATAAAAGACAGAAAACTTAAAGAATGTAATCTAACTCTGAAAATAAATATTCCGCACAATTATAAAGGGCAAGACACTCCCCGCCTGGTGTCTGTAAAGATGCCATATAAACCTAAAACATGCATTCAGTCCTTTGATTTCAGAAGAAGAATGACCTCGGTGACGGGCCGAAGGAATGTCTTTGTAGATCCATCTTTGGTCGTTTTAATCTCGATTTTTCGGACCTTTCCATCGCGTCCTGGAAAGGTTTTAGTCACAAGAGCCATGGGCCACTCATTGCGGCATGTCTGGGTGTCTTTCAGTAAAACAACATCACCTTCTTCGATGTTGGGACTTGACGTTTGCCATTTATGACGTACTTGTAGTGTATGCAGATATTCACGTTTCCAATGACTCCAGAATTGGTCTGCAAGCCTTTGTACTTGACGCCACTGTTGCTTGAACAAGTCTTTGTCGGTGAATTTCCCTGATGGAGGTGGAACACTCTGTTTCCGGGTGAGAAGCATCGCAGGGGTAAGTATTTGAGGAACCTCTGGATCAGAAGATACAGAAACCAGGGGTCTGGAATTGATGATGGATGTCACTTCTGCCATGAGAGTGCACAGGACTTCATTGGACAAGCTTGACGAGTGAATTCGCATGAGCATTGAATCTAAGATCCTCCTTGCGACTCCGATCATGCGTTCCCACGCACCACCCATATGTGAGGAGTGTGGTGGGTTGAAGTGCCATGAACATCCTTGATTGTTTGTGTACTTCTGAACGTCTGATCCCTTCAGCACTTTGTGAAACTCCAACTCTCTGCAAGCGCCGACAAAGTTGGTTCCACAGTCTGAGTGAAGCTGTTCAGAGGGGCCACGGATAGCAAAGAATCTCCTCAAGGCGTTAATGAACGACGACGTGTCCATCGCCTCTATTACCTCTATGTGGACAGCACGTGTACTCAAGCATGTGAAGAGAACGGCCCAGCGCTTGTTTTGTACAACACCTCCTCTTGTCCGTCTGGCTGTCACAAGCCAGTGTCCGAAGACGTCCACACCAGTGTATGTGAAGGGAGATGAAGTGCTCAGCCGCTCTTGAGGGAGGTCCGACATTTTTTGGTTCTCTCTTTTCCCACGGAGCTTTCGACAGGTAACACATCCATGAAGAATGCTACTTATGCGTCTTTTGCTACTGATCAACCAGAAGCCGGCAGCTCGTACAGCGCCTTCTGTAAAGGTACGGCCTTGATGTTCCACTTTGTCATGGTAGTAGCTTATGAGCAGAGTGGAGACGTGATGTTTGCCTGGCAAAACAACTGGATGTTTCTCCTGATCGCAGAGATCAGCTTGCTTCAACCGGCCTCCGATTCTCAACAATCCATCTGATCCAAGGACTGGATTGAGTTTTGACAGTGGACTTTTCTGGTTTACGTCAACTCCTTTTGAGAGGGCAGTGAACTCTTCATTAAAGCAGTCCTTTTGTACAGCAAGAAGAATCACTGAAGTTGCTTGAGATAGCTCGTCCGCTGTGCGAGGTTTGCTACACTGATGCCAGCCAGTACAATCTATAACATTTTTGTTTGTTGACTTGAAACAACGAGCTACATGGATGAGGTTTGCAACCGCTCTTTGCAATGACTTCCAAGTTGAGAATTTTTCGAATCTCTTCGGATTGAGCGACTTATCATCGTGGCTGGTAACGCAACTTGTCACTTGCGGTCTGACATCAATGTCCGACTCTGGATCAATAAGCTCAAATGTTTGTTGCTGATCACATACTGTTTGAGGCTTGTGAAGGAATGCTGGACCTGTGAACCAGTTTGTTTTGGTGAGCAGAGAGGCTTGAACGGATCTGGATGCATGGTCACTTGGGTTATGTTCTGTGGGCACATAACGCCACTGCTTTGGCTCCGTGGACTGGTGAATCCTTTGCACCCTATTGTGGACATAAACATAAAACCTCTTGGACTGGTTATGTATATATCCGAGTACCACTTTACTGTCGCAATAAAAGGTGACTGCATCCAGTGTGAGGTCGAGCTCTCGAACAATGAGTTCTGCCATTTCCACGGCTAGCACTGCTGCGCAAAGTTCCAATCTTGGGATGGTGGGCCCGTTTGCAGGTGCTAGTTTGGCTTTTCCTAAGATGAAACCTACGTGAACCTTGCCATCTTCGTCTGTGGTTTTTAGGTATGCTACCGCACCGATTGCTTTTGTGGATGCATCAGAAAAGACGCATATTTCTTTTTTGCTAGCCTTTGCAAGTGAGGTTGTAGTGTAAGCACGAGGAATGTGAAGTTGTTGCAGTTCCTGTAGAGAATCTCTCCATGTCTGCCACACACTATGTTTGTCATGAGGAAGTGGGGTATCCCATTCTGTTCCATCCAGCGTAAGTTCTCGCAATAGAGATTTTCCCTGTATGGTCACAGGAGCGACGAATCCAAGCGGATCGAAGAGGCTGTTTATAGTAGAGAGTACTCCTCGACGTGTGAACGGTTTGTCCGTGATATTCACTTGAAAGGTGAATGTGTCTGTCTTGACTTCCCAACTCAGACCAAGACTCCTCGTCGTGGGCACAGTTTCTGTTCCCAGGTAGAGATCTTGTACATCTCTTGCGTGGTCCCCTGCTGGAAATGCTTGCAGAACTTCAATGCTGTTGGACGCGATCTTGTGAAGTCTCAGATTTGACTCAGATAGTGCAGCTTGCGTTTTCTGCAGAAGAGTAATGGCTTCTTGCGCAGAGGGAGTTGAAATAAGTCCGTCGTCTACATAGAACTCACGCTCCACGAAGTGTCTCATGTCTGACCCGTATTCCAGTTCTCCACTGTTGGCTGCTCTTCTGAGGCAGTACGTTGCCACGGCTGGAGAAGGACTGTTGCCGAACACATGGACCCTCATCCTGTATTCAACAATGTTCTTGGTGGGATCGTTATCTTGAAACCACAGGAAACGTAAGTAGTCTCTATGGTCTTCCCTTACAATGAAACAATGAAACATCTGTTCAATGTCCGCCATTACAGCTACTCTCTCTCTCCTGAACCGAATGAGTACGCCTAGCAGGCTGTTATTCAGGTCTGGTCCAGTGAGAAGAACGTTGTTGAGTGAAATACCGTTGTATTGTGCGCTGGAATCAAACACGACTCTGATTTGATCAGGTTTTCTGGGGTGATAGATTCCGAACGATGGCAAATACCAGCACTCGTGTCCTTCCGGCAGAGGTGGCGCTGGTTCTGCGTGACTGTTGTCAAAGATCTTCTGCATGAAAGCGACAAACTGTTCTTTCATCTTTGGCTTGCGCTCTAGCGTACGCAGCAGTGAGGAGAGACGTGTCATAGCTAGGTCTCGATTGTTTGGCAAAGGTGGTCTTGGAGACTTGAAAGGAAGGGGGGCGACCCAACTGTTGGATTCATCCTGAAAAACTTGTTCATCCATGACTTTGATAAACTGTTCGTCCTCTACAGAGAAGGCACGTTTCTCGTCATTTGCAGTTCTAGCAAAAACAGTGAGCCCGAGGGAGTCAGCGTCCATGTGCAAGCGACCGTTTCTGTGTCCGTTTGTTTGGCTTGGACTGATTACTTGGTTAAGATGGACGTGACTTGTGCATGGCTGAAAAAGTGTTGGTCTGCCATCTCCCAGTATGTTTGTTTTGTAGCTGTGAACTGTGGGCTTATGGACTTTTCCCAAACACACATCACCGACCAACACCCATCCAAGGTCAAGTCTTTGAGCAAATGGTGTATCTCCAGGGCCATTTATCTGTTGTCTCACTTTATGTGCGCGAAGAATGTCACGACCCAGAAGTAGAAGGATCTGAGCATCATTGTCCAGAGGTGGGATTTCTATGGCGAGATCCTTGAGATGGCGGTGGTGGAAGGCAGCCTCAGGTGTTGGTATTTCCTCACGATTGTCCGGTAAGTCCTCACATTCAATCAGTTCTGGGAGTGAAAAGCTTATTCCGCCTTTAATTGCTTCAATCTGAAATCCAGTTGCTCTTCTGCCAGATGTTGTGGTCAGTCCAGTACACGTTCTCAGAGTGTATGGATAAGTGATGGCTTCGATTTTGAAAACATCGAAAAACTGCGACCTGGCTAGAGACTTGTTGCTCTGATCGTCGAGCATTGCATACATTTTCACTGCTTCATGTGGGTGGTTCTTTGGGTAAACCTTGACAAGACAGATCTTCGCGCAAGATTTTGACTTCAGAGCGTCTCCGCAAACCTCGGTACAGAGAGGACTGACTACTGAATTTGCCTCTTTTTCTTGCTCCCCGCCGTTATCTTGTGGGGGGTTTGACTCTTTGTTCGCCCATTTAGGCGGACCAGGGTGAAGGGCCGATATGTGACTTTCACTGTTACACTCATCACATTTCACCGTGGCTTTGCAATCCCGGGCGAGATGAGAATAAGATGAACAACATTTGAAGCAGATGCCTTGTTCTTTTAGATAAGCCTTTCTGTCTTCGAGAGTCTTAAGTCTGAATCCTCGACATTTCTTTAGGGGGTGGGGCTTCTTGTGGATAGGGCACTGCTTGACTAAATCGTCTTTAGAAGGCACTTCCGTTGGACTTTCGTCGTTTGTCACCTTGGTCTTGTGCACCGAAACCGCACCTCTTGGACTAACTCGCCTCTGCACAACCTGTTCTGAACGAACGTTGTTTCCAGAATATGAAAAGCTGGGATCGTTCCTTATTTTAGCTTGGTAGCAGACGAAAGAGGTGAAATATGAGAATGGTGGATAACTGACTCGAGACGTTTCTTTGTACTTAGATCCCTGGTTGAGCCACTTTTCCTGTAGGCTGTATGGCAACTTCTCCACAATTGGCTTTATACCACGTGCGGTATCCAGATATGACAAGCCTGACAAGTATCCATCTTCTTTAGCTGCGAGCACCTCGTTTAGTAGATCTCCGAGCTCTCTCAACTTGTAGTTTTCTTTATTAGAGATCTTTGGAAAATTATCAAGCTTCGAGAAGAGAGCACTCTCGATGACTTCTGGAGCACCGTAGCAATCATCGAGCCTTTCCCACGCTGTTTGTAATGCGGCGGCTGGATTGGCTATATTGACCGCTCTGAGACGTTTGACGTGTTCACTTGATTCTTTTCCCAGCCACTTCAAGAGCAAATCCAACTGTTCACTCGCAGACAGATCCACGTCTCTGATCGTGTTGAAAAACGAGGACTTCCACGCCCTATATGTTTCGGGCCGGTCATCAAAACGTGATAGGCCAGTGCATACGAGTTCTTTACGAGCTAAATATTTTGCCATATCCATCATTACTGAAGATTCTGCTCTACGTGTGTGGGATGTGTCCGCGTAGTTTGGAAAGCTTGACTTGGGTTTAAACTCTGTCTTTACACTGCTTTGAGTGGGGTTTTTAGTGTGCTGTTGTGGAGACGGATGATAGTTGAGCGCCATCTGGTGGGGGTGAGAGGGTACTGTCCTTTGTGGACTTTGAGATGATGCTGACCAGGAATCTATCACAACATAGTCCTGTGCTCTGAAGATGTGTGGTGTTGGGGGGTTATACTGGGGCTCAATACATTGCTCTGGGGTGTCCTGACGGTAGACTGGAGCAGGCCTGTCGTCAAGGTGACCATTTTGTTGTTCGACGTAATGGCTTACACGTTCATGTGTATTTTGGGCTGGAACAGGGGAGCTTCTCGTGCTACGGGTTTCTCCGTCCTCTAGATCTGCTGCTGCTTCCAGTGCTTCTGCTTTGGCGTTAGCGGCTGCAGCCTCTCTTTCATATTGTAAAGCTTCCAGATCGGCCTCCAGATCGGCTACCAATTTGGCTTTTTCAGCTTCCAATTTGGCTTTTTCAGCTTTTATGGCTTTTTCTTTTTTAGCGAATGCTACACGAGCGCGAGCGGCTTCAGCATCTGCTCTGGCTTTAGCTGCTGCGGTGCTCACAGATGAACGATTGGAACTGGAGCTTCTGAAAGTCTTCACTGACCCGCCATCTTGGGAGTTATTGTTGGGTCTAGAATACTGAGTAGGCTCCGGAGTGAATTCCTGATTTACTTCGTCCATGTTTGATTATGTGCCGTGCTGTCCTATTTTGTTATCCGATTGCGTAAGGTCTCTTTATTTTTTCAAGTCCTTTTTACTGTTACAGTCTTTTTACTGTAACAGTCCTTTTTTCTTCTAAAGTCCTTTTACAAAAAGTCTTTTTACTTTCCTGCTCTCATTTATGCGTATCTAACACAAACTCAGCAGTAAGCCTAACTCCTTTTGAAAAACATGCGCAGTCAGGATGTAGCGTCCAAGCTCCATTTTAATGACTATGACAAAGATGTCTTCAGAACAGAGTAAAACTGTAAAACAGAAAGAAAATATACACTTAACATAATGCAAAAGTATGTTTAAAGTAGCTTGTCACCATGAAAATAGGCCTACATGCGGTAATAAACATACAAACTAGCAGTAGCAAAATACACACTTCCAAGCGTCCTTTCACACAAATGAGACATTAATATTGTACTTTATGAACATATAAAACAAACTTACAGACTGTGATGTCAAAAGGGGATTAGAAAAAAATAGACGAAAGGCGGTGGATAACTGGTAGCTAGCTAACTGTTATGCTAACTCACTAGCGGAAGCAAAATTGCTGACTTCTCCTCACAACTTCCTGTTTCTAGTTCAGCCTTCAAAATAAAACACAGGAAACGGCCTTCAAAATAAAAGACAGAAAACTTAAAGAATGTAATCTAACTCTGAAAATAAATATTCCGCACAATTATAAAGGGCAAGACAATTTGCTACAGTGAAGCTAATTAACAGAGAAGTGGAAGAAAGAATAGTGGCTCAGAAAGGACTGATTATTTGAAATGTCAGTATTTTATGATTACATTAGAATAAGACTAATGAGCCCTGAATACAGGAATTATATAAAACATAAAAGGAGCACACAGTTTTAGTCCTGGATGCAGTATGTATGCATTAAACCTACATCTTCACAAACTGAAAGTGATCATTTGAGGTTATTAGGCAAAACAAGGCAGTTTGCAAAAAAGCTTTAGTGCACTTTATTTTTGCTGGGCTTTGATGTTCTTTCCTGGTAAATGATAGATGGATATACGGATCTGCTAGTGAATTAGTTCCACTTGATGTGAATGACATGGACAGGTAATATTTGAAAAGCCAGCTAGATTTTAGGCCAGTAAAAGATGAGAAATGTGGATATTTTTTTATCCGTTTCTACCAGACACCTTTGAAGTTTTGATATAGATCAGTGCCCTTTGATTTTATAGATGTATAGATACATCACAAAGTCTTACTGTGAGGTAATAACGTATTTCATCATTTCTAAAAACCTCAACACTCCTCCAATCTTGAAAATGTTATCCTCTTTCCATCTACCAACCAGGTTCATGTCAACAAGCAGAAGTCACCATATCGCGATGATTGGAATTGGAAATTGGCATAAAAACAATGCCCCAAAGCGCATTTAAAAACTTGGCTTCCTTTTCCACCTGTTACTGTCACCCTCACACTGTTTCTGTCAATGTCATCATCATCATTGAGTTGAGTAAATTTTGTTCCACACACTCCTGTAAATATGCCAGTACATGGTTTTACAAAGCTGTGTTTGTATGTACAGCATGTACTGTACGTCTATATTCATGAGCCATTATTGTTGAAATACATATAATTTTATTTCAAAATACAACTTTGTTTATGGTCTATGGTCACCAGTGGTAACTGAAAAGCAAAATCACGGCAACAAGTGGTCAAAATGAGCTTCCTCCATAGGGTGGCTGGGCTCTCACTCAGAGATAGAGTGAGGAGTTCTGCCATCTGGGAGGAGCTTGGAGCGGAGCCGCTGCTCCTCTGGGTTGAGAGAAGCTAGATAGGGTGGTTCAAGCATCTGCTTACGCCAAACACCTCACTGGTGAGGTGTCTTGGGCACATCTCACCTTAAGGAGTTGCAAAGGCAGACCCCAGACCTGCTGGAGAAACTATGTCTAACAGCTGGACGGGGAACACCTCAGAAACCTCCCAGGTGAGTTGGAGGATACAGCCGGGGTGAGAGAAGCCTGGTTTGCCCATCTGAGGATGTTGTCCTGATGACCCGGCTCCAGATGAGCGGAAGACAACGGAACTATGTTTTATTCTTTTGTGAATAGGTAGAGGATTAAACTGCTTTCAAATACTTTACTTGTATGGGTTTTGTTCATATAACAAAAAATATTCAGTTGCTTTTCTCTTTTTACTTAAAAAGTACTCATAGTCTAATGTTTTACTCCCCAAACATTAGACTTTGTGCAGGTTATTTTTCCACAGTGAGCAGCTCTTTGTTTTGGTCACACAAACAGTGCTTTATCTCTGAAAAATTTCTTTAATTAGAGGTGGAAAACATCTACGGGGCATTGATAAACAGGAAATACCTTCAGAGCAATCAGCAGTTAGTGATACCCTAGTCACAGTTACAGAGGTAAAATAGGTCATGTTGTGGATGCCAAGCAAAGATGGGGTACGACATAATATATTATATTACGTATGTACACTAATATACTTATTCTATATGGTAAGCTGTATGTATACTCATGTAAGACATCTTTAGATACAAATCCTTTTTTAAACTATACAAAATTTTAAAAAACAGTGAAACTTACTTGGATCTGATTTGGAGAAGGTGTCCCTGTCCAACAAATTTCTGTAAAGGCACAAAGACAAAACAACAACACAAAGTTAAATACAGAACAAAGTTGTCATGGTGAGAAAAGATTTGTCATTGAAATGTAGGCAGTGAATGCAAGTAAACACATCTATTTCTGTTTTCCTCTAGCCATGAGTTGCCATGTTATCTCTCAATCTGCATTCCTGCAAATCTGTGATAGTCTTCTAAAATGTGCAGAGATGTAAAAGATACAAAGAGTTTTGAATAGCTTGCAGTGTTATACCATACTCAGACTTTTATCATTCTTTATTTCATGCTTCACAAATGTTGAGTAAAAACTCTCTGATGGGTGATGTGTTTTTCCATCGCTGAGTTTAAAGGAAGCAGGGCGTTAGGGAAAATCACCAAGAATTTATTTTGTGCTGAGAGTCAAGTAGCATGAAACAATAGTAACATGCTAGCTCATCATTGAGAGGTAAATAAGGTGATGAATGAGACACATAATATGATTGTTTAAAAACACTGTACGTACTAAATATATTCTAGAAATATCAAGCCAGTGTTTCATCCGGGTGAACCAGGTTCGAGTCCCCCTGGGGCTACGCATAATCCATCACGAAAAAAAGAAACACAGAAATATCAACCCAGTGTTTTTGGAAAATGATTGTGTCGCTCTTTGAATACAACAATACAGGGGGAGATGGTGGCTCAATGATTAGAGCGTTTGCCCGTGAACTGGAAGTCAACCCGAAGTTCCCGGGTTTGCATCCCACTGAGTTCACGTCTAGGGTCCTTGGAGACGACACCTAACCCCTCGTTTCTCCTACCATTGGCGCAGTCATAGGTGGCAGCCTGCTGCGGTGAAATGCAGCACATAAATTTCCCAGTGAGGGATTAATAAAGTATATTAAAATATTTTTTAAAAATACCAACACAATGTGTTTGTATTGTTTTTGATAGACAAAGTTTTTCCTCCCAAGTGCACACTGACCCCTTCTACATCTACACATTAATCCATCGCAGATGTTTACATGTCCAAAAACTCATTCAGTTCATTTTCTTGTCTCCTCACAATAATCATAGCTTGACTGATGCCTGGAAACACACCCTCTGGAACACAAAGAACATTAAGCACTCATAAATAAAACTGGCTGAATTCAGGGTCGAGCCGAAAAAAATCTAATCACCCTGCACACCATTAATCTTTGCCCATCTTTTGACTATGCAGTTTCATAATGACGGTGCAGTAAATATGTCATTAGAATTACAATATCTAAACAAAGTCACTTTAATTATTCCTACTGCACTTTCAGAGAAGAAAAAACAAACTAAAAAAGACATGAGAAATGATGATTTAGTGAAAACCAATGTGCAGTGAGTGTGTCTCCATATTTGCTTTCCACTCTTTTAAAGATACAATTTTAAGTAGGTTTCATATAATGATGCAAAAAGGTGAAGAAGTATTTAATAATCTGAACAACACGTTACATGCAACCATTGCTAAATTAATGTCTAACTATGACTTGATTTATAGAATTAAAGTAATTTCATTTTCCAGACTGCTCATCCATCACAGGTTCATGGAGGCCAACCCTGACTAGTTAGTTGGCAGGGTACTCGCTATACAGGTCACAACCCATGCACACCTCCACACAGACACATACAACCACTCACACATGTATTCCATGGGATTTGTGTGTTTTCATTAAAATACCTACCTCCTACAATCCAATATTAACTAACACAACTAATTCCTCTGTGTCATCAACATAAAAGAGCGGTTAATTCGCTCTGGGTGCCCTGTTCCATATCCAGAAACCTTTAATTACATCAGCGTATATCTGTCCGTTTATATTTCGATTTTATAACACCTTTACCATTTCTGACAGAAGGGATTAAAGTGGGCTATTTGACACATACAGATTATCCAATCATACTGGGTAAAGCCTGAATGTCGAGGACAGCCACACCAAAGTGCCATGAAAAAGATGCAACCATTACACTAAATTAAATGTACAATTGCATGAGTGAAGTTAAAATGAACAGAATACAATCCGAGTTTCAATTTGAAATGAAAAAAATACATCGTCAGAGAGTATTGACTTCGTAAATGTGGTTAAAAGTCCTTTTTTATGCAAGAAAATGCAAACATGACCCTCCCAGTGTTTGCCTTTGCTGACTGGGTTTGTGCGAGTAATACTGGTTCATTTCTAGGTCAATTAAATATAGCAGAGTGGTTGTAAGTCACCTTGCATCACAAGGGGTCTTTGTCCCCTTTCATTTTTTATCTAGACAGCCCATAAAAAATAGATAACTGGAGTGGAAATGAAAGTAACCCACCATTCTAGACATTTTTGCAACACCATCAACCTTTTTGTTTAAGTTCAACTTTGTCCTGTTTCTTGTTTTAAATCTTAGATTCATCTCTGTTTGTTGCAAGAGGATGTAAAGTGCTATATTTTGCGTTCTCTATAATTGTCTTTTCATGGAGAATGCCAGAACTTCACAGCCGAGTTCCATACAAAGAATCTTGAAAGGTTTACCCTGCACAATGACAGGCTCTTGCAGCTTGCAATGCACCTGTTACAAACACCACCTCATGTTGGGTGCATCCTCCATGCTGACATCTAAAATTTATACAAACAAGCCAGAAGCTCCCCACCTTGCCCATGACTAAATTACAAGCTGGAGTCTTTCCACAACTCTGCTAAGCGGCACAGTGAAACACTTTAACCCAGCGGCATGTTGAGTTCTGTCAAAAAAAAAAAAAAAAGTCTATTTTTAAAAAAGTGTAGTGTTATTATTTTCACTCTCTGAAAAGTTTATTTTTCTTCTAAAATGTGAGGTGGTAGTATTATGGTATCCACAAACACAGTTTTGAAGACATTGTTTGAAGTAGCTTTACACTTAAGTAGCTGAGGCAACTATGTGAATCTACGTCTCCAGAGGTTAGTAGTGTTTCTTCCCCGCAGTTAGGAATAAAGTGAGAAACACTAGTTAAAAATTTTACTTTCCCTGTTTGAGAGGAAATGTGATGTTTCACGGTGTGTGACTGGCTACTGCTCAAAGCACATCACACATGGTGGCACTCCAAAATGGGCTCCTGGGCTCCCCCTCCGCGTGTACGAGAGCGTGCGTTTCTGTACGTGCGAGCGCAACATGTTTTCAGGATTTCCACTTCAGAGGATAATGTGAATGACTCATAGCTCTGTCTCTTTTTCTCTGACTCTTGCTTTCTTTTCATCCAGAGGCAGGCAGCGGAAAGCTTAAAGCCTCCATCCGAGTCACACAAAGGTCTGCGGGGATGACAGTACTGGACCGAAATAGCCTTTTTTTTTTTTAACATCATCTGAAAAACCAAATTACAGTATGATGATGTCTGATTATTAAACCTAAAAACTTTTTTCTCTATTGTTTTATCATTTTTTTTACCACAAAAATATTCTTAAAGGCAGGGATGTTATGCTAAAAGCAACTATTTGGAGGTTTTTATCCTGTTTGAATGTTATTCCCTCATCAAAAACGTGCCTAAATTAGTTTTCTATTTCATTCATATATGTTTGAGATCATTTCAAATAGTAAATTAGTATTAAATGTACATAAAAGCATTGAATACGTTTGAACTGCAGTTTATTATTGGAGATGGATTTTGTTCTCTGCCACGCCCACATTCTGATGTAAGCAGGAAGGGTTTTTGCAGCATACATGTGCTTGGCTCCGTCTCCTTGACAACAAAAGCCTTTCTGTATAAATGCACTGAAAGAATTTAGAAGAATATGCACTAGTTTTGCTAAGTGGATGCACTTTACACAGTAATTTAATCACAGAACTCATATTTCCCTTCAGGGATTAATAAGTATATTCAATTCAATCACGGCCTTAAACAATATTTACGCTGTGTGTGTACACACCCAGGCAGGACTAAGTAGTATCGAGAGGATGGGGGAATTTGCCAAGCCAAAAAAAGTTTGTTTTTTTCACTCAACTTTGCTGAATTACAAATACGCAATTCTTTATTTATCTGAATTGGGTCAAACAAACGTCTGCATTTTTAGATAAAAAGTTTTCTCCAGTCATCTGTTGAGTGTTTTTTGGATGGCTTTCCTAAACTTTTGGAGTTCCAACATCCCAAAGTATCAAATTGTATCAACTTGAGTGACACTTTTCACATCTTTGTTGTGTATCTTCAAAGCAAAACTTCATTTAAAATGCCGTGTATACACGCACACACACAACTCCGTGATAACCAAGCTCATAGGCACATATGACAGTACTGATCTCTGGTCCCTGTCAAATCATGCTTTCTCCGCACTGTAGACAAACTAAAGCATCCTGCGATCCTCGCCATGCTTCTGAGCCTGCTCTACTGACAGCTATCAGTCACTAAAACAGGAAGTGAAAAGTGATGCAAGGCAGTTCTCATTTGCAGTTCTCAATTTTTGGTTTGTAAAATCTGAAAAAATATGTAAAGTGACACAGAGATAGAGAGATGCTGTAACGGTATCTTCGGCTAAAACTCTAATTATAAGAAATGTCTGACAGAGCTCAGATATGAGGTTTGGGGACCGCAAAGGGAGTGCGCTTTGTCTCCCATGCGCACACAGACTCAGGAGATGCGTCTCTTCTCCTTTGCTCATAGGGGTGAGCTGTGTGGCAGCGTGAGCATGGGAATAGTTACTATGACAACTGCTGACAGCCAATTGGGGCCATTTGACTGACTTGATTGACAGTTGCTGTGTGTGTGTTTTCTTTTTCCAGCCAGCTTGACAAGCAAGGAATGCCATCGGTGCAAAGGTATTTGGGGTTTCACCTTTCAGTTGTTTTTGTTTTTCTGGTTCATCCTCTCTGGTATTAGCCTTTTGTTTCATTCCCAGTTTTTCTTAATCTCTCCAAAGTTCTTTTCCATCTTCGTTTCATTTCCTTTTTCCATACTTTTTCAATTTATTAGTACATTTATACCACCTTGTAGGAAGGCTTGAGAGGGAATGTCACTGACGGCGTTACCTTGACAACATATCAGCCATATAACCCTCGGGACCCTCGAAAGCCTCTCCTATGCAACAGAAATAAATTGGGTTTTTAGCCCAGTGGATGAGAGAAGAGAGGAGACAAGTGGAAGCATAAAAGTGAAAATGAACATTACAGTGAAAAAAAACGCAAGAAAGGTGTGACATGAAATAGCTGTGCTGTGAGAAGCCGTTCCAAACCTCATGTGACCTGAAAGAGAAAGCCTTGCTTTGTGTTTTGAGCTGTCTTAATCGGTTGGGGGTTTTTTTCAGTGATTTTGACTCCATTTATAAAGAAATCAGAAAATAAAGTGTAGTTTGAAAAAAGATGGACAGAAAAAAAATAATAATAGGTCTTTGGGATACACTGTATATTTTATGAGTTTTGCTACTTAAAAATTGGTTTGGTAATAAATGGATGAGAAGTACATCAAACTCTGTCTTCCAATCACATGGTCTTGTTTTTACCAAACTTTAGACCAGGGTTCCCAACCTTTTCTGCGCCACGGACCGGTTTAGTGACTGACAATACTTTCACGGACCGGTCTAAAGGTGTAGCAGAAAAACTAAAAAAGACCAACCTGAAAAACTGGCATTTTTTTAATCAATAATAATAAACTTAAATCCATTTTGTCTTCAGGAGAAATTTTATCAGCATTATAACCTGGAAACGTTCTCTCTACTCTAAAGCTCTCTGGTTGCTATGGTGATGGGAAAAAATATCCTCAAAACATAAGATATTATTATTTTTATCACAAAAACAAAGTGAATAAAAATATCAGTTAAGCTCCTAATAGTAAGACTAGATCAATCAGAGTTCTGAGTTTGTTTTACTGGAACCAGACAGTCCCATCTTGGCCTGAAACCTGAAGAGTGTTTCCAAGGTCCAGTCTGCTTCGTATCTCTGTAACTCCCCTTAGCAAAGAAGCTTCCTATAGATCTTTGTTTATTACTCATTTTGCTAGTTTACGGGTTTAAATTAACAGGATGATGCGTCAAAGTAAGACATTGATGGATGTAATGACAAAAATCCAGCGACTTCAAACATCATTATGGCTCGAATGATAAACCAAATGGAGATACTAGAAGTTATTTTCTGTGCGGACCAGTACCACATGACCCACAGACAGATACCGATTCGTAGTCTGGTGGTAGGGGACGACAGCTTTAGACAATCATCTTCTTTAATTCAAGCTACCAAATGACTTTGAGGCGCATTTATTGACTTGTAGTTAATCTTTTTTTTTGCAAATGAGTCCTACATAGACCACGTAGTTACGGTATACGAAGGCTTTCTTATCCAGCAAACACTGTCAAACTAGATAGCCCCAATTTAACCATTACCTTTACAGCATTGTATATTTTTTTACAGGACTTCTGAAAAACCAGTAACTCTGACTTAGATTAGCAGTATTGAAAACAAGTGCATGGACTTCTGAATTTCCTCTGTAATGATACTTACATTAATTATTTTTTAACATCAGCACAAACTAGCTTGCCTAATTTAGGTAACAAGAATGCATCCACCAACTTAAAATAATCTCCAATTAAAGCCACTATGATTTTCACAGGAGCCACACACCTTCCAAAGCATACACGGACCTCCATATTTCTGATATTTCAGAAGTTTTCCCAATAGAACTATTTTGTATACAATAAAAATTATATTTATAACAAATTCTTTTTTTTATTACACAATGTTACATCATTTCACCAAGAGGGTTATTTTTTTTTAAAGATAAACACATTCCACCTTCAAACCAAAGCAACAAAAGAAGCATATTTCTTTCTGAAAGGGATACTTCTTTTTACTAAACCTCTGTATAAGATGAATCAGTGCGGTTAGGATTCGACAGACTTTCTTGGTCAGTAATCCACAAAGTCTTTCATTTACAAGGTGAAGTGACAGCACGGTAATTGGTTAGTTTGCAAATGCCTGAAGGCTAACAGACAGGTGAAGCACTTCCTAAGTTAATTAAACTGCTCTGCATTTCATCTATGTAACATATTGAATGAATGTTCACACTGCAAAGCTGGTTTGAATTAGTTTGATCAGACGTTTATCAGAAATTGTAAGAATATAAAGTCTACAGTATTTATGCAGTAATATTGATTTAACACCTTTTGAAAGAAAATTCTGGATGAAAAAAACTCCTCTTAATTTACCATTATTTTCCTTGTCTCATTGTTATTATTATAATGATATATTATTATATTATGTACAATATTATATATTGTAATACATTGTAATATATTAGTATTATTATCATAATTATTTTCAAGAATCCCAAAGTGCTCTTCTGCAAACCTCCCCAGACATTCTCACATTATCTCAATACTTTCACAATCGATACACACTTTTTCTCATTCATACAGACGATATTCTTTTTTTACATGTGCAAGAAGAGGGGATTTTCTCTACTGGGTTGAAGCCCCCAGCGTGCACTTTCTTCTAATTGTCATCTTTCCCATCCAATGTTACCTCTAAGCTGCGCGCCTGCGCACTACTCGCAGATTAATAACGCACAACAAAACCCATGCAGCGCACAAAATAAAACTAAATTTAAACTCGATATCAGAAAATGAGACTGAGCTCCGGCGCATGTCTTTTTTTTTTTTTCATTCTGAATCAAATTGCTTCAAACTGCTGCTTCAGAGTTTGGTTCATTGCTCCTGCTGATGTCACAAGAGTAAACATTTTTGCTCCGCCCCTTTCTACTCAAAAAGCTTGTGTGTTTGCTCAGACACATAAAAAATTAGAGGGAACATTGTCCCCATCCATACCTTTTCTCTCTCTCCCCATCTCGTGAGTTTGACCGTGACCTAAATCCGCTTTGTGGAGACTACACAAACTGACTGAACTAGATAGATGCACACGTGGAGATACACACGGGATCACATGAAGCAATCCCTGCACAGTCCAGTGATTTTACAGTCTACCTATTCATGATGACCATTACATCATGTATGCACCCAGACACACTAACACACACTAAAGCAGTAGTTATTCACCAACACGTCACTGAATATCTGTTTGACTGGCCAAATAATGAGCATGAGGTGATGACATCATGGCATTAAGCATGGAAAAAATAAATGAAAAAAAATGGAGAAGGATTAGCTTAAGCAAATTCAAACGTATTGCTATCTTGCTTAACAACAATCTATTTTCTCATAGAGCACATTTCTAATGTTCTCCTTAGTAATAACACGTATTTAATAAAAAATAAATAAATAAATTCTTGACTGTGTCTGGCTTGACTTTTAATAAAAATGTCTGATTGTGGAACCTGCTGAGCAAATTTTTATATTTAGATTTATTCCCAATCCAATTAAAAAAAAAAAAAATCAGGTGTAACCAGGTGTAAATGCAAATGAAAAAAAGAAAAGCTAAACTATTTTGAGGTGTATTAAAAATGTCAGTAATTAACACATTAATTTATTTTAAAGATAGAGCAAAAACATGATCTGAAAAATAAGGGGGAAAAAAACTTATTTCAGAGTATTTGCTCTGGGTGTGTGAAAGGTCTACATGTCTAGTAACTGACTGGGAATATTCTTGGAAACATGTAGGGCGAGAAGAAACAACTGGGCATGCTCAGACGATCTCAACAGGTCGCTGAGCACAGCGTTACAGGTGCCAGAGTAGCTGCGCTCTTTTCCCTCCCCCTCTCTTCACCGATCCATCCAATTTTGTGCAATTGTAACGCTGCATGAAGAAAAACACACGCTTACACAACTACGCCCCTTAAAAATAGGGTCTCACACACACATTTATTGAAGAGGAGCCTCAGCAGCTTGAATTTTTCTTCCTCTCTAAGAGATCTACCCTAATTCTTCTTGACAAGGGCTGGGAGAGCCAAGAGAACATCTCAGCGCACACACACACACAAACATGTGGAAATATGCCACGCCACTATCCATTTACACACAGGCATTGGCAAGGAAATACACATCATTCAGGCCCAATACACACATGTGTAAACTGGTGGCATTTTACCTTAATTGCCTTTGTCAGCGCTTTCAGAGCAGTTTAGCCCAGCTCGGCTAGTTTTCTCTCCATCAACGCATGTCACGAAATTTTGTACGAGTGTTACCGCTAAATAAAGACGAGGGTCAAACGTTTAAACGAGAAGCATTAACAATGAGATTTTTTTTTGCTTCATCTCAGACATTACAGGCAAAAAAAATTATGCAAAACACTTAGGAGTGCACATATTTAACCCACAAGTACCGTGGCCTTCTTATCACAGAGAGGATGAGTATGTGCATGAGATAGAAATACAGAGATATGCTTGGATGTGCTGACTGAGGCTGGAGGCTTCTAAGAGGGAAGACAGACGGGGAGGGAGACAGCATCCCCCTGGAGGAATTCAGGCTGCTTCTGTGCTATGTGACCCGGATGGAGATGACTTCATCAGGGAGGCTAGTTTCTCCGTTTTGCTCTACTGTACTTTTATATTGTGTCAAAAGGTTCATTGACTCAACAATGTAAAAACAATGTTATCACATAAAGTCAACTTTTAAACCACCTTTTTTTAATATATTCCATAAAAAACAACCTTCTGTATGAACTGAAGCTATAAGACCTTTATCAAAAACTGAATTGTGTTTGTGAGTGTACACATGCTTTTTCCACCATCATGCATGTGCGCAATTGGAAATCCATTTAAGTATCATCTTACACGAAGGTAAAGTACTCCGAAAAACCCTCTGCCCTAGATTTTAGATGGATCAATTTGCTCACGAGAATCTTAGAAGGGCTGTCAAAAAAGCTACTAGTGGCTACTTTTCTGGTGGTTTATTTAAAAATGTTTGAAAAAAATTACCACAATTCACTATATGGGAGTTAATGGTACGATGAACATTTACATGATCACTAAAAAATAGTCTTTATATAATTTTACACAATCTGGACGGTATTGTACAAGAAAACTGGTGTAAACAGTAATATGTGATGAAAAGTTCCGGGGTTAAAATGCTGAAAATAGATACAGCAACTGTCGTTCAATAAAACTACCTAACGAACCGAAATACTTCATTCACTGTGTTTTAATCTAAGAGGTCCCAACTTAGAATTTGCAAACCACACAATTCGCATAAATGAGCAAAGAAAAACATGTATTTTTTTTATGCATAGTGAGTAAGAAAACAAAAACGACTGAAAACTAACATGGATGAAAATATCAATCTTCTTTGAGACGCATGGAACTTGCAATTGAAATCAACAAGTAGATTTCATGGGTTGTTTTGGTCAATTTTAAGGTTCATGTAGTGTAAAAAAGAGCTTCAGCTTATTCTTTGACGACAGCCATGGCAACCAAACACTGCAACCCTCTATAGTGTTCTTCTTCTCTGCCTCTCTGCAGCATGCGTTGGTCCACATATATTTTAGAAAATGAATGATTCTTAACAGAAAAATTATGGATTTTAGTCTTAATGCTCACATTCCACTAGACATAAAAACTAAAGGTGCACACTCTTTATTGACACTGTTAATTATTATGACTAATAATGTTCTGTTGCCTACATCGTTCAATAGCGAAAAAGGTGTTCTATATGTCATTATGACTTGGTTACATTAAATTGTAATCTGTAGTGAGAGGAGGAAAGAGATGGAGGAAAAGCTGGAGAGGTGGAGGTTTGCACTAGAAAGAAGAGGAATGAAGATTAGTCAGAGTAAGATAGAGTACATGTGTGTGAATGAGAGGGACCCAAATGGAAAAGTGAGGTTACAGGGAGAAGAGATAAAGAAGGTGGAAGGTTTTGAGTACTTAGGATCAACAGTCCAGAGAAATGGAGAGTGTGGAAAAGAGATGAAGAAGCGTGTGCAGGCAGGCTGGAATGGGTGGAGAAAAGTATCAGGTGTATTGTGTGATAGAAGAGTTTCAGCTAAATTGAAAGGTAAAGTGTACAAAACCGTTGTGAGATCGGCCATGCTGTTTGGTCTAGAAACAGTAGCACAGAGAAAAAGACAGGAAACAGAGATGGAGGTAGCAGAGATAAAGATGCTGAGGATCTCTCTGGGAGTGACCAGGATGGATAGGAACAGCACATGTTAGAGGTTTTGAAGATAAAGTCAGAGAGGCCAGACTGAGATGGTTTGAACATGTGCAGAGGAGAGAAAAAGAGAGAGAGAAAGAGAGAGAGAGAGAGAGAGACAGAGAGATTGATTTTTAACAGACCTTTATTTGCCTGTAAAAAACATTCTACAACTAGTATTTGCGTTTACACAAAACCCGAAAGATAGAGAGAGTACATCGGCAGAAGGATTCTAGGTTTGGAACAACCAGGAAAGAGGTCTAGAGGAAAACCATGGAGGAGTTTCATGGGTACAGTGAAGGAAGACATGAAGATACAGTAGTTGGTGTGACCGAAGAGGATTCAGCAGATAGGGTTAGATGGAAGAAACTGACTTGCTGTGGTGACGCCTGAAGGGAAATGCTGAAAGACGAAGAAGAATAAAATAATAATAATAAATTCAAATGTAATATGTTACAATTAAAATACTTTTACTGTACATTGGATTTTGTTAACTACAATGTTTATAAAATGCACAACATAAATTCTTTCAATATTTAACATCAGACTGGCGACCTGTTGGGGGTGTATCCTGCCTCTTGCCTGAAATTATTGGGATAGGCTCCAGTATCCCCCGCTACGCTGCTAGGGATAAGCAGTTCAGAAGACAAAACAAAACTTCTTTAATGTCGGTTGATCTTTTTGTCTTGGAAATTTTGTCAGTTATTTGCTTGCCGAAACTGAGTTGGCAGCTCTGCTCTAGGCCGTTTAGAAAGACTGTGCGATTGATTAACTAGGAACAAATAAGACTGGAAATAAACACAGCACTAAGTTTATGCTTCGAATTCGCAATGCACATTACCTTTTTCGTTTTCCCACTAAAATATTGTTTTTTTTAAAAAAATCCATGTTTTTTAGATCTAAAGAAGTAAACGAAATGTAATTAAATACAAGAGCACCGTGGAAAATTTTAAATATGCTCATCTAATTGATGATGATGATATTATTTAATTCCCACTTTCAAATGATAAATAATCTAAACAGCTTAAAATGTGTCACAGAATATCTTGTTTTCACAAAACAACCACTTAAAAACATCCATTATATCCACAGTAACTATTCATTACAGAAAAAGAAATGAGGTAATCCTAAAGTTCAACGTTTGCTTGCTTTGCAGTTCGAGATGTAAAAGTGTGTGTCCTTGAGTCAGCCTTTTATCTCCTGCCTTTCAAAATAACACCACAGTTGTCTAACCTTGAAGAGTCAGACCATCATGTATTCCCCCTCTATTTCCTGAGTGTACCCGTAGTAGCAGAAATCTGTACCTGTGCTTTCTATGTGACCCTGCCGGAGGCACCTCTTTCTTCTCTATCAGAGGTTTATCACAACTTTATGTTTTTATGTAGAAAAGATAGGTAGATGAAAAAAAGATTTGTTGTGACACTGTCTAAATACCATCAAGTTGCTTGCAAAGAAAACCGCCTGTAGTTAGAAAACAACAGAAGCACTGAGGTCGATACTAATTTCCTAAGAGCACATAAATCTTTACCGAGTCACCCAGAAAAAAAGACCAAATCTGATTACAGTTGGAACTCTAGTCTATAGCTTCAATACTAAGACTCTAGATGCACTTCTAAAACATTTATTCAAGGAAGCTTAGAGAGTTTCTTCAATACAGCTTTTGTCTCTGTGATTGCTAACCAAAATCATTTGCAGTCCCTGCTGCAGGAAGCAAAGCTAAACAGAGGTAAAACTTATTGGCTTCACTCATCCTTTTGTTCCACTTGCAGGAATTGACTCTGAGCACAGCGGGCAACTCCATCTTCCCCTTAAAAGTGATGACTTTCGGTTGTGTCTTCTGTAGGAGGACTATTGCATGCGCACCATGGGACCAAAAAGGTCAGCGCCATCATGAAACGGCAGTGAGCACCATGAAAATAGATAGCTGTTCAGCTGTTACATGTGTCATTAGAAAGAGGGCTGCAGCGTGGGTGATTCATTCCTAACTGTGAGAGTAAAATGTAAGAAAAGACTTTCTGTAGTTGTTTTACCACAAAAAGATTTCAGGGCTTTTTTTTTCTTCACATAATCCAAGTGGAAAGGATCCTGAAAGTTGTGGGACATTGTTTCTTAGCTGATAATTAACCTTGCAATGCAAAACTTTGGTTTGGTTGGTAATAAAAAAAATTACTATTGACTTGTTACTTTAACTTTTTCTTACATAGCGAAAGCAAAGAAAGAAAATATTTAATATAACTAGGTGGGCATTGTCTGAGCCAACATCACCCAACCTACATTCCTTTCAACCTACTTTTATATTTTCTTGGCAGTGGCCCAATAATTTCTATCATCACTATCTCTTATAACAAGAATGAAAGAAGTTTCTCTTTTAAAATGAAAGTATTTGTTTGATTATTTCCTCAATGACTTATTTTATAACCAAACAAGCATTTACATTGTTTTAAAGCTCACAAAAATGTTAAATTATATTGCTTGGACACTTTATGAATGCTGTTTTTCACTAAATTCACACAGTCATGTTCCACACCAGGTGGCACGGTGGCATAGTGGTTTTATTATTACGGAGGCCTTACAGCAAGAAGGTCAGGAGTTCAAGTCTGGGACTGGGGGTGAGGCTTGAAACACTGACTTTTCTGTGTGGAGTTTGCATATTCTAATTGAAATATGCATGGGTTTTCTCTGGTTATATCGGTGTCCTCCCACCCTCCAAAAACATGTATGTTAGATTGATTGGCTGCCACAAAATTATCTCTAGGGATGAGTGGGTGGGTTGTCTGTGTGTGGCTGTGCAACAGGCTGGCAACCTGTTTGGGGTGTACCCTGCTGCTTGACTGAAAATTTCTCTTCGCTCTCCTGAAATCAGCGGGGAATGACTCCAACACCCAGCAACCCAATTAGGGGTAAAAAAAAGTTTTCAAGATGAAACAATGTACTGTACCTAAAATTGTACATAGGCCCAATTCTAGACATACTGTATACATAATTTAGCAGTGTTAAACATTTGTATGGGCAGGTTGCTAAGTGGGGAGGAATTGTCTCGACACATGTTTTTTGTGGTCCTGCAGTTTTTGGAGTGATTTCTTTGCACAAAATGAATCACAGCAAAGCAGCCTTTTATTGTTGGTCGTTGCACATCTAAAAATCCAAAGTTCAGATTCTCCAACTCAGGTTTCACTTCCTGATGCCAAGTCCTGGAGAATGTAGAATAAGGTGCCAGCATCAAGTAAATTTGATGGGCTTTCATCCAAAACCGGTCGTGCAAGACAAAAAAATTCCATCCCAAATTGCTTAAAAAATGCCCAAATACCATTGACTTTGCACACTGAATACATTGAATGCTGCATTAATGATAATTCACAATTAGATTTCTTTCATCAGTCCAACAAAAAGACATAAAACTCCCATTGGAGACTGATGTTGGCAACGAGATGGGCGTTTTATCTACAATGCCAAGACCCTGCAACACAGTTTTGTAGAAAGAGCATTTTCATCTGGTTTAAAAGCTGTTTAATGTTGAATTGTTTATAATCCACAAGATTTTTTTATTCATGTGTGTGAATGGCAGGTGCATCTGGAATGCAATATTATCGCTCTGAAACGAAGTAATAAACTGATAAAAGAACAGCATGTGACCCTGAAGAAAGATGGTTCAAAACAGGCAAGTAGTTTTCTCAATAAGGCAAATGCCCATAAGCACAGAAACACAGCGTAAACCCTGTTGGTCCTTGAGATTTTTTAGACTGACAGTTGCTGCTGAATGTGTGGGCAACATGACCAAATAACAGACGACCTGACTGACAGCAAGACAAACTTTCCTCTGGGTAGAAATTAACTTGTGCCAAAGCAGTGACAGATAAGCAAGGGTGTGGGCTGCGGGGGGAAAAAAGGCAAAACAGTCAACTTGTCTTCTTTTTTCTACATGTTCTTGGGTTATGGCAGTGTACAGCAAAAATCAGAATCCAGTGTATTTCAATAACATCCTTACTTTTTAAAAATTCTAACCAATAATACATCATAAAATGAGATTATGTTTTAAAATTGTGACATAAATTTGCAAAGTAAATCATATATATTTGTCTTATGTGAACATTTTTATTTAGTGTATGTCGCATCAATGCAAGTATTTTATAACACCGGTGTGTTTGCATAAAAAAAAGAACAAGGCACCTTTTCTGTCGTCAAAAGCTATTAATGTAGAACAAGCCTGGCAGCACACACTGACAAACACAATGTTGAACGAGCCAAATCAAATTAACAAAAGCCAGAGTTTACAAAATGTCAAAAGACAAAAGAAGTCCATAACCACGTGATGAGAACACATTTTCCTAGTGCCAACAGAGCAGAATGGAAAGATCCGGGTTATTCACAAAAATATCATTCAAATATAACATTAAAATCAATCTCGCTCTTGATTCCTCACAACTTTTTTTTTTTTTTTAAATTTTAGCAAGCATAAAAACATAGACGACACGTTTATTTTACATTTACAATGATGGTCGTTAAATGCACACAGATTAGTTTAATCTCATGTAGAAATATTCCATAGCAGGAGTTGTTGCTTTTTGAAGGTGATTAAAATGACAGTTTGGGAATAGTTGCATTAATCCACCCCAATCTCAAGAACAGCACAAATATTACCTTTCTTAACCTCTTTGTACTACACAAAATGCTTAACTGAGCCGAAAAGTAATCATTAATAGGTTTCATAGATAATGTTTGTGTACATTTTAGAACATTCCAAAAACAACCCTTAAAAGTTATTTATCAATCTATTTGCGAGTAAAATGATTATGGTGTGTCGTAAGTCGAATATAAACATGTCCCGATTTGGTCCAAAGGTCTATACATAGCAGAATGCAATAAAGAAAAACAAACAAAAAGGTGTTTCATAGACACAACATTCCAAGAACTGGTCCAGGGGCAGCTGAAGTCTAACTCAGAAGGTTAACAGGGAGGATGTAGGGTAAACCCCTAAACTAGTCACCAGTCTGTTGCAGGTCCACAAACAGAGACAGCCACATACATACACTCAATCCAAGGAGTAATCTACAGAGACCAACCAAACTAACGTGCATAATTTTAGCTGGTGGGAGAAAACAGACAACATGTAAACTTCACATAGAGATGCCAGACTTCTAGGCCTTGATGAAAATTATTCTCATTCAGTTTTCAACCAAATCTGTAGCATCTAACTTTGGGATGAGACTTAATGTAAGACTTGTTGCTTCAAAATAACTTTAACAAAGTTTTAAGTAGAAAAGAAAAGAAAAAGAAAGTTGTCCAAATGCCAAGAAGTAGTATTAATGTTCTAAAAGGAAATCTTTAATGCATCTTGGGTCTTTATCACAAGTGAGGGCAGGATGGTGGATTGGTGTAGTGTTTGCTGTGATGCTGCATTGGTTCATTATGGTGAAGAAAGCAGAGCCAAAAAGTGATCTTGCTTGACTTAACATATGATCTACGTTCTGATCCTCACCAATGATCATAAACTGTGGGTGGTAACTGAAAGAACAAAATCACAACTACAACCAGCCAAAATGACTTTCATCCGCAAAGTAGCTGCGCTATCACTCAGAGATAGAATGAGGAGCTCTGCCATTCAGGGAGATGTTTTATGCCTAGAAAATGTTTGCGATGCCATTTACCTGATTAAAAGATCTACTAAATCTACAAGCATCTTTGCTCAGGAGACAGGTCAAAGACTGGTCAATTATCTTGTTGTACATGCATTCCCTCTTTTCCCATTAGTTATTTATATGCTTTGCAACGTTACACAGAAAGGTTAACAAAAATTTGTCTCATTGCACAAAGCATTTTCAAACATAACAAGCCATAAACACTGCTACTACAAACAAAAACCAACAAAGTCACCTACTTTCAGTGCATTGACTTCACATATTAAAATATTCTTTTTTTTAGAAAAATAGATCCTCCATGAGTAAAGACTTTGAAACTACAATGAATGAATTTGTCACTTTCATGAAATATTAAAAGCCCTGTTATTGTGAGCTTGAAAAATGAAAATCAGTTTGTGTTCAGATCAATAATCATGATAAAATACCAGGACTTGAGGCCACTCACCAGTGCCTTTGATGCTCAAACTTGTAGGTGGCGAAAGTGCGACACATGATTTTTTTTCTTGTACTTTTCTGTATACAGTATGTGTGAGCACACCTTCATGCATGTGTGCTTTTGTACAGCACAGTGGGTGTAGTTAGTTGTTTATTGATCCCAGCTGATACCACAGGCTCTCCCATCGATCAGGAACAATCTAGAGCTCAAAACTGAGTACGAGCCAAGCCCCTGATTTCTATCTCTATAGGATCATAGCATTATCTGAGTTAGCAGGAGATGAAAGCTAAAAGCCATGGGAGTATTTCACCGCTTGTAATTTGGAGATTGTATAAGATCCCTGTTTTCTCACTATTTGTCTTTCCTCTCAGTTCTTTTGTTTCAGGGAGACGTAAACGGGTTTTGTATGAAACAGAGAAAAGTCGAACATAGTTTGGTTATTATTCTGACCCCTTTTTCTCTTTATCAAACAGCACCTTGAGCCAAAAACATGTTATACTGAGACAGTTTGATTTTTTAAATCTATTTCTAATACGCTCAAAGGTTTTTGGAGTGATGGAAAAAATTACTTTCTGACAAAGATAAATTGTTGTGTTGTTAAAAACAATTTGGCACGTCTGTTTTTTTTGACACCACATGAATGCGCTGCTCCTCAACAGTAGTCAATGTATGTCTGGTAACATCACCCCTTGCTAAACAGCATGACTACAAAGTAGAAAAAGTTTCAAAAAAGTCTTCTGGACAGTTTAATTCTTCAACGAGACGTTTCGACTTCCATCCGGAAATCATTTTCAATCTGAATGAAATGGACTGAAACCTGGATCCATTTATACTAACCTGAGTAACAGGTAAAAAAAAAATAGTAAGAAGGGCTCGACCAATGAGACTGTGTTCCTTAAGATGGTCGTGAATGGCTCCTATTGTAGCCACAGACCAGATACAAACCTATTCCCTCATTGAATCGGAGTGGAGGCGTTAGATACGTTTTGCCCGGTATCTATAGCAGCCTTTTGAAGCCATGGACTAAAGATGACACCTCGTGACTCAGTTTCACGCCTCTCGTTAGCAGGTTTCTCTATTCACTAGGCTTTTAGCATTTTTATAATAGGTTTGTATCTGGTCTGTGGCTACAATAGGAGCCATTCACGGCCATCTTAAGGAACACAGTCTCATTGGTCGAGCCCTTCTTACTATTTTTTTTACCTGTTACTCAGGTTAGTATAAATGGATCCAGGTTTCAGTCCATTTCATTCAGATTGAAAATGATTTCCGGATGGAAGTCGAAACGTCTCGTTGAAGAATTAAACTGTCCAGAAGACTTTTTTGAAACTTTTTCTACTATGGATCACTCCTGGATGAATGAGGGACTACACAGATTTGTAGCATGACTACAAAGAAAAACATTAAGGTTAGTTGTGTAATTTAGTCAAGTTTGATAGGCCAGATTAAAAAAAACCTAATGGGCCCATCTAGTCCTCAGACCGTAGATTGCCCACCCTCTACCTGTACTGACTGTGCAATCATCCAACACAGTATAACAAGAGACTGGAAATACATCCACAAAAGCAACCACTCCACAAAAGACTTTACCAACACAGAAGAGAAGCCTCTAGTGGTCCACAGTCTGCCGTACATCTGCATCTTAAATCCACCAAACACACTTTTGAGGACAGTGAGGTGAAGATTCTAAGTAGAGAGAAAGGTTGGTTTGAAAGAGGGGTGAAAGAAGCCATTTTTGTGATGAAAGAGAATCCCTCACTGAATCGGAATGGAGGCGTTAGATACGTTTTGCCCGGTATCTATAGCAGCCTTTTGAAGCCATGGACTAAAGATGACACCTCGTGACTCAGTTTCACGCCTCTCGTTAGCAGGTTTCTCTTTTCACTAGGCTTTTAGCATTTTTATAATAGGTTTGTTTACTGGGCTGTGGCTACAATAGGAGCCATTCACGGCCATCTTAAGGAACATTCTCATTGGTCGAGCCCTTCTTACACTTTTTTTACCTGTTACTCAGGTTAGTATAAATGGATCCAGGTTCCAGTCCATTTCATTCAGATTGAAAATGATTTCCGGATGGAAGTCGAAACGTCTCATTGAAGAATTAAACTGTCCAGAAGACTTTTTTGAAACTTTTTCTACTACATCCACAAAAGATTGACAAACTCTGATGTCCTTAACATTCCCTTTCTTTATCTACAGTTTTATCCATAATGTTGGTATTTGTTTCAAGAACTGTTGCACCTGTCTTCTGTTTATAGCGATGTTATGATTCTTGGAAGCAGTGTAAAAATCTGCATGAGTCATAAATCACACTGACCATCACTGTAGCAACAAAATAAGGTCCACTCATTCATGCTGTATGGTCAGTGCTCTGTGAAACTTCCTACTCTAACACTCCCACTACACACTCAAAGCAAAACTTTAAAGAAATATTCTGCATTCTGCAACAAAACATATGTAATATGTAAATTTGAGAAGAAAATGACAAATCAAGTTCACACCTGGCTGTAACCATGGCATTCCTTTACTCCCCCGGGTTGAAGGTAGGAGGACCAGGCACCAAATACTCATCTCCCCTTGGAGCTGAGGAGCATGGTGACTCAGAAATTAACTAACTCTGCCAAACATGTTCACATATTCCGCGGGAAGATGACATGATCTCTCTGTTACTAAGGAGATGGTGTTCAAAACCTTCATGGAATACAGCCGCTCCAGTATCAGAGGGTAGAAAAATGTCTGTCCTTACATCCGAGACTTCATACAGACTTTTCTTTGATGAGGCAATCCAAGTTATTTTTGTTGCAAACATCTGACAACAATCGTTCCAACTATATCCTCTCACACCTATCACCTACCAAAAACAAAATTTCAATGACCCCATTAAAGGTGCAAAGGAAGATTGTTAGAAATTCATATTTTACTAGATTACATAAACATTCATTGGTTAGACTCATGCTGAAGACAAAAAAAATTAAATTTGATTTTACTGTTCTATTGTTAATTATTGTCTTTGTTTACATTGCTAATGTACGTATCTTTTGTTTCTGTAAAGAACTTTGATTTTGTATGAATTTTGACCATTGTGGTGGTCAAAGCACTTTACTCACATTCACTTAGTCACACATGCATCCATACCTGATGGTGGAAACTGACATGCAAGGTGCAAATACCATCAGGAGCAATTGGAGGTTAGGTGTCGTATCACAGACACCTTGGCATAAACTCTGGGTGGAGATCAAACCTGTGACACCCTGGTTACAAGACGCTTGGCCCACCTTCTTAGCCATCCATATAAAGTAATAGGTTCTGGACAGTGTGGGACATTGAAAACCTCAGCCATTAATTTTAGATGGTGGTCAAAAACTATTGCTCAGTGCCAGTAAATCAACTCAAATTTCTGTTTTCACAAACAACTGAGCAAATCAGCAAATGGAAGAAGAAGCCAGAAAAGATTGGGTCTTAACACTTGCCCAGTATTCACAAAAATTTCCTTAGGCTGTCACCACAAAAAAACTTGCATAATGCCCTTAACTAAATTTCAGAGTCTCAAATTTGTTTTGCTAAGAATTATTGACGAGAACCTCACCACAACTACAAACTATGTAAATTCGATTATTCAAGTTAAAAGCTAGGCTGCACGGTTGCGAGGTGTTTAGCACGGGGGCCTCACAGCAAGAAGGTTAGGAGCTTGAGTCCCGGAGTGGGCCCGAGGCTTTAAACAATGGCCTTTCTGTGTGGATTTTTTTTTTGTTGTAATATACCTTATTAATCCCTGACCGGGACATTCGTGTGCTGCACTACACCTCAGCAGACTGCCACCTATGACGGCGGCAATGGTGGGAGAAACGGGGGGTTAGGTGTCTTCTCCAAAGACCCTATACATCAACTGGGTTTGCATGCACTCCTCGTGTATGTTTGGGTTGCCTCCCAACCTACAGAAACATGCATGTTAGGTTGATTGGCCGCAACAAAAATGCCCCTTGTGGTGTGTGTATGAATGGTTGTTTATATATGTGGCTCCCCAACAGACTGGCGACCTGTTCGGGGTGTACCCTGCCTCTCGCCTAAAATCAGCTGGGAAAGGCTCTTGCAACACCTGCAACCATAGTAGGGATAACCAATTCAGAAGACGTAAAAAAAAAAAAAAAAAAGTTAAAAGCTTTGGAAAATAATATGCAATTTACACTGGCAAATATTTGACACAAAAAAGTTCAATGGTGTCTTAAAAAAGTGCAAAAATTACAAGCTGCAAATCAACTTTTCACTACGCTATCTTTTCAGGAAATGAAAAAATGTTGAAAATCCTGATTGTGCTTTTACTGGAAATATTTTCTGTATTACTGGCAGCAAATTTTCAACAAGCCTGCTATTTTCAAAAAATGAAAAACTGATTTCGACTTGTTGTAGAGGTGAGGAGGAAGTTTACCTCCAGTACAACAAAAATACAGCAGTTGGAAGAGTCTACACAATCTCCTATCACAGATTACACTACTACACCCTGAGAGGAGTGACATTACACTGTGTCAACAGTTTTAGACATAAACAAGTGTAATGACAGGTGTAATAAGTCATGTAGTACACGGTAGTACACAACACGATCTGATCTCTGTAATTCTATTTCTATGTGAAAATCAACCAGAATAGATTAACATAAACAAACACAATAAGATAGTTACTGATATTTATGATTAAACTGAAATCAATCTCAGCAGGATTTCTTCAATCTGCTTGTTTTTCTCCATTCTTTTCACAACTATTTGAAAGTAGAGTGAAACTATCCATGCGTCTCACCACACAGTGTAAACTAGTTGTAAATACAAGGCTGTAAAAATACCTAGTTTAAAACTGAAAGGAAACTTGTTCGGAGTTGGAGAAACAGTTTGGTGTTTTTCTCCGTAAACCCTGTCAGGATTAAAAATCAGATTAAACATTTTTTCTCCTACCTGCAGGACACTGTGATTTCAACTTTGGTGGCTGGAATGGACGGATTGAGGGAGTCGAAGTCTCCTATCGACGCCATGTTTAGGAAACTGTTGGTCATAGTGTTTTTTTTTTCCTTTTCTCGCTCTCAGATTAGTGTTTATTCCTTTCCTTGTGGTCCAGCCTCCTTTTACGACTGAAGTAGGAGGGAGAAGAGGAAACTGTGTGTGTGTGTCTCCTCGGTGAGAAGTGGAGCAAAGGTGCCCCCGAGAAGGAGGAGAGAAGGGCTGGGAAATGTGATGTCACTTCTTTCCTTCTCTTCCATCTCGATTTTTTTCCCCTCTTTCCACCTTTTTTATGCCTCTTCCGTCGTTTTATTTAAGCTTGGCTGACTTTTTCTTCCCAGCTTTTCCACGTGACAAAATGACACAATAAGCTACTAATAATACAAAAAAAATTTCTTTGAATTCATACCTGTCAATTTACTCTTCCTGCTTCCTTTATGAGGGATGTTTTCACACCGTATTGCGAACTTACAAACCGTTTTTGTCGTCCTTTTTGTAAATTACATAGCGTTGCCCGTGCCCAGTCAATTTATAATGAGCCAGAGTGACGTAAGGAGAGGTAGTCAGTCTAGCTCTGATTACGCTGTAACAATGGCCTTCTGGAACGCTTACCTATCAAGTTATCCGGTTTCACCGTATTTTAATACGTAAATATGCGATTTTAGCAAATAGGAGTGTTTTGTTGTTTGTGTACACCGCCAAAAATTTTAATGCATTTTAATGCATGACATGCGTTGACAAAAACAAGGGAGGGGGGGCGGGGGGGTTGGCAATTTTTTTGGTCGTAGAGAAATGACAATACGCCCGTTTTTTGCAAAAATGGCATTTTCCCTTGTTGAAATACGGAGACAGGTAATAGAAATTCAATCTGCCCTGCTTTCTTTATACCCTTTCACATTTGTTTCATTACAAAGTGGAATTTGTCGTGAACATTTTAGTTGAAAAGAACATTTGAATATTAAGCTACCTTTGAAAAAGATGTGTATTTAATAATTTTGTTATTTATCTTTGTAAAAGATAAATATCAAAAGAAACATCAATGCAAACATCACTTGTGATAAAATATTATTTTAACAATAGTGATGTTTGCATTGATGTTTTTTGGGGAGAGGGTTCAAACATTCTAGAATTTTTTACTTTATTTCCATATCAGAAACATACCTGAAAAATCTTGAATATTTTAATTTTGTATGTTCATCAAATTTGTGCTTAACACGGCCATTATTCAGTTACCGCTCAAATGGTAAGTAGTTCTTCGCTCCGCCTTCTGTTCTCCACATGCCCATATTCTAACATCAGCAGGAAATTTTTGTGCTGCAAAGTGCACATAGTCTGTGCATGCTCATCCCCAATAGGGAGTGGTCTTTTATGTAAATGCATCAAAACAAGAATATGAAGTTTGCTGATTTGATCCGCTTTTCATTGTAGTTATAAGTAAGATTCACAATGTGCCATGCACACGCCGAGGAGGTGGGATGAAGCAGGGTGTGAGAGAAAGAGAAAATTTACAGTGTTTAAAAAACAAAGTGAAACTTAACTTACTTTCGTTTTTTTTTTTTTTTTTTTGCTTTTTTAGTATTAAAATTTACTTGAGACTCGCTGAGTAGAATTAGCCAACTTTGGTTAAAAACATTCATATACTGTAAATCTCTTACATTTATATTATCTTTCTTACTGCCTTGTTTTTAGGACAGGAATCAATTGCAATTAATCAAGAGAGAGGCTGCGTTAACAAAGAGTAGAGTGATACCATGATGAATTTCAAGAAAAAAAAGAGAAGAGATTGTAAAGACATTGTTTCAGTGCTTCTCAGAGGTACTGTATGTTTGTAAATGAGGGGATTAGTTATTTTCCCTGTTTAATGCAAGTAAACATAGTTGCAAGGGTACTGTTGTAAATGACAAAATGCAGGTACTGGTGTTCATACAGCTGCAGTATCTTAAGTTACAAGTGAGTCTCCTCGCTAGCCATCTCATAATTTCTTTGTGTGTGGCGCAGTTGCATCAGTCTGTGTGTTTGCAATGATGATAAGATTCACTGAATGCTAAAATGACGCATCTTGATATTACTCAGTGTGTTCACTCACTGACCACATCTCTAAATATAGCTGTCTCACAAACACACACTGACACACCCAGGGTTTGATGTGTGGCATCGCAGTGAAAACTATCACATCACCTTTGGGCAATCATCAAGCCATCACCCCGTGTTTATGTGGGTGGACTGAGGGTAAGTTCTCTTGTAGATTTACACATAGAATTAATTGCAAAAAAAGGAAGATTGACACACAAGTGTTCATGTGGTGTGTGTGCATCATTATCATGTTTGAGCGCCACAGGTCATCCTTGGCATATTCTCCATGTGCAAATAGGAATACTAAACTCTGTTAATCATAATTCACTATCTGACATCCTGAATATGAATGAAGTATGAAGCTATCTGACAAATTACAAAAATATTAAAGTGTAGTTTCTTAATGTTAAAAGTCTTGTTTAGAATCATAATGCTTTTTTTTTTTTTTTTTTGCTATTGTAATAAAATATCAACGTTATACATGGGTTTTTTTCTTTGAGAAAGAAAAAGACAAACAAATGGGTAACCTTTACGGATGAGTAAATATCTGCAATAAATCACTGCTGACATTCAGTTCTGCAAAGCAGTTCTTGCACAAATATCTAACCACAGCAGGAGGAACAATGAGAAAAACATCAAACAGGTACCAGTTCATTACAAAAACCTATATCCAAACCAACAATAGCTTTAAAATTATGCATTAAGTAATTCCAACAAGATTGTTTTTTAATTATGCTTTAATGCTAATAATCAATTTAATAAAAACTGGTTGTTTCGGTCTCTTGTTTCCTGGCACAACCAGAGACACAAGTTTAGTTTGATTTCCTTCAACAAGACCACACACTTGGCCACTTTTCAATTAGGTATGTCTCCTGCTCACTTACGTTGGTGATAACATCCTCATCCCAGATCTTCAGTGCTCAGCCTCTCTCCCTCTCTGTGCAAGTCTTTGATGCAACTACACGTTAATCAGTGAATGAAACACAGATGGGATTTCTCTCCTCTAATTTCATGCTAAAATGCTTTCACAGGCAGCTTAAAAATACCAGTCTTCCCAATCTGTTTTGCTCAATAACTCAGCTCCTCAGAGGAGGGTGCAAGGTTGATTTCTGGATTTCCAACTTGGAGATGATGCAGCAGCATCACGGCTCATCAGTTCTGGTAATAAAGTAAGATTGTGGTATTTTTAGCTGGAATCACTCGAGATGGCTATAAACGGGAGCCAAAGTGGTGAACAAAGACCCAATCCTCGTGGAGCTTCATTGGTACTTGGGAAAACATTAGAAAGCCATGCTCGAAGCAAATATAATCTTTCTTTTTGTACTTTCTCAAACTATTGTATCATTTGTTCTGTCTGTGATTTTTTTTTAGCTGGCTTTTAGAAAGACTTTTTAAATCAAGCCCCTGTAAGCAGAAATAAGTCTCTAACGAGAAAGATTTAACTGTGAGACAACCACATGAGGTTATATACTTGTGCGTTACTGAATAACCAATTAACAAAAGGATATTTCATCTCATCAAAGGTCACACAACAGTTTAAACTGGCCTAAACAAAAAAAAAAGACACAAAGCTATCTAAATAATCAAATATCTTATGTTAGTAATACACACATACACATTCGGTGTGTACCTACACACAGCAAGTGTAGATTGAATTGATTCCTTTTTGGAAGAAATTTTAAAGCTGATGAAGCCACAATTAAACATAAAGTTCAACCATTAAAACTTTTTAGCAAACAGTAGGTTTTTTGTGGCAAATCAAAAGTACAGAAATTTGATTTCTGAATTGAAGTTGTTTTTAAAAACGGGGAAGGATGACTCGGTGGGTAGGGCGACCGTCCCATAACCGGAAGCTTGCAGGTTTGATCCTGGCCCATAGTGCATGCCGAGGTGTCCTTGAGCAAGACACCGAACCCAGAGTTGCTTCTGATGACAGTGGTATGCGTCTTGCATGGTAGATCCCATCATCAGGAATGAATGTGTGTGTAGCTGGTATGGAGTGAATGAATAATGCATATGTAAAGCGTCTTTGAGTATCCAGAAAAGCGCTATATAAGTTCAATGCATTATTTAACTTTTCCACTTGTATGAAAGTTGACCATATACAATATGCTTTGCTTAATAATCTTGTTAAAAAAATAGATGTTTTGGCAAGTTGTGTCACCTGAAGGCACGTATTACATGTGTTACACGTGTTTGTATATGTAGAAATGATCAATGGTTTGAAACAAGACTCATTACATAGTGTCATGCAGAACTGAGTTAATGTTCTCCCCTCTAGAGACCAATTACCACTCATTTGTTTTCAGAAGAGCTGAACATTAAATATAGATTCTTCCATCAATGTTCCCAGTTGTTTTTCCTTCTATGGGGATTTCTTTTCCCTCTCTTTTGAATTTTTATTGAGCATTATAGGCACAAAGTTTGTTTGTGCAAACATATGGTACACACAAATAAGAAGCTGAACTTCACGATGCTTCTCTTTCCACCCAAAATGAACAAAAACAATCGTATCACACCAATAGTCTACACCACCCCAACACCACCCACCATCACCCTCCTATAATATTTCATCTTTTGAATTTTTGTTGCATACTTTAAAAAAAAAAAAAAAAACTACATAGAATCACAATTTGCTGGGACAAATTAGGACCCAGAGATCAATACAAAATAGTTAGAGCATTTAACCTGAGGAGCACTAAACAATTCAAAAACTCTTTAAACTAGTGTGCAAGGCTAATTATGATCATTTTTTTCACAATTCTTCCACATGATACAATACCACCACTATGTGGTCGATTCAGAGAACTGATCAGTAAATAGAATACTACATCATGAAACATATATGTGTATACTGTGTATGTTTATGAATGAAGATGGCTCTATGAAAGTAACACGTTTCCCTTTTAATTTGTCTTTGACCTCAAAAACAAATTATTCATCATTCAAAAAAACTCAATTACATCCTCCAGCTTCTTTCTATGATTCTGAGAGATCAGAACAGGTTTTATTCAGATACTAAAATCTGACCTTCAACAGCAGATCAACTCAAAAATCTGTTCAAACTGGTTTCCCAAAGTCTATGTCTTTTTAAGGCTTTTAAAAACAACTTTCCCCATTTTTTTTTAAAGTTAAACATAACTTCAAAGATCAAAACCAAATTTCAAGTGGGTCTCGACACCTGTGCATAAGTTTTTGATAGAAAAAAATTAATACAGTTGAAAAGACTAACAAAACCATAAACTAAACTAAAAGCAATTTCACAAACAGATTTTTGGTATAGTTTTTTAATTATTATTTTCACAACATACAAACCAGATCAGCAAGATTTGTTAAAAATTTAATAAGTTGAATCTTGAATACGTCTAGCCTTGTCAGACCTTTTTAAATAAGGATAGTCTGTACCGATCAAATGATAAGTTGAGTTACATATTGCATCAATTTGAATTGATTTCAGGCACTGAAAACACATTTCTGGTATTATTACATTTTCTGGTATTAAAATCTATCCAGTAAATTCTGTGCATAGCATCACCTTTAACACCAAGTGGTCAGAGGCTACAGAAAAAACAGGCTTGTGCTAAGTCAATGGTAAAAAAACAAAACAGAATGAAAGCAAAAATATACCAAAAATAAATAAAAAATTCCACTTTAGATGCACTTGAAATAAATGCTAAAATTTCAGTATATTGCAGTTAAAAATTACAAGTACAGCAGAAATATTGATGGAACCACAACAAGAACTCACAACAAGAACACACAACAGGATTTAACAGTAAAATATGGGCTTTATTAAAAATTGGCTGTGAACCCTATCTCAGTACTTATAATCAAGTTAGGTTTGCGTTAATCTTGAAAACTATTTGGAGTGACATCCCTGGCTACTGTTTTTCTATTTGTCCCTAGAACTAGCTTTGACCATTCCAAGTAGACTAAGATGCTAAATTGAAGCTCAGTAGTCCCAGTGGGAGAAAAGCGGAACAACTAAGTTAGCAAAACTTGAATAAAATAACAATTTGAAGTTCTAACCTGGGTTGCATGGTGGCGCAGTGGTTAGCACGGTGGCCTCACAGCAAGAAGGTTAAGGTTCAAGTTCCAGAGTAGGATGAGGCTTGAAACACTGGTCTTTCTGTGTAGAGTCTGCAAGTTCTCCCTATGTATTCGTTGGTTCCCTCCCACTCTCTAAAAACATGCATGTTCGGTTGATTGGCCACTGCAAAATTGTCTCTAGTAATGAGTGTGTGTGTGTGTGGCCCTGCGACAGACTGGCAATCTGTTTGGGGTGTACCCTGCCTCTTGTCTTAAATAAGCTGGGATAGGTTTACCAGCACCCCCAGTGACCATGTTAGGGAATAAGCAGTTCAGAAGACAAATCAAAAAAATTCTAACCCTGCACACCCCCTCCCCTCCTTTTGATCCACAAAAAAAAAAAACAGAAAAAAGGAAAGGGGACTAGTAAAGCTATCCCCAGCGAATGGGCCACTAAAATGCAGTGAAATGACTCTTATTTTTCTAAATGTTCTGGGAGGGGGCCAGGGAGTAATGCGCCCAGTCCTCCTATACTGGCTTTGTCAATGACCTCACGCCCCCTTGTAGAAAATCCTGGATCCACCTCTGATTACAGCCCACTTTAAAACTTAGACTATTGATAGAATGGTGTTTTTATTATCCATACTAGTCCTCATGTAGGACTCATTTTATCAGTCCTACATTTGGGAGAGTATACACAATTTGCTGCTTTTTTACAATTTTTCCTCAAATTTTTGCCATCACACTTGTTGGCTAGCTAATAAATTCAGGCGAGATGCATTCATTGGTAGATAGTGGTCTGAATTTGGTTAAATCCCTTCTAAATTTCAGTTTGTGCTACCATAAACCATATGTTTTTGTGGTGTTGATGCCTGTAATCTGCTAGTATGGGACAGTAATACATTTGAAGAAAGGAAAAGTGCCATAATCCAGCATTATATGTTTATTTTTAGTCATGTGTGGTCAATCAGTGCGATTTGGCAGTAACAGCTTCTTAAATGAGAATCTCAGCATTTGGTCCATAATAACTTAAAGTACACAAGCACACACACAAGCTCTTGAGATGATCTGAAAACAATACATAACAAACATCATAGCAACAGGTGGGATGAACTTATTGCTGAGGCTGGAGCGGAAGATCTTTATGACACATTTTATCAATAAAACTAAAATTGGAGAGCAAATAATTTCACCTAAACTTCTTTTGAAGTTTATTAGAGGTCTAGATTCATTTCTTGTAATGAATGAAGAAAATAAACAGTTCTTAAAGCCAGTCGTTGTGGTCTTGTCATTTCTGTGGTTCCAATTGAAACTGAAGAGGCTCCACTATCCTGAAATGATATTGACCTAAAAAAGCAGTAACAAACAGTGTCCAGTTTGGTGAATCTGACGTTGACCATCATTGATCTTCAGCGGCAGGAATCAGCTACTGCTGATCCTTTAAAATGGCTTTTTTGAATTATCCATTCATTTAGACACTTTTGGTTCTGACATCTACATTATTGATACAAAGTTGACGCGTTACCACTGCATTGACAAAGCATCAAGAGTGTCAGAGATCAACTTTTAATGAATTCAATCTTCAAGAGATCCCTTGGCTTCCCATATCTTAACGGTGCGATCACTGTAAAAAAAACAACATAAGATCAATATAATAGACTATCTTAGGGATGTAAGAAACATTTTTTTTTTTACTTACTCTGATGCAGTGAACACGTGGGTGCTGTTGGTGGCCAGGCCATTAATGGGACTGTCATGTCCTAGGGTCTCGCCAAGGGGTGCTAGGGAATTGTTGTGCCAAAGACGCAACAGGCCTCCTCTACACCCGCTGAGGAGCATTTGGGAACCAGGCACCACACCAAGAGCACTAACCCAGTCTGCCGGGGAACTGACTGACTGTCAAATAAAGAAAAAACCAACAGTTAAACTTTATACTGTGCACTATTAAATTTAACAGATTAAATTGTCTTACCTGTAAAAGCTTTTTACTAGTTAAGTCCCATTTTTTAATAAAATAATCTCTAGAGCTGCTATAAAAAAAGTCTCCGTGCACAGCCAGAGACTCCACGCTGTCCTGGTGTGTGGGATCAAAGGAATGGCTGGAGGTGATGCTACCCTGAGTGCCCTCTGTTACATCAAACATCTGGGAAAGCAAAGCAGTATTCATGATAAATCTGAAAAGTAATGCAAGTAATGCAAAAGTATTGCCTTTATAATTATAATTCTTACTTTAATATGATGGTCTTTGGAGCCTGTGAGCACCATATCCTGGCCATGACTTAACTTCTCAACACATAGACACATGACGGGTCCCAAATGCCCAGTTAACTTTCCTGTAGAAACAAATCTAAGAAAAGAGTAGAGAAAAAATGATCTTCTCCAAGTATGATACATAGTTATTTTAAAGTAAACGTTTTCCTTTTTATGAGTGCAGCATACTTGCGAAGGTCCCACATGCGAACAGCATTGCCAGCAGCTGCGTAGAGAAAAGTACCAGAAGAGTTGAGGGCAATCTGGTTTATCTGACTCTCTCCTGGAGGGATAGATAAACTCCTAACAGAAGTACATGTGTCTCCAGAAGTCACTTGGCCTGAAGACCTGAATAACCCAAAAGTTGAAATAGATTTATTATAATGCTCTTACATTTTCTCATGTGGGATCAGCAAGGATGAAAACTTACGTAAGTATGCGAATACACTTGGCGGAATCCCGTATGTCCCATACTTTGATGTAAGCAGTGGAAACAGTGAAGACAAGACTAGAAGTGTACCTGTGTTTAAACAATGTTTAAAAAAATCCAATTATCCTTTAAAAATTCCAATGCCAATGCCTCATAATGTTATTCTAAGACATACCTGACAGAGACAACACTGCTGGGGTGATCTGCTAGAGACATAATTTCCTGTCCCGTCACCAAGTTCCACACTTTACACGTGCGATCTGAAGCAATCCAATGGAAAATTTAAATTCAGATAATTGTACATTTTAAATAGAATCTAGCCTTGCTAAAGGCTAGAGTTCCATAAGTGAGTTTCACCTTTGGATCCTGTAAAAAGCAAGTCGTCTGTAGCGTCTACACACAGAACAGGTTTGGTGTGTCCCTCGGCTACATGGACGCAATGGATTTTAGCTCCCCGACTGTTTTTTGGAGCAGTCACAGGATTGATGACACCTCTGAAACAGATGCAAGAAAACAAACACCTTTTTAAAATGATACATGGATTGATTTGATTACATTTTGCAGACTCTTTTTGATGCTGATTTGCAACTCTAAAATTTTCACAGAGCTAAATAATCAAAAAGTGAGATGAAAATGTGTAAATATTTCTGTTACCTATGGCCTTCAAATACAGGAGAATCCTCCAATCTTAAAAAAAGTAAGACATAAAGCAGAATGTTATTCAAAGTGACAAAATAAAAATAATTCCAAGACAAAAAAAAAATTGAAGGACAATAAAGCAAATTTCTTGCAATGATGTAAAACTTTAACTCTCACAACAAGTTTTTGTAGGTCAATGTTTGAGTCATTAGCGTCCGTATAATTCATAACTCACATGGATTTGTGGTCAGAGCTTTTTGTTTTAGGCTCTGTTGTTGCTAATTGAAGAGTTGGTGAAACAGCTGGGATGTGTGACGTTGTGGATCCTTTTTCTTGGATCTTTCTGCGATTGAGTGGCGAACGTTCCAGCTGCTTCCTCTCCAAACTTGTAGGTGACCTGGATCCAGAACTAGAAATATTGATAATGTCAACTTGGATTTGGTTCATTTATTTGATAAGATTATAAGATACATGTAAACCTATTGAGATTTTTTTTTAAGTTTCAAAAGTGTAGGTCAGAGAAGGATGCTGATCATGCTGCACAAGTGAGGAGCTTGAGCAGCCAAACTGCTGCACCCGCCGTGTAATAAGAAGCGATGCAGGAATTTACTTTGTAATTGGGCTGTCTAAAAAAGAAAAAAACTTTTAATATTTTAATTATTTAGCTTGATTTTTGGCGCAGTGGTTAGCACAGTGACCTCACAGCAACAAGGTTAGGGATTGAGTCATGAAGTGTGACGGGGCTTGAAACACTGACTTTTCTGTATGGAGTTTGTATGTTTACCCCATGGATGCGCGAGTTTTCTCCGAGTACTCCCACCCTTCAAAAACATGCTTGTTATGATGATTTACCACTATGAAAATGGCCCTAGGAATGATTGTCTGTGGATGGTTGTTTGTCTGGCCCCGCAACAGACTGGTGACCTCTTCGGGGCATACCCTGCCTCTCACTTGAAATCAGCTGGAATAGGCTCTGGCACCACATTAGGTATAAACAGTTCAGAAGATGAAACAAAGCTTAATTATTTTATTTTTTTTCTTAACTGTGACAAATCAATTTTCCTCTCGGGATTATTAAAGTCTTATCTTTTACACTTACATCCCAGCTGGCCTGGCTGACAGTGCAGATGGAGATGCAGTTTGCTCCCGATCAGCTGTGTGACCCTGCATGTCTGCTGGCCTTTCCAGATGCTCTGGGAGGGGTGATAGAGGAGCTGAGAAATCTCCTGTGGGTGATTCACAGGATGGGTCTCCACTGCTTGCATAGAGCAGCTCCATCTGGGTTGTTGTCCGTCTTCGAGCCTATTATGAAACATTACTATTAGAATTACATCAGGAAAAAATATGCATAAACTGAGTTGCATATGTGGGAAAATGATATATGAAAAAACTACCTTGCTTCTTGGTCTGGATTCACCGCATAACTTCATCAAATCAGATGTTAGTGTGCTAACAAAAATAAAAAAACATAAAGAAATTATGTTACATCAATTACACTGACATGTTTGATCAGTCACTATCTTTTTTGTATTTTTGTTTTTTAGTATCTTGTTCTCTGTAAATAGCACAACATTCACCTGCCATCTGTGGCTGGACTGGGATTGGACTCATCACTACTGCTTTCATCTCCATTTTCAGCACCTGGGACACAGACACACACATATGTCCATTCATAAACACATATTTAAATGTATTTCAATAAGTCTAGTTTTAAATAACCGGTGATGGGATGAACAAGGAATAACATAAAAGAGACAAAACATACAGACAGAAAAGCAGAAACAAACTGCTGGGTACACAAAACTGCAGCACTGACGTACGATCAGCTCACTGTTAGGTTTTAGTGACCATCATCTTTATAAAGTGGGGATAACATCATGCACATCATGGCACAGTGACATAAACCAGGTTAGTTTATAAAGATGCACACTTCAAGATTTCTTCTATTTTTAGACTACAAGACAAATAAGACAAAAAAAGAACTAATGAAATGTCAGACTTTGTCCTTGTGTGATATTCACACTAAAATAACTCGATTCTAACTTAATGGGAAATCAAGAAGTGTGCATGAGCTTTGTGTCGTTGCCATGGTCACATAGCTATACATCTCCCACTTACCTGGTAACAGGTACCCTAACTCTGAATTAACACCAACACAACAAAGAAAACAAACAGAAATCAAATCAAAATTAAACTCAAAAATGTAAAAATGGCCTCCCTTCAGTTTGCAAGCAATGATTTTTTTTATTTCTTTGATTTTTGGGAATGTTTTTGTTAATTAAAAAAAATCAAAACTTGCAAAATCAAGTGTAGCCATTTAGAAGAAGAAATGATTGAAAGGGTGATTCATGCTCAGAAAAGAATAATCTTTTATGTTTTATTTTTACCTTGTAGAGCACTGCCCAGCAGTGCGTCCAACTCAGGATTAATCTCAGCTTTTTCTTTCAGCATATGGAACAGCAGTTGATTTTGGGTGGCATTATTTATCTCGGTTTGCTTCAACCTTCCCTCCATCACCTTTAACTGAGAGTCCTTCTGTGCTGCTTGCAGACCCTAAACGGAAAAAAACAAACAAAATAAGAAAACTGTTAAGCAAAGCAATTTTGAGAATAGAATCCCTATAGTGCTAATCTCCCGGTTAGTACTTTCTTAGTTTCTTTTGTCTAGTCCATCCTCTTTCGCTTATCAGGTCGTGGGGGCAACAACCTCAAACAGGAAACCCAGGCTTCTTTCACCCCGGCTGCATCCTCCACCTCACCCGGGAGAAACTCGAGGCATTCTCTGGCCAGCTGTGAGACATAGTTCCCCCAGCGGGTCTGCAGTCTGCCTCTGACTTCACCAGCAAGGCACTCTGGAGGCATCCTAATCAGATGCCCTACCCACCCTATCTGGCTTCTCTCTGTCTTTTTTCCAACTTTATACTGTTTCTACACTTTGATTTGTTGAAATGTTCATTCTCATTCTTTCCTGAAATCTGAAGAATGGTAAATAAGATTTTTTACCCAAATGGTTTGATATAGTTTTTGTCTTCTCTGCAAAAGATAATCTTTCCCTCGTGATGGTAAAGTAAATTTAATTATCTTTGCGTTTTCTACACACGCAATCAGTTGGAACTAAATACCCATTTCCATATTCTTAAAAGGAGAAAATTTGATCTTGAAGAGACTGAGAGTTCTTTGAGAACTTTTTAGAAAATCCAAGCAGATAAAATTGTGTTGTAAACATGACACAATGAAGGTTTGCATCTGCAAAAAGTTTTCCATATTAGTTTAGGCGTTACCTTATTGATGGCCATCGTCATGAAATGGTCCAGGAGGAAGCGAGATTCGGATAAGTTACAGGAGCTGATGACGGCAGACGGATCCACAGTGTCTCCTTCCTCCTGCAACCCGGGCAGAGAAGGTATGAAAATCTGAAATTTTCCTTTTAATCCACATTGAGCCACTATATTTAAGAACTCATAGTGAGTCTGGTGAATATTTTGCAACACTTTTCTTTATAATAAATTTGAAGCACGTTGCAAAAACATATTATTCTCTACTTTGGTCTCTTCCATCTGCATGATGTTAGCCTGGCAGTCGGCAATACTGTCATTGATGTAGTCAATGTTGGCACCCAACGACTCCAGCTCCTCATTGAGAGAAGCCAAGGAGCGCTCGGCATCCGCCCCGTCTGTTGCCGTCTTTTCTCTTTTTCTTGACACCCGCTCCCTCCGCCTGGTCAAGTCTTCACGTTGCTGAACAAAAAGAGAGAGATAATAGAAATGAGCTGAAAAATCATTCAGTAGTATTTCCATTTCAGTGCAATGCTATTGTACCTTCAGCAAGCGGTTCATGTCAGTCTCCATGTTGGAGATGGTCATCTTCTGCATGATGATGTCACTGACACGCCTCTCCAGAGACTGCCACTTTGCCCTGGCTGATTTGTTGATGTAAATGCTTCCCATCCTGACTGGGGAACTTCTATAAAAATGATCATATATTTATCTATTTTTTAATTCCATATATATAATAAGTGTGGTAAAAAAGCTTTCAAAGTCTACCTAGCTCCATTGGAAGCGTTTGCAGTTGGAGTCTGCACCCGAGGAGGGATTCCTCTTTGCAGAGGCTCGGGGGGATTTTCAGGTAGCCCCCCTTTCCTGTTGACCTTTCCGGAGATGGGTCTGACTTGCCGTCTGAGAGCAGTTACCTATGCATCAGGTGCAGAAATATGAGTGAATTAGATTATTTGATTATTGTCTAACTTTTAACAACTAACAAAAAACTAAATATTTGTTCAACCTCTTCATTTTTTCTTCGAAGGATCAGCTCTTGCTGTCTTCTCTGTGCCTCCAGCTGCTTCACTTGATGCTGTAAGAAGTTGTAAAAATGTAAGGATAAATAAGTTAACATCTGAAACATCTGCTGTGTGTGTGTGGGTCCTCACCTCTGCTCTGCGCTGGTCCTTCTTCAATGAGGCAATTTCTCTGTTCCTCCTGCACTCTGTGGCCCTGTTTCTCTCCTGTTGCTCCTTCATTTGACGCATCAGTGCCACCTAAAGAATGAAAAAAGTTCAGCACTACCGTCAAGCCTGAAATGATTCATGTCTATCAATTTGTCTGTCAATCTGCAAAATAGCATGTCAGAGGAATCACATTCGATGAATAGGAATGGGTTTGATACTGAATTTTACATAAAAAAAGGTGTTTTACTTTGGTTTTTTTCATTTCAGTCACATCCTGCTGGAGCTTTTTGAGTTGCTTCTCATATTGTGATTGGTTCTTTAGCAGTCGAGCGTGCTCCTTCTGAGCCGACTGGAGCTTTTGTAGTTCTTTGTTCATGGAGCTAAGTTTCCTCTCGTACTCGGCTTTGATCTTCTTGGATTTCTCCTCTGTGCACGACTCCACTGAACCTGTGAAAGAAAAAAAACACAAACCACTCATTTAAAATAATAATAATTAAAAAAAAAAAGATTATTGAATTCTTTTTCTAGTTCTAAATTTACCCATGTTGTGCAGCACTTTGTCCCTCTCTAGCTGGGTATCCCTGATCTTGTTCTGCAGCATCATCAACTTAGTTTCGTACTGCTGTTTGAGTGTGTGAAGTCGTCGCTGGCTGTTTTCCAGCTCGTCTATCAGCTTCTGCTTGATGGCGATCTCACAGGTGATGTTCGCAAGATCAGCCTGGACGTTTTCTGTATACGCATCAACCAACACTGGTCAGTTTTTTAAACCTTTTCTGATTTAAGAGCATGAATAAAAGCATTTGTCTATAAATTGTTATAAATGCACCTCTGCCTAAAGTTGTATCTTTGTTAACTTTGAAAAAAAAAAAAGACGCTGCGACCCCATTTTTGATGGAACAAAAATTGTGCTGATTTTTCCAGTCTTTTTTTTTTTAAAAATCAAAATAAGCACATCATTGGTCTAGCAGAAAAAAGAAAACAGATTCAAGTAATAAAATCCTCAATGACCTTTCTCATCGAGTTCTTCTGAGTCTGTCTCATCAGACGTCTCTTCTCCTCCTGCGTCAGAGTCCTCATCTTCTGCAAATGCATCTTCGCCGTCCTCGTGGTCGCTGCCCTCCTGTTTAGTTAAAACCATCCAGTCTCTAATTGAAGTGTTACAGATTTAAATGAAACTTAAAAAGAAACTCCACGCACCCCGTCTCCATCTTCGTTTGCTCTCTCTTGTTCGTTGTCTGGCAAGTCGTCCTTCACTGCACTAAAAAAGAAAAAGATAGATAATCAATATGAACTTGTAAAAACAAATTGGATTCTTGGGATTAGCATATTAAATAAGATTAAATTGATTAGGAGGGCATGCAAATAATTTGAATTAAATCAGGAACAGAGGTGTGATTGATAACTTATTTCACAGTGATTACATCATTAAAAGTGTGATCTGAGAGTAAAATGAAGTTTTAATGAGACAATGTGCCTCACACTAGAAATTTATGCTGACCAAATACCAAACTTTGGGGGGAGGGTTTATACCTTTTTAATCATAAAGTAATTTTTTAAGCTTAAAATAAAACCTAGAAGAGATCTGATCAGCATGTTTCAGTGTGAAGACAGCTAACATATAAAAAAAAAAGTTAAAAAGAAAGAACCACTGGTTAAAAACCGAGCTCCCCTTTAGTTGTAAAAAACACCTGTAGATACAGAAAAGTTAGTTAGAGAAGGAAGATTTGGGTTACAAATGAGTGAAAATAATCTCGTCAGGATCTGGGTTGGACACTAATTCATCACTGAATTAGTTTCAGATTCCATTTCCAACCTGGCATGCTCAGCCTCATGATGCTGGTTCTCCTCATACCGCTGCAGCCTTCAGAGGGAGGAGTTGGGATTAGAGAGAGGGACAATGTAGGGAGGATAAAAGGAGCAGGTTTTAATATTTTGGGGTAAGAGTTGAAGATGAGGTAGAGAGAGGGGATCGAAAAAGGCTGAGTGAGTTTAGAGACTGCAGTATGTTCCTAAATGATCACACCTGTTTGTGGTGATGTAGAACGTTCGCATGTTATGGTCACATACAAAAACAATATAATAGGCTGCTTGAGAAAATTTCTGATCTACCTCTTTTTCTTCTTCTTCTCTATCTTCTTTAGTTTCTCCAAATCCTTTTTGGCCATCATGATGACGTCACTGGCCTCTTTCTCAGGAGCAAGGACTGAGGAGAACGTGCCGGGTCCGCCATAGAAAGACGAGCGTGTGGAGGCACGGGACAAACTTTTTCTCAAGTTTTCATTCACGGCTTCGCTCTCCAGGAGTTTTGCCCTGTGGAAAAAAACAAAATAAAGCTCGGTTTACTTTACTTCTAAATTATTGTAGAATAAACTGCTACCTAGTGGATATTACTTTATAAATCCAAACATAAGTTACCGTAGCTCCTCAATTTCTTTGATGTAATTTTGAATCATGTTCCCGATTTCTTCATTTCCTTCACCTAAAAGCAGAGAGTTCATTTATAAATCCTTATTTCATACCTGACTGTCAAACAAATCATTTTAAAAGTGAAATAAAAATGTATTTCATAAGAAAACAAAACAGCATGGACTGCACAGTGGTCTAACACTGTTGGGGTTAAAGTCTCTGGACAAGTTTTGAAACACTGGCCCTCCTATGTGGAGTTTGCATGTTCTCCTTGTGTATGTGTGGGTTTCCTTTGGGTATTCCGGTTTCCTCTCACCCTCAGAAATATGAATGAATGGTTGTGTGTGTGTGTGGCCCTGCAGCAGACTGGCGACATGTTTGGCGTGTACCCTGCCTCTTGCCTAAAATCAGCCGGGATAGGCCCCGGCACCCTAGGGATAAGCGGTTCAGAAGATGAAATAAAACAGCATTTAAACACTAAAGTTTATCAATTTGATATCAGTTTCATTACTGTTTAAATGATGTTTTATCTTCAACTAACTGTGGCTACAGATGTGCTTGTTTCTCTGATGACGCTCTAATCTGTCACTGAGTTATTTTTTTATTTTAGTTTTCAAGAGTTATGAAATAAAATCTTAAAGTTTTTTCCAACCTGATTTGGCCAGAACTTGGTTGGCCTGGTCACTGAGAACTTGCGTCAGTCTTATTCTTTGGGCATCGATGGTTTCCTGCATGGCCTTCACCCTCACCCTGAGGTTGTTATTCTCTGTCTGCAGCATGGAGTTTTCATGAACCAGATCATTGATGCCCTCCACACCATCTTCACCCACCATACGTTTCCCCTGAGAAATAACCAAAACAGTGCATAAAAATGTATATTCTTTCCTCATTTTTTTTACCCTACTTTATATTCTCTCTTTTTTACCGTTTTGTACTCCATCAGCTCCATCTGTAGCCGTGCAATCTCTGTCCTCAGTGCACTGATCTGCTGGCTTGCTCTGTCCTGGTTCACCATCACTTTGTTCTTGATGTTTCGAGCTCGGTTGGCGTACTTTAGCGTGTTCAGGGTCTCCATAAAGTCTCTGTCTGAAGGGCTGATACAGGCGATCATCACCGTTTGGCTACAATAGACAATAAAAAGAAAGGACCCTGTTACAAACTCTTTTTTTAAAAAAAATTGATGGGGTATTTTATTATGATTTTGTATCATTCTGCTTGACAAACCTGTTGCCTCCTAGAGAGTCCTGCAGCAACCGGGTGAGTTTGGAATCTCTGTAAGGCACATGAGTGGATCTCTTGCTTCTGTCTCCCAAAGCACTGATGACATTCCCAAGGGCCAACTGAGAAAACACAAGTTGGAGGGATTTTTAAACCTGAAAAAAATCTGAAAAACTTCTCTGATCAAAAGAATAAAGAAAGGTGCTATACCACTAACCACCACTAGATGTCTCCCTCAAACTGTATAATCTTGGTGATTACCATTTGTTTCTCACTCCATTTAAAACTAATTAAACATTGAATAATTATTGAAAGGACTTCAGTGATTGCTGTTGGTAAAACCTCAAAGCCAAATTGTGTTTCTCACCAGTCCACAGTTGATGGAAATTCCCTCTTTTGCCCTGTCTCCTGTAGCTCCAGTCCTTTTCAGTCTCTCTGAACCAGCCAGGTCCACAAAGTGGAACTTGGCTGTGAGAGTCTCAAACTCATTGATCTCTGAGTCGTTAGCAAGACGGTTATCCGTGACATTATCCTGATCGAAGAGAAAACACAACAAAGAGTAAAAATCTTTCTAGATCTTATACATTTTCAACCAGCTGTTAAAAATCATCAAACATAGTTTAGATGGAGTGTGGATCTGTCACCTACATTGTTATCTGGAGAGCAGACTCGAACTTGGCAAAGGTGGATGGTGAAGATGGCATGAGAGCGTGAACTCTGGACATTCATCTGGGTGCTGGCAGTGGTGCGAGACAGAGCGCCCAGCTTCAGACATTGCATCATCTAATAAAAAAGAAGATGGGACTGATGGATAAGGAGACAATGGCCCTCATTTATCAAAGTCATGTCAATAAAATTTGGTTATATAGGTGATGTGCAACGAATATTTAGGTTTTATTAAATGCTTTTAAACGTATGGTGCACAAAAAATTACTTCTGTCTTCTTTTTCTCCATGTTGTAAAATAAGAGTGTGACTGAGCATAGATCTGAATGAATGCACCTGTGTTTGTTCTAATTACATTTGTTTTCAACCACTGCATTTATTAAGATTACAAATTTAAATGCCTAAAAGGAACAGGTCCATACCACCTCAGAAATGTCACATGCATTACAAAATAATAATTACAAAATAAAGGCCAGAGCGAGTATTCTCTCTGCAGTTAAATTTATACAAATTACCATTGAAAGTGTGGTTTGTCCTGTGTCTTTGTTTTGGAAAAACAGCTAAAAGGACCCCCAAAAAAACATGTTTTCAAATTGTGTCAGCATGCCAACGCTAACCTCAGCTGCAGAGGTGACGGTACGGGTAGTGACCCCCACCGTGTAGATGCCACCATTGGCATCTTCATGGATTTTGATGTTGGACTTTTGCCTTCTGGCTTCGAGGTCACGGGTGGAGTCGAACAAGTCCAGCACCTCCTCGTTGTACAGCTGGAAAGCAAATGAAACAAAGTGATGATTTCATTAGCCCTGAGGTAGATCGGCTACATTCCCGCATCTTCTCAGCTGCTTCCTCACCAGCTGTTTGCAGCCACTTGTTGGTTAAAAATAAAACAGGAGTCAACAAACGACAGTTTAATAGTCTTTGGGTCATCTAGGCTCTTTAACAACCTGACCCTTTGCAGACCTCTGACTATTTGCATGTTGTAACCATGTCCTTCCGCTGGACCTGGTTTGGTTTTGACTTTTTAAGTCCTGTTGCAAACTATGTTCTGGAATTCATCATAATTTTGTGGATACTTTTTTGTATTTTCTGGATGTTCTGTACCTCAAGGAACTGGGCATTGATCTTGAACTCTGGAACTGGTTGGTTTTGGTCAGTAGCAGCTTGTCTACGTTCCTCAATTCCTTTGAACAGGTGGTTGACAGCACGGGGGATGATGCCCAGCTCGTCTTCTCCGATGTTGATGTCAAAGCCGGTTCCCATGGTGTACGTTTTACCTGAACCTGTCTAGAAAAATAATCAAAACGACTCATTCAGCCTGCTCCAGTACAAAACTACAATTGTTTAGTTCTTTTCAAACAAATATATTTAGTTTACAAAAATTCTTGCTTAGGGTTAAGGTTAGATGGCCACACTTTAAAAGGCCACCACTTTTCTATTTCCCACTCAGAGTTGTCTCTAAGCCTTCCTTAGAAGGTCGGAGAAAAAAGGAATGGGGTAGCAGTACTTTAGGGGGATCAGAGGAGATGGTGTGATCACCATGGTGATCAAAAGAGGAATGCCACATTGGGTTCAAACTCACGCCATCCCTCCGCTCCCTGCCGAACCGTTTCAAAAAGATCCTGGCAGGAGGAGTTTGTGTGTATGGGAAGCGATGAGTGTGCGTGTGAGATGTGTGTTTGCATGTTTAACTCTACAAAACCACACCTGTGACGTTCGCTTGTGCACTTATGTTTGTGTGTTTCCCACTGCGGTCTGTGAAAGCCTCTGGGACAGAAATAAAAGGGACAAAGGAACAATATATGGGGAGGAAAAAAAGAACGAAGAAGAACATGGGGCGGGTCTGGGAGGAGGGCAATCCGCTGCACGTGTTTGAATGTTTGTTTTGTGCTTTCACAGGCAATTTACACTGTACACCTGAATCCGTCTCATTCATAGTTTGACAGGTAATTTGATGGCCTATTTCTTGTTCTGATTCTTTCATCTAGCTATTAAAAATAGGCCCAAAATTTTAGGATATTAAACTTCAAAGATATTTTATTTAATGGATTTTTTAAATTTGTTTTGACTTCAGGGTTCTCCTCCCTGCTCTGACATGAAATAAAGCGATCTGATCTGAACTAATAAACTTTCTCATCTATTACGGCCAGAATGGGTTTATAGTGGTTGGAACGTGTTGGAACATGCTACCTCCAACCTGGGAAAAAGTGAAGCCTCCTTTAAATCACTACTCACCTGATAGTGCAAAAATAAATTAACTTCATGCCCCATACGAGATTTTCCAGATTTATAAACAAGCGTCATTCCTTTAAGGCATACAAACATTAAAAAATGTATATGACCAACCTGTCCATATGCGAAGATGGTGGCGTTATAGCCCTCAAAGCATCCCTCAATCAGTGTCTCAGTGCAGTGGGTGTAGATGCTTTCTTGCTGCGTGTCCATATCAAAGACATAGTCATAAGTGAAGGCCTTGTCCTTGCCCAAGACCACTTGGGGCTCTCCGGGCATCACATATGTGCAGATGTGGCATCCCTCAATCTTCTCTTTAGCCAGCTGAGGACGGATCCTGGCAATCAGTGAAAGACAACGTCATAAACATGGACTCAACAATAATTCTACTTTATGTACACATTAAAAGCATAAAAATAAATGATATGTGGGAATCAGGGTAGCAATTTAGAGAGCTAAAACCCAAAACTTGTCATGCTTTTCCTTGAACTTATCAACATGTTTGTGTTCACCATTGTTGGGTATTGTTTTAGTATGCACATGTTTCTATGTTAACAATAAACACAAACTACAGCTAGTGGTCATTAGCTTTCTTTATGCGGTTGGTGAGAAACTAATCATCACCTCAGTGAATTTCTACAAGTTGAGGCACATTATCCAATATAACATCTGGCAAAAGAGACTGATACAACCTCCAATTTGGATAATAAATTTAAACTCAGATGACAATCTTGACTATTTGTTGGCTCAATGAGTTGATATACCGTGAACTTGGTTTTAAATGCTCTGAAAGGTTTTGGGCATCAGATGTAGTTTTAAGGCATTTCGATAAAAGTTTTGTGCATTTTGTAGATTGGATGCTTTACATCTCTTTATGTCCTTCACTTGACATTAACTCAATTTATTTGATTTTGTTATTATGTTTCCTCAAAAATTTTAGTCCAATTTAACAAGTACACAGACCACAACTGCGTCTTGATAAGTACAAATAATTTGTTTTGTCTTTTGAACCGCTCATCCCTTACAGGTTTGCGGGGGTGCCACGAGAATATCCCCACTGATTTCAGACGAGAGGCATGAACAGATCATCAGTCTGTTGCAGGGCCACACACAATCATTCCTATGGACAATTTTGTAGCAGCCAATTAACCTAACACACATTTTTCGGAGGGTTGTAGGGGACCTGAGCACCCGTCGAAACCCCACGCATACACGAGAAGAACATGCAAACTCCAAAACAGAAATGCAAGTGTTTCAAGCCATGTCCCCACTCCAGGACTCGAACCCCCGACCTTCTTGCTGTGAGGCCACCGTGCTAACCAATGCACCACCGTGCAACCAACATATAAATAATTCAGGGTTTGAATCTATCTTACATGGTTTTGTTCATCTATTCAGCCTGTTTTGTGAGTTATATATTAGAGACCGTATGGAAGACCTTCTACTGCTGAGAACTCAAGTGGCTCGCAGTGTGAAGTGCTCAAGCAGAAGTCCTGCCCTGGTCTTTTCTGGCTCGTTTCAGAATGTGCGCTGCCATCAGGACGACTGTTTAAACTAGCATCCACTCAGACCACATTGGGCTCATCACTTAGTATGTTGAACTCACTAGAATATATAAGGTATTTATATATCTATATATACTATATCTATATACTATATTTATATATAGATATATATAGATATATAAGCAGCATATATCCTGCTTGTGTCATTACAAATACCGTACAAGTTTTAAATAAAAAGTTAGCCACGCAAATAAATGATTAAGTTAATTGTTGTGCATGTACAGGCACTAAATCAAAGAAATAGTTACATATCGCTGCAACATGGAAGATAAGACCAAGGACCAATGGCTTTTGTTCACCATACGGAAATGATTGGCTGATGTTTTTACAGTCCCACAATTTATTACTATAGAATACATACTGTATATATTTTCTTTGAACTGCACCTTACTGTAAACAATAAACCAATCAGTATGTAGTTTTAATATTGCAAAAAGAATTTTCAAAGATCTTCCACACCACATTTAACTGAATAATTCTCAATATTTCTTCAATGGTCTGGCACTTACTGTAGTGCACATGGTGTTATTTATTGAGACACTGCTGCCCAATAAGGTAGAGATGGCTTGAAACATTTAATATGACTCAAGTAATGTGATCAAACATGGCAATCCAGGCTTGAGTCCTCAATAGGCATAGAGGTTTTAGATGTCTCCCTGTTTCTGCAGAACTAAGCTCAATTAAATGGCTATTCTTTCGACGGCTGCAGCAAAAAACATGCACATCTACCTTTAAGAAATGCACCTGTTAAATATAAGTAAACCTGTTAAATTGTATGTTTTTAGTTTTTGTGTGATCTGTTAATGCTTTTGTTTGAATTGTTTTTAAAGTGCAACGGACAAGGGAAAACTATTTGATTGCACTGTTTGGAATTCTTAATAAACTTTATCAACTCTTGGTTTAAAACTGAAGAATGAGACATTTCCTGACCTTTTAAGAAAAGAAAGGGATTGTTAAAGATTTTAAATTGCACCTTAATGATCATGAAGTCATTATAATGATGGTGCAGCTATTCTGAAGAGGGCAACACTTTGCACCGAGATGCGACAGATGAGTGGTGTTACTGTGTGCCGCGTGTGTTTATGTATGTGAAAAGCCCTGCAGTGCCAGCACACTTCCATACCACACAGTGCTCTTACTGTTCACTAGTCTGTAAGGGTGTGGGGTGGGAGAGAGTAGGATGTGATCTCTGAGCAAACAGTCCCACCCTGGATTTCATTAAGGAATTACTCTGTTTTTGGCTTTGTTCAAATAAACAAAATTTTCTTTTATGTAAATTTCCATCAAAAAGTTGTTTATACATAGTTAGTCTTTATTTGAAGTCAAAATATTAGGACCTATTTTTAGTTCGGCCTATGCAAAACAAACAAACAAAAAAAACATATAATCTTTTAATAAATTGCAAAAATGTACTGTTCTTGGTTTTTAACTCAAATCACATGTTAAAGGTTTTGGAGATAAAGTAATGGAAGCCGGACTGAGATGGTTTGGACATGTGCAGAGGAGATAGAGAGAGAGAGAGTACATCGGCAGAAGGATGCTGGGTTTGGAACCACCAGGAAAGAGGTCTAGAGGAATACCAAAGAGGAGGTTCATTGATACAGTGAAGGAAGACATGAAGAAAGTTTGCATGACCAAAGACGATTCAGCAGATAGGGTTAGATGGAAGAAACTGACTTGCTGTGGCGACCCCTGAAGGAAAATGCCGAAAGAAGAAGAACTCAAGTTGTCATTTCCCATCTTCTACTTTTACTTGGTGACAACCACACTTACACAGTAAACATGTGCGTGTGTTTGTTGTGTAGACACAGAAGTAGCCCCATAAAAAGAACACCTACATTCCCCTTCAAGTTAGGGCCTAGTAACATAGAGACCGTCCGAAACCAAATTTAGTGCATTTTTTCAGTAAATGTGAGAGATCACAATTTTGTCGAGTAGTACAAGAAAAGTAAATTAAAACCAGGCTCATTTATGGAAAGAAAATGACTGAGGAGCCAAATGAATCCACAGCATTGTCATTGTTTGTGTGTGACATCAGATCTGAGCTATTTGACACAGTCTCAGTAGAATTACAGCACTGATGACAACAAAGCTGAGAGGGGAACAAACTAATGTTTCTAAGTTGGACCAGACATTCTGCTGTACACCCACGGAAAATCTTAAATCCAGCTTTATATCTTGGATAGCGAGATGGTAACTCCGAAATATTTTATATTTGACAGGGAAAACACTCATGATCCACTTGAAAGCTCAATAACAACTTGTATCTCGAAGGGAATTCCGAAAAGTTTGTTCCCTAATATAATTTCATACACACAGAAATGACACACTGCTGGTGTAGCGAAGATCAAAGGAGCATTACAGAGTACAAAAGTGCACTTTAATCTGTGAAAACACACGAGTTGAACCAGGTATGATCATAAAAAGGTTTAGATAAACTGAGAAGTCTTTGATTTAGTTAGGAGTTTGCGGCATTTGAGGAGAGAATTATTCTTAATCCCATTGGCTTGTTTCCCAAAACCTGACAACAAGCTTTAATTCACTGTAACAATGGAGTTACTCATGGCTGCTAACAATGTCGCCAATAAGTCAGAGGCCTCTTGTTCATTTTAAGAGCTTGTACTTAATAAATACAAATAAATTTAGAAAACTAACAAGTAAAAATGTTAATCAAATGGCACCTTGATGCGGAAATGAGTCAAAGTAGCCAAATGAGTGAAGCTGCACAAAGCTGTGGTGTTTATGAACTTTACGACATCTCCGGTGGAATCTATTGAACAAAATCCAAGGAATGGATGGGCATGAAGAAATACTGTCTAAAGAGAAGAAACTTCTAAAGAATAAGAGAAAAAGACAACAAATAATAGATACTTTCAAAAAAACAAAACCAGACAATCTTTATTGTTTCTGAAGCTAAAACAAAGCCATGTCACTTCAAATATGTCAAATTTATGGCCAGTTAAATTTTAAAGATTGCCAATCTAACATCTTTTTGTTCCGTTGTCTTCCGTTTATCCAGGGCCGGGTTGCGGGGGGAACTACCTCAAACAGGAAACCCAGACTTTTCTCATCCTGATCGCATCCTCGAGCTCGCATCTCGAGGATTTTACTGTCCAGCTGCGAGACATAGTATCTCCAAAAGGCCCGGGCCCGCCTCTGGGTCTCTTACGGGGAGACGTTGGGGAGGCATCCCAACTAGATACCAGAACCAGCGCAACTGGCTTTTTTTAACTACTTCTAATCTGAGCTCCTCCTGGACGGTTGAGCTCCAACATGATAATTGGAAAAGCCCTTTGTAAATTTCCAAAATTTCCAAACTTATTAAAGTAGATGTCTTTTTCACTGTGTTTTAATACAAGACAACATTGTTTCTATTCTAGCAAACCTGTGGTGGATTGGTTTCATCGAAAGGTGGCGTTAAACCTTAGCCAAAAAAAAAAAAACACAAACAAAACAGAACAAGAGAAATGGGTCAAAAGAAAAAAAATGACTTGTGAACTTTTTGTGGGTACAAAAGTGGCCCAACTCTACCTTTTCCTTTTTAAACTTATCTTAAAATATTTTTTTTTCCTCTGAGCTTTTGCGTATGCCTAACTTTAAGACATTGTTTGTTAACTGCACATTTTAACATGGATATCTATTGTAGAGCAGTTTTGTTATTTGGTTAGGTTTACTATTTAGAGTAATATTCATTTCACTGTTTTGGTTGTAAATATTTATATTTGGTAGGTCATGACCTGGAAACCGTTGGTCATGTGACCGATGCCTTGCACCTCCACTTAAGATAAAGGTGTGTTAACGGGTGTCGGGTGATGAATCGGATTGATTCTGTTATGTTCATGAGTCTGTACTAAGTGTTAAAGCCATAAAGAGCCTGAAATTTTATCGGTTATTAACTTGCTCCAAAACATACAACAAAAAAAGTTCAAAACCAGCTTTTCAAACAAATCACAGTTTGGTCAGGAATAGTTGTCCTGACCTCTGGTTTGAAATTTTCATCCTCAAACACAATCAAATGACCTAATAGATAAGAAATGTGTGAACTACGTCGTGACTGCAACTGACTAAGATGTTATCTTTTAGGCTTAATTCTTTGTTTCAACTCCAAACACTCTTTTTTTTGTGAAATAAGGGTGCTCTTTCAACACTTTAGTGACACGCAGAGCTAATCCGCCGTCTAGAGTGACACATACCAGCTACAGAATGGTTGTTTCTCCAGGAAATTGATCCCAACCTGCTATGAGTATCACACACATATTTTAAACTGAATGTCACACAATTTTATCAAATGTACATTTTTTTGTTTGGTTTTGTCAAAGTAAGAACAGTAAAAAAGTTTTATTAAAGATGAAATGTGAACAGTCGCCTTCAAACTCAAGTATGCAGAGATCGGGGGGACTTGTGTGCCAAGTCAAGCAGTTAACAATGTCATAATAAGTTTTCAGCACATTAATCTCTTACCGCAGACTGACCTTGTTGTTGGAATTTCAAGAAAAAAAATCTAAAAGAGGTAAAGTGAATAGGATTAAATCCTTAATGAATGCTTGCAATTTTAATTAAATAAAGAACTAACTTTGCTGATCTTGTACAATCAAATATTTAAATAAGTCTGGGATGTTGAACCTTCAGTCCTTGAGAGACAGCTGCTCTGATGATGTTCACTCTGTTGCACAGAAGTTCATTAGTTGTTGATTTCACTTCATTAGAATCATCATAATGGAATTGTAATACATTATAAATTTTCTAATCAGCAATCCTTGAGGACACCATGACAATCCAGGGAAAGCTAAATACTAAAATCCTAACGGTTTTTAACAGTTTCTCTATGGATAAATGTAAATAAAACTGTAGCAAATATGAGAAGTATGCAGTCCTATCCATATTATTCCTCATCTTTAGTTACTCTTTACTTTTACTCCTTTACACTTTTGTATAGAGTTTTCTTTTACTTGCATTCACAAAAAACATGAAACTTCAGTGTTCAAATAACCCTTAAAAGGGTTAGATTGTGCCTCACATAGGCTGCATAACGACATACCCATACAGTGTACCTTTTTAAAATGTACACACAAAGCCAGAGACAGGGACACACAGAGAGCGGCTTTGTGGGCCTCCCTGTGAGACGAGTTCTGTTAGGCTCTTGCTTTCAGCCTCATTACTACGATTACAATGGCAGTCTGGGAAATGCTCTCGCACACACATACCCACATAGCCACTCCTTTCCATACACATATTGAAAAAACCATGTCTTTAGAACGCATCGTAACTTTAAAAAAAAAAAAAAATAGTATTTGGAATTGATCTCATCTTACTTCCTAGGTTTTGAGGGTGTTTTGTGGTTTTTTTTAAGATATAAATGCTTTGTCACTTTGCTGATGCTCATCCTTCCTGGAAAACATCAGCACTTGCTGATATCATCCCTCTTGCTGATCGGCAAATCAATTCTCTTCCGGGGACGCAATTATTTCTGATCCAATCACCAACAGTAACATCTAACCTTTTTTTTCTGCTTATTCACATCCCCTGTGATCCCTTTTGCTTTGAGTTTGTGTTTCACTTCAGGCATCGTGTACAGCTGAATGCACCAAGTGAGTCATCTGGATTAGAAAAAGCACATCTGAGCCCAAAAGGCGAATGAATAACAAGACTCTTCTTTCCATGTGCCATAAACAGCAAATCGCCTGACATCATATTGACGTGTAGTTTTAGATTTTAAAATATCAAGTAGAGAAGTGTTGATATTCAACTTTCTTTGAAGGATAAATAATATTACATCTCCAAACGCTGTTAAGTCCTGTGTTTAAAACTATGTGCATAGAAAATTTCTAGGTTCACTACCACGATCACTTACGTAACAAACAGGAAGCTCATGCTTAGCTAGCAGGTATACATGTTCCCTATTTGCTTTACTTGTTTGGGAACACTTTGAACTAATGGTCGCCCAAAGCAAGAAGGAAGAATAAGGAGGAATTAAAAGGATGAAGCCATACAAATCGAAATTTGGAAAGTGAAAACTATTTTAGTCAGAATTTCTGGCAACCAAGGGTCAATTCACACAATACCTTTCTTTGTGGTACATGTCCGTACAGTTACTCAAGCTAATATTTACAGGATTTGAAATAAAAAAAGCAGCCTTTCACTTCGTCTTCTGAACCGCTTAGTCCAAACGGCCTATCCCAGCTGATTTCAGGCAAGAGGCAGGGTACACCCCGAACAGGCAGCCAGTCTGCTGCAGGGCCACACACAGACGACCATCCACACACACAAACTCATTCCTAGAGGTAATTTCATAGTGTCCTAACATGCATGTTTTTGGAGAATGGGAGGAAACCAGAGTACCCGGAGAAAACCTACACATACAAAGAGAGAACATGCAAACTTCACACAGAAAGGACAGTGTTTCAAGGCGTGTCCAACCCCGGACTCGAACCCCAACTTTCTTGCTGTGAGGCCATTGTGCTAAAAGCAGCCACGCGTAGTGTAAATAAAAATACAATTGGTAGCTAACAATGAAAAAACAGCTATTTTATCATAAAAGTTCTAAATCTCAGCCTCTTGCTGTTAGCGACAGCAAAAATGCTTCAATAAGATATTTACATTTTTTGGATTGCAGTCAGTAAGAAAACACAAGACCAATCTGTAAGAGTTGATAAAAAAAACTGCACACAACAGCAACCTTGAATCTTGTGTTTTTGTAAGTTCAGGGTGGAAACGGCAGTCACTGAGGGAATCTGGTGGTGACGCAATGAGGACAGGTCAAGAGAGTCGCAACTGGAAAAAAGTGGAAGAAATATTTTGCTGAATCAGCATCCTACTGTACATCCCACAGCCCTGATTAGACTCATGGTAACCATGGTGAAATGCTTCAACAAACAGTAACTGAATGGGTCTCACACTCACACACACACAGCCACACAAACACACAAATTGCTTAACTCCAATATACAAGCTTAACAGAAACATTTTTTCTTGACAAAGACCAGTTGGCTTAAAACACAAGACATTAAATATACAGGTAAAAAAATGAAAAACATCACATGTATAAACTTGTGATTGTGAAACCAGAACCCCCTCAGGAAAAGGGTGGAATGCTCCCAGCAGGTCAGCGACAGAGTCCTGCCCAAAGTGTAGGTGTTTAAGTAGCTCGGGTGTTGCTCACAAGTGGGAGAAAGGTGGAGCAGGAGATCGACGGATGGATTGGTGCGGTATCTGCAATAATCAGGATGCTGCATCGGTCTGTGGTGGTGAAGAAAGAGCTGAGCTGAAAGCAAAGCTCTCAAATTACCAATCAATTTACGTTTCTACCCTCACTCGTTCTTTTGGTCACCCCCCACAGCTGGTAACCAAAAGAACAAGATCGCAGATACAAGTGGCTGAAATGAGCTTCCTCTGCAGACTGGCTGGGTTCTCACTCAGAAATTGAGTGAGGAGCTCGGAGTAGATCTGTTGCTCCACCGGGTCGAGAGAAGCCAAATCGGGGTGGTTCGGACATCTTGTTAGGTTGCCTCCCAAACGCCTCGCTGGTGAGGTGTTTCAGGCAGAGGCAGACCCCAGTCCCGCTGGAGAGACCATGTCTCACTTCCAGAAGGGGAACGCTTCAGGATCCTCCCTACTGAGTTGCAGGATGCAGACAGGATGAGGGAAGCTTGGGCTTCCCATCTGAGGCTGTTGCCTCCGCAACCCAGCCCTGGATAAGCGAAAAATAACAGAACAGAATGGAAAATAGAAACTGATAAAGTTATCTACTAACTAAAATCTCTTCTTTAAATTTAAGGACCACGAGAGCCAAAAAAAACTGTTAAGCTTTAATGTGATTTTGCTTTAATGTGATTTTGTTTTTTTTAATTGAATAAATCCACATTGGATTAACTTTTCCTTAAGCAGGTTGACCAGAAGTTACTTAATCGGTCACCAAGTGGAATATCACATGGCAGCAGTTTGCATAAAGCTTGCAGCCGACTCTGGTTTTGTGTCAGTTCACTTGAGTTGTCTCATGAATATTTATTGTGAATTTGCCTGAATGGACAAGAATCTTTACATGTTGATGCAAAACAGCACATGAGCCCATACACTTGTTTTGTCCCTGGGCAGCAGGCGCAAAGACCTTTGCTCGCAAATATAATCCATATGGGTCTCTGTGGAGGCCAGATGGGTGCTTAAATTAGCCAACAGGAGTGAGATGATCTGCAAATTGATTTAATGTTTCTGAGTCCTATTTGCATTTGCTGATTTGTGTTACATCACTTGTGATGGTGCACAAATTCTCAAATACAATCTAAACCTTCGGGTGTATGAATTCATTAGGATGCATGTCCAAAGTTTTTTGAGTTGCTCACCTTCTATAACATTAAGTCTGATAGAAATTTGAATAACTGAAGCTTGCAATGAGTATGACCTATCATGGAAAAATAGACAATAAAGCTTTACCTAATTAAAGAGAGAAAGCTGTTGTAAATTTAAAAGAAAGTACGAAACCCGAATCCTGAATGTTGAATTATTAAAGCTGCACTCGGGGATATTGACAGACTGATAGACGACTTTAATGGTTCCCTGAAGAAAGGTTTGAGTCAAAAACCCTCTCTCAGGTTTTGTTAACTTCTGATCAATGTGAGTTCATCGCGATAATGTACAAACAAATGGGTGCTTAAATCACGATGATGAACACACAGTTGTTACATTTGAACAAATCTGGTTCACAAAACACAATCATTATTGAACCGTATCTGTTAACCTTGCAGGTTGAGACAGGTACTGGCTGTGAACTTGCTGGCAAGAGCTTACAATCCCAGTAATTCAGTTTTGTTAAGATCAAAATCACCACAAGCATGAAACGTCACAATAATTTGACTGTTGCTATGACAGTTAGCTCAGCTAAAAGCATCAACCTGTCAATGTGCATTTAGCTAAATGGGTTTGGAGTGAGTATTTTTCAAAGTGGTTTAAAAGGTGTGGTTTTCCAGTCATTATCACATGTTAAAAATGGCACCATCATTAGTTAAAGATGACACGTTTTCTTTACGAACCTCACATGTCAGTAAAAAGCTTACGGAAAGTATGTGACATTATTTACTTAACAGATTGTTTCTTTTTTATAATAATGCTTAAGTCAAACTTAGTTAAATATGTCGGTCATTTTATTTGTGTATTTTACTTTTTGCATGTACAGCCTTGTGAGTGTTGTTGCACCAACGAGGTGTGGAAGAGTGAAAAATGTGTTCATCATTAAAATAACAAGACAACTTTCAATGTTTAGTTTAGTTTGTGTTTAACGTTTTTTAAATTCTGTTAAATAGAGGAAGAACAAAAAAAATGACCACATGAGTTCAATTTCAAAGATTGTAACTAGCCATGAAGACTGTTTGAAACTAATCCGCCAACTTGACATGATTTTAGTAACAACTGAGCTATCTTAAAGCTCTTCAAGCTGAACTTTCAATGGAAGGCCCTCCCTATAAACACTTTTAAACTTAACCGGGTTTTTAAAAGATGAAAAGTTTTGCGCATACACAGGCAAACTAAACAGCATTACATTTCTAAAAGCATCAAAACTAATTCAAACATTGGCCTCACAGCAAGAAGGTCAGGGTCCTCCAGAAGTGGGGACAAGCGCTAATCACTGGTCTTTCTGTGTGGAATTTGCATGTTCTCCATGTGTATGAGTGGATTTTCTCCGGGTACTCCAGTTTCCTCCCACCCTCCAAAAACATGCATGTTAGGCTAATTAGCCACTACAAAATTGCCCCTAGGAATAAGTGTGTGAGTGGCTGGTTGTTTGTGTGTGTGACCCCGCGACCTATTGGTGACCCGTTCGGGGTGTACCCTGCCTCTCGCCTGAATTTAGCCGGGATAGGCTCCAGCAACGCCATGAACCCATTACGGATAAGCGATTCAGAAAACGAAACAAAACCTGCAATCTTTCTGGTATAATCTCATCTTGAGAACAAGAAAAAAAAAACACTAAGACTTAAGAAAATGGCAAAAAAAAAAAAAAAAAGCACAAAGTTAAGGGTATCTAGAAAACATAGAGCATGCTAACATATTTTTTTGGGGAAAAAAAAAATGTGTGTAGCCCTGGTTTTGACACCTCGCTTGACTCTGACTAGCTTAGGTCAATTCCACGAGTTCAAAATTCCCTTTTCAAAATTTTTTCTCAGTATTATTTTTCTGACTTTCTTCTAAACTTGTTTTATCATGCATTTTTTTCTCTCTTATATGCCACGGGAATAATATCACAAGATAGTAGGGATGAACAGAATGTTATAGATTACACATAATTGTGGTAATCATCAACATTTCCTGCATTAATTTGTCATTCCACAACAAAACAAATCAAGTCATACTGTATTTTAGTTTACACCACATTCCACACCTGTGGAATATTGACAGTGATGGTGGAACAGTTACGTCATGATCTCATTCTGAAACAGGCTGTACCTTCATTATATACAAGTTTTTTGGTTTAGTGAAAGATTTATAAGCAAAAACGTTAGGCTGAAAAACCTGCTTTACAACTGATGTCATTGACGTCTGGGGAGCAAGTACTGCTGGGAGCAAAATTCAAACTATCATGCATTGATTAAAAGAACAGACCATAAAAGAGGGATTGGCTGGAATTGGTGCAAATGATCAGGTTGATGTATATTATATACTCAGAACTGAAAAATGAAAGAAAAACTGTGAATAACAATACGAGTCACAATGTCGGACCCACAACCCTTTGCATGATGTCAAAATCTTTCTTTTTTTTTTAAAACTGGGAAAAGAAAAAAAAAAAACAATGTTTATTTCTCGTCACTTTTATTGTTATCGGACTAAGCACTTTGAATTATCGAGATACATTTTTTTGTCAATATTGTCCATTCCTAAACTGTGCTACAATATAGCACTGATTGCCACAAATTGAAATAAACTTTAAAACCTATTTTTGTAAAACCTACTCCTCAAATACAGTCCATCTGAATGTGTGTTTGAAACAGATCCTCGCATAAAGCATGACACTGGGAAATTAATCTGCTAAGTCACTGGTAACACAGCCTTTCCTTTGATGCCAGTCAGCTGTTTGACTGGGAGTCAGCGAATCCTCTTACAGAATATGCTAAACCACCATGCTGACATACCTTCACCAAATCATATTTACAACTTAGATCTATTATTTTTTTTAAAAAGAGGAATAATCGCTCTTGTAAAAATCTTTCATTCCCAATAAAATAACACTTGACAATAACTCACAGAGGAACAGATAACTTTGATCATGCAATTCATTACCGTTTATCACCTCATGTTACCTTTTATCATCTTTGTCACCTTTATGCGCATTCTGTCTGTACTGCTTGTAAATAAAATTTAAATTATATCACTTGTTTTATTCCTTATTTTCACACACAACACTCAAATTTCCCACGTGTAAGAGCAGTAAAGTACTTCTGATTCTGAAAATAATTGCAAGACTTTAAGAAAACAAGCAATAAATTAGACATACTGCTATAGATTTAAGTCGATGTACAGTTAAGTACAGTAAAACAGTCTGTCTTTAAAGCTGCTCTGATAAGACTGTCAGTAATATTAAAGTCAGAATAAAGATCATTAATATATACATATTTTTTAATAAGGTCTATAAGGTCCAACAGAATGTTGAGTCTTTAAAATTAGACTTACTTTATCACCAGTTCCTACTTATCATGACTCAACCGAGGATGTGAAGAAGCCGACTATGATGAATCAAAACCATGTGCGATACCATATAGAATTCTTTCAGAAGTTCTTATTCCTTTTAGTTTATCTCCAAAAATGCTTAAAAACATATATATATATATATATATATATATATATATATATATATATGTATATATATATATATATATATATTTGAAATGATATGAAACAAAAATAGCTTAATTACAAATAAGAGCAATAACCTCTAAAAAACATGACAACCATCCACCATGCCAAGATTAAATAGTTTACCTAAAAGGATAATCTTGAGAAAAAGATTATTTATGAATCATCCAAGAAGTTTCCGATCTTCTCAGAAGTGGAACATAAGAAGTTTGCCGCAAGGTCTGCAACAGTGAATAAAATTTCCAAAACAAACTACTTGTAATGAGCACAGAGGTGGAGGAACGATAATATGGGCTTGTTCTGCAGACAGGCAATTAAAAATTCATCTATAAAAACACCAATATATGTTTAAATATGAATTCATCTGACTAATAGCTAATGATGGTTAAAAAGAACAATGTCTGCAACCAAAACAGATTAAAAAAATGCCACGGTAGGATTTTATGATCCAGTTGTCATCTAATTCAATCTTATCCAATACAAACTACAACAGTTACTTCAGACAATTCATAACAAGCTGAATTAATGCAAGCTCACAAGGATCTGTCCTGTTAAGACAAAACAGGTACTCATTATGGATTATTTATTATCTATGATGGAAAGAGAAGGGCCTGTAAACTGAGCTGAGTCAGTAAACAGAGTTCTGGGTCAAAGTCTGAATGAACAATAACAAGGCGAGCAATGAGAGAGAGAAGAAGAGAAACATGAGAGGGACTAGCTTTTGTCCTCAGTGTTCAACTGAGCTCACATGACATTTCAGGTTGTCTTTGGTTGTCAACCTCATCTGACATTCTGTGGACATTCTCATTGATCTGTTGTGTTCTTAAAAGTAACAGATTTTTTTTGTCCAACTGTTACATGATGTAAGCAAATAGTGATTGCATGCATGACAAGAAGCAATAGCCTTTTAGGGGCAAAGATCAGAAGAAGCAAAGCACTGAAATTTTCAAGGAATGCACTCTATTCTCTAAAAAAAGGAGTATGAAATGTGTTAAAAACTAACCTCCAAAGATAATAATCAAGAAAAAGCTATTTGATTCTGTTGGATAGACTAAAGAGCATTACAGATTTGCAGTGTGTTTACAGTAGAAGATCAACCATGTGCAGATCCTAGCAGGTGTCACATCAGCATCCTAGAATAGGAGGGTCTTCATCTCCATCCTTACCTCAGTGCTACCCGCACAGAGCTCTCATCTGGTCCACTGCTCATCCTCTGGCCAAAATAGTCCTCTTAAAATAGCTCGATTTCTTTTGATCCTCTTAACAAGAGAATAAAGCGCCTTGTCCCCCTCCCCCTCCGATAGAAACCTCCAGCTATAGCTTTCTATCCTTAGATTCCACCACCGAGAAGGAGGGTTAGGATGCAGAACACATGTTCTGGTTTTGTAGTGGTTGATCAGCTTCTATATGCACGATCATGCATGATCAGGGAAAGGAAGGGATCTCCAGACCCGGTGGTCATCTCTCTTGTGGCATCGTCTCAGCTTCCAAGGGTGTGTGTGTGTGTGTATAAAGGAGCAGGGAACCGTTCAGCCTGTGATTCTCTAACGCAGGACGTAACCAAGCTCCTCCCCAGAATCTGAGCAATTACTTATAATTTATCAATCTTTATATATGATGTTAAATTATAATAAAATAATTTAAGTTGATTTAAATGCTTTTCAAACTCTGTTGGACATAATGACAGAAAAAAAAACAAATTAAAGCAAAACATGGTTTTATTTTCTCAATCATGTTTAAAACGTGAGTGATTTGTCGCCATCAGGTGGTTAATTTACTTCACTGCATCATTGAAATGTATTTTTCATTTTAGCCAGCAGACGGCGCTAAAATTCCTCTCTTGCAAAATACATAGTTCATAAAATCCACGGTTTATCAGTTTATATACATATCATATATTTATTTATAGTAAAAAAAAATTTAGCATGAATCCAACAAGTGATGTTAAGTGAAGAATTTTTGCAAATATTAATGTAGAAAAATCTTACATATTGCTTTTAACAATGAAACTATTTGAATAATTAACTCTAATTGAATCATTTATTATTTATAGGTTTCAGCTATGGTTTTTAAAAGTTGACTATTTTTGTTTTTATTTGGTATATAGATCTTTAACATTGCCACTAATTAAAAAGTGTAATTATCTTATATTTTTTTTCTTTTTTTAAAAAATGTATTACCATGTTTCCCCATTTTCCTTTCATACAGTTACAAGAGACTTACAAATGAAATGTATCTACCTTTAAAATCTGTTTTCTGAGACATTTGAGCAGCCTGTGTAGAGGACAAATATAATATTAATACATAAGGGTGTTCACTGTTGCAGCAACGAATCGCTCTTTCTGATTCTCTAAATTTGACAAAATTGAACTCGGTCCACTATGAAGATCATATATCGATCAACAATGTAGAGGGAAAAAAAGCACAATGACTCACAGTCAGAGGTCACATTTTTAGTTTTATTTACAAAAAATACATCTTCAGGTCAGCTTAAAGTGGCTTTAGTCAGATTTATAACAGATGAGCTTGATAGTGTGCCACATATCAGGGATGTTAACAGGTTTTTATTGAACAAAATGACATGTTTGAGATGTAGAAAACAACCAGCTATCCATAGATTTCATCAATGCATGCTGATCGGTGTTAGCTGTCAATTAAATATATACTTTAAAAGCAGTAAATTGCATTTATAAATTTAAATAGGATTAATTGCCTCAGTTTGTATTTAGAATAGGAATAACATTCATAATAATATGAAGGCCTTCATAGAAAGGCATGCATACACATTTCTGCTGCCTGGCCAGTTAAATTTGAATATTTGCAACTTAATACACCACATGCACAAAATCTTATTTTGTGGCCTAAGTTACCTTTGTGCAAAGTAAAAAAACAAATCAGGTCAAATTCATTTTCATTATTTTATAGTTTGCTTTACATTCTTTATAAATAAATTAATCGAGATCCTGCATCGAGATCCAGAACGATATCCACCTGCAACGCGTTTGTTACAAGTGCCCAATGTACTTCCTGGGCAGGGCGGCAGGGCTCCTGCCTCCCAGATGGCAGGAGCTCTGCCATCTCGGAGGGGCTCGGAGTAGAGCTGTTGCTCTTCTGAGTTGAGAGACACCAGATGGGGTAGTTCAGGCATTTGGTTACGACGCCTCCCGAACACCTTGTTGGTGAGGTGTTTTGGGCATATCCCAGCGGGATGAAACTCGGAGGCAAATCCCAGACCCGCTGGAGAGACTATGTCTCACAGCTGAACAGGGAACAACTTGGGATCCTTCCAGGTGAGCTGAAAGATGCAGCCAGGCTGAGGGAAGCCTGGGTTTCCCATCTGAGGCTGCTGCCCCGCGACCCGGTCCCGGATAAGCGGAAGACAACGGAAGGGAATAGAAATACAATTACAAAATCGACTGAGAAAGCCTTTAAATGTTTGTAAAGTTAACTAACTTACTGCCAACTCATCTCGTCAGCTAAATGATAGTGTTAACAAGATGTCCTTATTTTAAAAAAAACATGTAAGGATCCTCTCAGAGATAATTTAGGAAAAATCAAGATCACCTGTTGATCTGAAACAGTATGTAAATAAAACTGCAAAGAATAGCAATGGCCACAAGAAGAAACAAATCACTAAAGTTCACAATTTACTAATGATTAATTCAACATACTTAGCATAAAATGAAAATTCAGTCACTCAGAACAAGTATTGCCAAAGGTACAACTCATTCTGGCTCATTTTTAGGTTGACAAGAGGGAAATAAATTTAATGAAACCAAAAAGAACACATTAAAAGGAATCACAGTCACTCATAGAAAAGGGAATTTCAATTTGTCCTATCACATCATGTCAAGTTAAGAAAATAGTTTTTGTGATGCCTACGAATATCAGACTGACTTCATCTTTTAGTGTCTTTGTCTCATTTGGTGGAGCATGTGCCCTCCTGTCAACAAAGTCTATTAAAATCCATCACTGATAAGAAACTCTACACCTGAGTGATGTTGACAGGATGAGATATTCAAAAGCTTGAAACAGCAAAACTTATTAAATGCAGGATACCTACAGTACCTAAAATTACAGCATCTACAACCAATTTGATTCTGATGTCAATCGGTTGTTTAGTTTGAACAAAATCTCAATGCAAATACAACATTTTTATCCATTTTCTTTGAGAATGAACAAACTGATAAGTTCAGCAAAACACAAAACATTTTCCGCTCATATTATCTTTTTGATTGTCTGTTTTCATTCTCAACTTCAATCAATGTAAAAAATAGCAGATATTCAGCAGAAACGTACTTTGTGATCGTTCATCAGAACATGCAGGAATTGGTAAAACTAACAGAACATGTGTGCTGAGGTGAAAGTTCTTTGTCTGTTTGTTTTTATCTGTAAGGCAAAAGTTCCTGACCCTGGTTTTGCAGGACACAGTGAACATGTACACAGGTTTAAACCAGACACACAAAACAACAAGAGACCCACAAAAAAAAGAAAAGCTCATTGTGTCTATTTGCAATTCATCAATTTTGTGGCACTCTCGTTGCTCAATACACGTAACAATTGAAAGGACTAAGAACTTTTTGACAAAAAGCGATATTAATGGGTTAAATCTCTATTTTCACAGTTTTACATTTTATGTTTTTTAGCAGCAACTCAAAAAGTCAATTGGTCTTCACAAGCCACTGATACTCATTTTGAGTAAAAAAAAAAAAGTGACAGATTAAAGAATGTATTGAGCCCAAAAACAAACTCCAATCTTTAATAAAACATAGTAAATTCATTCTCATCGGTAAAATTAGTTGAAAATATTGTTGAAAATATTCAAATTTTGAGGTCTTGTTCATTAGTGGGGGACAGACAGAGCGGAAGATCGGCAAACTATTGCGACAGATTATTGCAACGTCCGCAATCATTAGGACGCTGCATTGGTCCATCGTGGTAAAGAAAGAGCTGATCCAAAAAGCAGAGCTCTCAATTTACAAGTTGATCCACATTCCTACCCTTACCTTGGTCACCGGCTGTGGCTGGTGACCGTAAGAAGGAGATTGTGGATACAAGTGGCCGAAATGAGGTTCCTCTGCAGGATGGCTGGGCTCTTACTTAGTGATAAAGTGAGGAGCTCTGCCATTTGGGAGGAGCTCGGAGTAGAGTTGTTGCTCCTCCAGGTCAAGAGAAGTAACACGGGGTGTTTCGAGCATCTGGTTAAGATGCCTTCTGAACGCCTTACTAGTGAGGTGTTTCGGGTATGTCCCACTGTGAGGATATCTCGAGGCAGATTCCGGACCCGCTGAAGAGACTGTCACACAGCTGGGCAGGGAACGCATTGGGATCCTCCCAGGTGAGCTAGAGGATACAGCCGGGGTGAGAGAAGCCTGGATTTCCTGTGGGCTACTGTCCCAACAACCCGGCCCCGGATAAGCTGAAGACGATGGAATACAGACAAAAATATTAATATGAACATCTATAAACTTGCTGCCATGAAAACAAGCAGCTGAATTTAAAAAGTGAGCCACAGTGAATTAGAGGCTTTGCCAATGAATAAGCTATAGGTTGCCAATGGTGACCACCAGGATCTGTGCGGCTATTTGTTGTTAAGGATTAAAAAATCAAGGACGTAGGTTGATAAAAAAATCTAGTGGCAGCTTAGCCCTAGCCTTCCACTTTCTAAAAAGAATGTATTTTGCTTACTTTGCCTTCTGAAAAAAAAAAAAACTAGAAAGAATGGTTAAAAAAAAAGGAGACATTATTCTACAAATGATCCAGCAGGGCGGTGCCATAACTCCAGCTAATGGATTTCATAATATGGAAAAAAGTAAAAAGATATAATATGACATATATTATTAAAATAGCCATTTCAACCTCTCAAAATGTAAATTATTGACTAAAAGTAACTATCTACATCCAAATTTTGGAGGTTGAAACCAATGTACAACCCATTGCACATGTGCAGGAATACTGTTCTGGATATATCAGTGGTTCTTTAGCAACCTAAATGCAGGAGCTACCTCTATTGGCAGGAACAGCCCTCTAAAAGCAGAATAAAGTGCTATAAAAATTCTAAAATGGTCGTTATTGTTAGTCTGGATCTATAAATTCTGCATACTACTTTGGTAACAAATTGATCCTGACATGTAAACATGTACATATACTAAACCCAACCATTAAAAAAAAAACTACAGCTGATTATACAGTCAGTGCACGTCAAAAAGGGAGTTTTACTCCCCCTACTTCACTCCCACCCCTCCTCAACTTGTCCTAGAAGAAGAAAAGAGGAGAAGAGGGGGAAGAGGAAACAAAGCCAGTCCGTCCTTTAGAGTTCTAGCTCAGAAAAAACTTACAGAAAAGGCAAATCAGGGCAAAGTTTCCCTTCATTGCTTCCTTGTCTCCCACATTTTCTCCCTATTCTCATTTTTTTCTCCTATTTAGGTCTCTTTGTGCTCACTCTTCAACTGTTTTGAGGACAGAGTCATCTCCCAGGATCTTGCAGAGCTCGTTGAGGCGATTCTGCATCTCGGGAATGCCGGCCAGCTGGGCCTCCAGTCGCTGCTTTTCCTCTGTAAGGGAAAGTCGTGTGGCCGAGTCTAGCTGCTCAAAGCGCCAACTGCCTTCCCCGTCAAACTGCAGCAGGTGGGTGTGGTACTTCCTAAAAGTTGGACAGGGATGATTTTGTTTAGCATTTTGTGTTCACATCAAAGAAAAGTTTTTAAAGAGGAAATTCTGAAAAACTAGAAAAGCATTATTTTTCTGAATGACATTCTTACCAAAGGGAGGGCCGGTGTGTGATGGAGAGAAGTGATATTCCAGCATCTTTGGCAGCCTGGAAAATCTTTCCTTCCACATCGATGCTCACGGCACTTGTACACTCATCCAACAGGGCGTATTTAGGCCTGGCAAATGGTATGGAAGCCGTTCTGGTTACTACTAACCTTTCACAACGAAGAATGTTTAAAAAAGTGGAAGCACACATTCATCTTGTCATCTCATGAGATTACATAAGAATCTCCTTTGACTTTTGTCTCAAAATATTAAACCCATGCTGGAATGCAAACAAAAAAAATTATCCTTTTTTCGGTTGCTAGTTTCCTGCTTTGAAACAGGATGTTCACAAGCATAAATTTGCTTAACAAATTAAAAGGGAGTCAGATAAAAATCCAACTTAGATTTGCCTAACTTCAGCTGAAATGTCTTTGTACACACAAATGGACTTTAGCACACTTTGGACTTTGGACTTTAGCGAATCCTCGAAAGCATCTTATTGGTGGACAAAAAGGTGACTATTCTTACTTCTGGTAAAACATACGAGCCATGCCCATTCTCTGCTTCTCGCCTCCTGAAAGTACATCCTTCCAGTCCAACTCGGCATCCCAACCTGAACAAAATAGAAAAAAAAACCTTCAGATTAAACAGAATATATTCCTCTATGGAACATTTTTATTAACGTGACAGAAAATCCACTTTGCTATTTCATTTAGTTCATTTACGTGTGCGATCAAAAGCTTTATCAACATCTTTACAGTGAAGCCATTCATTCAGTAAGCCTTCTTACACTGCGTTTGTAACTCGGTGGTTAGCTGGAAACAATAGCATTCTTGTTTGACAATGAGAGCGGCTGCCAACTAGTCACACACTCAACTTTAGGCAAAACATGCTTCAACCTTCATCTGTTTGATCTTATAAACGCCCTACCCTGAAATTAGAGTACCACATGAGCATTTTGAACACCTGTTGCTAGTATGAAGCTAGTTTGATTTAAATGACTGTTTGCAGATTGTTTTACATTCTTACACCCATTAATGCGATCTAGGTACAAAACAGTAGCAGCTTGTGGAACTAATAACTAAATTAGTGGTTTCATTCAAACCGCATGTCCTTTTCTGTGAGTGTAATGAATTTCTTCCTACAATACACAAAGTCATGATGAATAACTAATTGTCTGTCATCTATAAGTGCTTCCCACCTCCTTCTCTGGTGACAATGTGATTAAGGTTAACAATGTCCAATATGGCCTCCAGGTCCTTATCAGTGAACTCTCTGGCAGCCATGTCCTCCACTGAATCTGGGTAGATCACCTGATCCCGCAGCGAGCCAATTGACATGTAAGGCCTAGAGAAATGCAAACACTTCATTCAATCAGTTGTTCTTTGTTTTTTTACTTATTTCAGATGTGGCCGCAAACATATAAGCACAATGAATTAAAGTGAAAGACAAAAGAAACATGTTTGCCAGAATATTTCTTATGCCTGGTATAAGGCAGATTCAGTTACAGCTCCCAGGTCAACTTCTCATCCTTTTGTATTAAATATTAACTGCTCTGGAGCTGACTGCACTCTTTACATCGGCTGTGAATATGAATATTCTAAATGGTTTGCATTAGTTCAATATAAGAAATACAGCAAATCCTCTATTTAACGCATAAAAAAGGAATGTCTTCAAAGAGCAAGATTCCTCTGCCTTCACAGCTAAAAAAAAATTGAGCGTTTAAGAGTGTTACAGACAAATGTAATGAAACGTTTGCAAGAAACAGAAAGGTTCATTTTGTCCAATGGAATGTAGAAATCTGAGAAAATTCATGTGAATAAAAGCTACAGCGTAATAAATTTATTAGAAAGAGATGTGCTATGTACAAACTAATTTTTCACTTCTAAAAAAAAACCCACATCTATTTCTTGCGACTCTGTAAACACACAACCTAAAATGATGATCAGTGTATTAGATAAGTGGTGATTAGGAGAATTCCATTTAGAACTAAAATACTTTCTGAATAGTTGATTTGAAGACAACTTGTTGATTCACATATTGGAGGTATGGCTTCAAAACTGACCTAAACCTGTTCTGAGTGTGACCTCAGCAAGTGCAATGCACGTGTAATCCAATCATCCTAGATGCTTATTAGCATCTCATCTCTTGCAGATCACTGACATTCATAAGCATCTTAACTTCTGACACTTTGACTGCTGAGATTATTTCAAGTTGTTTTTCTCATGCATAAACTGTAATTTATCGTCTGTCACCTTTCACTTTTAATGAAGCAATAATTCCAATAGGTGTAAATATTTCACTTTGATCAGAGCTCTGGTTTCCTTGTCAGAAAACTATACGGGTTATGTTACAACGGATTAGATTACTGAGAAGATCCGGTGGTGCAATCACTGAAAAAGTTGTTACAATGTACCACTTGAGTGTGACATATCAAAGCGTGTTTGAGTGTGTATTTGTACCGCTGTGGGATGTAAAACATGTGTTGAGGAGATGGTTTGTGTAGCCGGCCGCCATAGACGGGCCACAGGCCGCTGAGGATCCTGAATAAGGAACTTTTTCCACAACCGTTTGGTCCTGTGATCAATAAGTGCATTCCCTCTTCCACCTGATGGGACAGAAAATTAGAACCAAAAAGTGAGACATTTCTTTAGATATAGAGGCTCAAATAAAGTGAAACCATTTTTTGATCCCAACAGGTTAATAAACAGGGTAGATGATTAATTCCTGAAAGTAATACACATCAGGAAGTCTGCTGTTGTAAAGGCTGGATTTATGTTTTAAACTCTCAAAACTATATCTTTTTTTACCTTCAAGTTCAGACATGACACCACAACATCTCCATTGGGTGTAATGATTGGTACATTCTCACAGATGATGCCTTTATCCACATCTATTACCTCACCTACAAAAAAAATAAGAACATCGTAAGGAATTGGCAAAATCTTGGATGTGGAAGGGATTCTTACACAAATATTGGTCTCTACCCTTTATTTCTAGAGGTCCTTCTATGTGCATCTCTGGTCTGCTCTTCTTTTTCGTTCCTGTGATGGCTGATAAAGAGGAGCGCTTGTAAATCCCCTTCTGAACATCATTGAACACCACAAACATGTTGTGGACCCTCGCGGTGTAGCCTGCTAGCTCTGTGACCTGTAACACACATAAAATAAATGAGAGAGGGTTAAAAGTCACTCTACAGTTAAGGTCAGAAAATATGTTAGCATGACCTGAAAGTGGCTCACAAATCTACACAGGTCACCAACATGAATAATTTTGGGTATTTAGATCAGAAGAACACACCTGAACACTGAAATATATTTATAAAAGGTAAAAATGATACACTGGCTTACAAAGAATATAAATAAAATCATAAATTAAAGTAGATTTAGCAATCTGTGTAAAAAACGGGATTAGCCAAGCTTGAGGATGTTGTGCCTGCTTGTCGTACAGAGCAATGAAAGCTGTTGACACAGCTTGATTAGAAAAAAATGGCACACAGTTTCTGAGAATTATGTGTGTGTGTCGTGGCCTTGCGTTCCCTGAACCAGCTACATTTCTGCTATCAAACTGGTTTGCTCTCTCGTGTGTAAAACTACAATACAATGCAGACAAAGCTGGAAGTTTGAAATTGAAAATTGAAAAATATGAAAATTTTAGTCTAAGTTTAGTTTGTATAAAATTAAAAAGATTATCATAAAAACCCAACTAATGACATTTCCAACATTAATTTACTAAAGCATAATAACATGCATGCATGCAAATGTTGTTCTTTTATCATTATCATTTCCTCTACACGCAACAGGCATAAAAACAATAATCAAGAAACATGGTACTTCCCCTCCTAAACAACAGTGTTCAAGTTCCTGAAGAGAGACAAAAAGAAAGAGAGAAAGTGGCGCGGGATTGAAAGATCAACAGATGGGGGATTACTCACTGCAAGGCTAAGCCTGAGAGAAGAAGCTGTGGATATACACTCACATGTTTCATACACATCTGACTGGCCGACTATAATGATGGTAAATTTAGTCCATTTATTCATTTAAAGTCAGCTGGATTCATTCGTGCCACGCACTTTGTTTTTCTGGGGGATAGATGGTGGTGTATCCTTTGGTATGATACCCTGGACACATCTTTGTTTTACCAGTTTAAAATGAGCTTCTTTACTTTGAGTTTTAACAAAAAGTGCAATAACCACAGACGTCCTATTACACATTTTTGACTATTTATTTGTTGCTATTTCATATATTGTTGCCTTTAAAAAAAAAGTCTAATGATTCATTTGAATCCTTCATTTGTTGTGAATCGATTTCCTCCATAATTATGTTAACACTATTTTTTTTCCCGCTGTCTGAAATAATCTTTTTTTTTTTCCGTTCCGTCGTCTTCTGCTCATCCGGGGCCGGGTCGCAGGGGCAACAGCCTCAGACGGGAAGTCCAGGCTTCTCTCACCCCAGCTGCATCCTCCAGCTCACCCGGAAGGATCCCGAGTCGTTCCCCGGTCAGCTGTGAGACATAGTCCCTCCAGCGGGTCAGGGGTCTGCCTCTTGGTCTCCTCCCGGTGGGACGTGTCGGAAGCACCTCACCAGTGAGGTGCTCGGTGTGGGGCGTGGGCATTCTGACCAGATGCCTGAACCACCCCACCTGTCTCCTCTCGCTCATTTCGGCCGCTTGTATCTTCGATCTCATTCTTATGGTCACCACTCATAGCTGGTGACCATAGGTGAGGGTAGGAACGTAGATCGACTTGTAAATCGAGAACTTTGCTTTTCGGCTCAGCCCTTTCTTTACCACAATGGACCGATGCAGCGTCCTAGTTTAAATTTGATTTTTAAATTTGTTAAAACCTGGTAAATGAACAAATAAAAACTATTCTTGATTAAAACTTGACAATTTTCGTTAGGTTTTTCTCAAGTGTGAACAATATACTGGCCTAACTGAATAGATCTCTGTAACAGTAAGTCAGAGACGTGCTGAAAGCTAATTCTTTACTTTTTCTACACACACAGAGCAAACAAGCTGTTAATGAACAAATAGTCCAACATTCAAGATGCCGAACATCCTGCTGCATGCTGAGACGTGTCATCAGCTCATATGATCTGTCATGCAGACAAACACAGCAAGCTTTTAGTAAACAAACAAAATTTAAGGCCCGTGCTTAGCACAATGCCACAAGAATGGGCAACATCTCTGCAGTGTGCCAGGCTAAACACATGTTGTTCCTTTAGCACGTAGAGACATGCCGCTATGCATCTTTATACAAAACTAAACTCCAGGAAAGCAATTCCTTGCATCAAGATAGCTTTATTTGCAAAACTAAGTTGCACCTAAAGAGTTACATAGAGAATATTTGAATAGTCTAATTTCTCCTCCTCCCCAATGACACAAACAAACATTAACCTGCAGACATGCATCCAACTTGCCACCTAACTTTAATGTTAATAACAATATTTAACAATATGAATCACCACAAAGCTGAAAAAACTACATACCAAAGCACAGAGAGGCATGTGGACCAGTACAAACAAGTTTCACTGTGATACAAAATGTACTGTAGACAAATCCTCTTATAGACCCAGAAAACACTGCCATAAAAACAGAAGGCATCATGGATCTTGTCCTCGCTCTGTTTGGATTAAAATGCAGTAAATGGCTGTAGATTTGGCCCTAAATGAATGGGATCTTTCATTTACTGATTTATGTCTTTATTTGTTCCCGCTGGTGTTTCCACATTGTCCCAAGAACATAAAAACGTTCAAAATCTGATAGTTGAGTATTGATTTTTTTTTTTTTTTTTTTTTTACATTTTGCCCAAAAGAAGCCCATTATTTCCATATAAAATGTCCTTAACCAAACAACTTCAAATCTATATTGGGTAATTATTTTTTTTATATTATTTTATTTTAGTACAGTTTATTTTTTGTCATGCATCCTTCTAATATCTTTTTCCTAAAAGAAATGTTCATTTTCAATCACTTCACTCAAAATGAATGAGCTTAAAGTTAGAAATACAGATATTACTTGCTGTGGAGACAAGTTCTTGTAATGTGACAGTTTCACATAATGTTTGGTAACAGAAGCAATAACCTCTGTTAATTTTATTAATCTAATACCCACCATTCATAAATTCAAAAATAAAACATCTGTACATTACATTTTTTCCGCTACATACACAGAGAAATTACTTATAATTTAAGATTTTACCAAATTAATATTTGCATCATCAGATTATTTGCAAACTGGATTATTTTTTTCAGTTTGTGACATAATTGTGTTCCTTGAAGCAACATGCTACAGTATGTCCTACTGAACTACATGTGCTACTAAACTATAACCACACCTCTTTGTAGGACGACATGATCCTCTCGATGGCGTCAGCTCCTGAAGCCAGCAGGTTACGAGCAGTGGTGAACGCCTCTGTCCTCTCACTCACCATGACTTGCGTTTGCCCATCAGCAGTTTCTACAGTCAGATAGAAGATAGAGCAGGATACCAGGACAACATGGAAATAAGTATTTTAAATATAATTACAGCAGAGAAAGCAGCAAACAAAGAACAGAGTTGTGCAAGGCAATCACAGAACTATAGGAGAAAAATACTATTTTTACACAAGCAAATCAGTTCCCATTTAGAGACAGAGGTGGTGTTTGTTAGTTGGAATCATTATTAGTCCTTTCACATGGTCTTACATAAGCAAAACACAGCTGTTGCAGTGCAATCTTTCTCAAATGTTTAACAATCAAATAAAAGCGAAAAGGAATGGCTAGGATTTAGCAAGTTTTTACGATTGAATGCCTGCAATGGTTTTCCTACCATTATCAGCAAATCCGGTAGCTGTGATGATGGGGACCGCCACCATGACGAGTCCACTGCAGCTCCACACATACTTCATGAGGAACTGCTCAATCATAACGTACCACAGACGCTTGGACAGGATCAGGTTCATCTGATCTGCCAGAGCTTTGTAACACTTTTGCAGCTGACACATCTCCACCTGCAAGATTCAGCACAAATAAGGGATATATGGTTGTTTTATTTTTAATATGTGAGCTCTGAACATTATCTAGAAAAGCAACTGTTGAGTTTTTCATTTTTTTAGCGAGAGAAATTATTCCCATGTGTAAAACATTCCAGGATTTTACCCTGAAATCAGATTGTGTAACGCTGAGAGACGTGCAAAAACTCAGAGATTCAAACTTTAGATTCCATATGTCTCACAGTAAACATTTTCAACGGGAAGACTTTGTCCAGAGAATTGTGAAAGAAAAACTTTAACATCTACGTAGCAGCTGGGAGTGAACGTTCACTACACCGATGAGCAAAGAGAATAATAAGCTTTTTATTAATAAGCACATTTTTGCTAAACTACTTTTTTTACATGAACAATTTACACTGAGTTCCAGATTATTATACAGATTAGATATTCTGTAGAGATTTCTGCTGAATTGCAAGTCTCTGGATCACTCTCTATGTTAATATTGGTAGCACTTCCAAATGATTTATAATGTCAGTTAAGCAGCTGTTCTATTAATACAGCATATTTGTCTGGCAGAATTTTTTCTCATCATCCCCTCATCTGCACAGCGGGGGCTTTAAATTTTTTCATCCACTTATTTCCTGCCGAATGAATTGCAATTTTAAAATAATTTGGAATGCAGTGTGTATCTTATTTATCAAATAATGTATCCAAAATAAAAACTTTGAAACAATAGTTACAAAACATTGACAATATTAAATAAATCCTTAATGACTTATGAAAACAAAAAATTGAGGTAATGAAAAAGGAATGTTAGTGTAATTTGTTATTAGACGAGACAAAAAACTTTTACGTCATTCTTTGCAGTACTGCAAGCTCCTGAAATCAAATTAAACCCTCCCAAACAAACAGAAAGGACTTTTCAACATTCTAATGTGAAAAGGAATGAAAAGACTTAAATCTAATAATCCTGATGACTGGCATTTATTTCTATGTAATGACCAAGATAAGGTTGTAATTAACTCAGTTTGAGAACAACAAACTGGACTATTTTTACTTTGTAGTTTGTGGAACAATAAAATATACTTCCACTCCATTCTTTTCTGTTCCGTCGTCTTCTGCATATCACCGGCCGGGCCGTGGAGGCAACAGCCTCAGATGGGAAACCCTGGCTTCCATCACCCCGGCTGCATCCTCCAGCTTACCCAGGAGGATCCCAGGTGTTCCCTGATCAGCTGTGAGACATAGTCTCTCCAGTGGGTCCGGGGTCTGCCTCTCGATCTCCTCCCGGTGGGAGGTGCACAAAACACCACACCAGCGAGGCACTCGGGACTATTCCTAATTAGATGCCCGAACCACCTCATCTGGCTTCTCTCGACTCGGGGGAGCAACAGCTCTACTCCGAGCTCTATCTCTGAGTGAGAGCTCAGCAACCCTCTGGAGGATGCTTTTCAGTTGCTTGTATCTGTGAAATATACTTTCTATAATAAAAAAAAAATCTATCTACACAGATTATAATCACATCTCCACCCACACACAACCATGCAATGGTCTAGTTATTAGATATTATGTGGTTAATCTGCAATATGGTGCATTTTACCTATATTTTCTTACCTTATGTCCTCTGTAGAAAGCTATTTCCTCAGCATTGGCGATGATCCTGGAGTGCACATAGCGTAGGTAGCCTTTCCTGTGAGCCTCCTCAGCAACCAGTTTCCCAAATTTGGGGGAGCATGCACGCAGAACTTTAGCAGTAGCAAACACTACCAATCCAGCCAGCAGGGTAGGTCCACTGGCATTGGCTCCCCTCGCCCTTGCTGTTTGGATCAGGGTGTAAGAGGTAAGCACTACATCCAGGATGGGTTTTGTCAGGTTGGAGTAGAGGTGGGCCACAGATTGAGAGAACATCATCACATCCTCTGTGAGGGACTGATCTGGGTTTGCTAGCCTCCCATCCATGTTACTGACTCTGTAATAGGTCTGATGGGTGAAGTAGGTTTGGTAAGCATGGTGAACCAGACGGGTACGAAACGCCAAAGCCAGTTTGCACTCCAGGTAGCGGATGGCGCTGTTTACGAACGTGGCTGGGATAGCGATGAGGAGCCATTTGATCAGCTGGAGGATGAAGCTCTGAGGTTTTTTCTCCACGATTGTTTTCACAATCTTTCCATCCAAGCTAGCCACGTAAATAGACAGAAACGTCCGAGATATTAAAGCTACCGAATGAAAAGAAAGCAAGCAGAGCTCTTTAGATAAAAGCTTCGGAAATAAGATTTTACCAAGTTGGATGATCTGTTTAAAAAATTCAGCGTTTACTCCCGGTGATGCTTTCCTGTCATTCGGACTTTTAGCAGAACAAGCAGAGCCATTTTCAGCTTTAGATCCATGATGATCACTGTTTTTATTTTTGCAGAGCTGTTTCCAAATGATGGGATAGAGTGTTTTGACACCGTAAGCAGCAGCCGCCAGAAACACGGCTCGCTTTGCAGCAGCCGTGCGGTCCCATTTCACATTGGACGCAGCATTCAGAATGTTTGACATTTTTTTTTTTTTTTTACAAATCAAACGACTCTCCAAACAGTTTGTGTAATGCCATTCCCCTAATATGACTCACCAATCCGATGAAAATAAAAAAACAAGGCTGGTAGTTGCACAATTTGAAGCCAGTCCGATGCCTGTACCGCTACATTATGTTTCTTTTGTACATGAATAAAGTCCCACGAATCATCATAATTTTACTTCCGGGTATTGCCTTCAAAATAAAACCAAACTAGTCCAACGTACAGAAAACCTACAGAAACTACAATTACTTTTAAAAGAAAACTTCCTGCTTTCTATGGCTACTTTTATCTTTATGTATTTTTCCTGCTTCTTTATGGCAGTTCTTATTGGTCGCACCCCCTGGAAAAAGATTGCGTGACAACCGTAAAATGAAATGATTGCTTTGCGTGCATGAGTGTCTGTTTCCTGTCTGATGTAATTTACATATTAATTCAACTCATTTCCTGGTTAAAGAATTTTAGAATAAATTGAATCAAAATAAAATAATTTTTTACATGCTTATGTAATAAACATTAATAAACGCTTGAAACCAACGTACCGTTTTTTTTTAAATGTATTGATTGTATTTAATTCAGTTTACTTCATTATTTCCGTGATCGAGAAATTTGAGTGTCAAGTAGCTCCAAGTAGTCCAAAAGAGAGGTCCAAACAGCTTCTGAACAACTAGGTTAGTAGGTTAAGGTTTGTTAGGTGGTGCCGAGTTGGGTGGGATGTAACAGCCACTTGGTGGGACAGAGCTGGAAGAGCCCCTTAGTGGAAGAGACGTCGAATAGCTGCACTGTCGAACAGAGCTTGAACAGCTGCTTAGAGAAACAAAGCTGGAACAGCCCCTTGGTGGAACGGAGCTGGAACAGCCACTTGGAGAAGGAGGGGTGGAACAGCCGCTTGGTAGAATAAAGGGGGTACAGCCGTTTAGTGGAACAGGTGCCTAGTAGAATAGAGCTAGACAACCGCTTGCTGGAACAGACCTGGAACAGCCGCTTGGTGGAACAGAGCTGAAACAGCCACTGGATGAACATCTCACACGACAGTTGGCTCTGCGGTAGGTGGGATGTGGGTTCCTGTGACAACGATGTATGACAGGTCCTGTGGGTCTGATTAGAAGCTTAAACTGACCGCTAATACCTCCGAATCTTGATAGCAACTAACACCCATCACTGTGGTCAAGGATGTGGTCAAGGATGACCACACATCCTTGGTCATCCTTTTCATGAACTCATGTAAAATTTCATGAGTTCATGAAATTTTAAAAGTAATAATAATGTTTGAACTAATGAGTTCATGTAAAATTTCATGAGTTCATGAAATTTTACATGAACTCATTAGTTCAAACATTATTATTACTTACTACAGTTTGTATTAGAATCAAAATTACTTTATTGATCCCAAACGTGGGAAATTTGTGATTTTGGGGTCTCAAGTTATGATCAGAGCTAAAATGATTCTGGTTACAGCCGCACTTCCATTGCAAATAAGTAAAAAAAAAAAAAAAAAAAAAAAAAAAAGGCTTTTTTTTAATGTGGTTGTGAAATTCCACAAATATTGTCAAACGGACAATTTTCAAACGGACACAAATATCCCAAATGTGGGATCAATAAAGTAATTCTAATCTAATATTCTTTATCACATATCTAATGTTTTACAAACAAAAAATACCAAACTTGATCCCATACAATCAGATCAGGATGTGAAAATATGATTATACAAAGACAACTGAAAACCTAAATGGTAAATTTAGCGAGAAAATTTACTAACGTAACACATTTGAACTTTTTTTCTGGACAGTTCAGAAAGGAATGTCTTCTAAACAGATGATTCGTGGATTGTTTGTATCTGTTTGTTTTTTGTAAAAAGTAAGAACATTCCATGTCTTTGGTGAAACTTTTTTTTTTTTTTTTTTTTTTTTAGCAGGATAACATCTTTGGAGAAGCCTTAAATATGTACCTCAAAGTTTGGTTGGAAGAAAGTTAAAGATCACATAAAAGTACAATTAATTTCAAGAACAAATTGTGTTCAATAGTGAAAAATATAAGGCTGTTTAAGTAAATGTGGAATTTTTTATTTTATAATTATTTATGTCATGTGGTCTAGAAAAAAAAAACCCTAAAAAAAAAACCCCAAAAAACGTTTTCCCACTGTTGTCCCAAATTAAACTACAGCAAATATTCACTTTATTATCCAATTCAGGAACATTTCTACACTTTCTGAGGAAGAGCATCCATTATTGTTTAGGGGTTACTGGGTTTTGATAGGCTGTTAAAAGAAATTAAAATAAAAAATGTACGCTATTGTCAAACCATTTATAAAAAGAAAATAGGTTTGCTTTGCCATAAAATGACGTCATTTTAAAAAAATTAAAAGAAAGGGAAGACATTTTTAGAGGAAGGAAAACTCGCGCGCTTTTACGTCAGGCTAACAGCAGCTCATGCTAACTGCTGAAGGCTTTTAGACGACAAAATCTAGAAATGTTTGACATTTTACTCACAGTTAACTTTCTAAACGTTTAATTTTCATATTACATTCGTCAAAATGAACTGGGTGGGAGGTTCCAGGTAAGAAGGGAGTATGATTTAACACAAAATAATTTACTAGCGATGTTTAGCTAACTGCGTAATGACTTTGCAGAAATCGCTACATGATGAAGAATGATGCTAAAAAGCAAAGGGTGAGAGCTCACGCTGATTTTTACAGATAATCGCTAATTTTTACGTAATTTAATGTAATAAATGCCTTTTTTGTTATAGGAATTTTTTGAAAAGAGAAAAATGCAACAAAAACTACAAAAACTTGGAGTAAAGATGATGTCGTCGTCTGCTGCGGAAGCAGGCTGTGGGAGCACAGACTTGATGACACTGTTCATAGTCAACCAGATTGCATCTAAAAAAGCTCAATCAGGTTAGTTATGTATCTTATGTTTTGTGAATATATTATAACAGCTACTAATTACTCTTCCAAAGCTGGTGATTATAGGAAGGGGTGTTTAAACGCTTCATATTTAAGAACCAAATATGTTGGGACAGCTCTAGTGACAGACTTCCAGTTATTCATTACTTGGTATCTCATACCTACATCAAACACCATACAGATCTCTCATTTATTATACTAGAATGTAAAATCAGAGTTGAATTGATCAGAATTTTTGTGTCTAATGCCACCTATTATGTTATTTCTATTGTCATCTTTTAAATAGAGGAGCTTGAACAAGAGCCATTGCCCCTCTGGGTTGAGAAAAGCCAGATGGGATGGTCTGGGCATCTGGTTAGGATGCCTCCAGAACGCCTTGTTAGTGAGATGTTTCAGGCACGTTCTATTGGGGAACAGAGGCAGATCCCGGACCCGCTGGAGAGACTATTTCTCACAACTGGTCGCGGAACGCCTTGGGATAATTGCAGGTGTTTTTTCATAAAACAATCTGGGGTTCTAAAACTTGAGGTTTTTAAATAATTGGAATGTCAAGCAAATGCAAAGCTTTCAGTTTATCTTCAACACAAGTTTGTCTTTTAAATATTGGGTCTAAAGTTAATTCAACTAGATTTATTTGTTTAATTTCAGATCCCCCGAAAGTTGCTGTTCTTGGAAACAACAAAGGACAATTAAAAAACTGGTCAAAAAATCCTCTGGTTCTCCCAATGAGTCCCTGTTCTCCTTCACGACTGAACCTCGATGACAGCCAGTCTTATTACAGGTAGAGAGGCATGTGGGAAAGATACAAAAGCATCTTTTGTGATATTTTTCATAGACACAATCAGTCGTTTAACTGCATCCTTCTTTTATATAATCTTCAGTAGTCAAGACAGATGTAAGAATGGTATGTCACAAAGATTCATGGGTCACCAGGTCAGTCATACAATTTGCTTGTGTGCTTTTTTGTTGTAAATATTTTTTATTTCTATTAAAACTGCCTGTTTTTCTAGTTGTCACCAGTCATTGAGTCAGGATTTTCAGACACCAGCGCATCCGACTACCTTCCTCGCCGCAGTCCTATCCCATCTACCTCATCGGCCTCCTCATCCCAAGGTTTACAATAACAAATTGTCATAAAAACTATAACATCACAGTGTTAAGCTAATTTATGATTCATTCCGACCGGTACGGTTAGGGATCTTTCCTCTGCAGATGAATCCGCAAAGACAAAACCAGAACAAAATGCAACCTCGTTCTCATTTCCCATCAAACTCCTGGGAAACATCAGTACAACCGCAAACAAAGGTAACGCAACAAAAAATTAAACACAAATCTTTAACTACTGCGTTCTTGCTGAGCATTTGAACATTGATTTTTGTACATCATTATGGTCTGGTATCAGAATTTTAATGTAACCTTTGCCTTTTTAGTTTCAACCTTTCTCCCAACCAAGAGGTATGACATCCTCCTTGCCTTGGAGCTGCAAGTTAAACTCACCCATCTATCAACCAAATGTCTCTACAGTTTCCGAAAGCATCTTTGGAAGTTCAAAATCCAAGTGAAACCAGATGAGAATTTGAAAAGATTTCTAATTATTAATAATGGTAATTTTGGTAGTCTTTTAAAGTGCTTTTATGTGTTGTTACAGTGAAATTGAAGCCAGTAATCACGGAGGCCATGAAGGTCGTTTCTTCCTCGAACAACCACAAGACACACCTATAGACGACTTCATATTCAACCAGCCTGAAAATAACTTGTTTAAAGACAACATCTCCAGTGATTTCAGCAAAGAGTTTGAAAAAGAAGGTAAAAACGGTCCCAAAGCCTTTACAAAACCACAGTTTCTCTTTTTTTTAGTTAATATTTGAAAGTTTATTTTTAGGTTCTAATCCTGGACGTAAAAATGCTAAAATATACCTGACACAGAAAACCCCAGTCGGATCTTCAGCACCACAGTATGTTTTATAGATTTTTTAATTGGTTGTGTCTTCTTTGTTTTAATGAAAAATTTTCTGTCTTTTTAATTTACAGAATTGTGCCTGATATTCAGTTCACGGAAAGAGAGGTACATTTTCGTACACTTTAAATTGCTATTCTAATATATTTGCCATCACTAAAATTTACAGGGTACTATTGATTTCCAAATATTTATTGATCAAAAATAGTTAGCAAAAAAGCCCTTTACAGTGAGGAATTTTTCTTTCTCAGCTCTCAGGCTGTGCTGAAACCAACGCATGTAAGTTTCCTAATTTGGTCTAAATACACTTCTCAATCTTTGCACAAATCAGAGAAAAAAAAAAGTTTTTTTAATTAATATTTTTAAGTTTTTTTTTCTTCAAATTCACAGCTTTTTCTGGAGAAAATACCGTGCATGTGAGTTGCATAAAAAAATCATTGTGCTGCCATTGCACAGAAGAAAGTGAGAGTTCAGACTCCGGTGATGTAGGTTAAAATACATTCCACATATTAGATTTTGTCCAGCATTTTGAATTATCTCTGCTATACTCTTCTACCAAAGAATCTGCTTGTGTCTTTTTTTTTTACATATTTTTCTTCATTACTTGTTATGTAACAGTTTAGCAGCATAGACATTATATACATGTTTATTTATTACCTGGTTTTGATTCTAATTGTGTCTTAGGAAGAAGAAAATTGTGAGTCATCTTTTCAAGTCTGGGATTCCTTCACAGATGACGTTTATTGTAACGATAATCCAAACAAAACCTCCGGAAGACAAGGCCAGGAGATGAAAAGCACCATGCTTCCCTCTCCCGTTCAAAACCAAATGTCAGAGATTTGTAAATGCAAGAAATGCACCACTAAAACAAAAGATGCAGAGACTCAAACATTCTACAGTGGCAAACCTGACGTGTGTGATGTTTCCATCCAGTGTGGTTTTGGTACAAGCAACGAAGCCACATCTTCAGGCTTCAGCTTTTTCCAACCAAACTCCGATGTGTCAGAGCGTCAGCCGGCCACTGAGAGGCAGACTTGCTCTGAGCCACAAACCTCCACAGCTTTGTTTGGTGACTCAAGAAGTGAAGAGAAGCAGATCTTTTGGAATAAAAATAATCCAAATGCAGGTTTCCTGTCAGCTGACAGTTTTTTTTTTGACACATTCAGTGCAAGTGATGATTCAAAAGGGTTCCCAGAGAGACCATTTAGCCCTTTTCAAGAAATCTTTACCATAAGAGGTAAAACATCCCCAATAAATAATATATTTTTTACTCATAGTTCATACTGTATAAAGTCCTATGTTGGACAAGACTTTCTTCAAAAAAAATTTTTGGTGTTTACTCACACTTATATTTATGATATAGGCAAGGAAGATGAAGGAGTTAATAATGAGAGGCTACAGAAACCAAGCAGCCCTATAATTCAAGATGTGTGCGGGAAAGAAAATGAGAAAGGTGATGAAGGCAACATGTCTGCAGAGGATGTCACGACAGTTCACGAAATAGCTGACATCTTGCTCCTGCTGAAGTACAAGAAAGAAGAATGAAATTATATAACTTTAACTGGTAGACTTATAGGAAAAAGTTACATTAGTTTTACATGTTTTATTAAAAATATTTAGTGTTGCTTCGAAAATTATAAACTTAGCATATTATCATTAGCTAGCATTGTTTTACATCAAAAGACAATCTGAACTCATCCTTTAGATTAATATGTTTATTTCTTTCTTCATGTACATTAAATTTCTCGAAGATATTCATCTATGTATAATATAAACTCTAGCAAAACATTTACAGCTGGAACAATATTTAGATGTACTATACAACACTGTAATTTGTTTTTTTTCTTGAATTCACATAGAAAAGAATTGAAACCATTTCACCACATGTACACGATCAGCGTTGTTACAACTCAATGTTGAGGTCTGAACACCACACTACCACTGACGAGGTATAGACTTCTCGTCAGAGGTACACAATCACATTAAATATTTGCTCTACAGAACTTTTTCATAACATAGTCTGTGTAAAAAAATTAATTTGTGTGGTTCTAAAACTTTTTGGACTAAACAGTAAAATAAAGTTGTAAAATTTCCAATACTTTGTGTTTTTTTAATGCACATAAAAGGCGCACAGATTATATGTATGTAGTTGTGATCATTTTGTAGTTCTAAATGATCACTGAATCACAAGTTACAGTTAAAAGAAAACTATTAGAATTTACTGATGTTCATAATCTTTGTGCTAATCAGTCAAGAAAATGCAGCATATTTCCCACAATCTTAAAAAACAATCTTCATGTTGAGTCTGTTTATCTCAAACTGGTTTTAGAAGTGCCACAGGTGTTTTGCAAGAGTATTCTTCCTCATTTTCAAAAGCATTACTTTTGAAATTTTCACAAGTAAACATTGCTGTTCTAACTTGATACTGTATATTTACTGAGTTGAGTCAGGAAAGTGTGACTTTTATTTTCGTAGAAATGCAAACAAATTTGTGCAGAGTAAAAGTTAAAGAAAACCTAATTTACATCATAAACTGCAGTATTTTGAATTAAAGTAATCATAGTGAGTTTTAAAAACTTTCAATTTTCCCCTTGCACATTGCTAGTTTAACCTGTAATAATCTGTCATTTGACATTAAACCAGTCATCATAGAGATGCTTTTAATTATCAAAAATATTACAATTAGTAATTTCTCTCCACTCAAATATTAGATAGAGTCAGTATTGTGTGACTACTGATGTCATAAATTAAATTATATTAAAATCTAATCTCTAGAGCCTCAAACAACCTATAATAAACTTGTTCATTAAATGCTGTTAATGTTAAGTCATTTTTCTGATTTGTTCAACAAATATACAGTATTCTGTCATTTACTAAACAATTTTACAACTAAAAGACCAAGACGTATTCAGAAAAAAACAAGGAGTAAACACACACCGGCTTTACAAAACTACATTCTCACATAAAATTTTAGGCCCGACTAAACTGATAAAACATCTCTTTTTGTACATAAGGCTGTGAAGGAAGACAAAAAAACAAAACAGAAGAGAGATAACCAGGAGATATACTTAAAAACATGACATGTAGAAAAAAAGAGTGCAAGTGTCAGAAACGTGTTTAAAAATGATCATTAGATACCTCCACATTATACAGGTACTAATATCACGAGGTAAATTAAATTACATGCATCAATTATGAATTCAAACATAAAGATGTTTGATTTTACTGCTTCTACTGAACTTAAAAACCATGTCTTCGTTATTCAAGGTAACTTCAAAATAACTCTTATCAATGCTTCCTGGTGTCATTGAGTGAGATTTGAAAATTGACATACATATTTCATCTAGTCAAGAAACCAACCAAACTGAAAACCTGAAGGTTAAATTTCTTCTTTTTGAAAAAAAAAAAAATTTAAGTAGATAAATAACTCTGGCGACAAAGTGTAATTCAGTGCTACTGAAGTAAGTTTGTTAGAAAACTGAGGAGACAAACTTTTGCAATTGTGACGATAAATTGTACATTCCATGTGTTGCTTTTCATAAAAATATCAAGACTACCCACTTACAAAGTCTGTCATGATCAGGAAGTGAGTCACTGTGCTACGGTACAAGCTTTAAACCAAAAATGTGCCTCATAAAGCGAGGCGTAACGGCACTACGGAGAAACGTCTGGTTACTAGGGCTCCAGTAGATCAGCTTATGTGTAACATGTATGTCAACAACACCTAGCGTACCATTTTTACAAGATGAGAGCTTATCTGCATACCTCGATTCTATTTACGGTAAACAATTTTTGTTTAAATCCAAAGAAAATCAACCAATGTTGCATCTTTTTCTTTTTGTCTTAGTTGTTGGTGGAAAGTCAGTACTATTTAACAAATCTGTTTTGAGATCACAAATCAGCTTCCCTTTAAAAATACAATTTTTTCTCCTGATGAATGAATGATCAGGTTTTCCAGAATCGACTGAATCTGAATAAAGTGAACAAACTTGTATTTCTGATTCAAGATCTTTAAAAGTGTAATTCTTAACCTCCAGGTGAGGGTCACCATTGGCTCCAGAGATCACGGAATGAGATGAATATTAAAGACCCAAACACCGGTTGTTTCAGTTGTTTGAAAGTAATAAACACCATTGTGAGTGCCAACCATTCCTTCTTAGTCCACATCTGAAGCATCATTGTCCGATAGATGGTAATTTGACCCTTTGACGCGTATGTACTCAACCTGTCGCGCCTCGTCTGAATCAGAGGCACCGCAGGAGCATAGCTGGTTCTCAAACAGTGCCTCGATCTCCTCCAAACGGCGAGCTTTGGTTTCTGGCAGGCAGCCAAAGATGAAAACAAAGCCGAGCAGAGCCAGACTGGAGTACAAGAAGAAAGCTCCTAGAAAGATAAAAAAAGACATGTTCCTTGAAAATGTACCCACCCAGAGACAAGTCTATTCATTTCTATTCTGTAACAACGGTAAAAGAAAACCCTATGTGGCTGTAAAACAGACTGTTGACTCCTAAGAGAGGTATGAATTGTAATGTGAAAATGTTTTACAATTTGAAATATTGCTTTTGGACAGCTGGTCACCACATGATGAATGTGACGTGAAAGCAGCGTGTCCCTTTCAAAGTGATATTACAGAATTGAGTGGCGGCATCAGGGGAACCAAAGTGTATAATAAAACACAAATGCACATAATCATAAGCCTTCACACCCTGAGAGTCAAAGGTTTAATGAGATTTCCTGCACTCTACAATCTCCATTTCCCATTCTTCAAAACTGTGTGATATTTATGTTCCAGTCGTGCTTCATGTAAAGTACAGTGTCTAAGACAACAACATCTCTTTATGTTCTGGTAGATGATTGATATCATCTGAGTGGATGACTTAATGACTTCAATCGATTATTAACCTGTTAAATCTCTGGAAGCTTTCATCACTGCCTCATGATTGATTCCGAGCGTCATCAAAGGTCAGGTGTCTGTTTTAATTTATAAATCTTCTTGGACTCGACCAGATGAAATCCTGTTTTTCTTTCTAAAGAAACTAGGGCTGTAAAGTAGATGTGCCACAGGTTAACAGTGATAACAAACGAGACACTGACCGTAATAAGTGAGGTATTGCGCCAGGTGGAGGAATGTGAGAGACACCAGGATGTTAAAAGTCCAGTTTACTCCAGCAGCACACGCATTCCCAGTACTCCGGGCCCAAAGAGGATAAATCTCAGAGTTAATGGTCCATGGCATTGGACCCATACCTGAGAAACAGAAACGAGTGGTAAAACATATTTGATGTCAGTCAAAACTTAATAAACCTGGACTGAAGAATCTTACCTGGAGCAAAAGCAGCAAGGTAGAGGATCAGACCCAGTAAAACAATCCAAGAATAGGAAGTGGGACAGTAGTTGTAAGCCCAGTATGTATGATCTTTCATCAGGGTAGAGTTAGAGCATCTGGAAGATAAAAAGAACATTTTATAATGATCTCTCCTGAAAACAGTTGAGGTTTAAATATGTTTCAGTTTCTTACCCACTCACATGCCTGTACTCACTGTGCATCCTGTGACTCACCTGCCCCATGCTGAGTGCTCGGTGGTGGCCTTATTGACTGGCACGCAGGAGGAGGTGAGGAGTGCTGAACCATTCTCTCGATAACAGAAACCACAGCCGGGATCCAACATGCACGGCTCACACAACCTGCCAGCCAAACGGAAGAAAAAAGTGCACATTACTCACAACTTCCTGAAGTTAATTACATTTTTCAGTCTCTACCATTAGTGAAACTCTCTGACTGTACTGTATATAAAATATCTCCATATTAGAACATCGTCAGAGTAAAGGCACTTCAAATCAACCCAATTTGTACACAACACAATTGTCAAAACAAAAACAAAAAGGGTGGAGACGGTGGCCGCGTGGTTAGCGCGTTCGCCCGCGGACCGGAAGGTCGCGGGTTCGCGTCCCACGGAGAGCACGTCTAGGGTCCTTGGAGAAGACACCTAGCCCCCACTTCTCCCACCATTGGCGCCGTTGAAGGGCAGCCTGCTGCGGTGTAAGGAGTGCAGCAAACAAATTTCCCCAGTGAGGGATGAATAGAGTAATTCAAAATAATCAAAAATCAAAAAAAAAAAAAATTGTCTCAACAGGTCGCACATACTAAATTGAACAAAAATACCAGAAAAAAGATCCATCTTGAAAGATTTTTAGCTCGTCTTCCACTATTTTTTTGTCTACACAAATCTCATATTCATCTTAAACAAGATTGAAATCCCATTCAGTTTTGGAGATGTTCCAAGGCTCAGATTTGATGTAAAATGTGAGTTGTGTTTGGTTGAATTATTTACAGCGTCTAAACTCCTTCATACTGAGGTAAAAAAAAAAGGCCAACACACACCACACACAAAACAAACCCATGTTAAATTAGGACAGCTGTTGTAAATTATGTGAGAGAGTACAACATTACGTTGAAACAGCTCTCTTTTTTGACTGATATAAAATTTTTTTAGTCGAATTATTGAAAATAAGTAATATAACACCTTATTCGTAAACATAGATGTCATGTTTAACGTTACAAAGTGGGCTTTTTAATGCAAATATAAATTATTGTATACTTCTTTTGTTACTACTTCTTTTGTTACTTCTTTTATCATTATAATTCAAAAGTGTCTTTTAGACTTTTGTTTTCCTCTCTTTACCCCCACTACTCTGAAAGAAAACACCTCATGTTTCCACAGCTGTATAAATAGACAGGATGCCTATTCGTTGTAGACACCTCCAAAAATTACCAACTGAAAATATTAAGTAACGTAAAAATAAGTGGAACATTTTACAACAAATTTGGTCAATTGGCAGTAGTTAAGTAGCAGAGTCTTTCAAAATGAAAAAGAACCTTCCATTGGTACCATAAGGTTTAAAAAACAAATTGTAATTATCCCCTCACCATGCTTTAAAGATCTAGTCAATTGAAACATTCAACTAAAGATTTTTGCTAAAATGTTTTCTTGTTCAGCAACCTTTGTAAGTTTGGTCTTTAATCCACCAAAATATCATCCAGAGGTGCAATGGGTGTGAATGTTCTCAACTAAACAATGACGTTAAAAGCCATCCGTGGGATTTTGGCTGTGGTAGCGCATCCCATTCATAGAAAGCAACACAGACCAGGAGGAGCTTTAATATTGCTTTAGCTGTTGAGGGTGTATGTCACAAAACAAAGTCGTTTCAGTGTGGTAAAAGCACTCATCTCTTCAAATTACCCCTCTGTGCCTGCGGATGCGTTACTGTGCGTGAAAGGCTTTGAGTCCTGGTCAGCAAGTCCATTAAGCGTTGTTTTTCGTGATGAAAGAATGTTGGTACTCGTGTCCTATGTTGTTTCTGAGTAATTTAGAGTAAATTGGGATACAGAGGCATCTGCTCTCCATCCTCTGTGAGGATCAGACATACTCAAGTTCTATATAGGTGTGTGTATTTCTCTTTTGTTGCTTCTTGAGACAAGAAAACCAATTGTTGCTCCTTTTGGATGTGATTGAATGATTACACAAAAATAAGATTGATATCTGTGAAAGAGTTATGAATAAATAAGTCTCTGGCCTGAGGAAGTACTCGCATTGATCCAAAAAAAAATCTGTCAAAGTCTGACGTTAAAAATACCTTTAATATACCAGGCTTGATGCAATTTATTTTTTGGTGTTTACAATCAAATCCATCCTTCACTATTAGTGCATTATTTCAATAAATATAATTACTTTATATGGAAATCAATCATGATTTTGTTTCTATGAGCACTGGAAAAATAATCATATTTCACAATATTCAGTTTTCTGTTGGATTTAAAAAAAAAATTGTCAGTTGTCTTATAACATACCACACATAACTGATGCTGTTTCATTCGATTCCATCCTGCTCATCTATTTCCCCTGACAAATAAGGATGTGTAATAAGAAAAACAGATTCTGCTCCAGAATCCCCAAACAGATAAATGCCCAAATAAATGAATTACAGAAATGGGAACTGAACACCCATTGGGACTCTCAAATAACGTTAAGTGGAACATCTAGTCCAACGGCAAAGTTAGCTTAGGACTGCAAACCACTGTGGAGGAATTTAAGGGATTACACTACAGACATTAATGTTGCTTGATCGTGGTTGTCACAAAAGGGATGAAAATGCCATATGTTCAAAAAAGTAACCACTGCAGAGGTTCATGAAAACTTCATTACTCACTGGTACTTTGAGCAGGTGGAGTTGGAGATAATAGGGTCCAACGCGTGCACGGTGACAGGAGGACTGTGCTGAGCAGACATCAAAAATCCAATGGCCAGTAGACTTAAACTCAAGCATGTACCTGTCAAAAAAATACATTGAAAATAAAGTGATTATCATTTGGTGTTGTCTTCTTGAATTTGATCTTTCTTGTGTTTTACCTAACACACTCCCCAATGTAGTTTCCGATCGCCCCAACCCTCTCTACCAGCCAGACGCCGAGGAGAGTAAAGAGAAAATTAGTGAGGGTAGCGAGGCCTGCCAACCAAATCGCCAGTCTGTCATCTCGTACTCCTGACATCTGCAGGATGGTGGCACTATAATACCTATGTGACACAAAAAGAGAAAAAAAATAGCTCAAACATAAAAACATACTTTGAAATCTTTGAGAAAAACACTGTTATATTTTCTTTATTTGAACAACATTGGCAATTTCATTTGAAATATAAAATGTTGCACTAAAAACAATTATTGTTTAAGTGTTTTACATTAAGATTAAAGGTGCAAGCAGGGGAAAAAGTAGTACAAAATTAGCAGCAGAGTATCTTTAAAACCAGGGAACTGCAATCACCAAAAAAACATTATTAATAAGTTATTAGACTGGCAAAATATTTCTGCAAGTTGAGCCACTTGTCAAATTGAAAAGCACGTTTTTTTGTTTAGTATTGTGACAAAACCCTTAACCATTAACAATTTGAGAATTAAGAAAACCTTCGTTTGTCCCACAATGGAGAAATGCATACCAATACAAGACCATTTAAAAGTCTCCATCTTCATACATGTTTTAAAAATGCAAAACCATAGCTGAATTCTTTACAAAAGATAAATCACCAATAGTTACTTGGAGAAGAATATCAAAGGTGGATGTGCGTGCATCTTTTATGAGCACACTGTCATGATGGAGGTAAATAGGACCCAGATGCAAAGCCAGTTTTAATCAGTTTATTGCAGGAGTGCAGAATTAGACATAGAACTCAGCAGGATGAAGGACCAGAGGGTAGGAACTCAGCAGGATGAAGGACCAGAGGGTAGGAGCTCAGCAGGATGTAGGAACAGAGGGTAGAAACTCAGCAGGATGAGCAAACAGAGGGTAGAAGCTCTGCAGGACGAGCGAAAAGAAGGTAGGAGCTCAGCAGAATGAAGGACCAGTGGGTAGGAGCTCAGCAGGATGAGCGAACAGACGGTAGGAGCTCAGCAGGGTGAGCGAACAGAGGGTAGGAGCTCAGCCGAACGAGCCAACAGAGGGTTAGGAGCTCAGCTGGACGAGCCAACAGAGGGTAAGAGCTCAGCCGGTACGAGCCAACAGAGGGTAGGAGCTCAGCCGGTACGAGCCAAACAGAGGGTAGGAGCTCAGCCGGACGAGCCAACAGAGGGTAGGAGCGCAGCAGGACGAGCCAAAAGAGGGTAGGAGTTTAGCAGGATGAGCCAACAGAGGATAGGACCTCAGCAGGATGACGGACCGGAGGGTAGGAACTCAGCAGAATGAGCGACCGGAGGGTAGGAACTCAGCAGAATGAGGGTCTGGAGAGTAGGAGCACAGCAGGATGTGGAACCAGATGGAGAGACCAGTAGCATGGTGATGCACCACAGTGCAACAGGGGATGATTTGACCAGGAAGTGAAGGACACCAGGGCTTAAATAATACGCCCCCTAGCTGGGGACATTAGGGCGTGGTAATTGAGACCAGGTGTGCAGAATTAAGGCATAGGGCAGGATTAGGAGGGAGGAAATGTCTCAGGAAAGAGGGGGATCATGACACCCTAGGGAAGCTAGATTTTTTTATTATTACAAAATCCATTGATCTTCCAAGCCATCTTCAAGTTAGATAAAAAAAAAACACTAACAAAAAGTTTTCTATGAAAGTTTGTTGCAAAGTCAAAACTCCTAAGGATCAGTGACGCAATTTGAAATAGTTCAAAATGAACCAAAAAAACTGTTAGCCAATTAAAGTCTCTATTCTGGAGTGGCATATTCACTCATGTAATGATGGTTAGCAATCATGAATACTCTCACAGTAGCATTCTGTGGCCTTTCCTCCTTCAAACTGTGAAATAACAATACTTCCAGCTGTAGAACCATGTTGGTTCGTGTAGGCAGATTACATCCAATCATCATCAACAAAGCTCTCGGGTTGTTTTGGTCAACAAGACACCTGCATGAGTTTCTTTTCCACTCCCCAATTCTAGAATTACAAAAATTAGGCATTTTGAGAAGAAAATACAAATCATTTGCATGAAAAAGCATCTTCCTTTTACATCTAATTTATTCTAATATTTGTTTTTAAATAAACTTAATGAACCAAATTTCAAATGATAACAATCCACATTTCAATCAAAGTTAAAACATCATAATTAATCCCTGCTCTTAAGATATTGAAAATCCATATCGCGTTCCTTCTGAAAGTCATTAATTAGATGAATAGTGGTTGTTTTCAATAGAAAGAAACATTTGCAGTCATCATGCAGGGACACAGTATAAAAAGAAATCCAGCAGACACAATCTGAACCGCAGAGAGGTTTACCGTAGACATACAAAGAAAGAAACATTCATTAAAAGAGAATACCGAATACACCACTGCTGGTATATTTTGCCTTCATTTGTCTCCAAAAATGACTTGGAATTAGTTTTTTTTTTCCTTTTCATCATTGCAAAAGCATCATTATCACTTTCCTGTCTTCTCTCTTCAATGCTCTTACTAGACACTCAATTCAACAATTTACATAAAAGCATTTCACTTTTATACCATCATGAATCAAACATGTACTTCTCATCATTTACAAGCAGAGTGGACACACAAACATGAAACAAGTAGAAGGAATAAAATTTCTCTTTTTTGGGTAGCAAAGCCTGCTGTGTTCCATCGCTACATCTTGTTGATTTGCACACAAACGCTCAAAGAGCTGTGAATGATAACCTGCAGAAACTAAATGCTCATTTTTCTGACCAGTGCAGCTTGTCTTAAATGTTAAAAGCGTGTTAGAAATGTCGCGTTGCTACATGTCAAAGTTAAAAAGCCCTCAAGTGGTTAAATCAAGCCTGTCGCATTTCTGATAAGTGTGATTACCGAGCTGCTGCACCTTGCATGCTCCTGTTAAGGTTAGGAAGTTGCTATTGTAGAAACATTTCAATGCAGTAATGAAGCTGCTGTTTGAGAAAGAAAAGGAGGACAGCTTTGTTATTTATGTTCCATATTTCTGATTATACATGTACTGAAAAAAAGATTTTCTTATGAGACTTCTCATGGTAGTTTTTTTTCTTATTTCATCAGGTGGGAAATAGTTGGAGACCAAGTGAAAGTAGAGCTGATAACGAAAACTAGTTTTCTGTAAAATTCTGCCAAGTGTTCAAATCTGTGCACAGTTCATGTTTCATACTGCTCACACAGTGCACACTTGGTTTTTTTGGGGTTTTTTTGCACTAAGATCAAAATTGCATTTCTGTGTTTACAACGACAAACATCTTGCTCTAAAATAACTTTTTGCTTCATTTATTCATTTGTGTTTCTGCAATGTAACATAAAACGTGGTACTAACCTGGAAGGTTCCAGCTCTCTAGCTTGATGGCACAGGACAGCACTATGCCTGAAACACCTACCACATGACAACACTTGTCTTCAGACTGACAGGAGATACGGCACAGGGAGCTCAAGTGACATAACACAGGGAGATAGCTGGATGTGCTCGATGAGGACAAATAAAACTGTTTCTATCAATCTTCTGCTTCTTAGTTTGATCAGTTTATACTTAAGAAAAAATAGCTGTGATTATGCAGTTGTTACTGGCAGGATGAAAATATTTTTCTGCCATGAGAGCTGTCACATCTGTTTCTCAGTGAGAAACTAATTAGTTGCTCAAGCTGCTGGAATAAATGGAGCTTTTTTAATGATTAAAAATACATTTACACACTTTACACACTTAGGACCACTTATGACCATTTTAACAGCAGTTTTTTTTTTTTTTATAAAGTTGTAAAGCGGGGTGCCCAACCAGTCGATTGTGGCCGAGTTGTAGCCTGTGGACTGATTCCAAGTCGACCACCATGTGTGTAGTGAAAAAAAAATATGAAATGAGATTAGTGTTGTCAACTCAGCCACTTTGACGCTATAGTTTACGAATATTCAGACCCTCTAGCCACTAAAGTTGCTAGAATTTAGCGACTTGCTCTTTTCTTTCCAAAAAATGTCAATTTAGCAGCTTTTTCTAGTTTTATTGGAGATAAAACTAGAAAAAGCGTGAATACACAATGTCAAACCAGAAATCAACGAGCAGCGCCTGTTGCTATTGTGGCCTCACCCCCTCGCAAAGCGCTGCATTTGTGCGTAAATTGTCATTGTGTGTTTGTGTTAGAGAGAAAAAAAGAATGCGAGCGGGAGAGAGGAATTTGTCGGTTTGTGTGTAAGATTCCTGCTTTTGTTTTTAAAATAAAATATTTGGAACACACAACCAAACAACAACCAATAAAGACACTAAAAGTAATTAAACTAAAAAATACATATGGATTAAGGTGATAACATTAAAATAAGCTCATATTTTAATAGCCACAGTTCTTTTTATCGTCATCACTGTCACGGTATGCAAAATAAAAGGTATGAAAATAAATTTTAAGATGTGATTACAAACACCTATTTGCACAAATTTGGTCTGGTTCATCTAGTCTTATCAACATGAAAAAAACGCCATTAGATTTGCTCAAATTGCTAAATTTTTGTTATCATATTATTCCCAATGGAACCACACTTTCCAATAGAAGTGCACCTCGTTTTTTCCTGAAACTTGAAGATGTTGTACAACTAATTTTAGAAATCTACGCAATTTGCAAATTGCTTGCAAGCAATTCTATCTTTGCTAACCCCTAACCTGTAACCCTAATGTCGTGTTTTACCGTGTACTTCACGTCCTTTGCAAATTGTACAGGCAATTTGCAAATTGAGTAGGTTTCTAAAATGAGAACAACAAATCCAGCAAAGCTTCATTTGACAAAATTGAGTCTTTCATTTGCAACTTTAGCTCAAGTCGGACATGCCGGACAGTATTACAAACTCCTCATAAACTTTGGCAAATCTGGTGATCATGAACTTTAAATAACCCCCCTTTTAAAGTGTTTTTGTCTCATTGTTTGTTTCATTCCTATTTGTTATATCAGGACACCCTGACCAAAACTTTGAATTTGGATTTCAAACGAAAAAACAGCATTGAGCATGTACACAGCCTTTTACATAGGAGACCTCACGGAGCGTTTGTGCTAAGCAAACAAGAAAAGGTGTGATCCCACCCTGACCTCAATCTGAAAATGGAAACATGAATCCTTGCTCCTGTCATGCTTTAATTCCAAACCTCTTAGTGAAAGATAAAGAGCATGAAGGTTTAGGAGTGGGAAAAGAGAACAAAACCCCCATCAAGACACAGACATGTTGTGCAACCACACAGATGAATCACTTCTTTGTTTAGAACAGACAGGATTTTTTTTCCTTTTAACAGTAGGACAACTCAAATCTCAGGAGCTGGTCTAGTCAAATAAGTAGGTTTGGAAATGTGTTGGTGATGAATGTGTTTTAACTGAAATAAGAAAGAATCCATTACATGCTTACTAGAATCATTTAAGAACTAGGACAAAACTATCTTTTATTCAATAGATTTACTTATTTCTGCTCAACCTTAACAGGTAACATTAATGTTGCAAAGAATAGCTTCTTTCTTAGAAGCTCAGAGTTAATGTAGAGCGGTTGCTTGTGAGATATTTCACCCAAATTACCCATAAAACCACTGAGCTGTTTTTGAGTTATGACTCACCTAATGTCCCCTGAGAGTGACCATGGTCCAGGAATTAACTAGATAAATAGAATGTACGCTTTAGTTCATATTACTAGAGACTACAGTTATCTTTTCTAATTTGTGGTAACAATAAGCTTAATTTTAATAATAAAAGCATGAACTAAAATCCATTAGTTTATGCCAAAGCAAAACAAACAGCAAAGGAGAGGCTACCATCGCCCACACATCTCCTGTGACCATGATGAAGTCCTACATTTATCTAAAATAGAAACTTATGTTTCATATGAAACACTCCTCCAACCCTTTTCTTGTTTATGCTCTCCTTTATGTACATCTTTTTTTTAAGATCAGTCAGCTTTGAGCTGTGTATTTGTGTAATAAATTCTTCTTTTTTTATCCTTGTTTTTGTACTTTCTTGAATCTGCAATGTGAAGCTCATTGAGATGAAAAAAATTGTGATTTTAGGTTTTACAGATAAAATCGAATTGAATATGCAATGCCAATAGTTTAAATTTTTTTTTTAATTTAAGCTAATCTGAAATAGCATCCAAACTGGGGATCAACTTTGAGGCAGTGAAGAAATGCAGAAGACGTGTAAGGAGACAAGTGTGTGAGTGACTATCTCACTGAGCAAGAGGCAGAAGGGGCGGCATGTAAAGTGTGAAAGAAGGAAGTAAGATGAAGATTGTAAGGTTAGAGCAAGAATGAATGGATGAAAAAGTATGAAAAAAGGTGGGTGTGAAAAGAAAAACAAATAGACAGGAGAAGGTGTAAAAAAAACATCGGAAGTATTTATTTGAAAGAGTTAATGAATCTTTTACTAACAATGTTTGGATCACTTATTTGTGAAAAAAAAATGCAAAAAATTGGCATTGGTAAATTTTACCTTCAAAATTTCCCAAATGTAACTATTTGTAAGTGTGGCATTAGAGGAGTTTGGTAAGTGTGTGTTTCTGTTTTTTATTACAAGCCACTTGTTCCTCACAGATGGTCCAGAAGACAAATGTCACGTTTGAAATGTCACTAGAAGCCAGTTTTACATGGTTCCTCTGCTGGCAGGCCCACAGGGACCTGGCACACGGTGGTGTGTTATACACACGTTATGCAAAAAGCCAAACTGAAAACAGAGCTGCTCTAGCAACCGTGTGCTTAGATTTGCATGTTTTAGAGCATTCCCCAGCAGCTTGGGAACATTTTTTTCAAACAGCTCGAACATAGTCACAGCAGGACCTCTTTAATAAAAAATATTCAAATTTTCCCTCTAATCAAATCCATGCACAAATGCATCATTCACACATGCACCATTCTGCATGAGACTTGTTTATCCTGATCATTTACAGGGCTTTTGATACACATATTTAACCACAACACATTTTAAATGAAGTCAAATACAACACTAACACTTTAACCATCTTGAATGACAAGTACTAATAATGAGTCATTCACATTTCTCTCCATCTGCTGAACATTTTGTTTATACATTTAAAATAAATCAGATCCAAAACATTATCGGTATGATGCATACATCTTTATACTCTAACTTCCTTTCTAGCTTTTAAATGCAATCAAGAAAGTTATATCCTATTTAGTTGTATATCAAATGGAGTAAAAGTCAGAAATACAGGGATTAGTAATGTTTGAATCAACAACTCCTATCACATACAACTGCAGCACCAGTGGATTATCTTCTTTACCCTCATGGTTCCCTTGCCTTCCACCAGAGGAAGCCCGGGACCTTCCCTCATCTCCCTGATTTGGGACACCCAACAGTGATTGACCTGCTACCTATTTAAAGGCAGTTTGCGTTTCCTGCCTTTAAATGGGCAGCAGGTCTATCATCCTTCCAGCCAGGTCCTCCAGCCGGCCTGACCAAGAGATAACTTTGAACAATAACCATGAGACATTCCATGAACAATTTGTTTTTCTTCCACAGTGTAGCTGGACTTCCCAGTGAATAACTCTTGTTATTGTCTTGCAATTGGGTCCTTCTGCATCCACATCGTGACATGTAGGTACTAATCAAAAATATTGGAGGAAAAATAGTATTTTGATACATCAACATTTTTGATAGAGGGGCTTCTAGAGGCTATTGACACAAATTTCTCACCAAATGTATCCATCAAGCCAAATAGTGACAATTCCTACAATAAAACCAGATCATTTAAGGGATTGATTATTGACATGAAGATAACAAATTGTAAGCCAGAAAATTATCTAAAATCTGTCAGTACTGAGAAAGAAATCCTGACCTATAAATTTGTAAGTTGGTACTGAGAAACTGTGGCCAATTCAAATTCCTTCAGTGGTTTGGTAGGGATGCTGTTCACAAAAGTATTACAAAACCATGAACAAGCGAATGCGTGGACAGTCTGAGTGCTTGTTAACAACGGCTAGAAAATTATGTGTTAAGCTGACGATTTGTGATGTGCAAAATTTAAAATGAGTTATTCCATTTTTTTATATAAAGGTTAATGTGAAAATCTGGGGGTAAGAAAAAAATTATAGCAAGATTAAAAATGTATGCCATTCATTTTTATTTAGCAAAATATTGAAATTTAGAAAAAAGAACTTTTAAAGGTAAACTTTGAAAAATGTTTAGCCATGGTGAATCTGGTAGACAGTTCTCCAGGAATAAGTCAACACACAATAGAAAGGGCATATAACCAACTTTCCTTCACTACAAGCTTAAAACTTCCTGAGAATCAAGCTATTTTGACAAAAGCTGCTGTGAAAAAAAAGCAACTGAAAAATCCTTTTCTTTGGTTTTGGAAATGTTCTTCTCAGTCTTTTACTTCCTTTAGAAGTCCTTTCAACTCTCTGTTCTATGCACTCTCTTTGTCCTCCACATCTTTTCCTACTTCATCAACATCAATGTCATTTATCCTCCGTTCCCCATTGCCCCACCCTACATCTTCTTTTCCCTTCTCTTCACCTCTATCTCTGTTCATTCTATTCTTGTTTTCCCATCTTTCTGTCAACACACTGCTCTAACCTGCCCTAACACACACAGCAGAGACATCCACCTCACACTGACCTTTACTTGAGTGATTATAAGGCTAATTGAATGGAAAAGATCCGAACTAATTTCCGAAAAAGGATATCTACTTTCAGCCGCTGCCGGATCACGCTGTTCCGCATTTATAACCCACTTATTTATTTTGTTGCATTCTTTAAAACTGGTACACCCAACCACCTCTTTATCGAGAAGGACTCTGGGACATAATCTGGAGGCAGAATGATAAATAGATCCAACATATTTTATGAACAATTTGTCTCCTATCAGCAGGTTTCTATGGCAATGTGTGAATTATAAATGTCTGCATGAGGGAGAGATTGTTACATAGATAACTATAAAGTAGAGAGAGAGAATAGAATTCAAAGAATAGTCAGTAAAATTTCATGGAGGTTTATGTGCCATAGTGAACATGTCAACATTGCAAATTCACATATTCACGTTGATTGTCCATTCATTTATTTACACACGTATACTTAATATCAAGGGTTGATTCACAGCGGCAGTGAACTAAATTGAGAAGTCCAGATTTCTATGGGCTGCCAAGGTCATCTTGGTCACCAGTATTTGAAATATTTTACAAACTTACCTATTTTCTGATTAGGATTTGGGAACCAGAATAGCAAAAAGAAATACTTTAGCATGTGAAAAGAAACAATTCTGAGTTGCCATGCAAGTCTTTTCCAACATAAGCTGCAGTGTTAGCTGAATCCTTTCAACAACACAACAAAACAAGCTTTCAGAATCACAGTTTGATGTCAGCTCTACATTTTTGTTGATTTGAAGACTGAAGTAGCAAAGTTGGATTTCAAAGCCTCCAAGAAAAAGGATCTTTTCTGGTTTTGATTATGAGAAGCTGTAATTGAATGAAACAGCTTAATAACACAGTTGTATTTGAGTCTTTGTCTTTTCTCTTTCAGGGCTACACAGACTTTGGTGACAGAGATGAAGCACAATAAATACCGCAGCACCACAGAAGATGTGATCTGCTTGAGAACAGACACAGCACAGTTGGTTGAGGAGGGAAAAAAGGTTAAACAAAATGTGTGTTTAGTTAAGTTGACCAGTCATGTTGCATTGTGGACATCTCTTTTTCATTAGTAGAGTAGTGTCTAAAGGTCAATGAGCAAAAAAATCAATAGCATGACCAAAACCCCCACTGAGCAGGTCCTGAAACCAGAAAATCAATGACCAATCTTTAAAAAAAAAGTTACAATCAGTGATTATGCATATTTTCATCTTCTACCCTTTTTATTATCATTATTATCATTCACCTAAAAATGTGTAATAGCTCACTTTAAATGCATATTTTTTATCTTTTTATCTATTTTATTTGCATATACTTATCTTGACTTATTTTTTCTCACTGTATCTATATGTTGCATACTGCAATCTCCCCATTCTGGGACAAATAAAGGTTTTCTTGATTACCTCCATATAATAGAATTTTTATGTTCATCAGGGATTCAAGTTAATTTGTTCCTGTGCAAAAGTTTTTAGTAAAAAAAAAACAACAAAAAAAAACCATGTATATCCCCCTCCCCCTTCATTCTAGGTTTTTATTGGCAGGGGAAAAATATACAATATTGACCTCAACAATTCCTGCCGTACAGATACATAATACTTCATCAATCCTCTACTGCGAAAATTTGAGAAGTTTTTGCAATAAAATAATCAAAAACAGAACCCCAAATCCCCAAAAATTACTAAGGTAAACACAATGGGAACAGTGCGACAGAGATAAGCTGCCACTCCGTACTGCGCCACGATTACCAAAACTTTCTAATATGACCCAATCTAATGTAATGTGAATAAATAAAGCAGATCTTTGCCATCTCTTTGTGTAATAATAGTTTTATAATTAGTCATTTTATGATTTTTCTTGGTTCCATAAATTTGCTGCCTGGAAAATGCCTGGAGTAGCAGAAAAATGTGCAAGTAAAAATCGATCATGATACCAGCTTTTTAATGAAGCTGGTGGCTGTTCCTTTGGAGGAACTGGGAAATTTACTGTAGATTAGACGGGCTTACTTTTTAGAAGCTGTTTCATTCAGTGCCTTATTAAAAAAAGTTTAAATGTAGCACTCAGCCGTACGCTCTGTATATGAAAAAAAAAAAATCAGCGAACTTACAAAAATTCTCTCCCTGTTATTTCCACAAAATGAAGGAGTAAAGTTTAATAGCAAAGTGAGATGTTCTGGTTTTGAGTAGCTGGATGGTTTCATTAGGAGAATCAGTGGGGGACATGAGGAGAGACAGTCTCTAATTCAGACTGATTTACTGGTTATGCAGACCTCTTCCACATCACATACCCTAATAAGAGTAGTCTGGCAGCTTCATGTTGGGATCAGTAGGTAGGTGGGTGAAGGGGAGGAGTAGGAGAATGTAAAGATAAAATAAATGTGTGTCTTTTACTATACCTCATGGGACTAATGAGAAAAAGCCATTTTTCTGTCAAACACTTAGAAATGCCAACCTTTCAACAAAGGGAGATACCGTAGTTTAAATCTACACAATATAGCACCCACATATCAGTCTCGAAAATGGCCTTAAACGTAATTCAGCAACCAAATGTCTTTTAGATAGTGTCACTTTTTTTTTAATCCGAAAGAAGAATTTTTTTGTTTACAGCAACAAAACGGTATCGGTGACAAAGGGCAACCTTGGCAGAGTTCAACTCCCAATGAATATGGAATCAGCATACTGCCGGCAATACAAACCCAAGCTCTGGCACCGGTCATACAGAGTCCGGGCAGCCCATACCCAAGACTCCAGACTCCTGCAGCAGTCCCCTACAAGAGCGGGACACGGTCGAATTGAGTTTCCTCTGCAGGGTAGCTGAGCTCTCATTTAGAGATAGAGTGAGGAGCTCTGCCATCTAGGAGTAGCTCGGAGTAGAGCCGTTGCTCCTCCAGGTCGAAAGAAACTAGATAGGGTGGTTTGGGCGTCTGGACATGCCTCCCGACGCTTCGATGTTTGGGCACGCCTCACCAAGAAGTGACCCAGAGGCAGACCCGGGGCCCACTGCAGAGACTGTCTCACAGCTAAACAGGGACCACCTAGGGATCTTCCCGGGGGTGAGTTGGAGGATGCAGCCGGGGTGAGAGATGCCTGGGTTTCCCGTATGAGGCTGTTGCCCACGTGACCCAGCCCCAGATAAGTGGAAGACAACGGAATAGAACAAAAGAATATTTCAATTCATGTGGCCCGGCACAAATTCTGTTTGCTGGTTTAGCTGCTGTGAGCTGTGACTGTCCAATCTTAGCAACAAGTGTCGGTCAGTCATTTATTTTCTGCTTATTCCGACCAGGATCGTGGGGGTGCCAGAGACTGTTACGGCTGATTTCAGGCAAGAGCCAGGGTATACCCCAAACGGGTCATCAATCCGTTAAGGGGTAACACATAGGACATACACACACACTCATTCCTACAAGCAACTTCTCAGTGGCTAATAAACCCAACAAGCATGTTTTTGGAGGGTGGAAGGAAGCCTCAGTAACTGGAGAGGGCCCACAGATACACAAGGAGAACATGTACTCTCCACACAGAAAGGCCAGCCTTACTAGCATTGCCCCACCAGGGCTCAAACCTCAACCTTCTTGCTATGTGACTAATGTGATTGGTCAAATCCTTTAAAGTGAAACCACACAGAAAAGCCATGAAAGGAAATGAATATTTCATCTAGAAATATTTTATAAATATTAAAGGCTGAAATATAATTGATAAAAGTTTGTGAATTAGATATATTTTAGACCAACAGAGAAGAAGGCTTTGAAGGCTTTCAGAGTCATGCTATGAAATGAAAACCTGTGCAGGGCGTACTCTGCAACTCATCTCAGATATTGCAAGAAAAGACTCATTAGCGCCAGCATCTCCCTAAATAAGATTAGGAACTACAGAAAATGAATTATTATTAAAAATCAAGCTCTATTCCTGTTTGCAGCAAATCATCTTAGTGTGATATAAAAAGAAAAAAATAAACCTCTTCTCTGTACTTAAATCTGTTTTTCTTCTGTCTGTCAACAAAAATTGACAGTGTGTGATCTTTAATGACCTATTTGAAGAGTGCAAGTGTTACATAATAAATCACTGCTTTTGTTGATCAAACAAAAGGACAATCTGATTATAATTTCTAAGCAAAGACGTGTCTTAATGCCAGACAAACATTTCACGATTCCAATGGCATCTGACAGACGAAATAAAGCTGATGGCTAACGGGTCACCGCTGACACTCAGACTTTTTCAGATCGACTAGAAGATTGGCAGATAGATAAGTAAAGGAGACAGGTGAACCGGGGATAGCAGCAGATCTAGTTTTCCCCACCTGCTGCTCAGAGAGTTGGCAGCAGGTGTTAAGGGTATACATACAGCTGGTGAGGCGGACTATGGGGACATTTGCTCAAAACGACTAGAAGTGACAGATTCACTTCTCATATCGACAGCTTAATTTCTTCGTACTCTTGTCCACTCCTCTCATCTGTCCGTTTATTCAACCAATAATTCCAAACTACACACAGTCTCTTCATAAAACTCATACAACACATTCGCACATTCCCAGGAGCAAAAAGGAAAAATTAAAAGTGTCAAACATCGCACTTTAAAACCCAACATCGATTCCGACACGCCCTGCACGAGAACTCCTCTCACCTTCTCTGGGTTGCTAAGCAACAGCACACATCCACAGATTGTTTACAGAACCTTCCGATATTAGTTCATCTGGGAGCGGAAGCAAAGACCCAGACAGATCACACAATCTACTCAGATGGTGAGATAAAAAGAATGAAAAAGGAACGACGGCCCTTTCGTTCACGGGCAAGTGGACAGTAACACGCAGGCTTGCTGCTACCATGTGACTGATCTATTATGAAAGATGAAAGTGTTTTGTGATCCAATATACTGAATACAGAAGAAAGCACATCTGAGCAGGTTGCCTGGTTCTTATACGAAGACATGATACACATTCAGTGTCGTGTCTGATAACAATTGAGATAAACTGAGGCCGAGAGAGAGAGAGAAAAAAAATCTGCAGAATCACCATAGCTTCTACACTTACATGACCGTGTTGATTCCTGAGAGCTGCTGGAACATCTGAAGACCACAGCCCACCAGGAGAGCACGCCGAGTCGGGGGGTAGGTCAGCATCCGCCAGATTACAGGCCCATCTGGAGAAACCAGGGAAGACATGGCAGAAGTTAATTTCCAACTCAGCACGACTGCTACAAAAGCTTAAATACAGTTCACCTGCTGAATAAACCATGCAGAGGAAAGAAAAAGACCCCCACTGCTTAATAAATGAAACCAACAGGAACATAAAAAAAACAACTTCTGTCAATAAAGCTGCTTTTGTTTGACAAACCGTAGAAACTAAAGCTATGTTTAATCAATTGTAACTCGTAAATCATCAAAGAATTTCTAACATTTTAATTTATTATTTCTGAACAAAAAACATTTTTCTTCAAAAACCAACTCTGGATAGCAACACTTATTCCGCTAGAGGTGGACTTTTGGTAACTACCATTTTCAGGTTTAATCACTTTCTCAATGTGAAAATGAGTCAGACAATTTGAAAAAAATATGTGGGACAACCTAAGATTTTGAAATTGAATTGTTTTAATCAGAATCAGAAAACTTACTAGTCGCAGAGGGCAATTGTTTTACAGCTTTCCTTGGCAATTTACTGCACCACACATCATCTCACTAAAAACAACACAAAACCAAAAGATAATAAAAATCACATTCAAAAAAAAAAAAAAAAGGAAAATAAAAACACACAGATTGGGTCAGACCAGACCAGTTGAGAACACCCATACAAACATCCAGTTGAAACGCCCATGTGAACCATGACTAATTTAAGAATTTAATTGCCAAAGGTACAAAAGAATATGAAAAACGGTTCGTCGTTTGAAAAAAAATGGTTACCTTGTTTTAGCAGACAGTGACATAAGCCATGAGACCAAAACATCAGATTTTCTTGCAAATAAAGACAAATCAGCAAAAAAAAAAAGAAAAAATCCATCCATAGAAGTTATGAACCTTTTTTCTTGGTTGTGCAGATTCTTTCTCATTCTAGACAAAGTTCTTAATTTTAACATCTGGCCCCAAAAGAGGATTACAACTATTTCTGACTATTGATTTGTCTGTCCCAGTGCAGCTGATCTTGTTAAGTTTGTAAACTATTTGATTATTGGTGACAGGACATCAGAACAACTCTAATTTTCTTTCACAGAGCACTGAAGCTTTGCAGTTGAAACAGATTTCTCCCAACTTTAACCTGTAACCTTGCTGAGATGAGAAATTAAAATTGGGGACAACAGACATGATGTCCTTTCTCACTTTCTGATGGTTTCTATCTGAGCATGGAATTAAAGGCTGAATTTGGTCTCAACGAGATCCACCAGTAGACGCTGATCTCCAACACACAGAAACAGTTCCTCTAAGGAGAGATGTCTTAATAAGAACAGAAAAAGGCTGGACAGGCATGTCGCTCTGGGAGGAAGACACACATGCACAAAGCACCAAGGCAAACAATCCCAACACACACACACACACACACACACACACACACACACACACACACACACACACACACACACACACACACACACACACACACACACACACATACACACATCAACATAGGTGAAGTTAGGATGCACAAAACATGTTAAAACACACTCATCTATATACAAATACACACATGAGATGGTACACAATCAGATTATTTAGAAAAAGCAGTGAGTGGGAGGACTCTGGACCAGTGAACATCTTTTTTAACAGATTGTGCATGGGAGGTTCGTGCTGACGCTCAATGTAGCTTCCTTTTGCTTGGCTGCCTGTCATACTGCCCAAGGGTCATGATCAGGTTTGTGCTCCTCCAGTGGGTGTCACTTTTGTTTAAGATCACTTCATAAAAATGTAGCAGTGGAGTTTGAAATTTTACTTTTTATCAAGGTTTCACACTTCCTCTCAAAGTCACACGTTTCAGAAACAATTGAGTGGATCGAGTAAATGCTGGTTACAACTAAGTGATATGTAATCTTTAAACACAAATGTCCAATGCTGAAGAAGATGTGCGCCAGAAGCGAATAACCACACTACCTGATAAAATGCAAGGGCTTTAATTACCACCAAAACTAGGAAAACGGGCTTGAGCGATGTGGATGCTTGATTACGCACATTGCCCATGACTGATTCCTGACTTTCCTGTTCTGTGGCTGTCACTATATCTCTGGTTCTTGTGGTCTTTCCTCCCGCCCACCTGTATTGCCAGCAGAATGAAGCCAGGCTGCTGATTTATTCAAATGTATAGTTGGAGAGTTTGATTAGCTGATATTTAATTGACAGTCTTAGATAAAGTGGAATTTTTGTTAACTGTTAGCTATTGTTTTTCTGAAAATGGACTTTTTACGTGTTTACTGTTTGAGGTCTGTTGAGACAACTGTGTTTTGATATTGAAGTACATAAATTAAATTGAATTGATTAGACTGCTCGATTCAACCTGCTGATGATGGAGTTAAAATTTGGTCAAACAAGTGTGGGATCTTGTCTTTATCCTTCTTGTTTCAAGGGTTAAAGATGCTAGAGGTGGGGAATTTGTGCTTGGAGAGTTTTTCTTTTTTTGTTTTGCTTCGTCTTCTGAGCTACTTCTTAAAAAATAGTTTTCTGCAGGTTTCCTGCTTCATCACATTGTAATTTCATCTGATTTCTGATGTAGCTCAATTTAGCCAAATTACTTCCCTTGACAGTGAGGGAAAGTTTCTTGTACAGGCCTTGTTAATGGAATTGATCTAAATGTTACAAGTGCTTTGCCTTGTCAATAAGACAAAGATCAGCTGAAGATAGCATACACAGGGGAAGGAGATTGTGCAATTCACTTATTTTTAAAATATATTTTAAAACGCTAAAAAAGAAAAATCTCAGTAGTGGCACCAGACATGCTGTTTGGTCTAGAGACAGTGGCACTGAAGAAAAGACAGGAAACAGAGATGGAGGGAGCAGAGATGAAGATGCTGAGGATCTCTCTGGGAGTGACCAGGATGGACAGGATCAGAGGAACAATACATGTTAGAGATTTTGGAGATAAAGTCAGAGAGGCCAGACTGAGATGGTTTGGACATGTGCAAAGGAGAGAGAGAGTACATTGGCAGAATGGTGCTGGGTTTGGAACCACCAGGAAAGAGGCCTGGAGGAAGGCCAAAGAGGAGGTTCCTGGACACAGTGAAGGAGGACATGAAGATAGTTGGTGTGACTGAAGACGATGCGGCAGTTAGGGTTAGATGGAAGAAACTGACTTGTTGTGGCAACCCCTGAAGGGAAATGCTGAAAGAAGAAGAAGAAAAAAAGAAAAATCTCAATCTGAGCTTTGGTGATTCACACACCGTGTCATTACAAGAACACACAGACAAACTTTAACTATGGCTTTTAACCCCTTCAGTAGTTAAAAAGTGCTCAGATAAGAAATAATAATTTTGCAAATGTTCCATCCAATGTTTTGTTACAGCAGTTAAGCATCAACACAAGTCTCTCTTCTGACCGAAAAGCTGCTTTGTGTTTATGGGCTGAGCCATTTCCAAGGCACTAACCTGGTGGAGAGTGATTGGTTGATCCCAAGAGACCCGACCAGAGGCTTCTTATCTGATTAGCTGGCTGGCAATCAAGATTCATGGACCAAAGTCAACTATCCAGAGAGTTTCGAGCAAATAGCGTCATGAAGAGGAAACACTCCATTAGCCACTCATCCAAATGCAACCACAAAAAGATGACATCCCTTTCCTTCTTTCTCTGTTTATAATTTAGTCAGACAACATTAGCAGTGGGTTTAAAAGGATTTCCAGCTATTTGGTGCAAATTACAATCCAACTGTCACATCATTAAGAGCTTCCGTTTGTCACTTAAATGTCTTCACAATGGGAAATACTCAAATAATTTTCTTTAGATTTCAATCATAAATGTTCCCAAAAAATATATATTGTTGAAAGAATAGATATATATGTATTTCAGGCATATACAGAAAAATATGCCAGATTGTGTGTGGCATTTATGAAGAGGAGGGGTAGCTCTCCAATTTAGGTATAAGCTAAGTGTAATCGTTACAAAAATAGGAACTAAAAACGAGCAGAATTTCAATGAAGACACATATATTTATTCATATTGATGCTTCTTAATACCGTTATTTTATGACTGAAGTCGGCAAGCAAGAAGCGAGAGGAGCCAGATGGGATGGTTCGGGCATCTGGTCAGGATGCCCCCGAGTACCTCGCTGGTGAGGTGTTTTGTGCACCTCCCACCGGGAGGAGACCAAGAGGCAGACCCCGGACCCGCTGGAGAGACTATGTCTCACAGCTGGCCGGGGAACGACTTGGGATCCTTCTGGATGAGCTGGAGGATGCAGCTGGGTGAGAGAAGCCAGGGCTTCCCATCTGAGGCTGTTGCCCCCGCTACCTGGCCCCGGATGAGCGGAAGATGACGAAATGGAATAATACCATAAATAAATAAACAACTTAATACAAAAAAATATGTCCAGTATGTCTTTAATAGATTATGTTGTGCATGTGCTAAAAAAGAGATGAACTTTTGGCAGAAAACATGGTGGTAAAAAATCATATTGCGCATCCGATGAAGAGAAAAGTTAGATATTCTTGAATTTATGTCCTGGTCAAATAGATTGTGATAAGTCTATATATTAGACTATAAAATTTCTGTTTATTAAAGTTTGTAAATTTTCAGTGCTCATTTGATTTTGATGTAAATTTACACAACACTTCAATCTGGTGCAACGATTTGTGCATCATTTAAAAAAAACTGGATGAGTGGATTGTTTTGGTTGTACACGACCTTTAAACCCCAAATTTGCTAATGCAACTTTAATAAATTATGGTCAAATACCATTATTTTTTAGGTCCATCTTCTTTATTGTCTTCTACTTCACTTCATTTGTAACCACAATCTCTAATTAGTTCTTTTCTGAGACCTTCTTGCGGGAAATCCCACAACCTTTTCATGAAGGAAAGCAATTAAAACACAAGATTACTGCCACTATTATTTAATTAATGCAAGATAGCATATTAAAATGACAACACAAGGACAAATGGGAGAGGAATAAATAATTGTTTCACCTTAAGAAAAAAAAACCCGACCAAATAACATAAAATACACAATCTACAATATACTGTATACAATGTTGTATTTCCATTTAGATTCTCAAAATGTTCTTTGTAAAGCAATAAATTGCTTTTCCATACTTGGGTCAAAAGAGAAACTGAATAATGTCCAATCAGCGACTCAGAAATGGCCAATCCTTTCCATGCAATCACAGCATCCTGTAGAAGTGGGCAGTTCGAAAAGGGGCTGTGCTTGTGTAACAGAATGGGCTGCAATCAAGAGCTGAAGTCGACCAATCTGCAGGCTTCCTTCCTCACCCATTCTCTTCACTTATTATTCCTTTTGCACATTTCCTATCTTTTCATCACTCCTTCATTTGAAATTATGAGATCATACAGTCTACACAAAATTACAACTTTTGAGGAATAAAACCGATCTCTCAGTGTGAGTTTCAGATGGAACTGTTGTACAATCTGTGCTGTGTATCTTTAAATAAACAGAACCATAAGTTCATTTTACTAAATAGTGTCAAGGTTAATTCAATTAATATTTTTAAGAGAGCGTGCTAAATGTGCTAATGTGCTGCTTGATCATTTTGTTTGGACTTCAATAAGGTTAGAGAATATATTCACACACGTATTATGAATCATCTTCCATTATGAATCATCTTCTATTAAAGTTACAATTCAGGTGAAATGCTAAAGAGTTAAAAATTGTGGCCTAGTTTGAACCAGTGAGTTTTGAGATGAATTCCAAAAAACTGGTTGCAGAGCAGCTAAAAAGCCCTGCTTTCCATGGTAACAAGGGATGAGGAAGGCATAGTAAGATGGGGAGATGATGTGAAGGAACAAGATGAACCTGTGTGGTTAAGAATGGTAGAACTACAAGATAAATGGTCTGAAAATAAAAAAGAAGAAGATTGTGAAAAGCGTCGGGAAATTTGCATGAAAATATGTTGTAGGGAAGAAGTGATGTAGTAAAAAGGAGGGGCGGGATTGTAGTTGTTAGTTAGGTAAAACGTGTAATCAGATGACATATATCATGCATTATCAGTCAAAATTTGTGTAGATAAATCTAAAAATAACACACCACCATTTTCCATACTCATTTTTATCTACTTAATTCAGATACCCTTCTCTCTAGAGAACAGCAACATTGGTTGGCGGTTAGTTTAGCAGCATGTAAGCATAAAGTTTCAAACTTGTCATATGAGGATTTCTGCAAATTTTGTCAATTTTTTTTTTTAACTCTGAAGAGATGGGTCCAGAAATTGAAGCATCTGGAGACCAGGTAATGTCTAGTACATTGTAAAATTTCATTCTCTGCCATTTATTAACAACCTAGCAAAGAACAGTAGGCTGCACAGTGGTCCAGTGTTAGCCTGGTGGCCACACATCAAGAAGATTGGGGTTCAAATCCTGGAGGGAGAACGAAGCTTTAAGCACTGGCCTTTCTGTGTGGAGTTTGATGAGGAATTCTATGGGACTTTCTCAAAGTAAATTTAGGAAACAACTGCTTCCTGTTGATTGCACTATGAAACTGTACGATCATTAGAGCCACAGTGAGTTAAAAAAAAATAATGCTACACAAAAAGCAAAAATAAAAATGTTTGGTCCGCTCTGAGAAAAACTTAAAAAAAAAAAAGTTTGTTTGGGAACTTTTACAAGATTGTTTTCCAATGGCAACACCTCTAGAAGTGTCAGAAACAATTCAAGGAAATAGAACCAATTTTCCCAAACCACTGTGATTACTGTATTTTTATCCTGGTACTTTCTCACTGGAAGATAGACTCAACACAAAAAAAGAGAATCATAGTGAGAATCATAGTGATTCCTGTAGAGTGAGCAAAGATACAGATAAATCCAACCAGCCAAAATGCTGCTGTGAAGCACCTCTCATCTCTGGTCAAGATGCATCTTAACATGTAGATTACATCTGAGGTTTGTTTTAACACTTGACCCAATAAATGGCTTCATGCAAGAAGTAGGTGTAAGGTGGGAATGGGTTCTTCTTTTACAAAGCTTCAAGATCTAAAACATTGTTTGGAAAGCAGCTGATTTAATCTCTTGAAAAGCCAGGACTTCTGTCTGGGTAGCAGCTGTGTTTGTCTGAGGGCACAGAGGGGCCAGTGGTTGCCAGGAGCTGAGCAAATGGATGTATAGATAGATAAACACACACGTGCACACATAGAACAAAATCAGCAAATGAGTCACAATGAAGTTTCCATCATGTCAGGGATGAAATTATGAATTAAAAAAGGAAGAGAAGTGGTTTTATAAAATATATGTGAAAGTGTCACATATTTAACAAGAAGACATTCAAATAGGATTGCTAATATGAAGTTGTGATAAAGACATTAATTATCTCTGGAATGCTTGGGACTTACTTAGATTCAAATGAACATTAATTCTTGTTCCAGTTTCACACAATATTGATATTTAGTATTCAAATAAAATATGCATAAGAAAAAATGTTTAGCACCTAAATGAAGGAATAAAAAATTATTTCACCAGCTCTCTGGGCTGCACGGGTTAGCACAGTGGCCTCACAGCGAGAAGGTTGGGGTTCAAGTCCCAAGTGAAGAGAGGCTTGGAACACTGGTCTTCCTGTGTGGAGTTTGCATGTTCACCCCATGTATGTGTACATTTTCCAGTTTCCTCTCACCCTCCAAAAACATGCATGTTAGGTTGATTGGCCAGTATGAATTTGACCTTAGGAATGTGTGTGTGAGTTTATGATTGTGTGTGTGCAGAGCTGCAGTAGACTAGTGACCTATTCTGGGTGTGCGCTGCCTCCCGCCTGAATCCGATAGGCTCCGGCACTCCCTGCGCCCCGTTAGGAAAAAGTGGTTCAGAAGACAAAATTGACACTTAGTTTCTACTGTTACAGAAAAGTGATGAAAAAGAAACAAAAAACCCTTTGAAACAAGGGAACTGCTATTGTACCGCAGCGTCATGCTCCAAGTCATCTTGTAAAACAATGAAGTACAAATTGTAATAATCAATAGATTACAGAACGTAACTTCATAATCTCATCTCCTCATGTTGTTTTTGTGCACCAATAAAACAAAAACAATGAACGAAAGTTCCCAACGGGAAAAGAAATATCATACTCTAATTAAAAAATAAAATGTTAAATATTAGAATACAGTTATTGGGGCAACAAAAGGGGGGCAAGTTACTATTTTGCATTTTGTGAACAGAACTTACTCGACGCCTGTAGATAAGATTTTGTATATGTACTCTATAGTATCGTACAGAAGCTGATAGCATTTTGGACTTGTTGTGACAGCTACTGGCCAATCAGCTACTTTCCCAGTTGACCCAAAACAAGTGGATTGTTTTTCCCTGAGGAGGAGAGAGGAAAGAGTGCTAGAAATGTGAGTGAGTAGATAGAAACTTGTCGAGGTGCTGATTGCCTTAGGGTCAACAGGCACTTATATGTACAAGATGCCACACACATACACACACACACATTAATATTTTATTAATCTGCACTTGACTGCTTCTGTTCAACTCAGCATACATATACAAACAGTCCAGTTAGACACTTGGGGACAAAATGCAAATGATGTTTTGTCTTGCATTTTGTTTCCCACACTGCATGTAAACCAAGAAGGCTAAACTTTTTTTCTATCCTTTTAAAAATGTGAAATGGTGTTTGAACTTGGTTCAAATCCCTCTCACTATGCCAAGCTTGTGACAAGAGCAGGGAGAGAATCCTGATAGATCCGCCGTAACACAACTCTATTCCCTCAATTATTAATGAACTGCTTCCAATCCCCGATGGAACAAAGGTATGGACAAGCCCATTTGGCTGCATTTGGATATATGTAAATATATATATAGACAAATACCCAGCTCAACTACTAAAAATATAATTTAAAACCCATGCATTTGTAGTCATATTAATTAAAAGATAATGAGTGCTATCAAAAAGCAGCCATCGTCAGACCGTAAATATGTCACATTTAGGCCACACACTGAACAGTTGTTTAGGAAAAAACAGGTGAAAGAGCCATTTCAAAGACTGTTGGCCATAAACTAATGACTTATTGAGATTCATGACTTTCAGACTGCACACCTGCCCTCATGCAAATGGCAGGGGTCCTCCCTTGAGTCACAGATGCTAAAGAGGATGCAGAAAACATAAAAGCACTGGAACAAAGCGCAACAGAAAAATAATATTAGCTTAGATTCTGGTTAAAAAAAGTAATCAAAATGTACAGGCTCAATAATTTTTTTTTTATTATGAAAACATTCAGGTACACAGCCTTCTCTGGGCTTAATTCAAATTGATTACGCTGAGCCTCTCTAATCCCAAAACCAATTGAACAGGAACGCTCTAACCAAACATGTCGAGGTGAGGCACTTTTTATTGTCATCTTTACTTCTGAAAACCCAGGAAAAAAAATTGGTGACTGTCAAAAGAACACAAATTAATATCGATACATTTGGTCATCTTTCCCTTGAATTATGCCCGTTGTGTTCATTTTCAGAGGTGATTAAAAATTAAATGAAACTACTTTCTTCTTTTAGAAATTTTTTAGAGCTTATATAAGAGCACAATTTATGTAAGCTCACTTTGTAAAATAACATCTTTGAAGTAATTGATTACACAGAAGAAAAAGAGGAGGACGCGTTGGCTCAGTGGTAGAATGTTTGACCTCGGGCCAAGGAAAGCCGATTCGCTTCCCACTGGGCCCATACCTAAGTACCCTTGGAGAAGAAACCTAACCCCGCTTTCTCCCACCATTACCGCCGTTATGGCTGCCTGCGGCGATGCAATGCAGCACAGAAAATTCCGTCTTGAAAGATGAATACAGAACATTAAAGAATATATTTGCATAAGTAAAGAGACAATAGGGCACGCCTTGTATTTGAACAGCAAGGAATTAGATTTGGTTAAAAGAAAAAAGAAGTAGTCTGATTACGCTTAAACTATGGGAATGCTTAATTCAAGAGTAAGTGAGCCAAGCAAATGATGTGGTGAGGTTTTCAGACTCTAGCCATCCTGTTTGGATTTAAAAAATGCTTACTAAATACTTTAGAAATCCAACTTGGAAAATGATATCTACTCTGCCTCACTTGACAACATTTGAATCTCTGACAGCAGGACTGAATCCATTACCATGGCAACCAAGCAGGCTAGTCTCGAGAACACACGTGAGCGTCTCTGCTTTGCACACATTGGTTATCAGCAGATGAGCTTGTCATTTTTTATCAGTCTGTAATGAATTAGCCCTTAAGACCCAAATTTTCTTTTTGCTTCATTTTTAACAGTTACGCCTATTTTGAACCGCTCCAAATCTCAGCTGCTGCGTTTGTTTGTCGATATAATTGGCTTGTAATCTTTTTTATCCACCAAATTCTGTTACAAAAATCCTTCATGCGCTCTGTAAACTATCCTTGGATCTATAAGCTGCTTAACATTTATCTGACTCTGCTCATCGTTTTAGCTTACCTGTTATTTCTGCTGTAAATAGATAAGCAATTCCTAAGTTCCTCGGTGGGTATTAAGTAGATAGATTTTTCTGCACAAAGTAATGGCCTTTGCGACCACTTACAAGTCCTCGCAAGTACGTAGCCGATCAATGAAACTTCTCAGTTGAATAGTAAGATTAAATGTAACAGCTGCAAAACACTGGAAGACAAGAGCCATGAATTTAGGGCATTTGTACTGGATTTTGAACAAATGAGTGGATGGAAAGCAATTACTGATGCACACAGAAGATAATGCCCTAATCTTCCCTCTTTGCTTTCATCAGAGAAGCTTAATTTCCTCTTGCATCCTCTGCTAATGTGGCCTCAACAAGAAAACTCCCAGCTGGGACTTTGGTTTCATTTCTCTCCTTTTCAGCCACCACCCCTTTTAGCTCATTACAGTTCAAACTGATGGCAAGTTGGACCAAATGTGCAATCCTGTTCACCAATATGTTTGTTCACATTACCCTTGTGTACACATATTTCAGGAAAATAAATCTATTCAAAAGTAGATTATGAGACAAGACAAAGCCCTGAGGTTGCTTGGATTCAATTAGATTAGAGAAAAGTGAGATCGACTCACATCAAACAGCTTTGCTTGAACAGTACCAAGTTCAAATCTACTTCTGAAAAAACACATTTGATACTTTATTTTCAACAGGAGTTACGTTTAAACAGTTGTTTTTACATAAGTGAGTCATACAATTTGACACACATGGGAACATTCCACATCACTTCACTATTTGTGTGAAGCATTGATCTCAAAATCACATTCCTCGTGGACTTAACCAGGCACTGCAGTAGTATTATAAAATGCTCAAATACTCTGAATTATTAACAAGTCAGTGGGAGTTAAGGCTGTAATAGAGATAGGTACTCAGACTCATTCTGATATTAATCTGGTGTGTGTTTGTGACTCCTGTTATTAGCTGCGATAAGAATAGAGTAAAATTAATTATTTAAATGCAGCGTCATTAATGAAGCCCTCAATTGTTGATATTTGGCACATCTGGTGATTACAGAGCAGCAAGCAGATACTAAGAATACTGTGTGCCACATCACAGATAAGACAAAGCAACGAAGCAACGTGAGAATTAACTTGAGCAATCTCAAATCCTCTGAGTTTTTACAAAAATCAAACATTTCTGCCAAACTGTTAATTTGTAAATATAATCCATTTAAAAAAACAACTGATTGAAGGTATATTTGGTCGTTCATGTTAATTTCACCTTATGTCTTTGGATCTGATGCCTTGTATCGTAATTTTTTTTGCCGAAAAAATAGAAACATATTTCAACAATTTGACAAATTTATGTGAGATCCAACTAAAGGAAAACCTCATTTTTGCCATTTTGTTCATTCTCTCAAGTCACTGCTTCATTAGTAAAATGTCTGCTTTATAGGTCCCATCTCATGCTAAATTACTCTCTAGTTGTATCATAAGCATATAAATAACCACCAATATGAAACTTTACTTATTTCTAGAAAAAAAACAGAGGTACGAGTATCCAACTATTGCTCATCCTGAGACAACACAAGCTCGGTATCTGAATTTTATACAAGTACTGAATAAACAATCCTTCTCTCACCCAACTCATGGAGGAGTGTCTGAAATGTTCCATAATGTGTAAAAAGTGTCACCGCAGTAGCTAGAGGTCATTGGTTGTCACATAGGAGAGGCAAATATTAAAATACATTTTCTTTCAGAGAAGAAATTAAAAACTCTGACTCATCCTAAAGATCACTTTAGTGACAAATACAAGGCCTGTATTCCACTATTAGAAGGAAGAGAGCTTTGAAAAGTTGATTTTGCATGAGATCAGACCCTTCTCCTTTGGATCCGATCCAATGAGATACATTTATATGTATTAGTTTCAAATATTTTCTTCATTACCAATAAAGATCTCATTGTTTAATATTATTCTTGATTAGAAATCCACTGACTTACAGCAGCTTCATTGTAAGATGAGTAAAATTGTAAAAGAACAGAAGGAACCTGTCTAGTTTTATGTCGCACAGCTCTAGTTTTTGGTTTCTATCTGCATTTTAGACACAACTTTTACCATTAATATTAAAAACAAAACTATTCCTTTTCAAAGTTTCCATTTAGAAATTGTTTGTGTCCCTTCATCTTAACTTCAAAATGTATTAACGTGCCAGTGAAAAACTATTTTAAAATTCCAACTTTTTCATCATTCAAAGTGTTTCTGTGTGTTTCAAACACAAAAAGGACCACGAAACTTTTTGTAATGTCAATTCAAACTTAACAATGGCACATCTCTGCCCTTCTATTGCATAATAAAAAAAAAACCCCATCAAATTGCTTGGTTTTGCTGCCAAGCCACGTAACTGCTGAAACAATCTTTTGTGACGCTGTGTTACATCCCTCGGTGTCACGACATGCCCTTTCTTTTTCTGAGTCTCCATCTCAGCCTGCTCAGCCCTGTCAGTGGAAAAAAAATGGTGTGGACAAACCTTCCAAAGAAATTGATGTGTTTCTCATAAAGACTGGCAACATAATGGCTGGGAGAATTGGTCTGAAATGCTGCCACAATATTGCCCGTTCGTCATAATTGCTGCCCAAACACCTTCATTTTCCACTTCACTTTCTCTTTGTCTCCCACCTCGCCTCTGCTCTCCACCTCACTGTCAGATCAAACGGCTTTTAGAGTTTGTCGATTTGAGGCTGACACACATCATTATCACATCAGAATGAAGTAGTCCTTCAGAGATTTTAAACGTCCTTCCATCAATGTCTAGTTAGGGTAGAAATATACAAAAAAGTGGAACTAAACTGGAAAACACATTTGATTATTGAGGAAGAAATTATGTTTCATGTGGAGAAAAATAAGGGAGATTTAAATAATATAACTTATAGGAGAGGTTTGATTTTTTAATAAGACTATATGGTTGTTTCCTTTTTAATAAAAATAGGTTTTATGTAAAACAAGATGAGTTTTGGATTGATCATTTTTTTTAATGAGTCAGTGCTTCTTTTAGAAAATATTATTTTATCACTTTCAGCTTTTCAGCAAAATGTGCATGTCAGTATGTGTGTAGAAAAAGAGCAAGAAAAGGTGAGAGTTACACATTCGATAATCACCGTGAGCGCATTGGAAGAGGAAAATGAAAAGTGATAAATGTTGTTTCTATGGTAACCTGCGAGCCCCAGTTTCACCAGGTTACAGCCAGACAAACACATACACAACGAGGTTGAACTTATACTTCTTTGCAAGAACCAGAAGTAAAATCAGCTCCTAAAAAGACAAAAACTAAAGGTCACAGAGTGAAAATAACTGAATGGGCATTTTTAGTTTCACTGTCTTTCCATTTACTTTATAATGTAAATATATCTGCATAAGTATTTTAAATGTGACTGGAAAAAGGTATACCGGTATGTAATAATAGGGAGGTTTTGTCTTCTGAATCACTTCTCCCTAACAGGGTCATGGGGTGACTGGAACCTTTCCCTGCACGCGCGCACACGCGCACGCACACGCACACACAGGCATTCCTAAAGGCAATTTTCATAGTGGCCAATTGACCAAACACAGATTTTTTCAGAGAGTGGGAGGAAACCGGAGCACCCGGAGAAAACCCACACATACACAGGAAGAATATGCAAACTCCACACAGAAAGGCCAGTGTTTCAAGCTTCAACCCACCCTAGACTCGCCACCGTGCGGGCTCTGTAATAACTGTGAAGTTTGCGAAACAGTATTTTCAATCTTTTCTAACACTAGTTTGCACAAATTTTTGAGCTTTTTCATTTGAAATAATCTCACACGTCTACTACTTTGCAAAAAATTATGACTTTATACAGTTGGCATTCTTTTAGAAAACAGAAAAATGAAAGAAAGACAATACTTTCAAGTGGTTGCTGAAGATGGAGACAATAAGGTGCTCTCGCTGTGAAATAAATAAGATTTCCCAACACATTAGTCAAGATTGTGAATTAGTTTTCACATCCAAACGGAAATGCAACCATCTGCTAACCACACGCTGCTTATAATTTTATTCATTTATTTACTGAGAAATCTCTGCTTACATCGCCATTATGAAGTCATTTTTATGTTGATAAATCTTTTGTTTTATGTACCTGATCATAGCTCCGCAATTGTAACTGCAATAGCAGTTTTTTTTTGTTTTTTTTTACAACAAGAACGCTTTTAAAACGTTTCTATTCAAATATTAAAAGTTAGATAAACTCGCTCTTTATTTCACTTTTCATAATGGCTTTTTTTTTTTTAACCCAATTGTGGTTATGTAGAAGTATCACTGCCTGTTATTTTCGAGCATGACGTTTTTCAGATGAAGAACTACTTGAATTTTGAGAATTGATCTGCACTCTGCTGCTCAGAAAGATTTCAGGAGGCATTTCATGTCCCCGAAACATCTATTTTTATTTTTCCCGAGAAATTGTGCTTTTTGAGTTGCTTGATGCTAGTTAAAATGTTCTTTCCTTCGCTTGTTCAAGGTTATGTGAGGAAAACAGGTATGTGACGGTCCTAGGGCCTTCTATTTCAACATGTGCACTATTTTGTATAAATAGTAAAAATAGACTAAAAAGCTCCTCCATTGGATCTTTTTCATACAATTTTTATGTTTAATTCTGTCTTTTTTAACACACTATACTAATCACTCATGGGAAATTACTTTGTTGCATTGCACCACAGCAGGCAGCCACGACGGAACTAATGGTGAGAGTGACTAGGGCTCAGGTGTCTTTTTCGCTGACATGTAGACATAGACCCAGTTGGAATCGAACCGGTTTCCTCATAAAATTAACGAAGAAAATTTCTTCTTCTTCTTTTGGCACTTCCCTTCAGGGATCGCCACAGCAAGTCAGTTTCTTCCATCCAACCCTATCTGCAGCATCCTCTTTGGTCACGCCAACTATCTTCATGTCTTCCTTCACAGCATCCATGAGCCTTCTCTTTGATCATCCTCAATTTCCTTTAAAGACACTCTAAGAGAACATTTAGAATTACTTGAAATCTGCAGTGTAAAACTATTAAAAATAATAAAAATAGAATCTCTAAGTGCCAGTGCTTAAAGAGGAGCTGGATGGGAAGTGCTCAGGCACATGGCTAAGCCACTGTAATTTGTTGATTTGTCACTTTTTTCCTCTAAAATAGATGAGTCTAATTTTACTTTCTGATAAAATGTTGATTACAGAAGTAAAGCAGCTCTCAGGGCCACTGATGGGAAATAAATTGTTCAAATTCCTTCTACAGTAATTAACCACTAAAAGCATTTTTAGCACTTTGGTTACATTATTTCAGATATTAAAAAATCCTAGATAAAGTAATGTAAACATTAAACACATTTCAAACTGTATCAGAGCAATGATGAGTTTCCAGAGAAGCATATGAACATTGTAAGCTATGAGTTTTTTATTGACTGGAGAACAGAATGAAGACAGATGACAACATCTGAGGAACCACTGAAGTGTGTAAAACACACTGATAGTTTTGTATTGAATAACTAACTATCATGTGACTACTATGTTCAATATTTGCACGATTGAGTCATAATGAATCCGGGCATGAATTGATTCAACAAACGTCAACTCCAACCAAAACAACAGTGAAATAAGAAATAGTCCTCCTTTGAATACTGCACATCCAAAATATGACACGCTTTCACCTTTTCTTTCTCTGCATATCTGGTGTTTGGTTGACTCCTAATTCCAGGCATTGACTTCTTCTTTTTCTTTTGGCCTTACCTTCAGGGGTCGCAACAGCAAGTCAGTTTCTTCCATCTAACCCTATCTGTTGCAGCCTCTTCGGTCACACCAACTATCTTCATATCTTCCTTCACTGTATCCATGAACCTCCTCTTTGATCTTCCTCTAGGCCTCTTTCATAGTGGTTCCAAACTCAGCATCCTTCTTCCAATGTACTTTCTCTCTCCTCTGCACATGTCCAAACCATATCAGTCTGGCCTCTCTGGCCAGCTCCAAAAGCTCTAACATGTGCTGTTCCTCTGATCCTGTCCATCCTGGTCACTCCCAGAGAGATCCTCAGCATCTTCATCTCTGCTACCTCCATCTCTGTTTCCTGTCTTTTCCTCAGTGCCACTATCCCTAGACCAAACAGCATGGCCGGTCTCACCCCGGTTTTGTACACTTTCCCATTCATTTTAGCTGAAACTCTTCTGTCATACATCACATCCAATGTGTGACCCATTTTAGCCTGACTGCACATGCTTCTTCATCTCTTTTCCACACTCTCCATTGCTTTGAACTGTTGATCCCAAATACTTAAAATCTTCCACCTTCTTTATCTCTTCTCCCTGTAAACTCACTTTTCCATTAAACTGCACAGATAGGTGTGTTTCACTATTATAAAATGTTCACAGAATTCATTTTGTTTGACAAGTCAGAATAGACTCTAAGAGTCCAATAAAATTCTCCAGCCAAATAGATGACCTGTAGTTCTTTAAACAGGCAGGACTTCTTCATGAGCAGTCGAAATAAAAAAAATGTAAAAAGCACCAAAACAGAAAAACGACAGCCTTTAAAGCTGAAGGTTTAGAACTTAGTTACTGTCCAAGTGAGATTACTTTGTCATATTTTTAGCCAAAATATACCAGCACTTTACTGATGTGGCAAATAAAGTGCTTACAGAGAAAATGTTCAGTGGTCTCATCCTATTTGCCATTTCAAACATCATCCAGCAGGTAGTAGAATAGTGTTGCACTGTTATCATCCTTCATGGAAGCAACAATAAGGCTGACACTTATCTTCCAGACCTCACATTATCCCCTGTGACTACCAAAATTACTACCTTTCACTGTTATCAGGAAATTACCTTGATCAGCTCTTATCTGGGAATGGCCACATGCTCTAGTCACAATTCATGTGATGCAGCAAGAGCAGCAATAAAGGACAGGTTTATGATTGTCCCAACGCTCACCTCCTCCACCGTCCTTTTCCTCTTCTTCGATGCTGTTTTTGATGCTGTCGTACTCCTCATCTATGTTCTGGTTCCCTCGGATCTGGCTGAGCACACGACGGGCTTTTTGAGTCAATCCACACTGGATTAGCCAGCGTGGGCTTTCTGGTAGGAAGAGGAATCCCCCAAACTGCAGCACAGCAGGAAGCACAGACAGACCCAACATGTACCTGTCAGAAAAGAAAACACAACATGAGACAAATTTATGTTTCTGTGCTAGCAGATTAGTGTGTCTCAGATTAGAATGTATTTATATGAGGATGTTTGGGTTTGCAATCAGCTGTGGTTCAATCTGATGATTGGCTGTGTTGCTCCAGGAAATAGGAAGTTGTAAAATTTAGTCGGTATCTTGTTTAAACAGTTATCCTGTTGTCAAGATTCACCAATTCTCCATTCGGAATAAATCAGTAAATCTGTGGTAATTAGGTGTAGGTGGAGTAAATTTGTTTGAATTTGATTCAATTAATACTTCTATAGCTAAAATTCAGGACAGAGTTGTTTCAACAAAATTCACACAACTGATTGAACGAAACAAAAAAAACCCCACAAAAAATATTTTCATGTTTTCATCAAATAGCTGATTATCAATCAGTGTATTATGAAACCAGTTATACATCGATTTGTCATGGTGAAAAAAAACTGAACCAAAAAGCAAGGCTCTCAATTTACCAGTCAATCTACGTACGTATGTTCCTATCCTCACCCATGGCAAAGAGCTTTGGGTGATGACCGAAAGAATGAGATCACAGCTACAAGAGGCCGAAATGATCTCCCTCCACAGGGTGGCTGGGCCCCACTCAGAGATAGAGGGAGGAATTCTGCCATCTGGGAGGAGCTTGGGATCGAACCACTGCTCCTCCGAATTGAGAGAAGCCAGATGGGGTGGTTCAGGCATCTGGTTAGGATGTCTCCTGAATGCCTTGCTGATTAGATATTTTGGGCACATAACACCTGGAGGAGACCCAGAGATTGACCCCTGACCCGCTACAGAGACTATGTCCCACAGCTGGACAAGGAACACCTCAAGATCCTCCCAGGTGAGCTGGAGGATGCAGCCAGGGTGAAAGAAGCCTTGGTTTCCCATCTGAGACTGTTGCTCCCACAACCCGGCCCAGGATAAGAGAAAGACAAAAAACATATACTAAACAGATCCAGGACATTCTTGTAGGTGAACCCTTAGAGGAAAAAAATAAAAAAAAGGACATAGGAATTAGGACATCAATACTTTTTAACTTTGAATTTTTTTTTAAATTTGCGTAAATGACAAGGATTAGCAAGGAGCTAATGAGTAGCATGTTATTTGCATCGTTTTTTTTTTTTTTAACATACCAGTATTAGCAAGTTGTGATTAGTATGTTTGAGTTTCCATATTTGCATTAGCTTTATATCATCAGCATGTTAGCATTAGCAGTTAGGATAGGATTTGCATGACATGTAGCTTCTTTGTTTGTTTTTTTTAGTCAATTTCGCTCAATATAATAATGCCTTTTAATTGATAGAGATGTTTATTATTATTAATATTATTATTAATCTGTTCCTATTTCTTTTTTGCATTTTAACTCACACTAGCTGCTAGCAACATGCAAATTAAGCGTGTAAATATTGAAAGATTAAAATTAAAAAGCAAGCATTTTTAATAGTTTATGTTTAAGAAAAATGTAAATTGAATATTTTTATTTGTGTGTCGCCCTATGACAAACTGGCGACCTGGTCAGGGTGTACCCTACCCTTCGCCTCAAATCAGTTGTGATGGGCATGAAACCTTTTAATGAGCACACAAATCTGCATTCATAGTGACAATAGGAGGAAATCGGAGTTTTCAAAAAATGTTAGGATTAAATGAAGAAAGGAGTTTGAAAGACAGAGGAGTGTGATATCTCCAACATGGACCACACAGATAGGTTTAGTAAATGTTATGAGCTGCCCTGTGCTTGTGCTGACATTTTGAATGAGCCAGGCAGATTTTTCTGACATTTTAAACAAAATGAACCAAAAAAGAAGACAGTCGTAGCCAAATCTGATCATTTCAACATTAGAGAGGAGATAACTTACAGTTCATTGACGTATCTTTAACAGTAAATGATAACATTTTGTTCAGCCACAAGAAGGGGGAATAAAAAGGGGTTGAAGGGTTCTTACTGTTCTACCATCATTTAATATAGAACTGAGTTTGGCTTGTTGTTTCTTGCTGTGGGTTTGTTTTTTATGCTGGTCTAACCTCCATCCATCACGTTGCAGGTAGCTGAAGGCACCATCAATGAGGCTGGCAGTGAACTGTCCCCCAGTAATGAAGAGTGTGTTAACAGTGACCAGCTGACCCCTGAGGTGGGGTGGAGAGGCCTCAGCGATGTACACAGGCACTGTCATAGAAGCGACACCTGGATGGTGAGAAGAAAGGAGAGAAACAAGATGGCTTAGATAGAAAGATGCTGCAACTTGAACAGACCGGCACACAATATCTGTTGTGGGGTTTTTTTTTCAGCTAAAACTGCAATTTTATTATTAAAACCTGTGAAAAAAGCTGTTTAAAAAGAAAAGGGTGAAAACCGTCTTTTTCTGTGACATAAAACATCAACTGTTTGCTGTCACATTAAGATAATTGTTGATGTGTCCACTCGATGAGTCGCGTAACAAACTTGATTGTTCTTGTTAGCGTCTTTTCAGCTTTTATTTGAACTTGTTCTGTTTTTTTTTTTTGTTCCACTAAAAAGCAGCAGAAATTATCCTGATCAATATTGATGATGTAGGAACTTGTTTCTGGGATTTTACTCATTCAGCATCTGCCCGTGTCCACATAAGCCCGCTCTGTATACACACACATGTTGCTGGACACATACATACTTCTGTACAACTCTAAACACTCAATTGTCTGTGTTTGGCTGTCATGCGTGATGGGGTGTCATGAGACTGACGGTGTTTGCTCCTGATAGGCTCTATTAATAGTCCGCCAACGCTTTCTGTGACCCCCTCCTCCTCCTTTTCTTTCCTCTCACTCCTGCCAACACCCTATCCGAAACTGCCGCCATGACTACGTGGTTACCCGTTGCTATAGAGACCTCTCGCTGAGGAACAAGCCCTGCTGTGTATAAGTGTGCACAACACTGTGGCAGTTCTACGTAGAGAAATCAATAACTGAGAGGATTGTTTTCCTCTTTTCCCTTGCAGGGTAGGAAACACCATCATCCTTTCAAAGCTCAGTCATGGATCTCTTCAACATCAGGTCACTCAAGTGAAAGTCAAGAATCAATGTTCATGTGGCCAAGTTTCTGCAAAAAAAAGAAAAAATTCCCTCACCCCTTTTAAAACTAGCTGAAAAATGTTTCATTTTACTGTTGAACCTCCTTATTCAACCTCTTGTCCAGTCACTGATTAAACATATACAATGACTATTCAGAGTCAAGAAGTCTCGCTTTCTTTGTAATGACTAAAACTGATTACTATCTGACAACAAAAATACAACAGTCAGATCATAGTTGAAATCAAATCATCCTTGGCATAAAGCCAGGCCAACACGCTGTGCAATCTTTTGCAAGCTTTTGAAAGATGCGACTAGAGGAGGTGAATCTCTCAACACGTCACACGTTGAGCTCTAAAAGAAAAGTTGTGGTGTGTAAATGCAAGAAATTCTACAAAACAAAAGGATGTTGCTCTTATTTTTGCACAACCTTTCCCGTTTATCAGACAGTTTGACTTATGAGGCACCAAGACGTCTCGGCCTCCTGCTCCAGACAATCCACATGCCTGTTGGATAGACAGCCAACTGATGTTGATGCATTTAGTGAATGATGGATCATCTCTTTCTCTCATTACACTGCAGGTGATGACAATGAAGATATCTTAGGGCTCATAAAAGCCAAGACATTGCCAAGTTACTTGATATTAAAAAGTTAAACAAGACTGTTTAGTTTATGGAGATATAAATTTAAGGTATCTGGCTTGGACTGACAGAGCAGCAAAACTATTCACAAACAGAAGTTCCAAAAGGACTTCTGTTTTTGATTCAGTGGAAAAGAATAACTTTACCCATTTATTTGCATGACATTTTAAACTTCATGTCAGTTTTGCAATTTGTTTAAACAAATTTACTAGATTTTGTTGTTGCTGTTTTTTTTTTATTAAAAATATAGCATTGTAGGATGTTAATTGTATAAATTGAACAATCCTGTAGATGTTACATCATCTTAGTATTTATAGAAACCTCTCCATCATGACGAATTAAAATGTAATGACATGAAAGCAGTCTTAATGATCTACTCCAGGCCACTTTCACATCAGGAAGGTACTTGTGGTGGTTCTCATTGGGGATGATTATGTATGAGCATTATTTGGCTGATAGGGTGGAGGTGATGTCAATTTAGACCCTTTAAAAAGTTTCAATTTGATTAGTGACACAGAAGTGAGTCTCAATGTGTTGAAAAAACAATGATTTTTTTTTAACTTATTTGAGTCTTTGTAACCAAATTGAGGTAGGATTAAATTGTAAGATTATTTAGATGTTTTTGTTGCTTTTTAAAATGGTGATACGTTTCAGATTTAGCAAGAAGCCAAGCAATACTTTCTAGGTCAACCCTCTTTTACAACGACACTGCTGCTTTGACGGCATGTTTAAATTCAAGTAACATTTTAAAGATCAACATCCTAAAACCATCCCTCTATTTTCCATATGAGATAAAACTCCATAAAAAACAAGTAAGTTCCCTATTTTGGCCCTGTTTTTTCCTTACTTGAATGTTTAAACCCTTTGAGAAGTAGTTCTGCTTCTTTTCTTCCTAATGAGCTCTCCTTTCAGCACCACAGAGAGCTCCTACACTCCCACAGTTTTCTGCTAGGACTCAGACTCAAAGCTGCGCAACACACTTAAACAAAGTATGTTTTCTGGTCTTGTGAGGGCAGCCTGGAGACAAAGAACAAAGCTCATGATTGACTCACTTGATCAGAGAGCAAGAAGGATACTTCACAAGGCCCTCCATCACTCTGATCTACTCAGAAGTCAGATAGGATTGTTTTTGTAGTGATAGGAGAAAAAACCTCACCCTGTAGGTGCCGGTTGTGAAAATATTTGGGTGGTATGTGGTTTGCCGTTATATTGGTTGATAAAAATTGTGGAAGGTGTTCTATGCTAATCGTTTCATTTTGTCTTCTGAACTACTTATCCCTAACAGGGGTGTAAGGTTTGCCAGAGCCTATCCCGGCTGAACTCCGGTGAGAAGCAGGGTACATCCCAAAAAGGTCGCCAGTCTGTTGCGGGGCCAAACACTCACGACCATCTACACACATACTCAATCCTATGGGCAATTCCATATTGGCCAATTAACCTGACATGCATGTTTTTGGAAGGTGGGTGGCAGCTGGAGTAACCGGAGGAAACCGACGCACATATGGGGAGAACATGCAAATTCCACACAGAAAGGCCAGCGTTTCAAGCCCTGCGCCCATTCCGGCACTCAAACCCTGACTTACTTGTTTTGAGTCCACTGTGCTAATCATTCCTCCACCAGGCAGTCCCTCTGCTAATCAAATTTAGCAAAATGTATCCAAAGTGGATAAACAATTTTTAAAACATTGATTAGATTAGTAACACTCCAGTTTGAAAAGTCAGTTTGCGCTTGTGTTCAATTAAAAAACAAATCCATTTCTGAAGCTTGAATGATTCAATTATGTAGCTAGCTGTTGCTTGATAATAATAATAATAAGTGAAGTCTCTTTTAGGTCTAATTTCTAAAAGTACACAAGACCTATTCATTTTGCAGGTAATGAAATGCTTTCCAGTGTAATTAACTTTACTATCTTTATTACGACCCATTCTGTGTTTCCGAGGAATAAACCTGAAATGGAATAATTTGAAACTGATGGATATTTTGGCTGGATCACATCATTATAGTATGCACTGTCAGAGTGACCGTGTGGCTTTGTTGGCAAGTTTTTGTGTGAATCGGACAGAATCACATAATGAAATATTGGAAGCAAATGAGAAAAACATTATTTATTCACCAAAATTAGGGTGAAATGTACAAGTGTGCACAATGTAAAAAAAGATAACATCTGCATAGCTGTGCAAGTGGAACAATGTTCAGATGTTTATGTAGCGCCATCTGACAGAATGACATGCAGCTCAAATTATACAGGAAGTTGCACATCACTGGTAATTAGAAGGGAAATAAATGGCTTAAGAGGTGATCAGAAACTTTCAATCGGTAATTTGTTGCTGTGAACAATAACAGCAAAAATGCAATCAAATGGAAACATTAAAATGAGCCACAAACATTAAGACATTGAAAAAATAACTTGCTGGAGATAAAAGCTGAACATTAGCAGGAGAGAAAGACGGAGGGGTTGGTTTGGCTATTTCGAAAACTGAGCAACTATTGACGTTTCTGCTAAACAACGTTTAAAGGCTTATACAAGATGGACAGGCAGCACGGTGGCGCAGTGGGCAGCACAGTGGCCTCACAGCAAGAGGGTCGTGGATTTGAGTCCTGTGTGGGGACGAGGCTTGGAACACTGTCCTTTCTGTGTGGAGTTTGCATGTTCTCCCCGTGTTTGCGTGGGTTTCCTCCAAAGACATGCATGCTAGGTTGATTGGCCGGTGTCAAATTGCCCCTAGGAATGAGTGTGTGTGCGGATGGTTGTATGTGTTTGGCCCTGCGACAGACTGGCGACCTATTCGGGGTGTACTCTGCCCTTCGCCTTAAATTGGCCGGGATGGGCTCCGGCACCCCCCGCAACCCAAAAAGGGATAGACGGATAAGAACATGACTGACTGACAAGATGGACAATTGTCACTCTTGTGTCCTGACAAAAAGAAACGGATTAATAAAAAGCAGCTTTTTGAGTCTTTTTTGGAAATAGATTTGAAAAAACTACAATAATTTGAATAAACTGTGTGGTTTATTGCTATAAATTGTGTGTTGTTAGTAAGATTTGTGCAAATAATAATTTGTAATAAGCGTATTTTTCTAATGAAGTTTTTATTTTAATGCATGCAACAAACCATGTAAATAAATGTAATTAAAGTGTGAATTTTAATTACTCTGAACGCCAGAAAGATGAGTGATCAATTTGTGTAAGCTAATGACGTTCATAATAAATAAATAAAACAGTTCACACTACTGGTTGATGAACAAGTAGTAAGGACATTTTGTAAATGCCACGGTTTTCCTGTGTTCCTACCACGGGGTGGCTAGACTCTCGCTCAGAGATAGAGGGAGGAGCTCTGTCATCCAGGAAGAGCTCGGAGTAGAGCCGTTGCTCATACGGGTTGAGAAAAGCCAGATGGGATGGTTTGGGCATCTGGTTACGATGTCTCTTAAACCCCTCACTGGTGAGGTGTTTCGGATGCGTCCCACCAGGAGAAAACCCAGGGACAGACCTCTGACGCGCTCGAGAGGCTGTCTCACAGCTGGCTTTTTACCCCAATAACAGAAATATTATTTGAAAAATGCTAATGTATTTTTACACAAAATGACTTAAACTGACCAAAAAAAATAATGAACTGTTCTTTTAATACTAAAGCATGTTTATATAAATTAATTGTAAAAACCACCAACTCAGTCAATAAAATCTTATAAATCCTGAAACGCCTGCTTCAATATAGTCTCCCCTGAACAAGCTTCAGCTCCTACCCAACATTCACCCTGATTTGGCAAAAGGTCAGCTTGACAATAACCAGTCCAAACCAGTCCACAGGCGTGTGTGTATGTGTAAAAAAAGAAGGAACCAGGCCATGCTTTCCGTGGCCTTTCCCCACTTGACAGACATTGTATGACCTTTTTGCTGAGTTCAAAGAAAATCTGCTAAGCAACAAATTCTCCTGGAAACTAAGATTAAAGTTCTTATACTCCTGACAAGATCGGTCTGAGGTAATTGAAGGTAATGAGAAATGTCTGCTTCAAGTCTAAAATAGCTAATTGCAGTACCAGAAAGTGGCTCATTAGTTTCCAGAGTATGGTTAGTACAAATTGGTTTAGCATTACAATGAATTCACATGGATAAATTAAGATAGAGTAAAAAATGCATAAAAAATAGCTGTATGTTCACATTTGTTTATGTCATAAAAAACAATTAGAAGGCATAAGCATGCATTTCAAAATTTTAATTAAAGGGATGAAATGCAATCTTGTTGAAATTAATATTTGACTATGTAAAACATCTCAACTTTATTTTCACTGTAATCAAATACTTGACCAATAAATACAGGAATCAAGTACATTCTTCTTCAAAAATGTCTAATTTTAATGGATGTTTTAGTGCTTTAACGTAATTTCTTAAGTTCATTTAACATAGTTGAATAGAGTCCTTACGTCACTCACATAGTTGAACATCTGTCGATTCATCAGAGACAAAGGAAAAGACAGACAAAGTAAATCTTTCGTTCAGATCAATTTAGTGCCAAATCTGGTTAGAGGAAAAAGAAACAGAGCAATAATGTGTTTGGCTTCTGTAGCAGGGGAATTACAGAAACAGCAAATGTCTCAACATCAAATGTGCTTGGGTTTTTTTTGTTTTTTTTTAAAAAATGCAACAATGTACTTAAGTAATATATACTATATTCAAATGAAGTACTTTCATATTTAAATGAAGTACTTTCAAACTAAAACCGTATTCCCTGCAAACATATCCCATTTGGAATACCAATGTGCATCTAATCTTGGTCACTTTCTTTAATTTAAAGTTTAGATTAATATGGCTCGTTCTGTTGTTTTGTTAGAAGTGGCAGATATTTACTTTGATCAATATATTTTCTTTCCAAAGTCAAATGTCCTGCAACTGGTCTTTTTACACAAAATTAAAGAACTGATATTAAACAACTGCAGGAGAACAGATGAGTCCTCTATTTATATGTTTAATAGAAACTATGAACTAAAACAAAAACCTGTTCACTGGGAGTCGTCACTATAAAGCTCATGTTTTTGTTCTAGATCTTAAACTACAGTTTAACAGTTTAAAATGATCCCTTTTTGTCCATTTCATTATGGATATAGATTTAAAACCGTTATGTAGGATAATAAAAACCTAACTTATGAAACTTTCAGATAGAGAAAAGAGTATTTGCATAATAAACATCTAAAATGCCTGCTGTTCTCATGAGGAAGCAGCAAAGCAGCACAGAGACTTGTGTTCATTTTAATTGCTAGTTTTTGCACATGGGAATGAACAGTAGCTAAAATAGATTAATGAGAGGAACTCCATTCTGATTAAAATCAGCGTTCTGGCTTTTGCTCATTTGTGTGCAAAACAGGAGAAAGAAACACACAACGGAGGATGTTTATGCAAGAAACAAAGACAGGAAGCTGTGGAGAGGTGATCTGCATAGATCACCTCTCCACAGATGCAGGCAAGGAAGCAAAGATAAGCAGGTGATTACATAATGTAACATCAAATCTCTCATTTCAACATCAAATCTCTCATTTAACAAATTTCCCCGGTGAGGGATGAATAGAGTAATTCAAAATACAAAAAAAAAAATACAAATTTCCTCTGCACATTAAACCTGGATTCTTTGATGTTTGAAATGTCATCCAGACTCAACTTTACCCCCAAACAGATCTAATGAAGAGATTTATGCTGGGTTATAAAATGCAAATATTAAAAAAAGGAAAGGGGGCACAAGAACAAACCAACTAGAAAAGTCTCCATTTAAAACTATGCATGCAACATCTGAAAAGGAATTACATGTCAAAGAACATGATCTATCATAGTTAAATTAGAGCAGAGGTGTCAAACACAGGTCCTGGAGGGCCGGTGTCTTGAAGGTTTTCCATGTGTTCTTGCATTTAAGCACCTGATCCAGGTTATTGAGTCCTGCTCTTCTCCTTTTCCCTTCAGAAGTCGTCACAGCAAGTCAGTTTCTTCCATCTAATCCTATCTGCTGCATCTTCTTTGGTCACACCAACTATCTTCATGTCTTCCTTCACTGTATCCATGAACCTCCCCTTTGGTCTTCTTTCTCCTCTGCACATGTCCAAACCATCTCAGTCTGGCCTCTCTGACTTTATCTCCAAAACCTCTAACATGTGCTGTTCCTCTGTTCCAGGTTATTGAGTCAATGTGACAAATTTATTGACTGTTGATTTCCCTTCATCAGCTGTATTGAACCATGAAAACTGTTAGGTACAACATGTAAATACTTTTTTTTAACCACTTCTATTGTTACTTCTTTTATTTTTACAATTCAAAAGTATCTTTTGCCCCAACTACAGGCAGTTCCTGACCAACTGTATGACACAGTGTTCTGTTAACTAAGGAATGTGCTGTTATTGTTTGCTGAGCATCCTCACCTTTCCACGTATCTGTAGATGGGGGTCTGGAACCTTCTTTACCCCCACCACCCTGTTAGAACACACCTCCTGTTTCCACAACTGCACAATTGAACCAGACAGGATGCATATTCCCTTGTAGACATTCTGGTAAGTCCACTAGGGTGTGCTAGCTTTGTCCAACAAGTGAAATATGAAAGTCTTTCATTTTGCACAGCTTTGGGATGAAGATTAATAACTTTTTCCGCCTACAAACACAATGAAAACCTTGAGGACACCAGCCATCCAGGACAGGATCTTGACACCCCTGAGTTAGAGGTTTCAGCACCACTTCTTCAGGTGAAAGACTGACTCAGAATTTAGCATTTCTATTGATTTTAAAGAGCTTGATGTTTCTATGTGCTTCATGCAGTACAGTAGAAAATTACATAACATCTTTAGTAAAATTTTCTCTTTTCTTTTTTTATCAGAATGAAGAGTTAAACTTGATGCAACCATGACTTTTGTTGATCAGATGCTGACTTTTTTTGTTTGCTTGTTTAAAAGTGTGTTAGAAGTTGATCTCCAAGCATAAAGTTTAGATAAAAAAAAAAAACTACTTGGACCAGACTTACCAAGCCCCACTCCCACAATGATCCTCCCCGCCAGAAGCGCCTCTTTTCCCGGTGCAGTGCTCAGCACAATCCCGCCGATGGTGAAGAAGAAACTGGCCAGTAAAATACACACTCTCCTCCCTAGGAGCCCGTTCAGAAAGCCACCTAGGAGAGCAGAAAGAGCAGCAGCAGCTACAGTACTTGAGATGAGCAGCTCCTGCCACATGGCGCTCAGATCCAGTTCTTTTTTCAGCATCAACATCGCTCCGGAGATCACCCCGGTGTCATAACCGTAAAGAAATCCTCCTAAGGCGGAGAAAACAGCCAGAATGTAGACAAACCCTGGTGTGACATCTTGTTGGAACTGTTTTCGAGCTGCTCTCTCCAGATCCCCGGTGTTAGTGGATGTAGATGCTGGAGGTGTTGGAGGTGTTGGAGCTCCAACTGATGCTCCTTGGCTGCTGATGCTTGTGTTGGATGGAGCTTTGATAAGACTCCTCTCACCGCCATCATTAACTTTCTTCAATCTCTGGCTCATACTACGGAGGGTGTAGTCATGTTCGACCTGCTTTCGAGACATGTGGGAAATTCAACCCTGCTGACTTTTAAAGACTTGATGCTGAGTCTTCAAACTATTAAAAAAAAGCCACGTGGTGATCCCTGATTCCTGCTCAGTAAAGTTGTTTTCCAGTGTTGTGTCTGTCAGATCTCCACATCCCTGTGGTCCTGATGAGAGAGTTGAGGATGAGTGGGGAGGAAAGGTGAGGAAGGAGGAGTGTAGTGGTCTCCTTCGTCACTACCAACGTCGGTGTGACGTAAAGAAAGGATTGTTTTGAAACTCCAGTTCAGATCCAGTAGATTGTTGTCTCCTGTCCTACAAGAAATTTTCATAAAATTGTAAAAATACTCATTTTCCATATGAATGAAAATAAAATAAAACATTTTTATAACATTTTCTTCTGATTTTTATAATTAGATCATGACAACTTAAGAAATGTTTTTCTTATGACACTGCTGTCAAATCATACGCCTTTAAAATAAATCAAAACAACACACTACTGCTTTCTACTGGACATGTTTAGTATTACAAGTTCATTTTCATTGAAAATCAAATTCTAAAGTTCTAAGATGTTTCTCAGGGATTAGATCATGGATGTCAAACTCAGATCCTTATTCTTATCCACATATCCTAACTTCTACACACCTCATCTAGGGTGCTCCCAAACTATCTCCAAACTATCTCCAAATAACAAAACTATTGGCAATTGCAATACCAGCACAAAATTGCCCATGTGCTGGGGTCAGTGTGTGTCTGAGCCAAGGTGGGGGCAATTTTTGTCACAGATCAATATCCTTTTTGGCTTTATGCTCTGTAAATAATGACTGTCTGGTTTTCTATCTTTTCCTTTTTTTTTTCAATCAATCTCTCCAACAGGTTGGTGATGAACAGTGACCTACAAGTGAAGCAGGAGTACAAATGTTGTCAGTAACAGCACTCGGAGATAAGATTTGTGAACCTAAGCTGCTCTGATTTCACCACAAGACAACATTCTTACAGGCATGTTACCAGCTGTGAGTATAGAGTCTGCAGTGTAAACTAAAAAAAACGGTGAGGATCTGATTTTGATGTTAATCAGATCTTTCTAAAGTTACTTAATCATTTCTTTTTTTCAAAGCTGCTTGCCGAATTCAAACAAGGATCACATTCAAAAATGTGTGTGCGCACTAAGATTATAAATTGTTGTGTGATCATTCTCAAATGCAAAATACACATGTACCGGTATGCTATTTTCATATTCAGTGAACAAATCCACGTGGCAGAATTGCTTCAACTCTTCTTACACTGAGGAGGAAAAGAAGAACCAGGGTTCTGAGGTGCTGATAAGGTTGGAGGGATGAAGGGTTTGTTTCGTATCTGAAAAACCAGAAGCAGAGACTTTTGAGATCATTGATAACAATCCCCACCTGCGTGTGAGGGCTGGTACGTTTTTGTCAAAGTGTAGCTGTATCCTTGGCAGGGAAGAATAGGGCAATTCTGTATATGTGGAGGACTTGATACAGGTAAGATAGAGAATCCATCGCTTTGTCACTTTCTACAATCCTTCAGATCATATTATTAAAATAAAGAAAAGCTGTTTGTCCTCTTTTTTATTAAAGAATACACCGAAATCCAAGATGAGATCTCAGTGCAGATAAGTGGCAATGAATAAGTACCCTGCTTAACTGGCGTTTTAGATCAAAGACTTTCTTTTAAAATTTAATAAAGACTTAAGTGTTGTTGTTTTCATTCCCTAAAATCTTTCTTTAGAATATGAAGTGGTTTTTAAATTAATTCCACCATCTTCTTAAAATAAGGGGGGAGAAAAATCATACATATAGAACTCCTGTGGTTTGACAGAAAGAAAATTCCTTTTCATTCAAGAGGAGATGGCTCTCTCTGTTGGATATTTTTGGGTTGTACACATTGAGTCGAAATTGCACACAAAGCGTTTCTTTGTCAGCCAGTCACCTTCTTATCCGTCTGTCCCTTCTGGGATTGTGGGGGACGCCGGAGCCTATCCCGGCTGATTTGAGGCAAGTGGCAGGGTACACTCCAAACAGGTCACCAGTCCATTGCAGGGCCACACACATACAACCATACACACACGCTCATTCCTTGGGGAAATTATATAGTGGCCAATCAATCTTGCATGCATGTTTTTGGAGGGTGGGAGGAAACCGGAGAAAACCCACACATACATGGGGAGAACATGCAAACTTCACACAGAAAGGCCGGTGTTCCAAGCCTTGTCCCTACTGGGTACTCCAACCCAGAAGTTTCTTGCTGTGAGGTCACTGTGCTACCCACTGTGCAACCGTGCAGCCCGCTTTTCTTTGTGAGTTTAAAATATCTAGAGTGGATAAATAAACATTTTCTTTCGTCTTCTGAACCACTTATCCCTAACAGGGTCACTGGAGGTACCGTAACCTATCCTAGCTTTTCTAGGCGAGAGGCAGAGTGTACCCCGAACAAGTCACCAGTCTGTCACAGGGCCATATACACACAGTCTAGGGTCAATTTTATAGTGATCAATCAACCTGACATGCATGTTTTTGGATGGTGGGATGAAACTGGCTACCGGAGAAACCCACACATACACAGGGAGAACATGCAAACTCCACACAGAAAGACCAGCCTTCCAAAGCTTTGTCCCACCTGGGACTCAAATCCCCAATCTTCTTGCTGTGAGTCCACTGTTTTAACCACTGCACCACTGTGCTGCCTTTAAAGTAAACATTCCAAAACCAATTAAAATATATTTTATTCACATTTGATCAAAACTTTTTGCAAATTAGCAGAAAAACTATCATGCAAACTGAACCTGCTCACTTTCCTATCCTTGTAATGAAACTTCTCAACATATTAGGTGGAGACGGTGGCCGCGTGGTTAGCGCGTTCGCGGGTTCGCGTCCCACGGAGAGCACGTCTAGGGTCCTTGGAGAAGACACCCACTTCTCCCACCATTGGTGCCGTTGAAGGGCAGCCTGCTGCGGTGTAAGGAGTGCAGCAAACAAATTTCCCCGGTGAGGGATGAATAGAGTAATACAAAAAAAAATAAAATATTACAATCATTTTGTGCCACACATCTGACAACAACTTCTATCAGACAGTGACTTCCCTTCATGTGCTTTCACCCAGAATGTTTTACATAGTGCCCTGCAGGAGGAGCAAGAAAACAGATTGTATCAAGTAGAGAACAATGACCCCTGCATCTGTTCGACATAATCAGCAGACAATAAAGAACATGCATGCTCACATGTCACATGCTGTGAAAGTGAAGTAACAAGTTTGACCACCACAGATTACTCAACACTCTGGGCATACAGTAAAGACATTTTTCTAAAATTTCTTTTTGAACAACTAGAATGTAATACCACCAACATTAACATTATTTACCTTTAGAAACACTTTATGACATTGAAGAATTAAATTTGAGATTTTATCTAAAGATGTTTATGATGTTAGGTCTCCACCATGTCTTCTGATTACAAGCTAATTTTGTAGAATAAGGGCAATAGAACCACAGTGGTCATAAAAACACCCCCGATCAGTCATTTAATGTAATTTGGTATCTGATGACCCAATGGTGAATACTTAATGTTTACAAAGTGTGATAAGCTGATGGGATGTTCCGTACTCAGGCACCAAGACACAGAAAGGAAAAAACCATTGTTAGGGCCTATCAATAGTACAGGAAGACTTTGATCAAGTCTTGAATACACCCAGCCTCACAAGAGTTGAGTTTCTCCAGGAGAGGAAATTATTTTGCTCTTTGAAACAAGAAAACTAACAGAAACAGCAGGCTTGTGCTACAATAAACTTTGCCCAGCGTCACGCTGCTGCTGTTTGTTGTACGTTCAATAGGATGGATACTTGGGAGGCCTATGATGTTCACAGAGGAGGATGTGCAAGAATGTGAAGGTCTGTGTGTTTGTGAACGGGGAACCTCTGAACCTTCGAAGCTCAAACGGGCATCCTACTGGAACAACCTCTGCAGCCACTGTCGTGTTTGCATGTGTCTGTGCACCAGAGGACTACGGGGGTTAGATGGCTTTTTATTGACATGATCAACAAGCACACGAGTGGTTGAGTTACTGATTACAGGTGATTTTATAATTTTTTTTTCTATGATAAGACTTGTGGTTTAAGCACAAAGTCCTATCAAAGGTACAACAAGTTTTCAGCTGGGACCTTACCTCCAACTGTAGGATCGCTGAATTGCAGGTAAAATCATTTGTTTTTCCTTTTTTTATGGGATATTCAATTTTTTTTTTTTTTAATATTGAAAAAGATAAATTTAGAAATATCTGTATCTGAAGATGAAGATTTATATGTGCAAATAGATTAATATCTGCATACTGTATTCATTTGCATTAAACAATGTGGTATCAGATAACATGCAGAAAAATATTTATCTCTGATAATTTTTTGTCAATTTTTTTTTCCAATTGCTTTTTACGGTCCAGATTTGTTGTAACTTTATTTTTCTTTTCAGAAATTTCTCCTCTTTTTTGTGTTCATTTCCCATCTACTCACAAACAGCATAATGAGTATAGATTCTAAAAAACCCCGCGAGAAAGGCACCAACAAGCTCAAGGTTGGAAAATATTCAATTTTACATTTTTGTGGGGTTTTTTTCTCAAAAAGTTTTCAATTTTAACACTGGGGAGTCACTCATGTTTCCAATGCATTAAGTAAACTTCTGTTATCAAAACTTCACTTTAATTCATTTAAAATTGCCGTACTTACAGGGAAAAACAAGAAAAGAAAACCAGATGGTTAAAAATGTATACATTTGAAATAACACAACTAAAATGCCAATCTGGAAAAAGAAAGTTGAAAGCATGGGAGAAAATAGCATATTGTGAAAGTTTAGTTTAAATTTCTACTAGTAGGTTTTAAATTGTGACTTGCCTGTGACCACCAACCATTTGGGAATTATTGAACTTTGACAACCTTTGTGTCAAAGGGTGCAACATTATGCAAACAAGATTTTTAGTTGAACTCTAGTTTGTTGAGAACTTCCCTCGTTTTCACTCCAAAAGCAGTTCACAAACAAAATGATGAAAACTCTTACCTTTTTTTTTTTAACTGAAATTGCTTTGGCAGGATCCTTTTTAATCACATTAGCTTTGATTTTTTTTTTCTGAATTCCAGTAAAAATGTATTTCCAGTCAAACTAATTAACATATAAAATGGACTAACATATTTTTCCTCTCATTTATGGTCACTACCACACCATATTACCACACCATATTTTAATATTTCTAAAACAATTACACTTTTTGGAAAAAAATTTTTTTTATTGAGATTCTTGTTATTTTCTGTATATTTTTTAATGTTACACGGTTTGTTGTTTTCGGAAAGTAAATGTAATTTCATCTCATCATTTGTCATCAAAAAATCCTTTTCACAAATCTGCCTCATATGTCAAGCAAATCAAGCTTTTTTTTTTTCTTTTAGAATAAGGTTATGATTTCACATTAAGTTCGTAATGGAAGCCAAAGCATAACAAAAGACTAAATCTATGTAAATTATTCTAATCTGATCACTTGAAGAACTCATGAAAAACCGTAAAGACATTTATGAAGATGCTGAATAGAGTCCTGCTGAAGGACATCCAAGTCTTTCACTGCACAATTGTGAAAATAAAACATAGAATAAACTTTGATTTAATCATTTCACCTGACTGGTCTAACTTGATAACGTTTGTTTTTCAGCTCTTTCTGGTTTCTCTGGCATTTGTGTATTTTGCTAAAGCTTTTTGTGGAGCTTATCTGAAAAGTTCCATCACCCAAATTGAGAGGCGCTTCGATATCCCCAGCTCGCTAATTGGGGTTATAGATGGAAGTTTCGAAATGGGTATGAGCAATATTTTTTATTACTTGTACTGTTATAAGTTTGGTTTACTTTGGAATGAATAAAGATCAGATGACATTGTCACATTAGGTTACATTTTTCTCGCTTGTTTTAACAATGGTGATCGTATGTTGGGGGTTTTAATGGAGAAAATCTGCAATCCTTTTTTCACCTTTTTTCAGGAAACCTTTTGGTGATCGCCTTTGTAAGCTATTTTGGTGCTAAGCTCCATCGTCCCAGACTGATTGGTATTGGATGTTTGATTATGGCCTTTGGATCATTCCTTATAGCATTGCCTCACTTTTTCCAAGGACCGTCAGTATAAATCTAATTTGTTCTTCTCATTTCTGCAGTTACTGAAATAAACAGACAGCACACAAAATTTTAAGTAAACTTTGAATAATTATCTTCTAGGTATAAATATGAAACTAGCATGTCACACAGCTCTGACATCAACAGCTCTAAAAGCATCATGTCCTGTCAGGCCAACAACAGCATGTTAGACAGCAGTGACAAACTTGATGAAGTTACCAAACAAGGTATGAAACTCTACATCTTCCAAAATGAAATTTTCAAACATAATGCAAACATCACTCTATCCCTCAGATTGTAAAGATGCCGCGGGTTCCTCCATGTGGATTTATGTTTTTGTGGGAAACATGTTGCGAGGAATTGGAGAAACACCAATTATGCCTCTGGGAGTTTCTTATTTGGATGATTTCTCAAGAGAGGAGAATACACCATTCTACTTGGGTTGGTTATTTTCAAAGTTTTTATTTCATTTGTATTATATAAATAATCTTTCTTAGATGCTAGAAAATTTTATTTTGGTTTTGTGATATTTTGTTGGACTACACCTTCGTCACTCTGTTCCATTGTCTACTGCTTACCGGGGGCCGGGTAGGAAGGCAACAGCCTGCGATGGGAGGCCCAGGCTTCCCTCACCCCGGCTTCATCCTCTAGCTCACCCAGGAGAATCCTGAGATTTTCCTGGCAGCTGTTAGACATAGTCTTTCCAGTCGGTGCTGGGTCTGCTCATGGGTCTCCTCCCAATGGGACGTGTCCAAAATACCTCACCAGCAAGGATCTCGGGAGGAATCTTAACCATATGCCCGAACCACCCCATCTGGCTTCTCTAGACCCAGAGGAGAAACAGCTCTAGTCCGAGCTCCTCCCGGGTGTCAGAACTCCTCACTCTGTGGAGAAAGCTCTGTTCAGTTCTATCGTCCTCCGATTATCCGGGGCCGGGTAGCGGGGGAAGTTCATTCAGGATAATTACTAGTATTTATAATAATTACTGCATGTTTCCCTTTACTTCCCTTTTTTCTTACAGCCTGCATCCACACTGTGGGAATCTTAGGACCTATGGTGGGATTCATGATGGGGTCCTTCCTCGCCAAGATCTATGTAGACATTGGATTCGTCGACTTGGGTATGAAATATTTCATTATGAAAGCAAATTTTTCCACAAGAAACAATTAATGGGAGCTTGCTCTTGGACAAGATATTCTTCATAACATTAACCCATAGTAGTAATCAAGTAGTTCAATGTGTCAGTGTTAACTACTGATAAGCCTGATTTTTCAAAGACGTCTGATTGATGTGTATCATTTGTATGCTCTCTCATTAATTCTTTGGTAAAGCCGAATGTAGTATAATCCCAGAAAACTGAGTCAAAATACCTTTTGATTTCTTATTGAGGAGAAAATTATTGATGAAGAGTCACAAACGTTATCTAACAAGCACACTCTACTGCCTAATAATCTAAGGCTGTATTCTTACAACAGACAGCATCACAATTACTCATACGGACTCTCGGTGGGTTGGGGCATGGTGGTTGGGCTTCATCATATCTGGCACAGTGATTCTGTTGTCCAGTTTCCCCTTCTTTTTCTTGCCCAAGTCTTTGCCCAAACAGGGCAAAGAGAAGAGTAAAAACACAGAGCTGTCCACTGCGGCAGAGCAGGGTAATTTCCTCCCAGAGGAACCAGAGGAACATGAGGAGGAGAAGCAAGTCACAGTAAAGCAAATGGTCAAAGGTATAACAAGAAATTTTCAATTTGAAATTACTTAGAATTTTTAAGAACTGATTTATTATTCTTGTCCGTGTCAGATTTTGTTCCTTCACTAAGAAGACTCTTCAAGAACAGCATTTTCTCAATGATGATCCTCACCTACTTGGTGGCTGTCAATGGCTTCATTGGCATGATCACCTTCAAACCAAAGTTCATGGAACAAATCTTTGGCCAATCAGCATCCAAGGCTATTTTCCTCATAGGTATGACCCATAAAAATCCTTCTCCTTCTGAGTTGGCAAAAGTCAACTCAAACAATGCTGTTGTTAAAGGGATGTGTGATTGTGAGTGATAATATCTGATTTGAAATTTAAATACCCCACTGTGGGATATTTACTGTCTGTTCATGTGTGTGGACGAAAGATGCAATAAATTAGCATTAACTGGCTGTTTACCCAAGCGATTACTTAACATTAACATGGGAAAATGAACTGTTCTAAATTCACAGAGGCTTAAACAACAACTAGTTGTCATTCCTTAATTTAATGACAACCAGAATATACAGAGCTTGATCTCAAGAAATAAAGATTTGTATTAATTTAAAAAAAAACTGCTCATCAAACTGTTCTTGAAAACATGAGCTACCCTTTCTTTTATATCAAAACAAGTTTTATCCCCAATTAGATCAATTATTTCATTTTGTTCACGACCAATTTTAAAACGAAGAATAATCTTAATCCTCTTTACAAATCATTCATAACAACTCTCTGCACTCCATTGAATCCTCACTGTATTGATCCATTCTATCAATCCATCCAGGTATTATGAATCTTCCAGCGGTTGCTCTCGGTATCATCACTGGAGGATTTGTGCTCAAACGTTTCAAGTTGGGGGTTGTCGGAGCAGCCCGGGTATCTATTGCTGCATGTCTTGGGTCTTCTTTCATGCTTGCCATCCAGGTTTTCCTCCACTGTGACAACGCAGAGGTAGCTGGTCTCACTGTTTCATACCAGGGGTGAGTAATGAAGCACAAAAAAATAACATTTAATCGGTAACTTGACATCGGATCCCCCATGTGTTTATCCATGTGCACTAGGGCTCAGCAATTATCCTACAACCAACAGACTTTATTATCTCAATGCAACAAAGATTGTTCTTGCTCAATGAACTTGTGGGATCCAGTATGTGCCTATAATGGAGTTACATATGCCTCGCCTTGCTTAGCTGGATGTAAGGCCTCCACAGGGACCGGCAAAACCTTGGTGAGAAACCAGCTGTTGGCCTCCACCTCCCATTTCCGTTACATTGTTCAACTTCTGTCCTTAGCAGCGGGGATTGGACACAATTGTGTTCTTTTTCTTTAGGTGTTTCATAACTGTACCTGTGTTGGAAACACAGAGACTCCTCCAATGAACATGTCAGCAGTGCTGGGCCAGTGCCCCAGGAAAAGTGACTGTGATGCAAAATTCAAAATCTACATGTCTCTGTCAGTGATTGGGTCTTTCATTTCTGCTTGTGGGGGCACACCAGGATATATAGTGTTGCTCAGGTAATAGAAATTTGATTGAAAGTTTTTGTTGTTTTCTGACTAAAGAAATGCATAATTTGAAGAATCAGATACTTAAACCCATTTCAATCTTGAATTTAAAACCCACATTTTAAAACAAATATTGACATTTCAGGTCCATTCAGCCAGATTTGAAGTCATTGGCTTTGGGAATGCAGACATTGATTGTGAGAACACTAGGTGAGCATTAAAATCAAAGTAAATATGAACACCCAACTTTCAAACGTTTTGGATTTGTAAGGATCATCTCACATTACTTTTTTATTTTAAGGTGGTATCCCTCCCCCCATATATTTTGGAGCACTGATTGACCGAACTTGTTTAAAGTGGGGTACCAAGGTGTGTGGAGGCCGTGGAGCATGTAGACTTTATGATGCCAATGCATTCAGGTACAGTGACACAAAATCTTTATCATGGTGTCTAAAATAAAATATCTTCATTTTAATTACAGTATGTTGTAATATGACTTACAAACTGAATAGCTCCCATCTAGACTCTTGGAAAATTCAACAATGGTTTTACACAACCAAAGATAATCAAAATCTAATGAGAAAACCTCTTGGAACTCTCCGTCATACCTTTCCCCATCCATTTTACTTCCAGAATGACATTCCTGGGCTTGATTACCGGACTCTACTTCCTTGCCAATTCATTGTGGGGAGTTCTCTACATGAAAATTGTAAAGAGACAAAAGAAGTTAGAGCTGAGAAGTCAGGCGAAAGAAAATGGACATGAGGGTAATACCACGAGTAATGGGCATGCCAGCATCAACATTGACAAAAACAATGAGGACACAAACAAGGAGAGCACTATCTAAAAAAATGGTCTAGGAAAGAAACAGCATTGTGTAATATCAAAGACTGTACCACATCCAAACTGGACCGAATGTTTTAATGGTACAGTGTGAGCACTGTTTGGTCGTTAAGCTGCATACCTCCTTTTTTTTTTTTTTTTCTCCAACAGTGTAGCAAATTAGTAACACAGGTCATAATTCACTTTACAAATGCTGGTGTTATTTTTTATGATTTGTATCATAATTAGATAAATTACTGTTTTAGACAATTCTACAGAATTCTGAATCGACCACTTATTTAGCTTTAATTTTTTGTACTTGTTGACATAAGAAAACGTCTGTTGATGCCTGTTAGAAATCTTAGTTAACATCTCAGCTCACTAAACTGTTTTGAATTATGTCAAACCTGATTCTCTTCATTGTCCCAATTTTGCCTGAGTTATTTTATCCAAACACAAACTGTTTAAGCAGGACAATGAGTCAATTGTGTCCGAAAGGAGAAGACAATTTTCCACCTTTTTATCTTACTGCACACAGGAAAATCCTTAGTGCTTCACTAAATCAATGTGTATGAAGTGCATCGTGTTCTTCAATGTTAAATGTTGACTGTTTTTGTAACCAAGTTGTCAGAAAGTCTTCTCTAGGAGAGGCGTAGGAGTGGCTTTATAAATCTGTATGATACTGTATTCTTCATGCAATTTTTACCACTATTAATTTGTCACAGCAAGAGCATCTTTTTGTTAACTGTTCAAAAAATACGTGAATGTCCCTTTTTTAAAATAATCGTTTTTATTTAGAAAGAGATTTTAAGTTAAAGTTAAGTTAAATAATTATGACAAAAGAAGGATTTTATAGGTATATTTTATATGCTCTAGTTAAATCTATGTATGTGTCACGCAGACTTCAGTGAGAGTGTTTTGCACTTACTGGAGAGAGTATCAGTCGTACTCCGATTTTATCACCTCACACTTTGACACGCAATTTTTATGGCCTTATGAAACTAGAATGAGACCAGTAGCAGGGAAAGTGATCATTTGCATCCATATACAAGAATTATTCACATCGCACACATTAGAGTTTATAAATATATAAGTTTTAGATGTTATTTGTAATGTTAGCAATGAACTCTTAGTAAAAGATCAGTCTGTGTTTTCTCATTTAACCTAACTTGTCATTGTTACATAATACGTTTTGTAGACAGGTCACGAGTTACAACTTAACTCTTTCACTTACAGATAAAAACGAGTTGGGTCAAACTCCTTTAACTTTGTAGTCTTATCATGTACCATCAACAGATGTAAATTCATTTCTTTTCAGTGTGTTTACGATGTTGATTGTAAAAAACGTGAAAACTCGTGAAAAAACGTGAAAAAAAACGTGAAGACCAATTTTCTCAGAGTTGTATCAATTATACAAACAAAATTCTAGCTATTTTTTTTTCAGTAGGTCTTCAAACTGCCACATCATGCTCATGGTCTCTTTGAAAGATCGATATGACAATCCAGTCTATGTAAAGTTGAAGGTTACCCTTGCAAAACCTGTTATGATCAATCATTGACTCTCTTGTGTGTATTTTTGCTTTCCCAGGGGTTTGTTGTCTGCAGCGTAACATGAAGCAACATTTAAGCTTGAACATGTCAGATTCATGATAGACTTTTCTACGTTTTATTATATGTTTCTTGGTTACAAAAAAATTGTTTACTTATTCAGAAATGTTCAATATATAAACCTGAAATATTAATTGAACAAGTATGGACAAAGTGACTTTAGGAACATTAAACCTGCAGTAAACAAGCAAACTGGTCCTCTCCTGATTTACTAACAATTTATGCGATGCATTCATTTATATTGTGTTGAATGCTTTTTGCAATTATTGTAACTGATGTAATTACTGTTCTATATTACTGCCGAACTACTGTTGCAATTTAATTTTTGTAGCTGATCAGATTAGTTAATGTTTACTAACTCAACAGGGCTCTGTCATCATCATTATCTAAGTAAACTAACAACCATACAATGATAGGGCAGACATTTTTTTTTGTAATTTAGATTCTCATTTAGTCATTTTATTAATTGTTACGAGAGAAAATGCAAGCATGAAAGTAAAAGGAATGGGATTAATGAATGACAGTCTAGTCCAGAGGTGGGCATACTTTTTGTTTCGCGGGCCACATTGAGTTCTAACACTTGATAAAAGGGTCGGAACAGGAACAGAATGATGGAATGCTTTTGTAACTGCTAGATTAGGTCGAGAGAATGGCACGCTTGATTTTAAACAAGCGCGCTAAATGTTACATCAAGAGCGTTACATTTCAAATCTAGCGGCGCTAGGTTTGAAATCTAAGTGCTTGATGTAACATTTTGCTTGTTTTAACATCTAACACGCTTGTTTACGTGCGTGTATTGGGCCCGATAGCTTTCCATATCTGTGCACACTGTTAATTGCACATCACGGAGACACATGCATTTTTTTTTTTTTTTTACAACAGCACATTTCTTTTTCTTTTTCTTTTTTTTTTTTTTTTCAAACCTTTATTTAAAGATTTTTCATTTTTTATACAGACACACACAAAAAAACAACTTTAAGTCAAGTTATATAAAGTGACAAAATAGAGATGATTAAAGAACATGTCAACCAGTAGTATCTATCTGAGACTTGTAAATATTTGTATCAGACATGAAACAAAAACAAAAAACAAAACAAATAAACCCAAAACAAACAAATCACAAACATAAGCTGCAGCTTTCTCCATAAGTACTGGTAAATAATGCTTAAAACCTTCTCCCCTATGTAAATGACATGCATTTTAAAAGGAGCAGTGTTGTTGTTTTCTCAACAAAGCCAATATATCCAGAGTGCGCCATCTAGTGAATAAACATCAGAATCGCAGGAGAAGTAAAACATTAACAAGGTTTATTTATTTAAATTTTTTCAAGCTTGGCGGCCGGATTAAAACGTTTTACGGGTGCATGTGGCCTGCGGGCCATAGTTTGCCAATGCCTGGTCTAGACAGACATTCATTTCATTCATTCAATTTTCTTTCTGTTTTGAGAGGTCTTTTTTTTTATAAAAAATTGTGTGAATTTAGAGAACTGAACATATACAAAAAAGAATTCTACATTTTTAGGATGTAAAAGATTGCATGTGATTAGAATACAAAATCTTGATGTCCTCTAAGTGCCCTCTATTTGAAACCCAAATAATCTAGATATTATAAACTAAGGAATAAATTTGATTGCATTTTTGAATAGAAATGCACAGAAAAAACTATGTTCATTTATTTTCTTTGGATAACTTTATCTCACCAGGTGGTGCTCTACACTAAAAAACAACTACTTGTATTTCAAAGTTCTGCTTTGCTGCTTGGCCACAAAGTTCAGCAAAAAAATATATAATTTACATCTTGTCTTGGAAAAGTGGTATCAAAACTGGGTCCAGAAGTTAATACTTGAAGAAGAATTGAAATTGTTGTAACACAACTTGCTTTGAAAGCGTATTTGAAAGCATATTTGTAACTTTAAAGAGTAGCTAAAGACAAGAAAAACAATTGCTGTAATTGCTGTAACAATTACACATGTAATGTTTGAGATGAGTTTGATTCTGGAGAAAGTTGTAAACACTTCATTTACTGTAGCTGTGCAGGAATGTGGGGGCTTATGATTATAATCCTTGGAATCTGTGAGGGGACAAAGCTGATCGTGTGACCTGCAGGTTGGCTGCCTGGCCTGCCCTGCACTCCTCACCCCCTCCTCTTGTAGCAGATAAAATGGCACTGACATGTCTGCTATAAGGTGTTTATAAAGTGTCAATTCATCCATGCTTGTAGTTGTAATGGCCATCATGCTAACTGGCCTTTATTGTTGAAAGAGGTTTTTTAAAAAAAATAAAAATTAAACAAAACACAAAATAATCCTACAAAACACAGTATTTTACCCTGTCAAAAACATAAATCCAAAGGGTTTGAAGTTACTAATCTGTGCCCCTCCATAACTCGACCTGGCTGCCCCTCCTCTTGTAACCATTGCCATTCTTGACTGGCTGGCATGTGTGAGGAATAGAAATGTGAGGTCTCTTTTGTCCACTGCTTCCAAGTTACAGACTGCCCTCATTTGGGAAAATGGGAGCTTGAGAAGAGCGGGGCTGTCTTCTCTTAGTTGGAGGAGAGACATATGGCTACTTGAGAAGAAACAGATGGAGAAGAAGAAAAAGGAGCCACAAGTCTCCGTTATCTTAAACCACAGAGATGCAATAGGTATTAAATTAAACTTCCTGACTGGGAGCTTTACTTTAATAATGTAGAACAAAAACTGTCTAATGTAACATATTAGGAATTATAGAAAATATTGGCAAAAAGCATAATTTTGTGGTCATAAGTTAAATATTTCTCAGGGACAAACTCTCAGTTGGAGAGAGGTTTAGCCAGTCTGATCCTGAGACAGATTAAGGGCAATACAAACAGCTATAAGTAAAATAAAATGAAGTCATATCTCCCTAACATGGATTGAAACTCCATCACTTGATGTGTTCTCCCTCGGGAGGACTGCAAGGAGAGGAAACTCCCAAAGTTTGAACAGGTACCTTTTGCATTTACTCCTCTTTCCTCTGCTTGCTTCTTTTTTCACTGACTGATCCGTGTAACTTTTATTTGTAATTTGTCATTTTAAACCATGATGATAAAGAACACAATGTACTAAATCTTTTTGCATTCACAGTTTTGCAAAATACTATGTAACATCATTATCTTATCTCAACATATCATGAATCCACTCCCTTTTTCTAATTTTTCATTATGATTTAAACAGTATCCTTGCTTCCTGTTAATCCACATCCCTCTTTGGTACATAAATAGTTTAACAAGTGACCATTGCGCCATGAAATAGATCACTCTTCTCGGAAAGGATTTCTTAGTTGACCGACGCATTGCTTAATTGATTGTGACTAACTGGGAAATTATTTCTCCTGAATATTTACAGCTACAGCAACCAGAGAAAGATGGATGCAGGAGAACAGGACAGTAGCCAGCCGGCTCTGTGTGACCCCACCGAACAGAAGCCTAGAAAAAACCCTGGCCTCTCCACTCTCAAGGTATGAATGCTATCTGTAGCCACCACTTTTTTGTAGTTTTTTCTAATTTTATCCGTCTGAGAAAGTCTGCTGATGCACTCAGTGTAAATTGCTCTTGGTAAAAAACGTCATTTAGAAGCCTCTGTGTTTCAACTTTTAGCTGACTGCCACAGTTGCTTTATTTTTGTTTTTTGGAGTTCACTAAAAACATTCAGTGGTAGATTGATAGCTGACTCCACACTGCCAAAAAGTCAGAATGATTTTCTGTCCATTTATGTCTCCTTCTTTGCTGCATGACCATCTTGTTGTTTTTCTGTCAATCTGAAATCACAAGTCCTGTGACCTCTGGTGGGCTCATAACGGCAGAATACACACATAAACTGTGAAGCTCACTTTTGTATTTTCTTTCCAGTATCATCAATGTTTTTTTTCTTCAAAAATGTGCACTTAAAGAGGGAATATTGTGTTTTTGTAAGGTAATAATTCTTATCATAGAAAAGTTTGATAATTACGGCACCTGTTTTCATCATGGAAATGTGATATTCACCAAACAATATCACATTTTTTTTGCTCAATTTCTTTGAGCAAAACAAAAAAATTGATATAAAACCACCCGAGGCTTTCAGTCAACTTGAAGGTGAATTTATTTGAGACTTAATAACAATGAAAAAATACCACATTGGAATTGCAATAATCCAAATTAGAGCTTAGTATAGAAAATAACCCCCGACACACTGTGAAAAACCGAGGTGGCAGCAAAAACACTCCACAGTAAAAAAAAGCTAATCTTGTGGCATTCTGTTTCAATTGTAATAAATCAGAACGACACAGTAAAAAAGAAATCTCTGTGAAATCTGATTATTGTTGCTGAGTATCACTTTGTTTTGTGCTTTGCAGCGTTTTATTGTTGCACTTTCCTTTGCATACTTCTCCAAGGCCTTAACTGGGACATACATGAAGAGTTCCATCACTCAGATTGAGAGACGTTTTGACCTCTCCAGCACACAAGTTGGACTTGTAGATGGCAGTTTTGAGATGGGTACTGATTTCTTTTTGCACTACTGTTGTACTAAGAAATAAATTGGACAGCTTCATTTATTTCTATACTCAAGACATTTTTTCATTTACAAATTGGACTTGGTTATTTCAAACAGGCAAAAGATAGGAATATCTAAGTCTACCATCTACAGTAGTTTGTAAGTTCTATACTGTATGTATATATAACTGAGCACAGAGTTAAAGTCCTGTATGGTGAAATAAACATTCAGAAATAATATTTCTGGCTTTGTTTTCAGGAAAAATCTCATTACTAATGGTTTGCTGTTCTCTCTGCTTTCTTACTCCTTTTTACATAGGCAACTTGTTATTTCTGGCCTTGGTTAGCCATTGTGGCGCTAAGCTTCATCGGCCCAGATTTATTGCTGTGGGATGTTTAGTGATGGCTGTTGGGACTTTTTTGACAGGCCTGACCCATTTCTTCATGGGACGGTAAATAGCTTTTAAGCCTCAGCAATAAATAGATTAAAGCTTGGTTCAATGCATATTTTTCATTTACCTTTCACAGCTACAAATATGACACAGTTATTCAAGTTTTCCAGAACAACAGCACAAATATCACTGCCTGTATGAATCCTTTACTAGCTGATGTACCAGATGTTGAAATGGATCCTTCAATGGAAGAAGAAAAAGGTATGAGTGCTACAACAAAGCTAATTAGCTACATAAGTAGTATGGCTTTCTGATCCTTAGCTTATGATCTCATTAGAAATAGGAGCATTTAAACAACAACCCAGAGTGGTTTGTGCAAGTTTAAAACTCTAATATTTCACAATAATGATGAGATTTGATCATTGAAACTCTTAATTGTGATGGTTAGTGGAAGTGGATATAGTTGCTTTCTATGAGGTTTGCTTTGGAAATGTTTCAAATGTTCCTTTGTGATAACATTCTAATAATGCAAATTTAGCTTGTGAGAAAGAGCCTGGTTCCAACATGTGGATCTACGTGTTCCTGGGAAATGCTTTACGAGGGATTGGCGAGACTCCAGTTACACCACTTGGCATCTCCTATATTGATGACTTTGCAAAAGCTGAGAATTCTCCCTTCTACATAGGTAGGAAGGTTGATAATAAAAACTATCTGAGATGCTCATGTGCTTAGATTTATTCCCAGTTTGCATTTTTTTACATGTGATTCACCATTTTTTACTTCTAGACTTTTTGGTGGGAAATATTAACTCTTGAACATTTTGGCAGCATGTTTGCAGACCATTACACTCTTAGGCCCCATGTTTGGATTTCTTCTTGGTTCTTATTGCGCCAAACTATACGTTGACTTTGGAAATGTTGATATGGGTAAGTTGAAGAAAGATTAAAGGAATAGTAATTAATTCTGTGTTAAAAAAAAAAAAAAACTTCTTGGCTGTTAGTTTGTTATTTTCCCTGACAATATTTTAAATTGTAATCAAGCAAAACTCTGAACCCTCCACTGTTTCCAATCAACTGACAAAATGAAGAAAGTGTCAGATTGGTAAAAAAAAACAAAAAAAAAAAAACAAGCAAACTTTGCAGGTTTGAATACTTTTTACATCTCCCTGCACATTCCTACAGTGGTGAGGTAGAATCTGGTGCACAGTAAAATCAGTTTACAGTACATACTTTATCAAACTTAACAGACTTTATCAGCTATTCAAAACCTCACTGCTTCTGCTGCACTCTGATGTGGACATCATTATTATTCAATGCAGAAAGTGTGACCATCACTCCCAAAGATGCTCGCTGGGTGGGCGCCTGGTGGCTGGGTTTTTTTGTTTCTTCGGCCCTCCTGCTAATTTCCAGCATTCCCTTCTGGTTCTTGCCTCGTTCTCTACCAAAGCAGGAGGGTGAAGACAATAAACCAACTTGCACTGAAGCTACCTCGAATGTAGAAGAGGACACACTTAAAAGTAACCACAAAGTTAAACTGTCTGAAATTGCAAAAGGTATGAAGGAAGCACTTTTTAGGAAACATTCACTCGGTGTGTGTTTGAGTGTGTTGGCGTTTGTGGAATTTGCTTATTATTTTGCTGGATATCCTTCCACAGGGTTTTTCCCATCTCTAAAACGTCTATTGGGAACTCCTGCTTACTTCCTGCTACTTTGTGGGAGCATCCTGAAGTTCAACTCCTTTATTGGGCTGTTCACCTTCAAAGCCAAATACATGGAGCAACAATTTGGACAGACTGCGTCAAGAGCAAACTTTCTCATAGGTAAATAGTTTATCACATGTGGTAAGAATTTCTGTTATGTGTTTTTGTAGTTCCAACAAAGACAAAAAAACTTTATACGTTGGGGGGTTTTTTCAATGCAAAAAATGTAATCAAACTAAAACTTGGACCCTGAAATGACTCAAATGTAATTTAAGTCAAGTCAAGAAAGTATATGTTTTGTCATCCATTGTATTCAACTTAATGTGGTACCAGCTTCCAGAAATATTCCAGCCGATATTTAGAAAGCACAACAAGAAAAATGTAATTTTAAGTAATACAACCGCCATGAAGAGAATATTAAAAATAGGATTTGAGTGACAGTGCTAAATTTGTCAGAGTATAAATGAAAAGAGGAGTCCATAAAACACTGAAGTGTTTTTCAGATAAATTATCATTGACTACTTTTTAGAAATAAAATATCTCATAAAAATGTCTTTTTTGATTTATAAGATCGGTATCGGACATAATCATGTTACATCCATGCTTCTTTTAATAACTGAGACACTTGCAAAACAGCAACTTCTTCTCCTTTCAGCATTTCCGTTTGGGATTCGCTAAGCGCAAGTCAGTTTCTTCCATCTAACCCTGGTTCCTGCATTCTCTTCGGTCACACCAACTTTCTTCATGTCTTCCCTGACTGTATCCATGAACCTCTTCTTTGGTCTTCATCTAGGCCTCTTGCCAGGCAGTTCAAACCCAGCATCCTTCTGCTGACGTACTCTCTCTCTCCTCTGCACATGTCCAAACTAAATCATAGTCTGGCCTCTCTGACTTTATCTCCAAAACCTCTAACATGTGCTGTTCCTCTGATCCTGTCCATCCTGGTCACTCGCAGAGAGATCCTCAGCATCTTCATCTCTGCTACCTCCATCTCTGTTTCCTGTCTTTTCCTCAGTGCCACTGTCTCTCCACCAAACAGCATGACATGCTAAACAGCAACTTAAACATGCTTTTATTAATATATCGAACCAAATTCTCCAAAGAGGAATTTACCTAGTCTTTTTTTCCAGACCATTACTTGTTTGAGTGTACTGTAGAGACCATCTTCTTTCACAGATGAAGGGCTTGACAAACATGCTTTTGTGTTTCTTCATATACAAATAAATTTTTGAATTCATTGTTTACATATCCATACATATTTTTTTCAAGGGGTGCTAAACCTGCCAGCGGTGGCACTGGGAATCTTCCTCGGTGGACTCCTTATGAGAAGATATAAGCTAAGTGTTGTTTCAGGAGCTCAGCTGTCTTTTGCAACATCGTTCTCGGCATACCTTCTTATGCTGCTGCAGTTTGGCACAAAGTGTGAAAACATACCTGTGGCAGGGCTCACAGTGTTGTACAATGGGTATGCATTAAAAAAACATGCCCAGTCATAGTTTGCACTTTGCTTTAAACATTTCATTTGGATTCACTGAGGTCAATAATAGAATAAATGTACTGTCCTTTGCAGGACAAAGAGTGTATCATACAATGGAGAGATGCTCTTCTCTGAGTGTAATAGAGAGTGCTCGTGTTCAGCAGAAGACTGGGATCCTGTCTGCTCAGACAGTGGCATTACTTACGTCTCCCCGTGCATGGCAGGCTGTGTCAGCTCCAGTGGATACAGTAAAAATACGGTAAAACCACACAAAAATTACACGCTCTTAGACAAATGACAAAATAAAATATATATATATTTGCACAAATGAATGTAGCACAGTGGCCTCACAGCAAAAAGGTTGGGGTTCAAGCCCTGGGTGGGACGAGGCTTGAATCACTGACTTTTCTGTGTGAGTCTGTATGTTTTCCTCATGGGTTTTCTCCAGATACTCCAGTTTTCTTTCACCCTCAAAAATTATGCACATTAGGTTGACTGGCCGTTATAAATTTGCCCCGAGGAATGAGTCTGTGTGTGGATGCTTGTGTGTGTGTGTGTATGTGACCCCGCTACAGACTAGTGACCTGTTCAGGCTGTACCCTGCCTTTTGCATTATATCAACCAGGATAGGCTCCGGCACCTCTATGACCCAGTTAGGGATAAGTGATTCAGTAGATAAAACAACTGAATGTATTGAGAAAGCCTAAAAATACATTTATTCATTTTAACTACTGTTTTTGACATTAGTAACCCCTCGTGTCTCACTCCTCACTTATTAGGAAATAAAATTAAAACCACCAAAAAGTTTGAGGGTTGCATAAAAGGACAATAACCTCTCCTTAAAGATTAGTTCATTTGCTGCTTCTTCTGAGCATACAAATAATTGTGGTTCTTTTATCAGGTGTTCCACAACTGCAGCTGTGTTTCCACCTCATACCCGGCAGGCAGCACCATGTCTGTAAAACTGGGACAGTGTCCTCACGCTAAAGACTGCAGCCGCAGTTTCACCTCCTACATGGCGGTATCTGTTCTCAGCTCGTTTATCAACGCTCTGGGAGCCACACCCGGCTACATGGTGATTATAAGGTAATCATTTGTCTTTCATTTGTCTGTTCAGGACTAAAATAAAACAGAAAAAATGAAAGCAATCTGATCATTGTACCATTGTAAAATATTCATTCATATTTCACTCTCTTCATTTTGGAAATACAGATGCATTTCACCAGAGCTCAAATCCCTCGCTCTAGGTATTCAGGCCTTGTCAACCAGGACTCTAGGTAAGTACGCTGTCACATGTAAAAATACACAACTTCTTTTCAATCAGAGGCTCATCTTCAACCACATAAGTTATGTTGGAGCAATCCACAGATATAACTCTTCTGCTTTTTTTTATGTTAAAGTCTGATAGATTTCTTTCAGAAAGTGAAAGAAATGTTTTTTCTTTTTTAATAACTTGGATATTATTGTCTTGTAGGAGGAATACCTGCACCTGTGTATTTTGGTGCTCTTATTGATTCAACTTGCATTAAATGGTCGATGAAGAAGTGTGGAGGCAGGGGGGCATGCCGCATATATGATGCTAATTTGTACAGGTAAGTGACCTAATAGCTTTATGATTGCATTTTTATGCTTGTATTTGAGACTTTTTTCAATCCACAGAGTCGTTTTCTTGGGCCTGATCACTTGTCTCAGCGGTTCGTCTTATTTCTTCATAATTGCTGTCATTATTCTCCTCAAAAGACAATTTCAGAAGCCAGAGTACATAAAAGAGATGCAACAATTAAAAGCTTCAAAGAAAACTGAAGTTATAACTTCAAAAAACCCAACTCAGGACCCTGGGACTGTCTCAGGGCTCCCCGGCACTGAGAGTGGTGTAAGGCTTGAGAAAGACTTAACTGAAGATGGGAAGACTGGCAAAACTAAACAGGTTGTCCATGATGATGGACTCATTTTTATCAATACCTCACTGGAGCCTGAATGCCTGACAGAAACCACATCTGACTTATCAAATCCTTCTCTCGTCGCAAACTTGGAGGTGTATTGTAATGAAATGGTCGTACAAGATGAAGAGCAAAAGATGGACAATCACGCAATTCTCAATCACGAGTCGGAAGGAGGAAGTTAGCAAAGAAAAGTCGAAGCTCATCTATGCTTGTAATGGCTCAAACAAAAATATTTTATTCCCAAATGTGAGCAAAACTTAGGTTTATATAATCCCCAAATTCAAGATGGATTATTTTTAGTGGGATCCAAAGGGTGCTAAATGTTAACAGTATCTCACGGCTCTTTGAATGGTTGATCCTAAGCACAGATTGAGCAATTCTTGATGTAAATTGAAAATAAAATTGATAGACAAAATGACAAAATCCAAATTAGGCCTGCATGGACAATATTAGCAGTTTAACCTATTCACATAAATGTACAGATTTGGGGTACTTTGAATCTTAGAAGTTTGATCTTAATTTTTTTTAATTAATAAACTAATTCTTGCAGAAATGATGACAGTCTCTAGACAGCTAGTGAAGCTTCTTCTCCAGCGAACGGCGCTTCTTCTATAATTTCAGGAGCCTTAGTTTGGTACATCAAGCTCCTGCAACTGGGCCTTCTACCTCTTATTGGAAATGTGTCCTTGGTAGAGTATTTTTTTCAGGACATTATGAAATTCTCTGAAAAATATTGACGACTGACTACTATTCCAAGTTAAAGTACTCTTTTAACTGATGATAATGTTTTTGAATAGGTTCATCTTCTAGGGGGGAGGCGTTAACTCAACGGTAGAATGTCCATCTTTGGAGCGGAAGAAGCAGGTTTTATTCCCACAGAGCCCATGCCTAAGTGTCCCTGGAGAAGACACCCAACCCCCATTTACTCCCACCATTGGCACCGGCATGCGTCCTGTGGTGCGATGCAGCAAAAGTAATTTCCTCATGAGGGATAAATACGGTACAATAAAATAATCAAGCTTTTGTGGTACAAATATTTGTGATCATACGGCAAACAAAACTGTCTGTGCTTCAAACTCAGATTATATATTTTTACCATCAAAAACTACTAAACAACTGTATACAGTTATGAAAATTCTATGTGTATTCTATTGACCTTTGAGGGGAAATACAGTGTGAAGTTCCACATTAAAAAAAGGTAAACTTGTATCTGGACATCAAATAAATGAGTCTCAACTCAAATGGTTAGCTACAAACTCAGTCATCATTATCATCAGAATTTTTTTTTTTTTTGTGAAATAAATTTGAAACACTGCTGGTTATTTTTTGTTGTTGTTGCTGACGCTATCTGTTTATTTGTGTCTGTGAATGTATCACCGTCCAGAGGGAATTCATACAGTATACAAGACTAAATGTTTTTTATCTTGAACAAACCAAGTTATTCTTTGTTTTACGAGAAGCAATAACCTAAAGGGGATGTGAACACACCCCTATTGTTATCTGCAAACACTGTAAACACTCTATGGAGGCTCTCTGTTGTAATCAAAGGCCACACACAATTACATCCACTGGCACAGTGGACTAATCAAGCTCTGGTGACTTTTGATCTCAATTATGTTCAATATGACAGCGGCAATAAACCATACAGAATAAGTGGAAAAAACAGACAAACCACTATCTGTGACTGGGGAAAAGGTTGTGGATGTGTGACCTAAATAAATCATTAAAAGATGTTAGAAGTTGGATTCTGTTGATTTTTTTTTCTAAATTGTATTCAGTCAGTTTTAAAGAAAGGAAATCCACAAAACATCCCATGCAATTTAAACTTTAAAACTAATTAAACAAATGTTTATAATAATTTGTAGGAATCTGAAAGCTCTTCTCATTTTCTTAATCTGTTCACTTGTAAAGTGTACGGGAAGCTCGAGAAGCTTCGAGGCTGTCCATTAAGAATTCACGCCGTCACTTTGAACTCAAAGTGGTGGTGAAAACCACCAGCAATTATTAGCAGTCTGCATTGATACCCCTAGTGAGATGAGTGGATGATCACTATAGATGCAGATTATGGAGAAGCAATGAGTTTAATAATCCTGCAAAGCTCTCCTATAAAAGCAATGACTATCACATTCAGCTGAAATTGAAGCAGTTTGTATTATGGGCTCAGATAACTGGATTTTTATGAGTTCTTTTTTACTATAGGAAGCACTGATATTACACCATGTCTGCTCGATGACTTCATTCAATCAAAGACATCATGTGATAAAAACTATTTCCCAGGACCTGTGAGCCTCTGTCTTTTTATTTTAGAATTGTATTTAACTACAAAACCCCCAAAATACACTGACTTTATCCCACACTATGATCTCATCAATTACTTGCTAGCTGAGGAAAAGCCCAATGCATAGTCACATATGATGCTAAATATTTCAAATTTGTTGTTAAATGATTATCAAATACAGTTTTTTTTTTACTTTGCAAGTAGAAAAATTTTATACATTTTTAAAAAATGTTTCACAAACTTTTAAAATTATAATTAGTGTTTGTATACTACTTAACATACCATTTTGATCAAGATACTGCAAGTTTGTGATTTCAAGGTGTCTGGGATGCATTACAAGGTTTTTTCTGACCTACATACATAGCTGCAATACTTTAAAGAATATTCTATGTTATACTAAGTATTAATAGTAATACTAATGATTTATTTTTGTCGTGTTCCTACCTAAAAGTGTCGTGCTTCTGAGATGTAATGGGAATGTCAAGGGACACTGACATTAAAAAAAAACAAAACTATAGAGATGGCTGTGGACACAATCTACTGTATCTGTTAATACAGAGAATACAATGTGCAAATATTTTCATTTATACAGGTGACTCTTATTCATGTTTAATCTAATGGATTTTCATGACCAAACACTCTCCACAACAACCACTGACCAAGTACTTACTATTTTCCAAAATTCCCATCTCTCATAAACAGAGCATCATCTAAAAAATTCTAGTAAAAAATCTGTTTACAACAATATTAGACCTTAAAAATTAGTCTGTGTGTCTGAAATTGATTTACATGCAATAATTCAATTCACACTTTCTTATCTCCTGATCACTGTCAAAAAACTTCTACTTGCCTCTGGTTTTAAATACAGTTACTGGTATATACAGACGTCATTTCTCCATGCCTTCACCAATGATTGCAACACAATTCTTTTTATCTAGACCTTTGCTTCTTGCCAAGAGTTTTAAAAGTCTATAGACAGATTTTTTTAAGGTATGCCTCCCACTGTGACCCCCCATGGGCCTGATATACACCATCTGTGTGAATGTGACTTAGAGGTGAGTGTGATTCTCTTGCTTTGTTGCTTGCTAAGTGACTTTGTGTTGTTTTTGGGGGTGTAGGTCTACATGTGAGACCCAGATCCACAGTCACTTTTTACAAGTTTGTTAAGGGCAGAAGGTGTCAGAAAAAGATGCGGGCAGGTGTACCTTGCTAGCCGACCTGGGCAGGCTTGGGTTACAGGCAGGTATGGTGGGATCAGACAGGTACATAATACCAGAACAACAAACAATCTGACATAAGAGTGAAGGGCTTCAACAAAAGGGAAGACAACACACAGGGCAGGAGATAAAAACTGATAGAGCAAATTATAAGACATAGTAGTATCAAACTGACTTTTAGTCCCTGCTGAAAGTTCAGAGAAAACTTGGGATATAAGAATTAATAAACTAGAAAAGCACTCGGAGAGCGCAGACCACCAACAAGGTCTGCAGAAAAAGGCCACCTGTTTTTCCTGCCAGCCACTGGGTGCAGATTAAAAATCTGAACAGGTCCTCAATCTGTTTAAGGGCCACATAAAGGGATCGACGTGCACTCACACACCTATTGTCAATTTGTACAAAATATTCAGTCAATTAACAAACTATCCGAAGCAATAGAAACTTGACACATCCAAAGGTTTCAAAGGAGAGCAGAGTTTCAATATCATCTGCTTAGGCTCTTTAAGTCCCAGCTTGTGACAAGACTCTAGACCACAGGTGTCAAAGTCCGGTCCTCGAGGGCTGGTGTCCTGAAGGTTTTCCATGTGTTCTTTCATCTACACATTTTATCCAGGTTAACAAATCATTGTGCCAAATTTTAGTGGCTGTTGATTTCACTTTATGTGCATCAGTTGTATTCAATCAGGAACACATAAAAAACCTTCTGGACATCGGCCTCGAGGACCGGAGTTTGACACCCTTGATAGACTAAAAAAAAAAAAAAGCTGTAAAACACTCCTGGACACAAAAGGTGACTAAGATCACTTCCAAAATGTAATCACTTCTTCTGTATCCTGAAAATGTTATGAAAATCCACCCATAACTTTTGACTTATATTGTTCAATTGCACACGCACATCACAAAACTTCCTCAACGCAGATAAAAGTTGACAGTTTTGTTGTGAATATTTGAAACACTTCCTAATCACAAGAGTGTTGTATAAGTGAAATGAAGAAAGCAAAAGTAACCAAATGAAGTTAAAACCTTCATGACAAGGCTGTGTCAATCAATGAACGTATTGATTTGATGTTTTACCAGAGCAAGGTGTTGCAGAAAAATTTGACAGCTAACAAATTATATTTTTAGGCAGTTTTTTAAAGAAATACATGAGCAAAAAGGTGAGTGTGCTTAATAATTTGTTCGTTATAATGTAACTCACTATCACTTCATTAATTAGCAATTCATAAAATGTCATGTCCCATTCAAATCATTAAAAATGATCTATTATTTATTGCAATTTACCTTTGCTTGTATTATTTATTACCTGTGAAGCCAGCAAGGAGACACTCAGGTTAAAATTTTGTGACCCTAAACTTCATCGTGATGTAAATAAAAAGACAGCTTTTCAATTCAACAGGGTTCTTCTCCCTGGTGTGGGTTTAGGGCGGGTCAGTCCCATCTCGGCAGATGATGACTTTGGCTGACGAAAATGATGATGAGAACTATGACGTCTGGTGGCGTATGTATATGTGTGTGTGTGCACAGTAAATTTTTTATGAAAAACAAATTTGAATGTATAAGACTGTTTGAGGTATGACTTACATTAAATCACTTTTTTCACCCACCCCCTATGAAAATGCTTGGCTATATTTGGAGGGAGCTGATGTCACAAGTGGTTTGAGCAGGGAGCCTATAACTGCAGAGAGTCGGTCGGTCTGACAATTCGATAAACCTCAGACCGCTCCACAAACAGACTGGGACCTAAAAAACAACAGAAAGTGAGTATTTTTTTTCATTAACCGTATTTTGACAGTCTTTTTCTTATCATGTACTTTAGGCTTTGAAATTCTGATTGAAATATTATTCTGATTTTTATAAATCCTCTTTCAAATGTGTATGCTATTACATTTAAAGACTTACAATCCGGTTTCAATGCAAAACAATCACAATGAACTATTGTATTTCTAATATAAATTTGAACTTGTTTTCCATCACAATAAATATATGACAGAATAGAATAGTAAAAAAATTCTTATTTTAAAATTTTTATCTAAAATTGTAACTTTTTACTTTAACATTGAAGACTGTAAAAACTTTTACATTTGATTTTCAAATGTAATATTTCTCTTAAATTGTGGGAAAAAAATCTCATTTTAGTTTGATAAGAATCAAAGAGTCACAGCAAATTTAAAATGACTGTAGAGCATTGCATAAAACATGTTCAATTTAAAACCAGATGTATTCAATTTAAAATAATTTTAATTTTTTTTATTTGTGTTACATGAAAAACTAAGAGAAGGGTGGAAATAAATACTGTCCTTCGCATAGACTGATATTCTTGCTGAAAATAATATAAATTAAATACATACTTTGATGCACAATAATGCTGCAGAATTATTTTTTTCAGCTCCAGAAATTTTCTTGCAAAGAAAAAAAAACAATGTTTTTTTTGGCTAAAAAAAACCATTAGCCATTAGCCACATTATTAGGCATTTTCAATGCCTAATATTATTACATTGGAAATAATATTAGGCATTATTTTCAATGCCTAATATTCGACTGATGCTCTTCTCTGTTTTTCTCCATATTTTCCCCAAATATTAATGCAATCCTGGTTTTGGTTTTTCACAGTAAATCCTGATCAACATTATGTGTCAGCTGAGAGTGCCAGTGCTTCTTGTTGCAGCGCTTGTGTTGCTGCGCTGCATCTCTGCTGCCCCGGGTCACAGGTGAGTGGAAGCAGAGCTGTCAACTGCAGAATTTACATGTTTACAAAATTTTTGAAAATCAGAGTTACTATAAACTTTAATCCATTCATATTAACATTACTTCTTTAATGTATATTTTGTAAACGGCTTGTATACGGCATTTATAATGGTTATTCCGCTCTAAAAAGCTGTAGAACAAGCATGACTATGGAGGTGGAAAAAAACTGTGGTAAAGCACTTCACTGTACAGCTTGAGGAGGGTTTGGTAATTGGCCACTCTGCTCTTACTCCTGGGACTGTTGGATGTTATGAAGAGGGTATCATCAATGTCAAACGCTTTGCTTCTTTCTCCGTCTGTAATTCAGGTACTTCAATCCTGTCTCATCCCATGAGCAAGAAAAAGCTCCTTCAGACACAGAAGGTTGGTCTCTTCCAGAGCTGATCTCCAACCAGTTAATCGGGTTGATGGGAACACGAGCACAAAGGGAGATTGCACCAATGAATAGGTAGAGAAACTATGGCAGTCAGCACTCCTCATGGTGGAAAAAATATTTAAAACATTGTTTGATATCTGTTCATTTTGTGCTGTTCCAGCCACCACTTGGAAAAGAGGAAGTGCAATACAGCCACCTGTGTCACCCAAAGGCTAGCAGACTTCCTGGTTCGTTCTAGTAATACTATTGGAACTGTCTACGTACCGACCAATGTGGGATCTTCCACCTATGGCAAAAGGGACCTGCTACAACCTGCCAACTACCTTCCTCTCTAGTACTGACCAAAGGGAGGATATGTTTATAACTCCGCAGCACTCCTCATGTCGTATTGATAAAATTGACTATGTGATGTAATAATAACCATCAGATTGTTGTTTGTTGATGGTAATTATCATTATGATCATTAGCTTTTTCTAAGAATAAGAAACAGTGCCTTTGATTTAAATCTGTCAAAGTTATGAATGTTATCTTCAAACTTGGTTTCTGTTGTTCTGTAAATGCTGTTCCACCACAGAATAATGGGTAGAAAAAAAGAAAGAGAAAATAAATGGATTCATTGGGAAAAATATAAAATAAAAAATTATTTGTTGTTTTGATAATAAAATGTGGAGATGTGCATTTTTAAACTTCTAATGTGTTGTAAGACTTTTGCAAGTTATGTATGTCAACAAAATGATGAACATTCACACAAAATGTATAACTCAAGAGATTCTTATGGAATAAAAAAATATTACAGTGAAAATATTAATGATTCAAAACATTTTTAAAGTAAAAAATAAATAAAAAGGGCATTAATCCAAACCCAGTTGATGTGAAATATGCACTATGACTGTGTGAGTATCAACTGGTGCTTTACCATCATTCTTCTTAAATTATTTATCATGTGAAAAGCAATTTTTTTATTTTTATCACCAGGCACATTCTGATAGTGCGGTAAATAGTGTTGAGACATTCTTTACTGGAAAATCAAAAAGCAGAATTAATGAACGTGAAACTTCAGGTTATCAATAAATGAGAAAAAAATCAGGCCCACTGTCCCAAGATAGCCTAGTTTTCATTGGTGTTCAAGAAAGAATACAGGGTTTTGGAATTTGTATGGACCCAGATATTTGTTATATCTTCTTTTAACTCTTATACCTTAGGATTAAGTAATAACTGAAAAGTTTCTAAGTTCATACTCAAACAAGTACCATCTTATAAATTACAAGAGACATGATTTAAAAGTGGAAAAGATCTAGATAGTTTCTGTTCCATTGTGGTTTGCTTTATTTTGGCCAAGCTGTGGGAGCAACAACCTCAGCCTGGGAAGTCCAGTCTTTCCCTCACCCTGGTTCCATCCTTGAGCTCACTGTTAGAATAATTAAACTGTGTGTAAGTTATCATGTATTACATATTCTTTGGTATATGAGTTGATATGTAATATTTTTCCTATTTTCACTGGAGTGTTAACTTTTCCTGTCTCTAAATGCTCTATGTCAAAGGAGGGGTTTTTGACCTGACAGTTTGACCTGAGAAGACTGTTTTAATGAAGAAAACTTTGTTCTTTGATGTTCTTATCATGTTAACAATTAAGTGGTTCCTGTCTCTGCACTTCTCTTCTTATTAAGAAATAACTTGACTACAGAGTCAGATGTGGACATTAGACTTCCAAATATGGAATTTCCTTCTTCAAAGAGCACAATGTAACAGAGTAGGATAGCATTGATAAAAAGAGGGGGTCAGACGGTGCTCCCTCAGAGCACTTGGGAAATTTGTAGTTGGGTGAGTTTCCTGTTTGCTCTCCGTGCACGATAAAGAAAATAAAGGATTACGTCTCTGTCTTTGCTTCTCTTTTTGTTAAAAATGTTATAAGGGATTTTGAACCTAACACTCACCCAGGAGGACATCAAGAGTTATGCCTTTTGGCTCTGTTCTTTCTTCACACAACAAACTGATGCAGTATCCAAATTAGTTGCGGACACCGCACCGATCCTGTCTATCTCCTGCTCCATACAGAGACCAGACTGCCCATTACAAGGTTTCAAAGACTCCATATTTGTGGACCAGCTCCTACAGGAGTCGCAGAAGGACAAGATCAACCTCCTTCAACAGATCCTCAAAACACATGTAGACTGGTTCGGCAAACTCTCATGACCCTTCAACATGACCCCTTCCATGACCACTTCATCTAGTTTTAAGAGAGTATAAAGACTGAAAGCTACAACTCTGACTTGACTCTGAGTTAGCACTGTAAATGTCAGAATTTACTGCAGGTGAATTAAAAAATACTTTTCTGTGAGGTTGCTAGGAGATGTCTCTCTGCTACCTGCTCTTCCATTTCATTGCAAAACAGCACAAGTTTTGCAAATTCTAATGTAACCAAATAAAACTTCGAGAAAAGACCAAATTGGGATTATTTTGTCATTATGATCAATATGTTTTGTGAAACAAAATGGGGCAAAGGAAGAATACTCCCTGTACAGGGTACTAGTCTGGTGAAAGGCCATGAATTCAAACTTTTTTTTTTTCTTCAAAATTCTTCCACTTTTTTCTGAGACCAACCACCAATTACCGGTAATAAACGAAACATTTTTATTATATTTGCTTGTAATAAAAAGTTTTTAATTTTAATCAATCTGCATGATGTTACAAAAAAGGCTGAAGTATGTTAAAAGCAACAGTCATTCAGCAAGCTGTTGAACACCTCTACAGACTACATCATCCACTAAAACATTTAAGCTCTCAATTTCTCGTTGTATCATAAAATTAATGTGGTATAAATTGAAAGCATCTGGTGGTTATAAGTCATTGTTTACCGACATACCTTTTAATGGAAGAGCTTTATCTCAGTTTCATGTGTTGTCCTCTTGGTTGAGGTTTTCAGGATAATGAAAATCAAGAGGTAAAGTATGACGCACAGCAACAACCTGCGTTTGATTAGAGGTGACCTGATCATCTTAGACAATGACATCAATATTCACATGCACGACTAACATATGCATCAAGGGTTTTTCAAAAATAGATCAAGTGCAAGCATTTGCTGACGAATCCAAAAACAATGCAGCCATTATCCACCAAACACTAACAGTGAAGGGCCTCGTCTGTCAAATTACTCCATGTAAAGCCACAAATATCTCCATGCATCAGATGTTATCTGGTGCACAGTTATTCATCACAGCAGTAATGAAGGGATATGATTGTTTTGATAGATTTTCAGATTTGATTAAAAACCTGATGACCCCCATTAACCTCCGACACTGAGGGTCATTCATTTAAAACGGGACCTCTTAATACTACTGTTACATTTAATCCTACTTTTACAACAACTTTAGATCATAAACTAAAGTCAATCAAACAGCATGTTTACGTTTCGTTGCGTAACAATGAAAAAGCCCTAGAACTGTGTAGTTTTCTGTTTTCTAACTAACGTCACTTACTTTTGTCACTATTCTTATATTTTTTTGTTGTCATCCATCAATCCCAATTTTTTTTGTTTAGAAAATGCATTTTCTTATCACCAGATCTAATAAATTATGAAGTTTGTTAGTCAATTACAGCATTAACAGACATCGTACTATTTATTGATCTGATAGATTTTAGATAAATTTGAAATGATATCACTTGTTTCATTCTTTACTTTCACATTATTCCTTTCATTATGTGTATTTATTTACTTATTTTTTACATGGTTGCAGTGCGTTGCACCATGTGATATCCTCTTGCTGTGATTGATCTTTGTTTTCACGTTAAAGAAATCATTATTGGCACAGATCTTTTACAATGAGAGTATATACAAAATCTATTTAATTGGAATGAAAAATCACATAACCTGAGAGTAATAGGAGACTTTAAATTGCCCAAAGTGAGAACCACTAAAAAAAGCTTTTGCATGTCTGTACATGGTGTGAAACTCTGAAATAGTCTGGACAAATCCTAAAAGCAATATCAAAATGTAAATGCATTCAAACTAAATTATAAACATCTGATCTAGTCACAGTATATGAAATGACTAATGTAATTATATCACTGTCCTCTGTAAAGCTAGCTCTTTTGGAGTATATTCTTTTTTTGTGTGTGTTTTTCTTTTTGTTTTTCCCTTACCGTAGAACTTGCTTTTCTCTTACTACTGCTTCCTATTATGTTGGTATTAGTAACCAGGTCCGTATCCTTTCATTTAATTGTCTTAAGGTTGAAATAATATAAAATGAATTAATTATTGTAAATATGTATCATATGAGCAATGGGGTGGGGTTAAATAAGTTTTCTTCTCCCCACTCCTTCTTGGACATTAGAAACTTTGATTTGTGCACTTGTTATACCTTGTTATGACTCCTATTGAATTGCTGAACAGAAGAATGCTAATTCAAAAATATGCTACCCTGTCCAAGGTAAATAATGAAAAAAAAAAAAAAAAAAAAAAGTATTTATCATCGCGTTTTGAAATGTGTGATTCTTGTCCCTCTTTGTTGCCGTAGCTTTATGTAAACACGGAAGTTGGTTATCAATTCTCCTCATGGCATAGCTTATATAATTTAATAATCTTACTGCGGTCAAAAGTAATTTATTAAAAAGAGAAAAAATACTACTTTGACATGCATGAGAGTCTCGAGTTGTTATTTTTCTCGATCAAAAATAGAGCTATGTTTAACTACTACCTACTTACGATAGCTATGCTACGTAGCTAATTGGTTTTGATTTTTTTAAGTAATGGCAGAAAGAAAGGAGAAAACGTTTCAATTTGTAATTGTGGGTGGTGGAATATCGGGTGTGACTTGTGCCGAACAGGTGAAAATTATTATTTTTTTCTACCAAATACGTATGACTGAAATTGCATCACAAGCATCTTTAAACATCTGTATTTTATTCACATTTCCTTCCAGTTGTCATCTCAGATACCATCTGCAGACTTAGCTCTGATAACTGCTGGTCCTCAAATAAAGGCAGTGATCAATTACAAACAGGTATTTGGAAAATGCTTATTTAAAGCCATCTGAACACTTGTTACTTTTCACTATGTATTACTGGACACTGTTGTTGGTTGTTTTGTTTTTTTATATAAAGGTTTCTAGAACTCTGGAGGAGTTTAATGTAGAGGATCAGCCAGCCAGTGTCCTGGAGGAGAAATGTCCAAATCTTACTATTATACACTCTGCAGTGAAATCACTTCATACAAAGTCACATGTAAGCAGCTACACGTCATCAGTAGTTAAACTAACAGCTTTATCTGCTTACTATCATTTTTCTTAGTATCTTGCACTGCCACCTTGTGGACATTATTTAGAAAAAAAATAGAATAATCTTTTTTTTTTTTAAAAAAAGTTGTATTCTACAGCCACAAAAAAGATTGACAGTTCCTATTTATTCTGCTTCACTGACAGACACTGCAAACTGAAGATGGACGATATTTTGGATATGAAAAGTTGTGCATCTGCAGTGGTGGCAAGCCAAAGCTACTAACCCAGGATAACCCGTATGTGTTGGGTATACGGGACACAGACAGTGCCCAGGTATAAACAAAAAACTGAAATAACAGACTATTGTTTAATATTTTCATAAGTACCGAATGATAGGTTGATTGGCTGCTACAAAATTACCCATTAATTGTGTGTCTGTGTGTGTGCGTGCGTGCGTTGTGGTTGTCTGTATGTGCGACCATGGAACAGACTGGCAACCTGTTAGAGTTATACCCTGCCTCTCACCTGAAACCAGCTATGTTTTAGGGTACAATTCTAACAGGTCGCCAGCCTGGTATCCGGTATACACATGACCCATTTGGAATAAGCGGAAGACGAAACAAAACCCACTGATAGACAACTTACTGTTAATTTATACCATCATTTGTTGTAATGGTTCAATCTTTCTTATGTGGGTTTTTCAGGAATTTCAGAAGCGGTTATCTGAAGCAAAGAGAATTGTTGTTGTTGGAAACGGAGGAATTGCCCTGGAATTAGTGTAAGTATTAAAAAAATTAAAATTTCAATCTGGAAAAAAAGACCTAAAATCAAACTACAATAGCTATCAGTGTACAGAAGATGAGCTGCATTCTACCAGCAGTAACAATAATTTCTTGTTTTCTATTGACCTTTATTTAAAAACACAATTTGTTAATTATTGTCTGCATAATTGACAATTATCTTCATTGCGGGTTGGAAATGGAAACACTTGAGGCCGCCAGACTAAAAAATGGACCACCCACTGCAGGTGAGAGCAGCATCTCACATGAGCTGACTGAGAGCTAAGATGATCTAGACGGGGAGGTTAGGATTCGTATTGTGCCAGCTACAGCTGAAGTTTAGCTTTAGCAGCAGGGAGCTGTTCATGTTTTTATTGTTCCGTAGCCATCTGTACTTTTCTGGGATTTCCATTTAATTACCAAATTGTTGGTTTAGTTACTGCTTATTTAACATTTTTTGTCACTGACATAAAAACTGCTTTTTTTTAAGCTAGCCATTTTTTTTTCAACGGCTAGCTCACCGTTGGCTTGTTTTCCTGGTCATGGAGTCATCCTGCTTTGTTTGCGTGCACGACCAGCTGCTAGCTCTCGGAACCAGATCCACCACAGCTGGAGAGTCGGTGCAGTCCTGACATAAGTGAGAAGGAGACGATTTGAAAGGAGGCGCTTTGAGCCCAGTGTTTCTGCGGTTGTCATGGGTAACATCCGGTCGCTCGCTGGCAAAATGGAGCTACTGGGGACGCTCGCTCTGACCCAACGGTAATGTGGAGGGGCCACTTTGGTGTGCTTCATTGAAGCTCGACTTCGTGGACTCATTATGGACTGGTTTTTCAACTGACCAGATGCCAGATTTCACAACATGTAAGCGAACTGGGAAGTCATTGTGTTGTTTGCACTGCAGCATCAAATTTCCCTTCGGAGATTAATGAAGTATTTTCAATTCAAAAAGTGAAATGCCATTAAAATAGAAGGAACTAACAAAAAGGGAAGCAAATACTTAAGTAAAGCAGTTAAATGCATAGCTCAAATTTTTGTACATCAACAATCACCATACATCAATTTATTAAAGTAGCTTTTAGCATTTATTAGGTCAAACTAATTTTTTATAAAGAATGAAACTTTGTCAAAACAATGACATCACGTTTATAAAGCCAGAAGACAGATGGTGCGCCTAATCAAAATATCACAAATATCATGACTAGAAAACACTTGTACAAACGTAGGTGGTTGGCGTTCAAGAGGCTTTCCTCTGTTCATTCGAATCAGACCAAACCGGGACCTCAATCCTTAGGTATTTTTTGTACTGTTTTTGTACCTTTACAGCCTTAGTAAAGGCGGTTACACATGTGCATTTTCTGTCTACTTGCTTTTCTTTTAGATATGAAGTGGAGGGCTGTGAAGTGATTTGGGCAGTGAAGGACAATGCCATTGGAAATGCCTTTTTTGATCCTGGAGCAGCGCAGTTCCTCATCCCATCACTTGAGGCCAACAAATCACATGTGGCTGCTCCCTGCAAGAGACCTCGCTACACCACAGAAGAACCAGCATCTGCAGCTGCGCAAACTTTCACAGCAGGTCTTTGTTTTGTCTTGGAGGGAGCTGTTTATACAACATTACCTTCTTTTTTAATTGAATTGAAAATAATTTATTGATCTCCTAAAGAAAATTTGAGTGCTACAGTTCAGACAGAAAAACCAAGAAGAACCTATAACTACCTTCAGACAAGTAGTTACAGATTAGATGATGAAAGGTTAAAGAGTTCGATGGAATACAGCAGAAATGATTTTCTGTACCATTACTTTGAGTAGTAGGGCTGCAGGGGTCTGTTACTGAAGCTGCTGTTCAGAAGGGCTGAAGAGGTTAGGAATTTTAGAGGTTTCTGTACCTTTAGTAGTCATTTAAATAGACGTATTGTTTATTCCCAGGCAAACATTCACAAGGGCGCAGATCTGATGCTATGAAACCAGGTAGTGCTCTTGGTCCAGACTGGCATGAGGGAATAACTCTTCGAGGAGCAGAACAAGTAAGTGAAGATGTTTTACCAAAAGCCCTAAAGTCAGCCTGAGTGCTGAGTATTAGTGTGAAAAAAAGGCGAAAGTAATGTTCTAAAAAGTTGCTGGTGTGTTCAGGTGACCCGCAGAGTTATAGTGGAGTATCAGTGTGAGGTGGAAAAGATCTTCACCTCTCGGGAGCAGCTTCATTCCCAACAACAAACACTAAAACCTGAGAGTGGTGAGAACTCGATTTGCCACTTTGACCGTTCATCTGATTTTTCTTTTTTCCTCACTCATCCTGCTTTTCTTGTTTCTCAGAAGAATCTTGGCCGGTTTATATCCAGTTGACCAATGGCAAGACATTCGGCTGTGATTTTATTGTTAGCGCCACCGGTGTCGTGCCAAACACGGAACCTTTTCTCCATGGTAACACTGTAAGAGAACTCAAGATACAAAGTGGAATAAAAGTAAACTCTGCTAGGGTTTAAGTGCTCTTAATAGTTTGGACGTTTCAGGGGACATAAGTGCTACTACTTGTGTTTTATTATAAATCTGAAAAGCTTGCATTAAGCTGTAGGATTTCTTTAATCTCTCAGAGCTGTGTCCTATACATTTTACTCCATATAAGCTTACTAAAACTGTTTTAACATTTACATATTTGTACTTCAATGGCAAGTTATTGCATGCTCATTTGAATAGCCATTTTACTCTAAATAACTTAACCATTGACTTTATTTTTTTATTATCACTTTGTTATGTTTTCATTTTCTCTGTCTTATCTATATTTTATTGTTTTTTTATTGCATTTATCTTTTTTTATCTAGTTTGCATTGGCAGAAGATGGTGGACTCAAAGTAGATGATCACATGATGACATCAGAACTGGGTGTGTATGCAGCAGGAGATGTGTGCACTGCATGCTGGGAACACAGCCGACTATGGCAGCAGGTAAAGTGTTCAAACAGGTAGACAGGGATAGTCAAATTTGTGGTAATGTTTTAGTCGAGAAATTAATTTTTTCTCCTGTTTAATCAAGACAATTAGGATTGAGAAAGTTATTTCACGGCAATAAAACAGAATGTTAATCTGAGCGGCTTCTGTTGTATCTGACATGTGTCCTCGGCCATCCGTCCGATCCTTGAAGAAGTCGTGGATACGGCAACTAACAAGGACAGGGACTGGTTTTCCAGACCAGGCTTTTATTGTTAGAAGTCTGTACACACACACACTGGGTCAGCCTGTCCGCCTGATATTGAAGCAATATACCACACTTCCTGACCCCTATTGTGAGACACAGAAACTATTTAGTGTGGGGTTAATTTATGACAAAGTGCAATAAGAAGTCTTGTACAAATAAAATCGCCTCCCACTGCCCCAAAACAAACAGAAAGTTTATCTTCAGGATTCCAAAATACTTTTATGTTGATTTAGAAAGAAGTGGTGATGCTGGATTAAAATGATTAGGAGGCAAATTAATCTAAATGAAAACTGGTTGTATTTCATCATCAAGTATTTTTAATCCAAATGGCTTATTTTGTTTGTTTGATGGACAGATGCGTTTGTGGACACAGGCTCGTCAGATGGGTTGGTATGCAGGCCGTTGCATGGCAGCTGATGTCCTCTCAGAGCAAATTGAACTGGACTTCTGTTTCGAATTGTTCTCACATGTAACCAAGTTCTTCAACTACAAGGTGAGCAGTGTGTTCCTGCTGTTTAAGAATAAAGTTAAATTGTAACTGAATGTGTTAACAATCAGCTATGAGCTGACTTGTTTTCATAGTCGGGACTTGTCAAGGTCAGTTCTCAGCTGCATTCTGTTTCTGCACACTCCACAGGTGGTTTTGTTGGGAAAGTTTAACGCACAGGGGTTGGGTGCCAACCATGAGCTGCTGGTACGCTGCACGAAAGGCCACGAGTATGTTAAGGTAAAATGTGATGTGAACATTCACACATTAATATTCAATTTGGAGAATCTGCTGCATATGTGCATATTTAATCTTATAGATACAAAGTTTTCTCAGTAGATACTTAAGATTCAAACTCTTTTTCTAAGGTTTTGAATGCAGTCAAAGGTTTGACACAAGTATGACTTCAAATACAAAATTTGTGTCCAAGTTTTTAAATTGTATTTTCTTTCTGTCTAAATTTACAGGTGGTGCTCAGTGAAGGGAGAATGGTGGGAGCAGTGCTGATTGGTGAAACAGATCTAGAAGAGACTTTTGAAAACTTGATCCTCAACCAGATGGATTTGACGGCATACGGAGAGGAGCTCCTTAACCCTGACATTGATATAGAGGATTACTTTGACTAAGTTTTCCTGTAGTTTTGACAGTTTGAACTATCACCACACCAGGGAAAAAGATTATGATAAAAATAATTTATTTTAACTATAAAATAAAATATTTTACATTGACACCTACCTTTTTGTGGGTGATTGTTTATCAAATTATTTTATAGGTTTTTTTAATTTGCTCAACACTTTTAAGCTGAAGTTAAGACCAATCAAAAAGCAACATTCCCAACAGCTTCCCAACAGCTTCACACGAACAAAAAGACTCCCTACATTTAAGCTCAGATTAATAGGAATGAAACTGGAGTTTCACTCTTTTTGTCCTAAAGTACTAGATGTCGAGAAAATACAAAACCTGTCATTACCCAAAGAACATCACAACAGCATGTTGCTAGACACATAATGCTTCAGGTACACTCACGTTCAGAGAAAAGCTTTGAACAGAGTGGAACAAAGTTAACCTCTTAGTATAACTATAACTTTTGAACATAACTTATATACAGTATGTAGTAGTCTTTATATACCTACTATATCACAGGTAGGATTCCTGATAACTAGTAAGAAATGTGAAAGATTTGCTTCACTTTGAATACGCGACATTAAAGTCATGTGACTCAAAATAGATCAGTGTACATATGTATTTAACTCTAGATCTGTTCCGTTGTCTTCCGCTTATCTGGGGCTGGGTCACAAAGCAACCGCCTCTCACCCCATATACATCCCGCAGGCCCCCAGAAGGATCCAGGGCATTCCCCAGATGGATATGAGGCAATTTCTACAGTGAGTCCTGGGTATACCTCTGGGTGTCCTCCCTGTGGGACATCCCCGAAACACCTCACCAGCTAGGCGCCCGGGAGGCATCCTAAGCAGATGCCTGAACCACCCCATCTGGCTTTTCTTGACGTGGAGGAGCAACACCTCTACTCCGAGTTCCTCCTGAATGGCAGAGGTCATCACTCTTATCTCCGAGTGACACCCTAACCACTCTGTGGAGGAAGCTCATTTCGGCAGTTTGTATTCAGATCATTAAGAAAAATCTAAACATAATTGGGTCAATTAGTTTTCTAGGTTATCATTCAATATTTCTTAAAATTAATAATTCTTTTCCAGCAAAACAAATGTGATTTTGTACTTGAAAACTCTTTCTTCCTCTTGATCTACCCTACAGCTCATGTTTTATGGCTTTGTATTTTCTAGGTCAGTGACTCGCCATCGACAACAAAAAAAAAACTTTCTATAATCCTTTAGATTCCACTGTTGACTGAGAAAAGCAGGCTTAGCAACCATTGTTCCTGCTCATTGGGAAGGATAGAAAATTACAAAAAGAAAATCCTCCTAAATAGGAACTGGTTAAATGATTGGATGAGGTAGTTTTCCTAGGTGTAAAGTGTGTGGATGATGTGTGCAGTTGTTTACAAGATGAGTCAACAGTGTCACATGTTTTCTGATAAAGTTAAAATTGAGCTGATAGCATGAGGACAGTGAAGTGTAACGCAGTAAATACTGACAATGTTACCTGGCAACCAAACAAGCAGATTCCATGCCACTGTAGAGTAGATTTGCTTCATTTTTTTAAAATTGTAAATCTAAATGGATTTGGATTCACAGCTGAGATCTCTCATAAAAACGGCTTCAAAAATACATGGAAATGTCACTTCCCTCTTCAAATGTTCATCTTTCAGTTGTACAAAGAAATCCCAGTCACTATAGTACTTATTTTGAATTGAAATAAACTTGTGAATGAGATTTTCTAAGATCTGTTAACTTTTATTTTAGAATAGATTTAGTCAATGCCTGTCAAATCATGTTAACTAGGAGAGATCGGAATGCGACATCTCAAAAGATCTGACTCATGGATAACTATTAAATTGTATCAATTAGGCGCTGAATGATTAAGATAAGGTTTTGGACGAAGGTGAACTCAAATCAAGCTGAACTTGAGACAAAAATTTCCATAAAAAAAAAAATGTTATGTAACATGTGATGCAAGCAAGATGCAGTTTAAATGTATAGGTACCCAAACATGACATAACATGTACGTGTTTTAACATTTCCCCTGAACTCTAAACCCGAATACAAGTAAATTAACATCCAATCAGATTAAAATAAAATTCAATTTAATTCCAATCGATTCATTTTTTGGTCACACAAAATTCATTCATAGATTGCGGATGTGACGTATTTTCTGATTTGCGCTCGTTTTGTACACCTTGGACAACAAGTATTTTTCTACATGGTGTATTTGAGTTGTTCAATACTAATTTAAACAAATCAAAGATAATCAATCAATACTTTTTAACTGTTAAGCTACTTTAGTGTTTTTGAATGTGTTTTAAAAATATGTTACATAGGTAAGCACCTCCGACGGTTTACGCTGATATACTAATCAAACGCTCTGAATGAGTCATTTGACCGCCATGGCTTTTTTTTTTTATGGGTGGGATTTTTTGAGAGGCGTTGCCCGCAACCTACGCACAAGGATAATACATATCCGTACTAGTTCCTCGCTCATTTTCATACGTTGCGCACTTTGCAGCTAAGCTTTGCGTTTCTTTTGCTACTGCACGGAATCACAAGAGATATTTGTAACTATGGCTAATTATATTCATGTCCCAGACGAGGCTCCCTCTGTGCCGAAAATAGATGTGACAGTTGAGGAAAGTGACTGCAGAACCGGCGCATTGCGGCTAATGAAGGAGCTCAGACCCAACTGGAAACCTTCCGAGGTTAAAATCAAGGTATATACCATTCTTCTTAAATTAATATTGATATAAAATGTTTCATGTGTCTGCTATTATTATAATAAATGGCTAAAAGGGCGTACGAGACGTTAGCTTGAAAAGGTCTTTAGGGAAATCTCGCGAGAAAAGAGGGTTTAATTTGATTGCAGTAGTTGACGTCAAACTACGTCGTTATATCAGAGAATCATTAAATCACCTATTAGATTTTAATTGAAATCAAACTGGAACTGTTTGCCCGTGGGAATTGAGATTAAATCCCATGAGTTAATCCACTTATTTAATAATTCAAACAGAACCAGAGTTGGGGTTTTTTTATCTAAAAATTGAAACAGCACGTTAGTATCTTCCTGTTCTCGGGATTTACCTCATTCAGGAAACTTCTGGAAAAAAAGATAAATAGCTAACATAACATGTCTTCTAAGTATTTGCATGACTCACCTAATCTAATCCTCTAAAGCTGTAGATCTAGTTATTAAAGTCAACCAGGTTTTGCCACATTCAGGTATCATTACAGATTAACTCTGCTTGACATAGGCTGCATCCCAGGCCTTGAAACAGCCCAGATGGTGATCTTTTTCTTTGTAGTAATAAAACCAGGAGGTGTGGCCCTGCTCTGTAAATACAACCAGGATGCTAACTGGTCACATGCCTTGCTGCCTTTGCTTGTATTCCTCATAGTGGGAACTCAGCAAATGCCACTCATTGCTTCCCAGTACAAAATAAAATTCCTGACAGTCTTGTCATTCCCAGTCAATCCCAGATAGAGTCAACAATCAGGTCTGGTATGTTGGCACCCCACCCTTTCACCAAATTGTTTTGGGCTACATTAGAGAAAACAGGTGGGAAGTCTCACTTTTGTTACTAGTTCATGGAATCTACTTCCCAAATATTTCTGCTGGTCAAATAATACCTCTGCTTAAGTCTTATCGATACCAGGAAAAGTTTCTAGACGCAACAATTCAATGTATCGTCTAATGTCAGGTATTGAATTTATAATCTTCTCCTGAGATAAGTCAAATACATGTTTTTGTAGACTGCATCTCACGCACATGGAGTTTGCTCACCTGTTAACTTTGTTTTTCTTGTGTTTTCAGTTTTTCACAGATGGAATCACCAATAAACTACTCGGCTGCTACGTTGGTACAGTCTTGCAGGACGTGGTGCTGGTTCGTATTTACGGCAACAAAACAGAACTGCTGGTAGATCGAGAGAATGAGGTGAAAAGTTTCCGAGTGCTACAAGCCCACCGCTGTGCTCCACGCCTTTATTGTACCTTCAACAATGGCCTCTGCTATGAGTTTCTGCAAGGGACTGCTCTTGAGCCTGAGCACATTCGCAGCTTGTCTGTGTTCAGGTAAAGACCCAAAACCTCCTCAAAAATCAAGTGTTTCAGTTATCAATTCCTATCTATCATCTTGTGACTAGATTTGCATGAATCACACACCTTCGAATCAGATGAGAACGTTTTTATTTCACCAGTCAAAAAATGCGTAGGAATTTTTTATGTATGTTTTGTGTTTGCTGCATTTAATAATCTACAGACAAGTTATGCTGCTTCTTTTCTGATTTCATCAATTGTTATAGCTTTAAAATACATGCAGTTTGGAAAATCTAATCTACACTTTTTTGTATATTTGGTAGTTAAAAATAAAATTATTGTACTGTTTTTTTTTTTTTTTTGTTCCCTTGAAAGGCTTATTGCCAGACAGTTGGCCAAGTACCATGCCATCCATGCCCATAACGGCTGGATACCACAGTCGGACCTGTGGCTGAAGATGGGGAAGTACTTTGCCCTTGTTTCTCAGCACTTTAAGGAGCCACAGCGGAATGATAGGTGAGCTGTTACACAACAGAAAAGTTTTCCAAATTCTGTAACGTTTGATTCTGACCTTGTGATACCAAGTTGCAAACTATTTAAGCAAATTCAAGTTCAAAGTCCAGTAGTGTTATTTTTTCTTTTGTTACAGTTCATTAACTTTCTTTAGAAGACCTTTCAGGAACTTTTCTTTGGTGTAAACACAGTGACATTAGTCGCCTTCTTCTGGCCTTCCAGGTTTTCTTAAAAATTGCTTTTGATCTAAAAGTGGCCTCAAAAGAAAAGTCTTAAAAAAAAACATGTCAAGCAATGCGTGCCTGACTGATAGCAGTGGGTTTGGATGTTAACAGCATCTGTTTTTGGGAAAGTGGCTGTAGAAAATAAATGAATGCACTCATTTTAATGTTAAAGAACATATCTTACATTATTATGAGGCTCTTGCACACAGACCTCGACGTATTGATCTGCAGAATTCTTGACTGCAGCGGTTGTAATGCTCCAGCTAGTGATCTCGCATGAAGTTTCATACCATACCATGGCTCTGATTAAACCTTTTGATAAAGATTTAACTACTGTTTAACACACAAAATCAGTCAGTCAGTGAGCAAAACTAGAATGAATTAATACAGAAAGCATTATGTCAGATTATGAGGGGAAAAAAAAAAGATTTTAAGTGCACCTTGTGGTTTTTTGGGAGAGGCGTTGGCTCAGTGGTAGAGTGTTTGTCCTTGGAATGGGACAAGCCGCTTCAAATCCTAAACCCCTAGTTGCTCCCACCATTGGTGCCATTGTGTGGCTGCCTGCTGCGGTGCAATGTAGCGTACTAATTTCCCCATTGTGGGACTAATAAAAGAATTCTTCTGAAAAGTATGATGTGTTGTTTTGTTTTTTGTGACAAAGACTTCAAAGGAAAATTGATGAAAACTTGCTTAGTATTTAAAATGATATTCCACCAAACGGCTTAAACTCAAAATTTTAAAACAGAGTGTCATCCTGATAACGTGAAGATTTGGATCTTTCGAGGATTAAAACATTTTGTCTTGTTACCACTTCTAAATGTGTCAGTTTGGTACATTGTGGTTTAGATAAGTATTTGTTTTACAAAGAATGACTCACTTTCTTCTGCATATTTTTAGTCTCATGCGTAACTGGTTTACCTTGTAATTCAGAGAGTGGATATTGACCAGAAGAAGGTTGAGTCTGCAGCTATGCCTGCACATCTACCAGCTTTCCACACTTTTGTCTACAAATTCTACATTTCCTAAATCATTCTTCACGATGCAGATTGCAGTTTTTGTGAAATTTAAACAACCAAACAATCCTTCGATAGTCCGCTACATTGGCAACAAGCTCCAGTAAAACCCTGTAAGAATTATATGCCAATATAAACTTGTGTGACCAGTTGTAGTAAATTTTAAAGTAATAACAGTAATCTGTGTGGACTTGAGATGATGTCTAACCAGTGGGGGTTGTTTCAAATTAAAAAATATACATTTTTTTTTTTCTTCTAGGTTGAGTCTGGAAGTTCCCAGCCCACAGTGTCTCCGAAAAGAGCTGATGTGGCTCCAGCAGAGCTTGTCTTTGCTGGGTTCTCCTGTTGTACTCTGCCACAACGATCTCCTCTGCAAAAACATAATCTACAACAAGAGGGAGGGTGAGTATGTCTGCATGAGTTAAGTGAAATTTTTTTCTGTGTGAATCTGTTGAACGGCATCTTCTGCGTGAGCGAGACACTCCTGTACACTTCGATCCTTCAGCTGCAGTCACATGCTTCACTTTTTTGCCAGTGCTTGTGTTAGGTCGCCAGAGCAGAATTAGAACAGTCAGACAAGACAAACAAAATACTCAAATATAAATCTGTAGTAATCCTCTTTTTTTATTTCTTTAAAACTGGATTTGGCAGATTTTTGTTTGAAAATTGGCTTTTAAACTAATTCAATGGAGTTGATTGTCCTCCCAAAATCTCTCTGATCTGTTCTATTTCTGACCAATTCAGATGTTTTTTTTATATATTTGTTCTCTACTGAAGTTAGGAGAGAAATTCATTACATCAGTTCATACGCAACATCTCAATTTTATTATCAGCTCATAAAATTAAGTCGGTTTTGATTTTATTTTCCTGTTGTTTTTTTTAACGGGTGGGTGAAGGGTGTGTATGAAAACAGCAACTGACTTGTTTCAAGGGAATGTTTCTGCTTTAATAATAAATGTGTCATAAAGCTTCAAGGCTAACAAATAATCAAATCAACTTTTAACTTGTGGGTGGATTTGTTTTATTGTAGAAGACCTGCTCCTCTCCTCATCAGTTTGTGTTGGGGGTAGTCTATTCTCACAGCTCCTTGTCTAGCCTTTCTCCCCTAGGAATGACAAGCGGAGGCTGTGTCCCCCTGCGCCGCACTGAATGGAGACAAACCTCATGCACAGGCGGCTCTGAGGGCGCATGCACACTCTGCCTACTCCTCACACTAATCGGGATGAGTTTTTGGCAGCACTAGGACCTCACTTACTTGCCCGCTATGCTTTTAACGCTACCCAGCAACCAGATACCCGTCAGGTTATTTCCAAAGCTTCTTGTTTTTTTTTTTTTTTTTTTTTTTTTTTTTTTTTTACGCGATTATCACGGTCAACCTCGGCTGGTCCCAGCTGAGACCAGTTGAATAAGTTAAACATTAACATACTTCCTTCTGCATTTCTTAGCAATGCAAAATGAACATTTTTCTTTATCTAATTTGTCATCCACAGTATCATGCTAAATTTTTCATCCAAGTTGTTCTAACTTCTAAACTGCTGATCGTGCAGATTCTCTGGTCATGACTTGGCCCACATTTAAATATCTGTACAAATGAGCCATGTTTATCATTCAAACTCACAGAACCAGGTTGTACATGTCATTTACCAAAAACTAAATGGCTCTAATATCATGTTCTGTTCTTATTTTGATCAAAAATCAAAACAAATGTTTTCAACTGGTCTCAGCTCTTATCAAAATAAAATTACACACAGATTATTCATTTCGACTCCGATCTACCTTCACATTAGATCAGACTCTTTCAGATGAAAGACTTTGCTGCGGTCACATGAAATGCCGCTGATGTGACATTTGCAACCTTTTGTTGAGCTGGTAAGAAAAATTTAAAAGTAGCTTGAATGTCATTTCCTGTTTTTTTTTGTTTTTTTTTTTCTTGTTATTTTTTTCTCAGCTGTAGTAGCTGAATTCAAACTGCCAGTCTGCTCAATGCGACAAGCAAACTTAACCACTTCCTTCATGAAAAAGCATAAAAAGAGGAGGTGGCATTAGTTTGTTTCTATTTCTTTAATTCATTCCCAAGTTTCTCATCTCTGAATTGTTATGTCTTTCAACTACGGAAAGTGTGTGAATGTCTGGGAGGGAGGTGGGAATTTTTGACAGCAGGGCATTATTATTATTATTTTTCTTTTTTCTTTTTTTTTACAAAACTGCGTGTGAGAGACTAGATAAATGACTAAACATGTCAATGAGCGAGCGTGCGAGCATGTGTGAAAGATGTTTGCCCAAACCTTTTCATCTGCTGCACAGGGGGGCTATAGCCACTGCCTGGAGGTGTTCAGTTGTGTCCCGCTAGGACCTACACGCCGGCTGGTAACCCACCTCAAAGTGTCTTTCTCTATAGTTCCAGCACCAACTCCAAAACAAATTTTTCCATATGACAGGGCAAAAAAGTTCACAAAGATTTAAAAAATAAAAAACCAAACATTTAAAGTAATTGGATTAATTTTATCCCCAAAGTAAAATACATATTTTATTTGTGAATGTTTGTGTAGCAGCGGGCTTGTGTAAGTAAGGGTTTGGATTTTGAGAAAAGAAAATCTCCTCATGACTACTTCCCCCCTTTTGTTTGTTGTTGATGCAAACATCTGCTTTCCAGTGACCGCGCTGAGTCAGCCATACAGGTTTTTTAAAATAATTTTCTGCTGAAAAGTGAAATTTTAATGCAGACAAACAACTATTACATAAATAATTTGACACTTAGCAAAAACTGCAAATTGCTTGTAATGTAAAAATAAAGTTGTCACTTTTTTATATATAAATGTATTCTTGTACGAGATTAAATAATGTTATTTAAAGTTTCAGATCAAATTTGTATTTCTGCCTGAGCTGGTCACTGGATTTTTCTAAAATCTCTTGTCTCTGCGTTTTTGTAACCTTCAACCATCTTTAAAAGTCAGCTCTTCTTCCCACATTTTAACACATTCTTAGATTTTATTTTGACACTAACCAATTTCTGTTTCATTCTTTGCATGAATCCGAAACAAATCCCCATGAAAAAAAACAACAAACCTTCAGCCATTTGCACGTTTTCTTCTCCACATGGTGCATCATGAATAAAATGTTTCCATCTGTAGAGAATCACAGTGTCTTGTTCTACATGTCGATAGGTTAAAGGTGAAAAAACTGATAACTCAGTTTAAGATGTAAGTGACAAGTTCAATCAATCAAGAAAATTTGCTTATTCACTTAAGTTTTAGACTCTTTATACTTTAAAGTGTAAGAATTTGGTATCTTTTCATTTTGAGTGAATTAACTATTCACCCAATGTTCTGCTTTTGAGAAATTAAAATAGATCTCCAAAATATTCTTGTCTTGATTTTCATTCCTATGTCAACTCAAAATGCAAACTCTTACTCCTTGCCCCTACAATTGAATAAATCAGTAGTCATCCTATCTAAACACAAAAACAAACACAGGGTGTGAAATACAAACCCTAATATTCTGAGTTATCTAAGGGAAATTCTGTATAATCATCACATCAGTTTGTGATACATCTGTCTAAACAATTTTTCTTTTGTTTTCAGGCACTGTAAAGTTCATTGACTACGAGTATGCTGGGTACAATTACCAGGCCTATGACATTGGGAATCATTTCAATGAGTTTGCTGGTGAGGACATTTTGTAAACTTGACTCCATTTCCATCTGTTTGCTGCTTACGGCTGCGTTTTGACTTGTTCTTCTATTCCAGGGTTGAATGAAGTGGATTATAATCACTACCCAGATCGGAACTTTCAACTCATGTGGCTTCGATCCTACCTGGAGGCCTATAAGGAGCATAAAGGACACTCAGGTCCTGTCACTGACAAAGAAGTGGAGGTTTTATATGTCCAGGTCAACAAATTTGCTCTCGTAAGTATGCATACAAATCTAAACATTTTAATGGGAAACACTAGTCGGTGTTTGCTTGAACTACCTGTTCATGATGTAAGAGGAGATGTTTGTAAAGAAGAATAAAAAGTGTCTTATTACCAGCTGATGCTGCGTTTGTGTTTGTTTAAGTAACTGGCAATAATTTACCCCTAATCCTCAGTAATATCTACTTTTTTTTCTGTGTCTATTTAGGCTTCTCATTTCTTCTGGGGTCTCTGGGCTCTGATTCAGGCCAAATTCTCCACTATTGACTTTGACTTTGTTGGGTAAGTTCTTGAAAGGAATAAAATTAATAATGATCCGCAGTTTATTTAATATATTCTCATCACTTACTTTCTATTCCTCCGCCCCTCCTTTAGGTATGCAATCTTGCGTTTCAACCAATACTTTAAGATGAAACCCGAAGCTGCCGAGCTCAACTTCCCCGAATAAAGTCGCCTGCTTGCTCCTTTGCCACTTCCTCCTTCCTCCTCTTTGTTTTCTCCCAAGCTGCCCTACCGCCCATCATTTGATGATTGCAGAGGGCCCCCTAGAGGTTTGTGTTAAGACGAGCCAGGCATGAGTTGTTTTTAGACCGCACAATTTCTCTCTGTCCTTTTTTTTCAAATTAAGACCAAATAAACTTGTTCAGCTCATTTGCTGAGCTGTCCAGGAAAAATCAGCGTGAAAACGATTGTGTTGGACAGAAACTAAAACATCCTTTTTAAATGTGAAGCCTGAATGGCATTAGATCTGCAAACTGTATTTAAATCACTAAAATAAAAAAGCTCAAAGTGTAACTTAGGGAGCAAAGGTCACCCAAACACTAATGTGAGTGCTGGGATTTTTTTTTTTTTCTCTGAGATGCATATTTTAAGGGGAAAAGCCACTAACAGGTTAACGAAAAGACCAAATTTTTGTGCGAGAATAAATACAAAGGCTGCTTTGTTAGCTGAGATGGAAAAACACAAACAATTGCTCACATGTAGCGACCAGGGCACTGCTGACATTAGTGGCCTTCCACATTGCTTCATGGTTGCTCACATTGTTTCCATGGGCGCCACCGGAGTAGCAAAGTAGTTGTTTTTTTGTTTTTTTTTAAACTTTTTGTAGTTGAAGTGAAGGATTTTTGTAGCAAAGGTTATGATAGTAGAAACACTGTTGGTGTTTTTTTTGTTTGTTTTTTTTTTTTCTACTACTGTAACTGCGCCCCTGAGATGGAAATCAACCGAAAGCCATTTGACTCAAGGGAAATACCGATTATCACCTATACAGACATTTGGCTTCAATCAAAACCAGGGGACAAGGATTTCTCTCTGAAATTTGGACATTCCAGATTTAGTTTACCACTCATAAGTTTGGGAATCTAATTCAAAGGAACTGTTATTAACAAGACCAAACTATTTTACTGTATAGATAACTCGTTCACAAGTTTGGAAATTATCTTTATGGTCACATAACACTGCAAATCAGGCTGTGTGAACCTCAGCCTGACTGTCTTTTAGTCTTTATACTGAAAACCTCTTACCAAAGAGGGATGTTTCAGACTTATTGAGCCTTTTCTTCCTTTGAATTACTGATTGTTGTAATGATGGTGTGGAAAACAGGTCATGTGGTTATAAACCGGCGTGATGATTAAAGTTTGTGTGTTCTAATCACAAATATGGAACTTAACCTTGACATAGAAAAATCACAGAAAACTGAATTCAACAAGTTTAAATAAGTTATCTATGAAACAAACACCAAAGTGCAGATACTAGTTTTTGTGATAATATAAGCCTTTTTATAGTGCAGCAAAACACTTTTTCTTCTTTTTGTTGGTGACAGTATTTAAATGAGTTTTTGGGAGGAGTTAAGATCATTTTAAACTAAACAAACTGGAAGTTATGAAACTGTAGTTTAACAGCTTGATTCAGAGAAATACTGGTCTACAGATTCCTATTTGGAGCATTTCTTTTTGTTACACATGTGCCTGTGAAAGCACTAGTTTTAACTCAAAGTAGTGACTTTTCAAAATGTAACTACGCATGTCTTAAATTTCAGAGGTGGAGTCATGTGTATTTGAAACATGAGGGCTGAAATAATGTGAATATTGGTTAGATGTACATGAGAACGTCATCAGTGTGCAATTCAGGCCCTAAGCACTTTCAGACAATTATCTCCAGTTATTTCTTCAATTTGATTTCTGTATCTTTTAAAGTAGTTCTTAAGTTTTTTGTTTTTTTTTTTTTTTTTTCTTGGAACCAAACTACAGTAGTCCTCTGTGTAAACATGACCATAAGTAGATTTATGAAGTGCTTTTATCTAATGTTTATTTTGTTTTTATCTTCATGATTGTCATTTCATATCTCTGGCCACTTCAACATCTGTTTATATGTATAGTATGCAAATGTAATATTACTCATGCTTGTTTTTTTGTGAATTAATGTACATAGGTTAAATTAGTTTTTTCTAAAATTTGAAAATGTAAATGGGCTTTAAAAAATAAAGACTATTTATATTCATTTGTGGCATTTTTGTCTGTTGGTTTTAAAAAGAAAAAAAATTATTTTTTTTTTCTTGAAATTTAAGTCTCGTTGCCTTTCAAACACAAAGATGTTATTTGCAATTTTAAAAACTTTTAGAGTGAATTTACATGAAAAAAAATCTCACCAATAGAGAAAATTATACTCAATAGAAAAAGCTAAATTATGAATAATGGCTAGTCTAAAATCAAGTTGATCAAATCATCAAATTTAAAACAATAAATGTCTATTTTTATAAAGCACCAATATGTAACGTTTTTATATTTTACTTTAAACATTTGAATTCGGAAATAAAAAATGCAATGAGTTTGAGTAATTATTTTACAAAACTTTGTTTTTTAAAAGTACTTTATAACTAATCCATCATTGTAAATATGGAATTATAATTTAATTTTACACATAAAGACAAAGAAAAGAGAGGAAACCTAGTTTTAATTTTGGAGACTGAACCAAAAATAACCACTAGATGGCGAAACAACCCAATAAAAAAAATCTGTACAAAATTGTTCAATCCAAAACGTAGCTGTGTTAATGACAAATTCATTTTTTATAAATAAAATAATTTGAATGCATCTTGATCTTGAAATAGATACTTATTTCTAAATTTTATTTAAATAGGATTATATTGTTATGTACTATTCTACTGGCTGGGTGCTCGTAGTGGAAAACTAATCATCTTCCCAAACATGGTCAAATGAAGAAGTCTACATGCAGGCAATTTAAAATCAAATTAATTGTCTTCTGTAATTTGTTATTTTCTCATCTAAAACTGTAATTTTTTTGGAATGTGAATGCATACACAGACTTTAGCTATGCCCATGTTCATGTTAAACCAAGAATTAAATTAGAGACAAATTCATGCCTCACACCCCAAAACTAAACAAATCATTTTGCACAATTCTCTAGAAGCAAATCAAGGCTGCTTTTCGTCTCCCTAATGGGAACACTGTCTTATACAGTCGAACAATTACAACAGTGCATTATCCAACTCGCTGACTGTAATTCAATTAACTTCCTCCCCCTGGCTTCATCCACCCAGATAATACACACATTAATTAACAACAGAATCCAATATCGCCTGTTCTGCGCCTCCACTTATTTTCATTTCCTATAAAAAGGTCATAGCAGCCACTTCCAACTGAAGACAATTAGTGTAAGTGTGTAGTAATGGATTACACTTGTATATCACCAGGGTCTCTAGTCTGTCACAGTTAGAGGAGGCAGAGGCCTGAGAGAAGAGAAGTGCTGACACAGCTGCCAAGAACATTATTCAGAGGTGTCATTTTCACATAACTCATAATGTGAAATTCCAATGGGATGAATGTTTTGTAACACAAGAAAATCTTGGTCTGTTCAACCAAAGTGACAAGAAGGTTTTCTTGCTCTGTTTGACTTCAGATTGTGTATTCAGAGCTCTATTGTGAGCACTGACAGGACCTAAATGTGGCACATGCCTTGCATCACCCTGACTCGGTCCAGTCCTTTTGAATTCTGTTGAACCAAAGATGACTCTGACATGTTTTAGCATGCAATAAATTGAATGATTCAGACAGCTGAGAAGACAAAAAACAATAGGTTTAAAAAGATGCCAAGAAAATCCGTAAGAAGGTAAACAAAAAAATACAGCAATTCTAGTTAAGCCTTACATCGAGTTGCCTGGAGCTAAATGTTGCAACATCTTTGGACTGGAACTGTTCTTTATCATTTTTGAAAATATTTTATCCTTTCTTCTGTTACAAGAATTAAAGAGACAACTGTCATAAGTACTTACCTTAAAGAGATTTGAAGTATATTTTTAAAAAGTGTGCAAGCAATCATATATTTAGGTTTGAGGTTCTCTGTAGACCAACCCCAAAAGAGAGGGCACCTATTGCTGGTTTCATCAGTAGATCTCATGTTTTTGGTTTTAGTTCAGCATATACTGTAATCTATCCTCAGAATGAAATGTCATTTCATATAGCAAGAAAAGTTACGCTTTTACAGTTCAACTGTCACCACAGCAACTAAACAGCACCTTCTCCTTTGACCCTCTGTCTTATGTCAAGCGAATATATATTTCTATTTTTACATTTTATTATTGGTAGATCACTTTGACTGTGATCATTTCTAATATGTAGTATGTGTGGGCACCCTGCTTTAGAGGATGATTATCAGTGAGAAAATATGTCAGATGAGGCAGATTTCAGTCGTTTATGGGTTTAACTGAGCCTCGCTGTATTCTTACTACATTAGGTACTTACAGTATATCCAATGAAATATCTTTACTACCTCATCAGGTGAGGTAGATGTGGAGGTGTGTCTATCTGCACCATCGTGTGTCAATTCAAGGATGTAATCATGATGCAGTGAGCTGAGAGGATACAAGTTTCATACAATTAACAGTAAAATAAATATCTCACCGTGCTTAAGCAAGCAATTAATCAGATATAAATAGAGTGAAGGAGCCCTTTGTGATTAACGAGGTGAGACTCGCTGCTAATTACTGTTTTCCTTTCCTCTGGTAATTGGGTCACTGCCTTAAACGTGGATGAGAGAAACTGGGCCCGACCCTACCCCCTTCTAAGCCTCACTCTTGTTCTATTTCCCACTCTGTTCATCTGTGACTGATATAAAATCCATGTACATGTTTAACATCTGTCAGAACCTGCTGGATGATTAGGTTAAATAGTTTACCCTTCTGATCAACTCTCGTGGTTAATCAGAGGTGGTTCTGTCATTCTCTTTGTTGTTGGAGCTGATTCTTTCTGTGAACTTTCAAGCTTTCACAAAACTTTTAATGTAAAGTGAAGCTTCTCGTACGGTGTAGAATGTAGCCATTAAAAAGAAACTAAAGTATTGAGTTTACTATAGCAATACTTTGCATCAAGAAGAAATTATTTGCATTAAGTTATTTGATATGAAAAGCAGCAAGGCCACACACTGGGATTAAAAGAGCACAAGTCCGAAGAACTCAAACCCTTCAGACATCAAAATCTGCTCTCTTGACCACAACCTGTGGATGAAAGTATGAACAGCAGGATGGAGAGCAAATGATCATGTCTCTGTCGTGACTTTCTTCTCCGTCTCCCTGTGACAGGTGTGAAAGCGCAGCAGGAGATGCACATGGAAAACCAGTGAGAAACAGCTGGTAGTGAATGAGCCTCAGATGGGAGGATGGGGTATTTTTCTTCCTTCTCTGCATTCCAGCACAGCTTTGCCAGGCTCACTCGCTCGTTGTGATGGAAAGCGAGGCATAATGGGAGAGGATCAAAGAGCTAAACGAGGGACTAAAGATACCGAAGCAGATTAGAAGCGCTTCCCACAATGCCAACAGCTGCTTATAACTACACTGGGCCTAAAGATATTGTTTCAGATTAGCAGCAGCTACAATGCCCAGGCAGCTGCCGTCTGCTGCCCATAATACAATAGAATAGGGAGGATCAGCACACACAGTGAAAAACATGTGTTATCATCACAAAGGGATTGTCAGCTTCAAACGCCTTACATCCCTCTGCCATCCCTCAGGATCAAACAGGCAGTTGGCTCGCAGTTATCACACGGCTCTCCTCTTGTCTAGTCACTTCTATTCTCCACTTTTCACTTTTCTTCCTTCGCTCTTTTCTCTTTTCGCCCCCTCTTTTTCTTATGTTTTCAATTCTCAGCGGGCTTTAATCTCAATCACTGTTATCCTTAAAGCCATCACAGACATGAATGACAGACAAATAATCAAGACAATTCCTTTGTCTGGAGTTTCCTTCTACCCCCTCTTTCAAAATGATCAACAACATAGGAGATCATTGTGAAGCTCATGATGTATCTCATTGTTCTTCTGAGTTCTCAGAGAAACCTCAGAGCCATACTCGACATCATAAAGAGCAACATTTCTGAAAAAGATAGGGGATTGCTTTGTTCCTCATTGTGAGGGATGAACCCTCCAACTCAATCTGGAGAATCCTGAACAGACTAGTGCTGAATGCTTTCGCTGATAAGAATGTGTCATATTATGAGGCAACAATTACAAGAATTAGATAAGAATTGTCCACAGAGAAAAAAAAACAATATTATGCACACAAGAAAAGATTTCCCCCATCATGCTTTCTTGCTTCTTATCGACGTAAGCACATTTAAATTGAAAAAAGCAATAAAAACTTTATCTTTTCAGCTAAACTTTTCCGTGGATGCCATAAAACACCTTGATGAAAAAAATCTGCAAGTTCAAGTGCATTTCATTTGATTTAAAAAAATGTCAGATTTAAGTTATTCCTAAGTTTCTAAATTGAATCAAATCTTTTTTGCTTCTATTCCATCTGATCGTACTCTTCAGTTGTGTATGAAAGTTCAAATATTTATTCATAATGAATACTTTATAGTCAAATTAATCCATTTGAGTTTTTTTTTAATTTTGTGCTTCTCATCCCAGATGATTAATAATGATGTGAAATACCTGAAGCCATCCAAAATAAAATGTTCTTATTTTACAATCTCTTTTGAAATGATTATCATGCTTTTAAGCTAATTATATGTTGAAATATGGAACGCTGACCTGCAACTTAACTGAAAATTTAAATTTTATATTGAAAAAAGGAAGAATAAAAGCATTTACTTCTTTAAAATTTGTAATTAAAATGTGCAACGCTAAAAATTTAAAGTGATCATTTAATTACAATTTTTATTAACAAGATGGTGCAATTTTTCTTTCTAATGTCTTCGAAGTAGGAGTTTACTGTTCATTTCTTTTGTTTTGATACATTTGATGTTTGAAATAGATTCTCCTGTGTGTCATTAATAGTATGTTTGATGCTAAATTTGGAGCTGATGCCTCATCTTTGAAATTATTCATCTGTTTGGATGAGACTAGAGGAAGGCCTTTTTGGTGGATCGTCAGTGGATCGTCCTGGTTTTTGGATGGATCTTTCTCCAGTAGATGCCACCAGTGAACCATTCAGAGCATCCGCACCTCTTAGTCTCTTTCTCTCTCTTCTTCTAAATCCAGAGTGATGCTGCCTCTAACTGCTTTGGAGTTGGAGATGGTACAGATGGCTGGCCTAAATGCAACACTTATCCAGACATTTCACTGTTCGCAGAATGATATCAAAGTCAACTCAAAATGGAGGCTGTGCCATCAACTTGAAACAAATTCTAACACTCCCAACAAAATTGTATTGTGAGCAAAGTCGCTGTTGGATTTGGTCAGCATTCAGCACAGATGTCCCCCCTCTGTGTGTATGTGTGTGTGTATAGAAAAGTGTGTGTGCTATTGAGTTAAATAAAAAAGAAAAAAAAAATAGCACTCACATCCTCTTAAAAATTCAGCAGTGGATTTTTGGGGATAAATAGTCGTAATTATAATGTTTTAATCCAGATTGGTTTAAAGCACATTTATTTATTTTAGAGTGTGAGAGTTTAAATCATGATTTAAAACACGATGAGAGACACAACAAAAACAAATGTCCCATAAATATGTAAAGCTGCCATTTTCGTTCGGCATTAAAAAAAGAGCCATCTATAGTCACATTTTAGATTTGTGCACACATTTATGATACAGATTACATATTTTATTTAGAAAAATCATCATTTTCTGGCCTTTTGTCCTCTTTTTTGACACGGATTGCAGTCACACATGCACAGATCAAAGTTGCCAACTTTCTCACATCATGGCCTCGCAGGCCTGCTGTCATTTTGATGTTACAGAGCAAATGTCAGATCATGTTAATATGCGTGAATGCAAATATGTCTCAATATTCACACCGGCTTCATTAATGTGTGGAAAGGAGAAAATTGCATTTTACAATTTGAAATAATTTGTTGGAAAAGATTTCTATAGATCTTTTTGTCACAAATTAACATGAAATATAATCATTCATGAAAAACTCATTTTTAAACGCTAACGGCTTCTTTTTTTTTTTTTCTCTAACCAAACATGTTTACAGCTGGTTTGCCATCTAAACTGGGATTTCTATATGTGACGTCATCTGTGCTTGTGTAGGACCACTGTTTGAGTTCCAACAATAGGTTATCTGTGCTTATTTTTCAAGGGTGGGCCTCACAGCCGTGGCCCCCATATGTGATTGGCTGGTCCACCATGTTGAAAAGTTTACTTTCCTGTATGGTGATTTTTTTTTTCAGATTCCAATTAAATGTGGAATGCAGGACTCTTGAAGGCCATTTGAAGTGTGATGTGTGTGTGCGTAAAGGGGTGTGTGTTAGTCTCTGTAACCTCCTCTTTCATTTCCACACACAGAGGTCCTTCAACAGAGCTGAGACAACCTCCTGAGCAGGTAAGAGAGGACCTAAAGCAGGCCGGCTTGTTTATCCACATCGACCCTCGTGTCGATTTGATTCCATCTGCGTTTGCAGTTGTGACCTGCTGTGGAAACAAGGAGGTTACAAACACAAAATTGAAGTTATTCCTTGCAAAACCAGCTCTTCTCATCCTGAGAGGATTAAGAGTAGGTAACAAAACTGTGTTTGTGTGTGGTTGGTGAGTCATAAAAGACTTCTTGCACCCTGTTTACAGTTTGTCAGAGGTGTCTTCTGTCTGCGGTGTGATTATCGCCAACATGTTCCCCTTTCTCGCATGCAGAGAAACGAATGCAGTCTGCTTTCAGGTAGTCTGAAAACTGATGTCAATGGGTGACGAAGAAAGATGAAAATTGCAAAACTATTTCCATAAAACTTGCACTTTAGACTGGAAGAAAAAGCAAATATTTGCATTGAAACTTTGTGAAGTCGGTGGAAATAAAAGAAGATTTTAAGTTAACCAACATGCATGGAAGGGGGCTTTCATCCCACTCTTTTTCAAACGTGTTTTCACATCCCCTCAAATGCAACATCACAGCACCAGTGAATCTGACGGCCAGGAGAGAAAGTCTTTATTTAGTCTCAAATGGGTTTCATCTGAAATAATGAATATGTCCTTGAGAAAAACAAAGAGCCCTACAAAAAAGGCTACTCTTCTACAGAGGAAACGGAGATGGCAGATAATTGTTTTCAAGTCTCTGTAAATGAGTTTGTTCTGTTCTGCAGGCGGCTAACTATGTCTTCCTTTTCTTTTCATTTCTCTTTCCTTATTGTTTCCTCAAACTCGCACATTTAGATTCTTTCCTTCCTCGCTTTTGGTTTTTTATGCCATCCAGCCTTCAAATTTACCCTTTACCGACACCATCTTTCCATTTTGTCTTTCTTCTTCATCTCGCCTCACTCTTCAAAGTTTTACATTCTTCAGTTTTTTACATCTTTGCTTTACTCTTTGTTCCTTCTTTTTGTTTTCTTTGCTTGCTAAATGCTTACAACAGTGGATGTCTGAATTTGGTTTTTCACTGTTCACAGCAAATATTTTACCTTGACTTCATTCGCTTCATCCTGCTCCGATCTTGCTGAATAGTCATTCTTCTCTCATAACAATTAAATGTTGAGTTTTCTCTACCAAGCTGTTGTTGTGACCACTGAATCAAACTGTGAAAAAAAATGATGAAAAATGAGCTTCTGGTGGGTAGTTTAAAGTCCCCCCGGACTTCCAAAGATGACTTTTGTAGTCATGGGGATACAAAGTGCAATTCACAATTTACCTCTATTTCAAAAAGTCTCCAGCATGTTTGTATTAATCTTTTGTATTTCATCTCCATTTAGGGCAAATTTTTTTGATGCTTTTAGTCTATATTTTCCATTTTATCCAGTATAAATTATGGTAGCCAACATCTGATATGTGCTTTAACTTTATGCAAGGGTATCAAGATTCGGTCACGGAGGACCAGTGTCGTCTTGGTTTTTATTGCATTCCTGGTACAATACAGCTGATGCTAGAGTGAAATTAACAGTCAATCATATTTGGCACATTGACTCAATAACTGAATCTGGTGTGTAGATGCAAGAACACATAGAAAACCTTCAGGACACCGGCCCTCCAGGACCGGAGTTCGACACCCCTGTCCTAAACGATATTCCCAAAGTGAGTAAAATTTAATTTTTCTGCAAAGGCTGCTGACTTTTGTTGTACTCATTTTAGAAATTGACACAATTAGCAAATTGCGTGGTAAAACGCAGCAACGAGTCAGCAACAAGTGAGAAGTGTTGCAGTTAGGGGAGAGTTAGGTTTCGTTTTTTTTCCTTTATTTATTTATTTTTTTTAATCATACTTTATTAATCCCTCAAGGAGAAATTCCTGGCAGCCAATGACGGTGCCAGTGGTGGGAGAAACCGGGAGTTAGGTGTCTTCTCCAGGGACACAGCAGGAATCAAACCGGCAACTCTTCGGTCCACAGATAGCAATCTTACCACTGAGCAATGCCTCCCCCTTAGGTTTAGGATCAGGGGTTATGGTTCACAAGGATAGAATTGCTTGCGAGTAATTTGCAAATTGCATAGATTTCTAAAATGAGAACAACACTTTAACCCCAGTGAAGTGGAAGACGTTACTTTCATGACCTCAGACTTTTAAAACTGGTCAGCACTTCTCCATCATTTTGTTTCTGTTATAAAAGGAGAACACCTTCTCTACCAAAAACGTAGCAAGGGTTAGTCGGCTCATTTCTTCAAGGTAGCCAACCACACCACAAGGTGAAGAACCACAAAACAGATCGGCACACTTCTCATCTCGTCAAGATGTCGAGGTGTGCTCCCTCGCGTGTCGGTGATCCATTAAATATTTTACCACAAATGTAACATTCATCTCTCCAAGATGAGAAGTGTGCTATCTATTCAAGACATTAGAAAAGATTTACTTGTGTATTTTGAATAATCTACAACCCAAAACATTTTAACCTAGTAGGTTCTAATCCGTTTTAAAACCTGATGATTGACTTATAGAACTAAAAAAAAATGAATTTAGCATTTTTAAAAGATTGAAGTTGTAAACTGATGGTAAGATGAAAAGAAATCTTTGCATAAGCAGACTCCCCCGGATATATTTTTGGGGAAAAGAACCATGTTTATATATTTTTTCTTAAAAGTTATGCAAGCACAAAAGCTGATGATTGTCATGAACAAAAAAAATCAATCCAGAGAAGGTGAGCCTAAAAGACAATCCATAACTTTGACAAGGTTTGAAGCCTTTAATTTAGCCTCTTGTATTTCCTTATCAATTCATGCCTCATTACCGCCTAAAGTTTTAAAATCACAGATGTAACATATATGCGTTACATATTAAAGCAACTCTGAGAAAGTGAGCCACTTGCCATGCAAACTGAAGGGAATACTTCCTCAATCTGATTGCATGGTGGAGGGGACAATTAAAGCTCTTCCTTTTTTTCTGTTGTCTACATCAATCATCAGTAGATCTTTAATTATTTCATATATACTGAAGTCACTGAAAACAGAAAAATTCAGGAGTGTAATACAACTTCACATTCGCCCCATGTTTCTTTCCCTTCTTTTCCACCATTCATTTTTCCTAATGCTATCCAGAATATTCTATTCCCAGGGTTCCACCCTATGAGTCTGCTGTCCCTAGAGAACCCTGTAAAACCCTCTCTAGCTGGGTAATAATGGCTTTCTAACATTGCCTATTTAGACTCCAAGTTTCCATTAAATCTCACCGTGTCATTACAGTTCATATTCTTAATTATGCGGCAAATGTCCCCGGGGGAATATTATCGGGGCCACGACGACACAATCTGTCCATACGGCACTTAATTAAAAGTTTTCTTTAGAATAAATTGTACTCAATTCAATTAAAACTGTAATGTCATACCAAAATAATAAGCAGAGCCTCCTACAATGTGCAGCTCAGAACACACACATTTTTTCCTTCTTTTTGCAGTGTTTGCAATGGAGAAAGTGCATATCTTTCTTCCAAAAAAGCCCCCTAGTCCAAAATATGCAAAAAGCAAATATCACCAAAGCCTCCTACATGCCACTGAGCCCCAGGCAATAACTGCGTTTCAGCACTCAAGCTATTTCTAGATTCTACTCTTGGAATTTGTACCATGACAAATGAGCCATTGGAGTTTGGAATTCCTATTTATCTGCTGCTCACAGAGGCACTTGATTTGGGTGTGAAGAATAAAAGGAATTATATGGACAGAAAAAACACAGACGACTTAAAGGATAAATGATAAAAAATAAATAAATAGATTGTGAATGTGTGCTTTCCCTCTGGAACCAGGGCTGTTTGTTCATCTGATTGAGGGCGTTTAGGTAGGCGTGTCCTTATCATTGGGATGCTCTGATTTAGCCAAAAGCAAGATCATTTTTAAAAAGCAGGATCAGATATTAAATGTCCTGTTCTGTAAATGCACCACAATACCCCACAGGATCATTTCCAAGAAAATTATATTCCTTTTGGCAATGAATTTATACACTTAAATGCAAACCCTATCTTCAGAAAAATTGAAAAGTGTTAAAAATAGCAAGCAAAAGCTGAAATCTGCACGTTGTTGAAGTCCAAATAATTGATTTCTCGCCTTCACAAACTAACCAGCTTCTTTTATCTTAAAAAGTAACAAATAACTTGATGCAAGCAACACAATAAAAACTAAAAATCAAAAAAGTTTTGATACACATAGTTAGAATTGTTTGATATATTTATTTAACCACACAAGGTTGTTTTGAATGATTGAAGGACACCAATTTTTGAAGTTTCAGAAGAAAATCGTGTTGACTTTTGCTGAAAAGGGGATTTGAAAAGTCAGGTTTTTTTAATACTAGTTTCAAGCTGTTTACTTCACAATTCAGCAAATGCAGGACAGATTGGTGACCTGTACACTGTGCACCATGGTAGTCACCTGCTTCATTTCTACTCAACCTTGACTCCCTTACAAACTAACCTCTGATTTTTTTTTTCTTGTCATTTCTGGTTTTAACTTTTAAACACATTCTGTTGCTTTGTCACAAAATATTAAAGATTCAAAACGACAAATGAGTCAGATGGTTGCACCTGTCAATTGATCATAAACTTTTTTATGAATTCCACTCATAACTCTGGTGACTATTTCACACACAATTATTTCTAATCAGCAGATTTGATGATCAAAAAGTACATTTGCTGAAGAAGGCTGGTGCACTGCATGCCCTATCTACAGGGTGTGAGATGCTGACATCATTCGTTTACAATGCAATGGTGGTTAGGGAACCGGGGATGAGTTTATTTCCCTTTTTCACGGGCCGGGCAGTAAAGGACCCTAAAGCGTAAACAAAGTGTTTGTCTTGTTCCAAACACAGAGTCTTGGCTTGGGTTTGGCTTGGACTTGGCTGTCATATGCACATGTGCATATGTGTGTATGTTTGTGACTCATGAAGCCTTCCCTAAAGAATTGTTTGGAATCTTGCAGGCAACCAAAAGAAATAAAACGTCTTTGCCTACTGTTGAATATTTATTTCCCAACACCTTAAAACACTCTGCAAGTTTTAATTGATCAAATGTCAAATAAAAACTGATGGTTGAATAAAATTTTTGGGTTCATTACAGTTTTGAGGAGTTACGCACTGCGGACAATGAACACAGTTAGAGAAAATACAAGAATGCATGTCTTATTCACTGTGCGGCCTCTTCCATGTACAATAACTCACAACAAGAGTTTTGGTGAAAACATTTGCTGTCAGCAGCCAGTTTGATGGGGCTGAGCTTGTCTAGCAGATGTGCACTCACCCAAAAACTCACACAGCTGACACAGTTGCTCCTTCTGTGCGTGCGTGTGTGCAAGTAGAGTTCAGCAAGTTTTACAGGCAAGAGAGTTTGTGCTTCTTCGTAACTTTGAAAAGGCATCATAAATAAGCAGACAAAAAAAATGCGCTTGTTAGATTTGATGATAATTGCATTACCATGTGAACACAATCTTGGCCATTGTCCTGCTCCCTGGAGCTGATTCCGGCTCAGTTTTGGACAGCACTGGGCATGCTTGTGGAGCCTCTTGATGCTGTGAGAGGCAATAAAGAGTCTAAGGGCCATCCTGCGGTCCTGTTTAACCTCTCATCTGGTTCATTTCACCTGGGTTTCTTCCCTGACCACCCCACCGGCCACCTGCAGGCTTGGACGGAGCTCCACACCACTTCTGGCTGTTTCTTTCTTGATTATCCTTACAGAAACTCAAGCATACTTTGTTGTTTAGTTGCACTTTTGTCAAGGGTCGTGCTAACTTTGCAAACTAAATAAGGATAAAAAAGTACACAACTGCAACGTCTTTTGATTATAAGATTTATATATTAAAAACATACATTTTTTATAATGATTCATGTCTAATTTGGCAAAAAATTCTAACATCACGGAGAACTGCAAGGCCCATACACAAAATCAAAAATGCAAAACACCATCAAAGTTTTTGAATAAACTGCCCCTGATGCCCAGTAAATCCCAGTTGGGCAAAATGACTCCTTTCCATCTAAAAATGATGTGTAGTTGGCTTTTCTTTGCTATGCATAATGTGTTATTATTTAATTCTTTGTAACTTCAATAATCTAGGTGGATGGAATCCCCTGCTGGGCGCACTGCCACCAGCAACCCCCAACAGTGTCTACTGCGGGGCAACTAGCAGGGTTCTCATTTAGGGACCACCACTCATTAGTGTTTTATTTGCCGTAGCCTTGGAATACCTCCTGGTGATGGAGCCGAGGCAAGGACCCCTTCGTCCAACCTCCTGCAGCTGCCCCTGCTTTCAGACTTGACCTCCACTCTTGGTCTTGATAGCCACCGACAGAATCTTGCCGTTTCTATTTCCTCAGCGAAGGTTTTGATATGCATAGCTGAACGCATAATAGGCTTGGAATAGTTTGATGATATGATGAAAGAGACCCAGGCAGCCCCACTTTCATTGAATAGAAGTTTGGTAGCCGGCGAGCTCTTTTTGCATATTTGCAACGAGTTCAACATACTTACATCCAAGTCTTCTTGCTTTCTTGAGGGAAATTACGCTGCTTACTCTAACGTAGTATTTGAAATGATGAGAAGCACTAATTTTGTTGTTTATATACTAAAGTGGGACGTTTGTAGAAAAAACTGTTTCGGAAAGATTGGGAAAGGATACAAATTTATTCCAAAACTGGTCCATCATCTCTTAGTTATGATTCAGGAATAGGGTTCTTCAGGATTGCCATGTGAAGCATGCATGTGATAAGGCCAGTCTTGTTTTCTAGTTTTCATTTGTTAATCATTTTTCAACTTCTTTCTCATTCTTCACACTGTCAGATTTTTTTACATTATGGCATGCCAATTCAATTCACAGACTGCAATTCTATGTATGTCTTCCTTTTATTAAAAATAAAAAAACAAACATACAATGGATTAATTTGTAAAAAAATATAATTTGATTCTCTCAGATCTTTGTTTTAAAAAATATTTCAAACAAAAAGTTTACGTGCTGCTAAACATTCTACAAAATGATGTGAACATACACAAACCATAACTATCAATCTATTGCTGTCAAATCATTTACACAGTTGTTATTATATCATGACATTACCACTGAATTGTGTGCTTGTATATGTATGAGTGGGAAAAGAAAATGAGATGCGAGGAAAGAAGCTGTCTGATTCTAAGGAAAGGAGCATTGTTTGGTTTCTTTCTCCTTTTCGGAAGGAGCATCAAAGCAGAATTACCTGCAAGTGGCTGGATTAGCAGTGTGAAAAGTAATCTCAACTGCTTGTCAGATTAAAAACTGCACTTTATCATTTGAGAAGATGCAAACCTGATTTAGTTTCTGACTATTACTCTTCTATGGATAAGTCTGAAAGCAAATATATGGGGAGGCAGAAAGGTTTATGCAACGCTCATGTGTTTGCTTCTATGTGTTCATAAGTAGCACAATTATTGTGAGACGGCACTGTCAAAAAACTCACCCTCTGATCAACTCACCAGACTGAAGCTGATAAAAACAGCACATTTACTGTTTTTTGTGCATTGAAACCACAGAAAAACATCATCACGCACAGCCACGCGCTATCGTGCTTGCGTATGTACGTCTATGATTGACACACACTCAAAACGCACACACGCACCACTTTTTCTTCTTGTCTCATTGGCAGGCTAACATCCCATCTGCTCTCCAGGGGGGCGGACAGAGAGATAGTTGTCATTGTGGAACATCTCGCCACAGGCGCACATACACCCTTTAGTACCAAATACACACACCTCTCAAACCCCCATACAGTCACTTTCATGCATCTCGAGTTCAGCCACATTCTTTTCTGCTAATTGACTGTCATAACGGCTGGCAAGATTAACTTCAGCTCAATCCCTGGAAGATAAAGGATGAAGACATGTGGCCAGACTGGGCTGAGATGCTGGGATGAGGGTACCGTGGTAAAACTGGGTGAAGGGGGCTTAAACTCCTATTTGTTATTGATATTTACAGGCTGCAGCGTCCCTCCCAACCCGCTATTTCCCCTCCTCTGCTTGTCACCCACAAGGATTAGCGTTAATGGCAGGCTTACGGCGTAAGCGAGCCCCTGTCAAACCAATGTCCCCTTTTTGCCATTTTCCAGATTAGCTGACGCTTTGTGATGGGCTCTCTCTGCAAGATACAAGTCTGCTAGTGTAAGGGAAAAAGCAATTTTGTCTAAACTTCTTTTAAAGTATAAAAAAGGTGGCAAGTTTGGGGTTTTAATTTTCTTGTATGACAAGAGATAATGCATATAACATAGTATTATTTATGTATTTTTGCATCCAATGAAGATTTTTTAAAAAGTTAACTATTAAACAAGAGTTTAAAACTAGCCATAACTTATATTTTAAAGAGGGCAACGTGAAATAAATAAATACAACATTAGTAAGTCACACCCTTATACAACTAATTTGGATAAAAACATCCTTTATCATACTGATAGACCCTGTCGGCAAGTTTGTTATTGTTTCCTACTTTAATTTTGGTTGTAAAAATAAAAGAACAAATAAAAAAATGCATCAGAATTAATGAGAGAATTCTCCTGAAATAATTGTGGATAAATATTGTTTCAAATATATCTTATACGTTGCACTGTCTTATATCAATAATGTAAACATTATGATCCCTCACCATGGAAATTTGAGTGTTGCATTACATCACAGCAGACTGCCACAACAGCACTAACAGTGGGAGAAACGTGAGGTTCAGTGTCTTCTCCAAGAATCCAAGAAGTGAACTCAGCGGGAATCGAACCTGCAAACTTCCGGTCCGTGGGCTTCTACCACTGAGCCACCATGATACTGTTTACAAAGTACTGTATAAAATACTGTTTCAAAGTATATCTTATACATAACACTTAAAAAATAAATTGTCTTACTTCTTTTGGTTAATCATCAGTTTTCATTGACCGAAAGAACAAGATCACCGATACAAGCAGCCAAAATGAGCTTCCAACACAGGGGGCGGGGCTCTCGCTCAGAGATAGAGAGAGGAGCTCTGCCATCTGGGAGGAGCTCATTGAAGAGCTGTTGCTCCTCCGATTCGAGAGAAGCCATATGGGGTGGTTTGGGCATCTGGTTAGGATGCCTCCCAACACCTCACTAGTGAGGTGCTTTCGGGCATGTCGCACCATGAGGAGACCTAGAGGCAGACCCAGGACCCACCTCGGGATCCTCTCGTGGAGAGCTGGAGAATGCAGTTGGGGTGAGGGAAAGCCTGGGTTTCCTGTCTGAGGCTATTCCCCTGCGACCTGGCCCGTGTAAACGGAAGACAACAAAACAAAAAGATTGTTTTGCTGAGAATATTTTTGTCCATGCAGCTCAGTTTTTTTATTTCGTTCCGTCATCTTCCGCTTGTTCTGGGGTCGGGTCGCGGGGGCATCAGCCTCAAACGGGCAGCCCAGGCCTCTCTCACCCCGGCTGCATCCTCCAGCTCATCCGGAAGGATCCCAAGTCTTTACCCGGCCAGCTGTGAGACATAGTCTCTCCAGTAGGTTTGGGTTCTGCCCCTTGGTCTCCTCCCGGTGGGATGTGCCCGAAACACCCCGCCCGCTCGGCTCTCGGGGGCATCCTGACCAGATGCCCGAACCACCCCATCTGTCTCCTCTTGACCTGGAGGAGGAGCGGCTCGACAGCGAGCTCCTCCCGGATGGCAGAGCTCCTCACCCGATCTCTGAGTGAGAGCCCAGCCACCCTCTGGAGGAAGCTCATTTTGGCCACTTGTTGTAGGACCCTGTCCCTGACCCGCAGGGGGCATTCCACCCTTTTCCAGGCAAGGTCCATGGTCTCGGATTTGGAGTCGCTAATTCCCATCCCGGCCGCTTCAATTTTTTTTTTATGACTAAAAAAATCCAAAGACACATGAAGATGTGTGATAATTTACCTGAAACTTAATTTATTTCAATCAACTATTCTAATTGTTGGTTCAAGAAAACAAATATATTCATCATCCTAAGTATTGTGTGAACACACACACACCCCTCCTCATTTATCACTTGGTTCAGTCCAACCTTACCAATACAGTTGCAGGTAATTAGCACTGATTGGCAGGTGGGCGATTCTCAACAGGTAAGAAACTTAAATGAAGTAAATTAAACTAAAAAGAAGTAAATTAAGTTAAAATGAAGTAAAAATGAGCAAATATGTTAAGGATACATTTTAAAAGTAGCTAAAATAGTCGGGAGTTACGTTATAAAAAAAACTGAGTTGACGAAAGTTTTTTTTAAAAACATCTTTTTGTACAAGTTTCTTTTTTGAACTTTGTACAAGAAAGAAAAAAAGAAAATTTTGTACAAAGTTCTTTTTAATTTTTGGCCGGCAGCAAAAGTTTGAAAGTAAGCAACCAATTTTTATTCTGGATTTAAAAAAAACGTGGATGGCACCCAAACACCCAAAAAACATGGTTCACAATTGAGAAATTTTTGTAAATTTGTGGAAATGTTTCCAGGTTTAAAACAACTATAAAAATTGGATATACTAATTAATTTAGAAAATGAATGTTCATAAAATAAACTGTGTAAGTTGGAAAACTTAAAATAAACTATAAGTTTGTGTTGCAGACCATTGTTTAATCATTTAATTAGTTTCTCTATATATGTAGTTTATGATACATTTGAAAACATTTGACTTATTTGTATGATACAGAATTTTGGTTATTAAAAGGAGCTACAATGAAAGCAAGGCAAGTTTACTTTTAGTAAAATAGTGCTTTCACGTGACGTCACTAACCAGGAAGTTGGCCATTTTGGAGGGATAGAACAGTATAAAACTATCGACAAAGCAGTATTTTTTTGGTCATTTTATTTCCCATTTTATGGTGCTATTTAGAGGTGTAATTATTTTCCCACGTCATTAGCGTGAAATGACAGATATTTGGCTGGTGTTGGAGAGGAAGAAAAGTGATGAAATTTAGAAAAACTATCATTGATTGGTGGAGAACATCCTTAGACATTCCAATGTTTTTTTCAAACAGTCCTGATTTGATGTTTGTAATTACATACTCAGAGATGAAGAATTATCTTATTTTTACTCCAAGTTTCTACTCGGCTGCAGATCTGAAGGCTTATAAGGGACAGGACGTATACTTCGGGGTTGATAACATTACGTGAAAACTAATCAACTGTACTTTTTTTAAATCTTGTCCATTTTCCTTCGCTCCAAGACAAAACAAAATTTTCTGCCGAATCACGCCACTGAGGTAGAAAAAGTAATAGTACCTCTGAATACCACCATAAGATGAAAAAAATAATGAAATACTGCATTGTTGTTTCATCCTGATCTTTGCATTCAAAATGATCGAGTTCTAGGTTTTAGTCACGTGGATGAAAGCACATTATTCGTACACAAGGCAATTAAAAGTGCTTTACAAAATAGAAAAAAAATCATGATATATAGAAGTAAAATGGAAAAGATAAACAAAAAAGTGATTAATCTTCAAGAAAATGCATATTTAAACAGAACTGTTTTAATCCTTGATTGAAACAGTGTCGACCTGTTTCTCAGCCTCAGGAAGTTTGTTCTCCATGTTTAGTCCTGACTCTAGACACCAGCAGGAGGACGGTCCCAGGGGTCTTCAGAGTTCTAGATGGTTCATAAAACACTAACATGTCACACTTTAACACAAGCAGAGAAGCTTTAAGGTCTATTCTCTGAGCTACAGGAAACCAGTGCAGAGTCCTGAGCACAAGATTGATATCATATTTTTCTGGTTCTGCAGCGTCTTTAATAAATAGCAGCTGTTTTAAGGCCTTTTTGTTCAGATCAGTGAGTGGAAGCAAGTTGCTGTGTTTTGATATTAATGTTGAGTTCTGTATCTGGCTCAACATATTATCTTATTCCAGACAATTTAATTTTAATTTTGTTCACATGAAACAAGTTATGGTGCAAATCCCTTCCCTCAGGCCAAACACAAGAGATATAGGTCTGATGTTCTGGAAAAATATCTAAGCTAAAATCCCTAATAATATTTTGTTTGGTCTACTGGACATACTGTATGTTTTACAGGTAAAACTTATCTTGCAAATTGAAGGTCCACGTTTACTTTTAGATGGAGCTCAATGTGACTTTTGTGTTGAAAAATTGGAGCAGAAACGCTTAAGTTTTTCATTTTTAAAAAATCTCACATCTGTTGCTTTATTTCTGTTCACTTTACAGAAAGAAGAGCTAAAGACATGAAGAGCAGTGAGAAGCAGGTAACCAAAACGAAACAAGAGATTTAGAGAAGGTCCTTTTATTTAAAGTTAGTTTTCCTTTATCACCCTAACTTTGTGATTTGTTAAATGTTTGCCTCTCAATTACATTTTCTAAATGAATTGTGATAAATACCTCTGAGCAGTTAAATTATAATAACGGAAAGAAAAGCAACTTTTTATCTAATGGTATATAACGTTTCATTAAAATTGATTTTCTCTCCAAACATGTTTACTAGCAAGATTTTATACATATAAAAAAACCTTTAAATTAAGTTTTAAAATGAGTTTTAACTCAATCATCTGTACTTTTTGCTTCTCTAATTATTTGCAGAAAAATATTTGAAATCTTGTTTGTTGCAGCCATATTTATTTTTGTCTTTTTTTTTTCTTTTACATTTCTTATGTAACTGATGTTGCAAAACACAAGACTTATCCTAAAATTCACAGTCAGGTTTTCCTTCATATATTCCATGTCTACTGCATTCTCTTCTCTCACAGAAGCAACAATTCAATTTAATAAACATGACAATATGAACACAACACAACAAAAAAATACTCTTACCCGTACAAAAAAAATAAACAGTCTAGAAAAGGAATAGCAAGAAGCAAGGTGCCTACCCCCATTAGCCCTAAACAAAAAACCATAAAGTGCTAGCCTACACTTTACAATATAAAGTTAGGCTAGTTTCTCACTGTATGATTTCACCTACCACATAAACTACTTTGTATGTTGTCGTTTACTGCATTGATAAACCATCTTTGCCCCTAGAATGAGTGCGTGTGTGATGATGGGAGTGTGTTGCTCCACATTAAACTGGCGACCTGTTCAAGGTGTACCCTACCTCTCACCTTGAATAAGCCGAGATAGCCTCTGGCACCCTCCGTGACCCAGTCAGGGATAAGCAGTTCAGAAGATGAATATAATAAAAATGTTAGATTAGCAAAGATGCCTAATTTGCCAGGTTGAGTACTTAAATAGAAATGACACATAGTAACTATTAATATAACGACATAAGTTACAGATGTGGATATAGAGTATATGATGTACAGTATTAGATTGTGTAATCCCAATATATTGTCCTTCTGAGATTGTATTTTAAGTCAAAATTGCAGAAAGTTAATTGCTGTGGTTAAAAGATAACTACTAATTTAAGTGCAAATCTGAATTGGTTTTAGGCAATGCCAAAAAGCACTTAAAAAATTGAATTAAGGCACAAAAAAAGAAAATGTTTATGTTAAGAAAAAGCGGGCAACTAAAATTACAAGAAGAAACGGTTAAATAGTCTGCCAAAAAATTAACTGTTAACAGAAAATTAACTGTATAGTAATTTTACCTTAAAATCGTTGCCATTTTTATCCTCTTAAGATTTAAGTGAATTAAAAAGAAACCCAAAGACTCACTCCCATTTCTATCCACTCTTAGTTTAACCTTGTGTTGTGATTATTAAAACTTTTCCAATCACATGTAAACACATCTTATAATGCTACATTTGATCAAAGAACAAAGCATTCCTTCAAAAACGTTTTTTTTTTAATAGCAACAGATCCCTAGTATGAGATTTCTTATCATTTTCCTTCTGGTTATTAATAAAGCCAATTTTATATTTAAGTCTTTTCTTTTTAGTACTCTTTCTCATAGATTATACTAAAGTCTATTCTGTTTCTACTTGTCGCGTCTTCCTGATGCTTCGCCGGCATCTACCTGCTGCTCCTGAGTCTGTGTCCGTGTGTGATCATTGCCTCTTAGGCTTCTCCACACCATCTCCTTGTCTTAATGTTCCTTTTTATTCACAGACCAGCAGTCCGCTGCCTTCCAGCCAACTTCCTGTCGCTATTAACTCACATACCATCTTATGTATTGCCAAAGCAGATTGTGTTTGGAGGGCAAGCAATTAGGGGGTAGGCAGGCGCAAAACTGTAAAGTAATTTTGGCTGCGAAATTTACAGGGGAGTAAAGAAAGGGAGGGAGACCAAAAAGCACAGAGGAAGGCTTAAGCGGCTCGGACATCGCAGAGTCAACACCGTTGAGAATAATGATTTTGAGCTTGAGATTTAGTAGGACGGGATTTGGCGCTTCCCTAATTACGAGAGGCCAAATGTCAAGCTTGCTCGCTGTCATCTTGGTGGCAGCTTTCTCTCCCTCTCTCATACTGACTCCCTCCCTGTGTTCTTTTTCTCTCTCCCTCTCACACTCTTCCATTTTTCCGCAAGTTTCTATCTGTTTTATGAATCTCATTAAAAGTAATTAAAAGTGTGGTGAGATTTTCACAGCCTTCGCTCTGTGGCCCAGTAGTCCTGCTTCGATCTGTCACAGATCTGAGAGAAACACAGGAGAAAAAAGAAAAAAAAAGCCCAAAAACCTGAGATGATTCAAGCTAGAAAGTGATGCATTTTTAGTAAACAAGAAGAAAGAAAAAAGGATGGAATATTTAAAGTGCAGGGTCCCTAAATGGATTAGGGGGTAAGCTTTGGAAAGGTCTTGTTTTCTACAAGCTTCCAGTGGTACGGCACTTTTTATGAAGCTTGCTCTCTAATAAAATAACACAATGTGAGAATGTGAACAAACACCTTTCTAAAGGAGTGTTCCAGACAATTTGGCCTGTTTGGAAATCAAAATCCCTCTGGCACAATATTCTTTTCAATAAAATCTATTCTGCATTTGCAGCTTCCATTTTTGCTGATGACCGATACAACAAGGGGTCAAAGTCCAGGTCACTCTGCATCGCTAAATGGGAGAAACTGCAGGTGCTTCTGACAGTCGATACAAAGAGCCATTTTCCCTGGTTTCGGTGCAGGTCGGCTTGGGTCAGGATGAAGGGCATCCAAGCCTTGTGCATTTACTTCATTCTCTAAAGTCACAGCAAAAAAGTTTTGCTCTGAAAAGAATAAACCGTCGTCGCTATTCAGGAGAGAAATGCAGACGGAGAAGTTGGAGGTTATAACGGGCAATGTAAAGCGATGGGGGGAGATCAAAGTGTGCAACAAGTGTGAAGGAGAGAGGAAGGGAAAGAGACGAGACTAAAAGGAGTTAGTCTGACATATAGCAATTCCAGGCTTCTACATCGTTGGTCATGCTCCCAATTACACCACTTCAATAGACAGGCTGAAATCCTGTTGGCCCCTTGTGTGTACACACGTGCACTCCTGCTTCAGTGTCTTCTTTAGAACACATTTTCCCACCCACACACTGACAGAAAAAGCTTCACACCTCAGCACACACACAAAGGCCCACTTTGCCAATATCTGTGTTTGATTGAAGGTGTGCCTTTGGGGTGGTTGTGTAAAGTCAAAGTATTTGTGCTATTGTGCGGCGACTTGGCTCGTAGTATCATCATGCATGCCTCTACAAATGGCCCAACACTATCGCAGTGGTGATGTTTGTGCGTATATACGAAGAATGCACTGTGCCACCTTAGACACCAGCGGGGTCTATTGTGACATCTGATGAGAAGTAGGAGAAATTGCGTGGGAAGGTACCAGCAGAGGTATGAGATAATTTGGGAGAGATGTTAGTAGGATGCCTCAGAGAGAAAAATGTGGTTTTGGAGTCAAGTTTTAGGTTAATGAGTGGGTGGGTAAAGTGTTAGGATTTATTTACATAGTTTTGGAACATTTGGGCAAAAGCTGCACATTTCTGTTCATCAAATTGTCTTTAAATCCCAATAAATTTTTCTTTATGTTTACAATGGCTAAACAATTTCAGGAATATATTTTTTAAAAATCATACAAAATGTAATTTATTTTTAATAAGATTCCAAGAATCTCAGATGAAGTTGTCAAGAAATTTTAAGTTGCTAAAATTGACAGCAAAAATGCATTAAGACGGTGTTCTGATGTTCCGTAATAAGTTTTTAAGTAATAAGTGTTTTTGTCTTTCGTTTTTGTTAACAAAACATGTAGTTTCTAACATGTAGTTCCCTTGCACAGACGGCAAGGACATGCTGACTGATTTTTTTTATATTTTGTTTGATTCACTACATCTTTATTTAGGCTGACATTATTTGTCCTTTTACATTTGGTAAACTAAAACCCACAAATCTGATCAAACTTTATACATGTGCTTACTGGATTAACTGCACTTGCTTAGAAATTGATCACTAATTTCTGTGGAATGAGAAGGGGGAAACTAAATTTTTCTGTATAACATGTCATTTTAGATTATTTTTTTTCCACTTAAAAAGGCATAGAAAGTCCTGACAGGTAAAACCTTAGATCAGAAACAAGAAAGGAGTGTGTGCTTTCTTCTTTTACATGGCAACAGAAGTTTCATTAATCTGGCAGCAATCATGGTTCTGTTTCGGCATCTGAACATGCCATGTTCTACACGCGTACACTCCAACTTCTGACAGACAGAAAAGTGAGAATGTGTGGGGGAACCCCTACTGGGCAGAAAGACAAATGCCCCCCTCAGACAGACCCCCCCCCCCCCCCCCCACACACACACACACCGTACACACGCGTCAGACAGAGCCCTGCAGTCCCACCTTTGACATTAAGCTTCCAGAAGCAGCAAACTCTGGCTCATCCTCCCTAACACAGACTGGCAGGTGAAGCTAAGCACCATCCCTTTTCTCTTCCACTCTCCCCCTTTTCTGTCTTCTTCTTTATTTGTTTCTCTTTTTGTACCATTTTGGTTTCTCCAGATCCACTCGTCTTTTTCTTGCACCCCTCCTTCCTACCTTCCTCGCTCCACTCTGCCCCTCTGAGGCTGCGGGCTGGGGTTGAACTCATCTGTCAGGATCAGAAAGGGTCTGGAGTGACGGGAGACTCCTGTTTCAGCAAGATAAACAACCAGCAGAGATCAAAATACTTTCCTTTAAATGTAGACACACTTGCACGTGCATGCACACACATAAACACACACTAAATAATCCTACACACACAAACAACATCAGATTGAGAGTTTTCTTCTTGTCAGCTTAGCCTAGCTGTGGCATCCAAATACAGGTGGTTACTTTCAAAGTTAATTCAGGAAATTTTTTTTTTTTTTGCTGGATCTGGCAAGGAAACTCGCAAGGCAGCTCATGATTGACGGTGACCGAGCGAAGATGCTGATATAGATCTTTAGAGGAGACAAACATATTTTTGGATGAGGCACAGAGATGTCTCTACTCGCTATGACTGATATCTTTAGAGCTGCTGAATCTCTTAAAAAACCAAACAAACCCTAACTTCTTTTTCTTCCCCCTTTTTTGCTACTTCAACTCCTGCCAAGATGACAACAGTTGCCCAAATGTTCTATTTGATGTTTCCAGCCTTAAGAGCAAGTGGGGGAGAGAGAGAGAGCACTATAGATTGGAAGAGAGGGGGAGAAACTGGTGGAATACAGAGAAAACAAGCAGCCGTAAGAGAGAAAGAGAGAGAGGCAGAAAGGGGCGACTGAAAGCGTACAAGAATGAGAGGGGTGGAAAAGAACATTAGCCTTAGAAGATGCCAAGTTTACTATCTGCCAGCCTGAGGTGTGTGCAGTCCCAAGTGCCGAGTAGCAGTAGAGAGAGCGGGGGAGAGACAGAGAGGAGGGGTGAGGCAGGCAGTGGGTGTCAGGTATGCCTCTCTATCCGAGCGCTCCGGCACGCTCCTCTTTACCGCAGCTGCTGCTTTCCCGGATAACAAATCATTCCCTACAGCGCCTTCTGGTAACCTCGTCATTCCCGCTAATAACATTTGGAGATGCTAAGCTTGTAAATTAGCGAATCTGGACCGAGGAGATATTATTTATGCTTGTCTCCCATCCTGAAAGACTTTTCTTGATGGGTAAATTGTGTTTAATTCTTGGAGGAAGCTGTTTTTTCTGCGCCCCAGCGTGAGATGAGATTAATCCCTTGACAACCTTTGCGGTCGCACTTCAAAATTGCTCCCAAATGTCACTGCTGCCATCGCTGAGATTTGCAGAGGCTGGAAACGGGGAGAAATTGTGCAGAAACAGGGCCACATCCAACGCACACGATCGTCTTCCCTGATACATAAATGCACTTTTCAAGTGTATTTTCTTTTTCCTCTCAGCATTCACAGAAAAAAAAACTCCAGGCACAAACCGTCGCCCACCCACGCACACACAGACACACACCTTGCACCCTCCTATAGATTATGTTCTTGTTATAATGACACACTCTTACCGTGGCAAATGAAACTGTATCACTTCAAACTGTTTGAGCAGTGACACACAAACAGGAGCACACACAGCAGCAGTTGTCCAAATACACGCACGGACGCAGACTTACAGCTTGTTCCCCAGATTGCCGTTTACTAATTTGTTCACTCTGAGAGTTTCTTTTCCTTTTATTTATTTCTTTTGTGGCTTTTGGTGAAAAGACAGTTTGGGACTTATTTAACTAGAAGGAAGATGTAGTTAGTGTGGCCCTGAAGCCATGACTTGCTTTTTTATTTGCACATAAATCCAAATAGTCAAATTAAAACACCGACAAATTGCCACTAGTCTTTTGAATGGAACTTGAAGAGGTTAATTCGGCAGCTTTCTATTCTACCCCAGTGGGGATCTGTTGAATGGGATGACATGGATGATGAGTGTTGGTCCTGGTTCAAACATCCCTGCAGCTTGGAGATCAGCTTTCCAGAGCAGGGTTGGACCACAGAGTCTTTGCTTTTCTTAATGACCCAAAGTGTGACAGGAATAGCGGTTGTCAGCTTGCATCTACGTTCTCCTCCAATCATCTATTCTTGTTTTCTTTCCCCAGAGAATTATTTCATTTTCATTTTTATGTTTTGCTTGCCTTAGAAACAGTGGGTAATAAAAAAATGTACAGAATTAGATCAAAGTATTCAAGTATAAAGCCTTTTCTAAAGGGCACAAGTGATACAATGAACAGGTTTTTGTTTGTAGGGATGCTTTGCATGGATTCCTGCTGTTTCTTTTGTGTGTTCCACATACTCGTCTGTTTTCCACATCATTATTACCAAAAGGGGTGCTGACCCCTCTTTAAAACTAGTTTTGCTGTATTGAAAACAGAAGTTCATTTCACTCCAGGGTGTGAAAAGTTCAGCAGGAACTAAAAACAATGAGCTTTAATATGTGTTAAAAATGAGTTGCAAAGTGTTGTTACTCAAAGTTCCTCTGACATCTGACCGCCGCATACAAACACAAAATGACATGCGTGACTGTTTTCATGCAACAAGTCATTTCTGGTAATTACAGTTATTTGTAGCAACAATCCCTGCACACCAATTACACCCGTCTGGTGCCTTTCAGTGGGAATCTGTGAGAGTAAAAAAAAAAAAAGTTTAAAGCAAACCATTTTCACATAAAAAGTAAATTTGACAACACAGTATTTTCTGTCAGTTTTTTTCCACATCAACATTAGATATTAAATTGACCTCTGACTTTTGGCTGGCTGGGATTTGTTGACAGACACTCCCTTTGGTACATGTCCAGCTTATTTTCTTTACAACCTTTGAACATGTTCATTGTGACGTTTAAGAACTTTGATTAAATGTGTTTCATAATAAAAAAAAGGGCTTTAAAGTTGTTTTTCCAAAGCTGGAGAAATAATTTTAGCAGAACATGATCCATAAGCTGAATAACAAGCTTAGATATTTGTTCTCTTCTATCTCTTCTCCTGCTCACTTCCTGTGACATGGCTACATAATGTCAGTCTGTTGCCGCCTAAATCTACGTTTGAAATCTGGCAATGTGCACACACTGAGCAATGGAATGTATTTTTCCAAAGCAATGCACGTCTGTCTATGAATTAATGTCTTGGCACAGTTCAGTAGCAGAAAAGCTCACCATTCTATTGGTAGACAGGTCACTTAAAGCAGGAAAATGAAAATATTCTCCTGATTAATCGCTCTATTGTTCTATAATAGCATCATATTCAAGTAGAAGAACATTTCATTCAAAATTTTCTGGAAAATGTTGGATATGCAGCCACGTTTAGATGCAGTTTATCTTTGACCTCTATTTTGATGGATAAATGGCTGTAATACTACGGCTTGTCTGTCACTGGACTAAAATCTTAAATCCATCTTATAGTCATTCTTTTAGTTTGTCTACCAGGTGCTTCAAGCCTGTCTTATACCAAAGTTATACCACTGAGGCCATATTTTGCTGGTGCATATCAGCCACTTTTAGTGTCTCAGGACATTAGCTATTTGGTTTCTGTATTTTCGTCTATGTTCCAGGGACTTTTTAAAACATCTCTTCGGCCTGTCATGTACAGAATGCTAATACATCTTCAGTTTGATGTTCAAGACATCTGGCCATATTGATCAACTGATAAATGGTGAGCTTCGCTTTTTAGGCTCAGCTCTCTTTTCTCCATAATGGGCCGATGCAGCATCCTAATTACTGTGGACACTGCATCGGGTCGTCTGTCAATCTCCCGCTCTGTTCTTTCCTTACTCGTGATTAAATCCCCAAGATACTTAAAATCCTCAGATTGGGGCAGAAATCTCTCCCACACCTGTAGAGGTCACACTATCCTTTTCTGGTTGAGGACCATGGTTTCGTCACATTCAGCTTGATTGGCCCAGCAAGAGTTTATGATCGTACCCCAATGAAGCCAAAAGGATCATTCACAATAAGCAGACAGGTTAGAGGGTTCCTGTAGTCACACTCTATTTCTCAAGTTCTTTTCACTGAGAGCATTGAAAAGGGGAATATAACATTACACATTTCATGACCGGGGTCGGGTCGCGGGGGAAACAGCCTCAAACGGGTAGCCCAGGCCTCTCTCACCCCGGCTGCATCCTCCAGCTCACCTGGAAGGACCACCAGTCATTCCCTGGCCAGCTTTGAGACAAAGTCTCGGGGTCTGGCGGTCCGGGGTCTGCCCCTTGGTCTCTTCCCGGTGGGACATGCCCGAAACACCCTGTCCGCGAGGCACTCGGGGGGGGCAGACTGACCAGATGCCCGAACCACCCCATCTGGCTCCTCTTGACCTGGAGGAGGAGCGGCTCAGCACCGAGCTCCTCCCGGATGGCAGAGCTCCTCACCTGATCTCTGAGTAGGAGCCCAGCCACCCTGCGGAGGAAGCTCATTTCGGCCGCTTGTACCCGCGATCTCATTCTTTCGGTCACCACCCACAGCTGGTGACCACAGGTGAGGGTTGGAACGTAGATCGAGTTGTAAATCGAGGGCTTTGCTTTTCGGCTCAGCTCTCTCTTTACCACGATGGACCGATGCAGCGTCCTAGTTATTGCTGATGCCGCACCGATCTGCCTGTCGATCTCCCGCTCCATCCTTCCCCCACTCGTGAACCAGACCCCGAGATACTTAAACTCCTCCACTTGGGGCAGGACCCTATCCCTGACCCGCAGGGGGCATTTCACCCTTTTCCGGACGAGGACCATGGTGTCGGATTTGGAGGAGCCAATTCCCATCCCGGCCGCTTCACACTCGGCAGCAAATTCATCCAGCGAGAGCTGGAGATCACATCCGATGAAGCCAACAAGACCACATCATCCGCAAAAAGCAGAGATCCGATCCTGAGGTCGCCAAACCGGATCCCTCCAACGCCTCAGCTGCGCCTAGATATTCTGTTCATAAAGGTGATGAACAGAATCAGAACTCTCTCTGGAAATGGAATTGACATACTGCCGGCTATACGGACCAAGCTCTGGCTCCGGTCGTACAAAGACCGGACAGCCTGTACCAAGGGCTTCAAGACTCCGTACTCCCGGAGCACCCCCCACAGGAGTCCCCGAGGGACACGATCGAATGCCTTCTCCGGATTCATCAAAAAAAAATTTTTTTTTTTTTTTAATGTTAATTTCACAGTGTAAATGGTGGAGACGGTGGCCGCGTGGTTAGCGCGTTCGCCCGCGGACCGGAAGGTCGCGGGTTCGCGTCCCACGCAGAGCTCGTTTAGGGTCCTTGGAGAAGACACCTAACCCCCACTTCTCCCACCATTGGCGCCGTTGAAGGGCAGCCTGCTGCGGTGTAAGGAGTGCAGCAAACAAATTTCCCCGGTGAGGGATGAATAGAGTAATTCAAAATAAAAAAAAATAAATAAATACCAGAAACATAGTCTCAGCTGAATCAGTCTGGATCTAAATTGTTGTCAGAGATATTATTCCATATGACTTTGGGTCTGTGTGTACTGGGCTCTCTGACAATATTTATGGAGCTCTGTTTTGTGGTCAGTGTGGTCTCTCAATGGTCCCAGAAGCCTTGTAAAGAGCCTCACCACAGGGGTGCTTAGCCACAGTGTGCTCCCGCCACAATAGCAGAACTCACACATCTGCTGAGCAGCAGCTTGTCAAAACTTCGGATTTAGGTTTGGCACTCTACATGAGAACGGGAAGACTGGATGTTTTACTCTTGGTTTGCAGTGCTGTGTGTCTACCAGTTATTGTTTTACTTGTGACCAAAAATGCGTCCTTAAATTTGTTTAAGTTTAGTTTCAACAAATTGGACTTAATATTTTCAGTATGGACACTTTATTGGAAATTAATTTCACTAATTCAACCTGAACAAATACATTTGTCAAAAAAAAATAAATTACAATTTCCTTTTTAAATACTGTATATTATTTAGTAATTCATTTTATTTTATAAAATAGTTGAAGATAACCGTTGAAGGGAAAATAAATGGCTGTGATTATGCATAATTGTTGGAATTTCCTTTTTCATTAATGCGCCCAAAAGCTTTTCATTATCCAGAGAGCATTTCAGTGATACAAAGCATTCATTTAAAGCATTTCAGTACACTGTTTTATTTTGTGAATACATTGGATTAAAATTTCAATGAATATCAGTGCTTTGAACATTTTATTGTCCCAAATTTTCTTTATTCCTTGTACATATTTGTTAACATACTCACGCACACACAGAGCTGTTCACACATCTCTAGCCTCATGATGATGGATCACACAAGCCTTTTAAACAATCGCCTCAATCCCCCTTATCTTCAGGAGTTATGGCTCTAAACCTTCTCATAATACACAGCTCACTGAGGGTGTAATCCCTGAGAACATCTGAATAAATCCTCGGTATATCCGCTTCACGCGGCCTAACGGACAGAGCCGGGGCCATTATGGTGAAACTGAGGAGGTAAGGGGCATTAATGGGTCATCTACATATTCATATTAATGCAAAGCCATTAGGACACCTCCGTCCTGGAAATCCCCATCATAAAACAGCTGTCTAAAGTCAAAACTTTAAGTCCCTTTGCTGTCACGTCTTTTTATCTGTGCTCCAATCCCTCTTTCTCTCTCTCTCACACGCACGCACGCACACACACACTTTCATCCATCCATCATCTGGTAGGGTTGTCCTAGATTTGTTCTGAATGGAGGGTCCTCTGAAGTTTTTTGCACAAGAACTTCTGCATGGGTTCTGGCATCTGAGGAGTACATGTGCCTGGAAAACCTTTGTCATGATAGAAACCTGGAAAATGGAAAGAAATAAACAGCATTTTAATTTCAAGACAAAAAAGATGTTGGTTTCAAATTACAAATGAGAACTTAAGCCAAGTGTCCTCTTCTGTTAGCCTTTCTCCAGTCCTCAGGCCTAAGCATGCCCAACAGAGTTGGGATGAGGGAATTGAGGCCCAGAGAATTTTCGGGTTGCTGGCACAACGACGATTTCCTGGCCTGAAGGGGTCAGCGGCAGGCTGTCTAAGAAACTGGCAGCAGTTGGGAATCTAGGCAGGCAGAAGGGGGATTGAGAAAAGAGAGGGTATCTTGTCTTCTGGCTTGCTGGCAGAGGGAGAACACTGGTGTTTGTTCCAGGAGCTGCTGCACATTACTCCACACACGGGGAAACCAGAGGCGTTTCAGGCTTAAAGCTCATATGCTCAGAGGACCACAGTCCCTTATATACAATAAATTGGTTTAACAGATCAAACAGGAAGCAGAAGATTAACTAACATAGCTGTATCACTGATATAATTATTATAGTGTAAACAGTATTTGCTAACCAAACTTGACTTGGAAGTGACGTGAAATGGCAACCTCTTAATTTGTATGGTTCAGTATTGTCATCATGTAACAGGTCCACCACACTTTTGAGAAGATTGTCTGAAAGATTTAGGATTGAGTTTATTTTCAACCCACCAGAACAAAATTGGTACTCTTAAAGCACAATTTATAAATTTGGATAACCATACCAATTGAAAGAGCACAAAAAATTCTTTCAAATGATAAAGGTATGATATCTAAATGGAAAACTACTTTCTCCAACTAAACTGAGGCAAAACAGAAATCATTGTTTTTGGCCTACAAAAACAAAGAGAAAGTGTCACCATTTATGTTCAATGTCTCTTTCTAGAATAGACAAACCAAGTTAGAAATCTGGGAGTAATAATGGACTCAGACTTCAACTTCAATAGTCACATCAAATCAATTACATCAGCAGCCTTTTACCACCTGAAAAACATTGCCAAAATCAGAGTTTTGGTGTCCAAAACAGACTTAGAGGTTCTTATTCATGCATTTGTTTCCAGTAGTTTAGACTACTGCAACAGTCAACTCACTGGTCTGAACAAAAAGACCTTAAAACAGCTGCAGTTTATTCAAAATGCTGTTGCTCGAGTCCTAACAAGAACTAAAAAGTATGATCACATTAGTCCTGTGCTCAGGACTCTACACTGGCTTCCTGTTGCTCAGAGAATAGACTTCAAAGCTGCTCTGCCTGTGTTCCAGTCTCTCCATCATCTAGCACAAAGTACATCTGCGATTTGTTAGTATTGTATTCATTCGTGTATAACACGCAATTTTTTTTACCAAACACGTCATCGGAGACAGCAGATGGCGCGAGGACTGACATTTCACCTGTTCAACATGAGAGGGCGCACATTTTTGGCTGCGCATGAACTGAGCATTGCTTGTGTAAATCTGTGTCACGGGAACACGCTATATTCCATTTGAGTGCGCCCTGTGTTAGCAGCACCTGCAAGCTAGAGACACACACACTTTACTATCTACTATGCAAAATTAACCCAAGAAGAATATAACAACTGTTCGGTGAATCAGACAGAGTCAGACTCTGAAGGATTTGTATTGTCAATTGTAATTGTACCATAGATAAATTTAGGATTAACAACACATTGAAGGGAATTGTAAATTTTATTAGAAATTTTTGGTCATATTTGTAAGTTGCCAAAAAAAAGTGGGAAAAATCTATACCCATTTTCAGGCCAAAAATTTAGAGTGCGCGTTATATTTGAATAAATATAGTACCTTATGAACCATCTAGAACTCTGAGCACCTTTGAGACTGGCCTCCTGCTGGTGCCTGGAGTCAGGACTAAACTTGGAGAAGCTGCGTTTCAATTTGTTGCTGCAAAAGTCTGGAACAAACTTTCTGAGGCCATTAGACAGGCCTCTACTGTGGTGGTGTTTAAATCTTGGCTGAAAACCGTTTTACTTAACTGTGCATTTCACTGAAGATTAATTACTTTTTTAACTGTCTTTTTTTTTTTCAAACATTTTTATTCTATTTTTTTTTTTAATTTTAATGCATTTTTTCTGTCTTGCAAAGCACTTTGAATTGCGTTTTAAATGAATTGTGGTATACAAGTAAACTTTCCTTGTCTATAAAAACATGCAAATAGGACCATATTTGACTGAGTTATGGAGTTTTGAAGATTCCAAATTCAAACTGTCAGAAAAATGTAAATTTGGAGAAAAATGGCCACCAATATTAAAATGACTCCTTAGCAACGCATCAGATTCCTGATGGATCCTCTCTGTTCCTGTCCTGTCTGTTGCCAGACAGAGGAGGCCTCTGTGCTTGATTGATCTTCCCGTTGCCATCAGGATGAAACCCATCTAGTGATTTTGTCAAATGTAAAGCAGTAAAGTAGAATAAGCTAATATTTAATGAACAGTTTTAGACACATTGGCTGCTTGTCCCAGGGGAGAGGTCTCTTGTTCATGTGGATTCCCATTAAGTATCCTCTCTTTTTTTCCCCTTCTGCTGGGTTTTTGGAGTTTTTCCTCATTGTGAAGGAGGGTCTAACGCCAGGAATGTACTGAAATTCTTTAGTTAGCTTTTAGTTGTGTATTTTTGTATATACATTTATTTTTTTAATCTGACAAATTATTATGATCATTGGTGTTTACATCAAACAAATGCACAATTTCACCCACTGTAGCGTAGCATGCTACATAAGTGGCTCAATGCTAGAAGTTAGCATGCACAAACTGCTTTTAACAAATCAGCGAGTGACTTCCTGCCCTGCCTTAGCAACAACAATGGTTTGGTTTTCTAGAGAAGGCAGTTCTTTCTGTGCTGGTTATTATAGGCTTGTATGTGCTGTCCTCACGACACGTGACTGTGTGAAGCTAGACAGCCAGCTAACTATTCCAAATGAAAAAAGAGACTCCCACACAAGGCTTGCTTTTCTTGTTTTATGTAGACTCTTTTCTTCAAAGGATTATACATATATGTACGTATATATATGTACGTGGTAATAGTAACTGAAACAAAACAAACAAAAGAAGTGCATTACAAGCTGTACAGAACGCTGAGTCTCCATGATCAAACACACGTTAGCTTAGCTTGAAACATGCGCGCCCACATCCTAAGTGGCTTACTACATAAGACGCGATTCACACGTTATCAAATGAAATACAATCTTGAGCATGTAAACAAAGCACATAAACACAAAAAATACTTACAAAGACTAAGGTTTTCCCAGGTTTTTAACAAGTTTGAGCGCAGTCTACTTCCGTCTTTTCAGTTGCAGACTCATCCTAGATCTACTATTTTCGAGACCTCTCACTCTGCTGTTATTTTAACAAATTATAAAAGATCTTAGAAGAGACGGATGTCTCACTCTGACATATACTCTAATCAAAGACATAACACTCCCCGCTTGATATAAACATATTATATCACCACATATCGAAACATAAAATTTACATAGATAATATCTTACTCTGAAAGCAAAATAACAGTCTCTGAGACTGGTCTCAAAAACACCTTTGGAGTTCCATCTTTGTAAGCATCTTCTTGCACCGAACGAATGATGACATTTTTGGCTTGAGTGAGTTCATTTGTGTTTACATTCTCTTTCAGACTTCTCCATCCTGTTTGTTTATTTGTCTTTTGTTTCAAAGAAACCACAACATGAATAAGTTTGGCTAGTGCTCTGCATGCCGTTGCCCAACTTGAAAATCTTTCGAAACGTTTTGCACCTAACTGAGTCGTTGGGACGGTAGTTGCAAGTGTTTTTACATGAGCTCGTATTTCTTTGTCATTCTCAGGCTCTACAAGTGAGAATGAATAGTCTTTTTGAGATTCATTGAGTTTTTCTGAACACAGAAAGCTTGGGCCTGTAACCCAATTACTGTTTTTGAGTTCAACGGCTGGAATAAATCTAGTTGCTAGGTCAGCTGGATTCACATCTGTTGAAACGTAATGCCACTGGTCAGGTTGAGTGGATGACCTGATTCGTGTGACGCGGTTAGCTACATACATGTAGAATCTTTTTGAGGAGTTGTGTATGTAACCTAACACAATGCGACTGTCAGTGAAAAACTTGACACTGTCAATTTTGAGGTCTAACTCGTCTTTGATTAAGTCATACATTTCTACTGCAAGCACGGCAGCACAAAGTTCTAACCGTGGTACGGTGTGTGCAGGTCGGGGTGCTAGTTTTGACTTCCCCATCACAAAACCTACGTGATACTTGCCTTGAGTGTCTAAAGAGCGCAGGTAGGCTACCGCACCTATAGCTACAGTAGACGCATCTGAAAAAATACAGAGTTCATTAGTTTTCATTTCACCTAAAGAACCTGAACTGTAACACCTTTTGATTTGGAGATCTTCTAGAGTTTTCAGTGAGTTTCTCCATGAGATCCATGCGTCCTCTTTTTCTGGGGAAAGAGGTGCGTCCCAGTCGCTCTTCTCAGTTGAAAGTTCTCTGAGTAGCGCTTTGCCTTGCACGATTATAGGAGCTGCAAAACCCAACGGATCATACAAGCTATTGACAGTTGACAGTACTCCCCTACGTGTGAATGGTTTTGTCTCATTGGATACAAGGTAAGTAAAGCTGTCAGTTTGCAGGTTCCAACATAGTCCTAAGCTCCTTTGAACAGGAAGTGGATCTACACCAAGATCTAATTCTTTCAAGTCCTTTGCAAGATCGTCTGCAGGGAATGCTTCCATAACGAGGCTGCAGTTGGAGGCAACTTTGTGTAGTCGCAAATTGGACTCTGCTAACATGTTTTGTGTTCTCGTTAACAGGTCAACTGCTTGTTCAGGTGTGGCGACTGAAGTGAGCCCGTCATCTACATAAAATTGTCTTTCAACAAACCGTCTGGCATCTGAGCCATGTTCCAGCTCACCTTCACTTGCTGCCCGCCGCATGCAGTAAATGGCAACAGCGGGTGATGGGCTATTCCCAAAAACATGCACTTTCATCCGATATTCGACCACATTTTTTGTGACGTCATTGTCCTCAAACCAGAGATAGCGCAGATAGTCTCTGTGATCTTCACACACCTCAAAACAATAAAACATTTGTTGTACATCAGCTGTCAGGGCTATTGGCTCTTTTCTAAACCGTAACAGCACTCCTAACAGAGAATTATTCAGATCAGGTCCACTGAGTAGCACTTGGTTCAGGGATGTTCCTTCACACTCTGCACTAGAATCAAAAACAACACGTATTTGATCTGGCTTTTGCGGGTGGTATACACCAAACGTTGGCAGATACCAGTGTTCTTTACCTTCGGGCAGAGGTGGAGCGAGTTCAGCTTGATCGTTATCCAACATTTTCTGCATAAATCGGATGTAGTGATCTTTCATTTCTGGTTTCTTTTCTAACGTCTTTTTGAGTGAGTATAGACGTTTTGAGGCTTGAACTCTGTTGCTTGGGAGTCTCCTCCTTGGAGAGCGAAAGGGCAATGGAGCGACCCAAGTGTTTTCTTTGTTTTGTTGGACCGCCTTGTCCATTATTGTTAGAAAGTTTTTGTCATCTATAGACAGTGCCACCTTGTCATCTGACTCTGTACGTTCAAACACAGACTGACCTAGCTTGTGTGTGTTGTCTTTAATGTCCACACTATTTGAGATTAAAGGTGTGCTTTGCTGGGGCTGCTTGACATAGTCCTCTTTCACTGTAAAGACGTTTGGACATGGTTCAAAATGAGTAGTCCGTCCGTTGCCTAGCATGTGTGTTCTGTACACGTTGACTTCTGTTGCGTTGTGAGTTTTGCCCAAGCACACTTCCCCTATCACAACCCACCCCAAGTCTAACCTTTGGGCGTATGGTGCGTTATTTGGTCCATTGATCTGTTCTCTTACTTTATGAATGCTGAGGAGGTCCCTTCCCAGCAAAAGGAGAATAGGAGCATGATGATCAACCGGTTGGATTTTGCTTGCAATAGGGAGAAGGTGTGGATGGTGCTTAGCAATCTCAGGTGAGGGAATTTCAGATCTGTCGTCAGGCACTGAATCACACTCGATTAAAGGAGGCAGTTTGACATTTGTTTTTCCATCCATGGACTCTACTACAAAATGTTCTGCCCTCCTACCTGCAGTTTCAGCTTTTCCTAAGCATGTTTTCAGCGTGTATGGCACAGGTGCACTTTTTATTCCAAACAGGTTGAAAAAGTCCGTCCTAGCCAGGGACCTATTGCTCTGTTCGTCAATCACTGCATACATTTTTATAGCTCTGTCCTTTTGGCCTTCTGGATATGCTTTCACCAAACAGATCTTTGAACATGAGCGTGGGCTGTCACTTTGTCCACATACCTCTGTGCACTTGGAGACTACTGCAGGATGGTTTTCTGAGTCCTCCTTAGCATCTACATTCTTTGAGGTGTCAGCTTTTGGGACAGGTGTGGGACCCGGATGGAGTGCTGACAAGTGTTTTGGACTGTCACACTCAACACACTTTACTGCTACCTTACAATCTTTGGCTATATGTTGCACAGACCCACAACACCTGTAGCATATACGATGCTCTCTCAGAAAAGCCTGTCGTTCCTCAATTGATTTGTCTCTGAATAACTTGCATTTTTTCAGAGGGTGTGGCTTCTTATGAATTGGACACAGACGATCTGGTTCTTCAATTTTCTTCTGTTCAAAACTCCCTTGTTTTCTTTCCTCAATTTCCGTTCTGTGTACTGCAACAGTAGCTTTGCGATTATATGGAATGGACTTTTGCGTGTGGTAACTTGGTTGCTGCAGCTGGATGGGGAAAAACTTGGATCATTTTTCATTTTTGCTTGTTGCTGTACAAATTGCACAAAGACAGAAAAAGGTGGAAATGACACTCTATTGACTTCTTTATACTGTGTACCTACAGTGGTCCACCTCTCCTGCATGTTAAAGGGGAGTTTTTCAACTATTTGTCTAACCCCTCGAGCCGTGTCTAGATATGCAAGACCTGGCAGTGTACCATTAGACTTAGCACACTGCAACTCTAACAAGATGTCACCAAGCTCCCTTAATTTACCACTCTCTTTGTTTGTCAGCCTTGGAAACTCCTCCAACTTTTTTAACAGTGCATCCTCAATGACTTCTGAGCAGCCATAACATTCCTCCAGACGCTCCCATACCACTTTTACACCTGCAGTGGGATTGAGGGTGTGTACTGCGCGAAGCCTTTTTGCTTGCTCTGAAGATTTTGGCCCTAACCATTTTGTGAGCAAGTCTAGCTCTTCTCTAGGGGACAGATTCAAGTCTTTAGTAACACTCATGAATGAGACTTTCCATGCCCAATAGTTTTCGGGTCTGTCATCATATTGGAGTAAGCCAGTGCTAACTATTTCTTTGCGGATGAGATATTTTGCAAATCTTGTACGCTGTTTTGCTCTATTTGGTTGTGACTTGTAGGCAAAAAGGTGTGAGCTTGGGGTTTGAGTGAGGATGTGCTGGTTGGAACAGCTTCTGGTATGTGCTCATGTTTAACATCATTTTTCATTGGGGACTGGACATGAGTTTCTTTTGTTATTATTGATCGGCTTGGCATTTGAAATTTTGTGCTATCATGTGTAGCCCTAGGTGGCGCCTTTAGCTTACATTGTTGTTCCACATAATCTCTTGTGCGTTGTACTGCATTTAACGTCTCACCTGTAATAGGAAGTTCTGGGTCTGACTCCCCGCTCTGACTTTCTAATTCTTCATAGGCTGCAGCTTCTGCCTCAGCTGCTGCTATTTCCTTTTCACACTTCAAAACATGGAGACTGGCCTCCAAATCTGCTTTTTGACTCATCAGACTGGCATCCAAATCTGCTTTTTGTCTCATCAGACTAGCTTCTTTTTCTGCGAAACGGAGCTGGGCCTTTGCTGCTTGGGCTTTGGCGTATGCTTTTGTGGCTGCCACACTTGAAGCTGCTGTGGTGTGCGACCGTCTGCTGATGGCTCTGGACCTGACGCTGTGTGGAGGTGAATGCTGCGGCCTCTCTGACGGCTGCCTCTCAGGCGACAGCTGGTCTGCAGGAACCGGGTGATTGGTGGCAGCCTGGTCATCAGCTTGCTGCTCTGAGTTTGCCTCTGGCTCGAACTGTGATTCATAATCTCTCAAGTAAGTCTTACCTGAGCGTAGACTCATGTTGACTGTGTAGCTCAGTGTTGTTTAACCCGCTGTATAGAAGTCTTTTTACTTCTATAAAGTCTTTTTACTGTGCTGTCCTCACGACACGTGACTGTGTGAAGCTAGACAGCCAGCTAACTATTCCAAATGAAAAAAGAGACTCCCACACAAGGCTTGCTTTTCTTGTTTTATGTAGACTCTTTTCTTCAAAGGATTATACATATATGTACGTATATATATGTACGTGGTAATAGTAACTGAAACAAAACAAACAAAAGAAGTGCATTACAAGCTGTACAGAACGCTGAGTCTCCATGATCAAACACACGTTAGCTTAGCTTGAAACATGCGCGCCCACATCCTAAGTGGCTTACTACATAAGACGCGATTCACACGTTATCAAATGAAATACAATCTTGAGCATGTAAACAAAGCACATAAACACAAAAAATACTTACAAAGACTAAAGTTTTCCCAGGTTTTTAACAAGTTTGAGCGCAGTCTACTTCCGTCTTTTCAGTTGCAGACTCATCCTAGATCTACTATTTTCGAGACCTCTCACTCTGCTGTTATTTTAACAAATTATAAAAGATCTTAGAAGAGACGGATGTCTCACTCTGACATATACTCTAATCAAAGACATAACATTGTATGTTAAATGACACAGTTTAAATTTTTCTTGAGCAGAACAGAGATTTCCACATTTTACAATAATGCTAATAATGTTGTGATTAAACAAGTCTGCTAGTGATAACGGACAATGTTTAGCAAGGCTATTAAAGACTCCATTAGAACTTTTTTCTCTGCATCCTCTCACAAAGTTGCTCTGGATGTAATTATGATCTTTTTTTTTTTTTTTTAGTTTCACCCATCTTAAAGTATTCTTCTGACAGTTTTTGGCTTTTGATGCAAAAACCTGGACATGTAATATTTTTACTTTATTAATTGATTTTATGCTGCTGCTAAAAATATGACATTGCGCTTTCCGTTTTATGCAGGTGGATCACATTTATGGTAACTTTTACCATTCTTGGGAAATAGCCTGTATGAGGTTAAACATCAATGTTTGACTAGAGGGCACGGCTTAAAATGTTTCCTCTATTTAAGATTCTTTATTGTCACAATGTGAGCATCATTGCATCATTAAAATACTGGTCTGTCTGCCTGTGGTTTCCAAACACAATACGTTTTACTTACAGTACCGTAATTTCACGGCCATAAGGCGCACCTAAAAGTCTAAAATTTTCTTCAAAATGAGCGGTGCGCCCTTTCGTGCGGTGCGCCTTGTGTGTGACCTAAAAGAAAAAGCGGTGCCAGTGAGGCGAGGCGGACCTGAAAGAAAAGGCATGAGAACGTTAAAGAATGAAGTGTGGGCGTGGATTGTGTATAAAAAGGTATGTGCTGTATGCACAACATTGCTGTTTTAACCCTGAAAATGGCAAAGAGACACGCTTATGACGCCCAGTTTAAGCTGAAGGCGATCAGCTACGCGGAGGAACATGGGAATCAAGCCGCCGCCAGAAATTTCAGCATAAACGAGTCAATGTATTGTACATGCCTGGACTAACGCAGTGCTTATATCCTGTTGCGCCCCCCCTAGAAAGAAGAAAATATTTCCCCTCCCCCACTCTCCGCCATGACCATAATTAGTATCATTTGTCTATGAAATTGTTATAAGCAGTGGTCCCCAACCACCAGGTGGACCACCCCTGGTGTGAGGGGCCTAACTAGTATTTTTATTCACTTTGTTTTTGTGATGTCTTTATTTTGAAGGTATGTTTACCGTTACCATGGCAACCAGAGTATGTTGGAGCAGAGAGAATTTTTCCACGTTATAAAGACGCTGCTAATAAATTTTCTCGTGAAGACAACGTGGATTTAAATGTATTATTATTGATTTAAAAAAGCCAGTTATTCCGGCTGGTCTTATCACCTGTAGACCGGTCCGTGAAAATATTATCAGACACTAAACCGGTCCGTGGCACAGAAAAGGTTGGGGACCCCTGGTTCTAAGTACACTTCTGCATAACATTGTATCCTCGTTAAAAAAAAAAGAAAAAGAACAGCTTTATTAACATTGTTTTTTAGTGTGTAACAGAAAATATTTAAAGTGCATCAATTAACTTGAATTTTAATAAAAATAATTCCTATTTAAACTATAAACTACAACTACTGTAGTGGATGTACAATTACACTTTATTCTAGTACGGCAAAAAAGAAAAACGTGTTCCACAGGATCACACGCGCCCCACTATTTGAGAAGCACTGGACTATTTTTTAATACGCACATTTGCATGCTTGCGTGTTGTTGTAAGGCGGTGTGTGACTGAGACTGTGCCTTTTCGTACGGTGCGCCTTATGTGTGTGTTGAATACAGCAACGGCGCACAAAACTGAGGCTGCGCCTTTGCGTACGGTGCGCCTAATGGCCGTGAAATTACGGTATATTTATAGTAGATTAAAGTCAAGAAATTTTAAAAAGGGACTTTTGCTCCTGTAATCAGAGATAGGTTGGAGATATCTTCTTCTTTTGGCATTTTCTTTCAGGGGTTGCCACAGCAAGTCAGTTTCTTCCATCTAACCCTATCTGCTGAATCTTCTTCGGTCACGCCAACTATCTTCATATCTTCCTTCACTGTATCCATGAACCTCCTCTTTGGTCTTCCTCTAGGCCTCTTGCTTCGTGGTTGCAAACCCAGGATCCTTCTCTCTCCTCTGCACATGTCCAAACCATCTCAGTCTGGCCTCTCTGACTTTGTCTCCAAAACCTCTAACATATGCTGTTCCTCTGATCCTGTCCATCCTGGTCACACCCAGAGAGATCATCAGCATCTTCATCTCTGCTACCTCCATCTCTGATGGGTCAGAGATATAAGCTCTGCTATTCGGGTCGGCATGGGGTATATCCATTGTTCCTCTGTGCAGAGAGAAGCCAGATCAGGCAGTTCAGGAATCAGTTAGGATGCCTCAAAGATGCATCATTGGTAAAGTCATCACATATGGGAGGTTCGAAGGTAGACTCAGGACCCACTAGATAGACTTGGTCTGACAGTTGATCCAGGAAGACCTTGTGTTCTGGAAGATGTGACTGAAGTGAGGGCAGTCTGGGATTCTCTGCTAAGTGTTCTACGCAGGATTTAGCTGGTACTAGAAGTTTCACAAGGGTTTTTGTTGCACAGGTTGCATCATAAAACAATCTCATATTCCCTAAGCTCTTCAATGCTCCGTTCTTTCTTCTTCTTATTTATTTTTTTTTTTTTTTTTATCTTTATTGTTTTATTTTTCGTTTTGTCCCTTTCAGTGTGGCGCTTCCGTAGTCCCAGGGGAAGCTTTGGCCCAGTGGGATTCAAACCCGATTCTCTAGGTCGAAAGATGGTAATTCTACCACTAGGCCAACACCCCTTGGGACCCAATGCTCCATTCTTAAACAGATGTTTGTATAGTTTCTGAATGTGTAGGTGCTAATGTTATATATTTGAGCAAATGGAAGAGACCACTTGATAGTGACCAGCCATTTATTTAATTACATTACATAAAAGATCTTCAGTTGGTCAATCTGCTGCTTTAGTTAAAACCCAATTGCTTCATTCCTCCTTTAATAATAATAATAATAATAAAAACATTAGTTAACAAGTGTGCCAGTTAGGCAAAGCATCCTTGTTAAGATGGTTGCTACCAGAGAAATTAAATAGAAATTCCACCCAGAGCAGGCCAATTGATAACGCTTTAAATCTTACCCAATTGTATTCTTTCATTCATTAACAATCATACAATTTTCCTGCAAGGAATATTAAAGTTTACATTATCCTTACATCTGAACTACTTACAGCTGGTAAACTTTAACTTGCTTTACCATTTCCCTTTATTGTGACCTCATGTTTACATTTTTTCTCTTTAATTTCATCAAGCCCTTTGATCCTGTCAATGACAATCCCTGTAACCTCTTGTATTTAAGTCCCCCGTAGCCCTCTCTTTACATCGTCCTTGTTGCTATAGCTCCACCATGCTTCTAAATCCCTGTGACTTCTCCAAATCCTCCTTACTTCTCTTCATCAGTCTTTTCGCCTCTGTTTTCTCTGTTTTGGGGTATTTCCATACCCCTGAGCGGATTCCCTTTTCCCCATCACTTGCAGCTTGTTGTGGTCCCTCTCTCCTCTCATGCGTTTATCACTGGCCCTTGTTCTGTTAATCCCTGAGGGTTTTGTTTATTTGTGTTGGAGCTGCTTTTACAGCTTGCGGCTGACCCCACCTATTTTCTCACCAGTCATTTGAACAGCAGGGCTGCTTTGCAGCTACTCCACCAATTAACATAGCATTAGCATAGCATTTGCATGTGTGCATTAGGGTGTTGATGGGGAGAGAAAATAACAGTTTTACAAGGTCCTGAAAAATATATATTTTATGGAATGACATTGAAGCCTGTGCAGCGTTATTTTCCTCTGTTTTGTTAAAGCCATAACTTTTATGTTGACTGTAAAAAGTTACATTATCTAGATGTTTAAATTAGATTGTCACAGTCATCGATGGATGTGTCTGTCTCATTGGGTCACTACTGTTCATATCAATCAGACTAAAGATGAGAATAATATACTTCTACTTACAGCTACAAGAAAGTCTTATGAATGAAAGAGGAATGGTCACACTTTGTCGAGACTCAAATAACCAATACATATTGTTAAAAAATGAAGATGAGGTATTACATGTTTAATGTATTCTTTCATGTTGAGAGAGGTGGAAAAAGAGTGGTGAAAGTAAGCCAGCTGCTGCTATTGGAGCCTAAGAACCAGAGACCATGATTGTGACGTGTCCAGGGCATTGTGCCAGTTTCCCAGCGCTGCTCAGGGATCAGCCCGCAGGCCTCGCTGTTCCTCTGCATACCATGCCTGTCCCTCAAACACCGCCGCTCTGATCTGTCACATTAGGGCCGTCGCTCAAATGATGAGCTGCTTTTGTTTGCCTCATGCCATCAAATAGTTTATTCATTAAATACAAATTGAGGCAGAAAGATGTAATCAAATTGTCCACTGGTCATTTTTTTAGCCAGTCTCTTTAAAAATTTGTTGTTGTTAACCTGATGTCACAAAAGCTGAGCACTGCAGTCTGGTTTTATACCGGTGACCTTTCTCCACACAAAGTAAAATAACTTTCTGAAACTTTCCTTGTATGAAAGGATTAAAAAAAATATGCAATCTCATACCTGGGAAATAAATTTTTACATCCCAAAACACATAAATACAGTAAACTGAATATGTGCAATATAAATTAAATCTAAGTACAAGTAAAAAAGCAATGTGTGAATATGCTCAATTCGTTTGTGAATTAGCAAAACATCTATACTCACCAATGAAAAGGGACAAAAATTGGGCTAGCCGATAAACATTTGCAAAATGTTGAATATTAGGTCAAGAAATCATTTTAAAATTGGTGTGAAACTGTAATCAGGTGTTCTATCAATACTAAAATTGATTGTAGTGCAAAATGCATAAATATCATAATACATACAGCTAAATAAATAAATGTTCATGTCTATGATGCAAATGTGTCCCTGACACCAATGCTGTATGGCTACAAAGCAAATCTACCAGCGGGTACAAATAAAGTTTTGTGAATCTGAAATACTTAAAAGGGTAGTGTTTTTAAACTACCTTTAAATTATTAAGCTGCTTTTTGGGAAGGTATAATTCAAATATACTTGATAACTAGTAGCCATACAATTTCCCAATTTTTGCAAAATAATGTACATTTCTTTTAAATTGCTTAATTGAAGTCTGATGGCACATATAATTTTTTTAACTTTCTGCTGTATTCTTTTCATATGCAGTACTTCGACATGTTGAAATGTGTACTTTTGGCGTGTAAATGTAGTTAAATATAATATCTAGCAGGCCTGTTGGCCTTGGCTGCCGCGCTGCACTCAGCTCTGTCGCTGCTCTTGTCTCTGTATAATCCTCCTCCTCATGAATACATTAACGCCAGAGCCTTAAACTCAGTTTAGCTGGCGGCTCAGCGTCACAGCACATCCTATTACCGACTTTAAATCATTAATGTGACATCGTCTTCACTCAATTTTCAAACACCCACGTTTGAAAACTGCATGTTTCACCAAGTCATTGCAAGCGCAGGACCGCACTGAGTCGCACAATCTGAACAGGAGCATGTGCACAACGACACATAGGAGAAAATATTATCTGTGGGCAAGTGGGTTTGCGCAAGAAAAAAAGTTTCATTGACATGTAAATTAGTGGCCCATTGTGATAGTTTTTCTTCTTTGGTCGGAACAATTGTGATGGAAATGGCCTCTGGATAAATACGGTTTAAGCTGAGCTAACTCCTACAGTCCTCCCTAGGGTGTGTGTGTGTGTGAGATTTAATCTGAGTCTAGCCACTGTTTGCTTCCTCCAGCATGCCGTGTATTGCTGACAATGAAAGAAGTATAATCTGAGGCCCCTTTCTACTTCTTAGCTATTCACACAGAAACCTTTTCTCAGGTTTTTACCTCCGGGCTGCCTCTGAAAAATTTATAACGCCCAGAGAACAACTTAGTCCTTCACTTAACGTGAGATTTGGAAATCTGCGCTTCTGTATCGCATCAAAGGTTTTGTGTGTGTGTGTAAGAGAAATTATGGTAATTAGCGAAGCAGCTAAAATAATCTCAAAGTGCATTTAATTGTTTTTTTATGTTCAGTGTCAGACCTGGGTGTTGTACAGCATATGGACACAGATGGGGCAGTGTTTTAATGCTCACACACAGACTGGAGTTTCTTTTTAACCCTTTAAGTAAAGACATTAGCAGTACATAAAGGATGTATTGATTAAAGATTGAACATTTCAGCACAAGCTGCTGCCATCCAGTGCTCCAATTGGGCACGCCGTTTTGACTATCGCCTGATTTCAGACACGCACATTTCTTTACCCCCGTCAGCTTCATGTCTTTTGGTTTGCTTAATTTGGTGGTCAGGTTGCTAACTGAGTTGCAGTTTTCTCTACACCTTATAGCTACTTTCTGATTGGGAAGCTGAGAAGGTGGAAAGAATTATGTCGTCACGAAGATGATTGAATGTTTCAGTCACCGTGTCAAAAACCTCTTCTGTGGATGTGTAATCCACAGAAGAGGTCCGAGTAATCTTTTTGGATCGTGTTTCCAGAGTGTGAATAAAGAAGCGACCAGGACCAGCAGAACTTTTACTGAACACATTGCTGTCTTTATTAGAGCCTTTTCTGGCAGTAATACTGAAAAAAAAGTGAACTTAGAACAGATGGTGGTGGCAGCCCACGGCTCCCCCCCTCCTGTTTTTCTTTATTTCTTTGATATTTTCTGTAATTTTTTTTTTTTTGTGAGAGTGCTGCGACTCCTGCTTTTCTGTGGCATGGATAACATCAATAAAAGAGACAGTAGGGAGAGAAAAAAGAAATATACAACTTATATTACACTGTGTTATGAACAAAATATAAATCTATAACTCTATGTTATATTTACATAATTATCTTTCTTGATTTTTCAAGTTGAGATGGTAAGATTTTTTTTCTGTTGTAATTCAGTTTTACTTTGTTTTAAGCTCCACGCATGACTTGATTGTCTAACGTAATTTTACTCTCATTGTCTTAATGTGGAGAATGATTGATGTTTTAACCCTTCACATACCATCTGATTATAAAACCTGACGTACTCAATGGTTTGGTGGAACAATTAATAATTTCTTTATGTGGCATGTGTGTTGAAAGATTGAGGGGATTATGTGATGTCTCAGCTGAAGATAGTCATGGTGCCTGCAACATTTTGTGGAGCTAAAACAAAGTAAAGGACTCCTGATGAGAAGTTAAAAATATGGTCAAGCCGCCACACAAACACCCATTTCTTACACACACAAACACGCAGACACACAGTAGAACACCCTTGGAGGATCACGGTAAACACTGCTTTCCAATGATTGAAAAAGAAAATTAACGTGATCACAAAAAACAAAAAAACATATTTACAAGATTTCTATCAGGTCAGCATAGGATTGGTTTAGTTGTTGTATTTTCATCATTTCAAATGTGTGTGTCTGACTGTGTTTGTGCATCAGGATATGTGTGGATCCAAGCCAAAGATGCTCCACTGTGTCCCAGTGAGGCGGCCAAACTAGTAAACGGGACGGGTTTCTTTGTTCACAAAAAACTCATCTCCAAATAAATGTCAGGAAAAAAAAGAGAAATAACTTTCACATTATATATGGTAATAATTGTTACAAAAAATTAAAATATCAATACAAAGTCATGTTCTTCATCTCTAACTGCAGAGTCTGAGTGCTTCTTAGAAATGGGTTTGGACTTTTAGGAGGGAGAAAGATTCTTCAGCTCAGAGGATCGACAATGAGGTCTGTTGTCCAAACTCCACCTGCCTAACGTCCAGAAAATTAATATAAAAAGGAACAAAACACAAAAACTAGGTGGAATGAGGAATCCTATTTAGAGCTAAATACCTTCCATCTAAATAGAATTTTTTATTGAAATTGTTTTATATGGTCATAAAAACCCAAAAAGGAGAAGAAAAATAAATTATACTGTACATAACTTACTAAACTTAAGAACCGCTGACCATCCATATAATTATTGTTAATATTATTAGACTAGAGGCAGTTTGAAGAAAAAATAATAAAATACAGTATTCAAGTAGGAAAAGAAACACTGACTGGCTGACTCCACCCGGCTCCACCCACTGGATTTACAGCAGGACGACGTAGAAAACATCTAACACAGAACGTGTGTGTACGCGCGCATGTTCACAGCAGCCAGAGAGTTTAGTTTCAGCTTCTAATGCACCTGAAGAAATGAGTGCAAACGTCCAGTAAAAGCACGCTGACCCACACTCACACTGCGCAGATCCCACATGAGATCGAAATACGAAAAGAAAACTTCTGGATTGTCTTACATACACAGTGCTTTTTTTCTCGCTCTGTGATGCTGGAAAAAAACCCACCCGTTTCTCCTTCTCTAAAAATTCAGTCAAAGAGAAAACAAGGGTTTTTAAAAAAAAAAAAAAAAAAAAAGAAATAAAATAAAAACTGGGAGAAGTACTGACAGCACATTGTGAGTCTGAAGATAAGAAATTAGCTTGTTAAAAATAAACAATGTCTTTCAGGTGCTTTACAACAAAAAGGGGAAAAAAGTCTCTTTCTATTATTATTTAAACTTGTAGCACAAAAACAACAAATCACATTCACAAGCCACTTATTGGCACCTTGTACCTGAGTGAGAATATTATAGAACCAAAGAACAAAAAAAGCTGTTTTTAAAAGTGTCTGATAATAAACAGGTCCGCCACCTTAAAGTGTCATTTGTTAGCCTGCGACAGGTCCACTGTTTAGTTAATTTTAAAACGTCTTTTTTTTTTTTTTTTTTTTACAAACATGATGAAAATGTTGCTTTCTGAGAGGGATTGTTTTTGTTTCTCACTTGTAGGATTCTGCTCAAACTTTTCAGTTTTAGATTTAATTCCTTGTCGTGCTTCAGCAGGGTGGATTTTTTTCCTCGTTGTAACAGTCAGTGTGACAGACTGATCCTGTGCTTCTGCTAGTTGATCAGATGCTGCTATCAGGATTTTGCTCTATTAAGTGTCTTTTGGGGAAGAAATGCAAGGTGGGCTCTTGTGAAATTTGAGGTGATTGGCAAAAAAGAAAGTTTTCTTCCTGATCAGCGGGGTTTTGGAGAGTGAGAAATTACCCAGCAGATTATTTTAACCAACTGGTTAAATGTGGATAACCCTGTCCTATTGGGTGATATGATTCTCGCTATCGCTCGCGTAGTCTGCCTCTTCATCCTCATAGTCAAATTCATCGTATGCATCTCCGTTGCTGTCGTCTAACCGAAGCTCCTCCTCTTTGATCCGGGGTTCGTCTCCCTTCAGGCCGGGCATGTGAGGGTGCTGATGGTGGTTGGTGTTTGGCTCAGGGCTGCTGGACATGCTGGAATGCTCTGAGGGCATCTGGGGGGAGGGCATCCCTGGCATGGAGAGGGCACCTGGGTAGACCACACCTGCAGAGGACAGGGGCAACTGACCCTGCTGCCTGTGTGTACAGAGAACAGAATGATACATTCTTCAGTTAATATAGCATGCAAATTTCAGTTATTAATTAAAAAAATGCAATGGTTTTATAAATAACTTCAAAATAACTGTTCTCTTTCATCTGCAGAAACATATATGCAGTTGTCTCATAATCTTACATTTTCACTCAGTTACTGTTAAACTGCAGTACTAAATTTTTTGGGGACAAAATTTACACAGGCTTCTTTCAAAATCTAACAAAACATTGGAAACGAGAGAGATTTGTATAAAAATAAAAACATGTCTCAATTTTTATTTACATTTGGTCTAAAGTGACATGTACTTAAAGAACTGGAGTTCACTGCCAAATATAAGTGGACAAAATACCAGCAGGGCTTGCAAAAAGTTGGTCAGCAAATTTAAGAAGCATTTGTTTCTTTCAATACCCCAGGATTTTATTTTTTAATTGGTGAGAAGGATAGAAAATTAATTTTGACATGGCATTTTTGTTAAAAATGCTTCTCTAATATTGTCTGACTATATTTTCATAGAAGTTTTTTGTCATTTAAAGTTGGAACCAATTATCTGTTCGATCAAAAATAATTTCAAAGTTAGAATTTGCCAGGGTTGTGAATTATTCTGAGCAGCACTGTGTATATTTGTGTGTGTGTAGATGTATTCAAATACATGTAATATGTATACATTTGTATTTGTTTATATATATTTATAAATTACATAGTTTTAACACGTCTATTTATTTATATAGTATTTATTTTATAATTTTTTTTATATGTACCAATCAGTAAATGTGAACATGAAAACAAAAAAAGGGTAATTTGTTCTAATTTGATTCTATTTTAAAAATCTTTCTTTTCTTTTCCAGCTCTCTTTGCAGGCCTCGCTCACCCCACACTGAAATATTGTCTCATTTCCTGTCTGCGGGACCTCATGATGGCCTTGTACTCGCCGATGCGCAGCTTCTTTCCATCCACCAGGCAGGTACGTTTGGGCCGCGGTTTGTACTTGTAGTCGGGGTATTTCTCCAAGTGCTGCTTGCTGAGGCGAGCCTGCTCTTCGTAGTAAGGTTGCTTTTCCAGGTTGGTCATGGCTTTCCAGCGTGAACCTTGAAAAGAGAGGTGTCTATTAGCTCTCATGAGTACAGTTATCTTTCTTGATAGAGATCCTTGATAAATAAGTAAATCTTATATGCACACGTAACAGCGTCAGTAAATTATGAACAAAAACATTCTCTCACCATGAGAGGCATCCAGAAAGAGAATGTAAAAGAGGGTTAATGAGGAGCGCAGCTGGGACAACAGGTACTCATCTCAACTAATGAGGACTTCACTTAACCTGCTGTCATCTCACAGCTCAGTTTCTGCTCGCAGATCTGTACTATTAGTCTACTGCATGTGTGTGTGGGTGTAATCTTGAGCTTGTCTTCCCTTCAGTGTGTGTGTTTCATATCTGGTCTGAATTTGCATCGACTACTGTATGCTTAATGGGTTAAAGCTGTCAGCGCTCAGCTGTTTTCTCTCTCTGTTCTGCGATCTGTTAGCAATCGAGAGAGAGGAGGCTTATTAAAACCAGATTTCTCTGTGTTATAAAACGCTTAGGAGCTCTTTAAAATGTCAGGGCCGATCCCGGCGGTCTGGGGGAAATGTCAGGCGGTCTCGCTCTGCTTGTTTAATGCATAATGAATTATATCATCATTTGTCAGAGCGCCGCTCTCCCCGGCCGTTCATTAGTGCTCGCTTACACAATAGCAGGGCATGTAAGGAAACCACAGTTACCGGCAGGAAGAGGGAAACGCAGTCTGCTAAATATAAACTGCTAGGTGAGAAGATGAGCAGTTGATCTGTAAATTGTATGGTTTACCAAGTATTTTGCTGATGTTGGAATTGTGCATGTCTGGGAAGGCCCTGCAGGATTTTCCTCCGCTCGTCTTTGGCCCAAACCATGAACGCATTCATTGGCCGTTTAATATGTGGCTCGTTACTACTCCGACCTCGAGACTCACGGAATATTCTGGAGTCTGACACACTTGGGGAGCCTGAGGAGGAATAAAAGGCAAAACAATAAAGTCAACCTGAAGTAGAACCTATATTTATACACTTGTATCTGTTCAGTGTTCAGAGTTTTTCAGTGCAGATTATTTAAAAGAATCACTGGCTATATACCGTCGGAGTCTCCGCTCATGGTAAAGTCCAGCATGGCGTGGCTGAACTTGTCCTCCGCTTGCTGTTTCAGCTGCTGACTCAGACTCTCCAAGGCAGCTTTGTCCTGAAAAACACAAACACTTGTAGTCACCAGAGGCTTCATTCATACTCAGAACGAACATGAATGAAATCCCAAAGCTGGGAGAAGCTCAATAATTTCACTTCTATCTAAACACATTACTAAGTCCTCCATAATTATAAGCTCAGTTGATTGGTTCAACTTCTTATTTCACAACAAAACTGTTATGTTTAAATTGTTAGTTTTAAAATGATTTTAAGAAAAAAAAATTAAGAATGACCTAAAATTATTTTGAAAACAAGGGACAATTTGATGTTAAAAAAACCCATATAAACCGAGAGAGGAGATTTTAGTCAGCAAAGTAAATTTTTGCTCGCTTGACAATGTGTTTGCGTGTTTTTATGTAAAAGACCGTCGATTACACTTAGTCCAATTTGGATATTTACCGATATGCAAGTACAGTCTGAATGTGTGAATCGTGTGTATGTGTGACGGTGTGTAGTAATTTCTGGGAGCCACCTGCAAGAGTGGAGTGGGGAGGTTTGTGTCTCTCTCGCTGAGGCCCTCGAGGGTCGACGCATTAGAGAGAGTGAGTGCAGCACGGATGAGAGCGGGGCCATGCCGCACAGCCCCCTGGGTATTTATTACAACCAATAAAAGGCCTATTTACTAAGCATTTACATGCTTAATGCAAGCAGCCGGCACTCTTAGCTGGAACTAGACTGTGGACGAACGTGCATGTACATGTGCACCGTGGTGCACCGGTGCCAGCATTTTACAGTTTAATTATACGATTAGGAGCGCTACCCAAATACACTGTCGTCTTTTAAAGCAAGCTTCCCAAAAAGTGCTGCTCTCCATTTACATGTGACCCGGCGAGCCAGCTGGCTTGATGGTAGGACAGAATGAGAATGAAATCTGGTTTTTTCCCTTTTTCCTCAAATACTGTTTAATTGTTAGAGATTATTCTTCCCTTCCTGATTGCAATAAGTCAGAAAGCAAAAAACAAAGCTAAACATGTATTACATTTGATGCATAATATTTTTCAAATCATTTTCTGCTTTAACCAATTTTTACTTTTTTTGATTTAATAAGTCTTTATTTGGTCCAGGGATCATTTTGTCATTAAGCTTCAACTCAGAACGTGTTAGTAAATTGAATGGCCGAGGTGTCGAGCAGTGACCAAACTAATCCTGTGAGTGTGTCTGAGATGACAATGTTAGATCTGAACACGGGGAGCTCCCTGACTTTACATACACACACAGCACATGGAGAAACATGAAGCTTTGATAGAAATAAATAAAAAAAAATTAAAAGTGAAAATTTAAATTGCGTATATATGTATGTATTTAGTTAGAAAAAAATGTACAATTCTACAATCAATTCTTACTTTTTCTATTACAAACATTTAAATATAAATCTTGTGTTTGTGATAGATAAATGAGTGTGTGCATGATCTGACTCCAAATGTGTTTAACAAATAACCACAGTTTAGCCGTGCTGCTGAGGACCCGGCGCCGTCATTTCACATTACCGTCTCCTGACGCTCCGCTCTGCCACACACGTGCGTGCACACACCCACACACACTAAACACACAGGCCTGCAGTGTGCCTTACAGACACACTCATTACCTTTTGAGATGCCTTTGGTTTTACCTTATCTGGCCCTGTTTAGCTGCAACACATTTCACTGAGAACATTGTACACCGATTTACCTCCTACATGGTGAGGCAGCGATGGCACATGGCAAGACAAATTATTACAGTCCAACAATGAGAGTGCAGCTTGGAATGACTTGGGAGACTTTGCTGGATTTATGTATTTAGTTCTCAGAATTGAAAGGTTGTGATAAAAAAAAAACACTAAATTGTATTTTTTTAGTGAAAGCGTTCCAAACGCTTTTGGCAAGACTGATTGGAAATCCTTTGTCATTTAAAAATTATACCGGAGGGAGCATTAAGAATGTATTTATAAACACTGAATGCATTTCAGCAGGTATTGTCATCTCAAGGCATGCAGTCTTTGAGGTACCAATATTGACCAATTAAAATATATATTTTTATTGTAATTTAGCTTTCAAATACATAAAAAATGTTTAACCTGAGCTTTTGTCACTTTACACAAAATTTATTTAAAAAAAAAAGAGGTGGATATATTTTGCTATATGTTTTTCATAAGTTAGTTACAAATGGCTTCATCAAATTTTTGCTTACTTACCTTGTCTGAACGCCCGTTATTCAGGCTGAGGTTGTTGACAGCGGCCACCTTGGCATCCAGGACCTGCTGCTCTCTCTTCAGCTGCTCCTTCATCTGCCGCGCCTCTGCAAAGGCCTTGGTGGACTGCCTCATGGTCATTTAGGTAGGCTGTTGAAGAAAGTGACGACAACAAATCTGCAAAAAAAAAAGGACAAATATAATGTCTGTTAAGTTTTTACACTGTCTGTGCGATGAAGAGAGGAAATCTATACTCTGTCTTTATTTCCCAGACTTTTCTTGGATTTAGGGATCATTTGGTTGAGTCACTGCATACCTGTGCCCAATGTGGCCTCAAACTCAAACTCAAAGACAGCTCCGCTCAAGAACATCTCGTTACCGGAGGTCTTTCTTTCCGTACGTGATCGGGCTCTACAACGACTCACTTAGCAGATAGGAAGTTGTTGCTGTGACACACAAATTTCCCTGTGTGGGATCAATAAAGTATATTCTGATTCTGATCTGATTCTGAAACTCACCCCTACCTCCTTGCCTGCTTTAAACATTGACACAACATTTATAAAGACCAAACCGGTCTCCCCTTTAATTGCCGTTCACCAATCTGATCTGGAGGTGATAGAAACTTATTTATAAGTGATGCTAATTTCCCCCCAGTTGTGAACATCTGTTCCAGTGCCTAGCAAAGATCAAATCTCCACACTCCTCCTCATCACCTATTATTGGTATTATTTACTGCCGTTTTGTTGGAGATGAGGCATCTGCTCTGAGCGTGTGTGCATGTGTGAGGCTGTTCGCACTGCTATCGCCCCTTCCTATCAGTCGGGTTGGCTCTGCACAAAGAGCTGCTGCTGGTTTATGAAGCCTTTATCTGCGCTAATCCGCATCGCTAATGCCATCTCAGGCCAGATTAGCGGCTTCGGATTGATAATGACAGAGCCGTGAACTCTTTCAGAAGTCATAACCGGAAAATCTGGATGTGAGAGGAGGAGAAAAAAAAAGAAACTGAGGGTGATGTTTGAGAGGAAGAACAGAAGACAGAGAGGCGAAAGGGTGTTAGGATTGTGTGGCAGTCAATTTTAATCTTCGGTTAGAAAATATGAAGGGAGACAAAAAGTTGTGCAAATGATTGTGTGGGGTTTGAACCGACAGCATGCCGGCTGTCCAGACAACTAAATATGCGTGACCCACATAGACCAATTGTTGCAGTTCTCTCATCCAAGTTATTTTTTGGCCGTCAAAAGTACTGACGTCTCTGTATCATTAAATATGTGAAATATGAGTAGGGTGCTGACAAAGGCGGCAATTAGGAAGCAAACAAGATATGGCTGCAGGTAGATGTATTCCGGATCTTGTGCCACACTCGCTACATTTCAAATAACAAAACTAAAATAAAAGAGGCTCTTGAAATATATTTTGTTACTTTGAGCCATATTAAGAGTCACAATAATGATATAGAAGCATTTCATATTATTTTTTTAATGATTTAGTGATGCTTTCTACAAAACTTTCTAATGTCTTCAGCTTGTGTTGTCCAGGCAAACCTTTGTCTTCAGTTTATGTACAGTACAGTACAGTATGCAATTTTCATTGCACATAAAATGCAAGAACTAGGTTTAAGTCATTTTTAGCATGTCTATTCATAAATTAACAGCAACAACAATCTGAAAGGAAGATACGAGTGTGGCCGCAGTATAGCTTTATTTTTTTTCCCCATCAATTTTCGAAACACCACTACTGGTTCCACTTCGGGTTAAAAACTTATCACTATATAAGAACTGGAAATACAACTCATCCTTTCCTCTTTTACATAAGTTTGAACGTTGCCTCGTAGATGAAAATGTAGACGCAGTCATTGTAGAACATTTTATAAGAAATGCATATGACACAGCTTTTAGGTGAAAAGTATTAATACTGATACATTAGGAACGCAAGACATTTGACAGCAGCTCCATGTATTGTTGTTGTGTTACTGCCACGTTACCGGCTGTGTTTGGAAAGAAAAGTTAAGACATGTTATTAAAACTTTGAAAACTCTTTTTGCACATCATCTTTCTTTGTAAATATCTCATGTAATAATGTGGACTCCTGTGGCTTATGTATGTAAAAAATGTAGTTTTCTTTAAAAATGTAATGGGTGCGGCTTATACAAGGTGCGATTCATAAACCGGAATATATGTAAGAAATTTAGTTTGGCTACATTTTGAATCTAAACTTGAACAGTTTTGACCATCACATTACACATTACATCACATTAAACAACACAAAACTACTTTCCTAAATAAAACCACTTACCTCTCAATTTATTTTTTTGCTTTCTGTCCATCAGTATGAACTTGTAAACTGATTCCTACAATCTTAAATGCTTAGTGTGGCCGGCTATAAGTCAGCAACAACAGATGGAGTATAAGCTATGACAGATCTGGGATCACACACAAACTTTAAACACTGTAATCCATTTTTTCAGAACAAAAAACATCTGGGGTTGAAAATCCACTAATCTGATATTAAATCCCCCGATTTGTTGAAAAACAGTGAGATTAGCCAAGAAGTCAGAGCAAAAATAACTGTCAATTGCATGTGAGGAAGAGGAGATGGGATTGTTTGTTCATGTGTTCAAGCCTTTGTGGGCATTAGTGTACGTTTGAGTCTGAACGCTACCAATGCTGGATGCTTGTGCTGTCCTAACTTGTATAAGAGGCTTGTCTAATCTTATTGGTGATATCTCCTGTCTGTTATGTACTCCTCTCTTTTACTTTTGCCCTGCTTCACCCCCTCCTACTCCTAAAAAAACAAACAAAAATACAAGCTAATCCCCACCTCTCCCTCCTTCTCCTCAGTCCTACATCTCTTTCAGTCACTAATAAACACATAACAATGAAGCTGCCCGTGGGCAAATAACGGCACGGAGGAAAAACACAAACACACTAATTATAGCTTGTTGCAAATATGTAATATTTGAACTATCAGCATTGCGTGACAAATGGATTAGGAGTAGAAAATAGTGATTCATTTATGTCATATATTCTGTATGTGTGCATATGGTTGGTTATGATTATGAAGCTGGCAACAATGGTACTGCTGGGAGGAAAACACTGCCAGTGTCACTGTTACCGGCAACAGACCTATTAATCTTAAAGATGGCCATTGTCGTAATGAGAGTAATTAACAATAAATGAAGTTGTTCAGATTTCCAGTAAATTTCACTCCAGCTGAGTTGGGCTGCACAATATATAGATATTGAATCAGTATCAAAATATTAACATCTATAATTTTTAATAGCAAAAATTTAAGTGATTTGTGTGGCCATTCATAGCTGGACAATCAGGTTGGTTGTAGCAGGGTTAACAGGCAGGATCTGGTTCTTTCTGCTAGCAAAATGCTAGCAAAATGTTACAAGACCGAAATGGCATGACAAAGAGAAATTTTGAGTTTTAATTTCATGGACGTTTTGCTTTGTGGAAAATTTTGCATTTGGAATAAAAAGCAAATATAACTAGAGGCAAAATATTTAATTTATGTACGTAAATGTTCATTTACGTACAATGATCGTGTGCAATATTCAATTGTATTATCAATAGATTGTTGATAAACAAACATTTAAAGTGTTAATTCCCCTCTATGATATGATCTAAAAATAAAATGTACCTTTATGAAAATGAGCACTTGACTATTAATGACATGGCTTAGTGGTTAAATATACTGGATAACTTTAAAACTCCCAAAGTAGGGCTCTAATCATAACCCAAAACAATCATATTTAAAATGTTAAGATATTTAACACTAATCGGGACCAATTAATGCCTTGGTATCAATTTTATACAAAATGTTAGTAGTCTAATAGTTAAAACCAGCAGGACAGATCATTTTTGTTATTGTCTATGATTAATATTTTACACTTGTTGCAAAACAGCATTTAAAAAACAAAAAAAACAACATATTAAATATTGAGTCAATATCCCAATTTCAGACAGATATATTGCAATTAGGTACTTTGCCAATATTGTGAGTGTCTTTTTTTCTCACTTATTGGAAAGACTAAACCTTTGAATTGTTTAGTTGTTTTTCTTTAATGTGCATGTGTGTGATTCTGGTCTTAAATCTTCTTACCTATGGAGCTGACTCGGGTCGGTGGTCCACCAATGCTTGATGGGGCAGCACTGTGCTTCATGGTGCCGGCGGGGCCCAGCTTGGTGGCGGCAGCAGCAGCAGGGACCTGTGGGGAAGTTGGGGGGGAGTTGGGTGACTTGCTCTCGGATGCCTTAGGCTTGGCCGACAGGTTCAGTGGCTGTACACCCTCACTGTCCTGCAAAAACCAAAACAGCACAGTTTCGCCTGCTGTGACCAGCGTAGGAATTTGGATGCGGGAGGCCGGGGGGAAGCCCTCGCTACCTCCCTGACTAAGACCGCAAGCTAATTTGACAGCAGCCCATGCACAGCATTTGGGACAAGCCTGACTGGATGTCAAGGTGACAGGGTGCATGCCACTGGCCTTTTTTTTTGCCCAAGAACAACAGAAAAGTAAACAACTGACAAACATAAAAAATGATAAATAAGCACTTTTTGTGCAAACCACTAACATTCACATGCAAAATAAACCAACTTCTTCTAACCCTTTAAACAGGGTGCCACAGTTCATGCACGTGCACAGTCCACATGCAAGCTCCTGTAAACATGCAGTTCTGCTGCTCATCTTCTGCCCTTAGAGAAAAAATGACAACAAAAGCACAGCTGCTTCAGTGAGTAAAACTTCTGAAACAACTTGCATCTATTCATTTTGTCTTATTGGTTCTCCCAGAGTGAAAACCTCAACACAACTTCCGCTGGCGGTCTAGCAAAAGATCAGCATGTGGATCAACATGTTATTATGTTAACTGTCATGGCAACATCACCCCTACTGGTGACCTAATCCAATCAGAGGGAACCTACCCGAATCATGTGACGGGAAAGAGGAATTAAATCACAGGGGGAGCAGATGTACACAAACAATCTGTGTAATTAAGAGTCCACAATTAAAAGCCAAACACAATAAGAGGGAAAGGAGATTTCAAAGTGCAATATTGACAAAAAATATAAGTTTAAAAATAATAGATTTTTTTGGTATGCATTGCTTTGTAAAACTGAGAGAGAACTTGACATTGCCAGTTTGTTTCTGTTTGTAAAATTGGAAGTTAAAAACATGATAGTGATGTTATTTGTCTTATTTTCTGGTCATTAGTCTAATTGCTGCTTAGGCAGCGTGCAAACCAACATTGAGCGGGATTCAAAAAGAAAGTATTTGTGTGTGCGCTGTATATTCACTCATTAAGGCCTACTTTCCCAGATTTCCACTTCTTGAGTCGCACTAAGCCTTATGAGCCCCTCACAACTCAATTAAGCCCTACCAATTAAGCTCTCCGTTTGTGTCTGCGCGCGCGCACGATTGAGTGATCAGAGGTTTGTGTTTGTGTGCACATTCATTGAGGCCTAACCGGATTGTCCTTCATTAGGGGGGTCTTTCTAAACATACGAAGGACCCCCAAAGATGCCTTCAGTGAGACAATGTGTTGAAGAAGAAGAGGAGAGAAAGGAAAGAACTGGGGAGGATCTACTCAATCCTGACCCACATTATGGTGGGCTTTGGCTGGGAACATGTTTGAATATTTATTACAAATAGATAATCGCTGTGTCTCTTGTACAGTGGATGGGGGAGTTTCCTCTTCACGCCAAGCCAAATCCTGTAATGGAAGGTGGCCAACCTGCTGTATGCCAGTGTGGAGGAATTAGTTTAGACAGCAGAGATGAGATGCTTGGACTGACTTGTGTGTATGTGTCACTGCAGGATATTGTTCAACAAGCTCTAAATATTAGAAAAGTGTGTGTTGATATGTGTAAGTGAGTGAGGATTCTAAATCCTGTGAAAGGCTTGGAATCTTGAAATAATACAATTCCTTTTGTATCTTTCTTGGCTGATGAAACAGTCTCTAGCTTTGATGTAGAAAACACATAGAGTGACAGCAAAAAGCCAGAGAGACTGAGTGATGGAAAGGAAGAAGGGGGGAGATGATGCATGTGTGTGTGTGGGTTGCATTTCACTCCTGTGGGTGCAGTAACATCAGTATTCTGCATGTCATCAAAAGAGTTGACGGTTCAATTAGAAGGACGAACGGGTGTGCCACCGTTTATCCCTGTCAGGTCTGTGTCTGTTTGCAGGTATGTTTTATTAGTTACCGTGGACACATCGAGACTCTGAAATGTGTTTTCTCCTTGTCTCACTTCCTTTCACCAAGAAGTGACTATTTAAATATTAATTAAATTGTCACATCAAATTCTATTAGCATACAATACAGATGAGGCAGAGATGAGACAATTTCTTGTCTGCACAGCAAAGCACATGTTTAGGTGAGTTTATATTTGAACAGAAAAGCAATACATTTTTTTGTTGCTTGTTTCTAATTGGAGCAAGACTATTGCCTTAAAATGAACCAATATAGCATCTTTATACTAAAGTTGTTCAAGGAAACTTTGCTGATGTTCACTAAAATTACATCTCACTGCAGTCTGTATGACATTATTCCAAACAAAACTTACTTTAGTCTATTGTGTGTGTTTGCATGACAACCTCCATCTAACGAGCCACTCATGCATGCAAAAAATTGTGGTCTGCAGTGATTTGAGAAAGAGTATACAAGTGTGCACCAAAGTCTCGTTCCACACCTGTGTGTGTGTTTTTTTTAAGTGTGCGTATGCGTGTATGTGTCTCACCCGAGGGTAAAGCACTTAAGCGGTGTGTGCCTGAGTCCAAACAGCTGTGAGTGGAGCCAGGTACTGGGCCTTGTAATGACTGGAGACCTGAGATGTTGCCCGCATGGGGAGCACACTTTTGAAATATACATGCTGTTGGTTCAAGAAAATCCAAAGAATTGGAATAGGCTGCTTAAGGAGGAAGGGCTGCAGAGGAGCTTTCAATGGTCAGTTTAAATAAAAAAATGAAAAAGAGAAAAATCTTCCAAACTCTGTTGAGCACTTATGTTTGTCAACAGCTCTGTGGTCACTTTGCCATTTTGGCTCAGTAGAGACTGTCGGGGTCTGCATTGGTCCACCACCTGGTCACTCACTCCCGCTGGACTGGGGAGGCCATTACCAAACACCAATCTTCTCCCCCCTACTGTCCGTTCTTTCTGCCCGATTCCATATATATGCTAATGGAATGTGTGTGATGGCAGGGTGTGACACTGTGTTTGTGAGTGTGTGTGTGTAACATAAATTTTGGGAGAATCTGACAGAGTGTAAGAGCTGTGGTCAACTATTGTATGAGCTTCGCCACGTGTCACGAGCTGCTCACAACATGCAATGTGTAGCTAAGGTGAACAAAAAGAGCGATGTGGAAGCTACTGGAAAGCGTGAACAAAATGAAAAAGATTACTTAAAACTTAAGTTGTTAAATGATCAGTACAAAACAATAATTTAAGTTTCTCTACTCTGACAAACTTGATGCCACAGGCATGTCTATCATGACCTCTATCTAGGTAGGCACTACTACGTCATAAAGAAAATGGTGGGCATACGGGGTTGTGTGTTTGTGTGTGTGTGTACGGACGCATGTTTAGCCACTCCAAAGCCAACCAGATATTCATAGAATTCCGCTTCAATGGACGCAAAGCTTCTTCCCACCACCCGTGTCGGCCAGCCAAGCGAGAGAACCACAAAACACAGAGAAATTCTCAAATCGGCCCCAACCAGACTCTAGTTGGAGTTTTGTGATGAAACTGATTGATTTGCAGACAGGAGTGGTCTACAAGTTTTCTCAGGCATCAAGTCTGACGAGGGTGTTTCTGCATGTAAACACTGATCTGGACACTTCATTAAGAGAAGAAAAATATATTTGTGCACAGCAAAAAAAAAAAAAATTGAGCAGCAGAAGTTTGTTGGCCTTCTTCTTTATTTGTATAGAAAAACATGCAAAAATTCTTGACTTTTTGCTCCTACCTTGGTTTTGTTTGGAGGTGTGGCACTACGTCCTTTCTCACTCTGTGAGTGTGTATTAGTGGGTGGGGAATGCGTGCCCAGGTTGGCTTGAGGTGGAAGACTGCCGCCATGCTGTTTGGACCCCGGGGAAACCTGCATGGCTGCTAGCTGAGCTGCATACAATTGCTGTGAGGTGGAGAGAGGGCAGAGGGTAGGCCAGATATGGACAGTAAAAAAGGAAGATGAGTGAGGGTAAAAGAAAGAAGTGAAACAAAGAAGAAAAGGACAACATGAATAAATGAATACTTGAGAGCACACAAAAAAGAAAAAGCTAGCTAAAAAGCTCTGGAAGAAGAGGCCATTAGTGGCCTGGTTTGTGTGACGGAGGGAGATGGAGAGAAGGACAATTCTGTCAGCCCCCCTTCTCATCCCCATGGGAGAAGCGCTAACAGCCTCTCTGACAGGCCCAGAGATGGCAATGTCCCCTCCAGGTGCATCGTGGGAGAAAGGCAAACATTCCGGCTATTGAGGTCATGCCGTGGAGCTTGGCTCTTGCTCAAGGTGAAAAAAGAACGAGGAAATAAAAAAGCGATGAAGAAGGAAAGAGCAGAAAATTTGTGACGCTGCATGCCAGATGGGAGACGCCAGAAGTGTCTGGTGGATCTGTAATGTTTCTGTGCAACAACAACAGGCCAAAAATGACACATAAACGCTGTAAAATAGGTCCAAATAAAGATAAATTAATTTAACAACTGCTGTAGGGAACAAAACTGGTTTTCCCTTTATGTATTTAATTAATTTCCAATTAAATTAAAGCATTATGGTGCAAGCTGCTATGGTGTGAACAGTTTCTGGAATATTTAGGCAATACAGCATAACATGCAAAACAGTCTCTGGCCAGTTTTCCCACAGCAACAGATAGAATAATATTCCCAACTTGGAAAGAGCTTCACTGTTCATAAATGCCTCTTTTCTCCTCAAAATAATCTTGCAAAGCTCAATTACTTTCATGTCAACTAATAGATATCTCTAAGACGCTGTGTTGTGAGAAGTTGCTTTTTCTTCTAAATGGCCAGAGTATTTTTTGTACTTTCAATAAATTTATAATTATTTATTTTTGTTACTCATTTTTCTGCAAGAGATTGTTTTTTTCTCTCTTTTTTTGAGTTAAACTTCCGTCCTTCTGTTGGTGCTTGGCTGCTGGCCATCAGCGTCAAACAAAGACTGGTTTATGCAAATCGACAAGAAAGAGATGCAGTCACTGCTGTTTTTCTCTCCATCTCTCTGTCTGTTTGTACCTCTTTCTATCTGTCTTGACAGCCACATTAACTCCTGCTCTCTCCCACTATCTTAAATAACTACAGTCTCTTTTTTTCTGTACAAACACAAAACTGGCAGCACACGTGCAGATAAAGACACACTTTTGGAAAAATCCTCAGCCTGACTGCCAGTCACATGTGGCAACTGAATAACTCCTTTCAACAAAGCAAATGCAATATGAAACTTTTCTAATAATCCATGGTTTTCTATTGATTTCTGTGCAATTCTAATTTCAGTTTATTGATAGTTGTCATTTTAGGAAAGTGGATTTTCTCTTAGAAAAGTAAGACACAAGTTACTTTAAATGAAATGATAAAAACCCGACTTTACAACTGACTTATAAACTGACTTTATAAAGTTAAAAAGAATTATGTTTGGATTTACAATTTGATTTCCAAAATTAGTTTCAGAGCACAGTTTATAGTCTGTACTGGGATTAGAAAAGCTCCCGAATGAAGGAATAAAAGTGCTCTGGATGTTGTGCAGTGCCACCAGGAGACCAGTCGAGTCTTACACAGTACAGAGATCCAACAAGCTAAATTCAGATTAGCTGTTTCTCTGTTCAATTAGCTGCTCTCTAGGTCCTGGAGAGGAGGTGGGATGGGGGCAGGGGCATATGCAGCCAAGCATGCATTTCCCTCACCACCTTCTCCACCCTACAAGTGAAACCCCCCCGAGCGAGTGGACCACAGGCAGTGTGCATGCATGAGTTCATTCTTGTGTGTGTGTGTGTGTGTGTGTGTGTGTGTGTGTGTGTGTGTGTGTGTGTGTGTGTGTGTGCGCCCGCTGCCATATTCGGACCAGTGGTTCAAAGGCCTCTTTATTTGTAGACTGAATTGAGTTCCATTACAAGGCCAGCTCCCGTCACTCAAAGCCTGTTCAATGGGCCAGCCAGCAGTGACACACTCAAACTTGCTTGCGCACACACTCATAATACAGGGGGCAACGCCACTGCGGAGCGTGCCCAGAGCGTAGCCACAACGACATGCATGTCAACAAACAGGAAGTGACAGCCCAAACCCCCCTGGGGTGACTGAAGGAGAGAACACACACTGCTAGAGACACACAGAATCACACAATGAGTGGGGGAGTGAGTGGGGTCGGGAGGGATAAAATTGCGGTCGCTGGATGATACTAAGGAATTTAAAATGTCACTCAGTAGCCATGCATACCGCTGAGATGTGTGTGTGGGGATCCATTAAGACCTGCTCCTCACTACTTGCTAATCCTCTAAAGTGTGGCCGGAAACATCTGTGTGTGTTTGTGAAAGCATACGTGAACATATTCAGTGGTCAGCGTGTTTGTCACATGACACTCAGCTCTGTTTGTTTTGAGTGTGCAAGCCGCCTGTGCTCCATTGATGAGGTGAAAAGGAGATGTAACAATATCTATGTTCACTGACTGAGGACACCGGGGTGATTGTTTGGTATTAGTTCTATTGACTTCACATGTGTGTGGGTGCGTGCATGCTTGCAAGCACACTATAAGCTGTGTCCATTTTTATGTTTTGTTTTTTCTCTTATCGCCTTAGTCCCTGGGGATCTGGGTAAGTGAAAGACTTGGTCAATAATCTGCAGCTTCAGTCAGATTACTGGTCTTTGCTGTCTATCGAAGTGCCATTGTTTACATGGCCATAAGGACTAAAATATGGATTTTATCAGATTGTTCTGTCTTTATCACACCAAGTTGGGGGCCTTTAAAAAAGAAATGGAAAAAAGAACTGATTATGAATTGGTTTCTGATAAACTAGATCTTTTTTTTTTTAAGTGTCTGAAACGTGTTAAATACATATGTGGTTGTTTGTTAAAAATTTCAATAATACTTTTCATCCAGAGAAATCACTTTATCCAAAACTGGGTGGGGTGTCAGAGCCTTTCCCATCTAGTTAGCATCCTACAGGCAGGGCACACACTGTACACAAAGCCAATCTCTTACATGGGCACAGATGGAGATAAAAAACTAAATCAGACACAATTAAAAATAAACATGTGAATGTGAAAGATCATTGTTGTACATATGAAATGTGCAGAGAAAGGGCATTTATCATCCAAATGTATGTAATTACATTAATTCTCATTATTTATCATCCAAAGATTCCTGCAATAACATAAATTTTCCAGACTTTCCAGGCAGAGTTGGAGGATCAATTCCTCCACCTGAGAAGAGTGTTTAGCTGCTATCGCTTTGTGTCCCAGATAAGGTTCTGTGGAGAAATGAGTTGGTCCATCGATTTTTTTTTTTTTTTTTTACCTTCCCTCATCTGTTCTTCTCCTTTCCTACAGCCCTCCTCCCTCTAACCGCCTGTCCGTTGTTCGTCCATCTATGTCTCCGGTGTACAGCTTGGTAATCCAGGACAATATGTTCCAACATCTGCCTCTCCATATGATGCCTGACCCACGCTATTGACCCTCTTTATGCTGCGTGCGCACACTTTTCGCTCTCCCTTCTACATCCACACTTTTCCCCACTACTTACCTCTATCTCCACTCATCTCTCTCTCTGCTTATCCCCCTATACGTCTGCCTTTTCATCATTATCACCAATCTCTCTCTCTTGGCTGGATAAGTGGATTTTTCTTTTCATTTTCCAACTCGGTGTTTGTCCTGTTAAGTGCATTTGTCCAACATAGATGATGATACTGTATCAATGAAATCAAGGGTCAATAGGGAGCCAGATTAACATGCTCTAATGCACAATGTCACACTCATCCCTCAGATTAAGATGCTAAGTATCAACCTTGTACACTCCAAAGCCTCCATTGCCTTGAAAACCTTCTGTAGAGGATTCTGTGTTAAGCTTCCATTGACTGGAAGAGCTACTCTACAGATTTCTATGAAGAATGTTGGAAAGGAAGATGATCGAGCTTTAAATCAGTGAGATTAAGACATTTTTTTATAAAATGCTTTTAATGCCGTGCTGTTGAGTAATTGTTTTTTATTTATCCATTTTACCCTTCATTCCATGTATTCATTAAAGTCGTCAAAGAGGGGAGTCAGAGAAAAGCATTTCATTTAGAAAACTTGTAGTTTGTAGAGTTTACTACATGTCTTTTTAAAAATTGAGTTTTAAACAAATTTTTTGTTGTAGTTTAGTTGCAGTTTTGTCCAAACATGTATTTATTACAGTCCTTAATTCTGAAACACTTAATATCATAGTTTTTCAAAACTAATGCATCAGAAGTAAAACCGACATAATCTGATATCCTATAATTGCCTGCTTTTAAACTAAAAATTTATCTGACTCATCCAAAATTAATCAGTTGTAGATTTACTATGTAAAATTATTTAATTATAAATATAATTTAAAAATGCCTCAAAGACTTAACACTGGTTCAATAAAAGCATGTTTTGGCCCATTTTTCCATATTCCTTTCTACAAGGTTAATTATGTATTACTGAACATTCAAACAATTATTAGTACTTTGTGAGCCTCAGTAGGGTGCATTTTACAGCTTTAGATCTTGTATGCTGTCCGTGGGTGTCTTAGCGTGCATGCTGTATGAATGCCTTATCGTAACACTAATACCAATGTTAATAGTGAAACAAAGAATCACATAGTCTGATGTTAAAAAGAAGACACATAAATGTTGTAATTATTAAGTGCTCAATGTAAAATAACATGTCTGAGGGAATTTGTTCCCTCTCTTGTCGGCACAGTAGTGTAGTTTTTCTGTGTGGAAAAAGAGGTGTTTGTGTGTTCCCTGAAAGAGCTCACTTTCTTCCTTCGTGTTACTTTGGTTACCCGAGGCCTAAGCTGTCAGGTCGGTGACAGAAACACCTCCTTATCAAATGAGGGCAAGTAGACAATCCCAGAGGAAATCCGTCCACATTGAGACATCTGTACATGTGTTAGCCGGGGAAAATCCGTTTTCCTCTACAAAGCCTTAATCTCAACGGGCAACAGTGTTTATGTGATGAGAAGAGAAAATCTGCTAGTGAGATGGTAGTTTAAGCGTGTTATTTTATCTCACTTTGCTGGTAAAAACACAATTGCAAGGTGGACAAAGCTGTTCAACTGGAGTGATACAGTGAGTTTGGAGATCTAGATTGAATGTTTTTTGGCAAAACACTGATACTGGCAGATGAATGACTAAGAAATCAGTGAAGACAGCAGTGATCTATGATGCAACTACACAGGTTATTCGTTTACGGTTTGTTTAGCTGAGAAATGCAAATGTTTTAAAACACACACAGCGCACACACAGACTCTGTCTAACCTTTAACCCAAACATTTCTGTAAGTTTCTTGGTGTTAACAGAAATGCCACAGTCATTTGTGTGTGGTAATAATTACAGGGACTTCAGTGGGCTTCAGAATAGCCAACATGATTTTTCAACCTTTGGGAGGCAGGTTCCAGTAAGACATGGATTTGAGTGAGTGTACAGTATATCATTTCCAGACTTGTGTGTTTTCTTCAAATCAGGCTGATGGGAACATCCTTCTTACTCTGCAGACAGGGAGAGCAGCATAATTCAACTTCTTATAAGTGAGATACCAGATCTGTTTTTTATGGCTCCTTTTTCACCCTGCTATGTCGTTTCTGTTCAGCTTGGCCTGTGGAGATATGGCCTGGCAAGGACTTAAACGAGAACTATATCAAATATAGAGGTGGAACTGAGGCCTTACCTAGAATAACACTTTTCTTTCAATGGACCCTGTAATTATTGACTTGTAGCTGTTTTAAAACAATTTCTCAGTTTATCAAACTGCAATAATTTTCTATCTCAGATAGTTGTTCTACATTATTTCTGAAAATCAGTGAGAACAGTGCTTTTCTTTCTATCTGCTTGTTCTTTAGTCTTGCACTGAGCTTCATTTTGCAGGATAAACCTAAATGCTTTGGTTGCAGGCATCCTCTCTGATTCCTGATTATAAAGGTCTGTTTGGTATTATGTTGGTGAAAAATGAAAGTTGTACTTCTTCTAGCTTTTTGTAACAGTGCACAGTTCAGCAGGCACCATAGGGTGAAAACACCAATCAGGTTGAGATATTTCTCTGTGGCATCAGCAAGGTGAAGAGTGTGTTGCAGTTCCCAAACTTACCTGCAACTGTAGAGGTCCCAGACCAGGTGTGGCGGCAGCAGCTGCTGCCATTGTTGTAGGAATGAGCTGAAGTGGGTAGGGATCACCTACAGAGAAGAAATACCACGTCAATGTTAAGCTTTTTATTACAGCACACTGATTAAAAATTCAAAGATGATTTAACCGTCTCCTGCCACACACATTACCACCTTTTCTTATCCACTCTTCCTCTTTGTCTTTTTCTGATTTTAGTCTCAGTATCCTCTCTTTTCTTTCTCTTTTATGTTCTACCTTCATCCCTTACTCTATCTCACCCCACCCAAAATCCCCCACTAGCACCTGAGTCCCTTTCTGCAGCTGGTAAAGTCGTCCTTTGTGTGTGCTGCCAGTGGGGCCCTAATGAAAAGCCTGATTGTGTGTCCTCCTTCTTAATACCCTCTGACAAAGAGCAGCGAGGTGAGGGGATTCTGATAAAGCCGGCCGCAGTGCCATAATTAAGAGCTGCAACAGCCGATTGCTGCACCCTCAGCCTCCTGCCCAACCTGCCTTTTCTCACTTCAGGTGCGCAGCTACTACTACTACTACTACTTCTTTTCTTTTTTTTAATTTTCAACTCTAACAAATGTTAAAACGTGTCCCCTCTTCACACTTTGTATGTCCCACTTATTCAAACCAAAACAATATAAGGTAAAAGAAGGAAAGGAAGAAGGGAAGAAAGAGAAAATTGTGTCTAGACATGTTTTTTATTTTAAATCAACTTGTCTGTCGATGGCTTTGATTTAAGCATTTCTATCAACCAGATAGCTGCACCCACTCCGAAGTTTCTGTCTTCATGGGACAAACTTAGAATATGCACGGAGCCTGAACTCTAATTTCTGACCTGAAACTTTTACATTTTGGTCAGATTGCAGGTTATTTCAAAACACATTGTTTTACTAGCTTTGGTATGAGCTAGACGTTGGCTCTCTGACTCAGCCTGCAAAAAAAAAAATTAAAGCGACGCTGAGACCTCTCTTTATTAGGGAGGGGGGCAGGAGACTCAAGAATTATTTTAGGACTGTGTATTTTAGGAGATTGGTCTTTTCTCTTTGCTCCCCAGACAAACATGAGTCCAGTGGATATTTATGATCCTCCTGGGGTTTTCTGTAACAAAGGGGGAGAAGTACAGAGAAAAGCAAACATGTTCCTTTTGGCCTGAGGACCGAGACTAGTACTTCTTGGTAACAGAAGAAAGATAAATACACCGGAGGATTAAAACTTGATGCAATTAGTATAAATTTGGTATCTGTTTTTATAGAATTTCAAATGTGGAAAAAGTCCTATCTATGCACTCTGAAATTACAAGCAAAAACAGTCATTTCCAAGTATAAAGAAAGTTTAAAAAGCTAGTAAATGGGGAGATGGTGGGCCGCGAACCGGAAGTCAGTCGTAACTTTGCGGGTTCGCATCCCAGTGAGTGCACGTTTAGGGTTCGTGGAAAAGACACCTAACCCCTCATTTCTCCCACCATTGGTGCCGTCACAGGTGGCAGCCTGCTGCGGTGAAATGCAGCACATAAATATCCCGGTGAGGGATTAATAACAGTATAGTAAAAAAAAAAAAAAAAGGAGATGCCTTAAATCTCACTTGGTTGCACACAAAGCACTTTGGTGTAAAAAACATTTGAGGTATTAAGGCGGGGGTGGTAGTCCCCGGACTGATTTCAAGTCGACCGCCAGGTGTTTAGGTGGACAAAAAAAATCAAATGACGTCAGTGTTACCAACCCAGCAACTTTGACGCAAAATTTAGCGAGTATAAAGACCCTCTAGCTGCTAGAGTCGCTAAAATTTAGCAACTTTTTTCTTTCTTTTTCTTTTTTTTTAAAGTGTTAGTCTAGCGGCTTTTTTGAGTGTAATAGGAGATTTTTGGAGTCTGCGGGATGAAATCACATTGCTGATCTTGTAATCAATAAGCAGCCCGTGGTGCTGCTGTGGCCCCTCCCCTTCACACAGCGCTGTGTGCGCGCACGCAGAAAACGTCTGTCTACATATGTTGGAGAGAGAAAAAGAGAGCAAGCCACAGAGAGCATTGTATTGTTGTGTGTGTGTGTGTTTGTTTTAGAGGGGGAGCGAGAGAAATTTATCTGTGGGTGTTTGAGAGAGAGAGAGATTAGTGAGAGTTTGTGTTTGAGAGAGAGTAACTTGTCTGTGTGTGTGTGTTACAGATAGAAAAGGATACAAGCTAGGATTTTGTCAGTGTGTGTTTGTGTGTGCGTGTTTGAAAGGAAGAGAGGAATGTTTGTGTGTTTGAAAGGAAGAGAGGAATGTTTCTGTGTGTGTGTGTGTGTGCTTGTGATATCTAATGGTTGTGTAACAACAAAATATGTTGTAAGGGTAGTTTTGCAGCAGGCTGGAAACAATTTGTTGGGTTTGCGATTTTAGAACGCCGGACTGGTAGGCAAGGCAAGGTAAGTTTATTTGTAGAGCACAATACATACAAAATGTAATTCAAAGTGCTTCACAAGAAGGAAAAAAAAGAAATGCATTAAAATCACAAAACATAAAATCAAAAAGTTTAAAAAATAAATAAATAAAATCATTAAACATTGTCACAGTAGAGGCCTGTCTCACGGCCTCAGGAAGTTTGTTCCAGACTTTTGCAGCATAAAATTGAAATGCAGCTTCTCCATGTTTAGTCCTGACTCTAGGCACCAGCAGGAGGCCGGTCCCAGAGGTCCTCAGAGTTCTAGATGGTTCATAAGGTACTAACATATCACAGATGTACTTTGGTACTAGACCATGGAGAGACTTAAACACAAGTAGAGCAGCTTTAAAGTCTATTTTCTCAGCAACAGGAAGCCAGTGTAGAGACTTGAGCACAGGACTAATGTGATCATACTTTCTAGTTCTTGCCTTTTTGTTCAGACCAGTGAGTAGATTGTTGCAATAATCTAACCTACTGGAAACAAATGCATGGATAAGAACCTCTAAGTCTGTTTTAGACACCATACTCTGATTTTGGCAATGTTTTTCAGGTGGTAAAAGGCTGCTGATGTAATTGATTTGATGTGACTGTTGAAGTTAAAGTCTGAGTCCATTATTACTCCCAAATTTCTAACTTGATTTGTCTATTCTAGAGAGAGATTGAAGGTAAGAGAGATTGGTGACACTTTCTCTTTGGTTCTGTGAGCCAAAGACAATTATTTCAGTTTTGTCTGAGTTTAGCTGAACTGGTAGATCTCAGAAGAGTTGCCACTTGAAAAGTAGATCTTTGGTCAAAAATGGTTGGGCACCCCTGTCTTAAGGTTTTTTTTATTTGTTTTTTCAAAGCCCAGTATTTCACATTAATCCAAAATTTTGCTATGGTTATTGCTTGTTAACTCAAATAAGTAGAATCCAAAGTACAAATTGTTGGATCTTGTACTGTTTTGGTGTTTATATTTTTCAAAAGTCTTAATTAAAAAGAAATATGTTCATACAATAAGCTTGTGCGCACTGAGGACCTTGCTATGCAAAAAAAAGATCTATTCATGTCTTCAATAAAGGTCCGTGAGAATATGTCAGAGCACAATGCTACACATGTCCTATTTTAGAGCTGTAGCACAGACTCGCAGCAACTTTGAAAGTTGCCAGAGAGTTTTCTCAGGGGCGGCTGAGCCCGAATAGTGTGCCAGTCCGGTTGGAGTTGGCTGAGGCAGCGAAAAGACAAGCCCACTGCCTGACAGGGTATTTACGTGGGTGTCAATGAAGATGGCACTAATTAAAATGGAAAAGACTTGTTTGGGAAGCTGTGAAACTCAAAGTGGGGTGGTGGAACTCTGTGCACATGGGCCTCTGTTTTTACACATGCTAATATATACTTTTTATATTGTTTTAATGTCCGTGTGTTTGTGATTATAAAGCCATTTCTGACTGTTGGAATGTGAACACGTGTTGGTGTGTGTGTGGGTTGAGTTGGAGAAGCATTCTGGCATCCTGCGTTAATGTGCGGAGAACCTGGGGCAGGTCACATTACCACTCCCAACCCCCTTTTCCCTAGCCCCCCCACTGGGCATTTATTCCCAGCATCCCCTGGCAAGCACCACACACTCTCCTTCTCTTCGTCTCCGTCTTTCTCTACCATGGTAAACAACACATTGCCACACAGCCGGAGCTCAACAGCCAAAATAAATAAATAAATAAATAAAACTTGCTCAACGCCTTCTTTTTGTTGCATTTATACATCAAAAAATAGACAAGACAAAAGGAGGGAGCCAAAAGGACTTAGAGAAAGAAAAAGTGATTGAGAAAGTAAACAGGAAGCCTGAACTTGGACTGTTTTTTCTATTAAGAGGGAAATGTTTTCATGGGGGCAAGCTTGCCTTTTAGAAAACAACCACACTCCATATGTGGGAAAATCTTCAGGCTGTACCTTTTGCAGATGACAATTTGAAACACTGAATGAAAGGTATTTGCACTTTAAAAGTTTGAAGTGTGTGTGTGCACGTGTGTGAAGATGCCACTCACTGCAGCCAGGTTTGTAGTTGAATCCAGGAGGCATGAGGAAACCTTGCTGAGCCGCGGCTGCCGCTAGTGTTCGCTGATCAGGAGGAAAGACAGGAATCATCAGTGGGGGGAGTTGGCCCTGGACCTGCTGATGATGGAGGAAGGAAACGGGGGGAAAGAAGGGTGCAAAGCAGGTGAATAGGAAAAGGAAAGATGTACAGGAGAAAGACGGCCAAGCATTAGTACCCAATATTTTGGTAGGTCATGAAGATCTCAATAGTCAATATAAACCCCCCATCATGCCATCATAAGAGCTACAGGCCAAGAAGTGGTACCTGAGATTTGATTGAAAGAGGAAGAATTGATCCTTGCAGTTTGACCCTTAAATATCGTAAAAATTGGCATTGAAAGACTTTTTTTTGTTCTACAAATAATTTGGCCTTCTGGTTTTTATTTTACAGTTACACAAAAATCTAAAAACAGCACATCTTTTCAAACAGAGGAGGTGCCTCACAAGGACAGTTCAGTAAAGTCTAACAGCTGTTCTTCTCTTTTTATTTGGACAGTAATGCTGTGTACCTGTTCACCCACCATCCAAAGTACACACTAACACACAAACAGGCAGACGTAAACCTCTCCGTGTGCCTGTCGGCTGAGAGCCATACGGCTTTATAAGGTTTCCAGGTTTTAAAAAGGAGACGCGGAGAAAAGAAGAAGAAAAACGCTCCGATGAGTGACTTTGGCAGGGACGACAGAAGAGGGAGTGAGAGAGGAGGAGGAGACAGATGGTTGCACTAAACTGTGTTCTGCCAAATCCAACACACAAAGACTAGCAAGTGATGCCCTGACTGACAGTTCGAATAAAAGGCTGAAGTGAAGAAAGGTGAGAGGAGGAAGAAGGACTGATATAATTACGGATGTGCTATGATGGGATTATGGAAAGTAGAATGTTAAACTCGTTTACAAAAAGTTACTTTTCCACAATGTCATTCTTTTTTATTAATAGCTTAAAACATACAGTTTGGTTCTTTCACTAACAAGCTGTGTTTCTTTTACATTCTTACACATAGAAAAAAACACAATGTCCTACACTCAACAGTGATGAAAATAATTATTTGATAAAGCAGCTCCAGCCATATCTTCTATCATTACATCTTGGTAATGGCCATTTGATTCCTTCTAAACAAAATGAGTTTTCAAAACAGTCTAATGCCCTGGAAATTAAAGTTAAATCGGCACCTGTAATTATTCCTGGAGGGTCTCAAGGTGTTTCACCTGTACTACTCTTGTTGCAGAGCACTTTGTTCCTTTTTGCAGCTCGTGTCTTTTCCTCTCCTTCTGTCATTTTTTATTTTGCCAGGAGTAGAGGTAATGGCTGAATAGGATAATGGGCAGGTAAAAGCCGTCTGATGTGGAAAATTGATCTGGAATGATGGAAATGGCAGCACAATCATAAGGATGGCGATGTCACGGCCCAATCAGCTAATATTGCTGCACTTTAAGTGGTTAGTGCTTGAGATAGTGTCGCTTTGTGCTAACATCGCTTTTACAGTGTACTGTAAATACCGTTGTGTGTATGTGTGTATGCCTCCTCCTGATCGCATGTGTCGGCATGCGGCAGCTGGGAGCACTGTAATCAAACTATCACAGTGCAGGAGAGCAGCACACGATGTCAGCCCCTCCCCTCCTTTTCCGAAAATAATAATTACTCCAACATTTTTGTTAACTATAAATTGTAATGCTGGCTAGGGCCCTCGATCAGAGGAGAGAGGCATTCCAGCGCGACACTCGGACAGGACCCCCACGGGGACGAATCACAGACACAACAGTTTTGCTTTGCTTTTCAGGCCTAATTGGACATATGCTGGAGCAGAGCTGGCTAGTAATAGTGTAATGTACCGGAGGGAGGAGGGAAGTTTAGGTAGCTGAAATACAGAGATGGTGTGCACAAACAAACCAAACAACAAAGTGTCCACATAGGTTTTTTTATTGCCTATAAAGTTATATAAACGTGCCTCAGCTTCAACAGTATTTTCTCAACATATCTTTTACTTTTTAATTTTATCAGCACATAATGGGTCAAACACCATTCATCACAAAAAACTAGTGCATGCAAGTTTTTCACCATGAGAGGTTATAATTAGACTTAAAAAATAATTGAACAAAAGGACAAGAAAATAAAGAGACACTATTAAATGTTTCGTAGATGTTTTTATCAAAGTAGTTGAATGGAATATGAGAGCGACTCCTTCAAGAAATGCGCATTACCTCTCATCTTGGATATTTAGAGACAAACAGCAATTTCCAAAAGGGTTCACATAAGAAGAAAATCCACAGGTCAGAGCAATTTAAATATAATGAAAATAACAGTGAATGTAATGTGTGCGTTTGCGTGGTCATGGATGGGGCAGTCTTCCTAATCAGTATTTACCTTTTTATTTTTATTCCTTTATATCTACAAAATCACTTCAACTTGTTCTCATAGTAAAAACACCATAATGTAAAACCTAAAGTGAATTTGGCACTTTCTTTGTCAGCCTTCTAATTCTATTGGATATGTTCTAAACTAAGAAGGAAAAAAGAACTATGTACCAAATCAGAGACAAAGAGATGAATTAACAAAAGAAAAAAAAAAACAAAGTCAGAGAAACAAGAGAGAAGGGAAGTAGGAAAAAGAACAGATCTATCAGACAATCTCCAGATCTTGCATAAAGGCAGAGACATCTGAAACAGTGAGTGCTTCAGGGAATAACGCTCTCCTCAGCTTCTCTTTCTCATCAGGCCCAAAGCGAACATGAAAACCTACAATACAAACAGACAACGCATTGCACTGCTACTTCTGTAGTCTGCTGACATGGAGAATAAAAGGCTCTGCTTTGTATTTGCAACCCCCCTCCTCCATGTCCAAAAAACAAACCTTCAGCAGACAAAACTTGAACTCCAAAAACTGATCTAATGGGATAAACTAATAAAAACAAAGTAAAATATGAAGAAAAATAACATCTATTTAAAAAAAAAAAGTGTAAGACTTTTTCAACAACTTTTTCAGGGCAGGAAAGACAGAGAGACATTGACAATTCACCTTAATGCACCAACTTCTCAAGAAAGAAACTGAACAGAATGAAGAGGAGAAGTAGAGAGGAGAAAGAGTTGGATAATTGGCAGTGAGTTGAGACTGCGTTCGTCACGCGCCAGGCAGCACAGCTTGAACTTAAAGCGTTGCTGTGGCATAATGAAGATGTGGCCGCTAATTAACATATGGGGTGCGAAACAGGTTGGTTGGCACACGGCATGCTAAAAACTCCAAGGTAAAGTTATTATCGGGGAGTAATTAGCTCTATGAAGTTAATGCGTCGAACAATAGCTGCCAGCACCACACAATATGGCTTGCATGTGAGCCCGCAAAAAAAATAGCCCCGCTAAAGTGCGAGTCCCACAGCTAAAATCTGTTAGCAACCATATGTTATGGCAATTAATGCAAGACCTGGATGACCTCTTGCTGAAGAGGGGACGTGTGAGCAATAGAACCAATAATTAATTTGGGCAAAGACAGAGAGAAATAGAAAAATGGAAATGGCTTGCTTTTAATATTATTCCCATAATTTTCCACAGGCAGTAGCTTTTAGGCTGGTGTGATATGGATGTAGAGGTGAGTTTCAGGAGCTGGTGTCACTGTGGTGGATACCTTGTCTGTATAGATGCATGTACTCAGCCATGCGAGTCGTTATTTCTCAGAAAGAAATGCTGGTAGGATTAGGTTATCCCTGTCTGTCAGAGGTCTGCTGTGCTGAAGTGCTAAACTACTCACTCTGTGTTAAAACACATTTGCTGGGAATTGTCATTTTTGTGAAATATTGAGATCTTAATCAATGTTTTCAAAAACCCTCCAAAGCTCTTTTTTTGTAGATCTGCCTGTTTTTTTTTTTTTTAATTTGGTTTTCAAGTTTTTATTTAACCAGTAAAGTGCATTATTGTTGTTTTTTTTTTGCGTGTTGGTTTGCTTATCAATACTATTCATCTTTCACTCGGCTTAAGCAATATTATTTTAATATCCTATTCTGGTAGCACCAGCATCAGCTTTAATACTATCACAAAAATACAACAATTTAAAAATTAAATAATTGAATTGAAAATACTTTATTTATTTCCGAAGGGGAATTTGAGTGCTGCAGTGCTTCCATATAAGACAAGACAATACTACATGCTACAATACAATGTCGTACAACATGTTTTTTTTTTTAAACTGTATTGAGTGAAAGTGAAAAGATTTGAAAGTGAAAAGTCAACTTTCATAATGCATTATAAAAGCATGATAATGCATGAAAAAATTTCCAGCTTCAATAGCATTTATTTAAGGTTGAATTTATAGTTTTACTTAAATAGTATAAATGTTTAGCCTTCTTAAAGATTTGATGATGAGTGCTAACGATGAAGGTTTTAGGCTAACTTTAGAGATGTTCATTAAGTTTATGAATATGTCTTCACGGGACAGCGTGGAGGAGAATTGCACCAAAGGATACGGGAGGAGGATTGTGTAGTGAAGATGACATTTTGCGGTGCTAGAGATTGTGTGGGAAACAACATCAGTTTAAGTGCATAAATTGTAGAGATACAGTCATGTATCTACAATATGTTTATCTAAATACTGAAACTTTACTACACACAGACGTTTGGATTTTAAAACAAATTAAATTGGCAATTGGCTTTCGTCTTTTCCTAATGTTTTTCTCACTTTTTTATTCTTCTGCCTGCCTTGCTGGTGCTGACCAATAGCAAACGTGAATCTTAATGAGATGAAAGACAACATACAGAAATTGCACCAAAGAGACACACACACTTGACTGTGCTAGTGTGTACTTTGGTTGAATGAGTTCTGATTCATTAGGCCAAACACACTTTCATTGCCTCATCGCTCTGTTCTGATACAGATTGTGTGAATGTGTTTTGTTGCTGCTCTATGAACGTGTGCGCTTGCTCTCAAGATAAGCCCCGAGCCTCTTGGTAGGTGAGCTCCTTTCATCCCTGTCGCGCTTTCCTGCATGACAGCAACAGTGGTCCCCAGCAACACCGGGGGGAGCCTCACTGACAAGTTGTTTAATTAGAATGAGACAAGACAAGAAGGAAAATAAAGGCAACCTAGTGAAAGTGCGCTTATCCCTTCAAGCCAAATAACAAGGTGTGTGGCAGTGTGTGTGTATACAAATATACATACACAACATACAACTATATATAACATTTTATTTGTTTAAAAGAACAATGTGAACTTAGTGCTTCGAAGATAATTTCTATCGCCGGCCAATAAACAGAGCCAGAAAATGAGCGTTTATACATGCGTATTTACACACTGTGTGTGCTTGTGTGGATATCTATGTAAGTGTGTGTGGATATTTAAGTATGTGTGCGTGCAACACTATGTAGAATTCCACTCTCATTAATGGTACCTCTAAAATATGTATTTCGTAAAGTAGAGTAAAATTATCCTGACACCTGGTGAGATGATGGTAACAGATTATACCTAATATTAATTTTATTAATATCACTTTTAGATATAATCTAAAGTCAAAACCCATCTACAGGAGCATTGGCCCAAATTAAAATCCCTAACTTGCATAACGCTGGTTTGACATGAGTTTCAAAATAATCAAATATAGGAAACTGAACAATAAATAATTTGTCCTCTTTTCATGAAGGATGTATGTCACTCTTCTCTTTTTTTTATAAGCTTGATTATTCGTTTCATTTCATCACCTCATCCAAATGGACGGTTGAAAGCATTCTTCACAGGCCTTTGGGGGTTTGAACCTAACAAAGCCAAGGACGAGACGTGCACAGACTCACACGCACACACTGAGGGACAGCTGAACTCGGTCTCGTTAGGAGAAAATGCAATCACAAGGAGCTTATCATACAGACACAAAACACACACACACCCAACACACTGAACCTGGTGCCCTCGCTTTGGCAGGCCATTGTATTGTGGGATTGTGCGGACAATCTCTTCATGAATGATTAAGCAGTATATTTCTCGACCAAGTCTTTGATGGTGAGTGTGTGTTTGATCGCCAGGCGAGTGTGCGTCGTACTCTCCGGATTTGTTCGCGCTACTTGTGCGCATGTGAATTGAGCTGTAAACTATGTACATTTGTCAGGATACATGCAATATGATTGTAAAAGTTTGTGTGTTTGGTTTTGGTGTGATGAGTCTCTGTTGATTGCGTCGCTCCCTTAACGAGGCTGCCTACAGCTGCCCCTGCTTGTGAGAAACTATTGTTGGGCCTGTTCAATGGAGAGACACTTGTTTGGGAAAAGGTTGCAAAGTCATGGGAAAAGAGAGCTTTGTCTCGGCGGGGTCGTGAGGGAGTGAATCATGAGCGGACGTGTTTATAGCTTAACACACACAGCTGCAGCAAACATACACACACACACACACACACACACACACACACACACACACGTGAAGAAATGAATATATCAAGTAAGAAACTCTAAGAAACAAACATGTGCTCTGTTTTTGTCAAAGGAACAAAACAGGAACAATGCAAAATTTAACTTGCACAAAGAAAATAAACACAGCTGCTTTGCAGAATCATGAACACACAGACAAACACATATGATATAAGAAGGTCTCTTATCACTGTGTATGGTTAGATTCTCAGGGAAAGGAGAATGCATATATGTGTGTGTGCTCTTTCTTGAACAGGGTGTCTCTTTATGGTACAAAGCCCAGCTTTCTCAGCTTAAAATTCAGTGTCATCTGCCTTTACAAAGGCCCAGGCTATTCGTTCCAAGCCACCTGGTCCAAAATAGAGACTTCAGTGTAGTACCCAAAAGTACAATACCTCCATTTTTAAAATGTTGCACACACAATCATAGTTTTTCTCAAGCTTAAAAACACACATTTAAAGAGAGTTTTTTTCTATTTCATTTTACTTTAGAATTTATGTGGAGTTAATTTTACAAATGGGTACAACGGGATTGTATTTAAAAAAAAAAAATAGAAAAAAAAAGAGTAAGTTTTGTTTGCATTTCTGGGAATTTGCTGGTTTGGGGATTTGCAGCTGAATGCCAAATGACAATTTTGAAAAACTTTAGAAAAGGCTTCAAAGTTGTCTTCTGGACAATGTATTTGACAAGTGAGACGTTTTTACTTCCATCCAGAAATAATTTTCAATCTAAAAAAATAATTTTTATTTTATATATATATATATATATATATATATATATATAACCTTACTTTGCCCAAATCCTATGGAGGCACCAACCCCAATAAACCTGTGCAGACAACCATAGGTATGCACAGGCTGTAGACAACCTAATTACAAACTGGTAACCAGTTCTCAGGCCCCTTCTGATAGATTTAAAATGATTTCCAGATGGAAATAAAAACATCTTGATCATCAAATACACTGTCCAGAAGACAACTTCATTTTCTACAAGGATGAGTCCTGGACAAATCAGAGATTACACAGACTTATATTGAAAATAATGCAAGTGTTTCCCAAAAAAGAGCATCAATAAAAATAATTTATACAATAAAAAAAATCAGGGCAAGCATAAAATTGCAAATCTATTTAGTTTTTATTAAAAGATTTGTTCAAATGCACAAACTTTTTGCTTTCATAATTTGAACTTTTTTTTTTTTTATAACTTTTTGTGTTAATTAGTAAGCCCACTGATTGTTTAACACACAAGTTGAGTGTAGTGCTTGTCCAGTTTCAGCACAATGAAGAAGCAAAAGCTGCTATTGAGATTCAGCTCTGATTCCACGGCAAAGAATGAAGCCAACACAATCACGTTCACAAAGAAGCACAACGCATCAACACGCACTCACTCAGACGTATAAGTACAAGCAGGCCTCACCTGGATTTGCTGCTGCAGGAGGTTGATTTTGTGTTGCTGCTGCAGGAGCTGCTGCTGTTGCCGGGCAATCTGGGCACAGAGCACGCAACACAATTTCAGATTGCATATACAATACATGTGTGCGTGTCATTGTAGTGTGCATGTGGGACCTGTGGGATATGCGACACATCTGCGGGTCTCTGCGGCCCCAGTTGCACGACAGAGGGTCGATGCCCTGTTATTAAATATTAAAGAGCTTGCCTCATCTGGACTCAGCAGTGTTGCAAAGAAGTAGTTAGAGCACTGATTTTACAGCGTGAAAGTCTTTTATTTTACTATCAAGTTGGTAGCAGCCAGAAAATAAAACTTTTCAGTTGACCTTTTACCCTGTACTTATTTGAACTCATTCAGTATGCGACACTTGGGTGTACCTCGTGAAAGGATTACAGTTTTTTCATTCAGTATATTGTACAAAGAGAAACAATACTAAGAAACCTTTGTACAAAAACCTGGACGATTCAGGTAAGCAAGCATTTTGTGTGTGTGTGTGTATAGGTAACTAGTCTATGCAACAACGGCTCTGACACTATACACTCTCTGCTGATTCCTGTGTAGTGCATCGTTGTGTCTATACCACTTCCAGAACTTTTGATTGTATCTGTTTCAATGTAATTAAAATGGTGTAGAAGACAAAAAATAAATTTATTTATTTTTAAACAGTTCTCCTGATGATAAGATGATAAGAAACTCTATGTGCTCACAGCCTGAATAAACATAGTCAGGTGCAAGATAAAATATCCCCCTACGTCAGCACAAAAAACCATTTTTGTTGCTCGTTCTGGATGTTTGTGTATTTCTCAATTCATGTACAAAGTATTTGTCTTCTGGAATAAGAGGCAAGATGTATGACTATATAAATCATGTTTGACTGTTGATAACTATGGTCTCATTTCAATAAATCTTCCCTTTTATGATCTTTTTGCAGACAAGATTTTAATTCAGTCTTAGTGAAAGCATACCATTTTTTAGACATCTTGATAAGTGCTGTTCAAAGGCTGGTTGGGCCGATTCTGATGTTTCTTGAGCCAAAATTCACTTGTAATTCTGACCTAAGTGACTTGTTAGAATGTTCTTCTGTCAGCAGTGTGTGAACATACTCTTCTGTTGGACAGGAGCACCCGTGCTTCTTTACCTGATCCTGCTGCTGCTTGGCCAGCTCCATCTGCTGCCTCTGCTTCTCCATTTGTGAGGCTGCCAGCTTCTTTTGCTCCTCATGGGCCGCCAGTAGCTGCTCCCTCAGGCTGCTCAACTGGCCAATCATGCCCATGAGCTGGCGCTCTTTCTCTGCCAGACTGTCTGGGGTACCTAAAAGGCACAAAGAGTGGAAGGGAGCCATGGGTCAAAGTGCACATGGTAGTACTTTGAAGAATAGTGCAAGACTCAGCTTGGGTTACATTATAAAACTGCCTCCCCTTAGCAGAAGTAAGGAAATTGAACCTTTCTTGTCTTCTTTGTAAAGTAAAAATGGACGTTGAAGACCTTAACTCCTGCCATGCAGGAGTTTTTCAAATCAAATTAAAACTTCCTTACAACCCGACCTTTATTGAAATGATGCACGTTAAAAGGATGTGTATGTAACTGGCCAGGGAGGGTTGAGGAGGAGAAGTCAAAGGTCAGAGGCACGTGGGAGAAAAACCAACAGTAAAGCTGAGTAAAGCTTGTTGGTTGGCGTAATATACGACTGGTTAGAGGCTTTGAACGATAGGAGGGGGCTTGTTGGAAGAAGATGCACTCGGGTGATGTGCATTTGTATGCTGCATGCCTGTAAAACCAGATGTTGACTTTGTCCCCTGTGGCCAACAAGGGCAACATCAATTAATCAGGTCCCATGCATCATCGCCTTTATTGCCTTATTGAAAGAAAGAAAATAAATCTGGCAGAAGAAATATTTGTAAACAGGCAAAATGTGGCGGAAAGCAGCAGAAAAGCAAACATAAAATCCAAGCCAGATTCATACGTCTCACAAACAAAGCCAATCAAAAGCCAGGTTTGAAAATTTACATTTCTCACAAAAATTGGAAGTAAAATCGGAATGTATTTAATTTGCGCTAAATTATGAGAACACATGGAGATTGGTCTGAATCAACGACAGCAACATATTTTCAGTGAATTTGCTTGAGAGAAAGAGGGAAAAAAGCAGTGTGTGTCTGGTCTGTGTTTACTCTGCAGTCAGCCAACCTCCTGCTCACATTTAGCATGGCCTGACCTTTGACTCTTTAGATCCTGACATACCAGCTCCATTTCACACACACACAGACACACAGACACACACACACTTCCACACAAGGCCTAAATCATTCAACAGGATGTAGTTAAAGGGAGGCACAGTGAGGCCCAATCAGCACGAGTGTGTGTATGTGTGCTCATGTCTGGTCATATGTAGTGATGTTTGCCTACATGCCTTTGTTGAGTGTGTGTGTGTAATAGCACAATCCCCCATTGTTCCTCCGCTGCTACCTTTAACAGGGCACATTCCTTCGCCAGTCAAACCAGATGAGAAAGAGAAAGGGAGAGAAGGAATCAAGGAGAAAGGAAAAAGAGGAGAAAATAGTGGAATTAAACCATGATGAAAGGAAAAGAGATATATAGTAAAACAAATGCAAGGCTATGTGGCCGCTGACCTGCCCTTTGACTGCTACAGAAGGTGTGAAGCCATCCATTTGTCCTCCCTGTTGGTAGCACCCCCATGCTGCCTCCTCCCTCACTTCCCCCATCACTCCATCCATCCACCAACAATGAACAATAAAGGCAACTGTCGGGAGCGCTGGCCACTGGAAAAATAAACACGCCGCTGTCCTAACTCACAGACCCACCTTTGTGAAAGCAGAGAAAGATTGTATGTGCTCCCCTGTGTGTGTGTGTGTGTGTGTGTGTGCGTGTGTGTGTGTGTGTGTGTGTGCGCGTGCGTGCATGTGTGCGTGCAGCTAAAGCTGACCAAGACAAGAAAGAGCCTTGTGTTAAAAATGTTAGTCTGTTCAAACGAGGGGTGATGGGGTTTAAAGGAAAGGGGCAAAATGAAGGTCAGGAGGGGGTTTGCAAAGGTGAAATGATGGATCAAAGCAACCCTTTCTTTTTGGGTTTAACCTCCCTTCACACACATGCACAAATGCAAACACACTATAAGTAGACACTTTTGTCCGATCTTTGTGCATATGCTACGTTTGGTTAGTATAATGAAGTCTTCTTTATTCTGTCCACACACTTAAACATTCTCGTGGATCTTTCAGGAGGAAACTGGACTTTCTGTTAAGGGGGAGAAAAATCAGGGGGAAATATTGAGATGGGGAGATTTAGACATTCACAAGGTGTCCGATTTTCCACTCATTTTTTTCTCTCAGTCGAACTTTTCTGTGGCCGTTCCATAAATCAGCCCATGTCTACTTATTTCCTCAGCTGCTGTGAGGCAGGCAGGTGGATCGATAACTGGTTTCCTCCACTGGTTTACACACATTCCTCCTTAGGCAGATTATAGTTGCTCGTGCTCACCTGCACACCTGAGAACAAAGAGCGACTTTTTCTTTCTTTTATCCACACACACACACACACACACACACAGCGTAATTAACCAATTTGTAACAATGTAATACATGTCAATGTGTTTGCACCGTTAATTAATAACCCTGGGTGCACTGATAACCCCACTCATTATGCTGATGGGAGGGAGGTGAGAAGTCTAAGGAAAGAGACCAGGAAAAAAAACCTAAATCAGTAGTGGAAGTGGAACGTAGAATGAGGGAAAACGTTAAAAGTGAATAAAGGATTAAAACGACATGTTGGGGAATGTAGAATGTATGTAAAGAAGTTTATTCCCAGTCACGATAACACAATTTCAGCAAATAATCTAATTTGTTAATATAGTCAGGTCTTTATTAGACTAAAAGAATTAAGAGCTTAAGACTTCCTACATGCACAGTTTGTTGTAACCTCATTCTTTCCGTTACTCAACTTGATTTGTTTGACTGTTTAGCCATACAGTATAACTTTAACTCTGTTTCAGCAACTTTTTTTTTTAATCATTTTTGATAATTCTCTAACATTAGCAAATATAAGTTGGCATTAGTTCCACATAAGAACAGAGAAGCAGACACTGTGAGGACTTTGCAAATCAATAATATTATGGGTAAAAGTTAAACACACTCTCCTTTTTTGTCCCTTGCCTCAACAGCGGCAAATCACACAAATTTAAGGACAAACATTTCCAGTTCTGGTCTTTCTTGTGGAAGGAACATCACTATCTGTGATCAATCTGCTCCATCAGTAGGCCTGTCAGATATTTGAACATGTGCAGCACTGTCCTTGTGTTGCGTTACAAGGCTGTGGACTGTTTGAGAAAACATTCAAGATGTTCTCTCACTTCTAATGTTCTCTATTGGTAATTAGCAGCATTTAAAAATAGCTGGAATCGCAGCACAGATGTGCTCTTGAAGTAATGTAGATGGTAGTTCTGTTAGAGTTGAGCTCTAAAAATTTGTTTTTTCACAATGCAGAGAATTGGTGTGAAAAGGTTTTTAAAGAGTCAGTGGACTGACTTGACTCACAAATCCAACTGTGTTTCATGGCCAGGCAAAAGAAACAGAAAGATATGTGAACTAGATGACAATTAAGATTTTTCAGGGTGCTACTCTTTTTGGTTGTTTGTTTTTTAGACCAACATGTTAAATAAACAGGTGCTGAACATCTTCAATTGACTTTTCAGAATATTTTTTTAAATTAAGTGTATAGGGACTGGTTCAGATTAAAAAAAATCCTTGCTTAACATTTTTGTTGTGTAGAGATAATTCTTAAATAAAGCAGATTAACACAATGAATACATGAAAATGCCAAACATGTAAAAGTGAGTTTTACTTTCTGCTGGACATTGAATGAGATCTTAATGAAACGACATGATGGGGCAGATTTATTCTATTCCTGCAGTTTTATAATTGTGTGTATGTGAACCACATGGGGCCTTTCACTAACAGAGCAGGAGGCGCTGGCTCAGAAGCACTTTGTTTCCCGCAAAAAAGCTATTCAATGGAATTCGATGGGGGGAAGAAGAAAAAAAACGCAGAGGGATGCGCTGACAATGTGCACACACCAACACACTGATGCTATTAAAGCAAGTAGCTACACACTTCCTGCACAAAGACATTTTTAGATAAGCACAATGTCACACGCATGGACTTGACATGCATGAAGTTGCACACGTATAGTGCTCCCCAGCTGTTGGTGTGTGGTGTGCCTATGCAGAAATGTCAACGCAGCGGGGAGCTGGGAAGAGGGTTCAATCAATGGAGCCCCCCCTTTCGATGGTCAAGCAGATCATTTATGCTCTTTGATTACATATCCTAATAAAGTCCAACTACTGGAAGAGAACAACAGCTGCTTTAGCGCTACCTTTCTCAGCTTCAATCATCTTTTTCTCTTTTTCTCCTTGTACCTATAATCCCTAGTTGCTGTTTTACCCCCTTAGTCTGATTCTCTGACATTAAGAGGGGCCAATGTTCACAGACTAGAAGATTTAATGGAGATTAACACAGAGCTGTTTAACTTTTGCCAGAGTAATTAACTTTTGAACATACAGGTTAGAGAGACTAAAGCAAGCAGAGGCTTTACCGTCAGCTCTTTAACCCTTTAAATGCTTCACTAACTCCTGAAACTTCAACCTGAACAGTTGAGTCAAATAAGATCCATGTGGATGAGGTTGGATAGGGAGCGTTTGCAAATAGATCAAATTTGGCTGAATAATAACCACAAGTTTTTTTGTGTCTTTTTTCTAAAATAAAGTTTTGTTCTCCACACACTCTACAGTATGACTGATCAACATGAAAAAAAACCTGCAGTTAAAAATGTTTTTCAATTAGATAGTGCACCTGAGTTTGTCTAACTGTGGGAAACAGATGAGGTCAAACAGAAATAAAAGCAAAAAAAAGAAAAACGCTTGCGCAAATCCTAACTATAAACAATATCAAAATTTTGTCTGTAGGTAATATTTTAAAAATGTTAATTTAGCCTAAACTTTGGACATTTGAAATTTGAAAGTTAATTAAATATTTTGTAGCTTTTTAGTTGTGCCATACCTTTAATTTCTCCAATGTGCCCTGAGCCCATGGCCAAAAGTTTATCCTTCCAGTCCTTTGACAACAGCCTCTCAATGCTTGGGGTCTCTGTCAAGGGGAGCAGGGGTGGGAAGGGTACAGAGGAGAGGGAGAGAGAGAGGGATTCAGTTGGCTGGCCAACTTGACAATAAAGCTCATTTAAAGTCCATTTGCTGTAATAAAGGCAGCGGCAGCTCAGCCTAATGGCCGCATCAGCAGGAGAGGGAGGGAGAGAGGCGGAAGGAGAGAAGCTGATAATCGAAAAGAGAGCAAATCTGAAAAACAAAAACAAGCGAGCAAAAGGGAAAGGGTGAGAGAGGCGATGCAAGATGAAGAGAGAGACAAGTGGAGAGTGGAGAGAGATAGACAGAGAGAGGCTTTTTTCCCCTCTCACCTGCTGCTAGAGAATCATTAGCCCTGTGGGCCCTGAGACAAAGAGGGCCTTAATGCACCCGCCACAATAGACACATTATCAGCTAGCGCTTTGTTTTCAACACACTCTTCACACAGTCCCCTACACACACACACACACACACACACACACACACAATTACTAATTACAGTCCTAACTGTGGTCACACTTGCACATAAATGCATGCACAAACACACATACACACAGCGGGGTGAGAAAATGTCAAATAAGATGGCAGATCTATGGAAAGATTTTATCCATGTGTTAAAAAGTGGTAAAAACACACAATTTTGTGGAAGGAAATGAGTTTCTAACTTTTAATAGATAAATAGTTTGATTCCATTTTGAGTCAGTCAGTCATCTTATATTCCACTTGTCTTTTTCCGACTTGCCTTGGGTTTCAGCTTTACCTTCAAGTTGTCTTCCGATCAACTTTCCCAGCCTCACACATGGTCGCCAGCTGTGGGGTGGTAACCAAAAGAACAAGATCCTGGATACAAGTGGCTGAAATGAGCTTTCTTTGTGGAATGGCCGGGCGGCTGCTCAGCGATAGGGTGAGGAGCTCGGAGTAGAAGCAATTATTCCTCCGGGCCGAGAGAAGCCAGATGGGTTGGTTTGAGCATCTGGTTAGGGAAACCTCTTGGACTCCTTGCTGGCAATGTACTACTTTGGGTACATCCCACCAGTCTCTTCCTGGTGGGAAGTACCCAAGCAGACCTAGGACCCACTGGAGAGACTGTCTCGCAGCTGGCCAGGGAACAGCTTGGGATCCTCCAGTGTAAGCAGCAGGATATGGCCAGGGTTTCCTGGCTGAGACTGTTTCCACTGTGACCCTATCCTGGATGAAGCGGAAGACAATGGTACGGTAACAAATAATAATATATTTCATTTGTAAGGTGTCGATAGCGTGGCTGAAAAAGTGTCAGCCCTCAGTTATGTGTTTGAATGTCCCTGCCCTGATATCTGAATTGACTCATGGTGTTTGAGGTGCAAATATACATACAAACCCATTCTGGGATAAATAATTTCCTCATAATCAAGCCATCTTTTTACTTTAGCTATTTCTGATCCTCCTGTCCTTCTCCTGGCCTTATATGCACCCTAATGTTTTTGATAAGGAGTCACTCTTGCTTTCAGGGAATCTGTTAAAAGAGTGATGAAGGAAAGATGTGAAGGAGAAGCACAACCGTAGGAAAATGTGTTAAGCAAAAACAAGAAGGTGAAAGGATATAAACACAGAATGAGTGTTATCTTGTGTTTCCAATCCATGACAGCTGTCTCACCAGCACCCCAACAGGTGCTATTAGCCCCTGGCACTCCCTCTTTCTCCTCTGTCTCTCACTCCCTCCCATCAACCTCCACCACTAGCCCCCATCTCCCTCAACAATGACAGAGGCTTTTAAGCCAAAGAGCTTTGACAAGTGAGAGGGAACAACAAATGGCAGTGTCGCCTGTTCTCTTTCCATTGCACTCCCTCTCAGTCTCCATCTCCTAGTTATTATTTTTATTTATTAACAGGGCTGTAGCCATTGTCCCCAGTGACAGGCTGGGGCCACTTTAACTATTAATAAAAGCCAAGAGGCTCTTTCATTGTACGAAATGGGAGGAAACGAGCAGGAGGCTGAGGCGAGAACACAGAAGACAAGAGTTAGTATGGTATGCATCTTTTTGCTAGATGTCGATTAATGGTGACAAATTAAAGATATTCTAAAACATCACAGGTTACAGACACATCCAACAAAACCAAACTCAGTAACCTGCCAAACATCTAGAGGAGGGCATCTCTAAAACTCTAATGCTTACGTAGCAACCTGCTGTGCTGCAATATTGCCATCTTTCTAGTTTGTCATTTTTCTGCCCCAATTCCTGAAACTCTAGTGCAACAATAACATGTTGTCTACCTCAGATCGCTTTCTTAAAACCCCTTTTTTCACCTCACATTCAGGGATTTATAACCTCCATCTTACCAGATGGAAAAACACCTGATTCCCATTTTAGGTCCTGAAGGGTTAGAAACACAGCAAGCGTCTGCTACTGCCAATTAAGGCCAAAAATCACTTAATAAAAGAGGACAGCACAACACTTTCCATGAAATTCACAGAAGGTACTCCCTGTTCTTCTGACGTACAAAAAGGCTGTGTGTGTTTCTGTGTGCACGCTAAGGCGTGGGTATGGGTGACTGTGTGAGGTAAGCGTGTGGAGTTTGGTGCCCACGCAGGGGTGTGAGCAGTATATTCGAAGGGTTGGATGCCTTAAAGACAGGGAGGACATCTTACCACTTGTTCACTGAAGCCCAAAAGTTAAGTGAAAGAGGCAACAGTCACTTCAATTTCAACCTTTCTTTCTTGTAAATGGCAGAAGATATCTATAAAGTAGTTTACCAAATCTCAAATTTGAATTCTGTTTCAACTTGCTCCAGCTCTTTAGTAAAACTGTGTGATGTTTACACTGAATAAAATATTCTAACTCTGGATGGCTGGAACATCATTTTTTTCCCTGCTTTTCCTAAAATTTATATTTGGCATCTTTTGGCCCTCCGACCGATCAGATGGGATTAAGCAGTTTAGAAAACTCTCCTTCCTTGTTTTGACAGTGAGTCCTGCTGCTTTTTGTATTTCCATGCGTAAGTGCACAAAGTCATCTGAGGGTGACGTTCTGATTCAGATCCTGTACAGCAAAAGATGATTCTGAGAACTGCACGGGGGGGAAAACACCGGCAATAACTCTGGAATTGTTGGCTATTATTTTGGTTCATTGGCTCAAACGGAGTCAAGCTGCTGCCCTGCAGCCGAGCCAAAACAACCCCTTCCACCTGCCGAGAGAGAGGCAGTGTGTGGGTGTGTGTGCGTTATAGCAAGACCCCATCCTGCTTTTGGATCTACTCAGAGTTTTTTTTTTGGTTCAGAAGCGGCTGTGGAGGAAAAGAGACCGGGGGGGGAGAAGGAAGAGACTCAACCTCTGTCCAACTTGCAATGGCCGATCTCAAAAATGATACCATCTTTCTCTCACTTACTTTCTATTTTTCACTCAGACGTTCTGCCCTGACTCACCACAAACAGCTTGCTCTATTTTTCCTATTATCTCATATTTGTGAAGACTGGAGACCTTTAGAAGGAAAGGAAAGGGGGGAGGTGGAGTCTGGGTTGTGTGGAAAGAAAGCGGAGGAAAAGAAAATACGAGAGACAGAGAGCCCAGGCCTCGGGTACACAACAAAGGGACCTCTGTGCCAGCGCCAGGCCCGGGCGGGCTTAGAGGAGGGTGGAGGATGAAGGAGGAGAGCTAAGATGAGGAGGAGGGCTCACAGGAAAGGGTCCTGGCTTGGGACCCGTAGCTGCTCCTTCTATCCCCAAAACAGGCTTCACATTGACTCGAGCTTTGGCAGCAACAGGGACTTTGAAACTACTCCTCCTTCCCGTCTTCATTTTTCCTCCTCCCTAACTGAGCAGGGTCACTATTGAATAAGCAATTATAAGAGGACTGGTAAAGTTTTTCAACCACTGCCACTCTGAACACTGAAGTATTGAGTTAGAATGGAAGAAATTGAGAGGTGGCCGAAAAGCTTAAATGTGTGATGACTTCTCTAGAGAAAAAAAAATCCTTCACTGAAGAAATTGTTTACATGTTAACTATGTTTAGGTACATGAACGCAGCAGTGATTAAAAAAAAAAAAAAAAAACAGTATGAGAATGTAATCTTAACCGAATTAAAGTCAAAATGATAGGATAAAACAGATCTAGACGATGACTTCTCAATTTAGTGTCCTAATTAGAATAGAATAATGAAACAAACTTTCCTAATATGACCATGCAATTTGCCCATTTTTAGACAAACTTTATTTAAAACTTTTATAAATTGCTTTTATAATGTGATGTGTTTTGTAAAATACATGACACATTTTTTTTAAATTGCCCCAGGTTAGAAAGAAAGTTTATTTAGTGTTGATAGTTTTTTGTGGGGAATGTGGAAAATCAAAATGTGTGATAAAAATAATTTATTTTCACCCTTTTGAAATTGTAGATTTTATATTTCAGTTTGGCTGTTATCAGATTACCCATACAGTGCCAACAACCTCCATGACATAAAGATGATGTTGATATTTTGATGACCAATTCATGTCTGGTTGAATTGGACCGTGTGTCAGGACACATTTTTATTGATTCTGTATAAAGATGGTCCAATCGTTTTAAAGTGAAGTGGTGCACGGATCGTCTCTTTGAGAAAAAAACCCAGGATCTGTTGGTCTGCTAGGAGAGCAAAAGAAAAGAAGACGTATCAAAAAGCTTTTTGTCCAAACCTACCTCGCACCACCACCTCCGCAAGGTTAGCTGTTAAAAGTACCAATTACTGGCTTGTTGTTGGGGAGAACAGCGCTTGGCAACAGTTGCCGCGGTGTCCAGGCCTCTGAGTAAACATTAAAATCCCTCTCCTCCTCCTCATCCTTGTTCTCCTCCTTACTTTCTAACCCCTGCTCAAGCTCCCTGTCTCCCACTGAAGCAGAAGCGTCAGGAAGGGGCGTGCGCGCGTGTGTGTGTGCGTGCGCAGATTTAGTCCCTGATTGGTCTCTGGGTCCACTGTGACTTTTCATTCAGAAGCCACTCCAACTTCAGTTATTAATAAACACCCTGACCACTCATCCGGCGGGGAAAGCAGACACTAAAAATGAGAGAATTTGGCACATGCTCAGAAATGGAGTAGTAGCAACCTCAGAGAGTTCTGGGGTTGACATTTACTTTTTGAAGAAAGTTGGGTTTTTGCATGAATAGCTCTAGGAAAGATGGGTCCCCTCTGAAAGTGCTGGGACCATCACTGCGGTGTCATGAAACATGTTTGGGGTAAAACACCTGTTAAAAAAATACCTGAACTGAGAATTTTATTTAGTCGTTTAAAACATAAAAACCCTACTCGTCATACTAATAAAAGGTGACTGTGCTGTTAAAATATATTTTCAAAATGAACTGTCTCAAAAGAACAGATGCAGTGTGATTTTTTTTTTTTTTTTTTTATTATGATTCTAATATTAGAGAACGCATGAATGTATGCAACATGTTTCCATGAGATCCAACACTAAGAATAGGCTGTAACACATGAAGCTAAAATTTTTTACAAGGGTGTCAGTCAACAATTTAATAAATTGAAAATCCATTTATCTGAATACAGAGTTCTGCCCTTCACTCCACTGCCTTTCCCTAACAGATGGTGTTGTGGGTGCTTATGTCCAATTTGATTTGAACCAAACCCTCAGCCAATTTTTACACTGGCATAAAATCTCAGCGAGCCAGATCTGCACACTGGCAGTCAGAAATAGCAGCGGAGAGGGCGCGACATTGCGAAAGAACGATGAAGGGCAAAATCTGGAGCGACATTTGAGAAAGTCGCATTAAAACTTTCCTTGTTTCATTTTACTTGTGTGTTTGTTTGTTTTCTCCTTCTCTTCTCCATTCGTTTTTCTGTTTTTTTTTTAAACCAAGTCATTCTACTTGTAGTAAATTTAGTGACTATCTTAATGCCTCTTGCAGGGAAAATAAAAATGCTCCTTTTACACACAGTCTCACAAACACACCATTTTCCTTATTGCCTCTATGACCTCCATTATCATAAAATGATGTTTGATACCATCTAGACATTTAAATCGGCTGTGGACTGATTCCGCTCGGTCCTTGATAGCCACAACACCTTATTAGGGACAAGCTATGGGGTTGAAAACAGATCACATTTTCCTTTTACTGCCTCATGCTTTACAGTCTGAAGTGTAACTGTGATAGTGAAAACTACCAAACACTGTGCGCTAATTGCTTGGTTAATAGACAGAGCATCACAGGACACTTTTGAATAGATGATAGTTCACATGCAATAATAAGTCAAGCTGGGGGGATCTTATAGAAGGCTGCTCTCATGAATCACTTCAGTGCTGCCACCAGGTAAAAACATTTTTTCTTAAACCAAGAAAAGCTCCTTTTTTAAAAAATGATTTCAAAATTTTCTTTTTGAGAACTTCTCATACACCTAAGAGGTCAAAGACAAGACATGATGTAATCTTTCAACCAAACCATGAAAATCAGTAAAATTAAGTTTTCAGTAACAATTTACTTATTTGAAAATCCAAATGCAATTTGTAGACATCTGAAATCTCAAGTTTTATGAAAAAATCTGATTCATGTCATGGATTTTGTGCTGGAGCCAATCAGATAAGCTGAATAAATGAATAAAAACATCTGCCCCGTTGACCCAAAGTTGGCGCAGGTACATAAGTTCTGTCACATTCCACCACTTTTTCCTCTAATGGCACGCACATCTCCGCTTGTAAAAAGCATCCCGTTAAAGTGGGCCAAGGCGTGTGTACTGCTGTGGATGTGTGTCGTACACAACAGTCTCAGGCTGCTATAATAGAAAATGACACTTGCAATCTGTCTCGTGGCAATAACCCCTCTTCAACGCTCTTGTCTCCTCTCAACACACATCCACATGCACGTGCACACGCGTAGACTCAATGGTTCTGTCACTGTAGCGGCCCTCAGGCTGTCCTTGTCACTGCACAGCTTTATTGCATCACTTTAACATGACAACAAAAGAACACATTGTGTATCGGGCCTGCTGTGCAGTGAAGGGGGAATGGACCTACACATTAAATAGACTAGAAACGGAACACACTCACACATGTGCGTGCACACATGCAGAGTGGCATTTTCTCTTACAAGTCAAGACCATTATTTTATCTGCCTGTCAAAGCAATGACAGAGAGATGGACAGAGCAGCTCCTGACACACTAATGCTGTTTTACATGTTGGAAGCCCAGTCAGACTATGCTGAGGTGTACTCCTCTATGTGTGTGGGCGCGCTCATGCACATGTGGATGTAGGCATGTGAAACTGATGGATAAAGACTGTTATTCTTGATGCTGTCATAGTTGCAGCCTAGTCTCAGAAACTTGATTGACTGTTGACTTGGCATTAGAGTGCTTTTGCTTTGCTGGACGGTGAAGGCTGGACCTGCTTATTTCAGAAAAAGTAAAGACTGTCGACAAGTGGAAACTGTGCATATAATCACACTACTCCCTGTTTACGTGGCTATTTGAGTCTTTATTTCTCTCTTTTCTGCGTTTGACTTTTGACTTGTGTCTTTTTTTAAACTTGTTTTCCTTCATGTGTGAATGTTTGTGCTGACTGTGATCAGCTTGGGGTGGAGTGTGTTGTGAAGTCTTGAGAATGCCCACATTGTCCTATTCACTGCTCAAAGACAGGAGGATAGACATGTGAGAGCCATTAGACCAATGGCAACTACAGTCCAAACAGCAGTGGAATGCTCCGCTGACTAATGCGTGTGTTTGTGTCTGTGTGTGAGTGCCTGGCATGTTGAAGCCTTACAAGTCACTACGCTCCAATTATTCACTCACGTCAATGTCCCCTCTTGTAAAACTTTTCCTACTTCCAAGTTTTCCTGGCAAAATCACTCTGCTATTAGGCGAATAAAAAAAAAAAGTTTGATTAGTTGATAAGATTTGCCTTGTCAATATCGGATGATGCTGCTGGTTAGGTCATATTAAGATCATTTAGCTATCTGTGACTAACAAACTGGGAGAGTAGGACTCAGAAAAATTAAATGACAACATCAGACTGTGTGAAAGTACTTTTGGTACTTAAGTACCAAAAAAAAAAAACCAAAGTGTCTTTTTATATCAGCTATAAAGATGAGGATGAAAATGTACTGTAGTCGGTGCTCAATCTAAACAGATGAACAAGATATTTTAAATTGAAAGTTAAATTTAAATAATATGGATACAGAAATACAACATTTTTTATAAATTTATTTTGGGAATGAGTTGCAGACATATTGAGGTTGTAAGGTTATTTTTATGTGTAATGTTTAGAATGAAGTGACAAATACTTTCAAAAATACATTACAAAAAGCATCAAATGTCTTAAGTGATTGCTATTGCGTGTGCAAGCGTTGTAACAGTGACTGGGTTGTAAAAGTAAAAAAAGTTTTGTTTTTTTTTTCCATCTTGTCAAATGTATTTTAATCTGTTTCATCAAAATTTGGAAAGTTGGAAAGGGAAGTATCTAAAATCTGGGCTCACTCTAGCGTCAAAAAATCATTAGCCACTGTGGCTAATCCAGTGTAATTTTTAATAGCCACATTGAATTGCTTTAGCCACAAATTCTTTTTCAGTTATGATATGATCTGTGTCGTAACGTGTTAGTTTGTGGTTAGCAGTAAATGTATGTGTGTTTTAAGCTTTGTTCTTAACAAATCTGGTGTAATTTTTGATGAATATTAATAAAATTTGTGGCAACTGTGACAGATTGTTTCCTAACTACCCTCACAACACGTTTGTTTTTGTTACACAACCATTAGACATCACATCAGAAACACACCCTCTATCAAACACACACACACACACACACACACACACACACACACACACACACACAAAAGTTTCTCTCCGTCTCTCTGGTTCTCAAACACACACAGACAGACAAGTTCTTCACTTTGTCTCAAACTTACACACTGACATATTCCTCTCTCTTGCTCGCTTTCTTTTCGCTTTCACACGCACGCACGCACACGCGCATTTTTTTGCGTGCACGCAGCGCTTTTGGAGGGGGAGGAGCCGCAGTAGCACCAGGCGCTGCTTATTGATTAGAGTTGACAACTTGCTTCCACGTCACAGACTCCGAAAATCTCCAAAAACATTTGAAAAAGTCGCTTGATTGATACTTAAAAAAACCTCGCAAATTTTAGCGACTCTTGCGACTAGAGGGCCTCAATACTCAAAAAATGTAGCGTTAAAGTCGCTGAGTTGACAATACGGACTTCATTTTATTTCCTACACACTTGGCGGTCTATTTTAATTCAGTCCACGGGTTACAAGTAGACCGCGATCGAGTGGTTGAGCATCCCAGATATAGAGTGGGCACTTGAGGAGATCTCCATCAAGTTTCAGTAAAAAAAAAAAGTCCTTGAATCACTTAGCCTAAACAGATCGTGAGTCATCACGATCATACTTTGCCTTCTTTAACTTTTCCCCTCTTCTGATACTTTTTCTTTGTTTGGATTTGAGTTTTTTGCGCGACAGGCAATATGGATTCCAATGTCAGTCACAGGCGAAATTACGACCTGTTGATTCCTCTAAAAACAGATTCGCCACAGAGTGGCTAATTCTGTGGAATTTCATTTAGCCACACTAAAATAAATTTCACATTTGCGAAAATGGCGAGCGGGTAGCGTGAGCCCTGAAAACACGTAAGTTTCCAGACCTCATGGAGCTCAATTAGAGTTTCGCACTTTCGTGTTAATCGTTATCGCTTGTATTTTATGGGATGATGTATTTTGCTCATTCTTTAGAGGCTAAAACAAAAATTAATTGAGACAGAGTACCTTTTGGAGAATATTTTTGAGTAACAAGGCAATTTGCGTTACATTATTTCAAACCTTTTTGAAAAAGACTAAGTAGTTTTTCTAATTTTTTTTTCGCCTTTACAAAAGGGCTAAACAACACTCAAACACCTTGTGAAATCATATAGACTTATAATTTTTCTTTTTGCTTCTCATTTAATACAGTTAAGTTTAGGTTAATCCTCTTTAATTTCTTTTCAAATAAGCAAAAATGAAGTGTTCATAATTCACCCCACTCCTCTCACTCCATCAACCACCATTCCTCTGACAAGACACCCATGAGTGAGCTAATTGTCTTAACTAGGTTTGGCTCAGTGGGAACTGGAGCCTACCGTGCTGTATCATAACCTTGGAAATAATTTAGTTTGTTTATTTAAAAATCTCCAAATTGACGACTAAGAAATTGTTTTAAACTAGAGTTGAAACATAAACAATTATAAATCCATTGGTTCAGTTTAAAGTAGGAAAGAAAAGTGTGTTCTACCAAGAAAATAATTGTAAAATGAATAATTGTAAAAATAGTGTTAATCAAATGTGCCAGCAAGAAAAGATGGACAGTAAGATGCTTCTTGATACTTTCCATTAGTGAATGTGTGTGTCGATGAAATTGTTGGAGACACCAGCATGACCACTCCAAAGCCCACCACCCACCATCTGACACACACACAGACAAACTCTACCCAATAGTGAAGGAGACTTAAATAGCTCTGTTACACACCACTGATCATGGTTATTCATACCCCATCATTAGTTTACTCACACCACACTTTAATGTACTAAATTCAATTACTGTTCGGTGAAAAAGAGGTTATGTGTGATAAACTGATATAAAGAGTGAAGCAAACAAAGAATTACACACACATTTGAAAGGTTTAATTTTATGGTAGGTCTTCAAACTTTAGCGCGGGATTATAAAACCACCATGAACTTTTATGTGTTTGTAGACTCTCCACATGACGGGATGAAGTAGAAGATAGACAGAAGAGTGAAGATAAATTTGAAGTGTAGAGCTAGAAAAAGACTTTTAAGAAATTGAGTGAACATTCTTAGTTTTTGATCAAGACGGATTCTAACATTAAATCTCTTGTGTAAAAATATTTGGATCAAAGTCCAAACAGATCAAAAACTTACATGGTCTTTAAATGCTAAATGTGACAGAAACATTTTAGCAAATCAAGTAAAAATGTAACTTATTAAATGTGTTTTTCAATAAAAAGTTAGTGAGGCTTTTTACAATAAAAAAAGTTTTTATTTTTAACAATAAAACTTTTTACAATAAAAAGTTGATGGTGATGAATAAGCCGTTTGACCTCTCATTTGTCCAGGAGTGATCCATCACAGAAAAGCCAAATTCACTGTATTTGCCAGTGTATATTGTCTTCTGGATCAACAAATACATGTCCAGAAGACAATTTTGAAGCCTTTTTGAAAATGTTTTTTCACAATAGTTATTTAAAAGCTAAGGCTAAGATGGATGGACTCTGTGTAAAGATTTTTAATTAAGAAATGGACTGATTTCTGAAGACTGATATACTGTAACTACAATGTCAAAGTCTTTGTATTTTACCACTATGACACTTTTGCTTGTTGTACCAATTCTAAAATGATTAGATGTTTGGAGTAATTCCTAATTAATTTTTTTCTGTAACATTTACACAAGCTAAAATTTTTACATTTGGATAGTTAAAAAATAATTTTGGACTAATTTTAGCGTACTTGATTACGATAACTCAATGTGTAAAACTTTTAATTTTGACTGTGTACCCAAACTAAAATTTAATTGACTTTCTTTTTTGTTTATTCCATCTAGTTTTTTTGTCTCCCTGTTAGTTTTAGAAAAGGTTGAAGAAGAAATTGTTGTAAATTACTTTGTTCTCATAATTTCAGTTCAAAGCCTTGAACATAAAAACATATTTAAAATAAAATAATAGTTGAGCTTTTACTTCAAGTATTAAAATATGTCTACCATATTAACACAAAAAACTTGTTTATAACTTGTCCAATACACACAGGCTTTTTACATGTTGGTTGTGTTGGGAAATGCTGAGGTAATACACACCTGGATTGCCGACAAGAAATGCAGCAGATGATTTGCTTTGTCAATATCGCTGTGGTCTCATAGGCCATGTGCTGCGGACCATTCTGCTTGCTTACATCTGACTAAGTTTGGATGCTTAAATTTGTGTGTGTGGATGCGTGCGTTTGTGTGTAGGTGACAACTCCAGCCCCAAACTGACTGGCATCTGGCAGTGGCAGTTGTTTTAACAGCTGAGCTGACAGCATTAATCCGGACGCACCCAAATCAAAAGGAGACAACACCTGTTCACTGCTCCTGAGCCCAGCTGAGGAAGAGACAAGCAAGGAAAAAAGAGAAGGGGGGGAGGCATGAATGGGAGCAGGATGTGAATGAAATGGAGTTATAAGAAGCAGGTGGAGGGAAATATGGAGACTAAGGGAGGTGTAGGGTGAAAGATGAGGGGATAGTGCCAAAGAAAAACAGACAAGTAGAGGAGAAAAAGCAGGGGGATGAGATCGTGAAAATGTTGAAAATGATAAGAGAGCAGAAAAATGGGTGGGGAGAAGACGATGGGAGTGGGCATCCAGCCAGGCAGCACACACTCTTTTCTCCCTGGAGGAAGTGAAAAGAATCTGTGAGCCAAATAAGGAAAGAGTAAAACAGGAAGAAAGGATGAAGAACTAAAAAGATCGAAGGATGTTTTCTTAAAAACAAAAAACAAAACAAAATGCAAAGCAGTGATCTATCAAGTACGAGCCACACTTCAGGATGAGCTATGGCAGAGAAGAAGAAGAATGCCTGTGTGCCTGTCAAGGAGTAAAAATGCTTGTCTCCAAACATCTGGCTCAAATAAGACCGGGTCATCCTCTGGACTCTGGTCGTGACCCTCAGGCTGACAACATAGACACCACCACTTCATCCACAGGACCCCCCCTTTGACCGGCAAGCCAGAGGTTAATTAACTCAGACCCTGTGGCTTCAAAGACTGACACAATGACTGGCTAACAGAGAAGAAGAGAGAGCAACTCCTTGACTAAAAAGATCTCATAGCAGCACAGGATCCCCTCTCTTAATTGCACATTACCTATCTACTGCCAAGGAAATAGTAGATGGGTTTTTGAAATCTACATGAATAAATTAATTGATTTTCAATTTTGTCTGAGGAGTTGTGGCGAGGCAAGTTTTTATTCCAGCTATTATCAGGCTAAAGGCAGAGTACACCTCTAACAAGTTGTCTGTTTATGTCAACATAAACACAGAAACAGCCTCCTGCACTCATTCCTACAGAAAATTAAAGAAACTAGTAAACCTTTGGACACTTTAAAGACAAGAACAGGACATGAAAACAGCTGCTGTAGATGGAAGCAACAAATTAATATAACTCTCTGCCTTTTTTAATTAGGAGTTCATAGGTCAGTTATGTGGCTAAATAAAGAAATGATGTTCCCAGAAAATGAGTATAATGAGCATTAATGAGTATATCAGGGGAACAGCGTATGTTAGAGGTTTTGGGGATAAAGTCCAAAATGCCAGACTGAGATGGTTTGGACGTGCAGAGGAGAGAGAGTACATCGGAAGAAGGATGCTGGATTTGGAACCACCAGGAAAGAGGACTAGAGGAAGGCCAAAGAGGAGATTCATGGATGCAATGAAGGAAGACATGAAGATAGTTGGTGTGACAGAAGAGGATACAGCAGGATAGGGTTAGATGGACGAAACTGACTTGCTGTGGCGACCCCTGAAGGGAAATGCCGAAAGAAGAAGGAGAAGATGTTCTCTGAAAATATTTAGGAGAGAGAACTACATTGAAAGTAAGTCTATTTAAAGTAAAGGCCTATTTTTTTTAAATCTTCTTTAAAAAACAAACAAAAAAACTTGGGTTGTTTCCATCAACTCTCAAAATTCTATTTGGGAGGCTGGTGTGCTTCATAAATAAAAATTTATATTTAACTGACTTAGTCACTCTGGTTAAGTGAAAATGTTCTGGTCTTTTGAAAACTATATCAACTCTTAAAAAAAATTGCTTTCTAGTGTTTCTGAAACTGTTTTGCTACTTAAGTGCCTCTGTGAAAGTTTTTCCTAAAGTTTTTGTCACAATTTAAAGTCTTTCGACAAAATAATTGAGGAACAAAGAAGAGTTTAAGCACTTTGTACATGTCTCACCACAGCATAAAAAAATCCTCTGACTATGTGAAAATGGGAAAGAACGACAAAGATAAATGATAGGAAAGAAACAAAATCAATAAAGGAGTATAAAAATCTTAAAAAGTTTGAGCAAGTTACGTAATTAGATGAAAATATATTTTCAGCTGATCTGGTCATGACACAGAATAAAGGTGAATGAGCCTTTTTTCCAAAATCCTGATATTTGGAAAAGTTTGTCGACACGGATTAATGTAAACCATTAAAGCACACAAGTCATGTGATAACTATAAAACACATTTAATGTAAACCTTTTTCTTCATCACGTATGACAAACACATTCACAAAATATACAGGTGGACAGTGTACGTCAGAAGCATTAAGCTATGGAAGCTATGACTGATTCATGAACCTCCAGCTTTTGTCCTGAACTTAATACCATGCCGGGAGGCCAAAAAGACACACACACACATACATACACAGACACACACACACACACACACACACACACACACACACACACACACATCTTTAGGAAACCCATAAGACCCTTTCTCCCAATCTAAGCCCCTTTATGCACAAGTAGTCAACAAAAGATGAGGCACTACTTTCCCCCCCAAAAACCACGCAAACACACACACACCGAGACAAACTATTCTTCTCTCTAATATCACTCATCTGCACCAGGAAAAACGGTCAAAAGAAGTTTCATCCTCAGCAATTGTCTTGTGCGAGGCTGAAGAGAGAATGCGATGGTGAAAAGCAGACGCAAAAACAATTCAATAAGAAAAGTGACTTGAATGCGGCCCTTTATCCGACCAACAATGAGTTGCCCTGCAACAGGCCTCAGGTTTGCCCCGTGATGTTTGCTGTTTCTTCTGCTACAAAAGAACGAAGGGAGGGGGGAATGGAATCGACTAAATTGTGAGCCATACCTATAATTATTCTTTCATATACAACAAACCTTTTGAAGTTAACTGACACAATGGCAGGCAGAATGAACAATTTCACCACGTTAAGAAGCAAAAACTTTCTCAGCGGTTACAGAAAAAAGTATGAAATGATCAAAAGGCCACTATTTTATTAATCTTTTTAAGTAATGAATGTATTCATTTGAACTATTAAATACCAACAAAATGGGAAGGAACACACACTCCCTTATCCTCCACTGTGAACTTGCCACAGTGTGTATTTGTTTGAATGTGCGTATTGGAGATCTTTAATTTCTCAAAGTAGTTTTGTTAGGAAATTCTAAGCAATGACTTCCAATAGCTGCATATGCTATTGTTGATTTTATAAAAAGTGTGTCCCTTCAGATAACAGGATAGTAGAATAACAGTGGAAGTAGAAGTATTAAGTATAGTGAAGAGGGAGGGAGTGAGGGGTCAGTGTGGACTGATGGATAAACGAGAGACTGCCTCAATACGTCCACTTCTTTGCTTTGCTTTCTTTTTCTTTCATTCCTATTCTCTTCTTCTTGGCAGAATGTATCCGCCCTTCCCATTGTCACCCATTGGAGTGTAAGGAGGCGTGAGCAAGCTCTGGTCACTGTGTGCTTGTGTACCACAATGGCCATGCCTAAGTGCTGTCCTATAAAATGCCTCAATGCTTTCTAAAAGCAAGTCCTGGGTTCCCTTCGTTCCTTGAAAATAGATGAAGTGTCGTGTATGTGTGGATCTCTGAGTGTGTGTTTTGTGACATCTGTCACTAAGTCTGCATTTTTAGTGTACAAAGCAATGCCTTTTTAATGAATACATTTGACTAGATGTTCAAGTTGGTGGAATGGCTATAACCTTTTATCTTCGTAAATGATGTCTTGCATGTATTGATGAATTAAGTCTCTTTGTGAAGTTTATGTGAATAAAACTGTAAACTCAACCATAGCCACATGAACCAAAGTGACACACTGGCTCCATGTAGAATAGTAATAATGCATTGTATTTATATAGTGCTTTTCAGGACTCTCAAAGACGCTTCACATATGCATTATTCATTCACTCCATACCAGGTGATAGTAAGCTACTGGTGTAACCACAGCTGCACTGGGGCAAACTATGAGAAGAGAGGCTGCCATTTTGCGCCATCGGCCCTTCTGACCATCACCAACCAATCGCACACACACCATTCAGATTAGGCAATGTGGGTGAAGTGTCTTGCCCAGGGACACAATGGCAATTTTAATCTCAACGGCCATCCCACCATTGCACCTGGGGTTCTGGTGGTCTCCCATCCAAGTACAGCCCAGGCCCAGCCTGCTTAGCTTCTGAGGTCTGACGGGATCAGGCATTGACAGGCTGGTATGGCCACAATGAATGCATGCATCAGATAAAACAAGAAAAAGAAGAATTAAAACCTCCAACCTCCAAACTTTTTTCCCTCCCCAGTCTTTGACGTGTACCCATAGGTGCACAAAACTGGTACAATTAACCGTTGTGCAAGTGTGCATGCGCTGTCAGAATGCATTGGATGCAGCACATCAAACTCAAAAGTATGTCTCACCACTAAAAGCACATCAGATAAGAGAAAACTTGTCTTAGAAAATAATATTGTCTCCAGTGTTGATTGAATCAGTTTTGGGGAAGACCCAAAGTACAAAAAAATGAAGTCACTTTGATGGGGCGCAACCCACCCTGGGATCAGATTAAGTCGTTTTAAAAATGATTACTATAACAAATATTTTTTCATTCCTCTTTAATGGAATAAACGTTTGTGCTATATTTTTTTCAAGTATGTACTTCATGTTTAGCCATGCTGCGATGCAGACTGTAACTCGGGTGCTTGATGAGCATCAAGTCACACCTCCAAGTACTCCTCTCAAAACTGGACCAAAAAGCTCTGTAGACCCCTGCATTCAGAGTACTATACAGTATACTTTTCTCAAATCCTAACACTTCTAGACCCCTTGGTAGCATGATGTGATGCATGTTAATTAAACAGTCTCCTGCAGTGGTATTTAAGCCAAATGCATTCTATGAAATGTTTAATCCAATGGAAGTATGTCCGATACTGTCTCTAAAACATCTATTTCTAGCAGAAAACCTGTGTTTATCTCTGGTTCCAGGTGAGACATTACTAAAAGGAAGAAAAGATAAAAGGAGCGTCAGTGACAGGTAGCTGGGTAGCAGAGGGTCACCAGACGGGCTCAGAGACGGAGCTCAGCTGGCACTTAATGTGTGAGCCACTTACAGTCAGTGCTGCCATGCAGTGAGATGAGGAGAAGAGGAATGAGGCTGAGTGCCTGGTGAAAGTCCAGGGCAGTAGAGGCACCACTCCAGGGGACGAGAGGAACATCTGTGTCCCATTTAGTGATGTTTCTCCTCCTTTTAATTCCACTCATCTTTTCTTTATTTTTTTCCAACTATCTGGTCATCCTTCTGATACATTTCTCAGGTGTCTTTTCTTTTCTCCGCATTGCTGGGCAAACAAATTATAACCTTGCCGGGCTCGGGGTGGCACAGGAGCTGCAAAAGGTTAAATGGCAAATCCAAGGGAACTGACCAGGTGTGTGTGCCTTCTCCCCAGGGTTTAAACAGTAACAATCCTTTCAACCCTTTGACTCCTCTTACGCCCTGTACACTGCTCTCATTATTTCTCATAATGACACGTTCAAGCACTCCAGCACGAGCCACCTGGTGGCCTAAGAACTGGACAATCGGACGCTGGTAGTGTCATTGCCATTTTTTTTTTTTTTTGCTCCCTTGTTCCTGAAGAGTTTATTATTAAAGATGCCATGTAAAAGTGTGAAAGTACTCACATATCAGTAGAGGTGTGCTTGAGTGTAAGTGTGTATCTCCTGGGTAGCAGGTGGCCGGTGGGGTAAGACAGAAGATGAATGAAGAGAGCAGGAGAGCAGTGGAGTCTAGTTGGGCCAGGCCATGGGGAACAGGATGGCGAGTCATTTATTACCGCCCAACACACACACACACCTAGGACTTACATGAATGGAGGTAACTGTATTTTTTTTGTAACAGGCAACAACATCTGCACACATGTTCCATCACAAATATGTATGCAAATAGACATACACAAGTATATGGGCTCCCAAAGGCTTTTGCAGCGCGCACACACTCTGACCTAGTATCCACTATTGCCATTCATCTAGTATAAGTAGAGCAACACTAGCTACAGACTAAATCTTTCAAACTCGGTGTGTGTGATTTCTGTTGTGTGTGGACATCTAGCTCAGGGCCTGCCTTCGATAGGCCAAGCATCTCTTTCTGTTTCAAGATGTTTATCGTTTTCTGACCCATTTTGTGTCTTTGTCCCCTTGTTCATATCCCTCCTGGTGTTAATGTTCAAGCACTGAGTATGTGCATGTGTCATTGATCCAGCTGGAAGCAGTGTGTGGGTAAGAGAGAGAGAGAGCAGTAATATTCCAGGCCTTTCATAATGATTAAAGCCTTCATTAAATTTTCATCCCAACCTGCTGTTTGCTGCTAATGGCCTTTGTGAGCCACACAGCCAAACAATAGCTAGCCGGGCACAGAAAAGGGATTTCTATCTCGCATTCAATACCACTTCTTGTCGTCCTCGCCCCCTCCCCTTCGCCACCCTAACTCAACTCTCCATTTCCCCTTTGCTTCTCTTCAGCTTTGTTCATTTTCCGTTTTCTTCTTCTATGTTTGTTTTTTTCTTGCTTTCTCTCTTTTTACCTCTTTTTTATTTGTGCTGAACTTGGAGGGTTTTTTGTTGCTGCATTTCATTTAGACATTGGGCAGATAATGGTCCGGGTTGGATTGGTTGCTTCACTGCTGTAGGACTGTGCTAATGGCCTCTGAAGATGCTGCTTGTTTTCTTCTTTGCTTTTCCTCTTTTCCCCTTCTGTCTTTTCCTTCTCACTTTTTCTTACTGTCTTGTTGTCTCGCTCTTACCCTGCCCTACCTGACTCATAAAGATCCATTATTGTTGTTTTTTCCTTTTCCTGTGTAACCAGTTCATAAGGTCCAGCAAAGCAGTGAACAACCCAAAACACACCTCAATTACAACCCAGCTCGCCAAACAGTCTAGTTTTTCTCTGTTAAATGTGTCACAACAGGCCTCTCTATCGACTGGGATAAAAACAGCCAGACGGGGAAAGCTGAACAGCCATCACGGCCGCTTTGAAAGCCTTACAGAGAAGTCTGCAAAATAAGGTTAGCACATCACAGCTTGAAATGAAAGCCTGTTCATGTACTGAGAAAACATAATAAATGCACAAAGCAGCTACACTTAGACTCAAATACACACTGGACTGTTATTTGTATGCTTTTTAATTTCACTCACATAATCTGTACTACATGTCTCCAATGAACATTTGAACCTGGACTTATCCATCCAAAAAGAATTAGTTTTAACTATGGGGAAACTTTCTATCTTTTCTTGAGTTTAACTCTTAGCCTGATGCTTTGAAACATGAACATCTAAGGTAGGCTAACAGAGAAAAGCTACATCAGCTTTGGGTTAAACTCTGGTTTTACTCCTCAACAGGAAATAAAATCCTCATTTTGCAGGTTTATAATTAACAATCTAACAGGTAGAAAATGCCAATATAAGTGCATCACTCCTCAATAAGTGTGTAATTATTTGAAATTTAGGTGGCAAAAAAATATTTGAGAGTTGTTAGTGCATCCAAGTATATTGGCACTCTTATTTACCACTAAAGCAAACAGCACGCACACTTCTTACTTGTCAGGTGGTGATAAATATGCAAAGCATTGTGGACAATAGACCCGAGCAGCTGATGCTGTCAGTCTGTGTGCTGGAAAAAACAAAGCATCTCCTTTCGTCTGAATATGTGTGGGTTCACAGCTGAGGCAGAGAGTGAGAGAACCAGAGAGAAAAACCAGTAGAATAAGACAGAGAATGGGCGACAGAATGTAATAAAAGTATGGCGTAAAAACCAGAAAGATTGAACATCTGGCTGCACAAGTGTCTCCTTTCATTCTGACCTTCTGGCTCGTTTTTGATCAGCTCCTCCATCTTGCGCTGTTTCAGTGTGTCCACAACGTCAGCCAAGCTGCCTTTGCGTCTCTCAGGGGTGCCGAGTGTTCCTGTAACGGAGCCCCCGTCACTACACGGACGGCCCCCACCTCCACCTTCCTCTTTACCTGGTGAGGTAGCATTATGCTGGGGGTAAGGACTCAGCGAAGTCCCCTTGGTGGCATCATGATCCTAGAGGAAGTAGAGATGAACACAAGAAATCCTTTCATTAGCATTAAAAATATCAACAACTTGAAGACAAAACTGATTGTGGATTCTGGCAGAAACAAACTCATTATCTCCATCCATGTTTCCAACTTTTACTCTTTATCCTGCCCATCTCGTGTTCTTATAACCAAATGCAGCAACTTTCATCCACAGCCAGTTGTCTGTGACTTATACTTCGCCCGTCTCGCTCGCATCCTCTGGAATCTGCATTTAACTGACTTGGAGGTACTTGACAGAACAAGCAGATGAAACAGAAACTACATCGGTTCTAAAGTCTGATGCTAAGTCTTCATCACAAAGACTTCCTTTGTGGGACATCCAATGCTGCGATACGGAATCCAAAACCCAACTTTCACAAACACTTTTTAATTTTTGTCTCAAGATTTATGACTATAAATGCTGTCGCTGCAACTCCAGGAAAAGCAGAAATCACAATTAATACATTCAGTTTGAAGGAACAAAGCTCTGGAGAGTTGTCAAATCATTTCCATAAAGAACAATCAAGCGGCAGAAACAGAAAATGTATCGTGCATCATAGAGGGCAGCTTTGCAGGTTTTTTCAAAGGTATAATTACCAGAAAAAATATATTTTTCTGTTTTCTAACTTATTATTGCTTGCTTAAAAATGATCATTTAAAAACTTTATATACATTTTTAAAAAACAAACAAAAATCCTCTGACAAATCTTTTATATTCACATTTGGTAAATGTTTAAGTGAAGTTAGATGAGAAATGAAGCAATGCGAACTGCTGTGACTGCAGGTGGACAGTACTGTAAGTAACTTTTAGTGTCTTAATCTGTTTGTTTCTACAACCGATATCATGGACTTAACTTTGACTCACGTAACGACCAGAGGATTCAAACAACTGAGTCTGGATTTTTTACATAAAGACTTTGTCCACTAAAGGGGCATAAGATGTGAATAGCAATTTTAATTAAAAATGAGCTCAATTTAAGCCACACTCATGCATGTGACAGTGTGCAGCTTAATTAAAACAACAAATCGACCTGCCAGCGAGCCAGCCAACTAGTCCAACAGCTCAGGTCTTTACAGGTATGAGGGTCATTGGCCCACAAAGTTAATCTTTGTCTAATCTCACTGCAGTGTGGGGCACGCCACCTGGGGAGGCATCAAACATTCACTGTTTACTGTAATTTCTTTAAAACATTGAGAAATACATTTTGATTACGTTATAAACCTAACTTATATAAATAAATAATAGAAAGTTTGTAATAAGATCACAGTTAGCACTGAATTATTCACTTCTGCTTTTTTAAAATAATACTTGTGTAGAATATACTGAACACAAAATAGAACAGTAAGATGATGTAATGGAAATGTTTTCAATAAAAAAAACATTCCATTTTACAAACGTGAAAGGTTTAACTAAAAATGACATGAGAACAGGTTGCGTTTTTTTTTAAATATTTGCAGTCCCATGTTATGATTAACAAACATAATAATTCACAGATTTCTTTCTTAGTTTTCTTCCACACATGCGTTCCAATAAAAGACTTATTGTGGAAGCTGTAGAAGTTTTATATGAGGCTGTGATGATCCCAGAGGCTGCTGCGATCTTGTGATCCTTAAGCTCTAAAAAACAAAACTCTTCACCACCTGACTAAGTAACAGTTGTTGATTCTTTGTTGGATTGTGTTTCTCTTAACCCTCTTCTGTTTTTTGGAATGAAGAATTCCAAACATCTAGTTTTGCTCTATACTTCGTTTATATATTTTTGTGATTAGGAAGTGTCAGCACCTGCACAACATTTAAATTTAACCAGGCTAGGGGGGTAAAAGACGATGTAAAAGTTGAAAAAAGAAAGCAAATCCCCCCTTCAAAAAGGTGTTATAGGAGGAAATGAGGGAAGAGCGAGTTGACAGAAAGATATAGCGTAAAAGAGAGCGAGGCATCTTGAAGGCAGCGGTCACACCTGTCACATCCCATTTATCTAATCCAGCGCCTACTTAAAACAGCCGCACTCTTTCTTTCGAGAAAGATGTCTCGCAAACAAAACAAACAGAACGAGAATATGGAAGGGAGATGGAGAGCGGGGGGAGGAGAGGAGGAATAGTGCTGGGGGTTGAGGGGTTGTCGGATCGCTATGCTCCGTCGGATAGCTGCCAGAGAGATTTCATCTCGTCGTGTCCAACAATGAAGGTCATTTCCCAATCAAAGGGAATTAGTAGAGAGCTTCTTCAAAGAGCGGGTATATTAGGGCCTGCGGTATTATTTATGTGTGAACTCTGACACCCTGATCCTGAAGGCAACTTAAATGGCTTATGTTTCTTTCCCATCAGCCTTCCAGCACATAATCCACGCGCCTCGCTGGCAATTTGCACCGCAAAGTCCAAAACAGAGAGATCAAACACAGACAAGACACAAGCCAGATTCTCTGATGTAAATGGGTGTCACTCACAATCCTCTCCTCCCGCGGTAACACAGGTTGCAAAACTTTTCTCATCAACATGCATTTATTCATGAGAACAAACAGAAATTATGAACACTGGAAATGTTCATGCCCTCCTCTCGGCGCATGTGTGAGAGCAGGTTTTTAACATTTCTGCGTATATATGTGTGACACTGTCACTGTGCACATAGCCTGTAGGTGTGTTTGTGTGTGGAAATCTATGAGTGTCTGCATATATGTATTTATATGCACTGGATGTGGCAGGCTGGCAGTGTGGGCGGTTCTGCCTTTAGATTGCAGATGTCAATTCTCTTCCAAATGACTGGAACAAAGTAAAAATTGCGCCTCACTCTCTTTATCCTTTTAGAGGCTCTGCAATGGAACCGAATTAAACAACTTTTGTCTTCTTAAGCTCATCTGTGAGGGTAGGTTGGTTTAAAAACACTAAACTCCTGCCAAAAAAAGAGAGAAAAATACCTTAAATGTTTTTTTTTTCCTGCAGCTAGCACAGATGCAGCTGTTAATGTGTGCTCCCACCCAACACAACAAATTGAACCTTCTTCTCCCCAACCTCTAATGTCTTGAGTTGTGAAAGGTATATGCGTGTGGGGGGGAACGACGACAATATTTATTGCCTGGCGCGTCGCTTTGGATCAAGGCATGGACAATGTGGCAAGTAGGAAGAGCTGGAAACAGCTGCTCATCTAAAATTTGTACACACAAACACACCAGGAGCATGTCACTGATCGCTTCCTGCAGGGGGGTGAGACACAGGTCTTTGCCAGGGCTGCCAATCTCCGCCATATATACTACTTAACAAACCTCCAACATGCTGCCAAACACACACACACAGCAAATCCCTTTACATGCCATGGCTAAACACAGACACTGTCAGTTCTGACTTGAGGGACCCTCAGGCTGGGACAGACACGTAAACACACACTTGTTTCTTAGTCTTAAAATACAAACCCAACTGAGACAAATATATTGTTAATTTTGTATTAACTTGTATCGAAATTAGACTAATTTGTCATCAGTTGTTTAGGTATTTATACACTCATTCACACACCCTTTTAAAACATTAGATGTTTAAAAGTTATTTAAAAAAGGAACTTAGAGAAACCGTGACTCTTTAAAATAGGATAAATCATATCGTCTTGTCTTGGCTACCATGGTGGCAACTAATAGGGATCCATTTGGAAATGTGCTTGATTGCATAAGAATTGTGTGTCTTCTGTCTTTACAAACATGCAGCTGTATTTTCAGTTGCACTTTGGCTAAGACATGCAGCAGGAAATTTTACCACGACCCCAAAATTGTTGACTGGGAAGTGTGTATTGACTCAATAGTGCTTCACTGGCATGAGAATGTAGGTGTGACCACTGCATCTCAAGACTCAAACCCGCACACATGATCACACATTCAAATTAAAGAAAAGCATTGAAGAAAGAGATTGATGAATGAGAACTTTATTTAAGACATTTGATGTACTTTACTCTTATGCTCACCGGTAATGAAACAATATCTTTCCATTAGCGCATTTTTAAGGGGAGAGGCTCATCTATCTGATGGAAAAACAATTTTTACAAACTGCAAATACACTTTTATATTGAATAAAAAAGAAGCAGAAAAACTGTGAATATTGCATTTTTAAAAAGATTCAACTTAAATTGAATTAATAAAATGAATGCTTAATAAACATTTAGGTGTAAATGTAGCTTTTGCTTTGAGTGTGTGCGTGTGCACGCACACTCGCTCGCTCGCCAGGTAAAGTGGACCAAGCCCAACCCAAACAGGCAGGCGAGGCGGATGCAATGAAGAGGTCAGTGTGTAGCCAAGCACTTCTCCACCACCGTGCTAATTTGCAATGACAAGATAAAGCTGTAATCTGCCCCCGTACCCCTCCTCCTGTCTCTCACCGCTTCCCCCTGAGCTCTGCCCTCGCTGTCCCCTGCTGCCTCACTTCCAAGTCAGCCACTCGCCGATGAGCCATTTACTTCCCGCTATCACTTTCCGACTACTGCCATGAGAGACAGAGAACCCCGTCCTAATCCCTCTGGGTCCCCCCCGGCTCTCCTTTCCCCACGACACCTCCAGCATGTTGTAAATCTCTCCTTCCTCTTCAACCACTGACAGTTGGCGATGAAGGGGTTGGCACACTTGACCTCCCTTCCTTCATTAAAAAAAAAAAAACTCAAACAATTAACAGCAATGCAAAGAGATACTTTCATTGGCTCCTTCCCTTAAAAAAAACTAAAGTAAAATGAATATTTGTTTCTACTGCCTAAGAGTGAAAAACAAAACTGTTGCTTGTCATTTTACCATTTAGGATTTTTCTCAGAATAGTGATAAAACTCAGTTCATAATTTTAATCTGAAGTAACCAGAAATAATCTAATCATTGTCCTCAACAGCAAGAGATAACTTGTAGTGTGTGTGTGTGTGTGTGTGTGTGTGTGTGTGTGTGTGTGTGTGTGTGTGTGTGTGTGCATGCGTGCGTGCGTGCACAATATATTTGGTCCCAGGACTTTGCTTTACAGACAACACCTGCCACACATGCAGAGTTCACCAGGGAGGGGCGTGCAGCGTAATCAGCTGCTAATTACAGAATTAGCTTTCCATTACAGCGCTTAAGCACTGTTTCATTGTTTTACAGCGTGTGAGCATTTATTGTTGCTATGGGGGAAAGGTCGGCAACTGTTATCACAGCACTGCTGTGACAAGGTGTATGAAGGTGAAGTGTGGGTTTAGGAAGTAAGGAAGCCAGTATACAAAAAAATATCCTAAGAAGTTTGAGGTAAACTTTAAAAAATACTAAGACATCTTTCTTAAGATCACTATTTAAAATAACACTGAAACAACCTGTAAAACTAATCTGTTAAGACTTTGCTGTTAAAAATTGTACAAGCCATGCCCTATAAATTTTAGGTAAAACAATTGAGTCATCTGAAAATGCCCTCTTTGGCCGAATTAGCAGTCAACCTGTAAATAGCAACATCAATGCCTGACATGAATCATGCAGACGATGCAATTCATACATATGTGATCGCAAGCATGAAGCCATACATTCAGCAACCCAATGTCACACTTCTTCACCAAGAAAGTGACTCACTCTAATGGCTCACATTTTGTAGTCACGCAACAGTGCATCAAGCTGGCTTAAGGCAACAACTGGTGACGCGCACACATAAAAGTAAAAACATGTGTGCACCCAAACAGTTGTTTTGGACTTTTTCCCCCACATTAAACATCCCAAAATAAGGCTTAGTTCCCAGCGCCAAACTACTTTCCACTTCACAGGAGTGTATCAACATGCCAGCAAAAAGAGTCAAATGTTTCAGTGCTGAGTAATGTGCAAAACATGCATTCCACATCATGCTGCCAATATAATCAATTTAATCAACTGTTGTTGCAAATCACACAGACAATAACAATTTAATCCTTGTTTTCCTCCAAGTTTACTTTTGAAAATAACTGAGCTTAAGTTTGGGGATTTTTTTATTTTTTAAGAAAGAAGTAAAGTGCAATGAGACACTTTTCCAAAGTAATGACGATGGTTTTATTAGGTCCAAATGACCATGATCTAAGTCATCTGATATTGCGTGCGCATTATTGGGGCATATGGTGTGCCCCGTGCTGACAGCCAGCCTCATTGCGGGATACCCCAGTGTATAAAAACTTTAGCCTGATAACTTGAAAGGTGTACATTCTGATTTGTATATTTTTCAGACACTAGTTTTGCCATAGGCTTAAAAGTCACCTTTTGTGAATGGTAATTGGATCACAATGTAAAGGACTCAGTAGGAACACCAGCTACAGGAACATAAAGTTTTGGTAAAATTTATTAGCGTGTTTCCACCTATTTTACACAGGAGCTAAGAATCCCATTTTTAAGCATGTATTGATGGTCAATTAAAACGGTCCTTACTGTGATGGGGGGGCTTTCCAAGTGGCGATTTAAGGGCGAATGCGGGGACACCTTGCCACAGTAGGAAGCAAGGGGTAGGTGAATGACACCCCCCAGTCCCTCACTTTCCTCATCTTCCACTCGCTGTCTGCTGGTTGCCATGGTTACCTCTCCATCTGTCCCCCCATATGGAGAGGCTGGTCGCTTGGAAGACATCCTGGAAAAGGAGCAGGAGATAGAAAGACAAGTGAGAAAGAAAAATAGATTAAGGGAAAAAATATTTTAAAAAAAAACAAAAAACTATGCAGACAACTAGATTGATGTGGATTAAACGAGCACCCTAAAACTTCAGAATGAACACATCTAACTTCTCGCATTGACACCTGTTGCTGTTCCTTGCACAGTCTTTTGACTCTGTTTATCTTCTGACCAGTCCTACTCTGCACCTGTTTTCACTGCTTTTCTGATCATTCATCAAACTAAGAGACCTTCAAACACACTCAGTATGTTTTCTGCGGGGGCTACATTTCCAAAAAACAAGACCATTACTGCAAATGGAGCCCGTTTGTACTGGTATTGTTGGAGGAAATGACCACGTCTTGACAATAGGCTTTCAGAGAAAAAAAGGATTGGGAATGAGGGGAAAAGAAAAGAAAGAGAGTGAGGGTGGTATGTACATTGACAATAATATGTATTTATGAAAACCTCTGAACAATGTGGGAACTGGAGGAAAATAGCTCCCAACATGACAGTCCTGCTGTTTACATTTGTTGCTGTGGCTTTGTTCCATTGAAAAGAGTGAAAGGATATAAAGCCACATCTATTAGGTGAACTCCGTCTCTTACAAGGTAAATTTGCCTCCCTGTACTTCAGCTGAATAGGGACGCAGCGACTATGCAGCAATAATAGAATTTAATGTGGTTCTCAGCATCGCCTGAGTGCTTTCAGATGCACTTGTCAGCCTTGAAGCCACTGCGACTATGACCCTGGGTAATAGACTGCTAATACACAGTTGCACAGAGGATGGAGGGATGGGAGGTGTTGATGGAGGGATTCTGAAAGAGAGGAGGTGAAGCAGTAAAACAAGAAACAAGCGACAGGCTTCGGCTTCCCGAACTCCTCTTATTTTTTTTCTTTTGATATAACAAGCTGTTTTTCATTCATCTGCAGATGTCTCCACCCTGCAACTGAATCCCACCTGTCTGTAATTGGCTGTGTCTTCCTTTCTCAACTCTTCAAATTCCTCTCTGATTCTGCTTCCTTGGATAAACTGATTACACTCTTGACTCTATTGAATTTCCTAAAGACCATACATCTAGTTTTGTCCCTTAAAGCCAGCCTGCCACTAATTCATTGCTTATTTACCTTATGACAGTGGAAAGACAAACAATATTGCAGTGCACCTCACAGGAGGAGATGAGTACAGTAGCAAAGATGATGGGACACATTGAAGGCAAGTTATAGTCAAAATTACCAGAATCTCTACAAAGCAGATTAATGCCATTAATTTTCCTTTGGTATTTGTTATACTCACTAAACATTGAATCTAAAAACACTACTTGCACTTTGGAGTTTTTCAATGTTTAAAAGCTTTTGTTAGCTTTTGATTTTTCAATCACAATGAAGATTCCCAAATAAATATAATAACTTTGAATAATAATTGGATGAAAATCCTTTGTTGGATTAATTTTAGATTCATTTTTATTCTTTGAATGATTGTTTTGATGCACATGCAACAATAGGAAAAGTGGAATAAGGAATGGATTTTATGATCTCACTCACCCCAGCGCACTGCATCTTGCTCAGCAAAACAAAAGCCATAACTGTTGATTTTGCATTTGTTTGCCTTATAAGAAGATAAACCTATCAGTAAATTATGATATCAAAACTGAAAATGAGTTCTGATAACATTTATGATCCCAAACTTATAAAACCCATAAAAACTGTGAGACTGTGCAGGTATCGCGTCACACATTGTGTAATGCAAGCGACAGTCCCAGCTGTCCAAACTGCAAAGCTTTTGAGCCACACACCCACCCACACACTAAACAAGGGCTTGAACATTGCAGGTCTGTCCTCATCGCTACCTGTTTACTTTACCTCCTTTCACTCTCCGACACTAGGGCCTTTTGTTTCACACATACTGCCCTTTGTTTCCTGTGTACACTTCCGCCTGGACACACACGCCGTAGGATTGGTTTCAAAATTTTACATTTTAGTCTTTTACTGAGCAATCGCTCATTTGGTTTTTATATAACATATTTGACATCAGTAACAATCACTGTCGTATGGAATAAAATTATAAATTCAGAGACAGAAAAAGTTACTCATTAACACACAAAAACTGTGGATAGACAGTTTGCACACATATGGAGGAAACATTTCATAAAATTTTCCTGTGTAGTGGCCCTCCTCTCTCCCTGCACCACTACCGCTTCCTCAAAGGTGGGTGTCTATGAATGGGGAGGACTTTCACAGCTCCTCTCCGGCTATAAAATCCCCCTCTCTCCTCATTTGCCTTTGAAGTGGAATTACTACACAATTGGGCACAGCAGGTGTGCAGGTTACGCAGGCTACTTCATTTAAAGTTTGCCAGAACTGTTGTGCTGCTGGTGACCTAAAGAAGCCGTCTGAAAGCATGAGATGATGTGGGATTTAGTAAAGAAAAAAAAAGTCACTTTATTAAGCTGATAGGGAATGACGGCTAGGGAAAATTTACATAATATGGCCATTTATTTAAAAAGAAAATATTATTTAATAAGTCATTTACCAAGCATGTAGTTAAACACAAAACATCCCAAACAGGCAAAAAAATATATACTTTTTTCATTACCAATAAATAGAAATAAAGTGCAAGAAGGGGAATTGTTGTCTCCTCTGCGCCTGAAATTTCTAGCACTACACACACACATTCACACAGACAAGCATGCACACGGTAAGAGTGCTAAGCTGAGATTAGAGCACCACTTCCCCCTTGGCTTTTTGATGATTAGTGGCTCCTCAACTAAGTCCGTCTCATATCACATATGTCCACCATCGCTAAGTCACTAATCGGACAGCAACGGACATCCATTAACAGGCCAAGTAATCGCCATCAGCGGTGGTTAACCGTCTCCTGGCCATCGCTTACTGTAATCAACGCACCCATTTTATGTTGGCAGCAGCTGCGACTAAGTGCCGGCAGTGAGCTTATGGGCATGCGAGTGAGAGTGCTCCAACATGCAAAAAAATGTCTGCAAAACAGTTTTTAGATGGATTCAGCAAAATGGGGATGAAGATCTGCTGAAGTGAAGAGCAGACTGAGCAACTATTAATACTCCTTTCCCACACCGTCCTAACCCAGCACACTCACACAAACCTCTTTTGCTTTGTGTGTGTCTGGCTGCTAACATAATCATGGTGCTAACTCCTCTAGTAGAACAAGCTTTCAGGGAGCGTGGGAGCCTCCTCTGGAGAATTCCACTGTGTGTTCCTGCATATCTACATGTGGTTGTATGTTTACATGCACAGCTTATCCTTAAATTAAAGTTCATTGTTTTAAATTCCACAAATATGCATGACTTTGTCAAATGAATGACAGAAATGAACAAGCGAGTTAATTTCAATGTGTGTGTTATTTTTTTCCTCTCCTGAGCGGTTCACTCAGCCTGTCAGTCAGGTGTGGGACTATTTATGGGAAACTGCAAGGTATCTTTGAAATTGTTCTCTGAGGGAATTGAAGGGCATATCAAAATAGTTGAGCGGAGTGTGCCTTTCAGATAAGACGCCCGGGGCAATTTGCCTCCGAGGAGCAGACCACAACATTTCCATCCATATGACACCGTAGGCGGGAACTTAAACAAATGCTTCCCTCCGGGTTGCACTGTCACCTGCTTTATTGCTAAAGTCTTTTTCACCAGCTTCTAAAAAAAAAAAAAAAAAAAACACCATCTCTTTGTACAGCCATCTCTCCGTCACAGACTGTTAAACTTATTTTAACATCGTCGGTCCTGCTGCTCTTTCCCTTTCTCTTTCTTCCTGCTTACCTTTCTCCTGGTGTTATCTTACTCACTATTCCTCCTTTACACAATCAGCTGTTTGTAAGAATGTCGCCCCATCCGTTCCTTTTCTCCCTCCTTTCCCTTCTTCTTAGGGCAGACTCCTAAGGATATTGCCTAATATCTATTTATAGATGTCCTTTTGAACACTGAGAAGAGTGGGGCAGTAGAAAAGCCCAGAGGAGAGGATAAAAAGATACATAAAAAAATCAGGGTTCAGAGGGGCGTATTAAAAAGTCTCAATGATATTTATTTTTTCTGTTTTTAGGAATACATTCATTTAAATCAAATTTGATTATTAAACTTTTCACTTTTTTTTTTTTAATGAAAACCCTAAAGAAGCAAGTTTTCTTTCTGACTTCAAATAAAAGTTTCTGAAAAGGCTGCTGAAATTCCTCAGACCCCTCTCTGTTAAGGTGCAAAGCAAAAGTCCGAAAATGCTCATACTTCCACAGACACACCCTTACACACTCATGCAAACAAAGATACAGGCGCACACAGTTTCACAAATACAAAGCGTCCTCTGTGAGGTGCCCTGGATCGTCAGCCTGCAGCCCAAACCGTGTTTCCTGTCCAGCTTTACCACAAAAGGCAATAACACACAACGTAATGTTACTGCTGTTAATCACACACACACGCTTGAGAAAGAAAGTCATGAGTTTAGTGTGTAGTTACAAAGAGTGCCAAAAGAATAGACGAAGTTGTGTGGACTCTGGGACAAGCATCGTTTTTCTGTCTGCTGTCTGTCTACGTAGCGCTTTAGTCACAAGTGCTCCTCAAACTTTCCCTGTCAAGCGTTCATGGGTTGTTTTTTTTTTTTTTTTCTTTTGTTCCTTTAGTTCTCATTTGAGTCACCATTTGAGTCAACCAGACCTTCATGGGCATTAGGAGAAGAAGAAAGATTTTAGAAACTTCTCAAAGGTTTGCTTCTTCTTTCAAAATAAAAACATGAGGGAAAATCTTAAATATTGCTTAAGAAGTGACAAAACAACAAAGTTATGGAAGAAAAGGGTGAGAGAGGCAAGAAAAGTGCATCTGGTAACGGCGGCCCCGCTCCCCTAGTGTTTTGTTGGGGGAGACAATTCATAATGTTCATTGAGAGAAGGACTGTGTTTTTTCATTGTTGTGCCAGGCTGTTATTTGTGCTGTATTTGTTAGGCAATCCATAAAGGAGTCACAACATTTATCTCACTGTCAGCGACTTGGCCTCTCTAAGCAGACACACACACACACACACACACACACTTATTTAGAAACACAAATGCAACTCACTGTCTTGCATAAACGACAGACACCCAGCTGGCCTTTTTTCTTCTGCCCTACACTTTGAAAGTTGGTCCAAATGGTTTCTTTCTTTCTTACTTCAGCTCAGCCCACCTCTCTATCTTCCCTCCTTTTCCGTTCTTCACTACCTGGACAGACAGAGGTTTCATTGTTGTCCTCCGGTAGGAGGATCCAGACTCCTGACAGTCTTCTATTGTAAACTGTGAGGATAGTGAACGGCTGTGTGATTCAATGTGTGTATTTATATACATTAAAACGGGGAATTAAGGGATTTAAGAGTAAGAGAAGTTGGGATTTATTTTTGGTTAAATAAAGAGATAAAAAAACAAATGTGAGAAGTAAGACAACAACTTCTCAAAGATATATAGTGCATGTACATCCTTAGGTGCATGTGGCCCATGTCGTCCTGCTTTGCTACCAATGGAATGCCTCCATCTGACCTTTGGCCTGAGCCCTATGACCCAATGTCATATGACCTGAGTCTTGTTAGCCTAAAGGGACACCTCTATCTGCGCACACACTTTCTTTCTCTTTCCTCGTCATGTCAGACACGCTAAAGCTGATCTTGCCACACTTGCTTTTCATCCATTCCCAATCCCTCCAAACATCTATAAACAGCCACAACAATAATATTCATCCTTCTTTGATTTGGTCATTGGAAAAGATCAGCTGATCAAACCTGTGTGTTTGCTCACAGTAGATGAGAAAAAGAGAAGCAGGGAGATTGAAGGGTGCATTTTGTAATTCTCAAACATTTTTCTGTCTGTCATTCTTTTTCTTTCTGACCCCCTCTCTCTCCCTGAATGGAGACACGGTTATCAAGGCTGTGTGGGGACAGACAATATGGCCCAGACAATGGCCTCCAGTCCAAGGTGGTGGCTGCGGTGGTGGTGGGTGAGGAACAGAGAAAGAAGAAAAGTGAGAGGGACAGGGCCACAGGGAAGAGAAGGACAGAACAACGCATTAGTTTGCGGAGCACGGACACTCTACTCTATTACTCTCTACTTCTTCTTCACATACACTCTCTTTCCTCAAACACACACAAACCACTTTAATCTCGCCCTTTTTTAAATGAAGCACAGCGACACACCACCGGACTTGTACTGTGCAGTTTGATTAGTAGGCACAAGTTTTTTTTTATCAGCGTAAGAAAGAATTTTGCTTTTTACACTTGTCTATTAAATGTGTGGGGGTTTTTTTTGTTTGTTTGTTTTTTTTAAATAAAAAAAATTTATACTTCACTAAAAAAAAATTGCTTACTCCAAATACCTTAAATTATCACAATAGACAAGCTTATTTTTAACAAATATTTTATTAAATGAATATTAAACAACTCGTTCTTTATTAAATAGTTGTTACCTCTTCCTGCAGACTGTTAATCTAGAGGACGAATGATCACCAGAAATGTTATAACCCTCAATGAATTATGATCAAAAGGATTCCCACCTCTGATGGAAAATCCTAATTACAAATAATGAGCCTTTTTTTATGTCAATGACATTCAGAAAATTTTTTTGGGCCGTTGAAGGTGTTGGCTTTGCTGAGCACTGTACAAGTCATATCAAATCACATCTAAGTCTGTTCCTCCATAACCGTTCAACATGTTGACTTGTCCACAGTTGGCCATTCTCTTCTGCTTGCACCCTCACAAACACACACACAGATAGACACACACACCTTTAAACGGAGGGGACAAATGGAGGAGTGTGAAAATTCACCAGGGCTTTAACACCACATTGATACAGACCTCTTCCCCTTTTGCTTTCCTCCTCCTCAAAATTCACCCCCACCCAGCTTCACCTCGCTTCATCTCGGACACTCGTACTTTTTTGTAAACCTGCTGTATTCTGTCGGCCAGTAAGCAGAGTGTGTCAGTTTGACCACATTATTTCTCTCCCCTTTATCTCATTAGCAGCACCACTTTCTTCTAACATTCTTTTCTTTCAGACTTGATTTCTTTTTAACTCCTAACTCATTTTTTCTTTAAACTGATCTGAATTATAAATCTATGACCATTTTTTTTACTGATGAATAATGAAAAAGAAAAAAAAAACTTCAACTTACTGTGTTAAATTGTAATAAAAGATATCTCTACCAGCACATTTTGCTCAGACTTTTAAAAAGTTTATTTATTGTATGCAGATGACACAAAACTGTTCACTTTAATTTAAATTATATATATTTAGACACATTTCACAAAAGAGAAAAACCCTCAAAGTTATAATAATCATCTCTCACCTATAAAGAAAACACTTTCTTTCAGAAAACCTCCAAAAACTCCTTCAGATATTTTCAATTTCAAGTTAATCCTGTTGAATTTTAGAAGAAGAAAAGAGGAAGATGTGCAGAAAAGTAAAAGAAGCGGAAGTTTGATGAGAAGTAGAAGCATGGGGGTGAAACAGGCGAGCGGACACTTGCACAGACGCGGGACTCCACAGCTTCATCGCTCTGGCTGGAGCGCAGTCGCTCACACACGAAAAGAGAGAGGCAACTTCTGTACACTCCGCTTTGCTGCGAAACCAGTGGTCGGCACACACTCATAAAACACACATACAAGGGAATGGAAGATATGCCTCTGATGCACACTCTTACAGACCCTGGCCAAAGTCATGGTGATGGAGTGCATTACTGGAAAGCAAGAGTTTTAAGCGCACTCCTCCTAAGTCATTGTAATCCCTGCATTTATCTCCATACATTCTGCTTTTTGGTGTAATCCCTTAAATTTTCTAATTCCTCCTAGCTGTTGTTATCTTCCCCTCTCTCATCTACCACTTTGCTGGATTGAGCAGTTTATTAAAAACACATTTTTGCCACATCTAAATGTGTTCTTAATTCAAGGGGCCCCTGAAATCCCCCACAATCCGCCCTGCTGACCCCAGTTTATCTCGGAACAAAAGATTAGTTTCATTGGGGGGAAAAAACAGAAAGCTACTTTAATGCAATAAAAGTTGAACCAGCGTTGGGAGAGTGGAGCGTGCTTCTGTGTTTGCGAGAATTTGAATTAAAACGTTAAGTATAATAACATAATCTGCCTCTTGCAGCATTCGTATCAAACAGACATTATTATACAGAGGAAAGCCACTTGTGTTGACAGTGTAAGGTTAGAGGGTTCACACCTCTAAATGAAGCGGTCCTGCATAAACAACATAGAAACACAGTCAGATTAACATTAGCATAAAGCAAAGGGGAAAAAACAACAGCAACACCGTGCAGATTGAGAATAGGATTAACAGGATTTTGCATGTATTGAATTTGGATTAGAAAGAAAAAAATTAACTAAAAATACATTTATAAGCAAAAAACCCAATAACAAATAAACAGCGGGATATCAACATTTCTGAATTTGATTCAAATTTGTTTTGATCAGTGTTTTCAAACAGCTTTGAGTTAATAATTGTACCTTCATATTTCAGTCTGGGTGAAAGTTTTTTTAAGAAGTTGAAATAGAAACAGAAGTAAATAAAGTCTTAAAGAAAATGAAATGATGAGAGAGAACTGACACTTTACAAAAGTCTATTTCCCTCTCATTCTCATGCACGTGCAGCGATGAGTTGACCATAACTTTAAGTGAGGTGTCGAGTTGGGGGTGGAGGGTCTTTTCTATCACTGCTGGGACAAACACTCACACGACTAACTTCTCTTGCTCCATATGCTCTGGCTTTGCAAAGGGTATTTACCAGAAGCAAAGAAGTCAATCATCAACTTGCTAACCATCTTTGAGTGTGTATTCTTTCTTTCTATCTTCTTGCTCTCACTCATTTGCTTGATTTCTTTTTCAAACAGAAACACACACTTTTTAAATGTTCTCCAACAGTTTGTGGACACTTCTATAATGCGATCTTAGTCCTTTTTCAACATTTAAGTACTTTTCATGCCATTTCTCTCTCTCTTGATGTGAATGTGTGCGTGTGTGAAAGCGTCACATACCTGTTACACTCCTGAGGTAGCTCAGGCTCAGTGAGCATGCTGAAGTAAGGGTCCGTCTCTCTCGACAATAACAACATAAAACAGTTCCACAATGCTCAGATGAACAAGATTAGTCTCCACAAAACAAGACGGAATAGAAGTGATCCTTCAACCTCTCACACACTGCTGATTCTCTCTCTCTTTCCCTCTCTCTCTGTCAGTGTGTGTGTGTTCCTCTCACTCTACTCACACACTTCCAGCCTCTCACCCTCCCTCGCTGTCTTTCTCTCTGCCTCCGTCCCTCCTCTTCTCCCTCCCTCTCTGTAAACTGGGAGATCGAGACTTGGCTCTTAAAGGGCCAGCAGTACAGCCTCTGTCCTGTGTGAGTGTGTGTCAAAGAAGGGGACAGGGGATGAAAGTGTGTGTAGATGCAAAAGGGAGGGGCTGCTTGACAAGAGGGCTCATCGGTCCAACAGTGTAAATATTCAGCACTGCTGCCCCCTTCCTCAAGTCCAGATCTTTTTTCCCCTTCATCCATCTCACATAAACTTGGTTTTTACACTCAGTCACAGATCATACACACATATACAGAATGAGTGAGCACATTTACATGACACCGGAAAGCACTGAATCATTTCATTGGTCAGACCAAAACTGTTTTTTCTTCTTTTAAACCATGTGCGTGCATTAGTCAAGCTCACTTTTTACAAAGACAAATGACTCAAATCAGTCAAACAAACCAGATGCATTTGTAAAGGTAACTCATCATTTTTTTCTAAATGAAAAATGACTTGAAGGGCAGGAATATAGATATTCACAAGAATTCCAACCAAATTAGCGTCTTGTTCCATTTTTAATTTTTGCATAAGACTAAATGAAAGACCCAAAAGAAAAAGTAACACAGAGTCCCATTTCCACATTTTCAATTGATGCCTTTGACACCATTTAAAAAATAGTCAACATCTGGATGCATCTAACCGTCCTCTTCCTAAACTAGAGAGCTGAGATTGTTGGATTTTTTTTTTTTTTACTAAAATCCTTTAAAATTGGTTGAAATTAAATCATAAGACCAGTATTCTCTCCCAACCAAGTTTTTGGGTTCAGATGTTACAAGCACTTTCCTAGTTCATATTACAGAAAGCACCTGTGCAACCAGACTGCTGATAATAATGTTGTGAAAGAATGAGTCCGTCTTAGTGAATTCCAGCATAAAACTGTGAAAAATGGAACATTTTTCGCTCCTGATCTTCCACAATTAGCTGGTGGATGGGAGTATCTATGTAATGGTGATATGAGGCCATGTAAATTGACGGGACAGCATCAACAGATACAAATACAGTTGGAAGAGGTTGCCAACTTTTTGCAGTCAATCGCTGCACAAGAACAGTGTACAAAAGATGAACTGGATTCCCATCGTGACCAGTTCCATTCAAGTCAAACAACATCAAGTGTAATGCTAAGTATCAAATCCAGTAGTAGCAAGCTACCACCAACGTATTCTAGCATCCGGAACCCCAATCTCTCCTGAGTGACTATTAACTCTTATATCTGGCATTCTGGTGGGCAAGTCAAGATTTAGTGTTATTGAACTGACTGCACATTTTTGAGGAGTATACACTGTGATTTGGATCATTTAATAAATGATCAATAGCCCTACAATAGCGATGGCTATTGTAGGGCTGAACAGTGAACGTTTTTCTGAGAAAAATTACAACGTGATAGTAGAATATTGCAAGGAATAATTCATTGGGGACAAAGATTAAGTGGTAAAAACTGAAATATTATGAAAGATGTTTTAGCATAATAAATTACACCCCAAAATTACACCCCAAAATCTTTTTGAAATAAACTGGACCAGCTAACACTCGTTTTAAATGGTCCAACCGTGTAATCAAAACTATGTAAATATATATTCTACAAAGTCAAAGGGAATTTCCCATATTTCCATGCTTGTGACGTACAAGACGTGTCCACGTACAAAATGTGGTTGTATTATACAAGAATTTTCTAACTAATATAGTGTCTTGTCTGTATTCTTTCAGAGCAGGTGTCACACACTCAGTGTGTTGTCTTTCACTCATTGTGAAAGAAGCAGATGAGCAAATAACTTTGTCTATATTTTGCAGACCCTCACATGTTACTGGCATAACCTCAGGCAACACATCTAATGTTGCTTACAGTTGTCCACAGTAACGGTCAGGAATGTTTACTAAAACACATAAAAATTTTAAGCCTCTAACAATTTTATTTGAATATGCTGTCATTGTTTTGCATTGGCAGTTAGCCAGGTGCTGTTCACTTCCTGTTCAATAATTCATTATATAGTGGCCTATCAATACAGACACAAAAGACAGCATCAGGCACTGTCCATCATTGCATTTCTTTTTTTTCTTCGTTTAGACACACCCAAGATGGCAATAAAAAAGAGCCTCTGTGTTTGTCAACATTTGCCATTTGTGAAAGCTTGAATGTTAAATCAAGTAAGTGAAAATGATGAGAAGGGCCCCTCGCCTTGAATCAGCCGAGATAAGCTCTGGCACCTTTGCAACCCTGTCAGGGAACAAGTGGTTCAGAAGATGAATTAATTAATAAATGAAAATTTATTAGTACATTAGTATTAAAGTTTTGGGAACTAAATAAATATTTTTAGCAAAAATTTAAACAGATGCAGTTTTCTGCTGGTCCTGTTCCAGATGCTTCTCAGTCACCTGTTTTACGAAATGCTGAGTTTCTGTTGCTGTAGTTTGTCCCTTATCTCAAAGTAACACCTTAGGTTTACTTTGTTGTCCAGTGTGGACTTTGGCTAGAAGAAGAGGAGGAATTGGTAACTTTTTAGCAACTATACTTTTGCACCTGTTCATTTGTTTTTTGTGACACATAGCTTTGTATTAACTATTGGTTTTCAAACTTTGTACTTCGCTTAGTGCCGCCTGCCTAGTTTAGACCTGTCCAGTGTTAAATCTTCACAATCAAACCGCTAAAAGTAACCTAAAATTCTGAAGAGCTGTTGCAAAACAATGCGCTGCAATGGCGAGAAAAATCCATCACAGCGTTGCTGTATTATTATTGCAATAAAATTAGACCTGTGGCATTGTAATGTCTTCATTTATTACAAATGAACAATTATTAAAAAGGTGTATACCCTTCCTTTTCTTGGGGAAGGCTCATTTTTATTTTGGCATACATAGAATGTATGTGCTCTTGCTTGCATAGCAAGTGTCTTAAGGGAATGGCAAAACAGTTCACATCCACGGTAGTGAAAATGATTTTGTTCTGTCCACTAAACCCTCAAACTAACCCTTCCACGTAATAACCCTCACTGATATGGGATTCCACTCTTGTTTTCTGCCCTTTGTGATGTAACTTAGTTTAATTTAGTGACTAAATGTCTTGTTTGCTGTGGAAAAGGAGCATGAACATGCATTCAACGCTTTCAATGGGTTCATTTTTTAAGGTTTGCATTATCATCCGTAATGCTTTGGATTCACCCATGCTTAATTGGTTAACTTGTGTTGTTTCTTCCTCTTTCACTGTCCCTTTGGTTCCACTGTGTTAGTAAAGTAAAGCCGTTTTGTGTTCAACTTTGATTCACATTATGCTTTTCACATGATTGGCTATGCAAACAGAGTAAAGGAATCTAGCGATGGATGTAAATCAAACCTTGAAACAAGATTAATAGAAGGTAGCTTCAAATCTGTCTTTGACTTTCAAATATGGGATTGTTTCCATTTTCTATCAGTACCATTCAAAAAAGTTTTTTGACAATCAAGCTATTGAAACTGAAATGACATTGCCTATATAAAATGAAACAAACAAAACAAAACACAATATACGTACATATTTTACCTTGTTTGGGGTCGTCCATCCAAATCAATTCAGATCTGTCACTCTTTTTCTAAAGTGTTTAAATTTTGTTATGGTCAGTTTACAACTATAACTTTGAGTGAAAAATGTATAAAATGAGAAATTGAACAAAACCTTAAGTTGAAGTTAATTTCCAGTGTTCCTCCTTTTGTTTTGATGCAAGGAGTTACCAACTTTTTAATTTACAAAGTAACTCCAGAAAACAGTTTTCTTTTTATTAGAAGACAGCTGAAGACTTCTGGCTGAACATATGCTGACGCTCATATGCATGAATGAATTGATACACAAAATCACACTCATACATTACAGATATACTGTACAACCTGACTGAAATCTTCTACACATCCACCACACCCATTGTGTCCTCAGGTGTGTGTACTGTATGCTCACATGTGTGTGTCACTGCATTCTGCTCGCAGCCCTTAGTGCTGTCAGTCACTATTAGGGGTTGTGCGGTCTCTGTGTCACACATATGGCCAATTCAGCTATTGTTCTGGAAAGTGCAGAGAAAAGCAGAGCTGACAGACTGACACTTCTGTGATACTTAAACACACACTCTCGTAGACACAGATGCTGCCACACACAGAGAAAGGAAGAAAGAAAACGAGTCTTGTCTGCTTTTACAGTAGACAAGCAGACACCTACTGTATAACCACATGCACACCAGGCATGCACCACACATTGCTATTACAATGTGAATACAATACTCCAAGTAAAGTGTATTTGTGAAATCGGAAGCTTCTCAGGGCCCATGACTGAAAGCTCAATACGTATGTTAGGACAATGGAATAGCAGGTCAAAAGGTCCATTTAGGAACTATTTCTTATACTTCAATGGTGGCAATTAATTTGCACAAAGTAGACTCATGACTTGAGTTATAGAAGTTGGATTTCTTTCTAGAAATGTATTCTAGAAAGAAATCTAGTTTTGTTTTTTTTTTAAAAAAAAAGATGATTTCATTAAGTAAACCTAATAACCACTATTTGCAAGATATGCTTTTGGAATTCTAAATGTTATGCTGCTTAAGTTTACATTTAGGACTTTCTTATTTATTTTCCAACAAAAATTCAGTTGATCACTGCAATTTTACGACTTGTCACTTTGGCTTCCTAATTTTTATGGTCATCAGCATCTTCCGTCATAATTACATCTGAAATTCTTTATTTTGGCCCCGCTAACCTTTTTATTACATGATCACATTAAAATAAATTTCGACAGCTGTGATTTTGCATAAAATTTAAATTCCCATCTGAAAGCCATGGAAATTCTTTTAAGTTCTCTTTTAATCACTTATAATGAATCAGCTTTAGCAATTATTGTTGAAAAAAATTTCTTTTTTTAAAAAAAAACAAGAAACATTGAGTTCTAAATTGGGACAGAAATGTGTTTTACAGGAGGATGTGACCTTTGGTATGCAAAATCTAATAAGCAATTCTAGATTTTTATAGACAATTTTTCTGCCAAACTTAAGAAATTTCATCAAGCTGTCACTTGTTCCAGAGACTGAGAAAACAGTCTGTTTGTTAAAACATAACTACAGCTTACACAAGTTTTTTTATTTCCAAAGATTGAAGCATTTTTTAGCATCTGAAAACATCACAAACTGGATTTTAGATGACCTGGCTACTTAACAGGAATGCACTTTTGGGTTCTTTAACACTTTACTGGATTTAGATAAATTGTGGATTCAGTTTGTATCAATGAAGCAATTCTGGTTGTAAAAGCAGAAAAACACATAGATGCTCTTTCACATACACCCTCCCTAAACTTTGAATGACTGATTTACAAAAAGGACTTTTAAGGGTCCTTTTTTCAAAAGAAATTTTCATGTCTTCCATATATACATTTACAATTTCACAACGACACATGCAACAAATAAATTTACACAAACTTCCCAGTTCTCTTCGCCGTGCTCTCTTTCTGTAATATGAACATTTCAACGTCAACAACAATCAGTGGCATTAGTTTTCTATTTACTTAATCTAATTCATGGTCAAATGGAGAGAATACTCTGGAAGGGCTAAATCTAATCGCATTCTCAACTAAATTGAGCCCCGATTGAACACAGCATCTCTCCTCGACCCCGTAAACAGCTGCAAAACCAATGATAACCTCATTTGTGCATTACAGAAACTTAATTTCTCCATTATGCGGCTGAGTCGAGAGCAGTTGGTCAACATAACAGAGCAGCGCTGACCTAGACACACACACCCTCCCTCCCCCCTCGGTCTAAGGATGGCTGAGAGAATCGGCATGCATCTCATGTTCAGATTTTCAATGGATCTTTATAAAATTATGATTGCACAATGGAGACAGCAAACAGTGTGTTGGAGAGTTGACTTGCCATGAACTTAACTATGATTATTTTTTACTAAATAATAGAGTAAATTGAGACAATGAAGAGGATAGACTTACTGCACAACAATCAATGTTTCTAAATACAATTTATACAAAAGTTTTTTATGAGACTTGTTTATTTAGTCTGTTTTCAGATTTTTTTTTTTTTTATTAATTTTATACTTGATAATAAACAGCATTTTTACACAATAACACGTTTCCGGTTATTTGCCATGTGCAATAATTTCTTCATGAGCATTGTTTCACATGAATACACTGGCTAGTGACAGTTTTTATTCAATTACGGATGTGAGTTTAATAAACACTAAAAGTTTTTTTTTTATTATAGCAACAAACTTTTTGTGATTAGATAAATAGTGACACCAAATAACTGGAGTTTAAGAGGGAAAACATTGAGAGGAAAAACGTGAGGTTAGTCAAAAACATGCAGGAAAAACATTTTGAAGCTGAAAGAATAGGTTTGATTGAATAAATTTGTTGGTGCCTGGCTCTTTTTCTGGGACTTGTCCTGCTTTGGTCTTTTACGGGACAAAGGTGCACAACTGTAGTAAACAATCCCCAAACTGATTGTGGTACATTCTCAATAACACATATTTTTCCAAACATTCTGGTTTTGTATTATGCAAATCCAGAGATGCAGCCAACGGACACAATGTGGCAAATAAGTAGTTATGTACCTAAGCGGGTTTTCAATGCAAGAGCAATATTTTATCGCAAAACTGACACAGTTTGCATTTAAATTGGTGAGAAATGAGCTTGCAAAGTGCTTTTTGAACATTTTTATACTGTGTTGCTGTGGATCCGAGCTCCAGGGTGGAGCAGTCAAATATTCAGTTTTTTTTTTTTTTTTTAAAAGATGAGCTAAATGAGTGTGTTTTTTTTTTTTGTTGTTGTTGTTGTTGTTGTTGTTTTTTATGTAAATAAAACAGATCGACAGTTTTGGTATGACTGAATGATTTACAGAGGTCACTGATTGGGTTTGGTATTCACAAAACTGTGTCATTGGATAATTCTGTGTTCCACAATTTATGTCCAGCTTCATTGGAAGCACACAAGTATTCCATGAACCTGACAAGAAGAAACACTAATGAAATACAACCGTCCAGAAATCGTTCGATATCTATAAATCTGTCTATAAATCTGAATAATTTTTTCACTTAAAACCTTTTCCTGATTTTTTTTTTTATAAAATGTTTTTAATAATGATACCATCTATAATTTAAAAAAGAATATGACTTGAATTTTGCTTTAACTTAATATTAAAAGCTAAATTCAAAATAAGCAAAACACTTCAAATACTTATTACCACACAAATAAAGGAGGTTGGGCTGCATGGTGGCACAGGGGTTAGCACAGTGGCCTCACAGCAACCCAACCCTCGCAGGGCAGGGGTTCGAGTCCCGGGTGGCTTTTCAGTGTGAAGTTTGCATGTTCTCCCTGTGTATGTGTGGATTTTCCTTGGGCACTCGGGTTTCCTCCCACGCTCCAAAAACATTCATGTTAGGTTGATTGGCCACTATAAAATTTTCCCTAAGAATGGGTGTGTGTGTATGGTTGTCTGTGCAGCCCCGCAGCAGACTGAACTTGCTTGGGTTGTATCCTGCCTCTTACTCGTAATCAGCCAGATAGGCTCCGGCACCTCCGTAACCTGGTTAGGGACAAGTGGTTCAGAAGATGAAAACAAATAAAGGTGGGGTTTGTGGTCATAGTAGTTCTTGCCTGTTTTGATCAAAAAGCCTTTTTGGCTGCTGCCATATTATTAACAGCTCACTGGGCAAATGATTCAAAATATCACTTTCTTTGAAGTTTTTTTTTTTTTCCTGTAACAAGTTGTACCTTTCTTTTGTCATAACATGCCACCACTGCAACAGCCGGTAACTAAAAAAAAAAAAAAAAAAAAAGATTTTATTTACCAGATGTTTAACTTTGGTACTGCTGAGCCAGCATTAATACATTACCAAATTAGTAGACAACTAAGAGAAGAAAAACCACATGGAAAAGTTGACATGTGTCTGAACTGACATTACTTAAAACATCAAATGAATAAATTAAGAAAATATATTCAGAGTTCCAAGGACTTACTGTTAGAAACGTTATATTATTAGTCATTTTTTATGTCCTTCAAGGAGTGTGTGTAGTTACTGCCAACTCAAATGCTGTCATTATGCTCAAAGCTCATGTTTACTTACGTTTAACTTGTGAAACTTTGAATTTCCATTCCTTTGGATTGGGAGGGCCTCTTAAAAAAGAAACAAATATTGGAGTTTTTGCATTTTCTGCTGATATTTTCCATGCCCATCTGCAAATAAACTTGAAAACGTAAACAAGCAAATTTTTAAAAGCTTTAAAATCAATCCAAAAAACTCCACTTCTAATAAGTTTTTTGTACTTCTCCATCCAGAAAGAATTCAAAAGTTCTTTGAATATTTTGTTAGAATCTTGAGAACAGGGAGAAACTGCACTCTCATAAAGGGAATAAAGTCATTTGTCAAATATTCTCTCTGTTTTGTTTTGGTTGTAAGAGTTGGTGTGCCGACGTGAGCGTGTAACCCATAAGATTAAGAGGTCAAAAACCATTGAGCCACGCTGATCTCAAAAATAGCAGAATCCCTGGAAAACTTCTCAAGTAGAAAAAAAAGGATTTCATAACACCCAAAGCTGGTCATTAGAAGTAACAGTGAAAACTAATTGGTTTAAAAATGGTTCATTTTACTACAATACATTTTGGTAAAATATTTTAACAACATGAGGACAACTGAGCTTGTTTATGAGAACAGAAAGTACTTACAGAAACTAAATAAATTGATCAAAAAGTCAAAAAATGGAAAAAGGCCATGTAAGCTGATAGTTGAGACAACTTTTCCACAGCAAACAAAAAGTGACTTTGGTATGAAAATTTGAAAGTTAACAGAAAAGTATGGGGAAATATTTGTGCCCAGAGTGATCACACTTTAGAAGAGGAGTGGGCAAACTTTTGACTCATGAACCACAGAGTTTTAAATCTGACCAGTAACAGATTCGTGGAAATGTTTTGTAAACAATCTCAGAAGATAAAAATCAGAATCAGAATCAGAATCAGAATGCTTTTATTGCCATGTCAGTGAAAAACATCAGAGACTAGGAACTTGTTCTGGTACTGGTGTGCAAACATATAAAATAAAAATAATAAAAATAAAATAAATAAAAATAAAAATAATAATAATTTTTACATTACAAAAGAAGTTGAAAAGATTATATTTAGTCATTCTGGCAAAAAAGTGAAAGATAATTTATTCATGTTAAGATCACAAACTGGTCTGAGCTCAAATAATTTTTTTTTCCAAACTAATAGAGGCTTTATGGGACAAAAAAGTGGAAGGAAAAAAAACAGCTGTTCAGTGTGTACACACTCCATCTCAGGGTTTGTTTCAGAAAATCTTGCACCTCTTTTCCTTCTCTCTTCCACCCCTGTTGTACAGGATAGAAAAGAAGTAGGTATGGAGAGACACAAATGCCTGTGAAGTGACTTTATCTCGGGAGGATGCGTGCAGGCGAAGTGCTCTGTCTGAAGGCTGAGTGGCAGGCGGCAGAAGCCATTAAGATAGAGCCGCTATCTCTTGCTGCCAGGGTTCTCTTAATACAGGCAGGGGCTCAGACCGCTGTCATCCGCACACTTTACACACCTTGTCTACTGTGCTACTAAAACTAACATACAGTAACACGGATGAAGAGATGTGTGTATACATTCACACTAACAAGAAAGTCACTATCTACAGCTGTCTATTTTGCGATCCTCACCAACCCATCAATCTTCACATGGGCTAGAAAACCAAGCAGATAAATAGGTAGAAACAAGAAGACATCCACACTGCTTTCTGGTTCTATTCCACCAAATCTTACTGGTGCTAAATGAGTTATGTACTTAAGACCACCACCAGTAGTAAGCATTTTCAGCAAACCTGCTCTCTGTTACAGTGCTATACATTTAACGTGAGGTAGGCAGTAAACTACTATCAAAGTAACTGAAGTTAAAGATCCACCCTTAGAGAATACATTATGTCACACTTAAACAATTTTTGTTGTAGCACCTTGAGAAGAACTTAGCAATGATGCTCACAATACAAAAGTGAAGGAATTATTTTTTTTTTTTGAAAGAACAAATGAAAAAGTTGTTTGGCTTTATTTTCATCTCTCACTATTTAACAATAGTCACAATAGTGAGATTGTTAAATAGTGAGAGATACTTTTAGAAAAAAGATGTTTCTCTCTCTTCAGTCAAAGTGAAGAAAGAGCTGAACCAAAAAGCAAAACTCTCAATTCCCCAATCGATCTACGATCGTACCCTCACCTATAGTTGCCAGCTGTGAGTGGGGACCAAAAGAATACAATCTCAAATACAAGTGGTCGAAATGAGATTCCGCCGCAGGGTGGTTGGACTCTCAATCAGAGATAGAGTGAGCAGCTCTGCCATCCGGGAGGAGCTTGGAGTAGAGCCATTGCTCCTCCGGGCCGAGAGAAACCAGATGGGGTGGTGCGGGCATCTGGTTAGGATGCCATCCGAATGCCTCGCTAATGAGGTTTTTTTGGGCACCTCCCACCTGGAGGAGACCTACAGGCAGGCCCCGGACACGCTGGAGAGACTATGTCTCACAGCTGGACAGCGAACACCTTTGGATCCTCCAGGTGAGCTGGAGTATGCAGCTGGGATGAGAGAAACCTAGCCTTCCCATCTGAGGCTGTTCACCCTGCGACCAGGCCCCGGATAAGCGGAAGACAACAGAACGGAGCTGTTGTTAAAAAGAGTCCATAACAAACCCAAGGAGAAATAGTTGATCTGTTGACTTGGTAAGCAATGCTTCCCTGATGGTTTGACAGAACAAGCAACCTGCTTCATAAAGGTCATAAATATAACTATACAACTTCAACTTTTTGAATTAAAAGTATTTTCAGCATATAGATAATTAGATAGAGCAATGGTCACAAAGTTCAGCCTTAAATTCAAACTAACATAAAAGTGGCAAGTTTTATGTATTTAATTTGATCTGGTTTTGATTCAAATAAAATGTATCACAACAAAAGTTGTTTGGACGGTCAATTTTCCTCCAGAATTTTTTTCGCTTTTGTGTTTTTATAGAAACTAAACACTTTTTAATTAAATTTACATGATTCATCCACACATAGTAACTGCTAGAAAATGAGACTAACGACTGAATGAAGAATTATTTTGACAGTAAACAAAATAATAAATAATATGTGTTTGCATAGTACGTATATTTTTTAAAGCATAAATGCTTCATTGCTTTACATTAAACATAACAATGGAAATCTAAAGAAAAAATAAAGACGAGTGTGGTTGAAGATTTTATTTGTGCTACACACAAATACTTATTCGAGGTGACATTTATTTTATTCTTTTACTCAAGATCAGGACAGTTCAAGGAAAATTTGTCATTGTTGTGTCCATAAAACTGTACATGTGTACTCACAATCTTGTTTACTTCTTTGTATTTGAATGGGTGAATGCATTTCCAAGATCTCAGTTCTTTGTTTATGACTTCCGTATTATTTCTCTTCTCAGGTTAGTTTTTCATTAACCCTGCTCCACCACAGTGTCCTTTTCATTCACAACTTGCATTGTCTGCTAGCTGCCTGCTCTCACAACACAGAAGAAAATGTATAATAAGTGACACCAGAAACTAACTATTTTCCCTCGGTCATAATTAACAGACTTGATGTTTTCAATGAGAAGAGCTAATTAGTAATGAGTTAAAATTCACACATAGTACAGCTTATTAATTAATTTTTCCTCAGCCATTGTGCGTAAGAAATAATTTTAAAAAAAAGCTTGTTTAAAGTTCAGCATTTGTGACAGCATTACCAATGACGTGCTCGCTGAAGGGCCAAGGCAGAAAAAGGTCTGCCAACATTGCGTACATGCTCAATGCGTTGAAACCCTGAACGAGGTGGGACAATGAATCTTTGAAACCATCTCAGGACCACATGAAAGCTGAACTGTGGTATTAGAGAAATAAAAAAACATTAACTGCTGGCAAATAAAGTTGTAAGAAAAGAAGAAAGCCCATCATTGAATTCATCACAACGTATAATGATCTTTCATGATGTGCCCCAAAACAATAGTTTTACAAAAACTAAAAATAAATTAAAGAAACCCTTGCACACATACGTCCGGGATCCCCAGAACATCCACAATTTGTTTAAATTTATTCTCTTGCTTGAACTACAAAATTGCTGCGCTAGCTTCTCTAAAAGTTTTTAAAATTGCACAAAAATAGTTACTCATTACAAATACAGTACAGATCACATGATTACATGTGATACAAATTAAACAACACAGAATCAGACCATGAGTCATCAGACTGTAAAACCAAACTTTTGTATTTGTGTTGCATAATGAGAGCTAAATATTCTCATCTTTTAATCCTAAAGACAACAATTTTCTATCAAAATTTTTAAACATTGATTGAATGTAACTTGTATTTTATGTGATCATAGAGGTGAGGAATTACTGCAACATAAGAGCTTGCCCACTTTCTCCCCCTCTTCAAAGATGTCAGGATGTCTGCCACCTTGGTCTGAAATGAAATGGGGTGGATTTGGAACTGTTTACATCTCCGCTGGCTTTGGTCTTTTCTTTGCATTTTTAAAAAAAAAAAACATTTTTCTAAACTAAATTTCTACTTTGTGCTTCCCAATGTCAAGGCAAAACTCAACTCCAGATTTATGTGGCCTGGCAGCCCCATGTGTACTTGCTCTAAGGAAGAATAAAACACCAGGGAAAAATCTTGATTGGAGGGAAAATGATTTTTCTGATTTTCTACACAGGCTTTGTAGAACCTGGAAGGCTGTTTATTTATATGTAAGAGTGTACTTTAAGTCTACTGGGGAAAAAAATAAGAGGAAAGGAGATTGTGCTATCCACTGCCTGAGGGTGATGCTGAGCCTATGTATACTTAAGCCTTGCAATGTTCCTTTCTTAACAATAACGCCTACTAGTTTTAATTTAAGGCTGTCATTTTCAGAAAATAATCCACTTCCATTTTCTGTGTCACAGTTGAAGACGTAAATCTAATCTCATCCCAAAACAGACGGGGTGTGAACTCTGATGCTTTTGTGTTTTTGTGCCACCAAAAAAAAACATACATAAAATTGTGTATCTAAAGTTTACTTTAGTGTAGATAACTTAAATAAACTCGTACACACACCTTGTAATTCTGCCATTTTTTGGGGGTGTTTTGTCGTGTTTCTATACACCAGATCCATTCGTGTTTGTGATATAAATTTTTCTTTGATGGTAAGAGGATGGTGGATTGAGATAAGACATAAAAGCAACACAAGATGCCAAACTATAGATGGGGCATGAAAAAACAGAAAGGAGCTGAGATAAATGAAACTAGTTGAGAAATTTGAGAACTAAAAACAGAGCAAGAGCAACGCCACTTGAGATTTGAGGTTGCTGTCCAACTGGCTTGTGGCCATGCTGCTTGTGGGCTTCCTAAATATCTCACAACCCAGTAGCCTCAGTACAACAGCAATGCAGATTATATCCACATGTCATTACCGCATTAAAACCCTCAATTTTTACAGGACATATTTCTCTTTGATCAAATTATAAGTAAATGTACAACTTGTGTCTGTATTTATTTAACCACAGACCACACAGGATTACTACTTGTATACACCAGCGCATTTTATCACAGCTACAAAAAACATTTCCGACTTCATAACCAGGCCAACATAGAGCTTAAGGTTTTGCACAACTGTACTTGGTGTTTGTCTAAAGCCAAATTGATATGACAAACTGACTTTGTAGTTAACATTTTGAATAATCAATTTACATGTTACAACCTCTCTCGATATTTACATATATGATACATAATTGAGGGATTAATACATCCAACATTTTCATATCAAAGAATTGTAGCAATTAATTAAATAAAAGGAGACTTAGTTTTAACATTTATACTCTAATGTACATTATTTTGCTTCGATATCACAGAAACAGAGTTTGCCTAATCGACTGTCACTGTCAGACAGTCTTGGCTGCTTTTATTTTTCTTGCACCAAAGTTTGAATGGCAGCTTTCGCACCAGCCTAAATTACCAACAACTTGTTTTGTTGGGCGCTCATATGTTCAATCTTCATCTAATCTCAACATACAGCATGGTGTGCTGATTTTATATCTGTACATGTGCGTGTGTTGTAGCAACCCCACCATCACCTCTACAACCCCCACCGTGTTCCCCTTTTGTCACTGTGGGAACACACTGGCACACAGATGGTTAAGCCCACCCTTGTGATGAGTGGGAAGGGTGTGTGTGTGTATGGTGGAGGGGATGAGGGGCTGCTGCAGATGGCACAGAGGGCATCGCCAACATGCACACACAAACCTATGTAGAGAGGAAAGGATGAACACAAAGAGCTAGTAGGATATGGATTTAAGATATGGATGAAGGTGTAGGTGGGTGTGTGAGCCCTGTGTCCTCGGGTGTGATGGCTGTTGTGTGTGTGTGTGTGTGTCTGTGCCATGGCTGGTGTTGATCTAGCGTGGCACACAAAGACCTGGCATCTCCCTGGCACCTCTGCCCACGCCATGCCACACTGAGAGGCATGGCAAGGCCTGCCAGAGGGGCTGGCAAGGAACTGTGTGCCTTTGACTCCTCATCTTTGAGGTAAATGCATAAATAATGTGTGTTTCGATGAATTATGTCAAGCTTTCCCATTCTTGTTTTATTGGTGAACGGTACCTTTTCTGAAAAAAAAAAACCAAAACAAAAGATAAAACCGTAAAGTACGGTATGTACCAAATGCATGTTTTTAAGGTACACGTTTTAGTATGCATATGATATGTAACCTAACCGCATACCACACACACGAGCAGACATTACTGGTTCTCCTCTCATTAAGAATACCCTATCCTGTGTCCCTAATGGCTAAGCCTTTGATATGCAATGACGACTAATTCCCTCCTGTGTTCCATTCTCTGCAGACAGCGGAGTCATTAGACCACGAACATGGACACATATATGCATGCAGAGTTTGTGTTTGAGTAGGATCTAATCATTTAACCCATCCAGAGGTTCTCATCCTCATCTGTCTTCACCTTACATCACAAATCATCCACCGGGGGATTAACTCCCCTCACTTGTAATGGAAATAGAACAATATTTACATAAATGCATTTGAATTTTATCATTAAAAAAAAGTCTCTTCTTGATGTGGTATGCATCATTTTGCACTTTTAGGCAATAAGGTGAAGCTTAATTTGTTTGTTGCTCTGTTTGTGTTGTACACATAAATTATTTCACTATCAATCAGGGACTCTAATGAGAGTAAAAAAACCAAACATTTAAAAGACACCTACATTTTTTTAAAAAAGAATGTACCGTGCACTACAGTACAAGCACTTAACTCAAACACCAGCGTGTGCTCCAGCGATCCCCGTAACAAAAAATATAAGGAATTTAAGTTTGAAAAGTTTTCAAACTTAGGTCTTGCTCACGAGTTGAGGAAGGATGGAGCGGGAGATCGACAGACGGATCAGTGCAGCGTCAGCATTAACTAGGACGCTGCATCAATCCGTCGTGGTAAAGAAAGAGCTGAGCCGGAAAGCAAAGCTCTTGATTTACAAGTCGGTCTACGTTTCCACCCTCACCTGTGGTCACCAGCTGTGGGTAGTGACCAAAAGAACGAGAATGCGGACACAAGCAGCAAAAATGAGCTTGCTCTGCAGGGTGGTTGGGCTCTCACTCAGAGATTGGGTAAGGAGTTTTGTCATCCGGGAGGAGCTCAGTGTCGAGCCGTTGCTCCTCCAGGTTGAGAGAAGACAGATTGGGTGGTTCCTCCCGAGCGCCTCGCTGGAGAGGTGTTTCAGGCTTGTCCCACTGGGAGGAGACCAAGAGGCAGACCCCGGACCTGCTGGACAGACTGTGTCTCACAGCTGGCCGGGTAACTACTCGGGATCCTTCCAGGTGATCTAAAGGATGCAGCCAGGGTGAGAGAAACCTGGGCTCCCCGTCTGACGCTGTTGCCCCCGCGACACGGCACTTATCCAGAGCCGGGTCGGAAGACGATGGAATAGAAAAGAAAAAAAAAAGTTCAAATCTTGTATGCACTGGTAAAGTTTAATTTTGTCTTCTTAATCGCTTGACTCTATTTGCGCCGTAGGGGGTGCTGCGGCCTATCCCGGCTGATTTCAGGCCAGAGGCAGGATACACATCGAATAGGTCGCCACTCTATTGTGGGGCCACACACACACAGACAACCATCCACACACGCAAACACTCATTGCTAGGGACAGTTTTGTAGTGGCCAATCAATCTAACATGCATGTTTTTGAAGGGTGGGAGGAAACCAGAATACCCGGAGAAAACCCACGCATACACGGATAGAAAACGCCACACACAAAGACGAGTGTTTTAAGCCTCGCCCCGACTCTGGGACTCGATCCCCCGACCTTCTTGCTGTGAGGCCACTGTATTAGCCTACCGTTCAGCCTGCACTGGTAAAGTCTTTAGGAAATTCCAAAATGCTATTTAAAAAGGATCTAATTCCCTTCCATCTTCAACTTCTTTCTATGTTCGTTATTAGATTTCAAACATCATTTCACTAAGCAGTTACTTTCATCAACCAAGACATCACTCTACTCCAGTTGTCCTCCCATTTAATTTCCACTCTTCCTTTCCAGCAGTGTTCTCACTTTATTCTGTTCTTCTATTTTTAATCATACTTCTCTTAGCTAATGAACTTCATACCTGTTATCACTCTCTTATTGTGTCCTCAGTTGATTCTTTGGTTATTAAACTGGGGAACAGCCTCACTCCGCTGACCTCAGCTAAATGATCATGGCATCAAACACAGCTGACTGTCTAAAAGCTTACTTCTTCAATCATAGGCTTGTGTTTTAAACCCCTCCTTCCCAGTTCTTCTGATATTTTAAGTGTAACTACAGTGTAGTTAGCTATTTGTAATGTGACCGCTAAAATATTCATTTATTTTTCCCACATTGTAAAGTACTAATAAAATAGCTCATTTGGTGACTGACTTGGAGATAAAGAATTAGAATTAGAGAAAAGGAATGTAAAGAAATTAAAAAAAAAAATCTAAGAAATACTTAACATGACTTAACTTTGATTTTGTTATTTTTATTGCTCTTTTTTAGAGCAAAACTTATAAGCAAATGCCAAATTAAAAAAAATATATATACAGTATATAAGCCACTTTCTTTTTGATAGAAAACTGGAAACAACGGGAGACAGAAAAATTTAACTATAATTGAATTACTATTACTTTTGGTACCCTGCGTCTCACCTTAAATCAGGATAGCCTCGTCCCCCCGTGACTCCATTAGGGATGGGCGGTTCAGGACACGAAACGAAACAATCATTACTTTTGAGTAAAACACAGTTCTGGAATGGTATGAATGTTTACTGTATTTTTACAGTTGTTTTAAAAGGTTCATTTGTAAATATAGCAACGATCTTAGAAGAACACAAAAATAGTTAAGACAATTTTGAGCTGTATTGTTTTTAAATTTTTTTATTATTTATGCAAAAATCCTTAACTGTTATCCATAAAAACATTTTTAGGTGGTAGATTTTCACCAATGGTACCAGAAAAGAAGAATGAATGATTGGGCTCCTGCTTGGACAGTTGAAGAAAGCCAATAGCAATTTAAATGTATTAACACAATAGTTGTTTAATACTATAGCTTGTCTCACAGTGGTTTTGGCTCTTGTAACAGCATGTACATCCTAATTTGGCCTCGAACTCAGCACGTGCAAATAAATGTATATAAGAATAAACATATCAGCGACGTTGGGCTGCAGTTGAGTAAGTGAATGCAATAAAGAGGCTGCTGGGAAGCCCGGCTCACTCATTCCCTACAATAATGAGGATGTTTTCTGTCTTCAGTTCAATCAGCACTCCCCAGTACTCGGAGACGGAAGAGCCTAGCAGATGCATGCCATGTAGCAGATGTGTGCTGTTGGAGAGACATCTGAAAGTAAAACTCTAGAGCCTTTTTATGACATTGTGTGCTGCTGTTTAGATGTATACGATTTCCCTGGCATCGAAAGCCGATAACAACGGCGACACAAGAAACAAGCAAAGGCGTGATAGAAAAGGGGAGAGAAAAGAAACAAGCGATGAGTAATAAGGGAGAAAATCTTTGGCAATGGGCTACCGTTTGAAGTGAATTGGAGAGAGATGACATGCAAAATTAGAGAGTAGAATTCGCCCTCTCCACTTTGACTGAAAATTAAACGCAACAGGAAGAAAATTTTACCCACAAAGATAAATGCAGTAAAGGCATGCTATGGTCTCTAAACAACACAATTTATCTCTTCTGCTTGCTGACAAATTCAATTTAAACTTCCTAATTAAATAACTCATACCTTTTCTTAATTTGGCCGGTTGATCACATTTTTCTCAATCCTGACTATAAATGGATATCTTGTTATCATTCACTATTTTTTTATGAATTGTACAGAGTTCCATCCAACTACGCAACACCAACAGTAATTAGTACAGCGTTAAATGTTTAAGTGGGCTGCTTTCTATGATCGCATGCAGCACTTTTCTGTGTCTATATCTGTTAGAAAACGTGCAACTTAAACACAGACAAAGGTGAGGAATTGCTTCTGCACATTTAACGATGTGTCAGTGCAACGTATATATGCCTATTCTCATCGTACATGTTCTTTTCTTTTCTTTCTCTATACAAAAAAAGTTGATTAAAAATTTTAAATGGCCAGCTAACTGAATTATTTTCAGTTTAAAAAAATTGTCAAATGAATCAGTATTAAGTTGAGAGGAAATTGTATGTTCTTCACTAATTTAGATTTTGTGTAGGTGAATGTTAGACAGATTTAGTGGGCACTTCAAGAACACAGAAGCATTCTCCACTCAAACACATATTTATTTGTGTCTTTGAGACCGATGCATTGTGTGAGCACATATAGTGTGAGGCTGATCAAGAGAGAGTTTTATTGTTGTGCCCACAGGAGCAGATGTCACTGGCACTTACTCAATACTTTCTCTCATTCTGTCTGTTTGCTCCCTTGCTGTGTCTCTCCGTGTCCGGGTCTGTTTTTACTATCTGTCCCTCCGCTTTTTGCGTTGACCAGATGGAGAGATGCTCAGCTCCAAACCTTTCTCCTGATCGCAATGCTCTCAGATTGCTTTTTCTTTCCTCTTCCCGTTCCCTTCTACCCCTCTACTTGTCCTACCTCTTTCTCTATGTCCTTTCCCCTTTTGGTAGCAGACAAAGGCCTTTCATTTCTCCTAGCCAGCTTGTCTTCTGTGTGTTTGTACTGTACCAAACTGGGCTCCCTCACCATTGTATTCCCTCTCTGTCTTTGCAAAGAAAGTGTCTAGGGGCCCCTGTACTGAGACAAGGGGCCTACCTCAGCTCGGTGAGAGAGATGGCAGGTTTGTGTGGTGTGAGAGAGAGAAAACGAAGAAGAAGAAAGAGCAAAAGCGACAGAGTATATTATTTCATTAAGTGCTTTGGAGATGGGTGGGGATTGGGGAGTAAAACCTTCCAGCTCTGTGTGTGACAAGGCCACGACCCCCCACAACCTGGGAACTCTATCTGCACAGTGCACTGCTTTCATCTAGTACTGGGGGTGTGTGAGAGCTCTCACTCACTGGTGCTGGCTGGCTCGCTGTGGGCGCTAAGCTTTTTAGTCAGGGCCTGGTGAACGCAGGAAAGGTGGCATGGATGACGGAGGGGAGGAACAGAAAGGGAAGGTAAAGTGACTAGAGCACAGAGGGGGGGGCAAGGGGCAGGGTAGGTGAGGAGAGTGGAGGGCGATGGGAGGGGGTTTGACAGAATTGGGCATTGTCACCAAGCAGAGTAGAGCAGAGCTTGCTCATTCTGTTGATCTGAGAAGGATCCCGGAGAAAACAAAACTGCATTGTTCCCCGCAGATGGAAGCCAGTGTCTCCTGGGTAACAGCATTAATCTCCCCTTTTCTACTGCTTCCTCTCTTGTCGGGGCCATAATCGTTGGGCTCCTTTCAGCAGCCGAGCCAGCCTCAAAGCCCAGACTCCTAACTAGCCTCCTAATTAGCTGCAATTACAATGAAGACAACATGATGAGATAATAGAAATTTGCAAAATAATGACATACCACGGGAAAATATTCCTCCTCCCCAAGCACCATTTTTTCTCCCTCCGGGAAAGGCACAATAGAGAGCCAGGGCCCTTTTCTGAAAGCGGGGAGCTCAGAAAAAATGGTGGTGTATTATGTGCCATAGAACCCTATTGTCTGCCTTCTGGTTGCTTCAATCAACAGGCCATTGTCTGGCTGCTTAAATCAAAATGACTCAAATACGGGCTCAGTAATGATGCCCTCTCAGCGCTGCATACTGAACACAGAGACTGATCGAGGGAGATGAGAGAGGGAAAAAGACAGGAGCTAATCATGCAATATGAAACACAGGGCGAGAAACTGCTACAGAAAGACGGGAAAAGGCCCCATTGTACAGTTCTCTGACTGACTTAACACACTGTTAAAAAATGTTGCTAATGCAACTCCATCCTCTTGTTGTCTGTATTGTTCCAAATATTTCCATTTGATAACAAGTATTTTAACAAAATGGAAGTAAGTTTACAGTCACAATGGAGAGGTGTAAGAATACAAAGTAGGGAGGAGATAAAGGTAGACAGCAGGTGGTAGTCATGCACAGAGCAACATTTATACCAACTGATAACTAAGATTGACTTTGTGTTGAATGTTTTATGTAGATAAATGAAGGGTAAAGAGTTTATTCACCATCTGCCATTCGATATAACATGTCCAATCTATCTACAGTAAATGAGTTGTGTCCCATGAATATAGTAGAGAGATTTGTATAAACACTTATGTGCGCCCAAAGTTTTAGCATCTTTGCCAGTATATGATATCTCATTAGGCTCAACCAAACCTGTCTAACAGTCCATTGTTTAACTCAAGCAGTTTTGTGTCTCCGATACAGTTTTTCCAAGATGCAAACACACAGCCACACCAACATATTGTCAGACAGACAGGCAGACAAGACAGAGGGACAACATGCATATGGAAGGACAGACAGACAGGCAGACGGACTGTGAAGCAGAGGTTACAATGTAGAAAAAGAGCTAAGAGGGGGCACTTGTGAGTTCTTGTGTTGTCCTAACAAGATTTCCAAATAATTAAACACAATTAGAAAAGTGTTTGATGAACTGAATCAAAGTCATCAATGCTTGTTAATTTGATGCTGCTGTGCATGCCGTTCAAATATCAGGACTCTGAACTCATCTACTCATAGATTATTGTTTCAGATCATGTTGAGCTGAGCTGCTATATTTTCTCTTCAACCAAAATCTACAGTGTTTTTTTTTACATGAGTATGGTCTCGGGTGTCTGACCTTTTTTTTTTTTTTTTTTTTTGCTTTACAGCATCTCTGAGCATCATGTGGTTTGATCTTGAGGTTAACTCGCTGTTATGTGTCCACTTCTATGATGATTGAATCTGTACAACCTATAAATCTTACTGTGGAACATAGAATGTTCTTATGGTTTAGAAATGGCCTAAAATACTTTTCAGAAATCCCATATTGATGGGCCACAGCAGTCACTAGACGAGAGTGAAGGCATTGCGATGGCATGAATATAACATAACCCCACTGATGGGTTGTACTTTTAAAAAAAATCTACAAAGATGAGAGCACTTGATCAAGTATCTCATAAGTTCGAAAAAAATTCTTGTGGAAACAGTATCCACAACAAGATTCCATTGACCTCAAAATCCAGCAGACATTTTTTAATTAAATACATCAGATGACACATTTGTCAGTCCCCTTTTTGACCGTCTATGCCCTATGGGGGTGCCGAGAGCCCATCCCAGCTAATTTGAGGCATTTTTGTTGCATGTTATTTGAAAATATAACACATAAAATTTTATAGGTAATTTATACAAAAACATGAAACTTAAAATAAAACATTTGGTCAAATAGATCAACTTTTTATTAAAAGGTGACTTGAATAAATCAGGCATCTTTGCAATAATTTAAAACAGGTATTAACTTCTTAACACGTCGAGCTTTTACACAATTACAGGTCCAAATGTGGTTAACAATCAAAGTGATGAAGGGCATTCTGGTTTCAACCTGGATCAATCCTACACATGACAAATCCAATATAGCCCATACTTAACCCAAAATGTAGAGGATCATCCATGAAAGTAATTATGTAATTAAATGGTATTAAACCAGCTGACGAGCAGCTTATAAACACGCTGCATCATCCTATACTATTGCCTTTGTTTGTGTAGGCTTCTGAGAGGAAGTTAGCTCTCTAATTAGTATAATTATGGCTGCTGATTTTTTAATGTGGTCAGCACGCTGATTATTGACTTTATGGTCTGACAGACGTACTGCAGAGAAAGATGCTAAGAAGGAGTTTCCATTATATATATAAAGTACATCACCAGGTTCTTACACACACACACACACACACACACACACACACACACACACACACACACACACTCACATCCTTAACCAGGTATACAATGGATTTAATACATTGATCATTTTTTGTGGATTTTTTATAAATATAAAATAACTACAGAAATCAGCAACCAATTTTTTTTACTAATATCAACTAGTTTTTGAGAAAAATAGCTGTTTTTGAGGCATTTTTTATAAGTCTCTATGCATATGTGACAAAAACCTATACACTACAGGAATGTGCAAATCCAATTAAATGCACTTAAAAATACAAACACCTTCATTGTCTCTTAATAAACTTGTTTTTCATGGAGTTAAAGCAAAGAGACAAGAGCAAACACGCAACACAGAGGCATGAGCCATCTGATAAGTTGGCCTTAATTACAGCAGACATTCACAGTAGGACAGTGAATTAGTGCAGTTACCTCTCGTAACTACTCTAAGACCCTGAGGTCAGTAGAATACCACACACACGCACACACTTACTGTACAGACACATGCAAACACTCAATGCAGGGTGCCATCAGCCAATCTTAGCGGTTTCCTGGGTGACAGGGTAAAACGGGGGTCATTTTTAATCTCTGCCAAAACAGCAATCTCAAGAATGTAGAAAAGAGTTCCATAATCCAATCAAAATTCATAAAGTTCTTTTCATGCACGTTTCCTGAAAATGTTTTTATGTTACAAAAACTTGAACTTTCAAACACTCAGAAATGTTCAGAGCATTTAAGCAAAAGAAAGCACACCTGAATAATTTTTCTTTGACACAATATACTTGTACAATTACAAACTTCCCCAAATCCTTTGCACAATCATGTCAGCTTATCCCTATTTTTTTTTTTTTAGCAAAATATTTATTACATTATATTTTATATTATAAATATAAATAACTTGACTTGATACTGATGTGAGGAAATAATCTTGAGGACCATATCATGTACAAGCTTTCTAATGACCACAAACAGTGGTACCCCGATTAAAGTTGGCATAGATGGCAACCATTTCAGCTTTTCAAACCAATCACAGAACAACTCAAAACTAATTATTAACAAAATAAGCATTTAACTCACTTGTAAAGACATTCATTCATGTAAGTTATTCATGTCATGTTATTCATGTAAGTTATTTCTGTAAAGCTTTTGTTCTTCATCCACATATGGATGCGTGAGACCATGCAAGTTTTTATCCAGCTTGCATTCTGCAAATACAGTGGTTACTGAGTCTTAGTGTAAGTACAACTCTATAAGGCTAGTCTTCACCACGTTAATGTGGAGACGGTGGCCGCGTGGTTAGCGCGTTCGCCCGCGGACCGGAAGGTCGCGGGTTCGCGTCCCACGGAGAGCACGTCTAGGGTACTTGGAGAAGACACCTAGCCCCCACTTCTCCCACCATTGGCGCCGTTGAAGGGCAGCCTGCTGCGGTGTAAGGAGTGCAGCAAACAAATTTCCCCGGTGAGGGATGAATAGAGTAATTCAAAATAATCAAAAAATAAAAATAATCAAAATAATAGCACAGACCACAATAAGAACAATGAGAGTAGGCACTACTGTAAAGACCTAATTGATTTTATTTCTTACAAAAAAAGCCTCCGTGCCAACCTGCAGAATAATAAGGGTTGAAGGGCAGGGATGTGTCCATGTTAACAGTTGCTTATTTGTTCTGAGTGTGTATGTGCAAATAAGTTGTGGACTAAGTGTGTTAATTACTGCAGTGCAGATGAGTCCCCCCTGAGCTGTCTAATTAGACATTAGCATGGAGATGTAATTACCTGAGAGGGCTCAACACGTTTTACTCAGCGACCCCCCTCCCTCCACATAACAGAATGAGCAGGTATGGTTCACAGTAACTGCACATAAAGCTATTTAATGTTTGTACACTGAATGTGTGTGTGTTTGTCTACTTTGTGCCTGTAGAGTTGTGTGCAGTGGTTTTATATGTTTAGTCCCTAAAAGACAAGCTACCTGTCTGTGTTTTTGTCTCATAATCCAGTGGTACAACAGTTACACACTAGGCATTGCACTAGGCTTGGCATTGTTTCTTTCTCCTCTTCATGCTTTTTCATCTCTTTTTAGTTAGTGTCAAAAAGTGCATTAGGTAACTACTGAGTGACATGGGTTCGATTCCTAATCAATATCCACCACTCCACTGACAAGCAGAAAAAAAAAATCCCTAAAAAAACAACCTTTTTAGCTTCGGGTACTCAAAGCCTCTTTTCTTCATCTTTCGAAAGGAAAGAATGAAAGTGCGTATCTTTTGGCCAGCATCACCATAGCAACCATCATTGCCAACCTTGACATTGAAGCTGTATTGTCTGAGACCCTGACATTAGATAAATAACTTACATAACCTTTGACACATGTAGACATTAAGAAGCACACTCTCATTCTGTTACACACTCAAATAAAAAATAAGAAAAAAGAAAAGACAAATGATATTTGAAATGCTTTTTATTCATTCTTAACTTAGAAAATCCATAAGTAAAAGTGTAAGCAGTACAAACCATGCCATCTGTATGTGCAAGCCTAAAAGCTCAGTGAGCCGTCCTCACACAAACAGTAAGCTCAAACAGTATAATTTGCCATCCTCTGACAAAAACAGACTGCTACGCCAAACCAGGAGCAGACTGTCAATACAAGACAACAGACTGTGAGAACCCTGTGAACTCTGATGCAGACTACAAGACACCTCTAAAAGCACCAGAGAGAAATCTATGGGCCACTGCAATAATTGTCTTCTCATCTGTTTAAAGTTCTGTTCCATAACAAATGAGAATCAATAGCATTAACATGTTTGAAAAAAAACACAAACTTGTAGATGAACAGGGAACAGCAAAAATTCTTAGGACTGAGTGACAACCTTGTTCGTAAGATGCGGTCTTTATTCTTGCTCTCAAAGCCACAAAAATCTTTAAATACTGTCAATTTATATATCACGAGGCAAAAAATAGTGATATGCCAAAGATACTAGTGTGTTATAGATTTTCTTTGGTTCTTTATTATTAGCAAATAACCCCTGCGACCCAGCCCTGGATGAGCGGAAGACGGCGGAATGGAACCTTGTTCTTCTAAATCCAAACAGAACATGTTTGTTTTTTCTTATGACCTTGAACAGCCAATGAGGTGCACAAGGTGTTTATTAGAACTATTTACAAAATCCAATCTCCCTCAAGCTGCACTCCAAGTTTCCAGCGAATCACATATTAGCTTTAGATTTACAAGCTTCTGCTCATTTGATGTAACTAAAAACAACAAAATAAAACTTGTTTTTTTGGTTTGTAGCCCTGATGACAAGAAGTATGCTCTTGGCTATTGCTGACAGACAGAATTACAGTTCATTTTTAAGACATCTGAATTGGAAGAACTCTTCTTCTGGAACTCTTAAGTCAACTATTTGATCTGTTAAATGTGTTATCTGTCAATTGCTTATTAAAATGTCTTCTAAAATATTAAATTGTGAGAAAGCAACATCACATAATTTTCTCCTCACTATTACACCCACAAATCACTCCTAGAATGGCTAATAGACTTTGTAAAACAGGATACATTGTAGCTGAGCCTTTGCTTTTTGTTTGTTTGTTTTTTTAGATTGAGTTGATGTTTGTAGTTTTAATGAAATGCATCATTGGTAAGTTTATAAGTTAGGTATTAGTTTTGTCCAAATTAGTTTCGTTAATGCTTTTTCATTTTTGTCATAGTTTACATGCCCTATTTTTATTACTATGCTTTTTATTCTTTCTGAGTTTGGAAGAAAAATAAAAGTTGTTTCAGTCTGAATTTGCCGAGGAACTTGCTAGTATCCAGCAGAAAGACTTTCACAGAGTTGACAGAAAAAAGACTTGACAGAAAAACAAGTTCCTAGTCTTTGAATCTTGTTCACTGACCATGGCAATGAAAGTCTTTCTGATTCTGATATCATGATAAGTCTGTCAGTTGAATCCTGGTGAGTTGGCAGGTAAAATATCTAACAAGCAGGTTTAAAGCAACAATAAAAACATGGCAGCCCCATGGCAGATAGCTGAAAGAACAAGTTCCCACCTTTGTCGTTGTTTTCTTACCTACCAATAGTCTTGGTTCAGTAAAACAACATATAATGAGCAGAGCTATGCAACAAAACCATACTTTTCCAACTCCTCTCACTTAAATCAGATTAAGATGGTTTGCTTAAAAAGTTATAACTCCACAATATTAAACTGCTTTTTACTTCAGCACAGTGGCTACAAGAGAATGTTAATGGAATAACGAAGCAGCTTATCATGCAAATGAGAACAATAATGACAACACAAAGGAGAGACAAATCCATTGTAAGTGATTTGGAATTATGTCGGCTCAGTGGATTATAAGAAGCCTTGATCCGGTGGGAGTTGAAAAACATGTCGCCTGTTCTCACACATTTTCATACAAAGCAATTTATACAACTACATACACAGTTGCGGTCTGTCAAACATCCAAGCAACAGTGTGCATTAATATAAAGCATACATGCACACGTAAAACACAAAGGAAAAATCACAGATATGAACTTTAAACCTTGATATCTATTCATGCTCCCAGATAATTAAATTAATTCAGCTGAAGAACAACTTCACAGATTAGTGACTTAACTTTTCAGTAATCGGGAAAAAAACCCGGCCATGCGTCATAATTACATTTGTTGCAAATGAAGGCAGCCGTCTAAATGTATCATATATTGTCATGGAGCTACAGTTTAACCCGTGCACCAATATGTAGAAACACAAATACAACTTCTTGTTGCTGGGGAATGACAAAAATACACAACAAGACAATGTTTTATAAGCTACAAAAATGGATGAGGAAACTTGATTGCAATATTGTGGAAAAGGTAGTTCGACTCATGATCCTCAATCCTTCTGGTGAGGATTTCTGCCCTTTGCCTCACACCTAATCCCAATTGCCTACCCCTAAGGTTTACAGTTGTATCTTGTCTTCCCTCTTGTTATAGAAGCCCTGTTGCCCTTAACTACTTTGACAGGGAGTCTGCTGTGCTGTTTTTGTCCCAATTGTATAGAGTATTAGCAGTCGACATTATTTTCGTCACTTCCGACTGCACGCGACACAGCACCAAAGTGCACCGAAATGATAAATCTTTGCATGTTTCAGCTAGTTTTTTTTATCACAAGGCAGTAAATTATGGTAGTAGGCAGAGAGCATGGTCATAACTTCAAGATTGCTGCAGCTCTCTATGCCAGTAACAAAGAACAGCAGCGCTTTTTGCTCCTGTGATGTATGCATATCTGCTTTGTATACAATCAACAGATTCCTTTTTTTGGGTCCCAGCAAGTTGGGTCCATGTACCTCGGTGCCTCAGCCTCCTGTTCCCTCCATATCTGGCATTCTGTCCTGTGTGTTCCGCCAAGCCTGCTAAGGATACTATAAGCCTGGCCAGGTTGTCTTCCACACTGGACTTGCCTGCCCCTTTTCTCTAATCCCTTTCTTACTGCAATAAAACTGGCTATGTATCTGGGTCCTACTTCTTTACCACACCACGACAGTCCAGCATTTCATTCTGGTTACATGCAAACTATTAGGGAAGAGAAGCCACAACCCATACTGTTTGGCACCAGTTCTACATTGTCATCTTTTATTGGACCAAAAAGTTTCAGCATTAACAGTATTCTCAATGGTACCGACGTAGCGGCCTGGCAATGTTATGTCTGTGCATTGCATGCTGCATGAACACGAGCCCTGCGCCATGTCCAATATTGGATTATGCCAGAAAAAAAAAAATTCTAAAAGTCTTCAGCTATTTTCATCTCTTAATTTTTTGTGGCCATGTTAAGCCACAGGGATTAAACCATTGTATTGTGTCTTTTCTTTCAACATTAGTGTTGGTAAATTTAAGAACAAATGATATTACTATAGAAAAATAAGATAGACACACTAAATGTAGACAGAGAACAAACAGATTGATTAACTCTAATAAGCAAAAGTGTGGTAACTGCCTGTAATATTCATTAGGTTTATATTGAATTCTGATAACAAACAGTTGCTTAGATATAGATATTTGTCAAACTTTGATATTTTTTAATATTTTTGATCAAATTTGATCAAACAAGACATCAGTATGTTGTTTTTAAAAATCTGCATCAAGGTTTAATCTTGATGCAGATAAGTTATGAACTATTTTAAAAAATGTTTCAGAGCAGTGAGATGGGAAATCAAAAAACTACAAAAACAAGTCATAAAAATTCCAGAGAGTTCATTGAGAACCTCTCTAATCACTCTAGACTGCACCCCCCATCCCTCACCATCTTTCTTTTCCTCCCTCCTCCTTTTCTTCCTATTTCTGTCCTTTGTCAGTACAAAGCAGTTCATTCAGGGCCCAATGACTTCTCTTATAGTATGCGGTGGCCGAATGTACAATGGCCATATCAAGACAAAAGACAGTTTATTAGGCAGAGGACTGACAGAGTGAAAGACAGACTGAGACAAACTGAGACAACAAGAGGAAGACAAAGTCGGAGACTGACCAAGCTCACATCTGGTAGCCATGTGTGACCAGAGCAGCAGGGCTAATGATGGGCTTCCTGAGGCCAGCTCAATTAGGCTAGGCCTCACCGGACTCCCAGAGAGAAAGGCAGAAAGAGAGATGTCTATCGACATACTAGTCCACTGTTTGTGTGTAAGTAGCACTCTGCGTTTCATGAAATACTGCCCTATTTAGATGTGTGTACAAAACCTGTCTCTACTCTTCAAATATCGTTTTTTTCTAGAGGTTTTGTGACACACTCCTGAACAATATTTTTCTAATATTTTCTTTTCTAAATGACACTGTAACAGCCTTTTGCTGAACCTCAAAACTAACTAACAAGCTATAAAGTCAATAATTGATTGGGCAGCGCTTTGATGGCCCAACACAACATTTCCAAGACACTTAAAACTACAAAGGGTGGCAGATAAAAATGGTGAGAACAACTAAACGTGTCCCCGGGCATACGTATGTGTCTGCATCTGTATGTGATGTCTGATGCATGTGCGTAATATTGTCCATGAGCATTCATCAAATCAGATGAGTTCCTGTGACAGTTCCATCCCTTTTTATTCCTGCTTTGCAAACTGTTCACCCCAGAAGACACAAGCTGAAAAATACAAACCTAATAAACAAGCAAAGAAAAGCCTGTCTGTCTGAGTAATAAAAAGCTTTATTGGGGAAATTCAATGCCAATTCTTCCCATAATCACGTGTTGCCGGTCAGATGTGTATAATTAGTATCGCATAAGGAATTGCACAAACAAGAACAAGGGTCTTCTAAGGCTCTCATACTTTGGTGAACAAGTACAGCAATATTAAGTTAATGCATAATGATGCTTGTCTGTGTCCTGTACCAATAACAAGATTACTCATATCTGCTTTTTTTGTGTTAAATAAGTAGGTCTGTGTCAAATATTACTACCTCTTCATATTCATGTGTCTCTAACTTTTGTCACGTTTGTTAGCCAATGCATCTATCAGACAGAGTTCAGAGTCCCTCCCTTTGTTACGCCAGTTCAAACAAAAGCAAACGTGGTCTTGGTCAAAGAGCTTTATGAAAAAAAACGAGAAAAAGATATCAAATAAGCAAGTGCGGTAGAAAACAACGCTCTGATTACATTTTTCTCGTGGGGTTTTTCTGGGTCACATGTCAGCATTACTTAACACTGTTTTTTAAGTTTAGCCTGCATTTGTTAACAAAATTATTTTTCTGTTTTTTTTCACACATATAAAATTACTTATTTTAAGCACATAGTCTCTAAAAGAGATCCTGTGCTATTTGGACTATAGGAACTTACTTTGTTGTTCCTTGTGAATTAGCTTTAAACTAAATTAATTACCAGCTAAAACCTATTATTATAACCTAAATAAAAATGAACCTTCCTGGTTAAATAAAGGATAAAAAAAAATATTTTAAGCAAACATACTTTAGGTAGCTATCAGGAAATGACATAGTGCTCTCTTGATTAGTTCCAAACACAACATATATCCACAGCCAAAGAATTGCGTTATGTCAAAAACATCATATTCAGTGTTTATGCCAATTGTTCAGTTCGCAAATAAAAAAAAAAAAAAAAACATGATACGACAAGTAATATACTAGATAAAGAAAGCATTGAAAGCACCTTAACAAATCACTATAGTCTCTAATCTTCAAACTTTGTACTTTTGACCAGGCTAACAAACGTCTTATGTTTCACTGGTTTCACAAAAAAAAAAAAAAAAAGTGCAACAAGCAAGTGAGTGAGTGAAAGGAAAAAAAAGTTCTTCAAGTTAATATAGAAAAAGCAAACCAATGTATATACATATACAGTATATACCAATCCATATATCCATAATATATGGATTTAGTATTATTTGAATGCTGTACGAATAGGATATGTATTGGAAGTATGGTGTAAAAGAATAAGTTATAAGTGGCCTGGACATCAATTCCAGATATAGTGGTTCAGCAGACACATGGAGCATACTGCATGAGGTTTTAGTGTTGTATTGACTGGTCATTGAAGATGAACAGGGCCAAGAAACAATCTATCTCCATCTTACTTCATCTTCTGCCTTTCTTGCTCTCTCAAACAGTAAATCAATGGTAGTCAGCTGGAGTGTTTGATTATAACTGTGATCGGTAGCTTCCTTTGTTTGGCTTTACAGTATCTGTAAATATATGGAAGTGGATGGCCTTCTTTAGCTAAAGAGTTACAGGTTTGGGTCAAATTGTGACTGGCTCGAGAGGACATAAACATTAGATTTTATATGACTGACCGCCTTGGCTTAGTTATTAAAAACACTGTTACTCAACAGGTGATTCCTAAGCTTCAAGGGAACATGACTTTTATGAGAAAGAAAAATTAAAACTTTCTATTTGTCACATCACTCCAGCTACTGTGGGACTAACACTAATTGTAAAGTTAAAAAAACTGTCTAAAAGTAGTTTGTGAAAGTAAGTTGTACAGAAATAGGCATTGGTTTTTAAAATAGATAATACATTCCAACTCTGATTTTTGCCAAATGACTGACTGAATTTATTGCAAAAAAAAAAAAAAAAGGAAAACCTCTGAAACAAAGTACTATCTTTTTCTCTGAAGCAACCTTCATTCTGAAATGTTAATTAGGCACTTTTTTTTCTCCTATGGTTACAAACTGACTCACATTTTTGACCCTTGAATATAAGCAAATAAAAGTCAAAATAGCGTGTCATTTCCCAAAGAATCTCACAACTACGTTGTTAGATTTATTCTTTTCAGTCAGTCATTTGACAGAAAATCTATACAAGTCAATCAAAAAAAAAAAAAATGAGACTGAGTTGTTCAATTGATTTGAACAACTAAAATTTTATATACATAAATGAAGAATTTTACATTTAAAGTTAATGCAAGTTAACAAAATATGTTAGGTTAAGTCCTATTTGACAACATAATAAAACACACCACAGTTAAATTTAAAATTGATGTGTCAATACATTGTCACAGTTTTAAAAAGGAAAAAAAAAAAGCTGTTTAATCTAAAGATCTTAAATCATTCATTCATCTTCCCAACTGCTTGTCACTATCAGGGTCGCGCTGGGTTTGAGAGCCTAAACTAACTTCTCACCTGGCTGATTACAGACGAGAAGCAGGGTACAAACTGAACAGGTCACCTGTCTGTTAATTGCCTAACGTAAAATTGTCAGTGGCCAATCAATGTATCATTCAAGAAACTGAATATTTTACTTAAATGGGAATTATGAAGCTCTGTTATATCCAGGGAGTTGCAGGTTTGTTCCTCTGCCTGGAACTCATTCTGAGGTGCGCCTGAGCATGTCATCAAATCTTTAATTGTTTTAGAAGGTTTGGGACTTGTGTCTCACATGGCAGCTTCCTCAATGAGGTGTGAATGTAAGGTATATTAAAGTGTTTTGAGTGTCTTCGTATTCACCATTCAACTATGGGAAATAAAATCCCAAGAAATGAAGACATTGGTTTTGTTATTGGCTCTGTGAGGGTTTATATAAATGCGAGTTGATTCATGCTTTTTGCTAAGCACTAAGACCTAAACAAACAGAAGGAGGGCAGGTTTGTAGGTCATAGAGAGGAAACCTTTAGCCAATCAAACACCGCCTCATGTCTGAGCTCAATTTATTTCTACTACAGCTACCAGGTCAGGTTTAAACTAATTAAGGAAAGTTGGTGATCCACAAGAAATACAGCCAGCCAATCAGCGAATAGAGATGATGCCATGACGTCAAATGTCAATCTGGGTCTGTAGTTTTTGTAACTTAAACAATCGCTGGCACTTTTAATGCTCTGCTGTCCAGATTTCTTCCCCAATCCATTTGGTGGCATTAAACAAAGAAGTATTAACCTAGAGCAAACAAACCCCAATGGTGTGAGGTTTTCACAGAGTGAAAAAAAACACCTGAGGTAATCAGACCACCTTGTTGATGATAAATTTCTCCCAAGAGTCAACTTTTTGTCTTGGCATGAATCTAACATTGAAGAGTTAGATCTAACTAGCTGTCATTTTTGTGTGCAGCAACTTATGTCTAAGTAGACAAACTCACAAAGCTTCCAGCAATCTGTCCACCTAGGTGACTAAACAGACAAGTCCTCCAGTTTCCTTTCATTCCCAAAAACAAAGCCTGACAACCTTGAGATAACAACTATGTACTGGCGTCTGAGGAGATATTAGGAAAGCGATTAAGTGAGATTGATGATACTTTAATTCTCTGAGAAAAATAATGGCTCCCTCCTGTTGTATAATGTTCAATCTTCATTATGTGGTGGGAAACTGAATAGAGTATTTTTTTTTGGCCAAACGAAGGCCACATTAATAAAGAACATCACTAAGAATAGTTGTTACAGCCTAGCTCAAAGGCAGAAAAAAAATTAATTGTTTCAGTGGTATAAGATGTCCATAAATTTGAGAAAAGCCAACAGACCTGTACTGTTGAGCAGGAATAATTTCCTCAAAATGTTCTTCAATTATCTCGGTTAACATAGTAGAAAGTTGGATAAGTTTCCTGTGAGAGTTGGACTCTGCCAAAGCAGCCCTTTTTCCACTGATTTTGATGTTTTATGAACAGAATTTCTAGGCAATGGAAAGTTTTTGTATCCTCCTAGATGAGCGGGAAGATGTGGCTGAGTGAGGGAAATCTGGGAAGTTGCTCAGGCTAACAACTCGTTCATATGAGTTCATGACAATCTACTTCTTTTCTCAAAAAAGCTCAAACTTATATAGATACAAATGTTATCATTGAAAACCTGGATTGCATTTTAAATGGTCAATTTTCTTTAAAAATGCTATTAAACACTTTGCAGGTGGGTCAAAACTAGTTATATTTTGTTAACAAGAGACTTGAAACTGTAAAACATAAGGAGGTTCAAGCGTTGATTTTTTTTTTCCTTTTGGTATTTGTTGCTTCACAAACTCATAAACTTGCATCACTTTCCAGAGGCATTGTTCTAAAGTCAACCCCTTAAACTGACCTCTCGAAAGCAGAGTTACTAATGTTTTTCCTTTGGGTGATAAAGTCAGTAAGTAACACCGGGCAAAAGATGGGAGCTCTGTTGCTCTCCTCAACACAAGGTCAAGACAGAGGGTCAGCAAAGGAGCAGCACTCCAACAGCTGCACAAGAACACTCAAGAAGGGAGAACGGTCGGTTCTTTCAGTTCACTCTCTACAACACCCTATTGCTCTCAAAGAACCTGGCCTGAACACTAGAACACAGTGTAAACAAACATGCTGCTTTTAGAGACACAGTCTTTAATATCAGCAACTACAGTATATCAATATGTTTTAATTTCACAAGCAATGGAAACTATTTTAGAATTGTAGACTTTTTTGTTTCTAATATTTCCTTTAACAATTTCAAAGGCATTATATGTTATCTTAATACCCTAATGCTTCAAACCTCTAAGTACAACTCTTCCTCTGGCAACTTCCGCTCTTTGATACCATTTGCAGTCTAAAAACTGACACGTTTGTAAATTTAAAAAAAAAATGAAATAAAGCAACAAAAGAAGAGTGATGAGCTCTGCTATCTGGGAGGAGTTTGGAGTAATGCCGTTGCACCTCTGGATCGAGAGAAGCCAGATGGGGTGGTTCAGGCATCTCGTTAGCATGCCTCCCACACTCTTCACTGGTGAGGAATTTCGGGCACGTCCCACCGGGAGGAGACCTGGGGGCAGACCCCGGGCCCGCTGGATAAAACATGTCTCACATCTGGACAGGAACACCATGTTATCCTCCCGGGTAAGCTGGAGGATGCAGCCGGGTTGAGAGAACCCTGGGTTTCTGATCTGAGACTATTGCCCCACAACCCAGCCCTGGATAAGAGGAAAACAATGGAACGGAAAGAATTTTACAAAAAAAAAAAGTCTGGCCGTAAATGTTTAAATACAATTAATCATTTACATTAGAGGGTTTTTATATTCCACCAGTCTGTATTGGTTGCAGAATTTTCTTTCACAATGGGATCATTTTGTAAAAAACAAAACAAATTAAATAGTTCAATTTGAGCTGTTTCTGAACTTTGCATTTTTTTTTGTCCACGCATAGTTTTAGAGTTACCTAATAATCAAGTGTAAATAGATGGACTATCAATAGAACAAACAGCTTATGCAAATTAAACAAAAAACAGTTCCCTGTGTGTCGGGACGTTGTTTGACATTCATTTTGACACGTATGAGCAAGGTAGTTTGCGGTGTGTGTGTTTGTGCATAACTGCACACGTGATCCGTTGACTCCCATTTTGTCAATGAACAATACTCGTTACGATAGAAGCAACAACAACCATAGAGAGAATCCTTCGATGTCTCGGTCTGATGTCTATTTGCACAAAGAAAAAGGTCAGGGAGGCTTCAACTTGGGTGGGAGAGTGGAACAAACAACAGAGATCTGCTGTTTCTATTTACCTAAACACTCTATCAGACACGTTTTTTTTTTTTCAAAGGTTATGTTACATTTACTTAAATTGTCAATTGATTAAAAGCCAAATGTTTAAGCTCTATTGCACATTTTTACTGTTTTGCTCAAAGAATAAAAGGCATTCAATCTTTTTTTAAACAACAAATATTAACTTTCCAATTGTACTTATTTTTTTCTTCTCGTGAGATATTTGATAACTAAATAACATTTAGGAGTAAATTTTTGCTATCAAGTCAGTCAAAGCTCTAAAGCCCACCACATGGTGCTAAACATTGCTTAATCTCACTCATCATCCTGCGTTCAGTGCAGTTTATCAGCAAGACACGAGGGGGATGGCGGGGAGAAAAAGAGCCAAAGGGAAAGAAAGAAAATAGGGAATTAGAGAGGAATGGAGCAGAAGAAGAAGAGGAAGGGAGAGGATGGGGTCAGGGGAGGTAGAAAAAAAGAAATGAATGCAACCCCTGTTTCTTCCCACTGTCTTCAACCAAGCCTGGGTAAACAGGAAGTACAGCTGTGCTTTTTGTCTCAGTCCCTGTGACTCTCTTGTCTTTTACCACCCGCACCTTCTTCCTTTGCCTGTCCAAAAATACACAACAATCTCTTTAGAGAAGTAGTATTTCCTTTAATGATTATTTTGTCTTGTGGATTAAACTATGTGCAAAAAATACATTAAAAACAAACTTCTTGAAGAAAATTGTGTTGCCTTCCCGTCACATGTTAGGGAGTCAGGATAGTTGGCAATCTGGACACGCAATTCCCCATAGAGGGCCCTAATCCCCCTATTTCTTTAAGAGAGAGGGGGAGTAAAGAGGAGGAGAAAGAAGTCATTGTAGCTCGAGACAGTGCAGTAAAAAGAGGAGCGTACAGTACCAAATTGAGGTCGCAGCAAGACAATGGCTGCCCTTCACTGGCTCATTCACACACGGTCTCCACACAGCTCTATCAAACGCCTCTTTCTTTTCTTTTTACCATCCTCTGTACTGTTCTCTCTCTTTCTTTCTCTCACGTCCTCCTTTCTTCTCCTCATCACAGAGGGACAGAGGATAATGAAACCCGGGCTCACCCAGGCTGTTCTGGAGCCCAGCTCTAAGAAGAGCAGCTCTCATTCTTTTCAGGGAGTACCTTCTCAACCTCACCAAACAACATCTTCCACTAACTAACATGTTTGATTTGGAAAAAAAAAAAAAACCTTGTTGTGATCAATGGTCACAATTAACTAAGATAGTAAAAGTTGACTTTTTGATGTGTTGTCTGCTTTTGGGCTTTGTTATGAGTTGGAAGTCATCAAGATCATAGCAAGAAATAAATGGGAGCTCAAATACTGCTTTGGCTGCCTTGCGTTTGTAGACTTTTTTTTTTTTTTTTTAATGTTCACACAGTTTAAGTGCAATTAGTAAATACGTTGGCCTGTGTGCTTTTTTTTAACCTGGATTTACAATTCTTAATAATTTGAATACATTTCATATACAAGATTTAGGACTTTTCTTTAAATTTATCTGTTTAGCTTCTTGATCAGACACACCCAGAAAAGTTATTCTAGAAAGCAAATACAAAACCCTTATTCATTCTATGTAGAGTCTGTGATAAAAAAGGACAATGAACAGTCAATATGTTCCCTCTTCGCCAATAAAAAGATCATGGAATTCACAGTTTTTCACGCAGGGAAACAAGAGGGCAGAAACACCTTCAGGCAACTCGGGTCACAAAGGCTGATGATCCTCAAACATAATTTGGCTTGGCAAACCTAATCGTTCTAAATTGATCAAATACAAAATCTAATGGTGACATTTAAACGGTTTTATTGCGAGACAAGGGGAAGACAGGGATTGACATTGTTATTCAAACCACAGAAAAATGGTTGCCCTCCGATGGCTTAGTCGCCCCTGGGGTTTGAGCGCATGATGATGTTAAGGTGATCATTTCTTTACAGTTGAAAAGGATACTTTGAAGTTTTTGATTGTTAAATGTCCTTTGGTAAAAAGCAAATGCACTTAGAAATAATCGCTAACATTGTGCCGAAGCATGTGTAGTATAAACATATACATTAACAAGTTCTTCCGAATTTACAATCATAAGTTTATCTTAAATAATCAAAGCATTGCTGGTCACAAGTTTTTTTTCTATTACCTGTTGAATTGTTTAAAAATGTTACAAAAGTTCTTGCAAGTTATCAAACACATTTTTGTTTGGGAATCATTTGTAAATGTAATCATCATGCTCCAAACAGTTTTTTTTCCAAACCACTAAGTTAAAGATATTTAATAATGACATTAGTTTCTCACCTCAATGATTATTAATTCATTGATTCATTTGTTTCCACAACCAACCTGTCGAACTGTCCAGATCACTTTCTCAATAGACATCTCTTTTTCTCTGTTTTCTCTCAATTTCTGTACAGGATGCAAAAGAGAAGAAAATCTCATTTAGTCCTTTTTTCATTTCATAATAACACTTGTAGAACTTGAAGAACAAACCTATGAGATGCTCTCTCATCAAGAAAAACATTTAAAAATTATGCAGAAATTTTGAAAAACAAGTTTCTCAAAACTCACAAAAAAGCATTGCCTACTTCATTAAAAAAAAAAAACCTAACAGACATTTGCTTTTAATTATCTACAATCAACCCTTCATGCATAGTATTCAATATCACAAAGCCACTGTGTGACTTTAGGCTAGTTTTAGAACAAGGTTCTCAAATTAGCAGAGGGCTGTTCTTGGTAAGGCTTGGTAAGTTCATTTGTATCTTTTAGTAGCATATACAGTATTTAATGAACCACTATATTGTAAAAATGTGATACTGTCAAAGCTTAGACAAAGTACAGATGTTAAATTAAACTTGAAATCTTTTTTTACATATCAGAATTCATTTGTATAGACTGCAATGTTACTGGTATTTTTTGAGGCTCTATTATTATAGTAACGTTTATTGATTATTTATTGATTAACGTAATTACGTCTCCTGCACGCGTGCAGAGCGGTGAAATGGGTTTTAGCAGGAGGGAAGTATGTGGCCGGAAGTTGGATTCACTGGATTAGATTATTACAAGGGCTATTTACAAAAAAGGAGCAGTTTAAAAAAAAAAAATTTAATCTGAATTGACTTTCTAATCTAACATAACTATGTTGCATTTTTGTGCATCCAGACCACGCTTTCTGTGGAAAATATGATTGAAAAATACGGGATACAGTTAAAACAACAATAATCAACAAATACAGTGTGACTTGGTGCAGTTTGCCTAGGTCTTTTTTTTGCCCACAGACAAGTCAGGATTTATTTTGTATGAGAGACATCTCATGTCCAATCTATCAAGAGTCATTAGCATGTGCGCTTGCATACTTTCTGGACCATAAAAATGTATTCAAGAGGCATTGGGCTGTAAAGGGGGTTGGTGATGTCATGTTTTTGTTGTAAATTTATTCGTCAAAATCCGACACCAAAAACCCCATCAGAAGTGCATGAAAGTTAAATATATTGATATGCTGGGGACTAAAACAATTTAAGAGCAATGTGGGTCAAAGTCTGTTGTCCTTTAATTTATTTAGAATACACAATTAGCTACTGCAATTTTTTTTGAGTGGTCCACACATATTGGGTACCTGAATAAGTTCCTGGATTTACTTCAAGAAAGAAATGAGGCAAACTGTCACTCATTAAGAATTGCTTAATACTGCAGTAAATGTTTCTAATGCAGAATGAGTAAATATTAGCGGTACCAATACTCACTCATAATGCAATGATCTATTTCTGGTGGTTTCGGGGTATGACATCTTTAAATAGTTGGATACAGCAATTTATATGAATTAGATTTCTAGGGTCTTAGTGGCATAAACAATCAAAAGTTGAAAATATTTTTATTCCACGCTCGTTGAATTTCAAACACATTCATTTGCCACTCAATTGAACACCATAGGATTAACTATATTCTAACCCACACAAAGAACATTGTACGGTATTATGAATTAATATTGTGACGTAGGTCTTAGCATCTCAGTTATCATCACAAGAAATGCCCATTTTAAAAATGTCCAAATTCTTCCAGAAATATCATTTTAAATTTATTCATATCTACACAAATACTCTATAACTTGAATACAAGTCTTTGTCTTCTGACACCTAGCCACACGTACTGTTTAAGACAGTTTCCGCTTGCTGAAACGCAACTTCTTTGAGATAGGGATGTCCTGACGAGGTCTGCAACCATCAAGATCTGTGACTTTGCACCTCTGCGCAAGCCCACAATGCTTCCCTCCCTTCCAGATAATCTAACCATCGGGATATGCAACCTGTCATACTTCCATTGGAATTAGCGTTAGGGTTAGTTTTTGGTACTCCAATCTATTGTGATATGCGACCGGTCGCAGATTTTGATGAGGCCGCAGATCTTGATAGAACAGGGGCCGCAAATTATGATTCCGGAGAGTGCAAATGGCCTGCAGGCTGCAAGTTAGTTTTTTTAAAAAACAACTTCTTATCAGGAATAATAAATTAACAATAATGCATTGAGAATGTATCTGCATAGCAGTTTCTAAGAAAACTGTTTTCCTGAAACCATTCGGAGATTAGAGAGGAGGAATGAGAGGAGCGGGTGACAAAAATGTTCTTTCCGAACCAATCCAGGGTGTGGCTTTAATCATGTGAAAAAAAACATAAGCATAACCACAGTTGCTATTCTTTACAATCCCTAAATAATGACTAAATACTATTCTGTTACAGTTATGATATCATCCATTTCAGATTTTAGGGGAATTCTGCAACTAGAAAATACTTACTTTACTAAGCGTCTCACTTTTTCATTCCATTTCTTTCCTTCCTAACATAAAAGCATGAACAAATGTCATGTAAACTGTGAAACAATATGAATACATGAGTGAATCATCTAAGTGACATACAGCAGAAGGTCAGACGTTCCGATAACGTTCCTCCTGTTATTAACTGTTAGTCCAGGGGCTGGTCCATTACTGCAGCACTTGAGAGGACACTTTTACCTAACCGTACACGTTATCCATTGTTGTATTTAACAGACACAAATAAAAACCACCAATTCTCCATGGATGTAAATACCTACCTGATAATTTAACTTTTCTCCTCCTTCCCTCACTTTCTATTTCTTGGTAATTACCAGGGGCTTGAATTAGAGTGACAGCTACTGTGTGATGCCAGCTTGACACAGTGGAATTATGTAAACTCAGTGACCTCCCTGATTAGGGTTAATAACTGCATCATTTGCTTAAAGGAAGGAGGTTTTCTTTGACTCAGGTAGAAAGCTCTGGTCCAGAACTCACTTTCACACCTACACTCACCACCACTACATAAATGGCAAAGGCATTATTGATTAATTTAAATGCATTTTTTCTCCCTGTATGTATTTTGGGGCTGCGCAATATGCAGTACAATACGAATAAATGTTGACATCTGCAATTAGCTGATCGGAAAAATGATGTAATTTTCTTTTATTTTTTGCTTCCTCTCACCCAGTTTACAACTTCTCGCTGACGTTTCTCCCAGACTTTGTCTCGTCATCCACAGCAACTGGCCAACTAATTTGTAAGGGAGTTTGCAGGTGTCGAATCATTTTGGTCACAGCAGGGTTGGAAAGCTGGACCCAGCAATACGGCTAGGGAGTTTGTCGGTGAAAATTACAATATGCATTTAAAAACTGTAAAAATGTAAACAAATAGCAGAAAAAATGTTGTCAGGAGCGATGCCTCACAGTGAAATATGGTTCTAACATTTGGTATTACTAAAAGGCCTATACCAGAAGACCTCAAAGTTCATGAGGGCTCGTACCACATAAACAAATGTCTCAGCACCGTTGGGACTTTTAAAAACCATTAAAAAGATCTTGGAATAAAGAAATTCCTTTCAGTGACACGAAGGGCCTTTTATCAACTCAGTGAGAAGCATCACAACTAAAAATTTAAAGCAATGACATAAGTTAAGACTGATTAAATTGTTCTGTTCCATTGTCTTCTGCTTTTGTGAAGCCAGGTCTCAGGGGCAACAACCTCAGATGGGAAACCAAGGCTTAAAGTTGAGCCACCACCTATCGTGGTGGAGGAGTTTATGTATTTGCGTGGCCCAATGATTCTAGGTGTTATGTTGTCCAGGGCTTAGTGCTACTGGTAGGGTCACCCAACTTAAACAAGTCCTAGGTTAGGGACCAAACAAAGTGCGGCTCAAAAAGCTCAAATAAAGAAAACAACAATGGTCAAGTTTCTCTTGCCCAGAAGAGGGTCAGTGGGGACCCAGCACTGAGCCAGGCAAAAGGGTGAGGCACGAGAGCGAGCGCCTGATTGCCGGGCTTTTACCCAGACGGCCCGGCAAACCTCAACCCAAACAGGGGACATGGGCAGTCCTTCCAATGGACTTGCCACCAGCAGGAAGGGCCATAGGGGTTGGGTGAAGGAAGAGATGGACGGCAGCCAACGATAGGGAAACTGGTGGTCAGACCCTCTGCTGGATAGGCTGTATCTAACTGAGTTGTAAAAATACAGAATGCTTGACAATCATCATAAATTAAATATCACAATATGATTAATCAGATGTTTTAAATGGGTCCAATTAGTATTCATGGAAACAGTAACAAGTAAGAGAAGAAAACACATGGTTTTCAGATGATAAAATCCCTAATATTTTAGCCAAATGCTGCTTGAGAAAAACAGATTTCTCAAAACCATGAGCATAGTAAGGGTGAGGTAGGTTGAGGAGCTAATGTGTATTGCTCAATTTAGCCATATATTCTTTTCTATCAGCTCAAAAGTTCAACACCTTCATGTCACTGCAGCTACGAGTTAAATTCTTATAGTTATATTTTTTTTCGTAGAAGGTAATTTATTTAATGTGCCAAAGTAGACTTTCAGCGTTTAAAATTGTGGGTTCTCTGGTAATCTTCATCAGCTTGATTTTTAAATATAAATTAATTTTCTTACTCGAAGTGTGGGTAATACAAACAGCTGAATGCACAGAAGCATTTTGTGGGCCACAAAGATGAATACTGAGAAACACCACAGTGTAAATCTGTAACAGACTACAGTCACGCTACAAAGTGGACACTTCACTCAGTGACACCTTCAAATGCACACAGTCACACACTTTGTCCTGTTTTACCATGTATAATTCAGTAGGTGGTTGGGTGGGCAGATGCCATGTCCCCTGGGGGTCCCATCATGCATTTGCTTGGGATGAAAGATTAAACAGCACAGGACAAAACGGAATATGCTCAGCAATTAATCTGAAAGGGTTTTTGAAAGAATACACATGTATGCTTGGATGCGTATAGCGAAATACACTGATCATCACATCTATTTTAAAATAGTTACTCAACCTGTTTTAAACTTCATTTGAATGACAGTAAACGACAACACTGCACCTATATTTTAAACACTGTGAGAAATGGAGTTAGTAGAACATCATTTCCAAACTCTTTATGCGAACAAAAGCACACAGAAGGATGGATGGAAATACTGTAGTAGTTCTCCTTTTAAGGAAGCGAAACTCAGTATAGCATGTAGCGGTGAGTTAGAGAGTAGCTGTTAGGATTACTTGCAAGCAGACTTAGTTGCTATCTACACAGCCACTAAAACATTGCTGCAATATATCAATAATATGTTGATGGGACAGTGAAGAGGTTAGTTGTATGAGTGAGCTTCTGGGTTGAGTGTGTGAATCTGTGCCAGTGCTTGATGGCGTGAGGAAGCAGCAGCCCTGCAAGTGTGAGCATATGCTGGTACTTTAAATATGTGTGTGACTGTAATTGAGACAGTTTAAGAAGACCTGGATTGGGGCCAGTCTGCTATAGGCTGTGAATATTAATGTGTTGTAACCTTGACATAGGAAGAGTTGCTAACATTGAAGGGGAGCCTCCTCTGATGACATCTGACAAGAAGACAGAGAAACTTCATATTAAAGACCAAGACGTGAATTCTCACCTCCACTTCATTACTCTTTCTTTAGAATACAATTCCAACCTGCAACATTTTTCTGTAATTGGCTCTCTTTTTCTTAAATCTGCTTTGCCATGTCCACCATCCGCACTTTAATTCTCATATCCCACCATCTGTGTCCTTGACTGATGTATGCTTTTCTACTCTAAATCCTCACGTCATACCAATCTGCAGTTTTACTTTTTCTCATCATTTCTTCTATTTCACCACTCCCTTAATCTGACCTTCTCTCATAAAGTTCCTTTCTCTTGATTTATTTTAACTTGGTTTTTTTTGCAGCTATGCTTTCTCTTTAATCATGATTCCTTTTTTTTCCACTGAGCTCTCATCTGCACACATGCACAACTTCTTACACTCCTAACTTTGTTAAAAGCAGCAACCTAACAGAGTGAGCACACCAAAGTGTCAATCAGGTGATGATTCAAATTGGAAAAAAAGTAAAAAATATATATGTCTCTAAGTAGCCTCAAGCCAGCCATTAGTTGTTGAGCGAGTTGTTATAAGAGTAATGATAGCACAAGTCTCCATTTGGGAAATTTACACATTTTCCCATACACTGTATGTCTTTTCACATATTCACTGTTGTCTTTATAACTCTTCATCTTTTTTTAAATCTCAAAAACTTTACCCCTGCACCACACTTGAACCTTTGTTGAACATTCTGCCCCATCTTGCGCTCTTATGTCTTTGCCCTTTTATTTTATTTTTTTTGTATACCCATCAAACTCTTCATCCCTGATTTGTGAAATAGGTTACACCACTAAACAAGCTTTCTACTATTTTGATGTTATTTTATTCGTTCTCTTCTTCGTTTTCCTCCAAACCACTACCCCCACCTTCTTTCAGCTCACTGCCAGGCTACCACAGCCCAAACTGTTCAGCTGCAACTGTTCCAAGCCCAATAATTACAGCTTGTCAGAAAGAATTAATTTTCTCATTTCTCATAAAGACGTGTAAAAAATTACCATGTTATTATAACACTGCCACTCTCTTGAGGCCCCAACAAAAACCAAATTTAATTTTGGAAATTCTTCCCTCGCACATTAAATTAAACACATAAATAAGAGTTTAGGAATTGGGGGAGAGATTGTCGGGTGCGGGAGCATATGTTTGTTACACCAGCCCCAGCTCTGGGTAATGGCTGTCGTAATGTTTTGATGGGCCCGGCGATTGGTAAGCACCAATACATTTGCATGATCACCATCGCGGCAACCAAGCGAGCTGCCAATTAGCTCTCACACAGCTCTGGACAGTACCGGGAGAGAGAGGACAGGGGATCTGTTTGGCAAAAGAAATGCACAGCAAGATATGGAGCACAGCTAATTAACAACCACGTATGGAGAAAAGCATATTTACAGAAGGGAGATCCTCGAAGGGATGTGTGGCTTTTCATGAAGGAGGATTTATATTGAGGAAACATTTATGAGCTTAAGTAGAACAGGGCTTTTGGTTTAGTGTTTCAAATCCTAGAAATATGGCAATAGAGCATGCACGCCTGCACAATGAGACAACTATATTTTATGTGACAATTAAATACCACTTTTGTCTTCGTTTCATTTGTGGTAAACGTAAAAAAGTGCTAGTCCTGGCACAAACCAATAGCAACTGGTAAATATAGAGCAATATGATCATGCCTAAAGTACATTATTTTAAATGTTTTGCACTTTGAGTTAGCCGCAAAATTTAAACTATTTCAAGTTTCATAATAGATAACTATCAATTTATCCATGAAAAAATTGCCCATTTTTAAAGTAATCACCTAAATTAATAGATCTTGAATGTGTGACTACACAGCAAGACTTCAATTAATAGAATAACTCAAACCACCACAGTGTCTTCCTGGCATGCTGTCACTAGTGCACCTAACGTGAGAAAGTGTGATTTTTAACAGGCTACTTGTGATCTCTAATTAAATACAATAAGTTGAAGAAAACTAATGGCAACTAGCACAAGCAGAAAACTTGTTAAACCTCCTACATACATAAAATGGTATGCGGTTTTTACATTATAGAAATATGAGGTATGCAGCTATCTGGTTTATTTTGCAATCATGACATGTCAAATTTTTTATATAAATTATAAGTCTGCTGCAAATTTCAGCAAAATTTGGCATTATGGCTATTCTATAGAAGTTAAGGAGCCCATCTTGTGCTTAATCAACTTTTCAGAGCTTTTAACCTTATTTTAGAGCTAAGATTTTTTTGAGAACAAACAAATGTTTTGGTTTTACTTCCATTCGAGCTGAGGGTCATTCACACACTGTATATAAGGATGTTAGGAGGGAATGGAATTCAAATGTAACAAAGTGGGATGAAACTGATTTTCAATGCCAACTCCTCTAGCTCTGACGGGGAACTCCTGATGACACAAACTTCTTCAAACACAAACGAATGAGGTGTCCTCTCCAACTCTCTGGCACAGTAAAGACAGGGACTTTCCCTGCCTCCAGCTCTGTATAGACGCACAGTCACACACACAGATATGCTCTCAGGGCCATAGACATCTAAAGGTCACCCCTGCTTGTAACACACAGTCAGCAGAGTCACGGCGGATCTGACAAGGCCACGGCAAACACTTGTGCACCCGGATACTTGCACAGAAACACAAGCGGATCATGCTCAGTGAAACCAGTGCCAGCTAACTCTCAGCAAGGCAGCAATGGGGTTGCAATCTGTGATCATGACACCGGCTTGACAGAGTGTCTAGACCTCTTCGTACACAAATAGACGCAGGCACAAACACACACAAAGACAAAGCAGACAGTATCACGCCATTCCGTGGTCATTTGTCTCCCATCTGGTCTCGTTCTCACTGTCCTTTACTAACTCCAGGCCTTTGTGCTCTAACAGTATTATCTGCTGCTTTTTGTCACCCTTTGCTAATTTGTCACTGATGTGCCAACGGAAATACAACAGCTATATCATTTCCAATAAAGTTTTAGATTGACTGTCAAAGTTTTTTTTACATAGGGACATGTAATAGAAGAACTTGGAAAGACACAAAAATATCCAAGTACAAATCCTCTTCTATTCTGCAGACATTTTTATATGTACGGCCACATTAATCCTGTGATATAAGATTCAAGTAATTCTTCTAATTAAACTAATCAAACTAATGGTGATACACTCTGTAGCTGCGTGTTTGGTCTTTCTTAACTAGTTAATCTGAGTCATGTGTGCATAAGTTCTGACTTTTGTAAATGTTTGATAATAACTGTCAAAAAAAAAAAAAAGATGTCAGCTTCACTCGTGATTAGATTTTTTTTTTTTTTTTTTTAAAACTCCTCAACTTAATGGTGAGCAGTGCTTGATGGACGTTTATTGTTCTGTAAATCTTTTTAATTATCAATGTGTTACTAAATAGTTTTTAGCTGCCGTGTAAAAAAATAAAAGCTTTTTGGTGCCTATTTGTTACATATAAAATACATAAAGTTGTTAGGTGTCATTTGTAGCTTTAAAATGAAAAATAATAGTATTATGTTATCGCCTTACCAGTTGACGAATTTGATGACCAACCAGAAAGTAAAAATGTTCAGAATGCTTTGTCCACTGGTCTCTGTCAGTCCTGGACAAAATCAAATAAAACACAAAGGAGGTGTCAGATTTGTGTCAACCAAATATGTACAAAGATTTTTGTGGAATTAGTTTTTAATACCTTCAGGCAGGAAACACAAAAACCCGAATGAAAAGGAGTCATTTGAAAAGAAAAATTGGATAACTTTTCAAATTCCAGAACAATTACATTTTTTCTGAACTATCTCCAGTGACCAGAATTTTGATTTTTAGTTCATATGAAAACTTCATTTTTCTCCATTTTTCATTTTTTGCTGAGAAGAATTAAAGAAAAAGAAGTTTGAAAAGACAAACTTTTTTTTCTACCTTTCCTCGCCCTGACCATTCCCCTTTTACTTCTTAGATTCCTGCCTCCCTCTTCACACCAGAATTCTCTTAACTATAAATATCAACGAGAGAGTCTATAGAGGAGCATACACACATACTATTAACACATACACACTAGTCTAAACCAATGAGCACAGTGGCGTATTGTACCAGCGGAGCCAATACACACTTCAATAGCCATTACTCCCCATGGAAACAAGCGAGTGTTCACACACACATGTGATGTTGACGATGTAACCGCACACTGGCTGTCTTAGACAATAAGCTATTTCAGGGCCAAATCGCTGACAAAAATCCATTTTTCCACCCCACTAAAAAAGATCAGAAATGAGGGAGAGAGAAAGAGCAGGGTAGAGAGAAAAGCTTAAATCAAATAAACGGTGGCATACATCTTTCTTAAGCTGGATTTATCTCTGTATTTTGTCATCATCCTAATTTATTCTCCAACCTGCAAACAATTACTGCCTTTTCAAAACTCATATCGCTAGCTTGTTGTTGTTCTCAGAGATTGCGTGGTATCTGCAGATGAATGAGTGGGAGACTTGCATAAGGTGGAAAATCTCCTGGTGTACTTCTGTAGATTATCCACTTGATACCAATTCATTTTCTCCTTCTCTTATCGCAGTTTTGTAAAGGGAGGCAATGTAGGACAAACATGCAAATGCGCACACGTACAGATCTGCATGCACGTACCCACAGTAGTGTAGGGGAGTGTAGAGGATGGGAGTGGGCCCATCATCTTTAGTTGTGATTATAACACTTGGCAAGCTCTTCTCTGCTTGTTTGCCTGCCTATTGCCTTACAAATGGATTAGTAAGCCGTGTTCCATTTGTGTGTGTAGCTTCTCCAAGATTTAGGCTGACTTACAAATAACACCAATCAGATTTGGGAACAGCCGTTGTGTAGTCTTTTCTCAGTGAATCTTGAGGGATATGATTAAGAAACAACACTGAAAAACCTTTGGACTGTACTTCAGCGTACTGATTTGACATGTCTTGTAATAAGAAATTCTGTCTTAAACTTTGGAAACTGGTCACTGACTAATCCATGCAGGACTTGTTTGCTTATTCCCTGACTTAGAAGGAAACAAATGAGTGTACAGCAATGAGAGATATTCCCTGATAGAAAAATAAGCAGAGTTTTCAAAAATCATAATCTTGCATGCTGGACATTTTTTGTAAAACACTATAAATAGTTTAATGGTGAGCTTAAGTTTTCTTTAACGACGGCATTACTACCCATGAAAATATCAAATGTTATCTGAAAAGAAATTGAAAAAGAAAATTTGTACAGTGAAAAAAGACTTGGTTGAACGAAATATGATAAAAAAAAATACAGGGACTGTTTGTGATGCAAAAGATCGTATATAGAAAACTTAGATTTCTGCAAACCCATTGGCATTTAATCTGTAAAATAAAGATAACCTGATATTTGAATAGCCTGATGGTGAGTGTCTTCAGAATAGTTTTGTAGTCTGTCTTCTCCAAGGACCCTAGACGTGCACTCAGTGGGATCTGAACCTGCAAACTTCCGGTTGACTTCTGGTACGCGGCGAACGCTCTAACCACTGAGCCACCGTGCTGTACAGTTTTTAATCAGTTTGTCGTGGCAAGTGCAGTCCTCTTTGTGGTTGTCTGCTGGGGAGGCAGTTTGACTGCATGGGAGAGTGGTCACCTGCACAGACTGATTGAGAAATGTGCAGCTGTGTTGCGGAGGAATGTTGACTCTTTGGGAGCTGTTCTAGACAGGAGGATGAGGGCTCTTATACAGGGCATCCTGAAAAATTTCTGTCACCCTCTGTATGATGTGGTCACAACCCAGAGAAGTAACAGAAGTAACAGGTTCCTCTCATGGTGCTGCTGGACTGCGTGCTTCAAAAGATCATTTATTCCTTCTGCCTTCAGGAGAAAGAATAAATGTAACTGATTCCTAATGAGTATTTATTGCACTTTTATTATTGTATCTTGTTTTATTTTTTATATGTATGCACATGGCTTGTGGGATTTGTTGCTGCTTGACACCAGAATTTCTCTTATAGTAGATTATTAAAGTTTTTATCTATCTATCTATTCATCCATCCATCCATCCATCCATCCATCTACAAAATCTTATCATTTTATTTGCTACAGGCAAATGTCCAATGAGAAAGTTTTTTCTGTTAGCTTCTTTATTGTAACCATAGCAACCTCTTGTTCTTCTCCTCTGTCTCTTCTTCATGTGTGCTACCATCCTCGAAACACCTAAGCCTGTGGCTCATATTTAGACATATTTTGAGGGACTTCTCCACATAGGCCAGTGATTCAAGCCACGTCCCACTCTGTGACTCGAAGTCCCACCCATCTCGCTGTGAGGCCACTATGCCAACCCCTGTGCCAGCGTGCAGCCCAATTCCATGACTTTACTAAGCAACTCCCTAGCTTCACTGGACATATTAAAACAGTCATGTTCAAACAGCCATATTCAGGGTTTTTTTTGGAGCACACTGTAGCATTGTGTGTGATTGGTTGTCACTATGAGTTTGAGAAAAAGAAAGTTTGATTTCCAACTTCTGCATTTTACACACCTGTCGGACCATTGACTTTACATTGAAACTGAATGCTTTTGATGCCGAACTTGGTTGAATGCAAATACCCCATAAGGGAAAATTACAGGCATGTGAGAAAATTAGGACACCCCATTAAATAATCAGCTCTTTATTTAGAAATGATTCACATACCAATATTCAGTCACGTTTAAATGTATTTTTCAAAAAGAAAGTGATTTGATTGCAATTTAACAACAAAAATGAACATTGTTTGACAAATCCAAAAAAAGAAAAAAAATAAAGTATGTATTTTAATGGAGGAAAAAGTTAGGACACCCTACCCCCTAATAGCTAGTGTTGCCCCCTTTGGCTGATATAACTTCAACGAGACGCATTTTGCAGCCTTTTACCAGTCTCTGACATCGATCAGGAGAAAGTTTGGCCCACTCCTCAATGCAGAATTCTTTTAGCTGTGAGATGTTTGAGGGGTGTCTTGCATGTACAGCCCGTTTCAAGTCACCCCACAGCATTTCGATGAGATTAAGATCAGGGCTTTGACTTGGACATTCCAGGACTCTCCACTTCTTCTTTTTTAGCCAGTCCTTGGTGGATTTGCTGGTATGCTTTGGGTCGTTGTCTTGTTGCAGTATCCAGTTACGCTTCAGCTTTAATTTTTTGACAGATGGTTTCACATTTTCTTCAAGCACCCTTCAAGCAGTAGAATTCATGGTAGATTCTATGATGGTGAGCTGGCCAGGTCCTGCTGCAGTAAAGCAACCACAAACCATGACACTGCCCCCTCCATGCTTTACAGTTGGTATGAGGTTCTTTTCTTGGAAGGCTGTATTTGGTTTACGCCAAACATGTCTTCTGTTCTGGTGTCCAAATAATTCAATTTTAGACTCATCTGTCCAAAGAACCTTATTCCAGAAGTCATGGTCTTTGTCTATGTTCTTTCTGGCAAACTTCAGTCCGGCCTTGATGTTTTGTTTAGAGAGCAAAGGTTTCTTCCTTGCACACCTCCCATGCAAGTCACACTTGAGCAGTCTCTTTCTGATCATAGAGTCATGCACTTTCACATCGACAGTTGCCAGAACCTGCTGTAATTCCCTTGATGACACTTTAGGATTTTTCAGGACCTCTTTGAGCATCTTGCATTCTGCTCTGGGGGTAAACTTGCCCGGACGGCCAGATCTTGGCATGGTGGCAGTTGTTTTAAATGTCCACCACTTGTAAATAATTTTGCGAATGGTGGAATGGCTGATGTTAAATTCTTTTGAAATCTTTTTAAATCCTTTACCAGACTCGTAAGCGGCCACAATCTTCTTTCTGAGGGCATCAGGAAGCTCTTTAGACCTCACCATGGTGCTCACCTCAACATCTCAACTGTCAGGGCCACACCAAACTAAATCTGAGGTTTAAATAGGGCAAGGCTCCATTCAAATGCTGGGTAACGATGTACTAATCATGTGCACTGGACGTGATGTACCTGTTTGGGATTTTCAACATTTTAAGAGGGATAATATAGGGGGTGTCCTAATTTATTCCTCACCAGAAATTGAATTATTTTTTAATTAAATTTTACAGAAAGTTTTAAAAAGGCTTTTCTTATTTTTTATTGTTTAGTTATATTACTTGGATCCCTGAGTTTAATTAAAATTGACATTAACTACCCATATGTCCAAATATATTGTAAAATACACAGGATTTCACAGGATGTCCTAATTTTTTCACATGCCTGTAAGTTGTTTCTCATCAAATTTCCCCTTTATGGTCTTAGTTCTGTTGTTCTCTTTGAGATTAAAGTCAAGACAATTTCCTCTTCCTTCTATTTTCTTCCTTCCTTCCTCCTTCCTCCCTTCTCCCTCTCTCCTTCCTCCTTTCTCTTCCTTCTATTTTAATATATATATGTATATTTTTTTTCCTTCTTGTATATATACTGTCTATTTCTTTCTTGTTGCTGCTGTAACGCACAAATTTCCCAAGTGTGGGATCAATAAAGTAGATCTAATCTAATCTCTTGCATTCTGGACAAACCGTTTTTAAGGGACATGTTTTTAATTTGAACCGAACATGTGCTTTGTGGATCTGAAGAAGGCATTCAACCGTGTTCCTCCTCCTATACAGGGTACTCTGGTAGTGGGGGTTATTTTCTTTAGTAAATATGCAAATAATCTACTGTACTGTTACACAGTTTTAGGCTTCTGTTTCCATTCTTAGAAGTTAGCCAAGAAAATCTGTTAGATAATCTATTTCTTCATCACATAATATTTTTTATCTGACTCTGAAATCAAATTTCAGAGCATCCTAAACAGATGATTACACATCTCATCCCTCATAAAAGCTCAAACCCCAAAAGTACATTAGCAGATTGATCAGAACTTTGTTTGCTGGCTGACAATGAAATTATCAATAACTTTTTATTACATTTGCTTACATACAAAGAAGTTATTGTTTTACTGATAAACTATCTGGATTTCAACGAGAGGGAAAGTCAATTCCTAAAAAGGCAATAATTAAGATGGCTAGGTTTCAGAAGAAATGGCCTTTTTTTCAAAAGAAAAAAAAGAAGCTTCACTTAAAACAAAACTTATCATTTTATGTGTCTAATGCAGTTACACATAATTAGAACGTTTTATTTTTCTTATTTCAGCATCTAATTAGAGAATTTTTTAATTTTTTTTGTGATTTTACGATTTAAATCAGCTTAGACCTTTGCTGTGACTAGGTCTAAACTAGCCCAGCGTGTTTGTTGTGTTTGTTCAGAACACAAAGTACCTTTAAAGACACTTACCTTTAAAGATTTATTTGGCTTTGATGTGCTTTGCCTCAGCCCCAAAGGATAAAACAGCCATTAAAAAGGTTTTAAAAATGAATAGTAGAATTTTTATGCTGGTAACATTTTGTTTGGTTTTATTGAAGTACATTTCTAATGACTTTTTATTGACAACTATTTGTGAAGATATTCAGTATATACATTTTAGATATTAAATGAAAATACTGTGACAATTGTGATTGTAGTCTGAGATGAGTGTTTTAAGTAATTTACCATGGAATAACCCCTTTTGGAACAAAATCTCCTCACATTTTCAAAACACCATATAAATGAGAGTACCAACTTAAGAGGATAAGAACAAGGTGTTTTTGGTAGTATGTGCGAAAAGTAAGTGTACACATTTGTGCTTCAGCTGACCCCCAAGTACAGTTAGTGTGAATACAGCTCAAAGCTGAGCTTCCATTAAGGCCCTTTCAGCACAATGGCTTTTTCTCTCAGAGACTATGTCTGATGGAAATCTGCTTTTGTTGCCTCAGTTCAATGTCTCTGTTATCTCCTGATGGAAGGAGAGAGAAAAGATGGTCTGAATAGGCCTCTACAGTTTTATGTTCCACACTGTTCAGACACACACTCAGTCTTTGCTCCTCCACAATGAAATCAATGCTCTCAGTTTTCCTCTCTGTGCGCAGCATCTCACGCCGCCAAAGGCTTGTTGTGTTCAAACACCACATCGTGTTCTGCAACTTCTGCTATTGATGCTAACACACTGATGTATTTGTATCCAGTCCACGGTGTTAATTCACATAATCAAGTCAGAATAATGGAGCATAAACTTTATAGAACTTTTAGATGTTTGTTGTAAGATAGAAACATTACTGATCAGATTATGCTCAAAATAAAGCCTTTTGTAAGTCCAATAGCAAATTTCAACTTCTGAAAGATAATATCAACAAATGTCATTTGCTTTGAAAATTAGATTTTTTTTTATAACAGAATAAACTCCTGTTTTTTTGTGTGATTCAGAATTGTATAAGAAAGGTCAGCAAGGAACTTTTGTGTAGCAACTGTTGGTGTTTTATTGTTATTACATTTGAAATCCCCAGGTCACAACCTTCAAAAATATGTGCAACTTATGTCACTGTAATATCAAAATGTAAATCCAATAGAAATAGATTTTAAATTGTGTGGACATACAGAATCATTGCAAAGACTTAAACAAGTCACATTTTCTCATTTTGGGCAAAAAGAATATGTGTGCCTTATTGGAGTGATGGTGCTTTCATGTCATACAAACTAACGTCCTGTGGGTGAAAACAAAACTTGTGAATAGCACACAACATTGTTCTGTGTACAGCAATAATTTTGTGTGGATTTTATTTTTTGGTTTAAAAGATAAAGAGTGCTCTAACAAATGGAAGAAAGAATCGCAGCTGTAGTGAGCATAACAAGCCAGGTCCTTGATGATAAGAATTGATTTTTTGGACGTCATTTCATACAATGTATCAAAGTCTAAAATCTGTAAACAATTTAGATGTGTAGGTATCCTTTTTATGTAATAATTTTTTTTTTTCAAACTTTCACCATCTTTTTTGTGCCAGAAAATCATCTAGGTATGAAAGCAAATTTAGTCTCAATATCTTCTAAGGAAGGATTTATTTCAAAACTGTTGTATATTGTCTACTATTGCCATTTCTTTTGTTCACTAGATTTTGGTACTGCTATACTTTTTCAAACTGGCACGTATTGTGCCTATAAACTATAGAATACTAGCCTACTAGTTGTAGGAGAGAAAGAGGTTTTGCTTTTCTGTTGACCACCAAAAGAGGAAACTCTACCTGCTGTGTTGAGGCCTTTCTACAAGAAAGTGTTGCATGATAACTGAGTGTGAAACTTTCGTTTAGTCTTCTGAACCACTTATTCTGGGCCTATTTCTAAGGTGGTTGCCAGACCCTATCCCGGCTGATTTGGCAAGAGGCAGGACACACCATTAACAGGCCGTCAGTCTGTTGCAGGGCCACACACATCCACACACTCATCCCTAGGGCATATTTCATGGTCTTCGTGTAGTCCCAGGGAAGGCTGGAATCCCAGTGGGATTCGAACCAGGTTCTCCTAGTCAAAAGATGGAAACTCTACTACTGAGCCAATGCCTCCTGGGACTGCCAATTTCATAGTAGCCAATCAACCTAACACATGTTTTTGGAGAGTGGGAGGAAAAAGACCCACGCATACACAGCGAGAACATGCAAGGCGAGTGATTCAAGCCTTACCCCCATCCCAGGACTTGAACCCAACTTTCTTGCTGTGCGGTCACTGTACTGAGCACTGCGCCACTGTGCAGCCCGAGTGTGAAACAACTAATGGAATGAAGAACATATTTGTTTACTTTTTCTATTATCATTATAGCACTGCCCTGGTTTCATGTCCTTCATCAAAGCGCACACTTGCGGTAATTAACGCTGTTTTTAAAACAGCTACCTCCCCTTTATTAAAGAAAAACTAAATGTGGGAAAGCATAAACTGCTAAGTCCTCTTCAGGGCTTTGTTGTTTTTCTTTGTGGGTTTTTACCATAAATTCATACATAGACATGATCCTGTAATCACTTGATCAATTTGATTGACAAAAAATTTTCTCCTACTGCTGCATTTTCAAACAGACTGTTCTAAAAAAATGCATTTGAGATAAAATTACATTATCTCAAAATATTATTTCCGTTATTTTTTTGGTGGTCTCTTGATTCACCACTGTGGATTGTTGCAGGTCATCCTGAACCACTTCAGATATCTGCTAGCCTGTTGTTTGAGACAAATGATTTTCATCAACGAATATAGATTTCTTCCATTGACTTTCCAGGAAGTATCTTATCAGTTTGAACTTCATGACAGTAAAATAAAGATTTCAAGCTTAAGTTGTGGCTTTTAGAACTTTTCATTTGCTTGACTGAAGCATTTTTCATCCTAAATGGCTTTCTTGTCTTCCATGTTGTAAAAAGGATATTGAAAACAATCAGACTTTTTTAGAAATAAATTAAATAAAACAATGGCTCATTGATTAACTGAAGTCATGTGAAGACTGAACATTAAGCCCAAGTCACTCTGATTAGTTCTTTACTTTCTTTGGATAAATAAGTTTAAAAGACTCTGATTTTAAACTTATTCCAGCACTTTTTTTTTTGGTTAAAAACGTATTGGAATGCATGTTTTTTACACTCAAGTATACACTTTTCGGAATTGTGATGTTATATGGAGTCAATTTTAGCAAAAAAGATTGACAAGACAGAATTCTGTCGACTATATTTGTATTGGCTCGACTTGATTACCTTGTATAAACGTATTTTTCTGCTTAATTCTAACCACCTGCGTACAATCTACAGACACTGTCACACACAACTAATAAAGCTCAGGAAGCTGGGCATACACACACACATTAGCAATAGTGCGCACAAGATCTCATAGAGGGTAGTAAGAGGAACATGAAGAGACTTGCAAAGAAAATAAGTCACCACACAGACTGTGACCTCTGCAGCTGCATGACTAAAAGCATCTGACTGAACAAAATCTGAGTCAATTGATTGAATTACAAACAGGATACAATGGAAACAGATAAGCAGGTTAGGCCTGTATTCTGTTATTGCTATTGTGTCGGCCTGTAAATAAGTGGAGTCCAAGAAACTATTTAGGAGAATATAGGCATCATATATTTTTCAAACCTTGTAGGTATTTGGGTTTTTAAAAAAAAAAAAAAAACATACCAAGAGACAATACATTTATCAAATAATAATGCTCCCAATCATTTATCCACTTTGATAAGATATCGCCAATAGTTCGCTGTAATATTTTTAAAGCGAGAAAATGACATGACTGGATTTGTTGTGCACGTGCCGTATATTAACAAAACTTTCAATGAAAGAAAATCACAGTGGTAGTTTTGTAACAGTTTAGTAATAGATTTGTCTTCTACAACAGAATAATCTAAAGACATCACATACGACAAAATGAATGAACACAGCCATTGTGACTGAGCTTCATATTCAATGTTTGTTTTTTTTTCTCTTGTCTAAGTTTGAAATGTAAAAAAATCTAATATAAGACAATGGAAGTTGAGAATAAAAATAACTCAAATTTCATCAAGTAATGAAAAAACAAGCCTTTTAATTGTAATTTATTGCCTTGAAACTAAGTTAAATAGGACATAAAGGTTAGGTACCTGAGGATGTACAATTAAAGTTACTGGGGGAGTTAAATGCACGCAAATGTGCAGTAAATGGCAGTTACTTTACTGCTGTGTCTGAGGATTTCTCTGGGAGTGACCAATATGAACAGGATCAGAAATGAGTATATCAGAGAAACAGCACATGTTAGAGATCTCAACCTAACCTTACAGACTAGGAAGACCAAAGAGGAGGTTCATGGATACAGTGAAGGAAGACATGAAGATAGTTGGCGTGACGGAAGAGGATTCAGCAGATAGGGTTAGATGCAAGAAACTGACTTGCTGTGGCGACCCCTGAAGGGAAATGCCAAAACGAGAAGAAGAAGATTTTACTGGTGCTTTTATTTAGAGCTAAGCTTGGTAAAGTCATGTTAAAACTTTTAAAAACCATTTTAAAAGTTTGAAATGTGAAAACTAATCATCTCTATGATTAATATTAATCATTTCTGCATCGGTTCATTGTGGTAAAGAAAGAGCTGAGCCGAAACGTAAAGCTCTTGATTTACGCTGATCTATGTGACCGACAGAACAAGATCCCAGATACAAGCGGCCAAAATGAGCTTCCTCCACACGAGTGAGGAGCTCTGCCATCCGGGGGGAGCTTGGCGTAGAGCCGTTGCTCCTCCGGGTCAAGAGAAGCCAGATGGGGTGGTTTGGGCATCTGGTTAGGATGTCTTTAAACACCTTGCTCGCTAGGTATTTTGGGCACCCAACTGGGAAGAAACACAAAGGCAGACCCTGGAGAGAATATGTCTCACATCTGGACAGAGAACGCTTCGGAATTCTCCCGGGTGAGCTAAGGGGTATGCAACCGGTGTGAGAGAAGCCTGGTCTTCGCTTCTGAGGCTGTTCCCCTACCGGCCTGGCCCCGGATAAATGCAAGACAACAGAACTAGATAATTTCTACCTGATCATTTTGCATGAAAATTTTACACTCTTAAGCAATAAAGAATACTCGATTTGCCTTTTGTTATTGCCTCTCGTCCTCAAATCCATACAGACAAATAACTAATGCATTTTATTTATCTCTTTATCCAATTCAAATGAACTATGGCCATAAGGCTACATACTATAAATGAAATCTACTTCATTATATATTGTCGAGAAATCAATGCCCAGTAGGACATTGTGGGACAATTGAGATTAACAATGGACTATTGAAGCTGAAAAATGTCATCCTGAACTGCAACTTAGAGAAACAACTGTGCTTGGCAAATATCCATCAGAGGCATCTGGGTGCAGCATTGTTGTAAAGACAAGGACACATCACAGTGCCTTGACCCTTTCTTAGCACTGGCCAATGGCTATTCAAATCAGTGGCTCTTGTTTGAAAGACAGCATTACTACCTTTCTTTTGACAACTCTAAACCAATCCCAGTAATTAGTACTTTATAAACAAAGAGAAATGAGATATTTTATGTGTAGTCTTTTTGAGTCAGAATGGATAGGATGCATTTCTAATGGATCTGAATAGAAACATCAGGTATAAAGAACTGAGACCTTGTTCAGACCTTCAAGCAAACACAAACATTTTACAGAAGGTAAATTATTTGATAAACATCATGCTGCCATTGTGCCCACCTCTCTAGGACACTCAAAACAAACGCCTGAATTTCTGTTTGGTACTCTGCATGATGTAATTCACGTAAAGGACTAACCATCTAAAGTGGATGAGAAAACAATGTCCTCGACCACAAGATCAATGTGGTCCCATCACAAACATGGATGCAGTGCGTCTCCATTCTTTTGAGTCTTCTGCTCTTAATAGATTTTTTTCTTCATTTGAATCGTTTGCCTTGCTCGCCCTAATTCTTTACCACATTTGTCTGCAGTTGTATTGAAAACGTTGCATAGCCAACAGCAATGTTCTAATAAGTTGTTCTGATTTTCATCACCAAAATTTTGAAAAGGCACAGCTTTGAAAAATACACTCACCCCATCAGGTCAAATTTGGAATAAAACCTTTCATTGTAGTTGCAAGTGATTACATTTTTGTGGAACATCTGTGGCATTTTACAAATAAAACTTTTAAAATCAGAATCCACAGAATCCAAAATCAAATTCTGAAAAGAATTTTTCAGTGAAATGGTTGATCGAGTTCATAGGGACACGTGGCAGGTTAGAAAAGACAAAGCAACAAAAAATTATTGTACAGCAGTAGAGATCAAACTACCTGCTATGACTGAATGCAAAGAAAATGCAAAATGCTTAAATAAGTCTAAAAGATTTAGTTCAGCAGAAAGGAATTTTTTAAAAGAACACTGATTCCAAAGCAGGCTAATACATAAGTCCTTTTTTTTAAAATGTTTTTTGTAAAAATGAATCATAACTTCTGCAGTGTTCATTTGTTTTCTACAACTAGACGTTTTGAATATCACAGAGTAACGTATGATTCTGTACAAGAATAAGAAAATAAGGTTGGATTAGTTTGCAAATTCAAATGACTTCTAGAAAATTACTACAGGTCTATATTTTTTTGGAGAGATAAAATCTTAAAAAATTACTTGTGTGAGTAAATATACTCGCAGTTTTCATCTTCTCTTTTTCTTTGAGTTGATTGTTATACCACTTCCACAACCTCCACAATTAGGATCTTTGTACAGATATGCACAAATAGACACACACAGGGACACCCCAGGGCCCTGCGCAACCCAAACAGCATAATTAGACATCCCTTAAACAAAGCACACACTGTAATTACTCTGTAATGTTACATAGCACAGGGGACTCAACAAAAGCCATTTTCCTTGGATCAACCAATGGCTCACAGATACACGTGAATACACATTCGCTATACTTTCGTCCCGTGTGTGTGTGACTGTGTACATTTATATTGATTTCACTGGACACTGAATTCCCAATGGCTGCTCCTTGGCTTATGAATTTATAACAAGAGTGGATGTGTGGGAGCACTTCCTTTATCCACAAAAGTGTGTGTTGGTGCATGAATGCCTGCATGCATTTATGTACAGTGTGTTTGGGGAATAGGGGGGAATGGGGAAATGTTGAATCTGACCTGCTCAGAACATTAAAAGACAGAGAGCCATTCAATCCTATGTGGTGTCACTCGGTCCAGAACCAAAACAAAGCTTAGCGTAGTGGGCTTACACACATGCACACTCCTCTTTCTCTCTCTATGTCTGTCTTGTTGCTTCCCACTTCCCAGAAAAGGATATGACTAATTTCTCCAGACAGAGCGACAGCATAAACACAGGCCCCTACATTTGTGCTGATACCATTCCTGACAGGGCTTGCCTCAACTCCAACAATCTACAAGAGACACCCCGTACCCCCACCCAACATGATCCCAGCCTTTCAGACACCTCCCCCAAAACACACACTTCACCATTGCAACCCCTGCACACACAATCCAACACACTCTTTTTTTTTCTCCTTTGCTGTGCCCATTCATTCGAGTCAGTATAGATATTTGTTCTTGTCCAGCGGCAATAAATTATTTTCTGTGCCAAGTAAAATAGTGTGAAATCACATTAGATCTCAATCATGGACTATTGTGTTTGCCATGTTGGGTTTTCCTTTATTATGGATGTTATAATTACGTAATTTAATTTTACATTTGGGTACGATGTGACTATCCCACATATCAGAATATCTTCAGAAATGCTTTTTTGATCAGGATTTATTTCAGGAAAACATGAGTATTTTATATAAGTGTTTGTCATAGACATTAAATATAAGAGTAGAAAAAAAAGGCCTTACCTGGTGCTGTTATTTTATTAAATTTACCATATCCTGTAACTACTACCTACTTACAGTGACTTCCTGTTACTACCTTACAGCTATTACCTACTGCCAGTTACTGGTTAGTTCTTGTAACTACCCTCCTGTAATAAGGGGGAGGCGTTCGTTCAATGGTATAATATTCATGCTTGGAACGGAAGTTAACCGGAGGTTTGTAGGATCGAATCCAACTAAGCTCATGTCTAAGTGTCCTTGAGGAAGACACCTAACCCATTTCTCCCTCCATTGGTGCCGTTGTGGCAGCCTGCTGCAGTGTAATGCAGCACAGAAATTTTCCTCTTGAGGGATGAATTAAGTATGTAAAAATTACACACTCTTGAGGTGGGTGGATACAATCTTCTTACACTGCCATTGACAACAGATGAAAAAAGATTAACACAATTGTTCTAATGATGTATGTTTTTCCGCCTTATAAGGAGTCTTTTTTTTTATCTCATAATAATCAGTGGAACGTAATCCTTTTCCATTGCCGATTAAATAATCTCGGGTTTAAATGAACAATTAACTAACAAACACTGACTTGAACAATCAAGCCAGTGTTTGCTTCAGCACTTAAACTTATGATTATCTTAACTAATTCTTAACTAACTTCAGAAATTTTTCAAGATTTAATATTTTAAAATATTTGTCAAACTAATAAACATTTTCCAGCAACCTTAGAAAGGGGCAAATTCAGCCCCTAAGCAACTTTACATTAAGGTAAAATTAAGGTATGGCTAACAGCTTGGAATATTTTGTCAATAACAACAAAAACATGAAAAGGTAGGCTGAAAGAAGTCACCTCACAAGTTAAGAAAAAAATTGACCACATACTAATATTTGTTAAACCAAGGAATTACTTCTCTTATCCCCCCGCTTTGATTTTTTTTCTTTTTATAAAGCCACAAAATTTATTTCCAGAGTTCCAACAATTATGTATCGATGATGTGTGAGTGTAATCACTCACATAGTCTTCTCCAGTCCATTGCAAACATTCTTAGAGGGATTCAAGTCTCGATTCTTCTGGTGAGCAATCAATTTGAGTATGAAGATTATGAGTTTCCATTGACCTTACAGTTGCTGTTAATGCAGAGTTGCATAGTTGTTAACGCTATTCTAATAGTTTTGTTTTCTTGCTTCACATCCAATGATTTGACCATATTTTAACAGACTAATATCTTATCCACAGCTACGGGGTCTGCCTCCACACAGGTTTATTTGTGAAAGGAGAAATGAGATATTGCATCAGAGTGTTGTCTTTGATGATGTCACTGAACCTTCCACATTTAAAATCTTCTTAAAACTCATCTTTTTAGAACTTCTAATAACGTTTAAAAATTTTAAAGGCCCTATATTTTGCTATATTTCTTTCTGCAGTTTTATATTTTGTTTTAATCGTGTAAGTGTCTTTGAGTGTTCATAAAAGCGCTATATATATAAAATTTATTATTATTATGTCTTTGTTGCCAGCTAAAGTTATTCAGTCATGCAATAATTATCCAATAGTGGGGTTATACTTGTTTGCTTAGTTAAATCCATTGGCTTTTTCAGGTCTGGCAGTGAATTTTTCCAGTTTTTAACTACTGGCTTTAATTTAATGGGAAGAATTCAGAGACAAAACTTGGATGCAGCCTTACTCAGATACAATTTTCCAGTTATTATTTGTTGTGATGTCGGGATCCCAGGACAAGAGGCAGGGTTCCCTCTGGATAGCTCACTCCAATGCAGAGCTACATTGAGACAGGAACCAAGCTACATGTAAATTACACTGGCACTAAGTTACCCTCTTGCAACTCTTCCTGTAAGTTTGTCATAAACACGAGTGTTAGACTCGTAAGACTTGAAAAAATACCAACAGCTGGATTGTGGCTGAAACAACATCTTTTTTTTTTTTTTTCAGAATCAGAATGCTTTTATTGCCATGTCAGTGAAAAATATCAAAGACTAGGAACTTGTTTTGATACAGGTGTGCAAAAATAAAAAATAAAATAGATAAAAATAATAATTTTAACAAAACTAAGAGTGCTCAGAAGAAAAAGAAAAGTAGTGCAATGTCATAGAAAATAATAGAAAATAATAAAGGTAGCAAAGTGACAAAAGGGAAGTGACTAAGAGATGTGGGGATCCAGGTTATAAAGAGTTCATAAGTCCAACTGCAGAAGGGAAGAAGCTGTTTTTGTGGCGGGACGTTCTGTTCCGAATGGACCGGAGCCTCCTGCCCGAGGGAAGTCGCTCAAAAAGTCCATGTCCAGGGTGGGAAGGGTCAGCTGCTATCCGACCTGCAAGCCCCTGAATCCTGGAGACGTACAGGTCTTCGAGAGATGGAAGGCTGCAGCCGATCACCTTCTCTGCGGAGCGCACAATGCGCTGCAGTCTGTGTTTGTCCCTGGCTGTGGCTCCAGTGTACCACACGGTGATGGAGGAGGTGAGGACGGACTCGATGATGGCTGTGTAAAACTGCACCAACATCTGGGCTGGCAGCTTGGCTTTCTTCAACTGCCGCAGAAAGTACATCCTCTGCTGGGCCTTTTTGATCAGGGAGCTGATGGATGGCTCCCACTTTAGGTTCTGTGTGATGGTACTGCTGAGGAAGCGGAAAGAGTCTACAGTGGTGATGGAGAAGTCTGTCAGTGCAAGGGGGTAGTGGGAGCTGTGACTTTCCTAAAGTCCACGATCATCTCCACTGTCTTCTGAGCGTTGAGCTTCAGGCTGTTGTTGCTGCACCAGGACACCAGCCGGTCTACCTCCATCCTGTAGGCCGACTCATCGCCATCAGAGATGAGCCCAATGAGTGTGGTGTCATCTGCAAACTTGATCAGTTTGACAGAGTCATGGCTGGAGGTGCAGGAGTTGGTGTACAGGGTGAAGAGCAGGGGAGAGAGGACACAGCCCTGTGGAGATCCTGTGCTAATGATCCGAGAGGTGGAGACATTCTTCCCCAGCCGCACGCACTGCCTCCGGTCTGTTAGGAAGTCAGTAATCCACCTGCAGGTGGAGTCAGGCACGTTGAGCTGAGAGAGCTTGTCCTGAAGCAGAGTAGGGAGGATGGTGTTGAATGCAGAGCTGAAGTCCACAAACAGGATCCTAGCATAGGTTCCCGGGGAGTCCAGGTGCTGCAGGGTGAAGTGGAGGGCCATGTTGATGGCGTCATCTACAGACCTGTTGGCTCTGTAGGCAAACTGCAGAGGGTCCAGAGAGGGAGAGGTGCAGTGCTTGAGATGAAGGAGGACCAGGCGTTCGAATGACTTCATGACTACAGATGTAAGCGCCACAGGCCTGTAGTCATTAAGTCCAGTGATACGGGGCTTCTTGGGGACAGGAACAATGGTCGACAGCTTGAAGCAGGCTGGAGTGTGGCATGTCTTCAGCGAGGTGTTGAAAATGTCTGTGAAAACTGGAGACAGTTCCTCAGCACAGTGTTTCAGGGTGGCGGGGGAGACACCATCTGGGCCCGAAGCTTTCCGATGGTTTTGCTTGCGGAAGAGCTTGAGCACATCCTGTTTTGTCACCAAGAAATCAGTGGAGGGGAAAGGCTGGTCAGTTGGAGTGATCTCTTGTTAATTGGGTGGAGGATGGGAGTGGCTTCAAAGTGTTTGAAGGTTCTTGATCAGTGAGGGGGGAGGAGAGTGAGACATCAAACCTGGCATAAAAGGTGTTGAGTTTCTCTGCCAGTTGTAAGTCATCAGCAGCATGTGGGGCTTTCGGCTTATAATTGGTAATTTGCCGAAGTGATCTCCAGACAGAGGCGGTGTCATTGACAGAGAATTGCTCCTCCAGACGTTTATTGTACCTGGATCTCGTCTGCTGTACCTCTCTCGAGAACCGGTACTTAGCGCCTTTGTAGCTCTCTCTGTCATTGGCTCTGTGAGCTGCTTCCTTTTCCCTCCTGATCTGTCTTAGTCTGGGTGTGAACCAGGGTTTGTCGTATCTTCAAGATAAAGGAGCATTTTGAAAGTCATATAAATATTTCCAAATTTTGTAGACAGATAGACACATATTTTTGGATAAGTATAAAATCTTGAGTATTGCTTATGGCAATCCATAGTTATCCAGAATCCAACTGAACATTAATCTGGAATTTTATGTAAAATAGGATTTTTTACAGTCTTGATTAGATGTCTTTTCATATGTACATGGACAAATATTTAACAAAATTTTCTGACAATAAACTAAGAAGAAAACCTGCTTTGTGATTGCAAATTAAGCCCTCAGTGCAGCTATAACAGAAGTACACTTGTAAATGTTGTAATTTTATTTTGCGGGGGTCTTTGGTTAATCTCATTTGATTTTCAATATCCTGTAGAGATAATCGCTTGACCATACACACATTGCCAGCATCGCTGCAGCATGCAAGTTTTATTTCAGTCTGATGCTGAATTGTGCAAATAAGATGAAGTTATTTAAAATTTGAACCACATTGCTATGGCACCTGCAAAAAAACAATACACTTCCTTGTTCTATCAGACACTGTTGAACCCTTACGGTCAAAGCTGTTTTTAGATTTCAAATTGCTATAAAGTACAAGTTGGAAAATTTCCCGTTTTGCAAAATAAATATTCTCATACACTACAGGCACACATCTGGGTGGAAGGAAAGTGGACAAAATTGGTTTGGAGTTTTTGTATTGTTTACATTTTTGATATTGGTTTGTGCTTATATTTTGGTCGACAGATTGGTTGTTCAGGTTCTTTGTTTATAAAGTTGTAAGATTCACTGGAAATTTACAAAAAAAAAACTCCTTCCCCAGTGTGCATTCAAACTTTCTATTTGTCTTCCTGTATATTAATTTATTTTGAGCTACATTTTGAATTTTTATTTATGTATTTAATGAGATTATCTTGCACACTGACCGCCTGTTACTATTAGTCATGTTGTTCCTCTTTTTACCTAGATGTGCACCTATATGTTTGCACATGCACAATCCACATTTGTCTGGGTTGTGTTTGTTTTAAGACAGTTTACTGCAGCAGTGGCACGTCTTTTGTTAATAAACTTCCCCATTTGCTGTCAGGAAAACAGAAGAGACTGCAATGACATGATGTTTTTACAGTTAAGAGTGATAATTGTTCTATTTTTTGAAGTGGTGTAGCTGCGAAAGAGGAACTATGCTGTCTGAATTTTAAAAAAGTAATCTTTCAAATGCTCTGCCATCCGCAAAATAAAAAAGCATGTCAAGCCTTTCTTTTGTGTTCATGCACCAGAAAAATTAGTAGGCACAAGTAGAGCAATTGCTCCTCCGGGTAGAGAGAAGCCACGTGGGGTGGTTCGGGCATCTGGTTAGGATGCCTCCCGAGCTCCTCTTTGAGGTGTTTTGGGCAAGTCCCACCAGGAGGAGACCTAGGGGCAAACCTCGAAAACACTGAAGAAATTATGTCTCACAGCAGGCCACGAAAGGCCTCAGGATCCTCCCGGGAAAGCTGGAGGATGTTGTCGAGGTGAGAAAAGCCTAGGCTTCCCGCTTGAGGCTGTGGCCGACCCAGCCACTGATAAGCAGACGGCAATAAAATGAAACGAAAAGAAAGAGGAACCAAAGTAATTTTAGCAAATGAAAACAATGCAAATAGACAATTAAACTAACCTTGCAGTTTTACACCAATGAATCACCTTTAAACTCAGACAACAGGAGCTCAGTGGTTGCTAATGGCAAGGCTCTGTTTGTACATTTGCAGTCTAGGGTTAGTAATAAATACCTTTAAGACCACAACTTTAACTTGATTACCTAATACTTCTAATTCTTGACATAATTTACGTCTTAATAAAGCAAATACAGCACCACTTTGCATTGAACAAAATTATTTCACATTTCCTCCAAACAAGCCTAGTCTTCATGCGATAATTAAAGAAAATACAAACTGCTTAATCAAGTTTACTGTAAAGTAATACAATTTTTACCAAATTTATATTTTAAGAACAGTATTTACCTAATAACATTATTTTTATGGAATTCTATAGTATTAAGTATGCCTGTTTGTTATTTTATGTAGAGTTTTATGTCATGTCAACAAGTTTTACCAATTCTTTGCACATCCCTCAAAAAGGGATTTTATTACTGTAGGTTTTCTTATGAGCTTCTGATTTTTTTTTCACTGACACGTGTAACTGTTGTAGCTTTTCGGGTGTATTTTTAGGGGCATAATTTGTCTTGCTGTTCAATAAATCACCCTTGTATTTTATTTTCTTACCTTTGACTAAAAAATGTATTTCTTTTATCAGCACACTACACTGGAAGACAAATTTCCAAAAAGGGAGACAACTTGTTCAGCCTTTTCTGACCATTTGCACAATGTACATTTGTTTCATATTCAACACAATAACTGATCAGACAGACACAGACACACTATGAAAATGATGGGAAAAAATGAGGGCACGTCTCTTCTACATGCACAAAGACATATTGCACACATAAAGGTCTTTTCACATAAGTGTGTGATTGAAGGTCTGTTGAAAAGTCTACATTTGTACTTTTACTTTCACACATTCACTACGCTTTATGTAACGCAGTTGAGACACTTTTCTGCTTTTATCCAAGTATCTTTTTTTTTTTTATTATTTCTGTCCTTTCAGTTTCATTTCCATTTTTATTTTCTCCATTTTTATCTGCTGTCCTTCCCTTTTCTCTTAGAAACAAGAGGCACTCCATCAATTTTAATAGTTCGTCTTCATTCAGCCAATGCCATCTGAGCAAAGAACCATAAACCGACAAAAGGACAAAAAAAGTGAAATTATTGATTTGATGTCAGGGTCCATTAAAGTAAAGAAAGTAGAAGAGCAGCTGAGAGAGAGCCGAGGTAGAAAAATAGATTGAAAGTGAGCCTTCGGCAACACAAGTAAAACTAATGAAGACCATGAAAATAAAAAATAAAAAACTCTATATAAATTAGATTTATTAATGTTACAAACGGTTTTGTATGTTTCTTTCTAAAACTGTGTATTAATGATTTAACATTACTGTGCCGTATTGATTGTTCTTGCTCCACAAATTTTAGAGTTTAAGTTTAATTGGGTGGAGACGGTGGCCGCGTGGTTAGCGCGTTCGCCCGCGGACCGGAAGGTCGCGGGTTCGCGTCCCACGGAGAGCACGTCTAGGGTCCTTGGAGAAGACACCTAACCCCCGCTTCTCCCACCATTGGCGCCGTTGAAGGGCAGCCTGCTGCGGTGTAAGGAGTGCAGCAAACAAATTTCCCTGGTGAGGGATGAATAGAGTAATTCAAAATAATCAAAAAAAATAATCAATACTGCATTGTGTCAGGCTACTACAAGAAATGATTGACAGGTGAAATGTTAGACTGTCTGTTGATCAATCACATCGATCAAAAGTAAACTAAAAATGGCTGTGATCATTTAAATTTTTGGTCAAATAAAGATGCAGATACAGTCATAAAATAATTCATTATTCCTAAAAAAATTGTAACTGTTTCAAAGGATTATTTCAAATTTTGAGTATCTTCAGAGCTTGAATTCTCTGAATAAAATTTCTCTAATTTTGATTTAATAAAGTTAGATTTTTTTTTTAAAAAATTGTACTTGAAACAAAAACAAGCTTAAATCAGAAAAAAGAAATGCCACTATAATTCCAAAACCAAACAAAATCAACCATACTGATGTTTGCTTTTCACAGTGGATTGTCAGCTAAATTTGTCCTACATAGTGTAAACTGTAGCACATTTTAAGCATCTGCAATGAGCACACAGTGGCACAGCAAAATTTAACTTTTGGTACCATGAAGATAGTCCAACTACATGTAATAGCGTCTGCTCTGATCAGAAGTACAAATAACCTCTGCAACAAAAACGTCAACATAATGTGCCTAAAAAAAATTACAACCTTGTTCTCATTCAAAATATTCGAAGACCTTGACTTTGACCATTTGTTTCATCTTCTGAACCGCTTATCCCTTTTGGAGTCGTAGGGGTTGACCTGAACAGGTCGCCAGTCTGTTGTGGGGCCACACAGACACACACACACACACACACAAAACCATCCACACACGCACTCATTCCCAGAGGCAATTTCATAGTTGGAGGGTGGGAGGAAACCGGAGTACCCGGATAAAACCCACACATACACGGGGAGAACATGCAAACTCCACACAGAAAGGACATTGTTCGAGGCCTCATCCCACCCAGGACTCGAACCCCGACCTGCTTGCTGGGATTAGCCACTGTGCTAATCACTGTGCCACCGTGCTGCCCATGATCAATTGTGATTTTATTTAAATCACAAATAAATTACACTATTCAAACCTTCAAAAGAAGATTTTTTGGTTATTTTTTATGAAACTTTCTGTGTAGTTCTTGAGAGTATCAAATAGTAAAGTATAATTAGTATAAAGAAGAAAGCACAGTTAACTTGTAAAAATCTGTTTAAAAAATATTAGAGGCTTAGAGGAGGAAAAGATAAAGTCTCTCTGTCCAGCAGATACGGCATCTAATAACTGTTTACCAGTGTCTAGACTTCACATTAAAATTGATCTAATCAAGTTTATTAAGAGACTTCCAACTTAATGGTCGTACAAACTCTGAAACATCTACTTAGTTAAAAGAATTCCTTATTTGTTACTTGGTCTATCAAATAAAAGTGGAAGAGCCCCCGTACATTGGGACTCTGCTCTGACTGTGCAATCTTATTTCACACTTGGGGGTGATGTGTTGTTTTCAGAAAGTCTAAATTCAACCTTGTAATAATTACCTGCTCAGTTTTGTCCTGCTGCAGGTCACAGGAAACAACCAAACAACAGACTACGAACAGTTGTCACAGGGGATTGCATCCAAACCAGGCCAGGTTGTGTACAAATTTCTCATGCATGCATCATCTAAGCATTTGTCTGAAGAAATTGTGAGTGACAGATATTGAGGAAAGAAGACACTATATTGATCTCAACCATGACAGCAAGGTAGGAGAAGAAATAGAAAAAAGAAAAAACATGGATGAGTGAATAAACTGTGATAAAACAAGTTCGCTAAAGTCCAAAGCAAGGACATTTTGACCAAAGTTTGAAGAACATTTCCTCACTCACAATATGCTACAACAACAAAATATCCTTCAAACATAATAAATATTCTAGCTAACATTAGAATGCCTGAACATTTAAAATCAGTCTCATTGTTGGTAGTTCTAAAGACAAGTCGTAGTCTTTCCAGAATGTTTAGAAAAAAATGTCAAATCCACTGCAAAATTCATTTAGTAGGAAACAATAATTTACTTATGTTAATTATGTGCTAAATATATTTTACTTAAGAAATCATTTTTACAGACCAGAAAAAACATTGTAGTTAATAGTAGTCTTGGGCAATTTCAGGGGTACATCGTGTGTTGGCAATGTGTGAAAATAGCTGTGATATCAGTTTTAATTCCATTAGGAAAAAATGCAGTGCCCTCATTTAGAATGTAAGGATCAAAAATTCAATCAAAATTATTTACCGCATTTTTAAGACCATAAGGCGCACCCTACCAAAAAGAGCAGTCTTAGTTATGTGTGCAATTACTGTATTTAATACATATACTGTATAAGGCGAACCAAATCATAGGGCATGGGTTTCATATACAATCGATACAATGCCGAATGATCTATTGCTCGAATCTTTCCTCCTATTTGGGCCACCTCGCTGTATGCCTGCTGAGTTTCCGCGTATTCTTGCACGCAAGTGTGTGTTTTTAAAAAAAGAGTGGTAGCAAAACTGAGTTGGTTGTGCTTTATTTAAGTATTGATTACAAAGTACAAGAAAAATGACTCCAAACAATGCATTTTCCAAAACTTCATGTGGCGGAAAATCTTACTGCTGCACTTAAACAATCGATCAAATAAAACTATTAAAATGACTCCATGACCTCTGACAATGCTGCACTTCAGCTAATGTTTTGCATGTTATAAAGCAAAATGTTACATAATAATAGAATGGACTAATAATGAGTTAATTTTTTTACACAATATTAGATCAATATTTTACAATGTGATTATAATAATTCTATAAAAAAGTTTAATCCTGAGCACTTTTTGAGTCCATTTCTCATCTTCATACTTTTTAAACCGAGTAAAACTGAGTTGAAGGTAAGAGTGAGGCAGAGGAAATAAGTCCATGTGACGGGACAAATGTGTGTTTAAGTATGTTTTCCATTTGATTGCATACAAGGTTCAACTGGTGGAGGAATAAATGTGCATGTTTATGAGTGCATTTGGGCGCATGTCTAGGAGACAGCCGAACAGGTTGAGGATACTGTTATTTTTCAGAGGACATGATGTCTCATTGCAGCTCGCACACACACACAAGCACACATACATGCAGACAGACAAGCACACACGCAGTGTGTCACTGTGCATTACCGTTGCTTTCTGTGGGCACTGTGTTCAGACAATGACAGGCAGGCAGGAGCCGCAGCATAATGAGAGAGAGCAGGGGCTTTTGCTTACACACACATACACGCACTTCTTTTTTTTTTTTGCACACACAAACGCAGAGGGCAGTCAGCTTCACTCTGTCCCCTAACCTCTCAATTACCCAGCAGGCTTTTGGTGCCACTCTGCTCCACTACAGCAAATTACCCACGGCCCTGTCTCACTTAGAGACCTGTGACTGTGTGTATCCGTGTGTTGGAGGGTATGTTTGCTCGACAGAGGTGTCTGTGTGAGAGAGAGGTTGTGTGTGTCGCACTAAAGTGAGTAGCTTTGAAACGATGGCTAGAGCCCAGTAGAGGCATGTGAAAAGCTAATAAAAAGTGTTTGAATGAAACTGCCATTAGGCTTATACCTCTGGCTTGGCACACACTCATTCACACACACAGAGCAAGAGGCTGAAGAGACATCTCAGATCATTTCTTTCAAATAAAATTTGACTGCCTGAGAGGGTTGGCTGAGAAATTAAAGAGTTTTTCAGGTAATATTAATATAAAATATAAAAAAAATACAGGTGACTGATTCTAAATTCTAAAGTGTATAACTGCTTAGTAATTTAACTCAAGGAAAGTCTCCTTCTATTTGAAGTACTCCACATTAGTTTGTGTTTGGCTATTACTTAGATTCATTTAAATTTAGCAGAATTCAAGAAACTCATGCATTGTCAATGCGAACACTTTTAACTTCATCCCACCTGGTCTCTGACGCAGTTTAATTAAATTTGGTTTCTCTAAAAAAATATAGTTAAACAAAAACTCTTGTTGATCACCTGTAAAATTTCCATTAGGAAATAATTTTTACTGTAAAAAAATTCTAATTGCGTATAAACTCATGACATAAGTGACTGTTTTCATTGAATATGTTTATGCTAAGTCAAGGTTTGTACCAACAAATAATTGTCACAGATGGTTCAGTAGAAAACTGTTTTTTAGTTATATTGCTCTCATATGTACGGCTTGAGTAGAACACACTCACATGAAGATTACCAATCCGTTTTTGTCCTAATTTGACGTCTTCTCAGCCAATGAAAACAACACGCGATTAACTTGGACCTTATAAGATTATTCCAAGATTGACCTTTGGCTTGTGTCGCGTTTAGAGAAAATTTGTCCGAACAACTGCCCTTTTATTGTGTGGGTAGAGAGCAATTTCAATTCTACATTAAAAAGGATCAAAACAAAAACACTTCAAATAAAATCTTTTAGTAGGAAAGCAAAAGTACGTCTTTAGATGGAGCTTCTTCAGATGGTACTTTTTTTTCTATTGCTCAGCCATTTTTACGGGGAAAGAAAGTGACAACGACAACTAAAAAAGACTGATAGTGATGCTGAGTATTTCCTATGTGTTATTGATTTCCAAATGTATACACATTTTAGTCATTTTGTACTTTAAGGACAAATTAAATTCCATTAAACTCGTGGGTTCAAGTTATTTTTCAAAAAGCTTTTTTTCTCGAAATGCCTTCGATTAAATAAGTGGTTGTTGAAGTTGTTGTGCTGTGTGATTTGCCGTTTGTTTTTGTAAAGCTGTTCAATTGAACTAATTATGCTCTGGTTTTAAATGTTTTTCTCAGTTCACAGCAAAAAAAATGTTTTACTACATTCACAACTTTATAGAATAGTATAACTAAATAAAATTGTGCTGTGAAGGACAGTTGTTTAAAATTCTTAAGTCAGTGGAGTAAAAAGACAACTTACATGACAAATGGAAATGAACGGACATGAAATCAAATAAAATCCACCTGTGGAGCGCACCTAATTGAGCAGATTGGTATCACATTGATTGAATTCCCAAGGAGATGATTTGTGCCAACAACAGATAAAAATAAATGAAATTAGTTTGAGAAAAATAAAAGCTGAAATATATTTGTGCTAGAAAATCATAATGTTTTTAAAGTCTTATACAATTCTCTTTTGTGTACCTGTTTGACTTAGGTTTCTTTGTGGTCAGAAACTGTACTTGTTTACTTTGTATATTCAGTATAAATTTCTGTTCTTTTTTTCTACATAGACTTTCTAAGCTCACACTTTATTAAATGTGTTAATTAACAGTTTCACCTAGGTTCTTTTTGAGACTAGCAGAGAGGCTAGTGGGGAAACAAATAGGGAGAGGATCAAAGCAGGGGTCTGTGGCCAGGGGGCCCACTCTTGCACAAATGAAATGTGGTGACTGCAAACTTTAAAGACTTCCTGCCATTACCCTGGACCTTGTCTTTTTGCAGACTTCGGCATCCTCTCATCCCTTGAAAAACAATAACAGATTGAAAGAGCTAAACAGAGGTCAAATATACTGGCCAATGGATTGAATGAAATCTTGAAATAGTAGGTTTTTTTTTTTTAAAGTCATTTGACCATCTTGTCATATGTAGCACCCAGCCACACCTGTATTTGTCTTCTCAGTCACAAGTGTTATATACACCATATTTCTGGTTAGCTCTGCTGTCTCACAGCCCCAGTTTGGGATAAGGGATTTTCTGTAATTTTGCATGTTTTTGTTGAATGTGTTCGGGTTTCCACCAGGTACTTTGTTTTTTTTCCCTGCACTTCAAAAACATGCACATTAGACTGATTTGTTTATTTAAATTGAATAACCATGTGACTGGTTGGCCGTGGCTCCGCAACAGAATGAGGTACGCTTGTTGCCTGCTAAACTCATCAGGAAAAGATAATGTAATGTAAAATTTGGGGGGTTTCAGGCCAGTAAAGCAGAATTAGGTTGAAAGTTTTGAAATTAGGAAACAATTTTCTTTTTACAAACAAGCACATTTCACTAGTTATTTTCATTATAATTGAAAAAAATATCTAAACTTGATTGTTAAAATCAAGTTAAATCTTGAAAATGATTGAAATCAGCAAACACAAGTAAATTGCTTGGCCATGGTATTCGCACAATATGATTAATTTTAACAATATGATTAGAACCATTATGGAGACACATTCCTTGAATGGTAATAATTATTGGTTGCCCTAAAACAAGTACTTCCACCTGAGCTACATTAAAGAAAGGAAGTGCTGTTACTGTCCTTTTTTCCAAATCACACACACATGTATGAACAAACACACTCAGCAGAGTCAGGGACCTGATCTGACCATCTCTCTGGGCGGTGGTGAGAATAGGAAGTTATCCTAAGGCTAACGAGGGAGGATCAAAGAGTGCATTACCATGCTTCTCCTCTAGCTTCGCCTCTTTTCCTCTTTGACACTCACAAGCAATAAGAGGCCTGCCGGCCGCCTGTCCTTGTACTTGTTAGTCGGTGACAATAGAACGTGCCCTGAGCCAAAGAAAATGAATTATTTACTCTGCTCTTTCTTGTCCTCCTGGAGAAAGGGGGCTGGGAGGTGGGGGTATTTTCTTGTTTTACCATTGAACTCACAACTTTGCACTACATGCACAACCTTGGTCATTGAACACTCTCATGGCAAAGATGTGGATTTGGTTATTGTACAGCTCATTCAGAGAAGAGGACACTCTTAAAAATAGGCAATCATCTATTCTGTGTAACATGCATCTGGACTTAAACTTTTTTAGTACTGTGAAATTCACAATCAACACAAAAGCAATTTCATGTCCCTGAACTACTTCAAAGGAAATATAGAAGAGGGTGGTTGTTATAGAACATGTGTTTTTGTGCTTGTGTGTGTGTATTTGAAGGCTGCTCTTGACAAGCATACGTCTCCTAATTAATCTGATTAAAAAGATATAATTAATCCATGACAACGCTTCATATCCGATGACCCCCGGCAAAATGGCAAGACCCTTACAAGCAAACGCCTCCCTCACTCGAGAGCTGACGAGAGCTGACAATGGCTGACACGCTCAAGAAGCTACTTACTTCATGAAACAATATGCCCTTGGTGAAGAGCTTCCATAATTATTTCACTTATTCCGACACGTATTCACTTCCAACCTTCATCTCTCTTTCTTACCCAATCTCACTTTTTTCATTATAATTCTTCTCTCTCCTTGTCTCTCTCTCCTCTCTTTTTTCATCTGTCCGCCCCTCCTTATTTTCTGTCTCTCCCTATCTTTCTCTCTGACCCAGTCTGTGTTCTTAGGGGCTGTAATGACTGTCTTTGAAACAAGAGGGGAGTAATGGTCACCTTGATAATGATGATGGTTGTGTTAGCAAAGCGGGAAGAGTGGTGAGGGCGGACCGTGGCTTGTCAGCACTGACTCACCCTGCCCGTTCTCCCGTCCCGACATCACTGTGAGAGCGCAAACTGGTGAAAAGTAAAACCATAGATTGTTCTTTTCTGTTATTTTCTTTCCCTCTCTCATTCTTCACTCCTCAGTTAGATCAATACTTTGAGACTGGCGGCCAACACATTGTGCTGCGGGCTACACTGGGGTCTGTGTGGGCCCTGGACAATCCATCTCTATACACTTCCACTGGTGAGGGACATGAAAGCGCCTTCATTAGCCGCGCCAAAAGACTCATATATTTCTCACAGGGCATAAAAGGCCATTGTAAAAACGCCCTCTGTTCCCTTTCAAACATAAAACGTGTCAGACGGCACAAAAGGATTCCAGTCGTCACAGGGAGTGAGGATCATTACCGAACAGGCCAGCAGAGGAAAGAGAAGCAGGCACTGTAAAGCGAGCACAGTAGTGAGGGGAAATCATGATTAGGAGAATATTGTGAGGGAAAAAAAGTGTAGGGTAGCCTAAAAGAAGAAGCTCAACAGAAAACAGAGTAGGGAGAGGATGAAGGACAAGAAATGACCATGAGGGAAGAAGAACGTGATATCAACATGGAAGAATATTCCCTCAGAGTGCTTTCCGCTTCTGGCAGTTTCGTCTTTATTCCCGACTTTTTGAGTGTTAGAACCTTGAGTTGGGGAAGCATCCACTCTGAAAGCTTCCTTCTGAAGTCCTTGGACAGATAATGGCTGTACAGCCAGTCTATTATGAACCACACAGGCCTTGCACACCATTGTCCCTACCTCTTCCCAATTCAACGTCCACAATTGAATCGGCTTTCTGGGTTTCAATGGTCCAAAGAGCTCCTTCCCAGCACCCATCTGGAGGCAAACTGACCCCACACATGGCTGGCAAAGAAACTCAATTACCAGTAGGGTACCACAGTAAAAGCTGTCTCAGTTTCACAATAGCCAGACTTTTATTGTTCAGATAGCAAATCGCAGTACTTGTAGAGCGACTGTGCCTCATGAGGTGTCAATGGAATTCAGATGTGACAAGTTCAAACAAGAAAAATGAAGCTTGGACTATCAGTGACAAAAGAGGCTGATTGAGGTTGACCTGTGCCATGTTCTCAACAGAGACAATTCTGTATCTTTGACACAGGCTGTCTTTATGTGATAAAATGAAGACAGCAATGACCTTCCACACCCTATGCCCCCTCAGGACTTGCTCCATTATCACCCCCAAAGAATTCTTTGTTAATGCAAGAGAAAACAGATTTGTGGCCATGGGCAGAATTGACGCAATGCTACATTTTTAGACTACATTTTTGTAAGCAGGTGAAAAAAAACTTAATAGATGGGGGGAAAATGTTAGAAAAAAGAACAATAAGCTTCTATTTAGTGCTTCTCAGTGATGGTTCATGCATTGCACAAATCCACTTGAGCACATTAATATAGAGTTTTGTTCTTGCAGTTTCTTTTTTGCAAACCCACTCCTTTCATCAGTGTGTTGTGATTTGGAAAGGGATTCACAAATGCAAAGCACAAAATCAAAGCCAGAGAATTAGTCATTAGATATTTTATTTCTTTGATTATTTAAAGGTTGGTTTAATCTGTTAAACTTTAGATTAAATGCAAATGTATGATCTAACAAATCTAAAAAGAAAAAGATTGACATTCTAAATTAAGTATTGCTAAGCATGAATTGTCATTGTTCCTCTTTTTGTTCTTGTTGTAGACTCTTACGCTACACATTACATACTTATATCCACAAAGCCCTCTCTTTGGATTGACCTATTTAGGAATTACCATACGGATAACACAACAAAAATAACACTTGGAAAAAGATGATGACGGAGGACATGTAATAAAATCAATTCCTGTGTTTGTACTTGAGCGGATCAACTTGTCTGTACGGCTTAAAAGACTCATTACATTATTAAGCCATACTGAAGTGATTTGTTTTCTAATACAACAAGGCTTGCTGCGCTAAACATCAACCACCCGTATTGAGCTACGGGACCATGTCTTCCAGTGGATATGTGTGTGTGTGCGTGTGTGTGTGTGTGTGTGTGTGTGTGTGTGTGTGTGTGTGTGTGTGAAGGGGCAGAGTGGAGGAGGGATACAAGGGATACCAACTATCTTAGCAGATGTGTTTAAGATGGAAAACTACTGGTGGATTGAGTCGGGAAAAAACTTGAGTTTTAGTCCTACAGCAAAGATTACATGGTACTTACAAGAGGTCAAACTACAGAGTGCAGGGAAAAAACAGAAGTGAAAGAGAGTGGTGACGGCCGAAGGACATTTGTGGAGGTTTATACAAAAAATATGTCTTTGTAATTTCTTTGCTGCTAAGACCTGAAATGAACAAAAACCTTAATGAGAAAGGAATTCATTTTAATTCCTCATTTTTTAATTTATATTATTATTTTATCATAATTTGTTATTAATTCTCTGGCTGATAAAGGTAATGCTTCAACTGAGAAAGTAAAAGAAGAAGCGGACAGAGTAGAAGGGCGACGAGAAATGAGGAGGATTGGATAGAAAAGAGAAGAAAATTATGTGCAGAAGAAAGTACACTCAGCAGTTATAATGGTGATTAAAAACAGTGAGAATCAGAGCATCGGTTATTTTTTTAATGGACATACAAATTCAAAATTTGCCCTTGTCCAAAAGCTCATCTAATGTTTAATAAGTTTGTTTGTCACTCTTTAAGCAGGGTTCAGGGGTTGTGAGAAGGACAGTTGTGAGGGCATGGGTTTGAAAGCCCACTGTGACATGTGTCCCAACCCAAACTATTTGAATTTGTATATTCTAAACAGTGTTTAACCTCAAGTCTGTTCCCATCTTATTTTTTGTTAACTGAGTAAATGGACCGGTCTTTACAATGTACCTTACATTTACCTACACACATATTCAGACCTGATGGTGACAGCTGCTATGCAAGGTGCTCAACCACCCGTCAACACTAATTGGGGTTAGGTGTCTTGTTCATGGACACCCTAATATGATCTCGTAGGGCAGGAATCCAACCTGCAGTTGTCCAGTTACCCACTGAGCTATTTCCCCTTAAATATGTAAACTGTAAAGACGTATTGGCAGTTGTTGACATATGTACCTGGTAACATAAGTATTTATTAAAGCATGAGTTATTCTGATGCATTCCTGAAAACACAGTACTTGAACACATAAGGTGCAATTTGACCAATGTGACTGCCACTCTAGTCTATATAAAGTGAGTCAAGGTTTATCCAAATATAGTATTTAAAGAGCAAGAAACACAGCCGACTGAGATAACTTATCTTTGTTTCTCACTAAGGAAAAACTTCTGACACTTGGCTGAAGGTGATGATATATGCAGATTCTATGTGAAACTGGTTGAGTTGTGACTATGGAGGCTTATCTGAAGTTTACAGGAACCCGCTCTCCTGATGCAGGATCTGACAACACCTGTTGAAAAAGAGCATGAGAGCTTCTGAAATCAACATGATAAGACACAACAGGTACCACGTGAGAGACTGTGGACTAGGATGGATATAAACATGCTGATTGCTGACAAACAATACAGACAGTAGAAGTTGTCATCCTTGGTGGGTTTCTTTACTTTAAAAGAAAATAGAAATATTGAAAAAGTAGTTCTAATGTTTCACAAGCTGCTGTACTTTTTTACGTTTGAATATGGCTAAAATGTAGCAAACCAAGCTGGCTATGTTAAATCGCCGAAGATTAAGAAGCAAGAAGCACATGTGCTCTCAGGGTGGCTCCTTCAATAATTACTAAGCACTCCCAGTTGCATCTGCCTCATGCTAACTGGTGACAAGCCAACCAACATGCACTGAAAACAACAGTCCGTCTTTGCTGGCACTGATGCCACTCTCTTCCTTTTTTAAATCTTTCCGTCTCCCTCTGCCATTTTCTTTCACTCTCTCTGGCCCCATCTGTCTCTGTTCGACTTTCATCTCTTCATATTTTACTCTTTTATCATATTTCTTTTTCTGCTTCTAAGCACTCTTTTTTCACCCCTCCTACTCTGTTCCCACTCCTTCGTTTTCTCACTCCTTTCGGCACCCATGGGCCATGTGGTCCAAGTGAGGTAGCAGGGTGACAGAATCCGGACCCTTTGGTGTTGCAAGTGCCTTATCTCACTTACGAAGCGATGCTGTGCATGTGCACAGTGTTTGTGCACGTGTGCGAGGCAAGGCGCTGTTCTCAAGGGCAAAGTGAGGTGTGAGAGGATGATGCACTTGATACACTGTGAGGAGAGGAGGAAGAAGTGAGGGAAAGGAGATGAGGGAGAGACGTCCAGAGGGAGGGTGGGAGGAAGGAAGTTGGACGCCAAGAATAAGCAGCTTGCTCCTTGTACGCCGCCTACTGGGCCTTATTACCAAGGAATTAGATGAATTGGGGTAGATATTGTGGTAATTTGGATCAAGTAGAAACAAGCGGACGGTAGGAAACCATTTCCTCTGTATGATGTTCATGGGTATTGAATTGAATTGAAAATACTCTATTAATCCGTGAAGCGGAGTTTGAGAAAATTTTTTGCATATGGTACAGACAGAGATTTGGTATGAACACTTACACTTGAAAACTATTTAAGTAACCCTCAAAATGCTGAGTTTTTTTATTTTTTATTTTAGTGTTTTAAATATTGGGAAAAGTTCTTCAAGCGGCAAATATGAACCAGTGAGGACGTTGGATCGATAACCATCGAATTCACCACTATTTGAGGACCATTTAAAACCAATAATTAAAAAAGTCGTATTGAGATAATAAATATCTGAGTCATAATTTACTGATTTTTACACAAGCTAACTCTTTTTTTTACTTACACATGCCAAGTGTGTCATCTTTCCTCATGTGCATGAAGTATCCTTGTGCTCATTACAAACCGTTCTAGACACGTGCATTCGATGCATACTGTTCGTCATTGTTTTAACCAACTTACGTATATATGAAATAGATTGTTTTTTATTAAGTTAGCCAGACCTTGTGAAATAGGTTTCAACAGTTTACTTGTGCCAGTGGGTGTTTATCACCAAAGACATAATGCACCTAAAGCTACCATATTTATAAGTGAGACAATGAGTTCAAGATATTTTTGGAATTCCTCCACATTGTTGGCAACTTGGCGACTTCTATTCCAAACAAAACATTTAGTGTTAAATATAGCAACGTGTTAGATAAACTGTGGCAATTTTTTATCAATGTGCAACTCAGTATGCTGCATTTAAGGTGCACTTGTAAAATTACACTTCTATGTGTCTTTGTTTTAGCCTGAGACTACAATATATGTAATTTTAAGCTTGTTATATTTTCTATTTCTATAGCCCCAAGATTTGATGAACTTTTTTTTCTTGCTCATTCACTCAAACAACTGTCCCTATCAAGCAACTGACCAATGAGTCCAAATGCATTTGAAATATTTCAAAACTATGGTCACATTAATGAAAGACTGCAGACTTTAAATCAAATCTCCATATTTTGCTGCTGGGTAATATTTAAGTTTAATTATAATTTTTGGTAATTTTTTCTGACTTTGTTTTAGAAATTTAAAAAGCAAACAAGATTGTAAAAATCCCATTCCTGTGCATGGAATAAGAATTCCCGTTCTAAGGAAATATTCTAATAAAATTTCAGATTTTTTTTTTTTTTATTGTTTAAACATATTCAAGAAACAACTACTCTATTTACAAAAACAATGGGTGCAGAAGTGGAAAAAAATTAGTTGTTCTTGATTTGGAAAAAGAAATGATTATCAGATAAAAGGATCTTTGGGTTAGATTTTAGTCAGTCACCTTTTTAATGTGTGTGTATGGTTATATGTGGGTGTTAGATTCCATGTCTTAATAGTTTATATCTTGTATGAATCCAACATGTATAATATCTACATGACCTCAGTTATTTGACAGTCATTTATTTTATCCTCCCAAAACCCCCATAATTATCATTTTCCCTTTAATTCCAGTAGAAAAACAAAGAGATCCTTTTTCACACCTTATCTGTGACATCTGTTCTGCTGTAATACAACAGACTGATTCTCCACAGTAAATTCTGTTTGCATTTCCAAATTGACTCGAACAGAATCGCTCACTGTTATCCTGTTGTTGTTCCTGTTCACCGACCATCATATTACCATAGTCATTAGTATCCCTACCAATTTTATTCTTTAGTAATTTGCAGGTTTTGTTTCAATGAAAGTTATTGTTATTTGTCATATGGGAAACTAATATTTTGGCAACAAATCTCTTTGGCTATGGGTGGCTAAGCCTTTGTCAAATAACACAGATTAAGATATTCTTTAACACTGATTCTTTATTTCCATACATGTTGCAGAGAGGCAGAGGTATTCATCTGCCTCTGCCTCAATGCAGCGTAGAGCTGACAGACAGAGCAGCATGGCTTTGACTTTTGGACTGGAGCCTTTTTGTGTGTGGCACAGACGCCGAGCAGACATTGCACAGCCGTTGCGTGGATGTGGAGGCCTCGGGTCGCTGCTACACTGTTATTAAAAACAGTGTGATAGCATGTTGGCTGTTCCGACTTGTCTCCCTGTTTCTTCTCTCTTTTCTCTCCTTGAGCTCGAGCTATTGCTTCTCTCTTGCCCTCTTCTCAGCAGTGCAGATAAAATGCAGTCTTTGGAATCTTGTTTCCAATATCAGGCAGCAAGCCGGCTTCCATACAGCTGATGTGTAGGATGATTTTTAGCAGGCAGCAGCAGTGTTACAGGCTTTCTGCCCCGTTAGCAGACATTTTCCACAAACCTTAGAAAACGTGCCAACTTTAACATTGTTTCTTTACTTTTCTTGTGCCGCTTCTCTGCCAATTAACTTAATCAACTTCAGCAATATTTTGAAATGGTTTTTTTTATACAGAAACAGCCTTACAAATTCTGATATGTCATTGTATTCAATCTATTTTCTTCAAAAAGTCTGTCACAAGAGGTCTTACAAACATTTTTAGTGAATACAAACTTTTGTTATATTTCAATAAAGCTGCTGAACAGCTTTATACTACTGTTGATCAAAGGATCAACAGTAGTATTGATCCTTTGATTCCATTTGTTGAGTTGCTTATTTGGGCTTTGATCAAGTGTTGACTCTTAGCAGGGAAAGAGTTGCACCAGCCATCAACTATCTGCTGAGGAGATGTGATTGCTTATTCTAACAGAGGCAAAAATCCTTGTTTCTCCCTCATTTCCCCCTAATTTTCTTGTTCACTTTCTCCTGAGAGCACCATAAAATAGCTTCTATTACAATACCAATCACAAGCTTCCTTTAAAATGTGGAAACAGATATATTTTGGAGCAAAAAACATTCAAATTACAAAGACTTGACAGAAATGTGGGCATTCAGGTGGAAAGACTCATGTGCATAGGCAAATTGCATGCAAAATCGCAGTTCCAAAGATCTCCTTTTAAAGCCAAATATAGCATGAAAGAAAATCACAAACACAGAAAATGGAACAACCTAGGTCTGATCTGACAACTGAAATTACATTGTGCAAAGTTATCTACAGTATATCCATTGTGCACAAGATTTAAGTTTGTTTGAAAGTCATTGACTTTATTGACAAGAATGATATTATTATGAGAAAAATATCAGTTGATCATTAGTCAAATAATTGTTTATGTGTTCATATTAAATTTGAATGATATAAAAATGTTAATAATGTTGACATTCCTTCACTTTATATCAGGGTTCATACTCTTACTGTAATTAACTAAAAATGATGACAGTAGTTTTCGTATCAAACTGTTGGCGTGGGCCTACACCATTGAGAAACTGAGTTGAATACAGTGAGTTTTGTTGTCCTGCTTATGGATGAATTAGTAAATTAAATGAAAACAAACGAGTGAGTGAGGGTATTCGCTCATTATTGTCCTATCTTGTTATTAGCTACGTCATCTAACGTTAAGCATTATTGATGTGCAAAATTTATGCTTGTCGTCATGAGACTACGCTGCGCTTGTTCCTTGTTGAGTTCATGTTCACAGTACCAGTTGTGTGAAAAGGCCCCGACATGGTATGGCCTAGTCTGAGGATGTGCTCATTATTTACTAGAGATCATACAATGCATTTGCGAAACCCAAGTTTGGATTGTGACAGAAGAAGCTAACCCACAGTTGCTGTACAAAGTTGACTGCACCAGAAATATTATTAGTTGTCAGTAGTTACGACAGTAGGTGTCAGTAGTTACGACTGAACGTTTCATTCTCTGACATAACTGTGAGGAACGCTTGTTGTTCTGAGACATTTGGATTACAGTTTCAATTCAGGTGTAATTACAGTGACAGTATACAATATTTTATTGGCTTACTTTTTAAACACCGATACGATAAAATATTACCATAATTCCACCCACGCTTAGTTCTTAGTTAAAAAAATAGTTCTGAGTCCGTAATAAATGTAGTAACTCCGGGTGGAAAAAGAAACCTTTGCCTGTAATCTGTTTTTGAGCTGATCAAACTCAAGTAGCACCAAAGTTTATCCACAAAACACCAACTGAAAGCTTGACACAACACAGCCATCTCCCATCATTCTATCCTATGGACCAGCTCTAAATTAAACTACCATCCTAATTTAACTCATGAAACTTGCTCAACCTCCTTCATCATGAGACTTCTTTGCCTTGCTTCCCATTTCTTCCAGAGCAGACATGTCAGATGTAAACAAAGCTCAACGCCAGCCTTTAATTAAATAGATGAGCGGTATTAACATAACCTGAAAGCCCAAGCCAATTGTGTGTCTCCCATGCCCCCCTTCGATTCCCTTTAATATCCCTCCTCATCCCTCCATCCATCCATTTTTTTCTTGTTGTGATCCAAGCAGTGAGTGCCAATTGTGTGCAGTGTAATTACCATTAGGACAGAAAAGCCCAGTGTGTCTTTGATATGGTAATGATGCTTCGTGTACACCCTGTACACCCTCACCCCCAACCACTACACACACCCGTTCCACTACCACCCCCATTTACCCGCACGTATTTCCTAATACTCTCACCAATGAATATCAAGTAGGGCAACTCGTCAACACCTGATAGTGATGGCTGCAGTTTTGCGTAAACTGTTGAAGGGTGATGGTGGGGGCGAGAGTGCAGGAGATAGAGTGGAGACAGACAGACTGACTGAATAGGTGATGGATGAAATGATAGAGGGCAAGGTTAGGGGTGGAGGCGATATATGAACATGAGTGCCAAAATTATACAAAGAGGTGTTGGGTGCAGATAGAGGATAAAAGAAGAGAAAAGATGATAAAATTGTGGCTGGAGAAAAGAGGAGGTTCAAAGGAGGGACTGTTGGGTTGTCGGACGAACATAGCCTCACACGTCTTAGCTGTGTGGCAACTGCTTTAATTATTAATTGCTCTTGTCAGGCATCACTGAATCTCCTTTAGCCTCTCAGTGTTGGTCTGACTGGTTGTGAACCTCTGCTGCGAGCATTGTTCTGGTGACATTTTTAACTTCCTCATCGCAATCTTTTTCAAACGAGTTCTGTCACGGTCTTAATCATGTCAAGTCTTCTTGCACGGTCTGTGTATCTTCACCTCTGCCACTTACAACTTGTATCCACTCTCTTTTCTGACTCCTGCTCTTTTACTCTCATTCGTTCTATTCGCTCCATCTTTCATCTTCTCTGTCCAGGCTCTGGCCTGAAGCCCGCAGATGGAACAGGAACAAACTGACTGCTCTGCTCCCTACTGCCTCCCTCTCATCTCAACTACACACATCATCCCTCTGATGCCTGCCTCCATCCAAATCCCGCACCCTTTCCCCCTAACACTACGTGGTCCTGGCCAGGCTCACAAATAGCCATGGACCTGGATCGCATGAACACAATAGTGTGACAAGTCTCATAGGGAAACGATCCACAGTGTAAGAAGCACACTGTGTCCTGTCCACTCTGTGCTTTTAGTTTTTGTGATGGTGAAAGAAACCTGACGCCGTTGGCAAAGCAAATCAAGCCTTTTGCCAGCCGGCGACAAAAATTTGGATTCAACACAAAAAAATGACCCAATTACACTTCAAGAAAAATACAGAATACACCCCATGTATCACAAGTAAATGTGTGTTTCAATGGGTAAAAAAGCCAAACATGCTCATTCAGGAAAGGATGTAATATGTAATAAATTTTTTTGACTGGTTCTTCCTATGTTCACAACAAACTTAACTCAGGTGGGGTAGGTGTTAACTTCCAAAATACATGTACCAAAAAAATTCAACTAGAAAACGCAGTTTTTCAATTTTTCCTGGAATAAAACCCATTTTGATGCAACATTCCAAATAGTACCTAAGACCTTTCAATCTGCAACATAAAAACTTGAGCTTTCTATTTGCAGTAATTTCAGTGGATATGAACAAATAAAAGATTTACAATATTACTTTCTGTGTGAAGTTTGCATTTTCTCTCTATGTGTACGTGGGTTTTCTCCAGGTACTCTGGTTTCCTCCCACCCTCCAAAGACGTGCATGTTAGGTTGATTGGCTGCTATGTAAATTGACCCTTGGAATGATTGTTTGCTGTGTGTGTGGCCCCGCAGCAGACTAGTGACCTGTTTGGGGTGTACCGTGCCTCTCGCCTGAAATCAGTCGAGATAGGCTTCAGCACCACCTGCGACCCTTCTAAGAACAAGAGGTTGAGAAGACAAAACGAAAAACAAAAAGTAACATTTAGCATCAGATAAAAATTAGTATTTTTTCCAGCTATTTATAGCCTTAATGAACAAGGCAACTGTGATGAGTTTTAGGGGTCCAAGAGTAGCTAAGGTCTTCTTTCTTTTCTCCAGCTGGCTCCCTAGTGGGCTATGGAGAGCAGAGGGAGCCCCGGTTAATCAGAGGGGAGCCCAGATGGACGGACACACACACAAACACTCGCTTACACTCATACGCATGTACACACTGACTCGGTCGCTCACATGTCATATGTTATCCCATCTGCACTGTCACCAAGCTGCCTGTAACCCCAGGGTCTTGGGGGGAAAGTACACACATGCATAGGGCAACTACACACTGTGTACACAAGCATACAAACATTCAATTAGTTACACATGGAAAGAATACAAAAATGTATGTACATATAGACATACTTTGTACAACAAAGGCGTTATAAGAAGCAAATTGCACAACAATCTTATGTTTACTTAATCAGGTAAAAATTTACAATGATCACAAACACTGCACACATATTTTCACATCAGTGAAACAATTGGATTTGGATTCATGCAGTGACCCATGAAATTCAAGACTATTTTTTTTTGACTGTTTACATTATATAGGTCATCATGATGTGATTTCACGTTGCTATTGGGAAGCTGTACACAATCCACGATATTAGACTATCCATTGGTCAGAAGTGACTGATGCAGAAAAGCTGGTCAAACAAGAAGCAAAACATTAATAATAGAAATGCCTGTTTTGCCTCTGAAGCCAACAAAAAAAAATTGCAGAATGCCAAAATACAGCAACATAGAGCTATTTAAAGACAAGAATTTGAACCAACATCACATCACTTTGGTAAAAATACAAAACAAACAAAATAAAACACCAGAACATAAGGTTTTTACAAAAACATACAATTTTTCTCAAAATTGTCCAATTTCATTGGAAATGGGAAGAACTATAAGATGTTCAAAAAGTTGCACATTTATGTTTTTCTTTGGCGTGCACATCATTGTGGGTTTCCAACATTACCATCAAATAACCTTATTTAGCTGATTGTGTTTTTAACTGTCACTACTTAAATTTAAAATGGCAAAATATTGTTAAATTTCAGTTAAATATGTTATTCTAAAGTAAATTTGACCTACAAGCAATGTCTTTGTAAATTTGTATATGAATTCCAAAGAGTAAATTCCCAACATACGAGTATAACAAATGAATTGTGTGCCAAAAATTAAATAAGCTGCTAATTCAAGAGGTTATTAATCATTCAGGTCAAAATTATAATATGTGTGAAATATACGTATACTCTGTGAATCTCCTTTGTCAGTCAAAAGCATTCTAAAAATGAAATACCAAGATTCAACTAACATCGAAATCCTTTGACAAGTGTAATCTTCTGTGAGTTAGACTCTCTAGAAATCAGCCTGCTATTTGGTCTACCATTTGTTTATAACTGTTCTTATCAATAATTATCAACATAATAGTCATTTAATGTCTTTATTAAAATAAACAGCAGAGGAAAAAATGTAAACCCGAATCTAAAACTCAACCATCATCATGGAAATGTTAGACCAGCCATTTTTGGACACCATTGACTAATTTTACATCTTTTGAAATGCTTTGTGTTGTTTTCATCTATTCATTCATCTTCTGGATTACTTATCCCTATTGAGGTAACGGGGGTTACCAGAGCTTGTCCTGGCTGATTTCAGGCAAGAGGCACAATACACCCCAAACAGGTCGTCAGTCTGTTGCAGTGCTTCTCAATTATTTCCTGTTGCGCTCCCCCTAGGAAGAAGAAAATATTTTGCGCCCCCCACCCCCACACACACACTCTCCGCCGTGACTATAATTAGTATCACCTGTCTATGAAATTGTTATAAGTACACCTCTGCATAACATTGTATCCTTGTTAACATTAAAGAAAACAAAAAAGAAAAAGCAACGTACAACAAAGAATAGCTTTATTAACATTGTTTTTTTAGTTTGTAACAGAAAAGATTTAAAGTGCATCAATTAACTTGAAATAAAAAAAATCCATTCTTATTTAAACTATAAACATTTTTGACTGATTGAACCATTTGATACTAAAAAAAAAAGTTAAAAAAAAAATCAATAAATTTAAATTGATCAGCAACATTACATCAGGAGCACAAAATATAAAACGCTTTAATCTACAAAACAAAAAGGAACCAAACAATTTGTGCTGTTTTTTTTTTTTAATGAAAATAAGGAAGTCAGAATTGGTGGCTACAATGAGTACGTTTTGCATTGCACAGCTTTTCGAAGCCTATACATTGCTCTGTGCTGTGTTCGAGAATCTCCGGTGCAAAAAACTCTGCACCAGCGGTCCCCAACCACCGGGCCGCACAGAACTGTTATTTTTATTCACTTTGTTTTTTTGTGATGTCTTTTATTTTGAAGGTACATGTTTACCGTTACTATGGCAACAAGATTGCGTTGAGCAGAGAAAGTTTCCACGTTTTAAAGACGCTGCTAATACATTTTCTCGTGCAGACAAAGTGGATTTAAGTTTATTATTATTGATTTTAAAAAGCCTCTTTTTTTTCAGGCTGGTCTCGTCACCTTAAGACCGGTCCGTGAAAATATTGTCAGACACTAAACCGGTCCGTGGTGCAGAAAAGGTTGGGGACCCCTGACCTACACCATAGAGTTAATACTCCCTGTGCACACTCTGACAATGAGAGCGCCAACTACTGTTGTGGATGTGCAGTTACACTTTATTCTAGTACGGCAAAAAAAAAAAAAAAAACATGTTCCATAGGGTCACAGGCCCCCCCGCCCCTCTCCCTATGGCATCACGCCGGGGCACGCCCCACTATTTGAGAAGCACTGGTCTGTTGCAGGGCCACACACATACACAACCATCCACACACTCTTTCCTAACGGCCAATCAACCTAACATGCATGTTTTTGGAGGGTGGGAAACGGGAGTACCCGGAGAAAACCCACGCATAAACAGGAAGAATATGCAACCTCCACACAGAAAGACCAGTGTTTCAAACCTCGCCTCCGGTTTCCTACCACCCTCCAAAAGTATGCAGGATTAGCCCTTAAGAAATTTCTCCTGGAAGTGAGTGTGTGTGTGAAGGATAAGTGACTCAGAAGATGAATGAATGAGTGAAAATAAACTTCGTCATTTAAGAGTTTATTTCAAGATATGTGAAAATGTATCCATTTCATATTAAGGCACACACACTAAACTTTGACCTTGTCACGAAAAACTACAGAAAAAAATATACCAAAGGGCTCCAAATGTAAATTTCACAACTCTGAAAGACAAATCCACTCATGGGCAGATGCTTTTGTCTAAGGGAATGAGACCAGTAATCTTTCCTCCACTTATCTTGGTCACATCAACTAAATGAAAAGTGAAAAGTCAAATATGAGATGTCACATTCAGTTTACTTCCCTGCCTGCTCCCTAACTCCTTCTTTCTTATCCTTTTCTCTCCCATGCATTCCGTCCATCTTCTATTCTGTTCTATGCATCTCTATTTGATTGTGTCTTCCTCCTCTTCGACATGACATCCTCGCAATACACACTCAGCTCGCATCTGTGTAACAGTTCTGTACCGGCATGTTGAGCTAATGGATTTTATACAGAGCATGGAGCGTTTAATCAGAGTGTGGAGTAAGAGGGTCTTAAGAGACTGTCAAAACAAGAAACGCAGCATGAGCAATGAGCAAATGGAGGAAAGGACAGAGACAGAGGCCTTGTTTACATGTCAATAATTCCACGTGAAACCTTTTTCTTTGAATAATTGAAAAAAAAAACGACCTAAATTTACACAGAAAGGAAATAATCTCAGTGCAACAGGTGACAAACATCATCAAAAACTATGTACTGTGTGTGATAGTGTAAAGGACATACAGTAGATGAACTATAAACGTGCAGTCAGGTGTGCACCAAATCTCCAGACTCAAGACTAGAAAACCCCATTGGGAATACAAAGACTTTTTTTTTTAATCTCTTAATAACATGAAAATGTTGAAAATAGACAAAGATGGAACAAGTCTGCCATTATGGATGTCCTTTTGCAAGTTTAGCCCATTTTTGTTGCACACATGCAAGAGGACATGAAAGACGTCCTTTTGTCCGCAAGTTTCTACGTCAGGCTTAAACTGCATTTAGTTGGCTTTTGTGAAGTTTACAGTATGTTTATAACAAAATGCATCTCAAATCAAATTCAAACAAAAAGTTTAAGATTTTAGAAAACATACAAAACTATTAAGTACATTTTTGTCATTTAGCACTTTAAGATTTTAGTCTAGAGTTAGTTTTTAGTTATTATAACTTGGTTCTAATTATAAGTATTCATGCTGTGTCTAAATATTGTTCAGCATGTAATGAGTTTATCAAACCCGATCCTTGTAAATTCTAGTTTTTTAGGCATCTCTTTCAGTTACGTTGATATTAACAAATTTCATAAATTCTGATGAGGTCTCATCACCAATAACAGGTGAAAAAAAAATTGTGCAAAATTAATTTTGCCTGATTTGATTGATGATTTTCCAGATTGTCTTGCTTTTGTTGGAGGTTCAAGCTTTATTTTACCTGAAGATGTCGCAGGTGGTTTTCTAGTTTTCTAACAGGTGTAGCAGCTGGTTATTGTTTTTTCTGGTTAGATGTGAACAGCTGATGCTCTTGCTTTCTATCTGGTGTATGTTTTTCTTCTTTTCGCTTCCTTCATGTCTGTTTATAGTTTACTGTATTTTGCCATAAAGCCCCCTTCTGGCAGTGCAAAATTTGTTCAGCACATCAGAGCTGCCAGGTTCCCTTCCTGCTTGTTTTATATGGGACAGGATATGTTTGAGGGGAAAAAAAAGCTAAATTAAGATCCAACAAGGTGTTGTCATTTTGATGTTGATATTGAAAAAATATTGGCTTTGAAACCGAACAGAAAAAAGACAAGCAGACCAAAAACCAAATAGCTTTTACAAAGTAAAATAAAGTGGAATTGAAGGATTAAACCACTTCTGTTCTTGGGTTGCGGCATATATATTTTTCTAAACGGCCTTTTTCCAACTCTGCCCTAAATCAAAGTTATAACAGTCCAATACTCTCTACAAAAAACATGAAAGCAGCTGATTGCCTCGTGAGCCAAACAGATCAAATAAACTGATAATCAGGTCAATATGACATGGCCGCAAGCATATTACTGATGCAGTCGTTCTTAATACAGTCTTGTTAGATAGCTGAAAAGCTTAAGCTCCATTGCACATCTCAATTGACTCAAGCCCGGTAATTACGTAATACACCTCCTTTCCAGGTGTAAAAATTCCTGCGGCGCATTAAAAAGTCCCTCTGGAGACTTAAACCAACAGGAAATTGCAGTAAAGTGTTTAATTGTCAAATTGAGAACACTAGGAGGTATAAATTTCTCCTTTGGCACTCTGGGGAGATTTTCTTTTGTTCATGTCAGTGAGAGAGATAACAATTCCTCCCACCACTAACTACCTGCCTGCCTGCCGACAAGGTTTTGTTGTGTTTTTCTTGTGTTTTGTTGTTGCTAATAGGGATAATTGGCCATGGCCCAGACAAGCAGAGCAATAGAGGAGGTAACTACCTGCTCTGCATCTATCTCATGTTTGCTCCTCTTCCATAGATCACTTTGGTTTACAAGGAAAGGAAATTCCAACTGCAAAAAATCTCAATGAAATGTGAGAGCTCAGACAAACTGTCTGTCTGTTGCTTCTAGAAATCGCACAAGCGGCTGAAGGTAATTGAATAGTGTTGAAGAGAAAGGAGCATGGATTCACAGAGAACAAAAACAGAGGTATAGGAAAAAGAGAAAGGAAGGCGTGTACTTCTGAAGTTTCCAAGAGAGCACGGAACAAAGGCAGCTAATGTTTATGGATGATGATCTCGAAAGGCCATGCATTCACTGAGCAGGACTTTGATTTAAAAAAGACCCTTGATTACCACCGGGTCAAGCTACAGGACATCTGCTCTTGATGTTTAATTGTCAAGCCCGTTTTGTGACAAATACGTCATGCTCCCGCTCTGATCTCTCAAGCATACCATATTGTAGAACAAAAAGATATTGAGTTTTTGATAAGAGCACAAAAAAATTCACTGTCAGTGTATTTCTGTTAGTTTATTTTTTAATTATACAACAAATTAACATTATAAATAATCTAAATAATAGAAAATCAAATGTAAAAAATGACATGTTAAGAGCAAGCTCATGTTCTCCAAGGAAAGTGTTTGTAGGAAGAGTAGGATTCACAATAAATAATAATTCATTTTATTTAAAAAGTGCCTTTCTAGAAACTCAAGGACACTGTACAACAAAAATAAAAAAAAGAACAATAGAGAAAAATATAAAAAACATCATGTCAAGAGACAGGAGGAAGAATGAAGAGGATTAAACAGAGTAGACAGATTTGAAGAGGTGAGTTTTGAGACGTGATTTGAACAGAGGGAAAGAGTCTAAGTTGCGGATGTCGGGGGGGAGTGCTTTCCAGAGTCAGGGAGCAGAGATTGTTTTACTGAATTGTTTACGGAATTTATGGGATTGTTTTACTGAATTGGACAGTCGTCAGAAAGTGAGACAATTTTTAGCATGATTTTAACATTTTAATGCTAATTTTTAAAGCCAGCTGTGGGCTGACTCCAGAACATATTTCCAGTTTCCTTGTGCCCAGTTTTAATCTTAGGTCCTCAGGAAAAGATTTATGTATGATCATGTTTTGTAGGCTGAAGACCAACAAAGACTGGGCCTTTTCTGTAAGAGCTTTCCCACCAAGGGATAATCTCCTGTTGGACATTAAGACCGACAGAGTCACAATTTGCTTTTAAAGCTCTTTTAAAGACGTACTTTTATAAGTGTAGTTTTAGTGGTTTTTAGACATGTGCCATTTTTTACGGGGCTTATTGATTTTTAAAATTTGTTATCTATTGTTATGTATTTTATCTTGTTTTACCATTTGTTTATGATGCTTATGATTGATGGGGTTGTTTGTATTTCTTGTATGATTGTTAATGTGGTTTTTTTTAAAAAGCTTTTTTAAATAAAGCTTATTATTCATATTAATTTAGTTTTCACATGCAGAATGGAGCTTTGTTCTCTCAGACTAACCTCTCAGGCAAGCCTCAGCTTACAGTATATTGACATGCAAAAGATGTTTAACCGTTTAACAGGCACACATTTTTACCTTTTTTACTATGAACAGGCGCTCATACTTTCAAACTAACAGGAATCTTGATTTCAATTCAATTCAATTTGATTTCTAACATTTTCAGCCACTGCACCCTGTGAAGGGTTAAGAAAGTTACAATCCGTTCCGTCATCTTCCGCTTGTTCCGAGGTCGGGTCGCGGGGGCAACAGCCTCAAGCGGGCAGCTCAGGCCTCTCTCTCCCCGGCTGCATCCTCTAGCTCACCTGGAAGGATCCCAAGTCATTCCCCGGCCAGTTGTGAGACATAGTCACTCCAGCGGGTCCGGGGTCTGCCCCTTGGTCTCCTCCCGGTGGGACGTGCCCAAAACACCTCGCCCGTGACGCGCTCGGGGGGCATCCTGACCAGATGCCCGAACCACCCCATCTGGCTCCTCTCGACCTGGAGGAGGAGCGGCTCGACACCGAGCTCCTCCCGGATGGCAGAGCTCCTCACCCGATCTCTGAGTGAGAGCCCAGCCACCCTGCGGAGGAAGCTCATTTCGGCCGCCTGTACCCGCGATCTCATTCTTTCGATCACCACCCACAGCTGGTGACCATAGGTGAGAGTTGGAACGTAGATCGACTTGTAAATCAAGAGCTTTGCTTTTCGGCTCAGCTCTCTCTTTACCACGACGGACCGATGCAGCGTCCTAGTTATTGCTGATGCCGCACCAATCCGCCTGTCGATCTCCCGCTCCATCCTTCCCCCACTCGTGAACAAGACCCCGAGATACTTAAACTCCTCCACTTGGGGCAGGACCCTGTCCCTGACCCGCAGGGGGCATTCCACCCTTTTCCGGGCGAGGAAAGTTACAATGACATGCTTAAAGACGAATGAAGAGCAACAATGACTAAAATATTAACAAAAAATACATTTCAAAAGAAGATAATGTAAGAATTTCAACCACAAGTCCCAACTGAATTGAGCAAGCACTGAGTCTGCAATTTATAAAAACAATGAATTGTTGAGCAATCTTGTGTAACATAGTTATTACTCCTAATGTCCTCTGAGAAAAAGGCTGAGAACCCACCTTGCGGTGAGGGAATATACGAGAACAGTATGTCAGTGGCCAGATTGTTTGTATGAATGTGTGTTTGCTTGTGTGTTTTTAGAGCAATGGGACCTGAAGGAACACCGCAAGGACAATCTGTCGCCCCTCCGCCTGGGCCCTGGGTGACAGATGATGTGCTCCCACTGCTGAGCTTTGTGCATGTATGCATACATGTGTGTAAATGTGTTAGAGTTGGGGGGTTGACCGTATGGAGCCAGCTTGCCACAAAAACAATAGCTTAATTTCAGTTGTCAGATGTTCCAAAGCAGGGATTTTTTTTTGTGTGTTTTATTGGCACAGCTGAGGAATCATAAAGCAAACATTACAGCCATGTGAGTTAAACCCTGACATCTCAGGATGTTGGAGTTCCTTCATGAGTTGCTAAAGGTCCTTACAATGCTATAAAGATGAATGAACTCAGGAGAAAACCTGGAAGTCTTTAGTGGCCTTCTAAAAAGGCACCCTGTGCAGCTTTTATACACTCACAACACAACAAAGCAGTGTTTTTTACAGGCAGTGTGGGTTATTTGTGGCAGGCAGGTATGTGAAGATGCAGACGTGTCGGTACTTACAAGGATAAACCTGGCAAATTATTTATGTAAACTCTTATTTTCACTTTTTTGTAAACACAACTTAAAATTCATCCTGTACTAAATAATGGAATATGTCGTCTTTAGCAGTGATAACCTGATAAAACAAGGTATCGCAAAGTGCCTGGATATGGGTTTTTTTCATCCATTAAAAGGAAAAACTGTTTATTGGTTTTACCTTTGACCTCAAAGAGGTACAAATTTGGGAAAAGTGGTTTTCATACAGAACTTTGACTTTGCTCTTTGGCCTTTTAACTTGTAGCAGCCCTAACTTTAATGTTAAGCATTCGGGAAACACAAGTAAATATTCCACTTACAAGGAAAAAAAACAGTTAGAAATAATGTGGCTGTAGCAAAAAGAATACAATTGCTAAACATGTCAAAACTATCAATACTATTCGGAATATCCTTTCTGATATTTTTTCAACTAATGATCCACTTTATGAGTTGGGTAAATGAGTAATGACTTTAAAGAAAAGCATATTTTTACATCTGAAATACACATTTTAAAAACATTAACCTATACAGTTTATAAATCTTTAGAGCTTAAAGCCAAATGGCTTTGAGGTCATTTGGCTATATTTTATTTAAGCCAAATGAAGCCAATTTTACTTCTAAATAGTTTGAAGTAAAATCCAAACTATTTAGAATTTTACTTCCTCTTTTTGGGCTGGATGTTTTATTTTAGTGGTTTTATTTCTATGCTGACGATTTTTGTTCAATTTTCTAAAATGTTCTCTTCTTTGTTTTCCTTGAACTACTTGTGCAAAGAAACAATGAGGAACTGAGAGCTTAAATGGAACAGTGAGATCAATTTTAAGAAACCCAGAGGAAATGTGAAATCTGTTTTAAAGGAAAATGTCTGGTTAGATGTTAGTTTTCAAGCCACTAATTTCGACTAACATCCAACTTGTGCATTGTATCAGTGACCACAGCACAGCCTTCTTGGTATTACTTATGATGGTATTTCCAGTGGAACCAGTAAAGAAACTCACCCTTTGCTGCTAAGCACTTATGAGATGACATGTGGCATATACACATGGTCGAGTCAGGATGGCGTGTGTGTGTGTGTTGTGTAATGTTATGTATGCATTTCGCATAGTCATTTGTCTCTTAAAATCAAACAAAAGAGCATACATTCTCCATCGCAGCTTTATCTGTTTATGCCATCAGATTTTCAGCACCCAAACGCCTGTGGACACACCAACCCACACACTCTGTCTCATACACTCACATGATTAGACAAAGCAAGTAGGCAGGTGGAGACTAAAGTGTGACATCGTTTAAACTAGTATATCATAGTGGAACTTTATGTTGAAGAAACAGTATAGTTAAGTCAGAGTCATGCACTAGCAATGCATTACATTATCATTTTACTTCAATTCAATTCAGTTTTATTTGTAAAGCCCAAAATCACAGAACTTCTGTCTTTTTAGACTTAGATTTAGATGGAAGAAAAACAAGAAAAAAGACGAATGTATAAACACAAATACACAGCAAGAAAACTAACAAATGCTAGCTAAACAATATCAGCACATTCCTGCCATTAGATTACCCTTCACGGTGAGGAAAAACTCCTAAAAAAACCATCAGTGGGGAAAAAATAAGAAACCTCAAGGGTATCCACACAAAAGAGTGATCACTTCCCCGGGACTTCAACTGAAATAGTTAAACAGCTTAAAACTCTGTGTTTTTTTGCAACAATTATAAGATGTTAACTAAGAGGGGGAAAAAAACAAGTTTTTAAATCCGCTCTAGTAGTTTTGTATTGTAAACTGTAAAGCTATAGCCAAAAGTGTTTCTTTGGTATTAATTGTTCCCAAATTGTGGTAATCATTGTGACATTTTAATTTGTGGCATTTCCATTTTGGAGAATAATTGTTGTCCCTTGCAAAATTTTAAAGGGATAAATTTTATTACTATAGTTTTAAAGTACAAATTGTAAGCTGCTGTATGATATAAATCATTGAGGGTTCTTTATCACATAGGCATATTTTTATACGGTTAAATCAAATGGGAAGGGAATTAGAAATCTATTTATTTATGGCATCTATTTATTGAAAATGTTAAAGATACTGCACTGCTCACAAAGTAATCATTGTATACAACTCTAAATTGAATATTTTAAATAGCACAAAAACTTTCTAAAAAACTCAACAATTTTTAAGATTAAACAATTTATATACTTTTTAACTCTTTAAAATAAATTATATGTGATTTGTCATAATTTGCTTTGTTAAAATTTTTTTAACAAAGCATTAGCTGATTTTTCTTTTGACTTTTTTATGGAATAAAATAGCTTTGGCCCCGCAACATTCTGGCGACCTGTCAGTGGTGTATCCTTCCCTTCGCCTTGAATCAGCCGGGACACCTGATGAGCTCAGGGATCCCCTGCAGCCCCACTAGGAATGGACAGTTAAGAAGATGAATGACTGAATGACTTAATGAATGAAAAACAGGCATCTCCCTTATCTCTCGCCTTAAATCAGCCAGGGTAGACTCCGGCTCTCCCTGTGACCCCGTTAGGGATAAGCCAGTGGCGGTCGGTCAGAGCCAGCAGAGCCTTCTCTGCTGGTCTAACTCAACCAGACATCATTATCATAATTATAATAAAAGTTAATTTAATTTTAAATGTATTTTTCCTAAATAAATATATAATTATTCTCCATATGCTGTTTTCTTCATGTCATATTATATCCATTTGGTTATACAGCTTTCAGTGTTGTAACGTTAGGTTAAAGTTTTTATCCAATCAGAATTCAGCTCGGTGGTGTCGCTAGGCTGTATGAAATCTGCCTCCAGGCCTTCAGATCGAGCAGCGCGGGCCCTGCTAGTAAGTAAACGGGCACCTGTAGTTTCTGACAGCCTATCAGATCATGAGTTGTTGACGTTTAAGCCTTCACAAAGGTCCTGAACGTGACATGTACGCGTCTTGTGATTGGATACTCACTTGACGTAAGCAGATGCAACCCTCAGCATGTCAACAAACACTAGAGCCAGACTCAGAACCTTTAACATGACACTAGAGCCAGACTCAGAACCTTTAACAGAAAAATCATAAATATCTACTCGTTTTTTTTCACCAACAATGGCAGAAGGGTTTCAGAATGGTAGAATCGATTTCAAGACCACGAAAACTGACTGTTTCTCTACCTTCTCGACCCTCAGCACTTTTAGATATACCGGAGAAAATTTCCGCAAACAGTCTTTTGCATTGGCCTCCACATGTCGATAGAAAAGGATTTATTGTTCAAACTGAAACGCGCACAAACTGTACAACCGAGTCATTCACGTCTTCTTGAGGAAAGAAAGCAGAATGGATTTTGTGTTGAAATAAGTGTTTTGGAGGACAGCTGTTTTTGTGAGTAAATGTTTTATACGCGGGTTTATTGATGTTTAAATGCTCTTGAAAATTACTTGTGTTGTACACCAGTGGTCCCCAACCACTGGGCCGCGGACCGGTACAGGGCCGCGGGTCATGTGGTACCGGGCCGCACAGAACTGTTATTTTTATTCACTTTGTTTTTGTGATGTCTTTTATTTTGAAGGTACATGTTTACCGTTACCATGGCAACAAGAGTGCGTCGAGCAGAGAATGTTTCCACGTTATAAAGACGCTGCTAATAAATTTTCTCGTGAAGACAAAGTGCAGTTAAGTTTATTATTATTGATTTTGAAAAGCCATTTTTTTTCAGGCTGGTCTCATCATGTTAAGACCAGTCCGTGAAAATATTGTCAGACACTAAACTGGTCCGTGGCACAGAAATGGTTGAGGACCCCTGTTGTACACATTTAAGATGATGCAACGCCCAGTAGTGCCTACGTCTGCTTCTGTATATGATTTCTCCAGCCGTGGTGTCATTAATGATGATATTTGAGGGGTATTTATTCAAGTCGGACAAAGTAGCACATCACCGAAGGCCTAGGTGTGAAATGCACGGACCGCCACTGGGATAAGCGGTATAGAAGACAAAACAAAACATTTAGAAAGCAGTGCTTTGTAGGTGAGATGTTGTCAACAAGTTGTACAAACTTGTAAAAGTTACATTTGCCCAACTTTAACCACTGACCCAGAAGTCAGAAACCAGCACACAACAAAGTGGCCCACTGTTGCGGCTGGTGACCCCGTTAACAGAGCCTCATTCCCAATCCAGTTTCCCTCCGTTAACATTAAAGACAACTGGACTTGATGGAAAATGGATCTAAATCAAGAGCTCCATTCGGAGGCTTCCCGCTTGGCCTTGTTTCTTGGACAGAGCAAAAGAGCGAAACCCATATGTCAGACAATATCATGCCCTGTGAAGAATAACACTCCAGTGGTATCTGAGAGAGAATAACCAAGCCCTCACACACATGCACACAGACTAAATTTGATTTGAGGACAGGGCTTTCTGGATGGTCACTCTGGCAGAAGAAGAGACAGCAGTGAGTCATTTTTAGTTAAAAGTGGTTGTGTGTTTGTGTCTCCATGTATGCACATACAAATAATAAAAAAAAACTAACTACATTTACAGGAAAATGTTTTTTAATGCAAGCCTGCACTACATGAGTTTGTGTTTTTGTCCCAACAAGCCAGGAGAGAAGTCTGTGCTCTCCACTGACCTGGCATTGTTGGAGGAATATACTCATCCCGACTCACTTTCTATCACACAGACTCACTCTCACACACACAACTCAAGCTATCGCCTGCTCTTTGTCCCTTGTCCAGATGGCATGTTGGTCTTTCCTCTCCTGTTCTGTCCTCCTGGTCACTCAGTACTGGGGCTTTGGGCTGGCAGGAGCCATATGTCCAAACTCATCTGACCCAACTCACACCTCACTGTCTGTTTCTGTATATGACTTTTTTTCACATCACAGACCAATTATAATGACATTTTATTAAACTTTTTCTATTTTAACAAAGGTACTGGGAAAAAATTAGTAGGAATAATTTTTAGGTATTATTTTGACACTAATGCACAAACGTGTAATACTAACACTCCAAATTTGTCTATTTTCAAGCACGATCAACATTGTTTGGCCACTTAACCTTTAGGCAGCAATACATTGTCATGGCCTTCTTGAAATTTATGGAATCTTATGAGAATTGGATGGGAGGTACAGTACCACACAATACAATAATAAAAAAAAGCAGTTCTTGAATTGACATCACTCCCAGAAAGTTCCAGAGATGGTCGAAGCTTTTTGTCTTGGCTAATACTTCAGAAAAATTAAAATGTGGAATGTTTCATGGTGGTTGAATTGAACTTGGTTTCAGAGATTCGAAAATGACTTCCCATAACCTCTTTAATCAGTTACACTAAAACCATATCCCACGGTAAAATTTGAAGAATGTTTGAGGCCAATGTTTTCTTAATTACACTACACAGAAGCTCCCTGAGCACAATGAGGATCACCGTAGCACCAGATCAAAACGTAGTAAATTTGACATGGGTTATTGAATCAAATAAAAGCAGGAATTTTAATTAATTTTATTATATTTTCAGGCCAGCTTGTTTTTGGATTTTAAGGGATTTTTTGTATGTAAAAAAGAAAAATGGGAAATGTTAAGACGTGCACATATTATTTTTAGTTCAATACTGAGAGGAGCACCTTGCGATACTATGCGCTAACTAAGCAGAGTGACAACAAAGATTGAAATGTGATAGAATAACTTAAAACAAAAAAAAGGTGTTTTATTAAAGATGAATTAAAAAGTGTACTTCAGATAATTATAATTTTGGAAAACCTACATAATCTGATTTAAAGGTCAGTTTGATCCCATTAGAGTAACTTTATCATGTTTTCATTTATGATGAGTCCTTTTCCAAAGCTAGTTTGACACTGGACCCAATATTATTGCTCCTAAACTGAGTTTGATTGTATTGCAAATTCAAATGCTTCTTGTGTAAGAACTGAAAACCGTGGCTCAGCTGCTATGAAAGATTCTTTCATAGAATACTAATTTTTTTATCTGTTGTGTTATACCTGCAACACAACAGTAATGGTAATTATGCCATATCAATTTGTAATTTATTTTACCAGGATCTAAAGTCAGAGTTTAATTCATCATGATTGAAGTTGATGATGTTGAACAATGTAAAGAAGTCTGAACAACATAGGACAGGACTTGTTTCTACATCTGTTAAAAAAAAACCAAAAACTTATGCACAGGACAGGCTGGACTTTTAGCATTGCTGAGATCAGAGAAAAAAATATCAATTTGTTGTTACACTCTTAAATACAAATATTAGTGACGATCACAAGGTGCTGCGGGGTACCGAAATCTATCCCAGCTGATTTCAAGCAAGAGGCCCTGTACACTCCAAACAAGTCGCCGGTCTGCTGCGGGGGCCACACACAGAATTATTCACGTCCAGCCCCATTCCGAGGGGCAATTTCATTGCGGCCAGTCGGCCAATCAACCTAACATCCATGTTTTTTGACATATCCATTTACATTCAAATAGACAAATAGCCATGCTTTTGTCATGTTGTTTTTTTTTTCCCAAGCTAATTGCTACTGTACTTTTGCAAACTGTGTCATTCAATCTTGTTTAGTTCAGAATATTGTGACTTTTGTATGTGAAATGGGATTACATGCAAAAAAAAGCTGAACTACTGGTGTCCCCACAAAGGTGACTCTGCAATAGCAAGAATATCCTTCCCAGTGAAACAGCCAATCTTGTTGGAGAGAAACATTGATACTTAGCTATTCCACATTCAGAAAGGCAGCTAGATGGAAAATAATGTTCTGACACAAACACCAGAAGTCACAGCAGGAAAGGAGAGATGAGGGGGAAAAGAGAAAAGGGCTTACGTTACTAAAGATTAAAGACTGAAAAGCGGTGTTCAAAGAAAAAAAAGAAAAGAAAAAAATCAATGACTCAAACTGAGTGGTGGGATAGACGCTAAGTAATACACGGATCAAAGGAAAGAAGTAACATTAAGAGAAGCAAAAAATGTGAGGAGAGTTGAACTATGAATCCACAGAAGACATACACAGAACTCTAAGTGGAGGTCAGTAATGGGGTGCTTTGGAATTTTAAAACATTCTTTTTTGTATGAAAATGATCTTTTTGTAAGAAACACTCAACAGAATAATCTTCGCTTTCTGAAAGTCTTCACCACAATTCTCAGTTGAATTACTGTTGTTGCAGGTGTTTTTTTTAGGCAAAGGGTTGCAGTTTGTTTTGTTGTTCAACATGTTTTTAGTTGCCTACTCATTACAGCTAGTTTATAAATCCCAATACTACAATAAAAACTGAAGAGAATTTAAAACCCGATTTAAAAAAAGTTTGTTCATTCAGGTATTTCAACTTATTGAATAAATAGACTTGTGTATTTTTGCATGTACTTTGTATGAGGACTGTAAGACAGTGGTGAGGTATGCTCTAGGTGAGACAGAGGAGTTCAGAGTGGGGGTGGGACTCCATCAAGCATCTGCTCCGAGTTCTTTGTCGTTCGCTAAGGTGATGGGAAGGCTGACAGATGAGGTTAGACAGGAATCTCCTTGGGCAGTGATGTTTGCAGATGACATTGTGATCTGTAGTTAGAGGAGGGAAGAGGTGGAGGAAAAGCTGGAGAGGTGGAGGTTTGCACTAGAAAGAAGAGGAATGAAGATTAGTCAGAGTAAAACAGAGCACATGTGTGTGAATGAGAGGGACCCAAATTGAAAAGTGAGGTTACAGAGAGAAGAGATAAAGAAGGTAAAAGATTTTAAGTACTTAGGATCAACAGTCAAGAGCAATGGAGAGTGTGGAAAACAGATGAAGAAGCGTGTGCGGGCAGGCGGGAACGGGTGGAGAAAAGTATCAGGTGTGATATGTGATAGAAGAGTTTCAGCTAAAATGAAAGGGAAAGTGTACAAAATCGTTTGGTCTAGAGACAGTTGCAACTGAGGAAAAGACAGGAAACAGAGATGGAGGTAGCAGAGATGAAGATACTGAGGATATCTCCGGGAATGACGAGGATGGACAGGATCAGGAATGAGTATATCAGAGGAACAGCACATGTTAGAGAGTTTGGTGATAAAGTCAGAGAGGCCAGACTGAGATATTTTGGACATGTGCAGAGGAGGGAGAGAGAGTACATCGGAAGAAGGATGCTGGGTTTGGAACCCCCAGCAAAGAGGCCTAGTGGAAGACCAAAGAGGAGGTTCATGGACCAGTGAAGGAAGACATGAATATAGTTGGTGTGACCAAAAAGGATGCAGGAGATATGAATAGATCGAAGAAACTGACTTGCTGTGGAGAACCCTGGAGGGAAATGCCAAAAGGAGAAGAAAAAGATTTTTGCAATGAACAAGCTATTGTGATAGTAAGATAAAATATTGGAAGGGGGCAGCCTGTTTGTGTTTAAAGACGTTGATTTAAAAGTCATCCAATATTTTTTGACACACACCAGCAACAAGACTTTTAGAAGTCACTGTACACTCCAAATGTAATAAAATGGAAAATAATGAAGACCCATTGTATCACAGTGAACAAGTGGTTGGAAAAAAATTCAGAATGACCGTCATCTGCGGTCACTAAAACACTCACTAAAACACTTAGTGAAATTGAATCACAGAAATTCCACTAACCCTGTGCCAAATTTTATTAGTAAAATTTGAACATCTCCACTAATACAAAAAGAAAGTATTCAAGAAATTCTGACTAAAAAATTCTCATAGCCTTGAGAAAACAACCACTTTAAGTATGGCTAAAAAAAAAAAAAAGACAAATAAAATGATTACCCCATTTTATCCTGCATCTACTGCCATTCAGAGAGCTAGCAAAGTCAGATCTGAGCCATACTAAAAATCTCTATATAGTGGAAAAGGGTTTGTTTAAATAGCGAACAACCACAACAAAATATTAGTGTGGGTCACTGTAAAAGGTGGCTTTCTATACGCTATGTGATGTACTTAATTCAGCACTGAGGTAGAAGGTATCTGGTCTGATCCTAGTTTAGCATTTTGGTAGCTGTGGTCATTCACCTACTTGCTGTTTTTTCAACAATGAAAAATACCATCTGCACAATTTTCCTGGAGAATGAAAAACATGTGCCACTTATAAACTTGTGCGAACAACTTTTTCCTCACACAGTCTCAAAGGCAAAGTGAGGACAGAGACAAGAGCTAGTGAAGCTGATGACAAAAACAGCTCGTGTGAAAAACAAACTGCACGGTAAACATCCAGATCAGTGGATTTCTTCTTGGCAGGCCTCAGCTGCCTCTCTGCCACGTCCAGTCACAAAACCATCACCTCCTTCCCCCTGTTCCAACTCAACACCTCCCACTAAATATCGGCCATTAGATAAAAACACACAAACACTCATACAGTTACATTTTTTTACTCTTTAAAAAGGTCACCATTTTTTCTGGCTAAGCACCCTGTGCTATTGATAATTTTATGCATAAACAAATGGCAAATTTGTGCCACATAAATATGTATTAGCAATTAATAATGGCGGTGTGTGAAAGGACGCCAGGTGCATGCCGAGTAGAGCTGGCTGACTGCTAGTAAAGGCGCTGAGCAGAGCTGGTGGCTTTATGCTGCTCGCTGGTCTCCCTCTCCTCTACTGTGCTGACACAATAGCAACTACACAATGACCACAAAAGTAATAAAAGCACACAACTTTACCAAAGCACACCCAGGTTTGCATAAACACTAAGTATGACACCTGTGTACAGTTTAATTTTTTGTCAATTTGCATGTGAAAATACCAATTCACACCAGGCAAATCAACGTTTGAGCATACATAGAAGGATGCCTCAGGGAAGGAGGGAACGGCAGGATTTATTACTCTCTCAGCTTTCTGGGGTTAGTTGTGCTTTAAATAATTTTATTAAAACTTGTGTGTGAAACAAAGAAAAATGAAGAAGTTTGCATAGAAGAGGTTTTAGATCAAGTTAGCTGAATTAGACGCTCATATTTTGAGACAGATTGTCTTTAAACATTTAAACGCCAGATGATCATGGGATGTGAATCATTCCCATGAAATCTGTCACAGTCATCTGCAGTTTTTGCCTGATTGTTTGGGCCTGAAGTTAGACTGTGTTTAAATTAAATTCAAAACAGGGTGGCGCACACTTTTTTAGCATGCGATCTAATAAAAAATTGACTAATTAGTGAATAAAAACCAATGCATGCATATGAACATTGTGGAAAATGCATTAAAAATTGTCAACAATATTTCAATAGTATCATACGTACTGATATACTGGAATTTAAATTATTTTATCATTTAAAAAGTCTTTATTTTAGGTGGACATGTTTTTTTTTTTTTTTTTGCTCTATTGAAAGCTTTAGTAACTTACATCTAGTATGCCATGTTTAAATAACAGCGCTGCGTGTTTTTGGGCAGGCGGGGCAGTGCACGCTGATGGATAGAGAAGAGGGATAGGGTTTGGTTGCTATGGTTAAAGTCTAACGACTCCTCAGGTCATTTTTCTCTCCGGTCATCCACAACTGTATGTATATACAGCATAATGACTGAATTTCTAACTGACAATAAATAAAAACGCTGGTATCTATTTATGATAGGAAACTTTGTACAGTTTTTTTTCCATTAACTCCCTATTAAGGTATACTCTGTTTCTATTAATCACCACTTAGTGAAAAGCAGGTTAGAGAAGTTGGAATTTCATATACTACAGTTTCTGGCAGCACATCACTCAGTTGACAGGAAAAAAACTATTTTTAATATTCATTTTTGCTTTTTAGAATAACACAGCTAGTTCCCTACAGAGTTACGGGAAGTCAATGCTAGTAAAAAGTTGTTTCACACGAAGTGCAATGTGCACATTGACAAAGTGGTTAATATAAATCAGCATGCAGGTTTCAAAATTACAGTAGGAGAATAAATATCTCAAATGCATTATGTTATAATTGATAACTCAAAGCACTCACGTTTTTTTTTTTTTTTCAAATAAATGTCACACCAACTCTAACTAATGACCAGCATACAAAAGAAAATGAACAGAAAATGAAGAATGAAGCGCAACACGATGAACTCCAACATACAATGCAACACACTACAAATCAAGCATAAAAAAAATTTCTGAAATGCTGATATGTTACTTATTAGAATTTACCGGTGAAATCACACAAAGGTAGATCCAAGATTCCTCTGTAAATTAGGTTTAGGGAAGATAAACCAGCAAGTGATGTTTTTAAAATATTGTGAAGGAGTTGTAGAGGCTGCGTGTGTGTGTGTGTGTGTGTGTGTGTGTGTGTGTGTGTGTGTGTGTGTGTGTGTGTGTGTGTGTGTGTGTGTGTGTGTGTGTGTGTGTGTGTGCGTGTGCGCACGTCATTTTGTCCGTCTGTTGTTGTTAGAGCAGGCTGGCTCCCCTGTAGAGCACAATCACTCTGCTTCGCTAAACACAATCACACAACCTCAACTCTACTCACATGACCCACTCAGGAAAAGCGAAAGAGGAGGGAGCCTTCATAGATACGTGTGTGTGCATGTGTGTGTCTGACTGTGTGAGTGTCCTAGGAGTACTTGCAGGACAAAAGGCAGCCCCATCTGTTCCATTGTCACAGGGTCTTTAATACGGATCAGATAAACATGACATTTGGGATGAGCCGCCAAGCTCACGTTATAAACCCTGTCATCAGAGCCTGTCTAGCTCGGTGTATGTCAACCTCCAATATGGTTCACATATGAGAAACATGTGAGACTATTGCACATTTATCTCCGTCTACATTGTTAATGTCATCTTACTTTACCCACATTTGTTTTCTTTATTATTCATATCTATTTGTGTGAAAGCATGTCTGTGTTTTATTGCTTGTCTAATTCATTGTCAGAGGTATAGATCAGGGCTCATATGTTGGATCTGTAGTGACTGTGGGAGGATTAGCAGCCCATTGGCCTAATCAGAGGAGGTAATCAGTCCACTATCCTGGCTCTATACTTTATCGTTGCAACAATCAGTCAAGAGAGACACACATCTGCCTATTAAGCTCAGCTCTAATTCCATAATAGTGATGAAACATCTGGTCATTTAAGGCTCAGTGCAATCAAGTAGAGGGATTGGGACAGTTGCAGATGGCAAACCTATAGTTATTATCTGTTTTTGACTACAGGAACACAGAAGGGATTGCAAAATAAACAGGGTCACAAGCCACAGTTCCTCAGTAAATATCAGTTCACATTAACCCACGATAACAGAATATAATTTTGGAGAAAAAAACCCAAAACAAAACATTTCAGCAATTAGAAAAAAATCTGATTTTTAACTATATCCAGACAGAGGTTTTGTCTGTTATGTTAAAGACAATGAAACAGTTGTAAGATGCAAATAAACGACCCAATTTTTATTTTTATTAATTTACAAGAGGGTTCTATCCTGTTGAATTCCGCTCTGCAAATTGAAAAGCAAAGCAACAGCCAACATTCAAGAGCCAGAAAGTTTGTCACCAGGGTGTAGATTTAAATTAGGACTAAATGTAATTTGAACATTTTATAAAAAATAAATACAAAGTACTTCAAACCATATTTTCAGATTACCTCAGAACTCTTGGCAAGGTAGGCAGGAATTTTACACATTTCTATTAAGCATAGATAAAAAGCTTTGCAGTTATTTTTGCAATAATTTGTAGATGCCGAAAAGAAAAAAACTGCCAACACCACTTTAGGAACTTATATTTAAGTTGTTAGGGAGAGGCAGGTGCTATTTACAGCCACGTTTGGCAGTGTATAGTTTATTTCTTTACAACTTACTATGTTTTATTTTAATACATTCTTGTTTTAGAACTTGCTGGATGAGAGGCTGTTATTTATTTCAACCTGCAGAATATTTTTAATGAACTGATTATTTGTTTTTAGGTCCGTCAGTCATCAGAAGGTATGAATAAGAAAAGAATTTTGTTTGTAAATTTATTTTATTCTGGTTTTAAGCCATAAATTTTCAACTGAACTCAAAAACAAAATGAACAAAACTATGCATACGTACAGTCTTTTTTGTTTCTTCTACCTTTGGCCAATTTATTTAAAACAAAAGTGTCCCCAAGCTTTGTGCTGTTCATGAAACAAACCAGTTAAATACACAGAGAAAACATATGCTAACGTGTGTTTGAGATAAGTGAAAACTGACTCTCCTGATCACCCCCTGAGGATTTGCTAATGTGCATGTGTTCTTGCAAAGTTCTCTGCATGTGTGTCTCGTCATGTGTGTCTTTTTGAGACAAATGTTGGGCTAGAACAAGAAAGCCATTGTTCAACAAGGTGGTCCGAGCACCACTTCCAATCTTACCTTTCACGCACACAAACACACTTAGATGAGCCCGTGTAAATGAATATACACACCAGGCACACAGCACATATCTTCTCACAGCTCATAGCCCATCAGACAAACATTACATAAACTCCTCCTGTCTAATCATAGGTTTTTTCATTGTGGGCCGCAGTTGCCCAGAAGTAAACATTTGCCTGTGAGATGTAAACGCCAGTCTGTGTGAATCAGACACACACACAAGCACACCACAGTGGTAGTCTGAGTAATTCAGAAATTCCTACTTCCTTCCTGTGGGGTGATGATGTTTAGTCTCTGTACACCGCAATCTGATTGGTGTGTTTGATCTCATCCACTTCCTGTTTAGGAGCACTCCAACCTCAGGCTCAGATCTGGGATCAGCATCCATCAGACAGACGCATGTGTTCCACATGTAGGAGGTTTGATAACTAGTCTGAGATCAGATCGGTTCACTTCATGGCTGATTCATGCCAACAGCTAATTGTTGAATTACTTCAGCTTTTCAGAAACATATACATACAGAAGCGTCACAACATGTAAACAATAATCGATACAAGATAGAATAACCAGTGTCATATAGAGGAAAGCCATGCATTTCGTTTTGTGTCTAATGGCAAAATCTACTGAGCATACAAAAGGGAAGAAAAACACCCATTTTAAAGCAATGTAAAGCAACAGTGGATGCATTCTACACTAGTTATTTGAGGGTAATAAGAAAATTGAATCACATTCATGTATCAAATATTCAATTTATTGTTCGCTCAAGCAGATGTAATAGAAGAATCAATTGCACACCTTTTGACAACTACAGAGTCTTTCAATTCTCCAATAGACAGCCGAATTCTTTCTGAAAGAAATTCTAACCAAAAACCCCGCATAGCTAGTAAATGAAGTGAATGAAAAGAAAACTTTCATTTCCTGTGGAATTTTTTCCCCCTTTGAACAGAAGAAACAACAGTTAGTAAATTCTAAATATATCACTAATAATTGCTCATTGAATGAAAGGAAAAGTGTCAAAGATAAAATGAAGAAAAGTACAAGAAAACTGAGGCCCTACTGTGACAAAATACAAATCTACATGTGTTAATATGCTTAGGATTACAGAAAAAAACGTATGCTGTCTGAAAAGGTTTTTATCCACATAAAATATTTCTTTTAACATTGGAAACAATATTTTTAAACATTAAAATAGAAGAAATGATTCTTAAAATTGCAAAACCATGTAGGAAATATGAGTCACAAGTCTTTTTAAGTGTGTTATCAGGAAGTTGATGTACAGTATGTGGTAGAAGGGATGCTACAGAGTTGTGCTGTTTGGTGACAATGGTTACATTAAAAAGCAACTGTAGCAATCTTATTCATCGTATTGTCTTGTGCACTGGGTCAATTCAAAGAGAACACTATGTAGATTACTACCAAAAGAAACTATGTTTGCATGGGAGGTGTTAGCTCAGTGATTGAAAGTCTGTCTTTCAGCTGTGAGAACATAGTTCGATTCCCACTGGGGCCATGAATAAGTGTCCCCGGAGAAGACACCTAATCCCTAGTTGTCCCAACATTGGCACCATCATAGCTGCCATTACAGTGCAATACAGCAAAAGTAATTTCCCCACAAGGGATAACTATAGTACGATAAAACGATCTTACTAAAATTCAATGACCTAATTTTTTCATTTCTTTTCACTGGACATTCTTCTGTGCTATAAAGGTCCATAAATACTAAGTTGAAGGGCTACTTGCTTAAATTTTCCAAAGCTATTTTTTCTTGAGGTAAAGCTCTCCTAGATGACTTTGTATACTTATTTAGCTCCAACATGCTTCAAGTAGATGAATATTAATATATGTTTTTTTAAAGCTTGATGATACACCGTGATTAGAAAAATAATAAATCAAAGGGCTAGTGCAGCACGTACTTCCAGAGCAGCTTCATGCACTTTAGCACCTTTTTTGTCTTGAGAACAGTGCTGGAGGGATAAACATCATTCTTCTATGAGATAGTCCCCCATTTGGTGTCTGATGGTGGTGACTGCCGTCAAATGCATCAACCCAAAATCTCCCATAGGTGTTTAACTGGGTTGACATTTGGTGACTGTGGGGGCCAGAGCATACGATCCACTTCACTTTTGTTCTCATCAAATTACAATGTCCCCATGTGCACTATGAATAAATAGACAGTCAGCTAAAAAGTAACCACTCCAATAAAAAGTAGAAAAACCAAACTACACCAACCAATAGCTCTACTCATAAGCTTAAAAGCACCAACCAGACTTTTTTACTTACAATTTTAAGTTGATTTGCCTATATACGGTATATCACAATCCCTGCAATTGGCACCTGTGCCATAACTTTCAAACATTTACATTTTTATTTCACTAGTGAATTCCTTACCATTTCTATACAGGTTGGCAACCTATACAGGTTGGTAAGACAGAGAGACAAAGATGGGAAGGATGTGCAGCAAGTTAGTGTGATTAAAGACAGGAATGGATGTCTGTTGACAGATACCAGTAATGTGATGGGAAGATGGAAAGAGTACTTCGAAGAGTTGATGAATGAAGAAAATGAAAGAGAACAAAGAGTAGAAGATGTTACCATAGTGGACCGGAAAGTGGCTAGGATTAGTAAGGTATAAATAAAGAGGGCACTGAAGAGGATGAAGAGTGGAAAGGCTCTGGGTCCTGATGATATTCCTGTAGAAATATGGAAATGCTTAGGTGAGGTGGCAGTTGAGTTTCTGACTGGTCTGTTTAACGGGATATTAGAAAGTGAGAAGATGCCTGATGAATGGAGGAGAAGTGTGCTGGTTTCCTATTTTTAAGAACAAGGGAGAAGTGCAGAGTTGTGGTAACTACAGAGGAATAAAACTGATCAGTCAAACAATGAAGTTATGGGAAAAAAGTTGTCAAAGGTAGGCTAAGGTCTGAAGCACAAATTTGTGAGCTGCAGTATGGTTTTATGCCTAAAAAGGGCACTACAGATGCAGTATTTGCCTTGAGGATGCTGATAGAGAAGTACAGAGAAGGCCAGAGTACAGAAGGCCAGGCCTGCACTGTGTCTTCGTAGATCTAGAGAAAGCGTATGACAGGGTACCTAGAGAACAACTATGGTATTGTATGAGGAAGTCTGGTGTAACAGAGAAGTATGTTAGAGTGGTTCAGGACATGTATGAGGGCTGTAAGACGGTGGTGAGGTGTGCTGTAGGTGAGACAGAGGAGTTCAGTGTGGGGGTGGGACTGCACCAAGGATCTGCTCTGAGTCCTTTGCTGTTTGCTATGGTGATGGAAAGGCTGACAGACGAGGTCAGACAGGAATCCCCATGGACAGTGATGTTTGCAGATGATATTGTGATCTGTAGTGAGAGGAGGGAAGAGGTGGAGGAAAAGCTGGAGAGGTTGCACTAGAAAGAAGAGGAATGAAGATTAGTCAGAGTAAAACAGAGTACATGTGTGTGAATGAGAGGGAGCCAAATGGGAAAGTGAGGCTACAGGGAGAAGAGATAAAGAAGGTGGAAGATTTTAAGTATCTAGGATCAACAGTCAAGAGCAATGGAGAGTGTAGAAAAGAGGTGAAGAAGCATGTTCAGGCAGGCTGGAACGGGTGGAGGAAAGTATCAGGTGTGATGTGCGACAGAAGAGTTTCAGCTAGAATGAAAGGAAAAGTGTACAAAACCGTGGTGAGACTGGCCATGCTGTTTGGTCTAGAAACAGTAGCACTGAAGAAAAGACAGGAAGCAGAGATGGAGGTAGCAGAGATGGAGGTAGCAGAGATGAAGATGCTGAGGATCTCTCTGAGAGTGACCAGGATGGACAGGATTAGAAATGAGTACATCAGGGGAACAGCACATGTTACAGGTTTTGGGGATAAAGTTCGAGAGGCAAGACAGAGATGGTTTGGGCACGTACAGAGGAGAGAGAGGATGTACATAGGAAGAAGGATGCTGGATTTGGAACCACCAGGAAAGAGGACTAGAGGAAGGCCAAAGAGGAGGTTCATGGACGCAGTGAAGGAAGACATGAAGATAGTTGGTGTGACCAAAGAGGATACAGCAGACAAGGTTAGATGGAAGAAACTGACTTGCTGCGGTGACCCCTAAAGGGAAATGCCGAAAGAAGATGATGAAGAATTCCTTACCATTTCTAGAAAATAGGAAACACTACAACAAACTATGCATGTGCATGCAAAAGAAAGCCTGAAAAAAATAACTATGTTTAAAGTGTCATGCATCTGCACCTGCAAAGTATCAACACTTGGACTTATCAATGTGAAAAATAATGGTCAATGTTTTAAAAAAGAAGCAATTACAGTAACATTCTTAACAATGTGAAAGCTTTCTCTCATGAAAAGGGAAGCAGAAACTATCGGTCACAAAGAGGCCCTGAAAAGAAAGGGAAGAAATTGAAGACATTCAAAATGAATTCAACTAAAGTAATGATTGTGAGAAATCAGAGTTTTACAAGAATAAAGACAATTATAGTCTCGTGAATTTTTTTTCACCTTTTTCTAAAACACAAACTAAGCCAAAAGCGTGTTGCAATCGTTCAATTGTTTTTCAAAGGGGAATTGTTTTTCAAGCAGGAACAGACATTCTGGTGTTAAAATTAGCTTCGTTTAGTTTCTGTACATTTCAGTCTGTAGTAAAATGCCTGAAATATTAAAAGGAAGGAAATAATTTACAGAATGTTCGAAAGACACATTTATCTTTGCTGATGTGACATTTCAGAAACAAAGGAATTAGAGAATTACTCTAAAACTTATTTCAAAGTGAATTTTTTGTTAACAAAAAGAGAAAGGCATGTCTTCACATATGAAGGCACGCACATATTTTATTTATTTGATTAATTTATCCCTAATTTGGCCAGGAAGGTCCTGTTGAGACACAATATCTCTTCATCCAGGGAGTCCTGGTCAAGAAAGCAGGTCATAAAAAACACTGGCAATGTTCTGCTAGATTTGTTTTCGAAAGACGTTTAGAATAATCAATAGTGGGCAGCGAGGTGAGACATAGAGACCCCTGCAGTTCATTCCAAATGTGTGGTGCACAAACACTAAAAGCAGTTTTCCCTAGTTCAGTTTGAGCACCTGGCTCCTTCAAAAGAATCTTGTCTGAAGACCTTGTACTGTACTTTGGAGTTTTCAGTGACAAAAGACTACAGATGTAGCTTATAAACATACTTTATGTAGATTTACACACATATATATATATATATATATATAGACATGCATACACATACATATACAATCTATTTATTAGTTATTTGTATTTAATTACTGTTTATTCAACTTGAGTAGGTTCTAAACTTCCAGAAATAAACAAAAAACTTAAGCAGTATCAAATTCAGCTTTCAAGCATGCTTATCAGAATAATGAATAATTAACCTTTATTTAACTGTTTTATAACTTTCTGAGAATAAATCAATTACAAGCTATAAATATGAAAGTTCAGATAAGATTTAAGATTACTTAATCTTGCACAGTTATATTTCTTCTGATTACCATGGCCATAAAGGAATTAGAAGAATTAAATGATCCCTTGATTTACCGTCATGGAGTGAAAACATCTGACATTCTAATCAAAAACTTAGATTTAGTTGAATGTACTGATAAACTGAAGACTCTGGAGCTCCACTTGCTGGTGTTGAAGAGGACCGTTGTTACCCTGTTGTATGAAACTTTCTTGTGAAAAACTCACTAACACACAAAAAAGCCACAGAAACAAAAATAATTCCACCATATGTCTTTTATGAATACTTTGTAGATACTTTATCAACAATAATAATAAAAAAAGTTTATAAAGGTTTCACAACAGCAACCCTACAATAAAGAACAAAATTATTTCTGATCTAGTGTTAATGGAGATGAAAAGCAGATTCAGTCTGTTTGCCCATGTTTGGTCTCCCCTCTCAGGGCCTTCTATTTTGCTGGAGTCGTATCCAAAGTAGTTTTTAGGCATCTCCAGAGCCCCCTTGTAATTCCATGCTGTAGGTAACCTTTCTTCAGGTCTACCATACTTCAGTAGCTGTCCTGGCCTTGCCTGATTTTTTTCCTTCATTTTCTTCTGCACCTGCCTCACCTCCTCCCCATCTCCTGACTTAAAAGCCCTTTTCTTTTGGTTCAGGGCCTTTAGCTCAGGGGTCTCCCATGGTTTATAGAAGAAACACCACACTGTCCTAGTGGGCATCGTGTTCTTCACATGATATTTTATATTGTAAGTGACAGCGTGTCAGGCTGTCAATGTCCTCATGTGACCCACGTGGCACCTTCCAGTCGATGGTCTCAAAACAGTGCCTAAGCTCTTCACTAGCTTCCTCTGTTCATCACCACTCAGAACTTGGAGTAGGAGGTCGTTGTTTCACCACAAGTGTGTAGACAGGCATGATATGAACCAGGTTGTGACTGAGTAACTTAATGGGAGCAGCTTTAGGGATCCTTCACTTTAACATACTGTACAGTAAGTCAAGGGTATTGTTGTTTCTGGTGTGATGTGATATATATTATGAAGTTGAGAACAGTGGGCAACAGAGAGGCATGATTTAAATCTCCAAAGATTCGAAAAAGAGAGTTTCGGGGTGATTTCTGCAGCTGTGACACCATTGTGGGAAGGAGTTCACAGGTAATATGGTTGGAGTCACGCTGCCAGGAGTTCAATGTCTCATGTACAAAGTCTCTCTTCCATACTGAAACGTTCACTATAGCATCATTTTTTTATTCACATACATTGCTATGCCGTCCTCTTTCTTCTTGCCACACTCTCTTGCTTCTGATTTGGTTAAGAATGTCTTTTAAAAATCTGTAAACATTTTTGCAAATTAAATTTTAGTTAAAATGTCCTGTTATTCACAATTACATTTGGACAAGAAAACAAACCATGTGGTTAAAAAAAAAAGGAGAAGCAAACTTCAGAACATGCTACTGGTTACAAAGTCTTCAAAAATACATTCAGGTTCAATGAGGGACTAACAGAATAAGGAGGGTTAATAAAACACAGCTGTCTGGGAATTGATAGGATGAGTAAAACACGGTGAGCGCGTATCACTCCTCTTGTCCATACAAACACACACACGCAGTGATGTCTCTATTCATTTCGACTTTCACTTTTACACACCCCCAAGAGATCTCACTTCCTCTGCCAGTCTGCTAAATTACAGCTCTCTGTCTTCTTGCCTTTTCCCTTCTTGTCTTTATCACATCTGTATGAGGGACACATTTTCACCCTGTTGTCCATCCATAACAGCTGGCCTTGTTCTAACAAGAAAAATGCTGTCAAAAGGAGTTTGAGAAAGCATCTGTACTGTAGTTGATGTGCTGCTTAATGTCTTAATGTGATTACTTGTTCCAATTGAAGCAACTTCATTAGGAAGAGAAATATCATTTGAGGAGGGTTGTTTGGATCAACATCCTAATCTGAACTCTCTAGACAAACAAAGACTGTATTCTGGCTTTGCCGGCTTCGTTGAACTAAACCACCTGACTCCTTGAGAGTAAATTAGTTAAACCGGAAGTAACAATTCAGCCTTCCATCTGAAATATAATACAATCAATAGAAGAAAATGTTTACAGTCAATAGGATCTGTAACGCAAAGGAATGAATCCTTTCAAAGTTGTAATTGCGATAAAATGCAGAGATGACTCTTTATAATTAAAGTCAATGCCTTTAATGTTCATGGTAATAGAGATGGGCAATATGTTACTGACATATTGACAATATATTGTCAAAAATATTTCTGCCTTAAGAATTTGTCCTCCCTCAGAGTGAGAGCCCAGCCACCCTGTGGGGGAAGCTTGTATCCGCGATCTTATTCTTTGAGTCACCGCCCACAGCTGGTGACCATAGGTGAGGGTGGGAACATAGATCAAGTGGTAAATCGGGTGCGGAGCTCTGCCATCTGAGAGGAGCTCGGTGCCGAGCCGCTCTTCCGCCAGCTCGAGAGAAGCCAGATGGGGCGCGAGCGCCTCACTGGTGAGGTGTTTTGGGCATGTCCCACCGGGAGGAGACCAAGAGGCTGACCCCGGGCCTGCTGCATGTCTCACAGCTGGCTGTGGAACGACTCGGGATCCAAAAGGATGCAGCTCAGGTGAGAGAAGCCTAGGCTTTCCGTCTGAGGCTGTTTCCCCCGTCACCCGGCCCTGAATAACCGAAAGATGACGGAACGGAATTTGTCCTCCCACAATAAAAAGTAATGTAAAAAAAAAACTATTGGTGACATATTTAAGCCAAAACAATGAATGTCATGCAGCAAATAAGCGTAATCCCAGTTGAGGCTCTACTTGAATTATTTGGAGATTTTGACTTCGGTGAATGATTAATAATCAAAAAGTTTAAGCTGAATAGCCTGATTTAACACCAATGTCATTATCCTGGCATGCAAACGCTACTTAGAGCAAAATTCACAAATCCAAGCAAAATTGATTAAAAAGCACAAACTCTAAACTTAAATGTAACAAGTGTAATGCAACAAGTTAATGGCTTTTTTGTTTCTTTTCTTTCTGGGGAGTTATGTACAGTATATATTTTTGGTTTTGGCTTGATTATGTCTGTCACTGTGGTTGTATATTTGCAATAAAAAAAAAAAGACTTTCACCTTAATTCATTTTGAAGAAATTTGAGCTACTGCAGCGTGTCTTACATGCACCTACTGATCCAAACCTTTTGTGCATAAACTGATAGAGTGAACGAAACTGTGTTTAACCCATCAGCAGTCTGTCAGCCTTTAAATTTTTACAAATGTATTAAAATTTTTATCAGCATGCTTTCAAAAATTTTGGTTAGAAACCCGCAGTGCCAGTGCAATGGTTTTGTGCTAAAAGGAAATACAACGATTCCCTTTTGGGAATAATACAAGGGGTCATTCAATTTGATGTGGATGAAAAAAAATGACAAATATAATGAAGAAATTCCGGTTGTATTTGATCAAAGCTAAACAATAATCAAGAGAAGTAAAAGACTGAGTTAACTGGTGCTGTTAGACCCACTCAGTCTCAGGCTAAAAATAAAAGACCAGGAAAAAAATTCTGATAATAAACGCTAATTTGATTTAATTAAACAAAGAAATTGTAACATAGACACTGGCTTGGACTTTAACAAGATAGTTATCACTGAGTTTTGGGTCCCAATTTTGGAATTTTCCATTTCTACACTTACATCTTGAGTAAAAATGCACATATTGTGCATCAAGAAGAGCCAGAGCATTACTTCTATCTTTGAGTAAAAGAATATGTGCAGACAATGCTTCAGGCTGTATATTAAAGACATTGGCTTTGTTAAGCCGGATTAGACCCGTTGTGCTGACATTCCCAGGATAATCAAAAGGCCCATCAAGATGAAATAACTTGGCACTTTTAAAAGGTGATTCATTTCAGTTAAAGCTCATTCTTTATATTAAAATAATACTTATGTGATAGGACGGTGGGCCAAACAATTTGTTTCATAACTGGGGATAGATCTCTAGGCAAACTGTTAGAGATCTTTTGACGGCAACAAATTCTATTGAGAACTTGGCTGTGAACTGATTATTATGTTTTTATCAAACATCTAGAAACTAAAAAGAAAATCAAACTCCAAATTGGTGGGTTATTTTGTAAAAACGTGGAGAAGTTGATTCAAGAGATTTTCTTCATTTTTTACTTCGAGTATTAATTTAACTCTAAGGTATCAGAAGTTGGTGGGTACCACTAAAAGCCACGATTGTACAGTCAAACAACCCTTACGAACAAAGAAATTCAAAAGCATGACAAAGACATGAATGGAAGAAATATAATAGTGCAAAATGACAATCAAATATAACTGCAAAAACCACAAACTTTTGGGTAAACACAAGGTGGCAAAATGTTGAAATTGACTGGCCACGCAATCCTCGCCCTTGCCTGTGCAGAATTTGCATCACCGCTTAATCATTGTCATTACAGCTGTTTGAGAAACTGTTTCCAAACAGGCAATCAAAGCCTGTCTCAATAATTAGAGAAGGGGAAGATGTCTTTGTGAGCAAACTGCTCCACTGTCTCCTTCCACTGCCACCAATCTGAGAACACAAAATCAGATCTGTCTCCTTTGAGAACACTGGAAAAAAAAGAATCCTCGTGTGTGTCTCTGTATGCCTGTGATTGTCGGTGTGTGTGCAGGTTGTTCTCATTGTGCTGCCGAGACAGCTTGACTGAAAACAAACTGACAAAAAACATTTGAAGCAGAAAAAAAAGGGGGGAGAAAAACGCACACACAACAACCTGTCAAGACCAAAATGCCTCTAATTTTTCTGTCATCTGCCAGCCATTTAACAAGACAAGAGCGCTCTGCCCCCACACTCCTCCTTCAAGCCATAAGAGAGAAAGATGGAGAAAATACAAAGGAGGAGGAAAGAGACAAGAATGGGAACAACACTGAGTAACTGATATGTCTTTTTCTGTCTGGCATCATTTGGCTCACTTAGCCCGTCCATCCTCTCCAGGTTGTGATCAATCCTTCTTTTTCTTCATCACCCTTCTTACCTACCTCAGACAGAAGAACAAACTATATATTTGCGAGTGTCACAGGAGGCAGGGTAATAAGCACTTAGCCCCAAGCACGTTCTCCGTTAGACCAAACCTTCCTACTCTCTGCCTCTGGCTTTCTCTAAGGGGGAGTGATGTTTATAGAAAAGCTTCTGTTCGCTTTAATATGGTACATTACGCTGATGCTGCTGTCAGCTTACATGAGAGCCCCGGCAATGTGTGCATGTTTGTCTCAGCATGTCTCTTTTCTCTGGATGCTGGTTTGTATAGATGCATTTGTGAACAGTTCTGTGTACATCTACGGAAAATGTGTGTAACATGTGTTTGCGCTGTCAACTTTATTCGTCTTGCTCCTCCGAGAGAACTGAGTTTCAGTTCCGACAGGCAAGGAGATGAAACATTTAACGTCTTGCGTTTAAAAGAACAACAGATGCTTTGTTCTGTTAATTAGCACTAAGCACAGAGAGCAACTACAGTACAGCTATGTGTACTGGTGGGATTGTTATCCAAACTCAGCTGGGGCTTTTAGCAGTCCCACTTGACTTGCCAAGTCAAATTTTGTTAAATCCATGCTTAACCAACAGCTATAAAGAAGGTGAGAACCTGATTTAATATTGTACTACAACCGGCTTATTTCACTATTAGTTTCTTAATATCAAGATTTTTAGAAATATTTATACTGTAAATCTTGCGGGCTTTGCCTCTGAAAGACAATTAAACACAAAAACTCAAGTTGTTAACTGTTCCCTGGTGCCAAAATTATTTTTAATAATTGACCAATTCTATTCCGTTGTCTTCCGCTCATCCGTTGCCAGGTCTCGGGGACAACAGCCTCAGACGGGAAGCCTAGGCTTCCCTCACCCCAGTTCATTTGGGAGGATCCAAAGGCGTTTCCCGGCAAACTGCAAGACATAGTGTCTCCAGGGGATTCGGGGCCTGACTCTGTGTCTCCTCCCAGTGGGAAGTGCCCAAAACACCTCACCAGCGAGGCAATCAGGAGACACCCTAACTAGATACCCGAACTACCCCATTTGGTTTCTCCCAACCCGGAGGAACAACGATTCTACTCAAAGCTCTTCTTGGATGGCAGAGCTTCTCATTCTATCTCTGAGTGTGAACCCAGTCACGCTGTGGAGGAAGCTCATTTTGGCTGGTTGTATTCGCAATTTTGTTCTTTCGGTCACCACCCACAGCTGGTGACCATGGGTGGGGGTGGGAACGTAGATTAACTAGTAAAACGAGAGTAATGGACCAATTCACTTATTTAAAATACATGGTTACTGTCATGCAAATAAAAAATATAGAATAGAAATATACTTTATTCATCCCTCAACAGGGAAATTTGTGTGCTGCATTACGCCGCAGCAGGCTGCCACAACGGCGCCAATGGTGGGAGAAATAGGGGGTTCGGTGTCTTCCCAAGGACACCTAGACATGAGCTCATTGGGATTCGATCCCGCAAACTTCCAGAGAACTTCCGGTCCAAGGGCAAACGTTCTATCACTGAGTTTTCGCCTTTCCTTATACCTTGACTGTGTAAATATGTAAATCTTTTTACCCTAAGAATGGAGTTTGTAACTAATGCGTTGACATCGTTTAAGACCAATTACAGAAATCTAGTTTCTGTCGTGATTCAAAAGCCATAAACCCAAAAGAACAAAAACTGTAAGCGATTGCATTTAATTGCGATTGCATTCCCTTTTCTATCATTGGAGGTAAAAGAGGTCTCAAAAAATCAGTAGGAACAGTCTTACATCATCTGAAGTGTTCACATTTGACCTAGGCAAATGAAACCAAGTAAAAGAAAATTAAAGTTGTGAGCATCCAAAAAATGGTGGAAGGATTTTTTCATCAGCTCCCGAGATTGCAGTTTGATTTGACATACAGTAGACAAGCAGCAAAAAAAAGTGCAATCCATTAGGAAAGGAAAGCAAACAGTTGCCAGGTCCACTAGTTTTGTCCGTATATAGGCCAGGCATACAGAGGCTCGTATAACATCCAAGTCAGAGTAACTCGCAGCAAAGCATAAATTAAGACAATGAGGGCTAGTTTGAGAAACAAAAAGGTTTAATCTGCCTGCTCCAATTCTGTCATAAAACAAAAAGGGGCAAGATCATCCCATGTACTATACAAAGCATTTGCGAACACATTTTTTAAAAGAAGCCTTTGCCTGTTTTTGAGTCATGACTCTGGATATCAGTCAGATGAGGAAGTGGGGTTTGCTGTGTGGGGGCCGTGTGTGTATGACAAGTTATTGTTGAGCTGTGTTTCCTTCTGTACCCCATCTAGACAGAGATGCTTGTCTCCTCTGCTCTTCTCTCCTCTGACACTTAATCAATGCACTGGAAGTAGCCTTTCACACACAATCTAATTATATGGAAATAAAGCAAGCCCAGGGTGCTCTGTGCCAAGTTAAGTGTTTGAACACGCATTCATGCCAACACACACAGAGGTGAAAGGTCACTGTGATGGAGAAGAGGACTCTAGAAAATAAGGTAAAGAGGAGTTTTAGGTTCAAAGCTATTACTATCTGTCAACAAGGAGGCTTATATAATGATAAGCAGGTTCTTATTTTTACTTATAATGAAACACTACGTCAAATATTTTCTCTCCAAAGTTCTTGGCAATAAGTCTGTACAGTCCCTCATTTGGAATTCATTTTCAAATATAAACAGTAAACAGGTTTGAAGTTAGCTTCTCCGCAGGTGTTGGGCTGACCTTGGATAGTATAGATAAAGAATTAGTTCTCTGGTCCCGTCAATCAGATTGAAAATTATTTCCAGATGTAAGTCGAAACGTCTCGATCATCAAATGCACTGTCCAGAAGACACTTTGAAACCCTTTCTACAACTACTTCAAGTGTCAGAAGTCTTGTGTATAGTACTTGTTCCTGTTCACTTCTCAAGCTGATTTAACACAACTGATTTTTTTGTGTGTGTGTGAGTGTGTGTAGCTTGGTCTTACAGAAAAGGTCAAACTTGACTCATGTACAGTATTTAATACAGTTTGTTTAGCCTTAAAAGTTTAGAAAATGTATTTTTCTAGAGCTCTTCCATAACTACAGTATAACCCATCCAGCATACAACACTGCCACAACATCCTTCTCTCAACGCTTATTTTAAGAGTCAGAGACATCATATTTCAAAGTGCCAGACAATATTTGGAAGTCAGGAGCATTTTAACAAACATAAATATGTTTTATGTTCTTCTTGGGGATGCACAATGGTAGACAGTGTAGCCTCGTGGCAGACAGTTTACTAGTTAAAATCTTGTTCAAATTTTAGATTAAGAAGTTCAGTGTTTTCTTGAGCTTGTAGCATTAGACTATTTGGTTAGAGCACTGCAATTACAGTCAATCACAAAAAAAAAAAATTTCTACATTTCAAATACAATATGAACAAATATAATTACAAAAATAGTGTGTAAAAAACCTAACTAGATTATAGGTTTCCACAAATAGCGAAGGGGCGGCACGGTGGCACAGTTGGTAGCACAGTGGCCTCACAGCAAGAAGGTTGTTGGTTCAACTCCCTGGTGGAGACAAGGCTTGGATAACTGGCCTTTCTGTGTGGAATTTGCATGTTCTCCCTGTGTCTGCGTGGGTTTCCTCCCACCCTCCAAAAACATGCATATTAGGTCTATTGGCTTAAGAGCAGGGTGTTGGAAATATTAACTGGTGCAATACAAAAACAATAATCAGTGCAATACATTAACAGTACGAATAGAAGTTTTTTATTTTCTAATATAAGATCTATTTTTTGTTGTGATATTTTTGTATTTATAATCTCGAGTCCCAGATCACAGTGCAATATAAAGCGCACAATAAAATTTATTTTGCAGTACAAGAAATGTATGGCAGCAAAAAAAAACATGTTTCCACACAAATGTTGATGTACATCCTCATTTGGGTTTCAAACTACAGTACATGTTTTTTTATTTTGAAAAACTTTTAATCAGTTTTGATAAGCATTTTGAAAATCCAGTTTGCAGAAAGAAGTCTTCTTGGTTTAAATAGTCCAAAGTCTGCATCAGGACTGATGCTTAAACTACTGATAGTTTTATCTGTAAGACAGGAGGAAAAGGTTTCTCTAAAAACAACATGGAAAAAATCACAATTGAGTCAAATAATCTGACAGCTGTCAGAGAAACCTATTTCAGCTCAACTACAAACACACACACGTCAATTAGAGCCATGGTGAGTTGAGCAGTAGTGAGCTGATTGGGTCACATATTTACTCCCTGCGGCCACTGTCAAGAACTGACCAAAAATCACACACAGCAAAAGAAAAAAAAAAAAACACATATCACAAACAGAATGATCTCAATCTGAAAAAAGGAGACAATTTCTATTCTTTAAAACTATATACCTGTTTTAAAACAATAACATTTTCACCTTCAAAAACTAGGTTGCTATTCTTTGTCCGACAGAGGCCTTCCCAGATGATCCATTTATTTATTCCAAAATACCATAGATTTAAATAACTAGCTTAAAGCAACAAACAGAACAGTTGTTACAGATAGTAACCGAAATGATATGCAATTAGTTGAATAATTTTAAGAAAACTGCTTTGGAAGAGAGTAGTTTTTTGTGTCTGGGACAAAATATGAACATGATGTGGAGGATGTTGAGAACCACAGATTTAGTGTAACGCATTTAAAAATGTGTTAATGATAAATTAGTCTTGATTGTTTCGCTTCGTCTTCTCAACCTGGTTCCGGGTGATGCCGGAGCCCATACCAGCTGATTTCAGGCAAGAGGCAGGATACACCCTGACCAGGTCACCAGTCTGTTGCAGGACCACACACACAATCATTACTCGGCGCAATTTCATAGAGGCCAATGAACCTAGCATGCATGTGTTTAGAGAATGGGAGGAAACAAAAGCATTCAGAGAAAACCCACGCGTACATGGAGGAGAACATGCAAACTCTGCACAGAAAAGTATGTGATTTGAGCCTCTTCCACACTCCTGGAATCAAACCCCAACCTTCCTGCTGTGAGGCCACTGTGTTAACCATGACACCATTTGCTGCCTGCTCTTGATTGTATTTCAAATAATATTGAAGACTAAACCTTTGATCCAACCAATTTTCATTTGTGCAAAATGTATAAGAATAAAAGCAGTGGTATTCCTATTAAAATAAAATACAGTGGTAACATTCAAACACCAAAACCCACATTCTAAAACTATTAGAGCACAGCAGCACAACAGAAAACATTTAAAGACAAGTTTTAAGATGTCCTTCAAGATTTAAGAAGATTTTTTTTTTTGAACAATCAATTACAAAAAAAAAATTAAAAGTGCTGGAGCGAGGTGGTCATTGCTTTCGACCACTTGGTTTATCTATTGTTGTGCTTGAATCTATAATGTATAATCAGAAGATTTGAACACAGTATCACAGAGAAGAGTGTTTAATCCCTGTCTTTACTCAAATAACTCAGTCATTTACCTCTCTGTGAGTGCATATTTAACTCAGGTAAAAAAATTTACTGTCTAAAAACTTGAGCTCTGCTGACATATCCATTAAAGAAGTTTCATTTATTTAATGATATTTGAGTGTAATTTCACATTTTCACCAATGTCTAAAACAAAAATCAAACACTGAGAGGACATATGATAAAAAAAAAAACGGGCAACCAGTCACATTTAAATTTACAAGAGAAGGAAGAAATAGGAGAACAATAGAATCAAAGAATAGAGAACTTTCTAAACCCACAAAGACAGACAAAAGAATGGAGTATGTGCGTGTGTCTGCGTATGTTCATTATGAGAGGGTTTAGATTGTCTTAGTGTCCTATTAGGTGGCATCAAATCCATGTGCGATCTGTATGGGGAACTACAAAGTGGATCCTGGGGCCTGTAGAGAAAAACCTTTTTGATCGTACTAATTAAAAGCTATTTGTTTAAAACAAACAGACACTAGTCTAATTGACTCTTTTCCATAAGAAAGGAAAGGATGTTGAAAGTGGGAGAGAGAGAGAAAGTGTGTGTTTGTGATAGATCAGATAGAAATTTTAGCCTGGCATTCACATTGTTTCTGCATAAACACAAGCCTGGAAACACACACTCACGCACACACGCATTATAAAGTGGGACCTGCTATTAGGAATCATCCAAATAAGTAGTTAAAGTTTATTTGAAAACTACGAGGTAAAACAAAAATCTATTTATCAAAAACATTTCATTTATAGATTGAAATTTCACTTTTCTTCTTAACATGTGGTTTAAAACAATAGGCTCAACAACAAATGAGTAACGTAGAATGTAAAGAAAATGATAATATGGTTCATAAAGGGCTGCATAGTGACACAGGAGTGAGCACGGTGGCCTCCGAGCAAGAAGGTTGAGGGTTTGAGCCTGAGATTCAGTTAGGCTTGAATCAGTAGCCTTTCTGTGTGAAGTTTACATGAACTCGACCTGTGTGCGTTGGTTTTCTCAGTTTACTCCAGTTTTAGATTAATTGACCTCTATGAAATCGCCCCAGATGGGGTCGTTCGGGCATCTGGTCAGGATGCCCCCCGAGCGCCTCGCGGGCGGGGTGTTTCGGGCACATCTCACCGGGAGGAGACCAAGGGACAGACCCCGGACCCGCTGGAGAGACTATGTCTCACAGCTGGCCGGGGAAAGACTTGGGATCCTTCCGGGTGAGCTGGAAAATGCAGCCGGGGTGAGAGAGGCCTGGGCTGCCCGTTTGAGGCTGTTCCCCCCGCAACCCAACCCCGGAACAAGCGGAAGATGACGGAACGGAACGAAAATTGCCCCTTGGAATGAGCACATGTGAGTGGTTGACTGTCAGATTGGGAACAACTGGAAACGACTGGCAACAGACTCGGGAGCTGTTCGAGGTGTAACCCCACCTCTCATCTATAACCAGCCAGGATGGGCTGCAGCACTCCCTGCAACCTCGACAAAGATAAGCGGTTCCGAAGATGAATGATTCATATACTTCTGGTTCATTTTTCAGTTAGAAGTTTCAAGTATCACTTAGAACAGAGGCTTTTTGTCAGGAATTTGCATGATCTGCTGTGTATGCGTGTCTTTTTCTCCAAGTACACCAGTTTTCTCCAGCCACTAACAGCACGCACATTAAACATTTCTTTTTAAATTGACCATAAGATTATGTATTAGTGTGTTCAATACAGGGTTGACTGTCTCTTTGTATTGTATGGTGATGTGACGAACCACCCATATTTTTTATGTTTTCAAATTCAGAAATGCAGATAAAACAAATGAAAAATTTATTTGTAATAAAAAGTTTCTGCCCACCGTGTTTCACATTGTTACACATTTTACACCTTATTAAGGAAAGGAAAGAAGCTAAATGTGTCACCTTCCTAACAGACTACGTTTGATACTAAGTTTAGGGGATAGTTACCTATATTTTTATGCTTTTTGTATATTTTTTCTCTTTAACAGTAAAATAAATCAAGCCACGTGTGTGAATAGAGTAGTAACAGTGATTAAGTAAAACATTGGGTGAGTTACTAAAAACCCCTTCACTAGGTGAGGGAAACGTGAAACGCAACATGTCTCCCAAAAACTATTGAAAATTTTCTTGTCTTAAGCGAAAAAAGCAAAATTCAATTTGCAAACTATTTACCTAGATTTACTTTATTAATATCATTTACTGTATGCAGCATGGTGCCACAGTCATTAGCACAGTGGCCTCACAGCAAGAAGTCCTGGGTGGGAACGTCGTTTGGAACAATGGCCTTTCTGTGTGGAGTTTGCATGTTCTCCCCGTGTATACGTGGGTTTCCTCCCGGTACTTCGGTTTCCTCCCACTCTCCGAAAACATGCATGTTAGGTTGATTGGCCGGTGCCGAACTGCCCCTAGGAATGAGTTTGTGTGTATGGTTGTATGTGTATGGCCCTGCAACAGACTAGTGATATAGCCCCCTTGTCTCAAATCAGCTGGGATGGGCTCCAGCACCCCTCGCAAGTCCGTAAGGGATGAATGGTTAAGAAGATGAATAAATTAATTAAGATTTTTTGTGTCTTTGTCAATATAGAACAAATTAAGTACAATTACCACAATGCTTTTCACCGCTGTTTAGTCAAGTAAGAATACATGCTGCACATTGCCCTCACGCACTACGCAGTGAATGAAGATTCCGAATAGCAGCAAATTTATTACCAGTGATTATTACGTTGCTCCTGACTTAACTTGAAACATGTGCTTTAAAGTGTGACCAGTCATTTAATTGTCATTGATGTCAATTATGGCAAGAAAAGGCCTGATGGTAATTGGCCAAGTTGGCCAAGTCTTGTTCAATTCAGAGATGTTGCATTGTGTTGAGAGCCTTTCTATATTTTTGTGATAATTATTGTATCATGAAGTTGATATTGTGATATCGTGTCATTAGATTTTCAAAGGAGCCATTTCCTACTATGTGTGTAAATGTGTGTACAGTATACTGCATAAATGCTTTGTTAATGCTTGATGAAAGTACTGAAAGATCGTTGAATGGTTCGTTAAACGTGTTAAAGAAGTTTAAATGGTCAAAATAGGTTACAACAGCATTATACAGAATGTGGATTTAATGCCTGTGGTCAATATCTCAGATCATTTCCACATTTTTGACCTTCTCTTGTCAAGCTAGCCTTCAAGCTCATTTCTTAACTCATAATCATAAAAGAATAGACAAAGAAGAAGAGCAAAAGAAATCACAAAGGAATTACACTTTTTGGCTCATATGATCTATTATTAATCCAATTTTGCATGGACCCTTCTTTTTTTTGTTTCAGGGGGGGTTATCACAGTGAGCAAATTAATGAGGTAAACGTAATGATCTGAGATGATCAAAGGATATCAGTGTTGGGCAAAGTATAGCCACCAATTAGTAAAACAAGCACAGGAAAGGGACTAAAATATGCACCAATGCGCCTGATGAAAAGACGGGGTCAGAGAAAATGGACTAATTTTACAAATGAAACAATCTGAACTAAGACGAGCTAGTGTATGTGTGTGTTCCAGGAGGAGGTGTGGTGTGTATGCGGGTCATGTTTAGATTCCCCCTGGGTCTGTGAGCAGCAAGAGAGTGAGAGAGGTCCCATAAGCACAGCAGGAGAGGAGCTGGCTTTACTTTGATAACAATAATAAGGTATTTCTCTCCTCACTGTCTCCTTTTTCATCCCACTTTGGCACAACGTGCATCGCAGCACTCGTTTGATCCATAAAAAGATGCTTGTTACGTCTTTTTTTTTTTAAGAGTTTGAATCACAAAGGAACAAAGTATGAAAATAAGTTTGGAGACAAGTGCCCTCTGTCCAACTTGTACTTCAGTTCATTAAGAAAGCCTTAATGGCATATTTCTTTGTCAGTCTGCCTTTTTGATAAATTTTGTTAAGATCTTTGGACGGTTTTTAACTTTTAAATTTGAAGTATAAAACAGCAGAAGAATAAAACAAGTTTCTGGAAATATTCTAATTTTTAAGAAGGTTAATGAATATTTAAGTGGTAGGAACAGTGAGGATTTAATCAAATGTACTACTTTAATTAACAATATGAGGGAAAAATATCTATTAGGAAGGTTTTCAACAATGAAGTGATTGATTTATTTAGAAATTTAAATTTTACTCACAATTTGTTTTTCACACAAAGTAATAGGCGCTGTGAGATGAAAGAGTATCCCACAAAAGAAAAAAACAGTGCTAAATTCACTCTTATTAGATTTTTTTTTTTTTTAATAATTTTGAATTTGTTTTAAACTTTAAAGCAAGAAATCTTCTCAAAAACAGTGTGTTTGGTTCCTCATTGATGACAGTTACATACAAATATTGCTTCGTAAGGTGTCTAAATGTCAAAACTAATGTGCATTTAACGGCAAACTGCATTTAAAATAGAAAATTTATTGTCATTTTTACATTGAAATTGCTTGATTTCTTAATCTGAGTATTGAAAATAACCAAAGTTTCTGGAAACAGAGAAACCAAAGACATACAGTATAAGCAACACAACTTAACAATACCAGACCATACACAATTTGTTGGGTTTTATGAACATAAATGATGGTTTGCATCAGTCCAATTGGTTTTCTGATTTTCTTTTATTGTTTCTTTTTACAATTACAAAATAAAAGTCACATTCTAAATGTTTAATTGTTATTAACTTTTCTTTCAATTTAGTCAATCCAGCATTTTTTATGTTGCACAATCTACATTTCAGATGTACATTCCTTCAGGAGATTTCTTCATGAGTGAACATATGTTTGAAGACACTATTTTTTATTTTGTTGACAAGACAGAGAGCAAAAAGACACATTTTCACAGGAAACTGCTTGGGTTTACGTGGTACTACGGTAAAATTGTATACTGGCCGAATTTCAAATCAGCCTCGTTCGGTTTAATACTGTTATCAAAAAGGGCAATGTGTAAATATATGTTACACAAATAAAACCCTAAATAAAAGTAATTTAGTGCTTTCATATTTTAACTATCTTTGGAAGTATTTCATAAAGTGTATGAACTTGATGTCATTGTGTGACAGCGTGGAGAAAATGTTGACTGATAGAAAGTTGAGAATGCTAGCTGACTTGGTCTCAAAAATAAACTCAATCCCTGTAGTTTGTGATCAAAGTTGAACATGAAAGGAAAGCCCATAGCTCACAATAAAATGAAATAATAAAGAGCTGTTTTGCTTATTTGTAAGTTATTTGATTTATTTAGAGGTTCACATATTAGTTTATGCTGCTATTGATTTATTAATAGTGTTTGGTGCTCGGTTTCTGAATGGTAAAGCCACAGACCACTTGTCATTATTTTTAATTAGTTACAGTAATACTGCAGCCAGGCTGGTGCCATGTGGTGCCTCCAATCAATTTCATTTACTCGAGCAACAACGTTGGGTATTGCGGGCATCAGCCAACAATAGTAGCAATTGTGGAAAAATGTCCACCCAAACAGTGGACTGTGGATTGCCTCCCATTTGTATTGGTTTACAACAGTGGCATTCTCTGAAGTTGCAAATAAAAATAAAAAGGAAACCATACAATAATACCTTAAAAATTTAAGTTTTTTTCATTAAATGACCCTATAATAACTACTCCATTAATAACATGCATTTTATTGATAACATGCACGGTCTAAAATTAACATTTTGGACAGTTTTTATGACAATTGAATATTTTGCATTCACAACGTGATTAGTAGAAGTGGAAGAAAAGTAAAATGATTCCTTGTGATAAATTTCAGAAGAACGTAAGGGCAGTTTTTTTTTTTCATCTCAGCTCATTTCTTATTCTTGCTGTATGTATTTTCTAGGCCTTTGAATGTGTTGAAAGAATGGGTTAGGAAAAATCTGTTTAAGCTGCTTACTCTAATAATTCATGTAACATGACAGCTTTTATCTTGGTCTTTTCTGATGTTAACAATAAAAAAAATATACAAAGAAAAATGATTGAAATGGAACAAAACAAAGATTTAAACAAAAAAGATAGAAACAGAAGAAGATCTAATGTACAAAATGTGTTCTTAAGCACATATTTAAGGTTTTATGAGAGTTGTTCATTTTGATTAAGAACACAAAAAAGGTAATTAATTAACCACAAGGGTGATGCAGAGTAATAGAAGAACAATTTAAGACAGTTTTAGTTCTCGTTTAACTAACTGTGCAGTGAAAGTGATTTCACAAGATTGTATTCTACAAAATGCAACCCAATGTTGCTGAAGCAATTTGTTTTGCCAAGCAAAGCAATTAAACAGGAGTTTAATCTTTGTATTATCACTATTTCTTAAGTGTAACATGAGCCAAAAATTCTAGAAACCCAGATGATCATTCACAATCAATGTTCTCTCCGGTATTTTTAAAGCTATTCTATCTCATTAAACTCTATCAAAATTATTGCAAGGGTGGAAAAATGTGGTTGTTTTTTTTTCTCTAAGCTGTTACATAGTAGAGTTCTCGTAGTTCCAAAAACATACTTTGATTGAGAGTAAAAGAAAAATGCGTCAGTGAGTCGCTACAGGTTGCAAACTTTGTTTACAGCTTTCTGTCTTGTACAAAACCAAGTGTCAAAGCATGACACTCACACATGCAGACTTCTCACCTGAGACCTTTCCTAACATACTGTATACCTTTAGAGACATGGAAATGTTTGTTTACGTGTGTGTGTGTGCGTGCGTGCGTGCGTGCTTGTGTGCAAGCGTGTGTGTGAAAAAAAGGGAGAGCACAACTAATCAGCAGCATTGTGAAAATATCATTCAGAGACTGACAGATGTCTCTCCCCGTTTGACTCTTGCTTTTACCTAACAATGTGTCTCGCTCCACAGACCCCAGGCCATAGAATACTCATACACACACACACACACACTCACATGCACCCAATTGTGCAATAAACAAACCTTGTTTGTCTGTCTTTTTTTGGTGTGCAGTATATGTTCAAGTTTTCATCGCTGTCTAAAACAGAAAGGAAACCAATCCCTGATGCTAGGCACTGATATACTTTGTAATCCATCCATCATTGCTAAGCTCCCACAGAAATAACTGCTACTGATACTGTACGACAGGCAACACCTCACATTAATAGTGGATGCATTAACCATCAGCTCTGGAAATAAAAACACACAATAATCTTTAACACTAGGAGTCCCGGCTTTTCCAGTTTCTCTTGCCGGAACCCCTCCCCATTATAGGTGATCACCTCACCTTTTGTTTTTTAAAGTCAAATAGGCATTCTTCGTTTACAGTGAAATAACTATTTGATTCTTCTACTGATTATTTACAACAGTCATAGCTAAATTTCTAAAAAAAAAAATGTTATTTACAGATGATATAAAATCTCTCTGAAACTGCTTCAATACAAAATAAGTTTGAATACATCACAAAATAATGCCTACAGAGTAAATGGACATAGTGTGTATTTCAAGACTTTACAACTTCTAATTTACAGTTTCTCTTTTTTTTATTTATGTCTCTCAAGAAAGAATGTTAAGTTTGTATCCAGAAGCCCAAAAGGAAAAACCTTTGTTTGCCCACGTTTGAAATGTGATAAACCTTGACAATACTGGAATGCATTTCAATCTGCATATTTATAGCTTTGTTACATAGAAAAATATTTTCCACTCTCATTTTTCTCAAGTTTAACTGTGCAATCTTGTCTAGATTTATTTTTGACAGTAATCACTTCTTAGAATTGATGAGGGAAATAAGAGGACATTCTGACTGTCAATAGTCAATGTTGAGGACAACAAAATAGAGCTTTAAACCTTACAGCAGTTATGGTTTTTAAAAAAGAAACGTAAGAAAATTTAGCATTACAGAGATGAGTTTATTGGTTTCACTCTACAAACTGATCTGAATATCAGTGAATCCCATATCAACTACTATCGAACATTGAAGATTTAGGCTAAAGTGCACTAATCTTTAAGGAGTTTTCATTGTGAAATTGTTGTTACATGTCCGATTTTAGAGAACTATGTTGGATCTGAAAGGATATTTTAAGTTATGACAGTAAAACTATGGATGCAATTTGTCAGATTATTAAAATTAGATTGAAAATTAAAAATGAAAAATTTATGAACAGAATTTTCTAATAAGAGATATGCATACTAATTAAAGCATAAATCCTAAGAGGTACAGTTAGTTTATTTGTTGAAATGAATTAATTATGTAGCAAAAGATAAGAAAAATCAACTTATACCTTGATCATGTTAGTAATAAACGTTCTGGTTTAATATTTATACCATTAAAAGATTCAATTGTACTTGACTCTTTAAACAGCAAAATAAAAGTAAACCATGTCTAACATCTTCTACAGAAGCCCATAGAATTCCTTTTTACACTTTTCTTTTAAAATAAACTTAACTCTGAATAAAACAATACATGCCAGAACTAAGTTCCTCCAAATATATTTCCAATATCTCAATGGGAACAATCTCACTGCAACTCCGTCCTCCCCTTTAACTGCTCCTTTTTCGAGAAGCAGGGTGACGATTGGCAGAAAAATACAGCTTCAATCCAATCCCTAAGCCCCAACAGCCAGTAAAACATTTGACTGGAGGAGGATATGCAGCGGCTCTCTCACGGTGCCCCATTCTGAGTGTCATCCTCAGAGCTGTAGCAGCAACAGCGGAGAGGAGCACGCACATATCAAAAAGCAGGAATAGGCACTCAACGGTGACTGTCTAGCCAACACAATGCGCTCAGTATCTTAGACAGCTTTTACATCATGAATATGGTGGGAGGTATTTTTATCGCTGTGATGGCTTACCTGTTGTGATTTGTTGTGAAGTCTTTCATGCAAGTCTCGCTTCTCCCAGGGAAAAGGCAAAGAGGTGTAGGAGGTCGAGAAAGCCGGCTGATGCCACTACCGCTGGTTTGGGTGCTCACATTGATTTGTGTCACTTCTGGGTCGCCACTCCACCTCTTCCACTCGCTCTCTTTACTTCACTTATTGTTCAACAAACATTCATAGAGAGGACAAAACCAGAAAAACATAAGATCAAATTAGAGAAAGCTTTTTAAGACTAAGTAGGCAATAGAGCTCAAAATGAAAAGTGCACGATGAACACATAAAGTATTTGGTGGACTTTATCAAAAATTTTATTTACTCAATAGAACCTGCACGGAGGTAATAACTTGCAACAACCTGTAGTATGCTGTTAGTTTGGAGTAAAACGTTAAATGGTAGTGAAACATATTGGGAACACCTTGTATACAAGAAATGGTATCTAAAAGCCGATGAAGAAAACACCTTTTAGTTCTAAATGAATGTCAACATCATTTTTACAACAGGCATTATGTGTAGGATGCCTTCAAGCCAGCAGCTACAGACTTCATTTTAATGGACTTTCAAGCTGCTTAAAAATTGTTGTATTAGTTTTTTTTGTACTCTTAAATTTTATCAACTGCTACTGCAAGAACACGTCCATAGAAACACTGCTCAATTTTACAGTAAACTTAAATAAAAGACCTATTAAGTGTCCACTCACTACATCAGCAATCAAATTACGACTTAATATTTTGACATATGTTAACATAGTTAGCGTAATAGTTAACATATGTTAGTGTAGTTCTTTTTTCTTGTGGGGAGAAATGTGGACTCTGTGGGAGCTGTTTTGGAGGGGAGGATGAGGGCTTTAATGCAGGGTATCCTGAATAACCCCCGTCACGCTCTTTATGATGTTATAACGAGCCAGAAGACAACCCGAAGTAAGAGTATCCTCTCACTGCGCTGCACGACTGAGCGCTTTAGGAGGTCATTCATCCCTTCAGCCCTCAGGCAATTTAATCAATCAGAGATTTCTGGAAGGAACTGAGTCCTATTCTATTATGTATGTATGTTGTTTTTACTTATTTTTAATTTATAGTTTGTGTGATTTCTGTTGTTGCTGGACACCAGACTTTCTCCTGCGGGAGATTAATAAAGTTTTATCTATCTAGTTTACGGGTGTCTTATTTTGTTGTTTTAAGATCATAGTGGTGCTAGAGACAAGGTAAATATATCCGGACCACAAACCGCTGTTTAATTGTCTGTAAGCTGAATGTTTTTTATCAAGAAACACTTGGCACTTATACTCTCTGTTTCCAATCTCCAGTAAATACGCAAAATTTAGAGGACCCCGCCTTCTCTTTTACTGTTAGTGTCCTTGGTTGGCGTTTGAAATTTTCTATTTTGGCTAACTGCTTGTTTCGTTCCGTCGTCTTCCGCTTTTTCGGGAGTGGGTTGTGGGGGGTAACAGGCTCAGACGAGAAACCCCCAGCTACATCCTCAAGCTCATCTGGGAGGATCCTTAGGCATTCCCTGGCCAGCTGTGAGAGATAGTCTATACAGTCGGCTAGGGGTCTGCCCCTGGGTGTCTTCCCAGTGGGGAGTGCCTGAAACACCTCACCAGCGAGGCGTTCGGGAGGCATCCCAACCAGATAGCCAAACCACCTCATCTGGCTTCCCTTGACCCAAAGGAGCAATGCCTCTATTGCGAGCTACTTGTTCTAGTTGTTTCCAAGCTCAAGAAGTAATAAACCAAAAAATGATGAAAAAATTCTGGGGAATACACTGTGAACATGTTATTCATGTCAACTACCTGAAGAAGTTGATTACAGAGGAGTTGTCTCTGTAATCATCCATTAGGTCATTTAAAAAAAATTTTAATTCTAACTTGACTTCTATATCTTCATTTTCATATGTTTATATATGTTCAATGCGTGACGGTCACCAGCCTTTTATTTACAATGACATAAGTGATTCAGTCCCTGTCTTAGTCACCGAACCTCTCTCTCATTCTCTCGCTTCATCTAAGCACACTCACTTGTTTCTAATGTGTGTTTCGCTGCCTACTGTACCTTGTAAATGCCACAGTTTGCCCATACAGAGGGGAAAGAGGACTCAGGGGCAATCAGCAAGAGCAAGAGGGCAGAGCTGCTGCGCTTCAAAGACTGTCAAAACTATATTATATGGTTGATCCCTGTCCAATTTACTTTCACAGTTCAATAGTTACTGTTTGTTACAGCAGGAAAAACAAAAGCGCTCATTGGCATCCAGTCATTCTAAAGTTAGCTCATGCATAAGTCTTTGTCTTTGTGTGTATATGTGTGTGTGGTGGGGGAGAGGCTGGGGCCGCGGTCAAAGTAGGGAAAATCCAAACAGAGTGACCGCATAGGTCAGGTTTGACACACTTTATTATTCATTCACTGTCTGTCCTCAGCTGTGCTTAGCTCATCAGTACACACATATGCATGCACACACAAATACACAACCTCCCCTAGGTGCGGCTTTTACTGCACATATGCGCCTGGACGATGCACAAATGTCAAGAGCAATAACCGGGATGTCACTCCAAATTCACTCTCCGCTCTTCAGTGTTTAGCAGCTAGGTAGCTTGGGGAACAGTATGTGAATGTGTGTGCGCACATGTGCATGATTGCATGTCATGTCAAAGTGTGTCTGATTGTGCCATAACTTTTGACAGCCTACCTCTCATTCTTTTCAAGTTCAGACTGTAGTGAATTCTGGATAAAGATTTTCATGCAGGACTGTGTGAAAAAAGGTCAAAAAGTTGGAGAAAAATAAGTATTCATTGAAAAAAAAAGTCTTTATAAAGTTAATAGTGTAACATGGAGTAGATATTTAGAACTTTTTAAACAATTTGGTTGATGATAAGATATGATGAAATGGGTGTTGCAATAAATCTTTTTTTTTTTTTTCTTGCCTCCAGTAACAAACTTTTATGGGTTTTAGGAACTTTCTTGCAGTAAAACACCTCAAGACAATTTAACAGATCCAAGAACTATTATAACACTGCCTCTCAGACTTTAATATGACAGTGCTAGATAATATAAATGTTTACTTTATTAATTAGCACTTGCCTTTCTTTAAGACATTTTGAAGAGCTACCATTGGTTCTTTGTGTTTTATTACCAAATACAGCAACAAGAAAACTCTTGACTGAATCTTTACTAGTCAAATGGGGACTTACTGCCAATCAGAACTGCTTTTGGTGCAGAAATCTCAGCAGTTGAGTGAATGTAAAACTAGCCCCGTACTGTGATGTAAATCACTAGGTAGAAACCGTTTTTCCCTCATTTTCACCGCTCAAACTTTTTGAGAAAGTATCTATGGCAACTTTCAAAAAATTCATTAAAAAAAGCTGTCAAATTATCTGAAATATCTTTTTTTATTTGTCAGCTTTAAAGTTGCAACCTTTCAGTTTTTTGGCTATTGTTTGATCTAAAGCTCCGATATTTACATGTTTGTAAGCTTTCCGTTATGTTGACTTCTGCTTATCCGGGGCCATGTTGCAGGGACACAAATCTCAGATGGGAAACTCAAGCACTCTCAACCCAGCTGCATCCTCCAGCTCACCCAGGAGGGGTGTTCTCATGTCCAGCTGTGAGACAAAGTCTTTCTAGCGGGTCCTGGATCTGCCCCTGTGTCTCCTCCCTGTGGAACATTCTCGAAACACCTCAACAGCGAGGTGTTTGGGAAGCATTCTAACCAGATGCCCAAACCACCCCATGTGACTTCTCTCAACCCTCAGGAGAAACACCTCTACCCGAAGCTCATATAACCTGTTTGTATCCGTGATCTCGTTCTTTCGATCACCAGCATAGATGAGGGTGGGAGCGTAGCTTATTAAAATGAAATATATCCCTTGTCAAATTAAGTTTGTTTTGTCTGAACTTGTTTAGAATCTATTCTTACATTTTAACCAGGTTTTCTTTTGTTTCGTGGTTTCAGTAAAACAAGGGTTTGTCTCTTAAATATACAGTAAAAAGGAAGTTTTAAATTATTTTTACCACTTTTTAAGTTTACAGTATATCTATTTGTGCTCACATAAGCCTTGAAATAAGTTTCCTAAAAATAGTTTAAGTCTCTTGTTGGCTTCTAAATGCTTCCAAAACCACCGCTAGGTGTTTCTTCTTTACAATGAGGTCTAATTTGTTTTAAGCTTCTTCAAATTAAGGTCATGTGCAAAACTTCCCACCCCTCAACGTTTCCTCATTTACTGTTTTATAGATAGTGGTATATGTGTGTGAGTGTGTGTCTCTGTGTGTGTGTGGATTTCTGCCTCACTTCCAGAGTATAAAACTGTCTTTGGGAGTTTAACTATTGCCTCAAGTTCCTTCAAAGTTTACAAAACTTTTATGGTGGTAATAAACAGTAATCATCTTTCATAACAAATATAGATTGTAGAAATTTTCAAAGTTCATCACAGTTAGTTACACTTCAATTTTACAGCATAGATATTGGTTAAAATCCAGTTTAAAGATAATCATTTCTATTGTCGATTGCTACAAATTCTTCACCTTGAAACCATTTGACCAGCAATTGCTTTGGAGAAGGTCTTTTCTCTGATTGATTAAAAATAAATGAACATAGTGGAGATATGTTTCTCTCACTTTCTCTTTTTTAACAAATTCTTTCTTCTTTTGCCTTCAATGGCTTTAAGAAGCTTGTACTACAACCACCTTCCCAGGATTTGGCAGGTTGTACCAGACTCCCTGGTGTTTGGAGCTTACGAGTCTGGCCAAGAGGCGTCCTGCTGTGAAAGAGAGGATGGGTCTCTGCAGTGTTACACCAGGGGGGCTCCACAAAACCAAAGACAATGAAAAATCTAACACCTGTGAATTAGTTCCCTAGAGATGATCGAACTGTTTTGGGATCAAATTGATTTCTGTCATTCGATGCAGCTACTGCTGTATTTTCATCACTGTCACTAATGTTTTATTTAAATTGTTTTATTTAATCTGACATATTTTGCATGCTGAAATTTAATAGTGGACTAAATATATTTAATTCTTTTCAACTATTTTCTCTAATTAAACCCTAGTTAAAAGCGTCTAAAATGTCATACTACTTAGCTTTAATGACAAGTATATTACACAGAAAGAAGTGAGAAATATGTCATTTTCTTACCTCCTGCCATGTACGGTTGCTTTGGAGATGATTTCCACACATGGCTCAGGCTTAGCCACCCTCTAGTGACTAAAGTCTAACACTGCAATTGTGTACCACAATCTCCACTTGTGAGGAAAGCTGCTCTTCCATCAGCTGGTTTTCCCACACATACATATATTCTCTGCTAGACAAATATATCATGTAATAGGCATCGACCAGCCACGCTGTTCCAAGCCTGAGAAATGACAGAGAGATGCAGGAAGTCGTTGGAACATAAACAAGGCGCAATGGAGGAAGCAAGGGTCAAGGCGGTGCTTCCTGTTCCAAAACCACCTCTCTGTGTGTCTACAAGCAGACAGCAGCCAGGCCTGACACAGCTAAACTGTACAAAAATAGTGATCAAAAACTTTCATTTCAGGGAATCAGCATGTAGAAGAAATCACTTGAAGCTCTCGTTCAAATTCATTTTTTTAATATATTTTTTTCATTTTCAACCAATTTTCAGGTCCTGAGACAATTGCTGTCAATGGAACACAAAAAATTTTTTTGAAGAATTGTTGCTTTATTTTTTTTTACTGTAACAGTTCATCATTTTTAAATTACAAGTACGACAAATTGCATAGTCATGAGTGCATAATACTGTGGAAATTTAGTTCTCTTAAAATCATCACACTACAAGTTTATTTTGCTTCCTTTTCCTGTTTTGTTATTAATTACTTTTGTGGGGGTTTTTTTAAACAAGTGAATATAATCTAGAACCTCATCCCGTTTGGATTAGGTTCATATGAATGCTAGACGTAACGGCAGCATCTGGCCAGAATTCTCATGGCATATCATAATGAATTTGTAATCTGGTATTATTGAAGCATTATTCTCTAACTCAATTACAGTAATAGGAAGTTTAATTACTTCAAATGTTTTTAACCAACAGATTATTTCCTGAAAATTCACCTCAATGACCATTTGAATTGGTTCATGTGACTGTGAATAACTTCTGTTTTATTTTGCGTTATGCTGCAGCTCCTTTTGTATTGTAACTGACTGCATGCTTCAGATAATCTGAGAAAGATGCAATGCATCAAAATATAAAAGGAAACATATGGCAGGAATGAAAATTATCTTAGTAGACTTAGTGTAGTGAAAACATAGCGGCATCTGTATCTTAATAGTCTATCAGCTGTGGTGAGGAGAGAATATGAAAGCTCTGAGGGATTTGGGAGAAAGGATGTGATTGCATTTATGTCCCATCAAGCAGCTTGCTGGATCCAGGGGAATGCCTAATATATCTCTGTATTTGGTCGCCAGCTTACATCTGTCTGCTTATGGATTTATGACTTCCAAACTATTTGGGGGGGAGGCGCCTCTCGACAGAGCCAGTGACTAATAACTAAAGCCGACAGGGATGGCAGGCAAACACTCACACACTAGCGTGCAGATAGACATAACGACAAGGCTTGGCGACAAGGAACAAAGGAGCCGAAATCTGACACATTCTCTCTGACAGTAGGATAAAACTCACTCACCCCCCGAGCCATGCTTACACACATGTACGATTTTCTTCTCTTTCTGTCAGGCACAGTTTTTGTCACAACTGTGCATTTTGTTTCCAAACTTAAAACAGTCGTGTCCGGACTAAATCTTTGAAAATCCGAGAGTGTGTCCTCTTATTTAACCTTATCTGCTAAATACTTAAACAGAGCTTAAACGTGCAATACACATATGTACAATATCATTAAACACACCATTCGTAACTGTTAAATGTGTCATTTGGAATAAATCTTTTAAGTTTTTCTTACTTTAAACAACAAGCTACAACATAAGTCATTGCGATGGACACTTTAAATGTATTTAAATTGTCTTCAGTTCTTGGGAAAAGCTTTACTTCTGCATTTGAATATATCCATAGAGTTAATAGATCTGAGGTAAAGAACTTCCTAGTGGTCTCTTATTAGATGATAAACTCGATTATAGTAGAATTTAAGTTTGTATTTTCATGTTCACCTCATCAAGAGAAATAACTGTCATCCTCAATGGATTTAAACATCTGCTGCAAACGTTTAAGTGTGGCAACTTTCAGATCTGAAGTAAACGAGGCAGGCAGCTTCATCAGAAAGGTGAGACAATGAAGGAGGCAGAAGAAGGTGGAAAGGTGAGGAAGATGTGAATGGGTGGTGGAGGGGGTAGGCAGATTGTGTTTGAGAGCAATGTTTAATCCCCAGAAGCGTCCTGACGGCAGCTGCTCGCTACAGATGGGGACGAAAAGATGCTGAAGGACGTGCACGCGCCTGCACACACGCACTCTGTCAAAAAGGAGAAAAAACACTGTCAAATGTTGGAACCCTTTTCTAACACCCTCGAGGATCATGTTAAACATAAGGTAGGGGAGCTTGGTCGTGTTCCATTATTTCTCTCTACAAAGGCCACTGGAGCTTTGTCATCAAGTGATTAATGAATACAATGCTCTTTCTTTTTCTTTGTCTCAGTCTCAATATGTTACCCAGAATGCGACTATTCATTTCAGGCTGCTGCACAGACGCTCAAATCCCTGAACCCTGTGAGGAAGTGAATCTTTTATGTGTTTTTATCCAGCATGTGTGGCCACATGGATGAACTCTTCTTAGCAGCACTAGACTTTGCCAAGTAATTGTGCAAAATTTCCAAGTTTTTATTGAAAGTATAATACCAGTGTTTGCTGCCAGCCTCTTGTTTTTTTTGTTTTGTTTTTTTTTTTTTGGAAAATTGTTATTTTAAATTTGGTAATGATCTCTGATTTTGAAACAAAAGAACCACACACAAGTCACCAATTTGAGTCTCTTGGTGTTTCAAAAATAGACCCCATGAAAGAAATGATACTTTTCTATTTATTCCCTGGATCTTTGCTCTGCCTCTGTCTCTCATCCTGGTGGGATGAGCCTGGAACACCTCACCAGTGAAGTATCCGTGTGGTGTCCTAACCAGATGCTCGAACTACCCCATATAATTCCTCTCAACATGGAGGGACAACAATTGCTCACACTATCACTGATTGTGGAGGAAACTCATTTCAGCCAGTTGTATATGGTATGTTGTTCTTTCAGTCACCTCCCACAGCTGGCTCACAGTCAGGATGTAGACAACTGATAAATTGAGAACTTTGTTTTTGGCTCAACTGTGCAACACAACAAACCAATGCAACGTACTAATTTTGCAGATTACACATGAATCTGCTTGTTGATGATGAGCTAGACTCTGAGATGCTTAAACTGCCCACATGGGGCAGGACCCTGTCTTTGACCTGTGTAGAATAGACTCCACCCTTTTCCGGTTGAGGTCAATGGATAAACTCGAACGGCATTCATGCACATTTTGGTCTTTAATGTGTTCAAACAGAACTTGCATTGTTCTTTTCAATTTTCCCTTGAGGTACATGTCAACTATCGGCTTGCGCCGGTATTTAGAGTTACATTGATATTACTACCCGATTTGGCCTGCATTCCTAAACAACCTGACTCTGAGAAGTCACAGTCTTCTAGTTTTTTTTTTTTTTAAATAAAAAACTATTGCTTTAATTTTTGACTTGGTTGTTTGTGCTTAAACTCATAATGTTTTAAGATTGGTGCAAAAAATTGATTGCTTTTTTCTGACTATTTAAAAAAAATCCTTGGTTGACTTTGGAACAACAGACATATGATTTTATATGTCAAAAGGAACGCATGGTAAAATCAGCGGTAAAATCGCCATCTTTGAACCGAAGACTAACCGGTCCGATTCCCGATGAACTCATGCCTCAAATGTTCTTGGAGCAGACACCTAAGCTCCACTTACTCCCACTAATGGCGCTGTCATGTTTGCCTGCTGCGATGCAAAGCAGCAAAAATAATTTTCCCATGAGGAATGAGGAATGAAAAAAAAGATTATCGTTATTGTATTTTACAGAACAATTGATCAAAATAATTTAAGGCAAAGTCACAATAGTTTGTGAAATAATTTGATTTTAAAATGAGATTTATTGGTTCAAACTTGATGTTTAAAAATTGCTGATTTATTAAATATTTTGTAAACTTCAACATTCATACCGTATATTTCTTCCAACTACGCAAAAGGAGGCAGAGATAGTGCTCAAAGTTTAAAAATTAAAACTCAATAATTACTTTTGGAATTTTTAACTCAGTCATCAGCGTAAGGCTTTTAAAATTGGAGGCACTGGTAACAATAACTTTTTTTAAGTGCGATCATCCAAAGCTTTGAACAAAAACAAATCTTATTTTGCTTCAGTCTCGTGAATTCTACCATTTTTAACACGATGCTGTTTTTCTTTTGGCGCCAATCATCATTAATCTATCATCTGGTGTTCCATTGAAAGGTGGAGGATTTATTGTCAGCAGAGACGTGAAGGTGAGGTCACTTCATATCAGCGTGGCGGGGTCAACTACAATAGCCATTGTTCCTGGAACCAACAGGAAGTGCCTGCGTGGGACTTCCTGCTACAGATAGGGCTACCTCGGCAGGGCAGAAAGGTGTGTGTGCAATTTACCATTTACCATTACCACTGTTCCAAATCAACTGTTACGTCTTTGTTTCTGTGCTATATGTCATCTAATCTGTTTGGTTGTTAACATTTCTGTTCTTAAAGCCTACGATATTTATATTTTTCAGCATAATTATAGCTTAAAAATGCTATCGGCTTGTCATTTTGTTTGGAACAAAACTTTCCTTTCTTCACTTGAAAGTTTTGCACGGTGTGTCAAACAAAAACATTTATTTGGCATCTTAAAAAATGACACATCTCCCCCAAATTGGTTATGTTTGCAGCTGGCAAAAAAAAAACTATAATTGTATGGAAAGATTGTTTGATTAGCCTTGTAATGACTGTATTCAGTTGGTTGAAATGGATGAAGGTTGGCTTTAAAACTTTACTGAAACAAGCGGCATTCAAACAGCAGAGAGGGCCGATGTGATTGTGATCAGATCCTTTTAAAGTTAAAAGTTGCAAAGAAGCAGAGTGGTATACTTTAAAAGCAAAAAAAAGTCAACTGGCACCCAAGAAAATTGCCACTTAACTGCTACAATATCACAGTGCTTGATATGAGCTGGCACAACAATACGACCTTCCATACCTGTTTCTTTCTCACTGTCTCCCTCTGGAAAATTATAGGTCCAATCAATTTTGATAATGTACGGGAGCAGCGGTTTCCAGCAAAGAAAAATAACCGCCTTGATTATTCCCTCTCATGAAGAATTTTTTTTCTTCTCTACTTTCTTTGCCTTTCCAAGGTAATGGTAACAATTTTCTCTTTTCAGACTTACTCGAAGCCTCGTTTTCTTACTCAAAGGAGGAACACGGAACTCTTGTTGGTTTTTGCTGTCTTTATCTGCAATGCTGAAAGCCTTTTGACCTACAAAGTAAGGTTTTGTTGACAGATTGATGCTTTTGCACAGTGATATTAGCTGAATTGCTGGTTTTCAGAAACCCAGGGTGCCACTCTGGAACAGATGCCCAGGAATTTTCTAAATAATCCCCTTGTGTTTCTATCTGTGTGTGGTACAGACAAAAATACAAAGCGTCTATCTGTGTGTCTGTCGGCTTTTTACTGACTCTTTAACAAAAAAGGGGTAAAGGGCTAAATTGTAATGACCATTGATGTGAATCAAGGAATGAGAAGCAAGAACAGAAGACCAGTTTTTGTTTGGCAGCTGAGGTAGTTACTCTTGCAGACGTTCATACTCTCTTACAGTGGGAATAAGGACAAAGACTGAAAGAAGTGAAATATTAAATGAAAGACTGAAGAAAGAGATTAAAATGAACCAAATGATGAAAATATAACCTTATGTTTCAAGAATTTTATGAAGAAATATGTTGATTAATCTTCATTCTTACCAAACAAAGCAAACTCATAAACAAAAAATCAAAGATTCGAGTGGTTTATTCCACTAATTTTATTATGTTCTGAAGAAAATCCACAAGAGCTCAAACGTGAACAAATACTTGCCAATCTGCAGACACAAAATCTAATCTTCTCCACATTAGCCAGGAAAAAATAATGCACCTCTACATTGCCAGGCAACAATTATTATAGTATTATTATGTTTGTCATCTACTCTCTAGTTTATTTAACTAAGCATGAATAAATGAAACATTAAATGAGTGAATTATGCTCAGGTTTGAGTTCTCCTCACAATATTCAGTCGGCCTAATAATTATAGATTTTTTTTTTACATGATTACGGTGCTGCTGTAACACACAAATTTCCCACGTTTGGGATCAATAAAGTACTTCTGACTCTGATAACGTGAAACATTTATTTATACTATCCAATGTGGCCATACCAGCCTGTCAATGCCTGATTCCGTCAGACCTCAGAAGCTAAACATGCTGGGCCTGGGCAATACTCGTACGGGAGACCACCAGAACCCCAGGTGCCACAGTGAGATGGCCGTTGAGATCAAATTGTTGCTTTGTCCCTGGCCAAGACATTTCACCTACGTTGCCTGGTCTGGATGGTGTGTGTGTAGGGGTGATTGGTTGGTGATGGTCAGAGAAGCCGAAAGTGCAAAAAATGGCAGCCTCGCTTCTGTCAGTTTGTCCAGGACAGTTGTGACTACAACAGTAGCATACCATCACCTGGTATGGAGTGAATGAATAATGTATATGTATATGTGAAGCATCTTTAAATGTCCTGAAATAATAAGTATTATTATTATTATAGTAGTAACCTTGATTTAACCAGGAAATGGCCCATCAGGAATGAAAAATCTCTATTTCAAGGGAATCCTGCCCAAGTGACACAAATGATCTATTTAATATCTAACGTATAAATTGACCACTCAGTTGTTTTGTTCTGTCAACTTCCACTTATCCGGGCCGGGCCGCGGGGGCAACAGTCTCAGACGGTAAGCCCAGGCTACTCTCACCCTGGCTGCATCCTCTAGCTCACCTGAGAGGATCCCAAGGTGTTCCCTGTCCAGCTGTGAGACATAGTCTCCCCAGCAGGTCCTGAGTCTGTCTTTTGGGTCTCCTCCCGGTGGGATGTTTTTGAAACACCTCACCGACGAGGCGTTTGGCAGGCATCCTAACCAGAAGCCTGAACCCCACCCACTGGCTTCTCTTGACTCGGAGGAGCATCGCCTCTACTCCAAGCTCCTTACTGGCAGAGTTCCTCGCTCTAAGAAACTCTCTAGCTGCTCCTGCTCCTGTTCCTACAACATCTCTCTTTAGCCATGTCGTTTTTCTCCAGCTATTTACAGATAAGGAAACCTCTGTGTACTCAAAGCTCTGAGTGAGAGCCCAGCCACCTTACAGAAGAAGCTCATTTCAGCCACTTGTTTCCGTGATCTCATTCTTTCGGTCCCCATCCACAGCTGGTGACCATAGGTGAGGGTAGGAACGTAGGTCATCTGGTAAATCTAGAGCAATACTTTTTGGTTCAGCTCTTTAATTACCCCCAACAGACTGATGCAGCGTCTTGCATCCACTCAATTGTTCTAAAACAAATGGAATTGACACTGTTAAACTTGTGAGCAGGGACGTAAAACTTTGACTTTGACACCAGGAGGACATGGTCATGTTTAATAAGGTATAAAGATACAATTTGTGGATAAAATAATTATTCATGACATTCTCAAGATTTAGAGGAGCAAGTGCAAGAGAAGAAAACCTAAAGCCAAGACGTCTTGTTTTGGCATAAAACTGAACTTAGCTTCCAAAAAAAAGGAAACTCTAGATTCTTTGTTTTAACACATTTTACTCTACAATAGTTTTCAAACAATATGTCTACATGCAAATTTAGAATGAGGCCCCAATTTTGCTTTTTCTTTTATTTCCATTTTTGATTCGATCTAGTTTCAAGACAAGCATGTGACTGTTTGTGGAACAGTCCATTGTTTTCGTTAGGGTGTACCAGAGAGGTTTTAACTGAAAACAGTTGCTCTTTGTATTTGACGTAGACACTAATGATAGAGAGAGAAAAAAAGTCAAGCTAATGACAAATTAACTTCAGAAATGTTACGTAAAACATCCACCCAAAAAGACAAACAAACAGTGTTAAAATAAAATTACAAACAGCATCACTGCTGTGTTTTTAAAAGTGCAAATATGTTAAAAACGTCTTTCTTTAGTATTTGGATCCAGCTTTTGAAAGCTGGGTTACATCTTTACTTGCACATACAAGGTATTGTCAAGCCTGGCGAGCAATGGATAGTTGGGAGAGTTTAAAGGGTAAAAACCTGTACTGCCAACCCCCTCTTTGCTCAAACACACACACGCACACCCTCGTCAAAGGACCCTTTGTCCGCTGTTATTTTTTCAGGGGAACTACTTTCTTCATTCCTCTGTTGGGAATATAAAGCGTCGATCACCTAATCACACACTGAGAAACCCAGTAAACGCCACACACACATTGACACGGTGAAACACAAAAAGAGTTGCTTTTTCTTTCTTCTACGTATTGAAAAGTTTGATTGTGCACATTTAAAGGTTTACAGATTGGGAATGAATTTAGAAACATGGGAAAGCAGACATAAACAATAAGTCACTTAGGTCATTCTTTGCACCACACATTCATAGTTTTGTTCTGTCTACGTCCAGGAGAATAATAAAAGTGTTCCTTCTTCTCTCACACACATTCACTCATGTCTATGCTGTAAATGAAGGTACTGTTCAGAGTTAGCACATTTCACAACCATGGAAAAGTCATTAATATTTATATATTTCTGAATTGTTTGGGGGAAAACAAACAGTACTGAACATGTTCCCTATACTTTGGGCATAAAAGGAATTGAAAGCGAAGAATAAATAAAAAAACATGTAGCTGCCACGGGGCACACATGATGCAGTCGTAGTGTGTACCAGGTTACTCTCTTTAATTTAGCAACTTTGTAAACCTATGTAAATAAAAATAGGATTTTTATATGGTTCAACCTTCCCCTTTTTTTGAAAGATTGATAGCTTGCATACTCAACTACAAAGTAATGGATTACAAACGTTTCCTTTCCTTAATCCAGTGGTAGAATGTCCATCGTTGGACCAAGAGAAGCCGGTTCAATTCCCACTGGGCCCAAGCGTAGGCATCCCTGGAAATGACACCTAACATCCAGTTACTCCCACCATTAGTGCCGTCATGGCTGTGTGCTGCAATGCAATGCAGCAAAGTAATTTTTCCTATGAAGTATTAATACAGTACATTAAAATAACCGAATTCAAATAATTGACATCAACAATGTTCATTTAGAAAATCTTCCTTCCTTAACGTTATGCTAAAATACACCTAAATACTCCAGACAAAATACCCAGAACTCTTTTATAGAGGTGATCAGACTTCATGATGATAAATTAGGTCAAATAAAACATTTGATTAGCAGCACTTGGCTGCTACTTATCCTCTTAATTTTTGTGGAAGGGCTTAAAAACTCCATTTTTTCTTTGCTAAACACATAATAGCTCTATAAAACATTCATTATAGTGTTTTGTTGGAATATTTTTTAATTTAAAAGAGATTAACGAGGACATTGAGTTCTATTTGTTTAAATGTTTTAATCATTTATTTGCCACGGCTTTATAGCAGACTTTAGTATACGACGAGAAGGAAGAACTATATTTGAGTGTGCATATGTACGTTGAGTGTGTGTGTGTGTGTGTGTGTGTGTGTGTGTGTGTGTGTGTGTGTGTGTGTGTGTGTGTGTGTGTGTGTGTGTGTGTGTGTGTGTGTGTGTGTGTGTGTGTGCTACCCGTTAAGTGCTGTGCTCTCCCATGGGAGCAAAAGCACAGCTGAGAGTAAATGGCAATTACTGTGTTTAACTGTTTTATCTGCGCTCTGAGGCAGCCATACTTTGTAGGATCCACAGAACATCATTAAAACACACTTAAATATGTGCAGACAAAGCCAAACACTTGCAAACGCAAGCGTGCGTACGCACACACACACACGTCGTCAAGTCACGTCTGGTAGGTTATTCATGCCTGTCACATCATCGTTTATCCAACCATGATGGAGGGATACAAATACCGGCAGACATATTTCAATATTCTACTGGAGCAAATTATGATATCTGATTAGCAAATGATTGAAGGGGGTGTCTCTGACACACACATGCAAGCTCTTACAGCAGAGCGTCACTTCACAAACACACACATGCTCAGAGTTCGTTGTAAATCTTCCAGCTGATGGATAGACCGAGCAGTTAGGATTTATGAGGTGATCACTTAATTCACTCAGATCATTTGTGAAGCCTACGCACCTGAAGTTGCGTTTTTTGCATCCCTGTGTGTTATTCTAGTGTGCACAAAGGTGTTAATGTGACCATACTGGTATTTGAGCTTAACTTGTTAAGTATTCTTAAATGGCTAATTTGGTTATGATTTATTTTGTTATTATTAATTGTGTTTGTTTTTCTTTCCATTAGTATTGTATTATTTTTAGGATTGACATGCAAAAATGCATCCGATCAAAAATATCTTATTTTTAATATATCTTCTGTTTGATATCACTTTGTCAAAATATTGTTATTCAGAATGCATTTGGCCCACGTTTAATCACGTCTGAAAAATCAGTAATTGTGACAATTCTTGTAGAAAATATAAACATAGAGGGTGAAATGACATAGTGGCAGAATAATCGCCCAAATCTATTGCTTCTTTTACACTTTAATCATTGAGATGAAAATGTTTGAAGAAAGAAAACAAATTACAGGGTATTTACTAATTATTAAAAAAGGACTTTGATATTATTGATGTGTTATTTACAAGCTATTTGCACACATACTTATAGTAAGAGATCAGTCGTCTGGTTTTAATTATTAACAAGCACAAAGTGAAAGAATAAACAAAAAGAGAAAAGTACCTTTACTCCACATTATTTAATTTGGCACGTCACATGGGTGTGTCAGTGTGTCAATAGCAGTGATTATAAGTATCTTTATGAGTGTGTGAGTAAATAGAACAGCAAATTCCAAGACCCAAAACTGGACTTCTGCTACTGCTGTGGTGGTGTGTGTAGCTGCTCTGCAGACCACTTGGCTGTCGTGCTTGTTGGACTGGCACACTGTGAACGAAATGGGTGGTGCTGAATGTGTGTGTTTTAAAGCGTGCATGTGACTCATTCCCACCTGCAGGGAGATAGAGCAGTGCCTGCCGCCAGGCCTGGAGAACATTACTCACCGGCAGGACCAACGTCTCCCAGTGATTCATACACACACACAAATATTCGGCTCACCACTGAATAATAAGTAGGTGTCCTGCGCTATAAGGCAAAATGTGCCTACCTATGAATAACACACGTCCTTTTTGCTCAGTGACTGGGCAAAAGAAAGCATTGGCATGAAAATGTCTTAAAGGATTTGAACACTCTTGGTTGTGTAAAAGAAGCTACAAATGTGCAAGAAAACATAGGATCAATCGGCTATATTTCTTGTGAGAATTCGGGAAATTTTCCATAAATTTGATCGATCTTTCCCATCATACTCGAAGAAGGCTTTTCTCAACAAAAAACTCTCCACGGTGACCCTGCTGAGAATACGTTATGGTGACAAAAAGCTCTTTCCTGAGATAATATTTAAGATATTTATAGCACAAAAAATTCTACAGTAAAGTAATTCAAGTAATCAAAGAAACACGTATGTTTTTATTGAGTTCAAACAAGCTGCTTATGTCATACAGCATTTCAGAAATTCATCTTTTAAAAACAGCTTTGCAGTGTCGTACAAGCTTATCTGACAACGTGTAACTTTTACTCAAGATTAGTGGTTTTTCTTTTAAAATGTTCAATTTTTTTTAATCTTGAAAACAATTTCAGAGCTTTTATTTGCAATGACAAGTTTCTAACATCCCCGTATGATTTGAACATAAAATAATCTCTTGGCATGTCAAACCTTCTGCCATATTTGATCCATGTGCTGAAGGATTTTGGCAGCTTTATTGGTTGAAATGCAATATGACATTTGTAACTAACGGCAAACATTTTTCAAAGCAAAAAGCTTTTACTGTTCCTTTGGTCAGAAAAAAAAAACACGGTGAAGTCAGATCTTCAGAAAGTAAGCATCCATCATGTGTAAAAATAAAAAGTTGATGCTTTTCTTATTATTTTCTTGAAGGCACAATTATTCTTTTTTTAATCTAGAATGAACTGAAGGATATTTAAAGGTCAATTCAATCAAATTAAGTCAGAAACAATCAAAGTAGCTTAAAAAAGCTTTCTTTTACTATCCTAAATAAAATACTGATGCTTCTTTTGTGGATTAAGGTTCATTTTAATACATCTTTGTTCAACTACTATTACTAAAAATATATGTTCTTAAAAGGATAATATTGGCGTCATTATTCTATTTTTGGGGATGAATGTATAGTTACTGAGTAAACAGCAAAATCTACATATTTTCTTCTTGTTTGAAACCAAAATGACAGAAGAGTATCTCTTTTACAAGACCGGTGAGAAATAAAACAGCTTTTACCACAAAGCAAATCAGGCTTTGGCGCTGGAGCTGTGTGAGTGACACTGATCTCTCTGTGCATATGTGTGTGTGTGAATGTGGCTGATCTTCATCCATCCATCTACCCATCCATCCATTTACTCTAAGCTCTTAAGCAGCGCTGCTGTTTAAAAAAGTCCCCCTAAAACTCTAAGCCAAGAGCGATAACATGAGCGGCAGGAGGATAATAATGATGTAATGTCAGACGCACACAACTGACACCCAGTGTTACTTTAGTGTTAACAAAACCCATCACGGTCTGTCTGTCCAACTGAAGGCGTACTAATCTGCTCTTAATCATGAGCTCTAATTTACAAAAAAAAAACATTTTTATTAATGCAACTGAGAGAAGAGGAGGGGAGTAAGGGAGAGGAGGATGATTGCAATAGTGGTGATGATGATTTTGTGATTAAATGATGCCACCGTTGTGTTCATGGATTAGGATGGCCATGGAAATAGATTTGTTCTGCAGTGGTTTTTCATCATGATTGGCAGGCCTCCAAATACTCACTTCCTCTCCTGTTTTCACAGATTTGATCCCCATGGAGCACGGCTGTGTTAAGGTAAATGGTTTGTTGACTGAGAGCACCACCAGCTGGAAAGAAAAGCAGTAAGATTTTGGGTTGAAGTTTCGGTTTCACAGAAAAATAGGGTTTTGTCCAAGAGCCGGATTTATCTTAATCTACAAACGATATTATCAATAGAGAAAGTAGTGTTCGTTCACCGGGTTTCAGTTATTTTGCAATCACATGATGATTAATTATCAAGTTTAAATCATTTTTGGATTTTTTTTGTCAATTTTATAAAACATAATTTGGCTAAACAAGAATCAGGAATTTGTAACAAAACTAATAAACTACAAGGAATAAATTGGGGAATTTGAAAATCAATTTTCCAAAGAAAAAGTTTAAAATATTTTACTGACAAATCTGATGTCTATAATTTTTAACAATTTTGAATCAGTTTAACAACTCATTTGGATACATTAGTTCTGTCTTAAATAATGAAGAGTTTTTGAAGGACAAAGTGACCTCTTTTCTTGCCTCTTGGCATCAGCCAACAAGAGTTGTGGCTACTTTTTTTTCTCTCATTATGATTCCGAGATATGCTTGAGAGAATTAAACAAACAAAATTATAACAAACACACATTTTGATTTTAATAGAGCAACCTAAAGCCGTTGGTATCATCGAGTAATCTGTGAGACTGCGGTATCACCCAGAGCAACGGGCAGTGAGGCCATAGCATCTAGATTAAAGAAGACTGTAGGAGTGAGGGAAGGACAAAGGGTGAAGAAAAGAGAAAAAAACAAAAAGAAGACAAACTGACCCGAGAACGAGGAGAAGAGCAAGACGAAGAACACAACAACAACGACAAAAACACAAAGTGGCGCCGAGTTAATTAATTAGAATTTCAAATCGGACAAACTCAAGATGACAGCACTGCGGTTGTCAAATCAGATCATGCCCCGGCCGGGTGAGAGAGAGCAAAAAGAAGAGAGGGAGGCACACTGCTCTGAGCCAAATACCACTCTTAGTGACTGAATGGGTGCCATATCTCTCTGTTTCTCCTTCCCTCTCTCTTTCTCTTAATTTCCCTTGATTATGCCCAGTGCTTCCCCTCTGTCTCTGCCTGAATGTCAAAGCCGCCTTAACGAGAAGTGACAATTAAAACATCATCGCCTTCTTCAGGCTGAATAAGAGGGGCCTGACAGGGTCTCTGGTCTCGGTGATGGAGGGTGGAGTGGTGGTGGGGTTAGGCTGGTTGACAAGGGAAAGAAAATTGGAGGAGCTAAGTGTAAGGGGGGAGAGGGGCACACTGAGCAGTAGAGAGATGATTTGGCAACATGTCTGAAGTCTTAATAATAATTTTTTAAAACCCTCGAAGGGCTGAGCTCATATCAATACACGTGTTTGGGATGTTTACTGATAAGAGACAGGTTATCTTACTAGAATTCCAAAGAGAAATACAAAGTAGTTCATGTTACTGAAAAGTTTTTTAAAAACACCACTTTACTCTTCTAAACTTGTTTTTAATCACATATAAATTATTTTTACAAAATACATCATCTCAAGGAAAAATTATTTTGAATTTCCCCAATATTTCATAACCTATCAAGATGATATTTAAATCAGATTAAGTATAATTGTAATGATCCCATTGGGTAAGACTCGCTGAGCTTTAGAAGCTAATCCATAACTAACGATTACCAGATTGTTTTAAGCATTTAATTGCAATGGAGGATAAAGACATCTAAAATGTTGAAGGTAGCTTACATTAAGCAGGTTAGATTGTGTTTGGCATTTTGAGTGTTGCGTATGTGCATGTGTGTGTTTGTGTGCACAATGAACTGGCTTTAGTTTCTCACCAGCTGTGCCGCTGCACACAAGTACAGAGCTGCTGCCAAAACGAGTTGTCTCCAGGAAGAAGGGGAATTTAAGAAACACACAACTGGGTTCTCCCTACAAGATCATTCATGTTTCACTCCAATATAAAACTAGATTGATGGGGGTGTTAGTTTAACTGTTTATAGTACTTACTTCCATTTTTTTAAAGTGTGATAAATCCAAAATTATGTTGAACACATGTAGGTGTATGTGTACTTGTGTGTTTGTGCATTCAGCCAAGTGCTCTCCAGTTTGATGGCTTACTGTTATGACTTAATTATGCTGATGGCTTTGGTGCTGTTCCAGGTTCTCAAAGTGTGTGTGTATGTGTGGGAGGCTCCACCTTGCATCATTAAGGACTGTGGAAACATCTCCACAGAACCTGGCTTGAACTCTTCAAGAGAATTTCTGACCGATTTTCCAAGAGTCCACTTGACTTTAACTTGCAATATTCTTCCCAATTTAATCCATAAGATAACTGAAAAGACAGCCAGACTGCAGAAAGTGAGGATTCAAGAGTAAATCTGGAAAGTTTCTTCTTCTCTTAGATAAAAAAGAAGATACACTGTTTATTAAAAGTGTACTGATGTGCAATTTAAAGGCAAAACACATACATACACATACAGTACATGCATAATGTTTGGAAATGAACATTCCACTACAACAGTTGCATTTCCAGAAACTTGAGACTTTACTTTTATATTACAGTATTAAGTGTTTGGACTTCAGGCTAGTGAGTTTAAATTTTTTCTATTTACAGACATCACAATTTATTGCTGAAGGATAAAGAAGACATTTATACATACTGTATTCAAATGTTGAAATATTTCAATCTGAACATTCTTGAACAACTTTACTACCTTTTTTGAAAAGTTACTGAATAACAAAGTTAGAAAGGTTCTCAAAACACGATGAACACAAATCAAATAAGGATGGTTGAAGGACAGGTTGACATAAGAGGTTAGATTTGAATACAAAGCAGTGTTTATGAGTGTAGTGAAGGAGGACATGAAGGCAGTTGGTGCAAGAGAAGAGGGTTAGATGAAGAAACTGACTTGGGAAGGATGGCTCAGTGTATGACTCTATCCCCTGCCAGGAGTTCCTGCCGAGGTTGTCCTTCAGCAAGACACTGAATCCCCAATTGCACCTTGCATGGTAGCATCTCCATCTAATATGAATGTGTGTGTGAATGGGTGAATGTGAGCTACACTAAAAAGCGCTTTGAGTGCCAACACAGGTGGAAAAGCGCTGTATAAGTAGAGTCCATTTATCATTTGCTGCGGTGCACCATGAAGGGAAATGCTAAACAGAGAAGACAATTGAAAAATATTGACATCGTAGTGTGTCACCAAATCTGGTCTATGATAAATATGGTGTGGGCTGTGAGATTCAAAAGCTTTATGCTCTAATAATTTGTTGTTAAATACTTTACAATAAGCCACTAGTTTATCTAAAATATTAAAAATTGTTATACCAAAGTGTGGCAAAAAACAGTATTGTGATTTGTGTTTTATGTGGCACATTTATTGAAGCAGTTTTTAAAAAATGCAAAAAATATGGTAGATGGAATTATTTTGTTGGAAGGAACTGTCCATGTAAGGACCCTTGACCTCAAATTTTAGTACACACAATCCAAAAAAAAGTGAGGTGAAAGTGACATGTTTTTGGAAAATTTAAGTTAGAGGATATCAGATCGGGGAATTGAAAGCATCCTGGTTCAATGAGTGGTTGGTTGGGGTTGGTTAAATTTTTAGTTGCTAAACACATGATGTTCATGCAAACTTTAAGCTGGACATTTTTTGACGCATTCTTTTAAAAAAAAGAATGAACTAGTCCCACAAATCACCTTAAAGCATTTTTGCAATTCTTACATGTACAACACATCAGATATATGAAACTCTACAGTTCCTGTTTTGTCTTTTGAATCGTGTCTCACAGCTACAGCTCTCCTTTGATTTTAGTTCTTAAAGTTAGTAAAAAGTACAAAACTGGCTAGGGTGACTGAGTTACTGTACGATTGTGCGATATTGCATGAGACAACAGCCCACACACTTTAGAGAGCTGTGTTTGTTTTTAATTTACATTTTATAAATTGTAATGCGGCGTGACACTTTGCATCTTTTTGCAACAATTTAAAGTTGTTGCGTGTAGCTCGAAGAGGTAGATTATTGGGAGAGTTTTCTCTTCCTCATCTTTCTCTGGTTTGTATATAACACATCATTGTGGTCAATAGAGGATGCGTCTTCATCCTACACAAGGTACACCCAGCTGCTCGGTGAGCGACCGTACTAGAAGAAAACAAAGGTTATGGAAAACTGCATTAATTTTTAATCTAAAACCAATTAAAAATATGAAAAGCTCAAACAAATACCCACAAAACTTTTCCTGCTTCTGTCTGCTTAATTGCAAGTGAACTACAAATAAAAAAAATACTTAAAATATCTTTGAGCAAATCTGCAAACTCAAGTCACTAGCTAAACACAAGAGAAAAAGAGGGAACTAAAATAAAAATCAAAACAAAATGCTCCCCAATCCATGACAGGCGAGGAGACAAATCCAATTATTTGTGTCTCATGTTGCAAATTTGTTCTAATAGTTAAAGTGAGAAAGTAAATAAATGCCTGCGAAGGGGAAACAAAAGAATGTGATTTCTAATTAACTTGAAAGAGGAACAGCAGGGCGACTTAGTAAACCCATCTTTCATCCGCTCCCTCAGACCACTCGTTTGTTTGTTGCACAATGTTGTCTTCATGAGCGAGGGGGGTTTGAGGCTATATTGCTTTCCTTCAAATGAAATATCAACAGATTTAACAGGACTGTGGAAGGAACGCAGCATTTCCCAGCATTTTGTCGATTTTATTGTTCATTAAGCTCTCGCTGCCCCCACTCACCAACAAATCTTCCCCCGCCTCCTCTCTCACTTGTTCAAGGCCTCATTTGCTGCATCTTGGCTTTGAAGATCACAAAAAGGCTGAGGCAATAATTGGATTTGTGCAATTACAACAAGCCTAATGACAGAATTCAGGAGTTTGTCTTGCCCCTATCTCCAGCACACCCCAGCATTCCCCTAAAAACTGTCACTCTGCAGTTTAAACTGTGAAATACTTCCAACTAGGGAAGATGGTATCAGATTTAAAGATGCAGAATAAAAGATGAAGAGCACAATTTCTAATTGCATTCTTCTTCTTCTAATTAGTTTTAGAAAGAAAAGGAAACAAAACAGGGGGGGAAATGGTTCAGGAGACATAAAAATAAACTTATCAGGGAGTCTTTATTTTTAATTATTGGTGTAAATTAAGTGGAAAACTTCTGCTTCAATGTTAGTTGGAGAAAAACATGAAAGAAAATTGTGCAATCTTGTCAAAAACAAGTTTGACAGGAATTATACTGAATTTATTTTCAATAAAATGAACATCTCTGTGAAGGAGTCACCCTCTACTGGCCGTTTAAAAATGCAGAGGTAAAAAAATTGAGTTACTGTAGATTGTTAAGATTTGAACAAAAAGTCTGATGCAAGATGTTTATTATTGTCTAGGAGATCTAAATTTGTGAAAAAGAAATGAAGGTGTTTCCGTATAAAATAAGTTATCATCTCCCTTGTAGATCATTATAACTTATGAAAAATTCACTTTCAAGATGACCCCAAGGCTACAATTTTGAAAAATACAACAAGTTAAAACTGTACTTGTACGTATAAAGTTCTGAGACAAACATATAAAGTTATTTCCCAGTTCTCACTTGATTATTACATTTCTGCTAACAGGTTGTAGGCTTCATATAATTTCGGAAAGCCAGCAATATACAACTCGGTCATTAGCACAAATTAGGCCTTCAGCAAAAACATTATGAATCTCTACAGACACGCGGTATTGAGTAGATAGTGTGACATTTTTGTAGCCTGGTTAATTATTATATTACAAAGCCTTTGCTCAGACCCTGAAAACATATTTTACATAGGATGGTCTTCTGAAAAAAATTATGTATTTAGTAAGTAAGGAATAAATAAGACCTGATAGGCTTCATTGGAAAGCAATTAAAAAGGTAATACTTTGACAATTTCATTTAATGGTACAGCAAAAACTGGGATGACATGCAACCAAGTGATTTTATAAAGGCAGATACTACAATAGTCCTTGTGTCATACTCACTTGAATGTCTGACAGTTCTTTTAGAATCCGTGAAGTCAGCAGTAATTTGTCATCTTGATATGGGATTAGCAAACTCTAAAACACAAAAGTTACACATTTAATTGTCTATTCAACTCGCTATTAAAATAAGATGAAAGTACTCATTGTAACCCGAAGAATTTTTTACTTGTTCTGTAGGTTATGAAAGCTAAAGAATAAGTAGATTCCCAGAAATATGTTTCAACTTAAGAAAATATGCTGCAGTGGTTAGCAAAGTGGCCTCACAGCAAAAAGGCCGGGGTTCGAGTCCCAAAGAGGGGCCAGGCTTAAAACAATTGGCCTTTCTGTGTGGAGTATGTATATTCTCCCCATTTATGAGTGGGTTTTCTCCAGATACTCCGGTTTTTTCTACCCTCCAAAACATGCATGTTAGGTCGATTGGCCACTACGAAATTGCCCCTTGGAATGAGTGTGTGTGGATGGTTGTCTGTGTGCGTGGCCCTTCAGAATGGCGACCTGTTCAGGGTGTGGCCTGCCTCTTGCACCGGCACCTCCTGTGACCCCATTAGGGATAACTGGTTCAGAAGATGAAATGCAATTAAAAGCAAAAAGAAAAGGTGGCCTTTTGCAAAGAGTCACGGGGTCCTAATTTTTCTCTATTTCCTTACCTTTCCGAGATAGACAATTTGCCCGATGCGACAGATCACCCAGGCGGTGCCAGTGCCAAACATTTCTTTAACACGCTGCTGCTCCAGAGCAATGCAGAGCTGACTCATGGTGAGGTGCCTCTCCATCACTTTGAACTCAGCCTTATCAAGATAAAAGTTTGAAAAAAAATTGTTATTTTGATGGCAGGTCGTCACTGTAGATTATACAAGTTACAACTCCCACTGAAATAATTTTTTCTTAAACGCAAACACAGATTTTGGATAAATTGTTAATATTTCTAACCCAGGCTCTGGTTAGTTCAAGGATGCTCAGTCGGGTGACACCTGGGAGTATGATGCCATCCAGTGGAGGAGTTGCAAGTTCCTCCTCTAAAGAATTCAAGATATGATAGAGCACATTCATGATTGCTTTGATACGTCAATAAAGTCTTTTGAACTGAGTTATTTTTAACATATCCTAAATGCCAATCTTATTATCAGATAATAACTTGGGTATTTTGCAAAAATTTGTTTTGTCTACTTATTTCTATACAAATGTGTGCTTACCTCCATCCTCATTGATCCAGTGTAAGAATATGTTCATGGTTCCTGCTTCGGTTATTTGCTGATCGTCGCCATACAGCCACAGCACCTGCTGGCACCCATAATCTATGCCCTCATACTGAGCCAAAAGAGAACATCCATAGTTCCTGGAGAGTTGAGGACAGTCATTTTCTAAGACTTCCGAAAGCCTGTGATGAAAAGTATTCAATACTATTTAAAGAAAATACCCTCCCATCTTGCAATCTCCTGTTCCTCCTTTCCAAGCTCGTGTGTACTTTGGGTCAGCCCAAAGGGTGATGGTTCTTGCCTCTGTGTTATAACAGGAACCAGCTTGACATAAAATGACATACAGCAAGGCACGGGAAGGCTTCTTAACACCAAGACACGGCTGTCAATATCACATAGAAAAATGAAATTAGCATGTAAAAGCTTTCTGGTTCCTTAAAACCAGACTGCATTATTCTAACACTTTTCTCACTTCGGTGCCAATAAATGTTGGTCTTATGTACAGACTGGCTGTCGGACGCACCCAATCTTGCTCCACCTGTACTAACCTCCTGATGCACTCCAGGAACTCTGACAGATCAAATGCCTGGCATGAAGAGAAAAGGCAAAAGAAAGAGGAAACAGATGTATTGTAGATGTATTGGCAAATAAACTTCAGTCCATAGTTTGTTTCTGTCTTACAGGTAGACAGGCCCTCTTTGCAGACTTAGCTATGCGGTTCATGTTTAGCATTGGTCTGAAGAGTCTGAGTTGATTATCATCTCCACGGTATACTTTTAAACCTTCAAACAACTGGTGGAAAGAAAAGAATAATCGAAATACACAAAAAGTTATTACCAGTACATTTAAAAATCTCAAACTAAGCGTTAGTATAGAGAGGTTATACACCAATCAGTTTCCTCTTGTGGTTGGTTAGTAAGATTTTATTCACTTTAGTTCCCTTGTGAAGGGCTGAATACCTGAATAGCATAATAAAGGGATGAACAGGCTGGATGGAGAGACAGGTTTCCAAAAGGCCCAATAAGTGGAGCTTGCCAGCCCTCTGCTTCACTCCATTCAATGGTCAGCATGTGGTCTGTGAAAACTGTTCCAAAATCAGCAGCTACATTGGGTTTGATTTTGGGAGCAGAGGTCAGCTGAATGACGAGATCAGCTGCCTGGTGTAAAAACACAAGACAAATAGGAAACTTTTAATGTGACATTTAAGATCTTAAAAGTAGAGTAAAATCTCTTTCCACTAGTTTTATTAGCAGTCGTGTCTCATATTCGAACAGCAGATAAGCACAGGATACATTTATCCATCGAGCTACAGCTGCGAACCAAGCAATGTGTGAGATTTATGATTAGTTGTGAGGGAAAAAAAGAAAAACAAAGACAGTTGGAGGATCTGTCCTTTCCTGCTGTTCACCCAGACTTAGTCATGTGATCTTCTTTTAAAGAGGCGCCTCCAGATGCCTGGCACTCACTTATCTGTTTGGATTATACCGGCCCTTCATCTCCTCCCTCCTGGAGCAGAATGTTGCTTGCATTATAATCCCAGATTACAGTGCAGTACAGCACCATGTAAAATCGATCAGATGAACACAATCTTTTATAAAACTTTTTAAAAATTCACATTGGTTCTTTTGACATTCTGATTGTTCCATTTTGAACTTTCACCAGGTAAAATAAACATTTATTTGATAGTTACATGACCACACCAAACTCCTAATCTGACACAAGAAAAAAATATTCTTGCAGTAAAGATACTTTTATTTACATAGTAAGTAAAAGAAGTAAAAGTATAACTAAACACATAAGAAGGATAAGCTAACACTCCTCTTTGGGACTGTGTGTGTGTGTGTGTGTGTGTCTGTGTGTCTGTATGTCTGTGTGTGCGAGTGTGTGTGTGTGTGTGTGTGTGTGTGTGTTGCGTCTTATCTCTATCTGAACCTGCTGTCTGCTACTCAGACATTCAGGGTCAGAAAACAAGCAAAGCTCCAGCTACTTAGCGTGAGCTGGGAAAGTGGATTCTGCTGAGCAGGCTGCACGGGAGCAAATAGGAGGACAAGAAACCGAAGTGGACTCTATAGATTTCAACCACCACAGTGACAACAAGGCACCAATATGGACAAGTTCAAGTTGAAACTGAGAGGTGCGAAGACCTGACTAAATCTCTCATGCACCAAATATATTCCATGTGGAACACCAAAAAAGAATTTGAGACAAGGAACAAAGAAACAAGCAAGATGCTACGCCTGGAGCAGTTATTGAGGGTAAGTTAACAGGTGTACTAATGACAATTAGGACCGTGGTTTAAATGAGGTTAAATCTACTCATCATACTAAAATACGGTATCATTACCTTGAAGCTTTGCAAGGTATCAGCCATTGGGACAGTAGACAACGGTTGAGGTTTCCCTACAATTAGATGATCCCAAAAGGAATTAATCATCAATCTATCTAATTATGCAGTGATGCAATGTCAAGGAAAAATGTACATTGGTGATGAAATGACATTTAAATCGCATTCTAAATTCTGTTTGGCATGAATAGGAGTATGACCATCTTAAAGATGCTTTAAATACCTACAGATTAATAAGAAAGCTCCAACAGACAGGACTGAATAATATATTTTACCTTCCGAGCAGGAGCGATGTCTTATCCAAAGGTTTGTGTGATGAACTGAAAGAACTTTACACCTTTAAGTTAAACCGCTTAGAGCTAACTCTGGTAGAAACCAGTTTATAGTTGTGTACCACTGAGACCAAAAATCACATGTGCCAAGTCAGTTTGATACGATCATTCATTTTCAAACCCTAATTTATTTATTTATTTTTTTAAAAATGCACCAGCTCAACAGAATCAACTTGAAGTCCATTAGCAAATATACTACCAGTAGTAAATTGCCCCTAGAAATGAGTGTGTGTGGCTGGTTGTGTGTGTGTGGCCCCACAACAAACTGGCGACCTGTTTGGGGTTTACCCTGCCTTTCACCTGAAATCAGCAGGAATAGGCTCCGGCACCCCCACAGCTTTAGAAGACAGAACCAAACTACCATTAGTTTTGTATTTTTATTGCACATTTAGATGTTTTACTCCTCTGCGAAACATCTTATTGTAAACCATCCAAATGTTTCTGCAATGGGCACTAGCCCAGATAATCACAAAAGTTGTGTGAGGAAGGGCATCTGACGTAAAACTGCACCAAAAAAAAAAACCCCACCCAAATCAGTAAGAGAACTACCATACCAAATCGGTCACAGCGCGGGTTAATAACGACTGCCATTGGTGCGCTTGACCTACAGGGCGTCGGTGGATATTGGACTACTGTTGGTCAGAGAAGAAAAGGAACAAAGCGTGTACGTTGAAAGAGAGAGAATTAAAATATAAAGAGTTGAGTGGCCTTAGGGTAGGAAGTTTGAATGTTGGGACTGTGACAGTAAAAGGTAGAGAGTTAGTTAAATAGACTACTCACAGAGCGCTTTTCCACCTGCAATGGTTCTCAAAGCACTTTACAGTGTAGCACACATTAACCCATACCTGATGGTGGAAGCTGCCATGCAAGGTGCAAACCACCATCAGGAGCAATTTGGGGTTTGGTGTCTTGCTCAGCGACACCTCGGCATGAACTCCAGGCAGGGGATTGAACCGCCTACTCTCCTATTACAGGGCAATCGCCCAACTCAGTGAGCCATCCTTCCCCCTAGGTTGACACGGCGCAGAGTAGGAAAGTAGACATATTATGTCTCCAGGAGACCAGATGGTAAGGTATAGCAAGGCTAGAAGTCTATCCTCAGCATCCTCATCTCTGCTACCTCCATCTCTGCTTCCTGTCTTTTCTTCAGTGCTACTGTTTCTAGACCAAACAGCATGGCCGGTCTCACCACAGTTTTGTACACTTTCCCTTTCATTTTAGCTGAAACTCTTCTGTCGCACATCACACCTGATACTTTCCTCCACCCGTTCCAGCCTGCCTGAACACGCTTCTTCACCTCTTTTCCACACTCTCCATAGCTCTGGACTGTTGATCCTATATACTTAAAATCTTCCACCTCCTTTATCTCTTCTCCCTGTAACCTCACTTTTCCATTTGGATCCCTCTCATTCACACACATGTACTCTGTTTTACTCTGACTAATCTTCATTCCTCTTCTTTCTAGTGCAAACCTCCACCTCTCCAGCTTTTCTTCTACCTCTTCCCTCCTCTCACTACAGATCACAATGTCATCTGCAAACATCACTGTCCATGGAGATTCCTGTCTGACCTCGTCTGTCAGCCTTTCCATCACCATAGCAAACAGCAAAAGGCTCAGAGCAGATCCTTGGTAGTACAGATTCCTCTGTACTTTAATATACTTTTGATTATAAAAACCATGATTGCCTCAAATTACTGTGCTGTTAATATCTAATAAAATAAAATAGCAAAAAGAAAGCTCAACAGAGAAAAGTGTCATTAACTTCCTTTTGGAGGGTGTTATGGCTTGTTTTAGCCACTAGGAGGGGATAATAACTAATTTTTCTTCTGCAAGCTTCTGCAAAGGATTTAAAGTCAGTGCTGATGACGTTATGTACGTACGCACGCGCTGACGTAACGAATGAGTTTTCTACAATTTGATTTAAAACTTTTAATCATTCGTGTGGCTAAATAAAAAAAATATTTAAGTGAATCACAGATCAGGTATGTTTGCATTTATTGTTATATGATTGTAATTTTTTTTCTTGTTGATTTTGGACGCAAATGTGCAAACTGTATGAAAACGTGGTAAAAAAAAATCATTAAATGTCTTTTTTTTGTGTGCAAATGTGGTGAGTTGTTAAACAAATCTTAATTATTTGGTGTGTTGTTTTTTTTGTTTTTGCTTTGGGTTTTTTTATTTTTTTTTATTTTTTTTACCAATTTGGTTATGAAAATTCAATTTTACCGTGTGCTATCGTTTAATATATCAAAGCGCTGAGTTCTGCATAATGCATTGTATTGTGAATAAAATTTAGAATTTTAGATATTAATATCAGTCTACAGTGATATTTGTCTAAATTTGTAGCAAACTAATATAAAAAATTTTCAGTATGCAGAAAAAGCCCAATTTTGTGTAAAAATGTCACCAGAATGCACCATTCAATGTTTGAATTTCACATTTTTCTCTGGGGAGCATACCTCCAAACCTCATAGTAGTTCTCCCTCTTTGTGAAGCCAAAAACTTGGCATCTCTGCAAATGAGTCATTTCATATCTCTTTTGTGCTAATTCAATTGAATGTAATTGTTTGATCAACACAAGTAGAACAGATTGTTGGGATTGTATACAAAAAGAAGTATCTTTCAGAATTTTATTGCTTTAGTTAGTTTTGTTGCATTATTGTTGCAGGAGGTTAAAGGTGAGAAAGGCTGGACACTAGAAGGATCTGCCTATGATTTTATGTTTTTATCCTCTGAAAGTTGCTCTGATTATGAATCACTATGTCTGAAGATGTATTATTAACTGATTCTGTCTTAAACAATGTTTTAAATGGAAATTGTTTTAAAAGACAATCCATTCAATGCTATCTCTTCTTCAGAGTCTTATTTTTTTGAAAGACGTTTGTTACTTCCACTCAAAAAAATAACATTAAACTTCCTCCACAGGGTGGCTGGGCTCTCACTCAGAGATAGAATGAGGAGCTCGGAGTAGAGTTGTTACTCCTCTGGGTCGAGAGAAGCCAGATTGGGTGGTTCGGGCATCTAGTTAGGATGCCTCCCGAAAGCCTTCCTGGTGAGGTGTTTCAGGCACGTCCCACCAGGAGGAGACCCAAAGGCAGACCCCAGACCCGCTGGAGAGACTATGTCTCACAGCTGGACAGGGAACACCTCAGGATTCTCTCAGGTGAACTGGAGGATGCAGCTGGGGTTAGAGAAGCCTGGGCTTCCCGTCTGAGGATGTTATCCCCGTGGCCCAGTCCCATACAAATAGAAGAGAACGAAACTGAGGAACAAGGAAGTTGTATCACAAATACTTTTTTATTCATGTTGAAAATTAGTTTAAATCAATTTAGAGTCAAAGTTGAGAGGCTAAAAGTGTAGAAAATAATTTTGATATTTATAAAATCCCGACATGTTTTTTTTTTGTAAACTTTATGACTGAAGATCCTTTTTCTTCACTCAGACTCCAGCTTCTCCTCCTGACAGGAAGACAATTTTAACGCTTCGCCATGAGCAGCATGGATGTTTGTTCTTCTCAGTCATCTCGTCGTCACAATCCCGTGGACAGCATCTGTCGAAAACTTCAGACCATTCAGTGGCGTGGTGACCGAGAACCTAATTCACCTTTTCAGATCCCTAAACTTTCTTCAAACAGCTACGACAGCCCTCAGTGTGGCCTCAGACACAACCTGGAAACCATCCTGAAGAAAGGAACGTTCCATAGAAACATGGGGGCGTGTAGAGAGGACAGAAGAGGGATGGGAATGCCTAGCTCAGCAGCTACCCTGAATAGTGCCATGGATTCATCTGTACCTCTCTTAACCCCTACACGCAATTCTTCCACTCCAGGAAACATCACCTACACCATCACTAGCACACTGGGAGAAAGAGCGGGTGCTGATGTGAGATTTCAAATGAAAGCACGACAGCGGCTTTGTTCAACACCAGCAGTTCAAGCTAAGGACTCTCCTTATTTTACTATTTCACGAGGTCGTCAAAGGTTACAATCTGAAAACGAGACGACGAGTCCACCGCTGTCTCATACCTTCACGCCGAGCCACACAACCATCTCTCACGAACTGAACTTCTGCTCTGCAGATGTAACAAATTCAAGCGACTGTGAGCTGCCTTACACCTCTCGCGTGGTTAAAAGGCTCTCAATGGGAGATGAAGGTAAACATTTTTAGTTTATGTGTATTTTTCACACTCTCAAATAACACCAAAAAAGTAATGATTAAGACAAAATATCAAATTTCAATCTTTCTGTCCCGTTATTGATTTGATTTTGACACATCACACAGCCAAATGACTTTCTTCTTAACTCCTAACAGATCATGTTTTGTTCATTATTGTTGGGTTTTTTATCGCCTCAGGAAAGATTTGTCATGCGCCTACTGTGTTGTAGTTAAACAGTCTCTTTCAGGGTGTTGTATTCATTTTCTATTAGGACCCTCAGTTGCTTCTGAAAACAAGGAAAATATGGCCGAAATCAGTCTCATCTGTGAAGAAAATCTGCTGGATACCATATTTTATGCCTGTGATACCCAGCGCAGAGGTACGCCTACAATCGCTTACACACCCACATGCTCATATTGAAATCATCTGCTCCATCATGTGATAGATTTTTAGTGAGCTGGTAAATTATATCTGTTTTTTTGAAGAATGTGAAGGAGATTATTTCTTCTACTTAATTTTAGTTACAGTAAAATGTCTGGATGTGACTAATCAGAAATGAAAACCCAGTGCAGGTCCAGCTTTAAATATGCTTGAAGTATTTTTAATGGAAAGACTTATTAAAAGGTTCCTGAGAATGGAAATAATTCCAATTATACTGCTCAAGAGAGATGCTTTACTTAAATTAAATTCAGTCTTAAAACAACATAAGAGGCTTATTTTCTGAAATTTTATTGCCTTTATCTTCCAGGGAAGGTTTACTTATCTCAGATTGTGGAGTATCTGCGTCACACCACCAGCCGTTCATCAGAAGATAGCGGGCTGGAAGAGCTTTGCAATATGCTGGACCCAGAACGCAAAGATGTCTCCATCGATTTGGAAACTTACCATGCTGTCATGAGGGAGTGGATTGACGAATGTCGCAATACCAGGTACATAAATGTAGACGTGGGCTTTTGCTGGGAAGTACGTGACCTTTTTAATTTGTTTGACAAGTGTGACATTTTTCAGGTGATAAATTCAGCAGTACTCCTTGCATTAGATGATTAAGCTTATATTGTAAGTCTACTGAACAAATTCATAAAAGTTTAAAAAGAACAAGAAGTGATGGTGCCACATTTTCTGAAATATTAATGATGAAGTGACAAAAATAAGACATTTTTTCATCGGTCCAACATGGTGAAGAAAGAGCAAAGCTTTTGATTTACCAGTCGATTAACGTTCCTATCCTCATCTACGCTGGTAACTAAAAGAACAAGATTATGGATACAAGCGAAATAGAGTAATGAGGTCTTCCTCTGAGTCGAAAGAAACCAGATGGGGTTTGGACATCTGGTTAGGATTTCTCCTGAACGCATTGCTGGTGAGATCTTTCAGGCACATTCCACCGGGAGAAAACCCAGAGGTAGGTCCCAGACCCGCAGGGATACTATGTCTCACAGCTGGTCGAAGAACACCTCGGGATCCTCTAGGGTAATCTGTAGGATGCAGCCGGAGTCAGAGAAGCCTGGGTTTCCCGTCTGAGGCTGCTACCTCCGCCGCAAGGCCTCGGATAAACAGAAGACAACAAAACGGAACTATTTTTTACTATTGCTATTCAGAAGGATTGAGATATTAGTATTCAGTTATTAAAGTGATGGGTTTTTTTTTACAACTGTTTGTCTACAGTTTTCAACATGCCTCACTAACTGGTCTTTTAATCTCTTTTAAAAGGAGTAATGTTCTCTGTGTAGAGATAGTTGGTTATTTGGTCCAGTTTAGTCCCGGGAAATTGAAGCATAAGCTGTTCTTTGTTTTCTTGTTTTAGTCCAGTTTGATGGTAATATAACACAAGGAAATACAGTAAATATACTGAGTAAAATTAGGCATTTATATTGTTTACCCTTTGATCTTAAATTAAAAAGGATCCAGAGATTTCCAAAATTTTGAATGTTTCACAGACAATCATATATTGTCTAATTATACAATGTTATTCATAAAAGCCTATTAATTTCTGGTTTTGCTCTTCTTCAGAGAAGAGCCAGCAAATGATACTAACCAAGTGAACTCTGTAAAATTCAAAGACAGAATATCCGGTGGGTATGACTATTTTTCCTACTCTATCCAACATGTTTCAAACATGAATTTAAATTCCATTTTCTGTTTTGGATTTTTTTTCTTCTTCAGCAAGGAGGTCTACGCTGCTAAACATGACCTCAGGAAGCCTGGAGGCTTTTGGAGGAGAGGCGTCCAGAGCAGAATTGTATGAAATAATTTGTTTGAAGAATACCCTAATTTACTACCTTTGAATTTGTGATATGCAAGTGATGGAAAATGAACTTGCTTGTTTTCACTTCCCTAGTGAAACATCAGAGCTCATATACTGTGTTGCTGACCTTCAACTGAATAATCAAAAGCTTCAAGAGGAAATAAGAAAGCAAAAACAGGTGATGGAGTGTATGGAAGAAAGCAACCAGAAACTTGTAGAAGAAAATGAGGAACTGCGCAACCAGGCCAAGATGTAACTTCTATTAGTTTAACTAAAACAGTTTCACAACCTGCTAAGTGGTTTCAGCTCATTTATTCTATCCAACAGACACCAACAACTTGCACAGAAAGAAAAGATGCTGAAAGAGGAGGTGGAGGAGATGAAGATGACTTTGAGTTGTGCAGAAGAAGACAGAGCTCATGCTTCAGCACATTGCAAAAATGTGGTGAGTATAATTAACATTCAGGCAATCATAAAAAGATAAACTGGCTTTTTGTTGAGAAATGAACTTTTATTTTCAGGAAAAGGAGAACCAAAGTCTAATAGCGAAGATTGCTTCTCTTCAGGAGGAGGTAGTGAACTCAAATCAATAATATCCCATTTCAAACACAATTTCTCAACACAGAAAGTTTAAACCATGCATGGTGCCTGAAGAAGCTATCTGATGTATTTAATCTCTGATGGCCTTTTAGAACTTCAAGATCACCACAGAGGCAGATGACCTTCAGAAAAAAATGAAGAAACTCTATGACATTAATACAGAGCTTCAGGTATTCATAAATACTTTTGCTTTGTGCTTGACAGATTTTTTTCGGTATATTTCTTTTTTTATGTCATCAAACTGTTTTATCTGTTATCAAACCTCCTTATCAATATAATGGATGGATGAATCTAGTACTATGTATTTGTCGATATTCAGTTTGTATATCTAAATCTCCAGGTGCAAATTGACTCTTTTGAGGGCATCATTTGTGAAAAGGATTCTGTGATATTAGAGGTGAGTTTACTCTGAGTTTTGTGTCTAATAGAATATTTTGCTTACAAGGCTACAGGGCTGGGCTGAGCTGTCACTTGGAGATGGAGTGAGGAGCTCTGCCATCCTGGAGGAGCTCAGAGTAGAGCCGTTACTCCTCCAATCCAAGAGAAACCAGGTGTTATGGTTCAGCCATCTGGTTAGAATGCCTCTGGTGAGGTGTTATGGGCACGTCCCACCGGGAAGGGAACCAGGGGCTATGTCTCATAGCTGGCCGGGGAATGCCTCGGGATCCTCCGGGTGAGCTAGAGGATGCAGCTGGGGTGAGAGAAGCCTGGGCTTCCTGTTTGAGGCTGTTTCCCACAGAACCTTCAAGGCTCTTAGCATCAAGTCCGTGTAATTCTTCATTCCTCCAGGAGTGATCCATCGTAGAAAAGGTTTCAAAGTTGTCTTCTGGACAGTGTATTTGACGATTGAGACATTTCATTCTCAGATCCCATCTATCAGTTTGAAAATAGTTTTCTGATGGAAGTCGAAATGTCTCGACCATCAAATACACTGTTCAGAAGATAACTTTAAAACCCTTTCTACAATACCTACAAAGCTTAAGAACTAATATTGGGACTGTTTAATCTGCTCTCACAAGTTTTAAATAAGAAAGATAAATTAAATAATAAAGTTTGTTTTTCTTTGCCTCTTTCAGAAAAGCAGACAGATAGATGACCTGAAGGCTGCAGTAGAAGAATATTCTGCCATCACAGAGGTCAGAAAATTATATTTCACTTATCTATGCTTTGTTTTTTTTTACTGTCTGTATTTAACTGATTTTGTCACCAACCAGAGGCTTTTTGTAGACAATTTTATTTCAAAATATTTGTTTTGTTGCCAAATGAGTCATAATTTATCTGTAATATTGTTGTGAGAAATGTACCACCTGTAGTTTTTTGGAAAAGATGTCATATCTACGATTGTGAAGTGAAAATGTTAACAAAGTAATCTGTTATCTCATGTTTACTCCAGCTGTTGAGAGTGGAAAAAAGCAAACTTGAGAACCAGATTCAGATGATCTTACCAGACCTGGCTGGGTGAGAAAACTTCTCAAAAGTTTTATATTGACGTATTTGTGGCTTATTAAAATGCTTTGTTACTTTTCATTATCGATAACAAATTTCCCAATTCTTATTCTCTATTTTTTTCCCCACAGAACCAGTCTGTCTTTAACAGGAGCTTATAGGTTAAACCAAGGGACGCTAGGGTCACTGCAAACAGAGCTGGCTTTGGCACAGTCACCACTGGAGGTCAGCATCTTTTAAAATAAACTTCTGCAAAACCCTGTTACAATTTCTGCTAAAAAAGATCTTATTTTTGAGAAGCACAGTGTTGTTTTACCATGAATTGTTTCAGTCCATTGTTTAGTCAGCTTTTAGCAAATCTCATTAACATTTATTTATCCCCAATTTAATTCCAGCTTCAGTCGAGAAAATAGGGCTTATTTGTCCTTTTTAATCACACATTGTACCCATTGTTCTCCACATAAAACAACTGGGACTCTTTCTATCTCTTTGCAGAAAATTAAGGATACTCATCTTTGCCTATTTGTTTTTTTTGTCTTTTATCCTCTCTCACAGACGGCTCATGGAGTTGATTCTTTGCCCAGCACCATGAGTTTTGTTTCTCCTCTGGATGAAACACTAGACAGAGAAGTGTTGCTGATGTTACAAGGACCCAACCCCGACTACATGTCTGAAGAATTCACAAACCTCCTTAAAAAACTGGTAATGCAACATTGGGATCATTAATGCTTTGTTTATATTTTATATGGTTCTTATATACATAAATGAGAAGGTGTAGGTCAGTGGTAGAATTGCCGTCTTTTATTGAAAAGTTCTCGGTTTGATTCCTGATGAGCCCATGTCTAAGTGTCCCTGTTTAAGACGCCTAAATCCTAGTTACTCTCACCATTGGCGTTGTTGTGGCTGCCTGCTTTGGTCCAATGCAGCACGGTAATTTTTTCCAATGACGGATTAATGAAGTATGATTAATATAATATTTAATATATTCCAGTTTCCAGCTAAAGTGTTTGGATTGTGGGATTTTTTTGACACTCATTCCCTGATAGGTTTGCTATTGAAACTTTTACGTTTCTTGAAAGTTTTTTTTTTAATTTTATAACAAGTGTTGTATTTTTCCACCTAGAAAAAAGATTTTAAAGAAGAAACCAGCTCTATTTTATCTAAAGTTAGAAGGTTGGTGGAGGACAATGCTGACGAGAGTGTCAACACTGACTCGAGGCTCAAGGTGAGATAAACACTGTTTTTGTTCTATTATAAAGTATCACTTTAGAAAATACCAAAACATTGATTTGTGTATGTTGGTGTGGTTCCTCTCATTTTCTTAAACCACTTACAGTATATACATTAATAAAGTAAGCTCTTCTCTTCATTCCGTGCAAATTTCATCATATTTTTCTAAGCGTCCTTTCATTCTTCCACCAGTTTGACTTTTATTTTCTTTTTTCAAACCACCCACCATTCCTCCTCTAGAGATCTCACTTATGTAACCTGCTAACAGGCGCTCCGTCCAGGCAGTACTGTTTAGTCAGTGTTGCTCTGTGAACGCTACCCACTCCCCTAGCTTCCTCGCTCTTTTTCTATCTCTCTCTTTTCTCTGTCAATTCTCTCGTTCTTCCCCCCTTTCTCTTTCATTGTTGCTGCATTCATTAGCCACATACTGCCATGCAGCAGAAAAATATACCACATGAAGAAAATTGTTGGACTTGAGCGATTGCAGCACAACTCTGTGTCGTGAAACGATTAGAATTTATTTAGTTCGACACTTTTTGGAGACATTAAACTGTTGTTTTACTAGCTTGAGGCCTTTGACTCGAGAAGCTGACCTTCGGCTTTGTCTTGCCCACAGGCGGTGGAAGCTGAGCTGGATGCTAGGACTACAGCGTGGGCTGTCAGCCTGGACCAGCTCTCCCAGTACACTGACTCATTAGAGCAGGAGTTGATTAAAATGTCCGGTAACATGAGGAGATCCCGAACTGAGATTCTCCACCTGTCGGCCAGGTGAGTTGATCTTTGTTTGATGTGCTGCATGTCAGCTTGATTGTTGTTATGTGCTCCACAAGAAGTAGTCGGCTGGTTTAATCTAGGGTAGGGCGGGTTTTTTAAGCCTTGCATCTCATTGGTTGGACTGAACACCTCAGCAAAACACCTTTTTCATCCAATAGGATTAAAAACTATCACCAATGAGGAAGTTATTGGGTGGAGCTAATTGCCCTATAATCTATCAATGTAAATAATTTGGATTGTTATTTTATTTCTTTATCTTTTCAATTGTTACAAATCATTCCATTAATTGTTCTGAGTTTCTCTTTCAACTGGTGCTGTCTCAGTTAAATGTTTTTAGGAAAAAGTTGCCACTCGGCCTGACCTTAATGACTCTAAAAGGCCAGCTTAAGTACTTTTGGATCCGAGCCATTTCAGGATTTTCATCTGACAGTGTGTGTGGATAGATTTGGCTCGTCCTCTGTGTTTGTGTGTTTTCATGGAAACTGCCATTCCCATCAGATGTACAAAAGAGCCAGCCTATTGAGGTATCAAATCAGAATGAGGAGTAGGCAAGTCATCCAGGTGGGATTTATTGCTCGGTTTCCAATCGTAGATGTAGTTTTAGTTTATTTAGTTTGAGGATAATGATTGAAAGTATTTTATTTTTAACCATAAGATCATAACCTCAGATTTAGTTTGAAGTTAAATGCTTGGACAGTAAAGAAAAGCAAGATTAGGCCAGTTGGAAAACTGGCACTGGTCACCCTGGGCAACAAAATGGGACACTGCATGGGCCTGCGGATTGGGTACAGTATGTCCACTGTAATACCTCCTAAACTCTGTGTGCATTGGTTTTTAGACTCTTGCAGTCTCTAAAATTTCTTTGTGCAATGTTAATCAAAATATATTGTTGCAGGGTGCAGGAACAGAAGAACCAGAAGCGACAGCTGTGTGAGGAGCTGGAGCAGCTAAAGGGACCACAGGACAGTAGAGAGGCCTCATGCCAAACACCTGCACCAGATGAGGTCTGACACAACGTAAAACTACTGTACAATCTGAATCTTTATTCTGTTCATTTTCATTCTTTTGGGTCCAATTTCTTTGCTTTTTTTATTTTGTGAATGGTGGGACAAATTGGGATTCTTTTTTTCTTAAATATGAGTTGCACAACTTTCACAGATGAAGTAGTTGGTAGAAAAGTGCTAAGTGTGAGTTGGTGTTTAAAGTGGTTGTGCACTCTCATGCAAGCTAACAAAATTTCAGAAAACATCCCACCTACATGTTTCACCTTTAGCAGCTTGAATGTTTTACAGAAAAAAACTGCTTTGATAGAATAATGGATTCTCATTAATGGTCTTCAATTATTTAGCTTTTTTTATTTAATTATTTTACTCGCTAAATGTTTGGAAATGAAAAAGAAGCTGGGAAAGAAACATGAATACGTAGCTGAACGTTTATTTTCATCTCAAGGGGATTTTTAATTCCCTCCCATGAGTGTAAAGAAAATTTTTGCATGCATTTTTTTTCTTTCTAAAGTCTCCTAAATTTCTCATTTCTCGTCTTGTTCTCTTTTTAGCCTGAGGTTGATTTGGACTGGGATGAGGAGTTTGCTCTGCAAGACTTTTTGAAGACTGAACTAGCTGAGAGAAATTGCTGGCCGCAGAACAGCCAAAGGTGTGACAAAGCTCAGGAATTGGCTGACAAACTCCCCAGCAGAGAGGAAGAAGAGGATGGAGATGAGAGGTGGATGGTGGTGGATACAGCGGGACATGAAGAAGTAAGGGATGCATCGACTCCCTTGTTTTCTTCTACTGCAGAGGAAAAGGACACGGTTTTCGGAGATCAAGGTGAGTGAAAATCTACTGTAGGAAAAAAAAAATTCTAGGGTTATTCATACTTATTAAATATTATTGAAGAGTAAGCAACTTTTATGAGATGCTAACAGCAGTATTACAATAGCTCATAACTTTTTACTGGATCCCATTATAAATGACAATGTAAGAGAGTAGAATTTTATCCTGTGACTCATCATGAGGAGGACAGACAATGGCATGCTCTCTGACTCCAAGGATTATCCTCTCTGAAGTAGACCCTTACCTTCTATGGATGTAGCAGTACTAAGCTTCCAAAGATTTTGTAAAAGTGTCATAACACTAAGAAGATCCTTCTAAGGCCAGGTGGATCAGTGACCTTGAAGTTGTTGGGAGAAATTAATAATCCCCACTCATCTACAAATCAGAGAAACTAAAAAAAAAGGGGGAATGAATGTGGTCATGCATAGTGGTTTTGTTTAGTTTTGTGGCCCTGCTCTATCCAGACAATTTGTTAGACCTTTTATGGTAAAAATGTGGTGATTTTAAGCCTCTGGATGTGTTTAAAAATGCCTGAGATTCTTAAGTGTTTTGTCTCATTTGGTCTTAATTATTTGTTACAGATTGTGCGACCTGCACACAAGCTGAACCAGTGACGATTTGTAAACCTACGCAGGTAAATGATGATCGCTTAGATTTTTTGACTTTCTTTTTGTTTAAATTGCTGACAAAATATTGCGTACATAACTTTAACTCAGGCAAGAATTCACCTTGATGCGTAATATGTATATATTAAAGTGTTTTATGAAGGAGGTCATTTTTGTAAAGGTTGCTTTTTTTTGGTTTTGGAAAATTATATTTCGGTTTTATTTTATCAGCAAGGCTCCCACGCTTCCGTGAAACATCGGTGTGACTTGTTGAGCAAGGTGGTGAATCATCAGCGTGTCAGGCTGCCTTTTAATTTGTGACAAGGCATTTGACAGGCTTGCAATAGTTTGGTGCAAATACGAATTTGCTGGTGGAGCGAAAATTATGTAAATTTCTTTGGGCTGATTAAAGTGGCAAAATACACATCCAAACCCACAAAACCAAGCCCATGTGACCCTGTGCTGCCAGAACTGATGCAAATTAGTGGACTCCCAACCAGCTCAATTTTCCACAGAATCAATACAGGCTGTCTTTCAGCCCAAGTACTAAACTAGTTGAATGGAATCAGGAAGCCTTTAAAGCTCTTTAAACTTGTGACATGACAGTTCTTTTACTGAAAGTTCATGCCTCAAGTTTCCACATTTGTGGCATACTTAAACAATAAACCTGGCAAACGGAGCCGATATTATTTTACTCGTACGATTGCATTATATTTTAATTATTTTATTATGGCCTGATGTCATCCCTGTGATCTGCAACTCATAAACTAAATTACTTCTTCCTAAAATGGTATTTGCGTATCTCCACAGCAATTTTATTTCCTTTTGTAAAGTTTTTCCTCTCTTTAGTAATTTGCCTACTCGATAGCTTTTCACATGTTATGACTCATAATTTCTGCATGTGGGCAGTAAACTGTATCTTTGTACTGAAGCTTTTTGCTTTCTTATTTAGAAAGGCAGTGAGAAAACAATGTTGTTGTTGTTTTTTTTTTTTTTGTTTAAATAAATCATGTGATCATTTCTTTGTGCTTTCATTTTTCGATTTATTTTTATTTTATACATGAACCTCTCATTTGACATTTTATTAGTCATCTGTTCAGTAATAATTTTGTGTAACTTGATCTTTTTTTTTTGTCCATTTTTCCAAATATTCCTCATTATGTTTCTGTGTGTATTTTCAGGAGGAGGCATCTAGCGCCCACTCACAGGCTGTCAGTGTAAGACACCCAGAGGCAGATGCTCTCCCTGATCTGTCCCACTCAGAGAACAACGGTGAGACCTTCTCCTGTTTGTTTCGTTTTCCTTCTACCACTTCTGTCAGATAGACCACAGTCTTACTGCATCTATTTACTTCACTCAAGAATGAGTCATTTCCTGACTCACTTGTACGTTATTCGTTTGAGGTGATGGAGATCCTGTGAAATGAACAAATAACTTGAGAGTGTGAGGACGGCTGTGGTTTTGTTCAGAAATAAAACTTCAAGTGTGAATATATTACAACAAACAATAACTTGGCCAAATGAAATGAAAGTTTTTACTGTTATGTTTATTTCCTTAGTAAACTATAGCGGTTGTGACCAAACTGCGGTTCCCTCGTGTGATCCAGAACAGAACATGAGCACTGCTTCTGAACAAGATCAGACCACAAAACCTGCCACCATCCTACCCACCGAGGTTGGAATGGTTTCTTCAAAAAGCACGGCACACAACGATGAGATGTCTTCTCAGAATGAAAGGTGAATTAACTATTTAAGAACAAACATTTTAACTTGATATTGATCCAATCTTTTATCAGCACCCCCACATTTTACAGTGCATTGCTTCAATCGATATCGAAAAGTTGTGCCTGTCTAAACTATTTGTGAAATTGATGGCTTGAAGCATTTTGGTATCCAAGCAACAATTAAACCATAATTCCTCCAAAAGAAGGAGGAGCTTATACTTAAAGTAGCTGGCTGTTATGATGACAAATAAAAATGAGGCTTTGTATCTGCCTTTGGTGTGTTTTAATGGTCTGCCACTTGAGGGCAACCAAGTTAGGACTTTTATTGTAAAAAAAAAAAAAAAACAGTCATGTTTTCTTGTTTGTGTTTTTATATGTTTAATTTCCATGCAGATATTTTCTAAAATTTGGGGTAAATTCTTTTTTGCTGTTGTTGTGTCACAGCCCTGTTGAGATGTGCGTGTGATCTCTCTTACATGTTCGTCAACATATGCACGTACAATCTATATTGCAAAAAGTTTTTGACAAAACTCTTCTTTTAACGCCGACCTAATCCTCTACATTGTGGTAGATGTCATGCAGCAACCTCTTTACTGCATTTATAGTTCAATAAGGAGGCCTTGCTTACATTTGTTTTGCTCACAAGCGAAGTTCCCACTTTACTAAGTTTGATCATTTTCCTACAACTTTGAATAGATTTGTTAGTGAAACGGGTGTTTCCTGGTGGTGGGCGGAGTAGAGACTAATGGATATCTATGTGCCATGCTTTGCATAGGCACAGTCCACAGAGAGGTTGTTCCTCATCTTTCTGTCATACTGTAAACAGCTGATTAGATACTTTAGGAATAAGGAACTGTTTTAAATGTACACTGCCCGACATTTTACCCTTTGACCTTTCAAGTGTCAGCACCTTGCCGAGCACTGAAGAACTCACACAAGAAGAGAAAGGAACGGAAGATCAGAGTTCAGCAGACATGAGCCATCATAAGGTCAGTAACAGAAAGGAAGTGTTCAAATACATCAGGGATTACAGTTTCCTCTGTTCTCTTCAACCCCCCACCGCTTCCCCTTTTCTACAGAAAAAAAAAACTATTTCTTCTGCTAACTCGCGTGTCTTTGATAGTAGGTGTAGGTGTGTTTTGATGAAGAGGGTTGGGTGTCTCCGTGGGCCAGGCGTGGCCAGTAGTGTTTTATTTTAGTCTGAGGGAATCCTCATCTTTGGCAAGGAAGAGAAGTAAGAGTGACGATGTAAGATTAAGTTGAAGACAAGAAATTATGAGAAGAATGAACTGGCTGTGTTTTTTTTTCTCAAACTCAGTAGCTGAAAGAGGTGAGTATGGGATGATGTTTGGGACTTTTGATATTTAATCTTCTTTGGGGTTTGCTTGGAATTTAACAGATATTGATGCAAAACTGCTAAAAGAATTAAAACAAAAAAGCTGGAATAAAATCAACATTTTAGGTAAATTATCTTTTTTTTTTTTTTTTTTAACTTCCTTGTTTTTTTTATGCAGTCTGGTTTATTGTTTTGGTTTTTTTTTTTGCTTGTGTGCGTTACATAACGTAAAACTAAGAAACATGCCGTTTTGGGGAATCAAGTTATCAACCAAGCTGTTTTATTTACATTTTTTTATTTTAAATGCAAAAAATATAAAAATCTTTAAAAGTTGATAAGAAATAACCACTACTCCTTTTTACTGCTGTTATGATTTTTAAATGATGTATTCACAAAAAATTGTAAAAGTCATTTCTACCCCTGCAAGGATTCTTTTGTTTTCAGCAATTAAATACATGCTCATTTGCATGTATTCAAATTGCTGGTTGATAATCAAATCAATTAATCTTTTCTTATTCAAAGACGTCTTGGTTGGAAGCAATTCAACAACTAATAATTTATTCAGCTTTAACAATATTTTTATACCTAAATATTAAAAAAGAAGTTACACAGTCGTGCTTGTTGTAGTGAGTAAAAAATGTAAATTTACGTATTCAAATTAAGTCTATGTCTCAGAGCAGTTTAGTCTTTTTTTTTCAATCCAAATATACTTATCAGGGTTTAAATAAGTTATGTAGTTGTTGTGACAAAAATAAAATAAGTTCAAACTAATGAACAGATGTTTCATCTGCTCGTTATTCAACATTTCACTGCATCGCTTTGAGCACCATTCCCCCGATGTGTAGGTGTCTGTTCACACCACCGTGTGTTTGCACTAGTCCGCCTCCATTACTTACGTTGTGCAAGTGGTAACTGAGCCCCCCTTTTGGCCACAAACACTCACAAAGCTGTAGATGTAACTCCACATTACATAAGAAATCTGCCCGATCTCTCTCTCTCTCAAACATTGTGCACAACTCGGTTGCTATGGGACAGGTACGCCGTACGTGCAGAATAGTGGCCCATTCTTCTACTCGCTGGAAGATGGAGCACAATAAATGCTAGTTTTGTTTGTAAATGCTTTGTTTCTATTTCAGAGACTAGCTTGGAACCATTCTGGAGATAGACCAGCAGTTGATGACGGGTGAGTTTTTTTTTTTTTTGGACAATTTTTTTAACAAGCTACCACTTTTCCAAGTCATTGTTTTTGTGCATATAATATACTAAGTTGTGTATTTTTTAGCACAAGCCTGTTACCTGTGGTGTTGGAAGAAGAAGAAGGCGTGCAGGACAACACAGCTGTGCCTCCTACAGATTCGTCTAGTCCATCAGGTTGGAAAACACAACCTCAAATTTGGCAGTTTTATTCCCTCTGAGTTTCCATAGTGTTAATATGATTACTTGTTCACCTAATCACTACGTAGGAAAAGGAGGGCTCAGCACCACTGGTTCTGAAAGCAGCTCGACACCTCCAGGCTCATCCATCGCGCCTAACAGCCAATCAGGGAGCAGTATGAGCCATTTAACCTCTGAACCGAGCAATCCACTGGTCAGTAAACCTGAAAGGGCATTCCTCTTAGAGGTCACATAGAACAGGTTGAAGCTGATATTTCTTCCTCTTTATTTCAGTTAATTGTTTGTTTAAGTTTTAAATTCAAAAGGACTTGAACAAAAGCATTTTTGAAGAGTAGAAAAATATTCTGTTCTAAAGTCGTATTTTTTTATAGTTTGATTGTATGTCTTTAAAAATGTACCAACATTACGTTGGAGGAGGAGACGTTGCAATCAAATTCCTTTTGCCACAAGGCTGGGTGAATACTTTTTCAAAACCTGAATGCGATTGCTTGCTGAATAAAAAAAATGTTGTCTTTCCTGCTGTGTGACTGTGTGTAGTCAGAGTAAAAGAAGAAGTAGCAACAGAATTTTATCTGCAAAGAACGAGATCCAGAGTTGTGGTTTTAAACGTTTTGAATGTGTGGATTTCTGGGGGATAAGGAAGAGTTAAGAGGATAAGTAGAATGAAAAGTAGTTTTGGATTTAAGATAATGGAAGGAGACGGGACTGAGGAGCCAAAGATGAAGATGGTTGTTCATACTTTGCAGAAGCACATCAAGGAGATCAACGAGACCCAAAATACTCAGGAGGAACTAAGTGAAACCAGTATGGATTCTGAGAGGGAAGGTTGGTCCAATATGTTCATTGTGTCATCCAGATATAATGTTATCAGATGATACTTCTGATCACTAAACGTCATTTGATCTTTTTGATTCAAGGCATATTAGCTTTAGCTGAGATGTCTGTGTCGTCTGACAACAGCGATGGCAACAAAGATGACAAAAACAGGTGAGATAGTAAAGTTAATCTAACTTAGCTCAATCATCTTCAATGTCTACTTCTTAAAAAAGTTTAATTTTTTTTTTTTTTTTTAGTTTGTCACCAAGCGACAAAGAGATTGAGGTAAAGCACAAAAGGTCTCAAATAATCTTTCAAGTTTTTCTAAAACTTTACTGTATTTACAGTAGAGATTTTTTTTTTAAGTTTCCTCTGACAATCAGGGGTGTTTCATTGACCACATGACTGTAATAAGAGACTTAAAAAAAAAAGAATCCCAGAAGGAAGTAGCTATCTTTTCTGCAGACAAAACACCGGTGGTTTTTGGCAAGGTGCCAGACACAATCTCCTGTTTTCATCAGGCGGAATTTCAGCGACTGGCACTGGGCTTCAAGTGTGACATGTTCACTCTGGAGAAGAGGCTGCGTCTTGAAGAGAGGTCTCGAGATCTTGCTGAGGAGAATGTTCGCAGAGAAGTGTCCAGCTGCCAGGGTTTGCTACAGGTCTGCATCTAAACATTAAATACACCGACAGCGTGACAGTTTGATGTTATCACTAAAAATCAAGTTTTTGATCACTAGTGAATTCTTTTTACCCCTTCATTTGATTTTTAAGGTGCTCCTATCTTTTTTTTTTTTTTTGTCACACCTTTTTAGGCTTTAATTCCTTTGTGTGAAGATGACAGCCAGACTATGGAGATCATCCACAGGCTTCAGAAAAACCTGGAAATTCTCAACCAATCAATGACCAGGGTGTCAAGTCGTTCTGAAATGCTAGGAGCTATTCACCAGGTTAGCCATAGAGTAACATGACAATGTGTAAATGTAAACAAATGAACTAATCCAGCTATTTGAAAGACATTTGATCTCAATGGAAAAATTGATTGTTTTATTGTTACTAATTTGTGACAAAGGAAAACCGTATCGGTAAAGCTGTTGAAGTGATGATCCAACATGTGGAGAATCTGAGGAGAACCTACACTAAAGAGCATGCAGAGCTTCTGGAGCTGAGAGAAGCTCTCATGCAGAATGAGAGATCCTTTGGATCCCAAACAGAGAAAGGTTTGGAGATTTCTTTCCTTTTTAGTTTCAAAACTAGTGTAACAGTGGACCACTTGCAGTTTAAAAAGTTTTACTTTGAAATCCAATCATGTTGCTTTTGCTGCAGTGACTTCTTCATTTGTAGGTTTAATTTAGAGAAGCTGAAATACCAGTTTTCTTTTGATCTCAAGAGAAATGCAAACTCAAAAGAGAATTTACCACATCATCAAACTCTAAAAGAGGCAAACAAGTATAAGCTCATTAAAAAGAAAATATAATTATATTGTTTACTACAGATGACTTTCGCGGCAAGAAACAGACGTCATCCCAGTACTACAAGGTTGGTTGTTTATGGTCTATAGCGTTTTGGTTATTAAAACAAAAAGCTAAAATTAATCTTTTTTTTTCTTCCTCTTGCTTCACTTCTTCCTATGCATGATTTTATTTAGTCATCAGCCAGACGGGTTAGCATTTCAGGGACACCTCGTGCAGGTGGTAGCGGCTTGCACCTTGACCTGGTAGGAGTATTTTTTCCCTCTTAGAAAGCTCATGTAAAAACAAACCCATTTGATAAGGAAGATTGCAGCAATCATGTTTGAATTTAAATCCTTATACTTGCAATAATTTGATCCAATAAACTCATGTTTTAAAATGAGACTTCAAAATCTGCAAAAAACATTATACTAGTTTGTTTCAACATTTTTCTATTTCTTCACTCCAGTTTCCCCATTAGAGACAGAGTGTCCTCACTGGTTTACATTTGGACAAACATGCTTGCTGTTTAATCAAAGATGAACCTTTGGGATTTTTGGGAAACTGTTTAAAATAGTGTCAAACATTTAACTAAAACAATTAAAATTGAGTTTAATTTTTGTCATCATAGGCCAAAACAATGGACTGCTCTGAGACTGAAGCAGAAAGACTGACCAGACGATCACAATGGTAGGTGCTGGCATGTGCATGAATGCAATTACATTTGTTGTTACATGAAGTGTAAAATTTATATTTTAAGGAAAAAAAACTAGCATGACTACATCCATGTTTTATTAAAAAAAAATTGCATTGTATTTTATTTTCTGTATTCATCTGTTGTGGATCATAGCTCTTTATTCAAGGTTTGGTGAACATTGACTAGTGGGTTATTGTTATGCCCCATGTCATGACGATGGTTTTTAGGAATGTTGCTGGGAAGAACCTGAGCCGTCCCCCACTAAAACGCTTTGTTAGCTCTGTGGCCTGGGTTGACACTGAAGAGCCCTCTCCCATGACAAAGGGGTAAGACAAGTCAAGGAGATGGATTGCAACCGGCCGCGCCACACCAGCTCTTTCATAGCTCACATTTATGCACAATGATGGCTGCTTTAGGTGTGACATCTTCACTGTCTGCTTTCTGAGAAAATGCAGGAAGGATCTATTTTTGAACGAAATATGCTGGTTTTTAAAGAAATCAAACTGATTTTGAACGTAAACGCTAATGAAATATCAAAAAGCAGTGACGGTGACACAAACTCACACAGCTACTATCTTTGATGCATCATTTGCATGAAAGAAGTGCATCACAAGTCTAACTTTCTACATTTCTTTTACTTTTAACAAAGATGGAAATAAAGAAAAATTATACAGATGTTTTCACCTATGCTAAACTTGAATACGTCTTGGTGCAGGTGCTTTGAGAAAATTAAATTGGGTTTGTGCATATTTTAAAAAAATGTGTATTGCATTTTGCTTTTGAGAAAATTCTAAAACCCAAACCATTTGAATATTATCTAAAAGTCCCAGAATGCTTTGCAGCTTCATGCTTTTGACAGTGGGGTATTTATTTTGGTTTGCTGGGAGTCCAACATTGTATTGCAAAAATGGATTTTATTTCTTAAAAGAAAATGTCTTTGCTTCAGGCCATCCATGTATTTGTATGCTTGTTCTATTTTTTTTTTTTTGTTAATATTTTTTAACTGAATATGCATGTTTTGCTGATGAGCTCACAATGTGGTTGTGGTTGTGTGGGTTTGCTTGTATGTGGAAAAAAAATGTTTTACCCACATGTACTTGAATGCCTCACCATGCATGCCCACAGGACAACCTGCAGCACAAACCACCATTCAGATGGCGAGCTGAAGGGGGAGCAGGACGATAAATACAGAAGGTCTAGTCTCAGTGATCTGGGCAGTAAAATCACCTCCTTCATTCTGTCCCAAAAGACGTTAGTCGTACTCAAAGCCAACCAATGGCCTGCAGCTGCAGCATTGCTGTGTACCATTAAAAAAAGAGCTGATTGCATAATGAAAGAGTAGCTAACTAATCCACATTGGGGGTTTCACAAGGTCTAACCTGCATGTCCTCTTAGATTCTGAGTTAGCAGTTTATTGAAAGAAGCAGAACCACTTCCTTTTCTCTGAGCTGCTTATATTTCATTTAATATTTTAGTTTGAAACAAGAAATTCTAAAATTTTATTAGAAAAAAATTTTATTTTTATTTTAAAGAATTCTTTAAAAGCATTAGGAGGATCTGGTGAACCTCCAAAGTGAATAAACTCTTTCATTATAAGCAAGCTTTCTTTCGTCTATGGGCTAAAAACCTTTTAATCTTATTGCAATGTTGTAATTCCACAGCCAAAAAAAATCTTATTGTTATTTCAAATCATTTTTATTTTTGGTGCATGGAGCTCAAGTTCTGGCTTGGATCAGGCATCTTCAATCATCTTTGTGCTATCAGCTACTAATCTGCTCAGGCATCTTTTTTGTTTAGTTTTTTCTCTTTTCTGTATCTTCATTCTGACATCTTATGGGGGTAACAATGTGTTTTAATTTTGATCTAAACTATCGTCTTCTCTTTTCCTCTTTCTTCATGACTCAGGAGTCAGGATGAGCTCTTTGTAATGCTGTAAGTGTGAAGGGGTGACAAACTGTGAAGTGCTTCTCAATCCTGTTTTAGAAAAAAATAAGCAAAAGGTTTTTGATGCTTTGTTTGGAGGAGAAATAATATACAATCTTTTGCTTTTATCACCAAAAAATAATATAAAGAAGTCCTTCAAACATTTCTAGGTTTAACTTATTGGATTTTTTTTTTTAGCTTTAAGACAACTCCCAACTTGTTTTTAATCACAGCTCTTTCTGATTGAATATTTCTTCAACAACCAAGGGGGCTTTAACATGTTAGTTGTTTTCATCTGTGCCGCAATTGTCAAATTGATCACTGGTCGTTTCCACAAATTAAAGCTGTACTGCACAGCTCATCTTTGGTAGCTTGCATGCTTGCTTTTTGCTAACACATTTTTTTTTCCCCATCTAACCATCCCATATTATATTTTCTACTGATTCCAACGTAACATTGTATCCTTTTTCCATCAGTCCAAGTCCTTCATCCACCCCAACATCTGCAGAACCAGGAGCCACCCAGTTGTTGTCCCACAGTGTCATGACTTCAAAGAGGACGTCAGTAGCTGTTGCCAGAGGAAGCAGAGGACTCTGGCTCTGGTTAGCCATCATGATCCTCCTAGCAGGTCAATCCATTTTGTTTGCTTTTATAGATTATACTCAAGGTTCTTCTTAATCCTGCACAAAATAAATGCAAAACTGCTAAAAACAAGTTTTTGGTTAAAACCTGAATAAAAAGATAAAGAAAACCTTTATTTGTCCCACACTGGGGAAATTACCGGGGAATACATAACAGGCAAGGCTTAATGAAACTATTCAATACATAACTTAATATTGCAAACACACAAAACTGTATTTTCCAGGATGAGGTCTCTGTGACAGGTGTCAACAAATGCATAGTCAATTATGGGTCCTGCTATGAGTCCTAAAACATTCTGGGAATTTTAGGATGCTCTGTTTAGTATCGATAGACCAGCTCCAATAGATATTTGGAATTGCTAAAAAGGCCAAATAAAATCACACTGCAGGCCAAAGTTTGACACGTATAACTTACAATACAAGCATTAGGATCCAAACACGGTGTTCAAATACAAAGTCAGCATTTAGCTTAGCATTACATTTTTCTAACTTAGTGATTTTCTAACCCTTACAGTGATTGAAAACACATACTGAGACAAGAGTGGTACCATCATCTCAACCAAGTCAAGAACATAATATGTTAAAATATGAAAAAGAGGGGATTGTTCCTTTTTGGTTTTATAGAAAAAGATTGAATGGAAATAAAAGGCAGTGTTAAATCATTTTAAGTTCATTTCTTAAAATTGACTACATTAATTGTCCCGTGCAGGTCTCCTGGCACTGCTGGCTAGCTTGGTGATTCAACCAGCAGTAGATGCAGCTCCCGTGGGAACAGGAGACTCCTGGATGGCCATCCAACAACTACTGTGGCCATACACGGGGCTTCGGCATAACGGGCAGCCCCCTGTTTAACCCAAATCTGCTGGACAGGATGGTTCACCCCCTAAAGAGTGCCTGTGCTGCAGGGTGGTGTATGAAGGAAATAAGAGGACAGTGTGATGCTCCTGTGCAGATGTTTTTCAGTTTTCAACTGGTGCCTGAAGAAAAGACTTACTCGTGAGCCCAGTGGATAGTTACTCTGAAGATTTTCTCTATCAGGTTTTTCTAGTTAGTTTGTGTGAATGCATGTTTGTGTTTACAAAAAAAAAATGTCGGGCAGGTTTTGACAACTGTGGTCCTTAAATAGGCAGTAGAGAACGGTCCAACTGAGTCTACCACGATCAGTCATATCAGACCGAGCACAGAACGCGATCATGTTACCACTGGTTGGGAATATTGTCACTGACTGATCTGTCAGTGACTTCCTCAGATTGTACTACTTTGATTTTTTTACACTTTATTTACCTGAAGAGGTCTGCCAGCCTTTTTTAAAGGAATCTTAACATCTTTTAATCAGTGATCAAAGCAGATATTTTATAAGTGATAAAAATGTTTTTTCTTTTTTTAGAAATATTACAGTTTTACCATTTTGTTTTGTATAAAGATGCAGTACTATTTTAAGCAATTAACGGTATCAGTAAAAAAAAAACTTGATCTTTTCATTCAGGTGTGTCTGGACTTTAGATCAGTTTTCTTGTTTGAGTTTTTGAACCAAAGTCTGTTTTATTTTCCCAAATTATTTATGTGTGGATTTTTTTTCTTTTCTTTTGCACCAATAAAGGTAACCCATTCTAACGCATTGTGTTCATGAATCAGTCTAAACCATTTAGAATTCTGGTATTTATTGTTCGGTAGGAGATTTTGAATAAACCAAGGGTCTTGTGGCACAAAGCAAGTCCTTAACCGTGTCAACAAACAAATGGTCTGACTTTTTGGCTCTTTTAATTCCTTCAGGGCTCATTGTGTCCTGCAGCAGGTGGATGAAGGTGGAGTGAAACTCACTGTCTGGGGAATGATCAGGAGAAAAAGCTTCACTCTTCTCTGTGATATCCAGTTTTAGGAACCTCTGAGCCTTCAACATGTAAAGACTCCATGATGCTTGATCGACAGGGTCAGAATCAAGGTGCTCGCATGCCTGGTGAAGATGATTGAAAAAAAAGGTAAGTTCTGAGTTAAATGTTACCAATCCCCCCATGTAAGAGAAAGATTTTTTTCAGTACTTGATATTGATTACTCTCCTAGAAAGAATTGTTTTTAATTATGGCTCATAGCTTTAATGCAATTGGTTGGAATAATTTTCAATTGTATGTAGGAAGGAATCATGATCTCCAAAATCCCATTCCTCAACAGGAGTATCTATGTTTAAGTGGCCAGACTACCTTCTGAAGGACTATTTTATTTGAGGAACAGTTCACCTTAATAGTTAAGCCGGTTCAATTCCCAGTGGGCCTGTGCCTAGGTGTCCTTGGAGAAGACACTTAACCACCCGTTTCTCTCACTATTGGCACCGTCATGGCTGCTTACTGCGGTGCAATGCAGCACTAAAATGTCCTCATTTGAGGGATGAATACAGTATGTTAAAAAAGAAAAAAGCAATGAGAAAATGAGCTTTTACCTGCAAGACCAAATGTTCAGGTCCACATTCAGCATTCCACTTGCTATGTGAGAATGCACAAGCTGAGGCATAGAGAGCTATTTCTTCATAGGCTGCATATTCTGTTAGCAGGTCCTGAACAACAGAAAAGGAATAATTATGGATTCTTGAAAAAAAAAAAATACAGTTGGATTAAAAAAAAGCTACCAACCTTTTCAAGTTTGTTGACATATTTTTCTGTGAATTCATTCACAAAGATGTTTATTCCTGCTTTTAGCATTGCTTTTTGTAAGATTGGACTACTCATCCATTTTCCTAGGATATGTGAGAGACCTTTCCCCTGCTCTGTCTGCAGCATACACTGATTGTTCTGGAACAAACAGAAAATGTCAATAAAGGAATAATTCTGTTTTTGAAAATATATACAGTATACTCTCTCTCTTGCCTTGATTGTGATACTGAGGTCAATAAAAACACCATTAACAGTGAAAACAGCGACATCTTCGCCTAGTGGACAGAGCCTCCAGCTCTTAAAGGGAAGGATGGCATATGTTTCCTGCATCAGTACAAAAGGTTGGAAAGATTCCATCATGAAGGAAATTTTATCTGCAGCTTCCTCGTAGGAAACATCGGTTATCCCATCTGACCTCCAGTGCTTTTCTGAAAGAAAATACCAATTGATCTTAATTCTGAACTTAATTCTTTTTCATTTAACTTCTTATACAGTGTGTGTACCTGCAGCATTCCAACGAGCCACAAGTGGAGCTTTGAAGAAAACGACAAAGTTGGGCAGTGTCACAGACACCCCAACAGGAGGACAGTCAATCACCTCATTCTCATCTCCACTGACCTCCTTTGTAGGGTATTGGAACTCTTTTAGCCCCATGTTTGATAGCTAAAAGAAACCAAACATTTCAGATGAATAAATGAAGAGGATGACTTTGAGGATTGCAGATGCAGGTGAAAGAATTTCTTTTCACCTGTTTAATCTCCCAGCCGTTAATCTTATAATTTTGAGGAGGTATGGAAAACATGTCGAAGAAGAAAATCCCACCCAGTGGGGTGTATTGTGCCAGGTCAACCACCCACTTAGATGGGTCGTACAATGCTGAAGGTGACAGGGGTTTCTCAAGGTCGCTTTCAGCTGAAAAAAAAGGAAAATAAAGCTTAACAATCCGTAATAATCTAATGCTTGTTTTGATTAAGAAAGATACAATCATTATAGTTTTATTTGCTTTTCTTTTATCTAGAGTGAACCTACCACCAAGTGTCTCCATTTGTGATTGCGCGTCACCCTTTCGACTATCTGAACGTCGACCACTGCTCTTTCTGGACTTTGACCTTCCAGACCTCTGAGATGTGGGAAAAAAAAGGCAGTTGGGTAGAAACCGCCACACCTGAGCTTTGAATCGTGAAAATAAAAAAAGAGTTGATTTTTATCGTACCTTACTTGCTTTGCCTCCTTTACCTCCCGGTGTTTCTTTACCTCCCGGTGTTTCTTTACCTCCTGGTGTTTCTTTACTTCCTTTTGATTCTTTATCTCCTTTTCCTCTCTTAGGTTCTTTAGCACCTTTTGCTCCTTTTGCTCCTTTTGCTCCCTTAGGTTCTTTAGCTCCTTTTATTTCTTTAGCCCCTTTTATTTCTTTAGCTCCTTTTGTTCCTTTCATTTCTTCTGGTTTTTTGACAGGTTGCACCTCCTCCTCTACTGGTTGCGGCATCTCAACAACTTCCTCCACTACTTCCTCTACCTGCTCTGTTATTTCAACCTGTTCAGGTATTTCCTCTTTAAAATTTTTCTTCTCTTCTGCAATAAATCTGAGTGTAAAAACTGTTATTAACTTTTGTCCATTTCTTTTAAAGATTATTTTGAGACTCAAAGAAATTTCCGTACTTAAAGCTGTGTGGATTTATAAATTGGTGGATAATCTTGGCCAGGATGGACAGGTGGTCATAGCATGTGTGGAGGATCCTAACAGCGATGTCACTCACAGCCAACTTCCTTGGGAGTGAGAAACCCAGACCGACCTCTTCAAAAGTAAAACCTTTAAACCTTCAAAAAGAGAACTATTACAATTTGTATTGATGAGTATGAGGAAACTTATTATGTACCATAAAGTCCGGAGCAATGGAGAGTGTGGAAAAGAGGCGAAGAAGCGTGTGCAGGCAGGCTGGAACTGGTGGAGATAAGTATCAGGTGTAATGTGTGACAGAAGAGTTTCAGATAAAATGAAAGCAAAAGTGTACAAAACCGTGGTGAGACCAGCCATGCTGTTTGGTCTAGAGACAGTGGCACTGAAGAAAAGACAGGAAACAGAGATGGAGGTAACAGAGATGAAGATGCTGAAGATCTCTCTGGGAGGGACCAGGATGGACAGGATCAGAGGAACAGCACATGTTAGAGGTTTTGGAGATAAAGTCAAAGAGGTCAGTCTGAAATGGTTTGAACATGTGCAGAGCAGAAAGAGAGAGTACATTGAGAGGAGGATGTAGGGTTTGGAACCACCAGGAAAGAGGCCTAGAGGAAGACCAAAAAGGAAGTTCATGGATACAGTGAAAGAGTATATGAACTGAAGAGGATTCAGCAGATTGGGTTAGATGGAAGAAACTGACTTGCTGTGGCGACCCATGAAGGGAAATGCCGCAGAACAATCAGTGTATGCTGCATACAGAGCAGGTGAAAGGTCTCTCACATATCCTAGGAAAATGGATGAGTAGTCCAATCTTACAAAAAATTAATAAGATATTAAGTTGCATGAAGGGGAAGTAAATTCTGTTATTGGATCTCTAACCCTACACAAGTACCTTGGATTCTTTTTGAAGTTTGCCCAAAGGCACAATGTTATCTTTTCGTCTTTGACCACAGCTTGCATATTCCCCGTCTCCACAACGAGGTTCTCACTGGCATCCTGTGACCAGAAACATTAACTAGAGGTTAAATAAAACAATGTGTGTTGAATAGAGAAAGGTTTTTATACCTTAAGCATAGCCTCAGAAGTGAAGTTGTGTTTTGAGTGGATTAACTCTTGCAAACTTAGAAGTGACTCCTGGTGTTTTTGAATCTTTAGTGGATCTGATGTCTTACTGAGCAATTCCACCAGGTCATCAACCAACTGTATGGAAATAAGAACAAAACAGTTCAAGATTCTACCTTAAGTTTGAACAAAACGTCCACTTTAAAAACAGTAATTTAATACCACAACAAATTTATATCTCATTTATTTTACTCTCAAATTCAGGATCACTTTCAGACTAGGGCTGCACAGTGGCCTCACAGCAAGACAGTCAGAGTTTGAGTCCTGGAGTGGGAGTGAGGCTTGGAATGTTGGCCTTTCTGTGTGGAGTTTGCATGTTCTCCCTGTGTATGTGCGGGTTTTCACCGGGTACTCTGGTTTCCTTCCCACCGTCGAAAAACATGCATGTTAGGTTAATTGGCTGCTATAAAATTGCCCCTAAAAATGAGTGCGCGTGTGGATGGTTGTGAGTGTGCCCCTGCAGCAGACTGGCAACCTGTTCAGGGTGTATCCCTCCTCTCGCCTGAAATTAGCCGGGACAGGCTCCAGCGATCCCGTTAGGGATAAGTGTCTCAAAAGACAAAACAAAACTTTCAGATTTTAACAACCAGCTTGAGACAGACGTTTAAAAAAATATACACAACCTGTAAACCTATGTTGCATTCCTTCAGCACATTAGTGATGTTGGTGTCACGGTTATCAAGCCACAAACTCGTGAATGTGTTGATCTCACGTTGGACAGCAGGATCAGGTGCACCATCACAACGCATGTATCTCTCCCACTGAAAGGAAAAACATACAATAGGATGATTACTACAATGGATTTGAGTCATATGCAGCAAATCCATTGTAGTAATGGAGGAAATATGAAAATATTAAACTTTTTTTTTTCAAAGATACCTCTGCTGCATCCTCAGCAATAAGCTGCCACTTTGAAACTGCAGTATGATTTTTCTCCAGTAGGTCATGTAGTTCTTTAAGCTCATCATCTCTACGCTCCAGATCCTGAAGAGGAAACACCGCTGATCACTGATCAGTCAACTTTTCAACCAGATGATAATCGAAAACTAAAATAAACCTATGTTTCTAACCTTCAGTTCCAGCCTTTCTATCTCCCTCTGTTTCCTCTCTCTTTCTAATCTCTCTTGTTCTTCTCTTTCTGCTCTCAGACGTGCTTCTTCTACAGAAAAAAACAGGAGGATTATTTTCCCAAAGAGTGCTTATCTTAAGTAATCAGATTACCTTCTTCTCGCAGTCTTCTTTCCTCCTCTTCTTGCTGTTTCTTCGCCTTCTTGGAGAGTTTGCGTCCCTTCTTTAGAAATCAGAAGCATCAACACATTAAAAATGAGTGTTTTATATCAAATAATGATTAATCTGGAAGATGGAAGTCATTGGTGAAAATGAAAAAAGACCAAACTATTATCTCCCTGCAGATCTCTTCAACTGAATGACTTAACATCCTTCACAAATCCAAACTAATGAACCTGCTGACTGACTTTCTTTACCTTCTTGTTCTTGGGTGGCTATTATTTAAAAAAGGGGGGGAAAAGGAAAGAAAGTTACAGAAAAACATTCAATCAAGATGTAAAACACACAAATAATTAAACACATAATATCCATAAACACTTTTTAAAAAATACCGGAGCAAATTAAATTATTATATTTTTTAAAAAGACCAAAACTTACCATCTTTAATATGAGCAAATGAAAGCGTCATATAACCATGGAAACTGACGCGCATGCGCTTTTGTATGTTTTTAATTTGCGACCAAAACGACCTGCCATACGGCAATCGATAAGGAAGGACAAAGTAAAAATAGTTACGACTTAAAATCTAATCAAACAGCATTATTTTTTTTCTGTTTAATCTTCATTCTAATGTGTTTTTGGATTCTTCTTCAAATTTCAGAAACGATCAGGAATCACTTTCATTCTCAAAATGTCCAATCCATTAAGAGGTGAAGTTATAAAGCTGTATAAAAATGTGAGTTAATTAACTGGATATTTAGTTTGATTGATTATTCCTTCTGTTTCTGACCTGATTTGTTTTGATTTAGCTGCTTTATCTTGGTCGTGAATACCCACAAGGGGCTGATTTCTTCAAACGACGTCTAAAATCTGCCTTCATGAAGAATAAAGATGTGACTGATCCTGAAAAAATCAAACAGCTTGTATCCAGAGGAGAGTTTGTCATCAAAGAACTGGAAGCTCTTTATTTTCTTAGAAAATATCGTGCCATGAAAAAGAGATACTATGAACCTGAGAAGTGAGATCATAAAATCACTAAATGATTGTATGTGATTTCTAAATCTGATTTTGATTATTTATCCACATGCCAATATGCCTTTCATCGATCAGGTTAGAGATCCTGATTTATTAACACAGTTGTGTTTGTTACAGATGGTATCTTTTTACTGATTTAATTTTTTTATTGTATATATTTGTAAATGCATGATCAAAATGCATTCAAAGCAAATGTAGATAATTGTGTCTGAAGATTGTTTGGAAAGTACATTGACATGTCTACATATTCTGTTACAATAGAAACTGAATAAATCTGTCATGTAACACATGCAAAGGAATTATTTGTATTTAATTATTGGAAAATTTATAAATGACCTTCTGAACAAAGTCATTACAAATTCAATTATATTTGTAAATATAGACCAGAAAGACATGGAAACAGCAAAAAAAAAAAGTCAGTCTGCCACTGCTCCCCCCATGACTCATACCACCTATCACATTTGCAGCAAGTTTGGTAGGATTTGCAGCCCCGCATCGGCTTATTCAGCCACATCCGATGCTGCACAGATAAGTATGCAGATGCAGACTCCATTGTCTCTAGAGACCGAAGGATGCCAAATATATTTGCATAGCTCAATATCACAAAACGATTGTTTCGACAGCCTTCATACAGTAGGTTGGAAACAAAAAGTTCAAAAACAAACAAGGAACAAAAAAAAATGTAGATACCCAAATACACTTACCAAAGAAAAGGTAGCTGAACAATTTCAGCACATTGCTGCCCGTAGACCCTCCTTCAAAGTGAGGAAAAACTCCAAAAACCAAAACAGCAGTGGGGAAAAAAGACAAAACCACATGAGGACCTACATGAAAGAGGGATCCCTCCCCCAGGACAAGCTGACTGGTAGTTACATACTAGCTTACTCTACTCTACAGCTTTATATCAGAAAAAAGAAAATGTTCTTCATCCTGATGAAAACAGGATGGTAGATCAATCACAGGAATCTCCTCAGTCTTGAGATGTCTAGGAAGGAACATAGAAGTTCCGTCCAGAATCTGAAACAGAACTCTCTCCCAAAGAGGAGGAAGTGAGAGGCAGACAACATTCAAATTGTACTGTACCAACTTGTTGGCATCTTTCTGTCTCTAGAGACAATGGAATCTGCACCTTAATACTTATCTGTTTGTGCAGCTGTAGCTGAATAAGCCAATGAGAGAGCTGCAGCTACTACCTCCTTCTTGCTGCAAATGCAATAGGTGGTATGAGTCGTGTACAGTCATGAGCAGTGGCAGACTGACTTTTTTGCTGTCTCCAGATCTTTGTGGCTTCTCACTGGATCTCTAAGTCCTCCTCAGTCTACTTGACATAGATTTTGATAGTTGAACGCCACCTATAGCAGTCAGAGGTCACTGAATCGAGATCTGCTGTGTTGATGTTTCACGACTTCAGATCCCTCTTGCAGGCATCTTTGTGCCGCAGGGCAGGTCGACAAGTTGGCCACGTTCCTGTGGCGAGCTCCACTTAGAGGGTGTCCTTTGGAATGCGTCCATCGTCCATCCTGCATACATGCTGGTAATACATCCTTCATCCAACCTGTGGTACACACTGGACTTCTCTCTTTATTTGATCTGCAATCAGTTTCAGGATAGAAATACTCATCATGAATATAATCTCAGAGGAGAAAAAAAAATAATATCAACCTAAAATTAGAATTACATTCAAATCAAAGTGCATTTCGGGGTGTGGAGTTAATACATGAAATGGTTTATCAAATGAATTAAAATCCTATTGCAACCTAAAACAATAAAAAAGCTGTTCCAAAAGAAAATAATGATCAAATATTTAGAGGAGAGAGAGTGATGGCCTCAGCATTGTGAGTCAGAGGACAGGGGTGTGGGATCAGAGAGGGCTTTGGCCCTGTCTGATGTAAGAGTGAAAAGGATTGTTTGTCATTGTAATGTTTTTTTTTTTTAAATTAAAATCCATCATACAGCGATGTTCTAATATGTGGTGATGAGTGGGTGTGAGGGTGTATGGAATCAGTAAAAGCTTTTGCTTTATCCCATTTTCAAACCATGCACCATCTCTAATGTTATGTGATGTATATATGTGCAAGTTTGAAATAAATTATTTAAATCTAAAAATTTACATTTAATTTCCCTTATGAAGCTGCTCTCTTAAAATTCCCAACAAGATTTTTTTTTTTTTTTTAGCTTAAAAGCCAAAGAAAAAACTCAGTTATACAAACCCAACTGTCAGTGATCATTTACCGAATGACTGTTAAATAAAAATATCAGATAAAAAACTTAATACAGGAATGCTGTTTTTAAAAAATTCAAAGAAAGTTCAAAGAAATCCAGTCACAAAAAATGAGACAAATAAGGTTCAAATTAAAACTTAAAAAAATCCAAGTTTTAATTAGATTAGACTTAAATTATAAAAACAATTTAACAAATGTTAAAAAGCAAATTAGTTTCAATTGTTTCTATGTTTGAGTCTTATAGTAGTCAGCTATTGTTACTTGAAGAGCAACGTGAAGTACAACAACAACAAAGTCCCCTAGGAAATATCAGTGTTAAATAAGCTTGCATATTTTCTGAGGTTGTGTAATTTTTTTAAGATATTTTGGTTCTCATTCTAGTAATAAAAGTTATTTTATTTTAATAACAGCTAATAATTACTGTATAAATGAAAAATTGTTATGATCCTCTCGCCTGCCGCCAGAGGGAGCCCTGGACCTTCCTCATCACCCTGATTAGATAAACCAGTGGTTGATTTTTGATGCCACACACCTGTGAACCTTGCTGCCTATTTAATGGCAGTCACCCAAGACTTCCATGCTGGGTCATTGTCGTCCTTCAACCCAGGTTATCAAGTTTTTTTTTTAATTTATTTATTTTTTTTTTTTTTTGTCCTGCATTTGGGTCCTCATATAACAGAAATGAAGTCAAACAACCGTGATTATGTTTCTCAAAGTTGTCTGAAACTAATTTGCTCATGAATTTATTTTTTCTTACAGTGTGTGAATATTTTTTTTTTTTAACTTTTGCTTTTCTTCTGCATGAGCAAATTTCTGTTATATTTTGATAAATTACCAAAGATAAAAATTGGAAAAGGTTTAGATAAGTCCTCATAAAAATAGAGGATCAATGGTAAAATGATTAGTCTTTCACTTGGTTGTGATGTGTTACAGTAACTACAAAAATAACACAATTCTTGTTCCAAAAAGTGGATTCATATTTCAGATATTCTTTTTAGTTTCCTTTTCGTGCACTCAGGCTGAGCTCATGTAAAGCCATGCTTAACAATTCCAAACTCAAAGATTATAAAGTTGATTTGAAAAACAGTGAATGAGCCAAAAAAAAATCCCATTTTGATTCAGTGATTTTTTTTTTTCATGTCTTCATATTAGGATTTTGTAATCTAAATGAACATTTTTTTTTTTTTTTTAATAAAATAAAGGCAAAAATCTTCTTGCTTGCAGAAAATTTTGAATCTACTATAACTTATTGCACATTTCATGAGGCGATACTTCATTTTTTCAAGCTCAGCTCCATATCACTGAAAGCAGGATTGTTGTTGCCTTTTTCCTCCTCTTTGTTTTCCACATCAAACTTCTCAGTGTGGCTTTTTACCTAAACAGATGACACAAAAATAGAGGTTTGAATTAGTCTTTTAATCTGTCGATTTATGTACCGATACGTGATTTGTGTAGAAACACTCACTCTGCCTTTAAAAGACTTTAATAAGTGATACAAAGTCATATCTTCTTTCTTCAATGTCAGTCTGGGCTCAGCTTTCAGTTTACAGCCTCCTTTTAATTTACAATGAACAGAGAAAAAAATAAAATTGAACAATGTAATATAATAAATGGTGTATGTAAAAAAAAAACCTTACCTGTTATTACACTGACAATGAGTCCAACACCAGCGGCTACAATGGTACCAAGTGGGCAGAAATAAAGGTAGGACAAGGAGTACCAGTCTGCAATACCAGGTCTGTTGATATGATAGAGTGGTACATGACATCAAGAAGTTAAAAATACCCAACTAAATCATTATCAGATTGGTTCCTTATCAGTTAAGGTAAAAAATGAAAGCACAAACTAAACAGTGTTGCAAGAAACGTTCATTGATCACTCAAGCGTTTACTAACCTGGCATCAATGTGTACAGAAGTTACATTAGTGGAGGTCAAGTTGAGGCTGCTTGTTGTGGTAAGGTTACAGCCATGAGTGGCCAATGGAAGAGGTCGGGTTAGTGGGAGAGGAGGGGGGTAGACCTGGGCTCCTATACCCACCCACAGAGACATAACCAGCCCTGACAAAAGTCCTGACAAAGCTCCCTGGACGACAAGTGCAAAAATCCCTTATAAGCACTGGCAGTAACAGGATTTAGTTTGGTATATTTTTTGTAAGAATTCAATTAACTCATATCAAACTTACTTTTGAGTTAGCAAACGGACAAAGGATTCCTAGTGAGTACAATCCAAGCAAAGGACCACCGATGATTCCAAAAATGCTGATGGTTGCCTAAATGTTAGAGGCATTCTAACTTAAAGTCTTACAGTCTGTCACAAAGTTAGAAAAACATATCATCAGCATATGATTTGTTATTCTTTACCTGCAGGATTCCTCCCATTAGTGAAGCCACTCCAGCCATTCCAATGCACAAAACTCCATAGAAAAGACCTGACAAAAACAAAGAATTAGTCATCTTTTTGTTGCTATTATAAAGTTTGACAAAATAAAATAAAATACTCTGTCCATGTAGAACAGGGTGCTCAACTTTTTTGTCCCAAGATAAACATCAATTCTATATCAACATCACAAACCCATACAGATTGTTTCCAGTCTGCAGTAACTACCATCACAACACGTTTTGTTGTTGTCACACAACCATTAGACATCACATCCCAAACACGCACTCTCAAACACACAGACAAATTCCTCTCTCAGTCATTCTCTCTCTAACACACAGAGACAATATTCTCTTTCTCTCAATTACTCTCTCACATAAACACACTCTCAAACACAAACGCAGTGCTTTGGGAGTTGGAGGGGCCACAGCAGCAGTAGGCGCTGCTCATTGAGAACGGGCTTAACAACTTGCTTTCACGTCACAGACTCCAAAAGTCTCCTAGAAAAAGCCGCTATATTAGCGTTTTTGTTTTGTTTGTTTTTAATCGCTAGTTGGTCGGAATATTCGCTAAAAATAGCGTCAAAAGTTGCTAAGTTGACAACACTGACTTCCTGTCATTTAATATTTTTGTTCCTGCCCAGCTGGCAGTTGACTTGGGATCAATCTGCCATCGACTGGTTGAGCACCCCTGTTGTAGACTATTTACTCACTCATCCCTTTTGAAATCCAAGACAGATGTTTCTCAGAAATTTTGATGTTGGGTCGGATGATGTCTTCCACGGTTACTGCAGCAAGGGCATTGACACTAGATGACACTGTGCTGGGGGTTTAAATACAACAAAAGCTAATTAGTAGAAGATAAACTATTAAAAAAATAGCACATTTGTGTTAGTGGTAGACAAACGAATGTGTTATTTTTAAAATCCTGATTTGTGTAATAGGCTTGATTAAACATTAACCTTAAGGATCCACTGTAAGCTGCTGCGACAAATAATCCAGGAAGACCGGGGTAAGATGAAAAGATGTCCATCACTAAATATGGCATCAGCTGCAAAAGAACATTCTTGAGTAAATATTAATCATGTAATGATTCTAAACCAACAAAAGTAATTCATGTACCAACTAAAATAGATATTTTACAGTTAGAAAGTCAAGAGCAGGTATCCTTCAAACAAAGTCTTGTGACAGTCTTGTACCTGATCAGGGGCAGTGATGTCTCCTTTGGTCCATGGATCACAGTTTTTATAAATTGAGTACAGACACATTCCTGCAAACACTGAGGACAGCAAGATGGACCACAGACCGAACAAGTTGATGTACAAAGAACTACAAAAAAATCACAAGACACAGAAAAGATTATCAACATAAATCAAAATACAATCGTGGTGCAAGAAAATCATGTAGATACTACAAGTGTTTGTATGTCAATCCTTTTTTACAAGTAATTCTTATCCCTTCTGACGGGTGAATTTTGTTTTTCAAACTTACAGTCGAGCATGAGTCAAGCTCTTGCAGGAGATGTATCTTTGAACTTGGGATTGGTTGATCCCATAGACACTAGTCCAAATGAATGTCCCTCCAATAGTTACAGTCCAAAATGTATTTTTCCTCAGAGGGTTTGCATCAAAGCTAAAAAAAAAAAGAACTATTATTGTTTAGGGTTCTTGAAAGTGAGTCATTCTTTCAAATAGAGTAGATTCTACAAAATGAGCCATAAATAGTTAAGATAGTGTGTGTCTAACACTGTTAATCACAGTGTTAGACACTGTTAATTACTGGGGAGGAGATTCCTCCTTCAATTGGGTCCCCATTAGGTTTCTTCCTCTCTTTTTTTTTTTTTTTTGCAAAAAAGATTACTTGTTTTTCTTCTTCAGCTTCTAATGGTGTACAAAGTACATCTGTTCAAGTCCTTGCGTTTATTGGTTGCAGAGTAAGTTTCTACAGTTTCGTACATCATTCAAGTACAAACAAGAAAACAACCCTCAGTTCAACTAACACAAAATCGGTCCAATACCTTGCTTTGATTTGACCAGGATGTCAGTCTTTTTTGTCTTAGAAACTTCACTCAGTGTCAAAAAGGATTGTTAATTTTAAACTATGAATAATCCTGCTGGAGATTTTTTTCTTTAAAAGGTGAAAAGGTTCATGTGAGGCGTTATCATTTTCTTCCACTCTACTGGCCATTAACGTCACAATACAAGCTATGGAGTAGGTTAGTAAAACTTTGCTGCTCAAAAGGGATTTGTAGACCACCATAAGCAGGTAAGAGTGAGATAAGAGTGATAAGAGAGAGCTTCAACCACTCATCAGTCATTGACAGTGGCAGGTCAAGGTCAAATTTAATATTGGCAACACTTAACTTTATTTTCAACCTTGTAGTTTCTGTTCATTTTGCACAGCTAAATTCATTCTTTTATGAGTTAAGTGTCTTTACACAAGTTGTTTACAAAAATCTTGGAATTCTGCTCAACCTGCAGAAAAGATCCCAAACTAAGTCAAGGCAGTAATTCATTTTGCCTCCTAATTTAACTTCATTTTTCCGCTTTTTTGTGTTTTTTCACTTTCTGTTTTTACAGTCAAACATAAAATATCTTTAGAACACTTTAACTTATTCAGTCATTTACTGTATAAATAATAAGAGCTTTCTCCTCTAGTATAGCTGTTTTTTTTCTTTTAAGCAAACACCAATTAAATACTTACTCCAAAAAATTTAGTCTTCCTCCTTGTTGTGAATCTGAAATGATGTTGTTGACACCACCTTGTAAAACCACAGACCTGATGATCACTGCAAGAAAACCTGTCAGCATGACAGCAAGCTGAAAGAAAGATTGATACTAAGTATACTGTAAAAAATTGCTCCCACAAGCATTCACATTGTTTCTGTTCAGTGAAAAACTTTGTAAAACTTTTACAATTTAATCTAATTTTTTTTTTTCATAATTTCAAGTTAAGTATTTGCTGTAGAAAATGTTCAACTTTTTAAATCACAAATGAGCTCTGCCATCCCGGAGGAGCTTGGAGTAGAACTATTACTCCTCCAGGTCAAGAGAAGCCAGATGGGCTGGTTATTATGATGCCTCACTGGTGAGGTGTTTTAGGTACGTCCCATCGAGAGGAAACCCAGAAGTAGACCCTGGACCTGCTGGAGTACCTATGTCTCACAGCTGGACAGGGAACACCTCTGGATCCTCCTGGGTGAGCTGGAGGATGCAACTGGGATGAAATAAACCTGGGCTTTCTGATTGAGGCTAATGCCCCCTCGACTCACCCTTGGATAAGAAGACAAGGAAGCTGAACAGAATGTATTTTTCATATTGAGGTTTACCTGAATAACATCTGTCCACACCACTGCCTTCAGGCCACCCTGTAACACATAAAAAACCACAAGAAGTTATCCCTATTAAATCCAGGATGAGTCAACAAATTGGTGTTGAATGGTCATCATAAAATTTGTTGTCTTTTAAATTTTGTTCCCCTACTAAGTTAGTCACTTACCAATGTGCAGTAAAATGTACAAACCACACCAGTAGAAATGACAGCACCCCACAGATCCATGCCAGTCACTGCAGTAACACAAAAAACTCACATTATAATCAGTCAGAAGATTGAAACTAAGTTGCTTTAAGTGTACTTATTTGGAATGTTTCACAAATTTGACCAACATGAAGTCTTATCAACCTACCATGGTTCAAAGCAAGAGCAGGGGCATAGATGACTATTCCTGTGTAAAGAATCTGTGTCAAAAGATGAGAAAATACATCAGTCTATGACAAACATGTGGTTTTACCCAAAAGAGTCCAAGGCCTGATATTAGATATTTACAGGCCTCTTACTTACTGTCTGAACAATGAAGAGGATAGTTCCCACCAGCCGGGTTGCTCTGTTGAAACGCAGCCCCAGATACTGAGTGGAAAGAAACCAACATAACTGTTAAAAGTCACAACATCCACTGGATTATCTAATTTTGGTACACAGATTTTAGAAGTTATTTGTATCACTTTTTAATCTAAAACTTAGTTATGAAAAAAAAAAGTTTCTGGAAAGTTTATTCACTTTGCTAATTTTGAAACAGTAAAAAAGTGGCAGAGAAATACTGGAAATCCGCTTCTCTATGAGTTCACATTAAAAATTCTTTAACAAACTACATAAAGATTAGGAAAATTTCAACTATCTGCATGAACTATTCAGACAGTTGCACAGACAGCAAGAAACTGCTGTCTTGCTGTAAAATTGACATCAAATTGAACCCACCTCATTAGTACTGGTGATGGCTAGCTTGTAGAAGACTGGGAGAAAAACTTCAGAGGTGATCAGCATTGTCATCAGATAAGCGATAGCAAAATATCCAATGTTGGCTCCGTATTGGTACACCTACAAACCAAATAGATGAGTTACAGAAAGAACTTATGACTTCGGAAAAAGTGATGTTTATAGTTAACATTTTGGAATTATTCAGTCTGTCTTACCTCAGCTGGGTTAGAGAGAACAGTGACAGCTGACATGAAGCTTGCTGTCAGAGACAGAGAGACAGGCAGGGCAGACAAACTTCGGCCTCCCATTAAAAAGTCCCTGGAGTTTTTCTGGTTCCTATCAGTCCAGGCATAGTAGATCCCAACTGCTGCAGAAACCACTAACATGAAAGCAAAAACTGCATAGTCAATCGCAACAAAGGAGCCAACAACCGGAGAGTTCCCTGTCATTTTACTTAAATACGTATATAAAAATCAAATTGAAATAAAAAATCACTGCAAACTATTTGGTGTCTTTGCTCCCCAAATCAATCTTCTGCGTTTAATTGGAAGTCCTGGTACATCACCTGCTCACTCAACTCTGAGCTCAGAGCTGGACCACAGAGCAATGCCTTTTTAAGTGTGTGTTTCTGCATTCTTGTGAGTGTGTGTATTCCTATGAAAGACCGAGAGAGAGGGAGGGAGTATCTGGTAAGAGAGATGAAAAGTCAGAGGGGGAAAGATACAGAAACAGAACAGATTACCGAAAGATACATTTGTACTATGTAGTGAAACATTTGATAGGAAAGCTATTTTCACTGTAATGGTCAAAATGGTCAAGTAGGCATAGTTTGACTTTTTTGTTGGTTTACTTTGTGCTGAATGTGTCTACATTGTTGATGTTAATGATAAGTAATGGAAGATAAGTTGGGATAAGTGATGAATATTTAAACAATTTTTGCTAGTGTCTGTACAAATTTTATGACATAGTAATTATCCATATTTTCTCAATTTTTTTCTTCTTATAAGAGATTAGTTTCTTGTGTTTAGACACAACAATGGCTCCTTTTTAGGTAGTTACTGTTTTATACTAGTTTGATATCAATGCTTTATTAATCCAATTGTGGTATATTAAATATATAGTTGATATAGTATAAATATAAGAACGTATACTTATTACAGAAAAAAAGTTGAAATGGCCAATAAAGTTTGTACCAATATAGAAGATAGATAGATCAAACTGATTCTTAGTTTAGGGAGTAAATTGCTGTCAAGTGCAGCCACTAGGCCAAGCAAGGTAACTTTATTTGTATAGCACTAATTATACACAAGTCAATTCAAAGTGCTGTACAAGATGGAAAAAATACATTGAAATGACAAAATATTGAAGAAACATTTAAAGAGATAAAAACGAGTTATTAATCTTCAGTCAAATGCATGATTAAACAGAACTCTTTATAGCCTAGATTTAAACCTTGTGACAGTAGAGGCCTGTCTCACAGCCTCAGGAAGTTTGTTCTCCATGTTAAGTCCTAGACACCATTGGTGCAGGAGGCTGGTCTCGGAAGTCCTCAGAGTTGTAGAAGGTTCATAAAATACTAACATTTCATACTTAAACACAAGTAGAGCAGCTTTGAAGTATCTGAGCCACAAAAAGCCAGTGCCGAGTCCTGAACACAGGACTAACGTGATCATATTTTCTGGTTCTGCAGCATTTTGATCAAACTGCAGCTATTTTAAAACCTTTTTGATCAGACTAGTGAGTAGACCGTTGCAATAATCTAACCCACTGGAGACAAATGCATGGATAAGAACTTCTAAGTCTGTTTTAGACATCAAAGCTCTGATTTTGGCAATGTTTTCAAGGTGGTGCAAGCTGACTTCAAAAGAGATTAAATGAGTACAAGTGTTTAAAAAAAAAAAAAAAAAAAACAGTTTTTTTAAATAAGAAATAAAATACATAAAAATTGGACATTCAAAACTACGCTAGCGTATGAAATCTAACTAAAAAGAAAGATAAAGTGAAATAATAAACTAAAATTTTTGTGCAAAGATGGTTATCTGAAGCAGTGATAACTCTTTAACGTATCGAGAATTTATTAATATAGTATTTTGAATATGTCTACTAATCATATTTTGATCAAAGAATATGTTTAACTTTTAATTTAATACAATATCAATTATTTTTACTACAATACACCAAAAAACGAAGTAATCGGAAGCTGCAAACGAATCCGGAAGTAAATAGAAGTGAATTCTCTTAATGTAATTTTTTTGTCACCACGTGGATTCTTTGAGCATCATGGCTGCTCCCTGTACTCAGCGTGTATAAACACTTAAATCAACTTAACATTTTGACTTTTGGAGCCACGGTGGAGTTTTCAAAACAGTTTTCTTATTTGATCAAGTTCTAAAGCCAAAATGAAGTTAAAGTCCAAATCTTCATACCACAAATCTGAGAACACATTCAGGGTAAGAAACTAACACATTATGCTTAAATAGTTGTAAATGCTGAAACAAAAAAAAATGCTCTTCAGTTAAAAATAAAAAAAATAATCAAGACTACTGTACCTTTTATTGATTCAAGTACAATACGTGAATTTATCTACATATTATGTGTAACTTATTTTTCTGCCTTGTTTTCCTCAGTTTCTCACTTTTTCTGAAAGACTTGCTAATGTTAACATTGATGTCATCCATCGCATTGATAGAACTGGATCATACGAAGAGGTTTGAATCTAATCATCTTAACTCAATAATATATTTCATTTTGTTACTGTTTCTAACTTAAGAAACATTTTTTTTCTCATTTTACAGGAAGTAGAAACCTATTTTTCAGAAGGACTAACAAAATGGAGAGATTTAAACCTGACAGAACATTTCAGTATGTATCAAGTTTTTAAAGTGTTATTTATTTGGTTTGTGCATGCTTTACAAGAGGATGGTTTTGTGTCCCATTCCCCTGGGTCTCCTCCCTGTGAGACGTGCCTGAAACATCTCACCAATTAAGCTTTTGGGAGGCATCCTACCCAGGTCCCCAAACCGCCCCATTTGGCTTCTCTCAACCCAGAGGAGTAACGGCTCTACTCCGAGCTCCTCCCAGATGACAGAGCTGCAAAGGAAGCTCATTTCAGCCGCTTGTATCTGTGATCTGATCTTTTTGGTCACCGCTCACAGGTGGTGACCATAGGTGAGGATAGGAACGTAGATCGAATAGTAAATTGAGAGCTTTGATTCTTGGCTCAGCTCTTTCTTCACTACGATAAACCGATGCAGCGTCCTGATTATTGCGGACGCCGTACTGATCCGTCTGTTGATCTCACGCTTCATTCTTCGCCCACTTGTGAACAAGACTCCAAGATACCTAAACTCCTCCACTTGGGACAGGATCTTGTCCCTAGCCTGGAGGGAGCATTCCACCCTTTTCCGGGTGAGGACCATGCTCTCGAATTTGGAGGTGCTGATTCCCATCTCTGCTGCTTCACACTTGGCAGCAAGAGAGTTGGTGATCACGGCCCAATGAAGCTGACAGGACCACATGAACTCCAAAATGTTTTTGTGTTGTTTCTCTTAAATCTTATTCCTTTGCTTCATAGCATCCTTTTTGAAAGAAGTCTCCAACAAGAGCCAATCTTTCAACATGCTGGTTTTCCATCAAAAAACCATAGTGGAGAGTCTGAAAACACATTTGGCTGTGAATAACAGTTTGGCGTACCAACCTTTGTTGGAGTAAGTGATAAATCTCTGAATGTATTTTTGTGGCGCAGAAGGTTTTGTTTCTGAGATTTGGTTCATTCTTTTCACAGTTTGGTGGTTCAGTTGGCCCGAGATCTGCAGACAGACTTTTATCCACATTTCCCTGACTTCTTTGTTTTAATCACTTCTCTGCTTGACACAAAAGACACAGAGCTACTGGAGTGGGCTTTCACCTGCCTCTCTTATCTCTATAAATATTTATGGAGGGTTATGTTAAAAGACATGACCAACATCTATAGGTATGGATAACAAGATGTTTTGCAATAATCACATGTTAACAAACATATTCTGTATGGAGTTGGCCTTTATTTGGATATAAATGTATGGCGATGCCTTTTGAGATTCTCAAATTGAATGTGAGCTTTTTATTGGTTGAATATAATTCATCTGTCTCCACAGCTTGTACAGCACACTGTTGGCACACAAAAAAGAACACATCCGCAAGTTTGCTGCTGAGAGCTTTTCTTTTCTGATGAGAAAGGTGTTTCATTTATATTTTCTTTGTTATTTTAGACAATCTGCACCTCTTAGTGTTTCGTTTCTTTTCCTTTTTTTTTCTTCACAATTTAACATTTGATTTTGTTCCTCAGGTTCCAGATTTTGACACCCTGCTTACTGAGGTGTTCTTAGACTTGAAGGAGCACCCCGAGAAGGTCGAAGGAACTGGTCAGCTGCTGTTTGAGATGTGCAAAGGAGTCCGAAATATGCTTCATTCTTGTGCTTCTAAAGTAAGTTCCTGATCTCCTCAATCCCACTATCCAACGATTTAACAGGGATGTTGTGAAAACCCAACGTAAAGCCATTAGCCAACTTTTTATTTTTAAAAGGATAATCAAATGTTGTGTAATTAGGTTTTTAATACGTTTTATTAAAATCTTTCTAGACTCTTCCTGTTGTAATACGCAAGCTTGGTCCTGTAACCAGTCCTGGGGTTTTCCTACCTTGGGATACAGTCAGAGATGCCGTAGATCAAATGGCGCAAGCCGCGGCTGGTTATGTAGACAATGAGCACTTCCTCATTTTTTGGGAATCTCTACAGGTATGGATCTTCATAAACAACCATATTTGGCTTTCATTGCTATTTATTTTTTAGATAAATAATGTAGACTTGACTATTTATAATCCGCTTGTGTGCAGACCAGTGTTGGAGAAGTTCTTGCTGTCGTAGAGGCGGAAGGAAAAGATGCTGATGCTGCTAAAGAGCAGCTGGAAAGGCTCCTGTTCATCTTCCACACTCTGGTGTCCTATAGAGAAGGCTCCAAAGTCACAAAGCCAGATGCGGTCTGCCAGGTGAGAGGAAAATCCACATTCTATTCCCTGAAAGTTTATAACATTGCATCATTCATTTTGTGTAAACAAATTGTGTTTAACGTACAGACCGTCCTGCAGCTGATTCAGAGCTCATCTCTGTCGGCCTCCTGTTCCCGCCTCCTCCTTCAGATCTGTTCATCTCTCCTGCTCGGAAAGAACATCAGATTACCCACCGCTCTCATACAAGAGACTGTCCAAAAGGTCTTTAATGTTGCTAATCCTGTAATGCTGTCAAAAAGAGCTGTTTTCTAACCATATATCCTCTGTTTCAGATATTTAGCAGTGCATTGGGACATGATCTGATCGTGGAGTTTACAAAAGAAATGTTCACAATGAACCAGTTTGAGCAGGTGAGTTCCCATCATGATGGGTTACAGAATTTAATTTATCTATAGTTGTACATCAAGGTCTCTTTCTGCAGCTCTTCCTACCCGTCCTGCTTCGTTTCACCACCGGTTTGCTTAGCTGTGGAGATGACTCATTAAAGCTCAGTGGTCTGGACGTGTTGGTCAATCTAATTCTTGCTAAAGCCCCGTCCCCTACTGATGGTTCCATGGCCTTTGAAACCTACACACTACTGTTTACTGGACAGACCACAGGGTGAGGATACCTTATATTTATTTCTAAAACTACAATAACAGTATGAAGGTAATAAATTAAATTTTTCTTTTTGAAGCATATTTAGCCATTTAGAAACCGGTGAGGCCATTCCTGAGCTGGTCCTCTCTCTCATCAAACTTCCAGACAAGCAAAACAAGGCCATCTCTGATCTTTCTCTGCCGTGGGCTTCACTTGTCCTTCTACCACACCTAAGGTAACACCACCGTAACACACACACAAAACATGTACAGGAGTGAAAAAAAAGGAAACTGTTCAATGTTTTTTCTCTGGTTCTAAAAGCTGTTTGATTTTTTTCAGACCTTTATCTCCATCAGTTGTCCCCTCTGTAGCAGCTTTTCTAAACCACCTTTTGAATGAAATTGAAAGTCAGAAAATGGGAAAAGGTTTGATTTTTTTTTATTTTTCATAGTCACAAAATAAAGACTATAAAAATATTTTAAATTAAATTTAAACTCTAAAACCACATTTAAATCTGCAATATTTTATCCACAAAATTGTTTTACATATTTCTAAAGAGATAAAAATTTTGATTAAATTTTTACGCACTGAGTCAGTTCTTCTGATGTCGTTCCAGCTGCTCTGTTTGTTGCCAGAGAGGCACTAAGCTGCCTTCTCTCTCTGGACAGCTCTGCCCAGCCTCTCTCAGTCCTCTCTGTAGACAAAGTGAACTCAGTCCTCCGGTAAGAACTACAATTTTGTATTTCATACTTTTTTTTTTTAAATGAATTAAAAACTCCCCTAACTTTTTGTTTTTCTGATCATTCCAGGAAATTCCCGACTGATTTGTCGGCTCTGTTGCTAGGAGACCTTTACTACACCCGCCTGTCATTCAGTGGGGTCTCTGAATACTTATCCCACAATGCATTGCTGGAACTCCATGAAATACTTCATGCTAACCTATCGTCTAACTTTCCAAAGGTTAGTGGGTTAGCGTGACTGAAAGAAAAAAAATCATAGATACAAGTGGCCAAAATGATCTTCCACAGGGTGGCTGGGCTATCACTCAGAGTGAAAAGCTCTGCCATCCAGGAGGCGCTCCGAGTAGAGCTGTTGCTCCTCTGGGTCGAGAGAAGCCAGATGGGGTGGTTCCAGCATCTTGGTTAGGATGCCTCCTGAATGCCTTTGCTGGTGAGGTGTTTCAGGCACGTCCCACCGAGAGGAGACCCAGAGGCAGACCCCGGACATGCTAGAGAGACTATGTCCCACAGCTGGACAGGGAACGCCTCAGGATCCTCCTGTGTGGGTTGGAGGATTCAGCTGGAGTGAGCGAAGCCTGGGTTTCCCGTCTGAGGCTGTAGTCCACACCCCAAGATAAGCGGAAGACAACAAAACGGAAAAAAAAAATTAAATAAGAACTATTTTAACACCAGATTTTTTCTGTTTCAGGTTCGTCTGTTGACTCTGAGGATTTTATCTCAGTTTGAGGCAGATCTTCCCCAATCTGCTGAGGTATCAGCTTATCTTTATCTTCCATCTAATAAGAATAAAAGTGTAATAAAACAATTTGAACTTAAAATATCTCCCACTTTCTTTCAGGGTGAGGAGAACACTGAGGTACAGTCGGTGTTTGCAGTGTGCTTACAGGCCGAGCTGGTTCCAGCATCGGTACAGGATTACAGAGAGAAGCTACTTCACCTGCGGAAGTTGAGGCATGACCTGGTTCAGCGCTGCCTTCCACACGGACCACCCGGCACTTTCCAGCAGGTAGAAAAATTTTCAGTGGATGTTTCTGGATTTGGTTTCTTGTGAATTAAACACTACTCAGGTTGTACTTTGTGTGTGTTTTTTTTTCTGTCCAGGTACCTCTGAGATATCTCATTGCAATGCTATTTGTAAACTTCAAACCGCTGTGGGATGCAGTCATTGAACTTGTTGTGTGAGTTTTATGGAAACTTTTACTCACTTTTATAATGTTTAAAGGTGGTATGGAATATATATATATATATATATATATATATATATATATATATATATATATATATATATACATATTCATATATATGTACTTTAAAAAAATAGGGATTATTTTTGCGATTTTTATTTTAACTGGGTTAGACACGTGCTTTTAAATGGGTGTACTGTATAATAATTTATATGCATGTATGTATAGTTTTATATAGATAAACAAATACATGTATGTATGTATGAAAACATTGAACTTCGTGGGATTTTGAAAACCTCAGCCTATCATTTTTTTTAGTGGTGAGCACAAATTATTGACCAATGGCCGATCAATCACTCTGACTTTCTGGTTTTAGCGATAACATTTTAACGTAAATATTTCTGTGAAACGTGCACATCCTGGTGACACTTCTGACCTCTTTGGCTCTGACTCAGACTGGGTGTTAACGCATGCTCACGATTCGGAGTCACTGAGATCTCATCCCTGAAGGATCTTTCATACTGCCTTTAAATCTATCATGTATAGTATATGTAGTTATTCTTGCATGTGAATTTTCATACCACAACAGTTTATCTCTCCTCCTAAACTTGAGCTAAAACAAGTTATTTATTCCCTAACAGGAGCCATGCCAGAGGAATGGATAACAAGGATTTCTGGAAGGTCTATCATGAACATTTGGAGACAGTTGCATGTCTAGCTGGTAGGAAGGCTTCTCCTTTAGGGTTATTGTTGTGGGAAACTGGTAGCATTGAGGGGGATTGTGGGCTTTATCCATTAATATAAAAGTCTTTCATAGTTTGATATGTCTGTCCACATCCATATTGAGAACAAAAAGTTTAGTTTGATCATGGTTCATGTAGAACTACGTTTTTTTTAATTTTGCAGAAAAGGAACTGCAAGAGGATTGTGAAGATGAGAGCGAAGAGGAACTGAACCTCCAGGATGAGCCGGGATGCGACGTCATAGAAAGCGGCGACGTTGGGGTGCTGTTTTTAGAGCAACTGAAACTGAACTCTGACCCCAATGAAAGGACAGACTTTCCTAACTTCCGCAGCCTGCTGTGGCGAGCCATGGCGCAGGTCCCCGATCGAGTGGAACCTCGCAGTCGAGAACTCACCCCATTGCTCCTCAGATTTATCAAGTCAGTGACAGATTTTATTTTTTTAACATTGGGAATCAATTTCCCAATGTTTTATGTGAGTCTCAACTTTTGATGCTCTGTCTGCAGGAATGAGTTTTACCCCGCCGATTTGCTGGTGGCTCCTACCCAGGACTTGAGGAGAAAGAATAATAATACTCAGGATGAGTCAGGGATGGCTGTGGATGGAGAAGAAGGGAATCAGGATGGGGACGAGTCAGAGGAAGAGGAGGAAAGCTCGCAGCAGAAAAAGCAACTTCCCAGGAGATCAGCAGCAAAGTGAGACATCAAAAAAGACTCTGGTTGTTGGTTTAAAATTATGATATTGCCCACTAATTTTTTTCTCCTTTTGTCTCACAGGCAGCTTATCACCCACCTGAAGGTTTTTGCCAAATTCTCCAACCCTCGGGCTCTCTACCTGGAAAACAGCCTCAGCGAGCTTTACCACCAGGTGCTCCCACACACATCCTGATTTCAGACAAGCTAACACAATCATTTTAAATCCCTCTCTCTGTATTGCTAAAAAATAAGAATATGTGAATATATTTCAACATAATAATTATCTTCTTGTCCTACTTTTCAGTTGATCTGCCATCAGGATCAGCAAATTCAGCAAGTGGCACTGGAGTGCATCCTCACCTACAAAGATCCCAGCATATTACCTTACAAGTAAGAAAATAATTTTAGGCTCCATTGACGGTTGTACGGACGATCTTTATATATGTGTTAGACAGAGGTGTCAAAAGTACCAACATTTGCTACTCAAGTAGAAGTATAAATACCGAGTTAAAAAACTACTTTAGTAAAAGTAGAAGTATCAACTCAAGTTTTCTACTTAAGTAAAAGTAAAAAGTAACCTATTTTAAAACTACTTAAAGTAGAAAAGTAAAAGTAATTTTCAGAAAAAAAGGAATATTGTTAACAAAAGCGTATGAACATATTTTTTAACTATTATCACATGCTTTAAGGAGCAGAAAATATGATAATAAATGAAAGTGTTTTGATGTGAAACTTTATGAATCAGAAACATTTATTTCTTAATAACCCCAGTACGGGGACATCTACTCATCCCCGTACTGGACATCTCCGGGCTGAGGAGTCTCCCGTGTTTCCATCAGGATGAAGAACATCTATTGACTCCTTTAGATATTTGGCTGTAGATTAGAATAAGCTAATATTTAAACAATAATCTTTGACACATTGTTTGCTCGTCCCGGGGGAGGGATTTCTCTTTCACGTGGATCCCCACGAGGTTTCTTATTTTTTCCCCACTGATGGGTTTTTTAGGAGTTTTTCCTCAATGAGAAGGAGAGTCTTAAGTGCATAAATGTGCTAGTCTTGTTTAGTTAGCATTTGTTAGTTATTTTTCTTGCTGTGTATCTGTGTTAATACATTCCTCTTTTTCTTGTGAAGCCCATTGAGACGGAAATTCTGTGATTTTGGGCTACACAAATAAAATTGAATCGAAGGCAGCTAGTTTTCAAAGTTCTTTGAGGCAATACTGAATAGTCTTTAACAAGTTGATAAGGTTGGGAGTGTCACATACAGCCTGCGTGACACCTGGAACCAGCGTTGCCAGGTGGGAGGTGCTGGATTATCGTACTAATGACGTAAAATTATCGTATTTTACAAAAAATATCGTACACCCAGTAAAACCACGCCCATTGACAAAATAACACCCTTTACATGCACTCGTAAGGCAGTGGGAGTGAAGGAAACACACAGGAGGCAAAATCCTTGGATTCTTTTTCTAAAATTTTAAGAACTGTAAAAATGAAAAAATAACCAGGGAAATAAGATTTTAAGAAACCCAGAAAGAAACCAGTAGGGGCGGGACTTAGGAGACGGTATATATAAATTTATACATATACATATCTACATGTATATGTGTACATATAAGGTTTTTTTAATGTTAACCCAAACATCTACATGATACAAAATCTAAGCGATGTGTAGTTTTAATCTCCTCAGTCAGTCTTTATAAACTAATCAATAACATTTTGGATGCTTTTAAGCACAAATACTTCATCCACTACTATTTATGGATTAATCAGTTCAATTAGCTTTGTTTCTAAAGATAAAATAGTGCGTCACAGATCAAAGTTATTTTTATAAAAATACCATCTACAACATTTTCAGCAAAGACGTTTACAATAACCGCAGACTGAAAATAATAATAATAAAACATTTCTTTGCTGTTGTTTGTTTTTTTTTTTAAACTGATAATTCAACCAAAGTTTAGTGTTGCAATATCAGAAACACTTTGATTTCCGAGCCCGCAACAAATCTCAAACACGGAAATAGACGTTCCTGCTCTTTAAAAGTTTGTGGGCGGTGCTACTCGCCCCAAAGTAATGATTGACTGGACCTTTCAGCCAATCATTCATCTGTTCCTTTGTTTGATGCATTCAGGGTATAAAAAAAAAAATTCCGACAAACAGTCGCGGCTTTTTAACGGTGACAAAATGGAGAAAGTAGCGACTACTTTTTATAAATTTAACGAAGTAAAAGTACTGATAGTTGCATAAAAAAGTAGTGAGTAAAAGTAAAAAGTAGACAAAAAAAATAATTACTTTGTTAAAGTAAAGATAACGAGATTTTCTACTTGAGTAAGGTAACGAAGTAGTCTTACTTCGCTACTTGACACCTCTGGTGTTAGATGGAAAGGTTAGTAATCTTTATCCCAAAGCTGTGCTGACCACAGAACAAAAGGAGAGACTCGCCTTTTGTTCTGGAGTGCCTTTTTTTTTTTTTTTGATTTGTCAGTTTATCTAAATTGTTAAAAAAAAAATAGAAGCCTGTGTTTTAAATTGTCGAGCAGACAATTTAAAACACAGACAAGGATGTGTCTTGTCTGTGTTTTACTTGCCAGACAAGTATAGACACTCCAGCTGATTTTACCAGTGTCTACAAGGAATATGCATCCTGTCTGATCTATTTGTACTGGAGTGGAATTAGTGGGGGTAAAGAAGGGTAAAACAAAAGGGTGGGTTTTGGAGACAAAGGTTATACTGTTATGGATTTTACATAGCTGAGGGGAATAAATAACTCGGTCATGCTGCTGCAAGTTTCAGCTGGGAATTATATTAACCTGAAAGACACTTAAATGATAATAATAAAAGAAGTAACAAAAGAAGTAGTAACAAAAGAAGTATACAAAGATTTACATTTTCTACAAACAATACATAGCGTATGAATAAAAAGCCTCAGCCAATTATTTTATATGGTGAAATGGTTGTGGACTACTAGTCCACAACTTGCGCATTATCGTGACTCCCGTGTTATGACTATACTTACATATGCTTAAGCACATAAGTATGTCTACTCGTGTACGCAAACATTATGTTGTTAAAGCTTTTTTATTAGTTAATAAAAAATATTGAATTATCAAAGGTTTATATACCAATAGTTATAGTGAACGATGCATGGATGATGCATCAAATGAAGCTGTGTACACTGTGTGTGTGCGTTGTAGAAATTGGTATTATGCATAAAATACTTTTAAAACTAGTTTGAAAACCAGTCTGTAAACATGAGCAACAAACATTATTGGGCAACTAAAAAGTACATGTTTACTGATTTGAAGGTCGCAAACTGAATCTTTACAACCAATCTGGAATTGCATAGTTTTATTTGACCTACTTTGGTTGTTCTGTTGAGATGTATTCTTGAGTTTCACAGTTATCTCTGATAGTTTTTCCTGGTGTTTTGGGGCCATTCAATAAGAATAATCAGTGTACAGTATTTGATAATTAGCGACTATCTCAACTCTCCCTTTGTTGGCTTGTACAGAAAGGATGATTATAGAAGCAAGAATGCAAATTTTCTCCTGGATTTTGACTTTATCTGATGTTTTCCTCTGTAATAATGTTATTATGATATCCCTTTACCACATTTAACCAAGCTGGAGACAGACGAGTCCTTCCAGAGAAGTTTTAACTTACAGTTTTCTCTGAGCTGAGCTTTGTTTTGTGACTCTGAACTACTTTTAGGAGACGGGTATTTTACTATTTGCGTTTTTACTATTTTACTACTTTACTACTTCTGTTTCTGTCTCTACAGGGAAAATCTTGAGCGGCTGCTTGAAGATAAAAGCTTCAAAGAGGAAATAGTTCATTTCAACATTTCTGAGGAAACAGGAGTGGTTGAAGGTTCACACCGAAGCAGACTGGTACCACTTCTCATGAGGTACAGGACATGTCTGCTTCTACCAGGAACTCAGACTGCACATGAAGATCTGAGTAGTTTTACGGCGTTTCTATGAGATTCATGATCTCTTGTTTTTGTCCAGATCACTAGCGCTTGTTCTTGGAAATCTTTATAGCTTTTTAAAAAAAAAAAATTTTAAATGCTGATACAGGTTTTTGCTGCAATGCACAGCAAAAATGTCCCCAAGATATTATAACCTCTCATAATATTACTTTTAGATATTTAACCGGTCACAAATACACATCATATTGTTAATTACTTATATACATTGCTTCTCATAATTATTCAGGACCCTGGCAATCTTTGACATGTAAGTATTTATTTTTTTCTTTGTGTGGATGACAGGGTCCTGTTCGGCCGTTTGCGCAGTAAAGCCGGCAGTAAATTTCAAGGAAAGGCGAGTGCTGCCACCCGCTCTTCCATCATCCTACGTTTCCTAGCGGGTTGCCAGATGGAGGAGCTGGGAATGTTCATTGACCTGCTTCTGGAGCCCGTCTGCCACTACAGCCAAGGTGAAACTTTTTATTAAAAGAAAATGAATGCATAGTTGAAAAAAAAATGTCCAAATGTGAAGGGTTACCTCCTCCTCGTTTTCCCAGGGTCCTGTCTTGCTGCAGTGGAAAGGGCCGTATCTGAGACAGACATGGCGGCTGTCCTGCCACTGGGCCGCCTGCACAGCCTGTTAAACATTATTAATGTGGTGCTTCAGAAACTGGGCCATCTCATCCACATCTACCTGCCCAAAATCCTACAGATCCTGCTATGTGTCACTGCATCTGTGTCCACCATCCTGGACAGCAGGGAGCAGGTAAACAAGAACCTCAACTAATCATCTGGGGCCTTATTTAGAAAGACTTGATCTTAAGCAGTGCTCCCTAATGATTTATAAAAATCTCTGCGTCTTTACAAATTTCAAGCATAACGCAAATTAATCTCCAACTTGATCTCCGTCATTCCTCAACCTCGCCTCTAGAAGTCATTATGATGATGCATAAGCAATAGTTTTCGAATGAGCTGGTACCACCTGCCATTACTCAAATTGCCATTTTGCAGCTGTATTTGCACAATCAAAAGACAGCAGGTTGAGAGGTGGCAACTCTGACTGGCGCAAACCGACCTTTACTTTTGTTGCATAATTTTCCTGTCCTCAATTCATTTTAGGATCAAAGACACAAGGATTGTGTTTTTCTGACTACTTACAATTTGCATTCAGTGTTTTTTTTTTTTACTTTTCTTAGAGTAAAGCAATAATCCATGCTCTCCGCCACCTTCATATAATGCTCCTTGTGTGTAGAAGTTGGCGTGTACATTGATTTTAATGTAAGCACATTTTATAAATGTGCCCCCTGATCATTTATCTGAATGGACTATCAAAGAGAATGTCATCCACTCTCCAGCTCCGACCTGGATGTATCAATCCTCTGAAGAATCTAAGAAGACTTGGTATTTTGAGGATCCAGGACTTCTTTGATGGCTTTGACTCGTACAGTTTCAGCCCGGATGAGATCGACGCTGTGTTCCAGGCTGTGGTCTGGCCTCAGGTAGATCAACTTAATCTTTTGTTGCATTTATTGTGTCCATGCAATCACATTTTAATTCCTTTGATTTGCAGGTGTGCCGTCTTCCAACAGAGAGCCCGTATTCCCCAACCCCACTGCTCAAACTCATCCACGTATGGTGCAAAAACCCCAGGTCAGTGTGAGTCCATTCTACCTCCCTCGTGTCAATTCTTCGTCCTTTTAATGTGCACCTGTCTTTCAGGTATTTTCCCCTCCTGGCCAAGCAGCGCACGGATCACCCAGAGTGCGACGTCTTGCTAAACGTCTTCGCCCTCCTCTCAGCCAAAAACGCATCCCCCGTTACTGTCTCTGTTGTGATGGACATCGCGGGCTCTCTTGCTACTTCTGAGGACTTCATTCCCTCCGAATCTGAAAGCGAGCTCAGTGTGAACTCCTGCGTACTCCCACAAGCTGAAAAAGGAGCAGCCAATAGCGAAGGTTCACAGATTGTACTCGAATATGACTGCAAGCTCAGTCCAAATTTAAATTCACAAGCTGTTTCCTTTTGTGTTAGAATCAAAAACCCAGGGCATCAGATTACTGATGCCTCACATCTCCACCCTGCTGCGCTACCTCAGCGGAGTTGTGCACAACACGGACAGACTGAAGAAGAAAAAGTTTAAAGCTCAGGTGGCCAGAGAGCTCAACATCCTGTCCAAGTGAGTTCATCAGAGGGCCCGTCTTAGTTTATAGTTTATGATAACACTTTGATTTACGTTTACTTTTCTTTGCATCAGGATAAGTAAATTTGTTAGCGACAAGGAGCAGAGCTCAGTGCTCATCAGCTTGCTTCTTCCTTATCTCCAAAAGGGCAACAATCCTCAAGTAAGACATGTGATCTCATTCAGATTATTCTCTGCATTCTGTCAAAACGTTTAATTTTATCTGTGTTATCAAAAATGTGACTGTTTCATCAATGATTTTGCAGTATTTAATGAAAACGGCTAGTTTAGGCTTGAAAAGCCTCCCAAATGTATAAATTATTTGTCTGTTCTAGGAGGTTGAAATTGACATCTTGGCCACGATCCAGAACCTTTTGCAGCAGTGTGAGCAGCCCTCCACCTTCCTGCGACCAATCAGCAAACTCTTCTCCACCATTCAGAACAAGCTACCCAGAAAGGCCCTCACCAACACCTTCCAGGTACAGAAACAGAGAACCAACCACAGAGTACACTGTTTCATTGTAATAATCAGGAAAAAGAAAAATGAATAGAATTTTTTTCTTTTGTTTCATATTTTGCTGTTAGACAGATAAAACCTAAAGCACATAATGTATAAAGTCAAGATTTTGTCATTTCAGATTGTTTAAAATATTTTATGGTGTAAATTTCTAATTATTTGAGCCTTCGTAATTGATAAACAATGTTCTCTTTTTCTTATTTTTGCTAAACTCTACTCTGATTTTCAATAATAGGCCATTTGCTAATTATTTTTTCCCTGCACGGCTTTGCTGTCAGACTCTGTCAGATCTGGACCCTTCGCTCGCATACGTCACAGATTTAGCCACAAAGGTGAATCCATTCTCTCTATTCAGATCAAATCTGTCATTATTGATGTCCTCGCAAAGATGTTTATTAATGTGTTATATTTTTCTAGCTGAATGCATTTGATAGTCGACACCTGGATGAGATCTACTTTGACGTACGTCTGATGGCTTTTCAAGATGCCACCAAGCGAGTCAAAGACATGGAAATCCTGGATTTGAATTACATCAGCACGGTTATATACAACTGCTTCCACACGTATGAGGTAAAAAGATAGAAACTGATTTTACTGACTGAACTGCTTCAAACTTGTTTTTAACTTGTTTATTCTTTTTATTTCTCCTTTTTTTTAAAATGTAGATTGGTGACATGTCGCTAGCAGACAACGCCACTTTGTGTATGTCTGCAGTAATAAACCAGCTGGCTGTGATCGGGGTCGGAGAGCAGGTCTATAAAGATCTAATTCAACACACTATTCTGGATGCCGTGCACAAGGGGCTCCGCAGCAAATCCGAGGTTAGATATACAAGAACCATTAATAATCTAAAATAAATAATTTTGTTTTGTTGTCTTCCGCTTATCTGGGGCTGGGTTGCGGGGCAACACCCTCAGACGGGAAACCCAGGCTTCTCTCGTCCTGCCTGCATCCTCCACTTCTCCTGGTGGATTCCCAGGCGTTTTCCAGCCAGCTTTAAGACATGGTCTCTCTAGAGAATCCGGGGTCTGCATCTGGGTCTCCTTGCTGTGGGACATAACCAAAACACTTAACCAGCTAGGTGTTTGAAAGGCATCCTAATCAGATGCCGGAACCACCCTATCTGGCTTCTTTCGATCTGGAGGAGCAACGGCTCTACTCTGAGCACCTCCCAGATGTCAGAGTTCCTCACTCTATCTCTGAGTGAGAACCCAGCCATCCTGTGGAGGAAGCTCATCGGGAAGCTTTTACTCATGAAGCCCGGATCGTCTCAGCCTGAACAGCGGACATGGGTCTTTCTTCCAGTGGACTCTGCAGGGTGGGCCAAAAGGGGTTCAGTGATGGAGGAGATGGGCGGCAGTCGATGGCGCGGACCCCGGCGTTCAGACCTTGTTTGCATAAGCTAGTGAAGTAAATTATCTCTATTAAAAAGTGTGCTTTTTGTGCAGAACGTGCAACACGAGTACACCAGCGTCCTCGCTTGCCTCGTGAAAACTTTTCCCTCCAAGAAGGAGTTCAGAGACCTGGTGCAGCTCACTGACTACAACGATCTCGAGTCAGATTTTTTTGAGCACATGAAACACATCCAGGTCAGAGACACACCTCAACTCATCCACTGAGAATAAATCTTATTGCTAACAGATAGATGCTTCGTTTTTGTTCAGATCCACCGGCGAGGTCGCGCTCTCAGGAAGTTAGCCAAAAAGCTAACAGAGGGCACCGTGAAGATGTCACCACGCTCTCTTCAGAATTACATCATGCCGTACGCCATGACTGCACTTATGGATGAGAAGATGCTCAAGGTGGGGGAATGTTTTATTTAAAATCACATGGTATTTTTTTTAACTTATCTGCTCAGACTTTCTATCCCTCGCTCTCTACAGCATGAGAACATGACGTCAGCCTCAGTGGAGTTGGTGGGAGCAGTATGCCGCCGGCTCACCTGGTCCAAATATCTTTACTACCTGAAGCATTTCATTCACATTCTGCAGACGGCGCAGGCGGAACCCAAACTGGCCGTCAGGTTGGGCCTCTATGGATCTGTGCTTCAAACATAAAGCCGCTTAAACTTTAAGGATGTAAAATGTTTTCTTTTCTGTTTCAGTCCATATTTATTTTTTCTCTTTTCAGTTTGCTGGTAACTGTTATAGAGTCTTTTCATTTTGATCATCAGACTCTCAGCAGAGAAATGGAAGCAGCCAAAGCAAGAGAAGGTGCCCATCAGTCCCATTAATATTATTCAAATTAATATATTTATTTTGGATCTTATATTGTCATGTATACCACTTTTAAACCCCCTTTCTTGGTGCGGACTCTTTAAAACTTTTACTAGTGTTTTGACTGTTTTTTTTGTTTTGTTTTTTTTCTTTAAGTTGGAGTTGCTACCCCTGAAGCTGATCACCTTGACGATGCTCAAGCTGATGATCTGGACTCTGGCGTTGAAGATGATGAAGAAGAAGGAGAAGAAGGGATGGAAGTGGAGAATAAAGCAGCTTTAACTGACGTTCCCATGGAAACAGACGCAGCAGAAGAAAAAAAGGAAGAAATCGCAGTTACAGCGACCACTTCTAAAACCAAACGGGCTGCACCCCCACCTCCTGTTGCAGTGGCAAGTGGGCTACCGCAGAGCATAGGGGAACTAGAGAAGCTGGTCAGTGCCATCCACCAAACGGTCAGCAGCAGCGTGCTGCCACGTCTGCACAACTGTCTGAATGCAAAGGTACAGCAAGAATTCACACAGATGTTAAGTTTGATCAAACATCGGATCAGCAGTGAGACAGTCGAGTATTTTATTTGTTTCAGGTGAAGCGAGATGAGGAGCACAAAGCGGTGAAGTCTAAAGATGTGAAGGACGAAGAGGTGTTGCGGATCCCAATTGCTTTTGCTATGGTCAAACTTCTTCAGAGTTTACCTCCACACATCATGGAGGCCAACCTGCCAGGGTATGCGCGTGTGTTCGAGGAGTTATTAAAATAAAATCTAGAAATTCTGCTGATTTCATTTGTTCTTTAATGTGCATCGTCTTCTCTCAGTATTCTCATCAAGGTTTGTGTGATACTGAGGAACCGCTTTCAGGAAATTCGCGACGTCGCCAGGGGAACCCTGATAAAGATTATTGAGACATTAGGCTGCAGGTATCTGCAGTATCTGCTCAAAGAGATGCAGGCTGTTCTGGTTAAAGGCTACCAGGTCAGGAACACAAACGCATGCAAACGTTAGAGATACTTTTTAGGAAGAAGTGATCAGGATGTGAGATGGATTTCTTTCTGCTCTCCAGGTACACGTGCTCACATTTACAGTTTACCAACTTCTGTCCGCGCTGAGCCCAACCTTGAAAAGCGGGGACTTAGACCCCTGCATGAACATGCTCATTGATGTAAGAAATGTATTTAATTCTGCATAAAAATGAACTTTTAGGAAATATCTACCATGTTTGAACACTGTTCTCCATCAAAAACATACCTGAAATTGTTTCTGTTTAATTTTTAGATTTTTAACAATGAGTTGTTTGGACCTGTGGCCGAGGAGAAGGATGTGAAGGGCATTGTTTCCAAGCTAATGGAGGCTCGGCACAGCAAGAGCATGGACTCATACGAGCTGCTGGCACGATTTTGCAGCAAGGAGAGCATCACCAAACTCATCTTACCTCTGAAAGAGGTGAAGATGATCACATACTGGCCTAGCCAGAAAAATATTCAGACAAATGATAAAGTTATCGTATGATCATTTTTGCCTTTGCTTTCATTTTAGATCCTTGAGACCACATCCAGCCTGAAGGTGTGTAACCGTGTCACTGCTGTGCTGCGGCGACTTGTCTTAGGTCTGCTCGAAAACAGCGGGATGACATCCCAGGATATCCTCTTACTGAGCCACGGCCTGGTTAGCCAGAGCCTCCCGCTCCTCACCAAGAGAGACCGGTATACATAATGACAAAAAAAAAAAACATTTTAATCAGAGCCTCTTTTACACTTCCAACTCCTGTTTGTGTTTGTAGAGAGAAAAAATCAGCCAAGCCTCCTCCTGATCCCAGACTGCCTCCTCCTAGCTGTCTGCTGCTCCCGCCAACGCCAAAAAGAGGAGGTCAGAAAGCTCCTGTGAGCAGTCGTACAAACATGCATATCCTGGTGGACGCTGGTCTCAAGGTGCACACTCTTCTCTCCTCGTTGCCACATAGTAGGCAGTCATAAATACTAATTCAATGTTTTCAAAAACTAATGAATCATTCTAAAAAAAAAACAGTCTGGTGACAAATACAAGACACACTTATCAATATTAGAAGGTAGAAAGCTCTGTGAAGTGGATTTAAAAAGTGCTTCTGCCCCACAGCTGCTTCACATGAGTCTGAAGAAATCCAAAGTAAACTCATCAGAAACATCAGCTCTGCAGATGCTGGATCCTTTTGTTCTGTTACTGCTGGAATGTCTGGACTCCATGCACGTGAAGGTATAAGGTTTTGATCTTTGTTAATCCTATATAAATACACAATCGTAACTTTGTTAATCATTAATCCTCTTTTATTGGGGGAAAAAACAAAACATTAAAAACTCGCCCTCACTTGCAGGTGATCACAGAAGCTCTGCTAGCTTTGACCTGGCTGCTAAAATTCCCCCTTCCAGCTGTGGAGAAAAACGCTGGTCAAATGACGAAGCAGCTTTTTGTTCTGTTGAAAGATTACTCCAAGGCCGGCGCTGCCCGAGGAGAGAACTACAACCTGGTTCAGAACTGCTTCAAGGTATCCCATCAGTCTGAAGATGTTCCTACATTTTGGAAAATGTTCACACTACATCTTTATGAGTTCTTTCATCTCCCAGGCGATGACTATTTTAGTGAAGAACATCAAAAGCAACAAAATCTCTGAGACCCAACTGCAAGTGTTACTGGGATACGCTGAGGAGGACATTTACGACCAGTCCCGCCAGGCTACTGCCTTTGGCCTGCTGAAGGTTACCAGAAAAACTCTGATTGAGAGCTCCCACCTGATCAGCTAACTTTTCTTTTTATGTTCACACCAGGCGATCTTATCCAGGAAGTTGGTTGTTCCAGAAATGGAGCAGGTGTTAAAGAAGGTGGCTAACATGTCTGTGACCGGCAGCAATGCTGTGATCAGAATGCACTGCCGGCAGGTAGAGATCCACAATACTTTTATGTTGTTTTTGTTTTTTTTTAGTACTAAAAATATCAACACCTGTAAATGCAGAAAGAATTGAATAAAGTTTGTTTCAGATCTACCTGAAGTACCTGCTGGATTACCCACTTGGGAAGAAGCTGAAAGGTCATCTGAGCTATTTGGTGGCTCAGCTTCAGTACGAGCTTGACATGGGCAGGGAGTCTGCACTGGAGATGCTGGCATACGTTTTTCAGACTTTTCCTAAAGTATGTTGTCCCCACTAACACCAGCTTCATGTTAAACCACATTGTTTACACCTTTTTTTTTTGGTTGTCTTGCAGAAGTTGCTGTCTATACACAGCAGCATGTTCTTCGCCCCGCTCACTCTCGTCATGGTCAATGACACCTCCCCACGCTGCAAAAAAATGGCCGCCGTGGCTATCAAAACCCTGCTTGTCCAGTTGGACTCAAACCAACAGAATGCCTTTTACGCTATGGTCAAGACATGGATGAACGCAGAAAAGGTGAATGTTTTATTTATTGCTTTTAATTGAACAGTGTTGCTAAAATACACCAGAATTAGTCAACTGACTATTTTTTATCTGGACAAATGTTAAGAATCACTTTGAAATAACTAAACAATCATTTCTTAAAAATATGAAGTCTACGTTAAAAGGAGAAAAAACAAACTAACAAGTTTGTGGTGGATTATATAGTTTGGAGAGATTACTGACATGTTAAACTTCATACGAGCCACTATTTGCTGAAAATGAAAAAATGTAGTCCGAAGTATTTCAAATTGTTACGGCCCTGGCACATATGTGATTATATTTTTAGTTTGAATGTTATTTTACAGTGAAATATTTTGAATTTTCAAACCTGTAGGATGATGTGTTTTTTTCTTTCCAGATCAGCCTGAAGCGTCTTGGCGCTCATGTATGCGGCCTGTTTGTTGAGGTGGAGGGGGAGAAGTTTACCAGTCGGCTGGACGAGTTGCTTCCTCTGTTGGAAAGAGAGATTCACCCTGATAATTATGAAGATGTGAGTTCATTTAAAACAGTCACAAATTGAAAAAAAAAGCCCTCTAAATCTGAGTGATTTTCAGATTGAAGAAGAGCAGGATGAGAAAGAGGCCGACCGGCTACTTTTCAGTTATCTGACCCTCATCTCCAAGCTGAACATACACTGTGAACTGCTGGAGATAAGCAAACCTAACGACACACTTCGGAAACTCTGGGGTGAATACACACCACCTTTTAATCCACACATGCACCAAATTTTACATAGTCTAAATAGAACTTCTATTTAGGTCACATTGAAGCCCACCTGAGACATCCTCACAGCTGGGTGTGGCTGACTGCCTCTCAGCTGTTTGGTCAGATGTTTGCCGCCCATCAGGCTGAGCAGATGGTCGCCGTTTGGAGAGAAGGAGAAAATAAAAGTGCATCTCGACCAGCAGTCACGGACTTCATCACCTGCACCTTGGACAAGAAAGTAAGCTTGTGAATCACGTCTGTCCTAAAACAATTTGATCCCATTTTCATATCTTCACATTTTGTCTTTTCACCATCTAGATGAGGGAGTTGGCGTTATCGTTCTGCCATCAGCTGCAATCTAAGTTCTTAGACACATCATCAGGAGAGCAGGTGGTGAAGAACCTGCTGTTTGTGGGGAAAGTGATTTACCTCATATCACCGGAGTCCCAGCTCGCTGCTCAGGAAGTAGAAACAGACCAGGTGGTGGAGAATGAACAAGAGCAAAGTGAGATTGAAGACCAGGAAGCAGAGGAAGAAGAGAATGATAAAGATGACCGACCTCCTTCTCTACTGTGGTTGATGAAGAAACTATGTCTGATGGCAAAAAGGGAGGCAGCATACTCTCCTAAAGTTCCCCTCAAGGTAAATAATAAAATAAGATATAACTCACCAGCTGTGAGTGATGACCAAGAGATAGAGATTGCCGGGTACAAGCGGCTGAAATGATCTTCCTCCGCAGGGTGTCTCTGTGACCTGGCCCTGGATAAGGGGAATTTTTTCCTAACTTTTTTTTTTTTTTTAGTGGTATAATTACTTTTTTTTTTTTTTCTTTCTTTCTTACAGCGAACATGCGTGTTCAAGTTCCTTGGAGCGATGGCCATGAACTTGGGGAAAGAACGTCTCGACCCCTATCTGACCACCATCATCAGTCCTCTTTACAGAGAGCTGGACAGCACATATGCAGACCAAGGTTTTAATAAAGCTAATATTTTAAAAAATGGCTGGCAAAAAGACTCACTAAGAATTTTAATTGTTCTTTTTCCACAGATCCCACCCTAAAGAATCTGGCACAGGAGCTGATCGACCTCCTGAAGAAACAAGTGGGTCTAGAGAGGTTCTCTATGGCCTTCTCCGCTGTCCAAAAGGAGTTTTCTCAGAGGCGAGCAGCAAGGAAAAAACACAAAGCCATACAGGTAGGATGGAGTAAACAGACACACACATGCAACAGAACCGCAACCATTTCTCATTTGTCACACTTGTGTTGCTCTTCCAGGCGGTGGCTAACCCAGACATTGCTGCAAAGAGAAAACTCAAGAAGCACAAAAACAAAATTGAAGCCAAAAAGAGAAAAATAGAGATTCTCCGACCGGATTATAAAGCTAAGAAGCACAGAAGTCACGCACTCAAAGACCTCGCCATGGTGAAGTGAGTCACGCAGGAGGGCACAAAGGATGAAAGAATAATGACCAGTTAGTTTTATCTTTATATTATTCCAGTTCATTTCCACAATAATGGAAATGAAGAAAACCTCTAAAGTCCGGTAAACTTGTGAAATAAAATTATGATGGTTGTATTTTTCAGATAAAACTAAACTTTTTCTTCTATTTTGACTGCAGGATTGCTGCAATTATGAGACTTGTCATTAAAGATTCAATGTTTACTGACATCCTCTTGGCTCCTTAAATTATAAAAATGTATGATGCTACGACATCATCTGGTTGCAGGTTTGTGAAGCCAGAATTGATGTGAAATGTATCTTTAATTTTGCCTTACAAAAGCAACCAAATTGTGTTTTAATTCTAATTGAAACTCAGGGTCACATTTGACAGTTTCATACTTTATTACAATTCATAAATCAAAGTTTCAAAATCAGTGTTTCCACCTTTATTTTTCTTACTGTACAAGCCATATAAATTCACAATCGTAACTTTGAGCATACAGTTAGTGTTCAGTAACGCATTCACTAATATGTCAAAGCTGCTCCCAAAGATTTCAATAAAAACATACGAAGCCCACTACATTATTCAAATAAATCAACTGAGAAGTAAAAATAAAAAACTAGACTGACCGGGCAGCAAGAATACTTAGAAAGTTTTTTGTTTTACAATGACAGAAGTAAATGATTTACAAAAGAATTATATTGTTTCAAATTCTAATTTATGAAATCCTGTAAATTGAGTAGTCAAATAGGACAATTCAGAGTTCCAAACACACTGAAACAGTGCCTCCTCATGGATCTTACCACAAACTGTACAAATTAAATAAAGGTCACTGCATGAAAATCCCACAAGCATGTCTGAAATACAGTAATAAATGTGGCTAAATGCTGTCACACTGCAAAAAACTCAACTTAATCATTCATGTTGTTTACTCATGTCAAACAAGATGTAGATTTATTTTAAAATATCGTCTGCTTGTCCACTGTTGCACACGTTCTCCAACATCTTTATGCATTCGTGGCTCAGACATTACTGCACCATCCATCTCAGCTGTGGGTTCAGAAGGCAATGAGGTGGGTCCGAGGAGACAATATCAGAGTGGTCAAAGGGTCACTGGGAATGGATCAGTCACAAGGCTTTATATTGAGATCAAAGATCAGGGTATGTACAAAAATACGTTTGAATTTTACTGCCGACTCTTCAGGGAATCCACCAACCTGTGAATAAAAATGAAAAGAATATTTGAAAACTGGACAAAACAATAAGTATAAATGTTGTAGACTGAAAATCTTACCACTCCATGGCCTCATCCAGACCAGTTCCTTTTGTAGCGGAGGTCTTAAATATCTGCCACTTTCTGTCTTTGAGAGCAGGAAGACCCAGAGAATTGGCGACTTCAGTCGGAGTCATTGCCTGGTCCATGTCCTGTTTGTTAGCAAACACCACTAGGATGGCCTTCTTCAGCTCTTCTTCCTGTAAGAAAATATACATCCTGAAACGTTCTTGTCCCAGTCGAAATTAAACACAAATTACTTCTAATTAAACCTATTAAAAAAATCAATAATATCATTTAAAAACTGGCTTATATAAAACAATAAAAGAGGAATACCTACCTCCAACATGGCGACCAGTTCAGACTTGGAGATTCCCATTCTGTCCCGGTCACTGCTGTCGACTACATAGATGACAGCATCTGTGTTGGAATAATAGCATCGCCAGTAGGGTCTGTAACACAGAAGAAATAGCAAAAATAAGGTTTAGTAATGGCAAGATTAAGAGAATAAAATTATTTTGGTTTGTTTGCTACAATAGAGCAAAATGTAGAAGCAAAATATAACATCGGAAATCTGCAGCAGTGAATGGTGACAGAAAAAACAAGATTGTGGATAGCAGCGGCTGAAATGAGCTTCCTCTGCAGGGTGCTGGGCTCTCAGTCAGAGTGAGAAGCTCAGAGTAGAGACGTTGCTCCTCTGGGTTGAGAGAAGCCAGATGGGGTGGTTCGAGCATTTGGTTAAGATGCCTTCTGAACGGCTCATTGGTGAGGTGTTACAATGCATGTCGCACTGGGAGGAGACACAGAGGCAGACCCCAGGACCTGCTGGAGAGACTATGTCTCACAGCTGGCTGGAGGATGCAGCTGGGGTGAGAGAAACCTCAGTTTCCAGTTTGAGACAGTTGCCTGTGCAACCCGGCCCCGGATAAGTGAAAGACAACGGAACGGAATTAAGTAGACACTCCCCGGAGAAGAAAAAAAACAAACCTCTCAGATGGCTTTGTGAAGTAGTGTGCTAACTTTCAATGCCAACACCCACCTGATACTGGTCTGTCCTCCCAGATCCCACACCTGGAACTTCAAGTTCTTGTATGTGACTGTTTCCACATTAAAACCAATGGCTGAAGAGAGAGAAAAAAAATGCATATAAATAGCAACACTGTTAAAGATCCTTAGGTACTGACAATACAATTAAAGATCTAATAATGTATTCCATCTGAGAACTGGTAAAACATGCTTATTACAACCAGTTTAGATTTTCTTCATTCCACACAAAGCAATCATGAAATGATAATTATGTGCTTATGTGTCAGAGCCAGGATCATTTAAACTCAAGCTGATGCATTTGATTATTTACCAGATTTTTTATGCAGTTTAAAGCCTAATGTGAGGAAATCAAACCACATAAACTTGTGATGTGCACTGATTTTGTTCCAATCTGATAATAAAGAACCATTTGATCAAGGATCAAAACTTTCTAGATTAGTGAAGCAGTAGAAACCTGTACATACTGGGAATAGTAGTCACCACTTCTCCAACCTGTAGCCTGTAAAGGATGGTTGTTTTTCCTGCTCCATCCAAACCCAGAATCAAAATCCTCATCTCCCTGGTGCCAAATAGACCAGAAAAAAGACTAGAGAAGAATCCACCTGATGAGAACAGAATCAGTTAGAAGTTAAATAATAAAAGGATTAATATTGATTATAAACTAGCATTGGTTAGCTTGCAGAGGCTGAACGACAAATAATTGCATAAATCAAATTCTATACTTTTGGAGCAATTGTAGCTGCGTCCTAGATGCCGGTCGTTATTTAATTCACATGCTGGTTATCTTTTAAAATATTAGCGGACATAAAAATAACGTGTTTAGAAAAAAAAAAAGCTAGCTAACAGCTAGCAATAGCAAGTACCAATACTTAACGTTAAAAAAAAAGAATCAGTGATCAAATCAAGACAGACGATATTTTTTAACTTAGAATTTATTCTTAAGCTTGTTATTAAATCTATAATATTTTTAACTCACCCATTTTGATGAATAAAGCGCTGGTCTCGAGTTGCGGATACTGACAGTTAACTTCCGTGTGGTTGACGTGTCGCTTGATGACGTCATTAAGTGTTACTTGAAATTGCTTCCGATACTTTCGACACTAAATAATTTTATAAACTATTAATTATAATAATTGTAAGTGAAAAACGTCCATTTCCAAAAACTGTGTATTTTTAAATAAAGTTTTTTTTCTCGTATCATAATTTATTGAGTAAAGTATAGACCAAGTTTTATTTTTAACGAAAGTGCGGATGCGGTGCCAAAAAACTAGGACTGCGTTTAGAGCTGCATTCAAGACGCACAAACTTTGTATCGCTTCAAAGTGTTCCACAGCTATTCTTTATCATTGGGATTAGTTGAAAAAATTGAATGATGTTGAATGTTACTCAGATTAGCCGAAGGAGTTGCCCTCTCCAAAGCATCATATGTATGTCTAGGAGATTAGAAAGCTTGTAATCTACCGTGTTATGGTTATTTAAAGAAAAATGAATTAAGAAATAAGTTGTTTTAGGAGGTTATGCTGTGAGTTTGAATTATCCACGAATGGATCTTTCACCTGATCGTTATTAACCGGCGGTGATCAGGATGGTGGAGCGGTCAGATCGAGCCCCTCTGCTGGACTGGGAGGAGGTCCCATCCACGGAGAAATCAGACCTTCATCACAACAAGGAACAATCATCAAGTCCCTCTAACAACCGTAACCCATCTGGATGCTTTGGGTGGAGCAGTGGATCAGTGGGTCCCACACCCGACAGTGGCGGTGCCCCACCCTCCATCACCCCGACGGTGGATGAACCTCTGCATCCAGATAAAGAGGAGCATCTCTCGGATCCAACATCTGGCAATGTGTCGCTGGAGAACAGTGGGGTGAAGTGGGAAGAAAAAGACCAGATCGTGTCTGTTTTTGTAGTCACATTCAATACCAGATCAGGTGGGGCATGATTTATGATGAAAGTGCAAAAATGTGTCTAATTATAACAATCAAAAGAAATTGAGATGTTTGCATGAAAACAGTGTCACTGTGCAGCATCTACTGTAGATTCCTGATCCACTTCTGACCTGATCCCAAGTTTACAGACAGTATTGATCGTCATATTTTTCATGCAGCAATCACAACAGAGTGTCAAGATGAAGGATAGAAATCAGTCTGTTGGTGCCTTCTGCAGAGATTACCCAATAATGATCATTTTAAGGTGGGGCAGGTTGGAGGTGATCTGCTGGGAATTTGAGCAAAAAAGATCAAGTATAAGAGGAGATCAAGCAGAATAAAAAGGTTTATAAGGTACCTCAGGCTGAAAAATATTTAAGATTGAGTTGTCTTTTGAAACAAATTTTTAAAAAGACTTTTCAGGTCTTGTTAACATGTAGGGAAAGATGTAACGGGAGATCAACAGCTGGATCTGTGCAGAGTCCACAATAATAAAGAGCCACATCAGTGGGTCTTACTTCATCATGGTGAAGTAAGAGCAGAGCCGAAAATCCAAGCTCTGGATTTACCAGTCACTACATTGCTACCATCATCAATGGTCACCAACTGTGTGTGATAACCGAAAGTACGAGATCGCAGATACAAGTAGCCGAAATTACCTTCCTCCGCTGGGTGGCTTGGCGCTCATTCAGAGATAGTAAGTGAGGAGCTCTGCCATCCGGGAGGAGCATGGAGTACAGTCATGGATGCTTTGGGTCGAAAGTAGTCAGATGGGGTGGTTCGGGCATCTGGGTAGGATGCCTCCTGAACGCCTCACTGGTGAGCTGTTTCGGGCATGTCCAACCAGGAGGAGATGCAGAGGAAGACCCCATAACCGCTTTAGAAACTAAGTCTCACAGCTGGCCAGGGAACACTTTGGGATCCTCCTGGGTGAGCTGGAGGATGCAGCCGGGGTGAGAGAAGCCTGGGCTTCCCATCTGAGGCTGTTGACCCTACAACACAGCCGGGATAAACGAAAGACAACGAAACGGGGAAAAAAAGCTGCTTTAAATGACTATTTTTCTGTTTTGATTGTTTGCAAGTGGTTTTATGACTTAAAAGATGAGGTGTGATAACATACAGTATCCGACCCAATCTTTGTACTAATCTGTGTAATAATGTGTTAGGAAACATGTTGGAGTGGTGTCTTCCCAAAGAGATGGACCTGGAGGGAGTGGAGTTTAAAGCCATTGCCAGCGGCTCCCATCGAGTCACCACAGACTTCATGTGAGTGTGTGTGCCAAAATCAATTAAAAATCCTCCTCCCAAGGACAAACAAAAAGAAGGAGCAAACTCTTAGCATTACAATGTATTGTCATGTCTCCATGCTGGTAGGATGAGCAGGGTAGTGTTGCCTGGTAAAACAAACCAAATAAAAGAAGCAAAGATGAGACACAGCCATCTGGCTCTACATTTGCTTTTCATGACTCATGGCCTCATCTGTTTTTCTTCTCCCCTCCTTTTACAGATACTTCCGTAAGGGCAGCTACTTCGGCCTGGCCTGCTTTGCCAACATGGCAGTGGAGAGCACAGCAGAAAGAGGGGCGAGGATGAAGTCGGTGGGGATTTTGTCTCCTTCCTACACTTTACTTTACCGCTACATGAGCTTCCTAGAGCATCAGGTCAAGTAAGAAAAATCAGACTTGGATTTTTTTTCTTTGGTTTGTTTAATCAACTTATTGCTTTTTATTTTACCTTATTTTGCACCACGGTAAAAAAAATAGCAGTAATTTTCATTTTCTATCTCCATCCTCCTGTGCCGTTCTTCAAACACAATCTTTACATTCATCCTCTTGTCCTCCTCCCTCGGTTCCCACACTCAGTCATGGGTGCACCGATGGTCACGAGGTGATTGATAATTGTATTCACATCTCCTCATTTCTATTTATTCTCCTCTTCCTTCATTCCTATACTCAGACGCCCTTTCCTTTTCAGGTCAGTTGCAGCTTGAATAACTCATTAGTTGAAAAGAGCAAACAAGCAAAATATGTCTCTTCAATGAATATTTAATACAAAGCTCTTGTACTAAATCCTTATTAAAAGGTAGAGACAATAAATCAATTTGTGGGTTTTGTAACTTGTTTAGCAAAATAGATGACATTTATACATAGATGTTTCTTCTTTTTTTACTGAAGTTATTAGCAAAAACGTATAGCTTTATCTACTAAATTTACTAAAACAGCAAACATGTGATGATGTGGGTTTTTTTTTTTTACCTGTCCTGTCTGGCATTGTGACAAGCAGAATGATGATCTGTATGTCAAGCGTTGCTGGACTGTTTTTCTTTACCAGGGTCAGCACCATGTGCCGACGTAGGCAAGCTCTTTTTGTTTATTTTAAATGCTTTACAACCAAAATGTACGGGCTTTCCGTGCTTCTTTTCGCTAGGCCTGACAGGGAATACTGAGGAGAAGAGGTACTGGGGGTGAAAAAGAAGAGGAATAGGGTACAAAAGAAAAAGAGAGGGTGATAAAGTAAAGAGAAAATTTGAAGTTACAGTATTCAGCATCACGACCAACCTGCTGGATTATCTAAGGAGAAAAAGTGTACAAACAAGAGTTTAAACCAGAGATAAAGCTGATACACACAACAAAACCTTCTATTGCAAATGATGTGGAACACAAACACATCACAAACACACTAAAGCTATAATAAATTTGGTTGGGAACAAGGAACATAGCAGATGGTAAACAGTGTGATACAGTGTGTGAGTGAAAGTACATGCATGCTACCGATGTGAACTACGAGCTTATTAGGACTAACAGATCCTCATCAGCCCCAAAAGACTGGAACGAGGGAGGCAGAGACACATGCAACCCGTGCCTGGCTCATCCAGATGTGTTTAGTTTTTAATCAAATGTTTGCACATATTTAAATACACAACTATTAAATTGTACAGAAACACACTATCAATCGAAGTAGTAATTAAACTAAACAAAGTTAGGACACATTCTTAGTGTCAATTAAACTTGTGTTTTTTATCTTTTTTTTCCTTCTCAGCTCTTTTCTTTTGATTTTGATCTTTTTTTTTTTTTTACTTGGTTTAACATGGTTGCAGATTAACCAATGATCTTCATCTTTATAATTAGTTTGATGTTTTCGTTTCTTCTTCTGAAACGCTTATCCCTGATAGAGTTGCGGTAGCCTATCCTAGTTGATTTCAGGCGGGACGCAGTATCTTCCTCCTCCCACAGGTTTACAGTTTGTTGCAGGATCACACATCAAAAGACAACCATTTACACACACACAACCATTATTCCTAGGAGCAGCCAATCAACCTAACATGCATGTATTTGGCGAGTGGGAGGAAACCGGAGTACCCGATACCATGCAAACTCCACACAGAAAGACCAGTGTTTTAAGCCTGACCCCACCATAGGTTTCAGCGAGAGGGACTGAAACCCTGACCCTCTCACTTTGAGGCCACTGTGCTAACCACTGCACCCTCTTCTTATATTTTGATGTGTTTTTATGTTGTATATCAAATTATGAGTTGGTATTCTGTAAGGTGTTTTTTTTCCCTCTTCAGGCTTCAGCTTCAGACTCCAGGCCACTACTCACCCCTAGAAGCTTTTTATGAGGACAAGAGAGCACTGTTGCCTTCTAGTGGAGAAGACATTATTACTGCACTGCCATCCAATGCTTGGGGAGCTACCATCAATCGTAGCATGCACCCCGAGATGAAGGTTACAAGACTTTTTTATGATTGAATTATTCCCTTAAAATAATTTGCTTATGAGTTGAATTTTTTAAGAAGTAGGTATTTTCTTCCTGAAACAGATCACTCATCCTGCAGGCTGCATGTCCCAGTTCATCCGCTTCTTTGGAGAGCAGATCATGGTTCTTTGGAAAATGGCTCTCCTCCGCAGGCGCATCCTAATTTTCTCCCCTCCTCCTGTGGGGGTGGTCTGCTACAGAGGTGGGAAACACAGAGGCTTTGAACTAAAACAAAAAAGGATTTTCAAAGAGTTGTTATAAAAGTTATAAGTTTAGATTTTATTCAGAGACGCAAATGTCACCCTGAGGGATTTTCTTTTTGACCCACACTCTGATGATCTTTATCCCCCTGTCCCCTCAGTGTACTGCTGCTGTTGCCTGGCAAACATCTCCATCCCTGGAGTCGGCATGGCCGTGCCGGAGTTCCGACCTTTCTTTTATGTAAATGTTGCAGACATTAGCGCTCTGGAGAACGAGCTCTCCTACGTGGCGTGTAAGTGGACATGCTCCAAATTGTAAGACCATCCATATGAAGCCTTCTTTAGTTGGGTGAGATGCAGTGTGTTTGCTACATTTAGGTACTACTGAGAAGATCTTTGAGGAGAAAAAAGATCTGTATGACGTTTATGTGGATAATCAGAATGTGAAGACTTACAGAGATGGTTTGAAGCCTCTGCTCCGGCTCAGTGCAGCAGACAAGGAGAAGTATCGTAAACTGACAGAGCAGAGGTCAGTATCTCCTAGCAGATAATTTACATCCCAATGAACATGAACTGATCGGCTAATTGTATGTGTGTGTATTAGGCAAATGTTGCTGTATTCCCAGGAAGAGAACGGAGATCTTGTGTCCAGTGAGGAGGATCTTTTTATTTTGTGAGTATAATCATAAATACTGAGAAAACATTGCTTTCTCATTTTAAAACTTGGTGAACTTGTTCTTTTTAGGTTTTTCCTGGAGCAGAACAACAGAATTTTCCAGACTCTAAGTGAGGTGGCGAACAGCTCTGACCCTACAGTAACCCAGGACAGCGTGAGGGCCATGGGGCTGGATCCACATGGAGACAAGCTCTTCCTCCTCCATCTGATGGAAATCTACGGCTACGATGGCCTGATGGTGTCAGAGCAGCTGTGCTGCAGCTGAAAGAGAGCAAACGTTTTTATTGGCAGGGCTGTTTCTCCTCAAACTGCTGCACTACAGTCTTTCTGGAGTTTCCAGGAGATTCTGTATTTCCACAACATATAGTTCCAAGTAAAGTTCTACAGATGTGGATTGAAACACACAATCATAAACCCAACACAAGACCGTCTAGTTGTAACTAAATGAACAAAACCTGTTGAAGTAATTATGGATGAATGTGAAAAAGAAGTGTGTTTTATGTAAATAATGCTGGCTCATTCTGGATGTATTGTGTGTGTATCAGTGTGTTTGATCTGGGCTCTCTGCTGGCATCGTATGCATCATGTAAACTGCTGTTTTATATATTTAATTTTTTAGCTACTTTTTTTTTTTTTTAAAGGAGTTTCTTCTGTTATTTTTCATCATGAGGTCAAACTGTCACTGACTGTAAAGTTTAAGCAAACTAATATTTGCTTATTGTTTATGACTAAATTATGGGATGAGAGTTGGACTTAAGATTGCAGGTCCACGTGGACACTAGCCTGAGAAATGCTTATTTGCACCCAAGTTTACTTACATTTCACCGCCTGGCAAAAGAAAACAGATTTCATTTCATTTTGTCGACCTCCGTCGCGGGGGCAACAGCCTCAGACAGGACGCACAGACTTCTTTCACCCCGGCCGCATCCTCCAGCTCCCCGGCATTCCCTGTCCAACTGTGAGACATACTGTCACTAGCAGGTCCAGGCTCTACCTGTAGGTCTTCTTCCGGTTGGATATGCCCGAAACACTTCACCAGGGATGCATCCTAACCAGATGCCCAAACCACCCCATCTGGCTTCTCTTGACCCGGAGGAGCAAAAGCAACTCTGAGCTCCTCCCTCTATCTCTGATGTGCACTAAAATTTCCAGATCCATCTTTTACTTTGATTATAGCACTGTATTTTTGCATAAAAGTTTTTTAACTTTATTGGCAAAGTCAAAATGTATTTCAGTCCAAAATTGATGTTTTTTTTTCTTTTTAATGAATGAAATGAGTCTGATGGCAGGCCCTAAGCGCTCTATAATATATCCCAAAGATTCTAAAAAGGCTCAGGTCTGGTCTGGACTTCGCAGAGGGCAATTTATATGTAAAATGTTTTTTTCCTCTCTTTTTTTCTACAACTTCAAGATGTTCATTTTGAGAATCATAAATGACCATGGCCAACGGATTAAGCGTAGCATGGACATGTATGGCCAGGCGGTGTATTCAAAGTTTGAGAAAAATCCAGAAATAATTTCAGATGATAGGTGGAAGAAAGATCCACATAGATGCGGTAGATGTAGATAATGTAGAATCCTTAAAGCACAAAGATAAGAAATCTGCATTAAACAGTTTATCTTCTGGATGTACACCAAAAGAATCTCTGTTTAAGGATTCCACATACAAGATGTGAACTTTTAGGTTTTCATTTCAAGAGGAGTTTTTGGTCCAATTAATTTTCTGTGAATATGAAGTTCTTCTATTTCCTTGCAAACAAAATGTGATTCACTGAATGTGTTTTCTACATCATTTCTAATCACAGATTTCTGGGTATTTGTGACTTTTTGTTCTCATTTTCACACGATCTGTTGAAACAATATTTGTTTGAATAGAACTCAAGAGTTTTGTTAAAATACCTTTATTTATTTTACTGTAAACCAACCCAGAAATAAAGTGTACAATCACTTGAAATAAATTTGTTTTACTTTAAATCTTCACTAATAGACTTATTAATTATTTAAACATCCAGGAGCCATCTTTCCACAAATTCTCCATCATCTCCTAAACTACCTGAAGAAAACTCTTCATTGTTGTGGTCAAGAATCCTGCTGGTCACGGCGTCGTTAAGCACAGTCAGCCAATTATGTTTCAGTTCCAGACAATCGCAGGAGAACATGTGAAAGGTTTCATTTTTTTTAAGACAAAAACTGTGCTGGTCCTTGAGGTCTGATGGAGACGCCTCAATGCTGCAGTCCAGTAGAGGAATGGTGAATAGGGACTTCACATCCTGAAAATGTGAGAATGAGCAAATAAGAATCCAAGGTTGAGAAATGGCGAGGTTTAGAAATTCCAAGGATCTGCTGATTCAGCTAGTTTTGCTTTAAGGATGTGTCTTTTTCATCTATTTTGTCTGGATTTAAAAGCTCAACTAAAAAAACATTTAAAGGACAAAACATCAGCAATGATAAAGTATGAGAAAGTCCTACCTGTGAGTTTGCGTACACATGCAAAATTGGATCGTCATTCCTGGTGAGAACACACCAGACCTGCTGGTTGACAGAGTTTCCAGAGTATATCAGGATGCTGCTCATCACACTGTCTGAGCTCTCCAGATAAACCTCAGACTGTAACAGCAAGAAGACATGTCAGACACGCATGAAAGTCTATTTTTTTTCAGTATGTAAACTTATTTATGGATCTTGACTTGAATTGAAATGATTTTTTATGAATTCCTCGAGAAGTACTGACAACGCTCACTTCCAGCATTTTTCTTTTTTTTCCGTCCACTCTCTCACACCTCGGACCAGTCAGGATCAGGTAGCAGGTTTTACAGACTTTGTTCAGCTTATTGCCATCGTATTCCAAAGCCAGTTTATGATCGGAACACTTTCCACAGACCACCTGAGGGAGCAGAGATCATCAGCAAGAGGTCTAAGAAGGAGCCAAGCTTCAGATTATAGTCCTACTCACAAAACCACAGGCCCGGCAGTGGTGTCTTCTTCTGGTGAGAGCATTAAATGGCTCCTGGCATGTCATGCAGAGAGCCACCTCATTGTCTCTGATCCAGCGGGGAGCTCGTCGGCCGAGCTCTTTTGGCTGGAAAACAAGTACACATCAGGTATTGTGGTATACTCTTAAAACGCTTCTGAAACTATCCTTAGAACTTCTAAGAAGGATCTTACTTGTTTGTCCAGATTCAGTTCCTTAGCAGCCAGTTTGAATGTTTCATTTTTCTTCTCAAACACATCAATCGCTTCCCGAATCACCTTTAGATAAAACATACCTTGTAAGTTGATTCGATACAATGTTTACCCAAATTATAGAAGCTCTGAACTGAACAATACACACAACACACACACTTACTTTGATCCAGTGGTCTCTGTCTTGTTTAGAACTAGAATGTAGTAACGGCAACAAAAAAGGTCACATAATCAGTCAAAAAAGGTCACAAAAATCAGTATGAGGGAAAAATTAAAGTTAGAAACATTAATCTAACGATACAAAACATTTTCAAACCAACACTTTGTTTTAACTTCACTTCAAATAATTCCACTATCCATCCAATCTTCTGTAAACAGAAATTAATCCGTCAGTACACACCTGGCCTGCAGCTCAAGCGTCTTCTCCTTTCCAGAGACCTGGAAGGTGTGTGGATGACCTTCATTGGTAGTTGGATGGACATTCATGCCATCCACTCCGATCCTGCAGCGGACCGTGAATCGCTGTCCCACCAAGCTGAACTTTGGAGTACAGCATAGAAGGAAGTTGTTGAACTGTGTAGAAAAGTTAATACAAAGGAGGCTCAGAAAGAGGCTTTCACAGATGTCTGAAGGTGTACTAGTGATCTAACCAGAAACAAATGTCTCTCCATGGCAGACGTATTCCTCGCTGCAAGTTTGAGCAGACGACCTTCTCTGATAAACTCATTGGTTGGGTTGACCACGTCTTCATCACCAACCATCTCATAGATCTCCAGCAGTTTTTTCAAGTTCTCCTGCAGCACACCACAACAGCACGGCTGACAACTCATAGAGGTGGGTTTGTTTTTAGTCTTAACGGTTGATAAATCAGAAAATAAAGCATCAAAAGATGAAGAATTTTAAGTACTTAGGATCAACAGTCCAGAGCAATGGAGAGTGTGGAAAAGAGGTGAAGAAGCGTGTGCAGGCAAGATGAAACGGGTGGAGAAAAGTATCAGGTGTGATGTGTGACAGAAGAGTTTCTGCTAAAATGAAAGGGAAAGTGTACAAAACCATGGTGAGACTGGCCATGCTGTTTGGTCTAGAAACAGTAGCACTGAGAAAAAGACAGGAAGCAGAGATGGAAGTAGCACAGATGAAGATGCTGAGGATCTCTCTGGGAGTGACCAGGATGGACAGGATCAGAGGAACAGCACATGTTAGAGGTTTTGGAGATAAAGTCAGAGAGGCCAGACTGAGATGGTTTGGACATGTGCAGAGAAGAGAGAGAGAGCACATTGGTAGAAGGATGCTGGGTTTGGAACCACCAGGAAAGAGGCCGAGAGGAAGGCCAAAGAGGAGGTTCATAGATACATTATAGGAAGACATGAAGATACGTAGTTGGTGTGACCGAAGAGGATGCAACAGATAGGGTTAGATGGAAGAAACTGACTTGTTGTGGCAATCCCTGAAGGGAAATACTGAAAGAAGAAGAAGATAAAGAATGAGCTAACAATGAGAATACGTACAGCTTTCAGAATGGCAGTGTTTGAGTGGATGGCTGCCATCGAGATGGCTTCCAAGGATTCTGTAAAACAAAAAACTGTGGAGTAGTGCTGGATACAATGGAGGTCAATACAAAATGAAAATACAAGCTAATTTACTCTGAGCCAGCTCGTAATCTGGATTATCATCTGGCAGTTTCTTCAGGTAATCCTTCAATAGCATCTCATATCGTGGGACCCTCTGGACTGGTTCCAACATGTGATGCTGCAGGGTTAGGTTTCCACACACTTCTTGACTCTAACAACACACACAGAACATCTCTATGAATACTTTACATATGCACAAAGATAACTTCCAATACATTTGGATTTTAAGGCGTCACACCTGAATGTCCTGGATTATATTTCTGAAGGCAGAGGAACGCTCGGTCCATGTCCTCAGCAGCTCCATGGCCTGATCAAAGCTCGTGACATAGTCAGCATACATCCTCATGAACGGTGCATGCTGCAGCAGAGCTTTACCCAGACCAGGACTCTCATTCCTTTATTAGGGAAGACACATTAGCTTCTTTGATTGTAATCTGTAACACAGGACTTTCATCCCCAAATCAATGTGACACCAACTAGTCCTGAACAACTGAAGCGATATCTGATGTTTTAATTCACAAACATCGTCTTCAAAACTTTGTTGTATTTGTTGTATATTATACATGTAAAGAGATACTGTATATTCAGACTAACTAACCAGTGACGAATGCAGTTTTCCAGATCTGGAAGAAGAAATTGGCTGTGGAAGGAGTAGATTGAAGACGTGTTGGAGAAGATATTTTTAACAACCTCAGGAGGAAACGAGCCTCGATCTGCTTCTTCTGTTAGACGTGAACAAAACACCTAAAAGGAAGTTCAGAGAGCAACAAAAAAAATGACAAAACAGATTTGACTTTTTTAATAAACATTCAGTAGAAGTATGAGCTGACGAGGCCAAACTTACTCGGTCCAACAGGTGGAGACGAGCAACATAAGTCCGCTCAGTCTGCAGAAGCTCATTGGCTATTTTGTATAATTTCTCGTCTTTGCCATCTGTGTTCTTATGCTCGCCTTCCTCTTCAATTATTTTTTCTGTCTCCTTATTTTCCTGACCTTCAAACAGCTTGGAAATCTCTTCATTCCCTGCAACCGTTTTCATCCATTCACAAAAAAACTTGGAGCCATGTCTTGTGAACATCTTTGTGTCTGTCAAGTTTTCCTCTACTTTTCTCTCATTTCCAACAGGAGGCATCACACCGTTCAGGGAACATGCTGCGTCTGTCTTTGAAGGCTGGTTTTCTCTTGCAGGAAGACTGAGTCGCTTAGTAGAGGCTCTGATGGTGACATCAGGATCCAACCCGTTAGCCGATTGGAGCTGCTTCAGAGGAGAACACTGAATTTTTTCAGAGGTCATCCTGGACAAGCAAGAGAAAAAGCACATGTCAGAGGTTTTGGAGATAAGTCAGAGAGACCAGACTGAGATGGTTTGTAGTACATGTGCAGAGGAGAGAGAGAGAGAGTACATCGGAAGAAGGACGCTGGGTTTGGAACCACCAGGAAAGAGGCCTAGAGGAAGACCAAAGAGGAGGTTCATGGATACATGAAGGAAGATATGAAGATAGTTGGTGCGACCGAAGAGGATGCAGCAGATAGGGTTAGATGGAAGAAACTGACTTGCTGAAGGAAAATGCTGAAAGAAGAAAAAGAAGAAGAATCCTCGACAAGCAAGATAATCTTTTACATCAATTCCTTTAAACTAGTGGAAAGTGATGTAACTGTGGTGTTACATTAAAAAACGATCTTACCTGTCTTCCTCCATGTGGATGAGCAGATCAGGCACGCTTAAAGATTTTTCTGTCTTCATCTCTTGACTTCCCAGATTGCTGCTGAAGACTTTGTGCTGGCCCAACCAGGATTTCGAGGAGTTTTTGGCAGGGCTGTAAGAGCCCATCTTCTTCTGAAGAGGACTAGGGGTCTGCAGTTTTCCCATGTGGTTTCTTGGGGACAGCTTAGCAGGACTGTGGCCCCCCTCTTTTATTAGGGTGCAGCTCTCAATGGTCCTTTTGCTTGGACTTGGTGATCCTAAAAGAGAACAGATTGTTGGTAACTATTTCTTTTTAAGTTGTAAACACTGGTTCTGTCCTTTACCTCTGACTGGACTTGGAGAGACCTGAAGGTTCTGTGCTGGATAGATGCAGGAAACAAAGCGTTCATATTCTCTATGTGGACTCTGGATTGGCTCTGTGCCATCGACTGCAGCCACTGTTACTTGTCCTTTAATGGAACTGCAGGTTTGATCCCATCCTATCTTCAGAGGACTCTGAGTTGGTTTGGGATGTACTGCAAAGACAGAGGTTGGAGATTCATTTACTGAGAAATAATTGAGATTTGTGTCTATCATCCACTTTTAATAGACATTTTGTATCATGATATTTTTTTATCATCTTCATCAACAATCTTGTGATTTGGTTTAGGTCCACAGAAACGATCACAGGCATTGCTGGAGCCACATTCCTGACATCTACAGGAAAATACTGTACACACACAAAATAATCTAAAAGATATTTATAATAATTTGATTTGCAAACTGCAATAACATATTAACACAAAACATAAAATGAATAAAACATTCTTACCTCCTTTCCGTACAGAATAAAAACAACAGAGTGGAAAAAACTCTCCTGACAACCGTCAGCTTTGCTAACATGAGACTGATTTGCTGGTCACAAGGAAAGAACTAAAAGCTGCTTTCTCAACAGAATCTTTCTACTTTCCAGCATCTGCTTTACAAGTTCAACCTTTCACCGGATTTAGAAATCCTGCTGTGTCTGCAGAGCGACACATGAAGCTGTTCAAAAAGTTAACTGCATCAAACTTAAGCTGTGTCATAAAAAATGCATTTTATTAATATAAATTTTTCAGATGCCTTGCACAAATTAAAAGGAACTGTAGTTTTAGAAACAAGTTTATCCAAAGCAGTACATTTATATTTTTAATTTTCAAAAAAACTTAAGATGGAGCAAAAAACTATTAAAAAAACCCTGTAAAAATCAATAACGTGCACACAATACTTTAGAACGCCTATCTGATAACCTATCTGATAATCTATCTGATAAGACTCCTGGAATAAATACGGTAACAAAAGCAGATCATTCTTCGTTACTGTACAGTGAGGCTTTGTGTGCAGATCTGTATTTGTAGAGGCTCAAAAGAAAATCTCATGAGGCAAATTCCAGGTTAAATCAGGAGGAAAAGATTTTATAACCTTAATCCAACAAGTAAATGTGCCGTAATGTGTTTATTTTTTTATGTGCATGTCCAAAGTGAAACAAGACACAAAAGAGCATTTAAATTATGCAATCCCTGAATAAAAACTGATCTAATAATGTTCTCACCTGCTGACCTGGTCACCTTCTTGGAACACTGGGTGATCTCAACAAACAAAGCAAAAATAAACCTAAAAGAAAATTAATTGCCTTAATTATGACTGAACTTGCATGATTTTTTGCATCAAGAAGCTGTGAAGAGTAGATGACCAATTGGAAGATCAGAAGCATTTAATTCATTGCTAAACATTTTTATGTTTCATTATTACTATTAATGTTGAAGTGTTACAAAAAAAAGTACAAGCTGGCCAAAGAGAACAGAGAGATCCAGCGCAAGGCCACAAAAGAACCGGAAACAAAAAAAAAAAAGTCTGTCGGCCACTGCTCCCCTCAAGACTCATACTGCCTATCACATTTGCAGCAAGTGTCGTAGGAGCTGCAGCTCCCACATCGGCTTATTTAGCCACAGCCTACGCTTTATAAACAGATAAGCATGCCGGGGCAGACTCAATTGTCTCTGGAGATAGAAGGATGCCAAAACAACAAAACTTTTATGAATGAGGACAGTGTGTTCTGTATGTGTGACAGAGGAGTTCTACACACCATCAGGTATCTGCTCAGAGTTAATTATTCATCTTATTGGTGTAAAATGAATCAATAAAACTATTGGGATTTTTATACAGAGATGAATGTGGGATAGATTACTTTTAGTTAACACTTATTCATAGTTTTAAAAACTCATTGATCATATAAAATTAACTGACACGAACAAAAAATGGGTCTCAAAATCACAACAATTTAAAAAAAAAATACATTCAGCCAACTTGAAATGATTTAATATGATAAAATCTGTGCATAAGGAAACAAAGACATTTAATCCGTTTACTTTCCAACTAACTACTAATCTTTTTAATTTAAAAAAAAAAAAACATAAAATATTTGTTAGATTTCAAGTTTCAAAACTGATTTTTCCAAAAAAAAAAACCTTAAAACAAATGGTAATATTATTTTCTAGCATTTATGTCAGATCTTCTAATAAAACATTACCTGATGTGCTGCAGAAAGTCCCTCCACTTCTATCTTTTCTTCTGACTGCGACCCTCCTAAACTCCTCAACCTCACGATCTGCTTTCAGAGTCAAACTGTTCCTCTTCTTCAGGTCAAACATGATTTTAATTCGTCTTATTTCTGAAGTAAAACATTTAAACATGCATTGATCGTGAGTCACAAACTCAATCACCTCTCTAATGCTGATCCACCTGCTCATTAGATCCGCCCCTAATTTAAACGATCAGAATTCCCACAGAAATGTGAAAATTAATCAAATTAATTATATTTATTTGTATAGTTCTATGCAAAACGATAAGACGAAAAATAACTCCTAAAAACATCTTATTAAAGCCAATTAGTAAAAAAGAAATGTGCAACATGTGATTTGTAAAGGAGTTTTTTCTACCCTCTTGTGGATAAAGCTTGTAAGTGCAAGTACAATCAGAAATACAACAGAAAAACAATTTATAACTTTTTGTTAGATTTTTAACATCTAGCTGAATAAAGAAAAAACCCTCACATATTTTAGCTTTTAAACGGTTACAAATGTGATTACAAAATGTGACAAATATTGTAGTTGTGTAAAATCTCATTTGAGGAGGAAGAATTTTTTTTTGGAGAATAACTAAAATGTTATTACAGCTTAATAAAAACTTACAAAATGACTAATATATTAATATATTCAGTAAATATTCCTCTGTAGATGTTGTAAAGGTTGTTAGCACATAAGATTGATGATGATCTAGAATTGGATGCTTTGGAGTACTTAAATAAAATGTATAATAAAATACCAAATCTGGTTATTTAACACTGTTTAGATAAATGCTTTTCCTTTCAAGTATTATTTTAAAAATGATTGTGCAAAAGCATAAATTCCTAATTTAAAATCTAGTACATTTGGGGGTTTGGACTCTAAAGTTTCACAGATTAAAGTTGTAAATAAATGATTATCACCACTCATAGAAAAACTATTCTTTCATTTTCTCATGACAGGAATCAACTTATTGAAATGATTTTTAACCAACAAATTTACTGTAATGATGGCATCTATTTAGCACATGTTTTATGTTTCCAGTTACATGTAAACCTGTCTACATATGGTCAGATCTGGCAGTAAAATCACCCAGATGGTAAAAGTCAATGCCAATGGGTTGTCATCCAAACCAAATACCCTAAAACCAAAAACACAACGCCGACAGAAATGTAGATTTAATAATCAAAGATTTAGAGTTCAGAATAAATAATTTAAAAAGAATCTAAATGATGTGAGAGATTTAGTTTCTATAGATGGATGATTGGATGGCTGGCTGGTTGGTTGATTCATTAGTCAGTCAGAAGGATGGATAGATGATGAATGGATGGATAGATGGATAAGTAGATGGATGGAATAATGGATGGATGGATGGATGGATGGATAGGTGGATTGTTGGTTGGTTGGTTGGTTGGTTGGCTGGTTGGGTGATGGACAGATGATAACTAGATAGATGGACGTTTGGATGATTGATTGGATGAATACATGGTAGGTTGGTTGGTTGGTTGGTTGGTTGGACGAATGGAGGCGTTGGATGGTTGGTTGGTTAGTTGGTTGGTTGGTTGGTTGGTTGGATAAATAGATGAATGGATGGATAGATGGGTGAGTGGGTGGGTGGGTGGGTGAGTGGGTGGGTGAGTGGATGGTTGGTTGGATGGATAAATAGATAGATGGATGGATGGATGGATGGATGGATGGATGGATGGATGGATGGATGGATGGATGGGTGAGTGGATGGTTGGTTGGGTGGTTGGATAGATGGATGGATATATAGATGGATGGATAAATGGTTGGTTGGATGATGGATGTTGGATGGATGGTTGTTTGTGTAGTTGGTCGGATGGATGGATGCAAAGATGGATGGATTGATGGATGGATGGATAGATGGAAGTAATGGATGGATAAATAGATAATGGATGGATAGATGGATAGTTGATGAACATGTTATGATACATACATAACAGATATAACATGTTATAAAACATGTTATATATAACATATTACATGAGGAGTGTTTAGTAAAATCCATGTAATGAGGGTTGTAACAGAAGAGGAATCTGTGTGAAAGAGGGAGGGAATAACCAAGAGGAGGGGGAGTGTGTGTGTGTGTGTGTGTGTGAGTAATAGAGAGGAGAAGGCTGGGCATTGACTGACTGGTCGGTGCAGTGTGTGCAGCAGATCAGACGGTGATCCATCCTCCTGTTTCCTCCGATTGCTTTTTGTCTGTTTTTTTCTGTCGCAGCACAGAGATGTCTGCCAGACAGGGATTTTACCGACAGGAGCTGAATAAGACAGTGTGGGAGGTACCAGAACGGTACCAGAACCTGACGCCGGTGGGATCTGGAGCATACGGATCTGTGTGGTAAGTGTGGAGGGGCGAGGCTGCACACACACACACTAACACACAGTAACACACCCTGGATCAATTGGATCCTGATGCATCAGGCGATGTCAGTCATTTATCTCAGCATGAGACAGCTTGTTTTTGCTCATAGATCTGTGTGAAGGACACTATTCACTTTGTACTTGTTTTCATCTTACAGCTCCAAACAGACCAGACAGCATCAGTACAGGAATTTCCCAAATAGCAACCCCCTCCCATCCACATCCCCACACCCAATTCCCAGCGCACACATTCTCCAAATTTCTCTGCAGATGCATGCTTGTGCAACTGCAACCCTGACACTAACATACCTACATGCCTGCATCATCACTACTATCTCTCACCTCCTCTTTGTTGATTTTCTCCTCCATTGGTCCATGGATTGAAAACTGCATTTCTGTGAGAATTGGTTAACATCACCGTTGCCATGGTGATGCATCATCATGACTATATTTCTATTAGCTAAGCTATTCAAAGCAGACAGAAAAAAAACTCCTAAATTGCGCTGCGCAGTGAGAGTTACGTCAGAAGAGGTAACCAGTCTAGCTCTGACTGCCCTGTAACAATGGCCACCTGGAATGTATCATAATCGTCTTGAAATCTGGTAATGTTTTTTGACCTTATAGAAATGGCAACATCCCCATATCAGCTAAAATCGCATTTTTTCCATATTAAAATTAGGCGAAACCTAACAACTTGACAAGTATGAGTTTATAATGTTTGTATGACAAGTCCTCAGGGCTGTTTATTTATATGACATGAAGCCGCAGGTAGAAAAATCTTTTCAATGAAAAAGTCATTCTTTTTGGTAAACATCATGATTTCTGTCAGCAAGCTTTTTTGTGATTAAAACAAATGTTGCAATAAATCTCAAATCTCCTAAAGTTTTTCTTCCAGCTGCTGGCTTTCTGTAAATACATCTCACTGCTGTGTGTTAATGTCCAATGTTTGGATGAGTTATAACAAAATGATTTAATCTTGTAGCTTTAATATTAGATCCAAAACAGCAATTTGGAAGACATTTAATTGTTTCTTTCAAGACATTTAGTTCCATTATATCTACTAATAAATTTATGTTTATTAAAACACAAAAAAAAACTTAATTAGCATGTATGGTACTTATTTTTAGTTAATTTTGGTCCGCATTTGTATCAGAGGAGAGTTTTCTTTTTTCATTTGTGGGATAAAGTTCAAGTCTAAATTATATGGACTTGCAGTATATTAGAAAAAAAACTAGAAATATTTTAGAATGCTGATTTTAGAATGTATATAAATAACATTGAAACAAATCCTTTTAATCACTATATTGTATTAAAAGTTTCTAGTAAAATATACAACAGTGGAAATATGGGAGCTGAGATGTTAGGATTTCTTCCTGTTTTTGCAATTTTATGCATTAGATGAGCAATTATTGGCTGAATTGTTTTTACTTCTTTTGGTCCTATGACAATCCAGTTACCATAAATGATAAATTAATACGTGACTTCTCTGACTTTCTAAAACTGTTTTTTCATCTCCTGATCGAATACTCTGTATATTTTAGTTGTATTCTAAAAGGTAACTTTTGTCATTGTTCATTGTAGCTAATCACACAATCAACGTAGCAACACATCGGACTCTTTGTTGCAGCAGTTTCTTTTTTGTGATGCTTTTTTCCTGCTGTTTAGCTTTACAATAAGAACTTAAGCCTTCATTTTTTTCATAAATTTTATTTTACTTTGTTGGGCAATCTGAGTGTTATTGGTAGAAATAACAAAATGTCTTAACTGTGCAAAATAATGCAAAGAATGATATAAAATTCCTCCACACCCTAGTTCGTGCCCTTCTGCATTGTTCTGGTGAAGTCATTGTCACCGACTTTTCATGGTAAACCATCATGAGCCTGGGGGATGGGAGTTAATGGAAGGACATCTGTACATGTTGTGTTGGCAGTGATGGTAATGATGAGGGGGTTAGAATACTCTCTTCCTCTTAAGATGCACAGTAAAACAACTCTCATCATTTATCTTCAATGAGCAGCTTGTTCTTTGAGCTAACCCCCACTTAGGGCTGCAGCTTCAGGTCAAAGATCTGACAAGTTCAAATAACTCACTCCAGCTAAAGAACGTCTCCCCACATTGACTGGGGAAAAAGGAGAGTCAAGAATCAGGAAAGGAATAACCATGGAATAAATATTTTAAGCTACCATGGGAAATCTGTCATGTTTGAATCAAACATGCATATTTTTTATAAGAAGCGGGAGAAAAAGAAAGGAAAGGCTAAATGCTGATAAATTCTGTGTCCAATTCAGTTTCTTTGTCTTCTTAGCATCAAACCCCAATTCCTCTGACTCTTCATGGTGCTCCAGTTTTTACAGACAAACATTTGGGACAAATGTCAGACTGTTAAAGCAACTTCAATTTCTCACCAGTTTCTTTAACTTCTGTGCAGCGAAACAGAAATCTAACAAGAAATGTCTTATTTTAGAAACATCACCGCTTCATTTCTCTTGTCAGAAGTCCTTTGTCCCTTTGTATGAGTTGATTGGAAATGTGATAACGGAGCAGATACGAATGTAGAGTTCTGGGTTGCATCAGATCATTTAGAAGAAACATTAAGCCTATCGAACACTCTCTACTGCGTCTAAATGTTCATAGACTATTTTTTATCTTGAGATTATTTGAATAATCCACTTTTATGGTTTATTTATCTAACTCTGGAGATTAGTTTTTTCTCCCACTTACTTTTTTCCGAAACCTGAGGAGCATCCAGGGCTAGGATATCAAAGAAGCACTGAGAGAAAAAAAGATTAATCAATGCCCTCTTTAAGCTGCAATAAGAGCCATGTATGGAAGCTGGCAGAGAAAAAGGTGGTGAAACCTGGTTCATGTCAGATGGAGGGGACTAGGCCTGGCAGGGATATGGGGACAAGCAGCAGGTCATTTTAAGACACCAGCCAGGAGGAAATGCTCAGCTGTGCAAGAGTGAAGTTTACTCAAGCATGTAGTTATTATAGGTCACCATGAAAGGGTTTTTATGATGTTTGTAGCCTTTATATAACATGCTGACGAAGCAGACTGGCTGCTGGGAGATGCATACTTGCTGATTAATGTGGAAAATTAAAATTTTTTATATCTTTTAAGAAAAACTGTCTTAGTTTTTATTTTTTACTGTAACTTAAATTCTACATTGTGTGACTCAGTGTTTCACTTCTCTTCTTGTTTCACTGTTTTCTCCAACATTTCTCAATTCCCATCCGTTTATAATTCCTGTTTGTCTGTCCTCCTTCATGATGGCTGCGTTGGTGAAATACCGTAACACTGTCTGACCGTTGGTGAAATACCGTAACACTGTCAGACCTAAGGAGAAATGTAGCCCAAAGAATATCTGTTGTAGAATGTCATCTACCACTCAAAACACTGACGCTTTCACTCCTTGACACATCCTCTCTTCCTGTTTCACCACATCCTCTTTTACTCTCCACTTCTCAGTTTTGCCATATTGTCTTTTCTCCATCTCCTGGTAGTGGATGTAAACTGTTTTAATGCTTTATTTGTTTCTCTGTCTTCCTCCTTCAGTTCTGCTTACGATGTGATGTCGAGGCAGAAGGTTGCTGTGAAGAAACTGTCCAGGCCCTTCCAGTCTCTGATCCACAGTCGCCGCTCATACAGGGAACTCAGGCTGCTTAAGCACATGAAACACGAGAATGTTAGTGCTCCCGATAAAAATACCCAGAGAGAAAAAAAAGACATGCTTCTACTGCGTTATTGATTAACTCTGCTTGTCTCTGTCTCTGTAGGTAATAGGGCTGCTGGACGTCTTCACACCCGCTGCAACACTAGAAAGCTTCAACGAACTGTAAATCTTTTTCACTTCGTGTTAATACAAAATTTACAGATGCCACATTAAAGACAGATAATTAGAGAGGGGGATAGTAATTCTTATCTCATACATATTAAGACAAACCTGGTAATCTTTTGTTAGCCCAGGAAAGTGGAATGCTCAGTGAAAAGCTTGAAAAATACATTTAAACATTAACACAGTTTCACTTCTGTTTTTGACATCGCTGTATCGGTCCGTCAGGCAAGAAAGAGCCTAGCAAAAAAGCAAAGCTTTCAATTTACCAGTCGATCTATGTTTCTACCCTCATCAATGGTCACCAGCTGTGGGTGGTGACCAAAAGAACAAGGTCATGGATACAACTAGCCAAAATGAGCTTCTGCAGGGTGACTGGGTTCTCACTCCGAGATAAAGTGAGGAGCTCTGTCATCCGGGAGGAACTCAGAGTACAGCCGCTGCTCCTTCAGGTCAAGAGAAGCCAGTTGGGATTATTTGGGCATCTGGTTAGGATGCCTCCTGAACACTTCCTGGTGAGGTGTTTCAGGCACGTCCCACAGGAGGAGACCAAGAGGAAGACCTTGGACATGCTGGAGAGACTATGTTTCACAGCTGGACATTGAACACCTTGGGATCCTTCCGGGTGAGCTGGACAATGCAGCCTGGGTGAGAGATGTGTGAGCTTCCCTTATGAGGCTGTTGCCCCCACGACCCAGCCTTGAATAAGCGGAAGATGATGAAACAGAACACCGTGAATCCCTTCCGTGCTCTTGCTCCCCATTTAGTCTAACCTTCTGGGCGCACCTGCACAGCATAGTGTGAATCTCTCAAGAGGCTGTAAATACATTAAAAAGCGCATGCAAAAACATTTCATACTTTCTTAAAGTGTGGGTGTGGCGGAAAACAAATCCATGTACAAGAACAACCATTCAAACATGATATAGACCTCCAAGAAGTTGATTTTGCATAATAAATCTCTAAAAAGGTGACATATTGAGGTGAGATGGAATGTTTAAGCGTTTCAATGACATCATTGTTCTTTGTTTTTTTTTGTGGATGCTCAGCTTGCGCTCTGTAACATACTCTTTTCTGTTTTACAGCTACCTGGTGACTAACCTGATGGGTGCAGATCTCAATAATATCGTCAAGTTCCAGAGGTTGTCAGATGAACATGTGCAGTTCTTAATTTATCAGCTGCTCCGCGGCCTGAAGGTGATTCACTCTACACTCTACTAAGTGCACGGATAGAAAATACATTCAAATTTTTATGTGTAAATAATATAGATAAGTCAAATCCGCCTTGCAACCAAAGATTTTCTCACGACCACTTACACCAATCAGTTTTATAGAGTGCTGAATGGAGCCCATCAGCCATGTTTGTCTTCAAATTTAGGAAGCCTTCTCTATGGTGCACAGATTGCATCCAGTGAATGCAAACACTCTATCAGTCCAGCTGCTTGCAGTGACTGGTTGTCCAGCCTTTCAGTTACTATGGTGCAGACAAAAGCAGTCTCCTTTTAGGCTGGATCTTATGTGTTGAACTGCTCTCTTGACCTCTGCCTCCTTTATGTCCTTTCCTCTATGCTCCGCCACCCCCTGTCCTCCTGCTCCACCCCGTTCTGCTCAACAGTACATCCATTCAGCAGGACTGATCCACAGAGTGAGTGGCTTCTATTTGGGCTTCTTTTGATTTTAAGTAGCATGTTGCTTTGTCTTATTTAGTTTGGTTCAAATGAACACGATCTATCACCTTAAGAAAAAGAAACAACATATTAGTTAGAAAAGTGTTAACATTTTTGTTGTTTTCCTTCATTTGCATATTTGTCATCATTGAATGAATATTTCTCACGTCATGGATTCCAGGACCTTAAGCCAAGTAATGTTGCAGTGAATGAAGACTGTGAGTTAAGGGTAAGACTGTCCATGACAACTGATATGAGAGCACGTCATTTTCATCCTAAAAGCAATCTGTTTGAAAGGATTGTAAAAGCATTTATTCCCCAACAGATTCTTGACTTTGGATTAGCGAGACAGACGGACGACGAGATGACGGGATATGTAGCAACTCGTTGGTACCGAGCCCCAGAAATCATGCTGAACTGGATGCACTATAATCAAAATGGTAAAATAGAATCCAAATTGAAAATATTTCAAAGCAAACTTTTTAAAAATGAACTGATTAAACATTTACTGTTTCTCTTCCAGTCGATATTTGGTCAGTAGGCTGTATCATGGGGGAGTTGCTGAAAGGAAAAGTTCTTTTTCCTGGCACAGATTGTATCCTTTGCTGTGATGGGCAGAGTCATTTGCTGTTCTTTTTCTATAAAAGAAACTTTTATGTAACTTTGTTAAGTGCTTTGCAAGAACAAGATCCTTTTAGATGTTCATTTTGGTCCAAGACCTTGTGGATAAATTGTGGAAAGGGTAGAATATTTGAAGTGTCGTATTTAATGTTGAAATGTTAACTTGATGTGAAAAAAATCTGTTGAGTCACCAGCTAATGTTTGGGAGTCTATCATTTAATGACTTATGATGGCCTTTAATTCCTGTTGCACTAAGATATTGATCAGTTGAAGAGAATTATGGAGGTGGTTGGGACTCCAACGCCAGACCTGTTGCAGAAAATCTGTTCTGAACACGTAAGAAACAATAATTAGATATGAAAATGAATGACTCATTGAAATCCTGTAGTGCTTCTACCAGCACTAAAAGCAAGCTGTTCTGACTCATCTCACTGATGCATCTGTTAATTGAGATCGATACAGTTTATCATCATGGGACCTTCATACACAAGCTGAATTCTGGTTTGTATTTGCAGGCACAGAAGTATATTCAGTCTCTGCCCTTTATGCCTCCACAAGACCTGGAAAAGATATTCAGAGGAGCAAATCCACTAGGTAGATTAATCATAATTCACTCATCACCTTATTTGACGCGCACAGAAAAAAATCCATACACGTTTCACTTTCCAAATTTGGCTCCTACTGAGAGGTCAAATCTAAACTTTCTCATCATAATTGCTTATGTCTCCATAGCTGTTGATCTACTGAAGCGCATGCTGGTTCTGGACTGTGATGGTAGGATCTCAGCCAGTGAGGCTCTATCCCACCCATATTTTTCACAGTACCATGATCCAGATGATGAGCCAGAAGCCCCACCTTATGACCAAACACTAGAGAGTAAAGATCGAACCCTAGAAGAATGGAAAGGTGACTTTACAATGAAAATGTTCTTACACAGCAAAAAAAAAAAAAAAATTCTTGTCTTCTCAACAAAACAAAAATCTCTCTTTTTTTTTTTTCAATGTGTGTCCTTAGAATTGGTTTTCGAAGAGGTGAACAGCTCTAAAACTCCAAGCAACAAAACTGATAGTCTTCAGGTGGAGCAGTGAACATCTCAGCTCTGCAGTTCTCTCCCTGGAAGAAAGTCATTATTCTCACTGAATGAGAAAAGAGGAGCGGAGAAGCAAAAAAGGGGATGATTCCACAAGGGATCAGATTTTCAAATGAAAATACAGGGATCATTTAAGAAGTCAATTTAAGGACCTTCTTTGTGCAGAAAGTTGCTGCTTATTATGTTTACTCCCAGTATGGATAAAATGAAGAACTACTCAACTTCAGGGATGGTGGAGGATTAGTGGATTCATGTGGAGGAGAAACTTTATGTATTGAACTATGTTTACAGACTGTCTAAAAAAGGTATTGAAGAAGAAAAAAAAAAGATGCACACTAGTATTTCCAAAGCAAAGACAAGGGCGCTGTTTCATCTCTTATCAATGCCATGAACAGTCAGTATTTTTTACTTTTAAAATATTTAAAGGCTTAAAGTAACACCATTTAAATCCACAAAACAATCTAGAATTTAGCCAACGTACTAATGATGCATGATTATGTTGTTAAGACGTAATATTCTTCTATATTCACTGAGATGTTGCATCATTGGTATTAAACTAGAGTGATTGTGAACTAGGGAGGCTTTACTAAATAATCTGACCAACTTAAAATGGGATTGTTCTAATTTGTTCATTTTTTTCCAACTTTTTTTGATAAACGACAGGCTACCTGCTTTGCTCTTCCTCTCGTTTTTGAATAGTAAACACCAACTGTGCTATTAATTATTAAGGTGAGTAATCTCTGCTGGACCTGGACCAGAGCAACTGTGCCTCAGGTCCATGTTTACAGTGTAATATCCCTTCTCATATACAGTTTCTGCTTATGATTAATAAGAACCTGTTGGTTTTGGCAGCACTCCTGTAAGTTTCCATGCTTTGCTGCCATGGTTTCCATAGCATGCATATGTGTTTACAATGTTTAAGATCACAGAAAAGGCATTCATTTTCCAGACACGGTTCCCTAAGGGTATGCAAACAATGCTGGACATCAATGTTGTATACAACTTGAATCTCCATCCAAGCAAGTACTGAGCTGACATCACAGTCGGGTGAATCATATGAGGCAGTGCTGTTTAGTTGCTCATAGCAACTGGGTAGCTCATTGGACAGCGCTCCAATTTCTCAGGCTTGTTTTTTGTCTTTATTCTGTTCCGTTGTCTTACGCTTATCCATGGTCGGATTGCGGGGGTAACATCCTCAGACGGGAAGCCAAGGGTTCTCGCACCCAGGCTACATCCTTCAGCTCACCCCGGAGGATCCTGAGGTCCTCCCCCGGTACATAGTCTAGGGGTCCAGGGCCTGCCCTTGGATCTACTTCCGGTGACTGAAATGCCTCCCCGGTGAGACGTTTGGGAGACCAGATGCCCGAACCAGCAACGGAGCAATGGCCCTAGTCCAAGCTCCTCCTGGATGGCAGAGCTCCTTACTCTATCTCTGAGTGAGAGTCCAGCCACCCAGTGGATGAAGCTCATTTCATGATCTCGGTCATCAGATAGGTGAGGGTAGGAACATAAATCGAACGATAAATCGAGAGCTTTGCTTTTTGGCTCAGCTCTTTCTTTACCATGATGGACCGATTCAGGGTCTTGATTATTGCAGATGAGGTACCGATCCGTCTGTCGATCTCCCACTTCATTCTTTCCCCAGTGTGAACAAGACCCCGAGATACTTAAACTCTGCCACTTGGGGTAGGAACCTGTCCCTGACCTGCAGGGGTAGTCTGCCCTTTATTCCAGCGAGGACCATGGTCTCGGATTTAGAGGCGCTGATTGTCTTTATTTTGCTCAACCATAAAAAGGAAATCAACCATGATAAACACTGTTATCAATGCACAAACTCTGGGCTTTACCCTGTTACTCCATTACCACGTAAAACTGTTAGACAGGTGACACCGTTAGAAGAAACAGATTTGAAGATGACGTGTAATCTTCCTCACCGATGTTACAAAACATTTTGTAAAAAAGTCAGGTTTAAATTCCAAAAACATTTCACAGAGGTAAAAATAATCTGGTTGTGTTTTAACACAGATTACAGACTATGTTTCTTCTATTTCACAAGTTTCTTCAGGAATGATCCTGTATTAAAGCTTACATCATAAAATCTACCTAAAAGTTGCATCAAATGCCTACTTTGCTGACCCAAACGTCATTAAAGATATATTTTGACTAACGACCTTCTAATATCTAGTAGAAATGCACATTCCCCCTTAAGTTTGCTGAGAAAAAGTGAGATTTTTGTGTACTTTTGTAATTCTCTTTGTACTACAAAGACCAAAACAGTAGAAAGTTGTTTAGATGTCATAGAGAACTAACTAACTAGTTGGAATAAAAATGATTACTAAAATAACTACTTATTTTATTTAACCTTTGGGAATCATTTCAGGCAGTGCAGCAGTTTTTGATTGGCGGAATTGATGTAGCTTTTTTTGTGCAAGTTTTCCATGAGCACAGATGCTAACTTAAGTGAAAAAGAGTACTTTAAAACTCTGAATGTTTAAATAATGTGCTTCTATAGATGTTGTACATGTGGTGGGTTCAAATAGCAAATGAAAATGAATGTAAATGTAAACTGTATGTAAGTTAGTGGTCATGTCTGTGGTAAGATCTGAATACCTGTTGGCATGAAGTTCTGCTCTGAATTTCAGCTTTCTGATTTTTTGAATGTCCCAGTTGACTGGTAACTTTGTTTTGATGCTGAATAAATTCCATAATTTTCATTTACCGTTGTATTTTGTATTGTATGTTGTCTGTAAAAGGCTATGGTGTAACTTAAAAATATTCTAGTATCACTTTGGATTACACACAGTGCAATTACAACCAATAAAACAGTTAACAAATAAATCTAAAAAAAAAAAAAAAAAAAAAGCTAATTTATTTTAATAGTTACTGGATTAACTAAACAATGAAAATAAATGCAAGTTTAGTTTCTTCTTCTTTCAGCATTTCCCTTCAGTACTCACCACAGCAAGTCAGTTTATTTCATCTAACCCTATCTGCTGCATCTTTTTTGGTCATGCGAACTATCTTCATGTCTTCCTTCACTGCATCCATGAACCTCCTCTTTTGGCCTTCCTCTAGGCCTCTTTCCCAGTGGTTCCAAACCCTGCATCCTTGTTCTGATGCACTTTCTCTCCTCTGCACATGTCCAAATCATCTCAGTTTAGTTTAATTGGTTCAACTGATTTTGGCATTACTTTGCACCATTAATTTAAGAAACTACTAAAACTACTCAATCATCTCAGTGACTTTTAGTCTGTAGAAATTAATACAGCCTTGAAATAATGAAAAAAAAGTTTGAAGGAGAGTTTTATGGTTGGAGCTTATGGATTTTTTACGTAAAATCTACAACTCTAGTTCTGAACAAGTCTTTAAGTCTGCAGAGTATCTATCATTTTAAAACCTCATTTCAACAAATGCATCTTGATCATTTCATCATGATGCGTTTTAAAACTCTTCAAACATCTGAATGCAAATTTGAACTATTTTTGTATTGTTTTTTTTTTTCTGCTCTAAATACAAAATGGATATTGAGGTCCATACAATCCAGGATGTGTTATCCATTTATGATGCTGCATGTAATAAGAGGATAAGAAAATGTAATTACTATTTTTTTCTTTTTAGTGTACTATATTCATCCCTCAAACAGAAGGATTTCTGTGCTGCATTGCACCACAGCATGCAGCCATTACAGCGCCAATGGTGGGAGAAATGAGGGATTAGATGTCTTCCCCAAGGACACTTATGCACAGGCCCAGCGGGAATCGAACCGGCATCTCTCGATCTAAGGGCAAAGATTCTACTACTCCTCCCTTTTATTTGGAAAAAAAAAGAGAAAGAATAAGTATTAGGTTAGATATTTATCTAAAATAAGCATCTAATAATGCTTACTGACATCAAGCCTAAAGCAACTAATTACTAATACTTTGTACTTTTTTAACATCATCATCTTGACATTTAACATGGTCAGATAACCCAATTGATCTGTCATGATCTTTCTTTAAGGCTTCCACAAAGCAGGTGGTGGGAGTGGGGCCTTACATGGACAGATGTTCTGCAGCTCCCCCCCCCTCATAGTAGCGGACACACCCATGGAAACCAGGAGACATGACTAACAATGTGTAATGAGTGTGTGTGTGTGTGTGTGTGTGTGTGTGTGTGTGTGTGTTTGCTAGGAGGCAGAAACAGTCAGCTGGTCTATGTGGAGGAATTTAGCTGCTACTGAACACACACAGTTTCAGTTTCTCTCATGAGAGTTCAGATCCGACCTGCAACCTGACCTCTACCTTTGCTGGACAGTGGGGTATGGACTTTGCTGTGCGGTCCAGGACTGGATTTTACAGGCAGGAAATAAACAGAACCATTTGGGAAGTACCTGAAAGGTATCGAGATCTGAAGCAGGTTGGAACAGGAGCTTATGGCACTGTGTGGTAAGTTGATAATTAAAAAAATGTAAAACTTTACACATTAAAGTGATGGTTGTAGAATTGGGACAATCTAAGCATGTGTGAAGTTCTCATTAATATTTTCTTTCATTCCTTTTTTTTTTCCAGAACAATTATAAAAAGTTCACTTGAAATTCAAAAACTATACAACTATTATTGCTTTTAAAAAATCCCATTCAGAAGTACAACAGTCACTAAACTTAAATAAATTGTGTATCACTTTTAATTCAGAACTTTAACAGGTTTTTTTTTTCCATCTCTGATTTTCTATTTCTAAATCAGTCCCTACTTTCTTCACAGCTGGCTCTGTAAGGTCCATTGTTAGTGTTTGTGTGGATAGTCAACAAAGAAAACTACCCCCAATCTTATTGTTGGAGAGGCCTGGGGGAGTCAAAGACCCCCAAGTTAAGGCCACAGAATAAACTAAGACTTTGTTTCCCACTGCAGACTGGCCCAAAACTTTGAAAATTTGCATTTTGTCAGCCTCTTTTTGACTGTTTTTAAAGGGTTGCATTTGATTTGATCACAATGCAGTAATCTTTGTTTTTCAGCTCAGGATGGGACCGCCGCACGGGAACACAAGTGGCCATCAAGAAGCTCCACCGACCCTTTCAGTCCAAACTTTTTGCCAAAAGAGCCTACCGAGAACTGCGACTACTCAAGCACATGAAGCATGAAAATGTGCGTTTTTCCCACACATATCTACATATGTACATGTATATATGCATTTGTTATTGTCACATTATTTGTTCTGATGTCTCTTCTTCAGGTGATTGGGTTGTTAGACGTTTTCACTGCTGAGATCTCATTGGATCGGTTTCGGGACTTGTAAGGACTTCAACTGTCTCCTATTTCCAAATGCGTGTTGTATCTGGGTTTTGTATCTATTTTTATCATCTCTGTAGTTACCTGGTGATGCCCTACATGGGTACAGACCTGGGTAAGCTGATGAAGATAGAGAGGCTGTCAGAGGACAGAGTGCAGTTTCTTGTTTATCAGATGCTGAGAGGCCTCAAGGTGACAAAGCAAAATGTTTCCTTGCTGAAAAATTCTGATCATAAAAGTTTCCCAGCTTAACTTATTCAAGTTGGTTCTGAACTGTCACATTTTCTTTCCTCTGCAGTATATCCACTCGGCAGGGATCATTCACAGGGTGAGTGAACTTTGACCTCTTAGACTATATGAGGTTTTAGGGTGAAGCTTTTCTTTTTCACTCTCTCTTCTATTCATCTCTCCCCTCACACAGGCAGCTTTACACTTTTGAATCTGGACTTTTGTCTCAAATCGAGGTGATTCAGTGTGTTTTTATGCTTCTTTTATTGTCTTCTCACAGGATCTGAAACCTGGAAATTTGGCCATTAATCCAGACTGTGAGTTGAAGGTAGTTCAGCTCAAACAAATACCTCTTTATACAAACTTTCCTTATATTTTCACATTCAAATATTACATATATGCCACTTATTCTGCTTTAGATTCTGGACTTTGGTTTGGCAAGGCAGGCGGACACCGAAATGACGGGTTACGTCGTGACTCGATGGTACAGAGCACCAGAAGTTATCCTCAACTGGATGCACTACTCCCAAACTGGTACATTTCATTTTTTGTCAGAATGAGGTTTACACAACTAAAAAACATGTAAACTGTAAACCATGAAAGGATCTTTCTCTGTTTTCTGTTGCAGTGGATATTTGGTCGGCAGGTTGCATCATGGCAGAAATGCTGCTTGGAAAGCCGTTGTTCAAAGGAAACGATCGTATCCTTTCATCAGTTCTCTATGCCCTTGATCAAAGGTGTCAAACTCAAGTCATGGAGAGCTGGTATCCTGAAGGGGTTCCATGTATTCTCACATCTACACACCTGTTACGGGTTATTAAGTCGATGTGGAAAATTTTATTGACTGTCGATCGCACTTTATGTGCATCATATGGAACCAGATGGAAAACTGAGGACATTGGCCCTGCAGGACTGGATCTTGACAGCTCTGCCCTAGATTTTGTCCTAAAGAACTTCTTGAGCTCATGTGAACTTTTTAGAGCATGGTAGGAATATTAAATATTTGAGCAACGTATGATGTATACAGTTATTTAACCCACAAGACACAATCTCTAAATTTAGAAGAAAAAATCACAATCCCATCCTAAAATTTTAATAGTTCCATTTCAATTCAATTATATTTGTACAGCCCAATATTCCAAAACAATTTTCTCCGTAGGCATCACCATATAGATTGAAAAAAACACACAAAACAAAGAAATGTAGATACACAGTTAAAAGCTAACTGAACAAAAGCTAGCTAAACTATTTTGGTACATTCCTGCCTTTAGACCCACTATCCCATTGAGAAAAAACTCCAAAAAAAATCCAGCAGTGGGGGGAAAAAAGCCCAAAACCTCATGGGGATCCACATGAAGAAGAGATCCCTCCCTTCAGATGAGATGGTTGATCAGCACAGAGGTCTTTATTTGCCTCTATGTCGCATATGCTGGAAAGATTTGCTGCTTTGTTTTATTGATGCAATATAAATCTTAACCATTCAACTATCAGACTTGGACCAGCTCAGAGAAATTATGAAAATTACAGGAACACCAACTCCTGACTTTGTTACTAAACTACAGAGTCAAGATGTAAGTTTTTTAAAAAAGTTTGATCAATGACAATCTCATAACAGGTTGTTGCTGTTAATGGTACAAAATTATAAGTTGAAAAGTAACTAAACCATCTTCTAACAGGCCAAAAACTACATCAGAAGCTTGACGAGGGTGCCAAAAAAAGATTTGCATTCCATTTTTTCCAAAGCCAGTTCAAATGGTAAAGACCCATTTTAGTTTGTCAAGTTGCATTTAGTTTTTTTTTTTTTTTTTTAGAACTATACTGACTCAGTTACACTTCTTGTCCCTGCAGCAGTGTGTGTCTTGGACAAAATGCTTCTTCTGGACCCAGAGTGCAGAGTGAGTGCCACAGAAGCTCTAGAACTCCCCTTTTTCTGTGACTTCAGAGATACAGATGAAGAAACGGAAGCCTTGCCCTATGATCAAACTATGGACAACACTGATCTCCAACTGGATCAATGGAAACGTAAGAAATTAGAATGACCAATATTTTTTAATTTGGCTCCTAAAAACTCTTCTCTCATTTTCTTTTCACAGGTCACACTTTCACAGAGATTTTGACCTTCAGACCTCCCAGAGACACAAAAGAAACATCACTTTAAAAGCATATGAACACTTTTATACAACTAAACCTCAGCAACTAACACCGTATTGTTTTCTATTTGAAAGAAATCATTAACATAATTAGCTTCATATCTTTAGAAATAAAATAATTTTTAATCATGTGTAAAAAAAAGTTATTTTTTTTAAATGCATGCATTAGTCTGAGCGAATGATTGGAGAAAATAATTAGATTAATGATGGACAAAATGCTGATATACATTGTCATTTATAGTAAATACAAATTACCACAAATTAATTTGCTTTTTTTGGACTTGTTAATTTTGTCAATCTTAGTTTTAAAAAAAAATCAATGGATGAGCTACTGTTTCAGACCAAATTAACCATGTTTAAATTATTTAGCCACAATTACTTGTTGAAAGTGTTTTGTAACTTTAAATATTTAAAAGACCAAATCAAGGGCGGATCCGGCCCCCGTCTCCCTCCCTGTTTTTGGTCCACAAAAAAATGTTCTTACAACTTTAATTATTATAAACTTTGGGCAAAATATGCACCCTAGCCCCTCTATACTGGTGAGCACCATAGGGGCTCGTTTTGTCAATGACCTCACGCACCCCCGCCCCCTTTTTTTTTTTTTTTGAAAATCCTGGATTCGCCCCTGTAAATTCTTTTCTTCAAGGCAAGAAAAACACTGCACTGCAGCCTATTTACTTTGTGTTAATGACAGAACACTTTTATAAAACCTTACACTTAGAAAAGAAAGCTATTCTCAACATGAGGACGGAGTAAAACCCACACAGAACCATGTGCATTCATTTAAATTTTTAAGTTGATTGTCCTTGTTGACAATTTTTTTTTAAACTTTTTTTTTTTAAACTTTCTAGCACCATCTGTTGGTTACAAGTCATCACTACAACATTTATGTCTTTCCTTGGGAATGACTTACTTTGTTACAAAATACTTATTACACATAAAATATTTTAAGTCTAAAATATTCAAGTGGCTAAATTTTATCTTTAATACAATTTTTATCACATTTTTTATGTTTTTAATGTAAGTTCAATGTTATAGCCATAACACTTTATTTGCTTGCGTAATTTAAGCTGGAACAGCTTAATGGTCCTTTTTTTTAAAATAGTGTATTTATTCCACAAATGGGGAAATTTCTGTGCTGCATTACACCGCAGCAGGCAACCCTGATGGCTCCAATGGTGGGAGAAACAGGGAGTTCGGTATCTTTCTCATGAATACTTAGGCATGGGCCCAGTGAGAATCAAACCGACTTCTCTCAGTCCATGGAGGGACATTCTACCAGTGAGCCAACTCCTCCTCCCCTTTCACCACTTCGAATTCCTTACACAGATAGGTAACACAGACAAACAAGTCAAATTAAAAGAGTTCACACAAATTATAAAATACATTTTTATTTGTATTTCAGCAGGAGAAACATTACCAAAATTTGTCAGTGCGTCATTGATTTTCTTTTTCTTTTTACTGAAGCAGCAAATAATATTGTTTATGATAATAATCACATCTTCCTATGATGAAGCAGGGTCTTTGGAATCTGGGATGGATTCTCCTATCGCTGATGCCAAGTTGATCAAAAAGCTCTGGCGACAGGGCCCTTGATTGTTGATGAGATCAAGATTACTGCGAATCTCTATGCCAATAACATAGAAAAACGGCGCTTTTTGCTCCTGCGATGCGCACGCATCCGCTTCGTTTACAAACAACAAATTCCTCTGTAGGATCATTGAAGGGTCATGAGAGTTTGCTCATGACCAACCAGTCTACATGTGCTATGTGGATCAGGACAAGGCATTCGGAAGTACGGAGTGTCGAAGCCTTTGGAACGGGCTCTCTCTCAGAAATAGAGTGAGGAGTTCTGCCATCCAGGAGGAGCTTGGAGGTCGTTCCGATTGAGAGAAGCCAAATGGAGCGGTTCAGGCATATGGTTAGGATACCTCGCGAGCGCCGCCTTATTGGTGAGGTGTTCCAGTTACATTCCATTGGGAGAAGACCCGAAGGCAGATTCAGAACCCGCTGGAAAGACTATGTCTCCCAGCAGGCCGGGAAACTCCTCTGAGTTGGAGAATGCAGCTGGGGTGAGAGAAGCCTGGGTTTCCCATCTGAGGGTGTTAGCCCTGTGACCCAGCCCCAGATAAGCGGAAGACAACAGAATGAAAATTAAAAAAATTTATTCTAAAGGTCTGATAAAAAAAATCTAGTCTTTTTTACTTCTTTAAGTACACAGCACAAAAATATAGACTTTAGACAACAGAGAGGAAGGAAAACGTAGCAGTCTGACTTGATGGAGGGAAACAGAATAAAGTTGAATAATATATCTTTAAATCAATTGGTTTTGAATTTGTAACTAAACTCATGGAGAAGATTCACCCTAATTTAAAGCATCAAACACCATATTTCTGCTGCAAGCTTATGACAGATGAGCGATCCAGTTTGGATTGGAGCAGAAAGTCGAAAACCTCTTTAAGCACTGTGAAGTGAAAAGGACAAAATCAAGAAGTTTTTAGGCATGACCCCCCCTAAAACTATGTATTAACTTAGTGGAGTATCAATCTCTACCTTTTTTTTCTGGAGAGGACATGAACATAACAGCCATGTCAAAGCGTCTCACGTTTGCTAGGTTTCTGAGAGTATCCAATATGATGGTTGGTGGTTCATTCCTACACAAAAGCATATCTCAATAGATCCCATTTAACCATAAACTAGTATTATCAAAAAAAAGAAATTTCAATGAACCCACACTGATTATAATCAAATCAAGACTTAAAAGTACTTACTTTAAATAGAATCTGTGTAGAGTCTTGAGGATCTGATTAAGGATGTTCGATTCAAGGGAATTGTTAAAAATCTTGATGTATGATTCAGGCTCAATTTGCTGGAAACAAAGGATTATTTAACCTAGATATTGAGATCATTTCATATTTTTTTTAAAACTATCTTAAGGTCGTTTTTGTTTTGTTTTTTTTAACTGAGAATACTTTCTGTCTTACCTTCAAATATTTATAAATCGCTTCAGGCTGGTTTGCAATCTTTCGGAGGTCAGACTCCAGCTGGAAGCTGTTGAGTGGTGGAGGAGGAATCTTTGTTTCTTCCAATGGAAGTGTGGTTGATACTTCTGAGGAATGAATGGTTTTCTTTGGCAAACTTACTCTGGATTGTCTGCAAGCAAAAACAATGTAGTTAACACCTATAATAACATGACAAACCAACAGTTAAAAAAAATATAGCAGTGGTGTATTACAAGTCAGATTTATGTGAGGAATCATCTCCGAGTTCCTCGATTTTTATCATCTTGGCCCTGGGTGAGGTGGACAGAGAGGATCCACCTTCAGACTCCTCCACCACCTCCTGAACAAATAATTTAGACCCAATAAACTCCTCTTCAGGCACCGTCACCTTGCCACTTATCTCCTCGACATCAATCCTCCTCAGAGGTTTCTGCAGAGCATGAATGAAACAAACAAACAAAAAAAGGTCACACAAAACTCTTTATTTAAGTTTATCACTTTAACATTTAAAAACATCTGAATCTGGTTAGCATGATAGGCTTGATAAGAGCTTGTCAGTTACGGTTAGGACAACTGAAGGCAATCAGACAACTATAGAGGTCAGCTTGACCCTCCACTGCCATTGTAAACAAGTTACCTGTCTAAAACCACAGTTCGTTACAGGTTTGATGGGGTTAGTTTGGGGAAACTCAGGTGAGTATAAATAGAACCAGTTCTCAGGCCATTTTATCAGATTGAAAATGATTTCTGGATGGAAGTCGAAACGTCTCGATCATCAAATACACTATCCAGAAGACAACTTTGAAACCTTTGCTACAAAAGCTCGATAAGAGATTATTATAACTCACAGTTGAACGTAGATGTTGTGGTTTGTCAATCGGCTGAACAGTTCTCCTCTGAGAGGGATCTGTTTGGAGACCACTGGCAGTCATGTCCTAACCCCAGTAAGATCCCATAAAAGTTGGGAGAAAAAGTTACTACCGCAGCCATCAGAGAGGTAATTACATTGTGTAGATTTTTGCAGTAACAGATTAACTGATAGACTTTTACTTACAACCTGGAGTTTTTGGAGTTCACTCAGAGCCTGTTTGTTACCCGGTTCTAATTTTAGCAGCTGCAGAAAGTCTGATGTGAACCATAAAAGTAAAGATTAAAACAGAAGTCAAACTCAACATGTTAAAGTTTTTTTTCACCCTGCTTTCAGGCACCTTGTTTGGCCTCTTCCACTTTCCCCAAAGCCACTCTAGCTGTCCCTCTGCGGGCAAAAGCCTTGGAGTACGTGTTGTCCAGAAAAATGGCTTTAGAGCAATCCTCTTCTGCCTCTTTATATCTGCAGCAAGAGGAAAAAAGTGATGTGAAATTGCTTTTAAAAATCAAAACAGTTTGGTGTTTTTATTCACTGTAACAGTCCTTACTTTTCTAGTTTGAGGAAAGCCATGGCTCTGTTTGCAGGTAGAAGGACGTTCATGCCGTCTGCCTCCATACCTTTAGTGTAACACTCCACAGCTGCTTCATACTTTCCTTCTTTGAAGTATGCATTACCCTGAAAACACACCACAATGAATTAGAGAAGAAAATAATGCTTTTTAGTGCTTTATCCGTTCCGTTGTCTTGCGCTTATCCGGGGCCAACAGCCTCAGTTGGTAAGCCCAGGCTTCTCTCAGCCCGGCTGCATCCTGCAGCTCACCCAGAAGAATCCCGAGGTGTTCCCTGGCCAGCTGCGAGACATGGTCTCTCCAGCAGGTCCGGGGTCCGCCTCTGAGTTTCCTCCCTGTGGGACATCACCAGGTAGGCATGATACGGGAGGCATCCTAACCAGATGCTTCTCCTGACCTACAGTAGATGAGCAACGCGTGTGTAATAATTTCTTAATCAAAAACCATTAATTTAATTTAGCTATATCCATTGTTTCCTCTTACTCTGTCTTTATGTAGCACTGCTTCTTGTTTCCTCTGCTGTTCCTCCTGCTCAGGACTGACAACAGGAATCTTCTTTGTGTCTTCATTTGGAACACTAGGATCCTGATTTCCAAGAATCTGCACCATCCAGAAAGCAAGCAGCATGTTAACAAAGTGGTGATCATAAAGAAAGCCTCGAATTAAAATGTACACCAACCTCTTTGATTTTCTTCACTTCGTTTTGTGCTTCCACATTCTCAGGATCAAGTTGGAGAACCATCTTGTAATCTATTAAAAAATAGTTATACAGTCTGAGCGCTGAAGGTTGACTCACTCTTTAAATTTTTGACTACCTTCTAATGCAGATTCATTGTTCCCCTGCATTAAGCGAGCCGCTCCTCTTCGCGCATAAGCTTTAAAGTAGTTACTGTCAAGTGCAATGGCAAGATTGCAGTCTGACTCTGCAACAGCGTACCTAGAAGAACACGTTTAAAGACTGAAAAGGGGACAAACATATCACTGAACGACAAGCTAGAAGAACTTACTTTTTAAGTCTAAAAAAGGAGGTAGCTCTATTTGTGGGAAGCACGGGATTATAAGGATCAGCTTCCATTCCTTTGGTGTAACACTCAATAGCATCATCATATTTCCCATCTTTAAAAAAAGCATTACCCTACACATAAAGAAAACACAAATTAACAGAATATATTTTCACATACTTTCTTCCTTTTTTTTTACCTTTTCTTTTTCAGCCTGAGCTTTTTCTTGATCAACAGCAGCATCTTCTGAATCTGATTCATTAGATTCAGCATGACTTTCCTCTTTCTCCATTTCCTCCAGAACTTTATCCTGTCATCAGATAGAAAACCTATGTTTATAGATCTAAAGCTCATCAAAAAGATTTAATAAGACTTTACACACCACATCAAACTTGTCCCATGATTGATAATCATATCCTTTAATTCTTGAAGTTTGTTTGGCCTCTTCTTTAAAACCATCACCACTGTCCAGAACCTTCTTTCTTTTCTCCCTCCTTTTAGTTTTAAAGTCTTTGTTTCTCACAGGTGGAAGTTTTTTCTACAGCAAAAAAGAAAGCAAGAAACAGACTTATAACAGTCCAATTTGATTTTCTCTTCAAAGGAAAGGATACCTGATGTTCTTGATGAGCTCCGATCTTCAGTTCTTCATCTTTTTTCTTTATGTCTGACTCCCAGTTTTCCAAATCTTTCACAAAGTTGTGCAGATCTTCAGCATTATGCCTCAACTGAAACTGCAGCTCAACGGCTTTGTTTGCTCCTGACATTTTACATCCAGACAAAAACTATTCTGAATAAATTCTTTGTAATTTTAAATTTGATTTTTCCAAATTCAGGTAGTAGATATAAAGAATCACGTTGCAGCTAGCTCACTGTAAACACCGAATCCTAATCATAAAGTAAGAAAATTCAACGTTCGTTGCTTTACTTTAACTTACTCAATTGTTTTCTGTATAAAAAATAAAATCTAGTCGAAGTTTTATAAGGTAAAGGCAGAGAAAAAAGTCATTTGTCTCTGTTTATGTTCGGAGCCATGACACTAAACTCCTAGCAGCCACTTCTTCTTTTTGTTTTTAGAAGCATCAACAATGGCGCATTACTGCCACCTACTGATTATAAATACTCACTCCCAGCAGCTTTTGCAATCCGAAAACTACAACTGTTCAAAGATTGTATATTTGAACAAACCAATCACTCGCTTAACAAACCTCAAAAAGATATTTTTTTTATATTTTCCGCCATCGAATAAGCTAACTCTGAAAATCTATATTTGGTCATTTTTTTGAAAAGATCAAAGGATTCTGGTGAGTTTTACATTTTTAAAAAGTAAAACCTGAGTAAAAGAATTTATTTCTATAAATTTCTACATAAGCAACATTCGAATAGACGATCTTCTTCAATGAGTTTAGAAAAATAAATGTCATTGATTTAAATACATATTTAAAAAAATATGTATTTAAAGATTAAAATAGTATTTGTATGTATATTTTTAATCTTGTCCGTATTAATTTTCCTTTTAAAATAAAAAACCCAATGACCTGTGACGTCACGAATTCTCCTGAACAGCTTTGACCTCTTGTGCTAGCTAGCGGTGGCTAGCTAACCTCTGCTAACATTTCTCACTGTTTACCACAATGGATCAGACTAAACAAGATGAGGATTATGGATATGACCTATTTCCAGAAAGAAACACGGACAAGTACAAGAATAAATCGATCAAAGGAAGCTTATTCACCTTCAACCACAAGTGTCAGGTCATGTTACAGTTCGCAATGGAAACTAGTGAGTGTTAAATCAGCTTTTTAAAGGTTATGTCTTTGTCAGCAAAGGAGATCTGTCACAGTTTTTATTTTTTTAATGCATTTGCATGGTACTGTTAAATTAACTAGGGTTAATATTGAAAGCAATTGTACATAAATGACTATAGTGTGTGTGTGTGTGTGTGTGTGTGTGTGTGTGTGTGTGTGTGTGTGTGTGTGTGTGTGTTTGTTTGTTTCTTTCTGCAGGTCCTTATGCCAAACTACTCCTTAGTGCCATGAAACACTCTGGATGGTAGGTACAAGTTACTATCTTTAAGCACAAGATAAGAAGAAAGAGGTCAGACAGAGAGAGGTCATAGACAGAGAGATCAGAGAAAGAGAGACAGATCAGAGAAATCAGAGAGAGATCAAAGACATAGAAAGAAAGAAATCAGGCAGAAATCATAGACCAAGAGGTCAGAGAGAGATCAAAGACATGAGAAAGAAATCAGAGAGAGATCATAAACAGAGAGAGAGAAATCAGAGATTATAACTAGAGAGAAATCAGAAAGAGATCATACAGAAAGAGAAATCAGAGCGAGATCATAAGCAAATAGAGAAATCCGAAGGAGATTATAGACAGACAGAGAAATTAGAGAGAGATTGTAAACAGAAAGAGAAATCAGAGATCATACAGAGAGCGAAATCAGAGATCATAACTAGAGAGAGAAATCAGAAAGAGATCACAAACAGAGAGAGAAATCAGAGAGAGATCATAAACAGAGAGAGAAATCAGAAAGAGATTATAGCCAGAGAGACAAGTCAGAAAGAGAGCATAGACAGAGAAATCATAGAGTTCTTAGACAGGCAGAGAAAGCAGAGAGAGATCATACGCAGAGAGATAAATCAGAGAGAGATCTTTGACAGAGAAAGAAATCAGAAATATAAATGTATCGTGATATAGATCAGACAGAGAGACAGAATCAAAGTTTTGCCACAGCCCTATTAGATGATCAAGAGACATAAAACTATTGAGAAACACATCAGTTTATATGCCGAGCCAACGTATCGGAATAAACTTTTTTGCTTTATTAAATTTGTTTTTGGTAATGATAGTGCTTGCAGCATATACCACAACAGACATACAACTTCACAATAATAGTTTAAACTGTAAAAAATTCCAATATAAATATATGAACACAAACTGTATCTCCTTGCAGATCGTTTATAAGCACTGTTTTGTAAAAGAATTACTTTTAACAGTTTCACATTCATTCAATCTAAACCATAACTAGACTTACGTGTAAGATTGTTTAAACCTTTACTTGTTTTTATATCCACAGTAAAGTGCTTAAAGAACGTCACTTCTCCTGTGAAGACTGTGATGGGACGGTTAGCGGTGGGTTTGATGCAACGTCCTCTCAGGTAAGGAAGAAGATCATGTGATGTTTTACTGCCTGTGCTGAACTTAATTTTGTTCCCTAGATTGTTTTGTGTCAAAACAACATCCACCAGCAGTCTCATATGAACAGAGTGGTCACTCATGAACTCATACACGCCTTCGACCACTGTCGGGCTCATGTTGACTGGTTTAACAATTTCCGACATCTGGCTTGTTCTGAGGTGATGAACAAATGTGATCTGTCAGTTTACGTACAACTATCAAGAAAACTCCCATTTACAACATTTTTAATGCTTTTTACAGATACGAGCAGCAAACCTGAGTGGAGATTGCTCCTTTAGCAATGAGGTAGCCAGATTTCACTTTGGCCTCAAGCAGCATCATCAGGTACTAAAAGGGGTCGAAAAACAACTCTTAAAGTTAGTTTCAGCTTTGTAGCCGAATGTAAAACATAACTATCTTTCTTTTCTTTTTTTCTGAACAGACGTGTGTTCGTGGCCGCGCATTGCGCTCCATTCTGGCTGTGAGGAAAATCAGCCGAGAGGAGGCAGAGAAAATAGTTGATGAGGTGTTCGACTCATGCTTTAACGACCACGCGCCATTCGGACGGATCCCACACACCAAGAAGGACGCAAAGTTTGCCCACAGAGATTATGCAAATAGAGATCGATATTATGCAAACCTTTAGCATTTGTCACATCACTTAAGCTTCTTATGGTGCTCTCACGGGCGGGGAAATGGAAACAACTTTGGCACTAAACTTTGCCTCCATCAGGATCACAGCTTCAAGAATGACTCTTTAAAACAAACTCATCAGAAAAAATGTCTTTGGACAAGAACCACACTTTTATCTTCAATCATTGGACAGGTGCATGAAATGTAATTTTTAAGGACTGATTTTCTCATATAATAAGGGATTTTTTGCCATTTGTTTCTTTGGCGATTGATGAGTGCTTTGGAAACCTATAAGTTCCTTTTTGTTCACTATTTTTGCTGTGAAATTTATAGTATGTATTTCTTCTTTTTTGTCATAAAATCATTTAATGTAAATAGTTAATTGCATTAAAAAGTATTTGAATTAAAAATCAGTTTGGCAAGTGTTTAATTTTTAAATAAAATTCCGTTCCGTTGTCTTCCGCTTCTCCGTGCGCCGGGGCAAGGCTTCTTTCACCCTGCCTGCATCCTCCAGCTCACCCATGACGATCCGGCTTTCCACGGTTAGCCATGAGACATAGTCTCTCCAGCGAGGAGGAGAACTGGGGCTCTGCCACTGGTTCTCCTCCTTGTGGCACATGTCCAAAACCCCTCACCAGCGAGGCGTTCTGGACGCATCCTGACGAGATGCCCAAACTACTCCATCTGGCTTCTCTGGACTTGAAGGCGCAACAGCTCTATTTCGAGCTCCTCCCAGATGACAAGATGACAGAGTCCCTCACTCTATCTCTATGTGAGAGACCATTACTATGGTCACCCCCGGTTGGTGACCATAGTAATCTAAAATTTTCACTGCCATCTGTCATTCAGTGTTCAAGTTTTTTGAACAAGTTAGAAAGTTTATTCTGTAGAAAGGATTCCTTAAACAAACTTTTAGAATAAAAAAATCGTAAGAAAAAGTTCTTCAAAAAGACAAGTCAACCTTGTTCACATATGTGCAGTTCTTACAAAATGTCAACGCTGACACATTTGTAAGGCATTAGCGTTTAGAAAATCTTGTATTCTTCTGAAGAGATTAATGAGGAAACAAGTTATAAGTATTATCCTCCAAAATCCATATTTTCCCTCTTTAGTCCTCTTTCCTAATCGTGTATCTCAAAGACAGCAGCTTCTGCATTATGATCAGTGATTGAGCTCTTCTGTGTGACCCATTTGGAAAATCCCATAAAACCCAAAGCATTGGAAAACATAGTGTGTCTGGAAAGGATAAGTAGTGACGATTAGGCTAATTTTGGAAGATTGCTGAGTCCTGCTTTGAAGCTTTAAGATTAATGAAACACAAACAGAAGAAAAGACAAAAGAAAAATAATATTTAAATGTAAACATTCATATGATTAAATGAAGAAATGATGCAAAACAAAGGCATTAGTTTTAAAATTGAATAAATACGAATGCAGATCATAGAAGAAAACAATCCAAATATGTCTGATTCATTTAGACGTGCATGTGTAGGATCATTTCTTTCTTTTGGAGACTCACCTTGAGCTTTTATACACATGAGCACATTAAGACAAAATCAGTAATAAAGTCAGAGGGTACATTTGAGTCCTTGACAAACATAAAGCAATGTCCTTTGTTAAGATTGACAAAACCTGAAAACCAAAGGCTTTCAAATGAGGCATAAAAACAATGAAATTGAGAAAAGAATATCTTTAAGAAGGGATCTTCCATTATTTGACAAAATATACTTTTATTTAGTGTCTATTCTTAAAATGAGCTGCACACAAAAATAACGGTACTCTGTTACTACTTTTTTATGCCAAGAGAAATGTAGCTAAACAAAGATCATGAGTGAGAGTTATCTTGTTTATTAATCACAGAATTTTTAATGATCTGAAGATGGAAAATTTAATGCAAACTATTTTAATTATAAAGAATAATCATGTTTTGAACACATCCTGTTGCTTACAAAATGAATGAACTTGTTGCATCTTTTTAATTATGTTCAAATATTTCAATCTCGATAAGGCATTTATCATGTATTTCATAGAGGTAAAATCTTTCATACATGTGCCATATTTAAAATCCTGTTCCTAAATCTCAGACTTTTTGTTACAGTAAATTGGTACATATTGAGATGTGGAAGGAGGAGAACCCAAATGCAGGACATCAGAACAAGATTTATTGAACACAATTTAGGTAGGTCTGTAAGGCAAAGGGCACAGGATTAACTCAGGATCCAAACTTTCAAATGATATAACAGTGTTCAAAGATGAACTAAGTCAGGCAGCCATGAGGACCTGGCTGGGAAGGATGATTGCCCTTAAATAGGGAGCAGGGTCCACAGGTGTGTGGCATCAGAAATCAATTTCAGGTGTCCCTAATCAGGGTGATGAGGAAGGTCCAGGGCTCCCTCTGGCATCGGGCGAGGGGATATCGACATTACATACCGCGTATCACATTTGCAGCGAGTGTGGTGGAGCTGTAGCTCCCACACTGGTTTATTCCGCCACAGCCAACACTGCCCAAACAGATAAGTATCCAGGCGTAGACACCCTTGTCTCTAAAGACAAAATGAAACCAACATCAACTGCAAATTTGGTATACAAAGGGCAGAAAATATGACGTTCAGGAATAGAAAAACATGAGTTTTTTTCAGCTGAAGTACAGTTTTTCTCACTAGATGGAAGTGTTGGCACACTCAAGCTTTGCACTGCTTTCGTTTATTACAAGCTTCTAAAAAAAACTGCTGTTTCATAGGCACATAAAATTGACTTTGTTTCACTCTGTTCTGTTTCAGGTGACTGTTAGGCCTTTAATGAGCATAGATATGGAGCAGTAATCAAGTTGGTGCTGAGAAGAGTGATGACTTTCATTATTCCATCTTTTCAAGCAGGCAGCTCCCACTGTGATCTAATTAGGATGCTGCACCAGCATTAAAAACTCCCTCACTAATCGGCTGTAGGACAACACATTAACCCCAAGAGCAATAATGAACTCATCTCATTAATTAGAATAAAGCCAAATTTCTCTTTAGCATTGAAGAGACAATGAATAACGAGGACACCCGCCTGCCTTTATGAAGTTTTAAGGTGTCTGTTCCTTTTCAGACAAGAGCTGATAAATTATTCAACAAAGAATGTTAAAAGTGAGATAAGCTCACTGGGATTACATATAACGTATAGAAATGTTTTACATAACCAGAAAGCCTTGAAAAAAGTAATGTATTGTTTAAAATGTCTTTGAAACAACCATGACTGTTAGAAGTGCAGAGGAATGGAGGAGGATGGAAAAGGCCTGTTGACAATAAGGCAACCTAAAGCAAAAACGGTTACTTTCTGTCCTGCTGTCACACTCAAGGGACATGCTTCGACAAAAGACATATATATATAGTGTACGGCTATTCTTTAGCCTGAGGAGAACAATCAGATTCAGATGATTGAGGACAAGTGGCTATGACCACTAAAAAAAACCTGTTTATTTATAAATAAATACATGAGGCATGGTTGCTGAATCAACCTGAAGCATGAGGTCAATGTTGGGTTTATAAAAATCCTTCACAAGGGTATTTTCATCCTAATAGTTTCAACTCAACAAATAATCCCAAAAAATATTGATAAAAATTAAATTGTAAAGATCTGACTTCTTCGTTTTTCGTCTTCTGAACCAATTATTTCCTATGGTGATTGCGAGGGGTGCCAAAGCCTATCCCGGCTGATTCAAGGCGAGAGGCAGAGTACGCCCCGAACATGTCTCTAGCCAGTCGCGGGGCCACTCACACAGACACAGCCATCCACACACATACATTTCCAGGAGCAATATCATAGTGACCAATAAATGTTTTTGGAGGGTGAGAGGAAAACATTGATTGGTTCTCCCCAGAGAAGATACATGGGGAGAACATGTAAACTCAACACAGAAAGGCAAGTGTTTCAAGCCTCATTGCACCCAGGACTTGAACACCAATCTTTTTTATGGGAGGCCACTGTGCTAAACACAGTGGCAGGTCTTTGAGGTTCCACTATTTTTCTGTACTGCTATCTTTATTTTTTGTATAGCCTGCATTTAAAGCAAACTATCTTAGTGATAAAATCTTACTACAACTTTTATTGATAGTATATTTAGTTTTGCTTGTATTAGTGACTCATTTGACATGATTAAACTTCTGCAGAGCTAATGGTTTCTATTTAAAAAGATACAAATTAAGTTCAGAGTTTTAGTGGGAGAAAAACGAAAAAGTTGAAATCACTATAGTTCACAAATTCTCTGGAGGTGATTCAGTCATCCTGACAATTAACTTTCCCTACAGGGGACCTCTGTTTGAGACCAATTTAAAGGGTTCAGCATGGAAATCAATTAATTATGTGTGCAAGTTAAAGATTAATTAAAAAGAAGCTGAATGTAGACAAAGATCATCTTTAAATTGATGCAGTTTTCTTCCACTTGAGTTTAACTTTTATATAAAATAATCCTCAAACTTATATTCATTTTTGTGGAAATTGGTGCATTAATCTATGGTAAATTTTATGAACATGTTAAAATGTTTATGTACCACTCATTAAATGTGAAATTGACAAAATAATTAAGAAAAACGTTCCCATTTCCTTTTCTCACGCTGTCTCAAAGGACATTATATATCAGGGGATTTGTGACACAATGATGGAGCTCTATTAGAAATGAAAAGGACAAGATTACATCAGGAAATCCCTCTTAAACACACACACAACATGACAGTGTAGATAATCCTATTAACACAAAACATCCTGAGAATAAGACAACTTTCCATTTCGTTTAAATTTGTTTATGTATTCTCAGCACAAAAAAAATGCAAGACTTAGAAATGACAAACAAATTTAGTAAGTGAAGAGAAAAACATAGGCGCTGCAAGGAGGAGCAGTGGCCTCACAGCAAGATGGCCAGGGTTCAAGGCCTGGAGTGGGGGGGGTTTGAAACACTGGCTTTTCTGTGTGAAGTTTGCATCTTCTCCCTGTGTACTCCCTGTGTTTCTCCAGGTACTCTGGTTTCTGCCCACACTCCAAAAATATCCATGTCAGGTTGATTGGCTGTTATGAAATTGCCCCTAGGAATGTGAATGTGGTTGGTTGTATGTGTGCGGCCCTGCAACAGACTGGCGACTTGTTTGGGGTGTACCCTGCCTTTTGTCTGAAATCAGCTGGGATAGACTCTCGCACACCTGCAACCCCATTAAGAATAAGCGGTTCAGAAGACGAAACGAAAGAAGACAACATATTGAATCTGAATCCTAGTTTATATAAATCAAATAGCTTAATTAGGCTATTATAAGTCAAAACAAAAAAACACTCTAATTTTCATAAAGCAGCATAAAAAAAATCACAATTGTTAGTGTCATCAGCAAACAATAACCTTAGAGTTAACGGGAAGGCTAAAAAAATGTTAAAATATTCTAGTTTTATTTGCATCATCATGGTTAAAAAGCAGTTTCATTACTGCAGTGGCAGCTTAACAAGCAAACTTCTCTCCAAATGACCCTGAAAACAAGATGTGGAAGATGAGAGGGGTTCAGATAAATTAGTGCCGGCAGACTGTTAACATTCATGGTGGAAATGTAAACCGGATGACTTCTACAATGGTAATTAACACATGGTGGCATTTGAATCTTCATTTTGCTAATCATATGCACGATATTAATTAGGCCTAAGTGATTAACATAACAACCAGTGGACAATGTCCCTGGACAGCTTTGCTTTATAATAACTCTCCCCAAAGCCACATGCTCATTAATAAAACTTAGCAGCCATCACTGCTAACCTTGACAAGTATTGTGAGTCATATAATGTTATAAAACTAATTGAACAAACTGAATGAGAATCCTGTGCGGTGTGTAAAGACTGGAGTGGAAAAAGCTCAAAGGTACCTCAGAGTCAAACAAAGAAGACAAATAACATCATATAAACACTGTTGGAGTAGAGGGAAATATGAATCATCCCTGGAGGTGAAATTACAACAAAGGTTGTTTAAATAAGTAAATGATTAAACAGGAAAAGAGAGAAATGAAGAGCAGACAACTGTAAGGACTACAAATTCACAGCGAGCCCTTCCAACTTCACGTGAACCGCTTAAACTTAAAGCTCTGTTGTCTTTGAATACTCCGTCATGCGAAACTCCAAGGACATTGGAGGATCACCTCGATCTTCTCCTCGTCCCATTTGTGAAATGTGGCCGGCCTTTTCTGTCTAAGCAGGCCGCTGCTGGGAGCTTCTATTCATTGAGGGGGGAGGAGTGGATAGCCTGAAGGGTGGACTCTGTTCCCCGGTGAGCCAATTTAGTTTGACCTCTCGTCTCTTGCGTTGCAAGTCCAGATAACTGTCCTCCAATCTGGAGGCTTTGTCACAGTTGTGTGGTTGAGCCCTGGCAGCGGGAAGAGCAGTTGAACCTGAACATCCTGGACAAGAGGGATTATCAGGTCTTCAATGAGAACCTGTGTGAGGGAGGAATTAATTCCTCATTCCTAACATTTGTCCATCTCTGACATCGCATATAAGATTTTAGACAGAAACTTGAAGACTGCTTGTGTATAGTGTTGTTTTGAAAGACAAAAACGTATGAACTAAATGATTGAGATCCATATACAGCTCTGAAATATTGATGTTTCAGATGGACGGTTTGCTCGCACTGAATACAACACAACTGTAGTAGTAAAGTGGGCCAAACCCAATCCTGGCACACACACCTAATGTCTACCTCTCGTTTACCTTCTAGTCTTACATCGACACTGATTAGAAGCCTTGCTCAAGGGCAGGTCCAATATAGCTGATGAGAAGAATGGAGAAAGGTATGATTTCCCTAGAGACCACCCTATCATGAGCATGTCCTATAAACTTCAACTGCTTCAACAGTGGCAGCAATACAGTAATGTGTCTATTTAATTATAAACAAATCCTTTCTGTTATTTAGTCACTTTTTTTTAACAGAAAACACCTAGTCTTGCTAAATACATTCTGTATGTGCAAGTATATATTATGATACTTGTTTGAGATCAATTTAATCTTTAAATTTTAGTGCCATCTCTGTCCACTTGGGGCCACTAGATATCTGCTTGCTGTTCTATCCATTCTTCCTCAATCCTTTTAAGAGGCTCATCCTGCACATCCCTGCACATTATGTAGTTGTATGTTTTATGCAAAATGCTCAATCGTGGTGGACGAGTTTAGAATTATTTAGAAGAATTGCTTTCTTTGCAATTTCCCCGACATACTCTCAAATAGCAAAACTGAACCTGAAGTCAAAAGAAGAACCTTTCCCATCAGGTCCTTAATGGTCTTATCTCATCTTAGTAAATTTGCATGATTCTTGACTATTAACGTGTGAAATGATTGCATTGTTGAGTGATGGCAATGGTAAATTTACTTTTATCTGCTTCTCCGTCTCCAATTCCAAGAGATCTTGTCATTCTCCAGTTGCCCTTGGAAAGATGAGGGGGATGGAAAAAAATCTCCTGAAACCACTTCTAATGGAAAATACAGCTGTTTGCAAGTTCGCTCACTGTGAGAGAGTGTGGAAACGTCTTGCAAGGCACGCTCCGACAGTGCTGTAGGCCTTCTGGCAAACTAACACAAGGGCACAAATCTGTGGTTTCACATGGTTCAACATGTTGCATGAGTCACAGACCAAAAACCTGTCTCTCCCATCCAGTTTTGTGCAGCCTGCAGACTTGCCTGGTGGTGGTGGGTGAAGAGTGAAGAGAATAAGCCAGGAGCTGAATAATAAGATTACACAAGGGATCCTCAGCAAAAAGGCTTATAGTTTATCCTAGAAAAGCTTGGGTCAAATGGTGAAGAGTGACTGGTGAAAAGTGGTGGTTAAAGAGTGTTTCTTTTCATTTGACACCTCTGAACCCTGATCAGTTATCTCTCTTGAATGTAGAGGAAAATGCTAAGATCACACAGACATCTTTATTTTGACATTAAACTGATTTTATGTCAGTTATTAAAGTTTTATCACAGTTATACCAGCAAAATACTGCAACTTCAGAGACAAATCAATGAGTCAACAAAAACCCAACTCAAGCTAAAAACCTCAAAAACGAAGTGATGAAATAATATTTGCAAGAAAAAAAAACACCTAAGGGTGTGTTCACAAGTTTCAATGAGTTCTTTGGTATGTAGACCGAGGATGATTGAGACTTTTAACTTGTTATCAATCCATATGTGAATACACTAGGCTCGGCCCGTTGGTTTAGTCGGGTTTTTTTTTTGTCGTTGTTTGGGACCTTTAGGACGTTTTGATCTCTTGAGTAACAATACCGCAATGTTTAAACTGATGTTTATTTCACCAAACATGACTAAATTCCGCCATTCTGAATGGCTTGCATAAACATCGCCTTATTTCGGAAGCGCCCCAACTGGCCAACTATTGGTGCTGCAGAAAAATCCAAACCATTGATATGGTGTCATAAAATCATTTAATTTAATGCTTTTTCTGAACCACCACCGGAGGTTTCGGTGCATATCCTGGCATATCACAGGCGAGAGGCAGGTTACGCCTTAATCAGGTCACCAGTCTATTGCGAAGCCACACACACAGATAACTATCCACAGACAATCATTCCTTGGGGCAATTTTGTAGCAGCCAATTAATCTAACATTCATATTTTTAGAGGGTGGGAGTAAACCGGAGTACCCAGAAAAAAAAACACAACCACAGGGATAACAGTCAAACTCCACACAGAAAGGTTAGAGATTCAAGCTTCACCCCACCCAAGACTCAAACCCCTGACATTATTGCTGTGAGACCACTGAGCTAACCACTGTGCCACCATACAGCCCGTCATGAAACCAATTAATCAATTACCAAAAAAAGGGTACAACCTTTGAAGGATGCCCCCATCCTACAAAGGTTTAAACCCATCACTGAATACAGAGATTTAGTTGATAGCTCATAAGCAATCAACATTTTTTAAATGACTTCTACACACACAAAGTAATTCAAAAACTTTTTCTTTTAAGTGATTTTCACAAACACTGAAAACCTCAGAATTTAAAGACAGCTTGTGGTTGAAAGTCACGGCATTGTGGTGCAGCTAGAAAAATGCTTCTTTAGCATGCGAAAACTAAGAAAATAGCATTGGTATGTTTTGATTTGTGGATCACAAAGTTAAAAAAAATGCTTTATGGATGTTGAGGCATGTTATTTTCACATTTGCATGGAAGAGAATGTAAATAACATACTAACACCAGACTGTGTTTCATTTTATGAAAACCATGACAGCTGTTTTTCAAAGTTTCACGGAAATTTATAGTTTCTAATATCCTGTTTTTCTTCTTTCGGGCATGTGGGTGATTGACTTTTTTGGGTGTCAGAATGATCAGGCAGCCATGACAAAGTGATTAAAATCAGGTGTTGCTGTGTGATTGATGCAGCATGTGTCACATTATGTTCCAGTCGTGCTGGTAATTACAACACATTTAAACGATGTGGAATTTGTCTTTTGAAGTTAAACCCATCTGTGTTGACTTTTAAGAATTCAGAGAAAGGCCATCTAGGATTTAAATATGTCTTCTGAGGGAAAAAAAGACAAAATGATGAAGCTTGCGTCACTAACATTTGTAATCTTTAAATGGGGAGCAGGGCGACACAATCTGAAGAGGGCTTGGTAGCTCTAAAATTAGTTTCCAAACAGACCTCTTTTGCAAACCAATATAAAATTACAATCTCAAAAAAAAAAAAAAAAAATGTGTCAACTTTTTTTGCAGTTGTGAGAAGTGTTTTAATTGTTCTTTACTGGCCCTTAACAAAATATTTTTCTACTAAAAATACAGCTTTTAAAAATGATTGCAATAGAGAATGTACCAGGATTTGGGTACATTCAGATGACATGTTTTCTTATTAACTATTTTCTTTTTTTTTATTAGGGCTCAAGTTCAACTATCAACATTATTATCTTCAGTTTCTTAAACTGCCATGTGAAACATGTCCAAACATGTTCCGTGTGGAGGGGCGGAGAGGGTTTAAAGAAAAAAAAAACTATTGGGAACAATAATTTCACCAATTAGTTCGGTTTCTTAAGATCTAATTGGCTCATGAGTTTAAAAAGTAACAAACAGAAAATTGCGTCTGATAACTATGATAGATATGTTCCTTCACATTAAAACAAGATTGCAGGAGCTGTTGTCATGACACTGTTCAAGTCGCTAGGATTTGTCTGAAAGAAACATCTGGCCATTTTTAAGAGTCATGGACGGTTGGCTGCAGGTGGTGGTGGGTGGAGGTTCATGTGGGTTATATGGAGCATGGAAGTTTAAAAGGGTCAGTACAAACAGAACCAATGCATTTCTTTCTTTGGTTAAAAGCAGATAGAAGAGGAAATATGATAGAAATGTCAGAGAAAACACCATATTTTCACATGATAGTTGATTATAATATTATCACAATGAGATGCTTCGTTCCAGATAATGAGCTTGTACCATTAAGAAGATTTATCCAAAATGCATCTCGTATCATTATATAACAGAAAACCCTAGTAAACTGTCTGTGTTAGAAGAGGTGGAAAGAGGTGGAACAACATTTTTCTTTCCTCATTGATCACGGTTTGGTTTCTCTTTGAGTCCACCTCAAAGTTACTATCTTTAGAATTTCTTCGTAGTTCAGCGGCATCCATCTTGGCTTCCGTATCAGCTTTGAAAAACTTGTTTTATTTAGTTTGTTCAAAGAAGAGCTGTAACTACACAACACATACAATTGGGTTGTTCTTGGGAAAGTTCTGTTTAAGGCCTGGTTTGAGGAAATAATTAAGTTCTCCTCTCTATTATGGAAAGTAATGCTCCACAGCAATTTGTCCACCTGCATGTCTGAACAGCAGGCTTGGTAACAATTACTGGACCAGGAAAGAAAACATTACAGACTCATTACAATAATGATAGTAATTCAGGCCAGGATGGATGTTAGCCTTTGCCGGCTTTTTCTTCTCCATTTCTTTCCGTCTGTGTCTGATTCCCACCAAATATTTATCTGTCACTCTTTCTTCCAATCTCAAACTCTCCCTTTTTAAGGTCTGTTTTTTTAACTGAAATATTTTTATTTATGCTTTGCTGCAATTTAACTTTACAGTCTCGTAACTATTGGTATTCCATAATACAGAGTATTGCTGTAAAGGACTATGGTCCAATAAGCCAGAGAGGTTAGACTGCATCTTTTGGAATACATCCTAGAAATAAAGAGTTAACGATCAATTTTTGGTATTTTATGAGATGTAAAATCAAATAGGGTTTCAACATGCAGTCAGTCAGCCACCTTCTCAACCGTCTATCCGGGGGGTTCCGGAGCCCATCCCGGCTGAGTCGAGGCGAGGGGCAGGGTACACCCTGAACACAGATCGAACAGTCTGTTACAGGGGTTTCAACGTTTTGTCTAAATGTTCAATTTCAACATAATTAGGATTTTACATTACATACAGAAAAGTCCTTTCTTAAAATTAGAAAATCTCACATAAATAGAACAAACCCCTTATTATTTATTCTCAATATTATTGTTTTTAATTTACATATAGGCAGGGGTGTCTGGTGAGAAAAATTGCCCATTTGCCCATTTTACTGTAAACACAGCAAACAACAAAATCCCCCATGTTCTTCTCCTTTGCCTCTCTGTCACATGTGCTGCCTTGTCATCCCTTCCAAAAAACCTGAAGAGCTCACAGATTATGTTTCGTACATACTGTATGTTGAGAGTTTGGGTTTCACAGCAGAAATATTCTGAGCTCTTGTCTTAGTTGTCACATTCTCTGAAATGTTCAAATTGAAGAAGAGTTCCTTTTAAAGGCTCCTTATTAAACCAAACACAAAAATTACAAATATATTGTAGTTATACAAAACTTTATAATAAAAAAATAGCTAAGTAGCTAAGTGTTCCCTTTAACATGCCTACGTAAAATTGTTTTTTGTTTCAATAATTTGAATCAAACCATATGTCACTATTATTATACTGTTGTAACAATTGACATTGGTTGAGTGCCTGTTTCCACTTGTGAAGTGTTACACCTATGTATTTTTTATATACAGCTTAATTCAATCTTTCCCAGACTATTTTGACATACTTGAGTTTATATGTCGGTTCCTTTGCTTTGATTTTTATTTTTGTGCTTTCATGTTTCAGACGTCTGCAATAAAAATTCTTTCTCAAGCAGTTGCTTTGTAGCATTTTTTTTTGTTGCATTTCTACACACATTTGCTTTGTTAGACAAAAACAGTGACAGTCCTTGAGCCGTTCCCTGTTTCTTTCCACACATATGTATCCATTGTTATCACCAAGAACTTTGAAAACAAGTAAGAATGATGTTTTTTGGATGCAGGGCAGACTGCTTTTGTAAAAACCTTGTTCATGATCCAAAAACCCAACGGTGCCAAGACTTCTTCCTAGACGCCAGCAAAGTCGCCACACAACAGTCTGGAAAATGTTTCAGAGCTGAGATGCCCGTCCCCATGTTTAGGGAAAGATGGCTTCATTTTCCATCTGGCGCTTGCTGAGTCGTTGTGGGAGGGTCTGTGTACATTTTCAGCACAACGGAGTGGATGATAAAATAGCATATGAAAAAGAACAAATGACTGCAGTTGCTCTACTGGGTGGGCTCAAAAGCATTTGGCATCTTAAGTCTGTGAAAGATTATTTTTTATGCCTTCTCAGCAGTTTTGTGTACAGTTTGCTTGATATATGAGCCATTTAATACCAGCTATGTTTGTAATGGTATTCTTTTATGCTGTGACCTATTTTTTTTATTTATTTAAAACAACTTCGGCTTTGATCATGAATCGCAGCATTCATCAAATTATTGATATATGAGTGCTTCTTTTATAGTTTGGTAAGAGAGAAAGTAGAAAAATAGAAAATTTTTGAGGTCATCTACAGACAAGTGTATAGTAAGAACTTTTTGTCTTGCAATCAAAGCAAAAAACATCTATGTCAATTATTGCCTGGCACTGGTCAAACCCAGTTATGTCCAAATGTTCTTTTGCGTACAACGATGAATATATGAAACCTCTGATGGTCTTGTGAGTACTGACGCGCAGACAAAATTTGAGGAAAAAGTGGGAAATTCCCTCCTCATTCCCTCTTTCCTCCCTCCCTGCTGAATTGTTCCTATGACTGATGTAATATTTTCTCACCGAATCCCAAACCAAACAATAAATATTCGACAGCTCACTTGTTCTGAAAAGCAGCAATGTTTGCACAACAGTACCTGCCACAACCTGCACACTGTGGAGGGGGTCACTGGGTGTGATGATGTTGGCCATTTGAAACATCAGACACAAAGAACTGCCAAAGTTTTATTTTTTTAATGTCCTGCATGTAAAATTTATTTTTATGTGACTCTAACATCTGTTGCTGTGTTTTGTCAAAGTTTTAAATCTTGTGAATTTGAATCCATGAGTCCAGATGCCAAATTAAAGTCATTGCATGTGGTGAAACTGGCCATATTGGACTCATTAAGGACTGGCACACATTACTAAACTTTCAGCTAAATTGCACAGAGATTTTAGCAAATACTGTATAGGAACCTTGGCGGTCAAAACACAATGGAAACTCCTTTGAGATGTAAGAACATACAAAGTAATTAAATCTTTGTTTTGAAGTATTATTATCCTTATTTGGACTCAATGTGGCTCAGCACACTTTACAAACCCTATTTGGCAACTCCTAGTCTCAGTAAATAGTAGGAAGGTTAAATTGAGAAAACATTCACACCCTGTTATCAGATTAGCTCTCCACAAAGAGTCCTCAGCCTCAACAAAGAGGAGAAATATTTCTTCACTCTCAATAGAAAGGGACTCGATTAACTGTGCGTCCTGTTGGGTCTTTCTTTTGTTGCCCCCCTCCCAATGACTCCATTTCTCTTCTTTTGCTTTCATTTCTTTGGGTTTTGACAGCATGCTTGACCTGAAATTAAACCTTTTTAGTGTTTGTTTGCTCATTGCCAACACAGGCATTTTCCCATGTTTTGCTCAAAAAAAGCATATTTACAACTTTGCAAAACTAGTTTGGTGACAAAAATGACATCAAGAAAAGTTGGAACTCTTACAAAAAATAAAAAGCTTAAAAAATAGCTTTGGAAGACATTTTTAATCACGATCCAGTGTACAGGAGTTGAACAAACAAATTTATCAATCAACTCTCATTTTTCTCTTTCTCCTATTCTCTCCCTAATTTCTCTCTCTTCCAAACCCTACCTCTGGGGTTTGCAAATACAGAAAACGGAACTAAATGTGCTTGGTGTAATCTCTGCCCTATTGTTTACTTGATCATGTCCTTACTGGGATTACTGATTTTTTTTGCAATCTTTAAAAATCTTGCCTCAACCAGCCATCAGTGCAAAATTGATTGCATTGCACAATTTGAGTTAACTTTAGGTAACGATTTCTAATATCTAACAAAGCCTTGGTGTTTTGAACATAAATTGTTTTGATTATTTGGGATTATTAAACCCCAATAGATTTAAAATGACATTTTGTCAGAGTGCTTTTGGATATACAATGAAAATTGATCAACAAAAAGTTTTTATTGCTGCATCCATATTTTTTATGTTATGTCCTTTGTAGATTGAATATTAGAATAGTTCTGAAGAACTTAGATGAAGAGATGATTGGGGAGTGTGTAAAGAGAGCAAGATCCCACATGTAAAGATTGGGGCAAGATTTCAATTTGAAGCACTACGCAGATCTAGACGTGTTGCAACATAGCACAGTGTGAGAAAATAAATAGATAGTAAATGAGTTTGTTGTTAATATTTTATCTTTCACTTTTTAAAGCTGTCTACAATACTGCTGCGGTCTGTGGAGATGTATGTGCTTGCAGACTGTTTTCTCCCCTGCCTTGATCTGCTTCCATTTGCACATGGGAGATGAAAAAAAATGGGAGATGAAAAAAAATGATAAAGTTATCCTTCTATATGGTGAAGGATTATGTGGTGGGTGAAGTTTTAAATAGTATTTATAACTCCCTGTTACCTAGAATAGAACTTAAAAACTTACATTTTCTCTTTTTTCTATTAAGTTTTGATTAGTTCTATTTTATTTAGAGAACACACTTTTTTAGGTTAAGTGCCATCACTTTAAATTGCTTTTCTAAACCCTAAATAGTGTAATTTTTAGTATTAACTACAGTGTGACAATTTGGTATGTGGAGCATTTAAAAAATATGATCCCAAAGAACTACTTAAATATGCAGGCAAAGTTTTTTTTCAAGTGCTATATTCCAGGTGTGGGAAATAGCTTCGCCTCTAGCAGTTTGTTGTCAGTGTCTGACTTATAAATCTCGACTGTCATCACCATGAGCTTCACACCTTACTCCCACTCATGTCTTCTGTATTCCTCCTTTAACCTCAAGAGATGAAAAGAAATGTTGCAATGTGAGCATTGCTTAAGTCCAAGCCCATTGCCAACCCCACATGTTCATTAAAAAAAACTACTGTACTTATTGAAAGAACTTAAATTGGATACATGTTGAGTGTGAAGAAAGTAGGAAAACAAAAGGCTGAACCATATTTTCTTTTTCCAATTTTATTCTTATTTAATCTGTAACTTGTAGAAGAAAAACATCTAACTTTAATGGGTGATGTCTATTTAAACAATCAATGTTAGCTACCACTAAATGCATACACTTATAAAACACACGTTATGGTTATGGAACATACTTTTTGGTGGCACTATCAGTATATGCATTTGTAGTTAGATTTTATTTATCCTGTTTAACAGGATATTAGAAAGTGAGAAGATGCCTGATGAATGGAGAAGAAGTGTGCTGGTTCCTGTTTTTAAGAACAAGGGAGATGTGCAGAGTTGTGGTAACTACAGAGGAATTAAACTGATCAGTCATACGATGAAGTTATGGGAAAAAGTTGTTGAAGCTAGGCTAAGGTCTGAAGTAAGAATTTGTGAGCAGCAGTATGGTTTTATGCCTAAAAAGAGCACTACAGAAGCAGTATTTGCCTTGAGGATGCTGATAGAGAAGTACAGGGAAGGTCAGAGGGAGCTGCACTGTGTCTTTGTAGATCTTGAGAAAGCGTATGACAGGGTACCTAGAGAAGAACTATGGTATTGTATGAGGAAGTCTGGTGTGACGGAGAAGTATGTTAGAGCAGTGCAGGACATGTATGAGGGCTGTAAGACAGTGGTGAGGTGTGCTGTAGGTGTGACAGAAGAGTTCAGTGTGGGGGTGGGACTGCACCAGGGATCTGCTCTGAGTCCTTTGCTGTTTGCTATGGTGATGGACAGGCTGACAGACGAGGTTAGACAGGAATCTCCATGGACAATGATGTTTGCAGATGACATTGTGATCTGTAGTGAGAGGAGGGAAGAAGAGGAGGAAAAGCTGGAGAGGTGGAGGTTTGCACTAGAAAGAAGAGGAATGAAGGTTAGTCAGAGTAAAACAGAGTACATGCGTGTGAATGAGAGGGATCCAAATGGAAAAGTGAGGTTACAGGGAGAAGAGATAAAGAAGGTGGAAGATTTTAAGTATCTAGGATCAACAGTCAGAGCAATGGAGAGTGTGGAAAAGAGGTGAAGAAGTGTGTTCAAGCAGGCTGGAACGGGTGGAGAAAAGTATCAGGTGTGATGTGTGACAGAAGAGTTTCAGCTAAAATGAAAGGAAAAGTGTACAAAACCGTGGTGAGACCCGCCATGCTGTTTGGTCTAGAGACAGTGCCACTGAGGAAAAGACATGAAGCAGAGATGGAGGTAGCAGAGATGAAGATGCTGAGGATCTCTCTGGGAGTGAACAGGATGGACAGGATCAGAAATGAGTATATCAGAGGAACAGCACATGTTAGAGGTTTTGGAGATAAAGTCCGAGAGGCCAGGCTGAGATGGTTTGGACATGTACAGAGAAGAGAGATCGAGTACATCGGCAGAAGGATGCTGGGTTTGGAACCACCAGGAAAGAGGACTAGAGGAAGACCAAAGAGAAGGTTCATGGATACAGTGAAGGAAAACATGAAGATAGTTGGCGTGACCGAAGAGGATGCAGCAGATAGGGTTAGATGGAAGAAACTGACTTGCTGTGGCGACCCCTGAAGGGAAATGCCAAAAGGAGAAGAAGAAGTTAGTTTTTATTTTCCTTGTGAATCCTGACTATTAAGCTACTGATTGCTAGCATGAAGATATCTTCCAAAGTAGACATTTTGCTTGAAGCACAGGGAAAAGAAACTTGGAATTGTTCCAAGTCTAAAAATTATGGTATTTTTGCTGACCTGTTCCATTTTTATGTTTTTGTTTAAATCTAGATAAGGAATTTCTAGATAATGACAAAGTAGTGAGTAACTAGTTGTGAGTAGTTATGGCTGCCCACAGACATCTTTTTTCTCCAGTGATTCACAGCTCTGACTCCAGCTCAGCCATTATGGTTACGTTTTTTACAGACCCGGGGGTGTCGGTTACTGCCATCCATAGACACTGCGGCAGGCCGACTGATTTAGCTCTTTAGATTTGTGTGGAATTAGTCACAGTGGAGGGCCAGTCTGGACAACGGGGAGTTTAAGACATTGTGAAGAAGGAGAAAGCCCTAAGTAGGCGGGCCTCGTTTCTTTCTGATTTTACGACCCCTTCAGGTTTCCACCTGTGCTGACATGGCTGAGATTTTACAATAGTTCTGAAAGAGTTACAAGCAAGTGAAATTCCAGGCCCCCTCCCTCCCTCTCTCTTTCTTTTACCCCCTTTTTTTATTCCTTTTACTGGAAGGGTGGAGTGGGGGCTGCAGTTATTGTGGAACATTTGTCAGCCAGCCAGTTGCAGAGGCAGGGCCAAGTGGTGATTTATGGGAACATCTGCAAGATGCAAAGCTCATATGTATGCTTTTAATCATACAAAGAGCCGTGGCTGGATTGGAGATTGAAAGCAATGGTGTGATGGGGTTTTATGGAGTTTATGCCGGGATTCCCACTGATGGTAATGTATTGTATGACCGTGGGATTTCTACAACTTGGCCTTACCAAGCTGATTTTGATTTCATCCAGCCTCGGTGACAAGCAGTACTGTCTGTCATCTGATATGAGCCAGAATGTGTTTGTTGAACAGGCATATTTTCTTTAGTTGTAGAAAATAGGAACCAAACACACATTCAGAAAAGGCGGTAGTTGTTTGTGAACACAACGCAGCAGAACTTTAGTTTAAGCTCTGCCTAATTTTTAGGATCAGTCCTGGAAAAGTATTCACACACATCTCAAAGATCTCTAGAGGTCTATAAGAGAGAAATAATAAAATTTGTGTGCTGCCTGCAGCTGTTTAATATAACAAAAATCTATCTGCATGTCACCACATCTGGCAATACTAAGAGCCAATTAGCTTCAAAACAAAAAGTGTCTTGGATTGAGATAAGACCATGGTATGCTAAGTTCATTCAACTTAGATACTGAGCTCAGAGAGCAAAGATGCCTTGAGGAGCTGACCCTGGACCAGGGACTGACTGCTAACATGAACACAGCAGTGTCAAAAAATAGATTTAACACACAAATCTGAGACCAGGGTTAAGAGGCTGAAATGCTTGTTTCTCAGTCATTGGTGGTCTTCAGGAATAGTCAACTTCCTGTCTCATTTCCCTGGACATGAAATCAAAGGGGGGAAATTATTCTGCAATCTGGTCTTTTACCTACCCCCCTCACACAATTACCCCCAAGCTGCAGGCTTGAAATGCAAAGGTTGTTTCTGAGAACAGACTCCAGAAGATTTTTTTTTTTTTTCAAAAGTGGAAACCCTCTGAGCTACAATCACTTGTTAGACCACAAAAAGATTTTGGTTGCAACCATTTCAAAGACTTTGCTAAAGAGGTAAATAAATCCTTGGATGGGGGGATTACATTGTCACGTTTGATTGTTGTACGCATAGTTTACCAGAGTATAAGCTTTGCCTTTCTGGAGACCAGTGTTGTTGACAAGTGAGTCTAAATCCACCAGACCAGAAAAAGGGGCTAGACTATGTCTCACTGGCAATTTTAACCCAAAGAGCCAGACTCATGCAAAACTATTTAAATTAATTTACTGAATTAACTTAAATGGTGAAAACATATGTCAAATGCTACTCTTGGTTGGACTGGTATTGGAAAAGATATTCCATTTACATTTATTTCAATTCATTTTTACTTGTTCAGACCCATGTCTGAACATGGGTCTTGCCTTGACCCATGTCAAGGCATTACTCCTGTCACCTTTATTGGGGAGACTTTCACACTTATTAACCATATTTATCGGCCATTTAGAAAATTACAAAAGATTGTGCACGAGCAGTCAATTTATAAAGAGGCAGAGTGACGTAAGGAGAGGTAGTCAGTCTAGCTCTGAATGCGCTGTAAAAATGGCCGCCTGAAATGTTTTGAAAGCGAGTCATTCTGATGGTGTTTTATTCTATCGGATTTGTTTTGGCCGTACAGAAATGTCAATACGCCCATATCTTCTATAATCGCATTTTTCCCGTATTAATATTCGACGTCAATGTATATTATAACTTGACACGAGATTGTACGAGAGCCGCGTTAGCTCGACGGCTAACAACAGCTATCTAAGTTTGAACTATTGTGCTGCCACAGCTTTTTTCTTTTTTAAATGATCTTTTATTTTCTTACAAATTGTCATATTTACTACCTGAATATGACTAACGTTTTACTTTTTTTTTTACTTTTTTTTAAACTCCTGATTCACATTTAGTAGTTTGTTATCTAGCTTAACTTAGCTAACAAATACGGGTAGCTCAATGGTTTGCGTAAAAACTTTTTTGCTCAAACTTCTTTGCAAGTATTTTTTTAAACAAAAATGTCTTAGTGTCTGTAAAAAAAAACAAATAATATTTTGAAGATATTTTTGCTGATTTGGATTTGATCATAGTATCAGTACAATAGGTTGTGGTAGAGGTTACTGTCAATCCATGGAGTTTCTCCCTATAAATTTGTTCTTTACAAATTGAGAAAAAATGTTCTTTTTGCAGGTATTAGAGTACTTTATTTTCCATTTCTAAACATAATTTTATACATGTCAGACCTATCTAGGTGCAATTCATTTTAGCTTACCTTTGTTAAAATACAGGCCTTCATAAACTTGCCCTCTCTTTATCCTGTTCATGATGACAGTTTAACATTTACAATAGTTTCCATATTATAAAAAATGATATCTAAACAATAAAATCTGTAACTGATTTAAAACAACCACAACACTACCAAGAGTGAAAAATAATCTAAACCCCTCAAGTTGACCATTTATCACCCATAAACTTTGTTATGCCATTGCTCCAGGTTTTCACGATCCACTTTTTGAACTGAAGCAATGAAGACCAAAATGAAGTGGACTTTGAAGAGAGCTTCAGCAGCAGCAGCTGGTTCCCAGGTGTTTGGATGTGTGTGGTTCTACCATCTTGTCTTAATCACTGCTTCCTTGAAGAACTGGCAAGACATGCAAGAAAGTCCACAATCCCCCCATATTCTTTAAACCAGGATAAAGGCATACGAACTATGAAACTATGCAGGTGTACTTAAAGATTACTTAGCAATAAACGATGGAAGTGAAATGTCTGTTTCTGGTAAAAGCTTCGTCCTTTTTATATGCAGACAGGAATTCTAATGGTGTTGTTGAAGGAAACACAGTGATCGCGTTACTTTAAGGTGCACAGTGAGACAACTTGAATAGAAGATCTGATTAAATCCCTTCTAAACTGCTGGCACCACGATAGTCAGCTTGCCATTTCATAAACACAGCTCCATTGTGGCAGCCACAGAGCCATAGATGAAATCCAAGTGCAAGTTTCAACAGCTAGCCCAGTGCACAAGCACACCTTTTACCCTCATGTTGAAGAGGAGAGGCCTGAAACAACAAACCACCAGGCGAGAAGGGCTGGGGGACCATGCTGGAGCATGAGTCATCAAGTAAACAGAGAACCAGTTTGGGCTAAGACATCTTGGAAACTTCCAAAGGCAGTTTTAGGACTTGGAAAAAAAAAACTTTCAATCTAATCATTTTGAGTTATATTTGTATTCAAGAATGTTTAAAAGATGTTTTTGTTAAACCGATGTTTGATTTCATTCTGAGATGTTGAGTTAGCAGGCCTTTGTGGTCATCTAAGTATTGTGTCATCCAAAGCATCAGAGCAGAATGGTTTCATCAGACAGGTCAGACCAATGGTGAAACAATATCACTGAAAGAATATCAGAAAAACCCCTCTGACTATTTCATGACTTCCTGAAGTAGCTGGAAAACATTACAAGATATGGTAATACTTTAGTCACATTCTTTGACCAGGTGGTTTACAAGCAAAACTCTTCTACTTCATGACCTCTTGTGGATTACAAGAACTACAATTAAAATTGGCATGGCATAACTAGAACTATGATCCTGATAATCAAGGTTTTGGTGGGGTTTAAAACAGATTGGAGAGGATAAAAAATGTGAATTCAAGAAAAGCTGTGCAATCCCATCAATCTAGTATTTAACTGTTTTTTTTTTTTAAATAAAAATCTGCTCCATATGTAGGTTAAATTTATTGCAGAATTTATGCTGTCTTCTTTGGGCACTGCTGTTATTAGTTTTTTTTCTACATATTACATTTTACCATGTCCTTCCAAGACCTGTACTTTTGATATAAAACAGTCCAACAACCTCTATTTTTACTGATGAAAGACTTGTGCCTTCCTTGGAGGTCTGTGGTTCTGGACTGATGTTTAAGAACTAACACGTGTAAAATTGCTCCTAAATCTGTAATGCAACTCCTGTACGGTGAGACCTGGAACATCACTACAAACTAACAGACATAATAATAATAGAATTAACAGCACATGTTTAAATGAATTCTTTTTATTGCATACATATGTGCAAAATATTGCTTCATTCAAAAGCTGAAATGAATAGCAAAATTAACCACAAAAAACGTAAGCAAAAATATGAAATCTGTTTATATACAATTTACAAAATACATTAATCTTTATATAAAAATTTATATGCACAAATATATACATATTTACACATATGTATATATTTGAGCGTATCTTTAACTAAGAGTAAAAACATCTGTTATGCTCCATTTTGTTCTGCAGGAACATAAAATTGTTTTACATTCACTTGTGAGTCCTTTAGCAGAAAAGTATCCATTCAATGAGGTAGAAACATTCTGTGAAGTATCAGAGCAGAGAACAGCTCAGTCAGTTGGTTAGGTGCTTAGTCTGCGATGGGAGATGGGATCCGTTCTGCAGATGTCAAAGGTTTGTTCGTAAACGTGGTGGCTTTGTTCTGAAGACAAGTTCCTGTTGATGCCGCTGTCCTCACTGTCCAAATCAGAGTCTGGAGCCACGTAAGGATTTTCATGCAGTGTTATTCCCTTATATGTCACTGATGGGGGATTATATCTCGGACAAAGATCCTGTTGAGGTCTCCACGGAGTTTTCCCAAATGTTCCTGAGAAAAATATACAGAAAAATTATTATTAGATTCTGAGGGGTCAGTTGCATTTGACTAGAGGCATACCCATGAAGATGTTGGACTGGGAGACGCATTCATGGGGCCTCCCGTGGTTGATGGTGTCCAAATCCTCAGTGGAAAGTTGGCAATCATTTTGGAGCTGGGAAGGGTCATGATGAAAGCTGGCGTTTGGAAGCTGCATCAAAGCGGCAGATGAGCAGAGGTCAAAATGTTCTGAGAGGAAGTAGTCCCTCTGTTTGGCGTTAGGCAGGCTGCTGTAGGACTCCGGGCAGACTGTTCTCTGCTCAGTTGAACAACCTATAAAGTGACAAAGTTTGTGGTTATTTTAATAGTTCAAAGAATTTCTTTTTTCTTTTGTGAGACTTTACAGACCTGTAATGACCTCTGATGGGTCATTGGAATAAATATTTTCCTGGCAAAGCAGTGATCCAATTGGACCTTGGTAATGATAAAGCAATGGATCAATAGCTGCTTCCATGTCTGTTTCACTTCCTGTATCCAGTTGACAAAGACCTATTGGAGTAAATATATTGAAAAGATTAAGAAAAAGTGCACAATCTTTGAAAAAGGAGAAAAAAACCCCAAATGAGCAGGTTTTTACCATTCATGTCTTTAGGTTGCAGATAGAATCCACTGAGTGAGGAAGTCATGTACTGATGACTACTTCCGCTTTCAGATGGGATGTAACCATCCTGTCGGTCAGCCAGAGTACCCTGGGAGGACAGGTAGCTGGGGATATCTGCAGGCAGGTTGGTCTCATCTGTGGGTAAATAAAAATCCCATTTTTAAGGTTAAATCAAAGGTTTAAGTTATGATTAGATGTGAATTAGAAGACTTCTTTATGAAACTGACCTGTGTTAGTAACGCTGCAGTCTTCAGTCCGCCGGCGGGTGTGGTAGATGATCACCACCCAGACCAGGGAAGTCCCCACCACGCAGCAAACCACTGCTATGATAACAATGCCCACCGTGGTCCAGCCATCATCATCTGATCCGCTAGTTATCCCCATGCCAGCCTGGACCACAGAGTCGCAGTTGGTGTTGGGTATGACCGCCAGGCGAATGTTGCCTCTCTCTGTGCCCAGCGTGTTGGACATCTCGCAGGTGTATTTCCCTGCGTCCGCTTCCGTGGCGTCGACGATGATCAGGAGCTGGTTGGCGGCTGCGAAGAAGTGACGCTCGGTAACCACCAACGGGCCGTCATCCTTAGTCCAATTTAGCCTGGGAGGTGGGCTGCCACCGGCTATGCACTGCAAGACCGCTGTCTCACCCTTGGCAACAGTGCGGTCCATCAGAGGACGCAAGAAGGATGGCGTTTCTGTTGGGAGACAAAAGTCAGAGTCACCAATCTAAAAAAAAACCTCAATGTTTTGTGTAAAAACAAACTATGCGACTTTCTCACCCAGAACGGTGAGCGTGGCGTTGGCAGAAATTGCTCCAGCTGTGTTTTGAGCCGTGCAGCTGTAAACACCGATGTCCTCGGTCTTGACGTTTACAATGAAAAACACGTCGTCTTCAGGCATGACGTGCATGCGGCGTTCACGGGCTGCTGGAAAGTCAGTGCCTCCATCTTTCTGCCAGGCTATCTGAGGGGAGGGGTGACCGACAGCGGCACACTCCAGCCTCGCCATCGCTCCAGCCCGGATACTCAAGTCCATCGGCATCTTAGTAAAAGAGGGTAGCACTGTGGAAAAGAGTAGATGTTAAAATAAAAGTATGTAAATGTGTTTTTAATATTTCAGCGGCAACTCCTCCATATCAAACGTACTGTTCACAGTGAGCCTGGCTTTGGTAGAGTAGGACGAGCCAAAGTGGTTGGAGATGACGCACTGGTACCTCCCCTCACTGGAGAACTCGACGTTACGCAGCTGCAGCGTAGTCGTGTACTCCGTCACCTCCGTCTCACCACCTGCACCTTCTTGCAGTCGTAGGTGGGCCTGGTTTTGGATTTCCGCATCGTTCAAAACCTCGTTGTCTTTCTTCCAGGCAAACGTCATGGGGGAGTCGCTGGAGCTCGCGGCGGAGCACACAAACGTCACATTGGAGCCTCTGAGAGCCGGTTGGGTTTCAGGTTGCAAAGTGATTTGAGGCTTTGGGAAGTCATCTGGATGAAAAAAAGTTGAAAATGTTAATACAGTTCTGTATATCCACCAATGACTGAATACGGCAAGTTGCTTAAGGGTGACATCACAAACTATAGGTCCACCCTTTCTACAGTCGATAAAATCTACTTAAATCTACTTAATTTGGCGGAATTGGCATCGCAATTCGGCATTGACGGAAATCTAAGAAGCGAACTTTCTCTATTTCTATCAAAGTAAAAAAATACTAAAAAAAAACTGGAATAGTTTGTACGGGGAAAACCATCCCATAGCTGCTTATAAGACTGAATTCCTCACCGCACACGAACTCCCCCTGGCCGACGTCGAACACACGCCTGCCCTTCAGCATCTGTGGGTGGGCACAGCTGGCATTGACACAGTACAGGAAGGTTTGCTCTGCCACCCAGATGGGAAGCCACTTCAGCTGGCAGTCGCACAAGAGGCTGGATGTGTTCAGCTGCCTGCGAGAGGAAAAAGAACTCAGAAATTCACAAGCTGAATATGTCGTCTTGTATTAAGGCGACTTTTACATTATGATGTGTCCTACTATAACACAGAAGCTGGGCTTTAACATCCACACTTACAGTTCCTGAAGATTCTTCATCTGCGAGAAGGCGTTTTCTTGGATAGACATGATGGCGTTATTGCTCAAATCCCTACAGTGAAAAATATAAAACTCATTCAGATTGATTCCATCTAATGCAGGTTCTTTTTCTTCCAAATGTTCCTGACCATTGGTAACACAAGAAAAAAATGTCTGGGCCCCAGAACAATAAAACTCTGGGCAAGAGTTTGCTGTGTTAATCAAAGAGGCCCTGGCTCTGAGATGCTTTGAGCAACGGCTGGGAAAAAACTCCAATTAGAATCAAATGCAGCTGTTGCACAATCCTGCTCACACGTTTCCACTCGCAAAGCAATCCCTCCCCCCACAAGATGGTGATCGATATAGTTTGGCACACATGGAGAGACACTAATGTCAGTTCTTTTTTTTCTTACTCCACATCAAAGAAGAGGATTGAAAGAGGGAGTAACGCTCAAATAAACACCGTCTATGTCTTACTCGGATTCAGCCTGAGCTTTTGGAAACAATCAAAAAACTTGAGGTCAACTCACAGGTGCTGTAAAGCGTTCAGACCCGAGAAAGACTTCTTGGTAACAGAGCGGATTCGATTGCCTTGTAGGAACCTGGGGGGGAAAAAAAAAAAAAAATCACTGATGCAGTTTAGTTTGTGTATTTTTTGTTCACACATGTGAATTAGACTTAATTCACATGAAGAAACTCACAGTTTCTTCAACTTGTCCAAAGCAGAGAAAGGCCCATTCATGTCTTCGATGGTCCAGGAGATTTCATTATTCTGGAGATCCCTTTAGAAAGGAACAAAGATGAACCACATTGTAAAAAAAAAACCCACACCCAGAACACAACTGAGCTGGCAATCCCTGTAAAAACTTTAAGTGGCTTTAGCATTTAGTGTGGTGGAAATGCCCAAAGCATAAAAATTAAATTCCAAGCAGGAAGTCACTTTCTTGGCTTTGTGGCACTTTGAGGTTTGTGATTGTGTTTCTCGAATCAAAAGAAAAATACTTTTCAGCCCCAAATAAATCCTTCAAATACAGCTTGTTTACTATTTTTGACCAATTTTGAAAGTAAAAATACACATAACTACATGGTGTTTTAGTCAAAAAAACGTAACCTTTCAAATAAATAACGATGCATTTAAAATTAAACAGACTCAACTGGTCAAATATGTCAAGAGCTCTAAATATTTCAGAAAAATCCAGACTTTTCAAATGTAGACCATAATGCCCCACCCTAAACATGTCTTTGGACTAGCTAGTTAACTAGCTAGTAATTATTGATAATAAATGAAACAAGATAAATGACATTATTAATCAAGATCAAATGAAAAATGTGAGAGAAAAAAAAACTTTAGAGTTTTATATAAAATATTCATGGTAATGATCATGTCCTAAATTCGATGTCTTTGTGAAGACGCAAATTTCTTCTCATTGTTAAACATTTTGATTGCTTTTTAATTTAAAAAAAAAAAAAACAACAACAAACTTCCAGCTAATACTAATCAGATGACACAAAATCAACTTATCTTATCTCAAACTTTTCTGTGATCAAACTCGAGGTGATTTGTGGGTAAATACTCGGCCAGTTCAGAAAGAAACTGCAGCAACATCACAAAACGCCTAACAATTTCCCAGAGAAACCATATCCTTTGATCCCTCAGCTGCTCCAATGCTTTCAGTTATGTTCCTCCTCAGCGTGCTTAGCTATGCCTGATTGAAATTGAGAAAGGCTGTGGGGTGTGTGTGTGTGTGTGTACATAGGAGTGGGTGGTAGATGGGGGGACTTAAGCCCTGAAGCACTCCATGTCCACCTAGGTGAACACCTGCCCTATGGTGACCGAAACAGCCCAGCTAACATTTGGTTCCAGTTAAAATATCCCAACCAGGGAAAACGTTACTGAGCCTTGCTGTGGGAAAAATGGGGGGGATGGGTGGATGTGGGAATGGAGGTTAGACAGCAGGGGGGTTGTTGAGGTCGTGGTTATGCCTCGCTGAGTTTTTTTCTCCTCACCAAGTACCCCCCCCTACCCATGTCAATGTGTGCAAAGACACTTCCACAAAGTAATCTGTTTCACATCCCCAAAACAAATCAGGCAGTGTATCTTCACTCAGAGACCTGGTAGAATAGAAAGTTTTATAGCAAAGATCAGGGAGGTTAGATGTTTGAAATTTTAAAATGCCCCTCCTTTTCACTATCAGTATTTAAGGAAAAAAAAAAAGATTTCTTTTAGACTTACAGGGTCTGCAGGTTGGAAAGGCCCCGAAATGCTCCGTCTGCTATAAAGCTCACACGATTATTTCCAATCTGAAGTTCATCCAGCAAACTTAGACCAAAAAAACTGGATTCTTCCAGTCTGGACAGATGATTGGATGACAAGTTGCTGCAAAACAGATGTGTGAAAAGAATAAATAAAAGATTAGAAAACTAAACACTAGGACAAACATCACAAGTTAGCACTTGTATGAGTAACGATTTTAAAATATAATGACAGGAAGAGTAACTAAATGTTTAAGTAAAAAAAAAAAAAGAAAAAGCAGAACTTCTAGGGGCAAATATTTTGGCTCTAGTGACATTGAAGCAGAAAAGTAGCAAAGGGGTGTGTGATATTTTGGCCGAGCTTTAATGTTGGCACTGACTGGCAGCGGAAAAGAGACTGGGCTTTGTCCATCTGTGTGTGTGTGGGGGTGGGGAGTGGCGACAGGGAAGAACTGGAGTGTGAAGAAGGGCGGGCGGGCGCGCCAAAGAGGAGGAGAGGGCAACACAGAGAAGTGTTGGAAGTTCAGAACGTGAATGGAAAGTGAGCAGGGAATAACTGGAGGCGAGGGAGGCGGTCGAATCGAGCGAGCAGAGGCAAAAAAAAATAGGTGGACTCACAGCTCACTGAGTTTCTGGCAGAACTCCCAGGCTTCAGGTTTGATCCTGCTGATGGTGTTGTGCCCAAGATGGAGTTGCTGCAGAGTCAGCAGGCCATAAAGCCAGCCCTTGCTCACCTCTGTCAGATTGTTGTAGTCGAGCTGCCTGCAGTCACAACAAACAAAGCGTCACATTTTACTGCATTTTGTTGCATTAAGGGAAAATAAGCAAGTTTTTCTGTGCCAATGTTTACTTACAAAACCTCCATATTGCTGAGGCCCCAGAAAGCTCCGTCCATCAGGCGGCTGAGACCATTTCTCTGCATTTTTAGGGAACGAAGAGCATGCAAACCATGGAACGTCAGGCCTTCCACCCGTCGAACTCGGTTCCTGCTTAACTCTCTGAAAAGGCAAATGATGGACTTAACTGTCACAATTGTTCAAATTTCCACCTATAAAAACAAAACAATTCATTAATGAGGCAAACAAAAAGAACTCACAGATGCTGGAGGTTTGGCAGCTGGAAGATTTTGGAAGGAATGGTGGAGATTCGGTTGCGGTTGAGCCTCAGAACTTGTAGTGTGTTGGACAGGTTGGTGAAGCAGCCGGGTTCCAACGATGAGATACGATTATTGTTCAAAAACCTGAAGAGAGTTTGCAATAAAATTCACATAAAACCTTAATTTCTATTGCCAGATAAAATAAACAATCCAGTTTTCTTTTCAAAGACTTCCCATTAGAAACCAATAAAAGTTGTGCGACTCACAAGTTCCTGAGAGGCAGAGTGGGGAAGGAGTTGGCCTTTATTTCCACTATGTTATTGTTGCTTAGGTCGAGTGTTTCGAGGGTGAGGAAGGTCCTGAGCTGCTCCTCGGAGATCCTGGTGATCTTGTTGTTTGCTCTGAAAATACAGACACCATTGCTCGAATAAATTACAAAAATACAGGCTATTTGACTTGTGGTGCACAACAGTTTCATGTTCCCAGATATACAAACAGGCAAAGTCCCTAAATTAGGCTGTGGGATGTAGAAATGACAAACTCTCTCACATGCTTGTAAAGCTAAAAATTACCACCCAACATGACAAGTTTCAAATCTTTGTGGACATTTTATCTGTTATTCAATTATTACTGATGCCACTGGTTCTCAAACAAAAAAAACGTTCAACTTTGGTGATGTGTTATTTTGTTTATAAGGTCATTACCAACAAGGTATTTAAAAAAGTAAGCCACCAATTACTTGGCTGATGAATGCCATTCCCTCAGTGAAAGCATGCCTCGGCAGAGGCCAGCAATTTCCTGAGCTGCACGCCTCCTAAATTGCAGTGCAGGGACTGCTTAGTTATAAACAGAGCCTGTACAGTGCTCTCTTTGTGCATGAGCATCGGCAGCAGAGAGAGTGGTTGGGGGGACTCCACTGCACCAGACTACAGCCCTCGTTTTTCAGTATTCATCGCTCTAGCTAATGGTGCCTCATCGAGCTACACCTTGCAAGCAATTATAATGTTTTTCTTCTACTTCTGCAATCAAAAAGAGAGAAAAAGAGGTTTTAGAGCTATTTTTATTGGGAATTCTCATCACATAGCTACATAAAAAAACTTCCTCCTATGTTAAAATAATCATGCTTGGCAATGTTTTTATCATAAAGAACACATTTTGTTAGATGGAGTTAATCATCTGTTTGGCGATATTTTCCAGATATGTCACGCTGAATAATACATGCATGCCTAGAAAGGCTTGCATCGGAAGCCTAAAAAGGATTTTTAAAAGTTTCCAATAAAGTACGTCCCTGACAGATGTGCAAACTGTGCATCAAAGAAAATCGATACTTTTTACTCAACATACTGGACTGGTGATGCTTTGCAGTTATGATTAATAATAATTAGCATTTAAGTCCACTATCTTACTTAGAATATGTTTCCTTTTTAAATAATTTTTAATACAGAATGAGACAATATGTAAAGGCTAGCTAAAATAATGGATCTTTGAGTTAAGTGTTGTAATTAACTTGAGTAAGTTTTCCTAAATGCATCAAGTTTCTTAGAAAGTTGGGATCAACACATGTTTTGAAATATTTCTCTTACTCACACAAAGAAGCTTTCTGGTGTGCCGTGACTTAAAACAAGATGCCATGGTACAAAAATATCGGCTAAATCTACAATCAAAATGTCAAAGGAAATCCTTTTGATTGCACCACAGCCCGTAGGTCCCAAATAAAAGTGCAGCACACCACCTGTATCTCAGTTTACGTGTTTTCCTGACTGTTCGCTGAGAGGAGGGGGGCATTCTGGTGGGATAAAACTCGTCTTTCCAGTTTTTTTTTCTCCTCAAGGGGAAAGTAAAGCCACAAACAGGCAGAAGGAGTTCTCTGAACTGTTCACACTATGATAAACCCTCTGTTGCAGCTGCTGAATGCTATCAGAGATGTCTCCAAGAATTCACTGTGCAGTCTAACTCTGGCCAAAACAAAATCTTTAAAACTAATAAACACACAATTTCTTTGCAGAGATCATATGTAGACCGTTATATAAATGCACATCTGTATTGCCATTCAGTAAGGCCTTTCCACAAACAGAGAGAGCATTGTGCAACTTAAATTGTACACACTTTGATTTTATTCATCCAATTTGATGAGATTATGGCTGAATTTTAATTGTGGTAGCGGAGATCTCGAGCAGTTTTGGGGATATGAAGTAACAAATATTTGTCATTAACAGCTTGAGGCTTCTTTTGCATTTGTAAAACCTAGACTCAGCAGCTAGAAACATTGTTGTAAAGACAAACTGCAACCACAAAAAATATCAATCATGCAAGTTCAGTTTGTGTGTCTTCAGTTTCTTTAAAAAAACGTACTGTATAATCTAATTCTGGAAAAAAAAAAATTTTTTTTTTTACAAATTTCCCATGTGTGTGATCAATAAAGTATAATCTGTATTAATCCATAATGGGGAAATTACTTTTGCTGCATTGCACCGCAGCAGGCAGCCAATGGTAGGAGTAACGGGGGCTAGGTGTCTTCTCGAGGGACACCTAGGCATTGGCCCAGGGGGAAACGAAAGACGGACTTCCTACCACTGAGCAAAAGCCTCCCCTTCCGTCTGTATTTCTAAATTTGTTAGCTGACTAAAATAATTTCCAAGTTTATTAAATTGATCACAATCAAGTTCACACTTGCTAGTGCTCTTTCACCTTAAGTTTTGACACAATTACTATCAAACCCATCTATTTAAAACACAATCAAACAGGAAAAACTCACTTCAAACAATTTCTACAAAGGGAACGTTGTTTTTTGTGGGCTTTTGTGTACCTATGTGATTTTTTGCTTGAAGAGAGTTTTAAAGTGAATCCGAATCTTTGTTTTATAAGCACCAAACCTGCATTTTTTTGTTTAAATGCATTATCAAACTATCTCTGCTTGTCACTTGTGTCCTGATTGCAGGTTGTTCTTATATTAACTATTATAAATCTGTATTGGTTAAAAAAAAAAAAAATACTGGTGTTAAAGTCGAAGGAAAAAAAATAATGGTAAAGTTTACTCTGAGTTTATATAAAAGTTCCTTAAAAACAATCACTTGGGATTAAAACAAAAAAACTCCATGAAGGTTATTTGTTATCGCTTTTGTTTTGCTTTAAAAATCTCATCTTGAGCGTTCACCAAAATACCAAGAGGTTTATCTCCTCATATATCAAACCTGGAATCTCTTTGGTCATTTGTTGAACACAGGCAGTGGGATTTAGTGGCGGTGGGGTTTACCCCCTCCATAAATTCCAAGGAAATTGTTCAATTAATTAAGATGATCACGACTCAATTACTACCAGCTGCAGGGTTATTGCCGCTTGTTTTTACTTTGAGCTGCGAGGTCAAAGAAGTCGACGAGAGCTGCCGCTATGTCTGACTGGCTGTTTGAATAAGTGGTATTTGATACCCTGAGGTCTTTTTTTTTTTCTTTACAACCCTCCCAGCTTGGAGAAACTCAAGGAGGGAGAAAAATTCTGGAAAAAATGTTCCACTGGAGTGTGGAAAAAAAATATTGAAACTGCAGTCCAAGTGTGAGTAAGGAAAGTAACAGCCAACGAAGCAGTGGCATTTTTAAATGCTATTTTCTTCATAATTCTCAGAAATTGATCTTAATAACTCTCTTACACTGACTTAAAGGTCTTATCTCAAGCCAAATAACTTTTTTTTGTTGGATCTGAAACACAAACAATGACAATTTTGGTTTTAGAACATCCATGACACACTGTTATATGTCTATTGTGTAGTCTATAGAGTTGTATCGCAGTAAAGGAAGTGTAAAAACTTGACTATTGCTCATCCCCCTGTCTATGTAAGACGCTCTGTATAAGCTCAATGCATTATTATTATGTCTGTCTTGAGAAAGCACAAGCTCCACCTCTGAAATTTGGTCCAGAGCCAACCGACTCATATGGGGGCTTGAAGTTGAAAAAGCATGGTGTGGAGTGTATGTGAAATGCTTCCTGCTTTGCAAAAAGCAACAGGGCACTAGATTGTTATGTCATTGATGTAACAAGCACTCATTCGTTGTCCCATAGGACGGGAACAGAAATACCCCCCCCAAAAAAAAAAAAAAACTAGTATAAATATTCATTAAAAATCATACCCTTTTTAGTCTTCCCTGCCAGTCTTGGCATGTCTGCGTTTATAATGGCTGGCTTGAGACTGACAAAGGTCAATGGAATATAGTAGGGATTTTCAGTTTCAGTTCTTTTTATAGCAGACTTCCATTCCCATTTGCTCCATGTTGGACAGGGTTGGAAGGAAACAGTCCTGAGTGAAATGTTGGCTACATAGGGACAAAGAATGAGTGGGCTTCCAGTGAGCCTTGGTTCTTTGGACCTGCCTTAACCACTGTTTTCTCAGTTTCTTGTTTTTTTGGAAATAGAAATACAGAAATATCTCCTCCTGGCACATTGGAACAACCTTTCGCCACACATTGGCGAGACATTTTGGCAAAATTTCACCAGAATTCTATAAAATAAAGGTATCCTGTAACAAACATTCATGGTTCTGCTCACTTTGTTTAGCTACATACATCCAGATACTGTATATGACTCTTGTTACATCACAAATGATGACGAAAAGTGTGTCAAGAGTCAACTTTTGCAACGGAAATTATGAACGTGTCCAATAGTGGTGGAAAACTATTTATTTCTCTTCTCAAGGCCGTATAATCGTGGTACTTTGTTCTGGCATTTCTAAATATGAAATATCTCCATTTGTTTTACATATAGTTAGCAGCCTTGTTACAAAAAAGAACGTCTAAAAAGGTCAATAACATCAATGGCTATAAGATTTTAAATAAATTGCAATCTTAACTACTCTCAGAAAGCAGATATTATAAACTCTGGTCACTAGCTTAAAACCTTTATCGTCTAGTTTTAAATATGCAGGGTATGAAAACCTGCTGGTTCCACACTGCAAACAATAAAACTGCCCTAAACGTGAGTTTGATCTTATCTACATTCAAATGTTTTTGTTTACAAACTAAATTGTGTCCTTATGACTAATTGTGTTCTTGAGCAAGACACGAAACACCCAATTGCTCATGGCAGCTCCCATCTTTAGGAATAAGTGTGTGACTGGACGTATCTCGTATAAGAGTGAATGAATAACGCATATGTGAAGCATCTCTGAGTGTCCAGAAAAAGCACTATATAAGTTCAATACATGAAGATGCTGAGGATCTCTCTGGAGTGACCAGGATGGACAGGATCAGAGGAACAGCACATGTTAGAGGTTTTGGAGATAAAGGGGGGCGACCCCTGAATGGAAATGCCAAAAGAAGATCGGCTGCCATAAAATAATGTTCCACAGAACATCCTTTTTATAATTCAATATCTTAAAGCCACCATATGTGAAACACCATAGCAATCTATCTTTTATTTTACCATGATTTGAATTCAAAATTTGATTGATCAAAGTTTTTAATTAACTGCAACACTAATTAAATGTAAAGATTTGAATTGTTCTTAAACCCAACTTTGTCTTTTAAATATGTGAACGACTTCACTCAACTTTTTACATGTTTTTAGTGATAAAATGGCATTTTTAAATAAAATCAGGCCTTTTTTCCAACCTGTGCTGATGTGCCCTATCAAAAATATTTTTTTTCTCGTTTTGCTTGCTGGAATAGAGTACAGGAGTCGCTGAATGCATTTGATATATTTTGATGTGCTTGATCCAGTGATGTGGATCAGTTCAAAACTGAAATATATGAGTTTCAATGAGTTTCAATTCACTGTTTTTTTCCACTGAACAGGCGCACACGCTTTTAAACTAACACGAAAATGGATTCATGCATCTTGAATATTTTTGTTTTCTAACGCAAATTGCCACGAAGGCTTTTGGACGTTTTGGTTAAAAAACTATCTCAGAATGTTTTCCATTGAAAGAAAATGCATAGCTATGTCATAAAATGTTAGTATGTCAACAACTGGAAGATATAAGTTCCACTAGCCTAGGCAGTACAAGCCAAGTACGTAGTTTACTGAGAGCAACGTAAGATATTTAATCAACTTAAATAACTTTTGAACAACTTACTGAACAAACTGTTAAAAGAATAGCTTACCATGTTTTGCAATGACTGACAGCAACTATAGCTTTTTAATAAAATGTTAACACCGTAAAATGTATTTAGGTTGATTAAAGCTGGCACACAGATTCTTTAATGTTCTCAAGGGATATTGTAAATTTTAGCTTCCTCGTCTGATTTAAATGTTAAATACCTAATTTTAGCAAGAAGTTTAGGTATTTTTTTAACTGCAATTAATGTACTATTTCTAGTGTGTTGCTTTGTGTTTGTTTCTCATTCTCGCTTTCCAAAAAATAACTCAAACTCACAATCCTGCCCCCAAGAATCCCAATAAATCTACTGTTATTAACTGTCCCAAAGACAACACAAAAGGTTTTGGCTATAAGACCTTCGGAGAGAATGTTCTCATTAGTAAAGAATGGTCCAATGTAATCTAATATTAAGCAAACAAAGAATGGGGTGAAAGACCCAACCTTAACATGTAAACAGAAAATACTTTTTTTTTACCAAGTAATCCCACAGGAAAATGGCAAATATAGCTTCTTGTTAAATAAATAGACATTTTAAAGGGATAGTTGCATTAAAATTGCACTAATTATAATGCATTTAAAGCAAAGTCTTATGCAATTTAATGTGAAGATAAAATCACTGAAAAAAATGAACATATTAAGTTCATGTTTCAAAAAAGATCAATCTGTTGCTTGCAGGTACAACTCCTGTGCTAAACCTACGTACTAATTGTTGATTGAGAACTGCGTGCCCCTCGGCGCTGCAAACCTTCATGTTGGGGCTTGATAAGGACTATGTCTGATAGAGCTGTGCAACAGACACATTCTTCCTGAAGTAATCCAGTCTGGATGGAAAAAGGTGCGACTGAGAACAAATCAAATTGTTGAGGTTGAAAAAAACTAAGCATCAAAAGATAACTTAAAGTGAAACTTAAAAGTCAATAAGTGAACATTTTTTCTGTGTTCTTGTTGATGTGATTGAGCCATCTGAAGAAGGCAGCCATGCTTGGTACTGAGTTAAGTCACATTGGGGGGTCTCCAGAGGCGAGAAAAGAAAAAGCTAGTGCGCTTCTCAGCACAGTAGCTTAACCAACAATGACAAATGAGAAGGATTACTTTCCACGCAAAGCCGAGGTGAGAATCCAAAGAAGTTGAACAGTTCAGCTTTTACTTACAGAATCATTGTGGTAATGTTTGAAGAACAGGGACCAAAGTCTTGAATTTCCTCCAACTCATTGTGATTCAGTTTTCTGTTTTTGTCAAAAGTAAAAAAATTAATTTTGCGCATGAACAAAAAAACAGTATTTTCAGAAAATAACCCCAAATGGAACAGTTCACTTACATTTCTCTAAGATGTTGCAAACTGGAAAACAAAGTCCCATCAAGCGTTGCCAATTTGTTGTGGCTCAAATCCCTAAGAAGAGAAAAAAAATGTAGAAAAATGTCTCACTCAAAACACTTTTTGTGTCTTTTTAAATAAAAAATAAGCCTGTCTGATTAATTTGATAAAAAGTATCTGAACTTCAAAGCTCTCCAACAAATGGGCTCCTGTTAAAAAAAAAAGTTCAAGGCCTGGTTGATCTTTTCATCTTGTTTTTTTTTGTAACATAGATGCGACAAATTTGAGCCGAAACAGCTAACTTTCTGTGGCAAGCTTCAGAAAAAGTTACTTTTGTTGGCATAAAATGAAAATTAGGATCTTAAAAGAACAGCATTCTAGTCTTTCTTTGACATCTGGACTTGAATCAATCCTGTTCAGATTACGACTTTACAGTTAACAATCATCAATTAAAAGTATTTTGTATCAAAACTTGTGTTTATGCTAAAAATTGTTAGTCTAACAGAGAGCCCCAAAATGCTTGTAGAAAGTTAAAAACTTTCCTATTTGTGCTGCTGTTTGTAGCAAACACTGCATTTTGTCTGTTAGGCACTCGGGTATTGAGCATTTGGATCTGCTCTGTGTTTTGGTTGTGTCTGAGTCTCTTTTGGACCAGAGCCTGGGTTTAACTCCACAGAGCCTGCTCTCGGATTCGTCTGGAGTAGTTTTGGCTGCATCTCTTTGGGGGTAGGATTCATGTGTCAGCAGCCTGTTTTTTTCCCCTTTCTTTTAAAAGGAGCCTGAAAACCAGCGAAAGTCTGGCAGGCAAACTCTCACGAGCCATAAAGCGGTGGAGTTATTGACGCTGCTGCGCACGAGCAACGCTGTGGTGCCAGACACTTTTTTTTTCACCTTCTCTCCTCGAACTTACCTCCCTCGTCTGGAATCCATCAAGACAGCTTCAGGAGGAGAAGGAATGGGGGGGTTTAACAACTGGTAATGTATTCACAATGCCGGGAAAGGCGAGAGGGACGCCTTTCATTGGCCTGAAACACCCCTGCTGGATTTTTTTTTTTGTGCCTGTTTTTGTTCTTTGGTGGAAAGTTTCACGAATCACTCAAGCAGAGTTTTACTTGCCTCTCTAAAGTTTGACACCCCCTCCTTTACCCTGTATTTTTTCTGTCCAGGCGTGCAGTTGTGTTGTTGTTGTTGTAGTTCCAGCCTGAGGAGCCATATGAGAAAGGTGTCCTATCATACTCCCAAGATAAACTCTGAGTAGCCCCTACACTTCCATTTCCTTCACAAAGCGGGTTGTGAGTGGAGCAAGATAACGCACAGGGCTGGGTATCTTTTGCTCTGGTGAAAATGTAAAGCACTGCTTTCTTATCAGTCACTGAAAAGTGAATGAATGGGTTTCTTTTTAAGTCTTAAGAGCTGTCATTACTGTTCAGACAACATATTTTAAAATTGACAAAACACTATCCCGATAAGTTGACAAAGCTCAACTAATTTTATAACAAGTGGTAATTAAGTGGATTTCATTGTATTTGAGGCTGCACTGTGGTGCGGTGGTTAGCACAATGGCCTCACAGCAAGAAGAACAGGGTTTGAGTCCTGGAGTGGGGGCAAGGCTTGAAACACTAGTCTCTCTGTGTGAACTTTGCATGTTCTCCCTAAACCTGGGTTTTCTCCAGGTACTCCAGTTTACTCCCACTCTCCAAAAACATACATGTTAGGTTGATTGGACACTATGAAATTGCCTCTAGGAATGAGTATTTGTGAATCGTTGTGTGTGGCCGTCCAACAGACTGGTGACCTGTTTGGGATGTACCCTGCCTGTTGCCTGAAATCAGCCAGGATAGGCTCAATCAAGGATAAGTGGTTCAGAAGACAAAACTAAACATTTTATTTGACACATTTGTGGAAGAGTAAGAGTACACCAGATAAATAACAATTAGTATTACCAAAAAAAATAACTGGACCTGATTGAGCAATAAAACAAAGATCATAGCTCGTTGGATTTCTTTTTTTACATCTATAATCATGACTTAATCCCAGTACATGCTTTCTTCTCCTCAAACTTTTCCATCCCCCTTCTCTTTCTGCAAGTTTGTTCCAAACTAATCCTGCATGCTCCTCCTTAATCAGGACCATTGCTGGCTCTGGTGTTGCTAATTCAGCAGAAATAATGGGGTGCTGGAAAACAAAGGCTCAGTGGTTTAAGGGGTTTAAGATGTGCTGGAGAGCCACTCGTAAATTAACATGCCAGAGTGAAAAGAATTTTTTTTTTCTCATGTGGAACTTTTTTTCCCCCTTCTTCTTTGGAACACCAGGCCTTGGTTATGAGGCTCAGTCTGGGTTTGTTTTCTCTGGCAACTTCAAGTTTCCAAAGCAGCACAGTGAATTCAGCATTGGCTTTAAGCAGGTACTGAATCAAGAGCCCAACACATGACAATAAAACTCTAGTACTCCAACTTAATGCAGTGCAATAAAAAATTCTGTTAGATTCATTATCTGTTGAATAGAAAACAGAAAGTAACATGACATCAAGATGCAAAGAGAGTTGTAGAACCAAAGAAACAAAGTTTCTAACTTAGTTGGATCTAAAGAGAAATCAGAGAAAATGTAATAAAGTTAGAACTCGTATTAAAAATGCACCTGATTGCTCTACAAACCTGTCTTTTTTTTTTTTAAAAAATCAATCCACATTTTTAATTATTAAATTGATTCTACATTAGAAGTCATGCTGATTGTTATGCATACTTTTTAAAGCCAAAAAAGAATAAATCTGGAGTCTTGATTCTCAAGCAGATGAGATCACTGATTAAAATAATACTTACAGTGTTATTACAATTACTACTAATCTGATCACATTTTCCACTTGAAATGATTACTTTATAATCTAGAATATTAAAGATTTAATGTGGATTTGATTAAGATTTTAATGGCAATTTGATCAGTAAAGATTTGATAAACTCAGCAGTGACTGATAAAAGTTTAAACTCATAGAAGACGTTTCTGATCATGGCCAAAGACAGGCTTTTAAAAACTCATTTCTACAGATCAATGGATTAAAATAACTCAACTTTAAAAGAGAGGTCAAATAAAGTTTTGAAATGTTTAAATATTAGGAAATAATAGACTGATTTCACAATTAAATCAGTGAAAATGTTGAAATCGACTTACAGCTGAACTGTCCACTCTGGAATAGTTTGTGGAATTCGGTTTCTTTTTAAACGACCACAATCTACTAGTTCCCCAAAACAGGCACAGGGAGGAGGACACGATCTTGTGTTAGCCCCGATCCCACGATCCAGTCTCCAAAACAGCAGAAAAATCACCGCAAACCCCGCAAAACTGCGAGGTTGCTCACAGGACCGCATTGTTCCCGCAAAACACCACTCCAAAGTTTCTTCAGATGCTGAAAAAAATGTGAGATCACCCGGTTAAAAAGTTTTAGTGTCTTAAATCCAGTCCTTTCTGGTTCTGTGGATCGTAGATATAAAAAGTAAAACAAAAGTTTTCCTCCTAAACTTTCCCATTTGGATCGCGTTACTGCTGTTGGTGAAACTTGTGCTGTGGAGGATCCCCGCAGAGCAGCGTGAGCACACACTGAGGTATGTAAGGGGCGGGGACATACAGGGCATTATGGGAAATGTAGTCTATGCAAGGTGTGCACTTTTTTCAGGTGATCACCAAACATCTGCCTTATAGGATGACCAAACAAAAGATTTCCTTCATGTATCTATCAGCAATAATTCAGTAGAAATAAAGAGAGCATTGAAGAGAATGAAGAGTGGACAGGCTCTCGGCCCTGACGATATCCCTATAGAAGTATGGAAGTGTTTAGGTGAGGTGGCAGTAGAGTTTCTGACTGGGCTGTTTAACAGGATATTAGAAAGTGAGAAGATGCCTGATGAATGGAGAAGAAGTGTGCTGGTTCCTGTTTTTAAGAACAAGGGAGATGTGCAGAGTTGTGGTAACTACAGAGGAATAAAACTGATCAGTCATACCATGAAGTTATGGGAAAAAGTTGTTGAAGGTAGGCTAAGATCTGAAGTAAGAATTTGTGAGCAGCAGTATGGTTTTATGCCTAAAAAGAGCACTACAGATGCAGTATTTGCCTTGAGGATACTGATAGAGAAGTACAGGGAAGGTCAGAGGGAGCTGCACTGTGTCTTTGTAGATCTAGAGAAAGCATACGACAGGATACCTAGAGAACAACTATGGTATTGTATGAGGAAGTCTGGTGTGACAGAGAAGCATGTTAGAGTGGTTCAAGACATGTATGAGGGCTGTAAGACAGTGGTGAGGTGTGCTGTAGGTGTGACAGAGGAGTTCAGCGTGGGGGTGGGACTGCACCAGGGATCTGCTCTGAGTCCTTTGCTGTTTGCTATGGTGATGGACAGGCTGACAGACGAGGTTAGACAGGAATCTCCATGAACAATGATGTTTGCAGATGACATTGTGATCTGTAGTGAGAGGAGGGAAGAGGTGGAGGAAAAGCTGGAGAGGTGGAGGTTTGCACTAGAAAGAAGAGGAATGAAGATTAGTCAGAGTAAAACAGAGTACATGTGTGTGAATGAGAGGGATCCAAATGGAAAAGTGAGGTTACAGGGAGAAGAAATAAAGAAGGTGGAAGATTTTAAGTATCTAGGATCAACAGTCAGAGCAATGGAGAGTGTGGAAAAGAGGTGAAGAAGCGTGTTCAAGTTGGCTGGAACGGGTGGAGAAAAGTATCAGGTGTGATGTGTGACAGAAGAGTTTCAGCCAAAATGAAAGGAAAAGTGTACAAAACCGTGGTGCGACCCGCCATGCTGTTTGGTCTAGAGACAGTGCCACTGAGAAAAAGACAGGAAGCAGAGATGGAGGTAGCAGAGATGAAGATGCTGAGGATCTCTATGGAAGTGACCAGGATGGACAGGATTAGAAATGAGTATATCAGTTAACAGCACATGTTAGAGGTTTTGGAGGTAAAGTCCGAGAGGCCAGGCTGAGATGGTTTGGACATGTACAGAGAAGAGAGACCGAGTACATCGGCAGAAGGATGCTGGATTTGGAACCACCAGGAAAGAGGGCTAGAGGAAGAACAAAGAGGAGGTTCATGGATACAGTGAAGGAAAACATGAAGATAGTTGGCGTGACCGAAGAGGATACAGCAGATAGGGTTAGATGGAAGAAACTGACTTGCTGTGGCGACCCCTGAAGGGAAATGCCGAAAGGAGAAGATCTATTAGCAATAACTCAGTAAATAATTAATTAATTAAAAATGTTGTAAACACATGTGCTATTAAACCCACTATTATTTATAAAATGGGGCAAATACATATTTATATTTATGGGGATGACACAACTACATTGAAAATAATAAAAAAAAATAAAAATGAGAAGAATGATCAGAAATAGAGTGAGGAGCTCTGCCATCCCGGAGGAGCTCGAATTAGAGCGATTGCTCCTCTTGGTCGAGAGAAGCCAGACTGGGTGGTTAGAGCATCTGGTTAGGATGCCTCTCGAGCACCTTGCTGATGAGGTGTTTTGAGCACATCCACAGGGAGGAATTCCAGATTCAGATTCCTGACTCGCTGGAGAGACTACGTCTCACAGCCGGCCAGGAAATGACTCAGGATCCTTCCAGGTGAGCTGAAGGATGCAGCCAGGGTGAGAGAAACCTTTGCTTCCCATCTGAGGCTGTTGACCCCGCGACCCAACCCCGGATAAGCGGAAGACAATGGAACAGAAAGAAAAATGGATTCCCTTTCATGATCCTCTTCTCTCCTGGTATGTTTCCTCATTCTAAATTTGGCCCTCTGCCCTAATTATGCACCTCTAGTCCCAATTGCCTCTCCCTGATGTTTCCACATGTGTCTCATCTTCCCCCTGTTATTTTACCTGTGGTGTTCATCACTCTAGTGCAAGATCATCTGCTGTGCTGCTCTCCTGCTGCAAGCATGATGGTGTCCCTCCACGTCTGGTCCCTCAATCTGCTATTCTACACTCCAGCTGGAGCCATGATGGTGTCCTTCTACGTTGTTGTGCTTATGTCTACTCCTCGCTCATTCCTGATTAACCGTAATAAGCTGGCTATGCATCTGGGTTCTGCATCTCCTCCTTCACCACCTCATGACATTCCTATGAGGGGATTAAAGTGTTTGATGACAAATATTTTGTAGTATTTTCTCCATGTCTTGATAGGAATTTCTCATTACCATCCTGGCCCACTAGAGTTCAAACTCCAGACTTCTTGGTGTTAGGACGTAGTGCTAACAAATTGCATCATTTATTGTTTTTATTTGACTTGAAAATATTTTAATAATCCCCAAATGGGGATTAGTCCTCTATGTTTGATAGAGGGTGGCAAAAATTCATGGAGAGGTTCAACATGACTGACAAAAGTTTTGCCATCATTCTATCCCTCGTCACCTCCTCCACACAGGCGAGAGGTGAGACAAAAATTGTCATGGTTTGTGTTTTTCTTGAGTACTAATAAAATAGTCTTTGATTGCATTGGGCATTTTAGTTATCTTTCATGAGTGTGCAAATGATTTTCCTCTTAAAGATTAAAACTTCTGCTCTACAGTCAATAGAAGGCAGAAAATTTTATGTTGCAAGCAATTGGCATTGCTCTTGAAATTGTGATGCCTCAAGTTTTTCCTAACGGTTATCCAGACATTTTAATTGGGGTAAATTCATTTTAAATTGTAATTTTATTGATTATATTTGGTTAGGGACCATAATAGTTGGCATGAGGCACTGCAGTGTCAGCAGTCTTCCTTAATCTGCATCTATCTAGTTTCTTCTAATCCGGGACGGTAAACAGCTGTTTTGGTATCCATGCAAAAGGTCTGCATGCCCAGCATGTATCTTTAGAAAGAAGAGTTTTTTTATTTTTAATCCTCCTGGGGCAAAAGTTGTTAAGAAGAGCACTTCTTGTCTAAGTCAAATTGAAAACGACATCTCCGAACTTTCATGCTACATTGTTTTTTGAGCTTCAGCTGAATGTGTTTGAAAGTTTTTTTTCATTCAAGCATAGTCTCTAGCTGGCTTTTTTTGTGGCAAATCGTGTCAAATTTGGTGCATCAAAATTCATTATTCTCATTGTACAAATTACAAGAGCAGCTTATTCACCCTAAACATTAGTTTTTCTCAGTGATGTTGAACAGAAAACAAAGTTGTTCATCTTAAAAGTACAAATTTGATATTCTACTCCCGAAAAGCTGACTGATTCACGACTTAAAAGATGTGTGCTCTTTTTAAATTTTCACATAAAAAGACCCTGGCTGGGATGTCCATGCCCCAGCAGATGTGTCACTACCCCTCGGGCAAAGTGTTTTACAGGTTCCTGTTGACCAAGGTTATGCTTTCACTGTTAACTTACACATCCTTTACTCAGTCAGAACCCACACATATCGACCAGTGGACACAGGAATGAGAGGCAAACTTCTGTTGACATTCAAGAAAATATTAAATGTTATGCACACATAGACCGTAAAAAAAATGTGTTATAAAAGCAAAATAAATTTCAGCCTTTGATTGGAATTACACTTTGGTTAAAAACCAAAGTATATTTGCTTGATGGAAGTACACAACCAGACAATAAGAATATTAGATACAGTACATATTGGTTTTTTTTCTCTTTTAATGGGAGGGGATTTAAATAAATAGAACACCAAAGCAGCACAACTTCTGATTTGGAGTGAATAAACCAGGCAACTGGAGTCACAAATACTTCTTCACAGATACATCCCTCAAATGACTTTAAAGTGGATTTTTACCTCTTGAATGCCATTAACCCTTGCAATCAATGTCTTTTTGCAGACAGAAAGGTCCAGCAGGTTATTCCGATAGTGAACAGTAGTGGAGAAAAAAAATGGCCTTTTTTTGTGATATAAAATGGATTTGCTCCAAAAACAAACCCCATCTTACATCTACTATAAAGCCGCTTCCATTCGTCTCTCATTATTCCTTCTTTGCCAAACCTCATCAATCCAATTCTTGTTGTTTTTTCCCAAGCTGTTCTTAAACAGATGGTTAATAAATCAGGCTTGTGTTCATAGTTTTTCTTGCTCATTACATTTTTTATGTGCTCTTTTTAATCCTGCCATGGCGGCACATTGCATCACTCTTTTGTAACGTATTGAGATTTAGTCCGCCTACAGACTTTCTGTCTGTAGTTCAGTTAGAGGCAACAATTTTTTGTATTACAATGCAAATAATTTAGTGGCAGTTTCTACATTTTGATGAAATGTTTTGTGTGATTAAAATGTAGCAGATGCTTTACACCCTTTATACTTCTGTTAACACAAATGTATTGAAAAAACTATTTCCCAAGGCTCTTTGAAACTTTCATTAGCAAGTTTTAATTGTATCAGGTCAATAATTTGGATTGTACCAGAAAGAAACTGGGCCATTGAAAAGAATATTGATTCATACTCCTCATTCTGCAAAACCATAACCTCATCACCTTATGAATAACCAATGTGTTACAAATCCCAATTCTAAAACAGGTCAAAGTTGTTAAAAAGTGAACCCCATCAGGAAGAGAAACATTGAACTAAAAAAAACATACATGTAAGATTTAAAATGTTCTTCCCAGTTGGGTCAAACCCCCAAAAAATCTCATAAATAATTTTTTACATAAGCTTCAGTGAGCGTGCCTACAAATTACATTAAGTCGAACATTGACAACAAGTTGATGTGTGCTTTTATTACTTTATTTGTTGTTGCAGAGTATAACTTTTGAAAAGTTTTTTATGTTTCAACAAAACTAAAACAGTGGGGGTTGATCTAATGCAGCAAGATGGAGATGGACTGGTAGTCGTAAAAAATATTAATAATCACATCATTATTTTTGTAGAACTCCTTTTTTTAACCCCTACCTAAAAAGAGTCATGATTTTTTTATGTGTTCATTAGTGAGTTTCCAAGCACTTCTTCTTTGTCTTTTGGCATTTCCCTTAAGGGGTCGCCAAAGTAAGTCAGTTTCTTCCCTCTAACCCTATCTCCTGCATGCTCTTTGGTCAGGCCAAAATAACCAAACTTCAAATTAAGACAGAAAATGAACTAAAGAAGAGCATCTAAGAAAAAAAAATAATAAAGAAAGAAGAGCTTCTATACAACTTGCTAAAATTGAATTTGGAATTAAGTCTGATATATTATTAAACAAAATAAAGTAAACCGATTACGAACCTTAGTTCAATCATAAAGTGATTTTATGATTTTTTTTCCCCTTGGCTTAAATTACTTTCCAAATGAAAATGTGAAACATAATTTCTTATGTTTGGCAGGACGAGGAAGGAAATACTTTTTGTATAACTTTTTATTATTATTATTATTAAATATGACCAAAAAAAATTATTATTCACATCTGTAGCTTCTCACTCTGTCTAAGAAGTACACATTTTTTAAGAATTTAACAAATATTCCAACTTCATAAAGTAAAAGTTAAACTATTTCTGACCTGATGGTTAAAACTTTGATTGCACTATTAGACGAGATAGAAATGACAACATTTTCCTTTTTCTCTAATCTCATTAAAGTAATACTTTTTCATGCTTAATTAACTCTGATGCTGACATGTTTGTAGATTTAGCAAATAATAACGTCTTTCTCCTGATGGAATTTGCCGGCTTGTTTTCTTAATGTGAGTTGTTGACTTCTCAGTGGGGAGAAAAACTAACACAAACACAAACTTAGCAGGAATGTGGGGTAGGAATGCTGGGTCTGGGGTAGTCCGCCTGCTTGTGGTGATTGATTGAATCTTTGCCGAGTCCAGGAGGATTTTCGTGAGCAGAGGGGGATGGATCAGATGGTCCCAACAGACCAACTCATCGATGGACTGATTGCTTCCTCATGGCTTCTTCTGCAAAAGCAGGCAACAACAAAAACTCCTCAAGAAGTCTATGATGCCAAGAAATAAAGCTTTGCTTTTAAAGCGAGTTCTTTCATTTCACTTTTTAGTACTCTTTTATCTTTAAAGTTTTTCAACAGCTTGAAATAATTCATTAAAACTTGTAGCCGATGATTTCTGTGCACGCTTTAACTTAAGTTTTTTTCTCTCTCTCTTGCTGTGGGCCCCTGGAGTTGTCTGCACGGATCCTGTCATGCTTCGTACAACTCTACTGTATACATCAGCCTTTAAATGTGCCTCAGTCTCCACATTCCTCTCCTGGTGAAATCATATTTTCTAGCCACTGCTGATCTGTTTGGTCACAGCGGCGCCTGCATGATAGATGTTTTTCTGGTTGAGAAACACCTCCTATAACCTTCTCTTATCCCCCTCCCCATCTCCAGTTAGTTTGGAGGTATGTGGACCTGCAATGTTTGTCCATCAATGTATTTCTTTGCCAGAATCACTTCAGAGTCAGTGTAAAGCATGCACAGATGTTGGCGCATGGCTATCCTCCAGACATTATTCTCAGAATAGTAACAGTGCTGAAAAATGCCTGGCTCCAGGTGTCCCTCTTTGCCAGTAATAACATACAGGAATAAGCAGTGGAAAGTTATGGCTGTGCATGCACATGTTTTCCAGGTTTTCAGTCAAACTAAAGGATTAATGCAAGTTCAGAGTACTTCTATCCCCTTTTCAGTTATTTCACATGCAAAAATACCTGCTACTTTCTTTGTCGGGGAAAAATAAATTTAAAAGACATACAGAAATTTCATAGCTCAGCTTGTGGTTTTGATTTCAAGACAAAAGTAGAGCTAAAAATCTAATTTGGAAAAAAGGATTGATTGGACATGTGATTGTAGAGGGCCGTAGCCATTCAGAGTGGGATTTTGGATTTGCCAAGTCAGCGTCAGTAGACATTTTGTTTTAATTGAAAAATGAATTTTGAAAGCTGAACACATGTTTTATATAAAACTTCTTCACAAGCGCTACCCCATTTTGAATGAGGTCTTTATCAATTAAATACGTAGAAAAAAACAAATGTATTTTTTCACCATCCAGAGATTAACAACAAGATGATTGTTTTCATTGAGCATGTTTGTCCATCAGGTTTATACGGGCAAGTTTTATGGATGGTTGATTCTGCATGTGGCCCTGCAACAGACTGGTGACCTGTTCGGGGGTACCCTGCCTCTCGCCTGAAATCAGCTGGAATAGGCTTTGGCAACCCTTGCGATCCCATTACGAATAAGCGGTTCAGAAGATGAAGCAAAAATTTTAAAACTTTAGAGGTTTTACATCAATATGACCAAAAAAGGTTTAAAATTACTAAAAGGTTTGCATTATTCTGAATATTAACTTCAAATTTACCTCTCTTATTCTCTGCTGCACATTACAAATGCCACAAACTACATGTACTGTAATTTATGCAACCGTAAACTGTCCACTGGTTCATGTAGAATATAAATGGTGTTTGTATCTACGAGTGATTAACTTATGTTGCATCTGAAGACTTAATTTTTGGAAGGTGCTCCATTAAAGATCATTCCTGAAGCTGAACCATATTCACACCCTTTCTCCCCAACACAGGAGCATTTAAAAACCAGAACAGTGCATGTGTTGTCCAGTTTGAGCCTGTGTGAGGTTGATGGCTGAGAGCCTCCAAAGTGGCCCATGTAAAGGTCTGTGTTGTGTGGCCGCTGCCAATTACAAGTCTCGGAGCTCAAAACAAAATATCTGCTGTGTGAACAGGTCAGTGGGAATAAATGAGGCAGTGTGTGGAGCTCAGTTAGGATGCCTGCCTCTTATAATTAATGGGACAACTGACTTTGGCATGGAGAGTGCTGGCCAAGACTGATGGCTGTACAATTTGCTAACATATGTCACCTCATCATCCAAAAACATGAAGAGTTGGCAGCTTTGTCTTTAAATTCCCAATTGTAAAATATATCAACTTGTTCTCAACATGACTGTGGAAAAACTTTTTTCTTCTAGCACAGGAATCATTACTAACATCAATACTAATTATTGAAATGTGAAAAACATAGAGCAGAAACTTTCACCCTGGGTTCAAGGACGTAGTATGTAGGTTTTTAAATCGAGGTCACTATTGATTGTAATTATCTTTCACCCTGAGCTACAATTGTTGCTAATGTGCTACCCATTAGACCTCAAGTTCTTAGCTCTGCTTACACTGTTGTCCATTTTCAGTTAATGCTCTTGAATACTAACAAACACACGGCTTAGTCTACTCAATATCCAATTTAAGTATCCAATCAACCTTTTGGACTTCTTTAACTGACATTTAGCTACTTATTTAAATTAGTTTTTGTGAGTGAATTGACTTACTTTCCATTTTTGACAGAAACCATTGTTACAAAATTCAGATGTGAAGAATCTAAAGCTGCAAACTAACCTAGTTGTATCTTTTCATAATAAAATGATCAATATGCTTAACACATGACACTCTCTTAGAGCTGTAAAAAATCCAGAGGAATTTATGAACCATAAAAGAAGCTAACATTTGCTTTAATTTTGTCTAGGGTGAAGGGGCCGAAAGCGCCCAGAATCGTTATCGGGCAAAACGGACGAAAGTGTCTGTGGCAAGTCACGTTAGAAAACAAGATTATTCGAGAAGTTGTTCACTTCCGGTTTCCTGTTAGTTCAAAAGCGTGTGTGCCCGTAAAGAGTGAGAAAAGTGAAAAACGTTTGCCCGCTAAAGGGTTAAAATGCCGTAGGTTAAGTTAGATTTTGGCTTGAAATGAATGAAAACCCAAAAAAGAGGTTAACTTAATTTTTATAACAAGTTGAACTCTTCAGATGTTGTGTCCCAACTTTTTCGAATATGCTGTTCTTGTTCATCTTTTATTGTCCACAAACATTTCAACACAAGTACTTACATTTGAAAAGTATTTTTTTAACAAGAGCATTCCTGCAAACATAGTTTTTACTCTGGATTAAGATATTAAAGACTTTGGATGTTTAGATGGCTCTTGTAGATTTTTTATTACTTGGTCTGTTTAAAACTACTTTTTTCAACAATATGTCTTAGGTGTTTTTTTTTCTAACTCAGAATCAAAAATTCAAAATAAGCATTTCATTCGGGGAACAGAAATGTTTGAAACAAGCAGCTGGTCTGACCCAGTGAAGTAGTTGCTGACACTTGTGACAAGTCAGACCCTGAAACAGCCCACTTGAGTTCATTAGCTTAGAATTAGTTTAGAGCTCTCTCCTTGAGTGATGACTTTTGTGACCCCAGAAACTCGGGGTCTTATTGAAACACTAGTTTTTGCTTTGCATCCATTTTCAAATTCCAATGATGATGCTTAAATTGTCCAAGTTAAAGCAAACCTTAATGTGATGTCTGTCAGTCTGATTTTTCCGCCATGCAAAGCAGTAATCACACATCTCCTTGCCAACTTCTCCAACTCCTGGACCCCCCACCTTTACATAAATTCACCTCACTTACCCCTCCCTCCGAGCAGAATCAGTGGTGGGTCCTGAGCAGTGATGGTGCAGCAAATGCAGCTGTTAAAACAGTCAAAAGGAGGGTAGTCAGAAGACCACGTCGGCTTTTTACGTTGTTATGACGAATCTGACAAACTTCCAAATAAGAGGTAGAAACATTAAGCAAACCAGCTTCTTTTAAAATGCAATTTCCAAGTATTGACATAATATCACTGAACTATTTTAAACCAGTGGATCAGATGGATTCAGTCAAATATTTCCATTTGTTCATTTCTTCACTGTCCAAAGAAGGTTTAAAGGGTTGGACTGGTATCAGATGACTCTTGGCAAGCACACATTTGGATCCCAAACAGTTCCTTAGTTTGCAATTTTTTAAGCTTCAGAAAGTTAATGTGACTGACTCAAAGAAAAGTGGATTAAGATTTTTTAACACAGAAGTTAGAAACCACAGGGTGCCACATCAGACTCCTGTGGCTAGTTTGGTAGTAGCTTTTACAACAAAAGGCTCATTATATTCTGTTAGAAAAAGTCAACAAATAATAGAACATTTATGACCTTTTATTGTTTGCTAAGGCTGTCAAAGGTAACACCTCCTACTGCCACTGCACCCATGGTCCTCTATATGTTGCTTGCTCATCTCATTACCATCTCAAACAACTGTGAGATTAAAGCTGTTAGCTAGTAGGTCAGTGATGGGCTGAATGGGGCACTTCTGAAAACAATGACCTGTTATTAGGTGACTCACTTTGAATAGAAAAGAGGAAGTAAGCATAACTGATTGGAGATAAGTGAGTGAAAGCCTCTAGGGGGTAAATTTTCAGTTCTCAAGAGAATGTTTGGATGTAGCACAGCAACCAAGCTGCTTTACAACATTTTCTGGCACAATTACAGCCACACGATCCAACTTGGAAATTACTATAAATAGTTCTTTATTGTGTTTGCAATGGGCCGTGGTCAGTGGTGGATCATGCATTTCTCACCTAGCCCATCAGTAGTACTCCGTCTGCATCAATCAAACCCCACAACTGCACTGTTATGGCTATAAAAATATCATAATATGATGAATTAATATGGGTAAAAATAGTTTGGGTATCACAAATGAACAAACCGCCACCCCCAAATGAATGCCCTTTGTCAATAAATAACCCAGCAATGAAAAAGTCTCCTATAGTGCATTCAGCTGCGACAAGATATAACATTTGACCAAACAAAACCCTGGATTGGTTGGGTAAAATCCATCTATCTCTTTTCTCACCACTGTTAAAATTCTAGTCGTTCCTGTCATATTTCTGCATGTGTTTTCTACAGATGTGGACACATCTCCTGTTTCACGCTTCTTGGACGGCTTTACTTTGTTCAACTTTTTTTTTTCCAAAAAGCTCACTATTCTCCATTAGTTATTGTTTGCTGATAAAAGAGTTTTGCAGAAACAAAACAACGTTTCCATTTATGTAGCTTGCCACTGATGCTGTGTTCGTTAGTTTACTTGCAGTGCTCTTTGACTATCCAATCTCAGATCTGAAAATAGGAACGTTCTCTAAGCCTGAGCCCATTCCTAAAGAGACCAGCTAAAATGTGATTAACTGAAACAAAAGTTTTGTCTTCATCTACGTTATGTCAGAGAAAGCCAGCGAAACGAACTCTGAAGACTTTTATGGAAGCACTGCCGATTCCAGCCTACCTGGAAATAATGGACTGAAATTTGTTTGGACACACATTTGGAAGCAGCACAGTCATCAGAAAATCCAAGAAAGGAAACAAAATCACCAATCATGTATTATTTATTTAATAAATAAGAATGGCCAAAAATAATTGATTAAGACTTTTATCAGGTTTATCAGAAAGCTAAGATGGTATTAATGGTCTACCACTGGTTGTGACATAAAAGACTAGTTTTTCCCTACTCGTCCGCCTCCCCCGCATACCTCCTGCTGTCAACCTCCTGAATGCATCATCTCCTCCATTCACCTCCTCCACTTCCCCAACAAGATCTTTTGTTTAACTTGTCATGCTCATTATTCAGACCTTTTCTTTCTTTAACAGCTGGAGACCCTAAAAAACTTAAAAAAAAACTCCAAATACTATGAAAGATGTCCACATTTAAAGAGGTTGGATTTAGACATGAATTAGTCATAAAAACAAATCCTTAGTACACATTCTAATTATTGAGATGTGGTTATTGTGTAAACTTGCAAGATTAGGTTGCAAACTTTATACAAACTCCACACATGGTCAATGAGAGAGGAAAATGTTCACTTTTTGGGTTCAAATGACATCAAGGTTTCTACTAAAAACCTTTTCTGTGAGGGTAGCTAATTAAAGAGTAAATTTAATGTTTCAACGTGTTATACGAAATACCACATACCTGTGAAATAACATTTTTAACAGTTTTAAAATAGGGATTGACCACAGCTTCAGTCCCTCTTGTTTTAACAACCAGCAGCTGGAAGCATGCAGCTGTTGGTTGTCTCCTAACCCAGAGGGAGGTGTTGAGGTGAGGATCTGACCCTCCCTCCAGCTGCAGATCCTCTGACCCAAACAGTCAGGGATCTCAGGGCTTTTGTGGAAACAAGCTGACAGGAAAAGTAAACATGAAGGTGTGGAAAGAGCCACACTCTTTCTACGGTGGTCTCATCACTCACACAGATTTGTATGGTTTAATTGTAGTTTTAAATCAAGAGTGCTGCCCGTACATTCAAACATGACCCAGCGGAGAAGAGAAATTATGAAGTGAGAGGAGAAGTGATGATTTGATGGAACATATCTGCTGTTCTACAGTATGTATAAAAGTTATCTGGTATCCAACTGACCTCTAGGGGTACAAGTGATCAAGAAGAGTTTATCTTTACAAATGAGTGAGTCTGTAAAGTATTCCATTAAAAATGAAAATATACTAGACTTCATTTTAATACTTTAATAATAAACATTAATCTTACAAGCAAAACTGTTTGTGACTGGAATATTCATCAGAACTCAAGGACATTTAAAACTCTGTCAAGTAACCATAGCCCCCTCTGCTGGTGGTATGTGTGAAGTCTTCGAATCTCTAGTTCTTAAAATTAAATGTCAATTAACTTAAATGTCAAAAAGCACTCACAACTAAATGTTAATTATATTTAGAGTTTGGAAAAAAGAGTTAAATTAAAGCAAATATATATCTTTGAGCATATTTCATTTGATGATGAACAAGAGAAAAAAAAATCTATCTCCCTATAATGCATCAATACACTGAACAGTTTCAACCATCTAATTTATGGAATTTAGACTTCACAGATAAGTTGTTCACAAGATTATACGTACATATTTTCCATTGTTAAAACAATTTTACAGGCAAAATCTAGTTGTTCGATACTTTCACCGTTAAATATGGTTGTGTGATAAACTATGCTGTTTGGTCTGAAGACAGTGGCACTGAGGAAAAGACAGGAAACAGAGATGGAGGTCGCAGAGATGAAGATGCTGAGGATCTCTCTAGGAGGGACCAGGATGGACAGGATCAGAGGAGGAAGAGTCAGAGAGGCCAGACTGAGATGGTTTGGACATGAGGAGAGAGAGAGTACATAGGCAGAAGGATGTTGGGTCTGGAACTACCAAGAAAGAGGCCTAGAGGAAGACTAAAGAGAAGGTTTATGGATACAGTGAAGGAAGACATGGAGATAGTTGGCGTGATCGAAGAGGATGCAGCAAATAGGGTTAGATGGAAGAAACTGACTTGCCGTGGCGACCCCTGAAAAGAAATGCTGAAAGGAGAAGAAGAATAATGGTTGTGTGATATTCCCAATGGAAAATCAAATTGTGAAATTGTTTGATGATGACAATCATGTTGTATTTAAAACACTCAAATATCTTTTCTTATCTAATCTAACACAAGGTTTGAACTTGTCCAAATAACAATACCTTCATGACCTGAATTAGTTTAGTGGGGTTATCTGGTGACTTATTGGTTTTAAAAAGCAATTTGACTTTTCTACTTTTTAAACTGGCTGGTGACTTTATGTACATGTAATGTGTCCTTAGATGCACTGGTAGAAACTGAGCAACCTGATATGGTACAATTCAAGAGGCTGATTATTTTACTTTGACAGCAAAAATGCAATCACTTGTTGTGGATTAGTTCAGATCCTTATTTCAGTGAGCTGGATTGAGAAACGTGGGGAAAATACATTCCACAAATTTCAGAAATGTCCAATGTCAGAAAGAAAGTGAAAAATTCAACATTACTTAGAATTTTCTAGGTCTGTCTTTATACAAGATAAATAACATTTTAAATACAAGTATATTTATACTAAAAGTTATGAAGTCAGGTTGAAAGGCTTTTTTAAAAAAATATTTTCTATTATTTCTGTCTCTGAGTATACCACACCTTCACCCCAACAGTGGGAACTGGTCTAAGGTTTCTGTTGGGATCTTAGACGTACATTGGCTCTGCACGTTCTCATGTTTGTGTTTTTTAAGTGTAACAAGAAAAGCTTAGTGGGATTGTTTCAAAAAGCACGTGCTGTAAGTGTGATGAAAGTAGCACCTTGTAAGCCACTGAGAAGCTTAGTGAAAACTGAAGACAAAAAAGGTCAGAATATTAGATGTTGGGAAGATTTTTATGTTAAACGTATCAAGTCTTTTTTCTTGCAAGCAATGATTAAAATAAATTTGACCTTAAAACATAAAATACACTTCCACAATAATTTCTTCTGTTGATTTTCTATGTTCCTTTCCCACTTGAGGCCGTGCTCTGAAACTGGATTCTTTTTCTCCTAAAGGTAACTACAAACTTAACCCTGGACTTTTCGTTCACCATGGTAACCCATGCTGAACGGCTAACCTGCTCCGGGGCAGGTCATGCTCTGGATAGGAGATGAACCAATATAAAGCACCACCTAGTCTCTAAATAACTCCAGTCCCTCTGTTTCAGTGCATATTTTCCACGTTCGTTGTTGGTCAGTGAGAACAATACAAAGGGGAATAAAGAGCTGTAAGAAGAGATGTCATACGGAAATGAGGCTAAAAGGTCACTGGGAGATTACCACTGTAGGAACCAGTGTTTGTGTGTGTGTACAAGGGTTGTCTGTCCTATGTGTTGCCCTGGAACAGTCTGGTGAACAGTCCGAGGTGTACCACACCTCTCGCCAGATACCTCCTGAAAACCAGATTTGGATAAACGGTGTAGAAGATGGATAGATTACTTGTCACTTCTACCATTACAAGTATCAAAGTCATTAACCGGTTTTATATATTACATGGGTGGTGACCGAAAGAATGAGATTGCAGATACAAGCGGCCGAAATGAGCTTCCTCAGCAGGGTGGCTGGGCTCTCACTCAGAGATCGGGTAAGGAGCTCTGCAATCCGGGAGGACCTCGGGGTTGAGCCGCTCCTTCTCCAGTTCGAGAGAAGCCAAATGGGGTGGTTCGGGCATCTGGTCAGGAGGCCCCCCGAGCGCCTCGCTGGTGAGGTGCTTCGGGCACGTCCCACCGGGAGGAGACCAATAGGCAGACCCCTGACCTGCTGGAGAGACTATGTCTCACAGTTGGTCGGGGAATGACTCGGTATCCTTCCGGGTGAACTGGAAGATGCAGCTGGTGTGTGAGAAGCCTGGGCTCCCCGTCTGAGGCTGTTCCCATGTGACCCGGCCCCGAATAAGCGGAAGACGACGGAATGGGACATTACACTACATTACATACTTAGCTGTGAGAATGCTCAACTGCAAATATGTCAAAAGATGAACATGTTCAACATAAAATTTTTTACGAAGGAGCCATAATGTAGCAACTTTTTAAGATTAAGTTGCACAAGTCCTTCAAACATGTGCTGCACTTTGCTGAAAGACTCACGTAAACATAAAAAAATGTATCAACTGTGTCCCAGATAGGTTATTTCTGCCTTGGTGAATTTAGCAGTCACTTTCAAACAAAATAGTTGCATTTAGTGGATAAAGATTTGGTAACATACAGTAAAGGACTTCTTAACAGGCTTATTAGATGTCTGTAAATGGAATTTTCTAGTTTTCAAGAATTTAAAGGCTTTTATAATCCCAGTAATTTGCAAGGCAGGGTCATGTAGGAACAGTCTTTTTTTTCTCGGACATTCCACAAATACTACATTTAGCTTGTGATCTGAAAAATTCAAAGACCAAAACAATACCTTGAAGACTTTGTTATTTCCATCAAAGGTCCTTTGAACAAATTTTCAAGCAAGGGTAGGACCGATTATTAAGATGGAAGAGTCAGCTGCCTTCCAGAAATATTACCGCCATCATGGGCAGAATAAATGTGTGTGTAATCAACACTGTGCAGGTTAGTGTCAAAATATTTCTCACATAGAATTCAGGATCTAAAGGTTTCTTTCAAAATGTCTGCTTTCTGCTGCTGCTCACCATCCCACTCATGATTTGTTCCGAAATAAACTGTGCACACACACACTTGGCAGCCAAGATTTAAATTATTAATCAGGGTGAGAAAAAAACCTCTCTGGAGTTCACATCAAAAATTGGATGAGAGAAAGCAACAATATGAAACTTATTTAAAAATTCTGCTTTGAATGAATTGTATGTAATGATTGAGGTTGATAGAAAGATAACCTATCTGGGTTTTCTTCTAGTCCAATCTTCTTTTTCTTTTGGCATTTCCCTTCACAGGGGTCGCCACAGCAAGTCAGTTTCTTCCATCTAACCCTATCTGCTGCATCCTTTTCGGACACACCAACTATCTTCATGTCTTCCTTCACTGTATCCATGAGCCTCCTCTTTAGTCTTACTCTAGTCCTCTTTCCTGGTGGTTCCAAACCCAGCATCTTTCTTCCAATGTGCTCTCTCTCTGTCCTCTGCACATGTCCAAACCGTCTCAATCTGGCCTCTCTGACTTTATCCCCAAAACCTCTAACATGTTCTGTTCCTCTGATCCTGTCCATCCTGGTCACTCCCAGAGGGATCCTCAGCATCTTCCTCTCTGCTACCTCCATTTCTTTTTCCTGTCTTTTTCTCAGTGCTACTGTTTCTAGACCAACAGCATGGCCGGTCTCACTAGTCCATGTGCTCTTCATACTTACAATGCACCAATTATTGTCAAAATCTGTGGCAAAGTAACTATATAAATTTTAGAAGATAAGGAGCCAAGAGAGGAGTGAGAGGAGAGGGGAATTCACTGTCTATAAAAAACTTAAACGTAGTGATTGTCTAGCTTTTTTAAAATCAAATAAAGTAAAGAAAAACTGGAGCTTGACATATTTGACGTCACGTTTTTGTTCATACAGTATCCTTAATAATTGTTTTTTGTAAGTGGGCATCAGGTTTTAATGCAGCAATTTTCTGTAAAAGATTTTTGTACACTGTAATAATTGTAATGAGGAAAATTTGCACATCATAAAATATAACCCACAATTCGTTCGTCCGCTTACCAGGGGCCGGGTCGCAGGGGTAACAGCCTCGTACAGGAAGCCCAGGCTTCCTTCACCCCGGCAGCATCTTCCAGCACACCCGAGAGTTCCCCTGCCAGCTGTGAGAAGTAGTCTGTCCAGCAGATCCAGGGTCTGCCTCTGGGTCTCCTCCTGGTGGGATGTGCCTGAAACACCAGCAAGGCGCTTGAGAGGCATCCAAACCAGATGCCTGAACCACCCCATCTGGCTCCTCTCAACCCGAAGGAGGAACAGCTCTACTCCAAACTCCTCGCAGATGGCAGAGCTTTGTCTCTGAGTGATAAAGGGAGCTACCCTGCGGAGGAAGCTAATTTCGGCCATATCTAATGTTGGCAGTATCCATAATCTTGTTCTTTTGGTCACTAGCTGTGGGTGGTGACCAACAGCTGGTGGTACGCTCCTACATAGGTGAGTGTAAAAACAATGAGCGACAGGGCCTTCAAGGCTGCTGCTCCCTGCCTGTGGAATGCCTTCCCAGACTACCTCAGGGCCCCACAGACGGAGGATGCCTTTAAAAAAGGACTAAAAACCCACCTTTTTACAAAAGCTTATCATTTTTAAATTTTGTTTGCATTGTATGTTTGTTTTTATTGTGCTGTACTGTTTTAATTGTTTTAAGTTTTAATGTTTTAACCTTGTAGCACTCTGAGGCTTGATTTCAGGTGTAGAGTGCATTATAGATAAAATGTATTATTATTATTATTATTGTAGGAGCGTAAATTGATCGGTATGTCAAGAATTTGCTTTTTCGGCTCTGCTCTTTCTTCACCACAGCTGATCATTGCAGTGTCCTGATTATTGTGTGCTGCACAAAAATCTGTCTGTTAATCTCCTGGCCCGACAAAGCCAACAGGACCACATAATCAAAAAGTACACACAATTCCTTAAATTTGAGCTTTTGGTTTTTCAATTTCAGTTAAGATTTTAAAAGAAAGAATTGGAACTAAATTACTCTGAGAACAATTTTTATTTTATGCATCTTTTAAAAACAAAAAAAATAGCCTGTTTTTTACTGTTCCGTTTCAGAAGAAATTTTCACTCAAACGTATTTCAATTTGTCGACTTTGCGATTCCTATAGGCTTTGTGGTGAGTGAACAGACTGTCAGCAGTACATATCACAGTCTGTAATCTCTTCTGGGTATGCGTACCGATGATAACAACCGAGTGTGGTCTTGGTAATGATAGTGCCTTTATTCATACAAAAGAGGAAGATACTTTAACACAATGCAAATAAAGATGATGTGTAAAGTAATCTAGGGTTTGCAGAGAGAGCTAGGTGAGCTGCTAGATTCTGAGGCACCAGCTGCAGAGCAATACATTGGGACATAATGTTCTGCACTGCATAAAAAACACACATGGAAGTGTTTAACTCTAAATAAGAACAGAAATGAAGCTCCGCAAGTCTGTCAAGCATTGGCCAATTCTTAACAGTCTCGTGTATCAGAAGCGTAAAACAACTGAGATGCATACCAGTCCCATTACCGTTCTAGTCGTAAGGTCAGAAAATGAAGTTGTTGGCAAAAGATTTTTAATGTTAACTTAACATAAGAATGCATTTTTATTTATATAGTTACAAAGTAATATACTGTAATTAAAGGCTGTGGAGAGTGTAGTACACGTCAAAGGACTTTGCCAGAGATGCCACTTCTAATCAATTCTCTATCTGAACTGTAACTAAAAATGAGGGAGGGAGTAAAGAATGTCAGAACTGGCCAATAGGAGGATCAGAGAGAATTCCTGCCTCCAAAGTGTAAAAATGTCAATACATTGTATTTAACATTGGAATTTTGGCTCAACATTTAGCAAGTATTTAAGCCTGTTTATAAAGTGTCTCCCAAAAAGCAAAGCCATTTTTTTTCTGGTGTTTTTGAGCTTTTAAACAGATCTAGAGTTCATTGTGTGTAATATGAAAAAATAGGATATAGCTCGTGGAAGCTATCATTAAAAAATAAAAACATTTTTTTATCAATTTATTTATTCATTTGATCTGGGATATAGCACAAAATATACATTAACTCAACAAAGAAGGAGTGGGATGTTTTGTGTCAGGTTGTTTCCCCCGTAGTCCTTGAGACGGCAGGTTGATGTTAACAGTTATATCAATACAGAGATAAAAAGAAAACTAGTTCTCACCTTCACCTTCTAAACTGTCTATCCCTTTCGAGGCTGCGGGGAGTGCCGTTGCCAATTCCGGCTGATTCAAGGCGAGGGCAGGGTACATCACCAACAGGTCGCCAGTCTGTCGGAAGGCTACACACATACAACAATACACACACGTACTCATTCCTAGGGGCAATTTGGCACCGGCCAATCAACCTAACATGGATGTTTTTGGAGGGTCGGGGGAAACCGGAGTACCCGGAGGAAACCCACGCAGACACAGGGAGAACATCCAAACTACACACAGGAAGGCTAGTGTTCCAAGCCTCATCCCCACCCGAGACTCAAACCCATGACCTTCTTGCTGTGAGGCGACTGTGCTACCCACTGCGCCCCCGTTCCGCCCTGAAAACTAGTTCTGTTTCACTAAATCACTGAAAATAAAACTATTATAATCATTATTTATAAAAGTTCATTCATTCCTCCATCAGTGTGAATAAATTTGTTGTGAAACTCATTAAACTCTATACAGGTGAGAATATTGTTTTGTTGTGCCTTCTGAACCGCTTATCCCAAGCTGGGTCGCGAGGGTGCCGGAACCTATCCCAACTGGTTTCAGGTGAGAGGCAGGGTGCACCTTCAATAGGACAACTGTATGCTATGGGGCCATACACACAGACAACCACCAGCACAGACATTCATTCCTATATGTAATTTGTAGCAACCAATCAACCAAACACGCATTTTTTTGGAAGGTGAGAGGAAACCGGAGAAAATCCATGCATACACGGGGAGAACATCCAAACTAGACACAGAACGGCTAGTGTTTCAAGCCTCGCCTCCACTCAGGGACTCAAACCTTGACCTTCTTGCTGTGAGGCCACCATGCTTAGAACATTGTTTTGTTAATTGATGAAAGGGGATGTTTCACCCTTTAATTTTCTTTTCTTATTAAAAAAAGTGGGCCTGGTGGTGACATTTGGAGAACCCCACAAGACTACATGTGTTACAATTAATGCTGTTTGTTTTCTGCTCTGAAACATTTGATTTAGTCTTTTATAATACTGTATGTGAACATTTTGATTATGACTGATAAATTCCATTGAATTCTTCTTTTATTCTTACGGATTCGTACTTCAAACCCACGTGGAGAGATGAACAACGAACATGAGCCGCATGTCATGAGGTAAACGCTGTGAAACACAGACGGAGGCAAACAGCGCCTCCCTACGCCGTGTACGCGCACTACCTCCGTGTCCTTTTACTCACCACTCAGGAAATTCAAGCACTCCACGAGAACACGCATCTTTCCTCTCCAAGGTCACAGATCCGGCAGCGCGATCAGGAAACACGCGGACATCTCAATTTACCCTCAGGTAAAAAAAAACAGAAAAAAAAAAAGAGAAGATCATTTTTATTTATTTTATATTTTTCACGCGGGAGAAATTGAAAGCATAAATGTTGTCGAACAGGATGTTTAACTGTTCTGTATGTTTAGAATGAGTTTCATACTGTAATGTACTTAATAAGTAGTAACGGTAGGAAGTACTGATCAGTGTCCCTGAAGATATTTTATGATGCGATCAAGAGCATTTTGAAAGATCTTGATGTTCTTTTTTCCGTTTCTTGGTAAAAATGGCGTTGTTTGTGACAAAGAGATTATTTGCATGTGTAGACCTACATTTAGTTGGTACAGGCCGAGGGAATTAAGACTGGCTTCATCCGGTCCTGTCCTTACATCAGCAGCATCATATGATTACACTGCAGTACTGAGGAGTCCCTCTGCATACTGTTGCATCACTTCTTTAGACCTCTACTTTATTCTGATCATCTATTTATATTTTTAGATCATCTATGTCTGTTACTTACTACATCCATTCCATAATATTTAACCCTAGAAATAAGAGTCTATGAATAAAAACACAAACTTTCCTAAGACGACATGTTCTTGTTAAAATAACCTCACATGTTTCTGCTGGAAAATGTGTCATGATTTTGTTTTGACTCACTGCTGTTAGATTTCCTGTAGTTTAACTAAAGTTTTACCTGTTGTTTTAACCTCTCTTAGAACTGTTTTGCTTTGTCAGTGTGTGCGTACGTGCTTTTGTCTTTTCTGTTTCCTTGAAAAGTTTGCATGCTTAGCACAAAATTACAGGCTCGAAGTGAAAAAGCAGATGTACTGTAAGTTAATTTTTTCACTGAGTGTTTATGATTTGTTGTGTTTAATCTGCACAAAAAGAGAAGTTTAAAACAATAGTTTTATGAGAAGATCTTTTGATTTGTTTTGTCTTCTGACCGTGTTATCCCTAAATGGGTCGCGGGGGTTGACGGCGCCTATCTCGATTAATTACAGCCAAGAGGCAGGATACACCCCGAAAAAGTCCCCAGCCTATTGTGTGACCCAGACAGACAACCATTCACAAACACTCACACATTCCTTGGAGCAATTTCATAGTGGCCAACAGCGGTACATCCAAGGAGCAATGGAGAGTGTGGAAAAGAGGTGAAGAAGCGTGTGCAGACAGGCTGGAAGGAGTGGAGAAAAGTATCAGTCATGATGTGTGACAGATGAGCTTCAGCTAAAAAAATAGGGAAGGTGTACAAAAGCGTGGGGAGACCGGCCATGCTGTTTGGTCTAGAGACAGTGGTACTGAAAAAAAGACAGGAAATAGAGATGGAAGTAGCAGAGATGAAGATGCTGAGGATCTCTCTGAGAGTGACCAGGATGGATGGGATTAGAAATAAATACAGAGGAAAAGCTCATGTCAGAGGTTTTGAAGATAAAGTCAGAGAGGCCAGACTGAGATAGTTTGAACATGTGCAGAGGAGAGAGAGCGTACATCAGAAGAAAGATGCTGGGTTTGGAACCACCAGACAGGAGGCCTAGAGGGAGACCAGAGAGTAGGTTCGTGGATACAATGAAGGAAGACATGAAGATAGTTGGCATGACTGAAGAGGATGCAGGAGATTGGATTAGATGGAAGAAACTGAAAGGAATACTGAAAGGTGAAGAAGAATAATTTCATAGCGAGCCTACCAACCTTACACCCATATTTTTGGAGGGTTGGAGGAAATCCAAGTACCTGTAGAAAACCCATGCGTACACAAAAATGTTTATTGATTGCAGATATTTTGATTTTAGCTAAGTTGTTGGATTTAGTACCATATTTGGGTAAAGTTGAAGAATGCATCCAACTAAATATTTGCTTCTATTTATACGCATGTTAATATGCCATGTTCTTTTGAGTTTGAGAAAATGTATTAGGTCATTTAATATGAGAGTTTTAGAGTTTACAAATAAGTGTTTGTCCAGTAAGATTGTGGTTGAACAAATGTTTGGCTGTGGTCCCATAATTCTATGTTACTTAGGTAAAGTCCAATTAAGTATTTCCCCCCTCCCAAAATGATGTGATCACTGACAAATTCATTAAGTATGCACTCAAAACTATCCAACCAAATGAATGCATCAGGTTTGGGAAACCTATTATATTTTAGAATAAATTTAGTGTACAGTTTCAGTCAGTCGGTCGGTCAGTCAGTCACCTTCTTATCCATCTTTCCCTTACAGGGTTGCGGGGGGTGCCGCAAGGTGAGGGGCAGGGTACACCCCGAACAGGTCACCAGTCTGTCGCGGGGCCACACACATACAACCATACACACACACTCATTCCTAGGAGCAATTTGCATCGGCCAATCAACCTAACATGCATGTCTTTGGAGGGTGGGAGGAAACCGGAGTACCTGGAGGAAACCCACGCAGACACAGGGAGAACATGCAAACTCCACACAGAAATGACAGTGTTCCAAGCCTCGTCCCCACCCGGGACTCGAACCCACAACCTTCTTGCTGTGATGCCACTGTGCTACCCACTGTGTCATCATGCCACTGTACAGTTTATGTGTTATTTATTTATTTGAACAAGATCTAATCTTTTTGTTATAATTATTCAAAAAACAATCTATAGATGTGACTGACAAACCAGTGACAAGTTAATAACAGAGGTTATCTCTAAAAGTATGTTTCTAAATTTAAAGCAACAATGTCCACACAGTTACTTTTTGAACTTTTACACTAAAAAAAACACCTGTGAGAAAGTAAACCATCATCATTTTAGTGCACTTCAGAAACATTAAGGGTGTTAAATAAATCAAAGTAAAAGAAATGTGGTTTTCTTTTAAATAGGTCTACGGAGAGTGTGTAGAAAAGCTTTGTTTGAGACGTGTATCAGATTTTAAGATGTGGTTCATACTTCGATGTTTCAGAGAAGACATCGATGTGCTGTGTGAAATAACATCTCACCACACAATGTGCTATTGTACTCCACAGTGGGAGCACATGTTTAAACACTCATACACACTCAGAATAGCATCACTAAAACTTTGAATAATAAAAAAAAGTCCACAATACCGCTAGTCTCTTACTTACTTTGAGGTGTGTGGTAAAGAAAGAGCTTTTGATTGGTTGTTACATGTGGGCGTCGTCTGCCCACAAGGGAAAGTTAAGTGGACCTCATCCTCAGGAATTAGCCCAAGAACTTCAAAAGGAGAGTTTAAGAGAGAGGGTATTATGGTATTAGTGTAGGTTTTTGGAAAGACCCCCTGCCTGATGGCCTTTTGAGCCTGTTGACAGCTTACAGAGACTGGTTGTTTCTGTGTGCGGTTGTTGTTGCTGACCAAGGTTAAGTATGTTTACTTGTTGGATCACTAGTAGGATTAGATCCCAGCCATGTTCAATGTTAATATGAATGCTGACTCATGCTGACTTTAGTTGATTGTGTTCGTGATAAACTAACTCCGAATCAGAGTGAGGTGGTACTCCAAGGAAACCTTTGTGCTAATCTGTCTTTGCTCTTATTAAGTTGCAGCATGGGGCTGAGGTATAGTAGTGTTGTAGTAGTGTTGGTCACCACGATCTATAGAGGTCAAGTTTCTTTGTATAACACTGCAGGACTTAAGTTACACATTTATCTGGATGACATTTAACTCATGCTGCTAGATTGTTTAGCGCTATTGGATTTTAGTTAATGAAGTCATCACAAATAAGTTTTCAAGTTCTTTTATTTTCACACCAGCACATCAGGCTGTGTGTTATTCTACGCTATCCCAGTTCAGACTCATGCAGCCTTCTCTGTTGGAATGAGGTTGTGTTTTGTTTCTCCAGAAACTATCAGAACGGTGGGAAACAGAAAAGCCAAACAGCAGCTTCTGAAATTCAGCAACCTGAAATCTCTAGCGTTTTCTTTTGGCTTCTCAGCACAATAGCCAGACATATCTTTATCCTACTTTGGTGAGTCCGACCTGAAATGCGACACGTCCAGCTCCGCTTTGAGCCCTTTTTGTTAATTAAACCCGATACTCCGTGATGGCCTTCTCCATAAAGGCTTGTCTTATTGGCTTTTTGTCAAGCCTTAAGTCTTGTATTTGAAGGAGATACACACGCACAGAAACTGGGCACACATAGACACATATCTAACGAAAGGTTACTCAGGTTTGATGAGCTGGGGGAATGCCTGGGAACCAGTTTATCATCCCAGGTGCACATAGAAGATTTCCTGTTGGTGAGGTTTCAGTTTATTTATAATTTACATACCAATCACTCTTTTTACCTCACTGAGCCATCATGGAAACCAGTTTTTTAATACGGATTTGACACATCAAATTATGGTTGATTGAAACAGATTCCTTCTTAGAGATAAGTAAAAAATGTCACACAAATCAAAACTTTACTAGATAGATTACTAGACAAAGTATTGTACTTATGAATACGATGCTCGTGCATTGTGTTTGAATAGAATTCAAACTACTTGAAGTTGTTAGAAGGTAAGCTTTACCTTACTTAGTCATTTATTTTTTACAACAGTTAGATAACTTCTGTTGATTGCTGCACACATGCCCACTTAGCACTTACTTCTAATCCATAAATAGCAGGATTAGGTCCTGCTGCCATATACCACTAAAGCAGCTGGACTTTGAATCATTTGGTGAAAATTCTTGCAAAGAAGTCCTTAAATTGACCCTGAAGTTTTATTACTACCAGACACAGTAACTTGCGGTAGACTTGTAATAAATAGTCCAATAAGTTAAATTCTTTCCTGAGCGACTGTGTTACACTTTTATTGTCTGTCACTACGGCTCTGATAATCTGTTTCTTTGCTATCATTTTTATAAATACATACTTGGAGTACATGCTGCTCATCATTCATCCGTCAACCGCTCTTGCAGTTTGCGGTGTCACGCGCAGAAATGAACATTTAAAATGATGAAGTGTTGACATTGTAATAACCGTCCAGTGACTTTGCTCAACTATGTGGTCAATGATAAACCAGCTTTGTGAAGCGGGACATTTCCCATATTTTTATTTTTATTCAGCTTCTACTTTTTTTTTATCAGCTTAAGCTTCTTAAAAGGTTTGGGTCTTCCATCGTACATTGTCATCACATTCAATCAATCAAAAGCAGTATCTCCACCAAGTGAGACAGACTGTAATCTGATTAGCAGGGATTAGAGTCACTATGTAGGACTTGCTGGAAAAAGCTTAATCTCTAAGTTTGATTAAGGGGCAACACAAGTGCTGGATACTTTGGATCATATTTTACACACAACGTCAGTTTAAAAATAAGATTATTTTTTAAAAAAGGCTATGCTCCAAGTGTGAGGAGAATAAATAATAATAAAAAACACGATTGCATTTGTGTTTTAGACGTCGTCTATAAGGCAAAAACTTTTGGAAGCCAAGCATGTTTTCATTTTTTTGTCTTTTTGCTTATGAAAATCTTAAAAAAGTCTCAGCCCTCTATGCTTATCATGTGGTTGATGACAGGTAAAGCTGTGTCCGTATTTTTAATGTGATTATACATGCTGTGTTTACTTTGTACACACACCACCTGATTGTAAGCTGTCACTAAGTTCCTGTCACTTGACCGCTTACTCCTGTTTTATTGCCATGAGACGAGGGTGCGGGCTCAAGGTGAATGCAGGGAGGAGCTGATCCCTCTTACATAGGCTGCATTGTGTGTGGTTATATACTTCTCCAATCATGTGAGAATTTAGTTTTTCCATCTCATTCTGCTCATTTGTGCCCAAATGACACAAAGGACAAAGTTGTTTTAATCACACAGGTGTGTGCTTAGTGTCAATATGAGCCGAAGCTGCTGGTGTATCGGTACAGTTCATTAATTATCTGTCATATTTTTCTGTAAACACTTTTTTAGATTCTTTGAAGATTCCTAGAAGATGAATTTCATACATGAATTTAATATTTTCTATTTTATGTGTCATTGCAGTTGCTAGCATTGTGGTGGGCCAGTGATGCCGCCCCCAGCCACAGGTCCTCCCGCCGTGCCCCCACCAGACGGCGGGTGGGGATGGGCCGTGGTGTTTGGATCTTTCATCTCCATCGGTTTCTCCTATGCCTTCCCTAAAGCCACCACAGTCTTCTTCAAGGAGATCCAGATCATCTTTGATGCTTCCAAAAGTCAGATTGCATGGATCTCCTCCATCATGCTTGCAGTCATGTACGCTGCAGGTTAGTCAATCATTTGATCCTAAAATAGAAAAAAGAAATATGGAAACTTTGCTGCTTTTACATATTTTTTTTAACTATGAAAGGGGGGATTTTATGCAAAAAGAACTTTTTGGGAGTTAATACCATACATTATTTCAAGTTTTAAAACATACCTGAAAAACGGATTTCTATTTCATTCATGTCACTTTAAACAATTTCCAAGCTATCTTATTCAGTATTTTGATACAATTGAAAAGCTAGTTTGGTCTTGGCCATAAATTTTGTTCTCTGCCATGCTCACATTCTGTTTTCGTTAACATGCTCTGCTCACTCTTGGTCCCTCCGCTCCGCTCAACAGGGAGTGGATTTTTGTAAATGCACCAAAATAAGAAAATAAAAGGAAGATGTTATCTCAGTGGTAGAATGTCCATCCTTGGACCAGGAAAAGCTGGTCTGATTCCCACTGGACCCGTGTTTAAGTATCCCTGGAGAAGACACCTAACTCCAAGTTAGTCCCACCATTGGAGTCGTCATGAGTGCCTGCTGCGGTGCAGTGCAGACAAAGTAATTTTCCTATGAGGGATGAATATAGTACGGTAAAAAAAAATTAAATAAATTTGTGAGCTTTTCAAACATGATGGGCTTTACACTGTCTTTTCAGCTGCTTCAGATTTACGCTGCTTCATGCGCCTAAATTTCAAAAGAATCAAAATACTAAAAAGACTTAAATATTGTATGACAGCGTTATCCAATCCTCTTTATAAAAAGATGAACTTGTAGGGGTTGAAAAGATTTCAAGCTGCAATCTATGAATCATTAGAGCATGCGATTTTACGCAATCTATTGTATGATACCTGTTCAGCCTGTTTCACATTCGGTTTAGAGAATGACTAAGTTTCCTTTTGTCTCCTGAATCGGTTATCCCTATTGGGGTAACGGGGGGTTACGACCAGTAATTATTTATTTAGCTTGTTTATTAGTCACTTTTTAGTCAACATTTAGAAAAAATAGGACAATGAAAGAAAATCAGTTCCCAAATTTGTTCACATAATACACTGCTTATTTCTAACACGTGTGTCTTTTACAACCCGTTATCTACATATTGATCGACATTGTTAGTTTGCCAGCATGTGATTTTTTGGCTGAAATATTAATAATCCAAATAAAACACAGTGACTAATCAGATTCAAACAATAACACAAATCTGACTCGGTATATGAGAGTTATATTGATGTTTTCCACCACACGGCTCTTATTACTTGCTGTATTTCCCTCTCTGGTTTCAAGTCTTGCAGCTTTCTCCTGAGCCCTGCCATCTGTTCACATTGTAATCCACACTAGTTGTCACAATCTGTGCTAGTCAAATGCAAACTAGACAAGCTCTGCGTTGTGCCAAGCAACCTTTAGAGAAATAGAATAACTATTGATCTAGAAACCAGCTAGAATTGTGTCTTGATTGGGAGTTTAAAAAAAAGTAAGATTTGGATTATCAAAAAGGCTGAAACTGTACTCAGACTGATGTTTTCATCAGTTTAATTACTTTATCCTGACGACAACGTCAATAAGAGCAGTTGCTAAACAAGGAGCTCTTCTCTTTCATATTGATTGCACTCATCAGCTATTCATTAAACACTGTCTGTCTTGTTCTGCTTATTAAACTGATGAGCCCATCATTCTCTGAATGTTTAACACTTAATTCCCCACATCTGGTTCGGTCCGGCGTTTACACAGCGTTGCCATGCTCCACATAATGAGCCTTCATGTCTGGTCAGAATGTAATCGATTCTACGTCTGGAAAGACCTTTCAATTATCTCCTCGGTCCATTGCTAACCTCATTTTCATAATCTGCTATTGCTTTTTTTGCAACTCAACAAGTTGCTATTTCTAAAAGTTACATAAAACAAACTACAGATTGTGTTTCTTGAGTGCCTTTTCAGTTATTGGGATCAAATTTAGTGACTTCTTTGTGAGATTTTGTGGCTTTAGTTATGCAAGTGGCTTCATTGATTGACGAAGAAGAAAACCACTGATTAGCAGTGAAACATTTCCAAACTTCTAAATGCGTTTTCTCCTGAAATTTGGCCTTTGTCTGATTATATGTGCATGTTAGCAGACTAATTCAGAGAAGTAATGGGGACAACTTCAACTCCACAAAGGAACATGTGGACTTATTTTGATGAAGACATAGTTGTTTGTTTTTGGTTTTAAATTCTAGTTGATTTTACACTTAATTTTTGTTTTGTCTTCTGAACCACTTATCCCTAACTCTGTTATGGGGTTGCCAAAGCCTATCCCAGGTGATTTCAGGCAAGAGGCAGGGTAGACCTCAAACAGGTCGCCACTCTGTTGCGGGGCCACACACAAACTCTTTCCTGGGGACAATTTTTGATTAGCCAAAAAGTTGAGTAAGTAGCTTAAATTTGCTGAAGCACAGCTATTGCTGAAGTGGAAAGAAAAGTAGATTGAACTAACTTAGGAAAAACATTCAGGCTGCCAAAAAAAAAAAGTTTTCATCCTTAGTCTAGACTGGAAAACTTATTCTGTCCCCTTCAAATTCCTGAAAGTTTAAAGCTAGCGTTGGCAAAAAGTCTAGAAAACACACTTTTGCCCTGCATTTTTCCTAATATTTAGGCTAAAGTTCTAACAACATGTTTATAATCAAACAATCAGTTTCTACATTTAATCATTGACATGTGGCCATGGTCAGCAGTAATAAGCCATTTTTACTCATAGTGATAAAATATTTCTTTAAAAACTCAATTTTGCATTTGCTATTAGCACATCATAAATAATTGTGTGCAGGTTTTACACCATTACGTGCCTTACCCAAACAAGAAATGTTCAGCTTTCACAAATTTATCTTGTTAGTTGTTGTCATGAGGTGGTGTGCAGGTGGAAAGAGGAGGACCCAAATGCAGGACAGAAAGCATGGTTTATTTAAGAATGGCAGACCAGTAAGTCTGCGAATGAAAAACAAATTTTAGTGGCATGGCAAAAGGTTATTGTTCAGAATGTTTTATGGTCAGGCAACCAGGGAGACCTGGCTGGAAGAGAGAGTATGACCCAACATGGAAGTCTGGGATGATTGCCCTTAAATAGATGGCAGGGTCCACAGATGTGTGGAATCAGGAATCAATCTCAGGTATCCCTAATCAGGGTGATGAGGAACATCCAGGGCTCCCTCTAGCGGCAGGCGAGCGGATCCTGACAGTTGTTCCCAGGCTTCTTAATATTGGAAGTATTTTTACTTATTTAAATCAAATAAAATACTTGGATCAGTAAATGATCAGACTAATCAAAGACTGAAGAATTATCTTGATAGTAAAAGTAGACTCATGGACTTTTTAGAAGCTACCTGCCTTTCTAGAAACCAATCTTATTATTTCCATATCTAAATAGCTTCTAGCAACCTGGGATCTACCTATTCGGGTGTCACTGAGTTCATAAGCAAGGCAAATCAGCCGGTAAAGAACTATTTGTCTGATGAAATGACTCTTATGACAGTCAAAGCTGTGAAGTTGTTGAAACTAGGTGTGGCTGCAAGTTGTAAAATCCCTTTCAAGAGAATTACTGCTGGTTTTACATGACACTAAAGTGATGAGTCATTTCTGGCCAACCTGTAATTATCAGGAAAGTATATGCTGCACTGTGATGATGTCTTCAAGCTGCAGTTCAGAGGGCTTTTGGATCAATCCTTCTCATCATTTAGTGATGTGTTTGAGTGTATGAAATGATTTTCTGTCAGCCATTGCCATGAATAAATAAAACAGAACCTAATGGTTTAGGTCGGGGCAAAAAAAGAGCACAGGTTTGATATTTTCACTTTGGCGAACTCACGTTAAAATACCAACTAAACAAGTTTTAAATTGAGCACTAAGCCAACATTAAGATTGGAAACATAACAGAACAAATAGAAATTTGGCGTACCGTCGTTTCTTCTTCTCCTTTTGGCATTTCCCTTCAGGGGTCGCCACAGCAAGTCAGTTTCTTCCAACTAACCCTATCTGCTCCTCTTTGGTCACACCAACTATCTTCATGTCTTCTTTGGTAGTCCTAAATTTGAAGTTAGTGGACCTATCTCTAAATTTAGTAACCAGAACCCTAATCCTTTCCTAAATAAAAGTTATTGCTGTTTCTAATTTTCCCTTGCTGCTTAGATCCTAAAATAGCGTAATGAAATCACAATATTTGCTGGATGTGGAAACAGATAAAATGTGCTTATTTAATTATCTAATTCTATAAAAAATTTAATGAATACAATATTATTAGTGTCTCTGTATATTTTTTTTGTTCCCGTTGTCTTCCGCTTATCCAGGGCCCGAAACACCTAACCACCGACACGTTCGAGACACATCCTAATCAGATGCCCAAACCACCCCATCTCCCTTCTCTCGACCCAGAAGAGCAGCGGATCTAGTCCAAGCTCCTCCCGGATGGCAGAGCTCTTCACTCTATTTCTGAGTAAGAGCCCAGCCACCCTGTAGAGAAGCTAATTTCAGCCACTTGTATTCGCAATCTTGTTCGTCACGGCTGGTGACGATAGGTGAAGGTAGGATCGTACAGTATATCGACTAGTAAATTGAGAGCGTTGCTTTTCGGCTGAGCTCTTTCTTCACGCCGACGAACCAATGGCGCGTCACTGATTCGTCTGTTGATCTGCTGCTCCATCCTTCCCCCACTTGTGAACAAGACCCCAAGATACTTAAATTCCTCCTTTTGCGGTAGGACCCTGTCCCTGACCTGCAGGGGGCATTCCACCCTTTTTTGCACAAGGAGCATGGTTTTGAATTTGGAGGTGCTATGACTATTAAATTAAAAGTACACTGTTTGAATGATCAAAAAAGAGTAACCTTTTTATCTGTTTTTTTCAGAATAAATTAGGAAATTTGAACCCCTAACTGCTCTTTAGGTTGCACTTGTAAAAGCTGTGTTGACATCAATGAGTCTTTGACCTTGTTAAAAAAAAGGTTAACATTTTTTTTATTGGTGATAATTTTTTTTATCAGATTACACAGGTAAAACATTCTCCCTATCACACATTTTCTGTACCATCAAAGGCCTGCTGGTAAATATAAAACACTTTATGCATCACCTCAAATCCCCATGTCAACATAATAACAGATTTAGGGGGGTTTCTACATGTTTGTCCTGCTTCTGAAAATATTCACTTTATTAGCCAGGAGCCAGATTTGCAATCATTCCAGGAAACCTTTTCCTTGTCAACTTTCAGATAGCTTTTAAAATTCACTGCTTCCCGTATGGTCTGATTTATCCTGTATGAAGTGTGATGGATAGCTGGTATCCTCAGACTGCATGCTTTTTTACTTTAAAGGCTTACTGAAAAAACTGGTTCATGCCATTTCTGCATTTGCTTTTAGATATCCTGCCGATTATATTTAGTTAAGGGTTTTGTGCACGGTGTAATAAAGTCGACGGTGCATCTGGCCATAAGATGATAAAGCTTTTCCAAGAGAAGTAATGTGTAGGCTCAGGGGCTCCCTCATCTTGGCCCTGCCGAGCTCCCTCGAGAATACTGATCACTGCTGTGGATGCAAATGAGGAGAACTTTCATCAAGGTCGAGAAAAGATTCATGCAGAGCAAATTAAGTGAGATGACTTCATGTCCACTGTGGCCTTTTTAAAATGGCATTGGCAGTAATATCAGAAGAGTATTTTAAAGTAAAAACTTTTTCATTGCTTTTGGCTTCCTTTTACATTTCCTGTGCTAAAAATATTACAAAATTTGAGGTGACATGATTGTTTCCAAAATGCATGTGTGTGTGTATCTACTGTACATAAATATAGAATGTCTTTCCTTATTAATGTGTGCTAATACAAAATGAACAGTTGAGGTTGTGGTGAACCATTTATTTTTCCAGCTGCGTTTGTGATTGGAAAAATGTAATTTCTGAAATAATTGCTAAGGCATGTCAACACAAAAGGGACATAAAAAGGACTTTCTTTAATTGCGAAATGCAATTTAATCATTAAAAACATGAAAACAGTAGTGCTCCACACATGAAGAACGTCCCTTTCTTTTGACTTAAAATGTCATAAAAAGGATGTTTACATAAAATAGTGTTAAATTATATTCAGACAAACGTGCTGAAGATCTACTAAAATGTTACCAGTTTTAAAGCCCCAGTTTGTTGAGAAAAATAGAAGCAATCATGCAGCTTTTTTGCTTCAAGCAGCATTTTGATTACTTTTGGGCTTCATTTGACATGAGCGTATGGTCTAAATGTAATTTAATCGTTGAAGTTTTGGATGAAGAAACTTTTATGGTATTGGGTTAACAAAAAGAATGACTTCAGATCCTTGTAAAGTAACTGATAGATTGTTTTGGTTTTTTGCTCATGGTGGGTTTAAAACATCAGACAATAAATGACTGCTTTGCAGGACAATTTTCATGAGAAATGGCCCAAATGAGTAAGCTCTTAAACATGAAACATTTGAATCTGTGTTAAGATAAAACTCTTTTTAGGAGCAAGCACATAAAAACATCACCATAAGGTCACTGTGACCTTGTCCTGTGTAACCCTAGCCCACCTTGGATCAGATCAAATATTTGAAAAATGTCATTATAAAAAAAATTTAGTTAACTCCCACCAATGTATAAATTTCCCAGGAATAAAATTTGTACATTTGTTGGAACGTAAAACAAGATTCCTCCTAAACATTACTTTACCAGAGTGTATTTACCTGCAACTCTTGAAACAATCCTGCCTCTCATAAAAAGTCCTTTTTATAAACGGGACATCCTCTTTCCACTTAAATGAATTTAACTTTAGATGGTAGTGCTCAACCCGCTTGCTGCTATTAATAGCAGTAATGTTCTTACTGCCGTTCAGCACTTAGCAGATTACTCACTTTCGCTGATCCTGAAGACTTTAAACATGTCTTAATTCTTCTTTTTTTGTTTGTTTCAGGACCCATCAGCAGCATATTGGTCAACACATATGGCTGCAGACCTGTCGTAATGATGGGGGGATGCCTCTGTTCCACTGGCATGATTTTAGCATCTTTTTGCAACAATGTGATGCAGCTTTACATCTGCATTGGAGTAATTGGAGGTAATTCCAACTAAACCCACTCAAGTCTCCTTTTAACTGATGGGATTGACCTGTGAGGCTAATCATTTTACACTATTTTTAAACATATTGTTCGGGAAAAATGCACTGTGTTATTATTATCTGCATGATATTTTAGAATATACTGTAAATATAACGCGATTAAACAGACAAAAAAAATGTACTGTTCTGAATCATTAGGTTTAGCAGAATTTCAATACATTTAATTGATTGTAAAAAAATGAAAATGGTCATTTGAGGGATACATTTTTTTAAAAGTTACAATCATTTAAAACTAAAATAAATTGAAATAAGGACACTGCATTGATCCATCATGGTAAAGAAAGAACTGAGTCAAAAAACAAATTTCGCAATTTACCAGTCGATCCACGTTCCTACCCTCACCTATGGTGACCGGCTGTGAGTGGTGACCGAAAGAACAAGATCGTGGATACAAGCGGCCGAAATGAGCTTTTTTTTCAAGGTGGCTGGGCTTTCTCTCAGAGATAGAGTGAGGAGCTCTGCCATCTGGAAGGAGCTCACAGTACAGCTGTTGCTCCTCCAAGTCGAGAGAAGCCAGATGGTGGTTCGGGCATATGGTTAGGATGCCTCCCGAACGCCTCGCTGGTGAAGTGTTTTGGGCACTGGGGCTGGGGCAGACGCCGGACTCGCTGGAGAGACTATGTCTCACAGCTGACCGGGGAACACCTCAGTATCCTCCCGACGAGCTGGAGGATGCGCCGGGGTGAGAGAAGCCTGGGTTTCCAATCTGAGGCTGCTGTAACCGTGATCCTGCTCCCCGATAAGCGGAAGACAACAGAATGGAAAAAGATAATAATTTGAAACTGTTTAACTCATAGCTAGTCTAGCTACACTAAGAATTGTTTTATTGTTGTTTGAAGTCTGACATGTACATGCTTTTCTCTTTCCAGGTCTTGGACTGGCCTTCAACCTACAGCCAGCCCTTACAATGATAGGGAAATACTTTTATAAGAAGCGCCCTATCGCTAATGGCCTGGCTATGGCTGGCAGCCCAGTCTTCCTTAGCACATTGGCTCCTCTCAATCAGTATCTATTTAATCATTTCGGGTGGAGAGGCAGCTTCCTTATCCTTGGTGGCTTGCTGCTGAACTGCTGTGTGGCTGGCTCTCTCATGAGGCCACTGGGACCACCACCAAACAAGAAGATTAAGGATGAAGAATCTGCTCCCGTTCCTGCTACTACAAAAGAAAAGCGGAGCGCCTGGCAAGTTGTCAACAAATATCTGGACTTGAGTCTCTTCAAGCATCGCGGTTTTCTAATTTACCTCTCAGGGAACGTCATCATGTTCCTGGGCTTCTTTGCACCAATCGTCTTCCTTACCGCTTATGCAAAGGATATGGGTGTGGATGAATACTCTGCTGCATTCTTACTTTCAATCTTGGCATTTGTTGATATGTTTGCAAGACCCTCGATGGGTCTGCTAGCAAACTCACGTTGGATTCGACCGAGGATTCAATACTTTTTTAGCTTTGCAGTGCTGTACAATGGAGTGTGTCACATCCTGTGCCCACTGGTGGACAGCTACACCGGCTTGGTGGTTTATGCTGTTTTCTTTGGCTTTGCCTTTGGCATGGTCAGCTCTGTACTGTTTGAGACACTGATGGACCTGGTTGGAGCTCAGAGGTTTTCCAGCGCTGTAGGACTCACTACTATTGTGGAGTGTTGCCCGGTTCTCATTGGTCCACCTTTGGCAGGTACAGTTCACTTCATCTTTTTTCTACTTGGTAAAGAAATTGTATTTGACTTTCACTTTGTTCTTTCTTTCAGGGAAATTAGTTGACATCACAGAAAATTACAAGTACATGTACTTCTGCTGTGGCGTGGTGGTAATTCTTGCTAGTATTTGGCTCTTCATAGGAAACTTTATTAACTACAGACTTTTAGACCGTGAGCAGAAGCAGGCCGAGATGTACAAACCGGCAGAGACGGACGATCCAGACCAACCTGAGGAAGAGAAAGAACCCGATGGCAATGCTCAGGCCTCAGAAGAGTTGGTCGATAAAAATGAGACAGGTGAAGAGCCCATGCAGCGTGAGACCAACATCTAGAATGTTCTGCTCTGCCAACAACTCACTATTCTCCTTGCAGCATCCTAATGAAACGGAGGTCCTAGCCAAGAGGTCCCTTTCAGTGTTTAAGGCTCCTCTTTATTTCTCTGACAGAAACTGCCAAACCAGGGTCTGTGTTGTACGGAACCAAAACATTGTATCTGTTCTTCACACGCATTAGCTGTGACTACACCTGAATTATAAACCAGGGAAGTAAAACAAAAAACCTTCCCAGATTTTTGCAAGCAGAGATTTAAAAGCTTTTCATCTGGGAGGAGTATTAGTTGTGTCTATTTTATTTTATCGCTTATTGGTTTTACTTTAAAGGATGCCGATCGGGATCACTGACAAAAAGGAACGTTCCATAGTGAAAACAAATTTCTTTATACTTGTCACTTTGTATTATAAGCTGTTCTAACAACTGTTAGTTTGTTATAGTTAGTTTGTTGTCCTTGTTTTACTTTCCAGTATGAAGTGAATGCAGTATAGAGGTGTTGCCCTGTCCAAGGGTAAGCTTTGAATCAATGTATTCATCCCAGACCACGTTGCAGGAGAAACAAGATAAACAGAAACCACCCTCATTTTAACCACATTTCAATGCTGAGGCATTCCCTAGCAGGCCAAGTTCTTGGATCTGCTTAAAAATATGTCCTGCGAGGGTCCCAAACGGCATCCTGGTCAGTTGACTGTACCAACTCAGCAATGATTTTGTTGGGAGACTGGCCACATTTTTACTTAAAAACTTTTGCCACTGGTATTTGTAGTTTTTCTTTTTTTTTTCTGCACAGGTCATAACTCATGAGCAGATGCACAGTAAAAGTTAGAATCCATTACATTTATGTGATGATAATGAGCCAAGGCTTCTTGGAGTAGAGCTGTTGCTCCTCCGGTTTGAGAGAAGCCAGATGGGGTGGTTTAGGCATCTGGTTAGGATGTCTCCTGAACGCCTCACCAAAAGAAGATCCAGAGGCAAACCCTGGACTCGCTAGAGAGACTATGTCTTACCGCTGGCCGGGGAATGCCTCGGGATTCTCTTGTGTGAGCTGAAAGATGCAGCAGGGGTGAGAGAAGCCTGGGTTACCCGTCTGATGCTGTTGCCCCGGCAACCTGGCCCCAAACAAGCAGAAGACAACAAAAAGCTGCTCCACAACATGTGTGATTAATTAGGAAAGGTCATGCCAGGACAGATAAGAATGAGTAAAAAAAAATTTTCTTTCTTAAAGGTTACCAGTTTATAACCACTGTGAGTTTTTAATCCATTACGCATCAGTCTAACAACATAGCTGACTTTGGATAAGGTAATTGGTATCTTTTTACACAATACCTTCAGTGTACTGGCAAAAAACACCACCGTATTAATCAGTAAGTCTACTTCAGAGTTCTCTTCACATACCAGGTTTTTTTTAAATGTAGATCCAAGGATGAGTTTCTATTCATTTGTCAATGCACACAGGTGATACAAAAAGCCGGTTTAATCTTTTACTGATGAATTCTTACACAAATATGTATTGTAGAGCAGAATCAGAGGTGTGATGTAAACTTGACTGTGTTGGCATGAAAGGTGGGAAAATGTCTGTTATCCCCTTACCATCTCTTTAATGATTGTTTAGGCTTTTATATCCCAAAGCATGCTAGTACCACGAGTCCATCTCTATTCTTTCACATATCACGTTGATCCACAACTAGAGTAAAAGTATTAGAGGTTTTTGTTGATCGGGGAGTCTGTAGGCTAGCTAGAAAAGCTGAGTTGTGTTACCATACAGTAAAAAGTAAAACTTAATGGACACTCCACCCAAAAAAATAACAGACCAAATTACACAATCTGATAGATCCTTTCAAATCAATGTAAAATAACTGAAAAACTGTTTTTTTTTATGTGAAGTTACTGACTGAATTTCACCTTCCTTGACTAAAGAACAGATGTGTTCACAGCTGGTGCTTGTGTGTGTTACGCTGCCTGCCTGAGCACTGTAACAACGTGCAGTAAAACCTGCAACAAACGTTTGATTTTTGTCGTCAAATGCTGCATTTAATGTCCTGGGTTCTGTATTCTCACACTCATACAGTATGCTGCACTATAAGATACGTATATCACCCCCAGATGTTAGAAAACTGCTGCAATCCACTTAATTTTATTGTGGTTGAATGTAATTTCCTCTGTGGGCCTTAATAAGGTATTAATGACCAAAAGCCATCTGCATAATAGTGTTTTGTTCTGCACGTAGAGCCCATGAGCAATATTCACTTTTATTTTATGACAAATATACAGGGAAATGTATTGCTGATGGCAGTCTATTCCGTGATACATTGCCTTAAACATTATACTACAGGGGAGTTGTATGAGTAATACTTGATAGTATTAAATCGAGGATGAATCTTTGTGTTAATGTGAACCACTCATTTTGCTGCAATGACGTGTAAAACTGACAAAATCTGTGTGATTTGCTTTACTGTGTACAAATATGTCAAGTGGATCGTTAAAGCTTTAAATATCCGTGTTCTTCATTGACTCAAATAACCATATACTTAACACGATGTTAAGTATATTCCTTCGAAGTAATTAAATTCAATGACGTGTGTGTATAGAATGCACTAAAATATGCTGGATTGTTTCACGTTTTTTGCTGCAAATTTAAATTTGGTTTATTATTCAAGTCATTCCGTTTAAACTCTTATTCCTAGAATGCCGTGATTGATCAGTTTTTCCTGAAAACCTGCCATGAGAACTTGACCAAACGGTGTCAAATATTCTTAAAAAAAAAAAAGCCAAATACATTTACACTTCTAATGCAATGTAAAGCTTAAACAAATCTCTCCTTTTTTCACTGAACACTCAAGAAATGCTAATAGCTGACCTGCTGGCATGGTTCATGGGAACATCAGATCAATCAGCTGCTGCTGTAGTTTGGTGACTTGAATCCTGGAGTTATGTGTTCATTCTAAACTTTTAAATGTCAGGGTTTAGTTTAAGGTCTCACTCTTTTAACTTGAGTAAATCTGAAAGAACTTAATGTGTTCACCAGCATTTCATGCCGACACAAGTAATATACTTCTATTCCTATGTCTGTATTTACCGTATACTCTTGTGAATGTTACCTTGCTTGCACTTAGTGATAAGAAAACTTCTTCCGTCCATATACTGGATGTACATGATTGTCATTGAGAGAAACTAACTGCTGTACAATCACTTTCTACCAAAAATCACTGCCCCCTGCTGGTTTCAGACTGCCCAAAACAACTTTTAAGATTTAAAAAAATCTTTTAATTATGAATGTTGGAATAGTGTTTTTATCCAACCCTGTCTTAGATTAAATAAAATTATTGTCCCAATTTATAGGACATGTGCACAGACAGGTACTCCCCATATTCTCGTGGTCAAAAATTGGGCGAGTAACAAATAAATACAAACAATCTTGTGTTTGTTGCAGTGCAATAATGCAATGACTTTTCTGCAAAGTCAACGAAATGATTTTATTCCCTAAAGATATAACGTGTGTTTAAAATGATCGGTATTTAAATTGAAAACTTTCCACACACCAATACAGCCTTATTAAACTGCTTCACATTGGAATGATTTTATTTTTTCCAATGTGAAAATGAAAAATAATATAAAGATTAATTTAAACCCAAAATTTGGTCCAGAGGTTATTTTTAAGTATTAATGTTCTTTCCCCTTCTAATTATTTTTGTATACTTATATTTTTAATTGTGATATATAAATATATATTTCTCAATTTAGAATTTATCTTGCTTTTGTTAAATTAAAAAAATCTCTGCGCTGATTAAGAGGTATTAAATTATAATAATTTAGAATTTTAGAATATGTATTTTAACGGTAGATTAAAGGCTCCTTAATTGTGCTGTTCAGGAGAGGAGGACTAGTTAATTAATTACAGATTATTTATTTTACACTTTTTTTTTGAAAATCTGAATTCAAACTAATATAAAAACAGTGAAATAATTTCTGCCTCTAGAAAAGATGTATTTTCACTTTACAAATTCCCAATGGGCTTCAATAAATCTTTCTACGTGAGCTCAAACTGATAGTTTGCTACTGGAAGGCTGCAGGATGTTAAGCATCTGTGACTGTTAAGATAACTGTGCCTTATTGTGCTGTTTTGAGCATTTTTTGTTCTATAAAGGGTTCATCTCTGTTCTTGCATGTGCTATTTTTTTTGTTTACAAATTAATGTAGTGCGTAATTTTCTGTAAATAATGTGTAACACTGTGGAGCTTGAAATCCCATCTATTGTGTAATCACATGAACAAAAAACTTTAGAACTATTTTTTTTTTTGTTTTTGTTTTAACAGTGTACAGTCCAGTGACATCCTTCCAGTAGCAGATACAACAGTGGAGTTTTGTCATCAGGGAAATTTCTGTATATTTATTTTTTCAAATTAAGTTAGTCTGTCCACTACCTCTGCAACTCTTGTTTCAGAATACAGAAAAGAACATCACGGGTTTAACACACAAACATGTTTCTGTGACAGATTAAGTTTTACCCATCACACTTCCAAAATAAAGTATAAATATATCGTAACAAACTGTCAATGTGTCAGTTCCTGACTCATGTGTGTTGTGACACTTCATATGGATTCCAGATATTATATTTGAAAATTTTGTGCATTCAAATACAAATATATTTTGATAAAACCACATATTATGAACTCTATAGTAGTTGTAATAATTTCCAGTGTTATGTAGAAATTGCAAATACATCTTTTGTTACTTCTTTTATTTTTATCATTCAAAAAGGTCTTTAGTTCATGTGATCCCCTGCTTGACCTGCTGCTGTAAGACACAGTGCTAACTAAGGGATGTTCTTATACCGCTACACATCCCCGACCTCATCTCTCCTGTCTCCAACTATCTGTAAGAATGGATCTCGAACTTTCCTTTCTCCTATTATTCTGTAAGAATGTACTTCTTGTTCCCACAACTATATATATATATATATATATATATATAAAGAAGGGGATGCATTTCTTTGTAGATACGCCAGTCTGGAGAAAATGTTACCCTTGTGACAAGTAAAAAAGAGAGTCTCTCATTTGTTCTCCGGTCAGCACAGATTTGGGATGAAGAATACCGGTAATAACTTTTCCCTCTAACATCCAACATGTTATTTATCACTCTAATGCAGATTACCACTGTTAGTAACCCTACTTAAGTGGGAAGTATAGTTTCATAATCTCATAACTGTAATTGTTGACAATCAAAACAAGTCCTGGGCCAAAAAAACCCTTCCTGATGGAGGTGATATTTTTTGTTGTTGAAAAACGTTCCAGGAAGTTGTTGTCATTACGTCAGTAATTTTAACTCGTAAAGGACAGCTTCGGCTCTGCTCAGATTGAAATCCATCAATTAACCAACTTTTAATCTGCTAACCCAAGTATTAATTTCTAAACCTCTTCTCTAAATAAACCGCTCCTCCTCTATTCAATGCTGTCTCATCAGTATTCAATACTTTGGCAATGCCATGTGTGCTGGTGATGGCAAGAGACCCTGAGGCAGAGTTTGAGGCTAGGTTTTAATGGGGCGGTATGGGTCACCAGGCAAAAAGAACACAACAAGCCTCTGCAGTGATTTCTCTGATCAGCCAGGGAGAGGGCCTGATGGGGGTTGAATGCAGAAGAAGCTGACCTTCAAAACAGCTTCAAACGATATTCCCAGCAAAGTTGTGGGCTTTCAGGTTGCCTGGTGTTGGGGGTGGTGGTTGGCAATAATTGGTTGTATTAGAATGAAGGCCAATCACATATCTACACTGTTAAACACTGAAGCAACCCAGTGGAGATAAAAATACTCTCAAAATGTTCTCTACTTTGATTATTTCTTATTTGTGCATTTTTTGTGCAGTTTTTTTTGCTCTGTAATGTGAAAACATATCATCATTTTGTGTGTTTTACAATTAAAAGATAGAGACTTCGGTCATGGTGGTTGGGATCTGGGAACGTCTAAAATACCTTTTTTCGTTATGAACCATGATGCCCATATGCATAAAAATGAAGTACACTGCAGAGGGAGGACATCAAATATATTACATTCCCTTTGGGAAAGTTGGCAGATTTGATGGTGAGAACAAATGTGTCACATGGCGTGTGTGTTAATGAAGCTTTAAAAAGACCCTGGCATCACTGAGAGATTCAAAGAGCTAACAAAAAAAAGAAGGCACCTCAGTATTTTCTGGATCGCTTTGTCTGTAGCAGATGAACACCGAGGAGGTACGTTTAATTCCTGTACCATACCATCTTCTTCTGCTTCATCTTTTATTGGATAGCCCAAACTTCTCTTCAGCCCAAATGCATCTCCAAGAAAAATATTAAACCAGCCTGTTTAGCTTTAAAACTTGCATGCATCCCATAAAAACACTGAACACCATAAACTAGCTTTTATGACATAAAAGTTAATGATGTTATAAAGTATACATATTCAAATTAATTAATCATCTGACTCAAGTTGCTTGTTTGTGTTGTAATTTTACTGCTAATGTTTAACATTAGTAGTTGGATAGAGAGCAGGACCATTTTTCAGTTATTTGAAGCAGACAGCTGCTTTATCTTGTTGTTCAGATTTATTTATTAAGCCAAGTCATTTGATGCGAAGAACTTTGCTTTCAACACAGTTTTGAGTAATTAAAATGTTTTAAAATTAGTTTTTGAAGAACTCCTTTTAAAATTTGCAAACAGAAAAAGTCTGTCTGCTTAGTGTGAATTGTGTAAATTTACAACATTTCTGTAATGATGAATATTCACCTGATTTCATCCTGATGAAGTCACTAATTCTGTTTGATGCAACTGAGATACACAAGATGAATTCCAATTTTTCCAGATGATATTATTGAACAAATCCATTCTCAATGTTTGGGATATGATAGTAAAACCTAAAAATTAACCGTCATGTGTAATGATTCATTGTTTGCATGGAGTGCTAAAAAAGTTCACCTGTGTTTCTTAAATTTGCACCATTAAAAAAAGAAAAACTGACAACTTCATAGTCAAAGTAATGTTCAATGCTAATTAATCAAAAACCAATAACATTCAATTAATAATATGTTTAGGGGTGGCTTAGTGGTGCAGTGGTTAGCACATTGGCTTCAAAATAAGAAGGTTGGTGTTCAAGTCCTGGGTGGAATGGGGCTTGGAACACTGGCCTTTCTGTGTGGAGTTTACATGTTGTACCCGTGTATGTGTGGGTTTTCTTCAGGTACTTAGGTTTCCTCCCACCTTCCAAAAACATGCATGTTAGGTTGATTGGGCACTATAAATTTGCTCGTAGGAGTGAGTTTTTGTGTATAGCCCAGTGACAACCTGTTCAGATTGTATCTTCCCCATTGCCTTAAATCAGCCGGGGCTCCAGCAATCCCGTTGGAATGGAGGGTTCAGAAGACAAATAATAACATGTTCACTTACTTTATGAGGAATTCAAACAATGCTCTTGATAAATAGAAAATTTCTGAGACGGTGAATTTTATGATTTTCCATGAGGTCACATATTTGGGGGTTTGAAATTAGGATGATAACAAAATAATTGGAGATGAGACTGTGTGTTGGCGAAACCACAACTAGAGCACATCCGGCATGAAAGCAAAAAAAACAACAAAGAGCTTTTCTTCTTTTTGTGTTTTCCTCTTAATTAGTCCAAACCTTTCAAGTTGTTCCAGCTTTTTATTTGATCAACTCACTTGATGGAATTGTAAAAATTGGTTTGAGTTCTCTAACTTTTGGTGGTGCAGGTTAGAGCTTGGTTTGATTTGAACTCCTGGGATGTTAACATTATTTGTAAAGTGATTAATATTAAAAAAAGTACCTTTGAGTTTTTCTCAGGGTGAAAAATTAGAAATATTACATGCAGACAATTCTTTCTTTCAAATATGTTCATAGCCAATAATTGTCGGTAAAAACAGCTGCTCAGTTTGAAACACGCTGAATGACATGTTGAGTTCTGCAAATTGATAAGTAAATCAATATATTGTAAGAGTCTTTGATGTTTGGTCAATGATGTCAAATAAAATACTTGGCATGGACAAACCATAACGGGAGTCTGTGCCAAAAAAAAAAAAAAGAAGTCTGCCTGTTTTATTACATCAGCAATCACTGAGGGTCTTACATCATATGAGATGTGGGGGCAGTCGGCTGGCTGATAACCAGCGGAGGCGATGTCAATGTTACGTACCTCTGGTATCACAGTAAATGTACCGAAGCAATAACACAGGGAGATCTAACCTGAAAGAGAGCCAATCTCAAAGCATCACTTTAAAAGCCTTTTATCGCACTGCGTATAGCCACTGTGCATACCAAACCAATAAACGCTGGCCCAGGGGCATTCTGACCTAAACTGGACCTCAAACTAAAATGTCCAAAAGCTACAAGCTGCTACGGTGTCTCAACAAGACACACATTAACCTTTCCTCCGTTATTTTTCTGTGGAGATCTCCCACTTTGAAGTGCTTCCATTTAACCTTCATTTAACTTTTGTGTCATGCTTTCCCCGGCGCCCCATTTTGACAGCGGAAGCCTTTAGAAGTCAGAAAAGGCCTGAGGCTATAAATGGCATATCAGCACATCTGTCTGCTCCAACGCCAGGCTGCAAAGTGAAGAACTGGCTGCATGCTCCTTTGCGGGTGTTTGCTATTAACTTTCTGGTTTTAACTGTACCATTTGTCAAATTCTCACTTTAAAAATGTATAATCCCAATCTTGGAGGGGTGAGAGTTTGGAGTTTCAGACAGCTGTGTCAAGTCCATAAAGCAATCCTCACATGTTGATGTAATCAGCCCACGAATATTTTTACCATTTCTTTTTTATATCAGAAACATTTAATCTTACCTTTACTTTTAACATACAGAAAAACAGAAACTCAGTCACCGCCAAAAAAATACCTACTGTACATATCTTTAGGTCTGGATTTATGCACACCTATAGAAATTATGTGTGTGTGTGGGTGTCTTGGGTGTGTAACGTCTCAAAAACTCAAATTATCAGTGAATGTTACATCAATTTGACTAAAAATTTCTTTAGCAACCATCATAAAAATGTCTTCTTTTAATGGATTCTCTGAGTATTTTAACAAGATCATTCTTTGTGCTTAGTCTTTGAAGATGTTTGACCTTCCCTTGCTTCGTAGCATCATTAGTGATGTCTTTTGGCACATTCTTTTTCAGTTTTTTTTTTTTTTCAGTTACTGCTTTTTACTGCTTACTACTGCTTTGTTGTCTAAATCATGAACAGAATTGTGTTTTTCCACTTATGTTCTGGCACAATAATGAACCACAGCTCCACATAACTTCACTGACTAATGATCAGCAGCATGTTTGAGAAAATAACCGTGAATTTGCATCAATTGGTGAGAGAATATTAAGATTTTGCATGAAATTCTGATTTTATACCCAATTACAATTTTTATTGTGTCTTAATCAAGCCTACTAACTGAAATTGAAATCATACAACATGTGATGTGTTTGATTTGCTCAGATCTGCAGAGTACAACAAATCCACACATTTTTTCTAAATCAATTGAGAATGTGACAAAGTTTCTTGGCTCGGGAAAAGATTAAATGAGACAGACAGTGAAGATCTGCCTCGTGCTTTAATCTGGTATGTCTTTAAAGTTAACTTGTGATGACAAAGCCCTTTGTGAAAAGCTGAAAGCTTTTAACAACATTTTTGTCTCAGGTTCTTGTAAGTGTTTAGTCTATTTGTCTAAAGTAGCAGGAAAACACTGTAAAGCGACTGCAGAAAAAGAGAAAATCTGTGCTGAAAAGACAATCAGTACCTTTGCATGACTAGAGAAGTCAGTCTGCATATAGAGGGCACTCTTAGCCTGGTTTTCATCCTTGTAATACCACTGGGAAGTTATTTATAGAGGCTGGCTTCAAAGAAGGAGAAAGCAGGTTTTAGTCAGGTTATTTTGCTTTTGTATATGATAGAAAAGATGGATTTTTTCTTCAGCTGATAGTTTTTCTGAATTACATTCAATACATAGATTAGAAAATCATAACGTTTCTTAGACTTGATTGATTCAAATTTAAATAGCTTACAAGTGGTTTTATTGTGAACTTCCCAATTTGTGAAGAATGTCTTACAATTTTGAGCTGTAAATGTCTCAGTAATGCTTATCAATTTCAACATGATGGCTTTTGTTAGCTTGGCGATGCGATATTTGCTGAAAAAAATAGCACAAATCTATTTATTCAGTTTTGACACTGTAAATTTCCCCCTCCTCTCGCTCCCTGTTTAGTCTTGCATCGAGTGTGTGTTCAACAAAGTTTAAATCTTGTTTTAGGCCACAACTAAAAAGCAAAGTGCATCAAGTTGGCAAAGCTAGCACATATTATTTTATATTCTTATTCTGATGCATTTGCATGAAAGTGTCGCTCCTTATTGTACACCTTGCATGAACGATAAGTGTAATAAAACACACAAATGAAGGAAATATGAAGCATAGAAAGAAAAGTAAAGGTTTTCTGATCACATGACAGAACCATGAGACCACAGGCAGCAGAATAAACTTATGAGCGTAAACACAACATAAACAGGAACTGCATTTTGATCTCTAACAACCTGAATCCAAACATGGCAAAAGTGGCCGACTGTGGATAAAATTCACTTTAAAAGAAAAAGTCCCTGGAATCAATTTAGGACATCCTGTCATCCATCCAGAGACAGTGATATTGTCAATAAAAAGAGACGAAAAACCCAGGGGAGAAGGTGGGATAAAAGAAATTTATCAAAAACAACAGAGGACAGAGTTTTATCTTTGTTTCTCATGACAGAACCATTAATCATGTCCTTCAACACCATAACTCTCAGATTGTTTGTACGCCTGCCAAAGTAGAGTAAAAGTAGAGCATCAGTTTGGGTATTTAATTACAATCAAACTGCTGACACCTAAAAGGATTTGATGCAAGTAACAGCAGTTTCTTTAACACTTATCTTTGTCTTGCTGGTAGGCTTGGGGAAACACGTTATGTTTTGACTATTATCTGTTACTCAGCTTATTTTTGCTTGAAGACACTGTGATCCAGTAAAACCTTGACTCAAAATGTCTCCTATGCATACTAATGAGAATAATAACTCTGTATTAGTTGGAACAAGACGGAAAATTTTAAAAACATGACGGCCAAATTTAAATTTAAATGTTTTGCTGTGTGAGATGTTTAAACTTCTCTGTCTTCCCTTGAAAATACTTTTCACAATTGCAGGGCTAATATGGTTTGATACAATAACACAAACTTGCTTTTTCTTTCAACATGCAAGGTGAGTTGGTATCTGACCTGTCGCACAGCTGGTTGTTGTACTTGGGCATTTCCCGTCGACAGGGTAAGTTTACCCAGAATTTATATAGCAGCAGGCTGCAGCTTTTATGGCATGACTTGAATTAAAAAGGTCACGTATCTCGGCAACTGAGTGAGGCTGTGTATGAACATACCCTAACCTGTTTTTTTTTTTAGTTCCAGCATGAAGTGAAATGATACCATAAAGCAACAGATATTTTTCCACTTTCATGTCTAAAAGAGCTCTAGTTCTTCACAATTCTTATTTTTTGTTCTGTTGGCATCACACATAAGTAGAAAATATTGGTATTGTGAATTTGAATCAGGTTAAAATACATTAAAATCAATTATTTAACACCGTCACCACTGATAAAAATGTGGAAAGGATAAAATTTGTCATTTAACTGGCCTGGCTCTGATCTGATAGGATTTTAAATTAAAAATGTAAAAGTTAACGACAAATCATGTGCATATCAGTGGCAAGCCTTGAACACCACAAAGACCTTCTCTGCTAGAATAAAAGAACTTTGACAAGATTGATGTTTAGTGCATTTTTGCAGTTAAAAATTATCAGAAACAGACAGATGAAAAGTTTTTAGACCCTTCGGAATTGTAACAATACTGCCTAAATTGGTCATGATACATTGTGTGATCTTTTGAACATTCCCAAGAATGCACAAAGAGTGTCTGCTTGAACCAAAGCCACCCAAACTATTGGAGGTTATCATAAATTTTGCTTGAGAGACCTTGAGAATATATTTTCGCCACTGGCTACAGCCAGTCGTCCAGGCCCACAGACAACGAGGCCCCCACACCATTATGCTTCCGCTGCCATACTTAACAGTGTGGTGATATTTTGTTAAAGGTGTGCTGTACCAACTTTTCTCCACAGATTATGTTGAGCCTTCCCCTCCAAACAACTCAACTTTGGTATCATCGGTCTGAAATAACTATTTCCAATGGTACTGCGAAGCATCCAAATACTTTTATGCAGACTTTAAATAATCCGAAATTTTCTTTTTGGACAGCAATGGTTTCCTCTGTGGCTTTCTCCCATGAATCCCATTCTAGTTCAGTGTCTTTCTTATAATAGATGTGTCAACAGAGATGTTTGCATCTTTCAGTGATTTACCCAAGTCTACAGCGGACACTGTGGGATTCTTTTAACCTTATTGATAGTGACTCGCCGTACCTTTGGAGTAATCTAGACAAGGCAGCCACTTGTTAGCAAAGTAAAATCTGTTTCAAACTTTTTCCATTTATACGCAATTTTTCCAATAGTAGACACATGAACGTGAGATAGTTTTGTAACCATTTTTAGCTTTATGCAAATTAATTATTTTCTGTGTTCAAACAGCTCGTTTGTACATGTTTAACATGGTTTTCCAGTGTGTTGAGTAGCCTATGACACACCTCAGTGGTTGGGTTGGCTCTCATATGCGTAGAATAGTCTAACCATCTAATTAGTTTAATTAGCTCTTAAATGAGCTTCAGCTCAAAGTGTACTTACTTATGCCTCCCTATCCTGTCAATATGTCCTTTTTATGGTCAATAAAAATATGATAACATGTAACTGTTTTAATGATTTAAAATCAAGTAGACAGTGTTTGGTCATCCTTGAGATTGATGGAGATATCAGACCAGAGGTGTCAAAAGTACCATCATTTTCTACTTAAGTAGAAGTATAGATACCGAGATTAAAAACTACTTTAGTAGAAGTATCAACTGAAGTTTTTTACTCAAGTAAAAGTAAAAAGTAACCTATTGCCAAAACAACTTCAACAAGTAATTTTCAGGAAAAAGAAATATTATTAATAGAAGTGTATGAACATATTTTTAACCATTATCACATGCTTCAATGAGCAGAAAATATGATCACTAAATTAAAGTGTGAAACTTTATGAATCAGAAAATTTTTATTTCTCAGTAACCTTTATTGGAAATCGATTAATAATAATCGATCAATAAATAAATTAACAAGTCCAACAGGACTCCATAAAAATGTTCCTACTCTGTTGTTGCAGAATGCGGAAGTGTTGCGTGCATTTATATCTCATTGTAAAGCAGACTATCTACTTAATATTAAAACAATTTTACACATAGCAACAATATAAAGTCACACAACCCTCTTACAATCAAAACTCTCAATAATTAACAGAGAACCAAACGAATACAAAACGAAACAATAAAATAGAGATAGCAAGTAAACACAGGTTTTAGCATGTAGCTAGCTATAGCATGCAACGCGAAATCCTTACGCATGCGCTACTACGTTTTAGCTAGGTTGATTATTCATTATTCAGATAGTAAAATGTTTTCAGCTTACCTCGACATGTTTCCTCAAATTTGAAGGTGAAGTCTTGAACACTATAAGCTCGTGCTTTTGGGAAAGCAGAGCTTGCAATGCATTCTATACGAGTTGGTTTTTCGCCAACAAGAAGTCGTATCGAGACTGCGTTAACTCTCCTCATCCAACCACATTCAAATTAAATGGCGCGATTGATCCGGATTGGTTCTTAACCCTATAAAGCCCACGTATCATATTTGATACGCAATTTTTTATTATTATTAATTAATTAATAATTATTAATTAATAACTAATTAATTATTAATTTATTATTTTTATTATTATTATTTAATTATTTTTCCAAAAAATTAAAATTTTCTGACATTAATTTATTTGGGTGGGCTTTATATGGTTAACTTTTTTTCTTTATTTTTAATGGTGACAAAATGGTGAAAGTAGCCACTACTTTTCATAAAACTAATGAAGTAAAACTACACATAATTGCATAAAAAAGTAGTGAGTAAAAGTAAAAAGTAGACAAAAAAATAATTACTTTGTTAAAGTAAAGATAACGAGATTTTCTACTTGAGTAAAGTAATGAAGTAGTTCTACTTCGCTACTTGACACCTATGACATCACAAAAATATGCTCTGATCATGAGACCATATTTTTGCGATCAATACAGGCAGAAATATGAAATTCCAAACGGCATGCAAACTTTTTCCATAGACTGTATTTACAAATGGTTTGTTTGCTTCCTTTCAAAGCTTTTCTGATTAGCTGCACAGCTTCAACATCACATCATATCACACCAATCACTTTTCAGTCAGCTTTTTTTGTCATGTCACACCAGAATCAGCAGATTCACAGGCCTTCACAATCCATTTTGCTGGTGCAAAGTAAATGGCAATGAAATTTTTGTTTCAATCTACCAGATTTTGAGCTATGCATCTTCAGGGGTATTTTTATTCATACATTTTCAGACTTGCCAATTATCAGAGTGTACCAGCTGCTAGCAAAACACAATTCTATGAGCTGCACAACCAAAAAAGGGCTTTTTTGGTTGTGCAGCTTTTATTAATGTAAAGGCTATTTTCAGTCTCCAATTCAGTCTTCATTTACGAAAGGAAGAAAATAATCATAATAATACATTTAATTTATAAGCGCCTTTCAGAACTCTCAAGGTCGCTTTACAATAAAATAAATAAGATATAAAGCACACAATAAAATAAACAATAAATACATAATAAATACAGTAGATTTGGTGGCTTGTTTATGTAAAAGTTATTTTCAGGACATCCTATTCAAGAAGGGCTGAACGGTGGTGCAGTGGTTAGCACAGTGGCCTCACAGCAAGAAGGTCAGGGTTTGTATCCCAGCGTGGTCGTGACGATGGAAACACTGGCCTTTCTATGTGGAGTTTGTATTTTCTCCCCATGTATGTGTGGGGTACTCCGGTTTCCTCCCACCCTCCAAAAACATGAATGTTAGATTGATTGGCTGCTGAGAAATTACTCCTAGGAATGAGTGTGTGTGTGGCCCCACAACAGACCGGCATCCTGTTCAGGGTGTATCCTGCCTCTCGCCTCAAATCAGAAGGGATAAGCTCCGGCACCACCTGCAGCACCACTAGGGAAAAGCTAGAAGACGAAACAAAACTTTTCAAGAAAAGAAATTTGAGTTGCGTTCACCGCTGTTCCCGATTGAACAGGTGGAGTTTTGAGCATTAATAAGTGGAAAGATGAATAAATTTCAAATGACAGATAATTCAAATCTTTAGTGAGTCATATGTTGGTATTATAGTTAAGTTTATGAGAACTTCATGGGAGGTTTTGTGTGCTGCAGCTGTAGCTGTGGTGGAAGGAGTTTGTGACTACTGGTTACTTCATTGAGTAAAGTCATTTATTGGAGAACATACACAGTAATGAAGACATTTTCACTCTGATTCTGGTTTTAAATCCATTCAAATTATTTTTAATTTGCCGCATTTTGTCTTTTTGTCTGATAAAGTAGTTAGAATGTGGAGACAATACAAGATGCAGCACAAAACTCAGCCTCCATAGACTACTGAACCTCATTTTATAAGGAACTAACTGAGCCAATACCAGTCTGCAGAGCTATTTGAACATCTTGCCACCCAGAAATCAACTAAAAGGTTCTGCAACAGCTCGATGCAGCTGAAGGAAGCAATTGAAACACAAAGAAGCATAATTTCTTGACAAATCATCTGTTATTTCCCCTCCAATAAAGAAAATACATAATTTATCAGACCTCTTTGATCCTGATTTCTTGGCTCCAAATGCGGGGCACTTTGGTGGATTTAGAACAGTTTGAGCGGGAACACCATAATGACTTCTTGGATTTGTTACTTGGAAATGTTATTAAAGCTTTTTTAATGTGCTGATGACGTAAAGTGTTGCAAACTGTCCAGAACTTGTGTGACTCCTTATCATCACATTTTCAGGTATTGAAGTTTTTGGTCAACGTCTATGGATGAGCAACTCTGAGACAATCATTAAATTTCTTCTCACAGGAATGAAAGCAGACACATAAAACAAGGAATAAGCGTAAATGATAAAAAGTAGATGTCTGGAGCTTGCTGAAATTATTTAGTCAAACATTTATAAAGTGTAAATGTCATTGAGGAATTATTTTTTATATCAGTAACTTCCAAAATGTCCTTCTGTGATAATTCAAGAGAAATTGATTCAAATGTGCACAGTCTTTTATTAAAGCTGAGGGGTGAGAGTAATGATTTTATTTTTCCTAAACAAAATGTACTTCTAGGTTCTAAAATGTGAGCTAAGTGACCAGGAGCAGGTGCATGGTGTGGTCCCATTAAACCACCTTTAAAAGAAAAACAGATACATCAGGAGCATGTGAGTGAAGAAAGACTTATTTTTTAACCACTTAAGTTTTTATAAAATTGCTCATTTTTACAGAAGATTAACCATCACCGGACTTTAATGTCTGAATGAAGCATTTTGGACAACTTTGTTTCAATAGTAGGTTCTTCATGAATAATGGTCAATTTAATTAAAAATAAAACATTTATGCATCTCTGTCCTCTTGGAAAAATGTCTATCCAAATGGGAAAATTCACAGATACACCTCTCTGTGTTAGTAAAAACAATTTGGCAAGTCCAAGATTAAGATGCCACGGGAATACACTTCGATGTGTTTAGAGAGCAATATTATTGTGATGCACTCAAATTGCAATGCCAATATCATAACCTACACAAATTTAAAGCATGGGAAATGCCTCTGATGGGAAATGCCAAAAAGGAAAAGGAGAAGAAGAATTCTTTTATTGATCCTACAATGTGAAAATTACTGTGCTGCAGTGCACCGCAGCAGGCAGCTGCACAACTGTGCCAACGGTGGGAGCAACTAGGGGTTGAGGTATCTGCTCCAGGGACACCGCGGAGGATCAGTGGGGTTTGATCTGTCTTCACCCGCCAAAGACAAATACTCTACCATTGAGCCAACCCCATAGAAGAAGATTTAAATGCAACATTATGAACATATAATCTAATAACCCTGAACTTACTGCAAGTTTTCTGTCAATAGAACATCTTCTAAAGTGATCCAGGTTCTCACATGCTGTGAATAGATTATTTACTCTGTGTGACAATGAGATAAATACAGAGTGATCAGAGACTTTAGCAGGAAGCCCTGTTAGTATTATAGCCTCAGGATGTGAGACAAATTCAAAGGACAGCTAGTACAGGAGTTGAAAGCGGAAAAGAAAACGTTTATAATGTATGCTGTTTGAAAGTCCTCTCCTCCCCATAAACACGTCTTCTTTTGTTGTACTGGAACTCTGTATCCATGGGTCAGAATAGCATTACACTACAAACAGGATCTGGAAAGCAGAGGTCGAGTCATTCTACGGAAAATCTTTCTTTGCTCTAAAAGGATTTAGCTCTCAGTGTAGAGTGTAGGCAGACTAGCCTCACACCTTAAATCCTTGTTTTCACAACCCTAAAGCTCACTTTGGTAGCAATCTGTAGAAATTCTACTTTCCGTATCTGCAGTTGCAAAAAAGAGTCAATCAGTTATGGAAACTTAATATAATAATTACTATAATAAAAACAGAAAAACAGGTATTTTTCTTTCATAAAAATGATCCTTTTACAACTAGACTGATTATTTTATAATAATTACATGCAACATTGTTTAAGAACGGGGTTAACTGGGTTAAGATGCCCATCCCAAGTCAATTTAGGACCAATGAGATGTACACTAAATTTTCAAGTACGCTCTCACGTTACAGTAAACCTGTAAAAAGCCATTCATATACCATGTAAAGCACTGTTTTGTGGACAGAAAAAAAAAAGATTTTATTTGAACACCTAAGTAGGAGTAGTTCTGGGAGGAGCTCGGTGTCGAGCCTCTCCTCCTCCGGGTCGAGAGAAGCCAGATGGGGTGGTTCGGGCGGCTGGTCAGGATGCTCCCCGAGCGTCTCGCTGGTGAGGTATTTTGGGCACGCCCCACCGGGAGGAGACCAAGAGGCAGACCCCGGACTCGCTGGAGAGACTATGTCTCACAGCTGGCCGGTGAACGACTCGGGATCCTTCCAGGTGAGCTGGAGGATGCAGCTAAGGTGGGAGAAGCCTGGCCTTCCCGTCCGAGGCTGTTGCCCCCGTGACCCGGACCCAGATAAGCAGAAGAGGACGAGACGGAACGAAACTTAAGTAGATCTTCAAATATGTACAGTATATACTGCCACCTAATTATAATATAGCCTCAAAGATAAATCAAACTGTTACATAGCTCATCTCCTGAGACGCTTATTCCAGTCAGTGTTACAGGCAAGAGGCGGGGTACACCTCGAACAGGTTGCCAGTCTGTTGTGGGGTCTCACACACACGGAGAGACTAAGAGACAGTCAGTCCCACACACACTCATTCCTAGGAGCAATTTTCCAGTGGCCAGTTGACCTAAAATGCAGGACTGGAGGAAACCAGAGTACCCGGAGTAAACCCTTGCATACATACGGAGAGTATGCAAACTCTACACAGAATGACCAGTGATTCATTCTATCTGTACTGAGCTAGGACAGGTACTCTAGATTTAGCCACAGAAGGGTTTTGGTTTAAAGAACTGCCTAAGGAGGACAGAATCTGCACCTTCTGTGTCTTGGCTGTCCACCTTATAATGATTTCCCAACTGTTTTATGTAAAGATGTTGATTTGCAAAAACTCAGATGTTTTTTTTTTTGCATGTCTGAAGGTTGTATGTAAAGTGGTTTGACTAAAAAATACAAAAGCGCACATCCGATTGCAAAAATTTGAATATGTGAATTCAACTTTTCTTTTGTTGGAGTTTCATTTTGTTCCATCCGCTCGTCTCTATTTTCATGCAGAATAATCTACCTCACTGCTGTATCCTTCCACTGCTCGCTAAACCACACATCAATCAAAACCAGGGTAAAGGTGCAGAAGCATGAAAGGAACTCCTCTTCATTAAGGAATCCAATTTGGACTCAGAAATGTGATTTTAGAGAACAACCTGCAGAGCAACAAGAGAAACTAAGCAACATGTTCTTGTAATCTTTGTAATTAGCTTGTAGTATTTTCTCAATAACCTCTGCATTCATGAGGTGTATGTCTGCAAAAAATGAACAACATTTGCAGGTACGCCAAGTCTGAAAAATGTTAAAGGTTTTAGCTCTGAAGTGACTTTCAGCACGCTTTTTGTTTGTAGCTGTGTTTTATTTTAAATTTAGGCATGCATTTTTATTTATTTCATGATATGTCATTTTTTTTCTTACATTACTGGGTAAATTGAATGAGTAAAAGTCACTGGTACCCCAAATTAAACCTTGGTTCCCACAACACAGCAAATTAAAAGCAACTATATATCTGGATTTTTAAATAGTCCCGATTACAAATTCTATACTTCTTGCTTATTTTACTTCATAAAAAAAAGAAAAAAACCAACTATACTCAGTTTTGTTTTGAGATTTTTTTTCAAATGAAATATGTCTGAGTCCTCTGATCTTATTTTTAAAAAGTTTTAATGTAACGTAACTTGAGATAATCCTGAAAGATGTGTGAAGGGCAAAAGTAGAACTCAGTTAACTTTTAACTGATGTTTGACTGAAATCTTGTAATAGGCCTGCCAATAATTCAGTGTATGATAGACACTGGCAAGGTCGCAGACTTCTCTTCGTAACTAAATATGGTTTGGGCGACTGTATGCAAAGAAAAACACTTAGCTTGTCCAATTTTGGCGCCACATTTTGTAACCCGATCAAGTCACAAGTTAACATGTCAAGAGCAATCTCTGTCTGGGCTGTCCATCATTTCTCAGAAATATAAAGGTGGTTCTGCCACATGGAATTTGAGAAACCATTGAGATGTGTTTTATTATTTATTTTATTATTAGCTGGAGCTGTTTGGTTTTGGATGCTTTTTATTGTCCATGCTAGTGCCTGTGCATGCATAAAATTTGCGTATTTACTTATTCATTTGAAAAGTTATATTTGGTTTAACAAATGCAGATTAATACATACCAATAGCGAGTCTAACATACTAAGTAATGAGTCCAACATGGTCACTGCAGATGCTTTTGCTTATAATCACTCATCTAGCAGTACAGATGCCTGGTAGTTTGAGAACTCAAACCTGCGAGAAGCCCTTGAGAATCCCACGAGGGTGGTCTTACAAATATATATTGTTCACTAACAGTCGCTAGACTTACACCATTGGAAGATTTTACTGTAATGTCTTTAAGCAAAACATAAATTTCAGATATTGATTTAATTGTCCAAGCTGGCAAGTGAAATTATTTTGGAATCATCTGGAAACTTCTTCAACAGTTAAGCTGGCAATAGAACCTTTTTGTACTTGCGTGAAAATCTTAACAAAAGCTTTCTACATGACCGGAAAATGAAAAACTTAAGACCTAATGGAGGAGAACATAAAGTCTGTGGGCATATTGATTGTTTTTAAGGTTTTGAAAACATGCTGGTTTTCTGTTTCCAGTTATAAAAGCTATAGATACAGCTTTAAATATTTCATTCCTTCCATTAAATCCTTCTAGTTGTACAGACGAGGCATTGATGTTTAGGACATGGCTCAGTAGGTGCAACATCAGCACCTCTGGAGATTACCTTCAAAGTTATAGTATTGATCAAATGAACTAGAAATACATAAAAGATGTTTACAGTTTAAAGAACTATAGAATTAATGGTGTTCTTTTAGGCAGCAAAATGTAGCAAAAAAAAAAAAAAAAGGTCGGGGGAAAGGGCATGCTGAATTTTTTTTTGTAAAAGCTACCTCTCAGCTACATCCTTCATCTTCTATTAGCCTTGAGTGAAGCTCTCCTATGTGCCTGCTTTGCATCAAACACCTTGAGGACAGCTAAATATGTCTCATGTCCACATGTCCAATGCAGTGGATTAAAAAGAACCTTGCAAATAAATGTTTGGATTCCCAGACACTGAAATAAAAAACAATGGAATATGTCTTTAAATTTCTTTAATATTTTCTAAACTGTTTAAAATTTGTCGAGGCAGTTCACATGAGGCAAGCCTTGACTTGCTGGTCTTTCTGTGTGGAGTTTGTATGTTTTCCCCGAGTATTTGTGGGTATACTCCAGGTACAGAGGTTTCCTCCCGCCCTCCAAAAACATGTTAGGTTGATTGGCCACTGAGAAAATTGATTCTGGGAATCAGTGTGTGTGTGTTAATGTTTGTCAGAGTGTGGCCCTGCAACAGACAGGAGACCTGTTAGGGGTGGACCCTGTCTTCTGCCTGTAATCACCCGGCACTAACCCGGCAGGGTGAAGCAGTTCAGAAGATGAATAAAGGAATGAGTTCACTTGAGACGGGTAACAGCCAAGTGTTGGCTTCCTTACAGCTGCAATTACACAACATCACTTTTTTAATTAATGCTTTTTTAAAACCTCAGATATACTAATTATCTTATTAAATTCAGCATTGCCTCAAGAAAAAGCAGTCCATGTCATGCCCCAGAGGTTTTGGTTTTAACTTTCTTCTTGAAAATTTACAAACTCTAAACAAATCACAGAAAAGACATAAGAACGCTGGTTAAAATTGCATCCAAGCAAAAGTAATTTGCATTCTTACAGTGAAATGATCTTTTATTTCAGAAAGAATGAAGTTATTCCCAGCCGTATCACAAAGAAATGAGGACAGCGTTGTCAAGTAATCTGCCATCCTCCCTCGATATCACCTGTCCACTTCAGTGATAACCTCTCCGTCTCAAACAGGCGGGCGGTTATGTCTTCATTATCTTTTTGTCACATGGAAGCCCGGCTTTTTTTTGGAGCCGGGGAACAGCGTGCTTTGTATAGTTTTGATAGCATCAGATATGAACATGTATGGTAACACAAAACAACAGTATAAATTACTCGAGTGCGCGACTTTACTCTTGTTTCAACAGCAAAAACATCCATGAGGTTAAGTATGCTTTGATATGAATAAATTGAAATTATTTTGGGTTGCCATTAGTCCTTTTTGCCCTTTCTCATTTCACACGACTTATTGACGCATACATGCAAGAAAAAAACTGCTTTGCTACTCTGCCCAACATCGACAAGAGACATGATGAACGCATCCACAGTGATTTATAATAACTCGCTTTGCCATCGCAGAGGAGGAAATTGAACAAACAGGCCATGTTATCTGTCACCAGATGACCCAGTTCAAGTTCAAGAAGCTGCCTGTCAAGAACAATTGACTGCACAACTGATATATTAGACCTTAATGGCATCTGAAAAAAGAAGCTCTTAACGATTGCCTTTGCTAAACACGTGAAGGTCCCACAGTGGACCAGATTGCGAAAAGGATACAAATTAGTTTCTGAAGTACACATCAACTGTCCTGAAAAAAAGGAGGTAAAATTAATCTGATATTGGTATTTTTATTGAAAGTACGTTTTCAAGAATTGAAAATGTAACGATCTGCACCAAAATACAGATAATCGAACGTCTAAATGCAATTAAAGAAGATTGAAATAGAAACTTTTTTTTACTTTTCGCTTGTAAAAAAAGAGAAGAATAGAAGGTTAATTTGATTGTAAGAATTAGCAGCCTCCTTTGTAATTTGTGGTGCCAGTATTTCCATCAGGCTGTAAAAATGTAATGTTATCTTCTAGAGATGCTCTTAGAAAACAATCAGGATAATTCCACAGCTCTTCAATCAGTTAGTGGAACGTGACCTTGCTCAATTGGATGAACACCATTGTCGAAACAAAGTAGATACAAATTTTCATCCAACAACACACTGAAAACTTCCTTTGCTTTGTGGTGAAGGGAGCAAACTTCTTTTAAAAAGTATTGATAGTTTTTCTTATCTTTTTGGAACCAAACCAACATTTTCCGAAAGACAACGAGAAAAGGGCATATTTTGAATTTTTACAATCAACACCAACATGAACTTTTACATTTTCTACCAGTCTGGGTAAACACTACGTTGTTGTAGCTTCAAATGATTCACATTTACATGACATGGTTTACTTTGCCATTACATTTTCTCACCTCCAGAATTGTTTTTATTTTTTGCTGTGCAGTCGACAGCAGAGTGTGATATAGTTTTTTTTTCAAAACACTGTGGAACAACCAGAACTTTGAGAAGCAAACCTGATTTATACAAAAATCCAAAGCATAAAATTTGTTTCAACCATCATATATTTTGTGAGTTAAAGCAAATACCATAGTTAACTATCCCCTTTGATTTGTTTACCGTTCCGTTTCCCCGAACGGGGCATATCCAAGGCCTTTTAAAACAGGACTGTAGTCAGATATAAAGTAATACCCTAACTATTCTCCTCAGCTGTCAGCAGGCATTCGGTTCCATTCCGTTGTCTTCCACTTTTCCGAGGTCGGGTCTCGGGGGTAACAACCTCAGATGGGAAGCCCAGGCTTCCCTCACCCTGGCTGCAAGCTCACCGGGAGGATCATACATGGTCTCTCCAGCAAGTCTGGGGTCTGCCCCTGGGTCTTCTCCAGTTGGTACAAGCCAGGAACACCTCACCAGTGAGGTGCTCAGGAGGCATCCTAACGTGAACCACCCCATCTGGCTTCTCTTGACTTGGAGGACAAACAGCTACTAACCTCAAATCATCTACTTTCACTTAAAAGTGTGAAATGCTTATAATTATTTGCTTTTAAAATTATTGGTCAATATAGTTCTAATCACAAAACACTGACTTTTTATATTGTGAGCATTAAATCAGCTCAGCAAAAACACATAACCACACCACAAATCCATTCACCAGCCTCCTGTACACCTCCTTCTGTCCACCACTTATACACCCCACTGAACAAACTTTTATCCATCATGGACAACCATTACAATCCTCTCTACCCACTTGTGGACAAACAGTGGAGCTCCTTCTCCAAGAGGCTCAGCTCCGCTCAAAAAACACTCTTTCTTTCCCAATATGGTCAGGCTCTAAAATGACAATAACTAGTTGTTGCTGTAACACACAAATTTCCCACATGTGGTATCATTAAAGTATTTCTGATAATCGAGACTATTCAAGCTATCGAAGGAGCATTTATCCCTCATTTTTAAAAGCATTTTCACTGTTTTAAAATAAATATAGATTCAACAACTATCATTAATTATAAAAATGTCCAATATATAAAATAAAAAATGAGTGCTCTTTAGCTAGTTAAAGGCTTTACTTTTGAAAGATTCCAACCTTTTATTTTCCCAGTAATTTAAGGTTACAATAATGAACTGTCAAAACCTTCATTGTTTTACGTTTTTCTTGCAATAACCTAGTAAAAAAGCAAGGAAAATGTGCTGAATAAGACAAGCAACACATCTGTGAAAGATCATTAGTCATGCTCTGAGATTAAAACATATTTGGTGACAGGCCTGAAGCAAAAACCCAATCTATCCTGTCCTTCAGATACCATGTTACAACATTGGTTGGGAAACATCTTATCGGTATTACTAGGTGCAATAAAATGTAGAAAAATGTTCCTAGCATATGGCTGCTTTTGGAAAAACACATTAACCTTTTCAAAGACAGAAGAATAAAAAGAAACCCATTGTTAGTCCAAAAAGAAAGCTAAAGAGGAGAATTCAGATTTTGAGCCAGCTGACCTGAGAATGTGACTCTGGTTAGACATATACTTTTTTTGTCCCAATCAAACTAATCATGCACAAGCCCACACACAAAGGGAGTAATCTAGCTTTTCCTGCTGGGAGGGTAAAATTGCAATCAATTGACAAGGCTTCCAATCTCTAGTGTTCAGTTTACAGTTTCATTATAGGAGCAGCTTCGAGGCTTCACGGTGATCCTGCGAACTGTGAATTTTACACCAGTAAATTATCTCCTGTTTAGCTGACAAAACATACTTTAGCCATTCTGGTAACAGTGCTGATAAGACAGTTATTTGAGCTTAATGTAATGTATGTGTGTTGATATGAACAAGGTCTCTGCCCTATTAAACCATTTTCATGAACGAGATGAGTGACTGCAGATGAAACTTGACAGTAATTACCTTGAAGTTTGAATTTTTAAAAGTGATTTAAATTCTTTTTATGATTTAAAAATTTTATACTGTATGATTTACAAATGTTTTTATTTGATTTTTACGTCTTAAGTAACGCTCAAAAATTAGATCTGCTCTGTCATGATCTACAAAGTAATAAATGGACATAAATAATTGAGTGTGTGATAAAATATACTCGATAAAAAGAACCTACTTAAACCAAAAATCTGTTCAGTTGTCTTTCGCTTATTTGGGCTGGGTCGCGGGGGCAACAGCTTGAGGCGGGCCACAAGCTTCTCTCACCCAGGCTGTACCCTCCAGCTCTCCTGGGAAGATCCCGAGGTGTTCACCAGCCAGCTGTGAGATATAGTCTCTCCAGTGTTTGCGAGGTCTGCATTTGAGTCCCCTCCCACAGGGACGTGCACAAAACCCCTCACCGGTGAAGCGTTCAGGAGCCATTTTAACCAGATGCCTAAACCGCCCCATCTGGCTTCTCTCGACCCGAAGGAGCAACGACTCTACTTTGAGTTCCTTCCAGATGGCAGAGCTCCTCACTCTATCTCTAGTTGAGAGCTCAGCAACCATGCAGAGGAAGCTCATTTCGGCCGCTTGTATCCACAATCTTTCAAAGGCAGTTATAAATAAAATTGATTATTATTATTTTGTTCTTTTGGTCACATCCCACACCCTGACCAAACGTGAGGGTAGGAACATAGATCAATCCAATAAAATCTAAAAATCTTTTGTTTGAAATCACATATCATAAAGAGGTCATATATATTTTGATTTTACTTTTAAAAAATATGTTCTTTGTTTTATTTTCGAACGATTAGTACCAAAGACATGATAGCACTCAATGAGCTGAAACCAGGTGAGAGAGATTAACCATACTGTGGACTATTTCCACTTGTTCTTGTCTTAATCTGCAGCAGTGTGCTGGGTTACATGCTGCTTTTTGAGAGAAAATCCTTCAAGTTAAATCTTGAAAAACCCAACAAATAAAATAAAATTAGGCTGACTTGCAAGATGTGTCAAATATCCATGGGAGGGTAAGACCTCCTGGAGCTCAGTCCTGCTATGCCTGCCAGTTAATCTCAAAGTATTAATGTGGGCTGTTTTAGAAAGGTTAACACTGAACCCTGTCATCAATCACTGCTTCTGTCAGCTTTAAACACTTTTAAAGCTTTGATAATCAAACCATTTGGAGTTGGGTTAACCTGAGAATGAGATGGGTCAAGTTAACATTTTTAAGACCGGATAAGAACTGATCATTTCTCAGCTGTCAGCTGTTATTTTTGAATGATATTCATACAAACTCCAAGGTTGTGTTGTTTTCTTTTAAAAGTATTGGGAACACAAGTTGGATGCAAACGGTATCCTCTTACATTGTTTTACAGTAACACAGCTATTATTGCAGTCATTAGTCTAAATTATTGACTCATAACACAACATTTGTGTGCCGCTGTGCCCGGATTTAGGCTTTAATTTATATGTAAATGCATTTGTACCCTGCATATTATTTGTCACCGCATCATTTGTTGGAATGAGATGAAGGATGTTTGGTTTAGAGGGATGTTGATTACAAGTCAGATAGCTGAACACGAAAGTAAGTCCAATTTCTGAAAGCTTTTTGCTGGAATTGAAGGAAGATCTTTTTTTGTGGTGTATTTTCCAGCGGTAGCCTTGAAATGAATTGGGTTCATATTCATCCTTCCTGTGTTAATATGTTGGAAACCTCAGAAAATAAGATAATGCTTTTGGTTTGTGTGCAGTGGAGGTTTTCATTCAAGAATGAAGTGATTGAGTGGTAAATGGCAAGCTTCTCTAAACATAGAGCTCATTAGTTGGATAAACATTTATATTTACAGCATGGCAATTAATAAGCTTGCAGCTGGAAGGGTTTCGTAGACATATTCATTTACAGTTTAAATACTCAATCACACACCCAATTAAACAAATGCGCGTGCCATTATTTCCCTTTTCAGCAAGAAGTGTCCCAGGAGAAAATGATTATCACTACCAGTCAGTATGTGACACCGTGTTAATATAAACTGAATACGAATTGTACGTTTATTTCAGTTCATTTCACCAAATGTGGAAAAAAAAATACAGAGAAGATGTGAGCACTTTTCTGCCTCCACTTACAGAACAAGAACTCGGACTGTTCCTACATGCATGCTTCCATAACACTGTTGTCAAAGCAATACCTCCCAAACCCCAGATGGATTTTTTTGTTGACTGCCCACAGTTACTCAGGATCAGCTATAGAAGAACTCATTAGGTTCTTATGGTTATGCGACCAAACGTCAAGGCTACAAAGGTCGAGGTTGAAAATTCTTGTGAACGTGATATCACACAAAGCATATTGGTCAATGACTTCGATTTGGCTTATATTCTTTTATGTCTTGAAAATGTGTTTTTGGGCTCAATATAAAATAGCATTTTACCTTACACCACCTGCCAAGAAAAGTGATTTCATATTTGGTCAGAATTTAGAATACCTTCATTAGTCCAACAATGGGGAAATTATTCAGTAACTAACTAAATTAATTAGAGTTCCACATTTATGTGATCATTTGAAGCTTGCTAGTTACAGGTGTTCACCACCCTTTTTTAGACAAGTCTCCAACAAACTATATTACTGGGCGCTTTGAGCCCAGTGTCCCTTCGGTTGTCATGGATAACATCCGAACGCTCGTTGGCAAGATGGAGGAACTGGGGACGCTTGTTCTGACCCAGCAGAAATGTGGAGGGGCCACTTTGGTGTGATTCATTGAAGCCTGACTCCGTGCACTCATGACTGACTGTTTTTTTAACTGTTCAGATACCAGCCTTTACACCGTGTAAGCGGATCAGGAAGACATTGAGGTGTTAGCACCGCAGCATCAAATTTTCCTTCTGGGATTAATAAAGTATTTTCAATTCAATAACAATACAAACTTTTTTAGAAAATTTCCTAAAATCGTACACTTAATTTCTGAAACAGCAAACGCCAAAATTCAAATGCAAAATTTACATGTTGAATGATACATCATACATCCAGTGGGCGATTACAGATGTGACTGACCGTATGGGAATGATGTGATTAAAGCAATATTTTAATAACCCGTCATTGATGAAAGTACTTTTTTTCTTTGATAAATAAGCATGGTAAATTAAGTAAGCTTATCTGTTTTACACTTATTGTGAGCATCTGTGATGGTAATCGTTCTGACAGCTAAGTAAAGGTTAGGGACATGTCCAGCCTCCTCAGGATGTGGTACTCTATGATTATTATGAAGTTGTTTTTTTTCTTTTCATTTTCACTATTCTGACATTTGAGATAACTACAGTTTCCAAGGCGGAAAGGACCAACTGACCTTCTGCTTTACTGATATTACGGTCATAAACTTCCTCTTGCACTTTCTGCGTTTTCACTCTTACTCAATCGGAGAACATTAACACAACACAATTCAGTTGCAAAAAATACAACAAAGAAGTACAGTTGATGAGCTAAGGTTAAATGTTCTAAATGGGATTTTATAATCAATAACTTATCGGCTCCCTTCAGAATGAAAATCAATGGATGGCACATCATGAAAGTTGTGTCACTGTAACATTGGGGCATGACTAATGGATTTCTCGATTATCTGCCTTCAAAGTGTAAAATCTTCCAAAACGCTTTCAGAAGCATGACTGTATTTTTAATGAATGTTTAATTTTGTATCCCATCATGTGAAAGTAAAAGAAAAGAAATAGACAATATTTTGGCCGAAAGAAATGACACTTCTTCTTTTGGCATTTCCCTTCAGGGGTCGCCATAGCAAGTCAGTTTCTTCTATCTAACCCTATCTAACCCTATATGCTGCATCTTCGGTCACACCGACTATCTTCATGTCTTCCTCCACTGTCCATGAACCTAGAAGAAGACTTTTTTGGTCTTCTTCTAGGCCTCTTTGCTGGTGGTTCCAAACCCAGCATCCTTCTGCTGATGTACTCTCTCTCTACTCTGTACTTGTCCAAACCATCTCAGTCTGGCCAATCTGACTTTATCTCCAAAACCTGTAACATGTGCTGTTCTTCTGATATATTCATTTCTAATCCTATCCATTCTGGTCACTCCAAGAGATCCTCAGTGTCTTCATCTCTGCTACCTCCATCTCTGTTTCCTGTCTTTTCCTCAGTGCCGCGGTCTAGACCAAACAGCATGGCCGGTCTCACCATGGTTTTGTACACTTTCCTTTCATTTTAGCTGAAACTCTTCTATCACACTTCACATCTGATACCTTTCCCCACCCCTTCCAGTCTGCCTGCACACACTTCTTCACCTCTTTTCCACACTCTCCATTGCGCAAAAGAAATGACACTAATCAGCCTTTTAGACCAAAAATAATGGGTGCGCCCCACAACTGGGTCTGTATTTGCCACTGGTCGTATACTGTACCAGTTGTTGAAGTTGCAGCACCACCAAAGTTGCTTGTAGAGAGCAAACTGGATGTTTCTGAATGTTTAGCCAGCTTAAAGGTTACCACTACTGTCACATCGCTGCTTCTGCAAAAATCCCACAGCTCCACCAAGTACACCGATGCTTCTGGCATTCAATTTAGAACAAGACTCCTATCATGACTCAAGCAAGACTTACTGGGATGTGTTTAAGGCTTGAGTGTTCCTAAAATAACCTTGCAGCTTTTTCAACCTGTGGAATCTTCTTTTTGTGAGATTTAATTAAAAATCCAGAGTGCATCTTTCATTCTGCTTTCTTACTGTTAGAGACACACATGCACACACACATACAAAATACTAAACAACCTTTATCTGTTCTCTGTGACATGGACAACCAGCCCATCCGAGACTGTCCCTGACCTGCATGTGCCTTTTTGTCACATTTCTCTTTCAGCCCGCAGAAATGAAGTTTGACTCAAGCTGTTCTTGCCCAGAACCCTCCAAGGACTGTATTAAAAAGGCATCGCAGCAATGTTGACAGGAATACATTTATCGGGATTGTGTCCCCTTTCAAGAGGCAGCTGGGGGTGGCGCTGGCTGCCACAGGTCGCCTCGGCTGGCAGGAAGGCCATTTGATCTCCATATTACCTGCATTACACATCCACACAAACCAGGCCCTTCAGATGGAGCCTCACACAGAGGAACAGAGAGCAAATGCATATTTTTTTTTCCTGGCTATAATGCATTTTTTTCAGAAAAAAGGTGATAAAAAAAACAACAAAAATACAACAAGCTGCATATAGACCTGTTCTTTGGCATGTTTTGTACTAATTGCCAAGGTGTAAGAAAACATCAACACTTGATGACAAGTTTTTAAAAGCATAATTTCAATTTTATTTGTGCTTTTTTTGTCTGTGAAAAAGAGTCAATTATTTCAGTCTTCTGTGGTTCTTAATCAACCAATTTTCTCACTCTTCACAGCACCTGCAAATTTACACATTTTACAGACAAAAATCTCTTTATATTTATTGCATATACAATTCAGGTTCAATTTATTGGCAATAAGTGTATTTTAAATTATGTTGTAAACTACACTGAACAAGTGTATTGAACACGTTTTCATCGCTGGAAGCCATTCATTTGTTTTGCTTGATGTTTACATCATTATTAAGTTGATCTTGTCCTAAGCTATTTATTTTTGTAGGTATTAAAATAATCTTAGAAACATATTTCAAATTATTAATTAAAATGAAGAATTAGTTTGTCAGATATTGGGATTATTATCAAAATCCACTTTTTAGAGGTTTCGACCATGTTTGAATGTTCTTCCATATCAAAGGCATTTGATGTGACAGTGCAGGATGGTCACGTTCATACCCACCAGACTCTGTTGTCCGTACATCAACAGACTTTGACCCCACTTGGCAAGAACAAAGATTTTGAGGAAATTTCTGAAACTTTTTTGCACCAATGCATCAAAGGTTTTATACCCATTTTATTAAGTTTTATTAACCAGCTACTACATTGCATTTTGCACTAATTTCACAACACTTTTACCTTTCTTGTAACCCAGCCTAATTTAAAACAATAAAGAGCCAAAAAAAAGTCAAGATTGTTATTTGATGTATAAATTATCATCAGCAAAACAAATTCCTCCTACATCTAAATTGTGTTTGGCAGTAATGCTGATTCAGATTCTAATTTCTGATTGGTAACCTGATACATCAAAATGTTTCTTTCACTCCATAGAAACAGTCTGACCTCACAGCATTGAGCTTCAGTGGCTTCATGGTGGGCAAGTACTTTTTTGCTTTGTCCAATTCTCATCGTCTAGTCTAATCCATTTTCTGCAGGATGCTCTGAAAACCATGTGTAAAAACAAACTTTTCTAGTAGGCAGCAGGACAACTAGTATGTCTTTCCTTTCAATTTAAAAACATAGTCTTTAAATTCTCAGTCTTATGAATTGTTGCCGACATGGACCAAATAGTTTGGTCGACCTCTTTTCTTCAGCTATTGAAGTACAAACATGCCCTGTCTGACACTTGTGTTCATGTCACGGCATCAGCTCTGTTCACCAATGCGGCAAGTGTTTTGCAATCACTGTGATAGCTCAGTGGTAAAATTGCCATCTTTGGACCGAAGAGTTGCTGGTTTGTATCCTGCTGAGCTCATGCCTAAATGTCCCTGGAGAAGACACCTAACCCCCAGTTTCTCCCACCATTGGTGCTGTCATTGGCTGCCTGCTGCGGTGTAATGCAGCACATGAATGTCCCCATTGAGGGATTATTAATTTATTATGATAACATTTTTAAAAAATCTTTTGCTAATACCCACAATACCTGACATAGTTGCAGTGTAAAATGAAAAGGAGTGGCGGTGTAAGCTTGGATAATTGATCGGCTAATCAGGAGGACAGATTGATTATTAGAGGGAAGGATTTTGGGGACATTAAGGACTAAAATTTAAATTACAAAGAGCAAAGAACACAAACTTGGATTCAAATAAACAGGCTAAACTTTGAGGAGAGATACACTAAGGAAATCTGTCTTTTTTCCCTTTACAGGATATGGGGGTCATGGAAACATGAGAAGGAAATCTCACAGACACCAATTCTGACAGCAAAGTTGTTACGATGAGCTTAAGAATCAAACATAATCTCACATAACGAGTTTGGTGAAATTTACCCTTTTAGCGTAAAATTTGTTTTACGCTAAAAGGTAAAGTAGATTAACCTTTTGTGTTTAAATAAGCTTCATCAACTCACTCAAGCTTACTGAGGCTAAATAACAAACTCCTGTTCTTCTTAACTTTCTACAATTTGTTTTTTTTAGGTTTCCTATTATTTTTCTTTCTGATGTCCAACATCCATAAAGGATTGTGTTCCAATATATATAAAAAAAATTTGTAGAGTACTGTTTCAAGTCTTTGCTTCCTGTTGATTATCAGCCAATCTTAATTTGCTGATTGCTCAGTCTGGATCTAATTTAGTAACTGTTGTGATCCCCTTCGCCTGCTGCCAGAGGGAGCCCTGGATGTTCTTAATCAAACTGATTAGGGTTACCTGAGGATGATTCCTGATTCCACACGTCTGTGCACACTGCCATATATTTAAGAGCAATCACCCCAGACTTTCCTGTCGGGTTATACCATCCCTTCCAGCCAGGTCACCCTGGTTGCATGACCATGTTTGAACTTTGTTATTATTTGGACTTTTGAAACCTTGAGTTAATCCTGTGCTTCTTGCTTTACAGACTTATTTGAATTATGTTAATAAACCTTGTTTGATGTCCCACAATTAGGTCCTCCTCCTTCCACATCACGACAATAACTAAGGGTGTTTTTTTTTAAAGCATTTTTTCCACATTGTCATTAATTCCTTCTGGTTTCTCTTTGGTTTTCTTTTCATATTTGATGCCTTTTCTCAATTCAATTTTTGTGAATTAACACACTTTTTAATCTTCATCTTTCTTCCTTGGTCCATATTTCTTTCTTAAAACTTTTTTTAAATTGTTTTTTCCCCCAAATAAAACAAGACTAAATTTGGCTGTAGTTTTAATGTAATATAAGTAATTTTTTGGATTTATTTGATAAAAAACTATCTCAAATAAACTTGTGTATCATTTTATACTTTGACTTGGTTGACTGTTTACAATCAATACAATAAAATAAAAAATTAGCTACTGGGGTGCTGTATAATCTCATGTTGCATCCTGATCAATATTACATCCTCGTTAGCGAGACAAATTATTCCTCGTCTCAGTGTTCATTCCACTGCTGGAAAGCACTGCCTTCTCAGTCCAGCTCATTTCTAATCACACCTAAAAGGGAAATTTTGATAGAGATTAATTGCATCCCTTGAAACTCAGACTCCCTACTGCCAGTTTGGGCCCTCGCCACCCACCCGGCCCCTGAGAGTATCAGTTTAACCTGGTAAAACACAGAGGTGGTTGCCAAGGAGGAGAAGGAGAGTACAGACTGGTGGAACAGTGATGCTGGTCGGGGAGTAATGCTGATGGATTTTGGGAATTTGAGAAAGCACTTGTGTGTGAGTGAGTGAGTGTGTGTGTATTGCTCTTTACCCTCGCTGCTTCATACACTACGCCTGAGTGGTTGGCAGATCTGACAGACCGGTCTCTGGAATTCCCTGGTGGCTGACCTCATGAGGTTGGAGGGTCTCGTTGCCATGTGAACCACACAGAGCCGAATACACCACACAGAGCTGCCGAGATGCAATCACACCTACTGTTCATTTGCTTCTGTTCAGACTGAAATATTTAAGTAAGGTGTATTTTTGCTTTGTGTTTCAGTCATCTTCATGCTGATTGGCCAAAATAAACCCCCTATCCATGTTCTGCCAGACTTCTTCCTTTCTTCAGAGCGAGAACTCGAAACCACCGCTGGGTCTCTGAGTACAGAGAAGTAATGAATCTGTATCATATTAAATATGAAATTAATGCAAAAAATGACTGCCAAAAAACAGTTGTTAATTAGAAGTAATCACAGAGTACAGACATATGTAATCCAGCTAACCTCCAAAAACTAATTTTTAATATTTTTATTTATTCATCGTTTATGTACACTTTAAATTACTATTTGGACTCTTTTCTGTGACTTTGCAAACTGACAATTTTGTATTCAAAAAGATCCATCTGGGATGAGGGGTGTTTGGGAATGACCCACCTGCTTCTTTCAGGTTCAACAAACTAAAATGTCCAGACTTGTTTTTAGTTTTGAAGTTTAAATAAAAGTTACTCGTTAAAAAAAAAAAGTTAAACCATTAGTAGATATTTTGGGGCTTTTTAAATGAATTCTAAATTGGTTTATTTTCATTCGTTTTAAATACTTTACAGCTCAATCTTTTAAGGAATGGTTTAATCTCCACTTAAACAGCTGTGCTTCCAATTGTCTACTTTTTAAAAAAAAGATGCTTTTTGGGCTTTTAATTGTGGTTAATGGAGTATATTTCTGGCTACAATGTTTCAGTAAACATTTGTTTTCTTTTTCTTCTTACTTTGATGGGTCTTTTAAACAAAGAAAGAACTGGTTTATTGGTTAATCTTTTTTACTTTATCGAGTTTGGTTTTCAAATACAACTTTTTTCTCCTCAGGAACAATCAATTTTAATTAAAACATTTCTTAATGTCATTTTACCTACCTGTCTACATGCTTGCCATTTTTTGATAATAATAACATATGTATAAATATATGAATGAAATTTACAGAAAATTTACTGAAAAAAAAAAAAAAGAAATTTCATCCATTACATTTCTGTTCTTATAATTAAGAAATTACTTCGTTTGGAGTGAGTAGCAGTCAAGTTTCATACAGACAAGATTTTTTATTTTTTGAAAAAAGTAAGTATCAGGTGTGATGTGTGAAATAAGATTTTCAGCTAAAATGAAAGGGAAAGTGTACAAAAACGTGGTGAGACTGGCGATGCTGTTTGGTCTAGAGACAATGGCACTGAGGTAAAGACAAGAAACAGAGATGGTGGTAGCAGAGATGAAGATACTGAGGATCTCTCTGGGAGTGACCTGGATGGACAGGATCAGAAATGAGTATATCAGAGGAACAGCACATGTTAGAGGTTTTGGAGATAGAGTCAGAGAGGCCAGACTGAAATGGTTTGGACAATTACAGAGGAGAACGAGAGAGTATATCGGCAGAAGGATGCTGGGTTTGGAACCACCAGGAAAGAGGGCTAGAGGAAGACCAAAGAGGAGGTTCATGGATGCAGTGAAGGAACACATGAAGATAGTTGATGTGGCCGAAGAAGATGCAGCAGATAGGGTTAGATAGAAGAAACTGACTTGCTGTGTCAACCCCTGAAAGGAAATGCCAAAAGTAGAAGATTTTTAAATATATTTTCCTCAATTTGTGTTCATATAAATGTATTAATTCCCTCTTAATGTGAACAAAAACCTCTAAACTATGCTCAATTTTTTAACATTTCTTTCTTTTTGTGTTTAAAAGGCACAAGAGCCAGCATATGTCAGATACCTGGTTACCAACAGAGAAAGTATATTAGTAAAAGACATGCTTCCAGTTCGAATAAATCACTCCAACTATTCGTTCACTTTTATGTGCATTTGTCTCACATGGACAAAAGTCACTCTTGGGAGCAGATGTGAACACAGCTGAACTCTGAGCTGCTAAAACCAAACACACCTGACCAAAATAGACCTCCTGAACTCTAACTGATGCCCACAAACATGTTCTCCCACAGGAATGAGAGAAAGGTGTCCAGCAGGAAGCCAATATAAGAAATCCTGGCTCAGATGGTGGTTCATGTCTCGGTTACATGTCACAGTTTCTGTAACCTTTGCCCGGCATAATCTTTTAATATGTGTTGTGTCTGTAGGGGTGAAAGGTCAATCAACAAAAAGTACAGAATGAAAGGCTCATCAATCTTTGTTCACACACAAAACGACAAAAAATATGTGGGAAAATGCAAGAAAAAAAAAGACACCTGTAGATATTTATGCAGTTTTATGAAGCAAATTCGTTCAATTTTTTTTTTAAACCATCCACAGATTTTTCTTCAAATTACGAGTGTGTTTAAATGCAAACAGGCTCAACTTTCAATCCCCACTGAATTTTTTTCTTATTTTGGCTGCAGGGTAGGATAGACAATATCCCTGTCTTGCTCATATGGAGATGAATCAAGTTGCCCATGCGGAAGCCCCGATTCCCAAAAATTTGTGCATGTTTCTGTCAAATCTCTGGAGTGGGACAATGAAGGAAGAGCCAAGCGTTTCCAAGCAGGAGGCTTTTAAAAGCTGCTGCTGTTTTGCTTCAAGCTTTTATTCACCCTGTTCAAATCTACCAGGGGAAGAGGCCATTTTGGCAGAAAGAAGACGACAATGTGTGAAAGATTGACAGTAACCATGTTCCCGTAGGTGTTGGGTAATAGATAGTGCTGCCAAAGTAAAAAACAAAGCATACTTGTCAGCAGCTGATATGCCAGAATAAAATGCATTTTTTGAGAAGGGAGAAATTAGATGTGATCAATTTGTTTCAGTTTGATTTGGAAGATGCTGTAAAAAGTAAAACAAGTCCCAAGGACTTCTCAACATTAGGGGACAAAAGCTTAGACCTCATCCTCTTCTTAAAACTAGAACTACGTACAGCTCAGAACTTTAATTCAATTCAGTTTTATTTATTTAGTCCAATATCATTGCAAGATTGTCTCAAAGGTCTTCACAGAATGAACAAAAAGAGAAAAACTAAAAAATACACAGATATTTGTAGTAAATGGAACAAAAACACACACACAAAAAAAAAACGGAACAAAAAATGTGCACATGCACTAAGAATCAATTTTAAGATAAACAATAGCTAATTCTAAAACTAACTAAGCAAAATCGCAATCCTTTCTGGTGCCCCTACTTCTTAGTTAAGAAAAACTCCTTAAACCCTGGCTGTGGGAGAAAAAAAAAAGAAACATCAAGGATATCCATATGAAGGAGGGATCCCTGTCAATGGGACAGAGAGGGAATGTATTAAGCAATCCAACTTTATAGACATACTGTATATTTGGATAAATCAGAAGATGGGCTTCATCATGATGGAAATGGGGGTACATCAAGCACAGAGGCCTCCTCAGTCAACCAACACCCATGATATGAACATTAAACCATAAATGTAAATTGAAGAAAAATAAAATACATATTCTTTTAAATATCAGAAAGTATTCAAAAAATGTTTTTAAACTAATCAGTGCCAACTTAAAAATCTCTTCATATCACAATCAAATAACAAAGTAAAAAGAATCAGAATTTTATTTCACATTCGAGCAGTGGACAAATTACCAATAATCAAATCTTGTTTCTACAGGCCACTTTTTTTTTCAACTGGTAAACAAACTGATTTTCACCTAGACTTTTCCTGCACCAATTTATGCCAGTAAAAATCATCTCAAGTACGTGTAAAATGATCAAATGAAATGAAAGCATTACAGTTTTGCCTTCTAGTCGATGTAAAGTTGAGATTATTGAAATGAAAAGGTAAAACTTGAAAAACTTCTTCCTATATCATTAACTCTCATGAGGGGCACTCCTTCTATACATATATGAGTATTTGAACAGTGAAATTGGAATATTTCAGTGTTGCTATGACAGTAGGTAAATCTCATCCAATCCACCTGAGATGGAAATGGCAGACAAGGTGAGAACTATTGCCTTCGCCATTTTTTTTCCCCTCCTGTGCCATCGTCTGCTGGAGCAATCATTAGAGTTGCAGAGAGAAAAAAATGTATTCAAGGAGCAGAGGCCCACAGCAGGGAGGTGTTAGGATTTCAGCTGAGCCACAGTGGGAGAGAAGGTGAGTTTTCACTTTCCACCCCCAGAATCCATCAGTTTGCCGCAACAAACTGAGCATGTTTTATTCACCATTCTGTTTGTTTCCTTATTTTTCCACCTTCTACCAATTAGAAAAGCTTTTATGCTGAAAAGATGATCTGTGATGAGGATTATTACTGTGCCAATGCACTTCATAAACTGTAGGTAAGCTCTTCTTTGCTCCACCGGTCCTATTAAGCTTCCTCGTGCATTCTGTTTCTCCCGCATGGATAGCCCTGGAGTCAGCAAAAAAAAAAAAAACAAAAAACCCCAAATGTTTATCAGTTTATCAGGAAATTATTCACCGATATAATTACAAATTGACAAAAAAGCAGCTTGTGCAAAATATGATTGCAGGTGAAAGACGCAAAAAAATCAATGTTTTACTTCCAATTTTATTCCATCTGAAATTAAAGTCTTGGGGTGTTTGTTACACTAAGTTAGACAGGTTGAAGATCAAGTTTTTCATTCAGGTTTCCCATCCATTTATCAGTCTTCCTTTTTGTGTGTTTTTCACTTATGATAGAAAGAATCCGCATATTCCAAAGCTTTCAACCATAAATTGTAATTGTGGTGGATATTTTAGATCTGGATGTTCAGTGAGCATTTTGATTTCATCCACTGCATCTGACTCGGATTTTGCTGGAAGCTCCTCGAGGGATTTGTAGGTTCTGCATGGTAGTGATCTTTTAACAGAGTAAGTCGAAGATACATCAATCAAGAACTCAGATACTCGCATGTTATTTGAGTGTCTAAATGCTTTATTAAATTATTAAGCAAAAAATGAAATGTTGGAGGTAAATAGAGAAACTTCGTCAATAAGCTTGATCACCGAGCTTTTTTCACAAGTGCCTTTTTACTCCCTGATGTCATCATGGGTGTTTGGAGATAGCAGTATCAGCATACATCGAGATCAAATAGTGAAAATGGTTCAGGAAACATGACACTCATATCCACACCTGAAGACTTTATTTAGCAGTTCAATTCACACGTTACCTGTACAAGATCGTCAGGAGAAAATGTAGTCACTTTAGATGGAAATGATTACTGTCACAAATAGAGCCAGGTCATTTTTCTCTTCTTTACGCTTAATGCCACAACAAAGCTGTACTCTAACTTCCTTGGTTCTACATAACCCAAAACAAAAATGAAGAATTTAAATGGGGAAGGCTTTAAGTTGAATCAATGCTGGCTACTTGACTGTCTTTCTCTCGCTAGTGTATGCATATCATGCTCTTTTTGATCATCAAATCTTAGTTATGTTTTTTTTTCTATGTTATGACTCATATGTTTGATGTGATTGTTTTGCCTCTGATGAACTCGGAGCAGCAATAATTCTCTTTCTCTTTCCTCCCACAACAAGAGACTAGCTTTACTTTTCATTGTTGGTCAAAGCGAAACCATCTTTTTTGCCCTGTCCAATGGTAAAACCCGCAGAATCCTAATTTGAGTGTCAGGATTTACTAGTCTAAATTTTTTTTAAATAAGTATTGATGTATTTATTTTAGTTTGTTTTTGCAGACCTGATAAGGGTGGCAGAGGAGGCAAAGAAAAGGAAGAGTGAATAAAAGAGGAGTGAAATGGTAAGAAAAAGGAAAGAGTGAGGCGGCAAGCTGCCAAAATGTGTAACAGCTACAGTTTTGAAGAGCACAACATCCATACCAGATTATCTGAGAAAGAAATTTTTTAAACCAAAGATGAAACTGAAACACAACATTTTATAACTGACCATAAATTACATGGAGTGCAATTGAATTATCCCATGGTAATGCTCTAGATTGGAAGTAAGGAACATAGCAGACAGGTAACAGTATGACACTTAGCATGTGGACACGATTCATGTACAAAATAAGAGTACTTTGAAAATAAGCTTTGAACTAAATAGCTAAAACTGCAGTTTGATCTTTTATAAGGGGAGAAAAACATTTCCTCCGGTCATATTTAATAACTTTTGCTCACTGGATGCAAATCCAATTCTAGAGAGAGAGTACGGATAGAGAGGCTGGATACTTTATTAGATTACCAAGAAGAAACACTTTTTTCCGTGTTCTGTGGCTAATGTTTCCTTCGGCAAGCTGGGTTTAATTTGAAATCTTGTTAAAAAGTGCAAGCTTCTGACTCTGAATCTGATTGAATAAGGTGATGGATACCAAGCAGAGGATTTGCAGTTGATGTTCGCAAACTGAAACCAATGCAAAGTGATCAAGATTAAACACTTTTTGTTTACAGTGATTAACCAGCTACTTCTGTTGAAATGCTCATGTTTTTACTGCAAACAAAAACTCTAAGCAGCATATGGTTTCTTCTGGAAGAAAAAAACTGCATGCATACAAAAAGTGTTGTTGAGTTTATGTAAATATGCCCTATACTTCCTCCTGTACTTACACCTAATCTAATCAGACTACATTAGGTCTTACTCAGGTTATAGATCAGGTTGTACATTGTATTTGTCCAGTAATTTTAAACATTTCACACACAGATTTCTCCACGTTTAATTGTGTCAGATGCTTCCAAGCTTACTTACTGCCAGATGAGAGCGCGGTTTCTTTTCATTCGCCACTTAATTCTCAGAAAGCAGGCAACGCAGTGGCAGCAGATGCTTCACTTCTTTTTTAATTGCTCACACATCAAGAAAGTTTAGAGAAGCAGCAGGAGATACACAGTGACTCAGTGTTAGTGTTTTGGAATCACAAACATAAGATATTAAAACTATTAAAAACCATAGCAGCACACATACTGAGATGTATCAAACTTACAAAACTCCCTCATGTGTTTAATCCTGGTAGTTTGCTAAAGAAACATCAAAGCTTTTAGCATAGATGTTCATACCCCTGACTTCATAAATAATAAAAATCTTGCTTTTTCTTTTAAAAAAAGTAAAAATGTCACCACTTTTGCTAAATCAAATGCACCAGGTACTGCTTTTTGAAAATTTAAGATACTGTGCCAAGTCTATACAGAAATGAGCTTATGTGAAGGTAGAGTTTAAGTTCTGAGAGAAACTCTTAATATGAAAATGATTCCAAAATCAATAAAAAATGCAACACATTTGATTCATATTTAGGAGCTAAATATGAATAGATTTGGCTTGTAACCTGGACAGGTGCCTCATCAGCACCATCTACCATTAACCTCTATAGATATCCCAGACATCTATCAAACAGGTGAACAAACTCCAACAAGAAAATTTCATTTGTACTGGTATGAGCATTTTTTTTTAGCTGATGACAAAAACAGATATTACATATTCAGTGAAACTCAAACTTAGATTTTAAAGTTTTTGTACCATTACTTGTGGGGTTCCGTTTGTGACAAAATAACTTAAACGTAAACAGGAAAATGAAAGTTCATTAAGATTGAAAATGGTTATATTGTTAGTATTCAGGCACTATACTAAATTATACATGTAAGAGTATGAATTTTACAAAAAACCTTTTCCAGTGCTTTAAGAATATTGAAATCAATAGCACCGATTTGGGCCCCCTAACTTTCTTCAACTTAAAATTTGAAATATTAAACAATAAAAAAACACAAACAAAGTATGACCAAATATATGATAAATTAATGCTGGTCAAATGATTTATTTTCTCTTCACTTTTTTCAAGTTATATATAAAATATTAGTCCTTTTATTTACATACTTTAACATTTAGCCATTTTTCAGTCATAACTGTGAGAATGTTACTTAGTCTATGTTTACAGTCTATTGAAAAATAAAATTAACATTTTAGGTAGGTGTCTATTTTTCTATCTTATTAGAGCACCCCCCATTTCTAACATACGTCTGATTTACACCTAAAAGTGTTGTATGAGCAGAGGTATTTCTCAGAGCCGCATCCCTACCTGAGGACCTGTTCCTCTCCTCTGTGCTGATATCTTCTGGGATGAAGGTGACTGAAGATGACAGGCAGCCTAATGCCTTTTCACCTGCAGCTGATTTCTGAACGCCCTGGTTAAGACAAATGGGAACGTGGTGCAGCAATTACGGCGTGCTTGACCTTCAGCTCGTTCCCTGTGATGGAGCTGTCAAACGCTTCATGCTTGGCCTCTTTTTCCTTATCACAGTTTCTCTTTCCGCCTATATAACAAGCTACATGTTTAGTTTAATTCTCAGCTGAAATTACTTAGATTTAAAGGCTTCCTCTTATTAGGACTGTGCTATTTTTCGAGTGACCCTCTTTGGATGATAATTTCGCTGTTGTTTTCATCTATAATGAAGACAGTTTCTTCATCACTATGTGCTTAGTGGGAATTCTGTGCCACCAGAAAAATTCCTAGACGGACAAGTAAAATAAAGCAGCTAATAAATTCTGCATGTAATAATTAAAATTAAATTCAGAGGTCAAGTGTTCTCTATTTTTGCGCTGAAATATTAAAACAATGTTAATAATTTATGCTGCTAAATTTGCAGCGCTGAATCAATTATCAAAGCACAATGTTTGTACGGAATCTTTCAGGAGCGTGCAAATGAGAAACTTGTTTTTCTATGGTAGCATTTTTTTATCAAGGTTGACAAGGCCTTGTTGATCCCACAGGTCTGGGTGTGAGAGTGTCTAACTGCGTAATGGAAGAGTAAATGCTAATCTGTTTTTTTCTCACCACGCAAACGCTATTTTACACTAAAATGAGAACACATTAGATCTTTTAAAGTAGAAGTTGGTATTAATTAACCTACACCAATTTATTCATACAAAAAAAGAATCTGTGAAGGGAATGTTTCGTTTTATTTCGTCTTCTAAACCGCTTATCCCTAACACGGTTGTGGGTAGTGCCAGAGCCTATCCGAGAAGCAGGGTACACCCCGAACAGGATGCCAACCTGTAGCAGAGCCATTGTGGAAATGTAATGGGGATAGTGACAGAATTACAACTGAATAATTGCTCAATTAAAGATTTTTTTTTTTTTTACTCACTCGATTCATCCCTGACCGGAGAAATTTGTGTGCTGCACCACTACACCGCAACAGGCTGCCATGACGGCGCCAATGGTGGGAGAAACAGGGGGTTAGGTGTCTTCTTCAAGGGCCCTAGACATGCACTCAGTGGGATGCGAACCCCGCAAACTTCTGTGTTCTTCCGAACTTCTTAATTTAAATATATCAAGTTCTTGGTTTGTATTCCAGAGATTAAAAGAAGTATTTAAAACAAGTCCAAGGGGTTTTAAGAGTGAGCAATGAAAGACTTTGTTTTAATTCATATTTAAATGCTACAGTCATCTGGTTTAACTTCAATTTCTACAAAACAACCTGCGAAACTGAATATGTGGATAGAAGTGTAGGTCAGGCCATTTTAAAGGATTTTTAAAATGAATTTTAGAGTAAACTCTAAAATGCACCAGCGGGTCAGTGAAGCAAGGCCATAAACAGTGTAAGAGAATCCTTTTGATGAAAATATGTGCAGTGGCATTTTGAACTGAAGATGTGAGAGGGATGACTTGCTGCTAAATAAAGTGCATTATTGTAATCCAACGTGATAAAGACATGAATTGCTTTTTCAAAGTGCTTTCTTGAAAGAATGGATTTCACCTTTGCCTGCTGCCCAGCTTCAAAAAGTCTGGGTCTTTCCATAAGGACGTAACATCTGTACATCCTGTTAACTGAGAGATTTTGCAAAACAGCAAATTGGTCATCTTCTTTTATAAAGATGAATATAGATTTTTTTTAAAAGAGCTTCTGGCTCAAGGGGTTAGTGGAAACTCGACTTCAGGTCATTAAACTTCTCATTTTAGAGATTTGACCAAGCTTTGCTTAAAATAAACGCATTGCCCTTCTGGACCCACCATCTCCAAAAAAAGAAGATATTTTATGCTTAAAACTTATTCATGTAGGTATGCTGGCTTCATACAAGTATAGTTTGAATCCTTTAAAAATGCAGCTGGGTTTTTAGAATATTGAATGGCCACTTGATAACATGTCAAAAGTGTTTCTAAACTTGTTTCAGTGGAGCGCGTTTAGCTTGTTGTTCTTGTTAAAATTAGTAAACTACTGACATTACATTTTAAGTGTGAACATTTGGAAGTGTAACCTTAACCACAGAATACTAGATTGTTTTTAAGCACTTAAATGATAAAACATTCATATGTATTTTTTTATAGCTATTTATAATGTGTTTTGTCCTCGCAGTTCTTTTTTTGGAAAAAAAAAATCTGATTTAATGCAAAGCTGCCAGTGCCGTGAAACCTGAAAATTGTGCCCATTAAGTAATAAATACCGCCATTTCTCTAGATTTTTTGACAGCGTGAGTCCTAAAGTGGCTAAATTCTACAAATGTGTGCAGTTTTATTTTGTAAAGTGCTCAATTTGAATTAGCAAAACGGTTTGAGGCGCTACCTCTCTTACCGATCTTCTTAATTGGCCAATTTCACCTTGACCCAGCTTGTCCCCACAGGGAGTTTCAGTTACAAATGTTTAGGCGTTTATAGTCAAACCCAAGTCCTTACAAAATACATTGGACATGTTTTTTTTTTTTTAAGCTAGAACACTGCAGAAAAAATACTTCTATTGAACAATTCAGAAGAAGATGGATGATCCAAGATGTCTCCAAAGACCAACTATAAAAAAAATCTGGAGATGAACTCCAATTGTGCTGTTCTTCTGTTCTCCTCTTGCATACATTGCTCAGACAAGTCATGCCTGGCTGGCGGTGGGGTATGTCTCTTCTCCAGCCTGATTAGTTCTGCTCCAGAAATGTTCAGAGTGACGAGCTAATCGCGAGCCGGTGGTGGAGGATGAAGGCCTCTGAGGGACCAGAGGGACAGATCAATGATTCACAGGCCTGGCAACCGGCAGTGATGCATGGCTTCATCTAAAGCAATGACAAACTGATAGGACACGCTGAACACATGATGAGCTGTCACTGTACATGTCTCCATTGTCTGTATCTTCTGTCATGAGACAGTTTTATTAGTTTTATGAACCCAAATCTTCTCCTCATATTATATCCACATGTTATGCTTTGTGCTCAGAAGTATTATCTTGTCTGGGACATGAACTTATAAAAGTCTCCGGTGATATACAGTTTTGGTTTTTTTTTTTACCTCTGTGTCTATTATCCTCCCACATACTGAGAAATGTTCCCAATATGCCACTGTATGTTGTAACATGGGATGCGTGTGAGCTCAACCATAAGGAAACACCTTTTGATCCGACATATTTGCATTTTACACCTTGATGACTTGTCCAAGCTGTGCAACACATTTGCTCACAAGGAGATTTCATTGGCTGACTCATTTCTGAAAAGTTGCCTCTAAAATATAACAATATATTTTTGAAAAGTAATAAAGACTAACTATACAAAAGTCTTTATTCCACTTTGACCCATCTACTCTGAATAATAATGTTCTAATTTGTTTTGGTTTTCTTTTTAACATGTGGGATAATTAAAAGTTGAAAACATTTTTAGTGTGAAGTAGCCAGGATGGGAATCAACACCTTCAAAAATGAGACCATGGTCATTGCCCAGAAAAGGGCAGAGTGTCCCCTAAGGTCAAGGACAGGGTCCCACTCCAAGTAGATGAGTTTAAGTATCTCTGGGTCTTGTTCATGAGTGGAGAAAGGATGGAGCGGCAGATCGACAGATGGGCCGGTGTGGCATCCGCGATGATCAGAACACTGCATCGATCCATTGTGGTGAAGAAAGCCGAAAAGCAACGCTCTCGATTTACCAGTCGATCTATGTCTCTAGCCTCACCTATGGTCACCAGCCGTGGGTAGTGACCGAAAGAACGAGATCGCAATACAAGTGAACAAAATAAGCTTCTTCTGCAGGGTGGCTGTGCTCTCACTCAGAGACAGAGTGAGGAGCTCTGCCATTCGGGAGGAGCTCTTCCAGGTCGAGAGAAGTCTCATAGGGGGGTTTGGGCATCTGGTTAGGATGGCTCCCGAAAGGAGACCCAGAGGCAGATTCTGGACCTGCTGGAGAGACGGTGTCTCACAGCTGGCCCGGTCAACACCTCGGGTTCCTTCCGGGTGAACTGGAGGATGCAGTCGGGGTGAAAGAAGCCCGGGTTTTCTGTCTGAGGCTGTTGTCCCCACGATAAGTGGAAGATAACTTCCGGAATAATATGAGTAGAATATTTTTAGGTGCTCTCCTTTAAATGCTTAAAAACCATCAACAGAACACAAAGAGACAGATGTTTATAAAAATTCAGAGCTGGATCCCGTAGATCGGTTGCTTTTACACAATGATAAGACCACAGTAAATTCTTCCAAAATGTAATAGCGTTTTCAAGGACAATAAATATGTATAAATCACTGTTACTGAATTTAGTTCACGTAACACTTATTAAGCTCACTATAAAGTGGATTTTGAACGCCTTGTATGTAGTGATGTCTTTATGTGTGGAACAGGATTTTATTGCTTAGAGGATTTAGTTAAGCACAAGCCTTATTTAGCATATAAAATGGATTGAAAGAGGTTCATTTTGTTACTGTCTCAATGAGTTGTCTTCAAAAATGTTGCATTGATCTAAAATAACGCCAACATTTTGACTTGATTTGTTCATTTCTACATTAAACTGAAACTAGCTGCAAATCTTAGCATGCTTGTCTTTGTAAGCAAATACAATCATTCAGTTTTGGTTTTTCACACCATGGAGCTAAGAGGACTTTTCTAACAGAGACAATTCCTCATCCATAGTAAACAGTGTGTAAGGTGTTACTTTGTCCTTCTCTGTCCGCCATGCTGCTGATTAATTTACATGCTCGCTCTGATTTCCACTCTGAACACTTTTTCGTCTCTTGTCAGGATAGATTTAGACAATATTACACGACCATATGCGTTTGCTTCTCACCTGTCCTTGTGTTTACCTGCCCCCTTTCACATTTATCCCTTTTTGCTCTGCTTTCCCTCCCTCCTCCATCTCGGCTGAGTGACTCGTTGAGATGGACGTAATGAGACAGGTCCATGCAGAGAGAAAGAGATGGAAGCAGGGCCATGAAGGAGTGCAGCCTTAAACAAGGTGAAAAATAATCAGGTGACGTGGACTGCGGCTCTCAGAGGGCTCGCCGGCTACACAACAATATATCACCTTCTCCTCAGAAATGACTATTTTACCTTCAGACAGCTCTCTTGTTAGCCTTGACACTCTCCAGGTGGATTTTTTCTTTCTTGTCTTTTAATTAATTAATTAATTCTTTGAAACTCATTTGAATTTTTAAAGCACTTTCTCTTCTCAGACCTTGTAATGGTTTCTACTTTACTATGCCACAAAAACTCACACATTAAATCTACACCTTGCATCTGGACCACGTTTGTATGATTCATACGTACTTTTTTTTTATTTACAAGGACAAACACCTGTGTAATCACAAAGTTTTTCAATTGAATGAATTCTACTAATGGGAAATATTTTCTAGCTTAGCCTTGGGCAAGCTTCCAGGGAAATGCCTATCTGTGCTGAGTTTGGCAACAGGGGAAATAGCCTGCCACAGCAAACAGATAAATGGCTCCATTGGGATGCGGATCAGTCCTTAAAGTTTGGGTGGATGTAATAAAAAACAATTTGATACATGTCTACAGTACATATTCTACCAAGGGTTCAGACACTTTTAATACTGGAAAAAATACAATAGATATTTTACCACACATAAAAAAATCATTGATATCATCAGCTATCAGCAATGGTGTTAAAATACATACGAAACATCTCCTTACTTTGTCATTTCAACAAATTTGGTGATTATTGTTGGACTTTTTTACTTTCATATCAGCTAACTGTCAAACATGTGATTATACTAGCTTTGATTGAGGAAGTGTGTGAGTTGAAATTTTCCTTATTTGGAATCTCAGAGGAAGCCGTTTAGCTACCTTCAATAGTAATGGAACAGACTATGAAACCAACGTGACATATTTGCCAGTTTTTCTATTATTGATTTGACGACTGGTGCACTAGTTAGCATGTGACGCTCAAGCTTTAGCTCCTGTAAAACAATCAATGCGCAACTGCCTCTTTTTTTCCCTACAAAATACAGTTTTAGTTCCAACAGGATATTGATTATTTTTTTTCTTTTAGAAAGATACACAAGGGATCCATAAATGGATGGATTTTACACACTGATACAAAGTGACAGTCACAAATTTTTTTTATAATTTGGTGAACTTTAGAGCAAAAGTTATCATACAAGAAAACCAGAAAAGACACGTTTACAAAACTGAAGCCTGCCTCCCTCTCAAGGCCAATTTTTTTCACCTCCGCATTGAGAGGCGCATGATGGGTGGTTCAGACACCTCGTGCGGATGCATCCTGGGAACTACGATGATGAGATAGACCCAGGATTTGATAGAGGGACTTTGCTGACAAGAAAACAGTGCTCACTGATGAGCGCAAAGTTGAATGGGAAACTCCGCATATTAACAACACCATTAAAGAGAATGGGCTAAACTTAAGCTAGAATTTTACGTCACCTGACCTATTTGATAAAACACAATCGACATGTTTGGTTTTGTCTTCTGAACTGCTCATCCCTGTGCAGGACCCTATACCAGTTGATTTCAGGCGGGAGGCAGGATACACCCCGGACAAGTCGTCTGTCTGTCGTGGGGCCACACAGACAAACGCATCCACAAACACACTCATTCCTAGGGACAAATTCATAATGACCAATTAACCTAACATGCATATTTTTGGAGGGTGTGAGGAAAACGGAGCAACCAGAGAAAACCCACACAAGCACAGGGAGAACATGCAAACTCCACTCAGAAAGATCAATGTGTCAAGCGTCGTCCCACTCGGGACTCAAACCCCAAACTTCTTACTGCGAGGACACCATGCTAACCACTGGGCAACTGTGCAGCACCAACATAAATTTATCATGGCAAATATCAACTATTTTTGTGGTCTTTATTTTTTTTTAAATTTTCCAGCAGTTTCTCCTGTGTTATGAGATATTAGGTTGTACAGTAAGCATCTGGTCTCAGTTTCCTTCCCGTAACACGGAATAGAGCATTGTGGTCAGCTTTGATCTTTGCAGCTGTGATCCACACCACCCCAGTGTAAACAGTAAAAATAATCTCGTCTGATTTCCTCTTTTTGCATGTCCCACCACAACATCTGTGTTTTTTACCCCCAAACGCATGCTATAATCAAGGTCGCAGAGGTTGAATTGATTTGCTCGTCCATTTTTGTTCTAAAACCATTTATTAAAACATCAAATACTCCAGCCCAGTGGATGTGTGCCCACTGATTACCTTTTGCAAATCAATTAGGCTACAAAGTAATTGATTGGATTCAAATCCACAGTTCGTGGGTCTTTGTGTTTTTGGTGTAAGTGAAGGTCAGCACGTTTCCAGCTTTCCTCCTGTCTTTCTATTATAGGAAGTAGAGTTAGTGTGAAGGGTTGGATCAATAAAGAGTGGATTTGGTTCATGCTTTGGGGTTCTGAGGTTGTCATTCAGAAGTCTCACATTCACTTTAACAGCACACTTGTGCTCATGAGGACATCAAATATGGGATTTTTTCATCAAAAGATGAAAAGATTTGCTGGGAAAAATCAGCTTAAAAGAAAAACACTATTTTAAGTTCAAGGTTTGTACTTTGAAATTGACTAATTAAAAGCTTGACGTGAAGTTTGTTCAACAAATTCAATGCCAAAATCTGACAAACTCCTGTATGAGCTTGATTTTAATCCAAATCACAGGAACTTGTGGTCAGTGGCCTCAATCAAGTGGGAGAATCTAAAAACATTTGTCTTTGTCTGGCAAATTAGAGCCAAAGAAAATAATGAAGAAATGTTCTGACAACCCAATTTACAAGATTCTGTGCAGAATAGACTCAAACATCAAACAGCAAATAAGAGGTTTCTTCTAAAATATTGTGTAAAATGTGAACAGGTTGGGAAAAGGAGGGCGGTTACGTGTTTGTGGCCACACCATCTCTTCGTAGCCAAACAAGAAGCTTTTCCAAGAAGGTAATTATTCATTAAATTAGTGTGGAAACAAGGTTCTGCTGGTTGTGTACTGATGAATTATAGTGGCCTGTAATTTGCACGGTAATTAAAGATTTGAGCTCCTCGCCGAGCTACAAGCATAAATCACATTTGTGGAGATGTCGGATAAAATCTGAGAAGCCCTTCACCTTATTACGGCTAAACTGTGTGTATTTTAACTTAAACTCTTGGTCCAAAGACTCTCTGTAACCCATCGTATTCGACAGGTTAAGTATTGTCTGCAGAAAAATTAGTGCTAAATTGACCTAAAAAAGTCTTGCTTTCAAAGTCAAGAAATTAAATTACACGACAACCCTAATGTTGGACACGTGGGTTAACTTTTGTGCGATACATCTATAATTCTCAGTTTTTTGGTGTTTTTTTTTTTTCTTTTTTGGTGTTCTTTATTATAAATCTCCAAAGTACTGCACCACCACTAAAATCGAAATGTGCCAAAAACTATTTTTTAAATCTTCTCAATCCTAGCCTTTCTGTTTCACTACCTCCAATTCATGGCTCAAGGTCAGTGGAACCTGTTCCAGCCCATAAATCCCCACAAAAATCCAAAATTCTTACCAGGTTACCATCAGTCTGTCTAGCCAAACATGGAAAGCAATTAACCTCGCAGTCAGAATTTTTTACTCTGAATGTGTTTTCTCCTGGTTTTCTCACACAGTTAGTTCTTAAAACCATGCTGTTCATCTTTGTGTATTTAAACACAGATATGCGTATTTGTGTTCAAAATAATGGTGTATAGACTCTTGGGTGAATCCCTCAGACTATAGAAGCAATAAAAGGGCTTAGCCTGCTCTTAGCACACATAACTCCCACTAAAACCCAGATGAGAGTGCTGACATGCTTCAATTCTCAAATTAATTAAATCTTAATAATCTCATCGTTTTATTGTTATCAAGAGACATTTTAAACTGGCGAGGCTGTTTTTCCGTCGATTTCTTGATGACTGAGAGATGAGGTGGAAAAAAAAACAAGATTGGAGGCAAACCAAAGATTGTAGAATAAAGATGTTTACTATGGAAAATTGGCCCCGCGACAGACTGGCGACTTGTTCGGGATGTAACCTGCCCCTCACCTTAAATCAGCCGGGATGGGCTTCGTCACCCCCTGCAATCCCATAGGAGATAGACGGATAAGAAGGTGACTGACTTGACTATGGAAAATCCGGTGAGCTCAGCATGTCATAGAGAAGGAGTCAGAGAAGACCCAAAAAGGTGGGTAGTTAATATTTAAAGTGTTGCACTTTGAAACGTGATCAGCTATATTTTGATTTATTTGCGTCGATTGGTTCGAAATAAAAAAATTTCCACAACCGTTTAGAGGGCGTAGTGGCCGAAAGCAGCCCACCAGTTATCGGGCAAAACGGCTAAAAGCGTCTGCATCAACTCACATTACAAAATGAGGTTGTCCTTTAGTTTGAAAGTGTGTTTGTCCATTCAGAGTATGAAACATGAAAAACTTTTGCCCATTAAAAGTTTAATCACATCTGGTCCTGATGATGAATTATCTAAAAAGGGACCGGATAACTTCTTAATTGTCAATCTGGTTAATGGGAGGGAAAAACCAGATTCTTGGCATCAATGCCTTGGCTCTAGAGCGGTCAGATGTCATGCCTTGGTCATTTCTATGTTTCAAATGTTAATCCAAATGATGTCTATTCTGTCTATCATGTGTTTTTAAGATAATTGGTTTTATCTACAGTGTGGGTACCCTTATGGCTGACCTTTCTACTTTCTGTTTAAATTTGCACTTCACCAAAAATCTTGCCCAATTACTAAATTATTTTCATTAAAACTGATTTGTTAGAAAAATCTCAGGGTGCATAAATCATGTCAACACTTTCCAGAAAATATTGCCTTCAGCAGGAAGCCACCAGTTGTAGTTTGCATATTAATGTTCTTCAAGATGCACAAGGAGTTATTCGGGTATTTTTTTTTTTTTTACCATTTCTAAGCTGATTGCAGCTAAGTTTTTGTGATGATTAACATTCTTTTTCCCTCTGGAGGATTTTGTGTTATTTGAGTAATAATGTTTTTGCCGCTCCACGAACAGTAAACACATAGACCAAAGAACCTGGGTTGTATAAAAGCTTCAAGCAAGAATGCCATGATGAAATTTTGTCCAAAGCTCAAAATCAAAGCGAGCCTTGAATCAGCAAGAGGCCATGGCTGAAACCCAACCAGCACGTCTTACTTTCCCCGCCAAACACATTAGCTATCTGGAGAAATTAGAATAGCTTTTCTCATATCTTCTTTAGCACAGTCAAGTTTGAAGTTTTTGTCAAACAACAATTTTCTGCACTTGGCATTGTTTAATTAGGAGGAAGTGTGCGCTACATGAGAGCACGCACGCTCTGGATGGATGAAGGAACTCCTCCGCTGGGAGTTCATTCGGTTTGAGAGACGAGCGTGGGTGGAGGAGAAGAGATATGCTTGCCAGAGAAACGTACAGTACTCCACCAACACACTGAGCGCCCCGAGGGACTCGGAGCAAAGAAATCCTCCTGGATTTTCTCTTTCAGTCTTCTACTCTTTCTTGCTCTCTAGTCCTCATTTGCTTGTTGTAATTCATCATGGAATATCAAAACCATTCAAATCTCCAGCACTGAATTGAAGGCTTCATAGCTTTGGTTGTAATTGCTCTCGGTGAGGTGCCATCATCGTCATTGATCCATCTTGAATTTCTGTCCCTTAACCGTGGCAGTGTATGTGATGAAGAGACAAGAAAAAAAAAACCCTGGAGACATGACATGAACAAAAAAGGTTTAGCTTTTTACAGAACATTTGTGAAATTACATGCTTTCACTTTACTTTTGTTCTTTTTATCTCTTTAAGGAGCATCCACTAATATGGCATCCTTTTGAACACACACCAGAGGAAATGCTGGTGTCAAAGGAGGCCTTGAAAGTAAAAAAAAAGGAGGCATATACCCCAAAGGCTGTTTCAGAAGAAGCCCTTAAGACACACTTTCATTATATTTTTCAAAGCAACGATGCAACACTAACTTGATTTAAAAAAGAGCCAAAAAAAGACGCACTGTTGTATCCAATCAATGTTGTAACACTCTATAGAAATATGTTGCTCAGCAATTTTCCAAACCAATTTAATTTTTTTTTATTGTGTAGTGGTGTCCATTTAAACTTAGTTTTTTTTACAATAAAGTGTGTTAAACACCCTTATAAACTCAATATCACCATGTGAAAATAGGTGTGGCCCGCCACACTTAAAAATATGAAAAAAGTGCATTAAAAATTAAACCTAACCTCACAAAAAGTCTGAAATTGCAATAAATAATGTTTTCAATATATATCTATGCTGACTATACCCACTGAGTTTCTCAAAATGAAAAAAACAGACAGTGAGCTCATTTTTCTTTTTATTTCCCCTGAGAAAATAAATTTATTAATGACACGTTTAATTTAGAAAAGAAGAATTGAAGACAGATTTAATCCTGAGGAAAGGTGAGTTTATCTGTGTAGCAATCACGCACAAGACATTTCAAAGTGTTTTACATAAAACATTAAAAGCTTTAGAGCAGGATGCAGGAGGATGATTCAAAGCATATCAACACACACTTTGAGATGAAATTCAATTAGACAAAGAAGGCTGGAGTAAATTAAGATCAAATTCAAAGCTAAATATTACAGTGAAATGAATTTGTGTGTGTTTCATTAGGAGAGTAGATGAAGAAATGCTTTATTTTCTATTTAAAATAAAAAAGTTAATGGAATTTGATGAAGTTTGATGAACAGTAAGCCAATGCAGAGATCTGGTTACGGGATTTAAAAAAAAATAGAGTAATTAGGCTTTTGGTGTTCTTTATTGCTTTTTCTGTGATTTTATTTTCTGTTTTTTTCCATTCCATTCCGTCATACCTGGGACTGGGCCGCGGGGGCAGCCTCAGACGGGGAGCCCAGGCTTCTCTCTCCCCAGCTGCGTCCTCCAGCTCACTTGGAAGGGTCCCGAGTCGTTCCCCCGGCCAGCTGTGAGACATTGTCTCTCCAGTGGGTCCAGGGTCTGCCTCTGGGTTTCCTCCCGGTGGGACGTGCATGAAACACCTCATTAGTGAGGCGCTCGCGGTGCATCCCGACCAGATGCTCAACCACCCCATCTGGCTCCTCAAGACTTGGAGGAGTGGCGGTTCGACACCGAGCTCCTCCCAGATGGAAGAGCTCCCCACCCGATCTCTGAGTGAGAGCCCAGTCACCCTGCAGAGGAAGCTCATTTTGGCTGCTTGTATCTACGATCGCATTCCTTCGGTCGCCACCCACAGCTGGTGCCTATAGGTGAAGGTGAGAATGTAGATCGACTTGTAAAACAAGAGCTTTGCTTTTCGGGTCAGCTCTTTCTTTACCACAACGGACCGATGCAGCACCCTCGTTATTGCTGATGTTGCACCAATCTGCCTTTCGATCTCTCGCTCCATCCTTCCCCCATTGGTGAACAAGACCCCAAGATACTTAAACTCCTCCACTTGGGGCAGGACCCTGTCCCTGACCTGTAGGGGGCATTCTACCGTTTTCTGGGCGAGGACCATGGTCTCGGATTTGGATGCGCTTATTGCCACTTTACACTCGGCAGCAAATTGATCCAAATGAGTCTGTTCATCACCTTTCCTGTTTTTTATTTTTTATTATTTTGATGATCCGACCTTATGGTGAAAATTAAAATTTTGATGCAAATAAAAAAAATCTATTAAAATGAAATATTTTTGACAACAATCAAAATGCTTTGTAAAGATACTGAATATATTGCATTTTAATTCATTTTATAAGGACAAATTTTTACATTAAAATGTCCCATCATGTCTGCCAGTAAAACAAAAAATAGATCCCTACAACACCAGAGAGTTTCTAACATTTTTCTCAGTTCATGTGATTTCCCACTAGAGAGCTGGAAACCTCCTTAGCAAAAGGAATTTAGTCAAGATGAACTAAAAGTTCAAACATAAACCTTTCTTTGAAGTCATTATCACCAGCGTATAAAATATTGTTTCAGACTCTTGATGTCTTCTTCCACACTTAACCACAATAAAGGTGATGCGCAGGCTGAGAGCTTCCTGTGTTTGTGTGACTGCAAAGTGCCAGTGGCTCAAAATGCCATCTGTGACTTTGGCCAGACAGATCCCATCGCCTGGCGCAATCACACAGATCAGACACACATCTCTACTGCTGTGACACTTCCAGTCAAGAAAAAGAGTCATCTCCAGCCAACGACAAGCCCGGTTCTTTTCACCTTCCAAAGTGCTTAAGAGGGAGAGACTTAGCATGCCCTGTGGTTTTATCAGAGCTCTGCTGAGATGAGAGAAGCTTTCAATTTAACATGACTCTTGCAGACATTGTTATTCAGTGTACAAGCCAACAAAACAATCTATTCTTTTCCTAGGACCAATCGGTCGCCAATCAGCAGGAATAGGCTCCAGCAACCCTTATTCACACTACCACCTTATTCAGGATTAAGCAGTTCAGAAGACAAAATGAACGGTAATAATTGTTCCATGCATTAATTTTCTAAAATTGAAAGAAATGTTTAACAAATGTCAGTATTTTACAACTCTTTTATTAAGTCATGCGATAACTGAGTTAACCAGTTATTGCATAATAACCAATGACATAAAATGGCCCCATACAATCATCATTTTTGTGTAGACACAAGACACAAGTCACTGGGTTGAGTCATGAACTCTTCTGTAAACCAAAGTGTTTCTAGATCAAATGTGAGGCCATTTGTTGGACAAGCAAACCTTGGCTTAAACTAGGTCATGTAATGGAACAGTGATTCTGATCACCGCTGTGAATCTACTGAAACAGAAGGACTGAAAAACAACCCAAAGTTTTGCTAACAAACTATATACATAAAGCCAACTGCAGATCTTGAGAGTATATTTATGAGAAACCAATCGGCTTATGAGGTTTTCCTTATCTTTTTTTCTCATGTCGATTAGGGTTAGAGTTTAAGCTGACTTTTAAATAACAGTCATTGTTACAATGTATTTAATTTTGGTTTGTTCAAGGTCGTTCATTTGAGATTGACTTTCCCCTTTTAGTGAAAATGAGACTTTTCAAAAAAAAAAATTCTGATACAAAAAACCTTGGAAATGAAAAAGGCTGCACTCAATTTTTCACACGATTGTGGCTCAAAAGATGTATCACAGCAGCAGAAGAGGGCAGCGAAGAAAGAAGAGCGAAGTGATATTTTATACACGCAGAGAAGGGCATGTCTTACTGATCATAGTTTTTGACAACAAAGAGATTGCAAACCATGAGAAGACATGTTCAGAAAACTACTTTGCTATTCTGTCTTTGGACGATCTGCTGCTGTGTGCCTTGGAATTCGTTATTTGGGTGATGCCTTCAGGTACTTACCATGCAACACTCCTGATAAGAGCATGCTGGTCCTATTAGGAGGCTGTTCTCGTGGCTCGGAGGAAATGAATGGTCATTAATGCATCACCCTCACAGCCTGGTGTCCACTTTAGTATTGCTCACTGAAGTCTCTGGCTACGACACAAGCTGTTTGAGACAGAGTGACTAGTGAGTAGTTGCTTCTATGGTGGTCCCATGGCTTCACACACATGAAAACAAAGTGAGCAAAGGTTTGCTGAGAAGGGGTCAGGATTTACTGTCGTCACCCCTTATGTTGATTTGAGCAGCAGGGGATGTATTCATTAGCAGCCTTTTTATCTGCCTCCTTCAAACACTGTTAATGAGGGTTTGTCATGTTACACAGTATAAATAATAGCAAACATGGTCCCACCGGAGTGTGTATGCATGCTGACAATGGTGTGGCACTTCAAATTAACTGTGTGCAATTAATCAACATTGCATAAGCTTTAAAGAATGACCTCGTTTCTGCAAAGCATGATTAAAAACAAAACGCATTGATCTTCAAAATGTATAAATCCCCATTTTAACTGGAAGAAGAATAAAGCAAGAATCATTTCAAATTTAAAGCCAGTCATTCAATGTTACTAAAATTTCAAAATGAGGGCATTTTGACCAATGTGTTTCATTGTTTCTGATTATTAGTGGCAATTACAGGGCGTGTAAACAAGATAGAGAGGGGATTGGATACAGAAAAATTGGAGAACTAAATGCTGAGATAAAAAACTTGCTCTTAAAAAATAAAATGCACAAGAAAAGAAAGCAAATATCATCACTAATTAGAGAAACAACTGAATAACAATTCCCATCCAGAAACAGGCTGTTGAATTTAACATTGACGTTGCGAAGGAGGTTGTGAAGGTACTTGGTGCGAGAGAAGAGGACTGAGAGAAGAAATTGGCATAGATGGAGGAAACTGACTTACTGTGGTGAGCCCTGAAAGGGAAAAGCTGGAAGTAGAATAATAAAAAGCTGGATGTATTCATTTATATTTATATGGATAACATCCAGCATTCACATGAGTGCAATATTATTTTCTCTTTTTCCATTTGAAAACATTGAACCTTTTTTATGTCGACCGCAGCAGGAACTTTTCCGTCAGCAACCTCGTTCATGCTCTCTGCAAATAACCAACTCTGCGTCCAAATAGAGTTGTAGAAACATGAGAATCCCGGGCTTAAAGAACAAAAGAACAGGCCAAGTTCAAGTGAGACAGAGAGTCGGTGAGATTAAAGCTGTCAATCCCCTCGTCTTTAGTACCTAGCCGGGCCTCCTTGTGGGATCAACGGTAAAGTTTGAATGGAGGCGAAGGAACTTTTCTAGTCTAGTGCTGCAATCCGACGCCCTGCCCACTCCCTTCCTATGCCTCTGCAGCAGCAAGACTAGGGGTTGAGAAGGAGGTTTAGGCGGGTTGAGTGGGTGGAGCACTGGAGAACTTTCCCTGAACTCAAACTGGCTTTGTGTCTTTTACTTTCATCTCAGGTCACTGTCAGAAGAGGATTTATCTTGTTAAAAGCCGCCTTGAGATGAAACAGGGACCACTGCAGCAGAAAGCAATGGGCAGAGCTCCTGGTGCTCTTTATTCCCTCAGATTGCAAAAAGTAAAGTAAATGTGGGTCATTTACTTCTGAGATCCAGTAACCCCACTGTGTCCACCAGATTAATTAACTTGTGAATAAAAACTCCACAAAGCATCAAACTGTGAGAAATAAAATGCAGCCATGAGTAAAAGAAACTGTGGGAATTCCATATTTCGCCCTTGGAATTGAATAAATAGAATATGAAAAAGAAAAAGAAATTCAACTTTATTGTGGTTTTGCAACTCGGTGGATAGAGCAGCCAGTTATTGTGTTAGAAAAAGTGTCAGCCTGACCTTGATGAATATGAAGCCATACCTCGATGACATCCTTGGATCAGCTGGATAAAGACAAACTAAAAAAAACAAAGATGCTGCCAAAACTGACAAGAGACACATTTGTTCTGCACTGATGCGCCACCGAAAAGCCGACAGTTATTGAAATGACTTGCTTTCACAAAAAAGCCTCCGTTTTCTCTCACATGTTATTTGGTTTTTGTCAATCTCCTGGTGCTATTGTTGTCACAGTTTAATGGTAGCAAATTCATTCCAGAAGCCGAGATCATAAATAGTAGAGAAGCACACAATGGCAAAAGAAGGAACTAGCCACGGATGGTCTCTTTGTGCCTCCCCAGGTAACTTTTCCAATGCTGACGTCTCACTCAAATTATCAGCCCACAATTCATCTGATTTGTTGTAGTTGGAAAAAAGCAGAGCTACGTTTTAGTTTGCTGCAACTTTTTCTGGTACTGAACCAATTTTGAACTCCACAAAAGATTGAGATTTGTATGTCAGCTAGATACAATGGAGAAAAATCTGTGAAGGAAACTATTTTTGTGAACAAAAATAGCTGCTGCACTGATAATTTTAGTTTGTTATAATTGTGCTATCTCAATCTTACTAGATCATTGTGCAAAAAATTGAAAGAGCAGGGTTTTGTTTTCTATTGAACCATAAACCTACGTACTTAAACTAATTTATTCTTTTGAGCTGAGTTTTAAAATGTTAAACCGTCTGAAGCACTTTTTCTTTAGCCAGATTCAGTAATAATTTTTGACTTTTTGAAGGTTGTTTTTACAATTTCCTAACTTTTGTTCTGTTGTATTTCAAGGCTTAGATTCAGATTCAAATTCCTCTTTGAACAAGCTTATCATCAGGCCAGCAGGAAACAGCAAAATAGTTGCTAGTTGGCTGCTAGATATTAGAAGCTGGAGAAAATATGACACATTGGGATCTGTCCTCTAACTCCATCTACATCTCTGCTCTACTGCTTTGATTCTTGATGTATCCACATCACACTTGGCTGACCCCTTGCTTTCCTGTCTTGTGTCTTGTTCCCCCATCTCATTCACTATTCCAGTGCCTTTTCAATCAGGTTTGTACAACACTAGTTGATACAGTAGGATTCACATGTTGTCCACCTCTCTCTTCCTCCGCTCCATCGGAGTGAGTTCTATTTCAGATTCCTGATGGATCTTCTCTGTCCCTGTCCTGTGCATCGCCAGACTGAGGAGGCCTCTGCACATGATCTACCATACATTTGCATCAGTAAAAAGTCCAACTACTAATTTCTTCAAAAATATAGCTGTAGATTAGAATTAGCTCATATTTATTAAGCAGTTTTATATACTTTGGCTGCTCGTCATAGGGGTGGAATCTTTCCTTCATGTGGGTCCTCATGAGGTTTTTTTTTTTTCTTTTTCCCCCCACTGGTGGGTTTTTGGAGTTTTTACAAACTGGGAGTCAGGGTCTAATGGCAGGAATGCACTTAAATTAGTTTTTGCATGTATACATTTTTTGTGCTTTGTCCCTTTTTGGTATTTTTTTCAGCCTACTGTGTTTTGTTAAATTGGGCTATACGAAGAACATAGAATTGCATTGAATTAAGGAAAGATACATCTCACCATAAAACTTGTTGGTTTTGGTCCTCAGGAGAGTCTATTAGATTTGTAGCATTCTTTTAACACTTTTTTATACTTTTTTTTTTTGGTTTGTTGGTACAATAATAACCACCTGAAATTGATCCTTTGAAATAGACCACAGATTTTTTTTTTTTGCTTTTGCTTTTAATAAGCAGAAGAGTCAAAAAATGTCCTTCTGGTGAAGGTCAACTGTTTTAAACACAATGTTTTTCAAAAGTTTTGTAGTGAATGAATTACAACGGTGTTTGGTTTGGTTATCAAAGCTTTACATGTTGTTAAAATTTCTCAACCCTTAATGTCTTCATTTTTTCAAAGTGCTGTGGTTTTCAAAGGGCTGCATGTTTATATTTATTAAATGTTTTGATTAGAAATCTGAGGAAAGTAGAGACACTTATGCGAGACTTTAATTGTACTCTGAAACAATGTGGTAATTCCGTCGCTTTTGAGAGCATTTGTTATGAATATATAATTAAGTTCATCCTTTCTGAACACAATATATAATGGTTTATTCCTACCTGCATGTCACAACTTCATAAGATCATCGTTGAAATGTTCATAACAAGCTGAATGAGAATGTTTAATTAGATGAACTGTATCATAAAATGTCTGTGAAAGTGTAAAGTGGATATTAAAAGTCCCTTTAACCAGTAGAATTACTTATTTTTAGTAGCTACAGCAATAAGGTTACAGGGAGAAGAGATAAAGAAGGTAGTTAAGATCAACCGTCCAGAGCAATGGAGAGATTGGAAAAGAGGTGAAGAAGTGTGTGCAGGCATGCTAGAACGGGTGGAGAAAAGTATCAGGTGTGATGTGAGACAAAAGAATTTCAGCCAAAATGAAAGGGACAGTGTACGTAACCGTGGTGAGACTGGCCATGCTGTTTGGTCTAGAAGCAGTGGCACTGAGGAAAAGACAGGAAACAGAGAAGGAGGTAGCAGAGATGAAGATGCTGAGGATCTCTCTGGGAGTGACCAGGATGAATAGGATTAGAAATGAGTATACTATCAGGGGAACAGCACATGTTAGAGGGTTCTGGAGATAAAGTCAGAGAGGCAAGACTGAGATAGTTTGGACATGTACAGAGAAGAGAGACCGAGTACATCAGCAGAAGGATGCTGGGTTTGGAACCACCAGGAAAGCGGACTAGAGGAAGGCCGAAGGGAAGGTTCATAGATACAGTGAAGGAAGACGCAGTGAAGAAGATGCAGCAGCTGGGTTATATGGAAGAAACTAACTTGCTGTGGTGACCCCTGAAGGGAAATGCCGCGAAAGAAGAAGAAAGAGGACAGTAACATTTTTAGTCATCATCAGAATTTATTTGACATTTATAAAAACCCACATGCGGTGTAAGGAGTGCAGCAAACAAATTTCCCCGGTGAGGGATGAATAGAGTAATTCAAAATCAAAAAAAAAAAAAAAATGTCACTTCGCTGTTCGGGTCAACCTGAATTATGTTGATTTTACCTGAATCTTTTTTTTTTTTTTTTTTGCTTTATAATGTTTTCTCCTCTCAGCATTCTGACCTTCATGTCTTCAGATCTACGTCACAAATCCAATGAGCTAAAAGTTGTAGACATGCAGGATTATGACTCATGTTTGAACTTTTTCCTGCAACTCTCAATTACGTTTGAGGTTAGTGGGCAGTGTTGATGCTTCCAGTTAAAGAAACCAGACGTAACAAACTTTATGCATGATCAAGATAAATTTGTACTGCTTCTTTTGTCTTAGCCACAATTAAACCAATGCTGCGCCGGGAGAGATATTTCAAAGAGCTCAAACAGACGTGATCCATCTTGGTGCTAATGAGGGAAATCTGAGTTTTATTGGCATTAAAAGCACAGATAAAATCAACTCTTGCATGCTCAGAGATCTATTCCTCATCAAATTTCTTCTAACTGAATATAGCAACAAGGCCATTGCTGATGGTTTTAATGACATTAATTTTGAGGTCTTACTGTGGTACCCATAGAAACACGCACATACAGTATCTTCTTCAGTTTTTAAGCTTATAAAGTAGAGATGTAATAAACTTAGATTGTTGCACATTATTTTTACATCATTATACCCTTTATAAACCCATTCAACTTGTCAGAAGTCATTACAATGCAAAACATGAGCGCACCAATTTGGTTGTTCTCATTTACAAGATGTCTGATGTGATATATTCATCATTTACAACCAAAGCTGTAATTTATTATATCCATTTGTTTTAGATTGAGATTTCATAATTAAAAGAGACATCTGTATTTAAATTTGCTGCACAATTTAAATACAATGTTAAACAAGTAAGAATGATTTAATTAACTTGTAACACGTCTGTTTTCTTGAGAGTCCATTAGCGTTATCATAAATGCTTCCAAACAATCCAAGTTTGATGTAAAGTATAATATTAGTCAAACGTTTAGAAAAATGTGAGTAAAATAACATGAAAGCCAACACTCAGGTGTGGATAAAATCCCAAAATCAAGTAAGAATTTTGAATTACCGAGATTTCCTTTACAAATCAGTGGTATTTATTTTGACCATAATATTTTCAACATCTTTAAAAAAAAAAATTCAAAACATTCTTCATTTTTACTTAGTGAAATCTTTTCATTTTTAGCTGTGGCCAAATTGCCTGAATTATACTATAAGTTTCGGAACTTAAAGAAGTTGTTAGAACAAAGTCTTTGTCAAGCGGCTGAATTGAGCTTCCTCCTCAGGGTGGCTGGAATCTCACTCAGAGAATGAGTGAGGAGCTCTGCCAACCAGGAGGAGCTTGGAGCAAAGCCATTGCTCGTATGGGTCGAAAGAAGCCAGATGGAGTGGTTTGGGCATTTGGTTAAGAGGTCTACCAAATGCCTCGCTGGTGAGGTCCCACCAGGAGTGGACCCATAGGCAGAACCCAGATCCGCTGGAGAAACCATGTCTTACAGCCAGACAGGGAACACCTCGGGATCCTCCTGGGTGAGCTAGAGGATGCACCCGGGGTGAGAGAAGCCTGGGCTTCCCATCTGAGGCTTTTGCCCCCGCGACCCAGCCCCGGATAAGTGGAAAACACCTGAATGAGCGGAACCACGTTGAACTGATTGATTGTTGTAAGTAAATTTTCTTTATTCAGCATATTTTACAGACACAGGTCACAAAGTGCTTCACAGTTTAAAATGCTGGATGAATAGAAGGATGCACACATGCTTTAAATTCAATCTTTTAATAGCTGCTGCTTTTATTTTACCTTATACGTAAATGCATTTTTTCATAGAACAAAGTGCCATGTTTGTCATCTGAAAGTGTGATGAAAGCTTTAGAGAACTTTTTATCACATACCCGAGGCACAAACACACACACAAATATGAGAACTGAATTCATTAGTTGTGAATATACCATCTGCAACACAGTGTCACACAGGTTTCTGTGCAGCATAGGTTGAAAATATGACACAATCAGATCAAACATATTCTATTTGATGCTTCTCCAAATCAGCTTTTCGATTCATCGTCGAGACATCATGAACAGTTTTATGGGACTTTTCTATTAAGATGAATTCCCCTTTCTGTACATCGTTTTCTAATATCCAATATCTGACATGAACTTGTGTTGTGTAAAAGGAATAGATGAAACACAAGTGTGAGGCTGCTGATAGCATCAGTGGTTTACAGGGCCTCGGTGTAATGAAATTTCTCCTCCCAGAGAATCGATGAGCCCTATTCCCTCGGTAGACTGTGTAATTACAAAACCCTCATTAGATTATGGAACTATATGGCATATGGTGAGAGGAGGAGATTCCTTTGATGTGCTTGTGTAATGACTGCTGTATTAAATATATATTAATATACGTGTATAAAAGCACCAGAGATAATTGCCCACCTTTCCATTCTATTCAAGTCAGTTGAGAGAAATCAAAGCCTGTTTTTCTATCTTTCATTGCTTCTCCACCTCTGGACACTTCTCCAGCTCTTCTGTTCTGATTCAGAAACCAGCCTGGAGTCTGGGATCCAGCCTGGAAATGTCAAACTGTTTTGACAAGCCAAGGCCAACGATGTCATGGCTTTTCAACTCACAGATTCAGTCTGTTTAGCTGGAGGACGTCTTTGGTAGTGAAGAATGAAGCCTGACGTTTGAAGGAAGCTGTCAGGAAACATGAGAAAGATGCTTTAGGTGCCACTTGTCTCCTGTTTCACAGGCTCAGTGTTTGGAAATGGATAGCAGCCTGGGAAACAGTCATTTAGTTAAAGTACTTTGTGTTTGACGGGAGACAAGTAAGAGAACAGAACATGGTGCAAAATGAAACTCAAGGACATTTTGAGAGGTCAAAGAAACAAATATCACTTTTTAAAATTCTGTAATTAGAAGTGATTCAAGTTTGACCAATGTACGACTGAGTCAGCTCCTCATTACACAATCATCTCATTCAGATCAAAACATTTTTAAGTGTTGAAAATCCTTACAAAACTGGATCATTGCCTGGAAAATGGAGTTAAGATTAATTTACTCATAGGTCCCTTTATGACTGGGATGCACTTTTTTTTTTTACAGGTTCATTTCCCAAGGCAGGAATCAGAATCAGAATGCTTTTATTGCCATGTCAATGAAGAATAACAGAGACTAGGAACTTGCTTTGATACAGGTGTGCAATAATATATGATAAAAATAATAAAAATAAAATAAATGAATGATTGTACTAATAAGTACTATTAGTATATAGTATATATTTATATAGTATATACTATACTAATGATAAGTACTAATGTCTCACTTAAAAGTCTTTAAAGGACTTTTCCTGTGACATAAGTGATGTATGGAAACTGCAGGATATAGATTCTAGTCTAAACCACCGTAGGACGTAAGCAGTTGGCACATCATCACTGCTTCCTGAACAATCTGAAATGGTCATATGTCATAATGTGTTGTAACCATGCCAACATAACCACTTCAATACCTGCCCTCGATACATTAGCTGTCCGTTCTGAGAAGGGATCTTTTTTCATGTGGATTTCTATGAGATTTCTTCCTGTTCACCGACCCCAGTTGTTTTTAAGGAGTTTTTCCTCACTGAGAAGAAGGGTCTAAGGACAGGAATGCTGTGAGTTTGTTTACCTAGTTAAAGAATTAATAATTGATAGCAATTAGGTTTTGCTGATCCTTCAAAATCAATTTCTGTCTATTTTTTGTTCAACCTACTGTGTGACGACAGACAACTGTATTGTGACATTGGGTTATAATCAAATTGAATTGGATATGCTGATGACACCTTGCTTTACCTTAAAACTTACCTGAGCCCTCTGAAGCTCTCTTGCATTGTATTGCACACATTTGAGAGCTAAGGGCATTGATGAATTACAGCAAAAGTAAAACTGAAAAATTCTTTGTTTTTGTTTGTTAGCACTCTGTGACATGGTTTCTTCTCCTTGGTCATCAAGCTCCGACAACATTCATTTACACTTATGGTCATATCTGAAATTGCATCATATTCTGTTGAGCTTGATGTTGCATGGACAGCAACAATCTCAATGGTTCTTTTTCATTATTTTCTACTTAAGAATAATGTTCTATTGGTTTATGCATTTATATACTACTAAAAATACTATGAGGGAAAAATAGCTTGGAAATAAAACCACAGATCAAACAGCATGTGCAACTGTTCTGATGAGGCAACAACCACAAGTAATGTATTATATCAATATTTTGAAGTTGCAACCTATTTTTAAAAAGAAACAATCAGTTCCTCTCCAACAAATGATTTCTGGTCTAGTTTTTGACGTCAGAAAACGAAGTACGAGTTTTTTACTTGCTAGGCTCTGAAACCATGAAAGCCATGATATACCTAACTGTGCTGCCACAGCAGAATATCTCTAAATTACAGATGTTGACACAATTAGTGGGACACTTTGCACTATTTTATTATGATTTGTGTCATACAAAATGAAAAAGAGCATGACTTCATACAGATAGTTTAAGACACACAGGTTTTGTTACACAATCATAATTTATTACTGATGTCATCACTTACAAGACAAAAGAAGTGTCAGCGATAACTGGTCAAAGGCCATTAACAAAATAAATAACAGATGCTTTGTTCAGTTTACACAAATGAATTGATCATCTGAACTATTTAGCTGCAACACAGAGAGGCAGAACTTGGCTGATTTCAGAAAAAAAAAAAAAAATAACCAAACGGACTTAACTCAGTTTTCTCATTTTGAGGTTGGCTGAACTTCACAGTTCTTCAGATTGACGACACTATCTGAGTTCAATGAGCACCTAATACACAGGAAGTGATGAGATATGGGTTTGTGTTTCTTTAAAAAATGTGGTTGAATATCTGCTATTGATGCTCAGTTATATTTCAACTTTTCAAACTACACTTTGAAGAGAAAAAAAGCCACAACCAACTAATAAAACAAAATTCTTTTGTTGTCATCTTTGTGTTGCATATACAACATCAGATTGGCTGGTTTAGGAGCAAGATCCATCAAAAAGTTCAAATTATTTTAGAAAAGTTTACAGAAGTGAAGTTCATTGTTGTAGTTCTCTATAAGCAGTACAATGTTGATGAATAATTCCTGTAGTCCGATAAGGCTGATCATTCAGAGTCTTTCCGGAAGAAGCATCGAGCCGTTTGTGCTTCTTTTATTATGTCCATTGAGTTTAATAGAAGCATTCAGAGTTTCAAAAGATTAACATCAGTTCAGAATAGAGAGTCTTTATTTACAGAAAGCTACGTCCTCCTCTTATGAACCGATGGATCAGATCAGTGGGTCAACCTGTGAGAGACTAAGACAATAACACAAAATCAGAGCCATGAAAACAACGGCAGTGTAAAAATATCTTTTCATAAAAAGCAGAGCAAATTCTTTTGTAAGGAATGCTGGTTGGTTTGCTTGAAAAGTATACGGTTGAACATGTTGTTGTGACTTTCAGTGACAGAGCAGCTGTCATATTTGAATATCACAGTTTGAATTCAGCTGTCTGATACACAAAAAGCAGCTTTCTAACATCTGCAATCTCTCTGCCAGTGTTTTCAGTATGAAGCGTGCTCCTGAGCTGGTTTTGCACTTGTACAACTCGGTCTTCCACACGTAGATCGCTGCTGTCAGATACTCTGAAGACCTCCGTTCTCCTTGAGATTAAATTGCCTGTCATGATGTTCGATGGCTGACTGGCAGCTCCTCCGCTCATCCAAAAGTACATTCTGCTAAAAGACTCTTGAGGAACATAACATAACAACTTTCATAACAGCGTCCGCTATCGATTCTAGCCGGCTGTCAGCAGACAAGTCGGTTCGACAGACTGAAGCGAGCCATCACCTCATTATTGATGCCAAACTTTTGATAGAAAACATATGGCTGCCGTTCGACGACATAAAAACATGCAGATTAATTTATTTGACAAAAAAGGGCCAACACAACAGAACATTAGGTTCTATCAATCTTCCTCTTATTTTGTGGCAATAGAAAAAAAAATTACCATTTTTATAAAACAAAGTATGAAGATTTATTGGATATTTTTGGAGTTTGTGAAAAGGCTTTGGGCATTTCCATGCACTGTCATTCACTTTCAAAGCTCTTTTTTGTGAAAATGATGTACAAAGGAAATGACAGAACTTTTCTTTTTGCTATTTGTTAGGGATGATAAGTTCCCATTTAACAAAAAAAAAAATTTCATTTGGAGTCTGGATTAAGTGAAGTTGGCTTTAAGCTTTAAACGCAGCAGGTGGAGGTCCTGCTTTCTTCTAATTCAGCCGTGTAATTGGCTCGCTGCTGTGTCCTCCGGAGCAAAATGTTTACAATTATAATTACTATTGCACTTTTTCTAACTTGCAAACTTCATAAGTGAATTTGCCAATAAAATAATAATAGTGATAATTTTTTAAAACCCATACAGCTTTGACCCTCCTGTTAAAAAAAACAAAACAATAAAAATCATCTCAATGATGAAAAATTTCTAAGTTAAAGTTGAAGAAATTGGTAGAAATGCTCGTTTAAGTTTTTTTGATGAGTTAACATTCAGACTTTGATTTTTGTATAATAATTATATTAAAAGGCAGGCAATTTTTACTTTGGAAATCAAACATAATTGTAGATTCCGTCATTTGTTTTCGATGAAAACAGCCAAATATCAGTTGATATTTGCCAGACATAATATATTCATCCCGATTCAAAAAAGGAAAAGGGATCTAGATTTCAACAAGCATTTTAGTAGACGGATGGACAGATGTTTACTGAATTACATTGGTTGGGCACTCAAAATGAAAACACGTATTGTCTATTGATGACAATATAATCTTGTAAAAAAATATCAGTAAGAGTTTACAAACATATATGTGGCCAAATTCTGTATTAAATAATGTGTAACTGGTTTGAATCCAGAAATGTTGTTCTTGGCAACTACTCCCTTTGCTGAAACAAGTCTATTACTGATTATAAAACGAGAAGGCAGGCATGTTTGTACATAAATATTCAGCTGCTCATTTGCTGTAATAAGAAACTACATGACACATGAAACAAAACATGGACAAATTATTTGTAAGTACAAAGAATCCACCACAGGTTTTCAAGTTTTGAACCAAACTAATCCCCTTTAGTCTCTTGGGTAACATGGCATAAAACTGTTATTAATGTCGTTAAATTATGACAGAAACGGAATAGGTTTGAACAGAGGTGTGCAATTTGTGTTTTTCAGTAATAATACATATTGTAATCCAAATGTATATCTTAGTGATGAATGACGACATTGAAAGACAATTTTTTTATTATGCAATGAGAAAAATCGGAACAATTCTTCAATTTTGCTAGCTATCTTATTTCTGTTTTAGTTCATTTTTGTGTGTTGCGTCTCACAAAATGACACTTTTCTGTGGCTAAAAATGATCATATGAAAGGATGTGGAACGGGGTCTTCTCTCACATTTCCTGTGAATTTTTATTAGGATGTGAAGCAACAAATAAATGAGATTTTGAATGGAAACAGATGAACTGAACCACAAAAAACCCAACTGATTTTTAGGAGTGTTTGTCAGAGGACTGGAGAAAAGTAGTGCATATACTCACACCCAGGGTTTTTTAGTTGATTTCACATTAATTGACAAAAGCTAATTGGTTCAATTCACTTACATTGGAAAAGTGGACTCAGAGGCTTAAAAATGTTTAAAACTCATAGCCTTTCTTTTTTTTCTTACTCAATTCAGAAGAAATGGAATCTTGTCACAAAAGTTTTAGATAAAAGAGGTTACTAGCACAGAGCCTCAAAATACTACTTGTGTTCATCAGGTGTATTTACTGTATGTGTCTATTCTCACCAATGTCAATTCTATTTTAAAAATTAAATACACATTACATGCCATTAATCAGACTGTATTTCCCACTGTGCATGTAGGGTTCTGGTAAGAGCTGCTTTGCAGGTTTTAAAACCACAATGTGATACTAGTGTTTTTGACTGACAGAGTGATATATGTGTTGCTGTTTTTCCCAAAATCTCTGAAGAGATGAGAAAGCATGACCTCCTGCTGCTTCGGCAGCCTGCAGAAAATCTGAAAACTGAAGAAACTTGTGTATCTGGCTGAGTTCAAAGGTGGGTGATCATGTATTCTGGCAAATGACGCTCCTTTGAAGAGGTAGCTGTTTTGTATCAGTGATCATGTCCTCCATATCAATCGCGAGTCAAATTAGATGATTGGGAATAAAGATTACCTGGACTTGTTCACGGGGCATTCGATGTTACCAAAGCTGGTCTCTATCAGCAGAAATCTATCAATACGGTCATGTAGAGAAAGAAAAAAAAGGATGTTGAAGATTTTTTTTAATCAGCTTGTAATTGTACTCCAAAACGTCTCAAGATCAACACATTTGTTCAAAAACCAACACCACTAAAAAAAATAAAATAATCATAGGTATAAATATCCCATTTTGAGGTCTTGGCCAATCCCTGAATCAATAGCTCAAGGCTCCAGGCTCCTGACTCCAGGCAGGTGTGGTGCAGGCCGTTTAAATAATTAAATACATGGAGAGAGACAGAACTGAAGTGTACGGGTAGTCATAACATGGTGAAGGATACAAGCATCATGTTACAAAGTTAAAAGCAAGTAACTGGAGTGAGTAATTGGCCAGTTTTGGTGCTCCAAGTGGTTTGAAAGTGCTAAGGAGACATTGCAGCCCATTGATTACGGCTTCCCAGAGGGATCTGCGCCAACTTTAAGCAATAGTATTTAGTAAAAGGCAGCAATAGAAATCCCAACAGCTGACCTTGAAGATTAGTAACAACAAATTCAACAGGTTTGAATTCAATAATAGAGGAAGTACTTGTCCCTTGAAGCTTACCTTAGTGGTTTTGATTTTGTTCCCCGTTGCACAGCTCCAACCCTTCAGATCCGGAAGAACTTTGCATTCCTCTCCATCAAGGCATGGATGCATCTGACACCACCACTTCTGCTCCACTATCGAAGCTTACAAAAGAGACAAAGAGGTCGAACATAATGTCACAGACACCTGTGTTGGCTCTGTCTGAAGTGTTAGGCATCAATATATTGGATGCTATTTCTGTCCCTACAAACCATCCTGTTAAAAATTATTTGCACTTCTAAAGAGAAACCCTGAACCAACATGAATGATTATACATGTTAGGATTCAAAGATGTTAAAAACGAAGGATGTTAAAGTAAAGAAAAAAAGGTTTTCTATTCTTCAGGATTTAAATACACGTTATGGGGAATCCCTCTTGATTTGTACCAATGTTTCCAAAATGTGATAATGCAATGATGTGGGAGCTTTTTTCCAGCCTACTTCCAGTCCCTCACTTTCTGTTAATCTCAATGTAGGTTATCTGACCGCTATGTTGACTGTCAGTATTTTTATGACCACAGTGTTCCATATTCTGATGGCTAATAGCAGAAAAAAAATATTACAAGATTTGATTTGTGGCATTGATTGCATTGAATGCTTAATGTAAGTCAACAAGGCAACATTAGCATTATCAAATAATAAAGTATTATCGGCCAAGTTAAAGTATTGCAACTCCTGATCCAGGTGTTTTTCTTAAGTTTCTGCACACAGATTATTGTGGCCAAACTGAATCAAAGTCTAGCACATTATTTTTTGTGTAAATCCATTCTTGGATGCACTCAGCTAAAATAACACAATAGGGAGCATGATCGGTTCTTCTCAGTGCACTGAACAGAAAACAGGATTTACACTACCTCACTCCTGAATCATGTGCTCAATGCATGATTCATTTTCTCCGACACTATCTCTCTCACATTTCCAACAAGAAGAGCACAACTTTGAAAGAAAACGTCCCGCTGTGATGTGCAAGTGTGAGCAGTAATTGTGGGCCAAACTGACTGCACTTTCCTTTGAAAAGCCTTCAGAATTCACACGTGAAAAGAGCATACCAATAACTTTCTTCAAACAAAAACCCCATCAAAACAGTATCTGAAACTCAACACTAATGTATTTTAAAGAGATGTGAATACTCTCTTTAAAATACACAAACACAATGTGTTTTGATTTTGTTTGTGATACATTTTGGTTAGCAATGTTGTGGTCTGAATTGTACACGTTCACGTTGACTTTTATGGTTCAATTGTTGTAGTCTTTTAAAATTATTTTAAATGTTCCAATCTACTCATTCTAGAGTTTGTTGTGATCTCTACTGCAACTGGAACCTTTATGTCTTTAACCAGTTAATATTTAAAGTAGACCTCTTATCAGAAAGACAGTTTTGTTTAAATACATTCCCTCATATTGAATCTGAAAAGCATCATTTTCTCAGATAATCAAAGCTGCATCTTATCAAGACGTGCAACCGTGTGACAGCTGTCTCAGGTAAGTGATGTGAGATTTGCTTTGACTTGTCGCACATCTATTTTCGGCATGCAGACATGTTAAGAGGAAAGAGATGTAAGTCGCTACATGAACACCTTCTCATTTGCTCTCATAATGGAATATGGGTCTGCTTTCAATGTGACATTTTGGTTTGTCGTATTACTAAGGTCATTATCCATATTCCACAACCCCTTCTATTGGCATTAGCGCTAACCCTAATGAATAGGGTGCTTTTATAGTTCATACAACAGAACCTCAAGGGAGAATCAATGAAAGAATGAAGACATGGTATCTGTTTGTACAGCAAACATGGTTAAACTCGCAGTGAATTTAACGTCTGTTTTTCCTGTTTTTAAAAAACACAAAAAAAAGCCATATGAGACTTCAAGCAGATGGTAGTTGAAACAGCAGCTATTAAAAAGCCACAAAGGTTTCATATGAAATGAGTATTGATGATCAAACATGGTGCATAGGATACATTTCACTTAACGGTTAATGATGCTTTAAAAAAACAAACATCTGAGAGCTTGTATTGAATTTATGTCTTTAATGTGGCCATAAAAGGTCAAAATCTTTGAGCTGACCTTGAGTTCATTGCTTTACATGGATGATATAAGACATACAATAAACACATTTGTTTGCTTTGTCGGGCCGTGATTTCCAACTCTCATTGCACCAATTTGCTGCTAAGTGTGAAGCGGCTGGGATGAGAATCAGTGCCTCCAAATCCGAGACCATAGTCCTCGGCCAAAAAGGGTGAAATGTCCCCTGCAGGTCAGGGACAGGACCCTGCCCCAAGCGTAGGAGTTTAAGTATCTCAGGATCTTGTTCAAAAGTGGAGGAAGGATGGAGCCAGAGATCATTATACGAATCGGTGCGGCATATGCAATAATTAGGATGCTGCGTCAGTCTGTTGTGGTAAAAAAAGAGCTGAGCTGAAAAGCAAAGCTCTCAATTTACCTGTCGATCTACGTTCCTACCCTCGCGGTCACCAGCTGTGGGTGGTGACCGAAAGAACAAGATCGCTGATACTAGCGGTGGAAATGAGCTTCCTCTGTTGGATGGCCGGACTGTCTCTCAAAGATAGAGTGAGGAGCTCTGCCAGATTGAAGGCGCTCCGATTGGTCCCCCGGGTCGAGAGAAGCTAGATTGGGGGATTTGGGCATCTGGTTAGGATGCCTCCTTACGCCTCACTAGTGAGGTGTTTTGTGCATATCCCATCATAAGAAGACCTAGAAGTAGACCCCGGGCCCACTGGAGAGACTATGTCTCATAGCTGGCCAGGGATCACCTTGGGATCCTCCTGGATGAGCTGGAGAATGCAGCTGTGGTAAGAGAAGCCTAGATTTCCCGTCTGAGGCTATGCCGCCGCGATATTGCCCCATATAAGTGGAACAAAATGGAATAGAAAAATAAAATTATGAAGGTGAGAGGGTGTGAGACCTGTTAAAATATTTAGAAAAATGTGGTCCATACCAACCACTTTAAATAAGTTTTAATTTTGGTTCTTTTAATGACATTTAATGAGAAGACTTCTTTCTACCTTTCTGCCACGACAAATTCTCCAATTTAAATGCTTGAATTTTCCACACAGCAGAAAATTGGACCAGCATCTGGAGTCTTGATACAATCATATTTCTCCAACTAACCTTCTAATTTCTTTTAGCCATTTAGTAAATTGATTGTCCTAACAAAAAACTTCTGACTTTCTTTTATAATGACTGTCAATTGCTTTAATATGGCTATTAGGTGCTGATCACATGGCATGAGACCTGCTGTGGCACAAATTGTGACTCCAAAAAGTCTAAATGGATGATAAATTAACTCTACAAGAAGTTTTTTTTTTAAGTGTTTAAAAAAACTTACAGATATTTTTGTCCACTGTTCTAACAAAACTTTAAAACAATAGATTTTTTCTTTTCAAACATGCCTCGAGACCATTTATCTTCATATCAAAAGGAGATTGTCTCATACTGAGTGCGGCTAAAGTTAATCTCCGCTTGTAAAAAGAATAATTAAAAGGTTAAGTGCTGCACTTTTTCCTTTTCTTTTCCTGAGATCACCAGAGGAGCTTTAAACTGAGACTGGTAGCTCACAGCTCTAATTTGCAGAAAATGTCAATACCAAAATGTCACGGAATAGGTCAAACATGGACTATCCAGAGTTTCACCATAGTTTCAAACCACAGTAAGGCTGCTCACTTCGGCTGAGAGAGCTCAGACGTATTAACATGCTAAAACGGCTTCTAGGTCATCGGTGTGAGATCCTACAGCAAGCACCATCACGTTCATTTATCAGTGTCTTCATAAACCCTTCAGGAGTGTCTTTGTGGAGCCCCTGGAGCTAAGACAAAGTAGAGTGTGCATAATACTTTTAATAGTATTCATAAAGTGTGTCATCCACATAATGTGAAGCTTAATATTTTTTTATGAAACCGGTATTTGGTATTTAGTTATGGTCCTAATTTAAAATCAGTTTTTACACATGAAATATGGTCAAAATCGAGCATTCACATCTTTCATAAACGGATAATTCCTTACAATGTGTTGAAGTTTTTTGACCAGAATGAGATAATATTAAAATAAAGGTGAATCGATGGTTTCACTGGTTAAGCATTATCATTTTCCCACTTTACTTTTTCTAAAATTTTTGTGAATCTATATAAATTTCTATGTTTTAAATGATTGTTGCACACTTTGATCTAGTTTTGTATGGAATCAAATGTGGGTTTAATACATTTGAAAAGTAGTTTATTTCAGTATAATTTGCTTTTGAATTGGAATGTAAGTGAATGAATTGAAAATACGGTATATTGATCTCCGAAGAGAAATTTGAGAATTCAATTTACACACCTGATCCATGTTATCGAGTCATTTTGGCAAATTTCATAGGTTGTTGATTTCACTTTGTGTGCATAAGCTGTGTTGAAGCAGGGACACAATGAAAACGTTTAAGACTCCGGTCTTCGAGGACCAGACTTTGACGCCCCTGTTTTAAGCCAAGTAGAACAGTTACATTTTGAGAGATTACTTCTTTTGCTTGTTGATTGTGTTGATGAACTGTTCGCATGAATGAGTAATCAAAATATTCTTACAAGATATTTTTAGTTTTTCTGGCAAATGTAATTTGACAACATACAGATTACTGCAGAAATAACCTTACCCTATATAAATTCTAAAAAGGTTTTGAGTCTTCCTGGTTATCTCAGCTGATCTGCTTCTTGCTTTTTTTTTTTTTTTTTTTTTTACAAATAAATTATTTACTCGCTGGAGCATACCATCTACACATGACGGAGCAGCTCTGGTGGTCCCCGCCACTTGCCCTGGAAAGCAGGAACACTTCACAGTTTGTGACCTTTCCTCAATTTTGTTCTTATTGCAGCAGCGGTGTAAGGCCACCACCTCGCAGGTGCCTGTTCGGACTTGGTGCACTAAAGGAGAAATGAAGAGAAAAGAGAATAATCAGTGGAAGTGAATAATTATCATCTCCATCTATACTGCAAGCCTTCCATAGTCCCAAAAGACCACCTCCCTTTGGTCTTTACTGCAGAATTTAAATACCTTTCATCTCTTCAAGCTGCAGAGGGAAGAAAACCTGGAAAGCGGACCATTAATTTTCCTAAAAGAGTTAATTTATTATAGATTTAAATCCCTTTTATAACATAAATACAAATCAAGAAAAGTTAACCTAATTGGAAAGACCTAAATGGAGAACAGTGATTTTCTTTTTTAAAAAGTTCTCCCTTTTGAAAACATTTCACTTAGATTTTTATTAAGTTAATCATATTTAAGCTTTAAAATAATGCAGTGTGGCATTGTTTTACAATGTTCAAAACAACCTGGAGGCTTAAAAACCCTTTAAAATAGGTGGAGATGGCAACACTGCAACATTTAGGACCAATTTCCAGATCATACTCTATTGTCTGAATTATTTAGAGCCTGTGCTGCTTCATCCTCTTTTAATTGCTCGTGACATTTTCATGAGGTGTCTTTCTGCAGAGGTGCAAACTGCTGCTGTCGTAAACTGTAAATCTGGAATGATGACACCAAATGGACGCTGTCTTCACAGCAGGCTTTTAATTTTGTTCTCTCCCTTTGGGAGCTAAATTGGTGAACAGCATGAATTTGACAGGTTCAGTGACGACAGTGTTCTCTCTACTGACTGAGTTTTTAACAGATTAGTAGCAATTGTTGCTACTTTCTGTTGACCAATGGTTTTCTTTCTTTGTGTGTTTCTTTTATCCCAATATTAACCCTGAAAATATATTTTTCCCCTTATGGCATCAAATATTTAACAAGATAGGTGAACAGCAGTCAAGAATAAAGCAGATAGAAGACAGGAAAAAGATTTCTGTTTTGATTATGCAATCTTCTGCAACTTTTTTTATAGCGTGTCTACCCCCACAATCCAGCCTGTCTCTTTTCATTCGTCAAAGTAAAGCAGCTAGTCAACCAAATTTGGCTAGATGCTTACTCATGCTCTGGTTGCCAAACGATGAAAGATATGAAAGACAAACAATGCGTCAAGTCAAGCTGCTTCCGATGTTTGTAAGTGAATCGCTGCCAGCAGCTTCACACGGAGCGGCTGGGGTGCTTTGGACTAGATTCGGAGTTCTACTTGGAAACCTGCCCAGATTCCCCTGCCAGCAGATAGAGGAAACATTTCATTGAGGAATCGTTCTATTCTGCAAATTCACAGTTTGTCTTTTGACCTGCTGTGATATAACAGTTGCAGAAATAACCTCTAATTCCCCAAATATGCTGCTTCTGTGATTGTTTTTTTTTTTTATCTTTTCATACATAAACTCAAAATCTCAAGGATTGGAAACATGAGTATGCAACTTGGACTCGAGTTGCACTTCCATCGCTTAAAAGATTGGAAACTTGACTTAACTCCCATCATTTGAGATTTATAAAAATAGAATGATTTTGTTGCTTTCAGTTTTTTCTTTTGTACTGTAATTTTTTTTTACGTAGCACAACACAAACCAATACATGTAACCCATCAAACCGATGACATGCATGGCCGTTTGAATGAATGATAAACAATGTTTGATTTACTCAGCTGACTGATTTTGTCATTAAGTCAAAAATTTAATGACTTAAGTTTTCTTAAGTCATTAAGTCATTATTATTTTGACCTTGTGGCTGTTTGAGCAATCAAAAGATCACTGACACATTTTTATGGATGTTGTAGATAACTAACCTTCAGCTTCTATATCGGTTCTATTATTTAACTATTTAAATTTAAGAAACACATTGACCTTTAACTGCACACATAATTCTTTTATTTTTCTTTGCTGTAGATTTGTTTAGCTTTTCTTTTCTTGTTTAAAATGCAAGATAGAACTCAAGGCATAAAACTTGAATAAAACAATCAAGACAAAAAAGAGTCAGTAAGAAAAGACGTGTTGTACGGGGCGCATATCTACAGGTGTCTGATCTTCTGGTAGCTCATTTGCAATAAAATGAGATGTTCAGGTTGTGTTCAGACATTTTAGTTCTATTATCTCTGCTATGTTTGCACATTGGGAAAGGATGGTGCAAATAAGAGACCATCAAATTTGCACTTTGATTAAAATGTATGAAGTTTTTTTAAAGAATTTTTTGGTGAAAAAACGTCCCTTTTCAGTAACAACAATTCAAATAACATACAGTGTACTTCTTGGTTTAATATGCTTGACACGTGCTTGATTTTGCCAACTGGTCAACCTGCCCTGCGGTACCAAGAGGGATCGGAAGTTGTGCAACACCAACGGAGCAGATCTCGAGTCAATAACCTGACCAGTCAGTGACCTATATGGGTGGCGTGCAACTTCCAAAATTGGAATCAAGCAGGTAGTGGAGGACAGAGAGCTCCAGCGCGAGGCCACAAAGACCCGGAAACAGAAAAAAAGTCAGTCTGCTACTGTTCCCCCCGTGACTCAAACCATTTACAGCAAATGTAGTAGGAGCTGTAGCTCCCGTCTGCTTATTCAGCCACAGCCAACGCTGCAGAAACAGACATCTATCCTGGAGCAGATTCCATTGTCTCACGACTCAGAAGGATGCCAACAGAATTTTTTTTTGTTTTTTTTAAAAAAGATTCCAAAGACAACCTACTGTATATATTTTTCTTCTTTCAAGTCAGATCAGAATAAATCAAAGTACTGTGAAGGTTCATTTTAATCATTTTGTACATAAAGCAACCGTACTGTTAAAATGATAAAAACAAAACATAATAACTGTGATGAAACAGAAGCACTTAAATGTCTCAAACAATCATTTTAATTCTCAAACACTGGATTTTACAATACATAGACTGCTTTTTTCAAAATATGTTCTAGTAAAATATGTTCTAATTTGCTTCCCATCAAGAAAATGAGAATCTGTGGAGAATAATATCTTAAACTAACTATCAAGGAGAAAAGATTGCATATTTCATACATTATCCATATTTATTTTGCCACCTGCTTGCTCTCAATTGCTTTTAAGCCTTTCTGTCTCTCCATTCACTGCTATTTATGTCATTTCTTTAGAAATAATTTTTTATTTATCACACTGAGAAACAGAAAAATGAGGCACTTACTTAAAGCCTAGCATCATTTTCCACAGTAATGTAGCAAGATTTTTATTTCATTAGTATTTTTCTCATGTTTGTCTCATTGGTACCCAAACAATGAAGATGCAGACAAGTCAGTAGCTGATTTGGTCTGAGTTAGCCCCAAATAATGTGTTTCTCTTTTGCAGACATAAAACTACCTATCTAAAGAGTGAAAAATTGTGTTCACCATGATGATGTGCTACTAAGGTGGTTTAGTAGATTTGGAAAAAAAATATTTGCATTTGATTGTGACCCAGAAGTGAACAAATTTTACTTCTTTGAGATGTGGCCACGTACACCACCATCAGAACATTTTTTACACATAAAATCTATCAAGTTTTTAAAAACTGGAACATTATCGTCAGAAACAGAACAGGAAGGAAGAGGAGTAACACAAAACCACTATATCTATTTCCTAATATTAATAATAAAGCATTGAAATGTGGAGGAAACAGATAACTAAACTCAAAGAAACACTGCAGTTAACAAGTAGTTTTGAAGACATTGGATTTTCCTTCTAAATATTAAAGATAGTAGCAAATTAGAAGAAACCTCCTGTCAAAAAACGCAAATATGCAAATAAAATTCTTAAAAAATTCTTTAAAAAAACCCCAGCAGAAAAATAAATATTATATTTTCTACTTAACACCCTGCTAATCCTGACAAACCAGAAGAGATTTTAGAATAAGAAAAATTAAGACGAGAGTGTAAGAGAGACATGAGCAGTGAAATCAATAGAAAGAAATAGAACGTAAAACCAGCAAGAAAGAACACACTCAAGCAAAATAGTGTAACACACTGTGATGTGGGACAAAAGCACAGAAGTGTGGATTAAGAGTAACAAACACTATAATAAGATCAATTTGGTGACTGAAACCAAGAAGCAGGCATCCAGGAACATCACAAAGATTTAGAGGTCATACTTTGTGATGCATTATCAAAATATTGTTTAACCGTATTATGGGAGGCAATAAGTGTGGCCTTTTGTCTGATTAAAAAAATTAAAATAAAACTTGAAATTGGAGTAGAGCTGTTGCTCCTCCGGTTCAAAAGAAGCCAGATGGGGTGACTCAGGGATCTGGTCGGGATGCCTCCCGATTGCCTCGCTGGTAAGGTGTTTCGGCCATGTCCCTCTGGGAGGAGATCCGGAGGTAGGCCCCAGACGTGCTGGAAAGACTATGTCCAGCTGCACAGCTGGAGAGAGAACACCTCTGCATCCTCCCAGGTGAGCTGGAGGATGGAGCTGGGGGGAGAAAGCCCGAGCTTCCGGTCTGATGTTGTTGCCCCTTCGACCCGGACCCGGACAAGCGGAAGACAACGGAATAGAAATTGGAGTAACATTTACTGTTCCTAAACGTGATTTTTCCCCGAAAACAATTCAGTCTGAATCTAATTTGGACATTGGCTCTATTGTTTTGCCTGCCTTATTATAATGAGCTGTAAACATGTCCAAATTCTTTTTTTGACATGGTTGCAATATTCAGCTTGGTCGAAAAGGTTCTTTTGGGAAATTTCAGTCTCGGTTGCTTTTATTTTCTGTTGTCAGTCTGACGGTTCAGTCAGTGTCAGCCTACTTAAAGTCTGTTGTGTTGTTATCATGTGCTCCGCTTATGAAAAAGCATCTGTCCCTTTGGTGGCCCCGACTGCGGCACATTCAGACAAGAAGAAATGTTTCATTCCTGCTTATGCCAACAAAATTTAGAAATGCTAAATTCCTGCAAAGACTGCAATTATTCAGTTCGTATTCTGTGTCAGCAAGGTTTTATTGCTTATGTTTGTGCTGGTTGATTTTCTAGCCAATGGTGAACCATTGCTAATGAGCAATTAAGTCAATAATTATCCTCTCCCATCATGTATGCCTGACATTAGCATGTAAAAAGATATAAACGGTTCTCTTTTTTTTATCATATTAGGGACAGCATTAGTTAATGTTTCAGCTTTCCAGGAAGCTGCCAAAGAAACATGCAATTTAAATATTTATAGCTTACTTTCAGAATGTTAAAATTCTTTCGGGTCAAATTAAGCTGACAATAAACTTGGTGAAAAAATTCTGTTGTAATATAATTAATTTTGGAGAAATTAGCATGGAAAATCTCCCTTTTAAACAAAACATTAGCATTGTTTGCATACTCGACTCAGCTGAAGTTACTTTTTGGCAAATCTTCATTTAATCTGTTGTTTTTTTTCTGTAGCTTATGTAGCTCATAGCAGTATGTCAAAAGGTCAATTTTGGCAGGTCCATCATTTATTTAAACAAAAGCTTTCCTTGTCATGTTTAGAATTAATCAGATTTTTTGTTAGAAGCTAGCAACTAGCAGAAGTAACATATTGAACGCTGCATGGAGATTTCCCAATGCTCAAAACAACTATTGAAGTAAAAAGTGCACATGCATTAACTCGTCTCTGTCTTTTTTTATGTGAAAAGTGATGTGTATTAATGGAGTACATATTTGTTTAAAATGGTGAAAAACAATTGCATAAATAACTTGAGTTTGCCATAAAACACCACATTTCTTTGAACCACTGATATTGTATCAGCATTTCATGTTGGTGTGACTGGACATGTTCTGTACAAAGCTTTTTCTATTGGTGAGTCTCCTGAGCAGAAGCTCTTTTCAGAGGAGTTATAATGGGCTTTTTCCCCCACATACACTTGAAATGACTTTACTTGGGAAGCATTATACTCCGGTCTCTGAAGACAGACAAAAATTTCCAACAATACATAACTATTTTTATTCATAAAGTTGAATTGTGTAATCATTATGTAATCATTTCTTTACATTTTATGTTATATAATAAGCTGCCAAAAAACTTTTGCATGAAGGTACAATTAAGCAGAAAATGTATTTTGTTAATGCTGAGGAACACACATTTCTATCAAATGTAGGAGACTATTGAACAATGATTAATTCTACTTCAACAACAAATCATTAAAGGGTTGATCAAGATTGTTTTGTTCTTGGGAATATTTTTTATTGCTACATTTAGAGCAACTCATTTTTCTGTAAACTACAAAAAAGCAGAATATGCAGTGCAAGCAATAGTCTTTGATGCATATATAACTGGATATAAGTCAGACATCGAGGTCATGCGTCACTGGAACATTTACAACCGCATCTTACAAAGCATCTAAAATGCTGCACAGCAAATTCAATTCCCACTGCACTACCTGCTCGTTGACAGAGTGCTACACCAATGTCTGAAAATACTGAGAATGATCTGTCAGATAATTTTAATTTATCTCAGGTTCAATAGTCAGTGCACTTTTCTTCTTGCTAAGTGGGTTTCCATTGTGAATACAAAGATTCAAAGTTGTACCTTTTTATACAAAAAACTCAATAGAACTCACTAGAAAGCAAAACTTAATTTTTTTATAACGTTTTTTCAGTTTTGACCAAAAATGGTAAAATTATATCTGATATATTGATGTTGCTGGTTTATTGGGTGAATGTTCCTAGGGCCTTCAACCTTTGTTTTTCTGTTTTTATAAATTTAGTCTTACTTCTTCCGTACCTTTTTTGTCTCTTAATTTGTCCTGCTAAGATTAACAGACTTTGATTTTGGTCTCAAAATGACCGTCATGATTAGGAATAATGTGGATCTACAAAAACCTTTTGAATTTTGGCTTCGTTTTGTAAATATTTAAATTAGAGTAATTTTTTTGCCCCATAGAAACAAATGGGAATTGAACATTTTCAGCAACCAGGTGTATGGTCTTTAAACATTTGAAATCCATGCATCCTTTTAGTTAGAGATTCCATTTTACTTTTAAAATGGTCACAAGGAATTGGTCAATAGTGCATACATAAAGATCTTTAATCACTTCAATACTTTTTGAGATATGGCTGTCTAAAAAACAGTAAACGATTTAAAAATGCCAAAAATCCCTCCCCACTCTTACTAATTGAGTGAGGAAGCATTTAAGCGTGGAAGTTTTTTAAATCAGTCAGTCAGTCAGTCATCTTCTTATCCGTCTATCCCTTTTGGGTTGCGGGGGGTGCCGGAGCCCATCCCGGCCAATTTAGGGCGAAGGGCAGAGTACACCCCGAACAGGTCGCCAGTCTGTTGCGGGGCCGCACACATACAACCATGCACGCACACACTCTTTCCTAGGGGCAATTTGGCACCGGCCAATCAAGCTAGCATGCATGTCTTTGGAGGAAACCCACGCAAACACGGGGAGAACATGCAAACTCCACACAGAAATGACAGTGTTCCAAGCTTCGTCCCCACCCGGGACTCGAACCCACGACCTTCTTGCTGTGAGGCCACTGTGCTACCCACTGTGCCACCGTTTTAAATCTTTTTAAAAAATTAAAACCCAAAGTAATGTCTGAAAGCCGCTGACATTTTCATTCTATTGCTACAAATTTGCAGCAAATTTGGGATCAAAATGTAAGAAATTCCTGAAATAAAAATGAGTGGAACTTATTTATTTTTTTTAGCAACGGCTTTTCTTCTACACTTCTCCAGCCAACACAGTCTCTCTCTCTGTGTTTTTTTCTAACCATAGAGTCCCATTATAATTTTGAGGCAGCTTAATCTGACTTTAGGTCATTTATAACTTGCTCTCATCAGAACTCAGTTTGGGTTACCGAAAAATAAATTACGTCCTTGCGTAGCTTAACTCCTTCTGCCGTTTACAGTGAAAGCATTTTATTTGTAGCTGTTTTAGTTGTTGTTGAGGTTTTTTTTTTATACAACGAAGGATTTTTCTGTGTGTAAAAATGAGGAAAAGAGTTGTATCTCCTCCCAGTGCGTCAGGCTGTAGCTGTGGACTACCAGGGGCGCGGCTGAGTAAATCATAAAACTAAGTTAACATCAGATTTCCATTTTTATTCTGTTAACTTTAAAGGTTTTAATTGTGTCAGCAAACTGGAAAGGAAAAAAAAACTGTAGCGGTACATGTTATTTAGTGAAACATTTCATTAGTTCAAGCTACAGTCTTACTGAACAGCCCCTTGGTGAGTAGAAGTTAACAAAAAATTATAGATTTTTTAACTCTTTAAGCATCTCCAAAAATCTTAAACTTTGAATTTTTACAATTAATTACACTATGAGAATTTATTGGAGCTTTTTAGAACAGTTTATCCCCTCTGTGTTAAGAAAGTTAGCTCTTTATTAGCTAACGAGGCTGCTGCTAACAGGTTGTTTAACTCTCGTAAAACATTTTAATTAGGTCTTGAAAAGGCACAGATAATAAGAAAGCATTTTAATATAAATGTATTTCCTCGTACAGTAACAGTAACTGTCCTTGGCGTGGTTAAATGTTTAAATATTTTAATCAGCATTGAAGTCTTAGAGATGACGCAGCTTTTTGAACCTAGCTGCTAAAGCTAACCAACATGGCGCAGAGCCACGACCAGGGTCATTTTACTGCAAGGTTATGGGGCTTTATTTAGCTTTTTTTAAGTTGCCTTTTGGTTTTCAGCAAACTTTAGCTTTATTAACCTGCAATAAGCTTTTCAGTTGCATGTAGCTTTTCAGCTGTCTAAAATTACCTTAAGCTTTTCAGCTTCTTTTAGCTTCATCGAGCTACATTAAGTTACAGTTAAGCTACATTAAGCTTTATGAAACTGGATTCAGTTGTATCAAGCTACACTAAGTTACAATTAAGCTATATTAAGTGGTATTAAGCTACATTAAATTGTATTAAGCTACAGTAAGCCACATTAAGCTGTATTAAAATGTATTAAGCTACAGTAGCTGCATTAAGTTACAATAAACTACAGTAAGCTGTATTAAGCTACATTAAACTACATTGATTGTTATTAAGCTACATTAAGCAACATTAAGCTGTGTTATGCTTTCCAGCTGCCTAAAGTGTTTCAGCCATCTTTAGTTGTTTAAGCTATATCCCGTTTTTTTTTTTTTTAAACTCTTTGTTTTTTACGCATTTTGGCAATACTATTTATTCTTTCAGCAGAAAGGCATTAAAGTCTATTCTTTCAGTTGTAATGTCTTACAGTTTAAAATTACAACGGAATGGCATCCACCCGACTGTTTTGTTAAAACAGCTTCACATCTAGTTCCTTTTACCATTCAAATTCCTATGATTAAGACTAATCACTCAATTGTAGGAGCTTCTTAAAATTAAATCTATAGGGAGATTTTAGTCATTTGACTTTAAGAGCTCTGATCATGCTTGAGTCCCAAGATATTACACAATGTTAGATGACTACGTGGAACAAATTATGCTTGGTGCCAACATTCAGAGCCAAAATAGATAGTGTGTCTCTTTTTAAACCATACAAACAGGGTTTAGCTGTCTAATTACTGTATGATTTCATCATAAAGAAATGAAAAGGAATTATCCATGCAGATTACAGATAACTGTATGGAAGTAATCTCTGTAGTCACTGAATTCAGACAATACAAAAGCATTTTCAACAAAACCCATTTTGTTTCAGTTTACGTGTTTAGTTGATGTGGCTTGAATTATAATTGTCTTGAACTCTACTTTTGTCACATGTTTATAAGAGAGAAAATTGACTTTACTGTTCTAATTTTCATAATTTGTTGCAAACATAATGCAGTCTGTGTAAAAATCAGAGTCAATTTGCTGCAGGCTAAACAATGCAAACATTTGAAAGGAACGAAGAGGCAAATCTGGTTCAGCAGTCAAAGCTATTTCTGTCCATCTCATTTTATGTCAAAAAGGATTGAAGAAAATTGTCAGCTAACTACGCTAGCATGATAAGCAGTGATGCGTTACACTGTGTTTCTGTGGGTCGTTGATCTAATGTTGAAATGTTTTTGTTATAGAAATTATATTAAACATTTTAAATGGTGTATTTTTTGCAACAAAACATGCTACCCTCTTTTCTTAAATGGCATGTTAAACATATATTGAAGGCTGTGCGTTGATGTAAGAGCTCCTGATCTGAAACTGCATTTTCTGTTCTTTTTCTGTCTTTTTTCCACAGCCTGTAAACATTTCTGGACTCAAGTGTAATCTGATTGCTGAAAGTATTGCACACTTTTGACTTCGGAGTCAAATTTAACCGTTGGAAAACAGCCGCAAATGAATGTCAGCCACCAACATGACAAGGCAAAGATAATCTTGAGCTTCTGTAGATTTCAGAAAATTACCTATTATCAAGGTTTGATTTTTTTAAGAGCTGGTCTTTCCTTGGTTTGGTAGATTGTCCAAAATTCAATGACATGGCACAAAGCATTTTGATGACACAAAGTTGCAGAATCTAACAACATTTGCCAAGTCCTTGAACATTGTGAGGCCAAAGGCATAGACTTCATTTATAAAAAGGTAAGATAATCACACATTTTTTTTTATGAATAAATGAACATTTTAAATGTGTAATATGTATTGATAACTTTTTTAAGGATATCACTTGAAACTGGGATAAAATCAATACAACCCAACAAGTGTGACTAATTAGAAATCAGCCATAAGCCAATGACAAGCCACTGTTTGTCCTTATAATTTATCAAAGCTGTTAGTCAAAGTGAAATCTCCTGTTTAAAGAGGTCAGAATGTTGTTTTTTATGAATGAAGAGCTTTTTTGCTTAGTGAGGTTCTGCATTGTTGTCATGGCTTGCTTTTGAGCAGGTATCATTTTTTTTAAACTGTTGCCATATTTCAGCGCATAAACAAAGGTCAAGATATTACAGGACACATATGGTTTGTTTGAATAGGATGGAATTATATACACATATTTAACCATATTTTGTGATAGTTTGTATTTTATTGGTCATATGTATTTTTTTCTGGAGAGACAGTAACATTAACAGACAAGGAAGCATAGACACAAAAAGATCCAAATATCTAGCTCTTTGAACTTGACTTTCTCTTTATTTTTTTCAAATAATTTCTATAACTTGTTCTCCCAGTGCCCAAGAATCATACCACATAACATCTTGTGATGTCTTTCCAATTCCAACAAAATGAATCTGTAACGTGTTGGTAGAATTTACATAGCTGTTTATGTAAAAATACCATGTCGTTGGTGACCTCTTGTTGAATGAAGTAGAGACTCCTGCTGTATATCAACTCATGTCCCAGTTGAAATGCACTAAATCTGCCTTGCTTCTCAGAGATCAGACATATGTCTCATCTCTGAAGAAGTGCATTTTCTCTCTTTCTGAGTTAATTTTGTCTCCTGAATGATAACAAGTTTACAGCAACAGCAATAACACTCAAGGGAAATTAGGATGTGCGGTGTGGCTATCGGGGAGGAATTGAATGCATGCAAGATTATTCAGGTCCACTTCCTGCTTAAATGACAAGCACCTTGAGTTGAGATACAAAGCTGTTCACATCAAATTAAAGTGTTCCTATCTAATTGTTTGACAAAAAGGCAGAGAGATGTGTCCAGATTCTCTCATGCTCAAAAAGGGACTGTCTAGCATCAGAAAAGCTTCAATCCCAGTAGCAGTCTGAAGATTTGCTTCATGAGCAGAATACTTTTATGAAAAACACTCAAAATGCTATGATCATTGTTGATCGACCATTGAACAGCAAATGTAAACTTAAAAACTCAAACACTAATTGGGTATTACTTTCTATTTGCAACTGTGGTATTTTGTTCTAATTGAAAATGGTTTGAAGTTCAGTAACATTCATCAGAAATTAGTCGAAACCACTCACTTGTTTTTCTTGTTTGCCATTTTTATTTATACAACTATTTTTTTTTTTTTTATTAATCAGGGGTTCCATGCAACGTAAACTTTTTGTAGTTTTGCATGCTCCACCATCACAATTCAGATGCTATTCGCAGGCCACGTCTTTTGTTCTTTTTCACGTAAACAGGAAGTGTTTTAGGGTACGCACTCTGCTTACGGTTGGTTCCGCCCCTGAAGAGGGAGTGCCACGTCTAATTAAATACACAAAATACTATGTGACTAACTGGACAGAAAAATAAGACTTTCAAAATGTGGCAGTTAAACTTGCATGGGAGAAAGCTGTTCAGAAAAACTGGATGAATAAAAAAGTTTATACAGCATCTGAATTTCTTTGTTTTATCCTGTTTTAGCAAACTTTTTATTTCTGAGCTAACCAAAGGCATTGTGTATGGCATGTCATCAGAATTTTTATTTCACAAAGTCTCCTCTTTAAATCTAAGAACATCCAAATTTCTGGTTTGTTCAAATACATTTGTCTTTATCCAAATGGCCAAGCATTATGATTCACAGTGTTTGTGGAGTTGTGTCAAGAAAATGAAATAACGCCCCACAGGACCCTTCCGTTCCGTCCGTCATCTTCCTCTTGTTCCGGGGTCGGGTCGGGGGGACAACAGTCTCAAACGGGTAGCCCAGGCCTCTCTCTTCCCGGCTGCATCCTCCAGCTCACCCGGAAGGATCCCAAGTCGTTCCCCGGCCAGCCGTGAGACATAGTCTCTCCAGCGAGTCCGGGGTCTGCCCGTTGCTCTCCTCCCGGTGGGACGTGCCCGAAACACCTCGCCTGTGAGGCGCTCGGGGGGCATCTTGACCAGATGCCCGAACCACCCCATCTGGCTCCTCTCGACCTGGAGGAGGAGCGGCTCGACACCGAGCTCCTCCCGGATGGTAGAGCTCCTCACCCGATCTCTGAGTGAGAGCCCAGCCACCCTGTGGAGGAAGCTCATTTCGGCCGCTTGTACCCGCGATCTCATTCTTTCGGTCACCACCCACAGCTGGTGACCATAGGTGAGGGTTGGAACGTAGATCGACTTGTAAATCGAGAGTGAAGGAGGAGATGGGTGGCAGCCAACGATGGGGACCCCACAGGCCCCGTTGTGTTAAATTTAACATAGTAAGCTTGAAACAAATTCTGTTTTTATAGTGTTACATGAGCATAGAAAATAGCGCATCATGACCAAATTGCATGTTTAGAAGCTGTAAGTAATTTCTATTATTTATTCTTTTAGTGCAACAAACTTATATAATGCATATATAACAGTTACCAAGCTTTTTTTATTTTTGTTCATCACCGTAAGATAAATTTATTGTTGGACACTTTAAAAAACGTTTATCATCTGTAACTACCATGTCATAGAAAAACTTTGCACACAAAAAATTGAAAATGAACATTTCTTTACTTAGTTTACTGTCAATTGTGAAATATGATTTAAAAACATACTTTTGTTTTGTCTTCGGAACCCCTTATTCTGGGGGTTGCAAGGGTGCCTGAACCTTTTCTGGCTGATTTAAATCGAGAGGCAGTAGACACAGTTATTACATAAAATTGAACTCATTAGATTGTGTGAAGCCAGTTATGTGATCTACATGAATAAACGTCAAACTTGCTTTTTTCCCCTAATAATAATGTTTTTGGAGGGTTTTTTTTATGTGTTTATAAAGACATTTCAATGTAAAAGTTACCTGTTGCTTTGCTGTTTTTGACTTTAATTAGTTTTAGTTCCACTTTGGGTGGTCCAACCACGTGTTGTTGAGTTTTGGCAACATACTTTGTATGACTTTTACCAGCTTGTTTGGGTAATAAATGAAAGCCCTTTTTCACCTACAGGATGCATTTCTGACCTTACATTTTGGGTGAAAGCACAACTGAATTACAGAAAATCCCACCCAAAAAATATTAAATGAGCACCATCTTTCTATGCAAACACAGACAAACTTATAGTTCTTTCTGAAGTGCTACAATTTCAAAACATTATTTGCTTCAACAACACATATATTTTGGTAGACCAGGATGTACTTTAAGTATGCTGCTAGTTGTTTTTCTCAAGTGCCAAATTACTGACAAAGGGCGAACACAGAGCAATGGCTTCAACCTTGTTCTGTCACCTTATTGTTTGCTTTGGAGAAGAAAGTGTCCAGATGTTGACGGGTGACACTCATTTTCCACAAAGCATTGTAAAAACACAGGAGTTGTGTATCTGGGAGCTCACCTGATGTTCCTTCAGTTGGTACAGACATCTCCCAGACACTCATCATAAGCACCATTAGAAGTAGAGCCCCTTTGCTTCCGATCGGCATGTATCGCTCACTCATCCTGCAAAACAGAACATTGTCATTTTACACCAGCTAGTGTTTTTTTTTTTTTCATTTTCCAATCAACAAACTTTCTTGTTGGACCTAAAAGTACCACTACTTAGAAAAGGGCTGTTCTACAATATCTACAATTGCAATTTTTCAAAATAGTTGCAGTTTTTTTTATCTTTTGATTTTCAAAATTAATGGTAATAGGAATTTTGTTTTCCTCAGGTAGTTAGTGGCTTAGAATATTTGAACTCATATTTGCTTGATTTTGTTTGTGCTTAGTTTGAACGCTGTATTGATGTTTTGTGTGGTTTGTATATAAAACAGATGAGAAGTTGATGTGTGTGTTTCAGTTCCAGGTTAGTTGTATATATTAAAGGCAGTATGAAAGCAGTGACAGGCCAGCAACTCTTTGTGAATACTCGTCGAATGCTAAGACCCTTGGCCTTAGGGTCTTAAGACCAATTAAAAAATACTTAATTGTCACTGAAAGCAGAAAGTCGGAGTGACTGACAAGCTGTTGGCATATACGTTTGAGTAAAAACATTTTTCATCTGTGATACTGAAGCTTTTTTCTTTATTCAGTGTAGTAAGGTGGTTTTATAACTATCGAATATTGAGATGATTGATGTTGACGGAAATCTGGACTTCTTGTCTTTCGCAGACATTACATGGATCAGCCAAATTTCGTCAGGGATCTCAGATTAATGTATAATTAAGTTTAATTTTGTCTGGCAAACGTGACCTTTATCAAGGTTTTGTCATAACTTCCAGCCTCACAGAGGTGTTCTCACTGATTGAAGAAAGAACGGCAAATAGAGGCTCAAATATTCAGTTTGGGGACCATAGATCATTTTTCATTTTCTTGGAATATTTAGTTATTATGTTGGTAAGAAAAAATTGACACATTGTACATCGAATATGATGTACATAACATAATTTGGAACACAATTCGGACACAATTTCTACATTTTAGTTCATCTATTTTTTGTTTATGAATTGAGACATTCTAAGTTACTCTTCACAAATCAAATTGAGGCAGATGATGTTGAATGCAAAGCTTAAGTTTAGGATCAGGATTCTGATGCTGAAGGAGAATGTGGAAGCTCGGATTGATTGTCCAGTTCTTCAAACCTGGCACGTCTGTTAGCTAATTCTTGTGTGTATAGAAAAGGTTTTGTATATTTGTGTTTTGTAAATGGTATAAAGTTATTGAAATATCAGCTTCACTAAAACAAAGAGCACAAATGTGAGTGGTATCAATCTACTTTTTCTTAAAATCTTATAAGATTAGTTATACCTGGTGAAAGTGTATAAAAAAAACTATGCAGTTATGACGCCAAACAGATGCCTTAACAACAGAAAGTATGCCATTCATGCAAAATTAGTTCAAAAGCATTTTTTTTAAGTTCCCACAACATGTTTCAATGACAAAGGACAGTATAAAACTGTCTGAATTGTGATGTTTTGTTGAACAAGGAGAGCATTCACACAAAGGTTGAGATAGCCAAGTAATGATGAGCTCTTTGTATTTGTCAAGTGTCCCTCAAACTGTTCATTTATGTTCTGTCTGTTTTTGAAAACAGCTATTGGCTGGCCTCAGAAATGAATGAGAGATGGACATGGCCAGTCAATGTTTCTGAACAATGCGCAGGAGTGTGTGTTTGTGGGTATTATTTGTTGTCCTCGCGCAGAGAGTTCAATTCTTTAAATGACACCTCGTTGTCCCTGGATTTGTCCTTTGGCGATCGGAGCGACAGTATGTTGTGTAAACAAGCTGTCAGACATTTCTACATTTACTGTTTGATTTTTCTTTTATTTACCTCCAAAAAATCTTTCTCTGAAGAAAAAAGGCAGTTTAAACCAGCAATGTCATTCAGAAAATTAAATGCTTTAAATATCAGTGATTATACCAAATTTCACTGTTGAATTTGTTTGGTCACAGTTACGAAACTTGATAACAAGCTCAATGTTGGCCAGGATGGTCCAGTTGCAAATGTTTTTTATATTTTGACATGATAAAAACGTGTGGTAATGATCTCTACTTCGCATATGGTGTAGATGTAAATAAAAGTATACAAACACAGAATTTAGCTACTTTTATGTTTGAATAACAAAGATAAACATATCAAATTTGTACTCTGGTATAATAAAAATCAAGCAGGAAATTACACTAGTCTACATTAACACAATGCAGATCATTCCACTGATGATGATGCCCTCAGGTTTTGTTCTTTCATTTTCTGCAGGTTGTGGTGGGGCTTTACTGGTAGAAAAAAACTAATATTGCAGATAATTACAAAGATTCTGCTGGGATTTAAGAAGAAACAAACTCAAACTTTGACTTATAAACTCAGAGTTTGACTGTAATTTCCATTTAGTATATTTGATGTGTGATAAAAAATTGTGCCAAGTAATAGGCCTTTCAGTGAAAGAGAATGAGATGCAGATGATTGCCAAGAGCAGTGAACATGAAAAACACATTGAAGTGAGGAGAATAGTGGATGAAAGAAGCTTGCACTAATAAAGCAAAGTTAAAATGAAACGTAATTATCTGACTGTCATGAATGCTGTTGGCAATAAAGGTGTTTTTCATTCGAATGAACAGTGTGCACCGCACTTTAGGACACTAGTACACCATTTCTTTCTTTGCTCCTAGAAAACTGCACTTTGATATTTTTTTCTTTTTAAATCAGACTTATTTTGCAGGAGTTTGTATTGCTGGTCTGTATAGAGCACAAACATGTGCGAGTCAAAGCTTTAAGATATGAAAAATGCTACCAACATTTAAAAAAAAAAAAAAAATTAAATAAAAGTATAGAAAAACATTGAACAAATAATGAAATACATCATTCAATCAATAGTCAAATGGTCCTAAATTTATTCTTTAAAGAATTTTTTATTTACTGCATAGACTTTTGCACAAAATAAAAATAGGTTATCAGACCTTCTAAACATCTAAAGCCAAGTAAAATATTGATTATTTTTCTGAAATGGATTTTTGATGCATGCTGGTGGAAATAAGAATTTCTTTTATTTGAATGCATTTACAGTATGAATAAAATTCACTGGCTGCTGGTTTTTCTCTTACTGATCTTTTAACTCCTGGAAAGAAGAAATATTGATTGTAAAAGTTTTAACAGCTAGGGCAAGTGAAGGATTGCCTGGAGTCCACTTCCACTTTATTGCTGTCGGTGGTGAAATAATAACATTTGCTATAGAGTTGCCCAGAGACACACCGAATGACCCCAAAACTTGACACTTCGCCCATTATGTTTTTTTTCTTCTTAGCACTTGACAGTGAGAGTGAAGTGTGAATCAAAATGCGTCAACTCGTTTTTTTGTTTGTTTTTTTTGTTCTTATACAAGCGACAAGACTCAAAAACTTTATATTTTGACAATTGGAATCAAAATGGCTTTACTGGATGTAATGGCAGACCTGAATGTCTGAGTTACCTCTTCAAGACCATTTAGGTTTATTTTTAGATGACTTTATCAAAACCTACTTTTTAATGGACTTTAATTATTAAATTTCTACTTTAGTTTTTGTTTTGGTAAAATGCACTTAAAGCATTTGAATGTGCTTCCACCAAGTTTATCAGTTAAATAAAATCTTTCTAGCTTGAGGAATAACTCTTCTTGCATGTTAACTCTCACTTTGTACTAAATTAACCTACTAGCTATCCTCAAGTTCAATACAGATTGTCACATTAATTATTTCAAAATTAATAAATATAGAATCAATAAAGCTGTTCTTTCTCCAAATACTGTATACCTAGCTACGATTTGTCAACCAAATAGATCCTTCTGTTGTGATTGTTGGTCCTTTTAATTTGACAAATTATGCAATGGAACCCGATAGACACCTTTTAATTGAGTGAATTAAAAGTTGAGTGAATATGTGATTTGTAAATGTGTGAACAAGTTTTATGTTTGCATAATACACTTGTGGTCACACCTTTAGAGTGTAAAGTTATTTCCAACTCTACCTCAGCATTAGGCAGGTCATCTGTGTCTCAATCGTTCTGACCAAAAGGTCCCATCTCCCTTTCCTGTATGAAAATTTCAGCTTACATTATACACATTAAGTAATGCACAGAGATGCTTTTATTTAAAGAAAGAACATAAAATTTCTTCCTCAATCTTCTTGCTCAGTAAATGCTGAACAGATATTTAATTCCTTTTTAGAGGTTGATTATATTTTTGCTCAAATATCTAAAATGTAAATAATACAACACTAAAATATTTTACTTCTAAGCAATATTCACTGCTCAAAAGTTGAGAATTTTTTTTTTTTGCTGTGGTAAGATGTGGGAGGCAAATATGTAATCCACATAATCACAAAGATTGGAAAGCAAAAAGAGAGAGAAGGAAAGAGAGGGAGAGCAAATGCAAAATCCTAAGAAGGAAGACTTTTCCCATTCTGTTTCTGCGGCCAGATTAGATACAGGGATTAAACTCCGCCTCCCGCTCCCCCTTACATCGCCATCCCACTCTTTTCTTGGACCGTGACAGAGATTGTCACCTCGGACGGCTGCAGGGAGCCGATTGCTCCATCACAGAACAAACATCGCTCATTCGCCAAAACACAGATGTTCCCTTCTGACAGTTGAGGAGGGAAGCTCTCAACCCTGTCAAGCCAAACAAGGGAGAGTGCCCACTCTTTGTCATGGGCTCTGTGAAGCAACTGAGGCAAATCTCGCTCAGTTCATATCATAAACAAGACAAGACAGCTGTCAGGACTGGGTTGTAGTTGATGTATAAACGTTAGGCCATAAAAGAAACCAGACTGTACTTACAACCTGCAAGTCACACACCAACTTAAGCACATATAAATTCTAGCCTGATTGTCTGAATTCACTCTTCAAGACTGTTTATGTTTACATGACTAACCATGCTCATTTTAATTTAAACTAAATCAAATTGCTTTGTGAGAAATTCAGATGAATGCATCTGACATCTTTGAATAAGAGTTTTTACTTTCATGTGAGGTGTTTATTGGTTTGAATTTTGATTTAGAAGGACGTTAGGGATTAGGAAATCCAAATTAACTTGTTTCATCTTCTTGTTAGAACTACAAAAAGAAGCACCATGCTGCTTCCTACTGCACATACTAATGACAAAATGAAATCTTTAAGTCTATCTTGAAAGGAGACAAACTGTTTGGGACCCCCTCCAGTAACGGCATGACCAAAGCGAGAGCGAGACGGGCCTTGATTTCAAATTTCACCAAAGTAGAAGATTGGGTAAAGCAAATATCGGCACTGTTACCTGACACTGACGCTGAGTGCCCTCTCAGAGTTAACCACCAGAACGACCTTCCGTTACGGCAGATTGAGATGCTATCTGAGAGGCAGAGCTCATCAAAACCGCAACAGCCAAATGGTCTCAACTTTACTGTTCATTTGATCAAAGTGTCAATGCGTCACCATTTCACAATCCAGTTTGCTATTTCAGTCTGTCCATTCGTCAAGTATATCAACTTCATCTGCTGGAAACAGTTTTCAGAAAGATCTCAGTGTACCTGACTGAAAAGCAGTCCGTTGTTCTTTCTTTATGAGATGATTTCATAGCACAGTGGGCTATTGTTTGCCTGCCTGTAATTGCTCCGTCAGCTGAGGCTTTATGAATTATCAATGAGCACACACTGAACACTTGAGGAAAAAAAAAACATGTTTCTGGCCCAGAAAGTTGGTATTTAAAGTTTCAAACTGTCTCAATGAATTATAAGAGTTTTTCTTTCTCTTTAAATTCTTTGTTTCAATACTTCTCAAATGTGAGATCAGATTGAGTGAAAGTTGGTTCTATTTGTTTGACTCTGTTTATATAGAAAAAAAAATTGATTAAAACACGGGGAAAAAACAATTACACAAAAAACGCATTAGGATGCAGCTTCATACTCGTTTAAATTCTTTTTGTAAAATGCTCAGAAAGCAGTGAGGTAAACAGTTTTATCATTTGTTAGAAGTCACAATATAAAATTGAGAACAGAATATAAGCCCAGAGCAAGTTATCTTGATGAAGCTCAAAGCATAGGTGAATAGAAAACTAACGACATGAAAACCAAAACTTACTAACTTGTTTGTTTTTTATGTTTACATTTGTCCAACAGGCAAAGACACTTAACAGGTGTAAAATTGACATTTAACAGTCATTTCAAATGCTAATTTTAGCCCTTTGAGAAATTTAGCATTTTTCTGTTTCTCCAAGTTTAAAAACATGTCAGATTTGCTTCATTCTTGTTTTAAAACTTTGGGAATACTCTCTAGAAAATATGCAATACGTTTGCCATTTTATAAATTGTAGTTTGTTTTTTTCTTCCAAAATAAATGTTCCCCAACAAGTGACATTTCAACAATGTTGTTAGTGTTATGTCATTGCCAAAAAAAAAAAAATGCGTCCTGGAACTGGTGAGATGTTGATGTGAGTCCGCAAAATGCCAAACCACTCAGTGCTGCCAGGTCAATGACTGCACAACAACACTAAGGAAAATAAATAAATGATGTACAAAAACTCTTATATTTATCTCCAGACTGCCTGCCAGGTATTCCAGAGTCAGCAAGAAGCAAGCAGCATAATTTCACTCCAGTTTTACTGGTCAAATTTTATTCCAGTGCAGTTTGTATCTTTTAATTGGATTCAATTCAGCGGTCTGTTTTTGCCAGATTTGTATTTGCTGACACCTTAAGTCTTCAAACATTTGCACCGCTAGGAATGCCAAAGTTACAATTTGTACATGTAGTAGTCTTTTGTGCACATTAAAATATGCTAGTAATTTTACACTTTTTACATCTGCATATTTGATTTAAAAATACTTTATAGAAATGATTTCTTAGCAATGTGTTTTAGTGCAAACAAAATCCCTAAAGTTCAATGGAAATCCAGGAAGGAATTAGCTTCAAATGTGGACTTTGTCAGCCGGCTGTGCCGTAGCAGTGATGTGTAAATGTGAAACAGTGCTACACATGGCAGCATGTTCATTCAGAAACCGTGTGAGCCTTATGCTGCTGAACTACGCTGTGCAGTACTTTATATCCATTGTTGGTAAAAGTAAAAAAAAAAAAAAAAACCTCACCTACCCCATAATACTAAAATATTAATGTTTCACTATACGTAAGAATGTAATCTAACATAATCTGCATTCACAATGCCGGTTCAATCAAAGTAATGCTGACTAAGCCATTTTTTAAAGAGCCACATTTAACTATGGTTATGGCAAATGTTAGTTTCTCGTTTTTAGCCGTGAAAAGATTTTACTCTGTTTTTTTTTTAAAGACAAACATATTGTTGTTTGAAGAACAGGCTTGATGAGATTACCTTTGCTTATATGCAGCTTTAGTGTGTCTCGGTGGACATAAACAATCGAAATATAGGTAAATCATAGTTAAATCACTGCTCCTGCGGTTTTTCTCGTTGGAAAGTAGGAACACATTATGCCTTGAGATATGATGCCATTTATCATCATAATTAAGCAAACAGCCAGTCACACACCTGCTTGGACTGTTTCGCTCTCATTTTTGCATTTCATCTATGACTGTTTAAAGCATCTAGAGTTTCTACTGTTTGCAGGTTTTATTCTCTCAATGGGACTATTATTAACAGCCTAAATGGATGTATTTGACTTGAAATTGTGCTTTCACTCTGACGATATAAAGCAACATTTCTGCACACATTGAACACAGAGGAAAATGGAAAGTCTATAAAAACGTACAAACTAAGCCACAGAGAAGAGCGTGCCAATCAAAACACTGTGATACCCATGCATAAAGCTGTCAGGGCTGTAGCTGCTTCACTCTTTGAGCAGCTCAGTATGCTAATAGACTGAGCAGAAATGAACAAGGACGGAATTTGCGTGCAAATTCAAGTGAGCTGCGAAGCGATGAGGATTAAAGGTGCAATATGAAAGAGAAGTTTACAAGCTGTGTTTAAGAGCAATAACAAAGCAGCTCCTCTGCTCAACCCACCCGTCCCCTTCCTTTCCGGTTCTTGATTCCAGCTCACTTGTGACTATAAATGTCTTCTTTGGTGACAGATAAGCCTCGGTTCACTCCCTTCACTTCGTGTGATCGGAAACCCAGAAAAAAAAATTCCCACCTCGGATTAGCCGCAGCCTGTAAGCAAGGGGTAATAGCAAGCTCGTAAATGCTTTGATGAGAGAAAAAAGTGAGAAGCAAGGTGTTGGCGAACAGGGAATGTATTTTTAGATGTCTTCTGAAACCTCTTAGTGCCACACTAACAACAGCAGAAGAGTTGATGGGTGATTATGATACTCTTTAATTGGTTCCTGAGATCATGCATGTCTGTTAGCCAATTATCATCCCTCAACACATTTGATCCTTCCGGTTTAGGTTTTATGCATCAGAGGTAAAAATAGAAAAACTAAGTTTCATATTACTCAGATATTGTGTGTGTATGTCAAGATTTTATATCAGTGTCCAGCGAAGCCTCCAAATAGAAGTGTATTCCAAACATCATTTTGATATTTCATGTATAATACATAAATATATGTTTGCATATACATTTATAACTATTTAACCAGTCAATATATTAAAAATAATACACCCTATCAAACTATCAAGCTATGGTATTTCTTCAATATTTAGTTCCAGTTAAAGGCAACTATCCAAACAATTTGTTTTGAGGTGTATTAGTGTCCTCTTACAAAATTTTAAAGTTGGAAATTGTATTAAACGACTAATCAATAACATTAAAAAAAAAATCCAGTGTTCATGTTTTATAACATTTGTTTTTCAAATTGTATCAAATTGAAAAACTTAAACAATACATTTTCTGTCTATTTAATGTCAAAAGTACAGAATTAAAAAAAAAACCTTGGACTTTTCAAGTTCCACATTTTCACGTTCCTACCCTCACCTATGGTCCCCAGCTCCACAGGGTGACTGGACTCTCACTCAGAGATAGAGTGAGGGACTCTGCCATCCGGTAGGAAGCTCAAAGTAGAGCCGTTGCTTCTCCGGGTCGAGAGAAGCTAAATGGGGTGGTTTGGGCATCTGGTTAGGATGCCTCCTGAGTGCCTCGCTGATGAGGTGTTTTTGGGCATGTCTCACTGGGAGTAGACCCTTAAGGAAGACCTCAGACCCACTGGAGAACCTTTGTCTCACAGCTGGACAGGGAACACCTCAGGATCCTACCAAATGAGCTGCAGGATGCAGTTGGGGTGAGACAACCCTTGATTTCTTAACTGAGGCTGTTGCCACGTGACCCGCCCTCAGATAAGTGGAAGACAACAAAACGGAACGGATTGCTCAAGTGAATTCATTCTCAGCATAAAATGTTACATATTAAACATTTGTATAAACCGAAAAAGCTTAACTGTAGATTTAACAGTAATAATTGTTTAAATTTTGGACTCCTGCGACTGGGGGGAGACATGTTCTCCCCATGTATCCCCCACGGGGGACAAGACGGGGGACTTTGTCCCTCGGGGGACTTTAGAAAAGACTTTTCTTTAGTCCTTCTAGTTAGGAATTGCAAATAATTCCTTAACAAATACCTTAAAGGAGTAGCTCCATTCTTACAATCCTCCAAGAAGATGTGGCCTCCTGCAAGACAGATATTTTAAATTTACTAGTAGAAAGAGATTGAAGTGCCTTATCAGTGTATGTTTCTAAATCAAGAGTATGGGATTATGGTGGTGCAGATAGTTATCCGGGGTTGTTTAGAATTCACACCCACTTTCTGTTTTTCAGTTGTTTAAAAAGTGAGGAAGATACATTCGAGAGGGAAAGATGGAAGCTCTGTCATTTTATCACACACGATCTCCATCGCTCCAGCGAGGTTGGTATTTACATTATGTTTCTGCAGTACTCTGACAGTCACAAACACTCCTCAAATGACAAGCTCCACTGGCACGAGCCATTAATCAACAGCTCTTCGCGTCCTCTTATCTCCTGTTCTCTCATGTCAACCTTCTCACGTGTCAGAGTCGAGGCACAGGGCCAAAGGCAGCCTCGTATCGGCAGGAATCTGGACTTTGCCATAGTCTGCGGCTACATGAAGAATAGAGCAAAATGTTTTGGAAATCTGGGTACTGGAGTGAAATAAATCCAGTTATATAAAACATTTGAGAAGACTAACTAAGCTTTAACTATTTTGGCGCTCTTTGCTGTTTCACATGATAAAACAACGAGGCTTGAGTTATTTTAGCCGCGACCCTCACGGGATTTATAATCCAGGCTAAGTGACAAGCTAATTTGTGGTATTAGATTGCTTTCATCGGCTCGTTTGGGCCTCCTTTGAACATTAGTGGTATGAAAAGGCTGCTTTGCCTCAGCGGTCACATTGACTTGTGTGCTTAGATTGCTGGGGGGTAGAAAAAGAGAGGAGGTGGTGGAGAAGGAAGTACGTTTGGGGGTGGGAAAGGGGTGGGTCACAGCAGCTCTTGGCAGCCATATTTCCACAGTCATGTTCAATCTTCTCAGCACAGATAGGGAACAAGTAAGAGCGATTGAGCACAGGGTAAGACGATGGAGGTGCGCACGGGGAAACTACCAACCAGCCGGGATCAGTGGAGTGTTCAATCTAATCATAGTGTGAATTTAGCCTGTTTATAATGACTGTAGAGACTTAAATTGAACCAAAGGTCCATGGAACGAGAAAATGGGTTTTCTGCAGGAGTGTAAATTCATCACAGAAGACAAGAAATGACTTTGATGGTGTTAAAGTGGCTCAGCGGTGAGACAAAGACCAACCAAGTGACCACACATGGAAGAGCTTGAGTGCATGTGTGGTTTGAGTGTTGGTTAAAAATTAAATAAATCCTCCAAACACAGATGCAGGGTTAGATTTCATAACAATATAACATAACTCTACTTAATGCTGATGACCATTAGGGGTGTCAAAGGCCAAACAAGCAATTAAAGGCAATAGAAAAATGAAGGATTAGTTGAAATTAATCTGCAACTTTTCCCATTTTCTTGTAAAAAAATGCTGCAATGGAAAGTTATGAAAATGTAGCAGAGCGAAGCAGAAGTAATAGGCTGGCAGAACCTCTCCCTGAAATGAGAAGGACTAATGGATCCGAGGTCCTGGCTAAGATAGCTATGGAAGATTGCATGTGGGTTTAAGTGATTAAGAACACGGTGGTCCTAGTTTGTCCTTCTGTCGAGGAAAATGTAATTTGGGAAGGAATGCTAATGTGTAAATTTCCTCATTTAAAGGATTCAGCATGCTGTTAGGATCAGAGATTAAAAAAGGATGCAATTTGCATGCTGGGAAATACAACAATGCAGTTTGAGATTGTTTGAGGTTTAGAAAAAGCAAAGATTTACAAATGCTTACATATTTCTTGGACCATGAAACAATTTAAATATTGACACTAACCTTTATGTGACTCTTAAACAATAATAAAAAAAATTACATTAAGAAAAGAAAAACTCAAAACATATGCGTTAAATGTCTCACTATATTATCAGAAACTTGCTTGATGTGTTTATGTTGGTTTTTTCTTTAAAAAAAAAACACACCAGATCTGGCTTAAGGTATATACAAAATTAACCTAAATGTGCTAATAAATCCAAGAATAACTTCCAGTCCAATGATGTCAGATTATCTCAGTCAGCTAATGATCTCCACCCCACAGTCTTACCTCCACGACAGTTGCATTATAGAGTGAGCAACTACTATTCTTGCACATTTCTGCCGTCTTCCACAGTGGGAACCTCAAAGCCTGTGAAACTTCTAACTAAAATTTAGCCCACTGAGCTAAGTCCTGTCTCCTTACCTGCACAAAGTGCAACCTGGAAAGTTAGCAGCTCTGAAAACAGCAAGAGCAATTATTAGCAAACATTATGTGCTGATGCACTTATTCCTCCTCTTCTGCTTCCCTTCACGCATTTAATTATTTTTCTCTAAGGTTATATTTTCCCTCATCCTCGTTGGTTTAGCTGGTTCATTACTACCCATCAAACTTGTAACTAAGACTGTAGGGTATTTTTTTAGTTGTATTTTACAGTTTTATTTTCTAAACTGTCAAAAAATAACTTACTCCGCATTTTTGCCACCGGAACGCCCCAAACCCTTCAGCTGAGTTAAATTTAAAAGGAATATAGAGCAAACAGGTACTTTATTCTCTCAAAAATTATTTTTTAAAAATAGTTCTCTTCACATTGTAAGTCATTAAAATGATTAACCTGCAAGTAGGACTTTAATTGGTTTAAATTAATTGTTGTCAGAGAGTCTTTAACAGCTGTAAAGACCAAAATGATTAATGTCAGTAATTGTAAAAAAAGTATAGAATTGAGATGGTGTGGTAAAAAAGGATTATTGATTAATGTTCTTAATTAAGTCAAAACTGCAGCGTATTTCTTGCTAACCATAAAAATCAAACGACGTAAAACGAGGCAAGCTTAAAGAAAAGGGAGAGCTTAATAACCGGAGCCGTAATGGTATCGACCCTTATTATTGCTTTTAATTTCATTGGATCATCATTTAGCAATACATTACTTCTCCCACTGAGATATAATAGCAGATAATGTAATATCGGGATGTTATGTTATTTGAGAATTGATTGCCCGGCTCTACTTTATTGCATTTTCAAACCATGTAAAGACACAATTTATGATATTGGGCTAAGTTATTGCATAATCAATCAACGAGTGTAGCAGCTGAGGGTTCTATATGTGTGTGTGTCGATCTGACATATTAAAGAAATGAAATTTTAATATGCTTATTACACTGTTAAAAACTCATATGTTACCAGCCATAAAAAGTAAGACAGGGTTATGATCAGGCACAAAATTTTGCCTGTTAAAACCTTCATGCTAAGGTTTGGGATCAGCCATCAAATGACATCGTTTAAATGTGTGACACTCGTGTTTTCTACCTGTGTCTGCTCAATACCGGGTCTATTAACAGGATCAGTAAGAAGAAGGCTTTGCTAACAGATTTAGCAGCTACCAGTGTCAGGCTCAATGGAGCTCCTCATTAGGTGTTTCCACTAGAGGAAGCAGAGCAGACACTCAGAAGTGTTCAGTTCCAGGCAAGACGTGTTTCTTGCCACGGCTTACATCAGTCGTAGGACATTTTAGACTAAAACTCGACCCTGTTGACAGATATAGACACACAGTAATAATGAGAAGTGGCCAAATGTTGAAGCTAACTATGCTATTCTTTCTAGGAGGAATAAACACTCCAGATATTTCCACATCCTAAATGTAATTTAGACTTTTCACTCACAAGAGTTGTTATTTAATGGCTGCGTGTTGCACAGCTTGTAATGAATCAGCAGGCAAAATAAAGCGTGAGTCTGAAAAGTATGGAGGACAGGTCAACATTTTTGGTCATGAAATTGTGCCTTTAGAGGGGTACAATAGTGTTGGTGTCCAACTCTTAAGTTGAGGGTAATCCTTAACCACGTGAGCAAATTCAAGATTACAGGAAGTATGCAGATTTTGTCATTTAAAACAAAATGAATAAATGGTTTAAATAAGTTAGAAATTTAATCCTGACTTAAATTAGATATGTTCTTTAAACTGAGGAGCCTGGCTTAAAAAGTACACAACTGAATCCGGTTGCAGCATTAAGAAAAACAGACAATCAAAAGTATGCAAATTTCTTTTCAAGTGCTCTTAAAAATATCAAAATTGATTTCCTTTTAGCCCGAGCAGCCCACAACCCATTACAAAAGGATATAGAAGGGGAAGGGACAACACAACGCCGTTTGAAAGCCACACTCAGTACTGTCACAAGCGACTTCGACAGGTGCTGCCGGATAATTGGGCGCCGTGCCGACTACAACCGCAGTGCTGCTGTCTCCTAGAGCTCATTACTATCACTCAGAAGTTCCCCTCTAAAAACCTTCCATAGCCATATGACTATGCATGTAAGCTGCGACTGAAATCTCCCCAAATGCCAACATTAAAGGGTCTGTCAATCCTTTGGTTGGCATGCTGTTTGGACAGGTGAATGATTGCAATGAGTGTGGCAGAAACAGTCACAACACAGGCAGCGACATGGGTTCAAATGCATGTAAATCCACAAACGTCTTTTGATTTGTACATGTTGGATATCAAGCCATCAAAGCAAACCTTAAAGCTCAAGATTATACAAACTTGTTACATGCAACTTCCACTTTTGATGCAGGATGATAATGCAAAGGAACACTTTAAAATATATACGTATATTGTGACAAGATGGTTGGGATTTGAGAATTCCCCAGGGAAAGTGTTTGTGTATCTTTTTGAATTCATGTCATGCTGCCAGAAGAGAACTCCTGTCAGATATGGAAATGTGGTTTCAGTTAAAAATCTTTCTGAACAATAATGAACTTCGGAGTTGTTTAAAAGTCTGCCATATTGTATCCATAAAAAGTGCAATGGCTTCTTGATAAATTGCGCAGTTGGTTAAAAAAAAATAGGAAGTAACATTTCAACAAAATTTAAATGAATACTTATTATAAAACTTTTAAAAATGAAAACAAAACTTTAATGACAGGGCTCTTTTTTTTTTTTTTTTTTGTACTTTCTATTATTTTTTTAGGAACAAATTTACCAAACTCTTTCAGGCAACATTTTCTAAAGTGTTTCTGTTTGCTGTCAAGATGATCCCACAATGCTTCAGTGCAGTTGAGGTCTGTGGTGCATTTAACAAACTGTCAGTCCAGGTCTTGTGCTATGTGGCACAATCCTGCTTTTCTTTCTCTTATTTTTCTTTTATAAAAGGGTTTCTAAAGGCTCAAATGTAGGTAATTTCTCATTAAGCAATTCTGTTGTCCGGACATTATGGACAATGTATGGGCATTATTTTTAGGTTTTGCATCTATGACAAAGCAACCTTTTTTCTTTTGAAGAAGCTCCTCATAGACCTCAAAGAATTTAAGGCTAAAGGCAGAGCGTTTGTAATAAACATGCCAATCCTCTAAATCTGATAATTAGGGAAGGCATATTCATTGTTCTTGGACCGGGAAAAGCTGGTTTGATTCCCACTGGGCCCGAGTCTAAATGTCCCTGGAGAAGACGCCTAACCCTCTCTTACTCCCACCATCGGCGCCGTCATGACTGCATGCTGTGGTGCAGTGCAGCAAAAGTAATTTCCCCATGAGGGATGAATATAGTACAATAAAATAAAAAAATTCAACAAACTTTACGGACTGTAATTTTGCAATAAAAGTGATGCAGCTGTTGCATCATAAGTGCTTTTCAATGTTGTTTTGGTGTTGGCCGCAGCCCACACTAGCGTGTCTTGACTATTTCAGAACTAAATCGGGTCACACTGGTCTATAAGTGCACATTCAAAATTTTTAGCACTTTTACCTTAAATGAATGAACCACCAAAACTCAAATTTATTGATCCACAGCTACAAACCAATGTTAAGACCACAAAGTTTCATCATTGTGGTAAGTACATTTTTTGGTCTTTGCTTTGGGGGAAAGTGAGGTAAATATTTCCAAGTGACGTACACCAGGTGCCAACTCTAAAACTCACTTTTCTCCTCCTTGCCTCAGTAAGTTCCCCTCTCTCTGAACTACTTTTTGATTCTGTCTCTTGAGAAATTGACAGAAATACCTATGGATGTTCCATTAGCAATAACATATACCTACAGGTGCAATTTCCTTCATGGAAATTAGTTTGTGCTCACCTAGTGGCATTGCGATTGGTAACATTTTGTGAATTCAACTTTTGCGTAAAGTCTCTCTAAAATAATTTGATTATGTGATTCTATAATTCTGAACATCAGTTTTGTGCATCTATTGGTCCAAAAGCAAGTTTAAATCTTAAATTCAGCCAATAAGACGCAGATAAAGTACAACCTGGGGCACGCAATGTGACAAGTTTAATTTGTTCAGATAAAATGCTAGTGCTGATGTGACTATTTTGCTCGGAAATTAGATTGTTTGGCTTTCCCCACGGAGGTAGTGAGAAATTTAAAGACAAGCTTTGCACATTATTACTGAAGCTCCTTCTGCCTAAGCCATCAGGACAATTTGGGTCATGCTATCCTGAAAACTGATGTAATTTTGACTCATAACATGCACAAGCGAACTCAGCTCAAGATCAGAGAGCAGTCCCACAAAAAGTTGCCTGTCTCTGTAATTATTTTCTCTGTTGATGCAAACCTAAAAATTTGAAAGGGTCTCATGCAATCTGCTGTCTCGTAGCAAACTGTGAATTATTTAAAAAAGGTTATCTAATTATTTGCATCAATAACCTTGTTTTTATTTTGCAGCCGAGTTAGAGAGATGTCAATAAAAATGATGTCAGCTTTAAGACATGTTTAAATAGTTTTTCTAAGAAGCAGAATTGAGTGAAGAATTTTTTCTAAGAAACTTAAAGGTTTTTTGTATGCACCTGCTTCAGGAATCATGGACTCAAAGCGTTTTGCTGAACAGATGCTCACCTGTGTGCCACACATCTAGTACCTTTAAATAAAGTCAGGTAAAAAACAAAAAACGCCTTCATAAGAAGTTAGAACAGAGCTCCAGTACTGATTCTTTAAATTCATTTTATAAGACGATAAATTGTTAACAATTCTGCTTTTACCTTTTGCTTTACCTGTTTACCAAAATGTTTTGATCTATTCAATTCGTCCAATTGTTTCCGGTTCATCGCGTGCCAAGTCACAAGAGCAACAGCCTCAGAAGGTAAACCAAGGCTTCTCTCACCCCGACTGCATACTCCAGCTCACCGGAGAGGATCCCGAGGAGTTCCCCGGCCAGCTGTGAGACATAGTCTCTCCAGCAGGTCCAGGGTCTCCTCCCAGTGTGATGTGCCCAAAAGGAGCTCACCAGCAAGATGCTCAAAAGGCGTCCTGACCATACGCCCAAACTACCCGATCTGGCTTCTCTCGACCCAGAGGAGCAACGGCTCTACTCCGAGCTCTCCCTGGATGGCAGAGCTCCTCACTCTATCTTTGAGTGGGAGCCACGCCACCTTGAGGAGAAAACTCATTTCAGCCGATCATATCTGCAATCTTGTTCTTTGGCTATCACCTATAGCTGGTAACCATAGATGAGGGTAGAAACGTAGATCAACTGGTAAATTGAGAGCCTTGCTTTTTGGCTCAGCTCTTTCTTTGCCACACCAGACCGATGCAGTGTCCTGATTATTGTGGACGCTGCACCAATCCATCTGTCGATCTCTGGCTTCATTCATCCCCCACTCATGAACAAGACCCTGAGACACTTGAACTTCTCCTCTTTGGGTAGAACACCTCCCTGACCTGCAGGGTGCATTCCACCCTTTTCCGGGCCAGGACCGTGGTTTCGGATTTGATGGCGCTGATTCCTCTTCCAGCCGCTTCAAATCCAAGTATAGAAATAATTATTGATGCTTAGCTTAATGCTCTTTTTTTTGTCTTTAGCATCCTCTATAAAATTAACTGATTTGTAAGGTGTCTTTTTATATTCGGGCCTGCTGTAATATAGTAGGTTAACTGTGAGATTTGCTGTCTGAAGATGATAGAATGCTCATTGGAAGTGTCTTCTCACCTCAACTTTGGTAATTAGCTGTCAGCACCCAGAGTTTGACAATATAATTGGTCGCTCTGCTCCTCTTGGATGGACAGACTTGTTTGAGAACTTGATGTGGTGTGTGTCCTTATGACTGATTGAAAAAGAAATACCTCTTTGCACCGTTTGAGCGACAAGAAACCAATGAATCCTTTGAACCACAAGTAACAAATCACATTCTGGACAACTAGATTAGTATTTTGACACTTTGCCTCTCCTCGTCAAATGACAAATGATGACATCTGTTTGTAGAGATTCAAATATTTATTGTATTTGCGTTGGTCAAGGATTTAACCAATCTACGTTGATATAGTTTATTGTAATGATCATCTGTTAGCATGTGTCTCCGGAACTTTTTGCTCTTCACAAAAGGTTATGTAATCTAGAACATTTTAGTCAAATACACACTGTAGTTCAATCTTTGTGCCTTGACCAGATCAAATCTTTACTTTTTAATTGCTGTTGAAATTCTGCTGGATTTGCAGGTTGCTTTTACTTTATCAATTTGGTGTGTTTTGCACCGGTGTATGCAGGTAGACTTTTTCAATATTTGCACAATGTGATTCAATGTCCAGCACACCATAATAATAGGATATTCCCAATGTATGTCTTTTTTATTGGCAGCCCTCTCAAGTGGCACTTGAAACATCTGCCTCACACATCAACAGATTCCAGAACCTAGAAACAGAAGCTCGGTGAGCTCTGCAGTCTGGAGGCTCACTGTTACTCATATTTGGCATGTTACCATACTCGGAAGGCAACGCTCTTCTTTTTAGTTTTTTTTTTTTTTTTTCCACCTCTCCCACCAGCGTATAGCAGCCAAACTAGATATGAAGCTACACAGGCAGAGATGTGATGTAGTGTTTTTTACTCACCGCCTCCACTCCTCCTTATTCTTAATCAGAAATTCAGTTTATTCCTTTCACATTGAAAGAAAGGCGGCTGATGTAAGACTGCCGGATCACAAATAGAGGAGACATTCTTGCATGTGACGTTTAATTTAACGCTACAGTTCTACAGTCGAGCGGATTTTGCATAGTACAGACAGACTCCTTTTAATTTAGGATAAATGCCAATTAAAAAGCTATCTCATGCTCGTGAATACTGTATATGTATACTGTATATTGGAAAGTGCACTCAATTAAAATGGTTTTAAATCTTTTTTTCTCATCAACATTTACATTGCATAGACCTCTCCACTCATTTTGAAGAGTATTACCACTGTTATTTCACATGCATAGGGATGTGGAATATGAATAATAAATTCAAATTTCACAACCTCTCGTTGAATTATTTAAAACATTGACTGAAATAATAGAAATGGTTAAACTTCTTCTTTTTGCTATTCAGTGTTGTGAAACTAAAGTAATAGCCCAAAGTGTGGAACAGGTGTTACCAGGTGATGTTGACAGACCACTTTTATTAGTACCAAGATGAATTTTAATGCAAGACCTAATCAGAAAACTTTATTGGTCCAAGAGGGCAAATATTTGTATGTAGAATAGTATGTAGAATGTATTTAGAATAGTAAAATTATTCAATGTAGGATAGTTTCATTATAAGTAGGGTGATTCCTATACAATAAAATCTCTATTCATAATATTTTTGCTACAAATGACAGACTATTTAAATGTCTGCAATTATTTTTAATTTAGTTAGAAATTACTATTCCATTTGCAGATTTTTATTAGTGTTACTTTATAGTTTTACATCTATTAAATAGCTCACGTGAACAGACCCTCTTTGCAAGTCCTTTTCAATTAGGGAGGCCATCTCATTTAGAGAAACACATAGCAGGAGTCGCAGTAAGAAGGAGGGGTTGCATGCCAAGTGCCGACACTCTGTGCCATCACATATGCTCTCTTTTAATGAGGTGATCGAATTTTCTGTCAGTGATCTCTGGCAATTACAGTGTGACAACATGAGAATACAGATGGCTGCCCACAGCTACCTTTTACCAATGATAGATAGCGTTTACAATGTATGCCAGTGATAAGGAAGGAAAGGCACACCATTAGAATCTAGCTGGCACAAATAAAATACACTTTTATTGCTTCAAGAATTAGCAGGGTAAATGGTAGTGTGAGAAATGGAGTGCCAGTACAACGCATGAAGCCAGGTGTTTTCATACATTACCTCTCATACAAGTGTGCTTGTGCAATGCCAAAGAGAAAAGACAAAGAATTATTTTCCATCAGCAACTGTTGCTGTGAAGCAATTCATAGGGGATTATGAAGCGCAATCATTCTACAATGAGAAGAATTTTTAGACAAAAAATAGCAAAAAAGAGAAGATTGACTGCACAATGCTAATTTAAAACCCCAAAATAGCATATTAGAAACAAATATGGGCTGCATAGTGGCGCAATGGTTATCACAGTGGTGTCACACCAAGAAAGTCAAGGTTTGAGTCGTGGATTTTGCGCAGGGCTTAAAACACTGGCCTTTCTGTGTGGAGTTGGCGTATTCTCCCTGTGTTTGTGTGGGTTTTTCCAGTTTCCTCCCTCCATCCAAAAACATGTGTGCTAGATTGATTTGCCACTGTGAAATTGCCCCTAGGAATGAGTGTATGAGTGAATGTTTGTTAGTGTGTGATCCTGCAACAGACTGGGAACCTGTTCAGGGTGTAACCCGCCTCTCGCTGAAAATCAGCCTATAGGAACCAAAAGGTTTCTTATGAATGAAACAATTTAAAAGTTTGGAATTTATTCATTCATCTTTTGAACCACTAACTCCTGTCAGGGTTGGAGGAATTTTGAAATACATTATTTAACATTTAGATTAGTCAGCAAAGCAGCATAGAAAATGTTAAATGTGAAACAAAACTTTATAATAAACTTTTAAGAAAGAAAAAATAGTATAAATGTAAAATTCCTCAAATGATCAAGTGGTGTTGAGTATTTTAAAAATACTGTCATAAAGATAGCTGGCGTGACCAAAGAGGATGCAGGAGACAGGAATAGATGAAAGAAACTCACTGAGGGGAAATGACAAAAGGAGAAGAAGATGAAGAAAAGTTTCTTATGAAGAGGATAGCAAACATGCTAAGCAATTCTAAGTAACGGGTTTCTCTAGTGAACATATTTTATTTTCAACATCCAAAATAGTTCCGCAATATCGAGCTTCCGTGAGCTTTTATATTTACTAGAAGAGCTCGTTACTTCTTAGCAGGGTGCCTGGCTGCACATCTTGACCTCGTGACAAATGTACTGATTGACCAGCTGCAATCAGCCTGACCTCTCAGTTAGCGGATGCTGAGACAGACGCTGTGTAAGACTTAAACTGAGAGAGATGTAACAAACAAAAAAAAATAGAAGAAAATTGTAGCTCTTTTTGAGCAATTGAGCTAATTGCAGGTGTTAATGTGGATATATTGATTCATTATCGATATATTGTGTAGCCACCCTTCATAGTGACTTAATCTTCTATGTGGTGAAACTGATGGTATTTTGTATGACAAGTGAAATGTACAAACAAACATTAATTTGAAACTTTTTCCTAAATTTTTGTTCTCAATTGTCATAAACTCTCGAGTCAGCCAAATTTCTGATCACCCCAACATTTAGATTTGTGGACATATTTTTCAGCTGGTTTGTTATACTGTTGCGATAAAACAGCTTTGTGTTTCTTGCAGCAAAGTTAATAGTGTCAAAACACAAAAACTGCAAGTGTAAAACCAATGCATCAAATAGTGAGAAGATAATTTCACTCCCATTCCATCTCCTTACTCATTGTCCAACTTCTACATTTTCAAAGCCAGTTACTTTGTACTTCTAAGTCTCTAGCTGTTGGTTGTTGGCCAATCTACAACAAATTGAAGCTCGGTGCTACATCTGATGTGTCTCATCATGCATGTGGAGAGAAGGCCTGTTAACTTCTTACATTGATGTAAAACGGAGAAAAAAAAAATAAAAGAATGAACTCTAACCCTTCTCCCTAATTTCAATGACCACTTGGGTGAGCTGCAATTATCAAATGAGCTCATTTCAGACCAGTCATTTTAGCTTTCAGACATGCTTTTAGTATGATCAAATGAAGTTACCATGGCAACTACATTCTGCTAAACCATTTATCTCGCTATTTATTCAAATGTTTGTGGATTTTTTATTTTTCTTTATTTATTTAAATTATTAACACATTTCCCTGTATGTGATTATTTTGTTCATTCCTGCTGTCTTTTAGCAAAAAAAAAGAAAAAAGAAGAAAAATTTGAGGAAGATCTTGTTTTGGTTTGAGTAAACTGATTAGATCATTTCTGCATCTGTGAAAATCGTACTGAACTAAAACTAACATGCTTTTTATTTCTTGCTGCCTCATTTCTTCAAATCTCTCCCCTCCGCGTGTTTGTGCTCAGTTTCAGCCTCTCGTGCCCTCATCTCCGGCTGTCGCCTGGCATAATGTAAATGAGGCTCTCAGCGCAGGGCCTATGATAGTGTCAACCCCCTCCTTAGTCTCTGGTCTCATTAAAAGCCCAGTGTAGCTGACATTTACCCAGCTACAGTGTTGACTGCCTCCTCATATGGAGCACAGGGGTCAAAACAATACAAAGTATAACTTCAACTGCTTAAATCCCTTCGGAAAGGAAGCTAGTAGAAGCATGTGATATGATTGGATGCTGAATAAAAACTGAAAGGCGGGTGAATAAATCTTTGAAATGTCGAGAAAACTAAAACATGCTATCTTCTGGATGATCCTTTTGGCCTAATTTTATATGAAGATAAATTTTAAGCACTCAAGTCATGTCTGTTTCTATCAACAAAAAAGATGTTCAGATCTGATATAAAAAATGTTATGCTTCTAAATTAGTGTAGATTTTAAGTTAACATATATAATCATTTTTTATTGTTTTATAATTATAAATGCATAAAACTAACTGCGTTGTCAAGGTTGTTTTGAGGCTTCATTGTGACATTGTCAGCACTTTGTCTTCTCATTTTAAAATTGCTTTGATTTCAGTTAACAGCAGCATTTCCTGAACCTCAGGGCAAGGTGGAGGGAAGGCTCTGGGAGTTTGAAATTAATAGGAGAGCAATAGATACTTCCTGACTTGTCATTCTCCTGGGAGCCAGCAGCTTTGTTTTTCTGTGGTCCCCTCATCCTGTTACTGATGCCTGACTCCGTGTAACCCTTATCTCTATGCTCACTACACGGTCTGATAAGGCTCTGTGTATATGCAATTAAAACAGCTTATTTGCCAGATAAGTGGAGGACCGTGGTCAGACTAAAAGCCACAGGCTGCCAGTCTCAGGTCTTTAAGTTACAGCCATGGGGTTAAATGGCCCCGGGGTGCAGAGCAAGCCAAATAAGACAGACGCTTCTCTGAGCATGTGCAAGAGAAGCTCACACAGTATTTACAATGTTTTATTTTGTTAAAAACACCCTAATTTTACATTTAACATGATCATAAAATATTACGTCGATCTGGGTTAAAAAACAAAAACAATGATTTCAATCATTGCGATAGATTTAAAATGATTCATTTTTGTGCATTGCAATATGTTTTTACGCATTAAGACTGTTGCTAGATGATAAACCAAACCATTTTTCTGTGGAAAATGCAATTAAAAATGGTTCATTTATTATGGAAAATACTAAATAAATCTATTTGCAATCTGAAATGCTTTCAAAATAATTAATTAATTCTCATTCTTCTGCAAAAACGTACTTATTGCTACTTTATTGTATTTTGAACATTTGAAATTCAGAAAAAAGTAATCAAGTTCATATTTGATCAATCTTATAAATTGTCTCTCTTTTGTACTGATGCAATTTAACTTGAAAATTTGTCCCGTGTTTGTAAATACTTGTCATTTTATTAAATAGTAGAATGTATTTCAGTTTCCTTTTCCAAATCATATTTATATTTCATTAGACAATAACACAAGGTTTTAGCTGGGTTTTTTTTTAGATTTTTATTGCTGTAGATTTCTTCTTATGTTTTGGTCATACTATTTCTGTCGGACCCCATATTAGCTAGTCTCATGGTGTTGCTTACCTGTAAATTGCTTTATGCAAGTTTTATCATATTAATGGTTCAATTTTAATCTACTCAGATCATGTGTTACAAGACATTTAATCAAATTTTGCTGATGACTTGATTCTTTCTTTCAAACTTCAGAAAAATCTTATTGTTGTTTTGTTTATTTACTTTTTACTGGCGAGAGGGAAGTAGTTAGCGTTATAGCCACATTGCATTTTTAGATGCAATGTGTTTGTTTTTTATTTCGTAAAGCTCATAACCAAGACCAGCATCAGTCATCACCTTCCCTTTCCGGGTTGCTACATTTCCCAATTTTACAAATTCACAAATTCTTTATTTCTGCAATTGTTAGATAGAAAACTTTCAAGTTTTTCAACATGCAAAGTGCAGTTTGTTACCCACTTAAAATGCAGTTTCTGTTTTTTGGGTCAAGGAGGGTGATTTGAAGTAGGATGTCTATTGATAGCAAGATTAGGAAAACTAGAAATTCTACGCATGTGAAGTCTTTCTTAAAGTAGGAATGTTAACTTATTTTTTTAATTGCCGTTAACCTCAGTTAACATGACTAAGCAGCAAAAGTTTATTTTGTAGGCTTGTTAAAATCTTTTCTCCTTAAAGTAGTTTTAGACTCTGATTGATTAGCCCTTCAGCGTTCAGTACTTCACATACAGCTAACCTTTCTAATTGTTAGACAGGACTATCTAAGATCTGAATAGAAATTAGTTTTGGAAGCTGCTTCTAAGTTTGTATGCAGTTTAAAAAAATATTCAGAGAAATATTTTATGATATTGATCTTTTTTCTTATTTTCAGGTGAGAATTGTATTGCACAACCTCAAATTTAGTAGATTTGTTACTTCTTTCCCAAAAAATGAAACTGGTAATTTCTAACTTCCTAATAGAATTAATATCTGATGCTCATAGCTCAGAATATTTTACAGCGACAAAATAAGAATATTTTGACTAAAATGGCTTAAATATTAAGTCATCAAGAAAGCAGGAGCTTTCATTGTTTTTTAATACTATGAAGATTAGAAGAATGAAAGAGGTTGGTGGAGGAGTTGTCTTTCCCAAGAAAATGTTACGGTGATGAAGAAAAAAAAGAAACCGGTGACCTTGGCAATGACCTGAACAAGCTGTAATGAGTTCTGAACTTCTGACTCAGCTCAGCATTGTTGTGGTTCACAGAGTGCTGAGAGCTGGTAAACAGGATATTGAGTCCCAGATGAGTTTTGACTCACATCATGAAAGTGCTGGAGACCCAATGCTCTGCACATACAGAAGGATGGATGAGAAGTTGGGAAAAGAGGATAGAAGAATGTTATGTGTGTGTTCTCTGTTAACCAAGCTAAGTCACTAGGCCACACACAGATCAACACAAAGAGATAAAACTCTCATGGGATAATGATCTTCGGATTGCTGATATTTCTATTCCTTCCTATTTTACTGTCTTCTTCTCGTTCTACATTAAACAGGAACTCAATTAACTATAGACAGACTTTTGTTTGAGGAGGCGGACAGCTTGAATCCAGAAACAACGGAACTCCACTTACCGGAGATCTTGATCTATTTATATTCTGTCATTTTCACTCATTATTTTATACATTCTAGAGAAGCAGTACGCCAAGGTATTTTCAGAGCATCATATTTATCACCAGACAAGACGAGCATTTCATTTTTTTCTCCCAATGATACCACAAATTATTTATAATAAAAACATATTCACTTCAATTCTGAGTGATTCAAGCCACATACAGTACAGCCAAGTTTGAATCAGAAATGTTTTTCAAATTTGATTAAGTTTCTAAATTAAAATTTTTGTTTTAAGATATTTTTAAGTAATACCATCTTGTCCATAATAAAACACTGATGTCTGTGTAAAAAGGAGCCCAAACAGCATTTCAAAGGAAAGTGTGTGTCAAAAAAATCTGTGGAAATTTAACCAATTCTGTGGGAAGGCTAAAATAAAAACCGGAGCAATTTGTTTGAGTTTACTTGAAACAGCAACTTACATCTGCTCTTTCCTGGAAACATATGTGGCTTATGGTATGAGGCAAGAACAATGACACAATGGGATTTATGTAGCTTGCATAAAATTTACAAAAGTGCTTCTTGAGCACATTTGTTTACTCGTGATGAATGGTGCTGATATGATTTTTGGGGTTGCACAAGTTATAAAACAAAAAATAGACACTGAAAGTTCTGTTTTGTTCAGTCATTTTGCTTTGGTTTTGATAGACTCAAACAATCCTGACAAAGCATCATTATAACGGTTAAAAATACTGTAGATTAATAAAATATCAAATAATGCTGATCAAATTGGATAACATACATGTTTTTGTAGAATATACAAATCGACAAATCAGAAGAGAAGTTTGATATTTCAGCTTAATGCTAAATTTTCTTTTCTTTTTGGTTCAATCTCAATTACAAGATGCTTTTACTAGTGTTAAGGATTGGACTTTGGTCAGTAAAATGTTACCAGTGTTTCCAGTTGATTCTACCCGTTTACTATGTGGTGTAAAGGGGCCCTCCACTGGGATGTAATGACTTCACACCCCATGTCAGCACACACTACTGCTGGTATTGAATTAGAATTGTTTGAGGATGAATGCCTAAAATAAATTATGTTGATCCAAAAGAAAAAAGTTGCTCACAAGACATCTTGCTTTTTATTTTCCAAATTTTTGGGTTTGGATTTTTTTCAATTTATTGTTCAAAGTTCTGATTCCAATGATTGCAGCAAATTAACTGTCGTCATGTATTTAAGATGGTTTTCCTTAAGGTTGATGATTCACTAGAATCCCAAAACAATAAATGTATTGTATTGTAGACAGCAATGTTAGCAACCAGACTAAACAAGTTCTAAAGTCAGTAAAAGTTTTGTTCTAGAGGAAAAAAAAAAAAAATTGTCCTTGTAAGAGAACATTTACAACACCGAGCATAAATTGTTGTTTTCCTGGTTCTTCCAAAGAAGTGGTTTGGTCCCCCATAAACAGAGCTGAGGTATTATATTGTACCATCTGAAACATAATTTACCTGCTTGAAGAATAAAAACAAAGAAGTGTTTTGAGAAAGAGACAAGGACCATGGTGTCCTTCAAATTCTAATCTATGTCTTCTGTACCTGTGTCCATTCTCGCTAAAGCCGATGTATCTGTTTGTGACTGTTTTATTGAGATTAGCTGCTTCGCAGCCTTTTCATCTTTTACATCTTCTACCACCATTTAAGAAATCTGGAGTATTTGATCTTTGATAGTTGCTTCTCGTTTCGCCTTCTGAACCTCTTATTCCAAACAGAATGCGGGGGATGCTGGAGTCTATCCCAGCTGATTTTAGGCAAAAGGCAGTATACATCCCGAACAGATCGCCAGTCTTCCGCGGAGCAACACACACACACAACCATCCACACGCTTGCTCGTTCCTAGAGGCAATTTTTATAGTGGTCAATCAACCTAGCATGTATATTTTTTTGAGGGTTAGAGGAAATCAACGCATACACAGGGAGAACATGCAAATTCCACAAAGCAAGATAGTTGCTTCTATTGATGCTAAATAAAAAAACTGAAGAGAAAGTTGATGAAGAAAATCTTCTGCATGCTAATAAGTTGAAAAAATATATGAAGTTAAAGAATGAACTTTATAAACCTGCAGACACTCCCAAAAAATCAAACACTCAAGATGTTTTACCTTCACTTTTTTCTATTTTCTCAAATCAAGTAGATCCTGATCTGTAACTCCTCATTCCACTCCTCATTATTTCCAGGCTAATCTAAAAGCTGGGAAAGGCTAGTCAGACATATTTGGCACAAAAACAAGGTAGAAAACATTCTTGATGATGTCTGTCTTTTCGCAAGTTAGAAACGTTTTTGTGGTAGAAAAGAAAATCCCAAATAGCGATATTCCAGCTAATTCCAACCTCTTACTTGTTAATTCCGTGACGCCAGAGCTTTTTGAAGGCATTGCCAGGTTGCCCAGTTGGCGAGGGGCATTGAAACAGGAAGACTTGGATCAATGGCAGGGAAGCACCAGTAGGACGTCACATTGACCTCCAAAAAATTGAAAAAAAAAATGACATTGACTTTTTGGCCAATGAGTCAGCCCATCTGCATCTGAGAGGAATAGTTTGATCTAAGTCAGGTGCAACATCCCCACCCTCCCACCCACGCACGCACACACACACACACGCACGTCTTAGAAGTTGTAGATAAGAGCAATCTTCATTCTTAAATTATGTACAAGATCACTTCCTAAAGGAAAGTGTATCTTAACAGACACGCTGAGTGTTTTCTACGAGTTTCCAAATAAACATGCAAGTGGAAAGAATCTCTAAGAAGCTCTTTAAAAATCCAACTAAACTGCAAACAAACACATCACAAGTTGCTTTTCATATTCTTGTTTAGGCTCTTTAATAGTTTCTCAGCGGGGAGTGTTCATGGGTGGAATTAATGCTGTTAACAAGCGGCGATATGTAATTGCGTTTTAATTAGTTTTACATTCGTTTATTTCACTTAAACTTCAAAAGATGTTCAAAAAATGGTTTGCATGATGTTGATGTAGAAGACAACTTTAGTCTCAAATTTCTAAAAGATAGAAATATGTTTTTTTTTTTTTTTTTTATAAATTTGGCTTTTTAAGCTGTATCTCCTGCATTGAGCTATGAGATTTTAAAAAATATAGACAATCAAGATATGAAAATAACTATTTAAATATATATTACCAACTCTGAAGCAACTCATTTCCAAAGAACAACTTTTAAGGATGACTTGTGAAGACATTATAAGTGGAACATCTTATAGTCACCAAGAGAACATACAGTATTTGATCACTCCAGTGTGACACATTATAAGACACATTATAATTTTCTGCTTATTTAGTCTACAAATTCTGGTTCTAACAGCGGAACAGATGGAGCTTTCAGGGTCGGGATTGGTCCATCTGACCTGCTGCCCTGCTGCCGTGGTGTCACTGTACTTCATCATCACAGAGCTCATAGATGTTTGCTTCAGGTGGTGGGGGTCACGCTGCTACACACCATCCTTTTTTCAGTCTTAACAGAAGCAGCTTCATGTGGGATTGACTCTGGAATAAGCCCACTGACTCATGATTAAGGCGCTAGCCCAAGGGTGTCAAGATCTGGTCCTAGAGGGCTGGTGTCCTTAAGGTTAACCATGTGTTCTTGCATCTACACCTGATCCAGGTTATTGAGTCAATATGACAAATTTTATTGACCGAATCTTGACACCCCTGATTTAGCCTCTAAATCAGATTCTAACCTCTGTCCACTCTCTTGTATCAATACTTAGAACTCCCACAATGACAATCACACAGCTGGACAGATGTTTTCTGTGGCCGTGCATGTCAAATCTTCCCAAATCAGAAGATCAAATGGGATTAAATGCCTCTTAGGTGTCAGATCTTACCTGTAATTGTCCCACTCCTTTCTGCCCCTCACCTTTCTGCTCCTTTAAAGCATCGGTGGGGCTGCTGTTACAATCCAGATGTGCGTCTGTAAAGCGGAAACATTTGGATCCAAGGGAGAAAAAGGGGGAAACGAAGAAAAATAAAGGAAATGACAGCAGGAGTGATCTAATCAATCAGTCTTATTATAGAAGATCAGTCCTTTAAGGAGAAGCATGTCATTTCTTCAGACCATCTACTCCTTATACTGCGTCCTGCTGATGATTCTTGTCTCGATCTCTCTAAAAACAGAATGCTGCTAGTTTTCAAAGTGATCAGGATCCTCTTGTTCCTCCAGAGTGTGTGTTTCTCTCTCTCTTCCAGCTCTGACCGCTGCGCTCTGTGCGCACCAACTTTTATGGAGACTCCGGAGCGCACGGCGCACTGCTGCCGTTCCGTTCTCCTCGCTGTAATCAGATTACTCTCACTGATTTATTAGTTATCAGATTACTCCCATTGATCTCTACTATGGAAATGGACAACCATTTAATATATATATATATATATATATATATATATATATATATATATATATATATATATATATATATATATATATATATACACATATATATATATATATATACACATCAAAATCAGTTGGATTACTAGTTATAATTTATTAACATTGAATTAGAGATCAATACAAGTAAACAGGTGCATGGACTTTAGAAATTTTAATAATTAACCAATAGAAACCTAATTTCTTTTTCAAATCATTCAACAATTAAATTATATCGTTCATAATGACGTAAAAATCTAAAACATGCAGTCACTCTTTTTGTAGACGGACCGCAGCGATCGTTCATGTAGAAACTGTTGCCGTTTGCTGCCATCATGTGGCTGTTACATGTACTGCAGCAAATTGAATGTGAAAATGTAAAATAATTAGAATTAATGTCGTTGTAATTTAAAAACACAAAAAACAGTTATAATCTTCTAGAAATTACTTAACTGATCAGAAGTGAAAAGAAGTGTGACTTGCTAAAAAAAACTATTTGTTTAAACTATTTGTAAAAACTAATGTTTAAACCGTATGACTCTATAGGTTTGCAAAGGTTTTTCTGGGATTCAAATAAGTCGATATATTTTGGAAAACCTTTCATGCACAAATGTTTTTTTTTTTGGTATATTATCGTCTAATCTATTCTCACCTGTGGTCAACAGCTGTGGGTGGTGACTGAAAGAACACGATTGCGGTCGAAATGATCTTCCTTTGCAAGGTGACTGGGCTCTCACTCATAGAGTGAGGAGCTCTGCACTCACTCTGCTCTACTCTGAGCTCCTCTTGTTGCACCTCTGAGTCGAGACAAGCCAGATTGGGTGGTTTGGGCATCTGGTCGGGATGCCTCCCAAACGCCTTGCTGGTGAGTTGTTTCGAGCATGTTGCACCGGGAGGAGACCAAGAGGCAGACCCCGGACCTGCTGGAATGACTATGTCTCACACCTGGCCAGAGAACGCCCCAGGATTCTCCTGGGTGAGCTGGAGAATAAAGCTGCAGCGAGAAAAGCGTTTCCCGTTGGAGGTTGTTGTCCCGGCGACCTGGCCCCGGATAAGCAGAAAACAATGGAAGAGAATTCTTGGACGACCAAATCAACTTTAAAAACTCAAAATTTGGTGTAATGCAGCAAAGCAGAAAGTTTAAAGACTTGAGAACTATTCGAGAGTAGCTTGTTGAGCAAATTTTTTTTTTTTAATGAAAACTGTCTTGTCGTACATTCATTCACACACACACACACACACACACACACTTTTTTTTTTTTTTACAAACAACAAAAATTCCAAGATCTAATGCCTTTGAGATGAGGGGAAAAAACATAAAAGATCAAAGTGATTTGCACAACAGAAAAAAATAGACACTTCTGACTTCTATTCAGCAGTGTCCAAATAAAAGATGGTATTTTTTACTTTTACAGTACATCAGGAGGACATCCTAAGGCAACGTTTTAGAAGATCTGGTTTCAGATTAGTCTTTAGGGCCAACATGAGCGTACGTCCATACTTCTTAAAATCATTGAGGATTTGTCGAGCTGCTTCTGAAAGGCATCAGTGAGTGTGGTAGAAGGAAGTAGTTCGTAAATTGAAAAACAATCAACTGGACAAAGTTTCTGGTTAAAAGACCTTTCACCTCTCATCCAAGTAGCGGTAAAGTGTAGCCAGGAATGTAAAGACTTGTACATTGGTGAAACTAAGCAATCAATGCACAAACGCATGAGCCAGGAGAGGAGGTCCAACTACAACAATAAAGACTCATGAACCATGAATGGCAACCTCCATCTAAAAGAAAAAGAACATTATTTTGAAGATATTGAGGTCCAGATTCTCTCCAGGAAACATCGCTGGTTTGAGAGAGGAGTCAAGGAAGCCATCCCTTTACAGAGATGATGGACTCAGATACAATCTTTCATCAATCTTTAAAACCAAAACACGCACATAATAGGCCTAGTTATGCAAAGGAGAACCCCATTACATCCCATGGAGCCGAACAACATGAGGAGATGACACAGTCGACAGGAGCTATTGTTGGACATAAAGTGAAACTCCAGCGAGGAAGATTTACACTGCCTGGCCAAAAAAAAAAAAAAAAGTCGCCACCTGAATTTAATAAGCAAATAGATACGAGGCTCCTTTTGGCCAATTACTGCACGGGGTGGTTATCTTACAGCTGACAACTAGTTATTTAACCCCAACTGGTGTAATGAGCTGTTTCACATTTACAAAACAACCATGTCGAAAGACGCATCCCATGGTCGAGGAAAAGATGTCAAACAAAACCTTCTGTTTTGAGAAGTCATTGGCATGCATCAAGCACAGAAAACATGTCATGGTTGGGTTAAGAACTGTCCAACGCATTATTAAAAACTGGAAGTATAGCAGGGACCCATCACCTTCGAGGAAAATCCTGAATGATCGTGATCGTCAATCACTTAAACGTGTGGTGAAATCAAATCGAAGAAAAACAACAGTAGAACTCAGGGCTATGTTTAATGGTAAACGTAAGAGCATTTCCACACGCACGATGCAAAGGGAACTCAAGGAATTGAGACTGAACAGCTGTGTAGCCTTCAAGAAAAGCCCTAGTCAGTGAGGCTTACCGGAAAAAAGGCTTCAATTTGCTAGAGAGCATAAAGATTGGACTCTGGAGCAATGGAAGACGGTCATGAGTCCAGATTTACCCTGGTCCAGAGTGATGGGCGCATCAGGGTAAGAAGCAGGTGAAGTGATGCACCCATCATGCCTAGTGATGCATCATCAATCTTAGTGACAAATGAATGCAACACTGGATGGAATTTAATCTTGAGATAATGCAGAAGCATATAGAAACAATGCCACAGCAAATGCGTGCTGTAATTAAAGCTAAAGGCGGTCCAACAAAATATTACAGTGTATCACCCTTCTTTTTGGTGGCAACTTTTTTTTTTTGGGCCAGACGGTATAAACCGCCACATCCATACCAATCTGACAGAACTGAACAAGTCACTTAGATGAGAGGCCGAGCTCTTCTAATCAAAAGCTTTTTCCAGTTGATTATTTTAAACTTTTTTTTTCTTTTTTCATCATAATCTGGATGACTGATAATCTACACTGAAATAGTTCATAGATTCTCTTTTCAAAGCTCTTCAACATTCCTCTTTAATGTAGACTTGTTCTTCTATGTCCGACTCCAGGTGTTCCAACCGCTCTGTCTGTCCGTTCATTATCTCATCGGGGGTTTTCATAAACCTGAGGGAAAGCAGATTTGACTTAGTCTGTAATTCAAAGTAAAATCTAGCAGAAGAAGTTGACATGTTAAAGAGGATCCACCTGAACAGAAGTCTTTGCCCAGGTTCTTTCCTGATAATGTTCAGTTTGTAGTAGTGTCTCAGTGCTCGTGACATCTTCTCGTATGTCATATTTGTTCTGTTCTGTAGATACAAAACAGAATAATTCCCTAAGTACGATCCGGCCATCCCAATGTGTAACAGAAACATTTTAAATTGAACTACAAATCACAAAAATAAAAGTTGAACTGACTTTTTTTTTCTTTTTAGAGCTACTAGTTTTCACTATGCAACAAGAGTTTTCACCTTGTGGTTGCCCCAAAGCCTTGCCAGGCCATTGGGGTCCATGATTCGGAAGACTTTACTTTCAGGGTCCTCCCACCGGATGTAGTTCTCGTACCTGCTGTCTGAGAGGAGCTGGTAGACATAGTCCCAAAGCAGCCTGCAATCTGAGAACGCAAAGGAGCAAAAGTTTGCTGACATAAAAAGATGGATTTGGTCACTAAACGGTACTCTGGATAGAACTGTACCTGCTATCCGACCAATGGGCATTTGCTGATCTTCTGGCGGAGAGACAGGCATGATGACGTGGTTCCTATAGAGCACTTCATCTTGTTGCTGCATTAGGTGCTGCTGAGCCAGCTGATGGTGGACGTGTAATTTCCCCTCACGCCCGTTCTCCATCCCCCCTTGTGATAGAGGTCCACCCCGACTGTGCCTGTAGTCCATACCAGCAGCCCCGCTGGCTCTATTTGGGCTGAGAAGCAAAGGGTTCATGATGGCGCTGGGCATTAACTGGATGACGCGAGGAGGTCCTGCCTCCTGGCCACCAGGGCTGCCCGGGCACGGGGCTTCTCTCGGTGTGACGCAGCGTCCGTTGGGTGCTGCAGGCGACACAGATAGGGGGTACATTTCCTCTGGGAGGTGGTGGTTGCTGTCTGGAAGCTGGGAAAATGTTTGGAGGTGGTCTTCATTGACGGAGCGAGGGTGGTTTTGTTCGGGCGGCGACCGACGTGGGGCTGAAACGTGAGGGGAGCGGGAGCGGTGTCGCAATTCGATAGTTGGAGGGTGCTGGGGGAGGGGTTCTGTACCTCTGGGTGCCCGCCGTACCGTTTCTGGAAACAGAAAAGATAAAGAAACTTTATTTTCAAACAATTATTTTGCATTAATTGGTGAAACTTATCTCTTATCAGTTATCAAATGCGTACATCAGGGGAACAGCACATGTTAGAGGTTTAGGGGATACAGTTCGAGAGGCAAGACTGAGATGGTTTGGGCATGTACAGGGGAGAGAAAGAATATATTGGCAGAAGGATGCTGGGTTTGGAACCACCAGGAAAGAGGCCTAGAGGAAGACCAAAGAGGAGGTTCATGAACACAGTGGAGGAAGACATGAAGATAGTTGGTGTGACCAAAGAGGATACAGCAGATAGGGTTAGATGGAGGAAACTGACTTGCAGTGGCGACCCCTGAAGGGAAATGCAGAAAGAAGATCAAAATGTCATTTTTCTAGCAAGAAAAACTCCTTCAAACAGAATTTATTTTGAAGTCGTAAAGCTTAAAAAAAGCCTGAAAGCATGGAGTCTTGTTCATATTTTAGTGCTTCCTCCTTGTATTGACCACCACTGCTGGGAATAAAACCCCAGAACTTCCTGAAATCCTTCTATGCTTGCTTTACCCACGCCGTCCACTAGGTATCACTAAAACCCCACACTGAAACTGACCATCTAGTTAATTGGTCACAAATAAAAGTTTTCAGTTCAAAAGTGCAAACATATTTTTACTTTTATTTTACAAAATAAAATAAAAGTAAAAATGAACAGGGACGTTTGTAACAATCCATCAGTCACCTTACATGGAGATGGTTTTAAACAACAAATTGTTTCCTTGTTGAGCAGGTTTTTTACTATACACACTTGGTGAGGTCTTATTAATGCAGTGTCACATTTCCTCAGATCCAAGCCAAAAAAAAAACAGAGAGAGTTTCTACAAGAACTTCCTTGAATAGCAAACATAAAAGGTGTCATGTGAGGCGAAGACTGAATTCTGAAAAGCAATAACCCTGGATGCAGAACGGAAACTGTAAACACTAAGAGTATTTTCCAGGAACAGGCACCCACTGAACCAACACACTCCCCCCCCACACACAACTTCACTCAACAAAGCACGAGTGGTGAAGTTGTTAAACCTAATTAAATAAAAGAAATGTTAAAAGTCCAACAAAATAGGACTGACCTTCGAGCTTGACGTGTTGCATGGCGCTTTCAGGCAGTGGATGGAAGGAGTTTCCAGGGAAATAAGGAGATGGAGTAAATGCGTGGGACTTCCGTTGCTTCAGGATGTGTTGCAGTAGCTCATAAAGGACATCCCCTGCAGAAGTGGAAAGGTCAGGGGTTAACACCTGTCTTCCGGCAACACTTTGCGAATGCATGAAAGTGGACGTTAGTAATGATGTCCAACGTCTTGGCTTTTCTATTCAATCAAGTTTCTTATCACATCACTGCTGCTGTTTAATGCTGAAGCTTCCAGAACCTCGGAGAGTGATGAAACTTGTCTCGATTCAAAATAAACTGTTTGGAAAAATAAAAACTAGGGAAAGCGTAAACAAGAAACCTGTTACTAAGCTAATTGCATCACACCTTTTTGTGACCCCTGTTTTATCCTTTGGGCACACACCAGGAACGAAGCCCGAACAGGAAGTTCATCTGTTTGTTTTTCTTAAATCCAGCTGAGCTCCGGGTATGACAAAACATTTACACAGTTAACAAATGACCGTGGCCTCACTGTATTATTTAACCCACAACGTTAAAGTCTTACTATAACAAGGAAATTATTCTCATAAAGGAAGTGATCGCAAGCTCACACCAACAAATGATTGCAAACCTCTTTTTCAGTTCTTGCTTTCTAGTCCCAAAGCTTTCCATCACAGTTTGGGGAAAATTCCTGCTTCCTGGTGATTACGTTATGTATTTATGGTAACAAATAACAGCAGAACTGAGGCAAAAGAATAATCCTGTCATTTTGTAGTTTGTGACATTTCATCGTGGGTTCATTTTACTTAGGCTTATGTGGACACCCTTGAACTAAACTTTTTAGAGCTTTTTTACATTCTTTTACACATGTCTGGACCTTGTACATTCTAAGTAAAGTAGCTAATAAAATCAATAAAGATGAATCCCATTTTATCTTGTTTTATCAATTTCCTGACAGGATGTGAAATATTTTTGCATGCAGCTGAAACAGAAACATCCTGCATGACAGCAGCTGTCAGCTGGGTCCCATCGCTCTGGAGACTCATCATTCCTGGATTAAGCAACAGCCGATCAGGATGCTCACTAAACAATCTTTATTAGTAGAAACTAGTTTATTTCTCAGCTTAACGCCATGCATGGACATTTCTATCTAGAATAAAACTATTTGGACATAAAGTAAATTTTAACTGATTAATTCATCAAATTGTAGGAGAATATTATGGGGTTTTTTTTGTTTTTTTTTCGGGGTAAGAGACATTAGGAATATTTTAACATCTTACAAGTTTCATAGAAAAGGCTTCAAAGTTATCTTCTGGACAGTGTTTTCAACGATCGATGGATTTGATGATCGAGATGTTTCGACTTCCATCCAGAAATGTATTTATTTTTGAAAGATTGAAAAGGATTTCCGGATGGAAGGCAAAACGTCTCGATCATTAAATACATTGATTGTTGCATCCACTGTCCAGAAGACAACTTTAAAGCCTTTTTGACGCTGGATCACTTCTGGACGAATGAAAGATTACACGGACATCTTCTAAAAACATCTATTAGAAATCATCTAAAGCTAACTCAGTTACTTTTACCTGTTTTCACATTTTAACATAAATAATTACGCATTTTGTTCCTCTTCCTTAAGCTCTCATCTAACATCGTGTTTTGCTGGTGGTTCTTTTGACCCACTCCCGACTTTCATGGTGAACCACATCACACGACAACATTGCACACAAGAATCAAAAACTATTTAGCAAGAGGTGCATTTACATCGACAGCACTGTATATTTCACATGCTTTGTAGCTAGTGTTGGCATGGAGACAGCTGGGTTTTTTTTTTCTTTTTGTACTTCCTGATCAACTGTCTCTTACTTCCTTCCTCCCCCCACTGCCTCGCACAGCCACCTTCTATCCTCTCCTCCTGTTGGTTCTATTGATTTATTTAAAGGGGTGTAGCTTTGCTGTAAACACATTGATCTGAAAGCGGCATCAACACGCTAACATACACAGATAAACTTCCAGCTGCTAATAAAGTCTGAGTGGAACGTTAAGAGCCTTCAGATACAATTTTCCTTGGGAAAAAAAAATCTTATTGGTGTTTGTAACATTTCTGAAGGCGTACCAGAGTGAGGAGATCTGTAGCGAAAGTCTTCTTTTGTGAGCAGTAGCAGAGCCTTGCCGTTCATCTGGAAAGTGCCGCTGGTGATAGGCCTCAGCGCAAACTCCTTCTCGGCCCATCGGAGCCACTGGGCCACATCCTCCCTGTTCCAAAAAACAGGCTGCAGACCTGAAGGAGGAAAAAAAAAAAGAATTGAAGTCAGGAACCAAAGTGAAGAATCCAGAAAAAAAAAAAAGTCAGAGGAAGATGAAGGCCAAAAAAATAAGATGAGTGATTAGTAGAAGACAGTGAAAGAGGGGGAGAGGAAGGCAGGAAGGAGCGGATGAGGGAAGTGGGGGAGAGAGAAAGAGAGGAGGGGAAGAGGTGGGAGGAAGGAAGGAGGCAGTAAAAAAAAACGAATATTGAGGAAGTGCAGATACAAGCCAAAAAGGAGGGGGGATTACGGGAATGGCAGCAGAGATGGAAAGAAAAGATTAAGCAGATAGAGGAGGAGGTTAGAATAAAAGATTAGAATATGATAGGTTAGAAGGAAGCGTGCGGCATGTAACAAAGGGATGATAAAGGAAGGGCAAAGCAGAGACAGTCCAGACTCCTTTTCTGATCTGTTCTGCTCTTTGAACTCCAGACAGACCCGTGAGAGGACAGACATTTTATTGGTTTGTGAACGGAAGGACGAGGAGATGTGGAAGGAAAAAAAAGAAGGGAGGAAATGGGAATGACTCTCCCTCATACTGTCATGTTTTTTTTTCTCTACTGTGTGGGAACAAGAGTGTAAACCAGCTGTGACAAAAGACCAAAAGCAGCTGAAATGTCACAAGATATCTAACCAGATCAGCCTCTTAATAGATATACTGTACATATTTATGAGAATTTTCACCATTTTTCAAGATTAAATTCAAAAGACATTCATCCAAGTTTGACATGCCCATGAAGCATTTTAACCAGAAACTTCACCCCAGTGCCACAGGTCTAATATTCTTCTATCACTTTGTTCTTTGTGAAACCTAATGATTTACAATGTGACTAAACTCACCTCGTTGAGCAGACCAGTAGCCCTGTACATGACCCCCACCCCGTCACAAAGCATAACTCATTTCTTACATCCGTCTTATCAACTCGCCTCAAACACTTCCTCTGGGAGTTGTACAGCTGTTATCTACGCCCGCCAATGTCACTTGTCCTGCAAGTAATAAGAACCTTGTGATCACCCCTCCCTTTGTTTCATTTTTTTTTACTATCCTGACACGTCAAACAAAAGGAAGTTTTTCTTCTTTTTTTTTTTTCAGTGCATTCGATTAAAAAAAAAAAATGTCAAGATTGCTTGCATCACATTTATTCTTTAATATTCAGATAACAGGATGAGCTTGAAGACCTGGGTTATCTACAGCACTGCTTGCAGTCTGATATGCCCCGACTCTCGCTGTCAACGCACATCCTAAAAAAGTAGCTAATAAAATCCAGGTGTTCTGAAGCTGCCGTGAAGGGCATTTAGGCCACTATACAGTCCTGTGCATCTACTAAGCTTCAACTGGATGTTTTTTACAGTTTTAGTTTCAATAGTGTCATGAAAAAAATGCGGAGCACTAGAAGAAAATACAGCTGAAAGATTAAATTAAAGGAATTTGATGCTTAGAAGTGACTCTATGTTCAATAGCTTTATTGGGTTGGATTTTTGTCTATATTTGTTTGAGATATTCCATGAAATTTATGAACTTGAGATCACCACAAGACAGCGTAGAGGAGAGAGACGAGATAGAAAGGGAGAGAAAGGTGATGGGTCACACAACTAGAGACTGAGAGGTTGTGAACTCAGAAATCACAAGACTTCATCTCACTGGGCAGGTTAGTAATGATGCAAGCCACAGTAAAAAGCCGAGCCAGACTTGTCCAAATGGTCTAAAACATGTGTTCACATAGTTCATATCTCCTTTGCCGAGCAGCTATAAAATCTCAGATTCTTTGGAATACCACAGAGTGACTTTGCTTCTAACTTTCTATCAATATTGATTCAAGCTGCCATCTGTGCTACATGCACCAGCTGTAGTTTCTTGTCTCTTGTGGCTGACTTCTGAGAACTGGGATGTTAAGGCGGGCAGAAGTGCAGCCCAGGTCAAGGGGTCATGGCTGCGGTATGCTCTTTCTAGGCCCAGAGACATGTGCTGCTTTGCCAAAAGCCTTCCGAGATCCGCTCTCGGCCATCTGCACATTGCCCAGAGGAGGAAGCAACAAGGGGAGCAGAAAGAAAGAGCGAGTGAGAAGGAGGAAGACGGGGGCCTGAACAAACGTGTCCCGCGACACGCTTTGGCAGGAAGCAATCCGGCGTGGGCTCAGTTTCAGCACAGGAAACTTCCCGTGGTATGGTTAAAGAGCATCAACGTGAGTGAGGGAAGGAAAGAAAGAGTGGAAGCAGAAAGTGTGGTAAAAGCTGAGACGGGTGGTGTGTCATGAAAATAAATGATAGAAGATTGGTTGAAAAAAAAAACGGACACAAAAAGAGGAAGGAAAGACAGCTCAGAAGGGAACAGGAGCTCAGATTAAGCTCTAAAATTCCAACCCTATAGTTCTGCTTCTACACTGACCATTCACGTTAGAAAGAAATAAACTGTTATTCTTTTTATATTCTCTTCTGTGTCTCAGGAACAGTAACAAGTCTTTCTTTTTTTTTTTAAAACCTGCTACAAATTTATTCCTCCATATCTTATCATCAGCCTCCTTACTCAATGCATCTCCAGCTGCAGACATACAAATGTTTGTGTGTGTTTGAGCGTGTGTGCATGTGTATGATTACTCAAAATAAAACCCTCAAGCACAACAGCAGCAGGATCTCAAACCCTTGACTAAACCGTGGGCTCCTAATCCACTCTGATGACACATAATTTTCGCTCTGTGGTTTCTCAGGCCCCCGCTAATGCTCGCAAACACGCACACACACGGCAAACAAGTTGCCAAGGCAACTTAAAAGCGCTTGGGATGAATGGAGGGAAGAGGAGGATGAGATCACTGGTATCTTGTTTCGTTGTTGCGGTACATGAGCAGACTTCCCCTCTCGGTCAGATGAGATGATGTTCTACTGAACGCTTCCATCCTGGACCCCTACACACACTCAGTTTCACACTAAAACTCACCCAGTGGTTTTGCCACCAAGTGTTTGCTTCATGTGGTTTTGATAGTTACTGTACTTTCAAGTTTGTCAAAATTTGGGCTTAAATTGACTGTTCAGAACTGTTTTTAGAAACCAGAAATGAATTATTAAATTGCAGATTTTGATTTGGGATTATGTCACAAAGGATGCAAACCATTTTTGATTTTCTTCATTTGTGTTTCAGGATCAAATTCTTTTAAAAAATATCTTGTAAAATGATAAATAATACGTGATAGTTACTTGATAAAAGCTGGTATTTTTTTGGTGAAGACTGGTATTTTTTTGTAATACATGTACACGCCACTTTGGTTCAAATGTGGATAAAATTTGGTTCAAATGTGAATAAAATTTGGAAATACTGTTTACATTTTGCCATCTGCAAATGCAGTGTCTAGTTTTCATTTAAAAGAAGTCTATGTCACATCCAATCCTCATTTTTCAGAAATTAAAACAAATTTATCAGCAATTACAAAGAGATGCTATTTTTTTTTCAGTCAACTAAGTTTTACTTCTGATTCATTTTTTCTTTGAATGTAAGGAAAGTCTTTTTAATGTGGTTAAACGATAAGGAAATACAGTAGCAACAAATTTGGTGTTTTGAGTCAAGCCGTATTATAAAACTCTTAATAGGTGTCATGTTCTTGTTTCTAATTATCTAAAGAAAAATGTGGACCCAAATAAGAATTTCAGGTAAACTTTAACAAAATTATAAACGTGTCAATTGATTAAAAATGGGTGGATTAACAGTGAAAATTTTCAGACTCAGCAACCTCTGCTCGTTGATAAATGTTTGCCTTTTCACTGAAGGCAGAAGTAGGCGGATATTGGTCTTTCTATCTCTATCAAGAAAAGGTTTTTCCTTTTCTCCAGACGAAAGAAGGAGGAGGGTTAGTGGTGACCTTCTGACACCCTGACTCAGGGACATGTGGGCTTGAGAGCAACGCATTTCCACACACAACATTCATCTGCCCCGGACTTGTGTGACTTTCTCAATCGATTTTCTGTCAGGTGGGTGCGGTATGAGAAAACCCACTTCCACACACACTTTTACTTTTTTGTTAAAAGGAACACACAGCCCACCCTCTTCATCCACACATCCTCTACTTCCTCCACCTCGGCGTGCACGTGCTTGTCCCCGTCCGGCAGGGAGAAAAAAAAGAAAAAAACTGGACTTCATCCAGTCAAAACAAACATAAAACAGCTCATCAATCACACTCACCTTTTATGGACAGGAAGTAGTGCTACCTGCTTTTGACGGGCAAGCCGACTCTTGTAGGTTAGTTCCTGAATTCACTGCTCTTCCTTTTGTTTGAGAGCCAATTTTTTTTTCTCTTTTCCCTCCATTTTTTTCTAAACTTCAAAGAAACATGTTAGCTAAAGCAAATGCCCATGCTTGTCTAACGCCTACACGCGCACACACACACACACACACACACACACACACACACACACAAATGCTGGTTTTAAAAATCTCAGTGAGGTTTGCATGAAGTCTCCTGGCAACAGCCAACAACCTATTTGAATACATCCAAAAAACAAAACTTTAAAAACAAGTGGCTAAATTTATTGAGTTTTAGACAATCATCTGTAGGAAAATACTTTGAATACTTAATTTAATGAAGAAAAAATTAAGATTATTAAACGACATGTGCTTTGCTATTTTGCTCACAATAAAAGCATATTGTGTTGTGTACTCTGAAGTTCCTCTTACAAAGTCAGTTAAACAGTAATGAAGAAAAGGGAACTTTGACTCCTAAAAGAAGTCCAACAGGAAGTACAACCGGCATATGAAACTTTAAAAAACAAAAACAATTAGCCTTGTGGATGTGAGGGTGTTATTCAAAGGGAAAAATAGAAAATTATGCACATTGATCAATTTTAATCTTCACTTGGAATCACCGTGTCATCACCACCAGTCTGCTTCGACCAGAAGACGTTCACTTAATGTAGAAAAGAAATGACTATATTTCTTCGGCTCATTATCACTCAGTTTGCAAAATAACGGAGTTGTCATTGCCCTACAGTGTTCCAAAGATGACAAACTCACTTCATAGCTGTGTGTGTTGAACTCATGAACATCCCAGCAGCAACAAACTAGGCAAATTGCTGACTGAGTAAAGAAATTCAAGATGATCATTTTGGAGGAAGTCTTTCCATCTTTCCTTTAAACTAGTAATTTGGTCTCTCTCTTGGACTCGTGCCAATGTACAACAATGCCAATAAAATCTATCGGGGCATTTGTCTGGTGTTAGAAGTTCTTCTTTTGGCATTTCCTTCACTGTATCCATGAATCTCCTCTTTGGTTTTTCTCTAGTCCTCTTTCCTGGTGGTTCCAAACCCAGCATCCTTCTTCCAATGTACTCTCTCTCTCTCCTCTGCACATGTCCAAACCATCTCAGTCTGGCCTCTCTGACTTTATCTGTTTTAGTTTAAATGAATATGCAGATTACTTTTTAAACAACTCTCTGATACTACCATCCCGCTAAAGTCAGCATGTTAACAGTACAAACTAAAATAAAATTTAATTTCAGAGGTGAACTTTTCACTCTTTAAAACAGGGTGTGAAGAAAAAAAGTCACACTTCAAGTCATTTTTAGAATTTTCTTAGTCTAATCATAAATCAACACTAATGTCTCACCACATGCTGTCTGACGCGTTCCACCAGGACAACACTATGCATTTCACACCTAAACCTTCAGTAGTACTCTATCTGCATCCATCAGTCCCTCAGTACCTAGTTTATGCTAAAAACCATCTTACTGAATTTAGAAAAAAATAGCTCAGGTTGTTCAATTTCTTTTTAAAAGCCCATCTGAAAAAATTACCGTAAAACTAAATCAGCCACCCAATCTATCTTTTCTTCTTCTGTATCAGATTACAATTCTGATGCACTCGACTCAAACAGAACCAGGAGACTGAGGTCATGCAACCATATTCATGGCGCTCTTTAGCTGCTAAGCTCGGGGTCTGTCCAATCAGAAAGCCCTGAAAATGATGACAGATAAACCCTATGTGAAGGCGCACGGTGAACGGCTCAAAATCTGGCAAATGTTTGGAAGCAGTACAGCTATTGGAAAATTGAATGAAAATATCAAATCAAAATATAATTAACATCAGTTTGTGATGCAGATATTTTTAGGTTAGCAGTGAAGCCTATGAAGGGGTTGAGTGTCCAAAAACGTTAAAATGATCAATTTCAGTCCTTTTAAATGTCTGTTTGCTGTTAAAAGCCTGTGTGTGGGCTTTTTTAAAACCAGAGTCAGAATCTTCCTTTCATAAATAGCGGCGCATCATTTCCTGCACTGCGGAGAAAGAATCGAAATGTTTATAAAACACATGGAAAGAATTTCATTAACAAGAGAAAAGAGTTTCCAGCAAGTGTTACTCTACCTAAAAAAACTGAAATCAACACATTGTCAGTGTGTGTGTCCTGTTACTGTGTGTGTGGTTGGTTGATGTTTTGAATTCAGCGACCCCACCGCCCCCACATTAGAAACGCCATGTGGAGTGTCGCGAACAGGAAGAGAAGGGGGCTGCGCTCGGCTCGCATGATGGCAAGTGAGAACAGTTTCCCTTTCAGAGGAGAAAGAAGACTTAAAATACACACACACACACACACACACACACACACACTAACAACAACATTTATTCAGGAAGCGCTGTCTGCCCACTCAGGAAATTCCTGAGGACAAGAGCTGCTTCCAGGGGCAGGAAATTTCCCCTTAGAAAGACTCTAAACACACACTCAAGCACGTTTTTTACACCCCCACTCTCTCGTGCTGTTTAAGTGTAACAAACCATTAAAATGACAGACAGAGACTCGAAAGGAAGCTTAAGGAAGAAGGGGGAGTGGAGGCGTGTAGTCCGTTAACACACACACACACACTGCATACATCTACTTTACCTCTGGCAAGATCTCATAAAGAAAGACACAAGATTCACTCACACTCATCCACCCACTCATAGTACAAACCCCAGCTGTGAGCTTGCTCATACACACCAACACACACCAGTGAAACTAGTCATTCTTGTTTCCATGGACATTGATTTTTTTTTTGTTTAATCCTAGCTTTTCTTCCATGCATAATTATTCATTTTCCACACTAACTAATTTTTTACAAGCTGAGTCTAAGTCAGTTGCTGCTACCCGTTCTATGAATAAGTTTCAAAATCCAGTTGATCAGCATCTCCATGTTGTCATAGTAATCAACCATATGATCTTGTCCACCATAATTAAAGTTTCCAAAAAAGTTTTTTAAATATGTACGGATAAAAACCATAAGGATTCAACAAAACATTATATTTTAAGCCAAAAGCAAAACTCACACTTTCAACTGTGATTGCAAACATTTTTTAATATTTAATTACATTGCTAATCCTTCAGGAAAGATTTGCTTTTCAAAATGTTTTTTGTTTTTTTTTTTACAAACCCTACAAATTTTTTTCCCACATTATTGGCAAATTTTTTTAGAAATTGTGTTGAAATTATTTTTAAAAAAATTCTTTGTGGTTTTTTTTTTTTTTTTTTTACGCTCATATTGTGTCTAAGTTGTTTCCTCACCTGTTGTGTTTTCTTTTTTTTTTTTTATTAACGTACTGTATTCATCCCTCAAATGGGAACATTTCTGTGCTGCATTGCACTGCAGCAGGTAGCCCCGACAGCACCAATGGTGGGAAAAATGGGTGGTTAGGATACTTAGGCATAGCCCAGTGGAAATCAAACCTGCTTCTCACAGTCCAAGAGCGGTCGTTCTACCACTGAGCCAATGCCTCCTCCTCCCCAAGTATCAATTTTGTATATTTAAATTGCTCGGAGGAATGAGAGTGTGTGTGGATAGTTGTCTGTTTGTGAGCCCCCTGCAACAGACTGGCAATCTGTTCAGGGCGTATTCCGCCTCTCGCCTGAAATCAGCCAGGGTAGGCTCTGGCACCCCCGCATCACCGTCTTAGAAAAGCGGGTCGGAAGATGAATAAATAAATGTAACCTTTGTGTTTTGTGTATTCTAATTTAATTTTTTTTTTCAACAGATATCAACTCTTAAAAATGAAAACTTGCATATTTTAATCCTCAAGATTTATATATTAACTTATTACATCAAATGTGAGAATTTTGACATAAAATTATATTCTAAAGAGTAAAAAGTGGTCTGAATCAGCAAAAGGAAATGTAATTTTTTTTAGGTATCAGAGGTCGTGTTTTATTCCCGTGTATTGTAGCTGAAAGGGTTAAAAGTCAGCCTGGTAGCATTCTTTAGTGTTCTCCCCGATCTAATCCACTTCCTCTCCAGGAAATGGAGAAGGCGGATTTCTGCCCACACTGCAATTTCCTCCCTCATTTTTTCTGTCCTTTTTTCCCCCCACTCTTCTGCAACTCCACCATCATCTCTTTCTTTTCTTTTCCCCTCCACCTTGCTTAGGATAAGTCTTCCTCTGAGTTTGGGGTGGGGAGAGACACCAAACAGCTTGTTTTCCAGCATGTCTTTCTGAGGGAGAGAATATGCGAGTAGTAAGAGTCGTGACAAAGACGAGTCACCTTCCGTCTGAATAGACGACAGAGGATCTTCACCAGAAACCAAACACCAGAGAGGAAGATGAACCTCTTCCTGACTCAGTGTGTTTGTGTGTGAAACTGTGCTTAACATCTCATCTAAAAACACAGAAGTACTTCCACGTGTTTGCGGATGTGAACTGGCCCTTCGGTTTACTCGGCAGGAAACTCAATGCGGACCTGTTGGGCCTTCTTCCTTTTTTCTGCAACAATGCAAAAGAGGAAGCGTGCCGGGGGAATTTCCTGTTCGTCTCATCCCGCTTCAAACCGGCGTCCCACAATAAACCCTGAACTTCACACTTCATCAGAAAAAAAAGGAAACCGTCTTGTTAAAGATTAATGGCTGGACAAAGCAGCTCCGGTTTGTTCTTTGAACTATGAGTGTATCTTTTGGCGCAAGTCCAACTCCGCCTTCATTACGATTGGGTAAATGATGAAAAAAAACAGGTGTAACCAAGCATCTGCTGGGTCACAGTTTTTAAAACATTTTAGCAAGACTAAGGACGGGATTCACTGTCCTCCTTAGGGCAACAGTTCTTTTTGATTGGCTGGAATTGATTACCATATAAAACATCAAATATTTTAGTCAATATGTTCTTTAAACCTATTTGCTTGTTGACAGAAGCTCGAAGAATCCTTTCTAAAGTGTAGCAAAGTTATGACTCCACTTCCACCAGATTAAGAAGAATCTCTCAAAATGCAGAGGTGCATCAAAAACAACCCTGTAAACTTCAAGAGAAAATAAAAAGACACAAGATTCTCTGGCTATCAAAACATTTATTAGAATTTGTTTCATCTGTAATAAATTAGACTTTCTTCAAGAAGACAAGTGAATGTGAAGTCATTCAAGTCCGTTTCCACAAACTTCAACCAGCTCAAATGTTTTCATCTCACCTTCAAACAATCAGTTTGATTGTACTTTAGCTGCATCGAAGTACTAATTCAATCAGTTAGAGCAAATGAAGATAGTGGGATTAGTAGAAGCAGGAATGAAGCATCAGGTGAGCATTATGTGAAGAGAGCTATGGGAGCGTTACGTGTTTATACACCTACACAAGCTGTCAGCTTCTGTCTTTGTCTTACCACGATCCTGTCTTTCTAAAAACAACTTCTGATTCTCCAGCTTCCCGATCATCTTCTCTGATGTGAGAGAGTTTTAAACTTTAAGAAATACATCCCATTTTTTTCAATTACTCTGTTCTTGTCGCTAAATCTTGGAATGCTGCAACTGAAAAATCTAAGAACCTCTATCCCGCCCACGTAGCATGACTGAGAGGTCATTTTTAATACATGAAGAGAAATCCAACTCTAACAACACTATTCAAACATTTCTGACATTCAGATGTTCCTTTCTAAGAATCAACCTGTCCTTTTTTAATGACCCAATGAATGAGGACCGCAGGAGTCAACAGTCGTCTGTGTGTGTGTGTGCAAATGTGTGTGACTCACGCAGGTGCGCAGGCAGCCTGGCAGGCTCGTCCTCCATTCGGCTGGCTGGCCTCGCGGCAGGAGCATGGATGGGGGAGGAAGTAGAGTTTGGCAGCGGGTTGGCGGAAGGACTGAAAGAGCTCCTCTCCTGCTATGAATAGACACAGAGACACAAAGCATGGCTCACAAACCTCCAAGATGCACCGGCACTGAACCCAAACAACCTCACCTCGCTGTGCACCCAAAGACACAGTCCCACCCAGCGTACAAAGAGGAAATGGCTGATAAATCGAAATGCGACCCCCGAAGACAATAAGTCATACTTGACAAACTTTCAGCATTAACATGACAGAGACATTAAACATTAGTGTTTATTTTATTTTTTTAAGTTGCCACTAGCATGTTCCAATCACAGTCCTCCATCCTTTAACGACTTGTTTAGAAGTTATGATTTATTTAACAAAAAAGATTTGCTAATTGTCTTTATAAAAGTTCATTAGTGACTCTTAATTCACAATGGGAGAGGATCCAGGCAACAAAAACAAAAGTATGTTTTGCAAAATGAAAAAGTTTTAACTAACCTAATGCCGAGCTGCTGAGAGCTTGCATTGAATATTTGACACCGTAACATTTTAGAGATGCTCAGGACATCTCTACATGTTAGGTTTTACTACATATGCCTTTCTCACCGGCTGTCATTCTCTGTTCCCTTTCTAGTGCACATAAAACAGGTCGATGAATTCCAGGAGGAAATGAAGATCAGGTTTTGTTAGTTTTTTCTCTCTCTCTTCCTTCAGGGTAAGGTTGCTTGTCAACACCCAACCACTTTAAGACCTGCATGCCAACAGTATGTACCAGGAATTTCCTGTGGAAGCCAAGAACTAATCTCTCAGCCTGTTATTTCCTCCTTTTCTGAAAGCGGGCAGACCCCTTTTTACACTAAACTAAAATAAACCAGCAACCAACACTGGCTCAGTTATTACACATGTGGAAACACCTGGAATGAAGCTTATGATTATTAATACTTGATGATTAATCAGTGATTTATTTTGATATCTTGGTAATCTAAAGGAGATCACATACTTTTAAAAAGGATGCACTGTCATTACTTTGGTTAGTGATGAGATATCCTTCACAAAATAATAACTAGTAGTCGTAGAGAAATTGTCGTAGAGATTGTGGAAGAGTCGTAGTAGGAGAAATTGTTTAGAAGTTTGTTATAAATAATCTGCTGAACTCAATGATCTTCAAACACTAATTCTGAATGACTTTAAACAATAGTTTAAAGTCCCAATCTATACCATTTTTGATGATTGATCAGTTTGTAGATAACAGATCAGTTTGTTTTTAAGTGCTATGTGCAAGTTTGATGGTCATCACACAACTATGGACTTGATTTATAACCAATTAAAGTTCATTAAAATGCAAAGTATTACTCATGCATTGCAATTATTCTTAGTTTTTAAATGTTTTATTCATTTGATGCCATCCCATTCGTATGGATCGAGGACCATGTGCACTTTTCCAAAGTAGAAAATCTAACTCATTTAATAGTTAAACTAGAACCTAATGTTCATTTAGTCTAATTAATCATATGTGATTGCTAAAAAGGAATGAAAATCAAATGGATCTTGTTTCCCACCACTTTTAGCTTCATTGTTGTTGTGATTTTCTTTCCTCGATCCAGCAACAGATGACGAGAGAAGTGAGCGTGGGGGTGAATTTTCCACGGTGTAGCCACGTTAGCTTTAATGCTAATAACGATCAGATACTAAATAAATAAATAACAAGATATAGTACCTTGTTCAATGCGGGTGAGGATTCAGACATGATCTCTTTCTTTCCTTCCACTTTTCCCTCGTGTGTGTCTTTTCTCTGCTTGTTGTTTGCTTTGGAGAAGTTGTTCTCATGTAGCCTGTAGCTGCTAGCTTTGCTTTAGTTTCTTGATTGATCTCCTCTTCTACCTGTTCCCAAGATCCATGGTGTGGTTGTCGGTGCGAAAACTTCTTTTGTCTGCGTGTGTTTTGCTTCACATGTCGGCAGTGCGGTGGTTAATAATCCCTTCCTGGAAGAGAGGCGCACCTCTCTCTCTCTTTCTCTCTCGCTTTCTCTCTTTCTCATTGATCTGGACGTGTGTAAATGACGTCAATTCCCAGCATTGAGCCCTGCCCCCTTTTAAAGGGAAATCCAAAGCAGGAAATAGCAGCAGATTTTTTTTAGGAATCACTAGGTGGCAGTAATGCGCCGATTTTGAAGCTTCGTGCAAATAAAAAGAAAAAAAAGAGAAGAGATTAAAATAAATGTTTAACTTTAATGATTTATTCTAATCAAAGCAAATATTTTATTATTTCCTAATTAAATTTTTTATTTTGATTTTTGAAAGGTAGTTCTTAAACAACTTTGATCTTGTGTTATATTGACGGATCATAAGGTATTAATTATAATTTACTCTTTTTTTTGTTCATACCTCTATATATGTGTGTTAGGCTGCAACCTTGAGGACAAAATGTACTTTCTACTCATTTCTAGTTTATTAAAATATTTTCTTTAAAAAATAATGAATCAACAATGGGATTGCACACTGATCCATGTCGAGTAAATAGTTGGTATCGATAGATATCTATAGTGTGCAGCAAAAGAAGAGAAAAAGCTTAAATATAGTCCAAAAAACTGCAGTACATTATTGCAGATCATTGACAGTAATTCACATCAAACTTGGTACTTGTAAAGGGTTGCAGTAGGTTTGCCTGCATACGTGTTTTTTTTTTTATTTTACAAATAAAAGATACGAGTTCTCAAGCTCCACTATTTTTGCTGATAACAGATGATGAAGTCTGAAAAAAAAGAAACATTTTTACCTCCAATATGTTTAAGATCTTCCAGGGCTAGATGGTCTAGGCGTATGAAGCAATGATTGGAAATCTAAAGCACACAGATTAAGTAAAATAATAAGAATCTAAACATTTTAAACAAGTTTTATTTTTTAAGAAAAAAAGAAATGGGCAAGGCAACTTTATTTGTAGCACAATTCCTACACAAGGCAATTCAAAGTTCTTTACAAGACAGAAAAAATGCATTCAAATCATAAAACATAGAATATGTATGTATGTATATATATTTTTTTAAAAAAAATAAAGAGTTCTAGATGGTTCATAAGGCAGAAACAGAGCAGCTCTGAAGTCTGTTCTCTGAGCCACAAGAACCCAGTGCCGTCCTGAGCACAGGACTAATGTCATCATGTTTGCTGGAATTTCTGCAAAAAAAAAAAATTTTTTAAAATTTTCAACAGAACCTTATTGCTCTGAAGCATTTTTCCCTAGTAATTTAAATATCAATTGTGGCTGTATCTGAGGTGAAAATATGACATTGATGTGCAGCATACATTTGAGGTGCATGTTGATCCCTTGGATGCTCTTACTGTAAGTTCTAACTTGTTTTAAAGGAGTGTAATCACACTTTACAGTAATGTATAATTTGAGAATGAATGTGACATTTTCACCCCAAAACAAAATAAATGATGTTCCAATGTCTTCCGTTTATCCCGGGCCGGGTCGCGGGGGCAACAACCTCAGAGGGGTAAGCCAGGGCAGTCTCACCCCGGCTGCATCCTCCAATGTTCCCAGACCATCTGTAAGAGATAGTCTGTCCAATAGGTCCGGAGTCTGCCCCTGGGTCTCCTCGTGCCCGAAACACATCACTAGCCAGGTGTTCGGGAATATCCTAACCAGATGCCCAAACCACCCCATTTGGCTTCTTTCGAACCGGAATAGCAATGGCTCTACTCCAAGCTCCTTGCCCTGTCTCTGAGTGAGATAGATTATTTTATGTTAACACACTCAATTTAATTTATTAACACATTCTTTTTTTACTTGCATGTCCAGCAAAAACTTTGTACTTCACCATCAAAGAATAACTGCATGGGGCATATTGGTATTTTTTATCATCCGCACATATAATTATATGTATGATAAAATAAGATGTATGATATTGAAAATGAAAAGGTTATCTAAGAATGTGATCCTGATTTTATTTTGTTTAGGTTAAAGAGGTGACCTCACAGCATTCGCATCTTTAAAGCCACGCACGATGATGCACCCTGTCGCCATCAGGCGGAGAAAGCTGGAACTGCAAATGCAAATAAGTTAAGTTTCGGTTTCGAATCAGTGGAATTGATATCGAACGTTTCCGCCTCTTTTTAGCTGCTGCGCGTTAGCTGATCTTCATCTGGAGCCACCTTTTCCAGATCATCATCCATACCCAAACACACAGAGAAAACCTGAAAGCGATGGAGTCAGTCATTTTCGAATTTATTTGCTCGAATCAAGGAGCAGTAAATGCTGATGAGTTAAAGTACAATCTATTCCCTGGTGATTCCACAAATCAAGCCATTTGCAATCAAAGAAAGTTCGTATCGTCTTCTTGGAATGGGCAAGAAAAAGTTGTTGCTAAAACCAACCTAAAGTTGTGTAGGATCAAAGGCTGCCTTGGAACATGTGGATCTTTACATTTCTGTAAAAATGTCCTCTTCACTGGATCTTGTCCGAGGTAAACATGTTTTTATTGAGGCCTAATTTCCTAACAGCTGTAACCTTACAAAAAAAGCTAACTGCTTAAAATGTCTTTTAAACGTTGTTTTATTTCTTTGTGTAACAAGATAAAAGTCGATCGAACATTAGTTGGTTAAAGTGTTTGAAGACAAAACTATTTAGCGTAATAAAACTAGATAAAGTTATGGATTTAGCTTTTGGAAGTTGTTTGGTTACTGTTAGCATAACTTGGCCTAGCTTCTATGTGGGATCACTCATTTCTTAGTGGACTTTAAAATTAGAATGATCAGAGCTAGTTAGAGCACAAAGACATTAGTTTAGATTTACTTTTTATTGTTTGTGGAAACACTAAAAGACAGATTGGATAAAAATGTAAAATCAGACACATAAAAAATGATTCTTTCAATGAAGAACAGAACAACTTTACTACACGTTTCCTTCATCTAACCCTGTCTTCTGCATCCCTTTTCACACAAGCTACCCCATGTCCTCCTTTACCAAATCCACAAACCTCCTCATAATAATAATAATTTATTAATCCTTTATTTATTCTAGTTGCTGTTGAATTAAATAAATTTAAATTATAGTCTGTCAGTCATATTAAACAAGAAAATACCATTTTTAAGCGTTTGAGTTTCATTGAAGCGCTGAGGCCATAGATAGCCTAGCTTCATTACTGTTCATCTTTTTAATTTAATATTAATCCAATAGGTCTCAAAATTGCATTTTTTATATATGTTTTATGTTACAGGGAGATATAAAAAAGGAATAATCTGAATTATTGATCTATTATTTAATTTAAATTGATTTGGAACAAGATAGATTGATATTCAAATAATTAGAATGTTCACATTGTTTTTCAAAGATTCAGATTGTTAGTTCAATATTTCGAACATTCGAATAATCATTTAAATCTTCAAATTGATTTTCAAAGATTCAAATTGTTCGTTAGTAAAATATTTCAAAACTCCGAACTATTCAGGAGTCAATTCAAATGCAATTATTGTATGGATGAAGTCGGCTCAGTGAGTAGGGCAACCGTCCTATAACCAGAGTATTGCTGTTTTGGGTTCGATCCCTTGCCTGAAGTTTATGCCAAGGTGTCCTTGAGCAAGACACTGAACCTCCAATTGCTCCTGATGGTGGCTTGCACCTTGAGTGGCAGGTTCCACCTTCAGGTATGACTGTGTGTGTGTGTGAATGGGTAAATGTGAGCTTCACTGTAGAGCACTTTGAGTGCCAATGCAAATGGAAAGGTGCTTTATAAGTAGAGTCCATTTACCATTTCCATTTCATTGCACGTTTAGGTGTTGTACTCCTCAGTGAAACATCTAACTGGTAACCATTCAAATGGTTGTGCAATGGGCATTATCCCAGATAATCACAGAGGTTGTGTCAGGAAGGGCATCCGACGTAAAACTATGCCAAACACAAATATGCAAGTCAGTTTGAGAAATACCGGACCGGTCGTGGCCCGGGTTAACAACGACCACCATCGGTACTGTTGACAAACAGGGTGGAAATTGGACTACTGGTGGTCAAAGAAGAAGAGGAGGAAGATGCGTACATCGGAAGAGAGAGAAGAGAAACATCAAGAGTTTTGGACTTAGAATAGGAACTATGAATGTTGGGACTATCACAGGTAAAGATTGAGAATTATTAGACATGATGCAGAGAAGGAATGTAGACATCCTACGTGTCCAGAAGACTACATGGAAACATAGCAAGGGTAGAAGCGGGGCTTAAGATCTTCTATCATGGTGTAGATAGGAAGAGGAATGGTGTAGGAGTTATTGTGAAGGAAGAGTTTGTTGGGAATGTTCTGGAGGTAAAAAAGAAGGTCAGACAGGGGGTTGAGCCTCAAACTAGAAATTGAAGGGATGATGTTAAACTTCGTTTGTGGGTATGCTCCACAAGTAGGATGTGACATCGAGGAGAAAGAGAAATTCTGGTCAGACCTCAATTAGGTGATTCAGAGCATCCCTAGAAGTGAGAGAGTTGTTATTGGAGCAGACTTAAATGGCCACGTTGGTGCAGGAAACATGAAAAAAATGGAAAAATGGGCAGGTTTGGTATCCTGAACAGGAATGCAGAAGGACAATTGGTGACCGACTTTGCAAAAAAAAAATGGAAATGGCTGTAGTGAATACTTTCTGCAAGAAAAGGCTGGAACACAGGGTGACTTACAAGAGTGGAGGAAGGAGTAGACAGGTAAATTACATTTTGTGTAAGCGGTATAATCTGAAGGAGATTAGTGATTGCAAAGTTGTAGCAGGAGACAGTGTAGGCAAACAGCCCAGGATGGTGGTGTGTAAGATGACCATAGCAGTGAGGAAGTTTAAGAAGATGAAGGGAATGCAGAAGACTAAATGGTAGAAGCTGAAAAAGGAAGAGTGCTGCTTGAATTTTATAAAGGATTTGAGACAGGCTCTTGGTGGGCAGGAGATCCTTACAGATGACTGGACAACTACAGCTAATGTGATCAGGAAGACAGCAAGAGAGTACTTGGTGTGTCATCTGGAAGGAAGATAGATAAGGAGACTTGGTAGGGGAATGAGGAGGGGCAGGATTGTAACAACAATAACAACAACAAAAAAAGTTGGCTAAGGAGAAGTGAGACACTGATAAGACTGAGGAGGGTAGGCATGCTGGAAAAAGAAGATACTTTCTTAATCTCCAAAGGGGAAATTACTGTGCTGCACTGCAATGCAGCAGACAAAGGTCAAAGAAACTGGGCATTAGGTGTCTTCTCCAGGGACACTTAGGAATGAGCTCAGTGGGAATCGAACAGGCAACTCTTCGGTCCAAAGATGGCCATTCTACCACTGAGCTATGCCTTTCCTTTGGTCTTCCTCTTGATCTCTTGCCTGACAGTTCCAAACTTGGCATCCTTCTGCCAATTTATTCCCTCTCTCACTTCTGAACTTCTCTGATCCATCTCAGTCAATCTGTCTTTATTTCTTAAACCTGTAATGTGTTGTTCGTATTAAAATAAGACTACTTTTGTAACTTCCATGGTAAACTTCTGTTGCTTTACCCTGAGGAATAGGGCAATAAAAAGGGTAAAACTAAACAAGAGAAACGGAGGAGGAGGTAGAGACAACAAGAACAAAAGGAATTATACAAGGGCAATTGTGAACAAACAACCAGGTCTAGAAATCTCACTGCCATCTGAACACCCATTAAAAAACACAGATCATAACATCATAAATGTTTCCTCATTTAGAAGCACTAAAATGTCGTTGGACCTGCATTACAGGTTTAACTCTAGTGTTGAATATTTTGTAGGAGGGCTGTGTTTGAAAGCATTTTCTTACACAAAGGCTTTTAGCAATCTGGAAAAAAAGAAATGCTAATAATAAAAGAACAGTTTTTCTTTTTTAGAATTGACCTAACACTTAATCACTGGACAATCTCAACTTGAAATTAGTTTGCTCATTTTGCCCCCAAAATACTGGTAACTTGTTTAGGTTTTACTCTGCCTCTTGCCTCTAATCAACTGGGATTGGCTCTGACACACAATCAGGATAAGTTGTACTGAAGATGAATGAATGATATTTTATTATTTTTGTGTTTCCTGATGTAATCCCTGCTGCATGTGATCTGTTTCTACCACACCCTAATTTTATGACAGAGGGACTCAAACCTCTTTGACACAATCAACATTTTTTATGACTGTTGTGAAATAATTAATGGCCTTTTTTTTTCCTAACAGAAAAGTCTGCAGCTTCTCGCACAACTTGCACACCAATCACAATCAAACCCTGTTGCAGGAGCATGAACTGGAGATGCTGGGCAGGTCGGAACTATGCACTCTCCTGCTTCAGAATGATATGACACTCCTTCCTCCTGTACGCCTCACAAACAACAGCATCTTCTTGGCTTTACCTTTTAAAATCTCTTACAATCCTTTTTTTCCACATTTTCTCTTTTTTACTAGATTTGTCATGATTATAACAATGGCGATGGACACTTTGGTCAGTGTGAGAGTGGATTGGCTTGTGATAGGCTCCACATTTGTGAGAAGTACATGAACCAGGACTGCAGCTGCTTGAAGAACCACGATTTCTATGCTCCCCAACCATTCAAAAGCTTGCATGCTAAGGGTGTGCCTGACTGCGTCATTGGCTCCTTGAGATCGGTTTATGCCAACAGAGTTGCATTGAGGCGTGCTGCTGGTGGCCGGGGGAGAGGCCGTGGCCGTGATGGCCAGTTCAACCCGAAATTGGGTCAAACCCATGGGCAAAGAGGAAGAGGTGGGATGGGAAAGGGAGGCAACAGAGGCAAACAAGGGAATGGAGGAAAACAGTTTGGTCATGCTGCGCCATCATCACCCATCTCTCCTGACCTCTTTGCTAACTTCGATGAATTGGATCTGTACACCAGCGACGGATTGAGTCAAGTTGGCCGGCAATATTTCCACTCTTCGAGCAGTGACATATCTGTTTGTACCAGCGATGTTGCAAGCAATGATGGTAATGAGAGAAAACATCGGAGACAGAACCGCAGTCGAACGCCGGGAGCTGGTAGAGGGAATGGAGGAAGACGAGGTAACAGGGGCAATGGCCACCAGCTTGGAAATGCCATGTCTACGGAGGAGAACGCTGCTGCTGCTAGAGGTAGAAATAAAATATCAAAATCTTGAAAATGTGTCCTGTGCAAATAAAATGATTGGATTTGACTGTTTTGTTTCTTTCTAGACAAAACAGAGATTTGCATGTACTTCATTAAAGGATTCTGCAAACATGAAGGTGAGCAAAAAGGATTGGAACCATTTTGTTATGCTCAGATGTGCTTATGCTAATTTATTTCTATTGACGTGTCTGTAGAACGATGTTTCAAAGCTCATGATCTGATGCCGTATAGATGGGAGGTTAAGGAGGGCAATCGGTGGACCAGCTTGCCAAATAACGAGAGTATTGAGAAAGACTACTGTGATCCAATAAACACGTACAGGTACTTCAGTGACATTCTTGAGTTTGAGCGATAGTCGGTTGATCTGTAGCACTAACAGATTCTCGTACGATCTTGATCAGTACCACCACTCCTCCTGTGCACTTTGACACAATGACCTTTGGATCAAATAATGTACGAAGACTTTCAACTGTAAGCTCTGTTACTAAGCCAGATTTCATCTTAACCACTGAATGGCTTTGGTACTGGCAAGATGAGGATGGAAAGTGGAACCTTTACGCTTCTCTTGTGAGTACTTTCAGTTTTCATGATACCTTACATGTTTAATGGTCTGGTGAATTCAGATCCTTTCATCTGACCTAATTGGTCATTTAATTAGTTTGTACTCTTATACCTTGAAGACATCTGTGCAGGAATCCAGGCTTAGATCTTGTTAGTGGATCTTTTGCTTGTAAAATCAACATCCATACTTTGCTTTAAGAATATGTAACCATATCTTTTTGTGTGGACTCCCTGTGACTAGCCTTGGCCAAGGCTGGTTATCTCACATCTCCTCAAAAGCTCCACATGAAGCTACTGGTTTTATCCTACCCCCTACACGACCTCTCAACTCAACACTTTCCTCTGCATGTGCATGTTTTGCTAAACTGTTTGGTTTTTTTTTTTAACATGCCCAGCTGCATCGACCTGTGGCGGTGAAGCCGTGTGACACCAAACAGCCTACCCTTTCTTTTTTCTTTTTTTTTTTTTTTTACAAAGGTAGCACCGTTGCTTGGCTGCATGTCCATTTCTCTCAACTCTGTAACTTGTGTTTATTGTCTCTGTGTCTGATCTTGAGTTGAAAGTCTTGAAAATGTAGTTTTATTGCATTGAAAAATGACAAAACAACTCTCTCTCAACCTGCACTTCATACCTCACAGCGTCTGTGATTCACTATTGTTTCTTGCTTTTTTCTCCTTTCTAGAAGCCATCTTCTTGCAGGACAGAACAATCATAGTCATTTATCTGTTGCCTCAAACAGTTACATGTTCATCATATGTGGACTTAGTTCACACATTAAAATGCTCACAGAGATGTTGTGTTTCAGGGAAATCAGCACAAACCAGCAGACATTGACAGCACCAAGCTGGAAAAGAGATTTGTAGACAATGACAAAGACATTGTGGAGTTCTCGGCCGGCAAGAACTCGTATACGCTCAGTTTCCAGGGTAAGTTGCCTGCTTTAGAGACAATCCAAACAATAGTATTGTTAATTTATTTTGAATGCTTTTCTTATCAGACATGATCCAAACAAACAAGCTTTACGGTACCAAAAGGATTGTGTGTCGGCGTCCCCGATTTGTCTCTGCTGCAGATGTCAGCGAAAGAAGAAAAGTGAAGTGAGTCAATCAAAATATGACAAATTAGCTAAATTAAAACAAAATATAAACTGTCCAAGCGAACAAGATCTTAATAGATGGACAAATGGATTTCTTATTAGCCACATGCCAGTCGTTCTATCTAGCTACCCGGTCATCTATTATTTTGGTTAAAAAAGTTGCTAAGTCAACACTTCAAGATTTAGAGTAACTTAGTCTGAAGATGTGATTTTTATATCGATTTAAAAGAAACAAATGCAAACAAAATTTACTTTGTATGTTAAAGACAAAAAAAAAAAGAACATTAGTTTGAAATAACGTATTTATAGAAGATTCTGGAATTTTGCTTGACTTATGTTTGGTTGCTTTTTTAAGAAATAAAAACTTAACAAGTTATACAAACAAAACCATTCATTATCTCTCTGCAGAAAACGTCAAACAAACGCCGTCTCTGTGCCGGACTACTGGGACAAAACTCAAATTCCTCAAACGGGATTCAAGGTATTATAAATGCGCCGCATTGGAACTGTTTTCCCAGCATTCTCTTTTCACCACTAACCCTCTCATGTGACTTCAAACACTTTCAATGGTTTCGTTTTCAGGGTTAATGTTTCTTGTATTGACATACACTTCTATAGGTCCTCATCAGGGTTATTATTATTCATGTTTCCACCTTTTGTGTGAACTACCACAACCGTTCTGGTTGCAGATATATTTTTTCAGTGCAATTTTTTTAGCTTTAATTTCTAAAATGCGTTATTTTCGGTGTCCTAATTGATGCATTGTGTTGTGCATGCTTATTGGCTGTACATACAGTAAACCTGAGGGTCAAATTATCCCCACACAGCGACCCGCAGGAGGTAAAATAGCTTTCTGGTGCGCTTTGTTCACAAATATGAAGAAAACACAGAGTGTGTGTGTAACTGAACATTCCTCTATAATTCCTTTACATGTCTGACCTTTACACTCATTATTCTAGCATGTGTGTGATGTAGTTATCTGTAACATTCAATAAGTTAAGGGTGCTCATTTAAGCTAAATACTATAAGTTTAGCCAAGGCTGTTGCTCCCGCGACCTGGTCCCGCACAAGTGAAGACGACAGAACGGAGCTATAAGCTTGTACAAACATACATAAATACACTAGTTACATCTGTAGTTTTCATATCTACCTCTTGTCAGTTTATTTGTAAGACTTAAGAAGTTTTAAAACCCAGACGTTCTCTTAATTTATTTAAGGGTTTCAGTTTGCACATTAACATGTATTTTATTCATTCCTTCATATCTGTTATGACAAGGGATGCATCAATCCCAGTGTCAAGTATTTGGTCAATACCACAATAAATCAATGTTATTTATCTATTAATTTTACTATAGAAATGAATTAACAGTCTTTAGGATTGTATAGACTGGAATGCATCAAATCATACACTTCTTGCATGTTTTTTTTTTTTTTATGGCAGTTATTTAGAGCAGTGGAGGCTTGCATTCATGTTACACTCAACCCAAGCAGTACCAAAGGATTCTCTGCCTCAGTCGTATACAAGTTGACTCTTAAATGTAAATATACTATGGTCTGTTTGGCTGAATACTAGATTCTGATTGCCTGCACGGTGCCCGTAATTTTCAGATAATGTACATCTCCGAAAAATGCTTTGATCCGGTAATCTCAGGATTCTAAATTTTTGCACCTGCCCAAATGCTGGCTGGTAACCATAACAACAGAAGCTCAGATAAAATGTTATTCTAAATTGTCTTGGTCACTTATCCCAATATTGGTTTGTTTATTTAAATGTGCTACTCGTGATAGCAGCAGGCCGTGTAGTGCTCCACATTTGTGTTGGATTTGTTGAGTTTTTTTATCGGTGTTTCAAGATAAACCCTCTCGCTACTTCAGCAGCGAGGAATGTCGAGTCGAACTGGATGTATTGAGATGTGCCATGCTGGAGTAAAGCAAAAGACTAAGGAATGAAGACAGGATTTTTTCCAGGAGTGCTGCTTAGTCTTTTTATAGACTTGGCAGAGTGACCCCTCTTGCAGTCAGAGGTGATTCTTGTCTGAACATACCTGGCTTCACAGTAGTGTGTGCGGACAGAGACGTGGAAAAGTGCAGCAAAAACTAATGCTGGTGGACTGGCGTTGTTTGAGAACAACTAATAGTGTTGTTCCACCACAGTGATGGATGTGAACTGCTGTCAAGATGTTAAGCTTTTGTGTCAGTTTAAGATCTTATTATGCATCTCTTAAGCTTTCAGTGTTGCCACGGTAACCTATATTCTGCCCAGTGCAGAGCAAACGGTCATGTGTTCCACCAAGCAACTGTTCCAGTTCCACCACAGCCAACTCTGCACCAGCTACAGCTGTTCTGTAGCTGTTTGATAACTCTCTCTTGGACTGCTTGAAGTGCTACTTGTCACATAAATATTCCTCAGAGGGGATTAATAAAATATACTGAAACTTTTTTTGGTTTTGTTTAACATTCCTGGACGTTTCTTGTACTGAAAATGTTCTTGAAAACTACTTATAGATGTTATTTTTTGAGCCAAATTTTGCATCGTCCCCTGGAAAACAACAAGTGACAAGAAATGTCCTTTTCTTTTAAAACTACATTTTATTTCACTCGCATAACATTAAGCAAACATCACTGATCTTGGAAAGTCGTGAGGTAATGCCTTTCAAGTTGTCTCTTTTCTTAAAATAATAGAGTTGGCAGAAGTGAACATACAGCATGATGTCCATTTATTTTGAATAATGGACATCTTGTTGGGAATTTAACCCACATTTAATGGTTACATGCTTATTGTTAGAATGGAAGAAAAAATAAATTGAAAACTGCATCAGTCCGTTGTGGTGAAAAGAAAGTTGAGCCGAAAAGTTAAGTTCTCAATTTACCAGTTGATCTACATTCCTACCCTCACCTATGGTCACCAGCTGTGGGTGGTGAGCAAAAGAACATGATCACGGACACAAGTGGCCAAATGAGCTTCCTCCACAGGGTGGCCGGGCTCTCTCTGAGATAAAGTAAGGAGCTCTGCCATCTGGGAGGAGCTCTGAGTGGAGGCGTTGCTCCTATGGGTTGATAAAAACCAGATGGTGTGGCTCGGGCACCTGGAAGGATGCCTTCCGGGCGCTTCGCTGGTGAGGTGTTTCAGGCACATTCCACCAGAATAGACCTACCTAGAGGCAGATGCAGGACCTGCTGGAGAAACAATGTCCCACAGCTGGCCGGACAACACCTCGGGATGCTCTTGGGTGAGCTGGAGGATGCAGTCGGGATGAGAGAAGCCTGTGTTTCCCGTCTGAGGCTGGTGACCCGGGCCGGATGAAAAGAAGACAATGGAAAGGAATGCATTAACATTAACTATCTTAAATGAAGTCAGAATATTAAGGATAGTGTTCGAAAAGTTGGTATTACTGCAACCCTATTCGTGTCCCTTTCACTTTTCAGTGATTACAAATTTCCACATTTATGTCTTTAAACTAGAATTTTGTTCCAACCTAATAAAAAACGTACTGAGGACAAATGTGTGGGAATTCTTCTAGACACCTTAGTTTTTCTGGTACTAACACTTTTGTAATATATTCTATTTGTTTCTTTGATTTGCTTGAAAGGAAAGATTGTTCTTTTTTAAAAAGCAGCAAACACAGTCATTTATTTGTGAAAAAGAAATGCAGCCTTTGTAATAATGTCAGTAATTTTACCACTTATTTACTCCACCACAGTAACTGATGCTTCCATTTTGGTAAAAGCTTTCAAAAATTTTCTTTACATTTAAGTATTTGACTTTGATGATTAAAAGTAATTGAAACTGATTATGTTTGAATTCTTTTTTATGTTTTTCAGAAAATCTTAGTTAACCAGACTTCAGAGGAGTTCAAAAAAATTGAAAGTCTTTTCTATGAAACCATGAAAGGCTTTCAAATTGCAAGTCTTGCGAGGATTCAGAACAAAGATCTATGGGAGGTCTTCCAGTGGTATGTATGTGATTGATATTTGCAAGCAAACACATTTGTGATTTTTTTTTTTTTTTTCAGAAGTCAGCTTTTTCTTCATAGGTTTTTGGCTAAAAAATTGTGCTTTGAAATTATTTTTTTAAATGATATGGTTAACACTTGCTGATCTATCTAAAGATCATTTACATCCTTTACGTTTAAAATAAATTCTCAATTCATATTTTCATAAAGGCAAAAAAATGTGATGAAGAACAAGAATGGAGGCTCTGATGTGGTGGAAAAGCAACTTTTTCATGGGACAGACTCCAGACATGTGGACGCCATCTGCCTCAATAATTTTGATTGGAGGATCTGTGGGGTCAACGGGACAGCTTTTGGTAAAGGTGAGATGTTTTTTTGTTGCTGTTACGTAGTGTATTCATCCCTCAAATGGTGAAATTTCTATATTGTACTAAACCGCAGCAGGGCAGCTTAGGTGTCTTCACCAATGACACTTAGGCATGGGTGTCAATCTTCTTGGACCAGCTTCTCCCGCTCCAAGGGCAGATATTCTACCACTGAGCCAACGCCTCCTCCAGTGCTAGATTTGATATTTTAAGGATTAATGGGCCGTTTTATTCACATTTTACTAAATATTAGGGTTCTGGTTAAAGTTTGTAAGCTTATGGTGAGAGATGAGAAAAAGCACACTTTCTCAAAAGAACTTGTTGTTTTGTCTCTGTTTCATAGTCAAATTGTACATTATGGCTAAAGGAATGATGATTACAGGTCCACGTTGTCATCTACATAGTCTCAAGGCTACAAATTCTTCAATCAAAGATGGAAAATAACATTTAATAATTAGCAAAAAATTCTTGAAAAGAGTCACAATTCTAAAACATAAGCGTAAGTTCACACAGATAATTATGAAGTGCAATTAGCCCATCTAAATATGTCCTGAAACCAAGTAAAATTCCACACATTTAACATTCAGATAGAAAAATTGTGTAAATACTTTAGAGAATATTTACATTATCATTGTGTATTTCTGTTCAGCTTTATCTTGAGCAATGATACTACAAAAACCACACTAGCAATCTATGTTTCTTCTGTTTTTTTTTAAATAAATTTTTACCATCAAATATTTTCTGTTTATTTCTAACCACAGGTAGTTACTTTGCCCGGGATGCCCTCTACTCCCACAGCTACACAGGGAATTCCCCGCTCAAAATTATGTTCATCTCACGTGTGCTGGTTGGAAGCTACACCAAAGGAGAATCTGAATACCGCCGACCTCCTTCCAAGGATGGAGGACAGATAAACTTCTTTGACAGCTGCGTAAATGATGTGATGGACCCTTCGGTCTTCGTTATTTTTGAGAAGCACCAGATCTATCCGGAGTACCTTTTACATTACCAACCAGAATCGTTAAAAAACCCGATTCGTAGACCGGCTCCACCGACTTATCGTGCCAGTACATTCACCGTACAGCCAGGCCCGTCACCTCGCCACAGCTCAACTTTGTATCAAAGTAGCTCCACCTCATACCAAACCACCACACCATCGTACACACCAAAGACATCATCTAACTCATCCAGCACCTCTACTGCCTCGCTACAAGCCATCTCAGTAATGAGCTCTGCTCAGGCTTACTCTTCTCTCTCAAGAAAACCAGATCCTAAGAAACAGTCCGACTGCGTCTTATCTTAGACTGCTAACGGCTGATGGTCTTAAATTTCTTGAACAGCAATCACTACAGAATCATTTAAGAATGCTTTTGAGAGTTTGCACATTGCCATGTTTTTTTTTTTTTTTAATACATGCAAAATGTATTAAAAAAGAAAAGAATCCAATGTTTGTGAAGGCGTGCAAAAGATTGTGCTAATAATCTTCTGAACACTATCCATGCTCGGTAAAAGCTTGTAACTTTGACTGTTCGTATACCGGCTCAACAGCAACCAACCAGTAGCTCAAACTGGTTTGGTTGACATGGATCATATGGATACATGACATGGAACAAAAGTACTATTCTTGTACTAAAGTCGTTTTTAAAAGTAAAACAGCAGTAATGGTGTTATTCATCAGCTGCTGTTTTTAAAAAAGCCTGAGCTCATTGTGGAGTGCCATCAGGTTTGCGAATAACAATTACCTACAGGCACCTTTTCACTTTAAAATAAAAGTGAAAAGGTGGGTTTCCCGGGCTTATAGGTGGGCAGTTTGTCCAAAAATTACATAAATGTTGATTCTTACATTTTACGCTGATACGTTTAATTAAAAAGAATTTACTTTAATGTTTTTAAGAAGATGTAGATCTTTATACTCGTTTTGTTTAAAGATTGTATTCTGACTTGATTTTTTTTTTTTTTAATCTAATCTTTTGCCATTTGAAGCAATTTATTGTATGGCAATCATTTCAGAATAAAGTTTCATAACTAAAGTTTGATTTTGATTTTTTTTTTATGATCATAAAGCTTCTGTTTCTATTAGTATTCATTCAATGTTAAATATTGTTATTTTGAAACTATTTACTATTGCCCTTACTTTAGGTTAGCTACGACAAAGACTATTCCCTATACAAAAATTAATTTGGCTCTCATTCTGCTGCATCTGTTCATCTGTGTCCCTAGCTTCATTATGTCTGTTCAACCCAGTAAGATGGTGCTGTCCTATGGGAAAAGGTGCTGTGCTCCACGGGGTACCACAGCAAAGCTTGTGGCATTAAATATGCAATGATATTTACTGGCCTAAGTAGGCACTTCCTGTATGACACACATGGCAGCTACACTGAGTAGATCTTTCAAAGTTAGCCCTTCATACTTTAAACTACAAGTGAGTTTTATTTGTGTTACTTTACCTTATAAATAAAATATGATTCTTATTTGTTTGCTCCCTGATGTTGAAGAAGATGGGAGGTATTTGCTGAGTCATTGTGGCTGATTGGGCGAAACCAAATTGGCAAAGGATTTTCATAAAGACTTGGTTTGTCAGGCCTTTATGTGGAAGCTACCATCTGTAGTCAGCAGCTTCACTGTATGAACTTCAAAAAAATAATAAGCATCTTTTGATCTGCTTCTAGTTTAAGGTCAAATTCAATTTTATTTGTATTGCCCAAAATCACAGAATTTCTGTCTCAATGGGCTTCACATTGCACATTCAGAAAGAAGAAAAAAGAGGAATGTATAAACACAAATACACAGCAAGAAAACTAAGAAATGTTAGCTAGACAATGTTAGCACATTCCTGCCTTTGGAGTCGCCTTCACAGTGAGGAAAATCTCCTAAAAAACCCATCAGTGAGGAAAAAATAAGAAACCTCGTGGAGATCCACACAAAAGGGAGATCCCTCCCCCGGGATGAGCAATCAATGTGTCTATTGTTTAAATATGAGCTTATTCTACTCTACAGCTAAATTTCTAAAGAAGTCACTAGATGTTTTTCATCCTGATGGGAACACGGGGGACTCCTCAGCCTGGCGATGCCCAGAACGGAGATGAATAGATTGGCTAGGTGAAGATGATAGATGAAGTGCTGAGGCCTCCTTGATCTGGCTATGCCCAGGACAGGAACGCAGAGGATCCATCAGGATCAAAGGCTAAGAAACACAGGAAGATTAGGCTGAAAACCATAAAATTACAAATCAAGCATAGTTTCTAAAGAAAACTTCAAACTAAAGCCGTAAATATATTGATTATATGTGTGATTTCTTTCAGAGTATTGTTGTTTAGACTATCCTACAGGAAAACATTATTTGACAAACAACATCATAGAAGCCGCAAACCCAGCATATTGGGGAAATATTAGGTGAGATTGATAATTTTCAATTTTTTTATGCTTTGAATGTTTCTTAAGTATTGGATATTCTCTAATCTTGTTGGAAAAAATGAGAAGTGAAAACCAAGATGGCACCAAACTAAAGCAGAACACACACTAAACTGAGACACAACTAAAAAATCCACTCTGAGAGAGCACCAAAGATCCCCAATTAATAAAAAAAAAGTCTTATGTACAGAACAATGCCACCAATATGAGTATCTTAAAATCCTAAGAAAACTAGCGTAGCTACTGGGTACTGCAACCACAAAAAGATTCTGGCATGATTAATCCAAGGTAAATTTTTAAGTCTTGTAGAAAAACTATGCCGAAATAAACTTTGTCTATATGCTTGCACAATTTCCATTTTTACCAAGCTAGCAGTATTTTAAGCTGTAGGACTAAAAGCATCATCAACATTTTATTTTAATTTTTCTTCCTGCTTAACCCATAATTAAATCCTAAATATGCACAAATTATCATTATAAAGGAGGGCCACTCTGCCCTAATTTTGCACAGCACACTAGCTCCCAATTGCCACTCTCTGATAGGTCCACTTGTGTCTCGTCCTCCTCTGTTCATTTAACCCCTGATGTCCATCACTCCAGATCATCTGCTGTCCTGCACTCCTGCTGCAGCCATGATGGTGTCCCTCTAGACTGGTTTCTCACCCCGCTGTTCTGTACTGCTATAGTCATGATGATGTCCCTTCCATGTCGTCTGGTCGTGCCAAGCCTGCTTTTGCCTATCCCCTGATTGACTGCAACAAACTGGCTACACATCTGGGCCCTAGAGCACCACCTTTACCACCTCATGACTAAAAAAAAATTAAATATTAAATCATTTGATTCGCAGTTTTTAATTATGTAAAGGTTGAATATATTATGAAGGCAATCATTAACTTACCAAAGAAGATTTCTTCTTCCTATTACCTTCTTTTTATTTCCCCTCCCATAACATCTGTCTTGTTTATTGTTCTATGTTAGTGGATGTGTCTTGGCTGCAGGGATGAAAACAGGATGGGACAATGGTGAGTCTAGTGCTAATTTAATTGCAAGGAAGCTTTATGATGGAGCCTCTGGCTCTGAGATGGGACAACAAAAGCATTAGGGATCTTAATCCTGTCTATTTTCTTGTCCACAGACTAATAGAACAGCTTTGTTACTGAAGCATAACATGGAAAAAAAATCAATTCAATTTTATATAACAAACAACAACAAAAAAAGAAAATTGGATGTAAAAGTTGATTTTGCATCTTTGTAAGTAATCCTTTTCATGTTTCTACTATTATTTACAAATCTCTTCCCTGATTCTGCACACCTGGTTCCAAATGCCTCTCCCTAATGTTTCCACCTGTGTCTCATCTTCTCCCGGTTATTAAACCTCTGGTTCCCATCACTCCAGTGTCAGATTATATGCTGCCCAGCACTCCTGCTGCAGCCACGATGGTGGCCATCCATGTCGTCCGGCCCCCTCCACATCGTCTTCCAGGCTGTACATGCCTATACCTCTTCTCTAACTCCTGATTATAAACTGGTTAAAACTGGCTGTGCATCTGAGTTCTATAATTCCATCCTCCCTGCCTCATGACATCAACCTTGACTGTTGTTGATGCAATGAGACATAAGAAGTTTAATTACCTGGCGTTTTTGCAACATCTGGATTGATTTCATCCAGAGGGCTGGAGCAGCTTTACTAATTAATGAGTAATTACTTCCAACACAGTCCTGGGATTTGTACATTTATTTACTTGGATTCTTTTACTGTTTTTCTTCCAGCTGGAAAGATGTAATTAGACACTTCATGGTGTCAATGTCACAAAAAATCTGTTAAATAGACAGCAAAATGTGGTGGGTATTCTAAAAATTGACAGAAAAATGCTGACTGATGCTGTGTTTGTGGGTTGATTCACTCTGATGCTGTTACAATGTGTTACATCAGTAGCAGCAATGGGTCAACTTCTCTTGAATACCATCATCAAATATTTAGGTCTGCTGCTGATACCAGCATGTCATATTTCACAATCATGTCTATGTTGTCATGAGGTGGTGAAGATGGAGATGTAGGACCCAGATGCATGGCCAGTTTTAATAATAATAATAATAATAATGCATTTTATCTATAATGTGCCTGACATTTAAAGAAAATTCTGCAAAAAACAAACAAAAAAACATACAATAAAAAATTAAAAGCCTCATTAAAAAGAAATGTCTTTAGGTCTTTTTAAAAGTTTTCACAGTTTGTGGGTCTCTGCGGTAGTAGTGTAGGCAAAGTAGTGTGTCAGCGGCCTGGAAGGCTCTGTCCCCCATTGTGGTGGACTGCAATTAACCAGTTTATTGCAGTAAATCAGTGGTAAGAGAAAATGACTAGGCACGTGCAGCCTGGAAGACGACCTGAACAGGCTTGATCAACCTGGGCAGACTTTTGGCAGGACCAGACAACAATGGACACCATCATGGCTGCAGCTGAGCAGTACAGCAGATGATCTGACACTGGAGTGATGTGCACCAGGGATTAAATAACCAGGAGAAGACGAGACACTGGTGGAGACTTCAGGGAGAGGCAATTCAAACCAAGTGTGCATAATGAGGGCAGAGGGCCAGATTTGAAGGAGGAAATGTTCCAAAAGAGAGGAGGATCATGATGGGTGTTTGAGCCAGAAAAAGAAAGAGTAGGAAAAACAGAAAAAATATGGCACCCATCTGGGCTTGTCTAAGTATCATTAATTTAATAGTTTTTAAAAAACAATTTACTAACAAAATTAAAGACTAAAGAGGATCTAAGGTTGTAAATTATTCAAATTTAAAGCAGGAAAATCTATGTTCATTTATGTATGTGATTTGGCAAGTTTAAACATACTTAATATGATTAGATCATTTTTTATTTTCAAACTAGCAAAAATAAAAGAAACATAATACAACGACTGCAATGTTTGAAAAAGGGATGGATGAAGCAAACGCTTTGTTCAATACATTCCAAAAAAGAAACGCTTAAAAGCTTTTTTTTTAAAAAAAAAAAAAAAAAGCCTACACTTCTTGGACTCCATTTCCCAGCATGCACCTCGGATTGAGAGAGTGAGAGAGAAAGGAGGCTGAGGAGGACTGAAGCAGTGAAGAAGAAGAAGCTCAGCAGCATCCGAGGAAGAAGAAGAAGGATCATCATTATCATCTTCTGCTCAGGTAAATTATAAATTTTTTAATTAATTTGATTTAAATCCCTTATTTTGCTTTTAAAATTCCGTGTTTGATATTTAGGGCTGCGTTTTTTAGAAGAAAAAAATACTCACGATGGACAATAAATCAAATCATTGTCAAATTAGAAGCTAATTATTTTATTGATGAGGTTTGAAGTCTTGTGATTTGTAGATTTGGTGGCGGTTTGGGTTAAATTGGTTATTTTTTGTGTTGATGAGGGATTCCCTGCAGTCCAGTATTTCCTCTAAGCTTCCACTTGGGGGAAACTGGGGAGCACCATCAGTGTGCGTGTGTGTGTCTGTGTACGTCTCACTGCTTGCATCCGGTTTTCTATCAACTCATTGCCTATTTATTATCAAAATAATATATTCATAAACTTCACTCACAAAAAAATAGTTTTTTTTTAAAAAAAATCATATTTTACTTTGCTTTTCAACTTTAGTTTTTGTATTTTTTATAATTAGTTGAAAAAAATGGTGATTATTTTACTGACATGAATATTATTGATATATTGTGATATATACTATTGTGATATGTATTATATGTTGTGCCAGGAAGGGCATCCGATGTAAAACTATGCCAAATACAAATATGCAAGTCAGTTTGAGAGAAAAGTGAGGTTACAGGAAGAAGAGATGAAGAAGGTGGAAAATTTTAAGTACTTGGGATCAACAGTCCAGAGCAATGGAGAGTGTGGCAAAGAGGTGAAGAAGTGTGTACAGGCAGGCTGGAATGGGTAGAGAAAAGTATCAGGTATGATGTGTGACAGAAGAGTTTCAGCAAAAATGAAAGGGAAAGTGTACAAAACCATGGTGAGACCGGCCATGCTGTTTGCTCTAGAGACAGTGGCACTGAGGAATAGACAGGAAACAGACATGGAGGTAGCAGAGATGAAGATGCTGAGGATCTCTCTGGGTGTGACCAGGATGGACAGGATAAGAGGAACAGCACATGTTAGAGGTTTTGGAGATAAAGTCAGAGAGGTCAGACTGAGATGGTTTGGATATGTGCAGAGGAGAGAGAGAGTACATCAGCAGAAGAATGGTGGGTTTGGAACCATCAGGAAAGAAGGCTAGAGGAGGACCAAAGCGGAAGTTCATGGATACAGTGAAGGAAGACATGAAGCTAGTTGGTGTGACCGAAGAGGATACAGCAGATAGGGTTAAATGGAAGAAACTGACTTCCTGTGGCGACCCCTGAAGGGAAATGCCAAAAAAAGAAGAAGAATAATATTGATTTAATATAATATTATTAATATCATTATATTCTCCAAAAATGTTCATATTAATGGTATTTGGGTTTTAAAAATATTGTGTGATCCACTTCAGAGTTACTTTTAGTCATCTAAGTAAATACTAAAATAAAAAATAGAATAAGCTAATTTTCTCAATTTAAGAAAATTGCTGACCATGTTAAAGACTTCGTGTGAAATGATGTTGAGAATTTACCTTGTGGTAGCACGGTGGTGCAGTGGTTAGCACATTGACCTCACAGTAAGAAGGTCAGAGTTCGAGTCCCTGAGTTTAGGTAAGGCTTGAATCACTAGCCTTTCTGTGTGGAGTCTCCCTGTGTATGCGTGGATTTTCTCCAAGGACTCCAGTTTCCTCCCACTCTCCAAAAATATACATGTTAGTTTGATTGGCTGCCATGAAATTGCCCATTGTAAAGACTGAGTGTGAAGGATTTCTCTATGTGTGACCTGTTTGGGGTGTACCCTGCCTCTCGCCTGAAATCAGGCGGGATAGACCCCGGCACCCCTGAAACCCTCTTTGGGATAGAAGACGAAACGAAAGAATACACACTGTACAGTGGTTTGTATCTTTATGAAATACATATTTGGTGGTGGTTACTTTTGATAGTTAATAATTTCATACTAACTCATCCCTCATGGAGAAATTACTTTTGCTGCATGCAATCATTCAAACTTTATTTATAAAGCCGTTTTTATACATAAAATGTAACACTTTACAAGTTAAAAACCCCAGAACACAAAAACAAAATAAGGACAAGTTTCCCACCCACAGATAAACAACCCACTTACCCACACACATCTATACAAATACAAATACACATAGAACACACACCCTCATACATGTACACAGGCATACTTACACACTCACTTAAAAATACAATAGGCTGGATGCAGATTAAACACCTGAGAAATGGTGTCTGAGGAGCCTCCGCAGCAGGAGCCGAGACACACCTGCATTGCACCGCAGCAGGTAGCCATGATGGTGCCAATGGTGGGAGTAACTGGGGTTTAGGTGTCTTCTCCAGCGACACTTGAACTCATCGGGAATCAAAACAGCAATTCTTTGGTTCAAAGACGGTGATTCTACTACTGAGCTATGGCTCCCCTCTTTTGGTTTTGACTCTGATCCTTAGAAGAGAACATGTATAGGTGCTTTAAAAGGGGCATAAAAAAAATATTATTCTGCTTTCCTTAAAAGTCATCATGCATACAATTACAAACAATTCCAACATGTTTGTACTCATTAAATGTGGCGGCATTTAAAGACGTCACAAACTCTGGTACAAAGTGATCTTATTTCTAATAAATCACTCATAGATTCACTGCCAGAATCCAGTCTCTGAAATAGATTGAATTAAACACTGTTGCACTCATTTATAGCATAAAATATTAATCTCACCATCAGGATGGGAGACAAGTTTTGTCAATAACCAGTTATCTTTGTCTCTCATTAGCTCATCTCTGTCAGAGACTTCTGTTGAATTTTAAACAGATGGTGACCTTTTTTTCGTCACAATCTAGATTGATTTTAAAATTGAATTCTTTAACATTTCCTTCCAAGTTGCTTTGTTTGTTTTTATTAACTCATCGAAGCATTCTTGTGGAGTAGCATCAGCTTCTTATATTTTTGTGAGTGTGTGTTCTGACATGGCGCCTGCAGTGTGCGGTGACTTGCCTGTGACACCCCACCTCACCCTCACACATCACCACTGCAGTAGCACTCTGAACTGAGACTGTCATCAAGCTCATTCTGACTCTACAGTTGACGAGGTTTGCAGTTTAAAGGATGACACATTCACTTCATGCTCACAACAATAGTTTCAAATAAAGTTTTAGCTTTAGATTCATCGTCATCCCTGACATAATTGTGTTAAGATTATCTCTGAATGTTGTTCTGTTTAGAAATGCCTGCGGACTTTGAAAAAACAGAGGCTTGGTGCACTGAAGTCAATAGCCCGAGCCTAATGGTGTCTTTGAAAGCTACAAATTTTCAATGGCTCATTAAGATTAACAGCGGGTGTCTTTGTAACTTTACACTAACTGCAGAAGTTAAACATGGCAATTGATGTTGGTAATAAAATGTGGAAAGTTTTCAAAGTGAGAGAAAGCTAAACTAATAAACTAGCAACAGGTTACATGCGCTAATGTCTCTTTGATACACATCAGGAAAAGCTGCACTGTGCCTTGCAGTCTGTTGCGCATGAAACTCAAGAGCTGTCGACCAATCAGAGGGATCCCTGTGTATTGCTGAAAGAGCCTGCAACACTAACTGTATGAGGAAACAATGGAAGATGAGAACCAAATCTGATGAGTCACCTTTTCTCTTATATGTTGAGTGGGTCTCTTGTTAAGAGCATTGCAATAACACAGACAAAATAAACATTCAACACGACTGTATTACAATCTATTATATAGATTTATTTCTGCGTGTAATTTGCTAAGGTAAAAAACTGCCAATTTAACAAACATAAAGTGAAAAAAAAAATAGTGGATTCTATTATTCACTGAGAAAAGATGCTGGTCTGAGCCAAAAAAAGGTTGTACAAAGTTAAAATAATTGAGAAAACCTAAATTATTTTTGTGATTCAGTGGCAGTCTGTGCTTCAAATTTAGGTATTTAGGTGTTACATTTTCTATCCCATGTTGAAATGTGGAACCAATCGGTTCCCACAGGTTATTTTAATGTGATTTTCTTCTTTCTTCATAAACATGACTTTAAACCCAAAACGTCTTCCCGATATGGCTGTGAACAGATGGACTCTGGCCAAACAGGACTGATAAATATAATTATGGCAACCATGACAACAGCGCTAAATCCAAGGAATTTTCCCAGTAAAACTCCTTTATGGTTACTTATGGGATCTACTATTTCCAACACATTTATTCATAATCCCCAAGATTGCCTCAGAGAATAATTTAAAAAGCTTCTTATTCTTGCATTATGTTTCTAATTCTTCTGCTTTTTACAAAAGCGTGGACATCCCTGCAATATCAATACAAGGTCAAACTGCTCCTACCTTTTCATACTCTATTAAATCATGAAAATAATGGCTTTTAAACTGGTGATGTGCGCCAAGTTTGATATGTTTCTGCTTGTTCTCTGCGAATCATCCTGTAATTAGAATCGTTTTACAATCACTAGGGTGATTCAAATAGTGTAGCAGGAGGACGGACAGTAACTGGAACAATAAAAATGAAGATTATACATATTACATTAAAAAAGCAACAGCAACAAATAAATCTGTCTAAGCTAAAAAAAGACAAGATTAGTAAACTGTTGCAGGATGAAAGTAAGTCATCTTTAGCAACGACATCGCTTAATTATTGTATAACTGCAACGGGGTAGCACGGTGAGGCAGTGGTTAGCGCAGTGATCTCACGGCAAGAAAGTAGCGACAGATTAGTGACCTCTACGGGGTGTATCCTGTCTCTCGCCTTCAATCAGTCAGGACATGGTCCGGCACCCTGTCCCCTCACCCTAAAATAGCCCATCCTCACCCAGAGTCTGAACTTCAGCCCCCATCTGCTTATTAAGCTTTAGAAATCTGCTCTAGATAAAATAACAAATCCGCTTTTCACACAGTTTTTCACACTTTTCAGCATTTTAGCTGAAACTCCTCTCTTACACATCACACCAGAGATTTGTTTTCATTTTCGTTCTCGTGTCCAAACATATGCTTCTTTACCTATTTTTCACATTCCTCAAAATTCTTGACTGTTGAATCCAACTTCCTGAAATTCTCCACCTTTTTTTTCTCTTTGTAACCTCACACTTTCAAATGAGTTCTTCTCGGTCGCCTTTTTTTCCTTGACTTGTTTCCTGCTCTCGCTACACATCACAGTCATCTGCAAGCATCATGGTTCATGGAGATTCATGTCTAATCTCATTTGTCAGCCTCTCTATAACTATAGCAACAAGAAGGGATTGAATGTTGGAGACTTTTCTGATAAAAAATTTCTCAACAGTTATTTTTTACTCTCAAAAGGTTTTAATTCTGTGGATGTGGTGCCATCTACAGTCATTACTTCCTGTTCTTTCGACCCCAACTATCCCTTGATGAAGTTTACATCTGATCCCAAGAAACCTCCATACACAAGTAGTTTATTTCAAAATCTACATAAGAAGCATTTTCAAGAAAAGAGAAAACCTTTGAGCATTAAGAACAAAACGAATACAAAATGGTTTATGGGTAAATTGGTAACATGGATAATAGATATTTTTTCCAAAGTGCTTTTTTGTGCCGACATTCCATGCCTGTTGGGATTCTTTGTGTGACGGTAACAATAAATCTTCAAAAATTATTTCACAGTGACAGCTTAATTGCAACAACTAATCAACTTTTGTTTTTTATCAGACTATGATGTGTAAAATCACACAACAGCATTTGGAATGACGTGCTAGATTTAACAGACTCACAGGCTGGATGTGAAGAATGAAAGTACCGGAAGGAGCTGCAGAAACTCTGAGTTCTGTCTTCATCAATTACAAGACTCTTTAAATATAGCCTAACATACACACACATGCCAGCAGGAATCTCAGAGTCTGCTCGGTTATTATCCTGGTCTTCCTCATCATTACAGTCAAGCCTGTGATTTTATTGTTCAGTTTGTGGAGCATAAAAACCCCTGTTCTCTGGATGCTCTTTGATTTTCCATCCTAGAACACCCTTTTGAAAACGTATGAATGAATAAATGAGCATGGCAGGTTCTTTATACCGCAAAAAATGAAGATGAATCAATGTAAAATTGAGTTTTACATCTATCCACTGCTGTCTTCTAAACTGCTACATGTAACACTTCTTGTACTTGGCGTTGGTTCAGCTCATGTGAAATTCTCCCACTGTGGTTTTAACTGCTTTAAGGCGTAAGAGGCAAAGCATTTAGAGTTTTAATAGCTCCAGGCATAGACACAAAGCTGCTTATAGAGGTGTGAAGAGAGCTAGCAATGATGCAAAGGCAGGGATTTTCAGCTCTTCTGTCAATCACTCAGTATCCGTCCAGTCAGATCAAATCAATACAAAAAGGTTGAAATCAGTAATCAGTGATTGTAATTGTCAGTTTGTTGTTCTTTTTGTGTTTTCTAGTTAATTTAGTTCTTTAGATATAAACATGATTGTTTCTGAAACAAGTGGATCACAAATTCAAAGCACAATTCTAGCACAAATAACTCAACTGTCCTGCATAATGGTGGAAGAGTGATGTTGTTTATGCTGTTTTGTATTCACGGGATTCAGAAAGTAATCAACACACTTTTTGGTCCAAAACTGTATTTTAACTTGACCAAACTAGCTCTATAAGGTAATAGATCAAGGGGTTTATATTGGTTTTTTATTGCACTTTGTGGGATGTTTACGCATTTTAGGATATTACACCTGCAAGCTTGTTTCCAGGATTTCTATTAAGCACTTTTATATGTATTTAAACATAAACCTAAGAACAATAAACTTGCAATCTGCTTTTTAAAGCCTATTCCATTTGCTGAAGTTTGGTAGATTATTTGATATAAATGTGTATCCACTATCTTTGCAAAGGTAAAAATAAAACACTCTTTTAATCAATGCTGTTAGACGTTTATCTAAACAGAAATGGAGCTTCTAAACATCTAAAGATTTTTACCACAGCTGAATAATAATTAAATATGACTTTGTAGAAGACCTCAGAACAACAGAAACATTAGAACAACACTGCTGAGAATGTATTATTTTCATTTGATGTGATTTTTCAAAATACTTTTTTAAAGAAAATAATAATTTTTTTCCCCTGAACAATAATGTTTGCAGGTGACATTGTGATCTATAGTGAGAGGAGAAAAGAAGTGGAGGAAAAGCTGGAGAGGTGGAGGTTTGCACTAGAAAGAAGTGGAATGAAGATTAGTCAGAGTAAGACAGAGTACGTGTGTGAATGAGAGGGATCCAAATGGAAAAGTGAGGTTACAGGAAGAAGAGACAAAGAAGGTGGAAGATTTTAAGTATTTGGATCAACAGTCCAGAACAATGGAGAGGGTGGAAAAGAGGTGAAGAAGCGTGTGCAGGCAGGCTGGAACGGGTGGAGAAAAGTACCAAGTGTGATGTGTGATAGAAGAATTTCAACTAAAATGAAAGAAAAAGAGTACAAAACCATGGTGAGACCATCCATACTGTTTGGTCTAGAGAGGGTGGCACTGAGGAAAAGACAGGAAACAGAGATGGAGGTAGCAGAGATGAAACTGAGAGATGATACTGAGGATCTCTCTGGGAGTGACGAGGATGAATAGGATAAGAAATGAGTATATCAGGGGAACAGCACATGCTAGAGGTTTTGGAGATAAAGTCAGAGAGGCCAGGCTGAGGTGGTTTGTACATGTGCAGAGGAGAGAGAGTACATCGGTAGAAGGATGCTGGGTGTGCAACCACAAGGAAAGAGGCCTAGAGGAATACCAAAGAGGCGGTTCATGGATACAGTGAAGGACGACATGAAGATAGTTGGCGTGACCAAAGAGGATGTAGCAGATAGGATTAGATGGAAGAAACTGACTTGCTGTGGTGACCCCTGAAAGGAAATGCAAAAAAGAAGAATTTTTTTAATAAAACAGACCCCAATGAACAGAAAAAATAGTTTAATTAAAAAGAAAAAAAAACATCTTATCAGTACAGTAGAGCACGGTGGTGGGGGTATTATGAATTTTGTTTTGTCGCACAAAAAGACTGAATGCAAACATTTTTATTCTTTTTAATAATCCATAAAATCAGCCAATCGACTGTTATTATTAAAATGACTGGTGTTGTAAAATTTTGGGATAAATGGAGCGAGTGATTTGCACAAATGACGTATGAGTTAACAATTTAATCCTATTTTCAATCTTGTACTATTCCATTTACCCCTTCAGGAATAAAGTGTGTGCATGAAAAATAGAAAAGTGTTCTTAGGTTAGATTCCATTACAGTTTTATAACATCAATTTACGTCCTTTTCTTCTACATCTCATGGCCTTATTTTAACCCAGTTCCTCTTTTATTTGCGGGAAAACCAGGCTCATCTGCTTGAGATGTTATCCTGGAATAAATTATGCCCTTTCATCTAATTGTTGCTCTCTTTACCATAAGACTGGCCTAGTTTTTTTTTTGTTAGGATGCTTGACGCACTTATGATTTTCAAGCTAATCCATTTGAATTCCTTCCATCTGCACCACTTAGTTTTATGTTTTACGTAACCAAGTCTTTTCACCTAACAGACTTCATCTGTTTTACAGAGACATTAGCTGTGAATCCCATCACTTTTGCATCACTGAATTAGTTGTAAGCAGTTTCCGTCTCAGGAAACAAGCTTCCGCAGATCACTATCTGCTGTAATATCCTGTGTATTCGATTGGTGCTTTCTGTTTTGGGAACAAGCTTGAGTGAGTCTCACAACTTGCTCTTCCAACTAGATTGTGATACTTACTGTATTAACTTGAAATGGTAATATTGTGTGTAAGCTGTCTTTCTAACTGGCCTTTCCTCATTTGTAGGACTTCCGTCATCCTTCCTTTCACCTATACCGGCCTGCCAGACACATCACCCCATCACCATGAACTACCTTCGTCGGCGCCTGTCAGACAGCAGCTTCGTAGCCAACCTTCCCAATGGCTACATGATGGATATGCAGAGGCCGACACCTCCAGGTTCATCCACCTCCTCTCCTGCCTCTCCCGCGACAGAAAGACGACAGCCTCCAAGCATGCCCAGTCAGCCCTTGAGTGCAAATGCAGGCTCGGGTACAGCTGCAGGCACGGGTAGCTTCCTCAGCTCCTTCTCCAGTGTGGTGAAGAGCGCACAAATGGCCCAGAATGTTGCTGCGGCAGCGCACGCTAAATCAACCTCAGCTACAGGAGCTGAGGTTCCCCCGGTGGGAAGTACTCAGCCAGCCAAGCCTGTAATCCGCAAACCCAAGATCCTTCTGGTGATAGATGATCAGCACACTGACTGGTGAGTCAAAGTTTGAATAAGTTGGTGTTTTTAAAATAAATGCAAGGAAATGTGCCTGATCAGCCAGCTGTCAACTTGGATAATTTGTCTTACGGGTCAATTACAAAAATGTTCAGGATTATGGAGAATGCTTGATAGGTAAGTTAACAGATGGGAAAATTTCAGTATTTTATGGGTCATGAAACTTTTTGGAGCCAGTGGATACATCCTATTTGTAATGCTTGGGGGACTGTTTTGCTATGTCCGGTTTCTATTTGGGGTCATTATTTACCACACACATACCAAACACCTCCATGTTGAAAACCTACCTGATTACATAATGGAGAATTTGGGGTTATGGAGAAAATAGCTTGCACATGGTCTCAGATGGTTTTTGGTCTACATGATAGATTAGTCGATCAAAGACACACAGCATCTGGCTAATCATCTTTGTTTTACTGAATCAATACAACACTATTCTATTTTACAAATTATTTTGCTGCTTGTCAGTTTGTGGTCGTTATTTTCCCTTTCCAGCTTTAAGAATTTATTTCCTCTGTCAGTGGAGAGGATTATGTACAGACATGTTCTGTCCAGGATAGATCAGTCCAGGGATTGAAACTGACAACTAATTCAAAACACTGTGCTTGCAGATGTCTAAACCGCAAGACGATCCTTTTTAAAGATCTTTTTTATCTTAATGTAATAGTTTGTCTAAAAAAGACATTAGGGGATTATGTCGCCTCTCTGAGAAACCATGGTTGGTTTTGTGAATACCAATGCAAATTTATTTCACTTGAAGTACTAATTTAAACACATAACTAATTTTGGAGTGAACCATTTTTAAAAACACAGAGAGTACCTATTTTATCCTTTATTAAAAAAAAAAAAAAAGTCCAACTTTGAGGTGCCTCACAATAGCCGATATTAATTTCCAATGTTGGATAAAATTTAAACTTGATGAATTTTTGCATCACAATATTGGATTTTCAGCAGGGATTTTCAGCTTTGTATATAGGACAGAAATCTTTTTACCTACATCTATTTACACTGACCCGTCTTGCTTTTTTACTGTTGGTGGTGTAACAGTGTGGGATTATTATTTATTTATTTTATTTTTTTGTCATTTAAAAAAAAAAAATAGAGTAAGTTCCTTACTGCCTTGTCACATTGATTATCATCTCAAACTGATTTCTTAAACATAAACCCGCAGTGGAAAATGTCACAATAATTTTTTTAACTATTTTCTCTTGGTCAAAAAAGACTAATAAAACATATAAAAACATCAATTTTTCACATTAATGTAATTCTTTAAATAAACTGTTCCATCAGTGGCCACAGGGAGGCACTGTAGTACAGTTTGATTGAATAAATTTTTAAACGAATTCTTCATGTTGACATGACAACCTTTGAACAGTAGGTGGCGATGTAAGACGTTGAAGTTTAAATTTTAAACCATCTGCAAATTGTAGTTTTTAACATCTGTGTGTTTTAAAGGATTTAGTACTACAAATCCCAAATACTTTACTTTTAATGATAATCTAATTACATTTTCAGGCAGCTATTAATTTATTTTTTTGAAGTATATTAAATATTTTCATATTTACAAAAAAGCATGTAAATCTCAGAAAGCAGACAGAAAAATCTTCTTAAACTATAATTTAGTTGTGTCATCTTTCAGTTATTCTTATTTAAAATAAATCTACATACAAATATTGATGCACACTGAACCAGTTCCACATTATTAGATGGACAAATAAAAATACTCTCAAATGAGCTAAAATAATACACAAACAAGAAGCTAGAATAGAGAACTAGTGCATGGAAACAGAAGGAACACTTAATCATCTATATGTGGCTCTAAAACCACATTTAGCTGCTACAACTACAAATAATGGCTTCCTATATGATGTTATCTGTACAGCCACTGAAATATTCTCAGAGTTGGTTTTAAACCAAATATGGCAATGTGAACAAAGTTCAAGATACAACCCTCTGTACATTTCTCTTTTAACATACAATCACTGATCATATCCCACACCCACATGACGTCCTTTACACGCTGCTGCAATGTTTGTGTCTGGCCAAAACCTACATGGTGCATCAGCACTCCCTGAGTGTTCCTTTGTTCTCATAGTTCTGACATCTGTCCCAAGTCCCATCAGAATGAGAGGAAGGAACAAGCTTAAAATAAGTGGAGGAGTTCGTACAAGTTCAGGCCTGCTAACACAAGAGATAATGTATTTTAACGTAACAATGTTTATTGTACTTTGAAGTTGTAGAATGAAAAGTTAATCAGCATTCTCTAAAGAGGAATATGATTAATCTTGTTCCCATCTGATCGGTGCGGATCCTACAATAATCAGGGCGCTTCATTGGTTTGTCGTGGCGAAGAAAGAGCTAAGTCAAAAAGCAAAGCTCTGAATTTACCTGTCGATCTACGTTCCTACCCTTACCTATGGTCACCAGCTGAACGAGAAAAGAACGAGATTGTGAATACAATCGGTTGAAAAGAGCTTGCTCTGCAGGGTGGCTGGGCTCTCACTCAGAGATAGGGGGAGGAGCTTTACCATTCGGGAGGAACTTAGAGTAGAACCGTTACTCCTCTGGGTTGAGAGAAACCAGATGAGGTGGTTTGGGCATCTGGTTTAGAAGCCTCCCGAACACCTCACTGTTGAGGTGTTTCGGGCACTTCCCACCAGGGGAGACCCAGAGACAGAGATGGTTAGACTATGTCACACAGCTGGACAGGGAACACCCCTGGATCCTACCAGGTGAGCTGGAGGATATAGCCAGGGTGAGAGAAACCTGGAGTTCCCGTGATATGAGTCTGTTGCCCCAGCGCCCCAACCCCGGATGAGCGGAAGACAGCAGAATGGAACATTCTGGTCATTGAGCTCCACAAGCAAGTTTAATACCATGCAGGATCCTCCAAGATATATTTCATAATAATCAATCTCCTATCGCAACATCTGAAGAGCATTTATTTAGCAATTGTTGAAGCCTTGCACAACCTTTCAAAGGGTGCTCTATGTGCTGCTTTTTCTTTTAAATCTCTTAACTGACTTGCTTGAATGACAAAGTAAAGAAAAAAGTTTAACCCAAAACATCTAGATATCAGATTTGTTTTAATCTCCTGTACTGACTACAAATGCAATCTTGTTTTTTTTTTCTAGGAAGCCACATGAGTTCTAGGGTTTTCCAGAAGTCACTGTCTCAACAGATGTGGTGTGCTTTTCATGTTTTTCCATGAGGAAACTTTGATTTTATCCTGTCTGCGGTCGACTGTTTAACTATAAGTCTCACCAGCCTGCAGAGTTACTCAGTCTGTCACAGAACACATAGTGCAAACTCAGAGAGGGATGCGTATCAGAAATCTCTTTGAAAAGTCTATCACTCTCAATGCTCACATCATTTCATGCAATAACATAACACTCATTGAAAATTATCTTAAAAATTGTGTTTTGACTGTTGTAATGCAATCACAGGATGTTTTAAGTATTGGAGTCTTTCAACATGTCCAAGCGACTTTGAACAAATAAAGTGAACATAACACACAGTACGGTACATGCTGTGTGCTAAAAAACTATATATATGTATCTGTAATATACATATGTATCACGAACATGCTTCAATACCGGTCTTTATGCACTGCAGTGATGTCAAATGGGTTACTCATCTGTTTGTCCATGCTATCTGAATAACCCTGACTATGAGGGTGTCCGTCCATGCTCCCTTGGCTCCCTGGAGCTGAATTTCCTCCTGGTCATTCCCACACAGAGGCTGGGGTCTCTTGGGAAACCCTGCTTCGTCCTGACAGTTTTTGGCTTCCAGCAATGACTGCTACACAATAGCAGTACACAGCATTGAGAGCATCACCACAACCACCAACAATTCCTCCTTATCCCTCCTTCCCTTTCTCTTTCAAGCCGACATGCAAGAAGATTTGCCAAGTAGCTGTCGGTTTTGTTTGTAATACGTTTTGAATGATATGAGGATTTGATTGCTCAATTCACTCCTGCTCTGGAAATTGTTTACATCGTCCTACACATACTGGAGCACCAGGTTGGGCTATGCCATATGAGGAGTTCTGGCTTTGATGTATTGTCTACAGAAAAAGAAGGGAGCCCACACACTTAGTGAAAGAAGTTAAAAATTTCCCCCGTGGGATTAGTTAATCTGTGAAGAGGGCAAAAGTTCATGAACTGCCGTACAAGCACTACGCGTCCTGAGACTGTTTTGAAAAGAGCTTAAAAGTTAAGGAAAGTGATGTGCATAGTAAAAAAAAAACTAATCCTGTTATCTTCAACTGTGTTTTTTAGTCAGCTCCATCATCAGCCTAGCTAGTTCAATGAATACACTTGCAGGGTTAGTAAACAAAAATTTGAAATCTGATCTCATGCCTTGTTTTATTTGACTTTTTGGATTTTTATTGTTGGTTTTCACACCCGCACTGATTTTATCAGGTTCCTCTGTGTGAAAGCTCCAGGATTTTTTCTTGTTAAATACCGCATCCTTGTCATGTTTATGATAATCTCTCTGTTGCCAGTCCACCTTCTTTGTTTGTTGGCATTTCTTAACTTAGCAGTACTTTTGGTTTCAACATCTGTGGATCCTCCAGCGATTGACACAGATTCAAGATTTTTCCGGCATGAGAGTTTAGAAAAGTCCTCATTGGGATTGTTTCATTATGTGAAGTCATTCTAAAGTTTAAAATTAGAAATCTAATAAGATTCTGATGTTAAGAAAATGATATCGAATTAATGTTGAGCTTTAAGGAGGAGGCGTTTGCTCTGTGGTAGAATGTCGGCCCTGTCACCGCAAGAAGTTGGTTCGATTCCCACGGGGGCCATGTCTAACTGTCCTTGGGGAAGACACCTAACCCCCTGTTTCTCCCACCATTGGTGCCTGCTGTGGTGCAATGCAGCACAAAAATTTCCCCCATTTGAGGGATGAACACAGTAGGTTGAAACAAAATAAAATAATATTTAAAATTTAGTGTAGGTCCCAGGGAGCGTTGGGCTAGTGGTAGAGATATTGTCTTTCGATCAGGAGAACCTGGTTCGATTTCCACTAAGCCCAAGCTGTCCCTGGGACCACAGAAAAGACACAAAAACAAAGAAAATAAAGAATGAGTGTAATGACTATTGTGCATGTCGACTTGTTCACATTCATCAGGTTTGAATTTAACGCCGAAGCAGGAGAAATATTTAAAACGTTTTCTGCCTACTAAAGATAAAAAATAAGAAAGTGGGTCCCACTAAGGATGGTGCAGTGCCTCACTCCCATATAACTGTTGGTGGCTATAATGTTGAATCAACGCTACCACCATTGATTGAAATCTAAGAAAATTACATTGACATTGTTGTTGTTTTGTTTTATAGTGAATTTGTTAAAAATGTTTGCTTGCCACTTAAAGCAAAAAATAAAAACAAACAAAAAAATCCATTATATTATTTGCTTTAGGATTTAAAAGATTTCCAGAAAAATTTGGAAGCCTGTCTTCTTCGATATGCTTTTCCTTAAATAACCACTAGAGGTCGCATTTTATTCAAATATGCTTGAATTAACTGCTGGAAATCTCTTGACAAATTTGGGGCTAAAATATGGAAAATAGAAAATGCAATCTATCAAAATTATTTTGTATTCTCAAGCTATTTATATCAAGCTATGTATATTGTCATTTTTAAATGAATTTATAGCGTCTCTGCAAGTTGTTTCTAAGTAACACCCATTTGTTTTCCATCCGTGGAACTAAAAGCTAGGAAGAAATTCTCATGGTAATAGAGGAGGAATTCAGCTTCATGTTGTTTCTGTTTCTGGGTGTGGGCCTGATTGTGAGAGGGAGAGCTCAAAACTCGTTTCCGAGTTGTGTGTTACAAAGGTATGTTTAAAATGTGCACATTGATCACTCGAAATGATGACATGCTCTGCAATAGCTTGAAAGGCACCCAAGTTGTTTTAGTGCAAATGGGTTTAGGAAAGGCTGGTCCTCATACACTGAGCCCACTTGCTGCTTCTGTCATGCTGGAGGATTCTGCAGAAAATGATACGTTTCAAGTCAAACAGATGGGAGAAGTTAAGGACAAGATGCTCCCTAGAGATAAGTGAACAGATGAAAAACAAAGGAGACAGAAAAAAAATCAAAGAATCAGTGCTATTTATGTTTGGAGAAAAAGTGTGAATTAGAAATATTTGACTGTGAATGGGGTTCAAAAAGGCATTGAATGCTCCCACAGCCTCCACCAGCAACAGAAGGTTTGTAGCCTGAAGGCCCTGACAGATTGTTCTCTATGCAAGGCTGCAAGAGGTTGAGAGTTCCCTTCTAAAAGCCATAAAACACAGAGGCCTGGCCATAGATACTAAACAGAACTAAGTGTGCAATTTGATTTGATTGTAAAGGGGTCTAATTGCCACAAACATAGTGGGATGGATTAAATAAAAACAAGATTTCAAAGAATCAAGAAAATATGACGTGAAAAATGTTTAAGGCAGCACAGTGGCCTCATAGCAAGGAGGTCGGGGGTTCGAGTCCTGTGGTGGGGTGAGGCTTGAAAGCACTGGTCTTTCTGTGTGGTGTTTGCATGTTCTCCCCAGGTATGCATGAGTTTTCTCCAGGTACTCTGGTTTTCTCCCATCCTCCAAAAACATGCATGTTGATTGGCCCTATGAAATTGCCCAAGGAACGAATGTGTGTGGATGGTTCTCTGTGTGTGTGACCCCACAGTAGACCGGCGACCTGTTCGGGGTGTACCCTGCCTCTCACCTTAAATCAGCCAGAATAGGCTCTGGAAAACCCCACAAACCCCATTAGGGATGAACTGTTAAGAAGACGAAACAAAACATTTTTTTAAAAAGGGGATCTATCCAGGACTAACTAACTGAAATAAATTTTCTTGTACATGCAACATTTGTAATTGAGAGCACTTATGTCGTTAAAATGGGGGGGTGGTATATAAATCTTTTTTTCACTATTTTATAATAGGGAGTCATTTAGTCTTTCAGCACTCGTTTCTTCTCACTAGTCACTGTTTATTTTAATTTTTTCAAAGGTCCAATTATGTAATCATGGAACATGTGAGTCATTACTTTTCCTACTTGTAAGGTATTTTGGACGCTTTGTCAAAATTTCAGCTTACATTGAAGGAAATAAACAGGAAGATATTTTAAGCTTGTTTTTGACAGTGAGGAATTTGTGGAACATATGCTTTGTTATGGAGGAAGAGGATCCACATGGTAAAGTATATAAAAAGCAAATGTCTACTGTTTTGATGATCTTGTTTTTGTCTCATATTTCCATGCAGGGCGAAGTATTTCCGGGGGAAGAGGCTAAATGGAGAATATGAGGTCCGAGTGGAGCAGGTACAATATAAACTATAATAAACACTTCAGAATCAAATATTTAACACATTGTTTTAAAGATTCTTCATATAGCTACAGTTTTTTATTGTTTTTATATTGAGAACCTCCTCACTTTTTCTTTTATCTCTCGGTCTGCATGTCTCTCTGTAAAAGATAAACACAGCTCAAACAGTGTGAACAGAATGGGTTAAGAAATAAATAGTTTAAGTTTAATTATCGTGGGCCTTTTTCACAGGTGGGGTAGGATGGAGCGGGAGATCGACAGACGGATCGGTGCGGCAAAGCAATTAGGACATTGCATCGGTCTGTCGTGGTAAAGAAAGAGCTGAGCCAAAAGGCAAGCTCTCGATCTACCTGTCGATTTACGTACGTTCTCACCCTCACGTATGGTCACAAGCGGTTGGCGGTGACCAAAAGAATGAGATTGCGTATATACTGTAAGCGGCCAAAATGATCCTCCACCACATGGTGGCTGGGCTCTCACTCAGAGATTGGGTGAGGAGCTCGGCCATCTGGGAGGAGCTTGGAGTAGAGCCACTGCTCCTATGGGTTGAGAGAAGCCAGATGGGTGGTTCGGGCGTCTGGTTAGGATGTCTCCAGAGGGCCTTACTAATGAGGTGTTTTGGGCACGTCCCACCAGAAGGAGACCTTGAAGCAGACCTCTGACCTGCTGAGATACTGTGTCCCACGGCTGGCTAGGGAACACCTTCAGATCCTCCCGAGTGAGATGGAGGATGCAACCGGGGTGAGAGAAGGTTGGGCTTCCTGTCTGAGGAAGCTGTTGCCCCTGTAACCCGGCCTTCGATAAGCGGAAGACAACGGAATAGAACAGAAACAATTAGTGCCCAGCAGAATAATCTTATTTCTCTCTGGAAAAGTGTGATCACCAGAAAAGCCTGTCTATTGACGATCAGAAACATATTTAATCTTCTTGTTTTATTATAATGCTCTCGGGTTACCGGTAGCAGATGTCTCTGATCAAAACAAATCACTATCCCATGTCTTTATTCTATTTGTAATTAGGCTCTGAAACTCACTCTTAGGTCTTTTACTTTTTATATGCTAAATGGACACTAATTCTACAGCACTTTTCTACTTGTGTTGGCACTCAAAGTGCTTTACATTGTAGCTCACATTCACGCACACACAATCATACCTGATGGTGGAAGCTGACATGCAAGGTGCAAACCACCATCAGGAAGAGTTGGGGGTTCGGTGTCTTACTAAGGGACGCTGTTAACCTAAACTCTGGATGGAGGATCAAACTTGCAACCCTCTGGTTACAGGACGCTTATCTTATCCACTGAGTCATCCTTCATACTTTTTACACTGTATACTTCAAACGTTCTCTATTTTTTTTATTCCTGTTTTGTTTATTTATCTTTGGTTGACCTCTTTTTTTACTTACTACATTTGTGTCATTGTTATTGCTGTGTGTGTTTCAGCCAGGTGGTTGCATTGCTTTGAATTGCCATTGTAGGGGGTTAATAAAGTTATTCTGATAGTTTAAAGCCTTAAAACTTTTTTTATACAGATGAATTCCACAAATGTCTTTAAATATTAAATTGTTTATTTTATAAAAGTATTTTTTGTGCGGCAGACAGAAATATGCTAACTAGTCTAGACGTGCTGTATTTATTGTGCTTCAATAGAATCTAATTCACCTGACAGCCATACATGTGCAAGCCATTGTTAAAACCGAAAGCCATCTTTGAAATTCAGTGGTAAGATTTTATGTGAGAAGAAAAAACGAACCACAAGAAGCTAGACTGGTCATTTTATAGCTTGTTTGCTCAAATTTTCACTGTTGTGGTCACGTCTCCTGTCTGGGACAAAGTTAAAGCATAAACTCCTAAAGAAATTTCAATATTTAACTTTTCTTTTGAAATGATTTGGCGTCATACATTTTGAACCCTTCTTAAACTTGGCAGGTTTAATTAGGCCTTCTAAGCTGATAGATTGGGGAACAAACTAGCCTCCAGTGCTCAGCCATGGGTGACCTAGTTGGATCTCATTGGACCCTCTGCTTTGTCTCCCAAAGCCCTTCACACTGATTATAAAAACTCCATTGGTTATAGACTTTAGATGGCTCTTCATGTCCTGTTTGCACATCTTCCTATAAGCTTATGAACAAGAAAAAAAAGATTGGTAATTGAAGCGCAATCAAGATATAAAGACAAACCGTTTCACTGCAACAATCAAGACTCATTAGATTTTCTCGATTCATGATTTCATAAATGCTATTCTGCTAGTTTATATGAAAGGCACCACCCGTCCTGAAACCTACATCACAATCAAGTAATAGCTTGAATAGCTATTTGAAACTCCCCGAATACTGTTACTTTTATGTCTTCAGTGCTTTAAAACTACTATTCTTAAAACACATTTAGATTGACATTTCACTAAGCAATTATCTATTTAATTTTTGACATGTCAATGCTCGATGAACATTTGTTTTAATCCCAAAAGGCCCCAAGCCAAACTTGTAGCTGTCTGCATTCCTGATACACAGTACGTATGAGGTGCTATTTTCATGCATCATATGCTATCAAAAAAAGAGAGTAGTTTGGAATCTCACATGTGACCACCCTTCTACTTTCTCCACATTTTTGTCCACTAAACCACTAAAGTGTTTGGTTCTTATTTCTTTTGCATCTTTTTTTCAAAACCCACTTTGAAACCACATTCGGTACATGCCTGAAGTCTTTTGTTGAGTGGGACACCTTTTTGACCACCAAGCTCATGCTTGTGGTTAAACCGATGACAGCCTCTTTGTCTACCACATGGCTAATTAAAACCATCTTGAGGGCTCAATTAACTTTCCGATCTACGTTTCTACACTCATCTTTGGTCAAAAAGACTAAAAGAACAACATCCCATATACAGAGAAGAGCTTCCTACACAGGATAAAAAGGCTCTCACTCTGAGACAAAATGACGAGATCTGCCAACTGAGGGAAGCTTGGAGTAAAGTTGTTGCTCCTCTGATCAGAGAAGCCTGATCGGGTGGTTCAGGCACCTGAAATGGATGTCTCCCAAACACCTTACTGTTTCAGGTGTTTCAAACACATTCCACCAGCAGGAGACCAGGAGGCAGACCAGAATCCACTGGAAGGACTGTGTCACAGCTGGCCAGGGAAGGTTTCAGGATTTTCCCAGGTGAGAATCTTGAGCACCCGACTCGTATGGGCCTTCCTGCAGGTGGTGAATCCACTGGAAGAAAGGTCCATGTCCCCTGTTCTGGCTGAGGACAGCCAGGCCACATGGGTAAAAGCCTAGCCACCGCCTTCCCATGCTCGCTTTCGTGCATGGGGGAGCCCCGGTAACCCACGTTGGAGCATGGGAAACTTAGCCTTGGTTGTTGTCTTCATTAGGGGCTTTTGAGCCACGCTTGATCTGACCCCGCACCTAAGATCCAGGGATACTCCCTGGTTAGCTGGAGGATGCAGCCAGGATTAGAGATGCATGGTTTTCCCATCTGAGACGGTTGCCCCCACCACCCAGCCCTGATAAGTAGAAAACAACGGAACAGAACTTACTTCCAATTTCATTTAAAAATGTTGGCATTGAATAATTTAAATGAGTTACAAAGTCTTTGTAGCTTGGACTCCCTACAAATCTGGCCTGATGGAAGGGATTTCGCAGGAGAACAAACACATTAGATTCTTTGCAATACTCTTTTTGTACTTAGTAAGTTATTTTTCCACAGCTGACTTAGTCCTAAAGATACTACTGGTGAGCGGAAAGTGGATGTTAGGTAAGAATTTGAAGCAAAGATGACTGTTTTCAACAGAAAGACCTGTTAGGTAAATTCATGGAAATATACAGTCTATAATTTTTTTTTACACAAGAGAGGCTTGAAAGTTATACTCTTGTTTAATTTTAAATTATTTTCTGAGATTTGTTGAGCTTGCAAGTGGGCATTTTGCATAATGTCTTATTTGTCTTGCATTACGACAACCGATGAGGAGCTGGCTGAAGAAATGCCTGCTTGCAGTTTACAAGTTTAAAAAAACAACAACAATTTACACAATTAGGTAAATGAACAGAGCTGAGCAGGTGTGGTTTTTGTAAATGAACAAAAGCTCTTCTGTGTGGTTCGTGCCACACGTGTGGTTTGGTCTTCTAGGGCAACATCTGTTCTACAGTTGTATGACCTCAGTGCTACCAAACTCTTTATGTTGTAGTTTCAGGCATTTTGGCTAAAATATACTTTGTACCTGCTTTTTTTTTTTGCCCTACACATTTTCTTATACAGGCACAGATGAGATAGTTTAGCCTGCTGACTTATTCTGCTGCCCTCATTTCTTCTTGCATTTTCGCATCTGTCTTAAATTTAATCATTTAGTGCCTCAATGGATTATTTCACCATCACACAAGGTGGTAGTGATTAGAAGCAAATACTTTTCTGTGGTGCATATGAATGAACCACTTTACCTCAGACGTCTCGATTGCACCAGCATGTGATTCGGCCAAGCTTATCAAGGAATTAGAGAGAAATGCAGATCCTGTCTATGAGAAAATGTCTACCACACGACTACTGCTTGCTCCTGATACGCATAAAAACTGTAGACAAACTATTTTCCAGCTATTTTTCCAATTTTATCCAGATCACTATGTGCCAGTGAGTTTTTTTTTATTTCCTTAAAGTAGAGGAGGTAAATTTTTAGAAGACTTTATAAATGCTGTTTTAAAATAAAAACAACTCAAACACAATGGCAGCCTGTCTGTTCTTAGTTTAGATACCTGGGAGCACAAATTCTTTTTGCAAACATTTGTTTTTCATGATCTTTTAAAAATATTTTTATAATGTCTCATATTGGGGGAAATTCTTAGAAAATGAATATTGTGTTTTATCCATCTGTGATGATGGAGACAAGTTAGAAAAATTTAAATGACATGATGGCTGGGCAGCATGGGTCTTTTCCAAGCAAATAAACAGACTTTTTTAAATTTACATGTTAAGGGTTAATTAATAGCTATTGGAGATTAGCGCATCATGTGATCTAACCCCACCAAATAGTCACCAACCCAAGAAAAAAAAGTTGTCTAATTCAGAAATCCTCAAACTCCACCAGCTACCTCAAGCTAGTTCTTGAGGTGTTATAATTGGCATAGGATATTTTTAAATTTCGGATTTAATAATCAAACTTTTGATCCAACTTTTCTTTTCAGTGACAAGGGAAGGAAGCAATCGTAAAAATGATTTGATACCTTAACTACCAAAGTGTTAGCTTTGTTTACAGTAAAATGTCCTTATAAAACTATTTTGAAAGTTTTGTGCCTGCATGACCCTTCATTGGATTTCACAATTTAATAGGTCTCATTTAATACTGTACGTGAGACTATATAGATTTTGAGATTTATTACACTTTTAAGTTTTTGAATACTTAATTCCAGCATCACATATAAATGTAATCAGAAACCTTTCTCTATTCACCATCACAGTGAGAAACAAGTTGTTTTAGCAAGTGTTACATGTTGGATTCAGTTTTGTTTATGATCAAACAAAAAGGTACCTTAACCACATGAGCTTTGGTGACACGGGTTGATCCAAATCTAAAAATACCTGCAGAGATTCCAGGCTAGTTGTTTTCAGCTGGTGTTTATTGTTCTGTCCACGGGCTTAAATGACTTGCCAAGTAAGGGCAGAGGGGAGAGAGGACTGCATAGAGGAATAGAATTTACTCCTGATGTTTTCTCCAGTCACAATGTTACGGTAGATGTAACAGTAAATCAAACGTTGTAGATAAATCAATCTATACTCTTATATAGAATTCATGTTGCGGCGATAGGCCCAGAATATGGTTTAGCATTAAAATTGCAAGATTACAAAAGTCTTCCCGGAAAAACGGGGATTATCTCAAATTTATTTTCAAAGTTATGACTACGAGTTATGAGTGACTTAATGGGTGAAAACATACAGCTTCAATTGTGTGGATAAGCTATAAGATAAAGATGTTATGTGCCCTCGTAGTTATAATCCCAACTGTCAAAAATATAGTTTTTACTGGCAGGTCATCTGAGAACCAGTCCCAGCTCAGCCTGGTAGCATGTCAATGAATGAAAAGAATCAGGTTGTCCTATGGATCACTTCCTGTTTTCCTTTCCCAGGGCAGGAGCTGCTCCAAGACAAGTGTCTGAATGTGTTACCGTGATGGTAACCATGGCACGATGAAAAGCCTCCTGTCCTGGCTTCTGGGCCCATGCCCCATATAACCCACTACTTCATCTGTTACTTTCCCCAATGACAGTGGCCGTTTGGACTCTTATCCACTACCAACCAATCAGAGATGATGAAAACATAGCCCTAGAAATTTTTTGGTGATTCCTGTTTTTAACCACAAAAGTCAGTTTCTGTTTTTGGAAATAGGATTGTTTAGAAGGCAAAAGATGCACATTAGCATGGGAGTGTCAGTATGTGTTTACACATTTGGGAGGCTTAGGCATGTGGTGCTGAGCTCACAGATGTTTCTCATGCGGATAGATATGAGTAGCAAAGGAAACTAGAACCAAGTGTGTGTCACCAAGTGTGTGGCTCCTCATTGTCTTTAAATACAATTCTGCTGTTTACTTGTTCTCTGATCTTGATCACACAAATAGTGAAGAGCGGCATTTTCAATTTCCTCATTCGTCATAAAGGGTTTAAAACTCGTGTATTTTATTTATATGCTGATTTATTCACAAAGCCATTGTGAAGTTTTAGCCATCACCAAAACAGTCATAAAACCATCTTTTTTTAAAATTGGCTGGCAGCTAAATGCCATTAGCCACATGTTGCACATGTGTGCAATGGCTCATTTCAAAATTTTATAACTTTTCCTAAAGTTCCCTACCAAGGCTTTATAAAGTACATAAAATGTTTGAGTATTGGAAACCAATAAAGTATGGACATGAATAGCTGGGAAAGAGTCCCTTTGAAATGATTGTTTTCTGAGATTTTGTTTTCCACCATCAGCCTGTGACTCAAGCATGGAGTCCGTACAAGTGAAGAGAATCCATTCTGCTTAAATTGTGTTGTTTTTAGGATTCAATCGTGACAAGCCAAATCGAATTTTTGTGTTTTGCACAGAGTCAGCAGGCTTCTGGTTTAGAGTCAATTTAATCCTCTACATTAGTGTCACGGCTTATACTTTAAAGTGATGTGAAAAAGAACAAATGGTGGGTGTTCTTGTCTCAAGCGTTTTAGAGACTGAAACCATTCTCTATTAGCCTTCCACTTTCAAGCAGTGTTTAAGAAAACTTTTGTACTTCATGAAAAAGTTTTTTTCTTAAAAAACAAAGTGTTTTTTTAATACAATATGACACCCTTCTCATGAAAGGTCAACGTTGAACTGCTTTAGAGTCCTCAAACTTTTATTAAGCATTGGCTGTACAGTGAGAGGTTCTTAACCAATCAACATGAGACTTTGCCAACTTAAAGAAGTTATTCAACCCAGAATCCTGCTAAAGAAATGTACGGTTATGAGGTAGGGGACTTATCATATAGGCCTCATTTATTCTAGATAATGAACGTGGGAAAAATTCACGGCAAACATGAAAAGGCCTATTGGTCCAGTGTCTCTGTCACGCTTATTCTTCATCGGTCAGTCAAAGAAAGGCCATCAAACTTTTCTTTGACTGGCAAACTAATGATATGTGGCCTCTAAATGTAATTTTTGAACATTTCCTCCTCATTGGGCACTGTCTGTAATCTTTTTAGTTGTTTCCGTGGTTTTAATAAATTGAGATTATCAAATTTACAAAATTTTCAATTGGCCCTTTTTCTCTTGTTGTACATCTGAAGAGTTTCCCAGAAGTCGAGTGTCGCCCCTCCCATTGAGTGTGTCTGGGAGTTTAACTGACTCATTAGGTAGCCCGGCTACGGCTTTTCACAAGGCCCTCACTGTCCTGGAGGCCATGACTGGGGATAACTTCATTTGCCTTGCCTGACCAGAGTATTACATCTGTCCAACTCTTTTTGTAAGTGTGAAATAAAAATGATAAAATGTTGCTGATACACTGTCCTGTTACTGTATTGTTTCACCCTGAACTCAACACTTTTAAAAGCAATAGATATTGAAGCAAGCTATAAATAAAAATGATATTTCAAGTAGTTTACTTACTGGATACAAACCTCACGTACTGGCACATAAAAAAAAAACTTGGATAAACATGTAAGTACTCATAAATGTATTTCTATGCTATTATATCTTCCAGGCGGAGTTCTCAGAGATTAACCTCACCTCATACGTCAACTCAGGATGTATGGTGGATATGCAGGTCAACAAGGGTGGCAGCAAAGTGGTCAGGTGAGCAGCTTAAAGAAAAGAATCAACCTTTAAGGTTTATCACAGAAAATTTTATATAAAACGGTATTGTTTTATTATAAATGTTGACCAAAATATTTTATGCACCGTCTAGTGTCAGTGAGTGTATTGGTGGAACATCGAGGCTGCTTGTTTTAAACAGTCTGATCAACTGTTAGTTCAGTGGTCAGTTGTAGTCCTTGTGCTTGATTCTCCTATCTGAACTCTGAATTTTTGCCTTTTATTTATAGCTGTATTTATAGTCAATTTTGTTAGGTTTTATAGATTTGCGTGTACATTCAGGTTGCTTTAAAAGTTTGATCTACTCCTTCCATGTCCAGATGATTGTTTGGAGGATGGAAAGATGTTTTTGGAAAGTTTTTAAGAGCCAAACCCTACTCTACACTTCTCCACAATTTTACCATAAAGAACAAAAAGCTTTGATGTATGTCTTGAACATTGGGGTGCTTTTTGTTCTCCAATGTTGTGACATGTTGTGACTTACATGCAGGCAAAGCTTTGGCCAAACAACTGATTTTGTGTTTGATAACATATTAGATTATTCAATTCAGTATACTGTACATACTATATTAAGCCCCTGCTGGGGAAATTTCATTGTCAGATAGCGCATTCCCAAGAAAAGTAGGGATCTTCGTGCACTCTATTCAGCTTCCGATCCGCCGCTAGGTTGTGCCAAGTTGGGTAGAGTGGACCTGGAACAACCGCTTGGTGGAACAGTCGGTTGGTGGACTTCACACACAACTTTGTATGGTAAAGCTAAGCTCCACATCTCGATACCAACTCACGTCTTTCACTGTAATGTGTTTGGAACAACACAATTTTTTTCCATCACAATCCCTACAAGTTCACTACCGTTAGTTTCTGCCATGCTTGTTTATTTCTCTGTCTGCGACAGATATTAGGTTATCTATTTGTTTGATTATTTCAGCAAATGTCAGCCAACCTTTTGTATATAGTTGCAGTTTCCAATGAAAATACATTTTTAAAAATATATGTATATTTTTAACATGTACAATTTCTACATTTGATTGCGAAAAATGGTTAGCAATAGAAAATCACATCAGAAAATTATTCAATGAGGAGTATTTCTGCAACTAATCTTACAATGCAACCTGTTGTCTAGGTTGACACTGAGGTATTTTTTGCTGATATTTGCTATAATGCAGAAGCCAAATTGGATGCAGATGGTGAGGTGAATGCCTTGCTCCTGAACACTGACATTGAATGACTGATTTGTTTCTGCATATTATTTATGTCTACAAAAGAAATAATGGCTCTTAAAGCAGCCAGAAGATCACTAATGCGTTGCAGTCCTGCACCTACAGAGTCATAAGTTCAAACTCCTAGAAGTTGCCTCATTGACTTGTAATTTTTTCTTATTGAATAGGACACTAGGGAATTGCCTTTTATTAAATACTTGGTGAAAACTGGGCAAACCACTTAAAAATGTCTCATTTATAGATCATAGCCTAATTATTTCTGTAACTGCAATTCCTGTTTGGTCTGAGCCCAGAGAATATTTAAGCACTTAGTACTTCCCAACCCCAAATAAAGCACATCCCAAGTAATTGCATCTTCGCTCTCCATGTGCGCTCACATAAGGATTGCCGACATGCACTCAGTCACGTTCACTAAATATATATTTAAAGCAGGCTCCAGCCTTTCCACATGTCTCCTGGCCAATTGGACCTTTGACCTGTTGTCTGCAGATAGGTTCACCCAGCAGTTGTACACTTTCTCACTGTGTGGTCAGTTTTCTCACACACTGGTCATTTGTACTGTCGATTTCAAATATTAATCTACTACATCATCTAGACAGGACAGGAAAAAGTGTGTATAGTTCTAAAGTATTTGATCACTTAGTCACGATTGCTCAACGAAGGTGTTTGAAGTGATTTCTGGAAAAAGGCAAAATTTGCTTCATATTAGCCTTTTAATTAAACATTTGATTTAAACTACAGTTATAAGAAGAGATCCTCAGGCACATCTAAAAGCTTTTTTTAGAGGAATAACATGCAAGAGATATTCCCTCTTGGAGAAAAAAATAAATCACTTTTTTTTCTCGTGCCACCCATTGATAGAATGTCGCAAATGTGCCGCCAGTGAAAAGTCTGCTAGCAATCGTGACCAATCAACCTCAGATAGGTAATTAGGCAGAAGAGACCAGTGACTCTAAGCCCTCCTCAAACGGCAGATGGATTGGACCACCATTGCAACTTTAAACATTAACAAGATTTCCAGACTTCATGCTTTAAAAAAAAAAAAACCCATTATAGTGTTAAAGTTGAGATTTCTCCTCAATGTTATTTTTTAAATTGTAATATTTTATTACTTGCTTCATTTAGCTAAACAAAGATGATGTTATGACAAAAGAAGTGAAAATTAAGCTTGAGGAAAAAAACTCACGATTGAGATTTGGAAGTAAATTTTAATGATATTTAAGATGGTCTTTAGAGAATAAAATGGGTAAATGCATAAAAAAAACTCTGGGAATCCTTCATGAAAGTGCTTTATAAAAAATACATGCAATGTTGGTATAACAAACATTTCAATAGATTCTTAAGCAGTTTGTGGAAGATCCCACAAAAGGAGATGTCTTGGAAAACTTTTTTGTAGCAAACTGGAAGTCAGCTAAAGGTTCAACTGGTTTTCTCAATGGATTTCTTCATGAAATGCATCATACACATAAACAGACAGACATCATACTATTTTTTGTACAGTTCTTATTTTGTTTTTCTTTCTCATTTCATTAAAAAAAAAGCGTGTTTCACAATCTGGGCAGAAATACCATCAGTCCTCCACCATTGGTTTTTAGAAGACGTGGACTTTTGAGTCCACATCATCAAGAGACATAGACTCTTAATAAGTTTTTAAACATGCTGTGTTGGCCAAACACTTCTTCAAAATTTAGTTTTAAAATATGTAGTTCTAAACTTTTTTGAAGGTTTTGCAAACTAAAGGCAAAATCAAGATAGACTCGAATCCTTAAATATTCAAAATACCGTATATGTATTGTTCTAACATTCAAAAACCAAACAAAACTTACAGCGGTATTTCTCTTTTTTACTACAGTCGTTTGTGGAGAAACATAATCTACTTATCCAATTAGTTGAGCTTAAAACACAGTCTTGATTTGTTTCAATTTAAGGAATGTTTTATCAGATTCCTGTCTGATTTCTTTTTCCTACTGCTTTTCAATTTTTGTTCCGAAAGCTACAGTATTTGTATAAGGCAAACTGAGCCTGGCTTGTGTTCTTTCAAGAACCGTAAGGCAATAATTATTTCTTCAGGTGACAATTTAATACTCAGACCACACACACAACTCTTATAAGCACACACATACAGCATTAACCGCCTTTACACCAGGAAAGTCCATTTTAATCAGGGTAGGACCTGCCTGCCTGCAGCAACACCTAATTCCTCTGACTGGTTCTTCTTGTTACCGAGCAAATAAATCCTGCCCACAAGCAGATTGAGTAGAGAGATGACTTTAGGAGGCCAGGGGTGTTTTCTCGCTGAGTGCTGTGACCCATAATGAAAGCATGTAAGTGGTCATGAGGCCCGATCTCCCATCTCTGGTTTAGTAATGAATCCTTAAATACAGATGATACTTCTAATTCACTTAAAATCCTTACAATGCTTATTTCACTTTGTATCAGAGGTCATCGAGTATGCTGTTGCTCTTATAGCTCTGCTCCCTTTTGCATCTCCTTCCTATGGATCCTTTGCACAATTGCACTCATGCAAGCAGATGTTTTCTTATTTGTTTTGCTCATAGATGAGAAACATGCCATTGGATTTTACGTGTAGCGTATTTTTCGAGGCACAAAGCACATGAAGGAAACTAAACTGAGATAAGTCAAGTTTTCCTTTTTGAGGGATCAATAAGTTACAGTAAAACAAAAAGAAAGAAAGAAAATGCAGGATTCACCGTGTAATTGTTGTTAGGTGAAAAGTTAAAGCATTCGAGCGCGGACCGGAAGTTCACGGGTTCGCATCCCACAGAGAGCACGTCTAGGGTTTTTGGAGAAGACACCTAAACCCCGCTTCTCCCACCATTGGAGCCGTTGAAGGGCAGCCTGCTGCGGTGTAAGGCACACAAATTTCCCCGGTGAGGGATGAATAGACTAATCCTTTATTTATTTAAAGACTGGCGATTGTGCTTTTGTGGGGTGATAATTCTGGTCTCTTAGTTCTTATAGATAAACATGGTTGAATTTATAAACTCATAAATGTGATACCGGCCCCCAAAAAGTTTAAAGTGCATTCATTCAGTTTTACTTAATTTCTTGTGATTGGTTTTCCCTCTCCTCTTGCCTTTTACTGCTGAGTCCTCCTCCTTGCGCATGTGCATGACACATTATAAGTCTTATTTAAGGCTGCAAATACAATGCAAAGTATATCAAACTAGCAAAGCTAGTGCACATTGTTTTATACTTTTATTTTAAAAGACAGCATAAAGTCAACTCTCCTTGTTGGCCATGAGTAAGCAGAGCGCATGCACTAAATCACTTGTTTACATTCAAATTTGGGCATGGTGGGGAACAAAAGGAATGGCAAAGAACAACTTGGCTGTTCGACTAGTAAACTAATAGTTGACAATAGAGCTCCGAAATCACTCAATCCTCCATGGATAAAACAGAAACCTACTTTAGATATGTTTTTGAGGTGGAGATGCATTGTTATCCATTGTTAGAAGTGTCCAATTATTTCTGCTTTCGTCAATTACATCCCATTTAAATAAAAAGACCTATGCTCTACAAAAGCTAATATTAATGTGATGCTCTGTTAAACAGATGTTCAAAAAATACTAGAAATCAGTGTTTCAAAGCTAAACTTCCCAGATGATTAAGTAGCTGCTATAGCATTTGGGAAAAAAAACTTTGGTTGGGTGTGGGTGGAATGTGCTGTTTTAATTAAAGCATTTTTTGGTTTAATGACTTGCAGGTCAAAATGAGGGAGACAAATTTGATATTCAGCACTAATGCTTTAAACAAAATCATGTTTATCAACCATGGTAAGCTCAGTTACATTTTCTTTATTACCTCCTGTATTTCACCCCCACACAAATGATATGAAAAGGAATTCTCAGTACATGGATGTCCTGAAAAATAGAGAAGCACATTTCTCTCTTTCTGAGGTACTTTTCCAGATGACAGAGAGCCAGCATGGCACAATGACCCATTGTGTGCTGATCCTTGGTATGTACTGTTTGACATTTGTGGCATTCCCTGCAAGTTCTGCCCCGATTAGCCGTATCAATGATAGACAGACTGATGCAAAAAGATAAGCCCCTCAGCAGCTTTTGAGCTTTGCAAAGGGTTGCTCTGAGTACAAATGTTCCTCACAACACTGATATCCCATTGGAGCTTATTAGAAGGTCAGAGATTCTGGATGGTGAATGCATCTTGAGACCCAGTGGCAGAACATTGTCCCGAGTTTGAATAGCTTCTTGCTCAAGGTCTGCTGATAAAAAGATCTCCCTGATAAGAGTGTGTGGTGTATTGTATTAAAGCTTTATAAATGTCAGGGTGGTTCCAGCATTCATGCATAACTACATGCAGCTACTAAGTAAGTTGTTGACTGATACACTCAGTTATTTCCAAAAAATGTTTCTGTCGTTCTATCCATCGGGATTAAAACATTTTAAACAGGGGTTACGATACGGTTGAAGTTGGGTTGAGTTTAGTGAAAAATCTAAATTCCTATTCCTCCTTCATTTTTTATTTAAAGGTAGACATTCAGAGCACTGGGCAGAAATCACATCGCGTCAACACCCGCCCAACCCAACACCTGCCACTCAGATGTGTAAAAAAAACAATTGGATTATCATAATGAATAGTCTTCAAATCTTGAAATGGTGGATATTCTACATGTAGGTAAAAGCAGTGAAAGTCCTGATAAGTAAATGTGTCTAAATATCTTTTTAAGATCAATTGTAGTCCTGCTTTTCCAAACCTTAATTTTGTTTGATTATGTCAAAATTAATTACATTATTATCAGTAGTCAATTTTCCAATTATTAGTAACCTTTCGGCAGATTGACTTTCAAATGTGAATCTAGTTTATTTGGAGCAAAATCCATCACAATTGTAAGCATACAATATTGATAAAGGAATATTGACAAATCTTTTTCAGTTTTAACGCTCTCAGTACGTGTTTTTCCCGAAAAATGTGTTGCTTTCTTTCAATTATGTTTTCCTTACAAGTCTTTACCTTATTTTCTCGCTGACTTACAATTCAAGTCATATAAACTGTTGGATAAATCTGTAGGGATTTTTTTGTCCATGTCCCCGTCTATGACACCACCTCCCTCAATCAAAGCCCCTTATCAGCTATTATTGCGACACTGAACCTGTTTAAAGGGCATATTTGCATATCAGTCGACAAGTAGTTCCTCCAGGGCTCGACTCATTCAGATCGTAAAACCAATGTGCTGCTTTATTGTTAATCCATGTCTTACGGGCAGCGCAGCTTTGACAGAATGAGTTTGAATGACGAGTCAAAAATGTAATTAATAGACTACAAACCTCAGATGTTCTGTAGCTACGGGGTCCTTCCTGCATCAAGCATAAAGTGGAAATCTGTGTTCAGCTGACTTTTCTTCAGGCAATACTTGAGTCAAATATACTGAAAGATATCAAGATGAATAGGGTTTTATTTCATGAACAGTGCTTTATGGTTGAGCTTTTTTTATAAACCTCTCCTTGAGTTCTTTTTTTTCTCAAACCTTTTTCCTCAATTGACAGCTCTGTTGAATGGGAGATAAAGGAATGAAGCCACAGCTGTAGCTTGGACTAGGTCATTCCTCATCCTGCTAGTTTGCACCAACTATCTAACAAAACCAACTCTCACCTGCCCAAACTTTTTACAATTGGTTGATAAGATTAAGTGATAAGAGTAGCCTAACAGGTTATTTCAAGTTCTTAATTTAAGGGTGTTAAATACTCATTCCCATTTGCTCTTACAATGTCTCTGCTTGTACTTTCTATAAAGTGTCTTGTGATTTAATAGTATCAATTTAAATACAAGCGCATGATGACTCTTCAAAGGAAGACACTTCTAATACAGAGGACAGAGTTTGCTCTCATCAGCATGGGTTGGCTTCTTAAAAAACGCAAAGGATGAATAGAAAACAATTGGTGACAATTTTAAAATATTTTAGAAATAAAAAAAGAAACTATTTAGTTTAGGTGGAGGTGCGGAGGAGCGTTACAAATATCCCTACCTTTCCAAATTTGTCATGTTGCACAACAACTTCTCGGTGAACAAAACTGCAAATCTTGTGAGTCTTGCAACGCTTGACGGTTGTTTAAAATGATGTAGGTGTAATTGCTGCCAGAACAGTTTGTAAGGGATTAGCTCGTGTCAATTGGATAAGCAGTGTCAAATCAATCGGATGCTTTGGCAGTGTCTGGCAGTGTATAATAATGTCTCAAATAATAGCTGTGAGCCCGACCTGGGAATAACAAAAACGTTTAATGGACAAATTCACTGCTTAGTTATTAATCAAACAGATCTTTTTCTTTTTTTTTTAAAGAATGCCTTGTCTTACATATTGTTATGTTAAAAAAATACAGAGGCATGTGTACTTCTTGATGACAACATCTATAATTCAAAGACCCTAGGAAGGTGTTCTGAAGTTCTTTGGCTTAACACTGACTACAGATGATCAGAGAAGACATCTGGAATCATCCCCTGGGAGCTATTAGTGTCACTCATAGCAAGAACTCTGATGAAGTCAGAGGAATTTTACATCAAACCAGTGTCTTAAATTTTTATGTTTTCAAAATATCTGTCTCGCGCAGGTCTTTCAAGCCGGACTTTCTGCTTGTTCGCCAACACGCCTACAGCATGATTCCTGGCGAAGACTTCCGGAATCTTGTAATCGGCCTTCATTTTGGTGGCGTTCCGAGCATCAACTCACTCTTCTCCGTCTATAATTTCTGCAGCAAACCCTGGGTGGTAAGCAGTGTTTCACCGCTTTCTTTGCCCTTCTTTAACCTCCACAAAGGCCTCACGAGGTCCTCCCTCAGCAGCTGCCACTGACTGATTTATTTGGGCCATTAAATGAAGCAGGAACACCTGTGCCAGAAGCAGAAGGCCTCATATCACCAGAGTAACTCCGTGGTGAAAGGAAGCTACAAAAGTGCTCTGGAAATTTATGTGGCTGTTTGGCTTTGCATGACTTCATAATTGCTGTCTTGTCGACTGACATTTGACTTTGAAATATGCTTAGAGGGAGCTTATGCAGTTATCTGATATGGCAAAACACACACTTTAGCCCCACCTTTACACACCTTTGGTATGTACAGTCGAACTTAAAATGATTAATTTCCTAAAAATTTCTTTGAATCAACAAAAGTGCATTTTTTGGGCTGGAAGTGACTGGATTCTTCCTAAAGATAACAAGAAAATGCAGACTAAATAGTAACATTGCAGTACTTGAAGATCTGTAGCTAATTGTTAAACATTTATAAGCAAAATAGCAACAGGACATGCAAAAAGTTGATCAGCAACTGTAAGAAGCAGTTATTCCTTTAAGAAACAATAAAACCATTTTTTAATACGTGAGGACAGGAATAACTTTGGAAAGCCTTTTTGAACAAATTTAATGAAAAGTTGAGATATATTCTTTTCTCAACCATTAACTATTTTTCCTAATACAAGCACACTGTCTAATAGAAGCACGCCAGCTTTTTTCTGATACGTACAGTATATGATGATCTTGATCCAAAGTTGGTCGAACTTACACAGTCACCATGCTGCTCTCACAGGAAGCGCTATCGCACATGTGCACCTTGTGCTGGTACCCTGCAGATTTGGTTTTTTTGCAAATAGCTTATTAATAGACACACACCTCATCAGTGCATCCGGGCATGCGTGTGTATTGAGAATAATAAAGTATATTATATATTTTCTTACATTCTAAACTAAATAAGGTATTTTTGCCAGTATTCTTTTACCTAATAAAGATTCTTTAAATTGAGTTCCAAGTGTCATCTAGTCAAAAATGTCATGTAAAAATGCATACATCTCACTTGTTCTTCATTCCTAATCATTACGGTCTTCTGTCTTGTTTTTTCTCTTGTAGTTTTCCCAGATGATAAAATTCTATCAGTCTCTTGGTCCAGAGAAATTTCCCCTGAATGAACAAACCTTCTTTCCCAACCAGACACAGATGGTGAGTGTTTGAGTCCATTTTGCAAACACAAACAATACATTTGTTAGTGTTTTTAAAGAAGTAACCACTTTTTTTAATTAAATCTTTATTATAAAAATATAAAACAGAAATTAAGTCAAACATTTTTTATTGCCCCTACGTGAATATATCCCTCCCTTTAGAACGATTTTGGAATTTGTGTTTACAACTGCCCTGTACACAAATTCTTTTATTGGATAATATAGTAATTATTTATTTGAAGCATCAAATTTAACCAATTATTAAGCTGACAGTATATTTACAGTAATATGAACCTTTATTTTTGACTCAGAAAGGCCATAGATGAACTGTCATCTTAAAAAACTAAAGGTTTTAAATGATCAATAATCTTAATAGAAAATAATCAAACTGATTTGCCAATCAAAGTTATAAATATTTTGTGTCACCATTCAGGTTAGAAATTTCTCGAATTATATATTTTTAATATTGTAAACTTCTTTGGACATAATTGAGGTTTCCTTTTGAGTTTTTGCAAATGTGTTAAGTGTTCTGTTTTTTAAGCATAAATGAGCAGTCGATGTCCATGTGACCAATCTGAGTCAAATAATGGAATGAATTGAAGGAAAAGAACTAAACAACCCCTGGAAGAGTTCAGGTGGAGAACAATTAATCACAAATTGCTCACGTCAACATATATATCAGTCTAAAATAATTGAATATAAAAGACTGAAAATATATCTTTAAAATCTCACTCTTCAAAACCTCTGCTGATGTTGGACTGTGACTTATTGAGTACAGGCAAGAAAATAACAAAAAAAAAGTACCTTTATCATTTTCAGATACTTGTCCATTATCCTGAACATAGCAACATGCTGTTCTTCTTTAAGAAAAGTTTGGCTTTTTCCATATTTTGTCCTCCTTTTCTGCACATACACATAGTTACTTTGTAATTCAATACATACTGTATAAATAAATGTAATATAGAAGTTTCAGCAGAGTTGATAGTTCATTTCTGTAGCTTATGTTATATACAGCAAAAATAAAAAAATCTCACAATCTCTTCAAAAATGCAGACGTTCCCATGTATTTGGAACTGTTTCAGATTCAAACATAGTTCTTGACTTTATTGGTGGACAACACAGTCTGTCTTTGATGGAAGAGTAAAAAAAAAAAAAAAAGTCCAACTACAATTTAAACAGGGACATAATGATTATAGAATTATAGAGACGAATGTAGCTGTAAAGAAAAAAAGTCAACGTAGTTGAAAATGTTAAAAAAAACGTACTGTTTGGCACTGAATTAAGCGGAAAATTGGCAGTGTTTAAAAAATTCAAATTGAAGTCAATCACATTTTATATAGGTCTTCCATTTCTACCAGATCATGAAAGACAATTTGTTATTAAAACTGTTGAAAAATGGCATATACATTGTTTAACAAGACTTTGAACACTAACTGGGCTTTTTTTGACTCTCCTCTTTTTCTGTATCAGAGGTGCTACAAACAGGCACTGTAATATCATTGCTCTCTTGGGTGTTTTTTTTCCCCCTCAATAAGAGGGGACTTCACGTGAGCTGGTGACCTTTTGAGAGTCCTGTAGTACTCTAAATTATTATTAGCAATGAGACAGAGTTTGGGTATGGAGTGCGAAGGGGAAGTGAGTTTTGGGGGTTCAGGGTTTGGATTCAGGGATCGGTGGCATTGATCGTTGTTTTATCAAGAGAAGTCATGCCTCGGTACCAACTGCAGTAGCCCTCCTTCTGCTGGATGCAGGCATAATGCCGAGACTGGTAGCCGGTCAAACCAAAGTGGGACAGCATGTCCGTCCACAAACATTCGTTCTTTGACGTCACAAAGCAAGGCAGATAATGGCAAGGTTTGATCTACAGAAACACAAGTAAGATCAAGTAAGAAACAGAAAATTAACAAGCAAATACTTTTTACTTTTTAAAGATTTTTCCAAGAAAGACCATTCATAAAAGAATTATTTATTTAACAAAGGAAATGATAAGAGTTTGATTATAAATTTGAAACTGCCTGTTTCTTAATGTAAATTATGAAAGTATTGCTGAGAAGGTTATAGTGACATGTAGGAGCAACTACTCAAAATAAATTTGTTTAGGATTTAGTTAAATGCTAGCGGAAGACAACATAATAACACGTCATAAGTTTTGTTCGTTATTTTTATTTAAAAGTGCATGTTATTTTCAAAGGCTTACACAAAACAGTGGCTCAACAAAAAAAGTAAAACAGCTTCTCTGGATATCAAAAAGTTGTTACATTAGTATGACAATAAAAATTTAAAAACTAATTGATAACTTTAATGTAAAGATTTTATTTATGACAAAAATATATAAAAAAGAAACAATTTTAGAGTAGCTATGTTATAACTTTGTCAAAAAAAAACAACAGCTAAATTTTCTTTTAGTTAAATGTTTTGTCTTATTTTGTGAAGCTGATGCACTTAATTCCCTAAAGCAAACATGCAACTTTTTTCTTTCTTTTTTAAATTAACTGTGCATATTTTTGCACTTTTTGTCGTGGAACGTCACATGAAGTGATCTTTATAAAACTTTTAGTTTTGAAAATCCAGCAGAACCTCGCTCACTCTGATTCATGCGTCATTACTCCAGGTGCTGGCACAAAAAAACAGCCTTTTGGGTGAATGAAAAGCATTTTCTGACAGGAAGATACGAGGTGATAAACGGAGAGGCTTTTTATTCTTTAGCAGCAAGAATAAGTCAACCGGTGCAAAGAGCTGCATGTATCGGTTATGAATGCACCGACAAATTCACTTTAAAATACGAGGGCACTTTTCCCATTTTGGCTGCTTTTATTAGCAAAGGCTGAAAAGTGAGTTCTTTATGGTTAAACTAAGATATTCAAAAAAGCTTCCTAATTCAAGAGTGTCTAACCATCTCAGACTCGCTCCATTCCTCCTTCTCGTCTTTGAGGGACTAGCGGAGGAGTGTGATTAATAAGTGTGATGATGTTGTTGCCTGCCTGTGTTTATGAACTCTCATTCTTAAGCCTCTCTTGATGGATGGTTTTCTCTGGAAATATCTGGGCTGCTGTTATCGCTTCATACTCCGAACACAGTTTACAAGCAGTGGCATGCGTTGGGAACAAGCCAGTCTATCTGCTAATTCACTTATGCTGATAGTGGCCGAGTGTGTTAGCAGATGTTTTGGACGTAGCTCTACGGTTCGACATCTGTGAGATGGGTCAGCAGCTGCATGGCGGCAAGCTGCATACTTGTGTCACATGAAACTGTAGACTTGAGCCGATTCCAAGGTTGTTACTTAATAATTCCCAGTAATAGTAGTAAAACTTGTTTTTTTCTTCTTTTTTTTGTCCCTGCTCAACATCCATCTTGCATTTCAGATGAAATCTAACAGTAGGCTTGTTATTCTAACTTTAAACTTAAAATACTGTTTTTGTTGGCTTGAAAGTGACTATTTCTTTTATAATAATTATTGCCAGTCCCCACATGCTTTAAATGTCATTAAATAAAGAGTTTGCTAGAAGTTTTATGGTTGATAAACTGAAAAAAACTAGAAAACAGCTGGTTCTATCTTCCACACTTTTTGATTCTTGCATCTCTTACTCCTGTGCGACATGCAGCATTGCCACTTACCCTGCAGTTGCAGCCCAGTTGGTAGCGATAGTTGATTCCTTTCTTCTGTGCCAGTGAGAGCCTGTCCCACCTTTCAATCATGTTGCAGAGTCCCGTGTAAACCTTCCCATCAATCACACGCCCTGTAGGAAGGAAGAACAAAGAACCTTATTTTTACCATTCAGTTATTTCTATTTATTTATTTCTATTTCATATTGCCAAGTTCTTGGTTTTTACTGCAAGAACTTGGCAATAGAATTTTTGGTCAACATTAATGTAAAGCTTGCTGCTATGCTGCTTTGGTATGTGTGGTAACCAATTGATACTTGAGTCAATTTGTGTCAGATTGATCTGAAGCAACAATTAGACAATCATGAATCATTTAAAACTCTTATTCGCTTGAAATATCAAGATGACTCAATAAGTAACTATACAAAACACAGAAGGCTTCAAAATTCAATAGTTTAGAATACATTAAAAACAGCCAGCGCTCGTGGACCCATACTCAAAGTAGACAATGGTGTTTATCTTTGGTAAGACTATTTCAAGATGTGAGCCAATATTACATCAACATTAGTATTTCTGAATATTCAAAAGGTCACAAAGGGTTTATTTTTAGCACTGGACCATTTGCAGCTTCCTGACACACAAGACAGGTGCATCATGACAGCATGCGAGTGCTCAGGAACATCACAATTTGTCACAGTTTCTCTCCTCTGCAGGCCTGTCATTGAGTTGGAATTGAACTGCTCACAAATATGTGCTACTTTACAATCCCTGAACCTCCCACTTTGCCAGCAATTTTACATCGGATTACCGGAGTCATTTGCAGGCTGATTACACTGTGTTGAGAGTGCATGCTCTTAAAATACTAATCAGGGCCAGAAAGCTCAAAGCTTGATCAAAGGAGATTCAAGTAGCTCATCTTGCAAGCTCTGCTGCGTTTGAGTTGCTTTTAAACGCTGCCCTGGTTATTTCCTGGACTTATTATAGATGTCCTGAGAGCAGAGAAAGACATTGTTGATGTCACTCGCACCCAGGCTGGGTAAACATAGCCGATGTTGCCTGGCAACGCTGGGTTGTTGGCTTACACTGTGCAGTGGGGTTACAGTATTTACAGGTTGGGAAGTTAACAACAGTTATCCACACCAAACACTGCAGGGTCTAAAGTAAACTGCACCTCCATTAGCAATGGCAGCTCATAAAATGCTTGTGCTGGAAAATACCTGTCATTTCCTGTTGGTTGGTAATTACAAGTCTGTAGACAGAGAAAACTGCTGTTTTTCTAAAAGAAAGGATTTCTCAAAAATGGTCTAAGTATTGTGATTGCATTCCTCACACAGGTGGCAAATGGTGGGTTAAAAAAAGGTTCTGTCAAAAGACAAACGATGTTCTTCGGAAATAAACAAGGAGGAGACGAGTCTTATACCAAATAAACCTGCAGTGAGGTTCACTGGGTTCAGAAAGACCTCACAGATCACATGTCTGTATAGAAACATTTAGCTAGAAAGGACCAGAATAAATAAGCTAAGGTGGTGAAATATGATTCTGGGATACATCCAATTGTTAAATGTTTAAAAACAAAAATCAAATGGCTTACCTGTGATCAGGTACTGGTACTTGTTGATTTCAAACTTGACACCACACATGCTCTCAGAGGCATGTGTGTAAATGTGCTGCACATGCTGGATTTTGTCAAAACCTTTGTACATCTGCAGAAAGAAAGAAGAGTTAAAAGTCTTGTAATGTTCCTAAAAAGAAACCTTATGTTTATAATGGCAAGGAAGAGCCAGTAAGAAGTCATTGAATCCTTCAGCTACACAGTGAGGTTGTACAGATGTGTTGCATGACTCTGACAAAATGTTTACACTTAGTGAAAAGGAGTTTAGTTTAGCTGTAATGCCCATAAGCCCACTAATCCTCATGCCTGGCTCCTGTCTGAAGAGCAGGCCCATGTCAGCATCTGTCAGAAATACAACGTTATGCAAGAATGAAGAGGAACTTGGATAACAGCCTTTTAACAAAATATCCTAATCTGCTACAAGGGTTAATGATTTGTTGTAGTTTTGCATGATATTATAGCTAAATTAACCTGAAGAAAATAACAAATGCAGTAAACAAATATAGTTTTTACTTTTCCAAGTGGTCTCTTGCCACATCCAATGACAGCATGGCAGTGTGCAGTATATTTTGTATGTTATGTATGTTTGCTTAACAAAAAACACTCTCAGCAACAAGACTGGTAATAATAACATCTATTTAACAAGTAAGAGAATTGATGCTCACCTTCATCTGTTTGACTGTGTAGCGCATTGTTCCAAATCGCCCATCCCCCATGTGCTTCTTGCCCACCACTTTAGCCCGAATCACTATGAAAGAGACAGCCACTTTCCAGTTAACAAACGAGTGGAAGATTTTCCTACCAATCACACAACACCTCAGCCAGGAGGAAGCATTGGTAAATCCTGTATTAATAAAATTTCAGGGCTTGTTTGGCATCTAAATTAATCTGGTTTTATGCATTGCTTACCATGAAAAAGTAATGGTAGGAGAGAAATCAAGTAAGTGGGATGCAGAAAATAAAAAAGGATTAAAAAGGTACACCCACATGGACCTAACCAAGAAGATTCAATAAAGTTCTGAACACAAATTTCCCAAGTGTGGGATCAATAAAATAATTCTAATCTAATGTCCTAGTACTTGAACAGAAAATGTTCAAGTATTAGGTCCATGCAAGGGACGCTCATCTCCATCAGGTGGAAATGCTTTGATTTATTTGCTTTCACTAAATTTGAGAACAGAGTCTCATTGTGAAAGACCTGGAAGAGGGAGTATGGAAAAGTTATTATTTGAGCCACTGGATAGGACCAAATTGTGGCTGCAGGTCCTGCATAAGCTCGTAGTTCTCTGAAGTCCACCTGCTACCCAAAGCGAAACCAGCCGCAGACAAAACTAAAGCTGGACATGTTTGTTATCTTCTCCCAGTGGAATTTCCTTCCCACATTCTTTTGGAGGGTCACATTCCCCAGAAAAGAAGGGAGAAAGAAAGTGCGGGCTTTCATCCTTTTTAACTGGATTGGGGGAAATGAGGCACATGGCATCTTCTGTAGGGTCTATATTTGTCTAGCTGTTAAATGATGTTGGGTTGTTTAAACAGGAAGCTGTTACAGCATGACCACCCAAAAGTGGTGACCGTAAATTTATCCTGGACATTGTATCCTTAAGTTGAACCAAGAGTTTATTTGAATAACCAAAAATAAAAAGTCAAGCTTCTTTTTAAAGCCAGTTGTCATCTGGCTGGCATGACCAGTAAGCTTCTCTCATCCAGCAATCCTATTTGGAATTTTAACCAACTTCCAGAATGCGTTCCTACCAGCCAAGTTTTCCCAAACATTCTTTAAAACCTGCTTTGATATTTTGATTCAGCACCTTTTGTGCAGCCCTACCTAATTGGCCTCTGTAAAATATAGATAAATACTGTTTGTCAAATATCTGTGGATGCAATGATGCAATTATGGCAAACCTTGGGCAAAATTACATAGGACTTTGTGACAGTAAAATTATGCTTATGCCCCAGGAGATCTATCGTTGTTGTTATTTTTTTTTTTTAGAGTTTTTCCTAAATCCTAGTTTCAAGCTCTAGCCTGGACTCAAAAAAATTCTTCTGGAGAAACATGTTTCTGCTGACAGAACTGCACCTCAAAAACCATCCTACACGCAGATAAGACTACATCTTGTTGTCTGCAGCAACGAGTTAATGTGGATGCCATCACACAGAGTGGAGGGACTTGGCCCTTATTGATGGAGACTAACAAACCTCAAATTTCTAGACAATTTTATCAGTTAAAGCATCTTTTGCTTAATATTAAATTGTAAGGATTGCATCAACCAGGGAAATGGTACTATGTGAAATAATTTGTCAGTGTAGGTAAGTGATAAAAATGTATTTTCCACTAATAATTCAACACATTTTGACGAGTGGGAGGCTTTTTTTTTTAAAAAACAGGGTGATATGTTTCCCAGTGAAAGTAAATCTTTTTTTACTCTGCATTTTCAGCCTAAAGCAGAGGATTATCCAGGTGTGAAAACAAATGATAAATATTACAGTGAGCACATAATTCAGGTAAACATTTAACTCTGCCCACATAAAATCCACAGGCAAGAAAAAGGTTTATCCAGTAGTGTGTGTTTCAGTGTTTGTGTGTAAAGACATTGTGTTATTAATGAGAAAGATTTCTCGATGGAGAAAGTTCTCCACACATGAGGAAGTAGGTGGGAGAAAGAGGAATTCTCCATGTGACACTACCACGCTCAAAAATAAACACTGAAACTCAAAACGCAGCTGAGGAACATCATGACAAATTGAAACCTCAGGAGCAGGAAGCATGTAACACGCTTTCCCAAGCTGCTTAAATGCAAATAAAGCTCATGGAGGTTGTGCATATGGTTTGTTTTCTTATTTTACTTCTTGTTGTACCCTGCTTCTTACTTATGTAATTCCTGAGAAAGATTTCTACGTACCCCGCAACCATCAATTGGAGGAAATGGTGCAGAAAATGAGTTATTTGACATGAGGTAAATCAGGGGGAAAATTAGAGACGAGTAACTTAAATCAAACAATATCAATAAATAAAGTTGAAATATACCCTTGTGGTTCTTCACTTGTCATAAAATCTCACTTGCAACCGTGCTACCGTTGGATGCATTTTAGAAATCCACACAATTTGCAAATTTACCACATCACATTAAACACAGACCAGCCACTGGATTGGAACGTGGCAAGAAGACCCATCTGAAGAACCACCCTGCTTCAGGCCACTTTACTCAATTTGCTTCACGCATGTACAGACTTTTATATTAGTTACTCAGTAGAAAAATTCTAAAATTTTACTGTCTCAACAATGTCCAAAGCAATTATTTAACTACAACAAAATGAATATATCTTCTTAAATGACTGATGATACGGGATTAGTTCGATGCCATGTTTACCATTTAAAATGACAAACCCAAAGTGTCAATGTGGTCATTGGAGTAGCAAAGAGGCTAAGGGGCTTGAATTGAAAATACATAATGCATTGCTTAACATTCTATTCTATCCTAAAATCTTATTGAATGACATCATGTTGGGTATAACTCAATTTTGAGAGAATTGGTGGGAGTTTGTTTATTACTTGTCTCTACAATTTTTTTCTATGCATACCAAAACACTGACTAGTAGGAAGTGGATCAAAGCTCTGAGTTGGATGCTTAAATTTCCATCTGGGCATTAATATATCTCACACAAATTCTTTGCAGACAACTTGACTCATGGTCTCAGCATGTAAAGAATGGCTTCTGTCACCTTCAACACTCGGAAATGAGTGTCCTTACAGAGGGGTATTGAGTTTCACAGTCAAAGCTCGCTTCTGAGCCTCTTATCTCATTTGAAGAGGACTTTGAGGAAGCAAGTGCCGCTAACCTCCTCTTGTGAATGGGACGGTTAATATTAGCCAATTAGTCGAGTCTAAAATAGCAGCCAGGTCACGCCCCGATGCTCAGGTGTGTAACATGAACAGTCAGCATGTGCTCAGCCAGTTTACCACAAAGTTTATCAAAGCAAAGTTATTGTGGATTTTTCTTTACAACTGGCAATAGGCAGTCTGATTATGACACTGAATTAAAATTATAGATGTCAAAACTATTGACACTAACAAGAACTAGAAATACTCCAAAAATACTTGAGACTAAGCCAAGTCCTTAAAAAAAGGGGATTTGGGGCACACAAACTCACTGTCCCCAAAGTTATGCCCATTCTTACTGAAGCAATTGTCAGAGAGTACCAACACCTTAAACTTTAAGTGCTAAACGGCTGGGGGGGAAAAAAGCTTGAAAAAGCTGTTTTTTTCCCCCAACTTGGGTCACTTGGCGTAACATCCAGTCACCTGTTAAGATTTGCTCCAGGCCAAAAGAGATGATGGGTCTTTTTGGAAACAGCTTAAAACTCAACTCTTCTTGAACAGAATACAGGTGAAGCTGTCAAATCTGCCTCAGATTTGAGTTTACCAAGAGACATCCACATACAAAAGCTAGTATTTAGATGAGCACATCTACGTAATATGAGGTCGGGAAGATGTTTTCAAAATGCAGTTTGAAAAATGTGCTGAGAGGATTCAAATTAAATTGTCTATAACAGCAGCTAATTAGATTAGTGTCTGTATGCACTGACATATTTCAAGCTACAAAAAAAAAAAAAAAACACCTCCTGACTTTAAAGCTTAATTAACAAATTATAAATTGTGACTAAATTAGTCTGATGGTGTCACAACACATTATTTAGGGATTCACATCAAAGCTTTTATACTTTGTGGACATGTTGCCAGGGTGTTATGAACCAAAATGAGCAACTTTTATTCTATGATGGTCCACAACATCAGAATTGGTGGTGGTGGGGGCGGAGGGAACCATGTCTAAATTGCTTCTGCTACCCTGCAGGAGAATTCACATAATCTTCCAGATTTTTGCAATTCTTATCATGACAAAAGGCCTGAGGTGGGACCAGAATTTCTGGCTATGTGCATATTATTCAGGGCACTCAAAAGCTTATGCAGGTAGTAAAATAAGCTATTTACCCCCCTTCCCACCTCCTCTGTGTTGCTTGTGAGAGCCACACAAACACTGCAGTGTGATAAGAAATAAGCAGGATTTAAAAAATCCTCTATTTATAGTCAAATGAGTTCAGATCCCACTAAAAAAACCTTCTTTGAAACCTAGAAGGAACCAATGCAGAAGTAAACATTTCAGAAACGTTTTATTTAGATTGTATACAATTATGGTAAACCAAAAGAAGGGTTATGATTTAAGAAAAATTTAAGAAATTGGTCTTGTTTTTTTTTTCTTTTCAATGTTTTAAAGCCCTACGATCAACATGTAGAATTATTTTAAAGCTTGTAAACTACTCAAATTGAACATTTCAATATAAGGTGGTATTTATAACTTTATATTTTGGGAGCAAGTGGAGTTTCCTCCCCTTCTCCAGTTGAATGGATTTATTTATTAGATTTTTAAAAATCAATTTTTTTGGTAATAACTCACCAATGTCGGAGTTGCAGAAAGCATCTTGCGGGTGTGATAAAGCACATGAGCAGCTTTCTGTCATCTGCAGGCTGCTGAAGAACAACAGCAGGCTGATCAGGTGTTTGCAGGCAGGCTGCATTTCTCCAAAGTTCTCCTTTCTGCGGCTGGAAATAAAGAAATAAATAACAAAGCTGTTTGGAATCTAGCTGCTTTCTCTCAGAGACGTGGGGAAAAAAGCTTGTCTGATCTGTTGCTGGTCGCTTCAGTAGGAGCGTTTCATCAATGCTAGCAAGCAGCGGAGCGCTGGTTTATATAGAGGAGCGCACACTGGTGACGTGTACGCCATCCTCCACCTCTGCAGCATTAGCCAATCAGAGGTCGTGATGGTGTGGAAATGGATGACATGGCAAACTGGAACGTTTACCATGCTTCATCTTATTTTCCCAGAAGAACTTTATACATAAATAAAAAAAAGAAAGGACATCAAAACAACACGCCATACCAAGTTTAGAAAAAGCAAACAAAGCTACTGCTTTATTTCACAAGAAAAAAGTTGAAAATTAGGGGGGAGCTACTCAAATTGTGATTGGTCTCTGTTCCATACCTGTCAAGTTATACAGTTTCGCCGTACCAATGCAACTTGAGCTATTTGAGCTTTCTACACGTCGTTTTGTCAACGTGTGCCATGAATTAAAACGCCTAAAAATGACTTGCTTTCTAGCCGGTTATGGCACGTTCTCGTTACCTCTCCCTACGTAACTGTGCGCATGCGTAATGTTTTGTTTCATCGGCCAGGTTTTCTTTTCTTTTTTTTTTTCTTCAAAATCTCCGATGAATACGGTTTTTTAAATACCCAGTAAAGTGTGAACGCCTCCCTCTAACAGAAAGCAGGAAGAATGCCTTAACAGGTATAAGTGAGTAAATTTAGACTTATTTTGCATTTCCTCAAGCAAGTTAGATACATAGATGAGATATTTGATCAAATATTAACATCAGACAGTAAAGTGGACAAAGTTCCAGGACTCAGATCTGCATGATTAGAGACGGTGGTACTGCGACCAGGATCATGATTGGGACTGAGTGTGAGCAGACCGCCTGTTTACATTAGAATGTAAAGGATATGGAACATAAAGGATACGTTCCCAAAGACAGGAGCAAAATGAACTACAATCGTTGGTTGGATGTCATATTGTATACTCTAGTTTCACAGTATTGATATTACTTATAAGAAATATAACTGTATACATCCCCCTCGCTTCTGTCAATATGCTCCAGGGCAGCTGTGGCTACAACAGTACAACAGTAACAGTAGGAGTAAATGAATAATGCGTATGTGAAGAGTCTTTGAGTGTGCTGAAAACTGCTATAGAAGTACAATGCTTTATCACTATTCTCTCCCAATAATAAGAGTTGAGTTTAGACCTGGCATGGGCAAAGTACGGCCTGTGGGCCACATGCGGCCTGCCAAACTTGAATAAATTAAATAAATAAACCTCCTTAATGTTATATTTCCCTTGCAATTCTGATGTTTCCTCACTAGATGGCGAACTGTAATGATATGGAAAGGCATCGGGACCAATACACGCACGTAAACAAGCGTGTTAGATGTTTAGAACAAGCAAAATATTATTATCAACTGCTTAGATTTCAAGGCCTAGCACAGCCTAAATGCGCAATTTTAAGTGACATCGCACTAGATCTCAGAAACCAGTAAAGTACTTCACATTTTTTTGCTTGTCACATAAAAGATCTATGCTTTAAATAAAGTGTAAAGAGCACAAAACTTTTGAGGAAACCCCCTTGAAAGACTTTTCCAAGTCTCAAAATCTGTCACTTTAGATGACTTTGAAACATTAAAGGAAGTTTGGCTCTGCAGTTCAATGTGTAAATATGAGGGTGTCTCAACCTTTCAACAACTCTGAGACAAAGCATAGTACATTTCTTTCATTTTTACTTATTTACCTCTACGTGGAGTCATTATTTCACGTTTTGCTGACATCTTCTTTGTTATCAGGGCTCAGTATTGAATACTAAGTCTTGTGTTTGCAGCCTTTGTGTGGATCATCCTTTTCCTTTCTAAGATTCAATAAATGATGTCAAAGGCAAACAGCTGTGAGTGGGCCTAAAATACAAAGTTTCACTACTGTTTTAGTTGAAGACAGAAACTTTCCTTTTCTCCAAACCAGTGATGTCCACATTCCTGTGCAGAGCTGTGTTAAAGCTTATCTGCTGATGGGCTAAAGTTGCTATGTTAAGACTTGGCATTACTCGCAGTTATATAAGCAACCTGAAATAATCAGGATGGGCAACTCCGACACTTAATATCTGTTTATTAACATGTATGTTGGTTTGAAGACGATTGCAAGACAAGAGGGAGGCTGTTTTTTTTCTACTTAAAAAATTAGGACAATCTTGTGCTTTGATTTATCAATTATCAATGACCCTATAACTGGTTTCACTGATTTTAGTGTGTACCCTTCCTCCTGCGTATAACTAAATAAAACCTAATTAAAAGGAAAAAAAATGTGAATCCACTGTGTCTTTAAGTTGTGTATCAAATTAGTTTACAAAATTACATCCATGTAAAATTGCACATACATTTTATCTGTGACAGTACAACCTAAAAGTTACAATTCCATTAGTCCCTCCCTAAAACAGTATCAAAACAGCAGGTCAGCTATCAAGAAGCAGGACAGTAACCATCTGTAGAAATTTCACTTCAATGCCATATCTTATCTGACCTGCTGCCGATGCTCCAGAGCAGCTGGGAGACAAGAGCAGCTGCTGTTAACTATTGATAATACCCGTTTATACTGTATGTCATTGTAACCTTCAGTCATTGTCATCATTTTCTGTAGTTAGACTGTGGATATGAATGTTTGACCTCGATTAACATTTCCATGCCATTATGGACTGGTAAAACAATAACTCAGGACATTCTAACAGTGATTAACTAGAATTAAGTAACATACAACTTAATTAACACTTTAATAGTTGGAAAGCTTGAAATTTCTGACTTTTATAACCAAAAATAGCTATCTTAGTTGGACAAAAAAGCAACATCCAACAGTTCCAACATGTTTTGTGTTTGAAGTAATAATATGAAACACTGTGCTCATTTTGACTTCTCTGTCAGATTTGTGTTGAAGAGTTGAGTATGTGTGTCTCTCAATGTCTGTCCCGTGAAACTGGCCACTTGTTTTTTTTTTTTAATTCTCTGGCAATGATGTCACCAAAAGTAGGCCGATTTACTGTAGAAGCATCACACAAGACGTAGTATTATCAGCTAATAAAAAATCCAAATTTAGAGAATGACTTGAATCAGAGCCAGTCAGCTGCTATTGTGCTGCAATCTTTAACCCGCGTCTGATTTTTAGCTGACAAAAAGTAAACAGAATGGGTGACTCAGAGGAAAAGACCTTTTATCCTGCAGACAAGCTGTGAAAAAGACACAGGAAGTGTAAAAATGGTCTTTTATTTGGAAAAAAAATAGTACAGCCGGGAGTGACAGGCACACTGAGGCCTGACTCACTTAGTTGCTGTTGCACAGCATGCATGTTATCCCAGTTAAATGGGACAGACAGGTTGACCCATGCTGCGTTGCTCTTTGCTTGGCAACAATTTATGTTACACATGTTTAATTTGTAAATTATTCCGCCTATTTTTTTGTTGAAGTTTTAATCTCCAGAGAATAGCCATTGAGTTTTTTTCTTCCCTCTTTTACTTTTTTCTACGTTTTCAAGATTATTCCAAAGGAAGGATCAGGAATGACAAACTTAATCAATTATTTTAAATATAAAGATTAGAAATGTCGTAATGTAGAAATATGTATGTAGAAAAATGGTTCCGTCATTTTCACTAAAATCTTAAAAAACTCAAAAGTTTTTAAACACTTTTATTTTAAAGTTTTAAACACTCATATTTTATAAATCAAAATGATGCTTTGTTCAATTTTCTACCCAGTTAAATACAATCATATCCTTCAGGTGTACTTAAATTGGCCCAAGCTGGTGAACAGTACATGCATTTTGCAAATAAAATGCACATTAAATCACTATGTTGTGCATTTTTTGTGTGGTTAGTTTGCATATTTTATCAACGTGACTTTATCCAACTTTAAAAGTTTAGAGTACCAAATAAGAAAAGTGAACTTGCAAGAACAGTTTAGTACTCCAAGACAAAATTGTTGTTTAATTGAATGATTTTATTGCTGATTATACACTAGCATAGTTTTTCCAACTTCTTTCAATAAAAATAAAAATTGCTAGGAATAAATTTTTAAGACCTGGCTAAGTTTTCCTTGAGGCAACAATCCTCAACTTTGCTGAGCAATTCAGCAGATGCTTATTGGTTTCCGAGTCAGACATGTCTGTCATCTTATGAGGAGTTTAGACATTGGTGGAGGAAACCCAAACAAGGCCTGGACCCACCAACTCACTCACAATGGGACTTCCACTGTAATAAAATATGAAGAATGTTGGATTGGTTACTTCTCAGGCGGGCCAAATACAACCACAGGGCTTACTGTTGCTTTACTCTACTGTACATATTTGGTATTTATGTGGTCAGGAAACCCCACAAAATGACTCGTTTTATGAGAACATGAGACAATGAGACACCAGGTCTGACCATTCAAATGACGGTATGGAAATAGCTTTCTGGAATTCCTTAACGTTGAGGGAATGCCTTTTGTGGGTACAATGGTGAGCACAGTGAAAGTCTTTGGAAAGAAAAGAAAAAAATTGCTGACAGTTTTCACTGTCAGAAACTGACATTTACTTTGCTTCGTTAAGTGTTTCCAATATAATAATTTTATTTTTTTTATTTAAATCAATGTTGTTTCAGTAGAAAGTAATTATTTACTTTAACACAGTTTCCCTTGAGGATGTGTGTGGGAGGAAGAGAGAGTTATTTGAAGAGATGTCAGAGTGAGTCACAGAAAGGTCAGAGGCCAGCAGGGTCAACAGAAATCACAAAAAGCTATCGTCACACAGTAGGGTGGGACTAAGTGGGGGGGACTCTGGTAAGTCTAAATTTAGAAATACAGTCCCTCCAAAAGTACTGAAGCAGCAAGCTACGTTCCCTTGTTTTTGTTGTTCACTGAAGATATTCGGGTTTAAGATCGAAAGATGAGTTTGAGACAAAAGTTCAGAATGTCAGCAAGTGTTAAACAACTTAGGATACATCACCATATCATTTTTGGGTGTGCAATAGTATTGCTCACATGTGCCATGTTCCTAATTGAAAACAGCAACATTGTTTTTAGACCGGAGTCTGGTTTTCTCTCGAGCCCCCTTTCCTTCCGTCGCTGTCAAAATTGCTTACTCCTCTTGCTTTAAACGTTCATTCCTATTTTATTTCTCATAAAAAACACGAGAATAGACATTTTTATGTGCAGCAATTCACGCTGGGGGTTGAACTTTCTGAAGGCGAGACTTATTTTTTTCTGTCATCTTATCTTAAAAGACATACGTATTCAAAATATATTGAATATCTATTCTGCAAAAAATAGGGGTGGGTGCACGACATAAGACGTATTTAAGCAAACACGTTAACAAGCTCTGCTGTCTGGTTACTGGAGGTCTTGAGAGATGCGGAGTCCAAATGTGTTGTTAGGATGTAGTGGGTCTTTGAGCTCTCTTCCAGTTCTTGTCCGCCAACCACACGGGGCAAAAAAAGAATGTAAAGATCCACTATATACTTTGTGTAATGCACTCCCATTAGTAGACCTCAAACACAGTTATTTTTAATTGGTTTGAAATGAATAATCCGCCATAGTTTCCATCTTATTCATAATAAAAAGCTTGAAAAAATGTTGTATTGCAAAACTATTGATTTGTGGTATTTTTATAAAAAACTAAAACCTTCAAACTGCTGTTTCTAACAGTATTGTGTAAAACACAGTAACACACGCCCAACTTTTTATTACACAAAAAGGTGAGTTTTAAATTTTGATAAACAACTTTTTTTTACAGTAACTTCTGTTTTGTTTTTCCATTTAAAAGTAACATGACACCTACTTTGAAGTGATTGATTTATGCTTCAGCAAGCTGTACCTTCCATGACAATGATGATGTGGAAAACCACGAGGTTCATGTCTGACGTAAATATGGTTGCGATAACACTAAGCCCATTACAGTAAATCTAGAATATGAACATCTGCTTTTTTAATTTGAATTACATAATATACATTTATAGGAATACAGGATATTATGAAAATCCAAAGAATGTGACTAAGGGATTCTTTTCCCTTGTGTCAGAGTGTTATCATGTGGATACAGTTTTTTTTTTGGTTAAAGGTGCAAGTGTGATGATAAATTGCTTGTTTTTTTTCCACAATTTTTTACGTGAAAAAGAACCGACTGAATGATTCTTTCACCTCATGAAGGGAATCTAATATTGCTCATAACTACCTCATTTCCGCTTAGCCTTCCAAGACCTAAAACTCCCAGAAAGCTTAGAAATTGGGAGAGAAACATCACCTTTTCTCTTAATTGGCGAGGGATGTGGCACCAGAGTTGAGGACTTTTGTAGGTTGATTTTCTTGTTTGTGTTCTCATTTTGTTTTCTCATTTTTTCTCATTTTTATCTGGGCCTAAACTACAGTGGGACTGCAGAAAAGTGAGAGAAACCTCCACAATAAACATTTTTATTTAATAAAACAAACAGTTTGCTAGTTTCAAAATCTTCCTTGACTGTCCAATCAGCAGGTTTGAATATTAGCTGTGGGTCTGCTTGAAGGCTCTAGCAACACCAACACACAATCTGATTGGCTAAAACTGAGTTTGATCAACATTTTTTGTCACAGGGTCTGCAAAATAAATAGTGAAGATCTACAGACTTTCGGAACTTAAACTCTGTTGCCAAACATGATTTGTCTGGCAACAAATCTTGACCAAGGTGTGTTTGGTTAAATAGGAAACACATATTAAATATGGAGACACATTTTTGGAATCAGCAGAACGATTGATAAATCAATTAATTGAAGCAGGACTATGATTCAGGCAACAAACAATGCCTTGCAGGCCCTGACTTTCCACCACTGTGAAATACGTGTGAAGAATTACCCAATACATTCAGCAGTTTGTGCCACATTCTTATGAAATTCAGGAAGTCTAGATGATTCTTCAGTGAAGTGGAGGTCTTATTCATAAAATTTAAGCACAATGCTCACAGTTTCATGTCCCAACAAGAGGTCTTTCCCTCTACAGCAGTATATTACCCTGAATACTTTTTTATGATGGTCATGATAATCATGAACATAAGCATCACTGACTTGATTTTTCGGCCCATACTTTAATCTATCTGTTTACGACATCTGGGAACACACTATACTGCTTTACAACATGCCTCCAGTACTTAAACCTACCATTACATAAATGCCAAAATGTTTACAAAATGCAACAGCTGTCCAAAAAAATGTGATGGATGTCATGGACCAGACTGCTAAACTGCAACAGAACCTACACTTGTACATTTGCATGTATCTTTCACTCAGAACATCGCAAATAAGTTGTGCATCTTTTAAAAACATGCATGAGTGTATAAACAATGTTGCTTAGTGACCAGACGCTGAGTTGATGTAATGGAAAATATGTCACTGTTGCCAAACCAGACATGGTTGAAATAAAACTAAACTGTAAAAATCATTGCCCGCTCCTCACCCTCCCAAGAAGCAAAGCAAACTGGGATGACAAAGCAGGTTGTTTTTACCACATGAGGATGCCACAGTTTTCGTCACTTCTCCATCAACACCCCAGCAGTGCTTGTATGCACCCACCCTGGAAATTTCCATCCTGGTACTTAGCTTGAATTCATTCAGACAGACTGCTCTCTGTAGGTTTCTCACCCAAAAAGATGAGTTCAAATACCCCAACAACAACTATTCTGCCATATTAGGCAACCTTTACTGCTTCTTCTCCGATGGCTTCCTGCTGAAGGTCTATGACAAATGTTCACCCAGGGGGGTTGCTATGACAACTTGTAAATGTTTATTAAATGAGCTACTGTGTAAGACATGCCTTATACCTTTTTGTAAGGCACCAATTAATATCTACTTTTTGGAAAAGTAGATGTTTTAATTAAAATAATTTACTTGAAAACTGTATTCCAACAAAAATCCTGAAAGCAAAGATTCAGCACCGTAGTTATCTGCTAGCTGCTGAACTCATTCATCGAGTGTCTGAGTTCAGTGAATAACTTGAGGGGATGTGCTTAATAAACATTACAGGTCACTGGAGGATCTCTAAATCCCTGAGCGGGGTTTGATGTGGTCAGGCAGCCTTTAGTCCCACAACAGGCAGACTTTTGAAATGGGATTCTGAGTTGGGGGTCGCCTTGCTCTCCATGTCTGCCTAAACCATCGGGCTTCATGTCCTTCCCTTGATGTGGCAAGTTTGAATGGCCATAATAAAAATTAAGAAAACATAAATGGAGAATAGCTCTACCATGTGTTTTGTTTTATGCCGCCTTTGCTCCCGACAAGAGGATTAACACTCGTTGCTCAGCAACTAAAGTGTCATGTGCTCCACATGTTTGTAATTGAAAAAAAAAAAAACCTAGTCTTTTACAACTCTTGTCACTTCAAAAACAACCTCTCCAAGAAAACTTACAGATTTAGACTGGTAGTACTTTTAGGAAAGAGTCACTTCTTATCACATTTGCTTATTTTCCAATAACATTAGAATTTGTTCTAATCTTTCTCACTTCTAAACTTCTAAACATTCTTGGAAATGACCAATACAAATTGTTTGCAAATGGCTGTGTAAGTCATGTCAGAATAATGGCCCTCAATTATTCCTACAGTATGTCATTACTAATGTCTTTGTGTTAACGCTTAGCCAGGCTGGCGCCACCTAGAGCCTCTGCTCAATTTAATTTTACTTCAGCTTCTACCTCATTTATTATAGGTATTAGCTTACAATTGCAATGATTGGAAGACGTTAATCAAATCCGCCGTGATATGAACACAACCATCCGTCTGGGCCATCTTTGTAGTTTGGTAACTTAAAACAGAAACTCTACCATGTTATACAGTTTGAGTTTGAAAGATAGTGACTTTTAAGACAGTGTTTAGAAAATTTATTCAGAGCAAAGATCTGGTTCCCCTGCTACCGACAGGAACAGTATGTTTTACATTCTGTTTTCCAGACTACACCAACTGTTCGGGCTCATTCCAAACTTATCATCTGGCTCCTACCAGACAGGAACGATTAGCTAAATCAATAAAGTGCATGCCCACTGTGGAGCAAGCAACCCCAGCGCAGCGTGGTCAGGCTATTTTCACAGAGTGAAACAAACAGCAAATAACTTGCCAGTCAACCTTACAAACTTGACACAATGGTAGAGGCGACCTATTGAAATTTTGCTAATGGAGATAGCAATATTTGTATCCGAATATTATACTTTGTTTTATTTAGTAAATAAAAACAAAATTTTGCATTTACAATAAACTATACCAATGTAAAAATAAAAAACAGGTGAACTCTATTTGAATTATATAAATCAATCTATAGTTAAGCTATTTCTTTTTTAAAAGCATTTTTACAATGTACGGACAAATTGAGTCTAGTGATCTAAATAAGTGTTGAAATGCTTTACAAAGAAAAAGGTTGGAAACTGCTATGTCTAACTTTGTGTAGTTTCTATGCATGTGATGCTGGTGCAGAAGGAATTTCCGGTGAAGTTTTTAACAACGTGAGACAGTTTACTCAATGGTTATCACAAAATTATTTCCTATAGTCAACATGTTCTTTTGTTTTCTTGTTCTGTCGTCTTCTGCTTTTCCGGGGTTGGGTCGGGGAGGGCAACAGCCTCAGACGGGAAGCTCAGGCTTCCCTCATCCCGGCTGCATCCTCCACCTCACTTGGGAAGATCCCGAGGAGTTTTCTGACCTGCTGTAAGACATGGCCTCTCCCAGCCCTGGGTCTGCCTCTGGGTCTCCTCCCGGTGGGGCTTGCCTAGAACAGGGACGTTCAGGAGGCATGCTAAGCAGTTCCTGAACTACCCCATCTGGCTTCTCTCAACTCTGAGGAGCAACAGCTCGACTCCAGGCCATCCTGCAGAGGAAGTTGATTTTGGCTTCTTGCATCTGGGATCTCATTCTTTCGCTCACTTCCTTAGCTGGTGACCTTAGATCTCAATGACAGGAGGGAATAATAGAGGATAGTGGATTCACTCTATCTCTGCTTCAAACAGGTTAATGTGTAGATGACAAGACAACTTTCTCCAGCTAAACACAGACAAAATGTAAATGATCACCCTGTTCCACAAATCACATATCAAAATAGAATATTTCAAGTTACAGAACAAAATAATTACTGACATGAATGTATCGATGCAAACACAGTTTGACTATTTGTCATTTTTCTTGACTCCTAAACGTGTTTTCTATTTGCAAAACTTTCTTTTAGCAGATCACATACATATCTCAAATTTGATTTGACTTTGAACTATTTCAAAACCATTCTTAAATTTTCTTTCTTGAAAAAAAAAAAAAAGAACAAACTAACTGTAATTTCCAGTATATTTGAGCTATAATGATGCTTTAACAGGTTTCCGGCCATACAGCATTAGTTTCTGGTTTTTAAAAGTCAAAAATAGTTTTTCAAATACTCCTTGAGTGTTCACAAACATAGTGTTCAGTAAATGGTCTTCGTAAACACTCACACCCTGCAACATGTTTTCACATTCGTTCTGACCTGTTTGGTAGCAAAGACAAGCTGTTAGAGTCAGAGAAACAACTGGAAATCACTTTCTTCCAGTAAAGGGAATGACTGGAAGGAATGTGTCCAGACTGAGTAGGTGGCTTTTAACCATCCACCCTAAATACCCATTGAAGCAGACATCACCTCGACCGGGGCACGTCTCAGTTAGTTGTCAAACCGGGGCCAGGTCATCCTGCGTCATGTGACGCAATATGTGGCCAGTCTGAATTACAAAGTTCAGAAAATCTTCATACTTTTTTAAAGAGATCCATTCATCTTGTTGATGGAGAACAGTGAATCATCTCAACCCCAACGTTGAGAAAATTTAGGAAATTTTTACTTTCACAAAATCTTAAAACATCACCACAATGAAGGAAGTCATAAGTAGGTGTTTGCTTGATTTACGTAAAATCCAGGTTTGCAGTCAAAACAACTGAATTTAAGCATTATTAATGTTAAAATATATATTAAAAAGATTTAGAATATTATTTAATATTAGACACTCTGACTGCTGTTGCCAATTCAGACTACTTAACTCTGTTTGTGCGACAGTGAAAGTCTGAGATACTGTCTTTATTTCTCAGTTGTTTCTGAGAGCTTTCTGCTCTGATTTTAGGGAGCAGATCATGCAGTGGGTGGTCACAATGCCCATTTCTGTGACTAAGTCTTCAGAAATGGTGCATTTCTGTGCCCACACATTCAATGCACTGCAGCCTGCTCACAACTATTTCCTGTCAACAAACCTGTTGGATTTGTTGACAGGAAATAGCGACCAAACTATATGATGAATACTTTTAAAAAAAAAATAACAGATGGAGATCTACAAATACAATATTTAAAAATAATCTCTAAAAGACCAATTGGCATTATTTTAGCAAGACAAACAAAAAAAAGACAATTATTTGAATGACTATGTATTATAAAGAATATGTGTTGGACCAAAGTAGGGGGCTACATGGTGGTCTGATAGCCTCAAGAATGCTACAAGTACCTGCATGAAGTGAGGCTTAAAACGGATCTCCATCTGTAGTATGTTTGGTTTCTCTCCAAGTATTAGGTGTTTATTGGTAATAGTTAGTAATAGCTATTTGGGGAAAATGTGACTCATTGGGTAGGGCTAACAGACTCTACCCAAAAGGTTGCAGGTTCTCATTCAGAGCTCAGGCTGAGATGTCCTTAAGCAACCCTGAATTCCTATTTGCGCCTATTTCAACTTTCTTAAAAAAAGTTTTAATTATCTTTTATCTATATGGAAACACACATACTGTTCATAATTTCTTCCTAAATATGAACAATTTCTGGGGGTTTTTTGTTGCTTTTTTAAATCCAACCTAGTTGCCCCGAAGGGCCTTTCTAAGATCTGTACATTGCCCTCGTTTACAGCTCTTTTCAATACATACGTCTTTCTGTTCTACCTGCAAACTTGACAGAACATCCAACATTCAACCATTTTTGTCTGTTTTGATAAAAATTTAATAATTTTTAAAACATTTTTTATAATCTAAAAGATTGTTCAATCTTGAAAACTTGAAATAAAAAAATTCCTATTTGTTTTATGAAATGTATAAGTGAATGAGGCATGTACACTAGCCTGCTTTCTGTACTTTGCCATTTGTAAATGGATTACTGTGAACATCAGAGACTGTTTATCTCGACTGCCAGTCATTCAGGTCGGCTCTGACAGAACTGTCAGCAGATGTGACACTCAAACCCTCAATCAGCTCTGTCCATTCAAAGGGAGAACCAAATTGACAGCAGCAACAGGATGTGAGGATGTGTCCACTGACAGAGCGGGGATGAAATAGTAGCAGCTGTCTGTGGGCAGAGACAGAATATAGAAACTGTCAAATTGGTGTTAACAGTTCTTTACTCACGTAAAATACTTTTTACCTGTTGAATTCAGCAGCTTCACTTATGGAACTGGAAATATGTCCCTTTTTAAAAAATTTTTTACGCTTTTTGGGACACAAAACGTACAACCCTGAAACTATAGAATTATAAAAAATATTTGCAAACCTACCAACCAAAATTCTTTTTTTTTAGGTTCTTGTTCAAAATTAAATGTTACACTAATCAAAATCCTTTGTCTTTACTAAGGAATCTTTATCTCCATTTATTTCACAATCTTTTAATAAAAGTATCAGTGTTGATGCTTAATCATTGAGAATTTGCCCAAATTACTACTTCTAATTCGAGCATTCACAAGTCAAATTCAGTAGCTTAAAAAAGACAATAAAACACAATAAAATCAATTTTAAAAAGACACATTTTTTGCTAAGTTTTTTCTTTACACAACTTTTAAAACTCTCATGTTTTTCATTTTTAATAAAAGATGAACACTTATTCCACCGAGTAGCTGCCTTATAAGTAACTGTTTTCTGGATGGCTCAAGTTCTGAGAAAAGGAACGTTTATTTGACTCTTTGTTTGCTGTCTGGAGGGGTGACTGTCGATCACTCACATGGACAATCCGAGAATATAATTCTTTCTTGCTATTGCATATGTCACAAAAAAAAGCAAGTTTTTCTGTAACCTTCCATTAACCAGCAGTCATGACAGAGTTTGATGCATATGAATAACATTAGTACAAGGTGAACAATGCAGAGCTACAAATGATTAAGTGAGCAATATTTAACTCTTCTTTCGCTTGAATTTACAGCATGATGTTTTTTTCCCACCAGAGTTCCACTGTGGTCTAGTAGCACATAAATAGATTCTAAGTGATCTGCAAGAATTACATTTTTGTAGAACTCTCACGTGCGTTAGTACAAGGATGAACAATAAGCTAACTGTGCCTCAAAAAAAGCAATCTCACCATTTTTCGTGCAGCCTTTGTTTTGGGCAATAAATCTTCTTTTCTGATGAACAGCATCAGTAAAATCCATATTGATGAAAATCTTCATTCATTTAGACAATTGTCTTTCTGTAAGCACTCGATTTTATTCATCTATCTCTAAAATTTGACCATGAGAGGTCAAGGTTCTTAACATCCATTTATTTTGCGGACTCATTCACCTGCTGCACTTTCAGCACTTATTTTTTAGATATTAGGTTTTTTCACAAGAGAAGTTTTCATTTTTCTCTCAGACTCAGAGCATGACTCACTAAGAGTCTTTTCTTTGGCACCAAACATTAAATTATTTTGCTTGAATTACTCTTCAAATGACCCTATTTTGTCAGTCATTGTAAGAAGACTGACACTTTTCTCATAAAGTCAGCTTGCAATGAGTCACTGTTCTCTTCATGATTTCTAATGTTCACTAAAATTACATCTACCTCTTTCTGTGGGAATTTAGGCTAGCATTAATTTCTTGCAACTCGTTTTTATAATTGAACTTATACAAAAGACATGAAAAACATATTAATGAATAAACAAATAGTAATGATTTACGAACAGTTCCGTTCATGGGGCAACCCGAGAGAGACCCGAGAGGATCCTGATGCATTTCCCGGCCAGCAGTGAGACATAGTCTCTAGCGGGTCTGGGGTCTGCCCCTGGATCTCCTCCCGATGGAAGATATCCGAAACACCTCACCAGTGAGGCGCTCGAGAGTCATCCTAACCAGACGCACAAACCACCCCATCTGGCTTCCCTCTCACCCAGTGGAGCAACAGCTCTACTCCAAGCTTTCCCCGGATGGCGGAGTTCCTCCCGCTATCCCTCTATTCTTTTCCAGAAAGTTTGACCTACAGTTGTTTTTGTGTTTTTTTTCTGTCTGCAGGTTACACCTTCTTCATTTCCTGTTGTTGTCAAGATGGGCCATGCTTATGCTGGGATGGGAAAGGTAAATTTTCTAATATACACATGACACATCAGGAGCTTTTATTATGTTACACCCTAAAATGAAGTTCTATAAAACTTTTAAAAGGCGCTATAAAATGTGTCTTTTCAACACCATCAAAATGCAAAAATTTGTCAAAGTTTGCTGATGTGCTTGTTTTTAAAAAAGTAAATTTGCAGAGTTACATAAATTTTCAAAAAGCCGGAAAATCCCACATTCACACACTTGTTTTTCTGTCTTTTTGTGGAGAGTAAGATTATTGATTCAATCAAGCTTCTTCTTCTTTTGGCATTTCCCTTCAGGGGTCGCCACAGCAAGTCAGTTTCATCCATCTAATCCCATTTGCTGCAAGCTGTATTTTGTAAAAAGTGTTCTTCAATTTTTCTCTTCTGAAACAGGAATCTGATTGCCAAAAAAAGTCTGATGTACCCTAATATGCAACACATTTTCTGATTATTTTCTGATTATGTAACAAACAGAAACCAAGTTGTTTTTCTTTCTAAACTAATCTTTTATAGATAACTTTAATTACTTCCTTTCAGATAGAGAATTATACAGTAACTACAAAAAAGTTAAATTTAACACTTGGCTTTTCTTATTCTGACATTTATTTTAATCTCTGGAGAAAAGTTCTGTCTTACTTTCTGTCTGGCCGCTGGGCTTGGTTTCCTGTTCAGGAGCCAGACGTGTGATAGAAAATCCCATAAGACTGGAAAGGAACTGAAAATCTCATGTTGGTCTGGACCTTGTTTAACATCAAAACTAAAAGAGCTGAAGGTTCAGAATAAAATTAGCACCTTTGTTCTCCTTACTGACACATTACAGTTTAAATGTACCACATTTAGCTCTGGTGGTTTTACTTTCACTACCCCACATCCAAGAGAAAATTGGTTAAGGTCTTAGTTAAGCCTACAAAAGCCGATAATTTGCTGCTCTTCTAAAATATAGAACATTGCACACTTTAAGATGAATTATTATAAAGATTTTGTGTCTTAAAATCTTCTCAGGTAATTGTAGTTTGTTTTGGTCATCATTCTTTCTAACAACAAGAAAACGTTGATTGAAAAGCATCAACTAATATGAAAATTTAAAAAATGCAATTCATCATTTGTCTGGCTCATTATTTTTAAAAAAATAAAATAGTAATATTTTATCTCTCAGTCGTGGTGAAGAAAGAGCTGAGCTGAAAAGCAAAGCTCTCAATTTACCAGTTTCTTTACATTCCTACCCTCAAGTATGGTCATCAGCTGTGGGTGGTGACCAAAAGGACAAGCGGCTGAAATTAGTTTCCTTCGCAGGGTAGCTGGACTCCCACTCAGAGATAGAGCGAGGAGCTCTGCCATCCGGCAGGAGCTCGGAGTAGAGCCGTTGCTCCTCCAGTTGAGAGAAGCCTGATGGGGTGGTTCGGGCATCTGGATAGAATGCCTCCTGAATGCCTCACTGGTGTGGTGTTTTGGGGATGTCACACCTGAAAGAGACCCAGAGGCAGACCCACGACCCGCTGAAGGGACTGTCTCACAGATGGCTGGGAATCACCTTGGGATCCTCCCAGGTGGGGTGAGAGAAGCCGGGGTGAGAGATGCCTGGGCTTCCCATCTGAGGCTGTTGCCCCCACAACCCAGACCAGGATGAGCAGAAGACAGCGATAGGTAACATTTGAACCTGCCATTGTGGCTGGTTGTTCAAAAAAATGTGTGACAGACGGAGAATATTCGTTAGAAGAAAAGATTAGTAATGGAAGAAAAGCCAGCCAGTGTTGAAAATAATGTCGTTTTAGACTTCTTTGAAAAAAAATAAGTTCCAAACTGTAAAACAGACCTCAAAGACTTACAAGCTTTCCAACTCACAACTAAAAGGGAATTCCCTATAAACAGAATGAGACCCGTTTTACAGAAGTAATTATGTTTATTTACTGTGTTCCCTTCAAGTATGTATAGATTTTCCACACTGAGAACCGTGCTAATTTTAGGGGGTAGAGTAGTTTAGTATATGTGGATGGTAACTCTGTTTTATCAATCTATTTAGTAAACAGTTTTAAGGAATTAAATGAACCATGATAAAATTCCTGGTTTTCTTTAACTATTAAAGCTTTTATAGTTCTGGGGATACACCACTCTCATTCATTCTCTTTCGTTTTTAATGTGTTTTCCCACTTTTTTTTTTTTTGTTGTTGTTCATTTTGATGAAGAAAGTTGCATCATCTGTAAAAGAATGTTTGTATGACTTTGTTACACCCAGCTTATTCATCTATTAATTTGGGATTTTAAGGATTTGTTTTGATGTGGACTTGTTTTGAGTACAAAAAAAATGCCATGTGAAAGCTCACATTAATACATTCCCAAATTTTCCGTTTGGACACAATTCTTTTTCAATTCAAAATGCATTCGGAACTCTGTTTTGATGAAGACATAAAACCATTTAAATGCACCGCACAAATATCTTAGCAGCGAATCACACGTCAGAAACTCTAAAGACTTTAGGTCAAGTTGACTTGCTGAAATGTTTCTTTTTATTTCTCAAAAAAATCTGAAAGAAAAAAATTCAATACAGAATTTGACAACTAGTTTGACCAAAAAAAGGGTGACTTTTTCCAACACAGGTTTGTTTAATTTTCTTTTGATTCTTTTTGATCTAAATTTTCCTATTTTAAATTAACATGAGAGACTTTGGTTAAATTTGACAATTCCTAGACTTTATCTCAATTTGGTCATCTAAAACAGCCAAAATAATTATATAAAATATCTACATTAGGTTTTGTGCAAATTAGTTACCAGTACTTCATTTTCTTTAATCTCTGTTTACGGTTTACAGTGTAATAACTTAATGGTGACATAGTTCAAAGCTGGCCATGGCGTTGTTTCCTTTCATAGACCCTTCATTATTTGGCCTGTGTCTACAGTATGTATGACATTCCTGTGGGATTTTAAGCGACCGCCGCCAGCTTCAACAACACACTTTGTAATTAGTTTCTCCCTAACAAGTGGCCTCTCTCCCACAGATTAAAGTTGAAAACCAACAAGACTTCCAGGACATCACCAGTGTGGTGGCTCTCGCTGGGACATACGCATCCACCGAGCCCTACGTTCAATCCAAATACGACATCCGCATCCAGAAAATTGGCAACAACTACAAAGCGTACATGTGAGTTTAGTGAGAACATGTGAAGGGGAAAAAAAGTGTCATGAAGTTGCCTTTCTGTTAGTTGTGGCTTGTGTTTATTTTGGCAGTTTTTACAAGAAATTTTGTAGTGTCTTAATTAGGTGCAAAAATTGGGTGACAATGAATAACGTCACATTGAGAGAGTGAGACTTGTATGAATCACGAAGTAAAACAAATGTCAAATTGTGGGGGTTTTTTTTCCAAAAAAAGAAAAGTTTTCAGATGGATAAAGCTTTCACAACCTGTTACTTCTTAAAGGAACACACCTCTGTTTTCAATATTCTGATTTGTTATTCTGCTAAGTTAGATATGAAATATAACTTCCCCAACCCAAGTACGTGAGAAGTTCCCTTATCCGGGGCCGGACCACAGGGGCAACAGCCTCAGATGGGAAGCCCAGGTTTCTCTCACCCGGGCTTCATCCTTTAGCTCACCTGGGGGGATCCCAAGATGTTCCCTGTCCAGCTGTGAGACATAGTCTCTCCAACGGGTACCTCTTGGTCTCTTTCTGGTGCAACATCGAAACACCTCACGAAAGAGGCGCTCGGAAGGCATCCTAACAAGATGCCCGAACTACCCCATCTGGCTTCTCTCAATCCGAAGGAGCAATGGCTCTACTTTGAGCTCCTCCTGGACGGCAGAGGTCCTCACTCCATTGTGAGAGCTCAGCCACCCTGCAGTGGAAGCTTTTTTCGGCCGCTTGTTTTCCACCATCTTGGTCTTTTGGTCACCAGCTGTGGGTGAGGGTAGGAATGTAGATCAACTGGTAAATCATGAGCTTTGCTTTACAACTCTGCTCAATCTTTACCACGACAAACCGATGCATCGTCCTGATTGTAGCAGACGCCACATTGATCCGTCTGTTGATGTAAATTGTATGAGAAGTATTTTCTCTCTAGCTTATACAAATTAAACCGCAAACATAAAATAACATTGACAGACAGTTTTGATTACTCACAAATATTTTTAATGTACTGTATGTGACCGATATACTACTTTGCTGAATCTGCAAAATTACTATTGGTACTGATCATATTGGCAGAAAACAATACCTTTATTTTCTGGAATAAAGGTTTTGTAGCATCAAGGTCAATGAGTGTGAAATGCACCTCCGCAATGTATTATTGCTATTCTTTTTAATCCCCCTAGAAAATCAAAACTTTTTATTTTGTGTCACCATCGTTACTCGTGTTAGACTTTTGCTTTTGATAATGTGTATTTTCCCGTCTTCTCCCTCCCTGCTCCGTACCCGTGTGCACACGGACAATACTGTACAATGTAAATGTTGTTTTAAGCCACAAATAGAGTGTTCGCTAGAGATTGAAGACATCCTATCAAGATAGGAGACGTATTAACTTGACTAAATTGAAAAAATAACTTGTTGGAATGTGGGAAACGGTGGTTTCTTTAATAGAATCAAACATTTTAAGATTATTAGCTCACTTTCTGGTAGGAACAGATATACTATTGTTATTGATTCATGTTGTTCAACGTTGTCAAAAATAGCACCTTACCAAACATGTAAAATTAATGGACATGTGCTTTTATGGATGTTGATAATAAAATAATCTCCTTCCTTGTTGGAAGGTCTTCCTTCTTTTCATTCTGGAGAAAAATCTTTGAAGGTTACAGCACATTTCTGAAGGCTGACATGACCAAGCGTAAGACGTTATAGATAAACTATTAATAAACTCACTTTTATTTATGCAGGCCTCTGATATGCAGTCACTCTTTGAACATAATCAGCAGTGATCATAATCAGCAATTATTTATGTTGTTAGATCTCATTTGTCCATCCTTACCCAAAACACTCTGACCCTTTTGTGAGCAAGAGCAAACACCACTTCAACTTAAGTTGCTTAATATGAACAATTGTTCAGCAGATTACAAATTAAAAGCATGTTTATAGTTGGCTATGACACAAATATGTTGAAGGTGTGGATGCTGGCCACCTTCAGTTATCTCACAAAAATGTCTCTTGTGAGATCAGTGATTCAATTACATGTGAAGTTTTTTGGTAAAAATCCCTCTGAGTTTTAGCATTAAATTGATCTCTAATTAATATTCTTATTTACAGGAGAACATCAATTTCTGGCAACTGGAAGGCCAACACTGGTTCTGCCATGTTGGAACAGATTGCTATGACAGACAGGTATTTTCTTTTAGTTTTATCTAAAGCAGCTTTCACAGTGTCAAACATCACCGTTTATACAGGTCAAACTGTTCCTTAAAGTATCTCCAATGACTACTAATCCTTCAACTGGTGGTAAATTAGTTATATCAGAACTTCTTTCTAGATATCGGATGTGGATTGACTCCTGCGCTGAAATGTTTGGCGGCCTAGACATCTGCGCTGTCAAGGCTGTTCATGGAAAAGATGGCAATGACTATATCATTGAGGTCAGTGTGTTTTTTGATGCAATATCAAAATGAGTAAAATGTTTTACTAGTCACTGAATGTTTCTAATATTTTGTACTGACTATGTTTATTTTAAAGTTTCTGTTCAAATATCACTGCCTTGAGTTTTATCTCTGTTGATAAAAGCTAGGGTCAAAGCCAGCAGTGATGCTTGTAGTTGAACTTGATTGGACGTAATCATCCAAGCCTTGAAGAACTGATTCATCCACAGACCAAACAGAGGGAGACCAATGAAAACATCACAGTCTGTGGTTGTCTCATCTGCTCTGCAAAAACAACCCATTTATAAGAATTCGCTGGTAGAGGTTTAATGTTTAACTGGTAGCTTGAGGTATCGCAACAAATTTAATTTCCACAGCCTGACTAAAAACAAATGTGGTAGGATGTTTGTGGTTTCATTCTGTGACATTCCAAGTTAGCTTGTAAGATCGTCTGGATTCAATTTTTTTATTCAGTCAATAGATGAAAATGTTTAGATATATTTTAGATCTCATGAACTTAAAGTAGCACTGATTCATTGTTTCCACCAAGAGAGTCCAACTCTTGTCCTCAAGGTCCGCTGACTTGACAATAATTATTTGACCGTTGTTTTTATCATCATAATTCCAATTATTCCCCTTGAAACTAAAGACAAAAATACCATTTAGCTTGTATTTGCCATTCATCTGGTTTTAATGAGCACATTCACAAAAAACAAAGTCAGTCACTTTCTATTAAACAAAGAGACATTTATTAGCAGAAAAAACACTAAGACACTTTAAATATCCTTTAAAAATAAAACTTGTGCTCAAAATAATTCCCTTAAAGCCACAATTTATGATGTTATGGTGAGTTCTGCTATTTTTTAGCAGGATGTAAAAATATCAGACTTGTTTCTGCTGTGTTGGGAGTATAAACTTTTTTGGTCTAATATGAATAGAAAAAAAGGGAAATAAAACATTTATCAAAAAAGTTAATAGTTTTGATATTTTTATAGGAAAAAAATTATCCAACATGGGTTATATTGTGGGCGGCATGGTGTCGCAGTGGTTAGCACAGTGGCCTCACAGCAAGAAGGTCAGGATTCAAATACTGGGTGGGATAAGGCTTGAAATTTCAGGCTTTCTTTATGGAGTTTGCATGTTCCCCCTGTGTATATGTGAGTTTTCTTCGGGTACTCCGGTTTTCTCCCACTCTCCAAAAACATGCTTTGGCCACTATAAAAATTGCTTCTCGGAATGAGTGGCCCAGCAACAGACTGGCAACCTGTTCGGATGATACCCTGCCTCTCACCTGAAATCTGCTGGGACAGGCTCCAGCACCCCCTGTGAAGATGTTAGGATTAAGCAGTTCAGAAAATGAAACAAATGTTATATTATTAGAAGAGTAAAAATTCAAAATGAATGACTATCTAAAAGGAAGTTCTCATTTGTTAAGTGGTTTTCTCCAAAAAGATCAAGTAAGAACAGAAGATAAATAACATTATGGCTGCCAGTTTTTCTTTTTTTTAAGAGTCGCTTCCTGTCCCTTCAAATCTGAGGAAACAGGCTACTCTGGGATCTTTGACATCACCATATTTAGACCAAGCACATTACATCACCCTTTTCTATCTATACACCAGAGTGAGGTCAGTGGAGAAGAAATAAGCCTCTGAAAACTCAAGTTATTTCAGGAAATATCTCATAGCTCCCAAGAGATGTGTAGTCTGAGAGCTGGACTGTTTGGACTAAAAGACCAGTCAAGTAGACATGTTTTCAGATGAGCAACATCTTCTCCAACTTTTTTAAAAACTTCTTTAGACTTCGCTTTGACTTTCTATGCAATTAAAGGAACTTTGTGAGTGTAGTCAGCCCTACAAGATTGGCGGGGTTGGTTTGTTTTTAGTATCAGCAAAGACAACAGCCATGACACTTCTCCTTAATGAAAAGTAATGAGCTGCTCAGAGGCTTTTCATTATCTCTCTCTTGCAGCTGATGAAACACTAAGAGAGCTGTAGTTTGGTTACACATCACTTAAGGACTGTTGGCACAAGAGTAATGATATGATACATGTAACTTGATGTTCCACAGCATTGTGAACCAACAACTGGATTTTTTTTCTTTACTGACTGTCACACGGTGTTACAAGATGAGTTCTGTCAACTCTTATAACATTGTTGTGATCAACATTTAAAAAGGTGTTGGACAGAAAGTAAAGGATACTACATTATTGGCCTTGGATATCTGGGACTTCCTTCCCTCATGTGTTTAAAGATCTGGGACTTTCTAAGAAACAGACCCTTGATAGTTCAAATTGAACTTCACTTCATCTTCACATAGACCACCGTTTTTCAAACAGTGTTCCGCGGCACATTAGTGTTCCGCGAGAGATCGACAGGTGTGCCGTAAACGACAACCCTATTTGACCTAATACGTCAATTGCGATCTACTGGAAGTGGCCCACAACCATTGTTTTAATGGATCTCGTGGTGTTTGTGTTAAGAAAAATAGATTCAAGCGTATTTATTTTTCTTTCCCAGTAGTATATCTCCTCTTTTTATTAATAGACAGGCAGGCTATCCTGCTATAGGTTGTTTACTGTAACCATAGCAACTCACTCTACCATTTCTGCTGGTGGTGTGCCTTCAGATTTTTTTAGATTAAAAATGTACCTTGGCTCAAAAAGGTTGAAAAATGCTGACTTACTATAGACAATATGCACGCGCCGCCCATATGGACGAATTTTGGAACATCAGCTTTTTAGCATGAAAGGCATTGCACAAGTGTTGACGTGAACGCCAACTTCCTTGTCTAGATGAAGCCTATCGGTTCTTGAAATAATCAAATCAATTTGGAAATAAATCAGAGCTGCATTTAAGGGCTGTTGGGCTGATTGGAAAAAACCTTTTCCAACTGGGAAAAAGTACACGAACACTTCTCTAAAGTGGTTTGAAATATAATCTAGCAACTTTGATGAGACACTGTGCTTCACAGTAATAATTGTCTATGTGTCCACGGAGCTCCATTTATTGGTACAAAGTGGTATTGGAAGGGGAACAAGACACTGACCATGTTTTTTAAGTGACTTAATGCATTGTTTTCTGTGAACTTTTATGTGTATTAGCATACACTGTTCAGTCTGTGAAAATGGAGAACAACACCTCTGTGTTTCCTCAGTGAAATGGCCAGTGGTTGCTCCCATCCTTCTCTAGATGAGACTGTACCCTAATAAATCAGCAGGGTGGATCCCACCTCCGGTTGCCATTGCAAAATGTTTGAAGTTGGGCTTTTCTGTCATCTGCCAAACCTCAATCCCATGTGGTGATGACTCAACTGGCCAAAACACTGGACCACACCCCAACTTACCGCCAAACCTTCGCCAAGAAGCTGGGCACACAGAGAACGAAAGGCCCTGCAGGAAGGATAGTGCAGGAAAAAAGGAAAATGTATCAAGAACTGAAATAATCCAATTTGGGTTTTTTTTGTTCCGTTAATTTTGGTATTCAGTTTAGAAAATTGCTAAGTTTTGGATGTGAGCCAAACTTTTTGCTCACAGGTTTTTGATGGTCTTTTTTTCTACTAGTTAGTATGTGGTTAGACTTTATGGTGATTTTATCAAACATAACCAGTAGATGGTCTTGTGATATGAATACTCACTCGTAACTGTCTGGAATTTTGGCTTCATAATATAACATCAAATCCAAAAAAATAGTTAGAGGTTCATAATAATTTTTTTATATCTAATCCATACACCTGTATCCTAATTCATTCTAACAGAAAAAGGTTTCATTGCCAAATCAACTTTTTGGAGGTGTGTACCATGTTTGAACGTTATTGGCTCATCAAAAACATTCCTGAAAGTTTTTTTTTATTATTATTTTACTCCAGTTTGAGTAATAAGCGAGTTCCCTTCCAATGTTAGAAAACTGTTTGAATGTTTGGTTGTTCTTGGCCATGCCTTTTCTTCTTTGCCACACCTACACGCAAACGTAAGCAGGAAGTGATTTGGCGCATACGCTCCGAGCCCGACATTTTTACAGAAATGCACAAAAACAAGACTGCAAAAGAATATGCACTAGGCCTCAAACAAGAGGGAGCGAACAGTGCAGGAAGGGAGAGAATGAAGGTATTCATTGTCAAAAGCAAAAATGAAACCGAAGACATAAATTTATACGCTTTTTTGGCAAATATTGCATTTCAAAGCTAGCGAAAGATACCAATTTTAAATATGTATGCAATGAAAAATGAAATATTACCTCTTGCCCCTTCTTTTAGGTTTTAATGTCTGATCATTTATGTCAGTCTACAATAAGAAGATTGTAGTTTGTTGCTTTTCATAGATTAATTATAGATTCGTAGATTAATATAAGTAATAAGTATTGTGACATCTGATTTCAGTCATCTGATATTTTTAGCATCTCTGGGCACATCAGTCATTTAAAGTGCTGTTTTTGCAGCTCATTCAAACAGATCTCAGGATATTTGGAAAGCAGCCCATGAATGGTTAGATGGGAAAGTATTTATTAGAAGTTTTAATATAAACCTTTCTGAAAGCTGTTTGTGATAAAAGTGTCCACATGTGTTTGGGGATAAGAGAACGTTGCCACCGGTGTGCTGTGTTTCCAGCTTGGGGTGTGGTGCACCAGCCTCATCAACCATGATGGGAACCTGCAGGCCAGCCAGCAGCCACACTTCTCTGTTTGCTTTGGTCATCATGGAGAAGGACTCAGGCTTTTTCAGACCTCGTGCTTTGTGGTGCACGTGTATGTGCATGAGCTCAAGTGGTGGGAAAGTTCTTGATGCTTGTTTATTTTCTCTTTTTTTGGGGGGGGGGGGGGGGATTATGATTAGGTCAGCACCCTTTGTTCTTGTGGATTTACAATAACTTGGTGGAAGTTAAGAGGAAGAATTTTTAGAAGTTCTTGTTTGGAAAGTTTATCTAAAGCAGAAAAGAAGAAAAGAAAAAGAAAGTGAATGTGTGGTTCATGGTTTTCATTATCTCAGCAGGCTTCTTCACAAGAAGCAATCCATCATTGAAAATTAGACCTAATGTCCCAAACCGCTAGAATAAAACTACTGAAGTGTTTTTTTTTAGTGGTGGTTAGAGTTTGGATGTATGAACGAGCACATCATTGCATGAGAACATGAAGAGTAGTCAGTCACTCTGGTAGTTAATTAGATTCAAAACCAACAAGAGTTTGCAAAGCTCACATCCGCTGGTTCTAATAAACCACACGATGCCTCATGAGATCTGCAGCAATGACTCATTGTTTTTGGACACACACCAGAGGGTCCATTATGACAGAAATCATTTAGGGATTTAGAGATTGAGTCTTTAGATTAACTAAATACAATCCTGCCATCTGGTGGATGTGTTTCTGCAGGTGATGGACAGCTCCATGCCTCTGATAGGGGAACATGTGGAGGAGGACAAACAGCTGATAACAGACCTGGTCATCAATAAGATGTCCCAGAAGCTGCTGGGTGTATCCACACCTCAGCCTTCTGCTGTAAAGGTAAAATGAGAGATGATGATTCCCTTCATTTCAAATGCTTTGCTGCTTTGTCTTAATTTTTAGTTGTTTTCAAATCATCCTGTTTTTTTTTTTGTACTGAAATTGCATCAAACAAATGCAATTGCTCAAACTTTAACTTTAAAAGTTTATTTTATTATAAATTTGCTTTAAAAAAGTTTTTTAAGGATCATTTATGTTACTTTTGCCACTAGGTGTCGCTTTTTTGTATGTATTGGATAAAAATGTAATAATTTTGTACAACTTGTCAATTTTTCTGAATTTAACCCCAATTTTTTGCTTTTTTGTGTGTTGCTCATCGTCTTAGACCACACAGCCCAGAAGGGGTAAGAATTATTCAGGTTATATTTTTATTGCACAGGAATAATTGCACTTCTTTATTAAATGTGGTTTGTATTTGCTGCAGGAGGACACCGCTCTGCTTCTGCTTCTCCATCCCAGTCAGCTCAGGGGTCACCTCAGAGAGCTCGGTCAGCCACCACCTCACCTAGCCAGGCTTTCCAACCTGGACCCATCCCAGCTCCCTCTGGACCTGGATCCCAGAAACAGTCGCCTCAGCTGAAGTAAGTCCAAATCGTACAGCCGACAATTCCCTTTTATTCTGCTACAGAATAAATGTTCATTGTGGAACTAAATGACTGTTCAGTTTAGGTAGAAAAGGCTTCAAAGTTGTCTTCTGGATTATTTTTCTGATTAAGACATTTCAACTTCCATTCGGAAGTTCCATCTGACTTCCACCCGGAGGTGGTGGCTCAGAGGTAGAGCGTTCGCCCTCAGACCGGAAGTTAACTGGGAGTTTGCAGGTTCCAATCACTCTGAGTTCACGTCTAGGGACTTGGAGAAGATATCTAACCCCTTGTTTCTCCCATCATTGGCGCTGTCGTGGCAGCCTGCTGCGGTGTAATGCAGCACACAAATTTCCCCGGTGAGGGATCAATAAAGTATACATTATTATTTTCAATTGAAAATGATTGCCGGATGGAAGTCAAAACGTCTCAATCATCAAATACACTGTCCAGAAGACAACTTTAAAGCTTTTTCTTCAATGGATCACTCCTGAATGAATGAGGGATTACATGGATTTTGTTTCATTTAGGATTCGTGATTTACACCTTTTACTCCTGACTTTTCACACAGTAAATCGCAGTCGCTGACCAACACCTTCACAGAGACGTTGCGAGGCAGCCTGACTGATGACGAGGCTAAAGCTGAGACCATCCGCAGCCTTCGCCAGTCCTTCGCCAGCCTGTTTTCTGACTGAAACATCCGACAGCCATTTTCAAAAGTCCCCCTCACCTCCAGACCTCAGTTTTCTCCTGTATCCTACTTAATGTACTCGAACCATTAATGCTTGAGTCTATAGAAATGATCAATTTGTCTCTGGGATCTCACAATAAGACGCAAATGCAGTTTTTATCATGATTCCCCTATCGGCCATCTTGCTTCTCAGCCCGTCATGTCAGATCAGCTGAGGGCAAATTGACTTTTCTCGTCCTAAAAAACATAGTTATAGTTCATGTTTGTTCTGTTTTAATCTGCATTCGTTAGTTTCCCTCAGGAACTCTAACCACATATTTCATGCTAATCTTTCATTCATTCATCTTAATTAACAGTCGGTTGCCCATCGCGACTCTTAGCTTAGAAGAGATTTTTCCAATCGTCCCGATTCACCAGCGAGCTCTCTAGCATCTCAGCCAGCAGTTGCTTTTCAGCCATCCGGGTGCTGGAGACTCATTAGTTTACGATGTGGAGACCGTTTTACCTTGGCCTAACGTTACCAAAGTGCTTTTTAATAGAACATAAATGAAAATGTTTGCACTGGGTCAAGAAATCAGTCTCATAAATATACCAACAACTTTTTGAACTTTGGATTTTTACAAGTTGTAAAATGCTGTTCTGGCTTCCAGCCATCGTCTTCCATCACAGCTCAGATCTTCCCCTTACTACCGTCCCATTCTCATTTCTCTTCAAAGCATTATTTACTATCCATTCTGGAGGATTTATATCAAAACGAAACTTACTTGGTTTTGGAAGGTGAATAGTGAGACTTATGAGCTCGAATCCATTTAAAAAGCTGATTTTTATGTGCATTTCATCATTTTTACTTTACTCTCTAAACTTAATGGACTTTCAGATGATTTAAATTCATTCTTTTGGAGGTTTTTATTTTGTTTTGTGTTTGATTTTCAGTGATGATAGATGTTCTCATCTAATGTTCTTTTTTTTTCAGAGGTGTATAAACGTTCAATATGAGTTCCAAGAAAAGTTCATGAACTTATTTTACGAAAGCAAAAGTTTTCTGGGTCACTAATTCATCAATCCTAAATAATTTGAAATTCAAATGAAAATTTAGACTAAATACAAATTTATTTGAGTTTTCTCCTCACATTTAGGTGATACTTGTGTATTGAAAATAAGCAAAAAAAAAAAAATTTAAATGGAGGCAAAAAAATTATTATACAACAAAAATTTACCTGGTGTTTTCTGGTTGAATAAAATGTAAAATTATGCTAGATTAAAAAGGAGTAAGAAAAATTTTGGAAAATAAAGGAAAACATCTAATAGGTAATAATAGTTTAAGAAGTATTACAAGAGGCCAAAATGAGCTTCCTCCGCAGGGTGGCTGGGCTCTCACTCAGAGATTGGGTGAGGAGTTCTGCCATCTGCCAGGGAACTTGGAGTAGAGCCGTTTTCTCCGAGTCGAGAGAAGCTAGATGGAGTGCCGGGCATCCGGTTAGGATGCTTTTCGCACACCTGGCTAGTAAGGTGTGTCGGGTACATTACACTGTGAGGAGACCCAGTTGCAGACCCCAGACCTGCTTGAGAGACTATGTCTTCCAGCTGGACAGGGAACACCTCTGGATCCTTCCGGGTGATTTGGAGGATACAGCCGGGGTGAGAGAAGCCTGGGCTTCCCGTCTGAGGCTGTTGCCCTCGCGACCTGACCCCAGATAAGTGGAAGACAACAGAACTGAACTTTAAGAAACTGTTCTTATTTTAGAAAAAAAAAGTCTGCAATAGTAAAATCTAAAAAAAGGTGTTAAACTAACAAAAAAAAAAAATCCTAAAAAACATAAAGATTTGAAGCCTCTTTTTTTTTTTTCACCAATTGGTTCCACAGGGCCTACACACGAGCCCACTCAGAAATGACTGACCCTCATATTGAATAACAATATCAAATGCTCTTCAAGATTTTTTGAGTTGGTATGCCTGAATAAAACATCATGTTAAAAAGACATATTGAGCTCATGAGATGTGAAAGTTAACAAAAATGTTTTCTAATCAAACATTTAATTACATGTAGCTTAAGTTTAAATTTATGTGTAAAAATGATCATGTATTCCCATTCACTGTAGAAAAGGTTGACCTAGTGAGTGTGACTGACCACAACACATCAGCATCACAAGTCTCTGATCAGACCTAGTTATACCAGAGCATGAGAAAATGGACCAAATTATATTGACTGCATGATTCAACTTATTTAGTGAATCTTGTGTATGAAATATTTATTTAAAAAGTGACAGTGCTGTTTGATAAGCCATAAAAAAGAGGATTTAAAAAAAAGTCCCTTATGTGCCACGCAATAACGCTGTGACATCACAGAAAAACTAATAAACTAATCACTGTGTCCGTGGCTCATCCCACCCTACAGAGACACACAATATGAGCTGTGTCTGGATGTTTAGAGGTGGGATAAATACTTGAGTAGAAACTTTCAGTTTTATTTTGTGACTAATCAGCAATCATGTTTGAAGTCAAATTTTACCAGATAGCCAGTTATTGTCGTTTGTTATCACGTAAGTCATTATCTGCTTGAAACACCTGAAAATTCTAGTTTTTATTTAACTAAATAGGCTTTTTTTTCATCCTGCAAAAAAATAAAGTCTATTCAGGTTTTTTTTTTTAATTATGTAATTTTTGTGTGTGATGCTCTCAAAATTAATTGCTTTAAATATCATCTTTAAAACCTCTGAAAACTTCTCATACTATAGTAGAAGATTATTCCTGGAAGAATAGTGAGAAGCTCTGCCATTCAAGAGGAGCTCAGAGTAGAGCCGTTGCTCCTCCGGTTCGAGAGAAGCTAGATGGGGTGGTTCGGGCATCCAGTTAGGATCCCTCCAAAACGCCTACCTGCTGAGGTGTTTCAGGCATGTCCCACTGGGAGGAGTCCCTGAGGCAGACCCTGGTCCTGCTAAAGAGACCGTGTCTCATAGCTATTCGAGGAAAACCTCAGAATCCTCTCGGGTGAGCTGGAGGATGCCACCAGGGTGAAAGGAGCCTATGTTTCTCGTGTGAGGCTTTTGCCCCCATTACCCGAAACCAGATAAGCAGAACACAACGAAACAGAATTATTTCTAGAAGACAGACGAGATCTTTTAAATCTGACAAACCGTTGGACACATGACCGCTGCCATTCAAAGAACAGCTCGTTTCTCACTCAGATTTATTCTTCAAAGTTGCTCACATTTTTATGTTTAGTGTAACATCCAGTTTTTTGTTCAATAAATCATTACTAAACTAAAACTACTTCAAATCAGAATTTAATACATTTTTTTTAGATTTTTAATAAATCCAAATAATGAGCCCTCTTAAACCTTAAATATTTTATGAAGTGAATTAAAACGATTTAACTTACCCCCTTATGAATGTACCGTTGGAGTCGTTTTTAAATTGATTTGGATGAGATTGATTTGTTGATGATGAGACATAAATTTTGCCCAACTTATATTTTGTGTGCAAATGCACATAATAAGTATTCATTAGACTAATCATCTACCGTTCTCATGTCAACAGTAGTTTACCAAGTGCTATGCTTTGTATTTCATAATCAAAAACCATGAAATACCAAGGTTTGTGTCCTTTGTTTTTCAGGCTGAGAAGGTTCCCTTCTGGGCCTTCTCTGGCTGTTTTTTATGTGTGTAAATGTAATTTATTTATTGTTGTAAGTTTATGCATATTTCACAAAAAATATTTTAAATATATCTCCCTGCTGTTCTTAATTTTTTGAAGAAAGGCAATACCACTACTATGTTTGAATCCATATCATACGGAGTCATTATGGATCTATTGAAGTGTTTAACAGCCTCACACTGAACCAATATGCAGCCATTAAATACAGATCATACTTACTTCGATTTGATTTTTAACCTGATGTACTGTGTCTACATAGGAGAGGTGATATCATTGCACGGGTTTATTTGCCAGTAATCAGCTCCACTCCGCTCCTTCCTCCCAACTAAATGGCGGGTGGTGTTGTGTGGTTCTTTAAGTGTATTATTGTTCGGTGTAAATGTGGCATGGAATCCAACTCTTCTTGTGTGCCTAAACGTATGTAAATTTAGTGATCATGTAATCTTAATGTCCGGCTGCTTCATTTGTGAGTTCAATTCGTCTTTGTGTGTTTCTGTATTTCATTAGTATTATGATTTCTGTACTTTTGTTCTCCAGTCTGAAAAACAAGATTTGGGTTATTAAAGGTTTAAACTTTTATTATACCTGCGGTTTTGCATTCCAGTCTCTGTCAGTCATTTACATCATTCTCATGATTTGTAGGTTTTTCGCTCCTTTTTTGGTCAATGCTTTAGAAGTTCGAGCCTTTTTTTAAAAAAGCACTAGTAAAAAAAAATGTTTCATAATGTGCTTTAGTAATCCTAAAATCCCTTCTTTTTGGATTAGTACCATATTTTATTCCTCTTGGCATGACGTTCAAGATGTAATAAGCTAACTGGCAGCACAAAACTGCTCCACTCTAATTTATCTACTGCCCACTATGTGTCAAGTTTTTTAAAATAACCACATTACGAGATAATTTAAAACACATTTAACCAGGAATGTCCCTGTGCACTCTTACATCATGACTTCTCCAACAGTGCCATCAACATTCAGATAGCTGCACATAAAATTTAATTTTATGATTCACAAAAGTTTTTATAACCTTTAAACATTTCCAAACGTTGGGTATATTGGACATAAAAATGTTTTTTAAAAAGCTAACATTGTCACTCTGAATACACCATCAACTGCCACTGCAAAGCATGGTGGTGGTGGCATCATGATTGAAACACACTACAAACTTTCCCAACTCAGGAAACTAAATATTTAAACACACCACACTTGTCAATTTAAATAGAAATCAGCACATTGGGCCTCATGTTCGAATATTAATAAACAAAGTATTTTTACTCCACTGAAACTTCAATTAACATATTGAACCAATTTAATTCTGTGTGGAGTTTGCACGTTCTTCCTGTGTATGCGTGGGTTTTCTACGGGTAATCCAGTTTTCTCCCACTCTCCAAAAACATGCACATTATGTTGATTGGTCACTATGAAATTGCCCCTAGGGATGAGGTGTGTGTGTGGTCCCACAATAGACTGGTGACCTGGTCGGGGTGTACCCTGCCTCTCACCTGAAAGCAGCTGGGATTGGTCCCAGCACCGCTGTGACCCCATTAGGAAAAAGCAGTTAAGAAGATGAAACAAAACCTCCAGAAAATGACTGAAAACTTTATCTAATCCAACAGAGCAACATTTTTTTTTCTTAAATGATTCAACTTATTTGGTTCATTTTGAATGTTTTTACCCTGAATCAAAAGAAGTTGTAATATTTTGAGGATGAAGCTCATCTTTGTGCTCCTACTGTCTATGATGCAAAGCTTTAAACTTCAAACCCGGCTTACTGCTCTGCGATAAGATCCAACATTACATGACATTCCCAGTTGGAAGTTCTCTTATCCTCTACATCTTCCACTTTGATCCCAGCAACCATGTTCACCCACCTTTGACCTCAATGCAACACATGGATATCATTTTAATAAGACGTTAGACTTTCTTATGATGTGAGTCTGTCTCTGGCTCCATTGTAGTGCTTCTAAGCCTGAAAGTTTTCTACAGTTTGTTCTGCTGTGGATGTTTGTTTTCTGAAAACACACACACATGTTGCATACCGGACCACTGGCAGTCTGATGGTAATCTGCTGCCAGTGGGATTTCTTGCATTTTAAAAAAGGAATGTCGAATCTCTCATCTGCGTACAGGTCCCTACAGGCTTGGAGATGGTCTGCTTAAACTTTAGTGCAACACAAAAGGCAGAAATGTGTGATTTTCTCAGGTTTAATTAGACCAGAAGGGGGCATCTTTCTCTTACATTAACTTTAAAAGCTTCTTCTCATGCTTTCCTTTCAGTATCTGAACACCTGATCATTTTTAAAGATAATTTTTGTTTAGCTTAAATACATTCACCACCAAACTCAGTCCAAAAAACTGCTCATCTACAGTGAAAAACAAAAGATTTACATTTAAAGTTGTGTCTATAGAACTCTAAATGAAGCCCAGCTTTGCCTACACCATTCATTCATAATGTTTGCCATGTAGATGCAACAACAGGAAGGGGAAAAAAAGACGATGTTGCTTGGCAACAACTGGAGAATCAACAAGAGTGACAACACATGCAAAACGCATTCATTAAGATCAGAGATGAATCAAAGCACCCAAGGCCTGGTGGCCTAATCGAATCACAGAAACAGGAAGTATTGTAGGATGGGGTTCTCCAATTTTTGTCCATCTGAAATTCTTCTATTGTTTTCACTCATTCAAAGTATCTCATGCAATTAATAAATAACTTCAAGAGAAACTCCAAAATGTAGGAAAGAATTTTGCACACACAAGACCAGAGGTGTCAAGTAGCGAAGTAAGACTACTTCGTTACCTTACTCAAGTAGAAAATCTCGGTATCTTTACTTTAACGAAGTAATTATTTTTTTGTCTACTTTTTACTTTTACTCACTACTTTTTTATGCAATTATCTGTACTTTTACTTCGTTAAATTTATAAAAAGTAGTCGCTACTTTCTCCATTTTGTCACCGTTGAAAAGCCGCGACTGTTTGTCGGAGTTTTTTTTTTTTTTTATGAACCCTGAATGCATCAAACAAAGGAACAGATGAATGATTGGCTGATAGGTCCAGTCAATCATTACTTTGGGCCGAGTAGCCCCGCCCACAAACTTTTAAAAAGCAGGAACGTTAATTTCCGTGTTAGAGGCTTGTTGCGGGCTCAGAAATCAAAGTGTGAACTTTGAGTGAATTATCAGTTTTATAAAAAAAAAAACAACAGCAAAGAAATGTTTTATTATTATTTTCAGTCTGCGGTTATTGTAAACGTCTTTGCTGAAAATGTTGTAGATGGTATTTTTATAAAAATAACTTTGATCTGTGACGCACTATTTTATCTTTAGAAACAAAGCTGATTGAACTGATTAATCCATAAATAGTAGTGGATGAAGTATTTGTGCTTAAAAGCATCCAAAATGTTATTGATTAGTTTATAAAGACTGACTGAGGAGATTAAAACTACACATCACATAGATTTTGTATAATGCAGATGTTTGGGTTAACATTAAAAAAACCTTATATGTACACATATACATGTAGATATGTATATGTATAAATTTATATATACCGTCCCCTAAGTCCCGCCCCTACTGCTTTCTTTCTGGGTTTCTTAAAATCTTATTTCCCTGGTTATTTTTTCATTTTTACAGTTCTTAAAATTTTTGAAAAAGAATCCAAGGATTTTGCCTCCTGTGTGTTTCCTTCACTCCCACTGCCTTATGAGTGCATGTAAAGGGTGTTATTTTGTCAATGGGCGTGGTTTTACTGGGTGTACGATATTTTTTGTAAAATACAATAATTTTACGTCATTAGTACAATAATCCGGCACCTCCCACCTGGCAACGCTGCCCAGGCTGTATGTGGCACTCCCATACTTACCAACTTGTTAAAGACTATTCAGTATTGCCTCAAAGAACTTTGAAAACTAGCTGCCTTCAAGGCTTGAAAAAGCCTTTTGGTCATTTTTTTTATTTATTTATTTATTTTTACATTGAGTGTGTTTGTGTCTGATGAAGTTGGTTAAATTAGGTGATGCAGAGTGAAGCTTGATAGCTGAAGGGACGTTACATAATGCCCTGCTTATGTTAATACATTTGATTGTGTTCATTAATCGATTTTCAATAAAGATTATTAAGAAATAAATGTTTCTGATTCATAAAGTTTAACACCAAAACACTTTCATTTATTATCATATTTTCTGCTCCTTAAAGCATGTGATAATAGTTAAAAAATATGTTCATACGCTTTTGTTAACAATATTCCTTTTTTTCTGAAAATTACTTTTACTTTTTTACTTTAAGTAGTTTTAAAATAGGTTACTTTTTACTTTTACTTAAGTAGAAAACTTGAGTTGATACTTCTACTTTTACTAAAGTAGTTTTTTAACTCAGTATTTATACTTCTACTTGAGTAGAAAATGTTGGTACTTTTGACACCTCTGCACAAGACGAACATCTTCATGTGTTGTGATTTTGTCCACCCTGATTGGATTTTTTTTTTCACAAGATGATATTTCCTCTCCAAAATGCAAGTAAAAGCGTACAACAAGTACACATCCTCAGGAGAAGAAACATTTTCATTAGGCTGGAATGGCACGTCTAAATTTATCCATTAACGTCATTTTATTCTATTGGTTTGTATGCCAGACCCTGAAGGTCCCAGCATGCACCAGAGGTTTCATTGCAACACTTAACCTCTCTGGGATTGTGTGTACTGTACGTGTGGGCGGATGTGTGTGTGTTCGTCTGCATACGTCTCCTTTTTAAACAGTAGTGTCTGTGTACGTGTGTTTGTGCAGCTATGCTGCAGCCATCATGCTCGGTCTGTAAAATAGAAGAAATGGCCTTGGTTGTCATGGTGACTGCAACATATCAGAAATTTCAGATAAATGGAAGAAGAAGATGAAAAGTTGCATCAATCTCTGATTGTTTCATTTCATCTTACTGAACCGCTTATCCCCAAAGGGATTGCAGAGGTTGCAGAAGCTTACCCCGGCTGATTTCAGGCAAGAGGCGGAGAACACCCCGAATAGATCTCCAGTCTGTTGCAGGACCACACACACACAACCATTCCTAGCGGCAGTTTGATATCAGCCAATCAACCTAACATGCAGGTTTTTGTAGAGTAGGAGGAAACCAGAGTACCTGGAGAAAACCCACACATACACAGAGAGAACATACAAACTCCACACAGAAAGACCAGTGCTTTGAGCCTTGCCCCCACTTCAGGACTTGAACCCTGACCTTCTTGCTGTGAGGCCACTGTGCTAACCATTGCAGCACCATTTGTTATGTTTCCATTTTTAACTGAAAGAAAATGAGGTCCGTCGTGGTAAAGAGAGAGCTGAGCCGAAAAGCAAAGCTCTCGATTTACAAGTCGATCTACGTTCCAACTCTCACCTATGGTCACCAGCTGTGGGTGGTGACCGAAAGAATGAGATCGCGGGTACAAGCGGCCGAAATGAGCTTCCTCCGCAGGGTGGCTGGGCTCTCACTCAGAGATCGGGTGAGGAGCTCTGCCATCCGGGAGGAGCTCGGTGTCGAGCCGCTCCTTCTCCACGTCGAGAGGAGCCAGATGGGTGTGGTTCGGGCATCTGGTCAGGATGCTCCCCGAGCGCCTCGCGGGCGAGGTGTTTTGGGCACGTCCCACCGGGAGGAGACCAAGGGGCAGACCCCGGACCCACTGGAGAGACTACGTCTCACAGCTGGCTGGGGAATGACTTGGAATCCTTCCAGATGAGCTAGAGGATGCAGCCGGGGAGAGAGAGGCCTGGGCTGCCTGCTTACGGCTGTTGCCCCCGCGACCCGACCCCGGAACAAGCGGAAGATGATGGAACGGAACGGAAAATGAGGTGTTTGATGGTGAACTCAAGTTTAATAATGATTTATCTCCTTGAAATATTACTGCTTTTTTAAATAATATTTTTTTTGTACAGTTTTGAAAGTTCTAATGGACTGAAAATGGATTTAAATGCAGGTTGTTGAATGTGTGAAAGTGTTCCTGCAACAAAAGAAAAGCTGGATTTCTGATATTTTCTCCTCAAACTAAGGTGACATAAATGTCATGAAGAATGTCAAAGTTCTCATTGTGAAAATCTTTTTCACCAAAAGCTTTTTAAATCTACTTCAAAAACATTCTGTTGAAAGAAAAAAAAAAGAGTTTGTGCTGTTATTCTTTTGCATGCACATAATTTGCAAACTATGCAAAACTTTGAAACTTTAAAGAAGTGATATGTTTGAGGAAATAGATCAAATCCCTTTTTGAATTTAGACATTCAAACAGAACAAATGTATGCCATTTGATTCATCACAGACCGAAAAAAATCCACTTGCTTATTTAGATCAACAAATCTTTAAGAATACTTTAACTGGAAGATGGACTCTACTTAGATATAATTTTTCTATCTGCGTTTGTACTCAGTGCTTTACATTATGGCTCACATTTACGAATTCAAACACACATTCATACCTGATGGTGGAAGCTGCCATGCAAGCTGCAACCAACCATTTAGAAATCAGATGGTTCAGAGTTAATATCCGCATGAATAATGATTAAAAAGAACTTGTATTATTGTAACTGTGCAGTACTTCAGTGGATCTGCTAAAGCAGGGGTGGCCATTGCGTCGATCGCAATCGACTGGTCGATCGCAAAGGCAAAAAAAAATTTGGTGCCAGCCTATCATCAGCCTCACAATGACACTGCCCTGAAGTCAGCGGCTACAGTTGCTAAAATTTAAGGACTCTTTTTTTTCCTAGCAGCTTTTCTGCTCTTACTGGAGATTTTTGGAGTCTGTGACGTGAAATCACATTGTTAAACCTGTAATCAATAAGCAGCCCGATGTGCTGCTGCTGTGGCTCCTCCCCCTCGCAAACCTCTCCTGTGAGTGTGTGCGTATGTAACAAATCGTGTTGTTGGGGTAGTTGCAGCAGGCTGGAAACAATCTGTTGGGGTCTGCGATGGTAACATAGGACTGGTAGATCTCAGGAGGTTTGATATTTGTAAAGGAGATCTTGGGATAAAAAAGGTTGGGCACCCCTGTGCTAAAGTTTAACAATTACTCTGTACTTGATTTTATTTTGTCATTAACAAATTGAATTTTTGTGACTTTGCTTCAGCATATAATCTAAGTTTAGTATTCTATTTTGTCCCTTTTTTTTATTTGTCAGACAGGCTTGCGGTGGTGTTCAGATGGATTTTGAGTCAAAAAGCAATTTTTTTCTGATTTTTTAAAATTTATTTCCTTTATTTTGGTGAAACAACACAGTCATAGTTTTGGATCATCTCTATCCAGACAGAAATAATAAGGATGAGGTTGGAGTTCTACTCGACAATTTAGTAAACATGAGCAAAGCTACTCTATTTTTTTTTTAATAGAAGCAATATTTTTCTTCGTTCTGATCACATTTCAAAACTATTTGTGGTTTATGAATAAAAAACTGTCTTTTTTCTGTTCTTGAAAAAGTCTCATCATCATTCTTGTTCTGTCATGGTGATCCAAATTTCTTATCATCAGATTTCTGCATTACAATTTTTAAATGAATTCTTAAAGAAGCAGATCAAGCCATTTGTGGACAAGTTTTGTGGTTGTCATGACAACTCCTAATCAGAGCAGGTGTACCTGTGCAGTCAGCTGCATCTCCTTAACCACAAAACCAGAGGAAAGAAATTCATCAGGTAAAAAATGGATTCAAGAAATTTAAATAATCTATTTTTTGGTAAATATTAGTGACTCAACTGTGTGTATGTACCTACTTTTGCACGAGATGGTTTGTTTTCCAGTAAAAAAAAAAAAAAACATGTTTAAGCAATCATAATTTCTTCATTTTAATAATTAAAGAAAAACATTTTTTTAATTATTAAAATGAAGAAATTATGATTGCTTAAACATGTTTTTGTTGTGCAAAAAGTATAAAAAATACATTAAACTGGTGCATTCTTAAGTTCCCTCATAAAAATATTTTAATACCAATCATAATATTCTTTAACAATCATCATTTTAATCCTTCATTTTTTTTTATTTTTTTTTTTATTTTACTATTTTGAAGCTTAAGAATCAAACTTTTATTAAACATTAGGTCATTTAATTCTAGACAAAATAGAAAAAAAATTGAAAGTAGTGTTATTTTCATTTTAATTGTGCATTTTAATATTAAGTTGCATAAATCTGTTTCATAAGGACGAAACTACGCAATGATGGAGTTTAAGATTTGGAAACAGAACATCAATAAAATCAAAAGGTAAAGAACTTTAAACATAAGTGAAATTTTTTTAAACCACTAAGTGCCTAAATCTTGTTTATTTCCAGTATGTTTGGAGGTGATGGTGCTCCTACAGATGTTCCGTACCTCTGGCTCATGTTTCATAAGATGGATAAGTACGTTTTTTTTATTTTTGTGAACTTTTGTTTTAAAACAGCAAAATGTTTAATTTTTTATGCCATCAATGCCAGTCTCCCCAAAAAAAGAGTTACCCTTCAAATGCAACTAAAGGTGGGAGCTGCCCCACTTTGTAAGAAAAATGTTGTTTGTAGAGGATCAGACTGAGATGAAGAGGAGTGAAGAGCTTTGGAGAGAGAGCCTGTTTACAAAAGGAATGTTCTTTCTGTGTGTCTTTCATTTCCTCTGCTATGAAAGCTGTGTTTTGTTTCCCTCCTTCTGCTTGTAGAACAGAATTTAATCAAGTTTGTCTGAGGAACGTGTCATCTCCTCAAAAGACTCATAAAAATATACACAAGGTACATCGTAAATATTGAAAAGCAATTAAAAATCACTATTTTGATTCATTTTTAGTGATAACTTATTACCTTCGTCTGCAAAGATATTGAAATCATTTTCTTTGTGATGTTTTTTTTTTTCTACAGTTTTTCAAGTTAGTGATGAAAATAAATTCAAAACGCACATCTTACGCAAACAAAAAATTTGAACGTTAATAATACAAAGCATAATTTTTCTGTTGCTGATATACAGTACGTGAGGAACACAATGTACTAGCAATGTTCTTCATTTAGCTGTGTTTTATCTCCTGGTTATTTCAGTCTAAACAGGAAAACACACACTTCCTTCTTTCCTGATATTTCTTTTTGCTCATATGTGGGAATTCCAAGCCCTTACCAGGCTGATGAAAGTAAACAGAATGCCTCCATGGCGACCTACTGTAAGTGCTCTCTAGGATTGTCTTGTGTTTTTTTGAGGCAGTCTAGATGCCCAAACTTCCCCATCTGGCTCTTCTCTAAACATAGCATCACTCCTCTTGTCTCAAAATTCAGAGAATTTGGTGTCCTGATATTTAAAATTACTCACTATGTATGCCAAAAAAAAAAATCAAGCGTGGCTTTTTAGAACATTTTGTTTGTTTTCATTCAGAAAAGGTTCGTGTGTCTGTACGTGGAGTTAAAATATCTGCTAAACACAGGCTTTGTTTGGAGTGATCCTTAGCAGTATTTTCCTAGCAGATATTTTACCATTAAGGCCTGATTCAGACATTTTCCTCTTGGCAGTTGTTCTAGAGATGTGACTGTTGCTTGAACTCTGTGTGGCATTGCCCAGTTCTCTAACTTGGGCTGTTGTTAAGCTGCTATTTCTGAGGCTGGTGACTCGGATGAACTCATTCGCCATAGTAAAGATGACTCTTGGTCATCCTTTCCTGGAACGGTTCTGATGAGAGCCAGTTTCTTTGTAGCGGTTGGTGGTTTTTGTGACGCAATTGGGAAAAATTTCAAAGTTTACCTGATTTTTTTTGGGCTGACTGATCTTTATTTCTTAAAGTAATGACGACCACACATTTTTCTTTACTTAGCTGCTTCTTTCTTGCCATAAAACTAATTCTAAGAGTTCATTCAGTAGAACTATCAGCTGTGTTTACAGTGTGATTAATCCGATGTAGCACAGAGTACAGGATTTGCTTAAAATCTGCATCATATTTACATCCTGATAATAGTTATTGTTTGATGATTAGCCTGCTTACTTTCATATCAATATACAGTACACAGTTATTGCTCTAATTGTCTTGGATATTTTTATAGTCTTTGCTACATTTATCGCCACCATTTATCATTTGTAATTATTTATTATTAATCAGATGAGTTTTAGTCTTGATATTTATTATGTAACATTATTTTAGCATTTGATATTATATTAGGTTTCTTTGTTCGACTCCTTTTCGAGATACATAAAAGTGGAATTTGATGTTTCTTTGTTGTTTCGACTTTTTATGTCCTCTTATTATTTTATACAACTGCTCAAAATGAACAAATGAAGGAGGAGGCATTGGCTCAGTGGTAGAATGTCCGCCCTTTGACTGGACCAAACTGGTTCAATTCTCATTGGGTCCATGCCTAAGTGTCCTTGGAGAAGACACCTAACCCCATTTGAGCTGTCATGGCTGACTGCTGCAGTGCAATGCAGCAAAAGTAATTTCCCCATGAGGGATGAGTACAGTACGTTAACAGAACTTTTTTAACAATTGGCTTGAAAAAGGTTTGACTTACTGTAGTTTTAGTGATCAGTGTGTAAAACAATGAAGAGGTTTAGTGTTGTTTTTATTATTATTGGCTTTGACTATCAAGGTTTTTTGTATAGTTTTGTGAGTCCCAAATCTTCATACCCAGTGATTCAAATTTGAGATCTCCTTGTGGAATGAGTCCCTCTTGCTATGGTGTGAGTTTGTCTTCTCTATGACTAGGGAAATGATAGTTTTTGAAACTGTGTAATCAAACATTAAATGTTCAATCTGTAAAAACTCAAACTGCATGTTCTCTATCTCTGAAGCACTTGATAAAATGAAAGAAGCAGCATCACGATGAAGGCTAATTTATTCTTACTTTCATAAAACAGACTTGTTAATGAGCTTAAATGAATGCTTACATGTACAGTTTCCATCCGTCTATAATTATTTTCCTTTCAACTTCTCTCAGAATGAAGGTGTAAACTTAAAACCTAACACAGCAATTTTTTAAATCTTTTCTGGAATAGAAAAACTTGGATTTTTTTCCAGCTGGTCATGATCAGGATCAAATGTGCCTTCGCTACCCAGTTATTATGAAATTTTCAGCTCTAGTAATTACCTGCTAGATAGCAGTGCCACTCCTCTTCACTTTAACCCAAACTAAAAAAAGACCAGTTTTAGGTTTTGAATTTGTAGTCTATCTTAAGGATCTGAGTGTGGTCTGACTTCTTCTATTTCTCCTTTTGGACACAGCAGTTCAGTTTCTTTCATTTAACCCTATCTTCTACGTCCTCTTCGGTCACACCAACTAGTATGTCCAACATGTCCAAACCATCTCAGTCTGGCCTCTCTGACTTTATCTCCAAAACATCTAACACAGGCTTTTCCTCTGATCCTGTCCATCCTGGTCACTCCCAGAGAGATCCTCAGCATCTTCATCTCTGCAACAAGCATCTTTTTTCTGTCTCTAGACCAAACAGCATGGGCGGTCTCACCACGGTTTTGTACAATTTTCCTTTCATTTTAGCTGAAACTCTTCTATCACACATCACACATGATACTTCCCCCACCCGTTCCAGCCTGCCTGCACACGCTCCTTCACACTGTAGTCTGACAGTGTTATATTTTTTTAATATATAATTTACTGTCTGGAGTGGTTGACACTGAGTCCAAGTTTTTTATTTAATCTGCCGATAATTCAAAAGGTTCCATTGTTGGAAATAAAGACGTTCTGATAAAAGTGTATCACAAAGTGAAGCTGCACATAGAAGTTATTTTATTGCAACACATTGTAAAAGTAGTCTGGCCCACATGGGAGCTTGTGTTGATTTAACCTTGCGGTTTGCTGTCTTTGATGCTCAGAAATGTGGGATCAGAGCTCAGTAATTCATTTGCAGTAGGAAAGGAAAAACACACCGAGCAAATTTCAACATCAGTTGTTACGAACGTGTGTTTTAAATGGACCTGAAATGCTGAAAAAGTCTTTAGAGACCATCAGTAAGAGTTTAGATCTTATACGAGGTCCGTGTTAGATGGAAACCCTTCACCTAAATTTGTTTTAGTTGCTCATGGACAAAAATGAGGTGAAAAGTTACTGTTAACATACTGTCTCTATTTCTTATGGTGGGAAGCTGAAGGGATTCAACTTCATCCCATTTTAAACTTTCATTTTAACATAGTAAGGGTAGTTAGAGATTATGAAAACTGTCTAAAGTCAGATTCTTGTTTTTTAGTTTGTTTGGGGGTTGTGTGGGGAGCGAGGGGGTTGTACTATATTCATCCCTCAATGCTGAAATTTCTGAGCTGCATTGCATTGCAGCAGGCAGCAAAGACGGCAGCAATGGTGGGAGAAACGAGGGGTTAGGTGTCTTCCCAGCATGGATCGACTGGGAATCAAGCTTGCTTCTCCCGGTCCAAGGGCGAAAATTCCACCACTGAGCCAACGCCTCTTCCATAAAAATAATTTTAGGGAGGATTAAAAATGATAATTTCTACAGAACTAGACTGTAAAAACATTTGAGAGTTTATTATTTGGCTGCATAAAAAATTATTTAGTCATTTTTTGTTACATGTTGTCAGGCCACATTTATAGGATTTAGGAAACAATTGACATGATAAAACTTGTCAATCAAATTAGTTCTTCAGCCAATCAGTGATCAGCAGTAGCCCAAGATTTTCTTTTTACAAGAATCTGACAAGTTATATTATCACAACCCAAACTTGAGGCTACTTGCATGTCAGAAAAATGATGAAACCTAGTCAATCTGACTTTTGTAATGCTGACTTTCGCTATCCTGACTGGTTGCCTAGCGGCATAGCGTTGTCAGGATGCACTGTGCATCATTTAGTTTAGACTTAAATACAGTTTACTGCCACATCCACCTGAGGCCATGCCAAATCTTGGCCATGCCCAATCTTGGCCTTTGCCAAACCCATTCCAAATTGTTTTGTGTTTCAAATCTACCCAGAGATGCTATCAATTTAATGTAAGACATACACATGTTTCTTGAAAATGTTCTAGAACTCTGACCCAAAAATCTGAGTGAAGTTCAGATGACACCAACACATTGTTAAATGTTCATTTCAAAAGGTAGTTTAAGACCATTTTCTTTAATAGAGGTGCCATAAATCTCAAAACCCTCATGTAATAGTTACTAATACAGTATTACCGTTCTGAAAAATGAGTAGTATGATAAAAATGTTTCCCTATTGTCTGTCTGGAAGAAATAGTTTGAGCGACCCTTTGACTGTCTCTTTTTCTTCTTTCAGCATTTCCTTTCAGGGGTCGTCACAGCAAGTCAGTTTCTTGCATCTAACCCTATCTGCTGCATGTTCTGTATCCTCTTCGGTCACGCCAACTATCTTCATGACTTCCTTCACTGTATCCATGAACCTCCTCTTTGGTCTTCCTCTAGGCCTCTTTCCTGGTGGTTCCAAATCCAGCATCCTTCTGCCGATGTACTCTCTCTCTGCACATGTCCAAACCATCTCAGTCTGGCCTCTCTGACTTTATCTCCAAAACCTCTAACATGTGCTGTTCCTCTGATCCTGTCCATCCTGGTCACTCCCAGAGAGATCCTCAGCATCTTCATCTCTGCTATCTCCATCTCTGTTTCCTGTCTTTTCCTCAGTGCCACTGTCTCTAGACCAAACAGCATGGCCGGTCTCACCTCGGTTTTGTACACTTTCCCTTTCATTTTAGCTGAAACTCTTCTGTCACACATCACACCTGATACTTTTCTCCACCCGTTCCAGCCTGCCTGCACACGCTTCTTCACCTCTTTTCCACATTTTCCATTGCTCTGGACTGTTGATCCTAAGTACTTAAAATCTTCCACCTTCTTTATCTCTTTTTCCATTTGGGTCCCTCTCATTCAGTCAAATGTACTCTGTGTTACTCTGACTAATCTTCATTCCTCTTCTTTCTAGTGCAAACCTCCACCTCTCCAGCTTTTCCACCACCTCTTCCCTCCTCTCACAGAGACAATGTCATCTGCAAACATGCTGCTTTCTTTGCTTCACTGCTGTCTTTTTAAATTCTTTTGATAAATATTCATTTTAAAAAAGCACAAGTGGGATATATTAGTTTTTAATAACAAGTGCACAGCTAGTTACTTTAACCAGAAAGAGCGCAGACACATATCACATCTAAAACAAATACAGTATCTTCTACTGAAGAAGCTTTTTGGTTGTGTCCATTCTTCCTGTAAATCCAACAGTGCTTAAGGCTATGCAGTTTATCATACATGCATTTTCTTATTTGTACTATAATAACATTACAGACATGAGGAAAGTATAAAGGGACATTTCTCCCTTTTTTTGTTTCTGGGAATTGATTAAACTTTCTTGCATGAGTTTGAGGCAAGTCCTAAACTTTGCATCTTGAGTCGACATACCCAAAAGAAACGCTTCACTGAAAATAGCTCCTGTCAACTTCATTGGGATCATCAGGTCTTCTGATTCTGATGATCTTTGATCACCACCGATGGGGTAATGTCGACAGAAGGGCTCAGGATCAACGTCTAAAAATGAAGAAACTTCAAACTTCTGGGGGTGACTCTAATGCGACATTAAACAGTTTCATGCATCATTTTCAAACTTCATCCCATTATTTGGAATAGAATAGAATTAGTCTGGGTTAAAACACCCAGTTACAATGATTTTACATGGTATTTGTTCAGAAACCGAGTTTGTATGACTTTGCTACGCAGAAAAAAAAGTTTAAATAAAGAGAAACATTGACCTTTTCTGAAGAGAAGAGATATTGCACATAAAGCAGAAAAAAGTTAAATTTTTACATTGAATCAGTCAGATCTTGGCCAATAATCGTCCAAAATAATTCCATGGGAAGAATGTACTTTTTTTTTCTTGTCATCTGACACAGTGTAGCTTGTCCCTAGCTGCTGATCTTTGTCAGCATCTTGTTGATGGCCTGTTTGACGTGGGTGGTGGAGCTGCGACGTCTGGCCTTGCCCTGGACAGCTTTGCGGCGTCTCACTTCTCTGCATAGCTCATGAAAAGCTTCGGCTACTATGCCACCCTCATCCGCACAAGCCGAGCATTCGTAGAAGGCACAGGCCATCTCGGCTGCCAGTCGTTCTCCTTCCTCAGTGGAAACCTGGCGGCCATAGTCCAGGTCTGACTTGTTTCCCACCAGAACTAAAGGAACATTCTTTGGCTTTTTCACCTCCTCTAGCAGACTTCGTAGCGGGGCCACCTCTTCAAAGCTTCCCCGGTCTGTGATGTCATACACGATAATGAATCCATCACCCCATCGCATGTGACCCTCCTTCTGCTGAGTGTCCTCCTGAAAAAACATGAGAAATATGCAGTTATTTGGCATTTTGCGATATATGCGTATTTTCTTGGTGTGAATTCACACATGTGCGCTCAGATGTGATAAATGGAGACTTTGATGTAATCTCAGGTCATAACTTTCTAGGTCAAGATACCGTTAGCAAGAAGCAATAAATTATGAAACAATCTGTTAGTGAAATGAAAGAAAAATATTGGACCATCTGAGCATTAACTTAAAGTCAAGGGAGCAGAACGCTCCAAAAAGACAGCACGCAAGTTCTTCTGAAGATTTTAATCCACAAAATACTGCTTCTGTTGATGTTGAAAGTTATGATTTCACAAAGACAAATGACAGCAGGAACCTTTTACCAAAGCTTTTGCAGGTACTGTGAAGACAATGTTGTCAGTTTAAAATTTGGTTTGGATTTACTGAACTGCCAAATTTCTCATTTTTCTGCATTAGCGGTTTTTATGCTGTCATGACACCAACATTTTTCCATTTTACCTTCAGCCCTTTCTGACCTTACTGACTACATACCGCAGTGGTCCCTCAAACAATTACGATCACCTTTTGTTGGCTGTGTATGTTTTTGTAGCAACTAATACTCTCCCAGCTTGGGCAAGAAGCCTGAGTTTCCCAGAACGGAATAGTTTGAACATTAATTTTAACTGTTTGAATAAGATAATGTAAAAATGTTTATACCTTCCTGAGGAGAGTGTGGAGTGAGGGATTTTATAACCTTAAAAATGTTAGACTGAGATGGTTTGAACATGGGCAGAGGATAGACAGAGAGAGAGTACATAGGAAGAAGGATGCTGAATTTGGAACCACCAGGAAAGAGGTCTAGAGGAAGACAAAAGAGGAGGTTCATGGATACAGTGAAGGAAGTCATGAAGATAGTTGATGTGACCGAAGAAGATGCTGCAGATCGGGTTAGATGGATGAAACTGACTTGCTGTGGTGACTCCTGGAGGGAAATGCCTAAAGATGAACTGAAAAATCTAAAGTTGACTACTTTGTGCAGGTCATTTTTATCTGTTCTAAATCTTGTGATATTAGTTTGTAGTAAAAGTTACAGTTTTTGTTTCATTTGCTCAAAATAAACTTAATTTCACGATGAAACCATCAAACTACACAGAGGACACCACCTGTAAAGTTTGTGTTATATTGAGTTATGCTTTGATGCTGTCAATGCATAGGGACGTGGCATCGTTTCTGAAAATATTCAGGCGTCATCCTAATGCCTGATGAAAATAGCCCACAGTGTAATGAGAGAGAGATGACTGGGCTGAAGTGTCGCAGGGGAAATCAGCCTCTAGCAAAACACCTACGCAGCACTGCAGCATATTTATCTTCGGCTTGAGGACCTATGCAAGCTTTTCCTCACGGTCAAAGCATGGCAACAGTCTCCTGCTAGGCTGCAGGAAATTACCATTTTGAAGTGCCATTCATTGTTACACTCGTCAAATAAGTCTTAAACATCTGTTGAAAAGCTCCAAAAGAAGCATCGAGGGGAGGATGTAACAGCTTCTTGCTTTTAAGGACATTTTTATTCACAATTCAAAGCAAGTAGAAAACAGCTCTCTGTGTTCATCATTGGATGAGTTTGGGGTGGGGGACGGAGGGGGTACTTGTTTTTTTCTCTCTAAGCCATAAAATTAAATTGAAACCTTATTCTAAGCATCTGTTTTGAGATTCTTAGAAATCCGTTTTGTTATCAGAAGGCAAGATACAATTTTTTTTGCCTGGAAATAAAAAAATCAGACCTCCAAAAAGTAAAAACGATGTGAATTGATTTAAATGATTCTATTTTAGTTCCAGATTTGAAACATTTTTCTTAAAGAAATATTGAACTTGTCTTGGAAAAAAAAAAAATTCTCACCTGCCCAGCTGTGTCCAGTATCTCCATGGTAACAACTTCATCATCAATATTGGCTTGGTGACGGTATGTTGACTCTAAAAAAACAAAAAAATAAATTTATTAGGTTATGAATCCTTACATGCACATAAAATATGTAAAAAATCAATTACAGATGGATCATTTTATTTTTTATTTGATTTAACTCTTCACGTGAGAGATTAATTTCTATAATAAAATCTCTTCATTGATACACACGCATTAAAACTATTCACCTTCTGAGGATGTATGCTGTATTTAATAAAACACATACATAAAAAAAATTACTGCCTTTGGACCAAATAAGCACAGCATTCATAGGATGTTTTCCAAAATTTATGTGCAGTTTATCGCCCATAAAATAACGGGAAACATAAAACTGTAAATGAGATCACATTTCAACAGAGAGGATAATATTAGTGACCAACACAAGCCATAAAAAGATGAATTACAATAAATTTTGGAAATTTTTCAACATAAATTCAGGACATATGCTTCACAGTAACGAAGCATTTGTAGCCTAGGTGTGCTCACCTCCTGAGAAAAGAAAAAAACATTGTATTGCTGTGAGACAACTCAAATGTGAGAAAAAGCCAGAGGAAGGCGATCCAGCTGCGTCCTGGAAGCTTGAGACATCAGTCTCAGACTACGACTCATGGGACTGACTATTTCAGGAGCTGTCGCTCTCTCAGCAGCAACAAAAGCCATCTGTCCATGTCCATTCCTCAGCACACTAGTCCATAGATTCACTGACACAGAATAGAGCTCGTATGATATAACCAGCCCCACAATTGTCTTGTGGGGCGAAACAAAAACAGTCATTTTCCTGACATGCCTGACAGCTGTGGTAGGCACAAGATGGAAAGTGTCAACCTTCGTATTGTTCGTCTTGTAACAGTGTAATTATCTGTGAGAGCTTCTTAAAATGTGTTTGCTTAGACTCTCAACTATTCCATCCCTGTAAATACTTAGTTCCTAAAAATCCAACAATTTAAAAACATTCATCGAAACCCAACACAAACATAGTTTTGATGTGAAACAATAATTCATTTTTGTCCAATTAAATGTTACTGTTTGATGTCACATTTAAGTGTGTGGTTGATAGAGAAAGGAGGGTAGATCCATTGTTTCGGCAGTGATCTTGGCTTAGCCACTTACCTGTCAAAAAAACAGTTGGTTACAGGTTTGTTGGGGTTGACCCCTCCAAAGGGATTTGGACAAACTCATGGTAGTTTATATAGAACCAGTTCTCAAGTCCTTTCAATCATATTGAAAATGATTTCCGGATGGAAGTCAAAATGTATTGATCAGTAGGTACACTATTCAGAGGACAAATTTGAAGCTTTATCCTCTCATAAATTTTGATATTTTGAAATATATCATTCATAATCAGACAATTTAAAAACTCTTACTGCTTTATGTTACGGGAGAAGAGATAAAGAAGGTGGAAGATTTTAAGAACTTAAGATCAACAGTCCAGAGCAATGGAGAGTGTGGAAAAGAGGTGAAGAAGCGTGTACAGGCAGGCTGGAACGGGTGGAGAAAAGTATCAGGTGTGATAAGTGATAGAAGAGTTAAATTAAAAGGGAAAGTGTACAAAATTGTGGTGAGACCGGCCATGCTGTTTGGTCTAGAGAAAGCAGCACCATTAAAAAGAGAGGAAACAGAGATGGAGGTAGCAGAGATAAAGATGCTGAGGATATCTCTGGGAGTGACCAGGATGGACAAGATCAGAGGAACAGCACATGTTAGAGGTTTTGGAGATAAAGTCAGAGAGGCCATACTGAGATGGTTTGGACATGTGCAGAGAAGGAGAGAGAGAGTACATCGGCAGAAGGATGCCCGGGTTTGGAACCACCAGGAAAGAGGCCTAGAGGAAGACCAAAGAGGAGGTACTGTACTTGGATACAAATGGGATTAGATGGAAGAAACTGACCTTCTGTGGCGACCCCTGAAGGGAAATGCCGAAAGAAGAAGGCTGTTTTAAAGTGTCAGAACCATACATCTAATTATAGATTTTAACTGGAGTAAAAATATTTTTGTTGATAATCATAACACGTCTCTTCTACCTATCATTGGTTGTACATGAACTTTGCAGCTTAAAAGTACTCTCGTCACTTCCAGTGCTACTGGATAAGTTTTCAGAAAATCAAAAAGGAAATGTTATTTTTCTTACCGAGCGTTGGGTCGTACTCCCAGATGAAACGTCTAGTCAGAAATTTCACCACCAATGCTGAAAAAAAATCAAACAGGACTTGTAATTGTGTTGTTAGGACTCAAGTCTTTGCAAATATGGGGTAAACATTAATCTTACTATCCTAAAAACCTGGTTAAAATAAACCCATAATGTCACCGTTTATTTGTTATGATACCAACCACTCCAGGATGTCTTCCTACACAGATCAAGGCCTGTATCAATTATTTATTAGCTGAAAATGTGATGACTTCCAACACACTTTAAGAATCTTTTTATCTAAGAGTTAATACATATTTTATCAGATCTAGGTGAGCTATTAGAATTTAACAAGCATTGAATAGAAATATCAGCTCAAAAGACGTCATCAGTTAAATGTGGCAGCAGGATGATGATCTTCAAAGCATCAGTTTGTCTTTACAGAGATTCCTCAAGCAGCCTGTGGCTTAGTGACTAAATGGTTTACCAGAAAAAGTAATCCACTGAACAACAACGTGTTCCTCTATTTAGACAGACTGTGAAACACACAAATTAAAATGTCTCCATCCAAACTCTTTGTTTTCACAAAAATTAAGCAGGATTATGCTGAGAATAAGTGATTTTCTTACTTGATTACTGTCAGGTTTTGGCTTGTCTTTAAAAATCAGAAATATACAGACTTTGTGACTCTACGTAGACAAGTTTAAAAACGGAGGCAAGAGTGAGAGCAAAAAGAAAAATAAACCTGATGTTAATGTCCTTCACACTCCATCACAAACAAAAAATATAAAATATATTCCAATTTTAATTTAACTGTGAGGCAGGTTATTATCAAGGAAAATATGTTTCCTTCCCAACCTTCTTACTGTGAGGCCACTGCATCACCATGCAGCCCTGCAGAAATAGTAACTGTTAAAGTACCATTTCTAACGTAAAATGCATTTAGTATTTTCTATGTTAATTTGTAAATGTGGCCATACCAGCATGTCAATGCCTGATCCCGTCAGATCTAAGAAGCTAAGCATGCTGGACATGGGAAGTATTTGGATGGGAGACCGCCGGAACCCCAGGTGTCATAGTGGGATGGCCGTTGAGATGGAATCGTTGCTGTGTCCCTGGGCAAGACATTTCACCCACGTTGCTTAGTCTGGATGGTGTGTGTGTGATTGGTTGGTGATGGTCAGAGGGGCTGATGGTGCACAATGGCAGCCTCGCTTGTGTCAGTTTGCCCCAGAGCAGCTGAGGCTACAACAGTAGCTTACCTTTACTTGGTGTGGACTGAATGAATAATGTATATGTGAAGTGTCTTTGAGAGTCCTGAAAAGTGTTTTATGAATACAATGCATTATTATTATAAATATTTTAGTATTTTTTCCTTTATAATTTCCACTTTGTATTTTTATAAGTAGCTCACTTTCTGAAACTGAGTGTGCACCTCACTTTATACTTTATTAATCCCAAACTGGGAAATTTGGCGTTTGCATATATAAAACACATTTCTCCTGGAATGTTTGGCCAACATAAATCTTCTTTCAATTTCTATCTAATAAAAAAATATAAAAATCTGTGAACATTAACCTCATGTTCACACTTTGACTTTTCTGTGTGAGCTGTCATGGTTGTGACTGAATCTCAGTAGAGTGGTCCTGTTTGGTTCTAAGAACCTACGTCCTCAAGTTAAGTTAGCATGAAAACTCTCTAAGAAGCAAGAATATGAGGGTGCACCTTCTCTTGTGAACTGTGACAAAAGTACACCACACAGTTATTCTAAATTAGCCGCTACGAAGGAAACCTGGAAAACTATTCTGTTCCTTCATGTTTCATTGCAACCCTTAAGAAATCTCTCCTGTTTGGAAGTCTCTCCTTCAGCTTAGGACAGAAGTTGACAGATTTATAAACGTAAAGGCTGATGTGTACTGAATAGAGAGGGTTGTGGAAAGTTCTACTGTCTTAGGTATTATCCAAACAACCCTCACACTTAACCATCCACCCCTTCCAGGTCTGGTTGATTTTTTTTTCACGGTGAATCACATTTGTCTTCTTGTGGCCAAAGAAAGATTTTTTTTCCAAATGCTATGAAAACAGATCAGCGTCAGACTCTACAGCAGGCAGACTGATAAATGTTTCTACTTTAGGCACGTTTACTTCACTTGGCCCTTGACTTCCTTAGTGTCCTGGATTCCAGGTACACAAAACAACCAATGGGGTGTGAAGTCCTCTCCTCATTAGAGGTAATCGTATCTCCTGCTTTTTTGCTACCACTTGAAAGAAATGTACACAAGACAGAGAAAAGCCTTTGTTAACGTGCATCAGAATGACCACTGTGGCCCAGATTCAAGTGGATGATCGTTTCTAAGTGAAGAGGAGAATAACTTCAGAAAATGTGTAGAAGATTATGGACTATAAAAACAACAGTTGATATACTGAAGTTGATCTGATTTTAATGATTACTAGTTTTCAGTTTCTGATACAAGGTTGGTGATTTGAGCCGCGGCACTTATTATGTTTTGTAAAGAGTCATGCAAAGAGAAAATAAAATGCTTTCTTGAGGTGGGTCAGTAGTTGTATCTCACCTCAATTACGTTCATTTACTTGCAGTTTGGTAAAGCAAAGATTCCGGACTCACTGTTGTTAGGAACGAGGAGACTTGTTTAAACGCCTGACAGTTTTACTCTGAACTACAGTTATTTAGATCACTGTTTTTCAACCTTTTTCATACCAGGTGGATTTTTTTCATCGAAAAAATCTTGAGGCACACCAACAACCAAAAATGTTAAAAATGGTTCTCTATAGCTGCTGATATTAATAATCTATACATTATTAACTGAGAATTATCTTTAATGTCTTGCAGAAAATGTGAAGTTTTATTTATATCTGCAATTTTTCTGCTTTAAATTGCAACTTATTTTCCTCAACCATTCCAAATATGTAGAAAATACGATCCACTGACAAGGGTAGTATTTTTGGGAGGGATGGATAGCAGCATGCAATTAAAAAAAAAAAACAAAGAAAAGTGGGTTGCCATTGTTGCAGGACGGCCCTGCCTGTCTCGAAATAAAATAACAGGATTTCTACTGATAAACATATGCTTTAATCCTTTTTAACCAACACCATAAGATCAACCAAAACAATTTTTGGGAGCTACCGGTAGATCACGATCACCGTACGAAGTGAAATAGGATCATTTCCCACAAAAAACACCCGGGGATCTCTTGTCTTGGCACACTAACACAAGTTGAAGAACACTGATTTAGATGTCCTCGTTGAATGTTGGGCTTATCAATCCTGGTCATTTCAGTCAAACAAAACCTTTAGGAGCCCATGAAAAGCTATGTGCTTGTCTGTAATTCACTTAGGTTAGTAGTGGTGTTGAAACGGTTTTGGAAAGTCAGGGTTTAATTTTGTTGTTGGATTCTGTGAAGCTAAATGATGATAGCCAAATTTGAGAATGATAAATTTGTCATTTACCATCTTTCATTGTTTTGAATGTAATATCGTGAAGCTGGTTAGAAACTGAATAATTTTTACAATTTTTTAAAGCTTAAAAAATTCTTTAGATTTTTTACATCGGGTTTTGTTCAAACTTTAATATTAAAAGTATAGAATTTTTACATCAAGCACATAATTTTTGTGAAATATTTGCCAAATGTTGCTTTTATCCAAAGGGACTTAATCACATTAGCTGCAGCATGCTGGACTAATTGCAGACAAAGCGTGAGCAATTAGTGGCGCCTATGGCTCTGTTTTGAGCCGGTGCAGTGTTACTCATTGAACAATTTCTATTGATTCCCTGTGGTCCTCAGACGAACACCCACGGCTCTTTGGTTCCCTTCAAGTCACAAAAATACCCCTTTGCTAGCTCTCCCAGGGCTGTTCTTCCATAGTAATGTTCTGCAGCCATTGTGTTCATGTCATCTCAGGTCATGTCATACTACAATTTGCACTGATAAGATGAGAAATGGCTGGACTGAAGGCCTGAAAAGCCCACAGAAGAAAGAAGGGACATAATTTAAAACCACAGTGAGGTGCAGTCACAAGCTTTGAATTAGATATTCCCTTTGCTTTCTGGTAGACAATAGGCTGAAAATTCAATTCTGCTACTACTAGTGAAACCTACCACTAAAGCATATACCATTACCACTAATACCTGCCTCTGGCACTTGTCTACATTATCTTTCTCTTAATTAAGACAATAGCATGCTAATCTGATCACAAGGTAACATTGCTGTCCCATAATAGTTAAGGATTGGGGCAATTAAACTACAATAGGGCTTATTTGACTGATTGAAAAGTCTAGACAACTGAAGGCACCTGCTGGATGACGTCTAAGATTTGTTGGGTCTTTCGCTTATCCGGGGCCGGGTTGCGGAGGCAACAGCCTCAGATGAGAAGCCCAGGCTTCTCTCACCCTAGCTGTATCCTCCAGCTCACCCGGGAGGATCCCAAGTTGTTCCCCGGCCAGCTGTGAGACATAATCTATCCAGCGGGTCCGGGGTTTGCCTAAAAAAATCATTTAAGCTACTTTTTGAAAATGAAAAAGGATGAGGAATCTTGAATGATCCTGTTCAGTTTGTTCCAGAATTGTTGGGGCTTTACGTAAACTGCTACAAATACAGAAACTAACGTCCAAAAATTTGCTTTAAAACATCCAATATCTCAAACTCATTACATGCTTTTCTATTTGGTTAAAAATATGAGTGTAGAGAAAATGCCAGTTTTTTCACATTTGTATAAGCAGCAAATCCAACAAACTGAGATCAGTTTGTAATAGTGTTTGAGAAAAAAAAAAATGTTTGAGAATCTTGACGTCATCAGATATTTGAATTCCTTCAGGTAAAAGACCTGTTGAGATCGAGATGTCTTTTACAAGGATGACCTGGCCAAGACGGCAGAGCACACGTCATTATGAATGATTAGCTTAAAGAAAAGAAACACAGGCACTAGTGATAAACAACAGAATCATTTAAACAAGACACACTGTTCTTAAGTGTCTGGTTTGTTTCTAGGAATTTAGTCCAAATACAGGTTACAAAGAGGCTGTTGCACATGAACGAAGAGTATATTGACTGTTTGTCTTTAGTGGACACGAGCTTGAATAGGATGGGACAAAACCAAGTAGTCTTATAGATCTGGATCATCTAAAGAGTAAACCATCACATCAACAATAAGGACCATTCCGTTCTAACATAAAGTTCAGTGATGACTGAGACAAATACAGCCGGTTACAAATGACATGACCTCTACATTGGCAGCTTTTCTGAGTGTGGCATTTCTGCAGGCTAGTACTGCCCTATTTGCAGATACCACAATGCATCTGATAGTAAAAGGTCCTGTTCACTCACAGAGCAGCAACACATCAAATATAAGTCCAAACAACGTGAGAAAATAAATGTGGACATTTATTTACAATTCTGTCATGAAGTTGGATAGCACGTCTCATTAGTAGCTGCCGTGTCCTTGGAAAGATCATTTGTGTTGGAAGTCAATATTCCTCCCACTTTATACCAAGACATGTTGACGACAAGATTATAGATTCCTGCCCCTACTGATCTAATCATTGATTTATGGTTTCCTAAGTGCTTAAAGATAAACACCGTTAAGAAAACATGGTCACTGCACTTCATTTACAGCCAGTTTTGGCAAGAACAAATAGCACATTTTTTAGTTTGAATTTGGACATCAACATGACCACTTTAACTTTTTAATGGGCACATTGATACTTGTATACATTTTTATGCTGTTTTTAATTTAGTGAGAGCTTTTACACTTTTTTTTTTTTTTTTTTTGTCTTTTTTTTTTTTTCTCCTGATGGCAGCGAACTTTATCTGGAAGGAACTCCTGCCCAGAATCAGGAAAAACTTAGTAGTTTCTGGCACCCAAATCTAGACCAGTTTTTCGGTTCGTGTTCAAACCCCTAGTTAAAATAGTATTTTTAATGCATATGGCAACTGTTTTATTTGCAGTATTCCTTTTTCATTGCAATTATTTTTTACTTTATTGTACTGTTTTATTTGTGACATTAGAATGCAAATGCATGTATGCTGAAAGTTGCAATAGTAATTTAGAAGACCTGAATCCAAACTTTTATTTTCATTTCTCTTCTCCCTGAACTCCGACAGCTGCTACTGCCTGAGAAACTCTCACTCCTTTGGGATTTCTTAACTTTGCATGATAAAATTTTCCTCTCGCTTACAAGAACAAATATAACAAACTTGTTTTCATCTAGTAGATCAATACAGCTATTATTGTTAACCATCCGTGGTTAGGGGAGGAGATTCAGGACATCGACAGAAAGAGAATCTGTTTTTATTTTCCTACAATTAAAATAAATAAATAGACTAATCAAAGTGGCTATTATCAGCTTGTAATCTGCCCGATTAAATAACGTTCTCGGTTTATTTTTGGAGCTCTTGATCCCTTGGCATACCTCCATTCATTAGTTGTACACGTCTTATCCAGTTAAACTAAAATTACTCATTATTTCATTCAGTATTTTAGAAGACGCTACGTTGTATAGCAGCAGGTCAAAGTTGACCTGATGTTAACTTCTGTTTAGTGAGTTCACAGAATAAATCTAACATACAAACATGTTTCTGATTTATGAAACTATGTTCTGCAAGATGGATTTATTTGGGCCTTTGGATCAAATGGGACCAAAAGAATTTGGCAGTTGGTATTTTTTCTTGGCCTATAAATAATTTCAATTGATAAAAAAGATTGTCCAAGACTTAGCAAGAATAATTAAAACTAAAAAGGAAAATTGAACCTCTGAAGTACAAGAAAATCTATATTATTCATCTGTTGATGTGAAACAAAATCTAAAGTCCTTTTTGCCGCAACCTTCTGCTGCACATTGTCATGTTTTATTGGACAAGTCATTTTTATTAAACAGACTAGAAGAAACAAAAAGTTAAACATTATTTCAGCCTTTCTCTGAAAAATGAATCAGCTGATTTCAAGTCTGAAAAGCTTTCCCAGAGATCTTCTCACCACAGTCCTTCCCCAGGGCCTATCTGAATCCCAAAGCACAAACGAAAAGCCTCATTGAACGTGCTTAATAGACATAAACCATTTCACAGCAAGAACAGACATGCATATCTATGTTCCTGCTGGGAGTCCCCTTGGTGCCAGGGGAAAATACAATCTATACTGCCCAATGGAGATAAAATCTAGCCAGACATCTAATCATCTCGGGGCCCTTCCACATCCAATCACAGTTCCCCAATCAGCCTCCATTCACATTTTGTTTAGCTTTTTTTTCCTTTCCCTCTCCTATGCAATCAATAGACAAGACAGACGGATGTGGGAAGACTAACGTCGAGAGACCAACAATAACACAGGCAAATAGCAAACATGTCGTCTTGTATAATTTATGGTGTTGCTGTCTGGGTCAGTTGGAAACAAATATTTCAACGGCGAGATTCAGGGTGATCATGGATAAAGCCGAACAGATCAGATAAAGTGCCGAAAAAAACATGTTAACATACCACCAAGCTTTTTTTTTTTTTAATAATACCTTCATAGATAAGCTAAACTTAGAATTTCTAATTGAGTGAAAATCAACAGCAAAAAAACCCCTTTAGACAACAGAGATTAGCTTGGGAAACAGTAGTTAGTGTATCGTAGTGTATTAAACTTTTTGATCTGTACTTTTTCCTTCAGTCCAAAACTTTACTTTCCCCCTCACCTATGGTCACCAGCAGTGGGTGGTGACCGAAAGAAGGTGATCGCTGATAAAAGCGGATGAAATGAGCTTCCCCTGCAGGGTGGCTGGGCTCTCACTCACAGATCGGGTGAGGAGTTCTGCCGTCCAGGAAGAGCTCAACCTCCACCTCCAGGTCGAGAGAAGCCAGATGGGGTGGTCTGGGCATCTGGTCGGGATACTCCAAGAGCGCCTCACTAATGAGGTGTTTCAGGCATGTCCCACCGGCAGAAGACCTAGAGGCAGACCCCGGACCCGCTGGAGAGACTGTATCACAGCTGGCCGGGGAACGACTTGGGGATCCTTCTGGGTGAGCTGGAAGATGCAGCTGGGGTGAGAGAAGCCTGGTCTTAGGCTGTTGGCCCCGACCCGGCTCTGGATAAGCAGAAGACGACTGAAAGGAATATTTTTTCACATTTTGTTCATACTGATTCTACTTTTTTATTGCCTGAATTCCTCCTTTAGAAAGTTTTACTTCATAATAACCATAATCACAGCATGAGAAATTCTAGTGAACACTTTTGCTTTAATTAGCAGTCAATGGCTTGAATTCACACTTTGCAGTTTTTCAAAGTCCAGGGTCTGCATGGTTGAGTAATTGGGGTGCATACAGTTGAATAATTATGTCAGTAATATGATTTTCTTTTTTAGTGAACATTTCCTTTTTACAGTTTGCACTTTCTGGAGACTGCTGTGTTGAAGGTGCAAGAGTCGCAGCAGTCGTGAATTGCTAGTTTTGTTAAAAAAAAAGATTGGATTATTTAGATCTTATTTATTTTTCTTTAAATGGTTCATTTTGACTTTTATTCTTCTTAATTCCTAAATAAATAACTGTGTTTAAATTAATAAACAGTAAATTTCTTTAAACAATTTTTTTGGTGGAAAAAATGAAGCCTCAAATTTATTGTGCACGTTTCAAGTAAACTGCAAGATACTTCGGTTTAAAAAAAATCTCGCTACATACTGTATGTCTAAACTGTACAACTATTTTCCTCTGTGTTGATTAAAGAGGAGGTGATAGCTCCTGATAGAGGTGATAGGGAGGTAATAGCTCAGTGGTGAAATGTTCGCCCTTCGATTCGAAGTTTGCCGGAAGTTTGCTGGGTCGAATCCCACTCAGCTCATGTCTATGTGTCCTTGGGGAAACCACCTAATCCCTGTTTTCCCCACCATTGGCACTGTGGTGGCAGCCTGCTGTGGTGTAATGCAGCACAGAAATTTCCCTGTTGTGGGATGAATTGAGTATGTGGAAAAGAAAAAAAATTAAAAGGTTTGCACACTACTAATTATTGCTTTCTATGGGACACAATAAAAGAAAAACTTCAGAATTGCAAAAACTATCATACAGTTCATTTCATAAAACTCATCAAACATTTTGAATTTTGCATTAATGTGAAAATCAAGTGTTGAATTTGACTTGCAGGAACAAATATAAGAATAATAATATGAAAAGACATCTTAAAACCATCCAAAGACTCACAAATAAATATTTTGCACCTTTAAAAAAACTTATCCTTTTTTCTTAGACTGAAAGCGTTTTATTTTGTCTAGAAAAGAAACTGTAGACTTGTGTGTGCATAGTCTGTGCAGAGACATTTCTGATTTAAAAACAAGAATTTTGGATATTTTTTCTTTCTTGAATCATCTTTACTTTTAAAAACAGACCTAAATGGGAGGTTGCACTCACTGCTGTGTGTGCAGAGCTCGAATGTAGAAAGGTTTTGCAGCATGAGTCATTTAATTCTGTGCAAGTCGCATGCCAAATCAAAAAATGCTTACATAATTATGGAATTGTTTTTGAGTAGGCATCAAAGATAACCTATTGTTTTTCTCTGCGGCAGCATGACTTTTTTAATTTATCTCAATTAGATTTGCTTTGTGACTACATTTACAATTGACTGAGCGGGACTCAATAGCAGATTAGCTTAAAGACTAAACACGGCCTGCTTTATATCACTCAGAGTGAGGTTTGACACCTTTTAAATTATTTTGTTTTTACCACAATTGTTTTTGTTCTCTCTAGTTTATTAATTTTGAATTTTTATCATGTCATTCCTTTAAGGTGAGACAATTTTCTATCTAAAACACAGATTGTAAATAGTTTACAGGGGGAAATAGTCCTGAGGGAAAGAGGCCTGCGAAGTTGTAAGGAAAGTCCTGAGGAAAGAAGTCCTAGGAAGTTGTAAGGAATGTTCTGGAGGAACCCTAGTAGGTTGTAAGGAAAGTCTTGAGGAAAAAAGTCCTAGGAAGTCGTAAGGAAAGTCCGGAGAAAAGGAGTCCTAGGAAGTCACAGGTAAAGTCCTGAGGAAAGAAGTCCCGGTAAGTTGTAAGGAAAGTCCTGCAAGAACTCTTTGAGGTTGTGAGGAAACTCCTGAGAAAAAGAGTCGTAGGAAGTCTTAAGGAAAGTCCTGAGGAAAGGGGTCCTAGGGCCAGAGACTCTTGCAGTTTAGCAGCAGCAGCGTTCTGCCAAACAGCTAGTTTAGTGTGTCTAGAGAGCAGATTGCTGTAGTGAACAACTTTTAAAATTCATTCAAACTGCTCACTAAATTGGACATAATTTTGTTTCTTTATAAGGAAAGAAAAAAGGTCAAATTTCATTCCTGAATAATTTTCCAAAACCTACAATGTTCCTGGGGCAGTCCCTTTCCCTGGAGATCTGTGGCTTTGCTAAAGAGGGCAGTTTATATGTCACTCCTCTGGCTATGTTAAATTGAATACATTCAGGATTGTAATAAGAGAGTATGATGATCCAAAGACTGTATTCATGTTTTTAGTCCAGCTTTCAACAACAGCATGACAGTGACACTCATCATAGAAAGTCTAAATCAGGAGGAGATTCTATCACAACATTGCTTTCCTCTTAAGATGCACAAAATAAAAGTTTTGAGCCAAAAGAAGCAGAGAACAAGCAAAGCATCTGAAGGCCATCTGAAGTTTGGAAGTCTCAAATGTTTTACTTTTGCAGATAGTTGGGGACCTCCTCGCTTTAGCAATTACTGACTCATGTCTATTTATTTGGTGGTGTGCTTGCTGACGATCTCAAATTCTTTTACATTCTTGTAAAACAGCAAATGGCTGGGTATTTAGGAACAAGAATATTCTGCCTCTATTGGTTGGATTCATTATAGTAGTTCCATGCTGGAATTTACTAAGCTCTAAGTCACTTGCACCTGCTTATGAGATTGCATGTGTTGCTGCTTAATTTAATACTTATGTGGCCGTGGAAAGAAGCGATTACATCATCTAATCCACATAAGATAAAAGAGTAGGTGGATAAATTTCCTTCATATTCATATAGTTTTACTGGTCAAGCATTTAGAAGTTGGACATGAATCTTTGAATGCTGTGTGTTGTTGTTTGTAGCATTTGCTGTTATTTGATGGCATTTGTGGACGTTTTCCACAAATGCCATCCAATTGATATTGAAATAGTCTAGATACCAAGCGAACAGGTTTCATCCTGTTCTATAAGCTCAAGTTCTGTGAGAGTAGATGGATGTTATTCTGGATCAAACTGAATAGCGTTAAATAGTTTATAATTCACTGGGTAGTTTTAATATTTATGAACACTTTCAGCTGATAGATTAACATGACCTTGTTAAATGCTGGTCTCCTGGACTAAAAAGTCCAATTTGCAATAAAACTGTAGACTGCACGTTACAAAAAAACCCAAAAAGATTCCCTTGTGTCCGTGGAACATTGGCAAAGCTGCAGAGGATGTCGTCTAAATACAAGCTGATGGCAGCCCTCCAAGACTCCTTCCAGAGAAGAATGGCCCCCTATGTTGAAAAGGAGGTGTTCATAATAGCTACAGGTTTGGATCGCCTTTATAAGAAGAAGTGAGCTAAGGGACCAGAGCTGGAAAGACTGACATTACTGCTCACCAACAAGGCCCCAGCCGGTGCCAGCAACACCATAACTGCACCAACTCATGCTGCTGCTGCTGCTGCTGCTGCTGCTTCACTGCCAGGTATGAGGCCTCGCCAGGAAGATGACTTCTTGGATATCTTTTTGGAGTCCCACAGACTGTAATCACATCAATCACCACAACATCACCAACGGTAGTCCAGCTGGAGGTCCAGGATTACCTCAGGGAGCCTTCTTTGGACAGGTCCAAGGCTCCTCTGGCCTACTGGGGCACCCAGAACATCAAATACCCCCACCTGGCCATACTGCTAAATACCTGGCAGTTCCAGCAACATTTGCTGCAGTGGAGGGCTTGTTCAGTGTTGGGGGGGAAGATTTTTCGCCGACTATCTGACACAGTATTTGAGCTGCTCATGTTCATCTGTTCATATGGCTATATTCATAAAGTAAACTGATGTGAAGAATAGTTTGTATATATAAAAAGTAGTATTATTGTGTAGTTTAACAGTATGGACCAATAAGAAATACATTTTAAAAGATGATAAAAATACAAATCGTGTTTTGATCATTTCTTTAAGAAAGAAAGTCCTGACTTGTGGATACAATTAAATGTAATGTGTAATAGATGACCATGTAATAGTAATATATATGAGTGTAATATTAATGGCTGGATGCAAACGTAATAGTATTATGTTGTCTGCACAACATTTCCATCTGGTTAGTTAGTAACTATACTCTAGGTCACCATGGGCAAACTACAGCATCAGGCTCAATACACGCACATAAACAAGCGTGTTAGATGTTAGAACAAGCAAAATGTTACATCAAGTGCTTAGATTTCAAGCCTCGCACCGCTAAATGCGCGTTTTTAAGTGCTATCGCACTAGATTTCAGACCTAGCGCTCTAGGTTTGAAATTTAACGCTCTTGATGTAATATTTAGCGTGCTTGTTTAAAATGTAGTACGCCATTCTATCAGTCTAATCTATCGGTTACCAAAGCATGCCATCCATCTGTTCCGATGTGGCCCCTTTGTCAAATGTTAGAACTCAATATGGCCCGCAAACCAAAAAGTTTGCTCATCCCTGCGCTAGGTAAATACTTAAGGCTCAATCTGAAATGATCTAACTAATAGTGTGGTTAGTGTTTCTCTATCTGATAATCTACTATATTTGCTTAAAGTTTAGGTTATCGCAATTGAAATGAGTTTGTAAGTTCAAATGCCCACGTCAAAAGTGGTTAAAATTGATCACATCAACCTATCAACATCACTTTCAACCATACTTTGTGAAACTTAGCAGATACCATCAATAGTATTGATATTAGTTGTTGGGAAAGCCAAAGGAAAGTTTTGCAGGTATGATTAGCAAAGACTTATTAACTTCCTACTAATACAAACCAAAACTTAAAGGTGCTAAAACATTAGTTTGAATGGTCTTATGTATCTTGTGGTAAAATATTCAATTTAAACTATGAAAAACGGTGATATTGAAAACTTTTTTATTGTAAAGGGATGGAATGGAGAACCATATCTGTATGTCAGTCACTTAACTTGTGCAGCTGTTAAAAAGTTGTATGAAAAGCAGGTGTTCTGAGTGTTTCTGCATCCTAATCAGGAGATCAATGCAAATCTGTAGTTTATTTATGGAAGTGGTTTGAGCTTAGCAGCACAAAATTTACTACAAACTTTTAGTGATCCAGAAAAGAAAGTACTGATATCTATTTTATTTGAATTTTTTTTAGAAAATAAAAATACATAATTTATTCCTTTCAGTTTCAAATTCATTTTAAAAAAATCTTTCATCGACCAATATATTCCAATGTTATTGAATTAAATTAAATGTTACACTGAATTCAGTTAATAATTCTTTTTCTTTAAAACTCTTTTAACAACAAATCCCAAACCACAACAGTCCAGTTCATAACCTTTAATTAGAAGCACACGCTAACATTTTTTTTAACTGTTTCAATGATTTCTAGTAGTTCAGGTGAAGAAGAGGGCAGCTCAACCAACACAATTCAACTTATTGGGAATAGTAGTTACAATTTTTAAAAAAAATTGAAATATGGCAAAAATGACAAATTTGATTTTGTTTAAACTACACTGTGTTCTATTTCCAGTGTGCTGAAATGTAATTCTGTCTGTTCACAAGTGTAGCATTTCCAAATGCGGCCCATTTTTCAATATAAGGCTTGAATATAAGGCCGTAATGAGCTTCCTCCACAGGGGGCTGGGCTCTCGCTGAAAGGTAGAGTGAGGAGATCTACCATCCAGGAGGAACTCAGAGTAAAGCTGTTGCTCCTCCGGGTCGAGAGAAGCCAGATGGGGTAGTTCATGCATCTGGTTCGGATGCCTCACAAGCACTTCACTTGTGAAGTGTTTTGGGCATGTCCCTCCAGGAGGAGATGTAGAGGCAGACCCCGGACCAGCTAGAGAGAGACTATGTCTCACAGCTGGCCAGAAAACACCTGGGATCTTCCTGGGTGAGCTGGAGGATGCAGCCACAATAAGAGAAGCCTGGGTTTCCTGACTGAGGCTGTTGCCCCCATCACCCAGACGCGCATAAGCGGAAGACAATGGAATGGGAAGGATTAAACACAACAAAACATCAGTAGGGAATAGATGCTGGTTAAGGGCTCAACTTGATTCTACTGCATGTGCGCAGCTCCTCGTTGGCAGTTGGTAACTTCTTGTGATATTAAACAAAATTTTAATTTAGATTCTCAATTAACAACAAAACTACCAACAATGACTCATTCAACTCTTGATGAGTTCTGGTTTGACGGTTTTTGGCTGCAGGCAGGGAGCTGACTGAGCTTTGATGCTAATAAGGATCTGTTAAGTCACTTGACCTATTTTGTTTTGATTTAACATTGAGTCAAATGCTTTCTTAAAAACAAACCAAATTCCTGTGTGTATGCATGTGCCTGTGTAGCAAAGTCTACACTGGAAATGCCACGACTTGATGAGTATTTTGTTTCCTAAACCCTTCTCCCTCCTGCTGAGTCAATAAACTAAAAGACTGCAAACTGCCAGAATGGCCCCCACTTGAGTTAAAACGTGTTAGACTTTATTAGAGCTCTGCAGGAGTCTTTGTAAGACAATAATACAAGGTTCGGACAACCCCTGCAAAGCTGAGACATCCTGCAGTTTTGCTGCTGATCATTAAGAATAATTGGTGCTAAGTACAAACCCCCAAAAGCCTGACCAAGCATGAGCCATTGTCTGCACGTTTCTGCAAAGAAAATGTGCATTTTGACTAAACTTAAAGAAGCTTACTTTTCCAAGTTTGATTTAAATAGATTGTTTGGTACCAAATGTGGGTGCAATCAGTTTGTTAATGATGCTGATAGGTTGGAAGCAGTTTGTCTGCTTCATATTTTTAAAGGTTCCATCTCCTGAAAATAAACTCTTTTTTTTGTTGCATCATATGCACGTAAAAATCACAATTTGGGGTTTTGGTGCATCCATTAAACATTAAATATGAAATCTTACTGAATCACAATTAGAAAGCTCTGATAAATTGATTTTGCGTAAAATGGAACCTTTAAAATGCACCTTAAATGTACCTTAATGTACCTTTGATCAAAATTCTCATCAGCAACAAGTCAATTGATAGAAATTGTTCAACTAAACACACCTCTCCTCTAAATGCACGAGCTTGCAAATGAAATGTAAATGTGGCTAATATTGAGGGGTTTTTTTGTTTCTACTCCCTATTATGTTGTTCGTGAAGTGGAAGTGTAATTTTCTGCTTCAATCCACACGTCAGCAAACTGTTGGTTTCCTCTAAAAAGGCCTATGTTTAGAGGAGAGCAGTTTATTGTTGACGGGATCATAAGGGCTGAATGGACTGTGGCACTGGATGGAAAAACAAAGCTTTCCATCCTCCTGTCTGTTTTAGAGCGTAGAAAAGAACAAAAGGAATGCATGTCAGTGTCTGATGAGGACCAGACATCTGTGTTAAACTGTGTATAAAATATAAACCCAAACATCCATCAGCAGTAGTGTGAGCTGGGGTTTTTTTCCGTTTTATTTTCTTTAGTGTTTTTCAGAAGGCAGATGATTAGTTTTTCAGCAAAACTAGACCACAAGTAAGTTTAAAGCTGCCATGTTTTCATTTTTGTGCAACTTGTGGTTTGTAAGTTGAGTTCAATGACTTAACCAGAGGATGTGGAAATATTTGTGTAGGATTTCTGTTTTCAGTTTTCTGACTTGTAAGTGGTGCTAAATGTATGCCTGACAATTTGTGGCATGACATATTTAAGCTGTTGGTTGGAAGGAAATAATGTGTATTGGCAGGTGACGTTGCAACATTTTGAGATGGAGACTGTTTTTTTTACTTTATTTTGAGTTTAACTATTTTCCTAAACTTGAGCTAACATCTGAATTTTATGTTTAACACTTAAATTACAGTCATGTTCCATTCCGTTGTCTTCCCCTTATCCGGGGCCGAGTTGTGGGGATGACAGCCTCAAAAAGGAAATCCAGGCTTCTCTCGCCCCGGCTGCATCCAACAACTCACCTGGGAGGATTCCAAGGTGTTCTCTGTCCAGCTGTGAGACATAGTCTCTCCAGCAGGACGTGCCCGAAACACCTCACCAGTCATGCAGCCAGGAGGCATCCTAACCAGATGCCTGAACCACCCCATCTAGCTTCTCTTGACCTGGAGGAGCAACAGCACTGCTCTGAGCTCCTCCCTGATGTCGGACCATCTCACTATATCTCTATGTGAGATCGCAGGCACATTATGGGGAAAGCTCATTTCAGCCGCTTGTTTCCACGATCTCGTTCTTTTGGTCACCACCCACAGCTGGTGTCCGTAGATGGAGGTAGGAACATAGATCGACTGGTAAATTGAGAGTCCTGTATCTTCAGGTAGGTAAGAAAAACCCTTGATTTTGTTAAAAATGATGAAACTGTATGGCCTAAATACCCAACATCTGGCTTTTTGAACCAAAAAGAATGCCTTCAGCCAAAATTCTGCTCCAAAGTGTGTTGAATTAGATTTTAACATGTACTGTACATTAATAGTTTTTTGTATGATGTTTTTGTTAGTTCCTCTAAGATGTAATCCCTGCTTTCCAGCCAATCAACAGCTGTCCATTAGTAGTCATGTTGAGCTATTTAACCAATATATTTTTTTTCTGACTCTTTTCTAAGTCTAGAAGTTCTCTGTGGAAGGGATGGTTAATCATGCACCCTCCTACCTCACTGCTCCTTCATTTAAGATTAAACTATCCATTTGATCCCTCTCTCCAGGAGTCCTAAATAGGTCAATTGGGAGGTTAGGGAGTTCAAACCCTTTAATTGGAATCCAGGCTCTGATACTTTCTTTCATTCATTTGGTTCCACTTGAGTTATCATTCTAAATTACCATTGTGTTATTGCCAAGCTACCAGAAACTGCTTAGAAAATGGATTGGTCACGAGTCATGACAAAATTTTACCAATTGATAAAAATGAATGTATTCATTAATTAAGTCTAATCAAGTCATAATCTATTTTTTATTGATTGATCGTAATTCAATGATAAATTGTACTCTGTGCTTTAAAATTTAATCTACTGTAAATACTTCACAAAAAATGTTTTCAGTAGTCAAGTTTGGAAATCAAAGAGTTTGGTTCAAAAGACATTAAAACTACAGAACATATCTAAATAATTATGTTCTATCTGTACAAAAATATTACTAATTATTATGAACTAGTACCTCTGAACTGGAGGATGATTGTAGCTGCTATTTTAGCTTTGATCATAATAACAATACTAACTCCCTTCTGGGAAGACTTCATCATTTTTCATAAAGAATCATATTTAATACACTGCCTAGCATTATGAGGCTATTTGCAAAGAAAATACTGTGGCCCTTAAAGCTGGAAGGAAAACATTGTACTACTGCTGCAACAGATTGTAAAGTTAAAGTGAAAACAACGAGGATTCAAGAAATCATTGCAATGGTGAACGATGAGGTTAGAAAGCTGCTCAACAATATGGAGGATTTTTAGGGAGATAAATCGAGTGAAAGCCAAAAGATTCCAGGAAACAGTTGATTAATTTAAAGGTACATGCTCCAGTTTATAGCCTCTATTCTTCATTTCATCTTGTGTTTTACAGCCTCAATCCATTCAAAGTTATGAGCTTCTTCATTCATTATGACTTTCACAAAAGCCTTTGAGTTTCTTCACGACATTTTAATGGTCTTCTTCAAGATGGAAGAGATCAAAAAGCATTTGTTCTAGCATCTGATTACAATGTAGGAGCAATCTGTCTTTAGGGCTGATGGGAAACATGCGAGATGTGTTAGTATGAGGAAAATGTTGAAGATGCCAGCAAATCTGCTCTAACTTTGATGGAACAATAACTAGGCATCATGACGATGACACAGCAAGTGTAAAACACACAACAACAAAAGATGGATCAAACCAACAGGTAACAACAAGGCTGCAAGAAGTATTTATATAAGCGTGAAGGAAGAGAGGAGGTTATTATTAAACAAAAAAAATTATCTTTTCAGTTATGAAAATGTGTGACTAAGACATAAGTTCAAAGCCATTTACTAAAAATCAATTTTACCTGACTTGCCCACTCCTGCTCTGCCGAAGACAGCCAGCTTCACCTCAGGGCTTTTAGCCATTATAGCAGCTGCGACCGGCGAAGCTCTTTTAGCCTATCAGCGGGTTCAGAGGTCAGCCAACCATCCCCTCGTCCTCGCAGGGAGAATCAGCGTCTGAGTGAATCATTTAAACAAAGGACTTTGTCACTTCTTCCAAACGTGCTGACTGGTTAACCTGCGGGTTTTTAAAAAGATTTATATTTTGTTTCATATCTAGACATTCAGCTAAGCAGATGCAAAATAAAAATATGTAGACCATCTTATTCCGGCATGACTAAATGCACCAGATAAAAAGGTGTTGGTGTGTTTTAAATGTCCTGTATTTGGTTAATAAGGTGTGCATCCTTTCAAAAGAAGTGATGCATTAAAAACAGCAGTGTGAACACAGGAGTATAAAAGAGGTTTCTAGGAAACCAGTATGTGTGCAAAACACGTGAAAGGTTAATGCTTTGTTTCCTTTTTATTCTTGTTTATTTTTACCACAGACTCAAATTTATGAAGATGGCAATTTTGTCATCAGGGAAGAAATCGTTGCATCGAAGCACAGCAAGGCTCAGTATGAAAGAAAGAACAGAGAATAATAAGCACATGGTTGAAAAGTGCACTGACGCATGCAAGGAAGTTATTTTCCAACATCTTGTAGTGTTGCACAAATTACAGTGCATCGACTCAGTTACCAGCACTTGATGGATTTTTCTGTGGAAATCTTTTTTTTTTATTTGACAGAATTGTTATTGAAGAAATAAAAAAAAAAAAACTTGTTCATGGTTTTCAACTGAAGGAAGCTATTTTTATTAAGTAAAAAAAAAAAAAAAAGTAGTCGTGGCATTATCTTGTATCAAAATGATTGCAAACATATGTTCGACAATGTCTGATGTTTTCAAAAGTTATTAGTTCGCTTACATTCTTTTTTTGTACAGAAGGTTTTTTTTTTTTTAAATTAACTAAAAAGCAAACGTATCTGCACTTCAGTTACGTAAATTCCTTTTTAAATTGTTTAATGAACAAATGTGGGAATGGGTCTTTGTGAAAATATATTAACACTCATTTTTTGTCCTTTTTGTACTTGTAGATTGATGAATTTATTCAAAACCAGCAGCATGATTTGTCTGGTTTTTGTAGTTTTTATTTCTAATTGTATAACCAACTGAATATTTTAGAAGCAGCAAATGCCAAGAAATATCAGTCTTATCAAATAAGAAAACAGTACATTATCAACTTCCGTAGTTTCTGTTCCTATACAGGGGACAAAGCCAGTATAGGGAGGCTGGGGACATTCCCCCAGAAGTCTTTGAAAAATAAGAGTCATTTTTCTGAATTTTGGTGGCCCATTTCCTGGCCCTGCAAGGGAATAGCTTGACTAGTCCTTTCCTTTGTTCTTCTTTTTTTTTGTGGGCCAAAAGGGGAGGGGGGCACTCAGGGCGCACGATCCACCTTTGCTATCAAATGAAAGTGTGAGAGAGTTTATAAAGGACTGACGTTCTCAGTGGATTGACAATAGATTGAAATTAGTCTTCATTAAGAGTGAGATCATTTAATTTTATTGTAGTGTTATTTGCAGGTGAACCCGTCGATTTAAATCAGCTTAATTTAAGAATTTTTATTGTAAAAATGTTGCTTTATTTTATTCCTAACAGGACTTTTCCAGTTTCAAAAGCAAACACACTTTCATGTTGTTTCTAAACTAACCTAAAGACACATTCACTATTTTAAAAAGAGCCAGACTGTTAATTACTATCAAACCAAACTATCCATTACTTTGATTATACTTAGATTAAGTATAATAATTATTGACATCATATTTTCTATTGCTCAATGTGGCATTAGTAAAGATATTTATAGTAAATGTAAAAGTCTCATTTAGAAATGACCTTTAAATCCATTTGTTACACCAACCAGCGTTTATTAAAAACCTGGGAAGACAATCAGTACAAGATCTAATAATTCTTTAAATTTATAAAACACAACTTTACACACTGAATGTTAAATTGCATGAGAAAATGTTCCCCTTTAGGTCTGTGCTGATGTGAGATGCATGCTCCGGATTAGTTACAGCACTCTGTGCCCAGTCATATGAAAACAGAGAGATGTGTTTTTGTGGATGTCTGAGCCAAAACAACTTAGACAACTTCACACTGCTCTAAGTTATGAGATGGCAAGCTTCCAGTTTTCTGTTCTTTTTTACTCAGGACACACAGACTCAATCTAAGCTAACATTTTCCCTTTTGTGCCAACACACACATGCCCATATACGGTGAGGCCGGGTACCACTTGGTGTGACTAAAGGGCTATCGTCCTTCTTTGTCTCTTGCTCAACACAAGTTGTTACAATAGCTCTTGACCTATTTAAAAGTTTGTTTTAGTCATTTCTAATGCCCACATTAAACAGTGCAGTCAGCAATAATGAAATGCTGAAACATCCAGAGTGGCAACACTTTGTTCTGACTGGTTCAAATGGAATTGGATGACGTCAATAGATTAACTTTCTGGTCTAATAGTGACCTAACATGTGCGCTACGCCATTCTCCCAAGCATCACTAGGACTTGATCAGAAGTTTTTGTCAAGTATTTCTATTGCTTTTGCTGTCATGAGGTGAAACAATGCAAAATTTGTCCCAGCATTTATGTTTTAGTGTGATTGTTTCTGTGTATGAATGAGTGAAAGAGTGCAGGGAGAAGCAATAAGATGGAGAATTTAGTGTTTAGGGTCAACAGTCCAGAATGTGAAAGATGAATTTCAGCTAAAGTGAAAAGAAAAAAAACAGCCATGATGTTTAGTCTAGAGACGGTAGCACTGAGCAAAAGACGTGAGTCAAAGCTGAAGGTAGCAGAGATGAAGGGCCTCTTTGGGAGTGACCAGGATAGACAGGATCAGAGGAAACAGCACGTTGGAGGTTTTGGAGATAAAGTCAGAGAGAGAGGCCAGACTGAGATAGTTTGGACGTGTGTAGAGAAGAGAGAGAGAGATTAATGTATCAGCATGAGTGTTGGTTAAGTGCTGCCAGGTAGGAGCCTGAGAGAAAGATAGCTTTTCTATCCTAAAAAATGTTGTGGTACAACTTAAACTTCTTAAAGTGGGGTTCAGAACCTTTTTGTAATACAGATGTTGAATGACAGCTCACACAAAAGAATTTTTTGTCATATCTGCATCCACATATTTAAAAGACAAACTTGTTAAAGATTACCTGTATTTATTTAGTCAACATTTCAGTTAACGCTGATTAAAACATCCCTTCTTCAGAACCCTGGATAGTTTAGAAAAAACACCTTCAAACATACTGCTTTTTTGTTCTTAGCAGCTGTTGTAACGGTCACTGTCGGGAGAGTTTATAGGTGAGAATAAGTTTTACATGTACTGGTAGTATTATTGTTGGAAGCAAAAAGCATCTTTTTAAAAAGAAAAAAAAAAAACTCAAGTTATTTCACACTTCCTTGTAAAATAAATGATTGGTATGGTGTATTGGTGATTATTGCTTTAACACATCAGATAATAAACCTCTGCTCTGTGGATGAGTCTTTCATGACAGCTAATACAAAGTATTAAGTTATTAAACATGAAGAATTCAAAAATGTATAAAGATTAAGCTGCCAAAAGAGAAATAATACTGTTTTTTCCCCCTTTTTTTAACGTGCTGTATTCATCCTTCAAATAGAAAAATTTCTGTGCTGCATTGCACCACAGCAGGCAGCCACTGGTGTGAGAAATAGGGGGTTAGGTGTCCTCTCCAAGGATGCTTAGGCATGGGCCCAGTGGAAATCAAAACGGCTTCTCCCGGTCCAACTGTGGACATTTTGTCACTGAGCCAACTCCTCCGCCCCTACATTTCTAGTGTCATATCAGCTTTGGGAAAAGACCCATTGTACATAAAAGCAGGACAATGAAGTCACTATGATGGGGTCAAAAATTATAATTATAAGAAATATTTCTTTAATTCCTCTTCAACTGAATAAATGTTTTTGTTTAAATATTCAACCATTTATTCCTTTTTAAGTCACCCTGTGAGGCAGGTCGCAAAAAAGAGCGATGTCCTCTTCTAATTAAATTGCCTGATTGCCTTATTATTTGTATTATTTTATGTAAACGTACATTGATCAACAACAATTTATAAGTCATGGAAATATAATATATGTGTATGTACATGTATGTATAAATGGAAAAGTGAGGTTACAGGGAGAAGAGATAAAGACGGTGGAAGATTTTAAGTACTTAGGATCAACAGTCCAGAGCAATGGAGAGCGTAGAAAAGAGGTGAAGAAGCGTGTGCAGGCAGGCTGCAACAGGTGGGGAAAAGTATCAGGTGTGATGTGTAATAGAAGAGTTTCTGCTAAAATGAAAGGGAAAGTGTACAAATCCGTGGTGAGACCAGCCATACTGTTTGGTCTAGAAACAGTAGCACTGAGGAAAAGACAGGAAACAGAGATAGACGTAACAGAGATGAAGATGCTGAGAATCTCTCTGGGAGTGACCAGGATGGACAGGATCAGAGGAACAGCACATGTTAGAAGTTTTGGAGATAAATTGAGAGAGGCCAGACTGAGACGGTTTGGACATGTGCAGAGGAGAGAGAGAGTACATCGGAAGAAGGATGCTGGGTTTGGACCACCAGGAAAGAGGCCTAGAAGAAGACCAAAGAGGAGGTTCATGGATACAGTCAAGGAAGACATGAAGATAGTTGGTGTGACCGAAGAGGATACAGCAGAAAGGGTTAGATGGAAGAAACTAACTTGCTGTGATGACCCCTAAAGGGAATTGCCAGAAGAAGAACAAGAAGATGATGTTTAAAAACACAAATAGCTTTTGACACTACATTGAAACTACATTTTTATAATCATCTTCTTTTCCTCTCACTTTTCTCTTTTTACTTATCAGTTTTATTCCTCTGACATATGCCAGGAAAACACCATCGTATTCTCTCTTCCTCGCACTCCTACGCTGCAGCAAGAAACCACCATTGACGAGAGAAACACGAACACACAGCCCACTGACAATATCCTTCTACATTTTTAGCCATTTATGGTCTCCACCTACTCATCATTTAAGCTCTTACACACACCTCAGTCATACAGACGTCAGAGGAATAAATGAGGCCCAAAATGAGAAAAAGAAATTAGAAAAAAAAAAACATTTACCGTAGATGGGAGATTAAATATAGAAACATATAACAAATTAAGGAGTAAAGAACTGCACCGGAAAAAATACCGGATGAATTTTTATCACTATCCTTTTTATTACTGTTGTAATCTGTCATAGATATATCACAACAGAGATGATTAATCGTATGAAAGCTGAAATTAGTAGGATGCTGTTAGCTTGGTGTTCACATTTTAATGCATCACCTTAAAGGGTTCCTTTTTTTTAAGAAGGAACAGATGTTAGCGTTGTTCAAAAAGTCCTTATGTCTTTGATTAAATCAAATGCAACGAATGTCAGTTCTGACTGGCTCTTTCTCTCGCAACCTAAAAAATTAAATGTATTGAAAACTATTTTTTCCCCCAAGCGATTGATAATAATTTAGTTTGAAAATATCACAAGTTAACAAAAAGGCTTTCTAAACTTGAACATTCAACCGTGAGAGACCTGAAACCAATAGAATAAAATAGAATACGTTATTGTCTGACACAATGGTGCAGAATTTTTTTTCAACAGGGCTCGCACATAAAACAAAACAATCAGATGTAAAAGCAGACATAAGAGACAAGACATGTAAACATTTCAAATCACACACTAAAAGCTTATGGAAGGCTATTGTTCAGGGCGTTGATTGTCATTGGAATAAATTATTTTGTATGGATTTCCTCACAGATTTCCCATCACTCCTCCTGTCCACCATTCAAATAAATGTACAAGTGCTGAAGTTAAAATTTCCTAAGACTTAGAACATCCCGTTTTTGAGAAAGTGCTCCTGCCGTCGGTCTTACAGCACAAACAGTCGGGTTTGATCTTTCTACGCATGGAGTAGTGTATCATAACGGCATGTCCTTCTTAATCAAACATGTCAAAAATCAAACGTATCAAAATGATATCCAGTATGTATCACCACAAAAAGAAAAATATCTTCATTCACACAGCTTGAGTTTCTTGGTTTGTTTTGTTTTCTTTACACACTGAACTCAATGCTAACTGGACCAAGTCCAAACTGTCAAATTGAGCATCTGCACAGTCTTTTTTTTTTCCTCTTCTTTATCCGTGTGCCCAGCTGGGTTTTAGTCTGTTTTACTCTGAGAAATGAATCTGGGTGGTGCTGTGGTTTTGACAGATTACAGACCATAGGACTTCAACTAAGGGAGGAGACCTACTGCACCACAGACTATAGAAAGACAGCAAACCACAGGTCCGACATCAAAATAAATACAGGAAAATGGTGAACAACAGCTGCAGAGACAGTAGAAAAGAGAGGATTTTTACAAGATTATGATCAGAATACTGCATATAGCGCAAAATAGAGCTCCTTATCAAAACCTTCTGTTTTAAGTCTGTGTCTGACTGAGGACCCTTTTTATTAATTACTTATGCAGTCTCTACTTTTGTATGCACTTGTTTGTTTTAATCAGTTTACTTAATCCTGCTCGCTTTAAGTCATGACTGGACAAATGAATCCTGTGAAAACACACTGCATAGGATAGCTGGGTTTTTTCAGATCCCCAAACCTTGCTGTTTAAGGATCCCGGTTGAGAGTGACCAAGCTTTAATCCTATTGAGATTGGAGTTATGTAACACTCAGGACAATTGCTGAATGCAGATTGGATTCTATACAAAGCAGGGAATTTAGCCGTGTTTAAATCAAGTTAAGAAAAAAAGTTCAAACACAGAAACGGATGTTTCAACCCACTCCTATGAGTTTGTGAGACATTATCAAATTTAATTTTTTGATGATGGAAATTATATAGGTTGTATTGATTATTTTTAAATGCTACGGGTTTCTGTAGTTTATAAAGTATTAATGTAATAACATAATGAATATTCTGTTCTAACATCTGTACCTCCTGATATTACTGCTCACATAGCACAGACAGATGTTTTGACAATGCAATGCCATTAAGTTAAAGGTTTGAGGATGTTTTAAAGTCTTAGATCTCCTGGTCTGAGCACAGCTCTGATCTATTCCACACCTTCAGAGCACAGCAATGTCCTCTAAAGAAACATCTCACATGAAATCACTGGCTCCTCCACTCACCAGCCACGTCTCAATGCAGAAATAATCTCCCGATGTCGAGACGTGAATGAGTTGGAGAAGAATAGAACGAAGAAAGTTGATTAATAAAAAGAAAAATAAGAAGGATGTCTGACCTTCTGAGATGAAGATGCGGACACAGCGCGCCTCTGGATGGATGCAGCAGGGTGGATCGGGAGGAAACAAATGGACAGATGTTCAGATGGACTGAACAGCAGCTCAGGTTGAGATGAATGAATCCTAAAAACAGAGGGTCAGTAGAAATAAACGGAGCGGAGCTGCTGGAGTTCATCTGCCGCTACTGCTCCTGCGCCTCCTTTCTGGACAATAACAGTGACATCTAGCGGTGAGAAACCATAATATGCAATGCTGAAAACAAACTCCAAAAATAGTTAGTTAAAATAAATGACAAAACTAGTTTATTTGTTGCGCAATTCATGCACAAGGCAATATTAATTCAACACAAGGCAATTGGACACCAGCTGGAGGCCAGTCCTAGAGGTCCTCAAAGTTCTAGATGATTCATAAGACACTAACATTTACAGGTTGAAGCTGGTGCAAAGTCCTGAGCACAGGACTAATGTGATCATATTCTTTCGTTCTGCAGCATTTTGAATAAACTGCAGCTGTTTTACTCACTGCTCCATTGTTATTTATTCATAAATAATAATTATTATTTAAAGAATACTTTACTTGTGACAAAGTTTGTGACTGTACTTCATTGGGATGGTGATTCGTAACCTTAAAGGCCTCCTATATGTTTTCTATATCATTCCTACAGTTGGCCTTTGTTCTTCTTGGATGCAACTAGAAGTTATGAAGTATTGTTAGAATCTGTGCAAAAGAAAGCACTCTTTACTGCATAAGACAACAGATTGTGATCTTTGTCACCGATTCTGTTCATTACCTTTATGGACAGAATATCTAGGCACAGCCAAGGCGTTGGAGGGATCCGGTTCTGTGACCTCAGAATTGGATCTATGCTTTTTGCGGATGGCGTGGTCTTGTAGGCTTCTTTGGACCATTAACTCTAGCTTATGCTGGACTGATTTGTTGCCGAGTGTGAAGCGGCTGGGATGGGAATCAGCACCTTCAAATCTGAGACCATGATGCAGATTTGCATTCCACCCTTTTCCTCGCCCGGAAAAGGGTGGAATGCCCCAAAACCGACAGAGTCCTGCCCCAAAAAGATGAGTTTAAATATCTCGGGATCTTGTTCATGAGTGGGGAAAAGATGGAGCGTGAGATCAACAGACAAATTGATGCGGCATCTGCAATAATCAGGGCGCCGCAACGTCAACCCCGCAACGATTGTTTGTGGTGAAGAAAGAGCTGAGCTGAAAAGCAAAGCTCTTTATTTACCAGTCGATTTACGTTCCTACCCTCACCTATGGTCTCCAGCTATGGATGGAGGCCGAAAGAATGAGCGCGCAGATACAAGCGGACAAAATGAGCTTCATCCGCAGGGTGACTGGGCTCTTACTCCTAGATGGAGTGAAAAGCTCTGCCATTCGGGAGGAGGACAGAGTAGAGCCGTTGCTCTTCCGGATCGAGAGAAGCCAGATTGGGTGGTTCGGGCATCTGGTTAATATTTCTATCTCACTAGTTATAATTGGACACAATTACGGTCTCATCAACTGTGAGACATGTATGGTTAAGTCTATTTACTCAAATACTTCACATTTGTGTTTTTTAATTTTATTTCCACAAATGAACTCTCTTACAAACTTTTCTTCCGAATTATTTGCCTGTGTGAAAACATCCGTTTTTAGACTGTGCAAAAAAAATCGCCACTAGATGTCAGTGAAATGTTACTAGTAATTAATACATAATTGTCTGTTTTACTTGTTCAGCATTTTACACTGGTAACCTAGTTTCTCCACGTTCATAATTAAGCACTATCTGTTGTAAAGTGTCATGTTTAATTCTAGAATGAAAGAAAAATGTTTTACAAGTTTGGTAACTGATAAAATATCCACAGAAAAATGTGAGGATCGTGTGGATCAAGTGGATAAAACATGGTTGGAAATCATTTGAAGAAGATTCTTCCTGGTTTTCTGAGCTCGAATAGAATTACTTATACAACGTTTAAGAGATCTTTTTTTTTTTTTTTAGTGATAGAAATAGAGACTCTTCTTCTCTGTTTAGGTCACACCTCCTTCCACTTTCACAACCTGTTCCTGCTGATGGGTTGTGTTCTCTTAAACGAAGCAGTGTGATGCTGACTCACTGGGTGAAAGGATCAGACTTCTTCATCATGATCTTAAGAATTTTTCTGCTCTGTTTCTCAGTGGAACCACGTTTGATTTTGGGAGATGTTTTTCCTTTTGATGGGGAGGTCCGGCAGTTTGCTGTGGGTGACAGATACGTTTACATGGCAACAGATGAGAAGCTTTACCAGCTGAACCATGATCTGAAACTGATCCACAGTCAAAATCAGAGAGGGATCTCTCACCATCTAAACAATGACATCAAGTTTCTCCGGGTTTCTGAATCAAAAGCGTGGAACACAACCTTCTTAGTGAATGTTTTGTTGCCTTTTCCTGAGAATCAAACTCTGATCAGCTGTGGAATTGAAGAAACTCTATGTAGTTTCTGTGAAATTCTAGATCCAGAGAACATCTCCAACATTCTGCACAGTGAGGCAACCTCACTTGGACCACTAAGACAGACAGCTGGAGCGTCTATAAGTTTTCTAGTGAAGCTGGAAGGATCTTCATCACCTCGAGACAAATATGTTCTGACAGCAATAGAACAGTTAGAGAAAGAAGCGACACCCTGCACCACTGACATGGAGACAGTAAACCTCCATGATGCACAAGACTACAAAAATGGTTTATTCTCTCTAAATGACAACGCTGCCACAACTTTAGTCGGCAGTGTAAAGGGAGTAAAATTTGTCGATGGATTTCAGATTAATTCAACAATCTATTTGTTTTCTAATGTGGCCCAAAAGTCTGAGTCGAACACAGTGCGTCTCATTTGGTTTGAGAAAAAGGAAAATAAATATTTGACTCTAGGATCTATGCGTGGAGTAGAACTGAGAACCTCAGATGGAGTTGGAAGATGCAAACTCTTGGCCTCCTCCATTGTTCTACCTGCTCAGAGGGTTCTTTGGAGTGGTGTGTTCAGTGTAGATGGAGAAGCAGACAACACAGAGCTACTGCTGTTTGACATCAGTCTTAATTCCAGCATTAAAGAGAAAAAAGATCCACACTTCTTCGTTCTCGAATATGACCAGACGGTAGGTTTTCATCTCTTAATTAAATGTATTAAATTTTTTGTTTGACTAAACTATTTATTTCTTGTTAAGTGACATTGTCAATTCAGCCCACACATAAAATGATCCCTTTGCACAAGAATTTGTGCATTTTTATCTTCAAAACTATTTGCGAGCCACTGCAATATCTCCAGACTTGTTTTAATTTAATTACTCTATTAAATGCTCTAAAACCAAGCATCACACAATGATGGTTCGACTCTGTGAACTCATCTATTTTTTTGTCTTGGGTATCAAAAGTTTGGAAAACTATGGTATAGTATGAGGAAGTCTGGTGAAGTATGTTAGAGCAGTGAAGAACATGTATTCAGATTGTAAGACAGTGGTGAGGTGTGCAATAAGTGAGACAGAGGAGTTCAGTTTGGGGGTGGGACTGCACCAGGGATCTGCTCTGAGTCCTTTGCTGTTTGCTACAGTGAAGGACAGGCTGACAGATGAGATCAGACAGGAATCTCCATGGACAATGATGTTTGCAGATGACATTGTGATCTGTAGTGAGAGGAGGGAAGAAGTGGAGGAAAAGCTGGAGAGGTGGAGGTTTGCACTAGAAAGAAGAATGTAAATTAGTCAGAGTAAAACAGAGTACGTGTGTGAATGAGAGGGATCCAAATGGAAAAGTGAGGTTACAGGAAGAAGAGATAAAGAAGGTGGAAGATTTTAAGTATCTAGGATCAACAGTCCAGGGCAATGGAGAGTGTGGAAAAGAGATGAAGAAGCGTGTTCAGGCTGGCTGGAGCGGGTGGAGAAAAGTATCGTGTGATGTGTGACAGAAGAATTTCAGCCAAAATGAAAGGGAAAGTGTACAAAACTGTGGTGAGACCGGCCATGCTGATTGGTCTAGAGACAGTGACACAGAGGAAAAGACAGAAAGCAGAGATGGAGGTAGCAAAGATGAAGATGCCAAGGATGTCTCTGGGAGTGACCGGGATAGACAGGATTAGAAATGTGTAAATCAGGGGAAAAGCACATGTTAGAGGTTTTGGAGTTAAAGTCAGAGAGGCCAGACTGAGATGGTTTGGACATGTACAGAGAAGAGAGACAGAGTACATCGTCAGAAGGATGCTGGGTTTGGAACCACCAGGAAAGAGGCCTAGAGGAAGACCAAAGAGGAGATTCGTGGATACAGTGAAGGACGACATGAAGATAGTTGACGTGGCCGAAGAGGATGTAGCAGATAGGGTTAGATGGAAGAAACTGACTTGCTGTGGCGACCCCTGAAGGGAAATGCCGAAAGAAGAAGAAAATCAAAAGTATGGACACCCCAAGTATAAATTGGTATTACTTTGTAAAACAAGCGAAAAGATGGTAAATCTCCGAAAAAGCATCAATGTATGAATGAAAGGTTTGTATAATATGTAAGAAAATAGATTACATTTCCATAGTTGACACGTTAAAATAATAGTTTGCAAAAGATTTGGGTACCAAGCAAAGTTAATTCCTTGTTGAATATATCAGTGCTTATGTGCAAAACATTGCAAATTCTTTTTTTGCACAAGATTAAATCATTCTTTAATCTAGGTGTTGCTTGTGTCCGAGAAATCAGATATAGAAAATGAAATGTTTCACACTTTAAGAAACTTCCTCAGAATGAGGAACCAATGTGACAGTCGAACTACAGCCATGTTTGAAACATTTACAGTTTATTGTTTTATTCATTTAACATGTTATCTTCAAATAGTCATAAACACAAAATTTGATTATTTTTGTGTTTGTCTTTCAGAACACAGACAGTATCCAGACAAAACTGAATATCCGGAAACCCATGGCAGTGATCTTCAAGCAGAAATACATGACATCTTTGTTAGCGGTGAGACAGAGGGAGTGGACGGTTTTCTTCATCGGAACAGGAGACGGGCAGCTCATCAAGGTCTGAAACTAAAATACAATTCATCCTTTCATTAACACGTCCCAATTTCTTTGAATGAATAACAACTCAGGTGGTGAATGAATTTCAACTGTTTTTGGACGCGAGAGTGTTCACTAATGACAAAGGAGATTGAATAGAAAATCTAGAAAATAGAGGAACACAACACAGTTTGTTTGCTGATGAAGATAATTTCAACACTCTAACCTAAAAAGTACAGTTTCATCACATCCTGTTGTGCATACTCGGCCTAACTGTGGCAACAAAGTGGAAGTGGATGAATCACAATCGATTGGCTTTTTCTCACTTCATGCTGCTCTGGAGCAGTGTGAAATGTTCGTGGTTTCAGATGACAAAGCTTGCTGCATGTTTTAGCTGGCCGGTTACTAATGGGCAGTTAGGCTTTTGTGATTCCATTTCCTCTTCTGCATTATTGCAAACTAACGGCATTGTCATTTTTGCAGGTTTCTTCAAACAATTTGCACACACAAAAAGAGGAATTTACCTCATGTTGTAAGATATGTCCATCATAGTTTCCATATGCTCTTAGTAGAGCTCACAGTTTATTTTCTCTTAAGAGAGCTTTAAGTTAAACAAACGATTGGAGGAAACTTCCTTCATTTTCTGTTCCCTAGTCTGACTGAACCAATATAACCCTGTTAACGCTAATTCTTTTTATTACCAGCTTGCTGTGGACAGAAACTACCACCCTGGCTGTCCCAAGCTACTCTACAGGGATGATGCAAGTGACACAAGTGATCGACAAGTGTTTCCAGGCATACATCTAGATCCAGTAGACCAAAAACATATCTACATATGGTTTAGAAACAAGGTATTTTAATGACTCAAGAATTAAAAGTCTGTATATAAATTTTATTTTGTTATAATTTGTTTCTTCCATCCAGATAAAACGAGAAGTGGTGTCAAATTGTAGTTCGTACACAAGTCTGCAGGAGTGTTGGTCTGCAAAGGATCCATACTGTGTCTGGTGTGGTTCACAAACGAGGTCAGGGACACACACCATACAGAGCTAAGAATTATTCATTTTAAAAGCAAGGGAAAACTATTTTTTTCTTGTAGGTGCACTTTTGAAAGTGACTGTAACGGTTCAGACTGGGTGTCCATCCCTGATGAAATACAAGAGAAAATAGTCTCCCACAAGCTTGAAATGCATCCTTCTGGAAAGGTAGATCCTAAACTGATCTACTGTTTTACCACTGTCTATCATCAGCTTTTCATCTTTTTATTTCTGCCTCTTTCAGATTAACCTTATTGTCCAAACACATGTGAACCTGGGCCAAAAGGCAGTGGGAAACTTCGCTTGTAATTTTGTATTTTCACCCCGATCGAGTGACCCAATTTCTTTAAAGTTCCCAACGTGCTCAAGCACTATTTCCCCTGAAATTCTTTCCCCAAATGGTGAGTAACTTTTAATGAATGATTACAGACAGAAAACCAAAGAAATTGTGAGGTTTTGAGTTAGCCACCCAGATCTCTTTATGTTGGTCACCAGATGTACGGTTTTTAAAAGAAAACACAATGTGTGAAAATTCTAGTCAGATCTTCAACGGTGTATTCTAATTGTGGCTTGCATAAAAATCAAATCTCCTTCCATAACGTCACATAAAATGTTTTTTAATGTACGTAATAAAGGTTTGACTGATTAGCAGAAATTTAATTTTAATTCCCAGGTCTGACGGTCCATATAAAAATAAGACTTGGATCAACACAACTGGTAGAAAAGCTGAATGTAATTAACTGCTCTGATCTTATTGGTCCACCAAGTCGTGTGCTGTAAGTATCAATGCATGCATGTATAACATCATGAATGTTATCTATATTTATATATGAGATTTGAAAAATGGTGTTCTGACTTGCTTGACAGTGTCATTGTAGTATTTAAGTTGCTCCTTTAAAATATCAAGATGGATTGTTATCTTAGTTTCCGTCCATTGCCTCTCTGCTCTCCTGCAATTCATTTTCAGCTGCTTAGCTTCTGCTTTATGAGGGTGAGATGTTTTTTTTTTTTTACTTTGTTTTAAAAGCAGCAACAGCATCAATTGCTGATTTCAGTTTACTGTTAAAATGATCAATAATAGAATCAGCAGATGCATGTAAAGAGGTGAGTTTTAGTTAAGATATTAAAACAGTTTTCAGCCACTACAGAAGTGATAAATTGTTTTCTAAAAGTACACACCGGAGCTTCTCTTTGGCTAAAACTACAGATGTTTAAAAACACACAGGAATGGTTTGAAATGGCGAGATCAGCAACAGAGGACACACCAGTGGACAGGCTAGAGGTGACGACCAGGTCCAGGATGTGTCCTCTGTTGTGAGTAGGCTGTACTCATGTTGATAGGAATCAGAGCAGTTTGAAATATTTAAAAACTCCCTGCAAAGTGGTCAGAGTCATGATTAGCAAGATGTACCGGAATGTAAAAATCCACTGTTGTTAAAATCTTCATATGAATAATTGATAAAAACTACTGTTTTAAAACAAGGAGAAGGCTTTGGAGGTCTATAAAAAGTCACACAGGATAACTCTGTACTCATCTAACTCTATATCCAGGTGTCAAAGGTGCATCAAGGCTGGATGTGGATGGAGCAACAATGTCTGCTCCTGGGCAAACCAAGGGGAGCAGAATGTAACGAGCAATTTAAACATTTGAATTATTTACACATGCAGTCTCCTTATTGTATTTTTTTTTTTTTTTTGTATTTTGAATTACTCTATTCATCCCTCACCGGGGAAATTTGTTTGCTGCACTCCTTACACCGCAGCAGGCTGCCCTTCAACGGCGCCAATGGTGGGAGAAGTGGGGGCTAGGTGTCTTCTCCAAGGACCCTAGAATCATATTGCACAACAATATGACATTGTACAATCCAGACATTTAAATATCATGCATTAAAAATAATTTTCTTTAGCTTTTTATTACACTTTGAGATAAAAATATATTTAAAAATAAGAAAGTAAAGGAAGTTGCAAAGCTCACTTCCTTTATTCACTTTTTTTTCTCTTGCAGGTCAGCTTTTGTAAAACATTGGGTGCTGATTCAGAATTTCCAGTGAGTGTTATTTTTATGTCTTGAGAATCTCATTTGCAACCAGTAAAACATAAGATGAAGTCCTTTGGTTTTGAATGAATGTGTTTATAACCAGAGTCCAGTGATCTCCTCCATCGAGCCGAGTACAGTATCTTTCTACGGCAGAAACCGTGCTTTATTGACTGGTCAGAACCTCCGTAATGTGACTGGAGTTAGGATCCAAACAGACATGGACTGCTCTCCACAGGAGTGAGTCATTTTGTGAAAAGCTCCAACCTGTCTAGATTTCCAATGCTAAACATGCACAGTCATTTCACCACATATTTAATTAGAAATGCTCTGGGAAGTTTTGAGCTTATTTGTCTTTGTTCAGTTTTTTTTTTTTTGTTCCCGGGCAACCCAATCAGGAAGCTTCCATCTTTAGAAATAATAATCTTTATTTTCTACAACATTGTCAACATTTGTGAAAGTAAATCTAAACTAAAGCAAAGCGGCATTGCATGTCAAGTGAAGCATTTTTTTATGTTGCAACTTCCTAAAGGTCTATGTGTCTATGTTGGTGTTTGTCAGGTCTCACGTGTGGAACAATACTGGCACGACTCTGATGTTTCACATTCCCAGCAGTCCCAACAACGGCAAAGTCAAAGTATGCCTTCTTCTCCCAGATGGTAATTGTCATGGCAACGCTCCAATCATCTACAAATCTTCACCAATCTGCACTGGGATCACACCTAGCAGCACATGGCTAAGGTATTGAATTCAGAATGCAAGAAGCATTCTGAGGCATAAGGAACTCGGGAGATGATCTGTTAGTTATACAGCAAGAGAACAGATAGATTTGTAGGTACTTTGGTGTAAAACAGAACATTAATATTATCCTCCGAGCACAGTGTGGGCTTTTAGAAAAATATTTATAAAAATATAAGTAATTGTATTTTTCAGGTCTGCTGTGATTGAATGATGTTTTGTGTTGTGTAGTGGGAAACGGACGATCACCATCACGGGGGCCTACCTGGAGTTTGTAGAAGGGGTCATAAGCGACCATAACCCAGAGGATGTTCTAATTCCTAAAAACAGTAGCTACCAGGTGCTTTTACAGACACCTCACCATCTTTTACTAACACTTGAACTACCAGAATTGTAGAACTACTAGAACTCCCACGGCAGTCAATTTGACGATTAGCGATATGACGATGACGTCACACAATGAAGTACCTCAGTGACTGACAAACGTGTTCTCAAATCCATTTTGCTCACATAGATTTTGCCTGAGTGGCACCACAACGTTTACTAGGCAACAGTAACCGCACTACGGACAGGCGCGGGAAAAAGTTACAATGTATTTAATAGAGGCGTCAAAATGATGGGTGTGGGAGTTCGAGGAAGAATTGCTCAGAACTCGTTTTATTTCAGTTAAATTACAACACAGGAACAATACACAAGAAAATAAAGAAAAAGTCTAAAGTAATTAAACAGTAATTAAACATCAACTTCTGAGAACCGTCAAATTGACAGCTTTGGTAGTTCTAGTGTTAAAACATTTCACTTAACTATCTCGGAACAGTACAAACTACAGATTAATCAAATATTGACCAATCAAAAGTTTACTGTAATATTTATTGCTGTGTTCTCATAATCATATTGTCTTCCCTGAAATCTGACTTTGCCACTGTTTCTATTCTCTACAGAATCTCATCTATGAAACAGGAGCGGCTGAAAGTACAAAGTTATTCTCAAGTTCTGTTTCTTTAAAAGTAGCCAATCAAACACTCCCTTGCTACCAAATGATCTACTATCCCAACCCAAGGTTCACCAGTTTCACCTCTCTGAGCTCAGGCACTGATGTCCGTATCACCATCCAGGTCCTTTTTTTTTATAGTTTGCTTCTTTTATTCTTCATGTAGAAGTGACGTTGGTCTATAAAAATAAAAGACTTATTCAATTGTTTTTACAGAAACAGATAGACAATCTGGAGATAACAGCAGCAGAGCTCACCGTTTCAGGTGTTTACAATGAAAAATCATTTGCCTGTGTAAATTTACTGGAAGATCATGGTAACAACACCTTCACATGTGAGATTCAAAATGCGGGCAACATTGAGTTTCAGGAGATACGGGTGAGTCTTTGAATCACGTCAGTCTAAGCCTTTCTGTACTGAGGGCAGTTAATAATTATTTTAAGCTGGCAATTAGTTGATAGAATATTGCTTCTGTTAATAGTTGTTGGGGGGGGTTTGTTTCATTTAGAAAATGATGGCTATAATTGTAAAAATAATATGAACCAACATCTGCTTTTATTTGCTAAAATTTCCCCAAAAAGGTAATTAAAGTATCCATCTATGGAGTTCAAACAATTTATTCTTCTAATGAACAATTAGAATGAGTTTGACATCTTTACAAAAGGTACTATAAAATTTCACTATGCGAATTGAGCTTATTGAACACACTACAGTGTGTAGTGACCGAATGTAAAAATTGGACGCCATCTTCCCCCTCTAGCTGAGCTTGGCACTGCTCATGCTTCTTTGGTCAATTGCATCAATTCTTAAATTAATTTACCTGTCAAATTATGCTACCTTTGATCCGAAAGGGTCGAGATTGTAAGGAATACTGTGGTGTGGATGGGACCAATAAAGAACCTTTAGAACCCATCCACACTAGTTAAGTTCATTCATAAAATAAAACTCATCTCATGTGGTACTCGGTGGGACGTCATCAGAAATACTAATGTAATGTCTTTAAAAACTGCCTTAATTATTCTAAAAAATCCTTTTAATGACAAACACAAGACACAAACATAAATATTAGAAGGTAGAACATTCTGAAAAGTTTATTTTACAACTTTAATCCTCCTGCAACTTGGGTAGCATTATTTTGATAAAATTCTTTAGTCGTTTCATCTTCTGAACACTTATCACCAGCGGGGTGGCAGGAGTCCCTATCCCGGCTGATTTCAGCCGAGAGGCAGGGTACACCCCTAACAGGTCACCAGTCTGCTGCAGGGTCACAGACACACACAACCATCCACACACACACACACACACACACACACACACACACACACACACACACACACACTCATTCTTAGGGATTAGTTTCATAGAGGCCAATCAACCTAAGTGAGTGGGAGGAAACTGGACTACCCATAGAAAACCCACATGTACACAGGGAGAACATACAAACTTCACACAGAAAGGACAGTGTTTCAAGCCTCGCCCCCATCCGGGACTCGAAACCCAAACTTCTTGCTGTGAGGCCATCATGCTAACCACTGTCACTGTGCAGCCCGAAAATTTTTAAGTGTTATAAAAACTTGGGAAGCAACAATTTCAATAATATTATAATATACTCATGAAATTGTGATTATGTTGTTGTACAATAAGGTGTTTCTAGATTGACACATCAAAACATCTTTAATCTAGCTACAGTAAGTGGGACCAGTTGCTAATACAGTATTGCCAGGACAAGACTCAATGTTTGATGATCACAGCAAAATACGTAGTTTGTCAGTGTTGCTATTGTGACGTACATACATACTGTACTTGTACGGTCTCTTGATCATCGAGAGCATGTTTATGATTTCTATTTCATCCTTTTTGTGATGGTTTTGTGAAGTTAACACCATGATAATAACATTGTGAGATTTACATTTTGTTACATCCCTCTCAAAAACATGAAATAATATTCTTGGTTACAGATCAACTATGGAGGGGGGTTCTATACATTGAAGAAACCTCAAAAATATTTTCTGTGGACGCTGCTTCTGCTCCTGTTGATACCAGTGATCCTGGTTGGTGAGTCCAGTAACCCTTTGATCCTGAGCATTTTTTTAGTTTAGCTGTAGTTGAACCAAACTGGGGAGCAACATTTCTCTGTATGGGTCTAATTGACAGTACTAGGCATGAACAGCATTGCTCATCTATGCTAGTGGGGCTGCAAATTTTGGATGTACACCAAGAAAAAAAAGTTATGTCACTCAGTTATCTAAGCAATATCATTTCCTGTTCAGTGGTATTAATAATCAGCGGCACAGTGGCCTCACAGTCTTGAAAGAAAACCTCTCATTATTGCTGAATCAGAACTTGCAAAACCACTTTTGTCACTCTTTGAAAAGTCAGCCGCATTCACAGCACAGTTTGTAAAAACTCAACATACTAGTAGTGAATGTAGCTTTTGGTTTTTTTTAGTGGTGGGGATTGTGTTCCAAAGGAAGCAGAAGAAACTCACTGCTCAGGTCAATACATTTATGGAAACGTTGGAGATGGACATCAGGAATGACATCAGACAAGGTCAGTAACAAACCCCTTAGCATTTTCTAAAATATTCTGATGGAAACTTTTTGAGCAATTCCTGTGCTTCTAGTTTAGCTCTGATTTTATTTACTTTGATTTTTATCAGAATCAGAATTACTTTATTTATCTCACACATGGGATCACCTCTGCTATCCTAGTTTAATGTTGCAGAATACTCTTTGTTTGGTGTTTGGGCATTTTTACTCTCATTGAAGAAGTCCAGCTTTCTGCTTTGTCTCATCTCTTTTTATTTCTCCTCCACTTTTAGGCCCTGTCCACACGTAGCCGAGTATTTTTGAAAACGCATATATTTTATCCGTTTTGGCCCGCCACCCACACGAAACTGGAGGGTTTTTTTCCACTCAAAACCGGCGTTTTGGAAAACTCTGTTTTTGCGTTTGCGTGTGGATGTCCAAAAACGGACATTTGCGTTTTTATGCGTCATTGCCTGAGACAAGTAATGCACAAACATCATTCGTGTGCATCCTTGTTTACAAAAGCAGACAGTGGGCAGCATGGATCCACGGAAACAGGCATTATTTTTTACCCAGTTGCAGACCCTCTTTTCTTGCCTTTTTGTCCACTTTCAACTGCTCTTGCTTCTTATTGAGGAGCTTCTTGTTGTTTACATCAATACTGCCGATTACTGGTCTGGCATGCTCATAACCGCTCTCAGAAGCGTATTTATACGGCTTTGTGTGGACGCAGATATTTTGAAAACGGTTACGTGTGGAAGCGAGCGTTTTCCTAAAACGGAGGACAGCAGATAAGCGTTTTCAAAAATACCTGGCTACGTGTAGATACATGGCCTTAGTTTCTGTTCATTTTTTACTGTTATGTCCCGTCCGGAAAAACCCTACAAATGAAACTTATACAGTTAAAAAAAAAAAAAGGCACACCAATGGAGAAGCTGCTATGCTGCTAGTTGTGATAGTGATCATAATCAGATGCAACGTCACACAAAATAGAAGAAAGGCACTTATTTTTAAAACCGGTTACAGTTCCAAACCTTTTTGAGTACGATTTGGTAACAATTTGCTTTGTCAAATCTGTATTTATTTCTTTTCTTTCCGATAGGTTTAGGAGTTTACATTCTTTTTTATTAATACTCATTTCTGTCATGTTTTCACAACTTATGATTCTGAATTGTTAAATTCTGATCTTGATTAAATAAATTTGACATCTTTTTGCAAGATATTTTTATTTGCTTTCTTCAAAAGAAAAAAAAGCATTCATTTTTATCATGCATGTTTACTGTTACTCATTAAACTCTTCATTCTGCTCCACAGGTTTTGTCGACCTGCAGACTGAGAAAGCAGAGCTAATGGAGAATGTTGGAGCGATTCCTTTTTTGGACTACAAGCACTTTGCGTCAAAAATCTTTTTCCCAGAGGTGATTAAAAAAAAATTGAACACAAATGATATTTTATTTAGTTATTTCGTGCTTTGAACTATTTTTAGCCCCTCTAGTTTAATTGTTTCATGCCTGTTGGACACTCTTGGTGTTGAACTGCATTAATTAAACAGATTGAATTAAGTTTCTCAAATGTGCTTTGGAAATTTTGCTTCATATTACGACAAGATCACCAGGATGGTTCCTTCTTTCTTTTTTGTTTTAGAATGAAACCTTGAAGACATTGTGCACGAATGACATTGGTCAGGTGAGGTCTGATCGTTGTTTACTGTTTGAACGGCCACATCAGTTTCAGTGATGTGTTGCTTTATTCTAACTGTGTTCAGGATGTGATAAAGATCCAGCTAGATGAATGTTACCAGCGTTTGTCCCAGTTGCTCCAAAACCAGCAGTTTCTCACCACTATGATTCACACCCTAGAAGAGCAGAAAAGCTTCACCATCAAGGATAAGTGAGTTTACTTTTGCTTTTTACACAAACCAGAAACATATCTATTCATTGATTTTCTAACCTTTAAACTTCCTTCCCTTCTGTATGTTTGTTTTCTCAGGTGTGCGCTGGCATCTCTGCTCACTGTGGCGCTTCATGGTAACTTGTGTTACCTAACAAATGTGATGAAGGTTCTTCTGAAGGATCTGATGGAACGAAATAGTCATACTCAGCCCAAACTACTGCTACGTCGCACAGAGTCTGTTGTGGAGAAACTCCTGACCAATTGGATGTCCATTTGCCTTTATGGCTTTCTAAGGGTTTGTAGCTTTTACACACCGTACCGTACAACTGTCTTTGCTTTATTCATTGGGCAGGAACCGTTGCCTGAGCTGCAGTGGGCACCACACTCTTTGCTACTTGAGAACTGGGGTCTTAAATTTAGAGGTGCTGATTCCCATCCGGGCTCATTCCTACTCGGTAGCAACTCAGTCCAGTGAGAGTTGAAGATTACAGCCCAATTCTGAGTTCACCAGTGCACATCCCCACTGACGAAGCCATGCTTAAAAATTCTGAGAGAATCCGTGACTAAGAGGAGCCTTAGCGGAGTACAACTCACTAGAAATGGATGTGACCAACCACTGCTAATACCAACCAAACTCTGGTACCGATTACACAGGGACAAACAACCTGTAAAAGGGTGTTCTTATTTTATTTTGATGTGGTTTATTAACAGTGCAGTGTTCCACACATTACAGTAAATACTCTCATATATCAACTTCCTCTTTTGTGACGTAAATTAATTATGGAATAGTGGATTCAGCAAGTATGAGAAGAAGGCAGTTTGAATCCTTTAAAAATAATTTAATTAGTTATGTGAAATGACGTACGGTATGTTAGGTGGCAAAAAATGATCAAAAAAGGTCAAAACTAAATTTTAATGCACTTTTTTTTTAGAAAATGTTTCTTATTGTTAATTTTCCTGATTTTTTTTTTTTAAGGAAACTGTCGGCCAGCACTTGTTTCTGTTGATGAATGCCCTCACACAACACATTGCCAAAGGGCCGGTGGACAGTGTGACGGAGAAAGCTCTGTACACCCTGAGTGAGGACTGGCTGTTGTGGCAGGCGCCAGACTTCAACACCATGGTACACACACACACACACACACACACACACACACACGTGAGCTCAGAAAAGAGTTTGTGTGTGCAGATGTCTATTTTCTGCACAAAAGTTATATAAAAAACCTCTGCATAGTAAACTGTTATGAGTGTTTTCTCATCAGTTAGGCTGTTGAAAAAAAAAGGTAGTTTTATATTTTAACTCTGTACAGTAAGTGGTGACATATCACTCGCTCACATTGCTGTTGTACCTATCTGTCCATTATTCTCAGAATAAGAAAAAGATACGCTTTAATTCATCACATCTCCCATAAAATATTATTACTTTTAAATTTTTGTGTCTGAAGATTTTCCTCATAATACTTTACAAAATATACCGTATTCAGTCCTTGTGAGATGATAAAAACTAGTGTCAATCTATGCAGGGTTTCATTTTTGTTTTTAGAAAATGTTACTGTAGATCATAAAATAACTGTGAGACAGGGGAAGTTAAAATAAGGAATTCTGATGTTACACGGTCACTGCTAGGAAGAAGGAACTGAGATTTCCTGTTTCTCTGTTTCCAGAAACTGAGGGTGCTGTTTGGGGTTGGGAGTGATGGGGAGGTGAGTGAGGCTCTGGAGGTGGTGGCGCTCAGTTGTGACACTGTGGAGCAGCTCAAAGTGAAAATTTTCTCAGCATTCAAATCCAAGTTCGGTTTTGCCTACAGCTCTTCCCTCAGAGATGTTTGTGCAGGTAAAAAGAAATAAATTGGTTTTTAAACTGACACAAAACTGTTTTCATAACAATGTCAAAATTCTGAAATGTCCTAAATATTTGTCCCAGGAAACAATGACTTTTTTTTATCACTTAGAAAAGAAAAAAATATGCAAAGTAACATTATAAACCAGAAATGTATTCCATTTGAAATCATTACCTTTTCTCTTCTCCCCAAAAGAATATGAGAAAGACGGGTTGTTTCTTCCTCTCAAAGAAGTGGATGAGAGTTCTGAGGTCATTGGAGAGGTGACGATGCTCAACACGCTCAAACACTACAAGGTGAGAAAATTCAACAACCGCATGGCCAAACTTTACTATTTTTGGGTTGTCAGGTTTTCTAAAAATTGTCAAAAGAATCAAATCAGGATTCGGATTAGAATTGCATGTTACAGCGAGCTAGTTGATTAAAGGAAAAAGTATATGAAAATGTCAAAAATTTGCTGAAATTTCAACAAGAAAAGAAATTTCAAAGTGACTTTTTTTAAAACCATTCACGCCATAAGGAGGAGTTTCTTCCAGAACCGGCATCTGTAAACAAAAGCAAAACCAGTGCATACTGTATATAACAAAAAATGAGTTGAGAATTAAACTGTGGTGTTTTCTTGTGTTGTCAAAATAATAATGATAATAATAAAAAAAAAATTGCTTTTTGAATGGAAACTTTTACGTGAATGTCTGCTAATGGGGCAGGCGGTGGCTCAGTGGTAGAGCGTTCACCCGCAGACGAGAAGTTTGCGGATTTGATTCCAATGAGTTCACATCCAGGGTCCTTGGAGAAGACACCCAACCCCCCATTCTCCCACCATTGGCGCCAGTGTGGCAGCCTGCTACGGTGTGATGCAGCGCACAAATTTCCCCGTTGAAGGATCAATATAGTATACAAAAAAAAATGTTCCTCATGTGTATGCGTGGGTTTTCTCCAGGTACTCCATTTTCCTCCAAAAACATAAATTTTAGGTTTATTGACCGTTAAGAAATTGGTTAATTGAGTGTGTTTGTGTCTACGCAAAAGATTGGTGACCCTGTTTGGAGTGTACCCTGCCTCTCGCCTGAAATAAGATGAAATAGGCTGCCAAACCCCCACCTCGCCAACCCCCCGCAAACCAATTAGAGATAAACAGTCCAGAATACAAATTTTATTTTTCAAGATTCACATCTTTCCTCTATTTGGACATTTGTTTTTTTGTTTCTCTATTATTCTTGAAATAGCAAATTAAAATCAAACTGAGAGAGTGAAAGGAGGAAATGGTAGTTTCTCTTTGTCTCACTTTGACATTGCAGCTTGTGGGAAAGAGGATTGTTTAACTTTAAAAAATTGATCGGTAGAGTGGTTACTAATGGTTTTATAATGGAATTACTGATGATCGTTTGTCTGTGAGATAGATGGACTCCTGTCTTTGACGTTTCTTAAAACATCATGACTGATCAAGTAAAAGCAGCTTTTATTGTTATTATGGAAGCTAACATGTGGATGGACAGATTATGGCATTAATTTCACAGAACAGTTTACTTCTGTATTTTCTAACCTTTTGATGTCAAGGTACGTTTTTCATATAAAAAAAAAAAAAAAATTCTTGAGGCACAACTCCAACCAAAAGTGTTGAACAAAAAATCCTATGATCTCACCAATGTGGTCTGAATAGGAATCAGAAAGTACAATCATCTAGCTGCGGTAGTTTTTGAGAGGGATGGACTCTAGTAGACAACAAAAAAAGCAGAGAAGAGTGTGTTTCTACAGTTACAGTAAACAACCTATCGCAGTACAGCAGTGCATTAAATAAATTATAAACATAATGATAAACATAAATAAATAATAATAATGCATTGAACTTATATAGCGCTTTTCTTGACACTCAAAGACTCTTCACATATGCATTATTCATTCACTCCATACAACTATTCACACACACTTATTCCTGATGATGGGAGCTACCATGCAAGGCGCATAGCACTATCATCAGAAGCAACTGGGGGTTCGGTGTATTGCTCAAGGACACCTCAGCATGGACTCTGGGTGGGGGATCGAACCTGCGACCTTCCGGTTACGGGACGGTCGCCCTACGCAATCCATTTTTTTTACACAAACACCACGACCTCAACAAAAACAATCTTTGGAAGCTATCGGTACATCTTGATCACCGTATGAGATGAACTAGGATAATTTCGCACAGAACACCTGACGATCTCTAACGGTACACTAGTGTAGCGGACAACTGATTGAAAAATGCCGTACTATAGTACATGTTATTTTTATCACACAGACGGTTTTAAGGGAGATGGTGACTCAGTGGTTAGAGCGTTCGCCCGCAGATCGGAAGTCAACCGGAAGTTTGCGAGTTCGCATCCCACTGAGTGCACGTCTAGGGTGCTTGGAGAAGACACCTAACCCCCCGTTTCTCCCACCATTGGCGCCGTCGTGGCAGCCTGCTGCGGTGTAGAAGTGCAGCACACAAATTTCCCTGGTGAGGAATGAATAGAGTGAGCAAAAATTTAAAAATTAAATTATTTTTCTCACATACTATATAGTAAGTGGTATTTTTATTACATACTGTAATTCATGTAATTTTTATCACAATATGAGATATGTGATAACACATATCACACATCTTTAAGTGTCATGTCATAGCACATCTCATGTTATGTGATAAAATAGACATGTGCACATAGGGTTACGGTTAGGTATTTTAATACATACTATAGTACATGTCATTTTTATCACATAGTAAAGCATATGTTATTTTTATCACATACTGTGGTACATGTTATTTTGAACACATACTATTATACATGTTATTTTTATCACATACTATAGCACATGTTATTTTTGACACATACTATAGTACATGTCATTTTCAACACATACTATAGCTCATGCTATTTTTATCACATACTATAGCATGTTATTTTTGACACATACTATAGTACATATCATTTTCAACACATACTATAGCACATGTTATTTTATCACATACTGTAGTACATGTTATTTTTATCACATACTATAGCACATGTTATTTTATCACATACTGTAGTACATGTTATTTTTATCACATACTATGGCACGTTATTTTTGTCACATCCTAAAGTACAAGTTATTTTCAACACATACTATTATACATGTTATTTTTATCACATGCTATATAGCACGTTATTTTTGTCACATACTATAGTACATGTTTTTTATCACATGCTTTTTAGCATATGTTATTTTTATCACATGCTTTAGAGCACATTTTATTTTCAACACATACTATAGTACATGTCATTTTTATCACATAGTAAAGCACATGTTTTTTATTTCACATGCTATAGTACATGTCATTTTTATCACATACTATAGCACGTTATTTTCAACACATACTTTTGTACATGTTATTTTTATCACATACTATAGTACATGTTTTTATCACATGCTTTTTAGCATATGTTATTTTTATCACATGCATTAGAGCAAATGTTATTTTCAACACATACTATAGTACATGTCATTTTTATCACATAGTAAAGCACATGTTTTTTATTTCACATGCTATAGTACATGTCATTTTTATCACATACTGTAGCACATGTTATTTTCAACACATACTATTATACATGTTATTTTTATCACATACTATAGCACATGTTATTTTATCACATACTTTAGTACATGTTGTTTTTATCACATACTATAGCACATGTTATTTTCAACCCATGCTATAGTACATGTCATTTTTTTCACATTCTGTAGCACATGTTATTTTTAGCACATACTATAGTACATGTTATTTATATGACATGTTATTGAACATGTCGTTTTTAACACGTAATAAGGCACATGTTATTTTTATCACGCCATTTTTATCACATAGTATGGTACATGTCAATTTTTGTCACATACTATCCTACATGTTATTTTAAACACATATAATAGTCCGTTAATTTTTTTAATACATCCTATGGTACATGGTTTGGTACTCATACCAGTGTTCAATAACCACAAAACGCAATTTTTAAAAAAGTTTTATTTACATTTGTTTTGTTATTTTAATGACATATTTTAGTACATGGTATTTTTATCCACATACAGTAAATGTTATTTTTTATCACATGCATGTTACTTTTATCATGCACATGTTACTTTTAGTACTTACTATAGTACATGTCATTTTTATCCCATACAGTAGTACATGTTATTTTTACCACATACTATAGCGCATGTTATTTTTATCACATACTATAGCGCATGTCATTTTTATCACATACTATAGCACATGTTATTTCCAACACATAGTATAGTACATGTTTTTTATATTACATGTTATATCACATGTTGTTTGTATCACATGTTATTTTTATCACATACAAAGGCACATGTTATTTTTATCACATGTTATTTTTATCACATAGTATAGGACATGTTATTTTTATCACATAGTATAGGACATGTTATTTTATCACATACTATTGCGGATGTTATTTTTATCACATACTATAGCACATGTTATTTTTAGCACATACTATAGTACATGTTATTTTTATCACATACAAAGGCACATGTTATTTTTATCACATGTTATTTTTATTAAATACTATAGCACATGTTATTTTTATCACGTACATGTCATTTTAACCACTTACTATAGTATATGTTATTTATATCACATAGTATGATACATGTCAATTTTTATCACATACTATACTACATGTTTTTTTAACACATATTATAGTCTGTTAATTTTTTGAATACATACTATGTATGGTACATGTTTTTTTTTTCTCACACATACCAGTGTTCAATGACCACAAAACACAATTTTTATAAAAGTTTTATTTACATTTTCTATTATTTTAATCACATACTTTAGTACATGGTATTTTTTTCACATGATATTTTTAGTACTTACTATAGTACATGTCATTTTTATCACATACTATAGTACATGTACTGTATATTTCATTGCATACTAAAGTACATGTTATTTTTATCACATGCTTTAGCACATGTTATTTTTATCACATGCTATATAGCACATGTTATTTTTGTCACATACTACAGTACATGTTTTTTATATCACATGCTATCGTACTTGTTCTTTTTAACACATACTATATTACATGTTATTTTTATCTCATACTTTAGCACATGTTATTTTGATCACAAACTGTAGTACATGTTATTTTTATCACATGCTTTAGCACATGTTATTTTTATCACATGCTATATAGCGCATGTTATTTTTGTCACATACTACAGTACATGTTTTTTATATCACATGCTATCGTACTTGTTCTTTTTAACACATACTATATTACATGTTATTTTTATCTCATACTTTAGCACATGTTATTTTGATCACAAACTATAGTACATGTTATTTTTATCAAATACATGTTATTTTTGTCACATACTATAGAACATTTATCTTTATTACGTACATGTCATTTTTATCACATGCTACATGTTATTTTTATTAGATTCATGTTATTTTTAACACATACTATAGTACATGTTATTTCAATCACATTCATGTCACTTTTATAACATACCATATTACATGCCTTTTTTTTTACCACATACTATTTGTACATGCATTTTTACCACATACTATAGTACATTGTATTTTTACTACACGTTATAGTACATGTTATTTTAAACACATACTATAACAGTGATGTTCAAACTTTTTTATGTCAAGGTACATTTTTTCATCACAAAATCTTAAGGCACAACACCAACCGAAAATCATAAAAACATTGCCTATCCCTCCCTAATTTAACAAGAAAAAAATTCTCACTAAAGTGACCAGATTAGGAATCTTATAAAAACATCCAAACCTATTTTGTCATCATTTATGATTCTTCTTACAAATAAAAAGTGCATGTACCTTTTCCTCTCTAATGTCTTGTAGAAAACGTGGGATTTTAGTTCACAAACAGTTTCCAATGAGCTTTGGCTCAAGAAATCAGAGTAGAAATCTGTTTGGTGCTTTGACCAATCGGAGTTTTGAAGACCACACCTTCTAGTGGGTAATAAATTATTTAGGCATTTATCAGCACTTAGTCCAAAAGCCTCCCTTTCTGGTGGTGAGGGGATGCATTGTGGTCCTAATTGGAGTGATAGCCTGCACAAGTGGCAGAAAAGTGAAAGCAAGAATGTTTCAGAGCTGCAGATTTTATTTTTGATACATCTGAACATTGATCTAGAAAAGGGCATAACACTTTTGGCCTGATCCCAAAACTTCACTGGCTGTACCCACCAAATCCTGTGGGTACTGGTGGAATTTCTGCCCAATGCAGGTCATCAGTGTGCATCATGTTTTTATGTGGGAGCATAAACTCTCTGATCGATTTTCTTCTTCGTCTTCTTCTTTCGGCATTTCCCCTCAGGTGTCACCGTAGCAAGTCAGTTTCTTCCATCCAACCCTATCTGCTGTATCCTCTTCGGTCACGCCAACTATCTTCATGTCTTCCTTCACTGTATCCATGAACCTCCTCTGTGGCCTTCCTCTAGGCCTCTTACCTGGTGGTTCCAAATCCAGCATTTGTCTGTCTCTCTCTCCTCCGCACATGTCCAAACCATCTCAGTCTGGCCTCTCTGACTTTATCTCCAAAACCTCTAACTTGTGTTGTTCCCCTGATATACTCATTTCCGATCCTGTCCATCCTGATCCCTCCCAGAGAGATCCTCAGCATCTTCACCTCTGCTACCTCCATCTCTGTTTCCTGTCTTTTCCTCAGTGCCATTGTCTCTTGACCAAACAGCATGGCCGCTCTCACTATCTTCTAATAACATTTTTAAAGTTGCACTGTCCTCTGGCGTAATGACTCAAACTTTAATGAAGCTTGTGTTTCCATCATCTTTTTGTCTTGCTGCAGATCACCGATGGAGCAACAATCAAAGTTATTTCACTTAAAGGTCATCCTCCTCTGAGCCCACAAGGCAGTGTGAAAGGTAACATATCCACACATAACACACAAAGCTGTCCTAATCTGTTAATACCATAATGTCTTTCCCATTGTTTCAGATGAAGAAAACTTTTCTAGGAAATACTTCCATTTGGTAACGTACATTTTTTTATTATTGTTATGGTATATTTACCCAGTCTTTTTTTCTTCTAACTAACGTGTTCTGTTCAGATTGATCCAGATGTTGTTGCGAATCAAAATACAAGTTTAGAGAGGAAGAAGTTAAAAGTAAAAGAAGTGCACCTCACTAAACTGCTCTCCACCAAAGTAAGAGGAAACAATCTGATGGTTTTTGCTGATACAAAGATGAGCGGTAGTTGAACTCATACCACAACCATTAGCTCATCCATTTGTTCTACTTTCTCTCTCAGGTTGCTGTCCATACATTTGTAGAGAACCTCTTTGGCTCCATCTGGGGCCTGTCACAAGGGAAAGCTCCCACAGCTGTCCAATTCTTCTTTGACTTCTTGGACACAGAGGCAGACAATATGAAAATTTTAGATCCAGATGTGCGACACATCTGGAAAACCAACAGGTACGACCTGTGCAGGATTAAAATAAATAAAGAAGCATCGGTGTGTAGTTTTTGTAGATGCAGACATTCTGGTGCTGATGAAGCGCTGCCTTCTCTGTTCTTCCGTCACCAGTTTGCCGCTTCGTTTCTGGGTCAACATCCTGAAAAATCCACAGTTTGTCTTTGACTTAGAGAAAACTCCACATTTAGACGGCTGCCTGTCGGTCATTGCTCAGGCCTTTATGGACTCTTTCTCTCTCAGTGAGATGCAGCTGGGGAAGGTACAAGTTTGACACGTTTGAATGTGTTGCATTTTCATTTTGAGACTTTTAGAGCGAAATCAAAATTACAGGAAACAAAACTCTGACAAAGCAGAAGTTGAACTGTGGACATAATGAAATCCCCACTTTGTAACAAATGAAATATTTTCTAATTTGATTTGCAGCGCTAGAGTCATGTCACACTTAGAACACCTGATTTATGACATTTATTGGAATACTTTATATGAAAAGTGAAAAATAAATACAAGACCCTCTCACTACTTTCTAGTTTTTGGAATGCATGTTTTTGTTTCACTGCTTAAGATTTTTCTGCAAATTTCTGTCTTTTGAATCCTATTATTTTTTTCGCAGCATGCACCAACCAACAAGTTACTGTACGCAAAGGACATTCCTAAATTCAAACAGGAGGTGAAGATGTATTACAAGTCCATCAAAGATTTGACACCAGTTTCAGACTCTGAATTAGAGGAGTTCTTAAAGAAAGAATCAAAGGTAAAATTAGCACATTAAATTCTTTCAACTGTTTGATTGGATCAGCATGTCTGTGTTTGAAGAACAATCACTTGGTAAATGTCTTTGAAAAAAAAACTTACATGGAAATAAACCCTTACAGTTAAAGTCAGCAACCTATTGTTTTGTTTTTTTCTTTTTAGTTGGCTTTAAGTTGCTGATATGGGTTTTGGGGTGATGGGGTCTATTTTATCTTACAGCCACTAAAATGTTCAAAAAGTAACAATCAGAGAAAGTGAGGTTTTCCTGACAGATTTGGTCATCTCAGCATCTATGTGCAAAACTAAAAACAGCCAAAGATAAAAACAAAAACAGCTACAGATTGTAAAAGATAGAACCCATAAACTTATTAAAGAAAAAACAGAGTTACATTTGGAAAACCTTCTGATGATCAGAAATCTCCTCTTTTTTTATATTTCAGAAACATGAGAATGAGTTCAACGAAGCGGCAGCCCTCAAAGAAATCTACAAATTCATGGAACGGTATTTCACAGAGGTCAGTAATTCATCATGGTTTTTCATTGACACGTTTGCTGCCAAATTTTATTTTGTACAAGTTTGATTTTTTCATCAGCTGTTACACCATCCAGAGTAATGAAGAGTGTGGAAAAGAGGTGAGGGTGGAGAAAAGAATCAGATGTGATGTGTGATAGAAGAGTTTCAGCTAAAATGAAAGGAAAAGTGTACAAAACCGTGGTGAGACCGTCCATGCTGTTTGGTCTAGAAACAGTAGCACTGAAGAAAAGACAGGAAGCAGAGATGAAGGTAGCAGAGATGAAGATGCTGAGGATCTCTCTGGGAGTGACCAGGATGGATAGGATCAGAAATGAATATATCAGAGGAACAGCACATGTTAGAGGTTTTGGAGATAAAGTGAGAGAGGCCAGACTGAGATGGTTTGGACATGTGCAGAGGAGAGACAAAGAGAGTACATTGCCAGAAGGATGCTCGGTTTGGAACCACCAGGAAAGAGGTCTAGAGGAAGACCAAAGAAGAGGTTCATGGATACAGTGAAGGAAGACATGAAGATAGTTGGTGTGACTGAAGAAGATGCAGCAGATAGGGCTAGATGGAAGAAACTGACTTGCTGTGGCGACCCCTGAAGGGAAATGCCAAAAGAAGAAGAAGAAGAAGAAGACAGTCAAAGAATAATCAGCTTTTACAACGTAATGATTTAGGATGAATTTTTTCTGTCTTTACAGATCAAATGGAAGCTTGGTGAAAATTCCCGTCCGGACCTGACAGAGCTGCTACAGCATGTTAAAGAATCATTTGATGAACGGAAAAGTTGCTCCTGGAACTGAATCAACAGTTTCTACAGATAAGACCAAATCATTCATCTTCTTTTGCTTCTACAATGGAGTCTATTTTATTTTATTTTTTTTTTTGGTGAAGTCATTTGAAGCATTTGGAATCAAAGTTTCTACATATTTCGGGGGTTTTTTGGGTCTAAATTGAAAGTTTGTGGACATGACACTTTCACTCCCACGCTGCAAGTACAAAGTGGAAAACATGACTTCTGATCACAGCTTCAGAAGAACGTTCTTTCTATTTAATAATTTTGTACAGTTCAGATAAAAGTCCCTTGAATTTAATCAGTTTACTTATTTTGTGCTTTTAACTTGACTTTTTAAAATCATTCAGATAAGTGTTGATACTAAAGTATATACCCTGAGGAAACGTCTTCATAACTTCACACCTGCTTTCTATTTCTGCACCTACTTCCTCTGACACACTCCTACAGTTCAAAACTAAACATAAAAGTCATCTGGCCCCTTAACTCCAACTATAACCACTTCGTCTTAAAAATATTTTACATATCTTGTTTAATTTCAATTGTATAGAATGTAATTATTTTAATTGCTCATTGTGTTTTATGCACAAGACAAGATAACTGTGACTTTTGAAAATGTGCCTCATTAAAAAATGCATTTCTTTAAGTTGTTTTTGTTGCTGTGGGATGCACTGAGTTGTTGAATTGAAATAAAATACCATTTAAATTTAGATTTAGTCTGAATTCGAGTAGAAAAAGTAAAAGTTCTCTTTGATAAGCCTCTTTACTCTAGCACAGGCATGGGCAAACTATGGCCCTTGAAGGGCCACATGCAGTCCATTAAACAGTTTAATCCAGCCTGCCAAACATAAAATTTTTTAAAAATAAACCTTGTTAGTTTTATTTCCCATGCAATTCTGATATTCCCTCACTAGATGGCGCACTCTGGACATATTGGCTTTATTGAGAAAACAACAACACTACTACCATTAAAATGTGTGTGTCTCCATAATGTGCACAGATATGGAAAGCCATCAGGCCCAATACACGCATGTTAACAAGCGTGTTAAATGTTACATCAAGCGCTTAAATGCATGTTGTAAGCACTATCGCGCTAGATCTCAGACCTAACGCGCTAGATTCAAAATTTAACGATCTTGATGTAACATTTAGCATGCTTGTTTAAAATCTAGCGCGCCCATTCTATCAGTCTAATCTAGCAGATACCAAAGCATGCCATCCATCTGCTACTGTTCCGGCCCATTTGTAAAATGTTAGAACTCAATGTGGCCCGCGAACCAAAAAGTTTGCCCACCCAAAAAAAAATTTGGCTGTGAAGAGACTATGAGTCACAAAAATGTAATACAGTATATAATTACAAATGTGACCAGCCGAGTTGAGCCATTTTACTGTTCGGGCTGAAGAAAATAAACTGTGACTCCATACAATATTTGTTTACCTACTACAACACCAGAGATGCCCAACCTTTTTCGTCCTGAGAACTACCAGTTTAGTGTCAACATCACAAACACACAATTTGTTTCCAGTCTGCAGTAAAACTACCCTCACAACATGTTTTGTTGTTAAACAACAATTAGATATCACATACACTCCCTCTCTCAAACACACACACAGACATCTTCTACACGCAGTGCTTTAGGAGGGGGAGGATGCCACAGCAGCACCAGGCGCTGTTCATTGGGAACAGACTTAACAACATGCTTTCACTTCACAGACTCCAGAAATGCTGCTAGAAAGTTGCTTTTTTAAAATAAAACAAAACAAAAAAGAGTCGCCCAAGGGTCTAAATACTCGCTAAAAATTAGTGTCAAAGTTGCCGAGTTGGCAACACTGACTTCACAATAATGCTTTACATTAATCAACATGACTAAAGGTTACGTTTGTCATCCATTATCTAAGTAACCTTGTAATCCATAATATTTACGTTTTGAAAGAAGGGAATGATCAATTGTATCAAATGCTTTACTTAGATCTGGTCAGGATGCCCCGAACGCCTCACTGGTGAGGTGTTTCGGGCACGTCCCACTGGGAGGAAATCAAGGGGCAGGCCCAGAACCACTGGAGAGAATGTCTCACAGCTGGCCAGGGAACCCCTTGGAGACAAAAAAAAGAGACAATGATCAATATTTAGCTCCGATTTTTTATTTTATTTTCTTATAAAAATTTACAGTTCACAAAAACAAATCTAAATATTCAGTTTCTCGGAAAACAGAATCATTCTTTCATGTAGATCGACGTTCACACATTTTTGTTCCTTTGAAAGCATCACAAAATGTGTGCGAGGAACAAACTGTTTGAACACATAATACAATGCAAAAAAATAAGCAACCCAAAGGAAATAAAAAGCCTTTTGAAATGTAATGCTACATTCTTTATCCAGCAGAAACACTTTGGTCTTCCTCCTCTGACATTAAAGATCAACATGTGACCAATTTATGGATGAATCTAGCTGATCCGTTACAAAGGCAATCATTCCCGTAGGTGTAACTTCCTGTACCGTGTGAGACTAAGACTCTTGACTTGTCCACGCAAACGTTTCTGAACTTCAAATAAAATATGTTTAAACACAAAAAAAACGCCAAACAACAAATAAAATCTAAAATACTGAAATAAGATGTAACTTTTCTTCCATTCGTCTCTTTAAAGTGCATTTTTTTTCTGGTACACACTCGTCTGACCTGTCCTGTGTTACAGGAAGTAGTTCCAGGAAAAAAAAAAACAAAACATTTTCCATAAAAACTTGTACGTAAAGTCAAAACTTACACTTAAACCAGTTTTTCTTTCACCAGTGAATCACGGCGCAGCATGTTTAAATGACTTCTTGTGGTAAAAACTAACGTATAGCTTGACTTTTTGGCTTGAAGGCCAAAAACTGTTTCACCTCAGGTTAAAGGAGTTTATAAAAACTTCAAACCAGGAGGTTGTAGTTTCATGAGAACAATCTAAGATGGAAGCTGTTAAACCACCTTTTAGGAGAGATATAATCTGTATTTAATCTGAACTTTCTACAGAAATCCAGCTGCTGCAGATGTTTCAGTTATAACCCCAGGAATTATCAGTGAACTATCGGTTTCTGTCAGTTTCTCACTGTGTTTTTTTCCTGGATGATTGTTCATTTGCAGAGCAGGGAGGAGAACGTGTGGGGTAGAAAGATTTTTGAAGCATTTCTTGTCTACCTAAAAACAAACGTGTTTCTTCTGGAAGTTTATTTGCTTCCGTGGTGTTTATTTGATGGAAAACAGAAAGACTTAAGTTTCTGCTTCTTTAGACCAGTTTATCACTTTCTGTTTCAGTCAAAACAAAATAACTTTTGTAAAGCAAAAAGAACTGATAAAATGGCTTTTGGTGTGTGTCGCAGAAACAAAGCCTTAAAAGAAAAAAAAATGAAAACACTGAACAGGTAAATAAATAACTGGTGAATTGCACAGAGTGAAGGCCAGATGTGAAGGCTCCTGTCACGACTTGATCTTCCACAGCTGGAAACAAAAGCAAACATTAGAAAGAGAGCAGATGTGAGGAGAATAATCCTCGGATAGATTGCAGCAGGTTTACCTTCAGGTTAAAGCCGAGCAGGTCAGAGATAACCCCTGAGACAGCAGACAGGATGACCACCTGGGTGATGTTGTAGAGCAGAGGGTTCATGGTTAAACCGTACAGCCTGAATGGTACGTCCAGCTCCTACAGGAGGCAAGTGAAAAGAATGCAGATGTTAGGATCCAGATCAGGGATGTCCTAACCCAATGTGAAGGTCTCTTTTAGTTTATATTAGTAGCTTTACTTCACAGTGCGTCAAAAACTAAGTACTAGTGTTGGCAAAATAAAATATTTAGAAATTGATACTGGATTGGAGACACCTCTAATGCAGATGTTTGTTACCTTCAGCAGTTTGGTTGCCAGTTTTAAAACATTGTTGACCAGGTTCAGCTCCTCCTTTTTGTTCGGCTTTTTCTCCATCTTCAGATACAGGTTAATCTGTAGGAGCGGCAGGGTCAGAGAGACTCTGAGTGTGTGTGTGTGTGTGTGTGTGTGTGTGTGTGTGTTTTAATCCTCTGTGAGTGTGTACCTGTTCGGTGAGCAGGATGGAGGGGTTGCTGTACTTCTTACTGGTCTCGGATCCCAGAGTGACAAACCTGAGCAGGAACACGGTTAGACTGGTGCACCAGATCACAAGCTCCCAGTTGTAGTGACACTCCAGGAACGTCTTGTGGACATGGAGCAGCTGCAGGACAGAAGGTTGGAGTTTTGTTTGTTACACAAACACACACATGCACAACAGCTGCACCATGACAAGAAAAATATCCAAATGTGCTGCTCTCTGTTTGGCTGATCAGCTTTTTTTAAATTATCTTTTATTTAAGGAGGATAAGCCCCTAATTGAGTTGAGACATCTCGCTTTCTAAGAGGTCCTCAACCTAACACGCCTGTTTTTAAGAGGGTTGGAGGAAACCGGAGGAAAGGAAACCTGGAGGAAATCCACACATACATGGGGAGAACATGCAAACTCCACACAGAAAGGCCAGTGTTTCAAACCTCGCCCCTCCACCTGGGATTTGAACCCACGACATTCTTGCTGTTCTTGAGGTCACTGTACTAACCACTATGCTGCACTGTGAGCATCACAGAATTCCAATGGGGAGGATCCTCACGTGAGTATTTCACGCCCCCAGCAAGAGGGAAAAAAATTTCAGCCGCTCCACTGCCTGCTGTGACTATAAATACCGCACTTGCTTATCACCTGCTCGGCGCAAAAAAAAAATCCCGCTGCACCTTAGAGCTAAAACTTCTCTGTGCACATTCTGGTCCCACTATTTGAGAAGCACTGCGTTAGACAAACACACAATGTCTTTGTAACAGTTAATGTGTTTTATTTTTTATTTATCACTTGGACAGCATGTTTTACTTGCTTTACAACAATGTAGGAGACACGCCTGAAGCTCCGGGTGGATTTGAACCTGAGCTGGAGGATGCAGCCGGGGAGAGAGAGGCCTGGGCTACCCGTTTGAGGCTGTTGCCCACGCGACCCGACCCCGGAACAAGCGGAAGATAACGGAACCTTCTGACTGCAGGAAAGCTCCAAAAGACACATCAATTCATACCTGCGCACAGCAGATGAAGACCACCGACAGTGTGAGTAGGAACGCAGACGATACGATGACATCAACTGACCGCTGAGGTCCACGTCTCTGCAAACGGAGCACAGAGATCACCTACAGTACGTTCACACATTGGCTGGATACAGACTCTAATCAACATGAAAGCAGATTTTTGCCTTGGTAACTAAAGCTCAAACCCACCTTCAGGTAGGAACGCAGCGACAGCCACATCTTGATGTTCTCAACTTTCTTCAGTCTGAAATGTGGAACCTCAGACTTTCTGGCTCTGCGGACTGAAGTCAGGTGACCAAACAGTTTGGCAAACAGCAGCCTCTGAAATGGGTTGACACGGGTCAGAGATCACGGTAAGGATACTGTGGAATCTGAATTTTAAAGTTTTATTGTCTTACCTGCTTGTAGGTTCTCTCTGCTACGCTTAGCAGGAAGAAGAAAACCCAGATGAGGCAGACACGCACAAGGAAGCTAAGCGTTACCATGGTGATAACCAAGCCATCTGATCCACATCCGCCTCCCAGTGCCACAGAGAGTAGCTCATTGGCTGAGAGCGAGGTCATCTGTTCCAGGTCACAGTACTGTGACAGCCTGTAGGAGGTAAGGTTAATCTGCAATTTTAAAATGTTCAACTCGCTTAAATTACAAAGTTTAGCTGCTTTCTATGATGTGCAGCGTTTTTTCATCAACGACTGTTTGTTTCTAAAATGTTTTTGTGCTTGCTGATTGTAAAGTGTCGTCTGAAAAGAAGCTGGATGAGGCAGCAGTTCGAAAACCTCATGGCAGAGGGTGCTGTTGATCCCAGAAAGTACAGACGGTAAGTTACAGAAAATATTTATTAGCAAGTCAAGTCCCACAATGTTTTATACCATTCAGTCCCATAAATAATAGAAAAATTATATTTCTAAACTTGGAAAAATTCTCAAATTGAACTTTAATTTGAAGCAGGAAGATTTATGCTGAAGAATTGATCATTTCAGAAAAAGTTTAGATGCACAAAAATAACTTTGCCATGTCTCTTTTTCAACTGTAAATGGGCTCTACTTGTTCAGCACTTTTTGACCCACGTTGGTAATCAAAGCGCTTTACATTGTAGCTCACATTCACACCGATGGTGGAAGCTGCCATGCAAGGTGCAATCCACCAACAGGTGGTTATTGGGGGTTCAGTGTCTTGCTCGGGGACACCGCAGCATAAACTCTGAGCAGGGATTGAACCCACAAAACCCTCCAGTTACAGGACGCTTACCCTACCCACTGAGAGTAAAATAAATGACATTAGATAAGACAGTACAAACTTTTTCATCACAACACATCAACTGTTGGTCAAACAGTGAATAAGGATTTGTTTATTTGTAAGTCAGATGGATGACATCAGCGCCTCACCACATGTCACTTATGTGTGTACCTGTAGGCAAGCGGCGTCAGGCCGAGTATGACTGAAACCACATTCCCAAACACCTGGTATCCGATGCCCGTAGGGTAGAGGTTAACCTGGAGGCAAAAAAGAGTTGGCAAAATGGTGAGTTTGTGTTAGGGCTGTGTAATAGATGAATTTACAGTTAAAAACCAAAATGGATATTTAAACTATTTTTTTACATGCTAGCAGAACTTGTGTGCACCTAAACTATAAGATTCACATCAAAGAAAAATGCTGTGATTATTTTTCTGTTCTTTTTGTGTAGTTTTTATATCCCACTGTTTTTATTTTACATCAGGCACTGGCACATCTCCAACCTAGAAGGATCCTCTGATCAAAACAAAAGGGCCACCCTCGTATTGACACGGCTAGAACTGCAGATCCTGAACTACATGAATGCTTCACTGAGGCACAACAAAGCCCTGGAAGACTACCCAACATATAGCACCACAGCACGCTGGGTCTTCATCTGAGATGCCATCTATCAGGCCACCTCTGACACAAGAACGAGGACTGGTCTACAGGCCGGGATTGAAGAGATGGATGCTGCACTTCTAGAATACAGTCCTGTGTGAAAACATTCCTGCCATGTACGAGAGGGTTGAAAAAAGCCTTCAGACCAAATCCTGTCAAGCAGATGGAGAGATGAGCTGAACATTACGCAGAGCTACACTCCAAAGAAAATACATCACCTGACTGCCCACCACGGAGCTCAGCAAGGCCATTGACTCACTGTCCTGTGGGCAAATGTCAGGTAGTGACTGTAAAAGAAAGCTCCTTCCTCAGTCACCTCTATGAGCTTTTGTTTCTGTACTAGGAAGATTGAATGGTACACCATAACAGAATGTAGACTGTAAAGATTGTAACACTGTGATTTCAACAACTACTGTATAGTGGGATAAGTCTTTGCCTGTCTGTAAGTACTTGCTGACCATTTGTATACCGTTTCTCGACCACTGATGTAGTGTCCTAGACAACTGTAGGAAATGCTGTGAACAGTAATATTTCTTGCTTTCATCGACCACTTCCGTACAACAGATTGTCATCAAACCCCTTCCCAAAGAGGGTATTTTCTTCTCCCTGCTGCTACGCTAAGATGGTTTGTTCCAGAAGAAGCAAACGTCCAGTCTGTGCACCTGTGCTGGCTTACCCATGTATACAAGGTGGATGTTGGACACCTTCTAAAAAAAATCCACTATGAAGAGCTGGTCAACGTGCCCTAGGGTACAAAGATGCCAAAGAGGATCTGAAGTTGTGCAACATCAACGCAGCAGATCTTGGAGTCGGTGGCAAAAAATTCCGTCTGCCACTGCTCCCCCACGACACACCCAGCAAGTGTGGGTTCCTTCATCCAACACTACACAAACATAAGTGTTCAGACTCTATTGTCTCTAAAGACAGAAGAACGCCAACAAGTCAGTCAAAGGATCCTTACTTTGAATATTGGTGTGTTAACTACCTTCTTCATTGAGCATTTCCCTTCAGAGGACACTACAGCAAGTCAGTTTCTTCCTTTCTACTGCATCCTCTTCATATCATCCATGAACCTCTTTTTTAGTCTTTCTCCAAGCCTCTTTCCAGATGGGTCCAAACTATCTCAATCTGGACTCTGACATTATCTCCAAACCCTCTAACATACCGTATTTTCCGCACTATAAGGCGCTGCAGTAAAGGCTGGGGTTATGTTATGCATTCACTAAATGGTGCTGCGCTAAAGGGAATGTAAAAAAAAAAAAGTCATAGGTCAGTCAAACTTTATTAACAATTACTAAACAGCTGTTTTATTATTTTCGTGACACAGTTTATCTTCCATTGGAGATAAACTCTGTTTAGTCTTACTTACTTGGCGCAGCGCTTCCTCACCATTGATGTTAAACTCTATCGCTGCGGCTCTATTCCCGTGTTCTACTGCGTGACCAATCGCCTTGAGTTTAAACTCTGCGGTATAACAGTGTCTCTTGGTAGGAGCCATTTCCGGGTCTTTACACAAATAGGTGCACAAAGCTTAACTGGCATACATTGCGCACCTATCTGCTTCATCTCAAACACATCTAATGAGACACCCTATGATATATCCCAGCATGCACCGCACACTTCTATGGGGGAAATGAAGTCGGCGGTTGTGAAACCTGTTATAGCTCAATATTAATCCATATATAAGGTGCTCCGGGTTAAAAGGCGCATTGTGGACTTTAGAGAAGATTTAAGGTTTTAGGTGTGCCTTATAGTGCTGAAAATAAGGTACTCATTTCTGTCACTCCCAGAAAGATCTTCATCAGTACTGCTGTTTCTAGACTTTCCCTTTCATTTTAGTTGAAACTCTTATCACACCTGAACCCTAAGTACTTAAAATCTTATACCATCTTTTCTATTTAAATCCCACAGATGTACTCTGAATAATTTTTCTAGTGCAAGCTTTAACCACAGTTTTGTACAATTTCCCTTTCCATTAAACTGAAACTCCTTCCATTCCAGCCTGCACATGCTTCTTCACCTCTTTTCCACAATCACCATTGCTCTGGACCCTATGTACTTAAAACCTTCCACCTGTAACCTCACTTTTCCATTTGGATCCCTCTCATTCACACCCGTACACTGTTTTCTTTAGAGTGCAAATATCATTGTTCATGGTGATTTCTGTCTAACCTTATCTGTCCATCAGCACAGGAGACTCAGATCCCTGGTGCAGCTCCACTCACCACTGTCTTCCAGTCCTCATAAAATACCATATTTCTTCTCTGAGTGTGTTAGCTACCTGCTGATTTGTGTTATGCAAATGTAGGGTTAATGCGTGTGTTTCTCTTACTCTTTTCATAATCATCCCACTTATCTCCAGGACCGACATCTCCGCCTTTTTACACTCATTTCCCTCCCACACGATGGCGCTCACCTTCTCCAGGCCGGGATGGGAGCTCTGAAGCCAGGGTAGGTAACCCTGCAACACACACACACATAAGCAGGCTCTCCTGGATGTCACTGAAATTAAATCACACACCTGATGGAACGGGTCATCTCTGTATTCTTTCTTAACAGGAGGACAAACAGATGTTCCAGCTGGTACGTCTCGGTCTAAAGCAGAGAAAGAAAATAAAATTTTGTTTCAAATGTTTTCACTCTGAGTGTTTCTTTTTACACACCTGTCTCAGACGTGCACGATGTCCTGTACTCTGCACAGTGCAGAAAGTCCTCCCACATCAGATCTTCCGTCTCAGATTCGTGTCTGGTGCTCTCCGTCCTCATGCTGGAACATCGGGAGCTGCAGCTGGTTCCAGACTTGGGGATGTCCTGGCCATCAGAGGAAAGACACTTACGTGCTTGTTTTTATTTATCTAGATCAGAAGAACCATCTGCTTACCTCCACCCCGTAATGTTTCTTGTAGGAGATTGAGTTCTTTCGGTTTCTCAGTGTGCAGTCGCTGTTTTTCCTCTCAATCGCCCGCCGATGGATGGCATACGTCACCTCATGCTCCTCCTCACTGGAAGCTTCCTCGGATAAAGGCTCCTAAAAGCCATAAACACATTAGCATACGGGAAGGGAAGACATGAGCAAGTAGAACTGTAATTGGTCACCTTTCCGGCGCCCAGCAGCAGGCTGGAGATGTGCGAGCTGTGTGTGTGCGGGGGCTGCATGTGTGAGTTCCAACACAAGTCATCGGTTCGGTTTAGTGGGTCAGTCGGCGGCTCGTGGAACTGCAGCCCCTCCTCGCTGCTGCGGTTGGTCACACGGCCGTCCAAAGACACGTAGCCATTATCGGTCTCTGTAGATTTATCAATGGAACGTTTGGACTTCTTTGACCTACAAGAGGAAGCGAGTTGTTGGGATACAGGCAGAAAAAAACTTTTATTTGAGAAACAGACATGCAGCTCCATATCAGCATGCAGGCATAGTGTGGAACACATAACATTTCAACAGCAACATAAATTGTTCTTTCTGTCTTTAAATCTGTGAGAATGTGTTCCACACAGCTGCCGTCTGATAAAGTATCAGGGCGGACTTATTACTAATACACCAAATTATAAATAAGCAGTTTAATGCCCCAATACTTTTCTACATGTTTCTTGGCAAGCAGGATCACGTACAAACAGCCACATAATCCCTTCATCCATGTAAATAAATGAGTATATATTTAAAGGTGGCATGGAAGATCTTTATGGATTAATATTTTTGTTGAAAGTTGATTATGCAAGTGTGATTTTTCATGTCTATTTGCTTTGTTCAATTTGTAAAACTTAATGTTTGATTTGCGATGCAAACTCAGAAGAAGCTAAAAAGAAACTGCTTGTCCATTCCTCACAAGGATTCGCTAGGTCTTCCATTGTGCCTTTGTCCAATAGTTTTAATTAACATAAGAAAATAATCTGATGGACAGAAGGATTTTGCAGCTGGAAAGCACAAGTCTGAGGCACGGCCGGATTCAGTCAGAACAAACCGGTAATAATCATTTTACAGATAATCTAGTCCTCATGTGGTCCAGCCGAGCCCCACCCTCACACACACTCTAACCGTAGGAAATGGAAATAAAATACACACCCAGCTTTACAGATATCATGCCAGAAATCTTGGAAGAAAGCGCCCAGGCTGTATGTGGTGGTGGCTGAGTGGGAATGTGGGGCCCCCTCCTGTGTGTTATCGGTAGTGCTAGACCCGGCTCCTTCCCTATGCACCTCCATCTGAGATGCCTTCCTCAACTTCCTTCAGTTTGGAAAGAACGGAGGGGTGGAGAGAGACTTAAAGACAACCTGGAGACTCAAGAAGTCCATTTAAAGCAGCGTGTCCACCGGGAACCTTAATGACCCTCCTCTGTTACCCGCTGGACACTGCAGACCCAAAACACCTTCAGCTTTTATTCTGCAAAAGTAGATTCATGCTGACAAGCTAATAAAATAACACTAATAGAAAATGTTTAATCAAAATTATTTGAAACTATTTAGTATGAAGTAGATAACAGGATTTAGACTTTTTAAATTGACAATTAGAAAGTCTACTTTTGCAGAAAAGCAAAGAAAATTTTTTCATCATAAAACAGACACACAGGAAGGTAAAAGTTCAGGTTCCCTCTGATCAGAGATGAATTCATCAGAACTGGTTTAAAACTATTCTAAAAGATAAATGATTTGAAAGCGACTCGAAAAGAAGAGAAAAAGATAAAATAGCAACCAAATGCTGATGTTTATCATTGGCATGGTTACCAAAAAGTCTCATTTGTTAGGACAAAAAACTACGAGAGAAACTAAATGTTTTACGTGTTTCTTTTTAAAATTGCTCTTTATAACCTGGAATTTTAAAATAAGTTGCTTTATCTGTGATGATCTGTTGTGGCAGCAACTCAGTAGAAAATATAGAAACACTCCAAAACACAGCAATCCAAAATAAATGCTGGGAAGCATGAACCAGCTCATTTTAACTGGGAATGCGGTCTCCCTGGCAACAGCATGCGTTCGATAACAGTAAAGCTATGTGAACTTTAAATCTGCTGACCAGAATCTGTTGTCTTCTCTGATTCTCTCACCTGCGTCTTTTCCCGCCATTGCTTGAGGTGGGTTTGGGGGTCCTTGTGGAGACGATCTGGCAGTGGACGGTTCCCAGCAGCAACATAAGCCAGATGGCCCCGAACACCTCGGTGGCAGGAATCCCATGAGAATGTGGGATGATGACGTACAGGACTGCAGCGCTCACTGTGGGTGACAAAGTGCTATTATGGAAAACAACACCAACTGTCCAAAGGGTTAAAATAAGGAGGCAATAGTAGTTTCAGATGCAGAAAGAAAAATTCTTATTGTTGCTGCACTGAAAAGTTTTTATCTGCTGGATGCAAAAGAAATACTTTAAACAGCAAACTGGCCTATTTTGCTTGTTGCCCTTGGCTAAATAGAACAATTTTATATCTTCATACAACAAAGTTTCATTTCTCTAGTCATGTGAGTATGATTCTTTCCCAAACCACGAGAAAAAAAAACTGCCGTAACACAAGATAAATTGAGGCTGAATGTTTGTTTTAATAAGATAAGAGTATAATTTTATCATTATCATTTGGTTTCGTAATGCATAGTAACACAATAAACAAAGAACCAAACTGCAGCTCTGGTGTCTGCTCTTTTCTTTTTGTTTGTTTTGTGAGTGTATCTCTAAGTCTGTCTGTGTCTTTGAGGGGGATGTTGGGCAGACGTACCCTGCAAGAGGTAGAGAGTCAGCAGGAGGAAGAAAATGGCTCTGGAAGTGACCTGGATCCACCAGCGGTAGAAGAACGGGAAGAAAACCACTCTGACAATCCCCTTCCCGGTCAGCGACGTCCATGGGCTCTCTGGTTTGGCCTTAGCAAAAGCTGAACCTGGAATTATAAACTCAGGCTCAGCTCTGGAAAAAAGTAAAACTACTACACGTACTTTGTTTGATAGAATCCCAGACTCACCTCGAACCAAGTCCACATCTATTAGATCTGATTTCACATGTCCTGTTTTCTTTGGCTTGTTCCTCAAACCCTGCATGTGGGGACACAGAGTCAGTAACACACATAGAAAGTAAAGCACTGCAGTGGGTGTGTGAGGCTCCAGAACTACAAGCTCTACTGAGTTTGCTATCAGAGGTTTCTACTGAGCATCATTTCAAACTGCAATGTGCCAAACGTCAGAACCAGATGTTTTTTTTCTCTGTGAACGGCTGTAATTAAACTGTATGAGTTACTGTAAATTTAAAAAAAAAAAACATGCCAGAAAATAAATGAAGGTGAAAAAAATGGACTTATGCAGGAGTTTTCGTTTTTAAGTAACGCATTTGTTAAAACTCAAATATTATTTTTGTTTAGACTCATTCTGTATCTAAAGAAACACAATATACTAGATACAAGTAACACAAGCGTGTCTGTGACAAACTTGTGACACACATGCGTTGAACATAAATGTGTTACTTTAAAGACTTTCCAGTAATTTGTTCTATTTGTATTCCCTTTTTTTGTAAAACTACTTAAACTGATAACCGCTCAATGATCAGCATTTTTTAAATAAACTCTGTAAATGTGTGTGTGTGTGTGTGTGTGTGAAGAGCTGCACAGTTGAATCGCCCTGCCTCCCGCTAATATTTACTCGAGCTAATCGAGTCCTGTTATCATTAAACAGCCCGATACAGAAGCTTTATCTTCACACTCTGCATCAAAAAGCACGTATTAAACAGGAAATGGACGACAATATTTCAGCTGAGTGAAAACTGATCGATAGCATGTGGGAAAAATGACTGCAGCAGAGAAATCCTGTCGTATCTTAATTCTATAACAAAGAAGATTAGATTAGCTCTATAGAATTTTTTAAAATCTTTTTTCACTGATCTAAAATAAAATGGTGTGTTTAATTTTTTTTAGTTTGTTTATTTGGGGGTTTTTTTTAGGTTTGGTGCTTCCAAATCAAAATATGTGATGTCTGTTTTCATCCAGCGGAGGGCAACATCTTTTAATTCACAACAACGAACTCATTAATGGGAGAAAATTTTCTTAACGCTCATAAACATGTGAATAATGAAGTCTTTTGTGTTTGGGAGAGTCGTTAGAATTTATGGAGTCACGTTATGGGTTATTAGACCTGGTTGTAAAAAAGTCTCGTGTTGACAGTTTTGCTGGTTGGAATTTTAAAAGCTTTTTATTCCCACAAAAAACATCCTCAGGCTGCTGCAGAAGTTTAAATTAGAACTACAATAAAACACATCAAAGAATTTTCTGCAAAGATTAGGTTGCTTTATCGGAGTCTATAAATGATATAATTATCACCTCCCATGCTCCACCTGCTACAAAGACTCACTCTGGGAATCATTTACGTCACACCATGTCAAGGTCATGCAAGCTGTGTATGTGTGAGTGTGTGTGTTTGAGCTCATTAGTTTCCCAGCTCTTGACGTACACGATTAGACGGTCCATACAAGGACAGGAGGAAGACGAGGAGATAAGGAAGGATTGCTGAGTGGAAACTTCATTAGTGGCAAATTGTTGTGAAACATGCCGAATAAAAATGGCCTCTGTTGTTGCCGACAACGAGATCACAAAGTTAAGCTGCTAAACTTTTGGTGAAGTGGTATCAGAGGTCAGCGATCACAACAAGCAGCTGAATTCACACAAGCGTGCACACACACATAGTGCAAATATTAATGTTCCTGTTTAATCTGTGATGTTAAAATAAAAACAGAGCTCATTGTGACTTTATTCTGATGAATTAATTTTTAGATTATACTAATCTAACAATCAGGATCGGTATTATTTTAGAAAATTGAATATGATGTTCTGCATGTTGTTCATGAGAATTGAAGGATTTTCACCTGTGATTATCTAATAAAAAACATTTGTTTATTCCTAATCCAACATTTAAAAGTATATCTGCTACAAACATTCATTTTATTTGCCGTTCACCGTGTTAACACTTCACTCCGTGCAGTTAAACTTTCCTGTAGTCAGTTATGAACACATGTTCAGGTTAATCAACACATGTAAGCTGGACCAATCACATCCTACAGTGTACAACGTGGGGGAGGAAGGGTTGCGGCTCCTGTTTCATACTCACCAGAGAAATAAACTGGAGGAGGAAAGTGAAATGGAAGTGAAGAAAGGAAAAGTGGGCAGTTGACCCCCATGCCAGAGTAGAAAAAGAAAAGAGTTAAAAGAAAAAGTCTGGAAAAGAACCGGTGTCACCATAAAGGAAGATGAAGGAGTCAAAGAAAGCAGGAAGAGATGATTAATTTAAAAAAAAAAAAAAAAAAGGAATGGGGAGGATCCCCGGATGGAAGAACACAAACATGAAACAGATTGAGACACAAAACAAACAGACCTTTATTTCTCTCTGCTCCACAGACTTCTCCCATACTTCCTGGTCGTAGGCGCCGATCTGCCAGAAAAAAAAGAAACATAAATGTAGCAAAGTTAAAAGATATCTAGCAGCACTGGCACTAATTCAGTCCACATTTCCCCTCTCCCTATACTCCCACCACCTCCCACAACCAGCCACATATTCTCATTATCCCTGGTATCCCTATACACCAAGCACCATCAAAGCAGGCAAACCCCTAACTCCATCACAGCATCTTACATGTTGCAGGGCTTCCAAATCAGTTTAGAATTAATAACAAGTAATACAAGGCAGATTAAAACTGGTCTTTTAAGTTCTAAAGTGAATTCTTTTTGGTCCTCAGGGACACACTGTTGCATTCATAGTTATTTTCATAAATCATCAGTTATTTTCATCAATCTGTACATGTGAGTTAAAGTGAAACATCCTTCCTGTGGCAGGATGAGGAATTAGAGTCATGGAGAGTTAAACATTGTTCGATCAGCAGGTTAGTTGTGCTGTCACTTCATGTTTATTTTTGGTTTAAAGAGAAAAACTTTTTAGATCCACAGGTGATCTATTTGCAATATGTAGACATTTATCTACAGCAGTGTGTTTGTCAACCTATTTATGCAAAGAAGAGTGTCTTGCTATGGTCAAAACTGTACTAACTGCACTCCTCTGTCTCTTACGGAGGTGTGTAGGGGAAGAGATGGAAGGAAATGCAGCACTGCCTCATTGATCCGATCAATCAGTTGAGCATGCTGGGAAGTTCGCTGGATATCTGAGTGATCCACAAACATGATTAGCTTAAGACATCAGAGATGTCACAAAGACGTAATGAGACACTGATGGAGAGCTTGTGACGAACACCGTGTCTATAGATAAAACTCTGTGTGGGTTTGGACAGATCCCATCGGGTCACCTAACAAGCCGGCCAATGGAAAGTCTGAATGTTTAATGAGACTTCATCAAAGATGCATGAAAAGAGGAGCGAGGTGGAGGAGAGAACATGAAAGGGCAAAAACAGAGAGGAGAGAAACATTTTAAAGAGAAAGTATCTGTGAGACGCCCCTCTCATGGCCTGGATTTTAAGTCGTTTAAAGTAATGAAATAAAAAAAAGTGAGATGAGAAAATATTTTTATGTCCAAACATCTGACGTTCCTCTGACGCAGTTCACACTGTCTAGGACAATTACTCGGAACAATAATGTCATTCTTCACACTTTAAGTGTTTCATTTTAGAACAAGAGATAGATTTAGAGATAGATTTCACCAGAAATGTACGAAATCAAATTATTTCTTTGCAGCAACAAAAAGAAAACAGAGTGTTACATGCCTGCTATATGCTGATATGACTTGGCAGAAACAAACTATAACTATGTTTTTTTATTATTATTTAAATTCTAAATAAGTCTAATACGCTTTAAAGAAAGAAAGAGATCGCAAATACCAGCGGCCAAAATTAGCTTTTTCTGCAGGTTGGGTGGGCTCTCACTCAGAGAGAGTGAAGAGCTCTGCCATCCGGGAGGAGCTTGTAGTAGAGCCGTTGTTCTTTCCAGTCAAGAGAAGCCAGATGGGGTTGTTCGGGCATCTGGTTGGGATGCTTCCCAAGTGCCTCGCTGGTGAGGTGTTTCGGGTACGTCCCACCAGAAGGAGACACAGGGACAGACCCACTAGAGAGACGATGTGTCACAGATATCCGCTGAACACCTGGGGATCCTCCCAGCTGAGCTAGAGGATGCATTTGGGGTGAGAGAAGCCAAGGCTTGCCGCCTGAGGCTGTTGCCAGCGCAAACTGGCCCAGAATAAGTGGGGAAAAAACGAAACGTTTTAAAGTTGAGCTTTAATTGGCAGTTTGTTCCCTCACTGTGGTGCACACACTTTTAGAAGTAGAGCCATTTAAACCTCCTAAAAAAAGAAGATTATGCCATAAAACCTCCTCCAAATGTACAACAGGTTTTATTACACGGTGCATTTAGAGAAAAATTTCCTGGAGTTTAATGAAACAGTTTTTTAGCCAAGAAATTCTGAATGTGGAGGAACTGGTCTTTCAAGGAAATCTGAATACCATGTGAGTCACTTGGAAGCTATTCTTGATTATTCTTTCTATGTTTCTATATGTTCTGCTACTGATAAAAACTAGCAGTAGATGTAAGATATCATTGTACATGTTTTTAGTATGAACCGGATGGGCTCCTTCAAACTGATGTACGAGGGAGGACAGGTTGGGACAGGAATAGGAGATGAGATAAAGTCCAGATGAAAAGAGCTGCTTGTCTCACAACGTTACTAATGTGGTGTAAATAAAAAGTCATTACCAGCTTTTAACCAATTGGGTAAAGTTGAGTCCATCGACTCTGTAGCTATGAAAATATTTACAACGCAACTCTCCCATGACATAATTAGCGTTAAGCAAGCAAACCTTTTAATTATCTATAAATAGAAGTTGCATAAGTACAGGTCTTTCCATCGGTTTAGAACTTGGTCCACTCCCTGCATCCAAAATGTGTCATCGTATAAACACTGATGCATTTAATAAAGCAAACTTTTTGTTTTTTAAAAAAGGTGAGGTGTTTTCAGTGTCTGTGGTGATTCATTGGCGAGACAACAGGAATGCAGGAGGTAGTTTCTCTTCTCCTCTTTACTGGAAGCTAAAGATTCAGATTTGTCATATTTTATTTCTATAAATCAACAAGTTCAGAATGAATGAGGCTTTTACTGACAATATTTTCATTGAAGATGGTTTCTGTGCACATTTATTAGATTTGATAAAATCTTATGGTTCTGATTGTATTTATTTCTACAGCTGATGCTGTTTGACACCTGCAATGTGACTAAAATGAGCTTTAAGTCAAATAAAGGCTTCTAATAACTAAACGTTTCATTATGAGACGAACATATCGACCAGAGATGTCTAGGATCCTGAGAGAAAATAATCTAATCTAATAAAGTTATTCCTGTTTTAGTCTTGATGTTGATTTTTCTGGAAACAATAGAGCAACAGAGATGGTGCAGATGTTCTGAGAGCCGCAGGGGTAAAAATAAATAAATAAATAAGATGGAATGCAGAGAAAAAAATTAATGTTACATCATAAAGTAAAGAGGTGGTGGATGCTCACTAAACCCTTAGCTCCTCTCTCTTGTTCTTACATCACGCATCCATCTACCTTCTCTAATCCTATTTATTATAAAACACGTTATCTCTCAAACTAAGCAGGCGCTTTAGAATTTATTATTTCTAACAGAAACTGGATGTTTATCAACTTTGTGACTTTTTCACATTGGCTTGATTTGAAATGAAGATCTGGATCTAACGGGGTTGCTGTGGAGGAGACAGCAATACCACCGTCACCATGACAACGAATGGAGGGAAGCTTGCAGAAGATGAGAAGGGTTACATAACCGCTGCAACACACATGCAAGTTTCCAGAGAAACAGAGACGTGTCTGCAGGTGACCGGCTGATGTTTCTGAACCGTGTTAACGAGTCTGAACACTAACAAGATTATTTCCACCTCGGCTCCGATTAATATGTAGTAAGTAATATATTGACTGTCAGATACATTGCTTAACTGCAATAGGGCAAAAGTATTTAGTCAGCCACCAGTTGTGCAAATTCTCTCACTAAAAAAGAATAAGTGGGTAAGTTGGGGGGCGGGAGGGCGCAATTTTCATCATAAGTTTACCTCAACTATGAGACATAAAATGAGAAAAACAGAAAATCATATTGTTTGATTTTTGAAGAATTTGATGTACCAGATTACTCTCAATACTCACACATGCGCAGCCGCACTAATGAGGTGCGGGTCTATAGATAAAAATCTGCAGTACAAAAAGATTCAGCTCAGTACAGTTTTAGTACCAGCACAAGCTGCACATGGACGATACCGTTATTTAAAAGAACAAGAACATGTCAGACTTGAGCTAAAGATGAATATACAAGACTTAATTTTGTCGAACTAAGCTTTGCTGTATAGAAGTTCTAGAAATGAACTGGGGTGTGTTTCTATTATAAGTATGCTTCTATTGGGAACAATACTGTATTTGATCAATAAAAAAAGTTCAATATAATACTTTTTTGAATAATCCTTGTTGGTAGTGACAGAAGCCAAATATTTTCTGGAAGTTTTCACAAACTGTTGCTCTTATTTTGGCACATCTCTCCATGCAAAACTCTAGTGCAGTGATGTTTTAGCTGTTGCTGGGATACAAGGACTTTCAACTCCCTCCAAAGATTTTCTATGGTGTTGACATCTGGTGACTGGTTTTGCCATTCCAGGACCTTAAAATGCTTCTTAATAAGCCACAACTTCATTACCCAGGCAGTGTGTTAGGAATCATTGTCATGCTTTCTGTAAGACCAAACCATGTTTAACCTTTAATGGCCTTGCTGATGGAAGGCGGTTTCCACTTGAAATCTGACAACACACGCCTCTATTCTCATTTGTCAAATATTTTTTTCCCACTATAATTTGAAAATAAGTTCTTTAAAAATCAGACGATATGATTTTCTGAATTTTTTTTTTCATTTTGTCCTTCATCGTTGAGGTAAATCAATGATGAAAATAACATCACTTTAAGTGAGACAACTTGCACAGTTGGTGGCAGAGTGAATTCATTTTGGCTGCACAGTAAATAAAACTGCAGTAGAATAACGTGTCATGCAAACTGCACATGTGAACTTAGAGTAAAATGTATTAATAGTAAAAACATTCTACTTCCTTATTCCTACTTCCTCCTTTTGGTACGTCTGCTTCGGCTGGTTGGATAGAAATATTTACCTGTGTGCTGAGGTCTGATCAGTCAGAAACATGTGGGTAAATCTCGTATGTAAAACAGGCTTTAAAACAAAACCAAATTATTTTAAGTAAAACTAGAAGCTTCTTTGTTTGCATGAATTTGTCTACGAGCTGAATATCAGCTTCAAATCTTTAAGGTTTAAATCTAATGTTATTCATATAGATTTCACACAAGCGGTATTTGTTCATCTTAATCCTGCACCTTCAGAGCATCTGTTGAACTTTTTATGCTCCAATAGCATCAATAACTACATAATCTCATAAACACATTCACCTGTGGATCTGCAACTTGTGTACACACCTATGTGCACACAATCCCATTTCCTCCTGTATCCACTTGAACTAAAAAGTTGTGTTTTGATGCTTTATGATAAGTTTAATCTAATCTAAGTTCATCTGATTCAATGTGTGTGTGAGACTTTCTTTAATCCTGTTAAATCTTTAATAAATACTGCAAACAATGTATTCTTTTCATTAATAAACCGTAATCACTAAGATCTTTGTTCTTGTTTTCCCCATGATTCCTCATGTGTTGTTGCAAAGACAAACATGGACTCGTGTGTGTCATGTGTGTGAACCCTGGATCACAAAGTCCTTATAGATACTTTCTCTCTTATTTCTAATGAATCCCTCCATCCAAAGGGGATGTTCACACACCCGGAACATGATGTGTCACAATTTAAAATAACTATAAAAAAAAAAAAAAACCACACACAACGTGGTCTATTTGCAGCACGAGTCCAGACAGAACCATCAGAAATACAGCGTGACTCATGGGGTGAGGCTGAGATGCCAGGAAAAGTCTGCCTGGTTTCTGATGGACTTGTTGGAGCTGTGAGCGAGCTGTGAGGTGCCTTCCTGTTAGACAGGAAGTTATGTGAATATGTTTGCACCAGTTCTTATTATTCAGTGGGAACTACCCAGCAGGTCCACGGTTGAATAATTCAGCAGCAATCTGACTCAACAGCCACTTTGCCTGTGAGCTTTTTCTGTCTTAATCACAAATAAATTTAAGATCTTCACTTGAATTACCAAAAAATCTGAAGGTGCTCAGTGCTGGATTAACCCCAACTTACAAACCTCTCAGTCTCGTTCCGAGCTTTCCTTTCACTGACACAATAGTTCCATCTTTTAACTACCTTCGGGCACAAAAACGTTCAAGTGAGTCATCGGAGTTCAGATCAAGTAAAAGAGCAAATTATCCCTAAATGTTACACAGACACCTGAGTAAGAGAAATTATGAGTAAGATGGGCAGGGACAGATCGGGGCCTCATTTACGAGGCATTGCATTGATCTTTGGCTGAGTAAGTGGAAAATTTGTCAAAACCACCGTAACTCTTCTCATGCAACTTAACAACATTCATAAATCACACCTGCCAAAATATAAGCACACTAGAAATCTATCCTGCCCAATCTGCAACTCTAGAATTCCAAAAAAACATGGATCGTGCCAATGAGGTGATGCATATGCATCCTCAGTTTCGGTGGCATCTGAAGCTGCTCATGGACAATTTTGAGGTGTCACTATCATGCAGCTGTGGTGGCATCGCCCACAAGTGAAAGAAATCGAGAGGCAGTCACAATAACCTGCACAATGTGATTGAAACACACTGATTTGTCAGTGAAAGAAAGAATTGGTCAGAGCTTAAAGTAATGACAAAAATAAACTAGTTGTGCGCCTGGAATCCACATCATTAATTCCCAGCTTGATATTTTTATGATATTATTTTCATATCATAAAAACGTTACACAGTTTCAAAATTGATTAAAATGTGATTGACACTTTGTATATATATTTTAATTAATCGTTTCCATGACTTGGTCCCTTATTGTTTTGCAAGTATTCATGTGTGTGTTCCAGTTATTTCCTCGCTGCTTCAAGTTTCATTTTGCTGTCCTCAGATCACTACAGGTTCTGCGTGTGATGGTTTTATTACTGGATGCAGGAGTGCAGATTCGTGTAGAGCTACAGTGATTTTGCAAACAATTTCAGTCATACAGAGACTAATGCGAGAAGTTTCATTTCAGTCTGATTCAACTTAGAAGCGTGTTAAGAATACTAAATTAAGATTCCAAGTAAATTCAATAAGTAAGCTGAATACAAATGGTCTACTTTGGTTCATATAGAACTTCTAGTTCATGTTCATCAGGAGATGAGATTGAATCTGAGGATCAGAGGGAAGGTTTAAGAAGCAGGCTGAGGGTGTAAGCTGAGCAGGACATCTGAAATTTGATCGAATGGAACAAAAAGATACCCAACACCAGCCTGGCGTGCAGAGTTCATCAACTACACCAGCACATCGGGGGGGGGGAAAAAAACTCTTAAAAAACGTTCTTTTCCTTTTTTTGCTTGTTTTTACACATCAGCAACTAAACTTTAAATAAAAACCGGAATCCACCTTCAATCATTTGTGCAACCTTGATGGCGTGATCAATTTTAAAAATGATCATGCCAATTAAATCTCCTTTCAATTTGATCAAATAAGAATATAAATAACAATAAATGAATGTGCATTAATTTGATCACTTTGTTTGACAGTAAAACAAATCATCCTAAAATTAAAATAAAAAATTGAGAAGAAAAGTGCATTGATAAGCCTCTTACCTTTTTCTGGTACCACACCACAGCATCTTTTACTTTGGAAGCCATTTACATTTCCTTCTCTCGTTTAGGGCATCTTAGACTGAAAGACAACAGAGACAGAAGCAGTGTAAGTGGAGGAGAGTGAGAGAGACGTGAAAAAGAGAGAGAGTTTTGTCCTCACATCTGACAGGAAGAGAGACACACTCAACACACACTCACACAAAAACACACACATGCAAACACACAAACGCACACACACATATGCAAGCACACTCATTTGAATGCACGCACATATCCCAAACACACACAAATGGACAATCACAAACACACTGAAAACACTCGTGTTGAAGAAAGATTTGAAAGTAAATCACAGAAAAAAAAGATGTGCAGAACTGATTTGTGTGTGAATGTAAAAAAAACCAAAAAGTTAAAACCTGAATTTAAAAGTTTTCATTCAGTTAAAGTTTAATCTTTACTGCTTGACTTTATCCTAAAATGTTCAGTAAAATTTGAAAAAGTTTACAGGAGAAACATTTAAGAAATTTAATTATTTCTTTCAGATATTTTGTAAAAATTTAATGTGAAGTGAGCTTCTTTATTTTCATTGATAAAAATTTAATCTGGACAATTACTGAATGCAACATCTAAGTGTTCTGCATCCCATGAAAACAATTTTTTCTTGCACACACTTTGCCAGTTAACCAGGATTATGAGGAAAATTTCCATCACACCAATTTAGTTCAAATTATTTTTGATTGATGACCCATAAGTCATCAAGGTTTCGGTCTGATGATGGAGATACAAAGGTGTGGTGATCATTTTACAAACACGAAAACTCTCCCAAAACATTTAAACTACAAAAACATCTCCCTCTCAACTCTGTTGTGACACAAACTTAATTTTTGAAAAGTCAAACATAACAAACCGCACAAAACATAAATTTCTGAGAATAAAAACACCACTTATTACCCTCCCTTATTCAGACGGGACAGCTCACCATTACAGTGATCTTTCACAAACCCTCATTTTATCTGTCTTAAATCGTCTGAATGCAGAAACAAATAGGCCAATCCTTTCAGTTTAAACCTTTAAATCCCATCACGCAAACAAGTTCCAGCAGGTTGATCGACCAAAAACAATAAGAGATCCCATTACTGTCTGATCCCGAGTTTATGGAGGAAAACACCAGCAGTAAAATATTTTCGTATAGAACTCTCTTTTTTGCAAGGAAGGCTGGTTCTGAAAAAAAGAACCAAACACACACATCAACATTTTTGTGTAGACAGACTCACATAAGCTCAGCAAATTTGAGCAAAGGTCTGATCCGACACATTGCCAGGAAGCAATGAGCTAGACCGCGTGCGTTATGTAGGCCAATTTATAGGAGGACATCAGTTCCAACTGAGTCGTCTTAAAAATAGTATCCACAAAAAGGCCAGACTATTAATTCTAATTCCAATTAAAGACAAAGAGTTTTTGACAAATTTATTTATTTACAGTTTTGTTTTTATGCCAGGCAACTGTAACTGTTTTAGTGCTTGTTCTGTTTTTGTTATGTTTCTGCTGTGTCATGCAGACTTGAAATGAACTCTCTTAAATCTTGTTTGGTAAAAAGATGAGTTCATCAACAGGTGCAACTAGTTCATAAAATGAAGATAATTGTTAATGTGAATATTTGGCCGACCATGAATAAAAACCTTTAGGATGGCCAATGTGAGAAGCTAGAGCAGTACAGTGGTGTTCCCCCATGCTGCAGTGGAGCAGCTCAGTCTCCAACAGCAGCCATCTCTGTGAAGGCATTTCCGGCTGCATTTATTCTTTTGGCACTGATTGAAGGTGAACTTCCCCAACACGAGTGCCACCAATGTTAACAAAAATGCATATGTTTAACTGACTAAATATCAAATCAATCAATTAAAGTCTCCAGCAAAGGAGGGTAGATCCCGTCCCCATGCGTTGAGCCGATTAGACGAACTAAGTTTTTCCAGTGCTGGTAATCTTGAATCTGGTAATCTTGACCCTGGCGGCCAGAATCGATAGCTTCGACAGCAAGGCTCTCCGAACGATCGAAAGCATCAAGTGTCCACAGCGAGTCTTTAACTAGACGCTCAGAGCCCGTGTGTACCAACCCAAGGCATCTTGTCTGGCTGCACAACGCCTACTGGCCATCCTCTGACAGCAATCCTACAATTCAACCCAAAGGTCGGAAAGGATCACGAGGCAAGCCCCGTACCCGATGGCTCGACGTAATTGCAGGCAATCTCCAACAACTCCGAGTTACCATGAAGGAAGCAGAATAGGATCGCCAGCATTGGAAAAAAAATTATATACAGTGGTGATCAAAAGTTTACATACACTTGTAAAGAACATAATGTCATGGCTGTCTTGAGTTTCCAGTTATTTCAACAACTCTGATTTTTCTCTGATATAGTGATTGGAACAGATCCTTCTTTGTCACAAAAAACATTCTTGAAGTTTGATTCTTTTATGACTTTATTATGGGTAAACTGAAAATGTGACGAAATCAGCTGGGTCAAAAATATACATACAGCAATGCTAATATTTGGTTACATGTCCTTTGGCCATTTTTACTTCAATTAGGCGCTTTTGGTAGCCATCCACAAGCTTCTGGCAAGCTTCTGGTTGAATCTTTGCCCACTCTTCTTGACAGAATTGGTGCAGTTCAGTTAAATTTGTTGGCTTTCTGACATGGACTTGTTTCTTCAGCATTATCCACATGTTCTCAATGGGATTTAAGTCAGGACTTTGGGAAGGCCATTCTAAAACCTTAATTCTAGCCTGATTTAGCCATTCCATTACCACTTTTGATGTGTGTTTGGGGTCATTGTCCTGTTGGAACACCCAACTGCGCCCAAGACCCAACCTTCGGGCTGATGACTTCAGGTTTTCTTGAAGAATTTGAAGGTAATCCTCCTTCTTCATTGTCCCATTGACTCTCTGTAAAGCACCAGTTCCATTGGCAGCAAAACAGGCCCACAGCATAATACTACCACCACCGTGCTTGATGGTAGGCATGGTGTTCTTGGGGTTAAAGGCCTCACCTTTTCTCCTCCAAACATATTGCTGGGCATTGTGGCCAAACAGCTCAATTTTTGTTTCATCTGACCACAGAACTTTCCTCCAGAAGGTCTTATCTTTGTCCATGTGATCAGCAGCAAACTTTAGTCGAGCCTTAAGGTGCCGCTTTTGGAGCAAGGGCTTCCTTCTTGCACGGCAACCTCTCAGTCCATGGCGATGCAAAACACGCTTGACTGTGGACACTGACACCTGTGTTCCAGCAGCTTCTAATTCTTGGCAGATCTGCTTTTTGGTGCTCCTGGGTTGACTCTTCACCCTCCTGACCAGTTTTCTCTCAGCAGCAGGTGACAGCTTGCGTTTTCTTCCTGATCGTGGCAGTGACAAAACAGTGCCATGCACTTTATACTTACAAACAATTGTTTGCACTGTTGCTCTTGGAACCTGCAGCTGCTTTGAAATGGCTCCAAGTGACTTTCCAGACTTGTTCAAGTCAATGATTCTCTTTTTCAAATCTGTGATGAGCTCCTTTGACTTTCCCATTGTAGCGTTTGTGGATGTTTTTATCCAATGAGCCCTTTTTAAATGGCCTCAGAGAAGTCACCAGCTGTAGTCACTCATAATCACTCACAAGAAGTTAAGAGGTCATGCTATGAAGCTCATGTCATTGACACAACTTTCTAAGTCTCCAAAATTGCTCATTCATGTTGCTGTATGTATATTTTTGACCCAGCTGATTTCGTCACAATTTCAGTTTACCTATAATAAAGTCATAAAAGAATCAAACTTCATGAATGTTTTTTGTGACAAAGAAGGATCTGTTCCAATCACTATATCAGAGAAAAAACAGAGTTGTTGAAATGACCGGAAACTGAAGACAGCCATGACATTATGTTCTTTACAAGTGTATGTAAACTTTTGACCACCACTTTACTTAAACTAAAACCTGCCAAAATTCTTCTTCATGTTTTACTAAAAAAAAAAAAAAACAAACGTTCCACTTTCCAGCCACACACATTCTGATGGCCTTGCCTGGAAACTTAAAAAGGTGCTCAGGTCTCTGTGGAACACCTCAGATAGACCCAAGTCAGGTGTGCAGACGCTTTCCTATCCTGCCTAAAATATTAATTACAAATATCTCAGCCTTTAACAGGAATGCCCTATTCCTTCCCAGAAATCTGTATGACAAAATCAATCTAAAATCTATGTCTAAAATAAATTCAAACATTAAACAAACTATGTCTTTCAGTAACAATTGATCACTTTATTACAAACTAACTGTCTGAAAAACAGCTGGAAAAAAAAACATGTGGATTTATGCACATAACCAAATAACCAGATAATCAGAAAAGGGTTGAGCTGATTATAAAAACTCATTTTAGACATTGTTTTTAATCTCTAAACTGCCGTGGCTGCTTTTTAATGCCACATCAATCTTTGTCTTTGATATACATGTGATAATTGAGTTCAGCCATGATGTCACAGGAAGATAAAGACGGAGATACCAACGCTAAATATAAATGATTCTTTTTACTCACTCGATACTTTAGTTTATTTGTCATGACGGCTGTTGAGATCAAATTGTCGCTGTGTCTCTGGACATGACATTGTACCCATATTGCCTGGTCTGGATGGTGTGTGTGTGTGTGATTGGTTGGTAATGTATATGTGAAGCGTCTTTGAGCATCCTGAAAAAGCGCTCTTAAAATACAATGTATTATTATAAAGATAAAGAATGATTTATTATAAGCTGCATATTTCATTAAAGAGTTAATAAACTTTCATCCTGTCTTTAGTTATCATATAAACACATCAAGCTCAAAGCTAAAGATAGTTGAATGAGTGCAGCAACATGCTGGTCTGATAAGATATCTGTTTATATCTCAGTTTTTTATCCCTGATCAGATAATTCCACCAGCTACAAAAACATAACCGTTTTCAGTCGACTATCAAGATAATAATTTATGGCAGCCCAAGTCTGTAGATTTAATTAATCTTTTTGAAAAAGGACTGTAGTCTGATATAAATTGATACCCAACTATTCTCCTCTGTTGTTGGCAGGCATTCCGTCGTCTCCCGCTTATCTGGGGCCGGGTCATGGGGGAAACAGCCTCAGACGGGAAACCCAGGCTTCTCTCACCCCGGCTGCATCCTCCAGCTTATCCGGGAGTAACCCAAGGTGTTCACTTCAGCAGGTCTGGGGTCTGCCTCTGGGTCTCTTCCCAGTAGGATGTGCCTGAAACACCTCACCAGCAACAGGTTCAGGAGGCATTTTAATCAGATGTCCGAACCATCCCACCCAGCTTCACTCAACCTGGAGGAGCAATGGCTCTACTCCGAGCTCCTCCCAGATGCCATAGCTCCTCACCTTATTTCTGAGTAGGAGCCCAGCCACCCAGTGGAGGAAGCACATTTTGGCCGCTTGTGTCCGCAATCTCGTTCTTTCAGTCACCACCCACAGCTGATGACCATAGGTGAGGGTAAGAACATAGATCAACTGGTATGTTGGGAAAAAAAAATGACTAAACTCTTCATGCAAAACCATGACAATCCTCTAATATTTTCCTTTACCTTTACCTTGCTCTTTACCAGCTACAGTTATTTTACAACTGAACTTTGTATTTTCTGTTTCTTTGCAGCTTTTCATCCTAAAACTGATTAAAATCAGAAAAGCTGAAGTTCCACTCCTCCAACCTGGAAAGCTGCTCCAGTTTCTTCGTCTTAAGTTCGGTAGAGCATCGGAAAATTTAATGCAGGTAATCTGATGCGGAGCAAGTTTCCTGTAACCAAATCCGTCCTCTCATTCAAACATCAGAGGTTAATGTGCTGCTTAATTTTAGAGGGAGTCACACATTAAACCAAATTTAATAACAACAGATTAAATAAAGATGAATCATTTTCACATGAGAGGAGGAAAATAATTGGAAGTCATCTTAAAACAAGTGACAGAAAATTGAATTTAAATTATTCTGATGGGTAATTGAGGTTACTCAAAGTAAATATGGACATGAGAAATCTTTGAGATGTGTCATGGAAACTGGACACTGGCAAAAGACCTCCTTCATGAGTTTAGCAACCCGTGATCTGTAACGTTATCTGCTCTATATTTGATGAGGTTACCCCCTGTGCAGCGTGAGGGGGCACGCCGGCACGAAACATGATGCCATCTACTAATCGAGGAACGGTCAAAGGAAAGAAGAGAAAAGGTTTGTGTGAGAAACAACTAGTTGGAGATCATGCTTTACCATCATGTGGGGTGATCCCCTGAACATCTCAGGTGACTCACAACAAGCACACACACATTTTAAGTGACAGGCCAGCGTGAATCTGCAGAAATCAGGTCAGCACCTTCTGTTGGCCCAGATGGAGCATGATCCCAGGAGAGCTTCCAACTTCACACCAGGTTTAAAATCAGTCTTTCAGAACATTTTACAATAAAAGAAAAAGTCTAATGAAGTGTCGTGAACACTTTTCACACATACGTTTGTGCACAGGAAGAAGGACAGAAAGCATAGAAATAGTCAGTTAACATTGTTTAGTAATTATTGGACAACCTGTCACACCTCATGTTGTACTGAACTTTTAAAAACAGGTTTTGTTTGTCTTAAAGACAACAATTTAAATACCTTCATGTTTAAACCTGTAGAAAATATTCATTTTGTTTCTATTTTTGTAGAATGTTCAAGTTGTGTTTAAGAATAATCACAACAGCCAGTCCTGACGTCGTTACGCGGCAGCTTAAAAACAAAAATCTAAAATAGTTTACCAGTGATTATCGTTCTTAATAATGTCCCGGCTAACGCTGGGACAGCGGTGATGTTTGACAAATAATAAAATATCAGGAAGTTACTGCGTCATAGAAACATTGAATTATCTAAAGGCCAGAACAGATTATTCAATTATTCAATTTCATGTGGATTTTTTAAATTTATTTTATGGTTATGTAAAAGGAGTACCGGTAATCCAAACAGATGAACCAGAGCATCTGAGGACAGAAATTTCACATACATTCCTAAGAAAACAAGGAACAAGGACGTCACAGATTTGACTTTAAGTCCTTAATTGTCGCTTTTCAGGACACTCATTCGCTCCATACCAGATAATGGTGAACTACTGTTGTAGCCACAGCTGCCCTGGGACTGAAAGAAAGAAGGAAGGACATTATGCACCATCGGCCCCACTGACCATCACTAACCACCAGATCCAGACTGGGCGATGTGAGTGAAGTGCCTTGCCCAGGGACACAGCAACAATTTTTCTCAACGCCTGTCCCACTATGGCACCTGGGGTTCCATTGGTCTCCCATCCAAGTACTGCCCAGGTCCAGCATGCTTAGCTTCTGACAACTGACGGGATCAGGCATTGTCAGGCTGGTATGGCCACACTTTGTGTAAACTTTTAAACTTTATTCTCAGCATTCGTTCATACCATGTACATCTAAATAAAGTTAGGGTGAGTGCGGAATATCCCCAGAAAGGTTTGTAGTGTAGTGTCACTCCATTACTCTGAGTAAGACTTCTGAGTCAGGATGCGTTTGTTTTAACCCTCAAATCAAATTTAATCCAAATGATCTATTTGCATTTGCAATGTTGATCATTTCATTTCCGTACAACGTCTATTAGGTTACACACAACCTTCAGCAAGGCTTTCTGCGGTTGGCAAAGATGCCAATCTTTTTTAGTTTCATTTTATCGGTTTCAAGTTGAAAAAAATCCAACTCCAGCTCGATTTACTTTGTAATTTGTAAAACTATGTTTCCTGTTTCTAGGAAATGCAAAAGGAATTAGTTTACACAACTGACAAGATAGAAGCTCAGATTAGAACTAAAAAGGTTTAAAAAGTTGTGTGTCTGTGTGTTTTTATTATTTTCTGTTTGAGAAACGTTCATTTCTTACAAATTTAAGATATTTTTATTGGTAGTTTAGAATTGTAAAGAAATAGAGAAATTTTGGACGAACATCAGACGAAACTACTTCAGAATTTCTAATTTGGCAGGAAATCAAATACCTCAGATGAACTGAAACCTGCAGCCTAACACACACATACACACACACAGTGAGAGAAAATAAATTGTGCTGCTTTTAGAGGAAGCATGGCTTCTATTCTCAGCTTTTTTTCTCCGTCTGTCTCAGGCAGAAAACTTCTTGTTTAGCAACTAGAGTTCATCTTGAACTCTGGTTAGTGCGTGCAGATACACACACATAATAAAAAAGCCGCTCCGATGCAGTTTGGACTGAGGCAATGTCATTTGGGATTCAAACTAGCAACAACAGGCAGAGAGTGTGTGTATGTGGGGAAACCTGTAGGACTGATAGAAGAGTTTTCAAAGTTCACTCTGTAGTGTTAATGTATATATAGAACTACAACGTGTTGGAAAGATGACGTCATGCAGGTGACAGATTGTTGGGGAACTTGTAATAATTTGGGAGAATATTGTAAAATGATAACTAGACATACTGTACGTCTAAATGAAAACACACGAGACTGGAAGAAATCAACTTTGATCATTGCAAAAAAGAATACGCAACAAGCTCCAACAGCTAATTTCAGCATTCAGCCCCTCCAGCTTATCCACTTCTCTGAATTGCAGGATTGGTAAATATTATGCAGGTTCGAAAGATTTCCTACAATAAATAATCTTAAAACAACCGCAAATAAAAGTCAAGTAAATACAGTAAAAACTTTGATTTTTTTTTTTTTTTTTATGATTAGAAAAAAATTGTACATGAATGTGTCATAATCAATAGGAAACAGCACAGAGGTAAAAATTTTCATCTGCAGATGCATTTGTAGTAGCATTGTATGCTCTAGATGAGCTCTGTGGTTACAGGTTTTCTTCATGATCGGCTTGTAGTCTATCTGATGTCAGAACCCATGCAGCTTGACCCAGATCTTACACTAGAGAGGCCAATAAACATGGCTAGACAGAGCGAGGAAGTGAAACAGCAGCGTTCATCCCCGTGAGGAGATAGAAGGACGCAAGCAGGCGATGCTAAATGTGTGGACAGGATGAGTTAATATGACACTCCGCCTTAAATTTCTGCACGTTAGCATGAGACATTGGATGGAGAGCATCCACAACATCAACCAACTGGATGCACAGTGAAGAGGAGGTGGTTGAGTGTTAAAGGAAATGTGTGCCGGATAGCCATGTTTTTTTAATGATTTGATGTAAACATGTTAAATCTTTGCAGTTTGAAACAAACCCATTGGATTATGGAAAATGTAGTAAACTGAAATCTTTTAAAGCAATAGTAAACCCGGATATTGTGGAGAAAAAATGCAGATAGTGTCACTAATGAAGAGAAATAGTTCTATCTACAGTATGTAGGAATGGTAGGATTGTTGTGAAGATTTGTTTGAACTGGAAAAAGGCCAGACTGGCTGTGCTAGAGTAAATATAACCTGAGCTCTCAGTATTGTCTAATTTCAACTCTTAAAATAAACCCAATCTACTAAAAAAGGCTGCACCAGTTGGTTTTATATCTGGATTTACTTTGCTGGCTCCATACAGCGGACAATACTGCAGCTGAAGGATGAAATGATGTGGCAGTCTCCTGTGATGTAACTATACTGCAGCTGATGATGTAACCAGCTCTGCATGCGCAGAAAAGTTAGATTCAGACAAAAAAACGCCAAAAAAAGAATCATTATCGTAATTTAGACGTTCTGCAAGAAAGATGGAAGAAAAAAAAATACTGGGAAATGACCAAATAAGCAGATGCTGCATAAGAAGAATGTCAATCTGATTGTCCCTGAACGTAGCAGAGGACAGATACATGCTACAAAGATGGACGAGGGGTCGGACAGAGGTGCACACACATCTGTAAACACAAGCGAGGGTAACCACGGTGATACACAGCTCTCTCTCTTTACTCAACATGTGACAAAGGTCATTCAAAATGTGCCTTTTTAAAACCTAAATAACAAGTCCATGCAATCCCTCATTCATCCAGGCATGATCCTTCTTTGAATAGGTTTCTCAGTCGTCTGCTAGACAGTGGATTTGATGATTGAGATGTTTTAACTTCCATCCGGAAATCATTTTCAATCTGATGAACATTCAGATCTAACAGATAGAAGTTGAAACGTTTACACTACGATACACAGTCCAGAAAACAACTTTGAAACCTTTTCTACAAATCTAAATAACCCTAGGATTTATTTAAAAAATTCAACCAGTGACTCATTTTTACAGCTGCAGATCTGAAAAAAATTACATTAAAAAAGAATGATTGAAACAAACTTTGAACTATCTTAAATCATAACCAAGCAGGTGGGATTACACTGATGTTCATCAATCACAATCTGGATCAATTTATTATCACCATCTATAGTCATAAGATTAAAAAAATCCAGATTTTTAGTCAGAAACAAGCTTTGACTGAACAATTTGTCTAAAGCAAGTAATTTGCTCGTAAAGACAAATAGATCCTCTTCTAAATCAAATGGAAACCGAATGAAAAAATATAGTGTCACAAATTCTTTTAAATCAAAGAAAAGTGTTGGAAAAAATTGGGTTGATTATAAACCAAATAACACAAAAATATTCTCCATTTAAAAAATGATCAAAATGACTTTTTTATTTCTCTATTGAAGCATTAAATGTGTTTAGAAGTGATTTAAAGCTAATAAAGACATCAAATCTACTCTTGATTGGTTTTGATTCCAATGCAGAAGCACATTTCAATAATAATAAAAAAAAAAGCATGTTTCTGATCCAAAAGGGGGGCATGTTTTAGGGTCACATTTCTGTTCAAAACGACTTAAAATAATGTCAAAGCGGCCAGTTAGGAAGCTAGATCAAATTTAGAAAGATATAGGTTATGATCGCACACAAACACACACGGACTCACACACAGATAGAGGATCCTTCTCCTTTTGATGCTAGCACAACTAATGCTACACAGTTAGCTTAAACCACAAAGAAGCACCGCTACATTCTAAACACACACACACACACGCTGCAGCTTCGACTTACTTCTCACCACGACGTTTCTCCACACGAAAGAAAAAAATGCCAAATCTTCACGGGAATTATTTCCCTCTGAATGTTTGAGCCTTGTTCATGATGTTGGAGATGCTGAGTGTCTGCTCCGTTCACTCGGTGATGTCTTTCTCTCAAAATGAAAAAAAACCTACTACTTCAACCTGTTACCGTAAAACACACAGAAACGCCGCCGTTACATTTTAAGCTAACGGATGTTTCTCCTGTGTTTAAGACGCAAATAAACACAATTGGGAACAAAAATTAGGAGAGAGAGAAAAACGTTCTGATGAGTTGTTAAATTATGCAATAATAGATTAATTTTTTGCGTAAAATTGTGCAGATTTTCAACCACAACCAGAAAGTAGAGTTTTATTGCCCTCTAGTGGAAGTTAGAAAATTTACAGTCAAAATAAACATTTTTCTTAACATAATTTTTATGAACAATAAAATAAAAAATGTGCAAAAACTGCATCTGTTTGAGCAAAACTCTTATTTTGTGCAAAAATAAAAAATGATAATGTCACAAAATCTCTGGACACTTTAATACAATTCTTGAGATCAAACAAAAGAAATTAAAAATAAATGAAAATGCTTTTTTCTTATTTCGAAAAAACAATTTTAAAAAAAGAATTACATCCAATGCAAAAAACTAATAGCTAAAAAACACAATTAAAGAGAAATCCTTCTTGCATGATCAAAGTTAAGTCATTTGAACAGAGATGTAACATAATAGTAAAAATGTGTGAATGTTTTTGCAGCAATGATTGCAATAGTTGTCTTAATGAATATGTCAATCTGACAAATAAAACCTAATAAATACTTCCAATCATGCAAAAAAGTATTTAATGTGACACGTTTGCATAAAATCTTTGCATTTGATCAAGTATATGTAATAAATTCAATTTATTAAAAAAGTTTTCGGTTTTTTTACTCATAAATGTGCAATTCCAGTGTAAAATGTAAAAACAACAATTGCATTAAGCACCTAAAATGTTGGTCTGTAAATGTTTTACTGTAAAGTTGTAGTTACATTCTTGAAATCTTTTCAAAATGCATTTAGTTTATGCATTATTTCTAATTAGGTTTTAGCTCTCATCGTGTAATTTATTTATTCATTTATTTACTAAATCTGCAGCAAAGTCTCAAACTTGAGGAATCTCAGTTCTGCAAGCCGCTTTGCGCTTTTCACCGTTTTTACGGTAAAACTCCAGCTCATGTGACGTCACATATGTGCAGCCAATCCCGTCCGACTATCATATAACGGGCCTAAAAATTCTCCGCTTCCTTGGTAACGGTCACCTATGGCGCAGATCTGCGGATAAATCAGCATCTTTTCCATCGAAACAACATGTAAACATCCATGTGATGCTGAAAAGAAGAAGAAAATGCAGACAATAAACTGAAGTAAGTCAGAGAGCTTCGCTGATGATGCTGTAAGATCTAGATTATAGTGGAACGTTAGCTAACAATGAATGAAAAACACGCATTTTGAACAAGTTTAGCTTAATGTTTCACCACATAGCAGCTTAAAACAAACTTAAATGTTGTCTAATAGTTACTGATCTGGTTTTAAAGAATGATCTCATATGTCATTTTTCCTGTTACAGTACTTCTATTAGTGATCTCTATGTTTGTTTGTTTGGGTTTTTTTTGCATCAGGTTCTGTTGAATCTAAGATGTCTCTGGCTCAGAGGGTTCTACTGACATGGGTCTTTATCCTTGTGTTCCTCATTTTGTTGGAGCTCAAACTGGATGAAAAGGTATGACTGTATTTTGTTATCTGTTGGGATGTTAAGGATTAACACTCTGCTCCTTTACAGGTACAATGGAACTGGTTTCTTATCTTCCTCCCAATTTGGGTTTTTGATGGGATCCTGATCCTCATGCTGACCATCAGGATGGCTGGTCGCTGCAAGCTTGGTTTCAACCCACGAGATGATTCCCCGGATCTGTTCGTGCAAAGCTGGCACCTGACAGTCTTGGTGTTAAAACTTGTCTTCTGTGGGTCTCTCTGTGCCAAGCTGGAGCATCTGCTAGATGTCAATCTGATATTAGTTGTCATTCCTCTGTGGAATATCCTGATTGGGGCCCTCCTGGACCTGGGCATGAAGATCTTTTCAACAAGAAGAGAGGCTTAGGGCTGCATCACAAAAATCAGCTTATAGAGAAAGTAAATGTGTAATTGGAGTGGATTCCTTGATGACTTTTAATACCTCAATCTATTCTTTATGAGACTACTATGACGTTACTACTGGAAAAAAAAACATTATTGGTGTTTTCAAGCACAGCTGCTCTTATAAAAATCTATTTTGGGTGTAAATATTGTATTTTTTTCTGATTTCTGTGCCCTTAAGTTGTTGTCTCCTGTTTTAAAGATTGTTTTACCAATAATTTTAGCGACAAGCCTTTAAAGAAATAAACCCAAATGATTCAAAAGAAGCATCCGATATTATGAACAAGGTCCTCTTTGTATTGACTAACTCATCACATGATCTGCCGCCAGCTTTCATTTGGATTCTGCACACAAAAAAAGAACTCAATAAGACAAATATTTGCTTGGAAGAAAAGTGTGTTAAACTGCAGAAGAACACTTTCTGCAGTTTTCAGATTTTAAATAGAGGACTTTATGGTTCAGTCATTTTTATTTAAACTTTGTGCCAATGATTGATTGATTGTCTAGTGCTTTATTAAAGAGACACATCAGAATGTGTTTGCCTGTGTTATAATAATAAAGACTTAATTGAGTTTCTGCATGTGGGATTTCTTACAAGGTAGTCAAATACTAAGTTCAGTAACATTACTCACTGATGCGTACCGCTACAGTTGCTGGTGGATATCCTGCTGACATCTGGATCTTGGTTAATTCTGTCCGGACTCCTGAAATATTTTACCAACTAAATTGGTAAGGAGAAAAAAAAAAAGAGTGAAGAGCTCTGGCATTTAAGAGGAGCTCGGAGAAGAACCGTTGCTTCTCTGGGTAGAGAGAACCTAGATGGGGTGGATCGGCCATCTGGTTAGCATGCCCCCGAACGCCTCATTGGTGAGGTGTTTCAGGTACATCTCCCACCGGGAGGAGACCAAAAAAGCAGACACCGGACCTGCCAGAGAGACTATGTCTCACAGCTGGACAGGGAACACCTCGGGATCCCCCTGGGTGAGCTGGAGAATGCAGCCGGGGTCAGGGGAGCCTGGGTTTTACATCTGAGGCTGTTGCCCCTGCAACCCAGCCCTGGATGAGCAGAAGAAAATGAAATAGAACGAAAGAAAACCAGATGAATGATAGAAAAACCTACTGATCGAACAATCAAGACACCAGTATGATGAAAAAAAAATAGCATCATGTTTTGTTTGGTACATAAAACATACAGTTATTTCTCATCAGTAAGAAGAGACTGAACCTCGTATAGTTATACACATGAACCTTTTATTAACTAGGTTCAGAAAGTAGAAACCACACTACAAGTTTTTTCTTCTTTACAAAACTTCTTATGTACACTACAGTGCTGACAACAAGAATGAGATAAATAAAACTGAGAACATCGCCAGCCCCTGAGGACATCTGTTTTCCACAATAACATTTCTCACATTTAAAAAATATATATTCACCATCCCATCTGTAACAACTAAAACACCAGGAAGGCTGCCAGGCACCTCACCCGGTGCTCAGGTAACCGCCTCAGTCTCCGAAGAGGCATGCAGGAAAAGGTTCTGTCCCAGACAGAGCAAAGGCATTCTGTCATTTGCTTCACATATAAGATATTTAAATGGGTTTTAAAAAACCTATTTAGAAGCTAATTTAAGGCTTTGTCTTCTTTCTCTGATGAGAACTAAAGGACAGAACTTGTGTGCTGCATGCCTCTGGACTGTGCAGAAGCTCTCATGTAAGGACAGGCACTGGAGAGATGCTGTAGGCTACATCAGTAAAATTAAGAGCTGTGGAGCATGCAGAGGCTGATCTGAACCCTGGATCTTTCAGGAATCATGATCAACCTTTAATAAGTTATTATACTTTAAAAGACACTTCAGTCTGGTTGTTAAATAAATATAAAAAAGGTACTGAACACTGTAGAGAAAGCTGGACTTTAGGAGAATAAATAAGTGCTTTGGGAAAGAGCTGTCAGACAGTACCATCTGGTCTCAGAGTGTTTCAGAAGCCTGGCTGGATTTATAGTCCTGGAAGAACATGAAAATGCCCCACTGATAATCTTAAAGATTTAAAACCCAATATTTAATCGATAGTATCATCTGTATTTACACTGAAGTTGGTTAAAAAGTGCTGCATGTGTAGAAAGTTTGGACTTATCACATCTTTATATTGCTCTTTAAACTCTCTTCATTCTATCAAAGCAACATGAAAGCTGCCAATTAAAAAAAAAAGCTTAAAATTTATCGCTCATTTGTTTCAATCTGAAGTTCTGAATGAATCAGTCTGAGGATTTCCTAAAGACGAATTAAAATAAATATTCAGAGTTAATCCTGAATGTTTTCCTGAGACTCTGGACCTCAATCTGAAACACATGGCCTCACTTATTGTTCTTATGTGATTCATTTCCAAACATCTGAATGAAAGAATACGGATAAAAACTCTTAACATAAATACTGTTTTCTTGAGCTTTTTTATAGAGCTTAATGTCTTTAAACTATTAAACTCATTGACGAGATATTTGAATGAGCAATTAAAAAGGCAGAAAAATGACAGATTATTGCTCCAAATACAAGACAAGTGGAAACGCTGCTGTGTTCTGCGTGACTAGGATGTGCTTAAAAACACAGAAATACATCATGAGCGAAGTTGAGATTATAAATATAAAAGCAAAAGTTTGGGTTTTTTTAAAAAAAAAAAAAGGTAAAAATGTTTCAAAATAAGTCATAAAAATGTAAAAAATTAGCTGCAGTTTTCACAAAAAATCCAGTGCGGCTTTTGTGTTTAAATAAATATGATATAAATGGTTGTTTCCTATGACAAATGAATAATCTGAGTGAACAGTGTGAACCTGAAAAAAAAAAACTTCCAGTTAAAACTATTTAGCAATCAAGCTAAAACCTGTTTGTAACTCTGGTTCATGTAGTTCTGTTTCTGTGCACGGTTAGAACGTGCGAGCTGGAAAAGCAGCTCAATCTGCTTTTAAAATTTCTGCCTTTTTTTCTTATGTCTTTCCACTTTTTACAATGTTTTACAACCATAAAATTATTTACATATAAAGTTGTTCAAAACCAGCATTTCTATGTACAAAAAACACTTTTATAAAATCTGCTTTTGCTCGTCCTCGAGCTGCGGCGAGGACTGAGGGAGGGGTGGGGGCGGAGGCGGAGAGGTGGCTGGCGGAGGAGGGGGCTGCGGGAAAGGCTGCGACGGGGGTGGCGTCTGGTACGCTGGCTGAAGGGGGTACTGAGCTGGGGTCTGGGGCAGGAAGGATTGATGAGGGAGGAAAGGGTGCGCGGGGAAGCCTGGGTGGTGAGGGCGGGGCAGGAAAGTATCGTTGAATTGGTGCCGATAGGAGACGTGGGGAGGGTTCGGCTGGAAGTACGAAGGCGACTGGGTGGAGATGCTGGGCTGGGGGACGGTGGGAGGAGGGAGGTGGTTCATCTGAACGGAGAGGGGGGATTGGACCAGGCTGAGGAAGGAGTTTAGAGTCTGTGGAGAGGGGAGGTGGGAAGAGGGATGAATGGAGTAGGAGGAAGGGAGCATTGATGAAGGCATGGGGGGGGGGTGCTGCATGTAAACCCTTCTATGTTCAGAGTCAGAGCTCAATGGGCGTCGCCATGAGTCAACTAGAAGGTGTGTGTCCGTCTGGAAGGTGTTTGTGAGCCGGTGTGTGTTGTGTGCGTCTCCAGCAGGAGAATCCTGAGACGCTCTGAGGCTCCGAGTGTCCGTCAAACAGGAAGCACGAGGAGCAGGGGCGCTGGTGTTTTTGAGGATAGAGGATGACAAAGAAGAGATAGAAGGCAGGAACGTGGGAGAGGAGGTGGAAGACTTGGATACAGATTGAGAAGCTGAAAAAGTTTTACAAGTGGTCCTGTCTGAGTGCTGGTGGGTTTTAGGTTTTCTTTCTTTCTGAAGAGGAGAAGAAGAGGTTTTACACGGAGAAGGATTCTTCATCTTTGCAGGTTCCTGTTGTTTTCTCTCTGTGTCTTGTCTCTCCGTCTTCTCCTCCTCTTTCAACTTAGCGTGGCTCGCCGTGACGACGAGCGGCGACGTCGCAGGAAGATCATCTTTTTTCACAGAAAACGTCCTTTTCTCTGACACATCCACCTCTTCGCTCTCCTTCTTTATCCTCTCCTTCACTTCAGTCTCACTCATCTTCAGTGTTTTCTTCACAATTTCTTCTTCACAGTTAATCTTCTCCTCTACTTTCTCTTCCTTCTCCTCTTCCTTCTTTGCTTCCTGCTCGCCCTCTCCATTCGCATGATAGAGGCGTAGTCGTACATGCCAGGCCACGCTGCAGACAGCAGACACTGTCTGAAATTGGTGGACCACGTTGCGAGGGATTAAGTAGATGTCATTGTGACAGAGGCGGATGCGAGCATAACGAATTCCTTCACGCCGCAACTGGTTCAGTTTGGCATCGTCCACCCATTGCACACACTGCACACACAGACAAACACAAAGTTATCTAACACCAACGTATACCGATGCCGACAGGTGGTAAATTACAGAATACAGCACAGTAAAGGAAAAATGTTTTTTGTTCATTTAGATACATCTTACCATCAGCCATCACGAGGACATAAAATACCAGAGGAGATGGACAACGTGTCATACGAGGCCTGTCAAAGCTTTTAATCTGGCTCACCAAATATGAAACATAAAATTACAAAAATAAATATTTGATTTGCTTGCAAGCCAATGTTTCCCAGCAGATGGCACCCTGTTGTCGCAGTGCATCCATGTCCAGTCATTTACTGAGGTATTTTCTACAGGATTTTGGCAGTTTTTAGAAATAATCCCAGGTTGGAAAGTTATTTTTACTTTAAACAATCTGCTCTTGAACATGTGTTTTTATGTAATAAAAACTTATTTCTCTGATACATTACATATGCGTTACAAAAAATGGTCTTGCTTGCTCTTTTCTCTTGATTTAATTTAATTTTGAATTATAAAAATATAATTTAAAAGCAGACTGTCTTCATTCAGTCAGGTAAATGAGAGTGAAATAGCAGTTCATCATAAAGATGAGGAGCAAAATATCAGAAAAATGGAAGTGAAATTCAGATTTTTTTTTCACTTTAAAAATTTAAATCATAAAGCCTGGTTTTAGACCTGGTCTTTCGGTCACGCTATAGAATCTTAAGTGGCTAACAAGTATAAAGTTTGCCCAACACTATCATTGAGAAACATAATAAACTGATCAAATGAGAAACATCTAATAATAGCTGTCTTTTAAATTGAACTATCTATGTCTATATTGGTTACATGGATAAATATCTACAAATATGTACGAAGTGGAAAAATACCTCAAATAATCCAGAATAATTCATACTGTACTTATGGATTTATTGCCATAAAGGCAAAGTAAAACAATTTTGTCACAAAATATAGTAACATATATTTTTTAAAAACAATTTACTTCCTATGAGTTAACTTTAACAAAACTTTTAGCTACTTCTTTAAGTTAAGAAATTCCAAACGTACACCATCCCAAAACTTAAACTAGATTACATTAAACTGCATTTCTGTTACTAAACTCCTCCAGAAAATATTCTTGTCTGTATAGTTAGTTTTAGCTGTTTCCAGAAGGTGGCAGTCCTCCACATGACAAACTGAGAAACATTGTCGTATAATTGTGCCTAAGATTAAAGCATCTCTGCTGTGTTTGTGTGTAATGTAACACCTGAGAGAGGGGGGGCTCGTGTAGGTCCAGCTGCAGCCTCTGGATAACATAAGGGAAGTCGGCAGCGTGGAAACACACAACATCTTTGGTTACACGAGGAGCGTCGGAGCTGAAAACAGAGCGGGGAGTTTATGTGTTATTCATCATTGTGTAAAAACTGGGTGTGTGTCCTCTAAACCAGTGGCTTACAATCCTTATTTTTAACCAAATACCTCTGAGACGTTTGGTTTCGGTTCTGAAGACATCCTAAACAGTTATAATTTTAAAATTAGCAACAGAATTATGAATGAAATGTGGGTTTTATTTGCATACTTATTATGTGTTTGATCAATGATGGAACATTGAAGCAAACATTGGTGATTGATTTTTTGTAAAACCTCCATTAAATATTATGTAAAAATGCACGTCTGGTAAATTGATTTTATCTGATATTTTTTTTCCAGTTAGCAACAGTCATTCTGAATGACATCCTTGGTTATCATTTGTTGGATTTCATTCATTTTAACCAACAGAAAGGACATAGTTCTCAGGTTCAAAATAATTATTATTGATAAGAAAGGAGCTCTGCCATCCAGAAAGAACTCGGAATAGAGCCGTTGCTCCTCCGAGTCGAGAGAAGCCAGATGGGGTAGTTTAGGCATCTGGTTAGTATGCCTCCTGAACGCCTTGCTGGTGAGGTTTTTGGGCACATCCCACTGGGAGGAGACCCAAAAGTAGACCTCGGACCGGCTGGAGAGACTATGTCTCACAGCTGGCCAGGGAACGACTCAGGATCCTCCCGGGTGAACTGGAGAATGCAGTCAAGGTGAGAGAAGCCTGTTTTTTTTGTCTAAGGCTGTTGCCCCCACGACCCGGCTTCGGATAAGCAGAAGATGATGGAACAGAATGGAAGAAAAAAAAAATTGCGGACATCCTGCTGTAGCCCTTGTGGACCACAAGAGCTCCAAGTATCCCCAGTTAGGTAACACCAATCTCCATAAAAAGCAGAGATATTAACTGAGAAAAAAAGCATTCATATCTCTACCACCTACTTTTCCATCGAGCAGACGGCCTTTAGCACCCCGACGGCTGCTGTAGTCTGACGGTCAAAACCCTGTCCGATGTGATCAGCATGGGCCCGAGTCCGGTCCTCAAACAGCATCTCTCTAGGCTCGCTGGTCCTCGTCATCAACTGCATCAAGCTCTTCACCTCGTTGGTGGAACTAAAAAAAAAAATTAAGTTTGTTTCATCTTCACAGATTTCTATTGTTGCTGCAACTTTGCTACGGCTTAATAATACAGTAAAGTTAAAAAAAAATGGAAACATCTTTTTGTAATTTTGTATGTTAAATTTTATTATTAAATTCTTTGGTAACAATATGAATATCAAAACTCTCGTTTACATTTGGCTTTCAGCCAATGGATTGATAAGCAAAGTAGAAAAAGCGTCAAAATGAACCACAGAAACGAACAATAGAAGCACCGCAGTGAGCCTGCTGCTGGATCAGTGACTCACTCTGTAGCTCAGTATAAACACACGTTCACACAAACAGAGAGATTCCTTAGAGAGTGTTGCACAGACACGCGCAAACGTGAAGAAAAAAGCGGGCGACACTACCCACTCAAGCGTGAGCTCATTCATTCACAGATAAGACGACGAAGGCCTGAGCTGGTGGAGGAGGGATGTCACCGCACACACACATATAAGTAGAGCTGTGTGTGTATACAGGGAACGACTGCACAGGCTGCAGCGTGGCAGTAATAAATGTAAAACCAGGGAAGCTGGTGAGTGAAACAGTGAGAGGAGAAGGATGAGTGCTGAACCTGCACATCTTTCAGCATCTACAGGAAAGCTAAAAAACACTTAATGTGCTGCCCAATTTCTCAGTGTGTGACACCAGTGTCTGTCTACACACTGCCTGGACAGATCAGAGTCTGAGATAAGGCAGTAATAGAGGACAAAGGAGGATAAAGCAAGAGAAGAATCACTTCCTGCACAGAAAACAATGCATATGTAGATCTACAGTATTTAAAACTACATCTAATTAATTGAAGTTCACCAGGTTTAATGGAACATCTGAAGAAAACATATTACACACATACACTTTACAGAATATACAGTATGACAGAAAAAATAGATAACACGATCGGGCATCTTTTCTAACCATATGGATTTGTTCCATTTCAAAATCTGGATGAAGCCTATCCACTACATACTGTAAACTAAGAGGCTCTAAAAGCTAAGATATCCCGGTTCTGTTTAGTTTAGTTATTTTTTTGTGCATTCTATGTTAAATCTTATTGTGTGTGTTGTTGCATGCTTGGCTAACAGCCATGTGAAGTAGCTTCTGCTGTAAGAATGATCTCATCTGACTGGTGAGCCACAGACCCATTAACGTTCCACACCAATATACACACACTCTCACACAGTTAACATGCACATGTGTATGTAAAACTGCCCTCATGTGAGGAGGCTCAACACCGTGGTAAAAGTAAACAGAGACAGAGGTAATTGCCCCATCAGGTGTTGCCGGACTTCCTGTTGTTTCTACTAATGTGGCTTCAACTTGGCATGTGTGTTACTTCACTGTCATAATTGGCCCTAACTCTCTCTCCAGAGGGAGAGTATTGGAGAGTGAAGCGGGATGCGTGTTTACATGCAAGGAAATACTCTTGCAACACCAAATTAATTTCATAAATCAAGAGATTTTTTTTCCAGACTCACCGTTTTCTTTTAAGAGAAGACTTTGGTATGTCAGCTACAGGTATCATCTGTTCCCCGGGTCTGACCCACATGATCGGACCATCGTCACTTTCTGTGGGAGGCATGTGTCTGAGGCTAGAGAGCGTCCCCCAAGGAAGAGTCCTCTGCAATATGACGGCACAGGAGGTGGATGAAAAGAAGGGACGAGTGAGATTAAAATGTCATGAGAAAGAACTCGGTGCAACTCTCTGGTGCATCAGTGACATTTTCACTCCCTGACCAAATCATCACTCATTTAATTTCTTCCTTGAATGGAAAATATAAAAATGAGCTGTTCTTGCAGATTTTCACCCACCCAAAACTTGTGATGGTGGGAAATACCGGAGGTGGGTGGCCTCTCTTCTCAGCATCGGATTCTCCTTCCTAAATCTGTGTGCTGATGCAGGGATGTGTTAAATCCACCCACACACCGCTTAACAGCTTTTCTACCAGTTACCACTGGGAATGCTGGCAAATAGACACATTGGCAAACATTAACACTAATTAAGATGAACTAATGTCTTCCTTTCAGACGACTAAGTTATAAAACCCATCAACTGATTGTTAAAGAAAAATTTTCCAATTCATTATAAAAGCTAGCTTCTAATGTGTGATGATTTAAGTCAAAGGAAGTTTTTTTTTTATTTTCTGCAATAAAAAAAACTTAAACCACACCAAGTTAAATATTATTCACTTTTAAAATACACTAAATAATTTGCAGCTCATTTACAATAAACCACAATTTTGTATCATTAAATAAAACTACTTTTATTCCAGTTTGAACAAGTGTATCAGAGCTTTCGACCAAAATTTTGTAAGCACTCTGACACAATCAATTTTCTGTTTTTCTTTCAGATGTTGAATGTAAATACTTCACTTAAACTTTTTATACAGTTATTAGGTTATTTTTTGTAGGATAAAGTTTAAATGCTTCACTAAAATGATACCTGTCATCGCTCAGCAACACATAAAATATTCTTTGACGATTACTTCTGATGTCTGAAGTGTCTTTTCTGCTACAGTATATTTTTACAGCCAGTGAATAAGCCTGAAATCCTCTGAGACTGTACAAAACGTAAAGAAGGAGTCAGTGATTTTAACTTTAAAATACAAACCACACACATCATAGGAAATTACATTTGTTTCTCTCATGTGCAAAATAAATCTGTTTTTCTCCACGGAAAGGCTTTTTAAAGTCTCTGTGTTCATGTGAATCCACCTCAGAATCATTGCTATTTTTCCAATCCACACTCACCTTCAGAAAGGGACACTCCTCAAGCATGCTAAGGAATTCTGGGAAATAATCCCCCACTTCTTCATCCACTGCTCCCACCAGGCTGATCTGTCTCATCGCTCCTGCTCGGTAAGTGCCGTGACAGTAGGTTTTCTGCACCTGATGGACAAAGATAAGAACTGAATCAGTCCAGGTCTTTGCTATTTTTTTCTACTGGGTGAGAAAACACTCAGTTTATCTGTAGATGCTTGAAATATCTCCTGCTGAGCTGCACACTGAGATATTACTCATTACAAACAGCATTTCAAATCAATTGAAATAGAAAATCCACTCCTTTTGAAACAATACATTTTCTAGTAATTTGATAAAATGGCATTTTATTAATCGCATTGTTTAAAGTTTTTCCAGAAAAGAACAAATCAATAAAGAATTAAGCAAAAATGAATCTGAAAGCTCTTTTTATTTTTCACATCTAGATGAAGCCCAGCTGTGAAATGCTACAAACATGAACTTCTATCCGAGAAAAAGGTTCTAAAGACAGGAATTTCCTGGTTCTATGTGGTTTAGTTATTACTTATGTAGATTGTGTGAAATCTGATTGTGTGTCTCTGTTCAGCAGCATGTTGGGGTCTTTCTTTGATGTGTCTGCCTTGCTGATGTGACTCAGACTGTTTGCTGCTTTCCACTTGGCTGACAGAGCATTGTGTGTGTGACTGTGTGTTTTTGTGTATCTGTGTGTCTACTTGTCTCTCCCAGGCCCAGCCATCAACAACGAACCCTGTGTGTGCATGTGTGCACGGTGTGTGCAGCATGTGGCCTGCATGCTGTACTCTTGGCTGATTGGGATGTGTGTGTGTTGGAGAAATCCTTGGCTGCGCGCCTCGAGTGAGTCACCGCTTGACGACGAGGCAGATATTAAGGGAGAAAGGAGGGAAGGAAGTCAGGATGCCAGGAAGACAAACGGATGCACACAGGTGGTGGAGGGGGCTTTGAGGGAAAAGAAATATAAACAAAGCAAAAATAACTTTAGGTGGAAGTAAAACAATTTGATGTTTTTTTAATCTTTAACTGCAGCTCAGAAAACAACGTGACATTCAAATAATATCCAAATACTGTACGGGGGAGTTCACAAATTGCTCATAACATGCGTGAAAATTTCAGGTATTTACAGTATGTACATACAAGGCATGGTGAGTCATGGTTTTTCATTACAAACACACATTTTCATTAAAATCTGAAATAATTCAGCTCAAACATGTATTAGATGTATCATTTCAAATTACCTAACATGCCAGCAACCTACTTCCATGAGTTGTGCTTCTATCGGTTTGTTTAAAGATAAACATGAGTGACTTTTGACCCAGCCTAAGTGCACGTGTTTGGTTGTTTTTTGGCTGCATAGGATTCAGCCAAATCTGTTCCATTATTTTCTGCTTATTCGAGTGCCGGGTAGGGGAGGCAACAACCTCAGAGGGGAAACCCAAGCATCCTTTAGCTCACCCGGGAGGGTTCTGAGGCGTTCCCTGTTCAGCACATAGTCTCTCCAGTGGATCCAGGGTCTGCCTCTGGATCTCTTCCTGGTGGGACGTGCCTGAAACATCTCACATGTGAGGTGTTCGGCAGGCATCCTGACCAGATGCCTGAGCCACTCCATCTGGCTTCTCTCGACCCGGAGGAGCAACAGCTCTACTCCGAGCTCCAACTGTTTGGCAGAACTCCTCACTCTATCTCTGAGTGAGAGCCCAGCCACTCTGCGGAGGAAACTCATTTCAGTCGCTTTTCAGTCAAACCTATGCTCAGTTTCAGTGTGAGTTAAACAACTTAACTAAATTACTTTTTTTTTTTTTAGTCGTACACACACTCATTTAGCCTGAGCAAATAAACAGATTATTTTTACCCGTGGGTCAGTCAATCATTTAAAAATGCCTGACTGCAGGACTATTTTAAGTAAAAGCAAACAGTAGGAAATGTTACAGACTTCCTTTCAACAACATGCATGTGGAACACCCGACTATTTGTCAAACGTTCAACTTGCGGTTCTGCTCACATCCTTTTTTTTTTATCATCTCAGCCTTTCCATTTCATCACACTCAGATTCCCAGTGATTTATCTATTAAATCAGTCTCTTCTTGTCCTCTTTTAGATCTCTGGCTCACCAACTTGTTAATCCAGGAGCAAGCAAACCAGTCTTTCATCAAATCACGCCCCTCTCATACACTCATCTTGCTACTCTATCTGACCCTTCCTGCCCTGTCAGACTCTAGGCGACTAAGTGCATTACTGAAGTTGCGTCATAACAAAGCTTCTGGCTGCTGACTGGAGCCTCGGACACAACTGGACACACTTTTGTTTGATAAGCTTTCTGTTGGCTTGATGACAAAGAATACACAAACACACTTTAATTAAATTGTTATGTCCCAAATGTTCATCCAACAAAAAGACTCCTCTTTGAGGAATAAGGCAGTGGGGGTGGGGTGGGGGTGGGGTGGGGACTGTGGCAATAATGATTAAACTCTTCCAGGGCAAAGATCGCACTAGTTTAAACTTTAAAAAGTTTTCATAATACAAAAAGAATCTACTTTGATGAACTCTCTTTCTCTGAACTCATCTATGCATCTTAAGCAGATAGAATCAAATTTATATGGTAATATATCAGCTTTCAAAACCATCTAAAACGGATAAGTCTCATTTTGACCAGATGATGTAGTGACTACTACTGATGGAAAAAAATGGGTTTATAATTATAGCCAGAAAACTTCAAAATGTTTTCTGAAACACACCCTTTTAATAATAAAAGAAAATCATTAATTCAAATGTTTTTAAAACATGTTATTAGTTTTTTATTTCTTTAGAATACAACTGGGTGCAGAAGTGAGACTGTCTGGAACTTTTGACCCTGTTTTAAAAGCTAACAAGTGGTCCTGTTTGCTCAGAAATCTGTCATTCTGGATAAACGCGGATGCAAACCAGTTCACCTCCGAACGAGGTCCTCAGATTACATGTTTAAAAATGAAAGACAATAGGATAGAAGGAGGATAAAGCAGACAGTGAATGAGTAACAAAGTGTGGGACACAACCGGAAAAATAGAAAGAAAAGCAGAGAAATGTGGATAATAAACTATTAATCTCCATGTGAATACCTTCCCCTGTGCAGACGGTATTGGTATGCATGCTGTGTATGTGTAGACTGTATATCCACTTCTCAAGGTCACTGCTGAGAGCTACGAGGGAGGGAAAAATTAACAAGGCCAGTGGACAATGACGTTAGCTCTGCAAGGAACATTACTCTTACAAGGGACTGCGCAAGACCCGGGTTTCCAGTGAGAGATTAGATCACATGCAGACACACTGATCATTTAGATGTTTTATCGTTTTTTGGTTTTTTTTGCACAGGCCAGGGATGTGTTGTGGTGGCAAAAAAACAGTAAGACATTTTTTGCATGTTATTAAGAGTTGTACAGAAAAAAGAGCCGGAAGGTGAGTTATAAAAAGCTGATCCACGCCTTGCGTTTCTCACACTCACGCACAGGCAGGCTGTAAAAAAAAAAAGAAAGAAAAAAAAAAAAGAAAAGGACCAGGCGGTATCCTGATTCAAAGCCACTCAGGAGGTTTGAAGCAACAAAAGGCTTTTTATGAGTGAACTACAGACATGGGACAGCTCGAAAGCAGGAGGTCCAGCTGTGTTGCTGCTCGGGAAAGAAAACACACTTCTTGTTTTCCCTGTTGTCCCCATGAAGGTGTGCGGTTGTTGTTTGAGGAGTGGTTGAGAGCTCTCAGGCTACATTTGCAGCAGCATTTGTGTCTTGGAAAGCAGAGTTTAAAAAAAAAAGCATCTTTTTACTAGACTTACAGTGAGCCAAATCTCTGCCTGATGCCTTTCATCTTTCACATCCAACCCAACTCCTGCTATTTCTTTTCTGTCATAACAACTTTCATCTATCACTACATTCACTTTATTTAATACTTTGCTGAAATTGTTTTTATAGCTCACAAGAAAATAAAAATAATTGCATAAAGTGTTGAGGACTTTATTTTTGCCGACAAGTTAATTAACAGAAATCAAACGCCGAAAGAAAGCTAAACGCTAAAAAGATGGAGCCAGATGTTTCAAACAGATGGCTTCAACACATCAGGACAACTTTTTTAAGCAACCCAGGTTTTTTTTTTTTAATAAGTCGTGTTCTGTTCTTAAGAAGGACTGATGTCTGAATTGATAAATTGATACCAAGGTCTAAATGTACTATACAGTGAAGATTGGACAATACATGAAGTATCAGCAGTAATAACAATTGAATAACAAGTTCGCTCCCACAAAATCACAGTAAAGTAAGTTTTTTTTTGTCTAATTAAAAAAACAGAACCAATTTTACAACCAAAAGTAAATTAAAAGCAGGTTTGAATTTAACTGAACTTGACCACACTAAAGGAGACTTTTGCTGTAAAATATTCAAACAGGTCCAGACTATTTGGTTTAGGCCAAGTTCTACCTCATAAAGAAATTTGACTGGAGTGTATTGTGTTTTATGGTAAACAACTACTGTATAGTCTTTGTGAATTCAAATGATCTGTATGTGTGTGTCTGTGTAGGAAAACAGCTCATAGATGAATTACATCGGTATAGACAAATATCCATAAAGTAAGTTCAGAATATTTGTAGTCATTTGGTCAACTAAAGTAGGCACTTGTGTGTCGGACACAAGTTCTTCGATCTCATGATTGAAGGTTAAAAATATTGTGCTAGATTGATCCGATAAAAAGCTTTTGTGAGCTTTACCGAAGAGCAATAAACTTGTAAATATAAAAAAAAATGACAATATGTCTTAAAAATTGAGGCCATGCTAACAGTGTGTAAGATTTAGTGAGCTACACTCACATGTGAAGCCCTATCTTATTCAGTTGAGCTTCACGCCACTTGTCGGTTGGTGGATGAGTTTAATTTTACTATAATACAACTTGTGCACCACTTAGTAATACAAAGGTCATCGTGGTGTTTCCCTGCTGTGAATCTAATAAAAACAAACAGTAGAGGACATAAAAACACGTGGATGAAAAACAAATGAATGCAATATAAACTTAAACACCAGGCAATAATGTTTTTGGCCACGCATCCACAAAGAAACACATTTTTGGATAAAAGAACAGATTAACCAAAGAAAAGGAAACAAGATAATAATAAAGCAAACAAACAGGAAAAAATGTTAGCATTATGACTTGTGGACAGATCTTATGGTGAATCAGGAGCCTCATTGGTCAAAAATTTGATCTTAAGCAGTGCAAATGTTTTTCACTCAGCTAACTCACATTGCTTAGCCACGCAAAATTGATATCTATAAAAACTCCCATAGCCCACTCACTTTGAATGCATGTTTTTGTCCTTTGTCAATTTTGCCTTTTTTGTTTTGTTTGTGCATATTTGTCGTGACCTTTTTTTTCTTCCTGTGCCTTTACTGTTGCATACTGCAATTTCCCCATTGTGGGACATATAAAGGTTTTCTTGAACTTGAACCTCTTTTACACAACTTAAGATCTCCAGATTACACTAGCGATAAGTCTCAGGTAAGGTGTCGCCATTGTGTAGCTGTGGTGGTGTTTCCCAAAAAAGCAGGCAGCAGAGTGGGAGGCAATCACCACAGCTGAATTGTTCCTGCCTTAAAATTGAGACAATAAATACACTCTCCACACACTGGGAATCAATATCAGACACTAGAGGCAGTCAAAGCAATTTATTTATCTTCTGCTTATCCTATTTGGGTAGTGGGGGGTGCCAGAGCCTGATCACAGGTGAGGTACACCTCAAACAGGTTGCCAGTTTGTTGCTGGACCACACACAGAGACAAACAACCAATCACACACACACTCATTCTTAGGGCAAATCCCCAGTGGTCAATCAACCTAACATGCATGTTTTTGGAATGTGGGAGAAAACCAGAGTTCCTGGAGAAAACCCACACATATGCATGGAGAACATGCAAACTACACACAGAGAAGACAGTGTTTCAAGCCTCGCCCTACCCTGGACTTGAACCCTCAACCCGACTTGCTGTGAGGCCACAGCGCTAACCACTGCACCACCATGCATGCCAAGCAATCCCTAGGTTATTGTTTTATTAATATTATCATTGCTATTTTTTATGTGCAGGAAGTGAAATAGTGCATAAAAGTGGGGGTACCAAAACACGCAATGAACTCAAATGTGTGATTAACAATGTGAATGCCTCTTACTCGACAATCTGTCCCGAAAAGTGGCCCATTTTCTTATACACATGCTTAAATTTACAGGCATTAATGTGTGCTTTCTAATTGCTTTAATCAATTCATTTCACTTTCCTCTGTTCACTTCAAGTTCAGGTGTTTTTACAAACCGGCCTATATGCGTATAAAACAATGACAAACCTTAGTCTGAGTCTTCACTTCTTTCCATGTAAGAATAAATCCTAAATGTCAGCTTAAAAATTCACCTCTTTTTCTTTTCTAGTTAAGAAATAACCTCGATATCCAGTCTTGTAAGTACACCTGTTCCCCTAAATAACCCTCCATCACTTTCTAAACACTGTTGCTAATTACTGAAAAGCTTTACAGACCCCGTGGGACCGTTCTGATAACCAGACTGAAACAGAAAAACTAGCTCAGAACCAACTGGCTACTGCTATTTTGGACCTCAGACCTGTTTTTCTTCTCATGTCTGATAGCTCACCATCTGCTCTGAGCTCTCTGGCTGCACAACAGAAGAAATGAATAAGTTCCACTTATTTCCCACCCACACAGCTTTCAAATCTTAACTTGGTGTGTGCACTGACCTGAGAATAAAAATTAGCCATCGTGGTGGTTTCTATGTCCTTCTTTCCGAGTATTTCCATTTTGACGGGAGCTGATGGAAACTTGTTGGAAAAGTAATCCAGGAAGTCGGGCAGGTAGCTGGCTTCTCCATGAATGATTCCCATGACATAATGAGCTGCCTGCGAAGAGGAGAGACGTTAGCGGAGCAATTGACAGATTATTAATAAGGTTTCAAATATTAAAAGTGTGCAAACGTTTGACGTGCAATCGGTCATCCGACGGTACCTGAGATTTGTCCTCACTGAAGGTCAACGTGACAAACTCTTCTGCAAATCTCTGCCTCTGGTCGGCGGAGAGAGAGGCGAGTTGAGATGTGTATGCATGCACCACCAATGCGCCTCCATTTGGTTGGTTTTCTATGTGGATGTAAGGAGCGAACTTCAGACCCGAAACACCGGGATAGCTGCCCCGCCGGTGAGGTTTGGTAGGATAAGAGCTCCTTTTTGAGGTCAGGTTGTTGTGCTGAGATGATTCAAACATGGATTTAGTCCCAAACAGAGAAGACGGTGCTACATTGGAAGTTTTGTTTTTAGGCAGAGGAGTTTTAAATTGTGACAGTGAGGAGCTGTTTAATAACTCAGAGGAAGCTGAGGAAGGTGATAGATGAAGAAGGCCTGCACACATGGTCTGACAGGAACGGTGGTACATTTTCACTCGCTTGTGCCTCTCTCCTTCTTTGTGTTTTTTCTTTTTTTTCTTTTTTACTTTTTTAATTTGCAGCTCCTCCAAGTTGATGATCACTTTTTCTTTTTCTTCTATGGAAGAAACAGAAAAGAAAATGGGACACAATTTATTTGAGGATGATAAAAGAAAAAAATGACATTTTATCAATATTTGAGATCATTTTTGAAAAACAAATCAATGAAGTAAAAATTAGATAGAATACAAAAATTTCTAAATTCTTCACATTTACTTTCTATAAATGTCCAAACAATCAGAAGATGTAAACAATGTAATATGATTATGGCACACCTCCTGGAGGAGCCACGTAATAAATTGACGAGCACTTAAATGAATCCTTGGAGAAATTCAGGCATGACTAAGCCATGAAAAAACTATTCCAATGGCATATGTAAGGATAGATAATGCTGTTCATGACGGTCTGTCTTAAATGCCAAAGGCAAGACAAATGGAAGATGGAAATTTATGCTAAGTGCAAGCAGACGTCTGTTTGTGTGCCTATGCGGAACAATTAGCTGACACGGTATCATGGCTACAAGTAAAGCAGACACAAATACATAACGTATATGTGTTTGTGCACGAACACACACACACACACAAACACACACACACACACACACACACTGATACAGGTGCTGCTCTGTCAGCATAACTCAACCAGGAGCTATGGATTGATCATTTCCAGTGTAGCTTGTATCGGCTGCACGTTCAGAGCTAGATGAGAGAGGAACTGGAGACATAATGAAAAACAGCGGATAGATGGAGAATTAAAGAGAGCAACAGAGAGACAGGCCGTCTTTGCAGTACAATACCAGAGCTACTAATCCAAAAGCTCTTTAACCCGCGACTCACCCTTCCCCCAGTTCTCTCTAAACACAACATTTACACCCATTCATTCACCTGCAGATCAACGAGATGCTGAAGAAAACCTGCAGCAGGATCAAATGATGGACAAAAAACATTTAGATTTAATTGCACTATAATAGTGTAAATATTAATTTGTATATCAGTAATTATGGAAAATAAACAAGTAATAAAATTAAAACTGAATCATAGAGGTAATTACATCCAAATATTTATAATAAAATGCACACTCATCAGACAATTGTCTTCTTATTTAAATTTTCCAGCGTGTTCATTGAGAAATCTTTTTGCAAACAGCATTGCATGTTTAACGTAGGGATTATGTGATAAATTTATTGTGCATTTGAAAGAAAAATACTTTTGTTAGATCACATGTTGTGCCGATAATAAAACGTTAAAATGAAAAATTATTTGGCTCAAACTGCATGTGATGAATATAAAAAGGCATCATGTTGAACAGGACTTACAGTATGTAGGATATGAGCATCTACCCGTGTTGCTCTCATCTGCAGCAGGGTGAAGGATTAAGTGTATTTCACCAACATAAACAGGATTTAGAAAAATCCCAACAGTGAGAACTTGTAAAAGCAAAACCACAAACAAAAGCCCTTTTTCATTCTTATTTTTTGCACAACCTCCAGCAAGAAGAGCTCGGCACATAATTTATTTTCATGATGGATTGTGGTTATTGTTTTTGAAGACATCACAGATGTTCCTCATCGTCTGCTGGAGACGATGCTTATCTAACAGGTCATTTTGTTCAGCAAGCATGAAAACAAGATTTCATGATTGTATTTTGTATCTACACAATTAGTGAAGTTACAAAAAATTGGCATTATTATTAACAATTATGTACATGGCAAATTATTAAATACAGTTATGTCCTAATTAGAAACAGGATTAAAGGGGTGTGATTGTCATGTTTCTAAATTGCTTTTTTTTTGTGTATAATTGTTCCAAAAAAATAGATTTGACTCCAAAAAGAAAGGAAGATGGTGGCGCCAGGCTCAGCAAGTGTAGTCACGGCTGTGTCTTTACGCACTGTCCACAAGTCTTTTAAGGTACGACGACAATAATCAGACTCTAAATATCCACAAACTTAATAGCAAGACATCCAATATGTGACCAGAAACTGAAATCCAATTTAACAAACATCTTGGATTTGGAAGACTGTCACTGGTTACTACCTTCATTTATCTACATCTCTACGGGCGTTTAAAAACGCGTTCCACAGCTAAACTAAAGCCATAACAAAGCCTTGCCTTGATCATTGCCATCTGCCTTTTGCTGTCACCTTCGTGAAGCTGGCCCCCCTTGAGCAAAAATATAAACAAAAATATGTCAGTCGTTTGTGCTCTTTTTGTGCAAAATCTGTAAAAAAAACATTGTTAGTGCCATTTCAGTTTTTTAGATATTTACGATTCTTCTATGGGTCAATCGGAGATCATCGAGCTCCTCATTTTGCTAAAAATCCCCCAAAATGCTCTTTTGTGCTGTAAAAATTTTGTTTGTGCTATTATAGTTTTTATTTTATTTTAAAAATACATTTTGGACAATGATATCATCCAGCTCTTCATTTTGCCTAATAATGCAAGAAAACTCTTAAAAATGGTGGCATTGCCAGGCTCTGACCCTCACTCACCCAGGTGACGGATGAAAAACGTATCCATGCCTTCATTTCCTCCATACTCCTCCCCCCTACTGTAATGCTCTCCTCGTTGGTACTCCTGGCAGGAGCCTTGAGAAGTTTCAGCACATCCAAAACCGCGCTGCCAGTGTCCTGAAAATTTGACCACATAACCCCTGTTCTCAAATCACTTCATTAGCTTCCCATCTGTTCCAGAATTCATTACAAAATCTGCCTCCTCACTCATCAATGTGTCCTTCCTTTGGGGGAAGGATGGCTCGGTGGGTAGGGCGACCGCTCCGTAACCGGAAGGTCGCAGGTTCGATCACCCACCCAGAGTCCATGCCGAGGTGTCCTTGAGCAAGACACCGAACCCCCAGTTGCTTCTGATGATAGTGGTCTGCGCCTTGCATGGTAGCTCCCATCATCAGGAATGAATGTTGTGTGTGTGAATGATTGTATGGAGTGAATGAATAATGCATATGTAAAGCGTCTTTGAGTGTCTAGAAAAGCGCTATATAAGTTCAATGTATTATTATTATTATTATAGAATTGCCCCCACTTACCTCACTGAGCTCCTCTCCCCACTTATCAACTCAAGACACCTTTGCTCAAATTTTACCCAATGCCTCCATCAGCCAAGAACCAGGCTGACCACAATGGCAAGGACATGGCAATGACAAAGCCTTTCAGGCCGTTGTCCTGAAAAGGCAACGGCCAGAACTCCTCAGGCCCCACAAACTGTGGAAACATTCAAACAAGGCCTAAAGACATTCATTTTTAATAAGGCTTTTCATTTTTGGCTTTATGGTTTTCTGTTTTTCTGAATGTAGATTTTGGTCTTTTTAAAAAATCTTTTATTGATTTTACTTTTTCTGGCTTTTGATGTAGAGCTTTGGGATTTTTTCTTAAAATGTGAGGTATGTTATAAATAAAATGTATTGTTATTATTATCAAGCTACTTGTTTCTGTCTGTAAAACCCACGATTCAGCAAAAAATGCTTACACTGTGAGTTAAACAAATTTCAGATATCTTGTTATTGGATTTTCTCAAAGCAAATTATATGGGATAAGCCAGTGAATTCTGCATCCGTCAGGCTCTGCGGAACTTATCACTATGGAAAGTCGTATTTTATCACTGTCTACAAACATTCCACTGCTAATCCACAACAAACACACACACAACTCAATCTGTATCTAATTAAGAGTTTGATTAAACGGGATTCAGAAAGAGCCACTTGGGATTCATTAGCAACTCTGATAGCAAAGCTTCACCTGTAAACGGACACGCCAACACACCCTGCCACCATCAGATCATCGTCCGGTTAAATCAACCCACACACACACACAAACACTCGCAGAGCATCTCAGTGGTGAAAAAGCAGCCTCAGTGCTGGAATGGTCTTTGCTGCTTATTGATTTCCGATCCACATCTCCTCTGTGTGCTCCCCTCGTTCTCATCTGTAAACGTATCACTCTCTTCCACTGATTAAATTTACCAACTTTCCCTCCGTCTCGTTCGCTGTCACTCACAACATTTACAAATTTAATAGTCTCTGATTAAATGCCTCGCTTGCTGCCACAGAATGCCGACCATCTGGTGGGCAAAGGACCCCCTACCTGTTTCCTCGCTGACTAAAAATCTCCCGGTAAATTTCAGTGTCTATCAGAATAAACACAGACAAACTTCACCTCCAACTAGCTTATCCTTACAGTTCCTCGTCTGTAACTCCTCAGATCTTATGAGGACAAATCAACACTGCGAAGATGGAGATTAGAAAGAGTGACGCATCCCACTGGACAGGGTACCTGGATAAAACTAAAGCACACCACGTCCTTAAAATATTGTGTGGTCACAACATTCCAAAGTGGACGGCTGCCAGTCTGACGTTGGCTTTGGTACAAATCCATTCAATGGGATTAAAATTTATGTGACATTCATGTAGAAATTGAGTATAACTACTTGGTATGAGAGAATGTCTTTTAAGGAAACAAAAATGAAAAAAAACAACAACAATGACTTCAGATGGAAAGGGGAGGGCATGATCATTTTGTATGTAAAGATGATTAAAAGTTTTATTTTCTCATTCCGTTCCATTGTCTTCCGCTTATCCGGGGCCAGGTCGCGGGGGCAACAGCCTCAGATAGGAAACTTAGACTTCTTTCAACCTGGATTTATCCTCCAGCTTACCTGGGGGGATGCTGAGGTGTTCCTTGTCCAGCTGTGAGACATAGTCCCTACAGCAAGTCCAGGGTTTGCCTCCGGGTCTCCAGGCATTCAGGAGGCATTCAGGAGGCATTCAGGAGGCTTCCTATCCAGATGCCCAAGCTAACCCATCTGGCTTCTCTCGACCCAGAGGAGTTTTATTCTCTTGGACAAATAACATTGTAATAATCCCACTTGCTGCCAAATCTTCTCTCATATCAATCAAACCATCAAATACTCTGATTCAAACTGAAAATCAAAGCCTAAGTTTTAGATAATTAAATAGAAAAATGATATTTGCTGTAATGTGTCTACATTTAAAACCCAGATTTCAGACATAATTTTTCCATCCCACCAAAGAGTCACCCAGCGCGCACAAGAGTTTCCACCAACCTTTACTCAGCTGCTTGACTTCTCCGTTCTCCAACTTAATCTCATTCATCACTTTGTGCTCTTTCTTCTCCTTTGCTTTCTCTTTTTCTTTAAGCTTTTTTTTCTCCCTCTCCTTCACCTGGTCACTGATGGAGTGCACTGTGGGAATCAGAAGGATAGTTTTTAGGCTTAAAAGATAAGACGTAGCTTTTCACATCTGACAAATAAGAAACAAGAATAAAAAAATAAAAAAAGATAAATAGTCCAAATGAAATGTGGTCAGTTTAAACCGTTAATTAAATTATGAGGTATTCTGTTTAAAAAAGGTCAAAAACATGACATGTACACGAACAAACATCTTAAGGGATAAATTAAAATGAAACACTTTTTTTTTTTTTTTACATTTTTTTTTTATTACTTTCTGCTTTAAAATGGTCCTTTTCTTTTATTTTTTTCATGTCAAAAAATTCATTCCGTCTACAAAACTTTTTTCTTGCTGATTCTTTCTTTTTCTTGTCTAAAAAAAACACATTTCCTTTGAACTTTGCAAAAGGAAGCTGTGTCTTTTTTTTTTTGGACTCTTCACTCTCTTAAGGATGCAGCGAGTGGAGAAAGCCAACACAGCGTGGTTGGACTTGTTCTTCGCAGGATCAAAAGAAAAAAATTGTCTTTCGAAAGAAGAAAAATCTTAAAAGAGGCAGCTGAAGAAGACGAGGCACTTCAACACAAGTTAGCAAAGACAATAAACACAGAAATATGGATTTTGAACTTTGGTGAACAGGCTTTAACATCCAATTACACTCACATATTGTGGATGATGTTAATACCCGAAATATAGTCTTTATTTTTTAGATTAAGTTAAATCAATCATGTAAAAATACTACATAATCTCAGCAACAAATACAGTGAAATCCGTATGTATTAATACATGTCATTAGTTGCAGGAAGCGACCTACTAAACAAGCTCAGATGTCCTGCCAGATCTGTAATAACACACTAAAACCTGCCAGACCTTTAATATACCGATATTCACAGCCAATAGGAAATGTTAAAACAGGTGGCAGACCTGTGCAGAAAAAAAGCATGAGGTTTTTCAATTTGAAATGAGTAGAAAATAATCTCTTTAGTTTCTTCTGGATGCAGAAAAAGGTTTTATTTTAATGCTATCTGGGAGTGACAGAAATAAAAAAGAAATCTTTCTTGTAACTCGCCAGGAAAAGCCAGCAGGAGGTTTTCAGCATGTTAAAAGATGACAGGAGAAAAACCAAAAGACATACTGTTTTTTAAACTTTTACTTCAGCTTTGCATCCAGTATTCAGCAAATTATTTTCAGTGGTTTTGTTCATGAAAAAGAAGAAAAACAGCCGGCTATAAATATTTTCTGAGTTTAAAAAACCAGAGAAATTTGTCAGCAAAATCAGACAGGCACCATTATATTTTCAGACCTTTCTAAAATAAAAATCAAATTTAAGTTAGTTTGGAAGAAAATGTGTAGTGCAAACAGGGTATAATTACAGCTGCAAACATTAACATGCAGAACAAAACAGGGCTGAAAAAATTTTTGTAAAAACCCTCTCAGTCCATGTGCATGTTTAAAGTTATATGAGGACCGGCCAGCAGAATTTCAGCACATGGATTGTGTTTGAAACTGAATCTAAGGGTTAGGGAAGCACAAAACCATGTGTGAAGCTTAGCTGTCCAGCACTTGGTCGACTAAAACACAGAAAATATTTCCAGTTTCCTTTTCTCTGCTCTATGTTTGACTAATTCTGACCTCACCAGCACATTTGCTTGTCTGAGAAATCCAGCAACCCCAGATGGTCAATCCACCCTGCAGGCGTGGAAAAATGATGCAAGGCCAACCCGGTCGCTTATTTTATTGTTTTAATATCTATATAAAGCAAATAGAAGCAGCAGAGAGTTTACTGAAGGCTGAAGGCTGTAAAGCTTCATTTTCACTATAATTGAATCATCGTAACTTGAGGTCCTGTAAGCTTTTGTGTAACTAATTATACATCTCGGGTTTTTTTAATCCAACATGAGGATATACAAAGTCTTACTTTATCTTGACATATTTTTGCCAATCTGTCTTCACATTTTTATTTCTTCCACTAACTCACTCATAAGGACATTTTGGACAAGTGTCTCCTATTTCAGTAGCTAATAAGAGCCTGGCCCCCCTCGCTCCCACAGGCACTTACCTCCAGCCTCACTGCAGCAAGCTGCTGCCATTAATAATATTACTCTGATGATCTGATACTCTTTGGATCCTTGTAGGAAAATTCTTTCCCTCCAGGAGAGTCCAAGCGCACAGCTCAGCTTCACAGAAGTCTTTTAAACTTTGCTGCACACTCATTTTTTAGAATGATTGTCCATTGATTTTCTGATTAAAATGATCACATTTTTTGTGCTCTATGAAAACTAATCAAGATGACAATAATTGTAAAAAAGGAGGGCGGCAAGGCGGCACATTGGTTAGCACAGTGGCCTCACAGCAAGAAGGGCATGGATTTGAGTAACAGAGTGAGAGTGAGGGTGGGACACTGGGCTTTCTTGATTTCTGTGTGGAGTTTGCATGTTCTCCCCATATATTCATGGGTTTTCTACTCCACTTTCCTCCCACTTCCAAAAGCATGTATGTTATATTAATTGGCTGCTATGAAATTGCCCCTTGTAATGAGTGTACAGTATGTGTGTGTCGATGGTTTTCTGTGGCCCTGCAACAGACTGACGACCTGTTTGAGGTGTACCCTGCCTCTCGCCTTAAATTAGCCGGGATAGACTCCAGCATGCCCTGCCATAAGCGGTTCAAGAAGACGAAACAAAACCAAAAAAAAATTCTAATTGATTTTGCAATTTTTTGCTTTCAAAGCTGGCAATTTGATGTTTTGCTGCAATATTATTAGCATCGACATAATCTTAAATCTTTACAAATTTCTGGCTAAATTTTACAGTCTGTGTGTGAAACCGTTTAAAGGTGATGTTTAATGGCAAAAAAAACTGATCTCAGATTAGATGTTGACTATTCCTTAAACTGACACGTGGTCATTAATCTTTCTACTAGCTTCTAACGGCTAATGTGATCCAGAACTGAATTCTGTTTGAGTTTTTATTTGTTCTGTTCAGGACTTTGTCTTAACTTAATGTTTGAAAAGTGCTTTCAAATAAAGTTTAATTTGATTACGAACAGTATGAAGATTTATTTTGACAGGAGGTGACAAATCAACGCTTGCTTTTTTTTTTTTTTTTTGGTGTAATTGTAATCCAGTCATTTTTTTTTATTCACATACAATTATATGAATGAATTTTAAAGGCAGAAAAGTTTTTAAAAGCATTCAAGTTAAGACAGGAAGCTTTGACAAGAGGGGGCGTGTCGCTTTACCACAACAACATAATGAAGCCTGTCGTGTTGTCATGACAACAGCACGAGAAGCAACTGAAATATAAAATCAACAGTCCAATTTATTTATTTTTTTTCTGTATCAAAAATTATTTATCAAACCTGATTGAGGAAAATGGTGAATATTTTATCTGTGGTATGATGATATCAATGTCCAAAAAAAAAAAATAGGAGGGGGGTGATTTTATTCATTCAGAACGACGTAATTACGTAACAATTCTGATTAGAATCCCATTGGAAAAAAGAAGTAATTATGGATTTGAATTCTTTAAAAAAGGGTAGATGTAGTGGTGGAAAATATTTCACAGAGTAGCTACTAATTGATTTAAATAACATTAAAAATCTACTTCGATCACAGACCATAATTTAAACTTTGTGAATAATAAAAGATGAGTTACCTTTAGGTACAAATGGAGCTGAAATGTTGTTCCATCCACTCAGTCCAGTCCTACTATTACTACTAATATTACTGCTACCGTTACTGTTCCTCTGCTGCTGGAGTTTCTCGTTACCGTTACTGCTGACTTTCTTTGCTTTAACGGGTTTCTCTTCGACGCGGATTTTTTTGGGCGGCGGCGGATTAGAGTCTCTGTAAATCTGGAAGCGGTGCTCAGTGTCTGTCTTCCTCATGGCGCTGTTAAAAGAGGGTATTGTAGGAATAGTAGCAGCTGCTGCTGCAGGGACGGAGCCCTGGGAGTCAGCCATCTTGAGTTTTCTCTCTGTTTACTCTTTTTTCACCAACTGCTGTTTTCAAGGCAGCGGTGGGCGGGGCTACACCTTATGACTGACAGTTATAGACTGAGGCGTGATACTGTTCTGATTGAAAAATAGAATAACAAAATGATTTTATATTCTATAAATTTATTTTTCTAATTAATTTTATTTTATGTAAAAAAAATGTGCAAGTTCTTTTTTTATGTGAAAATTGGCTTAATTTATTTTTATTTTAGTCTGTTAAATAAAAGCTCATTGTAATATACTTAAGTAGTTTGACATCTGCAACTTCAAGTTATTTTAATAATTACAGAAAGCACAAATTATAAACAATTTAAGAATGTTCACTCTTCGAATTGTATTTTTGTTGACTCTAAAGCAGGGGTGTCGAATCCATGGTCCGCGGACAAACTGCGGCCCCCAGTGCGATCATTTGCGGCCCTCGTCTTAATATGAAAGATTCATTTTAGTGCGGCAGCAAGATTGATATGACACTTTATTATTTTGATCAGGCCTCTTTCGCTTGTCTGGGGCCGGGTCAGGGGGTGCAACAGCCTCAGACGAGAAAACCCAGGGTTCTCTCACCCCGACTGCATCCTCCCACTCGGGAGAATCCTGAGGTGTTCCCCAGACAGCTGTGAGACAGTCTCACAGTAGGTCCGGGACATGCCCAAAACACCTACCAGGGAGACGTTCTGGGGCATTCTAACCAGATGCCAGAACCACCCCATCTGGCTTCTCTCAATCCGGAGCTCCTCACTCCATCTCAGAGTGAGAATCCAGTCACCCTGCAGAGAAAGCTCATTTCAGCCGCTTATGTCTGCAATCTCGTTCTTTCAGTCACCACCCACAGCTGGTGACCATAAGTGAGGGCAGGAATACACTGCTAAATCAAGAGCTTTGCTTATTCACCCCTGCTTTCTTCACAGCAACAGACCTATGCAGCATCTTAATTATTGCAGATGCTGCAACAATCTGTCTGTAGAGCTCCTTAGCCATTTTATTATTATCAGCATGGCCTCCAAAGCTCTGCCGCGGCCCTATGGAAAAATTGAGTTTGAAACTCTAGCTCTAAAAAAAATTTCTTTTAATTGAAATTGTAGAAGAATTTGAATCTTTTTGCAGATTTTTCAAGTTGTATTTTTACAACCAAAATTTCAAGTTTTAATCTCTCCACGACTGACTGTATTCAGTGAGGTCGGATCCTAATGCAGGGCTGCTTTGTGATTGAAGCGAAACAATTACCATCTTTAATCTAATCTTTACAGGATGAGCTCATCCGTCTCTTTCGTTACTGCATTACTACACAGCATCACACATCTTCTAGCTTAGTACAGGCTTCAATTTACTGGGATGAAAACATTTATTTCCAGGATAATGAAGCTCTTAGTATGACCCCTGTCAGTGTGTGACAGGAAGCCATGAATACTAAACGTGATTACAAGCTTAAAACCTACTACCGTTCATGAACAGTATTAGGTCATCATACATGCAAGCCAGAAGTGGAAACAGATGTGTTTGCTGGAAGCAGGTTTCACATCTTCTATATGCTTTGTATTTAATCCAAAAAGCTTTTAAAATAGAGCAGAGACAGATTTAACTTCTTTTTTTTTGTACTGCTCACTCTCAAAGCAAACTGGTTATATTTATAAACCATTACATAACAGGTAGGGCTCATTTGGAAAACCATGGTGACCCAGTTTTGACTACAACCTTGCTTTCTATTACACATTTTTAAAAAAATAGAAAGTGAGACAGCTAAAAATGTACTGCATGTACTTTTTGTAATGTGATGCAATAACAGATGTAGTAAAGGACAAATTCCAATTCTTCCTTCTCTGGCATGTGTTTTTTTTCCACACACTGTTTACTCTAGTTTTACTGAGTTTGTGCAGCTAAACTAAACAGTGAGCTTCAAATTGCATAGTAGGGAAAAAAGACGAAGTCAGGCTTAAAGTTTTCTTTCAACATATTCACGTTACAGGCAGTATTTCATCATCCCACATTTAATAATTAACCTGCGACTCACACAAAGCTGATCTCCAAATCACTTGAGGTTTTCTAAATCTGAATAGAGGCTGGTTTTAAAAGTTTCGCTGCAACTAAAGTTGAATTTGCTCATGTAATTAAAGAGAAAAATGACTACACACACCGGCTGTAATTAATCACCATAATAAGAGTCCTGCTGACATTCTGCACTTGTCGGAATTAAAAAATTCTAACTCTCAAGGTTTGTGTAGAAGACGGCAGAGCAGCGTGTGTTTGAGCAACCTGCTGGGATTGTTGTAGTAGTGTGTGTCCGTTCATATTGGCAGATTGTTCACATTAAGGAGACCACCTGCTGCACCTAGGGACATATTTAGAAAACTCCCTCTGCTTTACAGTTCATTAGTTCATTCACAAACACTTCATTTTATGTCATGATGAATGCATACAAACACACAGTGGAAGCATTTCTTTTTTAACGCCACAAATAAGGAGAAAAAAAGAGCAAAATATTTACTTAATGTTCATGTTTACTGATTGATTTCTGCAACATACAAACATTTTTTTGTGTTTGTGTGTAATGTGAGGATGGGGGCGCAGCTTAGAGTCCCACAGACAGTGAAGAGCAAGCAGCAGTCAATCTTGTCGCTCATGTTTGGGTGTGTTTAGGGATGTGGGGAGTAGGGCTCTCATAAAGGCACAAGTGGGCTCTTTTCTCACATTGAGCCTTGTGTGTGTGTATTAAATGTGTGTGTGTGAGGAGAAATCAATGAAAATGTAAAATAATAAAGTTGCTAACAAGTTAGCATTTTGTTACCATAACAATGTGTCGAAAACAATTACGCAAAAAAAACCCAAAGTGAGATAAAGAGAAGTTGTCAAAAGAAAAGAGGAGGTCTGGCTGGAGAAATCTGTGATGCGACAAACACGCGTACAAAAATAACTTTTAAAGTACAATATACAAAAGAAAAAAAAAACATCATTATTATCCTCGTTAATATTATTATTACAATCTTATCCAGAGCCTGTTGTAGTTATGAGAGAGGGGTCAACGCGCAGATAAACCTTGCTTCCTGCTAATAAAAACATTTAATCAATCTGTTTTTCAAACATAAAAAAAAGCCCTGAAATATTTGCCAGAAAAAAAAGCAGAATAATTTACACTTTTGAGGAAAAAAAAAAATCTTGAGGAAAGGATTTATGGTAATTATGCAGTGACTTTCTCACATCTTCTGTTTAAAGAAATACTTAAAATAACAACTGAATTATTGTACATCTAAACCGTCCTGTACAGATTTTTTTTATACCTCAAACAAATGCAACTCTGTAGTTATGGTGTAAAAATAACAATAAAATGAAACCAGTAGTCCTGCGTGCCTCACACACACATACACATACACACAATTTAACAAAAAAAAAAAAAAAAAAAAAACTAATTTCTTAGAGGATTGTTCGAGTTTTTGGTGTAACATTCTAACGCCGAAAAAACAGAAGGTTTTATCGGGGATTTGAAAAAAAAAAACCATAAAGGTGCAATGTTAAGAAGAAACGCCAGAAAACTGAAGGAGTGTTAATGATTATCTGCTGTGAAAGATGGACTAAGGCAGCACGTAGAGTCATCCAGCTGACCAGTTTGGCCATTACTAATGTGCTTAATGAACAGTATAGAAATACCAAATTTAATACTAAGATTCAGCATGATCCACAAACTAACAATGTCAACCTTTTGAAAATAATTCTTAATATGACCCCATAAACTATTCTTTAAGAGGAAACATCACACTTTGGTTAAACAGCCTCTCACGTTTCCATGAAACGATCAACTTGACTTTTTAATGTCTTCGCTTTCAGCTGCGCGTTTAAGCATGATTCAGAGTTTATTTCTGTCACAGAATCAGCAGAAAAAAGAGACAAGTAGCGGGAAAAAAATAGCAAATAAATAAAAAAATTGCATTCTGGGAGTCAGAAAATACAAATACGTCTGCTAGCACCTAATTAGCTTAGCTTCAATCAGTGTAAACTAGCTACGTACAGAAAGTTAAGGAAATATTTTCCCAACACTGCAATGACCAAACTACGTCAGCTCGTTACTCTGAGAAAAGACACAGAAAGAAAAAACTTAAAACGATCGGCTGACATTTGTGTGGAGGTACGAAAGCCGCTTTAGTTTTTCTGTTTCTGGACTGATCTACTGTAATGTAGCACCGACGAACAAGAGAGGCAGAGATGTACGGAAACACACAGATCACCACGGCAACCTGGGTAGCAGATTATCTGAAGCCGCTTTGAAGATTGTTGGTTGAGTGGGAAGAGGTAAAGAACCTCCGGGATGTTTGGTGAAACCTCCGGAATCAACATCCCACTGCATCTTTTTTTTCTATCATCACTTTCTTTTTCTCAAAAGTTGTTTTTTTTTTAATCCATCCTCTTTTCAGTGTTTAAAAAAAAAGTGTCAGAATTGAGCATTTTTTTCTTTCTCTGATATCAAATGGGAATAAAAATAAAATCCTTTAAGCGCTGAACGGGACGGGCTGACACCAGGTGAGTTCATTTAAGAGGAAAAGTTTTGCTCTCACTCTGTCTTCACACGATGGGATGAGGATGAGTTAGAGGCAGCTTTTATGTAAAAATGGGTTTGCTTGGTATCTAGCAACTTGTGTTTTGTTTTTTCTTCTTCTCTTCTTCTTCTTTTGGACCAGCCAGGCAAGATCTAAGGAGTTTATTTCCTTGTTAGGGAAAAAAAAGGATGGGCAGAAAGAAAAGTCCATCATGTCCACAATGATGGGGCGTTTGGAGGGTCTTTGGACAGCGTAGAGCAGTTATCGAACCCTAGAAAGAACGAAGATGTCAGCAGAATTTGTTTAAATTCAAAATGTGCAATGCTTCATTCATCTGCACTTACCCACTCAAGTCTGCTTGGTTGTCTGTAGCAGGTGAAGAGTCAGCAGGAGATAATTTTACACACTCTAATTTGTCTAAACAAACAGAAACATACAAATAAAAACCCACACAAATACACATGTAATGCGCATGCATCGTGCACATTTCAAAATTCAACAATCATTTGTATTAATCCTCTGAATGGCTAAAAGAATTTAACTCCTTTCAGTAAAAAGAAAGGCAAAGCAAAACTAAAACATTTATTCTTCTTTGATTAAGCTGTCGTCCTCACAACAAAACCACTGAAGCAATAAATTGGCAGAAAAAAAATCATTAGGAAATCCTTGGTGTGCAGCACTTCCTTTTATTATGCACCTGGGTGGACGGGTTTTATTTCTTTTTCTTCTCCTTCCTTCTTTGTCAAACACTCTTGCAGCTGCACCTCACTGACGCCGTCACACTTTATTGTCTAACTGCTAATTCACAAAGCGACCAGGTTTGTTTCCTGGATCTGAATGAACGGACTGAAATGTGCGCTTCCATGTGCACAGAAATAGGAATGCTGAAAGGTAGAAAAAAAAAGGAAAAAAACTTTGGTGTTTTTTTGTACCTTTCTGTGAACTGCTCCATTCTGCTGAGGTTGTGGATTTCTCCTCTAGAAGATCTGGGGAAGAAAAAACAAAAGATTATAAAGAGTAATAATAATAATAAAAAAGAAATGACAGCTTGCATTCTGCAATCCCAAACTCAAACATATTCAGACTCTTGTTTCTCTCTCGATCACACACCATCACAAAAACTGTAACTAACTACACAAAACAATCAATTATTCAAATCTGTGCTTCTATTTCTACATAAAAAGCTGAAACAGCTACAACCAAATGATCCAAATGGATTTTTTCCCACAGAATCTCTTGCATGACGGAGCTAACGCTGCCATCTAGTGTTGAAAACCGGGAAGTTCTTTAACTAAAAATTTACAACCAGTTTATAAATGTTACTAAATCCATACTGATCCTCATCCAAAACACCATTTCATTGTTAGATCAATTTAATTAGCTCAGAATTCTCTTACATCAGACACCACCATACGCAAACCTGTTGACCTTTAAACAAAGATGACTTTATGTGAGGGTCATCTCAGCAAAGATCGGAGGAGCCCAGAAACATGTTGACCAATGCAAACGCACCTGTGGCCAGTAGGAAGGACTCAGGGGTTCTCTCAGGGAGGGGGGGAGGGGAGTCATCGCTGTCCCAGCAGTCTGGGTCAAAAGTTCAGAGGTCAAATAAGAAGCAAAGTTAACAACTAGTCACGAGAAAGAGGTAAATATATATATATATTTTTTAGAAATTTAAACTAGGTTTTAACCATCAAAATGTCACAAGTATGTAGGAATATTTTTGTTGCTTTTCTCCTTAATTCTCTATAATTTTGGAAATCAATTAAGAAATCCTTTTAAATTATCATCCATCTTTCTCATGAGTTATTTTTAAAACAAGAAACATAAAAGTGTTTTATTTTTTTATTTGTAACAACTAAAAAATGTAAGGTTTTCTCTTTAGTCGAAAAAAAAATCTAGACTTAAATTATGACATAAAAAAATTAATAAAACTGTTATCAAGGGTTTAGTTCATAAAAAGTTTGTAATAAACTTTTCTATATTTAAAATAATTGTACGTGCATCTCTTCCTAATTCGACATGGATGCAGAAAAGCAACCAGGTGCTTATGGAATGTTATATTTTTTATAATAACTAGATCTTTGTCTTGAGAGCCTGTAAATAAATTTATCTACTTTAAATCTCATTTTTAAATTTTGTATTAAAGATGTTGATCATCTGATATTTGAAGCCAAATTTAAGCTAATTAAAAAGCTTATGTTGAAAAGTCAGTTTAGTTTGTTACTTAATTGCAATGTTTTCTATAAAAAAATAAATAAATTTGTACACATCATCATTTATTCATTAGCTAATTATATTTAAAGACGTTTTCATTCTTTTTTATAATCATAATTTACCTTTTCATCTCATTCTACCTCTTAATCTTTTAGTCTAATAATCAGTTCTAATCTGTTATGTTTAATTCCACAACATGCACAGTTAAAGAAATTTTTTATTGGTTCTTTGGGGATCAAAATCAGCCAAATAAGCAGCCACCACCATTTTTCTGTCAGCCAATCAGAAGGTAGAGATTTTAGAGCGCCTCATCACCAAGCAGACATCTGGTTTGCGCAACCAATCAAACAGCAGCATTTAGTTTTGTTGAAATGAAGCCAAAAAGAGCCGGTGAGACATCAGGAAAAAAGGTTAAAGGGTTGCAAATGTCTTGATGACATACAGCAAATTTCTACTTTAAAGTAACAACTCAGACTAATTTGCTTTTAAAGTAAACATGAGACACAGACATCATGCACCAGTGTGTTTCATCTGATACTTCCACGTCACCTACAATCAGAATTTGGCTGTCCTGACGTTAAACGGAGACACAAAAAAATCATCTTAACTCGAAATCCGTCCACTGCTGAGAATGAAACATCCTGAGACAAGAAGACCAAGCCAAAGCCCGGACAGCGATTTGTCGCTTTGTTCACATATCAGCATCATGCACTGCTGATCCTCCACCATCTGACATGCACGTGCAGCTCACACACTGCTGCACACACACAGGAATCTTTCATTCACATACACACACAGACAGAAAAAAAACTGCTGAAAGAAGTTGTGTTCTTCCAGATGTTTCCAGCTGATGTTTGCAGCATTCCTCCCAAAACCGATTAGTCAAACATGCTTCATGAGACAGAGAATTATCACTCTCTTTCTTTTCTAAATCATGTCGTTTTAGATAAACTCAATCATTCTTCTAGCGATGACAACATGTTTACTCACCAGCATGTGTTTCTATCAAATAAAAACTATCGTGTGGTTGTGATAAACATCTGTATCTGTAACGAGCTGTGTGTAAAGGATTAGAATGCTACTTCGTTTTAAAAATGTAAAAGTATTTTAAAAAGTCTTGAACGTACTTGCTGTCAGAGGTGGAGACGGAGTGTTCTGGCCTGCGATAGACATTGGCAGCACCTTCCTGATTGGCTGCGGAATTTCATGATGAGAGGATGTGGTAACCATGGCGGTTGCCGTGGAAACATTAGTACAGTAGCTCTCCTTTCCTCCGGTCATCTCTTCGTTCCCTTCCTCGTCTGAATTGTCGGAGTGCAGCGGGTTAGTGAAACTTAGGGCAGTCCTAACGGGAGTGGAGGATGAAGAGGAAGAAGAGGAGGAAGAGAGGTGAGAAGAGGAAGAAGAAGATGGAGGGACTCGTTCCGACGAGGAGGAAGAGGACGAGGTTTTGGGGAAGAGTTTTTCCGGGCTGGGTTGTATCCACGCCGTGTGGCCGGATTTTACGTCCATCTTTTCTTCTTCTTTGTCTGCGCTGTTCACAGGGAGGTGGTTCGGCCTGGGGAGGAGTCCCACTTCCCCGCACCCACCCACTCCCCCTTCAGTGCCTGAGTCCTCCGACAATGAGGAACTGGATGTGAGCAGCGGTTGGCCGGAGCGAGCTTTGAAGGCATGGCCTCTCTGTAGCGCCGGGACGTTATTAGAGGATGAGGTGTCGAAGCTCCGCAGCCCTTCCTGCAGCGGCACCTTTTTGATCTCGATGCTGAGCTTCCTCTCGATGCGAGGGGCAGCGGAGCCGTCGGCAGTGGGGGAGAGGGGCGAAGAAGGGGTTGGGTCAGATTTGGAGGAAGCTGAGGAAAGTTTGTTGTTGTAGTTGTCGTTGAGGTCCAAGTTTGGAAGTTGAGTTTGCTGATTTGTTGAATCTGCTTCTTTCAGTTCCGACATCTTTTTCACCGTGCCACCATCACACCCCTCCTGCTGCTGCTGCTCCACATCTTTCTTCTAGAATAAAAGAAAAAAATAAGCACAAAATCTCACAGAAAAAAAACCCAAAAACATTTTAAATAAAAAATTAAAATGACAAATCACAAAAATCACCTGAAAGAAACCAAATTGACCATAAATCTTTAAATAGTGAGTAACCATGGAGATAAGCATCTATCAACATGTGGCGCCTTTTATTATTTCCTCATTTCATTTTTTTTTGCTTTCCTGCCTCCGGTATTTCCTCATTACATGTTTATGAGATTTATGAGATCAATTTGTGATAGCGTTTTTCCATTTCCTGCTTTCAGTTTGAGTTTTGAAACAAAGTTGTTTTATTGCTCTGTACGTGCGCAGCTCAGCAGACTGTTTTTTTTTTTGTTTATTTGCTACACCTTTTTTTCCCTAATCAGGGAAGAATTCTTTTACATTTGTTTTAAACATGCGGTTAAGATGGTCTGTATTTACTTTCCTCAAAACATATGTAAGGTTCCAAACCTCAGCTATGGTCACCAGCTGTGGGTAGTGACCGAAAGAACAAGATTGTGAAAACAAGCGACCAAAATGAGCTTCCTCCGCGGGATGGATGGGCTCTCACTCAGAGATCGGGTGAGGAGCTCTGCCATCTGGGAGGAGCTCGGACTAGAGCCATTGCTCCTCCGAGTTGAGAGAATCCAGATGGGGTGTGGGGCATCTGGGTGATTCGCTGGTGAGGTGTTTCAGGCATGTCCCATCGGGAGGAGACTCAGAGGCACACCCCGGAGTCACTGGAGAGACTATGTCTCACAGCTGAACAGGGAACACCTTGGGATTCTCCCAGGAGAGCTGGAGGATGCACCCGGGGTGAGAGAAGCCTGGGTTTCCTGTCTAAGGCTGTTGCTCCCGCAACTGGCCCCGGATAAGTGGAAGACAATGGAATAAAACTGAAATGTTTTGCATGCAGCGCTCACCTTTGCCACGTTATGCTGCGCCGTGCACAGGACATGGATGACAGGTTTGGGATGATAGCGGTCGTTCTCCTGCCGTACATTGGTCACAGTGGGGAAGGCCGAGGGGGGAGATGGGGTGAGAATGGGGGGAACAGGATGAGCCTCGGGGGGCTGAAGAATCTCCTCTTTGACATCACCTTCTACCTGGGAGCTGGATGAAGAAACAGAAAAAAAACACACACAAGATACAAGTTGGTTTTTTTTGTTTTTTAATAATGTACATTTTATTTGATGAAATTCATTCCACACAAATTATAAGCTTTAAGTAAAAAAAGAAAAGTCTATTTTGAATAATTTAGCTCTAAAACTTTAGTTAAAAAGAGATAAAAAGATGAGTTTCATCATCCAAGTCGACTTCTGGGTTTAAATTATTCTATTTCTAGGGAAGAATTAGGAAACAGAAATGATGAAATGTGCTCTCAAAAATTTATATTAAAAATGAATAAAACTAAAATATTCAAAAATCTCAGAAGTTTTTTTCTCCACAAGATGGCAGAGTATAAAAAAGTCAATCTGTAATCTCGACATGCTGCCGAGACAAATGACATGTTTTCAGATTGGAGCTCAGACCGGTATTTTGTGGATTTAACACAGACATAACTGGAAATAATTTGAGATTGAGAAAATCCAAACATTTTTCCCCTGAATGTCATCCAGACACATAAGATCTCAAAACATTATGGATTTACTTTAAATCCTTTAACCAGGGTTTTAATTAGGTAAAAATGTAAAAACTAGGTAAAATGTAAAAAAGTAAAAAAATGTAAAAATGTAAAATGTAAAAAAGGTAAAATGTAAAAATGAATATTTCTGCTGCAATTAAAAATCACTTTGGAATTTCTTATTTGTTATTCTTGAAAGCTATTTCAATTAAAAATGACCAAAAGACTACAAAAAATAAAATTACCAAAGAGTTTGTGTAGTTTCCTACGGGCAATAAACACAGTCGATAACATTTCTCAGTGGAGCAGAGGGGTCAGAGGTCTTGTTTTTCTGCAGGAACATGCTCGTCTAAATTAGTCCTTGTTTCTGAAGTTGAATTTTTCCAACTACCGACTGCCTCCCAGAAGTCACATTTTGGCAATTTTATCTCTTTGTTTTTTTAATCGAAGACAATAATTACGCTCAAGGCTTTCCCGTTGTACATTGTCATTCATCCCCAAGCAAGCGGAAGATATTTTTAGCAGCAATTAATATGAATGTGTTTCCATTGAGAATGTAATATCGAAGTGCCACGGAGACTCATCAGGACTGGTTAGACGAAGTAAAACGCAATCTTAACAACTCATAAAGGGAAGCCAAGCAAACAAGAAGTTGCAGGAAGAGAAAGCAACGCTTAAAAACGAGAGATGCTAAAATAGTAACAAGCATCATGGTTTTAGAAATTAGGATTTAAAGCAGGGGGGTAGTATGTTTGTGTTTCCACAAATTTCTCTGTCATTTCAGGTTTATCATGTGACTAATCAACCGCACTATGATCTGTAACGGAGAAACATCCAAAAACAGTTTAATCAAAGTTTTAAATTAGATGTAACATGTGGGTGTGATAAAGCCATGACTCACTCTCCAGCCTCTCTGTTATATCTCTCCATCCAACCCTAACACACACCCAGGACTTTCTCTGCACACACACTCGGTCCAGTAAAGTGACCCAGTGGGAGTGTGATGGACAGAATCTGATTTGTGTTGCTAAGAATAGCTCCTAGCATCAATAGCATACTTACAGACTCAAACTAGGCCTTTACAATTTTTCATTCGGAGACAGTGAAGACGCACTGAGGCATAGAGGGAGAATTTACAAGAAGGAAAAAAAACAGATTTAACACACAGATCTTGTTCTATTTTCTATCAGCTTCTATCTGAGCAGCCTCTTTAAATTTAAGTGTGTGTTTTACTAAAACAAGGAAATTAGATCCAAAAACGAAGAATCAAAAGGAGAATAATAATGATGCCACTTTTTTTAAATCAAACAGGTGCTGATTCCAACATTTTTCTGAATGCTTCATTTAAAAAAAAAAAAATTACAGATGATTATAACCCAACAAAATGTTATCAGCAACAAATAGCGTAAGCTAGTGTCTCCTGGCAACAACACATTCCTGGTGACATTAAAGCTTCAGAGATATCTGAAAACTTAGGAAAAATAAAAGAAGTTTTTTTCCCTAAAAAATTATGCATGAGCGCAACCTTCTTGTACTTATTGGGCACAGAACAATTATTAAAAGGAAAAACGGATTAAACGGAAATTAAAAAAGGAAAGATCATGGGGGACGTTAAATATCTCGAGGTCTTGTTCCTAAGTGAGGGAAGGATGTAGCTGGAGGTTGTTGGGTTGTTGAGCAGGGTTGCAAAGTATTGCAAAGCATTGCAGAAGAAGCTATTAATACATCTCCCACCGAGACAGACGTTGACAACCAAACAAATTTAACTTAACGTTGAGTCAGTCTGGTGAAGAGCCAGGAGCGCTGGTGCAAAAAGCTCCTGCTGATTCTGTTTGGTTAGATTTGTATGCTTTATACAAACTGTTGTTGAATTTTTATTTGAATGTTTTTTTTTTTCTCTTAACACATCCCCCGCTGTGTTCAGTGACAGGCCACCTCACACCTACTCTTTACCCTCTCTGTGAACCAGGTGGCTCATCTCTGTGGAGGATGAGAGCTGCTCCTTTTATTCTCCAGCTGGATTCTCTTTTTGCAAACAAGCGTTTCACCGAACAGGCAAGAACCGACATGAGCCATATCAACGGATATGCTTCAAAATGAAAAAAAGAAAAGCTGTTTAAGGATGTTGGGTCTTACCTGCGCACACGAGGAGGTTTAGGAGGCGGTGTGTCCCATCTTTCATCATCTGAAGGGTGGCTGGTTTTGTCAGGACTGCTTTCATCCTAAAAAAGAAAATAATAAAAACAAAAATTTTGCAACTGTTTGATTAGTTTTCACTTTTAAACTTCTAACAAAATAAAAACTTTATCTAAAAAGTTAAGAAAACTGAGATGTTGATCAAATTTTTAGCTAAATGAATGTTAAGCATCAATTTTTAAAAATTTAATTGGAGAACTCACTCCTAGGGGCAATTTGGCACCAGCCAATAAACCCAACCGGGATGGGCTCCGGCACCCCCCTAACCTCGTGAGGGATAGACGGTTAAGAAGGCCACTGATTGACTAATTAAAGAACATCTTGTAAAGTTTAGCTAACAAGAAACAAATTTTATCTTTTAGATATTTTGACAGGGATTTTTTTTTTATTTGTTAGTATGTTCTGGACTTTCAGTGGAGCCTAAACTAAACATAACTGATAAAATTTTTTGAACACTCCCATTTATGCTTCTTGACAAAGTTTCAGTTGCAACAAAATGCCTTTGGAAGACTAGAATAGTTTTTAAAATATGTTTTTCTCTCTTTGCCAATGTGTCACTATAATTTGTCTTAAGAAAAGATGACGAGAACTTTGGTCACCACAAACTCGTCATGGAAAGAAGCAACAAGACCGGAGCAAAAGCACAGCTGTATGAAGAAAAATGCATTTGGCGGGTGTGAAATAAAAATTCCGACGTTCCTACAGTAAATCTGTTTGGTCAGAATGAGTGTGTGAACATAAAGAGAACGTGGGGTGTGTGTAGGCTTATTGTTCACACGGTCATTGAAAGCACCTGTGTGGGTGTTACAGTGAGTTGACTTGGACGAGGTGATGTTTGTGTGTGAACTCGGTCCAGTTTGTTGCTAATGATTAGCTTATTCTATCTGGACTTTGAGAGATAACGCTGTCATCATCAGCAACAACAAACACACAATGAACAAATCTGACAAAAACTTTTGAGCAGCGTTATTGGTTCTTCACCCTATTTCAGAATTTTTTACCAACAGTGTGAAACCCAAAGAGGGAAAAAAGCCAATAAAAAGGTCTTGTGTGTCTTCCTTTCCCATTAGAATGTCTATTCTAAGAGTCAGAGTGCATTATGGGATTGGGGTGAGGTCATCAGAGCTTCCGCAGCAGGAAGTCGACTGGAACGCAGCCAGTAAACTCTCTCATCTTTTACTGAGTCCCAGGCCGGATGCTCCACTCTCTAATTTAACCATTTCTTCTACTTTATCATGTGTGGATTTATGTAAATGTCTCTCTTTAGGATTAAATCACTGCCTTACATCTTCTGAAGAACCCTGTTTTCTAACATCCTCCATCCCCATGTGACTAACTCTTTGTGCTCATTTCTCTTCCATCGTGTGTTACTCAGCAGCATCTCTGTTTTTTTTTTCTTTCTTTCCTAGCAGAGCAGATGCCTGATGATAGTGTCGTACCGTGCCGTCGTGTATCTGCGTGTTGGCGGGACTCTCCAGCAGCAGCAGTTGTTTCTCAAAGAGCTGAGAGATTGCTTTATGAACCAGCTCGTACTGCTCCTGCAGAAGAAGAAGGAGCAATTCTGAGTTTTAAGACTTAACAATGCAAGCACTTTAATTGTGTGCAACAGGTAAATAATTTTCAGCTAGTTTTGCTGGAAAATTTGCAAACCTAAGTAAAAAATTGTGACGAAAAAGCCTGGGCTTCTTTAAAAGGAAAGAATAAGAAAACCCTTATTCAAAAAGCTGTGAAACGAGTAACACCAGACTGAAGGTGACACGTAGGCAGAAAGAAGAAAATTAACTGTCACTACGTAGAAGAGGAAAATCTCTAACAGTAGCAATATTACACAGCCGTGTGAACATTAATCATTGTTTTACTAAGGAAAGTCTTTCGCATGATCAGTTGCAGCCCAGCAGATTAAACTGACGACAGATCACAGAAACGACCAGTACAATTAGTTAAATACATTTATCTTAATATTAATGTCTCATTTTAAAATTGCTGCAAAGTGTCGCGCTGTACTGTAAAAAACAAATATCCCAAATCACCCACTGACTCAATATTACAATATGTAACAGAACTGTCAGTTCAATTTTAAAGGATGGATGATAGAGATTGATGCAAGTACAGACAAATGGATCATTTGTACCAACCTTTGTTTGAACAGCAGAGTGCCGCTGCGTTCTCATCTCTTGGATCAACCGGAAAACGTTAAAATCTTCAGGGATTTTCTAAATTTGACAATTGACAATCAGATCGCTTGGGATTGAATAATTAGATGGCAGCTGTTTTCGTGCAAGTGTGTGTGCGGTACATACCCCAGCTTTAAGAAGGTTCCATGTGTAGTCGATGGCACAGATGGCACCTGTCCTACCACAGCCCGCGCTGTACGGTTACACACATAAACACACACTTTTAACTTTCAGCATATAGTATATATTCCCTTGTCTTTTTCTTTATTTATTTTAAGGCCCCAAAAATAGAACAAGAGAAAGACAATGAGAAGCACGTCATCCAGACAGGAAGGAGACACGAGGTACGGAGACGCTGATGGATGTAATCATAAAACTGGATCTCATGCTGCCACGGAGCCCACTGTGATTTAGAAAAGCAGCTTCTACACATCAACCCACACAAAAGCATCTTCACAGATGGAGAAACAGCGCTTTGAGTCCTGCTGTGCAACAGAGGAACCAGGAAATATCCCCAGGCTGCTCATTACAGCTTATTACACACACATGGAGACGGGCGTGTGCACGGCAAGTGTGCACACGTATGTCTCCAGTAGGAACATGAAAATAAAACATTTTAAACTCATTCTCAAGTTATATTGGGGGGATAACTTCCAATTGATGCTTTTCATTGTCGATAATGCCAAAATTAGATTAGAAATTTTATTTGATAGCAAGTGTTGTATTTTTTTCTATTTACCTGCAATGTATGCATATGGGGACGTCATCATTCTCTTGGTATTCTCTCATCAGCCCGATCATATCCAGTATGGAATCGAATGAAGAGGGGACATCGTGATCCGGCCAGTTCATATAATGGAACTGAGTTATTCTTCTGGTTTCCTACAGAACATAAATGCTACAGATCAACAACTGATCAAACTAATAGGAGTCAAATCAAACTTTTTTTTTGTTTTAATCACCTGATTATCCTTAGAAGAGGCCTTAGAAAAAGACGTTTTGATCACATACATATTGAAAACATTAGACTAGAACTGTCTTGCAGGCTGAGATTTAAATTGGGCATGAGTATTGTTTTGAGTATTGTTTTAATTTTGTAACATCTTTGATAACATGGTTGTGGTATTAAAACCAATTCAGAAAAATATAGTGAAAATAATTAATTAAATCTTTTTGTCATTTTTCTGAAATAAAATCCACTAAAAAAAAACAGAACTACTTCTTATTGTAGTACATTCTTCTGAGCATTATCTGATTTTGAAGAGCTAGCGAGTATTCAAACGTAATTCTAACTGTTTTAATAATATTTTAATTAATAATTCTCGTCTGGTATGAAGAGAATTAGGACCTACATTTTTATACTGGACTACCAGAGTCCTGACAAAGTAATCCGTTCTCCGCTGCTCCAATTCCTTGAAAACAAACAAAGGGAATTTATTAGTTATTATTAGACCAAAGGGACCAGAGGAATAGATTTTCAGAAATCAGTGTGTGTAAAAAACATTCATTTCAGACTTACACAAGATATTCTAAAGGGACCAAAAGTCAGAGGTTCCTCTCCGTATGGTGGGAAATATCGCTCACACTTTTTCTAAGACCAGAGGAAAGGAAAGTTTGTTTTTGTTTGAGAGAAAAACTCTGCACACACACACAGACTTTTTAGAATTTATTCTGGTAAAATATTTGATTTTTTAAAAGTTTTAACAGAAGATGACTAAAAACTAACAAAACAGACATTTGGGTAATTACACGTTTTTATGAGCAGACGTGAGCTGCATAAAATCATTTCTGTCTATTTAAGTGTAAATCAATGGAAGATGAGTGGGGGTTTTTTTGTAGCTGCAGTTTTCATTAAAGATAAACTGGCCTCACAAATAAATCCTTAAAAGCTTAAATAGAAGCTTTGTCTCTTACCCTTCCCATCTCAAATTCTCTACACGCCATCACAATAACCTGCAGAGACACAAAAAGGAATTACAATCAATTTAATTGATTAACACTTGAAGTCAAGTTTAACACTGAAACTTCCCAATTAAAATCTTCTCACAGGGCCAAAAATAGTTGTTTAAAACACAAACACTTTAAAATTTCTCCCTATAAAGCTGTAAAATTGTAAAAACTGTTTTGGAGAGGGGGATGAGGACTCTTATGCAGGGCATCCTGAAAAATCCTTGTCACCCTCTGCATGATGTGGTCACAACCCAGAAAAGTACCAGAAGTAACAGGCTCCTCTCACTGTGCTGCAGGACAGAGCGCTTTAAAAGGTTGTTTATCTCCTCTGCCCTCAGGCAATTTAAGCAAACAGATGTGCCTGCAAGGAATTGAGTCCTAATTAGTATATACCGTGGTGGTCAAAAGTTTACATACACTTGTAAAGAACATAATGTCATGGCTGTCTTGAGTTTCCAGTTATTTCAACAACTCTGATTTTTCTCTGATATAGTGATTGGAACAGATCCTTCTTTGTCACAAAAAACATTCATGAAGTTTGATTCTTTTATGACTTTATTATGGGTAAACTGAAAATGTGATGAAATCAGCTGGGTCAAAAATATACATACAGCAACATGAATGAGCAATTTTGGAGACTTAGAAAGTTGTGTCAATGACATGAGCTTCATAGCATGACCTCTTAACTTCTTGTGAGTGATTATGAGTGACTACAGCTGGTGACTTCTCTGAGGCCATTTAAAAAGGGCTCATTGGATAAAAACACCTACAAACGCTACAATGGGAAAGTCAAAGGAGCTCAGCAGAGATTTGAAAAAGAGAATCATTGACTTGAACAAGTCAGGAAAGTCACTTGGAGCCATTTCAAAGCAGCTGCAGGTTCCAAGAGCAACAGTGCAAACAATTGTAAGTATAAAGTGCATGGCACTGTTTTGTCACTGCCACGATCAGGAAGAAAACGCAAGCTGTCACCTGCTGCTGAGAGAAAACTGGTCAGGAGGGTGAAGAGTCAACCCAGGAGCACCAAAAAGCAGATCTGCCAAGAATTAGAAGCTGCTGGAACACAGGTGTCAGTGTCCACAGTCAAGCGTGTTTTGCATCGCCATGGACTGAGAGGTTGCCGTGCAAGAAGGAAGCCTTTGCTCCAAAAGCGGCACCTTAAGGCTCGACTAAAGTTTGCTGCTGATCACATGGACAAAGATAAGACCTTCTGGAGGAAAGTTCTGTGGTCAGATGAAACAAAAATTGAGCTGTTTGGCCACAATGCCCAGCAATATGTTTGGAGGAGAAAAGGTGAGGCCTTTAACCCCAAGAACACCATGCCTACCATCAAGCACGGTGGTGGTAGTATTATGCTGTGGGCCTGTTTTGCTGCCAATGGAACTGGTGCTTTACAGAGAGTCAATGGGACAATGAAGAAGGAGGATTACCTTCAAATTCTTCAAGAAAACCTGAAGTCATCAGCCCGAAGGTTGGGTCTTGGGCGCAGTTGGGTGTTCCAACAGGACAATGACCCCAAACACACATCAAAAGTGGTAATGGAATGGCTAAATCAGGCTAGAATTAAGGTTTTAGAATGGCCTTCCCAAAGTCCTGACTTAAATCCCATTGAGAACATGTGGATAATGCTGAAGAAACAAGTCCATATCAGAAAGCCAACAAATTTAACTGAACTGCACCAATTCTGTCAAGAGGAGTGGTCAAAGATTCAACCAGAAGCTTGTGGATGGCTATCAAAAGCGCCTAATTGAAGTAAAAATGGCCAAAGGACATGTAACCAAATATTAGCATTGCTGTATGTATATTTTTGACCCAGCTGATTTCATCACATTTTCAGTTTACCCATAATAAAGTCATAAAAGAATCAAACTTCATGAATGTTTTTTGTGACAAAGAAGGATCTGTTCCAATCACTATATCAGAAAAAAATCAGAGTTGTTGAAATAACTGGAAACTCAAGACAGCCATGACATTATGTTCTTTACAAGTGTATGTAAACTTTTGACCACCACTGTAATTGCTAGCGATAGTGACTATTATTATTGTACTGTTATTTTATTTATGTGTGATTTGTTGTTGCTGGACACCAGAACTTCACCTGCAAGAGATTAATAAAGTTTTATCTATCTATCTAACTAACTAACTTTCTATAAGTATGTTTTTCCCCACTGCAGAGGCTGTTGTTGCTTTAATCTGGATGTAAAGTAACAAACTTACAGCTACATTGTACTCCCAATTCATCCTCCAGAAATCAATGACAGTGTTTGGCAGCGGACCCTGAGTTGCAATATAGGCCCTCGGCCCATCCATACCCTGGAAACCAAAAAGAATGAAGAGAGATAAACTAAAAATACCAGAAAAAGACAGCCATCATTAATTTTTCTTTATATTTTGTGAGATTATTCCATAAAAATAAGTTTTTACCTCGATGAAGTTTGCATTGATGTAATCTGTGTCTTGATTAGTTGTTTTTAACGTCACCTTCACTCTACTGTGGTCAACTGGGATGAAAAAAAGAAGGTAAAAAAAAAAACAGTTTAATGCAGAGTTGGAAGGAAAAACGAAACATCAGGATAAAAACATAATCCAGAGTAAATAATGTGTTTCCGTACATAACTGTGAACATCTACAGCCATTCACTAAAAGCTTTAATGAATGACTTTGTGGATGGAGTAAAAGAAGATAAAAGCATAAAAAGTAGGACGGATGAGTGGTATAAGCTCTCCATGATAAGCACATGGATTATTAGGTGTGTATCTGAGAATCCGTTATGTAACTTCATCAAATTCTAAATAACTGTAAAATCAAAATAGACATTTGCAGTTTGATTCTTTTTTGTGTTCTGTTCTTACATTTATCAGCTCTTTTAAATCAACTTTCTTTACACAGCTTAACAAATCTAGAGTTAGTTAAAACAGTTTTTGACATTACCTTGAGATTAAATATGGATCAGGCGGCCACATTTAAAGTTGGGCAGATGAATGCATGAAAATTTTAAAGCTACAAGGTAATCTGAGAAGCAAAGCTGCACGGAGATTATTACGGTGAGGAAATAGATTAAAACGGGGCACAAACATTAGCGGATTGCTATTAATGGCAGCACGGTGAGGTGACATGAGGAGCACACTGACTGGATACACAAGATAAACCGCCATCATATCTGATCAGAATCTGGAAAGGGATTGTGGGCTTCCCTGCTGAAACGACCCAACCATTGTACACTATTATAGAATAAAATGTGTGTTGTCTATGTCCCTAACACATAAAAATACAGTTATTTTTTAATTATTTAAAACACAGCATTCACTTAAAATAAAAATACAGCCGAAACACCCTCATCTATTTGCACTAATTTGGTTTGAACTCAAAGCTTAAAATTTTTTATTCTAAGTCAGCACAAGTTTTGTCTCGTTAACTTAAAGTAACAGGACCAGGTCCTTCTACAGTGGAAAAATTGATATTTATAAAACAGGACTGTCCAGAAAAGATTCATTTTTAGGGTTGCCATTTTAAAGCTGACCGGCATGTTAAAAATTTGAACCTCCAAAGATAAAATAATAAAGAATAACCACTGTTTATAAAGAGGATATACAAAATAAAGTCTTGGTATTGACAGTATTCTCCTATTAAACCCAGGGTGGGGTCAAAATTTAAAGTAGTAACATACTGATTGTTTAATAAGTGTGATTGTGTACGAAGCAGTACTTACATGGCAGTATATCTTTATATCTGTTCTTCCTGACATTTTCTTCCTTCTCTCCTACATTGGTGGGGTAGATTTTCTCTGTCCGGTATTTCGTTGAGAGCCGTCGTAACCGCTTCAAGAACAAAAAGAGAAATTAAATAGACATTATTAATTATTTAGAGATTTTAAACAATGCAACAGCAAGCAGAAATGAAAACATTAAAGCATGATTTTAAAACGATCCATTATAGATACACCAATACACTATGAATAATGTATCAAGTGAGGTAAAAATCTACTCTTATAACGTTATTATTAACTCCACACATCTCCATCTTTTTTTCTCTTCTGTGTGTCAGTCTGAAGTTCAATACAGCCAAACCAAATCATGGCTGACATTGATGAAGACACATCCAGTAAAGTGGAAGTTACAATTACATTGTCTCGCATCTCCTGACCAATCATAACCTAGCTCGGCTGGCAGAGGAGAAGCACCCTCACATCCAGCAATAAGGACGTTTTTTCCTGTTGTGCCCGCCACATACCAAAATGGAAATAATTATCATTTAAATGTCTATTTTAACCCCACCAACTGCTTATTACGGGCATTTTCTGTTGTACTTAAAACAACAAAAAACATTTTTCAGAAAAGCAAAGTCCTTGACACAGAAATTCAAATAAGATGCAGGAAATAACTTTCCAAAGGTTTCCATTGCTCGTTCAGAGGTCGAGTTAACCAAACGAGAAAACACAAGTGTGCTCAAATTCTGAAAGTTTAACACATTTTTAGACATCATGGTGGCTTTTTATCCAGCTTTATACGAGGTGGTATGCTCTAACCCAGCCTGATTTTGTCCACTGACGCCATCTAAGGATTTAAATATTCAATCTTTCCAATTTTTCACAATTTGTACATTCACAACCTGTTGTCCTCTACATCCGAAAAAACTTTTACAAACTCCTCCACTACTAAATTTCTGGAGTCATAACCCAATATTGCGACTAAATGTTGATAGTGTGCGCACGCTACCGCTCTGTGGGGGCCTTTCTCATCCTCAGTCATTATTTCTGAGACAGAGAGGGAGGAGGGAGAAAAAAAGCCATCCTTGCACTTTTTCTGTCTTTCTCACTCCTCCCTTCTCAAAGTCTGAGAAAGTCAGCGTAGGCGTCTGGGCTTCTGGAGCCTCGTGTGAAAAAATGCCCCGCCTCTTTTCTCAGAGTTCGACTTTCGCTCCTGTTCAGTACCACTGGACATCTTGATGACCTGAAGACCTTGTTTTATGTTATCGTTTCTCTTTTTTGTGACAAACATCCAGTCTAAGCACATTTTAGAGGTCTAGCTACTATCTGATATTTGTAATACAATGGCAATTTTTTTTTTTTTTAAAAGATGTGATTTCTAACCAATAGATTATTCTTAATTCCACTCGTTTCACTTGGCGTGATGTCTATCGAAATGTTGTCTGTAGATGTGCAACATGACATATCGGTACACAGAGTGCCACTCACATCACACACCTACACACTCATCCAAGTAGCAGAAAAGTGCCCTAAAAAGATAATCTTTGTAAACCACAACAAGACACTTTCAGTGAGTGAGGCAGAGGAAGCAACGAGCGAGAAAGAGAGATCAGAGTTAGAAAGAGAGGTACAAACAGAGAGCGTGGGCGGTAACACAGCTGTGTGCATGTGTGTGTGTTCATTTATGTCAGTGTGTGTGGTAATAGCATTAGAGTTCTTCTGGCCTCATGTGAATTACATTTGCAGCCGAGGTCTGCTTCTGTGCTGGGCTGCAGCCCAGGAGCCAAACATGCGCACATAAAAAAAAAGCCCCACAAAGCAGCAGGAGAGTCGGGCTGGAACGATGACCAGTAGCTTCCCTTTGTAGCAAATAAACCATGTTTACAACAAGCCGAGAAGAAAATGGAAACTTTTGCCATTCAAGTTATTTACTTACAGCGTGTAGCTTCCCTATTTTTGGAAAATCCAGGACAAGTCAGTAAACAGTCTGAAAGGTGTTCATTTAGACCATTTAGAACTATTACTAATAAACGAATTATTAACAGATCAAATTATAGGCCAAAAAATAAACTGTACCTGTTATGTGATTTCTGTGTGCAAAGTATAATAATAACGCTCAACAAATAGATGATTTGAAAGAGAAACATCCTACTTTATCTGAACGTTCTATTTTTTCATGTGATTTTTTTTTTTTATACAAACATCTTACTTTATGAAGAATTTTAAAATAATGACATTTAGCAAAGTGTATTAATAAAATTAACTCAAATGTTTAAATATTTGTCTGTAACTTTTTAAAATTTAATTTTAAATCCAATCCAAAAAATTTTTTCCCTAAACTACATGGAAAAATTTAAAGATCATTTGGATTTTTGTTTATACAAATAAAGTCATAGAACTTTCCAGCCATCTATCTTTCCACTCATTGTTCAAGCAATACAATTTTAACAAAGAAATTGCTATTTTTTTTTATCTGTTATGCAATATTTAAAGGGACTCGACCAATTTATTGGTTGCCCGACTAAATCGGATGATGTTGCATTTTTTAAAGGGCATTGAAAATCTGCAAAAATGTAAAAAGTTAGCGGCAGTAAATTTATGTAAGCACGGCAATCCAATTTGCCAACAATTTACAACAGCCTCATTATTGCATTGCTAGTGACATCACAGCACAGACAATCCTGCTCTGACACAGAAGAAGAAAGCAGAAACGGACCTTTTTCATGTTGTTCATTGTTTTGTAGACATTGCATAAACAAATAATTTTTTGACATTATATTGCATGATTTGAATGTTAGAATAGTTAAGTTTAGATTTTTTTTTTTTTTTTAGATTTGGCCAAATAATACACATTTATTTATTTTTACATTTCAAATGTCATTTTGCAGCAAAAATGGAAAGGATAAATAAATGTAAGGAGATTTGAACATGGTGGCCAGGACAGTATGCAGAACCAATAGATTTGTGTGTATAAAAATAGTTTAATAATTTTGTTCAAATGTTAGAAAAAAAAAATTTTGTATTCCAATTGTAAAAGGTGGGGTTTTTACCAAGAAAACAAAAGTTTTTTTATATCCCTTTTTATGAAAATCAACAATTTTTTTTCAGGAGAACATCATTTTGAGTATGAAGTACTACATTTTTTTTTTTTTTTTTTTAGTATCTTCAATAGTTTCCAATCAATTCAAACCTTACATACATTAAAATTAAGTTTCAAGAAGAAAGGTATACATCCATTTAAAAATAAAATGGATTTGCGTGGTCGTGCAGTGAGTGATGCTGGTTTTTAGAAAATGGGTGTTCTGTCAGAGTTGGAAAAAAAATATTTCTAGTCAGTAATGAAGATTAGGCAGTTTTCATTCAGTTCATAGCTGCCAGATTAATTTGATGTATTAGAAATGACTTCTCACAGGGTTGGAAAGATTTTACAATATTTGTATTTTTGAAAGAAAAAAAAGTGGTGAAGGATAAGACGAGACTGAGCGCTTTTAAGGGGCTTTTGTAACTAAACTAATGGGTCCTTTTAATCAGAGCATTGATCCTTGTCCATACACTGTCATTTCATAAAAGAAAAGAGGGCAAAAAGAAGTGTTTTGTTTGGTGCTATCAAGATTCAAGTGTATTCACTCAGTTTTGTTTGCTATCAAACAGTGTATCAGTTCCTGAGGAATTAAAACAAGCAAGCTGAGCGTTTTGGAGGGAAAACTGGCAGAAGAAGAAGGGATTAAAAAAATGTGATAGCAGCTAAACATCCATCCAATAGATTTACCCCTAGCAACAAAGTTAAAGCTCTAGGGTTTGAAAGAATTAATTTGTTCTTTTTTTGTTTGAACAGATTAGGTAATGTCAAAAAGTGGGGGGGAAAAAATGCAAACAAGTCTTTTTTTTTTCTAATAAAGCAAACCGTCTTAAAACGTCCCACAGTACCACATGAGACAGATTTTTGTGCATCACTGCTTTGTTTTATGTGTGTGTCTGACTGGGCTTTGTTCCTCTGCTGCGCCCACCTTTCTTTGCCCTCTTATTTCCATTCCTCACTTCCTATCAGACAGAGAAGTTAACAGCTTGACTGAGTTGGCCTGTTTCCTGTTAACGCTCCACACACACAGTCAGGGTGGAGCCCCCAGAAGGCTTGTACCAACTTCCCAGACCCTCTTGCGGGTACGACTGAGTCATGCGTGCTCATAGGCACATTTCTTCACAATGACTTGACTCAGCCCCGAATGACTTTGTCTTTGGGTAGCTACTGGGCAAAAAAAACAGACTGAAGATGGAGAGTGAAGATAAAATAGAGGCTCAAAGAGATGTCCTTGGGTCTAACCTAGTTTCAGACTCTGAGCTGAGTAAGCTGGCAACTCTGTTCTTCCTAAGCACACTAAATAATTCACACAAGTTTCTTGAACTCAACAATGGCAGAAAACATGCCCTTTTAAATACAGTTGATAAGAAAAGGGTTTTAAATGTGTGGAAGGAAGTGGGTTTGTTGACTGGTGTCAAAACTGACTTTCCTACTAAGTCACCTTTAATCCGCACACACACGAGCTAAATGGGTCATCCCTTACAAGCGCTACAATAAAAAAGTCCATCTCTTGCACTGCTGCGGTGCAGAGATTAAAAGGGTCTGTTCAGCTTTTGGTAGGGCTCCATTTCGCTTCGAACAGCTCAATAAGCATGATTGATGCTCTATTTGTTGTAAAGTTGTGTTGTGTTACACTGAAAGATGGCTATGATAAATATTTAACGCAGTAGGCATGAATAAAGTGTAGAGAAAGCGACCAGCGTATAGGGTTAGCTTGACATTCTGTGGCATATACGTATATTTGGTAAAAGGGTGGGTTTGGAAGTGAACACTAACAGATTATAAACTTTAAATGACAAATAAATGACAAGAACGTTTCTCTCACTAGCTAATACTTTTCAATTAACCCATCCTGTCTCTTCATATGCTATATGAATGAAGTTCAGATGCAACATATTACAAACAAAATATATTAAGGGGGAGGCACAGCTCAGTGGTAGAATCGCCGTCTTTGAACCGAAGAGTAGCCGGTTCGATTCCAAATGAGCTTATACCCAAGAGTCCCTGGAGAAGACTACCACCATTGACTGCCTGCCAATTCCCCCATGAGGGATAATAAAGTATTATTATTATTATATTTAGAAGATTTACAATCCCCAGTCCTAGCTATATTCTGCCCATTGATCCTCAGACAGGATATTTAATCCAACTGGGTCTTTAGGAGTCTTTTTTTCCCCTACAGGGTCTACCTTACAGTGATGTGCCTTTTTTGTTTGATAAACAATATGACATTTTGTCGTACTACTGGGCTACAGGAAGAAAAATAAAGCTCTCAAGCCCGTTCAAAGCGCTTCAGGGTCCTTTGTGGCAAACCACAGTTACCAGAAGTGGGACATGAAGCTGAGACCTTCAGACCACAAAGGTAACACAAGCAGGCCTTCGGTAGTGAAGCCAATGTGTCAGGTGACAGATAAGAAGCTGTTTTCATAAATAAGCAAAGAAGACCTAAAAACAACCAAATCTTACAACTTAAAAGAGTCATATATTAGCCTAGATTTTAGTTTTGATAAAAAAAAAATGCTGCACACCAACACTGGCACACTTCAACACAATGTAGCCTTTTCCATTTGCTGACCAAGACTCATATAGGTCAGTAGAGCACTGAAAGAATGAGTAGGCACCAAAGATCTTACATGCACAAATACAGCAGAGTATTAGACGCTATACAGAGACACAAAGAATGACTTCCATTTTATTATCCATCAGAAAGGCTTTAACTTTTCCCGATCGTTCTTTTTTTTTCAATATTACACACGGATTGAATTTATCACAACATTTTTTTAAGAATAAACCTAAAACTTTACTGATACAAATGTGAACACATCTTGATTTTCAACTCACTATCCTCCTGACTACAAGAAGCTGGTGTACCAATGAGAGAGCTCCTTTTGAGTTTTCATCATCGCACCAGAAAGTTAACTTCCTTCTGAGACGCAACGAGCGCATTCCTCTGCGTACAGTGAAATATGAACAGTCAAACCAAGAAGTTGCTTCCTCTAACTAATGAATCACTACTTGTTCCTTCTTACTGTCGAAAGACTAAACAAACAGTGCATTAAACAGGCAAAAGGAAGGAAAGATGACCAAGTCAGTCACAGAAACAGATTGAGGAAGTGGGAAAATAAAAACAAAAGGCCAGATTCAAATGATTAAATATAGCAACACAAAAGTGAAAGCAAGTGTATTTCTGACCAAACGTAGACTAAAAACAACTCTATATGTTCATATATATTCATGTCCTCCATAGAAGTAGGGCATTAACCGGGGAGTCAGGGAAGCATCCTGAATTAGCAGCAGCCTAATGTGCTAATAAAAGAAAGTAAGATAAAAGTTCTTGTTTTACTGGTTGATCCACATTTCTTCTCTCACCTCTTCATTTCTTCTCTCTAGCCAACCCTCCAGGAAGCAAACTGTTCTTAGAGTTGATCAGAACAAGTTTCTCCTACAGAGTTTCTTCTGCTTTAGGAAACATCCACCCCAAAGCAGAAGCTGAAAGAGTAGACAAACTAAATTAGGTAGCTCCTTTAACATCTGGTAGGACGCCTTGCGACTGGTTTACCAGGTGTGTTTTATCAGTAAGAGTCACCAGAGAAACACTAGGACACAGGAGACGGACTGCATCTCTCAGATAGTTTAAGCTTAAATTCTCTCCTGAATGAAGATGAAAAAATCTGGGATCCGCAACTTCTCCAGACTAAATGATTGGTTGGTTGGATGAAAAGATGGATGAATGAAACGGTGCTCAGTGAATGGACAAAGTTTAAAAACTGAAATGCTGAACTTTAGTTTTAGATGCTTTAAAAAACATTAAGCATACAAACGACAAGCAACCGGTTTTGCATTTTGTTCCAGTATGGTATTGAAAATGAACCGAACTGTAAACATAAAAACCAGGAAACATACTGAACTGAAAAATGTTAAGAGCAAAATAAGAGAACTTTTATTTATTGAAGGCACCCTGTCTGCAACTGACCACCATATGACATAAAACAGCTTTAACTTGTCTTATCTTAAGCTTTTTTTTTTCCTAATTTAGCTCAGAAACAACTTCTACTTATTTAAAAGCTATGTGGTTGAGAAAAACGTGTAGGGTGTGAAGAACTGAGAGCACGTGTCTAAACCCACTAACCAACTATTTCAACTTATTCTAAAAAGTAAAATTGCATGGTACAGCGGATGTGGACAAAACTCATCAAATCCCGGTCATCTAAGACAACTATTTGTTTTAGCAATTGTGTGTGGTTGTTTATTGTGTCTATTCTTAGATATCTGCCTTCAAATCAAAAGCATAATAATGATTTTAGAACCAGTGGCCTGGTTTTGTTTCAGTTTTCACCCCAAAAACCTCTCAAATATAATTTAAGAACAGGTAGATTAGAGATTCAGTAGCTATGTGACTCCTGTGTGCATCAGTTTCCTTCTAGAACACTGTCTTGCATATTATCATGGGTGGTCCTCTTATCATGATCAATTAAAGTTCTTCTGCCATGTTTCTGGGGTCAGCTGGCTTTCATCCTGTAAAACTTTGCAAACAGACACACAACAACTGCCGAGCGGAAATATTGTATTACGTCTCTTCTGAGAAGCAGAAAGCCTGCTTACTGGGTTAAGCCGTGGGAAGGTGTGGGTGAGAATGAAGGAGGCCTGCCACACCAGAAGAAATTGGGAAGTCTTGTTTTTTTTTGTAGTAACACAAGGCGAGCTAACAGTAGTTACCACACACCCGAAGAAACAGCAGCAGGCCCCAACCCCGCTTCGCCCACACACAAAAACAAGCTACGAAACCACTGACAAACAAACAGACACTTTCTCATTTTGGCAAGTTTTTCACAAGCCGGCTTTGTTACTTTTTTTTTTTTTTAAGAAGTTTGTTTAGTTATCGGAGTATTAAATTAAAAAGTCACATATCATTGAACAAACAAACTCTTTGACTAATTAGATTTATTAAAAGCTTAAAAACCACAAAAATTCATTTTCCCAACAGTTGTAAAAAAAGTTTCCAAAACGGCCTGGCCTCCACTCCCCTCGAGCTCAATTTCAACATGTCTCCCTGATGAGTCTAAAAATGAGAACATGCCGAGCATTCCCCAGATGGCACATTATTTCACCAAAAGAGAAACAAGAGAAAAGAAAACAATTTTCTACAATTATATGCCTCGGTGGATGCCTCAGTCGAGGCTTTCTGAAAATATTCTGCAAGATTACAGAAAGACATTTACATAAACATCCCATGTCTACCACGTAGATGCCCACAAATGAGAACCTAGCATCCATGACCGACAGCAACCTAACCACAAATGCACAAGAACTTACATCTACAGACACACATTCTCATGATTGGTTTTTGGGCACTTGTACTTTTCTTCCAACCCATAATCTGTTTGGACTTTTTCTTATTTTTTCCACTTGTTGGTAGAGAGTCATCATCAAGTGAAGATGTAGCAAAAACAAACACATGCAAAGTGGCTGAAAATATAAACTCTATTTAGACTATGATATTGTATCCAAAACTGGATGCGTGTGTCTGCAAGATGTTGACAAATTTTAACTTTTAAAAATTATATGCAGTTTAAATAAGCATAACGTTAACGATTTGTGCCATGGATGTAACCAACATAATCAGAAAGTGGAGATTGGTAGCTTTACAACAAAACACAATACACACATCTTTTTAACGGGTTTTGGTAAGGCTGGATTATGTCAATAAAATATCTAATTGTGATCATTTTTTGTATTGCAACATCATTTGAAATTTTTTTTAAGTTTTTTTTTTTTTAGCATACTTTCAAAGAGCAAGACGATGTTTAAGAGCAATTCAATACAATACTTGCGAGAGGAGTCGCCTGAAAACCCTGCTAAACCTGCTACCACTAAGTTTATTTTGAAGTTACAACTACACTGACAAATCAGTTGGCTGCTCTGAATGTATACAAAGATGTTGTTAGAAGAGACGCTGTAAACTGGTAAAAAACAGAACACAAAACTTGAAGGAAAGTTTTTTATTTTTCCCCAATGTTGACAAATTGCTTTTGTTATTTTTTTTTGAGCAAACAATGTTAAGGTTGTTACAAATATTAGGGTTGTATTGTTTGGCAAAAAAAAAAAAAAAAAGCCAAGTTGTTAGCCTTTTTGGAGATACATCTCCAAAAAGCTAATTTACTCACTCGCCCACCAATCCTCTCTACGGCAACAAATTGGTCCCAAAAATTTGCCACTTTCAAGGCACAAAAAATCTGAATTGTTTGCTGTTATAAAAAAATTGTTAACTTTCTTTTCTAAATATTTTTAAAATGCTTTTTATGTGCATTTGAATTTTAGTAAAGCAAAAAAAATAATTTATTTAACAAACTGTGTTCAGCATTTTTAATACGTTCATATTTTCACCCAAAAAATTGAGGATGAGAAATTCAAATAAGGTCATAATAGCTTCATACCCCCCAAAAAAAAAATAAGAGGGGAGGCGATAGCTCAGTGGTAAAATGTCCATCTTTGGACCGGGAGCAGTCAGTTTGATTCCCACGGGGCCCATGCGTAAGTGCCGCTTGAGAAGACACCGAACCTCAGTTACTCCCACCATTGGCGACATCATGGCTGCCTGCTGCGGTGCAATGTAGCAAAAGTAATTTCCTCAACTACGAGTAATATAGTATGATAAAAAAAAATGTACAAAAAGGAGGAGGCAGACTTTCACAAGGTTAATAAATCTTCTATACAGTGATCACTACTGCAAACTCACAAGAACATTTTCAAATTTAGGATTTGCCCGGTCAATCACTTCTATTTCCCACAACACTGAGATGGCTGGCTCGATCTCTGCATGCCTTTATGTCTGCCATAAACAGCTGTGTTATCAATCAGCCCAGAGCTTAGCCTTTCCCTACAAACACTTCACACACTGTACTAAAAGCATGTGTGAATGTGTTCTGCCCAAATAGTTTGCAAGAGAAAAAAAAAAATCCTTAAACTTGAGATATGTTCTTCCCAAATGAAAATATCCAATAAATGCAAGCGCCTCTACTCACGGAGAGATCGGCCAAAAGGCGTCAGCAACACAATTTAATTCCACATGACTGTAAACACCTGCATAAAGAATGGTTGAAGTGGAGTGAACTGAGTTTTAAATAATCTCTCACTACCGTAATAATTAATGCTCAAATTCCACAGATGTCCATGGCTGGAACCGGGTGCTAAACAGATGACTAGCTTGCTGAAGTCATGTGATAATCACAACCATCTAATGTTTAGGACAACTATACTTTATGTGAAGTCATTTTCTCCTACCAAACAAGTAAATACATTTTACTCTCCACTCATCAAATTCATCAATTAGACATGTTGTGCCCATTACCAGCCTCTGTTTACAATTTAATATCTGTTCGCTCATTTATCTTCTTTTTCTTTTCAAAGCATATTTTCTCTTTGACAAATGATACCGTTTTATTACACATTTTTCATTTTCCCCCCAGAGTTGAGCATATTTTACCAGCTGTTTAGGCTTATTTTAAATCTTTGTTGGATGTTTCTACGCTCTTGCTTGCCATTTGTCTTTTTTTTGTCTCCCTTACATAAGTGAACTAATACATGGTTTGGAAAGTCGTGGGTTGACTGAGCCTGTTGATAACTACTCTTGTGAAACACGCAAGATTGCTATTGTTTGGAACCAGCAACTACAAAGATGGACAGATTGAAGACCCTCCATAAGAAAATACGTTATTCAAAATCAACACCTAAAAAAATGACAATATACCGTTTTACACCAGCTAGGTCGGAATGCAAAACAATATGATTCAAATCTGTTTAGCATCATTAATGCTACAGAAATGCAACTCAGAATAAGTGAGTTGAGTTTATGCTCAATAAATTAAACCACGTGGCTCATTGTTCAAGATGCACATCTTATATTTAAGTGCCAAAACAGCAAGAGGGTGAAAAGTGATCCTCTTCAATGAAAATGGAAAAAAAAAAAAAAAAAAACACCACCAAACAAAGCATATAATCTCTTCCTCCTCGCTCCATCTCAGCCTGTAATTATGCCTATAAAACATATTCTATATATACACAACAATGAGCAGTTAAAGTGGGAGGTATGTCAGGGAGCTGTGGTGATTCGCTGCACACACACCCTGCATTTGTGATATCATGAGTTTAACTAAAGTGTCCAAGAGCTTCGCAAGGTTTACAAAAAAAGATGAATCTTTACTGGAATGCAGGCGTACGACCCACCTGCAACCAGTCAGGCCAGATTTTCTAGATTTTTTGACCGGGTAGTTGGGTTTAAAAATGTTACCTTGACGCTGCAAGAAATGGGGAGAAATAACGCTTAAAGCTCCATTTATTTTAACCTTGTGAAGCAACTTCACTTGTGCAATAATGACTTGATTACGGTGACTAACCAGTTAGGACAAGGAGTCGCTAACAAAGCATTTGCATTGCCTAAAGACAAACCTCTATGAGATCTGTTTGACACACTATCTACTCACTGGCGGGGAGTTTATAACCTAAAGAGTCTCGGCCTGAACAGAATTCAATTTTAGGGTGCGTTATTACTTATTTTTCCTAATTTTTTATGCTTGGGGGGTATTAATTAATTGTTTTTTTTAGGAGATTTATGAGTTTAAAATCACCAGACAGTTATCTTTCTAACACAGAAATTTTTTTAAATTGAAAGTAAATTAGACGCAATGCTTAGGAGGGGGTTTGATATGAAGTTACTGTACGAACAACTAGAACTAACATTAAAAAATCTTTGAGACGATGTTTGCACCGGGATACTTAAAACAGCAGTTTTCAAACCTTTTTACACCAAGGTACATTTTTATCTGAAAAATTCTGGAGGCACACCACCAGCAAAAGTGGCAGAGTGGGTAGCTATGGTTACAGTAAACGACCCATAGCAGGATAACTTGCCTGTCTGTAAATAAAAAGAGTAGATATTCTACTGAGAAAGATATATCATACACTTTGATCAGTTTTTCTTAACACAAACACCACAAGATCAACCAAAACAATTGTTGGGAGCTCCCAGTAGATTGCGATCGACGTATTGTGTGAAATGAGATCATTTTCTATGGCACACTTGACAATCTCTCGTGGCACCTGATTGAAAAACGCCGCCTTACAATGATAAAGACAAAAGTCAAAGAAATCCATTAAAAAAATTATAAGAAGGCAGTAATAAGAAGTTAAGGGTACGTCAAACCAGCAGTTAATAAGGAGTACAAACAAGATGAACAGTATTGTGAAGATATAAACAGTTTATTTTGCTTAGTTTATTAATTGATCTAGTTTCCCAAAGGGTTGACAAAGTTCTACTTTTAAAGCCAGAACAAAATGTTATGAAATAGTCAAAGAATGTTGCAAGCTCCAGCAAGCAGCTTGCATAAAGTAGGGAAGTAAGGAGTGTGTGAGTAAAGAAGGAAAAGTTAGGCCTCATTCATTAGATAAATAGTTTAACTTACTAATCAAACCCACCAATCCAGTCTTTTGATTAATTAAAACAGTTCTTGATTTAGTTTAACTTGGATCTCATTTTTTATTCCAACCAAACCTTGAAACATGTCCCACTCAGTACCACCCCAATGTGAACACAAATGTTATTTCAGAGGAGCAATCCAAACTCTGAGTCCTGTTCAAATGACTGCCATCATAAAGTATACAATATATATGAATAAAAAGTACATTGAGTTAACAGATTTCTTAACTGACTGATTTTTTTCATCATAGTCACTGTAATGTTAAAGTTGCTGAAGCTTCAAGCTGTCAGGTTATGATGTACAAAAACATGATCTGATATTTAAACAAAATCAATCTGAGGTTTCTAACTGTACATGCAAATTAGAGTAGATTTAGAATAGCCTACAGTTATCCTGTGAATAATTCATTCAGCTTTTTAGGTGAGGAAACCATATGGCATGATTTAGTTCTTCAATATATTGAAGATATTCAACTCAAAATCTTTGATTCAGTTTATAAGATATTAGTGGGCATCATCAAAAAAGCTTTCTAAGACATGTAGAGGAGATCAGCTCCAGTATTTCCAGATAAATGTGTGTTTGAGGCTGTAAAATGATCAGAATGTGTCTTACTTAGCTTTTTTTAATAGAAACAAACAGAAGTGTGTGTTGATTGTGTGCTATGGAGACAATGCTAGGCCGCCATATAAAGCCTGGAAATGGGAGGAAAAGGAAGAGGGTAGAAGGGCCGCCCCTGCCTCACCTCCTGGAGAAAACAGGGATACAGGAGGAAAAGGTAACGCAAATAAAAGACAATGTTCATTTCCACCTACCATAAAGTCACTGCTGAAGTTGTCCTCTCCTCTTTCTTCGTCTCCTTCGCTCATGGCCTTCACTCCCTGGATAAACTTTCTCAGGATGCCGGCTTGATCCATCCTTCCTCAAAAATCTCCCAAACTAGCACTGTTTTTTAACAAACCAACCAAAAGAGGAAGGAAAATTAAATAAATAAAATAAATAATCTTCACGGATCCTCCCAGAGAGTCATCGTCGGTCCACAATACATTTTTTTTTATTATCGCCCCATGTTGTTTCTCCCTTTCCTTCTTTCTTCTGGACTGTTTTCACAGCGTTTAGTCCAAAAGAAAATCCCTCTCTCCTCCAATCTGCGCCCAAATACAAACTGTTTACACTTGATTTTACTGATTAAAAAAGAAAAATTAAAGGAAAAGGAGGAAAAAATAAATCCAGTCCGGTTAGTCTGTGCTACCCCTCCCTGTCTACCTAGCTTATTGCCACATTCACACACTGTGCTGCTTATTCCGGACTGCAGGAAGAGCCCGCCTCTTTCTACAAACACTCCTCTCTGATTGGTAAATGAGAATAACTGTTCTGATTGGACCAAATGTGTGTCAGTCATTCTTTAACAATTTTTAACAATTTCATACCTCTCAAGTTATTTCGCCGCATTTTAAAACAGACAAAATTCGATTTTAGGCAATACGGGTGTATTGCCATTTCAATAAATTTTTTGTCAAATTGTCATACATTTAAACATTTACAAAATGACTAGATTTCAATCTGATTATGGTACGTTCCAGGCGGCTATTGTAACAGCGTAGTCAGAGCTAGACAGGTTACCTCTCCTTGCGTCACTGGAGGGCATAATAAATGTTCTGCTCATGCACAATCTTTTGTGATTTTCAAAAAGGACGATGAATACGCTTTTTAAGTAGTCATTAGGCAGGTATGCAATTACTAAAATTGTTATCACTAAAATATTGTATTTTTTTCTAATTACAGTTTGATACAAATTTCGATTTCAAAGTCTCAATTCGGTTTATTGCCACAACCTGAATCAGCAGAGAAAGCTGTTTGAATGCTGACCAGCTGCTTTTTATATTTTTTTCTTTTTTTTCTGAGTGAAGGCTTCTTGTGTTCGTCTGTCTTTCTCTGTTTCAAAGTTTCATTTACTGTAACTATTTTTATTTCACTATTCTAATGTCCTTAGCTATCCTGAAAGTCTCTTTTAAACAAAATGTGTTTGTAATTGTACCGGGGACATTGTCTGACATAGCAGACCAAAAATAAGAAACATGTTTGTCCTCTTAAAGTGTCCTCAAGGGATGAGGCCTCCACAGAGTAAAATTTAATGTACTGTCCTCTAACAAACACCGCCAGAGAAGGGGGAATTGAGTCACTTTGTTTTCCTTTAGTTCTACCAGCAGTAGCAAATAAACCAATTCATCCAGTGAAAACAAAAACCAGAGACAGAAAGGATGTCATCTCCAAGTAAAATAGATTTTTACTTACATAAGCTAGTTGTTATTCTGGTTTTAAAACTATTTGCTTGTTATCCTCCGACATATGCAATGTTTTCTTTAATTTTATCTGTTCATCTTCGATACGCCATACTTTAGATTTGCCTTAAATTAGATGGAATCTACTATTTTTTTTGTTCATTTTCTTCTTTTTAAAGGGAAAATTGTATAAAATACTGCAACTGACAGGCGACCTGTTCAGGGTGTACTCTGCCTCGGCAAAATTTTGAAAATAAAAGTAGATAAAAATGTAGGCGAAAAATAAAAGTCAAGTAATTGATCAAAACATTCACACTTAATAAGATCATTCACATGTATAACATTATGCTGATGACACAGTGGTTTGCTTCTGACTTAAATTTGAGGAATTGTGTATGTTCAACACAATTTTTTCATTTAAATCTGGTCAAACTTTTAGTTTTTCTTTTATAAGCAAAAACAGTGAAGTTCCGTGAGGTGAAAACGGATCTTTTGCACTCAGACACTCTCCCCCAGAGCGCCACAGTCTTTCTTACTGTATAAATAATCTTATGGAGAAAAGTATTTTAGGAAAGGCCTCATAGCCGACTGTCACTTCCTCTTCTCAGACTTGGCTTTGGTTACTCTGTACTGTATCTGACCCTGATCTCTGACCTCTACGTGGGGACAGGAGGGCTTTAGGTCCAAGATTTCACAACAGGGATCAATTACATTTCATATTAATATTCCCCTCCACACAGCCAATTTCCTCTACCAGCCCATTTCCAGTCTCTCTATCTCTTCTTCGTCTTTTCTTCTCTCAGTTTTTTTTCAGCTGGAATGTGTGGAGAAGCAGCTGAGTGCAGGAATGCTTCTGTAACAAGCCCGTGCATAACCTGTAAGAAGGGAGGCTCCCTGCATGCAAACACACAAACACACACAATTTCTCTCTTCATGTTGTGACTGCTGTTAAACCATAAACTCCCTCATTCCACTCCTCCGTCTTATATTTTTTTTACTCTTGTGAAGAGCATGAAGAGTTGGTAACGGGTTGAAATGAACAATTTGGCCTACACACAAACACACAATGGGTGTGAGCCAACCTGTTGCCATAACGTAAAGGGGTGAAGGAAGTCTGCCTTCAGAAGTAGAGGAATGACTCAACAGTGTGTTACACAACCACATTGCAACTTCCTGTGTTAGGTCCCTAAAAATCAATCACATTCTACAAGCTAGAGATACACATTCATTAGTTTCACAATCTGAGATGAATCAAAATCACATGCAATGAAACCTCATCATCATAGTATTTAAATGCATAATAAAATGCTTCTATTAAACTTTGATTGAGAAACCATTACACAATATATTCAAATCAAATTTCCTCTGAGGACTCATAAAGTCATAAATTCATAAATCTTCTTTTATCTTAAATATTTCCCACTATCCCCGCAACCCCGTTACGGGACAGACGGATAAGAAGATGACTGACTGATTTCCCACTATAATGTTTTTTTCTGGAATCTTTTGGAAATTTCACCACATTTGCGAAAAAAAAAGAATAATATCGTCAATTTGATGTTTAAAAACCAAACTCCCCCTGTAAATACTAAATGATACCTGTTTGCATTGTGATGGTAAGATTGCCCACATAACGGTCTAGTTATGTGAGCTGCATGGTGGTGCTGTGGTTAGCACAGTGGCCTCACAGCAAGGTCAGGGTTTGAGTCCCAGAGTGGAAGCAAGACTTGAAACATTAGCCTTTCTGTGTTGAGTTTGCATGTTCTCCCCATGTATGCATGAATGTCCTCCATGTACTAAAATTTCCTTCCATCTACCAAAAACATGCATGTAGGGTTGATTGGCCGTTATAAAATTACCCCTGGGAATGAGTGTGGCTGTCTCTGTGTTTGGCCCCGCCCCGCAACAGCCTGACGACCTGTTTGAGGTGTACTCTGCCTCTCACCTGAAATCAGCCAGTATAGGCTCCAACACCACTGACACCATCAGGGATAAACAGTTCAGAAGACGAAGATTAGTCATGTCCAAACACAGAATAATGTATTCATTGTTGGAAGAGACAAAATTTTACGACTCATACCCGATTTGAATATTTGTACATCTATGACATACTTATTCCCATCTAGGATTATACCCTTAAAAGAGAAATGTTTCCACAACCAGATTTATGTCCTCACAAATGCACAAGTACAAACATACTTTGGCTGGCAACCAGGCTCTGGTGGCTGGATGCTCTGTCAGATTTAGATTTGTAATTACTGCTCTAAGTTTTGAACGCTGAAAAAGTGTGTGGAACTTTGTGTCATCTAAATATAAAACCTGTGTATAACAGAAAAAGCTTTATAGCTCCAACATGAGCACATGGCATCCAAGTTCCTTGCATCAGTTTAAAGTATAAAGAACATGTTCATGCAGTCTATGGACGTTAACTAGGTGCAAACGTCTGACACACAACTTTATTCATCTAATTAAAAATGTATTGATTTCAACCGAAATCTTTTTCTGCTTTTAAGGTATTTACATCACACTAGCAGCCTCTAGTGGACTACATGGGAAAAACAATTTTTTAATACTGATCATTATAATGATTTCAGGTGGAAGAAACTTACTTGCTGTGGCCCTGGAGAGAAATGCCAAAAAAAGAAGAATAAAGTGATTCCAGGAGGAGGTGGGTATTCTCCTCAACGTACCATACTTAAGACTTTTAATTTTACTTGAGGAACTTGACTCATGGGGTGGCACGGTGGTGGAGTGGTTAGCACAATGGCCTCACAGCAAAAAGGTCTGTGGTTCGAGTCCCGGAGGGAGGTATTACAATACTGGTCTTTTTGTGTGGGGTTTACATGTTCTCCCTGTATATGTGTGGGTTTTCTCCAGGTACTACGGTATCCTTCCACTCTCCAAAAACCTGCGTGTTAGGTTGATTGTCCGTTATGAAATTGCTCCAAAGAATGAACGTGTGTGTGGCCCCATAGGAGACTGGCAACCTGTTCAGGGTGTACCTTGCCTCTTGCCTGAAGTCAGTCGAGACAGGCTCCTGCACCCCCACGATTTCGTTAGGGAGAAGCGGTTCAATAGACAAAACAAAACTGAAATGCTTGTCAATGTTGCAGGGGGTGCAAGAGCCTATCCCGGATGAGTACAGGCAAGAGGCAAGGTACACCCTGAACAAATCACCAGCCTGTGATAGGGCCGCACATAACAGATCAACCACTCACAGGAACATTTTCAGGAGCAATTTTACAGCGATTTCCATGACCTGATTTTTTTTTTTTTCAAAAAAGGAAGGAAATCAAAACACCTTGAGTAAACCCACGCATACATGGGGAGAACATGCAAACTCCACACAGACATGCCAGTGATCCAAACCTCACCCCATTCGGGATTTGAACTCCCAATCTTCTTGCTGTGATGCCACACTGCTAATCATTGTGCCATCGTGCAGGAACTTGGGGAAAAAAACAGATAATTCAAGTTCAGACTGAACATTGTATTTTTTAACTGTTTCTATAATAAAAACACATTTATTCAATGTTTTTACATTTAAAGACGTTCTTTAATGGATACAAAAAACCTCGACATTTTTTTGTGGCACAAATGTTCTTCATTAAGATTTGAAATGTGTAACACTTAAATACGAAAAACTTTGAGAAAACATAATTACATCATTTCAATAAATAAACTAGCGAACAAGAGAAACGCACGTTAGATACAAAATGAAAATGTTGTGTCGATTAAGACTGGAGAAAAAAAAAATAATCAATGATCACAATATCAAGAGGCTTCGTCTGGATTTTTACTTATCAACTCCAACGTAAAATTCAAGTAAGAAAAATAATCACAAAAAAAGGTTTTGTGTAGTTTTGATTTAGTGTAGCCTTCAGGTGTGTGTTCCTCAATCTTGGAGCATTACGTCATTGTTTTATCATTTTTACGCTCCGACTGAAGTAAAAATGTACAACCTCGTTTGGGTTGTGCGGCAAAGTTCATGATCAGACAATATTTTCACTGTCATGATTTCTTTGTTATTTTTCTTGTCATCATGATTTAAAAAAACATATTTACACAGCAGGGCATTAAAACTAAAATGCAACAAAACCTCAGTGTTTTTTAGCCTTGTAGTCATAGTGTAAACCAGGCCTGGAGAGTAAAAAGTATGCAAAGTATTTACAGAGAACTTTGGCCGGGCCTCGTCCGTCTAAGGTAAAGAAAACAGTAAATATCACAGCATCAACGTCTTTGCTCTGGTTTTCCCTTTAGAGTTTGTGTCCATCTGTTGGCGTTGTGTCATCTTACTGATCTCATGATTCTGAAAGAGAAAAAGATCCTTTAGGTGTTAAAATAAACTTTCTACATGCGGATTAAACTGGGATGTCTAATCCTCTTACCTGTGACTTCATTTGAATCATCCGGTAATGATTCAGAGCTCATTCCGTACTTGTTCCCAAAAATCTGCACCATCCGTTCAAAGAACTTACACTCTTGTCTCTCTCCTCTAAAACATAACAGTTACAGAAATCATTTAAAAATCCACAAAAGTTCCTTTTTAAGAGTTTTAAACTTACTGTCTTCCTTCTAGAAAGTGTCTGAAGTTGGCTCTCAGCCTCTTGACCCTGGACTGGCATTGCTCAGCGGTACGTAGATAACCCTGGCTGCTCATCGCCTGGGAGACTTGTGTGTAGATCCGTTTGTTCTTTGTGCTGCTCTTCAGGTTCTCCTGAATGACATCGCTCCCCCAAATGTCTAATAGAGCCTCGGTTTCTTCGTCTCCCCACGTCTGTTTGGAGCTGTCAGCAACCCAATGGTTGCTGGGTGTCGGTGGAAGAGAAGGAGCTACAAAAAATAAAAACAGAAACAATTAAAACCAAACTCAATCCATGCTCAGTAAATGTTTGCATCTTTTTACTGGCTTCACCTTTCATCAGGCTGAGGTCTGGTTTCACCTCTTCCAGTTCATCTGGTACAAACATCTCTCCAGCCGAGTCCTCCATCTTTAGCTCTTTGTTAAAGACTTTGTTCATTTCATTAAAATATTTAAACTCCTCTCTGAAATAAGAAACAAGAAGCAGGTAGAAAAATTTACTTCAGTTTTTTGGTCGATCTTTTACTCAAGCATTTGATCATTCTACTAACTTCTCATGAACAAATCCGTATTTGAGACGCTTGACGCGGGTGTAGCACTGCTCTGTGGTTCGTATAAACCCGAAGGTGGCCATTTTCTCTGAGATGTACTCAAAGACGTGTCTGTTTTTCAGGCAGCCTCTCAGAGTGAGCTGCACATCATTTTCACCCCAGATTTCCAGCAGTGTGCGTGTCTCCAGCTCTGACCAGGGCGTCTTCCTACTCATGTCGGTGAGCATTTGGCTAGTTGAAGGTTGCTCGTCTGGAAGGAAAAAATAAAAAACAACAATCAGCCAGAATTTTAAGTGCTAGCGCACTGAACATGTTTAACCTACACAGAACGTTATCGTTCTCCAGGAAAGATTCAGAGACGCTGTCTGCCACGGTGCTGTCCACTTCTACTGATATAGAGTTATCACCGAGGATGGGGGCGAGGAGGTTAAAGTATCGAAACGCATTTGGACGTCCTCCGTTTCTAGAAACACAAACTTACAGTCAACTGAAGACATCAGCCATAAACCCCAGCAAGAGACTGGCAATTTGTTATTCTGTCAACTGAAGACTGTTTTGTATTTTTTTTTACCTCCTATTGTTGCAGTTCCGCCGGTACGCTTTCTTTAATCTTTTGATCCGAGTCTGACATTGCTCTGCTGTCCTCATGTAGCCCATAGTTGCCATTTTCTCGGCTATCTCAGCGTAGACGTGTACGTTCCGCACGCATGTCTTTAGGCTGTGCTGCACGCTATCAGTCGCCCACACCTCGATTAAAGCAAGCGTTTCCTCTTCCATCCACGGGCTGTTCACACCATCAGCAATTCCTGCTAATATACACAAACAACCAACATGTAGATAGTGTTTTTTTTAATCCAGCTGTGGAACACATCATCAGTACCTGGCTCCTGCTCTTCTTGTTCATCTTTTTCGTCGTACTCGTCCAGAGAAATAGCTTCTGGACCCAGTACCTCCTCCAGCAGGTGGTAAAACTTATAATCTACTTTTTTTCCACATCTAGAAAAATAAAATAAAAATGTCTTTGAAGTGTTTTTTGTTCAAAATGAGACGTCTGAATGCAGAAAGTTTTCATCTCACTTCTTCCTGTCGTAATTCTGCCGGAAGTTGGTCCTCAGCGACTTGACCTTCCAACGGCACTGCTCTGACGTTTTGAAGAAGCCGAGGTCGTGCATCCTGTCTGAGATGTCGGCATAGACATGCCCGTTGTGTACAAAGCCTTTCAGTGCCTTCTGCACATCATCTTGGCTCCAGATGCTGATGAGAGCCATCGTCTCTTCATCTGACCATGAGCTGCTTATTGTCCTCTCTGATGTCCTCTCTGCGTTGGTTTCTGTGATTTGAATGTAGCGAACCAGTTTCCTCATTAAATAACTTTTATTTCTTAATTAAAATCATTTGGAAATGGCTTAAAGGTCACTCATTTGTTGTCAGATTGGATAGGCGCAAAAATACAAATACAATTTTGTTGTTAACGCTGAGTCATGCTAAAAAATTACTTTGGCGACCAATACAAGGTCAACACAGCACTATTAAAAGATGAAAAGCTGTGAAAAGTCCATTTTTCATAAGATAGACCCTTTAAATATCTAGTAGAGAGTTAAAAACTTGTTGGGCAAAAGAATCTGTGGCAACTAATGTTAGAAAACAAAATTATTCAAGATTTCCAGTGTGCGCCCAGTGTGCCTGTTAACGGGTCAAGTTCATTTGCCAAGATTGTCAAAAAGGAAACAGTGCGTCACCTCTTTCAGCCGTTGATCCTCCGTTAGAGTCTTCTGATATATCTATGGAGTCCGTTATCGCAGCGGATGACGTAGACGGACGTTTGTCCAAGATTTGCTCAATCAGATCGTAGAATTTAAAGTCTACTCGATCAGTCCCGGATGAGCTGTGAGTGTGAAGTCAATCATCACAAAGGGCACGTTGATAAAAAAAAAAAAAAAAGAAAATTTAAGAGATAAAAAGCTTTACCTCATGTTTTCTTTACACTGGCGATAGTTTGCTTTTAGACGTTTGATCCTGGTGTGGCACTGGTCCGGGCTGCGTACGTAGCCGCTAGCGCTCAGTCTGTCTGAGATTTCTGTGAAGATGTGACCATTGTGCGGGTAGTGTCTGAGGTTCTGCTGGAGCTGGATTGAATTCAAACAGATAAACAAGAAAACTCAGCAACTGCTTAAACAAAACAACATCACTGCCCAAAGTCTCACAATTAAACATAAATGTAACTAAATGCAACTCACTATATATTATCACAACACAATATGATATTTATCACAATATTGTGAAGCGGTTTACAATATGGAAGATCTTATGTATGTATGATTATGGTAATCATACATACTTCATGTGTCACGCTTTGGACTTTCAAGATTAGGTCGTTTATATAAAAAAAAAAAAAAAAAAAAAAAAAAAAAAAAAAAAAAAAACCTGATCGCCCTTTAAAGCAGTGCTTCTCAAATACTGGGGCAAAGGTGTAATGCCAGAAAGGGCGTGTGTGACACCAGGGAACATACTTTTTGTATGTCAGGATGTGTGCAGGCAGTATTAACTCTTTGGTGAGGTTTTTTTTGCACCAGCTGGTAATAGGAAATGCAGTAAACAAAAGAATGAAGGGGTGCCATTAGTTTTCTTCTTGCAAGGGTGCAGTAACACAAAAATAATTGAGAAGCACTGCTTTAAAGCAACTTTTTTCAGGTTGTGTCAGGAACCACATTACATTCACTTGTAATTTTTCTGGTCACTTAAACAAATTCTTTTAAAAGTCTAATAATCCGAGTATGCCAATGTTGATGCTTAAATGATTTTTTGTTTCCGTGCCTTGTCGTCAACCAACGTCAGAGTTTAACAAGAACACAAACATTACATGATCATGTTGTTCAGTTGCAATTTTCATAGTTCTATACATTTGCACGGTTGCCATAAAACTCAAATAAAACACCGCAAATGAGCTTACCGTACAATACATGCATTTATAAACAATTACCAACCTTGTTCCCTTGTCAACTGTCGCTGAATATGTGGTTTTTGCTCAATTTGATCTTTTTCTGTCTTCTTTAACAATAACTGTAGCTTACATTTGTTTACATTCTCCTTGTTAAGCTATTTTCTTTAATAGGAAGAGGAGTTACCTCAGTGGTAGAGTGTTTGTCTTTGAACCGGGAGAAGCCGGTTCAAATCCCACTGAACTGCCTAGGTGTCCTTGGAGCAGACACCTAACCCCCCGTTTCTCCCACCATTGGTGCCATCATGGCTAGCTGCTGCGGTGCAATGCAGCATTGCTATTTTCCCGTTGTGGGATTAATAAAGGTTTGAATTATTATTAACTATGTTTCAACTGTTCAAATATTTACTTCCTGTAAATAAAATCAAAATAAAACAAACGCCTAATTTACTACAGTATTAAAATGTACACGGGAAATCCTGACCTTTACACATAGTTTAAGTAAGTTCTAACATTACTAAAAAAATACAGTCGTAATCCTCTCGGAACAATAAAGAAAAGTCAAATATTTTAAAACTAATGGTGTCTACTGTAGACAAGAAATGTAAATCAGTCACTGCCAGTGTCTGTAAGTAGTCAATGTCAGTTTGTCCTCTTAAACAGTTGTCAAAACGGAAAGAACAAAAAATGCTTTCACATATCTGACAAAATTCAAGAAGTGTGCACACAATTGTGTTAGCGATAGTTAAACAGTGCATATATCGCAGCCATTGTGGTTACTTTGAAAAACCGGAACAGACTAGGAGAGCTTGTTTATGAGGGACATATTTTTATACAGGAAAATAACAACGACAGTATTGTGACTGTTTTCGTATCGCTATATCGTCACTTTGCTAGAAAATAGCTTTGTGCTCTACCTGCTGGTCTCCCCAGAGCTCCAGTAGAATGATGGTCTCTTTGTCTGACCACGGTACCTTTTTTCTATCTTCTTGCATTCCCATTGGAGACTCTACAAACACACACAGGAAAAAAAAAGTTTAAGATTTATCAGCTTCAGCAGCACGACTAAACAAAAAGTAAATGCTTTGATGAAAAAAGTTGTAATAAATTCAAAATAATTAATCAACTGTCTAACTTTAATTGAGCTAGATTAAAGGCAAAAGAACAACGCAAAGCTAATCAATCTGAATTAGTGTTAAGTTTTTGGAAAAATATTGGCTGTTGGCAAACTTGAAATTAAAAAGAAAAGAAGAAATCTTTGATGTGCAACATATTTCTAATAAGTCGGGTGTAATGTTTACTTTGGATTTACTGTGCATCTGAGATGATCGATGTTGTGTTTTAATATTAAAAACAGACTAATTTACTGCTTTACTACTTTCCCACGTTTAGTTTGAAATAGAGCATCAATCTCAAAGAAGCCTTACCGACATCAGGATGAGCAAAGCCAGGAAAGTTTCTGTCCTGAGCTTCTTCACATAATTCTTCAGCATCCGGCACCGGTTGGAAGTCCTTCACCAAAATCCTTCCCAATTCGTTGTAAAACTTGCATCGAAATTGTTCTTGTTCTCTCAAGCTGAAAGAAAGACAGTTTTTAAAAACGGATATGTTTTTTTACAAATTATATCTTACACATTCTTACTTGTTTTGGTAGCACTGTCTGAAGTTAGATTTTAATCTTTTCAGCCTGGTTTGGCACTGCTCAGGAGTTCTGGAGAAGCCCTGGGCGATCATTTTGTTTGATATGGCAGAAAATATGTGACCGGTTCGATTCACTCCTCTCAGTTCCCGCTGCATCTTGTCGGCGCCCCAGATAGTGATCAGGGTCAAAGTTTCTATGTCTGTCCACGGTACACTTCTAGTCCCTGAAAAGACCATTTTCAGTCAGATTTTTCTATTCCACAAAAAGAATCCAACTATGGTTACATTAATTTGTGTAGAATACGTGACAAAGTACCAATTTCCAACGGGACAGTTTTTCCAAGAAACTGCAACTCTTCCTCTCCATCTTGGGACTCGTCTTCGTCTACGACTTCCTCGACATCGTACGTGAGCTCTGGAAGCGCTGAAGACGCCGAAGACTTGAGGATCTGGTCCAACTTGGAATAAAATTTGTGTTCTAGCCTCGCGCTCCCTCTGGTGGGGGAACACACAAAGTAAATGGCGGCGTGTGCCAGAGTAACAAAACAAAATATTAGAAGTTGGTAAACCGCTTACTTGTTGCTTCGGAAGCATTTTTTCAGTCGCTTGATACGTGTTTGACACTGCTCCACCGTCCTCATGTAACCCCTCTCTGCCATCTTCTGAGCAATCTGAGTGAAGATGTGACGGTTCTTTAGGCAGCCTTTCAAGGCCCGCTGCACCGAATCCTTCCCCCAAATGTCGAGCAGATGAAGCGTCTCCTCATCCGACCAGGGAACCTTCGAGTCCGTCACAAGCGGGAAGGAATGTTCCTGAGTGTCTGAAATCAGAGGTAAAGAGATAAAAACAGAAATCCACTGAGACTCACATAAGAGATCTTGAAAAGTATTTGGAGGAAGAACTTATAGTAGAGAAAAGGAGGATTCCTCCATCAAAGATTAATGAATGTTTTGTTAAATGATTGATCGACTGAAAGAATAAAATCTAACTATCTCATTTGACTATGATCCGCTTCGTATTGCGGATCCCAGAAGCCAAACTGCAGGAGGTTGACTGTCCCCAGCTCAAGGGCTACGAGCACGACATTTTAGTGAGCTCTCGGAAATCTTGACCCCTTTCGAGAGAGCCACTGACTTACTCCAGGGCCAGTACTCTGTCACTGCCAGTCTGGTGGTCCCTTGGAACGATGGCAAAGCTGCAGAGGATGACGTCAAAATACAGGTCCAAGCTGATGGCAGCCCTCCAAAACTCCTTCCTGAGAAGAATGGCCCCTTACACTAAAAAGGAGGTATTCATAATAGCTACAGTTTTGGATCCCAGCTTCAAGCTGAAATGGGTCCAGGATCCAGAACTAGAGAGACTGACATCACTGCTCACCAACAAGGGCACAGCCTGTGCCAGCAACAGCACAACTGCACCAACTCATGCTGCTACTGCGTCACCGCCAGCTAAGAGGCCTCGCCAGGAAGAGGACTTCTTGTATATCGTCCCAGAGTCTCAGCCTGCAACCACATCAACCACCACAGCATCACCAACGGTAGTCCAGCTTGGGGTCCAGGATTACCTCAGGGAGCCTTCTTTGGACAGGTCCAAATATTCTCTGGCCAACTGGAGCAACCAGGACACCAATACCTGGCAATTCCAGCCACACCTGCTCCAGTGGAGCACCTGTTCAGTATTGGGGGGAAGATTTTTCGCCCAGAGAGATGCAGACTGTCAGACACAGTATTTGAGCAGCTCATTTTTATCTATTCTAATGGCTACATTCATAATTAAAGAAAACTGAAGTGAAGAATAGTTTGTATATACAGTATATATATATATATATATATATATATATATATATAACTGCATCAATAAGAAACATTTTGATCATTTCTGTCAAGAAAGAAAGTACAGACTTGCCAGTAAAATTAAATGCAACATGTAATATATATAAAAGTTACAGTAATAGAGGAATGCAAACATAATAGTAATATATTAAATGTAATAGATCCATCCCTATCATCTGATTTTATCTACTTCTCCTTTATCATACTCATTTATTTAACATGTTTCACACCTCTACTGAGATCAATGCAATTCACAAATGATCTTTGCTTCATTTACCCTCTGGGCGAGCAAGGACTGTTCCAGATGCCTGTCTCCAGGTGGATGTCCCACTGATGTCTGAACTTAACGGATCCCATCTGTGTTCCTGTTCTGACCTCATTTTCATCTGAACTCACCCCCACTCTCCCTGTTACATCAGGAGTGTCCGTACATATTTCATTATAAAACTACGTAAAAATTATTAAGTAAAAATAATTTAACAATAATAAAAAATATATCAAATTAACATATATAAACACTGTATATTCTAGTTGCTAGAAATTGTGCTTAAATTTAAACGGTTGCTCCTAAAGTGAGTTTGAACTTAGTGCATATTCAGATGCTTCTAGTTTAAGATCAGCTGTCATGACATGTCATCCACAATATAGTCGCTTAGAATCGGATGTGTTACAATTACGTTTGTTTAGATAAAGAACTGGCAGAGGAATTATATTAATCGTACCTTATCAATCCCTCATGAGGAAATTACTTTTGTTGCATTGCACCGCAGCAGCCAGTCATGGCGGCAGCAATGGTAGGAGTAACTGAGGGTTAGGAGTCTTCTCCAGGGACACTTAGGCATGAGCTCATCACTAATCGAACAAGCAACTCTTCGGTTCAAAGACAGCAATTCTACCATTGAGCTACGCCTCCTAAAGCAACTTGATGAAGAAGGGATGAGTAGAACAACAGCATACTGTTTGGTTGCTTTGGTTACAGTGAAACAAGCCAATGAGTAACCTCTCGTCAGGCAGCCCAACCAGCACATAAATAAAGTTGAATGTACCAAAATTTTTCAAAGAGCTACCGGTATATATTGGTCGATGTAACAGGTCTTCCTTGTGGTCCATCATACTAACATTTGCCGTTGAATATGTAACTTGTACTTCCCAGTCCGAGGTACATTCTGTCTGTCCATCCTGGTAAAGAATCTCTCCTGCAACTAGGTCTCCAACAGGTTTATTCTTTTTTTTTTAAATGTGTTTGAAATGTGTCGTAAGTTTTTTTCCTCCCCAACATGTCCTCACTCCGTTTAGTTTAACTATAACTTGTACTGTTTGCATTTTCGATACGTGTATAAAATTGAACTGAAATGAAAAATAAAATTGCACAAACCTGTGTAATCTCCCCATATTGAGATTAGAGGGGATTCACCTGAATTCTCATCATCCACCGAAGATTCCCTGCAAAAATTTAAGCATAAGCACATTTTTATAATTGTTTTAAAGACTTTTTATTAAGTTTTGCCCAGGAGATGTAAGAGGTTAAATTGAGAAGGAGACTTGTCTTACAGGAAGTGTGATGGATGCGCGGACTGCTTTGCAGGGACCTCCACACCTCCACTCAACTTTCTTTTCCTCAGAACTGCCCGCCTGTTCAGACTGTCCTCGCAGTCATCTGAGTTTCTGTCCACTGCCTCATTGTGCATGGTGAGATCTATAGTTTCATCTGCTGGTTTCTGCACTTTCCATTCCTGAGAAACGTCTCTGTGCTGCAGCTGCCAACTCCCAGACTCCTTCATTTCCTTTAATCTCTGGCTGAATGGACCGGAGCTTTTCCTGGCCGACATTTCAAGGCTGCTCGTGAGGAGATTTTGTTCCGAGAAGCCCGAGTCTATGAGGGAAGGTGAACAGGAGGCCTGGTCCATGGAAGGTCTGGTACCGGGAGGAAGCGAGAGGGAGGACAAGATGCAATCATCCATCGGTAACAATCTTGAATCTGATAAAGAGAAAAGCAGAAGGTAGTGAATTTATTTAAGCTTTGAAAGAAATAATCTTCCACCCATAGGTGGTACATGCCCCACATGTACCTTTGTCCTCAAAATGACCGAGGTCTCTATGGTGTTCAAGTACAGCCTTCATGTCCTCCGGAGGAAAAAAGGATTGTAAACAGTCGTTGAGGAATGATGGAGCATCTCTGAGCAAAGCAGCCAGCTAACAAGAAAGAAAGTTAAACATCTTAAAACAAATTTTAATCATTTTATAGTTTCACAGGGACATCTACTTTTTTTTTTTTACTCAAATGGCTCAGAGCAGAGAAAGGTAGAGAGGAAGTAAAACTACTGGGAGACAACTTGTTTACGCCCATTTGACTACCTCCTATCTACAGCTGAGCCCCAGCAATGTCATTGTTATCTGCTAGTTTGAATACAGTAAAAGTATGTCAAAATAAAACGAAGCAAACAGCTAATTTCCCTTTTGACCAAAAAGTGGCAAAAACTACAGACAGTACCTGTGTGAAGTCTGGAGCAGGCAAAAGCTCCTCCATTCTTGATATGAACTCCCACACCAGCATCTCTAGTGCTGCATCGTACTTAGGACCAAAGTACAAAGGGAAGATCTCCTGAGGGACGAGAGCAAAAAGAAAAAACATTTCTGTGACGCTCTGCTCGCATAAAATATGCCTACTGATTGGAAGAGGATTATCATTTTAGTTAGCATGGTGTTTTGTGGGTTTTGTCAAAATGTTCATGTTTCTTTCTTTCAGCGGTGGAGGAGGGTGGGTCGTTCATTTTCCTGCAACCACACTCTAAAGCTCTCTTTAACAGCAGTCCAGATGTTTCCCAAAAGGGCTCCAAATTTTAGAAAAACTATGCTGATTTGTACAGGAAGTCCAGCAGGATGTGGTCCGCTATCATTCTGTCCTCACCATAAGCTCTGCTCTTAGGACTTCATGGGAAATCTAGTTTTTTTTCTTCCATAGATAGAATGTGTGTACGTGGAAGGAAGCAGAAACAAGCGTTTGTTCCTAATGCACATGTTCATACAGCTGTTCTCTTCCCTTGTGGTTTGTCTAGAATTCTCAGTCAAGAGACATGAATATTTCTCAGGATGAAGCTGGAATGTTTCTGTATGGAACTTTTAATTTAAAGAAAGTATTCAAATTCTGTAAAGAAGAACCCCTAAATCAGTAAATGTAAAGATTAAAAGTAGATTCTTACATAAATAAAACTTTTTTTTTTTTAAATCTCATCGGAGATCAGAATGATCATGTTTGTTAAAAAAAAAAAATCCCAACATGGTGGACTCTGCTTTCCACAAACAGATGTGGAAGATGTTCCTCCCCTGAGGCAGCAGATTGAGGAGCATCTGCAGGAAAACCAGAAACAGCTTCTCCTCTGCAGCTGGCCCAGAGCAGAATTATTTCCAACAGAGCGGGTTATTTATTTCTCTGGAACTTTAGTACTATTTACACATATTCTACACTTATTCTTTGTGAAATGCGCTACTCGTGACGGCAGAAGATCTGTGTAGCACTCCACCTTTTTGTTGGAATTTCTGTGTTTTCCATTAGTAATTTTAAGAGACGGCGAAGGAATGAAGACAGGATCTTCCAAGCACAGCTCAGTCTGTTTTACACACTTGGCTGAGCGACAGCCCAAGTGATTCCTGTCTGAACATACCAGGCTTCAGACAGCATGTGGATAGAGACGCGGAAAAGTGAAGCGCCAAAGATGGTGGACTTGTAGTGTTCGAGGGCAACAAATATTGTTATTTGTGTAGGGTGCAAGTTGCTGTCAAGATGTGGAGCTTTTAGTGACAGTTAAGATCGGGAGCTTTCAAACATTGTTGCCATGGTAGCCCATGAAGAGCCAACAGTGACGTGTTCACCAACGACTGTTCCAACTCCAGCCCACCCAACTCAAGCCAACCTAGCATCTGTTCTGAAGCTGTTTTGGAGCTCTCTGTATAAACTGCTCAGAGCGCTACCAAACACAAATTTCACCAGTAGGAGATTGATCGGATGTATTTTGAATCTATGTCTACCAATGCCTATGCTACATATGTACCGGTATGCTGGTAAAAGCAAAGCAGCATCATGATCACAGCTGGTTTTTAAACACAGCTGATAAAATGATTGTTTATAGATTAAAAAGATAAAAAATAGAAGTAAATGCCAGTTTTGTACATCCATGGAGCAACATGCCATGTCAAGTTGGTGCACAAATGCCTTTTATGTGGTTAGCAGCTTACATTTTGACACGTGCACACTTGAACACTAAGTTATGTGCACCGCTGCAAAAATATACAACACATAAAAAAGTCCACATGTTAATTTGTAGATATAAAAATGTAAAGTTTTCCTCAAATCTCCACACGGTAAAAAATTACTATATTTTTATGTCATAATTTTAGACATATTTCTGTTCTTTTCAGACTTTTCAAACAAACTAGTAACATATGTTCTATTTTCAACACCATTCATCATTGTTTGGAGAACAAATGTTTCCATTTATCTGCTACTGAATCTGTTATGGTTTGGTCTGATTTAATATTGATTTATTTGGACAGCATTTCTTTAAAATGATAAACTCTCGCCAGACTGGGAAGTTTTGACATCCAGATGGATGGATGATGTAGATGGGTTCTATTTTGGAAAAACGTCACTAAATTGATATTTCATGACATCATGGACATCCTGATCATCCTTAAACATTCTCAAATGGCAAGACGGACCATTTAAAGCAATAACAAGTGTTGATACTTGTTAGTTTGTAATCCAGACTTTCTGTCAGTCTCCAAAACATAAAAACAAGGTCTTACCTGGAAAAAATATTTTCTCTCTGCGGGATCTTCTAGTAATGAATGCACCAACTCTACAAAGTTCACCTCAGACTCCTCCACTTGGTTGATAGTTATCTGGCAGAGAAATAAAAAAGGAGAGTGTCAAATACATGAAGAAATCATTTCAACAGATCCAACTGGTATCAGAAATTACTGAGCACACCACAGAGGAACAGACATATGTTTTCCAGACCCGTTTGACTCACGTGGTGATCTTTGGCAGAGCTCACGGGGGCTTTAATTCTGTCCAGATGCGGCTGAATAGTTTGAATGTCCACTGGGTGCTCGCCTCGACAGAGCTCCAGAACCAGCTAGTTACACATAAAAACAAAAGATGTGACAACTTTTCTGTTTCTGCACTTTTGTTATTCTATTTGAAGGGTGTTCTTGTGTCTGACCCTTTAAAATCTAATACTTTTAAACATATTTTACCACTTGTATCATGCTCAATTACATACAGATAGTAAAGGAGGTGATACACAAGTAAAACGTCCTATAATTCATGGTAAAATAAAAAAATGCTTTAAGAGCAAAATGAATGCTGCTGACCCTGGCTCGGAGTCCCAGGATGAGCTGAGCTCTCTGGCTGTAGCTCATCAGCTCGGGAACCAGCTCTGTCACCATGGTAACAAACTCTTCCAGCATCCCGTAGTGATCCACAAGTCCCTGCTGTACAACTTGCCACACTGCAGCTGACAGAAGCTGCAAGGGTGGGGCCAGGAGCCGCAAATAACGGATTGGAAGATCATGATCTGTATCAAGAAAGAGAAAGATGTGCATGAAAAAATTATTTCTTAGTAAAACTGATTATTATTTTTCCAAGAGGTTGATGGGAATCACTGTGTCATTGTGTGTCAATTAGCCACAGCAGTGCTGTGATGATGGTAATCAGTCTGCTGGGGAAAGCCATCTCCAGAACATTAAAGTTCAAACTCCATGGTGGCCAATCCACATGTGAAAATGAGATCTTGTGCTCTCTGAACCACTCTTTCACAATAAGAGTCTGCTAAATTGTGGTATTGCCCATTACATCAGGGAAGATAAAATCCACAGTATCTTCAAGTCACACCTACTGTTGCTGAAGGAAGACCTGACGACGGCAGCAACCTCAGAGGATAATACTCAGCAGTAGGCACCAGATATGATGGGTGCACCGGTGTGTTTTCCATATCTTCTTACAGGATATCTGAACACCTCAGACCACCAGACCTTCCCCCATTGCTCGAGAGTCCAACATTTCTACCCCCTTGCAAACTGAAACCTGTTTTTCCAGTTAGCTTCCCTGATTAGTTTCTTTGTTACATAGCCCCTGTTTCTATTTCCCTGACGTCCCTTTGCATTGCAGATGTGGAAACGTTCTCTCACTATTAAAATTATTGTGAAGCTCTACTGTTGTTTTTCTTTGATTTCACCAAAGATTTAAGCACACACTGGTCACAAAGACATTAGGTCACTCATAAATTTAGTCATTTTTGCAATCTTCTTATATGTTTTTCTGCTTTGCTATGATTTAACTCAGGCATGCGCAAAGTATGGCCCGTGGGCTACATGCGGCCCAACCCGAACTTGAAAAAAAATTAAGTAAATAAATCATGCTAATGTTTGATTTTTCCTGCAATTTTGATGTTTCCTCACAAGATGGCACACTCATGATACATTGGCTTTATTGGGAAAACAACACTGGTCCCATTCAAATGTGTCTCCGTGATGCACACATTGTCAAAATAAACCATGCTCGCAGAAATGGAAAGCCATTAGCACACGTAAACAAGGGCGTTTGATGTTAAAACAAGCGTGTTAGATTTCAAATCTTGTGCGCCCCTATGGAAAGCCATCGGGGACCCTACATGTGCGTAATCTAGCGCTAAATGTTAAATCTAGTGCGCTAGATGCACGTTTTTAAGCGACAGTGCTAGATTTGACTTTTAAAGCGCTTGATGTTTTTAAAAAGAAGAAAGAAAAAAATACAGTCGGGAGCAATGTTCTCTTTGAAATAAAAAAGTTATTCATTTGATTTTCCAGTGTTTAAAGATTCATTTTAAAGTCAGAGATTTTGTTGTAATGGTTTTCTTCATTTTCATTTGAAATTAAAGCACTTGTTTTCTCTCTATATCCCAAGATGTGTAACCCCCATTCGCCCGTGGGTTCGCATCCCACTGAGCGTACGTCTAGGGTCCTTGGAGAAGACACCTAAACCCCTGTTTCTCCCACCATTGGCGCTGTTGTGGCAGGCTGCTGCGGTGTAGGAGCGCAGCACACAAATTTTCCAGGTGAGGGATGAATAGAGTGAGTAAAAATTTAAATAAAATTTTACCTATCTCAGAGTAACATCCTTTTCTCAACCACAGTGTGTGTTTTAGCATGAAATTTTACAACTCGTGGTGGTTTAAGAAATGAGGAGCAAGCTCACACCTTTTTTGTTAAATACAGATTACCATTTTTATATACATTTTTGGGATTTTTTGTGTGCATAAAATCACTATATCCATCCCTGAGTTTCAAAATAATAATCTTAGTGGGGATGTTAAGGACGTGCAAGAAGAACCACTAAACTTTTATGCATCATGGATAACTCTGATCATCCCCCTTGTTCTGGAAATCTTTCATTCCCAATGCAATAACTAACAGACTGACACAATTTTGGATCGGGGAATTTATCACCTTGTGCCTCTTTACATCACCTTAATCCACATTCCGATAGATTTTAAATTAAATCACTTGCTCTATAAAGTTCTGTTCATTATTCCTTTTATTTTCCCTCTTTTTAATGAATACAGTCCTGCTGTTGTAACAAATTTTCCACATGTGGGATCAATAAAGTTCTTCTGATCTGATCCACAAGACATAATACTGAGGCTTTGGACTGTGACAACCCCACACATTCTTATAAAAGTTACTAATTTGATTCATTTGTTCACATCAGAAGTTATTATTAAAAAGTAACATCTAAAATACAAGCAGACCATCACGTGATTTAACAATGCTACATGTTTTCTGTCTAAATTTGCTATGTTTTATTGGCAGATTTATGTGAAACTGATTTTGTTGTCATTCTTCTGACTCTAGAGAAAATAGAGCCTGCACCTGGATGCTTCTCTTTGTGCAAAGTCAGTTGAATAAGCCGATGCGGGAGCTGCATCTCCTACCACACTCACTGCAAATGTGATAGGGGGTATGTGTCATGGGGGGAGCAGTGACAGACTGACTTTTTTTTTTTGCTGTTTCCGAGTCTTTGTGCTGAAATATGTCTGATATTAAAAAAAAGACACCTACTGTATAACAATAAAAAAATATGTTATATGTGTAACAATAAGACATTTATTGAGGTAGTGCAGACTAACCTCTTTATGTGACATAGTAACATATTGAGTGGATGATATCAACCAGTTCATACATATAATAAACAAAAATAAACCTGATTGCATCAAATAATAAGATGATAAGCCTGATCTCCGGGTGTAGTGAGTGGAACACCCATCAAAAGCCCACATGTTGTTTTTAGCTGACCTTTAAGGATGTAAAAGGCTGCAGGGCCAGTGATCATGGTGCAGAATCAAGGCCAAACCTAACAATGACCACAGGAAACGTGGAAAATAATCTCTACATCAAGACCACTGGGATCCGTTCTACAGATCCGATGGAGGAATATTAATAGGAACAAAAGAAGCTTCCCGTTATCTTTGTTAGGCTACATAGAAACCTGGATTATACACTGATTTGTTATTATGTGGATCCACGCACCTCGATCGCTTCCGCTTTCAGTTCCGCGTTTTATTTCCATTTAGCAGTCGGCTGGAAAAATAAGGCCAGATGTCTCGCCTTGGATCGTAGCGATCAGGAAGAAAAAGACTCGGAAAAATCGGATCTAAATGAAGCCTTAGCATCCAACCGATCTAGTTTCTGATTGATAAAACAAACACATGCGGCGGTGAACCCACAGAATCTGAGGGTATTTTTGCTGGATTCATGGACAAGGTCTCTGTTTTCTTCTCGCATCGGGAGGAAGGACAGAACAAAGGTTTCTGGTCTCATCCGCCTCAGTCCAGATCACGGCAAGCCCTCTTTCCTGGTTGGTTGACGAAGACCGGATCGACCAGGAGTATCAGGGACTAAACACCAGAGGGCGCTAAGTGGCGCTCACCTCTGATCAGATGCCATTAGTGTAGAACAGAGGAAGAAGAATAACATCCTCCATTTTTTTGCCAGTTATAAAGAAAAAAATGTAATAAAGTAAAAATTATTTTTTTTTTCAAAAGGAAATAAATCATATCTCTTTTTTTTCCTCTCTATTTTGTTGTTGTTAGATGTGTCTTTCTAAATGGGACCTTCAGTCTGCAATAAAGTTTATGATGATGATGATAAAAAACATACTTCTTAAGATTATCATCAACATTGATTTTAGAAACAATAAAATATGGGCTTAATCTAGGCTTGAATGTCCTATTTTCAAAGTTTTACATTCAAGTCTCACATTTTTCTTTCTTTTAATTATTTTTTCTTCCCCCAATTGTTCAGTTGTTACAAGTTTCAGTAAGAAAAGTGGTGTTGAAAATCAGAGCTTTAGTGTCCCAAACAGACTTAGAGGTTTGCAGTAGGTTAGATTATTAATAAAACGGCTGCAGTTTTTTCAAAATTCTGCCGCTCAAGTCCTAACAAGAACCAGAAGATATGATGACATTAGTCCTGTATTCAGGACTCTGTACTGGCTTCCTTTGGCTCAGACACTTTAAGCTGCTATACTTGTGTGTGAAAGGTTAGTGTTTTATGAACCATCTAGAACTCTGTGGACCTCTGGGACCTGCTTCCTGCTGGTGTCTAGAGTCAGGACTAAACATGGAGAAAAACTTCCTGAGGCTGAGACAGGCCGACACTGTCACAATGTTTAACTCTAGGATTAAAACAGTTCTAAAAACAGCATTTAACTGAAGATTAATCAGTCTTGTATCTTTTTTATTGTATGTTTTATTATTTTAATGCATTTTTTTCTGTCCTGAGTAAGAATTGTGATATTCAACTAAAGCTGCCCTGCCTAGATAGAATTAATACATTTGTTACACAACAAATTCTAACCGAGTAATCGTCTTTTGTCTCAATATGTGTTACAAAATCTATCTCATATCATGCTTTGTGTTCTAAGGATCTTGTTCACAAGTGGGGGAAGGATGGAGCAGGAGATTGACGGGCGGATAGGTGCGGCATCAGCAATAACTAGGACGCTGCATTGGTCGTCTGGGTAAAGAAAGAGCTGAGCCGAAAAGCAAAGCTCTCGATTTACAAGTCAATCTATGTTTCCACCCTCACCTATAGTCACCAGCTATGGGTGTTAACCGAAAGAATGAGATCGCAGATACAAGCGGCCGAAATGAGCTTCCTCCGCAGGGTGGCTGGGCTCTAACTCAGAGATCGGGTGAGGAGCTCTGCCACCCGGAAGGAGCTCGGTGTCGACCTGCTCCTCCTCCAGGTCGCGAGTAGCCAGATGGGTGGTTCGGGTCTCTGGTCAGGATGCCTCGCTGGTGAGGTGTTATGGGCACATTCCACCGGGAAGAGACCAAGAGGCAGACCCTGGACGCACTGGAGAGACTATGTCTCACAGCTGCCTGGGGAATGACTCGGGATCCTTCCGGGCGAGCTGGAGGATGCAACCTGCATCCTGCTGGAGGATGCAGGTTTCTTCTCAGGGTGAGAGAAACCTGAGCTTCCCGTCTGAGGCTGTTGCCCCCGGATAAGTGGAAGACGACGGAACAGAAAGGAAAAAAAAGTTTTGTTTAATTGGAGTCAGTCTTTACCATACAAATTTGAACAATTACATTTGTCTTTAATTAAGATTTTTTTTTCTCTTGAAAAGCTAACAATGTCCTGGAATTCACAATCTTATCGAACCAGACTAGTGAAATAAAAACAAAGGCATTATCTGGTTTTTAAACAGCAACACTAAGTTTTGACCAATCATACGTTATCTTGCATCCTGTTTTTCCAGTAAGCTCAGTTGGATATTTATGTCATCTTATCTCTGTATTCCATGATAATGTTCTGTTCATTTCCTATATCAGCTGAAACAGAGCGTTGATATATTTTGATTTAATGCCCTGACATCTGCATCTGATGATCTAGGCTGGAACACAAAGTTGTGAAGTTTGCAATCTCCAACTTAAAAGGCTGCAGGCTACTGATTGCCTTAAGGATAATGCTTTATGAATTTCAAAGAGCCACAAAACCCATGTAACAAAAAGTTTTAAAGTTTGGAATGTGTGCCATATTGCTTTGAAGACAAGAAAACAAATATACTAGCCAGGAGGGTAAACACACACAAAAACAGTAAAAAAAAAAAAAAAAAAAAAGTAGCATAAAGGAATTTTTTCACTTATCAAACTTTTAAAGCCCATTCATGGTAAAAACTAAAGCACATTGAATAGAGTTAACTCCCGATTTAACCATCACTCCTTGTGCTTTCATCCTACATCACCCCATGCTTACTCAATATAATTCAGAGGTTCCTTCATCTTCAGGTGTTGGAGCCTATCGCAGGCTGCAAATATTTTTTTCAGGTGAGAGGCAGGGCACACCCCAAACAGGTCTCCAATTTGTTGCGGGGCCACACAAAGAGGCAACCGTCCACACACATATTCATTCTAACGGCAATTTCATAGTGGTCAATAAACCTAACATGCATGTTTTTGGAGGATGGGAGGAAACCAGAGTACCTAGAAGGGGCTGACCACTGTGTCATGGTGAAGCGTTCACACGTTCCTGATCTTCTGAATTATAAAACTACAATAATCTTGAAAATCAATCTGTAGTGACGTGGTAAGCTTATACCTAAAAAGTTTTGTTAAATTTTTAAAAGGGAGACAATTTACCAACATGAAAATATTCAAGAAAGTTTCCAGCCTTCCAAAATTTAGACATTTCAGCTGTTGAAAGTTTACTATAACTTTTACAGGCCTAATCAGACTTAAATAAAGTTCAGCATGAACTGATGTGTCCGCATGTTCATGGGTTGCTAGGAACATTTTTTTATTTTTTTTATTTTTAGGTTAAACATAGACATTTTTTTCTTACCTAGTTTTGTTTTCTCAACTGCTTTATCCCTGAGGGGTTGCAGTGGTGCAGGAGCCTATTCTGGCTGGTTTCAAGTGAGAGGTGAGGTACACCCCGAACAGGTCGCCAGTCACACACACACTCATTGCTAGGAGCAATTTTGTAGCAACCAATCAACCTAACATGCATTTTTTTTTAAGGTGGAAGGAAACTGAAGTACCTGGGGGAAACCCACACATATGAGGGGAAAACATGCAAACAGAAAACCGAAGCCTCAAATCCCCGGTCTTCTTGCTGTGAGGCCACCGTGCTAATCACCGTCCTTCTTACCTAGTTTGTTTTAAAAATGTAATTAATATAACTTTGATAAATAAACTTTAGAAGCCCATTTGTTTTTTAAAATGTAATATGACACCAGCATAAACTCAAAGGTTTTTTATTCAGTTCTACAGTAGTTTTGGTAGTACATCATTTTGATCAAATGTGACTTGAATAAACTTCTTTTCCTGAACTCATTTAAAAACTTTTCAAAATGAATAAAGATTTTTAAGATCATCTCATAGATTTTAAAAAGCTGATCTTAAACCCTGTGCACGAAAGAGAAAACGGTGTTAACTGTGTTTCAAGTTTCTGTCATTTTTCTGACAGGGATTTTCTGCTTTGTGATGAGCCTTAAGCTTATCTGACTTGCTTTTGATTGCAGGTGCTGTTCTTTTCTTCATTTGTCACTTTAACCTGGAACAGATGACTATTCTTTGCCTTGATCTGGACAGAAAAAAGATGGTTTTATCATCTCAGTTCAGTTGGAGTTGTGACAAAGATGTTTTTATCTTTCACACCGATGCAAGATAACTTTGAGTCAGGGCAGCTGATGTAATTTAAGACATAACTCTCAAAATAATCATTTCAAAATAATCATTTTTAGAGGCTCTGCTTGTGATTTATAGTTTTTTTTTTATGATCCAACTGCACTTCGTAAAATGTCCAATCTTCTGGTCACTGCAAATTTATAAAACTAGTAAAGTTTATAGACCTCAAAAAGTTATTTAAGTTAGTTCTACCTTCACTTTAGAATGTTGCGTCTTTGAAGTTAAGCTTTTTTTTTAAAAAAAGTTAAGCTTAAAAAGTTAAACTTTGTGAGATGATTAAAGAAAACCTTTAATTAGATTGTTTCTAAATAGTAGTTACAACTAAAAGAGGTATTAAATTTTTTTTATTCAGCTACAGCTGTTGCTAAAAAGATGTACGAAGATTTGGGATCATCTAAGGTCGCCTCGGAGGAGAAAAGGTAGGTAGTAATTAAAACAGACATCTTCATTTATCATTAATATGGATTCAAATGGGGGTTTTCTTATACTCAAGGTAAAGTAATTCTAAAAATGTGTGTTCACTCGTTTTTAAGTCTTTTGATCTATAATTACATATATCTAAAAACATTAGAAATTCTTGGGACAACAGTTAGGAAGTTCGGAGCTTCTTTTTTCATTAAACTATCATATATTAGATTAGATTTACTTTATTGATCCCACACTTGGGAAATTTGTGCAATTTCCCAAGTGTGGGATATTAAGAGGCAAAGAATATGGGTCATCACTGTTTGTTTCCCGTGGACGACAGATCACTGGTAAATAGATGACTGTGGTCATTGCGTTTAGTTTTTATTTATACATTTGGTCTTTATATGAATTGAATGATTGTCATGGTAATTTTTTAACTGCTTTGCTAACAGTCCAACAGATACAGAGATTTTAATCATGTGGCATGACACCTTAATCCAGTTTGTTGAGGAGCAAAAAGAAAAAAAAATTATCATACTTAGAAAATACTCCCTTATTATTATACTGTGATGTCTGATTTATGATCAATAAAGACCCATGTGTGCATGATTTGTTTCTAATTCTATTACACTCATCCACCAGATGGAATATTGCTTTGACTACCAAGCATGTTCATTTAATTTGGAATTACATGCTTCAAATATGAGGATCCTCCCGACATCCATCCATGTACGCCTACACTGTAATGTAATTTTAACATAATTATAAAAGTTTGTAGTTTGAATCTTCCATGTTAGATTGCATGGGATCGATTTCACTGTCAAGTAATGCATGCAAGTCTGTTCATGAAGCATGCAGCATGTTTGGCTCAGATTTTGATCAGTGGTACATCTCACAAGGCTGTATTTTCTAGATTCCTTTTTGGTATTCATCTCATTTGGCTTTGCTGGTATTTTAAAGTACTTGGCATTCTATTCAGTGTAAATGTGTCACTATGACAATGTCCCAGGTGGGGTAGTATTCTGCCCACAGCAGTGTGACAATAAACCTGTGTGCACATCAAGCCATCATACAAATAGGAAACAAAAAAAGAAAATAGCAGGAGACGATGAAGAGAGGAAGTGTGCTACACTGGAGGGGACATTTATGAGGAAGATGGAGTGACTGACAAACGCTCCGGGTCTTTGGCTGTTGACGTGTTTTTAATGTTCTGGGAAAGTAGATGTGTCAGGTGTCTCAACCATTGCAGCAGGATAGTCAGATGTAAAACTTCATATATTACAGGACTCTGTTCTTACTTTTTAAAGCTCAATGATAATTTCTGTCAAATCAGAAGCAGATTGTATGATTTTAAATGGATGGCCTGGTTTAAGTTTTCATTCATTTCTAAATGAAGGAAAAATATTTATTCATGATCCCTGTTAGTCATAGGCAATAGAGAGAATCATTTTTTGTTGCCGTTGTTCTGTCTCTAGAAACAATGGAGCCTGCACTTGGATATTTTTTTTTGTGCAGCGTCGGCTGTGGCAGAAAAGCCAATGCAGGAGCTGCAGCTCTTGCCACACTGGCAGCAGATGTGATAGGTGGTATGAGTCATGGGAGGAGCAGTGGCAGACTGACATTTTTGCTGTTTTGAGATAATCATAGAGTTCAATTATTTTAAAAGAAATGTTTAGACTCTGGAGTTTGTCATAAATTAGAATTCTGAGGAATCTAAATAACTTTTGGGTTTTTATATTTTGAAGTATTTTTCCAACTCCACCACTAGAGGGAGACAAACACCATTTAATAAAAACGGTATAGGCTTCAGTTCATCCATCTCACTGTACTCCTCAAACTGAGTTGAATCATTTATAAAAAGCTCTCATAAATTTAAATGAGCTTCTAATTAGGAGGCGCTCATTGCTGTTGTCTCGAAGGCATTTTTAACCGATGAGAAACATCCTAATAGATTGACAGAAACCTATTGGCTCGAAACCCACTAATTATAGAAAAAAAAATCTCAACTTTCAGATTCCAGTTGTTATTTTTCATCCTAATTAGATGATAATAGAATAAATTAAAGAAGTAAAAATGCCTAAAACATTCATCTAAACCATTTAAAAAAAATAAATGACAGTTTTTGTGTTTGTAGATGTCAGGTTTTTTTTCTATTGAAAGATAAACTGATTTAATCCTTTATTTTAAACCTCCAATTTAATGAGTTGAAAAGAGGGACTAAAATATTTCAGAGGCAGTGATCTGGGATATATAACTACACCTGTCTTCCGGCTACTCTAAAGAAAAACAGCCAACTGAACCATGTTATCTAAAAGTCCTGGAGAATTTTTTGGGACATTCACTCTGTGCAGCATTCCTCTCATTTACATGAACTTCAATAGCTCGAGGGGAGTACCATGCACTTAGTTGGCTGTCTTGGACTAGATTTTGATTTACAATATAACGCTAACCTTTTATGACCTCTTCCTTGTAGCGAACGTTTATGTTTTCCTGTCTAATTTAGCTGATGTAGGTTAGTAGAAAAGGTGTGGCAGTCTGGTGTGACAGAGAAGTATGTTAGAGCGGTGAAGGACAAGTATGAGGGCAGTAAGACAGTGGTGAGGTGTGCTGTAGGTGAGACAGAGGAGTTCGGTGTGGGGGTGGGACTGCACCAAGGATCTGCTCTGAGTCCTTTGCTGTTTGCTATGGTGATGGACAGGCTGACAGACGAGGTTAGACATGGACAATGATGTTTGAAGATGACATTGTGATCTGTAGTGAGAGGAGGGAAGAGGTGGAGGAAAAGCTGGAGAGGTGGAGGTTTGCACTCGAAAGAAGAAGAATGAAGATTAGTCAAAGTAAGACAGAGTACGTGTGTGAATGAGAGGGATCCAAATGGAAAAGTGAGGTTACAGGGAGAAGACATAAAAAGGTGGAAGATTTTAAGTACTTAGGATCAACAGTCCAGAGCAATGGAGAGTGTGAAAAAGAGGTGAAGAAACATGTGCAGGCAGGCTGGAACGGGTGGAGAAAAGTATCAGGTGTGATGTGCGACAGAAGAGTTTCAGCTAAAATGAAAGGAAAAGTGTACAAAACCGTGGTGAGACCGGCCATGCTGTTTGGTCTAGAGACAGTGGCACTGAGGAAAAGACAGGAAGCAGAGATGGAGGTAGCAGAGATGAAGATGCTGAGGATCTCTCTGGGAGTGACTAGGATGGATAGGATTAGAAATGAGTACATCAGGGGTCAGCACATGTTAGAGCTTTTGGAGAAAAAGTCAGAGAGGCCAGACTGAGATGGTTTGAACATGTGCTGAGGAGAGAGAGAGAGTACATCAGAAGAAGGATGCTGGATTTGGAACCACCAGGAAAGAGGACTAGAGGAAGGCCAAAGAGGAAGTTCATGGATACAGTGAAGGAAGACATGAAGATAGTTGTTGTGATTGAAGAGGATGCAGGAGATAGGGTAGGACAGTCTATCTGTTGATCGAGACATTCTGACTTCCATCCTGAAATAATTGATCTGAACGAAGGTACCTAAGACCTCAAGTTGAAACGTCTCGATTATCAAATACACTGTCCAGAAGACAACTTTGAAGAAAGAGGGATTATATGGACTTGATGCAGGTTAGCTTATTCTGACCAGATCAGGACCTGTTTTTTTTCTGCTTTGTGACAACTGAAAATTATCATCTTCATTCTTTCTATTAGATTTTTAGCTTGGAAGTTAAAATGTTCCAGTGAGTGTTTGTGTCCTCAAAGCGACCAACCGCGAGAATGTAATGTGCAAATCCAAAACTGGATCCTCGATGATTGCTGTTTGAAATAATATTTTCATTACCTCTTAGCAATTGCTGAGAGGCCTTTGAGTGTATTTGCTTGGTTGAATTGTGTCTAATAGTGGAAATAAAAAAATAAGTTGTGCACTAAAGCAGACAGTGTGATGATTTGTGCGTGTTGTTCAGTCAAGGCAGCAAAATAAAGGTCACCAGCACCTCCATTTGGGACACCTCACATTAGGCAGTATTTAGTGATGGAGGATAATTTACTTGGAGTAACCCTTAAGGATAGAGGCTGGAAGTTGTGGAGGGACTTGCAGAGGTAGTTTGTATGTGTGTGAGCACATAAGCTTTGACTTGGCAGCAGACACCAGACAGGTGGATGCTCAGCCAGCCAAAATGCCATTACTTTTTCAGGGGCAGCAAATGTGTGTGTCTACATATAATGTGTGTGTGTATTTATGCATGTGGTAATTACTTTTTCTCTGTGTGTGTGCGTGTTTGTGTGTGTGTGAGGGTGATTAGAGACGGGTGGTGGGTGGAGGGGCTTGTCAGAAGTTATCTTCCCATCTCATCTCATCATAGGCAGTCTGGCGGATTCCCTCGATGGCTGAACAGCCCGATGCCGCACCGCTGCTGTCAATCGGCCTATCAACGCCTGGAGAAATCGATGCCAATCTCCCTCGGTTTCTATTTTTACCTGAGGTTCATCAGCCAGGCCTTTGATAAGGATGCAGGATTCTTCTGGCTCCCCTCTTCCCTCTAAACTCTTTCTCTTCTCCTGCTGATGAAAGTGATAAGAGGCAGACAAGATGGAGCTGAAAGCAAAGCCTGTCCGACAAGCAGAAAGGCCTTTGTGGAGGACAGAATGAGAATTTTTAGTACTGGACGTACAAGTTGATCTAAATGACAGTCACAGCATTGAAGAGACCTTTTTTAGTTTACATCTTGAAAATCAAACAACAAAAGTAAAAAAGTTGGATTTTGCCTGTTTGTTTTTGATTTAGTAAACATTTGATTTACAACAAAGGAAATCAGAGAAGTTCATTTAATCTTTTTTATCTTGTAAACTGATGTTTTTGTCAAATAGAAACATAGATTAGAGAAATAAAATGGGATTAGTCTCCTGAACTGCTTTACTTCTCACTTCTGTCTTGTGCACTAAGGATGTTACGTGTTTTAATTGTGAAATTCATTTTCATCTACAGTCTCATTTCCTGCGTAGTGATAGAAGCCCACAAATGTCAAAGCTAATAAAAGTAGATTCAATCAAACTAAATTTAATACATCTCTTTTAAATAATGTTAACCTTATTATTTGTAGATTTAATCCACAGACATAATTTTTTTTATATACTTTATTCTCAAATTAGCTGAAGCGTTTCCCAAAAAAGCACACTTTTTTTCCTCTTCTTAAGCAATAATTGTTGAGGTTTCTGCTTGTAACTCCCAGACTATTCATCCTGATGGTCCACAACTGAAAAGATATCAACACCTGCCTGTATTGTGTTCAATACTTTAAACTCTGGCCTTTCTGTGAGGAGTTCTACCTATGTATGTGTGGGTTTTCTACGGGTACTCCTGTTTTCTCCCACTCTCCAAAAACATGCGTGTTAGGTTGATTGGCCTGTATGAAATTGCCCCTAGGAACGAGTGTGTGTGTGGCCCTGCAGAAAACTGGCAACCCGTTCGAGACGTACCCTGCCTCTCACCTGAAATAAGCCGGAATAGGCTCCAGCACCCCCACAACTCCATTAGGAATAAATGGTACAGAAGATTGAATGAAACAAACGTCAAATTCTCAGACATGCGAGATAAACGGTAAATAGATCCCACTTATAAAGCGCTTTTTCTATCTAAGTTGGTACTCAAAGTGCTTCACATTGTAGCTCACATTCACAAACACATTCATACCTGATGATGGAAGCTGCCATGCAAGGCACAAACCACTATCATCAGGAGCAATTTGGAGTTTGGTGAGTTGTTCAAAGACACCTAAGCGTGAACTCTGGGCGGGGGATCGGATCGGCAACTTTCCGGTCACAAGATGGTCGCCCCACTAATTAAGCCATCCTTCCCAAAGGAGCTGATGTTCAATCACATTGGCTCTGAATGGATCGTCTCGAATCGGCCGGGATGGGCTCCAGTACCCCCCCGCAACCCTGTAACGGATAGAAAAATAAATTTAATTATTAATAATGTCCAAGAAAGTATCAAGTAAATTGAGATGAATGAAAAATTACCTGTTTTGAATTGGCATCCTACACCAGGAGGTTTTGCCATCATAATACCCATTAGTAACCACAATTAGTTATAAGTTACAATAAAACTACTCAGTTAAAATGACTTCAGACTTATTTTAGAATGGGGATTTTCATACACGGGCCTTTGAATTATTGCACTTAATGATTGGGTTGGAATTCAGTACAAAAAGCCAAACGAAGTAGATGAACAAGAGTCTCATTGCAGAGTCTTATTTTTGGACTTAAAAGCTTGCAATTATTACTTTAGAAAATAAAGAAACATTTTACTTACGAAACGCCAGGTCGAGAAGAGCCATATGGGGTGGTTCAGCCATCTGGTCAGGATCCCCCCCCTCCCCCCCAAGCGCCTCACTAGTGAGGTGTTTTGGGCACGTCCCACCGGGAGGAGACTAAGAGGCAGACCCCGGACCCGCTGGAGAGACTATGTCTCACAGCTGGCCGGTGAACGACTCTGGATTCTTCTAGGAGAGCTGGAGGATGCAGCTGGGGAGAAGCCTGGGCTTTTTTTAATTTGAAAACTATTTTCAGGTTGATGACGTCACGTTAAAACTAATAAAATGACTTTTTAAAAAAAAATACCGTCTCTTTTTCCGCTCTAAGACAAGCCAATTTTTCTGTCATATCACGTTAATGACGTGGAAACCTAAGCGAACCTTTGAATAGCTCTTTAAGATGAAAGAAAACCCCAAAACTTCCTTGTCGATAGATGCTTAAATGGACCCCTCTCTAATGGCCGACTTCCGGGGTTTTGTCACGTGGGTACAAGCACTCCATTCAAGAACAATACAACAACAGAAATATAAATGAGTATCTTTTGAGTTCACATATTCAAACAAAAAATATATCTTTCTACACAAAAGTCAAATAAAATAATAAAAAAAATAGAAACAAAATTCAGCGGCGTTGGTTAAATAAGCCGGAATCCAAATGCTTTAGTGAAAGGTTTCATTAATATTTGTGGCAAAATGAATACAAACTTGACTTTGATGAAAAGTGATTAGGGAAATACTTTAATAACACAAATATACCTAGAAGTAAGCCAATCATTCTACTGAAAAAATCCACTGCCAATATAAAGATAGTAGACAAATGATGTCATTAAGCAGACGGATCATTTGGCATTATTTTACATGATTTAATCAACTTCAGTCTGGGATTCAGTTTATTGAGGTTGTGGTGCATCATCACGTTATACTCAAATAAAATTTTTCTATAGCTACATCTAACAGGGATGGGCAAACTTCGACCCGCGGGCCACATGCGGCCCGTTAAACGTTTCAATCCGGCCCACCGAACGTGATAAAATGAAATACCGCAAATAAATCTAGTTACTTTTATTTCCCCTGCAATTCAGATGTTTCCTCTCAAGATAGCGCACTCAAGATATATCGGCTTTGTTGAGAAAACGACAACACTGCTTACATTAAAATGAGTGTCTCCGTGATGTGCATGTTGTCAAATTTAACGGTGTGCACAGATATGGAAAGCCATCGGGGCCAATTCATGCACGTAAACAAGCGTGTTAGATGTCAAAACAAGCAAAATGTTACATCAAGCGCTTAGATTTCAAACGTAGTGCCCTATATGCACATTTTCAAGGCCTATCACACTAGATTTCAGACCTACCACACTAGATTTGACATTTAACGCTCTTGATGTAACAAATAGCACACTTAAAAGCACGTTTAAAATCTAGCGCGCCATTTTATCGGTCTAATTTAACGGTTACCAACGCATGTCATCCATCTGCTCCTGTTCTGGCCCCTTTGTCAAATGTTAGAACTCAATGTGGCCAACAAACTAAAAAGTTTGCCCACCCCGGCTCTTGAATTATGCATCTCAGCATCCACAGGTTTGATGATAGTATTCCTCGGATAAAAGTTTTAGCTACTAATTTAACTGCCTGTATGCCTTAATCACCATAATTCTAAAACAGAGTAGTTTCAGTTAGGATTACTTCAGAGACCCCAAATCAGTGGCGGTTTCAGGCAAGTTTTAAAAACCAACTGCAAAGCATTGAGCATGGACAGCATGGAATCCTCTGGCAGAGTGAAGAACAGAAAAGCCTGCTGTTAACTAGAGAAGCTGATTGAGATCAGGTGGAGGTAATCAGCAAGATGAGCAGGAAACTAAAACCCAAATAATTTCCCCGTTACCTAAAAGATATCAATGCAATAAAACATATAAGCTCTTTGATTGTGTACGTCTCATAAGCACAGTGCAATTAAAAATATAAATGAATATGTCTCAGTCAGGGAGCTGTTTGCATCCACTTTATTTACTTCAAAAAGAGTGCAGAAACTTTACAATACATATAAAGTTTGATGGAAAATCTCAACTTTTCAGAGAAAATTTGAGAAAGTCTCTAGTGTAAGTGCCTGTGGAGGCGTTAACAAGCAGTAATATTTGGTACGGTCTGATGTGAGACAGTTTTGTAGAAGGCAAGAGGTAGTCAAGTAACTTAATGATCAACAGATTCAAGAAACATCCTTAAATGCCTTGATTGAGAGCTTTGATTAAGTGAAGTTGAAGGTTGTATCTGATTTCCTCTTCAGACACGACATGTGCTGTTTTGTCATTGACTTGCTTTCCTCTCACACAGACATCTGGGTGATTTGTTGTTGTTCCGTGTTCCTCCTAAATGAAACTGCTTGTAAACTAATTTCTCTGCTCAAGAACTGAATTCAGATGCTGCACATAAATAATCACCTTCCATCGTGTGGGTTTCCTTCGTTGACAGTCTTGACAGGAGCGATGCTGCAGAAGGAGTCAGCAAAGTTTCACACATTGTGTGTCACACGACATTAATTATTGAGCAGGAACAAGTGTTTGCTTATCAAAAGGAGATGAGATTGAATTCAAATAGTCCATTCTAATTAGACTATGTCTCAGTGTATTGAACTCTAGCTTGTTATGTGTTAATATAGAGATACCAAAAAAATTCAGTGGGAGTTATGTGGTGTTGTAATGCCTTATGTTTGACTTTAATACAAAAAGAAATGTGTAGCAGGGCACCTTGCTGGTTCGACTGATCCACTGATCCTTATATATCTTAGAGGTCACCGGTTTGACCTGTATCATACTGCTTGAACAGCTGTGTGCTTTTGGCATTGTATCCTTGAGGAAAGTAACTTTTCTGAAGTCAAAAAAGAATTGGAGATATAATAATCAATGTCAAACTAAATTACATTTGATTTCAGAGCTTGTGATAGCACTTCTAGTGTTCGTGTATTTTCCTCTAAAGTTGTTGAATTTTGTCTCATCTTAAACACATTCCCTCTAATTAGATGTTTATTTTTTTCATGGATGCAGAATTAATAAGCCTCAGGGTATTTAATGTTGTTTGGGCAGCAGAGGGGTAATGCAGCCAAGCCATTAACATATCATTAAAGGGTCCTAAACACTGTAATTGCAGACAGAATGCTGACGCTACACTCTCATTAAGTGGACTCCAACAGGAGTTGTGATGTGATTGGTTTCAGTAAGATGTTCGGAGGAAAATCTGTGGAAATCAGCATGATGTACTTACAATGAGATGTCCAACAGGTCACGCTGTGAGAAAGGATTTTTTGGATGCCCAAATAGACTTGTTAGAGACACTGAACTTGTTTTACTCAGAAAATGAAAATCAAAAAAGAACATTTTGTTCTAGCATCTCAGATTTTTTGACATTGCTACTTGACCATATTTACTGGCTGTTTTTTAGAGAAATGTTTCTGGTAAAAAAATCTCCATGATTCTAATAACTTGGTAGCTAAATGCAAAATGATTTAAAGAAGATGTTTTAGAAGAACTGCAATGCTTTGGATCGGTGGTTTGAGGAATCTTTTATTCACATTACTTGTAAGAAGTTAGATTATGACTAATTTACGGCTAGCAATTTTCAACAGAAACCTGTTTTTCTGTTGGAAAAAGCTTCATGGATTTGAGAAAAATTGCTGAAACAACATGGCATCGCCTAGAAATAACAAAAACTGGTAAACAGCATTATTTAAAAAAGTTTCCATCAAACTCTTCTCCCCACAGGCATTGGGAAGAACACAGTGTGCCACACAGTGAATACTTTGTTCCCTACTCTTTACTGTTATCTCACAACCTTTTTTACTCTGAAGCAAGTAGAGAAAACATCCAATATGAAGGTTACGATAATTACTTCACAAACAGGCTCATTTCATAAGTTGACAAAATGATCAAATGAGTAGATTCATTTCATGCTGCTGATTGTTGGACATCCTATTGTCTCTAGATTCAAAATGATGTTGGAAACATTCACATTTATGTAACTGAGACAAGCATAAAAGGACAAAATGACAGATGATTGGAGGATATGAACAGCCAACCTTCTTCAGTTTGTACTTCAGCTAGTCATCATTGTTAATTAGTCTTTTATATGGGGTGTTCTGGCTGTGTATACTATTCCCCAGATCCCACAAGTTAGTCTTTTTTTTTTTTTTTTTTTTTGCTGATGCTGTGAACGCTTCAATCTCCTCTGAGGTTCAGTTTTTACTTCAGCTGGAACTCAGTTTCAGGTTCATTTCACGGTAACTTTTTTTTCACCCAATTTTTTCCTTTATTTCTCCATCAAACAAACTGACAAGGCATGTAATAGAAAGCCAGAGGCTACAGGGGAACAGTCCTCCCTCCAGGTTGCTGAGAGTTGATGGTTTTCTGTCTCTGAAGATAGCAATACATGGACATTTGAAAAAGGGACTTTTACAATAATTCATACTATAAGATGATTCTGGTAATTAGAAATTTACTGAAATGTAAAATTTTGTGCATATCAACCAGAATGAAACCAATCTTAGCTGTTAGATTACACCATTATACAAAAAAGATTGACAATAATCCTATCTATTACTTACATTATATTTGTGCATCAATATGTTTTGGATGAAAAATGAACATGTTAAATTGTGTGAGATCCCCAGCAGAGAGATAAACACCAACAGGGCTTCGATTTCTTTTTTACTTACAAAAAACTGCTCTTATCTCAATCCTACCAGCACCTGCATCCTCTGGACATTTCTTTGGGGGGAAAATGGCCTAAAGCTCAGATTTAAGAACAACATTGTCATTTAATGTTCTTTTGTGTTGATGCATACACGCCTACATGTCCAGTAATGTTGGATCATTCATATCTGTCCCTTACAGAACTCATCTGTGTAAATATTTGACAGACTACCTCCTTTTAATTACACATTCCCTTTTGTGTTCGATTATTTAATTACTTCCTGCGTGCTGACAAACAAGTGGATTTCTTTGCCTTTCACTAATTGGAAAGAGGAGTGGTGCCAGTGCTCATAGGAGACACTCAGCTTAAAAAAAAAGTGTTGAAAAGAAGGGTGTGTGGTCTGCCTTGGGCAGCTTGTGAATTTCCTCTGATTTCATCAGAAAAAGGATGGCTGATGCGATTGCCCTAGACAACAGGCAGCTGGAGTGTGTGGGCCCAAATCAGAGAGAAAGTGAAAGAATCTCACAGCAGCTCTGTGTAAAAGTCGACAATCTTTTAGCTCACCTGCTGGGAATCAACAGAGCAGCGCTACCATGACGTGTTTTTATAATAAAATTAAGCTGTGCTTTTCCGCTTTGTACTTTAAATACAAGAAATAACAGAATACATTAGTTCATTTTCTGTATTGTATCTTCTCGAAGCTCACACTAAACATTTAGATGTGATGGTATGCATAATTTATCTTCAGATGTATCTTCCTCCCATACAAGGAGATATCTGTACTTGATGTCTGCAGGTTTAGAGGGTGTATTTGTGCTTGCATAGAAATAAAAAAACTTTTTTGTATGAAAAGATAATTTGACAGACAAATGAAAGAAGAGATATGCAGCAGGTTAAAGTGGTGTGATTCATAATTTATTAAGCAGCAGTCATGTTACAACTGGGAACAAATGAAGCATAGAGGAAAAAAGAGCATTATTTATTAGGAGGAATCAAAGTGTAGCCTGAGGGAGGGTGTAGAACAACATTCATACATTACACCTACTGTATACAAACATCCTAAGTTGTAGCAGCTGTCAGAGAAAAATCTCATCAGGATTTTTTTCCTTTTACCCAAACTTGTCGGAACATCCATCTAAGCTCATGTAGTTTGATCGAACCATCTTTTTAAATAAAACGTGCATGTGTCAGTGTGAAAATGAGGACATGTTGTCTGATTCCACCCATCATTCTGACATGTCAGATCATAACCATGGAACACCCCCCAAGGCAAGATAGAGGACACCAGCAATCTATTCAATCACGACCTGTGATGTTTTAAATAATGCAGGATCTTTCCCACAGATGCAATCACGCCTGATTTCAACCTTTTGAAATCTCCCAGACCCCCGCAGGTTTAAAATCAAATCCTTCCTCAGCTTCTTTTAATGTATTTTTTCTGTTTGACTATCCTTTCCGACCCCCTCGCGGCTCAATGAAGAGGGGGAATAAAAAGCCTCCACGTAGGAGTGGGAACCTGAGAAATAAATTACATCGATATTGCAAGTGTTAGAAACTTCCCAACCCGCCCACTGAATATTAGATCATAACAACCTACACCTTTAAATAAATCATTAACCTTCAATACAACTCATTTATCTCAATTTGATCAAGAACTCTCATCAATCTTATTTCAGAATGATTGCAAACGTGTTAGATTTTTTTTTTTTAATAATAGTTTTTGGCTTTTTTTCAGATTCAAGCAGCTCATTTCCTAACAAACACAAACATTGGTGTGACATTTAGAGCTAAAGCCCACAGCGTCCAAACCGACCCACCAGCAGGGTAATTTGAATTTCTTGCTTAATTAGTTGACCTGGAGTTCATCTCTGGCAGAAAGTTACTGCTGACATAAATACCATCATTAAGGTGGCCGGAATTTAGGTGAATTATAAAGTAGTTCCACTTAGCGCGCCTAAAGTTCACAAGTTTGTTATAGAAGTGTGAAATCGTCAACCATTAATATGAATTGTGTTGAAATTTTTAATGTGGAAAGTCTAAAAAATATTAGTGAAGATGTTTGTGGTTAGCCCGTCTATTTCGTTCTATTAGTCTGTCGGTCTATCTATTAATTAATGATACTGATAATACTGAATAGATCAATAAAATGTGACGATTGAAAGATTTGGGATTTTTCTTTTAAAATAATCTAAGGTTACAGACTTTGTTTTAAAACAAAAACTTGACAGACGCAAGTGGGACCTGATCTAAACTTGTTTACGCGGATAACTTTATGTCCTCCTGTTGGCATCCCCCCCCAAAGAAAAAAAATGTGTTTCAAACAATGTCAGTGACCTACCTGTGAAAGTTGTTTCATTTTTATGCTGGTTTCTTCTCTTTCTGGTCTCTATTTTCAGAACTTTGCAGTTCCAGTTTTTTTGTACAATGACCCGAGGGTAGAAAAAAAAGGAAGGAAAGATTTTGAAATTCAGGACACATTTGGGAGCATGCGGGAGAGGAAAGTAGGTCTGTTCTCCTCCTAAGATTTGCTTTTATCGATTCCTCTGTTCAAACCAATAATGTGAATTCTGCTCTATTGTTTCTAGACCCATTCTTCACTTCAGGATATCAATTTAATTGGACCATTTTTATATTTTTTTCTCATGGAAACTTGATGTGGAGGATGACCCGTGTCCTCAGCCATCACATGTGTGCTATATTTACTCTGGGTGTGCATTGTGGGTAATGGGCAGGACATTTATGTGAACATGGCAGATGTCATATCCACAGGAAGCTCTCTGCATGTGTTGGCCAGCGTGTTGAGCTCTCACCGCGTGTTTAGTGGCTTCTACTCCTACATGAACCCATCTACCATCACGTAGGAATAAAAAGCCATAAGACACAACAGCAATCTCACAGGAGGAAGGAAAAGTGGGGAAGGAGAAAAGAACAATACAAACATGCAGAAAGGAGGGGTGGAAGCTGGAGCAGAGTAAAGAAAAGATCTTCAGGAAGAACAGTTAGGAAGTAGTTCATATTAGCAACAAAGGAGACAAGGAAAGGAGGAAAAAAAGGAGTCATCTACAAAGTAAAAGCAATTCAGAAATATTTAGTAGCTCGTGCTTGTGTGTCTGTAGCAGATATGTTCATTCCGCTGGTTTTAGCAGATCTGAAGAATTCCTCTGTGTGTGACTTGTATTTGTTATGCTGGAAGCAAACCTGCTCTGATGAACCAAACCAAACTCTCTCTGCTTTGTGGTCCTTTCTGCAGGCAACCAGCGTGTGCTCCGAATGAAAGCTCAATAATTCACTGATAAAATATCTACTTCTTATAACCGGGCATGGTTGTATTAACACGCCGCTCCACAGCCTGCGCGACAGAGCTGGTTGTGTTACCGAATGGGGAGGCTACAGTACGAGTGTGTGTGTGTGTGTGGCACGCCTGGATAAATATGCACGACTCTACCGTGGTGGGTTTCCTGCTCTGTATGCTAATGACCTCATTCAAGTTTAATAATGAAACATAGGTGCACGCGAGTGGGTGGTGGACGCACCGATGAACAACCTCATGAGATGAAAGATTGGCTATGAGGCAACAGATTTAATCTCACTAATCAGACCTTTCTGTGGAGGAAATAAAGGCTGAGATGTGCATTTATTATCAGTAATTCGATTACATTTTGATTAGATGTAAGATTTCCAGTGATGTGAAAGATTTTAGTCAGTTTTTTTCCAAGATAAAAAGTTCAAATAAAAAAAGAAAAGTGGTTTAACTTGTAAAAAGTAAACATTAGCATCACCTGCTTGATGTAGTTTTAATTAATATGCAAAAAGTAGAGGGAAAAAAAGAAAATTGGATCAAGAGTAGGCAAAAGAAACTCAAAAGTTGAAAAAAATGAAGAAAAACTAGATAATCCCAACTGGTTGAGGTTTCAATAAGGACCCTGATTAAAATCGAGTTACTTAGAGAAAATTGTATTTAAAACTGCTATAAATATGATTTAGTATTCATTCATTTGCCAATGATAACAATTAAGATGTTGAACAAGTGTGTGGTTTTCTAATTCGTGTCTGTCTGTGTGTTTGGTGGAACACTTGTTTTATGATGATCACCGGCGCAGGTTTGGTTGTCACAGCTTCAGCTCCAACAAGGGTCCTGCAAAAAGAGAACACACAAGAAGAAGAAAATAAGTGAAAAGAGAATCAAAATGTTCAACAAGCTTCTACAGAGTGAGAGTGTTCCTCCTTTAATGAGACTCCTTCATTATTGGATTATGGATCATTAGGAGTTGCTTGAATAACAATGTGAATTTTTCCAGTGTGTGCAATTTGAGCTGCTTGTCTATAAAAAAATAAATAAAAAAGAGAAGGAGGCGGTCTTTAAAAAGTGCTTCTTCCTGAGAAAGCCTGGTGGTAAAGCAGCTCACGCTGTGATTTTTACCAGCACTCTGACACTTCCAGCTTCAAAACACACATTAACCACAGACCAATTATGTCAGGATGAAACTACTTGTTGATGACTCGTGTGGTTTACTGGTCCTAATGAAAAGTTAATAGCAGGCACACTTAGGCATTTCTGCACCTGCCTCTGTGTCCGCTGAGCGAAGATTTAGCAACAATCTTAAGTGAAAAAGCTCCTTGAATGAAAACCAAAAATCCCCCTTATTTATCACTTGTAAGAATATTTACAATTTAGAAAATGAGCCCGACCGTTCTCGTAAGCAAAACTAAAGTTTAGCTTTTAATCTGTCATCTGAAAGGCTGTGGGGATTGTTTGGGGGGTTACAGTCCACACAATGAGCTGTGACATCTTCATTGAAAAATGATTGATTGGGCTGCTGGAGAGAGGGCCGTATGAGAGACAGATCACTCAAACAGTCAAGCTGTAAAAGCCCAATAATATGATGAATGGTCTATTTACCCAACAGATGAGGAGAGACTTGCATAAAGATTACACATGCAGGTTGTGGACGTGTCCCGTTTGCAGAAAAGATGAAAATTTGAATAATACGTTCTGTGTTTTCTGTCAGGAAGCAAGTTGGAAATGAATTTAAAATGTGAGGGATTTTTTTTGAAAAAGCTACAGCTCAGCTCGTTTATCACATCTGCAAGCAGAGAAATAGAGAATGGGGTGTGTAGAAAATGATGCATATGCTTTCCACCTGTGTGGGTTCCCCCCTGAACACGTCCTACAACAAAATACAACTTTCTTTCTGCTATTCAGAAAGAAAGTTTAGGTCAAATAAAACTTAATATAATGAATTACTCTATTCATCCCTCACTGGGGAAATTTGTGAGCTGCACTCCTTACACTACAGCAGACTGCCCTTCGACGGCACCAATGGTGGGAGAAGCAGGGTTTAGGTGTCTTCTCCAAGGACCCTAGATGGTGGTCTCGGTGGGAATCAAACCCGCGAACGGAGCGCTCTAGCGCCACCGTCTCCCAAATCTTGATGTCTGTTATCCTTCTTCGATGGCCGCACGCCCGCGCATCATAAACGAATCATTTAACTTTTACAAACTCCACCAAGAGTGTCTAAAGTCACGCCACTAATCACTTAACTAAACAGTGTTTCTGAGGATTGAGAGCAAGTGTTCATAGAGTGACCCAATTCTTTACACACAGCATCAATAATTGATGAGCAATAGATGTAGCCAGCCTCGGATCTGATAAGGGCTCGGCTCTGATGGATACCCCGATAGGCTTTTGCGGAGGGAACAGATGTAGAGTCGTGCATCAGAGAGGGATGGGGTTGCCTGTGATCGTTTCCACCCTGCAGCGAACAAAATAGCCCTCATATATCCCTGTAATCTGCATTAGTGCCGGAGCACAAGCCAGGAGACAGCACAGAGGGGGATGAGTAATGGGGCCACTGCTGATTTGGCAGGCCTGTATTACACCTCAAAAACTGAAGCATGCCTAACTGGCGAGAATATGAAATGAACATGTCAAAAATGAGCATCACTCCTCCACACGATGGCTGTGTTTATCAGATCGTATCGCAGTCTAAAAACCTGCTCCGAGTGACTGGTTTTATCTCCTTCCACAGGTAATCACACGCCCTAGTGTGAGTGACACTGATTGTGATTTAATAAACCATAGCATGTGTAAAAAAAAAAAGATTCACTCACATACTTTACTTTTATATGAAGATGACATACGCTGAGTTTCATTAGAGCTGAACTCCTCTGCAATCAAGAGGCGACTAGTCACACAACATAAACCTATTAGGGTGCGCTCAGGAAGCAGAACTTGAAGTCCATAAACATTGGTTCACAATGTGAGCAATAAAGAGCATAAATCTGACCATGAGTTATCTAAAGTAGTTTTACCCCAATGAACACTCAATCCAGATGGATCCAATGAGCAAAGACCAAGGACAGGATCACGATGAAATGGAAAAGATGTTTGCAACAGCTTTAAAAGATAATCCAGAGACTCCCTGGAAAACAGCCACTTCAATCACAAATGGCGAAAGGAACAACTTTGAAATGTACGAGGTGTTAAGAGTAAAACTGAACAATGCGTTTAGACAGTGAAGCTTATTTGATTTTTTTGCTGTCAAAGACTTTATCAATCGGATCAGAATCTTTTTCATTATTTGATGGAAACTTGTCCAAAACTAACCAACCAGCTTTACAAAAAGCAACACCATAAATCTTATGTATTATGTATCATAGTTTTTATTGTTTTTGATGCTATAGAATGCATTTTAAAATTCTTGGACTTCGATTAGGGAAGCACACTACTTCAATTATTAGAGATGAAATGAAGCCTCCAAAGAAAAGAACATGACCCATTGTGAAAGACGGAGGAGGTCCTATCAAGCTGTGTTAATCCTTTGTTGCCTCTAGTATCAAATGCAGCAAATTGATCAAACTAATTATGAAATCAGAGGGTTACTGAAGCATTTTAGAGCTAAATTTGTCACCCGGTGTCAGAAAAACCAAGTTTCAGCAGGACACTGACCTGCGGTGATTGTCCAACTGTGTTGTGGAGTGGATGAAAAGAGAAGAAATTGGTATTTTTAAACTAAGATAAATTCCACTTGGAACCCTGGGGAGAGCTGACATCTGCCATTACACACACACACACACACACACACACACACAAAAAACCCCACTTCTATAAACTTAGCTTTTTACAAGTTGGAAGAAAAATGACTTTCACATACTGCAGACCTCTTCAAAAATCTTTTTATAATGCCTGCACTCTGTCATGACACCAGCGAGCATAATTTCTATTTAAGAGATTGCCTTAACCCCTTTTTAAATTATTTTTATATATATATATATATATATATATATATATATATATAAAAGAAGACAATTTCTATAAGAATATATCAATAAAAAAGTGCTAAAGAAAGGTCTTCTAAACTTGTTCGTTCTAAACTCACAACTCTAGAGGACACTACTTTGTTTGCCCAGAACTCTGTTTGGCATCATCTGCATGTGTTCCAACCAGAAAAAGCCAAGCCACAAGCAACTCCCTGCCTGGCCAGAGTTTAAACATGAACCCAGAGCCAGCAGCAGAAATGAACATGTCTGTTCAGCAACCGCCAGTGATGCTGAATTATAGAGAAATTAAAAAAGAGAAACTCAAAATAGTGCACTAAACTTGCCCTCTAGAAAAAAATTCATGCTTGGCGCTTTTCCTGCTATTTTCAACTTTATATTTATAATGAAGGAAGTTTATTTTGAAAATGCATAATTTAATTTTAACAGCAAAGATTATTTAATCATAGTTAGATCTAAAGAAACGAGTGATTAAAATGCAAACATGTCCCCCACACAGTGCCTGGCATCAGGCTTTTTTAATGGCTTGTAACTGGATATGCTTACTTACAATCTGAAATGAAAGCATAGATATTACATCCCTGGAGGCCAATCAGGAGAATATTCTGCAGGGAGGCTTAAATACTATGAAATGTACGTTCGTGTGCTTAGTGTCTGCTTCTTGGTTGTTTTTCTACGCATAAATTTTGTTTTATTTCCTCTTATAATTCATAGTATTTTGCATTAATAAACTATGGTGTGTTTGCGCTTTCTTTTATAATTAAATATCAAATAAATAAAACACACAGCTCGAAGAAGAAGTATTTGAAGCAGCCTGATGTTATTTTTTGCTTCGTTTTGAAAAGAAATTTGATTACAGAGAACAGACGGATTGCACGCTAGGAGATATTAAATGGTGTAAAAAATCTTGAGCATGGTCCTCAGATAAAAACAAACTATTTAATCGACACCAGCGGGTGGAGACAACATATGGTGGGATTAAATTTGAATGTTGGAGAGGTGTGCGGCGGGCTTGTCTTCACTCCAAGTGTAGACCCTGTTAAGCCTTTATGAGACACAATGTGTCTTCCGACTGCTGCTGGATGGCTTTTTATTATCTGGGCAACAAAGCAGCAAAGTGGAAATAATGAAAAAGCTAAAAAATGAAAATGAATCCAAACAATAGCAGCAGAAGAGCCACCTCAGATAATGAGCTCATGAAGATCAATGGCTGTGAGATAGTGTCCATTTAAACCGATTTTCTATTGTGCCTTTGTTCCCTCAGTTACAAGGACGGTCGTTTAGGAAACCTTCAACCACAACAAGTGAGCTTCCGTCTATTTTACACACAACCAATAGCATCTACAGGTTCTCATGTCGTTAGGAAAGCAGGGCTTTTATTAGACCAGTGTTAAAGTGTGCATGAGGGAAACTCCCTCATTAGTAACATTTATTCTCGAGATAATAGTTTGCTGCTGATGTTTTATCACTGCATTGTTATCAGAAGATTGTTTTATCCATTTCACATTCCTGTGCATAAAAAGGGCCTTCAGACAGGAGATTAGCTCAAAACTTCCTGCTTAGAACTTAGAGGTACACTTAAGCATGCCTGTAATATTGTATACTGTTAAGTTTAGACTAATGTGAAGATTTTTTTGTTTTACCATCTTGTTATAACATCATGCAAGCTAAAAAAAAAAGCTGTTTGCTATATTTCTGACTTCAAGACAAATTACGTTTAGTTTTGTCTTCTGAATCGCTTATTCTGAAAGGAGTTGCGAGGGACGCCGGTGACTATACCGGTTGATTTAGAGCGAGAAAGGCAGGGTACACCGTGAACAGGTTACAGTCAGTTACGAGGCCACACACACATTCCTAGGGGCAATTTTGTTGCGTCCAATCAACCCTAACATGCATGTTTTTAGAGAGTGGGAGGAAACCAGAGTACCCGGAGAAAACCCATATAAGCACAGGGAGAACATGCAAACTCCACACAGAAAGACTAGTGTTTCAACCTGGGACTCGAATCCCAACCTTCTTGCTGTGAGGTCACTGTGCTAACCACTGCGCCACCGTGCCGCCCTGACAAATTACGTAAAATCACTTAATCCTTATGTTGGTGCATATTAAGCTCCTTTTTTTTCCAGTGAAATATTTTTTGGGGAGGATAATTTTTTTTTTTTTTTTTTACAAATAAGTACTTAATGTATATTAAAAACTTGCTGTACTTTGAACTAAAGGTATTTGACGTACCGTATGATTCCACATCAATGGTCACCACAAACCTGCAAACCTTCCTGTCACATTTAAATCTATTTTCTTTCAATATTCTATCTATATTCAGTTCACAATGTCAGAGAATATATTTATAGAAACCAAAATGAAGAAATTATAAATGATTTAAAAACTGACAGTTGCCTTTGAAGCACATAACGAATCACCCTTATCTGCTCTGTCGTGCTCTTTTTCTATGTTTTCATTACTCACTGAAGGATTTCTCTCCCCCGTTGACTCGAAAGTGAGACCATTTTCATGAAGGCAATAAAACGCTCATCAGCGAGGGCCCGGAATGATTTTTTAATATGACGACATTTTAATGAGGACTGAAGGAGATGGCTGGTTTGGCTGATGGCAGCACCTCTTTATCAATGAGTGACAGAAAAGAACTAATAATGGCTCTAAAAAGGCTCACACTTTCTTTTTATATATTTAACACACACACAAACTGAGAATGCATAATGTCCCTTTTCTACAAAAGATAAATAAATCTCGTCCCAAAATGACTACCAGTGCAAAAAAAGAGACAACTGCTATACTTATTAGTGGACATTAAAGTTTGAATGCTTGTATGCAAGAGCTTGCACGTCCTTCAAATTTGATTATTTCATAAAGATTTCTAATGAGATTACATTCAAATTAGCTAAACATTGTGTTAAGACTGTGCAGCTTTTATTTTTCTTTTTAAAACCTCCAATGTTTATGATCAGTGGACTGTTGGGTTATTTGAGGTTATTCTTCTTGAAAAGTCCGTTATTGATGTTTAAAGAGGTATATCACCGTTTTGCAGAAGCCATCCTCTTTTCACGTTAAGCTTCTTTACTGACTGGATGATGTTTGCTTTAAGGATTTACTGATTTTTAAATAAATCCGTTTTCTCTTTTAGAGGTGAAGGTGTCCCTGCGCTGCTGGATGCGACTAAAAAGCTCAACCTGACCGGAAACCATTTAAATGATTCAAACTATGGTAGTTTAACAATTAGTATGAAGACAATTACCATTACAGATATGGCTTTTTTTAGCATGTTTTGTAACATTTAGAAATGAATGGACTTTATATGAACATTTGACTAAGGTAAAAAATAAGGTAAGGATGAGACTTGAAACACTGGTCTTTCTGTGTGGAGTTTGCATGTTCTCCCTACTTATGCATGAGTTTTCTCCAGGCACTCTGGTTTTCTACCACTCTCCAAAAACATGCATGGTAGGTTGATTGGCTGCTATGAAATTGGCCGTAGGTCTGAGTTTGTGTGTGCATGGTTATGTGTGTGCAGCCCAGCAACAGACTGGTGACCTGTTCAAGGTGTACCCTGACTCTCGCTTTGAATCAGCCGGGATAGGCTCTGGTACCTGGTACCCTCCACAACCCAGTTAGGGATAAGTGATTCAGACGATAAAACAAACCAAAAAATGGGGAAAGACGTAGTAAGAAGGTAATAACGATGTTCAAACTCGAATTAAGAATTTTTCTGGATTTAACAAATATGTGCAATTTAGAATATGTTGCTGTATATTTCTCTTTTTTTTATATGGTTTGGGTAAATTAAAATTAAAAAAAAAAATGCGGATTAGACCTAACATGTTTTATGTTCTATAATGAGACAAATCATCCATACATCTGATATACTTGAGACATAGTTTAAACCTTTTTCCTCTCGCTAAAAGTTCATTCTGCCAAATCATTCTTCAAATAAAAAATTCTTAACCTTCTAAATTACATTTATTTGACCCTTTCTACTTTGGTGGATGTCAATCATTTCCTTGTAAAGTTGTTGAGATGAGCCCCTGGCTGCTGTTTGGAAGGACAAGGTCGGAGAGGCAGAATATTTATCAAAGCTTTGAAATTTACATCAAATGACCTTTTCAGAGGTCCTCATGAGCATCCCACTGCTGTTAAATACGACGCTTTTTCCAAGTTAAACTTATGATTGGTCTTCTTTTTAATGCTTTCTATTCTTCTCAAGAGTCTTACTTGTTATTTAAAAGAGTCACAAATACCTCCAGTGTTTGCTTGACACGAACCCTCGTCTCTCTATCTCACTCTTTCATTCCTGTGCGTATGTAGCGTCTCATTGATTGGAGTTTAATCTAAGGACGAACCATTTTGGCTGCTAGATGTAAACCCTGGAGATTGATTGCGCTGACAGAAGGTGGCGTTATTGGTCTGCAGAGGTTGTGGTAAATCTGTCATATGCATATCACAAAGTATGAAACATTTATTTAATCTCTTCTATTATTCAATCGCTATCCCTTAAATTTTCTACAGATTATTTTAAGTGGAAATTCTTTGTGAGAATGAGTAAAAAAAAAAAAAAGATAATGCAGTCACATGATGTAAAATTATGTATCAAAATATTAAAGTTTGTAAGTTGTGCTGAATTACTTCCTGTTTCTAATGTGAAGCTTTGAAGCTAATGAGTTGTCAAGCAGTGGTACAAGTGAGTGCTTTGGATCTGCAGAAGCTGTGATAAGCAACAAATTAATGTCAGACTGAGTCGAAGAGATGCCTCTCTCATTACACATAGCACACTGCTTTATGTTTCCCAAATGAGATTTTCATTTTATGAACTGCAAGTGGTCAGAACTCGACTGACTTTTTAGTCCAAGGTCAGGACGAGATGAGAGCGAACCCCTCTCGTCTTGTTCCTCACCCGGCAGAAGCTAAACAAAAGCACTTCTTTGCCTCCTTCCTTTCTAACCACACAAGGTCGTCTTGAGCTGACTACGCCTCTGCAATTAGCATGCAGCCTGTGGTGCGGTCTGTCTGGCGACGAGCACGCCGGCGCTCTGCTCGCCTAATGAGAAGCCAGTCAGTGAGGGTGCCTGCAGGGCAGTTTAAAAAAAAAAAACGGAAAGAAAACCTCTTGGGATGTTTGTGCACCACCTCATGGGTGGTGGAGAAAATGACTGAAGTGTGCACGACCAGTCTGAGGAGCTAATTTTACATGACACACACTCTGTGGTGGGGTGTGTTTTCATGCTAACGTTTCACAGTGACAGCGTGGATTTTTAGCACGCCCCGAGAAGCTTTAACAAGCCTCGCTTTGCGAAAACTTTCCTGGAGAGGTTGACACACGGACAGAAACATGGTAACTCCCATGAGCCTCTACTGCTGTTGCAAAACACTGGTATCATCTTTTGTGTGTGTTTATGCAGATATTCTCGTAAGAAATCTGTATGAAGATGTTAATGTTATTGCAAATAAAAGATTAGAACTTGTAATTGGGGCGGCACGGAGGCTCAATGGTTTGCACAGTGGCCTCACAGCAAGAAAGTCGGAGTTCGAGAACCAGGTGGGACGATGGTTTGACCACTAGTCTTTCTGTGTGGAGTTTGTATGTTCTCCCTGTGTTTGTGTGGGGTTTTTTCACAGGGACTCTGGTTTCTTCCCACCCTCCAAAAATATGCATGTTAAGTTGATTGGCCACAATAAAATTGCCCCTAAGAATGAACGTGTGCGTGTGGCCCTGCCACAGACTGGTGACTTGTTCAGGGTGTACCCCGCCTCTCACCTGAAATCAGCCAGAATATGCTCCGCCACTCGTTAGGAATAAGCAGTCCAGAAAACAAAAGGAAAAATTGACACCCAGAAGATCTAAGTCGCCTCTGTCTTTCATCATTTTCTTTTAAATTTAGCTCCAGTTCCTGTTTCAGGTTTTCTGTCTTATTGCTTCCAATCTTGCTGCTGACTGCCAAATGACTAATGAGCTGTTTCATTTACAATTACACTATCTGTGAATACCAGCTGCTAATTATTACAGCTATCAGGGGAACAAAAAATGTGAATTACAATTCTATACAGTCATGGGATCTGATCAATGGAAACCAGAATAATGTAAAAAAAAAAAAAAAAAAGAAACAGCTTCAATGTTGTGGTTTTTTTTAGCCACTTTGTAAAATTCCTGATTAAAATGCACATAAACCTTAACAGAAGACGTATATGACTTTTCATTTTGCACCCTGGGGTGAAAAATACTTCTCAAATGTTTTACCACTGGTTATTATAGTTTTATAGCAGCTTCATAAGGCCTTAGAGTGCGCGTAGTGTCACATTTAACATTTGCAAAATATGTTAACCACCAAAGGACATTTTTCTGCAGAGAAGATGCCAGTTCTTTTTACATTATTGTGCTGCTCTTATGTGTATTTTCATTTTTGAAATTTTGCAACAAGTTACCAAAAAATTGAATATCTTTCTGTTTTCAAAGGTCCAACGCCACATTTTTATGTTTCACAGTAGGGATTGCATCTAAGTGGTAAGAAAGAGAAATAAACAGCTTATCTTACAGATCTTAAAACAGCCTGGGGGGTTAAGGCCAGGAAGCTATGACATGCCTCACAAAGCCTCTCTGCCTGCTAAAGGCCTCCTGTTTGTAATGGCATTCGTATAGCAGCGTTTGACGAGCTGCCAAAGGGGGTGTTGTGTTATTGCGGAGCCAATCACCCACTAAGTATTTGCTGGCTTTCATTTCCTTCCTGCTAATGTGCAAGCCTCCCCGATGCCGCAGCTAAATCGACTCTTTACGCCTGACTTGTCACCCCGCAGCGACGCGCAGAGAATCCCAAAGATGCATCGGTGTAGACCCCGGGCGCTGAACCTCCGTTGCTGTGGTTACGTTTACGGGCATGGTTGCGGCCGGGTGGGTTGTGATGCGTACACTGCAATCTTAAATCACCGAAAGCGATAGCTTTCGGTGATTAAGATGATAAAGATGATGTGACCTTTGTAAGGGTGTTAGCCAGTGATTGCTCACTTTAATGTGCGTTTGAAACAGTGTGTGTGTCTGTGTGATTGTAAAAACCATCTCAGCAAAGATGAGATGCATTGAAAGTTTATAAGACAACAATTAGTTAGATAATTTATGGCAGAAGGTCTTTTCTTCACTTTTTTTTTATTTCTAATTTGCTATAAGGGATTTTTATTGAAATTTTATGAGTTTAAATTCCAGTTTGTGGACTTCCAAAGGTTTCTAGAATGGGTTTTAGGAGAAACATTGTTTCCACGCCTAGTTCAAGACTTTTTATTAGTTTATTGAAATAACATTAGTGACTCTTCAATGCTTGGACAGCCCAGACGTCAATAAATAAATTTTGGGTGGTCTGGATAATTTAAAATATTTTCAATCCAAATGAAGTTTTCAAAAAGTTCTGCTTCCATTCATTTGCACATCTTGCTTTAAATTTTTTATAGTCACTATAAATGTATTAATATCAGCAGAAGTACTTTATTCTTGAATAAATTTCAAACTAATTATAGCGTCTCCCTTAATTCAACTTTTTTATATTTTATCAAAACTTCTGCTCATCAGAAAGTCTGCAAACCTTTTGAGCCTTAAAGTCTTCCATCATGAGATCTTTATGAATAATTTTGAGGGGATTTAAAAGGATAAAATATGTGTTATTGATGACAAACTATAAAAAATGGTACACAGAACGACAAATATGGTTTTAAGCTTGATTTTAAGATCCATAAGATTTATAATCAAGAGAATATTCCTGTGCAAAACAATGTTGACAATGTTTATATGTTGCAGGATGTAAAGACTTCAAGTGAGGTTTTTAATAAACCATCGATATGCTTGTTCAACAATTAAGTAAAATGACTTTGGTTTCTAACAATGAATATTCTTTGCTTTAATTCTACATAAACCTCAATGTAGAAAAACAACAGCCTTTGCTGGTTATAGAAAAAAATATAATAAATTATTTAAAAGCTATTCATTGTGAGTTACACACCAGCTGCTTTGTTACGATCTTCTTTAGAAATCTAACGCAATCCAACACAATGGCTCAACCATTATTTTGACTTTAATCACCAGTAAAAACGTGGTAAGAATTGCAGAAATGATGAAATTTAGCTGCAAGAGTTAGAGATGTCTTACTATAAAAAGCATTGTGTGATGAAGAATCTTTTTTTTTTTTTTTAATAAATCTATGACATTGGCTGAGAAGAATAGATTATGTTAGATGAAAGTTTGATCATCGGGCTTCAAAAAACCTCACGTAACTTTGAGAAAGTGACAATTAGATCTAATTACACTTTCTGTATCTCATGTATAGAGTTATTTTTATAGTAAAAAAGGATTGGCAGCCATCATTTAGACGTCTGTTTTTTATATAAACATCTTATCAAAGAAGAAAATTCCATTTTCTCTTAAGCCTAAACTGTAATAAAAGTTCATATGGTTCTGTGTAGATTAACTATCCTCTCGGCATTAGTCGTAGCAGAAGACCAGACGACTACGAGGAGGATTTTTCCAGCCAGGTAGTGCTGTCAGAGTCAGGAGTGCACCTGCAGCATAAACAGAAAGTACCCCACTGATAAGAGGGCTAAAAAGCGAAGCTATGAAAGTGAGTCGAATAAACCCTCAAAAGGTGTGAGTCCTCCAGAGGCCTGTGTTGGAATGAGTAATACGTGAAAGCGAGTCGCAGGCTAGAAAGCCCAGGCACACTTTGCCCCCCGTTATCGGCCCGCGCAGATGTGCCTGAGCCGCCTCTGCCGCGCTCCCATTCGCCACATCCATCACAGAAGTGCACCTTGGGAGACTGAGACGATGGTGCGAGTGCCAAAGCCGCCATCTGCCGTCGTTTAGAAATAAATGACAGCCCTAAACCTTGTGGGAGCTCGTCTCATTCCGCTGCCAAGCTCGCCACAGCGATGACGGGTCTACCCAACCTTCCCTTCTCTCTGAAATCAATGTGTGAGACCCCTGCCAGTCAAGCCAGAGTCTGCCTCGGAGAGAGTGGATTTGGTCAGTGAAGCACAGCCCTTTTACTCCAGGGAGCGGGCAGGTGGAACAGTCTGGTGAGGCCAGCTGTCTCCCTATTGATTACAGCAGCCAACATGGGGTGCTGGAGAACTCATACTTGAGGTGGATCAGACTGGAAAGCAGCTGAGACTCTGCCTAATTTCATTAGAGCTTTATTGATGATGTACAAATAGAGAAACTATCAATTAAAAGGAGTTGGAAGTATGATGCTGCATCTACGCAGTTTATTTCTACACATCCTTCCTAATTGATGCTACACGTGAGTAATGGTTGCAAAGCTTGCAACACAAATGTGCAATTAGGCAACTTTCCCAAGGTGGAAATTAAGGAAAATTAACCAATGTTAATGGACATTCCAACTACTGTGTGAACGATAGATGAAGCCACAGGAATCCTGAAGCTAAGACACAAATATAAACCTCATCAGTGAGAAAAAACACAGCCAGGGAATAACTTACCTAAAACACAAAATCCTATCCCTCACTAATGTTAACCTTCTGTAGAGGGAGGTTACCACCATCTACAACTTCACAAACGCCAAAAGCAAGCAAACAGTTTGTTGGAGTTCTCATACATGGTGAGTAATATAAGTTTAGCTCCAGAACTGAGATAGGAGGTTGACTTTATTAATTTTATGGGTTTGAAAATGAACCGTGGTGATAAGGCTATCATTCCCTTATCTGAGGATGGTGGGGGCGTAATTAAGCCGATAGCCGGCAATGATGAAGAAGTGGTGTGGAAAAAAAACGAGGCCTTAGGGGGATAAGAGGGCGGAATCTGCTGGGCTCGTTTACCAGAGGGATGATTAGATTGGCACTTAATTGCCACCTTTTTCTATTTTTAGGTTGAGAGATTTTCTTACGAGGCTTCCACCTCCACTTTTTCCTCTTTTCTGTGTGGTCAAGGTCAGACTCCAGGATGTTGGATTGTCAGTGTTATGTGGCAGGTTAGAGTGAATCCAACTCTCCTGCCTGTGTAGATACGTGGGAGATTGAGGTCAAGAGTAGGTGGATGGCAGTGTAATAGCGCAAGATAGAGGGTTTGCTTCAATTGGCCAAGTTTTATCTGCTGAACTTAAACAAGAGCTGTGAACTCTAGTAATTGTTTTGCAGCAAATAACCTGCCTTACCAATAACTTTTTATTGATTCCTTATGCCACTGTCTCGAAGCCTGAAGATCTCTCTAATCCTTTAAAACACACTTCATGTCTAATCTTGAACGGGTGAACTGGAACACAATGTCATCTTCAGCTGAAAGTTTTATTTTCTCAGGATGGTGTGACAGGAGTCTAAAATATAAAAAAAATACATCTAATCTCATGGTGAATCAGGTCTTTGAAAGTGAGCTTCTAGATGATGCTGCTTTAGGAGTGTCTATCCGTCCCATTTTCAGCTGATTGATTACTTAAAGCCAAACAAGAGCAACAGCCACAATTTAAATAGTCAATTGTTCGTACAAAATACAGTTATTTTTCAAAGTGAAATTGAAAATATTAGTACAAAACTCTTAAGATCTAATTAACTGATTAGGTTAGATGGTTAAGGCATAACATTTTTTAACCAAAACAATATTTCTGCATCTTGTTTCTCCTTTTTTCTGGTTTCTTAGCATGCTACACACGCTGGTACAAATATGGGTACTGATATCGACACGTTTATATAATTAGTTAAAAACTTAGCATACTTCATCCGATATGTCTTCCCTCTCAAGCTAATACTAATCAATAAGATCTCTTTAATATTGATTAGACTCTTTAAAGAAAAGAACAGGTTGTATTTTCCGCAGCTGTAATAGTACTTCTTTCAATATCGATTGAACTTAGTGAGTCTAACCTCGTTTAAAATGCTGTTTTGACACTTTGAGTTGACACAAAAAAAATTGCATCGTTCGGCGAGATAGCCCGTCTCCAATGAGTTACAATCTGGAGCTGTAAACTTTCAGAAGGTGACTTTACATGTCCTGGCTATGATTGCACAATGTGAGGTATAACTCACAACTAATGAAGACCTTTGTGTGTGACAGATGTAGAACCATTCCTCTGGCACCCGTTGACACTCGGTGATACAGTGAAAACATCACAGCATGCAGAAAGGGTTGCAAATTGGAAAAGCCATAATCCCGGCCTCTCCCGCAAATAGACAGGAGAATGGAGTGTTATCACCCCGGGTGACATACTGGTGTGTTTATTCCTCAGTTCCTTGGGGGGAGTGTATCACACTGGGGTTGTCCTCAGACCATGGGGGAAAAGACAACTTGTCAGGGTCGAGGAACAAAGAAGGAGCATGTCGAGCAGCGGATTAAACTGGGCAAAGAAGTGTGGAGCTTTGGGGGTGCATGTTGCAAGAACACAGGCATCGAAGGGATAAAAGAAGAATAGAAACAGGGCGAAGGTACAACTCTTTTTTCCACCGGTGTAATGTCAGTTTCCCCCTGTTACCATTCGCTCTTCACCTGCTGATGTAATCCCTGCTTTGAATAAACAAAACTCTCTGTTCTTCTTCCAAAAATGACACCATTTTCATCAGTGGGATAATTTTCACCCCTTGTAAACCACAAGATAATTTTGGAAATAGGGCAAAGGAAATTGTATCAGGAGAATTTGTGACTTTTAACAAAAAGACAAGAAAAAAATCAAAAGTTCGACTATGAATTAAATAATATGGTTTTCTTGTTTTGAGTTTTTTCCAAAGTGATTATGTTTTTAACCACAGTAAAAGTGGACTTTATCTTGTGTGTGCGACACACAGGTGACACGTCGGCCCACAATAATTCCAAAAAGCCATAAGGCGCAGACAAACGCATGCGGCAACCCCTAGATCCCACACTTCATTACACGTCCTGCCATCCCTGACTGGAGTAAATCGATGCAGAATAATAGCCGGCGCCCTCACCCCCTCCATCGCTCCATCTTTCCCTCCACCGCCTCACTCCTTCATCCTTCCTACTTTACAACCACATATCCATTCATTTGGCTGCTTTTCACATTCTTGGCCTCTCCAGCCTAATATCCTCAGATCATCACCGTCCACCATCCGTACACTAACTAACGCTCTCTTTTCCCCCTCCGTCTATTCACCCCATCTCTTCTTTCCATCTCACCTTGTCTGTTTTCATTGCTGTCGTGGATCATTCCTCTTATCAGGCGTTGGAGCTGTAATACCATTGTCGAATGTAACGTGTCTGTTGTGATCACTGACAGCTTGGCCGCGCCGCGTTGACAGTAACGAGGATAATAAGCTCATTTTGCATGCGGCTCTGTGTTACTTCTATCTGTCTCGCCTGCTTCCTATAATTTGGGTCTGCTGCATCTCTGGGGGAAGCAACGTTATTAGTCTGCGGAGGATTGTGTGGGGTGCTTAAAAATTCCATTTCATTAACGGTGTCAGTTTACATGTAAGTAGAGCGCACGTCGGTGTTACACTTTGTAATGGCTACATTGCCTTCACTTAATAACAAATTGATAGGGCAAAAGAGAAAAAGATGAACACGAGCGTCAGGAATGGACAAAAGTTTTTGTGAGTTTTCAAACTTGCTTAGAAAATTATTTACTGTGGTTAATGGCCCACTGCGAGCTTGTTGTATGCAATTAAAGCGGCTATCCATTATTTATACATGAAAATGACCTGTCATGCCTGCTTTGTTCACATCTATGAAGTTTAGAAACTTAGTTTGGTAGACTGACGTTATTGCAAATAGAACTTGAGGTCAATTTTAAGCTTTACAGAAAATTTTTGGTTCATTTAAACAAGAGTCATATGAATTATAAATGACTAAAAAAAATGCAAAATCTTGCAATTCAATGAAGCAACAACATAATTTTTCTTTTGTTGTATCACCACATCTTTAAAAGGAATTGTGAATAATTGATAATTAGGTTTTAAACAAGAACACGAGTTGTCATTTGCAGGAAATTCTGGTGACTAAACAATGTCGATGGTTTGAAAAGAGAAAAGATAGAGGTATAAAAAATTCAAGAGAAATGAGATGAAGTGAGACTGAAGCAATAGAAAGATGACAGCTCGCTAAGGAAAATCCCAGATCAAAGATTAGAAACCTACCCCGCAAAATTTTTACAGATTCAGAGCGCAAAAAGGCCTGGATCAAAAAGCAGGCACAGAAAATAACACTAGTTTGCAGTAGATGGAAAAAGTCTGCCAAACAATGGAAAACAGATAACTCAAGCAAGCAATGCACCACCATACACTGCACGCCACCATACATATTCTCTTGAATCACAAGACATCCAAAAGCAAATCTATTTGGATGATTGTGTACTTGTATGCAAACAAATGTGGTATTGTAGATATATTTGCAATAACAATTAAATCCTATGAGACAAGAATTTTTACCCCACAAAAGCACAATATCCCCTCTATAAAATGTCAACAGTGATTTGCATAAAAAATTACTTAAAAAAAAAAAGTAGTGAAATTGTCAATAAAAAGCTACTCAGGCACAAACACGTATTTTCTATGTTTCTTCATTTTAGGGATTTGATCATAGTAGATGTAATATGTCAGATATTTTAACCTTGAACTTGTGGTATTGGTTGGCTTTGCTGCCATTTTTACATGTTTGATTACATCATTAGAGAGATAACTTAGCTGTTGGATACTTTTAGTCTTTCAGCCACTATTTGATTTGGGCTGTGGGCCAAAAACTAGTCTGCCAGAGCTGCTGTCACACCATTAAACCTCCATCTTCTTGTAAAACTGGACCTTCATGTAGTTGGCTGATTGGATTAGACTACTGGTGTTAGAAAGTGTTGCACTACACACACCCACATGTTGAACCATCAGTGCAAAGTAAACAAGTTAAAATTTTAATTTTGGCACCAAGACTCTGAAATTTATGTACAACCCCCCCAGGGTGTGTATGGCTGAACTTAAACCATCTGTTCACAATCCGTATGGTTCAGGGCATCGCATTTGCTTGGCTCTGTGTTTGTGTAGCCAATTTACCGAGACATAAATACAAACCGAGTCATTCCCAAGAGTCAGACTTACAAATCCTTGCAAGAAAAACTGTGAGGTTTTTTTTGATGCTCAACAAATGTGGCTGACGTGTCTTTAGAGAAAGGAAAGTTTTCTGCTGCCTAACTACCAAGCAACATTTTCCATCTACACATGAAGGAGTAGAACAGCTCACATTTGACATTATTTTTAGGTATGAGCAAAGATGTATTATGTTCTGTATCTGTATAAACAGATCCACAAGTAGATATATGCAATAATTGATGCATTGTTACATGTTTTTGGTAGAATAATCATCATGGTTGCTGTAAATCTATCAAAAAAAGAGAGAAAATTTTGTTTCAGAATATTTGATACAAAGTAATTTTGACAACCAGCCAACACGACCGCATCAACACCTCTGAATGTCAAAAAAAAAAATCCTCATCAGTTTTTACATAAAAAAACTGACACCAGAGTGCAAGATTTAGAGACAACTTGCAGCGTTAGGTGAATCAAATATTCATTATCTCACCATAAGAGCAATGTATGGATAAGTCACACTGATGATAACAAGGGGATGTGAAATAGATGGAGCAGACAGAAGGAGAGGCAGAGCAAACACTGCGGCAGCAGCTGCTTTCTGCAGTACGACCATTAAAACGGGAGGAGGTGATGCTCCAGGGAGGGGGAGAATGTGGATATGGTGGCGCACCCTACATCTGCACACCCTGAAACCCCAACGTACACGAAGCTTTTCACCTTTAACTACAATTCTTCTAAAACCATATCCTGACACTTTGTTTGTTCAGATACGATTCTGTTTGCTGTTTTGTGAAACGGGCGAACGATGTGCAGGAAGAGGACAAGCATCCCCATCCTCTTCCCCCTGGCCTCGAACCCCTTACAACTTTTCTTTGGGGGCTTCTTATAAACCAACCATCTATCTCCATTATGCCCCCGAAATTGCTATTTGTCGCTTTGCGGGGAAGAAATAATCAATATGTCTTGTGGGGGCAGCGAGCGCATTAGAGGAAGCAAATTGATGTCTCTCGCCCCAGCGCTCCTCACCCAGCACACTGCACCACAGCTAATGGGAAGCCTCGCTCGCTGGCAGACAGGGAGACAAGGCGCGCATGCACGTGCACATGTGCGTGTGTGTCTATGCACGAGTAAGTGAATGAGTGAGTGGTCAGGCAAAAGGGAATTTGTTCATGCAAAGTGAATGCCAGCACTGTGTGTTTGTGTATAAGTCTGCATCTTGTGCGAGTGTGTGTGTCCTGTCTGTTTGTGTGTGTCCACTGCCGACAGAGCCTTATCACATCCAGCCATCCGGTTTTAGGTCTTTGGGCTGTCAGAGGCAGATAGCCTTGTCACTACCGCAGCCTCCCCTTTCCCCGAGAGCCTTGAAGGCTTCCTATACCGACTGACACTTGCAGAAAATCCCCACCTGATAAGTGCATTGCAGACGGACGTGACTTGCCCGCTATTCTATCTCCTCCGCCAAGCTTTATTCCATTACACTTCTCTATTGCAGTAGGGGGGGAAGAAATCCTTTTTTAAATATAACTTTTGTCACAAAAGCTGCTATTGTGCTCTGTTATTTCTAAAAGACAGGAAAAAAAACATTATCTTTGACCCTATATATGTGCAAGAATATGGGTTTTCTCTCATTTCAAGCTTTCAAACCCAAAAGGTTTCTTTTTCTTTTACAAATAATGACTACAAAGATGTTTAGGAAACTTTACAGTTGCTTTTATGTTTGTTAAATAATCTTGCTTCGACCTGAGAAAACAGAATATCTAGTTTGTGTTAGTATTGCTTAAATCTCTTGAATTTGAATCTGTCAATTTAATTTGTCCACACATTATACATGTCAATAACAAAGTAGAGGCTAACTCAAAATAATATATTTATATGGCTTAAATTGGTGGATTAAAAAAAGAATGACCTAATTCCACAAATTTGAGATTGTTGTTCAACTAGTATCACAGAAGTATAAGATCCAAAAACTAATTTTATGGGTTTCAGTTTTCTGTTTCACAACAGTTGCATAAAACGTTGAAAATGGTAACATTTCTATTTTCTCACACTTGCTGACAGCCTTAAGAATCTTTTGTATCACACAACAGTTTTGATGACCAACGAGAGGCAATAATTGTGCACAGAAGCTGCATTTCTCCAGTTTTGTCTCTAAAATCAGAGCTAGTATAAAGCAAATGGACCATTGGTGATGCCTGAGGTTTACAAAGCCAATATGCAACAGAGAAGTCACAATATAATTTTATGTCAACCGCCCACAGTTCATCTCAGAGTTTCTTCAACTGCAGTGCAAATTCTGTACAGACACACACAAAAAAAATCCCTTCCAGGTATGTTTTAATTTTAAGGCGCTTCATAGTTTTTGTAACCCACAGCAAACTGATATTGCTGCTTCGGTGAATCCGCCTGGATCAGTTAGTTGGAGTGAACGAAGAAATCTGGCCGTGATTTGTGAAATTGGTTTTTATCTGTGAGAGTTTTTCCAGTTTTTCTCTTTCAGCACAAGTATGGAGCTTATGTATGACACTGGAAATTAGATTTTTATATCATTATGTTGCAAGGGGAAACTTAAACCTGGGAAATAATACATTAATCAATTAATTCCCATTACTGTGTAACCTTTTAAGCCCTTTAAACTTGTATGGTGATGAGACTGCATGAGCAGAATACAATTCCAGTCAATATTTCTCATAAAGTTAAAGGTCTGTTAATGTTTGTCCTCACTGTGTCAGTATATCCATTAGAAGTTAAGCGATAAAAATGTGAGGTTGGATTGGATCTTGTCTCGTGTGTCCCTGTCTGTCTGTTTTTATGGCTCCACGGTGAATGCAAAAGCATCAAAGTGACACGGCGGCGCGAGCGACAGAATAACATCGCTGTCACTGCATTTTAATATGACAAATAAATATGTAAATAGTGCGACTGATACTGTGAAACCCAGTGAATAAATTCATCTTTCTGTCATTCTCTCTTTCACTATCACACACATGCACACACAGGCGAACACACAAAATCAATCTGTGGCTGTGTCATTGGAGTGCTCAGATGGCTACGTGTCTCATCTCAGATACAGGACGGGGGGCGTCACAGCAGGATTCTCGATTATCCATTTATTCGCTGCAGAGGGCATTAGGGGCCTGTCAGTCCTCATTTACTCCGGCTGCACTTGCGCAGGCCTTCAGCCGTGACCATAAACACATTTGGTGTTTTTTTTCCGTCACCTTAGACACATGCAGAGAAACCTCTTTTTTATTAAATGTCAGCCCTATTGTCGTAAACAAAAGCTGTATTTTAGTTTTACATGCTGATATATTTAGCAGGTAATTTAAATTTAGAATATTTCAGGCATCATTTTGTGCTTGTCAATTTATCCCTACTTTCGTGGCTTACACTGTAAAAGCGCCAAGATGAATTCACTTAGAAATATAAGCATGGACTCAAAGATTAAGTTAGAAAAGTTGGATTTTTTTATATTGGTAAACAGATTATTTTATTAATTGGTTAGTTATGCTTAGTTCTAAACCAAGGCTAACCCTATGTTACCGTCAACACGCTGTCTTTACATGAATATCTGTGTTATTCCTTTCATTATGAAACTTTATAAACATATAACATAATTGAACACCAATAACAGCTCTGCAATCCGGAACAAGCTCGGTATCAAGCCCCCCCTCCCCCAGGTCAAGAGAAATCAGATGGGTTGGTTCGGGCATCTGGTTAAGATGCCTCCCAAATGCCTTGCTGGTGAAGTGTTTTGGGGATATCCAACCGGTAGGAGACTCAGAGGCAGGCCCAGGACCCGCTGGAAAGACTATGCCTCACAGCTGGACATGGTACACCTCGGGATCCTCCCGGGTGCGCTGGAGGAGGCAGATGGGGTGAGAGAAGCCTGGGCTTCCTGTCTGAGGTTGTTGCGCCCGCTACCCGGCCCCGGATAAACGGAAGATAATTGAACGGAACAAAACCGAAGACATACTGCATATTATTTGGATATATATTTTTTTTATATTTTAACTTAATTTACTATAGTGTATGAAGGCCGTTGAGATACTTGTGTTGTGACATTTGGCAATACAAATAAAATTGAATTGAATATATCGAACAAATCACACCTTTTATTAATATGAGAGCTTAACCTGATCAAAACCTTCAACTCTAAGCAACATACAAATGAGTTCAGATGAGAGTAAATAACATCTGCATTATGTTTCATCTGCTGGCAAGTTGAAAATGAAGTAATGGGTTGAATGGTTCCCATAAAATATATAAATCTTTAACAATAGATAAAGATTAATCTTGACAAATTATACAATCGGTATGTTCGTCTGTTATGGTAAAAAGATAAAGTCATCAGTAACTGAGAATATTGTACCTACTTATTAAAACAGAAAGTGTCACAATATATCAAATGAAAGCTTACAGGGGGAAGGATGGCTCAGTGGGTAGGGCGACCGTCCCATAACCGGAAGGTCGCAGGTTCGATCCCCCGCCCAGAGTCCATGCCGAGGTGTCCTTGAGCAAGACACCGAACCCCCAGTTTCTTCTGATGATAGTATTATGTGCTTGCATGGTAGCTCCCATCATCAGGAATGAATGTGTGTGTGAATGTTTGTATGGAGTGAAAGAATAATGTATGTGTAAAGCGTCTTTGAGTATCTAGAAAAGCGCTATATAAGTTCAATGCATTAATATTATGATATTGCAGTTTGAGTTATAGAAGTATAAATAGTATACAAGTTAAAATATAATCTTTTTAATTAGTTTGTTGCATTTTTTTCTAAGTTGTGTTTTGAAGTCTTTTCTAATGCATCACTCATCATTCAAAGTTCTTCTTGACAGGTAAAGCTCTGAGCATTTTTTTTTTTTTAGCTTTCTCTAACATCTTAAAACATGCACATGGAATAAATTAAACCACATAACACAAGTACAATAACTGCAAAAAAAGGCGTCTAATTACCTTTAAAAAGTCTCTATTTCAAAAGGGAAATGTATTTTCTAATGGTGTTTTAAAAGTATTTGTCTGCTGTTTATTCCGGACGTGATTCTCATGCAAACCACAGAGTTCTTTATTTTACTACAATGCTTGAATTATGTGTCACTCTTCTTCTCCAGCTCATTTCCTGCTCTCTCTACCAATTGCTTGGTAATAAATGCAGAAAATCAAAATTACTCACTAGGCCTCACTCAACTATCAGAGAGGAGCCGTGTTGTGGAATTCAAAGCAATGTATTTCGCTTTATTCGCCACAGAGCCATTTTATGGTAATATATTGATGCAAATTAGAACACGAAGATTATAAGTTGAATCTGCGATGTACTGGAATTGTTACAGACTTCATTAGAGTGGAAATAGCACAAAATCACCATTTGAAGAAACTATCTTGTGTAATTATCTGTAAAAGATGTTTTTAACTCTTTAAACAAGTGTTTAAAAGGTGTTGTGTGTTTTAAACAAAAACATATTTAGCATTCGTTCCTACTCATTCTTCCTCCCGTCTTTTGACCTGTTGTGTTTTATATTTTATCTATTGTTCTTTTCATTCTTTATACAGCGTCCTCCCAAAAAGGCGCTTTTAAATAAAATGAATTATTACTTTCCGTTCCGTCGTCTTCCTCTTATTCAGGGCCAGGTCGCGGGGGCAACAGCCTCAGACTGGAAGCCCAGGCTTCTCTCACCCCAGTTGCATCCCCCAGCTAACCCGGAAGGATCCCAAGTCGTTCCCCAGCCAGCTGTGAGACATACGTAGTCTCTCCAACAGGTCCGGGGTCTGCCTCTCGGTCTCCTCCCGGTGGGACATGCCCGAATCACCTCACCAGAGAGGCGCTCTGGGGGCATCCTGACCAGATGCCCGAACCACTCCATCTGGCTTCTCTCGACCTGGAGGAGGGGTGGCTTGACATTACTATTTTTTTTACTATTTTTATTACTATTATTATTAAAAGATTATTTAAAAATTTAATTATTATAACAATTTAATTTACAAAAAAGGTCATGTACAGTGATGAAGTCTATTTTATTAACTTAAACTGAATTTTGATATCACATTATATTTTTGTCTTGAAGAATTGAAAGATGCTTTAATTTGAAGGAATAAAGTGAGTAAGTTGGTGAATGGAAACCAATACAAATATATTTTTTTAAAAACAAACATTTGCACTAATGGATTTGTTAGACTGGAATTAAGTTGTAAAATTTTTTTTTCTGCGCAGGGAAACCAGAGCATGTCCTAAAGTCTCTATTCCCTTGTAAAATCTCTGTATTCCGCACAATGTAACACAACAGTGTTAGAGAAATAATTCCACTTCCAGCTGCATGTGACAAACAGAACAATTGTGCAGCGCCGCAGGTTAATTCAAGGCTTTGATGGATGCTGAATCAAGGTTGTGCTGCAAGCACAGAAGAAACCATGGCAATTAGAAAAGCCCTATGTGTGAGAGTTGGCTCCTGCATGCACCGCTGGGCATAAATGAGTCTAGCAGCCCAGGCAACATAGACAAGGCTTTAACACAACACCACAGACATGCCTAAGACTCCCATTGTGCCTCTCGCTAATCCATTTCCATCCTAACAAGCTGCTGCCTTCGAACCCAGCCATCCAATTGCAAGCCTGTCCACCGTCTGCTGAGCTTGGTTCAGCTCCAGCATTCTGACTTTCCGCGGCCATTTTAAGATCTCTCTCTGTCAACACTTGAGCTTCTCTGCATTTACAAAAAAGATACTAATACACCATTTTGTAATGGGTCTGCTTACAGTGGCTGATTGAATCAATTTGCTGAAAATTTAGAGAACCATTACAAAGCCAATTAGAATTTTACCTAAAGTAGCAGAGGTAAGCAAAATTCATTCCTATAGAACAGTCAACACCACCAACTTTCATTATCCAAACTGAACAGAAAACTGTCCTCTGCATCACCTTTATGTTTACTTAGTTAGGCTGCGTGCGGATTATTTCTGCGACCGCCTGATATCCACAGTTTGGTTGAGCTCATGAGAGTCTTTATTGCTCAGAGAAAAGAATAAACAGGAAAAAAATATGTGCCTTTAGTTTCACGCTAATAAAGGAGCCGAGACACCACTGAGAAATCAACGGTGCATTTTCTCTATTGAGCTGCAAACTGTCGAGGCTCCTGAGCAGCGTTATTTATTGTCCTCGCAGTTGAGAATGCTTCCTCAGGTAAAAGCAGAGTGGCCAACAAACAAGCTGAAATAATAAGAGCGCCTGAGCCTTTCAAGTGTACTTCTGAGCTTAAAAACAATAAAATCTCCACAGACAGGATTTTTTTTTTTAAGTTTATAACAAAAGAAAAAAATGGATTGTGTTTTCCTCAGCTAGAGCTACATGCAACCACAGGGAAATGTGGAGTGAGATGGGCCCGTTGGTAGTACAAAATGTCCTTCTAGTGATGAATGACCGACATAGGCCATTTCTTTTCATGGACATAGCTGATTCGAATGGAATAAAAAAATCACAGAAGACATTGGTGATTTTTACAAAGTACCAGAGGTCTTTAGTTAAAAGTAATCCAAACTAAAGGAGGCTTTAGTTCATGTTGCTACAAACTGATTTTGGTGCTCAGTGTTTCCACTGCATGCTTCAGCTAGTCTATGTATTTAATCTTTTGCAATATCTTTAGGATCATTTGATACTTAGATTTTCACAAGCATAAAGCAAAAAAGCCAAGAGAATTTTGACAGGAGTTATACCTTCTCTATGAGATTTAAAACCTCTCGGTTCTTTAATGAGACAGGCAAATTCCTTTGACTCACAAGCCCCAACTCTTGGATGCACATCTAGTAAAGTTAAAACATAGTCATCAAACATTTACATCTATGAGGCTAAACTTGAATTCAGACAGTCTGGCAAGAATCGTAAAAAAAAAGTAATAAAGGTAAAATAGCAAAAAGATTATTTCTAGCTTGAAGCTAGCACAGACTTGCAAGGCTTGATCTGAACAGAGTGAATAATTCTGAACTAAACTCAGTGATTGCCTCTTTTAAGCAATATGTTACAAATAATAATTATTTAACTTATCAAACTAACAACCAGTACCGGGCTTGAAGGAGAAAATTTTTGAGATTACAGTTTTACAAAACCCACACATCTGGGATGGGTTTGAGTACAAAATGAAAACTCTCAATAATTTTCAAAATTGGAGATTTTTGTGCTCTGTTTTTAAATTGTTAAATCTGTGCAGCACTTTGTGAAATGTGTCTTAAAAATGAAGCCAATTTTGAGAGATGATTTAATTATTATAGCTTACTCATAACAAATTTTTCCAGCGGCAGAGCAGGTGCGTCAGGCTTGAAGAGCAGCGTGTTGCTGAACCCTGTCCTGGCTCGTTTGACTGTAGCATAATAACCACAAGAAATGAGCATTCTCCACTCTTGCAGTGCATTTATGTTTGCTGGATCAGGTATGATGAGTTGTTTGCTTCTATTAGCATTGTTTGAATATTTTTGTTGAGATTGTCAAGTTCATCAATGCATCATTTGAAATGATCATGATTAAAATAATAAATTGCCACGTTGCCACATTGCAAAAACGCTAGAACTTTTCCAATTCAAGATACAATATTCAGCAAATTATTTTTCAGACCCCGATACAATGCACAATACATTCTAATGTTTGTATATGTACCGTAGATTAAAAAGCTATTCACTACATCTAAATATGTGGTGTATAAAATTTAACTGATAATTTGAAGAATTGAGCTGAGCAGAGCGGTTACATATTAATATCATCTGAAATATTTCTCAGTGGTTTCCACCCTGAAACATTTGGCTGTGCCCTTTTGTTCCCCCCCAAACAATTCACCAATACACTTGTCCAAAACAGACAAAAGAGCATCCGTTTGGTTTCTTCAACATATTTTTGCCCTAAAACTCCGCAGCTGCTCACATTTCTCTGGGCTTTCTGAGAGTAAATGCTTTTTGGCACGAATGTAGACACAGCGAACATAAACAGAATGAACTCCAGACAATAAAAAGCCATCGCATCAATAACGGCTCTGCTCGGCTTAGCAGGAGGTCTTATTGGTTTAATTTTGAAAATATAACAAAATGGCAGACTGAGGTAGAACAAACAACCGAAAGGATGGTGGTTCTGCGCAGTGGGAGGGGGGAGAATGGCGGCATGTGCATAATGTGGGCTAGAAATCCAATGCATGACTTTTCCAGCACATACAGCCGGATTAGAGCAAATATTAACACAGCATCTATGGTGAGGCAATCTGTCCTTCAACATATTGTGTGTTTTTGTGCGCTAGCAGACACTGAATGTTGCCGCTGTTGTTCTGCTGCTTCTGAAGAGGCTGTGTTGGTAATGAGCAGTAAGTTCTGCAGCTTCTATCCTCACTGCTGTGCCTCAGCTGGCCTGTGCAATGTACTGGAACAATAGCGCTGGCAGTCGAATGTCATTCTGTTAAGACTCTTATCATTTAAGCAGAACTGTGTAGACGATGGCGTGTCAGAGTAATCCCTTTTCTACTTTGTCGAATTTAGTCACCTTCTCGCTTTAATTCTTGTGATCTTTTTTGTAAGTATTTTTAACCTGTTCTGTTATTCTTTCAGCTCGACAGGGGATTATCAAATGAAACTACAAAGTGTCATCCAAAGCCTCTTTGTTCAGTTTTTACAGACAGGCTTTAATTATTAGAAATGAATGGAACAAATACTAAACTTTGGATGTAAAAGAAAAGCTAAAGCCCTGTTAAATTTATGTTCAAAATTCTACATAAAACTTAGATTATTTTAAAAAGTACATCCAATTAAACCACAAAATGCAACTTTAAGGGACTGAGTTTTGGAGTGGTTGAATAGGAATTGTAAATTGTTCAACTTCATGCCTTTGGATATGAGATAGTTGAAAAGTGAATATAAGACTGAAGGAGATGGTAGGTGATATTTGGTGACAGCATATTGGTACAGTTAACAAACTTGTTACATTTAGTGTCAAAGATTAACATATGGCCAGTGTGTTTTACTTTGGTTGATGGTAAAAGTACAAATACGTCTCCTCCCCAGTACTTATAAGATATAACACAAACCAAAACAAACAAAGTTTTAAAAAAAAGCCATCAAAACACAAAGATTTAGCATATCTAAAACCATGCTGACCATCAGGTAAGATAAAGAATCTACAGTATTTCACTTGTGGATTTCTTAACTCCACCAAAGCCCAATTCAACCCCAGTTCTACTGATCTTTTTTTCTCAAAGACAGCTATCTAAATGTCCTAGTTGAAGTGCTAACTGAACAGTAGCTACTACTTGACCATAAAAAGGAGCACCTTACCTGTGCGAAAAGAAGGAGCAGTGCCAGAGGGTGAAATTTGGTGCTCGGTGTGTGATAGAAAAATCCAAGTAATCATGTAGTAGCTCATCCGTTTGTGTTTTGACCTTGCACCCACTCAAACTAGCGGCTGACCTCTGGTTTAATAGAATGACTGAAAGGATGATTTTGTGAAGCTGTAAAGGGCAAAAGATGTCTGATGTCTGAGTGTCAAAGCTTGAAAACAGAATCATGAGGAGGATTATTCAGCCGCCAACAGCAGTGACATGAAAGGTTGTTTGATCGTGCCATTGCTGGCAAAATAAGCTAATCCTGGTAGCCAAGTAAATTAATCCTTGTGCTAATATCAAATGTACCTATGGATTATTTACAGAACACACTGTTGAAAATTGGTTTCTGAAATATAAATGATATATACTAGCGGCTGAAATGAGCTTCCTCAGCCAGGTGGCTGGGATCTCGCTCAGAAATAGAATGAGGAACTCTGCCATCCGGGAAGAGATCAGAGTGAAGCTGTTATTTCTCCACGTCAAGAGAAGTAAGATGGGGTGGTTTGGGCATCAGGTCAGACTGCCACCTCACTGCCGGTGAGGTGTTTCGGGCATGTCCCACAAGGAGGAGACCCAAAGGCAGACCCCGGACCTGCTGGAGAGACTATGTCTCACAGCTGGACAGGGAACGCCTCAAGATCCTCGCGGATAAGCCGGGGTGAGAGAAGCCTGAGTTTTCTGTCTGAGGCTGTTGCCCCTGTGTCCTGGCCCCAGATCAACAGAAGACAACAGAACGGAAATAAAATTTTCAATTATATGCAAAATGACAATGTGTTATGTTTTATATGTTAATGTTAAGGATGACACTTCATGCACGTGAGCCTTTGTGAAGTTCTGATGATGATGTGGAAAAATAGAAATATTAAAGAGTTTATTGTTTTTTCTAATGGAGCTAACATGTTTTTTGTGGAATTTTTTTTTACTAACTTGAGGAGACATTATGCAGGGAAATAATTAGATTTTTGGGCAGTCCTATTTCTGCACATTTGGTATTGCTTAAAAAACAATTAGTTTTTTAAACAGAAATATCTATTGACCACATCAATGTTACCCTACCATTCGAATAGCACATCTTGGTAGAGTTGTCTTGGTTTTCTTGGCCTATTGAACAAATGACTTTCTCTCAGTGCTAATATGAGGCCTCTATCTTTGGTGGGAGCGATGACGTCTATTAGATCTATAAATCATGTTAGCTGAGGGGTGTGGTGTGTAAGGGGGTGCAGCGAGAGCTCAGGGTCGTAAATCTCATTACCTGAGACTGCTGCCGACCCCCCCACACGCCCACCCCTGCCGCCTCATCCTGTCCTCAATCTCTCCCATTATCAGCTGACCTTGACCGCCAACACAGACACTTACACTCAATCAGGGCGATGAGCGTGCATCAGTGTGCGTGTGTGTATGTTTATCTGCTACGTTTTTATCGTGATATTTAGCGTCCCGCCCAAACTAAATGAGGGACAAAGAATTTTTAATGAGGATATTAGTTTATTCTGGTTCCTGTCACCTCGCCATTGGCTTGTTTTCATCTTGCTGATAAACTCTTAAAGAGGAAAAAAATTATTTTTATTTCAAGTAGTTCCAGATTACTCCTTGTTTTCAACACATAAAAGATCAGTAAACTTGTAATAATGTGCATTTATTAGTATCCTACACAAACTCAAGTGATATCAAATATCTAATTGCACTGAAATATTAAATGCCCACCTGTAAGCGCATGCATCATAGCTCATTTCCAAGCTAACGATGTCATGCTGAAAACAGCGACGTGTGTAAGCAGCACTCAGTGCCCATCTGTCAAAGAGGTGTAGTAGAATGTGGAAGGCTTCCTCAGGCATTTAGCAGTGACTAAAACATTTTAGGTTAATGTCATTTTTATATCTTGTGAATTCCCACTGCGGTATAAACTGTTGCTTCTATCTACTATAGCTATAGGTTTGCACTGTAATGACCTGTTTGGCTTAAAGGGTGGATAATATGCTAATTCAACTTCTGAAGTGGTTTTCTGTTTCATTCATGTATGTTTGAACGAATTGTGGGCTCTCCTGTCCTGTATTCAGATAATATTCCAATGCTAGGTTGTTGTTGGCCACGGATTTTGTTCTATGTACTGTACATCTTTTACATTAGTACAGTTAATAATATGAACGAATTGAAGTCTAAAGCCTTCACAGAACTGAATGGTATTTAATTAGATTTTGCAAAATATATTATTTCCGATAAATTAGCATAAAATATAAATGAACAGAAAATAATCAATTTCATGTTTTTGTTCAAGTTAGTTTTATTAATGATAAATGTCTCCTACTACACAAAACAGTGAGAAGCCCTAAGTATTAAATCTGCACAGTAAACTTGCAGTGTACTCTCTCTCCCATGCTCATAGTGTAGACAAATAACCCTGACAACTGTTGCCATTTACTATGAGATTATCTTCTGGGCTTGTCTGTGTTGGTAATTTATCACAAATTTTATTTAATGTACGAGACAGTAGTGAAAAAAAATACTTCTAGTTGATGTGCTGTGAATGTCCGTTGTTTCCATCTCTTTGGTTTAGGCTATATGTGTCTTATAAGAGTCTTATGCTTGTTTTTTCCCCCTGAATTTAAAATATTTTGGTGCCATAACAAGACATTGAAGAGTTCACTGTTCTCCAGCCATTTGTCTTTGTTTAGCATTCCTCATACCTGAACCTGCTCTGTGCACATCCCTCTGGACTTGCATCATGTTTTATTAATTGAACATTTCATTCTCTTAATGCTCTCTCACCCCATAATAACGTGAGGCTCCAGTGAATTATGGATGAGGCCGCCATGAGTAATATTTCAGCATTAGTCGAGTTTAAACTTTATACAGGCTGGAGGAAGCAGGACAGAGACAACAAACTGAAGGAAGCATCCAGTTGTTTTATAAGGGACGATTTCCTTTTGGCAGGGAAATAAACTTGGCAAACATAGATGAAATGCCGTAAGGTGGAGTGAGATTTTGTTGTGTAAATCCCTGCCCTAGGTTTCAGGCTCCAATCGCCTTCTGAGCTCTGACTGCTCGGACCAGAATAACATGCATAATGAGGGTTAGATTTCCATAATTTCTTCACTTGTTATGTGTATTTTTTACAATATCTACAATTGTTGTTTGATTAAAAAGTCATTTCTAATTATACAAAATAATTAGAATGACAAAGGAAAAATGACTTAATTATAAATAATAACAACAAAAAATACTTTTAACTGAAAAACGGTGATAATTTCTCCTCTTTGCTTATGTTTTTGTTTCCTTCAGAGCATCTTAATGGCTTTTCATGCCTCAAGCAGATTTATAACTAGAGTTGGACATATTCACATATACTTTGAGTATGTATATTTGGTCGGCTTAATAATCATTTCTATGACAACACTCAGCTATCACACAAGCCCCTAGCGAACACTTTACCACCACTGTGCCTTTAGGTTATCAAGTTCTCCGTGAATAATTTCACCACAGCAGTGGAGAGCGAATTTGCCCAAAGACCATGAGAAGTACATCATATCTGCCCCGAAGCAACGTCACAGGACGGTGACAGCTTCAGTCGCGTCTGATAGGTGAGGATGGGCAGAGAAATAATCACTAGTAAATCCAGATTTAACACAAAGGAATAGAAGACATGACCTCAGGCAAAGCAGCCTCAGCGTATTCACCTAACACTAATAAGTAAGTGGATTTTGAAATCATAGCCAACACCGCTGGACTGACTGAGTACAGAAAAATGGGCTTAAAGGTTATTTGTTTGGTTCATAGTTCACTGTTTGAAACATTTAAAGCTACTTTGACGACAAAATTTCATCGTTTATTGCTAAAATGATAAGTCAGCATGAGTTTTTGTCCCACGATCGAAATATATGGTACGTTTTTAATAACTATAACAAAAACACATTGTGAAAATCAGCTGACTTTTATAAGTAGATATACATACGTATATTGTTGTACAGAATAAAAATGCTCAGGTATTTTGGTGATACCTAAAATTTATTCCTGCTACTCGTTAGAAATAGATTAACTGGGCGTGTCTGCTTAATAGTGAATTTAGGATACATTAACATCTTCAGAGCTAAATGATTTAACTGGTGTTCCCATCAAGGATGAATTACTCCTCTTCAGCATATGTGGGTCTTCATCTGCCTCCCCTTTTAATATATGTACAATTCTCTGGGTAAAGGGCATCAGTGTGTGTGTATTTTTAAGTGTGTGCGCGGTAATACAACATGATAATCTACCAGAGCTTGTATCAAATGGACACTAAACAATTCGGTGTATATGGGTGAATATTTTGTGACAAAAAGGATATTCTTATTTGTAGATTGTTATCTATGATTTTTTTTAATAGATTATTTATTATCCTTTGCTAAACATGTGTGGCCGATACAATATTTGACTTGTGACTCACAAACTTTGGAGTGCACAGCTGCTTATATGAACTCATTCTCATAGCTATTTACAACTGTTTAACCTGAAAACGGACCAATATAGCAGGTCAGGGCTTATTAAATGATTGAAATCCCCTTTGAAAGTTGTAGTTTGCAGTTTGTGGGTGGCTGGTTTTCCTGCTAGCAAAATACTAAGGGACAGCTATCGACATCTGGGCCTTTTATATAAAGTGACTCATTCTCGCTAGAAAGAAATGACTACCTGGGATTTGTTCATTTCTGGTGGAGCATCCACCCACTTTTTGATGACTTTTATTGAAGCTCTACAATCATCCCTGATGGGAAATGTTCAAACTTTTATCTACCTGTTGGTACAACCAATTGTTTTAAGTAGTGTTGGGTGATTTGATGGTACACATTGTCTGGAATGAATGTAATCTAATCTAAAAGTGTCTGTACAATTTTTCTTTTATCATTTCTACAGTAATTTAAGCAATTTTCATGGCAAACATATAATCTAATAGCCAGGTATGTTTGTATTCATGTTGTCTTGTTACCATGTTTACTCTAATTTTATCAAAGGGAAAATATTTTAAAAAAATTTTCAAAGAAACATCTTCAGCGGAGGTTTATGAAACCATGCTACATAATGTAATTTAATTCTCACATGCTTTACGCCAGTTAACTCAGGAGTGTTGGGTGAGGGACGTCCAACAGGTTGAAGTTTTATGTACAGACACAACTACATAGAAACACCTAGAAGAACTACTTTTATTAAAAAAAAATTTGAAAAGAGAAGTAATTTTTAAATTTTGGTTTAAAAGACTGTTGTATTTTGAAAAAGTTGTGCGGATAAGTTTACCTCTATCACAGCTGTTGTTTGTGATAGTTTAGTCAACTGTCACCTCAAGTTGGACAAATGTGGTCAATGTAATTGTTCACAAACTTTTCAGAGAATACCTGTAAACATGCTTTAGTCATTGTATATCGTGATTTACTGTATATTGTTATCATGGTATAAAACAATCTTTTCAGCACTAGTTTGAGGTCTAAAAGGAGAATTTTAGTTTTTCTGATTCAGCCATCCGTACAAACAGTAGGCATCCTTTCTCTCCTTGATTTCCCTCACGGACCGCCTCATCCTCCCACATCGCAGGTTTGTTTTTCCTGTCTGCTTGATCAGAGAGTTACTGGTTCATTAGTGTGCAGTGCCCCTGTAGGGTCCCCGGCCCCTCAACCTAGCCAGCCAACCCCAGTGGCCATGTGGGCGCTGAGCCACAAACACAACAAATCAGTGAAACAAAAAAATCCCTAATGCCTGAATCTTTACACTTCAAAAACACAATTATGCTAATGCCGGGAATCATTTCCTATTCCGGCTCTGATTTAATGCGGCCTTTTAGTGGAGAAAGCTAATTAGAGGCTTTAATTAACATGTGCAACACAAACTGAGAGAAGTGTGAAGGAGCCTGTCGATCACGAAGGAGCTTCGGTAAGGGCGATGGAACAGAGGAGAACGGGAAAGGGAAGTCTGAAAGTGATGCAAATGAGGTGAGGCTGCGCCGCGGGGAGGCGTGGATCTCTGCTGCTACATCGCTTTCTGTAAATATCACGGCGACCCGTAGACAGACGGAAGTCATCTCATTAACACAGACTGCAAGGTGTCACCGGAGTCCAAACCACAAGGGTCAGCACTGATGTGGAGCTACCTGAGCGCACCTTCATTAAAACTGTGACAAAACACTGAATTTAAACCCCTCATCTATAAGCCTGCTATCTCTCTCTCTCTGCTCACATCCTTATCTCCTGGATAACTATCCCAGGGAGGATCTTTTCAGTACACAGCTGGACATTTACTTCAGCTTCCTGTGCTAATGTTTCCACGTCCTACGTGTTGCTCAAAATGATTGTATTGGTAGTTTTTTTTCCCCAGCCTGTGCACATTTCTATAAATAAAACAGCAACATGTAGGCAGGAGTCACCTCATTAACACAAGCTGGATGCTGCACTCTGCATTACAGGGTTTCCTCCTCATTATTGCTGCACACACACATACTTTAGCTTTTTTGCAGCAAGGCAGTTTTCTCCTGAAATTAGACTGAGGGCTTAAAAAAAGGAAATTATTAGATAGGAGCTGAAAATAAGAAAAGTCAGAGAAAAGCATCCTCTAATGACTGAGCTTTTAGTCTTTTTTTTGCCCCCTTATTTGCAGCACAGTCGTTGGACTTTAATTACCCACGAAAAGATATTTCAAGGCTTCTTACTTTTTCATTATTTTACTGGTTAAAGTTTAAAGTGGTTTCGAGTTTTTTTCTTTTTTATAGGGGTTTCATTAAAACGCATTAAGCGGGCGGCTGTGTAGGTTGCAATTTTCATACTTGATTTATGAAACAATAATTCTGCGAACATTGTTTCCTCTTGATTAGTAGTTTATATATATTGCCAGATGATTGCCTCCACGGCTTTCCTTCCTCACGCAGGGGTTTAATTTACTATAATACATTTCTCTGGATTTGATCTGGCAACTTTTCATTTATTGTTTTCTGTTTGAAGGAGTTCATACGGGCAACAGGGCTGATTATGTTTTATGCATTCCACAAAATTGCGTAATAGATGACAGTGATATTTCAGAAGAAATCGGCATTGTTCCTGCAGTCTGTGTGTCTCTGGAGACTGTAGTCACTTTGCTCTTACTTTCCCAAAGCTCCCTGTAAACTAGTCTGACTAAATGACTTGGGGATGGCATGAGCACAGAAGGTTTATTTCTCAGGAGGGAATCCTGCAGTGAGGGTCCAAAAAGTGTAAAAAGAAATTTGCAGCTTCTTCTGATGGATGTGTGCACACTACTTTAAAATTCATAGAAAGAGAGCTGTGCAGCTTTGTAACAATTTTAGGGGTATTGATTTGTGAGATTCTGCTTGATATACTGGACTCCATTTACCAGATCTTAACTCCATCGTCTATGTTGATGTTTTATTGTGTTTGCAAGTGTTAAAACTATCAAAAAAATCTGTTGTTTTTTTTTCTTATTTGAAGGGTTTTTAATCATTAACTCAGAGAGAAGACTTACCTGACAGTTCAGGATGGCCCGTCTTTTCAGCTTCTCTCTAGAACATTGTGTTCTTTTGCCCTGCAAGAAGAAAAAATTGCATTAAACTTAATGTCCTCCCAAATCACACCAAAAATCCCATTCACTTGGGATTAGTTTAACCAAAGAAAATCCGCTAATTTGTTTTAATTCCTGATGTAACCTTTGATTTTTATCTCGTGTTGATAGGCAGCATCATTTTCTACCAACCATTAAACAAATAAAATAACTTTAACATCATTTTGACATAACGGTTTAATTGTAGATTTTGTTTCCAATAGAAAAATAAAAGATTAAGTCCACTAACAGTTAGCATAAATATGTCATAATCTCTAGCTTCTTTAGACGTGAGAATAAGCATTTTATTCCAAGTTACAAAACTAGGATTACAGTTTATTTTGGTATCTGTCGTTGTGAAAAAAAATCCTTGTTAAAATATGTGTAATTACCGCTAAATGTGGTCTTTTTGGTAATATTAAACTCATACGAAGAGCAGTACAAATTACCAGGGATTTCCTTTTGATTTTAAAGTTAACTCATTTGTGTAATTTTTTTCAAGACTTGCCGTAAAGATCAAAGCTTTCTTCTTTTAGATGCTGCTAGCATCTCCCAGAAAAGTTAGTTTCATCCCTTAGGATTATTTCTTTATTTTAAACACAATCTCATCATCTATTTGACATCAAAGAGAAACAGATTCCCTTTTACAAAAGAGCAATTTCAGTCGTTCTATGCCGAGTATGACTCATAAATGAATGTTTTATTGAAGCTTTTTCCTAGAAGTGGGTTCATGCTAAGTGGGGCTAACTTATTTCCGCTATTAGGACAAAAAAATGGCAGATTACTCCTTAATGTCACCGCAATAATATTTGTAATTTGACAGATGAAGGTTTAAATTAAGGTTGAATGTCTCGGCCCGTTCTGATTAAACAAAAAGATCTCCTCATACTGTCCTGGAGAATCTTGGTAATGAGATGTCTGCACGTTGTCGTTATTTTCTCACCACGATTTGATCCCCTCACTGAAGCAGCGAGACACGCATCTGCATTCCTAATAATCCAAACAAGATGCCCCCGTAGAGACGCTCACCTGAATAACAATGCGGCATATTTTGCACTTCACACTCAAGGTCACCGTTAAGTGGTTATAAAAAATGTTCCTCGCTAATATGATAAAGCAGAAGCTCACAGCTCCGAGGACACAAGCAAAGGATAAAAGTTATAAAAGATGCATTAAGTGGCCTCATCATTAAGTGAATCTAAAAAATTTTTTAACCAATGTAGTTAGTAGCACCTTCATTTTTATTCCACTATGTGTATTTCAATAATAAATGTCACAAATGGGAACTTTTTAAATACTTGAACGGTTAGACTTTCAACAAAGAGTCATTACTGCTGTAAACCTCTCAGGTGGTTTAATTCAAATGACTTTCAGTTCTACTTTATTTCTATATTGATCTGGGATTTATCCCACGGTTGAGCTAGCCTCATTTCCATCGCTAGCAACAGAAAAATGAGCACCGCTGCAGAGATTAATTGACTGGTCATGCAAGCCAAATGAGCAATCCTTCTGATCAACCATTCATGCATTTTTCAAAGCATCCATATCAAAATTTAACACTTTTTCTAATTTGGATATGTAATAAAAGATAGTAGGGATTTTGATATGATGAGGTAAATTAATAAAGCTTTTAATTAACAACAAAAAATATTTGATCATTAAAATAAATCTGTATGAATTTGTGTTTGTATTTATGTTAATTTTGAAGCCTTTACTGGAGTGTGTGCAGAAGCAATAAACACAGAAACCTCTACCTCTGACAGTAAACAGTATTTCACACCGCTCATAAACAAATCAATATAAATGCAGAAAGATGGAGCTGAAATAAAACAAACAAAAAGAAAAACAAATGGAAATGTTGCTGATGCTGGCATCAGAGGGGCCTTTATAGTGAACTTGATTAAAAGAAAATTGCTTTCAAGTGCTCTCAGCAGGCTGGGAGGTTGAGTGGGTGTGCTCGTGCGGGTTTTGGGGTAAAGAAACAAGATGAAAAAATGCTTTGAAATGGCTTGAGGACAAAGAATGTGGAGCCTCTGGTAGCATGATGGCGCAATATCACACCCGTCACAACCTATATATGTCTTTATTTACAAGCCACACTTGTGACCAAAGGCCAAGGTTAGACAAAAATAAGAATTGTCCTGAATATGTCATTTAAAACTTTTTAAAGTAATTTAAAGTCTATTATTTCATCATGCCTCTTCTTCTAAAAAAAAAAAATGGTGTGTCCAAAAACTTAAAACTTAATTCTGAGTTTTTTTGTTAAATATTCACCTGACAGAACAGTCAGAGGGATGCAGTCTTTAATTTTTGAGCTGTCAAATTTGTTTAATTTATTCCTTCTTGAATTTAAATTGACATCAAGAGATCAAAAACTGTTCTTGGTTTCCATGCAACCATCAGCTAATTGGCTTTTAGGGAGTTGGATATTTCTTGGTTTTTAAAGTAACCTAGAAGCATTACTATGCAGGGTTAGACATTTATTTTTTATAACTGTGACTAAGAAATTCAATTAGCATTTGATTTCATTTTTGCTCATTAAAACTCAGCCAGTGTCTGCGTGTATAAACCTGACGGGAAGAATGATAGCATTAGATGTAACTTTTAGGGGTCTAGTAACGCCACAGCAGAATTGCATCACTGCGTAAATGTGTTTTTTCTTAGTCGCAAGATTTTCAAATTTTTTATACACGCCTAAGGAATAATAAATGCTTCACAGTTCCACATTTTTCCTTCATGTTTACTTGATGCACTTTCCTTAAACAGTCGGTGATGCTATCTGAGTATCATCTGTGACGATTCAATGCTTAAATAGCCCCCAAAACGGCAATGGTTTGAAGATTTGACTTGAAAATAACATTTTTGTTTTTAATTTTTTTTTAAATCAATTAAAAAAAAAGCAGTTTATTCCTGCTAAAATAGTAGGTTTCTTCCTCTTGTTATAAGAACTTTGATTTTCTTCAGCTACATATCAGATTTTATTACATAAAATGGCAAACATGAGGATTTTAGAAGTTTAAAATCGTCCTAGTATCTAATTTATAAAGCCACAATTGGCAGATGGTTTGTTAGGACACTTGATGACCACCAAAAGTAGGTATGGTAGTTTCGAACGCAACATGTTCCTGTAGCATTAAACTAATTTGTTAAAAAAATAGATCTTAAGACCATTATGGTTGTATGGACTATTTGGTCTGACTTCAATGAATTTTACCAGATTTTTACAAAAATATCATACAAGTGTTAAAGAGACAAAACTGTCATTTTCCCACCAGATTATTAATCAATAGGACTCGACTTGATACAATCATTTTCAGTTTTTGTGTAACACCATTATCTGATTGTTATTTGAAAGAAGCAGGGTTTGCTCAAGTGGACGTCTCAGGAAAAATAACAAAAGCTCCTGATTAAATTCAACATTTTTTCATGGACAAGAGTGCAGAAGCACCTTCTGATCAGGTATGGTTGTCATCAATCAACAGATTACTCATCTTTATCACACAATGCTAATAAATTGTCATGTTACGCCTCTAAGAATTGTTTGCTTAACTTTAACTGGGCATTGATGTTTTCATGTAACATCAACTTTGTGATGCCAATTTTTCATACTGTTGCAATAAAGAGTGACACAAAGTCAACATTTCGCTTGGTATTCTGTAATCTTAAACAACCAACACCAATTTTGAATTGTAAGGCTTGGAGAACTAGCATTTAATGGCACCATTCGCTAGAATGATTGAGGGCATGCGCCAGACAGGATACAGTAGGTACGTATCAACTTGTCTAAATTGAGGGAATTACATATTGGAACGTGGAAAAACGATGGTATGTCCCTTTAAAATCTCCAACCATGACTTCAAATGTTCATTATATTGTGGAGCAGCTTGTGTATAACCTTCGGGCAGAAGGCCCAGCTCGCACCAAATAAAAGAAAATCCAGAGATGTGTTGCTTGTGTCATTAATTTTAAAGACTTTAGTCTACTCAATGGTAAGATCTAAGCTTTTTACTAGCTGGTGGATCATAGGGAATATGTTTTATACTGAGGCTCTGCAAGCTGCAGCTGCCAGTTGCAGTAGTTTGGCATTTGACAGAAGGTTTAGCCCACAGACGGACTCAGACACAAGACGGGACACTTCAGTGACCATGCTCAGATGGGTAAAATCCCCTGGTCCGACAAACTCATCCTACTCGATCGATGTTCGCTCTGACAACAGCCCTTCCCGTCACAGGCCGGAGAACAAGCTGTTGTGAAGGTCTGAGAATGGAAGATAGGCCCCGGAGGGGAGTCTTGATTTACGACCTCGACTCGACATGGAAGCAATGTCGCCCACGAGCCTCAGACGGCTCTTCTGCTACATCAGTCTCCCTCTTCCTGTCTCAGTGCTCGTCCTCCCTCCACTGTTTCTTCCCCGTATGCTGACAGCAAGAAAGGCTGCCATGACAAACCACACAGAGGACAAAAAAATATTTTTTTTTCCCTTTACTATTTGTTCTGTGGATGGTAAAATCAGGAATGTCACCTTAAGCTACTTGTAGGTATTCTTTGTATTTTTTGGGTTTGTTTTAGCCCGGGGAAGAGGACGCCATTCAACAAGAAATAGAGCTAATTTTAACACGTCACTTTAACTCACTGAAAGACAAGGTGGGAAGAGTCGGCAGGTTAAATATGCTGCCAGGGTAAACAGCAGCCCTGCAGTGAGAGAAAACGCAGTATTTAGAGAGAGATTTAGCATCTCAGACTGAAAAACTTGGTAGAAATTATATCAGTCGTTTCTTTTGAGCAATCTAAAAAAAAATAGTGCATCTTAGATGCAGAAAAGATTTATTTTAGAAGGAAAAAAAGAGGTCGAGCTAGAAGCACGATTGGACTAGTTTAGGCTTCTTGTAATAGAGATGTAAGTAGCTTATAATAGAGGCAGCCCAGACAGCTTGAATATACATTATAACACAGATAGAGTCAAAGTGACATTTTAAACACCTTTTACCAGACTAAATGGGATCTGTCATGAATCTTTTCAGCTCCTAACCCGATATTCTGCTTCGTTTTAAACCCCAAAGTCTCTCCGACATCCAGCAGCCGCCCCCTCCCCCTTTTTAATCTGCCGTCGAGCGAGCGAAGACACCCTCTCGCCTCCATCGCTCTCCTGAGCCGTATCAATATTCATGGGTCTGCCGGGTGCGTTTGTGCGATGGCTGTCTCATTAGCCTTTGATCCCGTTGCGCGAGGCCTGTCGGTGCGTTGCTGCGCCAACAACAGAGCAGCGTTTGAAGTGCAGAGAGAACAGCTGCTTGCATTGATCTCCATATACTATCTTTGCCGTCCATGCACAGATCCCCACACATACAGATGCAGCCCACAGGCACATGAATACATGCATCTACTGTAAAGCTGGCTTGGACAGGGATGTCACTTTCATGACCACTTCGTAGCCTCTAATAAAGCCCGACTCCCACCATGTATAGATTAAATAATTAATAAACAAAAAAAAAAGAGCTCTCATTTTGAGCATTCACGAGCTATATTTAGCTTATAAATTAGCCATTTCCAATATGTAAAATCCAATTACGGTCACTGTTAATACTTTTAAAATCCTTTACTTTAATTTTCCAACAAATTTATTCCAAAAAAGCTAATTCAAATTTAATTTGAGCTCTTGCCTTGTGATTTTATCAACAGGTCTTAGTGACAAACACTCAGCCTCTTTAGTCATCAAACACCCAAATAACTTAAGACCATTTCAGTAGAGATTACATGGAAAACACAATCATTTCTGCCAGAAAAATTAAGAATGAGTGACTTTTCTCTAACAGGATAGGGTTGCTAAGCCGTTACACAATACCGGAAAGCATTGAAAAGCTGCTATGAGGCAGAAGCATTATGATAATTATGTTAGACTACACAATAATAAACAGAAATATGTGTGAATGTGTATAATCCTAAACAAGGCTGCATAATTTGTGTGAAAGAACAAGTTGAAGCTTCCAACATGAATGACATCATCACACAAAAAGCTTTGATTTAACAACCTAAAACATGCTTTCCCAGTTTTCAGAATAATTTCCTGAATTACCAGTCATTTCTTAATGCATAAAACTTCAGTTTTAATCATTTTAACAAAGCAGATAGCAAAGAAAGTGTCCAGTTGGCATGACATCATGTGACACTCACACAAAGACAATCAACACGCTGCTGCATTTAAAAGCCCCCCTGAAATGGGATCTGCTTTATTATAAAGCATGTTAAAATGAAGACACAGAGTTTGTCAGGGCATTTGCCCCCATGGGAATAGGTTAACTGATCGATACCGCCAATGTGTGTGATAACATTAAACCAGCCCTAATGGCACTAATGAAGAGAGTGTCTGACACAAGCGGAGGAAGGTCGGGATGGTAACGCAGCCTGTTGGCCTCAAAAACAGTTCATTAGATAAAATCTGACTTTGAATCACTGTCACTTTATGTTTTACATGTCATCCCAAAGGAAGAAGAAATTTAAACTACTTGCAAGTAAGAAACAGAATCAAATAGCGTCCTTTTGAGGTTTGTAGTGAATGAAACAAGATGAAAAAGACAGACTTTTAGTGTGAAGTTTGTGCACGGATCATCTCATGTTCTCCTTAACATCAGGTCACCAAGGTTCTGAGAAGGTTGTGATGGTTGGAAATGTTATCACTCTTAAAAATGTCAAAGAAAAAGCGTCTCAACAGAAATGCCTCTGACATTTTGATAAACCCAACCTCAAATTGCCGTGACCCAGTGCACACATGCACCTCATACACACACACACACACACAGAGCAACTTGCTACAAAAGACTTTTTACTAACACACTCTGCTCCACACACCCCTGCTTTGCACCCTGCTTTGTTATCTGCAAGGAGATGGAAATGAAGAGGAGGTGACGTACCTCACAACGGACTGTCTGAAGTTCAAGATCAGCTGCATGTCTCTGTCTTCTGGAGAGTGAGGAGACGAGGTGCTCCTCCGCTGCTTCTGCCTCGCACTGCTGTCTCAGCCCCTCTCTCTATCATACCTCCCTCCCTTCTTTTACCCTCCTCTTCCACCCCTCCCATTTTATAACCTGCTGCCTCTCCCCTCTTTCTTCTCTTCGGAACCACCCCTACGACTGAGTTTGTGAAGATTTTAGTTCTTTATTTGATGTAAAAATAAAGCAAAACATGAAGCAAAAGTACTTCTACTCCAAGAAGTTTGATACTGTTAACAAAATGATTTTATCTGCCCTGATTATTGCATCATTTTTCACATCTACCTGACTTTGTTGTAATTCTTTATTATCAGGGTAAATCTAACAATTTAATTTAACCCACAAAGTAAGACCTATTTACAGAAAGATTTTATTGAACTTCAGGAGAATGAAAGGCTGTTTTTAGTGAAATAAAAATTTTTAATGTGGTATTTTTCATTTTTTTAACGTTAATCTATTCTGTATATGTTTTCATTTTTATCAGTATGGCGTAAAAAAAAAAAAAAAGTGTCAAAATAGTAACTCAGAATAAAATAGATGGTTGTGAAAATTATGTTTCTATTGAATGTCCACTCCTGAATTCCTCAGCACTGACCGTCTGCCTTTTCTTTTCTCATCTCGTTCCCCTTCTTTCCAAAGACATCCCTACGCTGCCTCTGCCCCTGTTTCCATAGTGACACTTTCCCCGACTCTGCCTCCACATAATCAAGTGAACGGGATGGGGGGTGGCTAGGGGGTCTGGGGTTTGAGACAGAGGATTGTGAGGAGGAGGGATGTTGAAGGAATGGCCAAGCAGAAAGAAATAAAAAAAAAAAATGAAGATAAAGAGGCAAATAAAGAAAAAATGACTGTCAATAAAGATGGTTTGTCTGCAGCAAACTGCATCTCCGGCTCAGGTCCATTTCTGCCTGATGTTGGGCTCAGATTGGATAGAAAACCTCGGCATATGGCTAAAGTAATTATCTTGCTCATCAAACAACGAGATGGCCACTTGTGCTTTCCGACGAAGCTCCCACCAGTGCTGAAATGAATTATGGGAGAGAGTTGATCAATCTGAATTTTAATGCGAGTGTTGCACAGCATGGGCTTGTTGCATGACGCCAGGAGAGATGGTGGAAACATCTCTGAGAAAAGGAAGCAGATTTTGCACACCATTTATATGCATTATAAACCGTTCTGCTTTAAAGCTACATAAAGAGCTCCAGTTGAGGTCTATCTGGTGATTAATGCATCATTTATTCTGATGGATAACTATTAAATATTTTACACATTCATGTTCCACGGTCATTATACTCACCAGTTTTGGTGATTTGCTCTTTTTTCCTTTTATATTTCAAAGATACAAACTTGATATTTATTTATAAGTAACCCAAAAGTCCAATTTTCTAGCTGTTAGGAAAGAAAAATTAATGTAATTAAATTACATTCTAGGGATATCATTTGTACTGAATTCAATGTCCCTTGATATTTAAATGAAGGCACAAACCTTTTGAAAATGCTTTGACCAACTTATTATTTCCAAGATTCAGGTTGGAACAAATATTTTAATAATACAGACATGTAGGAAAATGATTAATGAGAAAAAAAAAAAGGTCATTAATGACCCGCACACAACCGGATGAAAGTCGTAATATTTTGCGTCCCCTTTGGGAGATTTTATTCATATTCATAATCAGATAATGAAAAGCTATTTTTAAAGAGTTTAGCCAGCTGCTTTACACGTTATCAGCCCATTAAATGATTATCACTTTATATAACTTCCCTAGATATGGTTAATCAGTGCCCTTCTATGCCTCCTCTCAGGTTCAGTGTTATCACTTATTAATACAGTCAGGCAGCTCATACACACACCACAAAGGAGGGAACTTTTCCTTAAATTTTTATCATTTTTTTCTTCAATTTCAAACATTCTCCTATTAGGATTTAGTCTGAACTATTTAGTTCATTTGTTATCTACAATTTCTCATTTAGTAAATATTAAACCAACTATTAAAATGTTGGCAATTTTTTTATTTGTTAACGATTAAGCAGGATTAGCTGTGATGTGGGGAAGTTAGAGACAGACTCAAGTATCATGTCAACCAGGAAACAGAACTCAAAAGTGTGGGAAGAAAAAAAGAAGGGGATATGAAGGGAAGAATCACCAAAATTCTTATTTTTCAGCCTATTGAACTTTAATCTGCACAGTTAAAGAGTTGTTTAGTATAAACTACATATTTCATCAGGAGTCTAATGAACTATCACTTTGTCTTTTTTTAGTTACGTTAAAGCATTACCACTTCATGCTCAAAGCTAAAGACAGTTATTTATGAGCAGCTACATGCAGGTGATTAAATCACTTTAAAGAGGCAGTCCGATGATTGTTTGAGCCAGCTCTATGATTTAGGCAATGCTAGTGGTCTGAATGATGTACATTATCTGGTCAACATTGGGGCGGTTCATTAAAAGTAAAGCATAAATTATTGTGACTGATATTTACCTAATGAAATGTTGATATCCAAAGGAAGTGATGCTCATCTTAAGAGATAAAATATTTTTTGTTTCCTGTCCTCCTACAGGTGGCCTTTGGTTTCTGTTGTGAGTACTCCCTGGTCAGCTATATTATCATTTTGAAACACTCAAACGCAACAATATCAAAATTATAAATGCAAGTCAATTTCATAGTCCTGAATACAAACATAAACAGATTAATGTAAATGAACTTGCAATTTGGCTTAGCACTGTGACCTCCCAGCAAGAAGGTCATGGTTTTGAGGCTTGAATTGCTGAGTTTGAATTGTGAATTCCGTGCTTTCTGTGTGGAATTTGCATGTTCGTCTTGGGTACGCATGGGTTTTCATTGTTTGCTCTGGTTTCTTCCCACCCTCCAAAGACATGCATGTTGGGTTGATTGACCACTGGGCAATTTTCCTATGAGTGTGTGTGCATGTGACTGGTGACCTGTTTGTAGTATACCTCGCATTCGTCTGTAATCAGCCGGGATAGGCTCTAGCAACACTCATGACCCTAACTGGGATAAGCAGTTCAAAAAATAACACCTGACTAACTGGAATATTTTAAGTAAATAACGTCCATAAATTCTTAGAATTTTTGTAAGATTTCTTCCTTTTCTAAAAAAGAACGCACTTAACTTGTTTAAATATTAATGCAACATGGCTGGATTTAGCCTACTATGGAAATTTTATATATACAAATTTCTAATATTTAAAAATGCATCACTGGTTAAATTATACACGCTCTGAATTTTCACATTTTTCTGTTATTTTAGTTTGAGTCTTTGTTCCTATTGGCATTGTGTATTAGTGTAATGATTTGATTTTATTTATTTGCCGGGATGGAAATGGCTCTTCATTTCATAATAATTATTCCTCCGATCACGGAATAATGTGGAGGAGACATATAGTGCAATGCTTTGGCATTGACTTAATCTTGTTTAATTCTCAAGGGAAAGTTTTTGGGGTATTTTTAATGCTTTCACTTTGTGAAAGCAGTCTGACCTCGCACCACCGGGGTGCAGATACATTTTTGATCTAACCAATTGTTGCTTTCTGTTTGGAACTAGACGTCATTAGTGTAATGCACTTAAAGAATTCGCTGAAAAGTTAAACCCCACCCAAATTCTGTAGACAGCAAGACAATCACGTCTTTTCCTTGAAAAAACCTCTCTAAGCATCATCTTTGTCCTGGCTTTAAATTCTTATTCTTACAAACAAACCTGGATCAACGCTATTGAATCATCTCTTTTTGCTGATTGGTTGGTAGTTTTTAGGGCTCTCAAATGTCAGCCAATGCGTGTGATACCTAAATGAAATTAAATTGAGTGGAGGTATTAGCTGGTGCCAGCATTACTGTTTTATAGTACCATAAATACTTATCTAATCTAAAAACATTCATTCCTACCTTTTTTGTAAATCTGTACAGCCTTCAAGTTCCAGGGTTTCCCAGTGAGGCCACTTTGAGTTAAGACATAGACACATAGCAAATCCTTTGTATGCACCAAAGATACAGTTGTTTATTTAGAAGAAGCTGCGAATGTTCTCGGGAGGAATAGGGGGGATTATGTTGCGGCAGATCATAATTTTGTGGCAATAATCACCATTGAATAGGATTACTGTCAGCTGGCGTCCTTCCTGTGTGATCAACGAGCAGCGGCTGTATGACTTGTGAATCATCTAATTCCTTATCGATCCCATGAGCTGCTGTGTTACTGCCAGCAGGAAGGTCAGGAGGCAGGGTCAGCTGCTTGCAGACCCAGCACAGATTTAGAGCTGTGATTAAAATTACACTTCTGCCGGGAGGACGGCAAGTTACCAACATAAGCATCATGGGGAACCTTTTCTACCCACAAAACTCCAAGACTTTCTTCTTGAAACTTACTTGTAACACAAAGAGAAGGTAGAGTGCTCAATAAATCTAACACACATAAGACTTCTCTGTGAACCAAAGAAGTTTGTGTCCACCCTGTTTCTTGTTTTACATACTAGCAACCCTCCAGAAAAACTGCACATCCTCTATCTGTTTGACAAATGAGATCAGTTGGGCTTCCCATTGAAAAAAAAAACATGTTGGAAATGTTCCTGTCATCCAATTTGGTGATAGCCCTGCCTGTGAGAGTGTTACCTTGCCAAGCACAAACTTGTCTAAAAGATTTATGTCTCACTAACTCTAAATTCCAATCTCAGCCTGTTAGTTATCCCTGGCTTTAGTTTAGTTGGCAGAATGATTGACAGTCGGCTGATTGGGCTGCTGTGGATTTCTGTGCCCTCGAGTCAGATTCTGGGTGGGGGATTCGACCAATTACTGCTCAAGGGCATCAAGACGAGGTGCGAGAGGTTGACACCAGAGCAGGTTGTAGTATAACCTCTAATGGCGTTGCGCACTCCAGAGGGCACAGAGGGATGCAGGCGAAGGGAAAAGCAGATATTACAGCAACACAGTGAGACTTGGCAGGTTATGTCTCTCAGAACTAGAAAAAAACCTATCAAGTTGCAGAAAAGGAAAGAGAAAAAGGGAATGACAAGCTTGTTGCATGTGTCTGAAAGTGATATTTTCTAAGTATGTTTGACAGTTTTACAGACAGCACTTGGGAGATTTATTTGCAAATTAGATGCTTCATTATTTTTTTTTTACCGTTTCTTATCACATTTTTACAGGAATAAATGAATATATCCTTAAACTGAACCCGAGATTCCTCTAGGAGTCAGAAGCTAGAGGAAGTATGTTGAAGAGAAGCTACTTTGTGGTTACATGTGTTGTTCCCCTCTCATTTTCAATCAGAAATGTTAATGTGGTTGTTATTATGCCATTTTATTTAATTAAATCTAAATTTATTTTCATAAATAAGCTCTTAAATCTATTGTTTGCCATCAAATATCCTTTTTCCACAATTCAGATGAGCCAAGTACTTTTTCTACTTTGAAAAAAAGAGTGTAAAGAAAAAAGAAAATAGAGCCTAATTCAAAATCGTGTGCTTCAGACTGACCTCGCTACACTGATCGATAACGCTGTGGTTTGGGATTTAGCTTATGGAGGCAGATGAAGCCCTGGAGCTACTTAGATTACAAGTAGATCGTACAATAAACAAACTTGTACTTGAAACTTAAACAGAGGAATTCCCACGGAAGCATCTAGAAGATTTGTTGTATTTCTTAAGACCTGTGGACAGGCTTTAACATCTAAATCTCAATCCAAAATTTTACAACTCTACTGTGCAAAAACAAAAAGGGCAGTCACATCTAAAGTTAAATAAAGTTTCTAAATTATGTGCTAGCAAACCTAAAATAACTTCTTACTTCCTTATTGAATGAACATGTAAAATTTTTAAGATTTGCGGTTCATTGTTTCCACTTATTGTTGACATAAAATGTCCAATTTCACAGTTTTGGTGTGCAACTGAAAAAAACTCCCATAAGTCTATTGTGAAGGTAATATTTGATTATACACAGTTTAAGTGTGTGTGTGAGATGTTATAATCTTTATATTATTAGTAGCTGAAAAAACTCTAAAAGTGGGTTTAGTTAAAAAAAAAAAACTATACAAAATGCAGATATTTTATTTTCTGTGATGCTATAGCTTCTTGACTGTACTGATATGTGTGTGTGATCTCTGTGTGTGCATGGAGAGAGAGCAGACGCCAGGTTGTAAACACGGTCTTTCATCTCTTGACTTCAGACGCTAATGTCATCCACCTTCATTATGGAATGGGACACACAGAACAGATTATGACAGGAGAGTGAGAACAAAGGATGCAGAGGAGCACACAAACGCACACCTTCTCGGTCAAGTTGGATGCATCTAAACTATATGAGGGAATAACTCTTCATACTTAAATGCCTGCTGAAACATTGTCGGGCAGATCTTTTTAGGGTTTCTGATGAAGAATGAGTTGTATTCTCAACTGAATCAACATAGTGCCCTTAAGGAACCCAAAAATCACTTCAGTGTTGCTACTCCAAAAGAACTGCTGAAAGATTTTTGAAATATGCAGAAAAAACATCAATAAAATTACCTTCTGGGATACTTTAACAGAAAAAAATAACCTAAAGCACATCAAAAAAGGAAATTCACTCAAGTCAAAGCAACAAGGTGGGAAATAAAAGTCCCCGTGGGACATTTCACCAGAAAATTCCCATTTTAGGTTTGAAGAGACTGCTATGTTTACTTTGAATATCCCACTGAGAATACGGCCTTTCGCTCAGTGCGATTAGATTCATTACCTATGTTCTCAGTCATATAGTCAGCAGTGAATAGAAATTCAAACTAGAAATGTTACCCTCTTGCCTTTTCATTCAATCTCTTAGTTACAGGCAAATATTGTTTTTATTGAGTCTATTTTCTTGCTGCCAACTATAGCTGAAATAAAGATTTTCCAAATGAACTAACAATGGGTTAACAGTAGGAAAATAAAGTGTTTACAAGCATATATATACTTTGTATATATAATTTGTATAATTTACCTTTGAGCATTTTGGAAATTGTCTAAATTGTCCCTTAAACTATTTATTTAAGTGTCTCGAGAGCTAAAAATATAATCTGATGAAGGTATGGAAATGTAATAGTAAACATGTCAGCAGGAAAACAGAATTAAAGACATTTAGCAGAGACGAGAGGGCGAGGGGGCGGGTGGGTTCCTTCGGCAAAACTGATCTTAATGAGAGTTGCATGTATGGGAGGATAAGTAGCACTCCTCACCTTACATACTGAGACCTTGGCTGATGAGACGGCTTCATTAAGCCCACCAGACTATGGACTGTCACTCCTGAAAACGGACAAGGTGGCCAGAGAAACAGGAAACAACAACACAGTAATAACGTTGACATTTACAATAGGCGTCGGGTATCATATCCAATTTCTCCCTGCACACTCTTAATTCCTTTTTAATTGCTTTTCCGTGTTGGTTCCGGGATAAGGCTGTCTCTCTTCATTTATGAAAACGGAGAGATGGCGACCGTGTGTGTGTGTGTTTGTATGTGAGGTGATGAAGGTGGATGAGGTTCTAGAGGCCTCAGATGCAACAGAGCAGACATTGCACAGAAAGGTGGTAAAATTAATTTTTTGTAAAAATGACAATCGTAACCTTTAATAAAAATATAAAATGGAATAATTGAATGAATGATGTGTAAGTTGTGTAATTATTTCACAACGTGACACTTATCGTCAAGAATGACTTTTTGTTCTATACAGAAACTAAACTAAATGCCAAAGTGAAAAAGATCGGTACTTCTCAGCATAAACTAATTTATTTGGATCCATCGAGCTCCACCGGTGATCTCAAATTAGCGTAACGTCAATTTAAAATAGCTTCATGTGGTGTAGATAAAATGTCAAATTCAGTAGTCACTATCCATGGTTACTAAGAATCTAAATGCAGAACTGTGCAGAAATAGGCAGGAGACAAAAAGGAAATTAACTAAAGCTAAAGGCCAATTTTTTTCAAATTGAAACAGATCTTTAGGGTCAGAAAACTCAGCAGTGTGTACTGGGAGATGTACGCAGGTTGGTTAAGACTTGTAGAACCCATGTGGTTGAACGTATGTGGAGTCACAAGTCAGACTATATGATTGATCTTTCTATTTGACTAAATAATAGTAAAGTAATGCCATTATTTTATTCCAGGCCAGGTAGGAAGCAGTGATGATCAGGCATCACGTCCGTCACACCGGCTTTTGACGGTACAGCCCACTGCACCACAACCTGGCAACCCTGAAGTTGCTTTTATCCAGCAGAGTGTGTGGTGGTTAATCAAAGCCCGTAATTTCCATAATTCATGGATGCCCATCTGTTTGCCACCTACTCCCATGCCCAGTGCAGAATAAACAAATTCAGGAGAGGGGCCAAGGGGCTATTTAATGACAGCATCAGCCATGGCTCACACACACTGCAGAATACACATGCACACACTCAGCACACACAGAAAGTCTAATCAATCTTCTGGCACAAACTATAATTCATTCTAAACACAATTGTTTAATCTATCCATGATGCAATATTTGCTTCATAATTTACACACCGCGGTAGACAAATTAGGTTTGGAAGTGTGTAGTCAGCCCGAAACTGCTATGCTTTCAGAGCGCTTTCACAAACCATCTCTGATCTCCATCCAGACAGTTTCTCACTAAAGTCTTGTCACTCTCTGGCATCACACAGATTTACTTGTGATAAAATCAAACTACTTTGATGTAATTGTGAGTTCTGCGTTGCTCTTTGATACAGTCAGCCGAGCAGAGGATGAAGACAAAAGCCAGGCCTGAAGTTCTGAGAATCAGGAGTAAGTTTGGCAGATAATCTCATGGCATATCTGGGGTTACCTGGGGTTGATAAAAAAAAAAAAGTGTGATTTTTTTCTCTTCTAAAACTCTTTCAGATAAAAATATTGAACTTTTATAATCTTCTTTTTCTTTCAGCTCCTTTCTCCCGAGGGGGGGGCGTCACAGCAAGTCAGTTTTCTCCATCTCACCCCACCTCCCGCATTCTCTTCTTTTGCATCAGCTACTACCTTCATGTCCTCTTTCACTACAGCCACAAACCTTTTTTTCTACTCTTCCTCTGGGCCTCCTAACAAAGACACTACCACAATGCTTACAGTAAGGGCCATGGAATAGTGTAATCTATTGACAAAGTCTAGATGAGTTTATGCAGAATGGCAAGACAGATGGCCTGTGGGTGAACATTTTTCTTCATCCACCATGTCTTAGTCTTTAGGGCATTCATAAGGCTGACCTGGGGGGCAGGAAGAAGAGTGGGTGTCTGGGATGTTTCAGGATCTTCTTTGCTCTCTGCCCGCAGCATTGGGCGCAAATGTCCTGCGAGTCAAGGATGGTGATTTTTATAATCTTCTCGGCTGAATGGCATTGCCTTTTTATTCAATGAAGAAAAAGCAATGTCACATTATCATACAGCTCCACAATAAGCCATCAAACTATTTTTTTTTTTAAATGCACCAATCACAATTGCAGCAAGTCCATGTAGCGCTTTACATTTTGTGAGCTGTTCAAGAGATGGGCTACTGCAGCTGCGAGGAGTGCCGAGTGGAATCAATTCCAACCTCGGTTCGGGGAGCCTCTTCACGGATGCCGTGATGTAGTGAAGCAAAAGCCGAGGAGATGGAGATGCAAGCCATTTCAATATTGGTTGCTATGGGGTTAATCTCCCTGTTTAACAAATGTGAAGAGTTGGAGGTCCTGGTGAAGAATGACGAGATCTGCCAGGAGTGCAGCTTCTTGTCTGAAAATACTTGGCTTCGCTATGGTATGACTGAACAGAGACATAGAAAAGTGAGGCAAAACTAAAGGTAGTGGACATGTGATGTTTATGAACTAATGGTGCTTTTCCAACTACATTACAGTCAAAGGTGTGAGTTGCTGTAAAGATGTGGAGCATTTAGTGGTCAGTTTAAGACCTTATAATGTGCCGTGGGAGTTTTCCCACATTGTTGCCATGGTAACTTACATTTTGCCCGTGTAAAGCCAATAGCCATGTGGGATTTCCACTCAGCGACTGTACCAGCTCTATTCCGCCAAGCGGCTGTCTACCAAGCAGCTGTTCCAGCTCCACTCCACCAAACTTGACACCACCAACCAGCTGTTCAGAAGCTGAATGGAGCTCACAGAGTTCATCACTCTTGTTGAATGGTGCTACTGGACACTTGAATGTCCTTTAATCGGGGAAAAAGTGTCATCTAACTATCTGTTGGTGCAGCTATTAGCCTGGCTTTGGACAACAGTTTTAGTGTAGCTAGCCAGCTTCGCACTACATTTAAGTTGAGACAACTGATTTAGTAACTGACCAGGCAGATTCATTCAGTTTGAAGTTCAGCTGCCATTGAATCTGCCTCCTCATTTTTCCCTCACTTGTAAACAAGACCTTAAGATATTTCAACTCTTCCACTCAGAACAGGACTTTATCCCTGACCAGGAAAAAGAACTTCACCTTTTTCAAGCTGAGGACCGTACTCTGATTTGGAGGAGCATCACACCGAGCTGCAAATTGGTTCAGTGAGAGTAGGGCGTCGTCATGGCCAACCACATCAGAATCACATAATCTTCAAAAAGCAAAAATGTAAATCTGAGCCCCCTGACCCTTCACACTTCAAACTATTCCCATTGCCTAGAAATTCAGTCTATTAAAACAATGAACCGCCTTAGCAACAAAGAGAATCCCTTGTAGGGTCAAACTATCAGCAGAACAAATGGAAAATACCATAGGTATAACGACAGTAATATGCAATTTCAGGAATCTGTTAATCTTTCCAATACTCACCATTATTATTTTTACAAACTCTAACCTAAAAGAAATAATCCCATGTCAGTGTGTTTTAGCTTTAATATACCGTTTCTATCAGGATGAAGCTCATCTACTGATTCTTCATATATATCGCTTTGGAGTAGAATAAGCTAATATTTGATTAAGTCCTAGACACATTGACCGCTTGTCCAGAGGGAAGGATCTCTCTTTCGTGTGGGCCCCCATGAGGTTTCTTCCTATTTTTCCCTATTGATGCTTTTTTTTTTTTTTTGCCTTACCGTGGAGGAGGGTCTAAGGGCAGGAATGAGTTTAAGTTAAGCTAGCTTTTGTTCATTTAGCTTTAAGTGGTATTTGTAAATCTACTTTATTATTGTTATATGTTCTTTGTTTTTGTACAATCAATCTGCAATGTGATATTGGGCTGTACATATATGATTTAATTGATTTTTTTTTTTTAAATCTCATACCTGCACAAAAACGAACTCGGATCAGCATTTTGACTTGTTTGGACTTGACTTCATCATGTACTCCTTCAACATAATGACAAAAGGGAGACAAAATTGAACCCCGTGAAGAAAACTAGGCAGCTAGCATCAAATAACTAGCATCAAACGTAAACATTTGCATTTTAAGCTAACAGCTAAAAACTACACCTTAAACGCATCATTGCAACGATTCAAAAGTTACAAAGAAAATATCAAAACATTGGTAGAGATTGGAGAGAACATACATATTTGTAGATATTTTAAGAAATTTGAGAATTTTTGTCGCTATAAAAACTGTAGCAAAAGTCATTACTCACCTCACACGCGCCAGGAAATGACGACAAACAAAAACGATTGCTTTAAGAAAATTAAATTTTCAAAAAAAGTAGATCCATAAAATACAGAATAAAACTAAATTTGCACCATGAAATACAGCTCAAACATAACATACAGTTTTCAGGAACTTAATTACCTTCTTTACATCTTTCTTTACACAATAATTTTGACTTTTTAAAAAAAAATGGTTTTCAATTGACTGCCAATGAGCAATGTTTTACTAAAATTATTTTTAAAAAGACAAGGTTTTACTGTTTCAATTTTAGCAGATTAGTTAAAAAAAATTCAGACGCCTGTATTGGTTTAAATAGATTTTTAGATACTCTAAATACCATGTGTATACAGTTAGAAAACTTTTTTTTTTTTCAAGCAGGTTTATTTTCTGTCAGATATCCATTACACCGAAGATGGAATTTTCAGTAATAGTAAAGTGATCAATATAGTGATAGCACTTCGTAAAAAGGAGAAACCAGTTAGAGTTAGAGAAAAATTATATGAAGTTAACATTTATGGCCTCAAATCTTCATGTGTCATCTGGTCTGAGGGGGTCAGAGATGTAATCAGAGCCCCTCTGACCCCATTGCTCAGCTCCATTTAAAGTATTAAAGCTGTAATACACGAGGGAGACTGTGGGACAAATGACTTTCCTCACCAAGAACACCTGATGCGATTGCAAAAGTTCCCCAACTCTGTGAAGCAGCTGGAGTTACTACAAACTTGAAATAAATTTGATATTGGGTCTTTTCTATGGAACTGTTTTCCAGTCAGTCTCAATGATGACCTGTCTGACTTCTAAAACAAAACAGGCTTCATGACTGATCAGCTAAGAATGTCAGACTTTGTCTGACTTTGTTGTTGAGGAAAAAAGGCTTCTGTGACTTTTATGGAGGCAAAAGGCTTTAGTGACTTTATATGCCATCTAGAAACATAATAGAAGATAGTTGAAGTTTTTGTTTTCTTACTTTTACAAATTGAACAATTGTGTTGTGTTCTTTATTTTTATTTATATCACAAAAGTCCTTCTAAATTCTCACGCTCAATTAGGAGTCCATCCTACAGATAAAATCTTCATCCCTAAAACAATGTAATTTGAAATGCTCCTCAATTTCCATGTTTAATCCAAAGATTGGTTAGTATTCTTATCAGTGCAATACAATCCTCACTGATTCGTATCAGTGTCTTTTTGTCTGACCATCTATATTACTTTTCAGAAAATGTGGCCCAATGCCCTGGGGCCCTGGAACTGATGTGACTCCTTAAGCCTCTGAATTACTGAATTTTCACAAGGTTTTGAAATTGACCACTTGCTAAATCCCATCACCAAGCCCAGGCAGCACAAAACTTTAAGCTATCTTTGAAATTATTTCTTAAGCAAGGGGTATTGTTCTTTTGTGGAGTAATACTTCTTATGTCATGGCATTTACAGATAAATTTTGGTCCCAACTGTTAACTCAGAAATGCAATATTTGCAAAAAACCCTTACAAACACATTTCTTTATTTTCACTAGTCTTTTACGTTGTGAATTCTCTTCCTCAAAAATATACAAAATAGAAAACTACTTGAGATAGATTTTTGATTCAGGAACAATGTTCAAACATGGCAGCAAACTTCTAGAAATTAATTTTGTGAAGTCAGTGTGAAGTTTATATACTAGACTTGGCTTGCATCTAGCCTTGAATTCCCAACCAGCTAGCATCCCAATCAGGAGTTTACCAGTTTGTATAAGGTAGCAAAGAATTAGCTTGTTCACTACTTAGTGTGTAGTGAAATTAATGTGGTGGATAAAAAATATAAATGAATAAATGTCATGATAAAATCTGTTTGTAACAACAAAGTAAAGATATGATAACAGCCATAACAAAAAAATTTATTCACCTTTGTCATAGTGACAAAAACAAATTCTAAATTTTATGGCACTAACAAATGACAAGAAAATACGACACCATAGGAATGAATACAACATTCATTTCTGTATAGCAGTTTATTGATTTCTGGGAGGTTTTTAAATGCTTTTATTCACACATTTATACATTTACATTACTGTTGAATTTGATCTTTAGCTTTTGTCTTATCATACCTGAACCCAAAGAGGAAAAATTGGCAGATTAAAAAAATACAGTCAGTGATTTTGTACATAAACAATACAAAATTATAACATTAGGAACCCTTTTTTTTTTCTTTAGATACAAGTAGTTAAAGCACGGATTGTTCAATAAACGATGTGTACAGTGACGTGTTGATGTAAACAATTTGAGGGGTAGATTGAGAATAAAATACCACAAATCTTTTGTGCTCTCGTGTACACTCTGGTGTCTTTTGTCACACACGAGACAGAAAGTGGTCAAGCTTCCTCAAATAGCAACATCTCTTTCAGCTGTATTGGCTGCTTTGTGTTCAGCGCCAAACTGTTAAGGGACCCTTAAGAGCAAGCATTCGATTCAGCTTGTCAAAGGGCTCTAGACATAGTGAAAAGCATTTATTCAGAATTACTCTGCGTCTATTTTGTTTGGGTAATTGTGTGTCTTAAAATATCCCTGAGCCGCTGCATTTCTCAAGTAGCTTTTAAGACCGCTGGATGGTTGTTTCCATCATGGCTCCATCATCCAATTTATTTATGCACTATCACTGAAAAACTCCATTGATGGCAGAACAGAAGCCAATTATTGGCAATGTCTTCAAGCATGAAACGAGATAGGAGGAATACAACCAGCATTGATGGTCAACTTGTCATGTTTCCATGAAACAAAAATCTCTTTTACATTTATGAATGTTAAAAGCCAAAAATTTTAAAAAAGGTAAAACTAATGAGGAGATTTTTCTGTTTCTCCGCAAAGTTCATACATCAATATGAGTCACCAAGGCCAAAAGAGGACAAAACTATATATCGAGCCACTAATTAAGAGTCTAAACAAACCAGGCACACATTATTAGCATGCACACAGTGTCTACAAACCGGCACTCTGCATATCACAGACTTCAGTCTACAGTAAAAAATAGTTCAGTCTGATCTGATATGTTGATATTTAGATTTTTTTTCTGAATAAGGCATGCCATTATTCAAAACTTTATATCAGCAAAGGTTTATGATTCCTTTGTTTCTGTTAGCTGTGCAACAGCTGAGACTGTTACCATGACTATAACACTTGCACTACTCTATGATTCACGGAAAGGACGTATAAAACTTGTGAGTGAATGTCCTCTGCTACCCTTTGAGCTTAAAAAGCAAGCTGCTAATGCTATAAGAGATAGGGACACTTTTACTCATTAGATATTCAAAGCACAGACATGGGTGTCTTCACTTGGGCTCAAATAATAATTTCACCTTGTCAAATGAAGGGACTGTAAAGTCCGGGGTTGTTAATCACACCCGGGGGGAAAATAATAACAACACTGCAGAGAAACTAAAGGTTTGTGGATGTGAAGAAAGCACAGTTGGTGCATTGAGCAAATTATATAAACCACTTTAAATTTCAATTTTAATTCATAGGGACTTTAGTTTAAAAATGAGATGTCTTGGCCTTCTTTGGATTAAAAAGATTAGTTTTATTTTTCAGTATTTGACTTTTAATTGAATTCCTAAGTTTCCATAAATTTACGTCTCAAAACAGATAATTATCCCTATTTTTTTAACACAACTGAAAAAACCTCTTAACAGCTGCAGTCCACAAAACACAACAGATGGAATTCTTATTTGAGCTAAGCAAAAGAAAAATACGTGTCTATACCTACATATGTACATAGATAGTGAAAAGTAGGAGGGATAAATATGCATAAAACCTACATTCATCTAGCTATTTCCTTATAACTTTGGTTCACATGAGACATCTACAGTTCATTAAATTGTAAAAAAAAAAAAAAAAAAATCAGATGAAAAATTAGTGGCACCTTTATACATTAAAAGCTAAAGTGCTGAGGCTTTGATTCAAAACAATTTACGCAATTGTCCATCACCGTTCTACATGAAGACATACAGATGTGACTTCTTTTTAAATTATTTTACACAGTTGATTGAATAAGAAAGGTTTTCTTGCCACCTGGTGGTCATTTTATTGACATTGGATTTTTGATGCTTTATTAACAGTTCTAACAAAAAAGGCCCCACACATTGTTCATTCGGTCATGTTCCAGTGGTGTAGGCCCATTTTATCAACTATTTTACTATCTAATAGAGGACAGGTTTGTTTCTATTTTACATTGCAATCTAAGTATATAGATAAGAAAGGCTCGAAGCTGAGCTACACTGACATCAGTTGTCATAACTAAAAATCCCCTGAATTGGAGCGAAGCATTTTTTTTTAGATTCATATGGCGCATAATGTCCAGAAGCTAGTTTGACCTCTGTTTTAACATCATATTTACTTTCCGGTTTTAAAAACACCAGAGTAAGGCAATCAGATATGGCTACACGTATAACACAAGTGTGTTTTCTGTTGCATGTGCATGCTCATGCATTTAGTATTCATTGCGTATGTATACAATAATATATGTTGAAACTCCACATAAATACAATCTGTCTGCAATGCTAATAACATCATGATCCAGATGTCAAAAGAGCAGATCTGCTGGATTGTAGGGTGTTCTGTGTTGTTTTTTGTTTTGTTTTGTTTTTTTACGTATTTTTGTAACTTTAATTCATTTTAATTTTATCTGAGGCATGTTAATGTTAGTTTGCAAATATATGTTGACATCAGTTTGAATTTCAGTCTCAGTGAAATGGGAGCAGTGCAGGAAGGATGCAAAGTTGATGGAAGTGCCTTCAAATTTTTCCGCTTACTGAAAATAAAACCTCTACTACAGACAATAGAGTCAATTTAGAGTTTTCAGGTTACAAAATAAGGCTCTGTCACATCAGATCATAAGGCTGTCTGTCTGGACAGCTTTTGGTCAAACGTAGATGCCTTCCGGATTGAGACTGGAGCAGACTGTGGTCTGCAGAGCACGAAGATTGCTGGGTAGCAGTCGAGAGGAACCCAGTCGTTTCAAAGAGCCACACTCCCCCTCTGTGATGGAAAAGGTATCATCATCAGTAACTGGCCAAGAAATGAAATCCAGGCAGAGGAAAAACTAGCATTTATATTTTAGGGATGCTTTTTTTTTTTTTTGCTTTGATGTTCTTGTGAAAGTCTTGCAGCATTTCCGATCTGCAGCTAGCAGGGTTACAGAGCATGTCGATAATGTTGCCTCATCAGTGTATCATTTCTGAGATTAACCACAAGGTGTCTCTGTGTCCATACAAATGGAACTTCAACGCTTTTGACGAGCCAAAAAAAAAAAAGGAACTGACCTAAAAAAAAAGCCCTGATGTTTATCAGCTGGATGATTGTATGTGTGAGTCAGAAATTGTGTTGATGTTCACACATGTCCGATCAGGTGTTTACCGTTCTCATCTGTGGGCTGAGCAGGAAGAACTGTGACCTTGGTACCAGTCTGCTGAATGAACTGCTGCAGATTGACCTGTCGAAGCTCTTTTGTCAGCCTCTCTAGCTCCTGTTCTTTTTCCTGTGTAGGAAAAAATATACCATCACAACCAAATAGGATAAACCTAATAAGAACTTCTCTTTTAGCAGGCTCACTGAAAGTTTTCTCCCAGATGAATTATTTCTGCTGCTGCACTCTCATTTCCTCTCCCTTCATTATGTCAACTTTCACTTAGAGAAATTAATAAGTAAAAATGTTAAGGGGATCATTCTCAGCTCAAGATCCCTAAAGTCATAACCCAACAGAGACAGCAAAGAAAAAAGATGGCAGAGAAACTATGGGGAAAGGATGGCAAGCTTATAGACCACTTTTTAATCAACCAAAAAAGATGTTAATACCCTGTTTGACATTTTTTCTTTTCCAAGCACATGCCACACTGTAACAAATCATAGCTCATTTTACAGTTTCAAAACCTATTTTGTACTGGTGAACCCTAGACTTTTGGTTTCTGTCTTGAGGATCTCAGGGTCAAACATATTTTACATGTGTTACTAAAAATCAACATAAATTTTTTTAATGATAAACCGACCCCTTTTTTTGGATGTTTTTGCATGGGATGCCGGAGCCTATCTCGGCTTATTTCATTTGAAAGGCAAGGTACACCCCAAACAGTTTGCCAGTCTGATGCGGGGCCACACATAGACAACCATCCACACACACACATTCCTAGGGGCGACTTCATAGCAGCCAGTCAATCTAACATGCATGTTTTTGGAGGGTGGGACGAAACCGGAGTACCTGGAGAAAACCCACACATACTGTACACGGAAGAAGATGCAAGATCCACACAAAAAGACCAGTGTTTCTGGCCTCGATTTAATTTAATTCCTTCACCAGTATGGAAATGATTCTCTGTTTTATGGTCATTGTTATTTTTATGAAAGAAAAAAAAAAAAAGAAAGAAATAGTCCATTATTTCTGTTTTGTTTTTTTTGTTTTTTTTATAAATACCAGTATTTGTAAAAAGTTATGAACCCAATGCAATACACCTTCCAGATGACTGGAAGGCCTCATATCACTGGTTGGGAAACACTGACTTTATTGTCCATGGCTCAACCTCTATGCAGATGACTCATGTTCTCTAACCTCAAATGTGTAACTGCACATTTAATACAAGTTCTCAAACATTTTCTTTAAACACCTTAGTTGGGCTTTAAAAGTTTGTAAGAATTTTGAGGTTGAAGTGTAAATATGAGATTGTCAACTGACCTGTAATCTCTTGGCTGACTGACAGAGTGAGCGCTCCAACGCCCTGCAGGTGCTCTCCAGCCGTGCTGTCTGTTGGCCCTGCATTTCCAGCTCTGCTCGCACTTTTTCCAGCTGGGCTTGCACCTAAAGTGTGAAATTGAGAAAACAATCCAGAATTATCACATTGATCATGCTGTATCTAAGAAACTTTATTAGTATTTGTACTAAGCTTTTGTGGAGTAATAATTCATTTGTCAGCATCTACAGATATACTCAGTAGACATTGTTAGGTCTGCGATGCAATATTTGCCAAAAAAACCCTGGCAATTACATTTATTTAGTTTCACTTGAGTTTTTGACATTTTAAATTCCCTCCTCCTTTCGCTTCCTGCAGAGTGAGTCCAGCCTCCTCAGCACGTACACGACAAAGTGTTAAACTGATTTGAGGCTTTAGACAGGAGTTTTCACTATTGCTGCAAAAGCACTTCCTCCTCAAGTTAGAATGTGGGTGGCGGAGAACAAAATCTATGGACAGAACCTGCTTTTCAAAAAGTATCCAAATACAGGAATACACAAACTAATTAAGTTCAAAGACGATAGAAGCCTCCAAAGAGTCAATTTTGCATAAAACTCCACACTTTAAAATGAACGGCTAATTGTTTGGTTTCTAACTTTTAAATTGTGTTTTTAAATGACAGGAAGCAGGAGTTTTAACAGAATCCAGCCTGCTCAGAGGCTGCTTTATGTTAAAAAAAAAAAAATCAAGATAAACTGTCTGATACCTCCTCTTCTTTGACCTTCTGGTTATGTTCAGCCTCTTGCTGCAGACGCTCCTGCTCCAGCCCCGTCTCCATGTTCTATGAAAATCAAACAATCATTAGTCAACTAGTTGACAGGAACAAGTTTAAAAATAGGGTTTTTAAAATCTAACTGCAGGAATCATGTAATTTTTCTATGAAGCTCACCTGAATGCGAGTTAAGTACTCTAAAAGTTTGGCCTCGCAGTCACGTACGTGACCTTGCAGCTCGGCAAGTTCTCGCCGCAGCTGACGCTCACTCTCGTGCTCAATCTGCAGCTCATTTTGCCAGAATTCTTCCTCCTCCATCTCGGCATTGTTCCGCCTCACCTGCTGCTCCAAAAGCAGCAGCTCATCCTCAAAGTTTCCATCCTGAAGGAGAAACAGAACAGTTGCGGTAGACGTATGGTGACGATTTGGTTTGAAATTTTAGACACAGGTTGTTTTGCTCACTTCACCGGTGGCTTCTTCCCAGTCTCTGAGCTCTGCCTCGCAGCCCAGCAGACGACTTTCCAGGGCTTGGAGTTTGTCACTTTGAAGCTGTACGAGTCGGCCCAATTCTCTGGCTGGACTCCCAGGTACGGAGGCTGTTCCTCCCACCCTGCTGAGGTTCAGACTTACACCACCCTGCTGCGATTGTTTGGCTTAAAGGGAAATGAAATGGGCAAGATAACAAACAAATCCATAATGTTTTACTTGGAAAAAAAACAAAAAAAAAACAAGAAAAAGCTGACTCTGGACGGTCCCAGTCCTGGAGGGCTGGTGTTGTAACGGTTGTCATTGTGTTCCTGGTTCAATACAGTTGATGCACATGAAGTGAAATCAATAGCCAATGAAATGTGGTGCATTGACTCAATAACCTAGATCAGGTGTGTAGATGCAAGAACACATAGAAAACTTTCAGGACTCCAGCCCTACAGGACTGGAGTTCAACACCCCCGATATAGCCCTAACATTGAGTAAATATCAGTGAAAACAAAATGCCAAATTGTGCATATCATTAACATAAAATACACATAATAAAGATGCAAAGAAAGACTCAAAAACAATTTAACGCAGTATTTATCAACTAATCTGGTGACACTGTTAAAAGGTCAGTAACTAGGATGGGTAGATTAAGAGCATTTAAATACATTTTTTTAATTTGTATAGCCAAATATTACAACAGCTGTATCAAAAATCAGTCATAAGATTAACAATGGCTAAATATTAAGCTAAACTTAGCGGTTTAGAAGCAGTAAGCCACCCTTAGATGCTCCTTGTCAGCGAGGAAAAATGTCTAGATACTGAAAAAATGCAGCTTGGAGAAAAAAGAAGAAACCTTATGGAGATCCACATGTAGGAGGGATCCCCTCCCAGGACAGACTGATAGTGTATTTAGTACTGTTAATTTCATTAAGATTACCTAATGTAACGCAACAAATACTTATTTGAATGAGGCAGAGTCTTCAAGGTGTTAAAATAAAAAATAACATGGACAAAGATTTAAATTTTTTTTAATATTAAAAAAAAAATTCCACTACCTTCTGTGTCTCTGCTCTTTCCGAACAGCTCCCTGAGACCCCGTGCTCCTCCTGTGAAGGTCAGAGACTTGCGTTTTGGCTCTTTCCGCTTTAGCGAGCGGTCTGTCCCGGATGGTCGAAGCTTAGCCAGTGGTGGGAGGCTTTGCCGGTAGAGCCCCCGCTCCGGTACACGAGGCAACCCCTCTGAGGTGGGTCGCTCGCTGACAGACGGGCCCGTTCGCTGGAGTATGAGCTGTACGTCACTGGCATACTGACCCCATTTGTTGAGGGAAACTACAGGGTTTTCATGCGGAGCTAGGTGGCGCTCCGTCTCCCGCCATTTCTCTATCAATGTGTATCTACCAGTCCGACCTGTAAAACAAATAAAAATTCAAGATAAAACATCATCAGTCTAACATTTACTTGTGAAAAAAGTAAAATAATTAATAGATGGATATACTACATATTAGCTCTATCCTCAACAAAACTAGTGTGATCTAATTTGGAGTTCAAATAAACATTATTTGCATTAGACTTTGTCATTTTTTTTTTGTTTGCATTGGGCTTTGTTCCTGTTAAACATGTTGGGTGATATATAGTGGCGTGCACAGACAAACACCAAGTGGTTCTGGGGCATTTGCTCTTTACCCTTCTGGATTAGTCCAGTGCCCTTTGAAAAGTTCGGTTTCTATGCCTTCAATCACAGAATGTGAAGGAGGCATCAAGAACTGTGGCTGTCGCGTGCTTCCGTAACACCATTGTGAACAAAATATCTCCCAAACAAGTAAGGAATTTTAAGGAAACTACTCAAAGTTACCCAGTGTTAAGTCCAAAATTAACACCCAGTACCAACTATAGATCAACTGATCAGGTTTTTATGGTCGTATAACCAAAGATCAAGGTTGAAAATAAACACTGAACCAGCAAAGGGTTTTTAATGAAACTGCTCATGGATTCTCAGTATTAGCTATGTGTAAACTGACTAGTGTTTTAGGGTTATGCAACCAAAAGTTAACGTCACAAAGGTCAAGGTGTAATATCTGAAATGATCCAAAACAGTGGTGGGCAAACTTTTTGGTTTGGCATTCATCTGTCCAAAACAGGAGCAGATGGATGACATGCTTTGGTAACCGCGAGATTAGACCGTTAGAATGGCGCGCTAGATTATAAATGAACGTGCTAAATGTTACATCAAGAGTGTTAAATTTCAAATCCAGCGTGCTAGGTAGGTCTGAAATCTAGTGCAATAGCGCTTAAAAACGTGCACTAGGTTTAAAATATAAACGCTTTATTTAACATTTTGCTTGTTTTAACATCTAACACGCTTGTTCACTTGTGTGTAAATGAGCCCGATGACTTTCCATATCATACAGTGCGCCATCTAGTGAGGAAACATCAGAATTGGAGAGGGGGGAGGGGGGGGACACTAACAAGGTTTATTTCTTTAATTTTTTCAAGTTAGGCGGGCCGGATTAAAAGATTTAATGGGCCAGTTCGCTGGAGTTTAAGCTTCACTCTAGTGGTTTGCCCGTGACAGATCTAAAAGAACATCTCAGTGCTTGTAGTGACATCTTGTGATTTACATGTTTGTCAAAAAAAAATAAATTTGTGATCATATCTTTTTACCACTTTCAGTGGTAAACAATTGAAGTACTTTGAAGTCTGTTATAAATATTTGGACCAAATCCACCTACTGATTTGTATCATACGCTAAGCACCTGTCCCTGAAAATGTCTGTGCACGCCACTGATAAATACATGTACGTAGTCAGAGTGGCTTTCCAAGAAGTGGGGCGGAGAAATGGAACAGATAGAAGACTTTTGAGTTTCTAACTGTAAATCTTAATAGAAACATAAAATGATGGATTTGAGTAGTTTTTATTATAACAATTCTTTTAATTAAAGTTGAGTTTAAGGAAATCCTTTTGTTAAAGTTTTGTGAGCTCTTTATTATTCTGTGGATAAACTGAAGCTTGGATTGTAATAAAAGCAGAGTGTACTGTCTTGATCGAGTAAGAGCCTTAATCCCTACTCCTTTCAAGCTTTCCAAGTCTTTCTTCTTCTTTTGGAAAGCTCAGCAAAAAGCATGAGATAATAGCACATATTGAAAGCAGAATTAAACGGTGTTTCCTTGATTGAAAAAGCTTGAATATTCCCATGTCAATTGTCACATGAGCAAAGACTCCTTTGGATATACAATGTGTGATGTGCGTCAAGATTTTGGTAGGATTAATCTATCGCTGTGATAACAGATGCTTCGATTTTGTAGGATGATGCCTGATGTGATAGTTTAATTTACTGTAAAACCGCTTTTGCTTTAATAACAGGATGTGTTATATTCTTGTCCCTGATGATTAGTTGTTGTCTGCATTTCAGAGTTATTTTACTTACATTAAAATCAGATTAAACCCTTTCAAAGGAGCAATCTTAATTCTCCCACGCTCACACATTACTACTAGATTCAAAGACCTTCACAAGCACGCTGAGTGAAAGAGCTTTACGGTGGGAAAATTCAACTCAACAAGCAGTTATTGTGTTAGCTTAAGGTTGAATGGGTCATGTTTTTTTTTCCCTCTAGGCCCATGTGCTCTTGCATTCTGGTCTGTATACATGTAGATAAGAGAAGAGGACAGCCAGTTTTTACCCGCACCCCGTCTTTCACAGTAAGGGTCCTTGTAAAAAAAAAAAAAAAAAAAAGAAGAGGTGCATTCATCACTACAACCATTTACATCAAAGTGTCGCCGTCTGCACAAAAGGCGCAGCGCACACAAAGGTAGAGAAAACCACAATTCTTACTACACTGTCAGTCTGACAAACACACACACTGTTAACTCTAACCTATCTGATGGGTTGGTGAAAACTCCAGCTAAATCGGTTCGTCCTAATGGCAGTACCTATCTTGATTTGAAGAGAACACAATCGTCCACTTCCCAAAGACTGGAACGATTCAGACAATAACTAAGAGTAGCTTAACGGTGGGAACTTATCTGCTACTGCACAGCACATGTCAATAAAGCAAATGCTGCAGTATGACTCATCTCATTCTGTGGATCCCATTTATAGTGGAGGTCTTTAAGTCCTTCTCCCACCTTATTTTTTTTATGCATCTGGGTGACATTTTGCCCAGACGAAACTGGATAAAATAAAAAATAAGTCGTGGAGGCTTAACAGTTTAGTAAGGTAATCTTTTCCTTTGTTTTTCCTATTGAAAGAATCCTAATTACTCTTGCTGAACTTACCAATGGCTTGTGCCAGAGCAATGACCACTTCCTGGCAAGTGGTGAACTCTGTGACCCCGCACACGATGCGTTGCACCCCGTCCACCCACACTTTCAGCTCCATGGCCTTCATCCAGAGGCCCTCATACCTCCACGCCGCAAAGGGGTGTACTCAGATATTTTCCATCCTTAAAGAGAAAAAAAAAAATCATTAGGGATAACAGGGACGGAACATCAGCATAAATAGAATAAACTAATCTAAGCAGCTTGACATTGATAATAAGTATAAAAAATGATCAGATTAATTTGCAGTAAGAAAATCACTTAAAAATAACTGTTAAAAACCAGCCTATCATCAAATTATTTATGCTAAAGTAATATCCTTTTTTTTTTTTTAAATGTATGAGCAAGAACAAAATAAAAGCCTCTGGAAACTGAGAGAAAGTGTGATAAATATCTGTAAAAGAAAAAAACCCACTTAATCTTTAGAACATTATGTAACATCCAAGTAAACGCACACAAAAATTCAATTGTTTATGTTTTTTCTATTTTAATAGTTTCTACATCTTTTGAAATACAATGTGAAGAAAACAACGTGAACAACCACTGACTACACTGAAAAAAAGAACAAAAGAACAAAAACAACAGTGGTTGTAATAAAAAAACAGCAACTTCCACAGCTCAGCAACAGCCTCCATCGACCCCAACGACACTAGTTGCCAAGAAACCAGCTATTTCCCTAACATATAGAGAATAGGGCCACCCTGGAGAACCACCCACAATGATCCTATGTCCCCTGTAAGCATACAGGTTGCCAGGATACACCCAATCCTCTATCATGCTGCTTTACTTCCTCCAGATCAGAAATAACTTTGTTTTTAGGTGTCAGTGTTTATTCGTCTCTGACTAAAGTCAGTAAATTAATTAAAACAAATTAAAACAAAGTAAAACAAATTAAGTAAAACATTGATAGTAAAAAACATTTTTTGTGTTAAGCTAGTACAGGCTTGGGCAAACCATGGCCCGCGGGCCACATGTGGTCTGTTAAAAGTTTTAATCCGGCCCACGAAGACTTGAAAAAAAAATTATACAAATAAACCTTGTAAATGTTTTAATTCTCCTGTGATTCTGATGTTTCCTCACTAAACAACGCACTCTAGATATATTGGCTTTGTAGAGAAAACAACAACACTGCTTCCATTAAAATGTGTGTGACTCCGTGTTGCGCGCTGTCAAATTAAACAGTGTGCACAGATATGGAAAGCTATCGGGCCCAATACACACACGTAAACAAGTGTGTTAGATGTTGACACAAGCAAAATGTTACATCAAGCGCTTGGATTTCAAACCAAAGCGCCGCTAAATGCACGTTTTTAAGCGCTATCGTACTACATTTCAGACTTAGTGCTGGATTTGAAATTAAACGCTGTTGATGTAACATTTGGCATGCTTGTTTTAAATCTAGCGCGCCATTTTATCGGTCTAATCTAGCAAGTATCAAAGCATGCCATTCATATGCTCATGAGGATCTACAGGATGAGAGATCTCCTGAGAAGGATAAAAGAATATATACATTTTTTTGTTAGAAATGATGTTGAATTTTCATGTTCGAAGGTTACAGCAGATGGGCTTCATCCAGAGGAGGACAAGCATGCAGTGAAAGTTCAGAAAGGCTGAAGGAGATGAGATTAGGGACAGAAGCACAATTTGGATGTGCTAAAATCCAGACATCAGTCTTGCACCAAGCATTAAAAAGGTTTTTATTATAATGTTTGCACATCAATGATCAATTTGAATGAAAAAAAAAGAGGAAGTCTGAAACAATAACACATCATTACACAACACTTCCATCCAACATCATCTATGGATGTCGTTTACCTAATGACTTAACAACCAGCACAGAGAACATCACGGAAACCATGAAAACTCGATGTCGACACTTGTTCTCGTGAGGCAGTTCCTATAATGCGGCTGATAAATTGCAGCAAGACCCTCCCGGTGGTGCAGCAATTGCGACGGTGTAATAGAACTCTTCCAATATATTTTTCATTTGCTGGTGTTCAGTGGCGGAAAGTGTGCGTGCACAAAGAATGAGAGTCATTTTCAAACTGCTGACACAAGCGCATCGGCAGTGAGGCAGTCATTATGAACTTGGCAAGGCCTCAGCAGCAGCCGGGGCAACAGAGCGGTGAAGAAGCAGGTGCCTAATGCTTAAGTTTGCGACCCCAGTGAGTTGAAGTGCTCCCTTTCTTCTGAATGGGCCATCAGCTCTGTTGTGAACCTTCACATCTGCATACCATCATGTAAAATTTAGCCCCGTTTTATCTTCAGCACAGCTGGGATGGGACTTGTAAAATTTCCCGCATTTTAAATGTTTGGATATCTTTTTATTTATTCAGATTTTTAATTTTATTGTAAAGAGAACTAGGAAGATCACATTTGTGTTTCACCAATAGGAAGAGAATTAAAGTTAAGATGCTTCAATTGTCAATTTAAATTTTTGATCCGTTGCCTTCTGCTTATCCAGGTCATGGGGCAAGAACCTCAGACAGGAAGCCCAGGCTTCCCTCACCCTGGCTGTATCCTCCAGCTCGCCTGCTAAGATCCTGAGGTATTCCCTGTCGAGCTGTCATATATAGTCTCTCCAGCAGGTCCGGGATCTGCCTCTTGGTCTCCTCCCGGTGGGACACACACAAAACATCTCACCAGCTAGGCGCTCAGAGGCATCCTAACCAGATGACCAAACTACCCCATCTGACTCCCCTCAACCTGGAGGAGCAACGGCTCTACTCCAAGTTCCTCCCAGATGGCAGAGCTCCTCACTCTAAGTGAGAACCTAGCCATCCTGTGAAGAAAGCTCATTTTGGACGCTTGTTCTCGTTCTTTCAAAGGGGAGGGTAGGAAAATAGATCAACATGTAAATCGAGAGCTTTGCTTTTTGGCTCAGCTCTTTCTTCACCATGACAAACCGATGCAGCGTCCTGATTATTGCCAACTCATTTTAAACTGCTTGTTCCTATTAAAGGAGTTTGATTAAATCAGAGAGGGTGTTAAGTGGTACAAACTAATGAAATTGTGATTGGCCCTGCAAATGTAAGCAACTTTATGTTTGGTAGATTTTCCAAGCACATGTGAGCACCATGTGGAAGAATCGGGAGACCGAGACACCAACAATGCAATTAGCCTACAATCTGCTCAGCCACCTGAGCTACAGCTGTCCGAGGTGAAAGCTCAGAGGGACAGATGGAAAAACAATGCAAAGCAGGTGCTCTACGTCTAAAACTCAATGCTGGAAACCTCCTGTCATCACCTAATTACTCTCAAATATCTAACATAATTTCGTGCTAGCCTCCCAAAACAGAGTTACAAGGTACCTCAAACTTTCACAGCTCTGGCTCAGATGTAATAACTCAATGCTTATTGGAGCCTCATATCCAAACTTCACAATGTATGAGTCAAACACCACTAAGCAGTGTGTGAGATCTCCACCTCTCTGCCCATTGCGCCATCTGAGATTAATAACCATATCTGTGTGAAAACTCACACTTTACACTCTAATGTAATACAACCTGGAACAAACAGCAACTGATCAAATATATTAATAATAGATGTGTCATCATCAGTGAGATAAGTCACATTTAAGTGTGATTGTGGAAAGCAAAACACAAAAGTCAGTCAACATCCGTGAAGAGATGAGGTAAGATAGTTACAGTAATTCAATTTCAATTCAATTTTATTTGTATAGCCCAAAATCACAGAATTTCTGTCTCAATGGGCTTTACATGAAAGATTCAGGAGGAAAAAAAAAAACAAGAAAAAGAGGAAATGTATTAACACAAATACACAGCAAGAAAAATAACTAACAAATGCTAACTAACCAAGACTAGCACATTCCAGCCCTTAGACTCTCCTTCATGGTGAGAAAAAACCTCCTAAAAAACCCATCAGTATGGTGCTGACCCTGGTTGAACAAAACTGTCCAGCAATACTTGACAATGCCGGACAGGACACGTTAAAAAAAAAAGAAGAAGAAAGAAACCTCACGGGGGCCCACACGAAAGAGAGATCCCTCCCCCGGGACGAGCATCCAATGTGTCCGAGACTATTGTTTGAATATTAGCTTATTCTACTCTACAGCTTGATATCTTAAGAAGATGTTCTTCATCCTATTGGAAACACGGGGGAATCCTCAACCCGGCGATGCCCAAGACAGGGATGAGTAGATGGATTTCATCCTGATGGAGCAGGGATGATAGATGAAGCAAGCAAGCTGTTCTCAGCAGGTAACAAATCGAAGTATGATCATCTATCTATCAACAGACAGACAGGTAGACAGATCGACTTTCAAGATTCTTTTTCAGTGTGTTCTCATTGCTATCCATTCAACTGAATCTTAAAACAATTTGCTTATCTCATGGCAGTGCCATGTTCCATTCAGGACATGTAGATGTGGTCATGTGGTCATTGGGGTAGACGGTGGCTCAGTAGTAGAGCGATCATCTGCAGACTGGAAGTTAACCGGAAGTTTGCAGGTTCAATTCCCACTGAGTTCACGTCTAGGGTCCCTGGAGAAGACACCTGACATCCCCCCATTGGCACCGTTGTGGCAGCCTGTTGCAGTGTAGTAATGCAGCACATAAATTTCCCCGATGAGGGATCAATAGAGTATGTAAAAATAAAAAAATTAAAAAATGTAGAAGGTCAATCAGAGCATCCAAATGGGGTAAAAAAGAAGATTAGGTGACTTTGAACATGACGTACTTCTATATCCCAGGCTTTTCAAGAATATCCAAGTTTGCAGCACCTGGACTCCCCGGGAACCTATGCTAGGATCCTGTTTGTGGACTTCAGCTCTGCATTCAACACCATCCTCCCTACCCTGCTTCAGGACAAGCTCTCTCAGCTCAACGTGCCTGACTCCACTTGCAGGTGGATTACTGACTTCCTAACAGACCGGAGGCAGTGCGTGCGGCTGGGGAAGAATGTCTCTACCTCTCGGAGTATCAACACAGGATCTCCACAGGGCTGTGTCCTCTCTCCCCTGCTCTTCTCCCTGTACACCAACTTCTGCACTTCCAGACATGACTCTGTCAAACTGATCAAGTTTGCGGACGACACCACTCTCATCGGGCTCATCTCTGATGGTGATGAGTCGGCCTACAGGATGGAGGTAGACCGGCTGGTGTCCTGGTGCAGCAACAACAACCTGGAGCTCAACGCTCAGAAGACAGTGGAGATGATCGTGGACTTTAGGAAAGCTATAGCACCCATTACCCCCCTTGCACTGACAGACTCCCCCATCACCACTGTAGACTCTTTCCGCTTCCTCGGCACTACCATCACACAGAACCTAAAGTGGGAGCCATCCATCAGCTCCCTGGTCAAAAAGGCCCAGCAGAGGATGTACTTTCTGCGGCAGTTGAAGAAAGCCAAGCTGCCCGCCCAGATGTTGGTGCAGTTTTACACAGCCATCATCGAGTCCATCCTCACCTCCTCCATCACCGTGTGGTATGCTGGAGCCACAGCCAGGGACAAACACAGACTGCAGCGCATTGTGCGCTCTGCAGAGAAGGTGATCGGCTGCAGCCTTCCATCTCTCGAAGACCTGTACGTCTCCAGGACTCGGGGGCGTGCAGGTCGGATAGCAGCTGACCCTTCCCACCCTGGACATGGACTTTTTGAGCGACTCCCCTCGGGCAGGAGGCTCCGGTCCATTCGGACCAGAACGTCCCGCCACAAAAACAGCTTCTTCCCTTCTGCCGTTAGTCTAATTAATACTTTATAACCTGAAACCCACATCTCTTAGTCACCTCCCTCTTGTCACTTTACTATCTTTATTATTTTTTATTATTTTCTATGACATTGCACTACTGTACTTTTCTTTTTCTTTCTGAGCACTCTGTTTTGTTAAAATTATTTTTATTTATTTTATTTTATTTTAATTATGTTTATCTTATATTATTGCACAGCTGTATCAAAGCAAGTTCCTAGTCTCTGATATTCTCATTGACATGGCAATAAAAGCATTCTGATTCTGATTCTGTTTAGCTGTAACAATTCACACAAAATTGCATGAGAACAAAACTATCAAACGAGTAAAAATTGTACACAAGTATATGCAACTAAGATAAGCAGAACAGATATGTGTGTGTGAACAAACAACACCTTGGTGTAGATGGATTACACTACGTCCTCCTTCTGTCAGCAAACAACAAAATGCTATTCACACATGCTCAACAAAACTTGACAGGAAAGATGAAAAAATTTTTGATTTGATTGAATGATTTGTAACATTTAGGAGCCAGGATCACTTCAGATTTTGTTTCGGTATATTGTACTTTTTAAAATAGCTTATATTTTCCATAACAGCTCCCATATCCACATAGTAATGAATGCTAATAAATGGATGCTTTCATCAGAGAGAGCACGTGGGGCCATAGGAGCTGCATCTGTGCCATCACAGATGTTCAGATGTTTTATCACCCAAATGAGCAGGGTTATAGGCTGCATAGCTTTGATCCTGAATTCTGAATAGAGCTGTCTGAACTACTCAGATGTTCAGTGTGTGACTCCAAAGGCCACCAGTCCTCTGAAGTAGCAGCTGAAGAACACAGGTTAAAAAGCTCCTGACCCAGAAAATCTCCAGGTCAGCAGGTTAATGACCTGAGCTTTTGTTCAGATTTTAAAACATGACTGGTAAAGTATGTAAACTTGTGGATTTAATCTTTAATTTCCCTCACCTTATAATCAAATTATGGGCCATCTGTCACCATGGAGAAAGCGAACTCTACCACTCACTTTGCCAACAAGTTTTCTCTTAAGATCTGCTTATGTACCTCACTTTAACAGTTTTCTAATGCCCCAACTGGGACCAAACAAATATAGATAGGCTACAGAAATAATGCTGCAACATGACTTTCTATTTTGGGGCGCCTTCATTTTTTCTAAGTGTAGTTCCATATTTAGAGCAGCTCAGTGGGCTGCGTCCAGGCAGCATGGGTGGAAAAGGTGCTGCGACTGCTGGAATTTCCCCTTTTTCATTTGTCACCTTTTAATAAACTGCTAGACTTGGTGCTCCACATTCCAACTTCACATAGTAATGAATTCCCATGGGGATCCAGCTCACACGTAAACGCATACTGCTAACATTAAGATATGAAAGTGTAGACCATAACATTTTTGTAATGTCACACTCTAACTTTGTTTTTTTGTGGTGTAGACAAGAGCTGAGCTGTAATGTGGAGATGTCTGACATTTCTTTGTACTTTGTAATGGCCATGTTCACCTTCATTCCTCTGCACCAAATAAAACTAGACAGACATCTAGGGGCATCTTTCTCATACCTTCCAAAAGGAGGCGTTCCAGGGTTACCCAACTGGGAGACAGCACCTGCTGAGATTACATTTCTCGGCTGCTTTGGAACTCTTCCCCAGGGAAGAGCTGGAGGAGGTAGATGAACCGAGCAGGTTTGGGTACCACGCTTTTAACTGCCTACAACTAGATGAATAAATCTATTGATATTCACCGCCTCGCTTAAGGATTTGTACTTCTGCGTAGACATATTTGTCCTCATTTCCATGGCTTGTAGAGGCTTCATGCCTTTGAAGATTCAGCCTTATAGGTTTTTGGGGTATTTTATTTGATTTTCTTCCCTTTCTTCAAAGTCTCCTTCAGTCAGGGCAGACCAGGAGGGGAAGTCTTTGAGCTACAGCAAAGTATATCAGAGAGTGTTTTGTAGAACTGTAAACTCTAAAAATGTTTAATATTCAAGCTTCGTATATGTGTGAATGGAACAAAAATCAGAAAGGAGGTCTCTTTAAAAATTTCCAGTTGACCATGAAAAGAAAGTCTGTTTTGGTTATTGTTTGTCCAAAGAAAAAGAGGGTGTGGGACGAAAAAAAAAAAAACTGCTCTTAGTACAGTACACAACGCATTACACAGCCATTTAATTTCAGACATGAGGAATATTAAGCTGTCTGGCTTGTAAACCACTGAGCTAATCTTAGTTGTGACTTCACTCAACCTCCCCTGAAGTTTCATTCTCGGGATGCCACAGGAAGGCGCAGAAGAAGTAGGATGACGAGTCAGAGTTCTTTATTAAACTTCCTTCTAAGACTAAATGCTTATCTAATATCAGACAAGAGCACAACGAATGGGAAAGTCAGCTTTTTTCTCTTGCGGTGTTCTGACATAGTTATTCTCTGAATAGATTAACTAAACAGATCAGTTCCTGTCATCTTTAAGTTTTTAATTTGAAAGTCCCAAGCATTATCAAAGTTTAATAATAGAGCTCTGACCGCTATGGGTGGCGTGCAACTGTCAAAATCGGTATCAAGCAGGCCGAGGAGAACGTAGAGATCCCGCACTAGGCCACAAAGACCCAGAAAGAGCAAAAAAAAAATAAATCAGTCTGCCACTGTTCCCCTCATGACTCATACCATCTATCACATTTGTAGCAAGTGTGGTAGGAGCTGCAGCGCCCGCATTGGCTTATTCAGGAACAGTTGACGCTGCACAAACAGATAAGGATCCATGTGCAGAATCATTATTTTCGTAGCTCAATAACCTTCCAATTTTATTAATTGACTACTAATAATTGCTTGAGTTCTTTTTGGCTGCACGGTGGAGCAGTGGATAGGAAAGTGGCCTCACAGCAAGAAGGTCGGGGGTTCAAGTCCCAGTTGGGGAAGAGGCTTGGAACACTATCCTTTCTGTATGGAGTTTGCATGTTCTCTCCGTGTATGCATGAGTTTCCCTGTACTCTGGTTTTCTCCCACCCTCAAAAAAAAAAAACAAAAAAATATTCATGTTAGGTAGAGGACCCCTTGAAAATGAGATGTCTCATCTCAAGGGGCTTATCATCCTAATAAATTAAATAAAAAAAGATAGAAAATCATTGACGTTCAAATTTAATTTCTCTTCCTTAAATCACTAAAACAGACTATAGCATAGCTTCAAAACTAGTGTCGGAACAGAAACGTGAATAAACTGTACGTGTTGAGATTTAATGATTAGTTGGGTGCCAGTTTGGCACAATGATCCAATGAGATGCCAACTTCAAGGTGGTAGTAACAGCAGGAGGGGTCTACGGATGTCAACATGGCTGTAACAGCATGACTGCATGCAAACAATCCCTCACCATGACGACGGGCTCTCGGCTTTGTCCGAGCTTTTAACACAGATGACCGAGCTGATCACAAACAGGGGAAAAGGACCAAACAAATGGCAACAATTAAAAACAAACCTGCCTATGCTGTTACTTCCTTTTTGGCACTTTTGAATGAGGTGTTTGATGTAGGGGGATTTCTAAATTGTAGAGTTAAATCAGGCACTTGTGCAAAGTCTAAATGTGGTCTTTGATTTTATTTTCTGCTGAGATTAAAGGTCCAGTAAATGAACAAGGCTGTGTTAGAGCACAAAACGGGTACTCTGTTCAGCACACTTAGAAATACATCAAAAAGGATCTGGTTATGAACTTCATCCATCTGGTAATAAGATTTACAATCAACCAAAATAAAATCAGAGCTCAGTTCAATGTTTAGTCGGTAGCATGTGCTCCATTTTATCTGGTTTTCTTCAAGTTACGAGTTAACATCGGTTTAGATCTGCAGGAATATGTCTCAAGGCCATGCTAAATGTTGTTTTTTAGGTGTATAGTGTGGTAAATACGTACGCATGAACAACTGTCTGCATTGTTTTAAACCAAACACACACCAAATATGTTTTTTATTGTATTTCTAAAATATGCAAACTTTACATGACTATTTATTATAGAGGTTAGTTGTATATACGGTGATGAGGCATCCTGAGTTCAGCATGCCCGTACCACCCTATCTGGTTTCTCTTGAGCAGGAGGAGCTACAGCTCTATTCCAAGCTCCTGCCAGATGACAGAGCTCCTGACTATATCTCTGAGCAAGAGCCCAGCCATCCTGCAGCTGAAGCTGATTTCGGCCGCTTGTATCCACAATCTTGTTCTGTCGGTCACCACCCACAGCTGGGGATCATAGGTGAGGGTAGTAGGAAGAAATTAGTGAAGTACTTTATTTTTTTCTTTGTATTTCAGCATGATACAAGCCTGTAGCTTATCGACTGAATTACATGGTTAGAAGGTAGCTCATTCAAAACTCAGTATTAACCTCATGGTGACAATAGAGGGAAAGTCAAAACATTACTGAAGTTGGAACATTAATTCTCCATGGACCACAGCTGTGCCGTATTTCATGCCATCCTGTCCTATTGCTGTAGAAATACTGCAAAGTGAATGACATTACTCATCTTTAAAGCTATGCTGGTAAAGTCAGGCTAAAATAGCAACAAGAAATGCTAATGTCAGCAGAATTTTCAAATACAAGAGGCAAATTAAATTAGATTTCGACCCTTGTCCTCAGACAAGATGTCACTTTCCTTGATGGAGTGTCCTGAAGACTCCGCTGCCCTCACTTACACAGTAATATACTCATGACTTTGTGCTTTGGAGTTGGCATGAAGCCTTGTAGTAAAAACTACCATCTCTTTTCATCCTTTTTTGTTCTTTGTACTACAACCAGAAACACTGATTTGCATTAATGTGTTGTAATCCTACAAGAAAAATAGTCTGTGGCATAATTTTAAACTGCTGCTTGTGCCTATTTTCAGTTTAACAGAATAATAATATTGGTAAAATGTAGCTTAGAGCTGCAGAGATGCTGCCATAAACATTACGAGCATTAACTTCATCAATAGAGACAATGATACCGATTTTAAAAAAACTTGAATAAAAAAGCCCGGGGACGTAATCATACTACATACAATTGCAACAAGATGCTCTCCATGTTTTACCATGCCATCATGGAAAGTGTCCTGTTCTTTGCTGTGGCTGCCTGGAGAGCTGGTATAAAAACAAAGAATGCCAACAGACTGAACAAGTTGATTAAAAAAAATAGCCGGACATGTGTGGTTGGCTCACTCCTTGCCTGCGTGGAGAAGGTGGTGAGGTATAGAATGAAAGCAAAATTGTCTTCAATCATGCTAAATTCCTCCCACACCGTCAAGAATCTGTGGACCATCTGAAGAGCAGCTATCAACAACAGACTCCTGCCACCCCGCTGCTCAAAGGAACGGTACAGAAAATCATTTATGCCGTCCTCTATCAAAAATATCAACCTTTCACTTTCAAACCTTTAAACTATCACTTCACAACAGCTAAAAAAATGTATAATAAAATAAAATCATGTTGTTGTATGACATTGTATAATTGTAGCACTGCAGCACTCAAATTTCCCTTTGGTGATAAAGTATCTTCAATTCAGTTCAATACTGGAAAGAATCGCAGTCATGCACAATTTCTCATTTGTTCTGTGCAACACAAAGCATGATTTCAATGTGCAGAGGGTGTTTTTTGGAGGACAAGTCAGGGATGTGCATGTTATATGATAGCACTTCTGGTATTTGTCCTGATTTACTTGCCAACTGCAAGTACTAGTGTAACAACATCGGACAAACAAGTTTAAATGAAGATAAGTACAAATTTTATCAATTACAAGAACTAATGGCCAACTTCCAGCCACAAATATAAAAACTAATCAGATTGGTGGAGACAATAAGCCTGTAGACTGAGTGATAAGCTGACCACCATGGTGGTGGGAGGGAGAGTGTGTTAAAAGATAACGTGAACTGGATTTACCTCTAAGTCTGTTAAGAGTTTTACATTTCGGTAGCGTGCAATCATTTACCACCTTACACACAGGATGGAACACTAAGTTGGAAGAATAATCATTTTTAAAAAGCTGCTTTTGTTATTGAATGATTAAGTAATAAGTCTCATAGGTTAAGTGGAAAGTGAACTCACTTTATCTCCTTGGCAAAAACTTTTTGATAGAGTAATTTCCACTTTAGAATCTCCTCATCTAAGCAGTCAGAATTAAAGAGGTCAGTCCAAACAATAGGAGTGCATGAATCACTTCTGATCATAAAAAAACAATCTATAGAAAGCACATAACTGTAGGGGACATTGTTTAGCACTCTCCATCTCAAATGAAATCTTCCTGGAGAGGAATACTTAAAGCCAGACCTGCAATCCATGCAGGTCACAAAACAGCAATCCATTAGTCCTGAATGAAAAAGGCAATCTTTATCTATCACAATGCATGCAGTGACTGTGGAGAAATTTACCAATACTTCCATCTCACATCTGCTTGGGGGCCTTTTTACTCTGGATGACTGGATGACTCAGTTGAAAGAACTCTTGTTTAAAGACACTGCTGAGTGCAGGCTCATTGCCCAAACTCTATTAAGAGATTCATCATTGCAGGGCTCAGCAGATCCACTCATTCACTCATTGGGACAGCTTCATGCTGGCTCATGAAACAGGCATGCAAACCCTCTTTCTCCAAAGGATATGAGGTGTGGGGAAAAAAACCCACAAAAACATGAATATTATCCTGCATCAGTCGTGCAAACTTCACAGTTATCAGTTCATTGATCAATATCAAAATGCAGCTCAGAAGGTGACTGACTTGATTTGCAGCTAAATTACGCATGCAAGTTTTTCTCTTCCAATCTCAGCCACATACCTGATTCAAATCCCCCACTATGTCTCCTCTAGAGATCGCTAAATACTTCCCACGGCATGCAAAGCCAGCCGGACTGTCTGTGGAAAGACAGAGTCCCAATGAATCCTCTCCGATCGGTGTCTGTAGAGTCAACAGTCCGCCTCCAGGAGGAAACCGTGCAGATAGAATCGTGAGCCGGACATCCGACAAGCGTCTGAACACATTTAGCAGGTCAGATCGTCACTTAGAAATTACCTCGGAAGAGAAGTGGGACACCGCAAGGCATGATGGACCAGTTAAAGCTGCAATGCACTGCGCTGTGGACCGGGATCCCACTTAGATTCAATGCGGTCCCACACTGGCTGTGCACATGTGGCCATCCACGTGTTTCTTCATCACCTATTAGCATCCATATGATCCCAGTATGGCTTCAGATTTAAACACACGTTGATCTGCATTGAAAAAAAGTCCTTGGTACATTATTAGAATTTAAATACTCAGATATTGTCATCTTTTTAATTAGTGTATCATTTTCAGGAGGATTGCAAAGCAGGACAACACATTCCACAGAGCTGTAATCTGTCATTTTTATCAGTGATCTCTTAAAGCCACAAAATCTCCATCCAATAAATCATCTATGTGATCTAAGAGATTCACATCTTTACATAAAGTGTTAAACGATATTTAAAGTTTCTTTATATTCCAATATTTAATAGAAGTCTTTAATATCAAATCTAGTTTTAATATAGTTCTTCTCAAGCATATGCTATTCAATTTTAAAAAGCTGACTAAACTCAAACTAGCAAAGCAATTTCAGTACATTCCTGCCAATAGACCTCATTCACAAATGAGGAAAAATCCAAAAGCCCTAGCAGTGGAAAAAAAGAAGAAACCTCATGGGATCCATGTGAATGAGGGATCATTCCCCTGGGTTGAGCAGCCAATGTATCCAAGACTGTTAATTAAATATTAGCTTATTCTACTCTACAACGTTATATTTGAAGAAACTAGTAGATGAGTTTAATCCTGATGAAAACAGGATGGTAGATCAAGCAGAGGCCTCCTCAGTTTGGCGCCGCCCAGGATAGGAACACAGGATCCATCGGGAGACTGAAACAAAGCACTCTCCCAAGGAGGAGGAAGAGGGAGGCGGACAAAACATGCCATTCAATTTTAAATGTAGATTCACAAATACACAGTTAAAAGCTGACTAAACTCAAACTACCTAAGCAATTTCAGTACATTCCTGCCCATAGATCCTCATTCACGATGAGGAAAAACTCCAAAAGCCCCAGCAGTGAAAAAAAAAAAAAGAAGAAACCTCATGGGGATCCACGTGAATGAGGGATACTTCCCCTGGGTCAAGCAGCCAATGTATCTAAGACTGGTAATTAAATATTGTCTTATTCTACTCTGCAACTTTACATTTGAAGAAACAAGTAGATGAGTTTAATCCTGATGAAAACAGGATGGTAGATCAAGCAGAAGCCTCCTCAGTTTGGCGACGCCCAGGGTAGGAACACAGGATCCATCGGGAGACTGAAACAAAGCTCTCTCCCAAGGAGGAGGAAGACAGAGGCGGACAAAATGTGAATCTTTCTGTACCAAATAGTGGTGTAAAAAACTAAATGAAAAGCCATTAGAGAACAATAAATGAGTTGGGGAAGGGGCCACAGGGATGAGCCAAGGGTGATGTAAATACATGTAAAAAGAAATCTGTTCGTGGGAATTAGAATTACAAAAGACCACATTTGATTTAGCTTTGATTCAGATTTTCTTCTGACTGTCAGTTCCAGTATTATGTAGCTTAATTCTTTACATTGTTATTTAAAAAGTGGAAAAATAATTTCAAAACCATAAATCTATAAATATGTCAGATTTTGAATTAAATATAGAGTAGTTACTTTCTTTCAAAAAGCCAATGATTCAGGTTGATCTTTTTCATACTTTTTGACATCACAATGCAGCAATCTGTTATAGTGCAGGGTTGTTATTTTATCAAATATGGATACTATAGCAACATTCTGTTTCCAAATGTCCATATAAAATATTGATAAAGGTTTGTGCATTTTCACTTTTAAGCTTTGACATTTTTATTCTGGAATGAACAGGAAAAAAAAGAAATGCTTTAGAAAGTTCTTCATTGCTGATGCTTTTTAAAAACTGTGACATGTCAAAATATTCAGTAGAAGAACTAAACTTTTTTATTTCATCTCAAGATTTTTAGCCATTCATTTCCATAAAAGATCATTAGTTACATATCAAATAAACAAGTTATCTTTTCTAAAATAAAAGATTGTAAAATAAAAGATCAAAATAGAGAGATTTTATACAAAAAAGTGGGTTCAACGCTATTTAAATCTATTTTCTTTTTTTAAAAAAGAAAAGTATCATCTTGAATAGTTTTTACTTAAAACACACACTTTTCAAGGTCACATAAAATCCGAGTCAGGAGCCATGTCTTCACGTCTTAAAGGATTAATCCTGACGTGTGAGTTCTGCTGAACAGGCAGAATCAAAGATGACCTCCAGCTTTCAATAAATACCAATTCCGCTACACAGCAAACTGTTCTAACCTATAGAACCTACATTTTTCTCTTAGATCCATTGGTTTCACTTTTGTGTTGAAAATGTAGGCATCTTTTTATGAAGTTGCTAATAGAATGACACATTGCAATGTGGACTTTCCAGCCCAGTTTTTTAAAAATCTAATTTTAAGTCATTCGTATAAGAAATGGGAAGCTGTGGATCCATTAGAATCAAAAGCTGTAATTAATACCCTACATATGAAAGTTGTGACAAGACTTGACAGATGCACTGGGGACTTAAAGCTTCAAACGCTGCAGAGGATAAAGCTAATCTGCTCCGGGTCATATATATAGTATTTGGGTTTCTGTTGTTCCGAGTCGAAATATCCGCTATAATAGATTTCCACACTGGCAAGACAAGAACAGCACTGGAAAGCATCGTTCTAAAGACATTATTATCTACATCATGAATAAGTTTAGTTTTGCGTCAGAAGACCCTCTTTTAAGACTATTGAAGTTGACCTTGCACTCTTTTTATGTTGGTGCAGCCGAGTTGTTTGCTATCCAATGAACACATCTTCAACATGCCTTCTCCAACTACTTCTCTCTTAACCAGTCACAACACAACCTTGTTGACCCCACTTTGTCCTGTGAGTCTACAAGCACTCTCATGTTCTTCATCCATCCCTTTTCAAGGCCTTTCTCCTCTCAACTTGTCTCCTGTGTTTGGCACAGCATAGCCACCACTTACCATGAGTGCTAGTGTTGCAGGCTTCACTACAAACTTTGAGAGCTGGTGATTTAGAATAGCATGGTTTCTTTCAAAACAAGAGATTACGTGTGAGGATTACTTGATGGTGTTCAGTCTTAAACTCCCCCAATTACAACAAAAAGAACAGAAATGGAGCTTGAATTTCTGGAAGCTTTGTGTTCAATCCAGCTGATACCCATATTTAGTATTCATTGGTCTTTTGTATGGAATGCACATGAAGTGACTTCACTCGCAAATCGTAATGCACTGATCCACACCACCTCTCCTCTTGTCAAGATTACCATTTTTGGACTTTTAAAACTGTTCAACTGAACATTAGATGTTTATCTCACTGATTAGTCATCTTACAAATCCATATAATAAAGTTAAAGGGTTTGTGCGTTTTGTTTTATTTTCTGAACCATCCTTAACAGGATTCTGGGGGTTACCAGAGCCTATCCGGGCTAATTTCAGACAAGAGGCAGGGTACACTCCGAACAGGTCGCCAGTCTGTCGCAGATCCACACACATATTCTTTCCTACGGACAAATTTTTGTAGTGGCCAATCAACCAGACATACATGATTTTGGAGGGTGGGAGGTAACCTTCGCATACACAGGAAGAACATACAAACTCTACACAGAATGGACAGTGTTCTAAGCCTCGTCCTACTCTGGGACTCAAACTCCTGACCTTCTTGCTGTGAGGCCACTGTGCCACCGTGCAGCACTGGGTATATGTGTTTAATGTAAAAAATGTTTTATACTGCGGATCTGGATTTTGTTTTAATGCTCGTTCGAAAGTATTCTGAAAGAAATGCCAAATGGGGCTCATTTTTGTGCTTTGTTGTTTTAATAGAACTACTTTGGCTTCCTTCCATTGTCTAAAATGGGGTGGAGACGGTGGCCGCGTGGTTAGCGCGTTCGCCCGCGGACCGGAAGGTCGCGGGTTCGCGTCCCACGGAGAGCACGTCTAGGGTCCTTGGAGAAGACACCTAACCCCCACTTCTCCCACCATTGGCGCCGTTGAAGGGCAGCCTGCTGCGGTGTAAGGAGTGCAGCAAACAAATTTCCCCTGTGAGGGATGAATAGAGTAATTCAAAATAATAAAAAAAAAATAATAATCAAAAAAATAAAAGCATGTTGTGTGAATTGATCAATCTACAATGATCTTGATTGCAAAGCTATTTAATCTGATGGACTGGCACCACGTCTAGGTTGCACCCTGGCTTTAATCATGTCGTCTATTGCCCGGATTTACAAATGAATATATTTTGTTCATGTACATGGCAACACTGGACAAATGTCAAGAAAAGAGGAGACAGTGTTCTAACTTATGAATAAGACATTCTCTGAATATTACCCTAGCTCTTCTTTGACTATAGACAGTCTGTACGTAAATCAATTTTCTGGGTTAGCCTGAAGTAAGGCCCACAGCTGACTGACGAATAGTTTGGTGTGTCCCCTGCCTGTTACCTGCCACCTTCTACCAGCCAGGATAGGCACTGTCATCCCTGTGACCTTGACTGGGATAAGTGGTACAGAAGATGATCGATGAATGAATGTGTCTCCATTCAGTTTGAATTGGTTTGTTCAAGCACAACCAGCTTATTTTGTGTGGAGGCTAAACTATCTCCTTGGAACATGATTCACTCATAACCGTTGCACTACAAAGGCACAATAAAATTTCATTTTTAGTACAGCCTGACTCAAGATAAAGACATGCAAGTTATTTAGACCAGCAGACTGAGGATGCAGTTATTACAGTACTTTCTTTGAAAAGGAAATATATTGAAAAGAAAGGAATGGTGTGTGGTATATTTTAAAAATGCACACTTCTATTGTTTAACAGGGCAAACCATATGAACAAGTCCTCACATAACTGTTCCCCCATTGTTCCCTATTCCTCTATCTTTTTCTGCTAAAAAATACTTTAAATCAAACATGTCTCCATTTTCTACTGTTTTTTTAAAAAATCTCATTTACAGCTCTTGCTGTGATGTAGGGAAGAAGAGCAGCAGAGACTTTGCAGCTTTGTTTGAACAGTTATTTCCCTGCAAGTCAAATCTTTGCCCCACTTTTTAAAAGCATCACAAAACAAACTAAAAAGCAAGATTTTTTTTTCAGTCATAGCCTGAGGATCTTTAAAAGCTACACAGATAGGGGGTAATGCTTCCTAATGAACAGACGGAGCCTGCTGCTGAACACGGTTTAATAACATCTGAAAACAAGTAAAAACTAATATACTGTTTTTATTTAAAATTGTGTTTCTGAACGTAAATTTTTATATACTGTATTTTAAATAGTAACATATTTCACAATAACACACTTACATTTTAACTTGTTAAATTGATACCAACATTAAATTGTCACAAGTTTTAAAAATGCGACATTTTTCCAAGATCTCCTAATCTCCTGGACCAATAAGCTGTCGAGTGTGAAGCGGCTGGGATAGGAATCGGCACCTCCAAATCCGAGACCATGGTCGTCGCCCGGAAAAGGGTAGAATGTCAGGGTCCTGCGCCAAGGGGAAGAGTTTAAGTATCTCGGGGTCTTGTTCACAAGTGGGGGAAGGATGGAGTGGGAGATCGACAGGCGAAATCGGTGCGGCGTCAGCAATAACTAGGACTCTGCATCAGTCCGTTGTGGTAAAGAGATGGCTGATTCGAAAAGCAAAGCTCTCTATTTACAAGTCGATCTACATTCCTACCCTCACCTATGGTCACCAACTGTGGGTGGGGACCGAGAGATTGCGGATACAAGCGGTCAAAATGAGTTTCCTCCGCAGGGTGGCTGGGCTCCCACTCAGAGTTCGGGCTAGGAGCTCTGCCATCTGGGAGGAGCTCGGTGTTGAGCCGCTCCTCCTCCAGGCTGAGAGAAGCCAGATGGGGTGGTTCCCGAGCCTCTCGCTGGTGAGGTGTTTCGGGCACCTCCCGCTGGGAGGTGACCAAGAGACGAAGACCGGACCTGCTGGAGAGACTATGTCGCACAGCTGGCTGGGGAATGACTCAGGATCCTTCCGGGTGAGCTGGAGGATGCAGCTAGGGTGAGAGAAGGGTGGGCTTCCCGTCTGAGGCTGTTGCCCCTATGACCTGGCCCTGGATAAGCGGAAAACAATGGAAAATTTTTCTAAACTTTAATTTTAATTTGCTCATTGTAGCCAATCTGTTGACCCTTGACTGATAAATTGTTGCAATTTGCTGAAAAACACACTATTTTCTTAACTTATGTACAAACAAACAGTTTATATCACACTGCTTGACACTTTCACTTTTAAATTGCTGGTTGGATATAGTAAAACCATTTTCAAGCTAAAAATAAAATAACAGTTTATATAAGTATGCTTAGGCCAGAGGAAAAGACTTAATAGTTACAGGTGCTTAGCAACACTAACTGAAAACTATTTGATATTACGAAAAACTCTCACAGGTCACACAAATTGTTTGCATATTTTACATTCTCAAAATATGGGGTGCACAGTGGCGCAGTTGTTAGCACAATGGCCCCACAGCAAGAAGGTCGATGTTCAGTTCCCAGGCGGGACGAGACTTGAACCACTGGCCTTGCTATGTGGACTTTGCATGTTCTCCCTGGGGTATGTGTGGGTTTCCTCCAGGTTGTCCAGTTTCCTCCCACCCTTCAAAAACTTGCGTGTTGATTGGCCACAGTGAAATTGCGTCTATGAGTGAGTGTTTCTGTGTACGGCGATGGTTGAGTGTGTGGCCTTGTAGCAGACTAGCAACCTGTTCAGGGTGTATCCTGCCTTTCGCCTGAAATCAGCCGGGATGGGCTCCAGCACCCCCCGTAATTCCGTGAGGGGTACGCAGTTCTGAAGAGAAAACAAAACTAATAAGTTGAGTCCAGTCAGTTTTGGTCGTTTTTACTCTTATTGGTGCTCTTGTTTTGTTCTGTCGTCAACCACTTATCTGGGGCCGGGTCGTACGGGTAACAGCTTCCAACAGCTAGCCCAGGCTACTCACTCCCCACCTGCATCTTCCAGCTCACCCGGGAGGATCCCGAGGCATTCCCTGGCCAGCTGTGAGACATAGTCTCTCCAGCGCGTCCGGGGCTTGCCTCTGGGTCTCCTCTCGGTGGAACGTGCCCGAAACACTTCACCAACAAGGCACTTGGAAGGCATCTTAACCAGATTTCCGAACCACCCTATCTGGCTTCTCTTGACCAGAGGAGCGACGGCTCTACTGAAAGCTCCTCCCTCTATCTCTGAGTGAGAGCCCAGCCACCCCGTGGAGGAAGCTCATTTTGGCCGCTTGTATCCTTAATCTCGTCCTTTGGTCCCCACCCACAGCTGGTGAACATAGGTGAGGGTGGGAACGTAGATCGAATTGTTAATTGAGAGCCTTGCTTTTTGGCAAAGAAACATTTTCATCTCGTTTTTAACAATGTATTTTTTAGTTTTTGATGTGTTTTCGATTGTTAATAATCAAAAACACATGGACTTCTTTGTCCATTTTTGTTCAGCGTGTGCGCTTACTTTCTGTTTTGAATGAAGGCCTGTAGCTAAAAAAAGATCTTTTAATTTGTGAACGCTAATGATGAGAATATAAAACTTAGATTATATGCAACCTGGTTTAGATAAGCTGCATCTTAACGGCCTCTTATTCAAGTTTTATATTCTCACTGGAATGAGTAGTTGCAGTTCAGTACAAATAGCAACTGACTCTTGGGACCCCTGGGCTTGGGTTTAAAAGCTCCCAACCTCTTCCCTGAGTAATCTGTAGAAACTCTTTGTTCCCACTAACACAGTGTGTCCCACTCTGTGACACTAAAGGGCAAAACTTCATTCCAGACATTCTTAAAAGGTCTGCTGGATAAAGACATGAGTATACCAGGGTTTCTTTAATAACTTCAAGTTCAGATTTCACATATTTGTGAACTGTGATGTCAGTAGAAAGCTATTTGCCCTTAATCATGACGTCCCACCCAAAAAATTTGCTGTAAAATAACAGAAATGTCTTCATTTTGAGCAAGGCTAAAGATCTCTGAATGACTTCTTTCTTTTTGTGTAACATTTTCAGCTATGTTATGTCTTATTTCCAGTGTTTTTCAACCCTTTTCAAGGTGCATTTTTCCATCTAAAAAAAATCTTGCAACCATCAACCTGAAATGTTAAAAATGACTCTCTTTAGACGCCTATATTAATAACATAGTGATTCTCACCAAAGCGTCCTGCTTTAAAACACAATCTAAATTTTCTAATCATGTCTCAAAAACATGTAGAAAATACAATCCACTAGCTGGGTTAGTTTATGGGAGGGATGGACAACAGCATACAATAAAAAAGCGGAGAAGAAGAGTGGGTTGCTATGGTTACAGGACAGTCCTGTCTGCCTCTAATTAAAATGACAGAATTTTATACTGACAAATATATTGAAAAAAATCCGCTTTAGTCCTTTTTTTTATCTAAACACAAACACCATGAGATCAACCAAAACAATTTTGGGGATCTACCGGTAGATCCCGACCACCATCTACCATGTAAGGTGAAATAGGATCATTTCTCACGACATACTCGTGTGCCACGAAACACTGGTTGAAAAACACTGCTCTATACCCACTGAATCAACTCCACTGCCTGACCTTCAGTGGGTACACCCTAGTGCACATGTGTCAAACTCAGGCCCTGGAGGGCCGGTGTCCTGAAGGTTTTCCATGTGTTCTTGTATCTACACACCTGATCCAGGTTATTGAGTCGATGTGCCAAACTTTATTGGCTGTTGATTTCACTTCATGTACGGTACATCAGCTGTATTTAACCAGAACCAAGGAAAACCTTCAGGACACTGACCCTCGAGGACCGGAGTTTGACACCTATGCCCTTCTGCAAGCCTAACCCACTCTCATGTTTCCTTCCACCTGTCAGACCATTAGCATTGAGTTATTATAAGAAAGAAAACATGCTTCTGTTTTAAAAGAAGTCAGAAAGAAGATGAACAGTGTGAAATGGTTTTTAAAAAGTTTTTCATAAAATAAGACAGATCCAGATCTCAGGGGTTCATAGACTTTGAAGAAACACTCAAACTATTGTACAAATGCTTTGATCTCCCTCTCATTATTTTCCATCAAAAGACAATTCAAGAAAATCATAACTCTCTTCACAATGTCTCAATAAATTGGTGAAGTTAAAGTTTTTAGCAGAAAAGAAGAATGAAAACTCTGGTTTTTTGAACAACAAAGCACATAAGTTCATCTTGGAACCTAATTAGGTACAAACACACAGTAAAAAGGAGGACACAGTGTTTAAAAAGTCAGATTAATACAATTTAAATCATTACCTTTTTCTTCGTCATAAAGACTTAGTTTGTGCACTATCCTGCTGCTCTCTGCTGGACATATTGGAAACTGTCTCTGTTTTAATGACCTAAAAAAAAAATCTCGTCTTCTAAACAAAGATTACCGGTAATATCTATCAAAAATAAACCTTTTGAATTTAAGTTGTCAACTTGAACTCTGATGTTTGATGTTGATTATTTGCTTTAAATATTGAAAATCTATTTCTGCATAAGCAAATTTTAATTAACTAGCAACTAAACAGCACATGTTAGAGGTTTTGAAGATAAAGTCAGAGAGGTCAGACTGAGATGGTTTGGACATGTGCAGAGAGAGAGAGAGTACATCAGAAAAAGGATGCTGAATTTAGAACCACCAGGAAAGAGGCCTAGAGGAAGACCAAAGAGACGGTTCATGGATGCAGTGAGGGAAGACATGGAGATAGTTGGTGTGACCAAAGAGGATGCAGCAGATAGGGTTAGATGGAAGAAACTGACTTGCTGTGGTGACCCCTGAAGGGAAATACCAAAAAAAGAAGAAGCAACAAAATAGAAAAAAAATGGTTTAACTCAAAGTATTTGTTTCTTGTTTGTAAATGTGAAAGGTTTAGGGAAGACATGCTTTTTAAAAGGATCTAAAATAGCAATGCAGTGGAAAAGGGGGCAGGTTGTCTCACTGGCCCAAAGCGATCATTTTTTATTTGGGATATAGTTAATTTGATTAAAAAGAATTAACTACAGCCTAAAATTGAGTGAGGCTTTTTTTTTATTTCCCAGATGAGGAGAGCTTTAGAGTAGATGAAATGCATCTCCAGGGGAATTTAACTCTTTAAATAAAAAGCAGTGAGGAGGGTGATTACATTATATAAATAGAGTGATGGGATTTCTGAACATTTTTTTTCTCTTATGGCCCCCTTTTTTTAATTTTGCCTGGAGTGTTATAATTAGCAACCAACTTGACCTTTTTACAATAGGCTTTTTGTTAAAAGTCCTAAAATTAATGTCCATCCACTCTCTTGGCCCTAAACCCTTACTGAACACTGCTGATCCTGATTCCTGATAAGTCAGTTGTGTTTCTGTCCTCGCCAATGCCAAACTGAGGAGGCCTTGATATATCCACATTGTCCAAGGCTAATTCCAGGCTTTCCTGTCCTCTGGGTCTAATTTGATCCCTGGGTCCCCTCGCCACTGCCTCCAGCTATGACCCATTTTCATCAAGATGAAGCCTAAGTGCTGATTTCTTCAAAAATATAGCTGTAGACTTAAATCCAGCTAATTATTAGACAGTCGTGGTTACATAGCCTGTCCATATTAGGGTGATTTCTCCTTCATGTGGATCTCAATAAGAGTTTTTTTTAGAAGTTTTTTCTTCACAGAGAAAGAGTTTGTTTAGTAGCGTTTCGTTCCATTGTCTTCCACATACCCAGGGCCGGGTCGTAGGGGTAACCGCCTCAGATGGGATACACATTCTTCTCTCACCCCGGCTGCATCCTCCAGCTCACCTGGGAGGATTCCAAGGTGAGGCCGAGGCCTCAGCATACTGTGAGACACAGTCTCTCAAGTGGGTCTGGGGTCTGCCTCTGGGTCTCTTCCCTGTAGGACGTGCCCAAACTACCCCATCTGGCTTATCTCGACCCATAGGAGCAAATTTAAGTGAGTGCTCAGCCACTCTGCAGAGGAAGCACATTTCTTCCACTTGGCTTCAAGATCTCGTTCTTTTGGTCACCAACACACAGCTGGTGATCATGTTTGTTTGTTAGTTAAAAAATGAGCTATTACCAATTAGGTATCATTTAATCTGAAAACGGGTTTTTTTTTTTTTTTTATTATTTACAATGTGAGACCCATTGAGACACCTATGTTGTGAGTTTAGGCTATACAAATAAAATTGAGTTATCACCTGCTTTCTTAGCTCCACCACTTCTCTTTCTGCTGTCATGCAGTACAGTTTACCTTGTCAAGACCCACAGGGTTAAACCTGCTTAAAGAACCCAATGGCCTGCAAAACAAACACAACATCTGGGACAAACAAACATTATCTGCAAAAAAAAAAATTACAATTTTAGTTCCAGTTTAACACTTTTTATTTACATGATGGGCGTCAGATTTTCCAGCAATAAAAAGTTAATACATTCTACAAAAGCAACAACATTCAATCGGAATTAAGTCATTGGCATTTTATTTAAAGTTTTTCCGGTTTAACAGAGTGATCAAAAAGTATGTTGAGAAATATTTTTGCAATTATTAGTTAGTGATGATCAAGTTGAAGGCAGTGACAACTGAACTATTTTTGTCTTGTGATGATGATGCTTACTGATTAATTATGATACTTTAGAAATAAATTACGTATAAAAAATTGAATCAAGGACATTCAAAGCCATTCACTTATAAAAATTAACAACTTTATAATACTTCTTATTGTATTGGATGGTAAGCCATAACTACTTGTTTCTGCTTCATTAATCCTTCAAACTTTGCTCATTTGGTAGCTTTGTCTTTAAGTGTGCTTATTTTGCATGACATAATTTGTTGAGCTGCCACTACTAGAAAAAAAAGACAAGACACGCTCACACACACACTCACTACAAACACTTAAAATAGATCTAATTACTTTAGCTCCAACTTAGAAAAGCTGTACATTCATGTGTCTTATTTTCAGCAGTGGGCGAAAATATTTTGCTACTCTGATATCTGTTCATTTATGACTTCATAAAACCTCCCACTTGTTTGGGAAATCAAAATGTTCATTCAGTCAAACAGTCCCTGCAGAAGAAACACAATAATAAAAAAAAAAATTAGGGACGATTGTGTTCTTTTGTAGAACGAACATGATTATAGATGTGTTGCATACAAGATGAGAGCATGTTGGAGGTGGTTGATTGATCTCCCTCTGATGGATTTTCTGCTCATTTTTTTAGAGATTTAACTGATTTTGTTATCTTTGCGTTGACAAAATCATATTTCCCATAGCCTTGCTGTTGGAAAAAAATAAAATGTTCATGACAGACACATATATACAAAAGCTAATTTACAGTCAAGAAATATTGCTGGAGTCATTTGCTATTAGTGCTTTACCTTAAAACTTAACAAGAACAACAAAAATACATCCAACTAGAGCAAGGGCAAATTTTTTGACTCGCGTGCCACATTGAGTTCTAACATTCGACTAGCAGGCCGGAACCGGGAGGTGGGGGTTGTGCCCCCCCTCTAGGTCCACAAAAAAAAGTATTCTTACTACTTTAATTATTATAAACTTTGGGCAAAATATGCACCAAAATATAAAAATTACTTATTTTTCAAAAAGGTTCTGGGCGGGGGCCAGGGGGGATGCCTCCACACCCTTCTGTACTGGCGAGCACCACAGGTGCTCGTTTTGTGCTCCACCCCCTTTAGAAAATTCTACATTTGACACCTGGGAACAGGATCAGATGGATGGCATGCTTTGGTAACTCCTAGATTAGACCAATAGAATGTTGCGCTAGATTTTAAACAAGCTCGCTAGATGTTACATCAAGATCGGTAAATTTCAAATCTAGCGGCGCTAGGTCTGAAATCTAGTGTGATAGCGCTTAAAAACATGTATTCAGCGGCGCTAGGTTTGAAATCTAAGCGCTTCGTGTAACATTTTGCTTGTTTTAACATCTAACACGCTTGTTTACGTGCATGTACTGGGCCTGATGGCTTTCCATATCTGTGCACACTGTTTATTTTGAGGGTGTGCGCATCATGAACACATATACATTTTAATGGAAGCAGTGTTGTTGTGTTTTTGGCGCCATCTAGTGATGAACATTAGAACTGCAGGAAAAATCTAACCAACATGGTTTATTTTTTAAATTTTTCTAGTTCGGCGGACTAGATTAAAACGTTTAACTGGCCGTAATTTGCCCATGCCTGAACTAGAGCTAAATGCAAATGTAAAACAATAAGTTACTACCAGTATTATTTCTGCAAAATAATTGTCTTCTATTTGTTGTTTGACCATTAAAAGTACATCTTTTTGCTAAACAAAAGCTATTTTTTGTTAGCTCTGACTGTTGTGTATTGCTCATGTTTTGTTTCCTGAACCGCTAATTCCTAATAGGAAAACACATAAATGACACATTAAACTATTCTGCTAGATGTTCCCTTTACAACGGTACAAAATCCTTCAAATACACCTAATGGTTGCTGAAATAAGGCAGTTCATAAATAGATATGTATTTCTTAAAAATTTGTATCAAAAATAGGCTTAAGTAGTAGTTAAAGAACAAAATAAAAAATATTCAGAAAATTTTTTAATGTTGATGTGTTTCCTATGCTGTGACAAAATACGTATTATGCACTTGTGAAAATCACATGAAAATCAAACATTTTATGACCTGACTGTGTATGCATTTTGTGTAGTCCTCCCATAATTCTATTTCAATAAAATAATAAATTAGAGGACTCACTCTTTCAAAGAGTTGATGCAGATCCTTGTGTCTCCACAGGATGTGCAGCAGGACATCTGCTGCTTGCTCTACCTGACTTGAATTAAAAGACAAAGAGACCAAACTTCACAATAAAATCAAAGCAGAGAAATTATGAAGTTGTTCAAATCAAACAGAGTCACTGACACAATCTTTGATTTGCTGAGCTTCAGTATCTTTGGAAGAGCTCCGAGGTCTATGATGACTTTGGCATTTTCTAAGTTATTCTGGCTCAGGTGGAACAGAATGTGGAGCAGAGCAGCGGTCACATCATTCGGATGCCCAGAGTTTTTATCATCGTTAAGTATTGCCACCACATCGGACAGCACCTGCTCCACTGCAGGAGAAGAAAGTCACGCAGTGTGAGAAGCTCCAAAAGCTATCAGAGAAAGTTAATGCACTGTAACATAGCTACCGATGGAGGAATGAAGCTCCTGATACCGAGACAGATTCCTTATGAGCAAGATGGCCTTTATCTTCACCTTACTATCACCATTTTGTAGAACCTCTTGAATATGCTGGAGTCCATTTTCTTTTTTGAAGATGGTTGAGATGTTATGTTTACACTCCTGTCAAGCACAGAAAAACAACACTGAAAGTCTGGTTCATAAAAAGCATAGTTTTTTTTTTTTTTAAAGAGCTTTACAAATTTGTTTCCTGAGATATTCTGCAGAGCTCCGACAGCAGCTTCCTGGGTTAATGTGCTCTTGCTGCAGGCCACCAGTGACAGGTACATTCTCATGGTGATAGCGCTCCACAGCCACTCTGTACCTTGTGGGTTAGCTTTCTCTTCCTGCAGAGGGAGCTCATGTTCCCTGTGCGCCTGAGAAGAAATAAAAAACAAAACAAACCTCTGGTTTTTGGATATTCATCTGAAAATACAATGACATGGGACTAAACGCAAGATCAGGAAACTCAAATCTTTAAATTTATGAGACGATCATGTGCTTCAAATCTCTATTTTCTTTCTCTGAGAGTTTTATATTCTTGTGAAAATGTGCATAACTGTCAGGAGAGTAGTCTGTTCCCTCTCTGTCTCCTGTTTCCCCCCTCCCTCTTGTCTGTGTGTGTGCACAAGTCACCCCTGAAACTCATCTACTCATCTGCTGGAGCATAAATGGATCAGTTTTTGACACACTCTTCGCCAGATCGTTTGTTTACTATGCTTGACGTGTTATCCAGTTTTTGGCTCCAGCTCCTACATCAGAACCTGCCTAGTTAATCTGTTTTTGTCTTCTTTTTTTGGACTTTTTTTTTATCAATCTAATAAATCTGCTTGTGATTTCTTCATCTGAGCCTGTCTGTTGTGTCAAGGGTATATTTTTGGCCTTAGCTCCACATTATGACAATAACTGAGGTCTGACAGTGAATAACTTCCCTCATTGATACAGTAAACCAGCCCATCTCCATATAGACGAGACTTTTTTATAAAAGCAAGTCGCTGAACAGTTTCTCACGGCATTTTGACCACAGCGTGCCACAGATATTTAATTGGAATTCAGTCATTTAAAACAATGAGTTGATAAAAACATACCTATAACGATACATTCAGTCATTTTTCTTCTCTAAAGCAAGTGATAAAGTCATAAATAGACAATAACAGGGTCCCTCTGAGGTACTTGATCCAGTTATTACCTGCTGTGGATAAAAGTTGATCTTTGTCGGAACAGTTACCTGTGTGATCTTGGCACTGCGATAAGGAAAGCAGCCGACAGACGTCGACTCAGTTGCCAAGTTTTGCTGAGACGCCCTCAGAGGTTGGGTGGGACTGTGTAAAACGTCTGACTTAGCTTGATAAGTAAGGTTGTTCAGGATACATACACAGTTCTCTGTGGACTTCAAAAATAAATAAAAGACATTGGTTAGTGTGTGAATCATAAAATAAAAACACAGCTAAAATATCTAGAAACTGTTGGGCTTTGTAAGGGTGTGTTTTTTTGACAAAATATGAACAAGAAATTCCAGCTTGGTAAACTAACTTTAATGCCCTTAAGGAATGCCCTGCATTTTTTTCCTACCTTGTCATCTGTTTGGCTGTTTGGAACACTTCCTCGGATGTAGTAGACGAGTGAATCGATGAGATTCTCACAGTCTCTCATGGTCTTCCGGACATTTGGGCCAGCTGAGCTCAAATTACTGCAATCGAAAAAAACATTGTAAACACATTATAAAGTCTCTCCTAAATACAACTAAAACCCTCCGACAGACTCCTGCTAGAAGATAGCATTGTATGAGTGGATTCAAACTCTGCACAAATGACTCATTGTGCACAGATGAAACAGAAGTCGAAGAGGAAATTTTTTTTCATCCGCTTGGAACTCAAAAGGTTTTCGAACATGATAAGGAGAACTTGATAACACGGGGCCAGCGAGGACGTACAGATTCCAGCTCAGCGGAGCAAAGAGACGAAAGAGCTTGCTGAATAATTCAGTATTTTACTCTTTTCATTTGGCTTTGGTTGCCAAGGCAATGCTGCCTGTGATATCTCCTGGTTTGTAAACACAAATATGTTGCAATAGAAGTTTACAGGATTCCTAATCTGACGCAGTGAAAGATAATAAAGATCTCACGCTGTTTTTTCTGCACAATCAAAGGAAGTGAAAGAAGGTTTTGCTTTTCCTTTCAGCATAATAAAAACAGGTGTTGAAGAATTTGAAAGATTCAAAGTTTAATTAACTTGGATTTGCCTCGTTAATAATGACTTTATATCTAAAAATTTTTCTAAAAGAATAAAAAATCTTTCCTAAGTTCCAGCATACCGGAGACAGCCTGTAGCATTGTAGAAAGAGTCAGCATCAGCTAACATCTCGTCTTTCGGGTTCTCATCTTGAGAAAGACCAGAACTGGGGACCAGCACATACTTTGTGAGCACACGTATGGCGTCTTTACGAAAAAGCTCCTTTAGAAGATCATGAGACGAGAGGTTCCACAAAACACCTGCAGAAAATTAGCATATGGGGTTATTTTTCATCTTAAAATTTTATTTCACAGACATTTTTGAGGTGAGGTGTTTTGGGTATGTCCCACCAGGAGGACACCCAGAGGCAGACCCTGGACCTGCTGAAGAGACTATGTCTCACAGCTGGTTGAGTAACACCTCGGGATCCTCCTGGGTGAGCTGGAAGATGCAGCCGAGGAGAGAGAAGCCTGAGTTGTTGCTCCCCGCCAACCAGCCCCAGATAAGCGGAAGATAATGGAACAATACATTTTTGGGCCTGTTCAGCATTGATGAGTGATCAGTGGGTATGAATACTTTGGGATCTTTGAAAGTCAAACTTTCAGTTTGTGTAATAATCCAATAAAGATTCGGAGTAATTTTCAACTTTAATGTCTCAACAAGTCATTTAAGCCGAAAAGCCCACTGCACCTTCTGTGTATTTAAGAGCTGTCAGAAAGCTTAGCCAAAAACTTATGCTCAAAACTTAAGTTCTTTCCACAATGCATCCGTTTTATTCAAATGTAAGAATTAACAAATAAACCCTCAGCAAATTTTATGATGATGAAAAAAAGTTAAACTTTAAGCAGATGATCAAACAGACTGAATGACTTCTAAAGTCATGAAATTGGATTAAAATTAAATTTGGAGGCAAAATTTGTTTTTTACCTTTTGGACTGCTGTAGCGTTGAATTATAAGTTAACACAAATTATCTACATTAGCTTTGAATTGAAGAAAGGTTAAAAATGAGGGAAAGGTTTACACAATTTAATATTATGGTCATAGTATCATAAGGTGAAACCAGAGTAACCTCTGACCTGTAAGCTGACGCCTGGTCTCCTTGTCCTGACTGCTAGCCAGCGTGTCCACAATAAGGTTCATACCATCCTTTTCTTTTACTTTCTCTTTGTTTTCATTGCTCTTGTAGACAACGTTACGAAGTGCTCCAGCTGCAGCGCGCTGCACCTCCTCGCTGCCATTTTCCAGCAGCTGCAGGAGCTTCTCAATCCCTCCCTGCCCAAGTACCTGGAAGGGTGATTTACAGGTTTAAAAATCTTAAAAATCTGAGACTCAGTTTGACACAAGAAAATCTACCTTCTGTCTGGCACTGTCTTTCTGGAGACATTCACTTTGTATGTGGTTGATGGCAGAGATTAACTTTTCTTCATCTTTTGTGGTCAGAAGGCTCAATGCCTTCTCCAGAGTCATCTCTGGAGCTCTGACGCCTGCACCCCTGTGTGAGATGATAAATTATTCAGACAGGTCATGACCTGAATCAGAGTGAAAGTGTTCTTACAGAACAGGGACGTTCTCCACGTTGATTTGACGAGTAGGAACTTCTGCCATCACTTTCCTCCCTGTGTCTGTCTCGACGCTGTTAACAGAAGGTGGATAGGATGTTTGTCTCATGGACCTTTGGCCATCTCTCCTGTCCTGGGCTAGCCATGATGATAAGCATTGATCTGGCTGGCTAGCTTTAAACGAGGCACTGTTGTGTCGTTGGAAGATCGGCCTCTCTTGTTTCATGGTGCTTTGCTTGTGTCTCCATGAAGAGTCATATTTGGCGTTTTGATGAAGTGGTGGAGTTGTAAGCACAAACTCTTGTCTGGAGGGGAGTTTGTGAGACTTGTGGTTGAAGCTCCTCAATGCAGACCCGGTGGATGTGTTCATATATGGGCCTTGTAGTGCTCCTGAAAAGGTTCGACGTTGATATGAATCCAATCCTCGCGAATGCTGTATGAGAGTTCTCGCTGATTGGGGCGCGGGGGTGGACTCAAACCCCTGCCGGTATGTGCTGTATCTAAGCTGATTGAAAGGAAGATCCACACTTGCTGGTGGAGACACTTCAACTCTTCTAGGTGGTTTCCGGGTCTGCCCATTTGTGAGGGACTGACTGGAGAAATCAAATCCGTTTGCCTGGAGAAGAAACCGATAATGAAACAGCTTCACGCTGACAATCGGCACGTAAATTAATAAGAAAAAAATTCCCACAATAGGAATGGAAACATTGCCTAAGGTCTCATGGATAAGAATCTACTAGTATTGGTTTTCTTTTTTTTTTGTGCTGATGTCAGACAGTTTTTGTCTAAAAGCCCTCCAGGACTACACAAAGGTGAAAGTAACACTATTGAGTCATTTACTTTTAAAAAAAATTGGAGGATGTGGACGGACAGTAAAGCAACACAACTATTTGGTTAAATTCAAATTACGAAGCACAATATGTAAAACAGCATACTGGGAAATGAAAGTACAACTCATTACAAGTCATAGACCAAATGAAAAAGAAGAGAATATTTCTACATTTAGTCTTCTGTGTGAAAAAAAATGGCCTTACCTTTGTGTAAGGTGAAAATCCACCAACACCATCAAAGCTGTTCCCTGTGTTGATCTGGAAATGAGCTCCACCTTCATAAAACAAACCCAGACGGATTAGATTACTCTGAATTATAATATTTACCTAAAAGCGGGATTAAACATCATCCGGTTGGGGTGTGATTCCGCTCTGGGAGTACTTTATAACCTGTGGGTAATCAAGTGTGAACAAGAAGAGTGAAAAGGCAACATCAAACAGATGATAAATGTCTGCTATAAAGGGATTTATATGTTAATTTTTAACTAAAACTTCCATCGTTTTATCTTCAACTAAATTTACTCTAAGGCACCTTTTTGGGTACTTAAGGTCTTCTTATCCGTCTATCCCTTACGGGGTTGCGGGGGGTGCCGGAGCCAATCCCGGCTGATTTAAGGCGAAGGGCAGGGTACACCCCGAACAGGTCGCCAGTCTGTCGCAGGGCCACACACATACAACCATCCACACACACACTCATTTCTAGGGGCAATTTGGCACAGGCCAATCAACGTAGCATGCATGTCTTTGGAGAGTGGGAAGAAACCGGAGTACCCGGAGGAAATCCACGCAAACACGGGGAGAACATGCAAACTCCACACAGAAAGGACAGTGTTCCAAGCCTCGTCCCCACCCGGAACTCGAACCCACGACCTTCTTGCTGTGAGGTCACTGTGCTATCCACTGTGCCGCCGTGCCGCCCCTTAAGGTCACCATTAATCATATTTACAAAAATATTAAAAATACAATAATAGTTAAAAACAACAACATTAAATACAAACAAATTGAGACAATATTATTATTATTAAAATATAGAAAAAACATAGAATGGTCATGGTTAAAGAGAATAGACCAGTTGGAAAAGATGAGGGGTTTTTTTCCCCATCTTTAAGTTTTTTTTTTCCTTTTTATCTAATAAAACAGTAATAATCTTCATAATCAGATTACTTTTGTGTAGTTTTACTCCTGTAATAGTGAGATTTGAACATGCTGAGCAAAATGCATGACACACTAAATTCCCACGATACTTTAATCATGTCTTTAGGGCACCAGATGAAACTCCAGGAACCTGTTGAACAAGAGAGTCACTGTGCAGCATGCAGTCACAAAATCCTCTGTTTTTACCCTAAATAGTTTTATTTATCCTGACTGGAGATGGCTCCAGGTTCTAAAAGAGACGATTTGGTGTAAAATGATCCTCTGAAAAGGGGACTCAAAAAACGGATCGTGCTTTTTTTTTTTTTTTTCATTTTTTTAAACAGTCATACAGTACATCATGGATCCACCTGCTGGTTGTTAATTTCTCTGATCATCACTATGTTTCTATAGATTACAATCTATAATCTATGTGTAGAAAAAAACACTTCCTACCATTTGATAAGCTCTTCTTTGCTTTCCGTGACATGGTGAGTTGAACCTGCTGGTAAACACGCATACTTTTCCCCCCTGACTCATTTCTGATCGTAGATCTTAAAGCAGGTTGATCTGGCAAAGCCAAGCTGGTGTTCACTAGAGCCTGGTAATCCTGTGGAGGGAGTGCTGTTTTCATAAATGGTTCTTCCATCGTCGATCAGTAAGCCAGCTTGTCTTCATTTAACCTGCACAGTTTGTTTCCTGATGGGGAAATAAAAGCTGTCCTGCTTTGTTAGCGACCTGACTGAAAGGGGCGGGGCCAAAGGTGCACCTGAAGAGTCAGTTGTCACCGTGGTGACGTAAGAGTCACGTTAAAATGATAATAAAATCAATAACTGTATTTACTTCTATAATCAATTACTTCACCACATTTAGATTTTATACTAAAATAGTTGAAATCAAGCTAAAAGGAAATAAACTGTCACTTTTTGGTGTTTTCAATTTATTTTATTTGTTTGACCCAAGATAACAACTTAGTCTTTATTTATTTTACTATTTATTTTATTATTTATTTATTTTACATAGTAAATTGAACCCAAAAAATCAGTTTCAATAGAAAAATTGCATTTTCTTTAAACAAACTATTGCAAATTTTCCATCTTAGTGAGAAAAACATCACGGAGATCCAAGTGAAGGAGGAACCCCTCCTCCCAGGATAGAGAGGCAATGCATCCAGGACTGTCAATGAAACTTTAGCTAATCTAACATTATAATTATATGCTTAAAGAAAGCAGTAGTTGTGCTTTACCCTGATAAAAATGGATATAGGCTGGTGAACCAAAGATGAGATGAGGGCCACAGAACAGGAAATGTAGGAATTAGCTTGAGTGATGTGGATATATAGAGCACCGATGTCTTCTCATTCTGGTGATGCTCAGGGCAGAAACTCAAATACTATCACTTAGATTTTTTTATTTGAAAATCTTTCAAATAACTAACTGTGAAGTTGCAAGATTTGAGCTGTAAAAGTCAAACATTGATAGAAATAGTTTTAAAGTGTAACTCAGTTGGACATAAAATCCAGAGGATTTCAGTATGAAAGACTATCACTGAAATAAAACAATAAACCATGGCAAGAAAAGTGTTTAAAAATGTTCAATATTTCTCCAAATAAATAAAAAAGTTCCACAAATTCTCAGTTTTGGGTTCCCCTTTAATGCAATCTTTTAAGAGACAATCTTTGCAGCACGAATCACCTTCACATTAAACTTTGGATAAACTGTCTGACTTACTTTCATTACAGTGTGATAAGACATGATAAGATTAGAACTCAAACATTCAGCAGAGGATCTGCTTCAGCCTGCAAAACATGTCATTTAGCTGCAGAAAAAAAAACATCAAGAAAATTATAGAGTAAGATCACTGTCTAAAACATTTGCCCCTGCGTGGTGGAATCTAAAAGCTGTGGGTACAAGTAACGTTTTGTGAATACCACTCTCATTTGCTACGACTCTGAAACTTGCTACAGTTACAAATTCAAGTCTGTGGATGACAATAATAAAGATACTGAAATGACGTCACACTTGTCACAGAAAAAGTTATCTAGCATCGATTTTTCCAAACTGCGTCGTTCGATTACTTTTCCTATCAGCATCTTGTTAACTCGTACCCACAGAATTGGATTCGAAGTGAGGGGCGAATCCAGGATTTTCTAAATGGGGGCCATGGGGTCATGGATAAAACAAGCACCTGTGGTGCTCGCCGGTATAGAGGGTCTGGGGGCATTCCCATTAGAACAGTTTGAAAAATAAGTAATTTTTCTGCATTTTGGTGCATATTTTGCCCAAAGTTTATAATAATTCAAGTAGTGTTCGTCAGTAGTAAGGTAGTAAGAACACCTTTTTTTTTTTTTTTGGGTGTGGACCAAAAGCAGCCCTCCACCCCTCGTCTGCCGCTTTGGATCCGCCCCTGGTAGTCGTAGCAAGTTTCAAAGTCGTAGCAAATAAGCGTTACTTGTACACATAGCTTATAGATTTATTCCCACACAGATTCCACCACACAAGTACAAATGTTAAAATCACGCATACACTTTTTTGACAGCGATCTTACTCCATAAAAAAAAATCTGATTCAAGTTGAATTTAAACTGTGGTGTTTCCTGTGACATGACCGTTGTGGAGTGATTAAGTGCTTAAATGTATCATCCAGACTCTTTTTTTTCTCAAATATTAATAAAAAAAATTAACATTTTGTTTGAAATGAACTATTTTCCATATGGAAAAAAACATGTGAAAATTGGCACATTACATTTCAAGTTCACCAACTTGTGAGAAACATTCATCATCACACACACAAGTCAAGCAAGCCTGAAACGAACAAAAAAAGGTAACCTGGGAGAGTAAAGTTTTACCACCGTGCAGCAACAGTCAGATTTTCCAAAAAACTGATAAATAATTCCTATAAAACTGCTTGTTTTGTCAAGTGTAAAATATTTACGTCCAAATCCTCCCCCCAAAAATGATCTGATCATTATAATTTTATACTAAAACAGCAGATTATTTCAAAAGACTACCATTAGAAAATAAATAAATAAAAATTCTCTTTTACATTCTACACATTTGTGACCAAACTGTTAGCAAAATGCTATTTATGTTCAAATAAAAAAAGAGAAAATCGTCTTTGCCTTTAGCTGTGATATTAAAACAAGCCAACCTTTAAGGTCTCTGGTAAGAAGTTAACATTTCCATTCTGTGCTGTCAGACCTTTTAAAAAAGAAGACATTAACTAGTAGTTGATTTGAACCATCTGTCCTGCTGCACAATGTGTATTTACAATCATTCTACATTGTACATTTTGCTCTCTGTGGAGTCTTTTTTTCTACATCTTTTTTTAAAAAATGAACAAAATATGATCAGTTTCATTCGAGTGCTAAAGATATTTACACGTTTAATTAGTGTTCATTCAGCTGGCTGGTTTGAGTTAGGACAGGCTTAGGCAAACTATGGCCCGCGGTCCACATGCGGCCCGTTAAACAGTTTAATCCGGCCCGCCAAGACTTGAAAAATTTATATAAACCTTGTTAATGTTTTAATTCCCCTGTGATTCTGATGTTTGCTCACTAGATGGCGCACTCTGGATGTATTGGCTTTGTTGAGAAAACAAAACTGCCCCCATTAAAATGTGTGTGTCTCTGTGATGCACACACTGTCAAATTAAACAGTGTGCACAGATATGGAAAGCCATCAGGCCCAGTACACACACGTAAACAAGCATGTTAGATGTTAAAACAAGCAAAATGTTACATCAAGCACTTAGATTTCAAACCTAGCGTCGCTAAATGCACTTTTTAAGCGTTATCGCACAACATTTCAGAACTAATAATAATAATAATGAATTACTCTATTCATCCCTCACCGGGGAAATTTGTGTGCTGCACTCCTTACACCGCAGCAGGCTGCCCTTCGACGGCACCAGTGGTGGGAGAAGCGCACTAGATTTTAAATTAAACGCTCTTGATGTAACATTTAGCACGCTTGTTTAAAATCTGTCGCACCATTTGACCGGTCTAATGTAGCGGTTACCAAAGTAAGCCATCCATCTGCTCCTGTTCCAGCCCCCTTCTCAAGTGTTAGAACTCAATGTGGCCCGTGAACCAAAAAGTTTGCCCACCTCTGAGTTAGGATCAAAGACTCGTCTTTTAATGTGAAATTTAGACGTGTTTCTTTGGAAGTAACGTGTCCTGTTAATATACGATTTATTGTTTTAAGACTTATTTTTTGATTATCTTTTTAGACATTCTGCTCTAAATTAGTTTTAAAAATACAAAAAAATAAAAATAGGCTGATGAGATTGAAGCAGCCATTGATTTTAAAACACTTTGATTAATTAACACTTTAGTAAAAAAAAAAAAAAAAGAAAACCCTAAAAACAACATCAGTCACTTTTTTTCCATTTACTGCAACAGAATGGTAACCTGTTGCTATCAGCTCCAGCGTCTCCCTGTGATGGAGAAGCAACACAATCGGTTCAGAAAATAAAAGATACACTTGTAGTTTTCTCAGATAAGAAGAGTACCATCTTGTAAAAGTTGTGTGCAAACATCTGGTAGGTCAAAGATGGCCAGCATGCACCTCAAGTTTAATTAGAAGCATCAAAAGAGGTCACAGCCCGGGATCGCGTCCAGTTTACTGAGGTAGAAAGTTATTCACAACTCTTAGTATGGGATATATTCTTTTTCAATTTTAACAATATCATCTGTGGATGAGACATTCGGCACATTCCTGTGCTCGTAGGGGTAAGTTACCGTTTTATTGGCTACCCACACTGTCTAAAGGTAAAAAAATAATAAAGAGAAAGGAAAGAACTAAAAAAATAAAACAACATTCATACAAAGTTTCATAAGGCATCCCTTCGCTGTAGGTCGGCTTCTTCCTTTTTGCCGGCCAAATAAACGAGTGTTCATCAGCGTGTTCAGATGGGGGCTGAAGTTTCTCCTGCTTTACCACAGTCCTGGTGACAGCTTTGGTCACTCTTGCAGCTGTTATTCCAAATTATAAATACAAGTGATCTCGAAGGAGTCTTTAGATACATGCGAGACTATACAGGGCTTGCAGGAGGTGCAGTTCTATCTGTGGGAAGAGGCCAGCACGCTGCCTGTGGAGGTCGTGGTGGCAGTGGCGCTGTAATGGGGGTAGTTGTCGTTCTGCGTGGGGCTCTGGAGGATTGAGTTTCCGTTTGTAGGTGAGCAGCTGAGCTGGAGTCTTCGCAGATACTCTGCATGTACAGGTTTGTGGCTCTGCAGTACTTTTATAGCCTCATCTACGGTGAACCATTCCCGCTTCCTACCTGCAGAGGGCAACAGAGAACATGAATGACTCAAAACTGTTTTTCTTTATATTTTCTTCTCTTTTAGCATCACAAGTTGCAAAAACAGACATATTTGTTACACTTTGTAATTTGGGATACCACTACAGTCATCTATATAGAAAATGAGCTGTGTAAAAATCGTTTATTGATAAAAATGAACCCGAATACACTTTGATCATCCGACTCAACAGCAGGGCGCTTTCACAAATAAAAACTCCATCACTATCTGACATCCTCGGGAGTAATGATGCGTATAACACTGCACACAAATGCTGAAACTAAAACAGCAGGAGGAGGTGGTTAGGCGAAAACGTCCTGTCAGCCGAGATATACGACCCGTTCCTAAGTATCACTGCAGCTAAGATCAGTGCTGAGATTTATAGCCGCTTGTTGTCGCTGCATAGCCGTGTAGTCTCTGAGCAGCTTCCGTGTATATATTGCAGAAAATACACAGCAAATCAACACACACAACACACATGTATGACTGTGGCAGTGTGGGTGAGAAAGAAGGATGCAGTACCGATGTTGACAGAGTCCTCCCAGGCCTCCAACGTCTCGGTGACAGTCAATACGTAAACGTACGTCCTATGTTTCCGATCCTGGTTTTGCTTGAAGGATGAAAAAACAAAACAGGTCATTTTGCTTGTTATGTAAATTCAACAGTTTAGCAGTTATGTGAAAAGATGAGGAAAAATAAAAGGAGGAAAAGAAACCAACCTCAAACACGCCGAGCAAACGTCCGAGCTTGCCCTTCACACCGGCCTGAGGAACAAACAGAAAGATTAGATGTTCTGCTGGGTTTGCTAAACAAATGATCACATTTACATTTAAGGATCAAAACGAGAGGAATAAGGCATCAAGATTTTTTTTCTCCGTGTAAAACAGAAATTGAATCACATGACTATGATTAAAATGCACAGTCATGTCCAATTTAAAAGGAAAACCCACATTTGGCAAATAAATCTCCAATTATTCCCCTTCTAGAGGTAATTATTTCTACAAATGTGTGCTAAATTTTTAAAAGGGTTTGAGGTCCATAATGTAGTGTGAAAAGACAACCATCCTAATGTTTGGCACTCTCTCACCGGCTGAAAACAAACTGCAGCGAGACGTCGGGAGGCTCAAAAAGCATTTATTTCATAACAGTTTTACTAATTTAGCTGGACTTAAATTACTCCCAGGAATTTTGACATGTGTCCTTTACACCTTCTCGGCGTAACTAGCGGGTGTCAGACTGTGTAGTGATGCGCCCAATCAAAAGACTCGCTGGCCCTGTCAATGTGCAGAAACTCAACGAAGAGCCAAGTTTAGACCGAGGACATACGGTTCCTTAAACACCGAGGTCTCTTAAATACCATCGGGAACCCTCAGTTACATTCTTCCTGACACTGAAGCTCTTTGAAAATCTTATACCAAGTGTTTGTAACAAGCAAGTCACAGAAAAAGTCACACTTGGGTTCCTGACAAGGTGTGATGTCCCTGTAGTTAATTCACTGGATTTTTTACATTTCTAACAAAAATCCTTGTAATCTCATTTTTATTTGTTTCCCAAAGTTCTTCTCTCTCCTTTTTGAAAAATAAATCCTACCATTTAGAAGTTATTGCATTAAATAATAAAAGAAAAAAAAATTAAAACCCAACTATGGGGATTTTTTTTCCCAATGTTTTAACTTTTTTATGTAACAAACTGAAATAACATGATCCCATCGGCTGACCTCTTCAAACACCTCTCGCACAGCGGCGCCACACGGCTCCTCCTCTGGCTCCATCCCTCCTCCAGGAACAATCCACTGGTCTGGATGCCGACTGCTGCTGACCAGGAGAACCTGAAAAAAAAATAAATAAAAAAATGAAACGCTGCTTGCATTGCATTTTTTTCCAAATCGTAAAATAAAATAAATGTCAAATCATATTTTACAGTTTATTACTTAATCATTGCACTACTGGGGGGATGGAAATGCAGCCTGCCCCTGGCAACAGGCAAACAGAGCATGCACACCCAGCATGAACCTGTCAATGCTTCCCTTCCCGATTAGTCCGAAGGATTCGAATTACACTACACTTGCAGCGCAAACCGATGGGTGCAGATCGGGTGCACTCGTGTGTGCATGTTTGGGATGTGTTCATATTAGAACACCCAAACAGACATGAGCATACCTGCTTCTGCATTGCGTCTGCATCTGGCTATTAAGTCATCGTTTTCACATATGATGTGTGACACGGATATGCAAAGATGTTGAGATGCATTTAAGACAGCACCAAATGTCAGGCAGCTTGTGTGCAGATGGTGATCTGTAATCTGCCACAGGAGTCAAGCTGTCAGTTAATCCAAACTCAGCTTTCGCATACCTTCTCTTACATTCCCTAATAGGATTGGAGCCTGCTGACGAGGCTCCTCTAGAAAGCTGAACGAGGTTTGAGGGCCAAACCGAGTGGCAATGTTGTCGGATGAAACTTTCCTCACGTGCCGGCTCAGACGCATGCCTACAGCTTGGACAATGCAGGACAGGACAGTGAGCCAGGTGGGCCACAAAGGTCAAGTACGACAACACTGTGTGTTTAAGTAAGCCGGCTAAGCATCAGAACAGCTGCTTCTTTCTGCATGACAGACGACAGGTCTTTTTATTGAAACAGTAAAACATAAATGTTGAAAGACAACAGATTTATTTCCTCTGCCAAAAGGACATGACGTCTTTTCAGCTGAGTGCAAACTGGAAAAAAATGCAGAGTTGACCTTTGTAACCGTCAAACTCAAGAAAAAGCCAACTTAGTTCAACGTTAAGCCTCATCTAGAGGAAAAAAAATCTGTGACATTCCAGGAATTTTGAATTTATTTACTAGCGTAAACGTGTGACAAGTTAATATATATAAAAAAGAGGATTTTGAGTGCAAGTGTCCAGCAGCGTACAGTCAGGATGGCTTACAGTCCGATCCTTGGTGTGGATGCATCCTAAGCCGATAGGCCGCATGTATACAAAACAAATGCTGTGCAGCTTCCGGGGGAGCGAGGACAAAAGGGAGATTTCTGCCTCACCGGCTTTGTTTTTAGTTTCTGCCAGTCGCTAACAGAATGGCAAACAGCAGAGTTTGCCTCGTTGGGTTATGCATGTTTGAATCAGTCCTTTTCAATAGATGTGGGTTATTAACCCTGTGAGTCTTGAGCCTCAGTTAAAAAGAGTACACTAACAAAATGAATCTGAATGACACTTTAAAATAAAATGGTGCAAAAATGTCTGTTTGTGAGAATATAATTTCTGGAAATAATATGGAACAGAAGAAAATGATAAAACTAGGAGAAGAGGGGGTAAAGGAGGGTTATTTGGTATAAAACAGGCACTAGTTACTGAAATAAAAAGCTTCTTTTTTGAGGCAATATAAACCTTAGAAAAGTTTCTGAAGAGTTGCTCTTGTGGGTTTTTTTTTTCCGTACTTTTGTAGATTTGCTCTTTGTAGTTTTATCTGTACTTCCCTTATTTGGGCGATTAGTCAGTAATCAGTTATTTATACTCATATACATAAATGTAAAACAAAAACATGTCTTTGGGCAATTGGGCAGGTTAGTTTGTAGTTTTACCTACTTTTGTTCTGATTATCATGGTGCGGGTATCTCCATGGTAACAAAAGCAAGAGGTTACCTATTGTGGATAAGTTCCGATTTATGACCTGCACTCGTTCGATGTTCGACAAACAGATAAAAACAGCCCCACCTCGCATTTCGCAGGCAACGACTTAAAGCCAGAACCATGAACCAAAACAAAATAACTCACATCACCGTGAGAGCTGAGTCAACAGTCAGCTGACGGTCCAACTTCAAGATGATTAAGATGAAGGAGAAACTTAAAGTCTGAAACTGATGTGTTTGTGCCAGTCCTCTGTCATTGCCTTATATCAAGAGAAATGACAAGGATATTCTGGAGGGCATAAACACCATCTCCCTGACCAAGAACGCTTGTAGCTATCAAATAAAAACAGCGCTGAATACCACACCAGGCCAGGCACCGCAAGGAGAGGATGATGAGGCCGTGTTAGATATTCAAGTGCACATGTGTGACGACAGAATCAGCTGTGACACGACAATAAAACTGCTGATTTATGCATCGTGCATTAGCGGTAGGACATAGTCATTTATAATTGTGACTTCATGACACAGCGATAAACTTTATGTCATGACTTAGAACTTTAAGAGAAGGAATCATTTAGAAGGCTTTACATGAGTAAAAAAATGCTATATTTTGCCTAAAAGGTATCAGAAACAGCAGAAAAAACAAAAGAACATGACTTCAGTGAGTTTTTGTCTTACTTCTTGAATTTATTTTACATTCTATTTTCCTATGAAGTGAATATAAAGTGTTTTAAAGGGAAAATTTTACTTATTTTTGCCCACCGCTAATTTAATATTTGAGTTTCTAATTATCCAAATCAAGAAAAAACTAGAGGACTTTGAAAATCAATATTAAACACCTGGATAATCTGGGCATATCTAATAAAGATTTTTTTTAAAAAAGCTAAACAATTACTTCGTTTAAACAAGCCCCATTAAAAATATCTAGTGTTTGATAAAACGGTGATGTTGAAATCAGAAAAGGCTCAACTGCATTACTCAATTTGTGCTAAATTATTATTACATTACACAATAGCATCCAAGCCAAATCTTCATAAGTATGCACCATAAGTCCATAATGTAAAAAGAATTAAGTGAAAATGTCACAAAGAGACTTGAAACTATCACAAAAAAGTTACACCAGTCAGAAAATAGTGGCCAAATTAGTGACACAACAACTTGTGTCTTTGTGTCACAATGCTTCCGATGATATTCCAAGTATTATATTGAGGTAACATGAACAAACACGCTTAAAAACATTTCACATTTCTAAGAGTGATTTTCACAATGTTCCATGAAACTACTTTCCTTGGAAATCTTAACTCTAGATTGAGAAAGACAGGTAAGGAGAAAAACGCGTGCTAAGAAGAGCAGGGTGTGAAATCTAGAAAATATTTCAAAGAAATCATCACACCTATGTCAAAAACATTTCAATCGTTTACTTAAAAAGAGAAAGATGTACAAATATTGCTACATTTCAGATAATAAAGTAGATTTTCAGGTTGATATGTCAAGTTTTATGAATAATAAAAACATACATTGAGCAGGTTGGACTGATTTTACAGTGAATTGTGTAACTTTGTTTACGCCACATAGGAAGCTAAATTTAGATGGGTAAAACCTATAGAACTAGTTTTATTCTTTACAAGAAAGATTTAAACCATTATAAATGGAACAGCTTTACAGCTAACAAAAAATACATAAAAATAATCACGTTTCAGAGGTTCAAGCAACTTTTTGGCAGATAAAACTGTTCACATGAGCAACATCAGAAACTACCATGATAGCTCTTTTATACCTGAATGAAAAAACTGTTTTTTTTCTCTTTTACACAATGAAAGACAATAAATCCGGGCCTAATTTGTGTAAGACGTATCAAATACCACTGAAGAAAGTCTTCAGCAAACAACAGACTGTTCTTGTTTCTATTATTTATACACCTTTAAATACTCGTGGGCATTATTGCTACGCAGCTGCCAGCTCAAGGCCGGCGGGATGCAGCAGAATGATGGGGAATGGACACCTGGTAGTCACGGTTACTGGAGAAATACTATTTACTGAAGTGACGTGATGTAAGAGTTTATAAATACATTTATGACCAATATTTTTATCCCCACTTCCACGACAGTTAAAATAAGCAGTGTGGGACAGAAGGCGCCTCGCCCCCCCCGTCTTAGCTACTTTCAGTAAGCTGGCCTGCACCTAACCGGAAGCATGACCTCCTATTTCAAAATAAAAGCGACCCGCAAAAGATTTGGTGATTTTAAAATACAATTCTGTGCGCTGCGTTTTATTCTGAAAAATCTAAATCGGTGACAGCATGCTGCTACGCGACAGTCTCTTAACAACAACGCTTTTTTTCTTTTCTCTCTACGTACTCTTCAAACTAGCCTAAACTGGATGGCTCAAAGCGAAATAAGGAGCACGAACTTGAAACTATTACTTAAAGAAAATCTAGAAAAGATATAGCTACAATTCAGAAACTGACGTCATAAATCAATGTGTATTGTTAAGTGAGATTGCGTGTTTTATTCATGACTACCAACCTACGAGTTCTCTGAATGACTGACTGTGTTATATGAAGCATGACTAGGCCACAGCAACACAACATGTCAGTTTTAACAGACATCACACCAACATCTCCTACCTCCTCTTCTCGTTCATTCTTAAAGCAAAGACATGCTGCTCTTTTCTTGAAACCCTCTCCATCGTATGTCCTCGTCTGGTTTGGTTTGAGTTTCATCCTGGACTCAATTAGGTAACCTCTCACAAACTAGAAACCAAAATAATTGGATCTCCTTCAGTGATTTAATTGCAAAGCCGCCGCATCATAGCTGGTTTCTGCATCTGAGATGGTGCCTCATCCACGGGAGAAAAGGGTCGCCGGTGAAATCCCGTCAAGTCGTTCGTAAATTTTCCACGTAAAACTGCGACGTTTATTAGGTAAAAAGAGTCCCGAAGCTTTGAGATTTGTTGGGTAGGCGGTGAATATGTGCAGATCTCATGGAGACTACACCTCTGAAGATACATTGCGCATGGTCGCTGACTGCTGATTCTTACATGCGAGTAGGGACCATCTGATTGGTTAAGGGGCGTGGCTACAATTCTGCTCGAAACAGTGATCAGCAGTGCGCCAACAACTTATGTTTTAATAACTAGAAGAAAAAATATGTCTTGGTTGTAGTTTGATTTATTCCCACACTGGCATAGAAATGTATTTATGATCTAAATATTTTCCAGCTTTATTGTTTATGTTTCACATCTTGTCTGATTCAGAGTTTTATGAGCTTTTCAACTTAAAAAACTGCTCAATATTGCTATAAAGCGTCTACCTGTGGATTATTTTAGAAAAAAATGGATTAGATTTTGTGTGTTCTCATTGCATATTTTATCGGACCACCGGTTAAACTCTGTTTTAAACTTTGTTTTAAACTTTGTTATTTTGCTGTAATAATGTTTTCCAGCCTTGCTGTTTGTATGTTCACAAACTCACAAATACACAGTTTAAAGTTAACTAAACAAAAGATTATTAATTTCAGCACATTGCTGTCCTTGACCCTCATTATCTAAAACTCCGGGGAAAAACAGCTGTGGGGAAAAAAAAGGAGAAACTTCATGGGGGTCGGACTGAAAGAGAGATCCCTCCCCTGAGATGAGCAGCCAATATGTCTAAGACTTTTACTTAAATATTAGCTTATTCTACTCTACCACTTTATATCAGAAGAAATCAATAGATGGGCTTCATCTTGATAGTAGATCAAGCACAAATCTATAGTTCTATAATAAGGCCTAAAAAAATACAACCTAAAAAATTGCATGGTTTTTGCCATAAAACTTGTACCTGCGGATTAAATTAGAGAAAAGTCTAATTGATTTGTTCACAATAGTTTTTGTACGTATTGACTGCATACGTTATTGGAGATCAGTAAGTTTGTTATTTTTGCTGCATTAGGTCAGCTCTGATGTCAGTCCAACCCAAAATAACCAACCCTGATAACAAAGAAATAATTTCTCTGATTTGATCTACAGCATTAGTCGAAAATACCTTCTCTAGGTTAAATATAGTAATTCTGACATTAAAACTCCTTCAAATACGTGTTAATCACGTTAATCATTACCTACTAAACTATTAGGGTCAAGCTTTAGCTGTAAGCCTAATTAATCCAACAAATACAAGCCACACCAACTCATTCATCCCAACAGAGAAACCACCAGTGGGTCTATTGCACCCACTGGTTTGCACCCACTGGTTATTTTTTGATCTGAAAGTTTCACCTTCTGTTCATAAAAAACAAAATGACATTTTGTATATAAATGTTTACTTAGAAGTATAATAAACATTTCACATATTGTTAATCTGCACGTTTAAAAGGACTATCATTACAGTATGTAAATGATTGAATAAATTAATACAGAATATCAAGAACAAAAGCCCTTCAACCATTGAGAAATACTATAAACTTGTTTCCACTAGGGATTTGTATCTGTGAGTAAGCACCACTCCCACCATACAGTGAGTCAAATATCACTATTATTGCAGGGTTCATCACAAACTCACACGTTGCCTAATCATAAATGCTCTCACTAGCATAAAAAGTCACGTACTGATATTTAATCAAAGTGTTTTTTGCCTCGATCACAGCATTAACTTTAGAAATGTTTCTAAAAACAATCTTCTTCTTCTTCTTTCAGCATTTCTCTTCAGGGGTCGCCACAGCAAGTCAGTTTCTCCCATCTAACCCTATCTGCTGCATCTTCTTCGATCACACCAACTATCTGCATGTGTTCCGAAAGTATCCATGAACCTCCTCTTTGGTCTGCATTTAGACCTCTTTCCTGGTGATTCCAAACCCAGCATCCTTCTGCCAATGTACTCTCTCTCTCTCCTGTCCAAACCATCTCAGGCTGGCCTCTCTGATTTTATCTCCAAAACCTCTTAACACGTGCTGTTCCTCTGATCCTGTCCATCCTGGTCACTCCCAGAGAGATCCTTAGCATCTTCATCTTTGCTACCTCCATCTCTGTTTTCTGTGTTTTCCTCAGTGCCACTGTCTCTAGACCAAACAGCATGGCCGGTCTCACTAAGATTTATTTTCATTTAAAATTGCAATATTCCTTTAATAGATTTGAGAATACTATTGCTTTGAAAACCCCTTATTTTAACTGTTCATGTAAGCATTTTCTTACTTTCTTTTTTAAGTATATTTTTGAATTCTACTGTTGTTTTTCTTCAGTTTGATTTCTCCAAATATTCACTGTTGAACGTTCAAACATTTTAAAGGGTACAAATGATGATTTGAGAAGAAAAAAAGCTACTTGCTGCGTCAGGTGATTAATGTCTTTAAGAAAGTTACTTTTTATTGTAATTTAAAATGTCTAATCTTATCACCCCATCTTCAAGTTGGGTTCTACAAACCACATCTGCACTGTGAGCAGAGTTATAATAACACAAAAAGATATCCTGCTGCATTTAAAACTGCTACTTGATAAATAAGTTTTATTTGTAAGTCCATGATTTGAACACACAATTATCAGACTTACCTTTGACCCACAGTCTGGAAAGGATTTACTTGTAAAAAATCAATTGGAAGGTGTTGATCCACATGTTCAGGAAGATTATTGCCTTCTCTGACTGCCCTCCAGGTGTTATTTAAACAACACAGTGGTGAAATTGAGAAGAAAACAAGGTCTTTTGTCTCTAAGCAACAGCATCTCAAAGTGAATCTTTTTTGAGAAGACTTGAGTGGAGTAAACTCAACTAAAGCAATCACTTAGAGATAATTAAAAATCTGACATAATGGTCCATTTTTCTGTGGGAACAAGACATCAGGAGATGGTTAGATATTTTTAATAATTATGGACTTTAAATGACACCCACCGGATAAAGAATGACCCAAAGTGTGTCCAGAAACCATTCCACATTTTAATAGATACTTCTTATTTTTACCCTTTTTTATGAGTCAAAGACTCCTTGTCTTATGTTTTCCTCCAAAGTATTTCATTAGTATTTACATCTATGAGCTCCACTGCTGCAGCTCATCTGCTTCAAAGTTTCACATGATATATATTTGGAGATCCGCATACCTTTTTGAGTTTATGTCACCTTTCTGTCATCCCCAGCCATTCTGTTGTGATCTTTGACCTCAACAAAGTATTTTTGTTCAGACAACAGCTGCTCACTGGATATTTTTTCAAGTTCAGACCATTCGCTTTGAACTCAAGTGGTGGGTTCACTGAAAAAGAGCGGTTTCTGAAATACAGAAAAAAAAACCATGGCATGTATCACCTATTATTTTTATGGTCAGCTAGAACTCAAATAAGTCATAAAAGACTCCTGATCATTTACGGTAGATTTTCTCAACGTAACGATGGAGTGTTTCTAATTGAATGTCCAGTGAATTCATAAATCTAAAAATATCCCAAGTTGAAAATGATTGAATACCAATACCAAAAGAGAGTACAAATAAACCTTCAAGTAAAAAAAAAAGTCATATCTTTCAGTAAAACCGGAGTAATATTATATAATTAGACTTGAGTGTGCCGTTCCATGTGTAATATGTGATTTCCAAAAGTCTCAAATTAGCATAACCTTGTGAACTCCGTCTTGATCCCAAATATCCCAACAGATGTTCTGATCTCATCGGCATTGGTGAGCTCTGAGGGAAAATAAATATGTCTGTCATCATACACTGAATGGAGCTTATCATCATCAGTTTAAATTGCAAAGGGAAGCAATTAGGAGGTCTCCTTTTAGCTGAGGTGTGAGCTTGAATCGAAGAGCTTCGGTTTCCCCGGTGGGACAGATGGACTGAATGTGTGTTTGCTGGTGACCTCTCTTCATTAGCAGCGTCAGAGGACATCTGTTTTCTGGCAGGTTCAACCAACGTGCAGGACTCCACCAACACCAGCCAAATAGTTATAAATTAGTGTGGTGGTCCACACCTTTATGAAAAACTGAACCACATTCTCACACTCTGAAACTAATCACCTTGTTCATTTGCCTGTGATACACTCAGTTTGCAGCCAACTGCGATTATGTGTATAAAATCCTGAGCTGATTAGCACACACATAAGTCTCTTTTTTTACCTCGGTGCTGAGCCCTTAGAAATGATCCATGTGAGGCAACCACTACTCACAACACTAAAACAAAACCATATCAAAACATGATCAGGCATTAAGTATCCGCTTTCCCTCGTGGGCTTAACCAGCTCTGCTTTGGTATCGCCACCCAGCTGTGATAAAGTGAGCTTCAGACAGGCGCCCAAGGCCGCTGAGATGGATGTGAGCTGCTGTCAGAGGTTGAATAATAAATTTACACCCTATTTAAAGATGTTATTTTCTATAAGGTTTCACTAAGGAATCCTGGGAATCAAACCCTCACTGCAACTGGCTTTAGATAAACTTTGGTTTCAAATTAAGCTAATGTAGATTTTCCTCCAGCCAACCGAAGTGTTGACAAATCCCAGACATTTGACAGTGTACAGACTGATCCAAAGTTTTAACATCTTGATATTGAAGAGCATATGACCAAATAAAAACTTGACAATATATTTTTACCTGTTTTTCTGAGCAAATATGATGGCTCATTAGCAGATAGACGCTCCATCAAATCCACTTTCCAGTCCCCAAGTAAATCTAACACATGATAGGCTGATGTGCTATCGTGATTGCAGTGAAAAAAAGTGCCAGACAACAACGAGACCGACAAAAACAACTTTCTAAATTCAGGTACTGTTGTTTATTGTAATGACTGTGAAGCAAACACAAAGACAGCTTTATATTAGAACCTGTAATTATGACAACCAAGGACCATTATGTGGACAGTGAGAACAAACACCTGTTAGGCTGAATTTCTCACACAGAAACTATACATTTAAGGATTAAGTTCTGGATATAAAACATGAAGATAAATCTTTACAGGGGGAAACAAGACAAATGTGAACTTATTGTCATTCATCAATAATAATTACTGGTTATAAAGATTCTCTAAATCCTGGGAACAAGAAGGGGGAAATAATCTGAAAGTAGTGATCTTCCAAAATAATTGGCTTCAAACTCAGATTATGACAGCAAAAGGTCATGAAAAGGATCAAACTATGTTGCACAAGCTTAAATGATTTTCTACTGAAACACTGAGTCATTCGTTGCTTAAACATAAAACTGCTTTAGGAGGTTTCTTGGAATCAAACACTGTTATTTTATATATTTTAGGTCACTTGAGTTGTTTTTGGTTCGTAGTAAATGGATGTCTAGGAAAACTGGTAGTACGTGTGTTTAGTGTAAAGAAAGAAGAGTGGGGCAATAATACTGAGTCATGATGGACCAGCAGGAGAGCTGCTATGAAGCTGTTATTGTAAAGTTCAGAAATGAGTGGATCTGACTGGCCAAACTCTCCCCTGCTTCACACTCCCCTCTCTACTGTTGTTCAGACAAAAACACCAACTTTATTTTCCGGCTCTTCTCCAGATCTGTGAAAAATAACCGAGTCTGTCACAACAAGCTTTGTGACCCAATTTCAACTAAGAGGAGGAATTGTACCTCTTGTCACAATATCTTCAGCTGGCTACCAAACTAGAACACAGTCTAACGAATATACGTATATACATATATATACGTAAATATTCTACAGTATATTTTTATCTACTTTCAATTTATGCAGGTTTGCTTTTCCTTTAAAACCAAAATGTGGCAACAGTTAGTCAAAGATCAAATTAAATGTATGTTTAAGTCATGATTTATCTTTTAAAAACTTTCTTTTCCTTAGCATGCTTTGTTTTTAGCATTGCGGTCCTTGCCTGTGGAACAGACTGCCAGAGGACCTCAGGGTTGCAGAGTCTGTTTATGTTTTTAAAAAGAGGCTGAACATCCACCTTTTTAACCAAGTTTTTTACTTGATTTTACTTAATTTTTATCTACCCCAACCGGAGGAGCTTACAGTAAGTATACTGTAAAGCAAAGAGTCTTGTTCACGAGTGGGGGAAGGATGAGCGGATCGACAGACAGATCGGTGCGGCATCAGCAATAACTAGGACGCTGCATCGATCCGTTGTGGTAAAGAAAGAGCTGAGTCAGAAAGCAAAGTGCCCAATGTAGTTGATCTACGTTCCTACCCCCACCTATGGTCACCAGCTGTGGGTGGTGACTGAAAGAACGAGATCGGGATACAAGCGGCCGAAATGAGGATCCTTCGGAGTGTGACTGGGCTCACACTCAGAGATTGGGTGAGGAGCTCTGCCATCCAGGAAGAGCTTGGTGTCGAGCCGCTCCTCCTCCAGGTCGAGAGAAGCCAGATGGGGTGGTTTGGTGCTTCGCTGGTGAGGTGTTCGGGCATGTTCCACCAGGTGGAGATCAAGAGGCAGACCCCTAACCTGCCAGACAGACTATGTCTCACAGCTGGCCGGGGAATGACTTGGGATCGTTCCGGGTGAGCTGGAGGATGCAGCAGGAGTGAGCGAAGCCTAGACTTCCTATCTGAGGCTGTTGCTTCGCGACCCGGTCCAGGGTAAACGGAAGATGACGGAACGGAACATTTGTTGGTATTTATTGATATCTGTAAGCTTACTTATCCACTTTTACAGTGTTTCATTTTTCTAATGTAGTTTTAAGATTATACCATTTTTTTTGTCAATAATTTTTTCAGTATGCATTTTATAAATGATCCTTTCTGTTTATATTCACTTTAAAGGCAATTTTCCTTTCTAAAGAGTACATTACACAAGATTATTCTAGCTTTTAGCAGAGGAGGGGCAAGGTACATCCTGACAGGTCTGTAGCCTTTTTCCACACATCTCTTTTTAAATAAATACATGGGTGTTGGAACATTTTACAATCCAGAGTCTAAATCACTAAATAGTAATCCGTCATAAAGAACTACTGAAGGAGGACATAAGAACCCATAGAGTTCAAATCTGCTCTTAAGAAAAACCTCCTCCCGTAGAAGAACGATCCTTTAAAAAAGGAAGAGAAGCCGAACTCCTCATCTTGTCTACAGTTAGAGGAGGTTTCATCCATCAGCCAGTCAGCACATTGCATCCCAGCATGACATAACAGTATTCATACTGCAGCAAAAATTCTCCTTGTGTTGATCATCTCCCTACATTTACACATCTTTTCCCCCATCCCTTCCTCAGGGTGCTGCTGTTTTATGAATGAGTTGTTATGCAAGAAACAGTGACCTGAATACAGACAGGGTGCAGAAGAAATGAAGGACTAAAAGAGCTATTAACGTCTGAAATTTAAGATTTACTTTAACTTTTTCAAAAGCTCCATTACTGTTCCAGTTTGAGTCTTTCTCTGTGTGCTGTGTTATTCTCTTATGTACGCCTGCTTATGTGACGGCCTCTCTGTACAGTGGGAAACACAATAGCTTAATCCACATTGCTACTGGGAAATCAGCTGTTAGAGAAAAACAACAATAAATCAACGTGTCTGCTGGAATCTGACAATTTGTTTCTGCTTTCTTTCACTTTAAATCTTGTTTTCATTGTTGAATGTTGCCAACCAAGAAAGAACCATGAAAAGTTAATGGACTGAAACCACATTTTTAAAAGCTTTTTCTTTAGGATTATTATCCCACAAAAAGCACAATTGGCATATTTTGGGTTAATTTACATTATTTTGCAATGCTGTAAATTTTTGCAATTTGAAAGTTTATGGTTAAAAGCTTCTGTGTAGATTAACGCTTCTGTAAAAGTTCTCTTCAAAACAGGAATCTATGTTGCTCTGCTCTTTGTTTCCTAGCCATCCTGTTTTTCTGAATAGAGATTAAACGTGCTCAGCAAGCGTGGGCTGCCTGCGGTGGGGTCCTTTGTGGACCAAGTTTACGTCATGCAAAGCCTCAAAGGTCATGGGTCAGTATGTCAGCAGCACGATAAACACTTGATAGCATACCGACTCCAATTTTACAGATTAAAAGTTGCTAACCAGCTAAAACAGGGAATGGAGCTACAATTTCCACGAAAAATGTCAATGATCCAATCAAAAACTTACACTGAACTAATCAGGATTAACAATCCTGGAGATGGTGATCATTACCCAAACGTCAGCATTATCAATACATTTTTGTTTCATCGAATTCTTAGTCTAAGTTAATCAACTGTCTGTTTGACTGTATTGATTGGCGTTGTCAGCAGGATTCCTTATGATACACCAACATGGAATGTGTTATTACAGAGTCATGTGAGACAAGCAGTGGTAGTAAACCAGAGAAACATACTCAGTTAATGATGGTTGTTAATAATTCACATTCAGCACCATTGAGTGAGACGACTAGCCTGTGTATGAGGGCTATGTATCTATAAGTAGGTGTGACGAGATCAGCAATTTGACATATTTATTACCAGTGATTAATGATACAAAAGAAGTTGTAAAATATCAGTTCCGATTCAGCGCACCACCAACCATAGGAAAGCATGGACAAAATGGACTTACACAAAATGTATTAGTCCTCAGGGTGATGACAGAAAGCTCCTAAACAACTACTGTACCACTAAACAAAAGGGTGTGTGTGGTACTCCTGCACTGGTATGGAGATATATTTATATGGATGCAAAGCACCTTTCTTGTGAGCATTTAAAGGCGCACACACGCTGGGGTTTGCCCTTGTGTCCTTCACTGCAGAGGCTGTTATATATAGAGAGGTGGAATGATGGCCCAGGACAGTTTGTTCTCACTATGAATGAAAAACTTGCTGGAGAAAAAAAAACCAAAACAAAATAGGAATCTCAGATATTACCTCACACAGTCTCACCCTCAGACGGTTGGGAGCGAAAGAGGGATTAATCTTTCAACAGTTTGCAATCTAAATCCATAAATAGATTTTTTTTTAAATAGTAGACTTAATACTGTTACTTAATCATTACATTTCTATATACAAACTGCATGTATATTGTTTCTTTTAAAAAAAATGTGTTTTAAAAAAAAAAAAGGAAAGTAAATTAAACAGCTTAAACTTCAAGCAGTTGGAAAAATTTGGGTTTCCAGTCACTCCACTGTGGATGCCTTGCATAATCCAGAAAACCTAAAATATTGAGAAGTTCAGAAGCTTAATGTCACGTCAGGTACCTGCTGCTGCTGCTTGAAGGATTCACACAGTTTTGTTTTCATGCATGGTGGAATAATGAGGCTGGTTATGTAATATAAGGCGGGGGGAGACTGGATGGGAAGGTTCTGACTGCGGTCCTTCTGTACTTCATCTGCAATGGCACTGGGAGGGGGGTGAGAGCAAAGGCAGCAGTTGAAGGTGATTTAAAGGAAAGAGATACATAGGTCAAATAAAAACGAGCATACACTAAAACAAGTGTGAAGACAAAACTGGAATCTTTCCTTACCTGTCTAATTCCCACCTGCAGACAGGGGTGTGGTGTTCCTCAGAGATAGAAGACTATTGTTATTGTTTGATGTTAAATCTCATCATCTCTAAGATTCAATGTGGTGTCTGTGTAGATTTATGATCATTTTTTTTTTTACTGCTGTTGTGTCCAATAATTCATGTCCACGCTCCTGGACAGCCTCTGTGGTGTTTGAAGGTTATTCAACAAAATGAAAACATTTTATGTACTTATTTGATCAATAAATGCACAAGATTACATTTAAATTTTGTTCATTTTTTATCTGTAAAGCTCCTAATTACTTAAAGACAAGTGCTTCTGTTTATAACTTGTCTGTGTGAGATGGACTCACTCCATTCATTTGTTGACCTGTAAAGATGGCCTGCAATACCACAAAAACTTTTCAAGTCAGTCACCTCTACCACTGGTTAATATTTTGTCAGCTATAGCAGATAGCATGGAGAATCATTTCCTGCACTCATAGGGTTGATGGATTCATCCCAGTCTGAATTACTCACTGGAACAGGATCATAAAACCTTGTGAAACTTGGATGTTTTTGTCTGATGAGGAAACATAAAACTCTCCGGTCACCAGGATCTCTTTTGGTCTTCTTGCGACATAAAATCAAAATTTAGTGTGCAGAACAAGGGAGCAAACATAACCCGATATGTAGAAGGGACAAGTACCCGTGTTCAGAGAAAATTAATTTCAATTGTGCTTGTAACACCGCCTTGTGGACAGAGACAGAATTACAACCAAAGTGCTGCAGCTATGAATGACATCAGCATAATCAAAAATGAGCAAAAAGTTGATTTGCAGACTTAAATAATTAAGAATGGACGATAATCAACTTCAACTTTTTTTAGAATTACCAAAGCTGGTAAATATTAGTCAAATTTTGAACTTTGAACAACAGCCTGATTGAATGTTTCTACATTTATTTCAGTTTTGTGACCTTAAAGCTAAGCACAAATTTGTTTGATTTGTGCATAAAGCTAATTTTGACACTGAAACAATGTTTGAGCTTGTTATTGATATTATTTGATCAATCAAATGTTCTTATTTTAGTGTAATGGCAACATTAACGCAAACAGCTTCAATTCATACTAAAAGCATTCAAATTAACCAGGTAGTTGTCCTTGATAAAGATGTCTTTTTTAGGCCTGAATTATATGTTCATTTTATGCAATGTATTGTCAATCCAATACATTTTCTTCAGAATTTTTTTTAGATATTGTCAACTGGGTTTTACTCTTATTTTGTGTATCTACCAGCTCCACCTGAATGCTCTTATTTATTCCAGCAGTAATTAATCTGCATGAATGTGTCTTAAAAGTTTTTACCCCCCTTTTAGATTTTAGTATTCAGACTAGAACGACAAAATTTGTTCGAACTATAAGTCGCATTAGTCAAAAATGCACATAAATATACCATATGTGGCACCTTAAAGACAGTTAATGGTGAGCCATATAAATAAACCGGAATATAAGTCGCTTTTATACAACACCTCCAACTCCAGAAGTAAACAATGCACAGATTCCTTTTCATTCGGTCACGCCAAACTTTCTTTCTGTTACTCGATTACCATTTTCAGCTGCATATTTCAGAGTATATATTTCTTTTCGGTGCCAGTTTTTGTAAGTTACCTGCAAAGTTGAAATTACCAACACAGGCCTAGAGCGCCCTCTTGTGGTTTAGTGTGAAAAGACCATGTTAAATGATGGTAATAATGCGTTGATCATTTTATATACATATAAGTCGTATAAGTTTAAGTATAAGTTGCGCCTTGACCTAACTATGGTAAAAAAAAATGCAACTTTTACTTTGAAATATACGATAACTACCACACAGAGCCTCAGAAGTTTTCCCTCGGGGTAAAAAGAATAAAATTCCTCAACGGTGGTCCTGTCTCCATGTGGACTCCAAAGTAATGTGCAAACAGCTGGATGTGATTCTGTGTCCTGACTGAAACACAAACACACACACCATAAAGCAAAAACTCCTTTCACTTACTCAACTCAGTTTATTTACAGTGTTTTTGTTTGCAAATGGACTGAATTTATTGGACTTTTGCACTCGGGAGACACTTTTCTTCTGATTTTTAGGAAAACAATAACTTAATCAGATTATAAGCCATGCTCCTTCTTTCATACTGGAGTAATGTGGTGATTAAACTTTCTACAAGACAGATCTAAGAAACACCGAGCTGCAGCCATCCATGAAGGGAGTAAAGAAAGTCGTCCTTCTTATCCTGAAGAAGTTTTGATCTTTTTTCCTTCAGCCAATAGAAAATCCATTACTAGCGTATTAAACGTTTAATGTTTTATTTTGTAACATCACTTTATTTTTTTCCAGCTACCACATTAAGCTAATTTCCCTCTCTGGAATCAATTAAATGCACTTGCATAATCACATCAGTGTGAAAAAGAAGAAGAAAAAGAGGATCTCTGACAGGAAATTAAAAAAAATAATAAAATAAAACCAATAACAAAAACACAATTTTCCTCTGCAAATGAAAAAGAAGAGCACCCTGAGCACCCTTGGTCTAAACACTCATCATGAAATAAGCTGTTCTGATAATTTCATTCTATTTTTTAAATAGATTTCTGATGGCTAAAAAAATCTGGCAAAACCAGAATGTTTCTATTATTATAAAATAACAACTGCTCCGAGTTCCTTTTTAACAGAAGATGGATCGATCTATTAAACAAAACTATGACTTTTTAAAACATGTTTCACTACTCTGTTCACTTTCAAACTGTGAAACTGTGATGGAATCTGATTCAATGAAGCCTAAATGAAGACTAATTTTAGACTGTCCATTAAGATGCTTCCGCGCGTTACAAAGATTACACAAATATGTTGTTAAATAGTTAGACAGTAAGTTTGTTCTGTTTGCTGCAAGCAATCGAGAGAAAAAAATTCATTAGACATTATTACATTTAAATTATTACAAAATAATAACTAAGCTTTTTTTTCCTCATGATAAAAAGGCATTTAACTTTTTTCCTCATCCTTCTCAGCGCCACATTTAATTACGTGGTTTTGAGACTTTTCCTGCACGATTCAGTGTAAAATAAAATGTCCTCATTTCTTTAGATTGAACTGCATGTTAAAAAAAACATACAACAAGCTAGATGTGTTGAATTATAAGTTTGTATAAATGATAAGTTTACTCTGCAAACGTACCGCTCTGTGCCCGTCTCAGGACAACGTATTGCATATGAGTTTTCAGACTAACGGGCGGGGCTCTCCGACCGTTTTTAAATAGCAACAAAAGAGGGGAAAATAAAAATGAAAGAAACAGGGTAACACACATTTTTCACGTTTTAGAGGAAAATAGGTCAAATCTAATCGTTTCTTTCAAATAGATTTGGACTTAGAACCTTTTTGTGTTTTTTTAATTTTAAAACTCTTCCTGTGTCCATTAACTTTGATATCGACAGAATAGGAGTACATTGTAGATCACATTCAGACGCCACTTTCTGCTTCCTCTATACTTCAGTGTTGCTCGCGTAGAGCCTGGTCCATGTTCGGGCTGAGGGGAGAACAAACACGGGGTCAGAATATTATCGTTCTGAATGTGATTGCGGCTAAATGTGAAAGATGAAAACGTAATGAAACGTAATAAAATCGAAAACAAGAAAAAGTTGCAGTGGTTCAAAAATTTTGAAAATGTTTGAGAAAAAGCTGGTAATACTGTGTGGAGTTACAAGCAGATGTGTTTAAAATGAGATGAGAAGTGATAAACATTGCATAGATGGAGAAGCAGATTTTATTATTGGGATAATGTGGGGGGAAAAAAAAATCTGATTCAGGCTAAAAATTGAACTTCTGAAAATAAACTAATGAAATACTTGAATTAAAAGGGATTAAGATTAAATCCAATCTAGAGATAAAACATTTTTTAATTTGGTTGCATAAAGACCAAATGAAAATAATTCAAATTTCTCAATGATTTAATGAACAAACTGTAATTTGCAAAATGCAGACAGATAAAAATTTTTAAGAAAAAAAATCCAAGACTTGTAAATAAATCCAACGACATGATTTATTTCAGAGAAAGATTGATTTACTATGTCTCACAACATCATCACTGACTTGTCTCTATTTTGACTTAAAATCATTTTAAAAAACTACTGATTTGCACACAAATTAAAAATAAGGTATCATTAAAAACATGTCTACATTTTATTTAATATATTAAGATAGTGTTTGACTATGAAGACATGTTTAAACAGAATTGTATGACTGCCAAAACTAACCCATCAAGTTCACTTTGATATGATAAAACTACACTTATACAATTTCATAGAGCAAAAAAAAAAGTTTTACATGGAATTGCAATTGAATTCTTTTAAGTATGTGAGAATTTTTCTCTGTGAGAGATAAACTAAATTCTTTAGTGAGATGAGCGAGAACCACAAACCGATTGAGATGAGTCATGACGTCACTTGTCGGGTTTTTACTGGCCTTTATTTAAATAGTTAAATCCTTAACGCCTGCAAGATTCTGTAGGATCGATGTTTATCTAGTGAGAATATTTTCAAGTACAGAAAAGCGATTACAAACCATTGGACCCTTTGTAGAGTTTTAAACCCCACAGACCTGAAACTCAGCAACTACTTCCTCTGCTGAAGTATTTTATCAAAGAGGAAATCTGACAAGTGGCGATGTGATGGCTGAGAAATGGATAAATGACGAATATGAGCGTATTCCTAACCTGTCTCAATGGCATGGCTTTCGTTTTTCTTCCACTGCTCTGCAACGTCATTCGCCAGGGGATCGTCTGGGTTGGGAGCACTTAATAACGCCTGGATAGATAGCAACACTGTGCGGATCTGCAGCGCTGGAGACCACTTGTCTGATCAAGTTAAAAAGGAAAAAGAGAAGCAAATATCAGAACAAATATGATGCCCCGGGAAGTTTTTTAAACCCCATGTACAATCATAAAAATTACTCCAACTAGACCGAAATTTAAGGGGGAAAAATACCTTTCAAAATATCTAAACATATTCTGCCCAGCTTGTCGACGTTGGGGTGATAGATTTTGGTCATGAATCGCACTTTTGGAGCTGCCATGGGATACTCTTCTGGAAGAAACAGTTCAAGTTTAAACGTCCCTCCTTCAAAAGGAGAGTCTTGAGGCCCTGCGATGACCACGTGGAAGTAGCGTGCGTTCCCTTCATCTGGCGTAGCCGTGATTCCTGGAACGGGCTCCGCCATCAACCGCTGCGTCTCCTGAGTGAGGTCAAAAAGAGAAAACGCACAACGCCGTTGTTGACATTTGTCGATCTCAAAACAGTGCAGCGGGACGTGTGAGTGTGTGGGTAAATATCAGGCATTTAGAAGGTGAGAATGAACAATTCAAACCTTGTTAGTCACAAGTACACGTTCACCAACATAGACAGAAAAACGTTTCAATGACAGACTGTACCACTTATAATTCAAACTACATACAAAACTCAAGCAAAAACTTGCTACTTGTTTTCCTTAAATTTGTATTTTTTTCCAAACACGTTATAAAACGTTCTTACTTAATTCCAAAATTTCTCCACATCTCAAGCACCGGTGGTTGATCAAAAGGGGTGTGAACTACTTTGTCATCTCTTTCTTTTTTCTGCTTGGGTTGCCCAGTTTTCCTGTTTAATTTGGCTCCAAACCAAAACTAACTCACAGCAATGCAGAAGCTTTTAGCTCTGCAACAAAATCAGACAAGATATCTTCAAGAAGCTCATCAAAATAACATCTGGATGAATGTTAACTGATAAACAGTCTATAATAGTTACAATTGAGCATCTACTGACACATTATTACATTAAACAAGATAACAGACGCAAATCTAAAGGCATTTTTTTCCCAAATTGGATTTCATTGGTATTATTATTTTACTATTCCATGGTAAAGTAATTTTCAATGGGTAAATTACTTTAGCTGCATTGCACAACAGCAGGCAGCCATGAAGGTGTCAATGGTGGGGGCAACTGGGCGCGTAGGTGTCCACACCTAGGCATGGACCCAGCGGTAATCGAGCCGGCATCTCCTGGTCCAAGGACGGGCATTGCCCTCAATTGTTGTAATTAGTTGCCTTGCTCAGTTTATTTGTAACTCTGATTGTTAGATTAATAATCATATCATGTGTTATGCCGATAATTTTGTTGCCATTCAAGGCCGGGTTATGGGGGTTAACAGCTTCAGACGGGAAGCCCAGTGTTCTCTCACCCCGGCTGCATCCTCCAGCTCACTGGGAGGATCCTGAGGAGTTCCCTGTCCAGCTGTGAGACACAGTCTCTCCGGCAGGTCCAGGGTCTGCCTCTGGGTCTTCTCCAAGTGGGTTCAGGAGGCATCCTAACTAGATGTACGAACCATCCCATCTGGCTTCTCTTGACTCAGAGGAGCAACAGGTTGTCTTATTGATGTGCTTATTTTACAGTTTTTACTTTGCAGCAGTGCACCTGAAACAAGGCTATTTTTCTCCAGAATAACACTGAATCAGATTTTCAATTGTGTAAATTTGTGATAAAACAAACAGACAAAAAAGAAAACCTCACTGTCAATTTCATTAGATACCATTCAATAAAGAACTTGAATGAAATCTAGAGATCAGGCCATTAACCCCTAAAGTTATCCAGAAAAATAAGTCGAATGACACCTCTGATTAAATTTTAAGACAAAAAAAAGTACATTAACAAAGCCTTTAAATTAAGTAAACCTCAGCAAATAGTAAGACAAGGAAGTATTTATATGCATCGAATAAAGCAGGTGCATCGTTTGTTGAAGATCCATAGGACTAAATGTATTTATTGTCTGATCATGAAGTGCCAGCAGATCCTTTAGAACTTGAACTACATTTTGATTTCTATCTGAAGACATTATGAGCTGTAAAAACCTGTTAAACCTGGAAGAGGCGGAAAAGCCTGATCGCGCCCATTGATGGGCCCGGAAAGCCTGCGATGCAGCTAAAAGGAAGAAATCCAGTGTCACTACTGTCTTTAACACGATCTGTTCAAACTGAAAAACAAACTATGTGAGCCTGGGGGCTTTAAGTAAACAAGCTTAGATTTTAAAGCCGCTGGGTGAAAATTTAACACAAACTAGCATGTGAAAGAACCAAGATAGCTACAACTACTAGCTTAGCATAAAAAAAAATCAAATCCATTCATCTAACGATCCGGACAATCTAAATTTACTAGCTAAAATGATGCCTTTAACTCTTAAAAAATATCTACAAAATATATTAACAGTGTCAAAATTGAAACCAAACGTGATGTGAAAGAGAGACGGAATAGAAGGGAGTAAACGGAAGTGACAAACAAAACACTTGCAGAGCTCGCTGTGTGAAGCTAAGCATGCTAACATCAGGCTACATAGTGGCTTTTATACAGAAAATATCATTCAGCGAACTCTGCAATGAACACACACTGTCTCATTTAAATATAGCAACAGTATCCGGTGTACCTTTATAATCCTACGAGGCAAACCGGCCATCTTGTGTTAGCAATTATATTTATAGCCCGCTGACTCGCCTTCTCCTCGGGTTGGATTGACTGAAATGTTGGGGCGGGACTGATAACTCACACTTCCGGTGGCTACAAATGACGTCAACGCGTATACTGATGTCAGTGGGCACGTAAAGATTTTAGCAACATAAAAATTTCCATTTATTTTGAGCTAACTTATAGAAAATATTTATTCAAACTCTATAAATGAAAGGTACATTATTTTTTGCAAATGCTTCAATTGACCAGTTTGCCCTCAATAATTCAAAGAAAAAAACCCAACTCATTTATAAAAATACACTAACTTTGCAAACCAGATGCCCAAACCACCCCATCTGGCTTATCAGAGCTTTCCACTATCTCTGAGTGAGAGCCCAGAAACCCTGCAGTGGAAGCTCATTTTGTATCCACAATCTCATTCTTTCAGTCACCATGCCTCCGAGCACCTCACTGGTGAGGTGTTTTGCACATGTCCTAGGACTCATTTGGACATGAGACTTAGAGGCACATCATAGAGGCACACTGGAGAGGCTATGTCTCCCAGGAGGCCTGGGAACGCCTCAGGATCCTACTGGGTGAGTTGGAGGATGCAGTCCCGGTGAGAGAAGCCTGGGTTTTCCGTCTGAGGCTATTGCTCCTGTGACACAGCCCTGGATAAGCGGAAGATTTTTTTTTTAAAGGATTTTCTTTTTTTTTGGCAGATTCTATTGTACTGTTTTATATCTCAGTAATTTCTTTATTCAAACTGAAAGAATCAAGGCCGTGCAACAGACTGGCTACCTGTTAAGAGTGTACCGTGCTTCTTGTCTATAGTCTGCAGGGACGGGCTCTGGCAACTTCCGCAAACTCAACTGAAACTAGCAGTTCAAAAGATTACAGAATGAATGAAAGAGTCAACAGATATTTTGTATTTATTTTTCATTTTACATCATGGTAACAGGACAAATTATTTGACATTGAAAAACTTTTATCTGTCTTTTGGAGGGTTTTTGTTGATGCGCCTTGTGTGATACCTGTTGAGAGGAAAAAAACAATAAATCAAAATAACTCTTGATGCTTGAGCAACCAACCAAATAAGTATTTCTAACCTGCCGAAAAACCTGTCTTACAGAGCATGTCACGCATGAAATTTTGTAAACGTTTGTGAGCAGATTACTAAAAGGTAAAATGATGTTCACACATGGAAGAGTTGCGTCAGTTCGTGTTTATGAAACTACTCTTAGTAGGGTCATCATACGAATGTATTTAGTTGAAATAAACATAGTAATATTTGTGTACTTACTGTCCTTTTGGATAAAAGCGATGTTTAGTGCAGAAAAACATCTTGCTCAGCTCTTCTATTGTGGGTCCTTTGTTTGGCTTTAAAACGTCTTTGCTGAGATGAGATTTTAATACTTGATCAAGAGACTCAGCTGGGGCGTTTAAGGGGTCTGGCCGTGTGATAGGCTGCAAAAAGTTACAGACGTAAGTGGAACAACAAAGGGCCAACTTTTATTAACTGATCTAAACCAAAACACATTTAAATCTTGTTTGGGTCAAACATAAAACAGGGATTTTCAGAAACTTCCAAATCCACTTGAAATTTTGCTACAAATAATATAAACCAAAAAATTAATCTGATGTTGACACAAGGAAATATAACACAGATATATCTGTAGTGTGGTGTGATCTCTCACCTGGGTAAGTTCATAAGGAACATCGATGGTGGGATGATAACACACGATGGTTCTCTCGTCTGAAGTCACACCAATTTCCACCGTACTACAAACAAGAGATTGAAAATTATTTCTCAGAGAAAAAACTTTGACAATATCAGTGACTGGATTTAATGGGAAAAAAAGTAATCACTTTAGTGACTAAACAAGCCTTACAGTTGCTCTTTCAAAATGAAAACTAATCAACTTAAAAATTGTATGATAGCCATAAGAGAAATATCAAAACACACATTTTATAGTAATTAATCAGCTATTTATTTTTGTGTAACTTGTTTTCATAAATAATAGGTATATTTCTAACTATTGATGGCAAGGCCATGTTTGCAGGATGGACGCATTCCAAAGAACATTCCCTATGGAGGCCTGCCACAAAAATGCGGCCAACTTGATGACCTGCCCTGCGGTGCAAAAATGCCTGCAAGAAGGATCTGAAGTCGTACAACATCAATGCAACAAATCTCAAGTCAGTGACCTCTGACCGATTTAGTCGGGGTATAATTGTCAGAATCTCTATCAAGTCAGCTTGATACAGCTGACAAAGAGCACATTGTGATCCTTTTGGTCAAAATTCTCTGGTGTGAGGAAGAAGTTGTAGGGAGGAATGAAGCAACCCAAAGAGAGGGACACATAGATCTAGAAACAGCAAAAATGCCAATCTGCCACTGCTACCCCACGACCCATACCACCTATCACATTTACAGCAAGTGTGTTAGGAGCTGCAGCTCCCTCATTGGCTTCTCCAGGCACAGACCATGCTGCACAGATATGTATCCATGTGCAGACTCCATTGTCTCTAGCGACAAGAGGATGCCAACAACTGTTATATTGCAACTAGTGAATATTTATGAACAAACCTGGTAGGACCCTCAAGTGAAGGAGCATCAACACCTGATTTATGTCGAAGAGAGACCAAACAAACTGAAACATGAGAGACAAAAAAGACAGATTGGTTTTAAAATATTTTAATGCAATGATACATGTTTAGTTGAATTTGCTCAGTAAAAATACTACAGATGTAGTTTACTTACTGCATTCATCAATTGTTCATAAAAATTAAACATTCAGAAACGCTTAACATTGATTTAGTCACAAAAGCCCGACTTAATATTTATTTGTCAAGGTTAGCATCACCTAGCTTCCGGTTCTTTTTACGCTTTATCCGGATAGAGCAGTCATCCTAAAGTAGTCATAGAATAGTTTCTTTTTTAATAAAAATAAATAAAATTAACTACTCACGTTGTGTTTGTTGCAGCCTTGTCCTGCAATAAATTTGCGTTAATAAACCAGTTAGCTTGCTCAGATGACCTGACGCCATGCTTAAAAACAGTTTGTGTGCATCACTTTAATAGTCCCGTTCTGAAGCGATGCTCAGACTTTTTATGTTCCGTTGCGAATATGTGAAACATTTAAATTACAATCTTTTCAGAATTCAATATATTTAAGAAATAAATTTACACACCTCCCGCATTCATATTTTAACAGTGATGTAAAATCTTTTTTTAATGACAAACTGCGAACTTTGCTTTAAAACTTCAATTGTAAAACTAGTTTTCATCACAATGCATTCTCAACTTTCAATGACAAAAAAAACTTAAACAAGAATTAATTTATTAGATATTGGCACTGTGAAAAGAGAGTTTAGGATAACATCAAAACTAGAACAGATTTCAAAATAAAAAAAATTAATAGACATTTCAGGAACAGTTATAGAAATGTTTAAATGATTCCACTCTTCTGTTGGCAAAAAAAAAAACAAAAACAAATGATCCAAGAGTCAAGTTTCCAGAACATGGTAAAGTTTATGGTATTTTTAGAACTAGAAGATCTTCTGTTGTTTTTTCAGACTTGCTGTTCTGTTTGAGAATACATTTATGGCATGTCTTACATAATGCAGTTCTTCGGAACACTGTTAACAATGTACACAGTTGCAGAGAATTTCCACAACATTAGGAGACGTCCATATCTGCTGTAGCTGCAGAGCCGGATGCTTCTGATCCTGTGTTTGCCACCAATCGCTCTCTGCTACCAAACACTTCAGCCACTAGAAAGAACAAAACAGAAAAAAAAATGGTAAGTATTCCTTCCTATCTAACCCCTGCCCCATGATTAAAATACATATCTGGCAAACTAAAAAAAAGACAGGATACCAGGCAAAATAAATCATGTTTGTAATTGTTTTGGTAACGAACCTTCAATGTGCATCTTAAAAGGTGGAAAGTAAAAAATAAATACAAACCTGTTCAATTAGTTAGATTCAAACCAAACATAAGCTTACCTGCTGCAACATCACTTATATCCCAAATCCGCAAGCCTTCTCTTTGTCCTCCAAAAGCGTAAACAAAAGGCAGATCAGGGCAACATGAAGCACAGAACAGCACTCCCTGTTTAGAAAAAGCAGAATAGCAACAAATAAGACTGAAATATCTTTGTGTCAAACAGTAACTAAAGCCTGTATGTGACTACTTACCATTTTCATATCTCGAGAGTGTATCAGTTTGGGTTTGTTCTCTGAAATGTCCCAAATCTTTACATGTTTGTCGGCTGAGGAAGTGACTAAGCATCCTTTGATTTGACTGCTGAGATCCAAGCCTTCAGGAATTTACAAAAAACCCAAAAGAAACACATTAGAAAGTGTTTTTAATACTGATTAAGCGTACTTGTAGTGAAAACGGTGACACACCTGACACTTCTTCATCGTGTGCCTTCAGTGTGAACACAGGTTTATCTGAGCGTGCATCCAGACAGTAGACAAAACCATCTTCTGTGCTGGCCTTAAACATGAGTGAATCACAAATAACGTGAAAGGATTTCTAGAGAGAGAAACTTGGCTCATAGTTTTTTTCACTCACTAACCAGGAAGTTGCATGGGGAAAAGTGGTTCCAAACCAGACGCTCCACTTGCCCGCTGAACCTCCATGTTCGATGACTACTTTCTGGGCTTCGGCAGTCATAAAGGATTGCTGTTCTGTAAAACAAACAAAAAAAGTTTCAAAGTCACTTTTATTATAAAACTGTTAGAATTTGCAAGCCCAGATCCATACTTATCATATGATCCTGATATGAGGGTTTGTGCTTCAAAGGGATGAAATGTTAATGTCTGCACCTAAAAAATGTAGATATTTGGTTTTGTAGAATCAAATAAATGACATAAAAATGACAAAAATTTACATTTGTATGCACATACCTTGTCTGTGTGCCTGCTTAGAGTTGTGGCTGGTTTGCACTGAGCCATGTCCCACAAAATAACAGTGTTATCTGCAGATCCACTGGCTAAAACATTCCTAAACAAAATGTTGTTCTTTTTGTTTTAATATGTTTGAACAAAGCTGTTCAAACATATTCTTTTAGCTGGGTGGATTTTGACAAGAAAACTAACCTGATCAACTTGTTCCAGGATAAATCCAGCACTGCGTCAGTGTGCCCTTCAACAGGCTCTGCTGCTGCGCCCTGTTAACATTCAGGACAAACTACATGAGTGTTTTTATCAGTAAAACTCTGAAAATTAAATTAAAACTGGAGAAATTCTTCAATCGTCACCACACTGTGTAGATGAGTTGTCCAGTATTTATTACCGGTTTGCTTCTTTTCTTCTTCTTTGAGGCCTTTTTGGTTCCCAAAGAGAAAACCGGCTCCAAGCAATCCACCACATCCAGATCCCACACGTCTATCTGAGGGCTCATATTACCCACAGCGACATAGTTTGCTGCCATTCAGACAGAAAAGACAAGTGATTCTGTGAATATTCATAGTTGAGGCCTTTTATAATATATTTCAAATAAACTGCAAGGCCTCCTTACCTGGTCCTTCAGCAGGGTTTGGGTCAAAGTTCAACCATTCCACACACAGTGGATAAGCAGGAAGCAGAATATCATGATGAACGTACAAAGAGTCTTCTTCAGAGTTAAACACTGCAACACAAATTTCCAACTGGTTATTTTTGTAGTTTCTAGACAAAAAATAAGCAGCCTGCATAATTTTAATAAATACATGTTCATTTTTGATTATTCAAATTTTTTTGTCTCGTTTCGTCATCTGAACTGCTTATTCTCTAATGGGGTATTGAGTGGTGCCAGAGCCTATCCAGGCTGATTTCAGGTGGGAGGCAGGGCAAACCTCAAACAGGTCGCCAGTCTGTAGCGAGCCAATACGCACACAACCATTGAGACACACTCATTTGTAGGGGCAATTTCATAGTGGCCCGTCAACCTTACATGCATGATTTTGGAGCGTGGGAGGAAACTGGAGTACCTGGAGAATACCTATGCATACACTGGGAGAACATGCAAACTCCACACAGAAAGACCAGTGTTTCAAGCCTCGATTAAGACACTGACCTTCTTGCTATGAGGCCACCATGCTAACCACTGCACCACAGTGCAGACACCCATTCAATGTTATTTGTTCAATTAATTTAATACATCTTTTTGGGTACGTATGGGATATTTAAAATTATAAAAATATTTAACATTATAAGTAAATAATGAAAGAAACTGATATTTTTTCACAGCATTCCGATTACGTTTGAATTTATTTACCATGAACCTCCAGACTGCAGCAGTCCTTCTCTGCTTTGCCTGCCAGGACAAAGTTGTCTGTGGGTTTAATTTGGAAGTCTTCTCGTTCATACTGGTCCTAGAATAAAATCAATTTTATGACATGAGTCTAGAGAACCTGTATGTCATTTATTTAAACATTTATTTTGCTGTGGAACCCAAATGATAAAAATCAAATAATACTTTATTTCTGTGCACCTCATACTTTAGGACACTCACTGTATCTTTGATCGTGATGTACGGATCCTCATCATTAGAGCTGAAAACTGTCAAGCCTGCCAGACTGTCACCAAGATTTGCTGTGGCTGAATTGTGACCCAAAATAAAATCCAAAATGAAGGGTTCAGTTTTTACGTCTCTATTTCAAAACTACTTGCAAATACTTCTCAACTCACCTGCATCCTCTTCATCATATTTATCCAAGCCATATTCCGCTAGCTCGTCATCTTCCTCCTCTTCTTCTTTGTCACCAGTTGCATCTTCAGCAGCATTGTCAAGATTGGGCTCAGGAGGCAAACCTTCATCCTCATCATCATCTTCTTGATCTGCAGCAGGCATGTCTCTAGAAGAACAATAAATGTTTTATTACCTTTAAGATCTGAGCCCTAAAATATTCAGACTAAGAAAAGATATATGTGTATAAATCATTTTGATGGCTAAAAATGAGTAAATGTGTGTTGTTATTGTAAAATACCCCAACTCTTCTTTAGCCTCAGTAATGATCCTCTGAAGCTCCTCTTGGGTTAGTTCAACCTAAAGAATGGAAATAGTAAAATATGGCAGTATTTACTAAAACTGATAATTTTTGTAAGTAATTATAAGTAAAGAGTGTCATTATTAGTCATTTTTATTTTTAGTAGCTATTACTAACCAATAACAATAGGTGAAAATGACTTCTTACTGTTATTTTAATTGGATTTATGCAGGAGATCACAGTACTAATAATTGTGTTAAATGCCTAGTGCTACATTAAGCATCACTGAGATACATTTAGCAATATGAAGCTGCATTAAATTGCATTAAGCTACATTAAACTGTAGATTAAACCTAATCTACAGTAAGCTACACTAAGTTGTATTAAATTTCCTTCCCCAGCATTAACTTTAATCTGTTTTATACTACAGTAAGCTACATGAAGTTGTATTAAGCTACATCAGGCTGTATTAAACTACAGTGAGCTATATTATAGTTGTATTAAGCTACATTAGGCTGTATTAAACTACAGTAATCTACACTTTAGTTGTATTAAGCTACATTAAGCTGTATTAAACTACAGTAAGCTATATTAAAGTTGTATTAAGCTACGTTAAGTTGTATTAAAGTACAGCAAGCTATATTAAAGTTGTATTAAGCTACATTAAGTTGTATTAAACTACACTAAGCTACATTTAAGTTGTATTAAGCATCATCAGGCCGTATTCAACTACAGTAAGCTACATTAAGTTGTAGTAAACTACAGTAGGCTATATTTAAGTTGTATTACGCTACATTAAGCTGTATTAAATTACAGTAAGCCACATTTAAGTTGTATTAAGCCCCATTAAGCTTTCCCAACTTCCTAAAACTTTTCAGTTAATCTTTGGTTTTCTTTCAGTGGAAAGGCATTAAGGTTTAAATGACAACAGAATGGCATTCACCCGGCTGTTTTGTAAAAACAGCTTTACATCTATTTTAAAATAGATTTTTGCTGATAGCATTACTGCAATCTTTAACAAATCTATTTTTTAAAGAATAAAAGATCATATTATATTTAAAGCGCCAAAAAATGATAAAATAAAGTTAGGATGTGCTATGTTGACAAGTTAGCCACCGGTTAGCTAACATGTGGCTAACTAGATTATATGACTTACTTTTTCCGGGGTTTCCTTGGCAACGCCACGCTTTACCCAGCCGACACATGTTATTTGGGAGCTCATTCTGAAAAATCTGCTTTTCAGATAGATCAAAGTGTGATCAGATTATGTAGAGGTTTATTTTCACTCTCTGCTTCAACTTTGGTCGTATACACACTTTACTCGTACATGTGATAAAGGGTCCTTTCTCTCGTTTATAGGCATGGCGGAATCTGCCTGCTCAAAATTCTTCTTCTTTTTCTGACAAGGAGATGGTATATTTCTCATTGATGCAAAAAATGGTATGCAATCATTTTAAATGCAAAAAAAAAATTGATTGATGTTCATCTTAGCTATGAAAAGGAAACAAAAAAATGTTTGATGGAAATCTGAAAAATGCACGTTTTTATTCTTTGGATGAACACATAAGGTATAAAAATTGAGATCAAACATTCATTAATTACATTATTAATAAAAAGAAAAAAATACAATGCAAATGTGCATAAAATCCTTTAGATATGCGTTCATACGTATACTTAATAAATGCGACATCAATGAAACAAGGCAGTACTATAGTGATTATTGCAGAATATAAATACACTGGAGTTAGTTTGCAAACTGCAATAGCTTCAAACTTTAAAGTTAGTGGTTAAGGCACAATATTTGAGTGCAAAATGAATGCAATATAATAGAATGAACATTTATGGCCTTATTTCCAAGAAAAAAAAACTTTAAAAAGAGTTCGATCCAAAGTTATCCCCACATACACAACAAATAACATATTTAATTGATCCATGTCTATTTGAGTTATAGGGAGTTCTCACATCCACTATAGAATACTATTCGAACACCAGATTGTTTTTGGTAATGGATTTTGTTCTCTACACCTTCTAAAGTTAAGTGTTTTTTTATCCTTTCCCTCAATAAAGAACTCTTTTTTTGTAAATGCACCTAAATAAGAATATAAAAATTATATGCATTAGCTTTGCTGACTTGATGCTATGTTACATTGGATATGCTGCCACAAAAAACATTTATGCTCCATTTGCAAATGCCCAGAGGCCAAGAGGAAGCAGGGCACCAGAGGAGGTGTAAAATCAATGTCAAAAACAGAAGTGAAACTGAATACATGTATTTCAAAGCATTTTTCAATGAATAATGCATTTCCAAACACATAAAGGTACTATATTCATCTTAATAATGCAATGAAATCAAAAGAATAAGGCCACAAAATGACAATACCCCCTCTCTTAGATTGTCAGATGAACAAGTTTGACTAGTGGAAAAAGTAATCTCCTAAGATGAAGTGAGCTACTTAACCAATTATATCAACTTATTTAAACAAGGGGACAGTCGTGGTGAAGAAAGAGCTGAGCCGAAAAGCAATGCTCTGAATTTACCAGTCAATCTATGTTCCCACCGTCACCTAAAGCTCCTTTCGTCTTCCTCCTTTCAGCTGGACTCTCATTCAGAGATAGAGTGAGGAGCTCAGCGTAGAGCCGTTGCTCCTCCGGGCTGAGAGAAGCCAGATGGGGTGGTTCAGGCATCTGGTCAGAATGCCTCCTAAATGCCTCAGTGGTGAGGTGTTTTGTACACGTCCTACCAGGAGGAGACCAAGAGGCAGACTACGGACCTGCTGGAGAGACTAGGTCTCTGTTTACGTATTTTTCATTTAAGAGCCTCTGATAAGTGCTGTAAATGCTGAATGAATAATTGACCTCAAATATAAAGTAACTCATTTTTTTTAAACCACAGAACAAATTCCACCCCTTCTTAAACAACAATTACGTTTAATTTGCTTTAAAAATGAGGACGGATATATCCTACTGCATGTCACACAAATAGTATGTGAACGCTTGCTTTTCATGTCTAATAAAAGCTTAACACTGTGAAGATAGTGGTTTTAAAGCCTAACAAACTCACTTCCTGTTTGTGGTTAGCTCAGAGTACTATGTGTAAACAACATAAGTCTATAAATGCATTCAAATATATAAATAATTGTTCAAAGACAGACAATCGAAATCTAATGATGCCCTGTATCATTCCTGATGTCGTTTTTGTGTTCTTTTTACCCTCAGGAATCCATTTCTATCTCATCTGGAGTATTTGCAGCGCTATGAGTGGGACTCTCATCTGCCTCAGGTGTCAGACTTTTCGTCACTAGCTTCAGGTTGGTCTCATGAAGAATAACTTGGGTTAAGTACTTCTCTCGCTTAATTTGCTCTTTGACAGCGTATGGAACATCTGGGATCGCGTAGGACAGGATGAACTTGGTGAAATAAACAATATGCTGTAAAGACAAAGAAAATTAATACATTAAATATTAGGATTTTTTATAATGTAGTAAATTTCTATAAATTTACTCTGGTTCTACGAACCTCTACAACAATTATGAAAGCCATTTTGGCAGCGATCACATGCCAGTAGAGCATGTTGTGCTCATACTGTCTGTTGTGTCCTGCAGGAAACCGAAAATCTCTGTATCTGAAACAGAAAAAAGCCTTTTCTTCAAACTATGCAATCAGATAAACATTAGATTAACTGCTTTCACATTATTAAGATCAGGGCTTTGCAGTATAAAATAAAACATGATGTGGAAAATGAGTGCGTGTTTGAGAGAGACAGACAGAGATTTAGAGAGAGCAATTTGTTTGTTGGTGAAAACTCAAAACATTTCTAAGGTCGCCAACTCAAAATATTAGAATAAAAAAATTGTGACACTTACTAAATGTTAAATGTGAATAAAAGTTGTTAAACATCCTGAGTCACAGCTTCTTTTATAAAATTGTTTACTAGTTGTAAGAACTTTTTTATATCCGTGCAAAACATATGAATCATTTAAAATAAACCAGTAAAGAGGGAAGCCTGTGTATTCCTAAGCTATTGAAAAGCTCACATGCTACATCACAAGCTTTTCAAAATTATCTATGCGGGCTCCTATCTCATGAAAGAAAAGGACTGCTCTCACTACCTGCAGGTGGTGATGAAGTCCGGCACGGTTGTGTAACCGCTTGTCATGTTTAAGGGAAAATCTTTGGTGTTGAAGATGGAGAGGGAACTATTAATGTAGCCCTGCATAGTGTGCTCGCTGTGAGGTCCGTAGGGGTACACTGAGAGAGACCAGTAGTAGACCAGCCGAGGAATCATGTCAGAAGTGAAAGCAATGATCATGGCCTGTGGAGACAGAAAGACACCCAGATGGCATTATGAAAACATCCAATGGTCTTACTTAAGGGCAAAATAAGAAGATATGAGAATTGATGTTGATATTAGCTATCATTGGGAAGCAGAATTTACCAAGAGTTGCATTGTTCACCCACTACAATTTACTGGTCAGCTAACTGTAACTCTGACCAGCAACTTACATTTGTGGCAACAGCCAAGATAGCAATGCCTTGTAAAATGGGCTGCCAGGTCCCTATGTCTTGGGCTTTCTCTGGCACAATCCGCCGACACTGCGACGTGATTTTCCAAGCATCCACTCGAATCTCAAATAAATTGTTAATCAGAGCCAGAACTGGAGCCAGAGGGAAAGAAGCTACAAACAGGGTCACAAAGCCAAACTGGATGACTGTGAAAGACAAAGCAAGAGGTTAAATTAGTCAAAGCTCTAGTCATTAAGATTCTAAAAAGTTGAAAAAAACCCCAGCTCTGTAGACAGTCTATCTCACCCATCTCAAGGTATTCATAGAACAATCCCAGTTGGGGAATAGGCTGGAGCTGGTAGTCCTGCTCCCAGCGAGGAAGCACATTTTCTGAAGACACACGGGAGCAGTTTCGGGCCATCATGTTCTTTATCCACCTGGAAAAGAATGCAAGTGTAAATGCTCACTAACAACCATTTCATTAGTACACATACTATACATATATTTTATTTACCACCGAGAAAGAATTACAAGTGTGTTCGTTTAACTAGGCGTGACTCCCAGCTCGGAACAGTTAGAGCTGCTGACAGAGTCTTTTTTCATCTCAAAATAAACATTCATGGCTTGACAGTTTATGTTATTCTGAAAGATTAGCGCATACGTATGTCCGAAACAGCAGAGTTTAGGTCATTCAAGAAGTCTCTTATAGATCTTAAAAGCTCAGATTTAGAGTCAGACTTTGGGTTGTTTGAGCTCATTAACGGTGAAGCAGACAAATGGAAGAGAGCAATGGAGTGAATTCAATTGAAGATCCCCAAAGGAAAATTTGATCAATTTGTGTGCAGATTTACTCTAAGTGGGTTTTAGATATAGGAAGTGATGGATAAGATGGGATTTTATTGTAGATGACCAAACACCTATTTTACAGTGTAAGGAGGACGGATTATTTATCCTGGCCAAATTTAATGGATTCAAATAGAAAAAAAAAGAAAAGCTTACGGAACCAAAACCTCCTGGATGTTGTTCCAGATCGCTTTTCCTCCCATTATGATGGCAAGTTGTGTTGTCAATTCAATCAGACAACCGCCAGGATCACACTGCAGATGGTACAGAAAATTCAGAACAAAAAAAAATCAGCAACTTGATTAAGCCGGAAAAGCTGATATACCTCCTCATTCCGGTATTTTCCTAACAGCTTTACAGGAGCTCCTGGATGGCCAACAACTTTTCCTTTCACAAAGGCGATGTAAAAACAAGAGGAGTAATAGTTGACGAACTGAAAGAGGAACATCTTCAGCGTAAGGCTGTTTTCGTAGTCTGTCTTGGTTCGTGGGAGCTCTATGATTGTTTCGGAAGAGGAAAAGTTTAGGGATTAAAACACATCCTCTAATAAATACAAGTAAAAGTAGCTTCAACTCACCAAAGTTTGTGATCCATATTGCTACTCGTTCGTAGAGGATATTTAGGATCATGATGACAACAAAACTAATGACGGAGGCGGTGATGGAGGTCGCCATCTGAGGTGTCACATACTCCTTTATTGGTTCCAAGTTTTTCAAATTACTTCTAAATTTAGATGAAAAGGTAATGAAAACAGCCAATCGGTACACAATGATGGCCACAATGGACACCAAGATCAACATCACCTGCAGGAATCAGAAAACTTTATTAATCCTAGAGGGCAAATTTTTTGTAGCATTCATTCAACAATTTGCTGCACCAAACAAAACCTCACTATTGATTTATTCATCTTCTGAATTGATTCTCCCTAAAGGGGTCATGGGAAAATCTCCCTAGTAACACAAAACTAAATAAAACACATGCACCCAAAGGGTCAGATCAAAATCATAAATGTTGTTTTATTCAGGGTATTTTTACATTTATATTTTTTCATACTACATCCATCCCTCATAGGGAAATAACTTTTGCTGCATTGCACTGCAGCAGGCAGCCATGACGATGCAAAGGTGGGAGTAACTAGGGGTTAGTTGTCTTCTCCACACTTAGGCATGAGCTCATTGAGAATTAAACCGGCAACTCCATGGTTCAAATTTGGCAATTCTACCACTGAGCAATCTTGTATTAATTGTAATAATGATTTAATTCATATGAAATGTTCAAATGAAACTAGAAATGTCAGTGTAAATTGGGGGTGAAAAAAAAAAAAAAAAAAAGCCCGGGGCTGAAATCAGCCAATCAAATTCTTCAATGTGGCCCATTGAAGAATTGGCTTAAAATACTGCTGAAATACTAAAATTTTTAAAATAAAAATTAGTTACCCAAAAAAAGACTGTGCTCATTCCAATAGATACACGAAGACATCGTCCACACGAGCTATATGGCACCTTTTCTTTCACCTAAAATTTAAACAAATATTTAGATGTAATGAATCCTAACTACACAACAAGAAGAAAATCTGGATCCCTAAATAACCAGAGAAGGAAAGCACATTTTACCCCTGTGATTGGGTTTTTCCTATCATAAATACACTTGGCTTCGTATTCTGGGCGAGGAGGTTCTTCCTGTTCCAGGAATTCTACTGTGTCCCATTGGTACTCCAACTCCGCCTGGTAGCGCTTCCAAAATTCCAGGAACAAAGTGACTACGGTGAAAAAAAAAGGCTTATTCAAGTAAAGTAGAATAAACATTGTTTTTTTAAAGCTGAGGTTCTGTTAGGTGTGTGAAACATACCCCAGACTGACATGAACACAGCAAACACCAATGTTGCATAGTTGTCAAATATGTTAAGTTTCTAAAAAAAAAAAAAAAAAAAAAAAGGACATATGCCAGTGTAACACATTGCTAAGCAAAGTAGGTGACAAGAGGCAAATGAGGAAGCATCACATTTGAGGACACAAATGTGTCATGTTTTTTTTACAGTTTGTTTCAGTAAAAAAACAAGTCTCACTTTCGAAGTTTCACAAGTGGTGTTTAATCTCCAGAAATTACAGATTTCACACTGTGGACACATCACAATCTGCCCTCCGATGCCAGGGTCGCACACCTCTTTGCTGATGGATGGTTAAAACAAAATATGCTGATAAATGAGCTTAAAAACAGGAAGACGGATAGTGTAGAATACCATAGATTAAATTGACTCCACTTACCTCCATGTGCTTGTTTCTTGGGTGCCGTATCCATAGATGAAACAACCAAGCCCGACAACAGCAGCCAAAGCTAGCATAAAGGTGTAGAAGCCCAGCCATGCAAAATAAATGCCAATTTTCTCTCCATAGTACTTCCTAAAAGAAAGACAAAAAATTCATGCCACACTTGACTTTAAATTCAAGTTGTTTCTGACAAAATATTTTTGGGTAGAAATAAATATGATTAAAAAAAAATAGGTGTGGTCCTAGAGGCATTGGCCTAGTGGTAGAGTTAACACCTTTTGATTGGGAGAACCTGGTTTGAATCCCACTGGGCCAAAGCTTTCCCTGGGATTACGGGGGTGAAAACTGGAAGGACAAACTAAGAAAAAAAAAAAAGGTAATAATTCTTCTCTTAAAGATGGTGCCTCTATGTAACTCAGAAATTCCTCATTCACATAAAAAAGCTTCCATTTTTTATGCTGTAATCCCCTCCTCCTCCTTCCTTTTTAGTCCTTTCCCTTGAGCATGTGGACAACACAGCGTAAATTTATTTTTGAGGCTGCAAATATAGTATAAATTACATCAAGTTAGCAAAGCACTCTTTTTTTTTTTAATTCTTTTATGCAAAAACAGCACTCTGTGTTGAGAGTGACTGAGCAGAACACTTGCAGTAAAACACTTCCTGCTTATGTTGAAATGTGGGTTTGGCAGAGAATAAAATCCATAGCCAAGAACAAACTGGCGTTTGAATAGTATACTGAATATAGAACGTAAGAGCTCGCAAATTGCTCAAACATGCATAAAATAGAAAACCACTTTAGGTATCCGCGACAGACTGGCGACCTGTTCGGGGTGTACCCTGCCCTTCGCCTCAAATCAGCCAGGATGGGCTCTGGCACCCCCCGCAACCCCGAAAGGGACTGACGGATAAGATGACTGACTGACTGACTTTAGGTATTGTTTTGATGGGGGAATAATGTTTAAGATGAAAGAAACCTCCTTATGGTTGATTTAGCAAGACCCTTCCCCCCTTTCAAAACACCTTATGAGATCAAGTGGTTGCATCTTGTAGAAAGCTTTGGGATGAGCCCACTCTTGATAGAGCAGGTATCTCTCACTGGGGCAGCCTTCTTCCGTGGACCTGACATTCAATTTGCTCTTCAATAGAAAAGAAAAAAGCTATTGAAGAAAATTGATGTCTTATAAAACTGATGAAGAAGTGGAGAAGGTGGAAAACTTACATCATGTAGAGGAAATGCAGCCTTGTACACCCCACCATCCAGCAGTTTAGAGATGCCAAACTTTTTTAAATTCCCTCGAATCTCATAAGGGGCTCTGCTTAAGATGTAAAATGCCTAAGAAAACAAGAAAACAAGTGTGAAAGTCATCATAGAGGAACCCTAACACCCATCCAGACAAATATCATTCCTGTGTCTGCAAACATTGATCTCTAGATTAAGTCCATCTCATAAAAGCTTGCTGCAACATGCTCCAACTTGCCATCCTGCTCCTCATGGCTGGAGTGAAGAAATTATCTCTGTCCTTCATGTAGTAGAGCTCCAAACGATCCTTCTCAAAGGGTGCAGTGAAAAACTCTGCTTCTTTATGAATCAGGTGTTCGTTGGGATAGAAGTATTTGGTGAAGCATGAAAGGAAGTCCCACATAGAGAATTGGGAGCACAAATCGTTGGGTTGGATGGGGACATTTATGTGTAGCACCTCGGCATAAGTGCACAGCACATCCCACGGCATGTGGACTTTCACAAACCTGAGTTTGCTGTTTGTGACCTGTAAAACATGTTGTGAGATTAGTTTTAAATCAGAGAGACAAACCAGTTCCAATGAAATCTTTAACTTACAGACGGTGTTGCTTCCAGCTCCATTCCCATGTTCATCAAACTGGATTCAAAGAACTCTCGCCGTCTCTATAAAGAACAAAAAGCCTCATTTTTAGCTTGATTATTCCAGTAACACATCAACTGATTGAATCATTTCTTTATGTAAGCATTTAAAAAAAATTAAAAAGCTGTCTTTCTCTATGCCTTTTTATGCTCTTTCAAGAAGACTTTGTTTTTCTATTTTACTCTTGGGATTTCTGCTCTGATATCAGATTAATTATTTACAACATAAATAAGTCCTGTGAGCAAGTCAGAAAGATGTTCAAGTTCCTGTTTTGGCTTTAAATATTGCACGCCAGTGGACTGAAAAGCTGTACAAGACAATGAATGATCACAAGACTGACATGTAGCATTGAGAAGCACATTCAAGCGCTGCGTTTTGCAATTAATTTTAGTCACTTTTATCTGAAATAATTCACCACTGTCAGGTTATTTAAAAATTTCAAAACCTACACAGACCTGTAATAAACCAGCAGCCAGGTTGTTGAACTGGTTTTATTTTAACAGGAAGTGCATTCAAAGAAATGCCTCAAAGACAAACAGGAAATTGTAGGACAACATAAACTTCAGTTTTTAGATCAAGCAAAGTTATGCGAGAATAGTTAAAGTAATTTGGATTATGTTTAAGTTTTTCCACACCTATTTAGTTTCTGATGTTTGACCAACTGAGACAGTGACAAATGAAAATAAAGGGTGTGTCTTGCAGCAACTTCAGCACAGAGATGACTTCAGTGGTTTTAGTGATTACAAAAGACAACCTGCTTCAGCTAAGGTGGATTTGCTGTAACAACGTGCAACTCTGCTCTGAACTGGCTGATCTGCTTTTTATGAGAACATGTTTTCAGTATACAGTCATAACCTGTGCCAAACTTGCTGTGAAGAACAAATGCATTGTCCCAGAAAAACAGGTCAAAGGATTGCCATGTATTGGAAAAATTGATTAATCTATTTCAGGCTTAGTTGAGTCTTCAATTCAGAGCTTCTTCAGGATTGGAATTGCAACATTTTAAACATCAGTTGAGAACTAATCCAGACTATCCCAAACATTAGATTTCACAAACCCTACTGTTGGGAAAGATGGTCAAAAGACAAAAACATCAGCGCTTCAACATCAACATGTCTCACTTTTCTGTTTTAATCATGTCAGTTACACCAAACATTTCTTTATGCTTTAAATCATCTCATTTTAGCATTTTTTTTGGGCTAAATTACAAGAAAAACTTTTTATTTACTCATCCTCCCTTTGCAAATGAAGCAACGGAACAGTTTAATCTTGCTTTTGTGAATAAGCATCAAGCAAATCAGTTAAAGAATCTCCTTCCAGTGCAAATAAAACACCCTTTGCATATACAGTAAGAGTTAATAGTCTTTAAAACCAAGTGTGAATGTTTTATTAAAGCATTTTAAAACAAATTGATATACTGTCTAATACTTTGTTATAAACATATAAAATATTTATTTCATTGAATTAAAATAACTTAAGTTTGAAAAAAATGTAATATCTTTTTATATCAATTCTAAGTATTTATTTTATAAGTGGACTGATTTTACGGGCTTAGATGTGATTGGACTGTTCCAGGTAAACTTACCTTCCGCCTCTGGATTGTGTGCCTCTTCTCAAACTCCACATTCTCTTCGATTTCATACACCAAGATGAAATCTATCCTCCTAATACCATCATTAAAGAATAAAGTGTCTGGTTTGTCGTTAAACTCAACCTGTGAGCAAAAGCAAAGCACTTCAGGTAAGTCCGGGCTATGAAACTCATAATCTTCTTCTTTCATAGAATTGTACATGTTAAAGAAGTGAAGCTGTGTTCATCTGCTAAAAGCTCTCCTCATCTATCTATGATGTGGGCAATACATGGAAAATGGGAAGAGTCAACATAACATTAAGAAGCCCGCCCTTTTCCTTCTTCCCTCCCAAGTTTTACACAATACAGGGACACCACAAAACATAAATTACTTATCGTTCATATTCATTGTTAAGTTAAACTGGTTAATTGGTCTGGTTTCTAACTGCCTCCCCAACTGAAATGCACCACATAGAAAATTAAGCGCTTGCCTTTTCTCAACAGCTCACTCAGTCTGCTCGTCTGCTGATTATCGTTGCCTTCCCATTAATCCAAACGGAGATTTCAGCTCAGTGCTTCAACCAAAGACAGAACTGGTATGGCATATAGATATCTAAATGAACAGTACCACTAAATATATTTCCATTACTTTTACTTAGTTTGACTTAGTTCAAAACAAAGTGTAATTGTAGGTGTTGTTTAGAGATATTCTGTGGAGTTTTCACAAAGTTTGATAGTACTTTAGTTAAAACTAGTGTTTGGAAATGTAAGTATTTAGTTTAATTGATCAATTATATAAATTATCCTTTTTATTGGACCAGTTTTTGATTGAACTGTCATGTAGTGGTAATTTCAGTTGAAACATGGCTGAGGCTTTTCGGTTAGTTTCAGTTGTAGTTCAAATGTACTGACTGTTATTTTTTAAATACATTTTGTTGTGTCGTAGGTTCTTTTTTTTTTTACGTACGCTACGCTATTCTACTCTTTTCTACTACTCTACCCTACTCTACTGCTGTAAAAAGGAGAATAAGGAAAAATAAAGTATTAGGAATTGAGCTGAGTTGTTCCGGTGTCCCTTAGATGAAGTTAGGCCTTTTCAAGTTTGGGCAGGAGCTGAATGAGCTTTTAAAACTTGACATACATAAATCAATTTCAAATATGGGACATACTGTATGTTGCAAGTAACTCATTCAAATGATGACCCACCAGATGTGTTTTGGCAACGTTTCCTCCTTCCTTTATTGAACGGTAAGTTGGTAAAAACTCCTGAGGATACACTGTAAAAGATAAAGAAGATTAGTGTGATGGTGTGTGAATAAGATTGATATATTTTTTTGTGGTTCATTTGTGGAAAGATGTGAACAGATTAAAGATTTAAAAAACATTCATTCATCATTTAAACCGTCCATCCCTAACACGGTCTCGCGGGGGTTATTCCGGCTGATTCAAGGCAAGAGGCAGGGTAAATGGACTCTACTTATATAGCGCTTTTCTACCTGCATCGGTACTCATAGCGCTTTACAGTGTAGCTCACATTCACCCATTCACACACACATAATGGGGATGCTGCCATGCAAGGTGCAAACCACCATCAGGAGCAATTGAGGGTTCAGTGTCTTGTTCAAGGACACCTCAGCATGAACTCATGGCGGGGATCAAACCGGCAAATCTACAGTTACAGGGCGATCACCCTACTCACTGAGCCATCCTTCCCCAAACAGGTCGCCAGTCTGTTACGGGGCCACACACACAACCATCTACACACAAACTCATTCCTAAATGCAATTTCATAGTAGCCAATTGACCTAACATGCATGTTTTTGGACGGTGAGAGGAAAACGGAGTACCTGGGGAAATCCTATGCATACACGGGGAGAACATGCAAACTACACACAGAAAGACCATTGTTCCAAGCCTCGTTCCCACCTGGGACTCGAACCTCCGACCTTCTTGCTGTGAGGCTGTGCCGCCTGATTTAAGAAACATGTGGCTAAAAATGTCCATCAATGTTGATGCATTAATCAATTTGAAGCAAATAAAACTAAAAAAAATTAAGCCAATTTTGTTTGTATTTTTCAATCCCCATGTCATTTATGTTACTTTCATAAACTAAATCACTTTGAATTTGACCTCAGAACACCATGAAGTGTTGATGTTCTGTCTCACTGGGCCTCAGTGAAGCATCGCAGACAGTTATTCATTTCCCTACTTTCTTAACTCATCTCTCTGTTTTCCTCTCTGTGTAGAACGTCACAATTCTATAAAAAATTACATGCTCATTTCTTTTTACTGTACCCTGCCTGCAACCAGCACTGACAACATCTAAACATAAAGACAGAAGCAAATAAGATTATATATTAAGACATTAACCTAGCTTCTTTTTAGTGTTACAACCAAAATAGAAAGTCTCGTGATCCTGCCGAGTGAAGTAGAACACTAACTAAGCACAGATGTTGTTTTCAAAACAGTGGTCATAGTAACCTAATGGGAAACTAGAAACAGTCTATTTGAAGTATCATAAATCACTGGTGGACATGCTTTTATTCACATTTTTATACCTTTTTTTCTTCAGGAGATCACTGAGTTAGATAATTTCTTTGATAATGGAGAGACAACTCTCAGCACATGTTGTAGAAGTCTATATTTAACCCCGCCGTCATGGTCGCATTAGCACAGATTGAACTTCATCTCATTACATAGCAGGAAATGCTTTCCTCTAAAAACCAGAGACATCTCATTAATGTACACCAGTGTTTTTCAATCATTTTCAAGACAAGGAACAGTCTTGAGGCACACCACCAATGAAAACTTTATAAAATCATTCTCTATGGCCGCCTATAACAACACAATAACATATATTAATCATTCTCACCAAAGTGTCCTGGATAGAAATCAAATCAACTAATCAAAACCTTTTATTATTCTTCTTTCAAATCAAAAGTGCAGTTAACATATCCACTTCAGAAATACAGCTGGACCCTGAGATGCAACAACAATGTGCTCTTCAAATGTAAAAAGGTCATAGGAAACTTCTTAGCTATTCGTAATTAGAAAACTTCAGTATTTTGCTAATTCTAATTCTGTTACAATTTAGAGGGGAACAGAAAATAATGCTTAAATCTTATGGTTTCACACTGAGAAATATCAATATGTTATGTGAAAAATGCACACAAAAAAGAATGAAGCTTTAAGACAGATAATAACGTAGATAAATTTAATATTCGCCTCAAAGGTAATGTCAACTTCTTGTTTCCAGATGAGGGTTGGTAGAGAACAGTGTGCACACACAGTTCCAACATGTTAGCTACCAATGAAGTTTACATGGATTTTCATGGATACAGTGAAGGAAGATCTGAATATAGTTGTGGTGACCGAAAAGGATGCAGGAGATAGGGCTAGATGGAAGACACTGACTTAATGTGGCGACCCCTGAAGGGAAATGCTGAAAGGAGAAGAAGCTACTAATGAAATTTACAAGTTGAAAGGTTAACCGGGCGGCACGGTGGCGCAGTGGGTAGCTCAGTGGCCTCACAGTAAGAAGGTTGTGTGTTCAATTCTCGGGGGGGGACAAAGCTTCGAAAGGCTGGCTTTTCTGTGTGATGTTTGCATGTTCTCCCCGTGTCTGCGTGGGTTTTCTCTGGGTACTCTGGTTTTCTCCCACCCTCCAAAAACATGATTGGCTGGTGCCAAACTGCCCCTAGAAATTAGTGTGTTTGTGTGTGGTTATACGTGTGTGGCCCTGCAACAAACTGGCGACCTGTTCAGGATGTACCCTGCCCCTCGCCTTGAATCAGCCGGGATGGGCTCCGGCACTCCCCACAACTCCAAAGGGATAGACGGTTGAGAAGGTGACTGACTGAAAGATCAACTTAAAGTTTTTTTAAAATGTTAAAATTTTACATCTAAACATTGTAGATGCCAAATGTGTAATCTTATTTACAGTATTTTAATAGAGCCGAATTATGTATGAATTTGAATTATTTTACTGTGTCATAACAAGCACTTTATTATACAGTGCACTTTTGAATATTTTGGACCTTATTTACCACATTAACGTGTTTAGTTCTTTAAAAGGATTTACTCGGAATACAAGAGGAACTTTTTCCTCTTTAATGTCTTGCAGAAAAATGTGTGATTTAATTAGAATCTACCATTATGTGCTTTAAAATGAAACTTCAACTGTCTTTTATTGTCACAAAAAATATGTAGAAAATGTGAGCCAGTAGCTATGGTAGTTTTGAAAGGTATGCACAGCTGCATGCTACGAGGTATGGAAAGCCATTGGGGCCACTGCACGCACGTAATCTAGCACGCTGATAAATCTAGCGTGCTAAATTTCTCTTTCTGCAAGTGGGTTGCTATGGTGACAGTGAACAACTTATTGGTAAAACTTAGTAAATAAATTCTTTTTTTTTTTTTTACACAAACACACATAAAATCAACAAAAAAACCAACAAAAACCATTGTTAGAACATGGTGATCAATATATTCGAAAAAGAATTTCTCTAAGCACACTGATTGAAAAATGCTTATTTACAGCAACGAGTGAAAGAAAGAAGAAATGACCACAGGATTAATTCATGCTGGTTTTAGGAAAGAAATACTACATAAATTCATTTTAGAACTTAAAAGAGCTGGAGATGATTTAACAGAAAAAATAACCAGGATAAAAATGGATTTTATTTGTAATTGCTCCATGTATAACTTTTGTATTGAAAGATTACATTGTCATCCAAGAAACCAGATGAACAGTTCTACTTGCTATTGATGATGGCCTGGAATATTTGTAACATCTGTAATGAGTCTGGCCACAAAGCAGATTTTTCCTTTCCTCTGTAGATTATACTGCTTTTTAGATCTCCAGAAAAACACAAACTTTCACCAGTGTTATAATTACTAGACATGTACAAAGTATTACCAGATGTTTTCTGTAATCTAGTGTGATGTGCTGTTTGATTGCTTTTTATACAGTTCAGATTTAAATGAAACAGAAACACATTGTATTACTAATCTCACAAATGAGTGTTTTCACATCTGATTCAGAGTGAACTCATAGCTTCAACATGTTCTAGCAGGAACCTAAAACCTTGCTTTGGAGAACACACACACTATGATCAGTTTATTTAGAGCAGTGTCCGCCACAGTTCTGTAGTTACTAGGTGTGGAGCATTGTTATAAGTCTGATGACCACACCCCCCACCGTTAAAAAGTTATTCTACTGAAGCATCTCTAGAAGATTTGTCTGATCTAAGATGAAATCAAACTAAAATGACGTCTGATTTCAATTAAAATGACTAGTGACTTCCTCATAAATCGTATTCGGAGTGTTTAGGAAGAAGTGTAAGATCAACTCCCAGAAGAGACAGTTATCACACAAAACGAAACCCAAACTTGCAAAGCAACAAAACTAAACCTCACCAAGTTCCTCGTCCACCATGGCCAACTCTGCATCACCCAAATCCTCATTCTCTGAAACACAATCCAGCTCAAATATGTCATTTTCGCTCATGTTGCTGTTTTTGTGGAGATCAGGCGCATCATCAAAAATAAAAGCAATCTGTTAAATCTTGATCTCAAATATGTTTCTCAATAGTTTCTTACAGACAGTTTGGTAAAGTTAAGGCATGAGAAAATGGAAATTGGGTGCGGTAAGAAAAAGAGAGAGAGAACTCATGGGCAGAAAGGAGGAGGGGAAGGAAAAAGATGCATTCTTCACGCCTACAGACTGTTCATTATGTCAAACAAAAACTACAACCATGTGCCATGATCAAAGTTTATTGTTGATCAAATTAAATTTAAGAAACATATTCTGTTCAACTTCTACAACATAGGAGTAGTCCACAAAAAGCCAATCAAACCTGTCAGCTTGAATTAGAACCATTATTAAAAAATTTAAACCACAGAAAAAGTCAATTAAAAGCTTTATATAATAAAAAAATAAATGTCTATTGAGTTAAAATCCACTGAATGAAGCCAGAAATCAATACAAATCACACTATTCATTTTATGTAAAACTTTCGTTTTAAGTCTAAAGATTATTTTATTAAATATCTCTAAGAGATAAAAATTAGTTTTGATTTTTTGAAGTCATGCATTCATATATTTATTATTAGTTGATCTTGCTATGATATTGATAAAATGTGATCAATTTTGTCATTTTTAATTGTAGATACGCTTTAAAAAGATTAATATCTCTTTAATGTGAACTTTTTTTAGCAACTGTATTATAAATGATTAGTATTCTTCATTGGCTAATTTTTGTTAAAAAAAAAAAAAAAAAAAGCCTAAAGTACAGAAAAGGTAGGAACGTTTTTAAGTGACTCCTTCATCAGGGGAAAATGATTAGTGACGGAACAGTAGTATTTCCGCCATAACAACTGTTAGCCTGAAAACGTTAACGTGCATTTATCAAACTTGCAATTCTTCAATGATTGCTGAAATATAAGATTCTAAGAGTATCATATATTTTAAGAACATCCAATTAGAACTAGTGATTATATTAATAACTAGTCTTAATTTCAAAGTGGATTAATAAACCAAGATAGTGTTAGCTAGCATACTTAGCATCAGATAACTGTAGTTTAATGTCATCATCTTGGATTTAAAATATGAATTTAAAACGATTGCTTTGAATCAAGAAATTTACGTTGTTTAAAATCATTTCAAATGATATTATACTGAAAGATCAGTTTATTTTTTCTTCAAGTGGATGATCTGTAGGTAAGCAATTTACAAGTTAACAAAATTATTATAACAAAATTTTAACAAACAACGTTCTAGAGTTTACATATTAAATCTATGTAATAATTGGTTCTTTTTCACATATTTCTAAGTGGATCCGCTTGTGGTTGTTTTTTCAGTAATTAGAATCAATTCGATTTCTTGGTTAATCTGATATATTTGTGACTATTTTTCAGGTCATCGAGCATTATTCATTAGCAACATGAAGATGTTCTCGTTTGCTCACAAAACTGTTTTTGTGATGGATCACTGTCCCTACATGGCTGAATCAAGTCGACAGCAAGTGGAATGTGACATGTTGACAAAAAGTAGATCCCAAGGAGTGATTCCTTTAGCTCCTGTATCTAAATCACTGTGGACATGTGGAGTGGAGTGCTCCATGGAATACTGCAGGATCCTCTTTGACGTATATCCACTGGATAAGCTGGTTAGATTGGTCTTCTACCTGAAGCTCATCTGATCTGTATTGTCATCAAATACACTAATAATCTTATTGCATGTCAGATTCTAACATCTAATAATTCTTTTTTTTTTATCCGTACATAGATACATTACATAGTGAGTGATTCGGAGTTCCATATCCTAAACAGCTGGAGGAGAGCAGATCAGAGCACTCACGAGGTAACAAATGGTCTATTTGACCTTAAAGAGTGATATAAATGTTTTTATTAAAAGTTAAATCATATAGTTTTTCATTGTGGAGTTTGCATGTTCTCCCTGTGTATGCGTGGGTTTACTCAAAGTACTCCAGGTTTCCTTCCACTCTCCAAAAATGTGTTAGGTTGATTGACCGCAATAAAATTGCCCATAGGAATAAATGTTTGTGTGGTCCCGCTGCAGACTGGCAACCGGTTAGGGGTGTACCTTGCCTCTCATTTGTAATCAGTTAAGATAGCCCCCGCGACCCAATTAGGGATAAGTGCTTCAGAAGACGAGACAAATAACATTTTTTCTACTTATTATTGCAGCTCATGTCCGCTCTAGCAGCTGTTGGGCCTCCGAATCCTCACGAGGATCCCGAATGCTGCAGCATTGTCCATGGTTTGGAGGCCGCAGTGGAATCATTGTGTAAGATCACCGAGTTGCAGCATGAGAGGCGCACAGCTCTGATGGACACAGCTGAGAGAGTTGTCAATAGGGGTCGAATTATCTGCCTTACAAATGCAAAAAGGTAACAAGAAATTACTCATGTGGCCTAGATTAGTTTATGTCTATGCACCTGCATTTAGACTAGTAGAAGATAGTTGATACGCATTTCTTTTTTTGCTTAACAGCGATACCCATGTACGCATGTTGGAAGACTGCATCCAGGAAACAATTTTGGATAAAAACAAACTGGCAGCTGGTTCAGACAGGTTAGTCAAACTCAATACTCAATGTTGGATAATTCACCCTAAAACATCACATCTTTAAGTCATATAAGTCATTTATTTGCTGTTATTAGGTTGATGGCCATTCAACAATGTGAGCTCGTTCTGATTCACATTTACCCACAAGGTGAGGACACGCTGGTGTCCGACCGTCCAAAGAAAGAGGTGGGTGATCGTATTGCATCTTATTACCTGTCCTTGAAACACTTTAGTCTGACTTTGTTTCCTCTCTCGCACCTCAGATCTCTCCTCTGCTCACCAGTGAGGTTCACAGTGTTCGTGCTGGAAGGCATTTGGCCTCCAAACTCAACATTTTGGTCCAGCTGCACTTCGATTTAGCCTCGACCACAATAACAAACATCCCCATGAAGGTAAAAAAAATAAAATAAAGCTCCTCCTTTCATCTCTGTTCGCTCTTTGTACAGTCTTTTTCATCCCTCATTAGCCTGCATCAACATGATCTTTCTGATATTTTTCTTGTAGCAGTAAAATGTTTTGTATTCTCTCATATTTATTTCTAGCTCATGTTCATGTTACGTTTCTCTGTTCTCACTCATGCTACTTGATTTGCTTGATTAATCTCTGAAGTTTTTTGCCATTTCTTCCCTGTAGTTATCCCCAAATCTTTGCACTGTTACCTTTTTATTTGTCTCATCTGCACGTTAATATGACTGTGAACCTGCTGCTGGTTTCATGCTGTATTTTCTGTTTTGCTAGCCCACATTAAATGTTTGCGAACAGGTTAGTACTCTGATCACACACACATCAAACTAAGGACAGGTTGGCTTTTACACCTTGTAGTGTGAATAGTTCCTGCTCCAGTCTGTCATTAAGAAACTTTTGGTATGACAGTCGCCCAGCAGGCAACGCTGGTCTGACACTTCCACAGAAGAAACTCTGTGATTTCAAATGTAAAATCAAACGAAGATAATTTGACTGAATGAGACCAGCGATGCCTCATCTGATGTTTTTAATAATGTCAGTCTGTTAGGTGTGGATAGCTTTAAAGTTGTCCAAACTTCCCTTTGGTCTGTTATCGTCTCCTCTAACCCTAGGCTCACACTGGATTCAGTGCGGATGCGGTGCGGAATAGCAGTGGAGGGTGACTCACACCGAATCCGGCACGTACTGCTGCGGAGTTTTTGCAGCATCGTGAGTTCGCGCGATAATTAATGACATAAACAGGAAGTGGGAGTAAAAACACATTTATATCAGTTGATAACATCTGCAATTGTATTCAGGCTTTGTCTTTTTTTTAATGCTGTATTTGTACGGATGACTAGCCTCATATTAAATAGTTTGGTTTTGAATTTTCACAATCAATCTTTTGTCGTCCATGGTGCTGAATGACTGTAGAAACTTTTGAGCCCTCATCTCAGTCTTGTGGGCATTTCCGCGACTTTATTTTTAAAAAAAAAAAAACAACGGATGTACTTCACTGTGTGCAGCGGGGGTTGGCGTTGCGGAGAAAGTTTCTTTTGACGGAAAGGATTAATTTTGTAGCAGAGCTCTGCAGGGGGCGTGGCAACGCACCCAGTGTGAGCCACTCTCGTGTTTTTAACGTTACGGAATGAGTCCGGAAGGACTGCGGAGTCCGCACCGCAGCCGCACCGCAACCGGTGTGAGTCAGCCCTAAGTCCTCCCCACGTTTCATATAGTGTCTCAGTGTGCTCCATCGTACTGTCTTTATTCCTAGTTTTTACGTTTGATCATCCCTTCAATGTCTAAACTCGTTTCAGACTCCTTCTGTTTCTCTCCAATTTCTTAATTCATACGTCTGGCAAATTTAAGTTTGCGTTCAAAGCATCCAATCATAGTCAAACCAGAGATCAAATAATAAACGTGATTTACAGTAGCTGCATTTACATGGATGCACTTCTGATCATTTAAACACTTTAGCTTATCTAATCATAACGAACCATCACTCCAACAAAAACAAACTTTTAATTGATCAGATTGTGGATGAAAAATAATCTTTTATGATACACAGATCTTCTTTTAATGCATGCTGCAGAAATCACACACTGGGTTAAAGTTTAACTGGAGTGAATCAAATATATTTGAGTTTAAAATTTAGTAAAAAAAAAAAGATTAGGCTAGTTGTTTAGAATTACAGCACATCTACAAAAACAAGCTTAGTTTTTTTCTAAATTAGCACTGATTACTTAAGAAGAACTTGTCCATGTAAATGCAGTTACGGCTGGAACGATTGGTAACTGAGTAAAGCAACGTTTTCCTTTTTTGCTTTCTCCATCATCACATCCCTCCCTCTGGAACATGAAATCAGCAGAGTTTGTTTTCGCCTGTTTTTTTTTTTTTTTTTTAAATTCACCTTTCAGCGAGCTTATGTCTCTCTTTGCTGTGTTTTTTTTTCTTGTTTGACCGTGTGTGTGGATGAACAGGAAGAGCAGCATGCCAACACATCGGCCAATTACGACGTGGAGCTCCTACATCACAGAGACGCTCATCTGGAGTTCTTTAAAAGTGGTGGGTTCATAACGGAGCATCAGCTCACACAATAGGGACAGTTTGTTTCTATTTACACAATTTATTTAATATTTAAACTAGAAAGACACGAGTTGATTTCTATTTTAATAAACTGGATAATCAGAAAAAAATTATACCTAATGTTAATAGAAAAACTTGAAATAAACATAAACTGTGTTTATGTTTATTTCAAGCCACTACAGCAAAATTTTGTAAACTGTGTTTACAAAATAGATGATTCTTTTGTTGTTGTCTTTTGTTGTTTGATTCTTTTGCAGCAAATTTAAATAACTGAATTGATACTGTTTTTGTTTTTACCTGTACTAAATATTCTGATTGCTCTGCAGGAGACTTGCACATGGCTGGCAGTAGCACCAGGGAAAATGGATTGAAGGAGACGATGACATTAAAATGGTGCACTCCAAGGACAAACAGTATAGGTCAGTACTGAAGGGGATAGAGAAATAAACAGACAAAGTTATAGATGTGTTATTGACAACAATACATGAGTTGTACGCCTGGATGAGTCTTGTTTGGTGGTTTGTTATCAATATGTTTTTTTTTTTCCTTCTTGTATATATACAGTCTATTTCTGTCTGTCTTGTTTGCTGCTGTAACGCACAAATTTCCCAAGTGTGGGATCAATAAAGTAAATCTAATCTAATGTTGAATATCTCAAATGGGCACTAAGCACTGACGTGTTTCATTTTCTCAGAGCTGCATTACTGCACGGGAGCGTATCGCATCTCACCGACGGACGTCAACAGTCGTCCCTCATCCTGTCTGACAAACTTTCTGCTGAATGGTAAAAATGGCAAATTATTTTTATGTAAATTGAGTTCTACATTGACAGAAAGATCAATGCAGTGTCTGCAATAATAAGGATGCTGCATCAAGAAAGCTGAACCGAAACGCAAAGCTCTCAATTTACAAGGCAATCTAAGTTCCCACCCTCACCATGGGTGACCGAAAGAAAGAGATCGCAGATACAAGCTGCCGAAATTAGCTTCCTTTTCTGGGTGGCGGGGCTCTTTCTCAGAGAGACCTCGGAATAGAGCCATTGCTCCATTGGGTCAAGAGAAGCCAGATCGGGTAGTCCGGACATCTGATCAGGATACCTACCGAGTGATGAGGTGTTTCGGGCACATCCTTCTGGGAGGAGACCCAGAGGCAAATACCGGAACACGCTGCAGAGACTATGTCTCACAGCTGGCCTGGGAACTCCTCGGGATCCTCAAAGGTGAGCTGGAGGATGCAGCCTGGGTGAGAGAAGCGTGGGCTTCCCGTATGAGGCTGTTGCCTGCACCACCCGGTCCCGGATAAGCGGACAACAGAACAGAAGCAAATTGAGTTGAATTGATTTTGAGCAACTGTGTTGCTCCACAGGTCGCTCGGTCCTTCTCGAGCAGCCCAGGAAGTCTGGCTCAAAGGTCATCAGTCACATGCTCAGCAGCCATGGTGGTGAGATCTTCCTGCATGTGCTGAACAGCAACCGCTCCATCCTGGAAGACCCTCCATCAATCAGTGAAGGGTGCGGAGGCCGAGTGACCGACTACAGAATCACTGTGTGTAGAACTCATGAAGAAACTGCCAGAGAAGGTTTTCTTTTTAACTGAACTCAATATTTTTGTGTTTTTTCTTCTTCTTAGGATTTTGGGGAATTTATGCGTGAGAACCGACTGACTCCCGTTTCAGAGTCTTTCCGTGATTCGTCTGGGAAGCTGCCGATTGAAAGGGCCAAATGTCAGCTGGAACGTCACACCAGATACTGGCCAATGATTATTTCTCAGACTACCATCTTCAACATGCAGGCGGTGAGCAACACCTACATTTACACTGACACACACAGAAATCTCTTCAGAATAAAAGATATTCTGGGTTCCACCATCAGGTCGTTCCTCTTGCCACGCTAATAGTCAAGGAGACTCTAACTGAGGAGGACGTTCTGACTTGCCAGAAAACAGTTTATAACCTAGTCGACATGGAAAGGAAGAATGATCCACTTCCTATTTCCACTGTGGGGTCCAGAGGCAAAGGACCAAAAAGGTATTTCCTACAAAGAAAAAAGTTAGTTGTACTTCTGATATTTTAAAGCAGATGTGTGTGTGTTTTGGTGTACAGGGATGAGCAGTACCGCACCATGTGGAACGAGCTTGAAACGCTGGTGAAAACTCACTCCGGCGCCACCGACAGGCACCAGCGAGTACTGGATTGCATTGTTGCCTGTCGCAGTAAACCTCCTGAGGAGGAGGAGAGGAAGAAGCGAGGAAGGAAAAGAGAAGAGAGAGAGGACAAGACAGAGAAAAATGGGAATAAAGAGACAGAAGACAAAAGCTGGCAGGAGTCTGAGAGGTTAGTTTGGGATTTCCAATTTTATCTGACTTTTTTCTTGTAGAACTTTACAGTAAAGTGTGTTTGTTCAATCTGCCGAAGACTAAAAGTCCTGCTGGAGAAAGACGATCGGGAATCAGAGGTGATCAAAGATTCCCCCGACTCACCAGAGCCGCTCAACAAGAAACCCCGGCTAACTGCAGAGCAGGTCCAACCAGCAGAGAAATTAAAAGGTTCTAGTTCTCATTACTTTTTCTGTGTTCAGCACAAATAGAAAACAAATAGTTTTCTGCATAGTATTCATAAGATCTCTGTTTCTCCAGGCCCAGTCTCCCTGCTCACTGCATGGACCAATCGAGTCACTACAGCAAACTCCAGGAAACATCAGGAGTTTGTGGGACGTGCAAGCTCCGTCAACAGCAAGTTTGAATTATACCAGCACCTCAAAGAGGAAAATGGGTGAGTTACTCAAAATAAAAGAAGGAAAAATCCTCTTGCATTTTGTGGTTGTGTTAAAGCTCTCTTTTTTTTTTCTATTATTTCTGTAGAATGGAAGTTCATGAGAACGGGAAGGCCTCCAGATGATAACAAGTGAGATTGTTGGACCAGTGTTTGTTTTGTTAATATTTTTTTCACTTGAAGACAAAGTTGGAATTAAATTCAACTGGGAAATTTCTATGTTTTTTTTATATCCAGAATTTTGTAAATATGTTCATAAATTTTCTGGCTCAATAAAAATCTAGTATTAAAACAACCACTGCTGGATTTTATACAAATTACATGAACTGTGTCTAGATGAAGCCCATCTGCTACATCCAACAAACATCAGCTCGTATAGTAGATTTAGATTAACTAATCTTTAAAAGTCGCATTAAACCTGTCCATTGGGTGGAATTTGATTGTGGGAGGTTTCTAATGAACCAAGAAGTTTCATTCTATTAATCTAATTGATCAAAATGTCTTACTTTGATTTAAGATAAAGCAAGTGGAGAGTAAGGGATTGATCTCTAATCGAACAGCAGATTAGCATACCTGGTGCTGATGTGGAATCGCTGCATAAAAGAATTCAGACAGAAGGTGCATGCGACTGGCAAGCAGCAGAGGGCGGTATTGGACCTAATCTGACATAAATTCTAATTCTCAAATAGTAAATATGGTGAAATGTGAAAAAGATGACTGGATTGACTTAATGTTTCGATCTGATGTCAGCGGAAAGACATCTTGGTGGTAAGAGGATAAAAAACAGATGGAGACATGATCCTCAGACTGTGGGATCTACAAAACAGAGAGTATTAAATCATTTATCTCAGAGAGGGAAATGATTCATTTGGTTTGATCAACTTGTCCAGATAAAACTGGCCAAAAAGTTTTAAATATGATTCATCTTTACTCCTCAGCATGACTTGTTCCAATTTAATGACCTATACACGAAGCATACATTCATGACCCTGCTGCCCCATATGTGCATTCATACACACAGCTGTCATAGTGCGGTCGTTCCAACATAGGCTGTGCATGACTAAACAGCCAGAACAATCCTGTACAGTCTTATAGAATCTAATCCCACTGTGCACACTGCGGACTGTCTGTCTGACTCACTGTGCTTGGCTCAAATGGGAGTTTCCTAGAGAGGTCACTGGGTCAGACGAGTGTGAAGGTGAAACTCTGGGGGTTTAGTGATGGGTGGGAACTTCATGTTTTTTAACAGAGCACTGGTGGAAACAATGTGTTTGATTGTTGCATTTTTGGTCTCATTTTTTTGGTCTCATTTTTGATCCAGAATGGAGTAAACAACTGTGCCATCTAAGAAGTTTTGTCTAGTCAGTAGAGAAAGAAAACATTGGAGGATTCAGCATTTCTTGTATTTAAATTGCTCTTAAATAATCTTAGATTGTCATAAGGATACATAGAAAAATTCAGGCTGAAACAAATTTCTTGGAATTCTTACCTTCATTCTGTTTTCCAAAACATTCCAAAGCAGCCTATTTGTTCTTGTGAAAATCCAGCAGCCACAAATGTCCTGGAACAGATTAAAATGACCAACCTACACAAGGTTTTAAACCCAAAACATTTTTTTTTCATACTAAAAGGAACTCTTAGAAATATTGGTAGGATTACAAACTAAACTCAAAATATTACTAATCCATTGCTTCTTAGATACAGTGGTTTATGTGCATGTTAAAATTACGATTAAAACCATTTTTCTTGCAAGTATTATGATAATTTTTAATGCATGTTAATGTCCCAATGTAACATGTTTTTGTTACAATAAAACAATTAATTAACATATTACTGCAATAAAGTCATGAAAATAAAATCTGTTGAATCATATAAAATAAAAATAAGAGTTTAGGGTTTTTTCTCAGTAGTAGAGCAAAAATAACTTCTGCGGCGCCAAAAAAAAAAATGTAATAAAGTCCTAAAATGGCATTGAATTGTGTGTTTGAACATGAAGTTTAAACGTATCCTGATGCATGAAGATTTTACCACATTTAAACACTGGAAGGACTTTTTGCCAGTGTGAGCCTTCAGTTGCTTTTGAGCTCTCAGAGTGAAAATAAACGGACTCTCCTCCGTGTGCTGGCATGTGTGAACAGTCGAGTGGCACTTCCTTGTGAAAGTTTTTCCACAATGTTTACACGAATACGGTCTCTTCTCAGTGTGGTGACAAGTGTGTACCTTTAACTCCCCCAAAGAGAGGAAAGCCTTCTTGCATACTGCGCATAAGTGATTCTTCTCAGCTCTGTGCATGCGCCACGCAGGATGCTGGATGGAAGATTTTCTGCTGATGCGACATTTGTAGGGTCGGTTGTGCGGGATCCCAACCGGCTTGGAGGGATCCTTTTCATCACACTGGTATGAGAGGGCAACTGGTTTAGAAGTCCCTCCGTCCTCTAGGTTGTGATCACAATTCTCCGTTTGACTCTGAAAATGCAATTTATTGTCGGCACAACGAAGGAAGTGGTCCGCTTCTTGGATAGAAATGTCTTCTTGGAGGAGGTGAGTCTCTTTGATGTGTGTGAGTAGTCCAGACATGTGGATGTCTGTGTATGGACACATCACACACACATGCTTCAGAACAGGTAGACAATTTACACCTCAAAGAAATGAGAGAAAGAGTTTGACACTTATTTTAAAAGAATCTCTGAAAGCCACTGAAATTGAACATAAAAGCTGGGTCGTACTTAATCTGTTTGTATGTATTGTGCTTCCACTTTGGTCCTCTGTCAGGTCTTCATTTCGTCTCCCAGAAACCTGTACGCTTTGGACTTCCTTTACAGGCTTATTCCAAAGCGGCTCGTCAGCTTTAAGTAGTCTTTCTTTTCCATTGATGGAACCTGCTCGTTCTTGTTCTGAAGCTACATGCTTTGTGTTTGCTTCTGGGCGAAGAGACAGTTTGGGTAAAAAGTTGTTCTACGCTGGAGACGACACTATGAGAAATAAAAACATCAGAACTACCTGCATGAACATTTAGTATTCGCAACATTTATAATTTGCTGTGGTAATTGTCTCACATTTATTTGGTGTTTCTGTTTGTTTCTGGTGGAAATACAGCAGTGCCTTCAGCTGTGCCTTGAGCTGTTCCGGATGCACATCCAATTGTCCACATTCCTCCATGACAGACAGGACAGTACTAAGCCATGTCGCTGTCTGGAGAGAGCATTCATCCAATACAAGTTCAATGGAAAAAACCTTAATAAATGACATAATATTTTGGTAAAATTTCTACCTGTTTTATATCAGGAATAGGAAGTGATAATCCAGCCTGGAGATAAATTTCCACGCTAACTTGTGTAAAGTGGCTTCGTACTGCTGGTCGTACAGTAGTGGACAGGGAAGACTTCTTACAGAGGAAAAAAAAGTTTATCTTTAAAATAAAAAAAGATATTTCCAATCAAAACTATAAAAAATGGCATCTGACCAGAAAAAATCTCTTCTTTTCTTCTGGGTCTATAAGCAAGTCATGAACAACTTCCACAAAGTTGGACTTTGAACTATCCAATTCCTCCAGATCCTTTAAATGAACCAATCACAAACAAAACAACCAATGACGTAATTTACAATGTTTAAGCCCAACCAAAAATATTAAGTCACTACTTTTTGAATCATTGTTAATAACTGGGGGAGATAAAAAGTCTAAAGATCTTAACTTGATAATAAACACCATATAAATGAAATAGAAATTAAATTTGATCAAAGTCTACAAAATAAGATGGTTTCACAGGTAAAATATAAAAGCAAAGTTAAACTAACTTTACTTATTTTATTTAAATTATGCTGTTAGAATCCACTCTACATCTATCAGACCTGACTGTGTTGTGAAGATGATTTGGAACATTTTTTATTTGATAGACTGACCTCTTGACTGCATCTGGAAGATATGCTGAGGCTCTGAATGAAGCTCAGATGAGGCTGGACCATTGTAAAGTTAGCCATGGTCTCATTGCGACACAACTCCAAAACAAACTGAAAAACACGTTTGGAACATGATTTTTTTTTTTAATTAAAGATAAATCCTACAAAAAGAATGTCAAATGCACTCAAATGGATTTAGTTTGCATCTTAGCTAATCTGCCAATTCAAACCCAACCTTTGCTTCTTACCTTTGCTCTCAGTCTCAGCAGGAGCTGCACTCTCTCTTGGAGTCAACAAGTCAGGTAGCATCTCCATCACCATGTCCACCAACTCCTCAACTTTCCTGTAATGCTGCACATTGCAGGACTGTACAACCTGGCAGGTAAAGGCACACATCAGATGCAGCGTCAGAACCAGGAGGCACAAAGAGGAGATGGACAAGGAGCAATCTACAAACAGGACGAGTAAAAGATTTTAATATGCAGGCTCCAAATATGAAGTGTTGACTGACGTCTAAACGTCCTTTTGTCAGCTCATAATGTGGTCTCCCAATAATCCAAAGGCTTCTTCAAATGCTGTTTTGCAAACTTTTACTGAGCCTCAACATGTGTATTGTTCAGCAGTAGAGCTTCAGTCTTACCAAAGTTCGGTCCAAGTGATTCTTGGAGAACACTCCTGAATGTCTTTTGGATTTGTCTCGACAATGATCTCACGATTGGTTTATTGTGAACTGATACTCTTTCCATTTCCAGATAATGCCCCGCACAGTGCTCATAAGAACATTCAGCATTCTCGAAATACATATTCAACCATTCCGATCAAAATACCGCTTAACTATAAGATTAAAAAGATCTTGAGTGAGATCTTTCCTTTTACTCATAATGAGGTTTATCCAGTGTGCGTACTGGGTAATGAAAAACTAAATTTGATAATGCCAGTAGGGGGCAGATTTTGGTGACCTCATGGCTGTTTTTGCCAATTTTACACATTACTTTCATGTATTCAAACCTTATCATCTGTAACATGTGATTTATTATAACTCAACATGTATAGTTCAAGTGCTCTGTATTCTTGTAATAAAAAAAAAAAAGGCAAAAATTTTCAAGACAAAATTTTTCCCAGTGATAAAAATGCAGCTGTTTCAAACATGCTTTTCCTCCAGCAATAAATGACAGGTAACAGTTGTTTCAATGCCTGGGGATCTGCTCTGAGCCCTTTGCTGATTGCTATGGTGATGGACAGGCTGACAGACGAGGTTAGACATGGACAATGATGTTTGCAGATGACATTGTGATCTGTAGTGAGAGGAGGGAAGAAGTGGAGGAAAAGCTGGAGAGGTGGAGGTTTGTACTAGAAAGAAGAGGAATGAAGATTAGTCAGAGTAAGACAGAGTACATGTGTGTGAATGAGAGGGATCCAAATGGAAAAGTGAGGTTACAGGGAGAAGAGATAAAGAAAGTGGAAGATTTTAAGTACTTAGGATCAACAGTCCAGAGCAATGGAGAGTGTGGAAAAGAGGTTAAGAATCTTGTGCAGGCAGGCTGGAACGGGTGGAGGAAAGTATCAAGTGTGATGTGCGACACAAGAGTTTCAGCTAGAATGAAAGGGAAAGTGTACAAAACTGTCGTGAAACCTGCTATGCTGCTTGGTCTAGAAACAGTAGCACTGAGGAAAAGACAGGAAGCAGAGATGGAGGTAGCAGAGATAAAGATGCTGAGAATCGCTCTAGGAGTGACCAGGATGGACAGGATTAGAATTGAGTAGATCAGGGGAACAGCACATGTTAGAGGTTTTGGGGATAAAGTTGGAGAGGCAAGACTGAGATGGTTTGGACATGCGCAGAGGAGAGAGTACATAGGAAGAAGGATGCTGGATTTGGAACCACCAGGAAAGAGGACTAGTGGAAGGCCAAAGAGGAGGTTCATGGATACAGTGAAGGAAGACATGAAGATAGTTGGTGTGACCTAAGAAGATGCAGCAGATAGGGTTAGATGGAAGAAACTGACTTGCTGTGACGACCCCTGAAGGGAAATGCCGAAAAAAAGAAGAAGGTTATGGAGAACGTTGGACATGCAAACTGTTTCGTTTCGTCCTCTGAACCGCTTATCCTTAATGTTTTTTTTAAATATTTTGCTCAGGTTTAACTTTCAGGAAATTAAGCCCTACCTGTTGTCACATCTGAAATGATCAATTCAGTTACTTCCGTGTTTCCTGTCATGGCAGCAGTTTGTTTTACTTTCACTAGTTTTATCTGGTTGCCAAGCAGCCGTGCTAATATTTTATTTATAACTTTCTTTCTGAAAATAAATATGCAACAGAAATATTTTCATCCAAATTGTACTTCCTGATTGTAATACAGTTGTTGACGTATTTCATCTACGCCGGTTAGAAGAGCGTCACGTCGCGTTACGTCATTAGCATCTCTGTATTTTTTTTAATAAATTTAAAAAGGCATATTTTACTTTTTTTAAATTATTGATGATACATATTCATTTAAAAAGTCCATTTCCAGATTTGCTGGTGGGAATAAAATAAGGACCTTTTTGTATAAATTTAGGTAAATATAATTAAATCACTGTTAGCATCCCAACAAGCGCTCCTATTTTTGAAAAATAAAGTTTTTATAACTGACTTTTTTAGATTTAAACAAAAATAACTTTTTAAATGAGCTCTTTAGACCTGATGACAAACATTACTTTACTTTTTAGAACTCCAGAGGAAGATTTGCCTATACAGCAACATGCATTTTTTTCTTATTTGTTATTTGTACAACATGGTTGTCTTTTTTTTCTTTCTTTCTTTTTTAGTTTTTGCATTAGGTGTATTTTCTTTAAAAAGTTACTTGTTTTAAATCATGTAAAACATCGAACTGAGTATTTTTTTTAATTAAAAAAGCATTTTATGTAATCATCTACTTTACAGTTTTTTTTAATGCAGAGGGATATATATATATATATATATATATATATATATATATATATATATTTATATTCCCCTCCTTTCGGAATTTCTCTTCAGAGGTCGCCACAGCAAGTCAGTTTATTCCATCTAACCGTGTCTCCTGAATTCTCTTCGGTTCATGTCCTCCTTCGCTGTCTGTATTCATGAACCTTCTCTTTAGTCTTCTTCTAGGACTCTTGCCTGGCGGTTCAAAGCCAAGCAATCCTTCTGCTGATGTTCTCTCTCTCCTCTGCACATGTCCAAACCATCTCAATCTGGCCTCTCTGGCTTTATCACCAAAACCTCTAACAACTGCTGATCCTGGTCACTCCCAGAAAGATTCTCAGCATCTTCATCTCTGCTACATCCATCTCTTTTTTCTGTCTCCGGACCAAACAGTATGGCTGGTCTCACCACAGTTTTGTACACTTTTTCTTTCATTTTAGCTGAAACTCTTCTATCACACCTGATACTTTTCTCCACCCGTTCCAGCCTGCCTGCACACGCTTCTTCACCTCTTTTCCACACGCTCAGTTGCTTTGGACCTGTGTTGATCCTAAGTAATTAAAAGCATACTGTATATTAAAGTGTTCATATTTATTTATTGGCTTTTTACTCTAGTTTTTTTTTACCTGTTTTAACATGCTGTTTTGTGAAATTATTTTAACTGTATTACTGTTTTTTATTGTTTTAGAAATGGTTTTACAGACAGATTGTTTTAGAATGATTTTACAGAACAGAATGCTTTTGATTTGTGCCAATAAATATCTGAAAAGAAAAAAAAAAGTGTAAAGGTGTACTTAAACGTATATGTATTTTATATATGTATATATCAGTTTTAATCTTAGTTTTAAAAAGATGTATTTGTGTAAAAACTGTTAATAGTCATGATCATACTGATCATGACTGCTCAATGATTTAGTATAAAACCCACCAGAAACATTTACTTGCAAATTGTATTTATTTTTTTGAAAAGCATAAAAAAAAATGAAGACTAGACTACATATATGAATACATGTTACACTCAGCTGTAGTTACATAGACAAGAAATATTTGACTCATCAATATTACATATTTGAAAACTTTTACTTAGATGTGACAGACTAGTTACTAAGTTAGTATTAAATTGTCAAACCAATAAAAAAAAAAAAAAAACAGAAAAGTGTACAGCCTATTTGAAATGAAAGGTTAAAAGTGTTTTTTATGGTTTATAATTGAATTCACAATTGAAAAGCAAAGATAGGCTCTGAATAACTAGTTTCTAAATAAGACTTTAAAAATTCCTAGAGACACTATATTGTGTTGATACATTATTAGTTTTCTACGGTCATGACACATTTTTCAAAATTTGAAAAGAAAATTTTTCTAAGAAAAATAAAATAATAGAACCTTCTGCAGCACACCAGAGCTGTTTTCAGTCCAATTCTCTGCGTGCTTCTTTTGAAATGATACAATTACAAATGAAAAAGACAATCTAATATGAAAAGAACACCATGAAGCAAGCATGTTTTTGTTTTGCATGATTTGAGTATTTAAAAGCTGACTGACATTAAACTTAAAAGTCACGTATGTAACTGCTCCCAGAGTCTCTGGTGCAATAGTTTCCCATAATTTCTCATTTTAGTTCCATCAATGATTAGTTTAAATGTTAAATGATCTGAAATGTGCAAAATGCCAGTATGACTAATAGTCGTCGCTCACTTCTTCTTCATCATCGTATTTCCTCTTCTGAGAATGTTTCTTGTGCTTGCCCTTGTGTCTTCGTTTGCCGGCAAAATCAGGGTCAGCCTCTCTGATGTGCATCTGCTCGTGCTTCTTCAGGAGCCCTGGGACCGAGAAGCCTCTTCCACACGTATCACAAGTCCACGGCTTCTTGCATGCATGTGTCCGCTTGTGGACATTCAAATGGGAAGCCAGCTTGTAGGTCTTACCACACACATCACAGCTGAATGGCCGCTCATTGGTATGCAGCCGGATGTGGACCTTCAGGTTCCCAACCTGAGTGAAGGTCTTGTCGCAGAGATGGCACCGGTAGGGTCTCTCCCTAGTGTGGATCCTCAGGTGGACCCTCAGGCAGTACTTGCTGGAGAACTTCTTTTGGCAGACGGGGCATGGGATCTTAGATTTGGGGATGTGGTCCTGCTGGTGCCTCTTCAGATCGGATAGGTAGACAAAGGTCTTCCCACACTGTGAGCAGAGGTACTGGCGATCGCCGATGTGGTAACCCATGTGCCTCTTCAGCAAACTGGGAACCAGGAACCGCTTCCCGCAGCGTTCGCACATGTGGGGGCGGTCCCTGGTGTGCCAGCGCTCGTGGTTGAACAGCTTGAAAGCTGTGGGGAAGGTTTTGTTGCAGTGCTTGCAATGGAAGGTCATCTGGCTGGTGTGGCACTCCATGTGCCTTTTAAAATAAGTGGATTGTGTGAATCCCTTGTTGCAGATGCTGCAGAAGAATGGCTTCTGGCCACTGTGGGCGAGGATGTGCTTGGACAGGCTCTGCAGTTTGGTGAAACACTTACCACACTGGCCGCAGACGAATGGTCGCTCTGTGGTGTGGGTCTTCAGGTGGTTGTTGAGAAAACCTTGCGTTCTGAAACTTTTGTTGCACGCCGTGCAGATGAAGGGCTTCTCACCCGTGTGGATGCGCTCGTGGTCCATCAGTTTAGACTGGTAGGGGAAACTCTTGTTGCACACACTGCAGCTGTATCGGTCGCTCGTGTGCCGCAGCTGCTTTTTCCTCCTGATGCTCGGCCTAATGTCGTCGTCATCAAACCTACCAGGAGGAAGCGGGGGCAGAGCGGGCAGGGACATGGAGTTGGTGGCAATCTGAGACACCCACTGGTGCAAAGTGACTCTCTGAGTCTTCTGGCCGTCCTTCCCTCCAGGGTTGCTGGTGTTCTGTGGGGTGGAGAGATTTTTGGCGGGAACCTGGACCACTCTGAAAGGAATTTGTTTCATGGGGGTCTGCTGCCCTGCTATGTCTGGTGCCGCTCCATCATTCCCTTTGTTTTGAGCACTGCTATCTAGCTGCTGCTGAGGGGGACTTTTCTCCTGCATCAGATTCTCCCCCTTACTTGAAGTAATTTCATCTCTATCTGCCGTTTTCTGAGCAAACAGCCTCTCATCCTGAGGTTTTACAGCAGGGATCTCTGGGCTCTGAGGCTCATCAGAAATCATACCCACATCGTCATCATCACTGAAGGACTGAGGACTATTTTCCCTCACGCTGACCTGCAACTGCTTTGGTGACTGTGGTAGTGGAGGTGCTGGTTCAGCTGGTTTCGGCAGGAAAGCAAGAGACGAGAGCACACAGTCGCCCACCGAAGTAGAGACAGTTGCTGCAAAAACAGACCATTTAGTGACTTCAAGTATACACAAAATTTAAAGATCTTTATCTAAGATCTTTGATCTTAGATAAAATACTTAATGTTTTAGTATACCTTTAACACCGATCAGTCCTTTGGTTTGTTGATGCAAAAGCAAAGTCTTCAGGTCTCCTTGGTCAGGAATTAATGCACTACATGCATCCAGGACAGAAGGCTCTGTAGAAATCATAGCTCCAAGCTGGATAAGAAGTATCAGTTAATAAAATGCAAACTCTGACAGCAGGGAATCAGTCTTCTGCTTTAACTAATTATATTTGTAATATTACAGAAATATCCTGGTTATTTGCAAAAGTCCAACACTGCAACTCACCTGAGAAAGATTAGGAACAGGTACAAGTTGTTCCAGCTTGCACACTAGGCCTGCTGTCAGAGCCTGCAGTGCTGTGTCAAACTTTGAGCCATACTGTACAGGGAAAACTTCCTGTGTAGAGACATTTTGTTTAATTTAGTCATGTTTCTACAGTCACAGAATAAACAAAAATACTTGCAAATATGTCTTTGTTCACTGTGCATACCTGGAAGAAACGTGTCCTCTCGCTGGGGTTTTTAAGCAGATTCTGAACCAGCACCATAAAATTTGTCTGGGATTTCTCCACTTCTGCATCTTTCTATAGCAAACAATTAGTTTTTAAAAATGTGGGATTAAAACAGTATAAAATGCAATACATTTGGTTTATTTTGCAAAGAAAAATAATCAATAAATACCCCTGAAGATGTTGAGATCTTTAACTTGTTAATTAATGTCTGGATAGCTTTTGAATCAGGTGGGTTATTGTTGAGTAAATCCAAAATTATCTATAAAAAAAGCAAAAAGAGAAAATATAAAACCAAGTGGCTAGGCTCTCACTTAGAAATAGAGTGAGTAGCTCTGCTATCTGGGAGGAGCTCAGAGTAGAGTTCCTCCAGGTGGAGAGAAGCCAGAGGGGGTAGTTCGGGCATCTGGTTAGGATGCCTCCTGAATACCTCGCTGATGAGGTGTTTCAGGCACGTCCCACTGGGAGGAGACTCAGAGGCAGAGGCTAGGCTCTCACTTAGAAATAGAGTGAGTAGCTCTGCTATCTGGGAGGAGCTCAGAGTAGCATCCAGTCACCTCAGGATGCTCCCGGGTGAGCTGGAGGATGCAGCCGGGGTGAGGGAAGCCTGGGTTAACCCGTCTGAGGCTCTTCCCCCGCAAACCGGATAAGCGGAAAAACGAAACAGAACAAAAAAATTTCTGAAAGAATTTGTAAAATCAAACTTACCCTTGCTCTTAGCCCTAGAAGCAGCTGAGCTGTCTGCTTAAAACTCAAAAGTTCTGGAACTGTCTGTGTCACTAGAGTTACAAACTCCTCCACTATAACATAATGCTTCACACTTCTCTGACGAATAACCTGCCATATGTAGGAATATGTGAACTGTAGAGGTGAAGCCATCAGACGCATGGAGGCCAGAGGAAGACCATTCCCAGCACCTGAAAAACATCATTTAAAAAATATATATTAATAAAATATACAGCTTTACAATCAAAGCATTTTTGGATTGCACAAAAGAAAGTCATAGTAAATTCAGGAAACTAATAACTTAAAAAAAAAAAACTCAACTAAATGTTTATTTAGTTGATTTTCGCGGTGTTTCAATAGGGGGCGCTGTAGTGTTGACCACATGTTTTGTAGTCTGCATACAAACTGCAAACACATAAGTTTGGGCGCCAATTTGCTGCGAAGTTAAGACTCAAACTTCAGCAAACAAGTTCCTGCCAAACAATACTCCTTGGACTGAACTACGATCCGAACAAGCCACCACATAACGGACGACCAGCGAGATAAACATTTTAATTACGATGTTAGCCGCAATAGCTTATAAAAATGTTTCATCATTTATTTAATCAAAATAAAGCAGATGAGGAGCAGGTGAAGGAATGGATAGTGATGAGGGCTGCAGATATGCTGCGTTTTATTTTCTGATCATCAACCACGGCAGCAGATCCTGTTAGCCTGTCGATGCTAGCTTAGCAACCTACCTGCTTTGTTGGACCTCCTCTCCATCCTGCACGACAAATCTCTCCCTAAATTAAAAATCTACCTCCTGCTGCTCAAAAGAAGCAGCAAGCATAACCGATTTATGCAAAATATTATATTTTAAAGCAATAAACCGTATTAACTCGGGCGTCAAGCCAGGAATAATAATGGCGGCCGCTGCGTTGCAGCTTTCCAAAACAAAAGTACAGCTGTTTCCGGCGGAAGTCACTGTACAAAATAAAAGTCGCAAACTCAAAAGATGATTACTATAGCATTACTTTATTTATATAAAATCCCCTTTTTAGTTAAATTTCAATAATAAGAACAGAAATTATTGACACGATCCCATTCGAATTGATCCATTAAAGCTGTCATTTGTGAATAGCTTTCTTAACCTTAATTTATTTCTAATTAGAAGTTATGTCACCAAATATGAGCTAAACTTACTTTCTGCTTTCAACAAGCAAACGCTGTAATTATTGTAAATAAATTGATTCTCTGAGATAAAAAAGACATCTAATAGTTGCTTTCAAAGTTATAACTGCTAAATGTTTGAGTCACCGATGATACAGATGTAGTACACTGGTCTGAAATTCCAACAATATTGTAACAATCTTTAGACAAAAATAGGACACTTTTCCAAATCTGTAACAAAAAAGATTAAAATGACGACAATCTGAAAATGTTATTGTCATTGTTTGATTAACATTTTATTTTAAATATGCATTCACACAATTTCTTCAAGCATCTTTCCACATTGATCAATTGTTCAACATTGCAATAGTAGAAAAAATAATTATACAATCAAATAGAAAACAGCATAACTTAAACATCTCATACAAAGGTTTGACAATTCACAAAATACACATATTCAATTTTACAGTAAAAACACAAACGCTTTCATGTAATTAAGGAATATCCATATTTCCGTTGGTATGTTTTGGTAATAAATCAATCTAATGCAAAAAGCTAGTGATTGAAAAGCTAACCAGTCTTTCAAGATGAGGGTTTATAGCCTGCAGTCTAGTTAGATTCTTAGCTCGCTGATTCATAGGGATCTTCGACATCAGTCGTGTTTGTAACTGGCATTTCCTTCAGCCTACGGCCTACTCTTTTGTGACAAGAACAATCCCTCCTTATGCTTCTCACTGAGCTCATCCATCCATACATCTATTGGTCCCTATCTCCCTCACTCTCCCATTCCGGTCTAGTCTGTCTCTCCCTCTCTGTTTTTGTGACACATACAGTACAAGAGTGCTCACACTCTGGGAGTCATGTTCTCATGACTGAACGTGATTGACTCTGTGAATGAAGCATTAAAAACTCCTGACACTCTTACTGTGGCTGAAGAGCAGCAATAGATCACTTGGCAACAGATTTGAAACACAATGACTGGATTCAATGTCCCTCTGGCTATATGGCTGTTTGCCAACTGGTCAGATCTTTGATTCATAGAGTTGGACACTTGTTGAACTCAGTGTGCTGTTTATGGCTAGCAGGTCTGCAATTTTTGTGACAGATCACAGATACGACAATGTCAACAACAAGTATTACGTAGAGACTCTATTAATCCTCTCTGTGGTCTGACCGTAGACAATATTGACACATTTGCTCCCTTGCTTGGAACCTACTGAGCACTTTTGTTGTCATCTAAATGCAGAAAGTCTGAAATGTTCTCATTGAACGGCATGTGAAAGACAATCCTTGGTAAACAAATGTCATCAAATGAGTCAAATACCCGGGTTTTACTGGAAAATAGAGGCAATTTGTTTATAATTTAGAATAAGTATGACATCACTCCATGTTATGATTCCGTAAAATTTTTCACAACAGCTCAAAAGTGAGGCACACTCTATCCAATTCCTGGATAGAAAGAGGAACTGAAGCTTCTCAAAAAAGTTTGTAGACTTTTCTTCTGTAACTTAGATTGAGTAATGCATTTCTTTCACTTGCTGTCTCAGCACACTCAGCTCTGAGCAGCAATGATTCCTCTCCTTTGAAGAGTTAAGATTTTGCAACACACCTGCCTTTTCTCTTAATCCAGATGCTCCACAGCATGCAACTCGCATGAAAGAAAGCAGACAACTCTCAGGCTTGACTGAATTATCCAGCAGGCCTCTGCCAGTGATATAACAACCTGCAAAGTGAGTTGTTATTTTTTTGGTTCAATTTCTCCTCCTTTGTTAATCACGCTTCATCCACTTTCATGTTGAGCAATCGCCTCCCCCGCTGGCTGAGAGTCATTGATGTGGGAGAGTGTTTGAAGTGGAATGGAGACAGACACAGTCGGGACCATGTCAGAGGATGCAATTTGGTCATTTATGGTGTTGCACGATGATGAACGCCTTTTAAACTGTCAAAGAGGACAATAAAGAATGAGCAACTATGTCTATTATAAAATATATCAAATAAAATTCCAAACTTCATATTCATTGACACGTTTTTAAACCTAACAATGATGAATCTCCATCATATCCTAAATATTTTATGAGATGCTTTTCAAACTTTCAAAATCAGCCTTTCAGGAAGCGCTCAGTAAATGATGCACATAATCTGACAAGGCTGCATGAGACAACCACTAAACAACCACCACTATCAAGGGACTTTTGGCGCCAAGGTTTTATTTTTGTAAATGGACAAACATCCCTTGTAATTTATACATAAAAAAGCAAACAATTGTGGAATATAGTTTACGTAGCTTCTCAGATTTTAAACTAGTTGACCTTAAAACATTCAAGCCATTTAAAGATAACTTGTTTAGTGGTAACAAATACTACTAATTGGGGAGACAGCGGTCTAGTGGTAAAGCGTTCGCTCGCGGACCGGAAGTTAACCGGAAGTTTGAGTTTGTAGGTTCGCATCCCACTGAGTTCACATCTAGGGTCCTTGGAGAAGACACCTAACCCTCTGTTTCTCGCACGATTAGTGCTGTCGTGGCAGCTTGCTGCGGTGTAGTAGTGCAACACATAAATTTCCCCGGTGAGGGATCAAAAGAGTATGTAAAAAGATCATTAGAATGCAAAAATATATAAAATATAGATCACGGCTGCCCTTTGAACAAATGTGTGATCTATACTCATTCTCACAGCAAACTTTAAATTTTGTTCATAAAACTAGTAGTGTCAGTGATATTTGAAAAAAAAAATGGTTTAAAACCCACGGGTTTTACAATTAGCATGTAACTGGTTAACTGGTTCTAAGTTGGCTAATCCTAACATTAGCAGATCTATTTATATACTTTAAAAGTTAAGAAAGTTCATGTTATCAGATTGATACAAAAATTAAATTCTTCTTGAAGTGCCACTGTACTGAGACCTAAAGATTTTTTATTCTACATGCACATAGTTTAAAACTTACAACACCTAATTTGTTTATTCAGCTACAGTATGTTCAAAAGAATGAGAGGTTATTTATTTAATGTCATCATATTTATTCCTCGTATTAAGTATTTACGTATATGTACATTTAGAAAAAAAAGGATTTTTCCCCTTTAAAAAAGTCATGAAAAAGGTTACAAAAATAGTCATTTATTTACCTGCCACACCACAAGTAAAACACAGGCTGTGAAAGGGATAAGGGCTAGCAGTAAGGGAGTCCTGGTAAACCAGTTGTTCCCTCGGCTTTTCAACTGCCCTCCTGCAAAAGAAAAAAAAACACGTTTCAAATATAGTAATTTACATCTTAGTAAGTTAAAACATTACAGTTCCCTGTGCAGCAATCTATCATTTCCTTGAAAGCTGTGTCTCTAACTTCAAATCCATGCATGCACTCTGATTTTATGCTGGCTTTTAAGTTTTCAAATCCATTAATATTAATGCAAAGGAAATATTTACCTGGTTTATGGTTTGGACATGGTGGGGGTTTACAGGAGAGCCCTGATATTCCCTGAGCAGCAGTATGTAAGACATCTTTTATGTAGTCGAAATAAAGACCTGAAAGAAGGTTCCTCTCTTGATAGTGGCACTGGAAGACTTGCATCCCTGTTTCCTAGGGGATCACCCAACAAACCAGTTAAAAAACTTATTCAATTTACTGTACAACACAACCCTTTAAATGGGCAAATGCCACAGACCTCTGCTGAGCAAAAACTGAGCACTCTGTCTACATGCAAGAGGGTTCAAATTCCAATTTCACACATTTTTTTAAGAAAAGTTGACATTTTGTCAATAAACAAAACAGAATACAGTGTGTTGTCATCACCCACCAGTTCCTCGTGGTCAAATGTAAAGCGTAAACTCTTGACCATGGCAAGGAAGACTATTATATTTTCTTTGTTGGTAGAGATGGCGCCAAACATGGTGGCCAGCTTTCGAAGGCTTTGTTCTAGAGGATAAATATTTAATACAACCCAGCAAGCGCCAGCCTGAAATCCAAGAAAACACATGGCTTTACACATATTACATAGCCAATTTGAATGTTTGACATTATTTGATACATACCGCTTCTTTGGGAATGTAACTAACAGGAATTTCATAATCAGAGGGGAGATTCTGCTTCTGTAATGGAAAGATTTATAAGTGATAATGAGTCTTGCAGACAGTTTCTAAATATGTAGCACACATGAGCAGGATTTACTATTGTAATATGATAACTAACAATCTTGTAGTAGTCTGACCATCTCACCAGAACGGACAGCTTGCTCACATCATCAGTTATTAATGTTTTGAACTTCCCACAGCAGAGATTAAAACTTGCTAGAAGACTCAGAAGGAAGCAAGCTGCTTTCAGGATCTGAGGAAAAACAAAATCAAATATCAGAACATTTTTTTACTCAGTTAATAATTGTTCTTTGGCGATAAATAGCGTCAACAACATAATTCCGACAAAAGCAATTTCTATATTTACAATAATACATTAATTTAATTTGTATATAGTTAATTAAATGATTTATATCTGGAAGTTTAAATAATTAAAAAATTCTCAACAGTGATGCTTGAGGTTATGAGTTGTGAGCTATTAGATAGGATACCACAATTGATTTCCTCCCCTACATGGAGATAATGCCTCTAATGTCTTTCATATTATCGAGGGTGCTGCAAAAAAGCTGGAAGGAAACTAGGTGGTAATACATATCAGACGATTCACAAAAAAATGTATGCAAGTAAAACATCTCAACAGGAACATTTGGCATTTCAAAAAGACTAACCATTAAAATAAAGGATTTTAATCGAAGTAAATGAAAATATTATCAAGAGGTCTGAGGGGTAACATGAAAGTTAATGTTGAGAATTTATTTTACTATTGGAGCTACAACCCCATTTTCATCCCCTTGTTTCAAATCTTTAGAAAAGCTTTCCAAAAGTTTATTTTCCATTTTTTATTTGAATACAAGTTAAGGCTCGATCAAAATTATATGTGAAGTAATACCATATCAAGCTGATTTTGTTTAATCAGCTAAAATAAATATATTTTTATTCTATTAATGTGTCATATTGATTGATCCTCTCTGCATGTTCTAATACAGTTGTATTTAAACATCACACTTTATAACATCAAGCAAAAAATATTATATATTTAAAAAAATGATCACTTTAAGCATAAAAAATTGCTACTACTCACTTTCTTCCTCATATGGAGCAGGAGTCCAACGTTTCTCAAATCCAGCTCATAAAATTTTGTGTTATCCGTTTAAATGACAAGCTCATCTCTGTGCGTGTTTGCAGGGAAGTGATGTGTCCAAATGTGTAGTGAAACTTGAGGATGGGCCAACGGTCTGCTTTCACTTCAGACACTTTGGTGGGGTCTTCTGACGTGGTGGAGAGGCCGCCTACAAGCTGAGTCATTATGTCACACACTGATGCTGTCTGAGACTTTTCCATAAACTCCCACGTATCAATTTGGTCATCAGGAGAAGTGGGTGCTTGTTCTTTTTTAAAGAAAAATTTACTTTGAACGTCAAGGTTATCCCTGTATGAAAACAAGATGATAAGCTCTTTCTTGTTTAAATAAACTATTTATGTTTTAATATTTTATTTTTATGTTTACTTTAGTCAAATTCTTTGCCTTTAACACTACTGTTTTTTCTTTTATTCCTACAATTTTTTCCATGTGTCTAACTTTATTCATAATCTACTCATGAGCCTCACTGATTAAGTGACCCGTATAAAAGCCATTATGCATAATTGATTTCCATTACCAAATCTATAGCAGTCACAAGGAAAATATTGAGGAAATGAAGAAAACAGATGAGTTATATAAACACGATGTGCGTTTACTGAGAAAAACCTGACTGGTTTGGTCTATCTCATATTTTGCAACTTGTTGTTTTGCTATTTAGGTTTTATCACAATCCACTGACATTTATTATGTATTAATCGGACAAAACAATCTTCAGAAAAAGCAAAAGATTTTGACCTGATTTCCTCTCGTTCTAATGTTGAACTCAAAACTTTAACAAATTGGATTCATTGTAGTTTTTGTCCAAATTTTCAAATATGTTGTAATAGTATATTGATGTAAGAATACTGAATAAACTAATACAAGAAAAAATCTTTAAAGGCTTTGTCATGCTGAGCTCGTAGTCTCGGAGGCCACCAGCATGGTAAGACCACAAGAGGAGTCTCAGGACTTAGGTTTAGTTAACGTCTCACTCCAATCCTTAATCAAGCCTTAATCAAGCCATAACCAGCCGTAACCAACCCTTGAAGTAACTGAATGACTGCAACTCTTACTTTTATACAATTTCTCCTTTGGAAGCTACCATCGTCCCATTAAACTATTTCTAACAAATACTTTGTATCAATAATTCACTCAATTAATAAAGATATTAAAATAAACCTCCCCTCTTAATTTCCAATGATTTTAAGTTCTCTCTGATATAGTACAGTATAACCAGTATAAGTTTGTTGAACCCATATGTAACTCTTTTGCTGGTAGACCATTCCTTGGCCTAGAAAATAGAGGCGAGTCTCCCCCATCACAAGACAATTAACAAAAAAATATGCAGTGCAGCAGCTGTAAAACACATCTACTTATGTAAATATAACTCTTACAGGTGCTCCTGACTGACAATACTTTAGCTGCATTAAACCAATAAAAAATCTTATCAACTAGTCACCTTTGAATTTTGTCTTGATATAACAACTTCTCATTGTGACAGCTACTCACCCCTTCTCCCAAGTTTGTGGTACTAATATGGGACAGTCTGCCACACAGCTGGTTCGTTCTGCTCAATTCCAAACTGTGAAGTCATAGACGCATGTCAGAAACGTTCATACTTCTCAGCTATTGCAGCGCACGGTGATCTGTCTCAAGAGACAAGTGCCGTCCAATCAAGTAGTACCTCAGTTAAGCGCCCACTTCATGGCCAAGCATTCCTTCTCCTCTGTAGAGTACCATGTCTCTTGATCAAGGAGTTTTCTCCGGGGAGAAGAAAGGCAGAGTAGCCTGTTTGGCAAATGACAGTTATCTGAGAAGAAATGGATTCCTTTGCCAAGGGCATGGTACAGTTGAAGCCTTACCATTACCACAATGTCTCAAATGGGCATCGGTCATTCCATCCCATGGGCTGATCGCCTGGCTTTCCAAACATTACTCAACAGAAAAGGCAATAGGTTTGCTTTGCCTGCTATGTACTCTCAGGTAAAGGAATTCTGTGCTTCGTGTGAAATATGTTAGCTGACTTCACCATGGCAAGTTGCCCTTATTGAGACCCCCTTTGACAGAATAGGCATGGATATAGTGGGGCCACTTTTGGTTACTTTTGATTACGCCAGATGTTATCCAGAAGCTTTTCCTCTGAAATCAGTCAAAGCAAGACACATAACAAACTCCCTTATTCAGCTGTTCTTCAGAGTGGGCATACCGCAACAGATTCTTAGAGTGTAGTAACTTCATTTCCAAACTGTTTAAACAAGTGTATGGTTTGTCAGGAATTAAAGGCGTTAAGAACTCTACTACTGAGCCAATGACCCCAACCCCCCCCCACACCTCTCTCCTTTGTACATGTCCAAACCATCTCAGTCTGGCCTCTCTGACTTTTTCTCCAAAACCTCTAACATGTGCTGTTCCTCTGATCCTGTCCATCCTGGTCACTCCCAGAGAGATCCTCAGCATCTTCATCTGTGCTACCTCCATCTCTATTTCCTGTCTTTTCCTCAGTGCAATTGTCTCTAAACCAAACAGCATGGCCGGAGAGGAGACATGCTTCTTCACCTCTTTTCCACAGTCTCCATTGCTCTGGGCTGTTGATTCTAAGTACTTGAAATCTTCCACCTTTTTTATCTCTTCTCCCTGTAACCTCACATTTTCATTCACACACGTACTCTGTCTTACTCTGACTGGACATAAACATATAACACGATATCTGCAGATGATCTGATCTGAATACCACTGCATACCGGTGACGCAAAAAAGAGGGAGACAAACTCTTAGCTGGGTCAGGCCACCTTAGAGCAGGCCACTTCTAAATATAACCTGGGCCAATTAGAACTGTGCAAAACAAAAATACACAGACTCCATGCGTAGAACACAAGGGTTTTTTCTTCAGATCACCAGGTAAGACATGTTAACTAACATACAGTGTGTCACATAAATGTCTGCTTTTGTATTTCATACCAACTTTTGTTAAGTACAGTGCTTATAGGCCTTTGCTCAAAATGCAAAACTTTGAAGAGGAAAGCATAAATGAAGAACAAATTCAGTTTGCCATTCAAGAAAGCATCCAAGATGCATACAAGCTGTCATGTTCAATGAGGAAAAACAGGTAGGAAAGGGACTTCCCTTCTAATCTATTTATTAAACCATCTTCAACTTTAAAATGATGTGTTGTTAATCAGGAAAGGTGCAAACACTGATAACTTTGTGGACTTAATGGCAGCCATTCAAAAAGGTAAGCCTCATACTGATTCGTTTAAGTTTCTGAAGCACCATCATGGATACTGGTTGTCTCCACAGGTGATGTCGGTGCTCTGCGTTCGCTGTCAAACTGTGAGTCTGCCTTCAAAGAGAGCGACAGCAGGGGCTGGCTGCCTCTCCATGCAGCAGCTGTACAGCCACAGCCACACATCCTGCATGTGGTGCTACAGGGTAGGAGAGCATGATAGGTTCAAAGAATGATTAGAAAATGACAGAAACAGCCAGTCTTACGTTTTTACTACAGTTATGTGTTCTTTGGACCTCACACTGGAGAAGGAGACAGACGGTGGAGACACGGCTTTGACCTTGGCAGCAGAAGCTGGATGGGTGGAAAATGTGAAGATGTTGCTGCAGTTTGGAGCTTCACCGCACAACACCAACAGCAGAAATGAATCTCCTCTTCTTCTTGGTAGCACAAGTACACAGCATCTTGGGGGCAACAGTCTCAGCAAGGAAACCCAGACTGCCCTCAACAAGCCAAATCCTCTGGCTTGAAATGAATTAATTCATCCTTCTTTTCTTTAATTTAAGCGGTCAGACAGCAGTCATACGACATGGTTTTAGTTCTCATCCTGGGCGGCTCCTTTGTAGAACAAGTGTGTCTCACCAAATGGACTGCTACCCATGAAGCTGCAAAGGTAAAAGATACACCTTCAACATACTGTATGTACTCACTTATGATGTGTAAACTCATTTTCTATTATTTACCAGATGGGTTGTCCAGCTATACTGATGCTTCTTCTACGTCATGGAGCCAAAGTAGAATCCAGAGATGGTCATGGTGTTACACCTTTGGGGATAGCAGCCGATCATGGCAACACCGAAGCTTTGGAAATCCTCATAAAATATGGTACATAAACACAACCTGCTCCCATGCTGTAGCACAAAGGTGCCCAACCAGTTGATCGCGCTCTACTGGTAGCCCGCAGACTGATTCCATGTCGACCGCCAAATGTGCAGGGAAAAAAATTATGAAATGAAGTCAGTATTGTCAATTCAGCAACTTTGAAGCTATATTTAGTGAGTATTCAGGCCCTGAAGCCGAGTAGAGTCTCTAAAATTTAGCAACTCTTTGGTAGCGGATTTTATTTGGAGTTACTGGAGATTTTTGGAATCTGTGACGTGAAAGCACATTGGTAAGTCTGTTTTGAAATGAATAGCGCCTGCTGCTGCTGTGGCCCTTTCACCTCTCAAAGCACTGCGTCTGTCCCAAAAATGTCTGTGTGTGTGTTAGAGAGAGAAAAATAGAGCGAAGAGAGAGAGGAGTGTGTGTGTTTGAGACAGAGAGGAATTTGGCTGTGTGTGTGTATGTGTGTGGGTTAGCAAGAGGGCATGTTTGGGATGTTATGTCTTATGGGTGTGTGACAGCTACAAAACATGTTGTGATGGTAGTTTTACTGCAGGCTGGAAATGATCTGTGTGTTTGGGATGTTGACACTGGACTGGTGGATCTCAGGAGTTTTGATGCGTGAAAAGTGGACCTTGGGACAAAAAAGGCTGGGCACCCCAGCTGTAGGAGAAGTGGGTTCAATGCTTTATGTTTCCTCCACCAGGTGGAGATGTGAATGCCCAGGCAAGCAATGGTGACACAGTTCTGTATGATGCGTCAGGGTCTGGGAACCTGGACTGCGTCGAGCTGCTTTTGGAGCATGGAGCAAACCCCAATGTAGCCAGCTTTGCCTTTCAGCTGCCAATCCACAGAGCTGCATATGAGGGGCACATATTGTAAGTTCTGCTTAATACTAACAAATTCCCTTATTAGGACATTCAGGCTGGGCAAACAGTAATATCTATTTCACTCTGGTTTAGAGATCCACAGATCATCTCCACAAAGAGCCTTCTGTCCATCATCTGTGTTTCCTAATAACTGCTCAGACCACAGTCTAATGAGCATTTCCTCCTCATCTGTTTTATGTTTTTTGCAGCTTTGGCTGCTTCTCCTTCCTGTTTTTTCCCACTGCCTCTTCTTTCAGAGCCCTGAGGACTCTCATTCCCATCACCACAAAGAAGGCCATCCAGTACTCTGGTCAGAACCCGGTTCACTCTGCAGCTGATGGGGGGCAGGCTGAATGTTTGAAGCTGCTCATCGACAAAGGCTTTGACATCAACGCTCAGCTGGACACACACATCTCCGGTGTGTTCCCTAGATGGATGATCATGTTTACCACTGTGTTGTTTACAAGCCTTGAAACTAAGGAGACCAACTGTTGGATTGTTGAAGGATGAAACTCATCATGATTTATTTGGTCTTAAATGTGAGGCCAAATTAGCTTAGCAAATTGACTTGTATCTTTAAGATGAAAACTTACTGTTGTAAAATAACTGGACTGCTTTAACATATTTTTATGTGTATTCATTAAAACACAACTTTCTGCAAACACGTATCTTTAAATGCTTCAGCTTTTAAGCTAACAAGTTTACAAGTGTTTGCTGATTAATATTTACTCGTACTAACATTAGTTTTAAATAAAACCCCCTCAAATTTTGAAAACTAAGAATGATTAAAATATTGGAAAAGTCCAATTTTTTTGCCACATTTTAAATTTATGTGAAGAAGATGTCCACATAGTATGTGCATATGTACTGTATGTACAGTATACTGTATGTACATCTATCTAACAGTCAGTCTGTTTGTCTGTCACACCTGTAAAAAACTTGATCTTTATGCCTGACAGAAAACTATGGGGATCTCAGGAAGAGTGCTTTGTACTTTGCTGTTTCCAACGGCGATGTGACTTGTGCTGAAATCCTGCTAGCAGCTGGAGCAAACACAGAGTTGGATCCTCTGAGATGCATCCTGGTTGCTGTGCGTGCGGAGAGGTGGGTACCAGGCTTGTAGGATTCATCTGATGAAAAGTTTGTGTGAGATCAGGGTAAAACCTGATCAGAGATAATCCATCATTTTCTGTACAGATATGAGCTGGTACAACTGCTGTTGTCCTATGGAGCAGAGGTAAACTGCTACTTCACAATGATCAGCAACACAGTGTTCCCCTCGGTCCTGCAGTATTCCCTTGCAAACCAGGTCATGCTGCGGATGCTTCTCAATAGTGGCTACCAAGCTTACAAGTGAGTATCTTTTTGTGAAAAATTGTTAAAGAGGGTGGTTTGAACAAAATAGACTTTTTTGAGGAATGTACCACATCTAGCACACTTGAATTGCTTTTCTATTTCAATTGGTAGATGTTTTCAGTGCTGGCACGGAGACAGTGAAGAAACAGATGAAACCTGGATTGACCTTCATAAGAAAACATATCATATCTACAGCCAATCTAACGCCATCACAGTAAGAACTCATAAAAATCTTGTCCATCTTAACTAATTTACTGCAAATAACCAGAGTAATCTGCATGTTATCTTTCAGTTTTGTGAGTTTGTGTCTGTGTCCTGGCTGGGACATCTGGTAGGCAGCGTCGTGAGGATGCTTCTGAATTACGTCAGCCACATCAGTATCTGTTCTGACCTCAGGCGCGTCTTGGAAAAAAAGCCAGAGTGGGAGGAGATCTTTGACATACTTAGTAAGATTACAAGCAAGAAGATTTATTAGTATACTTTTTCTTTGTTGGAGTTCATGAGTTATTGTGTGTCACCAGGTAAGCCTCGCTCTCTACAACACCTGTGCCGGTTGGTTATCAGGGGTCGAATGAACATCAGGATGCTGAATGACCCCTATGCGTTTACTGGATTTCCGTTTCCTCCCGGGCTGACCAAGTTTCTAACCTACAACGAATGATGTCCGTGTAAGAAAGTCCCCAATAAACATGGTGTAAGCACTGATCAGAACATCTATAGACTCTTTTTAAATTCCTCTCATATCTCCACTGATTCTAATGGTATCTCATTATGTTAAAAAACAACAGAAAACCGGCTGAGAAAGCATACCTGTCATAGAAAATAGGTGCTTTAAAATGACTCAACGCCCACACAGATGTTTTTACTTTCCACCAATGGAAAAGTCATCTATAGACGAGGCAAGGTTATCAAATTATATAAACTACACAAAACAACAAAGTGGTTTAAAGCAGTTGGAATTAAATCTAAATGCCTGGCTTTGATGTGTAAATAAATAAAAAAAACACCCACCTGATTCTAATTTTTTCATTAACCCAATTTTTTTGGACAGCAGATGGCAGAGCAATAGTTAGCACTGAGGCCTCACAGCAAGAAAATTTAATTTTTGAATTCCAAATGGGCCAAGGCTAGATTTGCTAGTTTGCGTGTTCACCATGTGTACACATGAATTTTCACTGGATGCTCCGGCTTCCTCCGGTCCTCCAAGAACAAGCAGATTAGGTTGATTGGACCCAGAAATTAGGGTGTCCGAATGATTGTATGTCTTTCTGTGTGGCCCTGCAACAGACTGGTGACCTGTTCGGGGTGCACCCTGCCTCTTGCCTGTAATCACCTGGGATAGGCTGATTACACCCCCCACAACCCTAACTGGAGTAAAAAGTTGAGACGATGAATAAAATTTTCTATGTCACCATGAGGAAGTGCAAATATGAAGGTGGACAGTAACACAATCTCATCACACCTTGTTTGAAGATTATACTCTCACTGTCGAAACACAGACAGTACGTACATACATACAGTATCTACAGGAAGACTTTAATCAAACTCTCTGGAAATAGATAGATATTGAGATAATACAATATATCATCCATATTTGTGATCAATATATCCCAGTTTGCAAGAACAGAACAACGAAGATGAGAGAAAAAAAAATCACAATCTTTTTATTTGTTAAACTCATACTTATCATAAATCTAAGCTGGCCAACAAGTCTGACACAACTGACTCATTTTATCAGCTGAAAGATATATTTGGCATCCACTGTGAAAGCACAAATGTGTCAAACACAAGGAAGCAAGTGTTGTTTATGACACTGCTTCTGAAATAAACTTTCCGATTGTTCGCTCTGAGAATGATAATGCATGTTTTTATGGACTGTAGTTTTACACACAGCATATTATTTGCTGCTCTTGTCAAGTAGAAACTTAAAAGTTAAGGTCCTTTGTTTATAACAAGCATTAAAAACACCTCCTACTTATGTCAGACTTTACTATTGAAACAAATTCTAGTTACAACCCCTATTAATTACACAATTTCTAAATGCGTTTAGCCTTCTGTTCATCTTAAGAACAACAAAACATTTAAACCAGGGGTGCCCATTACGTCGATCGCAATCGAGTGGTCGATCGCAAATGCCTTATGGGTAGATCACATGGCATTTTTGGAGTCTGTGACGTGAAATCACGTTGTTGAGCCTGTAATCAATAAGCAGCCCGCTGTGCTGAGTAAGCTGTTGTGGCTCCTCCCCCTCGCAAAGCACTGTGAGTGTGTGAGTGTGTGCATATGTAACAAATCGTGTTGTAGGGGTAGTTACAGCAGGCTGGAAACAATCTGTTGGGGTTTGCGATGGTAACACAGGGCTGGTAGATCTCAGGAGGTTTGATATTTGTGAAGTAGATCTTGGGACAAAAAAGGTTGGCCACCCCGGTTTAAACTATTCATTGCCGGTTAATCTTGGGACAAAAAAGGTTGGCCACCCCTGGTTTAAACTATTCATTGCCGGTTAAATAAACTTTAAATAATTCTTTAAAAATTTTAGATTTTTGACCGAGCAGTTTATGAGTATGTTACTCTCCATCAAAAACAGTATTCAACAACAATTGATTTCCAATAACTCACGTCATGCCAACATTATACTAACATACCTATTTCATATTATTGGCCCATTACATACGTAAAGCTTACATTTCATTAATGAGCTGACATTAATTACACTGTACTACAGCATTACTAACATACTAACACACTACTTACCTTTGACTTAGATATAACTCAAATATAACTAAATTGATTAATTGCAGAACATATGATACTACAAAACTAAAAGAAAAGTGTTGATCTTTTCTCTTCTCCTATACACACGATAGTGAAAGTCATTGCTCTTGCTACTGCTTTGTGAAATAGGTGCCACTTTAAAACTCTCCAAAAACTCATTTTTGCTCAGTTCAATCTGACAAGTGGTCAAGCCATTTAATTAGACAATCATCAACCAGAAGGCATCACGTTTTATCAAAACCTCCAAATACTTTGAATTCAAGATTTTTTAGGGGCCATTTTGGGCGACACCAGATCTTCATTTGTAATTCTACTTTGGAGTATTTGTTCAGGTCTTTTTTTGGCCTTGAACAAAGGTATTCCATGCTGTGGTGATGGTCTTACACTAAGAGACCGTCCAGCCTCTGAGCTCACTGGCTTTTTGTAGCCCTGCCTCTCAGAGCAGCAACTCCCAAAAAAAGACTCTGCATCATGGGGCCTACACTTTGGTACGTTCCCTTCTGATCCCTCTCTCAAGGCCTGAACAGCAGCTGGGGAGATTAAAGGGGAGAGGACACAGGCACACACACACATCTCCCTTACATAAACCCAAACGACGAGACAATTCCGGCTCAAACTGGTGGGTAGACTTACGGGTCTCTTTATCATTACCTTTTGCCATCAAGGACCGCTTTGTTTGGATTCTGATTCTCCAATGAACACTTGTGTCTATTCATCTCCTGGTGGACCACACAAGACTTCCTTTTGGGATTTAGCCACAAACTGGAAATTCTTGTAAGATCTGACGATTGAGTTTTTACCATGAGTTGCTTTGGTTATCGTCGAGAGCTGAGTAAGTATGAAGATGTCGATGAGGATGAACTTTTGGCTTCTCTCAGCACAGAGGAGCTGGCTGAGTTAGAAAAAGAGTTGGCAGACATTGATCCTGATGCCAATGTACCCATTGGCCTCAGACAAAGAGACCAGACAGATAAAACCCCAACAGGAACCTTCAGCAGAGAAGCTCTTATGAAGTACTGGGAAAATGAGACACGTAAACTCTTGGAGGACGAGATAGGAGGAGGAAGCCCCAAACTGGTTAGTGATAGTTTGTTTGGTATTAAGTGTTTAATGAGTTTAATTTATTAAATGAGTTACGTAAAATCTTGTATTTTGAGATTTAACTATTTGTATTAAGCAGGAGGAAGAGGAGTGCAGGACAGAAGAAAACAGCGAAGACGAAGATAAAAAAGATGATGAGACAGAAAAACAAGAAAAAAAGTTTGAAAAATCAAAGGAACTGGAAGAAGAGGTGGAGAGTAGCGACGAAGAAGACGAGGAGAGTGAAGAGGAGGCTGTAACAGAAGAGGATGAGGATGATGAAGAGGATGATGAAGAGGAAGAAGAAGATAATAAATTAAAACCTGAACCAACCAAAACTTTTGAGCATCCGATCACTCAGCTAAATTTGCTCAAACCTCAAAAAATTGATCCGCCTCGGCTGATTCCTGCCTCTTCTCTGGGTGACCCAAGCATGAGTGGAAATCCAACTGTGGTTGATGATGCCCTGCAAGGGGTGCTCAACAATGACTGTGAACTCACCGAGGTTAACCTGAACAACATAGATGACATATCACAGGTTAGGCAGCTTTTAGTTGGAAACAGACTCTTTTTTTGTGTTTCAAAAGTACATTTTGGTTTCGAGTTTTTTAAAAAAAAAATTTTTTTTAGACTTTTCTTTTGGAATCTCTACTAATAATTAAGTAAATGATGCTGTGAACACCTGAATTTCTGCATTTAAATAGATAAACTTTGACCTCTTTAGGCACAGTTTTCGAAAACGTAAGGTGCATAACAAACAATATGCATTATGGGAGGAGCTGGTACAATTCCAATCGGACCCCTCCCTGGATGTTCCTGGAGTAGACACCTAACCCGCTGGTTGCTCCCACCATTGGCATCGTCATGGCTGCCTGATGTGATGGAATGCTGCACAGTAAATTCTCAATTGAGGAATCAATATATTGCATCAAAAGAAAAAAAAACATGCAAAAGAGTTTAAGGTGTATGTAGTGTTTCACACATCTAGAGAAAAACAAGTTGAATCCACACTTGACTACATGTATCACATTATTCAAAGGGTGTTCAAACCAGACAATCTCAGGCTTTCTATTTTTGTCTGTTATGAAGAAAAAATACCAATGTCCATTGGCTGATCATTTGAATATGAATAGTTTAGCTCTGACTACTGACTGAACAGTGATAAAAAGAGCCCTGACTACTTGTGTCTTACATTGTTAATTTCCCCTTGGGTTACTGATACTTGAACAGTGTTGAGATCTGGTCAAAAGCTAGACATTTCCTCTTTCGTGTTTAAAAATAGGTTTTTAATGTATTTTTGGAAATAGACAGCCTGCCTATTGTGAAACAAAATGGACAGTGACACTGGACTAGTAAATCAACAAAGACACTTTCCACAATGTAAAGCCTCAAAAAAGGATAACATGTACTTGTATTTTTAAAAAAGTTTCTTCTTTCCTCAGGACACTCTGATCCGATTTGCTGAAGCCCTCAGGTCCAACACACATGTGAGAGTCTTTAGCCTTGCTAACACTCGGGCTGATGATCACGTGGCTCTGGCCATCGCTAAGATGTTAAAGGAGAACTCGTCTATCACCAGCTTGAACATTGAGTCTAACTATGTGACTGGAAAAGGGGTGATGGCTTTGGTTCAAGCGCTTCCAGCCAACAACACTTTGACAGAACTTCGATTCCACAACCAGAGACACATGTGTGGTGGACAGGTAGGTTTGGTCCAAATAAAAATGGATTAAAACTGTGGTTTTGGTCTCACAATGTACAAACACAAAACCTCCTTGCAGGTAGAAATGGAAATGGTGAAAATCCTGAGAGAAAATCACACTCTGATCAAACTGGGCTACCAGTTCACCCTTCCTGGACCCAGGATGAGCATGACAGGGATTCTAACCAGGAACCAAGACCGCCAGAGGCAGAAACGTCTTCAGGAACAACGCCAACATCAAAGCCAAGATGGTGTCATTAACCCTCGAACTTCTGCTTTGGTTGGTAGTTTCAAGCTATTCAATAACTTCCAAAAACTTTGATCCTACTTTTAAACAAAATATTCTATAAAGGAGACTTTAATTATTTTAAATGTTCACACTATTTTCCTTTTTGTTCTAATGTGATGATATTTTTTATCTCCTCAGAGGGGAACACCGAGTTCATCTCCTCACAGTTCTCCCCGGGCCTCACCATGGTCCTCACCCAAAGTGGCCAGAAAACAGACTCCTCCAGCACCACCACCTCCTCCTCCACCACCTCCCCCACCACCACCTCCTTTGCCATCCCTTCCACAGAAAGAAAAGAAGAAACCGACTCGAATGATTGCAGAGGTTATCAAAGCCCATGAGGCGAGTGGCAAAAAGGTGTCCAAAGTGAAAGGGAAAAAGGGCAAAAAAGGAAAGGAGGTGCAGAAAGAAAAAACAAACACCATCCTAAAAGAGCTGAAGAACGCTTTAAGGCCTGTGTCGGGGGAGAAAAAAGGGGAGGAAGGCTGCAGGCCATCAACGCCGATGAGATCAGCACACGATCAGCTGATGGAGTCGATCCGAGGCAGCAGCATCCGCAACCTGAGACGGGTGAGAAAGGTTATGATGGAGCAACATCCCAACAAATGACAAAAGGAAGGCAAAAGAGAATGAGCCAACAGTCTAAATTAGATTCAGATGACATATAGTCAGAAGAGTCTGAGTCATTCCTGGCTGATGGTCTGAAGTAGGTGGCAAGTGTGATGTGATCCCAATTCCTAATGATTAAATAAAATACACTGCAAAAATGTGAGGAAAAATCAAAAATAGGAAGATATCCATTAGATATCCATTATTTTCCATTATTCATTATTTTCTCTGCGGCTTACTTTCTGTCTATCGAGATAATTTTTTTTTTGTTTTGGAAAATCAACTTTGCCCTTAGATAAGGGGGTCTCCAATGGAAGCTGTTAGATTCCAACCACTCGGGTATTTATAGAAGCTGTTTTCACCGTGTTGACATGTTAGTCTGCCTGGTGAAGAATGTAAATGAGCCCTCCGAGGTTATTCCACCTCCAGTTGTTTCATAATGTCTTCTGCACCTAACACATCCATGCTATTTTCCAGGTGGAAGTTCCACATCACCTAAAGTAGCCGAAACGGATATCCTGGTGATCAGTGCGTAATGATGATGAAGGCGATGGAGTGACCAACAGGAAGAAAGAAGTGACGCAGAAGAGGTGTAAAAGAAATCCTAAATTCATACGTCATAAAAAACAAACAAAAAAAACCCCAAAACATAGTAATAATTTGCACAGCTTAAGATTTTTTTTTTTTTTTTACTAAAAGGTAAAATTGTACTTTTTTTACGTGCTTACTTCTAGAAAATGTTTTCTGATTCTAAAATAGAATTAACATCCCTGTTTACTGATTTATTTATCAAGATTTCAGTTTTTTCGTTTGCAAGATTGTAAATATGGTCTGTTGTTGGTTGGACTTTGTCTTTAATTCTAAAAATAGTCATGTGCTGTTTAAATACATAACTTGTCTAAGTGTTATTACTGTTTTCTTCTGGTGATTCCTGAGTCATCACAACTTTGGATGAATCTCCCACATCTACTTTTACATGAATTTATTCGGTGAGTCAGCTTGATTGTGAAGGACATCACACTCTAACACATCCAAATCACAACCACTGCACTTAATATATTTTAAAAGATGCCACCTTGGTGAATTAATTACAATTTTGATGATTATAAAGAGAAAAAAAAATAGCTTCTTATCCTCCCAAAAATGATATAAAATAATGGAAAATATCTAAAAAAGAATTTTGATGATCTTTAGTAATCTTTAGTGAACTTTGTGATCTGTAGTGAGAGAAGGGAAGAAGTGGAGGAAAAGCTGGAGAGGTTTGCATTAGAAAGAAGAGGAATGAAGATTAGTCAGAGTAAAACAGAGTACACGTGCGTGAATGAGAGTGATCCAAATGGAAAAGTGAGGTTACAGGGAGAAGAGATAAAGAAGGTAGAAGATTTTAAGTACTTAGGATCAACAGTTCAGAACAATGGCGAGTGTGGAAAAGAGAAGAAACGTGTGCAGGCAGGCTGGAACGGGTGGAGGAAAGTATCAGGTGTGATGTGTGATAGAAGCATTTCAGCTTAAATGAAAGGAAAAGTGTACAAAACCGTGGTGAGACCGGCCATGCGGATTGGTCTATAAATAGTAGCACTGAGAAAAAGACAGGAAACAGAGATGGAGGTAGCAGAGATAAAGATGCTGAGAATCTCTCTGGGAGTGACCAGGATGAACAGGATTAGAAATGAGTATATCAGAGGAACAGCACATGTTAGAGGTTTTGGAGATAAAGTCAGAGAGGCTAGACTGAGATAGTTTGGACATGTACAGAGGAGAGAGTCAGAGTACATCGGAAGAAGGATGCTGGATTTGGAACCACCAGAAAAGAGGACTAGAGGAAGGCCAAAGTGTAGGTTCATGGACGCAGTGAAGGAAAACATGAAGATAGTTGGTGTGACCGAAGAGGTTGCAGCAGATAGGGTTAGATGGTAGAAACTGACTTGCTGTGACGACCCCTGAAGGGAAATGCTGAGAGAAGAAGAACTAAAAAATAACTCATTTAAAACTTTTTTAAAGACAAAAATAACCTAAATCACATGTGGGACGTGGGAAGTTTTTAAGACACCTCAGCAGGTGAAGGTAATAGTAAACTTTTCAAAGATTTCCAAGATTTTAAACATCCTATAAAGACATCAAACATGACTGTCCACCTAAAAAAATGAGACGCAAATGTCCAAAAGTAAAAAGAGTAAGAGTCAAGAAATACAGTATATAGAAGAAAAGGACTCGTTCTCAGCTGAAATCAAAGCAAAAAAATTGAGTGGGAATCATAGTACATCATCCTGTCTTTTAGGTACAGTAGTGATAGTGTTATGGTTTGGGGTTATTCAAACAGGTTCAACAACTTTAGAAATTAGTTTTTTCTTGACACATAGCTCGTGTGTATTTTTTCTCAAAGCTAGTCTTCGTGTAGTTTTTTTTTAAAAAAGGATCTTGTCCAATAAAAATGCTTAAGAAATGAACCATAAGCCAAATAAATCAATATGTCTGAAGAAAGACAAAACAGTACAGACTTGAGCATGACTTGTCAATGATCTTGAATCACAGCAAAGAACTTGACCCCCTGAGATTAACTAGCTCAGTCTGGATAATGCATACTTTGTATTATCAGAGGAAGCACAGTAAAGAGAACCCTTCAATAAGATTTATTTGTAAAAAAATAGAAACTATGCTCTGTGCACTCAGAATCATCACTGCAACACCCTCATGTAGAATTCAAGACATCATTTTCAGGATGTGCATTGAGTTTATTACACTAAAGAATTTCTCTGAACAACTAAAAAAAATGTTAATTAGGCATGATCCTCACAAAGCCTCCCTGTTGGTGTAGCTAAGCTGTAAAAACTGGACTTTTGCATTTATCAGTACTGAATGAGACCTGTTGATATCATTCTGTGCTACAATTATAGCTCTGAGTTTCTAAAATGCCAAGCCAGTGTTGGATGTTACTCCACCAATTGTTGATGAATTGAAAATTGAGACTTGCAGTGCATAAAAAATATGCAAGTTAAGCAAAAGATGTCATTTAAAATTTTATTCAACATACAATCTAATTAATTTTGTTTATGTAAACTCTAACATAAACCTGTTTTTGTGTCATCAGTCCTTGTTGAACCTAGTGTGCAACGGCACTGGAAAGTGTCATACCTGCTCTAATCCTTTTAGAAAGCATTGAAGTGAGAAGACTGACATGAGGTCAGCTGATATGGACATTTACTAAAAATAAACTACACAACCTCTTCTTTCTTGATCCTAAAGTATTTATATTTTATGGACTGCTATTAGATTCAATTATTTCATTTCTAAGAATTTACCGAACACAAATTGAAACTTTTTGGAGGACTAATTCTGTTCATAAAAACAAAAAAGATGTTATAACTGTTCATTTAATTTGATCTCGTTTGTGTTACCTAGAAAATAAGTCAAACAACTTATTGTCCAAAAATTGATTACAAGGTCCACTTCAAATGATCTTAAAGCAGAAGAGAGCAGAATCAGATATTAAAGACACGTGAATACTATTTTCATGTGCAGAGGAACCCTGAAAATGTAAGTTTAAAAGAAAACGCTCTTTCAGTTTTTGTAAAATAATGCTACAAAGAAATAAAATACAAACTCTCTACTCTCGCTTTATTAAATTTGAATGACTTAATTGCTCCTTCATTTGATTTAAAAAGCATGACTTGAACTGAGCGATCTTAAAAAAACATTTGCTGCATTTTCAAATCTATTTAGCTACTCATTTACAGAAAGAAAACTATGCTTAAATCTTAATTTCACTCTTTGATGGAAAAATGTTGCAACATTTGAGTAGATTAAAATACCCAAATTTTGGATTATAGTCCCACCAGCCAAAAAATGGCATAATAAAGAAGAAAAAACATATACTGTATACAAGTCGCACTGGAGTATAAGTCGCATCGTTGGGGAAAATTTATTTGATCAAATTTAACACAAAACCAGACATATTACCTTGAAACACAATTCGAAAAATAACTAAACTAGAGACCCAACAGTCTGAATAAGTGTACGGTATACCACTGCGGTCAAATGAACCGCGGCTCACTTGAGTCCTGAAGTACACAATGCGCCGCTTCCTCCTCTACCTCGCTTACTCCAAACTACTTCCAAAATTTCTTTCTGCTGCTCGATTACCATTTTCGGCTGCATATTTTATTACTTGCAAATTGTAAAATACAGAATATGTTATCCTTTTTGGTGCAATTTTTGTTCGGTCCTTCTCAGCTGTTTTCATACGTTACTGGCAAAGTTGAAAATACCAACACATGCCTAGAACGCCCTCTTCTGGTTTAGTTTGAAAAGAACATGTGAAGTGATGATGTAATGTCTTGATAATTTCACACAATTTTCTCCGGAGTATAAGTCGCCCCCCCCCGCCATGCTATGAAAACTGCGAGTTATACTTAGTACCGTAATACTGTAACTTTTGATACGCTATAAGAAAAATCTTACTAGCGAAAGTCATAAAATATGTAGAATTTAAAGTAAATAAATTGTTTAATCTCAAAGAAAACTTTTGTATTCTTGCAAAACCCACCATCAACCAACAGGAGTGTAAAACTAAAATGTCTTTATTCTTTAATCTTTACATAAGTGTCCTGATTACAACAGACATTTATTCACTTTCAGCTTACTAGTTAAAAAATTAACAAGAAAAGAACAGGAGAACAAATGTAATAAAATCTGTAGTGTAACAGTGACTCAAAACAAAAAGACAGTCATGACTGCAGATTATCTTCACAACTGTATAAAATGTAAGATGTTTACGTCTGTGTGAATTCTCTCTCATAGGAACATAGGAAAAGTCTTTTGTTCGCGTATCGAGTCTTTTCTAATATGTGCAAAAAATATATCAAGACTCAAACTGGAGCAACTTTACAGTTCACAGCAAAAGAAGCTAAATATTGCATTTCTATCTCTGCTTTAAGAAAATACCACTGTTTAATCAGTAAAAATAGGCTATTTTGCAGAAGGGTATGAAAATAGTTTTATTTTTTTCTCCCAACAAACGGATAGAAATATTCAAAAACTTACTCTGTTTTGCTCTTTTGTTTGCCCTTTAGTCAACCATTGAATGAACATAAAGACACATATTCCACTGTACTGATCAAAAGTTGCTTAAAATTGCACATTAATTCAGAAGATTAGGACATAAAAGCATGATGGGATGCAAAAAAATGTGAGTATTAATGTATGGATGACTGATTTAGAAGGAGGCAAAAGATGAAAAAATGAGAGATGAGGAAAAAAAAAAGTCTAAAATGACAAACAAATGACAAACATGTACAGATTAAATGAGGTATTGCACAGATTAATTAAAAAAAAGCATGAAGGCAACAAAAATGTACAGCAAACCATTAGAACATTTACATTTATAATTCTGAAATCAAACATTTTTTTTAAGAAAGACAAGGACAATTTGTAGTGTCATGATCATCCAGGAGTCAGCGAGAGATATAAAAAACAAACAAAAAAACATAACAAAAATCAACAGTCATCCCATTCATCTTCATCCTCAAAGTCGTCATCATCGTCGTCATCATCATCTTCTTCTGACATAAAAAAAGAAACAGAATTCAGTTTTAAAAGATGAATGAAGTGATGAGAAATACTCGGTTTGTACCTGAAGAATGGATAGCCTTGTTCCTTATCTTTATAACCTCCATCAGAGCTGTGACGATGCCTGATGATGGGGCCGCCGGGGCAGGTGCTGGTTCATAATTTTCATCCTTCTGTTACAAAAAATAGTGCACCACAGTTTAAGCAAAAAATATATATTTATACTAACAGACAAGAAAACAAGGCCAATTTGAGATCTGGTGAGAGAATGAAAATCTTACAGGTTTTAGTTGGACTCCTTTTCGGATTTGGTCCAGAAGTGCGTCTCTGCCCGTGCTGGACTCTGGCTTTTCTTTCTGGTCCACCTTCTTTAGCTGCGTTCCTTCTCTGATCTGACTCAGCAGTGCCGACTTACCGTCTCCCGCGCTGCCGTCTGGGGAGAGCATGGGAGCAGGGGGTGGAGGGCCAGGAGGCGGAGGAGGGGGTGGCGGCGGTGGAGGCCCACCGGTACCGGATGGTGTTGAGGACGAAGGGGGAGGAGGAGGAGGTGGGACACCTGCAGGGATGGAGGCGTGGGCAGGCGGAGGGGGGGGTGGGAGTGAGCCTCGGCTGGGTGGGGGAGGCGGTGGAGCTGACAGGCCTGGCCGAGATGGAGGCGGAGGTGGGGGAGCAGAGACTGGCGCTCTGGAGGGGGGTGGAGGAGGTGGAACACCTCGGCCTCCTCGGGATGGTGGAGGCGGAGGAGGTGCTGAACCGTGATGTGGAGGTGGTGGAGGTAGGCCGCCTCTCGCTGGAGGAGGTGGCGGGGGAGCTGGAGGAAAGAAAACAACAATAAACTTTAAAAAAGGTGACGGTCTGATGGAATCTCACTTTGCAGCTTTAAACAATCTTAGCTTATTTCACTTTTAATGAGAAAACAGCTTGAAGAATATCTCAGTTCTCAGCCATGCAATTATAAACCTCAGCAGCAGGGGCAGTCTTTTCCTCTGTTATTTCTGTTAGTTTAGTTTAAAATGAGAAAACCTCAGCTTAATTTTTTTTCAAACTTCAATACTCTGAATTGCATTTGAAAGTGGAAATCAAAAGAATTCATGAACAAAAAAGCATGCTCCATGTTTGTGCCGTAGAGAAAGAGTTACACAGCATTAAAGAAGAATCACTGCAACAAAGTTCTGCCCAACATGACCAAACCATCTGGCATGTCTCCTGCTTGGAGTTCAGTCCGACAGAACTGCAGTCCTACAAGTTTTTCATGGCTCCTTAATCAGATTAAGTTGATCCAACAGGGATTCATTCAATGCAACTCAATATAAACTCAGAGGACGAAGGCCTTTTCCTTCTGTAACTAGTTCAGAGTCCGATAAAAGAACATTCAAGTCAAATGCAAACTTGCGGAAATAACGGCAAAGATTTAGCGTAGTTTGACTCCGCATGCATCGGCACACGCAGTCTCACAGATCATGCACAGAAACCTACCGCTCCACCGGGGCGGACCTGAGGATAAAACCATCACACTAATTAGACGGCCCTTTTCAAAACTTCTTAAAAATACTTATTTAAATACAACCAGCTAAAGTTTCAAAACTAAGACATACCAAAACATTTCATGTGTTCACAATGGATGTGAGAAAATTGTGTGTATTTATCAATCTCTCACAGTGTGACTGCCTTACGTTGCCTCCGTAGCTCTTCTTTGACGGCCTCCACTCCTCCTTTCTTTTCAATGAAGTCGTAGATCACCTTAGAAGTCTCCTTATCCTTCAGCTCAGCTTCAGAGATGCCGCACATGTCAAATAGGTGCTTCAGGTCGGGATCCAAGTTATTCAACTGAAGAAAAAAACAAACACACAAAAAAAAGATTATTTAGAAATCTAAGCAGTAAGTAGATTTCTATCTGATTCTGATACGATATAAACGTGACAAGTCATTTTCTCTAATAATTTTCCTGCTGAAGCATGTCAGCAGAATAACAGCTGCTCTGCTGGCCTCTAGCAGTGGATGAAGGAACAAAACATACTTTCACACAAGAGCAGTGTTCTTCAACCTTTTTCCTGCAAAAGTACATTTTTCCGTCAAAACAAAATCTTGATATATTATTAAAATATACGTAAATATATATATAGTTTCCGACAATGAGCCAGAATGCAGAAAAAAAATTCTCTTTGTCTTATGGAAAATATGAGCTTTTATTGGAATCCACAATTTTTTTGCTTTAAAACGCAACCTAAAATTTCTCATGTCTCAAAAACATGTAGAAAATACAATCCACTAGCTGAACAAAAAATCAGAGAAGAGTGAGTTGCTATGGTTAATGAAAACATTCTATCGCAAGACAGCCCTGCTAGTCAGGATTTCATACAGATAAACATAAATAATTGGCTTTAATCATTTTATTTATTTTTACAAAAAACTCTATGAGATCAACCAAAACAATTATCTAAAGCTACCGGTAGATCCTGATCCCTGTATGAGGTGTAATAGGATCATTTTCCACAAAATACCTGATGATTTCTCACAGCACACTAGTGTGCCAAGGGACACTGGTTGAATAACGGTGCACAAGAGGGTCTTTTCAGGGATTTATTGGTCCAGGCTCTATTTTGAGCCAAAAAAACAAGATGATCTCCATTTATGCATCTATTTCATGTGTTTATGATGTTTTAAAAAAAGCTGTTAAGCCTAAAACAGTCATTGACATCATACTCGCTTTGGAAAGTGAACTGATGACGTCCTATTAAAATCACCTAAATCCTTAGCATTATCTGATAAAGGTACTCTTTTTATTCCTACTTAATTTCCACTTGGGATTAGTCATCATCTCAAATCCTGCGGTTTTACTTGATTAGGCTTTTTGGGAACGAGGCCGTGGATTATGCAAAACGCAGGTTGATTGTCTCTGCTTCTAAAAATCTTCTTGTGTAACCCTAAGTGGGACTCTGTTGATATCAAATTTTAAACCACGTTGCTCAGTCAAATTTTGAGGAGGTCTGAATGTCAAAAATAATGATGTGGCCACAAACACACAAACAGAGGAAAATGTGGTTATGTGAATGCTGCTTACATCAAAGCCAGTGTTTGGGTTCCATCCTACGTGTCCAACGTGCCTATGAAAAAAAAAAAAAAAAATCACATGAGACATGTTTGGTGTGAATCTGAAAACATATGTTTCTGATCCGGATGGATTGATGTTTCTGCATTCATAGTCTTACAGTAAAGCAGCTGCAGAGATACATTCTGATGGCAGTACTTATGTCAGGATAAACACACTCAAACACAGTATGATCACTCAGAGCTACAACTGATTCCACAAACTGTATTTCTAGATTTCATTTTTTGATGTGAAAAAAACAGAATGGCAAAACATGAAGAGAAATTATTTTTTTATGACTCAAAACACAAACCAAGAACATGTCTGTGACGAGAAACAGTAGATTAAAAAGTGTTCATCAGTAATTTGAAGGAAATCAAACATCTGCGGTAACTCACTGGAAGTTACTGGGCGTGCCGATGTCCGCCTTGGTCAGCTTCTTTTTCTTCCCTTTGCTTCCTTTTTTCTCCTTCTTGGTGAAAGGCGAGTGCATGACGTTGTTCACTTGAGAGTTGTGGAAACGAGACGCGTTGCTAATCTCTGGGTTTTTAATGTCCACAGTAGCCATAGGTAACGAGGGTGCTGGAAGAGGATGGAGACAACATGAAAAGTTTCACTTTGGACTTTTTGGAGGCAGCAAAAGAACTTTAGGCTGGATTTAAAGGGTTAATCCGAGGAACGGATTGTTAAAACCAATTTTTGCTCTTTTTAAACTCAACTCAATACACAGGACATCTTGCTTAAAAATATTACGGTTATTTAAATTCACTTGGATGCTTGATAAGCAGTTTTTTAAAAGTTTATTTTTAGAAGATAAAAAAATTATTTATCAGTCTCTAGTTTGCAGTAAAAAACACAAGAACCCAAAATGGCCAAAGATCTTCTGAGATTACCTCGTTCACTCTCTCTATTTGGGCTCTTTTGGTCGGGCAAAGGTGAAGCAGAGCGGCTACATCGCCTTCTTACTCTGTCCCAAATACGAGCGTCTAAATCCATTTTACAGGTGCTCACGCTGGTATCTAAGAGTACTTTACCAACCAGGTTACAAGCTTGTTTTTCCATGCAAACGGTATCAGGATGAGAAGCGGGGTAAAGATCATCCTGAGGGAGGACCAGGCAGTGGAAGGATGTCAGGCAACGTGGAGCTAGACCTTCAGCTCTCAGTGATCCTCCTTTTCTACTTTCACTATTCAGTTCCTCAGAGGGAGCAGAAAGGAAAGTGGTGCAGAACATCATCGCAAATTCGGCTTTAAAAAGTTTTTTTTTTTTTTTTTTAAGTGGCGAGTTATTCAGATAAAATACATTCAGAAGAAAAAAATATTAAAATAGTCTCATGTTCTGTCTGATTTATGAAATAGTGACTTAGAATAAAAAAAAAAAAGAAAGAAAAAAAAAAAAAAATGAATGTGGAAGTCCCGGTGGAGCTAAAAGGCACGCTGTCCTAGCAGAGGCATTTGGAGAAGTTATCGCAGGAGGAAACATCAGACTCTGTCTGACCTGCATGATCAGTTTTTTTCCTTTCTCCTCCCTTTCTACACAAAACTATATCTAATCCCGGCAAATCAATCTGGATTTGACGCTAGCCTTTACGTAACGGTTAAACCCATACACGGCGTAATCCCATATTAATCTCAGAGGACTGAAAGCACGATGAAATGCTGGCGTGAAAGAAAAGGACAGAAAGGCTGAGTAATAGAAGTAAATTAAAAGCATGCAAGGGAAAAGTGCATATGAGGTCAAGAGAAAGCTGAAAACTGTGGAGGATGAAAAAAAAGACCTAAGGAAGAAGTGAGAGAAGAGATGTGTGTGTTATCAAACATCTTTATATCCTGAAAAGTCTCAAAATAATTCAAAAGAAGATGAAGTGTGGTTTGTGAAGCCTAATACAGCTGGTCACAGGCAAGAGGCTGGGATCACCCCGAACAGGTTACCAATCTTTTGCGGGGCCACATATTGTCAAGTCACTTGACGGTTTTTTGACTGTCAAGTCTTTTTCTACATGAATGCAGGTGACTTGAAAAACCCAGGAAAGATCACAGACGCAGGTTCAACTCGGCTTTGTTTTTATTGCAATTTTATGCCTCTTCAAAGCAGTTTCAAAGCAGTTTCAAAGCAGTTTCAAAGCAGTTTCAAAGCAGGTCAAAAACCTTTAAATAGAAATCAACATTTTATTTATTAAGCATTTTAAACAAAACATTTTAACTATAATAAAGTTTCAGGTTTTTATAAACAAATTTTAATAGTTCATAAATTTAATTTAAATGTAACCTTTAAAGTTAACTTTTTAATAAATTTTTAATACAACTTTTAATCTTTTAAATTTAACCATTTTTCTTCCACAATTCAAATAGAAATTATTTTTGAATGATGTATTGTTTAAATACATTCAAACAGCCCAAAATAATATTCAACAATAATTGAATAGTATACTTTAAACTTTAAATATAAATAAATACTTATTGTATTAAAGAAATAATCAGTTCCTTCATCCCTCTTTAACCTTTAATCAGTTTACTCTTGTCTCTATTTAGTGGATTAGGTCTGGCCTATGGAGCCACAGAGCCATTTTCTTTCCTAAATTTATGTTACAGAATTAATCAACTATGTTCAGTTGACTATTTTATTCAAAAGCTATGTTTTTAGTCAGTTAGATACTCACCGGTAGCGTCTCTGTCTTTCCCTCAGCATTCATGGTTCTTTGTTTGTCTGTGTCTGAGCACAGCACCTGAGCACCTGTTTTAGTATGTCTAATCATAGAGGGAGGAGACACTACCAGTTCCTACCTGTGGCTCCAGACTAAAAATGAGACAGGTAGGACAGAATGAAGATAGAGAAAATTGAGAAAACAGATAGAATAGAGAGGTCTTGGATGTTGACTTGACACCTCCCACTTGAGCTCCTGGAGGAGACCAGAGGAGGTCACACAGATAAGTCTTTCGGGTCTCGGTTGGCATGTTCTTCAACTGGTAGCAGAACAATGAGGCGTCTCACATCTCTTTGCAAGATTGTAGCAGGGATGCTGGTTTTCACTTGCTGCTTTTGCACTTTTACTGGGACAGGATAGCTTGGGTAGACTCGTATGCTGGCGTCTCTGACAATTCCGTTTTTGTCTTTGTTTACATCCACCACTCTCCCCAGTTTGTACTGTCCTCTCAGTGCATTTTGGTCAGCTACCCAGACAATATCGCCGATGGCTACATTCCTTTCCCTTGTATGCCACTTGTTTCTTACAAATAAGTTTGGTCCTGCCAACTGGCACCACTTTCTCCAGAACTTTTTTACTTCTGCCTGGATGGTTTGCAGTCTTTTAAACGGGTATCCCTCAAAGTCGAATTCTGTCAAATTACCAGTTGGGCCTGCTCGTCCGAGAAGTAGACTGTTGGGGCTGACAAAATTTATACACTCTTCCCTGCTTTGCACAATGGCGTCTATTGGGCGTTCGTTAACGAGATTAGCGGCCATGAACAGGAGTGTTTGGAATTCACTCCATGTGAAGACACCATCACCACCAACGTTAAGAAGAGCTCTCTTAACCAGCCGAACTGCTGCTTCTGCGGCCCCGTTTCTGTGTGGAGAATTTGCAGGATGGAGCTTCCAGGACCATTCCGAACCATTCCTCGCAGCCCTATCCTCCAACTCCTGCTTGTTCAGTCTGTCAAGGTACTCATACAACTCTTTTAATGCTGGTCTAGCCCCTACGAAGTTCGATCCGGGATCTGACCAGAGTTTTCTTGGATGGCCTCTCAATGCTGTGAATCTCTGGAAGACCAGAAGGAACCCTTCAGATGACTGGTCACTGACAATGTCGGCTTGAATGGCTCTTGACGCCATGCAGCAGAACACAATTCCCCACACTTTCAGTTTTGTTCTCTTCTTCGTTTCATCCTTCACCCAGTAAGGTCCGAAGAGATCAACAGTGGTGAATTCAAATGGATGGGCAGGAGTTACTCTTTCTGCAGGAAGGTCACTCATTACTTGTCGACAAGCCCGTGCTTTGTTCTTCCTGCAGATTACACAGCTGTTCACAACTTTGTTTGCATGCCTCCGGCCTTTAATGACCCATGCATTTCTTCTCATTCTGAGCAGAGTCCCTGCAGCTCCTTCATGATTCTCGTTGTGAGCTTCCATTGCAAGTAAGGTTGAGATCCAACTTTGGAATGGTAAGAGTGGTACAGCTGTTACCTCCTCCGCAAACGCTTGAAATCTGCCACCACACATCAACAGTCCATTTTTGTCTTTGTACACAACTAATCGTTGGAGAGTTGTGTCTGGGAAGATCTGTTCTTCTTGAGCTGCAAGAAACAGATTTCTGAGGGCGTGTTGGCGTTCAGCAGCAGTGAGTACTAGTGAGTTGGTTTTAAGGGTTTTGTCTTTATGCAGCCAGGTTTGAGCAGCTCGCCAGGTCCAAGCCACAGCACCAATCAGTTTTTGCAAGCTACTGAATCTTTTCACTGTGATGAGCTTATTGATCCAGCCGGCTGGTGGACTTTTAACCGTCTCACTACCTGGGTGTTTGATTTTAGAATCAGTCATTTTTGGAGTGTCTGAAGTGTTGTGTTTCGACTGACTTCTTGTGATCACAGCTGCGAAGGACTTTCTTTGCATCTTGCCCACACCATCTTTTGCTTGGGCTGCCACCTCTCTGGGAGATTTTACAGGCCACTGTTCCACTGGTTGCCTCAAGAAGTCAGGACCACTTTGCCAAGGTGATCCTTCCCTCAGCTCGCCCACTGAACAGCCCCTTGTGATGATGTCAGCGATATTCAGACATCCAGGGATCCACCACCAGTCTTCCACTGGGGCTAATCTTTGGATTTCTCCGATGCGATTGGCAAAGAACGTTTGATAGCCATAGCTGTCTCTTTGAATGGCTCCCAGCACAGTTTGACTGTCTACCAGATGAAACCATCGCTCTACTTGCATTCTTGAATGTCGTTCAAAGTACTTGCGAAGTCGAGCCGCAAAGACTGCACCACAGATCTCTGCTTTCACTGCTTCGCCCTTCTGATCTAGTGGTGTTAACTTGGCCTTTGCCTCGACAAGTCGGACTTTAGCTCCACGTGCACTGGTCCATCTCAAGTACATGACGGCTCCATAAGTTTTGTCACTTCCATCAGAGAAAGTTATTGCTATTGGTCCAGTCTTCCAATCAGGAGGTGTGATACTTCTGCAGAACTTTATTTGACTCAACTCTGCATACTCCTCGAAGAGTTTGATTGCTTCCTCCCTAAGAGCTTCTGAGAGTGGTTTGTCCCAGGTTTCTTGAGTCATTTTCCCACCACCAGTTTCTTGGAAGGCCTTTCTCACAAGTATAGCACCTTTTTGTTTCAGAGGAGTCACTAATCCGATAGGATCGTAGAGTCTTGCTACTTGACTCAGTAGCTCCCTTCTGCTCAGAGGATTTGGAGTTTCCTCCCTTATTTCTTCTTTAGAGAGATTCTTCCCAAGCCGCATTTTCTTTTTTTTCTTTGAGAAATTGATCGAGGTGAGCATGTATAATTTGTCCTCTCCAGTCTCATAGCCAACTCCGAGTGCTTTATTTTCCTCATTCCTCATTTGGTTGGGGAGAATGATGGTTTGGTTCTGAGTACCGTTCTCTGCATTAGCATTTCCTGGACTCGCTTGCCTCCCACTTTGGCCAGACCATACCCAAGGCTTTAGTAGGAAGCCTCCAGCTTTCAGAACAAGTTCGACCCCATTGGTGATCTTGACTAGACTCTCCAGGTGATTGTGAGAGGTAAGTATGTCGTCCACGTAACTGTCTTCTTCCAGAACTCTGCGCTCTTCCTTCATGTGAGCAAACTCCGGTAGTTTAGCAGTTTCTCTCATTGCTAATTGCGCTATGCATCCTGCTGGTCTGTCCCCCATATTCACTCTTGTAATAGCATATTCCTTAATATCATCCTCAGGCCTGTCTCTCCAGAGAAACCTATGCAGGTGCATTTCACGGTCCTCTAGCCAGACTGAGTTATACATCTTCTTGATGTCTCCCAAGGCAGCATGTACACCTTGGCGGAATCTGAGTAATACAGCTCTGATGGGATTCAGTACATCTGGACCTTTAAGCAGAATGTCGTTCATGCTTTGACCATTGAATCTTTGGCTGCTGTTCCATACCAGTCGGACAGGTGTTGTTAAAGAGTGAGGATTTGGGGCAACCAGATGACTCACATACCAGATAGGGCCTTTCCAGTTGGTTTTCTTTTCTTCCGTCAGTTCTATGGCGGCATGTCGATCGACCATTTTGTGGATTTGGGCAGTATATGCAGCTTTCCACTCCGGATCTTTGTTCAGCTGCCTTTCTGTTCTTAAGAATGTGGCTTTTACTGCATCCTTGTTATTTGGGAGCGAAGCTGGATCTTGTGTCCATGGATACTTTGTGTCCCAGTGTGGAGTACTGACGTGATCATCCTTTTTGACGTAGGTAAGCCCATTTTTGATCACTCCCAGCTCTCTCTCTTCCGCCAGCGTCATTTCCTTGCCCCCTGGCTGACAATTGCCACAGCGACACCCTCCACATTTTGGCTCACAGGAGGCACCGATGCTCTCCCATCTCCACCAATCTAGGAAGTCTTTGGGTGTACCTTGTGCAACTACAGTGCTGGCGGTTACATGTGGAAGGATACCTCTAGGATCTGTATGCTTCCGAATTTCTTCATATTTTCTTGCTGCAGTGCGCATTGATCTGGCAAAGTGGGTTTTGGAGTGATGCGCGGCCATCTCCACATGCTCAAACAAGTCTGGATGGGCGCCACCAACAGTTTTTCCAAGAGGGCTGTCCCATAGCACAAGATCCCCCACTACCTTCTCTCGTTGAGGTGCAAGTCTTCCTTCCCGGTGACTGATCAGCAGCTCAATTTCTTTGGGACGTTGTAAGTCCTCAATGTGAACATTTGGGAAGAATGATTGAAGTTTTCTAGGCTCAACTTCTTTATGCACCTTGGCGATTTCATCCAAGCCATAGCAGACAAGTTCATGTGATCTTTCCACACCTGAATCTGTCTTGATGCGAACTCTGAGAAGGTACCTTTTTGTCTTTTCCGATAGCGTCATACCACCGATGCCATACAGCTTCAAAGTCACTTTCTCACTACGCAGTCTGAGTCGTTCAGCAGCCTTGTGGGTGATGTAGTTTGTGTCAGAAGCAAGGTCTATCAGTGTGCCAATTTTCTGACCCGCATTTGCTGTGACCTTCATTAACATTAAGATGACTGGTAACTCTGCGTGCCCATTCTGTTCCAATAGTTGGGATGGTGGTGAGTTGCCAGTTTGAATGTTTCCGTTTGTGAACGCTTTCCTGCATCTTTCTGCCATGTCCGGAGATAACTCTGACAGGAAGTCTTCTTGTTCTGTAGTCAAATTACTTTTCCTTTCATTACTTTTCTGTTGTACTTCTCTTTTATTGATGTCTCTGGGGCAGATAAGGTAGTGGTGTTCATTAGAAGTTTCTTTCTTGCATTCTTTTCTTTTGCAGATGAATGTATTCTTGCATTCTCCTCCTTCTGTGTGCCAGCAGAGACAAAGTTTGCACAGCCCAAGCCTTTTTACTGTGGCTCTTTTCTCTGGGATACTCAGTGCTTTAAACTTTCTGCACAAGAACAACTTGTTGTAGTGCTTCTTCTCTCCACACACTTCACATATGCCCTCAAACTCTTTCTTTGTTGTCTTGGTGGAGGCATACTTTTTGTCTTGTTTCCGTGGATAGTTGTCCGATCGGTCCGTGACTCTCAGTTGCTCCAATCTCTCAAGCACACCTTCTTGCTTTTTTAGAAACATAAGAAGCATGTCAAAATGATTGTCAGATGTTACCCCATTACTGGGTTCCAGCATGAAGCTAAGCCAATCCCGCTTCACGAAGTCAGGAAGCTTGCTTTCGATTGTTTTAATAACAAGTGGATTTTTTATTGCACCACTGTTATTTAGCTCTGTTAGGTCCGAAAGAGCCTTTTCAACTGACTGGATCAGTTCAATCACTTTGCGCGGTTGGTTTCCCTTAACAGGTGGTACTTTCTCAAGATCCTCGAGTATTTCAATTACAATTGCAGATTTGTTCCCATACCTATTCTCAAGCACTCTGAACATGTCCTCTGCAGACGAGTAAGTTGATAATCTCAGTTCTTTCACAATTTTGTCCTCCACACTATCAATGAGTTGGATTTTTCTGACTTCCACCGACCCGGTGGGTTCACCCTGCTTTTGCAGGTTTTCCCAATCCTTTTTCCACCTATGGAAATCTCTTTTTTCACCAGTGAATTTGGGTAGAGAGGTTGGTTTAATTTTGATGATTGGTGACACAAGTGCGTGTGGTGTTGCTGGTCCCAAAATATGCCCAGTGGGGCTCTCTGTAGCATCCTCTGCAACTCTCCGTGCAATAACAAACTCTGCTTTCCTGAGCTCCAGCTTTAGTTTTAATGTTTTTAACTGTGTAATCCGATCCGTCAGAATTCTGCGTTCCCCTCCAGGAATCCATCTCTCCCAGGCCACCATAGTTTCAGTGACATCTTTCAGTCTTTGTGTTAAAATGTCCATGTGAACACCATAGCTTTCAATATTTATGCTCAGGACAGGCAAATCAGCTGTTCTTTGACCAATTTCCTCAGCCTCTTGCATTGACATTTGAACCTCATGTTCTCCATATTTTGACCACATCGTTGTTTGCACAGCATCTCTTACGAGTTTGAATTTTTCCTCAGCTTCTTTGGTTGCTTTTTCAATCTCTTCCTGCTGCTCAAGCAATTGTGGCTCCTCCACCTTCGTTTCCTCAGACAATATTGCAGCCATATAATTGTCATTTGCTTCAAATAGCTCTCTGAGACGTTCAGACAATTTATTGAATTCATCCAGTAATTCTCCTTGTACCATGTTGTCCAACTCTCTCATGACAAAGTTGGTCTGCCTTGTGAAGAGGCTCTTGGCAAGAGTGCGCTCCCTTTTGAGCGGTTTGTTTGACTTATCTTCAGCCATATTTTCCACCTGCGTTCTTTATAGCACTTGGAATTTTATTTTTCCTTTTCTGTGCGGGCACGCTCGGTTTTTGACTGTCAAGTCACTTGACGGTTTTTTGACTGTCAAGTCTTTTTCTACATGAATGCAGGTGACTTGAAAAACCCAGGAAAGATCACAGACGCAGGTTCAACTCGGCTTTGTTTTTATTGCAATTTTATGCCTCTTCAAAGCAGTTTCAAAGCAGTTTCAAAGCAGTTTCAAAGCAGTTTCAAAGCAGTTTCAAAGCAGGTCAAAAACCTTTAAATAGAAATCAACATTTTATTTATTAAGCATTTTAAACAAAACATTTTAACTATAATAAAGTTTCAGGTTTTTATAAACAAATTTTAATAGTTCATAAATTTAATTTAAATGTAACCTTTAAAGTTAACTTTTTAATAAATTTTTAATACAACTTTTAATCTTTTAAATTTAACCATTTTTCTTCCACAATTCAAATAGAAATTATTTTTGAATGATGTATTGTTTAAATACATTCAAACAGCCCAAAATAATATTCAACAATAATTGAATAGTATACTTTAAACTTTAAATATAAATAAATACTTATTGTATTAAAGAAATAATCAGTTCCTTCATCCCTCTTTAACCTTTAATCAGTTTACTCTTGTCTCTATTTAGTGGATTAGGTCTGGCCTATGGAGCCACAGAGCCATTTTCTTTCCTAAATTTATGTTACAGAATTAATCAACTATGTTCAGTTGACTATTTTATTCAAAAGCTATGTTTTTAGTCAGTTAGATACTCACCGGTAGCGTCTCTGTCTTTCCCTCAGCATTCATGGTTCTTTGTTTGTCTGTGTCTGAGCACAGCACCTGAGCACCTGTTTTAGTATGTCTAATCATAGAGGGAGGAGACACTACCAGTTCCTACCTGTGGCTCCAGACTAAAAATGAGACAGGTAGGACAGAATGAAGATAGAGAAAATTGAGAAAACAGATAGAATAGAGAGGTCTTGGATGTTGACTTGACACATATGGGGACAAACAGGTTTTCTGAATGTACATCATTCCCAATTTGGCTGAGAACATCCATGGCCAAGAACAACCTGGCTTTCCAAAAACTAGATAGGAGAGCTTTCAAACTAACATACAAGAATGACATTGAAAACCACTTCAGGTATGTTTTTTGTATATAAAAATACTTTTCAAACGTGGTAGAAACTTCAGAAAAAAATTATTTTGCGGAACATCCCTTGTTTAAAAAAGATTTGTCTTCACTTTTAGTTGACATAAATTAAGAACTTCAAGCTTAAAGCTAACAATAACTGGAATGAGCTGTTTTAGATAAACAGCTACTTGATGCCTTGCTGCTGCATAGTTATGCTGAAATGCTGGAAAAAAAAAAAAGTTGAAAATAGACTTTCAACCTGCATCATGACTCGCACCTACCACACATGTGCAGAGCTCTACTCTGTAGATCTAATTAGTTTGAACGCACCCAAACTAAACACAAAACAAACACAGCCCCTCTGTGGCATACACATGCACCCCTTTAAAGTACCATTTAAATAAAGTTTATTATTATTTTTAGATCATTTCTGTAAAAAGGTCCCAGTTTTTCTCCTTCAGCCATCTGCATGCTTTCGTCTTGTTATTACTGTTAGTTGGCATATGTGAACTTCTATATATTCCAGTGATGCAGTACTGTAATTCATTGTAAAAAAAAAAAAAAAAAAAAAAAAAACCCACAAAATAAACAAACAGAATTCTTAGACTGTTGAGAAGCGCAAGGTTTTGAGTTATGTAAGAATATTTTAACAAATTTTTTAGGCGCCACAGAATTTAATTAACAACAGTTTAAAAATGACACAAGAACTTTTTTCAGGCTCTCTCAAAATTGCATTTGAGTGAATGAGACAAAATTGAGAGTTTAGGTCGGGTAGAGGGCTGTAACAAAAAAACTGTTGCGTAAATAAAAAAGCTGCCTTGAAAAAGACAAAATTTTCCACGTCTTGCTCTATCAAATGGAACAAGGGGCTTTACCTGCACTTATTCAGTTGGACTCTTTTCCTCCCCCCCCAAAACAGTCATATCTCAAAAAGTATTAAACTTTTCACAATTATGTTTGAGAAGGATAGAGAACAAATCCTTGTAAGCATTTTATAGGTAAAATTGTGTTTCTAGTTAAAAGTATGCTTGGTTTATCCAGGTTTGAAGAGCATAGACATTTTTGGGGAAAATGTTCAAATTCCATTCATGTCTATGGGGGAAAAAAAATTCACTAAAACATAAAATATAATCCAACTCTTTCTAATAAAGACGGTTGTTTTGAGAACAGAATTGTCCAAATTGGTCGCTGCTGTCAAGACTAGGCAGGTGTCAAAAAAAAAAAAAGGATGGAAGACGTAGGAATAAATATATAGTAAAGAACAGGAAAACAATACTTGATGCCTTTCAAGGCATCAAAAAATGATAAGACCAGCTCCATGCTGGTGTGATCAAATGCATGTTTTATATCTAATTAATGAATGATCTGATTGACTAATCAGAAAAAAAAAAATCACTGATTTGTTAATTTTCAAAAAATCCTTTGGCAACCAAAGCTTGACACCCATATTTTAAATGTATGGATTATTCTTCTTGGAACTGTGTGTAAAACGCTTTTATTTACCACTGTGTATTTTCTGAGTAAGTATGTAAGAAAACGTACCATTTGCAGGGTCGCGTTTCTTCTCTGTAAAAACACACAAATTGTATCATTACAAACGAGTACTAAGCAGGGGTTTGGGTTAATAAATGGAAATCGAGTGAGTGTTAGATCCCAAATACAAAAGAAGATTTTGTTTGGATTTTAGACACAGGAGTCGACGGGATTGCTGAACGGGTCAGAGTTATTCAGAAAAGGAATGTTTAGTTAGTGTTTTGAGAGACTCAAATCACAAGCTGGAGCTTTGTTGAAGTTTTAAAAAAAGCAAAGATACGGCAGGATCAAAGAAAGAGAAGCAGATAAAGAGGAATTCATTTAAAATTTTTAAAAACATTAATTTGGAGAAGTCTAGGCAAATGAGTTGTCATTTTTTTAAAATTTTTGACCCACAATTAAAGTAAATTACTATGGCAAAGATATTATTTGAATTGGTTTATTTCCATAAGATTAATTTCAGTGCAATCTAAAATAAAACAAGATATTTGGAAGCAGGACAAATTCAAAAATTGGAATGAAATAGAAATGAAAGAAAAGATGGCTCAGTTAACAGACCCAGAGGAAAAAAAGAGTATTTTATTTTTCTAATTTAAATAGTAATTTTTTTCCCAGGCCTGAGAACTATGTAAGTAAAAAATGACAAGTTTAGAAATTTATTTTTTTGTTGGCATTATGAAGAGCCGAATACTTAATTTTCCCAGAGTCAACCTAAAAAATTTACATGCAATGGTAACTCAAGTGTGATCTGAACACCTGATACAAAGTCACTATTCTTGTCATTTTCTTTTTTTAATCAGAAAACAAAGACAAGTTTTGAGGTTGGCAGGTAAAATCATGATTGGTATGTTACCAGATTTCCTCTGTTTTTTCGTAAGCAGCTCTGTCATGGCGCCATGGAAACGCTTGGTCTCTTCTTCATTTGCAAAGTTAAGACCCACCTGACATTTCTGGAAAGAAAAAAAAAAACCCACAATCAACAAAAGAAATGTGATACAAAACAAAATCTAAATTTGTGTTATGTGGCTGACTAAAAACGTGTATCTATAATCACAAATCAATCTGTAAGTTTACTCAGAAAAGGTTTGCTGAATAGTGAAAAACTGCAAGTTATTTCTACAAGGGAAATAAAAATCAACTTACATCTCCGGCAAATGTGAGAAAGTAAGATCTGGACACATTCGTGCTGAAGTTGTTGTACAACTCTTGCTCAAACATCATCTTTCCATCCTGTGGAAAACAGAAAATATCTTAACGGTTATAAAATACACTTAATCCACACAGAAAGCTGTGATTGCACTTTTAACACGTAATTAGGCAAATCTGCCGACTCGGCACACACCTTAATGTCAAAGACCCTGATGAAGTAGGACCGCTGAGGGTTGTCTTTAACCAGACTGGCCACCCCGCAGCATCTTTTGTTCCAGCTGCCATTTCTATCTGCTGTGAACACTTGGACCACCGCCGCAGACAACGACTAAAATAGAGGAGACAAAAACCCCCCAAACATTTATAAATCAAAAAGTGATTTTTTATAGTGATAAATGTGTTATAAAGAGATATTTATATGCTTAAAATAGTTGAAAAGGTGACTTTCTCTTTATAAATATCATCCTTTCGTCCCGTGACTGTTTTTCTTTGAGGCAAAAAAATGTGGGTGTGACAGACATGAAGAAACAAAGTGCCATCATGCAAAAAAATCCTCAGGTAAAACCGTGCCCAGTTTTCCATGTATGGAAAAAACACAGAACACAGAATCGCATCCATTTGCATCACAAAAACAAAGACAAATAGACTTTAAATTTTAGGAATATTTATTGGCAGCCAGATATTTGTGTTCCATTCAAATGGCTGGAAATTAAAACAAACAATTGAGGTCTGATGTAAAGCGGTGGTTTCATTCTGAGTCCTTCAGGTCGAGAGGCGCCAGGTGGGGTGGTTCGGGCATCTGGTCAGGATGCCCCCGAGCGCCTCGCTGGTGAAGTGTTTCGGGCACGTCCCACCGGAGGAGACCAAGAGGCAGACCCTGGACCCGCTGGAGAGACTATGTCTCACAGCTGGCCGGGGAACGACTTGGGATCCTTCCGGGCGAGCTGGAGGATGCAGCCGGGGTGAGAGAAGAGTTTGCTTCCCGTCTGAGGCTGTTGCCCCCACAACCTGGCCCCGGATGAGCGGAAGACGACGGTACAGAATTAATACTGTATGTTGCAGCCCAATACATACATAAATATATGTTTAGTCCTATAATTGTAGGTTTATTGCAGAGATTCTAGCCAGTGTTGAATACAATTGAGAGTTTGTATTAAAGCTTTAGCTCCATTCACAGGTGATACGCTACCATCAGCAATTGGTAAAATTTATGTTATCATTTCTATCAAGACGGACTTTCGACCAAGTTTTTTCTTACTTTCCTAAGGTGATGAGTGAACAAAATATAGTTTTGTACTGCTAAACAGTTCCTGTCTCCTTGTTTTTTGTCAATATGACTGAACTTTGAGTCTGTTTATGAGCATTTTGTCGTAGGTTGGGATATTTCAGTGGTTAAAGTGGGTCCTGGGTTAGAAAAACATCTAGAACTGCCCAACATGGATCAATAAGATGAATTGGAGGGAAGGGGGTCAAAGTCTACCTTGAAGTCTTGAAATGTGTAACAGACTTCCGCCGGTTTGTGGGAAAACACCTCAACTTCAAAGTACCACTTACACAGTGTGAATCTAGTTTTTATAGGTTGACCCAGAAGCGACAACATACTTTTTTAACAAGCATAAGTTTGTCTTTTCAAACGTAATAAATACCACCAATTGAGTCATCCAGTCAAGCAAAAAGCTAATCTTGCTACTTAATAAAAAAATACAGTGTAGAGTGCAGACACAGGAGCAGGATGTGTATCCTAATCTAGTCGTATCATTTTTAAATCCCACTGCTGAATCACTTTCATGTGGTTGGGTTTTTTTACTCATCAGGCTGCAAAGCAGAGATCTAAGTCAGTGCACATGTATGCTACAAACACATTTTTTAGCTTTGAGGCTAGATCATAGAGCCAGGTAGGCATCCTGTGGTTTTATATGCATCTAGCAGGTTTGGTTCATTAAGGGGGCCCAGAATCACAGACTCAGATGGGATCTCTTTACAAGAAGTTCAAGGTGTTTCAGCTCAAAATAATAGATAGAAAACAAGCAGCTGTAACATCATAATTAAATAATCATATAAATTCTCAGGGTAGAGCTGTTGCTCCTACGGGTTGAGAGAAGTCAGATGAGGTGGTTCGGACATCTGGTTAGGATGCTTCACAAGCGCCTCGCTGGTGAGGTGTTTTGAGCATGTCCCAACGGGAGGAGATCCAGAGGCAGGCCCCGGACCCACTAGAGAGACTATGTCTCACAGCTGGACAGGGAACACCCCAGGATCTCCCAGGTGACCTGGAGGATGCGGCCGGGGTGAGAGAAGACTGGGCTTCCCGTCTGAGGCTGATGCCCTCACGGCCCGATCTGGTAAGTAGAAAACAACTTAACAGAACTATAAATTCAGTTTGGTGAATTGTTTTTCTGTAAATGATACATTCAGAGTCTTGTTGGTTATACAGCTTTATCTAGCCACCAAGCTCTGATGCTCCTGACAGGCCATAATTCCGCATTCAATGGGTTTTTACATCTATGATTACAAAAAGATGTATTAATAAATCTGTCAGAAAACTAACAAAGTCAAATATTTATTCCATTAGTAGCTCAAGATCTTTGCGAAATAAATTATGCTCTTGATTGTTTCAGATTAAGAATGAGTAAAAGTAACCTGGTTGGAATTAGACATGGTCGAAGTGAGTAGCAGGTCTAAGAAGACGAAAATCTCCAAAAATATGATGAAGAAGAAAAATGTGAAGGAAGGAAAAGCGCCTGTATTTTACTAGAGGAGGTCGACCACAGGACTTCCTGTAGAAAGGGACTGCTGATTGTGCAGTCTGCACACACACACATGCACGAACACTCAAACACACACACACAGTGAACCTTTTGCCAAGTAAGACAATGTTGCTAACGGTCAAACGGCTCTGGGAATACTAATAAGGAAAACCAATCAGTGAGACCATTGTGTGTTTGTATACCTGTAGGTGTGCAACGAGTAAACGTAGGTCACTATGTTGCAATGTAGACGCCAAAATATAACACACTTATAATTCTTAGTTTTAAAATAATCTAAAAATACAAGGATTAAACCTTTTAGTTTGGTTTATATGCAACACCCCAAGTTTTCAAATTGACACACAAGTAGCTACAAGTCTAGACTGAGATTATAATCAGACAGTTTTAATGAAATGAGGGACTGCTAAAATGTTAAAAAAAAAAGAGCAATTTAGCTTAAAAAACTATTCATTTAGATACTAGATTAAATTTAAATATGAGGCTGTAATTATTATATCGCTCCAATGCCCGTCTTTTTTCTGTCCTTTTTATACAATCTCATACATTCAATCTCCTGCATGAGAAAACATGGACAAAAGCAGAAGAGAGTGGGATTGCAAAGAATGTCCCTGATGTCACATGCTGTGTGATCCCGATGCCAAAAGACCGTCGTCACAGGATTTTCAACTGGTTACATAGCTGTGCGACACACCTTAGAAACCTGCGTTTGCCTGAAAGAAAGAGGCGGGGCATCCCACCATATGACCTGATGTGTATCATGAGACAGGAAATCTGGCCTTCCCAAAGCGCACACGTTAAAAACTGTCAAGCACTAGGAGTGTGTCAGCAGGCAGAAACAGGAAGAGACGTACATCTTTCACTTAAACACACCACGTTTACCACACACAGTGATTACTTTGAGGAAGTCACCTGAGAACAGGCCAGGTGAAACTTAGAATGAAACATTAGGAAAGAATCTTGGTTTTATTCTGACGATAAGTTGATGACATGATTTCCATTCTTCAAATAACCCACTGGTTTGTCTCAGGTGAACAGCAAAAGATTTAAACTCATAACCAATATGGATTATTCACTTTGAAAAAGGTCTTATCTGAAAAGGAAATCGGTAACAAATTAAAGACGCATTTGTTCCAACTGATATAACAGGACATTTGCAAATTATGCCAGCGAAACTGCCCAATGTAGAAGTGTTACCTTTTATTTGTATGATAGCATTAAAGCTTAAAAATATTGAAAACTAAAGTTTGTACTGCTAATGACGGATGTTAACCAAAAGGAAGCATAACTTATTGGCATTAGAAAATTTTTTGTCCAACCAAGTTAAACAAACATACAAAAATTCAACCTTAATTATGGCAAACACCTCCTTAACATCATAAGTTCCAACAAGCCATAGACGATAGGTGTTTACGAGTTTACAACATAAACATAAAACTAGGTGATAAGCAAACTTTTATCAATCTGATGCCCCAGATTTGATTTAAGTAGTTTTGTTATAAACAGCTGAAATGAAAAGACTGATCAGAATAAACCTAATAAATATTCTCTATAGTTTTATTTTGTTTAGGTCTCATCTTGGTAAATTAGACGGCATTTTGTAGAAAACCTAACCTGGTGCTTCTAACCACCCCACCTGGCTCGTTTGGACCTGGAATAGCAACAAAACTCTACAAACTATCCTTGAATGAAAATCTGTCCAACCTGCAGAGGATTTGGTTCTTTCAATTTACCACTTACACACCTGTGATCAAAGCTGATGGTCAGAATGGAAATTGGGAGCTTTACTTTTTGTTATTCTACTCTCTGTCTTTCTCTGATCAGTTTCGTAACAAAATGACCACGAGGCAAGCCCTGTACTCGATGGCTTGACGTAATCGAGGGCGACCACCAACAACTCTGAGTCACTTTCGAGAAAGCAGAACAATGGCCCAAGATCGTCAGCTCTGGAAAAACTTGGTTCATCTGTTCGGCATTTGGAAGAAGACCTAAGCTGGTGCTCCGAACCATCCAACTTGGCTCCTCTGAAACTCCACAAACTATTCTTGAGAGAAAATCTGGACACCATGCAGAGGAAGTCCATCTAAACTGTTTTTATTCTGGATTTTGTTCTTTCAATCACCATCTACACACCAGTGATGTAAATTTGGGACTTCGCTTTTTTTTCTGCTCCTTCTGTCTCTGTGTCAGCACCACGTTTATTTTGGTTGCAAAAAACCCCAAAACCTTGTGGGAATATGGATTTATCAATGCAGTATTTGTAATAAAAGACATTGTGTCTATGCATGCTGAGGCAAGAGGGCACAAGTGTACAAATATGGTATAAAAATCAATCAGCTGAAAGGGAAACGTCTACACTTACATAAAAATTTAGTATATAGTGATGACATTGCACAAGTGTGTGTGTGCTTCAGTCAGACTGGAAGACAATCTACTCCCACTGATTTAACTGGCAAGTCCTGCTTTCTGCTCGTCAGCTATGTTCTCAGCACATTCTTCCTGGTGGACACACTTCCCGAAAACAAACCAAGGTTTCATCACGTTATGTAACTAAATCACTCCTTTATTTAACAGCTCTAACACCTCGATCGAATGTAAAAATCACTTTAAATGACGAGTTTGATCCGAAACTTTAGTAATAATAAGTTTCCCAAATGTCTGCGTTACTTAAGGACGATTAATAATAATAACAGATTGCTGATCCAAGTCAGATCGCCTGTCAGCACCAGCTTGCCAAGCAAGAGCCACATTTTCTCTTCAAAAAGCAATAAAAATCAATAATAATAATTAAAAAAATTAAATGTAAGATAGCAAGCAATCAGATACACATCTGTAGTTAGCATGATTAGCACTATGATTATCAGCAATCTATAGTATAATTTAATGGGAAATTCTTAGAAAAACAACTTACAAGGCATTTCCTGCCGAGATAGTTGAAAAGGCACTCATTGTCCTCTTTTGATAGAAGTATGGAGCCAATATTTGCAATCCTTCGTTGTGTCGGATGTCCACTCATTATTAGTGAGTAGTTAGTGAAAAATACACTAACTATTAGGAGACATAAACACTCCTTTAATGGCCTGAATCCGACCTTTCACACCCGCTATAAGTGTAGGAAAATGTCTCCTTCTCAAAAATAGAGCACGACGTCTTGTCGCTTCTGAAAATGAGGTCAAATTGAAGAGAAATTGAGCGCAGAGCAGAAAGTTTCCTGGGAAGTCCGACTGTTAGAAAAGCCAGTTCCATCCAACATGGCGTCAGGACTAATCCATTACCATGGAAACAAAGGGGAGCGTTTTTAAAACTTTGTCCTGTATAACTATCTACAAAATAAAATAATAATGATAATATTTTTCCAAAAATGTCAGTGTAATAATGGATTTAAATTTATTTTATTTTTTTGTCATCCTCTTACTTGACACATTAAACAAGATAAAGATCGAATTCCACATGGTTTTCCATAAAAATGGTTTAATCCATGGCTTTAAATACAGGAATGTGAGTGTAGAATGATTATTTATCCATCAAAATCAAAGATAATTAATAATCTGTTTGATGTAAATACTCGTAAATTACTATCAAATTTCAAATATGAACCTTGTTTCTTTTCATTTTATTTGTGATTAAATATTTGCACATTTTCATACACCAGATGTTAGAGATCTTTTTATTTTTGCAAGATTTAAAAATCCAGACTTCATCCTTTTTTTTTTTCTTTAAAGATTTTTAGCAGGATCACTTTGGAGATGCGAAGGGCTGTCCGATTTTATTTTACTAAACTCTAAATAGACAGTAAACAATGTGAAGGGAAAATAATAATGCTCTATTTACAGGTTTTGACCTCTAGGCTTGGGCATTAAAGTGGCCAAATCCTCTAAACCAAGGGTGCCCAACCGTTCCAAGATCTACTTTTTAAGTAGCAAACCTCCTGAGATTCACCAGTTCAGTGTCAACCACAGATTGTTTCCAGGTTGCAGTAAAACTACCATCACAAAACGTTTTGTTGTTTTCACACAACCATTAGATATCACATCACAAACCTATCCTCTCACAAAAACACACACAGACACACAGACAAATTCCTGTTGCTCAACACACACAAAGACAAATTCTTCTTTCGCAAACACACACACACACACACACACACACACACACACACACACACACACACACACACACACACACACACACACACAACACACCACACACAGAGATTCCTCTCTCTCAATAGAAAACACAGACAAATTCCTCTCATTCTCTCTGTATTAACACGCACCAACAAATTTCTCTCTCTTTTCCTCTCTCCTTGTCTTTATATCTGTCTCTGTCTGCCTGTCTCACACACACACTTTTTCCACGTACTGCTTTGGGAGGGGGATCGGCCGCAGCAGTAGGTGCTGCTCATTAACATCAGGCTTAACAACGTAATAATATTACTTGCTCATCACATGCTGCACACTTTTTGTTTACTGCTTATAACAAACACACACATTAACACGTTTTCATAAACAATTGAAAAAGATTTGCTGTATCTATTTATTATTACACATTTATGTCACTTTTTACCTCCTCATGAACAGTCAGTCCTGCTTGTATCCATTTATTATGTCACTATTTTTATTATTTTTCATCATCCTTTTTGTATACTGTCTATTTCTTTCTTCCATTGTTACTGTGCAGCTGTAACACGCAAATTTCCCACTTGTGAGATCAATAAAGTATTTCTAATTCTGATTATATGTTTGATTTGGAGTGCCATCTACTACTTTTAGAATGAAATACACAATTTTATTTTACTATGAATGATCCCTACAGCCACACAATGAGATTTAAATGAATTCAATGTTTGCATGAGATTTCAAAAAGTCCAATTTTTATCATATGAATGTGTATTTGGGCTTGTTTGTGGCTTGCCAGAATGGCATTTTTTCCAGTTTGTGATGATTTAGTCATTGTGAAACATTAAAACTGCATAAAAATGTGAGTATATTTAATTAAAGAGGTGTAAAGTAGAAATCAAATGTCGTGAAAATTATATCTGATCTGCTTGTCAGTTTATGATACTCTCTTGGACTTTGACTCAGATGTTTTACTCTGCATGTCTGCTCATGTCTTTATTACTCACTCAGTTCACAATAGTTTCTCTCTTGCCTGAATATCTCAATGCTTGTCCTTATGACTTTTTGCTAGGTTTGTGTACATTAGGCGTCAAAAATCAAAACCTTTTAAAGAATGCTCTTATCTTTTTACATCACCATGTGGAATGCTGTTGTAAAATTTTACTGGCGCTCATACAATGACAAGTTCATTTGCTCCTTATTGTATTATCACTGGAAATGAAAACAAACAATAAGAAAAAGATCATTTTTTAGTTAAATCTAACTTTATTTTATTAATTGTACTTGTAGTTTTAGATTTAGGATTTCCTCATGACTCCAGCATTTAGTCATCTGATCTTCTACATTTTTTTACTTTTATAAAAACTTCTTCTTGGTTAAGCCTTTTTTTCTGCTCTTGTCAAACTTGAAAAACCTGAGGAACAGGGAGAGAAACATTTGAGGACATTTAGCACTATGTAGTGAAACACTTTTATTAATTTTGTAGGATCGTTGGAAGTCGGCAAAGAATGACACAACACTTTCTGATTATTAAATGCGTTTATTTAGCCTGATTATATATATAAAAGCATAATAGTGGATAGATAAAAAGCATAAGCATAATAGTGGATAATAGCACTTTAAGTTTCCATCTCTTACCGCTAGCAAGGTTGGAGAGCCCACAACCCCGGTAGAGCGTGCATAAAATCCGGTTGGATGTGTTCATCCAAAAGCTCGCAGCAGACTCTAACGAGTATAGAGGAAACCCTGCTTTTTCTACCTCATGACAAACAACATTCCATGAACAAACTTTTCTCATAACAATGTTCCGTGTTTCTGTCTCCGTACAATTTTCCCCACAACAACCCACATTGAAGGCTTCGTTCTCATAATAATCTTTCTTATAACATTGAATGAGGACATTTGACATCAAAAAATAAATCCCAATACATTCCACCCTTTATGTCAATGACATCATTCAATTAATGAAATGTTGGGGTTAACAAACAACATTGAATGAGAGCATTTGACATAATAAAAAAAAAAATTAAATAAATCCCAATACATTCCACCCTTTATGTCAATGAAATCATTCAATTAATGAAATTATGGGGTTCCCATGCCAACGAAGTTTCACCATGAAATTCATTAAACCCGATGTTTACCAAATCATGATGTACAGTGAGAAACAAATCCTCAATAGTGTCAAATACTTCTTCATGATAGGTTCCAATATCCCATTCTCTACGATATATATGTAAACCACCTGCTGTAACCAGTAGTATATATTCATAGTTTCCAAACCAGGTTTCCCTTCTTACCAGCGTGACTCTCATAACGTAGCCCATTGATTAAATATACAGGTATTTATATCCCTTTTAACTTGTCTAATATACAAGCAAGTAAAAACATTTAAAGCAGTTAGCAATCAAATAGCAAGTATAATAATGATCAAAGGTGGCACTAATGTTCGTCCAGCTGTAACAGACATTCCAGAAAAGACATCCCACCAATGATGTGCTGATGATTATTGGATATTTCTGGCTACAAGCTTCACCTCATCTCCCACGAGCAGAGTCGTCACCATGGCACTAGAAACATTCTTTTCATGCAACCCTATCAATTTGCGGAGTTCCGTAGACCGATCCAATGCGCATTTAAATCGGTCTAGAGAAACTTCCCATGGAGATGCCAACATCTCCCACTGTCAATCGCTGAGTATGATTGTTCCAGTGCCACAGACTGACATTATTCAAACACCCTGAGAAAGGAGCTGAAGGTAACTGTTGTCGCTACACAAAGATAGTGTGGGCCTATCTGCCATAGCATGTTCCTAGGTGATTCTACAGTCCAATCACACAATACCTTGTCATCAGTTAAGCATGGGTTTTTGTGTCCCATTTGTAGGGCACAAGCTAAACCTTGATCAGTAATCTCACATAATTTGGCATCATAAGTCTTATTTGTTTTTGGTTCAGACATGTAGAAAGAGGTATGCAGAAGCAATACTACATATTGACACACTTCCTTGGGTTCAGTGACAAACCGTCTTTTCAGGATGAACCTGTAACCAAAGTGAATCACTGACGTTCCAGACCCTTCTCCACTGATGGTAGTCACCGGTCAATACAGACACAATAAAACGATGTTTTTGCTGTTTGGCATATAACATCTGCACAGAACACATAGTCCAATTCAACTCCTGAGTGATTTTATTCAGAACATCATAAGTAGTCTGATTTAAATCTGTCTGCCATTGAAACACAGTCTTCCACAATTCGACATTTTCTTGAGATACCCTCCGTGTTAATTCCCCAAACGCTGGTAACCACTGCAGCGAGATCATGGAGGATGATGACCCAGGAGATGACACAGCCATGTCTTGGGAGCCCAGCCATTCAGCCTCAGTCTCGATTGCCCCTCGCCCTGTTTCCCCTTGGGAGGATAGCCCACGAGGAGTCTCCACCACGGCATCAGCTGCACAGAAACCAGCGTTAATCTAAGAGAGGAAAGAAACATTAGTTTTCTCATAAATAGCATTGATTTGCAGGAACATTCACCCATTTCTCTTCCTTGTCATAGAGCACACTGACTATAGAATCTGAGCCTTGAGCCATTATTACAGCTGGACGAGGAGGGCCATCCCGTTGTTTTACCCATACTTTGGCTCCAGCTCTGTCTGTAGATCCAAAACCACTCTCTCCTCTGATTGTGGTTGTAGTTGATTTCTCTATCTCCTGAACATCAGTCATCATACAGGGTTTAATAACCAATTGTGCCACTTTGTCTCCTTTGTTTAAAATCAGAGGACCAGGCCCCCAAAGGCTGCACACCACCCCTATCTCTCCTTGGTAGTCTGAGTCTATGACTCCAGCTTGGATGGTGAGCCTTTTAAGAAACAGTCCAGATCGTGGCAACACATGTGCATAAGTTCCAGGTGGACATTTAATGCCCAATCCAGTTTCAACTATTTCAATAGTTTTTAAACCTAAGCCAGCTGAACCAGGTGTTGCTCTGACAGGAAGAGAAGCTTCAGGGTGCCAAACAAACAAACAAACAAACAAAAACCCAAATAGACCAAAGAAAAGGAATAGGCTGAAGCATGGCTTATATGTGCCTATCCCTATTTATCTGTTAACTGAACAGCACATCTCCAATCAAACAAAAAATTAAATTTACAAAGTACACATCTCCAATCAAACAGAAAACCATAATAAACTTTATACCATCATCATGTCATTGTTATTATGACTTACTTATAATCACTAATACTTTTATATTCAAGATGTTGATTAAATTTTAGGATAGAAGAACATATTTTAAATTCATCATTGAGTTCATTCCATAATTTTACTCCAACAGCAGAAACACATCTTGATTTTACCAAAGTTCTTACTTTAACATGTTCAAATATATAACATCCTCGTAAATTATGATAACCAGATCTAAATTGAAAAAAAAACTTTGTATGCCTTTTGGAACTAAGTTATTTTTCATTTTGTGCATAACCTGTAATATTCTAATATTTACCATACTATCACCATAAACACTCATCTGCAGATCAAACTTCCTTTATTAGTCGCTACTGCTATTAATTAATTTATCTATTTATTAACTGCACAAAGTTCAGCACAAATCAAAATATTTTCTCAATAAAAATCATTATTCATCTTGTACAATTCTCACATTTGACCATATTTAAGGTACTATGCTGAAATATGGGGTGTCGATTACAAAGGAGGGACAAAAAAAAAATTAATGTTTTTTTTTTTTTTTTTTTTTTTTATTTCCTTCTTCACCCAAGACAAACAAACAAACTGCATCCTATCATGTAACCATTCCTACAAAATCATACACAGGCTTACACACACAAGCTCACACACACACATGCTTACACACACAAGCTCACACACACAGGCTTACACCGCATTCAGCTGTGGTAGGACAAAGACACACACAAAGATCAATCTTTTTCACAATCACAAACTTTAGTGAAAAACTAGCAATTTTTTGAGCCATTTCAGAATGAATTTGTAACAGAACAGTTTAACCAAATCTAACGCTCTTTTTTACTTTAAACTTTTACAGTTTATTCATTCATTTACTACTGTTTCATCTTGTTTTGATCTCAAAAACTGGCATCATAAACCGGCTTTCTGTGTCCCAAAAATTAACCTGGACAATCATTCAGCAAGATGATGAGCCAATCTTCCAGAACTGTGCGCTTTTCTAATCCCTCTGGAGTTCCCTCCTTCACAACCTCAGACCACGGTTCGGGGTGTCCCCCTCCCGCTCTGAGTGCTGATTCCACTGCACTCCACTGTCCATCCCAACCAACACATTGGGACTCAGTGGTAGGATCAACTTTATCTGTCACAATCTCAGACCACGGTTCGGGGTGTCCCCCTCCCGCTCTGAGTGCTGATTCCACTGCACTCCACTGTCCATCCCAACCAACACATTGGGACTCAGTGGTAGAATCAACTTTATCTGTCACAATCACAATCTCAGACCACGGTTCGGGGTGTCCCCCTCCCGCTCTGAGAAAAGATCCTAATTCAGACCATTCCTCATTCCAGCCCACACACTTAACGTCTGGAGCAGCTTCTGCACTCCCTGTGTCATCAGATTTCTTTTTAGCAAACAGTTTCTTAAAAAAGCCAGACATTGTTTGCAGCTTCCAATGAATCCTGTTCGTGACGCCAAAATGTAGTGAAACACTTTTATTAATTTTGTAGGATCGTTGGAAGTCGGCAAAGAATGACACAACACTTTCTGATTATTAAATGCGTTTATTTAGCCTGATTATATATATAAAAGCATAATAGTGGATAGATAAAAAGCATAAGCATAATAGTGGATAATAGCACTTTAAGTTTCCATCTCTTACCGCTAGCAAGGTTGGAGAGCCCACAACCCCGGTAGAGCGTGCATAAAATCCGGTTGGATGTGTTCATCCAAAAGCTCGCAGCAGACTCTAACGAGTATAGAGGAAACCCTGCTTTTTCTACCTCATGACAAACAACATTCCATGAACAAACTTTTCTCATAACAATGTTCCGTGTTTCTGTCTCCGTACAATTTTCCCCACAACAACCCACATTGAAGGCTTCGTTCTCATAATAATCTTTCTTATAACATTGAATGAGGACATTTGACATCAAAAAATAAATCCCAATACATTCCACCCTTTATGTCAATGACATCATTCAATTAATGAAATGTTGGGGTTAACAAACAACATTGAATGAGAGCATTTGACATAATAAAAAAAAAAATTAAATAAATCCCAATACACACTACTTTAGTGCTAAGATCAGTGAGTTTAGCTATGATTCAAACTGAGGGAACAGCATAACTGGGTTTTTTATGAAGGGAAATGTCACAAAGAAAATGTCATGGTACAGATGAAGTTTTAGGTAGAAAACAAGGTCAATAGCAAGAAATATAAAAAACAACACCCGCTGCTCATAAAAACAGAACCCATTCAAATTACTAAAGGAAACTAGTGAATAGAAAAAATTATTTAAAAAACACCAATTACATTACATGACATTACATGTCACTCTCTGAGAGTGACCAGGATGGACAGGATCAGAGGAACAGCACATGTTAGAGGTTTTGGAGATAAAGTTCGAGAGGCCAGACTGAGATGATTTGGACATGTGCAGAGGAGAGAGAAAGAGTACATTGGCAGAAGGATACTGGATTTGGAACCACCAGGAAAGAGGACTAGAGGAAGACCAAAGAGGAGGTTCATGGATACAGTGAAGGAAGACATGAAGATAGTTGGTGTGACCGAAGAGGATATAGCAGATAGGGTTAGATGGAAGAAACTGACATGCTAGGGCGACCCCCGAAGGGAAATACCAAAAGAAGAAGACATTACAAAGTCAATAAATAAATAACAATGCGGCCAATCCCCCTCCCAAAACAGTACGTGGAAAAATAAATACATAAATTACAGTAAAATTTAAAACTTATCAAGATAAAATGCATGTATTTGGTCAAAATTACAATTGACAGTTGTATTCCAAATATGAATGCCATACACACCTTTTGGATTATTCATAGGGTTTTAAAAAGAACGCTTCATCAAAAATAAAGAAAAAATAAAGAATTTTGTCAGTTTTTAGAATACTATGTTATTCTTGTACATATGACTGTCTTTACATGGCCTCTACACTAAAATAATTAAAATATCTAAGGCATTGAAAATGTACAAAGTACAGAGGAGCCGTGGATATAAATTACACTGAACTAATATAATTTGGTATGCAATTACTGTGTGAATGTGTCAAAGAAATATTTTTAACAAAGCAAGAAATTTCAAGCTGTGAACATGAGGGAAAGTTTTTAATCACTGTTGATGCACTCCTCAATCTCTATGAAGGAAATAATTAGATGTATTTCTGTATGCATATGTCATAATGCATATGACAGTCACATATGCATTATGGTCTCATTTATTGATGTAGATTTCTCCTGTTTTGTTGAGTGTAATAGATGAGAGTTTATAAGGGAGGAAAAAAAAAAAGAGGACAGAATACATTTTTCATCACTATATTTTGTATTCTGGGGGAAAGCATCCCCTTAAGGCCTCTTTATGAATGTTTGAGGAAGCTCATCTTCCTGTATTTCCTCTGAATGCAAGACTCTGTGGAGTTTTTTTTAAGTGTCACAGCAGGGTCAGCTTAACAGTCAGGCATTGTAAAGTGCAAGAGTGACACATTTTTAAGGCTTATAGTGAAGTAAAAAAGCTCCACTTTCATAGACAATTTCAAAATACAATTTGAATTCATAAACATTTCTTTGATACAATAGTTTTGCCACGACAGACTGGCGACCTGTTTGGGGTGTACCCTATCCATCGTCTTGAATCAGCCGGGATGTGCTCCGGCACCCCCCGCAGCCCTGTAAAGGAGAGACGGATAAGAAGGTGACTGACCGACAATAGTTTTGCCCACAAAGATTATATTTTCTATATGCATTAAAGGCTGAGTTTTTACATTTTTTCAGTTGTTTCTCAAATTTTAAACTGGGATTTTGTCAATATATGTCTTATGAGGTATTTTGAGACCCAAGAAGAGATTCTTAAGAAGGAAAAATGCTGGTGATAATTAAAAAAATGTCAAATTGTAATTTTCTGAATATGTGAGGGCCCACTAAAATTTAGAGATTGTTCAGAATTGTTACTGCTCCATCTCCACCACTAGATGGAGACATTACACCAAAATGTCTGTGTTGCAGCACGCAACGTTCTAAAAAAAGATTACATCTGCATATTACAATACAACACAACAGATAGAGTCTATTATTTAGCCAATCCAACACTGACACATTGTTACTCTCATCTCTCAGAAGTGAGACTCATCAAGAAAGTTGGGTTGGAGTTTTCTTGTCTCAACAACAGAAGGAGTGGCATCATTTTGAGAAGAGACACTGCAGCAAAACAGTAGTTTAAAGCAGCATAATTGGTCATTTTGTTGATTGTAAGTTCTTATTGTTGCCCTTATGTTTTCATAATTTAAAAAAAAATGACAGGTCCATCACTTAGAAATGAAGAAATCATCTATTTGAGTCAATGAAAGTGTGTAATATCTGCATCTGTTACAGTGATCTACTTCTCCAAGATAGTAAAATAGTCTTTATTTTTCTGTTTAAACAAATTCTAAATAGTAAAAATTCTAGATAATCTGTTTCAACAGCTAATTTTCTTACTGAGAAGATGACAACAAAAGCAGTCATCATTCATCTAAAAACAACTGATAAGGTTAAAATTCTTGGCCCATGTTTCCACTGTACCACCATCATGTGAAATTAACCACCAACAAATGGTGTTTTGCATGTTCCTGATCAGGTACCAAAACATGTGCAGGATGGGGTGGACAGAGTGAGGAATAAAAGCCAGACAGACTGGCAACACAATGGAGCAATGCAGATGTTTGTGTTGCTTTGGGTTTACATGTGCCTGTGAGGTTTTTTAAAATTTACTTTAGATTGTATGTTTTGTACATTGAGATGCTCTCAAAAACATGTTTTGAACATTTGCTTTTCTTGTCACATGTTTGTTAAAGTTTCCCGAGAACTGTTTGTGGAGGAAAAAAAAATATAAAAATTACTGGCCATTAAAAAAGCTTTTTTAATGGCTTTTTAAAATAATATAATCAAAAATTGCGACTTTAACATATTTCTACTCATGTATCCTATTAGTAACCATTTTCAACATATTTTGAGTAAATTCTGTGTCTGAAAAAAGGTTGAAACCCTCAAATTTTACAATCAAATCTTTATTTTAAATACATGATTGATTTTTGCATCTCTTTTTCTCTCCAGTGGAAGACCAAAACCCAGCAAAACATCCACATTATCCACATCAGTGCAGTAACACAAGCTACTTAGTTTGTTTTGTGCATGCTTCATAACCTCACACCCATGTGCCCTTATCCCACCAGGACAAACAACAGACTATATCCTGGTACACAGTTGTGCCCACTATGTTTCTCCTCCTACTCCTCCAACAGTACTTGTTATATCAGCATGCTGGGAGAACCCAAGCAATCCTCCATCATACAGCAAGTTCACTAATACAGTTCCAGGATGGTTCGCTAGACGCCAGTTCCAGGTATTGTGTTTTATTTAATAATATTTCAAGATATTTTCAGGCCAGTTATTTCTGCTATTTTGTAGTGTTTTGTTTGTTTCAAAAATGATGTTCAAGGTTTGTTTTACAGCTTCCTGGAGTAATTTAAAGACTTTGTGAAAACTCAAGTTTGTCTTTTGTTTTTTCTTGCTCTTTTTAAAACCCAGGCCAAAGAAAGATTTTAGCCTCTCTTAAGAGTCCAAACCGTGTGCTTTTGCATTTCCTGGTATCCCAATCAATGCTTCCCACTTTTCACTGTTTCCTTGCTCTAATCATTTTATTGCTGTGGCCGGTATTAACATTAGCAGACATAAGAACCTCTAAGTTCTCAACACTACCTACTAATAATTCTGATAAATTATCTTTAATTTTTTCACCTGCATCTATTTCCACTGATTCAAACTCTATTTTTTCCCCTGATGTTTCTGCATCTTTATCGGCTTTGTCATCCTTAAATGCATTGTCAACTTCATCTAAATTATCTAAAATCTCTGCCCCTCTTTCTGGTAAAGTGTCATCCAGGGATGCCTTTCCGACCACAAACTTTGCAAAAATGTGCCACTATGGGAAACACGCTGTAACACGTATTTCTCAGTTGATGCCAGATCCCTGCAAACATCTGCCTCATGGTCATAAATCCTCAACTTCTACTTCACATAATAATGTGCAATCTGCTCTATCCAAACTGCCATCAACTCCCAGTTCTTCTGAGGAAGACTTTGATGACCATCTTGAGCCTGCATCCCTTTCTGCATCAACATCCCAGCCTTCTCAGCCCAAAACACACAACATTTCTTCCCAGATGCCTCACTCAACAAGGCCACTGTTTGACCTTCCTTTCATAATAATTTGGAACATCCCTGATAACGTGTGTAAAAGGTTAAACATCTCTCTGGACACCTCCTCCTTTCAAGAAATTACAACGCCAGCCAAGGTCCAAGTTCAAAGCTCAAAAATGAGAATTTACTAATATTTAATCTGTCATTAATTATTTGTTCTTTTTGCATGAGACACCAACTTTTAAAAAAGTTTTACTCTCCTATTTTCTTTAGGTCCAAGGCCAGTTTTTGTCTGTGTTTTATTCAAACAGACTGGGTTTGTACCCATATGTGGAGATGAAAACGCACGAAATAGTGAATGGTGGCATCCCACAGAAAGTTAACCTGAAAGCCAGTATAAACAAATCAAGAGGAGATATCAACGACCTCATCCCATGCAAGTGAGTTACCAGTTTATTGTCATGTTCAACACCTAAATTCGAAAGTTCTCAAACATCCGGGTCATGATGCCCAACGTAGTATCCACAAGATTAGATTTGGTTTTGTGAGAATGATTCTCTTAGGTTGTAGCTTTGAGCAACAGCAATAAAAGACATGCTTGTGTGTTCCCCATCTTCTACAGGACACCTAGAGGCATGGCCGTGATCGATCAGGAGGAATGGCGGCCTCTCTGGGACAGGAACTGGGGCAGTAAAAAAATCTATCAAACTTTATCAGTGGCCCATGCCGGGCAGAAAAACTTGTCCCTTACAGCCAAAGACGCAACAAAAAAGGCCAAACAAGAGTTTGAGGTGGGAACAAATAGAATATGGTTTAATCTAACATATGACTGTCTGAGTATTGTATAATATTCAGAAAATTTGAATGTGTCTTCTTTTCAGGAGGCAGCAAAAAATTTTATGTTAGAAACACTGCAAACAGGAAAAAACACGAGACCAAACTATCTTTGGGGCTTTTATTTGTTTCCAAATTGCTACAACTATCACTGGAACGAATTGAACTATACAGGGGAGTGCACTGAGAACACGAAGAGACAGAACGATGAGCTGCTCTGGCTCTGGGAGTCGAGTACAGCCCTCTACCCTTCTGTCTACCTAAAGGTTACTACAAAGTAATATTAATTTCAAAAGAGATGTTGTTTTTCTGTATTTTTGCCAGTGATGATCTTTTTTCACGCTTTTGCTTTTTTTCCTCACAGTTTGTTTTATCAGATAACCCCAAGGCTGCTCTGATGGTTAGAAATCGTGTTCAGGAGGCCCTGAGAGTATCTGCCCTACCCAGGCCAACCAATCCAGCACCTGTGTTTGTTTACACGCGGCCTGTTTTTATAGATCAAAACAAACGCTTCCTAAGTCAGGTATGAATTAAAATCTACAAAAGAGTTTGTGAATATTCTCATCTTTATTGAATGAGTTATGTGCATAAATAATTGATGGTTTATTCAAACTAATACCCAATAACTTCACAAATGTCCCCATTTAGATAGACGACATCTTCTGAAACAGCTCATAAGCGAGCAAGCATCCACTTGGTTAGATTAGATGCAGCTTGGGTTACAGCTTCATCCCCGAGAGTAGAGAGTTACTTCTTCTATGGTTCACTTATACGGGTGGTTTAGTTTTTCCACTGTAACACCACACTGCCCCAGTGTAACCTCCAACCTGAGCATGTAACCCATATCATTTCAATTACTTCATATACGATGTTTCCATGTTTTATATGTGCTTGTGAAGTTCTTTTAATGGATCACAAATCATTAAAATTTTTCTCCAGGGGGATCTGATCAGCACCATTGGGGAAATAGCGGCAGTGGGGGCTTCTGGTGCGGTGTTGTGGGGGGGCAGCAAGGATTTTAATGATCAGGTAACATCATCCATCACTACAGACCTCTTTTAGTCTGAAAGAGACTACTGACAGACACGACAGCAGAGAGGTGGTCAAACCAAGACAAAATGTTTAATGAAGGCAAACTAGGGGGTTGAAACAGCAAACCTGTTTTCTCCAACTGACTAAAAGCAGGAGTACATGATGAATGAAGTATGGATTTCAATGAGTCTAGTAGGTGATTAAATCACTAAAGCTCTCCACCTATCGAATGTGTGGACAATGCCAGATGATGGGTATAAATAATTGGTAAGGTAACTTTATTATTTTACAGCTGGTGGGCAGACAATTAGCTTAATGATGGACTGCTAATGCTTGTGGCTTTCTAGAGGTCCCCCATAAATCAGACTATCGGAGATATTTACTGTGGCCCAATAAATCTTGTTGCACCTACTAATGTGGATTACTTAGCTCCAAAGGATTATTAAAGCCTAGATTATCTTATTGCCTTGTTTTAAAAGAAATGCCGTATGTTGGTCTTTCACGCGATATGGATGCTATAATATGTATATAATATGTGTATAATATATATAATATGTATATAATATGTATTTTAATATTTTATTATTTTTTATTTTCCTTCTTGTATAGTCAGTCATCTTCTTATCCGTCTGTCCCTTTCGGGGTTGCGGTGGGTGCCGGAGCTCATCCCGGCTAATTTAAGGCGAAGGGCAGGGTACACCACGAACAGGTCGCCAGTCTGTCGCGGACCATCTGTCTTCTCGTATATATACTGTCTATTTCTTTCTTGTTGCTGCTGTAATGCACAAATTTCCCAAGTGTGGGCTCAATAAAGTAAATCTAATCTAAAATCTTGAATATTGAGCTACACAACATCCATGTACGAAACAAAATGTTTAAACCTGAGTAGAAATTCAGACAAATTAAGACGACCTTCCACAACTCACTATGAATTATACAGGAGATAATCTGATGATATCCTAGCAACAATGTGAATATGGTACAGGGGATGTAACAGAAAGGAAACAGTGTAATATTAAGTAGACCAGATCCTTCCCCGTCCAGAAGGGCTACACCAAGCCAAGAATAGACTAGAAGTCCCTCACTTTAACATAGCCCTAAAATTAGAAAAGCAGGTACCAATTAAATGAAGAACAAACTGACTCATGTACTAGTGTACTTCTGTCAACATGGCCACAGGATAATGATTTTTTTATTTTCTTTCTCCCATGCCAGACATCTTGTAAACTTCTCTCCACCCACCTGACTTCTATCCTCAACCCCTACATCACCAACGTCACAGCAGCTGCCCAAGTCTGCAGCAACTTTTTGTGTAGCGGGAACGGCCGCTGTGTCAGGAAGAATTTCCAGACCAACCACTATCTTCACCTCAACCCGGAAGATTTCAAAATCCGTCATGTTCAAGGGCGCTACCTTGTTCAAGGAAAACCTTCCATGGCATACCTGGAGAGTTTGAGAATGAAATTTAAATGCCAGTGCTACAAAGGTCTGAGTTGTACTCCTAGGACTCTCAAAGAGCTTTCAAAGTTCCTTAATTCATACAATAAATACAGCAAAGTACAGGAGTAGTAAAAGGATGTAAGATGGCAAACCACAAGCTGGTACTACTGAGGAACACGTCAAGGAGAGAGAGTGCCAAAAAGAAAATGTGAAAAAATGTTTGGCCAAGTCTTAGAGGAGTTAAATTAAAACTAAAGTCTAAAACAAAGTTTTTTTTATGGATAAATGGTACATGAATGTGTAATGCCACTGTCTCTAAATGAAATTATCTGATGAAGTCGAATAAACATATTTCAACTTTTAATAGTCTTAGAATTTTTTAAAATGTTGCATGAGAAAAAAGTGTGTAATTTTTTAAAATATTTATTCAAACTATTGATGATCTGAAAAGGAAGACTATCATAGTAGCACAAACATTAGTTTAATTTCATCTTCTGATCTGCTTATCCCTAACAAGGTAGAGGGGGCCCCAAGCCTATCCCTGTTGATTTCAGGTGAGAGGCAGGATTCACCCCAAGGTCGGCAGTTTGTTGCAGAGCTATACACCCACCCACAAACAATAGTCTTTCGTGAAATGAAAGAAAACTGGTTGATCAGATTGCACCAGAAAATTAGAACTGTATGAAGGTAAAATGTGAGCGTGTTCACCGTGTGGCCTCTGAGGGCCAACTGGGATAGGTAAAACCATGGGTAGAAAACCCTACAAGTCATTTGTATATAATTTGATTACCTGCTAAACAAATACGATAAAATGAAGGAAATATTGCTAGTGGAAAATAGAAATAGCTTAGATTACGAAGTGATACTGGAATACCCTTCTGCTAAACTGAATAAAAATCTTCAGCAGATTATGTAAAAAAGTTTGTTTTTGTCCTTTATTTTTCTTGTACTTCCAAATCCACCAATAAAAACTATAACTAAACATGAACACATGTTCATACTTTTTCTGGTTTGTTAGCATTAACTAACCCAGGGATGGTCAAACTTTTTGATCTGCGGGCCACATTGAACACTAACGTATGAGTAACGGGCCGGACCAGATGGAAAAATACAGAAAACATGCGCTTTAATTTCCGATGAAAAAAAAGAAAAACATTACAACAAAGTCTCTGACTTTGAAAATGAGTCTTTTAAACACTTAAAATGAAAAATAAAAAGCATCTTATTTTAAAGCACTAAAGACTCTATAATCATTCAGGATATTACAATCACTCTCCTTCTGACGGTCCTCCAACCCCCCAAAAAAACAAACAAACAAACAAAAAAAACCGGTAGGAGATGCAGATGTACTCGTCCTGCTCCTATTCAGTTTGTTTCCCTGGGGCTAAAAGTAAAAAAACAACCAGTGCAAAGACGAAACAGTGGCAGCAAATCAGTATGTGGAGCGCGTTATTTTTGATCTGCACGCACTGTTTATTTTGACAACGTGCGCATGACAGACACACATTTTAATGCGAGCAGTGTTGTTGGTCTCCTTTTTTAGCCAGCGCATTAAATTTTGGGACTAGTTTTGTTGTGAAGATTCTCAGAATGGATCTGAGGTGTAGGTCTGTTAAGTTGGATATTTGGCTGGCTTTGTTGATTTTCATGACGCTGAAGGTCTGTTCACACACGGCGGAGAGCCGAGCAAAGCCAACATCATCTGCACATTCCGCTGGAGATTTGGAAATGCGGCTTCATTGAATGAAGCATAGAAGTCCCTCAGTTTCAGAGTGATGAACCTCTTTTTTAAGACTGGTCGAAGGGTGAAGCGCAAACGTAGAGTAATATGCCTACACTTCACCTCAAATAAAGCCAATATAGCTAGAGTGCGACATCTAGTGAGGAAACATTACAATTGCAGGGGAGATAAAACATTAACAAGATTTATTTAGATTTTTTCAAGTTTGGCGGGCCGGATAGAACCGTTTCACGGGCCGTTAGTGGCCACGGGCCGTAGTTTGCCCACACGCCTGCACTAACCCAAATAACCAAAGCTTTGATAATAAAGCAGTTCTGTAATTTTCTTCTGCTAACTGAACAAAAACTTCAGTAGATTCTGGGGTTAAAAATGTTTTCCCCCTTTACTTTTAACCCCCTTCCCATAAAAACTTTAATTGATAAAGTAAAACACATGTTCAAGTTGTTTCTGCTAGCTAGTTAGCATTCGCTTAGCGTTTAGTTTCTCTTCCTTCAGATGATAAAACTATAATATCTGGAGAAATACGCTCTTACAAAGGTAAGAAACTAGTTTAATTTTTCTTAACTATAGCATTTTCCACCAATCTGTGGCAGAAGGTGGCTAAATCCCATGTTAGCTTGTTAAATAATTGACTTGCTAACTTCTTTCTGTTCAAAAACCTGCTTGGTTTGCTATGCAAATTATATTGGTTTCCATCCAATTTAAGGTCAATTAATAGATTGCAAAACTAAAAAATTAGTTAAAAACATGTTTGTCTTCACTTTTTCATAATATTCTTTAATAAAATTTATTTTAAGTAAAGTTTTTTTTTTTGTAAGTTGTGACCGAAGTACACATACTGAAAGTATTTTTATTTTTTAATCAATATTTCTCTATGAAACTTTACAGAATTGACTAAACTTTACTGAATCAAATGAAAACTAACAACCTCAATAGATCCAATTTAAATCAATCAAATAAAAAAGAACAAATTAATTTTTTTTTTAATATCAGATAAAGAATACATAAGATTTGTGACATTTAAATAGCATGCCAAAGATTGTTCACATATATCTAACTCAAACTTAATAAATTCGGCTTAAAATGAAACTTTAAACAGATGCCTTAGTTGCATCTTTTCCTTTTGGCATTTCCGTTCAGGGGTTGCCACAGCAAGTCAGTTTCTTCCATCTAACCCTTTAGATGGGTTCCTTCTATCCCACTGGCCTTTTCTGTGTGGCGTTTGCATGCTCTCTCCTGTATACATGGATTTTTTTCAAGTACTCTGGTTTCCTCCCACTCTCCAAAAACATGCATGCAAGGTTGATTGGACACTATGGAATCGCTCATAGAAATGAGTGTGAGTGGATGGTTGCATGTGTCTGGACCGCAACAAACTGTTGGTCACCTGTTTGAGGTGTACCCTGCCTCTTGTCTGAAATCAGCCGGGATAGGCTCTGGCACCCCCTACGACTCTGTTAGGGATAAGCGGTTCAGAGGATGAAACAAAACTTTAGAACAATATTAAGGCATTGTAAAATCATATGTTTGCTCTAAACTGAGTATGTAGTCTAGCCTATCATTGGTGTATAAAGTAATGTAAGGGATGTCTGAATGTTTGAGTTTGTTTGCATTCTAATGATCCCCAAATAAGACTTTTTGACATTTGTCAAGCCATTAACTACCTTGTAATTCTGAAAAAAAAACAACCAAACAAAAAAAAAGCATATGAGTATCACAAGCAAAAAAGCATGCACATGTTATACAAGGTATCTACCGGTACTTTATCATTGATTCAAATCCTTTAATAAACCAAATTTAAAGCGAATGACTCTCTTGATTCTGTTCAGAAAGCAATAGTTCCTGTTTGAATACAATTTGCTTTATGAAAAAGCTTCTCAAAAGGGAAAAGGTAACATGAGATGGGTCCTTGTGATCTAGAACCTGATCTGTGTGTTAAATCATTACGGCACTAAACCAAGCACTCTTTATTCTTGCCATTGGACCTTGTCAGAAACACTTTGTTAGGATTTGTTACACACTAAGACACAGTGTTGATAGTTCCATGCAACTGTTTGTGATGACTGTCTTTGTGGTATTTGATTGTTACCAGAATTGTGGGAAGTAGCAAAGAAAGTGAAAGGAAAAAGACGAGTTTTGTTCTTTTGCATTACTACCTTGAACTGAATGTTTTTTTTTCTCCTAGTTTGCATATGCAAGATGTTTTTGCATTTGTCCACAACTCCAAAAATAAACCACAAATATTTTGTAAATTATATGGTTTAATTCAATTTGTGTCACACAGTGAAATTCAGTTTAAACCAACCATATATTTTTACTTATTTTCATGCCTTTTTAAAGATTTTTTTTCTTTAAAAAAGTACACAAGAGAACAAATATGTGAAAAGAAGAACAGTAAATCGGCTGTTAAATATTTTAGATGCAATAAAATCATCTACTAGTGCACGGGAGGATGAAAGTGATTAAGATGATTATTGTAGCTGCCAAATTGAGTTAAAATTCTTCAAACAAAACACAAAAAACACAGCAAACGCCATATTTTATGGGTAATTTGTGCTTTATAGGCACAGTAATAGATATTTAAGTTAACACATTTGGGCAGGCAAAATATATTTAAAACATTTTTTAAATTCAAGAATAAGACCAGAATTTTCCCTTTTTTTTTTTTAAATGAAGAAGAGGTTTATCAATAATTAACACTCTATATAGAGCGCCAGGTCATCTTAATATTTTATTAGAATTTTTAAATAGCCTTTTTATTCAAACCTAGCGCATCCATATTGCTGATACACTGTATGCACTTACCACTAAAAACTTTTCTTTTATAAATTGAGGCTCTGTTCAAACAGAGAGGCACTCCAGCATAATAAAATTTGAATAAAAAAAAAAAATCACAGTAAATTTGAACTTGGTCCCTAATGATCCGCTCAGCTACATACGCTATGTTGCTACATTTACGACTTGAGTTGAAATTCTTTATAACATCAGTGCATTAGACCTATTATAAGAGTCATTAGGAGACATCAATACTGACTCAGGAATGTTAGGAACTTATCCACATCTAAAACCATGAACTTACCATGTCTTGTGTTATTGCATGCAGGCAAAAAAAAAAAAAATCATGCTTATACCAAGAAACACAATTTTTTTTGTACTGTCAAAGGCTTTAAGTTGTGGATGTTGTTCTATTTACATTGAATGGATGAAACGGCAGTAAAACTTTAACAGTTCAATAAAAATGAGGGTTTCAATGGTTTCTAATGAACCGAGCATGGCCGAGTTGAGTGTAGTTTCCAAACTAAATCTAATGCAAATTTGGACTGGATTTCCCCTAAATGCTGACAGTACACGTATAATCCTTATACTTTTCTCACTATTTGTGATTCTTTTAGATTTTCTAAATAGTTATTCTAAACCATTGAGGTTGGTTAAATACCTGATTTGCTTCAAATTTATTTTCCTTTATTAGTTTGATAATAGTCAAAATGTCTCATATATTTTGTTAAATTAATTTTTACAGTATTTGACCCTTCCATAAAGGCTTCCATAATCAAACCAAATATTGATCAAAGTTTTGCTCTGGTAAATTTGGAAGCTCAAAAAGAAAAATCATATTTTTTTCTTTTTTGACTCAAAATGTCCATTCAGTTCCCCGTTTATCCCACAATTTTCATTTTCTTTGCATGTAATTTTTAGCAAGATGTTGGACAGGACATCCTGGTAGAGACTCAAGCAGACCCAGCCAGGCAGATACAGGAGTGTGATGAGTCCCATGAAGTTGTGGGGGTAGTGGGAGTAATCCCAGGAGCAGGCATTGAACTGCCTGAGGACCAGACCCCATGTAAACTCCCAGGTGTAAATAAAGCAGATGTAGATAGGGAGCCTCTGCCAAGCGCTCCAACCTCTGCTGAAGTGGAGATGGAGGTAGATCTTTTCCACCACAAAGCTGCAGCTGCCATACATGAAGAAGGACCACAGAGATGTGTGACCACTCAGGGTCCGGTCTGACTTTTCTATCAGGTTGAACAGAGATGTAAAAACCACCTCGTCTAAAAATCCGTGCATCCCAAAGAATAAAAAGCGAGCATAACCTGGGAGTACTCTGGAACATCTACCTCCATCACTACTATTTTGCAGATGGACTTTCTTCACAAAGTCCTTGGTGCAGGAGTGGTGATACTGCAGATGTGACAGTCCTCTGTGGAACATCTGGCAGAAATACAAAGCAAGGATGTAGTGGAAAAGTAGCTGGGTCCCAGAAACAAGCCGAACCTGTTCTGTCAAAGTATTCACGTTTCCTATAAGGATCTGAAGTCCAATATAGACAGATGGGTAGAAGACCAGATGAAACACCACAGGCCGACCTCTGAAGCTCCTTTTTTGGGAATAAACCTTCTCCAAAGCAAAGTGGGTCACAGAGTGCATGGCGCAGAGGTATGGAGAAGAAAATCCCAGCAGCTTGGGGTCCTGATCGGTTAGGATCCCCTGGAAAGATGAGAGGAGAACATCTAAAGTGACTCCGTGCATTCCGTAGAAGTAAAGCAGCATCCACCGCGGCAGCGACCTCCCAGCATCCTCATCGGATTGCACCGGTTTTGGACTACAGACCGGATCTGCGGAGCTGCCGCGACTCCTGGCTCCCCACCGAGCTGCCATGGTGTCCCACTCCGCGTGGGGAGCCTATTTTACCTTCCTCACTGACATTGTTGATGTGACGCTGCGCTCCACTGCGGCCGCGCTGGAGAGGGAGCTATCTGATGCTTTCAAGTGCCTGTAGGAAAAACCTATACTGCGTTGTTGCATTTTTCTTGAAAACAAACATAAATAAATAAATAAATATCCTATTTACTTTTAGGCTTCCGAAATTACTTGATTCATATAAAAAAAAAAATCAACGCCAAAACTTGATGACAGGTAATCGCTCCGCTCCCCCCGCCCCTTTTTAATCAAGATGACAAAAATAAAATTATGAATTGTTCATAATGGATTAGAGTATGATCTATCATCATAATAGGATATTTGCAGACTTGGAGTCTGTAATAAAAACAACTGAAATAAAAAAGATTTAAAAAAACAGAAATAAACTCTTAATCTCCCAAAGTGACCAAGACTTAAGAAACTCGTGCTTTTAAACGTATCATGTGGTCACACAGAAGCACAACAAATTTCAACGTGTAAAGATTTTAAACATCAGCCAGCATGGTTGTGTTAATCCATAATCATATAAAAGTGAGATCCTAAATTGAGGGATTCGTCTTTCAATTACACTGCGTTCCAAATTATTATGCAAATTGTATTTAAGTGTCATAAAGATTAAATTTAGTGTTTTTCAGTTAAACTCATGGATGGTATTGTGTCTCAGGGCTCTGTGGATCACTGAAATCAATTACATACACCCATGATATTTAGTTGGCGAGGTGAGTCCAATTAAGGGAAAAACTGCTTAAGAAGGATGTTCCACATTATTAAGCAGACCACCATTTTCAAGCAATATGGGAAAGAAAAAGGATCTCTCTGCTGCTGAAAAGCGTGAAATAGTTGAATGCCTTGGACAAGGTATGAGAACTTTAGGTATTTCACGAAAACTTAAGCGTGATCATCGTACCATTAAGAGATTTGTGGCTGATTCAGAGCACACACGGGTTCGTGCAGATAAAGGCAAAATGAGGAAGGTTTCTGCAAGACAAATACATCGGATAAAGAGAGCAGCTGCTAAAGTGTCATTACAAAGCAGCAAAGAGGTATTTGAAGCTGCTGATGTCCCTGGAGTCCCACGAACATCAAGGTGTAGGATCCTCCAGAGGCTTGCAGTTATGCATAAACCTTCTATTCGACCACCCCTAAACAATGCTCACAAGCAGAAACGGCTGCAGTGGGCCCAGAAATACATGAAGACCGATTTTCAAACAGTCTTGTTCACTGATGAGTGCCGTGCAAGTCTGGATGGTCCAGATAGATGGAGTAGTGGATGGCCACCATGTCCCAACAAGGCTGCGACGTCAGCAAGGAGGTGGCGGAGTCATGTTTTGGGCCGGAATCCTAGGGAAAGATCTGCTTGGCCCCTTTAGGGTCCCTGACGGTGTGAAAATGACTTCTGCAAAGTATGTTGAGTTTCTGACTGACCACTTCCTTCCGTGGTACAAAAAGAAGAATCGTGCTTCCAGAAACAAAATCATCTTCATCATGACACTGCACCATCTCATGCTGCAAGGAACACATCTGCTTCATTGGCTGCTATGGGCGTAAAAGGGGAGAAACTCATGGTGTGGCCCCCATCCTCCCCTGACCTCAACCCTATTGAGAATCTCTGGAGCATCATCAAGCAAAAGATCTATGCAGGTGGGAGGCAGTTCACATCCAAACAGCAACTTTGGGAGGCTGTTCTGACATCCTGCAAAGACATTCAAGCAGAAACTCTCCATAAACTCACAAGTTCTATGGATGCAAGAATTGTGAAGCTGCTATCAAACAAGGGGTCCTATGTTAACATGTAACTTGACCTGTTAAGATATTTTGGATTGAAATGGCTTTTTATTTCAGTGAATATGACCTCATATTGCTGTAAATTCAACAAATTACTATTTTCAGTTCTTTATAAACTAGAAAAAGTCTTGAAACTATGTTATGCATAATAATTTGGAACAGTGCATTTTAAGTTTTTCATTTATTTTTTAAATACTGTTTTCATTAGGAGGTTTGTTCAATAATATTTGAAATACAATTTGACAGCTAATGACTTGAAAATGATGCTGATCGTCATTTGCATCAAGTATTTTGGAAAATCAAACAAAAACATCATTTGCATAATAATTTGGAACGCAGTGTATTTATTTCTCCTGAAGGGAACAAGAGACTACAGAGCAACTGATAAGGTCCAGATGCTGTGGCAATCACGAGAGTCTGGTGACTAGACATTAATGATAATTATTGCAGATTACAAGCTAAAGCCAATTGTAAGAGAAATTCAGAAAAAAAACTATCATTTTAACAAAATTATTTTCAACCACTTTGTGTGCGTTTGTCTGATTGCATGCCTATGCTATGCCAGCTGCAAGACTGTGTAGATGTGGTCTGGTTGTCTTTGCAAGATATAAGTATCCTATTTGGGACACAGTGATAAGAGCATGCCACATGGTTTAAATTTAAACATAGTTTTTCCCCCCCAAATTGTGACATTGGAACTGGACAGCCAAAGTGTAGCAGAATATATGATAGGGTTTGGACAAATTTAGAGAAACTTGCTTTTGAGAGTCTCGCTTTGGAAATTTAAATAGTGATTATGAAATCATGACAAATTGACGGGTGGCATCCTAACCAGATGCTTGAACCACCCCATCTAGCTTCTCTTGACTCGGAGGAGCAACAACTGAATGAGAGCGCAGCCACCCTGCAGAGGAAGCTCATCTCGGCTGCTTGAATCCGCAATCTCGTTCTTTTGGTCACCACCAACAGCTGGGAACGATAGGTAAGGGTGGGAAAGTAGATCGACTGGTAAATTAAGAGCTTTGCTTTTTGGCTGAGCTCTTTCTTCATCACAACGATGCAGCGTCCTAATTATTGTGGATGCCGCACCGATCTCATCCATAAACAAGACCCCGAGATATCTCGTATTTATCTCACTTAGTAATTTTAATTTTTTTTTAAAGAAACTTAAGTATGCCATTTAACAATTATAGTTAGGAACACACAGACTAAGGTAGTCCTCCTTTTCAAAATTACAAATGGCACAAGCGAGTCCATATTATCCCTCATTTGTCCAGAAGTGATCCATCAAAGTTATTTCTGGACAGTGTACCTGACTTGATCGTCAAACACACTGTCTATAATACATTAGATGATTTGTCTCGATCATCACACACAATGTCCAAAATAATACTTTAAAGCCTTTTCTACTATTGCACAAGTAACCCTACATTTCTAATATTTAGTAAAGAATGAAAATAATGAAAGCAAAGATATAACAAAAAAAAGTTCAGAGTATGATGCCCAAGGTGAAACTAACATAGTTCAAATCAATTTGATTTCAATATAAAATCTTATTTCTCTTTGATGCTTCTTGAGTTACAAAAACAGTTTGTAGCGTTCAGTTTTCTTGCGTAACACTCAATGCTGAATGTTTCATTTCTCACTTTTTATCAGATAACTAGTGTAAAAAGCAAGATGAGAATTTTTTTTCAAAAAGTCAGAGATTTTCCTCGTTACAAAACAAACTCTTGTTTTAGAGGCAAAAGCTGTTGTTTAGTTTTTTTATTCAGCCTTTGTAAAAAATTTTTTAGCTGCATAAAAGTCTCATTTAGAATTCCACTGCAGTAGTACATAAGATCAGCTCTGAGTCCCTCAGTGACTCTGAAAAGGATAAAGATAAGTGAAAAATGAATGAAGGAATGAACAACAAGACACAGCTCTTCACCACAATAAATTAATTAAATCTATAGAAGGATAGATCTTGTAGAAGAACATCTGGCTGATGATTTAAGTAGATTTTAAAAGCTACAAGCAGAGGCATGCTTGAGAATAGGCAATACACTGACAACCTCTTTTTCAAAGCTATATTTCAGATTTCCCAATCATGCACATAGAAATATGCTAAAAGTAAATTATAATTACTACACGATTATTTCTGTATTTTGACAACAGGAAATTCAGTAACCATAAACTTGGTAGTTCTGAGTTTGGACACTAGATGACAGCAATGTGGCAGTCACTGCTGGCATGGGTGTACCCCTCCCACACCAAAAATGTTTCTTTTTATTCAAAAAAACATGTTGAGAAGGCTTCTTGATGGTATGAATTATAATTAAAGATGATTTGCTGATTATACACAAGCATCAGTATGCTGACTGAAGTGTTTGAACTGAAGGGTTCAAGCCTGTCTTGGTGCTGTTGCTATTAACAACCAAACATTAAAATTCTGATTTAGGTTTATGAATGGTTAAATCACTCCCACATCTGATTAGGAGAGCTCCTAGTCATGTAATATATATACAAAATTGACATAATGTTCACTGTTTTACGAAACTGTGCCGTTGAGTTCATTCCAGGATGATAAGGCTGTAAGATGGAGCTATACAATGCCTGATGGATGTGAAGCTTGACCGAGTCACTCAGGAAATGAATGCGAATTTACAGTCATGCTCTTAAAGCAAGGAGCCCAGAAAATGTGATTTTAGAGCCCATTTCTTTTAAATTGAGTCGTTATTGAATGGACTGATTGCCCCACATCTTCAGGTTTTGTAGGGTGATGTGTTTCTGTTGTCTCGGCACTTGTCTTCTTTCCAGCCAATTTATTTTAATTCATAGATTTAGATTTTTAGAAGTTATTTTGATGTGTGATAATGGGAGAAAAAAAAAGGGCGGTAAAGACAGTGTTCAATCAAACAGGTGGGGACTCTTTGGTTTTTCTGATGCTTTATTAGGTCTTGTTGGCAGACTTTTTTTCATTAGGAATTCTCTGCAACTTCGAGACCTTCTATTGCTGAAAAACAAGACAGTCTCACCTCATCTAGCCCTCCCTCCTCTTTTCATGTTTCTGCCATTATATTCTCTCTTCCCGTCTTTTGCTTTTGGCATGACTCAATGACCCCTCTATGTGCTCCTAATGCAAATCTCCAACTCTGACAATAAATAATGACATGACTATCTATTGTTACTCAGATAATTTTTTGTCTAGTAGATATATTTTTTTTCTCACCCTCTTATCAGTAACTCATTGGAATCTAATCTGTCTTGAAAACCCTTTTTCATGCTATCCTCCTCTTCCTCTCTCTTTTATAGAACTACCCTTTCCGTAGTGGACTCAGTGACTCTACTTATTTTTAACCCTGTCATTTTGAATAACTTCTTCCTTTTTTTTATATTTTTCTTCAGTTTTATCCAAACCCTCTCTAGTCTCTTTGCCTTTGTGTCCTTTGTAGTGCCTCCAGTAAATTGAAATAGTGTTGCCACAAAAGGAAAAAAAACACACCCCAAACTTGTTTTCAGTTTTTAAAAATAAGATGATAGTTTTCTTTCTGCAACAAAGAAATGCTGTTATTTTTAGTTGTAATACTTGCATAATAAGAATCTTAAGAATCTGAGATTGAACAGGTTCCAACAAAGTAGAGATTGGGCAATGTGTAAAAGATATGTTAAAATACATTTCCTAAATTGAAGCAGTTTTTAATGTATTAAATTAAACAGATGTGAGACATCTGTAAATAGCACATTAGCTAAATGCTTTCGCACATTGACATTCATGAAAAATAATGTCTGCAAATTAGCCTGTTCTTTTTATATTGAGATGGTTTAGCTTAAGTGCTGCATCGTAACTCCTCTGTTTTGGGCAAATCACTAAATCTGGAATATATTGAATATATTTCTAATTACAGAGATGGAATGGCAATATATTTGTAAAAGAATTTAATTGCTTAAAAATTTAAGTTACACTACTTTAAATTACTTTTAGCTAATCAATTCTTCTTCTTTTGGCATGTCCCTTCATGGGTCGCCACAGCAAGTCAGTTTCTTCCATCTAATCCTACCTGCTGTATCTTCTTTGGTCACACCAACTATCTTCATGTCTTTCTTCACTGTATCCATGAACCTCCTCTTTGGTCTTCCTGTAGTCCTCTTTCCTGGTGGTTCCAAACCCAGAATCCTTCTGCCAATGCAGTCTCTCTCCTCTGCACATGTCCAAATCATCTCAGTCTGGCCTCTCTGACTTTATCTCCAAAACCTCTAACATGTGCTGTTCCTCTGATCCTGTCCATCCTGGTCACTCCCAGATAGATCCTAGCTAATCAATTGTTGTACAATATTGATTCCATAACATTTGTAATTGATCACAGATTTATTTTTGTAAATTTGACACCACAAAACTTGATTTGGGCTCAACAGTGGCGCAGTGGTTAAGACTGTGAGTTCACAGCTAGAAGCTTGGGGGTTTGAGTCCCAGGTGGGGACGAGACTTAAAACCCTGGCCTTTCTGTGTAGAGTTTGCATGTTATCCCCGTCTCTGTGTGGGTTTCCTCCAAACTTCCAAAAACATGAACGTTAGATTGATTGGCCGCTATGAAATTACCCCTAGGAATGAGTGCGTGTGGATGGTTGTGTGTTTTGTTTTTGATTTGTTTATTAGTGGAATGCCCCTTGAGATGTAACATCTCATTTTCAAGAGGGTGTGTGTATGTGGCCCTGCGACAGATTGGTGACCTGTTCCGGATGTATCCTGCCTCTCACCTAAAATAAATTGGTATCGTTTTCGGCACCCTCTGCAATGCTCTTAGGGGTAAGCGGTTCAGAAGATGAAATGAAAACTTGATTTTTGTTTAATCTTTGAATCAAGTCAAAACCATTCTCATATCTTCTAAGCCAATCACGTAAACACACTAAAAAGTGTGCAACAGTTCAGCGCAAAGTTAACTATCGTCATGGAAAAAAACAGTCAAAACATGTGACAAAAAAGGTAAAATGCAAACATTTTGAATTCATATGAATGGAAATAAATAAACTAGTGATTGTACCTAAGCCTTAAAGGGTCCAAATCAAACAAAAGCTCGCAGACTAATGTCAAAACATAAGAAAAATATGTGATGATATTCAAATGGTCTTTCGTATGATACAAATAAAACAACCCTTGCATAATCTTGTGTAAATCCACAACACAACAGCAAAACAGAGTTCTTTTTATGTTAGCATTAGCATAAAGTTAAACCGTAATAATTCTTTTTTGCTGCAATTAGCGCTAAACTTTTCAAAGTTGTAGTTTTCATTTGAGTATTAAATCATATTCTTTAATTTATTTATGCATATAAATGGTGTTACTATAAATGTTTAACATAAACTATGCTTCATTGTGTTCAAACAAACCATCAAGCAGATTAAAATTTAAATTGGCAATATTTTTGTGGAAATAGAAAATGACAGCATCAATTATTAAATATCCGGGAATGACATACTTCTACATGATTTCACAATGAAAATGAAAAATATACGAAAGGTGCAGAGTGCATTTTACTGTGTGAGTCTGCAGTATAAGGAAGGGATTATTCAGGGAACAATCTGACCCATCCCTGACTTAACGCTGTGCTGAAAAGTAAAGTTTGAAACTGAAAGTAGATTAGGTTTTACCTTCTGAACCCAAACTGCAGGTTTCACATGAGAAATAGAAGCCTAATAGTCGAAGGCTCTGCTTTTTATTCTGACCTAAGAAACCTTCAAACTACTCAGTCTGCACTCAGAGATTACTCATCTGTTGGAATGTTATGAGAAAAGATCTTTAGGATGAACTAAATATAGCTATTAAGTAAAAAGACTTTATAAAAGCAGTCTTAAGTCTTCTGAGACTTCATTAGACAAGAGAGTCTCAAAAATAAAAATGGCCTGTCATCTGTCTACAAAGGATCGAACTGTAGTGAATGTTTCTATTTTTGATTGTAGCGGAGGTTGAACAAGCTATGAGCAAAAATAAATTTGTAGAGTAAAAAATAATGACAAGGTTCAGCACAAAAGCACTGTAATCTAAATACCATCCAGATGTTTCATACTGTATATCTATATACTGTATATGCTGTCTTTGAAGGATTTCTCTCTTTCCAAATTTTTTCCCAATTATGCTCAAATTAATTTGATTATAATTTGTTTAAATCCAATTTTTAGTGTTAACTGATCCCATCATTCAAAACATATTCAACCAGTTCTCCCAGTTTTGATCTCGCATACATCCTTAATGATATATTCCATCAAACGTCTTGGTCCTCTCTGTTTCTGACCTTACACTGACCAGCTCTCTGCGTACCTGTGGCCCGACAGTCCATCTGTCTGCCTCTGGCTTTGGATATTGATCTCACCACCTCTTTCTATTTTCTTTCTGTCCCTCTCAGTCTAGACAGTCGGGGTCAGCAGCGGCGGCTACAACATGATTTAATTTTACACGCCCAGGGATTGAACTCTCTCTAAAGCAGCAGGCGACAAAACAGATGAACAGATTGTGAGATAGACTCGGTTATCAGCCGTTTTTATCTTTCGTTCTGTTTACTAACGAAATACCTTGTGGGAAATATGGGATATGGTAACCATAGGAAACAGGGATGCATTCCGTGTGCTATTCTGTGATTGGTACATCCACATCCAAGAGGTGCAAATACAAAACCTGTGGCGACATAGATGACTGGTGATGCTCCCCATGTCTCGCGCTCAGGTGTTGTTTGTCTCTTCTACATTCAGTTTTTTGTTTTGTACAGAATCCTGTTTCAACTTTTTCTCCATGCGGTCAAATTGGTAAAGAAAAGCAAGGCAATCAATCGCAGAGAGAAACAAAAAGAACAGAATGAGTTGTATGTTTCGACAGCTGATAAAAATTAAGTGCTTCATGGTCTTTTTGGCTACACGATTCCTACATTAGTTCATATACTGATTAGTGGACTGTTCTCAGCTCCTTCATTGGTCATTACAGCTGTACATGTGGATTAAAAGACTTCCTTAAAAAAAAGTCCTACATGAGATTCCCACTAGCCCTGATGTCAATTGAAAGCCCCAAAACAAGTAATTTTAAATTCATATGAATATAAATAAACAAATGATTGCATTACAAACAGACTCAGTCAACTATGATTGGTTCAAAATGACTAAACACAAACAAATTTTTTCCCTCAGTCTAACATGTACCAAACTAGCTTGTTGTTGGGCCTTAAAACCACTTTAGAATGATGAATGGAAAAAAAAAAAATCAGATTTGAGCTAAAAAATAAGGCACCTTAAAAGCCGTTTTGTCTTGTTATTTTACGAGATTAAAGAGATATGAGTTTATGAACACAAAAAAATGACAAAACTTTTACAATCCTCCCAAAGAGCTTGCTTTAAATAATGTGTATTTTATGATAAGAAAAAGATGAGTAGTTAATTTTTTGGGGTAAAATGCTCAAACTAGACACATTAACAAAATATTTTGCATCGTAAAAGTTCATTTATTGAGTTTATTATTGATGTCATAAAAAATATAGAGAAAAATATAGAAAAATTGCTTTTCTTGGTTAAATCTAAGGTGCGTAATAAATTAAATGTATTATCATTATTAAATTAAAAATTGGTATTTTGCAGAATCATTTAAACAGTCATGTTGTTTCAATAATGATGAGTTAATATTCTTGTGAAAATCTATTTAGACTATTTTTATTTTAGCTCTATTTTAGTTCTACGTTAGACATGAAGATAAAACACTGCATTTAACAAAGATGTCAAAACATCCCTGAATCCTAAAAATAAAGTCGTCTCACTGCTCTGAAGATAAATTTTAAGATTCTGCTTTTCTCTCGATGGTAAAAGTAACCAAAAGCAAACCTTTCCTGTAATGAGGTCCCGTGGCTCGTCTGCTCTGGTTAACAAAAAACCCCCAAAAACCTCTCCAATGGATTTCTGGAAACATAAATGCTTTACCCCAAATTTTTTCTGCAGCTGGTTTACACTGTTGGGTAATTTTTCAAACCATGATTGACCTATTTTGTCTGGTTATCTTTATCTTTTTTTTAAATTTCTCTCTCTCTTCGTCGCATTAAAAATCAACCATGGAATTCAGCATCTCCTTATTTACGGCTCCCTGTGGAGCTGCTGAATGGTTAAAGGGGTGCAGATGCTGTGCATGCTCAATCCTCTTTTTATGAGTAGTATGTTTTTACAGATGATGATGCAGTCTAACCCTTAAATTAAATATTTAAGCTCTTTGAATCATTATCTTTCCTTCATACTTCTCATTGAGGAAAGCAAGCACATTTTGAAATATCAAGAGGTTTTTTTTCTCAAGGGCATTTCACAACCAACTTAACCCAAACTTTTAAGTCCAAATGCTAAGTACCATATTTTTACAGTGCCCAAAGCTTTACATACAGAATTTTCATTTAATAGTTACTTCATTCAGTTCTCAAAGAATATGCAAAACTCTTTAATCTGCAATGCTGAAATACATTTGTTTTTATTGATGTGATCACGTAAATGTTAATTTGTATGCCAATTACACGGAAGCAGTAGCAGACTAGCGACAAAAGGGCAACAGTGTTATCCTTTAATAACAAAAACCTGTAAAATGTTGACCTTATTTAGCCTTTTGCAAACTGGACAAGGATAAACTTCACCATTGGCAAGGTAGAAGCACTTGGAAAAACTGTTAAAAGGCCACAGTTGGATACCCCTAATTAGTTTGGAATTGCCAATTTGAGCTAACAAAATGTAGATTTCTTTGCTTAAAAAACAAAAAACAAAGGCAAGAAGCTTTTTATTATGTACCATTTTAAAAAGCTATTTTTTGGGGGGTTTTTGCATTTAATGCTTGACTTTGGTCTGTACAGTTTTGCAATATTGTAATAAATGCGCAGACATTACAAAATAATTTATGCAAATGAAATAATTTGACTGCCAGTTAAAAGTGTTCAAACAGCCCATAGCTTACTGATACAGTACTAACACCAAGCTGTCTCAATGACACTGACATGCAAGTTTTCATCAGAATAAAACCAAACGTAGTTTCTTAAACATCAGACATCCAGCATTATGTGTCAGTATCAAGTGTTAACATAGTCTGAAGAATTGCAAATTTATTTAAATCCAGAAGGAGTAACAGGCCTAGTTGATGCAATCTGCTACATGTGCTATTTTTTGTCATTTTTGCCACAAATGCAACAAAATTGGAAAGTCACTCCATTTTATCACTTTTTTTTTATTTCTGCAGAGGTCAGCAAGTGCTGCAACCTTATCATACCTCGATTTGGCAATCCTCAGGAGGCATAGAAAACACTGAACACCTTGCTATCCATTAATCCTTTCGAAGGCTAAAGGGACTCATGCACATAGATGAGTACAGACTTATGAATGCTACACACACCCTATCACTTTAGGCTCACTTCTCTACCGCCGAGTAACTGGGTTAGAGGTGTGCGGGGCATTTGTCTGTGTATCACTGACCCGTATTAATTTACATTTTATTCCCTTGAGAGAGCATATGATCCTCCGTGTCGCTGAGAAATGAAGGATGAGAGGAAACAGTGTGGGGGAGGAAGAATGAGAGCTAAGATTTGAAGTGAGATCAAGACGGGGGAAAAAAGGAGAAAAAAATAATGAGGACATTTTACTGTTGAAGATGATGGGAGCACTAAAACATGATCCTGAAGAAGTTATTCTGCACCAATCTATTGTGAAGGCTTTAAACATTGTGTTTTTAGGTATCTGTTGTGGTGTTTTATTAAGTTTTGCAAGTATGAGGAAAACAGCAAAAGTAGAAGAACGTAGACTTGTATATTGCCGTAGTTGCTTCTATTGTACAGTACAGATGACTAACAGTCAACCTATTACTTCAATCACTTTTACTATCTTAATTGCTTATTTTGAATTAAGACCTTTTCCTGTCCAACCATGTTCTCTTCAGCCACCTTATTTCCATCACTTCCTCTTTTTCTAAGCAACCACGCACACCCACTACTGTCACACACATTCGCTCACTGTCATTTAGCAGCTGAGGCTCTTTTCCAGTGAAATGTCAGGGAAGTGCTGAGCCAACTTTTACATTTGAAATCTGGCAGTGTGTGCATCTAAGCCGCAATACAAGGCGGGGATGCATGCGCGAGTGAGCAGAAATGCGGGGGAAAGCCTACAGAGCGCTTTTGTGAATCCATCATCACATGTACATTGATATCTGTCATCTGTCACAGAGTTTAGAAGAAAAAAGAGATTTTCCAGGGCAAATTGGGAAGTAAAAGAGAGAGTTTCTCTATGCTTAAAGAAAAATTAGAGTGTTGCAACACACTTATTTTGTACACATTCATAATTGAGCAACAAGTCCAACTCTCCGTTATGATTAGATGAAGTTTAAGTGGTGAATAATTGCCCCGTATCATTAACCTGGAGGCTTTTGCAAAGAGATAGGCATGATGTGTAAGTGCAGGAGTAAAATTGGAGGGAATGCTGGTCGTTTTGCAGCTGCTTCAGACAGATAATAAAAATGGAAATGATCCAACACATGTGGCAGGTAAGAGATTAAGTGAAGTATCTGCTTGGATGTGAAAAAGTGCACTGTGTGAAATAGCACTGGAATAATTTTCCACCTGACACCCACTTGAGATTATAGACGCTGTTTAGCCAAGATGGTAACAACCGGTCAAAAATCCAATCTCTTTTTCATTGAAACAGAGAGAAACTTTTTATAATTCCGTGCACGAAGTTACCATGTTCTTTTATATTCTTATTTTGATAGGTTTGCATAAAATAACATTTCCTGTTGTAGAATTGTACAAGAACAAGTGCACTTCTATTGCAAACACACTTAGAGCTAACATTTGAATGTGGGTGTGGCAGAGAACAAAATCCATGCCTCAGGACAACTTTGCGCTTGAATAGTATATGAATACTGAGTGGTAGAGCTCACAAGCTGCTCAAACATGCACGAATGCAAAAAAAAGCTTCCTAAAAGTTGCTTTTGCATAAGAGCTTCTCTTCAAAGCTTAGCTCCTGTCACTGTGGGTGAGATGTTTCAATGATGAAAATACCTTGGGATGCAACCAAAACCAAACCAAAAAAAAAAAAAGCGAGTTCTTTCCCTGAAACTCAGCGGATTAGCCAGGGTTTCCTGGTTACACCATCTGAACGTCTTAGAACTTATCCTTGATTTATTTCTCACAAAAGCTGTAACACATCAGTTACCTTGGAGATTTATGCTTTGCAGCTTGCCTCTTTCACACCAGGCTAACAGCCAAGTCTAATTATTGCTCAAGTTGTTTATCACCGCTCAGGCAGGTGTAACTTCTATCATTGGAAAATGTCTTTTTTATTTGTTTAAAATACTAGTAAAGAAAAAAACAACAACTTGAATCTCATATTTTTCCAGACATGTTTTTCCAGTCATATTTTTCTAAACTTTCTGTTAGATTGGACACTTAAAAGACAAAAAAGAAAAAAAAAAAAATTAACGTTAAGGTTACTTACATAAAAAATAGAACAACTCACTTCTATTTCCGTTATTAGAGTTTTTTTTTTTACACATTTGTCTTTATCATGAGCTTAAATTTCACTTGCTAGAACAAAATTACTTTAGGAGGTGGGTAGGTGGGCTCGTTTATTAATGGATCCCCTGGATTTTATTACACTATTCCCCTCAAGCCAGCTAAAACTGCCATTGGTTATGTGATGAAATGTAAAATATTTGATGTGCTAAAAGCAGAATTCTTTGAATAATTTATAAATCCACAGAATTGAGATTGTAAAAATTTCAGCAGAAATTTTTAAAATGCAACCTTCACTTTACAAATCTTCAATTAATCTGAGAATCTTTTTGGTGTCTTTTAAAGGGAGCCGTGAACCACTGCTCACTACGTCTAGCTTAATTCAAGGGTTTCTCTTAGATCAGTTTTGGCATTTATGAAACCACTCTAAGTCAAGAAGCCTGGGAAGGCTTAATCAAATTCAATTTTCTTAAATCCTTCAACCTGGATAGTTTAATTAGACTTTTGCCTCACACGCCAACTAGAACAATGACACAAAGCTCAGAATCTAAATGTCAAAAATAGCTACAGAAGTTTAAAATGTTTAAAAAGAGGCTGAAACAACAAAAAAAACTAAAGGATTAAGTATTAAGTTGCATACATGTTTTGAAGGAGGCGTTTAAAGATAAATCAACTTTTTGAAGGTTTCTACTTTGTTATTCTCACATCAAAAACATACCTTAAGTGGGTTTCTAGTTCATTGAGGCATCTTTGTGTAATTTTCGATCTTTCTTGTCCAGTATTCCGATACAATCCAAATGCCAGATTGTTCTTGGCCACTCCTTTTATTCTTTACCACGCCCATATTTCTACTTAAGCAGGAATTGTTTTAGTGCACATGCTCTGCTCATGCTTGGTTCCTTCCTTCTTCAAAATAAAGGTTTTTACACCCATTACATTTTCAAAATATTTAACTAACACAAAGTTTGTCTCCCATTTTTTCTTCTAATTTGTCACATTTGCACATTTTACTGTCTATCTTACTTGACCCTCATGGGAAGAGGAAAAAACAAAGTTTGACTCAGCCTTTGCTGCCTACTTAAAAAACTCTTTGTTGCAGACATTCTACAAAAAGGAAACAGGCTCAGCAGTTGGTGCTGCACAACCCAGCAACCTGTGCATGCATCTATGTTTGTGTGTAGTAATTAGTTACACAGCTCTAATGATCGAATTAGGATTCAGACCATGCATGAGCACGAGAGGTGCACAGACTCACAAGGACATGCAAACACACACTCATGCATGTTTGTACAGACGAGAACAAAAAGCAGTGATTTGCAGTTTCGTTGCCTTGAAGTTGAATCCATTTGTGTGCATGCCAGAGTGTTTTTCTGCGGGTGCACGAGATTACTGTACGTCAATCCATTTTCCGTGTCAGATGACGAGGTCACCGGGCCGAGCTTCTTAACTTCACAGTTCAATTTGGATTTGCATAATCTTGTCGTTAATTTCCTCGGGGTGCATTCACCCGGCATATCTAGACAGGTGACGAGGTTCAACATCTACCCCATGTTCTGCCGCTCCAGCAGAGCAGGAGGAACAAATATGCAGAAAAAGGCTGGAGACAAGAGAGAAAGAGGCTGTGAAGACAAAATTTATTTTAAAATGAGAAGAAAATTAAGGGAAAAAAAAAGCAGAAAATAAGATTTAAGTCAAAAAAGGAAGAAAATGTAAAAATCTTGTTTTAGTTTCACAAATGAATGAGATCAACTAATGCAGTGGTGCCAATTATGATTGATCTATTAGGAAAGTTTTGGCCAATCTTTTTTCCAAAAAAATCTTAACAACGATGTTGACTTATTTTTTTTCATCCCCGTATAAAATTTTGTCACTTCATTCACATACAGGCCGGGCTGTCCAAGAGAAAGAGATCTCTTGTTTTACAACAACCATAGCAACTATAAGGCACAACCCACTGACGTTTGTTATTTTGCCAATTAGTTTCTCTGGGTCAGTTTCTTTTATTGTATGTAGATTGTCTAGATGAGTAATTATGCTACTCAAAATGTTGTTGCTGCTAATTATTCAAAGTTTAAATTTGTTAGATCTACTTTGATAGAAAAAAAAATGTGTATTAATAAATAAATAAATAGGAAAAGTTTTCCATCTCTTTAGTACCAGGCCAGCTACCCCAATCTTGCTTTGACCCACTGACACATTTCCAGTCCCATCTGTCTGCGGGAGGTAAGGGTCTCTCCTGGCAGGCGAGCGGCAGTGTGTTAGCACGCGTGTGTCTGCATCTCCATGTCGACTTAATGTTTACTCAGCAGCTTGTCTCTGAATAATTCAGCCTCTTTACTCATAAAACGTTCAGGCGCTGTCAACGCTAACTCTTAATTTCTACAAGATGAATCAGATCTTTCTGCTGCCCTTTTCTTCTCAACATAACAGCCTCTGATCTTCAGTCTCTGGCCTTTGTATCTTTTTTCTTCTCTTATTTTTCTGCTTCATCTTTCTCCAAAATGCTTTTTTTCCCCTTCAAACCTCGTTCTTTCTCATGCATAAATTTACTAGACATGGAGAAAATCTTCTTGCTATGAAAAATAGATGATAAAATGGTCATGTCCAGCATGTAGATGGGATCAGATTTGGAAATGCATCAGTGCGATGAAGCTGTAATTCTAGCTAAATGTTGATTAATTGCTATCACTAACAAAGCATTCTTGTCAGACATGTTTTTCCCCTGTTTTCTTTAAAATGAAATGATTCTATTGTGCTTAATAAATATAGTATTAAGAGAGGGTATGATGATGATGAGCCAAATTGTGTAAAATCGAAAATATATTTGTTTTCATTTAATTGATAAAAGATCCCTCATTAGGCGAGTTAAAAATGGATGTAAAGTTAACGGAGCAATAAATATTTCAGATGTTTTCTATTTAAATTTGTCACATTTTGATCACTAATACTTGAAAGAGGCCTTTATGTTTTACCACGCTTCCTTTTATTTTATCGTCTTATATCAAAGTATTCATTCAAATGTTCCACTACGTAGTAATGGAAAGAGATGAATAAAAGAGGATTAGATGGAGGACTAAAAAAAAAGGAAGATCAATTCATCTTTAATCTCAGATAAAGAAAAAAGCTACAAAGTCAGTAAACAAACACACTGACAGTCATTTTCTGGTTTTCCTGTTTTTTCCCCCCCTCTTTTGATCCTACAGCTGATAGATCAGAGCTACCTGACACTCAGAGATAAAACACAGTAAGGTTTAAGTGCACATCCGTGTGCACGTCTCCCATCTTTATCAGCTTCTTTTTCTTAAGGCTTAACCAGAGCATGATCCTTGAAAAAAATATTCTGCCACCTCTATTTATTCCTGTTTTTTTGCTTTTCTGTCTTCATTCAGGCTGCTTCTTCTGCCCTGCAACAGAAAAAAAAGCCAAGATTTGCTCAGCAGTGTTTGTTCAATTCTATTTTTAGCTTCTTTGGCTTTTTACTGTAAAATTGGGTGACGTGCTTGTGTTTGTTTTTCAGTACAGTATGCTCGCTCATGAGTATGGATGAGAAGCTTTAATGCATAATTTCCTCTCCTGGGTTGCACACTGGGATTAATTGAATAAATGGTTATAAATTAATGGAGCATTCAGTATGGATTCTTATGATTTATATCAGAATGGGTTCATGTGTTCTCGCTATGTTTGCACTGTCCAAATATACATTTATAAAAAACCATCTCGTTTTTTTCCTTTTTAAGGCTGGACCAGCTCTGTGCATACTATATGCATTTGTATGGGTGTCACATTTCTCCTCAATTAGCTGGTGACCCAATTCCCAGTGGCTTTCTCTGAGTCATTTTGTTCTTGTAATAGTTTCACTCCATCATCGTATCCAATCTCCTTGTCCGCGTCAGAGCGCAACATCTCTCAATTACCTCCCACATGATGTTCCCTTCATCAAGGACGATCTGATCAATAACTGTGGGTGCGACGCCTCTAAACCCACATTACAAACACACGTCTTTCATAAAATGACAGCGCAGATCACAAATATAAGATTTCATGCACTGGGATGATTTTGAGCCAATTTCCAGCACCAATTATCTTTAGGATTTGTTGTGGTCATTGGAATTTGACTGTGCCTATAATTATGTTCCTTCTCTTTATTTAAAACAACCAAATCCCATCAATTGTGAATGGTTGAGGGTAAATTGAATTAATAACAAACTTTTACCATACATGCCACTATTATTTTTCTGCTTTAACTAACACAATTTCATCTAACCGGAGGAAAGAAAAGCAAATCAAATCAGCTAAGTCAGCGTTGTGCCCTGTGTGGTTCTGATAAGCTGCTCCTTTACACTGTAATAGGGTTTACTTGAACCATTTTACAGCTTATGGGTGGAAGTAATTTAGCACAGATGTATTGGGAGAAAAAGCATTTGTTGCTTAAAGTTGAGAAATATGTCGCAGAAAACAGAACGATGTAAAAACTGTGTGTTCTCGAAATTCAATTAAACAATTAGATTGTACTACTTGTAAAATGAGTTAGAGTTGATGTTTTGAATGATAAAAGTAAGGTAAATGACATCAAGTTGGTTTCAAAAGAAGGATGAGTTTGAAAATGTGAAGTAAATTCATACAATAGCGAGTCACCAACCTTTTAAAAAAAAATCCCTTCACTACTTTGATATGTAAAGCATATCTGTAATCATTATTTGAAATGTTTCTATTTACCCAACAAGCTTCCTCGTAGTTCATTTAAGCATAAAAACTAACAATAGAAACTCATTTCAAAGACATAAAATTCTCTCTGTTATTATACTTTGCAGTTTTATTGATTCATTTACGCTTGATTTATTTCCAGATTCATTTCAGATTTATTTTCATTCAGCGATACGACTGTACTGCCTTAGTTATCCCAAATAGAAATCTTAAAAGTTTCACATGATTGCATCCAATTACAGATATGTAGAGTTCTCAGAGTCGAACCTTTATGTGTCTCTACTATTCCTCTGTGACCTGATGCTACCAACTCCCATATTATTGTGTGTGTGTGTGTGTGTGTGTGTGTATAGCCATACTATCTGTGCACACACCTGTCTCAGCCACTAAACGAATGCTGCTGTCCCAGTCTCCTGTTGCCATGGTGAACTCCCTCTGGCCTATAGGAAGTGTATGTTTTGTGTTATTGAGTGCAACTTCCTGTCCTCTTTTTTTTAAACGTGTGTATGTGCTGGTTGCCATGTACACGTCTGCTGGGATATAGATGTTTGTGTGGATACCTCAGTGTGTGTATCAGGGTTTCCTTGGGTGCAAGCATCCTCTGAGATCTTCCTCTGAGACGTGTAGGAGGAGGGGTTGTAATGACTCAAACTAGGAGAAGGAGAGGGGTTATTTGTCCTCTTTTAGTGGTGCTTTCATTCTGGTCTCTCTCTTAGATGATCTTGTCGTTTTTTTTTCCTCTACTCAAATGGACTCACATTGTTAGGCGATGTTTTGATTATTCTGTAGTTACATTTTTGAAGTGAAATTGTCCCAAAATTACAATTGAACTCCAAAATGTGACTTCAACATTATTTAACAAAATGGTCTTTTTTCTATACCTCAACTTTTAACCGTCTTTACAGTTAGGAATTCAACTAAACAGAAGCTAAGTGACACCTGACCTCGTTTTTTAGAGCACTCATCCCCACAATCGCATATAATTTAGCTAATGAGCTGCAACATCTAAAAGACTTTATTGGTGGGAGCGTTTGGTGAAAAATTTCTGCAAATGTGCAAGCAAAAGTGGCTCCTTTCCAAGTGAAAACGAAGTGGTCTAAATGTGAATTCATGTGCAAAAAGCAACTAGGACCGAGGATGTGTACAGTATTTATGCTGATGCATGTGCAGTTGGAATGCCTCCAAATGTCTACATTAATTAATGATAAACTTTTTTTTGTTCAACTTTTCCCCCCCAAGTAACACACACAATCAGGCTGAATGACTTGTATTAAGGTCAAATGATCTCATCTTATTGATAATAATACAGTTCAGAAAAGCAGAATCCAGCAAATTGGCTTCATTCAGACACTAGAAAGGGGCTGAGGATGGAATCTGAAAAGTTTACAAAAGATGAGGTTCAATGCAATTTAAAATCTAAAATGTTTTTTTCTTTAAAAATGCTTCATTTTTATTTTAAATCACACTCTGACATCTAAGTTAAACAATACAGATTTCTAGACAACTTATCATTTAGCTTTGCTTCCTGTCTTTACTTCACCTCCCTCACACTGTCTGTACTTCTATGTATTTTCTTTTATCTATTTTAAATGTATCCTGTTATTCTGAACTCACCTTGTCGCTTTGTGTCTCCTTCGCTCTGCGTGGGCCTACAGAGTGTATGGAGCACTTCAGATGAGCACACATTATGCATTTCCAATAAAGAAATACTTTTATTCACTACAAGAATAGTCACAAACGTCTTGGCTTCAAAGCAGCATCCCTGCTCCACCTAGCAACAGCCTACACACCAACAGAGATCTCCTCTTTTCATTTCTTCTCTCTCTCCATCCCATCATGCTGTGACTGGGAACAGTGGTTCAATGCAGGTAGGCACACATTTACACACACAGTTGTCATCGGTTTAAAGCAGATGTGATGACGTTTGTGTTGAAGCTTCAAAAGGACGACATTCAAAAAGAGACCTTTTGGTTACCATGGCAATGAGTAAGATATGAATGTGATTTTACATAAAAGCTCCCAGATTGAGAACGTCTTTTTGTGATTGTATTGTACCTGGTTGTTGGGAAATGGGAACAAACATATGAACACGTGCGCTGCATCAGGATGCTTCTTACTTGCAGCAGGAAAACGTGAGAAATATTTTTTAGGACTTCACGTTAAATACATCTCAGTTTGCTCTGAAAATGGAGGCCAAGTGACCTTTAATTTTAATGTGTTGCATTAGGCTACAATTTTCTCCTATCTGACACACACAGACATTTACTTCATTTCAATTTATATTCAAATGATTGTATTTGCCTAATGGGTACTTACACTGCAGTTGGAGAAAAACAGTAATTAGAAAAGTTTGCAAACTTGACAAAAGAAGGTTCAGAAAGGCTGGAATAAGCTTATTTTGGGATATTTTAATAGTTTCTTTGTATAATGTTTAAACTTGTGGGGCCGGTATATAGGCTCGATTTGATTAATTTTGATCACATTTAGTGTTCGAAATTTAGGAGCCGTCTCTGCTAAGTGGGATGATAAACCAGAAGTCTGATCAGGATTTTGAATATATGTCACCTTCTTAACTGGCTATCCTTTACAAGGTTGTGGGGTGTGCCGATGCTGATCTCGGTTGATTCGAGGCAAGGGGCAAGGTACACCCCGAACAAGTCACCAGTCTGTTGCGGGGTCACACGCATACAACCATACACGCACACAATCATTCCTAGGGACAATCATGTAGTGGCCAATCAACCTAACATGCATGTTTTTGGAGGGAGGGAGAGAACCAGAGTTCTCCACGTTTACACGGGGAGAACATGCAAACTCCACACAGAAATGCCAGTGTTCCAAGCCTCGTCCCCTCCAAGGACTCGAACCCATGACCTTCTTGCTGAGAGGCTACTGTGCTACACACTGCGCCATTGTGCTGCTCTAGAATATATGTATTAGTAGTCATTAAACTACCAATAAATCTTGTTACAAGTCAAATAAGCATACCTCAAATATTCAACTGTGTAATTTACATCTAACAATATCAAACGTTGTGAGTAAACCTAATCTGGTAAAATAAAAAGTTTGGTGGAAACAATTTCTTTTATGGCATTCTTTTTTTGCGAAAAGAGAGTTTGGTGTTTTCCAAGATGAGGTGTCAACATAAAAATTCTCTACATGACTGAAACCTTGCTTAAGGCGGAGGTCAGGGCTTCTGACAGCTAGCTTACTTCTGATCTGTCTTTTGAGGTAGAGGATTTTTCTCTACTTCCTTCCGAGGTTGAGGGAGGCTTTGTGTAAATTCAGCAGGACTGAGCCAGATCAGTTTGAGCTGCAGGCTCAGAATTGGTATGATGTCGAAGGGCAAAGTAAAGTTATCAACATCAATGCTAACATAACCTAACCTACAGCCATCTGACTGATGCAGAACAACTAAACAGGGTGTACATAACTTTTTGGTCCAGTACTCAAATCAGGACACGTCTGGCGTGGTGAAGAAAGAGCTGAGCCGAGAAGCAAAGCTCTTCATTTGCCAGCCGATGTAATGTCTTGTGTTTTGCACTTCCTGTTTTATTTTGAAAACGAACTTTCCTCTTGTTTCATGTTTGTTACTTCCTGCCCTAGTGTTTTTCCCACAGCTGTGTATGTCTAATTGTCCCTCATTGTTTTCACCTGAGATCCCCTTCCTTCTGTGTTAAATAGTCCTTGTCTCCCCTTGTCCTGTGTCAGAGTGTTTTGGATTATGTTCATGATCTTCCTGTTGGATTAAACCTTTGTAAAGATCTCTGCATCTGAGTCCTACTTATTGTTGGTTCCTGACAGCCGATCTATGTTCCCACCCTTACCTATGGTCCCCAGCTGTGGGTGGTGACAGAACGAGATTGCGATACAGGCAGCTGAAATGAGCTACCCCCAGAGGGTGGCTGGGCTCTCTCTTAGAGATAGAGTGAGGAGTTCTGCCATCCGGGTGAAGCTTGGAGTAGAGCCACTGTTCCTCAAGTTCGAGAGAGGAAAGATGGGTTAGTTCGGGCATCTGGTTAGGATGTTTGCTGAGTGCCTCGCTTGAGGGTCTTTTTTCGAGCACGTCCCACCAGGAGGAGACCCAGAGACATGAATTGTTTGACCCCATCACAGAGTAAATGCTATTGTAAACACTACACTCACATAGAAATGGTTCCAACAGTGATCAAAATACTGCTAAAAGCAAACAAGTAGCATATTTTGCAGCTGTTTTTTTTAAGAAAGCAAGTCGACTTTTTTCTAGCAATCATTGAACACTATGGGATATTTCAAGAATGATTTTTTACTCCTTTGGCTTGCCATGTTGGTGTGTCAAAGCGCTTCATGCATAAGCACTAGCCCAATAGTTTTGTGCACCTCTGGCTAAAAGCAATGGCAGAATAATTTAAGTAATCAGTTATTAAACAGCTATGGAAAGTAATCTGAGTGCTAAGTTGCTACTTGTAAAAAAAGCTAACTTGATTAAAAATGCTATTGATATGAATTTAAATTTCCCCACTGGGGGATGAATAAAGTATATATTGTACTGTGTTCATAGCAATTCCAACTCCTGACTTTGGTGGGTTTGTGTTTATAAGTATAAAAGTATAAAATAAGTATAAAATATTATCAAATCCAAATTGCCTTGTAAAAGTTGCATCATTTTTAGTCACATTTTATCAGCAAAAAAAGTTTCTTTGGGTTTTTAGTTATGTTTCAAGGTACAAACACAGCTGGGGTAAAGAGTCTTTCTAAATGGAAGTATGCTCTTTTGACAGCTCTTTGGAATGGTTACGTTTGTGAAGTCATTCAATTTAAAACTTGTGGGTTTTAGCTTCTGATGTTTGCTGTTGTGTGTACATTTTCTCTCATCCCACCAGCATAAAATAAATTGTATTGGACACAAAAAGTAATGGTATTAGAGTGTAGCAATCAAACTTCAATCCAGTTCTCTAAGAAAAATTCACAAGGGTTTTATAAAGCTATATTTTTAGACACGAGGCACCACACAGAGTTACAAATTTGTTTCCTGCGTATCTATGATTAGAATCTCTCATTGCAATCTGGCATAACCTTTGCTGGACTGAGATCTGCTAACTTGACCACAGTCAAGATGGATTTGTACTTTTTGTGTTGTTTAAAGCCAAACTTTGGCATTGTCATCTACAATATTTTAAGACCCATCAAACCATTTTTCTTTCCTTGCCTCAATTTCCTATTTTTAGATGACAGGAGAAACATGGAGTGTGGTCTTCTGCTGCTGTTGCCCATCTGCTTCAAGGTTGGACATGCTGTGCCTTTAGAGATGCTGCTTCACTTCATAGATAGATTCTTTACAAGTATTTGAGTTCTTCTTCTCTTTTCCAGCATCTCCAACCAGTCTGTCCGATCTACTCTGGTTACTGAAACCCACAATGCTTTGGCAACCGCTGCTCACTGGGTATTTTTGTCCTTTTTCCATCCTTTCCCAGTAAACCCTGGAGATGCTGGAGAAATCCCAGTATCAGTTTCAGAAATTTCAGACCAGCCAGTCTGGCACCAGTAACTGAGTCAGGTTCAACCTCCCATTAATCCATTTTTATCCTCCCTTTTTGTGCTCAATTTGAACTCTAGCAAGTCACATTTGAACACATTGGCATGACTATGCCATGAAGATGTTGTCATGTATTGTTGGATTAGAAATTTGTATTAACAGGAATGAATAGTGTTGGGCATCTTTTCCCAAGTTTGCAGGTTTTGCCTTCTTGCCTGTCATTGGAATAACTATTTATTATTAGAAACGGCTGCTAGGAAATTGTCCTCATCAGTGACATTTGACTTTGTGCTTGGACATGCTGTGCCCTGACATTCTGAGGATGAGTCAGATTTTGTGTTTCTAGGTGAGATGAAACAAATGAGGCACAGATGAGCAAGAAAAACCTTTGCAGCAGGCCCTCTGGATAAAATTTATTTCACAAGTCCAATGAGGACAATTAAAGTTATTTACCAGTATGTATGAAACAAAAGTAGAAAGTAAACTTCTGAGTAATGAAAAGAAGACATTTTCTACCTGAATGTAGCTTTACACACATTTTACAATCTAATGTTTATAAAGCATAAAACTAAAAGATTAAAAATAAAAAAAGCTTGTGAATAAATTTACATTTGAATAAACATGGAAAATGTATTAAAATACATTTTCACCATAGTCGGGCTGATATTATAATCACATTGCCAATCATAAAATAAAACTTAAATGACAATAAATTGATGATTTACAAGTTGATCTACATCCCTACCCTCGCCAATGATCACCAGCTGTGGGTGGTGACTGATAGAACGAGATTGCGAATACTAACAGCCAAAATAAGCTTCCGCCACAGGGTGACTGGGCTCTCACTCAGAGATAGAGTGAGGAGCTCCGTCATTCAGGAGGAGCTGGGATTAGAGCCGTTGCTCTACGGCGGCTGGAGCGAAGCCAGATGGGGTGGTTTGGGCATCTGGTTAGGTTGCCTCCCAAACACCTCGCTGGTGAGGTGCTTTGGGCATGTCCCACCGGGTGGAGACCAAGGGGCAGACCGCAGACTGAACATACAATGTCTTTCAGCTGGCCGTGGAACAGCTCCGGATCCTCCCGGGTGAGCTGGGAGACGCAGCCAGGGTGATAGAAGCCTGGGTTTCCCGTCTGAGACTGTTGCCCTTGCGACCTGAACCCGGGTAAGTGGAAGATAACGTAAACTGAACATACAAACGTGGCTAAAACAAAAATATGAACCAGCTTTTTATTCAACATTTGTTGAGCATTTAAAGTAATTTTTGTGACTTTCCAACACCAGTGCATCATTAGAAGACATAGTTTGTAGAAAGCTAACAAAAAATGTAGTAACACAGTGAGACTTAAAGATATGTAAAAGACACTGAATACCTGTTTGATTACATAAAAATATGTCTGTAACCTTGAAATTATTGACTAAGAAACCATTTTATATTCACTGTTTGATCAATCTTATAATTACATGTATAAACAATTTCTCAGACATAAAAGGATCTTCTGCTTTGAAAACTCACTGAGCTTTACTGTTATGAAAAAATGTAAATAGTTCTTTGTAAAAACAATCCTGACTGAAACCTGTTACCTTGACTGTCTCCGGTTAATTAGATAAACCCGTAAAGCTTTTCCTATTTGGCTTCAATAGTAATGTTTAAGAAGTTAGCTTGCAGAAAACTTAAAAGTCTTTGTGTTTGGCCAGATGCTTAGTTTGTTTATAAAATGTCATCAAAATGTCTTATCAAATTATTTGATTTGATAAGACACTAAAGACTGAGGAACACCTCATAGTGTCCTTAGCAAAGCTTCTTTATGGGTCCACTGGCAGCATATGCATACTTTGGGTGTTTTGTTGGGTGACTGGACTGAAGGGTACAATTTGGTCATTTGTAGTCTTTTGGGGTTTAAAAGTTCTATCCAAGGCAATGGTTCCACCAAACTTTCCAAAAAAAGACCAGGGAACAAAAAGTGAACAAATAAAAGAAGAAAAGACATTTGAAAGTAAAACGAGGCAGACATGTTGATGAAGAGTGAGAGTGAGAGGAAGGGATACGATGCACAGAGAGCAAAGCTGCGGTGCGTCTTCCACCACCCACTCTGACCTTGCCCAGACATCCTTTATGTGTCCCCTCAAACTGATCTACACACAGGAAACAAAAACACACCAGTGAAACAATATGTGTCACGTCTGAAAACTGTGAAAAAGAAACCGTTGTTGGGTATCTAAGCGCAAGTTGAATACGCCAAAATTCTTCATTCACTTCCTACTCTCATTTGTCTTTGGTGTGTGAGAATGTGTGTGTGTGTGTGTTTGCCACAAGGCAAACAAGTCAGACATTGATCCCCAGACTGTGCATTTGCGTATTTTCTCCCCTTCTTTGTTTTGTGCAGGCCTCTTTCTCTCTTTGGGTGTGTGTGCATGTGTAGGTGGGTGAGTCTAACACAAGACCGATTGGTCCAAACGAGCAACCCCCCCATCTCGCCGCCGAGGCAACACAGATGCACAAATACACAGCAACTTTTGTTCAGACGTGCCCATGTGACTGTGAAAATGACGCCTTTTTTTCTTCCACCTCAAACTGCTGCGGCTCAGTGTGAAATCACACACACGTAAAGCGGGTCCAAAAACACCATGCCCACACACTCATAGAAATAAACTGAAGTCAACATTGGTACTTGTTCTGCATGCTAAATGAAATGTATGTTGATGTTAGATCTTAACCGTGGACTTCATTTGTCTAACAAGCTACTGGTTACGATGCCACATCTTAAAAAGATCTACAGTGAAGATGGAATAATTCTTGGACACTCTTACTACCTAATCTTGCTCATACTTCTGGAGATATTTCAAACTAGTAGAAACACAAATCGAGATATGATTCACTACTTTCAGCAAATGTATTTCTGCTAAATGGATCATTATTACCACAATATTTGTGGTTTTTGTAACATTTTGAATCACAACCTCTCTGCGTAACTAATGTGAACCTTAAAATTGATCCAAATCCCACCGGCAGCAGGGCATTTTCCTCTGAAAAGAAAATCTAAACATCAATTTTGTTTTGGCTTTAAATTCTCAACCTTGCGAATCGTAATAAAAAACAGATCGTATTGCTTGATCAACCTCCTCTACAATCTTCTACAACTTGGTTATGTTCTTAGTAACTTACATGCTGAACCTGTGTGAAGATCTCCACTCTAAGTAGTTATCGTTTTAAATTCTTATTGAAACAAACAAATAGTTTCCCTGCCGGTTTTCTCTCCATCATTCAATGTTGGCGAATCATTGCCAACCCAACTGATTTCTTTGAGACTCATTAGCATTACAATGGAAGTCAGCTCAAAGTCAAAATGTTAAACCATGTTTCCAAAAATGGAACTTTACAACAACACAAACAAAAAAATGAGCCTCACAGTGGGGCAGTAGTTAGCACACTGGCCTCGTCGAAGGTTGGGGGTTCGAGTCCCGGAGCAGGGGAAAGGCTTGAAACACTGGCCTTTCTGTGTGGAGTTTGTATGTTCTCCCTGTGTATGTGTGGGTTTTCTCTGGGTCCTCCGGTTTCCTACCCCCTTCACAAACATGGGTGTTAGGTTAATTGGGCGCTACGAAATTGACTCTAAGAATGAGTGTGTGAGTGGATGGTTGTGAGTATGTGGCTCTGCAGCAGACTGACGACCTGTTCGGGGTGTACCCTGCCTCTCGCATAAAAGCAGCCGGGATAGGCTCTGGCACCACCCTTTGCTACCCCATTAGGTATGAGCGGTTTAGAAGACGTAAACAAAACAATCAAAACAACCTTGTTTACAGTATTCAATTGTTGCAGGATATCTATCATTAAAATTGACCTTTGAAGATAGTAGTTCATCATCTCTGACATGATGCAGCAAATATTTTGTAACTAATTAACAACACACTATTGTGTGTCCCTTTGAATCAGGTTTTTTTTTCAGATGACAAAATAATCTAAAAGGACATCATTGTCTTCATCATTCAGCAAAAACATCACGCATAATATAACAAAACTTTTTTGAAAAAAATTAAAGATCATGTTAAATTTGTGACTATGATTTGTGAATAAAAAACAGGTTGATTCATATTCCACGTTTTATCTGATTTCTGTGTAGGTGTATTAAAGTAAACATGTAGTGTTGCAGTGTTAATGACCTGGTGACTGTTACGTGAGGGACCCAAATATTCCAAAACCAACAATAAAAACACAACGAATATAAACCATGGTTTTCATATCATCAAACCTGTAAACTGCGTAATATAAATATCACCAAATAGGCCAATTTAATGTGTGTAAAATGATTTAGGTCTTAGTCAATATACAAGGATGTACAATGTAGTGTAACGGCCTAAATGTTACTGTTGTCTAGTTGTTTTGTGGAACAGTCACATTTTGCTGCACATGTTCAGTTTTATGGATTTTAATTGGACAACGAGAATATCAGCCTGTTCCAGACTCACTTAAAACTCATGAATGATGACAAAGACAAGTTGCCTTTAGTTCAACGCACTGTCGCACCCTTTCATTAATTCATCCAGAAGCCCATTCACACATGCAGCTGAACCATGTATACACACACATATACTTGAGAACGCACACAGAGACCCACCACACATTGTTTGACACAAAACAGTGGGGATATGATGGTAAATGGCGAACTCTCCATCTCTTTTTCTTTCTACAGTTAGTCCTTCGGCACAAACACTTCACTGAGAGCTACACAATGGGCACTGTGTGATGGAGAGAAGAAGATGTCTGCATAGTACCGCAGTGCTTTGTTTTCACACATCTTTCTCTCACTCAGTTTCTCTTTATCATAGCCACAGCTCCAAGCAAGATGTGTGTCATAATTTTGGAACTATGGTTTAATTAAAATTTTGCAAACACAAAATTATAGAAAAAAATTCCAGAAGCTGTTTTTTCCCCCCCTGACAATAGGCATTCTTTCTGCCTCTTCTCTTTTGTCATCTGCAGCTCTTTCTGCGTATCTGTGTTTGCATCAAAGTGGTCGACAATGAGCTCTTTCTTTTTTCACTCTCCCACTTTCAATCAATGTTCACATCGAATCACATGGCCACCCATGCTCTCTGTGGCCTCGCATTCTGTCTCCATCCATCTGTTTTTCTTCTACAAAATGTCACTTGAAAAGTAGGTTAGTAGAAGGCCATTAGTTTAGATAGTGACACTCGCAAGACGAAAAAAAATGCAAAGTAAGTTTATAAAAAATGTCTGTACTGTACACATTTCTTTATCATATAATTTTTCTTCTAGAAATATTATTTGGGCAGGAAAAATTTAATGATATACTAAACAACCAAAAATGACTAAAGACATAATATCTAAAAAGAGGATTTTGGAGTTCCAAAGCAAGTTTATCTGATCTCCTTATTTCTGTCCTGTTCAGTATTCGGGTATCATTCAAATACCTGGATCTTCTCCTTCTTCTTCTTGAACAATGAATTATTGCCACTAATCCAGGAACCCCTCCTAAATCCTGCAAAACAGTTTGGTACACCCAGAAACAAACCCCTCCAGACATGTCCAACTTTTAAGACATTACCAAAGTTAACCTCCTTTTGTCAAAGTCTCAACAACTCCCTCAACATTGTCTTCCTCTCCACACAATACTTTCCACAATGTCAGGTCATTTTCCACGCCTTTCCACTCATCACCCGGCTCTTCTTCTCCACACCTTTTGTTCTCTGTGACGCCCACATTCTAACGTAAACAGGAAGGGTTTTAGTGCTAGTACTACTTGAAGGGTGGTACTAGCACTTAGTACTAGTGGTTAGTACTAGTGCTTAGTACTAGTGCTTAGTACTAGTGCTTAATACTAGTGCTTAGTACTAGTGCTTAGTACCTCCCCTCAGGTAATGCTCTCAGTCCTCTCACATGTACGGAGGGCAGGAGTTAGCCGGCAGCGAAAGAAGGGGAGAATTAACAGTGTCAAAAACAGAAGTGAAAGTGAATAAACATACGTATCTATAAGCTTTTTTGTTGAATATCACATTTCTGCAGAGGTGTCAAAAGTACCAACATTTCCTACTCAAGTAGAAGTATAAATACCGAGTTAAAAAACTACTTTAGTAAAAGTAGAAGTATCAACTCAAGTTTTCTACTTAAGTAAAAGTAAAAAGTAACCTATTTTAAAACTACTTCAAGTAAAAAAAGTAAAAGTAATTTTCAGAAAAAAAGGAATATTGTTAACAAAAGCGTATGAACATATTTTTTAACTATTATCACATGCTTTAAGGAGCAGAAAATATGATAATAAATGAAAGTGTTTTGGTGAAACTTTATGAATCAGAATTATTTATTTCTTAATAATGGAACCAGCGCATGGAACCAGCGTTGCCAGGTGGGAGGTGCTGGATTATCGTACTAATGACGTAAAATTATCGTATTTTACAAAAAATATCGTACACCCAGTAAAACCACGCCCATTGACAAAATAACACCCTTTACATGCACTCGTAAGGCAGTGGGAGTGAAGGAAACACACAGGAGGCAAAATTCTTGGATTCTTTTTCTAAAATTTTAAGAACTGTAAAAATGAAAAAATAACCAGGGAAATAAGATTTTAAAAAACTAGTAGGGGCGGGACTTAGGAGACGGTATATATAAATTTATATTTATACATATCTACATATATATGTGTACATAAAAGGTTTTTTTTTTTTAATGTTAACCCAAACATCTTCATGATACAAAATCTAAGCGATGTGTAGTTTTAACCTCCTCAGTCAGTCTTTATAAACTAATCAATAACATTTTGGATGCTTTTAAGCACAAATACTTCATCCACTACTATTTATGGATTAATCAGTTCAATTAGCTTTGTTTCTAAAGATAAAATAGTGTGTCACAGATCAAAGTTATTTTTATAAAAATACCATCTACAACATTTTCAGCAAAGACGTTTACAATAACCGCAGACTGAAAATAATAATAAAACATTTCTTTGCTGTTGTTGTTTTTTTTTTTTTAAAAAAACTGATAATTCAATCAAAGTTCAGTGTTGCAGCATCAGAAACACTTTGATTTCCGAGCCCGAGTCTCAAACACGGAAATTGACGTCCTTGCTCTTTAAAAGTTTGTGGGCGGGGCTACCCGCCACAAAGTAATGATTGACTGAACCTTTCAGCCAATCATTCATCTGTTCCTTTGTTTGATGCATTCAGGGTTCATAAAAAAAAAAAAAATCCGACAAACAGTCGCGGCTTTATAACGGTGACAAAATGGCGAAAGTAGCGATTACTTTTGATAAAACTAACGAAGTAAAAGTACAGATAATTGCATAAAAAAGTAGTGAGTAAAAGTAAAAAGTAGACAAAAAAATAATTACTTCGTTAAAGTAAAGATAACGAGATTTTCTACTTGAGTAAGGTAACGAAGTAGTCTTACTTCGTTACTTGACACCTCTGCATTTCTGTATAAACAAAAGGGACTGTGTTTGTTTGTAGTATATGTTCTGAGATGAGAATTACTGTCCCACAAAAAGCACAATTCCCCCTCTTTAATCCAAACCCCTGAAATTTACTTTTAGAATTGAAAATTGCCCCTGAAATGGATTTACCGTGAAATGCTGCAGAGCCTCAGAGTGCAACTTAATGAGCTACCTGTTTCTCCGACATCAGGCACAAGTTTCTTTACCACATGTTAGGTATCTTTTAAAGCAACAAGAACTCCTCTCTGCTCACAAATGTGGCACATATGAGCAATAAAAGCAATGTGAATACCTTGATGCTTTTCCATGCGTATGTGCATATCTGCATCTGTGATTCACTCACCTAAACAACCTGAAGCCTCGCATGTGTGTTCCAGCAGATGTTCGCTCTGTTTAATGCATAATCTCTTTTTCATTTAACAGACATGAACATCTGTCCCACCACAGCGACACATCGCTACCTTTTGGTGCACTCTCAATAATCAACCTCCATACTTGAATTCATTTGTGTGCAAATGCATAGACATGAATTCTGGTTTCTCGTGCTTTGGCTAATCCTTCCAGTCTTCCCACTCCCCAAGATGACAGTGAGTCATCTTTTCTGTGGGTGAAAGGAATATACACATGCACATTTAATCTTTTTCTATAAAATATTTTCTGTGCATTTGTTTGAACAAATGACCACTACACACAACTCATTGAGGGACCCAAAAGGTTAATCAACCCTACATCCAAACATGAAAGGTCAAACCTAACATGGCAGATACAAACTATGGGTCTCTAATGTACCATCAGCAGTGAAGCATCGCAAATGGGCCAAAGCATCACGGCATTATGATTATGTAAAATTGGCACAGATGTGGAATCGAGGAAAAATTGGCAGACCAATGCTGGCAGAAAGGTATCGGCTACTGAGGGCATGTACTGTGAAGAGAAAAAGCTGTCTGACGTGTGTGCACGGAGAAATGAATGACGATTAAATGAAAGGGTGACCTCTATCTGAATGGGGTAAAAGCACCTTCCTGTCTGGCTAACAAGCTATTTGGATGAAGGAAGAGAACATCTGCAGGTGGGGTCATTGAGTCACACACCCTCCAGGTTTTTGACCGTGTGCGTTTGATGTGACTGTGAAAAAACCCCTTTCATTTAGCTTCATCTGAATACATTTTTGCAGGGATTGACGCTCGCTTGTGTGTTTGTAGACTTATTCTTTCTGCTCTGCACACACCCACAAACCACACACAGCTCAGCGTTACTAGGTCAAGCTGTCCATGTGTCATTAAAAATGGATAACCACTTGACTCGCCGAGCTGATGTGTGTGTGTGTGTTGCTGTGAAGTGTTTTTTATTGCATTGCCACTGAGGAAATAAGAAAGCCCCTCAATCCCAGATCCATTTTTAGTGTTTTGTTGTAAGATATGAAGAGGAGATTAGACTAATGCATAGGTGTGAGAGTAACCATGTACCTGTGTTTGTGTTTGTGCAAGGTAGTGAATGTTATTGAGGGGTCTGATTGTAGGATGTATCAAACATACTGGAATAAACTTGCAAAGAAGATAAAAAAAAAATCTTAAAAATGAGGTTAAAATGCAAAACTAGAACAATGCAAACATAAACAGTTTGATTGGACATAAAAAAAAAATCAAATAATTGGTGTTAAATGTTTGAAGATGTGTAAACAAATAACAATCAAGATATATTTTATACTTTTATTTTTTATACCAAATATCTCCTTGCCTATTGGAACTGCATCATAAAATTATCACTAAGTTACTGCTATGGTATTACTATGTAATTACTACTACTTTTTCCATGTATTTTCAGACGTTAATGTCGTTTAATGCTTCCTAACAGAAAACATTCATAATTTGTCAAGCATTTGTCACCATGTGGGATTCTGTTCTTTAAAAGAACAAAGGAGGATTTGGGCTAATTTTTAGTTATTTTTCTCTTTCTATCACAACTGTCTGTCACACATATACACGAGGCAGATGGTCAATTTGACCTATGTTCACATGTACATGAGTGAGGTAAGTGATTTTTCGTTTGTGGATGGGAAATAAACAAATGGCAAATGGTTTGTAGCAGGAGAGCAAATATTTTAGAACAGCTTTAAACCAAAAAATGTCTGTTTAAAAAGCTTCATTCAGAATAATTTGTATATTGTAAAATTACTAAAAAAAAATTATGTTTTAATTTTGGTCCAAAACAATAGTGATTTTTAAACCTGTCAAACTAATACCTTCCACCATGAGATCATTGAATCACCCATTTGATTTAATACAGAAAAACACCGTTTCTGCTTTCTTCTTTTCCCTCTCTTGATTTTTCTAATTGCTTCAACAACACCGCTTGAACAACCTCTATACGGTTGCCGAGTCAACAAGGTGTAGAGAGATATAGCAAGTTTATTTGCACGCATTATTCATGCATTGATTAGTTCAAAGCAGTTTCCAGAAAAAAAAAATAAAAGCTTAAAGATAATGACAAAAAAATCCAATATAAAATAATTTATAATCCATCAATTTTTTAACAAACAATTCCAACAACTAATTCATTTTTGCCTTTATTTGCAATAGACTAATTGATTTTCATTTTCTTCTTTTTTATTTTACGCCATTGTACAAATGCATGAAACAAATGATCAAAAGCAAGCAAATAACACAATTAAATAATCAAACTGATGAACTTTATTATCCTTTAAAACAAACCTTTGGTCACAGGCCAACTTGGATCAACAAGTTTAGCTTTCAACTGTGCATTCTAATCAGAGATGTGGGGATTTGGGATCTAGTCCCTATTATTATAAGATAATATAGAAATTTCTTTAATCAGTTAGGTTGATGTAAAATAGGAAGGACCACAAAGCTGTAAGCGAAGTGCCTGCAGAAAAATACGCCAGTACCTTATATTCTGCTGCCAAAAGCTCATAATGTGCAACAGCTTGGCATAATTTTCCATGTAAATGTCAATTTAACATAAAGAATGGCAAGAAAAAAAAAACAAACTAGAGTAAAATGAAAATCACTTGATATTCAAATGGTATATATACCCTGTGTATAAGTGGTGCCTCACAAATAATTTACTACTTACCTACAACAACCTTGACATTCTCTCCAATGTTGTTTCATTGCTACTGTATAGAAAATAGACACATTTTCAGCTACAGTTTTCAATATTTAAACAGAGTTTTTGTGCTGTCTTTCGGTAATAATTCTTATGTTAAAACATGTCTATTTAAGCACTTTTACTTTCTAAGAAATGCGGTAATTTCCCAAAAAGTTTTCAAATGCATTTATTCAGTTTCACTTGTTTTTTGTTCTGAATTCCCCGCTGCTATCGCTCCACAGTGGGTTCTATCTACTGTACACGGGCATGATACAATGTGAATTTTGTTTGAGGCTGCAAATACAGTTCACATGAGTGTTTGTATTGCTTTTACAACCTCCTGCTTAAGTTAGAATTAGGGCTTGGCGGAAAACAATATCAGTGGCCAAGACCAACTCGGCTTTTGAGTGTATCAAAATACTGAATAGGATTAACAAATTTGTGTCATACGTCATTTGTCCAAGAGCGATCCATCATAAAAAAGGCTTTAAAGTCGTCTTCTGGACAGTGTTTTTTGACGATTGAGACAAATTATTTTCAGATGGAAGTCGAAATGTCTCAACCGTCAACTATTCAGTCCAGAAGACAACTTTGAAGTCTTTTAAGCAACTGAGAAGCAATCCTTGCTAAATGCTCAAATGTGCATAAATAAATAAATAAATAAATAAAAAACCTTTCAAAATGTTTTAATGTGGGAATAATGTTAAAACATAAAAAAACATCCAAAAACGTAATTTTGCCTGAACTGCCTCTTGAAAATGTTGAGGCATTTCACATAAAATCAACAGTGCATTTTCTACAGAGAATAGAAATGAAATTATTTATTGGATTTAAATCTAAACATACCTTTCGACACACAGCTTTGGGCTGTTCTTTGACCCCAAGCATGTGACATGGCATGCAGGGAAGAGCAGATTTAGGTGGTACGCTTGCAGGCTCTCAGCACGAAAACCAGGGAGGATGATGAGCTTTGTCCAAAGCAGTGACATTTTGGAGAACTGAATATGAAATACCTGCTGACATTTGTGCCACGGGAGTATGTGTGTGAGAACACAGTTGTATAAGTTACCAGCCTTAGTAGTGTATATAAAAAAAGCAAGAACTCCACAAACAGTTGATGTGAGTCAGAATGATTTTGTTTTTACAAATCTGTTGAAGTGGATTATCATCTGGGTTGTCTATGCTAAGCTACTTTGAGAACAAAAAAGTTAGCCAAAAGTAGAAACCAGTTGTTCAAACCTGTGGTTTCAGCTCATATTCCAAGTAAAATCAATCAAAACGTTAACCTGACAGGAGGTGTAATCTTCACCGACACTGAATAATTGTCCTTTGAATTGGTACAACATTCAGTAATCAACCTTGTAATCGGCATCTATGATGACAAGCTAATTTCTTTGAAGTCAAGCTAGTTATAAAACCACAAAGGAAAGTAAGCTCAGGAAATCTCAGAGACAAACAAAAGATGGTCTCTCCTGCAAGAAAGATTAAATTAATGTGTTATATAAATATAAAGATCCTGAACATAAAGTTTTCAAGTGTGTCTTATTCTGTTCTGTCGTCTTCCATGCGGGGGCAACAGCCTCAGGCAGGAAGTTTAGGCTTCTCTCACCCCGGCTGCATTCTCCAGCTCACCCGGCAAGATCCCAAGGTGTTTCCTGGCCAGCTGTGAGACGTAGTCTGTCTAGGTGGTCCGGTTATGCCTCTGAGACATCTCCCGTTGGAGTGTGCCTGGAAAGCCTCACGGGCCAGGTGTTCAGGTGGCATCTTAACCAGATTCCCAAACCACTCCATCTGGCTTCTCTTGGCAGCTCACTCTAAACCCCTCCTGGATGGAAGCTCATTTTGGCCACTTGTATCCATGGTCTTGTTCTTTCGGTTCCCACACACAGCTGGTGACCATAGGCGAGGGTCAGAACGTAGATTGGCTGGTAAGTCCAGAGCTTTGCTTTTTGACTCAGCTTTTTTTTACCACAACAAACTGATGCAGCGTCCTGATTATTGCAGACGCTGCACGTCCGTCGATCTCCCGTTCCATCCTTTCTTCACTCGTAAAAAAGACCACTAGATAATTCAACTCCTCCACTTGGAGTTATGTGTTTTGTCTGCTTTGCTAATTAAACTAACAATCATTTATTTTGTACATGTCTGGGGGAGAAAAATTAATCATTTTATGGTGGCATCATTTTGATGACATAGAAAAAACAAGAAAACAAATTAATTACATTAGTTTTTATTTAAAAAAAAAAAAAAAATTAAAAAAACCCACAAGAAATTGTCCAGAGTAGAAAAATTTAATAGAAAAATCTCAATAAATGTAACCTTTAGATATTTTTATAGAATGTAAAGAAAATGCTAAAAGTATATAAAAACATCTCCAAAAATGTTTAACAAGGCATTTTATGTTTTATTGGATGAAAAAACACTTACAAAAATTGAGGTCAAACATTACTCTGTGTCCTATGATGCATGATCACATTAAAATACTGCATAGTGCTGCAGGAATCCTGCAAGGCATGCTGGGATGTATGCGTGTCAACAATAGGGAGGCTTTTTTAACAGCTCTTCAGGTTAACATGATATTATTAGGTTATCAGATAAAAGTGGACAACAATGTAACAAATGAAACTTAACAAGCTTGAAATCCGGTTAAAAATGGAAAAAGCCCTCATGGCTCTGCTGGTGGGAGAAAAGTCAAGGGTAGAGCAAAAGAACCTTCCCACACTGACTGCTGCTCAAAAACGATAAAGTATTGCACTTGTGGTGAAAAGCAGTGAGTCTGACATTTGCATCGGCATTGCTTAGGGATTTGGTTCTTTTTATACTTTTTGTCAGGTTAGTTTTTTTTTTTTCTTAAGGAGAAATGGTACCAAGAAAACGGTAAAGAGGGAGTGAAGAGGACAAAAATAAAGAACATAAGTTTTTTTGTCCTCGGTCTAACTAGATATAAAAAAAATGTAGAAAATCTCCACAAATTACCAATTACGGAACAGTAATATCAAAGCTATTTAAAAATGCGCTTAGTTTCTAGATGTGTACATTTATTTTCGTGACCTATCATTTGAAACCAAACTTAGTCAGATGATGATGGAATGCTGAGTGGGGAGGTCAATGTTTTAATTTAAGATGAAAAATAAAGGTTATAAAAGTTTTAAGAATATCTCATGATATTTTTAGAGAGTTGAAATCAAGCCCCTATATCTCTGAGTTGACATCAGCTCATGAGGTCCCAATGAAATGTCTCTGCTCTGCTTTGATTAAAATTTATAAAGAGAACGTACAACCACTCCCACTCAGCTCTGTTTCAGGCAGGTCAGTTTCAGATTGGGCTTTGATGCAATTGGAGAGCACAATGATTAATAATTAGAAGAACAAATTATCTTGATGGGTAAAATAAAGGCTTGTTGAAATGTATAGACAGCGAAAACGGTGATGTTCACTATTTACATGTTCATCATGTAAATAGAGAATAGTTCATCATCGGCATACGTCAATAGTTAGATAAAACCATCAGTTTGTTTTGACTACTAAAATCACAAAGAAAATAATTTACTTAAAATGCTTTTGGATGTGTACTGAAGTGGTACGCCCTCTAATCAATGCCTGTATTTAAACATTGTACTATGGTTAAAAAATCAACTTCTAGAAAAAACTTGTTGAACATTTCATTCACGTAGAACAAAAATCCTTCAATCCATCAGACTTATTCAGATTCTAAGATTTGCAAATGGAGCTTTCCTTCTTTTTTCAGTTATTTTTCAATCCCCTGCCTGATCACAGCTCTGTTTCTATCTGCATCAGCTGCCATCTCCTCAGGAGGAATCAGTCTGGCACAGCTTTCAGCCGAGTGGAACAATCATGTAGTCACACCTCAGTAAAACGAGAGTCCATTCCCCCCACAGCACCCTCGTTTCTCTAGTCATGGGCATCATTGTAATGGAGCAAGTTTCAGCATGGAATGGATTTTCACTGGATTGGAGATTTAAATCTGGTCTCACCTTGTTTTCTCGTTATTCTTTGAAACTATCAAGGCCAGAACAAACAAACGCTGTGGATGAAGGTCAAGCAGGCTGTTCTGTTTCTCTATTTTATTTTTTTTCTTTGCCAAAATGATGCATTAACGACTGATCTAGAGATATTTTTGAGGTTCAGATTGGTCTGCTGATGGTGTTCCTGCACGAAGCAACAGGAGTCTTTTTTTTTTTTTTATTTTGACCACAAATTTGATTACATTTCATACACATGTATGAGTGTCAAGTGATTTTTTAAAACCTAAATATTCTTTTTACACCCTTTAATCAGGTTTAGTTACTTCATTTGTAGCCACGTTTGTCTGATAAATAAAATTGAAAATTTGTCTTCAAATTTATGGCTGGAGACAAAGATAAATTTCTCAAGAAATTGAAATTTCTTGAGTGTCATCAGCAAATAGTACAAAGCTTTAACCATTTTGATCATTAATGTAATTTTTATTTCCAAAAATTTGGGTGAAGGTGAAGATTCTAAGTAGAGAGAAAGGATGGTTTGAAAGAGGTGTGAAGGAAGCCATCTTTGTGATAACAGAAAATCCCTCACTGAATCGGAGTGGAGGCGTTAGATACATTCTGCCCGGGATTTACAGCAGCATTCTGAAGCCATGGTCCAAAGAGGACACCTCGGGATTCAGATTCACGCCTCTCGTTAGCAGGAATTTGTATTCACTAGGCTTTTAGCATTATTAAAATAGGGATCGTTAGGGTTTGTGGCTACAATAGGAGCCATTCACGGCCATCATAGATAACACAGGCTCATTGGTCGAGCCCTTACTTACTATTTTTTTTACCTTTACTTAGGTTTGTATATATAGATCCAGTTTTCAGTCCATTTCTATCAGATTGAAAATGATTTCCGGATGGAAGTCGAAACGTCTCGATCAAGAATTAAATTGTCCAGAAGACTTTTTTGAAACATTTTCTATTAAGCAATTTATGAGATCAAAAATGCATTTTTTTTTGTTTTTGGTGAATCTCGACCAACGCATTTTCAAGACCTCCATCTCACCACCTGCACACCTCCACAAAACAATCAATCATTCTTTCACTCTGCATAGGTTCCACTCATGTCACTGTGACTTTTGTTTCTTATCCATCAGCTTTCTCCCTTTCACCCCCCCGCTCCCTTGAAGTGCACTGAATGTGTGTGTGTTAGAGAGAGAGAGAGACAAAACGATGAAAATGATTGCAGGTTGTCAGTCCCTCTGCAGCCAATCAATTGGGGCTTGTCAGGAAGTGGCGGTCCGAATCCAGATGCAGAAAGGATCAAGCTGGGACTGTCTGGGCTGGTTTCAAAAGAATATTCACATGGAGATGAAATCCAAACCATCATAGAAGGATGGACTCTTTTTATCGTACTTTTGTTTTTAGTAACTCATCTAGCCACAAGATACCTTTTCTATTTCCCCAAAGGCAACAAATTTTCTCCCAGACTTTCCTTTCTTTTATCCATTTGATCCATCTAACACAAAACGGATTTCTGCAGATTGTTGGAGGCAATTAGATTCATCACTATTAAAAGCACCTTTCTTGTCTTCAGCTTCGATTTTCCATCCTGATACATTTATTAAAAGTCAAAGTAATTATCTCATGAGCCTCATTTGGTGATAAAGATCGTATTTCCAGTGCAGTGGTGGCACCGTTTGGACAACCAGGCTTCAAAAACTCCTCCCTTTTTCTAATTAAAACTTGTTGTGGGGTAGTCATGAGAGAAGGTGCAGAGGATAAATGGTTTGTGGGGGATGGAGGCAAAGGTGGTGAGTAGATGGAGCGAAGAACGTGGAAGCCATCAGCATTTAAGAGGACAATGAAGCATAAAAGATGAAAGATTTTGGTGACCTGATGAGTGGGAGGGAGGAGACCATTAAGTGCAAATGGAGGGGCAGTTAGAAATGAAGGGTGTGATGAAGGGAAGGAGAGATAATTTGTTCGGATAGCAAAGGAAGAATGAAAAGGAAAGAAGTGGACACTGGAGAAAAGATCAGAAGTGTAATGATCAGTCTAAAAGATGGAGTGTGTGGAGATGGGATCTAGGCTAGTTGCCATGGTAATAACTGGTGCTTGTTAGAGACAGTCCATCAAGTAGAAAGCAGCAGGTGTCCATCTGTGGTCCTTCTGTTGAACAACATCTATCAGTCAATCAGAAATCAGCAGCAGACGTTATTTCAGGTAGAAGTGCTTAGTTTTTTTCCCCTGAGGAACTTATTGAAAAACCAAAAGGCTAAATAATAAAAGATTGAAGAAAAAAGAATAAACACATATCAAAACGGGCTGCCTTTTGTCTGAAGTAGAAAAACAGCTAAAATAACATTGCAGATGCATTTAAACATTTTAAAAGACAAAATCTGTTTAAAAAGGCCTACGTAATCAGTTAAAGCAAAAACCAAACAAGAAATAAGGATAAGTCTGTATTAGATACTTTTATTAGCATACTGATTCAGTTATCCAGATTTAGGCTGAAATATTCTGTCATATCAGCAGTTTTTCATTTTAGAGTTTTGACAAAAACTACAGCAATGAAATATTTTCAGAAAATATGCAATATGCACCCACACAATAAAAAAAAACACAGAGTATTGTGCCTAAAAGTACTTATTGCTGGTTTTTTCTTACTTTCTAATCTGTTTTTCATATCCAATATATGCTGGTTTATAATTAATTTTACAGACATGTAGTCTTGTTTAGGTATTTTGTGCTGAATTACAAAATCCTATGAAATGTTATTTTTGAGTTTAGAATTAGTCATGCCGTACAGAGTCCATTTAGTTTGATTTCACCTCTGAAGCTTCTAATTTTGTTCTTGTTTCCAATGTATTCCAGTCACAGCTCTTTTTGCGGCCTAGCAGAAATGCCTCGTCCAATAAACACATCATTTTGTCACAGTTTTAGATTGAAACTCAAAGGTGTGAGATGATTGGGGAGGGAAATAATTACTTTCAACCATAGGGTTTTACTTTTTTAGATGGTGCGTTTGATTGTAGTGCCTGGGTTTCCAAGCATGTGTGGGTCTGTGTGTCATGATAATAGTGTTCTCTTGTGGATATTTCATTTTAGCATAATTATGAGGATCCTTTCTTGTTAGCGGCTACAAGACGAGACCAAACTTTAGCATTCAGGACAGCAGCTGTGGGTTGAAAGCATCAGCTCTCATTATCCAAACACTGCAAAAATAACTCTCAGCAATTACAGAAGAGTCTGTCTCCAATCTTCAGGTTTTTCTTTGAGCCAGTAAAATTAAATACCAGAATAAGAAGAACAATGGGTCACAGCTTGTAATTTGATTTTTCATCCAGTCTACTGAAGGTTTTTGTTCATCTTCACATGGAACCAATAATTTTACTCGCTAATTAAGAAACACACAAAAAGTGTTAGAAATTTCTCAAGAAATAATTTTTTTTATTTTGAATTACTCTATTCATCCCTCACCGGGGAAATTTGTTTGCTGCACTCCTTACACCGCAGCAGGCTGCCCTTCAACGGCGCCAATGGTGGGAGAAGTGGGGGTTAGGTATCTTCTCCAAAGACCCTAGACGTGCTCTCCGTGGGACGCTGGGACGCGAACCCGCGACCTTCCGGTCCGCGGGCGAACGCGCTAACCACGCGGCCACCGTCTCCACCATAATGGGGTAAATGCTGAACTTTTGTATCCACAATAAAGTGATTGGCTTCTCATTTCTGCATTTTTTTTAGTGTTTGGTGCATATTTTATAGTTGGGCCAACCAACAAAGCAACTACCAATCAGATAGTGTTTTGCTCACTGGTTATTTTCCAGTCACTGTTTTTGTAGGTAAATTACAGGTTCAGTTCATGACTGTAATCATTTATTAGCTCTGTGTGGCTGGGTCAGTTTATAAATGCCACTGGGAAAACATGGATGATCAAATTGAATCCTGCGCTCAATTTCTGGCTTTAATACACAACTGTTCAACTCCAAAAGTTCTTCTTGGACAACATATCACTATCAGTGCTATCATTTAAGCCTGAAATCAAACGGCTCTTGTCTTGCAGCATGTAGTTTTTAATCACTTAATTTTATGACATCAAACTTGTGGGTATGAAAAGGAGTTTTACCTCCTCATTGGACAGCAAATATTCACACATTTCACACATGCTGTTCATATGTCCTGGATAACTTTGTTCAATCTAATTTGTTTCATGCCCAACTGAAATATATTCTTTTGAGAGACTCACTGGAAAATCTTACACGTGAACTCTACATGGCAGTTCGAAGTCCACTGAGACATTTGACATCGACATGCGAGAAGCATGTTTGAGCATGTCAAACAAATGTTAGTGGAAAAAAAAAATACACTAAAAGCAACAAGCCTCATTGTTTGGAAAAAAAAATGCTTAAAATAAATTACTTGTACTTTTACCAACGTCACTTTTGTGGTAAACAACAAAGCGCACCACAACAAGTCACATTTTTTGTTGACAGCTAATTTAAAAGTAGTCTTGTAAACTTAGATTGCTATCTAAAGCTCAATCGTGGACTAGCTAGAGCACTTGCATACCAGCGTTAGTGTGTAGTTGGCTGCTAAAGATTCACTACAGCACTTCACAGCACTTCACTACAGGTAGAAGTGCTTAGCTTAACATGTTTAACATGTTTAGCTTAACATGTTTGGGTGGAGACGGTGGCCGCGTGGTTAGCGCGTTCGCCCGCGGACCGGAAGGTCGCGGGTTCGCGTCCCACGGAGAGCACGTCTAGGGTCCTTGGAGAAGACACCTAGCCCCCACTTCTCCCACCATTGGCGCCGTTGAAGGGCAGCCTGCTGCGGTGTAAGGAGTGCAGCAAACAAATTTCCCCGGTGAGGGATGAATAGAGTAATTCAAAATAAACAAAATAAACAAAAAATGTTTATTAAGCCTTATTTTACTATTTGCTAGTTGAAGCAATATTAAATAATCTGCTAAATTAAGCAAGTAGATTTCAGTCCGAATGTGGAGCCCAACACTCATCGCTTGCAGCTGTGCTACGCTAGTGTAGGGTTAGCATGAATTTAGTCTATATTATTGGTGGATGGCGAACATAGTCAAAACCATCTTTACTGGCCTCAAAAATATCTGAATCCCAAACTGTTGTCAATTGTAGTTTGCATTCATTTTTATAAAGTATTTCCAAATTTTCTCCAAGTTACTCAGTCTTGATCTAATCACGTTAATTCAATCAACATAGATACAAAATTGAGTTATTTTCTGCGGGGCTTCAAAAACGTAACACAAGGTGCTGCCGTATTTATCTGAAAAAGAAAATGACTAGTAGTAGTCCTGTCTGCACCAAAAAAGAAAAATGTCAACCAAGCTCTTGATTTTTTTTGCCTTTTACTTTCAGATCTTTCCCAACACTGACATGAAGCTCAGCACTGAAGAAAATGGAGAAAAGTTCTTTGAAGTGAAACAAATCTCCATCATCTGCAGTTTTCTAACAAAGTAGCAGATCAGAGAAACACTAGGTAAAAAAAAAAAAAGACTATGGTACTTTTTACTGCTCTGCAGATAGTGAAGGCGGTATAGGGAGAAATGTAAAGTTCAATGTGTAAAAGCTGAGCTTGTGTGTGTCTTTTTGGTTTTGTGGTGAAGCCCTATCGCTTTACTGCACATGCATACATACACACACACACATATTGGAAACAGTGATGTGGAGATCCTTCATCGAGCTTGTCTCCAGCTCAGTCGAGCATTCACTTTTGTCAGTGACCTAGAAATGAGTGACAAGGCGAACGAGAGCTGAAATAGACCGCCGCGTTCTTTGAGGTTCATGGGCTCTGTCATGTTACAAACAGAAGCTGGACTTTGCCATGTTTAAAAAAAAAAGTACAAAGCAGTATAAACCTAGTTTAAAAACTATGAAATATTGGGAATTCACTGAAGACATTAAACCAAAAGTAACGTTTGAAACCTTAAAGCCAAAAGCAGGATTGGGAAACAATTGTTATCGCTCTGATTCTATTTCTGGCCATAAAATATCAACCAAACTGTTTGGATAAATGACCCATTCAAATGTTTTCTGCCCAAAATAGTATCCCTTAATGTCTCAGAGTGAAATGAGATGTGCTGAATGGTCTCCATGGCAACAATAGTAATTGCACATCTCAGGAAAATTAAGCAACGACGCACGCGAGAGCATTGATTTTGGGTCATCAATAATACATTGGACATTAATGACTGTGGTCTGATATGTTGAACATTTTTTTGCTCCCCTGGCTGGTGGATTTAAACAACGAGCCAGCTTGTAACGAACGACAGCTTCACATTTACTATGTTTTATTCAAGATTGGGGATTCTTTATTGTCACAATGTGAGTCTAGTGACATTTTGACAGACTCATGGCTATAAGAAAAAAAATATTATAAAGTAGAAAAAGTAGAGAAAAAATAACACAAGGATCGGATAAAAACAATATAAATAGACACTGTGGTGAGACAAAAAGGAGAGGTATTAGATGATTATTTACAGAATACTTTACAATACAATATTAGAAGAGATTGTTGTTAAAATGAGTTTTGCCATACAGTGCCCTTAGTGTCGGTTAGTGAGGTGGACAAGGGGGATGCATGGTGCTGGGGTGATTGCTTTCACAGCTTTGAGAAAAGAATTATTTTATTCAATTATTGAAGCAAGTCCTTAAAATTAAATACAATTTGTATTGTATTAGACAAAAGAAAAAGTGATACCATTTCCATTTAAAATTTATATTACAGTCTAAGTTAAAGAAGACTGTAATATAAAAGAACATAAAAAATGTTTTTATTCAAACAAATTAGGAGGATTGAGTTGAAGCAGATTATTTCCAATTTGTTTAAAAAGACATCACGAAATCGGTAGTCTAAAATGAGACATGATGGTTTATTGTTTAAAGTTGTGAGCAAAATATATACACAACACAATTTTATTTGTATTGCCCAATATCACCATATAGTTATCTCAACAGGCTTTACAATATAGATTGAACAAAAATACAAAAAAGAAGAAAAAAATGCCTATGTACTCTTGTTATGGATTGGTGTTAAACTGGCTAAATTATTGTCTAGAAGTGAAAGTTAGGGGAGAGCTAAAGCTGCTGTGGAGGGCTCCAAGCTAAGCTAATAGTTCAATTTTAATTAGTGAAAGAAAAAATGCCCCCGTCACAGACTGACTGAATCTACCTTCGATAGGATGGTGAGTCAGTACTTTTACAGTAGTGGCATCTGATTAGCATGCATTGAGGTAATGTGGAGCAAGAAGGCATTATGGCCCTTTTCTCAAAGAAGCTCCCTATCTTTTTGGGTCATGCAGATTAAACAAGGTTAAGGCACAATGTACACCGGAACTGCCAGAGGATGTGCAGCTTTACTTGCAGGGTTGTCAAATTTTATGATTGTAAAAATGACTAAACAGACCTGAACTTGAGCAAATATTTTACAAATAGCGGTATTGTACTGTGATGGGGTCATAATTCTGATCTCAGCATTTATAGGTAAACATTGTATTTTTCTTTGCTCTGAAATGCAATATTCTGCTTAGTCCTGCCCTGTAGGCTCATGCACGGCACAGTGTAAGTCTTATCCAAGGCTGCACATAAAATGTACAGTGCATCAAATTATCAAGGCCAGAGTCTTTTTGTTTATGCCCTTATTTTGGTGCATTTATACTAAAATGGCAATCTCTGTTGGAACTGAGCGGGAGCAGAGCACGTTCCACGCTTCTGTAAAAACGCAAATGTTAGAATGGAGAACAAAATCTATGACCAAAACAACCATTCAAAAAGTTTCTTAATACTTAACTGGAAAAATGCAAATTAATCAAACATGCAAGAATGAAAAAGAAAGTCCTTTCAGATAAGTCTTTGATGTGGATATAATGTTCAAACATGTCAGAAACCATAAAAAGTTGATGTTGCTTGCAACCTCTCTTTAAGGGTACATCTTTCAGGTGTAAATAAATACAATGATAGTACTTTGCTTTTTAGTTAGTCAGCACTTATAAACATTATATTACAGTGACCTATTTTATCCAGACATATTTTAAATTTGACTCTTAAAAAGAATTTTCCATCCTTGCTCAGGAAATGAGTATACATGGGTGATTATCCATCCTGTATTCCTACTGCACAGTACTAATAGACATCCCAAAGTCTGAGTTCACACTATCCACTATCCCCCATTTAGTTTCTGACTTAATCCCATTCTGCCCACTGTCCAGAAATAGAACTATTTATCTGGTTTTTCCCACCATACTGAGCAGAAGTTGACTTGTGGTGCTAAATTATGGATTTATTCAACACAAGCGGACACGTTTGATGGTTCTTTTTGAACATTTGGATCAAACTGGTGTTATTAAAATGTATGAGAGTGGACAGGGCTTGAAAGATGAGTGGAATGGATGAACTGGCTGAAGAAATGTGAAAAGAAAGACAGCAATTGGTAGAAGATCAAATACAGATTTAGTCAATGTATTTGTCAATTTCAGTAAACAAATATAATAAATTGCATCTTATAACACAATGCCTAGAAAAGATTAACACAAGACATGATGTTAATCTTCTTTCCAGAACAGTTTGAAGACCTTGAAACTTCTTGAGTTCAGTCCAAATCAAAGATATGGGGATTACACAAAATCAGAATGACCAGAGGTTTACAAAATTAGACAAATTGTGGTGAAACCTTTTCAAAGACACAGCAGATTCTTGTAAGATAAAAATCTCAGACAATCCCAGCAATCACTTACTGAAGGTTCTTATATAAAGCTAATCCAGTGTGAATAGGGTTTATAAATAAGTGGGCAGATTAGATTTTTGCTCATGCATGAATGTTGTGCTAGAAGCCGGGGTTTGGAATTGTCTCACTAAAATATTATGTGATTCTGTCTGCATCAGAGTAGAAGTTAGCTCAGAGCTTTAATAGTTTCTTCCAGAACATATCTCATGACTTATGCACCCCGATAGCATCTGAGAAAAAGATCTATGAACTGAATGTTAATGTGCAGGAAGGTCACTTTCTCCTTCAGCTGGACTTATATCTTTATGGAAAACTTTTCATCACTAAATGAGCTCATTTAAGATAAGTAGAACAACAAGATATCTCAATTCTTCTTTTTTTTTTATCCTATGGTCCTGAAAGGTACAAAAGTAGATTCTGTCAATATATGTGAAGTGTTTGCTGGCCTTTTTAAAACATACAAATTAAGGCCACAAAATGTCCAAATAAAGTTAGAAAGGATCATAATTAGAGACCTCAGTTATCACAACAACCATTCCTGGGAACAAGAACAGAATAACTTCGGATCAGGCATGTGCATGACGTCAATCGTGATCGATTGCTAGCTCACAGGGAGATCTTTGGTTGATTTCATGGCATTTGATTTTTGTTTCGTCTTCTGAACCGCTTATTCCTATTGGGGTTGCGGGGATAGCTGAGCCTCTCTCAGCTGATTTCAAGCGAGAGGCAGGGTTCACCCCAAAACAGGTCGCCAGTCTGTTGCGGGGCCACACACAACCATCCAAACACACACTCATTCTTAGGGGCAATTTCATAGGGGCCAGAAACTGGAGTACCCTAAAAAAAACACACACATACATAAGGAGAACATGCAAACTCCACACGGAAAGGCCAGTGTTTCAAGCCTCATCCCACACGGGAAAGAAGAACCAATACCTTCTTGCTCTGAGGCCAATGTGCTAACCATCGCTCCCCGGTATTTAATTAAAAAAAAAAAATCTTTAGCATATAATCTATCCTGTGATTTTTTTCAATAGTATACGTATACACACAAACAAACTGTCTTACAGTTGTTCACCTATTCATCGTAACCAAAGTAACTACACAACACATTCTTGTCCCCGCCTTTTTTGTCACATGTGACACAAAAAGATTTTTTGCTTCACTTCAAGGTAGTGTGTCTCAACATAAACTAAACTAAGGTCAGAAAAGTTGTAGAATACCGTGCACTCTGGACAAATCCTTTCAATGGCACATGCCAATGTTTGGAACCAAATTTTAGAATTTATGGAAATTTAACATGTTGATAAAATTCAAAAAGCTGGTTGACGTGCAACTTTGAAGACAACTTAATATTACCAAACTCTAAAAGTCAATGACCTTGGCATGAGTTTTACAAACTCAGCAGGTAATTTCGTGGATCTCTGCTCTCAGACACACAGGGAGTGACAGGTAGTGTGTTGATAGACAGCTTTGTTGTTCTGCATGCCAGATCAAAAACCATCATTCAAACTCAGAAAGGAAAGCCGAACTGTACCGATGGAGAAAAAAGACTTTCATGCATTTTATTGCATTCTGAGACTTCTTAATATTCCATCTGTACACGTTAATAGGTGAGCAAAATACTAACCCACTTACCACGCAGGAATGCTACATGTTTTAGTGAGATTCTCACTAAAAGAAACCAAAAAACACACAGGGATGTGTTTTTTGGATCAAATTATATTGATATTTAATATCCTCTATTTCAAATTTGTTGTGCAAGTTGGTGATTAGCTCTTTTTGCAAGGTGTGCTGCAAGATTTATTTGCTTTTATCAAACAAAAGTGTCTTCATTCTTCTTTCTTTTCATTTAACAGGAGAAAGAATAAAATATTCATGAGCGATGGATCACTGTGCTCAGTTCTCACATCCTACACTCCCTCCAGGCCCTCTCGCTTTTGTCTATTCCCTCCAAAAATGACGATAGCGTTTGGTGTCCCAGGCTTGTGTTTGAGATAAGAACATATCTGTTTATGCATGTCGTTACAAAATTAACTGTCGCTCCAGAACGTCGTACAGATGACTCACATAACCACCAAAAGATGGTTTGGTCACTTTCCCACGGGAAACAACAGCGAGCTTGTCTTCTTTTCTTTATTTAATTATAAAGGAAGAAAAACAGCACAAAAAAAGCATTTAGGTAATGAAGACGGTGGATTATATGTCACTTCTTAGATTTTTAATCATTGCAGCTCTAGCACAAGTATTCAAATCCATTTCAGTGTTTTACTATAGTAAAATCAACTCTCATGTTTGGGAGAATAAAGTCTTCATCAAGCTATTCTTTATCACACAAGATTTCAAATTTAGATAATTTAGATAGATAAAACTTTATTAATCTCCCGCAGGAGAAATTCTGGTGTCCAGCAGCAACAGAAACCACACAAATTGTACATACAAAATAAATAAAAACAACATACATACATAATAAAATAGGATTCAGTTCCTTCCAGAAACATCTGATTGGTTAAATAGACTGAGGGCTGAAGGGTTGAACGACCTCCTAAAGCACTCAGTCCTGCAGCGCAGTGAGAGGAACCTCTTACTTTGGGTTGTGTTCTGGGTTGTGATAACATCAGGAAGAGGGTGACGGGGGTTATTCAGGATACCCTGCATTAAAGCCCTTTATTTAAAAAAAGAAATGGACATTTGGCACATTAAAAAAAAAAAAAAACCCAGGACACTTTTCTCGTAGTCTTACAATTTAAGCTCTTGCATGTGTTTGTCTTCAGTTGTGTTCTTCTCTTCTCAGTGATACATTCAGGTGTGTATATAAGTATGTGTTTATGAATGCGTGATCCAATTGACAGAAACTTTTCAGAAGTGCTGATGGGTGAGGAGTTGCTGTGCTTTTTAATTTCTCCCCAAAAGAGCTGGTCACTTAGAGTGCACTTATGTTTAATCAGCAACATGCTAGCTGTAATGTGTGTGTGTAAATGTGTGTGATAGGCTAAGTTTGAGTTAGTTTTTGAGACAGTCTATCATAGTAGTGTATTTAACTGAACAAACACATACTGAACTTCTGATATTTTTTTTGCCATTTCTCAAGAGTTACTCGTCTTCTTCAATGCGTTTCTATTTTAGAACGTAGATCAACTGGTATAACTGAAAGTCAAATGACCTCTTAGAGAAGTAGTTGTACGCTTTACATTTCTTACTTACGCAAACTTGGATTCCCCAACTCCTCCAATGCACCGATAAATAAACCACAAGACCCAAAATACATTTAGGATTTTAATTTACAGTCTTCAAGATAAAGATCTTCAATAAACAAAGGGACAAAGTCGTTCATTTGTCTTCTTTTTTTGGCTATATAAAAAGCTATTTAGAAACCAGTGACCAGACTTGGAGACAATAGTGGTTGTGTGCTTACATTTTCAGGTATCAAATACAGACACGTTTAGTTTAGAGTGAAGAGGATACAAAGGTCAGAATAAATGTCTCACCGACTGATTAACACGAATCACTTCATCAATTATTTTCAATGACGTTACTACACACTGAGTCATTTATGAAACACATTTCCAGAAATATGCAGAAAAAGTAGAATAAATACGTTTAGAGGTCAGTTTAAATGAAAGTTCCATCATTATGCTAGTTGTAGGTTAAAAAGCAAGCTTTATTTTTCCTAAAAAAAGTAAGTTCTATTAAAATGTTTGCTCACCGACCTGCAAAACCCCAATAGTGGGGATGATAAAGAGTGTTGTCATGATGCCTGCAGGGCATTGTTTAGCAGGCTGGGAACACAGATGTGAAATCTTTCTATAATGATGGAGCTAAAAGTAAACTGACCCCTATCCTGAAAAACCCAGAGATAGGTGTGCTACTATCACAAGAACACAAGAGACGGACAGGGAGAAGGTGTTTGGCAGTGCAGAATTGTATGCAAATAGATTCATTGTAATGTACAGTATACAGATGAACATCACACATGGCTCTTCAGAAAACATACTGCAATTATCTTGAAATTTAGAGGATTGAAACGTTCCCAGATTTAGAACCTCTATGTCCTGTTAGACTTTTCCATGTTTGAAATAGTAGTAAATGACTTTTTCTGACTCAGGTATGATTCATTTGCTAAACAGATTTACAGTACGATACACTTTCATAGCCACACTGTAAAAAAAGTCATTGGTTTTCCTTAAAAGCCCAAGCTAATGAAACCGTTTTGCTAAAATTCTTCCAAACCGCAATTTCAAATATTGTAGAATAGAATGTTAAATTAGAGGTAGAAATATATTTTTTAGCTTACCACAAGTGAAAAAGCAGACGGCTTATGCAAACTAAATTTGTCAAGTGCTAAATGTTGATTATAATTGATTAAAGGAAGAATTAAGCATGTAGTTTTTGCCCTTTTTTTAACAACTAATAGATGTTCTTTTTTAGAAATACATTTCCTAAAAACATGGTGTTACTATTTTCATAATTTATGTGCAACATGTTCTAGCTGATCAAGACAAATTTCTCCTAAGGAGACAAAGAAGAATGTTCATTTGTTTATTGTCTTCCGCTTATCTGGGGCAGGGTCACAGGGGCAACAGCCTCAGACGGGAAACCCAGGCTTCTCTCCCCTCAGCTGCATCCTCCAGGTAGCCTGGGAGGAGCCTGAGGTATTTCCTGTCCAGCTGTGAGACTTATTCTCTCCAGCCGGTCTGGGGTCGACCTTTGGGTCTTCTCCTGATGGGATGTGTCCAAAACACCTCACCAGCGAGGCGTTCGGTAGGCATCCAAACAAGATGCCCGAACCACCCCATAAGGCTTCTCTTGAGCAACGGGTCTACTCAGATTCGTCATTTTGAAAAAAAGTTGTTTTTAGTGACTATCCTTCAACTCTTTTCTATTAACTCGTTAATTAATAGTGCGAATATATGAATATTGGTATACCATATATACACCTTTTTTTTGTGGTTTTCTAGCATTTGCATTTTAACACATTGGCATTAATATAATATTATGGTTCTATTTAAATTATTCTGCCTTTATGAAAATATATACGTAAACAGTAATGATATGTCAGTAGTAACGACTGATGGTGATGAGTTATTACTTGTATTTGCTATAAAATAAAGTGCTACCACAGAACCTGGAGATGTATGAGTGAAATATGAGACAGCTCAGAATAAATCAGTCTAACTTGCCATTTATTTTTCTATTGTTTATGGGTCAGGAGTTGCAGATAGCTGTAATCTGTCTTCTTGACCAGAAACAAGGAAAACGGCTCAGTTTCTCGCGGTTCTAAGTGAAACCAATGGATTTGTTTGTACAGCGCATTCATCCTAAGAGCACCAAAGTGTACAGTTTATATACAGCCCAAAGTGTAAGGCGTAACATGATACAACCGTGTAGTGCAGATACCTTTTTACTTCAGTCCATTTTTTCCACTCTTTCATTACCTTCCACTCTTTCTTCCTTTTTTTTTTGCAAATTCATTCGACTCCAGTTCTATTGATCTTTTCAAAACCCTTAAGTTGAATCATGTTTATCTTTGTAAGTATCTGAGACCAGCCCAGGTTTATTTGAGGAGACTGGATACCTTTTAAAAGTTCAGTCTTGTGTACATTTGAACTCTTCAATGCTAGCTCCTCTCTGGGATTTCCGGTTAAAGTCACCGATTTGGCCGGCACAGGATTATTTAACGTAATCCTTATTTTTCTATTTGCACCATTTTGTTGTTTTGAGTTGTATACTTGTAGCTTATGTGGTCTGTAAACACAGTTGTGTAGTGCTGCAGGCAGTGTGAGTATTTGTGTTTATTACAAAATGAACAGTAACCAGCCAAATCCTTTTAAAAATGATGCACTTATAAGATTGAGATTATTTCTTCCTTAAAGGCAGTATGGAAGATCTTCAAGTGCTGACAATTCTTCAACTCTTTTTGAATACCGGCCAAGTATTTTAACTAACCACTTTGTATTTGTATTTTTTTATTTTCAGTACATTTGTTTATTAATACAGAGTCCAATCAAAGAAGGTAGATTTAAGAAATGAGGAAAAAAAAACATTTATTACAGTCTTCCATACTGCCTTTAAGTTATTGATGATTTTCAATAACCAACAAGTGAGTCTCCAAAGTGTCTGAAGTTTGGCCAACAACAACATAATTTAGCTTTGTGTTAGCTTTTCTGTGTAATTTGGTTTAGTATCAAGGATCACTGGTTTGATTATATTTTCCCCTCGTGTCCAAACTCTTATAAATGGACTGGGGTAAGGCAAATTTCTGACAGCCAAATCTGAGGACACACTACCAACAGACTGACTGATAAAATCTTTTCCTGGTGGAGAACATCTCTAGCAGTTGGAGCCAGCCGGTGTGTAGTTACTCAGCTCCCTGCGTATGGTGCTGAATGGCGACAGCTCCAGCTCGGTGGTGCACTCATGTTCGTTATCGTCACTGGCGGTGGCCGAGGATGGAACGTGGTTACAGCAGCAGCAACAGCAGCAGTCCAAGAAGGCTCTCCCCAGAGGGCGGCACAAGAGTAGCAGGAGTGCTGGGGTCACGGCGGCCCGGCAGAACAGCAGCAGCTGCGAGAGAAGATGGAGCACAGACATGGTGTGCTCTGGAACACCAGCTGCCATGTACGCCGACACTATATTGCAGATGTTCTCTGGCACCACACATGCACCATAGACTATTGCCAGGGCTACAACTGTGCAGTTCATCTGGCTTTCTAACCGAATCTGCTTCTTATTGCTGCGCACACTAGCCTGCTCCGCACGCCGGATTTTACGCGCGGTCACCAATGAACAACCAATGGTGAACAGGGTCGGGAGGCAAAAGTAGCATCCAAAGCACCACCAAAGCCGAGCACCCTCGTAGGTCAAACCTAGAACGTAGAGCATGTCGGGTAGAGAGGTGGATATCATGATTTTGCAGCGCTCCTCTGGAGGCTCATCTGGGAGTCCGGTGTCCTCCACAACAAGCTGGCGGATGAGGAGCTCTGGTAGGGCTAAAAGGAGGGCGCCAATCCAGATTACCGCTAGCTTGGCGGTCGTAGAAGTGCAGTTCTCTATCATCTCATAGTACATCTGGACGTTGGTTGCCGCGCGGAAGCGGTCAATGCACAAAGCGCACAGCGTGAAGGTAGTCACACCCAAAGAGGCCACCTGCCCAAACAAGAGAAGTACAAGTATTACATCATCAAAATGAACTTAAGTCACTTAAAGTAGCTTCCATTTCGAGACATTGGCTTTAACATCTCGCATAGACTTTAATGAATCATACTTTCCCAAGAGCTCTGTTCATGACTGCTTAAAACTTGAGCTAATAAAAGGTCTTTATAATTATTTAAAGTGTGGGTGTGCTAAACGGAGAGCACTGCGGCAGCTACATGTGGCACATTTAAAGCTCTCAGTCAAAAGAAAAAACCTGTTCTGAATTACTACTAAATTTATTAAGAGATTTATGTTTTATTTTGTAATAATAGCCGTCTGTAGAGACTTCTCCATCTTCTCACAGCAGGACTCACTAATGTCACCAACACTTAAGGTGCACCTGGCACCGCTGAAATTACAAGCAACAGAGGAACAATAAAGAGATTTAAGCTCCTATTAAGTATCTGTAATAACCCTGGAAGTGTGTGTGCGTGTGTGTGTGTGAGAGAGAGAGAGCAGGAGAAAAAAAGGACATTTTCCAAGAAGGAGGTTTTAACGCCAAAGCAGATTTACAGTTTTCCCTCCACATCTGAGTTATAAAAAATGATTATGCAAATTATTTAAATCCCCATGTTTGAATTAGTTGAAATAAAATGATATTTTTTGGGTACAAAGTGAATATCAACCATATTTCGATAATTTTTTAAAACTCTTTCTCCAACTGGTCTTACTAACCTTATCTTTATTTGACGTGTGTCTACATTCTCTTTCATTTCCTGTATCTCTTCTCCTTACTCTTCGTTCCTTTTTACTGTCTGCTCTCTTCTTCCCTCCTTTCACATTAAATCTAATTATGACAGCCAGTTCCCCAGATGGCCTCCGTGAGCCACAGCTTTCGTGTTGTAAACACATATTTCTTGGACAGATATAAATGTACATGCATTGCAAGATGTTCAGTGTCTGCAAGCTGCACACTTACTCGCACACACACACGTAAGGCCCTAACCGGGTTAATGAAGGGCAACCATATGGAACTGTGAGGAGTAAATGGGGTAGAAAAAAGAGCCGTGGGCTTTAAACATGTTGAAGATGAGCTGTGATCAAAGTGACTTCCGGACATGGAAGATTTTTTATGTCTCGTCAAGCTGTCATTTTTTCGAAAATTAGAATCGTGATTTATTCATTGCAGGCCAATCAGATTAGTTTCCATTAAATGATCAAATGTTAACATCATGTATGTAAATAAATGACTAAATCCTAATTTCTGACCAATTGAGACTCTTCAAACAGAACTTGTCTCATAAAAAGGTTATGAATCTTTAAATATCTGTGTTAAAGCAGCATTTGAAAATCAAATACGTGTTTAATTTACATTCCTGGAGGAGTAAAACTGAAAAAAACTACTGATGTGACAGTAATGGCCAGAGCTCTTCTGAAGCTTTACATTGAAAATAAAGCCTCAATGCTCCCTTTAGTTTCAGTCTTCTTGGAAAACACTGTACCATTATTTGTGCTAGGAAAAAAGGCAGAAATATTCTAAATGTTGCAATTAAAACATTTCCAGATGTGTTATATTAGCTATACATGTTGGAAAAAAACTCATTATTGGCTGGATTGCTCAGTTTTGTGAAAAATTTACTCACAAAAGTCACCCCACAAACTCTATCTAACCAAATGTCATTATTATAACCGACCAGAACTGTTTGCTAGCAGCTAAAAGCAATACTATACACAATCACAAGAACCACCTAGTGATTGTGAGCAGACAGTTAGTTACCTTATCTTATTTTAGTATCATCTAAATCTGTTTGTGTGATCCACATCTGACTCACTCAGATCCCCATCTGGTACAGGCACACAGGTGCTTGTTCATCGTGAATATTTCATGGCCCGAACAACAGGCCTGGAGGGACTTTAAAGGCAGCCACGGAAGAACAAGAAGGCCAGCTTTGATCTGTGTGTCTGGGTGGAGAAAATGGGGAGGATGAACAAGTATAGCTTTGTAACGATGAGGAGATTAGTCTGAGAGTCAGAACTGCAGAGAAGGACGAGCTTTTTAGAACTTAAAACAGAGAAAACTTCAAGTTTTGATAATTTTTCTTAATGTAAAGCTTGCTATCAGAAGCATAGGGGCTTTATTTGCTAAGCAAGTCTAAACAAGAAGCCATAAAAACCCATCAGCCCTCACAGTTCAGACACTGTTTGGATGTTAGCAGGTGATAAATGAGCTAATGTGTGAAACACTACAATGAACAAACACAACCATTCATCTGGCGCAGTCTTCAAGTAATGAAGCAAGAGAGAGAGAGTGGGTTATTCCACCTGTTGTACTTATTCTAAGCTCGGATGTGACCCAGTGAAGGCTTCAGCAGACCATAACTCTAACAGAAAAGGCTCTGCTGCTGACAGCCACCATCCATCGGGGAGACAGGGATGAGAGACTATAAGCCTGTTTGTATCAGCACATCTTTACTTACGCAGTCCTGTTTAAATGAGAAAATATATGAACATTTGCTCATTCTAAGAGGGTTTTATTGCTCATGAGAAAAATGTGTTTGAACAATTCATTTGATTGATAAAAATAGTTTTTAAAGTTATGCGCTATTGGAAACAGAAAACCTTTTTTGATTGGCAATATTAATGCTGAGCTTCAAACAACAGCGCGTTCGGAAGGAGTAAAAAAAATATTCTTGAAAGGGCATGTTGGCACAAAAAAGTAAAAAAAAATTAAATGCATCTATTTAATCTAAAATTGTTATTTTATCACTAAAAAAAATGTTTAGAATTGGTATTTTAAAAACACGTGTTATGATGTAAGATGTTATAAGAATGGTATATACCTGAAAAAAAATCTTTCTTATAATCTTAAATTAGTAACATTGATAAAATTGCTGCTTTTTCATTCTAGTAATAATATCTAATTGATTAGCACCATTAGACTACAGTGTGAAACATAGCAACTTCCTAATGGCTCTCATTGAATACATAATTACAGGTATAATTACCAGTTTTATTAATTACGCCCAACAGCGACCCTAATATTTACTGGAAGCGGATGAATGATCGGGCTTCAGCACGTGAAAACACAATGTCTACTCATCCATGAACAAAGAGCTTGACTAAAGAAGTTAGCCACCATACATTATGTAGAACTGCTAATTACACATGTTTAATAATTTACATATTATTATCATCCACATGGCTGAGGGGCAGGGTTAACATACACTGGGCACAGGAAGTAGGAATGGGTTTTCAACACTGATGTGTACAATACATACCCCTTCTGCACATTCAGGAGAGTTTGTGAATGTATTGCATTGTGTGTGTCTCGGTGAGTGCGTCCTCACCCTCAGGCTTCTTCCTAATCACAGATAGCTGATGTAAAGAGATGGAGAAAGGAGGAGTGGGGGGGAGATAGCTGCTGGCAGTGATCAGTAGAGGCAAGGCCATCCCACCCATCTGGAAGATCAGCACACTCCACTGACTATGTGTTTGTGTGGATGTGTGTGTCCACATAATAGATAGTTAGCTAGATAGCAAAAAAAGACTCGGATGTTACACAATGATGGAATTGACCTATTTTCTTTCAAAACAGAAAAGGAAAGAAAACTTGATCTCTATCTGGGTCTTGCTTGTCCTTTAGACATGGTCTAATATTCATGGACATCTCACAGAAGCACAAAGCACCACGTTGTTATTCTAATGTGGTTATTAGAGCAGGTGTGTTCGTGCACAACGGTTGTAAAAGTGAATATGTCACGCTGATGTATGTCCTGCCATTACCAGGGGGTTTCAGCACCACACAGGGACCCACCTCCAGCCCTTTGTGGTTGCATAGAGCCCTGTCCTGTCTGCCCTCTTTTTTTCCTTCAAACAATCTATTCTATCTTCATTTACCTGCTGCATTTTAAAAGTTCTCTTCTGTGCCTGCCAAAGTCCTGTATCCTTGCAGAGAAAGCAACCGACCAGCTATTGGGGGTGTGTACTCTACAAAACCGTAATTACCTACCAAACTAAATACGTAGCTACCTGCCAAGGTAACTACTGAGCAACCAGTGGTAGGAGTAACGCGTTAACAAATTTTTGTTCTATACTGTATTATTCCCAATAGTCACGCATGCGCGGCCGCATCGATGAGGTGCACATCTACAAATAAGCTATTTGCAAAAATATTCTGCAGGGCAAAAAAATCTGTCTCAGTACGTTATCAATACCAGCAAAAGCTGCACATGCATGGTAGCATTATTTGAAGTGTTATTTAAAAGTTACATATGAAAGGCTTATTATTGTCAAACTAAGCTTTGCTGTATTCAAGTTTCAGGAAAAATCAGGGGTGTGCTTCTAAAAGAAAGTGTGCTTCTATTGGGAAGAATATGGTAATCCTTTTTTTCAGGAATGCAGCAAACTAACACATTAGTAAATACATTTTCCTTGTTGTAATCCTGGTAAACTCTTAGTTTAAGGCATATTTATATAAATTGCATTTATACATGACACTTTGGTGAAAACGACAGCTTTAAAAAAGTTTAATGTTGAAATGTGGCGTAAAAGAATTGCAGTAGCAACTTCATTCCTGCTGAGGGGTATAATGCTAAAGGAATGTGTTTATATGTATATTCACATTGGAATGCACATGCTTTTTTAATTTACCTCATGAAAGTTAATTTAAATATCAACATAGTATATTATTTGAATGTTGTGACATTAGTCTATAAGCTGTTATTTATATGTGGCCTATTAGACTCTAATGCAATTATCCGATGATTTATTTCTGCTAACCCTGCATTGAAGAAGATGGGTGCAGCCACTGACTTGCTATTTATTAAGGGCTTCCAGAAACACTGGGATGATGGTCAAAGGAGATTGCATGCTGAAAGGAACATAGGGTATGCTCAGGTAGGACATATATGAAGGTAATTAAAGCTCAGGTAAATAGATTAAGGTAATGCGGTGATAAGCCAAAGATGGCGACTGAGGGATTCTGGGAAATAATTTTTTACACCTGTGATCAGTAGAGTAGAGACATGGCACAAGGAAAAGAAGGTCCATTGAATACATTTGAATGACAATTATCATTCAAGTATATTCAAAATGTATACATTTTACATTTTCAGTTTCTCGTTTTGACTTGTTTTATTTCATGAGGATGTTCATAAAACTGCTTTGCAAACTTTTGCACACTGTATATGTTTGCATGGATAGCGAAAAAAATAAAGTGCTTTTGACCTGATTTAAAGATGAATGAAATATTATTAAAAAAAAGATCAAGTCTTGTGGTGTCAGATTTTTATAAATGAATCTGTTATCCATGACAATTGTTATACAGTTAGTGTTGCATGACATCTTAAAATAACGCATGTTTGATTGTCTAAAAGTAACTTAAAGTAGTAAAAATCATTTACAGTTTTGAAGCAATTATATTGTAAACCAAATAAGCAGAGAAAACTTGCCTAATAATGCGAGCCACTCGCTTCACAATCCAACTCGTATACCGATCACACATTCCGATCCGTCCAGCTGACTCCTACATTTATCTCTCTACATTTGTATTTCTTCATCTTTAAATTTTTATAACTACTTATCTCTGTCTGCATCTCCATCTGTACATCTACAGATTTATTCCCTCCATTCACACCTCTACTGTACCTCTCTCACCAGGAAACCTGACGCCTTTTCAACATATAACATCCAACAAACCAGATGTAACTGTGGTATCTTTTAAAACAAAGATACCACAATTTTTTTAAAAACAAAAGCTTACATTTTTACATTAGACAAAAATGTTCCTGGTTGCTATTTTTCATAGTTTCCCCTTGACTAGATACTTCCATTTAAATCTCCTGTGCATACAGAATGATTCCACCTGATTCCTCCAGTTCAAAGTCCCAGAAGGTTTTTCAGAGCTGCTGCTGACTGAGATTCATTGCAGACTACAGAAAGACTGGGAGCCACTAACTAACTATCCTTGGACTGAAAAAAACACAACTAGATTTAGTAAGAATACAAGTTTACAAACCTAGTATGATGCCAGGGAGTTTTTTACATGGAAACAAATTCTGTTTTATTTCTTCTTCTAAACTGCTTATCCCTAATGGGGTTGCAAGGATGCCGGAGCCTATCCCAGCTGCTTTCAGGAGAGAGGCTGGATAAACCCCGAACAGGTCGCCAGTCTGTTATTTATGATATATAGATATATATGTATATAAACATATATATATCTATATATACATATAGATATATGTAGATACTGTATATATATATATATATATACACTTTGAAAGATGTTTTGATTAAACAATTTAGAAGACCGGGTTGTACGGACATTTACTCAATCTCTTGTTGCCAATTACTTGCTGATCGAGAAAAAAATGTACAGACACATTCAAATCTAGTAGGACCACTCATTAGACCGCCACATGCACGTAATTGCAAGATAATGAATGACATTCCTCATGAGAAGCTTAAATAATTCCGCTTCATTTTAACATGGTTTCAATTGAGATGTTTTATAAATAAAAAGGAAGTCTAAATTGGCTAAATGAATTAAAGTAACTGCTTTTGTCTGAGGTCTGATTATGTGTTTGTTCAGTCAGGCGATGATTTATAATAGGAATTTTTTCTTTTTGTTTGTTACTTTGTTCCTAATAAGCTCAGATGAATGACTCACTCTCTTCTATACTGTTATTTTTCTCCTTTAGCCTAGATAAAATCTGTATCCTAATGAGCCGCTGGAGAAAAAAATCCCCATTTATTTTCTCTTAATATACTGCTGTATCCCTGCCAGAGAGGGTCATCTGCCGAATAGAAGCACAGAAGGTGAACACATAACCCGGATGGCTTGTTGCAGAATTTTCATTTTTATACGTCATTCTCACGCTTTTTCTGCTGTGTTCCATCCAAAACTTGAAGATTGCTTTTTCTTTGAGGTTTGGAGGATTCCACACTCCAGTGGATGCTGAATAAAAGAAGGTTTACCAAAGGCAGCACCACAGGAAGTCCTGTCCCAGTGGACACTCATACATTATCTATCAATCCAACTGATTTCACATGCACATCCAAGGTGTTTGTACTGCACATGTAAATGCCTCCATGCATCACTAAAAATGTCTTTTTCTCTAAAAATCTTAATGTCCCCTATGATTCAGTTTGGGTTAAGTGCAGAATGGTGTCACCCCTTTGTGTGTATGCATGAGTGTGTCTTTCCCTGAATGCTCCACAGGGAGAGTGTGTTGGCCTCTGGCTGCATTACTCAGGGCTTGTTTTGACACATGCATGCACACACACTCCAATAAACAGAGACAGGATTCTCAGCACATGTCCTGATGGATGCAGCTTCACATAAAAAAGTAAACACATGGAGATAAATGAGCACCTCCTCCACACAAACACACGTTAAAATCTCCGTTTGGTTTGTGTGCTACGAGTGGGCTACTTAGGTTATTAAATCTCCCATGGTCCTCGGCCAGAGCATGCAGAGACACAGGGAGGGAGTCTGTTTTTCTCTCATCCTACAGTAATTACAAAAGCTTTAGTCACAACATGTTTGCAACACAACCTGCTGAGCACCATATTTATTACTCTATGTTGTGGGATTACTTATAGAAACGTATATGATTAAAATACACCATCTTGGCTTTTCGATTATTAATGTTTATACAGGCAAAAATACATTCCTATACCACAAATATATAAATATATTCATGTCTGTCTGTGTTTCATCTATATCTTATTATATATATCTTTCTCTTTGATCAATCTGACATATTCCGTTAAGGTCTTGATGTTTTTTTATTGCTTTTAGTCTTTTTTAACTATTCTATTTATGTGATTGTGTGCTTTTCTGTTCCCCACTTCAACTTCTTTAGACTTTTACTTTAAATATATTGAACAATCTTGCATTTGTGTCAAACAAATAAACCTGTCTTTGTACAGCAAGAAGCAGAGTAAATCTAAAGGTTTCCTGCTAAATGCACAAATTTTTGGCTTAGAAAGGTTGCATAGTGGAAAAAAAGGTTAAAAAAAGTTTTTCAACAGGGAAATATTAGAAAGTTAAAAACCTGCTATTAAAAATGATAATCGTATCACTAGAGTGGCTTTGATTAATCCTGGAACTGGTTATGAATCAGTATTGAAGTTGGTAAGACCCTGCTTTGACTAAATTTTCATCTTTAGTGTCACCAATTAAGATTAGGATTTGGAAAATATTACAAAACATTAACTTACCCATACATAAAATTTTTTAATCTCAACTTGGATCTCTGTTTGTTCATAAACAGTCGAATTAACAATAAAATTAATTAGTGAGTTAAATTGTTTCATAATTTCCTAATTTACGTAAAAAGCAAAGTTGCCGAACTTGCCTCCAAATATATATATTTTTTTTCTACTCAAACTTTCACCTTGGCACACAGTCGAGTCATCTTACCTGAACGCCATCTGTGTGGTGATTGGTTTTTGTAAAAAACCAAAAATCTTTTTAGTTTTAACTTTAAACTGTTTTAAAAAAAGAAATTTACATTTACACTAATCATAAATCCCAATTAGAATCTCATTTTGGCCATTCCCTGTAGGAGATTAACTTCTGAACATAATGTAAAAGGTTTGGAAGTTGGTAGTGACTTTTTCCTACCAAGCAGGAAGGAAAAAGTCACCATAGAACCAGATCTGGCTTTTCACCAAGATGCAAGAAAGTCAAACTTTCATGTGATGTTTGGTATTAATGTATATCTGTTCCTTCTTCCTCAAATATTTCAGTCGGCAGTCCTAATTAGAAGTTTTATAATTGCGTTGATAATAATAGAGTTTCTACCATGAGAAAACCAGTAGCTTTTAGTGTCAAACAAGTAATGTGGCAAAGACCTGTAAGATATTGCTTTTTACAAAAGATAGAAGAAGAATTTGAGACTAGTGAAACTGAAGTAGCAGAGCACACAATAGGAGGAATCAGCATGCTTTATTTAAGCAGCTCACCTACAGGAGCTCTCTCAATGTGGTGGAGAAAGGGCCCGCCTGCTCAAATTTTCAAAACGAAAGAATACGAGACAGTGAGCTTCTATTGATAAGTTGTGTAGATGTATCTTCATGCCCTCAGGGTGAGGCTAAATTCCTTCCAACAGGTTTTACAGGTAACCAAACTCATTACTATCTACCCTACAACAACATGGGGATAATAGTTAATGTGAGTTTTAGAGTTGACTTTAAAGGCAAAAATGAAAGCTCTGATCTCTGGTATTTACCTCCACATAGTGCACCACTTTGCAGGTGAACTCTCCCAGCAACCAGGACTTGGTCAGCTCATGGAAGACCACCATAGGCAGGCAGAATAAGATGAGAACAAAATCCCAAACAGCCAAGTTAGCCAGCAGGGAGTTGGAGATGCTCTTCATGTAGTAATTCTGACACACAATGCACAGGATAGCGATGTTCCCTGCCACCCCCACCAGGAAGATGATGCCGGACACACACGTGATGGCGTAGGCACCAAAAGTCTCACTGGTCACTGGGTAAAAGGGGTTCTTGATCTCCTCAACAAAATCCTGTGAACCAGGAGGGGTGATTGGTGTGGCATCCCAGGGGTTCTCCTCTTTGAAAGTGAAGAGCTCAGTTTTCCTGGTAAACAGGTCAAAGGGCAGGTCGGTGGAGGTGAGGGCCACCGGTTTGGGGATTGGTTCCCAAGGCGATGCCTGAAGTTGGGACATGGCTGCTGAGCTTTTGTTCTGCCGGCTTCTCCCCCTCTTCAAGGCTTTTCTCTGCTCCTCTTTTGTACCTCTCATGTGCTTGTCGCCCTCCTCTGCCCCCCCTCCAGCCTCCATTGAGAAGGACTTAGGCGCATTGTGATGTCCACCTGCTGGGGTCCCAGTACTACTGGGACCACCATTCAACTTGTTCCTCCTATTATGATGGCGCGTCGCGTCCCAATAGGAGACACTGGGATCCTCCACGGGGGTCACTGTCCTATTAAAGTTGCGTTTGTTGTGTCCGACTCGCCTCATTTCTCCTGCGACCCCCCTCTTCCAGGGGCGAGTGGAGTTCATGGTGTTTCTGGTGCTTGCGCGCTGCGCCACGGACGCACCTGTGGCGTACCCCAGGTGGAGCGCACGGTCCCTGGCTTTGCTCTGGTGACTTTCCCGGAAAGTCCTGCCGGAGTGCACACTGATGCCGTTCTCCTCGCTGGGAACTTCTCCATCTTTCTTCAGGGATAACAACACGTGTGTGTGGCTCAGTAACACAAATAACGTCCAAAGCGACAAAACCTGCATGATCTAAGAAAATCAAAAAGCGGTTTCTCCTCACTGGTGCACCCTCATATCTTCATAATCCATTCAGTCAACACCCATGTTGGAGGAAGCACAGGGGTGCTGTGGTTTGCAAAAATGAAAAAAAGCCAAGTTAGATCAGTGAAACTTGGATTTTTCCCCCTCCTTGTGTCAGAATGTTCTCCAACGCTGCGCAAAAGTCTTCAAATACAAGCGCAACGCAGCGGATCAAAAAGACGCAAAAAGATGAATTTTTACAAGCTGCAGAGAGGCTGATGCCTTGCTTCACAGGGTTGGGTCAGCAGCAGCAATGCGGTGCAGGGAGGGAGAAAAAAAAGGGAAAGCGGCTGCTGCTCTCTCTGGATCTCCTCTCATCCTCCTCTCATACTGCTCCGATTGCACGATGCGTGGAGGAAAATGGACTCCCCTGGCGGCTAACCCCGATCTGTCATTCCCCATCCATCATAGAACATCCAGCACCAGGAGCAGACTGAGGCTGGACCCCCCCTCTCCCCACCTCCTCAGGCAGACAGCCCTGCCACGCCCCGTAAGACGTGCTAATAGATGGATCCTCCAGATTTAATAGTCCTTTTATACGCACAGGCGGCGCTGTGAAGATGAATAAATCTGCTGTTCATTTTAATTAGCTTCAAAGCAAACAAGGAGGAAAACTCTAATGAGGAACACATATTTTAACAGAAAACCAACTCTAAGGGGAGTTTTAACTCCTTGCTTTATGAAAGTAATATATATAAAAAAATCATGTACAAAACCCGGCATCTCTGGGTCGAGAGGAGCCTGATGGGGTGGTTCGGGCATCTGGTTAGATGCCTGCCGAACGCTTTGCTGGTGAGGGCCTTCGGGCACGTCCCACCGGGAGGAGACCCAGAGGCAAACCACGGACATGCTGGAAAGACTACGTGTCACAGCTAGACAGGGAACTCCTCCAAGGTGAGCTGGAGGATGCAGCCAAGGTGAGAGAAACCTGGGTTTCTCATCTGAGGCTGTCGCCCCCGTGACCCAGCCCCGGATAAGTAGAAGAGGACGGCACAAAACAGAAAAAGCATGTGATGCTATAATATTCATTTTTTAATCCATAAAATGGCATATATGTGCATTAACTTTTGAAGAGGAGTTTTGGGTAATCTGATTCGCATGTGAGGACATATTTAGTGGAAGTAAAGATAATCAAATATTTCCAGATCACACTACTTTAATTTCTAAATGGAGCAACTTGGATCATTAAGAAAGTGAAGCAGCTGCTATATACTTATGTAGTTTCTATAATTGGGGTTCTGGGAGGAAAACCAAAAAGTTGAAAAGCTGAAACATCAAGACTAAAAGTGATGCCAAATCCCAGTTTTTGAAATCCTCTGGACATTTCTGGCTCAGGTGTTTGTTAGCTCGTCCAAAGGCTGTAAGGTGGATCTGATGGTCTACAGTCACTGACCATTTTACCCTAAAATAGAAATAACAGAAAAAATAGACTTATGAGAGGCTAGTTGGTGGCAGGCTTCACACAAACAGATAATCATAGGGAACCCCAGGGTAAATGGCTGCTCTGGTGATTAACTACACAAATTCAAACCCACAATGTCTGTCCAGTGTTCAGTCAATAACTCAACAGACTCTTAGGACTAAATGAAGTGATCATATTATGTCTCAAGTACTTTAAGTACTCCAAATGGACTCCGACTGATGGAAGCATTGTGACCACAATCTGAGAACACACTCCCACATGTGTGTACGCACACAAATACACACATGATGGAGGGATGAAAGATAATACGTAGTGTTTATTTTTTGGGGCCATCGGCCATTTTTTTTGCCTTTTATTCTTTGCCAAACATTCTTTGTTATTATTATTCTTAAGTGACAGAATGTAAAATGCAAAATTAAAGGTTTAAGCTACTTATGTATATGTATTAATTTCACATCTTTGTGTGTTTTCTGCAGGTAACATATGCCAACTGTGAGATATGAAGAGGCCTGGTGGTTTATTGGCAGACAGAATGGACATCTAGCTGGTGACCTTCTACATCAAATGGGTAAAAGATGCCAACTCCAGCCAGGGGAGAAAATATGCACTCACACACAGAGCCAAATTTCATCGTGATGAAGCTTAACTTGAACTAACTCATTTAAATGAAAAGTTTAGCGTGTTTGCTTGTGACATTCCTATTGAATTGAATTGTTTAGATTCAAGTAAGATTTATAATCTATGATTTAAATAAGACAATTCCAATTAGAAGTAGCTTTGTATGCGTCATATTTCCCAACTTTCTATTTTTGAATAGAACAACTTGTGAGTTGTTGCTTTTTAATAAACCATTTTTAATACATTTGTCTTCAAATGAATGCAAATCCCATCAGAGCTAATCCCAGGTACATGCTCAGCCTCTGCAAGGCTTCACAACCAAAGCACTTCGTTTTTTTCCACCTCTTTTTAATATGTGTGACCTTGGATGTTAGTACTTCAACTCACAGAAGCATTTTTAATCAGCTGGAAGGCATGAGGCAACACTTCACATGTAATTATTGTGTCCATTGTGTGTAGGGTCCATAGAGACTCTGGAGTTGGTGTGTGTGGGTGGAGATAAAGAGAAGAGCTTTTTTTTTATACAAGTACTCATGCGTGGAAAACTCTGTGGTGGAAGCGCAGAGGGACATTAAAGGGCACACGCCATGCGTGTAAACACTCTGCACAAAAATACAGGAGTGAGTGTTCGGATGCCCAGCAGGAGACTCAGACATGCACAGGGGAGAGTCTGGAGTTTAGTAGGGCATGAAGTTGGCAAGAAGAACAAGTCTGGGGCATCAACATTTTATGAGTGGCTTCTAAAGGCAGAATAAATGACACACATGTTTAAATAGTTATCATAACGTTGTAATCCTAAACGATAGACCTAACAACCAACTTTAAAGGGGATAAAACTCTTTTTTAATTTCATTATTGTTTCTTCTTTTCTCATCTTGGGTCTACTCAACTATATTATTCTATATTATTATTACTCTATAATCTAAATAATTCTTGTTTTCCACTCAATGATGTGTCTTTTTTTTTCTTTAATCAGTTGATGTCAGATCTTCCAAGTTGCACCATCGTTTATCTGTCCGGCGTGTGCAATAAATGATTTACCTTATTGGTATGAATTTAGTGATGATTTTTGCATGGTTGGAATCTATTTGACCCAGAATGTGCTAAACTGTAGACCACTGACATCAAGTGGCTGTACAAGGCATCACAGCTTGTGGTTTCAACGTATAAAGTGTGTGAAATTAAATAAAAGTTTTCCTAACACGCATTTATAGATAAATTCACCACTGTTTTAGTTTATGCATTTTTTCACATGGCACAGTTAAAAATTTAGCAGGTAGCTTCTGAGATAAAGGGATATTTTGTTCTATTGGCGTAAAAGCTGTTTTAGTAACCCACAAGAACAGGAGTAGAATTTTTTTTTAATGCTGAATATTTTTATCCCAGGCAAACAAACCAAAGAAATCCAATGAGCCATGGGACATCCTCAGTCAGGAAAGAGGAGGATTTATTTTACCTACAAATGACCCAAATTTTTGGTGAGTAGAATGTTTCTGTTTCAATAAAACTCTAAGAGGTTTTAAGATGGTAATACAGTACAAGTTTATAGATTTCTTATGTGTGTGTCAGGCTATGGTCGCTTGTTTCCTACTTGTTCATTGAGTAAAAGTATATACGGTATCTGCACAGTAAGGTGTTTTGTAATATTTTCTTAGACCAACAACCATGTTACCAAGAAAATAGTTGTTAAGGAGTTGATTGATTTTGACAGAGTAGATCCAAGTGCAACATGCACAGTTGTATAGGTGTGGGTGTGTGTGTGTACATACATACATACATACATACATCTTGATTCTAACAAACAACCCGAAGAAACTTCAAATGATTGTTGCATATTTTTCATTTCACACATCTTTTTTACAGTATTCTGATCTTGTTGGAAATCCTTCTGCTCAAACTGGCTGTATTTAGCTTTCAGCCAAAAAGAGCTCCTCACACTCAAGCTTTAATATTTAGATGGGGAAGAGTTTTACTCTCATCTTGAATTTCTTAGGACAAATGAAACCACAAAGGCCTGCTAAAAGTCAAAAGCCTGACAGGTTATGGTGGTGGGGATGCAGGATCAAAGATTAATGTAGTGTTAAACCAATGTGTCTTTAATTTTTTCAAACTGTGATGACATACCTAAGAACTGGTTTAACAAATAAGGCTAAACATACATAAATATCAAATCAATATTGTGATATTTACTCAACCCATATTTTTTCTGTAATTTTTTCCCCCTTTGTTACCAGTTTACAAGGCCCTGTCAGTGATTGTTTATGAGACACTGGACATAATAAGCCAGTACCCTTACATGCCAAAATGTAAGTTTCCACTAGCTTCATAAAGTCCAATACCAATAGCTTCCTATTGATAAATTATCAGCCTTTACTATTGTTGTCATAATACCCATTCTGGGTATGATGTATTTCTGATAATCTCGACTTTTTTTGTACCATAACACAAGTTGTTCAAGTTAATAATTAGCCAATCAGATGCACTGATTAAAAATTAGCGGTTGTTCTACACCACATAATATAAGGCCACATAAGGATATTTGACAAGTTCGATTGACAAATATTACTTAGGAAACCAGACAGTGTGTGTTGCAGTTTGGATTTCTAGTAGCAGCGGCATGTACTTTCAAAAAGCTTACTCTTGGCAACATGGTTGCCCTACAAATGCAGACTACTCCAAAGACTGCTGTTTCCAGCTTTCTTTATAGATTAAATACAACGTTGAGTTTATATTGGCAGAAAATGGGAATTTGAATTGGCTTCAATTGGTTAGAGCTAAACATTATGGGCGATGTTGGACCCACTAGGTTCACCCCTTAGTCTTTGGGCCTACTTTGTGCGTCCTTCCATTTTGCACTTCCTTGATTTGTGCATGCATGCTGAGTGGTCACCATGTTAAATCACAGTGGAAAGGGAGTGGCCCTTAAAAGTAGGTGTAGATAGATATATCTTTAGATAGCTAGACTTTATTGATCCTGAGGGAAATTACTTTGCTGTCTGTTGCTCCCATTCACATACCACATTCACACTTCAAAATGTAAGTGCTTACTTAAAGGCACAAATCAATGTACTCAGTCCTCTGACAGTGAGAAAGTTTCATATGACAAAAAAGTATAAAAATAAATATAAAAATGACAATTGGGACTGGTTAATACACAGGGATCAATTTGGTCTAAAGTTTTTGTTTCATCTTCTAAACTTCTTATCCTTAATGGAGCCTATCCTGGGTGATTTCAGGTGGGAGTTGGGGTACACCCTGAACAGGTTGCCAGTCTGTAGCAGGGCCCCACATAGCACTCATTCCTGGGGCAATTTCATAGTGGCTAATTCACCTAACACGCATGTTTTTGGAGAGTGAGAGGAAACTGGAGTAACCGGAGAAAACCTACGCAAGTTACACGTGGAGAACATGCAGACTCCACACAGAAAGGACAGTGTTTCAAGCCTTGCCTCCACTCTTGGACTCCAGCACCAACTTTCTTGCTGTGAGGCTAGGAGGCAAAAACATGTGTTCCAGTTGTGAGGCTAGAAGGTTGCTAACCACTGCACCACTGTGCTGTCCTTTTACCAAAAGGGTAACAGTTAAAACCAGTAGGACAAATGATTTTTTTAAAGAATATTTTCTATGGTTGGTATTTTATGGTTGTTGCAAAAAGCTTTTTTTAAAAACCGACACATATCAAATATGAATTTGATATTGAAACAACATTTGAACATTTTGCCAGCCTCCTTTTCTGTTTAACAGTGTTTTGTAGATATTTAGAAGTTGGCGTGTCAAAGAAAACCTCAGAGAACTTTCAAGTACTTTTGAAAGCCTAATCATTTAATACTTCCACATAGTGGGTAGAAATCAATGATAAATGTTTTGTTGTGAAGTTGTATGTGTTACCAAAGTAGACAGAGAAGGTAGGGTGCTAAATCTTGAGTTCATCTTCTGTATTCTGGCAAATTAAACTAGAGGTTTATTGATAAGTAGATAAGTTATCTTTCAAATCAAACATTATCTAAAAAGCACTTTTAAAATATAAAATTGCACAAAATGCTTAACAGAGCAAATAAAAACTATAAAATCAAGAATTAAAACTCATATAATTAAACAGTAAAAATTTAAAAGCAAACATTAGTTTAAAATTTCTCCCTCACATACAGACACAGTTACACAACACACCACACACATGCATCCACACACTTAACAACTTATTTTCATTATCATAAGGCAAGGCAAGGCAAGGCAAGGCAAGGCAAGTTTATTTGTATAGCACAATTCATACAAAATGTAATTCAAAGTGCTTCACAAGAAAGAAAAGAAAAAGAATGCATTAAAATCACAAAACATAGAATCAAAAAGTTTAAAAATTAAATAAATAAAATTATTAAAACAGATTAAAAAAAAGAGCAATTAATAAAAAGCACAGTTAAACAGAACTGTTTTCAGCCTAGATTTAAACATTGTCACAGTAGAGGCCTGTCTCACGGCTTCAGGAAGTTTGTTCCAGACTTTTGCAGCATAAAATTGAAATGCAGCTTCTCCATGTTTAGTCCTGACTCTAGGCACCAGCAGGAGGCCAGTCCCGGAGGTCATCAGAGTTCTAGATGGTTCATAAGGTACTAACATATCACAGATGTACTTTGGTGCTAGACCATGGAGAGACTTAAACACAAGCAGAGCCGCTTTAAAGTCTATTCTCTGAGCCACAGGAAGCCAGTGCAGAGACTTTAGCACAGGACTAATGTGATCGTATTTTCTAGTTCTTGTGAGGACTCGAGCCGCAGCATTTTGAATAAACTGCAGCTGTTTTAAAGCCTTTTTGTTCAGACCAGTGAGTAGACCGTTGCAATAATCTAACCTACTGGAAACAAATGCATGGATAAGAACCTCTAAGTCTGTTTTAGAAACCAAACCTCTGATTTTGGCAATGTTTTTCAGGTGGTAAAAGGCTGCTGATGTAATTGATTTGATGTGACTGTTGAAGTTAAAGTCTGAGTCCATTATTACTCCCAGATTTCTAACTTGATTTGTCGGTTCCAGAGAGAGAGATTGAAGGTAACTGATGACACTTTCTCTTTGTTTCTGTGGGCCAAAGACAATGATTTCAGTTTTGTCTGAGTTTAGCTGGAGAAAGTTGTTTTGCATCCAGACTCTGATTTGTTGAATACAGTGACAGAGTGAATCCACAGGTCCAAGTTCACCTGCTGTCAGTGACACATAAATCTGAGTATCATCTGCGTAATTGTGATAGGACACGTTATTACTGGCTATCAATTGCCCTAACGGCAGCATGTAGAGGTTAAACAGCAGGGGTCCAAGAATTGACCCCTGGGGAACCCCACAGGTCAAAGGCATGTGATATGACACACAATTTCCAATTTCTACAAAATACTTGCGTCCTTCTAAATAAGATTTAAACCAAGTAAGCGCAGTATCAGAAACACCAACCCAGTTCTCTAGCCTCTGTAGAAGGATCCCATGATCTACAGTGTCAAACGCAGCACTCAGGTCCAACAGGATTAAAACAGAGACTTTACCAGCGTCAGTGTTCATACGAATGTCATTTGTTACCTTGATCAGAGCTGTCTCTGTACTGTGATGAGGTCTAAAACCTGACTGGAAGACATCAAATGAGTTGTTCACTAAAATAAATTTTGTCAGTTGTTGGTAAACAACTTTCTCAAGAATTTTTCCTGTAAACGGTAAGTTTGAAATAGGACGATAGTTTTTAAGTGCTGTAGCATCAAGACTACTCTTCTTTAAGAGTTGCTTGATGACCGCAGTTTTAAAGGCACTTGGGAAGGTTCCGGTTTGAAGTGACACATTGACTATTTGAGTGATTGGTGCCAACATGCTGGTTAACACAGATTTTAGAAATCTGGTCGGTAATATATCAATAGAGCAAGTAGATGAACTCAGACTAGTGATAATTTCTTCAACAGTTGTTTCTGTTACTGAGGTGAAGTCATTTAGCTTTAACAATCTGGATGGTGGTAAGATTGTCATTTGAACCGTGGCTTTGATGGAATTTTTGATGTTCTGAACCTTATCATTAAAAAATACAGCGAACTCATTACATGAACAGCTTATTCCTAAGCCTATCCAGGGTGAGGTCATATATCATAAATTATCATAAATAATATCATAAATGAATGATATGAGTGGCGTATTATCAATAAGCTTCCAAATGGAACTAAAATATTACGTTTTGTTTGCAAAGAAAGAAAACATGTTAAACAAGCTAAAATATAAATAAAATCTATTGAAAGTGCGTGCTCAGACGTGGTAGAGATGAAAATCTCCAAATAATCTCACAAACAGTTCCAGGGGCTGTGGTGTCAGTTCTCAGGGTCAGTGGCAGAAACACTCAGCCATTGCAATATGTGGGCAGAATCAAGAAGAGTCAGAACAATCCCTGAATGCTTTATTGTCACCTCGAAGTTTCAACTTGACAGTGGAAAGTTGAATATACTTTACTGTCCAGTTCCAGCTCAGTATGACCAACTCTGTGCTACAAGAATATCTGAACAAAGTTTTTAGGTGGGGCTGCACAATGGAGCAGTGAATAGCACAGTAGCCTCACAGCAAGAAGGTTGCGGTTCAAGTCTAGGAGTGGGGTGAGCCTTGAAACACTGGCCTTTCTGTGTGGAGTCTGCATGTATTCTCTGTGTATCTATGGGTTTCTTCTGGGAATTCCAGTTTCCTCCTACTCTCCAAAAACGTATGTGTTAGGTTAATTGACCACTGTGAAATTGACCATAGGAATAAGTGTTTGTGTGGATGGTTGTGTGTGTGTGGCCCCGCAACAGACTGGCGATCGGTTCGGGGTGTACCCTGCCTCTCGCCTGACCTCACCCTGGATAGGCTTAGGAATAAGCTGTTCAGAATGTCTACATGACCAACAGATGTCACTGTGCTACAAAAAGAGAGATGAAGAAACAGAGACTTTTATCAGAGTTTTAACCTAAGAGATTACTCATGTATTGTTAAAAAAAAAAAAAAGAAAGAAAATGATGATCACTGTTTATGATTGTGCTCTGACACACACTGCACAGAAATATTGATGGCTCATTTAGCTGTTCCTCCTGGCTTCTGATAAATCCTCCAAAGTGAGACAATTACTATTTGAAATCTCAGATATAATATAACAAGTCCTCCATTGCCTTTGTTATTCTTAAGTTTATGTGGCTTTATCTACTATATGTGTTGTCTTTTTACTTTCTGAGTGTCTATCCTTCTCGTATCACTCTATTGAACTTGTGTCTGTGCAACCCTTCTGCATCCATCAATACCAGCTAACTTGAAAGAGACCTTCTATAGCCTGTCCATGGGGGATCTGCTAATGAGCACTGAACTTATCTCCAGCTTCTCTGGGTTGTGCATGTGTGAAAGATAAAGTGGTTCACTTCTATAGCTGATCTATTTATTTTCTCATCTATGTATAATTTTGTGTTCCATAAGTCAACAAGGACACTTATAAATAGACATGTGGAGGCTGTGAAATGGACAATCTTAGTGTACATGTAGCAATCTGAAGGGAACGTATTTGAAGGTATCTGGGTGAAGGAGGAGAGCTGGAGGGAATTGTTTGTCTATATGGTCTTGTTTGCAGCTTCATTACTTTTGTCTCCAAAGAGCTGCTTTTCATGATTTATATGCGCATGTTTACACCAGTTGGCCAGCATGCTGTTTTGCTTGCTGGCAAACTGTCTCTGTACGTATACATTGTTCATGCTGTGTTTTTATAAAGATCTTCTCAGTACGTGTACTGTAGGTGTGAATACATTTCTGTGTGTTCACTATGAGGTGTATCTGCTGACTGCACACCTCATTACAGACCATCAGGGAGTGTTGTGGGCTCTAACTACTAAAGAAGAGATGACAGCCCCCTGACCTAAACATTGAAGGAAAAATGTGGGATAGAAAAGCTGACTTTGCACTCCTACTGCTCTGTTGTCAAATCAAACAGACTGGGCGACAGTCATGGGATTTTTAAAAAGACGGTGTGACTCCTACAGTTTGAAATTGCAAATACGTAAAAAACTACCATCTGGTTTCAATTAATCATTTTAAAGATTTGGGATACAGTTGAATTAATGTTCAGTAAAATGATTAAATAGGATACATTGCTGCTATTAAATATGGAAATGATCGCATTTATATTTTTATGTTGTGTTCTATTTTTATGATATAGGGCACATTGCAGCTTTTGTTTAAAACAGTGCAATTAAAAAAAGTTATTATTTATGATTTGACATTGGTGGCTTTGGTAAACTGAACTGATTGATACTGGATCGGTCACCTTAAATTTACAGATTGTAGCTAATTTAATTCCCGGGACAAAAGAGAGCATGTATGGATTATAACAATATATCACCTGATGTGAAATAAAAACACCATTCCTCTACAGAGTGATGGGCTCTCACTCAGAGAGAGAATGAGGAACTCTGCCATCCGGAACAAGCTCGGAGTAGAGTCATTGCTCCTCTGGGTCGAGAGAAGCCATATGGGGTGGTTTGGGCATTTGAGTAGACTATGTCCCGAGTGCCTTGGTGGTTAAGTGTTTTGTGCCGATCCCACTGGCAGGAGACCCAGAAGCAGACCCCTGACCTGCTGGAGAGGCTATTTCTCACAGATGGCCTAGGAACACCTTGGGATCATCCCGGGTGAGGTGGAGGATGTAGCTGCCCCCCTGATCCGGCCCCGGATTAGCAGAAGACAACGTAATGGAACCTGAGATGAGTGCACATAACAACCCAAAACATCTCTCTGAGACCTTGGGTGACTCATTCCCTCTCCAAACTGTCAGCTGAAGTACCACACTGCTCATAAATGTCAACAAAGAACAATTATTTTTTTCACATAAAGATCTGAAATATTTTCGTTTGACTGCAATAATCTCCATTAGTTGTCTGCTCCTCTATTTAAAGGTGACACTTAAATGCAGCACTTTGTGTTTCCCATACTTAACAATAACTATTCAACAAGCGATGATTCATTTATCACTTTTACCTTTCACTATAAAGCTCTCACATCCCACTTATATGGTTTAATTGTTTCTCATCGAGGCAACACCTCTCTGCTTCTGTACTTGATGACAATCAATGCTTTGATGGCTTTTTCCAGCAGGCTAATGCACCATTTCACACTTTTTAAATCATTTCAAACTGCTTTATTGATCATAACAAGCAGTTTGCTGTACTCCAGAGGCATCGGCAGCTGCAACTTTTTCATCCAACTTCACCTTTGGGACGAGTTAGAACATCAAATTCCCGTCATGGATGTGCAGCTAACAAATTAGCAAAATATCAATTTGATGCTAAAATGTGGACAAGATGTGGACGCTGATCATACGTATATTATAAAACACATTTTATGCAGTGATATTTTGTCATCCCACAATAAAAGTCCTACTGCTCAAAACATCTTTTAAACAGGCATATATGAAAGCAAATGAGGGTTCAAACATCTGTGGCACCTAGAGTAATGGCCTGTTAGCCTTGGTATCTGCACCTTCAACACTTTGAATGTTTGCTAAAACTACTTTCACCTCAAGCTACATTTCATTTCAAGGTAGACACTCACCACTCTGACAAGCTGGGAATGTTTGAAAGGAAACTTGATGAAAGAAATATGACAGAAAGCCAAAGGTTTGATTTCTCACTAAGAGGTTTTTGAAGCTGAATTATGAATTCGATGCAAGAAAAATTTTCTTTTGGGAGCAGATGCTCTTATGTTTACAGTCATATCAACTATTTCTGATGTGTTCTATTTTTGTATTTGTTCACATTAATAATATCTTAGTATTTTTAAGAGAGTGCCTGCTACAGATTAGGTTTTTTTTTTATCAGACTTTGGATATTTGCAACAATGTTGCCCAAACGGAGTGAAACTTTAAGCTATATTTGCAAAACTATATGATCTCAGTTATTATCAATTATGAGACTAATTTTGATCGTGGTTTGACTTGGCTTAGCCTTAGTGGATGGTGAGGATCAATTACACAAGTTAGAGAGGGTTTTTTTTTAGCCATGAGGCAACTTAGAAAATAAGGTGAAAGTCATAAAAGTAAAAAAGTTTGAAGGAAAGTTAGTTTGCTTTGGGCTGATTGACGTGTGTGGGTGTCTAGACCTTCAGAGCATGGCTTGTTTACTTGTATTGTACTCTTGTGCCCAACTCTGGGTCTGAATGGCAAAAAACTCATTTGGTGTTTTGAAGTTTTAAGCAGGATTTAAAATGTCGTTGAGGCAAATTGGTTGGAGGCAAAAAGGGAAAAAAAATCTCAACGGGGAGGTGCAAATATGCAATCATATAAAGATTCTTATTGGAAAACATTCATTTGCAGCTGTCAGTGCTCCATGCCAAAAAAGGACCAATAAAGTGTGTGCATGTGTGTGCACGTTTCTGCTGCTGAATATAGAAGTTAACTGTGTGAGAAAGTAGTTTCCTATTGTAATGCCTGCAGGTGACAGGAAATAGTGATGTAATATACAGTTATTGCATTTCAGCCTTCATCACATTGTTAAAATATGTGTTAGAGTGGTGAAGTAAGGATCACAATGTGGACTTAAAAGTCTGGGTGAAATAACTGCAAGGCTCATAGCTCACAAATGACACGACATAAAAGAATTGAGAGCAGGAACTCAGAAATCAGATGGTCTTTATTTGGGGGGAGCTGCAGCAAAGCGACCATGGCCTCCACCTCTGCTGCTTCCCAGCTTTATGAAATACAAAACTGGCACATTGAGGAGTCTTGCAATTTCATTCGCAGTGAGTTGAGAGGCCCAAAGTGCTCATCATCTTTCCTACCAGAGAGAAAACAACATCATAACACTCTAAAATCCTCCATTACTTCGATGAAGACATCTGCTTCTGTAATGAAAGCAACAAACAAACATGCATAATTCACCCAGCTATACGCTCTGTATTGCGTAGGAATGGATAAAAAAAGAAAAAAGAACACAATAATTATTTTTGCAGAGGATTGATGAAGAACTGTACTTCTACCTAAACACCCAAATCAGAGCTCATTTGTTTGGAGTAATACAGGAAAGGAAACATTTAGACTTTTGCAGAATTTATGTGCATGTTCATTGCTAATGTGTCGTGCCTCGTATTCAAATGAGAACAAACTCATGCTAGGATTTTTTCACAATGAAACTGAACGTTTACATTATGAAAATCCTTGTTGCTCAAAATTAAAATACTTCCTTTGGTTCAGAGTAAAAGCGGCCAGCAAAAGAAGATAAATGAGCTAACAGAAAAAGTTCACAGCTCATTTAAGCAACAAGTTTTTTTTCATAAATAATTACCAACTCCTTGTTACTACTGTCAATTGGGACTAAGGTAAGCATCTGTGGAAGTCTTGCACAATAAAGAAATTTACAACCAAAAAAAAAAAACAAGAAAGAATTGAAAGTAATTAGTCAATTAGGCTTGTGTATTAATCAGGTGACACTTGATAAGAATAATGAACACATTTCTCACCTATTAGATTTGGATGATTTTAGTCTAATTTAAATCAGATTTAGGGACTAAACAACTGTATCCACACTGTTTTCAGGTGGGATGTTTATTTTCATAAATTTACCTTCATTAGATGCTGCTTGCATTTGAACATTTAAAGAACTCACTTTTAATTTTCTTTTTTATCCACAAGAAAAACCAATTAAAAGATACACATGTCCCAAATGAAACAAACACAACTGAAACAACCAACTCTAATAAAAAACAAGATACCTTCCATTTGTTACGTTCACTTTATTAATTAGGCTGCACGGTGGCACAGTGGTTAGCACGGGGCCTCACAGCAAGAAGATCACCGTGCTGTGAGGTCACAGTGGGAAGGAGTCCCCAAGTGGGGCACTTGGGCACCCCCACTCTGGCTCCAAGTGCCAGAGTGGGGGCACTCCAAGTGCCAGAGTGGGGGCATGGCTTGAAACACTAGCCTTTCTGTGTAGAGTTTGTATGTTCTCCTTGTGTTCTCCTCTATGCATGGGTTTTCTTCGGGTACGCTGGTTTCCTCCCACCCTCCAAAGACATGCAGGTTAGGCTGATTGGCTACCGCAAAATTGCCCCTAGGAAGGAGCATGTGTGGTGGGTTGTCTGCTACGGTTTAGCTCCGTAACAGACCGGGGACAGGAATAAGCCGGAATAGACTCTGCCCCTCCTGCATCACTACTGGGGCTAAGCGGTTCTGAAGACAAAACGAAAGTTTTTATGAATTGGGTAATGTAACTTTTCACTAAGAAACTAAAGTTTCAGTTTAAAAGGTTGGCCACTTGTTGACATGGTTGCTGCCCCTGCCAAACTAAGCCATGTTTTTATATCACAGCTGTGGAATAGTTAAGAATGATAAATTTGTGTGACCACATTTTGTGTGTTGGATTTGTATGCTATCATAGTTCTACCTTCAAATTCACTGAACTCAGTAAGAGCGACCAGTTCTTTCACAAATGTTTTTAAAATAAATCTGAATTTATACACCTGTTGGAGCACTCAATTCAGATCACCTAGATAAGAAAGTGTCTACTTGAAATGAAGAGGTGTATTATTGTTGGATACTTCCGCTGAGGCTGATAGAAACTGTTCAAGGTTTGAGTTTTTCTGATAACTATTTGGCTGAATACACACTTTAACAAAGTGAGGGACTCTATTTTGCTGCTTGTTAAAGACACTACACAACTTTCTGACCTGAGAGATCCGTGTTTCCGACTTGTTCGATGGCAAAGTTAGGTCTTCTATGTGTATTTCTGGAGCTGTCACAGTACGGGGTCTGAGTCACAACGCTATGTGACTTCTTTTTCAGAATGCCGCGTCATTTTGCAGCTTAAACAAAAAATGACATTGTTAAAGGATGGGGAGATATTTTGAATTTGCCTATTAGTAGAAAGAGCTCAGAGTAGATACTGGACACTCAAGCCAAATGATTACCAATTGATAAAAAGTCACTATGTGTGCAAAAGTTTGACGGATAAATGAGTGAATACATAAATATATGTGTCGATTCTTTGCCAGCCTCCATCTAAAGGAGGCTAACATCATTAAATCTTTTAAAAAAAACCAATAACTTCTGGGTAGATAGAGAGTTTAGACAGTTTACAAATTGCTTTAAATGTGAAGATACAAAAAAAGACAGCCAAATTAATTCAATTGCATAAGAGAAAATATAGAGAAAGATTTCATTTTATTGAATTTTATTTTTAGACTTTCTGTAAAGACAAAAGGATCAGATGAGCTTGATTTCAATCTTTGCTCCACTTTTTCTGCTTTGACTTACTTGTTGAAAACCAAACAGCAAATTGACCTTTAACACCCACATTCGAAGGACGTTGACCTTTAAACCTCGTTTTCTTTTCAGTTTTTCTTCTTTCCCTCTATTCTTATTCTCTTAAGACCCAGAATAAATGTTGGAAAATTGAGTATCAAAAATGCTTTTTAAATACTTTGTTCTTCCACTACAAGGTAAGTACTCTTATTTGCTTCCAAACAAAGAAAGAAAGTCAAAAACAAATCACAATCGACACCCAAACTGTCAAAATTGGACCATAATTGTTTAGAAGAAGATGTTGTGAAGTGTTGATGATTGAATAAAAGGGATATTTAGTCAATCAGCATGAGGTAATGACACCATACCAGGAATGAAGCTGTGTCTTGCCAAATCTGCCAAGTCAGGCTCAGCAGCTTCCCAGGAGATTTGCCTGGAGGCACATGAGTGGCAAATGGAGTGTGAGAACACATTCTACATGCAACTCATCAAATGTACTCATCCAATCCTGCGGGCTTTATTTAAGCTTCAGAGTTTCTCCTGCCCTCATCTACATACTGGCTGCCACTTTTACAGCTGGTCCTGCCCTTCAAGATGATACACTCCACACTTTCTTCGCCATGGTTGCCCAAGTTCTCTTTCTCATATAACTTTTCTTGCCTCTCTGTTCAGTAGTTCACTACATCTCTGACAGCCTTAGTTTTTTGGGGATGAATTTCAGTTTTAAAGAGAGTGATTTATTTTCTGTTGGATGGAAAAGTTCTTAATCTTTATCCCAAATCTGCGCTGACTGGAGAACAAAACGAGAGACTCTCGTATTTTACTTATTGGACAAGGATAGACACTCCAGCAGACTTTACCAAAGTGCCTACAAGGGAAAATGCATCCTGTCTACTTTATTTATACTGTTGTGGAAACAAGACACGCTCTTACAGAGTAGTGGGGATAAAGAAGGGTACAACAAATAGGCGTGTCTTTTTTTACAATGCAATGGAGATAAAGGTTATACTGTTATGGCTTTCACATATTAGTGGGGAACAAATATTCCGTGTGACAAGCTGGGAGTTGCATACTACAGCTGGGAATCAGTATAACCTAAGAGACACTTTTGAATGATAAAAATAAAAGAAGTAACAAAAGAAGTGGTAATGAAAGAAGTATACATAGTTACATTTGCTACCAAACAGTTTATTTGTTGGAATCAGAATCAAGGAGCTATTATGAGCTCTAGACCCATCTAGACCTCTCTATTACTTGACGACTGGACCACTTCACTACAATATCTACTATTGTAATAGTGTTTACAAATATTGTACATTACACCTTACTCTTTCTTTATAACTTTAACTTTAATATTCACACTCTTGGAAGTTTGAATAAATTTTCTTTTAAAGTTTTTCTTTTCACACCTGTGAGTTCTTATTTCATGTCCGGTTTTTAAAGCTCATTAACCAAATTCAGTCATTCTTTGTAAGTATTAACATATAGATAATTGTATGGTATTGAATTGAATTAGAAGTGAATATACTGTACTTGAAATTCACTGAGCCTAGAATGAGATTTTTCAGCTTATGATAGTTTATGCCACTTAAGACAGCGGAAATCTAATTCCAACAAGACATTATTTTTGCTGTGTCCAATTATTTATTTATTTAACCCTATTTAACCAGGCCAGTCGATTGAGAACAATTTCTCATTTACTACAACAAACTGGGCCAGAGCAGCACAACCAATGAATCAAAACAATATAAAATTACGAACTAACTATTTAAAGATCTTATACCTCAAAATAGCTAGAAACATAATTGCATTATGAGTGTGTATCAACCAAATAACATTTTGAGTTTCTAACAATTACAACGCTTTAGGCCTCAGAAATTTGTTTCTTCCAAGACGATAAACACTGGTTTATATTGCGGTAAATTATGCAACCCTGGTAGTGTGAGTAGAGAAATCACTCTAGTTGTGACAAACTGGATCACAAGAGTGATCAATATCAATAATGTTTTTATTGACAATAAATTTTTGCACGTTGCATTGAAATAATTTAAGTAATTATACATTGCGGTTATTTTCCACCAAAAAAGGTCCATGTCATTACAAACTAGTCCCTGGATGTTTGATCAGAACAAAACACTTTCAGTCCATAGATCTTGGTTGTCGATAAGTTATATGTTGTCACCACCCCAAGAGAAAAAAACCCCAAACTATTTTTCAGATGTACTCAAATCAGTCATCTTGTCAAAATAAAAAAAAAAAAAAAAAAATCCAAATACAGTAAATAGCCTGAAAACTATGTGCATGTTCAGTTTTTCAAAGTAAAAACAAACAAAAAAAAAAAAAACAAGCTATAAGATGAGCAGATTTGAACAGTGGGTTTAATTAGTCAATGTACTAAAATACAGACATGAATAAAGAGAGAAAAATAGAATAATCATAACAAAATAGACAACAAAACCATAAAATATATATAAATATATGTAGGCATATTTCTGTGTAAAATCTTTACATTGGGATTTATTCAAATTATACATGTGCCAATGAGGTTGACAATATTCTATTTATGAGAGACATAAATGTATTCAGAATAAAATAGTCCAAAGCATCAAAACGGTTAAAGTAAATGGTAACATGAGGCCAGTCAGCCACTTTCTATAACAATGTGCACATTAGTTAAATGTAAAAAAAAAAATGTGTTGTGCATAAAGAGTTGCAGAAATGTAACCACTAATATCCACATGTTTAAGTAGATGGCAGGTGGCTAAATGCATTATGTAAAAAATAAAAACCCAAATACATTGACGTACACCTTTGATGTGCTAGAAAACATGCTTTTAAAACCACTCATGCATAATCTCCACAAAAACGAAACTACAGCAACATCCTGGCCTGAAAGATGACCATTTACTAATGCAAATACAAACTAGTAAAGCAGTGGATTGAATAAGATGGTTTTATACTTTTTAGGTGTGAAATTGAGGAAATGTTGCAAAAATAAAGTCATTAACACATTGAGACAGATGAAGCGTTTCTCTGATTCCTTCATCTTTTCACCACAGCCTGCCGGCTACAAACACATCTTTAATCATGACATGTCTTTTTTTAAAAGCAGAAATCCTTCAGTGTCGCCATCCAGAAATAAAACAACAAAGATTTATTGTTTGTTTTTTCTCTGGTGACACTTGCTGTCAACTCCATTTTGGCCTCTAAGTCCCCAACGCCACCTGCTTCCCCCCCACACAGAGCTAGAGATAAAACATTCAGATTGCATCTTAGATCTCCCATTTCATCAAATATGAGGTAAACATTTTTTTGTTTAAAATTTTTCCCCAAAATAATATTTTTTCTACTTGTAATATAAAATAATAGCTTTGTTGATTCATTGGAGCAGTTTTATTCATCTCACTTCCTCACTATGTTTCTGTCTTTATCTCTCTGCTCCTCAGCTTTGCTCTCCTTGCCTTTGTCTCTTTTTTCTGACATTTTTTTTCTTTGTCTGCAGACTTTCTCCTACTCCTCTCATTATCTTCTCTCTTTTTTTTGATCTTTCTCCTTTTGGATTTGGCTGCCACCCTGTTTGGTCTTCTTTCTCTCAGATCACTGATCTCTCCTTTTTAAAGCCAAAAGAAATCAGCATAGGGTGAAGTGGTTTCTCCCAAAAGCATGACATTGATTCCAAAAGCAAGTCGACCCACAACAACTAAAAAACAGATTGCTGGTTTCTGGCTGGTCTAACAGGGAAGCAAGAACTTTTAACAATCTCTATTTGAAAAATTGTCCATTCAAATGGATGTTGTTTAGAAAAAGCGAGCTAAAAAATCACTGGAATGTTAAAGCCACACCAAGATTTCGATATAAACTGTTTTGAATATTTTGACACACAAACACATATTGTGGGTCCCATATGATTATGCAAATAGATTTTAAGTGTGTGCAAGATAATTGCTTTTGTTTATCTGGACTGTATTGTATCTCAGGGTTTTTGGATTCTTGAAATCAGATTTTTGTCATAGTCAGTTTTTCAGTTGAAAAAACCCCTGGAGGCTGTCCCTCATTATTAAGCAGATCAATCATTTCAGCAATCTGGTAAAGATAAAAAAATGTGATTGCTGCTGGAAAGCAGAAGCTATGAGGGTGAAAACATTTCTTTTTTTCACAGAAACACCAGCAATTTGAGAGATATTTGTGTTTGCTTTAGAATCCACGCTGTACAATCTAGATAAAGGCATAACAAAAATAACAGATTAAGAGAGCAGCTGCTAGAATGACATTAGAAAAAAGCACACAAGAATTGCTATCAATATTAAAATTTAGGATAATCCAAAGCTTCCAGTTCTGCAGAAACCACAACAGAAAAAAAAAAAAAATCAATTTGGAACTCGGTGTATATATATTTGTCATCAGCATGTTTGTCAATATTTGTCATCAACCGTCATCATGGTAGTGACAAAAATATGCATTTAGCAGAAATCTGAAAGAATAATTCACATTAATTTCAAATATAAAAATATTGTATTTGCCAAAAAACAAATAAACCATAGTGTTCTTAGGGCATGTATAAAGATCGACAGGTATGTAACTGTTTATTCAAATTTCAGATATCCAATAAGAAGAACATTTCTAAAAGTCTTAAACAAAGTACAATGTTTTTTAATATATTTTGCTGTATTGTAGACACAAAATGAGAAAGAGAAATTATTTTTTTCTGGAGCCAGGGGGAGTCAAAGTGTTGCTTCTAAATAATCAATCTTAGAACTAATGCATGTATTTTATGCTATTTTGGGGTAAATAAGAGTACAATAGCCACATGGAGCAGAATGACAACTTACATGTATAATTTATTTCCTAAATAGTATTTTTCATCTTCCCAAGCAGCAGCTTTTCATATTACTGGAGTCCTTCCATTTTCAGTTCATTTTCCCCGACAGCTTTGATCTATGATTGCAATATTTAAGATTAGTCGAACATGCAGTCTGTCATTGTGTGATTCTTTATTCTTCATTAGAAAATGATAAATAACATGAATAATTTGTCAGTTCATCAAGTTTATTTTAGATTTGAAGAGCTTTTTTTATTTTCTTGGCAAAAACTTGCATAAATTTACGGAAACTGTGAAAAAGTCACATGTAAAGCAGAAGCTAAAGCAAGAAGTTGGTGGTGTCAGAAAAAAGAGAAGCTTGAAACCGCATCTAAATAATCCTGCAGCAGAATCTTTAGATAGTCATGCAAATATCAGTGCGAGAGGTCGTTATGGTGATGATAAAAACTCTCTTATGATGTTTCTGTTTGTGTAATGTAGAAAAAAACCCATCTCAATTCTTTGGTATACTTAGATCAAGTTTTACTGGTTCCAACTCAAATATGAAACCCAATGGTCACCACCTGATTCATTGTTTAGTTTTATATTAGTTTTACTTAAAAATCCACTTTAATCTTGTATGTTTCACACTGAAAAACTAACACATCCATTTAGAAAGTGTTCATTTTTAAATCACAGAAGGTTCATTAATCATCTAAATATGAATGAGTCAGCTTTAAAAACTAATACGAATGGAATAAAATTCCTAGTTTTTTGGTATGATTAGATCATGCAGTAGCTGTTCAGATGTTTAGGCATCATAAATGTTTATTAACTTTCGATAGGTCCTCAATATGTTGCAGGTAAATAGAAGACTATGAGATAAATACTCATCTTCTGGGTTTTTTTCGCATTTGATTTTGTATTCTTCATAAAAATATGTTGGAACAATATTATTAGATGGAAATGTTATCAAAAGCTCTGCTGACCAGAGAACAAATTAGAGACTAATATTTATTTTTTACTTGTGACACGGGTAGCATTCTCTTTCAAGACCAGCATTTTCTAACAACAGAAGCTCCCTGTCCGCTTTATTTATTCAGTAATAAAAACCAAGAGCTGTGTTCTTACAGAGTGGTGGAATAAAAGAAAGTTTCAGACCCTACTTAACAATAGTAAAGGTGGGGGATACCCAGCAAACAGTATTAACACATTTCATAGTCAACATAATCCTGTGTCATGCAGCTTACCAGTTGGGGGTTTACATTAACAAAAGAGATTTTTGAAAGATAAGAGCAAAATAAGTAGTATTTTGAAGTATTTAAAGAAGTATTTACATTTTCTACCTATATCTAACAAATGTTACAGAGGTAAAAAATCTTGAGCAACATGCTGGGGTCTTAATCCACTCTTCCAATGAAGAGGCGTAACTGACACCATTTCTAAAGTCTAATTTTCAAACGATGTAGTTATGCTCTGACAGATAATAATTAAAATCTTAAATCAGGTTTTTCATTCCCTTCCTTTTGGAAGATTTGATCCTGTTACTAATCCTTTTTAGGATGATTGAAATCTTCTTTGCCACAAACTTGAAAGCTTTTCCTGCTGGAGACAATAATATTTTATTAAAAAATGAATCTTTTTACCCCAAAACAGGAAACTGTCTTACAGTTCTTCTCATATAGCCCAAAAGTCACAACAAATTCAAATTGCATTGCACAGAGCCTTTACAGGATGTTGATTAACCCCAATTACCTGAATACCTGCTGGGTTCCCATTAGACATCCAGTTCCTGCCACAACAACAAATTTAAAACCATGAGAAGCGTCCAACAATCGCAAATACAAATGTGGATTTTTGTGGAATTGTTGCAGAAAAAATACAAGATTTCAATATTAAGAGCAGAGATGCTCTAATGTAAAAACCTCAGATTTTGGAATCTACTGTGAAAACAGATGAAAAAGTTCCCATAGATAACCATAAACAAGCTCTCAGAAATGAATTTGAGGTCATCGCTTGCACAATCATAAAAATTTCTTGCCAGCTTCAACTGGGATCCAACTCGGATGGCCGCAACAGTAAAGTTCAGCCACTGAAAATCTCGAACAATTCAGAAAAAAACATTGGGCTTTAGATTTATGGGGAAAGGCTGCCAACATTCTAGCTTCATAGATCATCAGAACCGATGGCAGAAAGAGGAATATAATGTCCTCGCCGAAGAGAAAAATGCTGGATTCATTTATAAAAACAGCTGTGATAGAAAAATGAGCATTTCTTGATGACTAGAGGCAGAAATTGGAGACGGAGAAGTCCTCTAGTTTGGAAACAATATCTATCCTAACAGAAACACTCGCTAAGGGAGAATCAGAAAGCATGTTACATAAGGATGAAGACAACATTGTAGTGAAACCACCCAAAAAATCCCCAAAACAAACCTGTGCTCTCTTTGTGTTTCTGCTTTAATCCACATAGAAGGTCTGGAAGAAGCTGATAGATGATCCCTCTGGTGAAGGCTTCCTTTATTGGCATTGGTACTGTATGATCACAAATTGATTTTTGGTGAGGGCTGGAGCTGTTTCATTCTCATGTTTCCATTTTACTAATGGCTCTGTAAAGCAAGCTTCCCACCAGCAATGTAGAAACATGGAGTATGTGAATAATATGAACATTTTAAAGAAAAAAGTGAGAAGTTATCAAGAGAAGTTTGGGGCCTTGTTCCTCTTCAGTTTTTTTCACTTTGTTTGATGAAACATCCAGAATAGAGGAGGCAAATAATGGAGCAAATTGGAGCTGTCTTTAGGTCCGTAGATGTATTGTATGTGTCATGATGGTCGTGAAGCCAGTAAAGTGCGACCCAGATGTATAGCTAGTTTTAACTAGTTTATTGCAGGAGTGCAGATGTAGACGTAGAACTCAGCAAGAGGTTTTATGTTGTTTTTTAACTATTACTGTATTTCTTTATATTTCTAAATGTGATGTACAGCAACCTTGAGTGCCTAGAAAGGCACCTCAGAAATTAAATGTATATTATATGTGAGACCAGCGGTAGAGCACAGCAGGATGAGGGACCAGCGGTAGAGCTCAGCAGGATGAGAGATCAGAGGTAGAGCTCTGCAGGATGAGCGACCAGTGGTGGAGGGAAACCACCACGGCTGCAGTAGGAGTGTATGACAACAGCACCACAGCTGATCTGACCATAAAAGGAAGGACACCAAGGCTTAAATAATTCTGGGAAGACAAGACACAGCCTGAGACATCAGGGAGAGGCAATTGGGACCAGTTGTGCGGAATTAGGGCAGAGGGCAGGATTTGAAGGAAGGAAATGTTCCCAAAGAGATGAGGATAACGATAGTAGGAATGATAGAAGAATGTTAAAAAAACAAACTGCACGAGTAAAAACCCTTTTGATAATTCATTTAATTTTATTACGATTTGCCAAATAAAAAATTTGAGAGTAAAATTACAGGCATGTAAAATAAGCAATTGCCACAAAGGGTATAAACCTAATAAACCTATTAAACCCAATATAATAAGAATATATAATAATAAAGATAATAGAATAAATGAAGGTAAAACAAAGTGAATAGTTGGCTTTCTGGATGGTCCTCAATGATTAGAATGCATGCATAAGTCTGTTATGGTGAAGGATGAGATAATTGAAAAAGCGAAACTCTTGATCTATTCAGTCAAATCACATTTTTAACAAGAGTATCATTGATAGAAACACAATCAAAGACACGAACAATGACCGATCATGAAGCTGTAGCGTTCAAAGTAGAGCATGAAACTGCTAGAAGGTTCACCTTCTGTTGAACCTTTGGAAGTTTTTGTTATCCACCATATAATTCTGATTCCCACAAAGACATCAGGGTGATTTTACATGAGCTCACGACTTTTCCAGCACACCACCATTTGTCATTCTTACTAGAGGTCCAACAGTGGGTTTAAAGAGCCAAATCCCACCAACGTTGTGTCTCACTACGACCCTTCTGAGAGTCTGACGGACGGGCGATGTGATCCATGCAAATCGGAAGGGAGTAGCCATTATGCCGAATGCTTATTGTCTCTCACCTGGAAAAGAAGGTAGCCATTATTATAACGACAAACTGGGCCTTTGTGTGTGACGTTTATGTCCATCTGAGTAACGGCTCATTAGGACAATATCATGAGTGCAGATAATCATAAAAATGAAATGAAACACATTCACTTGGCATTTGCATGTGCGGCTAGAGTGTGATAATTAAGTGAAAGGGCTTTTTATCTCATGTGCAGCCTCTGTTTTTACTAGTTTACCAGTGAATTCATGAATCATCCAATAAATTGTCAGTGGTGATATTAAACCTTGTCTCAAGCCATCATCCACATAAAAAACCCTACATATCATAAACTACTTGTATTAATTGTGGAAAGCATTTGTACCAGCAACTCTGTGTGATTGTGAAGTACTGATGAGTTCATTGTAATTGGCTGGAGCAACCTTACTCGCAGAATAGTTATGTGCCTGTCAAAGGCTGTTATATTGTAATTATACTTTGTTTAACAGATGTGCAATTTTCTCCATGTCACCCTGTGCATTACGCATCCTATATTTCCCATGCAATGAAGATAGAACATCATTATAAATAGCTCCTTTTACATTACACATGATGAATGACAAATGGTGAAAATTATTATTATTTAGGGCTCTTTATGTTACACTTGTTAATCTAATACAGCCCGAGGGACCAATGATAATCACGGTGAGTGATGGATAAGTGATGGTTGCTGCTTATGGCTATAATTGTTGCACAGCTGGACTTTGACCACTCGTTCCATCAGCATGTCGCCTTAGTAAAATTTTATTAATCATTGTGTTCTCACATTGCGGGCATTGATTGGGGGTAAAACTTGAATGATAAATCAGTCAGCCTCTGGCTGATTGTGTATTATTTGGTTATCAATGGAAGAAATAGAAATGTTGCAGAATACTCTACTTTTCTATTATTTTTTAAGCGGGTTCACTGATAGAAATAGAAAATTGATTGAAATAAAGGAATAATAAATTACTTTTTGGCTTCGATAATTGAGCAGATCATATAAAATACATAAAATGAAATAATAGGGATAGCTTGGGCTAAAAAGGAAGAGTGCTGCTTGAACTTTATAACGGAGTTGAGACAGGCTCTTGGTGGGCAGGAGAAGCTTCCAGATGACTGGACAACTACAGCTAATGTGATCAGGGAGACAGGCAAGAGAGTACTTGGTGTGTCATCTGGAAGGAAGATAGATAAAGAGACTTGGTGGTGGAATGAGGAGGTGCAGGATTGTATCAAAAGAAAGAGGCTGGCTAAGAAGAAGTGGGACACTGAGAGGACTGAGGAGAGTAGGCAAGAGTACAGGGAGATACAGCATAAGGTTAAAGTAGAGGTGGCAAAGGCAAAACAAGCAGCCTTCGACGACTTGTATGCTAAGCTGAACAGCAAGGAGGGAGAGATGGACCTATACAGGTTGGCAAGACAGAGAGACAAAGATGGGAAGGATGTGCAGCAAGTTAGGGTGATTAAAGACAGGAATGGATGTCTCTTGACAGATGCCAGTAATGTGATGGGAAGATGGAAAGAGTACTTTGAAGAGTTGATGAATGAAGAAAATGAAAGAGAACAAAGAGTAGAAAACGTTACCAAAGTGGACCGGAAAGTGGCTAGGATCAGTAAGGTAGAAATAAAGAGGGCACTGAAGAGGATGAAGAGTGGAAAGGCTCTCGGCCCTGACGGAATCCCTATAGAAGTATGGAAGTGTTTAGGTGAGGTGGCAGTAGAGTTTCTGACTGGGCTGTTTAACAGAATATTAGAAAGTGAGAAGATGCCTGATGAATGGAGAAGAAGTGTGCTAGTTCCTGTTTTTAAGAACAAGGGAGATGTACAGAGTTGTGGTAACTACAGAGGAATTAAACTGATCAGTCATACGATGAAGTTATGGGAAAAAGTTGTCGAAGCTAGGCTAAGGTCTGAAGTAAGAATTTGTGAGCAGCAGTATGGTTTTATGCCTAAAAAGAGCACTACAGATGCAGTATTTGCCTTGAGGATGCTGATAGAGAAGTACAGGGAAGGTCAGAGGGAGCTGCACTGTGTCTTTGTAGATCTTGAGAAAGCGTATGACAGGGTACCTAGAGAAGAACTATGGTATTGTATGAGGAAGTCTGGTGTGACAGAGAAGTATGTTAGAGCGGTTCAGGACATGTATGAGGGCTGTAAGACAGTGGTGAGGTGTGCTGTAGGTGAGACAGAGGAGTTCAGTGTGGGGGTGGGACTGCACCAAGGATCTGCTCTGAGTCCTTTGCTGTTTGCTATGGTGATGGACAGGCTGACAGACGAGGTCAGACAGGAATCTCCATGGACAATGATGTTTGCAGATGACATTGTGATCTGTAGTGAGAGGAGGGAAGAGGTGGAGAAAAAGCTGGAGAGGTGGAGGTTTGCACTAGAAAGAAGAGGAATGAAGATTAGTCAGAGTAAGACAGAGTACATGTGTGTTAATGAGAGAGATCCAAATGGAAAAGTGAGGTTACAGGGAGAAGAGATAAACAAGGTGGAAGATTTTAAGTACTTGGGATCAACAGTCCAGAGCAACGGAGAGTGTGGAAAAGAGGTGAAGAAGCGTGTTCAAGCAGGCTGGAACGGGTGGAGAAAAGTATCAGGTGTGATGTGTGACAGAAGAGTTTCAGCTAAAATGAAAGGAAAAGTGTACAAAACCGTGGTGAGACCCGCCATGCTGTTTGGTCTAGAGACAGTGCCACTGAGGAAAAGACAGGAAGCAGAGATGGAGGTAGCAGAGATGAAGATGCTGAGGATCTCTCTGGGAGTGACCAGGATGGACAGGATCAGAAATGAGTATATCAGAGAAACAGCACATGTTAGAGGTTTTGGAGATAAAGTCCGGGAGGCCAGACTGAGATGGTTTGGACATGTACAGAGGAGAGAGACCGAGTACATCGGCAGAAGGATGCTGGATTTGGAACCACCAGGAAAGAGGGCTAGAGGAAGACCAAAGAGGAGGTTCATGGATACAGTGAAGGAAGACATGAAGATAGTTGGCGTGACCGAAGAGGATGCAGCAGATAGGGTTAGATGGAAGAAACTGACTTGCTGTGGCGACCCCTGAAGGGAAATGCCGAAAGGAGAAGAAGAAGCTTGGGCTAAAAAAATCACAATAATTTCTTGTAGTTAATGAAATAACTATAATAAAACCATAAATAAAATAAATAGTCCTTTTTTTAATTATTAGTTTTACTCTCCAGATTAAAAAAAATAGAATATGATGTCATCCTGGAAAGTATTGTGACTATTAATTGGCAACTGGTATATATGCTCTTCTGTAAAACAATTTTCTACATTTTGAGTTCTAAACATCTCTTAAACTGTAATCTAACACCAATTCCGGTCTTAAACTAGAGTTTGTTCATTTTAATCAAATGGATGCTGGTTTGAATTTTGCTCCGAGCAGCACTTGCTCCAGATGTCAATTCTAAAGCAGACCATTCGGCCAAAACTTTTTAACCACAAATTTATTAAAAACAGAAAAATACATTTTTCAGGGAACACAGTTTGAGCATGCAATCTTAAATATGTCATCAGTAGAATTTTTACAATTGTTATAATCGTCCAAAACCCTATTTTTAGAAAATGCACATTTTATCTGAACACGAAACCGTACAGAACGACCCAATTTTTCATTGCTTATATGGAGTTGGATTGCGAAGCAGCTGCCAAAGGAAAAAAAAGCCCTTAATTCTTTTATTGTTAATTTTTTTTATTCATCAGCTTAAGGAGGTGTTCAGGTGACGAAAATATTTTCTGAAAAATCTTCAAAATATTTTAACCTAAATACACTGCATGGACACTTAGGCTAAATGCTAAAAAAAAACAAGCTTACTTTTGGCTAGCTGATTCTTCTTGAAAAGTGTTTTGTTGATTTACAGTAAAGCTGTTAAGACTCTTGAGACACGGTACATCCAAATGAGGTTTAATACCTGCATGCTTTTGACTTGAAGCCAGTTTCTTTCTTCTTTTTAATAGGGAGAATTGACAGGCCACAGTAATTCACCACTTACTTCACAGAACATTAATGTACACTGAATAATTCAACTGTCAGGACAGAACAGAGGTTTTTACACTCACGCGAAGAGAAATATTAAGTCATTTAATGTGGTACGGCAAACAAAATCAATCACACGCACCAGCTCAATGCATGTGTATGAAACCATTCATTATGTCAAAGTCTCCCAATGGGCCTTTGGATAGTGTGTGTAAATATACTGGGGCGCACATGTGTTACTGTTCCTCTGAGAAAATAACGTAAAAAAGGTGTTGCCCTTTCACGTTGCAGCCTCGTGATCATGTGACATTTGGGACAGGAAAGATCATTAGTGGCTTTAGGCCATGCAGATATAGATACAAAGCTCTACTCAGCCAGTACACGAGATAAAGTATTTGAAGCAAGTTAAATTAAAAAAATGAACAGTCTGAAAATAGTCAATCCAGTGGAGATGTCTAAATTTAAGACGACTTCTTTCTGAAAATGTTTAACTCAAAATATTTTATTGTGGCAACTAATAGCTTTTTTGTTATTATTTGTATCGCCACGAAATCTTTGTATTTTATGTTTTAATGTCAGCTTTGGGGGATTTCACATAGCTCATACTGTGATTCTTTCTGACATCTAGCCAAAATATTCAAGATTTCTCACAAATTAAAGCAAAACAAACCAGGGCTGCACAATGTTAACTAAATATCAAATTAGGATTTTTCTGTTTGACATTGCAATATCAATTTAATATTGATATTTAATATTGTACAATAAGCTAATTGTACCACAAGATCACAAACAAACTGATTCCTATGAACGGGAGTTGGCTATTATGCTAAACAATGCTACCTAATAGGTTCTTTAGTTAACATAAATTTTTTCTAAATTCAAAATATCTGGTTTTTGAGGATGATGTGGTCATGTTGGCTTTGTTAGGCCGTGATCTGCAATTCGCGCTGGACAGATTTGCTGCCGAGTGTGAAGTGGTCAGATGAAAATTAGCACCACCAAATCCACGACCATTGTCCTCACCCGGAAAAGGGTGGAAGACCCCTACGGGTCAAGAACAGGGTCCTGCCTCAAGTAGAGGAATTTAAGTATCTCGGGGTCTTGTTTACAAGTGGAGGAAGGTTGGAGAGGGGGGTCTACAGACAGATTGGTGCAGCGTCTGCAATAATCAGGATACTGCATCGGTCCATCGTGGTGAAGAAAGAGCTGAGCCAAAAAGCAAGCTCTCCACAATATTCACTTTGTTCAGTCTCCAAAATTTTTTTATCACTAGTGCTCATCTGTTACTTTTGAACTTTTTCAGTCTAAAAAATGATTATTATTTTTACCTATAAGAGTAAATCACTTCCCATCAGGGTTGCCTCGCAACGCCTACTGACCCCATTACAAGCAAGCTGCAACCAACCAGACCAATCAGTTGGCAGCTCAGAGTGCACACAGACAGGTGTTTTGCGAGAAAGACATGCAAAGTAGAAAAAATTATGCAAAAAACCAAAGTGTAAATCGCAGCTTTCTGTGATTAGCTACTTGCAGCTGTTGATGTTGCAATATTAATTTGAGATTGATATATAGCGCAACCTTAAAACAAACCAGAATACCATGAGTTTTCATATTATTTTTTTTGTTTTACTGGCATTGTCTGATGGAGCACACATAACGAGCTTCCTCACAACAATTCAGATGTGGCTATTAAACAAGTGCCTGTGAGAATAAATAGAATAATCCATTTTAACAAGAAAAAAACAAGTTAAAACTTGTATGTAGAATTAAAAATGGTTTTGGTGAGTTTTCATCCCAATATCAGCTGGTTCTTAGATTTCTTGTCACTCTCAGGGGGAGAAAAACAATTTCAAATGAAAGTGAGGAAGAAAAGCTCCTTGAAAGTGACAGAGACAATAAGAGCAGCTGTCTGGGCCTCGGCGTCTGAGCCTTTTTCAATCCCCTGTCCTAATAGGGAAAAGACAGAAATCCAATGCACCCCCGAAATAAGTACTTTGACACTTGTTGCCAATTATAAGGCTGCATCCATCTCAAGAGTGTTTCTGTGAGCAGCGATTCACTCTTGTTGAACTTAGTTGTCAATTATTATTAGGCTTTCACACATTGTGTGTTTAGAATTTGTAATAGAGCCTGATTCTTTTACTCAACACATGTACTAATGTTCTAGTCATTTGTTCTAGATTATTTGTTATTTTAATCAAAAATTGTCACAACAGTAGAAAATTGAAAATAAAAAATATAAACCTAGAGGGGCAACTGTAATTTTATTCTAGAGATTACACATTTAACATGCTGAATTAATTAAAACATTAATGATATTGTTCAGAATTTAATAAGTGATTTGTTTCCTATCTGTGTTTACAATACAGAGGATGAGGAGCAAAATTGTATCTTTTCTTCCCTTCAGCAAACTATTTCTATTGAAGGAAAGGAAGGAAAAAAACATTCAAAGCACTAGTGTGCAGATAGAGTGAGGTTTGATAATGGGAAAGGAAAGTGAGATAAAATGTGACGAAGCAGAAAATAAAAACACTAGAACCTTTTGTAGGTTAAATGAATTGAATAATGACTCAATCGTTTCAAAGTAGTTTTTTTTCCAGAGACTTTAATGTGTCTCAGGGGGCTTTGATAATTGACGGATCATTTATATTTTACACTTGGAAGCCACTGACATGAGTTAAATTTAAAGTTAAGTCTGCATGGAACGCAATAATGTCAAATATTAAAAGCAGGGATGTGTTGGAAATAAAGCAAAGAGGAAAAAAGCAATAGATATTATGAAAAATGTGTACTTCTTTCTTTCTTCTTCATAGAATTTGTGTGGTCCAGTGGGTAAAAGAAACATTGATTTCTTTCACCCTCTCAGAGAAGGCATGACTGTCTAATCAATAATTCCAACACATTACCATACTCATACTGTAACTGACCGGCGAGGGAATGAGTCACTCCCTCGCAAGTCAACTTGTCTAAGTGTGTGTGTGTTTCATGCACTTACAGCTTCGAGTATACCCTCGTATTTTTTTCCTATGGATCGACCAAGATGAGTTGTGGAATTGTATAGAAACTCTTTAAACATTCAATGTGGTTACTAAAAATGTCAAATATTAGCCTTGTTGGAAACAATTTGAACAAGGAGATTTGCAGTTTAACACAGAGGAATACTTCTGTACAGCAGGGAACGAAATGATAGGATTCTAACTTTTATGAAGGTTTTAATGCAAAGGTTGGCTTGAAAAAAAATGGCAAGTCTAATTAAACAGATCATTTATGCATTCTCTTTTATCTTCAGAGACTTTCTATGCATATTTGCCAAGTAAGGTGCAGACTGCAGGGCAAGGGAATACACTCTGTTTTGGACTTTTAAAAAGCTGAAACTCAGGTTAATGCCGGCTGACAGATTTAGAGGAAACAAGAAAAGAATATCTCTAATGGCTATTGATTTGCAACTAATAATTAATAGCTGGAAGATATCAAATGACTCATTATCATAAGTTTTTTGTCTAATATTCATTAACATGTTCCTGGATGAGCATGCGTATCGTGACAGACCGTCTGTTCCGTACCCTGATAAATGCTTTGTGCTGTCAGTGCCTACAGGGAGAGCAGGATAAGACTGAGAGATTACTGATGGAAAAACAGAGATTATAAGGATAGACCGGAGGGAGTCACAAGAAATGAGACATTGTTAATGGAGTTTAGATTTAGAGACAGTAACCGTGGAAAAGATTGATGTCATTTATCATGTTGGCTTGTGAAAAATACTCAAAAAGCTCTGTTTTGCTTTTGAGATTTGACCACGTAGTATTTAAAATTATTTTAAAAACATACCTGCTACTGCAAAAGCCTCACACACTCGTGGTTAACAAAAACAGATGTTTCCAACCAAAGGGTGCTGTCTGAGTGACTGAGAGGAGGCAGGATAAGAATTGGTTTCCCATCACTCAGCATGGAGATAGCTCAGACTTTGAAGTGGAGATCCTGCTGTTGTTGCACGCTATAACCAACAGATGATGCTGCGGTTCTTCAGGAGTAAATCTACATTTGCGCAAGAATAAATGGGGAAAGAGTCGATGCACAATCTACCCAATTGACTTTACAGACAAAAGCTGGCTTACATTTATTTAAAAGCATCTTGCAACAGAAACAGTGGATTGCATGATAAAGAAAATTTTTGCTTAAAGTTTGCAAATGAAATGTGATAGTCGCATGAAGGCTTGGTGCAACCCTTCAAAGAAAAAAAAAGAAGACATTTTTGAATTTTGTAGCAGGCTGAATCTCCTCCTCAGCTTCCCTCTCATGATGTTTTTACCTTTCAATATCCAATATAGTCATGTTCATGAACACTTCTCTCACCTTCTATTGTTTCCATTTTTAAATTCCATGCTTCTCTCTTTCTCAACAGTGCTCTCTCCACTTTCTCAGCTCTTTGTGTTTTACAGAATAATTGTTTCTTCTCTGAAAGAACAACAGTGGGCCGATACTGTTCCAATACATTTTCATTTGCAGGCAAAAGAACATTCAGCAGCCTTTTGGTTCACAGTTTCTCTCACTGCACACATGCACACATATTGTGCTTATCATAATTTCTTACAATGTTGTTGAAATTATTTAGAAAGAGTGTAGTTAATATGAACAGCAACAATTAGTAATCATGTTGTCACATTGGGATTTCTTATCTCTAAGATTGATGCTTTCTAGACTATGTAAAAACTACAATACTATTTCACTTGTGACCATGTGTTCAAAAAACAAAAATGTAACTACGAACATGTGCAATGTGGGATTTCTTTCTTTGAGTGTCCAGGACCTTGAAAAAGAAAACTTAGCTTACACTTTAGGTCAGTCTATTAAGAATGGCTTGTAAATGTCACGTCGTCATGGAGAAGGTAACAAATGACTTGGTTCAGAGGATGTAACTCCCACGCTTGAATAGCATTCACACACCTTCCCCGTGGCACTTTTCTTCCTTGCTTTTTCAATTTGCTCCATTGTTCATTTTGGATCCTGTATTCTTCTCAGCTGTCAGGTTCAAGTAAAACTCAACGTGGAAGCAAATCGCTACAATAAACTGCAGTCTTTGGCTCAGATAGAGAGTGTTTGCTTCCACTTGTTTTTGGGATACAAAGACTTTTACCACATGTTGATAAATGTGCCCACTCCAGAGGAGCAACGTAGACGTGCATAAAAAAGAAGTGAAGAAAAGATTCAGCAAGACACCCACCACCGCAGAAACACGCAGTGCGGATACACATGTGGTATCGGCCACAACACGCTTGTTTTTCATGCATATAATTCATCTTGGCGTGTGGAGAGAAAGCTGCTGACAGAAAGAGAGACAGAGGAATCTCTCTCTGTCACTGTGCAGGTGTCACACAGGCTCTGTGATAAAGCTGCTCTGCTATAGAGCTGATATGAACCCTTTACTTAGCCTCATATTCACAGCAAAAACCAATGATGCCAAGCGACTTAGCAAATTTCTTGCCCAAAGTACCAACTTTTCCAGGCCATCCAAAGTGCAGTAAACTTCAGAGATCCAGATTCAGTAGTAAACATATGGAATACAATTATAGTGTGAAGCAGTTTCAAATAATTTTGCCCTAATGATAGGAATAAAAAAATACATTGTCACCTCTTCAATTTCATTTTAGTTAAGAGCCCAAGTTAATTACCTCAAGTTAATTTTTAAAGGTGTGAGAAGAAACCCGGATCAATGTAGTGAAAACAGAAGGAGTCCCGAAATAGAATCATGTGGAACTCCACTTTCATAGAAGATTAAAAATCAGTTTCATGCACACAAAGCTGGCCCACTAAACAAGTTATCGAGTTCAATTTCTTTTCAGTGGGCTGCACGGTGGCGCAGTGGGTAGCACAGTGGCCTCGCAGCAAGAAGGTTGGGGTTTGAGTTACGGGTGGAATGAGGCTAGGAACATTGGCTTTTCTGTGTGGAGTTTGCATGTTCTACCTGTGTATACGTGGGTTTTCACCGGGATTCCGGTTTCCTTGCACCCTCTAAAAACATGCACGTTAGGTTGATTGGCCTCTATAAAATTTGCCCCTAGGAATGAGTGTGTGTGTGTAGATGGTTGTGCGTGTGTGACCCACAGCAGACTAGCTACCTGTTCGGGGTGTATCCTGCCACTCACCTGAAATTCCTCGGCAACCCCCGCAACTCTGTTGAGGAAAAGCGGTTCAGAAGACAAAACTAAATTTCTTTTCAGCTTATTGCATTGTGGTGGCGAAATGCAAAACAAAATATAACCCAGCAACTTTTAACAGTGACTCTATAACTGCTGAGTCGTTCCACGGCAAAACTGCCTCATTATCTTTGGAAAGGGTTGGCGAATTCTCAGTTGCAGATTCTTGTCTTGAAACCTCCTTCAGAGCCTCCTCTTTAGTTAACCACACTCAAAACGTCAACCTTTTTTTGACATAAAATGGGTCTTCTTTTTGCCCGAGTGTTTCTTTTTTTGGTAACTTACCAATACCTTGTCGAAATGTTTTCTCCATCATCATTTTAAGTATTTCCCTATCGCTTTTCTGTGGCTGCAACTTTGCCTTTTTGTGAGCTATTATTTCAATGTACCTGTCTGATTTTGATTTTTTATATCTGTATAAAAAAGAAAAACTTTCTAACTAAAATATTTTGAAAAATCCAGTAATTTACCGTAATTTCACGGCCATTAGGCGCACCGTACGAAAAGGCGCAGCCTCAGTTTTGTGCGCCGTTGCTGTATTTAACACACACATAAGGCGCACCGTACGAAAAGGCGCAGTCTCAGTCACACACCGCCTTACAACAACACACACGCAAGCATGCAAATGTGCGTATTAAAAAATAGTCCAGTGCTTCTCAAATAGTGGGGCGCGTGTGATCCTGTGGAACACGTTTTTCTTTTTTTATACTAGAATAAAGTGTAATTGTACATCCACTACAGTAGTTGTAGTTTACAGTTTAAATAAGAATTATTTTTTTTTAAATTCAAATTAATTGATGCACTTTAAATATTTTCTGTTAAACACTAAAAACAATAAAGCTGTTCTTTTTCTTTTTTTTTTATTCTTTAATGTTAATAAGGATACAATGTTATGCAGAAGTGTACTTAGAACCAGGGGGTCCCCAACCTTTTCTGCGCCACGGACCGGTTTTGTGTCTGATAATATTTTCACGGACCGGTCTACAGGTGATAAGACCAGCCGGAAAAACTGCATTTTTTAATCAATAATAATACATTTAAATCCACTTTGTCTTCACGAGAAAATTTATTAGCAGCATCTTTATAACGTGGAAAAATTCTCTCTGCTCGAACGCACTCTGGTTGCCATGGTAACGGTAAACATACCTTCAAAATAAAGACATCACAAAAACAAAGTGGATAAAAATACTAGTTAGACACTTCACTCTTTAATGTTCTCATGCCTTTCTTTCAGGTCCGCCTCGCGGGCACCGCTTTTTCTTTTAGGTCCGCCTTTTCTCACACACACAAGGCGCACCGCACGAAAGGGCGCACCGCTCATTTTGAAGAAAATTTTAGACTTTTAGGTGCGCCTTATGGCCGTGAAATTATGGTACTACTTTTTAAAAAGTAGTAAATTACTGGATTTTTCAAAAATGTGTGTACTTTTTATACACACATCAAATATTTCAGCGTGAAAGAAAATAATTTCAGTGACTATCAATTTTTGTGTAATTTATTTTCATAAAACAGTAAATCACTGTCTTTCATATGGGATACACTGGGATATTTTCTGTTCATCCGCAGATAGATTTAATGGCACAAATGGCACATATATTCGCTCACAAACCTTTTTAGTGTCGGGGTACACAAATGTTGAAAACATGGGTCAGACAATGAGGAGAGAGGTAATAACTGTAGAATCCACTGTGTAATCACAAAGAAGAGCACATCACACTGAAACATGGATTGGAACATGCTGGAACAAAACAGGAGTCTTTGGTAAAGCAGAGTGCCGGGGCTCAGTGAACATGATGATATGAGATCCAAACCCTCCGGGGAGACCATGTGTCCTTGTGTGCAATGCAGAGAGAAAGAATGCTCTGGATGAAGCGAAGAATGATGTGTGATTGTGTATTTTCAGCACACATGTACAAAGTAGATAAATGCAGTGAAGGGTGTGGATTTTTATTCTTCCATTCTTTTGTTCAGTCGATTGGCATATCCAGATATAGACACACACATATGCAGTATGTACCGTATTAATTACAGATATGAGGATGGTTTTGTAATCCTAAAATAGTTATTGTGGGGCAAACTGATGCAGATAGAGTTGTACTGAAGTTGTACGTGTGGAAGGTATACATTTGATACTGACATAAACAGTATGTGTATATGTGTGTGTATACCAAACCTGGTACACTTCTCTCCAATAGGAGAAAACTGCTTATAAAAAGTAAAAGTCATGATTCCAATGAATGCTATCAATGAAAATAAACACAACATGACATGTAATGAATAAAGCTAAATGACTGCTGTGACATAAAATAAAATCAAGCTCTATTCCAGTCTTTAAGTTTAACACACAATGATTGGAAAAAAGAGGCATACCGTAGTTACATAAAATGCTACTTTTACCCACAATTGCAAAACCAGAATTGCATTGAAATGATTGCTATTGTGTCTTTTTGCTGAACGAATGAAAGGGCCAGAAGGCCATTGTGCACCATATGGCGATGTTGTGCGACTCGCAGTCAGAACACATTTTTCATTTTTGACTGATTGAGCAGTTTTTCTGAAGCACAAAAGGCCATGTTTTTCTTCTTGAGAACAATAAAATGTTAAATCAGTATTTTACATGGCCCCTGTCGTGCTGTGTGGTAAATCAAATTTATAGGAAATCATAACATATTTTGTGGTTGTCTACCTCAATCTTCAGCTCTGTCAGGGGCTTGAAAATTCATTCAGCTTATGGTGCAAAGGAGTGTGTGAATATCATAAATCCAGGAGAGTGATAAATTAACACCAACTCAATTTATTGCTGAGTATAACAGAACAATGGCAAGTTTTAAGTTAAAATTTTTGACTATTAATTGTGTTAATACTGAGTATTGTTGGCCTAAAAAGGAGATTTAACAATGATTTGCAAGTAATTGAAAATCATTAAACTTGCAGACTAATTAAGTTAGACAGGAATCTGTGTGGAATACGATATTTACAGATAGTACTTGGATATGCTGTATGAGCCATGTACAAAGTGGAAGAAAAGCTTGCGAGGTGGAGGTTTGCCCTGGCAAAGAGAGGAATGAAGATTAGACAGAGTTAGACAGAATACATTTGTGTAAATGAGAGACACTCAGGTGGAAGACTGTAGATAAGTCCTCCACCAGTCCAGAGCAATGAGAGTATGGAAAATAGGTGAAGAAGCATGTGCAGGCAGGTTGGAGCAGGTGGAGAAAATTGTCTGGTCTGGCGTGACAGAAGCATTTCAGCTAAAATGAAAGGAAAGATGCACTAAACTGGAGTCAGAGGTGGTATGTTGCCCAGTTTGGATATAGTGGCACTGAGAAAAATGCAGGAGGCAGAGCTGGGGGAACCCGAGATGAAGATAATCAAGTTCTTTTGGGGAGTTACAGAATGAACATGATCAAGAAAGAGTCCATCAGATGAAGAAACATGTTAGAGGTTTTGGAGTTTTAACCCGTAAAGAAGAGAAATAAATAAAATTGCAATCAGTTTATTGTTGGGAGTGGACAAAACAAAGTTCACAAATGTGGAACTTGCATTGATGATAATATGCAAAATATGTCTGATACTAATATACAATAAGTAACATAGAAATACATATATATAGAGTGAGGTGTTAAGTTTTATCAGCATTCATTAGACTCGCAGCCAAGAGAAAAAAACTGTTTTGGCAGAAGGATCATGTGGGGATGGATCGTACCCTCTGCTTAAATAGCTTGTGTTCAGGGTGTGACAAGTCAACTGCTATCTGTCTTGGAGATGTTCTAGCCCTGGAGAGATGAGAGGCTGCATCCAATCACCTTCTTAACAATGTGCATTATGCACTGCATTCTCTATTTGTCCCTGGTTGTGGTTCTTGGCTTTTTTTAGGCTGCCACAGAAAGTATATCCTCAAGTGGGTCTTTTTGATCAGTGAACTGATAAGATAATGCTCCCACCATCACTGTTTTTTCCCTCTTCCCTTTGTTCTTTCCCTTGGGGCGAATAGTTGAGAGAGTGTTGAGACTTTCCTGAAGTCTGCGATCATCTCCACTGTCTTCTGAGCGTTGAGCTCCAGGTTGTTACTGGTTCATCAGCAGCACACAAGCCTTATTCCTGTAGGCAGACTCATCATCATCAGAGATCAGCTCAATGAAGATGATGTTATCTGCAAACTTAATACGTTTAACGGAATTGTGTCTAGAGGTGTAGTTGGCATATAAAGAGAAGGGCAGGGTAAAAAGTGCATAGCTGTGGGGAGATCTTGTGCTGATGTTAGGGGTGGTGGTGAGATTCTTTCCCAACTGGATGCACTGCCTCCGATCCATTGAGTAGTCAGGGATCCACCTGCAAGTATAGTTGGGTACATTCAGATGCCGTAAAAGCTTTTCCTGGTGCAGAGGTGCCTACAAACCGAATCCTAGCATAGGCTTGTGGGGAGTGCAGAAACTGAACTCACACACACTTTTTTTTTCTTTTTTTTCTTGTTTGATGAGCTCCTCTTCCTAATTAATTGCCTTGATATGTTTATTAAACTGCACCGTTTAACTTTTTGCAATAGTTTCTGCTCCCTGATTCCCAATTTGGTATCTTAATGACCTCCAGCTACATTAGTTTAATTGAGACAGTTTTTAAATATCCGGAGGGGTTTTTGTTGTTGGAGTTTATTTTCGCCTTGAATGGTGTCATAAAACGTCAAAGGAGAACTTCTGTTTCTCAGAGGACAAAAGCTTTCACAAATAAGTTCTACGTGAAGGGGAACAATGTGTTGTCACAAACAAACCTTGAAGTAAAACACAATTTTTCAAAACAAAATTGAAAAAAAAAAAAATGCATCGTGTTATAATCTTAACCTTAATACACTGTTTGGCTAGGAAAAAGTATCACCAGCTTTTAAGTAATTAAATAGTCAAAACTTCAAGTCATGCAATGAATTGCTTTACATATTGTGGTTGTGGAGAAGAAGTTAGTCCATTTGAAAAGGGTCAAAACATCGCAATGCTCTAGCATGAACATCTAAGATTATCCAGAAACTTGTTTGAATCTAATACATTTGTGATAACTGGAAGGAAATTGTCTTTGAAGAAGAAGGTTTTTCAGGAAAAAGCTAGAATAATTGAGATCAGCGATCGATCACTTAGACACTTGGTGAAAGCAATTTGAAGAAAAACAACAGTAAAAAGAGGTTAAAAAAAGTGGTAAAGTAAAAAGTGGTAAAGAAAGAGCTGAGCCAAAAAGCAAAGCTTTTGATTTACAAGTCGATTTGCGTTTCCACCTTCACCTATGGTCACCAGGTGTGGGTGGTGACCGAAAGAATGAGATCGCAGAGACAAGCGGCCAAAATGAGCTTCCTCCACAAGGTGGTTGGTGGTGTTTCGGAGGTGTTTTGGACACGTCCCATCGGGAGGGACACGTCCCATCGGGAGGAGACCAAGAGGTAGACCTTGGACCCGCTGGACAGGCTATGTCTCACAGCTGGCCGGGGAATGACTCGGGATCCTTCCGGGTGAGCTGGAGGATGCAGCTGGGATGAGAGAAGCCTGGACTTCCCGTCTGATGCTGTTGCACCCGCGACCCGGCCCCGGATAAGCGGAAAACGACGGAACAACAGTAGAACTAATGGCTATGCTTAGCACAATGCGAACAGGTGAACTCCAAGGATTAGAACTGATCCACCAAACAACAGATTTTAAAGTCAATCTCAACAAACAAATATGACTGAAATACATTCATATTCTCAAAAATATCAATTGACTAAAATGAGGTTGGTTGTGTTGCTGAGTCATTACAATACATCCTAATCTTAGTCGCATTGCTATGTTAAGATTAGCTTGTCTCAGAACAATTCAAACTCTTTGGGACACAAGTTTTGTGTAAAAGAATATTGTTGTGTTAGTAGATTGACTCCTCAGAAATTTTGGGTCTTTTAATCTCTGATTTTTTAAAATTGGTTGATAAACTGGTTTATTTTTTCTCTCTAAACTGCTGCAGGCTGAATTACGAACATCAAAACATGACTTTTGAGTGACCTGACTTATTACTTCCTGCTCCATATGCAAAAGCTTTGACTAATTAGTGAACTGAATTCAATTATTACACTTCTAGCCTAAGTTTGAAGACACTGACTTAGTTGAAAAGTACTTGGAGACACAGAGGGAGATTTTTTTCCCCTGCAATGTAATTCACTGCAGCATGCCGCATGAGTTCAGCTGGAAGTTACTCGGGCCAGAAACACAGATCTTATCGTATAACAAGATTACTGCACAATAACTTTGGAAAAGAAAGTTTTTTTTGGCAGAAGGAGGAAAAACTAATAGAGATATAGTAAGAGCAACAAAGGTTAGATAAAGTCATTCTAAGAAATAAAGACGGAACAACTTAGAAGTTTACTCTTCAATTCATCATTAATTGATGCATTGAGTAGCTTCATGTAGTGGATATGCATACCTTTAAAGTTTATGCTTCTGATACATTTTAATAGAACATGGAGAGTTAATAGGTACACAACTGACACCAGCATTTCTAACACTGAAAAATATAGAGCAGTGGTGTCCAAACTTTTTGCAAAGGGGGCCACATTTGGTGTGTTAAAAATGTTGGGGGGGCGAACTTGGTGAAGTTTCTTTACATAGAACAGCAATTAATTTGAATAAATTTCAGCAAGCGTTTTTTGTGTTTCCCATTTGCTTTTTTATTTTAATTTCAGCTATCTCAAGCATGTGTTTTGGTTCATTTGAAATGAATATCAAAGTTGAATTGACATTGAAAATTGATTGACCATTCACTTAACTTCACTTTTTTTTAACACTTTAATTGACTTTTTGTAACAGTTGAACAGAAGTACAGTAATTGTACTCTTGAGTGCACATTACATTTGAAACTGAAAAATATCTCACCATGGCAGTTTAATATTTACAGAATTTTTCAAACTCAATAACAGAGAAATGAACAAGTAGTAGTCTGATCAACAATAGCAGGGCTCATTTAAAATATGACATTAGTAACTATAAATGTTGATTGGATTTTTAAATGTTTATTATTCTGAAGTGAAAACTTAAAAATGAAAATGTATTCAGACTTATTGTAAATGAAAAATGAGTTGTCTGCATTAGTGCGATGGGTGAAACTGAGATCTGGAGTGCACGACAAAGCCCAGGTCTGACTGTATGGCAGTAGTATTGATGTCTTGTGAGTGAGAGTTCGTTAGCTGTGTCCTCACACGGCTCTTATTTAAGTTCATAACCGAGAATGTCTTCTCCCACAGATATGTCCATCCAAACAAGCTGAGCATTTTTTCTTAGCAAATGCTCGAATCTCTCGAGACTTGTCCTTATCTTCCTGTCGGTAAACGTTGGCGAGAGAAAGTTGCTTTATAACAGCCACTGTTTCTTTACAAATGAGGCAGACACAGATGTTACGTATTTCAGTGAATAATTCATTCAATTTCCACCCAGGCTTGAACTGTTGGCCCTCACAGTGAACTTTTCTCTTTTTGTTGATTGTCGACAAAATTGGGGGCTCATTCAGTCAATTACTCATATACTAATTTGCTGTTCCTCCGAGTCTCCTCCCGGTGGGATGTGTAGGAGTATCTGAGGAAATCATTTAACAAAGACATCAACTTATGCATCTTAAACAAAGTGTGCTATGCATTTGGTGGCTACAATGCTTTTTGTCAATAGAGGATTGATTCCCTGCATTTTAATTAATTGTATGCTGAAAAAGTCTGAACAGCTCTTCTTTAAATGAACATTTTTAAACAAATTCATACTTTATTTTTCTGACTGGGCCTCCCTGAGGATAGGAAGGTGGTCTAATGGACTATAATGATAACATCTATTTTAAAGAGATGGAGTTAAATAATGTAGGGGGATATGATGTACAGATTCAGCGATGGTTGTCATTAATGCTCTAAGAACATGCAAATTGCTCAAAAGAGAAATTCAAAAACCAATAAATGTAAAACAAATGGGGTGAAAATGTATTTTACTTTCTTTTCCCCAACTTTAAACATAATCATATTGAAACAAGTGAAAAAAGAAAGCCCAGGCATACAGTATGTTTCATTTACCATTTGCTGAAATATTCATCTATTCTATTCTAAAACTGCCCCAAACTGTCTCTACACATGCATGCAGGCGTCCTGCATTCTGACCATATGTTGTTGTTGCTCTGACAGCATCTGGGTCATCTGTGTGAAACTCAGCTCAGACCTCAAAGCTTGGCTGTATTTCAGCTGATCATCTGCATTTGCCTGGAGCTTTGTATCCTTAGCTTTACAGAAATGCTCCAGCCTAAATGTTTCTGTTAATCAGAATTGGAAAATGTCTGCAAGTAGGATTAAAAGAAGGGAATAGATTTGTGTTATCAAATCAAGATTGAATCCACAATGAAATGACCATGTATTAGGCAGGTTTTTCTTTTATATATCTTTTATAAAGCCACAGTTTACTTAAATTTTAGCATTTTTATCTTTGAATGATTGTGTGTGTGTGCGTTGTGAGGGTGCTTGTTACGTCCTCTTGGCTTCCAACAATCTGTGAATAGGATTTGGAGCTCCATTTTGGGGGTGTGCAGCCTTGTCCGTCTGTCACTGAGGAGAATGGCTGCAGCATAAAGAAGGAACACTTGAAAGCTTGTTTTAAGCATTTAAAAAATACTGTCGTCTAAAGTGTTTCAGATAAATGAAAGCAGCTCAGTGTGAGGCAGGTATAAGAGAGCACTGAATACAGGGCATCAAGAGTAATGAAAGGAGACAAAAACCTTTGATTTTCCTCTTGCTACAAATTAAATGCCTCTTATGTAAAGAAACAAAGATAAAGACATGCCAAAACTTAGAGTTTTAAGAGAAATACATTTTAACAGATTTTGAAATAAATGACTATGATTTTAGTTTTTGTATACTACACTACAGTAATATCGTCATCAGCTGTGCCTTTTGAAAGCTCATCTGCTGCTTGGTTTGGGGCATTTTTACACCCCGATATTTACTGTAATGTTGCTCGTGAAGCACTTAGAAATGTCTTGTTTTTTAAATTTGTTTGACAAACAAGCTCAGGTCTGCAAAGGTTGGCAGTTTTGTAATTAAAAAGAATGTGACAACAGCTTTTCAGATACAGTATTATTGAAAAAAAAAATAGGATCATGTTGCATTCATTAGATTTGGTTAGAAGCCTACATGCATGTGTATTTGATTATCCATTTAAGGATATTTTATGCTTTAAAGTTTAGATTTTGGTCCTCCTGAGAAGGCTAGAGTTATTTTGCTACAGTTGACAGACTTTAGACCACTCGATTGGCTTTTATTTGTGGAGTTTCCCAGGGGTTTGTTCCTGAATCTCTTCCGTTCACCCAATATTTGCTCTCTTAGGTCCTGATATTTTAACATAATTGATTATGATAATTACATAATTAATAAGCCTTTCCTTCTTGTGTTTTATTATTTTTTAATTTAATATCTGGCTAAAGTTATTATATCTACACTTTCTGATCTAGTTTTGTTTGATTCTTTAAATGCAGTATTATTTTACGTCTTAAATTATGTTGTGGGATTAAAGATTGTCCTTCCATGGCTGCTACATAACACAAAAAAAAACATATAAAAAAATGCAAATTTATGTCTTAAACATTTCACTATTCATGAGTAATTTCCTGTGAGACAATAACCACCAAGAGATGTGTTATCATCTCGCAATTTACTGTGCTAATTCACTGGAAAAGATTATTAAACAAGAGGAGTGAGAGGAGGAAAGACAGAAGAGAAAGTAAAGTGATACATAATAGCGCTAGAGCTAGACGATGATGTGAACAGTAATTTTCTTAAAGTTCATATTTAGACATTTTTGCATTTTTTGCAATAAAAAAATACAATGTTGAATCTGCACCTGGATTTCTAAAAATCCACAATTATATTCACATTTTGTGCAAAACTGTGTGTAAATAAACAGACTTAACATAAAAAAAGAACACTGCAGAGATCTAACAAGATACTGAAAAGTTTCTTTTCCTTTTAATAGAGAGTAAAACTATGGGTGATTTTATTGTCCATCACTTATGAGTAATTGGATGTATAATGATTTTATTTCATTTATTGCTCTTTGAATCAACCTGTCTCCTATTTTCAAGGATTCCGTATTACAGAACATTATTTCTGTTTCTTTTAAGAGCCTGTTTTTTTTTTTTTTTATTTCATTTGGTGTCCCTGAAGAGAACGAATCAAATAACATCTGCAGGTCCATGCTGAGTTTATATTATTACTTGAGAGCCATTTGAGGGACACTGAGTCACAAGAGTTTTAAGGTAAATGTTGAAAAAAACCCCCACCTTTAAAGATGTTTTATTTCTTCACGTCTTTTTCCACCATACATGACTCACTAGGGATAAATGATAACTAGCGAAACATGTTCATTCACTCAGGTTTTCATCATTTGCTAATGTCTCAAAAATAAGTTTTTGCCAATTCAAGTAAGAATAAATCTAATGTCACGACTTCTACTAAATAATATATATATATTTTAGCGCTGCAAATTAGTTTAAAGAGCACATTAAAAATGTATGGCTCACATAATTACTCATAAATCCCAAAGTGTGCAGATAAATTAAACATGGTGCCATGGGTGAAATATTTTAGTTTAATACTTTTATGAGTTTTGTGTTTGACATAATACCAACAATGAACTTATTACTACAAAATGTAGAAAAATGAACACATTTATTATGGGACCATAGAAAACTATATTCAACTTGCAACCAAAACACACCTGATCTTCATCACTATAAAAAATATTATCTCTAATTTATCTCATAAAGTTTAAATCCTCACCCAAGGTCACCACCTGTGGGTGGTGACTGAAAGAATGAGATCACAGATACAAGAGGCCAAAATGAGCTTCCTCTGCAGGTGGTTGTGCTCTCAATCAGAGATAGAGGGAGATGCTCTGCCACGGGGAGGAGCTTGGAGTAGAGCTGTTACTCTGGGTTAGGCATCTGATTAGAATGCTTCCCTAGTGTAGTTGGTTTATCAATCCTAAACCAACTGTTTAAGATTTGTGAATTTGTGATTTTCTCTTATTTGCCCCCATTTTTTACAAACGTGATCTTAAGTGTACATATGTATAATTAAAATGTATTGAAAGAACAGTAAAGCCTGCAGTGTGAGCAACGCCTACTCAGTCCACATAAAGCTAATACCCCGTGTGTTTTGTTAGGATGTGACACATTAAAACACACACAGTATGTGGAGAAGAATCAGCCCTGAGAAAACGATCAATAAGTAAGTATGCTCAACCCACTCAAGCCCCAAAGCAAATAAAACATTCACATACATTAAATTAGAGCTGCCCAGCACCCCAAACAACTTACACAGGACCTAAAGTTGTTAAAAAACATCATTAAGCTTGATGTATTATCTACACAACCTCAACAATAATGATATGCAGACCCTGGGAATAAAATGTACAGACTTACCTACAGTATTTTACAATCTGCATAATGTGTTTATGTGGTGAGTGCATCATTTATTTCTCTCTTCAATAAATCATTTATAGTTTTTTAAGTTTAAAATGGACACGTCTTGATGTGTGAGCTGATTTTTAAACAGTTTAGTTCATTTAGTTTTTGAACAGACACCTAAAGCTAATTTCCTCCTTTAGGACACTTTCTCCTTCCAAAACAGTTACGGTTGGACATGTTTTGCATTGCTTTTTTAGTGTGTTACAGATTCAATGTGTTTTTAAATTAGGTGATTCTCCAAGGTTTACCATTGAATAAACCCAAATCCACTAAGAATCAGGGCTGGATAACGAATATGCCAACGTGGTTGGCAGCTAAGTTGTTGATCAAACCCTTGGAAATGAGCTGAGCCAACTTCAGATTATGGTTTTGACTAGAATGCATGTTTTTTTCTTTAGGTTTCAACATAGCTGGCCAACTACATTCAGAGACAACTACATTCAGAGATTTAACTGTGAGGTGTTGTCTGAAAGCTCTGGGGAAGATACTCTATCAGTGGCATCACTATGGGCTTCTGAGGGCAGACATAATGTATTCCGGATCAGAGGTGTACAATTAAGTGTTCACGCAGAGGCAGACGGTTTTCTTTGAAAGCAGAAAGAGAAGAAGCCACCAATGATTAAGATCATCTGGTGGGTTTGCAGCAACCAATTGGAGCTGACGGCTGATCTCAGGAGGCAGCTTATGTTCCTGGACACCACAGTGAATGTCACAGTTAGGTCATCCAGAAGTGAGTTAAAGATAATGAGAAAATCACTGATTCAAGCATAATTGGAAAAATACTCACTCAGTAAAGCTACGAAATATTTTCTGATTTCATTTAGTTACTGTAACAGCATCTCGGCTTTCAGTTTGTCTCAGCTGTCTGGCTGGCTCCAACGGCTTCCAGCTGAAGCAAGTTTCAGTTGGCTAATAATGACAAATAGACCCAGTGAATGCAATGTGGCACTTCCAACAAGTGGGCATTTCAACAATACATTTCCCTCAGTAGGTCCAACACAATGTTTCTGTCACTCATAAATTATTCCGGCACCGTCCTCTGTGCCGTATGGCTGCCAAATTGTATTTTCATTGCAGCATAGAGACTTACTGAGGAGGAAAAGGTTGACAAAAAAAAAAAAAAAACAAGACTGAAGATGGAAACCAACAATCTGTAAGCTCTTGTCAGCTATTGTCACTTGATTGGAGTGTATTGTTCTTTCTTGTGTGTCTATAGGTATGTGCTGTCTTCCACTGCCATCTATTCTCATTACCTCTCTGCCTGCCCGTCCCAAGCTGATTCTGTCCGTCTTCTGCGACACCCTTCATTGATACAAGTCCTAAGTGCATTCATTGTAGCATTTCTCTCTTGTCAGAGACTGAGACCCTGCAGAGAGAAAATGAAGCGTAGGATAAGAAAAAAAAAGGAAACTTCCTGTTCCAGTTGCTGTCTGTCGTTGATAGGAGTGGAGGAAAAGGACAGCGAAACTGGATCTCAGTACATTTCAGTTCATACAGATAGACGGACGGAGAGACAGATCATGTCTCAGTTTGACTAGTAAATAAAAAGGAAAGGGTAGGGACAGTGGACAAGAGGATGAAAAGAGGAGGACAAGCATTCCCTGTGCTATGACACGTAAGCACACATAGTGTGGCTGTTGCTATTTATGTCAACTTGACACGGCTCTGCCTTTCAGGGTTGACAAGGACATCCATCCTGGAAAGACCACATAGTGAGGAAGTCAGACCAGTGCAAATATGCCGAATCAGACATGTGTAATGCCACACGGACATAAAACCAGACAGTCCTTTGCCAAAATGTAGTCCACGAGGAAACAAACTCCCACCTGCAGACTCCCACTAGCTCTCATCGCGCTGTAAACAAGAGCTTTCATCACACTCCAACACAACCTGGAGTGTCACCAACTTGGTGAGGCAGAGAAGGCCAGCAGGGATAAGTCCCCCAGCCTGGCAGAGAAGAGCCAAACCCTGCAACACCTGTAAAGACATGATGACTAAACATTCACAAAACAAACAAAAAAAACAACTAAATACAAAAGAAGTATTGATGTTTTCTCCTTTAGGAATTGCCTGACTATATTTTGTCACCTTCACATTTGTTTACTGGTTAGCACAGTGGCCTCACGAAGGTGGTGGGTTTGTGTCCCGGTGGGACGAGGCTTGAAACAATGGCCTTTCTGTGTGGAGTTTGCATATTTGTGTATGTGTGGGTTTTCTCTGGGTACACTGATTTCCTCCCACTCTCCAAAAAATGCATGTTAGGTTGATTGACCACTATGAAATTGCCTATAGAAATGGATGTGTGTGTGGATGGTTGTGTGCGTGTGGCCCCGGGTCAGGCCTGGCGACGTGTTCAGGGTGAACCCTGCCTCTCGTCTTAAATTAGTCGGGATTGGCTCCAGCACCCCTGGTGACCTCGTTAGGAATAAGCAGTTCAGATGACAAAGAGAAAATTAGTTAATTGTGAAAAGTCCAGCAATTTGATTATTAACTAGGGACTAATTGTTCAGTTTACTTCTGCTTTAAAAAAGATAAGCCCAATGCCTTTTTCTTGCATCATTTAACAGGAACTGACAGAACAGAACATTAGTTAAGATGTGTTATCTTCTCTTTGCTGACTCCCAGTTGAATTTAGGTGAAGTTTAAAATGTTTTTACCAACTTTTTAAGTTAAGTTATTAATGATACAGTTGTTATTTAGCATTTAATCTGGCACAATGCTAAAAAAGGTTCTTTGGAATTCTAAAGTCCAATTGGAGGTAGAGCCTGCTCTCCCCAAAACTTGAGACACACCTCTATAGAAAACTGTTGGTAAAAAAAAAAAAGGTAGCTCAATAGTCTCCAGCAGAATGGTAGGAGCTATGATCCTCTATCACTGTAGAACTATGATTGAATTAGGTCCAAAAAAAAAGAGCTGTTCTGTCTGACTCTCTGAGTAGTGTTAGGAAAGTTTTTTTTTTAATAAAATCAAGATTTATTCTCCAGTGAACAACTAAAGCTATCTTCTGAAACAGCATTTTTTTCCCCACCTGCAGAAAAAGGCTTGAATCTGAAATAATTCATTTAAAAACTCATCCATCCAAACACAGGTTGGGTTACTGTGACTCTTTGCTAGCAGCATGCCCTAAATGTTCTTCATAAAGTTTTCAGTCTATCCAAAACAAAGACGCAGGACTACTAAATATGTCATAAATTTCCTACGGAACCGATAAACGGTGGCATTACGTCGCAAAGCCTTGTTTGTGAAAAGCAAGAAAACCCCACTTTATAAAGTGTTGTCCAAATACTCCCTTTGCAATTTTGCTGTCAATCAGAGTTACAATAGAAAAAAAATGATGAACAACTCTGTTTCGATGACACATTGTCAGTTACTCTGTGTATTCTTGGAGCGTTTGTTCAACTGCAATACCTTGGAGCAAAGTTAGATCACTTCCCAATTTTCTGTTTGAGCCCAGTGCATTATGCAACAGTTGTGCTATGCTTTACAATATTTTCTCATGACTATGCAGCATTGTTGTTTTTGGCAGCCATCTAAGTTTTCGTTTTAGTCTTTGTCTTTGGAACGAAAATTAATTTAAGTTTCAGTCACATTTTCGTCATCTCTTTATATTTTCGTTTTAGTCACATATTAGTCAACAAAAACCCAAAAGAGTTTTCGTCTAGTTTTCGTCAGGGAAGACTTAGAACGTTTTTAGTCTAGTTTTAGTGTAAAAAACAAAACAAAAAAACCCCAACTTACTTTAACAATCGTGTCTTTATTACTGAGAATGATGCAGATTATTTGTTAAAAAAAAAACAACAACAAAAAACTTTGACGAGCTTTAACTTGCGCAAAACAGCAAACATTGTAAAACAACGTAAAATAAATACAAATTCTTCAGTGAGTGAGGAACGTTGTGACTTACTAAATGACATCTTTTAATAACTCTGTAAACAAAGTAAACATTGCATTGTGTCTTTAAAGCAGTCGTTAGCGCAACCAAGCCAACTAAGGAAGTTAGCGGCGCCAATAAGCTAGCATTAGCTTGAAGTTAGCATGCTGTTTGCGCAAAATATGTGAAAAACTTTAACTTTCTGACCACCAAGCCTCTTTGTTACTGTTTTACCATGGTTTGTGACTTTCTCATGGCTGCAGGTGTGTTGTGTAGACAGTGTGAACGTGTTGCATTGTAGGGGGCGTGCCGCCGTGAGAGACAGATGCAGCCGCTGTGGTTTTTATTTTCACAGACAGAAATGTGAAAGTCTGATGCCTATTTTGTTACATTTTCGTCTCGTCAATAGAAACTTGCAAACGTCTCGTCACATTTTCGTCACCAAAATGTCGCATTTATTTTGTTATTGTTACGTCATCGTCATGAAAAAATACTTTGTCAACAAAATCATTTCGTTGTCGTCATCGTTGACAAAAACAACACTATTTAGATCTACACAATAGGTGGTTCAGCTGAAAAACCCATGCAAAAAAAAAAAAAAAACCCAAAGAAGATTTGGCAAAGAAATACATCTGTAATAGACTACCAAAAGTCAAAAGAGACTTTGTCGAGCTGTTTCCAACCATGGCTTTAAAGGACTTCTCTTATAGACTTTGCATGTTTGCACCTGGAAAGCATCCTTCTGATAATATTAGATTAGATTAGAATTACTTTATTGATCCCACACATGGGATGGGCACGAATTTGTGCGTTACAGCAGCAAACAAGAAAGAAAGAAATAGACTGTATATATACAAGAAGGAAAATAAAAAATAATAAAATTTTAAAATAATAAAAATGAAGGAATAATGTGACAAAACATTGAGGTCAATACAGACTGTAAGTGCATAAAGAGGTAAAAAAAAAGTGACATAAGAAGCATGAAGTGACAAACAGTGATGAATTACATAAGCATAAACCAGTTATCTGCTATTCTGTGAGTTATTATAAAGTGTTATTCTGTTGGGAATAAATGATTTACGTGGTTTTTGAGCGAAGCTGTCTGAGCCTCTTGGAGAAGGAGCTATGTATGCTAGGTTGAATGTTTACTGTAATTTTTTTTTTGTGAGAGGATTTGTAAGCCTGAGTGTTTGTAGCTTTGGAATGAACTAGTGACTTGTCCAGGGCATGTTGTGCATCTCAATGATCTTGAAGTAGTGCTTTGGATTGTACTGCTTTATATAAAGCATGGAATATCCTCATTGGAAACTATCCTAATCATGTTGATTAGTCGTCTTTATAGTCTATAAACTATTCAAAGTTTGTGGCTTGTCTCTGGACATGCTTTCCAAAAAGATTATTACACGCTAGACACACACTAAAGCAGTCACACACATCTACATTGACACGGCAACGCTATGAGCGACAAGCACGGAATCTGCTGTGAGTGTTTAAAAAGAGGACAGGAACACAATTGGGATCTAATGGTGATGACTTGAAGACTTGTTTCTTGATCGACAGACTGAAGGCGAGGGTAATGAGGTAACATCAGCGAACAAACAAAATGACATACAGAATTACAAGAGACAAACATGCAAGTAGACTCTAATATAAGCCTGACTTTGCTCTGTTTTAGAAAGGGATAACCTGGAACTAAACATGCAACAAAATAATGAAGGCAGACGTTATAAAATGCACACACCCAACTAGCTGAGTCATTCCTCTGGGGTGTAATGCTCTGTGCTTAACCACACGTATACGCAAACACAACAGTATTTTTTTTTTTTTTTGATTATTTTGAATTACTCTATTCATCCCTCACCGGGGAAATTTGTTTGCTGCACTCCTTACACCGCAGCAGGCTGCCCTTCAACGGCGCCAATGGTGGGAGAAGTGGGGGCTAGGTGTCTAGTATATGTTATACTGTAAATGATCACTGAGAAATCTCTTAGCTTTGGATGGGATTGGAGGTGGAAATGTAAAACAAAAAGATATCCAGCGGGATTTTTTCAGGATTTGCAGAACAAGCCTTTGTGTATTTGCAGCTGTGAAAAAGCAAGTAAAATCATATAACAGACTAAAAGGGCCACACGATAAAAGCAGATGGATACAAAACTATATTTCAGATTTAAATTTCTGAAATACGATTCACTGGAGCCCAGATTTGATGCATGTCTTGCTTTGTCACATGACTAGGAATATAAAATGCTAATTTGCTTTCAATAGTTTATCCATTTAACGTATTCATTTATCTTTATTACATGAATCCGGAAGCATTAGACCATTTGAACAAAAACCTTCATATTAACTAAAATTTGAGTGGAGATTTGAATGCAGCATGACATTTTGGTATCAGGTAGACACTTTATGAGAAAATCAACAATTAATTTGTTATTCTTTTCATTTTCCTGCAATTGTCCTTTTTTGACACGCAGCTTTAGAAACTAATAAAACTCTGAGCCTTGGGCAGTTTGTGTCGTGATGGATGACCTTTCTGAGAAAATCATGCCTGCATTGTGCTCACACACAAGGTTTAGTTTCCAATGAGAATTGTTGATTTTCAAGAATAAGAAAAATTTACTGTCATATAACCTTCTATAGGTGGGTGGACTGATCCCAGGATAAGTAATATCAATCTCAGCTTTGGTTCTAGTATTGATCACATTGTAAGATAGACTAATTTTTTTTTTCCTTCAAATATCCAGTTTGTGCTGCTGCATTTTATTTGAAATGTGGCAGGAATGTTTGTATATCATTTTGTGTTGTTCTGATGTCATACTGTAACTTGTTGTGATAGATAAACATAAAGTGGTGAACTCTCAGAGCCAGATGAAAGAGCAGAAAATAGAAAACAAAATGTTTTATCTTCAGCATTACTTAGGATTTAATTTTTTTTTCTATATTATTTTGTGTGGGAGGCATAGCTTGGTGATAGAATCATCGCTCTTGAACCAAGAAATTGACAGTTCAAATCCCGATGAGCTCATCCCTTGGTGTCCCTGGAGACGACGCCTAACCTCCAGTTACACCCACCTTTACTGGGTGTTGTCATGACTGCCTGCTGTGGAGCAATGCAGCTACAGTAATTTCCCTATGAGGATTGAATATAGTACAATAAAAATTAAAAAAAGGTTTAGTGCACTCAGAAAGTTTGAATGTTTATTAATTCTATTGGAACATTTATTTTAAATAAAAACATATTAAATTAAATTGTGCTTGCTTGTGCCGATTACCTATGTCTCGTGAGAGTGCAATATTGTCTGATTTAATCGGCTAGCTGATAAATCGGTCAGACCTTCTACAAAACCGAAGGTTAAATACATGTTTAGATCCTTTAGAAAAACTGAGTAAAAAGCAGGTCTCACCTACAGGAGTAAAGCAGAAAGTAATTGATCTGGTATAAAACAGCATTAGTGTGAAATCTTTTGTAGTCAGCAGGAGCCTCCCTGTGCAATCCAGCCTTTTCTTCTGCATCTATGCACGTGTATATCCTCACAAAAAAGAATAAATATGCTTTGTGTGCATGCAGGTAGTAATTTATCTTAGTGGGGACAAGCTGTGTAATGTCTTTATGCACAAGCGCAACAGATCCAGCTGAGACGGTGAGATGAAGCAGAGCAGATGTGTTGTGCTTCATCCTTTGCCATTCATCCATCAGATGTTACTATCTGGAAGACTGAACATGTGCGTGTGTGTGCAGTCATGTTATGAGACTTGACTTCCTAATGGGATGTGTGGGACATGAAAAAGAATCTTTGAAGTTTAAGAAGTCTCTGTAAAAAGACTTGCTAAAAGTTTCTCATTCAAAAAGACATGCATGAGCCTTGATATTTTGCAAAATGCAAAGGAGAAAAACCCCTCGCAAAAGTAAAGTAAAATAGTAGCGAGAAAAAGCAAAGAGCTCTGAAATAGCCGCACTATCCCTTCCTGCAATTTAATCTTAGTAAGACATCATTAATCATACGTACACCAGGCTGCTGGGGAAGTTTGTGTCTCACATTAAGGCAAGAAAATGTAGTCAGGGGGGAAATCTGTTGTTTCAAAAAGAAAAAAAAGAGGAATTGTGTATATTTTAATGTGTGAGTCAGATTAGGAAAGTGTAGGCAGTCGCTTCCTGTGCAGCTAATCTGGTTTAAACTATAAAACAAATCTTCACACATACATAATAATTTAAATGGAACTATTGAAAACAAAAACCTCAATGAAGCACAGAAGTTTGACGTTTGCCCTCTTGAAGCTTCTGACAACTAATAAATGAGGCTAAAAAAACATGAGCAATTCAGGAAAACAAAACTGCATTCTCTTGGTACTTTTTACTTAGTTTCATTCTAATTGCTTTTTTTTTTTTTTTTTTTTAATTTACTGAGTTTTTAGGGGAGCATTCCATCTAGAGACATTCCAAGCATCAATCCTTGATAAAGATTACACAACTACTGTAAATTTGTATGTTAAATCTTATTTTGTCAAAACAGAAACCTGAAAAAAAAGAGAAGCAGCTGGGAAGGCAATCAGCGCCTCCTAATCCAAGACCATGGTCCTCGCCCGGAATAGGTTGAATTCTCCCTATAGGTCAATGACGGCATCCTGCCCCAAGGGGATGAATTTAGGTAATTCGGGGTCTTGTTCACAAGTGTGAAAAAGATGGGGCGGGAAATGGACAGACAGATCAGTGTGGTATTTGCAGTAATCAGATGCTGCATAGGTCTGACGTGGTGAAGAAAGAGCTGAGCCGGAAAGCAAAGCGCTCGATTTACCAGTCGACCTACGTTCCTACCCTCACCTATGGTTACCAGCTGTGGGTGGTTACTGAAAGAATGGGATTGTGGATACAAGTGGCCGAAATGAGCTTCATCCACAGGGTGGCTGGGTTCTCACTCAGAGATAGAGGGAGGAGCTCTAGCATCCGTGAAGAGCTCGGACTAGAGCTGTTGCTCCTCCAGGTCGAGAGAAGCCATATGGGGTGGTTCGGGCATCTGGTAAGGATGCCTCTCAGCTCCTGGCACATCACACTGTGAGGAGACCCAAAGGCAGACCCGGGACCCGCTGGAGAGACTGTCTCACAGCTGACCGGGAAACGCAGCGGGATCCTTCCGGGTGAGCTTGAGGATGCAGCCCTGGTGAGGGATATCTGGACTTTCCATCTGAGGTTGTTTCACCCGCTACCCAGCCCCGGATAAGCGGAAGACAACAGAACATAATAATAATTAAAAAAAACACCAGTAGACCGTTTTATGTTGTGAACAAGAACATTGACAAATGATCCACTCAAAGAAGTCTTGTTGTTTTAATAAATTCAAGTCAACTTTTCCAAATGCTAAAACATAACCGAAATAACTTTAAATTTATTTTGTTTTACAACGCATAAGCATGTTTAATGTTAAAGATCGGAAAACGTTCGATTAATATTAGCTTCAGTGGGTGCCACTCTTTATGTGGTTGCTGACTTTTCAAATTTTTTTTTTTTTTTTTAAGAAAGTTATATTGAAAAAGAGATCATTTCGATAGTGGAGGGAAAATAATATATTTCTATGAGTGAGAGAGTGAAACATGGATGTGTGTAAATGAGCAGTGGATGGGATGTAAAACATACTCTTTTTGCATAAAGTGAGCATTAACTCATGGTCACAGAGCATTTCCAGTGAGTTATTGATCAGTACCTCTTAGCGATACAGCATGCTTTGCTGTAGCAAGATGAAGCCGTAGCAACTCGACAAAGATCACCTGTAGTCTTTAGTGCAAATAAAATAGTTTTTCTGTTCAATCAAAAGGAGAAGGGAGCTACTAACATAAAAAAAAAACTGCAAGTACCTTTATGAGTAGCTATCATTTGGAAATAAAAGACTAAAAATGTTCTGGATCTCACACTAAGAAGTTAGGTTTCATTTTCTGATTCTAGAGGGTTGCAGAGCACTGGTATACATTGGGGAGAAGACAGGGTGGTCTGGTTTTCGAGTCACAAATACAAAAACAAACAAGGAATATTTAAATGAAATATTCATGCCTTTGAATGATTTGAGAGAGCTGGTAGGTACAAAATGAAGACATGAATAAAATGCATTTTCCATACAGAAAAGCCACTTTTCTAACCATTGCCTTCGCCGCACGAGCACTCTATATGTTGTGCTTTCATAGTAATGTTCTCTAATTATATTTTTCTCCATGTAGACTGTTCGTTCCTTTTACTGTCTATCACTATTTATATTATTGGTAAGTAGCAACAGCTTGAGTTGATGTGAAGAAATGGCTTGTTTTGCATACACACAAGCTCCTAAAAGCTTTGGACATGCTTTCACATTAAATTTATTGGAAAAATGTGTCTAGCCATTTCTTTTTCAGCATATTTTCAATAAGATGCATCTCTATGCTAGTTGTCAACATATAAATAGCTTCAATAATAAGATTGCTAACATCATAAAGACTAATTAGCAATCTCGTAGTTGAAATGTGTTAACATACGCACTGTTTAAAACTCAAAGCAAAAACTGAAAAAAATCTAAATAAATTATTTAAAAATATATTATGGAAATTATGTTGCAGTTTTAGTTTTCTTCTTGGTGTTCAAAGTTGTGACAGATGGTATTGGAGCACATTTTGGACCAAACTGATTGCCAGTTGGTCAGAGCAATGCATCAACTTATTTGCCAACTACCAAAATTAACAAGATAACTTTGACAAATTTGGACTCCTTTGGAGTTTCAAATAACAAACCACACTCCTGTAAGCAGATAGAAAGACAGAGCAAATGAGAAGGGGAGATGGGAAGGGAAGCTAGGTAACTCGTATAAAAGACGGCAGACATCTTATTAGTGTAAAATGTGTTAAATTTTGTGTCAAAGAATTCTGTCAGCAGGCGGAATGTAGCCAAACCAATTAAAAAGACATCTTGAGTAATCCTATCTTCTCACCAGTAAACCACTACAGTTTTTAAGTGAGGGAAAAAGGCTAAAACCACAGACAAAATAGCAGCTAAATAGAGAGGTTTTAGTTCAAAACTTTGTCAAACTTAGAAAGCTGAATAAATTACATTTTTTGGGTATGAACTAAGTCCAACTTTCAGTCAAATTAAAACAATCCAGCCCCAAAAACGTCCGCTGCAGAAAATTAGATGAACAATTTCTGTTGTTTGGGAGAAAAGATATTCTCTTGGCTGATATACTGGAACAAGATTTGTTCTGATGTCACTATTAAATAGAAAAAATGTGAAACTATTAAATTAATTTAGCTTATGGAAATATTTGAACACACCTACAATTTTCTCCACTTTCACAGCTTTTTCCTGTTTGGACCAAACAATCCAGCAGAAACACATACCATGAAAATAAAATATATGATATCAGGAAATAAACAAAAGTAAAATATGTATCATCATTCTTACTTTATGCTTTTAAGGCTTTTTTTTTCGTAGACAGTGAGGTTAGAGGCGTTGAATTGCTTCGTTTTAGTAAAGTGCCTTTTGATGGCTGCTTTTTTCTCTTGTGAATTGCTGCTATATCAGGGAAATTGAAGGGACATGAATACCTTCATCCAGAACCATTCAGTATTGAGTGTGTCATCAGTGATGTGCAGGTTATCACACCAAAGTGCATGAAGACTCCATCAAACCTATACCTGGTTTGAAGAAATGTGCTGCACTACTTTGGTGGTCTTTGTAAAGTTTCAAGACCTATCTAAAGATTTCAAAAGTTTTTTAATCAGATCATAGTTTTATAACATAATGTTAGTTCTTTGTAAGAGATTTTGGATAAAAGTAATTAAACATCCAACTAGTTTTAAGTATGAGTAATTCATGAGTAATTTAAAAAAATTCTCATTACTAAAATGCTTTTTTATGCGGCCATCCTAAGAATTTTTTGGCTTGTTTCTGTCATTTTTACTTTTATTTCATTTTGGTGAGTGATTTATTATTCCCACTAAAATGACTACTGAATAATCTCATTATAAAGCAGATTATTTGCCTTTTTGAAAATCTACCGGTAACTAAACTGCAAAATATGTCCAAATGAAAAAAGTATTCATTTGGACGAACATGCTGCATCTTCTTAAAACATGTCCTCCTTCACTGTATCAATGAACCTCCTCTTTGGTCTTTCTCTACGCATCTTTCCTGGTGGTTCCAAAATCAGCATTGTTCTTCTGATGTACTCTCTCCTCTGCGCATGTCCAAACCATCTCAGTCTGGCCTCTCTGACTTTATCTCCAAAACCTACATGTGCTGTTTCTCTGATATACTCATTTCTAATCCTGTCCATCCTGGTCACTCACAGAGAGAACGTCAGCATCTTCATCTCTGCTACCTCCATCTCTGTTTCCTGTCTTTTCCTCAGTCTCCTGTCTCTAGAGTCTTCCTGTCTCCAGACTCTAGAGACAGTGGCTGTGACTAGAGACAGTGACAGTGGTCGGTCTAGGGTCTAGATTATAATGTGGTTTCAGAGAGACATCTAATTCAAATTGACTAACTTAGTGCCTGATAAGTTTGCTGAGATCTAGATCAACCAACATGGCCGATCTGACCACGGTTTTGTACACTTTCCCTTTCATTTTAGCTGAAACTCCTCTATCACACATCACACCTGATACTTTTCTCCACCCGTTCCAGCCTGCCTGCACGCACATATTCACCTCTTTTCCACTCTCTTTGTCACTGTGGACTGTTGATCCTAAGCACTTAAAATCTTCCACCTTCTTTATTTCTTCTCCCTGTAACCTCACTTTTGGACCTCCATTTGGATCCCTCTCATTCACACAAGTACTCTGTCTTACTCTGACTAATCATCATCCTTCTTCTTTCTAGTGCAAACCTCCACCTCTCCAGCTTTTCCCCCACCTCTTCCCTCCTCTCACTACAGATCAAAATGTCATCTTCAAACATCATTGTCCATGGGGATTCCTGTCTGACCTCGTCTGTCAGCCTGTCCATCACCATAGCAAACAGCAAAAGATTCAGAGCAGATCCTTGGTGCAGTCCCACCCCCACACTGAACTCCTCTGTCTAAACTACAGCACACACCTCACCACTATCTGACAGTCTTCATACATGTTGTTCACCACTCTAACATACTTCTCTGTCAGACCAGACTTCATCATACAATACCACTCTCTGGGTACCCTATCATACGCTTTCTTACATAATATCATATCTACTCTTTTAATCAACTATATTATTTATATTTTGTCAGTCATTTTTTCAGAGAGATGTTTTGGAATTTTTTTTATATTTTCCAAATAAAAAAACCTTTTTTTTTAACTTGAAAGAAATAGGTTTTTTTTCCCCATTAAGTTCTGCTTCACATGGAGGATTCAGACCGTAACCTTTGACTATCTATAAATAACAATTTGACTAGTAAGCTTTTTGAGAAACAAACAACTCTGACAGAAACGCTCAATGTCACAGGTCAGGAAAAAAATCCTTTTACCTATAAAACATCAGTCCTGAAACTCCAATTTGAGTTCAGTTAAGTTCTTTCTTTTTATTGCATAGGTGCCTATAAAATCCCTTTGTTATACAAACCAAAAAAAATTGTAAAAGGTTATTGTACCATCTCCAGTCAGTTTCTTACCAGCGTATTCTGAAAGTCGTGATGTCTAACTTTGTTCAAAATAGGTTTCGATTTTGCGTGTGCTGCCTGTCTGGATCTCAGCAAACTTATCAGGCACTAAGTTATTCAATTTGAATTAGATGTCTCTCTGAAACCATATTATCATTTAACAGTTCACCCATTCAGGAAGCATTCTTATCAGATAAAGGACCATATTGGTCAAACTAAATCTTTAAACAGCAACATAAATACCTTTTCCATACCAAAAATGAACAAACACAAACTCTACGTTCTTTGTGTCATTGTGGATGCAAAAAAAACCTTTCGCCACGTTTGTGCCTAGCTTAGCCGATGTGTCACCCTTTGAGTTTATATGTAAATCATGCCTACCACTGTAAAAGATTCTTGTGAGTCAGCCCAGGAAAAAAAAATCCAATGCTAGAGTAAAAATATCTCATAGGCTCTTTTTTTTTTTTTTTACAACATTTCTTCAACTACATGAGGTCATTTTTTCAAGAAGTTACCCATGCAAAGATTGGTATCCAAAGGGCCATTTACTGTAAACACTGTAAAGAAACTGACAACTTAAAATATATTTTAGTTTTGATTTTATCAGTTCTTTTGTCTCATCTTATCAGCTCTCACTTTTTCTTCCTTTTTTTTTGTTTCTCCTTCATTTTTTTATTCCAAAAGCGGAAAGACAAATCCATTAATCCATGGCAAACTTTCTGAAAATTGAACAGCTCAGACGAAAATGTCAACGCTAGTGTTGTATATAATTTGCATCACATCTTCCTCTTCATTACAAACTGACTCATCGTTTTCCGATACAAGAGTTCAAATTGTTAAGATGTTTGGTCAAATCGAGACCCATTAAGACAATTAATTCCTTCAAAGTTTAAAAGAAGACATTTAAGAGAGCACTAAATGCTGCAAAGCTGGTTACATGTGTGAATATCACATGCAACCCACATCACACAACCAAACAGCTTTGAACCTTTGGAATACCAATCTGGGATCTCTCCTACTTGGAAATGGGTTAAGGGGATTTGGGGGACTACTTTGAATTTGATCAAGCTTGTCTTACAATAATTTAAAATCATAAAATAAGAAACTATTGATGAGATTAACTCAGGGTTTGTGAGTCTACGGGAATAGTTTGAGATTCTTATTGGAGTTATTAAAAAATAAGGCATTAAAAAAAAGAATTAAATAAAGATCATTTAGCAAAAAGGGAAGTTTGTCAAAAAAATGTAAACAAATAAATAAAACAGTCAGTTTAAAATAGCTTAGAAAATATATATTTTTTGTGGGTGTTAAAAACATCACATGAGGTTTTTCTACATAAATCTTTTTTTCCATTTCGGACCTGCACAGGCTTAGTCCGGCATCCTGACTGCCTTTCGAAGGTTTCAATTGATGTGTCTGGTTGACGTTTGTAGCTTCATTCACTTGCCAATAATTTCTTGAATGGGCCTCCATTTTCCTTTAACTTTTTCCTCTAAATCACTGGCAAAGGTTTCCTGCATGACTTCACTCATAGTTCAAAGCAACACCTTACCTGCCCCCTCGGGATATTGCGGTCATGGTTGAAGAGAAAAAACTTGTTATAGCTGTGAAAAGAAACCTCTTTTGACCACTGGAAAGGGCTGCATTTCAGACCTTTTTGACCCGTAAACAGAATTCAATGTGTGTACTCCTTAACAGTGTCTTGTTATCGCCCATGGTAATCCAAGTATGTTTGCTGTTTGAATTCCTATCATGTTTACATCCTGCACACGACAGTTTAAGTGTATGTCCAAGTGGAGGTTCTGCAAAATCTGTCTCAATAGTGCATTTACCCGTACAATAAGGGAGTTCTGAGCAATTTCACTGCTTGGTAGCAGTTTTATAACAGTATTTTGTGTGTGTATGTGCATGCCAGATCCCATCAATGAACCACCCACACAGCCAAAGGAAGCTCGGGGTATGAGACCATACTTTGCGCTTCCAACACATTTATAATTCAACATACTGTCACAGCTCCACTCGTCTATCCTCCCTCCTCGTTTCTACTTCTCGTTCTCTTCTCTTATCTCTCTTTCTTTCACCTGTATCTCTTTCTAGCCCTCGTCTTTTGCTTATTCAAGCTGTTTCTCCTTCTAACCACATCTACTATCCATTCTTTCTCTCTCATTTTCTACCACTGTGCTATTTTTTTCTTTTCGCTTTTATAAAAAGTGGCTGACAAGCCCATCCCTTATCTCAGCTATTTTCCTATTTCAACCCACCATGCCACCCCTTCTTGATTTTATTATTTCCTTGAGGGAAGGGCTGGCATTAGCAGTCCATATGCCTCAGCACCAGCATGCATACTGTTGGCACATGACAACATTGTGTCCCCCCACTGCAAGCTGCTGTGACGGAAAGTAGGCGAGCGTCAATGCTGCTCACCAGCCAACCATGACAGACAGCCGTCTTCCATGTGATACCCACACTAGTTCTTATTCCCACTTTCCCAACTCAAACCAGTTCTTTTCCAGTTTTTCAACATTGATTGTATTGACCTTTTTGTGACTTGTAGCTGACAAACACCTCCTAATAACCTTTGAAACTTAAGGTGTTCAAAAAGACTTTTAATTTTGTGCTTTTCCAAAAATGTATTATTTTAGTTCTTTTCTTATTGAAATCTTTTGATTAATGTCTTTTAGTTATGCTCCTTCAAATCTTGTGGATAATAGAGACAATTTTCATATCCGTCACCAGTTTTACTTCATGTTTTTTGTGAATCAAAGGTTTAAAAAAGCCTTGATTTTGCTTGGATTTTGTCTAGGCTCTTTTTATTAGCCGTACAGATTTGCTAATAGATTTGCTAATGTCCTGCTAACCTAAACTCTTTCTTTAGCTGTCAAACAGACAACCCTACGAGTGAATAGTTATGATTCGACTGTTGAAACATCAAGGACTCCGTGATTAGCTCAGTTACTCCCTGGTGTTCAGCTAGCTCCTGATTAAGTCCAAAATCATGACTTCCTTACCATTGTGCTTTAAGGTTAAGTGTGTTTGTTTCGGAAACTTTTTCGAAATGTGCATTTAGGTTTTGTGGGCAAATACTTCTGGCTTGATGATTGATTCTTTTAAATTTTGCTCATATTTTATTCTCTAACACTATCCTTCCCTTATTCTAACATGTTCCCACCCTCATCTATGGTCACCAGCTGTGGGTGGTGACCGAAAGAATGAGATCGCGGGTACAAGCGGCCGAAATGAGATTCATCTGCAGGGTGGCTGGGCTCTCACTCAGAGTTCGGGTGAGGAGCTCTGCCATCCGGGAGGAGCTCGGTGTCGAGCCGCTCCTCCTCGAGGTCGAGAGGAGCCAGATGGGGTGGTTCGGGCATCTGGTCAGGATGCCCCCGAGCGCCTCGCGGGCGAGGTATTTTGGGCACGTCCCACCGGGAGGAGACCAAGGGGCAGGCCCTGGACCTGCTGGAGAGACTATATCTCACAGCTGGCCAGGGAACGACTTGGGATCCTTCTGGGTGAGCTGGAGGATGCAGCCAGGGTCCGGGAGGCCTGGGCTACCCGTTTGAGGCTGTTGCGCCCGGGACCCGACCCCGGAACAAGCGGAAGATGGCGGAACAAACGGAATGGAACACTATCCTGTTTGCAACTACTTTGCTAATGCATATCAATATAGTTTGATGAACCTTTTAGAGATATTTTACAGAACAAACCTGATGAAGTGATGTTTTCTGCCTAGTCATTGGAGATTTCTGGTAATTTGACAGTTGTATTTTCATATTATTCTCTGAAGTAATGAGAAATAGTTAATCTAATTCATCAGAATCATCATTCTTATAGGTTGTGACAGTTGCATCAAAAGTTGCTTTTTTCCTAGATTTTGTGTCAACGCTCATTTCAGTGCTTCGGATCATCAAACTCCGCATTCAACGAGCCAATTATGATAATGATCAGTTTCTCAAGTGTAATCAGCGCTCTCATTTTCTCACATTGCATTGACATTTTATCATAGTTTTTGTCAAACAAATGACTGCAAAGTATAATCATATATCCTATAATAAAATGACTTGTAATAGTAATTAAAAAAACTTTTAATCAGGGTTTTTCAATCAAATACAAGCACATAGATACAAACCAATTAGACTAAATTGAGTAAGGTTTTTTAGACTGTAAAAATTCCAAAAATATTAAAAGCTTTACCATGTCTGTTTGATACAACAAAAAGCAACTCTTCTAAATAGACTTTTACTTGAAGCATTGAAGCCAGGAGGAGATAGAAGCTTGCATGCTCAGACAGATTGGTGTAGGGAAGGGAGCCATTTGCTCAGTGGTAGAGTGTTTGTCCTTGGCCCGAGAGAAGCTAGTTCAAGTCCCACTAAGCCCACTTGGTGTGCCTGGAGCAGACACCTAACCTCTAGTTGCTCCCACCATGTCATGAAGCGATGTGCAGGTGGAAGGTGGAACCAATTGCAGGACAGAAAACATGGTTTTTCTGAGCATGGCAGTCCAGTATTGCTTTGAAAGAAAAACACAAGGTTTTAGTGGCTTGGCAAGGGGTTATTGTTTAGAATGTGTTTCATGGTCAGGGAGACAGGGAGACCTTGCTGGAAGAGATGGTAATGACCCGACACCTGAAGGTACGACAGGCAGCGTATTTAAAGGCAGCTGCACCAAGATATTCAGGTGTGTAAAATCTGGCAAATGAGGGAAGGCCTTGGGCTCCCTCAGGTGGTGGGTGAGGGAACCATAACACACCATTGGCGCTGTTGTGGCTGCCTGCTGCGGTGCAATGCAGCAAGGTAATTCCTCATTGAGGGATCAATATAGTACGGGAAAGAATAATTCACAACGCCTTTATTTTTTGGGAGGATAAAAAAGCTGTTTTCTAATGAGGAGGATGCAATCTTGACTCTGACAATCTCATCTTTGTACAGTATATTTGAAAAAAAGCAGGGTTGTAGTTTTTTAAATAAGTTTTTCACACATGTGAGAAGTCAATAGAATTTAGTGCTTCTGCACTTGAAGTTCATGCCATCAAGTTGTGATTAGCATACTGCAAGATCCAATCTTCAAACAGAAACACATACTGTTTAAAGATCTGAGGTGCTGGGCCGGTTAAAACTTAGTATATAGGTGGAATACACACAAAACATGAGAGTGGAAAAGAAAACAATGTCCAGCTTGCAAGAATGGTTACAATTTGCAGAAAATGTACTGTATTTTTTGGGCTTTACTGATTGTCCTCGCGTAAAGGATAACAGGAAATGTATCTGACTGTGTGATCAAGCCGTTAGCAGCAGGTGATTAGGACATTTGAGGACTCGGGCTAATCAGGTGATTGGGCAAAGTGAACATGAATTTTTAACTTTTCTACGTCAGCAGTTAAAGCAGCACCAAGATCCCCAAACTCTATTTCTGCAATCGACTGTAGCAATTAGCATACCAATTACTTACCTGATCCAGAAGTTATTAATTTCTTTCCTAATGTAGCAGAAAATCAGCTGACAACTGTGTCAAAATTATTGGGCCAATTTACTCAGGTCCAGTTGAACCGGTCTTACAAATTGTAAATAGGAGATAGTTTTAAATAACTAGCATGATTACTCTCAAACAATTTTCTTGAGTCTTTCAATGTAAGGATTATTCAATTCCCACAAACACAAAATGTCTTGATGTCCTTCTGTTTTCTCTACAGTGAAGTTAGATAGAAGTTGTGAAAAATTCTGGATTTGAATTGACCATTTCTTTCCCAGCACGCCATCACCACCTGCCTGACTTTTCATGCCTCATTCGTTTTCAATTTCTTCTCATTCCTGTCACATCACATCTCTCTCTTCATCCCTCCATCTATCGCCCTTCCGGAGAGCAAAGTGATACAGATAAAGATTTGGAGATTGGAATTACAAATACAGGAGAAGACGAGCAGCATCTCGCCATGTACACAGGCAGATATCAGCGACATGCAGAAGGTGTCACAACTAATAGCTCCATAGTTACCCTATAAGTAACTGGAACTCATGTTGGTGGGAGATTTGCAGGAGCCATTTTAATGGTGCCTGAACCAAAATCAGGTTTCCAATGATGAAGACAAAATGTAGCTCTGCTACTTTTTAAATAATGGTGGCAAACTATTCCACTGATTAACGTTCAGGTAGCATTTTTCAACAGTTTTTATTTAACTAGAAAATGTCCCATTGAGTTTAAGACCTCTTTTCCAAGAGGCAGTAAAAACCTTACATTACAGCTAAAGTAAAAAGGGATGTAGCAATTATTGGGGAATTTGTTTTCTTGGCATCCTTCTGTCTTTAGAAATGAAGTAGATTTTGGTCGCGGGGTTCCCATCTAAGTTGAAAAAAGACTTCTTGCAAGGAATTTGGTGATATGAAAAAAGGTTTATTACAGAAAAATCATAGTAACAAATTGGATGGAGGCCAGACGAAAATACCACACCAACAGATTGTGAGGTGGTTTTTTTTAAAGGGCTCTGATGGAAAGTTGCCCATCCTTCTTTATCATATTTTACCAATTTTAGACACAGAGAGATACCTTTTTTACCATCTGTTTTCAATCGGTCATCCTGGTGGTCATCCTGGTGGTCATCCTGGTGGTCATCCTGATGGTCATCCTATAGGTCACCAGTTGAACTTTTGAGATGTATCTCAAGCAAATACAGAGTTTTAGTTTAGCTTTTGATTCCACCAAGTCTGTTAACCTTAATTTGAACTCTAAAGCAGATGTCTCGGTGAATGAAATGTTCATCTGAAATAATCTATATTTTCAGAGACTACAGAAACAATACAGTCTGCACCTGGATATTTATTTGTTTGTGCAGAATAGGCTGTGAGTGACTAAGCCGATGGGGGAGCCGCAGCTCCTACCAAACTTACTGCAAATGTGATAGGTGGTATGAGTCATGGGGGGAGCAGTGGCTGACTGATTTTTTTTCTTTTTTTTCTTTTTTTGCTGTTTCCGGGTCTTTGTGATTTTAAAAATTATTAATAAATTCAAAAGAAAGTATAGTCTATTTTTTTGTGTTTGTTTTTTGGAGATATTGTTGATCATTTGAAATTGAAGAAGCAACTTCAAGTGTGTCTGTTCCAATGTTATCCAAACACGACAGATGCAAGCCTTCTTATCGTCATTAGACACACAGGTGTTCAAATAAACTGATTCAGAATTTTAGTAATGTATGGTTAATCATTGCCTTCAGCTGGTGGAGGGGGAATAAGCTTAAAATCTGACCGACATCTGTGACTAAAAATACTGAGTAGCTAAAGAAGTTTATTTCACGAGACAGAATCACACACATTCCCAGTGATAGGGTTAGTCTGAATGAAACTGGAGGGACATGAGTAACCTTTGCTCAGGCACAAACCAGACACACACTCTCTCATTACACACAGACTTTTCACACATATACACACATGCAGGCATAATGCCGGTAGCTCTGACTCATCTCTCCTCAGAACGCCATGTGAGCCATTCACTACAGAGGGTGCGCGACATAGAGGACAAGAGAGAGTTTGAAAATAAGAGGTGTTTAGAGATGGGCGGAAATGCGGCGAAGGAGGCAGAAGGGAAAAGGAAAATGAGGGGAAAAATATAACAATGTGGAAAAATGTGGGAGAAAGCATTAAAACGTCAGATACATCAAGAGTAAGAGTTGTTGTAAAGGTGACTGGCTCCCCGGCTGAATAATGATCAGATGAGAATACTGATGAGACTCTGAAGGCAGCAGGGACACTGAGCACACAGGGTACTCCCACACATTCCCACTCAAGTGCACACACAATGTGAAAGATACATTAAATAAAAATTTTGGAAAATCGGTGCTAAGACACCTTCATGCAAACTGCGATTGTCAGTAAATTTCATTCAGTTAGAATATTACACATATATTTCCTCCTGTGATGATTATTTTTAATGCTTCTTTAGTATCCAACAACACACACATTAGTTTTCAATACTGTCAGGAGTACCTCAAAGTAATTTATAGTCCTTGGCAGACTATTTAAACACCCTCCACAGATGTTGACATGTTGGGTTAATTGAATTTTGCTAAAATTCTGCAGCCACAACTTGAATTAAAAAAGAGATTGTTACTCATTGGACAGTTGAATGGCAGAAGACCAGAGGTTAGATGCATAAGCATGTGAACTCACAATTTAAAAACCCCACATGTCCATTCCCTTTTTGTTTTGTACTTCAATTCAGAGAGAATTTGCTTGCCACATCGCTTCCTTTGATCCACATTTAGATACCTTCAAACAACAACCTTAATATTAAGAACAAACAGGAAAAAAGTCATATTTTTTTCATTTAAAGCAAAAAAAAATTTTTTAAATCTCATTATAAAGGTTTCCAAAACGTTTAAAATGTTGAGTTGAGCGCTTAAAAAAATGTTTACATGAGAATATACTTATTGCTATCTTCATGTGATGCACATATTTACTCTTGGTATTTAATCTTAAATCTTAGTCTGATTTTTTAGCCTTTTTTTTTTAACTGTGGGAATTCAATGATTACTCAGTACTCTTCTGGAAGACCTCAATGTTGGCAAGAGCAAAGCCAGTGCGGTGACCAGTTTTTACACATTCCCTCTGAAACACTCCTGGCTTCAGTTTAATCATTAACTTTTTGGTTCTGTCATCCGACTCGTGACCACATGTCCTGGACACTCGGGTGAAGAGAGCGGCGGAGCTGTCAACTGCTCAGATGGTGCGGAAGGATGTCGGTCAGACATGGCAGGTCCAAACATGTTGCGAGGGTCTGCTGGGAACGTCTGGCACAGTGTCCTGTCAGGAGAAGCTTCACCTCCCACCTCTAGCAGAGCTTTGATAATGTCCCCACGAGAAGCAGGAGACAGTGAGTCTAAAGACCTGTCATGACAGAAATCCCAGAACTCGTTGGTGAACTCCAGTGATGAGTGATACCATCAAGCCCAAGGGTGTCAAACACTGGTCCTGAAGGTTTTCCACGGGTTCATGCATCTACACATGATTCAGGTTATTGAGTCATGCCAAATTTTATTGGCTGTTGATTTAACTTTGTGTCCAGGAACCAGGAACACAATGAAAACCTTCTGGTCTGTGGCATTCAAGAACCTGAGTTTTATACTTGTAGGTGATGTCGCCTTAGTTAGTGTCTAAATTGAGCGCGGCTCAGGCACCCATCTTAGTCATCGAGCGTCATTCACTCAATTTTTGGGCTTTTGCGACAGATCACATAATTATCGCTCTGACTTAAAATTTTGCATTTGTCGCTACGATTTTCTGATATCTTCTCCGAATCAGAAAAGTCAGGCGATTGTCGATTGATTACCTATAGATAAGCGTGTCGTTAATTGACCAGTTTTGAGTGATCACAAATCACCTGATGATAAATTGCAGATGAGTGTGATAGTCAACCTTATTTTAAGTGTCTATAAAAGGTAACTGTATGCATGAAAATCCTAATTCATCTGTGTAGATCTGCTGTGTTGTGCTGTGAAATTCAGGATGCCGCCAAGAAGACATCCTACTACACTACATCTTCAGCTCGCCCGCCTCCGTGTTGCTTTTTCTTTTCTTTCTTTTCTTCTCTTTATAGTCTTGTTTGACTGTGTAGTTTTGGGAAAGTAAGGGGAACTGATGTGCAACTTGCAAAGTACCCGCTATTTATATTAAAGACGTGGACGTTCCCATCGCATATGCATTGGCGATACGTTGCCAATGTCTCGGCATTACTGTATGTTTGCGATGCATCGCCTAACAGTCTGTGAGAGCCTTTCATCCAGTGCTTTACAGTCGATTGTCCCCAAAAAGATAAGACGGCATCGTTTGATGTTCTCTCAACATGCGGTTGATTTATGCACTTCATTTCCCAATTGAAACACAGACGTGATGCCAAAGAGTCGCTTTAATGTGAGCAACACCTATTGCGACCCCTTCACACGATTCACAGAAAAGTTTTTACAGGAAAATCCCTGTAATTTTCCAAGACGCCGATGCATCTCATTTTATGTGAGCAGAGCTTTAATGAAAGAGAATCATCAAGACATTTTTGTGACTGTGTTTGCACAGCTATTTCTATGAAATATTATACATTTTATACATGTGCTCCCTGAGGTGTGTTATTCATATTCCCTGAACATAAAATTTATTAAATCCACTTTTACAGTTTGCCATCTATATTTTGTTACTATTTTTTACAGTCACAGATGCAAATGAAAGTAATCACTCAAGATGAAATGCATATTAAGTGGTGGTAGTCATGAGGAAAGAGGTTGAATTCATTCATGTCCACATGCAAATCTCTGCCATGATTTTCTTTCTGAATGTGCATGTGGAGTTTTATACTTCCTTCATAAATGCATTACGAAAGAATGCATGATGAGATTCTTTTTATAAAACATTTTCTTATACTTTCTTCTCTGAATTTTTACTCATATTTTCTCACTGGAGTTTTAAACATCTTTCTGTAAATACAACAACATATAGATCCCTACTTGGACAAAAGGTGAGGTAAATGGGGAGAGAAAGTGAAGAGATAGGATTGAGAAATCTTAGGAGTCACAAACCAGTCTCTAGGTCATTTAGGGTTAGAAAGCTGTCTTCTCAAATGCTCTTTCCATTTGTCACTGTATCAGTGAGACTCACACGTTGAGGCACACACACACACACAAGCTCTGAGAGGTGACTAAAACACAATGTCACCCATTTCATGGATTATTACACAGCAGAAGGTTCTAAATTTGTTGAAGGTACAATTTGCCATGCTTTAATCGGATTAACAAATCAACTGGAAAAAAAAAAACCCAGAAACTTGTCCATTCAGACTTAAGAGACCTTAACTCACTCTCGCTCGCTTGGCTTGCATTTTTTATTCATTTAAACTACTTTTACCAACACAAGAATCAGATCGGAGCCCTCTGTCTGCACAAATTCACCAATTACTTCTATTTTGGCTCAAAATGAGAAAGTTTATGACTTGTTTTTATAAATGTAACTAAGAATGTGGAGCGGATAATCTCGGCACCTGGCACAGCTGCAGAGTAAATTAGTTCTGACAAGTTCCGTTTGAAAAGCAAATGAGTGTTTGTCATTCTGAAGAAACATCTTCAGGGTGAGCTCATGTCAGATTAGTATTCATATAAAGATGTGAAATTAGCCATAGGTATAAATGTTACTTTCATCCAACTTGAAAGTTGTCAAACCACTTTGATAATTCAAATTTTTGTTCAAGTTTTCTTCCTGTAGAAATATGCATATGCATTTTGAAATTAAAAAAATGTCAGAATATGTGTGTTGTGTATAAAATAATTCTAATCTAAACATTTTAACTAAAAAAAAAGACTAAACTAAGGAGACTGTATGACCTTCTTATGTCGAGCATTCTGAACAGGAGTGGGTGTATTGATACAGTTTTTTTATTTTGTCCTCTGAACCGCCCATCCCTAATGAGGTTGCGCGGGGTGCCGAAGCCTATTCTGGCTGATTTAAGGCGAGAGTCAGGGTAGACTCCGAAAAGGTCCCCAGTCTGTTGCGAGGCCATGCATACATACAAACATCAACACACACACTCATTCCTAGGGGCCATTTCTCAGCTACCAACCAACCTAACAGGCATATTTTTGGAGGGCGGGAGGAGACCGGATGACCCAGAGAAAACCCATGCATACATGTATGCATGTTCATGAAGTGAACATGCAAACTTCACACAGAAAGACCAGTGTCTCAACTCTGACCTTCTTGCTGCAAGGCCACTGTGCTAATAACTCTGCCATGGTGCCGCCCCAATTTTCTATATTGTAAAAAATTATCAGCAGTTATCTAATTTCTTTGGCTTTATGCCAATAAAACCAAATGGTTAAAAAAAATTCTAAAAATAAGGACGAATCAATGATTATTTAAATAAACCCATTAGGTAAATTTTTAAAAAGTGCAATAAAAAAGCTGAAATATTTTACTTCTCTTATTTTGTTTTTAACTTTTCTAAAAAAGCTATAACAAAAAAAAATGTAGCTGAAAGTTTAAAAAAAATTATCTTAAATTGTGCCATATGTTGGAAGTTTTTGGTATGTTTTTATTTTTTATAGACACTAAATAGATTAAAAGGCTTTTCATCTCCTCACACAGTTGTTCCATCCATCACATTCCTCCTACGTCTCAAAAACACATTCAAAATTTGCTGTTGGTGTTATTGTCTTTTAAAAACACATCAGAATATGAAAAATAGTGATCTATTTTTATTCCATCTTCTTGGGTTTTTCATCATTCTGGACAGGAGAGGCCCATTAAAGGCTTTTTAAGTGCCACAAACTTGTGACTTTATGAAACTAGGAAATGCATTATTATTATTACACTTGTATGGTTTCAAGCAGAGTTCAAAGCTTCTGCCGTTGTCATGTTGATGGCTTAGTCATAAATCCCGTCGGAAGCTGAGCGTGTTCTAACAAATATACGACAGCTCTGTTTTCACCCCATAATTTTTCATACCGGGGGAAAGAGTCGTAGAGAGAATGAAGAGAAGTTGAACTGATAAAAATGTCTTTAAAAGCCATGTAGTAGTTTCAGAATGTTGAACAAGAAAAAAAAGGATTTTATTATGTTTTTTATTTTATAGTTTTCATGACAGATGTGTTGCTTCCAATCTGTGTTTTCATACTAATGCAGCAAATCAATCATGTTCTGCCTTCCTTTCTTTCTAGGCAGATTTAAAGTCAGCGAAGGCCGTTCTGCTCTGTTTCATTATCTTCCGCTTATCCGGGGCTGGGTTGCAAGGGAAAGAGCCTCAAACAAGAAGCCCAGGCTTCTCTCACCCCGGCTGCATCCTCCATCGGGTCCCAAAGTCTGTTCATGGGTCTCCTAACAATGGGGCGTGCCCTAAACACCTCACCAGGTAGGCATTCGGTAGGCATCTTAACCAGATGCCTGAACCATCCCAACTGGCCTCTCTCAACCCAAAGGAGCATTTACTCTACTCCAAGTTCCTCCCTGATGGCAGAACTTCTCACTCTATCTCTGAACGAGAGCCCAACCACCCCGCGGAGGAGGCTCATTTTGACTGATTGTATGTGCTGTTTCCAAATCTGTGTTTTCATACTTATGCAGCAAATCAATCCCATTCGGTCCTCCTTTGTTTCTAGGCAGATTTAAAGTTAACAAAGGCATTTACATTCTGTTGAAATCATCTAACACAAATACACATCTTTTGAAATCCTATACATTCCAATCAAATTTTGAACCAGGATGTGTAATTTTTTTTCCCAAACTTAGCAATTTTTTTTTTACAAATAAATGCACAAAATATTACACAATTTATTTGCTTTAACAATCTTTGCATAATATATAGTTTTATTGTTACTTTCTGCCATTTGTTAAACACATTTAAAGTCATCCCCACTTTGTTATACCTCAAACTGGTGGATTACACTTTATTTTTCAAAAGTTTGTATCTACTAAATGAATACCAGTCAGACACAGTGACCATTTTATATTTTACATATGGTAAACCAGCACAGAAAGAAAGAAGTACGGTACATTTGCAGTTCTTTGCATAGATCTTTTATTATTCCTGGCCACATTTACGACTTTTATTTTTAAATTCTACATGGTAATATTTGCGTGTGGGCTGACTTGCTGTGCTTAGCATCTCTATTTAGAAATAAACGGATGTATGTTAAGACATTTGCTTGAACATTTGGTGACCTTTAACATACAGAAGGGTTTAAATCCAGACAATAGTCTTCTCCAGAGAAGCAAATGTTGTCTGGGTGGGATTTGCACTACAGCAGAAGTATGTCATGCTTTGTATGCAGGCGGATGAGAGTTTTACAGCAAGGAAACAAATAAAGCTTACACTTGTTATGATCCCACCCACAAACCAAACACCTGGCGAGGATTTAAAGGGTTGTAACGTCAGGGCGTGACAAGGTTGTTCATTAAAAGCTAGTTTTATATTTGTTTGTGGAAAACTTATATCGGTCCAAACAGATCTTCAGTTAAGTTTTCATGGCGATTCAGCCACATTCTGGTGGTAAAAGTAGAAAAAAAAAAAAACAATTTGAGGAAACAATGGAAGAAAATATATTGGTACGTGTAAAAAAATTACGAGCATGATATTGTTAAGTAAAAAAGTTATAATTGGTTTAATCAGGAATTCAGAAAGGTGCTTAAAATGTTATTTATTGATTTGTCAGTGTTGGGACAGTTTTTAAAGTAGCATAACAGCTTGCTAATTAAAGCATAACAGAACAACAATAATTGGAAGACAAGCCGATTTAAAAAAAAAACATAAAAAACATTTTTTTTTAGAATAAAGATAAGAATCTAGCAATTGCTAAATGCAAATTTTCTTGTAACAATATTGTTCACTAATCTTGTCTTTTGACGCGTATCTTGTCCCATCTTGTTTGTAAAACTGAATGCTCTTCACAATTACAAACTATCTGGACGACCACATAAAAGTTACCCTAGCATTTAACCATTTATTACCATGTAACTTGCAAAAATTCTTTAAACTTAATGGGACGAATAACGGTATGAGAGGTTATGGTCATTTTTCACATTCAGTTGTTCAAACCACTTGTATAAGTTTTTGTGTGACTGTATGTGGAGTTAAACTGTGGAATGCACTGGACACTTATCAGAATCAGAATCAGAATGCTTTTATTGCCATGTCAATGAGAATATCAGAGACTAGGAACTTGCTTTGATACAGGTGTGCAATAATATAAGATAAAAATAATAAAAAATAAAATAAATAAAAATAATTTTAACAAAACAGAGTGCTCAGAAAGAAAAAGAAAGGTAGTGCAATGTCATAGAAAATAATAAAAAATAATAAAGATAGTAAAGTGACAAGAGGGAGGTGACTAAGAGATGTGGGGTAATCAATGCGTAATCAATGCGACAATATTTATAAATTCAAATCTCTTTACAAACAAACAGTCTGGACAGATTATAGAAATCAGCGGGTCTAATGTGGCCATTTCTTGTTTTGATTTACACAAGATGTTTCCTTACCATTGTTGGTATTTGGTGTCGTACCACTAGTATTTCTATCCATGTCCTTTTTGTATCTGTGTTTATTTCATTGTTGGTTCAAATAAATAACGGTCGATGTCCCTTAATACTTTCTTCTTCTTTCGGCATGTCCCTTCAGGGGTCGCCACAGCAAGTCAGTTTCTTCCATCTAACCCTATCTGCTGCATCTTCTTCCATCATGCCAACTATCTTCATGTCTTCGTTCACTGTATTCATGAACCTCCTCTTTGGTCTTCCTCTAAGCCTCCTATCTGGTGGTTCCAAACCCAGTACCCTTCTGCCGATGTACTCTCTCTCTCTCCTCTGTACATGCCCAAACCATCTCAGTCCGGCCTCTCTGACTTAATACTTTAATTTATCAAAAATCTGCTTTGAATGGTTTATTTTTCATTTCTGATACGTCTGTTTGTAAAATGATGATATTGTTTATTTTCTGTTTTCCATTAAAAGATGGAGGCAAAAAGCTATTTGATTTGTTGGGTGTATTTTGGGGGTGGGATTAAATAAGTTTTCTTCTTCCCACTCCTTTTGGAGGCTAATAAAGATTCACTTGTTACCATTGGCGGCATGGAGGTGCAGTGGGTAGCATAGTGGCCTCACAGCAAGAGGGTCGTGGGTTCAAGTCCCTGATGGGGACAAGGCTTGGAACACTGGCCTTTCTGTGTGGAGTTTGCATGTTCTCCCTGTGTCTGCGTGGGTTTTCTCCGGGTACTCCGGTTTCTTCTCACCCTCAAAAACATGCATGTTAGGTTGATTGGCTGGTGCCAAATTGCTCCTAGGAATGAGTGTGTACGGTATGGTTGTACGGTTGTACGTACATTATATGGCGCCGCAACTGACTGGCGACCTGTTTGGGCTTGAATCAGCCGAGATGGGCTCCGGCACCCCTCGCAAGCCTGCAAGGGACAGATGGTTGAGAAGGTGACTGACTGACTAACTGTTACCATACTTATTGTTTTTCTCTTTGTAAAATTTGCTCGAAACAAATGAATAAACTAAACCAAACTCTACAACTATAAAATAGATTAATTAGAAAAACAAAATTTGTCATGCTTTTTTGAGTGTTATTCATAGAAACAGTAAGTACAAATTGGTTAACTTTTATAGATGCGGATGTGTTAAATATGTTTGTTCAACATGGTTTGCGACCTAGAAGTCTATCTATTTCTGAATAATTTGTTAGGGGATGTTATTACAAATTCACTTTGTGTATTTACCCTTTAGTTTCCCTAATCCCCTCGACTGGACAGGATCAGACTACCAAGTAGTAAAGCTGTGATGTTAATACTAATCCCATTTTGTTATGCCAGCAACTCTAGCAGCTAGTTTGCGACTCATTTTAAATGATCTGAATGTGGAAGCTAATAAAAAGTAATTGTGTCTACAAGCAATCAAACTCAAATAAAAAAAAAAAAAAGCTTTGTGTGCGTCCGACATAATTACTTATTTTTGCCGATCTATTTGCTAAGCAACAATTTACAGAAAGTTTGTTTACTTTGCTTTCATCTTAAGACTCTTGGGTTTCTAATTCTCTCATTCCATTTTTAATCTAATTTAACACTTGCATGCACATCAAATTGAAAAAAAGATAAGCATCATCTGTTGGCAAGGGATTTTGTCCATTACTTTCTTGTTTTGTATTGTATTAAAAAGGATAATCCTCAAGTTTTATCCTCACAATTTCCTACTTGTTCTCTTTTGTTAATATTTTACTCTTTAGATCACATGCTACTTTTTGATGATAAAGCAATATGAGGTGTTTTAATGATAGGCTAAACTACAGCAATCCTATCTAATCTGTAACCACACTAAATCTAATAACTTACGTTGTGGAATTTAAGTCCTTATAGTAAACACCTATGCTAACTAATCTAAGTGCTGAAGTGCTAGTTGTAATAAAATGTTAATCTGAAAGAATGCTACCAATAATGCTCGCAGTGCTATATCAGGCCCTGAATTTTCACTTGGGGCAGTATGGCTGTTTATGTACTGGACAGTTTGCAGGGTTTTTTTTTACCAATAAGAAACAGATTTATTTTCAAAACTCAAATATATCTACAAGCAAGACAGATCTTAACAGGTCACAAAACATTTCAAATATGCAAACTGTGAGTGAGTATTCAACGGAAGATTGACACAAGACAATCTGGCAACAAATGAAGGACACATTTTAAATACAGACGTTAGAAAGAGAGAGAACGAGACACATGTGAGACACATTAGGAAGGATCAGGTAATCATCAGAACAAAGGGAGACCAGGAGGTGAAAATCATGTGGAATGAGAGGGGGGTCAGTATTTCAAAATAATACAAGAAGCTAACTTAAATAATAACTAAACCACCAGACCTGAAATCCTGACAGCATGAAGGTTTTATGGAAGCACCGCGGCCTGTGATTTAGTTGAAAGCCTCTTCAGGCCAATAGAAAAATTCAACTACAGTATCCACCTTTCAAAACCCAGCACCAATGCATTTTTGGTTCAAAGATTCTCAAATTAAATAAAAGATTGCCTAGGATTATCAGCTAAAAAAAAAAGTTGCTTTGTTGGTAGGCCAGTGAATAGTTCCCATCTCTTCCCTTGAAAGCCAGAAGTGGATTAAGTAGTTTGTCCCAGCTATCCAGCCACTCCAGTTGGATAGGCTCTTGAAATGCTTTATTTTTTCTTCTAAAACATCCCAGCCTGAGAACTTTAAAAGAAGAAATGTGGGAAAGTTAATAAATAAAGAACAAGCTGAAAGAGAGGACATGATTAAAGAAATTGGGCAGAAAAGGCCCAGAAGTAGTTACTTTATAAAACTTGGTTGTTCTTAAGTGCTCATAAATATGTGCTGATTATATCTATTGTGAGTTTAATGGCGAGCCACTTTGCAAGTATTTTAGATGGAGAGAGGAATCGTGTTGTAAAAATGAGCATGTTAGTTAAACGGGCTTGAGTTGTTCATGACCAAGATTTCAAGTATTTAACAAATCCAACTACTGAATGACCTGTTTGTGTATAGGTGTTCAGAGCCAAACTTTCTTATTTCTTGCACTCTGTAAATAATCATTTTTCGATTTAAATAATCTTTGTGTGCTGTTGGACTGGTTTGCATTCTATTCAGAAATTTTCTTGTTTGAGTTAGAACAAATTTCTTAAATAAAAACTAACACTTTTTGTTGAACAGAAGAAGTTATTTTCAGCTTTTTATTTTTTTTTGGTTGATTACTCATAAAATTTTAACTGACGGCAGGGAAACATGTAACATTTTTGTCCTCTGTGTCCGCAACACCTCTGTGTTGCAAATAAGTAAAAAGTTTCCATCTGAATTTTTACATTTTCCTTGCTGTCTTCATGCTCTGAAAGAGAAAGTTTAACAGGTTGTTTTTACAACATCAACATGGTCCAATAGACTACTCAATAAATATATAAGTTTTTCCTTTTTCATAATCCACAATATGGTGAACATCATGAATATCAGGTTTCTTTTCTTCTGCTGCAGTAAATTGATGTAAACATGTAAAAAAAAACAATCAATCAATCAATCAATAATAACTTTATTTGTCCGTTAGGAACTTCACTTGCAGCCAGAGCGCCAGGACAACACAGTCATTAAAAACCACATACAAAACCACATTCATTAAAAACATCATAAAACAATAAAATATAAATAAGTAAAACCAGAATAAAACAATAAAATCAATAAATGAGAACATTTACTTATCATTTCCAGTACATGCCCATCCGTCACAAGGCCCCTCAGCCATTCAGCAGTCGGATTGAGGTGGGTATGAAGGAGGATGTGGCTCTCTTGGTTTTGAATGCGAGGGATCTGAACCTACGACCGGATGGTAACAGGGTGTAGTGTGGGTGCAGAATGTGTGAACTGTCTGTGGAGATATGAGTGCCTTTCCTCAGGACTTGGTTATTGTAAATGGAAGTGAGTGATTCTTGTTGTTGTCCAATGATTTTACTGCTGATTTTAATGATCTTGTTGAGAGTGTTACGCTGTGAGACACCGAGTGAACCAAACCAGGCTGTGATATTGAATGTGAGGATGGACTGGATGAAGCATAGACAAACTCATTATCAATTAGAATTTTCTGTCTTCTTTCGGCATTTCCCTTCAGGGGTCGCCACAGCAAGTCAGTTTCTTCCATCTAATCCTATCTGCTGTATCCTCTTTGGTCACACCAACTATCTTCATGTCTTCCTTCACTGCGTCCATGAACCTCCTCTTTGGCCTTCCCCTAGTCCTCTTTCCTGGTGGTTCCAAATCCAGCATCCTGCTTCCTATGTACTCTCTCTCCGCTGTACATGCCCAAACCATCTAAGTCTGGCCTCTCGAACTTTATCTCCAAAACCAATAACATGTGCTGTTCCCCTGATGTACTCATTGCTAATCCTGTCCGTCCTGGTCACTCCCAGAAAGATCCTCAGCATCTTCATCTCTGCTACCTCCATCTCTGCTTCCTGTCTTTTCTTCAGTGCTACTGTTTCTAGGCCAAACAGCATGGCCGGTCTTACCACGGTTTTGTACACTTTCCCTTTCATTCTAGCTGAAACTCTTCTGTCCCACATCACACCTGATACTTTTCTCCACCCGTTCCAGCCTGCCTGCACACACTTCTTCTCCTCTTTTCCACACTCTCCATTGCTCTGGACTGTTGATCCTAGATACTTAATATATTCCACCTTCTTTATCTCTTCTCCCTGTTACCTCACTTTTCCATTTAGATCCCCCTCCTTCACACACATGTACTCTGTTTTACTCTGACTACTACTACTACTACTACTACTACTAATCTTCATTCCTCTTCTTTCTAGTGCAAACCTCCACTTCTCCAGCTTTTCCTCCACCTCTTCCCTCCTCTCACTACAGATCACAATGTCATCCGCAAACATCATTGTCCATGGAGATTCCTGTCTAACCTCGTCTGTCAGCCTGTCCATCACCATAGCAAACAGCAAAGGACTCAGAGCAGATCCCTGGTGCAGTCCCACCCCCACACTGAACTCATCTGTCTCACCTACAGCACACCTCACCAGTGTCTTACAGCCCTCATACATGTACTGAACCAGTCTAACGTTAAGGTAACAAACTCCTACTTAGGTTGAAAAAAAAAAAAGAGATTTTTTTTTTTCAAAATTCAGGCAAATAAATCTCACCTAACCTTTACCCAAAAATATTCAAGATTATCTCCAGGATGACATTCAGAGCTGCTTAATCTCCAGAGTACCTTGGCTGAGTTTTTGAACATTATTATTCAAAATTAATGTGATAAAAGCTTCAAATATTTGTTTCAGACACCTAAATAAATGACCTGCGTGCTCAAGCGTTCAGAGTTTCACCAAGATCTTTACTGGCTCGTCACGCTCCGAGGCAGTAGTTTGAAACGTAAGATATGAGCTCAAGTTAGTCTTATGTGTACATTGTCTCTGTGAAAGTTCATAATGAAAAAGCACCTTTTGGGTACAAGTAACTGGCTCTATCAGAAAACAAAAGGTGAACTTCATATTTAGAGACAAAGTGTTTCTTTTGTTTGTTTGCAGGAGCCACATAGCTTAAAATTTCTTAAGCGGTTTCAGACATATCCCACAAATTTAGTTTAAACTTTTGAGTGGTATTGGTGTTTCAGAGTTTTTTTTTCTCTATTTAGAGAACAACTTGGCCTTGTATTTACGGTGTAAACATTTTTACAATATTCCTTCCTTGCATTGGCCTTGGCTAAACACCATTTACTATTCCAGTGAAGTTTACAAATGTGTAGGCCATCCAGTATATCTTTCTGGCAATCCAACAGTTAGAGAGAAAAATGATCTATTTAAGTTGCTGTCGTACTACAAAAGATTTATCAAATCTAAAACAGCTCTGCTATTTGTCTCTTTTAGAGAACTCACTTGGTCAAAAGAAGTATGATTTCTCTTGGCTTGAGGAAGACAAAATTTAAAGGTAGTCCTACTTTTGTTTCCATAAAACATCTTTTTTTTAAAAAAAGTTATCAATCAAAATGTTAGGTGTAGGGACCAGAGAAATAAATGAAGTTTGAATAGACTTATCAACACTCAAAGAAACAGACTATCACTCGAATGAATTATTGTATGTAATTACAAGAATTCTTCATATTCACCCTTTTTTTACTTTTAAGATTTTTGTGTGAGATGGAGGCAGCTGGTACCTGCTGCATTTTATGTCATGGCGATGTGAAATCAACCACCTATGCCCACTAAAATGGGTTTAGTTAGAGGTTTTTTGGAATCTAAAAAAAGAATGTTTTCCAGAGTTAATCTTTGTAACGCTGCTGGCGTTCGGGACGGCAAGGGAAATACTGTGCTCTAAAGCTAGCAATCTAAGGTGCTGAAACATGTACGTACTGTATATAACACCTCATTGGCATCTGTCAGCATCAGCCTAAAGAAAGCCACAACTTAGTACTCTGTATTCAAATAAATTTACATTTTTATGTTTGAATGGCTACCAGTACAAACCCCAAACTGGAATGGTCATAAAGTTCTACATTAAAAACCAGTGGTGCCTCTGTGGATCATCAGAGTATACTTACAAAGAGAATAATTGGAAGGAAATAACTTCGATATTCACCATTTCTTCCTTATTAATTAATTTATTCACAGATTTGTCAAAGAGCCTTTCCTCCTTTGGTTTTATTCCTATTTAGGCCAAATGGACCCTGGACTTTGTGATAGACTGTCTTCATTGTGTCACTGTCCCCATTTAGTTAGAAGTCAGAAAGAAGGTGGAACATCTGGTGAAAAAATAACCTCTAGGGGAGATGGTGGAGATATTTGTTTATTTATTAGGATCCCGATTAGCTTTCACCACGGTGGTTGCTGGTCTTACTTGGCTCCAGTTTAAAATGAGAAAATATACTATAATTTATGTTATATAGACAAGTTTACATTTTAAAGTAACGGTAAAATTCATCGTAAAAACAAATTTTTGTGGTCATAAAAAATTTGTGATAAAAGTCTGTTATACAAAATTCATTTAGAATGATAAAATCAACATCCATGATAAAAATAACCATTATAAAAAAGTAATAGCAACCCATTCTAGCATATTGCCCAATCCCATTTCCAACCTATTCGAAATTTCTTTAACATGAGAATCGAAATGGATTGTTGAATCATCTGCATTCATAACAGCTGCCGATTTACTACATATAGCAAGTCATTGGTAAAAACTTGAGAAATCGAGTGGGCCAAGACAAGTGCCCTGAGGTATCCAACAGTAATGGTTTGTTGAATAGAAGCTGTTATAAAATACTTTTTGACTTCTGTTACTTAATAGTTGTTCATTATAGTCACGGTCTTGGTCCTCGTGATACAGAAGCAAATCAAAACATTTTTTTTCTTTTTTTTTTTTTTTACCAATTGAAAGTGTCTCTCTAGTCTACTGATCAATTCAGCTTTCTGTAATTATAATTATACCTGTAAATTAAGTTGTCTGTATTATGTAGACAGATTACTGTCTGTCCATAAAACGTTTTTAAAAAAACAAAATAAAAGGATAAAACAGTCCAGTAAATACAACGAGGATATTAATCATTTTATTAGCTTAATTAGCGGAAGCATTTACAACCTTCCAGCCTTTTGGGGAGCCATACATGTTAAACGTAGTTTAGAAACAACATCAAACGTAATTTTTAAAGATGAACATGGAAACAAGAAACTTTATTATTATAATTATTATTATTATAATGTACAAATTACAATTTGCTCGGAACAAAATTAATCGGACTAGCATGGAGTATGACGTCATACTAAACTATGGAGCGTACGACGTCATCACGTTTCATTTAATTTTTTTTCGCTGTTTTATCTTTTCTTACAAAAAAATAAAAAATCTTGCCATAAGAAAAACAGACATTTATGACTGTAAAAATATTTTTTAGATACAGCTGTAATTCCTTCCCGAGATATTTTGTCTGCGTTTTTCAAACAGCCAGGTGTGCCTAATCAACTCCTGTTAACCTAGCAAAGCAAAACTCTTAAAAGTTATTTTGCTACTACTTTTACCATAAAAGTGATGCCAAACAGGTTTCAGAACAAAAACAAAACAACAATAAGAAGATGGTAAGAAAAAAAATGCTTTTCTAAAAAATATAAAATTGTAAAACCGAAGCGTAAAATGCTGGTGTGGTTGTTTTTAAGGAGGACTTATTTTTTTTATGTCAACTTGCCTAATTAAGTCAATTTCAGACAAAAATAAGATTTTAAAACCATAAAATGAGTTAAATATAGATATATTAAAAAAAAAAACCCTAATATAAAAACACTATTAAAGTTGATTTTAGGTTACTATCTATTTTTTTTCTTACATACCATAAAAACTGACATTTAGGTGAATTATTAAAATGTGATGGTTAGCATATCACTGCTAATTAAACTAATCATTATCAAAGTTAAAGTTGATAAGCTTTAACTTTGAAGTTTATCGAAGTTAACGCATGGAAAAGCGTGGATTTCACCCTACAAGTCAGGGTCATGTCCAAGTGCAGGAGTTTAAGTATCTCGGGGTCTTGTTTATTAATTGTGGAAGGATGGAGTGGGAGATCAACAGACGGATCAGTGCGGCGTCTCAAATAATCAGGATGCTGGATCTGTTTGTCGTGGTAAAGAAAGAGCTGAACTGAAAAGCAAAGCTCTTGAATTACTAGTTAATCTGTATATTCTCACCCTCAATTATGGTCACTAGCTGTGGGTGGTGACTGAAAAAACGAGATCACGGATACATGCTGCTACAATGAGCTTCCTCCACACGGTGGCTGGGCTCTCAATCAGAGATGGGGTGACGAGCATAGTTCCGGCATGTTAGCAGGGTGCCTCCCAAATGCCTTGCTGGTGAGGTATTTTGGAAACGTCCCAACGGGAGGAGAACCAGAGGCAGGCCCTGAACCTGCTGAAGAGACCATGTCTGACAGCTGGATAAGAAAACATCTCAGGATCCTACTACGTGAGCTTGAGGATGGATTGAGAGAATACAGTTAGAGAACCCCGGGTTTCTCATTTGAGGCTGTTGCCCCCGTGACCTGACCCCAGATAAGCGGAAGACAACAAAACTATGAAAGTTATCAAGTGAAATCAACAAATTATAACACTTTAGGTTCTTTTGGCAAACTGTTTTAGAACAAAGTGTTGTTTTTTTTTTTTTATTATTATTAAACTGTGTTGGGTAAATCTTTTCAGTCACTTCCTATTTATTGCACACTGCTTAAAACACTGCAAGCTACTGGAATTAACTTCTGGTGTGCAGAAAAAGGAGTAAAAAGCTCCAAAAATATGCTCCGACAAGATGACCAGTTTAACATCTTGAACTTCATAGTGTAGCTTTGAAAAAAACGTTGATCAAGTTGAGCATGTGCAGTAGGGAAATTAACATGTTGAGGCAAACTGTGCACTGCTTAGTTTAAAAGCATCAATGTAAATGGGTACTAATCCCAGGCCCAAAAAACGCAGCAAAACATTTTTTTTTACCTGATCATTTGGGAAAAATGTGAGAAGTTACATTTAGGTCAAATAAAATGAACTATGATGTCAACTATAAAATGATTAGAAACAACAAAGTCAAATTCAGAGCGCATCTCTTCACCAGGGACAGAACAAGGGACTGTTGAGAAATACAGTTGGGGACCAAGTAAAGAAAATATATATATTTTTTTAAAAAAAAACATGATTTCTGTACTTTTAAATGTTGAAATATTATTTCTTTTCTTTCAGGTTATGTTGAAGATCATCTACCAGTAAGTTTTTCATTTTGTTCCTCGGCTGCACTGCTGCAGCTTTAACACTGCCTTTAAACTTTTTTAGAAGATGTACTTGTTTTCTGTTCAATCTTAGAATCGTCCGTTTTACTAAATGAGAGAAATTTGTGCATAATTCTTGAAAAGTTGCAATTAGGCTTTTAATTGCTGCTGCTGCAAAACAACCCATTTAAATGGCAGTTAAATGTCCATCAAACAAGTTTTTACTGATCAGTCAAACCAACTGAAATCACTTTAGTCTCAAAAACAAGTATATACTGTATCTGATTGACTTTTCATAGCAGTACTGATCGTGTTATGCAAATTTAACTCTGGAAACAGTTTGTTAAACACCATTAAAACTATTTTTGATAGCCACAGCTCACAACAGATATGCTTTAACTTTGTACAGTTAAACAATTATTTTCTCTAAATTTCCAGTAATGACTTTACTTTTTTGCATACCTTCTTTCTCATTACATCTTTAAACATGAAGCTGTCTTCCTGTAATAAACTTCAGCATTTAATGCGGTGAAAAAGGCTAAACAGTAAACGGTTCTTCTGCACTAAGCTGATATCCTACCCACACAGACATGCTTGCATGTACAGTACATAAAGATATGCAGACACTTAACCACCCACACACTGTAGTTTCTGACTCTCGAAAGACTAGAAAGAAGAAGAAGTTGACTCTCAGGGCCAACGCATTGTCAGGACTTCAAAAAACACATAATGAGACTAAGGCCATTCAGGCATTCACCTATGTGCAAAAATAAAAACCAAGTTAGGAACAAGTGTTTATGAGTCGAGAAAAGTCAATTGACCTCCAGTTGGAATGAATGTTGTGCTAATCTGTGATGAAAGAGAATGTCCTTGACTGCACGAGACGGAGCTGCAAATATGCAATTCAAGGATTTTCGTTGGAGGAAAAAAGAAGGCTGAATAAATAGGCGTGCGTATGTGAGATGTGCCTGTAAATAAAAGGAAGGAAATCAGACAAGTGGAATATCACCATCTGAGGTGGATTAACATGAGAACAAGAAAGAGAGTGATCACACAATGAAGTGCGGGAGGGGGCTTTCAGGGAAAAAAAGGTGTTCATGGAGGCAAATAGAAGAGAGATGGAGAGAAAGTGGAAAGAGAGGAGGTTGCAAGACAAGCTTTTATTACACAACATGTGCTGTGGACAGATGGTGTTAAATTATGTATTAGGGTTTTACTCTGCTCCTGTAGTTTTGCAATGGAGTAAAAAATGAGCCCATGCGCGAAACAAAATGTTTAGTTAAGTTTTTCAACCTTAACCGTAGAATTATTTTAAAACATTAATGCAGAGAGATGTGCAGGAAAATACTGAAGCTCTTTGGTGAGGCACGTAGTTAAGATAAATCACACTCGCTGTTTGCTGGATGTGACTTATGTGGCAAACATGAGTTTTTCTTGTTGTGTTTGAATTTTTCTGCCTGTTTATTCTGTTGCAGTAGGGATCGCTCCCACAAGATGTGTTTGAAATAATAAGCAATGTTTAAATAATATGCAGAATCCCATTAAAAGATGTTTAGAAAATAAGTCAATGGAATACACGTAATTGAATGGAGCCCTGAAAAGAACTTTGGTGACATTTGTTTCTCAACCAAGTAAATTTATAGCCATGTTGTCAATTCTGTTCATTCACACTTTCAGTGATGGACTTGGAGTGGTCCAGTCTTCCTAGAGCCAGTCATTCTGTCTTTCTGGCACAGCCGCCTGTCAGAGGTCCTGCCAAAGCTTGGGATGCACCAGTCCTCAGGCAAACAAACACATGTCAGTAACAACCTTTGACCTTGAATAAAGATGTTAAAATAAATGAATAAAATGCAGTGAGTAAAGAATGAAAATGGAACTAAAAAGAGAATGCTGTCAATTTAATTAAAACAAAACAATTAGAAATAGACAGAAGATTATTATTTCTAGATTTGTACTCTTCTCAACTTTTGGTAACACTGTTCATGAGATTTAACACAAAGAAAACACAAATCTTCTGCAAGGATGCACTTATGCTTTACAAACACACTTAATGAGCGTTTGGCATTTTCACGAACAACTGATGGGTGTTATTAAGTTGGGATGCGTCTCGCTGTGAGAGAGTTTATTAAGAGCCCATTCATGAGAGGCATGATTGAGATACGTTTTGGGGAGAGTTTAACACAGTGAAATGAACAGTAAAGAGGGAAAACCAGGTGCATGTGGGCAGCAACAATTAAAATGTAAATCAGAACATTTTTCACTCGATATCTCTCATGAAATATAGAAATTGCCACATTATCTCCAACAAAATCATTGAAGTGTGTTTGTATACTTTTCCGATTAATCTACCTCAATATTTTAATAAGGTAACTTAGAAACAAAGTGAGTATGAGAACATTTTAAATACTGAAAACAAGTTTATTTTTAATTGTATGCATGACCAACTGGAAGTGGTACTTCCTGCTCTGTGTTTTATGGATCTCTGGAGGTTCCTGGAATTTGAGATCTTGGTCTGCTCCTTGTGCTCTTCTGGTCATTTAGAGGTTGTGGGGTTTGGTTTTACAGAGTACTGCTCTATAGGTTCACAGACACACATACATTGTCATGCTGCTTCTTGTTAGGTATCTCACTTTTGACAGAGTCATAAGAAGTGCCAGAGCCTATCCCGGCAAATTTCAGGCAAGAAGCAGGATACACCCCAAACTGGTCGCCAGTTTCTCGTGGGGCCACACAAACACAAGCCTGACATTGGAAAGACAGATAGAAGCAAGACACCAAACAGATTATCTAAAAATGAGAGAAAGGTATCAAAGCTTTAAACCAGTGAAGGCGAAACACAGGTGCAAACTATAGGGTGAGGCAATTGTGAGAAAATAGGGCAAAAGACAGAAGAAGAAGTAAGGGTACAGGGATGAGAATTATTGACATTTTAGTGCACTTGAACACACTTCATATGTATGTAGTCTTAAATTATTTGAGAACATTTTTGCCCAAACATTTGCCAGATTGTATTTTACACACGTATAGATGTACTGTCTTATGTATCTTATGTACAAGCACATAAAATTGCAGCGTTTTTATATGCAAAGCAACGATTTAAATATCAATAACATAGTGGGATGTTTTCCTTATTTCCTGCTGTGTTTCTGCATCTATGCATGCATGCATGGGATAGAAGTGAAATGCATGAATTGTTTGGCTCAGCTTTCCTAGATTCATGTAAAAAGAATCTTTTAAGTGTCTGCTTGCCGTGTGTTTTTGATATTTTCCTCTAAAATTAAGTGTTTACAGGATCTAGTTGCCTCTTTGCAAATATATCGGTCTCTCTAAAGCTTTGAATGCACCTCTCTTCTTATCAGATGGAGTTCAGCTCCCCACTGCGAGCATTTTGACACATGCAGTTATCTCCAGATGTGCTGAGCTTGCTTTCAGTTTGTCTGCTGATGACACAGTAAGGAGCTCTACGGGGGAGGATGCAAAAAACTGAAGCAGCTTAGAGCTCCAGAAAAACATGCTGTCATCAAATTCAGCTTGAAAACAGAGCAGATTTTAATTAATGCTAAATGAGTAATTGATGAACAGTGCAGCAGAATGTGTGGCAAGGGGAAGCTTGTTTGATGATACGGATTGTGGATTGCAGGCTCTGTGACGATGCACGCAAACGTGCAAAACAATTACTGAAATGCCCATACCTGTGTACAGTACGTGTGTGTGCAGGTATGTGTATGCTGAGGAGGAAGTGTTGTTTTTGTCTTTCCAAACCCTACAACTTTTGAGATAAGAACAAATAATACAGCATTCTCCTTTTAATCATTAATTTCAAGCATCATACACATTAGTCTTGCACGTTAACTTCTAAACCCAACTCGTAAGTGGACACTTTATTATTAACAACTAATATTGGAGCTGAAATAGCAGTTTATTACGTTAAAGTTTTTACCTTACTAGTTTGACATTCCATCGTTGTTGTTTTTGTGGATTGAAACCCATGACTGTGTACTTAGTAGGAACATCAGCAAGTAGAATGCACAGTCAGTAAGGGCCGGGGTTTAAAATACAACAACACTAGACATCAGGGCAAGGAAGACATGTTTTGGGGTGATTGTTGGGATGTTTTGGTTTTTTTCTGAATACACTGCACAAGTATAACATTTGTTGGAGGGCATGTTATAGTGTGTGGTTATTTTAAATGTGTCATCTTTAGAAAAAAAAAACTTTTTAACATTTAGAATGTCTGTTTTGATGATTTGCTCAAAAGTTGCTAGTTTTCAGAAACTTGAAGAGCAAGACTTCAGAGGAGATATTTAGAGTCTGTTTCTGAACAACCAACGTGAATTGATCCCATGTCCTCAATTCTTTTGCTTTGTCACTTTTTGCTTTCATTGAAAAATATGGTGAGGAAAAACCTTTACACAGGCTCAAATGTAAACTCAGCTAAGTATAATTTTTTTACATATCCATTTAAAAACTTTTCCTAAAAATGTACCTGCTGAGTATAACTGACTTAATATTAAACATTCCGTCCAGGTTTCTTATCACATTAAATAAGCTGCAGTGATAATTAGATTTTTTCATCTCCAAAAGCAAGTCACATCTTGTTAAACTTCGCAAAGCAAGATTTCTTTTCTGCCAATTCAGCTCTATAAGTTCTCAGTCATTGAAGTCAACTTGCTCAGAGAACCTTTAGAAACTTTAACACATCATCACATCCCTCATCTAAACCATGACGCAGAGCTTGAGTAAAGTTACTAGATATTTCCAAAACTCTAAAAAAAAAAAGACAGAAGGATTGAGATTTAAATTCAAGTTGATATTAAATCAGATACAAATTCAAATTCTTTACCTTATCTGTCACCTTTTTTTAGACATTTTTGAATACTTTGGGAACATAATTGAATAAAAAAAAAAGCAGAATACAGTGAGATGACTTTAAGATGTATAAGATTTGAGGGATAAAAGATGTGGAAATTGAACAAACATGACCTCCCATTTTTTTGTTCGGCCGTGACACAGAAAGATAGAGTGGTGCCAAAATACTGCCAGCAGAGTGGAGCTGGAACAGTGAAATGTCTCACCCCATCATTTTCCTCCCATCTTGTCTGCCATGCTGGAGTTGTAGAAACCTTTTTCTCTCCTTGCAAGTCATTATAAAGTGTCAGACTGCCACTTTCTTGCTTTAAAAAGAAAGAATTAGAAGCAGGAAAGTGGCAAAAATAAATAAATGAAAAGACCAAAAAGACAAGGTTGAAAGTTACTAGAAAACAGAATAAATAGATACCTACTTCAGTGTGTGTATTTTGCACCTTGCACGTGACTGAAAGTGAATACATTTAGGGTAGAGACACTCTCAATCTGTCTGACAACTCTCTTCTCGTGGTATCGGATCACACAGAAACTGCCAATGTGAGAAACAGCAAATCTTACAGCAGTGATGAGGAGCGACGGATGCAGACTGTATTTCACAGCCCAGCGCACAAACACTGACATAGACCTTTCTATCTGCTCTCAACACCACTCTCCAAAATTTGATGTTTGTACTAGGCTGCGGACAAATAAAGCAGGAGATTGCACACAGGTAGACACTGTGAGGATGTGCAGAAAAGTGGCATTAAAAAGAATAAGGATACTAAAAAAATTGCATAGCGGTTACTTTGTGGCCTTCACAGGTACTCCAGAAACCTTCTTCTAAACAATAAAACTTCATTTACAGTGACAGTTTGCTCAGTAGCATGCAATACATTTTTAAAACAGCAAACCAAGGGTTTTGAAACCCATAAAAGTCCAGCGTGAGCATGTCTAGTCAGAAATTGTTGGATTTACATCAATATAGTGCTTTGAAATTGAAGATTGTCATTTACTTCAGTTGTGTGTCTTTTTCCAATATTTAGATTTTACTTTGGAACATTCTCTGTACAAAAACATTACTTATATATACTTCTGGTGTTTATTATTGAGCTCAAACTACTTCAGGAGAGGGTGGGTTTAATTTCCAGAGTCCCTGCAGACTAGGTTGACATTTTGTAAGAAGGTTTTAGAAAACAATTCACAAGAATTACATTACAAGTTGCAGTCAACAAAAATGGCTCCACTAAGTCAATATTGAATTTTCTTTCCCTTCCTTTCTGTTTTGTAAACGCATAATGCTGTTTTTTTTTGTATCAGTAATGAACAACAAATGCTGTGAAATGTCACATGTAGTGGGATCAGATGGGTGATCATCCACAGTATGAGAATGACTGCATGGAAAAACAATGGATCATGCTTATTGGCCACATATTCTAAACCTCATTGTTTTTTTATTAGCTGACTTTGAGTGAAATAATATTGGAAATAAAAGACCAGATTTACTGCGTTGGGCAAATACGTGTAGGGCTACGAGCCAGAGGTAGCTAAATCAGAGTCTAACAATGTTCTGATTTATGAACTCTGTCAGAGGCAACTAATGAAACAGTGGGAAAAGGTTTGACCCTTCAAAAAAAAAAAAAATCTCTTCAAAGCTCATAAAACTCCTGTAGTTTACCATTAACCATTCCATTAAGTGTTGACTTTTTCATAAACAAAATCAATCATTTCATTCATTTTTTTGCATGTTTTAAAAAATTGTTCATTAAATGAACATTTAAACACCCCACTTATGCTATTAACTTTGAACAGATTTAAACTTTTTGAAATCTCATTTCAACAAAACTTTTTTGTCATTTAGGTATAAAAGCTGAATTTATCCCTTTTTTAAAAAAAGTTTTCAGTATGTACTCAACACCGCTGTCGTTTTCTCTTTAATTAATGAAACGTGGCACTTTCTTTTGTTTGAATGGTGGACATGTTACTGATCAGCCAACTTGTTTTGTTCATAGGAACAAGGATGTTAGCATTGCTTGTTCACAGCATACGTTTGGTAGCTTTTGTAATTTTACTCTACTGAGAAACAACACTGTCCAACCCAGCAATCTCAACACAACTAATTTGGCATGTAGATTCAATGCTGTGAAAAGAGAGATTGAAAAGACCCAAAATGTTAAATTGGCACATTTAAAATGCTTGAAAATGGGCACTTGTTTGTGTTTTACCATGAGATAGTGTTGACATGTTTAGAATTAAAAAGCCACCTGCCGAGCCAAAAAAAAAAGAGAAAGAGAAAGATACTATGTAATTTGTTTGCACTCACTCTCACCTCCCCACTTTGGGAAAACAGATGGAGGTGTTTTATCATGACGTACTTGATGTCCAATTATTGTAAGGAGAACCAAATTTTATCATTAAGTTTAAAGCAAAGGTATTAACTTAATTTTCTGTCTCAAATACAGGAATCATAAAAAGTGCCGATCTTGGATAAATGGACAGGAAAGTAGGATTCAAATGATACCCTGAAGGTAAGACACTTTAAACTTACTAAGAGGTTGAAAAGGCTCGTTGGTGTCTCTTTTCTTATCTCTTTTGACATAGAAAACCTGGCAATTATTACTCTTCCCTATCTGGAATTTTAGCTTTTGCAGTAATGAATGTCTATATTGTCCTATTCTATACAATCCGTACAAGTGTTTTTTTTTTTTTTTTTTGTGGCTTTAGCCCAGGATGACGTTCTGTTATTAATTTGTAGATGATTATAAGTGGTTTCAGAGAAAATAGTGACCGTAATGGTGTGTAAATTATAATTTGCCAGCTTTAGAAGCTCAATTACTTGCTTGCTTTTATTCTCTTTTGTTAGATCTTTTTATGTCAGGCTGGAAACTTTTTTCTTTTTCAACACTCTTGGTTGAGATTAAAAGTCTTTCTATAACACTGCTTCTCAAATGGTGGGAAGCATGGTGCAATACTGGGGGCCTCGGCTACCTTTATTTTCTTACTAGAATAATGTAAGAAAAGATGAACTACAATTGTAGATGAACTACAATTCATCTACTGTAGTGGATGAATTGTACATCCACTACAGTAGTTGGCAGTGGCGCTCTCATTGTCAGTGTGCACCATATTAACTCTATGGGGTAGTAATTTATATTTTTAATGCACTGAGGAGCCATAGAAAGTGCAGTAAACAAACGAGGGGAGAAGGGTGCAAATTGTTTTCTTCTTGCAATGTGGGACGTGAAAGAAAATAATTGAGAAGCACTGATCTATAACAATATATTGTCAGGACCTATTAATCTAATTCAGAAATACTGCTGTACGGAGTACCACAGAGCTATGTTGTAGGAGAACTTTTTTCCCATAGTTTTCTAATACTGATCTAGATTTTAGTTTTAAATGAAACTGAATACAAGCTACCTTAGATTCTACATCAGAATGTGGGAAACAAAAAACAATCTAGTAACAACTTCTCAAAAAGTTGACGAGTTTGTCAAGTTGTGAAAATGCTGCTCCAAGATTGTCCAAGATAAAATATAAAAGATAAAATCTAGAAAAACAATTTAGTTTAGTCGTTATTTCTTCTGACAATCTAAATTTTCTGCTTTATTTTTTTCATGAAAACTTAAAGCTCCCAATTAAGGTGAAGGCTAAAGCTCTCAAACGCTCCTGGTTTGTGAAGCAAAATTTCAACTGTCTTCATTGTAATTTTTCTTCTCAGCTTGGAAACGGAGAAGAATAAATCTCACATGACAAACTGAAATTAGTTTCAGAGGTTCATATTCTGCAAAGTTTCTGGGGATAAAATAGTAGATAATAAAGACAGCACCAAAGTGATATAAGAGTCATAAAAGTCATACAGCTTTAGAAAAAATAGAATCCAATTATTTTCTTAGTCTTGGGTTGCTTAGTTTTGGAAACTAAAATGTGCTTACACGTTTTTCCGTCGAGCAATAAATGCTTTTCATTTGCTTTGCTTTTGTCTAGACAGTAATTGGTTCACAAAGTTATATTTTTTAAGTGTTTATTTTCATCCTGAGTACCAAGTTAGAATCAAACAAAAAGCCTGGTTTCAAAGTAAGCACAAAATTTTATCCTATGTAGTAATAACTTTTGTGCTGATATTGCTAATTTCCATTCAAGAACAGGAGGACACTTAAAGTCCTCTACTTTGGTCATGATTTTGTCACTGAGTGGTGAAGGCCACTTGAATCTTTCTGACTGAGATTTTTATGTTTTGGATTTGGAAGTACGAATTCCCCTTCTGTCTACTTCACTCTTAGCTGTAAATCGGTGTAGTAGTTTTTGGTAGTGAAACTCAGACTTCAAACTATTGATGTGTCCTAGTTCAATAGTTGAAACCACTGAATTTTGTTCTTTTGCTTGAGTTCTTCTAAACATTTTGCATAAAAATTGAGTCACCTTGACAACTAGAAATATCCCAAAAATTGTGCATACTAAAGAAAAGAAAATACAGTGTTTGAACCTTTTCTTGATACATTACAAAAACTGGTAATTCAAACAGAGTTGCTTCATGTCATGGACTGCCAACATCAAAGTCAATGTAAAGAGAAGGAATCCTTCACATTGGTGAGAAGTTGGCGCCATCATGAAAAACTTCTGACATGAAGTCGTCATTATGACAGAAACTTGGACATTCTGACAAAACATTTTCAGAAAACGTGGAGATTGAGGTCAGAGACATAGTCACAAAGTCTCAGATAGAAAGAATCTTAAATCTCGGCTGCTAAAACACATTCACCATTTGATATACTGTATGTATATGTGAGAATATATATCTCCACGTGTGTGTACATATAGTATGTATTTTGCATTAACTTTCTCCCACTTATTGTTGGAAACGTCTTATTTGGTAGAAATGTTCACTTGACAATCACAAAAAAAGTTCTTTTTAGAAGGCTCATTTATTGTAAATGGTGTCATTGCTTGTAAGGCTGAATAAAACTAAATGGATGAATTAGGTCAGTCTGCAACTCTTATCCTCATATGCACCGAACACAAAGGTGGCAAAGTGATCATTTCAGAAGCTTACTTAATGAGCATTTTCAGGATGCAGATCTGCTCTCATTGACAAACACTACATGACATTATCGCACAATGAGGCATTTTATGTCTTAAATAAAAGAAAAAGAACACAACCTGCCTTCTTGAAAAATAGTGGACTATTTTTTTTCTCACACCGTACCCACCTTTTCTTTCAACTTTGTGCTGCGCTTGTTCTTTCCAAGTACAGAGTACAGTGTTTCTGTCACTGGGGATTGTCAGCATGTCTTTTCACTTGATATGCATTAGATTTTCCACACTTTGTGGTAGTTATCTGATTCCCACTCAATACTCTACCAAGGGGATATTGAGTCCTAAGGTCAGCAGACAGAAAAGAGAGCCTGTGGATTTTTAAATTCATTACTATATTCTACTGTGGTCTCAATGGAGATAAGCTGGAAGCACAAGGATGAAATTGTCTTGTTACTGTACATACAAAAAACTTGGACAATCATTTATTCCTCCTCTTTCAAATAAATTAGACTTCTTCAATCTTTGCAGATGAAACTAGATTTTTGTTTATATGCGATAAATGCTGTGCCTGTTTAGCCCTCACATTGAATTGGACAATTAAACTTGCTAAGCATAGGTTATTTCTCCTCATTGTAAATCTCTTTAACACAGTTTGGGTCACAGACAATAAATACTTACATCTATACACAACTTGCAGAGTTATGAGGATAATTATCTTTTAATTGAAAAATTCAGAAACTGCTAAACATTTTTTATGCTGTATTATTCCGTATCATAAACGAAGAGTGTTTAAGTTGAACCACATAATGGTGATCCCTTGATCTAAATGGAAGAGAAAAAAGCACCAGTGGGTGTGCTATGTGAAACAATAATGTCCATTTAGTTGTCATGTAAACGGTACCTCGTCAGAGGATTTTAATACAAGTCCTTGAGCAAGACACTGAACCCCAATTGCTCCTGATGGTGGTTTGCACCTTGCATGGCAGCATCCCCATCAGGTGTGTATGTGAATGGGTGAATGTGAGCTACACTGTAAAGCGCTTTGAGTACCGATGCAGTTAGAAAAGCGCTATAAAAGTAGAGTCCATTTAGTCCATATTATCTAGAATGAACCAAGTAAATTTCTAATGAAAATTTTCCCCAAGTACTTTTGTTCCTCTCACCCTCCAAAAACATTCATGTTAGGTTGGTTGCCTAAATAGTTACAGTTATAGTTATAGTTAAAAAGTTACCTAAATAACTGAGTATGTGTGTGGATGGCAGTGTGTGTGTCTGTGTGTGTGTCTGTGTGTGTGTTTGTTGCCCGGCGACAGACTGGTGACTTGTTTGGGGTGTACCCTGTCTCTTGCCTTTCATCAGCCGGGATAGCCTCCGGCACCCCTTCACAACCCAGGTAAGAATGGGTCCAGAAGACGAAACAAGATTCTTAATAAATTTTAATAAAACTGGCAAAGCCTGTCAACATAGACACAAAGTTTTGTGTGGCATAAGGGATGTTATCATGATTACACGCTCACCGGGTTCGTTTGGGTTTAATCTTAAGCTTAATGTATTACAGAACAGCTTGAATTCATCAGATTTTGCTTCTGCTTTTTTTTTTTTTTTTTTAAAACTGCATGGCTATCCATCAAATTTCATGGGATTTGAGACTGATCATGTTCCCATCTAAAGTTAATATAGAATTATTTTTTGCTGGTTTGAAGTCCAAATGTTCAAAAAAAGGAATCTGATTAGAATTTTCTTTTTTCAATCCAACCACTTAATTTAGATCATATTAACATTCATAGACCCAAATACGAATCCTGAACCGAATTGTCCATTGGTTGTCCAATTTTGGCAGTTCCTGGTTGTTTAAAGCACTTAAATTGAGCCGTCTGTGTAAAATTCACAATATGTTGAAGATATTCTTCAACATATTGAAGAACTTACTTTAGATACTAGTGTGTCAAATCAATTCTATACAAAACAGTACATTTTTAAAATGAGTGTTTAGACAAATATTGATGATGCAATCACTGATCAATTGTATAAACAAAATGGTTGTGAAAATAGAAAATATGGAAACCATATTTGTAATTGACCCCTTACCCTAATCAAGTAAAGTCTGATTCCGTCATTGCACCACAACACCCCCCCCAAAAAAAACAAGTAATAATAATAATAATAAAAATGTTATTTGTAACGCATTTTATATCTCCAGTGGAGATCTCAAAGTGCTACAATGACCAAAAGGAACAACAAACAGCAAAATGAAATAAAACCACAACACAAAAAACAACACTAAAAATTTGTCGAAAAGCCTTTAGAAATAAAAATGTCTTCAGTCTTTTCTTAAAAACCTCAACGCTCTGTGGAGCCTTCAAGCTCTCGGGAAGAGCATTCCAGAACCGGGTGAGCAGCTGCCCGGAAGGCCCTGTCCCCCATAGTGGAGAGTTTGGTCCTTGGTTGGTGCAGGCAGTAGGAGGAGGAGCGCAGGTCTCGGACAGTGGTGTGGAGGGTTAGGAGTTCTTGGAGATAAACAGGTGCAGTGGCGTGTATGCACTGATGGGTGAGGAGGCAGAGCTTGTACTGAATTCTGTATTTAACGGGTAGCCAGTGGAGGGATTTGAGGATGGGAGTGATATGGTCATATTTGCGCCTCCTTATCAGGATCCGGGCAGCACAGTTCTGGATGTGCTGTAGCTTTTGTAAGCCCCTGCATGGGATCCCTACAAGGAGGGCATTGCAGTAATCCAGCCTGGAGGAGATGAAAGCGTGAATCAACCTCTCAGCGTCCAGTTTGGAAAGACATGAACATGGCCTGGCTATTTTTTTAAGGTGGAGGAAGGAAACCTTGCAGAGATGGTGAATGTGGGAGTCAAAGGTGAGGTTAGAATCCATTTGACTCCAAAGTTTTTTACAGAGGATGACAGAGGGATGCTGTGTCCAAAAATGGGGATACTACTGAGGGAAAGTGACTGGGTTTGGTGAGCCGTGCCGATGAGAATGGCTTCTGTTTTGCTGCTATTGAGTTGGGGAAAGTTTTCAGACATCCATGTCTTAATCTCCTCCAGGCAAACCAAAAGCACACATGGCAGAGCTGAAGGTAGAGCAGTGTTCATTTTCAAATACAGTTGTGTGTCGTCTGCATAAGAGTGGAATGAAAGATTATGTTTATGAATAATAAGTGATACGTGATAAAACCTATCCAAGTATAATCATCCATAAAAGACAATGTTAACATGAGAGGAATTGCTGTTCTACTGTAGTTTATGGAAAACTTGATGATGACTATACAGTGGGATTCATGTCCATATTAATCAGTCCTATCTTGGTTATAATGAAAAAAAAAAAATTACTTGCTTGGTGATTGGAAAGTCCCTGTGATGGCTTGCAGGACCTTTGAGACCGTTGGACCTAATTTAGAAACCTTTGTGCATGTCAAAATTTAAGATGGGTGAGGTTAACAGTACAGGAATGAAGGTTCTCTGTTTCAGTTGAACTATAATTACTGCAAAAGGCCAGAGAAATGAACAAACTAAATGTTCTCATGGTGTGATGATTGAGCAAGCGTTTCTTCTACTGCCTTGCTATCAACACCCATTTTATACTCCCACTAAATTATATCATGCTGCTTTGGAAAGTATTGGAATATATTTTAAGATTAAAAATAGAAAATGTTTGGGAGTGCATTCTAAGCAAAAGAAATAAGAATCTATCTTTCGATACTTACGTGTATGTTCTTCATTTTTGTATGAAGTGAATGTATGATAAAACTCAAGCTGTGATGTCAACTATGACTTTGGCAATAACAAGTGAAACAAATAATGAGCTGGTTGGAGTTTCTTTTAAAATATACTTAAGAAACTGGAACACATTGAACACATTGAAGATTAAGTTCTTCGAAGTTTCAAAAACTTACTTCATGACTCAACTATTCAGAAAATTGGCCCCAAATTAGAGCTGAAGTTCATGATGTATTGCTCTCTTTGAATGGCTCTAGTAGAGAAACTAGGTGAACTGACAAAGTCCACCTCCAGGGAACTGATTAGTAGAGGTGATTAACACGGTTTCTAAGGTGACAACACCCCCTTGTAAATCTATACTGATTGTGAGTAATTTGGCCATTTGTCTCGGCTTGTCCCAACCTTGTCAACTGATATTTTATTCTTAGATTAATCACCATGGTGAAGGTATGCAACTAATTAAGCAATGTCACTTGCTGAGTAGAAATAAAATACACTGTGCCTGTTGGTCTCTCAATTTTCTGAGTTTTAGGAGGAACAAAATTGCATTTCCAATGAGACCTGTGAGTCTTGATTGCACCATAAAAATGAACTGTAAAAAGTTGGCCAAAGTAATTAGATTAAACTCATTGGCATGGCTAATCTTTTTCACTAACTGTGAGTTGTCTTTATTTTAAATCCAAAATAAACTGGCTACATTTCTAATTTTCAAATAGTTGGATGGGTGAATAACTTAAAAGATTCATATATAAAGCACTCTTGTTCACTTCACAGTTTTAATTGAAGCTCACATTTGAAAGAATAAACAGAGTAGATAAAAAGAGTGTTCATTCTTATTATTATGCTATTTATTTTTCACACAGGAAGATGATTACTTGAGTTTGTTTGTGTATTATTAGGTAGTCCATGAAATTATGGTAATTAGCTTCCTTTAATGAGCTTGCTGTGCAGTGTTTGTCCGGGTTGGCATTTCTGTTAGAGGGCAGCTGGATGTTTATGCAGAATAAGCAGTGCATAGTTCACTAAAGATGTAGGTTTATTATGTGTATCTAAATGTATCACATTTTTTAAAATGTGTCGCTGCTTGTCAATATTGCTTTGGCTAAAATGCAGACTGAAACATAATTGTAAAATGTCACTGTAATGATGGATGTTATTGGTTCATTTCATTTATTATTTGCAAAAATCTGTTCCATTACGTTTTCTTTCACTTATCGGGGGTTGGCTCATGGGTGCAACAGCCTCAGATGGGAAGCCCAGGCTCACCCTGGCTGCATCCTCCAGCTCACCTGGAAGGATCCTGAGGCATACCCCGGCTAGGTGTGAGACTGCATCCGGGGTTTGCCCCTGGATCTCGTCCCAGTTTGACACACCCGAAACACCTCACCAGCGGGAGGCATCCTAACCAGATGCACAAACCACTCCATCAGGCTCTTCTGAACCCAGAGGAGCAACAGCTCTACTCCAAGCTCCTTGTGGATGGCAGAGCTCCTCACCTTATCTCTGATTCAATTCAAAGATCAAACCAACCTGTTTTCTATGACGTTGAGAAATTAGATTGTACGATCAAGGAGTAATTGATTTGTTATATATTTGTCCTATATACATTTATGGTATAATAGCTGTTACGTTGTTTTAAGTTGATTTTAAAATTGGTTTATTCATTTTCTGCTCATTCATAGAGTTTCTCAAAGGGTTTTAACTAAAAGCTAACACTTTTGTTCTTTTTGAAAGCACTCAGCGGTGTCAATTTTTTTTTTTCTCACAACTGATTCTGTCACTTCTACCATTTTTTACTGAATTGTGTTTAAATGTTAGGCACATATGGAGTAACAGATACTGTCTGTCAGCTAAGTGGTCTGGATACACCTCACATATTATTCCTCTGTCCTCCTACCATCCATTATTGCTCTATTGGTGAAAAACTTCACATAAACTTAAGCTGTCCTCCCATTTAAGTAGCACCTGCTAACAAGGTGTTTTTTTTAGTTTAATTGGTTCTTTGAATATAACAGAACTGCAACTAAAATGGTGTGCAGCACCTGTTGTTGCACTCAACCTGAAAACTTTTTTTAATTGCTATCTTTTTTTTTTTCATTTTAAAAGAACCTTGTAGAAAAATAGACAGGTTCATTTGGGAGTATCTGTGTGTCTTTGAACCTTTTTTTTTTTTTTTTTTTTTTTTTTTTTTTTTTACAATTCTTCTGAAAAAGCACTATTAAAGGTTAATACAATGGTTAGATGCCCTCTACAAAAAACAAAATGAATTCCAGACCAGTTCTAAATTATTTTACACACACACAAAAAACTTTTGTTTGAGTTCCTTTGAAGTTGGTGCACAGATAAAACTTTGACATTGTGTACTGTATGTCCATCTACGCTTTTACAGTGATGATTATTTCACATTTGAAATGTTTTTTTAAAGAATGTACCGTATTTTTACGACCATAAGGCGCACATAAAGGTCTCAAATTTTCTTCAAATTGAGCGGCGCACCCTATCATGCAGGGCCCTCTATGTGATTTGTGATTTAGAGAACCATGAGGCGGACGTAATTGAGAATACATGAACGGGTGAAGTGTGGATGTGGATTATGTATAAAAGAACAGGTATGTGCTTCATGCAGAACATTGTTGATTTAACAACACTGAAAATGGAAAAGAGACACACTTATGAAGCTCTGTTTAAACTGATGGCAGTCAACTACGCAAAGGATCATGGGAATCGAGTAGCTGCAAGAAAATTTAAAATGAACGAGTCAATGGTTCATAAGTGGAGGAAGCTGGAAAACGAGCTGCGACAGGTGAAGAAGACGCAGCTGAGTTTCCGCGGAAATAAGGCGAGGTGGCCAGAGTTGGACGAAAGACTCCAGCAGTGGATCATCGAGCAAAGAATGATTGGGAGGAGTGTTTCTACTGTCACTATTCGGCTAAAGGCAGTAACGCTAGCAGAGGAAATGAAAACCTAGCATTTCCAAGGACGTCCATCTTTGTGCTTTTGCTTAATGAAATGTTGCAATTTTTCCATCCGGACTAGGACTGCATTAGCACAGCAACATCCGGCAGATTATAATGGTTAAAAAGTGCACTTTTCTCTTTAAATTCTCTTTGGGAGTTTGAATGGTGGGCTGCACGGTGGCACAGTGGTTAGCATAGTTGCCTCACAGCAAGAAGGTTGGGGTTTGATTCCCTTGTAGGATGAGGCTTGAATCTTTTGTCTTTCTGTGTAGAGTTTGCATGTTCTCGTTGTGTATGCATGGGTTTTCTCTAGGTCCTCCAGTCTCCTGCCACACTCCAAAAACACGAGTGTTAGGTTGATTGTTCGCTATAAAATTGCCCCTCGCAATGAGTGTGTGGTTGTGTGTTTGTGTGTGTGTGTGTCCGCGACAGACTGGCGTCCTGTTTGGGGTGTATCCTGCCTCTCTTCTTAAATCAGCCATGATAGGCTTTGGCACCCACCGCGACCCCGTATGTAATGGACGGTTTAGAAGACTAATGTAGTTTGGATGGTTTGGCTTCAGTCTTTCTTGCCTTCCAGTGAATTGACGACCAACTATGGCTGTACTAAGATTGCCCTAAACTTACTGTACATCAGTGAAAAACCCCAAAACAATTAAATTAACTAGGTTTTAATTTATTTAAAAATGCTGAACGCTAAAAAGGCTGAAAAGATCTACTCAAACACACTCAATTCAAATAGAAGGCTATGCAATTACAAAAAAATAAACCCATAATTCATAAAATAATTTGAACAATTTTCTTTTATTACCTCTCAAATCTCAACATTCTTGATGTAAAACAAGAACAAAGTTGACTGGCAACGAATGAAGTGTTCAGTGAAACGCAACAAAATATGACAGGTAGTTTTGTAGAATGACGTACAAGTTCAATGCTAACTTATAGTTCCTCCCAATCCCCTGAACTCACCATCTGTTATGCGAAACAACTGCATTTTTAATTACTATTATGTTATATTTCTGACAGATAAAGCCATCATCTCCACTGTGTTAGTTTTTTCCCCTAAATAACAAGGTCAGACTAAAAAGAGAAGAAAAATAATGAAACTAAAATTGCTCTCACTCAGCCGGGTGTAGTTCATTTCAGCATGAAAAAAGAGGCTGAATAGGAGCCTGATTTCTTTTATTGCTTTAGAAAGATCTGTGAGCTGCCATCCTGCTATTGCAGCACATAACACCAGTCAGATAGGTGTGTGGCCTGATAAACTTAGTCTATGATATTCTTCATTGACAGGTCAGATATCATTCTGGGAAGAATTGGATGGTAAACCTGACTGAACTCAATTTGTTCATCTTTTGAAGCTGCCATATAAAAATCTTTGTGACTTATAGTCATAGTCAATCAGAATGGAGACCAGAAACAAACAGAAAAAAAAAACCCTTTATTGCGAAATTGAGCAAAATCTTGAAAGTGGATGAAAAAAGAGAAAGATAATTAAATATTCTAATCTGGTTTACTGTGTTCAACCTGAACGGTTACACACTGATGAAAAAGTTACATTAGACAGGATAAATAGCTCAGGCGTCACAGAAACTAAACTCCATAGTCAAGGTCTTCTCTCTCAATCTGACAAACTACTCTTTCTTTTGCAGCTATAGCCATCATGCAGATTACTTTACTTTTCTAGAAAAGTTTGCTTTTGAAATGGCTCGGGAAGTCAGTCCACTACCAAATTTATTTTTTCATCTTCTACTTATTTTGGACTGACAAAATACTTTTAGATAGATATATAAAAACTCTATCAATCTCCCGCAGGAAAAATTCTGATGTCCAGCAGCAACAGAAATCACACGAACTGTACATACAAAAAAAATAAAAACAACATACATTTATAATGAAATAGGACTAACCATCTGATCGATTAAATTGAAGGGATGAACGACCTCCTAAAGCGCTCAGTCCTGCAGCGTAGCGAGAGGAACCTGTTACTTCGAGTCGTCTTCTGGGTCGTGATAACATCATGTAGAGGGTGAGGGGGGTATTCAGGATACCCTTCATTAAAGCCCTCATCCTCCCCTCCAAAACAGCTCCCACAGAGTCCACATTTCTCCCGACCACAGACGCACATTTCCTTATCAGTCTGTCCAGCCTATTGCTGTCCCTTGCGGTCAAGCTGCCTCCCCAGCAGACGACCACAAAGAAAACCTTCTCAAGAAAAACAGCCTGCTCTGTCCTTTCTTTTGCAGGGGCCGAGCCTGCTCTGACCAGTCCAGTTTGCAGCCAAGATGCACACCCAGATATTTGTATGTTTTAACAACCTCAATGCTCTCTCCGTCGATCAGAACAGGTTGATGAAGGGGCTTCCTGCTGAAGTCAATGATCATCTCCTTTGTCTTGGAGGAGTTCAGAACCAGACCATTGTCTCTGCTCCATGTGGTGAATCTAGCAAGGATGTCCCGGTACTCTGTCTCGTCCTTCTCCCTCACACATGCAACAATCGCTATGTGGTCTGAGTACTTCTGGACGTGACACATTGCAGATTTATAAGCAAAATCACTTGTGTACAGTGTGAAGAGAAAGGGCGATACCACTGTTCCCTGTGGTGCGCCAGTGCTGCTCATCAACAAAACAGTGTTTCAATTAATCGCGTCTGCTTCATTCCAGCTTTGGCCAGCACACTGTCCGACCGCCCACTCAGTTGGTCTGAACATGTTGGTTTACTCTCCAAGCTTTAATAACCAGATCAAACATATCAGCAGTGGTGGATGAAGTACTCACTTTTCGTACTTAAGTAAAAGTACAGATAATTAGGCAAAAAATTTACAAAAGTAAAAGTACCAATAAAAAAAATCTACTTAAGTAAAAGTACAAAAGTAATTGGTGTAAATTTTACTTTTTAAGTAAAAAGTAAAAGTATTCGACCAGAATTCAAATGTTATTTTTTGTGCTATAGGGTGTCACCATGGTAACCAGGATAAATACTCTGCAGGGGTGTGACCCCCCTCTCCCGCCTCTTTTGGTCCACAAAAAAAAAAAAAAAAAAAAAAAAAATTAAAATAAAAGGAAAGGGGACAAGTCAAGCTATCCCCTAGAAGGGCCAGTGAATGGGCCGCCAAAATGGAGGAAAATGACACTTATTTTTTAAAATGTTTTGGGGGGGAGCCCCCCTATATATTGGCTTTGTCAAATTCCAAAGAATTTTCACCCTTTGGAAAATTCTAGATCCGCCCCTGCTCTGTGTAATGATGGCTCAACTTTTTATTTAGAAGTAAACACAACGAACAACAATCTTCTGACTCTTTAATTTATACTATATTCGATGTTGGGTTTTTGGCGCAGAATGAATGCGGAAAATGTTTCTCGATTCATTACTTCTTCCGATCAACTGCTTCTTTTGATTTTGACGATGCGGCTTCGAGATGCGCAAAAATAAAACCCTGTGTATTTTTCAAATTCCTGAATGAAAATGTAACGAAAAATGTAAAACACACTTTTAAAAAGTAGCGAAGTAAAAGTACAAATATTTACCCTAAAAATGTAGTGAAGTAAAAGTACCTGTCTTAAATTTTACTTAAGTAAAGTAGATACACAATTTTTTTACTCAAGTACAGTAACGAAGTAGATTTAGTTCGTTACGTTCCACCACTGCATATCAGAATCTGTTTGGTTAAAGTAAAAGTAGAAAAAAAACTTTTTCTACTATGGATCACTCCTGGCTGAATGAGGGACTACACAGACTTAAAGTAAAAGTCTTCTTGCTGTTTACTTCGTGCAGGAGAATAGAACCTTCAGAGAAATTCTGCTGCATTCACCTCTACTTGGCAACCAAGGCTGCATGAAAATGTGATTGGTTAAATTCTTCAGTGTGAAAATACACACACGGAAGAGGCACAGCTAACAAAACGTTTGTAGAAGAACCATTTGCTTTTTAACTGCTTTTTTTGTACCACCTCTGGTAAGACTCTGATAAAAAGAAGAGGGAATTCCACACAGTGGTCAACATAGCCTTGTTGCAACTCTTTTGAGATGTGTTGATGCCTTGAAATTGACTTATTGTCCCCCTAAAATAATTCATTTATCAGCTTTAACATTTGATAGGTCATCTATGATTTATTCTGGATAAAATGTTGATATTTGAAACTTCCACTTTTTTGCATTCTATTTTTATCCACAATATGCTCAATGTCCCAACTTTTTTGGAATTGAGTTTTTATTTCTCTTGTCTGTTTTTTTCAGTCAATAACTGTTAAGCTGTAAGACTGGAAAAATGAGCAAATGGCAGGAACCTAAAACTCCCCGAGGATCCGAGATGTCAGCCAGACACAACCAAGATGGAGTAAACCTTTGTTCCTCATAACAGCTACCATTTCATCAACTCCCCATACCCTGTATGTGCCTTTGGCCATTATGAGGAACAACACAGGAAGAACAGGTAGGACAAAGTCAATGTCTTTAAAAGACAACCCTTCAGGGTCAACTCAGATTGAAATGTCTACCCTCTGAAATACCTTGAATTTATCAGATTTTCTTCAAAATACGAAGGGTGACAGATGATCATTTTAAAGTTGGAAACAGTTTTGAACACTAAAAGCAAAAAGAATAAGAGTATGGTTTTGATTAATGTTCCCAAAAGACTTATAAATATTTTACTGCAACAAAAGAGAAAGAATATTGAAGAGGAATTGAAGCAATAAAAGTTTGTGTTATAAGACAGTAAAACTTTTAGATGACAAACCTGTATGGTCACTGAAAGTACTAGTTTGACTTCAAAAATAAAACCTGTTTAAGATTTGAAATGGCTTTCAGTACAAACTGTATTGTCTGTACACTGTGCTTTTTTATTTCCATTTGGGGAAAAAAAAACCCAAAAAAACAATTCAGACAAGGTAAGGACAATTTCCAAATAATACAAGCCTGAACTAAAAACAGAACAAAAACAACCAATTAGAATATAGAATTTATTCAGGACATTTGCACAAAAAAAATTATGTGCAAAGAATACACATATATTGTTGCCATGGATACCAACTGATCATTTAAATAGATGTATCATTTTGTTAGAAGTAATAGAAAAAAAATCTCTCTAAAACACCTACGGTTTTCCCCTTTACTCATAAAACAGTGATGATGTACTGTATATGAATATGAGAAAAGTTTGTTCACAAACAGTAGAAAAGATTAGCTGGAATAAAACAAACAGAAAGTCTAAAATCTGCATAGGAATCCAAAAAGAAAGAATCTTTATTAAACCACCAAAACTTCTGGTTTTAAACGTTTTTTTCTTCCTACCAGACATTCTAATACTAAGATGCTGTGGGAATCTATACAATCCCTTTGCATTTTAGCTGAAACAAAAGCTCTGAATGGGAGATGATGAAGCAACAGAACAGATTAAACACCCCATGTTTTTTTTCTTGTTAAATGTGACCTTCTCAAAACATCTCTCTTCACAATTAATTCACAATGAAACAGATACATGAAGCTATAGAGCCTCGGGGAACATTTCCGATGTGGAAAACACAATTGATTGATGTTTGCTCTGTGATTACAAACGGAGAAAGACGTGATTAAAGTATCATGTTGAATCCTTTTGTTGCTGAAATTTAGATAATTTCATTCCCATGTGGCAGATTAGAGTAGTTCCTTTGAAGTGACAAAAAAAAAAGATATTTCATGATCAGAGGGGAGATTAATTGGATTCAACAATCCCGAGAAACAGTCACCGAGGGGATGTTTTGAGTTTAATTAGCCCAATGCTGACATTAAAATTTTACTTTAACATCGTCAGTCATTGCTTTTCTGAAATAAAGTACAAATTATTATCAGTGTTTTCTCACACAGCTTCACCTTTATTTAGATGAAAGTCTAACAATTTCTCACACCTGCTGAACTCCATAAAGTAACTTGATTGAACTGAATTTGGATTTTTTTTTATTTGAATGTTGCGATCAAAAAGGCTCATCGGCAAATCAGCAGCTGCCCAGGACAGGGAGACTTCATCTGAAAATTTGGTAGCATGAAAAGAAAATTATTCTTAATAGTGTGGGCAAAATATGTTTTACTGTGATGTTTTTAGATAGCCAGCCACGGAGTGTATAAAGTTTACTTTTAAGCTAAAACTTCATTTTATTCACTTTTTGACCCACTTGCATCAGGTTGATTAGCATTGTCAGCTTAGAAAATATTTATTTTGCCCTATATCTGACTGAAAGAATATGTTTTATTCAGCACAAAAGCATTAAGCTTTGTTTTCTGAACTGCTTATCACCAACAAGTTGGCAGGGGGTGCCAGAGCCTATCCTGGCTGATGTTAAGGTGAGAGACAGGGTACACCCAAAACAGGTTGCCAGTCTGTCGCAAGTCCACACACACACACACACACACACACACACACACACACACACACACACACACACACACACACACAACCAACCTTCCACATGCACCCTCATTTCTAGGGCAATTTCATAGCAACCAATCAACCTAACAAACATGTCTTTGAAGGATGGGAGGAAACCTGAGTACCCACGCATACGCAGGTAGAACACACAAAAAGGCCAATGTTTCTAACCTACGCCCCACTCTGGGACTGGAACCCCAAACTTCTTACTGTGAGACCCTTGTGTTAACTACTGCGCCATCGTGCTGCCCAACCGTTAAGTTAATGTGTGAATATTGAAAAAAAATGTAATTGTATATCTTTTTCAGTGCTTAACACTAAACACATTTTTAAAACTTGACAAAATTAGGAATTCAACTAAACTAGTTTTGTAAACTGAGTTGCTTTGGAAAAGTGCAAAAGTATTTTCAACAAAAATTAACAAGAGCGTATTAAAGTTAGTGTGTACGCAAAATCCAATTGAAAACGTGCATCTTTTGTGATCATTTTCAATTAATTCTTAGCCCAAACTTTTGATTTTTTTTTTTTTCCAGACCCTCAACATGCTCCAAAATACAAAAACTTACCTTAAAGCTTTGCTTCATTAGATACAGAGATTTCTGCATACAAACAAATCTTATCCCTTCTGATTAGTGAGAAAAACACTTTTGAGTGCATCACATTTCTCTAATCTGACAGACACACACTTAAAATGCCTCTCTGATTTGTTTATTTTGAAAAGATTAATGCAGCAGGAATTTTATTAACTTTGTTTAAAGTACCTTATTTTATTTTCCCTTTGCATCTTTCTTTTGTTGAAGATGCAAAAGAAAGAAGAAAAAAATGAATAAAAAAGGATCATTGTTTGACTCACCTGCAGATGATTCGGAATGTATAATTTAGTAGTTTATGTAGAGCTACAAACTGAGAAACTTTTTTTTAGATAGAGGAGTACTGGAAAAGAAAATATAATATTTTTTGTACATTATATTAGAGAGCAAAACATGAATTAAAATGTTTTTAATTTTGGGAATTTTGAGATTCATTTGATCAGCATGTCTACGCTATTTAGAAACTTTAATTACTTAATTATTGAAGGTATTCTAATGAAAAGCCAACAAAACAGGTGTTATTTTCAGGGGGAAAGTTTTTGAATGAGTAATTTTAAAAAAGATGTAAAATGAATATTATTAATATTATCGTTGCACGGTGGTGCAGCGGTTGGCCCCAACAGCAAGAAGGTTGGGGTTCGAGTCTCGGAGTTAGGGCAAAGCTTGAAACACTGGCCTTTTGTGAGGAGTTTGCATGTTCTCTCCGTGTATGTGTGGGTTTTATGTGTGGGTTTTCTCCCCGGTTACTCTGATTTCTTCATACTCTCCAAAAACATGTATGTTAGGTTAATTTGCCACTTTGAAATTACCCCTAGGTATGATTGTGTGTGTAGATAGATGTCTGTGAGTGTGACCTTCAACAGATTAGCGATCTGTTCGGGGTGTAACTCGCCTGGAGGCAAGCTGGGATAGGCTCTGGCTTCCCCCAAAACCCCAATAGTGATACACGGTTTAGAAGACAATTAATATTATCCACAATATAAACTTCCCTAGAGTTAACGTTTTTCACCTTTTTAGAAACTTGGGAACAAAAAGAGGGCATTTGGTAAACTCAGCTAACATGACTGACATTGGGTGAACAAATAAATCATCATAATTGTTTTGGTGATGTTAATTATTTTGGGAAGGAGTTAACTTAAATGGTGTTGTTTATGAATTATTGTATTTGTTCCATGTATTGTGACAGAACTGTTGTAATAAATAGTTGAATCCAACAGATACCATATGTGCTTTAGTAAGATACATTTAGTCCACATGTTGGCATCGGATCTCCTTTGAAAACTAAAAATTACTCACTTTTAAATGACTCATTATGATTTGTGTTCTGTTTGGTTTTTTTAATTATTATATTTTAACTTTTTATTATTATTATGGGAGTAAAATATATGGAAAAAGCGAGAATTTGTATGTTGGAGTCTAAATGACATTTATTTCTTTTAGGCTGTTTTTGGACTGCTTGGCTGGTTTAAGACCAGTTCGTACCACCTAACCTCTTCATTCTAAATGATGTCCACCATTTATTTAAAAGATTATTTTTCCAGCCCAAGTTGAATCTCAAACACTTTCAAGTCCTTTCACTAAAACATAGATATGTCATATTTAATGCTTTTCACTGCCAAGATGAACTTCCAGTGACACCATGTCAAACCATCAAGCCAAAGTATTTTCTGTCATGTGAAGTTTTGGTACCCGTGTATTTCCTGGTATGTCAAAATTTTGACATTTCAAAGTAGAAGTTTGCAGACAGTGCTTTGTTTGACTTTGCTTTTCAATGACTGACTTCCTTCATGAATGATCTCTTCTACTTTAGATTGGCAGGTTTTCAAAGCAACAAGCTTCAAAAACTCAAAGAAAAAGAATTAGAACAGCTGCACACTTTAGGTTAAAAAACAGACGGAAAATAAAATACAAAGTTGGCTGAATGACAACATTTGGTCTGAACATTTCAGCTGTGTTATTACAAATATAGATAATAATATGTTTTTTTTTTCATAAAAGGATTTTGTCCAGTTCTTTGAAAGAGTGAATCTGTATTTGCATTTGCAGAGACATGAGACAAGAGAGTAAAGCATGAAAGGTTTGATTTTCTTTTCCAAAAATACAGTAGTTTTTCTTTTTGTTGGTTTCTTGGACAGCTAAGTAAAACTTTAGAATTAAGTTAGAATTAAGTTTAACAAATATGTAGGACAGTGTCGAAGACTTTTTAAAAAGAATTTTCACTGTGTTAAAGATTATTAATGCTGACTTTACTTCTTGAGTTGATTATTAATCATTTTCTATGGTAATATCAGTGAAGCAAAAGCGACCTGTCCTGTTTAGTCGTAAGACAGAGCAATCATTCAAACTGCAAAAAACAAAAGAAAATTTAAAAAATGTAATTGAATTTTTTGGCTTATTTACTGTTTGTTGTATTCCATTGACAGTGCAGCTAAGACCTACAAAACTTTATTAAAAGCAATTTTGTTTAAACTTAAATTTAAAAAATAATTTACTTTTGGTGCAGCGATTAGCATTGGGCTAATCTATATCGATGATAGTGATCAATCAAAGAGCTGATCATCCATCTGCATACATGAAAGTCGACATTAAACCTTTCAATCATTCATTATTAGATGACCTTCCCACTTTTTTACGTATCTTCTGACACTTGCATTGAGGAATCTAAAACTGTTTCATTAAACTTGAAAAAAGAGCACATGCAAGGAATGTCCCACAATCTTTAACAGCTTGCCTCCAATTGACATAACCCTCTATCTCCACAGGATCAACTCACCAATAAGCTTTCATCTTCTTTGACCCACTAACCGGATCTAAATTGACTGCAAATCAAATCCAAACGGAGCACAACTTGTGCTTTAACGATCTCATTTTCCTCCCTGTTCTCCCACAGTTTTGATCATCATTTGAATTTGTCAGTAATGAACACCTGGGCATGTCATAACCGGTGGTGATGGGAGACCGTTCGTCGCAAAGATTCAATTAGGCATATCAGTGGCAGGTCTGCCGGCGTGGGGTATCTGTAGAGCTGAACGGGAGGGAATTATGTAAGATCAAGTTTGACTGTGTCCAGATTGTTGCAGCCATGATCTGCACGGTAATAAGACAAGCACAAGTGGGAATATAGCTTACTGGATTTCTACAATGGGGGCTGTGTCATTTCTTGAGGGAACAAGTTGACATTTTGCAAAATATTGTATTCTCATACTTTCCAACTGAGTGTTGGGGAAAAAAATCAATGCTGCTTTGAGAAGTTTCCACATTTAGCCAAAAGCCAGTTTGTTGCCCGTAGGAGTACAACTATAGCCTATCACGACTAAATTTACAAAATGTTAGACTAATCGTTTTTTTTCCTCCTAAATGTCCCTAAATATCATCTTCTCTTAAAAAAATGAACTATTTAAGATTGTACCAAAATGTCATTTTTCCAATAAAACATATTGGATAAATGTTCTTCAAATCATGTTTCAAATATGAAATCTATCCGCTGTTGAACAAAGTCAGCAGATTGGTCCACACTGAAAGATCACATCAAGCCATATGGTAGGCCTGATGCTAGTATGCTCCTTCCTCATCTCTCAACTTGAACTATCTGTCCAATCAAACGAGCATCTCTGAACAGTCGTCCATTGTCTCGCAGGAGAGCGAACATCAAAGGAATCTCAGACTCCATCAGACTGCATATACCCTCTCTAAAAACACTCCAATGATCAAAACAAAATAGGTTAGCATGACCTGAATCCCACAGGCATCTACAATTCAAATCACTTTCTCTTGCATTTACTTGATATAACGAAGTCTACATTGGAGAAAAAGCACTTGGTGATCTATGATCTGTTGAGTGTGCTGTTTCCAGCCCACTGAATCAGGTTTTTAAAGGCTTACAATACTTCATCTAATCCTACAATGGCCTCTTATCTGCAGAGTCAGCACCTGTAAGATTCAAACAATCTGATTCCATCTCCACTGGACCTTCAGGGCTTAGAGAGTCACTCCGTGAAATACATATCAAATTCTCCGGTTAGCACAAGAGCAAGATGCGAAGTTGAAAGTACTAGTAGATATTAAGTCTATCATGTTTAATTTGTCTGTTTTACTTATAAGGGTTGTTGTTGTCACAGTTAAAATGAAAAGTGTTTTTATCAGATTTTGTTTGGAGTTTGGCTGAAAATGAAATAATGTGAATGATAGACAAGGCAGTGGGATAACACATATTTAATGTAATATAGTCAGTAGAAAAGCAGATAAATCTGAACTTGAGTTGAAGTTCATCCATCAGGCCGACCAACCATCTGGTGCCGACTGAAGGTCCAAGATGGCCGCTGTTGATGGGGTGAGATGGCGTTCAGGTGTGCAGTACTGATTGGCATGGTGAGGCTACACCTAATGAACCACAACAGCAGTGGATTTCAGCAGATTGTCAGCTTATATACAGGAACCCACCGTGATACATACTTGACAAAAAGACAGAAAAGTAGTAACCGTTTTGTTTAGTTGAACCTTTGATCTACAAAGTAGATTTAATTTTTGCTTCTATTTAATATTTTTGTGTACCATGTAGGGCTGCAACTAGCAATTATTTTGGTTGTCGGTTGTTGAATCGATTACTCAATTAATCGGACAACAATGACAATTTAATAAATATTACTTTTTCGGCATATTATAGAATGTATTTGTGTAAAACACAACTCATAACCACATAAACAACACGTTGGGTTTATTACAGTAAGAGCTAATGTTAATCTTTCTGTCAAATAAAGAGGTAGAATGTTATCATTTCTAGAAAATAATAAATCTACTTACTGTATACAGTAAAAGTAAATCATAAGCACCCATAAAATGTGCTTTAGTAGTACTGGCTAATAAAACATCAAATGTAAACTGTTGGATCACATTTGAAAACAAGAAACCTTTAACACTTCTGGACTCGCAAATTTAACCTTCTTCAGAAGTATCGTACAAAAAAAAGACATTCAAATTGTGTGGCATTAGTGCAAAAAGAAAACCCAACAACAACACAAAAAAACCACCATCTCTACTGTAAAAATAGTAACTTTAATAAATAAAATGACCTGGGTCCATCTTTACCACTTATAATATTACAAACACAGATCTACTAATCGGTAAAGGGGTGCCCAACTAACAGCACTCATTTTTTTGTGGGAAAAAATGTGCTTTGCAATTTAGAGGAGGGGGTCTTGTATCCTGGATTGAATTTAGCGATTTTTATTTATTTTTTTTTAAACCCCCTCGTCTTCCTACTGACAGCGGCCTCATATCGGACACTATCATTTCCAAAATAAGAGTCCCTGAGAGAAGCGCTCTGCTGCGGAGTGCAACCGTTTTCCACAGAAAATAGTCCATGTCGGGTTGTTTTTTTGCAGACAATAAAAAGTGTATTTAGCGACCTGTAAAATTGTTTTTATTAGAAATAACATCGTGTATTGCTCCGGTTTGCCGTCTCCTGCTTAAAGTCCAACATGGTTTTTTTTTCAGATGTTCGTGCAGCGTCGTCATGTTTCCTTGCCAAAACGTGTCCGTTTCGCAAACTTTGCATATTAACGCGAGTCTTTTTCAAATTTAGCAGAAAACGATCCAAACTTCTGATAATTATGTATGTGTTTTTCTTTCCGCCATCTTGTTGAATCTGCCTGATCACGTGATGTGGGGTGAAATGAAGGCCAATGATTGGCTGCTATCTTCTTCTCCTCCTATTTTGGTAGCGCGCATCGTCAATTTGCTCTCTACTGCCCCACATGGAGACCAATTTAAGTGCAGTTGGCAGCGAAAACTTTTTAGGCGATTAATCGATGACCAAATTAGTCGGCAACTATTTTGATAATCGATTACAATTGATTAAATCGATTAACTGTTTCAGCCTTAGTACCATGTCTTTAAGGCAAGGCGAGTTTATTTGTATAGCACAATTCACACAGAGGAATTTGAAGTGCTTTACAAGACAGAAAAAAAATCAATTAAAATGACAAAACATAGAATAAAAAAAGAGAGAGTAATCTTCAGTAAAATGCACAATTAAAAAGAACTGTTTTCAGCTTAGATTTAAACATTGTAACATTAGAGGCCTGTCTCACAGCCTCAAGAAGTCTGTTCTCCATTTTTAGTCCTGACTCTAGACACCAGAAGGAGGCCAGTCTCAGAGGTCCTCAAATTTCTAGATGGTTCATAAGACACTAACATTTCACACTTAAACACAAGTAGAGCAGCTTTAAAGACTATTCTCTGAGTCACAGGAAGCCCAAGTACAGGAGTAATGTCATAATGTTTTTTCTGGTTCTCTGCAGCATTTTGATTAAACTTCAGCTGTTTTAAGACCTTTTTGTTCAGACCAGTGAGTAGACCGTTGCAATAATCTAACCTACTGGAAATGAATCCATGATTAAAAACCTCTAAATCTGTTTAGGACACCAAACCTCTGATTTTGGCAATATTTTTAAGGTGGTAAAAGGCTGCTGCTGATGTAATTGATTTGATATGACTATTGAAGTTCAAGTCTGAGTCCATTATTACTCCCAGATTTTTAACTTGGTTTCTCGGTTCTAGAGAGAGAGAGAGATTGAAGGTAACTGATGACACCTTCTCTGTTTCTTTGGGCCCAAGACAATTATTTCATTTTTTTTTGTCTTTAGTTTAGCTGGAGAAAGTTGTTTTGCATCCAGACACTAATTTGTTGAATACAGTAACAGAGTGAATCCACAGGTCCATTATCACCTGCTGTCAGTGACACATAAATCTGAATCTCATCTGCATAATTGTGATAGGACACATCACTACATCAAGTCTTTAAACTTTATAAAAAGAAAAAGGTGCATTACATTTCCCAGCTGGCCTGTTTCTATTAAACCTTATTTAAAAGTTTAGTTTTTCACAAAACTTTTCCAAATAACTTTTTCCAATAAGAATAGGTCAGTCAGGTAGGAGTAGAAATGGCTGAGCCACGATTCAGACTGATCCAAGATTGAGACACATTTCGAGCATTCCACAGTTTAATCTTGACATTTTCAATGTATTCACAAACTTTGACTTTTAGAAGTTTTAAAGGCTCAGTTGGTGGCACCTCCAGATGAGTAGCTAATGATAAAACCAGGAAAGGTATTGGTGGAAAATTATGTTGAATAAAGTAAAGAATGGTCTAGATTTATACTAGCTTTGACTGAGGCAAATAAAAAGCTAGACAAGTGTGTTTTTACTTTGGCTCCCAGTTGGCTTTTAAGGAGTGAGTCTGCTAAACCGTTTCATTGATGTGGGCTAACAGAAATATCTGCTGCTAGAGCTCACATTCAGGTAGTTTGGGGTGATCTGAACTTGACTTGGTGCATTATACCAAAAACACCGAACAACAACAACATTTTCATGAGCAAAATATACACTGTCCTTAAAAGACAAAGAGGGTTGTAAATACAGTACACGTGATTATCTGGCTCTGGTTCTCAGATAGTTTTTCAAATGCACATTAACATAGAACACTTTTATGCTAATACTGATTAACTAACTTTCTGTTTTTTCTTCTTTATTGTTCACTTTTGGCTAAAATCAGCTAAATAACAGATTGTGATCAGTGGGTTATTTATCTGTTCTGTTTTTACTTTACTTTTGTCCCTTCTGGGGAGCACTACATTACATTCTGTGACGGTAAAAGAAAGGAAAGATGGGTCATAGCTATAAAATCCACATGTATCCAGATGGCCTTTTTGTATCTGTGGGCCATTTCAGAGGCTGCAGCTATAAACAAATGTACGCCATCTGCTCGGTGATGGAATTGAATCCATCTGTCTAATCAAACCTCTCTGGAAGCTCCACCACCACTCGTAAATGTGAGACAGTCAGAAGTTCACTTGTATGTACCTCTAAATGTGGATTGTATTGCTTTTGTCTGCTGGAGAAAAGAGCTTTCTCCTTCATGGATTATTTCTTTCAGCTGTGGTAGGCAACACGGTGCTTATTTATTATTTACACTCTGCAGGAACGGGGTGCTCCCTTATAGGCCAATTCCACACCACGCCATATTAGATTTGATAGCTACTATTTTATTCTTTTTTTCTTTCTGTCAGGGAAACCAAGGAAAGGTTTGTAGAGGATTTCCTGAGTGCACATACTCTACTTTCTGGAGTAAAAAAAGACAGGCTATTCAGATTTGCTCCTGGCAGTAGCCTGGTACCATTTTCTTAGCTTGTCTTTCTTCCCCCCAATTGAGACATGAAGATATCATCCCCATTTGTAAGTTTCTTGTTCTAGTTCAGCTTTCCATTAAAGGCTTTTCCATTCCATAGTGATTCCCATTTTTTTCTCAGGCTCTGAAAAACCTATTACATCTTTTTTGCTCTACAAAATGTTAACCAGAACGAATAACAGGCAGGGAATAATGTGGGTCAAAAAAGTTCTATGGGAAATGAAAACTCAGTTTATTTGAGTCTAGTGCATTCAGTAACTAATTTGACAAAAATGTCATAAGACTTGTTTGCCTCTTAATTATTACACATCAAAGGAACTTCTAGGAGAACATTCAGAAATTTACCACCAGCCATAGAGTTGTAGAGTTAGGTTAAAGGTTTGTAAAGGTTGTAAAGGTTAAACATTTTTTGCCTTTTGTTAAAGTGAAAATGTTTGATTTGAAAACGTGTGACAATCTGAGGCACTAAGGGATGTTTAATTTCTTCTGAAAGGATCAGTGAGTTATCAAGTTGTCTCCTATCTCATCTAGTCTTTTTAACAAGCTATTTTTGTGTATGATCAACATTGTTTGATCCCATTTAAACTTTCATTTCTGCGACAAAAGTGTTTTAATTAAAACTTATAATTAAATCTAAACCTTTTATCTTGCAATTTCTTGAAGAATACCAAGAAAGAAAACATGCTCAGGAAATACATCAATTTTTTTTTCAGCCTTTGAGTAAACAAGACTTGTGCACACTGCCTGGAAAATTGTTAAGAAATATCTTAAACAATTAACATCTTGATTTTGATGATGTAGGTAAGACATGAGGTAAGTATGAATCATAACATTACAAACAGAAAATGTGTATGTGTTAAAGGTCATAAATAGAAGTGTAAATAGTGTTTCAAAGAAGCACGATAAGTGGTTCATCAGTTGCATGCACAGAAAGACCTACATTCATCTTGTTTAGTTTTGTAAAATGCTGTCCCAGTTTCTGTGAAATAAAGAAGGGAAAGATGCTATTAATGCTTGTCTCTGAGAGCATTTTGTAGATGTCCACCAAAACACATCTTAACCTCAGCTCAATTGTCTCTCATCACCGAGGGACTGACACAGGGTGCAATGTTAATTTTACAAACTGAATTCCTTCCTACTCTACAAGTAACATGACTGTAGTCCTGCTGAAAGCTGGAAAATTCACTGTATATTTGACAGCTTTGAGAGTTACAAGAAACCAGAAGTATTACTTCAGTCATTCTGAAATATAATTAAAATGCTGTTTCCTTGTAGAGTTGTCTGGTTGGTCTTCAGACAAGAAACTTGTAACTAAAACATATTTCAAAGTTGGAAATGTATCGTGGTCATTGCTTTAAGATTATCTTGTTGATGAAAACCAGTTTATAGGGGAGAACTTTTATCATACAAGACTACTGTAGATTGGCTACCACCATGCTTGATTTTAAAGTTATCAATTGCTATAGTTTTGTTAAACATTATTTCTTTAAGAATCACATCTTTATCAGTGTACTTTAGCTAGAGCTAAAGTATCACCACCACCACGTAGCTTAAGCTAAAGTATCATATCCTGTCTTTTCCAGCAGCAGAAATGTCCAAACTAAGTCTTTCACTTTACCGTTATGAAGTCTTCAACACACACACATTAATGTGGTTATTATAAGCACCCGGAAGTCAAACATATCTTATTTCACGTCTACAACCACACATAATGTGCACACTACACACACACACCCGTACACAGACACACACACACACGGAGGCACAGGTGGATGGCTAACAAGACAGTTTGACAAGTGCAAGAGGGTTTTGCTGACCTGTGGGGGTTTCTTACTGACGTTAGGAGAAATCCCACCGACATTTAACTCTTTGCCGGGCTGTTTCCACATCATTTCTCTGTAGACCGTTTTATACAAGCTGGCCTGCCAGAAGGGAGAGAGAGGGAAAATTGTGTTTTTTTGAGCATACCTTTGGGTATAAGTCCCTGAGCATGAGCTTATATGCCTGCATCCAGCTTGAGTGTATTTGCAGTGTAATGTGGAGACTGAAGCGAAAGTGTGAAAGTGAAAGGAGCAGGATTCAATGAGCTCTAAAACCAAAGGTGGAAAAGAACCTTAGGTGTTGAAAACCTCATGAGACCCTTTAACACGCATGAAATATGCATTTTGTCTGGGAAACAAAATAAAAACCAAAGGACAGGATCTGGCAAATGTGTTTGATAAATAAATTTGTTTATGGTGTGTGAAAGCGTTCTTCAAAATCTGTATGAGAAGGAAACATTTTTTCCCTTGGTGGGAATAATAAAAGGTGTCTCAGCTATACATCATACCTTAGATCCCATAAAATGCTTAAGGGAAAAGCTGAGAAGGTAATTCTGTTATCACACATATATTTAAACTACCCAGTTAGGGTTGATAAAAATTTATACAAAATGCATAAAATTAATCTCTCATCACTTCAATGAAATCTCAATAAGTTTTCAAAAATATTGTTTGCCACAAAGTTTACAGTTACTGAAAGTCAAGGCTTGCGAAGGCTTTTTTTTTTTTTTAGAGAAAAAAAAAAGCTTGTGCATTTTCTCAATAGATGTTACGCATAAATAGTACATTTTTAATTGCATTTGAATACTGATTGTCTATCTTTTATTTTTGCATTATTCGGTCAGGTTTGTGTTTTCTTGAGCTTGAGTCAAATGTCCAAGCAAATCTAAGTAAAGTGTGTCTTCTTTCGGCATTTCCCTTCAGGGTTACCACAGCAAGTCAGTTTCTTCCATCTAGCCCTATCTGTCGCATCTTCTTTGGTCACGCCAACTATCTTCATGTCCTCCTTCACTGTATCCATGAACCTCCTCTTTGGTCTTCCTCTAGGTCTCTTTCCTGGTGGTCCAAACCCAGCATCCTTCTGCCGATGTACACTTTCTCTCCTCTGCACATATCCAAACCATCTCAGTCTGGCCTCTCTGACTTTGTCTCCAAAGCTCTAACATGGGCTATTCCTCTGATACTGTATACCCATTTCTAATCCTATCCATCCTGGACACTCCCAGAGAGATCCTCAGCGTCTTCATCTCTGCTACCTCCATCTCTGTTTCCTGTCTTTTCCTCAGTGCCACTGTCTCTAGACCAAACAGCATGGGCAGTTTCACCACAGTTTTGTACACTTTCCCTTTCATTTCAGCTGAAACTCTTTTATCACACATCACACCTGATACTTTTCTCCAACCGTTCCAGCCTGCCCGCACACGGTTCTTCACCTCTTTCCCACACTCTCGATTTCTCTGGACTGTTGATCCTAAGTACTTAAAATCTTCCACCTTCTTTATCTCTTTTCCCTGTAACCTCACTTTTTCATTTTGATCCCTCTCATTCATACACATGTACTCTGTCTTTATTTGACTAACCTTCATTCTTCTTCTTTCTAGTGCAAACCTCAACCTCTCCAGCTTTTCCTTCACCTCTTCCCTCCTCTCACTACATATCACAATGTCATCTTCAAACATCATTGTCCATGGAGATTCCTGTCTGACCTCATCTGTCAGCCTGTCCATCACCATAGCAAACAGCAAAAGATTCAGAGCAGATCCTTGGTGCAGTCCCACCCCCACACTGAACTCCTCTGTCTCACCTACAGCACACCCCACCACTGTCTTACAGTCCTCATACATGTCCTTCACCGCTCTAACATACTCTCTGGCACCAGACTTCCTCATACAATACCATAGTTTGTCTCTCGCTACCCTGTCATACGCTTTCTTTAGGTCTACAAAGACAGACAAAAATACGATTTTTATTTTTGCATTACTTTGTATTTAATCAGGATTGTGTTCTCTAGTTTTGTCAAATGTCAAAGCAAGCGTAAATAAAGTGTGGCACACCTAGCTAATGTTGTTTCACTAGTTTCCAATTCCGCATCTTATATAGTTCAAGATTCTTCATCTGGTTTTAAAATGTTTAAATTGATGACTTGCAGGCTTTACACCATGACTTCCACTCACAAGACTGCAATTATTCCTTCTCTTCAGGCGTTCTTATCCTCCAGTTAGTCATTTCGTACTGTAACCTTTGCCTCGTTCGTTTTAGGCTAACAACCTTAAAAACCTTGTTGCTTGGAAAAAGCAAGAATCAAAAAGTTTTTCCCAAGGTTTTCTTTTCTTATTTGTTGAAGTTTTCATCCTAACATCTGTATTGCGTTGTTTTATTGAAGAAAAAAAACTGTTTAAAAAGGTTTTTTTTTAAATCCAATTTGTTTGGGCTAAACTCGGAAATGTAAAAATGCAAACTCGAGGTGTCTTTAAAAGGTTGTAGTTCTCAGCATGGGCGGCACGGTGGTGCAGTGGGTAGCACAGTGGCCTCACAGCAAGATGTTGTGGGTCATGGGGGCGAGGCTTGGAACACTGGCCTTTCTGTGTAGAGTTTGAATGTTCTCCCTGTTTATGCATTGGTTTTCTCGTTGGTACTCCGGTTTCCTCCCGTCCTCCAAAAACATGCGTGCTAGGTTAATTGGTCACCTCATGATTGCCCCTAAGAATGAATGTGTTTGAGTGTCTGGTTGTATGTGTGTGGCTCTGCGACAGACTGGCGACCTGTTCGGGGTATACCCTGCTCCTCGCCTCAGATCAGCCGGGATGGGCTCCAGCACCCCCCGCAACCCGTAGACTGTTAAGAAGGTGACTGACTGAGTTCTCCGCATTTTATGAATAATCAAAATTTTATTGAAAAAAGTTACATTTGACTATAAATTGCAATGTTTGAAATCAATTTCCAAGACTAAAAACTAGTAAATTCTAGTTCTACATTGTTGTGTAAACATGTTCACTGAGTAGAGCTGTTCTCTGTAAACCAGACACTAACTCTGGTATACAAAAAAGCGATCCTTTATAAAAACAGGAGAGAGAATTTAGATCATGCTTGATTCTGATTGGATGCAGGGTGTTTATTAAAAAGTGTTAGAGGATAGTTATAAAATGTCCCGCTCAAAAAGCCTGCTTTTTCTTAATTATTGCGCTGGCTCAAATGTTATTTGATAAATGTGGCAACAGAAACTACAAGCGTACATTAATATTTGGTATTTATTGCAATGACCAGACGGTTGTCGTAAATTGTAATGTCTTTTCATTGAAAAACTTGCTATTCAAATGGTATTAGAAACATTAACACTTTAAAATTTGATATATTTTGTAATTTACTTCAATATAAACAGGATAATGCCCTTTGCGACTTTGCGGAAGCAATTGTCTGCTGCCTAAGGTTGGATGGTTCATGCCTCCACATTGTCATTAAAATTTTCTTATAATGGGTAACTCAAAGGGCATAAACTCCTATTTAACATTTTTCAATTACGCACTAGTGTTACTGATGGGAAACTCCTGGACAGCAACTTGAACAAGGAATCCTTAGCCAGCGATTGGCAGGCATTACCATATTAATTTGAGTATAATGTGCACCCCTAATTTTTTTAATCTTTTCTAGGCTTAAACTAGACTCATACTTACTCTCTGATACTGGTCGTTGTGCGAAACAGGCTTTGCTCAACTCACTTTAAAGTGTGTTGCAAATGTGTTTCGGAGATGTTGGATATTCGCCTAAGGGCTCTCCCAGCATAAACACTGTAAGCACTGTACTTACATGATCTCTGACATGAGTCATCTAAACTTGTCATCCCAGAACTCATTATGTGCATCCAAACTTTTAGTTTTCAGGTAGAAAATGTTGCGCATTATACCTGAATAAACACAGTATGCACCCATTGAGGAACAACTGGCCAGCTTTCAGGTTCAGCCTATGGCATTTCATCTAGACTGCAAAGACTAATATAATACAGCTTTGCTTTGACGCACAACACATTGCATTTTAAAATGTACTGCAGTTCTGTTTTTGTTGCGCACGTTTAAAATTGTTGACAAGTGTGTGAGTGTACCAGTCTTGCGAATGTATCATAGAAGTTGACAGTTTTGGCGAAAGAAGCATAGCTCAATCATCTGACAATTGTAATTGTTACAGTGCCAAGAAATCAGTCTTTGTATCGACTTTGTCAGGCAAGATTCACACAAAAAAAATTAAAAGGCTTAAGATGTCATTCTTATGATTTACGGATTTTTAAAGCACCTACATTGATTTTTGGGCATTTTGCATCTGAACAGAGGTAGAAAAATGTTGTTGTGTAAAAAGATGGGTGATTTTAGTTTACAACAAAGCACATCAAAATTGAAATTCCATGACAATGTGGAAAGGGAACAAAGTAAGACAAGGAAAATGTCCAAGGCAAGTGAGTAGAGGAGAATAGCCAACAAAAGCAAAGTGAGGACAAAAAAACAGCAATGAAAAAGGAATTTATTAGAATCTTGTAGGAAAGTGACTTCCCAGTGGGAAGCACATACAGAGGTTTGAGCAGTCAAATCAACAGCTTTGCGCCTCAAAAAGTAATCAAATTGAAACAGAATGCTAGTGCAGCGCAAAGCTGGTTTGAATAATTTCTGGTTTTAATAAGATTTTCTCTGCAGATCTGTCTGTTGTGACAACTTGGTGATGCATCACACCACTGCAAATCTTCTATTGTCAGTAAGTTCAATGATTCACCTCACCTTAGCTGGCTTTGTCCCAGTGTAATGAGAAGTGCCTGTCTTTTGATAACTCCCAGTCTTAGACAGACATGGTTGGAATTTGCCTGTATTGTGATTTTCCAGGGGGAAATTAAAGGTGATGCTGAGTTGGTGAAAAAAAATAGGGGAAAAATGATAGAAAAGTACTTACTGAAGATTTTTATTAACACAAAGCGCAAAAAAATTCTCCCAAAATTTCATTTTAAAAACTGTTTGATAACTGGATATTCTGTACAAAATTGGTGGTCATATTGTACTGTACACATTTTTAATTGAAATGTCTAGACAGTTTATATTTTGAATAATGTACCCTAGAGGATTGATCTCATTGTTACCTGTTGGTTTGCCCTGTTTTAAGGCTATATCAGTACTGCTGAAATGAGCTGTGCCAAAATCAGCCAAAACCAGCCAGTGAAAATATAATTATCCAATAAAAACAATAAATCAGAATGAGGAATGCATTTTTTGAGAAAAAATGGCAAAAATGAACTTTTTATCATTTACATATTGTAGCAACCTGCCTTGAACTATATTGGCCCGCATTCATCAAAGTTGTGCACAAATTGGGCTCCATTTCAGGTGTACACAAAAAACATTCCAGCGTGTTCATGGTATTTATGAGGAGTGGTGAACCTGTCTCTTTTAGGTGTATGCAAGATGAGATCTTTAGAAATACAGTAAAGTAAGCGTAATTTCAATGAACATGTCAATGTTTATGCATTCACGCTCTGTTGCACTCTTACAAGAAGGGACGGTTGTTAGCAAATTGAAGAATTTCATAAAAGTTTTGTCTTTATTGACTGATCACTTTTTGGCTGAGAGTCTCTTTTTGGTTCGACACCAGCAGTGTGCCAGAAAGTGAATGCCTGCCAAAAAATGATCAACTTAAGAATGCATGTCAATTTGTTAGCGTTTTAGCCCTCAAATTTGTGTAAAAGCGCAAACGCAAAAATAGAAAAAAAAAATGTCAAGGATGTTTTTAGTAGATTATTTTGTACTTTTACTAACAAAGAAATGCACGTTGGGGAGAAAAACATAATGGAAAAAGTTGAGCATAGAGGAAGATAGTGTGGTCAGATGTTAAAGAATACATCAAATAAAATCACATATACTTATTTTTGGGCCATAAAAAATGCTGCAATTACTTTATGGAAGGTAAAAACAGCATTGCTTGATCAGCACTTGCAGGATAAAATACTAAATTCTTAATTACTAAATACTAAAGTCTGAAGGGAATCTCAAATTTCTTTTTGGGGATTAATAATGTATTTTCAATTCAAAATTTAAAATACTGAAAATACCTCATACTTTAAACTTGCACAAAATGCAAAACCAATCATTTAAAGCATACTCAAAACCGAAAAAATATTTTACCATGTAAATATTTTACCAAATAGGCTACATATGATACTGCTAGATAGCCTGCAGGACTCACAGTATTTTCTCTGAGTTACCAGAAATAAACTTTTATCCTCAAAACCAAAAATGCACAAGATAAACATAAAATGCTCTTTTTTTAAAAAAACAATTCCTAACCCACTCCAAAAGAAGCATTCATGTTTTCTATTCACTTGAAGAAGAAGCATGTACTGTACATACACATCTACGGCTAAAATGACAAATACTGTACATATCAGTGTTATTATTCTGTTTCATTCTGTTGTCTTCTGCTTATCTGGGCAGGGGGCAACAGCCTCAGACAGCAAGCCCAGGGTTCTCTCACCCCAGCTGCCTCCTCCATCTGACCCAGGAGGATCCTGGGGTGTTCCTGTCCAGCTGTGAGATGTAAGCTCTCCAGAGAGTCCGGGGTCTGACCCTGCGTCTCCTCCCAGTAGGACATGCCTGAAACACCTCACCAACAATGCGTTTGTTGACTCTATCTCTGAGTGTGAGAATTGGAGGCAAATGTTTTTATTGGTTTGAACAATTGCGGTCTTAGCCATAGTTTACAATCGGCAACTTAATCTGACTTAACTGTTTTTCATACCAATCTCTCCCACAAACTGGGTTTACACCATCATATGGAGCAGCATGCACAAGTCAAATGTATTTAGTGGCTAAAAAAATTGCATTATTGCCATTCTATCTGTAGCAGGTGCATTTTGTATTCCAACACAGTTGCTGTTTGGCACAAATCATGTTATTTCTGGCTACTTAAATAAAGAAAAAACAAAAAAAAACCAAACAACTCAGTTTCTTATATTTTTTCATATAAAGGGAAAGAGTAAATAATTATCATTCCAATAATTAGCTCCCTGACTTTGCTTTTTTTTAATTGTAACAATGGACCACTTATTCACAACTAATTCAGATATTCAATGGAGCCAGTAAGCTGGCAGAAGAACAACTGATCAAATTTGAGGGCTGGCCTGTTTGCAGCCAATCACCTAGCCAAAGATCCCGATCAGTCAGAAAGTAACCCAATAATTTTCTCAGCCAGATTTTACCACACTGTTTTCCCAGCCAAGTAAAGTAGCTTTTCTGCCAACGTGCTTTAGGATTCCAATAAAGAGGTGCGACAAACAAACATGAGGTGTAGATGAGAGAAGGTGAGGGAAAACAAAGATGCAAAGATCAAGATAAACAGACGGGCCGTAAGATTAGAGCTCGACAGGCTCAATTTTCAGCAGCAAAACCAGCAGATGGTGAAATACTCTTCATTCATTCACATGCGCTTGTGTGTTTGAAAGCATTTTTAGTTCATGTGCAGTGTAATTATGGTAATGAATTTAATTTAGTGTGCTGAAGAACCCTAATTGGTGAGAAAAAAAAGATGAAATGTGATGATTTTGAAGTAGAAAAAACAAATAGCAGAGAACTAAATAGATCAGTAATATTTAATTCATGGGGATGGATTGGCAAGCACTGACTGGGACCTTTGATGACTACTGTTTTATATTGGACAATGCTGCCAAAATCATCATTAAACCATTTTGCACGAATGCCAAAAGTCACAACACAAGCTGAGCCAAACACACACACGCGTGTGAAGTCATAAAGTCTCTTGAATATAAATTTGTAGCCTTCTGATTAGCTATGAAAGCTTCTGAATGGATGATTGAAAAGCCCCATTGTATCATGGTTTCACAGAAAGAGGGCTTTTGCGAAATAATAAAATATGTCATAGTATTTAATAGAACAAATATTTTTTACAATTTTTTTTTTTTGTTAAAAAGCAGTTCAAAAACATTACTGAATTTCTTCTTAACAGTCAGGGTTATTTTTTTTCAACAAAACTGAGTTTTGACTTGGAACACATCCTGTAGACATTTGTACCAGGGAAAGTAGGAGGATAATCTTTTATTCATTTTATGTGTAGAATGCGTTATTCTCTCCCATGTTTACAGTATGTGAACATATGGATGTAAGGCAAATATTTTTTGTAGGACAGCAACAGGTTCCTTCTACTATTTCATTGAAGTGAGGTGATTTCTGATTGAAGTTCACATCAATAAAATACACCCCCGGCACAGTCAGCGTGATAGTTTTTAGATTATTTCTCCAAAAGTATTTAATCCTGCTAGGTTTACTAGAACAACTCTCCATATGCTCATGTCATTGGTTTTGGGTTGGCTATTTGTGTGAGTTTTAGTGTTTCCAAGAAAGTCATTTAAAGATCATTCTTGATCACAGTCTTCTACAGATATTTACCCCACGGACTTAGTAATGACATACTGTACATAACCACAACGTCTAGTTCAGCTTCTCTTTGCAGATCAGTGAGTCCACATTTGACAAGAAGATATTTGTTGAAAAACTGGCTTTCATCAAAAATATTTTGGACAATCCATAAGCTAGCTAGTCTGATTTACAGTGCCAAAAAGCCCACTCTTTATTTGTTCAAGAACATTCCTCAAAGTGTTTTGCTTCTCAAACCTTCTGAGACTTCGGTTTTTCCAGAAAGCAGACCCTTCAGCTTCAAACTTTCTTTTCATGGTAGACATTGCAAAAATGGATCCAAATGTTTAAAAAAAAAGTCTGGCAGGTGTAAGAATAGCAATCCTGATAACTGATCAGATTCAGCTGATGAGTATAACAATGTGGAAATGTTTCTTATTCAAACTTTGAAGCTTAGTGTTTCAGAATTTGTCTTTGGCCTGTTCTTTTTCTACAAATATTAGCCAATGGTCTTTAACGAACAGTCTTGCATTGACATATTAACTCAATCAGATGCTGCTGTGATGTTGCATTGGTTGATTTTCTCTGATAACATGACACAATTCTGTCTGGCTGTTGTTGAATATGGACTTTGTAACTTGGATGTTTTGACTGGTGACATCCTAAATGACCAGAAAAGACAGATTGTCTTCTGTGAAATGTGTAAAGCTTCCTTTAGCTAGCAATGCATTTGTGTTTCCTTTGCTAATCAAAGGAAGATTTGTATGATTCAAAGCCACCTTTTTCAAAACAAATTACTCGGATTAAAAAAAAAACAAAAAACTTTTTTTCTTGCTGTAACCTAGTCTTTTTTTTTAAAAAAATCTAAATCCCTCAAAATTTATTACTATTTGTGCTAGTCTGTCTGTGTTACTTGAACAAAATGTTAATGTTAAAATGCTAAAATGTTAAAATGCTAATGCCACAGGTTAACTGTGCAATCTGGAAAAAACTGATTGCATAGTAAGTCATTTGCCTTTTACCAAGATCTTTAAGCTTATGGCATTGGATGAAGCCCAATGGGGAGCAAAGAGAAAGGACATGGCAAAATTTGACTAAGATTTTCTTAAATCATCGACATTCTTTTACATTTGTCTTGATATCTATTCAGGGTTTTCAAGCTACTTGATAGTGTGTTCATGTGGTTTGTATCAGGCAATAAGTTTGTTCTTTTATCAGTGATATACCACATATAAATCTAAAGACATACAGTACATGCAACATAATTACAGTTTTACCAAACGTATCATGCTTATGGTTACCGACACTAAAAGTTAGAATTACTGACGCACATACAGCGACACAAAACACATAAAATTAATAACTCTTGATTAGATAGTCACCATAGCAACAGGTAAAGAGCAGTGTGGGACTCGACAACTTGTCTGGACACAAAACTGTCACTCGCGGTGAGTTTTTTGTATTTATTCAAAGAAAGGATATTAGATATGAATTAGCAAACATTAATTTACAAAGATAAAAGGCTAATTACTGCTCTGTTTTCAATTACTATACCAAAAAGAATCTCTGATTATAATCTCTGATTATAAATTATTTAAGATTTACTTTTACACATAAAGGATTTTATGGAAAAGTGTTTCTTCAATTAAAATCATTAGAAAAAGCATCATTTATATTTCTTAAAATTTGTTAATACAAATGTTAAAAATTTATTTTTTAAACTTGTTTATTAACCTTTACTATATTTCACAAATTAACTCACATTTTTAGGGTCCACTCACATAACGTGAAAAAATCTTGCCTGTTCTTCACTTTACGTAATGCATGTGTTTATGGTAGTGTTAAATAATTTTTGGGCAAGAGGTGAACCTAATTGGAAATAAAGAAAAATAAAATTCTATTTCTGTTTGTAACGGTCAGGTTTTCCCATATACATTTTAATAAAACAATTCACAGTTTGTTTTATTTTGGTGGCTTCTGGTTTGACAGGAAATACATATTTAATAGTTAAAACATAATTAACGGAAATAGCTTAATAGGGAGGACCTAAAGAAATGTAAGCCACAGTTATTGTTAAAGAAGACAGAAAAAGACGGAAAAAGGTCTCAAAAAACATTTATCTAGCTACAGTCGACTGGGGAACAAAATTCGTAATTGATAAATAAATATATTGTCTGTCAGCTAAATTGTAGTGTTTTATTTGAGTTTTATGATTGTACCAATGTATACAACTATAAAATTGGTAATAATCAACATGGTAATGCGATATTTGTGCTTTTGTTTAGCTCTTACGTTGGTTAATGTACAAAGGTCGAATGGAAACTTTTCTTCATTATTTTGGAATCACAAGAGTTGCTTCTAATGAACATACAGAAAAAAGTTGAATGTTTTGAATCCAAAGAGGCATTTTATTAATCATGTTTGATTAATATATGTACATGTCCTTACAGTTTGACGGTCTTATTAGTTAAAATATAACAAAGAATATTATTTTTTTTCTTGATTTATTTTTCATAATTATTTGTGTGGGAATTTGTTGGCAAAGTGATTGGTATTTTTAAGTATTTATCATACAGTGAACAAAGCTGAAGCTAGAAATCTGTTTCATTTTTTGCCCTGATGGACATGTGGTAAAGACCGCACAAAGCTGTGGAAATAATTTGTGCAAGTGAGTACGATTTGTTGCATTCATGCTGGTTTTAGCTTCTCTCAACTGGCTTCCTCACAGTTAGGGTCAGACCCTCTCCATGCAAGGTCTGTCAATCAAATTGTGCAACACCGACACAAAATTTCCAAAACCAAACATCGACGAACACACGTTTCTGTGTCCATATGCTGAAACTTAGATCAGTGCAATAGTCAACCATTAAATAAGAGAAAAGCCACATTAAGCCAATATAAAATAAAAATGAATTTGATGCTTTGTACAAGTTTAAGCTTGTATATACGCTTGTCTTTTCTCTCAAGTAGGAACTAATCCCATATGCTGAATATGTTTTTGGCTAAAAGTTAAGGTTTTTTTTTAAAAAAAGAATTCTGTTGTGAATCAGAATGTTCTCTCTAAATTACTTTTTGTCTGCGTCCCCAAGGATAAAGCAATCTCATAGCAAAATACTTCAAATCCCATAACAAAATATGACATAGTTCACACATATTTTCTAGCTGGCAAATATTTACTGCATTCAGTGCTGTGGAAAATGAAAAACAGCAACTTGTTCGTTTCTTTTTCCAGATGAAACAAATCACAGGATAAGAATGAAACACTCTGTAATCATATTCTATATGCCGGTGATGCTCGATTAGCTTATTGAATAAACACAGCCATAAAGACGAATTTCTATCCAAACCATAAATGATGTAGAATTTTTTTTTTTGACTCACAGTTTATTCCACCTCAACAGACTGGCGAACTGTACGGGGTGGGGTGTACCCTGCCTCTCGCCTTAAATCAGCCGGGATGGGCTCCAGCACCCCCCGCAACCCTGTAAGGGATGGACGGATAAGAAGGTGACTGACTGACTGACTGATAGTTTATTCCATATCAACGTAATGTTTGGTTGAGGGACAGTGGCATTGAGGAGAAGAAATGAGATGCTGAGGTTCTCTTTGGCAGTGACCAGGATGAACAGGATGATGAATGAGGACATTTAAGGGATGCCAAAGTTTTTGGAGAAAAAAAATCAGAGGTCAAACTGAGATGTGCTTTTAGCCACCACTTACAATTAAATCATTATAGTTAAACTTTCCATTTTTGAGCTAATTCTCATTATTACACCATTTAAGCCTTCATTAATTTTTAATAGTGTCATTTAGCTGTCATAAGAACTATTGTTTGTGTAAAGGAATGTAAACCATTGTTCCAGATTGCTAGAATTCATCTGATGATAGTTCATTGTTATGATCTAGAACCTGTTGTTTTAATATAACTATTATAACCCATTGCTTCTTCAGGTTGAGAGAAGCCAAATGGCGAGGTTAGGGCAACTGGTTAGGTTGCTTTCTGAGTGCCTCGTTGGTGAGGTGTTTCGGGTGAGGTGTCTCACCGGGAGGAGACCCAGAGGCAGATCCCGGACCCGCTGGAAAGACTATGTCTCACAGCTGGCCGGGGAACACCTTCGGATCCTCCCGGGTTCAGCTGGGGTGAGGGAAGCCTGGGCTTACTGTCTAAGGCTGTTGGCCCTAGATAAGCGGAAGACAATGGAACAGAACTATTTTCTTTTTAAACTTTTGTATTGAGTAATAATTCTTCTGCTTTGTACATTGTTGTGCAGAACAATTCAAATGTCTGAGGTTATTGTGAAGCTACTTTCCCTGAACAACCCTTAATTTGAAAGTTTCTTCATATTCAATTGGATATTTGAGTAATACATATAATACAAATAAAGGTTTTCTTACTTAATACCAGGTGTTTTGCATTGTGCCTTAGACTAGGAATATACTGTATGCTTGTTTTTGTTTGTCGGTGGTATTTATTTATTTGCATATTTAACCTCTTCTCCTTCTCTTCTGTCTGTTATGTCTCATCACATCATTCAACCAAGGATAAACAAGTCGGGATTCCATATAATTAATGAGTGATGCCGGTGGCCCACTTCCATGCTAATAAAAATCATATGCTAATTACTGTTTTGAGTCAGTTAATTAAATATGAGCGTGCTAATAACTGTTTACAGGGCTCAGCAAATCTAAGCAGAAGGTTGAAAATCTTCCTCATTAGGCAAAGAGTTGCTAAACTCTAGCGACACGGTCACTTAAACTATGTAATAGGTAAGGACTTTAAAGAGAACGTATTTTGTAAAATCAACTTTTTGGAAGTTTTCTCAAACATGAATGAATGTTGTTCCTCCATCAAGAACATACAGTACCTCATTGGGTTTTGATTTCATTCATGCATGTTTGAGTAATTTGCAATTCCTTTTGCCCAGTATTTTAATGCCAGATTGATCTTGGCCATGGATTTTATTCACCGCTATGGCCTCTAATGTGTGCATTTGCTATGCTCACTTGCTGTATTTGATGGGTTGTATAACATGGAGCACTATTTTTATGTAAATATAGACCAGTTTTATTAACTTGATACTTTACACAGCGTTTTTGCAGCCTTAGAAATTTACACTGTGTCATGCATGCACTTTGGAGCCAGGTCTAGGGAGGGATCATGGGTAGAAATTCACACAATAAAAAAGAAAGTGAAACTAAATACTTGTATATATGAGCTTTTCATTTTTTCACATTTCTGAGCTTACAAAAAGTATCATGTCCATTTACCCACGGTACTTTGTGTAACAGTTTTCTCTCTTTTTTGGAGGATTCAGATTACACGTCTAAACAACAAGTTTCTCATTTACCATTTTTGTCTTTTAATAAATCAAAGTGGCATCTGAATGCTTTTCCATTTATAATAACATATGGAAAGTGATATGTTTGCTGTGCTTTTAATTTCATAAGTTCTTGCATATTGTAGATGGTGATTGATGAGTCTTGTAATTCATCAGGGATTGGTTTAGTGGCTGGTGGCTTTAGTAAAAAGACATAAAGTAAACATTAAAAAAAGCTAGGATCTACCAGTTATGCTATCACAGTCTGTTTACATCGCAGTACATTGAAACGTTTGCCACATTCATTCATTTGAAATACCTTCCTGAGTTTTTTTTTTTCTTCTACTTTGGATGCTGAATTTTATTGCCTCGCTTGTTATTTTGGCCCTCGACTACTTTCAAATAACTTGGAAAAAAAAATGGTTTTCCTATAGCGTATTGTAAACACAACATCTTTCACCTGGACATCTGTGTGGCTGCCTGAGCCAGGAGAAAGATGAGTCATTTTAATGCTGTCTCAGCGAGCCAGAACAGACAATTACCAAACAATACCGTCCAGTGTTTACTGCCTGCAAACCAACTACATACAATCATTTCAAAAGAATTTAGACCGTTCAGTTTTAATGTCAAAGTCTTTTGAGAAAGTGAAAAAAGTTTCTTCAGCCTTCTACTCTCAGACTGGTAAAAATACTTGCAAACAAATTAAAAGAAAAGCTTAATAATCACACAAACAAATTAAGTACTCAAACTGAGTGCTCATTAAAAACACCTATTATCCCCTAAGCAGCAAGTTTAAGTGATTTTCTGTGAGTCTATGGCAAAAAATCTTGATTAAAACTAAATTTATGTGCACTTTCACATCAAGAGGTGAAAAAAATCCACCACATCTTAAAATAAAGCAAGAATACAATAAAAAAAGGGCAGTTTCCCTGTTTTATTCATTAAATAATAGGACCTCAAAATGCATCTATTATTAGGTGTATTTGTGTAGTTATCTACTGTAACTTAATGTCATGTTTTAGTTTTTTATTAATTAAAGTAATACTTTAATTATGAAGTATTTTGACCCTACAGTTGATTTTAGATCACAGATATATAAAAGATTTCACATAAAATATTTGTCAAATCAGCAAATTAAAAGCTCTCACTAGTTAAACAAAGTAGCTGAAAAGCACAGTTTTTACTAAATAACAAATTTTACTTGGTAGATGAGCTATCAAATCAATTTTGTTCAAACCTATTGTTTCTGAACAGTGTGGTATGAACTACCTGGGGTACGGCTTTAATGTCTCAACCCATGTCCTGATACAATCCACAATTAACTGCACACAATGCCAAACAAAGTGTTCTGTCATGGTACTAATGAATATAATTCTTATTGTAGTTTCCCTTTTCTGCTGGGATATTCTCCTCATCTGTTGGTCTTTTGTTTCTTCTGTTATACGCAGTTGACATGGGTACAAAAAGAAAAGATGACCTTCTTTTGCCCTTTTGAAAATAGATCATTTATACTTTGCTCCAAGGGAAATTAAGCCTGTCTTAGTTCGTCTTTGTTTTTTTTTCCTACTCCTTCTTGACCCACATTTGAGTTGGCTTTGGATTGGAGTAAAAAAAATTAAAGCTGCTAGCGGCGATAAAGGCTCGTGGCAGCGCTGCACTGCCACGGCTCATGTCGCAACTTTCGACAAACTCTCTGCAATATAGCTCTCACCTTAAAAACTAACTGCTCACTCACATAAATGAAAGATGGACTACCGATTCCTCTTCATCTTGCAACATAAGGTTTCTCTTTTTAACAACTTTTAAATCGCCACGCAATTATTTCTTTCGTAAGGAAGGCTTAATTTCTTTTGATTTATTGATCATTGAGTCAAACATTAGGTATTTATAGAATTTGATGTTTTCTCTTCAGCTCATTAGTTTTTAACATCTCACCAAGTATACACCCATTAGCACAAAAAAAATTGACAAAGATCCAACGTCATAAACCTCAGAATTATTAACCCGTAAATAGTGACAGGTCAGGCCTCCAATGGGAGTCAGCATGTCTTGCATTGCCCAAAAATTTGCATATTGTTGGGTTTGGTATTGTTACACCACCTCAGATAATCAGTTTTGTGTAGAATATGATTTATTCTTAACAATTTTATCAAATTCTGATCACAAAAAAGTCCAAAAGTGTCTGTGGAAATTCAGGATTTTTGATAATTTATTACCCCCTAGTTAAAAGTGGTGAAAAATTGAGAATCCTACGCTAAAATTTCTATTACATGACAATTTGAGTATGATGTTTAAAAAATGCTAACTTCCTGTTTGTTTTACATAATTTGTTCAGGAGGATTTATTGGACTGCTGTATGTGTTCTACAGTTGTACAAAGTTTAAAAAAATTTCCCTTCACGTTTAGGCATTTCTGGAGCAACTTCAAAAGGTGGTGCCATAGACACAATTACCCATGGCCTTGCAGCAGACGCAAAATCGCAAATTTTTACATTTCTTTGGGGGGTGCGCAAAATTTTATGCGTTTTCGTGAATGGCAATTTCACCGGAAATGCGCTAGAGTATGGAATAATATGAACCTTATGATTACAATCAGGCTCTCGCAGCTATTGCTGCCACAAGCCTAAAAATCCTTTTTGGGCGATAAATAATCACAGGCTACATTTCCAATGCTTAAGGTCTGAGGGCAGGTTAGTTGTTCACAAGATGGAAATGGTGAATTTACGGTTGTAATGCAAAAAAAGCCTATCACATGCTCAGTTTAAGTTGTCTCCTGCTCTCTGAGCCAATCAGTGCTCTTTAACCGGAAAGTGTTTGGTGGATTTTAGAGGTCTTTTAACCTTTTTAAAACATTCATATGTATCGAGGCACATTTAAACCCACTGTGGCATTGGGTGGACATCCTCAAGGTAACTGCCCTTGATACATTATTAAATAGCCACATTTTAGTAGAGATAACAGAGTAGTTGGATGAGTGGGAGTGCAATAAAGGCAAAAATTTGAAAGGTAGAGGATTTAACCTGTCATGCAAGTTGCTGGGGTGATCATTTTAAATGGCGCTTGTGAGATGTTGGGTCAAAAGAGAAGGAAAGACAGAGGTCACCTCTGAGTTGGAGGGTGGTTTGAGGAAAGGAGTTTAGCATCAGTCTGAACCATTTTTAAGAAAAGTTATCTCAGTCCTAAAATCTGGAATGGTTTACTGAAAATGTTCAAAACCGGAATGCAAACTGTTCTCTATTTTACATACAGCCTTTTCTCAAAGATTAATTCCAAACTTATTATAAATTATAATTATCTTTTTTTTTTAAATCAGATTTTGCTGTTACATTTGCACTTTTTCATTCTGTGGTAACCTGTTGTTTTTTTCATGGAGCAATCTAATTGTTGTATAGATTTAAGATTAAGAATACCTTTATTTGTCCCACAATGGGAAATTGCAGTATGCTACAGAATAGGCACAGGAAGAAAAAAAAAAAGGTCAAAAACCTTTTTTAGACTTCAGAGACTATATTTCTTCACTAAAACCATTGATATAATTTTTTTAGAAAGTTACTATATGTTGTGAAAAAATGTTTGGAAAAGTTGGGACTCTATTATTAGCTCGATTTTGACATTTCTAATGCGACTCTACAAACTAGTTGTATTGTTTGTGATTCCTCATGAAATTAATGACAACATGGAGAAAAAAAGCATTGTAACAAAAGATTATTATATTAAATAATTAGACAACTGTATTCTATATATATTCTACCCATGGTAACACCCTTTTAAAAGAGTGAGACTCTGACGATTGGGCATCACTAAAAAATATTAAATATTTTACAATTTGAACTCAAAACTATTCATAACCTATTTATAACCTATTATACTGTATATGTAAAAATGTTTAATCTTTATTTTTTATCATCCGGTGACACCAAAACATGAATCATTTGGAATTTTTGATGCGATGCAGACTAGTTATAATTTTTTTTGTTTAAACAGTCTAAAAAAAAGTTTATAAATGTCTCAATTTAAACAAAATTAATATTGCATACTAATTTGAGTGTTTGCTGAGTGATGGGGAAAACTATATGCTTTAACTTCAGGTTCTGCTTTCTCTAAACTTAAAACAACCTTTCATTTGTTTGACAAAAAGTTTTTTCAGCTCCTCACTGTGGTTGAAAGCCTTAATTATGTTCTCCAATGGGAACAAAGAACTCACTGCAAATGGCTGTTTACGAGCATCACTACTTGAGCTACTAATGTGAACTCATGTCCATAAAAGTAGATGTGTTTTTTTTAGCAGAAGTTTGACAAATATTTAAGTTTTTTTGAATCTTGGTTTTTAAGAGTTTGATTACCCTTTTTATATTTCTGTAAAAAATATTGTAAAATGTTAAACAAATTTTGCTAATGAGTTTGTTCCAATTTCCATTCAAATTACTTTAACTATCACCTAATTTTGAGTAATGACTGCTTCAATGTCTCACCACAGTGATTGGGCCTTATCACTAAAGTATGAAGTGTGACTACACAACAGTACAAACTTTACGGAAAGTAAAGTCAACAGTAGTGATTGAAAAAGAAAAAAAAACTAATGATGGGGTAAGAACAGCAAAGAGAGGAAAAAGTGAAACAGATTAAAACAAACAAAAAGGGAGAAAAAACTTTTTTTGTTTTAGTCGTGAATAGAAGTGATAAAATTGCTCTCTGCACTTAATGAAGACCTAATCCCAACAGGAGCTTGTACAGATCCTCTAGGCAATTTCATCTGTGTTTATTCTTTTGCAGTAGTATTTAACTTTCTCAATGTTTATCAAATGATATTCTGTAACTCTGAGAAGGATCCAAAGGAACAGTTAGGTTGATTGTTACAATGATGTTTTTGATGAAGATAGTTTAGACTGCTGTGTTAACAAACACCCAAAGTGGTCTGCGTTGTGACAAATGACTCAAACAGAAAAAAGAAAGCGGGCAGCAAGAGAAAGAGAGAAATAAAAAATCATTTCAAAGCTTAACACCAGAGCAAATTCTACCGTTTATGGATCCACAGCAAGGGACGTTTCTAGCAGCACATGCAATAAACACCCTCAAAGTTGTTAAGGTGAAGAAAAATATTGCAATCAAAGGCACTAAACGACCAGAGAAGCTGTATTGATCGAGTTCAGGACAGCCAAATAGTCAGGTGAAAAATTTAAAGTCAAGCATACTTGTATACCTACAAAGAAAAGGCCAGGTCCCTAAAGAGTCAACTTATTATGTGGAATTAAACTGCAGGAGATCTAGATGTTTGCTTTTTGTGTTATCACATAAACTGCTGGCATTATAACCTAATCTGGGAGATAAAGAAATTGCAGCATCCCTAAAGCTCAGTAGAAGTAAGCAAGCCAAAGGTAGAGAGAACTTAAAAGCTTTGATATTGGATGAAACAATAAAGGTCCAAGATTACATCCACTACATAGCCTGAGTGATGAACTGTTGTAAATGCCTTCCACAACAGTAGAAGGAGGAAGAGGAGTAACCGTTTAAAATGGATAAGCTGCTGCAGAAGCACCACTGACAGCTTGTGCAAAAGGATAGAAAATGCTTGTCCGATAGTTGGAGATACTAATTCTGGCAGCTCGAGAACAGGGACTAAGCACATGAATGATGGAGGCTGGAATTAACCAAAGCAGACTTTGGAACAAGAGGCCTCAGAGACAGTCCCACACATAGTTACGTGAGAAAGTTACAGGCAGCCACACATAGGGCAGCATAACCCAGTGATATGGTTAGTGAACAGGAAGAGAGTACAACTAGAGATGTTCCCAAGAGAAAGTGGAAGTTATTTACAACAGCAATGAAGAATGCCTGAATCTAGATCCACCGGGACTTCTCAACACAAACCAAGAATATAGTGAAGTTTAACCAACTCAGTCATAAAGGTCAGCAGATTGCTGACAGATCCCCAGTGATACATGAAGACATTTAAAATCTAAACTTAAAGATCAGACATGTAGAGTGAAGATGGCAGTGGAGCCACATAGGGGCCAGTACACAAGCTGAGCCAAATTTGAACACAATACCTTCAATTTTGATATCTTTTAAGATGGTAAAAAGCTGATTGTCAAAATGTTATGTGAATGATAAAATACAGATCTGAACACATGACTATTATCTTGATTTCTAACTTTGAGTTTGGTGAGAGAGATGAGCAGTGACCATAGACACATCTGTTTCTATGGACCAGAGATGATTTCGTTTTTTCTTCTTGTCTCTGTTTAGCTTGAGACAGTCATTTTCTCATCCACAAAATACATTGGACATGGTGATAGTATATCCCCACATTCTTAATCACCTACAAGCAGTGAGATGTAAATACAAGTTTTATCTGTGTGATGTGTAATCGGGCGCTTTACTAAAGTAGGTGTAAAACTAAAATTCTACTTATAGAAACAACCATACAAATAGTTGTCGCTGTCAAACTGTTTTATGATTGTGGAACGTTATTTGCCCTCATTCTTCTCATGAGGGTAAAACAGCAGTAAAAAGAAATATCACAAAGATGATAAAAGACTAAAGAAACTCGGTCTGAAATTAATAGGTGTGAACAAAGATGACAGAAAGCAAAAGATAGAAAGTAAAGAAAAAAGATACATAGGATAAAAATGGATGAAAACAAGAAAATTGTAAACAGCTTGATGGTGAATTAGCTACTGTGTGTAGCTAAATGGATTTGAGACAAGAGATTGTGAAACACAAAAAGAGCTCAAATGATTAAGTGAACAAGGAGAGTGAACGGAGGGTGTAAATGGGGAAAGATGTTACTGTGTTCAGATTTCTTCTCTGTTACATTTAGAAAAAAACACAAACAAGGGATGCAAAGCTGAGATAAGAGGAAGTTGATTAAAGAGTCACAGCCAAAGAAAGGAGGGCCCGTATTTAGCGTTCTCCTGGCACTATGGAGGCTTATTTTTCATGCCCTACTTTGTCAAAAAGAGAAGGAGCCAGAGGGTAGCAGCAGAAGAAAAACAGGCGCCAATCATACAAAGATAGTCATGTTATGAGATCAGGATGTGAAAAGGAACAAATGCAAAGCGAACTGATAGAAAGAAAAGCGCTTCATCAAATGATCAAATCCATACTATAATTTTTCTGTCACATGCTTCACTTTAAGGCAAAGAGTAAAATCAAATTATGACGCACAGATGTCGACAATTACACCAGAAAAGACTGAAATAAAAAAGATTTGGATTTTTTTCTCTATGGTATCCTATTTGTAATGACTATAGTAAAAAAAGATGATGCTCTTGGAATTGAAAAAAATTGGTTCGGGGTTTTCATGTGGGGTTTACATGAACAATGTTGTATCAGTTATGAAACAACCTAAAAGCTAAAATTAAAGTCTGCTTTATGAACTAAAAATGCAAACTGAATGCCATCCCTTTAACTTTACTCCTGAATTAATCTTTGTTGCTAATTAGTCACCTCTATTGTGAAGAGGGTTGGAGAAGTTGAGATATCTGAGAGTCAAAGTGAGGTATTGACCCAACTCTCTAAGGAAGAAAATACATAAATTGTCTTGCTCTAAATTACCTACATGTTCCAATGTTTAGTTATCTTTCAGTCTATCCCAACATAACTGACCCCAGATAAGCAGCATAAGAAAGTACAGAACATTTCATTGCAGTTTTTTTTTTTCCCTATGAAATCAAGCAAAAGTAGGCGGCTGGTTTGTCAAACCATTTCTTTTTGAAAAAGATGAACTGGCCTTTACAGTGTTCATAAGTGACGTTCAAGTGTCCACACTAATGCAAAGTGCAGAGGACCCACACAGTTTTTCTCTCATTCATTTTTTTCATCTATCTCAATAATCCTGTTTTCTTCTCACCTCAATTATCTCCACTTTCTCTTCTTATTGCATCTCATGTCATTCTTCTTTTTTCTCGTCTTATCTCCTGCATACACTTCCACCCTTTGGCACCTTTATCTGCTTTTTTTTCACCTATTCACTCTGCAGCCTTCATTTGGCTTGTTACTTATCCTTCCAGCCTCTTCTGCCTTCTGTCTAGTCCTCTTTGCGCCTACCTCCTGATCCTTCTGCTGCCTTCCAGGCACTGTGCACAAATTGAAGATTGCAGCTTGTTGACATGAACAGAAAGAAAGTAAATAGTTGAGGGTAAACAGTGTGGAAAAGACTGCATCTATAGCAAAAAAAAACAAAAAAAACATCTCATTTTATTTCTACACTGTAATGAAACCCCAATAATTAAAATGTCTTGTTGTTTCCTTTTCCATTTTTTTGTACTTTAAACAGTGAACATTCTCATTGGGTTAAATCTTTAAGATGTTAATATTTTTACTGGTCATTAAAGGAAAAAAGTTGATTGTATTTCAAATCTGATTGAAAATTAACAAGATCAGCAGAGCAGAAGAAAAGTGGTTAATAACGTCACTTGTAAATGTTCTAAACTTTGAAAGCATTTAAACAATATCAAAAACACTTCATGAATGCAGATTCCATAGAAACTTTTTCAGAATGGAAAGTCGTAAAAAATTAGTTTGCAAAAACTAACAGGGCTCTACAATATTTTTCACTCGCAAAAAATTAAGCCGTATACAGTTATGATGGAAAGGTTTAAACCCAGTAAGAAATTTTAATCTGTCCCTGGTTTATATTCATCAATATGTTCTCTGAAAGAGTTCCACACTTTAGATATGGGTTTAAATGTGTGTTTTTCTTTCTTTATTGATTGTTTCCATCCTGTTAGCTGTAAAGCTGGAAGATGGTGCGGTGGGTAAAACAGGTGGAGCACATTTAACCCAAACACACCTCTGTGGCGGCTCGCTGTTGGACTTAAATTGGGAAAGTAGAAAGCAATGAAGTACCAGATCTCCTGGTGAGCCTTCTTTTTTCACAGCTTCCCCTGTATGCTTCTTCTTGCCTCTGTTCTTAAATGTATTTAACTGTCACACACATCTCTTCTACATCCTTTCTCTTTCTTTTCTCTCATCTATTTCCCTCTGCTTAACCACCTTCGTTTTCCTCTGTTCATCTTCTTTCTGTTCCTACCATTTCTCCCTCTTTTATATATCAAACAAAAACACCAACTCATCTTTTTTCCTACTTTTCCTAATCTTTCTTCCCATCTCAACCTTCTTTTCTCTCCCTTTCTCCTGTCTGCATGTCTGCCCATTCATTCGTACACTCTCTTGCTACCTAATGGGGTGCTGTTGCTATGGAAACAGTGAAGGAAAGGAGAAGTCTTATGAGGTCCTGTTTCTTATTTGCACATTAAACCCTCCCAAAGTTCTGATTAACACCATTTTTAAAGAAGTCGTGAATAGGAGTAATGTAAAAATAAAAAAGATGGACAGAAAACATTTGGCACATGGCAGTAATGATATTTAATCTCCACATAAATAAATAATGATGGGATGAGAGGAATGTGGTTCATCCATACATTTACATACAAATTAAAACACACGTCTCAGAGTGGTTCTGTAATTACACATCACAGAAAATAGGTGATTGGAATGTTTTCCTTGACCCTTTTCTTCATTATTAAAATAAATCTAATTGTAAAATGGATTCAGATTTTTTTTTCTTCTTCTGATATTCTGAAATACTGTTTGCTTAGTCCAGACTATAATCCATTTAAATCCTTCCATCAATTCACCAGGGTATCCCAACAACTTCTACATTTCAATTAAGCATTAAGAGATGTGTTGTGAGTTTTAATCTAATTTTGAAGCGAATGAATGTGTGTAATCTTGCAGCTGTGGGTGGTCAGGATGGATTTGGCTTGTGTTTATCAGCCAGCTGTTTGAGTTAATTCTCAGTCTTCCTAATTAGAATGTGAGTCACATTGAGAAATGTCGCTTTCTTGTCTTCTTTCCAAAAAGGCCTTTAGGACATTTTATTCAATTAAAGCTTCAACCAGATGAAAAAAATTAATCCACGGATGAGGGTTGAATTTTGAATTTTTCTTACATTTTGGCACCAAACTATGACAATTGGGAAAGAAAATATTATAATAACTATCACAGTCATGTACAGGTCTAAACTAAACAAAAAACAACAACAACAAAAACACACCAACTCGACCCACTTGTAAAAATTGGGACAATTTAAAAAAAAAAAAAAAGTTCAAATGTGCTCCAGCGTTTCTGAAGACAGAGAAAAGAGCATTAACCTTAGAATTTATTAAAACCCAAACATAATTTTAAAAAACTACAAACTTAGCAAATTTTTTCTATTCTAACAAAGTCCAGTACAAAACGAACAAACTGAATTTTCTTGATGATGGCTGTTTTCAATTCTCGTTTGAACTGGTTCTGTTTTATATTGTACAGCATTAAAGTTCATGTTTAGCAATATGAAAGCTGTACATAAAAACTGAGATATTTGATATTTAAAAATGTCAAGATAAGCACCAACATTATGCAGCCATCAGATGAGAAAGAAATACCGGTAGTATTCCTCCAGAATTTGGCACTTTTCTCATTCTCCTGGCAAAAAATTGACCTTATCCTAACATACCATTTATAGAAACTCACTTTATTTAGAAAAAAACAACTGCAATCATGCAGCTTATTTGCTTTTAGCAGAAATTTGGTCACTGTTGGGACAGTTTTTATATGAGCAGAGGGTTTACATGTTATTTAAAAGAACTATAGAAACGACAAAATGAGTGATGTTGGGAAAATAAAAATCATCATGCATTAAACGGACTTCAGATGCGGTTAAAATATATGAGACATTAATATGGTATATTGCTGATTGCTTGGTGTAAAACATCAGATAATACATGACTGCTATTTGTAATATTTAATAAGTGTTTTTGCTATTAGTTTTTCGAATGTTTATCCTTTGTTTAGCTATACTATGAGACAGGTTCCCAGTTGCTTCTCTGAGTGCTGGACCAAAACATTATGTGCATGCAGGTAATAAAATAACAGTAACAATTTTGGAATAAGCTTTGCAAGTTTTTATTTATATACCATTGCGCTTGTCTGTGTATTTCTGCAAGACTGAAAATCTTATTCTATCAACATTTCAATATTATTTCCAAAATGAAAAATGCAGCGAAGTGCTAAATCACAGTTAGCAAGCATGTCATAAAATTGACTTAATTAAAAGATTTGAACTATATATAGATAAAAATAGGTTTGAAATAAAACATGTGTTATTTATGAATAGGAATATAGAGTATATAAATAATTACCAATGGGGAATAAATATTTAATCAATCTTTTTTTTTTTACTGTGACACGTATCAGGAACTGTTTTGTTTTTCATATTGAATTGAATAGACTTTATTAATCCCCGAATAAAAATTTGAGTGCTGCAGTGCAAACACCAAGTGTTTCACAATAATAAATAAGTAAAAATAATAATAATTATCAGTGTAATGAAATACTGGCAAAAAAATCCTGATAAAATATTTCAAATCTGTTTACGTATCTTGTACAAGCAGTGAAAATTCATCCAGCATTGGTAGTGGGGAACAATATTCATGACCAGCCAGTTAGCAGGTCTTCCATTTTATTTTATTTTTTGCAAGTTTTGGATTTCATCTGCCTTTTTAAAATTTATCTACTAATGCTGCAAGCTTTTAGAGAATTGTCTAACTAACTTGTAAAATTGACTGTCTATTGGCTAATTAATCATCTGAGTTTTCCAACAAATCCGTTTCTTTGGTTTTATGCTTGTGTAATATATATATATATATATATTTTACTCACTCTATTCATCCCTCACCGGGGAAATTTGTGTGCAGCACGCCTACACCGCAGCAGGCTGCCGCAACAGCACCAATGGTGGGAGAAACGGGGGGTTAGGTGTCTTGTCCAAGGACCCCAGACGTGCACTCAGTGGGACAGTTGACCTCCGGTCCACGGGCAAACACTATAACCTCTGAGCCACCGTCTCCCCCTAATTTAAGAGCTGTTTTGATAATCCATCCAAATCTGGCAATAATAATAAAAAGCAACATGCATGTTGTAGCTGGTTATGGATTTCTATCATAATTAACACTTCGTTAACTAAATGAACACCTCAGCTGAACAAAAAGAAAACATACAATATGTCTGGCTGTTGATTTTGCTTTCATTATTTCATCCTGGCTTGTCTTCAAAGCCAGGTTGTCATAGACAAACAAGCCCTGATAATGATACAACTTTCACCATGTCCGACTGTAGGAATGGAATTAACGAGGCAATCTTTAGTGTGAGTCATTTGGACGTCTTTTATCAAATTCCCAGTAGGCTTTCTGATGAAAAATAGCTTCTGTCTGACCACTCCCCCTTTGTCATTAATCTTGGAGTGCTGCTGTAATGGTTGGTTCTTCCTCACACACAGAGGAACTCAATGAATCTTTTTCACAGTCACCTTTCGGTTGTTAGTGACCCCGTGTCAGATCTCTGGTTCCAGATTTCTGAGTTCAGCTTTGAGGAGAAGATCAAAAGAAAAAATAACTAGTGGTAGCCATTTTTTTATTACACCGTGATGGAAGGGTTTAGCGAAAAAAAATGAAAGTAATCTGCTTGTTTTAACAACTTTTTATAAAAGCTCAAGATAAAAACAGACCTAAAATGTTAAAATAATCAAGACTTTTCTATGGATAGTGTTTACTGTGACGAGATGCAAGTTTTATTGAGCTTTTTTTGACACTTGCTCTTAAAAGCTGGATCGTTTTTTTTTTTTCCTCTTTCTTTTTTGCTGTGTTTGTTTTTCTGTTTTTTCCATTGCAATTTATGCTGACAGTACTGCGGAACCACCAGTTCACTTGTGTCCAAGCCTTTCTCATCTATTATTCTCTTATGTTTTAGTTTTTATAGAAAAAAAAAAAAAGCAAAACAAAGAATGTGACCCACATTTACATTTTCCCATTTGGTTTGCTTTCTAACTTAGTTATTTATGCATTTTTTTTATCCATGGTCCACACACAAATCTTTCAATTTAGTTCCTATTTAGTGCTGAAGAAGTTTTATTGCTTTGTTGTGAGTTTATTTTTAATTGGTTTATCAAGTTTTTTTTTTTTTTTTTAAGATGGCGCCGTCCAACATGGCTGCCTCGGTACTTCTGTGCAACCTTTTTTCTCTGTTTTTGTTGGTAAATGGTGTATCAGCGTGCTCTTACACTCGTGAAGAGCTCTTAAACCTCAGGACTATGACCCCCACGGACCTACTACCAGTTTTTTTAGCGGTTGCGGCAGATTTAGTCCAAATATTGGCTAAAAAAGTGAGAGGCCGGAAGAGAGGAAAGCGTGCGGGAGTCCTCGTTCGTCTCCGCAGACGTGGCGCGCGTACGCCTTTGCCGAGTCTTTTTCTCTCTAATGTCCGCTCACTTACCAACAAGATGGACGAGCTAGCGCTGCTAATGCGACGAAACAGGGACTTCTCTTCCTCTTGTGTTCTATGCTTCACGGAGACATGGCTCAACGAGCAGATCCCGGACTGCGCGCTTCAGCTGGAGGGATTTCAGCTCTTCCGCGCTGACAGACAGAGGGGTTTCTCCGGTGGAAAAACAAAAGGTGGAGGGCTCTGTTTCTACATCAACCACTTCTGGTGTTCGGATGTGTCTGTGATCTCCCAGCTTTGCTCTCCGGTTCTGGAATACTTCTTTTTAAACTGTAGACCATTTTATTCTCCACGGGAGTTTGCTTCATTCATTCTGGCTGCTGTTTACATTCCGCCATGCGCAAACGTGCACGAGGCCCAACGCGCGCTCGCGGACCAAATTCTGTGTGTGGAGCAAAACTTCCCGGACTCTCTAGTTATTGTCCTTGGGGATTTTAACAAGGGAAATCTGAGCCAGGAACTCCCAAAGTACAGACAGTTTGTAAACTGCCCAACCAGGGAAAAGAACACATTGGATCACTGCTACACAACAGCCAGTAAAGCCTACAAGGCTGTTTCTCGAGCTGCTCTGGGCTTCTCTGATCACGACATGGTTCACCTCATCCCGGCATACAGACAGAAGTTGAAGCTTTCTAAACCTGCAGTGAGGACTTCCAAGAAGTGGACCAGCGAAGCCGTGGACGAGCTTCGTATGTGTCTGGACACAACAGACTGGGGTGTGTTTAGAGCTGCCACAGATAGTCTGGATGACTACACAGACACAGTGACGTCATACATACGATTCTGTGAGGACAGCATTATTCCATCTACAACCAGAGTGATCTACAACAACGACAAACCCTGGTTCACACCCAGACTAAGACAGATCAGGAGGGAAAAGGAAGCAGCTCACAGAGCCAATGACAAAGAGAGCTACAAAGGCGCTAAGTACCGGTTCTCGAGAGAGGTACAGCAGGCGAGATCCAGGTACAATAAACGTCTGAAGGAGCAATTCTCTGTCAATGACACCGCCTCTGTCTGGAGATCACTATGGCAAATTACCAATTATAAGCCGAAAGCCCCACATGCTGCTGATGACTTACAACTGGCAGAGAAACTCAACACCTTTTATGCCAGGTTTGATGTCTCACTCTCCTCCCCCCTCACTGATCAAGAACCTTCAGACACTTTGAAGCCACTCCCATCCCCCACCCAATTAACAACAGAGGTGACCAGCCCTCCCCCTCCACTGCTTTCTTGGTGACAAAACAGGATGTGCTCAAGCTCTTCCGCAAGCAAAACCCTCGGAAAGCTTCGGGCCCAGATGGTGTCTCCCCGGCCACCCTGAAACACTGTGCTGAGGAACTGTCTCCAGTTTTCACAGACATTTTCAACACCTCGCTGAAGACATGCCACGTTCCAGCCTGCTTCAAGCTGTCCACCATCGTTCCTGTTCCCAAGAAGCCCCGTATCACTGGACTTAATGACTACAGGCCTGTGGCGCTTACGTCTGTAGTCATGAAGTCATTCGAACGCCTGGTCCTCCCTCATCTCAAGCACTTCACCTCTCCCTCTCTGGACCCTCTGCAGTTTGCCTACAGAGCCAACAGGTCTGTAGACGACGCCATCAACCTGGCCCTCCACTTCACCCTGCAGCACCTGGACTCCCCGGGAACCTATGCCAGGATCCTGTTTGTGGACTTCAGCTCTGCATTCAACACCATCCTCCCTACCCTGCTTCAGGACAAGCTCTCTCAGCTCAACGTGCCTGACTCCACTTGCAGGTGGATTACTGACTTCCTAACAGACCGGAGGCAGTGCGTGCGGCTGGGGAAGAATGTCTCCACCTCTCGGACTATCAACACAGGATCTCCACAGGGCTGTGTCCTCTCTCCCCTGCTCTTCTCCCTGTACACCAACTCCTGCACTTCCAGCCATGACTCTGTCAAACTGATCAAGTTTGCAGATGACACCACACTCATTGGGCTCATCTCTGATGGCGATGAGTCGGCCTACAGGATGGAGGTAGACCGGCTGGTGTCCTGGTGCAGCAACAACAGCCTGGAGCTCAACGCTTAGAAGACAGTGGAGATGATCGTGGACTTTAGGAAAGTCACAGCTCCCATTACCCCCCTTGCACTGACAGACTTCTCCATCACCACTGTAGACTCTTTCCGCTTCCTCGGCACTATCATCACACAGGACCTAAAGTGGGAGCCATCCATCAGCTCCCTGATCAAAAAGGCCCAGCAGAGGATGTACTTTCTGCGGCAGTTGAAGAAAGCCAAGCTGCCTGCCCAGATGTTGATGCAGTTTTACAGAGCCATCATCGAGTCTGTCCTCACCTCCTCCATCACCGTGTGGTACGCTGGAGCCACAGCCAGGAACAAACACAGACTGCAGCGCATTGTGCGCTCCGCAGAGAAGGTGATCGGCTGCAGCCTTCCATCTCTCGAAGACCTGTACGTCTCCAGGACTCGGGGGCGTGCAGGTCGGATAGTAGCTGACCCTTCCCACCCTGGACATGGACTTTTTGAGCGACTCCCCTCGGGCAGGAGGCTCCGGTCCATTCGGACCAGAACGTCCCGCCACAAAAACAGCTTCTTCCCTTCTGCCGTTGGACTTATGAACTCTTTATAACCTGGATCCCCACATCTCATAGTCACCTCCCTCTTGTCACTTTACTATCTTTATTATTTTCTATTATTTTCTATGACATTGCACTACTTTTCTTTTTTCTTCTGAGCACTCTTGGTTTTGTAAAAATTATTATTATTTTTATTTATTTTATTTTTATTATTTTTATTTTATATGTTTGCACACCAGTACCAGAACAAGTTCCTAGTCTCTGATGTTTTTCACTGACATGGCAATAAAAGCATTCTGATTCTGATTCTGAAGTGAGTTAAAAAACATTTTCCTATTTGAGATTAGATTTTCTGCATGGCATAGAAATGTCTGGAAAGCTGGTGATCACCTAAAGAGTGAGCCATCTATCAAAGCTAACCCTAAAGACTTCCACACTACTGAGTTTTAGAAAAAAAAATACAATATGAGTAAAAGCAGCCCTGATGGAAAATTAATGCCTGTATCTCTTCTGAGTCTTTCATTTATTCATTTAAATTTTCATTCAGAATTTTCAACGGAAATTTCTGTTCCGTTGTTTTCCGCTTATCTAGGGCTGGGTTGTGGGGCCAAGAGGCTCAGATGGAAAGCCCTGGCTTCTCTCACCCTCGCAGCACCCTCCAGCTCATGTCAAGGCATTCCCTGGCCAGCTGTGAGACATAGTCTCTCCAGCGGGTTCGAGTTCTGCCTCTGGGTTTCCTCCCGGTGGGAAGTGCCCGAAACACCTCACCAGCAAAGCGTTCGAGAGGCATCCTAACCAGATGCCCGAACGCGTCATTTGGCTTCTCTCGACCCAAGGGAGCAACAGCTCCTCCTGGATTGCAGGCCTCCTCACTCTATCTCTGAGTGAGTGTCCAGCCACCCTGCCTAGGAAGCTCATTTTAGCTGCTTGTATCTGTGATCTCATTCTTTCAGTCACCACCCACAGCTGGTGACCATTGGTGAGAATTTGTCCATTTTAATTTTGTGTTGTCTCTTTCTGCTTGTAATCTCATTTTGCCTATTTTCTGCTGAGTCATGAGAAAACTTTCCCGGGTTTGAAACAACAAAAAACAAAGTTCTCTACACATTAATAAACCCATAAACCACCACTTATAAGCATCTCATTTGGTCTTTTTCAAAATCAGCTTTTCATGAAAGCAATTTGAAAATTCATTCTCAATTATGTCCAACTATCAAAATATCATCTGACTATGAGATTAAAAGGTTTCTATGACAACCAGACTCCAGTCATCAGTCGTTACATCAAACGTGTCGCTCAAGATGCAATATTCCATGATGGCCCTCAAAATATCGCAAGCCATTGGCTGTGAAAAATCTGGTGTGAGGATAGTTCTCATGCAATTTATCTTGTTGTTGGTGCCGCGGACAACAGTCATGGTGAACTGATAGAGTCACTGATAATTTGGAAGAGAAATAATTAATTTGATAAATTGACTATGATTGACTCTATTTAGATTTTCAACTGGAAAAAAATCTGTTGACTGATTTTCAGAGCAACTAAGAAAACACCATTTTTATCTGGTCAATCTGCGTCAGGAAGATGAAAATGGGCTCTGACACAACACAATAAAACTATATTTAACCACCAGCTTCATTTTTTTAAAAATAACAATAAATGTATTTTGACTGGTTCAGGAAAATAACACAAAAGTAACTAAAACTTTAAGAAATGAACATGTAAAAAAGTCAATCAAATCCAACTAAAAAGAATATTTCTGTTGCAGTGCTAGGTAATTATCCCAGCATCGCTTTCAAATTTCACACTCTCCTTTGCACATGTTTCAATATCCTCCATCAAATAATGAGATGTTTTCAATCTTCATGGTTACATTGGCACAACACATTTATAATACTAATGGTTGCTTCGAGGCGGGTAACGGCAATTGAAAGTCAACTTATTATTGCATGTATGCATTCAAAATATAAAACAATAGAAGTTTGGATTGATTATATTTGGTAACAAAAAATTGTTCATCTGTCTAAACATTTTCAGCTGCACCAAACTTATAAGTTGACTCAGTTCATAAGCAAACTGAGAATATATATATATATTTTTAATCTTTTTTTGCTACCGCGGCTAAAGCAGACTATTTTCATTTACCCACAGAGGACACACAGTGTCAGCAGTCACCAGTACAGACAGTATTTTGCCAAATAAAACCAACCTTTGATCTCTATTTTCACCCTAACACACTGTTAGCTGAACTTGACACAAAAAGCACACACACTCTTTTGTTTCCCTCTGAAATTTAGTTTAAGAGGCTCGTCAGAAAACAGTTTGTAATTCCATTAACTGAAAGGTCAGTTCCTCTCCATTAACTCCACTCCATCTGTATGAACACAAACTACAGTATGAGCTTTTACTTATCCCTTACTCACCAGTAATTCCACAGACACTTGTTAAGAATAAAGAGTTAAATCACTTAAAATCCTTGACCTTTTCGACAGTACTGGTGAGGTGATGACTGTGATTATGGATCACATATACATTTATTTCCCAGACTAGAGAATGATAGTAGGTCACAAATGCAAACAAGCATTCAATCTGCAGATGCACTCTCGAATGTTCCGTTCCATTTTCTTCCACCGTCTGGGCTGCAGGGCAACAGCCACAGACAGGAAACCCAGGCTTCTCTCAACCTGGCTGAATCCTCCAACTCAGCCGGGAGGATCCCGAGGTGTTCTCCAGCTTGCTGTGAGACATAGTCTTTCCAGTGGGTTTGGGGCCTACCTCTGGGTCTCCTACCGTTGGGACATGCCCGAAACATCTCACCAGCGAGACGCTCGAGAGTTATCCTAACCAGGTGCCCAAACCCTCCCATCTGGCTTCTCTCGACCCGGAGGAGCATTGGCTCTACTCCGAGCTCTTCCCAGATGACTGAGGTCCTCACTCTATCTCTGAGTGAGAACCCAGCCAACTTGTGGAGGAGGCTCATTTCGGCCGCTTATATCCGCAATCGTGTTCTTTTGTTCACCACCTTCTGCTGGTGAATATAGTTAGGAAAAAATTTTTTCCCTTCAGTCTCCTAGTAGGTGACTATAAAACCACTTGGATCATAACTAAATACTTCCATAACCAAAAGAAAGACCTGATGTTAAAAAAGTAAAACATCAAGAGGTCTAATTTGATTTGGGGTATATTAAATACTGTAAAAATCTTAAATACCTTTCAGGTTAACCAATTTGGGTTACAAGAAGACTTCAGACCATCAAAAAAATAAATTACTACTCAAAAGCATTCTGTTGCCAAATTGAAATGAAAGAATATACTTGTTTAACATAAAAATAGCTTTATACCTGAATTATATTTTATGTAAGTACTCCAAAACCAACTATTATAATTCAAGTCAAAACTTACTTAGACAAGTTTTCATTGGCCGGGAGTCAAGTCCGACTATTTTGATATAGTCATGTTTGGGTTTTTCTCACAATCCCCTTTTTACGTTTATAAATGCAGAAATGACTTTTAAAAAAAAACTAAACAAAAAGAAAGCAATTCAGCAAAGGATAACTTTAAAGAAGTGAAAACTGTTATTTACCAAGGCAGTCCTGTGGAAGGCCTCACTAACCAAAAAATTGAATAAAAAACACCTCACAAAATTAAAGTCTACTTTTTCTCAATAATGTCTGATGAATTCTTATGAGAAACTTTGAAAAATACAGATAAAATGGAGCGAAATCAGTTTTTGTCCTTATTCAAAATAAATACAAAGTAGAAGTGACTACTTTGTTTTTCTCTTTTTAGATGACTTTAGAGAAGTTTTCTTAAATAAAATCACTCCCATTTCACCATGATCATTTTCATCCTTGGAGTTAAAAGGTTCTGGCGGTGGATGGTTCCGATTTTTAATAGACAAGCATGCTATTAATGTTAAATAATGTCTAAAGGACTAAATCACATGCATTGGGGTTACATATACTGTATGATGGACCTTAACCTCAAAGGTGTGATAAAACATTCCAAAGCTCATGCTATCTAGTTGGTCCGCAAGGTCAACCAACTCTGCTTCTATTTTAACTGGTCAGTTAGTTAGTTTTGAAAATATATTGCTTCAGCCTATAAATATGACATTACGAAGCTTTTAGATTGTATTTGAATGCTGAGCTAATATCCTATTTTACCCGCTGGTCATGACCAATTTATTTTCGAGTATTATTTAGACACTTTTTTATCTTAATTTTCTTCTTCTATGTTAGTGGAATTTTCAAACCACCATTTTTTGGTAAATAATTAACAAGATTCCATTATTTAAAAGCATTTATTTCTTCAGCTCAAAGCCTGTTCACAAATTTAATTTTAATCGAAGTAAAGGATTTTTTTATGAGAAGAGACAGCTGAATATTAGATAAACAAAGAAAACAAAAAGGGATGCGGGACATTTTTAAATCCACAAAGCCAAACTAAATCCATTGGGTATGTTCAGAACTGGTTTAATCAACTCTGGCATTTTAGAAAACCGAGCGTTTGCAGCGTATAAAGCCAACCATCATAACACATTCCTGTCTTCACAAGCTAAGAAACAGCTCATCAGCTTTCAGGTTATCTGCTTGTATGCAATGCGTGATAAGCAATGACATGGATAGCCTTCTGCCACCCACATATGACAATAAAAATAGCAAACATAATATATACCATACATAATACATAACTTATTTACAGTATGTAGAAGATGTGAGCCCACATTCTGCCAGAGGTGGCTGTTCAGATGATGAAGCTCTGCAGATTGTGCAAGCAAAACACTTTACAGTGAAGTACTTCTGATGTTTTTTTTTTGCAATGCATTTTATTTTTTAGTGCACACAGAAGTGGATGCATCATGATAATTTCTAGAAAGAGGTTAAAAAATGGTTGAATACGTTCAATGTATTTCTAAATTTCTCACACAACAAAACATTTTTGTTTTATTGTACTATTCATCCCCGATGGGGAAATTATTTTTGCTGCATTACACCGCAACAAGAGACCAAGACGGCACCAATGGTGGAAGTAACTGATGATTAGGTGTCTTCTCTAAGTACACTTAGGCACGAGCTCACTCAGAATCAAACCAGCGTCTCTCGGTCCAAACACAGACTTGCTACTACTGAGCTAACACCTCTCCCAATTGCTGAAAACATGTTCAGCAATTTGGTTATATTCTTCTTCTTTCGGCATTTCCCTTCAGGGGTCGCCACAGCAAGTCAGTTTCTTCCATCTAACCCTATCTGCTATATCCTCTTTGGTCACACCAACTATCTTCATGTCTACCTTCACTGCGTCCATGAACCTCCTCCTCTTTGGCCTTCCTCTAGTCCTCTTTCCTGGTGGTTCCAAATCCAGCATCCTTCTTCTGATGTACTCTCTCTCCTCTGCACATGTCCAAACCATCTCAGTCTGGCCTCTCTGACTTTATCCCCAAAACCTCTAACAAGTGCTGTTCCCCTGATGTACTCATTTCTAATCCCGTCAATCCCGGTTACTCCCAGAGACATCCTCAGCATCTTCATCTCTGCTACCTCCATCTCTGCTTCCTGTCTTTTCTTCAGTGCCACTGTCTCTAGACCAAACAGCATGGCCGGTATCACCACAGTTTTGTACACTTTCCCTTTCATTCTAGCTGAAACTCTTCTGTTGCACATCACACCTGATACTTTCCTCCACCTGTTTCTTATACACACAAGAAAAAGAATTATATATTTTTTTGACTTGTCGATGCATTAAGGACATCACTTATTTTAAAAGTACCCAAGAAAAAATGCTGGGAATTGGCAAAAGAAAAGTTGGATATCTGAATAAGTAGAATGGTGAACATTTCTATGTGCAGAACGATAAGAACTTTAAGTTGAAGTTGTATGTTGCACAAAAGGTGTGTGCTTGAGAAGTGAATGAGAGTTTTTAGACCTGAATAATAAGACCAATTTGACTAAAAGTGGTCCTACAACATTCCTTCTAAGCTAGAGATGGGAATGAAAATGGTACATTCATAGATTTGTGTATTCGTACTGTATATATATATGTATGTGTGTTTCTGTCTCCTCATATGAATTTTTAATGGCTCTGAATTGACATTGAGAGCAAATATGTAGAATGAGTTTTGTTGTAGAATGTATTTGGATAATGGGAAGAAGGAGTGTTATGGTCTGTTGGTATTCCTGCTTTTTGCATGAAGAGAAACTGAAGAGAAGAGATGACACAAAAAAGAGGAACTCCTTTTGACTTGTCTAGAATCTTCAGTGTAGTGGGGTCAAAGGCGACAGATAATTGGTGTGATCTTTTATTTTATGCTTTATTTTATGCTTTTTACCCTCACTTAATTGTATCCGTCTATCATCCTTTCCTTTATTCTCTCCAACATAGAACTGAATGAATAGAAACATGAGAAACTGAAGGAGAGAAGGAATTAATGCAGGAAAAATCTTTTCCGAGTGCAAGTTCTACTTTGTCTCTGTCAAAAGAGTGGGATAGAAAAGTGGGAAAGTAGGAGTTACAATGAATAGAAACCTTCATATTCAGAGTATTACCTGATATTCTTTTCTTATCCTCTGAAACCGTATCATCCACAAAATTTCAGCATGACAGCAGGAGGGAACGCTGCATTTCCAGTGACTAATAACCTTCTTTTTCTCCACAGTAGCAGACTGTTCATCCCGGAGTTTAATCTTCTCTAACTTTAACTCAACTTACCACAATGGCAGACGGAGATGAGAAAATGAAGAAAAAAAAAAGGTGAGTTCTGTAGTAAAACTGTCTGACGCTAAGTGGAGATCCCATCTAATGAAACTTGGCAGGTAAAAACAAAAACATGTCAGATTTTAAAAACTTGTTTGGGATTCTTTTTATGCCTCAATTTAGTCTTTTATTTGTCTCTGGAAAAGTAATTTTGCAACTAAATTTTGATAGAATTGGTAAAAAATCCCATTATTAATATTAAGTTATGTTTCTGTATTGTGTGGATTTATAGAAAGTTTATGACAGGGTGGCCAAGGAGGAACTGTGATATTACGTGAGAAAGTCTGCAGTGACAGAGAAGCATGTTAGAATGGTGCAGGCCATGTAAGACAGTGGTGAGGTGTGCCGTATGTGTGACAGAGATCTTCATCAGAGATCTGCTTTTAGTCTCTTTATCGTGCTATGGTAATGAACTGGAGAGTCTCAAAGCTGGCCTCAAGATCCTCCCGGTTGGGGAGGATCCCTAACCCTAACCCTAACCTAAAAAAAAAAAAAAAAAAAAAAAAAGTCTAGAAGAATATTTACCTTTTTTAAAACATATTTTTTGTCAAATGAACTGAAAATGACTCCAGACGCTTGGAGCTATAAGAACATAAAAAATGCATTGGTCTCATAGGAAAGGCCAACTAGATCTTACTGCCACTGAAGAACAATCATGGTGTCTACAGATCTCTGCAGAATAATGCTTGACTTCTAGTTGCAATAAATATGAGTCATATCACAAATCACACACAGTCCCTATGTTATTTAGTTATTTATGCCTCATAGTGAAACGGCTTTCCATTCCTTTAGAGCAGCACTTATTAGTGTCACATATGGAAGCTTCTCCCCCTCAGGTTGTCATGGAAGTGTGCTGTGGAAGTGGAGTTTTTTTTAAATATGTTTGACTGGAAGGAAAACTGCAGTGTGTGTAAAGAAATTTATGTGCGAAAGTCTAATGATTTCTCTGAGCTTGAGTGAATTGCTTTGCACTTATTGTTGCAAGCATCGCCGCTTATTACATTAAAATGAGTCATGAGCCTGTGCTAAACATATGCAATCATGAGCAATGAAGCAAGTGTTTGCATCTTGTAGCAACACTGCTTGTAGAGTTGTGTATTTGGTGTTTGTGACTTTGTTTATTTGTCCACTTGCACATATGTGTGCAGAAGCCATGTTGTCTGCAAACTCCTGGGAATCTCCGCAAAATGAGACAGACAAATTGTGGGTTAACAGAAACAGGATGCTGAGACATTAAAGCGCACAGTAATGGAGATAATAGGCCCGGGATTGACGAGTGGAGGCCAGTAAATTAATGGGCCTTCCTTGACGAATAGTCCATTTGTTAGTTTTGAAGCGTTGTGACAGTTAATTACTGGGGGTTGGCTCCAGTGGACCCCACCACTTAGTCAGCCTCAGAGGAGAAAAACATTTCATACTGTGTCGGAAGACAAAGACCATCCTCTGCCTGCTGTGCTTTAAGTATTATGGAATGTAGGGCATGGTAGAAATGTGCAGGATGCATGTTTCTCTTAGTTTCATCCTAAGGGAAAAAAATAGCTGATTAAGTAAATTTTTCAGATTTCAGTAGCATTGTTATCTAAAGACAAGTTTGTCACGCAGGTTATATCGCATACAAACTCTGAGTGGTAAGATGGTGAAAAAAATAAAATTTATGTTATATACATCTTTACTTGTCAAATACAATTAATCTGCAATATTATCTCCACTTCTGCTGTGTTAAGGAAACGGTAATGGTGAAAAAATACCAATCTCAAACATACAGCTCTTTAAATTATATGAACAAAAATGAACAAATCAATGCATTAGCGCCTAAAAGTCTTCATGTCAAATAAAGGCTCATGAACTGTAACAACAAATAGAAAATATACACTAATATTCAAAGTAACTCTCATAAGTTTTAACTAAAAATGGCCTGAAAATATTGGTGTAAATAAACAATATATCACAATAAAAACAGTCCTTTTATGTTAGCATGTTAGGAGTAGCAGCAAGTGCACAATGTGGGCAGCTAAGCAGGAACTAATTCTTGGCATTCAACTTTTAAATGGTTTTTGTCAGAGTATCAGATTTTAAAGCATAGGACTTGCATTACTGAGATTGTAATAAGTAATATAATATCAACTTTTTTTTCCCTGCCAATTGGCTTTACCGCAATAATAAAAAAAGCCTGCCACTGATAGTAAAATAGTTTGCACATGCCTTTATGTCACTACTGAAAGTGATTATTTGTAGTGTTTTCAGCAATACCAATTTGTTCTTGTCTATTTTTGTTCATCTTCCAATGTGACTCACAGAGCTAAAATCTGCTGATCTTATCAGTACACTTTATCAAGTCGAAATGAAAGTCATAAAGGTCTCTTTCAATATTGTTATGCATGCCTATTTCCCTGGTTTAAAAAAAATCCTAGAGCGCTTCAGAGGCATCTAATAAAGTTGTGAATTAGTTTTTTACAGCAATAGACACCAAGCAGTGTGCTGCTTCTATTATAATGTCTTCTCCTGAAGTTTTGGTACAGAAAATCAAAAGGCGATGAAAAGGTGAAGAAGTGTAGTATGTTCATTATCAACCAATCAGGTTGGCTCGTCGAAAGACCTGAACATTTAAAAGAATATTAGTTGCTGCTTTAACATGTTGATTATAGATCAAGTTTCATTCTATATACCTTTTTTCTACATACATTTAAGTTATTGTGAGGAAAAAACATAAAATAGGAGTTTTTATGCAGATGACACCAACATTTCTTTCTATGATAAAACTTTTTCACAAACAACACGGAAGTAGCGCTCTGCTTGCGAGACCTTTTTATTTCTATGAATTTACTATCGTTGTTATCAACTTCATGAATTCAACATCTATTGATGTACCATTGATACTTAACTATGCTGCAATCTTCATCTTCCAGTAACATGTAACACATTTTATTTATTCAAATACATGGCAACAGCCAAGGAATAAAAGGCACATGTGAGAAAATAAAGTAACTGAAAAAATAATAACGTAATGGATAAATGTAAAACAATATTTGATTAAAAATGCTGAGATCAAATACTGTACTAAAAACATGGATCCCATTTCTAGTACCCAAGGCTTGGCGTTACCGATTGATCTTTAACCTTTCCTTGCTATTATACTCAAACTAATGGGGCAATACATCTAAAGAGGGTTTGTCAGAAATCCAGTTACTTTGTATCCATCACCTAATACCAGCAAGCAACTTAGACCTTGATTACCAAGGTTGATGCTCATCGATGTACAAAAGAAATAAAGAAGTAACTTTTGTAGATGAGCCAGAGTATGAAAATCGCATTAAAATAATTTTGGCCTTTTTATTAAACTAGTTTGGCCTTGCTGTTATTAAAAAGGCACTTTATCAAAGTATTTTTGCAGAACTAATTCCTCCTCTACTTTTAAATCAGATGCCTTTTTTTAATCTAATCTCTTTTGGAAGGAATCAAAGTTTATGTAAGATATTTGAATTTCATCTCAGTTGGAGTGGGTGATGTTTTTTCAAGACTTTTTGCAGAGGAAAGCTTTAAATGTCAAGTTAAAGTAAAAACCTGACTTTTCTCAAAAGACTTAAGAAATCAAACAAACAGAATAAAATGTAGAAAGGTTAGTCACAATTGTGTGTTTATCAAAATGCTTATTAGTCCGGGCCATAACACGCACAGATTGCAAAAACAATGACACAAGAAGATGACATTTGTCTTTGATTTTGGTCAAAAATTCGAATGGTTTTCCTGGTGACCTGACTTTTACAGAGAGACATAAGATTTATGCTACTGTGAACCAATTATTTTTAAACACCGTTGACAATGCAGTCTTACATACAAACTTTCCATTTCTCTTGTTTCTTGTTTTGTATGTTCTTTTAACTGCAAATAAACATAGCCCATTGTATTTATTTTTTTGGTGAGGAACTTTTTTTTGTCCTTACTCCTATTCTTTGTGTGATTGGTATTTGCAAATAGTAAATCTACATTTTCTTATCTCCTTAACTCAATATGGGGGGAGGAAATTCCCACTAGACCTAAACTACTCTACAAATTGTGCAAATACCCAATACCACTATGAGGATTAAATTGGAGCTTCAGAAAAGAATAAATTGCTTCCTTTACACAAGCTGCAAGGAAATCCAAGAAAATGATCTTTTTTGCCTTTATTGTCTGGAGAACAATATATACCTATCTGCTCTGCCTGAGGTATATGCTAAAATAATTTGAAGATAGTCACAATAAGAATAAAGAAAGAGGTGAGAAAAAAAATCTAAATACTTATTTTGTACTAGAATTTATAAAAAGTTGGAAATGGTTTAAAAAACAAATTAGCTTAAGAAAAGGTGGTGAAAATGAAACAAACTTTTATGGGAAACAATATGCAGGCACAGTTGAGTAAAAAATAACTAAAAAAAAATTGAGTTATTCATTTATTCAAATTTGAAACTTTCTCTAAACTCTTCAGCAGCAAGAGAACAATGTATTTCAAACTAAACTAGTTAAAAACAGGGTGTGAAACACTATGCGGTGGACAAAACTCATATTTAGAGGGATTTTTTTTTATGTTACAAAGTATCTCATGTAAGTTTTTAAATGTTCACAGTAGCCCAATCTTGTCTTTTTATGAGTTTATATGATTGACAGTTTTTTATATTGTTAAATTATTCAGGTAAATTTTAACAATATTGGCAAATTTTCCAAAATGTTGAGCATGTGAATGTTGTCAGAAAGCCCTCAGACACCAGGAAACATGTCTAGCCCCGTGGAGCAGTAACTCTCTGCTTACTGGAAAGTGTTGAGTGATTAGACCGTGGAGAGTTTCTCTCCTCGGTGCACAAACACTCACCCGGTTGGTCCATAGGCCGTTTCAGGACACTGACTTCATACAGCTGCAGGCGTTCCTACACCATCACCTAGTTTGCTTTTCATTGTTATTCACTGAATTGTCAAAGTTTCCTTTGCCCCCCACAGTTGACTTACCATCTGAGTTCCTTTCTCAGCCGAGTGTTCAATAACTGCTGAGCTAAAAGAAGAACTATAATCTATCTTCATTCTAGATACTCCATCAAACCACCGAGCTATATTTAAAAAAATGAAATCCATATTTACTATGGGTCAATGTAAGGTGGTTTAACCTGCTCCTTACAGGCCCAAAGTTAGACTAAGAACATATAGTTTTACATTTAAATATTTAAAAAGGTAATTGTGTTGCAGATGGTGAAGAAATGTTACTAAGCTGCAGCAAAGTTCTGGTGAAAGAACATATTTAGCAAAGGCTGCAAATTACAGCTACTTGAACTAACAATAAGGTTTTATTTTTTCTTTCTGGCTTTTCTTGCAGTTCTTAAAGTTAATACTGATTTGTCCTCAAGAGTGTGTTCTATTTATAACCAACTAAGAATGAATAAAAAATGTCTGTTCAGAAAAAATCTATTAAAAAAAATTATCGGTACAAAAAATAATCAGTTTTTTATGCCTAATTTGCATGGTGTATTGATGAAAAAAAATTGCTTATGTTACAAATTAAAACTAGGTGACATCAAAATGTTTTTTTTTTTAGAAATTAAACAGACATTTTTAAAGAAAAAAACATTTTGTACATACATAAGCCGCTCCTGTCTATAAGCCGCATGTGCCCACATTGAAACATGAGATATTTACAAATAAAGAAGGAACACAGAAAGAGTTTTCAAAGTTTTAATAATACACCTTAGCTATTCTTTCCAAACAGTGCCTGTGACACGGCAGTAACACAGCAGAAATGTGGTAGCACAGCACTATTAGGCCTGGTTAAAAAAAAACACCGGTAAAAGTAACTGAGACGTGGCAGCGACACGGAAGCACTGCACTAACAGGGCTGGTTAAAAAAAACATACCGGTAAAAGTCACTGAGAGCTGTCTTCATCTTCCTCCTGTGCACTGAAACCATGAAAGTCAGCTCTGTTTCCTTCATTATCAGCCAGCTCGATTGCTTTTAAATTGAAAGCTGCATCATATGCATTTCTTCTTGCATTTTCCATGATGACAGTCTGTTAATGCTAATTTTATACATGGACAAAGCGCAAAGTTACATTAAACTTGCGTCTTTCTCAACACATACATGTATATTCCACTTGTCTCACTCTTACCTTTTCTGCTCAAGCACCCCCAGCGGCTTTTAGAAAAAATGCATAAAAAAATAAATCATAAATTAGCCGCATCATTTGCATAAGCCGCAGAGTTTAAAGCGTGTGACAAAAGTTGCGACTTATAATCCGGAAATTATGGTATTGACCTCAAATTATGTTTACATTCTTCATTTTATGAAAGAAATGTCTATGTAGCAGTTTTTTTCTTTTATGCACCCTCCTTCACCTAACCACGGTTAGGTGAAAAAGAGACACAGTTTTAGTTTTGGAAAAACCTAACATGCTTGGCGGTCAAACTTGCGAACTTAGGACTAATTGTTTTAACAAAAGAACAATTCAAACTGATTGCAAAGTCGGTACAAACGGAGTCCTGATTGAGAATCTCCACACATACAGAATCTCTCTTTTATTTTTTCTTTTATTTTATTAAGTACTAGTTTACCCTCTTATCCAACCAATCATTTAAAGATACTGTTTTTTTTTTTGTTTTTTTGTTTTTTTAGTATAAACATATGTTTTTGTAAAGATCTATTTTTTCATCAAGCTAACACATTCATTGATGTAAAACTGATTTATGTAAAACAGGGCTGTGAGTCGATGTTTAGTAGCATATCTGATGCCATTCAGAGATACCCCACTTTTAGTCACAGCTTTTAAATTTGCACACACACATACGGATCCACCCAGCTGTTTCCAGTCACCATGCCATTCACTCTCGTTTGTTAAATTTACACCTTCCTCTCTAGATGTTTTGCCTCCTTCTTTAAATCCATAAGTTGATTCACAGCAGAGATAAAACTCCTTTGCTGTATTTTTTTCGTGCTGAAAGATTGGTGGTTTACACTTTCATAACCAGGGTTTGACATTTCGTTTGCAGGTCAGAGGACTTATTACTGGATGTACAGTAAATCCTCACAATGATTGGCAGAAAGTCGTGACTGTGCTCTTCATCTGTCACTGTAGAAATATGATCACAACTGCTGGACACTGAACTGTTGGAACTTTGCACAGTGAAAGCTGTAATAGATATATAAAATTTAATACTAATTCAATATTTTTCTGCGCATAAGAGTTACCAGTGATTCTCAAATCCTAGGGTGGGAACATTGAATGACTGGTAAACAGGAAGCTTCATTTTTTTGACTACATTCTCACTTTTATATGATAGACTAATGTAGTGTCCCAATTAGTGCACACTGACAAAAACAAATAATACAATTAAAGTTAATAAGAGGTTATGCTATTTTTTTCTGTTCTTTTCCAATTGCCCAGCTTTAAGAAAAGAAAAAAAAACAGCACACATACAATAAGTATGGCACACTAAACTTTGCTATGTATGTGTCATTTAAAAATGTGGAGATGTTGCTGTTGTGTAAAACTTTAAACATTTACTCTCAAAAATGCCACATAACGTTTTCGTCATTTTAGACATCTAAACAAAAGTTTTATTTAGTCTTTCACATTGACTTTGCTGGATTTTAAACGCAAATACATACTGGAGATACTAACTGTTAGATTCAAAAGTTATTCATCTTTATCCGAAAGCTGTGTTGACCAGAGAACAAACTAGAGAACTCTCAGTTTTACTTGTCGACAATGGTAGCATTCTCTTCACACCACAATTTTCTACCAAGAAATGCATCCCTGTCTGCTTTATTTATACAGTAATGAAAAACAAAAGGTGTGCTTTTACACAGAAGTGGGGAAAGGAAAGTTCCAGACCCCGCTTACAGATACGGTGGGGGATGCTCACCAAACAGTGTCAAGACATTCCTTTGTTAACATGACGCTTAATGTTAACTAACACAAATGCAGTTTGTGTTACAACAGCGGGTAAAGCTGGGGGATCGCATTAACTAAAGACATTTTTGAATGATAAAAATAAAAGAAGTAACAAAAGATGTTGTAACAAAATAAGTAATAACAAAAGATGTAGCAACAAAATAAGTATTTACATGTTCTACCTAACACAAACAAAACTTGTATTAGCAAAACTTTTGCTAATACACTTTTCCTATTTTGTTGGCTTCCTATATGGATAGTCCTATAAGTAGGTCAAGAAAGGCTGTGGTTGCTAATTATTTTTTCTGTTTTTGGAAGAAAATAAAATGAGCCTGAGGACTAACTGCCAGAATAATGACTTCTAATGTTTTCAACATCATCATCATAAAGCAACAATCTGTTGTTACCAAAACAATGAAGTGTTGGACATTTGAGTTACGTTTTTTTTTTTCTCTCTCTCTCTTTCGAAGGGTCTTGGCTCGCCTGCAGGGAGAGTCTGTGCAGCTGAGATATCCAGATGGAACTCAGAAGTGAAATTGGTGCGTAACTGCATAAAAAGAGGTCAAATTAGATAGCATAATATTGGATAAGAAGAGCCTCAATACCATACCTTTGGTGGTTTTCTGATCAGGTCTGATCTGGGGGGGACTCTGGGGAACGTGTTTAGAGATATTTCATATTTGGATGAAAAACTCAACTGAATCCCAAAAGATTTTTCCAATTGTTAATTTAATTGGAACAGTATATAACATTTAGTCTTGAGAAGTTCTAGTCGTCCTATTGTCATGTTGTCTTCTAGTCAGATATGTGAAGAACAAAAAAAAGGAAACCATTTTCGACTTTTTTGAACATAAAATTCAAGTTTGGTATATTGTTTTTTGTATAGATATTTAAATTAGTATATTTAGATCACTTTTATTTCCAATCCCTCAAATACAATCTGAATTTTGGAATGTTTTTGAGGAAGGAACATTGTAAAGCAGATTACGACTCACTCTGGGTAAAACTAAGGTCAAACCAGAACACAATAATGTACAAAATTGTTTAACAAATATGTGGTGTACAAGTACTAATCTCAAACAACCCGAGGCTCAATATTTGCATTATGGAAAGTGCTTAACATATGGTGGTTTCTCTACTCTAAAAGCACACCCATACACAATGAAATGTCAATCGTAATGGTCTTTTTCAACTTCTTTGACCGTGACATTTAAAAAGCTTTGAAAAAGCCAGACCACTTTGCCCCTTAGAGACATGGAGAACTGTAAATCCAGCGCTGTTATTGTTTGCAACTCTAATTGCTAACTTGATATAAAGAGACAAGATATGATTTTAGTTTTAATTTTTCAAAGAAAATGGAAATAGTCCGGTCTCTGGAAACATATTTGACCACGGAGTATTTCTAAGCAGCATCGACCATAGGAAGACACAACATGACTCAGCAGAATTAAAAGCATCAAGGGAGACTAGCAAAATGAGCTGTGATCAAAAGAGGGGCTTCTATCTCACACTTTGTTTCTTCCAGTTTAAAATTGATTTGGGTGAGAGAAAATATCTCAGCTATTGTCTTCTTTCTGTTAAATGGCAGAACCGACGGGGAATCCACCCTTAACTGAAGTATATGAGATACTTAAGACGACTATACTGATGGCTTTTTAAATCTCATATGTAAAAATCAAGACGAGTCATCAGGAAATACCAAATAAAAGAAATCACTGTGATCTTTTGTCCTTTGAAGTAATCTCAATTTGGCAGGCAGATTAACTTCTAAAAAGTATAATATCTGCTTGCCAGATAAACACCCACGTACCATGAGATATTAACAAGTTAAACTAATGGGAGTGCGATCGATGCGCTAAAAGGAGATTCATTTTCGTGACTGACTTGTGCACAAATGTTCATTACTGCTAAAAATTGTGACACAAGTTGTTGCATCAGCAACTTTCTATGCTGTGGCTAAATGGTGTGAATGAATATGTGACAAGAGGAATGTGGAAAGCTGATCATGAGGGCTAACTCTGTCCTGAGTTATTTTTTGGACTCAGTGGACTCTGTAGGTCAGAGGAGGATGCTGATTGAATAGCATAAGCTCCGTAGCAATACCTCCAATCTTCTAGATGAGATTGTCAGGAGACTACTATACCCACTGTGTAAAAAGAAGTGCTACAGGCGTCTTTTGTTCTGTCATCGGTGAGATTATTTGATTTGGTTAACTTAAAAAAAAAAAAAAAACTTTTAATATTTCAATTATTTATCTTACTTTTACATTTTTTGGATTGTTTTCGCATATATTTTATTTTTGTTTTCTGTTGCTCAACTTCATATCAGTGATATCTCATACTGTTGTTAAAATTGTGAATGCATTAATTTTTTAAGGTTATCGATTTACAAATCCTGTTAGAACATTATTGAATTTTGCAACATATTCTGAGCTTAATTTTAATCAGCGTAAGGTGTTGTTGGCCTTAGTTTGTCTTTGTGCATACAGTCTACCCGTCCTGCGTGGTAGAAGGGACTATATAAGGTGAATTTATCAGAGGAACTAATTATGAACCAGGAGGAGAAAGTGAATATTTGCAAATGACATCTCCTTAAGTGTCTTCCATCTAATGAAACATCCTGTCATGAGTTAATGGATTTCCTGACTTACTATTTATCTAAAGGACATTTGTATTCTGCTTTTTGTCAATCTGAGTTAAAACTATTACCATGAAAGATGCTTTGGCATCCAATTAATTACTCCCTCATGAGTTATTTTATAAACTTTTAAAATTACAGAAAGGCAGATGCCTAATCTTTTTGCAACTTTTCTCCCATGTTCAATTCTAATTATTGCTCGTTTTTTATAGCCTCATCTCTGTCTGACCAGCACATCACTCCATCCCATGCACAGAGCTCCTGCTATCTTGTGCACCACACAATATCACCAGTCAGCCTCTACTTCGCAGGGGGCAAAGCTTTCAGCTTCTGTCCCTCGCTCTGTTAAACTTTCAAATGTGTGCCAATAGAGTACTTCACTCTTTCCATTTTTAAATCCATCCTGAAAACCTCCAAATGGGGGAAATGTTGGCTCAGTGGAAGTCAGTCTTTAGACCAGGAGAAACTGGTTCGATTCCCACTGGGCTCATGTCTAAGTGTCCCTGCAAAAGACACCTAAACCCCAGTTACTACCACCATTGGCGCCATCATGGCTGCCATGACTAGTGGTATCGTTTGAAAGAGTTATCAAAGTGTGGTTGCCTGGACAGCCTGAGTGCTTGATGTCTCCTCCATACCTTGTGTCATAAAAAATGGCCAACTCAAAGGCGTTTTTTTTTTTTTTTTTTGTACTTGTGTCTTAGTTGTTGTTGTGAGATGTCTTTAAGGGCCATAAAAAGCATCTTAAATTAAGAAGATTTTTTTTACATCACACTCTAGATATTTTAAATTGAGTGGTTAGTGCACTGATAGAACAATGTTTAGCTCCAAGGTTGGAGAACTCATACAATTTAAGACTGTGTATAAATATACAATTTAAAATTCAAGTCGTGTCTAGTTATGTGTCTCAAAGCGCACTTGGACTACAGATAAGCATGCAGAGGACTGGTATCTGTGCATGTACACAGCATATCTAACGATCAGTGGGATCTTAAAATGGCAAACCGTAAAAGTACAACCCATTGCTGCACAGAATACAACACAGGTGTGCCAGATCGGACTAGATGAAAGATAGACATTAAAAAGAGCGATACTGTCTGTGTTGCATTTGTTAAGGGCAACAATGGCAAAGATAGAGAACAAGAGTTTTGTTCTGAGAGGATTATACAAGCATTCAGAGTGGATCCAGACCCCAGAGCTTTGCAGGTGAGGGCATCGCCGTATTGGGATAATCCGACCAACAGATAGCAGAAGCTACAGAAAGTCAGCGAATCTAACAAGGATGGAAATAATCTCGTTTTTGAAAAATGAGTCCTTGAATTCAATGACAAAAGGAAAAGAGAAAAGGAGGTTAAATGAGCAAGAAGGCCAATGAAGAGCCAATAAAATATGCAGAAATAAAATGGAGAAAAAACAATTCTCCAATCTTCCCCCATTGATTTCACAGCCAGAGAAAATTTTTGTTCAATACACATGCTATTTAGCACCGCCATTTGATTTGGCCGTCTCAATAGAGGTAAATCAATTAAAGTTGGAAATCAAATCACATTTCATTTAGCCAGACTGACTCTCTCTCTCTGATTTTATTTAAAAGAAAGTCAAGGGTTTGGAAAAAAATGATCAGATTTCTTCTAAGTTTCTTTTTCTAGTCTTGACCATTGATGTTATTTGCTTCATAAGAAGATATCACAATGAATTACAGTTCAAGTAAAAGATGGATTTTCATTTCTCATTGTCTTTAATAACTGAAAAAAGAAGCACATAAATCAGATAATCCAGTTGACCTGTGCTAGAGGGGGTAGCGTTAGCTCCAACTGGCGCAGAGATTAAGGTCTAAGGTGCCCAAGAAACCAGTGAATAATTTTCTCCTACACAGTGAAAGCATCAGTTAGACATGCTGGGTCACAGAGAGAGGCTAAAGAAAGAGAGGATTGGATAAACAGAGCGAATATACAAAGAAATGGTGGGTTTCCAAGCCTTTTCACATTTTGGTCAGTAATTTTTAGCTTTTCTGTGACTGGACAAACTTTACAAAATCATACGCTTTCTATGAAATGTGTGCACATTAGCTTTAGTTGTCTGTAGGGATGCAACAATATTTGTTAAATCATGATATTGTGTGAATAAAATTGTCATGATATTTTAAATCCTTAATCATATAAAACCAAACATTGTTTTTTTTTGTGTGTACTCAATTGGTGACAAAATTTAATTAACTACAAGGAGCATGAAGTTTTGCACCGCTGTATAGTCAATAGTAACACATGTTGCACTTTGCCCACACACACTACCTCTTTAAAGAAGATGAAGAGTGGGACTTGTGTGTGGATTTAGTAAAGAATGCCGTCACAGTTATTGTAAGTGATCCATTAGAAATTTTCCTTGAGTTTTTTCACATGCTTTGTAAAAAACACTCTAAAGCGATATCAATCTAATGACAAGGATATAAAGAATTCGGAGTACAATTTAAGTCCTTATGGTGGACACGTGGTCACTTAGTCTTCTTGCTGATTGGAGAAGACTTTTGCAGTGCATCGCATAGAGTCTAGAAATGTATCTCCAAATGACCCCAATCTGCAAAATATTAAAACCATCCTGAAGAATAGAATCTTCAGCTCCACAAAACAATGTTAATTGTTATCATGCATTACCCCTCCAGGCAAGAGAGTAAATCACACCAATGTTCTCTCATTTCCAACCTAAATGGCGCTTCTAGTTTTTCTTTACAAATTTCTTTTATTTCAATTTGTGCTTGCTCTATTATCTTTTTCATTGTTTCTCTCCCTCGTGGCAATAACGTCTTCCCCCACATTTTCAGTTCTGCCTCTTTTTTCTTCAATTTTTTTCATTTGTGTCTAATTAAAGTCTTGTTTTCCAATATTTACCTCTGAATCTGCCATCTAACTTCTGTCTGAAATATTTTTTTCTTTACTGTAGTTTTTTTTTTTTTTGCTTCATCTCCTTTTCAGTGCTTTTTTTTTATCTTGTTGTCTTTAGGACTTTTTGATTCCCACCTTGACATGTCTCTGCAGGGGAAGAACAATTTCCTCATTGAGTGTCTTTTCTTATTTTCTCAAAACTCTTGGGAACTTTTGGAGGATCAAATCCTCGAGTTAGGAAATGGAGTTCTCATGAGAGAATTTATTGTAAACAGTTTCCTTGAGATATATTTTTGTAGGAAAAGCTTGCAAAAATATAAAAATAAGTGTATATAAAAATGTTAGCTTATTATGTAAAAGTCATAATATGAAATAAGTAACACACTTAGCGAAACACAGATTTCTAGAAACTGAGTCACAAACCTATACAAACTGAAGAAACTACCAAATGAACAAGTTGCAGTAACAAGTTGCTTGAAAATCCAACTTTCTATTTCTGTTTCTATCTTTCCACATAATAAGGCACTTTGACATTTATATGTGAATCATTTAATAGATCCAACAAGCTGTTTTTCTTATGGAATAATAAAGTTTGTTTACAAACCAAAGATAGTAGAAAGACCAATCTCACAGTTTCATGAAGATTATTAGCAATTTATGCTTTATCTGCCAATAAAAACAAGAATCTCTGAACGTTTTCACTGTTTTTTACTGCAGAAAGCTTTAATAACTAGAAACAACAAAACTAAATTGGCTAAAATACCACTAACCCGACACGTAAGGGTGTACATCCATGAGTGCGTTTGACTACCATGTTGCAGTTCATTTGACTAGTACGAGCACTCTGAACTCTCCCCAGTCACAGTTCATCAAGCCCTCTCTGGCCCACTTGGAAGAGATATATCAGAGCACGGTTCAGTTGGACTCAGTTCACATGTAGTGTTAGTGCTTACTATGCTGGAGCATGTCATGTGATGTCACATTTTTGCAATTCTCCAAAATAATTTTTCTTGCCAAACATTGAATTGATTTTCAACAGCAGGCTGAGCAGATTGTGGATCTCACGGGCCAAACAACTTAAAATTTTCACTTATAAAGTAACCAGAGCAATGGACTTCACTGTGTTTAGAGAGAGCGCCGCTCTTCTTGTTTATCCTGAAACTGTCACACCATACTGACGTAAGCATGCTCCAGCACAAATGTTGGAAACATATCTTAGAGCAGGTCAGAGAGGGAACAATTGTATCATGACCCAGTTAAGACACAGCTAAAGTCTTCAGATAATCAGAATACCTTCAGTAAGATACTTACAGCTTAATTTTCTTTGGCCCAGATTTAGAAAGTCCAATTCTTGTACTGATGGAAACACACACAGAAGTGGAACTTTTGTTTAATTTTTTTCAGATTTAAAACTGTAAAGTCAATCACTCAATCAGTCAATTACTTTTCTTGAATAGAGAAAAAAATAAAAATTTTGCCCTGCTTTTCCAAAAAAAAATTTTAAGTTGCATTTTGTTCTTGTAGGAGAAGAGACTGGAAATCAAAAACTTTTAGCCATTGCTGCCTCTTACACACAAACCTCCCAAATAAGTCACTGTGTCTAAAGGTCTCCCAGCACGTATGTGGATAAAATGGTTTTACCTGCTGTTGAGTCAAGTTGACATCTTTTATTTAACTGCTTTCCACATTATTCTGTCAGTACTCAGGGTCACTGTGGCCTCACATCCACACATGCAGCTTAGTTGAGGATCACATTCGGTGATTGTGGATTGAAGAATTTTTGTACACAGCCGACAATGATCACATGGATTGTCAGATTGTGAAATTAGTTTCACTTCAGTCCCACACAATTTATGGACCCATACTATCTAATGGTGTTTCAGAGCTTGATTGAAGAGCCACATACAGTACTTATGGCATCCACATATGGCATCCACTCCAATTATAATAAAGTGACTGACCTGAGAAGGAAAAGTGCCTCAAGACCACTCACTTTCAAACTACAAAAACTGCTCTCGTACAGTACAGATAAAGGTTTTAACAACTGCTAAAGGCTGTGAAATACTGTTTGGCTAAAAGTTGACCGGTGTGAAATTAGACATTGGTGCTCTTCAAATGAAAATTCTTGGTTTATTGTTTTGGTTTTGTTTTGTACTTAATCTCTTCGTACTAAAATAGTGTCACAGAAAAGGAAACGAAATGTTTATTCCTCACGCTTCCCTGTGAAAATGTAAAACCAGAATTATACATTTATTTGTCAAATGAAAAAAATGCAAAATGATGGTATTACCCATGAAGATTGCAATTTCTAGTCCCAAGTTACCTGAAAATTCCTCTTAAGTATTTTATTGAAGAAAGACTATATATAATACTCACAACTTAAAAGGACAGTTTCTGGTAAAACGGTTATATTTGTCATTTGAATTAATTGCATAGTCGTTTTTAATCATAGCTTTAACCTGATGCGCTGGCTCGTCCACACATTGATCTTCAATCCAGAGTTTTCTGCCTCTAATTTCTTCGTTCTAAAAAAAAATCACTGCTAAATAACCTAAACCAACTGTGTTTTTATGTTGTACCTCATGATTCATTTTGTGTGCTGAAAAGACTTCACTGTGAATCAGCGGGGCTTGAATCATTGAAGAGAACCGTCCAGTGGAGTTGATTTACTGCGTATTAGAGTACTAAAATTGCAGTGATGTCAAGTAAGCCATGCCCTTTCAATCATCACATTTGGTGATGTGCCAGCCAGCTACACTCTGGGGTGGGAATAAAATTTTAAGGGGCATATTGTTTTTGATAACTTCCTTTTAAGTGAACAAAAATGTGGGCGAGATTTTGTTGTTGTACAGTACCAGTACAGTTTGGTTTTTTTTGTATTTTTTCAGTTAGTCACTATGAAATTGCCCGTAGGGATGAGTGTGTACTGCTGTATGTTGATAGTTGTATCTGTGTGTGTCTCCATGTTGTAAAGTTTAGCCAGGTAAACAATTTACCAGTTTGGTTTTATTTTTATTTTTTGTTCTGATTTTTTTATTCCTAATTATTGTAGTTGAAACCAAAATTTTTCCGTATTCGGGGATCGTATTATTTATAGATACTTTTGAAAGATAAGAACGAAAGAAGTAGTATTAAAAAAGGTATTTACAGTTTCCACCCAGTAAAGAGAGGACAAATCAGCTTTAGCACATTTGTCATTTTGATACATTTGTTTGACAAATAATGAGTTTGTGCATAAAAATGGATTTCTCCAGAACGGAAGAGAACCCATTTCATTATTATTATTAAAATATTTAAATAAATCTATTCCCCAGTATCAATCATAAGGAAAAAAATTTACCAGTCTTTATAAAGAATAAACACTAATAATTGGACAAGATTTTAACATGCATATGGGTGCAAAAATGACAATAATTGAAAAAAGTAGGATTAATAATAAAGTATATCTGAGTCATTTGTTTTTATTCACTTGTATGACAGGTATACTCAGATATGATTTTAAATCATGTGGAATTAACCACCTATAAACCTACATTTACAAACCAGAAAGCACTGAGGAAACACACACACTGATACTGATGCAAATACATTTTCCAGCCAGTGCTGTGTTTGTTAGTGAAAAAGAGGAACATGAGCTGTGTTGATGTGTGTACATGTGGTTTCTAACTGTTCATAAAAAAGACGAGGAGATGAAGTGTAGACCTAAAAGAAACATTTTATTTTTTTATTTTTTTGCTTCTAGTGACGACAAAAAGCCACTTCTAACATTTGTAGTCATTGGATCTGAAAAATATTCATTTCTTTTTAGAATTTATTTTAGGATGACATTTGTATGTTCACTGTTAGTTTATTGATGTTTATTAAACTATTAACCAGCCAAACACCGTCAGCATCAGGTTTTTATTATTTAAATACCATTTCTGTTTTTACTATGAACACATGCAAACACACACACACACACACACACACACACACACACGAGTCCTTTGTCTACATCTCTCTTTAAGAGGACACGATTTTCAGACGTCTTCACTCAGCATCATTCAAACTGAAACGAGGTAAGAGATTCTAACTAAGAGTATTGTGTACATTTATGTGAGATTTATAATTTTCACAACTTACATGAAAGTTAAAAGTAAAACTAAGATAAATAAATCTAACGTGGAGTGTAAATTTCATAAATAATTATATAAAATTTGTTGCTTAATTTGTTTAGTTTCTCAAGCTCACTTTATCTTTCCTATTTGTAGAAAATCTTCATCATCACAAGAATGAAGATTCTTTTTTTATTGGTTCTGCACTCAGGTAAGCGTCCAAAAATGAACTACTTTTGTTTGTTTTAATGTGTTAATGTTTGTCTTCTCTTTTTTAAAACAGGGGTTCAGCAGTTCACTTTCACAACAAATCTACGGTCTTTCAGCCTGACTAAAAGAGCATCATGGAGTGATTTACTGAACAAGTGTACCACACAGAATCAATCAGTAGTTACTTTGTATGATCAACAAGATGCTGGGTTTGTGTTCAAATATGTCAACGATTCCAAGGAAAACATTCCAAGTGTCTGGCTGGGTCTTTTCAAGGGCCGTGCTCATCCCACCACTTGGTACAATGGTGAAGTACCAGTACTCCCAATCCCAGGGTTCAGCACGCCAATTGAAGTTTCACAAGGAAAACAGAAATGTGGAGCTGTTGAAAACAGTAGATTTCAGAGTTACTTTTGTAGCGACAAAAGAAGCTTTTTGTGTCAAAAAGGTAAGTTAAAACAAATAAAATTCAAATGCAAATTAAAGAATCTTTTATGCAAAATCAACTTTTTTGGGGTTTTTGAATGTTATTCCCAAATCAAAAACATACCTGATGTGGATTTCTGTTTCATTTGTTTATGTTTGATTTATTTGTAAACTTTCGCATCTAGCATTCAGATACAACTTGAATGCCAGGTTGTTTTCAGCCACGTCTTTTGTTCTACATCATGTCCAAGATTAGCAGAAAGTTAATGCTCGGTCCCTTCCCTTTGCTGCTGGCCTCCCTCACCTTACTCGCCCAAAAAAACCCAAATAAAAATAAAAAAAAAAGTTCTAACATTTATTCCTTTTCTTTTGTAGGTGAAACATACTTGCCAGTAGTGGAAAAAAAGAATTGGTGCCAGGCGTTGCAGTACTGCAGAACACATCATTCTGAGTTAACCACCATTAATAATGAGGAAGAAGCTGACAAAATAAAAAAGATGAGTCAGAACAAGAGCTTTTGGATCGGACTGCTGCATGATAACTGGGAATGGACTGACAAGACCTGTTCCACATTTAGAGACAATGACACATTACAAGATTGGAATTGCAAAATTATGATCTTTGGAAAAAATAACTATAATATTAGGTCATATGAGTGCAAAAATGAAGCATTTGGACTATGCTCCAAAGGTAAGTAACCTTCAGTCAAAAAGGCGTTATTCTTTTTTCTTTAAACACAAAAAGCAGTGTCAACATAACTTTTATCAACAAAGAAAAAAAAAACTTTAGCCTTTTTCCTTAACAATATGCACGCTCCTACGTTTTTACATGATAAATGTCTTTTTATTTTCCAGGCGATGTGAGAATCAAAGTCATTACAGAGCTTAAATTATCCTGGGAAGAGGCCCTGAACTATTGTGAGATAAACTATTCCCGCTTCCTTACAATCGACAGCAAAGATGATCAAAATGCTGTGGAGCAGTGGATTTCCTATACAGAGCAGGAAAATCCCGGTTCTCTCTGGATTGGTACGAGGCAAAGTTCTGTGTTCGGCTTTTGGATTTGGAGCAATGGCATTGTGGACTGGGCAAACTGGGAAAATGGACAAGCACCAAAGCTGGACAAACCTTGTCAATGTGGTGTCATGGATGTAGAAAGTAAATTTATGTGGAGGAATGAAGATTGTTCAAAAAAGCTGGGTTTTATTTGTGAGGAGGACATAATTATTTTGTAGCTTTGGGGACCTTATTGCTTGTGTTTTGTCAAACAAAAATTGAAGCTAAGCTTCAGTGCTGAAATTCTATTTGGAAATTGTAATAATTATGATATGCTATTTATCTGTCATGCCATCATAAATAAAATTACATATTTTAACTCAACTTGAACTATTTATCTTTCAAATGACTAAAACAGAAAAGCTTTTCTTAAAAGAATTTTAACATCTCAAAAAAAGACGTAAAAATAATCTTTTTGTAAGTAAATTGTCAACAATTTGCTTTTATGAATGAATTAATTTGCAGTGAAATGTTCAAATTGTTGTGAACATCAAAAGTCTAGTTCTAGTTCTAAAAAACAGTTTAACTGTATAATAAAATGATTTTTTGCTTAATAAATATAGTCAAATAAAATAGGATAATTTGTGTTTCTTATCATCAACTTATTTGGTGTGGGGAGAACCATCTAAACCTGACTGTAGTTGGTGTAGATGATAGTGGACTTCAGCAGGACGGGGTCCCAACCATCACCGGTCTGCATTGATGGATCTTTTTGTGGAGATGGTCCCGTCACAGACATGATTTGCAAATTGGGCCTGAGTAGACTGTACTACCTCAGAAAGCTCAGGTCCTTCAACGTCTGCAACAAGAAGCTCTCCATGTTTTACCATTCCATCATGGAGAGTGTCCTGTTCTTTGCTGTGGCCGCCTGGGAAGCAGTATAAAAAAAAATGCCAACAGACTGAAAAAGTTGGTAAAAAAAAAAAAGCTGGACGTGTGGTTGGCTCACCCCATGCCTATGTGGAGAAGGTAGGGAGCGACAGAATGAAAGCAAAACTATCATCAATCATGCTAAATCCCTCCTACCCCGTCCATGAATCTGTGGACCATCTGAACAGCAGCTACAACAGACTCCTGCAACCCCGCTGCTCAAAGGAACGGTACAGAAAATCATTCTTACCATCCTCCATCAAACTATTTAACCTTTCACTTTCAAACCTGTAATTACTTCCCATTCACAACGTTGTATGAGATTGTATGAATGTAACACTGCAGCACTCAAATTACCCTTTGGTGATAAATAAAGTATATTCAATTCAGTTTTTGTACAATCATGTCCTATTTTGTCGGAACTATGCGGTCTTAATGGGCATGCATACATTTTTTGACTGTGGTTTTAACCTTCTGGCACCAAATTGGCACCAAAGATCTGTGTGACCAAACAGTCACGCATTTGTTCTCTTAACTAAGATTTGGCCCCATTTTCAAATCCTAGCACCAAGTTTTGTCCTTTTTATTGCAGCATACTGGAGGAGTGAGAAAAATGAGGCAGAAAAAGTTAGGCTCAGAATGTTTGAAAATGTTGCATCAGTGTGTGTACATCTTCACGAGTCCACTTTAGACCTTGTAATTTGGTTGCATAAGTTAGAGAAATTAGTAACATGAAAAAAAAAAAACTCTTTTCAGTACAGATAAGAGTTTAAACAACTCGTAGAGCCTGTGATAGACTTTGTGGCTGAAAGATAACTGGTAGGAAATTCGACATGTTAGCTCTTCAAATAAATTGTGTTCTCTTCTTGTTTATTTTCTTACATAATTTCTTGGGTCTTATTTCAGCAGATGTAAAATCAGTTATAAATTTTTTTGTCAAGTAAATAAGTGCACTTGTTTTATAAAAAAAAATTATAGTTTTACCTGTAAAAATGGCGACTTCTAGTAAGAAATTTACCTGGGAATTTCTCTTAAACATTTGATTGAAAAACAACTACATATAAGATCGACAACTTAAAAGGACAGTTTCTGGTAAAACGGTTATATCTGTCATTCGGATTAATTGCATAGTAGTTTTTAATCATAACTTTAACTTGATTTGCTGGCTCGTCCCCACATTGATCTTCAATCCAGAGTATTCTGCCCTCTAATTTCTTCTTTATGAAACAAACTCACTGGGAGATAATGAACCTAAACCAATTGTGTTTTTATGTTGTACCTCGTGATTCATTTTGTGTGCCAAAAAGACTTCACTGTGAATCAGCGGGGCTTGAATCATTGAAGAGAACCGTCCAGTGGAGTTGATTTACTGCGTATTAGAGTACTAAAATTGCAGTGATGTCAAGCAAGCCGTGCCCTTTCAATCATCACATTTGGTGATGTGCCAGCCAGCTACACTCTATGGTTGGAAGGGAATTTTGGGGGCTTATTGTGTTTGATAACTTCCTTTTAAGTGAACAAAAATGTGGGCACGATTTTGTTGTTGTTCAGTACCAGTTGCGAATCCTCAAGCTCTTCAAAATCTTCTTTGCTGGCTTACAAATTTCTTGATCACATGCTGTTAATGTTATTTTAGCAACAATTATTTTTTTATTTCTTCCAAATGGTCTGACCTCAACATTTAGAATTTTGTAAACTTTTTTTTTTACCCTGTCCGTGGTCAGCACCAAATGCCGACCCTGGCAAGCTTTATTTGTTTATTTTAAAGGCTTTACATTCAAAATGTCTGTGCTTTCTGTAGTGAAAAGGAAGTGGAATAGGGTACAGAAAAAGAAGAGTGGGGGAATATACTGTATATAAATATATAAATATAAAGCAATATAAAGCATCACAACAAACCTGCTGGATTATCTAAGAAAAAAACAGTACAAACAAGAGTTTAAACCAAAGATAAAGCTGACACACACAACAAAACCTTCTAAACAAATTATGTGGAACACAAACATATGTTGATAAAACTATAATATTATTGGTTGGGAGCAAGGAACATAGCGGACAGTAAACAGTATCGTACAGTGTGTGAGGGATAGTAAAAGTACATGCATGCTGCTGATGTGAACTGTTTGTTTATTAGAGCTAACAGATCCTAATCAATGCCAAAAGACTGGAATAGGGGAGGCAGAGACACACCCAACACAGGCCCACACTCATCCATCAAATTTTCTCAACTTTTAACTAATCAAAAGTTTTTTAGTTTTTTTCTTGAATATACACAACATGTAACAATAAATTGAAATAAGCATAGGTAATTGATATTTTATCATTAAATAAATGATGACACAATGTTTCATCTCATTGTTCATCTACAATATAATCTTTGCCTGTATATTTTATCATTGTGGGAGGCATTGGCTCAGTGATAGAATGTCCGTGTTTGGATCGGGAGATACCAATTCGATCCCCCTGGGCCCATGTCTCAGTGTCTGTAGAGCAGACTCAAAATCCCCTAATTGCTCCCACCATTGGCGTCATTGTGGCTGCCTGCTGCGGTGCAATACAGCAAAAGTAATTTCCCCATAACGGATAAATATAGTACGATAAAAAAAAAATAAGCTACCATATGCAGCAAGAAGAGCAGAAAATTTGCATTTATTATCTGCACTGTAAAACAGAGATATTGGCAAAAATGCAAATTTAATTTGAAATTCAAACGAGAGTACATGTAGCGCATCTCTGTGTGTGCTCTTACATGTCAGAGTTCTTCCTCACAATATGATGTAAAGTTTGCCAGGTTAACAATTTACCAGGTTTTTATTTTTTATTTTTCAAAATTGTATTTACTCTCTACTGTTAAAGCCAAGTTTTTGACATCATTATGGGGATATGATACACTGTCATAAACTTTTGATTCATGAGTAGTAAAAGGCTCAAGCAATTTTATAAATTATTTAAATCATTTTTTGCGACTAAATTTTTTACATAGTTGTACCATTTGTAGCATTTACAAATCCAAACTTTACAAAAGCCTAATTTTTTAATCCCAAATCCTCACTGCACCACATTGTTTTATCTAAATGTTTTGCTTTGTAAATCAAAGAAATACATTTTGGTGTTTGGACATAATATAGAATTTGACAAGTGAATACAAAGCAAACAAAATATTTTCTTTTTCTTCTTGTCTTTTCAGCATTTCTCTTCAGGGGTCACCACAGCAAGTCAGTTTCTTCCATCTAATCCTGTCTCCTGCATCCTCTTTGGTCATGCCAACTATCTTCATGTCTTCCTTCACTGTATCTATGAACCTCTTTCTCTGACTTTATCTCCAAAACCTCTAACATGTGCTATTCTTCTGATCCTGTCCATCCTGGTCACTCCCAGAAAGATCCTCAGCATCTTCATCTCTGCTACCTCCATCTCTGCTTCCTGTCTTTTCCTCAGTGCCACTGTTTCTAGACCAAACAGCATGGCGGGTCTCACTACGGTTTTGTACACTTTCCCTTTCATTTTAGCTGAAACTCTTCTGTCACACATCACACCTGATACTTTTCTCCACCTGTTCCAGCCTGCTTGCACACGCTTCTTCACCTTATTTCCACACTCTCCATTGCTCTGGACTGTTCATCCTACGTACTTAAAATCTTCCACCTTCTTTATCTCTTCTCCATGTAACCTCACTTTTCCATTTGGATCCCTCTCATTCACACACATGTACTCTGTCTTACTCTGACTAATCTTCATTCCTCTTCTTTCTAGTGCAAACCTCCACCAAACAGAATTATTTAAAGGACTAAATTTAACTTTCTTTCTTTCTTTTTTTTTTTTTAGATTGAAATAGAAGTTTTAAAGGTTTGCCCTGAATTAGCTGTGTCAGTGAGTAATGCCAAAATGCTGAGACACTAATTATTCACTGTTTTCCCTGTGTACACATCCACAAATAAACCTCAACAACTGAGCAGGTGAGACATCTTTGATTATACAATACAGTATACTTTATTAATCCCCTAAAGGGGATAATGTTCATTAGCTCCATTCAGTTCAAGAAAGCGCTCTAAACAGCTTCTGAACATTCGTCATTTTGATATGTTTGACAAATAATGAGCCTGTGGATTTACCTGGAAGACAAGAGAAAGGATTCCATTCATATTATCATTTCTAAAATGTTTTCTGCACCACAATATTAATCACAAAATCATAAGTTTGTATTTTTACCAGTATTTGAAGAGTGTAGACACTTTAATAATAAGACAAGATTTTAACATAGGAATGCGAACAAACATCGAATAGAAACCACTTAATAATTTTCATTCATTTTAAAAAGCATATGAAGCTTAAAAAGTCGGAAAAAAAATCTTGCTACAAAAATAGCTGTTTCTGAGCTGTTTAATTTCATGTGAAAGATAAGAAACAAATGTTTACATTTTCTAGTTGGAAAATTATTAAAATTGTGTGAAAGATCAGATGTTTGAAATGAATCTGAACCATCATGTGTTAAAAATAACCCCTGACATTAATTTAATAAAGTAGGATTAATAATAAAGTATATCTGAGTCATTTGTTTTTATTCACTTGTATGACAGGTATACTCAGATATGACTTTAAATCATGTGGAATTAACCACCTATAAACCTACATTTACAAACCAGAAAGCACTGAGGAAACACACACACTGATACTGATGCAAATACATTTTCCAGCCAGTGCTGTGTTTGTTAGTGAAAAAGAGGAACATGAGCTGTGTTGATGTGTGTACATGTGGTTTCTAACTGTTCATAAAAAAGACGAGGAGATGAAGTGTAGATCTATTAGAACCATTTTTTTTTTTTGCTTCTAGTGACGACAAAAAGCCACTTCTAACATTTGTAGTCATTGGATCTGAAAAATATTCATTTCTTTTTAGAATTTATTTTAGGATGACATTTGTATGTTCACTGTTAGTTTATTGATGTTTATTAAACTATTAACCAGCCAAACACCGTCAGCATCAGGTTTTTATTATTTAAATACCATTTCTGTTTTTACTATGTACACATGCAAACACACACACACACACACACACACACGAGTCCTTTGTCTACATCTCTCTTTAAGAGGACACGATTTTCAGACGTCTTCACTCAGCATCATTCAAACTGAAACGAGGTAAGAGATTCTAACTAAGAGTATTGTGTACATTTATGTGAGATTTATAATTTTCACAACTTACATGAAAGTTAAAAGTAAAACTAAGATAAATAAATGTAACCTGGAGTGTAAATTTCATAATTATATGAAATTTGTTGCTTAATTTGTTTAGTTTCTCAAGCTCACTTTATCTTTCCTATTTGTAGAAAATCTTTGTCGTCACAAGAATGAAGATTCTTTTTCTATTGGTTCTGCACTCAGGTATGCGTCCAAAAAAGAACTACTTTTGTTTGTTTCATGGATTAATGTTTGTCTTCTTCTTCTCCTTTCGGCATTTCACTTCAGGGGTCGCCATAGAAAGTCAGTTTCTTCCATCTAACCCTATCTGCTGCATCCTCTTTGGTCACACCAACTATCTTCATGTCTTCCTTCACTGTATCCATGAACCTCCTCTTTGGTCTTCCTCTAGTCTTCTTTCCTGGTGGTGGATGTACTCGGTCTCTCTTCTCTGTACATGTCCAAACCATCTCAGTCTGACCTCTCTGACTTTATCTCCAAAACCTCTAACATGTGCTGTTCCTCTGATGTACTCATTTCTAATCCTGTCCATCCTGGTCACTCCCAGAGAGATTCTCAGCATCTTCATCTCTGCTAACTCCATTTCTGCTTCCTGTCTTGTCCTCAGTGCCACTGTCTCTAGACCAAACAGCATGGCAGGTCTCACCTCAGTTTTGTACACTTTTTCTTTCATTTTAGCTGAAACTCTTCTGTCACACATCAAACCTGATACTTTTCTCCACCCGTTCCAGCCTGCTTGAACACGGATTAATGTTTGTCTTCTCTTTTTTAAAACAGGGGTTCAGCAGTTCACTTTCACAACAAATCTACGGTCTTTCAGCCTGACTAAAAAAACATCATGGAGTGATTTAGAGAAGGAGTGTGACGACCGGAATCAATCAGTAGTTACTTTGTACGATCAACAAGATGCTGGGTTTGTGGTCAAATATGTCAAAGATTCCAAGAAAAATAGTTCAAGTGTCTGGCTGGGTCTTTACAAGAGTCGTGCTAATTCCACCACTTGGCACAATGGTGAAGTACCAGTACTCCCAATCCCAGGGTTCAGCACACCTACTGAAGTTTCACAAGGAGAACAGAAATGTGGAGCTGTTGAAAACAGTAGATTTCAGAGTTACCATTGCAGCGACGAAATAAACTTTTTGTGTCACCAAGGTAAGTTAAAACAGATAAAAATCAATACAATTAAAGAGAGTGTTCTTTTTACTATTGAATTAGGACAATGCATATTAATGAACATATCTGCAGGTAATCATCAATGTAAATACACCAGAATAAGCACAATAGCTGATCCAGACTTATAGACCTCAGCCATAGGTGGTGACCAAAAGGACAAAATCATATACAAGAAGCCGAGATTAGCTTCCTCTGCAGGGTGGTTCATACTTAAAATGAACACTTGTAATAAACCTCTAACTTTTTTTTTTCTTCTGTAGGTGAAAGGTACTTGCAGGTCGAGCAAAAAAAGAATTGGTGCCAGGCGTTGCAGTACTGCAGAACACATCATTCTGAGTTAACCATCATTAATAATGAGGAAGAAGCTGACAAAATAAAAAAGATGAGTCAGAACAAGAGATTTTGGATCGGACTGCTGCATGATAAGTGGGAATGGACTGACAAGACCTGTTCCACGTTTAGAAACAAAAACAAATTACAAGTTGAGAATTGCACAGTTATGGAGTTAGATAAAATTAACAACTATCAAATTAAATCTTTTTCCTGCGCAAGTGAAGCATTTGGACTATGCTCCAAAGGTAAGCAAACTTCAGTCAAGAAATCTTTTTTTTTTTAAAACAAAAAAAACCAAAAAAAAAAACAAATGGCAGTGTGAACATAAATTTTAGGAAAAAAAAAACTTTAGCCTTTTACATGTCAATGTTATACTTTCTTCGAACAACCGCTTGTTTTTTTCACGCGCTGTTTTTGTTTTCCAGGCAATGTGAGAATCAAAGTCATTACAGAGCTTAAATTATCTTGGGAAGAGGCCCTTAACTATTGTGAGATAAACCATTCCCGCTTCCTGACAATTGACAGCGAAGAGGCTCAAGATGCTGTGGAGCAGTGGATTTCCTATACAGAGCAGGAAAATCCCGGTTCTCTCTGGTTTGGTACAAGGCAAAGCTCCGTGTTTGGCTTTTGGATTTGGAGTGACAGCATTATGAAGTGGGCCAACTGGGAAAATGGACAAGCACCGAAGCTGGACCAACCTTTTCAATGTGGTGTCATTGATGTAGAAAGTAAATTTATGTGGAGGAATGAAGATTGTTCAAAAAAGCTGGGTTTTATTTGTGAGGAGGACATATTAAAGTTTTGAGGACTTTGTGTCAGGCTTCAGTGCTAACGTTCTATCAGTAAATTTTAATAAATATTATAAACTACTTTTCCAAAAAAAAAGAGTAATTTAACTCAACTTGAACAGTTTATCAAATGAATGAATAAAAACAGAAAGGCCTTTCTCAAAAGAGTTTTAACATCTTACAAGACAGAACTTAGGATGATCTTTTTGTTCGTAACTTGTCAAAAATATGTCTTGATGAATTAAATAAGTTTTTTGAGTGATGTTTTTTAATTTGTTGCAGTGTCTTGTTTAAATTTTTTGCTGTGAACATCAAAAGTCTTGTGTGTGTGTTTCTTTTTCTAAATGAAGGTTAGTTCTAGTTTTGCTTTTGAAAAAATAACTCAAAAGTGAAACAAAATGACTGTATTAAAATGCTTTTCTTGTAATAAATCTAATCACTTAAAATCGAATAATTGGTGTTTTTCATCATAAACTTAAGCACATTCATGTCTAATAAAGTAGGTTTTTTTTGTATAAATACTCTGTAGAAGTGACTAAAAGGCTGTTTGAGGGATTTCACTAATTGGTCTAGACTACAGTATTTTTCAGGTTTTTTTTCTGTTGAATTATGGTTTATTTTGTCTGTATTGTTAAAAGTGTGAAGAAAAAAAAATGTCTAATGAAACTCATTGTTTCTCAGTGTAAATTGCCATCAATAATTTGTGTGACCAAATAGTCACAGTGAAGGAAGACATGAAGATAGTTGGCGTGACCGAAGAAGATGCAACAGATAGGGTTAGATGGAAGAAACTGACTTGCTGTGGCGACCGCTGAAGGGAAATGCAGAAAGAAGAAGAACAAAGATTTGGTTTTATTTTCAAATCCTAGTACCAAGTTTTGTCCTTTCTACTTCCACATACTAGAGGAGTGAGAAAAATAAGGCAGAAAAAGTTAGGCTCAGAATGATGGAAAATGTTGCATCAGTGTGTGTACATCTTCATGAGTCCAGTGTAGGAATCCCCAGTGATTCAGCTGTATAAGTTAGAGATTTTAGTAACATGAAAAAGAATTCGTTTTTTATCACGGGTGTATACTGAGCAGCATAAAGCGACTGACGAGCATTGTCTAGATTAAACAAAACTATTTTTGCTCTATTTTTGAGGAGAGAATTTCAGCTTATCTGACGATGTTTTGATAGGACATCATGTCGTATCGGCTACTTCCAGGGAAAAATCAAAATGTGATACCCGGTTTTTGCTTTTTATGCTTTATAAGTAAAACCAGTATTTGGAATATTTTGACCATTTTTTTGGTAGAAAAACTTTCTAATTTAATGATGAATGTAAACCAATTCCAACTGAAGATAAAAAGATGTTAATCAGAATCAGAATCAGAATCAGAATGCTTTTATTGCCATGTCAGTGAAAAACATCAGAGACTAGGAACTTGTTCTGGTACTGGTGTGCAAACATATAAAATAAAAATAATAAAAATAAAATAAATAAAAATAATAATAATTTTTACAAAACTAAGAGTGCTCAGAAGAAAAAGAAAAGTAGTGCAATGTCATAGAAAATAATAGAAAATAATAAAGATAGTGAAGTGACAAGAGGGAGGTGACTAAGAGATGTGGGGATCCAGGTTATAAAGAGTTCATAAGTCCAACGGCAGAAGGGAAGAAGCTGTTTTTGTGGCGGGACGTTCTGGTCCGAATGGACCGGAGCCTCCTGCCCGAGGGGCAGTGATGATCTCTGGAAAAGCCAAAAATCTTATTTTTTTATTTTTTTTTTTTAAAAGAAATGTAATGATCTCTGATAAAAGTAATGATCTCTGGAAAAGCCAAAAATCTTATTTTTTTATTTTTTTTTTAAAAAAGAAATGTCTATTTTTTTTAATCCCAACTTTTAACTCATTTTCTACCAAAAGTATAAAACAACTTTATTATAGGCAAGAATGTGAAATAAAAGATTGAGAACCATAGGCGGGAGGAGAAAATGGAACAGATGAAGGGAGGTAAAACAGTGCGACCTGTTGCACTACTAATGTCACAGTTTGAGCTCAGAGCTCTTGGTGACACTGGGTCGCAACGTCAAGCACACCACGTGCACCAGGTGGACGCGTTTATACACATGTCAAAAATCCAATGGCATCCTGTGGCAAAGCCTTTATTTCTATTTATATACACTAATTAACATGGAGGTATTTGTGTATAAGCCAAAAAACTTCCCCTTTCATGCTAATCTGTGTAGTCTACCTGATTTTAGATGCAGATGTCTCAGGACCCAAATTTAATAAGCACAATGAGGTGCATTGAATGGATTTTAGATATATTTTTTATAATTGCCTGTTAGCCACCAATAGCTACTTTTCTCTCTGATTCATCACTTTTATAATTAGTATTCCAGTCCAAACCCTGACAACCTTTTATGAGGTCCCAGTTTCTAATGGCTAATTCCACAATAACTGCATGAGTAATGACATTTCAGACATGTTCAGGGGTAGAGATCTCATTTACATTGAAAAATAGTCCATCGGGGCAACCTTAGGCTAAGTTGGATGATGCTGAGGTGGAACTACCTGTACGGGTTCAAATAGTACGAGGAGCTGTCATTTAGAGTTTTTTTCAATAAATATTTGACTGTTAAGAACTTAAAACTCAAGACAACTTAGATTTTTTTTTATGGTTGCAGACTTCAAACAAGTTCATGCACTGTGTGAACATGCATATTTTGAAATTTTGAATGGGCATTGTCTCATTTTCTTTTTCTATTTATTTATAGTTTTGCAACCAGAAATGTAAAAGTTCCCTTACAATTTTTCTTTTTAAATTTTACTCTGTTATGTCAGCGTTACATGCAGAATTAAGTTGATTCTGCCACATATACTACAGATAACCTTTGTGTGTGTTTGTGTTCAATGAAGCTCACTGTAAAACCATTTTTAAAAGAATGACAATAATAAAACAAACACAAAAAAAACACTAAACCACTAAAATTGAAATTCTATGTAGGTGCAAAATGATATAAAAACATCATTTGACAAGATTTCTTTCTGTTAGTTCCCTCTGTTTGTTACAGGATTGCTTTGGTAAACATAGTTTACCAGGATCCCATTTCTGCTAAGATTGACCTCCGTGTGGAACAATACTTATAGGGCAGCTAAAGCTCAGGAGGTCAAGTGCATTTATTCCCAGCCAGCCCAATGCCGCTGTAACTTGGATTACACTATAACCATTCAGTTTAAAACACAGTGTAATGTGCTTGATGCACTTATTCAAGTGGGTAATTGTATGAATATAATCAGCATTGAGTCTTTTAATGGTTGCATCCTTACTGTCTATATATGTGGATGAGTCATGTATTTTACTATTTAGTTTTGATGGGAGAACTCCTCTGAATGCAACACAAGAATTTTACATTTTTTTACATATTTTTTTCTTTCTTCAAGTTATTTAAGTCCATAAGAAAAAACATTTTCTGATTAAATTGTGAAAATATTCGATCAGAGGAACTGATGTTCTTATTCACAGATTTTTTTTGTAAGCATACTTAGTGATGAAGGGTTAAAAACCTGTCAAAAATCAATCTAATGACTTTATGTTGGGATCTTTATGTTGGTCTTTTAGTTTGGTTTTGCAGTGTCGTGCTATGGTGGAAAGGATGATAACCTACCAAACAAGACCAATGTCTTATTTAACCAAAAGCTAAGTGAAAGGATTCAATGGCCTCTATCAGATAGCTTCAAGAGATTGCTGAAAAATCTCTAGTAAAAAAGGAGCAATCAGTACTCTTTAAAAAAAATCTTGATCAGATGTAAAGGATTTTTTTTTCTTGGTCAATTTCAGCCTTTTAAATGTCTAAACTAAGGCTGATATTTGCTAGGCAATACATACAAAAAAAAGTGGTGTCAAAAAGTTTAGAAAAATGAACTGTGCAATCAAGTTGTATTACAAACTCCCTTCGCTAGGCGGCAGTGTGAGTTTAACAAAACAATATTTCTATAAGGAGGACGCTAAAGTTAGAAAAATAGTTAAATAACAATACTTATTTAATGCTATATGTTCGATCGAGCTTGTAGTAGTTAAAAAAAGGTTCACGCTTCGAAAAATTAGAACATAAAGCAATTTGTCGGAGATTTACTGGGCTGTAGTTAACAGTCTGAAAGCGGCAACTCACGTTAGAAAACGAGATTTTTCGAGATTTTACTCCCAGTTCTTCACTTCCGGTTTCATTTTTGTTCCAAAGTGTGTGCGCCCGTTGTAAAAGGTGAATAACGTGTTCCAATTAAGGGTTAAATGAGTTGAAATGAGGGTCTTGTTAGCTCATTTTTAGCATTAGCTAATACCGTGGCTGAACCTGCATCACTCTAATGGCTAACACTTAGAAAGCAGAGGTGTCAAGTAGCGAAGTAAGACTACTTCGTTACCTTACTCAAGTAGAAAATCTCGGTATCTTTACTTTAACGAAGTAATTATTTTTTTGTCTACTTTTTACTTTTACTCACTACTTTTTTATGCAATTATCTGTACTTTTACTTCGTTAAATTTATAAAAAGTAGTCGCTACTTTCTCCATTTTGTCACCGTTGAAAAGCCGCGACTGTTTGTCGGAGTTTTTTTTTTTTTTTATGAACCCTGAATGCATCAAACAAAGGAACAGATGAATGATTGGCTGATAGGTCCAGTCAATCATTACTTTGGGCCGAGTAGCCCCGCCCACAAACTTTTAAAAAGCAGGAACGTTAATTTCCGTGTTAGAGGCTTGTTGCGGGCTCAGAAATCAAAGTGTTTCTGATGCTGCAACACTGAACTTTGAGTGAATTATCAGTTTTATAAAAAAAAAACAACAGCAAAGAAATGTTTTATTATTATTTTGAGTCTGCGGTTATTGTAAACGTCTTTGCTGAAAATGTTGTAGATGGTATTTTTATAAAAATAACTTTGATCTGTGACGCACTATTTTATCTTTAGAAACAAAGCTGATTGAACTGATTAATCCATAAATAGTAGTGGATGAAGTATTTGTGCTTAAAAGCATCCAAAATGTTATTGATTAGTTTATAAAGACTGACTGAGGAGAATAAAACTACACATCACATAGATTTTGTATAATGCAGATGTTTGGGTTAACATTAAAAAAACCTTATATGTACACATATACATGTAGATATGTATATGTATAAATTTATATATACCGTCCCCTAAGTCCCGCCCCTACTGCTTTCTTTCTGGGTTTCTTAAAATCTTATTTCCCTGGTTATTTTTTCATTTTTACAGTTCTTAAAATTTTTGAAAAAGAATCCAAGGATTTTGCCTCCTGTGTGTTTCCTTCACTCCCACTGCCTTATGAGTGCATGTAAAGGGTGTTATTTTGTCAATGGGCGTGGTTTTACTGGGTGTACGATATTTTTTGTAAAATACAATAATTTTACTTCATTAGTACAATAATCCAGCACCTCCCACCTGGCAACGCTGCCCAGGCTGTATGTGGCACTCCCATACTTACCAACTTGTTAAAGACTATTCAGTATTGCCTCAAAGAACTTTGAAAACTAGCTGCCTTCAAGGCTTGAAAAAGCCTTTTGGTCATTTTTTTTATTTATTTATTTTTTTTTTACATTGAGTGTGTTTGTGTCTGCTGAAGTTGGTTAAATTAGGTGATGCAGAGTGAAGCTTGATAGCTGAAGGGACGTTACATAATGCCCTGCTTATGTTAATACATTTGATTGTGTTCATTAATCGATTTCCAATAAAGATTATTAAGAAATAAATGTTTCTGATTCATAAAGTTTAACACCAAAACACTTTCATTTATTATCATATTTTCTGCTCCTTAAAGCATGTGATAATAGTTAAAAAATATGTTCATACGCTTTTGTTAACAATATTCCTTTTTTTCTGAAAATTACTTTTACTTTTTTTACTTTAAGTAGTTTTAAAATAGGTTACTTTTTACTTTTACTTAAGTAGAAAACTTGAGTTGATACTTCTACTTTTACTAAAGTAGTTTTTTAACTCAGTATTTATACTTCTACTTGAGTAGAAAATGTTGGTACTTTTGACACCTCTGTTAGAAAGTCAGTGATTAAGAATCCTCACCACAATGTTCTCATATTCCCAGTTTGTTTGGATCCAAATGTATTTCCTTTAATACTTAGAAGCCAGTTTATTTGATAAATATAATCTTTGGGGAATTTCTTTTACCAGTAGTAAAACATACAAACCATGCACTTGAACTCTTTGGCGCAAGTATTTTTTTTTTTTTTTTTTTTTGCAAAGACAACTGGAGAGAAATTGTAGAGGGTCTTGAGAAGCAAATTGTTTGAGAGTCATACTGAGTCCCTCCAGCATGCTTTTCATGTGGATAAGTCCACAGATGCTTGAAAAAGACAAGTGATTTTACAGCATGTGATGGATCCATGAAAACGACTTTCAGGAGGGATTTACTCTGGTTTTTATTGCTGGCAACCAAAACAACTCAGCAGGAAACAGTTGTTCAGTTAACACAGTTTGACTTCCCATGTAAGTGTGAAGTAATGGGGCTTCCCAGCTTCACTGGAAGATGGCATTTAGGAAAAAGATAAACTACTCACTAGTTCTGTTTTGTTTTTCAGCCATCAAGGCAACACTGGCATCTCATTGAATGCTGAACTAACATCAAAGGACGAAGTTACCAACATGGCCTGTCTTCACATCATCTGCTTTCAGTAAGGTTAACTTTCATTTTAAAACCTTGACAGTGGGAAAGATCTTGCTGTGCAAGCATCTGGTGGTAAACAGTGGGCATGTATTATAACCTGCTTTGGTTTTGAGTGTCAAACTCCATATGTGATAAATGCACTGGCATGAGTGTCTCTTATAATAATACATTTTATTTATGATGCACTTTATATTTCCAATGGAGATCTCAAAGTGCTACAATAATTAAAAGCAATAATAAACAGTAAAAGTACATAAAAATCACAACACTAAAAACTTTGTTTAAAAGCCAGTATGGTGGTCTTGTACCTCTTTCTTGATGGGAGAGGTACAAACACTCTGTCAAAGACTCGTATGTTGGACTTGCCGTTGGTAAACTTTATTCTGCATTTCTACACTGCTCTCAAAATTTAAAAGAAAACTTTTTTTATTGACCCTAGCATGAAATCAATTAAACTTGTCTGATAAGTGGCAACAATTAGAAAACACTCAGAAAAAGGGCTGATTTTACAAGTGGAGGTCATTTCAAGTTTCTCCCTCTCGGTCTTTTTTGGCTGGTTTTGGCTTGAGTAATTATCTCTACAGGCAGTATGAGGTGATTCCTTAACTGTACAGAAGTTGCACTGGTTATCCAACTTCGCCAGGATGACACATCTACACGTATTGCAGCAAGGAGGTTTAGGGTGTCTCCCAACACAATCTCCAGAACATGGACGAGATTTCAGGAGACTGGTGGTTGTTCTCGAAGAGCTGGACAAGGCCGTCGAATGTCCTCAAGCCATCAGCAGGACCAATACCTGCTCCTTTGTCAAAGGTGGAACAGACTGAGCACTGCTTGTGCCCTACAGAATGATCTCCAGAGGTCCAACAGTGTGAATGTCTTTACCCAAACAATCGGTACCAGACTTCATGAAGGTGGCCTGAGGGTCTGACGTCCTGTGGTTGGCTCTGTGCTCACCGCCCACCACTGTGGAGCTCGATTGACATTTGCTCAAGAACACCTGAATTGGCAAGTCTGCAACTGGCGCCTTGTACTCTTCAAAGACAAGAACAGGTCTACCCTGAGCACTTGTGATACACATAAAAGAGAATGATGAAGACATGGAAAACGTTATGCTGCCTGCAAAGCCATTCAACATGACAGGTTTGGTGGTGGGTCAGTGATGGTCTGTGGAAGCATATCCATTGAGGGACACACAGACCTTCACTCCCTAGAAAATGGTACTCTGACTGCCGTGAATTATCAAGATAAAATCCTTAAACCCATTGTCAGACCCTACGCTGGTGCAGTAAGTCGCGGTTTCCTCCTAATGCACGACAATGCCCGGCCTCATGTGACCGGGGAACACCTCGGGATCCTCCTAGGCGGGCTAGAGGATGCAGCTGGAGTGAGGGAAGCCTAGGTTTCCCATCTGAGGCTGTTGCCCCTGCGACCCGGCCCTGGGATAAACAGAAGATGACAGAACAGAAAGAAATTTCTTAGAAAAAGTTGTATTTTATGCATGTTCACACCATACATGCTTTCAAATTTAATGTGATAGTTTCTACAATATTCATCTTGTCTACAAATTTAAACTCTCAATCATAACTTTGTGTAATCTTTTTTTTTTTTTAAAGTACTACATTTACATACATCCAAACATCTTACTGCTTTGAAGATTTCACTAACTTCTTTTCACCTGCATGTTAAAGACAAACATAGAGCCTCACATGAATAATTTATTTCACCTGTCATACATCTTGTATACACTCAGACTGCAGGAACTCATTCACAAATAAAATATAGACACGTAAGGCTGAAGCACATGTAGACACAAAGAGCCACACAGTTATTCTCCACACAGCTGAACAGAGGTCGTCATAAATGATTGCTGGCATGACAGTAAAAAATAATGAAGGTGGCATCAAAGAATTCTTTTCAAAGGGTTTCTGGTCTGACCGGCCCTCTATAAGAGAACAAGGCATTGGTTCATAAAATTCAACTCGGATTCTTTTTTTTGATATGGATGAACTGGTTTTAGAGTGAAAATTATCAGTCACCAGAACATCAATGTGACCTTGAATTTTTTATTTTTAAAGTTTAATCCTTAATCCAATTTCTTAAATAGCACTGATTTTACTTTTATTTATTTTTTTCCTGATTTTTTTTTTTTCACATTTTTTTGCTTTCCTAGATACTAACACAAACCTTACTACCAACCCCTCAATCACGAGCCATTCTAGTCCACTTTCTGGCAGAAAAATTAACCGTTTCGCTAATAATTTTTTTACCTTTTGCCACTAATTCTTACTGTTTTATATTCAGCCCATGAGCTTTAACAAACATATTTTGTTCACTGTTATTTTAAATTTTTATGCTCAATTTATGTTAATATAGTATTTTAATCCCATTAACCACAGAACTGATTCGATTTTCAAAGTCACAAAGTATTTGCTCTGTTTTTGATTGTGACCATAAACTGGGAGATCAACCAACAAGATTTGTTTTTTTTTTGTTTAAATGTTAGGATGAGTCTTAAGACATCTGGTCTATTGGATAATAGAAGTAGGAACGACTGCATTCCCCTCCTCCTGCTGAGCAGAGGTTGTACTTTGGGCATTAGTCCAGGTCCTATTTGTACCTCACCACCTGCTGTGTGGTACGCACAATAATTTGTCTCGCTATAATCACTGTAGCATTTACTCTGATTTTGTAATACAATATCTGTGTGTAGCAGGAGATTGTGCATGAGTGCTGTCCCCCAGGGGGTTATGAATAGAAATGTAAAGCTCTAAGCCTGACATGGTATTATTGAATTGCTCTTCTTGTCCTTTTTTTTTTGCCAATTCCCACACATACACACTCAGGCCTCCTAATCACGTTGCAGGAGCAGCAGGGGCTGGCAGTCCAACAGTTTTGATAGATGTTGCCCCCTCACACCACATCTGAGTTGGTCAAAAGAAGGAGAGGAGTTTTATCACCGTGTGGCTCTCTCCATTATTGATTAGAGAGGGTAGGAGGAGTGTGTGGTGCAACAATGATCGTATGAAGCAGGTTCAATAGTGGAAAAATGAAAAGGATGTATAGGAGAAGCCAAATGCAAGATTAAAAGAAGCACAAATAACATGACGTTTTACCATCTGCGCTCAAGGATGTTGCAACATCTAGCATAAATTTTCTTTTTGTCTTCTGAATTGCTAAATGGATGGAGGGGGATGCCGGAGCCTATCCCGATTGAATTCAGGCGGGAGGCAGAATACACCCCAAACTTGACAATTTTTATAAAACTTACTGGTCCAACATGTCTTCAAAGTCAAAAAGAGAAGAATTTGACCATAAAAGGAGGACAATCACAAAGAATCCACAGCTTTGTAATTTAATTGGATATGACATCCTGATTCCCACAGTCCAGATATTTTTACCATGGTACTTGTTTTACAAAAGGTCAGCAGATGTTCCTGAAACTTCTCTTCACTATGCTTTTCTTTCTCAGTGAACATTAGCATCACACTTGAGTTTTGGTTTTTCTATGATGGTCAGAACTAGTAACTGAAACCTTTATTCAAGCAGTCTGAATATCAAGAAAATAAGGTTCAGTTTGATTCAATAGGGGGTTGTGAGCGAGTGGTAAATGTTATAAAAGATATATTACAAACGGACCACCACCACCACAGCAATGCTGGCACATCTAGATAATGGGAAACAATTTAATAAGAAAGGATTAGCAATGAACTGATCTGAAAAAAAAAAAAAATCAAATATTGTAAAAGAATCAGAATTATCCTCATGTACTTAGCAGCCAAATCACATATTTTATTTTATCTTTCAGTCACATACAGTATATTTTTGTTAAAATAAAGATTTACACGAGATGTTGAGCTAGAAAGACATTCTTCCAGTTGGCCACCTGGCAGAAAGGTCTCTCAAGATGACTTTGTCTGGGTGTAAACATTTAGATCAATCGGCTAATTACTGGTCAGAACATGAAGCCAGACAGAATAATGTAGAATTTCCTTTTTTTTTTTTCTAGAGAAAAAAATAAAGCTCTTTATATTTGTCCTATATGCTCTCAAATACATCCATTTCTGTAGATTCAGATATGTAAATTTGTATTGAAAAAAAACATGTTCGTACATTAATATATATCTCACAACCTCTTAGCTGTGAGACATGTGAAGTACCAGAAGCTGACATATCCATTCCTCCTTCAGCTGAGCTCATGTTCAGAAACGTTGGTAAAATATTAAACCCATTTCACACAACAATGCCCAAAGGTGGTGAATGTAGCTGAGAAGATCTGCACAAAAGACATATTTGGTGTCTTGAAAAATTACTGTCACACACTGTTCAGTTGTCCGGTTCCACTACGTGAATATGTTATTTTAAAACATCATATGTTGTTTTATAACCATCACATTTTGTAAAATTTCTGTTTACTAACAAATGAACTTTCTCAACTTCCCTTCTGTCCTGAGCTAAGGTTTTTTTTTTGGTTAAGTTGAAGGAAATGTTCATAAAGTAGTTATAACTCTGTGTAAGGAGGTCATAATTTATTCAGATCTAATATAAGAACTAAATATCAGGATTATGATCATTGGAAACTACCAAGTAATTGTCTTCTCACAGTTGAAATAAGATAACATCTTTTCCAGCATTAGCACAACGTGCCTATCGGGCAACAAACTTTTCACAGCGTTTCCATCTCGGAGAAGAGAACTTCATTTATTAAAACTTCAACACAAATTTCTTCCTTCTTGGTTTAATTCAAACCGTATACTTTATTTAGATTAAAGGAATATTTTACTCTTGTTTGAAAAATGTCAACAGGCCTTACAGAAGATCTAGGCTGCAATAAATTATTTAACAGTCCTACAAACTTACAGACTGGCGTTAAGAGCAGACATGCATGATTTTTCAGTCGAGAACCTGATTATGTCCACATGCTAATTACAACTTCAAATTATCCAATCTTCCCGGACGTCTACCATTTGCAGAAGACATTGCGTACACCTAATCAGGATGATGTGACCCTAGCCCAATATTCAACAACCCAGCACCATTAAGTCCACTTATTTCCAGAAGACAAAATAAGGAAAAAAATTATCTCACAAATAAGTATCCATTTGTCTATCTGTTATCTTCATCGGCTTATGCACAGTCAGGTCACAAATACAATAGCTTTGATAGAATATTCTAAATTTCTTTCATCCAAGAGGGTTTTGCTTTGCAACTACAGATTAACTTAAATACCCCTTTTTGAAAATGGTCCAATTTTACATTCACTCTTTGAAACAAAATAAGCAAATAACATTTCAACCTGAGGGATGAAAGTAAAAGTGGAGACGTTCCGTCTCCTCAAACAGCTTGCAGACAGCAGAACAACTCTGTGTTCCACTGTGTGCACACTTACACACTCAAGAGCTACCTCAATGACACACCCAGCAGGGATAGCATGACATGACCAATCACCAAGACTGCAGTAAGATGCCTTTTGGCTTTTTCTGAATGATTCTCCTGGAAAGGAGAGTGGAGGAGTGCCATTTCAGCCATTAGATGAAATGTCTTGACGTGCTGAGGGCACAGGAAAGGGCTTATATGGATGAAATTGTGGCTCTACAATGGGCTATCCTTCAGGGGCATCCATTTTCAAAATCAAATACCATTACGATGATAGGTTTAAGCTTTTAAAGGAACAGCCTATCTGCTAGTTAGAATGTGTTTGGAATTTTTCTTACACTTTTCAATCCATTCTCCTACTGTTTGACTGCATGTCGGCGGAGAAAATATGGTTTAAGTTTTGGGGCTACATGCACACGCCAACACATATTTTCCAACAAAATTATGTAACTGTAATCATCAGGGACAATTCAGAGTAGTATGTGCCTGTATGATAGGTTCAAATGTACTTATAAGGTCACAAGAAAACACTTGTATTGAAAATGACGTGCAAAGACAATTATTTTCTTAGTTTCAGGCATTGGTGAATCCATTCAGCCATTTTTTTTCCCCAAATGAAAATCTGTCAAAGACTGACTATTTGGAAAGAACACTCACTCTGAAGAAAACAAAAATTGATCCCCAAAAGTGCAGATGTCTCAATCTGATTTTTTATTTTTTTAATAATTAAGTAATACTACTTATTTTTCTGTTGCCAATTTGCTTCTAGTGTTTTTACTAACTTTCAAGAATAAAGACTTAACAGGAACATCTATCTCAGTTTTATTTGATACACTTGTAAGGATAAAGACATTTTATATCTCAGTATTTTCCCCCGGCTAAATAAAGATAAATACAATATTGCTACAGTAAAATACATGTTTCTCATTTGTGACCGTTTCGTTAAATGTTCGCTAAAATTGGACATAAACAATAACATTTTTGTCAAATTTCTCAGAGAATAACTGTAAGCACGTTTAATTGTGGGATATCGTAATATCTAGGCTATCACAATTTAAAATAATGCATATTGTGATTTTTTTTTTTTTTTATATTGTCTAGCAATTCTAAAAGTTTTTTTTTTTTTTATAGCAGGCGGTATTCATCATTACAAAAAATTCTTTTTAAAGCTCTTGATTGAAGCACTTTAGCTTGTAGGGCATATTCAATGCACAATGTTGCTTTTACTATCAGAAACATAACAGACCCGGTTTACTCGGTTTGGCCTCCACTCTTCAGAATGAAGCAGGAATTCTCTAAATAATTCAGTTCAATGGTTAAACTGCAAGAAGTCATACATTAGTCTGGAAATATTCCCCCTCCCGCTGTGCCCCCACTATGTTTCTGTGCCCCATAATTATATAAAATCTATCTAAAAGGAAATATTCACTCTCTTCTTTCATAGTTTCCCTATAAATAGGAGTTTTATTTTTATGTTCCAGTAATTGGCAGCCACAATGGATAATCTTCAAATGGTATAGGACAGTCTAACCCACCTTCAAGATTCAAACCTCAAGCTGAGTGTGATTGTTTTGCTCTCAGTAGGGTTCCACTGTGTTCTTCACTTACATGTGGATTTTCATTTGAATCCTTTCCCGTTCATCTGGCCATGTGAACTGATGTTGGCATCGACCAAATGTCTCTGTAAATCAGCCCATACATGTTTAATAACTGAACCTCTGCCCACATAACAATCTGAGGGGTTTTCCTTGTGCTTTCTAGTCTAAAAAGGCTGATTGAAGACTTCACGCTGATCATGTAGTATGTTCAGTTATGTTTCTCACCTTGATGTGACAATCACTCAAGGCTTTCAGGAATAGCCCTGATTTTTTTGTTTTTCCACACAGTGATTTCACTAAATGGTTTTGTGATTGCTATTTTTCATCAGTGGGATTTTTATCCAACCACATTTCTTCTCTAAAGCTAATAGTTAAAGATTTTTCTCCCAGTTAAAATGTTGAGTTTGGCAGTTCAGTTCAGTTTGATTAAAAACAGTTGCATATTGTCTATCTTTATTTGAAGTCTTTCAACATGTTTTTATGAGAAATGAATAGTTGTTCATCATATAAATTGCTGTTCAATAAATGATAGGGTTGAGTTTAAAGTATTATTTATCAACTATGAAGTTCATTCAAGTCAGACTTTATTTGATTGGTTATAAACTATAAAGAGGTTAAAAAGTTTTATCTGTACGTTCTTTTGCAAGTTTTGGAATTTTCAAGTAAGTGCCTCCTTCTGAGGAGTGACAATAGTATACTGTAGTTGAATTTTCTTGCTGGTCCAAAGTGGGTTTTGTCTCCATTTCAGGGTAAAGCTCACATTCCAACATCATTGTCAGAAGTTAGAATTGCTATTTTTATTGACATTTATTCAGATTGGCATTTTATTACAAGTAACAGTTTAGCATTTCTATTACCGTAGTTTGCATGAGTTGTTTAAACGGACATGCAATAGTTTCCTATGTTCTAACATTGATTGTGTGTATTGTATGGATGAGACCCAGATTATGCTGTCAGTGTTGATAACACTGATCATATCCTTCTCTCCTTCTATGGTGGTTGAGCGATCGGTCGCAGATCTTGACAGGGCTGCAGATCACGTCAGAAGACCGATATAGTGTTGAGATCTTTGACCGGTCGCTTCTGCGCATGCCTATAACGCAACCAAATATCTATGATGCAACCAAACTCCGGTCCACTCTGTTGTATGCTCTTGTTGTATATGTATGTTCTTCTCCATTTCACTGACAGGTAATTTTTATCTACACCTAAACCTGTGATTACGCTAACCTTTCCCACTACCCTTTAGCGTTCGTTGGCATCCTTCTGTCTTTAAAGACAAGGGAATCTACACCTTTATACTTATTTGTTTGTGCAGCGTCGGACGTGACCTAATAAGCCAGCGTGGAATACGTAGCTCCTACCACACGTGCTCGAAATGTGAATGTAAATGTAATTTATCAATACACTTATTTATGATTAAACCCAACCCACATCATAAACAGAAGCTCATTTCAACAGGGATTGCGGAGTTTGGATGAACCATCTTGGCGGTCGCAGATCTCGACAAGAGACTGGCTCATTACCGCTGGGTTAGTTCTACCTTGACAATCAGAACAACTTTGTTTGGTATTCAAAGTGGAAAAGAATAAATGACTTGATAAAAACTAAACAATAAGAAAATATTCTGGTGCTGAGTCAACCTACTGCTGAGTGTCTGTCCAACGTTGGTAGTGGTCGAAGTGTCACACAGCCTGACAACAAGACAGGAACGGCCTTCCGTATCATTGGATGGAGGAGTCTCCTGCTCAAGCTGCTCAGCAGACTGTCTAAGATGTCATGGAGGGCTTGTTATTTTCTATGATTGGTAGCATTTTTACCAACAGTGTCCCATAACACCTCCTCCAAAGTGCAGCTTCATTCTGCCTTTTTGACAAGTTTATACATTTTGTTGACATCCTTTGATTCAAAGCTTAAGTTCCAGCAAATCAGCAAAGAGCTCACGTTCACTTTGTTAAATACAGGTCTAACTTTCTTTTGGACTGACGTAGAGATTTAGAATCAACACACTCTAAAGCCTATTACTGAAAATTTAGAGATAGTTTATGTTAAATTTATATTCTCAAAACATAACGAAACCCGTCAATTCTATGGGTTGAAAAGAATTACATCACAACAAGCATTATACTGACAATAATGAAAGTTTGACTCATATCATTTCTATGGCCAAAGGATAATTAGAATACCAGAAAAAATAAAGCTTCCTGAAGGAAACAAATTTATAAAGCATGTTATTGAACTTCCAATTGATTAAAATGTTGCTGGAGGCCAGACAGTGGTTGAAGGCTCGCTAATGTTTAGACGAATCAGTGTAGAAATTTGTTGATGAAAAGTTTTTCTTTTGTCTGAAGTGCCTCAAATGCTTAAAACGAAATGATTTTTTTGACTGACCTTTTAATCATGTTTTGCTAGTATCATGGTGATAGGCTTTTATGGATTTCTGTTCCGCGATGATTAGTTACCTGGTTTTTCAAAGTCTTTTCCAGCTGGTCTTGGTGTTGAAGTCTTTAAAGTGGCATCCTCTGACAACTGGATGTATTGATGACAATAATCGCAGTAACTATAATACTAGTTGAGAAAAGGAGAAGTTGAATCGTCAGCGGTATCAGGCTGCACAGCTGTAAGCGAGAGGATCGTTCTTTCCTGTGGCCTCTCAGCAAGAAGGTCAGGGTCTGAGTCTCGGTTGGGAAGAGGTTTGAAACACTGGCCTTTCTGTGTGGAGTTTTCATGTTCTCCCCATGTATGCTTGGGTTTTCTCTGAGTACTCTAGTTTCCTCCCACGCTCCAAAAACATGCATGTTAGGTTGATTGGCCACTATGAACTTGTCCCTAGGAATGAGTGTGTAGGTGGATGGTTGTGAGTGTGTGGCTCTACAACAGACTGGTGACCTGTTCGGGGTGTACCCTGCCTCTCACCTTAAATCAGATGGGATAGGCTCGTGCACCTCCCTTGACCCCGATAGGGATTAGCGGTTCAGAATAGGAAACCAAACCTTAATCATTTTTAATTTTGCCATTGTTTTACCTTTGCAAATGCATATAAAATTATTTCAATTTCAATTTTATTTGTGTATAAAATGGTGGTGTAAATACCTGGCTTTGAAGACAAATAGAAAAATAGTTGAATGATAATGTTACTTTTTAAATGTATTCAAATCTCAAATATTGATTTAAGCTAAAAAGATTGACTAAATGGGACTGTGGTAGTTTTGTGCCCTTTTTTCTCTAGTAAAAGCATAAAAACCCTGATTCTAGAGTTCTGTACTCTGCGTGACAAGAAGCAAAAAGCTGAATGAGAGAAAGCCTCGGGCTGAAACAACATTGTTAAACCCACATTTTTGTCTTGTCTCTCTCTCGATGTCTTAAGAGTCATTTTGTTGACCACAGCTGTGGAAAAAGCTAAAGAGCCTGAAAGTGTTTTTTTTTTTTTTTTTTTTTAGAAAAATCTAAAACCAACTATTCTTTCTTTAATACATTGACCCAGTGTGAAAAATAACACAAGACATAACAGAAACAGAATTCACCGTATGTATACCGAAAAGCATACATCAAATTTGTGCAGGCTAGTCATTTGAAACTTGTACAATTATCAAGACGACAAGATCTATTGACAAGTTAATTAAATTAAGCAAAATTGAAAAAAGTTGAAGTACTTTAATCCGTTCTACTGTTTGCTCTTATTGTTTGGGCTTTCTATGTAGCAAAAAATGAACTTGCTCATGTGGAGGCCCATGTGTTAGGAATTTGAAATGATCTTTTGCTGTGTGGACTAACTTTCTGTGGAGAGGACACATCTACTGGACCACAACTACATCACCATCCTTCAGACCATCTTAGGCCATCACGGAGCTCCTCCTTGCTAAGAGACCCTGTAAAACACATTTGGAACTCCTGACAGAATCACTGCTGACCCCTAACATGTGGGATACACAGACCATTATGATAGCTACAGGTCATTAACTTAACATTTTCCTCCATTTCCACTGATTAGTTCAGCTTTTTTGAACAGGAAGATAAAACTTCCGGTCAGCACAAGTGACAGGAGCAAAGTCCCTGATTGTTTCAGACAAAGGAGTGTGACAAATTCCTGACAAAACACACACGGATTGCACTCCGATGTACAATACAGGATGAAATTGTGCGTCAGCTTTATTTTCACTTGTCAGGCTTCTCGCTAGTAAAGTGCAGCCTGAAAAGCAATTACACTCATCGGGGAGACATAAGCGTGATTTGAAATTAATTCCTATTGTCAGACAGATGGTGCTGGGGGTAAGATTTATTTCCCACCCCGCCTTCTTCTGGATGGACTGACTCAGGGAGACAAAAATCAGCAGACACGGTTGTCAAGAAACCTGTCATGTGCTCAGAAAGTTTCTTGCAATTCTTAATCATCTCAGGCTTCATTTGTCCTTATGATGTTGTGCTATCATCTACCTTAGCAACGCAAATGACATTTTAAACCTTGTCATAACCAATCCGATTAAGAAAACTAAATCATAATATTGTCATTTTGTCTTAAACATACAAACTTAAAAATAATATTTAACAAGGTAAAAGAAAAGATAAAGTTTCTGCTTTTAAGTAAAGTCAAGGTGTTGAAAAATCCCCAATATAGTGTTGAGATCTTTATCTAAAAAGTTAACTCAGTTAAATATTTTAATTGTAGTTAGTATTGTTTCATAAAACACAGGCTTATTGAAACACCTGCTCCTCCCCACAGCTCTGTTCGCACAGTTTGGTTTGCCAGCTAATATTTATACACCCACATGCTACTCCAGATGTTAACCACATGTAGCAAGCTCTAATCAGAGGCTAAACATGCTAAAAAAACAGGGGAGCCTCTTTACTCTTACGTCTATTGACCATCACCTCATTTTCACTTCCTTTCACCATTAAACCTCCCGTGGGTTGCAGAGAGTGAAACTAAAAATTGCTGATGTTTTTTTTTTTTTTCTGAAAATGCCTAGACGTTCCCTTCCTCTTTTCACACTGAAAATAAACGTAGTTCACTTCACTCTGCTTTTTCTTCATAAGATTGAGGGTTACCATCTTCCGCTACACCACATGCCAGATGCTAACACCATGCAGGCAGCGCAGCAGCTATGAACAGCAGGACTCGGCTCAGCAGCTGCTTTCATACGTGCGAGCCACAGACTTGTCACCATCGCACCTCCAAATCTTGTCAACATGTGAAGTTACCGTTGTGGTAGATTATCTGAGCTCTCGGCAATAGATCCACTGTTATGATTGCAAAAAGGTCTTAATCTCAAAATGCCCTTATTATCCAAGCCGCTTTTAAAAAATCAGATTACTTGATGAAATGTTGCTGCCTCAATTAAAATAGAACTAAACTTGAGTTGCATTAAAAAGGACTCCTTTTATAATTCCTGTCAATACACAGCAGGAGAAATGCTCAGAAGTGTTCTAACCTATGAAAATACAAAAAAAGCTGATTTATATTAAAGTGAAGGGTAAACAAGGCCGCATTTATAAATACAATTGCTAAGCACTGTTAGATTGTGATTGGTTTGCTACACACCAATTGAAAATCAACCACATGCTGAAAGGAATAGTAAACATGGTCATTTCCACAAAATAGAACCTAATCAAACACTGTAAAAACCCTTGTACAACCGGATTCCAAAAAAGTTGGGACACTTTAGAAATTGTGAATAAAAACTGAATGCAATGATGTGGAGGTGCCAACTTCTAATATTTTATTCAGAATACAACATAAATCACAGGTCAATAGTTTAAACTGAGAAATTGTATGATATTAAGGAAAAATATGCTCATTCAAAATTTCATGGTGTCAACAAATCCCAAAAAAGTTGGGACAAGAACCTATTAGAGGCTGGAAAAAGTCATTTGAGCATACAACAAACACCTGGAAGACCAATCAGCACTAATCAGGTCAATTGGCAATATGATGGGTATAAAAAGTGCTTCTCAGATTGGCAGTGTCTCTCAGAAGCCAAGATGGGTAGAGGATCACCAACTCCCACAATGTTGCGTAAAAAGATAGTGGAACAGTATCAGAGAGGTGTTACCCAGCGAAAAATTGCAAAGAGTTTGCAGTTGTCATCATCAACTGTGAATAATATCATCAGAAGATTCAGAGAATCTGGAAAAATCTCTGTGCGTAAAGGTCAAGGCCGGAGAACCATACTGAATGCCCGTGATCCCCGGGCCCTTAAACGACACTGCATCAAAAACAGGAGTGCTACTGTGAAGGAAATCACAGCATGGGCTCAGGAGTACTTCCAGAAACCATTGTCAGTGAACACAATCCACCGTGCCATCCGCCGTTGCCAGCTGAAACTCTATTCTGCAAAGAAGAAGCCATTTCTAACAAAGATCCACAAGCGAAGACGTTTTCACTGGGCCAGGAGTCATTTAAAATGGAGTGTGGCAAAATGGAAGACTGTTCTGTGGTCAGACGAATCACGTTTTGAGGTTCTTTTTGGAAATCTGGGGCGCCATGTCATCAGGACCAAAGAGGACAGTGACAACCCAAGTTGCTATCAACGCTCTGTTCAGAAGCCTGCATCTCTGATGGTATGGGGTTGCATGAATGCGTGTGGCATGGGCAGCTTGCACATCTGGAAAGGCACCATCAATGCAGAAAAATATATTCAGGTTCTAGAGCAACATATGCTCCCATCCAAACGTCGTCTCTTTCATGGAAGACCCTGCATTTTTCAACAAGATAATGCCAGACCACATTCTGCATCAATCACAACATCATGGCTGCGTGGGAGAAGGATTCGGGTACTGACCTGGCCAGCCAACAGTCCAGATCTTTCACCTATAGAAAACATTTGGCGCATCATTAAGAGGAAGGTCAGACAAAGAAGACCCAAGACGATTGAACACTTAGAGGCCTGTATTAGACAAGAATGGGAGAACATTCCTATGTCTACACTTGAGAAGCTGGTCTCCTCAATGCCCAGACGTCTGTTGAGTGTTCTAAGAAGAAGGGGGGGTGTCACACAGTGGTGAAAATGGCCTTGTCCCAACTTTTTTGGGATTTGTTGACACCATGAAATTTTGAATGAGTATATTTTTCCTTAATATCATACAATTTCTCAGTTTAAACTATTGACCTGTGATTTATGTTGTATTCTGAATAAAATATTAGAAGTTGGCACCTCCACATCATTGCATTCAGTTTTTATTCACAATTTCTAAAGTGTCCCAACTTTTTCGGAATCCGGTTTGTAATTGTTTGAAGAAAGTAACACAAAAAAGGGCTTGTAAACCTCAAGCGTCTCAAATTACAGCATTCAATGGCACAGAGGTCAAATCTATGCTAAGGCACAACATTTCTAATCCATGCTAATTAATAAACAACTTTCTGTTCTGACCAAAAACATCTTTAATGGAATGCATACTGGTGATTATTACCAGCTCTCACTATGCATCACAATATCACATGCAAACATCATAGTCTACGGGTTATCTTGTCTAACATCAGCCCATCCATCACCATATATGCAATACCAACTCCATCATGAACTCTTCTGTCACACCTACAGCACATTTCACCACTGTCTTACGGTCCCCATAAATGTTTTGCACTGCTCTAACATACTTCACTGTCACATCAGACTTTCTCATATAATACCAGAGTTCCTCTCTGGGTACCCTGTGGTATGCTTTGTGATAAACAGTTTTTAGTACTGTTCTGTGTTCTTTTACGTTCTTGCCATGTAAAATGACCTGTAAAATGACATGTACTACACAGTATGTGATAAAAATAACATGTACTATCGTATGTGTTAAAGGACATGTATGTGATAAAAATGACATGCACTGTACATGTCATAGTAACATACATACTATAGTACTTGTCATTTTTAAGACAAACTCAAGTACATGTTGTTACTATCACATACTACAGTACATGTTATTTTTAACACATATTTTAGTACATGTTATTTTAATCACATACTATACTTCTGTTCCGTCGTCTTCTGCTTATCCTGGCCCGCGTCACGGGGGCAACAGCCTCAGACGGGAAGCCCAGGCTTCTCTCACCCCAGCTGCATCCTCCAGGTCACCCGGAAGGATCCCAAGTCGTTTCCCGGGCAGCTGTGAGACATAGTCTCTCCAGCGGGTCCGGGGTCTGCCTTTTGGTCTCCTCCCGGTGGGATGTGCCCTAGCCACCTATAAAATTGGCATGGAGTATAGTATGTGATAAAAATGACATAGAATTGGCATGTACTATAGTATGGAATGAAAATGAGATAAAAGTGACATCTACTATAGTTTGTGATAAAAATGAGTAAAAATTGCTTGTACTATTGTATATGATAAAAAACCCATCTATATCACTATGTGAAAAAAAAGACATTTACTATAGTATGTGATAACAATTAGATAAAAATACCACAATATATAGTATGTGATAAAAATTACATGTACTACAGCATGTGGTAAAAATAACATGAAATGACATGTACCATAGTATGTGATAAAAATGACATGTACTGTAGTATATGAGAAAAAATTATATGTACAATAGTATGTGATAAAAATGGAAAAAAATGACATGTACTATAGTATGTGATAAAAATGACATAAATTGGCATGTATTATAATATGTGATAAAAATTAGATAAAAATGACATGTACTATAGTATGCGATAAAAATTAGATAAAAAATGAGTTCAAAATGACATATACTGTAGTATGTCATTTCATCACATTTTAGTATGTGCAAAAAAATGGAAAAAAAATTAAATGTACTATAGTATGTGATAAAAATGAGTAAAAATGACATGTACTATATAGTATGTGATAAAAATGAGATAAAAATAACATGTACTGTAGTATGTGATAAAAATGGGAAAAAAAATGACATGTACTATAGTAAGTGATAAAAATGACATGTATTATGGTATGTAACACAAATAATATAAAATTGGCATGGAGTATAGTATGTGGTAAAAATTACATAAATTGGCATGTATTTATAATATGCGATAAAAATGAAATAAAAATTACATGTACTGTAGTATATTAGAAAAATGAGAAAAAATGACATGTACTATAGTATCTGATAAAAATGAGTAAAATTAACATGTACTATAGTATGTGATAAAAATGAGTAAAATTAATATGTACTATAGTATGTGATAAAAATGAGTAAAATTAACATGTACTATAGTATGTGATAAAAATGAGTAAAATTAACATGTACTATAGTATGTGATAAAAATGAGTAAAATTAACATGTACTATAGTATGTGATAAAAATGAGTAAAATTAACATGTACTATAATATGTGATAAAAATGAGTAAAATTAACATGTACTATAGTAAGTGATAAAAATGACATAAATTGGCATGTATTCTAATATGTGATAAAAATGAGATAAAAATGACATGTACTACAGTAAGTGATAAAAATGAATAAAATTAACATGTACTAGAGTATGTGATGAAAATGAGATAAAAGTGACATCTACTATAGTTTGTGATAAAAATGAGTAAAAATTGCTTGTACTATTGTATATGATAAAAAACCCATCTATATCACTATGTGAAAAAAAAGACATTTACCATAGTATGTGATAACAATTAGATAAAAATACCACAATATATAGTATGTGATAAAAATTACATGTACTACAGCATGTGGTAAAAATAACATGAAATGACATGTACCATAGTATGTGATAAAAATGACATGTACTGTAGTATATGAGAAAAAATTATATGTACAATAGTATGTGATAAAAATGGAAAAAAATGACATGTACTATAGTATGTGATAAAAATGACATAAATTGGCATGTATTATAATATGTGATAAAAATTAGATAAAAATGACATGTACTATAGTATGCGATAAAAATTAGATAAAAAATGAGTTCAAAATGACATATACTGTAGTATGTCATTTCATCACATTTTAGTATGTGCAAAAAAATGAAAAAAAAATTAAATGTACTATAGTATGTGATAAAAATGAGTAAAAATGACATGTACTATATAGTATGTGATAAAAATGAGATAAAAATAACATGTACTGTAGTATGTGATAAAAATGGGAAAAAAAATGACATGTACTATAGTAAGTGATAAAAATGACATGTATTATGGTATGTAACACAAATAATATAAAATTGGCATGGAGTATAGTATGTGGTAAAAATTACATAAATTGGCATGTATTTATAATATGCGATAAAAATGAAATAAAAATTACATGTACTGTAGTATATTAGAAAAATGAGAAAAAATGACATGTACTATAGTATCTGATAAAAATGACGTGTACTATAGTATGTGATAAAAATGAGTAAAATTAACATGTACTATAGTATGTGATAAAAATGAGTAAAATTAATATGTACTATAGTATGTGATAAAAATGAGTAAAATTAACATGTACTAAAGTATGTGATAAAAATGAGTAAAATTAACATGTACTATAGTATGTGATAAAAATGAGTAAAATTAACATGTACTATAGTATGTGATAAAAATGAGTTAAAATTAACATGTACTATAATATGTGATAAAAATGAGTAAAATTAACATGTACTATAATATGTGATAAAAATGAGTAAAATTAACATGTACTATAGTAAGTGATAAAAATGACATAAATTGGCATGTATTCTAATATGTGATAAAAATTAGATAAAAATGACATGTACTACAGTAAGTGATAAAAATGAATAAAATTAACATGTACTATAGTATGTGATGAAAATGAGTAAAATTAACATGTACTAGTATGTGATAAAAATTAGTATAATTAACATGTACAATAGTATGTGATAAAAATGAGTAAAATTAACATGTACTATAGTAAGTGATAAAAATGACATAAATTGGCATGTATTCTAATATGTGATAAAAATGAGATAAAAATGACATGTACTACAGTAAGTGATAAAAATGAATAAAATTAACATGTACTATAGTATGTGATGAAAATGAGTAAAATTAACATGTACTAGTATGTGATAAAAATTAGCATAATTAACATGTACAATAGTATGTGATAAAAATGAGTAAAATTAACATGTACTATAGTATGTGATAAAAATGGGTAAAATTAACATGTACTTTGTACTATAGTAATTTTTATGTGATAAAAATGAGATAAAAATGAGTAAAAATGACATGTACTATAGTAAGTGATAAAAATGACATGTATTATGGTATGTAATACAAATAATATAAAATTTGCATAGAGTATAATATGTGATAAAAATGACATGTACTATAGCATGTGATAAAAATGAGTAAAATTAACATGTACTATAGTATGTGATAAAAATGGAAAAAAATTACATGTACTATAGTATGTGATAAAAACTAGTAAAAATGACATGTACTATAGTAAGTGATAAAAATGACATAAATTGGCGTGTGATAAAAATGAGATAAAAATGACATGTACTATAGTATGTGATAAAAATGGAAAAAAATGACATGTACTACAGTAAGTGATAAAAATGAGTAAAATTAACATGTACTATAGTAATTTTTATGTGATAAAAATTAGTAAAAATGACATATACTATAGTAAGTGATAAAAATGACATGTATTATGGTACGTAATACAAATAATATAAAATTTGCATAGAGTATAATATGTGATAAAAATGACATGTACTATAGTATGTGATGAAAATGTGTAAAATTAACATGTACTATAGTATGTGATGAAAATGAGTAAAATTAACATGTACTAGTATGTGATGAAAATGAGTAAAATTAACATGTACTATAGTATGTGATGAAAATGAGTAAAATTAACATGTACTATAGTATATGATGAAAATGTGTAAAAATAACATGTACTATATAGTATGTGATAAAAATTAGATAAAAATGACATGTACTATAGTAAGTGATAAAAATGACATGTATTATGGTATGTAACACAAATAATATAAAATTGGCATGGAGTATAATATGTGATAAAAATGACATGTACTATAGTATCTGATAAAAATTAGATAAAAATGACGTGTACTATAGTATGTGTTAAAAATTAGTAAAAATCACATGTACTATATAGTATGTGTTAAAAATTAGTAAAAATCACATGTACTATAGTAAGTGATAAAAATGACATAAATTGGCATGTATTCTAATATGTGATAAAAATGACATGTACTATAGTAAGTGATAAAAATGACATGTATTATGGTATGTAACACAAATAATATAAAATTGGCATTGAGTATAATATGTGATAAAATGACATGTACTATAGTATCTGATAAAAATGAGATAAAAATGACGTGTACTATATATAGTATGTGAAAAAAATGAGTAAAATTAACATGTACTATATAGTATGTGATAAAAATGAGTAAAATTAACATGTACTATATAGTATGTGATAAAAATGAGTAAAATTAACATGTACTATAGTATGTGATAAAAATGAGTAAAATTAACATGTACTATATATAGTAGTATGTGATAAAAATGAGTAAAATCAACATATACTATAGTATGTGATAAAAATGAGTAAAATTAACATGTACTATATATAGTATGTGATAAAAATGAGTAAAATCAACATGTACTATAGTATGTGATAAAAATGAGTAAAATTAACATGTACTATATATAGTATGTGATAAAAATGAGTAAAATCAACATGTACTATAGTATGTGATAAAAATGACATGTATTATGGTATGTAACACAAATAATATAAAATTGGCATGGAGTATAGTATGTGGTAAAAATGACATAAATTGGCATGTATTATATAATATGTGATAAAAATGAAATAAAAATGACATGTACTATAGTACGTTATAAAAATAACATAAAATTGGCATGGAGTATAGTATCTGATAAAAATGAGAGAAAAATGACATGTACTATAGTATGTAATAAAATGAAATGTATTATAGTATGTGATAAAAATAAGACAAACAAATACGTCAAACATTTTTATTGTGAAATGCACAGAATGGAACAAGTTAACCTGTTGTCTGTAAGTTTCTTTCCATCTCCAAATAGACCTTTCCTCCTCAACCTCCCTCTCACACACACAATTTGAGCATAAAATCAGTCATTAGTTATCAGTAAAAAAAAAAAAAAAAAAAAAAAATGAATAAAATACAAATAATAATCATATCAAGTTAGCTGTTGTCGAGTCTGACCGCTGTGTAAAAGTAAAAGCTTTTTATTGTAATCGTCCTGTATTTGATACTTTTGTGCCTCTGGCCTGAGGGCAGGAATGTTGGTCTTTGATGGCTGATTGTAGATACTCTGCAGAGAGAAATGTGGATTCATGGTGATCCTACAGACAGTCTTTAGCATCTCTGTAGGATCTCCTGCTGCCACCACACAACATGGAGGATGCTGAGAATTTAGATAGAACTCATTTTAAGTTAAACAAAGCCCTTCCAAGCTTGTTACCAAAAGTAACAACATACCCAGGAGACTCAGGTGATTAGTGACTGGATTAGGTAATCACAATGCTGCAACATTTAGGAGAACGAAACGGAGCAGGTTGATGTACACGTGGTGCCACTTGAAACATTTAGTCTGCATTTAAAAATAAATTAGGCAAGTTAAATGGCAGCTGGTTCCGTTATGAAAACACACTGTTGTTAATCCTGCTTTGACAAAACGCTGTGCGACACAATGTTAGGGCAAAGTTTGTTTGTGGGTTTGAAAAGTTGAACTTTAACATTACAGAATTGTTTCTGATACACATGAGGAAAATCAAATGAACAGTTTTTAAAATAAATTCTTAAAAAGTTTTTTATTTGTGTCGAGAACAAAAATAAATTGACCAGAGGACTGTCCATCTGTCACAGCAAAAAAGAAAATCCACCAGTGGGTGAAGATTCAGAACTGAAATACCAGGTTATATTTTCATCCAAATGATTCTTTCAGTTTCACTCAGATTTAACCTTTTCTAAACATGTTTTACTTTGACATTATTTGAAAGGATGAACTATCCACTGAAATCATTAGAAGTAAATCATTTTCTCTTTTTATGTTTGATAAGACACAATCTGAATCCATATTCAACTTTCATTTGATTTCTACATCATTAATTAGGTTTAGAGAAGTGAAAAAGAAGCAGGCAGCTGTGACTTCAACCAGCATGCAAACATCTGTAAGAAGCAGGATCTGTATCAGTGCCACAGAGTCTATTTAAGGTAATAACTTCCCTGAACGCGGACCATCTGACAGAGTTAATTACTATAAAGTCTCAGCTGGGAGGTTTTACACCATGCCTGAGAAAGCTTAAACACAGAGATGCTGTTTTGCTTTCTTTGTTTCCTTTCGCAAACCGTCGTTCCGTTCCTTGAGCACTCTAAACTCCCACTCGGAGCCTTCCTCATTAAGAGGATGGTAGAATCTCAGATTTCTCCTCCTCTTCAGCGTGACAGTGTGGGGAGCCGCTGATTGACGGGCGAGACATTTTTGCGGTTGGCGTCTCTCCCAGGTGCTGTGTTTACTCACCAAGTCACCCCTCACCCCCTCGCACCAGAACCCACACACACAAGCCACTGACAGAAACAATTGTGCACAAATGACATCAAACAGAAATAGCTGGAAGTGAAAGTGACTCGGCACACATCGCCACGGGGCCTTGCAGTGCGTTCACGTCCCAAAAGACAACCTGTGAAACCAAAAAAAAAGGTGAAAGAATGGGATGCTAAAAAGAGAAGGTAGAAAGTCTAACATTTTTAAATCTGCTGGAGATGAAATCCTGTGAATCAGCTGTTCTCACACCAGCTGCAAGTCTCTTATTGTAAAAGTGATCATCTCAAAAGATCAAAACTACAAATCTGTCTGCACAGGTCCACAGCAGGGTGTTTAGAGGGAGTAAAAATATCCAAACATGGTGGAAACTTCCAAAAAGTTTATTTAGCATAAATCCCCTCTTGAAATGTTCATCTCAAATAGCCTGCGGGTTGGAGTTTTTTCTATTTTAACTCTCCTCATCAGTGTAAAATTTACACCTTTAACTTTTGTTGTAGCTCATTAATGTAATTTATCTCTGACCTAAAAAAAAGTAATACCAGAGAACCAGTTGGAACTTCTAAGGTCACGTATACATGTTAACTTAGAATGTTCAATTCATCTTGTTAAAAAGACTTTTTTTTGTGAATTTTTTTGAGAACTCAGATCAATTTGAGTACAAATCCTGTTCATAAAACAGGATTTGTTTCATTGCAAGACAAAACTTGGCATTGGTTTACAGAAAGCATGTTGCTGCAAAAACTAAAAGGGTCTAAACATAAAAAAAAAAAGATCGAATCAAATAAAAATGTGATAAAGTAACAATGACAAGATGTCATTAAATTAGGTCAATATTCATACAGGTACCAAAAAAAAAATACCAATAATTTAACTGAAAAGAGTCAGAATTAGACCTAAAAATATTTTATTTAATTAATTAAAAAGGAAAAAACAAATGCAAACTTGGATAATTTTCCAAAAAAAGGAAAAACCTGATCAAAGACTTGTATTTTTTAAAATAGAAATCTTTAATTGTAAGTTTGTCACAATTAAATTAACTTTTTTTTTTTTCTATTTTAATACAGGAAGATGTATGTAGTCAAGCGATGGATAAAAAGTCTTTAAGAGGATGAGGACAACGGTTAAAGAGCATCCACATCTCTGCTGAAGAATCTCTCAGTTTTATCTTTGTAAGAATTTTCTAGACAGTACTTATAATAACAGAACTTTGGCATTTTTTCTGAATTTGATTATACATTTTTTTTGTGTTGGAACTCTCCTCCAGGGTTGTACTACAGATTGTATTCTTTCCTTCTGATTGTTGCTGTCCTTCTATGATCTATTAGCTTCAGTGTGTCCTTCTCTTAACAGGCTGGTGCCATATTCTTGCCATTTGACTCTAATGGATTTTATGGTACGTGTGAGGATAACTAAAAAAATGCACATTGTTTTAATAGAAAGCAAATTGTCACAATGTCTATTAATGCTTTGGATTGTTTATTTCACCCTCCCACCAGATGATGGCGCTGTACTTTCTGAGAAGGTTCCAGAGGTTCTTCTCCAACATGGCTGATGAGGTCAACAGGTCAGTGACTTACTAAAAGTTATAACTGGTTGGGTTTCAAAGATTTTAATAGAAAACACAACTAGGAAAAAAGTATTCAGTCAGACTAAAATAATTGCACTCTAATTAACCAGAGAAGGTCTGAATCTCTCACACAGTGAGACCCATCAGGTTCTGTCTGCTGGAATCTTAAACACTATCCAGTGACCTTAATGGACATGTGTTGACAAACCTCTTGCAGAACAGGATGAGTTACTGATGCGTTTAAAAGGAGAACTTGATGTGAAAACCTTAGAGACAAAAGTCAGAAGATGCTGATTGATACAACCAAGATGGTTTTACTTACTAATCTGAAAAAGGTTCATTTGGTTTGGTTGTTTGATTAAATTCCAGTTACTTAACAATTAGGTTTTTAGCAGTTATGCAGGAGGCTGATAAAAGAGTTCCAACTCCACCTAAAAAAATCTTGGTTTGTACAAAAAGTCAGGTGACCCCAGAGGATGAAATATTTTAGTATTTTTTACTTTTCAAAACCTGCAAACAGAAACATTTAAACTGATGCACACCTGCACAATTTATAGTGTTTGAAAAAAATCATTTTTGTTTTACCCCGTTGACACAAGTAATGAACATAAGCTTCTCCTTTCAGCTCCTTTCCATTGTATCCATGAACCTCCTCTTTGGTCTTCCTTGAGGCCTCTTTCTTGGTGGTTCCAAACCCAGCATCCTTCTTCTGATGTACTCTCTTTCTCTCCTCTGCACTTTATCTCTGACTTTATCTCCAAAACCTCTAACATGTGCTGTTTCTCTTATGTACTCATTATTTATCCTGTCCATCCTGGTCACTCCTAGAGAGATCCTCAGCATCTTCATCTCTGCTACCTCCGTCTCTGTTTCCTGTCTTTTCCTCAGTACCACTGTCTAGACCAAATAAACAGCATGGCCGGTCTCACCCCGGTTTTGTACACTTTCCCTTTCATTTTAGCTGAAACTCTTTTGTCAAAGATCACACCTGATACTTTTCTCCACCTGTTCCAGCCTGTCCGCACACGCTTCTTCACCCCTTTTCCACACTCTCCATTGCTCTGGACTGTTGATTCTAAGTACTTAAAATCTTCCACCTGTAACCTCACTCCTCTCATTCGCACACATGTACTTTATCTCCATCTCTTCCCTTCTCTCACTACAGATCACAGTTATGAACATAACAGATGGTAAAAATTATGAAAAGAAAAGAAAATGTCACCACTGTCACATTTTGCCATTTGGAGGTCAAATCTCTAAAAATGGCATGTAAAATTAAACCTTTTTAACCCGTTTTACACTTTTAAAATTGATAAATGATTTGAACAAATAGGAGTTTAATTACTTGCCAAAAATAAACACGCTCAGCCTGAGTATAAGCTTTTAACTTGGGAAATCTTCACAGTGTTCTCACCAACTGTTAGAAGACATTTTAAAAAAATTTTCTCCTGATTTCCGACTGTTATGTAAAATGACAACTCACAATGTTCACCTCCATAGAAACAAAAGTTTATTGCTGTGAATTTATCAAATGAAAACTAAATTTCTTCTCATGTTTGTCTGCTTATAGAACAAAACCGACAAATTTCACTGTGTCTTCACATCAACACTGCTGTCTTGGATTGAAGACCTAAACCAATCATGACCTCTAGAAGTGACCGAGATGCTTTTTTTCTGGCAACAAGAAGTTACATCAGCAGGTAGGATTTTTCTCTCCATCTTCAGTCTTGCTAGACACTAAGATTTAGACATCAGTTACAGCTGTTGCTCCATCGTTTCTATGTTCATTACCTTTTTATGGTCATGGTTGGGGCTTTGTGCTGATTGGGTGATGCAGTATGTGATAGGTGGAGCTTCACAATATTGGCTGAATACCTACTTGCGATTTTTCTGCTCTATATTGCATTATTGATTAGAAATTTAAGGCAGATTTGGTATCCAGAACAGGAATGCAGAAGGACAGATGGTGATCAACTTTGCAAAAAGAATGGAAATGGTTGTAGTGAATACTTTCTTCAAGAAAAGACTGGAACACAGGGTGACTTATAAGAGCAGAGGAAGGAGTACACAGGTAGATTACATTTTGTGTAGGCAGTGTAATCTCAAGGAGATCAGTGACTGCAAAGTTGTAGCAGGAGACAGTGTAGGCAAACAGCCCAGGATGGTGGTGTGTAAGATGACCCTGGTAGTGATATTAGAAAGTGAGAAGATGCCTGATGAATGGAGAAGTGTGCTGGCTCCTATTTTTAAGAACAAGGGAGATGTGCAGAGTTGTGGTAACTACAGAAGAATAAAACTGATCAGTCATATGATGAAGTTATGGGAAAAAGTTCTTGAAGGTAGGCTGAGGTCTGAGGTAAGAATTTGTGAGCAGCAGTATGGTTTTATGCCTTAAAAGAGCACTACAGATGCAGTGTTTGCCTTGAGGATGCTGATAGAGAAGTACAGAGAAGGTCAGAGGAAGCTGCACTGTGTCTTCGTAGATCTAGAGAAAGTGTATGACAGGGTATCTAGAGAAGAACTATGGTATTGTATGAGGAAGTCTGGTGTGACGGGGAAGTATGTTAGAGCGGCGCATGACATGTATGAGGACTGTAAGACAGTGGCAAAGTGTGCTGTAGGTGTGACAGAGGAGTTCAGTGTGGGGGTGGGACTGCACCAAGGATCTGCTCTGAGTCCTTTGCTGTTTGCTATGGTGATGGACAGGCTGACAGATGAGGTTAGACAGGAATCTCCATGGACAATGATGTTTGAAGATGACATTGTGATCTGTAGTGCGAGGAGGGGAGAGGTGGAGGTTTGCACTATAAAACAAAGAAGAGGAATGAAGATTAGCCAGATTAAGACAGAGTACGTGTGTGATTGAGAGGGAACCAAATGGAAAAGTGAGGTTACAGGGAGAAGACATAAAGAAGGTGGAAGATTTTAAATATCTAGGATCAACAGTCCAGAGCAATGGAGAGTGTGGAAAAGAGGTGAAGAAAAGTATGGGGAGTGATAGAGTTTCAGCTAAAATGAAAGGGAAAGTGTACAAAACTCTGGTGAGAGCGGCCATGCTGATTGGTCTAGAGACACTGAGGTGGACAGTGAGGAAAAGACAGGAAAAAGAGATCTTTGTATCAGAGATGAAGACGATGAAGATTTCTCTGGGAGTGACCAGGATGGACAGGATTAGAAATGAGTACATCAGGGGAACAGCACATGTTAGAGGTTTTGGAGTTAAAGTCATAGAGGCCAGACTGAGATGGTTTGGACATGTGCAGAGGAGATAGAGAGTACATCAGAAGAAGGATGCTGGGTTTAGAACCACCATGAAAGAGGACTAGAGGAAGACCAAAGAGGAGGTTCATGGATACAGTGAAGGAAGACATGAAGATAGTTGATGTGACCAAAGACGATGCAAGAGACAGGATTAGATGGAAAAACTAACCTGCTGTGGCGACCCCTGAAGGGAAATGCTGATAGATTAGACATTGTTATTATTATTTCAACAAGCTGTTTTGCTTCAGCTGTGAATGTTGGAATATCTGGCAGCTTTACTGTTGGGTTGGCATATTTCTAGATCGTCCTATTGTACGTCTTCCTGATAACTGTTTGCTTTGGTGTTTTTGAGGATGTTGCAGATAGTTTGGTTTCTCTTTCTGCCACCAAGCTGGACAGGATGTGTAAATAAAACAGAATGAGACTGCAGCTCTGCAGGGATTTTTGTTCAAATGTCAGATGTTCTGCCAACATCTCTGCAATGTGGGATTTGTCAGCGAATCACCCGCGGGTTCTGAAAGCATGACAACCAATCTAAACATTTGCAAAACATTCCTTTATTATAAATAAATCTCCTTTTTGTATAAAAACTGGCATGCTTCAACCATGGCATGTTACAGGTTTACAACCCGAGGCGCTAACCTGCCTCGCCAAGACACTCATCTCATTATGCAAGGGCGATCCATCAGACAACGGTGAGACAAGAATGAAAAAATCGTCACGACCACAAAAATACTTACAAGAGAACAACAGCAAACATGTTTGAGTCTCATAGATTTATCTCTTTTTAAATATCTTTTAAACTCTGTTAAATCTCTTTTTCAGGCCCGTCGTCTCCCTCTTAAATATGAAGTCTACACAGTTTTTTTCAGAAAGATTTTTCATTCTTTTATTATTTTTTTCAAACTATTTTATAACTTTTAGATTTTCCATCACCACAGTTTCCATAGTTACATCGTGATGTGTTTTTCTTTTTTTAATGTACCTGGTAGGTTCATGGTTGGACCAATGAGCTGTGAGCAGCAGCAAAGCAGGAACACTGACTGGCTGATGTGGTCCCACCTCTGTGGTTTCTATGGCGAACAATACAAAATGTCTCATGCTTGGATTTCATTGGGCGTTCTGTCCGTTTGCCAACTTTTCGGCCAATCAGCCTCATATGGCGACTTTTCTCTTCCATGGCCCCGCCCCAAAGCCCCAAGCCTGTCCAATCCACTTCCTTCATGGTCCTTTCAGATGGCGTGATTACTGTAGCTGACATATGTCGTCTTAGTTGATGAAGCTGTGTGAAAATAACAGAAGAGAAAAAAAAAAGAGACAATTAGAAGCAGATCTGAGTTCAGATGTTCAGCATTACTGTCACGTCTGTGGAGCACTTCAGTTTGTTAGGATGACCGAACCCAGGGTGTCGAGCATCCTGACGTAAAAGTCTCTACAGCTTTTTTCTTCATTTCACTTGTTCTGCAGTAAAAAATTAATTTACTAATGATGCAATTTTAGCAAAAACGCTACAAATGTTTTTTTTTCTTTGCAACAGAAGGAGCAGTGTGATTCCGTCCTTGACGTGGACCTGCAGACCATCTCTCACTGAACCCATTTTCAAGTGTGAGAAGGCGGGATGGGGTAAGTCACCTCCAAATCTTAGACCACGGGTGAGAGAATGTATTCTCTGTTCAAATGCAGGTGGATTAGTGCGGCATCCATGATAATTAGGACGCTCTATTGTTCTGTCGAAAAAGAGTAAGACCGTGGCTAAGTTTCCTTTACCTTGACATGGGTCATCAGGGTGCCCCATGAAGCTGGGCCATGCACCTCCCTACCTGCAGGAAGGGTATTGGCAGCAGCCGATGGGGGATGCTCATGGGATATCACTTCTCTGATGGGGAAGGAGCCCAACATGGTGCGTCGAATTGAGTGGTTCCAATGAGATAGAGTTACACTCAACTTGACGCACAGCTTGGGCACTGGACTAAATGTGTGTTGGGAGTTCACCCTACGGGACGAAAGGGTTTCTTCCTTTAACTTTCGGGTTACACATAGGTCTGTTGGGGTGAAGAAAGAACAGCGCCAGAAAACAAAACTCTCAATTTATTATGAAATATACTTTAATTCACAATTTATTATCTGATCTTTCTTCCTATGGTCACCAGCAGTGGGTGGTGACTGAGAGAACAAACCTACGGATACAAGGACACACCTCAGAGTGAGAGGAGTGGGAGTTATTGGTTTTGTTGAAAACTGAAATTCACTTTTCTTTACCCGTTCCTCCATCATTCTGGTCTGTAAGTACCCCCCTTCTTTATCTCTTCTCCCAGTAACCTCACTTTTCCATTTGGATCCTTCACACACATGTACTGTCTAATCTTCATTCCTCTACCTGTTCCTTCCTCTCTACAGATCACAACTTCATCTGGAAAACAACATTAATGGTTCATCACCATAACGAAGAACTCTGAGCAGAATCCCTGACGCAATCACACCTCACCACTGTCTTCCAGTCCTCATACGTCTGTAAGACAGCGTATAAGAGTCCAATCTTCAGTCTTCTACTTTCTGCATTTCCCTTCAGGGGTCGCCACAGCAAGTCAGTTTCTTCCATCTAACCCTATCTGCTGCATCTTCTTCGGTCACATCAACTATCTTCATGTCTTCCTTCACTGTATCCATGAACCTCCTCTTTGGCCTTCCTCATCCAACATCCTTCTTCTTACTTTCTCTCCTCTGCACATGTCCAAACCATCTCAGTCTGGTCTCTCTGACTTCATCTCCAAAACCTCTAACATGTGCTGCTCCTCTGATATACTCACTTCTAATCCTGTCCATCCTGGTCACTCCCAGAGAGATCCTCAGCATCTTCATCTCTGCTACCTCCATCTCTGCTTCATGTCTTTTCCTCAGTGCCACTGTCTCTAGACCAATCAGCATGGCCGCTCTCGCCACGGTTTTGTACACTTTCCCTTTCATTTTAGCTGAAACACTTCTTTCACTCCCCATACTTTTCTCCACCCGTTCCAGCCTGCCTGCACACACACCTCTTTTCCACACTCTCCATTGTTCTGGACTGTTGATCCTAGATACTTAAAATCTTCCACCTTCTTCATCTCTTCTCCCTGTAACCTCACTTTTCCATTTGGATCCCTCTCATTCACACACATGTACTCTGTTTTACTCTGACTAATCTTCATTCCTCTTCTTTCTAGTACAAACCTCCACCTCTCCAGCTTTTCCTCCACCTCTTCCCTCCTCTCACTACAGATAACAATGTCATCTACAAACATCATTGTTCATGGAGATTCCTGTCTAACCTCGTCTGTCAGCCTGTCCATCACCATAGCAAACAGCAAAGGACTCAGAGCAGATCCTTGATGCAGTCTCTTCAGTACCCTCTTTATTTCTACCTTACTAATCCTAGCCACTTTCCGGTCCACTATGGTAACACCTTCTACTCTTTGTTCACTTTGATTTTCTTCATTCATCAACTCTTCAAAGTACTCTTTCCATCTTCCCATCACATTACTGGCATCTGTCAAAAGACATCCATTCCTGTCTTTAATCACCCTAACTGCACATCCTTCCCATGTTGTCTCTCTGTCTTGCCAACCTGTATAGGTCCATCTCTCCCTCCTGCTGTTTAACCTGGCATACAAGTCATCGTAGGCTGCTTGTTTTGCCTGTGCCACCTCTATTTCAACCTTACGCTGTATCTTCATGGACTCTTGCCTACTCTCCTCAGTCCTCAGTGTCCTACTTCTTCTTAGCCAGCCTCCGTCTTTTAATACAATCCTGCACTTCCTCATTCCACCACCAAGTTTCCTCATCTATCTTCCTTCCAGATGACACACCAAATACTCTCTTACCTGTCTCCCTGATCGCATTAGCTGTAGTAGTCCAGTCATCCAGAAGCATCTCCTGCACTCCCTTCGTCTTCTTAAACTTCCACACTTCCAGGGTCATCTTGCACACCACCATCCTATGCCGTTTGGTTACATTGTCCCCTGCTACAACTTTGCAGTCACAAATATCCTTCAGATTGCACCGCCCACACAGAATGTAATCTACATGTGTGTACATTTCTTCCTCCACTCTTAAAAATCACTCTGTGTTCCAGCCAATTCCATTCTTTTTGCGAAGTCGATCCCCATCTGTCCTTCTGCATTCCTGTTCTGAATACCAAACCTGCCCATTTCCTCCTCATCATCTGTTTCCTGCACCAACGTGGCCATTTAAGTCTGCTCCAAGAACAACTCTCTCACTTCTAGGGATGCTCTGAATCACCTCATCAAGGTCTGACCAGAATTTCTCTTTCTCCACAATCTCATATCCTACCTGTGGATCATACCCACAAACGACGTTTAACATCGCCCCTTAAATTTCTAGTTTGAGGCTCATCAACCCTGTCTGACAGAACGTTCCCAACAAACTCCTCCTTCACAATAACTCCTATATCATTCCTCTTCCTATTTACACCGTGATAGAACAATTTGAACCACACTCCTGGCCTTTCTTTCAATCTGGTCTCCTGGGCAGACACCGAGCATTTTTTAGGAGTAACGACTGCATTTCGGTCTAAAATACCTACACAAAGTTATTCATTGTGTTAAAGTTTCTGAGCTGAACTTTTTTTTTTTTTTTTTTTACAAATTATTTGTACCACTTTGACCAGCCAAGCAAAATAACAATTATAATATGTACATTTGTACCAAATCTTATTCCAAATTTGATGCTAATTTCTTTAAGCCAGTTATAGAAACAAATAAGATATAGAAGATACTAAAATAAGTCGTATTTTGATCCTTAAATGATGTTTAACTCTCTCTGATCCTGTTATTCTTCACCTGAGCTCATTCTAAAGTGGTTTATATGTGTAACAATAAAACTTTGGTGTTCTCTTACTCACTGTTGGTCTCCATGCTCTCACATAGTTCAGTTTTAACTTCTCCATTCGGTCGATCTGCTTTCTGGGTCAGTTTTCCGGACATGGTGGCTGCTGTGACGATTGCCTGTGAAAACGTGCAACTCATGATCACGGACACATCACCGTCTGCCCGTCACATGGACGAAACTAAATTTATCACCAAAACAAACCTATTTAAAAAAATAATACTGTATTTTTACAATTATAAGACACACATAAAAGTCTTAGTTTTCTTCAAAATGCACAGCGTGCCTTGTGTGCGTGTTGTCGTCGTAAGATGAACGTAGTAGAGAACACCACGACAACGTTAAAGGGAGACGAGGTGGACGTCGTGGAGAACACCATGAGAACATTAAAGGGAAAAGTGTGGGCGTGGAAAGTATATAAAAGTACAGGTATCTGCGTTTTACAGAACATCGATGTTTTGACAACCCTAAAATGGGAAAGAGACACAGTTTAAACTAAAGATCATCAGCTACGCCGAGGAACATGGAAATCGAGCAGCCGCCAGAGAATTTTAGATGAAAGAATCAATGGTTCACAGGAGGAGGAAGCTGGAAAATGAGCTCCAACTGGTCAAGAAGAAGCAGGTGGGTTTCCATGGACATAAGGCAAGGTTGTCTGAGTTGGAGGAAAGACTGAATCAGTTGATCAACAAGTGAGAGAAGCATTTCAACTAAATGGAGTAACGCCAACAAAAGAAATGAAAATAGAACATTTCTAAGGAGGTCTGTCTTGGTGCTTTTGTTTCATGAAACTGTGCCATTTTTTTCATCTGAACAAGGTCTACGATAGCGCAGCAACTCTCAGCGGATAAGAATGAAAACTTAGTTTTGCTCAGCGTGTTTTACCATGCCCGCACCTATTGATGATTATAAATCCTCAAATAAAGCACAAACAAACACAGTTTTGCTGAGGTTCTATTTTTAAAAACACACACTTGTATGTTTGTGTGTGTCGTTATTGTAAGGTGGACGTAGTAGAGAACACCAGGAGAACATGTTGAGAAAAAGTGGATGTGGATTGTGTATAAAATCCACGTCCTATCATCAGGTGTGACTTATGTATGAGTTACATACAGTAATGACACACGTAAATGAGACTGTATGACGTGCCTTATAGTTGTGAAAATACAGTACTTTTCATTTTTGGTCAGAAGCAGAAATATTTCAAGCTAATTCATCTTTTTCACATGTTATCTATTGTGAAAAATTAGTTTCCTAACAAGACAGCTGTTAATTACTTATTAAATTTGCTCTAATGTTAATCTGGTGAATGAATCACTTTGCTCTGCGTCCTTCTCACCTTAAAGCTGCGTTTTCGTTTGGGTACATTCTGCTCAGGATGGAAAATGATGACGTAAACTTTGGGCATGTAGAGCATCCCCAGTGACACGGAAGCAGACAGGCTGAGAGAGATGGTCAGGGTCGTAGTTTGGATGTACATCTAAAGGAAAGAAAAGAGAAAACTTTTAGAACCTCCTTTAGAAATTAAAAGCTGAAAACAAACAAGAAAAAAAAATGTACCAGTACATTAGTTTTACATGTTTTTTTTTTTTTTAAACCAAGCCTAAAACTAGATTTTATGGTGAAATCTTGTTTATTTATCTAGAAAAATAAAAATAAGTTTTTCTTTTTACTACTTTGTTAATATTGAATGTCACTTTTCACTAGATTTATTTGTTTGAGACAATCTCTGAAAAAAAAAGCAGATGCAATATCCTCACAGAGACCGACAGCCTCATGGATTTTTTTTTCTGGCAGGGAGCAGTATGATGTGTGATGACACCTGCAGGTGCTTGTTTGTGGAGTTAGGCCACATCTATTCTGCCAAGCTGCTGTAATAAAACAAGATGGTCATAAAACTAAAGCAGTTCACACATCTGGACTTTCAGAGATAGAATGACAGGATTCAGCCACAATCTGGACACAGCTGACAAACTCTGGAGACATTTGGTTCATCAGTCAAGCAGTGCTCTCCGTGTGTGTAAAATAGAGAAAAGTGGTAAAAATGGAAGAAGGCGGTGAGGGAGCGGTAGAGGAAAGATGACAGAAAAATTGATATTTAGGGAAACGGGAAGTGAGAAGAAAAAAAAAGACGACTTGGGAGACGTTCGGAGAGAAAAACTGGTCAGAGTTACAAAGCGAACAAATTCTCTAGAAGAAAAAATGTCTGTGGCCGGGTGAGAAAAAAATTCCACTTTATACCAAAGTAGTTGTAGTTCGCAACAAGAGTCTGATTTACAGCAAACAGAACCTCCAGCATTATGAAATTAATCAACAATGTGGTGGCTATCGTTAATAGCTTAATGTACACCTATTAAAGTTTATTTTATGACATATTTAGAAGCATTAATGTGTCATCTAGGAGTAGTTAGATTGAAAACATGTATTGTTTTTGATCTTTGTGTAACTGCTGCCTTCTTATGTTAGCGTATTTACATCAGGCCACAAAACTGAGTGAAGTTTTGTGGCCTGAAAGAAAACTCAGTTAGAAAACTCAGTTTTCAGTTGGAACGTCGTCTGTACATCCACCAATAAACACATGTAGAAAACTCTTAAGCTAAACAAGTCTGTGTAGTCCCTCATTCATCCAGGAGTGATTCATTGTAGAAAAAGTTTCAAAAAAGTCTTCTGGACAGTTTAATTCTTGATCAAGACGTTTCGACTTCCATCCGGAAATCATTTTCAATCTGATAGAAATGGACTGAAAACTGGATCTATAAAAATAGTAAGAAAGGGCTCGACCAATGAGCCCGTGTTACCTATGATGGCCGTGAATGGCTCCTATTGTAACCTCAGACCAATAGACGATCCCTATTGTAATAATGCTAAAAGCCTAGTGAATAGAAATTCCTGCTAACAAGAGGCGTGAATCTGAGTCACGAGGTGTCCTCTTTGGTCCATGGCTTCAGAATGCTGCTGTAAATCCCGGACAGAATGTATCTAACGCCTCTTTAGCTAAACAATTACACATCTAAAGAAATATCCTGGATTAACGAGATGAAAAAAATAAATTAATTGCATGAAAACTTCTTTTTTCTTGATGACCTTCTTATTCTGTAACATTGCAAAGTGTGAATAGGTTTTTGCCTGAAGCACTCCTACAGGCTCACACTGCACACCCACACATAAAACAAAGCCCTGGAAGAAGGAGAGGATTTTGTGGCTAAAGCAGGAAGAATAATAAAAAAACAAATTTACACATTCATTTTTCTCCAAACTGTTTTTTTTAAAGTAGTTTTCACCAACAAACTGCTGCTGACTGATAGTAACGATACACAGATCAATGATTCACCACATCAGAGAGAAACAGACGGAGACAGAAAAACATGTTTTTACATGGAGAGACGGGGAATGACTCACAGATCAAGAAAGAAAGAAAAAAAAAATCAAGCAAAGAGAGAAAAACACTTAAAATAGAATAACCTACGGAAAAAAAAAGCTGAATAAAAGAAAAATTCCCTAAAGCAGTGGAGCGCGCTTATCAGAACAGCAGCAAGTCTGCTGGAAGTCGCTTCGGTTCCAGTTAGCCTTTGGTCTAAAGTCCTATCTACACACACAGACACACACGTTCACAGAAAATAAAGACAGACACCTCACACTCCAGTTTTTATGAATGTAAAGCTTAGCTCTAAAGATCCGTCTCAGCGTGACGAAACTGCTACTAAACTACGTTTTTACTATTTATCAGTTCGGTAATAGTGTGGTGACCTGTTCAAGACGTACCCCGCCTATTACTGGAAGAGAAGTTTGGACTTCTCTATGTCATGATTAGAAACATGAATATTAACGATTGGTGTGTGTTTAACACGTAGGTTAATAAGAAGAAAATGAGTAAGACCCATTGCTCAAAAGTTTTAAGACTTTTTTTTTTTTTTTTTTACACATTTACCTTATTATTTCTAATAGAAGCACACTCCTGTTTTTTCCTGAAACTTGAATCCAGCAAAGCTTAGTCTGACAAAAATAAGTCTTCTATATGCAACTTTAGCTCAAGTCTGACATGTCCTTGTCCTTTTAAATAGGCCGTGCTGCTCTCACATGAAGGGCTACCGTGCATGTGCAGCTTATGACGGTACCGGTACGGTAGTCATACAAATTTTGTCACTCTGCAGATTTTTAGCTATTTTCATAGATGTGCACACCATCAGTGGAGCTGCACATTTATCGGGAATAATACAGCTCCTTAAATCAGTAATCAGTCTCATCTAACTGCCAGAAAATATTTCAACCCTGAAAATTCACATCAGTAAATCTTTTATATATAAATTTCTAAAAATTAAAAGCAGATCAATAATTTTATTTCCAGAGTCGAGACCTGTGTAGGAAGCAGAATCTGGCTGATCTGATCCTCTTTATTCCATCAAAGCCAGTCCTTAATTCTCTGAACTATGTTCCATGGGACACGTGCTTCATGAAGACGGGCAGTTTAATAGTTCAACTACACGTTTTTGAACCGTCTTCCTGCCTCAAAAAACCCATCTAATAACAGAAACATGACAGTTAAAGTAACGTTGGGCTTAGTTTGGTTGGACTGAATAAATCTAAATGAATAAAAAATCCATCAAAAACAGATTAAAACTATTTTTAGAAGGAAAAAAAAAAAAACAAAATGAAGAAACTCACCAAGAAGACAATGACTTCATCATGTCACACACACACACCACAAAATATCATGAGCTCAACTAGTTTAGAGAAAATACCACATTTTGACAAGTTTGCATCCAATTTATTTTTATAGACATCCTTTAACAAATGAAAAGTGTCAGAGGGTCTGCTTTTTCACCACGAAGCAGCACTGATGCAGAAAAAGTAAAATGTGATGACTGACACTGAGACGTAATTCAGCAGAATGTTTAATAGTCACTCTGACAATTTGTATGTGCCTCCGAAATCCTCTCACACGGCACTTCCTCACTCTCTACTCACTGCTACGCCAAAATAACTACAATAAAATAAGCTGAAGAGAAAGAAAATAGTAAACTTTCACTTAGATGACAACTTATTTTTAAAGAAATGTCAGATTATTGCTGCATGCACTAAAAAAAATGTCAGATTAGTTTAAAAAATGTCACGTATACATGACTTTGTGCAGATTATTTATAAGTTTAATAAAAATCCCTTTATATGTGTGGCAATATTAGATTAATAGGTCATTCACTGTAACTTAAACAGGCCTATTTCAACAACAAAAGAGTAAAAAAAACCTCTAAAATAACTCACACTCCTCTATTTTTATTTTCATGAACAACAAAAATTCCTACAAACCAGCTTGTATCTGAATGTCCATGAAAACACTTTCCGTTCCGTCATCTTGCGCTTGTTCCGGGGTCGGGTCGCGGGGGCAACAGCCTCAAACGGGTGCATCCTCTAGCTCACCTGGAAGGATCCCAAGTCGTTCCCCGGCCAGCTGTGAGACATAGTCTCTCCAGCGGGTCCAGGGTCTGCCCCTTGATCTCCTCCCAGTGGGACGTGCCCGAAACACCTCGCCCGCAAGGCGCTCGGGGGGCATCCTGACCAGATGCCCGTACTACCCCATCTGGCTCCTCTCGACCTGGAGGAGGAGCGGCTCGACACCGAGCTCCTCCCGGATGGCAGAGCTCCTCACCCGATCTCTGAGTGAGAGCCCAGCCGCCCTGTGGAGGAAGTTCATTTCGGCCGCTCGTACCCGCGATCTCATTCTTTCGGTCACAATCCACAGTTGGTGACCATAGATGAGGGTTGGAACGTAGATCGACTTGTAAATCGAGAGATTTACATGGTAAATCTTTACATTACTCTCTTTACATGGTAAAGAGAGAGCTGAGCCGAAAAGCAAAACACTTTCCAGGTTTTATATTAACCTTAAAATCAGTCAAATCAGATCAGCATATGTTTTAAATGTACAAAGTTTCCAAAACCAATTATCCAGGCAGCTGCTGCTCCGTGATGGAACCGTCTTTCATTACTTTTAGTAAAACCCGCTCACACTGTGTTCTAGTGAAAAGCATGGATAATTACTCAGAGCAGAGTTTATTTGAAATCATCTCAAGGTGTTAAAACTACATCGGAGATGTTGTCAAGTTGCTCCAGATTATGAGAAACGGATTTACTTTGATTTCATACACTTTTTTCTTTAATTGGATTTCCACAAATATCTGAAACTAAAGCTTTTCTTGTTGTTTTTTTTTTTTACACACAATAAAGAAATAAATATTTTTCTCTGAGTTTTGTGCATTTTTAGTCGGAGCAACTTCACGTACAAAAAGACCGTAGGGCTTGAAACACTGGTCTTTCTGTGTGGTGTTTGCGTGTTCTCCCTGTGTGTGGGTTTTCTCCTGGTACTCTGGTTTCCTCTCACTCTTCAAAAACATACATATTAGGTTGATTGGCTGCTCCAAAATTGCCCCTAGGAATGAGTGTGTGGATGATTGTGTGTGGTCCCACAACAGACTGGCAACCTGTCTAGGGTGTACCCTGCCTCTCACCTGAAATCAGCCGGGATAAAGTCCGGCACTCCCCACAATCCCATCAAGTATAAGGGGGTCAGAAGACAAAACTAAACAACTTCTCATGTTTTACACACTTTAAACATCTTCTGGTGATAGTTAGTAGTCGTTGTAGCCAAAATTGTCCCTTTTGTATTCAAGTCGGTTTAACGGTACCGTACTGTGTCCTGTTTTATAAAAACAGAAACAATATGTTACTACTGCTTTCCTGTAGAAGAGATGGCTTTAGTTGATAAGGTAAATTAGATCTCTGATTATAAAAAAATACATTTTAATAGCATGCTAGTGCTAGCAGCTAACATTAACTCACTTTTATGAGAGTCATTTCTTACACAGTGTTTACAGTAACGTTAGCTTCTGCTTGTTGGATACTTACTTCCCTCAACTTTGTAAACGATTTCTCACTAAAACCTGTACTTCATAATACCCGTCAGCACAGTAAGATTTACTAATTTGAGTTGCAGTTCACACCCCTTCTATCTGACGAAGCCATCTTAAAAAATGTGACCAGTTCATTTAAGTTCAGCGTGCTGGACATAGAAGTTTTGTCGTGACGTCACCAGCTCTCACTATAGAGTGACTAACTACTAAATATTTTAGACTAATTACAACCATTTCGTTCCGTTCCGTCGTCTTCCGCCTGTTCCGGGGTCGGGTCGCGGAGGCAACAGCCTCAAACGGGCAGCCCAGGCCTCTCTCATCCCGGCTGCATCCTCTAGCTCACCTGGAAGGATCCCAAGTCGTTCCCCGGCCAGCTGTGAGACATAGTCTCTCCAGCGGGTCCGGGGTCTGCCCCTTGGTCTCCTCCCAGTGAGACGTGCCCGAAATATCTCGCCCGCGAGGCGCTCGGGGGGGGGCATCCTGACCAGATGCCCGAACCACCCTATCTGGCTCCTCTCGACTTGGAGGAGGAGCGGCTCGACACCGAGCTCCTCACCCAATCTCTGAGTGAGAGCCCAGCCGCCCTGCAGAGGAAGCTCATTTCTGCCGCTTGTATCCGCGATCTCATTCTTTTGGTCACCACCCACAGCTGATGACCATAGGTGACGGTTGGAACGTAGATCGACTTGTAAATCGAGAGCTTTGCTTTTCGGCTCAGCTCTCTCTTTACCACGACGGACCGATGCAGCGTCCTAGTTATTGCTGATGCCGCACCGATCCGCCTGTCAATCTCCCGCTCCATCCTTCCCCCACTCGTGAACAAGACCCCGAGATACTTAAACTCCTCCACTTGGCGCAGAACCCCTGTCCCTGACCTTTAGGGGGCATTCCATCCTTTTCCGGGCGATTTAATTACAACTGATTCAATTACAACCAAACAAGCACAAATCCTAATTCTGCCGCCACCGTGCCTTGAAGATGGATGATGCAGGACAAACAATTCCTCAAGTGAGCTGGCCCTTTTTCTTGTCTGCCGATGGGTGCAACTTCACAAACGCTAATGTTTCCATTGAGACCAGAGTTCAGATGTCCTCTGCTCCACCTCGAAAAAAATAGCAGCATGTGACAAGACCCATCCGGTGACCCAAAATATATCCTAAAAACTACATAAAAATCCACCCATAATGTTTTGACTTATCTTGTTCACACACACATCGTTTAACAACTTCATCATCCACCAATAGGATTGTTTGAATGTTTTAAAATCAGTGGATGGTTTTGTAAACATTTTAATCCAATCAGCATCAACATCACCTCTTCCATTCTACTACTCATTTGCATAATCAAACAAACAGTTTTCTCTTTTAATACTTAATTAAAGTGTGTTTCTGGTTATTTTTTCACAAAATCAATACTCTTTTGTGTCATTAAGTTTCTAAAGTGTTGGTCTTAAATCCATTCGGAGAAATAAGTGAGATAAAGTAGTCTGAAGAAGTCACCTCTGAGACTAACGGTGTTGCTCATCTCACTTCAGTCTTTATATGGACTCCTTTATTTGTCCTTACAAAACAGCCCATCTCTTTCCCATCTCTGTAATGAACCCATTATTTCTCCAAATACATACAAAACTAATCTACATCAGTTTTTTTTATTGACTTACTTTTCTTTACAAAAACACTAACCTCACTCCGGTCTCTTCAGTAAGCAGTAAAACATTCCTATTGCACTATGATTCATTACCTTTGCTCGTTCATACACCCATGGCAGAAGCTAACTTGCTTTTTCTATCTCGCTTTGGCTTCAAACAGATCTTGTTGTTGCTTAGGAGAAGCAAATGAGACATTTTAAAGATCAAGTTTTGATTTTGTGGATCCTCTGGGTTGTCTTGTCTACTTTAAGTTGAAAAACTTTTACATTTCTTTTAAGTATCAATATGAGACTCCGTGCAATTTTCCAACTCATAAAAACTCTCTCTTGCTTCTCTTGTTTGATATAATAAAACATAAATCAGTCTGCAAAAAATCTGACTAGTCCAACTTCTTTTTGAGCCCGAAAGCAGGAAAAAGGTTGGTGTAATAAAAATGAATCTGGAAAAATAAACTTATTCACGAAAGAGACAAAACATGTACCGTGCACCATGTACAATTCAATTCCATTCATATCTCTTTCTGACTGGAAATATTTTACGGTTAAATATGAGTTGATTATCAGACTTCATTTCTCTCAATTATTTTCTCATAAGAGCATAAAAACGACTGAGAATGTTTAAGAAACGTGTTTTTTTTTCACCAAACAAAGCAATTTAGCCCAAAACCGCGCTGGTCACAAAAACTTCAGACTATTTTTCACTTTGAGATGACTTTTTTTTTTCTTGCAGGCTCAGCTCTTCACCGTTTAACAAGCAAACTGATAAGAATTCAAGGTGTGTGTCCGATAAAAATATCAGCACTCATTTCAAATTGCTCAGGGGTCCTGAATGTCATGAGGTGTATGTGAGAGGTGACAAGGAGTAGAGTTGGAGTGCGAGATGATGAGGCAAGAAGCAGGTGGACGATAGCAGCAGGAGTTTATTCTTAGAATAAACAGCTAGCAGGAAAAGGCAAAGTAATCAGAAACTATTCTAGAAAAGTAGCAAGAAGCTAAAAAAAAATTAGATGAGAATTTATAACCAAAAGTCCAAAACTAAAATAATAAAGAAGGAGGAAAAGGATCTGATGAGATGTGAATGAAATAACAAGTAAAAAGTGAGGACAGTCACTTCCTACCAAGACAACTTGGTCCAACTATCTCCAAATTAAAAGAAAGAATTCCAACAATAAGCAGCTTTCTGGTTTCTGGAAAGAATCCTAGAGCCATGTCTCAGTGAGACCCAATCCCAAAATATAAAAGGGAGCTTGATTCACATAGGGAACTGCTATCTAAAAAAAATCATAGTTATTTCGACCATCAAAGTCGACACTATGGCGTTGCACGATATGCCTCCGCTTGCCCAATATGATAAACTGTATTAATGGTAGGGATCGGTATCGAGAACCGGATTTTTTTCAGAACTGGTTCCGCGGCCGTCATTTTGACCAAACTGATAAGCGCTAGTCCAAACAGATCTGCTATCGGTTCCGGTCACACTGTGCTGCAACACTTTTCGCTTCTAGCAACAGCAGCACCTTGCGAACATGCTCTGCTACCACACACACACACACACACACACATCACACCCACACACACACTTTTAAATCTGAATTAACCGGACACCCGAAATTATTAGCACCTTTAATTTATCATTATTTATCAATTCAGACAAGATACCTAGAAAAAAAATAAGACTTCATATTTTTGTACAGTATTGTATTTTAATTCATTTACATTCCATGTCAGTAATTTTTCAGAAATAATAAAAAATATGAACTTTCAGTCTTTTAACATTTAATTATTTACATTTCTGTCATTGTTTTCATTTTTATTCAAATTCCATGCACTTATTTATGATAAAATAACACTTATTAGGCTCTCCTTTTTGTGTGACCCTGCTCTTCTCAATTGAGGTCAAACACTGCGCAACTTTCCGTTTGAATATTATGCATTTGGGCGAGGTGATTAAGTTGTTCCAATTTTTCAAACGTTTTTCTTACATTTCAGGAAGCATGCGTTGTCTGAATCAATTTTAAATAAATGCAACCACACTTCAGATCTTTCAACACGACATTGCTGCTCTCCAGCGCCCCGTCCCTCTGCAGCACTCAGTGCAGCAGGGAAGCACAGAGGAAGAAACTGATCGCCTTTTACGGGTTAATACACAGGGCATGCCCACTTCTGTGTCTTTTCAACTGCGCGGTGCTAACAAATTGCTTCCATTGGAAGCAGATCTACTTTCTCTTGTGCTTCCGTGGCTACGCCCGGTGCTCATATAGAATGTGGAATCAGCTAGTACTTGTTCCACCTCTCTGTCGATACCGTTAAGGTTGAAAGTTTTCAGTACGGTGAAAAATGTTCACCAGTGCCTAACAGTACCAGTCCTATCCCTCATCCAAAGGACTGTAGTTTAGTGGTAGCAAGATATGGTAACTCTGTTAAGTTAATATATAGTTGGCACAGAGTAACTGTGGGTAGTTTAATTATAATCCCTTAATAAATATTTTTTCTCTCTATTTAGGTTTAATTGCAATAAATAATACTCATACTGCTCAGGCATCTGCTCAAAATGTACCATAAAGAACTGTGTGTTTGTAACTCTTATTTATGATTTTCCAACTTGCAAAGTAGAATTTTAAAAGGCTATTTTCTGACACGCAACATTTAAAACCAAATAACTCCCATGAGGAGAAGCCATCTGCTTGGATGCAGAACGGCACACTGAGGTCTGGTTTTATATTTAATAACAAAAATACATTGAAACGTATAAAGACATTTTTAATTTAGACATCTGTGCTGCCTGGTTTTAAATAGTGCAGCAAACAAAGTTATATAAACAAACTTTGTAGTTTGAAAGTTTGGGCGCCTCACAGAAACATTTCTATTAATATGCATAAAAAAAACTAAGAAAATATGAATATATATATATATATCAAGGTTCATCCATAGATTTATGGATGGACGTCATGTTGAGGTCAGGATATTATAAAAGTAAAAGCTACACTTTTTGATCAAATCCACTGTGAATTTTGATGTGTCTGAGATTATTTTCCATTTGTAGAAAACACCATCTCTTTTAAGCTTTTTTTCACAGATGGTATCAAATTAGCATCCAAAATTTGCTAAAATTAATCTGTTTTTCCTGGACCACCGTCTGCAACACAACCTCAACAAAGGATTTGATTAACCTAACAATTCTTTTAAGAAATTCTCTATCTTTTCTTTTTTTTTTTAACATTTAACTTTGCACATTCTGGCCAAAAATTTCTGTTGTCACATCATTGGTCCATTAATCTTGTTTCCAAAAAGCATTGGGCTTGTCTATATGTTCATTTGTAGAATTACCGTATGCAGATCTCCAGATTATCAGGCCGTTTTCAGCTATCTGTAAGCCATATATTTTAAAGACTGTTATCCACGTAAAGATTTATATAAATAGGTATTTATTAGCACCTAATTAAAGCATTTTGCAGTGTTTCTTTTTTAACTGAATTTGCCCAAACTTTCAGTAGTTTAAACTTTAATGTAATCGGACTGAGAATTTAAAAAAAAAAAAAAGAACTCTAGGCATGTTTGGCTTTGTGAAAAATCTTCCGACTCTGCCTCAAACTCAATTTTAACATTTCGAATCGAGCCTGAAAAGTGCATTATTAAGAACTAAAATGAAATATACTGTTGGCATTTTCAGCCTTGATGTTGCTCTTTATTTTCCAATAAAATCAATGCGAAAAGCAGTTTTTAAGTTTTGCTATAACTTTTCAAAGTGTGCACTAAGAAAATACCAAAAAAAAAGATATTCTTCAGAGAACTCAGAGTGGATTCCACTTGATGGAAACAATCAAATGTGAAAGAAAAGTTGTTATTAGATTCAGAGCCCACTGCTGTTAGATTTTAGCATTCATTAAAGCAAGCACCTTAGGGTCCAGCTCAAGAATCTGCTGGGGTCAGAACAAGAACATGAGTCCTCAAGACCTCTCTTGCAGCCACTGGGTTTTAATCTCCCACAAATTATTAGATAGATTCATTAGTCATAAAAAAAAAACTTGCACCAGGAAAAACTCCTGCAGTTCTCCTGCAATTATCTCCGGTAAAAAGTTTCTCACAGTGAGAAATACAAGGATGTAAAGAAATCTTGAAAGATCAGAACTACCGGTAGTTGTTCCTACATTCATTTGTCACAGACAGGTTTCCGTTTCTCTCTCCACAAGAACGTAAACGGTTTTTTTTTAGGTGACTTGAAAGGCAAATTTCTTCTAGATTTGGCAGGATTCTGTTCCAATTTTGGAAGAAAATGCTATGAAATAGGATACATTATAGACATGCATCACAATTAGAAAGTAGAAAGCTCTCCAAAGTTTGTTTTGTATGAGCCTGGACTTAAAAACCACCTCTATTCTTAAGATCGTTGTGAACATGACAGGTATGAAATAAAACGACACAAGGTCTCCGTCATAATGTTAGCTTTGTATAATCGGGAGTTTAATTGAAAATTGTTTTTTGGTATCTTTTCCCTGTAAATAATATTGTTTCTGTAGCCTGCACAAACAAACATCTCCCCTGCACAATAAGGGAGATGGTGGCTCAGTGGTTTAGAGCGTTCGCCTGCGAACTGGGTTCGCATCCCACTGAGTGCATGTCTAGGGTCCTTGGAGAAGACACCTAACCCCTCGTTTCTCCCACCATTAGCGCGTTATAGGTTACAGCCTGCTGCGGTGAAATGCAGCACATAAATTTCCCAGTGAGGGTTGAATAAAGTATATTTAAAAAAAAAAACTATCAAGATATTTGAGTTAAAAATTTTAATCAAAGAGCACACTTACACAGTAGCTGAGACTCGGTACATTTCCCTCAATAATTTTAATAAAATCATTCCAGGAAACAAAAGCAGGCCGTCTCATTTAGTTGCTTTGATTATTTTTGAGAAATACTGTTGTGGTCCACTAATAATAAAATCTGTACTCAGAGGGATCAGTCAACACTCCTAATTAAACTTTTTTTTTTCTTTAATTACAACTGTTGTGCAGAAAAAAACAAGCACTGCTTCTTGTTTTGCTTCATTAACAGTCAGCCTTAATACTTTTTATAATTTCATGTCCAAATTGCAATTATAGTTCTGGCATGCTGGTGAAAGTAGAGGATTACTTATCAAACTTTTAATTCATGGAAAAGTTGGGATGAGTTTTGAAGTTTTTGTGTTTGTGGTTTAAACCCTGAAACAATGTCAAAGCAAAGACTTTTAATTTGGAAATATTTCAGTAAACTGTTAAAAGGGCTGTTTTTTCCAAAAACTATTCAATAAAGTCTGTTTCTGTTTAATCTGTTGCTAAGATAATAGGTTTTACAGAATCTTTTTTGTGTGTGCTTTAAGATGAGCTGCATGAAACTACAAAGAAATATTTGATTGCAATGTATGTGTTTTATGATGGTCACTGCTCATACAGAAAAAAAAAAACTTTATGTAACTATGTGTAAAAGATGATAAAAACTTCTACATTCTCCAAGTAGCACTACAGCAATAACTTTCCTACAAACGGACAACTTTTTGCTTACTTTACAAGTTTTAATAAAACTATTTTAAAGAGACACCATGAGAAAAAAAACACTATATTCTGGGAAAGCTGGATAAAAAATTAAATTGTGCTATACCACAAATGGTTTTGAGTCTCATCCACTTGTGGAAACAACACAGAACTTTGTGCTGAAAACTTTGTTGCATTCTGTTGTCTTCCGCTCACCCGGGGCTGGGTCGCAGGGACAACAGCCTGAGAAGGGAAACCCAGCCTTCTCTCACCTCGGCTGCATCCTCCAGCTCACCTAGGAGGATCCTGAGGCGCTCCTGGCCAGCTGTGAGGCATAGTCTCTCCAGTGGCTCTGGGGCCTGTCTCTAGATCTCCTTCCAGTGGGACGTGCCTGAAACACCTCACCAGCGAGGCGTTCGGGATGCATCCTAACCAGATGCCCGAACCACCCCATACTGCTTTTCTTGACTTGGAGGAGCTCCTTCTCCGAGCTCCTTCAGGATGGCAGAGTTCCTCGCTCTATCTCCGAGTGAGAGTCCAACCACCCTGCAGAGAAAGCTCATTTTGGCTGTTTTCATCGACGATGTCCTTCTTTTGGTAAGTGACGGAAGGAACGTCGATTGACTGGTAAATCGAGAGCTTTGTTTTTCAGCTCAGCTCTTTTTTCCCTCAAAAGTCCGATGCAGCGTCCTTATTATTAGAGACGTTGCACCAATCCATCTGTCGATTTGTCCCACTCATAAACAAGACGCCGTCATACTTAAACTTTCTGGGCGGAAACCTTTCTATTTTCTGGCAAAACGGAAAAAAATGGGAAGAAAATAAACCTCTCTAGTACCACCAAAAAAAGTTTTTCTGGTCCTTGCTATTTGGTAGTTATGGTATGGTATGGCAATGGTCGCTAACGGGATTGTGCTACTATTAGCTACACACATTTCCCATGTGTGGCCCTATTAACCAAATCTGAAAATAGTCAGAAAATGAAATCAAACTACACAATCTACCAGCTCTTTTCTATATTTAGTCTTGATTGAAACCTCCCACGTTTAGTTTAACTACTTCCAATCAGTTGTTAACTAAGAGATGCACAATTATTACACCAGCCTGAAGCTTTAAAGGCAATAAGTGGGGGATTTCTCAGGGGATCACGAACACACTAATTGAATTTGGTTTCTACAATGGTTTCATTTATCCATTTTCCAATGTTTTAATTTAACTTTTATTACCGTCTTTCTGATTAATTGATTACAAAATCATTTATTTAAACATCATTAATTGAGCTTGCTTCAATTAGTGGGTTAGTTCAACAGAGAAAGCAAATTGAAGAAATAAAAGTGCTTTTGAAATAAATGTAGAAAAATCAGTGGAAAAACTTTGTTATGCTCACAAACAGGCTGTAAACATGAGAAGTAACAGAGGATAATAAGGGCGAGACAAATAAACAAAAACTGATCAGAGATTTAAACTGGAATAAAAAGTCTCGCAGAGAATAAACAACCAGTTTATTCTCTGTGAAGTTTCAGGTGTTTGTGAATCATACGGATTAACAGTATGTGACAGGAAGTAGTTTTATTAAAATTACCCTGAGGCTGCACCGCCAAACCCACAAAAAAAAATCTTCCAGCTTCTCACTATTTGATGTCAGGATCTGACTCTTGCTGTGCATCTCTTTCCTCTCTCCCAAACACCCCACGCTGAGACCTTCTAAAAACTATAAAAGCATCAAATTAAATACAAGACTTTGCTGTTTTTGCCCACACAACCTGCAGGAAAAATGACTTCTAAATTAAAACAAAGGGGTTTCTTAAGAAGACGAGAACAAACCCACAGCTGGAACAATAGAACAAACTTTTTTCAGGATACTTTAATTTCATAAATAATCACAGAAGACTTAAGAAGTCTTTGATGCCTTGATTTAAACCTAAGAAGATGAGATGTTCCAAAAAGATTTGCTTATAATGAAGGTATTCAAAGAGTGAAATGCTCTGTAGTTTTTTGTCAGAAGCTGGGGACTTTGTGTCAGGATTGTTCCAACTAACAGAAAGCAGCACACACAAATCATCATCCTGTTTAGTCCAACATGGTTATTTGTTCCCCCTGCAGAATCAATCCTCAGTCTCTATTTCCTCTCTCAAGAAATTAAAGGAAAATCTGACCTGTTGGTTTCTGACAGGAATCCCATTCTCTAACCAGCATGCCTGCTAATACGTCTACCTGATCATCTTCATGCCACCCAACACTGTACCCATTCATATTCCACTTTATCTCTAGATAGTTTGACATGTGTATCCAAATGATTGAAATAGCTGTACAATCATAACAACTGATCATTTTCATCATCTTCTAAGTCTGATTTACTCAGCACAACCTGCAATGCCTGGTTAAGTTTTTCTTCACATTTGTTTTTACATTCACTTGATGCTTCATAACCTTTTACTGCATCCTCAGCAACCCGTCCTTCCGTCTCTTTTGAGGTTTGTGTTCACCTCCTAACCCGTTCTGATTGAAGAAGATTGATTACTTGCAGTTACTCAGGGTTAAGGATCTGGGCAGTTGTTGAATTTCCACAAGGACTGCAACCATAAATCTGTCTTTGGACATTAAACCACACCGGTAAACTAGTTTGTGTGTGTGTTGTCAAAGACAGGATGAATTTGTGATGTTCAGTTAAGTGCAGAATCCTCATTTCCTGGGAAGCTCATGGATGTAGCTTAAGTAAGACACAAGTGATCAATTCTTCATTTTCTAAAAATAGTGTCTATAATCTTCAGAAAATACTTTTTATTAAATAAAAACTTGACAAACCAATTGCTATGACGAGCACTTGTTGAATTTGAATTCAGTGAAGCCTTTGAATTGGTATGCAAGCAAAATAAACAAGTTAAAATCACACTCAGGTCTTAAAAAAACAACTGGTGCACACATAACTCCAGAGCAAAACACCTGCTGTGAGAAACCTGCACCCCATTCAAACACACATCATGCGATGTTGCAGGTTGAGCGGAAATGGTTGGCTTTTCCACTACAGGAGGCAGGACGATAACAAGTTCACCCCATTAAAGGCATCTACAGAACAGGGGAGGTGGCTAACAGGGAGACAAAGGAGGAATCACAGAAAGAGGAAAAGACAGACAAAAGACAAGAGGAACAAAAATAGACCTTTGTCCATTGCATCAGGCATGGGTATGATTGGGCACACACAGAGAAAGCTGCAGAGAGGCAACGTCCTGTGGTTAGGGGTTTGTAGCAAGCAGAGATGTGCAGAAGTGAGCACACTTACACATTCACACCACCTTTCACATGTCTGCAGAAGCTGTCCAAAGCAAAGCTCCTCGCCATGGTTCAAAACAATACCAGCTCTCCAACTGATGACGGTTACTGGAAGAATATTTCTTACTTTTGCCTTTTTATTTATTTCACACATTCTTATTTTAAGGCTCACTGTTTCCCTGATGTCACTCCGTGAGGTTGCAACTAGTTTCTATTCCACCGCTTTTCTCTGAGATTTGCCTTCTTTTCTCTTTATTCTTCAGAGTAACATATTCAGGAAAGTTTGAAAAATGGGGAAAATTTTAAGGAATGAACAGGGGAACCACAAATCTATTCTCTTTTGGCCAGGTTTATGGCTTGTTTGTCAAAAATTTGAAATATTTCTAAATAAATTGTGAGGAAAAATTGTATGTGAAAAAAGTGAGAGAACAGTTTAGAAAGTACTGTTACAAACAACGAGTAGGACTCAAAAAAAAAATCCACATCTAGACTGGGCTTCTTTCTCTGAACAAGACGTTCTCTAGAAATTTATGAAATTAAACTAATTAAGTAAATGTTAGTGATCGGGAAGCCATTAAACTCACAGACACTTGAACCAATTTTTTCTCCTTCTTTCAGCATTTCCCTTCAGCGGTCGCCACAGCAAGTCAGTTTCTTCCATCTAACCCTATCTGCTGAATCCTCTTTGGTCACACCAACTATCTTCATGTCTTCATTCACTGCGTCCATGAACCTACTCTTTGGTTTCCCTCTAGGTCTCTTTCATGGCAGCTTCCTTCTGCCGATGTACTCTCTCTCTCTCTCTCCTCTGCACATGTCCAAACCATCTCAGTCTGGCCTCTCTGACTTTATCTCAAAAACCTCTAACATGTGCTGTTCCTCTGATATACTCATTTCTGATCCTGTCCATCCTGGTCACTCCCAGAGAGATCCTCAGCATCTTCATCTCTGCTACCTCCACCTCTGTTTCCTGTCTTTTACTCAGTGCCACTGTCTCAAGACCAAACAGCATAGCCGGTCTCACCACGGTTTTGTACACTTTCCCTTTCATTTTAGCTGAAATTCTTCTATCACACATCACATCTGATACTTTTCTCCACCCGTTCCAGCCTGCCTGCACATGCTTTTGCACCTCTTTTCCACACTCGATTGCTCTGGACTGTTGATCTTAAGAACTTAAAATCTTTCATCTTCTTTCTCTTCTCCCTGTAACCTCACTTTTATGATCATAAAAATACACACTAGAGCTTTGAAATATTGTAAAACCTCGTATTGTAGTGTCAAAAGATGGAAGGAATTTCCACAGTTTGAATGTTTGTTTTTTTTTATACAGAGGAATTGTTGGATTTTATTAAACCGTTTTGTTTTTTGTTTTTTGTTTTAATTAAAAATTGAAGTGACCATATAATAAAAACTGACATCATTGAGCATACATGAACTTGTTCAGATGGTTTGCTAAAAAAAAACAAAAAACAAAAGCAAACCTGAAGTTGTCCGAGATATGAGCCCTGTGGAACGCCACATGACAGCTAAAATACAAATGAGGTAAATTAGCACGCCATGTAGTTTTGGACTAAATCTTTTATCCAAACCCAATTTTTATAACAAAGGTTGAGAGCTTCACTGCTGCACAGACATTATCTCAAAGAAAATGGACAGCCATAATTATGTAATGAGTAACTTTAGCAGTGAGATAAATGCATGTGGGAAGATTTCCTAAAGAAGTAGTGAAGCGTACCAGCGTGTCATTCACATCACAACAAGAACTGATAAAACTGATAAACATATTTTAAATCCTGATGTATTTTAATAGACAAACTTCACTTTGGACCAGCCTTCCACCCTGTTTTCTGAAATCAAAAGTCTGCTCTTAGTGAAGCTCTGCTCATTAAAGTTCTATCAGCAAGTCACATCATTACCTCTTTACTCCTTTCACTCCTCTCTCCTCCCTCTCTTCTGCTTTCTCTGCTAGCCAGCCAGCTGCCGCACACTCCAGAGGATATTCCAATTAGAAACAACACACAGACACACACACAAATGTGTGCTGGTGGATATTCCAATTAATTCCAACACACTGCACAAACACACTCAAATGCAGATACATGGAAGTTAGCTGCTGGTGGACATGCTAATTAGGACAGCAAATATGGCTTGGCTGCTGTTTAGCCCATCCAGAGAGACATGACCAATATAGAACACACAAACACAAGAAAACACACTCTTAAGGTCAATAAAAACACACAGAGATCACTTCACACATTAACACACCCCACAGTTTTGATGACGCATTAGCACTTATAAATGGTAACAGGGACACTACGTTCACAGAAGGTCAAAGTCTGACTCTGTCATTCATCCTCAGTCACTTAAAGGTTAGCGGAGCAGCCAACAGAAACACGATGACCCATCTGAAACGATGACTAGATGATATCTCCGTCTGGAAAAGCAGACTAGTTACACCTCTTTGTTCACTTAAGTTCATCAGACTCCATTGTGTGGATGTGATCGAAATAAAAAAAGGTCACCAGTGGAAAGTTAAAAAGAAGACATAAAAAACAGAACCACTTGCTTCTAACTTTTCTGCTTCAATAGCTATCCGAAAACTCTGGCTTCTCGCGGCGGAAAAAGACTAAGTCGAAAAAACACGGTGAAACATTCAGCAGAAGTCTGATTTCCCTGATGTGTGATTAGACAGGATCACTTTGATGTGAGCTTCTTTGCCGAGCAGCTGAGGACGGAATAACGCCTTGGAAAAGAAAATGGTTTGAGACGCAGCAGAAGAGAGAGATGAAAATTGCCTGACTGACACTCAAAAACAAGGAGAGATTATGAGAGACTGCTGCTCACCAGCGGCTCAGGAAACACCTCAGATCCAGAGCAGATCCTTGGAGAAGACCCATGGGCTTTTTTCTGAGAATAACTCCCACTTCCTTCATGAACACATGAACATTACACCCTTCATCCCAAATAAATGAATAAAGTGCTATCAGAAGACCTTCCATCCAGCTACAATTCCACTGATCCACCACATTAAACACAAAGTCTATTGGTTTATCGCACATTTTATGCTAAAATTGTTGTTTCTCTTTTCATACAGTAGTTTACCTCAGTTTTATTTATATATTTTGAGCGTCACTTCTAATCTGTACTGTTTTGCTGTTGTGCCACCAGAATTTTTCTTGTGAGGTCAAACAAAGTTCTAATCTAATCTTTTTTTAGCCGAGTGAAAAGAAGCAGGTACTTGAACACTCAGAGGATTCATAGATTTGTACAAAGAAGAGAATAACCCACCATAATGGTGTTTGGGATTGAGTTGATGGCTATCTCAAGGACACATATTGATGTTGTCTTTTAGGCACACACGCAAATAAGTCTACGATTCCTGAACATATTTGGTCGTAAATGTTTTATCTCAACAATACGAAGACATCATCATAGTTGAGTGCACTGAAACACCGCCAATCCGTTTGTGTGCCCGGGTGGGCTTTCTTTATTATTCGTCTATGCAGGGGCACATTGATTTTACACAGAGATACGTGTTGAGCATCAGTAAATGCAAACGATAACATCCGCAATCAATGACCTGTCAGGAATCTAAATGAGTGAATGAAGTGTTTCACTATTAAAAGCTGAGTGGTTACACAATATAAACCATTCTACCCACCACACTGCATTAGTAACCGTAAACCGTAGACAACTGTAGACAGTAAACGCTTGTTGATGGGTGTCTATTAAGCTTTGTTTTTGTATGTTTTCCTGACCTCCAAACTGGTACTCGGTGAGCTTCAGATAACCAACTTCTCAGTGGACTTTTTATTACAAGGAGAAAAAAAAAGTAAAAAAAAAAGTAAAGAAGAACACTTGCATTTTTCCAACAAGGACAGTTAAAATGTGTATAAAAAAATGCGAATTTGGCCTTGATTCAGTCCCAACGATTCAATGACTGGATCTGATTTTCATCAAAATTGATGTTAAATTCTAGTTTTAAAAAGCTCTAATAAAATACATCCATTTGAGGTGTTTTTTTTTTTTTTCTGTTTTCACTCTTTAATCTTTTATAATAATCTCATCACGATTTAATGCAAGTTGAATATTTACAAGGTTCAATGACTAGTGTCAATGAAATCATTTTATAAGTGTTTGTGTACATAAAAATCAGCCCTGAAAAAAGATAGAAAAGTAATCTTTCTGTAGCTAAAAGTTTGTTTTTTTTATTGGAATTTTAAAACTAACTTGAACAGATTGTCAATTCTAGTTTCTTGTTGAACATCAACGTCGTCCGACATCAAAAATACAAACTAGATAAGAAAGTAACAAACTTACTCGTTCTGCAGACTGTGACGTTCCAAAGAAGATGGGGATGAACGCCAGCCAGATGATACAAGTGGTGTACATGGTAAATCCGATTGGCTTGGCTTCATTGAAGGTTTCGGGCACGCTTCGCGTCTTAATGGCGTAAATTGTGCACGTCACCATGAGCAGGATGGAGTAACCCAGGGAGCAGATGAGAGACAGGTCTGAGATGTCGCATTTCAGGACTCCGCGTGCTGCTTTGGGGTCCTGGGTCCGTTGTTCACCATAGTCCACTACTGTGTGCGGCGGGTCCACGGCAAACCAAACAAAGACACCGAGTAGCTGAACGGAGATCAGGGAGAAGGTGATGACAAGCTGGGAAGCAGGAGAGATGAACCTGCAGAAGGAAAAATAAGTATGAAAAAGTGGCGTTTTTGCAGAAAAACTGGAAGAACTTCCAGACATTATTGGGAGACAAGATCAAATTCCCAGCCAATCACATAGAGACAAACATTCAAATTCCTTTCTGAAGTAATTAAAGTGACCCGATCAAGATAACATATAAATATAATAAAGAAGAGTATGTTCTCTACAATATGATCTTAACACCTGCAGAAGCAGCTGCTCAGCTGACCTCTGAGAAAAAGAAGGTTAGGGTTAAGGGGGTGAAGAAACTCAGAGGTAAGGCATAAAAAAAAAAAAAAAACCTCTGCACACTTCTAGTCAACTCAAACAGTGTAATGTGTTCCTGTTCCAGAATACTTTTTAAAAATTGTGTAATGCCTCCCTTCAATAAGCTGCAGATGAAACATTAGAGACTCAATCCAACAGAAAAATCCATCTGGAATCAAATAAAAAGGCTCTGTCACTTTTTAAAGGTTCTGCCTGGAGAGAAAATCTTTAACCTTCACCAAAGACCTTTGAACATTAAAAACAAAACTCAACTTTTATTCGACTGGCCTAATTAAAATCACCCTCCAACTTAAAAGCCAAATTGAGAAAGTTGTTTCTAAAATTCCCTGACGGGGTCCTCCTTCTCCAGATCTGGCAGGGGCCATTTAGTTCAAACACCATTAACACTTTTCCTTCTCATTAAAGCTTAAAAAGTTCGGAGCCAATCAATCTTTAATATTTTGTACTTCTCTGACTGAGCAGGGTTAGTGAAATGAGCATCAGACAAAATTGTTCTTCATTATCGATGATCCATTCCACACATTTCACTAGAAATTGTTCTCAAACAACCAAATCCAAAACTACAACAGAAGGTCATCTGAGTGGAAGGGAAATTTAGTTTCCCACTTTTGAAAGATGGAACTTAAAAGCATTAAATACACAAGAAATAGTTCCTGCCAAGCAAAACGGTTCAGTGTTTGGCCAGATTTACTGTCAAGCTGTCTATTATTGAGAAAAATGATGACTTTCAACGTAATTAACAGTTTTCAAAGACAAAACTCAGTGTATGTTTTGGAAAAACACCACTTAGAAAAAATACAGTATCAAAAGCCAATTGCAGAACAGAAAGAAAATGAAGTGACAACAAGCATAGATGGACAACCTGAAGGGAAAACAGATGTTCCTCATGAACTTGAGTGTTATTAAAACCTGTATTAGAAGTTCTGCTCCTGTGCTGCAGCTTACTTTCTCATATCGACTGCAAAGAGTGCGATAGGTGAGTGAGAGTTCATGGCACTCATAAATTATGTATGAAAAATAAATGATGAGTAATGATTGCAGATAGCTTAATAAGGAGGAAGTTAAGGTTAAGGACTACACACACTGAAGTGCACAAAAACAACAATTACACCACAAGAAGGGCCTGAACACACACTGAGTTTCCACCATGACAGACAGTTCGGTTTTATTACCTGGGTGCCGTAACCGACTTTTTTCCTTGCTCAAAGATGCGGTGTATTCTGTTGGTTTTTGTGAGCAGAGCTGCATAGCTGAAGCACATTCCCAAGCCCAGGAATATTCTTCTAAACGAGCACACACCCAAATCGGGTGTGGCAATCATAAGGAAAGTGATGGCGTAGCACAGAAAGATGCCGGTCAGCAGCACGTAGCTCATCTCCCGCCCGGATGCTCGAACGATTGGCGTGTCGTTGTAGCGAACAAACGTGACGATGACAAAAGATGTGGTGATGATGCCCAACATGGAGACAAAGACCGGAACGATGGCCCAAGGGGAGTGCCACTCAAGCTTGATGATCGGTATTGGAACACACCCGGTGCGGTTGGTATCAGGTCGCATCTCATACGGACACAGCTCACAAGTAAATTCAGAAGCCTGTGGAACAAAGGAACAATGACATAAACTTTAGAGCATAAAGTAACTTTGTTTAAGTACAACTTATCAGCTAAAAAAAACCCAGCTGGATGTCAGATGGAAACATCCTAGATTTACTCCATGTTTTCATTCTGAGACATCGTAAGGATAAAATGATACAACATAGAGATGACATGCAGAACACAGATATTTTTGCAGAGAAAATCTTGTCATTCAGTTGCTAATCAAAAACCAATGGAGATGATGACTGTTTAAATTTATTTAGGTGTTGAGCGTTTTGCAGTTGTTGGCCAAATTATGGCACAAGATTTTTTAGCACAAAGTTTGTCTAAAAACCAACATCCGGATTTTGGTTCTTAACCATTTTAGATTTATAGTTGTTAATTAAGCTTTTTTTATGACCAAGTTGAATGACTTTAAAGTTCTAATCAAATTAAACTTTATACAGCACTTTTCATGCTAAATGCAATATACAAACATTTACATTAAAAAAAATAGTATAGGCATGAAACGGCACTTAAGTGGGCCGAAATATGAGCCCTGTGGAGTGCCACAAGTCAGCTTAAATTCAAAAGAGGTAAAACTAGCATAGTGTGTAGTTTTGCTAAAACTACACTTTTATATTTATAAAATAAAGGTTGAGTACTTTACTTTTGTACAGAAAACAAAGTGCAACAAATGCAAAGAATTATTTTAAAATTATTTCCCAAAAGCATGTGGGAAGATTTTATAAAAGAAAAGTATTGTGTGACCCTTAACATGTGCATACAACACACCGTAGATTTGAACAAAACAACGTCATTCTATTGGATTAATGATTTCTAGATGTTTTAAGTCCTGTGCTAGTAAACCTTTTATTTCTCAGAGCTCCACAGTCTGATTTCTGATTGTTTCTGTAAGATGATCTGAATACTTAATGACTTTTCAGTGTTTTAAATTTGTATATGACTTTTTCACTAGAAAGTATTAGTTTGCACCTTTAATGATGTTTTTAGATCAATAAACAGCAACATCTGCTCCAGTGATTCTTTTTCATCTTGGCATTTTGTCAAAACTCACCAGTCTTCTGAATCTGGTATTGATTCTGCTACATGTTCTAATTTTTTATCATAATGCAGAAACATGTATAAGAAACAGGTAGTAAACTGAAACACATCTTTAAAAAGTGCTTACTTGTTTTAGAAACTATTGGGAACAGAATGGGATTTTTTTTTTTTTTTTACATTAACATCTTTGTTATCCTTTTACTCAATTTTCAACAGCTCTGCCAAAAGATTATAGATTTTACAGCAAATGAATGAGAACATAAAATATATAGACAACTCGGCCTGATAAGAATCTCCTGCCACATTATTAATGGAAATTTCTCTTTTTTTTATTGCTTTCTGAGTAATGAAAGTATTTGCTCATATGCTCACCTATTTGAAGATGTTCTGACATATTAAAGAAAGACAATGAGCTGCCAAACTGCCCCAAAGACATAATTAACATAAGAGTAATTTTTACAACATGCAATCTAACTCTCTTATTTTATTTCATATTGGATAGTTTCATTTGCTTTAATAGCATCTTTGAGCTTCTTCCTGCATGCATAAATTTAAAATGGCAAATTTAAGTGGAGCTCTTGGCTTGATTGCTTTAAGACAAGGATGTGGAGAAACTGTTCAGTAAAAAAAAAAAGAACAATAAGACAAAACCTGTTTATCCAGCTGGTCAAATTATCTCAGAGGTTAGATGTTGTTTTGATTTAACGTTAGTTTGTAAAGCATATTGTTAAGTGGTGTCCAGTGATACTGAAACCGTGTAATATTGGGCTACAACCCCTGAGGTGCACATAACTGCAGCACATGATGTCAAAATTGATGCTGTGTTGCACAGCTGATGTGCTGGAGAGCTTTTGCATTCGAACATGGCAAGAAAAATGTGTTTGTTTTTTATCTACTCATGGTGTTTTACCATTTAAAAGTGTCATTTGAAAGATGTGTAGAAAATGCCTTTTTCCAATGATGTCGTAAAACATCACAAAAAATAGCGTTCAAAAGACCATAGGGGAAAAAAAAGAAAAAAAACATTCTGTCATAAAATACTGGATGCATGAAATACATGCACAGCCATGCAGCCTGACATGTGAAAAATGAAAAACCCTTAATGACTTCCTCATGTGTTTTTTTATATCCGGTAGAAATCTAAACTAAGTACTCCCATATACAGTGTTCAAGTTCTGTTTCGTCATCTTCCGCTTATCCGGGGCTGAGTCGTGGGGGAAACAGCCTCAGACGGGAAGCTCGGGCTTCTCTCTCAGGCTGCAAAGCTGGGGTGAGAGGGAGGATCAAGCCGAGGGAGGACCCCGGGGGATCTCAAGTCATTTCCCCAGCCAGCTGAGAGACATAGTCTGTCCAGCAAGTCTGGGGTCTCCCTCTGGGTCTCCTCCCGGTGGGACGTGCCCAAAACACCTTACTAGCGAGGCGCTCAGGGGCAATCCTGACCGGTTGCCCGAACCACCCCATCTGGCTTCTCTCGACCTTGAGGAGGAGCGGCTTGACACCGAGCTCCTCCCAAATGGTAGAGCTCTCATTTTTTTGGTCACCACCAACAGCTGGTGACCATAGGTGAGGGTAGGAACGTAGATCAACTTGTAAATCGAGAGCTTTGCTTTTCTGCTCAGCTCTTTTTTACCACAACGGACCGATGCAGCGTCCTAGTTATTGCTGACGTTGAACCGATCCACCTGTCGATCTCCTGCTCCATCCTTCCCCCACTCATGAACAAGACCCCATGATACTTAAACTCCTCCAGTTGGGGCAGGACCCTTTTCATCCTTTCATTCCATCCTTTTCCAGCCAAGGACCATGGTCTCGGATTTGAACGCGCTGATTCCCATCCCCCGCCCCTTACTCGGCAGCAAATCGATCCAGTGAGATAAACTTTATATTTAGTCAATAATTCAATTTCTTTCTAAACTTTCAGCTTGTTTACAAAAACAGCCACAATCATGTAGCTTATTTACATTAAGTAGCATTTTACCTGAGACCGTTTTTACACACGGCGTTTAAATGTAAGTAGTCCATGGAAATAAGATCCTAGGTTAATTAAGTTCCAGTGTTGAACCAGTTTTGGGGAAAAAAACAACATAAATCCTTTGTCTAATAGACTAAATAAATTAAAAACACATCCCTGGCTATGACAACGAAACCTAACTTAAAAACTTTAAGTTGTTGGTTCGGATAAATGTTGTGTTTTCGACCCACCTGAAAGTGGTATCCTTCACAGCGTTCGCAGTGCCAGCAGCATGGCACGCCTTTAACTACCTTTTTCCTTTCACCTGTACGGCATGGGATGCTGCACACAGAGGCTGGCAGAGTTGGGTCACCAGTTCTCCAACGCATAGCCTCCACCTGAGAAGAAAGTGTGCATACTAGTAATTCTTTTTTTTTACACAAATGGAATGAGAAACAGTTCCGTAAGTATGTCTATCTACAGAATGTGTTTAAGAGCATTTAGCAAAAGCAAACCTGATCCTTTTACAGAATCTAAAAGCTAGCAAACTCAGCGGTCTAAGCTTAACGTGATCAGGTAAAAACAGGTCATCTGTATTTTATGGATGTGTTGTATGTGCTTCTCCATGTGTGCATTCAGGTTATTTGTGCTTGTGTCATGTTTGTAAATCCCACAGTGAATCCTACAGCAGCGTCAATAGTATGTGTGCCAGCTCTAAATTACACCTGTATATGAGTTTGAGAGGAAGTCTGTCAGCATACCGAGTCCCTGAGGTCCACGCACCACAGCGAGTGTAGAAAAAAAAGAGACGAGTTACCATGAAACACTCACTGGGGATAACGTCAATTGTGCTCTATTATTGGTGGGAAAACTATAAATAAGCTTACAAAGAACTCCGACAGCAGTTTTAGGTGACGATAACCTGCTCAGAAAACATTGTTTTCCCCTCTGAGGGTTATTGGTCATTATTTATTCACAGCCTCACACTATAAACACAATAAATTATTTACTATACCAAACAATGCCCAGCAAATCTGCTCCATCTTCATCATTAATCACTTAACAATGACACCCCATGGATGTGTGTAGCCGCAGTTTCATTAGGATACCCAAACTTAACATGCAGTGAAGACCCACCGTTCTTCATCTAATCACCATTCAGACTGTTTATTGATCATGAAAATGTCCTGGATGACTTCTAACCCAACTGGGTTGTTAAACAAATCGCAGACATCTGTTGGTTTGTCGGCTGTCAAAGTGTCCAATCATGTGTGTCTCAGCTGCGTTGTTCTTTGTATCAGCGCACTCTCTCTCTTTTTTCCCTCTCACTGCACCAGACCGTCCATCAGCCGAGAAGCATTTTGTGTCTATTAGTCTTCTCATCTGTCATCTGGCTTTTCTAATGAAGTCCTCAGTGGATTTATAATGCAGCACTTCAACATGCTCAGAGTTTATGTGCCTGCTTGTGTATGAAAACAGAGTTGGTAAGCGAAGAACTGAGACTAAAAGAGAAAGATTTGCTTGAAACTGTGCATCATATGCAAGTTGTTGCAATACTTTATGGTTAAACCAATCATTTGTCCATCCATATGCAACCTTTGTACCAGTTTAAGCTAATTCAGAGTCACTGAGTCACTTGAGTCCAATAAAATGTAAAAGGAATGGCTCAAAAAACACATTTTCAGGCTCCTCTTGAAGTAATTACATCTTTGGGGGGGAGGAATTCATCACCTACATTCAAATCCAAGTTAGCCAAGTTTACTGAGAGAACAAACGTGTGAATCTGTCAGAATGAACAAGCTGCGGCCTTGTTACGTTTTCCCAAAAGAGCTTCAAACTAAAATGGCCTCCAGAGATAAATCAGAATTTCTTAAGGTGTAACATTCCTGTCATTCTTTAAAAAAAAGAAAGAAAAAAAAAAAACTTTTTCATTAGAGATTTTTTACCAGTATTTTTCACCTGAATACAAAAGCAAAACAAAGAAGGAATTCTGTTGCGAGAAGTTTTAACATTAAGTTATCAGTCTGACAAAAATCCATCTAAAACTAAACTATTGGATTTGATAACTAAACTGAGGAGATACTTTCAACCCAAGTGATCTTTAGAAGGTTCAAAAGTAGAAAAGAATCCACGTTTTATGCATGCTTATGTTAACTTTAAAGCAGGGGCTTTTTTATTTTTTTTAACCTCCTGTATTCATCCCTCAAATGGGGAAGTTACTTTTGCTACATTGCACTGCAGCAGGAAGCCATAACTACGGCAAAGATGTGAGGGCACTTAGGTATGGGCCCAGTGGGAATCGAACCAGCTTCTCCACACACTGGTTCAGGTTAATATTGTGGTGGAGGTCCATTTTTAAAGAGAAGCTATTTTATCCACTATTTTGTACTGGGCCATTGTTTGTTGGAATATAAAGACAAAACTGAACTAAAAGAATGTAAAAAATTGGTTGGTGCTTTTTAGATTTTCAAGATAAAATCAGTCCCATCTACAGCCATCTACACAGTCAGACGGAGGATTTACAAGAAGATAATTGATTTGTGTAGAGAGTAGAGACAACTGAGTGAGCAGTTTTACTTTTCCTATCTGTTTTTTCACAAAAGTGTTTGCAAAACTTCTGCAATTCATCTAAATAGTAAATATAGTTTGGGATGTATAAATTTTCTTCATAAACGCCTCATAGTGCACATGTGAGAATAAGTGAATTTTCAATTTAACTATACAAAATACAAAATAAACGTTGTTAAATCTACATAAACGTTCAGTTTTGTTCCAAACTCTACATTCGGTCAGAATGTGTTTCTGCAGGAATCTCACCTTGAAGTTTAATTTATTAGTCCAGGAGCCGATGACTCTGTATTCCGCTGTAGATCTGTTGGTGATCTGGTATTGGAAGATGTCGTATCTCCCCGGTGCATCACCGTTCTCGTTGAACACCACTGATGTACCAGCACTTCCTGAAACGAAAGGGAAATGTCTGTCTGGTCATTTAAATGGGATTATGGAAGATATATAGGCATTGGAAGTCCAGCGCATTTGGCTTTACACCCGTTAAGACCTGCCTCAAACTTTTTCACCTTCTGGGTTTGTTTCCTAGCAAAAATGTATCCCATTTACTAAAAGCATGCAAATTGATAAAAGGCAGATTTAAGTGCTATTGCTAACAATAAATTCATTAAAAATTTTCAGTAGCACTTTTGACGCAAAAATTTACAATCTTCATTTCAGCCAACTTTGGTATCATTAGGTAAATACATCTATCTATATGTACGCAAGATAAATTTTACAGCCACATATCTTAACAAATAAAGGATCATATTTGCTTTCTAATCTTTTGTGTTTCATTTTAATGAACATGCAACAATCTTCACTGCTGCCATGTCTCAGGTAATGTCCAGACTCATCAGGGCAAAGTTGTGACTAATAAGAGGTTGTGAGGAGTGGCGTTTTTAGTCAAGCTTTTTTTTTTTTTTTTAATAACATTTAAAAAAAAGAATCTAGCAAAAGAATAGAATAAGAACAACAGTTCATTTGTCTTCTTTTCTTTTGAGATTAGTTTTCCGTGGTAACCACATTTACTGGGAGCTAGTTTTTCAGGATGTTTGAGCTCTCACAGGAAAAGCCTCGTGTTGGATCCACTCATGCCTGTGTGCTGTGTAGTGATGTGATTGAATGCTCACATGCACGGGTAAGTTTATGTGTCTTCTCAGATTTGGTTTTCTCACCACCAATAAGGCTTAACATAACCTTTTATCCTCCTCCTCTGGCTTACATTCTGCCTTTTTTATGTATTGATACAATCAAATCATACTGCAGAATCTGGGAAGCATGAAGAAAATGCAATTACAGCGAGCAAGAGAGAGTTGTGCATTATGGTAATCCCACCTGTGTGTGATAAACCTTTTACGTGGTGGGTTGATGAGGAACGAAAAGAAAATAAAACAGTTCAGAAAACAAAATGAGAAGATATTGTAAAAGCAGAAACTGGAACAATTTCTATTACAAATGCAGAAATAAAAACAGATTTGGACAGGTACAAAACAAACAACTCCTAAAAATTGAGAAATGGAAAATGTGGGGAAGGATGTGGCTGGATATATAAACAAAAAAACTCAAGGAGACCTAAAGTGAGAAAGCTAATAAAAAAGGTGAGAAGACATTAAAACCATACGGATAGACAGCCAAATAGATTGATAACTAGAACGACAGGTAGATGGATGGAGTGCAGTGAATACTTTCTCATTTTGAACAGAAATAATAAGGGATAAACACATAACAGCTTAGAAGAAAGATGAAGAAAGGAGCGAGATAATAAGCCTTATTGGGAGAGTGTAAGAAAGACAAATGAAGGAAGACAGGATCAATACGAAGAGCAAAGTAGATGTCTTAACTTCTTATTGATGCTTCACATTATGAAGAAAGTCCAAGTTAAACAAAGTCTTTACAACGATTTCAACGAACCTGGAACTTTCTGCAAAAATAACATTTTAAAATCGTCTTTTTATCTAAGTTGTAGAACTGCGATTGGATGGAGCGTCACAATTACTCTATCTGGTTATAATCTACCCAAGAAAAAAAAATGCAAGAAGTTTTTTGGAGATTTCAACCATATTTGAATGCAATTCCCACATAACAAACAGATATTATGGGGACATCAAGGCTCCCCTTACCCCGGCTGCATCCAGCTCATCCTGGGACGTGTTCAGAACACCTCACCAGCAAGAGGTCATTCGAGAGGCAACCTGGCCACTCCATCTGGCTTCTCTTGACCCGAAGGAGCAACGGCTCTACTCCGAGCTCCTCACGCTATCACTGAGCGACAACCCAACCTGGCATAGAAAGGTTATTTCGACCACTTGTATCCGTGATCTTGTTCTCAATCATATGTTTCATAATCTCAAAAAAGGTTTCTGCAGAACAAAAGCTACTTTTAGCTATTTTTATTGTGACAAATGACCCTTGAGACTTAAAAAAGCCGCAAAATTTTCTACAAATACAATTTATAGCCATTGAGATGATTGGCTATTTTAAACAAAGTCCCTAAAATATGAGCATCTGTTCATTAAGAACTACATGAACATCTTTTGCTTTTTAGGGATAATGATTTTTCTTTTTTTAATCTACACATCTAATGAAAATCTAATGTTTCTAGAGCAAGTAAAATGGAATAAAAACAAAAACTACATAAACCTTGCTGTCTCTTTCAATGAGCCACAAGCAGTTGAAGAATTTTAAAAACTAATTGATTTACTTGGACTAACCTTGAAATACAAATGATTCACCTGTCGCTGTGGCAACACACCTCCACCTCATCTTGTCATGATTCCACGAAGCCATGCCACACTTTTCACAACACAAAGAAGTGTGTTGTAGATGCAGCCATATTGCACAGTGGTTTCTCATCACCTCCAAGTCAGGGCTGCACAACAATGTTGTATTCCTGCACTAGATTACAGGAATATTTGTATATGTATTGTAAAGTCTACACAAAATACTGTATGCCATACTGTAAAGTTATTTCAACACAACTTTGGAAATAAAAGTCAATTTACTCTAAATTGACTTGAATTTTTTGTGTTGACTCACATGTGATTTCTTGTTCCCAGGTATGGTCCGTCAGTAAAAAGTGTCCCCCTGACAGCATCAACAGGTGGAAGATGTAAGATTGTTGTGCAAAAGACTTAGAAATTATTAGTAAAAAAAAATGTACACCCGTTAAAACCAAAATGAGGCATTTATTGATTAGGTTTAGTCACTCTCCTGGTAAAAATGACACTTTTTACACACACACACACACACACACACACACACACACACACACACACACACACACACACACACACACACACAAGGCAGTGATTTAATACCAAAGAAGCATTCAGTATGGGCAGGGTTAAAAAGACAGTCTAAGAGTGAGGACGATCATCACCTACTAGAGAGGGCAGGCATGGTCAAACTACGGCCCACAGAGCTGTTAAATGGTTTAATCTGGCCCGCCGAGCTTGAATAAATAAATAAACCTTGTTAATGTTTTTTTTTCCTGAAAGTCCGATGTTTTCTCAATAGATGGCTTACTCGAGATATATTGGCTTTGTTGAGAAAACAACAACACTGCTCCCATTAAAATGTGTGAGTCTCCGTGATGCGCATGCTGTCAAAATAAACAATAGGCACAGATTTGGAAAGCCATTTGGCCCAATATGCACACGTAAACAAGCGTGTCAAATGTTAAAACAAATAAAATGTTACTTTAAGCGCTTAGATTTCAAACCTAGCGCCACTAAATGCACATTTTTAAGAGCTATTGCAATACATTCCAGACCTAGCGCACTAGATTTGAAATTTAACGCAGCTGATGAAACATGTTTAAAATTCTCATTCTATCGGTCTAATCTAGTGGTTACCAAAACATGTCAACCATCTGCTCCTGTTCCGGCCCCTTTGTCAAATGTTAGCAATCAATGTGGCCCGGAAACCAAAAAGTTTGCCCTCCTCTGGGATAGGGGTTAGAATGGCAGCATGGCATTAGATGTGCATTTTGGAAAGAGAAAAAAAAAAAAAACTGTATTAATGAGAACCACAAAAAAATAAAAATCTGGCTACACGTTTTAGTTTTTTAGTATCAATGCAACATCAACAACCTTTTTCTCTCAAAAAGAAAGCCTAAAGGCTAAAACTTGACCGGTCAAAGGGTTCGAAGTTGACCATGAGGCATTAACACAGAAAACTGATCCATCGTGTGTGCATACAAACACCAAGCTGGCGTTATAATGACGGGATTTCATCGTTAAAAGTGAACGATTGAACAATATATCAGACACAGAGGGTGTGGATTACACCATATGCCAGCACCTCTGAGTTACTGTTTCACTTCCAATCATTTTAAATGGCTATAGTGGTTTGTGAACAAACACACCAGCATAGGAGTACAAAGGTACAAAAAGAGCAAAGGACTAATTGGTGTAATTTGTGAGACTGTAAAATAAAGATTTAAAGGAACTTAAAAAGCGGGAACGTCCATGCATAAAAAAAAACTTTCATTAAAAAATAAAATAAAAATTGACACTACAGTGTGCATTATTAAAATATGTGAGAGTGCATGTGTTTCAACGCCCATCTGCATGCTATGGTGCTAATAGGGCTGCGCAACAGAGAGGGAGAATCTGCAACGACAGACTAACAGTGATAATGAATCCTCGACTTGTGACTCATGCTGCAGAAACTCAAGCATTTTTACCACAATCTCCAGACGAAGATCTAAGCCGCTACAAGTACGTTTCACTTTTTTAAGCCAAAAAATGATCTTTTTTTTTTTTTTTTTAGTAAAATCTCCATGAAAGCTGTAAAACTTTCCTCATGATGCTCTCAGTCTTTTCTGCCTTTCACGCCATCTACTGTATATCTCCTTTTCTTATGTTCAAAGCTCATGTTTTACCTTCTGGCTTTGCTTCATCTCTTCTCCACACAATCTCCACATATCCTGCTCTCTGTGCTTTTTCAGTACCGTACTGTACATCCTGCATGTATCTGAAGTGCTCTTTCTCAACTCTGTCTGTTATCACTTCAGCTTGTCAAAGCAAAAAAAAAAAAGGCAAAGCTATTTGGGGAAAAAAGTGAGCCGAAAAACAGACGTGACTAAGAGGTTTATCTACTGAACAGCATTAGTAGATAAATATATTTGGAATGAGACAGAGAAAAGTAGAATATGTAGATGTGGAAATTCTTTTGAAATATTTTGATTGGTCATTTTCTGGGAAATTACCAATTTTGCAGAAAATGACCGGCGACTTCAATCCTCAGTATGTAGCATCTTTGACCAGTTCCTGCCCTTAAATACTGTTGATATTTTAGCCTGAGAATGCAAAGAATTATAAAACTGCCAATCTGATTCCATTGCAATAGTTTGTATTAGGGGCAAAGGATGTAGCAGACAGTAAACGATGTGATTCTGTGTGCATGTGCTTGCACTGAGTTAATTTGTCATAGCATCTACAAAAATTAAACTGAACTGAAATAAAAATAACCTTTGTTTATCCACGCTAATCTTACCACAGCATAGCATTTGAGCACAAATAGTGTTGGAATGAAAATATTTGCGGTTATGTCAGTCAGGTCGATGCTGTGTGTCAGGCAGTAAGACTTCCTGTTATTTCTCATCGCTCAGGCTGACAGACTTACATTTTATCTGATTCAATCTAATCTTTGACATAGTAATATGTATGTGGTGTCAGAAAGAAGAAATAAAGGGGTTTAGTGGGCTGCTGGGATATAAAACAACAAATTATTCAGTCATTCATCAAACTGGACTTGGTTTTTTTCTTGTTTTTTAAATCTGGGTGGATTTCACTTGTATCGTTCTTGGCCAGGAAGATGACGATTTTACATTATCAAAACTCAATGGTGGATGATGGGTTCTATGCCAGCTTAAGCTGTCAGTAGATTATTATGGTATAGCTGTTTGGTCTACTCCTTTGTAGCAAATACGAACATTCTCAAGATCAAAATTAGAGTTTTTGTCTGATAAAAACAAACTAATTTGATGATTGGAAAATGTTAGGAAATTTAAATCAATCAAAAACTTCTATGCTATCTAAAACGCGTTGTGTATGAATATATTTATGTGTGTGTGTGTGTGTGTGTGTGTGTGTGTGTGTGTGTGTGTGTGTGTGTGTGTGTGTGTGTGTGTGTGTGTGTGTGTGTGTGTGTGTCTTTGTGGAATCTTTTTTCCATTAAGATGCCAAAACAAAGCATAGTTGAATATTTTCTTATCAACACCCCTTCCTTTCTATTGAGGTTGATGTAACTTTATGTTTGGAAGTCTTCATTTTTCCACTCTATTTTTTCTTGCTCTACACCACCAATTTCCTCTCATATTTCTTTCCGTGACAAATGAATAGACAGTAAATGACTCTTTCTTTTCTCCTTGGGTCCTGTTAGCCATTATTGACGAGTTTCTTCATTCTTCTCCTCATTTTTCTCCCAATTCGCTCCTCATTCCATTGTTTCCCCACATTCTTTCCACAATCTTCCAACAAGTTTTCACATTTTTCAACAAAATGGTCAATTGCTCAACTCAAAGAAATCTGATTCATCCTCCTTTCACAAGCCGGACTCCTCAATCTATGACCATCATCTCTAATTCCCTCCAAACCTAATCTGTTGCTTTGCCGTCCTCATGCTCTCGGCTGTTTTAATGTATGGTGTTCACCTCTTTGCAAGTTGCTCCTCTGCTGCTATTGTGTCCTCCCTGAGGTCATTAAGAGGAGCTGAACTTTGTCACTCTCCGCCAGTTAGTCTCAGCAGAGCGATTCCTTTCCCTGCTTTGTGTGTCCCCTGGGTTGTTCAGTCAGGTGTGAGGATCATGATCTCAATGTCAAGCCTCTCTAATTAGAGCAAGCTACTTCCAACGGGAACGTCCATCTTTATGCTCAGCGTGAAACATTATCCAGCAGAGAAGATAATTCATTTCTTTATATGACAAAGCATAAACAGGTACCTGACCAAACAGCATGAAAGACCAAAGCTAAAATGTTTTTCCTTTGAGATTTTAACTAATTTTTGATTGAAATATCAGATGTTTTTCACACAACTTGATTTACCAAGTTGATTTTTTTTCCCATCTCTGTGTTCCCAACAGTAGATTCCAATAAAACCCCACATTTTTATATCTACTTATTTGTGTTGATCTTTTCCTTGATGTGATTTTCTTGTCTTATTAACTCTGGTTTGAACCGTGTTTTGCTCCGTTTTCGCGTGTATGACTTTTATTTGAGTGAATGTGAGTGTTTGCTCAAATAAACCAGTAAATTCACTGACAAATAAAAGCTGGACAGCGTGGTGTCAGCACAGCTCTGGGTTAGATTTCTTATTGTTAATCTTGTTTGCTCTGCAATGCACCAAACCCAGTAGTGTGCTTGTATGGCATACAAACATACACCCCATAAATATAATGTGTATATGCTTTAAAATATCTATATATTTTTTCATAATGAAATGAAGTATATTCATACTAAGCCACATGTCAAAAAGTGTCTGTCTGTGCAACGAATTATTAAATTAATACTACACAAGTGAGGAGTCTAGTATACTTAAAAAAAATATCTGTTAAATATCAGAAAAAAAGTGTCTTTTTGGGAGAAAAAGCTTTTCAAAGAACCAAAACTGTGAGGGCATCGTGACTCAAAAGATGTAAACTATCAGCACAGTGTAGCACAGGCTGTTCTAACAGATGGGGGACTTGAGTCTAGAGGTTGTGCTTACAAAAAATATCTTGTATACATCTAGTTTAATTCTACCTTTTAGACTTTTTACCATCTGAAGCATCGTCCTCACTAACCTTAATATAAAAACTAATGATAAAAACTTAACATTGTGACATTGTCATTACGTTACGTTTAAAAAAACATCCAATTTTAACCTAAGACAAGAGTTTCTGGTTCACTTCAGCAGATGAAAACACCTACTATTACCATCATGCTGTTAAGAAGCTGGTGCTGCACATTGCCTACACACACTACTCGGTGAATGAAAATAATGCATGGCGGTGAACTAACCACAGATTCAGGAAAAAAAATGCTGATTTTTCTTACTTGACATCAAAAAAGTTGTTGCTAAAGGTTAATGGCAATGTTCCGTTCCGTTGTCTTCTGCTTACCCGGGGCTGGGTTGCAGGGGGAAACAGCCTCAGACGGGAAGCTCAGGCTGCTCTCACCCCGGCTGTATCCTCCAGCTCACCCGGAAGGATCCCGAGTCGTTCCTCAGCCAGCTGTGAGACATAGTCTTTCCAGCGGGTCTGGTGTCAGCCTTTTGGTCTCCTTCTAGTTAGGACCTGTCCGAAACACCTCACCAGCAAGGCACTCATTTGGCTTTTCTCGACCTGGAGGAGGAGCGGCTCGACTGAGCTCCTACCAGATGGCAGAGCTCCTCACCCGATCTCTGAGTGAGAGCCCAGCCACTCTGCGGAGGAAGCTCATTTCGTCCGCTTGTATCCGCAATCTCATTCTTTTAGTCACCACCCTCAGCTGGTGACTACAGGTGAGGGTAGGAACGTAGATCGACTTGTAAATCGAGAGCTTTGTTTTTCAGCTCAGCTCTTTCTTTATTACGATGACCAATGGCCAATGTTGTTGTGAAAATATACTGTATATATGACATAAATGTGAGGTCTTCTTCAACACGATGGTCCTCTCCACAATACTGTAATATTTTATTGTGATATTTTATTCCTTCATCCTACTTTTTGATGTTTTATATGTTGTTTTTATTCTAATTCTTCAAATCAAGTCAACATGAGTTGTAAACAGACGACCTTCACAATAGATAGGAACTTTTGTCCCTGACTTCTAATCTATAAAAATGAAATCATTTTGACACAAAACCTTGTTTTTAGTCAGGAGACCTGAGTTCAACTTTACCTCGTGAAAATCAATTGTTTCCTTCATGTTTAGTTTGCTCTAGGCAGATAGTTTTACAATGAGTTGACAATGAAACTACATCAACGACATTCAGAAAAGATTCATTAAAATACATCATTACAAAGACTTCACTCTATCACAGAACTCCTTTGACCCAGTTTTAGTTCTCAGAATAAATTGCAAAACTTTTCTTGCCCTTGATGTCATTACATGTGTAACTTCAGGTAAGTTTTATGTATTAAAAATTATTATTTAAACAACTAAACGTCATCTTCATCTCACCAGGTAAAGAGGTCATTTTCAATTAATGACCTCTATACCTGTTTTCTTTTTGTTTCGTCATCTGAACCACTTATCCTTAACGAGGTCACGGGGGTCCCCGAGCCTATCCAGGGTGATTTCAGGCGAAAGGGACAGTACACCCTCAACAGGTCGCCAGTCTTCTGTGGGGCCACACACACACATTTCTAGGGGCAATTTCATAGAGGCCAGTCAGCCTACCATACATGTTTTAGGAGGATGGTAAGAAACTGGAGTAGCCGGAGAAAACACGCATACATGGAGAGAACATGCAAACTCCACACAGAAAAGCCAGTGTTTCAACCCTCGTCCCACCCGAGACTCGAAACCCGACCTCTTGCAGTGGGGCCATTGTGCCTTGTTTTCTTTTATTATGAAAAAAGTTAACAGTATTTTTTATATCATATAACTACGTATGACTGCAACTAACGATTATATTGATTGTTGTTCAATCTGTCTATTATGGGATTGATTAATTGGATAAAAATTACAGCTTAAAAAGATATTAGTTTTTGGCATTTTATTGAATGTATTTGTGCAAAACACAACTCATTGCCACTTAAGCAACACTTTGGTTTTATTCAAACAAGGGCAAATGTTAATCTTTCTGTGAAATAAAGAGGTAGTATGTTACATCAGACAAAATTTGGAAGGCAGTAGCTCAGTGGTAGAATGTTTGCCCTTGGTCCGGAAGTTCGTGGGATCGAATCTAACTGAGCTCATGTCTAGGTGTCCTTGGAGAAGACACCTAACCACCATTTTTCTACCATTGACGCCGACATGGCAGCCTGCTGTGGTGTAATGCAGCACACAAATTAAGGTACGTAATGTTAATTATCGCTCCGGTTTGCTTCGAGTCGAACATGTTTTCTTTTTCAGATAATTGTGCAGCAACGTTGTGCTTCTGTGCCATGCTGGGTCTGTCTTGCAAACTTTGCATACTACGCAAGTTTTTTTTTTTCACATGTAGCGTAAAATGATCCGATACTTTGGATGATTTTGCTCGTGTTTTTCTTTCTGCCACTGTATTATCTGCGTCATCGCCTGTCGCCTCTGCCATCTTGTTGAATCTGCCGGATCACGTGACGCTGGGTGAAATGAAAGCCAATTATTGGCTGCTAACTACCTCTCCTATTTTGGTACCTCGCTTTGTCAATTTGCTCACTCTCTACACTTGAAGACCAATTTAAGTGCCGTTTACAGTAAAAACTTTTTAGACAACTAATTGATGACCAAATCATCAGGACCCAGCGCTGCCAGGGTCCTGATGAGGGTGCGGAAATACGAGCACATCACCCCCATCCTTCACAGCCTTCACTGGCTTCCCGTTCACCTCCGTATTGAATATAAGGTCCTCCTTCACACCCATCACTGTCTGCACGGTGAGGCCCCCACTTACCTCTCAGAACTACTCACACTCAATACCTCAACCAGGACCCCGTCAGGCCAACAGTATCGTCTGAACCCACCCAGGACACGGCTAAAAACAATGGGCGACAGGGCCGTCAAGGCTGCTGCTCCCTGCCTGTGGAATGCCCTCCCAGACTACCTCAGGGCCCCACAGACAGAGGATGCCTTTAAAAAAGGACTAAAAACCCACCTTTTTAAAAAAGCTTATCATTTTTAAATTTGTTTGCATTGTATGTTTGTTTTTATTGTACTGTACTGTTTTAATTGTTTTAAGTTTTAATGTTTTAATCCATGTAGCACTCTGAGGCTTGATTTCAGGTATAGAGTGCATTATGAATAAAATACATTATTATTATTATTATTATTATTATTATTAAATTAGTTGACAACTATTTTAATAATCGATTTTAATCAATTAGTTTTTTCAGCCCTACATATAACACATTAAAGTTGTCATTCAACTACAAAAACTTTTTAGTTTTTAAATTGTAGTAATAACTTATATTTGAGTCATTTTTGGTCATTTGCCTAATTGTGAGAGAACATTAGATCCTTGTAACAATATGGCCAAATACGGACATATCGTTCATAGAGTTTGAAAAATGTATTCCAAAATGGATAGGTTTCCATTATTTGGTTTAGGACCATAACAATTGAACCCAATTGGTCAAATAAAATGATGTATCGAGGTAAAAAAAAACAAAACACCTGTAGGCACACCGAAATGAGGTTTTTCATAATTTGGCTTTAGCTATTTTCCATAGAAACTGCATTTTTCTTTGACAATCTCTTTAAAACTTTGAAATTCATTAAGGCTAGACAAGGACTGCATTGGTCCTGAAGGTGGGTTTCCTGAGCTTTCTGTTTGCCTAGCTTATCTGGTTGTCTAAGCCACCAATAATAATGATCGTACACTAACTGACAAAATGGATATTGTAAAACAAACAAACAAAAAAGTATTTTTGAGCTATTAAAAAAACTATGTTTATCTATCCTTTCTCTGAGATAAGAATTAACACCCCACAAAAGAAATATAACCTCCCTTCACTGAATGAGTTCATTGTCTGCTAGCTTTTTGGATAAAAACAACACCAACAAAAAAGCCCTACTTTTAAAATTTGATTTCCTCCCTGATTACAGGTGGTGATTTATCCTGAAACCCAATGTTAGTTAAAAGACTTTGTCTTTTAAATAAAGACTTATGCAAATAAATGAGGATTTTATTAAATATTCTTGTGTGGGCAACAGATTTTCTTTATAGGGGGTCTAGAAATACAAACCAAAGACTCAGACTTTGAAGATGGATTAAAATAAGAAAAAATGAATGAAACATCTGACTTTATATCGCTTTTCAAGAAATAGTACCACACATACATTTATGTTATTTTTCAATGTTTAAAGCACAATCAAGCAAGGTTAAGCAATTTTTAATATTTTACAAAACGTAATTTATGAAAATATTTTTGTTTGTTAGAGCAAAGAGACAGAAACCATTAGTTTGAATTGGGTAAAAAGGTGCTAAATGCAATTTTTAAAAAAAAATATATGTGTGATAAGGTGTTGCTTGCAAAAATGAACTAGATGGTTAAGATAAATAAAAAACTTTAATATTTTCAGAACTTTTTTTTTAAGAGTGTGAAATGTGTTTTTTTTTTTCTTTATAAATTTGGTTTGCCACTGGCCTTTTTGTGTGGAGTTTGCATGTTCTCCCGATGTATGCGTGGGTTTTCTCCGGATACTACAGTTTCTTTCCACCCTCCAAAAACATGTGTGTTTCGTTAATTGCCCACTTTGAAATTGCCCCAGGGAATGAGTGTGTGTGCGCGCGTGTGTGTCATCCCGCAACTGACTGGCGACCTATTCGGGGTGTGCCCTGCCTCTCGCCTGAAATCAGCGGGGAAAGCCCCAGCACCGCCAGTGGCTCCGTTAGGGAATAAGCGGTTCAGAAGACGAAACCAAAAAAAATTGACTTGTATACCTACGCTATGGTGTTTGGAGACTGACGGCAGATTTTTTATTCTACAGCAAAATCTTGCTCAAGTTTTTTTTAATTGTGTTGCTTTTAGTTTTTTACAGATTCATCTATAAGATGTGGCAGTAAAAGATCCCTACAATCACATCTGTTATCATTTTGGGAAAATTTCTACCTGAAAGTGTCTGCAAGTCACCCAAACTCACATAAAATTTTAACAATCTATATCCAGTTTTTTATTTTCTTGGATCTCTTGCAAACTCCAGTGATTGAAAAGGGTTTAGTGATTCATCTGGGGACTCAGTTTGTGACCTTGTGTTTATGGGATGATTTTTGTCCCCTCTAGGGCCTACACCGGATAGAAAAGCAGAAAATATCACCTGAGCAGAAAGCTGACGCTGCTGCAGTATAAATGAGCAACCAGCCTGCCTGAAAATGATTTCCTGACACTCGTAACGAAAGTTGACACAGAAAACTAATGAAACAACAAACACGTGCACCTGATTTCAGCTCAGCTTTTTACACATGCATATTTATAATTTTTTTATATTGTCTCACATATAAGATGAGCTTCACTGTAAATTTTGTACAACTATGAGGTAAAAAAATATGACCGAAATAAACTAATCATAGAAAATAAAAAATTAAGGATACATTTTTTTCAGTTTTTCTTTTTTTACCTATAAAAAAAACCAAAAACTAGTCTTTGGTGTTGCCAAATAAAAGAAAAGTTGACTTCTTTTTTTGTCTTACATCTCTTCTCTGAGATTGTCAAATAAGTAAAAGTTGAATTCCTTTAGATTAGATTGTAACATTTTTTTTATTGCCTTTGTGATTAATGTGTTTTTTTATTGTGCCTTCAAGAGCAAAGCTAAGAAAATAATGTGTAGTTTGTGAATGTGTTTCCTTTCATCTAAGTGATGTTTTCTAAGTATTTTTTTGAAGAAATTTGAGCAGATTTTTTTTTTTTAAATGACAATGACACACATATGTTGGTTAAAAATAATATGCACAACTCACCGGTGAAGTTAACAGAGCGAATGTGACTGAGCAGCTCTTTGCCATCAATGCTGTTGGCCATCCGGGGACAGAGACCAGGGATTCCGTAGCACAACTCCCGGTGCATGCGATGTAGAGCATGGGCCATGGCGTAGACTGCATCCATCACAAACTGCACCTTCCCTTCTTGTTCGTAACTGGAATCCCGGCCAACTTTCTCTAAAGCTGTTACAAGAAAACCCCACAAAAAAAGAGTAGTGAGGCTTTTTTTATTGCTAAGAGTTACAGCCAAAAAATAAAAGTTCCAAGAGCGAACAGTAAACCTGTCGATTGAGAAACAATTCAAAACATAGTGCGTTGGCAGAAAGGTCAAAGCAGGACTGGAGGTTTCAAAAAGATTTTTTCATAAAAAGTAAAGTGACAGAAACAGATGAAAATGTGCAAGACTTAAAATCCATTCTCACTCTGGTAGCAAAGTTAGAGGAAGAAGAACATGTTTCCTTCTTACTTCCCTCTGAACTACTGATAATGGCATTTCTGTGTTTGAGGGAATGCTCAGAAAGTGTTTGAAATGACACAAAAACATAGAAAACTCTTTCATAAGCATGCAGGAAAGCAAATGTCCTCAACTGATGGCACTTGCCTGAAAGCTGGTTTATTATGTTTGTTCTTTATTTAGACATCAAAATTATTTAAACCTTTTTTTTTTATCATTTTACTCTGTGTTTTCTTTTTTGCAAACCTCGTTAAAAACTAGAATGTAAGAAAATAAGCTGCTGTGTTTTAGCATTTTAGCATGTCCATTCCAAAGGACATCCTCTACGGAGCTCGCCACAGGAACGCGGCGAACTGGATGACCTACCCTGCTGTACAAAGATGCCTGCAAGAGGGATCTGAAGTCATGCAACATCAATGCACCAGATCTCAAGTCAGTGACCTCTGACTGCTATAGGTAGCGTGCAACTGTCAAATACTGTATTTGTATCAAGCAGGCCGAGGAGAACAGAGAGATCCAGCGCGAGGCACAAGAGACACAGAAACAACAACAAAAAAGTCAGTCTGCCACTGCTCCCCCCATGACTCATACCGCCTATCACATTTGCAGCAAATGTGGTAGGAGCTGCAGCTGCCGCATCGGCTTATTTGTCCACAGCCAACGCTGCAAAAACAGATAAGTATTCAGGTGCAGACTCCATCGTCTCTAGTGACAGAAGGATGCCAACAATTAGCAAGTAGTCCACATGCCAACAGAAGAAGGCTTCTATGCTGATCTGATAGACTAGGTTTTTGGAAGTTTATATGTAGAATGTTTGAACGTTAGTTCTACATAAAGTTCATTCATGCATGTTTGGGAAATTTACGAGCTCCCCTGTCCAGTGTTTGGATATTATTTGAACGCCAGATTGTTCTTGGCCACAATTTTTTTTGCCATGCCCACATTTGGCATTGGCAGGAAGGGTTTTTGCAGCATGCACATGCTCTGCTCACACTTGGTCCCAACAGGGAGTGTCATTTGTAGGTAAACATAAAAATATTAAAATAAAATAAAATATAAAGATATGCACTAGCTTTGCTAACTTGATGCACTTTTAACTGTACATGGCTGCAATACTGATTTACACTGAGTAGTGCACATGACTCTGCACCCAGGCTAAGCAGTAAGCGAAAGTAGTCGGGGAATTCACAGCAAATCAAACTGAATATAATTGCTTTTTTCCCTCTTAAATTATGTTTATAAGTTTAAAAATGGTGCGCGTTTATCTACGCATGCTATAAGATAAGAATTACTACCCCACGGAAACATAATACCCTCTTTTAAAACATTATGTACCCTGTATCTCTGCCACACATACATGCACACAGTGTGTTCACTCACCAAGAAACGAACCACACAACTAATCTCACAACTGCATTTTGTTGTTACCTGTATGGAAAAAGTCATTAGCATAATGAGCTATTATAAAAGAAGCAGAAGGAAAAAAAAACCTCTCCCGGAAGCATTAAGATGGAAATTACTAAAGAATCATTTTCTGGCTTTTTTGGGTTTCCATGTGAAAGTTCAGAGAGGAGACAGAAACACATTCCCTGTTGTGATTGCTTTCTGTTTCATTCCCTCATATTTTCCGTTTATATCCACTCCACCGTCTCTCTCTTTCTTTTACCTCATCGCTCTTCCCTCATTTTTATCCAAGTGGCAGTCACCTTCGGGCAACTCAGACTGAATCCAAACCCATCTGGGCAGAGGTGAATTAACAAGACCAGAGGCACCTTCAATCAATAGGAGCACCCAGAAAGAATTAATGAGGTCTCGTGGATGAAATCCAATCCACTGTTACAGAGGGGTGAGTGGTGCTTTATATGCATGTCCAAATTTGTGTGTTTGTTGTGTCCAAGGTGACGCACAGGAGCACCAACAGGAAGTTGGCTGTCACAGCTGTGTGTGTGGCAGGAAAGATAAGTCTTATAGGTTGAGAACTTTAGGGAGACTTTCTTCAATATGGGAAAATGTTTACACAGTTTCTCTTTTCAGCATCTTAAATCGTTTGCATTGCTAAGACGTAGAAGTTAAGGTTGGCAATATCTGTGCGATGTATTGATTTTTTTTGCGTCCATACATCTGCACAGCATCTAAGTGTACAATTGATTTGATAATAAAATACACATGATAATATTGATCTGCTTTAGGCATCAGATGGAAACTACAAGTAGAAGCTTATTGAAGTGTTACGATTGAATCTTTCTTGTTATGGATAAGTAGAAAAAATACAAAAGTCTGCAGAACATTCAAATTTACTCACATTAACACTTCAGGGGGTACTAATAAAAACAGACATGTCCTCATTAATGTTAGGTTTTATGGAGTCGTCTTTTTCTGTTTATTTCTTCTTTGTTGTTGTTTCTTTGATTAAATAACCCATCTGTCTAAATAAAATCTTCATTAGAACCTATTTATAAATATTATTTGTGTTTTTTTTATTTTGTGAACCTCTTAAAACTTGAATTTAGTGGTATCTTTACAAAAACCCCAACAGGAACCATAAAAAAATCCCACTTAAATTTTGATCAAAGAAATAAATCAGGAAAATAAACTGTATATACTGTAACCTTGGATTTCTTTTTGGTGGAAACACAAAATTAAATAAAAAAAAACAAAGAGCTCTAGAGTTGCTCTAGAGAAACAATGAATTATTTAATTTTCCAAAAGACAATCTACAAGTTATGAGTGAATGAATAAGCAAATACAACACAAACACTCCCATTAAGAGCTCAGATTAAATTTGAGAGGTTGATGTAACAAACAAGCAACAAAACTGATTAAACAAGAAAAGACTCCAAATCAAAAAGGGATTTAAATCAGCATGTCAGACTTGTTTAGAGGAAACTTTTTAATCTTTGCCTTTTTGATCCACATCACTCAATCCGCTGCACATTCATTAGAAGCAAACTTGCTTTGAATTTTTTTTCTCAAAGTCATGAATGATCAGTTGTAAAAACCTTTAATTCTGTACAAAAACAATAGAAGAACTACAAGATGCTTAAACATCAAGTATGGATATCAAACAATGATAAAGCAAGGCAAACTTAACGGGGTTTCATTTCTTTTGCAGTGAAAACACGGTCACGTACTGTACTTGCTTTTGGATACGCCAGGAGAAAGTGATTCCACTTTTAATGTTTTCAAGAAGATTATTATATTACAATATTTTTAAATGAATGAAGCTATGAAGCCAAATACATTCTAATGATTTCATACCCTGTTTATACCCACCTTGCCCCTTCCTCTTTTCCTCCACACACAGTTGTACTTGCTGATAATATGAACCACCAACTGTACATTTCCAGTTGTGTTCAAGTTCAGTGCTACTTTTACCTAAAAGGATCAAACTCCCAAAACTGTCTAAATGGTAATTCAGCACAATTTTCACTTTGGCTCAAGAAGAAAATGAGAACAAGAGTTGCAAATAAAAGAGGGGGATATTTTTTATTAAACAATATTTTCTCTTATACTGTAATGTTTTTCTGATGAGGCAAAAGAAAAAGACGTTGATACTTTTAAAATTTAAAAGAGGATTAAATAGGAGAATTGTTCATTAAAAAACAAAAAAGGTTAAATGTGATAATCCTTTCCGGTAAATGTGTCTCATTTTTAAAACTCTAACCTTTTTTTTAATAATATTAGCTTATACTTCAACATTTTGTGCAAATTCCCATTCAAATGGAACAGCAGAACGAAGTATCACACTTAGAGCCATAGATCAAAGTGTCTCGCAATAATGAGAATTTCTTTCTGCTGTTCTTATGAGATGTGAAATGACATGATGCATCATTAATCAGCGTATCGCAAGAAAATGCAATCCTGCCCTAGACGGCTAAAGGACTGTTACTGGGATGAGTAGCACTAACTGGAAACACACAACTGTGTCTGTTTCCACAGATTGCGTCACATATCGAAACTGGAGCAAAGAGCAAGTGTATGTATGTGAGAGAGAGAGGAGAAGAGAGACGGAGAGAGAGAGAGAGGAGAGAGAGAAGTCTACCACAATGCAGCTTTTTTTTTAAAAAAAAAATCTGCCTGCCTTTTGACGTCAATGGGGTGCATTTTTTTGTTTCTGTAAATTACATGTGCAGGTGCAATTTAAAAAAAAAAGAAGGCTCAGCCTAAACATATATTTCTACTCTCCATTATGGCACACTTTTTATGGAACTGCAGAAGTGATAAATGGGTTTTTCCAGCTTTGGATAGCAGAAGAAAAGCAGAGTCTTGAATTTTTATTTAACTTTTTCTAGCAGCTTGTAAATCGAATTCAACATTTCTTTTTTCCTGTTAATGACACATGAGACGACGGGCAGACGGGCAGCTGTCTAGCTGCTTAGCTAGGGAAGATTCACACAAAAAATTCTATAGAAAATCAAAAAGAGCCAAAGAAACACTGAGAGGCAGAAGAACAGACGAAAAGTAGCTTTCATGTCTCATAAAAGTTCTGTGTGAGGAGGCAATCATCTTCCCCATCTGCCCGTGAGACATTTTCACATTTTGTGGTTGAATATTTGTTCTTGTAGCATAGAAATGGAAGCTATGATCTGTTTAGATGTCTGCAAATGGATTTGTCTTCTCGGTTCTGCTTGAAAACTACCAGAGGCATAGGGAGTGAAAAAAAAAAAACTTTGTTCAAAGATCATTTTTATGATGAAAGTTTGACATGAAATTGAGATTACACCTATTTGTTCATTTCCTGCAAATAAATACAAATGTTGCATAGGATTTTTGAACGAGACGATGTATTTTTTTTACATTTATTTCGAAAGCTAACTGAAATGTGTATTTTAAAAGTTGTTTTTCTTTGTTAACAAGAATGTTTTAAATACCTCGGAAAACTACATTGTAAAAACTTGCACGCTACACGTCTCAAAATTAAAAGAAATATTGTGACACTTAATTCAGAACCATTTCACATAACTTCTTTTTTCCTGCTCAAAGAAAACTTTACTACGACTGAGAAATGGGGCTCTTCTTCTTCTCCTTTCGGTATTTCCCATCAGGGGTCACAATAGCAAGTCAGTTTCTACTATCAAACCCTATCTGCTGCATCTTCTTCGGTCATACCAACTATCTTCATGTCTTCCATCACTGTACCCATGAATCTCCTCTTTGGTCTTCGTCTAGGCCTCTTTCCTGGTGGTTCCAAACCCAGCATCCCTCTTCCGATGTACACTCTCTCCCCTGTGCACATGTCCAAACCATCTCAGTCTGGCCTCTCTGACTTTATCTCCAAAACCTCTAACATGTGCTGTTCCTCTGATCCTGTCCATCCTGGTCACTCCCAGAGAGATCCTCAGCATCTTCATCTCTGCTACCTCCATCTCTGCTTCCTGTCTTTTCTTCAGTGCCACTGTCTCTAGACCAAACAGCATGGCTGGTCTCACCACGGTTTTGTATACTTTCCTTTTCATTTTAGCTGAGATTGAGAAATAGGGCTATTGAGGAAAATTACATTTTTGGAGGTAAAGTAGGATTTATTTTTTATTGAAATTGATTATGCAATGTTTTTTTTGTATTGCTTCTGAACACAATACCTATTTGAAAAACGGCAATACATGTATTCCAAATCATGAACAATTTCCAGAAACCACACCTTGAGATCGTTGAGGTGTTCATCAAAACGTTTGTTTGCTACGACTTTGAATATCTTGCGTGGCATCAAGAGGAATAAAAAAAAAAAGAACTGTCCATTGGACAATGAAACAACATAGAAATAGTGAAGTCTGACGTCGATGTGTGATAGAGCAATTATGATGCAATACCTTGGTGCTGGTGTTCACTGGCCAGCAGCTGTTTTCTGCTCTGCATTTTAAAACAACTTGAACCAGTTCAAGAGATCAACCTACTACCATTTATCATTGGCTAGGCAGCTAGTGTGTGGTTTTAGCTCTTAAATTATTGGCAATAAGAACTTCTCATTTGGCATTTTTTCCTGCAAAGCTTATTAAGCAGCACGCATAGCAAAAGTCACAAAAAAGCAGATCGAAGCTCCAACCTGATTCACTTGAGAAATAATCTAAATTAACGGAAGAAAATATATTGCAAGATGTTTGTGTTTGAATTAAAACATGCCGCATATATTTCAATTTACACCCAGAAGAACTTAAAAATGTAACTTAAAAATACATACAATTTCAAGCCTTGATATTAAAACTGATGAAATGTGAAAGTGGCCAAGACCATTTGGCCATTTCTGACGCAATATTCACAGGGTGATGTGCTGGTGTTGGGGTGGTGTAGCAGTGAAGCGGGGGCTGTGTTATGTGCTTTACATTGACATTTTAAAAGCAAAGACAGCTGTGTACCAAGTTAAAACTGCTTAGGAAAAGCTCCAAGCACTTAATGATGAGCCTCAATTGTTTATTCAAACTCTAAAGTCTCCGCACTGACTGTTTACAGCTCATTTGGTAGCACAAGGACGTCCTACTAAATATAATAAAAAGTAATAATGTTTTGGATGACTGCTATATTTCCTAATAAAGCTCCCAGTCTAACATCAGAGAAAGCTTCCAATCCTTTAACTGGAGATATAGAGTGTGAGGTCATGCAAGTTCTGAGGAGTCAAACATGTTAGTCTGCCTGGAACATTGATCCAGAGTGAGATTTGTTCGAGTTGGAGTGGACTGCTGTTCGGTCAAGGTAATCAATTTTAGCGCTTGCTTTTCTCCACATTTATTTTAAAATGACATTTAACTGAACTCTCACAAATGCGAAACATATACTTTAGTGCAGCAATATAAATCTATCAAATAAAAACAGCGGTTTAGACAGAGGTAGCCTTCACATTTTTCTAGCATACGACTATTTAAAGTGAATCGTAAAGCTAAACCTTATTTGCATCACTTATTTTGATAAAAGTCTTTCTTCGTGCTCTGCTTACAGATTATAAGTCGCAGCTGTTTTCATGGTTTGGCTGGGGGGGTGCGTCTTATACTATGGAGCAGCTTATAAATGTTTTTCTTCTTTATTATACATGTTTTAGTTGGTGTGACTTTTACTCCGAAGTGACTTATAATCCAAAAAGTATGGTAATTATTTCCATGGATGAATCCGCAACTTGTTGGAAGTCTATCGCTCACTACCCCTGACAAAAACTATGTTGCAAAACTTGAAGATCGTAAAAAGTGTTGTGTGCTAAAATTGCAAGGCAACGCCATTTTTGCAAAAACAATTCTTTATTTTCACTTTGTATAAAATTGGACTATGAATGGAGACAAGACAATACTAATACAATTGTAGCTAGTTATTTCAAATATTTGAGGTAATGATTGATACACTAAGTAACCAAACAAGGTGTTAAGAGTTTGACACACTAAACAATTTTACATCACCCAGGTGATAGTATGGATTGTCGTTGTTACATCAAAAATGTAACTACATCTTTTGTTACTATTTCTTTTGTTACATCTTTTCTTCTTATCATTCAAAAGTGTCTTTCATTAATGTAATGCCCCAACTGAAGGGAGTTCCTGGCAAACTGTAAGACACAGTGTTATGTTAACTAGGGAAGTGCTGATACCGCTGAGCATCCCTCACCTCATCTCCACTTTGTCTCCACTTATCTGTAAGGGATGGGTTTGTAAGAACAGACATTTTGGTTTTTACGACTGTATAAATAAAGCAGACATGGATGCATTTCTTGGTAGACAATTCTCAACTTGACAGAATGCTACCCCTTGTCACAAGTTAAAAAAGAAAAGTATCTCGTTTGTTCTACAGTCAGCGCACCTTTTAATAAATTTTCTATCCAACAGTCGTATTGCTGAACACTTGTTCAGATTAGATGACAACATTTAAATAACGTCAAACAACGGGTGGGGGAAAAAAATCCGAGTTTTTATGCCCAAATGTGAATTTTCTTAAACATTGTTTGAGTAAAGTCCCACAATCCACCAGGTGGTTTGGGGATGTGTTAAAACTAGAGTGTTTCACTGATTTACTAATGTTAGCAAATCTCATGCTGTATCTAATATAAACATAAAACCATTAAATTAAGGCAGTGAGGTGAGACCAAAGCAAGAGTGGCTAAGTGCTGTGATGGATGCCTTCATGGACCAGTGTGTCGTACGTATTTCACACACACGGTGATTGATTGCAGCGCACATGACAGACAGACTGATGGTTTCAACAAAAATCTTAATTAAACATCAATTTAGAACATATATCCAATCACTTTTCCTTCAAAACTCATCACTTAAAAGTATTTTTTAATACAAAGCTTTTTCTCTTTGTCTCTCTTTTTTTGGTTTTTAATGCAGAAAAATTGTATATTTCAAGAAAATAAAAACTCCCCTCAGATGCTGGTGAATATATTTGCATAAAGGTTCTGTAATTAGCCTCTCCGCCATTTATCAGAGTTGTTTGAAAGACATTAAGGACATGACAGGAAATGCTTGCTACCTACACACTGCATCATTTTTACACCTTCACAACTTATCATCACAGTACAGATATAGATGCTGCGTTTACAAATTAAAAGTATCCAAGTAAACCTGAATGACTATGTAACCCTACTCTTGTTCGAGTTTTGGTTTAAGAGAAATTTGCTTTAAAAAAAAGAAATAATCCATTTAATAAGTTAGAAAATGAGCATAAGATGGAAACCATCTTCATACTTTGACAAAGGATTAGATTATGTCAATATAACACAAATAGCAATTTGTTATAGGGCTGCAAGATATATATAAATATTCACTTAATATTGCAACGCCATTACCTGTGATTAATGTGTAATTTTCCTTTAACTTTTTGCTTAGTCTTCATTCACGTGTCTCTTTCTCTCACAGTGTCTGTCTCTGTGTGCATTCTGAGAGGCCAACTGATTAGTCAGGTCATTTACCTGGTAGGCCAATCAACTTGGTTGTGGTATAGTCAATACACACTCAAATATTTAGGGCTATTTTGAATTTAGATTATATCCTAACAAAACATGTTACATACAATAGCATAGCTTAGCCTGATTGCTATCTCACTTTAATACGTACCATTTTGTTCTACTGTCTTGGATTTGATATTATTTTTAATAAAATGGATCTATACAAAAAATAAAGTAAATCCTTTTTGTCCTTGTTTTGTGGTATATATTTTTAGAATTCCAAAGGGTAGCACTTGTAACGTTATCTTTAATTGGACCCCTTAACGCAAAGAAATAGATTTTATTTAAAGTTTTACAGTTTGACAGTTAAAACTAGTCGTGTGAAGTCAATAATCATTAATAGTTTCCATATTTATCATGTGTCTATTGGAGCTGGGTGGACCCCTGGGGTTTTGGCCGTTGCAGTCATGGATGGGCCAACTCCTGGTGTAGGTCGATTCCCAGTTATTATTTCCTCGCAGCATCAGGCCAGATGCTTATTTTTATTTCAGTTAAAGAGACAGTAGCTAGCGGTTCAGGTGAAATGGGGGTTGGGGATGGATAGGCGTATGAGGGCGGGGGGACTGTGTGAACATTGATGCATGTGTAGAGTGTTTTGTGTGAGTGTGTGATGGATGCTTGTTTTTTTTTACTTACTGTTTTTGGTTGTTTGTTTTTAATGATCTGGATTTTAATGTTGTTTAAGTTTTTATTTGTTCTGTTCAGCACTTTGTGTGACTTTGTGTTGGAAAAGTGCTTTATAAATAAAATTTGATTTTATACACAGTTATTGATACCCTATTGATGTTTAAAAACAAAAACAAAACATAGTGTTACTACAATTGAATAATTTACTGTGTTTTCAGAAAAATAAGCGGGAATTGTACAACAAAAATAAATGTCTGACTAGATAAATGTCTTTTTTCCTCTAGTTTTTGCTATACAGATGTGGTTTTGTGTTTCTGAAGCAAGAAAAATAATGCTTCACTGAGAGCTGTTCAATCAATTGAATCCAATTCATTTTCCTTTTTGTGTGTTGAAATTAAAATTTTATACAAATATGCCTCAATTTCTTCAACTTTAAAGTTTAAAGCCAATATGCTAAACTATAATTAGTGTATAACAGTATGATATTTCTTTTCTTCCATCTACCTTTCTCTCTGACTTGTTGTCAGACAGCTACAAAAAGCTTTTCTCTTTCATAAAGATAAACTTTGCAGTGGAGCACCACTTCTCATGGATATTGTGTTTCCAGTGACATCTGCAGCTAATTTACCTTTTATTACATCTCTGCGTTATTACAGATATCTGTTAAACCTCATAGCACTCCCGGCAAACATAAATTATTGAAAATGTGCATATTTTGCTGAATCATGACTAAACTTTGCCCTCAAACTCCACTTCTTTGCATTTTAATATATTGTAATTCTCTTTGTCATTATGCTTCTCTTTTCCTGTAGTCTATGCTTTTCACTTGACCAAAATTCATGTCGGTGTCACAGCAGGAACAGGTTTTTGTATTTATGTAAATGAAATCAGAAAAAGACAGGTGAAAAGAAAAAGGCTTGTAGAAAATACCAGATTTCTTTAGTGTAGGGTTCAGAGTCTTCTGTCAAGTTTATAAAGCAAAAAAGTTCTTTTAAACTTTATCTAAAGTTATTTATAAGAACGCAGACACAAAAGTATATCAAAATGAGCAGATAGTTCACATTTTTACAATGTTCTGTAGGTTTTTTTAATCTGGGCATCGGTGTAGTGATAAATTTTACATTCAGTCATAAAAATGACAACAGCAAAGATCATTTCACAGGAAGTCATTTTCATTTGAACATTTCAATCATACTTTAGGGATAGTTGTAAAACTGATAAAAAAAAAATCTAATCGGATAGGCATATTTTTGTATGTTTTTCTAGTCTAGAATTTCCAAGATCCAAGGCTGCAAATGAATCTTATACAGTGTAATATCTACTTTAAAAAGATCATTTTCAAGAAATAAACAAACATAGAAATCTTCTTTAAGATGGCTATCGGTTAAATTGCTCATGAGTTTTACGGTGAGTACTTTATCTTGTTTGGAATAAAATTGTCTCTGTTCTGAAAGAAAAACCTCACAAGAATACAGGAGGTGCGATTTGAACAATTTAGCAAAATTGCTCTGCTGTTTTTATGAGAATGCCTCATGCAGGAAAAAATAACACATTCAAATGACACCAAGTGGATTCCTGCAAACATCCACATATGATATTTATTCTACCACAACTAACAAGTCTGCTCTGAATTGTGTGACTGAGCCTCATAAATCAGCCAACAGTTGTTTATTAGTGTGCATTCACACATGGAGGAGTTATGCAACCACCTTTGTCATTAAAGTTTAAAAAAGGATCTTCTGATGCAGATAGAAAACACTTTTTATCTCACAGAAATTTCTCCCTGCGAAGAAGCATCAAGCTCTAACTGTGATCTGTTTGTCCACTCAATTCCAACTCTAATTGTCCATCTATATTTGCTTCCATCTATCAATCTGTTCTGGCTTAAAACCTTTCACTGTGTGGAGGTGGGGTAGTCGGCCTAATAACTCACCTCCCCCCCATCAACCTCGTTAGGATTTGGTCTATTTACAGTGTTTGTACGTAAGTGCGAAGGCGTGCTGCTCTGACTTGGGATGTAATTAGCTCCTGAAACTGCATCTGAGAAGAACCCATCACATTGCTGAGCTTGAAAAAAAAATAGATCTGGCATCTTCAAAAGCAGCAGTTTTGCTGAGTACTGCATCCAGAAAGCGAAGGCATCAAGTGATCGCTTAGGAGCCTTTAGAAGATAAATTCCCATTTAATAAAAGTGTATAAAGTATTAATTATTTAGCTTTATCTTGGGAAATATAAAGCTCCTTATGATGTTCTTTGATGTTTTGCCTACCAGGAATTAAGTTATGGCCAAGTTGTACAAAGATAGAGCTACAAAAGCAACAAGCCTTTGGCCCTCTGGCACAGGGTGGAAACTATAACGACAGATGTTTTTTTTTCTCTGGTGGAAGTTTAGGACACAACAAAGTTTTTGTTCTTTTGGGGTTTTTTTTTTACCCCTCGTCTTCTTCTTCTTTTGGCATTTCTCTTGAGGGGTCGCCACAGCAAGTCAGTTTCTTCCATCTAACCCTATCTGCTGCATCTTCTTCGGTCACGCCAACTATCTTCATGTCTTCCTTCACTGTGTCCATGAACCTCCTCTTTGGTCTTCCTCTAGACCTCTTTCCTGGTGGTTCCAAACCCAACATCCTTCTGCCAATGTACTCTCTCTCTAACTCCTGTTCCATCTAATAGAACTTTCCTGCTCACCATTTATGGACAACTTTCACTAAAGAAAGGTCTAAAACTAGTTTGGTCAAAACCAGCATTTGACACTAATTTTTTAACCGTGAAATCAGCTCTCCAATCTCTGGTTTTTAACACATTGTCTCCTCTAAGTTGTTGGCCAAATTTAAACTTTGCTTTTTATTGTTCTCCATAACTGCCTACTTGATATTTTGAAGTGACCTTTTGTAAAATTTTAACAACTAAACTTTCTCTGATGCCCTAAAGTCAAGTTAATCTGTACTTTCACATAAAATAAAAACTGAATTGTAACATAAAGTTGCCTCTGTCTTGTCACATTATTGCCAGGACAATAATGGTTACTTCTACAAAAATCTACCAGGAAAGAATTATGTCACTGGATGGTAAATGCAACGTTCCACCAATCAAGATTTAGCTCTATTTTATTCATAGTTATTGTAACTAATTGCTTTATGGTAAACATCTGTTCATCAATTAATGGTCATAATTAATTCACGGACATCTTTGACATGTTCACATCCAAGTATAAAAATAGCTAAATTAATAGTCAAAAACGCAACTTACTAATAAACTCACGACAATGTCCAAAAGTAGTAGTTGTTTTAGAGTAACGTTTACTAAAATCACCAGTAAATTTTACAAACTGAAGTTTCAACACAACAGTTAAAACAATATGATTTTCTAATATTTTAAAAAAAAAAAGGAGGAGGCAGTCTGTGTAAGTACTACTTTACAGGAATTGCTAAGATTCTAAGAGACTGATGCAGCCCTCTTTTGGGCTAGGCTTGTTTAAAGATGATGTGAAAGAAAAAAAAACTAATTTAAAACTACCTTTTAAAAGACTGACGTATTATAAGACGAATACAAAAACTAACAACAAACATCAACAACTCAGAGATGCAATTATTTTTGCAAGTGCAGACAAACTTTACTAAACACAGAAAGTTGAATAGAGATTGATTTAAAAAAATGAGAAGAAAGAAGATACGCTCTCACTGAGAGTGTCGTTCACACTCCACGCTCACAAAGGCTAGGTTATAGTTATCTCACTTCTTCTCATGTCTCTTTAAATACTCTTTATCTACTTACATCTACTGTCATAACACACGCCATTCACTAGTGTGCCAGACCCATTGATGTGCGAGGTGGAAAATCATACAAGAAAATATAGTTATTAGAGACGGGTGATATGGTCTAAAACACTTACCCTGATTATTTCTGGTATTCAGTGTGATAACGGTAAAAATGATGATAAAACCATTAGGCCTTTCCACAGTTTTGAAAAAATAGATTGACTTGATGCAAAGTTTTGCACAGTGTACAAGCGTTATTGTAGCAGTAAATGAGTCACAGTGTGCTCCTCCGACACTTTTATTTCTCATTTTACACCACTTACCCCAAGATTAACTTTTCTTTATTTAGCAAAATATTCCCAAACTTTTTTGATTGTCTCACATAATAACACATTCTTCCTTTATAGAATTCTAGCCAGACCTTCAGCTCTAATAATTACTAATTAGCTGGGTTGCTCGCCAGCATAGTATCTAGAATGCACTCTATGCACAACCTCGCCCATTTTCAGTTCCAAGCGTACACAACATTAACTTACTTCACACACTATTTCTGACCTTATGGAGCATTTAAGTTTAAAATTTACCGGCCAATAAACTTCATTTGTCTGACTAAATCTATTACCAAAACAAAAACATCTTTAGATAAACAGAGCCAGAACCGTTCCGTTGCCTTTTACGTACTTATCCAAGGCTGAATTGCAGGGGCAACAGCCTCAGACGGGAAACGAAGGCTTCCTTCACCCCGGCTGCATCCTCCAGCTTACCTGGGAGGATGCCGAGGAGTTCCCTGTCCAGCTGTGAGACATAGTCTCTCCAGCGGCTCCAGGGTCTGCCTCTGGGTCTCCTCCCGAGGGGATGTGCTCGAAACATCTTACCAGTGAGGCATTCCAGGGGCATCCTAGCCAAATCTCTAAACCACCCCATCTGGCTTTTCTCAACCTGGGAGAGCAAAGACTTTACTCCAAACTCGTCCTTTATGGTAGAGCTTCTCCCTCTATCTTTGAGCAGGAGCCCGGCCACCCTGCGGAGGATTTCATTATCATTCATTTCTTATCTCTGCTGTTGTTCTTTCGGTCACCACCCACAGCTGGTGACCTTAGGTGAGGGTAAGAATATAGAATGTCTGGTAAATCGAGAGCTTCACTTTTTGGCTCAGCCCTTTCTTCACTACGACAGACCAATGCAGCGTCCTAATTATCACGTGCTGCACTGATTAAGCTGTCAATCCCCCAATCAATTCATCCTTTTGTCTGACAAGCTTCCTCCCTCACCATATAAACCATTGCAAAACAAGGTGGGGATCATGTGACAACTCCGCCCCTCCCTTCACCCGAGTTTCCAAGACATGCAAGTTTGATAAAAACAAATATGAACTCAATTGTGGAACTGCAGCTAAGAAAGTCCTGGTGCCTTGTGTGCATGTGGACACCCTTATGCTTAAACATGGTGTTTATTCATTGTAATCCGAGACAAGCGCAGAAATCAAGCAAGAAAACACCACTCAAGTTCATATTGTGGGAAGAGGGGAGATTCAGGATTAGGAACTTTTTGTCTTTGTGTGAATACTTCCATGTACAATCCACAGTGTATGCGGGGAGGGTAAAACACAGGTTGTGATGATTTAGAAATCCAAGAATGAGTCACGGTGTGGCGAGGCCCTGTGAGGAGTAATGAATCCATCCTGCAGAGCACGATTACACACAGCTGAAGCGGGACAGAAGGACAAACTGTGACCCAAACGTGTGAAAGAAAAAAGATCAACAGTAGCCATGCCGTGTGGGTTTTCTGCCAGTTAACAGCAGCATGGGACACGGTGTGAGAAAGATGCTGCTTGCCAACACAACTTCCACCTGTACCCTTCAGAAGCGGGTGGGGACATTTATATGAGTAATCAACACGCAGCTCGTGCACTCGTTTGCGATTTTATCTGCCGCCTGTGGGAATAGAGGAGCGTGTGAGCACACGGGCTTATCTGTGATCAGGTGTCTGCCTCAGTCAGCGTTCCCCCAGGCATCAGTTTTACCTGACTGCACACTTTCAGCTGAACAGACTTTTACTCCAACATCGGAGTCAGTCGTCCAAGCATGAGTGCTTACAAACCATTTGTGAGTGTCTGTGAAGGTGGGAGGTGGTTCACATCCAAGCAGAATCTTTGAGAAACTGGCAACGCTAGAGCTAGTTAACTCAGCTAGTTTTTCAGCATGGCTAGTGAAATTAGCGGCAGTTAGTTCTGCTACATGCACTAATGACAGTCATTAGCTTATCTAGTTAATTTAAGTAGCTGTATCATTCTTTATTTAGTTGGACTATCTAGCAAACCTTAGTTGGACTGGCTAAACTCGGTCTAATTAAATTTAGTAACCAAATACACCTTTAAGCTCACAAGTAATAAATTTAACAGAGTTAAAGGAGGAGCGGCTCGACAACGAGCTCCACCCGGATGGCAGAGCTCCTCACCCGATCTCTGAGTGAGAGCCCAGCCACCCTGCTCATTTCGGCCGCTTGTATCCGCGATCACGTTCTTTCGGTCACCACCCACAGCTGGTGACCATAGGTAAGGGTGGGAAAGTAGATCGACTTGTAAATCGAGAGCTGTGCTTTTCGGCTCAGCTCTTTCTTTACCACTACAGACCGATGCAGCATCCTACTTATTGCTGACGCGGCACCAATCCGCCTGTTGATCTCCCGCTCCATCGTTCCCCCACTCGTGAACAAGACCCCGAGATACTTAAACTCCTCCACTTGGGGCAGGACCATGTCCCTGACCTGCAAGGGGCATTTCACCTTCGGGCGAGGACCATGGTCTCAGATTTGGAGGCGCTAATTCCCATCCCGGCAGCTTCACACTCGGCAGCAAATAGATCCAGTAAGACCTGGAGATCACGGTCAAAATGTTATTTTATCAAAAAAAGTTTTTCTTTTAAATTGAGAACTGTACCAGTCATCTCTAGAAAGAAAGAAAAAAGTAGCAAAAAGTTAAATTGGATTTAGTTTCTGATTAGAACCTAATCTGATAGCAGAACAGAAAATTCCTCCTATTCTCAGGTGCAATTTGAAGGTGAAAATTTAATCTGCAAGTCACCCAAGATTTTGTGCTGAGATGGAAGGAAAAAAAAAGTTTCAGAGTTTAGTTTCACCAAACGTGTGAATGTTAGGTGAGGAAATTGTTTTGATAAGATCAGTGGAAAGTCTTCTCAGATGTTTTGTGGGGCATCTTTTTATGAAACAACAGAAATTGCTTTGCCCAATTGTTCAGAAATTAAAAAAAATTGATAAGCATTTTTTAGACGGTGTCACAGAACAACAATTTTAATAGATATTATTTGTGCCCACTTTGATCACTTTGCTGCTAAATTCAAATGCAAAATCTAATATTCTCTCTATTATATTTCTTTCACTGTGCCCTTGAACAGCCAGCTGCCGATCGGCCTTTTTGTTGATGATCTGATGTCCACAAATCCCAGCAGTTTGCTTTAATGGACTTTGTCACAAGAGGACAGCCCCCCCGACACACCCACACACAGATTCAATGGTTAGTAATGGCTGGTCAATGGGAGTCGCGGCCCTTACAAACCTAATTACATGAAAGGATGGCAGGTGTTCACTGGGGAATACACACATTCACACACACATAAACATACAGATTCGATCAACTGAGGTCATGCTAACAAGTCGTGTCCCAAGAGGTTCTAAATCTGTGGGAGTCCAAAACACACACACACTGTCACACAGATTCCATATCAACAATTTGAAGGATGTGTGGTCTAAAATAACATAAGAAGCTTTTTAGCTGAAAATGTCTTCAATAAACAGAAAATAGAGGTGGTGCTATGTGTTTCATAATACCTGGGAGTGCCCATCGACAGCAAACCGAGCTGGAGGAGTAACAGTACTGCTGTGTACAAGAAGACCTGCAGCCGACTCTACTTCCTAAGGAAGCTGAGATCTTTCAATGAGTGCTGCAAGATGCTGGTGTGTGCTATCAGTCTGAGGTGGCCAGCACCTTGTTCTTCTCTGTGGTCTGCTGGGGGAGCAGCACTGCAGCCAGTGACGCCAACAGACTTAATAAACTGACCAAAATGGCCGGTTCTGTCATTGGCTGCAAACAAGACACACTTGAAGCAGTGGTGGAGAGGAGGTCACTGAACAAACTTTTGTCCATCGTGGACAACCATGACCATCCTCTCTACCCACTTCTGGACAAACACTGGAGCTGTAACACGTTACAGGTTAGGCTCAAGGTTTCAGAATGACAGAGTCATGAGACAAAAGTTTGAACTTTGATGTTGCAACTAAAGGTAAATTAAAAATCAGACATCTCTTTTTGCTTCTACACATTCATTCTCATTGTGGGCTTAACTTGTGGAGAAAAAAAATGGGCACCATGGTAGGTTAGGTTGCAGGGCAAGAGAGTATATAACGAAAGGCTTCTGTTCCTTGTGTGTCTTCGTGTGTTTAATCCAGAGGGGATTTATAATCCCTCTGATGTGTGCAGAGTGTTCCTCAGGGAGTGTTAAAACTTGTTGTGAGCCTCCTACTTACAGTTAAGAAGGAGGTGTCTACATCAAAGTCTGGTCAACAAATTCTTAACCCAGTCATGTAGATACTGTATGCATCAACAAATACGTCCATTATTTCTAACTTGTCTGGCTTCAATCAAACATTTACCGTCTTCAATATAGTTGTAACATGAACTGTATCTGTTTATCAACAAGAAGAAGACATCAATCAATGTTTAAGATTGTGGGAAGTAGCTGTACAGATGAGACACAGTTTTTTTTTTGAAAAAACTAGAAAACAATCAGGAATCAATCTTAACTTGACGTAAAGATGAAGTGTTTGGTTTTACCTGTACATTTCTTCAAGATGCCAGTCTTTTTGCCGTGCATGCCCAGCTTACAGTTGAAGTTTTCCTCCCAGAACTCAGCGAACCAAACATTTCTCCTGTTGTTAGACAGTGAGCGACTTCTGAAATATCGGTCAAATGCTGAAAAAAAATCAGACAGAGTGAAAATTAGAAAGAAAAGATGAAGTAAGGGTTTTCCATTGAGCTCTTTTAACCTTTTAAATAGACCAAAATAACAGAATTTTGATTTGAAGAACAAGCTCAACACCTTGTGTTTAAAAGTGTAAAGAAAAGCACCATAGGGGTGTAAGGCTCCAATTGGAACTGAAGAAGCCTGATGTTCCTGGAAAAGGGATACGCACTGACACACAAAGATGTATGTTGGGAATAAGTCATGAATGACTGAAAAGCCATTTCAGTAGAGCACAACTAGAAAACGACAGAAAGGCAAGAACACATTTTACATGCAGCTATAACAACAGCTTGGCTGCTTGTCCAATTTAATAACTTCAGAGAAGCAAAAAGACACGAACAAAAACAATTCCCCGCTAACAGGAATGGAAATCCATGTCAGCAGCTGATGCGATAGGATGATGAGATGGGCAAAAGATGGATAGAAGGAGTGAAAACTCTTTGTGCTTGCAGCACTTTTCCCTCAAAGAGAAGACATGCAAATTAGAACTTTCTGGAACATTTCCATTTTTCTTGTACAGCTAAAATGCACAAGATGAATGCAAAGACTGATTTAAAGTTGTTTGCTGGCTCAATGTGTGCTCTAGTTAAGCCGTTACAAAGTGCATCTGTAACATCCCATTCAAGGTGGAGAACGATGTGATTGACTCAGACAACCCGCGCCATGTCTGACTCGGTGTAAAGCTGACAAGCGGTGCCTTGATTGATCATGTCTGCTGTCAGTGAAACGCTTTCTCCGTGTACCTGTGCTGCTTTGCTGATAGATAGACCACTGTGAACAGTGGCTTTGCTCGCCATGCAGCTCAACAGGAAGCGCATGACACACGGGATCCAATGCCCCCCTGCTGCCATAGCAGGTGTGATGCTCATAAAAAGTAAAATACATCCATCGGTGGTGCTTTTTGAGAAAGAAAACCATAGAAAAAATAGTTGATGCCAAGTGAGTACTAGTTTAGAGAGAGAACATCTCTACTACTTTTTTAAAAAGTTGCTATATGTTTATGTTTCATCCCTCATTATTGAACTATCAATGTACAGATAACAGAGTCCTTTTTTATTGAGAGACCAATGAGTTTTAATATTTGCTAGTTGTCCAAATGATTCCATAAACCAGGTGAAGGATGAGATCTTTTTTTTTTATTTTTAATGTTCCATTCTCATGTGAAAATTTCTTTGATCTTTTTTCAAACTACAAAAAAGAAATAAAAAAAAAAATGACAAGCACTTTTGGTTTTCCTATGACATTTACATTCTTCTTCTTTCGGCATTTCCCTTCAGGGGTCGCCACAGCAAGTCAGTTTCTTCCATCTAACCCTATCTGCTGTATCCTCTTTGGTCACACCAACTATCTTCATGTCTTCCTTCACTGTATCCATGAACCTCCTCTTTGGCCTTCCTCTAGCCCTCTTTTATGGTGGTTCCAAACCCAGCATCCGTCTTCCTATGTACTCTCTCTCTCTCTCCTCTGTACATGCCCAAACCATCTCAGTCTTGCCTCTTGAACTTTATCCCCAAAACCTCTAACATGTGCTGTTCCCCTGATGTACTCATTTCTAATCCTGTCCATCTTGGTCACTCCCAGGGAGAACCTCAGCATCTTCATCTCTGCTACCTCCGTCTCTGCTTCCTATATCATCTCTAGCTATCCCATTACTTTGATGGATACATCATTAATCAATAAGTTCCTTTATACCTTCAAGCAGACCACACTACTATTTGATTTCAGCAGATGCCATCAATACTCAGCCGTAGATTTAAATTACATATTCTCCACCTCAGACAGAGCTGAAATCAAGAACTTAATACGGCATCTGTTGCTGGATAACTATTGCATGTTGATTCATGTGAACAGGTGCATCTAATAGATTGATATATCAGAGTAAACTCTTCATTCATCTTTTGTCCGTTCCACCTCCTCCTGTGCTGTTCTATCTTTTCTAATGAGTGCAGTCTTGATGTAGAGCAGTCTTTGATTCATTTAAACTTCTACTTGCCTCCCTGACTCTCATTTGATATCTCATAGACCCAGTGGCCCTCTAGGAGTCAATTATCTAATAGGGAACTCTGACAGGAAGCAAATGAGAAGGTCCTCCAAGGCCTTCTGGCGAGAAAAAAAAAAGTTGGGAGTTCAGGACTCTGTTTTTTTTCTCAGTTCATTTAATTTGATCCATCACAGAACACATTGCCTGGGTCTTTTTTACAAGTTTGGAAACAAAAAACAACAACTTAAATTTTATAAGCATATTTATGTCATCAGCCCACATTTTCTTACCGTCCACAGACGCTCGCTTTGGGAGAATAGTTATGGCACCTTCGGCTACCCTTTCCTGGCCAATCACTGGAGAGATTTTGGAGCCCCAGCTGTCTGAACCCACCCACAGGAAGTGTCCAGTTTGGTTGTTCCTTTTAGCGGCATCGAGAACTCGCCTATTTGCAGACAAAAGCAGAAAATAGAGATAATAACAAATATAGAAAACCAACAAAAAAAAAACAGTAGGCAGATCTGTGCAAAGTTCGCAGTGATTAGGATGCTACATTGATCACTTGTGCTGAAGAAGGAAGTGAAACCCACATATGATTTGCCAATTGATCGACGTTTGGATCTTTATTTACAGCTATAAAGAAAAGGATTTTAAATACAAATGAGTTTCTGTCTATGGGATTTTACTAGGAAATAGGATGAAAGCTGTGATGCTTTGCCATGTAGAAAGAAGTTACAATTGAGTCGCTGTTCCTCCACATGGTGTAAAGAAAGTATCTTTGTGCCAAAGGGTTTGCAGTAGCTGTTGTCTTTATGATATGATTATCTCTACGATGGCTTGTTTAGGTGTTGGTTAATGAGAAGCTTTCTCTAGTTAATTTTATTTCTGTCATGATAGCAGCAAAATAACAGGCATCTTGCTGACGTGGCTGTAGTGTAGAACTAATTGGGAAAAAAAAAACTGACAATGATGCTGAAGAACTTCAGAACACAAACCGGATATCATCCTCATTAGCGAACATGATGATGGCCCTGGCATTAGAGGTCTCAAGCAGGCGCCTGATGATCTTGTCAAATTCCCCTGGCCTCGGCTCTCTGGGAATCTTCAAGGACTGTGCAATACACACACCACCTGAGCCGGAGAAAGAATGGGGAAAAAAAAGAAGAGAATGCATCATTTATTTCACAGTCACCGATTTACACTTTTCATTCTGTGCTCATCACTCGTTTTCAACCGGTCTTGCTTCATTCAACCAATACTTATTATACAGAAACAGACCCTGAAACTGTCCCATTCAAAGCACTCGGTATCAGGACCTGAGATAAAAGCCCCGCTGCCTCCAGCCGCCGCCCAATGGAGGGTAATTAGAACGAAAAGCACAATAGTGGAAAAATAAAGGAGCAAAAGGATGGTGAGAAAAGGGTTTCAGGAAAGATTAAAATACTTGTGAAGAAACAATACGAAAATAGGAAAAAAAAAAAAAGAAAGAACCAGGAAAGGATGGATAATGCCATGCAGATAAACTAGTATTAAGAGTCACAATACTGTAAAGAAAAAAAAGAATACAACAAAAGAATTTTTTAAAAGCAAATGTATATCTGAAAAGAGAAGAAAAAAATTATTCTTTGTAATAGTAAACTTATTTGCCGCAGCGGTTAGGAAGAATAATGCTCCTGTGGTGTGTGTGCGCGGTGCAGAAACTATCTGAACCCACATCAAACTGTGCACACCTGGTTTTATGTCGCTCAGTGAAACTGTTTTATTTCACTCTTAAAGAGCCAAAATCATCTAGCATCTCTCTTTCTTTCAGACTCTGATACATACGTTTACATTTTGAATCCAGTTATGCAAACTATTTAGCACTAATCCAGATTTTAGATTAAATCTCACAACTGTTAATTGGCTTTGCTGCATTGTATCTCCAGTCTGGATCAGACTAAGGTGAGAGCTTGTAATTAGCTGGATTATGTTGTTCACTGGAGACAAGAAACCGTGTCTATTGTGCACATCTCCTTGTTCTTGTCCTTTGTCTGTGTGTGCATGTGTGTGTGTAAGAACGAGTAATATTCCATTTCTTTCATGCCTGTTCCAGACCATTTATTGAACATCTGTACAGTCTGTTGCGTTCACCGTGTCACAATCCTTAATCACACACAATTGTATTTGTGGGCATGCTGTCGCACACACATCAGAGTGCACGACTGCTAAAACAAATACTCATTAGCCTCAAATTAAAAGCCTCTCCAGGCTAATTGCCAAAGTGACAAAACCTGAACAGACACCCCATCATTCCTTCTGTCTTACACACACCAACACAGCAAACACAATTGCTTAAATTAACAGACTTTTTGACACAAATGATAATTGTTTAGAGATTTTTACAGTGTAACATTTACAAAAACAAAGTTGTGGGGATCTATATCCAGATTTCTACTGATCAAATCAAGAATAATGATACTATTTTAAGTTTAACGCAAAATAAAACATTCGTACTTCTTAACACAGTTGGGAAAAGCCATTTAAAAAATGCATCAGCAACTGACACATTTTGAAAAAGCATCTAAACACACACACATATCGGCCTCTGTTTGCATTTTATCACCATTGTCCTTGAGGCGTCATTAAAAATGATTAAATCATTGTTTCTTTTATAGCACCCATCATCAATAATTGTCTCCATGGAGAACACACTTTCAATAACAATATCTTTTTTTTTTTCGATGGACTTTTTTGGATCTATACGCACGCACGCACGCACGCACACACACACACAGTTGTCTATCTTGTTTTTAGAAGATCAACGTCAGTCATCTTCATATTCTGTGGCGATTTATAGAGGATGTAAAGCCAATGATGTTCTGCATTTAAATCAGATGTTAATTTGAGCTCAAAAGCTTGACATTTTTTAACTTTTATTTGCTCATAAGATGCGTTTGTGCTTTGATTAGTTGTATTTTAACTGAACTATTTACTGTTTAGTAACTTCACGTAAGGAATCTTCCATATTCGCTTTTCGTTTAAAAGCTTCATCAGATCTTGGTTAATACTCAACATTATTCTCCAACATAACACATTCATGTATGTCAAGTTAATTGAATTACAGGATGTTGTCCGCCGAGTAAGAGGATAACCTGATTAGTGAAGCTTTAGAGTGGAACTGAGCACAGCTGGATTTGACATTTTTCCATGTGGATGAGTGTTTGTTCATGGTCATAAACATAGGTGCTAACAGTTCAGCTGTCATTGTGTGTGTTTGTGTGTGCTTTGCAGATGCCTGCTCCAGAATTGCTAAATATAAAGCTGCAATGTGCAAATTGCAATGATGAAAATTTTGAGTGCGTTCAACACCTCTCCAATCAAAACCACCGACAGTTGGCGAAATAACTACGTTCTGTTTTCAGACTGGATTCTATCCCTTGCAGGACATGAAGCACCACTGTCTCAGCGTTTAATTAACAATCTGTTTGCCTCCCACACACTCCTCTCTCTGCACCATTCCATCCATTACCCAATGGAGATGTATATGCAGCGGAAAAGCAGGCAGAACTAGTTGTTTTCTGTTAGCCTCTGTGTTTTTCTTACCTTCTGTTGCTAAAATTCGTCAGCGATCAGAACAAAGAAACTTCTTTTTGCCCTCTTTTTTATTATTCAAATGACTTTTATCTCCTCATTTGAATACACTGTGTTTGTAGCCAGAGAAGAGACTATAAACGCTAATCTCTTCTTGCTTTTCAAATAGAAGTCACTTGCATCCCCAGCAGCTTTATTTCACACTTTAAATTGAGAGATGTCAAGGTATGTTTAAGATAGCATTAAAGCTTGGACACAGACGCGTTAACGTGAACTCCTGCTGAGTTGGATGAGTAATAATGACACCTTTCCTGCTCTCATTTATGCGTATCTAACATAAACTCAGCAGTAAGCCTAACTCCTTCTGGAAAACATGCGCAGAGTCAGGATGTAGCGTCCAAGCTCCATTTTAATGACTACTGTATGAAAAAGATGTCTTCAGAACAGAGTAAAACTGTAAAACAAAAGGAAAATATACACTTAACATAGTGCAAAAGTATGTTTAAAGTAGCTTATCACCATAAAAATAGGCCTACATGCGGTATGATCTGACTACGAATGCAGTAATAAACATACAAACTAGCAGTAGCAAAATACACACTTCCAAGTGTCCTTTCACACAAATGAGACATTAATATTGTACTTCGTGAACATATAAAACAAACTTACAGACTGTGATGTCAAAAAGGGATTAGAAAAAATAGATGAATGGCGGTGGATAACTTGAAGCTAACTCAAATGCTAACTCACGAGCGGAAGCAAATAGCTGACTTCTCCTCACAACTTCCTGTTTTTTTTTAGTTCAGCCTTCAAAATAAAACACAGGAAACGGCCTTCAAAATAAAAGACAAAAAAAACTTAAAGAATGTAATCTAACTCTGAAAATAAATATTCCGCACAATTATAAAGGGCAAGACACTCCCCGCCTGGTGTCTGTAAAGATACCATATAAACCTAAAACATGCATTCAGTCCTTTGATTTCAGAAGAAGAATGACCTCGGTGACGGGCCGAAGGAATGTCTTTGTAGATCCATCTTTGGTCGTTTTAATCTCGATTTTTCGGACCTTTCCATTGCGTCCTGGAAAGGTTTTAGTCACAAGAGCCATGGGCCACTCATTGCGGCATGTCTGGGTGTCTTTCAGTAAAACAACATCACCTTCTTCGATGTTGGGACTTGACGTTTGCCATTTATGACGTACTTGTAGTGTATGCAGATATTCACGTTTCCAATGACTCAAGAATTGGTCTGCAAGCCTTTGTACTTGACGCCACTGTTGCTTGAACAAGTCTTTGTCGGTGAATTTCCCTGATGGAGGTGGAACACTCTGTTTCCGGGTGAGAAGCATCGCAGGGGTAAGTATTTGAGGAACCTCTGGATCAGAAGATACAGAAACCAAGGGTCTGGAATTGATGATGGATGTCACTTCTGCCATGAGAGTGCACAGGACTTCATTGGACAAGCTTGACGAGTGAATTCGCATGAGCATTGAATCTAAGATCCTCCTTGCGACTCCGATCATGCGTTCCCACGCACCACCCATATGTGAGGAGTGTGGTGGGTTGAAGTGCCATGAACATCCTTGATTGTTTGTGTACTTCTGAACGTCTGATCCCTTCAGCACTTTGTGAAACTCCAACTCTCTGCAAGCGCCGACAAAGTTGGTTCCACAGTCTGAGTGAAGCTGTTCAGAGGGGCCACGGATAGCAAAGAATCTCCTCAAGGCGTTAATGAACGACGACGTGTCCATCGACTCTATTACCTCTATGTGGACAGCACGTGTACTCAAGCATGTGAAGAGAACGGCCCAGCGCTTGTTTTGTACAACACCTCCTCTTGTCCGTTTGGCTGTCACAAGCCAGTGTCCGAAGGCGTCCACACCAGTGTATGTGAAGGGAGATGAAGTGCTCAGCCGCTCTTGAGGGAGGTCTGACATTTTTTGGTTCTCTCTTTTCCCACGGAGCTTTCGACAGGTAACACATCCATGAAGAATGCTACTTATACGTCTTTTGCTACTGATCAACCAGAAGCCGGCAGCTCGTACCGCGCCTTCTGTAAAGGTACGGCCTTGATGTTCCACTTTGTCATGGTAGTAGCTTATGAGCAGAGTGGAGACGTGATGTTTGCCTGGCAAAACAACTGGATGTTTCTCCTGATCGCAGAGATCAGCTTGCTTCAACCGGCCTCCGATTCTCAACAATCCATCTGATCCAAGGACTGGATTGAGTTTTGACAGTGGACTTTTCTGGTTTACGTCAACTCCTTTTGAGAGGGCAGTGAACTCTTCATTAAAGCAGTCCTTTTGTACAGCAAGAAGAATCGCTGAAGTTGCTTGAGATAGCTCGTCCGCTGTGCGAGGTTTGCTACACTGATGCCAGCCAGTACAATCTATAACATTTTTGTTTGTTGACTTGAAACAACGAGCTACATGGATGAGGTTTGCAACCGCTCTTTGCAATGACTTCCAAGTTGAGAATTTTTCGAATCTCTTCGGATTGAGCGACTTATCATCGTGGCTGGTAACGCAACTTGTCACTTGCGGTCTGACATCAATGTCCGTCTCTGGATCAATAAGCTCAAATGTTTGCTGCTGATCACATACTGTTTGAGGCTTGTGAAGGAATGCTGGACCTGTGAACCAGTTTGTTTTGGTGAGCAGAGAGGCTTGAACAGATCTGGATGCATGGTCACTTGGGTTATGTTCTGTGGGCACATAACGCCACTGCTTTGGCTCCGTGGACTGGTGAATCCTTTGCACCCTATTGTGGACATAAACATAAAACCTCTTGGACTGGTTATGTATATATCCGAGTACCACTTTACTGTCGCAATAAAAGGTGACTGCATCCAGTGTGAGGTCGAGCTCTCGAACAATGAGTTCTGCCATTTCCACGGCTAGCACTGCTGCGCAAAGTTCCAATCTTGGGATGGTGGGCCCGTTTGCAGGTGCTAGTTTGGCTTTTCCTAAGATGAAACCTACGTGAACCTTGCCATCTTCGTCTGTGGTTTTTAGGTACGCTACCGCACCGATTGCTTTTGTGGATGCATCAGAAAAGACGCATATTTCTTTTTTGCTAGCCTTTGCAAGTGAGGTTGTAGTGTAAGCACGAGGAATGTGAAGTTGTTGCAGTTCCTGTAGAGAATCTCTCCATGTCTGCCACACCTTATGTTTGTCATGAGGAAGTGGGGTATCCCATTCTGTTCCATCCAGCGTAAGTTCTCGCAATAGAGATTTTCCCTGTATGGTCACAGGAGCGACGAATCCAAGCGGATCGAAGAGGCTGTTTATAGTAGAGAGTACTCCTCGACGTGTGAACGGTTTGTCCGTGATATTCACTTGAAAGGTGAATGTGTCTGTCTTGACTTCCCAACTCAGACCAAGACTCCTCGTCGTGGGCACAGTTTCTGTTCCCAGGTAGAGATCTTGTACATCTCTTGCGTGGTCCCCTGCTGGAAATGCTTGCAGAACTTCAATGCTGTTGGACGCGATCTTGTGAAGTCTCAGATTTGACTCAGATAGTGCAGCTTGCGTTTTCTGCAGAAGAGTAATGGCTTCTTGCGCAGAGGGAGTTGAAATAAGTCCGTCGTCTACATAGAACTCACGTTCCACGAAGTGTCTCATATCTGACCCGTATTCCAGTTCTCCACTGTTGGCTGCTCTTCTGAGGCAGTACGTTGCCACGGCTGGAGAAGGACTGTTGCCGAACACATGGACCCTCATTCTGTATTCAACAATGTTCTTGGTGGGATCGTTATCTCGAAACCACAGGAAACGTAAGTAGTCTCTATGGTCTGCCCTTACAATGAAACAATGAAACATCTGTTCGATGTCCGCCATTACAGCTACTCTCTCTCTTCTGAACCGAATGAGTACGCCTAGCAGGCTGTTATTCAGGTCTGGTCCAGTGAGAAGAACGTTGTTGAGTGAAATGCCGTTGTATTGTGCGCTGGAATCAAACACGACTCTGATTTGATCAGGTTTTCTGGGGTGATAGATTCCGAACGATGGCAAATACCAGCACTCGTGTCCTTCCGGCAGAGGTGGCGCTGGTTCTGCGTGACTGTTGTCAAAGATCTTCTGCATGAAAGCGACAAACTGTTCTTTCATCTTTGGCTTGCGCTCTAGCGTACGCAGCAGTGAGGAGAGACGTGTCATAGCTAGGTCTCGATTGTTTGGTAAAGGTGGTCTTGGAGACTTGAAAGGAAGGGGGGCGACCCAACTGTTGGATTCATCCTGAAAAACTTGTTCATCCATGACTTTGATAAACTGTTCGTCCTCTACAGAGAAGGCACGTTTCTCGTCATTTGCAGTTCTAGCAAAAACAGTGAGCCCGAGGGAGTCAGCGTCCATGTGCAAGCGACCGTTTCTGTGTCCGTTTGTTTGGCTTGGACTGATTACTTGGTTAAGATGGACGTGACTTGTGCATGGCTGAAAAAGTGTTGGTCTGCCATCTCCCAGTATGTTTGTTTTGTAGCTGTGAACTGTGGGCTTATGGACTTTTCCCAAACACACATCACCGACCAACACCCATCCAAGGTCAAGTCTTTGAGCAAATGGTGTATCTCCAGGGCCATTTATCTGTTGTCTCACTTTATGAGCGCGAAGAATGTCACGACCCAGAAGTAGAAGGATCTGAGCATCATTGTCCAGAGGTGGGATTTCTATGGCGAGATCCTTGAGATGGCGGTGGTGGAAGGCAGCCTCAGGTGTTGGTATTTCCTCACGATTGTCCGGTAAGTCCTCACATTCAATCAGTTCTGGGAGTGAAAAGCTTATTCCACCTTTAATTGCTTCAATCTGAAATCCAGTTGCTCTTCTGCCAGATGTTGTGGTCAGTCCAGTACACGTTCTCAGAGTGTATGGATAAGTGATGGCTTCGATTTTGAAAACATCGAAAAACTGCGACCTGGCTAGAGACTTGTTGCTCTGATCGTCGAGCATTGCATACATTTTCACTGCTTCATGTGGGTGGTTCTTTGGGTAAACCTTGACAAGACAGATCTTCGCGCAAGATTTTGCCTTCAGAGCGTCTCCGCAAACCTCGGTACAGAGAGGACTGACTACTGAGTTTGCCTCTTTTTCTTGCTCCCCGCCGTTATCTTGTGGGGGGTTTGACTCTTTGTTCGCCCATTTAGGCGGACCAGGGTGAAGGGCCGATATGTGACTTTCACTGTTACACTCATCACATTTCACCGTAACTTTGCAATCCCGGGCGAGATGAGAAGAAGATGAACAACATTTGAAGCAGATGCCTTGTTCTTTTAGATAAGCCTTTCTGTCTTCGAGAGTCTTAAGTCTGAATCCTCGACATTTCTTTAGGGGGTGGGGCTTCTTGTGGATAGGGCACTGCTTGACTAAATCGTCTTTAGAAGGCACTTCCGTTGGACTTTCGTCGTTTGTCACCTTGGTCTTGTGCACCGAAACCGCACCTCTTGGACTGACTCGCCTCTGCACAACCTGTTCTGAACGAACGTTGTTTCCAGAATATGAAAAGCTGGGATCGTTCCTTATTTTAGCTTGGTAGCAGACGAAAGAGGTGAAATATGAGAATGGTGGATAACTGACTCGAGACGTTTCTTTGTACTTAGATCCCTGGTTGAGCCACTTTTCCTGTAGGCTGTATGGCAACTTCTCCACAATTGGCTTTATACCACGTGCGGTATCCAGATATGACAAGCCTGACAAGTATCCATCTTCTTTAGCTGCGAGCACCTCGTTTAGTAGATCTCCGAGCTCTCTCAACTTGTAGTTTTCTTTATTAGAGATCTTTGGAAAATTATCAAGCTTCGAGAAGAGAGCACTCTCGATGACTTCTGGAGCACCGTAGCAATCATCGAGCCTTTCCCACGCTGTTTGTAATGCGGCGGCTGGATTGGCTATATTGACCGCTCTGAGACGTTTGACGTGTTCACTTGATTCTTTTCCCAGCCACTTCAAGAGCAAATCCAACTGTTCACTCGCAGACAGATCCACGTCTCTGATCGTGTTGAAAAACGAGGACTTCCACGCCCTATATGTTTCGGGCCGGTCATCAAAACGTGATAGGCCAGTGCATACGAGTTCTTTACGAGCTAAATATTTTGCCATATCCATCATTACTGAAGATTCTGCTCTACGTGTGTGGGATGTGTCTGCGTAGTTTGGAAAGCTAGACTTAGGTTTAAACTCTGTCTTTACACTGCTTTGAGTGGGGTTTTTAGTGTGCTGTTGTGGAGACGGCTGATAGTTGAGCGCCATCTGGTGGGGGTGAGAGGGTACTGTCCTTTGTGGACTTTGAGATGATGCTGACCAGGAATCTATCACAACATAGTCCTGTGCTCTGAAGATGTGTGATGTTGGGGGGTTATACTGGGGCTCAATACATTGCTCTGGGGTGTCCTGACGGTAGACTGGAGCAGGCCTGTCGTCAAGGTGACCATTTTGTTGTTCGACGTAATGGCTTACACGTTCATGTGTATTTTGGGCTGGAACAGGGGAGCTTCTCGTGCTACGGGTTTCTCCGTCCTCTAGATCTGCTGCTGCTTCCAGTGCTTCTGCTTTGGCGTTAGCGGCTGCAGCCTCTCTTTCATATTGTAAAGCTTCCAGATCGGCCTCCAGATCGGCTACCAATTTGGCTTTTTCAGCTTCCAATTTGGCTTTTTCAGCTTTTATGGCTTTTTCTTTTTTAGCGAATGCTACACGAGCGCGAGCGGCTTCAGCATCTGCTCTGGCTTTAGCTGCTGCGGTGCTCACAGATGAACGATTGGAACTGGAACTTCTGAAAGTCTTCACTGACCCGCCATCTTGGGAGTTATTGTTGGGTCTAGAATACTGAGTAGGCTCCGGAGTGCATTCCTGGTTTACTTCGTCCATGTTTGATTATGTGCAGTGCTGTCCTATTTTGTTATCCGATTGCGTAAGGTCTCTTTATTTTTTTTTTTTTATTTTTTTTTTTTCAAGTCCTTTTTACTGTTACAGTCTTTTTACTGTAACAGTCCTTTTTTCTTCTAAAGTCCTTTTACAAAAAGTCTTTTTACTGTAACAGTCCTTTTTTCTTCTAAAGTCCTTTTACAAAAAGTCTTTTTACTTTCCTGCTCTCATTTATGCGTATCTAACATAAACTCAGCAGTAAGCCTAACTCCTTCTGGAAAACATGCGCAGAGTCAGGATGTAGCGTCCAAGCTCCATTTTAATGACTACTGTATGAAAAAGATGTCTTCAGAACAGAGTAAAACTGTAAAACAAAAGGAAAATATACACTTAACATAGTGCAAAAGTATGTTTAAAGTAGCTTATCACCATGAAAATAGGCCTACATGCGGTATGATCTGACTACGAATGCAGTAATAAACATACAAACTAGCAGTAGCAAAATACACATTTCCAAGTGTCCTTTCACACAAATGAGACATTAATATTGTACTTCGTGAACATATAAAACAAACTTACAGACTGTGATGTCAAAAAGGGATTAGAAAAAATAGATGAATGGCGGTGGATAACTTGAAGCTAACTCAAATGCTAACTCACGAGCGGAAGCAAATAGCTGACTTCTCCTCACAACTTCCTGTTTTTTTTAGTTCAGCCTTCAAAATAAAACACAGGAAACGGCCTTCAAAATAAAAGACAAAAAAAACTTAAAGAATGTAATCTAACTCTGAAAATAAATATTCCGCACAATTATAAAGGGCAAGACAACACCATTAAAGTAAGATGTCTTCTAGCCATTGGCAGTGAAGCCTTTTTTTTTTTCCTCTTACCACTGTGCATTTTTCTGTGTTAAATAAGAGTGTGTGACTCAGTGAATGAAAGCTAGTGAAATCAAAGTCCTTGCCTTTAATGATTATTCCATTACAATAAAGCTGTGTCACCCACTGATTATGCTCAATGTGCCCCTTCGACTCAGATGAACACACAAACCTTGACTATTGTTACTGCAAGTACATTCGGTGTGATTGGACCAATCCATGCAGTCATAAAATAATTTCTCTGTCTACCTTAGCAACATGGCTCTAATATACACGCACGGTATACGCATACATTTATATAAGGTTCCTCTGAATTAACTTCAGCACAAATACCTAGTGAAATATTACCAGGAAAGAATTCTCAGACTAACTAACACTCTTATTTTCCCTCCAAACCTCATTAGCACATGCTTTTGAATAAAACTTGCCCTCTGATTTCCTTTTTTCCTTGCTTTTAGCGTTACAGAATGGGTCTTTGAAGTGTTTCTGCGTGTGGATGTGTGGTCGGCCTCTAAGATATGTTTTCGCGACTTTTCATTTTCGGCATTTATTCTTACCAGGAAGGGTTGCATGGATGCTTTAGACTACAATTTAAAGCTTCTCCTTCACAGTCTGGTAATGAATCATTAATGACTCCAACTAAACTGCTTTCCCGAGAAAATTCATATCCTGTTATTACAATGTGCCTTAAAGAATCAAGTCTTAGAGCAGTTTTTAGAGTCTGGTTTGGGCCGATTGAATTTAAACCAAAAAATTGAAGATGAGACTTGAAGCTAGCCCGAGGGAAAGAAAGAGTTTTGTGAGCAAATACACAAGCTTGAAATTACTCAAAGTGTGATTATAAAACACTAATATGTGCAGTGAAGAATGGGAGAAGTGTTTTGCCCGAAAAAAATTAATTACCTATATAAAAGCAGTTTTTATTGTTCATGTAAATGTTTGAAAGATAAACAACTGTGCAAAGTATGTTTTAAAATACTGAAAAAAAGTTGGAGTAGCCTATACTGAAAATGAAAGCTCACAAATTACTCTACTACACATGAATAAAAACTACTTCAAGTACAATACATCCGAAAGTATTTGCAAAACCACCCGTTTTCCACATTTTATTATGTTAAAGTCTCAAACCAAAATGAATTAAATCAGTTTTCTTCTGCATTTGGAAAGTTACGTCCCCTATCTATGTACAATACCAGGGTGGACAGAGCCTGTCAAAGCACAAACCAAACATGAAAGAGTAGGCATTGACCGTAGGCCTCTGAGACAGGATTGTCTTCAGGCACAATGCTGAAGAAGGGTGCAGAAACATTTCTGCTGCCTTCATGGTTCTAATGAGCACAATAGCCTCGATCATACATTAGTAGAAGAAGTTTAAAACCACCAGGACTATTCCTAGATCTGGCCACCCATCTAAGCTGAGAAATCGAGGCGAAAAGGCCGTGGTAAGACAGATGACCATTAATCCAATTGACACTCTATCAGAGCTCCAGCATCTCTTTGTGGAAAGAGGAGAATCTTCCAGAAGGACAACCATCTCTGCAGCAATACACCAATCAGGACTGAAAATGGCCAGACATAATACCTTCTTACTAAAAGGCACATCGAGGCACATCTGGAGATTCCAAAAGGCACCGGAAGACTCTGAAACCATGAGAAACAAAATTCTGTGGTCTGATGAGACCAAAATAGAACTTTTTGGAGTAAATGGCAGGCGTTATGCTTGGAGAAAAATAGGCACCGCTCATCACCAGGCCAATAGCATCTCTACAGTGAAGCATAGCGGTGGCACCATCATGCTGTGGGGCTGTTTTTTCCAGCAGCAGGAAATGGAAGACTCCTCCAGATAAAATAAAAGCTGAATGCAAAACCTGCTCCATACCACTCTTCACCTTAGACTGAGGAGACAGTTCATCTTTCAGCAGTACAATGATGTGACAAAAAAGATACGGAAAGAGTGGCTTCAGAAAGACTCTGTCAATGTTGTTGACTGGCCCAGCCAGAGCCCAGACCTGAATCCTATTGGAATCTATGGAGAGATCTGGAAATGGCCGACATTTCCCATCTAACCTGATGAAGCTTGGGCAGTACTGCAAATATGAATGGGCCAAACTGTCCAAAAGAGGTGTGACAAGCTTGTGGAGTCATATTCAAAATGACAATAGGCTACAATAGCTACCAAAAGTGCAGCGACCTGGTATTACTCTATGTACATTTTTTTTTTCAGTTGTTTTACATTTTTAAATTAATTTGCAAAATTTTTAAAAGAACTTTTTCAACATTGTAATTGTAGGTTGTTTTAAAAAAAATATTTTGAAATATGGCTGTGACAAAATAAATGAGGAAAAAGTGAGGTGCCCTGAATACTTTCTGAATGCATTGTATATTCTTGATAAAAGAACTATGTTTCAACATGGTAGAAACCTCTGAAAATTTGATTTAGCATGAAACCCCTTTTAGGTTGAGCGCAAGTCGGAACTTTCTGCAGTCAAGTGATACTTACTGCATCCATTACTGTCCATGTCAGACAGCCGGAGGGAAATATAAAACTTGCAGAAGTAGTTTCAAACAAAAAAATCTTTTACTATACATTCCGAAACATTTCTTTAAGGTTCAAATAGTAACACAAGCTAAGGAAATCAGCTTGTATAAACCCAAAAGGGTCTGAAAGGGTTGGAATTCTTAGATTTTGAATGTATAAAAATGTCTTTTTTTTCCCATTGGACTAATTAAAATTATTTGAATATCTTGGCTTTTGGACAAACAGAAATGTTGTATTAACAGATCAAAGAAATACAGCTGCACCTAACCTCACAGCTAAAGTGTTATTTTTATGTGTGTTATTTAGAATCAACATAATAAAAAAAAGGAAGAATGAGCAGCATATTCTCATTTTTTTTAAATCACCAAACACATCGATTTGACATCATTTTACACAAACTATTTTCTTTGTAAAAAATGACTAAATTTGTGATATGTAAAATAAATAGAGGATTTCATTTTTACGTTGAATGTGAAATGTATAGCATTTTTATAATAAAATATCACTTTATAATGTGTCAGTGTCAAAAGCTCTTTTTGTTTGTTTGACAGACCTTTTACAAAGCTTCCTCTGTCAGATAAATCAAACCAGACAATTTCTGCAACTCATTAACTTTGAAAAGTGTTGCTTTGCTTGGAATAGAAAGTTTTTTTGTGATGGAAATCCTAAAGATCTACTTGGCTATGTGCTTTTTTTGTATGACCGTTATTAAGAATTAAGATTCATAAAGCTGAAAAAGAAAACGAATTAAACCTAATTAATATTTTATCTTCCTCATCCAACAAATTTAAAGATTTAAATCAAATAAATTTGAATGGTTTTGCACGATCACATACATTTGCAATATCAAATAGATTTGCGCGGTAATTACCACTGAATAATCAATAGTCATGGACCTAATGAACAAAACAAACTGTGTCAAATATGTTTTTGAAATTTGTTCTTTATAAAAAAATGTAAATAATCTGAAGTTAATTTAATTTTGATTCTTGATAAGTAATTTAGAGTTATGTATGTCTTACAAAGAAACATAATATTGTAATATTTCAATTTAAAATGATTGAGTTGCTGTGTGAGACATATCGGTTTTCAAATGTGGCTACATTTTTTATAATAATGATATAGCAAAGTATGTTTTATTAAAAAGAAAAACTCCAAATATGATTGAAATTTAATTTTAAAAAATTCTTCTTTGGATATTTTTATAATAATTATTTGTAAGTTTCTACACCTTAGGTAACATGTAATGTGTGAAGTGAGACATAAATGTCCTTTGGCGAGTTTCTCATCAGTCACTTGACCTCCGAACACCTACCATGCTTCACCAATACGCCTAATCGATCCAATCAATTCCTCTGGCTCACTGCCGGATGGTCAGTGATTTAGTGTGGAATCGAGTGTGGCAAACAGGATGAAACGCATGATGGAGAGCTGGAAGTGACCAAATCCAAAATTGAAAGATGAGAAGAGGGATAGATGAAGAAGAGTCTGATAAGGAGTAAACGAGATGAGTCTGTGGATGGAAGTGAGGATAGGACGGAAAGACGAAAAGATGTTATACGGAGAGAACGAAGGGAGATAAGCAAGGATGATTGAATGTCAGTCCACAGATAAAAAGCACAAGGTCAATGTTAAGCTCAGAGATCACAAAGCTGCAATATGCCCACTCCTCCATCTGCTCTCTATTCCCCACACACACTCAAGGACTTCAGAGTCTTGGACTCTCTTTCTTAAACTTAAACGCAACATGTTTCCTCCCAGATCTGTGTGGAATTGTCTTTTATTTTTCTGCCCACACCCTCCTTTTTTCTGTTTTTCCCTCCCACACACACACTATCTGACAGTAATCAGACATCCAATTACAGCGGGGTATCAGACTAGAGCTTTGTGTATGAGATTCCTGCTGATGCCTGTTGTTCCCTCACACTGGAACCCCTCCTCAACCATCCACAAGCTCATGTCAAATCTGAAGGTGCGGAAATCAACTTGTGAGCACACGAGCTCTAAGTGAACACACAAACTACAATAGACACTTTTGGAACTAATAAAAACTATTGATGTGAAACAGAAACACAAGAGAATAAAAATGATAATGGATAGAAACTGAAAAACAAACTTGACTTCTTTTTTTTCTGAAGAAGAAATCATCACCTTGTAGGTTGAATGTTTGACTAGGATGCCATTTATAGTCGTGAAAAAAAATCAATATAGAATCAATAACACAATATCAACACCAGTGAAAATCCAATTACAAAAAAATTATGGCTATTCTTTCATTTTTAGTTTATAGCATCTCACTGTAAATTCTCTGAACTGCCAACAGATTTGTCAGGGTGTCTGCTGGTGGCCAATCAGCTTTGTTGAGACAGAGGCAGGGTTGTGTGCAAGGGCCAGGTGACTATGCAAGCAAGTACTTCAGCAGCAAATATTGCCATGTGCTTTTAAAACGGAAAAAGTTAGACAAAGAGAAGGTTTTGGGGCAGGGGGCTATGTTAACTTGAGGTACAAAGGTAGCATGTAAAGGGGCATGCCCTTCACATGGGGCAGGGCCCAATGCATGGTATATAAAACAACATCTTCCTAGCAAAGAAAAGAGGGAAAGTGCAGGTGATAGCAGAAATATTACATGATAGAGACGTCATAACGACGTACTAAGTAATAAGAAGTTGTTGGGTTGAATGAAGTCAATGGCATCAGAATATAATTTTTTTTAAAAGTAACATTAAGGGCGCTAGGAAGAGCTTACAATGCAATTTCAATGTGATGTAGCTGGTTTAAAATAACAATACTAAAGTAGGACTATATTGAAGAGCTAGTTTAGATTAGTCAGTCCAACTTTAGTGCAGCAAATCAGAGAGAACATGCAAACTCCACACAGAAAGACTAGTATCCTGAGCATTCAACAACCCTGCATTTGAACCAGTGACCTTCTTGCTGTAAGGCCACATTTCTAAACATTATGTCTCTGAGGAGCTCATTCAAAAAAGAATTTTAAAAAGAACTAAGTCTGGAATCATTTTAAGGGCAGTGGGCCATTCAGACCAGGTCTTTGGGCAAGACCCATCATGCTACTCCTCTGTAAGAGATGATAGATTATGAAGCACATGAGATTCCAGCTGGGGCATCACTTGGTTACCGAATGGCCCGCTTGAAATTCTGTTTCTATAGTGACTGTTTCCACATCTTTTCACTCAGTGTGGATGCATTTCAGAATCAGCACAAACCTTCCTTCCTGAGATCTCTGTAACTTCTAACTCAAAGCTCAGAAAACTCAAACAGTAGATATGAAATGTTTCTTAATTTTTACTTCTGTGTTTGGATTCATGAAATCACTTTGGTATGCAGGCAACTCATCAACAACAGATTTGGAGCATGACGAGCAGCGGCAGATGCACAACTTATTCAGTTGTGCATCTGAATAAGTTGCTTAGAGAAGCAAGAAACATTAAACCTGCAGCACAAAACATCACAATGATGTAAAAACAAAGACTTCCAACTTTCTCAGGTCTATTGTTTAACATTTATTCGAATTTATTTCAAGAACAGACCAGATGGACTTCACCTGGATGGAGACAGATAGGGGAGTAGTTCTTAAGGTATATAAACATTTACCATTACAGATAACACATCTACTAGTAGATTGATTCAAATGCAAAAAAGGGTAACATTTTGATTCACTTTGACAGCATAAAATCAAGAGATTAAACATTTTGAAATCAGAACATATTATGCAACTTCTCTTTTCATTTGGTTTTTCTTCGCTCCAAGTTGAATAATATTTATTTAGAGGGGATGAGGCAATTTATCAGCAAATGCTGGATTTTAATGATTAATTTAAAAAGCAAAGGAAATTCTCCCTCAGGGTCATTTCTGCATCACAGAAGCAGTGAAGAGCTTTTGGTGCAATTTGGTGGAAAATGTATTTAAATGTGCACACATGAACTTTACATCGGTATGTGCAGAGTTTAATTCCTGACATATTCAATATCAGTATCTTTGTCATACAGAATGATTTTTTCCATACCATGAACTTATGTTTACAATGTCTCATAAAGACAAAAACAAATCTACTTAATTTATATTTGCCAGTCGGGAAACATCCACCAAATCAGAGATAGGATCGGGCCTAAAAAATCCAGCCCGACCCAACCCAGGGCTGCGGGTATTGAAGCCCGACCCAGCCCGAGCATGACCAATCAACTTGATTTGCAGGCCGGGCCCGAAGCAATCCCGAAATTTCATATTTTATTTGTGAGGAGGAGGAAAGAGTAGGTGTGGTTTATGAAAACAAATTAAAAGCCTGTCTTTTGTAACAAAATATAAGCTAAACAAGACTGTCTAAATATTTACATCTTTTATTGTGCAGAGGTTACGTTAACAGACAATTTTCCATCATTGACAGATTTTTTTAAGTGTCGACAGGAAAAATCTAAGGCCGTACGTCACTTTGACTGGTTGAAAATTGGGCCATTAACCACAGCAGCAGTGTGTCCTTACAAATTTACCTTACAGTACCTTTTCTGTTTTATCCAAAATTATTTATTTTATAACAAGTATTCCTTAGTTTAGTGTCCATACATCATTTTATTTTTTTTTTATTTTTACATACTCTATTCATTCGTCACCGGGGAAATTTGTGTGCTGCACTGCTACACCGCAGCAGGCTGCCACAACAGCACCAATAGTGGGAGAAACATGGGGTTTAGGTGTGTTCTCCAAAGACCCTAGACGTGCACTCAGTGGGACTAGAAACTGGAAACTTCCGGTTAACTTCCGGTCCGCAGGTGAACATTACCACCGAGCCACCGCCTTGCCCCCCCCCCCCCCCCCCCAAAAAAAAAAAAAAAAAAAATTAAAATCCCTACAAATTTTACTATACATTTTTATAAACATATATTTATTTTAAAAAAATGTCAGTGAGAAAGAAGCCCGACCCAACCAGAACGTAATTATTGACATGTTAGGCCTGATCCAGCCCAAAATTCGAGTTGCGTCAGACTCGGGCTTGAGCTTAAGATCTTACCTCTACACCCAGTCATATAAACAGAATAAACATCCTAAACAACCAGAAACCCAAATGGTAACACTTTAGCTTGAACACACACACAAATACAGTTTATTAATCTTTATCGCCGCCAAATCACCGAGATCATTCAGGCAACGGTGCACAAAGAGGCAAATGAAATGAAAATTGCACAGCAGAATTTTAATGGAGTCACTCGTAAGAGACAATTACAGTGTTAGCAAAACACAAACACATCTGCATTAGCAATTCATCAATAAGTCGACACACATGCAGACAGCCAAACAAGCTGGTCCACGGAAAGTTCAGGCAGCAATTTGTTCCCGTTAGAATCCACCACAAAGCAGAATATATGGGAGGCATTATAGTTTGTGAATAGCAATGACCACACAGGCTTATTGCTGCTGATAGCGTCTGTATTGGAAAACATGACGCCTGAGAGGCAATGAGAAGAATGAGCTTCCATGAATACATTAGAGAACGTGCATAAGCCAGTAATTGTATGTGAATACTTTATAACATGATGTGAAAGAGGCTTTTGTGGAATATTATAATGCCTGAAGTAAGTCATTACACTTTTATTACCAATAAGCTTTCGACCACTTTGCAAAAATTACATCCATTGCTTGATTTTTAAAATAAAAAAGAACAAAAAAAGACCTCAGCAGATAAAATTAAAGGATTCTTAAAATGTGAATGGTTCTTTTATTGCCTGCATATGCAGATGATCAGTTTTTATTCATACGAGTTTAATGCTTAACCTTCCTGATGGTTTCCACCAAAACTTAAATAATCATCAGCAATTCATCACCATAACACTCAATGTTTTGCATAACCAGTCAATGCTGCAAAATCAGAATTGAGTTTTTTTTTTTAAACTATAGCCACCATTTCTTTGTCCTTATTACTTATTTTGTTAAATATAATGGAATTAAAAGTACATCCACAGGTGCATGGCTCTTAAAGGGAGAATAAATGAGAAATATAACCTTAACCAGCTCAGATGAAATATGTTCTTTCACAGACTGAACTTATTGTTTAACAATCAGCTCCACAGTTCAGGGGTTTTCCTGGTGGAGGACGCTAATAGACAGTATCTTTAAAAAAGAACACTCTAGAAATAAAATCATTTTCATCCTGAAGCAAGCTTATGCTGTGCTATATGTGTAAGGATGTAAAACACAATGAGGAATAAAGACTAGTTTCATTTGATCTGCACGTGACATTTCTTTCTTTTTAGTCTTCCTGGTACCTTTTGTTTGCCTCAGGACTTCACATCCATGAGTTAATCTTGCTAAAAATGGAAAATATCTCCACCTGACATACATTATCAATCATTTCTTGCCTTGGGCAGGCTTAGGTCCTGGGCAGGCATAGTGTGACCAGACGTGGGGAAAAGACACCATTGCAATAGACGACCTGGCACCTGACACATGTGTGAAGGGCACATATACAGTGATCCCTCGCTATAACACGGTTTACTTTTCACGGTTTTGCTACATCAGGGATTTGCATCGTGCATTGTGTTCTGCATTTTGATAGGCCAAAAAGTCACTCGCTTCTCAGTCATACTTCTCTACTCGTGTGTCAATAACGTTGCCGTATAATATGTAGACTTCTGTAAAACAGCTTGCCAAATTTACATTACATACATGCAAGTTCCGCACGTTCACCGCGGGCTTCAAAAGAAAAAAACACTACAGAGCGGAGTCAGAATGCACCGGCTCAGTCTAAAGAGCAGTGAAATAAACCTGGGTCACTATTTGTCCGACTGTACTCTGTATTTTTTTCATAATAATTTTTAATTTTGTCCCGTCTAATCCAATTACTCGGGTCGTGGTGGGCGGTGCTAATCTCCACAATTTGAAGCCTTCTGTTCACATTGATGATTAAAATTATTATTTGACAGTACAGAAATTATTTGTTGAAAGAAAAACATTTCTAAAGTACTTTTATTTGTGAAACATTTGCTTGGGCCTGTCAGTTTTGGTTTACTCTTTCTTTTCAATGTATAATTGAGTTTTTAATTGTATAATAATTGTAAAAAACAATAAAGGTTTCCACTTCACGGATTTTGCCTATCGCGGGATCTTTTTGGAACGTAACTACCGAGAAAAACAAGGGTATACTGTATAACAAAGGGGAAGGCAGCTGTAAATATTGGGGCTAGGGCAAAAGGCAAAAAAGGAGGGAGGAGAAAGTGCCAGAAGCTGGGAGGATCATGAAAATTCTGCTTTACACGAGATCGGACCATGTCTTCTCTCCACTTGAGGTGGGATCCTGTCCTATAGATGGGACCATATGAAGCTATAAATTCAAAAGGTAATTTGTTAGTTTATTTGAAGATATTTTGGTGAAATTCCACAACCAACGCCCTGTTATGTTGCCGTTTGACTAGGCGTAGGTTGTTTTTTTCATTCTTATTATTTCTTAACATCAACTTTAAATCTAACTATGTTAACATGAAGCTCAAAACTTAAAAAAAAAAAACTCAAAAGAAAGCAAATTTGTTTGGAATGGAACATCATTTTCCGACAAGATCAACCAACAATTTCAAAACGCTCAGGTGACAAGTTAGGGCGAAAACATGCATGAGCTAAGAGTTTATATTTATGTCGAGTAAAGTGATTTTCTATCTAAAGTTCACAGAGATGTGACTTTTAACAGTAAGTATTTGATATTTTGGTGACTGCTTGAACTTGCCTTCTTATAAGCAGGTGAAGGGGGTCACAGGAGATGTAATGGAATTGCTGCGGAATCATTTTAGCACGGTGGATTATAGTTATCGCTGCTTACCTAGTCAGACTTTTCAGTTAATAAGAGCACTGCATTTTTACATCTCCTGCTCCTTGGATTGCAAACATCTAATGGAAATTTGTAGACCTAAAGAATAATCTAATCGAATTATAATTGAGAAAATATTATTAAATAGATTTTTTTAGCTTCTGTCAAATGGAAATAAAAAAGATATATGCAAAGACACAGTTTGTTTTTCTATTTTTAATTGAGTTTTTTTTTTTTTTAAAGTGTCAGTAAAACGACTCGTGAGGCAAATGCATTTAACTCACTTAAAACGATAGACACAAATACCATCACGATTAATTCTATAGTTCTGTAGTATTGAATTGATAGACTTCATTCTGAAGATATTTGTAGTTTTTCTTGCTAATTTGTGTCATTCTCTGTGATGTTTTTTCTTCCATTAATCACTTCCATAATTTTTCTCTTATATTTGTAACTTGGACCATAGCGTGCACACCTCTCTGTTCATTATTTCCTTTATCTTTTTACACAATGTGCAGCTTTGCACCTCTCAATCCTCCAGTGACGTCCTTCATCCCTCATTCTTCTTTCAATGCAACATGTCTACTGTATGCACAACGTCTAGTCATTCTTCGCCTCTGTCTTTCCTTTTTTCTGTAGGGGAGACTTTGTTGTGCAGTTCTCTGCTTTCCGACTATTCTTTCTCACAACCGCCCTTTTCCCTGTGCTCCCAGTGGACAATATCAGAGGCATATATGGTTTGCCTTTACTCCACCTCAATTACATTATCCACTGCAATAGAGGGAAAGAGCAACTGAAACAGACACAGACTGGTGGATCCATATAATTAGGCCTTTATATCACCATCATATTGAAAAGGTTAGTTCTTCATCCACTTGGCAGTGAACCAGCCATTAGACCATCCACTTGTGAACGTGTTGCCCATTACAGCAGGACAGAAACAGTTTCCAAGAACAACAAGCTAACATTAGCAATAGCTTGTGAACTGTTTTTTTAGGTAGAACTTGAACAAAGCATGTACACACTGATGAGAAAATAGAGAACTTTAATGACCTTTCGCTCAAGGGGACAAACTAAATTGTTCTGTTTGGGTGAGTGCACCGTTGCACTGAATTGTGAAGGACAGCAAAACATGTTAGGGGAAAAAAAGGTTAGCGACAGAGGCTGTTGGCATTTGCTAAGTACTTAATAAGGTGAGTGTGTCGCAGACAAACAGAGATGGAGGATGCAAATACACTCCGGGTGAATAACCACGCACAAACATGTACACCTCATATGGCCACAAACACACAAGTTCAAGTGACAGGGAATAGAAGAACTCACAAAAACCCACAAGCGCGCACACACACTTTACGCTTTCAACTGCTGCCGTTCGGGCGTGTACGCTGAAGAAAAAGGGGTCAGAGATAGCTTTACAGTTCAGTAAGAAGAGAACTTAAAATAGGTCCACTGAACCCTGAGTATTAAACACAAGAAGGTTGAAGAAAAGTAAAGAGAAGAGAAAAAAAGAAATTGATTTTCTTAGACATAAATTTCAGAATTTTCAGAAGAGCTAATGAAATGCTTAACAAACATCTAGTTTTCTATACTTTCTATTTCTTCCATTTTTTAAAGCAACCAGTGGACTGAAACAATACAGTTATTTATGAGGTCAGTTGCTGTTGATTTTTTTCTCCCTTTTCACTCTGTTCGCTCTAAAAGGCATCAAATGTGATCAATCTCCATGCCAGGTGCCCTTTGACCGAGTAATCTACCAGGAGTAAGACTGATCTGCTTCAGTGTGGGCCCCCATGCCGACTAGGGCAAATCAAGAAGCCACATAACACCATTATTTCATCCTTCTTCTCAGCAGGAAGTGTCAGTACCCTGCTATTGATTCCTCCTTTGTTTCTGGTCATATTCATCTTTTCTCTCTTACACTCAACTAACTCCCCCGCCTTTTTATTTTCTAGCTTTCCTGCAACAATTTTACCTCCGTATAGTAATACCTGTCCATCCTTCATCCTCATTTCAATTCCCCCCCTTTGCTTAGAAACCATCCCACCATCCCTAGCGGCAAAAGTTCCATAATGAAATCACAGCATGCCTTTATTGTGTTGATTAAAGCTGTCAGAAAGAAATAGAAAAGAAATAAAAGAAAAAATACAGACAGTATCCTGGGTAAACAAAGCCCAATGCAGCAATGCTTGTGCCCTTTTCAGATACAATTAGTTTTTTTTCCTTCAATTTTTTACTTTGCATTAAGATCCTACTTCAAAGTCTTTTTTCTCTAAATGTAAGCAGAGCCAATTGGGGTCATTTTTACCTCAACAAATACAAATCAAACCATGACGTTCAAGAAAGCTATGAGTTCAAGAAAGCTATGAGTGGCTTTCTTGAACCATTTTTCACAAACTCCACCATTGAAAACATGTGTCTAGTTTTGTACTAATTGTTTTTTGGCAGCATTACAGGCCAATAGAAATTAACACTTTTTTTCTAGGTTTACTACAGTATTCATTCAAAATGAATTATTTGTCATTTATCTTTTTCTTTTAACCTTTTAGAGGGCATAGCAGCCGAAAACGGCTGCTCTAGTTACTGGGTAAATGTCAATGGCAACTCAAGTTAGAAAACGAAATACCCTGGAAATTGTTCACTTCTGGTTTCCTGTTAGTTCGAAAGCATGTGCGCCCATTCAGAGTGGTGAAAAACTTTTACCCGCTAGGGTTAACGCAAATTCATTAGAAATCAAAATATCTGCGTAATTGAACATGAAATATCAATATGCCTATTATTAATAGTTATAGTTATAATAACACAATAGTCCCAACTATTTGGGACCACTTTCAATAAATACAACGTTCACATACGTGTTTCTTCAACTTAACCTTGAGCTGGAAAAAAACGTCTATGCATCGAAATATTCAAATAATATAAAAAAGTGAAGAAGTATCTCAACCGATAATGATCAGCTGAATAAAAACTTTTTTCATACCCAACTACAAAAACAACTTTCCCCACCAAAATATGTTACATTAAGCTGAAAGCCTGACTTTATGAGCCCATATCAACAAAACTTTAAGATGGAAAAATGATGTATGAATCTAATAAGGTCATTTCAATCTGAACGTAAGAGGAGGTTAAAAGCAGTGTAAACAAGTTGAAGTGAAACCTATTATAGAGAGCACTTTCAACAAACATGTAGAACATGCATTCAGCACAGGGAAAAATACTGGTCTTTCATGCGTTTGCATTAAGTCCATCAATTTAGTGAATAAAAAGGAGTTCAGTGTTGACCTGAGCAGCTTATTTCCTACAAACAACACAAACACTCAACAAGCACAATGCATAAATAAGGAAGATTAAAGGGGGAAAATCTTTTGCATAGAAAATGTGTTTTAGTGAAAAAAATTCTATTTTTTTTGACAGCAGAAAGGGGGTTAAAAAAATGGGATCATGCACTTCCATTACCAAGAAGTCCTGGAGGGTATTTTCTCCGGAGGTCAACCCTCTAATAACATTACATTAACAGAGAAGCAGCAGTGTGACAGCTTGACATTGTTGCATATCCAGTGTTTCTCTTTCAATTACTAAGATGACATAGGAACCACAAGCAATCTAGCCAAGCAACCACGAGGGCTCCTCTGAGGAGGCTGTGGAAGCAATGAGCTCATACGGCCACGATACAGCATCGAGCTGCATTCCGATAAAAAAAATATATTTATACCGCTGTAAAATTTTCTTAAGTTTTCTAACTTTGTCATAAGAAAAAAAAAAACAATCTCTCATGAATAAAAAGAATGTTCATTAGTTTTCCTTCAAAATGTGATCATCCAAGCAGGACTTTAAGTTCTCTTGAGAGAAGCATTCGTATCCGACTATATAGTTTTCTTTCAAATAAGTTACACATACTTTCAGAATAAAATACAATTACTTCCAACATAAAAACTAAAAGACCAAGAAAAGGCTTTAGAATAAGATAAATTGGAAAGTATGTGTGTGTGCTTAAGTTTTTTGATGTAAACATATGGAGCGATCTGTCTGCGAGGGCTGACGTCCTAAAGTGAACAGTAATTTTACCCTGTAATACATGTACCGGTAATAAGGGCTTCTCGCTTCTCAGTCATGACTATAATATAGAAATATGTTCCACAAATAATAGTATAATTATACTTTTACCTCGATCAGTCGGATGTTTTCTGAATTAGTGTAATCTTCTTTGAGGAACACACTTATATCAAGCTTCTGGTGTATAATCTTCTTTACATCAGCTAAAATGAACCGAATTCTGACCTTTTCTAACACATCCCACAGGGTTTTGTTAAACTTAGCTAACTGCTTAGCTCTTCTCAGTAATTGAAAGTTAGAAGGCGGCAAGGTTTTGTTTCGGTTTGACAGGATGTACTCGATCAATGTTTTGATGGTATATGTACTGTTCAAAAGTAGAAAAGTTGGTTCTACAGAGACAGTCCAAAAATAGCTCATTGGGGTTAGCCAGTGTTTTAAGGTTCCGTTCCATTCCGTTGTCTTATGCTTATCCTGGGCCAGGTTGTGGGGGCAACAGCCTTAAATGGGAAACCCAGGCTTCTCTAACCTAAAATGCATCCTCCAGCTCACCCGGGAGAATTCCAAGGTGTTGCCTGTCCAGCTGTGAGATTTAGCCTCTGCAGCGGGCTCGGGAACTGCCTCTGAGTCTCTTCCCAGTCAACACCTCACCAGCGAGGCATTCGGGAGGCATTCTAACCAGATGCCCAAACCACCCCATCTGGCTTCTCTAGAACTGAAGGAGCAACGGCTGGTTTCAAGGTAACTGTGAAAATATTTAGAGACTAATAACTGAATGAGGACCCAAAATATTGGCAAAAGCTTCTTTTAATTTTATGTTTACATCCTAAATAGACAAAAATGACATAAAATTAGAAAAAGCTTTGCAGTCAGATTCGATGTAAATGTTGCAGAGTCTGTATCAGGCTTCGGTGTAGTATGAAGGACAACAAAAGTTCCATCTTCATAGCATTAGGTGTCTATTGAACACCAATTCAGCACAAGTCTGAGCAACTGATAGTGGAGCTGAAATTTCACATACAAGGCCAAAGCAATGGGTCAACAATCCCCCCGGGTTCTTCTCCTGTATCTACAAAGAAAGTATTGATCAAATCTTTCTGGCAGTTCTAAGAAGGTGATAAGAAGCTGAGTCACTGGTTTTCACCTGAGGAAAGTTTTTTGTTTTTTGAGATTTGAGAAAAAGTAAAGAAAAATTCAGTCTTCCTGGGTCTCCTTAGACTACAAAGCTAGTTTCCTTCTGAAAGCTTCCATTTTGTCTGCAACAGGAAAATGTTGTCTTTGTCTTTGAAGTCAGATCTACAACATGTTCAGAAGGAGAAAAAAACTCAGAAGTTGGTAAGTTAAGCAATGAACCCTAGGCTTGAACATTATGAAGGATTTATAAACTATGTTAAAAAAAAATGAAAGCTAATTTCACTGTCAAATCAAACCTTTCAGAACTTTGTTGTTTGGGAAACTATTTAATCCCACCACGGTCAAGTATTTGGACTAAATCTACTTCCACATTTTTTGCAAAACTTTGCAGAACATCCAAAGTTCCTTCGCAGCAAAACTTTGAATGGATCTGGTCATTTTCACACCAAAATCCACCAGAAGTCTTTTGACTTTTTTTTTTTTTTTTTTATTGAAGTGGAGAACATCGTTGGTGTATTTAGATCGTCTGATACCTGATAATGCTGTGATGCTTGACGATCTCAGAAGCTGTGCTAGCAAAGCGCACTTCAACACACTTCTGCTAGACTGAGCAGCGAAGTGGTGATGAGTGTGACAGAAATATTTCTGAAGGTCTAGCCTGTGTCTGTAGCTTTTTACAAAATTTTCACGCGGAGAACTGTTCGGGCAATAATGAAAGCATTCGTTTCAAAAGTGGACTGGTTTTGATTCGAAGAAAAGAAAAATAAGGATACATTTATTCTTTCTACATAATAATCTTCTTTCTGCATTTCTCTTCAGGAGTCGCCACAGCAAGTCAGTTTCTTCATCTAACCCTATCTGCTGCACCCACCTCGGTCACGCCAACTATCTTCATGTCGTCTTTCACTGTATCCATGAACCTCTGCTTTGGTCTTCCTGTAGGCCTCTTTCCTGGTGGTTCCAAACCCAGGATCCTTCTACCGACGTGCTCTCTTTCTCCTCTGCACATATCCAAACCATCTCAGTCTGGCCTCCCTCTCTCTGACTTTATCTCCAAAGCCTCTAACACGTGCCGTTCCTCTAATATACTCATTTCTGATTCCATCCATCCTGGTCACTCCCAGAGAGATTCTCAGCATCTTCATCTCTGCTTCCTCCATCTCTGCTTACTCCATATCTGCTTTCTGTCTTTTGCTCATAAAAATACAGTGTGTTTTTATGGTTGAAATAAAAATTTTGCCAAACTTGATCATTTTAGTACTTTTTACATCTATTTTGACACAAAAATGGAACCACGTCATCGTCTTAAATACATTTTTATAATTTGTTAGAAGCCTGCACGAGAAGCTTTGGTCTTTTGTCATCCAATCATACCAAAAATCTAGTATATCTGAAGTTTTTCTTTCAAAGCTTAATTTCATAGAAATACATAAATAACCTAAAAAATGGAATGAGCATGAGTATTGGGTCTGCTGCTTCAAAAGGGGCATCTAAAAGCCTTTTATTTTCTCAAAAAACAACAGTGCGCCTCATAATGCAACGTGACGTATATTTGAATCAATATTGATTAATGCTTTTGGTAACAGTGGTAAAACACCAGTAAACTTATTGTTCTCACTTGTTTGTGTATAATAACCCCAAATTGGCACCTTTCAAGAGACATGCTTACGACGAAGAGATCAAAGTCAAGGCTATCACTCATGCAGTAGAACATAGAAACAGAGCTGCGGGCAGAGAATTCAACATGAATGGTACGGAGCTGGAGGAACAAACAAGATGACCAGCGCCAAGTAAGGAATACAAAATAGTTGCCGAAGGAATAAAATGAGATGGTCCTAGTGGGTTCTTTAACACAGAAAGTGGGGGGCGTCTTTACAGTCACTATTCCAATGACAGGAACAGCACTAACACGCCACATGAATTTAGAGACGGTAGGTCATAATGCTTTCATATTATAAAATGATGGAATCTGACTTATCTGGCTGTTTTGTTGACATTCCCTTTTGTTGGATACATAACGCAACCCCCGCCACTAAACTAGCTTCTGTTCTGAGCGCCTTATAATGCGATGCGCCTTGTTTTACAAAAAAAGTTTTAAAATGGGTCATTCATTGAAGGTGTACCTTGTAATTTGATGCACCTTAAAGGGAGGAAAATACGGTACATGGATCTGGCAAGTATTTTGTCAACTGCAAATGAAAAAAAATTGGAAGGGTTTTTTTTTCCACCACGCTAATCATTTGGCCATTTTACCACAAAATGCCACCACCATCTTTTTCAGAGGAACAAATTCCAAGTAATCACCAGATTTAGTTTCTTTTTTATGCTTCACAATGGCAGAAGGTGAGGATTTCTCCACACTCATTACACCATGCTTGTTGGGGCATTCAGTTAGGTGATTCTGCCACAAAACGAATCGATAACTTTATCAGAAAGTCATTTTGAGAGTTATTGGTGGTCTGTGTAAAAGGGTTGTTTATCAGAAGGCAGAAGTACAGGAAAACACATGACCCAGCCATTTCTGCAACAGCTTCGATCAATAACGGGATGATCAGGGAAGATATTGGCAACATGTGAGCACGATGAGCAATACTCTCTCTCAGCACAAAACAATTGGATGGCAATCTATCTTGGCTATAGCCAAGAGACACAAGCAGCCTGTCAGAGAAAAGATGACTGGTTACACACATGTTTTTCTCATAAATACCACACAGGCTCTGATTGTACCAGTTGTTGTAAGAATATATTGGGACAAACTTTTTATACAAACGGAAATTGTCACCGAGTATATCTGGCATGTTTTGCAAATAGCGGAAAACCTGCAAGTGCTTGTGAACACATCGCTATAAATGCTTTGCTACAAAGGAGGTTTTGGACTCATAAAAAAAGGGGAGCGAGAGAAACCCCCCACCGCCTCTGCATCCGCTGGGGAATCCTTGCTCCTTGTAAACAGCTGCATGGCTATTGGCTAGTAAATAACGCAAAAGGAGGCAGGTGAAAGTGAAAAGCAGGTGGAAAGGTGTTAGAAAAAAGAGGAAAGCAGAGGTGTGGGCAGAAGCTGGTGAAAGACAAGATTCATTAAGCATTCACATCGCGTACTGGATAGCCCTGATGCATCACAGTGGGTGAAAAAAAGAAAGAGAAGAGATTACAGATGCCGGGGGTGTGAATGGGTAGAGGAAAGGAAAAGAGGAAGGAAGGAGTAGCCAAATGAAGGCGCACGAGTTGAAAAGATTGTGGAAAAAGCATCGAGAGGTGAAGAGAGACTCAGGTGCAAAGCAAAATAGAAAGAGAGTAACTGTAAGACATTAAAAAGGGTGGCGAGGAATGGCACGATGCAGGGGAGGCAAGGAGAGGGAGGTGGAAAAGTGAAGCAGAGGAAAAAAACAGAAACAGGAGGAGTGTGGTGCCATAAAATGCCAGCTGTATGCCACTGCTGTGTCTCACTGCAACTGTGTGACTTATCACTGTGACTGCTACCTGACTCACACGCACGCACACCCTTCCCATTTATAGCATTTTCTTGGTCTTTACGAGGAGCTAACGGCAGCAGCATGAGTTACCACCCACTCGTGGGTGGGATGGTGACTTTTTCTGTTTGTGTAAAACGCAGACTGATTTGTTTTACGCACAATTACGTATATGTCATCACTGGCAAACTATGAAAGGAAAAAAGCACATCAAACATTTTGTCACATGAACAGTGCTTTAATAAATGATCCCACCGTAACATTAGTTTGGAATTAAATATGGACAGTTGCAATTACCGCTGACCGTTTTCGCTCAACTTTTAAGATTAGACAGCTGTTTTAGAAGCAGCGACAACTTTAATTCCTTTTCTCACACTAGAAAAATCAAGTTTCAAAGGCTTAACTCTTGCTTGAAATGTATAATCCATCATGACAAACACTTGGCTGCCTTTATTTTTGCTGCCAGAGATGCATGGTCGCCCTAAGGTAACGGGTATCTGCAGGGACAGGTTTGACGTTTCCGGGGCACTGTGACATTTTCCATCTTCCAATCAGGTGCAGGGGAGAAGCATTTTCATGCATGAGACAGCCACCATCTCATTGTCCTCACTAAAATATTAAATTAAGATCACTCACTTCCCAATGCCTTTGGCTCTGTATTATCAGTCTTCGAGTGTCTGGGTATCCTTGTCTGCATCTACAAGGAGAGCTGGAAGAATGGTTGACAACTTAATAGCCTTACACATGCAAAGCTAACCATGTGTCCAATTGGAGTCGTTTCTGAATCATTTGTCAGAGGAAAAAAAAAAAACTTCTATTTTTGTGGTTTGCCATAGTGATCATTTGGATTTAACTTTGCTTCCTGGTATAAATCAAAAATATATTTGGGAAAAATAAATTTGTACTGAATAAAATATTGGCAAATATTTGAAAATTTTTAAGTTCTAAGGTCGCTATGGATGGTTTGTGTGCTTCAGACTTATTTATTCCGTATATATTTGTTTCGTCTCCTGAAACCGCTTATCCTTAACAAGATTGCTGAGGGTGCTGGAGTCTATTGCGGCTGATTTAAGGGAAGAGGCAGGATAAACACTGTACAAGTTACCAGTCTGTCGCAGGGCCACACACACACAACCATTCACACGCACACTCATAGCGGTAAATCAACCTAACATATATGTTTTTGGAGGGTGGGAGAAAACCAGAGTACCCAGAGGAAACCCACGCAAATAGGCCAGTATTTCAAGACTTGTCCCACCCAGGACTCGAACCCAGACCTTCTTGCTGTGAGGCCGCTGTGCTAACTACTGCACGATTGTGCCACCCTGCTAGTATATTGATTAAAGTTATTTATTGGGAAGTTTAACTACAAAGTATTTCACGTTTTTTCTGAATAGCAGAATGGTTTTATAATAATTTTTCTAACTGTCTAATTCCGACAGAGCACCATTCAAGGACAGAAAGAAATGGTCTGCAGTTAAACTACAGTATATTTAAATTTAGTTTGAACACAGAGTAGAAATTCCCACCATCGCTAAATACATTTTGTTATTCCTAAAAGGTCCGTGGACTTTTTTACTCTATCCACTCATTTATCATTCCATCTCACCTTTTTAACGCTTCCTATACATTTCCTACCATTTCCTTTGACCGCATTCTGTTTCCTCCTTTTCCTTGATTTTTCCTCTTTTTATAATCTTTATTTGTCGCCATCCGTCTCCTTCACCCTTCTTTTCACCTTTTAGGACTTTTATAGTTGTCCCTTTATTTCTTTTCAACTTTTTTCTGCTGCTGCATTTATCTTATCTACCACACCTCTTCTTTCCTTTTCAGTCTCTGTCACCTGCAGTGACTGGCTAAAGTGAATTGATTTTGCTTTCCTCCAGTCAGGATGGGGAACCTTGGAGTTACAAAAAAAAAAAAGAAAAAACACACATCAATAAAAAGAGATCCATAAGTACTATCAGAGCTAACAAGGTGAAACAAAGGCTTTCCTGACTTCATATGGAGATTTGTAACTATGAAACAAGTAGGAAATGGTGTGCGAGAGTACATTTTTATTGAGTTCTAGAGTCACACAACAATAAGGAATATTTATCATGATAATGATGGGAGATAATAAAATATTAAAAGAAAAAGGTAGTCATTTTGATTGTTATCGATTGGGATTGTAAATAATTTCTTACTTCGTTATTATTATTATTATCATTATTACTGTTATCAGTAAAGGGAAGAGTGATGAGCTCAATCTACAATTTACACATTTGTTGCCTCAATCTTATTCGGTCAATTCAATAGTAATCTGAATTTAATTTACTATTTAAAAATTTTTAACTAGACCAAATTAATACTGGGCTGCACGGTGGCACAATGCTTAGCACTGTACCTCACAGCAACATCGTCTGGGTTCTTCTTTTCCGGGTGGGACGAGGCTTGGAACACTGGCCTTTCTGTGTGGAGTTTGCATGTTCTCCCTGTGTACATGTGGGTTTTCTCTTAGTATTCCGGTTTCCTCCCACCCACCAAAACATGGATGTACGGTTAATTGGTTACTATAAAATAGCCCCTCAAAATGAGTATGTGTATGGGATGGTTGTGTGCGTGTGGCCCCGCGACAGATTGGTTGACCTGTTCGAGGTGTACCCCTGCCTCTTGCCTTAGCCGGATAGACTCTGTTAGTAAAAAAGTGACTCAGAAGACGAAACGAAACAAAAACATACTTTCGATTTAGTCTCGTATTGTATTACAGCAATCTAAATTTTAACTAACTGGTTTATTTTAATTTAAAAAATGACAATATTTCCAAGAAAACCTATTTTGTACCCAACTTCTTTTAAACTTTTTTTCCTTCGCTTTCTCTCCGACCCCACTATACCTTTGCTTTCTAGCTCCATCCCATTTTTTTTTCTTTTGCCGTTTTCATGCGACCAGGGTAGGAATACAAATCAGTGCTCCAATAAGCCAAAGTCAAAGAGAGACAGAAAGGACGAGAGATTTAAAACATATAGATCGATGAAAAGAATAAGAAGACAGACGAGAAAGGATTTATAAGAATGTCGATAATAAGCCAGCATCACTAACTGTAAATATTAGACGTGTGTGAGGAGAAAATACACTGTAGAAGTTCCATCACATTGAGAGAAAAGAAGAGATGTCTCAGCTCTCACCTGCTGGGAATTTTTCTCCCGAGGGAGCCTGTGATCGCTCTCTCTCTTTTACTTTCATATTCAGCGCTGTCTTTGATCACTCCCTTTAGTTGCATCACCTACACTTTTCTCTCACTTTCTTTAATAATATTTCAAATGTGTTGGCATCAGAAGCAAATACTGAAACACTTGTTTTTCTAATACTCTCATCATGCTTATAGAAGTTTTATTTTGACAACAAAATCCATTTTTTATTTCATTCATTGTCTAACTCTACCTTCTAACGCATTAGTCAGAATGTGTACATTTCTCCTTCAAACTCCCACAAATTTACCAAAAGTTTGGATCTATAAACTGTAAAAAAAATTCCAAAATAGCACAGATAGAAACTTATAAACTTATTTTTAAACCATTTCTTCTTCATAAACTAAGACTTATTTCTCTTTTTTTTAATACAGTAAAATATATTTTTCTAGAGAACTGTCAAATAAAGACAGATCATTTTCTTCTTTCAGCATTTCCCTTCAGGGGTCGCCACAGCAAGTCAGTTTCTTCCATCTAACTCTACCTGCTGCATCCTCTTTGGTCACATCAACTATCTTCATGTCTTCGTCCACTGCATCCATGAACCTTCCCTTTGGTGTTCCTATAGTCCTCTTTCCTGGTGGTTCCAAACTCAGCATCCTTCTGCCAATGTCCTCTGCACATGTCCAAACCATCTCAGTCTTGCCTCTCTGACTTTATCTTTGAAACCTCTAACATGTGCTGCTCCCCTGACATACTGATTTCTAATTCTATCCATTCTGGTCACTCCCAGGGAGATCCTCAGCATCTTCATCTCTGCTACCTTCATCTCTGATTCCTCAATGCCACTGTCTCTACACCAAATAGCATGGTGGGTCTCACCACGGTTTTGTACACTTTTCCTTTCATTTTAGCTGAAACTCTTCAATCACACATCAGACCTGATACTTTTCTCCACCCGTTCCAGCCTGCCAGCACACGCAGATAAAATGCCATGACCTGGATATAAGAGTTGTTTGAGGACTTCAACGCGGTCGTGAGGTAAGCTGTAAATGTGATAGAATAGATCAGACTGCAAGTGGGAATACAACAGGTATCTGCTTCTGGTCCTTATTTTTTACTGTGGCGGACAAGTCAAGTTAGACGTAAATTTCTAGGGACGGTGATGTTTGCAGATAAGAATGTGGAAACATGTTTTGATTTGGAAATGATGACATTACATATATGCATATATCATAAAAGATGAACAATTGTATTTTCTGTGGAAATAAACAACTTTTCAGCTGTGAAAATCCTCGACAGTTAAAGATTGGCTTATAATTTCATGCTTGAAGTTTGGAATGATCGATGACATTCCAATTTTAAATGATTAATCAACCCTATTTACAATATTCTGTGTTCAAAATTGTTTTGACTTTGATATTGTCCTTTTGTGCAGTAATAATTAGTATCTAGTAGAATATAGTAGTAAATATAAAGTTGTTTATCCATGCAAATAGTTGTCCAACTTGGATTAACTATTGCACAACAGTTCAGCACAGAGAACAACATTATTTAGTTGGTAAAAACGTATATCGGAAGGGTCATTATGCAAAAAATAAATGTAAAAATTCATCTTCTCAACCACTTATCCCTAATGAGATGACAAGGGTGCCACAGGCTATCCCGGCTGATCTCAAGGGTTAGGCAGGGTACACCCCGAACAGTTCGCAAGTGTGTTGTGTTGTGTTGCAAGTGTGCAAAACTACACACACTGACAAACATACACACTCATTCCTAAAGGCAATTTTGTTTCAGCTAATTAACCTAAATAGCAAAAGAAATTTAAATATTGCTTTTTGTTTGTCTTCCTTCAGCATATTATGCTTACTTTTTAAATAAGACCAGAGTCCCATTGGACTGCCCTTCAACAAATCCAATCAAGAAAATGAGCCTCTTTGGGAAACCCTGCTTATCATTTGAATGTGTATTTGAAAAAGCTTAATAAAATTACCATCATGCTTCCAACACAAGCAAACAACAGAATTCAAAGTAAGTTATTAGTACCAGAACATAGACATTATTCACTCATTTCAAACTGGTGCTTTTCTTTTCTCCTCATTGGTATAAAATATGCATAGACTGTGCATAATAAATTAACATTCCATTTTTCATCTTAAAAATGGAGCATATACACAATAAATAAATGGGAAAGAAATCAGTCACGGTTCATTTTATTTGCACCCACACTCATGTAAAATATTTATTCTCCTAATTAGAGCATCTGCTTTATAGACTAAGATGAGGAAAACGACAGACTAGATAGGCACTTATTATACTAGTGATGTTCTACACTCACTCTGAACCTAAGTGTCTCCTGTCCGATGGATCCACTTTCATACATGGATCCTACAGAATGTGATGCATTAATTATGACCCAGCAAGTTTGTGTTGGTGCAAGCACACAATGAAAACCAGTAGGAGTGGAAAGAACTCATATTTTAGTAGCTTTAACAATAAAAATGGGAAATTATGTCTCTTTCTTCAACAATAAGTCCTTGCGATCTTCTAAATATTAATGAGTGAAATAAGCCTGGATGCCCATGTTCTGCCGGAGGTACAGGTTCAACCATGTCTAGAAATAAGATTTACACAACTTTACTGTTAGAAAGTCAGCACAGCAAGGTTAGCGACATGAAATAGCTTTCAAGTTGTCAGGTACCTAAATGAGCAAAAGCAGCCATGCCTGGGTTTCAGATTACTTCCATCTTTCCTGATCTCTACCTTTCCCTCTTTTTAAGGCTTGTTAAGAGTGTCTGAGTCTAAAATTAGTCAGTCTGTCTTCTACGTCTATCACACTGTCCTTACTTTATTTCTTACTTTATTTCTTAATTCTTATTGAAGAAACAGGTTTGATTAGTTGTTTTCAAGCATCTTTATTAAGGTTTTTATTTCCACTTGATTTTCTCTAAAGGTCACCGCGCCAAAGCTGAAAAATTTGGTTTGACTTTTTTTAATCGCAGTGCTTTTTTGGTTCATCATGGTCTTCTCCGATCAATTCATTTCACTAATATTTTCCTCGATCCACCAACCTTTTTTGTCACTTTCAACCCGGTCTCGTTTTACATTTCACTGAATCAGAGAAAACAGAGACGTAGACTGTCCTTGTGTTTATGTCTGTCCTTCTGCCAAATGCCCAGGGTGGACATAAAGTGCAGTGAAAATTATAAGCTGCTATCATTTCATATCAGGCACGCACAGGCAATCCTTGCCCAATGACCGGCTCCACAAGTAAGATTAAAGAAGATGTCAAGTCTCTGAACAAAAAGAAATAGTCTTTACCAAAAAGGTTGCAACTACTAAGGTTTAAAAAAAAACATTTGAAAGCAAAAAGGGCACATCTTAGATCATTTACAATAATATGTAATCTAGAATCAACTTTAATAGAAGCCCAAAACATTTTGTAGTTGTCGGGGCAAAATATGGAAATTAGTTTGGTAGATTATGAGTTCATATTTTGTTGCATATAATTAAAACAGAAAGTTTTCAAATTGATTTGAGTAGTTTAAATTTACAACTTTGCACGCAATTTACAATTCTAACAAGAAAAAACAGACGACCGTATTTTCACAGCCATGAGGCACATCTTAGATTTTCTTCAAAATGAGCGGCGCACCCTATCAGGCAGTGTGCCCTATGTGTGTTGTGAAAAAACAAATGAAGCAGATGATAGCTACGCTTGCTGTGATACTGGAAGGCCTGACAAAGGAACTCCAACTGCTGGATATGAACCGGCTGTTCAAAGTAAGGATGCGAGCGGCATGGGAGCGATGAATGAGACCACAGCTTCACGAAGGCTGGAAGGCAGCGCCGGGCGAGTTACGCCACAGTTTGCCAGTGGATTGTAGATGCTTGGGCTAACGTGTCTGCTGGCACTGTTGTCCGAGCTTTCGCAAAAGCAAGCATCATTTCCAAAGAGCTGCGCGGTACAGAAAGTGACTCTGACAGCGAGGAAAGTGAACCTGCTATGCTGGATTTAGCGTCCCTGTTAGATTCTGAAACAGAGGATGAGGACTTGGATGGATTTGATAAATGACTTTATGACGACTGTAACTAATATTTAAATAAAGACAACCAAGCACCATTTTGCTAGTGATCTATTTTTAAATACGCACACTTGTCTGCTTGTGTGTGCGTTGTTGTAAGGCGGACATACGTACTAGAGGATATGTATATAAAACCCACGCCCTATAATCAGGTGCACCTCATGTGTGTGTTTAATACAGAGCACGCAAAACTGGACTGCACCTTTTAATACGGTGCGCCTTTTGGTTGTAAAAATACGGTATTGAGAGGCATGCATAAAACAATTTGAGTTTCAAACCAAATAAATTTTCCTACCTCAAAGGTCTGGTTTATTCTCAACCTTCCACAATCTATCATCTCTTAATCCTTTTTGTTTAGTGGAGGAAAGGGTGTTTAGAATCATTTATATGTGGAAATAGACTCATTTAGACAGAGCACTCTTGCATTCGATAACCACGCTCTGCACACTTTCTTCAAAACATACATATTTGCATTGGAAAAAAAAAAAGAAGAAGAACATTAGAAAATAAATTAGTGAAGGGACCAATGCCAAGCAAGTAACAACAGCAGACAAGCTCCTGGCCAAAGATGGATGAAAATATTTACTATTAAAACCAACACAACATCAGATAAGTCAAACTGGTTATAGAGGTTGGTTATGAGCACCTTATTAGTCTGCAGTGTAACAACCTGAATCTCCCAACAAAAGTAAAACTCAACATTAGTCATATTAGATTTGAAGAACTCTACAAGTTCTTCAAAATTGCAAGACAATTTTTCCTTTGTCTTGGAAGCAGTTAAGAAATCAATCCAAACACTTATAGACAATAAAAATGACATGGTGAGTTTTTTTTTGCCCAATTTAACAATTCATGTATCCTGATTCCAAATCCCTCCACCCTTAATAGTATTTAAATAAACTCATTTGTGTATTCTGATTGAGGCTCTCTACATACAGTCACATAGTTTCTTGTTCCAAACAACATGAGAAATAGTGTTTTTAATTTTAAAATATGGTAATTTGTTTCTTTTGCATAGTTATAAATAATGTATTAATAAAAATGAAAAAATAACACCAAGGACTTAATTCAATGCAAATATAATCACTTATGTCCACCTGTCTGTGTATAAGTGAGGAGCTAAAGTAATTATTCCATTTTAGAGGCGACACTGAGGAAGAAAGCTATTTATTTGTCACTGAAACGAGAAGTCTATAAGGATGTAAATACAGAATTAGAAACAAATCTCTGGCTAGAAGGCAACGTATTTAGACTTTGCACTTTTTTCTAAAACAGCATATCACATTTTTTCTCAGCGTGAAAACAGAAACCACAAAGAGATTCATGGTAGCTAATTAATGTTTTAAAAGAACAGAGTATGACTGGCTGGACAATCGAGCTCGCCAGGCAGTAATCACAAAGGGCTTTCACTGACAATACAAACTGATTGGTTATTAATGAGTACACATACACACAATCTCATACAAGCACAGCAAACAAGAAAGTCCAGACATACGTGCACCTTCTTAAAACGAAAGGTTGTTCAAGTTCTGTTTACACTGTGTCTTTTAGGAAAGTCCCTGAATGCTTTAAGAACTGATTACCTCAGTAACGTTCCTGTGGGCCTTCATTAGCTCTTTTCCCATTGTCTGCTTCTTGCATGCTTGTGCATCCACACAACCACATCTTAGCCCTGTAAGCCAATTACACAATTCCGGGAAGGTTAAGGCATTCGAAATTTTTAACGACACTCCACCCTGATACGCTAAGAGGTAGAGATAAATGAGGAGGACTCATTCAAGATTGCAATCTACTGGTTTACTAATAACTTTTTTAATACACTGCTGCTTAAACAGTAGAGTGGCTAATCCATGGATACATATTTAGTATGTGCTAACTTTATGCTATCAATACATCTAGTCTCGTCACGTTAGACTAATCAATTTGCAGAGCAAATTTAGCTATTTTGGCCCCAGCCAACATAATTTAAAGTTTTTCTTTTCTTTTATATTTTTACACTTTTACTTTATATCAATCTTGGCTCCAAAAATTGGTCATTTGCATCAATATTGGCCCTGAGACTCTACTGTGGACACATTTAACAATTTCTTAAGTCACCATTATTTACAAGTGGAGGAGTTTAAGTATCTTAGGGTCTTGTTCACGAGTGGGGGAAGGATGGAGCGGGAGATCGACGGGAAGATCAGTGCGGCGTCAGCAATAACTAGGACGCTGCATCGGTCCTTCGTGGTAAAGAAAGAGGTGAGCCGAAAAGCAAAGCTCTCGATTTACAAATCGATCTACGTTCCCACCCTCACCACAATAATTGTCATAAGTTAAATCGCCTTTGGCAACCACTGAATCTTTGTCATGATGGATAGATTCGCAAAATTAGACAAGATTTTTTTTCTTCTGTTAGCTGTGGTCTAGTAACTAATCTCAGATTAAGAATTTTAAAAAACAGCAATCTTTAATGTTGTTTCAATTTCTTTTTACAAGTTGATGTTCATTTATCCTTTGCTAATATTTAGCTTCTGCACAACCCAATAGTTAGAAGTTTAGTCTCTCCTTGTTTCACAAAACTTAACTTAAATGAATTAATCATTATGAATACCTTAACAAATTGTGGTTTGGATTCGGCCAGTAGCAGTCTGGAAACGCCTATAATCTCCAGTTCTCCAACTCTCCTTCCCCTTCGGATAAATAAATCTCAGCTCAGGGGACAGCTGCAATGATGGTAATAAAAGTTTGCTACATGAAATGTGAAGGTGTCATGTGAGTAGCCACTAGGTTTTTGGTCTGTACCTCTCTTAACAGGGCCCGGTTTCCTTCCTCAGTTCAGTCAGGTGGCCAATTCCATCAAGAACCCCGACTGGTCCAATTTTCTTCAATTTCAGAATTAAGGAGGCCACATTGCTCTCGGGAACTCACACTGCCAAGATACAATCGAGTGTCAGCTCGGCAGGGCTGTTCCTGATTTATTTTTTAAGTTTGATGTGCATCATCATAGTAGGATTCGTCCAACTCACGTTCAATCTATTGACTTAAAATGTGGAACCATCCTTATATTGACGAGGTTAAATGACCAACCTTAATTTATTTCTATTCCTACCAAGAGTTCCATGACTTTTTTTTTTAAGTTTTGGTAAAAAAAAGAACTCAACATTTGATCCTCGGTTTAGAGGACAACTCACAACTTGGAGATTTAACTAGCCTTATACAAAAAAAGTATACTTTTACTAAAACTGACAACCTTCATTGAATTAAATCAACAAAATCCAAAGAATTAATTTCATTCTTACACAAAATTTAGTGTTTTTTTTTTTTTTTTTTCAATACAATGTAGCTTAGTTATGAGCTTTGATCCCAGCTTCTTTAGAAAGAAAATCACAACTCAGTTCTTGTCTTACAAATCAAACAAATGCGATTCTTACATCAGCCGGAGAAACATGGACACAGCTGGTGTCACAGCTGCTCATGATCTCTGTCAAATCAAATTGTCTTGTGGTGCAAACAGCTGTTAGGTCACTTGTTGGAGGTTCACAAACATGAAACAACATCTGGCTCACAAAAAGACTAAAACCCCAATAAGACTAAACATGACGTTGTTAGATTGAGTCAACATCTCTGCTGGATAAAAACACTCACAGCCCATTTTTTTTTTCTTTCTCTGCTACCATGTCACTATATGAGAAGACTAATGTTGCAACAAAGAGACAAATTACCTCAAGAACTGGATAAAGTAACATACAACAATAATTTGATAAGTTTGCCCCAGGTGTAATCTCGCAAAATAGAGACAAAAATCACGCTGAGGACAGAAAACAACCTATACAGTAAATCTGTTCAGAAAAATAAAGGACATGAGAAGAACTGAGTGAAAAGCATAAAAGCAAAATCAAATAATTAGGATACTAATTTGAAAATGAGAGCAGCACAATTAAAGAAAAAAGGTCTTACGACACTGTAGTTAGAAAGAAAATGTCAGATTGGCTAAAAAGAAGAAGTTGCGCACGCACATTCACACAAAGCAGCTTTGACAAGCGACATTGTTTTTCGCTGCCAAGACCAGACAGAATGGCTCAAAGACAATCCCAGACAGTGAAAGCATGAGTAAACAGTTATATCATCATCCCGTCATGAGGCCACAGTGGACATACTTCACACTGATGCATTACCATCATCGCTCCAAGGCCGTGAGAGGATCTGCTCACAAAATGTAAGCCATGCTTTCCAATAAAAGCAAAAACACACATAACCTCCTTGTGTGAGTGTGTCCAAAAAAAATCCTTGGCATCGCATAGTTTGGCTTTAGCTAATTCTGATGGCGTCTTATCCTATTATTTGCATTCATGTTGTTCTTTATTTTCTGCATTGTATTTGATAAATTTGACATGTTCATGTGTGGGCTTTTCAGGGACAATCATCGCAGCATCACTGTTTTACTGAACAGCTCAACCTTCGCTGAAACATTCCCTTACAGGCTATTTTTTGTTGCTTGTTTTAGCGTCACTACAAAACAACTTCAGTCGGTTTGTGCCGCAACGGAGTGATAACCTGAGATCTTGCAAAGCGCAGAGGAGTTCAGGTAGACTAATGTCGCAAATTTTGACTCTTTTTCTTGCTTCACTCATGCATTTCTCACACAACGCAAGCATCCAGGGATTTTGTTCTTGTTTTCTTACTCTGCTGCGGGCAGATTGTCTACATGTCTGATATTTTTCATTGTGCAATGTTGCGTTCATGAAGCTGTGCAATTCTCCAGGTTCAGAGATTTGATGGTACCCCCAGGAAACGCAACCTTCCCGAACAACACAAGGCATCAGAGTCAGATCAAACTCTGAAACATGATGTATGGCCACGGGTTGAACGAGTCACTGCTAGGTCATTTTGAGATCAGATTGTCCTCTTATCATTTAGTGGAGAATAAAACCAAACAAAATAGAGATTAGTGGTGTCAATTAATGGAGTTTAAAAAATCGTCTGGAAAAATGCTGATTTGAAATGCAAAACTGCTTGTGCACAGCTATTATTCAACTTTAAAATAAAATACAGCTTGTGCAATAATACCATGCGCACAGAAATAGGTGCTTTCTGTGGTTGAACAAATTTAAATGAAAGTTATCTTGACTTTATATTGATTAGAACACTGCTTGTCCCTTAAGACAGGCTAATATGGGTCTACTAAATAATGTGATTTAAGGGTGGATATTAGGATTCAACAATTAGGAATTTTAGAGAAGGATGCCTTTACCAATGCTGATACCTCTTGAGAGAATAAAAGAAAGGGTAAAATAGCATGCATCCAACTTGGGAAATGCACTAATGAATAGTACAAAGTTTTAGCAGATTTACGCAAAGTACTTTAGTACTCCGACTTAAGTTTGACTTAGGTACCCCGACATTCAAATCCTGAAATATAATACCAAAACTTGCTTATTTCTTCTCATAGCGTACCTAGAACAACAAACAAGATTAAAAAAAAAAAGTCATAATGTACTTTCTTCCTTCAAGTTGCAGCAGAGTCACTTCTGAACCATGTTGCCTGCACTGTATATGGGATGTGTTGTAACCAAATGGTGCGTTTAAGGGAGCTCAGTAAATCTTAGTGTTTGGAAGCAGAAATCAATTAATGTCAATTAGCAACATTTAACCTATGCCTCGTGAGACTCCTATATCGGCCAATTTAACCAGGTAACTAATAAATCAGTTGGGGGAAAGTAGACACTCTCATGTGTAATTAAAAAGCTTAAGAAAATGAGACATACGGAAGACAATTTAGAATAACGACTAAAGAGAAATAAAGCATGTGAAATCATTATGAATAAAGTGGAATAAGGAGAAAGAAGTGTGAAAACAGCAGTGCACCACTAAGACCCATTGAGGGGAAAAAAACCTTTAACTGGACAATACTTACTGTACCTCATATTAAACTACGTTTCCAGCCAGTAGTTGAAACAATTGGGAGCTTACTTTGAAGTGGCGGTTCACAAAACTACTACACTTAGTTTTTTGAGGGGGGAAAAAAACAAAAAATAAACTTGTTGGGAGTGGTCGCCAGGTGATTACGCAGAGAAAAGTTGTCAATATTTCTAAAGAAAGATTTGAAAAGTTGACGTTTTCAGGGTGTGTAAACCGCTTTTTTTTTTACTCACTCTATTCATCCCTCACTGTGAAAATGTGTGTATTGCACTCCTATACCGCAGAAGGCTGCCACAATGGCGCCAGTGGTGGGAGAAACGGGGAATTAAGTGTCTTCTCCAAGGACCCTAGACGTGTACTCGGTGGAATGCAAACCCGCGAATTTCCAGTTGACTTCCGCGGGCAAACTCTCTAACCACTGAGCCACCGTCTCCCCCCTTATGGGTCTCACTTTGTCGTTAAACAAGTTTTAGAAGCATTATTCAAACACCAAATTTTTTAATATTTTGAAAAAAGTTATTTGCATTGTAAGGTTAACACTTTTGCAGTCGTTTTTTATTACTCTGTTTAAATCTTTGTGTTTTTATAGTCATCTTTTTTGGCTTTGGGCAGGCAATGAGTTCTCTCACTTTTTATGACCTATCTTTCAGTTTCCTCCTCCTCTGGGATATCTGAGTCTGAAATTTCTTCTCTGGGAGGAACAGTGAGGCACTTCTTGGCTTTTGCTTCACTGGCCTCACATGTAGTACCTCTTCACTTGGCTGCCATGATGAAATGAAGTAGAAGGGTACTCTAACATAAAAGCAAATCAAGGGGTAATGATGCACATATGAATACAAATGGGAAGTCAATACAAATGATTTGTTTTATGTTCACGTTGTTCAGGTGTTTTTAGACGTTACTCGTGATTTTCAATTAACATTTTCATGCAAAAATCAAACATTTTGTCATAACATCAAACTCTGATTAAAATTCCTTTGAAGGGAAACAAACAGATGCACACCAATAGCTGCACTTAAATAGTCATTATATTGCAAAAAAGTACTCAATTTTGAACTGATTTATAGACAAATTGAAATGTTAGATAGTGACAAAACTCAGCCAGAATGCAGTCAACCATAAAAACCAACAGAGAAAATATCGAGGCACATACAAGCGGTCAATTTAAGCAGTGTCAATTGCTGCAATTCCCCAAACTTTCTGTACCCTACAGATTCATTGCCATCTTATTAAACAATGTTGTGACTTTGTGCTTTCGGAAGATTGAATGCCAACTAAATCAAGTCACAGGGGTGTACAATATTGTAAAAAAGAACTGTTTGAAAACTTTCTGTTTGATTTTGTGTTAAAGCTTTAATATCAATGTATTTGTGCAGGATGAGCAGAGGAAAAAAAATGCTTTTGGCAGTTATAGTATTTATATGTAAATGTGCACAAAAATTGAATTCCAACTTTAAAATAACTTTTGTTTAATGCTTAATGCTGCCTTTCTAAGATTTTATATCGTTTTTAAGCATTACCATTTACCGTAATTTCACGGCTATAAGGCGCATATAAAAGTCTTAAATTTTCTTCAAAATGAGCAGTGCGCCTTTTCGTGCGGTGCGCCTTGTGTGTGAGAAAAGGCGGACTTAAAAGAAAACGCGGTGCTCGTGAGAAAAGGCGGACCTAAAAGAAAACGCGGTGCCCGTGAGGCGGACCTGAAAGAAAAGCCATGAGAACGTTAAAGAGTGAAGTGTGAGCGGCGTGGGAGCGATGGATGACCGAAGGAGACCACAGTTTCACAAAGGGTGGAAGGCAGCGCCGGGCGAGTTACGCTACAGTTTGCCAATGGATTGTAGATGCTTGGACTAACGTGTCTGCTGGTACTGTTATCCGAGCTTTCTCAAAAGCTGGTATCCTTTCTGAGGAGCCGCACAATACAGACAGTGACTTTGACAGCGAGGAGCGAAGGGGACCTGCTCTGTTGGATTTTGCGCAGCTGTTCGATTCTAAAACAGAGGATGACGGATTTGAATAAAGACTATTACCGGTAATGTGCTTGTTTATACTACTTAAATAAAGTACAACCAAACTCAGTTTTGCTCCCGATCTATTTTTTAATACCCACATTTGCATGCTTGCGTGTGTGTTGTTGTAAGGCGGTGTGTGACTGAGACTGCGCCTTTTCGTACGGTGCGCCTTATGTGTGTGTTAAATACAGCAATGGCGCACATAACTGAGGCTGCTCCTTTTCGTACGGTGCGCCTAATGGCCGTGAAATTACGGTATATTCAAGATATTTATCGGTATGTAAAATCTGCTAAAAAGTTAGGTTTTTTTTTTTCTTTCTCATTCTTCAGACTATTAAAAGCAGAGACTCTTTAGCAAAATATAATCATGCCAATGATAACTTCTATAAAACAATTACACGTATCAGTCAGGGTCCGTTGATTGATAAGAGTTTGCGGTTTTGATGTAAATCACAAATCACTAAAGGTTTGCTGTGTGTCAGGTCAGTGGAACAAAGCTAATCTCACCGTCAGTCAAACCCAAAGCTAATTCCACTGACAGACAGTTGTGAATGCTTAATGACTAGAACGCAAAGAAAAGAAGAACAAGAGAAAGCTGGAAGTCAATAAAACCACATTTCGTCCAATCAGCAAATCAGTTCCTGTCAGAAGTCTGGAGAAAACGAAGCTTTGCTCCAGTAATATGAAGACTAGTTTAAAAGTCTAAAAACAAACTTTTTTTACTGTCTGCTTAATGTATTCCAAAAACTGAATTTTATTACAATATAAAATTACAACACCACTTCATTTATCGTCTGGCTCACCCAGCCGGATGACAGCTGGTAGAGTGTACGAGGTAAATGAGAGGTGGATGGGCTGATGAGATTTTTATTCCATCTCTACATCACTCATCTTTTACACATTACATATGTCCTATTTCTGCCTTTAACTTGTATTTCTTTTCTTTTTTCTTCAGCCTTGCAGGTGTAGATTTAACAAAACAAAGTACAGCCCAATCCCAGAGGACGACGAGCAGACGCCCATCCTATCCCACCATCTCTGATAGCCAAACAGGCTGCCCGTGTTTGCTCGCCAGCATCGTTCTGGTGATTGAAGTGATAATACAGACCATATTGTGGGCTCAAGTAAGATTTGTTGTATTTACGACACGGCAGCTTTAAGGATCTGTACAGAGGAAGCAGATCCTTGCATCAGCATGTAGCTTGATCTTAGAGAATCCGTTATTAAATGAGGATATCTAACTATAATGAACATTTTCAAAAACATGATGTGATCATATGAGGAAGTCATCCATTATTCTTATGTGTGTATAACAGTTTTAAAAGTGGTCTGGTTTAAACCAAACTGCTGAAACTGGATAATGATTTATGAGTAAATTCCCATGGCTACATGTCTGGCAGTTCTACTGACAGCTGCACCAGTAATTAAATGTACTCCAAATCAAGCAGTTTAATTAGTCTAAGGGCACAGGTTGAAGAGGTCCATGCTGACATTTTCATTGTAAAACATCCTTTTATACTCAGAAAGGTTCATTTTACACAAGCCAAACACATCATACATATAACTAAATGTGTCAAACAATGATTCATTGCGTATGTATATACAAAATTATCTTCAATATTTCTGCTTTGACTTGAAATTTGATTCATTTTAGCTCTTTTCATTCACCTAATTTATAATTATCTATAGATAAAGAGAAGGTGTTGTGCTTTTGTGGGGGATAAATATCTTGATTCTGTTAAAACATAGTAGAAACCTACAAAAAGTTTATTTTGCATAAAACCCCCTCCAAAGCCTGATGGGTAAGAAAATGTTCCACTTCTGAGAGCACTATTTAAAATCCTTCCACTCAAACGTACTGCAGATTCTTCTCTACTGGATGAAACACATGCGCACACTGGGAAATCACACATTGCTTGGTGGCACGGAAAACAAATATGCAGATTCACATGTAGATGCACGAAGACATATGGTCATTCCCACCACAGGGGAGGAAGTGGCCAGAAAAGATTTGGCACTGTGTCCATGTGAATGTGCGAGTGTGTTGCTGCACTCAGTGTGGCGTTTCTGAAATCTTTGCTCCTTTCACTCCACATGGAGGCCATTTTGCCTTTACACCTCAGTGAACCTACGACCCGCACTACAGAGAGAAAGAGAGCTGAAAATAAACAAAGAGGAAAAACATCTTTGAAGTGGTGTGAGATGGTGGAGGGATCCAGGTGTCTGTTAGATGTAACGGAAAGGGCGGGAAAACTCTACAGAAGAGTGGTTGTGTAGGTGTAAGTGTGTGTAATATGGCTAAGCTTGTGGATTTGTCTCCTCAGAGCAATTCTGACAGAACAAAGGGATTAAGGCCATCACACCGCAGGGATTTGTTACACATTTGCAATGCAGGCCGATGCGCTCATCCTACGCAAAAAATTAGAAATAAACACAAGAAAACTCTTGTGATTTGTAGAAAATTCATTCACCAAGAGCGTGCAGACAAAAAACAACCCTGCGCTGCTTTATGAAAAGAGAGAAACAGATTAAAGAAACGATCGCATTGCGACAAGGTAGTAAAAAGATTATCGACTGGTGTGTAAAAGAAGCAAATGGAAGGTTTGTTAAATCTTTTTTTATGTTTTGCTATTCTTATTTTCTTAAACTCTAAGAGTATCGACTGCATTTTTATCAAAGTGGCGAGTCAACATGTATCTGTTTTACTTTCCTGCTCAGACCATAAATCTGTAGACACTTGCCTGATAGCATAGCCATTTGCTTCTCAAGCAACTTCCAATGTACTGTATTGTCTTGGGACCAGCCAAAAAACAATTTGATCTCATTCACCAACTGTAAATAAACTATTGGGTTAATATTTCATTTAAATTAATTTTTTTTCTGAATTGTAATTTCTTCTTGATAACTTTAACTCTGTGTCACGTCTTTCAATTCTAAACCAATCAAACCAGCTTTCAAATATGTTTCAAAAGAAACTAATTGCGCTTTTCATGGAATAACAAAGTCTTTTTTGCCACAGGTTTTTTTTTTTTTTTTTTCAGTTTTATCTTCACATATCTTTGTTTGCATTTCTGATTTGTTCGTGTCTCACCTGCTGGTTTTTAGTCAGGATTTCATCTGGCTATTAAACAAACAGTTCACCTCTGCAGCCGCCGAGCTCTTTTTGCCACTAAATTCTTCTACCTTTAGAAAAAAATGCCTTTTCTGGATGAAAACCGACCACGCTAATGTTTGGTTAGTTGCTTTTACCAATGTAAACTTTTGTTCATATCATTGTGTAATAACTGTAAATGCTGTTTGTAAGGGTGGGGGGGTGGGTGGGGGGGGGCAGATTCTGAATTGCTTTGAAAGTGATGAAGTGAATTTTAAAAAATATTCTTTTGTTTTATAGAAGCCAGTGTAGATGTCGCAGGACAGGTGTTATATGATGAAATAATGGAGTTCTGGTGATGAACCGGGCTGCAGAATTTTGGAGAAGCTGCAGTTTCTGGAGGGATTTGTTGGGCAAACCAAAAAGGTTAGAATTACAGTAGTACAGTGGTACAGTACATGCTGGATAATGTGGATGTCGGTGTCTTGAGAAACTCAAACTTTAGGGCAGATTAATTGGATCATATTATAACTGGCAATCACGATGTCGAAACAAAATCAAACAGGTAAATTTCCATTTATACATGATTTTATGTGGTGGTCAAACCCACAAAAACATCTCATAAATCAGTGAATCTGCACTTACACTAAATTCACTATACTTGCATTGTGATAATAAAGAACCTTGTATTAAAATGTAGACATCTACTGTAAGTGTTTTAGTCTGTCATTTCCACCTAACATCTTATTTGGATTTTTGAGCTCGAGAGAAAATTTGCAGTTTCCAAATAAACAAGTCATATCCAAGGGGTTTTAATACGATTAGAGGATGAAGACTAATCTCAACAGCAAAGCTGAAACTGTCAATGTGATTTAAAGCAAAAACACTAATTGGTTACAGGCATTGCATTTGAGATGAAAAAGAAAAAAATTAAATGTGTTTTGCAGTTTTGTTGACTTACAAGTAAAATTTTATAAAATTAAGTGATTTCATTATTTTTTTTTTTAATCATCAGTGAAATGAAGGACTCGCTATTATTTTCTACATCCAGTACAACAAAATGCATGACAAAATGGAGAAAATGTGCAGAAAGTTCACAAGTGTATCCACGTAGCTTCGACCGATCGACATACAAATGGGCACCACTTGCAGCACAGCTGAATCGCCTGAGGTAATCCACAGATGCAAGTTTATAAAATGACCTGCTGAGATGAAAGCTTATTCATAATAGATAACTAACACCTTATTAGATTTGAATGAATAATTGATATGCATGCAGAGAATGATGAAGAGATCTAAAGAGATTCCCAGCCTGACTGGAGGCTGCTTGCTGGAAACAAACAGGCTTGGCAGAGCACAGAAAACAAGACCAACAGAAAGTTTGACTGCAGATAATGCCTGTTTTTGCTTTCTTTTTTTTGTGAATAAATCCTGCATCCTGATATGGTGTGAGAACAGCCGCAGGCACGTGCAGGGTCCAGCATTGACTCGCTCACATGGCGGTAACACAAGCAGAAAACCTCTGCTTGTTAAGCAGCATATCCGCTCCCGTGTTTTCAACATCATGAATTTAAAAAAGGGTCAAAGCCTCCTGAACAAACAGGTGGTTTTTTTCTTCCACACTTTTCTCCTTTTCCATTATGTTCCTGTTTTGTCAACAGACTCCGCTGGTTGGCAATAAACTCAAGTCCGTAACATTTTGATTAAACCCTAAAGGCCAGGAATTTATGTCAAAGTTTTACTTTGAAAACAATGTTGGCTTACTGAAAATGTGAAAGCAGCAACATTTCTAAATAAAAAATTAGAAATGAAAATTTCTCAAAACAGTAGAAAAAGACTTTCTTTTATTTATTTTTTTAAAGTACTGATTAGACACAGCAAGTCCTACAATTTAAAAAGCAGTCGTTTTTCCCATCACATAATTTTTGGGCATTGGTCGACCCAATTTGGATTCTTTTGTTTAATAAATCATGGTCCTGAAAATTGGTCAGGCTAAATATTTTCAACTAAGTTACCAGTGACTGTCTAAATTTGTAAGAAGCAAGAAGAAAAACGAGTCCAAAATGTCAAGACTTTAACACAGTTTCCAAAAAATGACTTGAAACAGAATCAATAGTAGCTAAATTTTTTTTAACATTTCTTCTAGAAATATGCACTGTAGGTTAATATAAAAAATGTACACAATTAAGTTTGGATTATTATAAGCCACTGTGGTAAAATAGCCATCAACATTTGAGCCTAACTAATTATGTCATCTTGAAGAAAAAAAAAAAGAAACAATTTATTTAAGATAAGCGGTTAATTTATCTTTTTAATTTTCTCATTACCTCAAGATAACAAGGACTTGTTTCCTGCATGCAGAAAGAAGACCTTGTTATCCTCATGGTAATGAGAAAATTAAGCTGTTATTGCAAGATAACAATTAATGACCTCTTGCAGTCTCTGTAAATATCTAAGTATTCGAGGTGCAACATATGCTACTTGATTTTACATCGTAGGGGTTTTTCTAATAATCCCGATAGTTGATACTGAAAGTGATATACAAACTAAAGAAGTATCTGAAGTCCAAAAGAATTGTAATTGTCTTTCTTTTGTGGCGTTACGAGAATCTCTTGAGTATAGATCGTTTTAGTGGACTAAAACTCTTCTGAACCTGCTTCTGAAGGGTTTCTGCTTTTCCTCTCTCCCGAGAGGTCTGATTTAAGTCTCACAGGATGAAAATCCCAAAGTAACTTTTAGCACAAACAACCTATCTAAACGGGTAGAAACACCCTGCTAATGCTCATCGATTTCATTCCGACAAACTTTATAAAGACCATTCCAGCAACCAGAGAAGTCCGTGCCAATTTAATCTTTTTTGTCATTCATTTTTACCCAAAGCTATTCTTTATACTTCTATAAATGCTTAGCTTTTCTGACACTAAAATACATATCAGAAAACGAGTGAAAAATATTAAACCTTCTTTGTAGCTCTATTCCAGACACTTGATATACAGTATCATTTGTTTCTGAATAGGGCATTGCGATGCTGAGGAGGTCTTGGTACTTGATGCACTGTGATACTTGCTGTATCACAGGATCATTAGCCTATACTTTGCTTTCCTGTCCTGTGACCCTCATCTAATCTCTGGTTCCATTCTTCGATGCCCTTAGCTGCTTCCCATGTCTATCAAGAGGAAGCCCATCTGCTGATTTCTTCAAATATGTAATTGTGAAATTTGATTAGCTAATATTTAGTTGACAGACGTAGGCCTTGCTTGTTGGTCCAAAGAGGGGATCTCTCCTTCATCTGGATTTGCATAAGGTTTTTTTTTTTAGTTTTATATATTTCCTTAGCAGATATCTAGATATCTAGCTGTAGAGTAGAATAAGTTGATATTTAAACAATAGTCTTAGACACATTGGATGCTCATCCCGGGGGAGGGATCTCTCTTTCGTGTGGATCCTCATGAGGTTTCTTATTTTTTCCCCACTGATGGGTTTTTACGAGTTTTTCCTCACTGTGAAGGAGAGTCTAAGGGCAGGAATGCGCTGATATTGTCTAGTGAGCATTTACAGGAGCATAAATGAACCATTATCACTGACATGGAGAGGTTCAGGCATTGTTTTCACACATTCACTGTCAAATGACATCTAACTGTGACAAAATGTTATCACGCCTCGGTTTGTCATTGTCACTCATTGCTGCACATGTTTTTGAAATAAAAAATTAGGCACGCTTAAGGGTTGGCATTTTTTTTTCTCATTTTTAACAACCAATGGCCAAACAATACTGTTTTATAGCAAAAGAGGATTCTTAAAAGAAAAACAGATGCGGTTCCATAGAGCATAATAATTTTTTTTAATGAAAAGAAAAAGTCATGTTAGGTTTGAAAGTGCAGACTGAGTCACACCATTTTCAGAGCAGCATTTAAATGACTATAATTATTTTTAAATTAGGTTCTTGTCCACTTTATAAGCCCACCTTCTTAATTAACTCCGAAAGTTAACATGAGTCTTCACTTGAATGAACAAATCTGTGAGAACTCTTTTTTTTTTTTTTACAGCATCAAAACCTAAAAGCTGACAAAAGAGATGCTAAGACAGCAAAAGCTGTGTTTTTGAAAACAATTAATAAAGCTACAAAAAATAAAATAAAAAAAAAAAACCACCAGCAATAAACAAAGAAAAATACAGATTGGTTGGAGAAGAAGAAGAGAAAGCAAAGACATAAGGCCATGTCTAAGCCTGCATAAATTCCTATTTTCTCCTTTGAATAATAACAGTTTCATCCGGGAGTGAAAAATGAGAAAGGCTCTGGTAAGTGGTGAAACTTTTAAATCCATGGTTCCGTGCTAGAGGAGTGGGAATAAATTACTTTGTCAGAGTCAAACTGCGGAAGACACAGCTATGTTTGTTGAAGTGTTAGAAATACCTCTGACTTGCAGGCAATCGCCTTCGTTTGCCAGATTTTTCAGCTTTTTTTGTCACATAATTGGGTGTGCTCCACCAGACAACATTTGCACAGAAAATATCATTTAAAAAAATGTAATAACTAATTATGACACAGGAGAATTGTTATTTAGTTTTTTTTAAAAATGAAATATTGTGTGTGTGTGTGTGTGTGTGTGTGTGTGTGTGTGTGTGTGTGTGTGTGTGTGTGTGTGTGTGTGTGTGTGTGTGTGTGTGTGTGTATTTATCCCAAGAGAGATCAGCGATTCAGAAGACAAATTGAAATATAGTAATATTTTATCATTTTTTGGTTAGTTTTTTTCTTTATTTATTTAAATTGCTGTTCTTCTTTTTGTCCTTTCATTAGCCTTTTAGTTGGTATAAATTTGTACCATACTGCATTTAATTATTTCTTCTGTGTCCGACATCAACCTTCTTGTGGTATTTCTAACTCAATTTAACCAAAGTGATTTTTTAAAAAAAAGCATAAACAAAACAAAGTTGAGTCATTCGGGGGTAAAGAAAAGATTTTGAAAAGCTAGAAAGGCTGGAGATCCCGAGAGGGATTATTCACCATCTGCTGGATTGTCAACGAACCTTGATATTTATCATCTTCAAATCGTCTTTTTTGTACGCAGGACTACATTTCACATGACAAAGTGCCTCAATGGCATCAAATCTAATTTTATTCAACAAAAGCTGCATGAAAACTTTTATTTTAAGCATTTATCATCTGCAGAATATTTTCATATGCAAAAAAAAAAAAAAAATTCTGTAAAATCTGGTTCTAAAAATGAACAAGGAGGGAAAATGTTAGAATAAAATGAAATGAGAGAGAGAGAAATGGTGAACTGGCAGGCCAACAATCACACAGGTCTACCCCAGGATTTGAGCCAAAAGCTGGTTGGGCGCCGAATGAAAGAGGAAGTGAGGTGATGCGGAGAAAACAACAGAGAAATGATACAGAAAGACTGCTCTTTTTCAGAGAGATGAACAGACACAAAGACAGATTGAGAGCATTGATTACTCTTCTGTCATCTCAACATCCCAACATGGATCGTTGTTGGAGCAACAATGCTGTCGCAGAGCAAACACAGTTGTAATTCTGCCCCATTCACTCCGGGCTAATCAGGTTCTGCCAGATCTTCATCCATCAATCTCTGTCCATGTGTGTGTGTGTGTGTGTGTGTGTGTGTGTATGTGCGTGTGCGTGTGGAATACACTCCTTCGCACCAGTCAGTAGCCAGAAAGACACATGCTTAGCTGAAGTATGTGCCTCGGCACATGTTCATAAAGTAACATGTTGAATTTATTATTGAAGCAGATCAAGAATAGCTTAGCTTTAGATTTGGTTCCAGTTTGGACGGGTGGCTTGCAGAGCTAGGAAACTCGTGCCTGTCCAGCACATTTTATGTTTGAGTAGTTTATAATCAGAGATACAAATAACTGGTCCTTGGTAGATGGTAATAACTGGTATGTCAAACTCACTGGAGTTGACCAGCCACATTACAAGGTTGTACAAAAAGAACAAGCAAAAACTTCTTTTTTAAATCTAGAAACACGTAAAAAGTGGCGATTAAAAGACGTGGAAGAAACAGCTTTTTCCTAAGACTGTCATTCTAAACCTGATCCAGCTTATCCGGGGCTGTGAGGGCACTGATTGCAAATTTCTTCAGGAAGACAGACTCATCTCGTATACTTTACACAATCCCACTTCAAAAACTGAAAATCCTTCTGAGGCTTTATTGTCTTCAAACCTGGAATACCCATCTCTGGTCTTCATGGACTATTACCCTGCCTGTGTTAAAAGTTCCCTGCTAAGACTTGACAATTTCTAATTGAATAGATCGTTGACAATCTCACAGTTGATAGGTGTAGTTCAGATTTGAGCACCAAATAGTCTCAAATATTTCCACTACTCAGCTTAATATGCAACATCATATAAGATGTTCTGATGGATCCTTGACTTGATTCCACCTTATTCTAAAAACTGGTTTTCCAGCAGAAATCAAACACAGCATTATCCAATCCCTCACATTTTCTCATCAGGACACAATGATTTGAAAGCGATTTTGAAGGGGTGAAAACATCAAAGGTAAACGCCACTTTGATCTCTAAATGAAAATCTAATTTACCAAAAATGGCGCTTAAAGCTAAAAGCCAATAAGCGCTGCCAAGCTGTTTTTGAAAAGAAATAAATCTATGTGGCAGTTTGCTCTTATGTTAACAGTTTGAAAAGATAAAAAAAAAAAAACAGATGCGTAAAGAGGATTGCATGAGGTTATGTTTACTTGAACTCATGTTTAATAAATTGAATTAGAATCTATTTGCTGAAGTATGAAGAGATACCAAGAGTCTAGTTTAGTATTGAGTATGAAGCACTGATATGAAATAATAAAAGAAGAATAGGGTTAAAGGCTTTATTAATAAGCCGTTCCAATAATTTACTATATTTTGCAGGCCTAAATAAGTTCTTGACATTTACTCTATCTTCGACTCATGAATATTGCTCCGCAGAAAGGCGAAAATACACACAAAAAAACTTAAAATAAATAGAAAAATAGGATTTACTTTCAAAGTTTAACCGCTGGTTGTGTTCAGCTGCAGAACTGTAGAAACAAAAAGTTGGAGAGTAGGGTCACAAACTAATCTGCTATTTTTCTCTTTCTCTGTGCCGCTATCTGCCCGCTTGCTTTTCTTACTGCTCGTGAGGGAGTATGAAGAGCTCTCACCTCTGTCAAGAAAACCACTGGAGCTTAAATGGACAGAAGCATCGCCTAAAATGCATCAAAGGGACTAAGTCTTGTTTTATTGTGGTCAGAAATGAAGTGAAAAAATAAATAGAAGGACATTTTTACGTTTTGAAGTGAGACGTTTGGTATTCTTTCCATTTCCAACTAAAAACACAACAAACAATGCAAATAGGATAAAAATGAGTCTAGAAGGAGCAGTGGGTTTTGGGCCCATCAGACTGCAAAGGCAGCTTCACCTTGAGAAGGAAAAAAACTAGCGTAATTAATTACAAATGGACGGTGTGATGTCTCTGCTTTCTGCATCTGAATGTTTGAGTGTGTTGTTATGAATCGAACAAGTCTCTAGCGATGGGGAAAGTCTAATCAAGGACAAGAAATATGGAGCTAATTTAACCCGAGAGATGTGCTGTCGGATGTTGACATCCAAGTGTGTTTCTGAATAAAATATAATTAAAAAATGCTGCACATTAGGAGTTTGTTTTGTAGCATGCAAACACAAAAACGCAAATAAAAGTATGTCCTTAGATAATTGTGTATAGGAAACGTACTTTTTCGCCTGTTTAGTTTGCTGTTGTTGAAAAAAAAAAAAAAAAAATACCAGTCAGAAAGCCTCAGAATATGACAGGGACCACCCCCAGTGCGGGGCAAGGCAACACTGAAAGGAAACTGAAGTGGTGAAGCTAAAAGCAAAAAGACAGAAGATTAGTGTCGAGCCGGAGAACTAATTAAATGAATCTGGAGATAAATGTCTAATTATTTTCTGTCTTCTGCTCATTTTCTTTCCCTTCTTCAGCTCTTTACCTTCTGGGAGAAATGAGAGGTTTTTAAGCAGGTGAATTTACTCCCCACTATTTTTCTTAGGTTTTTTTTAACCTACAGAATCTCATGTACAGTCACAAATAGAAATATTCATATCACAGCCTCTGTTTTTCCATGTACTCATACATTCACATCTCCACTTTAAGTACCTCAGCTTGGGTCTGAATGTAGATGTGGCAGATGAGGTCGTTTTAATCCCAGCTGGATTCCACTGGGAGAAAAGGAGAACGCACCGTGACTTGATTTAAAATCTTTTCTGTGAACCTTTTGGTCTTTGGGAACTAAATTTCTATGTTCCACCACACCAGCTTGACGTAGGACATTGGAATCTTTGACCTGATCGGGGTCAACAAAGATTACAGTGTCATTGAGATGTCCTGTGCACCAGCTGTAGGAATAAAGCAGGTGTAGGTTTTTTTGTGAAGGTTCTTCGGTTTAAAGTTTTAGAGAATCACAATCAGACTTAAGTTTTTCAAATTTTAAATCATTGCTCTTTTTGTACTTGTATTGCTTTTTAAAGAAAATCAACATTTTTCTACATTCCTCTCATCATTTGTCATTGGGTTTGATATATAGTGTAAAAAAAGCAACAATCGTCTCCCTTTTTTGCACATAGTCCATGAACGGTCACTAATGATGAGTAAACATGTTTGGAGCATGCTCACTGAGCTGTGCCGGTTACTAGTTCTGCCTGAATTGAAAGACGTAGCTGGAGGTAAAAATCACACAGACAGCACGCCGCAAAAATCATAGTGAATATGTTCCAGGTCGCAGGCATGGCTGAGCAAAAATCCTCAGATTATTACGCTGGGAATGATTGAACATTTGAAGCAAACCCATTTAAGAAGATGCATAACTAATGGGAGCACATTACCTTAACAGCTATAAATAAAGTTGACTAACAAATTAGTGACGAATTCTGCTTTTCTGCACAAACTTATAGTCTTTGCTCACTAAAATGTAAAGAAAATATGTCATAGCAAATGCATTTTTATAAAGTATTTTTATGTCAAAAAATAACTTGTCAGGAAGTTAGAGATGTCTTTGTCTTTATTGGAAAACTTTTAAATACTTAAAACTAGAACTACCGGGATTCTAGAACTACTAGAACTCCCACGCCGTCAATTTGATGATTAGCGCTATGGCGATGATGTCATACACTGAAGCTCAGAAATGTAAAAATTAACGTAACTGCAGTAATTAGATGTCAACTTCTGGGAAACGTTAATTTGACGATGTTGGTAGTTCTAGTGTTAAGGCCCAGGACGCTGCATTGGTCCGTTGTGGTAAAGTGAGAACTGAGCCGAAAAGCAAAGCTCTCGATTTACAAGTCGATCTACGTTCCAACCCTCACCTATGATCACCAGCTGTGGGTGGTGACCGAAAGAATGAGATCGTGGGTACAAGCGGCCGAAATTTGCTTCCTCCGCAGGGTGGCTGGGCTCTCACTCAGAGATCGGGTGAGGAGCTCTGCCATCCGGGAGGAGCTCTGTGTAGAGCCGCTCCTCCTCCAGGTCGAGACGAGCCAGAGGGGTTGGTTTGGGCATCTGGTCAGAATGCCCTCAAGCGCCTTGCAGGCGAGGTGTTTCGGGCACGTCCCACCGGCAGGAGACCAAGGGGCAGACCCCGGACCTGCTGGAGAGACTAAGTCTCACAGCTGGCCGGAGAACGACTTGGGATCCTTCCAGGTGAGCTGGAGGATGCAGCCGGGTGAGAGAAGCCTGGGTTTCCCGTTTGAGGCTGTTGCCCCTGCGGCCCGGCCCCGGATAAGCGGAAGATCACGGAACGGAACAGTCCAAATTGTTAAGTTTTCCTCTCAATATATTTTTAGACGCTACTTTGTGTCAAGCTAAGATTGATTATTGAAAACGGATGGGACCAAATAACTGAATTATTTTGGTGAAACACTGAAAATTGCACAAAAATACAATGAACTTTAATTTGAATTTCTACGAAGACACTGCAAAAACTCCACTAAGTTATTTTATTAGTTTATAAATTTTATCTGATTCAAAAAAAATTTTCATCAATTCAATTTAAACATTTTATTTTGGATTTGAGCAAAGTGACTTCAATAACACGGTACAACATTTTAATAAAAGTTTTAGTGAGTTGATTGTTTTGAAGAAATTTGGCAACGGCCAATGACTCAATGTGTGAAACTGTAAATGAAACATCTCAGAAATATTACTGATCCAGAGTTAGGAGAGCAACAGTGATGAAGCAGATGTGCTCAACAAAATCCATGTTAGGTGTTCATACATTACTGCAACCCAAAATAAAAACTATTTCCAGCTCTCCTCCAGAAAGCAGTTCGTGCAAAACAAAAAAAAAAAAAAAATGCTGACTGTAGCGTGAGCTGAAAAATTAGCTGTGCAAAATTTTCTACCAACTCCTCCTGGGAGGAGGCACATACTGCAGCTGTGGAGCATTCTGCAGAAGTAGGACATATTCTATTCCTAACATTATTAGAGGAGCGAATATTTAAATTCTGTTGTGTAAGTAAGTCATGAAACGAGAAAATAAGGCACCTTTAAACGAGCTTCGTCATAGGTACACACACCAGAGATGACATATTCGGTGACCCGTGACTTATGCTAATGGGACTAAAGAGCTTTACTCAAAACTTTCATATGATTAGCATACATATACATGCTCAGGGGCAGATGCTCTCATAGGCTCTGTAAAAAAAGAAAAAACACCAGTGAATGATTACACGCCAATTAATATGGCTGTTTAGTACCTGTAATCAGATTCCCTCGCCATTTTGTACACTGTAATCACAAAATAATCACCTAGGAATTCCCACAAGTTCCATGAGTTCATTGTGTTGGTGTTTATCATCCACCATGATGTGTTTATGCATTCATTTATTGTGCATTTCAGCACATCTAAGATGAGATTATTCCTTTATTTTCTGCTGCAAAAAGGTACACACCGCAATCCGACATCACAAATGAGTTGACTATCACAAAGTACAGCCTCAAGTGAACAGACAGAGAAAAAGATGGACAGATAGACTTAAGAAGGGAGACACAAAGAGATGTTTTATCTGCAGCAGCACAGCAGCATTGAGAAAAATGCAGATTAAAAACAGCTCAAAGTGGGACATTGCAAATAAACAGAGCGATCCAAAGAGATTTAAAAAGATGGACATTCTTTGAAATGTATTCTAAATCATATTCAGCACTGTCAGTAAATATTTATCAGCATCTAATATGACGTTACTTCAATAAATATTTGAAATGCGGAGGAGGGGAAAAAACTTTGCGTTTTGATCTGCCAACATCAGTAAGAAAATCAAACCGATTTGAGACCATTCAGAAAGCATCTTGTCCTCAGAACCAAAAATAGTTGTGTTTGTTTAAGAGAAAAATGAAAACAGACAAGGAATCTATCTATTGGTGTTTCATTCCCACGCTTAGATATTGATATCTTCTTTCTCTCTTTTAGGATCTAAGACATTACTCAATTCAAAGACTTGTATAACTAAATTTTATTGAGTTATACAAGACAACGTCTGGATTCCTGCTGATTCGTCTCACATTTCCAGCATATGGGTAAAAGCAGAACACTTAAAATCCCCACAAAGCAATCCATCTACCAGGCTGGGGTCTGGTTTGTACAGGGATAAAACTTCAGCACAGCAGTGAGCTGTAAAAAATGCAGCGTTAGATCATCAGGAGTTATGTTTTTACATTAGGTCGCGAGCATTCACTCAGTGGGAAAGTTTAAAAAAAAAAAAAGGGTTAGAGGAAAACGGTAAAAACGTAAGTGGAATTGGCAGCATTCTTAGTTTGTGTTCACGACTACGAGTTTCTTGCAAATACTGCATAAAAATCAGATAGTACGTCTCGCTATTCTTTGTAGCTTCCATTTTTTCTGCGTACATAATACCCAAAAAAAAAAAAAAGGGACAAGGCGATCATTTCACTCTCTGCTGCTCACATCAGTGGTCTCATCACCCTGCTACATGAAGCATAAAGCATAACAAGAAAACAACAAATAGAAAGAAAGTCTACAGAGGGTGTAATGTGATTGTCTGGAGAGTACAGATGGCGGGAAGTGAACCCAAGATGCTTTAATGTTTGTGTAGATGCGTGTCCCACATTGAAAGAAAAAGAAAAACAGGACAAAAAGTACATTTGCTTTTAAAGGTATACATTTCAAAAGTTCTCTCTTACAAAGTGAACACTGAGATCTTAAAATGGGTTGGTCAGGTTACTGACCTCACTTTAAGGAAACAGTAGATGATTTTAAGCCAGCAGGGAACAAAAATATTACTGGTTGCTCCAGATATATCAGAATCAATCAGAATCGGAATATACTTTATTGATCCCACACAGGGGAAATTTGTGTGTCACAGCAACAACTTCCTATCTGCTAAGTGAGTCGTTGTAGAGCCCGATCACGTACGGAAAGAAAGACCTCCAGTAACGAGATGTTCTCGAGCGGAGCTGTCTGAGCCTCTTGGAGAAGGAGCTCCGTTGTTCGTCCAGGAGTGGGTAGAGAGGATGGTCATGGTTTTCCATGATGGACACTGTAGACTCTTTCCGCTTCCTCGGCACTACCATCACACAGGACCTAAAGTGGGAGCCATCCATCAGCTCCCTGATCAAAAAGGCCCAGCAGAGGATGTACTTTCTGCGGCAGTTGAAGAAAGCCAAGCTGCCCGCCCAGATGTTGGTGCAGTTTTACAGAGCCATCATCGAGTCTGTCCTCACCTCCTCCATCACCGTGTGGTACGCTGGAGCCACAGTCAGGAACAAACACAGACTGCAGCGCATTGTGCGCTCCGCAGAGAAGGTGATCGGCTGCAGCCTTCCATCTCTCAAAGACCTGTACGTCTCCAGGACTCGGGGGCGTGCAGGTCGGATAGTAGCTGACCCTTCCCACCCTGGACATGAACTTTTTGAGCGACTCCCCTCGGGCAGGAGGCTCCGGTCCATTCGGACCAGAACGTCCCGCCACAAAAACAGCTTCTTCCCTTCTGCCGTTGGACTTATGAACTCTTTATAACCTGGATCCCCACATCTCTTAGTCACCTCCCTCTTGTCACTTCACTATCTTTATTATTTTCTATTATTTTCTATGACATTGCACTACTTTTCTTTTTCTTCTGAGCACTCTTAGTTTTGTAAAAATTATTATTATTTTTATTTATTTTATTTTTATTATTTTTATTTTATATGTTTGCACACCAGTACCAGAACAAGTTCCTAGTCTCTGATGTTTTTCACTGACATGGCAATAAAAGCATTCTGATTCTGATTCTACCACTGCCTCAAGTGAGTCCTGTTTGCTGCCAATGACAGAGCCAGCCAGTCTGATTAGTTTATTCAGTCTGTTGGTGTCACTGGCTGCGATGCTGCTCCCCCAGCAGATGACAGAGAAGAACAAGGTGCTGGCCACCACAGACTGGTAGAAGAATATATTTGAAACACTTAAAAAATAAGAGTGAAAGAACAAATATATGCCGAAAATGGCAAATTCTGATTAAAGCTAACATAAAGCGAAGAATAAATGCTCATGAGTTTAAGAGTTTATAATTACTGTTGTTCTCAGCCGTTTTCAGATGTCTGCTGGGATTTAATGAACTGTGGAAAAGGAGTTTCCACAGTGTGAAGCATTGTGAAAATCATGTTCTATAAGCATTACTTGCTAATTAAAAGTGGAAGGAGTATTATTCTTCTTGTAAACGGTTTTCTTTTTTTATTCTGGCCGTTTGTCAGAGTGACAACAAAGAAGATGAACACAAATGTTGACGTGCAACAAAAACTTTTGATTACAAGTTGAATAGTGCAAGTTAGATGGTATATCGAACATAGAATACTGAATGAAGGCTACTTCAAGCTGAGACACATGAAGATGATTAGCTCTAAAAAGAGCCAGTTAGATGAGAGTGAGAACAAAAAGAATAGCCAGAGTGTATGGCATCGCCAGGACTCAGCGTACAATTTACAGTCTAACCCTGCAATTTGTTTGAAGACTGAACTTTGCAGTAGTTCCCCTGTAGATTTAAACAAGTTTCCAACCCAGTCCTCACTTTAGTTCTTCTAAAATTGCAGACTATAGCCAGTAATCATCTACCATAGACAAGAGTGTGCTACCGATGTGCTGTATGATAGTTATCACTTCGTAACAGTAAAAAACTCACTGTCAAAGTTTCCTTTTCTAGTGCCGGAAACCTTTATGTTGCTTTTATCTCGACTTTAACTTCTAAAGGTGCAAAAGGTCGATAAAAGCTTCTGAGGAACAGAAAAGGCTACATTCAAAGGGTGTGTAAAACTTGAACACAGTAAGACAGGAAGCCTTTCAGAAGTGTCATAACATAGCCCAAAATATCTATTTCAGCATGCGTCTTCCATTGTCATTTCCATCGGGGCAAGAGGATTGTTGATTGAATCATGTGGTTAGCTACAGTTTTTGGTATCCATGCAAGCTCTTACCGGTCTCTCTGGAAATCTGGATGAAGGCCTCCACACCGCTTTCCCCATAGTTGCCCTCCGAGGCAAGCGTGGACACGTAGTTCCACTCCATCGCCGTGACTATGTCCATCATGGCCTGAGCCTGATAGGAGTCTGGTGGTACCACACGGGAGAAGAAGTCATAGCGACTGTTGTCGCTCAGTTCAGGAGCTGTGGAGGCGTAGCTGATCTGAGGAATCTGAAGAAGTAGAACAGAAAGAAAAGAAGATTCAGATGAGGGGAAAAAAAAGGGATTTCTGCTTATCTCATGATTATTTATCACACTGAGAAGCTCTGGTGTTTGCTGGGTATTTGTTCACATCCAGAATTAGTAGGAGGAAAAAAAAAAAAAAAGTGACAAAAAGTTCAGCCGGCAATACAAAGTGTCACATTTGAATCCCGCAGTCATGAGTGACAGATTAAGGATACGGAGATGATCTGATGCTGCAAGAGAGACACGGTAGACGGCAAGGACCAGACAGCAGGACAGACTGACAAAAAACTCACAAAAATAGATAAGAGGTTGACAGAGTGACTAAAGGGCGCATACACACAAAAAACACACACACCGATGGTTATAGGTAACGTTAACATAGCAAAGGTGTTTAAAGGCTGACAGGTAGATTGATTTTATCCCTGACAGAGGGGGACAGCTGGGTTGGGGGTCTCTGTCCTCGCCAACATTCACAAACACACACATTAATATTAGCCACATCTCATTGGTATTCACACACAGCGACACTTCTCTGCCAATTCTGACCGAAGCGTTGGGCCTGTCAGTCGCCTGTCTTAAACACACACACACACACACCTACAAGATCTTCCAACTGCTGAATGCGGCAAAAAGCGTCGGTACAACTTGAGTAGTGTGGAGATGATGCATAAGAGTGTGTATAAGTGTGTGTCTGTGTGAGACTGAAATGCTTCTGAAGCACATTACTCACCATCTTTATTCCCTTTAGGCGGCATGTAAAGTCTCTGTCATCCCGCATCTACACTTGTCCTTTGCCATTTAAGAAAGGTTACGTTTTTGTTTGCAAGATTTCTGACAGTTCTGAAGGTTCGCTGTGAACAGCTAAAATTGTCTGGAATTTCAAACATTAGGACACAACAACACACACCACCCTTGCTAAAATTACAAAAAGTACTTTTATTTATCAGTATGTAAATGTCTAGTGAATGTAAAGTAATTATAGATATCACTCAGCAGTCCCTTAATAGGATTAAGTTACACAATTTTCAAAAGTAGAAGAAATCAAATTTAGGTAACAAAGTGTGAAACTTTATGCATTCATGCCACTAAAGATTTGAAGAGTGGGTATTGCACTTTTGTGAAGTAATTCAATTCAATTTTATTTGTATAGCCCAAAATCACAGAATTTTGTCTCAACAGGCTTCACATTGCGGATTCAGAAGGAAAAAAAACAAGGAAAAATAGGAATGTATAAACACAAATACACGGCAAGAAAACTAGCTAACAAATGCTAACTGAACAATATTTACACATTCCTTCCCTTGGACTCTTCTTCACAGTGAGGAAAAACTCCTAAAAAACCCATCAGTGGGGGAAAAAAATAAGAAACCTCATGGGGATCTGCACGAAAGACAGATCCCTCCCTGGGACGAGCATCCAATATGTCTAAGACTATTGTTTAAATATTAGCTTATTCTACTCTACAGCTAAATATCTACAGAAGTCATTAGATGTTATTCATCCAGATGGAAACACGGGGGGCTCCTATTAAGTAATCATTCCTATCATAGCATAATAATGATTAACAATGGTACCTTTTTATTTGCCAAGAATTGAAATATTAATAGAGAACAATTATTCTAACTGCATTTATTCAGTTTTACTTCTATTTTATGAGATTTTCAACTCCCCCTGTTCTTGCTTCCTGCTTAATCCTGACACCTGAGCATGTGCACAGCAGAGTGTAAAACTTGTCTGAGGCTGCAAATACAGTGTGAAGCTCATTGAGTTAATAAAGGTTGCAGATACTCTTCTATAATCTTATTTTGGTGCCTTTACATAAAAATCAGCGTCGTGGGAAAGTCTTTGCCAGGATAGTCCTGAACCACCTGCAGGTACTTGCCGACTGCGTACTGTATACCCTCATATTGTGAGTTCCGGGCCAAGTGTTTAACCATCGACATGGTGTCCTCACTCAGGCAGCTGCAAGAAAAGTGTTGAGAACAGCAACATTCCTTGTTCTTTTGGTTTTTTTTGCCTTCATCGATGTGACCAAGCCTTTCGACCTGGTCAGTCGTTCTGGCCAGCTGTGAGACATAGTCTCGCCAGCGGGTCTCCCCTCGGTGGGTCGTGGCCGAAACACCTCACCAGCGAGGCGCTCAGGACGCATCCTGACTAGATGCCAGAGCCATCCTATCTGGCTTCACTTGACCTGGAGAAGCAACGGCTCTCCTCCGAACTCCTCCCGGATGGCAGAGGCCCTCACCCTCTTTAAATAAGAGCCCAGCCACCCTGTGGAGTAAGCTCATTTCGTCCGCCTGTATCAGCAATCCCGTTCTTTCAGTCACCACCCACACCTGGTGTCCATAGGTAAGGCTGGGAACGTAGATCGACTTGTAAATCAAGAGCTTTGCTTTTCGGCTCAGCTCTTTCTTTACCACGACGGATCGATGCAGCATCCTGATTGTGGCAGATACTGCACTGATCTGTCTGTTGATCTCCCACTCCATCCTTACCCCAATTGTGACCAAGACCCTGTGATACTTAAACTCCTGCACTTGGGGCAGGACCCTGAACCTGACCTGCAGGGGGCATTCCATCCTTTTCTGGGCGAGGACCATGGTCTGTGGTTTAGAGACACTGACTCCCATGCAGGCCGCTTCTCGTTGTGCAGCAGATTGGTCCAGCAAGATCTGAAGATCAAGGCTCGATGAAGTCAACAGGACCACATCATCCGCAAAAAGCAGAGATTTGATCCTGAAGTCACCAAACCAGATCCCTTCAATGCCTTCGCTTCGCCTGGAAATTCTGTCCATAAATGTAATGATCAGAATCAGTGCCAAAGGGCAGCCATGGTGAAGTCCAACTCTCACTGGATATGGAATCGACATACTGCCGGTAATATGAACCAAGCTCTGGCACCGGTCATACAGAGACTTGACAGCCCATTCCAAGGGCTGGCTATTTGTCCATCTTTGTATTTAGTTTTTCTACATCTTTCCTCAGCGCTGCATACCTAAAATAATAAGCCTGCATTTATAATAAATTTGGGAAATGAACACATAGACACACATCTAACAATTGCAATATAAATTTTGTCATATTTTCAGCATCATGTCCATCTTCAAGATGTCAAACTTTGTATAGAATAATACAAAATGGAAAACAACAAATATTTTGTATCATAAAATAATATTTTTGGACACTTAATAACTACCTGTCTCAAACACCTATAAATTGCGTGCACTTGTTTCATGGCATCAGGAAAACACGCCAAACATAACCAAAGTTGACAGGCAAATAAATATCTGTAAAAAAAAACGTTAAAAAACAAGCTCTTTCTAAAAACCTATTAGTTGAAAACTTGTATCTTTGCATTGTGTGAAGGAGCTGTCAAAACCCTGAGCTGCTGCAAATACACGGTGAAAAAAATAAGAAATGATAGGTGTGAAGAAAAAAAATTAAAGTGATGTTTTTAAGAGATAGGCACAATTTCTGCCAGAGACCTGAAACAGAATTCTATCTTTAGAAAACTCCACATGTCTATTTCAGAGGACAACTTTAAAAATAAAAAAAAAGTTCCAGTTTTTTTTAAGAATTTGATCAAAATAATTGTACTAAATCTTATTTAAGCTCTGTGAAAAACTAGTTTATTGTGCAGAATGTGCACACCTTTGGCCTTCTAACTAGCCAGGATAATCTCCAGCTTCACTCTGAGTTGACTGAGTGGTTAAAAAATGGATGGATGGAAAGAAGTCATATTTATCGCTTTGTTAGAAGTGGCCATATTTTGCTAAATGCACTTTTTTTTTTAGCTCTTAATACCTTTTAGGAAGTCTGTGAGGTCCATAGTTACTCAAAAAATTTGAATTTAGTCCGTAAAGTAATTTTAATCTAATCTAAAGGCTAAGATATCTTTGTCTATAAAATATTGGCACGTTTTTGTTCCTGCCATTATTTTGGTTCAGGATCCTTCATACCTCATACCTATCTCACTAACTTTAAATCACAAACAGAACATCTGACTGGAGAACTGTTTGCAAAGTCTAGTGTGTTCATGTCTATGATTGCACAAGTTTGAAATGCCAGAGTGGTGTGAAGTATCTCATTTGCATTTAAAGGCAGCAGCAGTGCAAAACAAAGTGTGGTTTTAGCCACAAGCCACAATTTTAACACTGATACTTTTTGTGTATTTTCGTTTAAAATTCAAAGTACTTAAGAGAAGACAATTATGATTGGTTCATCTAAGAAGAACGTAATTAACCCAAATCTGTGATTGGTAGGATTGGCGCAATCTTTTTTATAAAATCAAAAAAAATGGGAGTGTTTACAAGACAAACCCACCGTAAAACTTTCCTCTGGTTTTATCTGGATCCCACAAAAAGATTTTTAATTTTTTCTCCAAATGTGCATTAAAATTTAACAAAATTTAACTCAAGTTGAGCAACTTTTAACTCGGCAGACTCAAAGAAGTATTCAGAGTTTTTTTTTTAATCCACCGGTGAAGAAAATATTCAGTACTAAAGAGGTATTCACACATAAACACTCATAAGAGAAATAAATACAAATTACATGACATACACTGCACTATACGAACTATAGTCTAGAAAATACAAACATATATACATATATTATTATGCAGAGTGACACCAATATGTAACCTGTTTTATCTTATTATATTTTAAGGTCTGCTTGTTGCGCAGGCTTTCCTCAAATACGCATTGCGATTGCAGTAGTCTGATGCACTGACAGATCTCTGCAGATGACCGAAGATCATGAGGAGAATCAATACAAATTAATAAAAAAGATGTATAAGTATTAAGAAGACACTCAATAAAGCAGGAATAATTTTGTAATGATGCCCTGATTTTGAAAGAAACCCACAACTGACAACATTTTTTTTAAGTCTTCCAGGAATGTGTGACAATATTCAATAAAATGTGTCTTACTCACTGTTTCTTAGTATAACAGATCATGGTTGTATATACACATCGCCATAAGCCCTGACAGTTGAAGTTAGACTATGATGAGAAAATGGTGCAGAAAATGGAAAAACAGGAGAGGTTAGGTAACTTCTTCTTCTTTCGGCCTTTCCCTTCAGGGGTCGCCACAGCAAGTCAGTTTCTTCCATCTAACCCTATCTGCTGTATCCTCTTTGGTCACACCAACTGTCTTCCTTCCCTGCGTCCATGAACCTCCTTTTTGGCCTTCCTCTAGTCCTCTTTCCTGGTGGTTCCAAATCCAGCATCCTTCTTCCGATGTACTCTCTCTCTCCTCTGCACATGTCTAAACCATCTCAGTCTGGCCTCTCAGGGATTTTATGTCTCAATACAGGTGGTGAAGAGTAAGGTCCCAGATGCACAGGTAGTTTTACTCAGTTTATTAAGAACAGGTTAGGGAAGATGGGCAGGCAGGTGTAGCTTGGTAGACATTCCGACATGATGATACTAAACATGTCAGGACTAGATATGGAGGTTTTACCAGATGTTGTGAAAAAATTGAACAAGAAACCATAACGATATTCAGACTTGAAAAGAGACACCAGGGTTTATATAAGAAGGGACACAGGTGCACATTTTATAGAGAGGCAATTGGAAGCAGGTGTGAAGAATAAGGGAAAAAGGCAGAACAAACAGGAAGTAAATAAAACAGGGTGCACGCAAGAGGGGGTAGGGTCATGATTTTAGTTCCTTTTTCTTACCAGGACTCGGAATCTCGGAATTAGCAGTCTATTCCAATCCTCAACTTGAATTGGTTATTTCGCTTCTTTATTTTAAGTTTAGGCTGACTTAAGTATCTTTAAAGACAATCGAAATGTTACGAAATGCTACTTTTTCAATTCTGAATCTTTGGTCAGTCTAATTTCCAATATTTACCAAGGTTTTCTTTTTTCCTGTTCTCATATGTAAAAGTCAGGGTTGGCTCAGAATTCATGCATCGCTCAACTCTTTAGTAAGATAACTTTAAAAAAAAAAAAAAGTGTGCTCCCAGAAACGATAGACCTTGGTGAGTTGATTAAAAACCTTGACACTCAGTGATGTTTGGATAGACTTGTTGAATAACTCAAACCTTCCCTGTTGCCATGACAATTATGTTTGAAAGGAGGCCACTTTATGTAACGTTTAGATTGTTTTAATCTATCTGAAAGTTTACAGTATACACAACTGAGCAGAAAACAGGATTTTTAAAGGATTTTTAAAGGATTTGTAAAAAAAATTTTTAATTATTATTATTTAAACAGGACAATTTTAAGGCAAAATTTAATGAATTAATTAGTCTCCTACTTTCATGGTATCAAAGAATTCATTGCTATCCAATTTGAGAGGAAATGTTTGATTTGTGTGACTTTAGGGGTTGTGTGTGTCATATCTGATTTTTGTTGGTAATTTCATTTGCACTGCCTGAGGAATAAAAACTTTTATCATCTTTGTTTAATTTATAGAAAGCAGATGTAGACAAATTACAGGGACGTCGGCAGATGGAAAGCACTACTGTAGCATTGTGTACGCCGGTGGCCCTCCATTGTTCTGGCTTTTTGTTTCATTGTGTACGCATCGCTGTCTTTTTATCCTGAGCCCATTTAAGATGTGAATACCCATTTAAAAAAAAAATGAACACTAGGCTGGAGGCATATTGGATATTTGTCTATTTACAGTGAGAACTGAAGAGAACAACGACAACCTGGGCAAACCTGACACTTTGATCTTTTGTTATTCCACTCCTCCGCTGGAAAACACACTAACGCAAACACGGACACTCTCCTGAATGCACGGCACAGTCAGCATCTTGTCATATTTTCTAAGTTGTTACAGCAAAAGTGTAAAAACAAAAGCAAAGAGTGAAAGACATACATACGAGGAACATCTCCAACCTGCTCAGTTCGAGACGCTCTAATGTCATGTGATATCTTAATGTTAATCATTCATGTTGTCCAACTTATCGAAGACTCAGGGCTTTTTGAAAGCAAGCAGTGGAGTAAATTAACGGCTTGGTTGCCTCACATCGCAGGGGAAGAAGATTATTCCCCCAATCTCCTTTATTCCATTTGCTCTAATGAATATGTGTGAGTGTATATTAGATGGAAAGTGGGAGAGGACGAGAGAAAAAGAGAGAGAGAGAGAGAGCGAGAGAGAGAGAGGGAAGGAAGTGTGTAATAAAATACAACAGGGTGATGTGTTGTTTCAATTACCGTTTTCTTAATCTTGCGTATTTATCATTCGGATGCTGTTTCTTCGTTTTTGTAGACGACATTTATGTGCATTAAATAGATCCCCACCAATTCCCAGTCACACCAGTCCCACATTTTGGTCTGAGACAGTATGCCATCAATCACAGAGGGGATAACCATAAATTTTAATAAACGCTGATGTCCTGCTACAAACAAATCCTAATGACTTTAAATAGCTTGTAGACCAAGTGAAATGTTTCGGAGCTGGAGTTCCCATTGCAACTCCACAGGATTCATTTTGGGCTTTAATGAGAGACTAAATAACACAAATCTATTTTTTAATTTAACACAAAATACTTGAATTCTCACCGTTTGATCCAATTTACACTTTGGTTTAGTGAATGCAGTCTAAATTGGTAGAAAAAAGCTACAGCTAAGAGAGAACAAACATTTAATTCCTAAAAAAAAAAAATCAGATAAGTTTAATAGGACACACAGCAAACTGGAGCGGTGGAGGCTCACAATTTAATCAACACCTGACCTACGTATAACTAGAAAGGTGATGTGAGCTTTTTTTCTTCATGCTATTATAAGAATTGGAGGGGAAAAAATAGTATAAGAATCCAATGACAAGAACCTATGCTAAAATACACAAAGTTATTATCAGACTTGTTGTCAAGATCCTAGAACTTAAACCCTTACACCTGGTCCCACCTGCCTCTTCTTGCCTTACACTTGTGTCTAATCTTCCTCTTTTGTTCTAAAAACCCTGGTGTCCTTCACTCCTTGGTCAGGTCATATGCTACTCTGGTCTTTTTCCCCCATCGATTTCTTCCACATATGGCAGCCCGCTTCCCGAGTCTGTTCCCGTTGTGCAGACCCAGGACCCGAGCCTGCCTAAGGTAGTTCCCAGGCTGCACCTGGCCACCCATCTCCCCTTACTATTCTTGTACTTGAAAAAACAGGTTAAAACTGTCTAAATCAATTCTGTTAGCAACCAAAGAACTGATTAATTCCCAATTAAATTGCCCTCATTTTGATATGTGTTGGGAGATTTTTACTCTGCCACATATGGTTTTGTGGCAAGTTCCCCTACAGAGTGAAACCAATGAGCTCGTGAAATTCAGTATTTCAGAAGTCCTGCCAGGATAGACACTCAGGCTTGTCTTGTCTGTTGCTTAATGGCTTTGGTGGGAGAAGGAAACAGCTTCTAGCCCTCACTATAGATCAGACTCAATCCCACATGGGAGCACAGCAGATAACTAACAGGCTGATTCTGGTCTCCTACAAACTTAATGATCCAGACCAGTCACTCCTCCTCTGCATGGCTGTGGATTGAAGTTGAGAATGTTCTTATAGTGCGTAATCATCTTCACAGAGTGACCCAAAATACTGTCAAACTAATGGTTAAGATCAAATAAAATACATGTAACAAACACAGTGCGTTATGTTCATAAAGTCGTGCTAAATAAATCTCAAAATGACTTTAAAATCTCTCTTGAGATACGACTGGAAAGCCTAAGGTGCAACTTTGATTCGTTGAAGTTCTTCCCCAAAGGTTTTCCCAAACTTCTGACAGAGGTGCGATTCTGACCCAAACTGGCCCTTGTCTGTGTTTGTGTGAGTATGTGGCGGTAATGGAGCTGTCGAGGGGCCGGAGCCGGAGCATTAGGTTGATAGATGGCGGTGGTGTGAAGCTAATTAACCCCAGTGCATTCCACACATACACAACATCTCCAAGCACAGGAAAAACAAAAGTATATTAAAGAACGTTCTCACTAAGCTGCTTCTTGTTGGTTATAAAATCCTTTTTTAAAACATAAAGTTATTAGACTTCTTGCCCCCGACTGTGATGGAAAAATGTCTGTTAATCAGACTCCAGAAGATGGAAGATACATATGCTGTAAATTGATCTGGATGTCAGTAGTTTGAGTTAGTTTGGAGAGTTATGTGCTTCCTCACAATGCGATTCTTCCTTTTAACAACCAGTACTGGTTTCTGTGTGTAATGAGGAGAGCCCTGGCATCCAGGGACCTTACCAGGCTAATTTACCAGAATGAAGACTGCTGGAGCTGAGACTTGGGTATCTTTGCTCTGGCTAACCTCCCTGTTTCTGCCTGCAGCCATCTGTCTCCTTTTTCTCTCAATGATTCTCCTCTTTGCTCAGCACCTGTCTACATGCTATACCATTTTGAAAATTTTAAAATAATGGCTGTGGCATTCTGAATAGATAAAGAAAAACATGTTAAACATCTTTTTAAAAAAACACACAAAAGATATTTATGAAAAAATACATAAATTCTGAAAGTTTAGTCAAACAGACTCTGATATAATCAGCAGCATGTGATGCCTTGCAAGGAAAATACAAGATTAGGGGTGTCCTATCGAATATTGGGTTAAGCTCCAGATGCTCAGTAAACAGATTTTTTGCTGTGCTATATTTTACACTGTTCTTCACATCGCATTTTAAAAGGGACTCATACCAAAGTCCGATGTGAACCATCTGTGCTCCTGAAATTACCTAAATTTACAGCGAATGTGATCAAATATGCAAAAAGCAACACCATGACGTGAAAGTAAAATGAGATACAACCTCATTTATTTTGACAGTTTCTATCCATCTTAGGAGTTTGTTTTGAGTTTCTTTAAAAGTGCTTGGCAACTTATTTCCAGTATCCAAACAAAATTTAACCTTTTTAAAACTTTTTGCCAATGAAAATTAATTGGAAAAAGAAAAACTCAAAAATATATGAATTATGGCATGTCTGATTTTTGTGTTTGACTCATCAAGATGTTTCTTTTTTTGTTTATGTTTGTTGCCTTTTATAGCTGACACCGGACCAAAGTATGTCCTTTAGCAACACTGCTGTGGACGTTCTGTTGTGCTTCTAAACACCTAGATACAATTGAGATTGTTATTTTGTAATATGGTTCAGTTATAACATGCTTACGTAAAATATCTGCTTTAGGTTAAATAAAATGTAAATTGATTGAATTGAAAATACTTCATCAATCCCCGAAGGGAAATTTGATGCTGCGGTGCTAACTCCTCGATGCCTTCCCGGTCCGCTTACAAAAAGCTGGCATCTGAACAGTTAAAAAAAAGTCTGTAATGAGTCCACGAAGTCAGGCTTCAATGAAGCACACCAAAGTGGCTACTCCACATTCCTGCTGGGTCAGAACGATCGTCCCCAGTTCCTCCATCCTGCCTGCAGGTGTCCTGGATGTTACCCATGACAACCGCAGGGACACTGGGCTCAAAGCCCCTCCTTTCTGATAGTCTCCTTCTCAGTTCTGTCGGAACTGCATCCTCCAGCCACGGTGGATCTTTTTCCGAGAGGTAGCTGCTGGTTAAGTCCACGCAAACAAAGCGAAACAGCTCCATGACTAACAAAACGAAGAGCTAGCCGTTGAAACAAAAAAATGGCTGGCCTAAAAATAGCCGTCCAAAGCAGAAAAGTGGTGTCCAAAACGACGCCCAAAGAGCGCACAAAGTCATATCTCCAGAACGGGACCAAACACAGGTCCTATGGCTCTTTTGTTACAATCCCTCAAGTTCACTTGGAACTCATGGGGAAATGTTCTTGCTTTCATATTCACTGTTAAACATGGACCAAGGTTCAACTGTTGTTTTTCTTCAATTTAATTTCTCCAAGCGTTTCAGCAATTGGCGATCATGATCGTTCAAGATTTTGGTCCGACCACAGATGATGGATCTCTACTGTTCTTTTGGACTTCGATAATGCGTTTGACAGTTTTTTTTAATTCAATTTTAGTCATCTAACTAATCGTCTTAGATATTTCTGGTTGATACACGTCAATAATGAGGCCCTTTTCAGACAGATTTAATATTTTTTCCACAAGCACATAATATGTCCTTTGACACAAATAAGAAATGAGCAACAACTCATTGCACCAGTAAATTAACTTGTTGCCAGCTGAAAGATAATGATCCATGCTGTAATTATCCAATTTATGGCTTGTATCTATGTGCACGCTTAAATCCAGGTGGTGATTTTTTTTGTGGAGTATATCAGCATAAAAAGGAATTTGTAGCTCTTTTTATTTTCAAATGCCAAGAACATTGTAAAATAAGATCACTAACTGGCCTCTAATTTATCCATAGATTGTATGTAGTGGACAGAAGCTGAACACTGACTATTTGCTTGCAAACAAAAAAAATGAGATGAACAGATTTCTCCAAGATCATTGGTATCCTCTCTTGAGGAAAGAAACTGCTGCTGAGCAACAACTATCCCTTTGCAGGTTTGGTTTCTGCCCACCCCTAAACAGAAAAGTACAATTAAATGACCCTTGGCCAGTGTTAGGTGAGAAGGGGGAAAAATCCCGATATGATTGTTTTATGTCATGATAAATTACAATCTAAGCATATTTACAGTAATTCTCTGAAGTTTGCCCAAAAAAAATGTATTCTTTCATCTTGTCCAGCTTTTAGTTTGAAATGATATTTAATTGAACTGTCAGAGATGAGAAACATGTTGGGGTTTTTTTTTTTCTACACCAGCTGTTATGTCTTCAGCTCAAAGTATTTTTCTAAAAAGTTGGTTAAAAAGCTAGATGTAGATTGACTACTAACCTTCTCCATTCAGGCCTGAGATGCAAAATTCCACTAGCCAAAAGAGAAATCCATAAAAATCCTTTATCCCAATGACAATCAAAGCCTTGAACACAGTGTCCAAAGTTACTGCATCTACCGGTGGATGAGTGGCCAGTAAAATTTGCTGCAGAAGTTGCCACGGCAGCCAGAAACAACATTGTGCAAATGCAGAAAAGGGCATTTGTGGCTGCGTTCACCAGAACCAAAGGAAAGGAGAAGTTGCTCATTTATGAAGCTCCAATGGGCAAGAGAACGCTTCCAGCAGGAGATGCAGTCCAGAACCTGGTAGAAGTTGAGCTGTTCAGCAATCTTTCAAAACTAATAAAGACTGTGGCAATGATATGGAGAGTGGCCAAGAAGTTTCCCCAAGTTAGGACCATAGACAAGCCAAAGTGGGAGGCAGTCACAACATCTGGCATTGTCAGTGAGAGAAAGAAGACCCTTGTCGATCTTATTCCCGTAGAAAAGCTGCTCAAGTAAGGTCGCATAGGTTTCCTAAGAGTTGTGCGACCTTTCCACGTGTCCATGGAAAAGGTCGAGTGGGAGGTGTTGTAGCAAACCTTGCTTGATTTGCTTCTCTTTGCCTGATTAGTGGTTAGACCCACGTGGTTTCAGTTGGGGGAGGAGCAAGCTTTTAAAAGGGGAGGTGCATAACTCTCACAACAGAAGCAACAAAGGAACTGAGGCACAACAACAACAACGGCTGTGTGAAAACTGAAGGGAAAGCCGGTGAACTAATTTGACCTCGTTTAATTTTTTCTGACTTTGTTTCTGATTCATGATGATTTCATTATTATTAGTTGAAATAGGTAAGGGTTTTTTTTTTTTCACAGCTTTCAGAGTACAATTTCGCTTATGCCCACTCTCTCCACACACAACGCAAGCAAGCCTTACACAAGTTTTTAGATTTTAAATGTTTTTATATTTGCTTGTTGCTTATGTCTGCTCTTTTGGTGCTCTGTGTGAGCCCTGTTGAGGGAAAATTTCAGTACCATTGTGTCAGATAAATAAAGTTTTCTATCCTTTATGCTAATCAGACCATAAAAATAAAACACCAAATGAAAAAAGCCAATTGAAAGGAAAAGAATTAGAACTTTAAAAGAGAAACGACCTAAGAAAGTAAAAGCACAGAAAGAAGAACATGACCGCATGTCGATAGGACGAGGGAAATGGTGACAAACTCTTTCTGGTGGCAGAGGGAGAGATGAAGTGACAGGAAATAGAATGAGAGCGAAAGATGAGAGAAAAATAATGAGATGTTTAGCAGAAGCAGAATGACTAAAGAAGAGGCTGGGGAAACGGAGAAAATAAAGAGGACTGAAAAGGGGAAACTATGGGAGTAGAAACATCTCAAAGAAATAAAAACAGGGGTGGCGGAGGATAGAGATACACAAAGAAGTTGTAAAAGGGAAACCGAGATAATTGGTGCATAACAACAAACAGAGGCAGGGGGTAAAGCTATGCATACTCCAAGAAAAAAAAGACTTGACAAATGAAAGAGCTGAACCAAGCGGGAAACTAACAGAATTCAAAGAAGAAACTGTTTAAAATGCTAAAATGTTAAGAGGAAAGAGAGATGGCAGTTATAGAAAGTGACAAACAAAAGGCATGTAAAAGGGGTTATGTAGAATGGATATGATGAAAGGGCAAGAAAGAACAATCTTTACAGAAAGCCTCTTAAAAAAACAAAGAAAGAACAGATGAGGCTTGCTCTCAAACTCATGCAGTGTCTCAATTAATACCTCAAATGCCCTTTGGGGTTTTTTTCTTTCTTTCTTTAAAATATTATGATGAGTTGAAATGACACATCTTGGTGATGTGACAAAAATAGATTAGTGTTCACTTCACCGTCCTAAAATCTAGAAAATACCAACTCCCCAGGTTATGATGGGCTCAGCTATTGGTTGTATTAAAATTCAAATCCTGAGTTTTGGGAAAATCTAAAATGGAAGTGAGGATGTGAATAAGTTTTCCAGCAAGGCATTAGTTTCCTTAAGCTCTGGAGCGACAAACAGATATTTTTTTTTTTGACACAGTAATTAAATCGAATTTAATTATTTGCCATAAGGTTCTATTCATAGTTTTTTATTTGAAATATTTATGCAACCCTGATGTAGTCTGTTAGAGCAGATCCCTAATACCGTCCCACTTCCATTCTGGTCTCCTCTGTCACAGCTACAGCACACCTCACCACTGTTTTACAGTCCTCCTACATATCCTGCACTACTCTAACATACTTATCTGTCTCTTCAGACTTTCTTATACAATACCAGATCATCTCTATGAGGACCATGTCAAATACTGCTTATGATGTACGCCGTTTCTTTTTTCAAAACCAAGCTTTATAATCTTATCATGCAACTTTGTTTTAAACCAAGTCTAATTTATTAACGGATAATTAAGCCAACCTGATACCAACCTGCTTCACCTCATCACACCCAAACTCCAAGAATTTATCACCTTTGCAAGGTATTTTTGGTGAAATGTTAAAAAAAAAAAAAAAAAGTAACATGAAATGCGATTCTTCTGTTTCAGTGGAATGTCGCTTCTAGAAGCTTGACTTCTAATTGAGATTAGATAAGGATGACTTGGTAAAGCCATTTAGAGACAGGATTAAAGGCGTAGATTACAAGTGACTGGAACAAATGTATTGAATTCTTATAGAACCAGTTCTGGAAAGTTTAAACCATGGGTGTTAAACATAAGATCTGAGGATCAAATGTGTTCCCTAAGAAAAAATAGGTTAATATGAAAATTAACTTTAAAATATCCATATCACTTGCGAGATTTACAGCGATGCATGTCTAATGCCTGATATCACATTACCAGTACTTCCCTTATTTTCAGTTATTCATAATAATTTTAATCATGAAAAAATTAGCTGTATCGACATAATTTAAAACAAGATTATTGTTATCTTCCCTGTAGTCATTTGATTAAATATTTTGAGCAAGAAAATGCTACCTGCTATGACATTCTGTTCAGTATCAGCAAGTAGGAATGAGAAGACTCATAAATGCAGAGCAGAAACTTAGAGCCACCCCGCCTCCCTCCCATACAGTTCCTACATGCTTGAGGTGACAATGAATTAACCAAAGTGACACAGAAAGTTCTGCATGAGAGGCAGGGCCTGAAACACCCGCTCACTGCCTCAGATCATTTAAATTTCAAAAGAAGGCTTATTAAAGAGTGCACTTAGTGTCTGAAAGATTTACAAATGCAGCAACTAATCTACACCTGCTGCTAGAGGAAGGTCAGAGGGTTGGCCGGAGGAAAGGTGAGAGCAACATCCAGGAACACACATCATTCTCACATATTTGGCGGAACGCATGAAAACATCGATGTAATACTAGTAAAGGGGCATCGTTGTTAGTGTAAGCATTCAATAATAAACACATCCAATGATCAAATTACTGACAAGGATATCCAGAAGGCCGGAAGCCAAGACCTGAGGCTACAGCCGTTATTATATCCACCAATAGATTATTTCCTTTTTTTAAAACCAACTGCTGTTCAGCTGAACACACTTCCCAATACATTCCTGCATCACACATTCTGAGGCCAATACAAGTTCCACACACAGATCAAGCTCCCATCTGGCCTCAGATGACTTTAAATGCTTAGAATACAAATAGGTTGTTATTGAAAACACACACACAACCAGATGCCTAAAAGAAAAAAAATATGTGCTTATCTCAACTATCACGGAACACTTCTCGGTGTGGGCATCGCCTAAAGCTATCACTTCAACATTCTGACTTATTAAGGCTGTAACAAACGAAAGCATTTCCGAAAAAAATTCTGATTTCAAAACTTGCACAAAACAACTACTTGGTGAACTGTAAATGTACAAATCAACTTCATTAAGGCATTTTAAATTAGGCAACGCAGATTGATAAACAAAAAATAAAAAAAAGAATATTGTAACAATGTTCAGAGTTGTTACACATAACTTTTTTTTTTTTACATAATTTATTCCTCAAAAAAACTTCTGTGCTGCATTATACCGCAGCAGGCTGCCAGGACAGCGCCAATGGTGGGAGAAAAGGGGGACTGGTGTCTTCTCCAAGGACCCTAAACATGAGCTCAGACAAGATTCGACCCGGCGAACTTCCAGTTCAAGGGCAAACATTCTACCAGTGAGCAATCGCCACCCCTTATTATTAAGCTGCATCATTTTTATTGAGCCAAAATATTTTTTTGTGAGTGTATTCGTTTGTAAACTTGGTACTGTATATCTAAATAATGGAAAACCCACAAATTTAATTTGAAAGGGTTCTCAGATTAAATTGCTTTGATCACGAGTTAGTCTTTTTTTTCTGTTCAGCAATAAAATAGCAAAAAAAAAAGAACTAATAATACCAACAGATTTGCTGACATTGGTGTTTCACAAGGCTCTTTCCTTGGACCACTCTTTATGAAAAAATATTGTAGTTCATCTTTTCCCTTCGTCTCTCTTCCGTCAAAGGTATATTGGCAAGTTGTTAATCTAATGCATTGTACCATCTGAATTGCATGTTTATGCATTTTGTTTTACCTTAGAATTTTTTTAAATTATTATTTTTATTATTTTATCCATAGATTGTATTTATGGATAAATACAATTTATCTATTATTTATTATTATTTTTATTTTATATGTTTGCACACCAGTACCAGAACAAGTTCCTAGTCTCTGATGTTTTTCACTGACATGGCAATAAAAGCATTCTGATTCTGATTCTAATTTTAATGTACTGTATTCACCGCTCAACAGGAAAATTTCTGTGCTGTATTGTACCGTAGCAGGCTCCCAGGACGGCGCCAATGGTTGGAGAAATGAGGTGTATTTCCCAAGAACACCCAGACATGAGCTCAGTGGGATTCAAACCAGCTTCTCCCGGTCAAAAGGAGACCATTCAACCACTGAGCTATTGCCTCCTTAAATAAAATTTACACTACCTGAATAATCTGGCATTGATTAGTTGTTTTCTTTTATTTATACCTTGAAATGCTTGTGTCCACTTTTTTATGCAGCCTTCTGTTTGTGGACAACATTTGAATAAAATATTCCTCCCCAGCTGCACCCTTTCTGCAACCTGGCTTCTCATGTACGCACACAGACACGAAGGAAGCACCAAATTGATCCATGGCAGCCACCTGCAGCTTCTCTCCAATGTTTTGTCTCTCCCTGTAGTTCCACAAATGTGCCATCCAACAGTGCATCTTTGTGAGATTTATGTTTGATAGTGCTTTCATGCAAGTGCTGGGATAGGTGCGTGTGCCAAACATCCTCCCTTGGGACCACCCGGCATTCATTTTAAGTACTAATGCATGTTTGTGTCTTTCTGTGATCTAGAAGCTACAAATAGCACAGGTTCCTCAAAATACACACTAATGGGTGAACTTTTATGCGTCAAAGATCCTGCCAGCTTCTGAGAATTATCAAGAGAAAGCAGTTATAACAAAAGCCTTCCCCCATTAAGCTCATTATATACATTTACTCCCAGTGTTGAACTAGTAAATGAACCCCATATATCATGCAATGTGCCAACAGACCTGCATAGAAAGCACTTTAAAAGGGTTTAGTAAAAATAGTAAAAGCAAATTAGAGGCTCAGTTAGAAAATCTTTTTAAACCATTGGAGCATAGTTGTTCAAAAAAGCTATGATAAAATTACATCATGTAGGGAAAAAAAGAGGCTCAATCTTCATGACGGTTGATAAAAAAATATGAGTATCCTTACATTTCTTAAACATGCTCAGGAATATGTGTGTATGTCTGAAATGTCACACAATAGCAATTAAATTGGATAAAATTTTGTTAAGAATAAAAATAACAAAAATTATCTTTTGCTTTTTCTACATCAGTAGCAGTGATCATTTAAAGTGCGAATGAAAAAAAAAATCATTAAGAACAACATTTATTGAGCTGGCTTGTATCACGTAGTGAGTTTGAAATAAATGAGCTTACAAATTACAAAGCTGGATCAATAATTCTGACATGACTTCAACAGGAGTCCATTTTTCTGCCTGTATGAGGGACATCTCCTTTCAGCATGTGTCTCAACTAATTGATATGAGCCAATAAAACGTAGCATGCCGGCAGAAAGACACAATGTTTCCTTAAAATTAGTATTTTGTAGAAATTGACAGGCCAATAAAAGCTTGATTTAACTGCTCACAACTGCTTTCATTGTAATGCTTTGTTTGTGATACGTGTGCACCAGTAGATAAGACCGATTGCTACAATTAAGGTGTCATTTTTAGTGGTTGGCTACCTTCAAGCCTGCTGTTGCCCAGGACAGAAGGCAAGATGGTATTACAATTTTTGTTTTGGTGTCTGTAGAGTTCTCTTCACTTGTGTCACAAATACGATAGTTTTAATGGGCTTAATGTATTTTAGCAAAATGAAAAATTGCAAAAAAAAAATGTGCAAAACTGAAAAATTGCGAAAGCTCTCAATTTAGAAGTCAATCTACGTTCCCACCATCACCTATGGACACCAGCTGTGGGTGGTGACTGAAAAAATGAGATTGCGGATACAAGCGGCCAAAATGAGCTTCCTCTGCGGGGTGGCTGGGCTCTCACTCAGAGATGGGGTAAGGAGCTCTGCCATCCAGGAGGGACTCGGTGTCGAGCCGCTCCTCCTCCAGGTCGAGAGACACCAGATGGGGTGGTTCGAGCATCTGGTCAGGATGCACCCTGAGCGCCTCACTGGTGAGGTGTTTCGGGCACGTCCTACCGGGAGGAGGACAAGGAGGTAGACCTCGGACCCGCTGGAGAGAAAATGTCTCAAGGCTGGCTAGGGAACAACTCAGGATCCTTCCAGGTAAGCTGGAGGATGCAGCTGGGGTGAGAGAAGCATGGGCTTCCCGTCTGAGGCTGTTGCTCCCACGACCCGGCCCCGGATAACTGGAAGACTACAGAACAGACCGAATGAACGAAATGAAAAATTGCATGAGGAATTCAAACCACAACTGCAAGCTTCTTATATTTAACAAATGAGCATTGAACTAGAAACAGTTAACTGGCAGGAACAAGAGGGGAGGGAAAAATCTTTATCGAAAAAAATAAACCATAACGGCACTAATAAACAACAGGCTGATTACATCAAGACAGGTAATTGATGACATGCAAATGAAACGCTTTGACATCCATTCATTTTCTAAAGAGCTTCTTTCAAAGCAGAACTCTCTGTAAGGATCTCAATAAATCCAACATCCAGATTTGATGAGCTGTTTGGATTTCACTCTATTTTCTCACTATTATGACCGGTTAAGCTTTAATTGATCCTACGGTGCACTTATCAATAATTATTAAATGTAACATTGTTCATCCAATATATTTAAATATAGAGTGGTAAATGAACAGGTTATGTGGATCCGTACACTTTTCCTACTGAACCAATTCGGTTGTAAAGATTTTGAGCACATGTATGCTTACGGGGGGAAAAAAATCTGTCTAAACTAAAAAATAAATCACAGTAAATTAGATTGCCTCCACCTTTTTATGTACAGTGCACAAGCTGATGGCATGAAACCCCTGGAAGGTCGTTGCGCTGATTAAACTGATTCATTTTTTAGAATCTAACAGCGTGTTGCCACGGCAGCGCTCGTGTCTTCACAAAGAAGACGTGCAAATGCACTCTGACATTTTAGCATTTGTTTAGAGATTCGAGCTGCAGTGCAGCAGATGGTGAGATGTTCCACTCATCTATTCCTGGTACTGTCAATCTTCACTAAATGGCAATTTGCGCGGGCCCAATTACAGGTTAACGCATTTTATTCTAATGTAAAAAAAAGCCCATTAAACATGGGTGCAAATAGAAATGAGGGGAAATCAAAGAGTAAGGTTAAACAAAACAGATGTGAAATAAATATTTTAGTTTGTTTTCATTTGATGCTAAAGGTTTGAATACAATGTAATAAAATACGTGTATTTAAGTGTATAGAATTAGGACAGAATAACCAGATTCTAAAAAAGTAAATATTATTCACTCCATTGTGGCCTCATGTAAAAAATAACGCTGCGTATAACACTTATCCATACGAAAGTGCATTTTTTCATACTCTGTTGTCTCTGCCCACACAACCCAATCTTTGATAGGGCTAAGACCAGAAAATTTATGGGTTGGATGATTGGATCGACAATTTTGTGCTCTCACAAGATAGTCAACATAAAGTTGTCTATTAGTGTTGATGGTTGTTTGTGTGAAAGCATCCAATAAAACATATTAAAAGTATGTGTTTCATAATCATACCACCATGTGACAATGTGACATCACTGCTCCAGGTACATAACTCTGTTGCTACATGGAAGAAGAAAGCAGAAACAGATCGCTTGTGCCTTAAATGAATAAATAAGTACAGTTTTTATTATGTTACACGATTTGAAAGTAAGAATACTTAAGTTTCGATGTGTACAAATTACAGTAAGTCTAAAAATAAAGTCAGTAAAGTTTCACATGACTAAGAAATGCAGTGTGAAAAATGGAATGAATGTTGGAATAGCGTAGGATAATCGCACAAGTAAATGTTTAATATTTTCTTGGCTGTGGTTTTTTTAAATGACTATTAAGGAGGAGACTGCAATTCAATGGTTAGAGCGTTCGCGCGCAGACCGGAAGGTCGCGGGTTTGCGTCCCACAGAGAGCACGTCTCGGGTTTTCGGAGAAGACACCCAACCCCCGCTTCTCCCACCATTGGCGCCGTCGAAGGCGCCTGCTGCGGTGTAAGGAGAGCAGCACACAAATTTCCCCGGTGAGGGATGACTAGAGTAATTCTTTTTTTTTTTTTTTTTTTTTATTTGAAAAAGTTACACCACGAAGTAATAAGCTAAAAAATTTAAAACATAACATTTGTCAAGACAAATTAAAATAATTTATCTACTGTGTGACTTTATAGCCACAGATAAAAAAAATACTGCATAAATTTAATAGCTTGAATTTTAAAATAGTTTTAAAAAAAATTTTTTAAAAACAATGGGGCTTTGAAGGAGCCTATCAATATTGGTCAAAAAACTGAAACTGGTCAGGCCCTAATCTGTATTTAATAAGAAAAAAGACATGCCCAAAAATATAAACACTATCAATTGTATTTAAAATTATTTGGTATTTTATATCTTATTCAAAATTCTATTATTTTTTGTGAAGCTAAACCTTACACATGTATGACTTTCCCACTCAGAATGCTACTCACAGGAAAATAGCTTGTGCACTAAAGTGTGATGTTTCATATATCAAATGATTTATGAAATGTCACTTTTATTCAGACTTCATTACATGTGATCTGATCTCAGTCAGAATGTATCCGTCTGTCTGTCCGTCAGCACTTAAACTCATCATGCACAGTGGGCACAAAGCTCTGTGGTCACTGAAGCGTTAAAGTGTCTGAAACACATCTTTCACCTCGTTTCAGTGCGTGTTTGGAGTTTCGTCCGAGTATGTCAGGCAATGCATGACACTCATTTAGCTAGTTGTTCCCATAAAAATCTCTTAACTTAAATTATTGGACTTGTGTTTAACATAAATGTTAAAAAAACATTGTCGAAAGGGATGTAGAAAACCTTGTCTCACAAAAAAGAGACAAGGTAGAAAGAAAGAACCAGCTGTGACCAACCAACACACACTTGCAGCACCATCAATGTTCCTTCATTAAAAGAAATCTCAAAGTATGGATCCCCACTGCAACCCATTGGGAACAGAGCATGCAGGAGGACTTATCTCTACCGCAGGGTCTCACGGGAAGCACCATCACTTTTTATTGGGGAGAATGAACACACTTGAAAACACCTGCTGAGAGGAAGCAATTCCTTTCCCTGATACCCCCTGTGTCTTCCATCCACTTACCTACTAAGTTTCAGGCACACACCAGGCTCACATAACTTCAAAAGTCAACACAAACAACCTCCTGTTACCACTAAACATCTTCTTGAATCCTAATCTAAGCCTTTTCACGGGCCTACTGGATGACTAACACACTGCTCTGCTTGTGACGTTGTTTCCTAATGTAGCATGTGACTCATTGCTAGCCATAATTTCCAGTGAATACTAATTCTTGTAGTTGCTCTTTGTGAATTTGCCTGTGTAGGATTTGTTTAAAGTGTTTCAGCATGCATAAAAGTCCGACAACATAATACGTGGGCTAGCATGAATATTGAAACACGCTTTAGTGGAGTGTGTATGTGGACATGTGTGTATCCTGGAGCATTTGAATGCAGCCAGTGGGCTGCTGTTATGCTGTTATTGTGTCCATCTGAGTAGCAGGCGGCGGGGTCTTAATGCGCTAATGCGGCGTTGGCTAATAAAAAGAGCTATCGCCGAAATCACGTTCTTTCGATATCCTGGAATGTGTGGAAGAATAATAAAGGTTAGTTAGATGGCATTATAATTAAGTGAGTGGGGGTAAAGTCGAGCGAAAACAGGGGAGGCTGAGAGGAGGAAAGAGCAGGATAAGCAAAAAAAAAAATGTGGAAGTGAGGAGAAAATTGAAGGGAAGATGGATCAATGATAGAAACAGAGGAAGTTATGAATAAAATGAGATATAAAAGCAAATGGGCTGAACACATTTCTCAAATCACAGCTCATGAATTTTATTATTTAATAACACAATAAACAGAAAAAAAATAGGAGTTAGCAAATCAATGAGATGCTTAGCCAACTGGCAAGTATTGTCGTTCAGGGAAAATAAATCAACTTTACTGGGAATTTATTCGTGGAAGAATTACAGAGATTGATTCCGAAGCAAGAAACAGGCTTAAAATAAGATTTAAAGCTAATTGTTGGCTAATTAGTGGCAAGCCAATCCACAGATGAGACAGATTTAAAACCAGGAGCTCTGAAAGATTTAAACCTTCTGAGTATTTTTATAAATTTGATAAAGCAACAAAGACTCAGAGCCTGTCCAAGGAGTAACTTGCCTCTAACTGACTTACTGACTGAGGTAGACTCTAGAAAGATTTCTTTTTGTGCACAGGATGATGTATAACCAAATTCTTCTTCAAATTGTATTCTTCTGCTCCTTTCCAACCATGACAATGTAAGTTTGTGTTAAATATGTAAATGTTTTGTCATGAAATAAATAAATTGGACTCCGCCAAGGTGGCCCTTCCTCACCGATTCTGTTCCTTACTTTTATGGACAGAATATGTAGGTGCAGCTGAGGTGTTGGAGGGATCCAGTTTGGTGACCTCAGGCTCGGATCGCTGCTTTTATGCAGATAATGTGGTCCTGTTGTCTACATCAGACCGTGATCTCCAGCTCTCACTGGATCGATTAGCTGCCAAGTGTGAAGCGGCCAGGATGGGAATCAGCGCCTCCAAATCCGAGACCATGGTCCTCCCCCGGAAAAGGGTGCAATGCCCTTTGCAGGTCAGAGACAGGGTCCTGCCCTAAGTGGAGGAGTTTAATATCTCGGGGTCTTGATCACGAGTGGGGGAAGGATATAGCGGAAGATCGACAAGCGGATCTGTGTGGCGTCAGCAATAACTAGGACGCTGCATCGGTTCGTCGTGGTAAAGACAGAGCTGAGCCGAAAAGCAAAGCTCTCTATTAACAAGTCTGGGGACGAGGTGTTCCGGGCACGTCCCACTGGGAGGAGACCAAGGGGCAGACCCCGGACCCGCTGGAGAGACTATGTCTCACAGCTGGCCGGAGAACGACTCGCAATCCTTCCAGGTGAGCTGGAGGATGCAGCTGGAGTTAGAGAAGCCTGGGCTTCCCGTCTGAGGCTGTCACCCCTGCGACCCGATCCCGGATAAGTGGAAGACAACAGAACGAAATGGAAATAAATAAAAATAAAACCAACATGAGAAAACACATTCAATTTCATGGAGTAGAAACAAATAATCATTCATAATTTTTCAAAAACAAACAACCCAAAATTGCTGCTGTTGCACCAGTTCAAAATGTCAGTGAGTTAAGCTATCAGGATAGAGCTAACCAAGTTAGTGCTGAGCTGAACTTACAGGAACAGCAACATTATCTTTATGTCTAGCGGGACATGATGTTAAGTCTAAACAACAAATACACACAACCTTTTAGTTGGCTTCGTAAAAACATATTTATCATGCATTTTGTGCGTGTGTTCATGCGTGTAAAACGCTGCCTTGTGGACAGGAAGGACAATTCTGTAAAACAAAAATCCTTTCAACATTTCTAAAAAAAAAAAAAAAAGTTAAAAGAATTAAAATTCACAAATAAAACTCATTCAGAAACAAAAACGAGTCAACGATAAGGGGACAAACAATTATATCACAAACTACAAATAATGAATATTTGAGGTTTATGTGATAACTAGTTTGGAGCGATCATGTGAATAAGGCTTTTAAATGTTATGACCTCAATCTTTGTGGCCTTGACATTTTGTTGCATAAAGCAAATTTTTCAGTTCATCTATAATTGGTACGGACTAAATACTAGCGGTTTCATTGAGTCCTTTTAGTGGTTTGCCAGATATTGCGTTCACTAAAGTATTACGGAACCATAAACTCACAGACAAGGCAGGTGTTTAATGCCTCCTTCTTAATCTGTAGATGGAGGGATAAAAATATTGGTTGCCAGCTCCTTTAAAAAGTATTTTTATTTATCTGAAGAAAAAAAAATTGAATTGAGAATTGTTGGGAACCGGAATTGTTCAAATTCAAACAATACTCAAACCTACAGATGGATGAATGAAAGAATGAAAATGCATGAATTGACAAATCTATTGAGGGATGAATGAATAGTTTGATGGATTAAGCAGTGAATTGATAGATTAAAAGATGCATGGATAAATGTATGAGTGGGTGATTAGATAGAGGGGTAGGATAAACTATTGGATTAAGAGAAGAGGTAAAGAATGATTACAGGGTTGTGTGAAAGAAAATGTTTATACTGTTTAATTATCATGCTTAAAGGTTGACCTTATAACCCTACAGTTCCAGCTGCAACCGAGACCTTTTAATAGTTGAATCAGCAAGCACGAGAAAGTCCAAAAGAGAAGTAAAAGTAGACATGTCTCAGGAAAAACAGGATTCAGCTAGGTTAGAAGGAGAAGTTCAAGAAGAAGGTGCCTAGACAACCTCGGGAGGGTGCAGCTGGATGGAAAGCAGAACTGATTATTTGTGACCAAATTGTTTTTTGTAACTATGACATATGCTTTGCTGATATTACAATAAAAAGGCAAACGGGGCAGCTGAACTCCGACAGTCTGAAGGAACGATCACGGAGGTGAGAGTTCTGCTGTCCCTCGCGAGTAGAAAAGACAATCTTGGCTGGTGTGAGTTCATTCTTTTACAACTAGGCTATGTTCAGTGAGTTTTATTTTAAAGATTCTCTGACAGGTTGGGTCATTGGGTGAGAAGATTGAATTGTATGGATGAATTTAGGACTGGATGTTGATAGATGAATGAATGCAGGGATGATGAACGGGTAGGAAGATAGATGAATGAATAAATTATGGAAATAACAGATGGTTTAGCATTAAAGTTACATGGAATGGTAAACAAAGAGCTCAGCCGAAAAGCAAAACTCTCGTTTTACAAGTCAATCTACGTTCCCACTCTCACCTATGGTCACCAGCTGTGGGTGGTGACCAAAAGAATGAGATCGTGGATACAAGCGATCGAAATGAGCTTCCTCCACAGGGTGGCTGGGCTCTTACTCAAAAATCAGGTGAGAAGCTCGGTGTCGAGCTGCTCCTCCTCCAGACTGAGAGGAGCCAGATGGGGTGGTTCGGGCATCTGGTCAGGATGCCCCGCGAGTGCCTCGCTGATGAGGTGTTACGGCCACGTCCCACCGGGAGGAGAACAAGATGCAGACCCGGACCCGCTGAAGAGACTGTGTCTCACAGCTGGCTGGGGAACGACTCGCAATCCTTCCAGGTGAGCTGGAGGATGCTGCTGGGGTGAGAGAAGCCTGGGCTTCCCGTCTGAGGCTGTTCCCCCTGCAACCTGGCCCCGGATAAGCGGAAGATGACGGAACGGAATACTTAAAAGTAGCACACAGCTGAATTAGGGCACACCTCAACTTCCTCCTGGCTGAGCTAGAGTCAAGTTTGGACAACTCAGGCACTATTTCTGCCTCAGAGGAGTAGCTACATCATCACTCTACATTTTATCTGTTTTCAAACTTCCCAATATGTTGACTGAATTAAAATTTAATTTAAGTCTGAATTAATTCAAATTCATCAAAAGTTTAAGCCGGGTCAGACATTGTAAATCAAATTAATTTAAGCTTCAAATTAAAGCTGGATTAGTGGTGGGCGTGTTTGTGGGGCCAAAAAATTAATTGTTTTTGAACATTGGTTAAAAAAAACTACAGGAAACAAAACAAAAGTTTTAAGCTTTTTATATTAATTTGTTAATCATATGTTATGATAATGAACAAGAATTGAGTGTTTGCGTGGACTAAAGTAACAAAAAGTTATATTTTATGTGGTTTTTCTATCCACCTTTGTCTTTTTTTCTTGTAATTTTTTCACATTAGTTACTTTTTTCCACATTTTCTTTCCATTTGTTAAATCAGGTGCCTTGTTAAATGTCATTTCTTTAGTTAAGCTCGGCCATTTCTGTTTCCGCCATCAAATGTGTCATTAATTATATCTGGCATTTTCATTTGCAGCGGACAAAACCTGGAAACGTCAGTTCTTCCATCATAACATAGTTAGTGGTAATACCAAAACACATTAGGCTAAAACAATTTTACTAATCATACTTTGCAGCATTTGACATTAGTTGGACAAAAAAAATGAGGTCAAAAATGAACTTCTACATTTTTTATTTAATCCAACAGCAAACGTACAACCTTTTGCCACTTCAACCTCATTCATTTTCATCCTTTTTATGTGTACTCTTGTCTCCCTGGACAATTCTTTCAATCTCAATTTCTTTCTTCACTTATTTACACCTCCATCTAAAATCCCAGCAGACATCTTGTTCCCTTCTCCTCACAGCTCTGATCACCACCTGAACCTGCATCCAGTCGGCAAACTGAGGAGCGAGGATGTTTAAAGTCCAATATCAAAAAGTCGTCTCTACAGCTGATTACAGGTTGATTATAGGCGAGAGACAGAGTGCTCCCTAAAACAAGGTCATCAATCTGTTGAGGTGCAAAAAGCTAGCTCATCTAGATATAAAAAATAATTGATCTATCATAATTAAAACCACAGAGGGTATCTGACAACATCTTCTTCCAATCAGTTGTGTGATATTGTGCATCTCCCCAGCATGCTGCCTGTCCTTTCCCTTCAGTCTCCTGTGACGTTCCGTTTTTCTCTGCGTCATTCTCACCAATTCTCACTCTCCGCTCACATTCCCAAAAACAAACTCTCGTGCTGTTTCACACATTTTGTTGCTCCGCTCGGCTGCTCGCTGCCACTCAATACCACTTTCCTTCAGACGCCCGATGAGTCAGACGTTGCGACCAAGTTGCTTTAGTTTTCATCCTGTTAACCGTGTCTGTAAAATCGCAGGACTAAATTTGATCATAGTCGACTTTATTCCCTCTCTGCCGTACTCGTGCCCACACTTTTATCACATTTGTCTTGATGAGCAGTCTGCCTTGAAGTGACATGCAATCTAACACCGAAGTAATTGTCTGGAGAAGCAGACTGTGACAGCCAACATGCATTAGTCAGGTAACAATGGTGCACATTCAGCATTCATCCATCAGCTGCAGGCTTTTGGCTCTTCTTTTATTTATTGCTTTTAAAACACCTTCTGTGGGGTAGAATGTTCTAGAAGAACACAATGCTGACTGAAGAAAAGTGTTTCTGATTTCACGTACCCATCGAGCCTACATACCAACATGGCTGACCTGTCTTGTTCATGTATTCCACCAGAACATGCATTGTTGTGCCACAATGATAAAGCAGACAAACCCACTGAACAAGGCCATTGCATGTTATTCTCACAAAGCATGACAGACAGAACGTCGAGTTCCTGAGAATCTAGACAAGGACAAACAATAACGAGAGAAGAATACAATAAATATTATGAAGAGTTAATATTTGTTCTCTTCATTGTTTTAAACAATGAAGAGAACAAAATAAAAGCTTTAAAAAAATCTTAGCATTGTACCAATTTTTTTCTGACTTAGGAACAGTTAAAAGTGAAGGACCTCTGGGTCCACAAGGACAGATAAATTGGGCCACTGAGGATCGTTACAGTTTTTAAAAAATTAGAAGAGCCTAATAATCCCTCTCAGAAATAAGGGAAAGTCAAAAGAAGGAATGAATGTCGAGTTTGGTTAAAAAAAAAAAATCAGAAACATACATTAGTTCAAACTTTTTGATTTGCTGGCCACATTGAGTTCTAACATTTGACAAAAGGGCCGGAACAGGAGCAGATGGATGGCATGCTTTGGTAGCCTCCCCTCATTGGAGAAAAAATACACATCTCGGGGTGTGGAGAAAACATGTCCTTAATTTACTAGCACGTAGATTTCAAGCACGTTTTGAAATTCAATGTGCTTGTTTACATGCGTGTATTGGCCCCGATGGCTTTCCATATCTGTGCGCACTGTTTATTTTGACAACGAGCGCATCATGAAGACGCGCACATTTTAATGGGAGCAATATTGTTGTATTCTCAACTAAGCCAAATATCTAGAGTGCGCCATCTAGAGAGGAAACATCTGGATTGCAGGGCAAATAAACATTATAAGGTTCATTTATTTAAATTTTTTTCAAGCGTGGTGGGCCGGTTTTAAACGTTTAACGGGCGGCATGTGGTCTGCGGGTCGTAGTTTGCCCATGTCTGCATTAGTCTATGGGCGAGAATACAAGCATACAAAGCAAAGAAATAAAGGTTCTCCATTGATGCGTTTAAATACAAAAAAACAAGAAAATTGTTTGGTTTTATTCCTAGCTAAACAGTCATTCCCCATCCCCCATATTTTTCTCTAAATATTGAACAATTTTTCCTTTCCCAGGTGGTTTGGGACTTTGTATCAGAGCACAAAAAGGGAGAAAATTGTTTTATATTGGGCTATTTTCTTTGTTGACACAAACCCTTTTGGAAATAAATCATGGGCTGTTGAATAGACTGTTTATTTCCCTCTCTAAACAGTGCCACTTTCATGCGAGGTAATAGCATAGTTGTGGGTTGCGCACATAAAAACTAGCTCGATACTCTCTCCTGTCAGCTTATTCAGCCACTGATTCTTCTATTTAGGATGGTACCTCACTTAGCAGCACCACTGCCAATGCTGAATCTATAAGCATGGGCTTTGCAAAAGCAGACAGTTGCAAAACCGAGTGCCTCCTTTTGCCAGTATGTGTTGAGTAAGAGCGAGCGATAGTGAGTTAAATACAACCTCCGGATGGAGAATGGAATTCCACCAATGAGTACATAAATCTCACCAATGGATTTGCAAGTGACAGAAAGAGAAGAGAATAAGAAAAAAATTTGTCTTTATATTTAAATGAACAGGGACAACAATCGCTGCCCCAAAATCTTTAGATGATGGAAATGTGATAAATAGATGAACATATGAATGTATAAATAAATGGATTAAGAGATTGAATAATGGTTGATGGCTGTGAGGATGGATGTATCCATGGTTTAGCATAATTTTCAAAAGCAATATAGAGATTTGCATATTAAACACAGGGCACTTTTTTATGCTGTAGGATTTCTAATCTGAATATTGTTATAAAAAGGAAAACATCTACCAAATGCTAGTTATTTTAGTTTAACAGGATTATTAGCTTGGACAGTGTGGAAAAGAGGTGTAGAAGCGTGTGCTTGCAGGTTGGAACGGGTGGAGAAAAGTACCAGGCGGGACAGAAGTGTTTCAGCTCAAATGAAAGGGAAAGTGTACAAACGGTGGTGAGATCGGCCATGCTGTTTGGTCTAGAGACAGTGGCACTGAGGAAAAGACAGGAAACAGAGATGGAGGTAGCAGAGATGAAGATGCTGTGGATCTCTCTGGGAGTGACCAGGATGGACAGGATCAGAAATGAGTACATCAGGGGAACAGCACATGTTGCACAGAGGTTTTGGAGATAAAGTCAGAGAGGCCAGACTGAGATGGTTTGGACATGTGTAGAGGAGAGAGAGACAGTGTGTGTACATCAGAAGAAGGATGCTGGGTTTGGAACCACCAGGAAAGAGGCCAGAGGAAGGCCAAAGAGGAGGTTCATGGATACAGTGAAGGAAGACATGAAGATAGTTGGTGTGACCAAAGAGAATGCAGCAGATAGGGTTAGATGGAAGAAACTGTCTTGCTGTGGTGACCCCCGAAGGGAAATGCCGAAAGAAGAAAAAGAAGAAGGATGATTAGCAAAGCCAAGCGCATGTAAGGTCACTCATAAGAAAACAGAATGTTGGGCCAAATTACAAAAAGACAACAAACTGCAGAGAGGAACGGCTGGATCGATTGTTTAAATTAGATTTCTCTTTTTTCAACTCAGCAGAAGACTTTGGGGAGTTACGTGATGTGAGAAGAAGGTTGTCAGGCTCCCAAGTCTGTATGATAAAAGAAAAGTCAAGCACAAAAAAAGGTGGTCTGAAATTACAGAAGATGGCACTTGTTTAAAGATTGTTTATACCATTAGAAAAATTCCAACAAAATAGAAAGAATAAGTTGAAGTCAAGAATATAATTTATGTTTATAGAGTAGAAAATGCAAAATTCAGAGTGCAAAAGTCCTGTTGATGGTCTGAAATGAACTAAGGGGAGCATTATCCCAAAAAGTTCTAATCAGAGTAACAGTTCTCTAATCTAAATGTGCAGACTCTTCTTCTCCCAGTGGGGTTTCGTTGCCATCAGCATAGAGACGAGAACGTGTGGTTTTCACTCAGATATATCTTAACACGTGTCTGCATGTATGCAGGGAATGTGCTTTCCACCTGCTGATGTTTTCACCCAGTTAAGTTCCTAAAAAAATGTTTTAAAGCAACTTTATCGGGAAGAAGTGTTAAGTTGACAGGGCGAAACTTGAAACTTTTTGGATTTGTGATGTCTGCGCTCAAAATGAAAAGTAATTTGTTTTTTCAAAATTAGGGGCCAACGTTTACCATTAGTTTTGTCATGTGCAAAAATCCTTCACTAAACTATTAAATACATTAAATACAATCAAAAATCAGAGCTTGCATACAAAGCGCTTTTTGACCCTTCATTGCTTTGTCTTTCTGACCACCTACCTCTTTGCTGCAAGACTGGTAACTTGGTACTTTTTATTATTTCCAACTGGCTGTCTGAGTCCATCTGTCAGTCTCTGTCTGAGAAGGACACCAATATGACTTCCACCATAGAAAAGAACATTTTCTAACTGACTGGGTTTAGTCTGTCAGGCTGTCTCTTTATGTGAGAATGACAGAAAAGAAAAGACTACCCAAGGACAAGAAGCGAGTAGGAAAAAGAAGAACCTACAGAACTCATTAAAACTGATGTTTTTCAACGTCGCAATTGCATGTTCGGGTTAATCAAAATCCTGGACAGACAAAAGATAATTGCTGCCCTGCAACACGAAAACTCACATAATTGAATCATCATTAATGGCACAATCTGCAGCTTTCATTTAGGAAAAGCAGCTGTTCAACTGAGCACATAAGCCACTAATTGTAAATCCTCAGGAAATAAAGGCGTCGGCTTGGTGGTGATTAGAAGGCGTTCCGAGGCTAGTGGTCAAACTGGCCAATCACATAAGTAGATAAATGGTAGCAATTTAATAAACACATGCTGACAAATTTTTTGCAACCCAGTCTTTGGTCTTTATGTGTTTTCCCCAATGATTTATTACTACAGCAACAATATGGCTGATTGGAGGATATCTTTCAATTGTTGCTAGTCAACAACTCTTGTTTCTCCATGTTTAACAGAAATCTATTGGTTGAGAAGACTCACATGACCATATATGCTTAGATCAATATGACGGATAAAAGATAAAAGACTTTCTGCTTCCTTTATGCTTTTTATGTCTTCTACTTTTTTCTAATCTGATGCTCTTGTTGAGAAATGTGATATATCTCTAATTCGAACCTTAATTAGTCTATCATGGTGTCCTTCACTCGCTATCACAGCAGATATGCAAAAAGTCCCACGGCACCATTTAATGAAATACAGAATTCTAAGATCAAAAGAAGAGTCAGATAAAACATATCCCAAGCTTCAGTATGCCCCATTTTTCTTTCACATGGTCAAGCAGAGGCCAGCAGTGTGCATGATGAAATTGCGCTGACTGCAGCAATTGCATGTCTCTGCTTTTGTATTCCATTGCTCCAGACGGATGTATGAAAGGATCAGAGGAAAGTGTTTGAGAGTGTATGTGCGTAAAAAAAGGTCCTGATGACTTTGAAGCTCCAATTTGGAGCCTAGATTGAGATTTGCCCACAATATCCAGGTCTGATAACAAGTTTGTGTTGGATTGTACTGAAACCATTGAACCCATTGGAAGTCACGTGGCAAAAAGATAGTAGGAAGGGGAAGATTTGACTAGGCTTCTCTTTACCTGTCCTCTGTAAGTGAAAAGTCCACATTTGATGTTAAATTTTGGTAACAGTGCATACACTTTAATCAGTAGTTGATGAATTTTTGCCCTAACTTTCTGTTAACCTGATTGGGGTTTTTTTGTAAGTCAACACAATTGTGGGATTCTTTAGTAAGCGGACACCTTTCTCTGGGTCTTCTTTTTATTGTTATGTGTAAAACATCTGGGTCAGCCATTATGTTGCACAATGATATCTTCTGAAAACTCATGATGTGACCGAGGGAGAAAACATTAACATAAACCAAAAGAGGACAACTGAGCTCATTTAAGCCGGAAAAGAAACGTGACAGAGATTATGTAAAGATACCTTCGCTTGTTGGGGAGTGCAGTTTCAAAACTCAACCTGCGTATTGTATTGCCCGGATGTTTGTTTGACCTACAGTTTATTTGATTTCAATTATATTTGCTTTCTTCAAAAAAAGGAAGAGCAGTTCAGAATAATGGGCATCAAGTGTTAGCAAAGTGTAAGAAGATTTATTAATTGTTTTAGTTTGTACAACAGATGGTTCGATACGGGGGTCCCAAACTGGATGTCCTGCAGATGTTTCACAAGCTGTTCAGTTTTATTTGAATCAGCTGTTTGAGCAGAATAGCATGCAGGCCCAGTGATGATGGTCTCCAATCTTCAGTTAAGAGGTTTGGTGAATACATTTGTATCCCCATGTACAGTATTTTTCTTAACATTCACTGTTCTGACGGTATGTCTACGAGTAGCCTAAATGCCCTCCATTTCTATTTCCGTAGACATTTCCGCTCAATTTTACTGATTCAATTAAAGAGATATATTTTCCCATCATATTTTCGCTTTAACACATACCTGCGTGCATTTCTGGGCTTCAGTTTTGCACCTGAAAAATCTCAGTGCCATTTCTCCACTCTAATTATATATCGCTGTCTCTTCACATTCTTTGATCAGGTTGTCCGTTTCATCTTTCCTGGTTCCACTCTCGCTTTGATTTTCCTCTTTAAGTTTCTTCCCCTCGCTATATCCATCATTTTTACAAAAGAAGCTCTCTATTTGCCCACGTTGCCAAAGTCCCCAGTGAACCCTTACTTTTTGCGCTCGCTACAAAGCAAATGAGGGCTTTGAGTGAAGAAAGTGCACATTTTAATTTCTAACCAGCCACCGAAGAATTATTTTGCTTTAAATGAAGAGTGAGGTCTGTGACTTTAGAAGATGAGAGGAGCAGATTGGAAGAGTTTCAATAACTTAACAAATATAGTGAAGACGATGGAACAACCTGACCTTAGCATCGTGGATCCATGGAAATCCATTCCTCCCTGAGCATAAACACACGCGCTGTCACACTTAAAGACATCGACAAACTGTCGTGCACACACTTGCCTGTGCACAAGCACATTTCCTTGGCAGAGGAATCAACTATTACAGTGACTGTCGGTCATTACGCCTTATTCCCCCAGTGATGGATGTAACACTTTGTGGCGCTGCAAAATGTGCTTTGGAAATGTGTTTGGAATTGCTTTGTGGCACTGCTGAATGCTTTTGGAATGAGATCATAACAGGCTGAGAGCCTCTGTAATGCCATAGAGAGGCATGTGGCAGGGCAGCACCTCATTGTAAGTGACTGGTGTTGGTGTATGTGCAGCGCGCGAGACGGCTTAAGAGGCCATTTCTTACATATGACAGTTACATGTGTGTCCAGTGTGGGATGAAAGGAGTTCACTCACACACATTTTACAGATGACACTGACAATTTGCTAGACTTGAAAACTGCAGTTCTGTATCACCAAAGAAAGTTACTTGATTTTTGAACTCGTATTACACTATTATCATGAAGCTTGCCATTAACAAAATAACTTAGATGTGTAATTTAGTGTACAACATATGTACCCTTTGTTTTACAGAGGGATTGATTGGGTGGAGACGGTGGCCGCGTGGTTAGCGCGTTCGCCCGCGGACCGGAAGGTCGCGGGTTCGCGTCCCACGGAGAGCACGTCTAGGGTCCTTGGAGAAGACACCTAACCCCCGCTTCTCCCACCATTGGCGCCGTTGAAGGGCAGCCTGCTGCGGTGTAAGGAGTGCAGCAAACAAATTTCCCCGGTGAGGGATGACTAGAGTAATTCAAAATAAACAAAAAAAAAATAAATAAAAATAAAAAAAATAAGTGCTACTGTATCTAGTCAGTTAGACTAGATACACATTATGTTAACGGGAGGAGATGGCAGCTCAGTGGTTAGAGTGTTTGCGTGCCAACCAGAAGTTCGTGAGTTCGTGTCCCACAGAGAGCACGTCTAGGGTCCTTGGAGAAGACACCCCCCGCTTCTCCCAACATTGGCGCCATCAAAAGGCAGTGTAAGGGGTGCAGCACACAAATTTCCCCGGTGAGGGATGAATAGAGTAATTCATTTTTTTTTTTTAACCTGGACGCAACAAGTAAGCAAACTTGTTTTTGACATTTGTCATTTGTTGGTTTAACGAGTACGATTACACGACCATTCTGAGAGTCTTCATCTTCTTCTTTTGGTATTTCCCTTCAGGGGCACCACAGCAAGTTAGTTCCTTCCATCTAACCCTATCTGCTGCATCCTCTTCGGTAACACCAACTATCTTCATGTCTTCCTTCACTGTATAAAAGTCCATTAAGACCATTCTGAGAGTAAACATTATTATACCCACATTGTAGGCTGTGCACTACTAACAATACTTTAAAGCTACCAAAATATCAATTTGAATGGCATTTCAAAGACATCTAGAGGGAGGAAGCCCACTTTTAAATGACCCCACCATAGATGTCTTTGGGCTCCAAAAGACATGTTCCCAGCATCTAATTATCAAGCACTCAAGGACACGAAAGGGTTGTCTGGCCAACACCCTCACTTTGGAGAACACTTTTGCTGCCAATTGAAGGATTTATTCCACCTAAAGTGAGAGGTCAAAGTGACCTCTGACCTGTGTACAACAACAGTAAGAGTTACGTGAAGTCCATGAGAAACAAAACTGCAGAAAAAAAACATAAAGCTGCAGGAACCCAGCTGCTACAGCACCATCCGAGGTAATCAATGGACTTCACTCTCATTGATCCAAGGCACGGATGGATGCCAGCCATGCATAGATTGAGTAGGTTTGATCATCTGCCCTGAAGCCTGACTCCTTTTGACTTGAAACCTTACACTTTACAAACCCTTTGTGATTAGAAAAAAACTCCCAAACTTCATCACATAATAGAAGATTTTTTTTTTTTTAAACTTTACTTTTCTTTTTTAAGCTAGCATACAGTATCTTATTTTTTATATGCTTAACTAAGGGAGAAACAGATTTAAGTATTGCACAAATAATTGATGAAAAATGATAGTTGGAACAGCGAATGTAACATCCCATAGCAGGTAATCCCATACGGGTTCTGTGTTGTACCAAAACCATGTTCAAAATTAATATTGGATAACGTATCTTTAATTTAAGATCGCCTTGAATATTTAATTGGGCGGGGAGAGAAAAGTCATGCAAGATGCACTTATCATGAAAGAGACGTTCAGAGAGATTAAAGGGTTAGAAGCGGCGTTAGCCCACATCACTCAATGCATTAAACGCAAAGTTGAAGGGACACATGAGGCATGACCTTAAAATTAATTCATCACACACATCCTAAAGTAGGGCTTAAAGCTTTGCTGAGCATCGATCCAAATGTACAGATGACCCCTAAAGAAAATTAAACGTAGACTTTAAAATGGGGTTTCTTTGCATTTTTGATCGATTTACCATAATTAGCGTAACAGACTGTTAAAACTACAAAAATTCTTGCTTTTGCAATCCCAAGATGGAAGTTTTGGCTATTGTATAATTTTTGCGAGCAGCTATGTCTGCTTCCTGAACGCCAACACACACATACACACACATCACAATATCCACAGGTCAAGAGACCTGACATCTGGAAGGAGATGCCCTTGGGTGAGCAGAATCTCAGACGGACTACCGACTTCAACATGTCAGTGAGACAAATGTGTCTGTGTACATGTGTTTGGGAGGGATTTTTTTGGCAAAGATAACATCTCAAGGCAAAAAAGGAAAGAAAGACACAAATGTCCGTTTGAAAGCAAAATAAATCTATCCTAGAGAAGATTTTTAGTTATTTGTGTTTCTGCTGTGTTGGTAGTCAACAGGTTAAACTATAACGCAGCATTTTAGCTTTAACTGAAAACTTTTTAAAAAACATTTAGGCAAAATAAATCAAAATTTGTATCATAATCAAAACTCAATTGATTGAGAAACAGTCCTTTGCATATGGGGTTTCAGTTCTCCCCATTTATTTATATATTCTTTCAAGGAACCCAGACTTCCTCCAATTGTATAAGTATAAGCAAGATAAGCTGATTGGTCATTAAGAACCACCTTCAGGAATAAACATGTGGACTTGCTGGTTTAAGTGATTTGCAAAATGAATAAATGGATGGATGGAAATAGATTGATTTTCATTCTATTCTGTTTTTGGTTATATTCAAACACCTGCAAGTGTTCTTCTACTTATTAGGAGCCCATTCTCTTTCTAGGCTCACTCCAACACACTCCAAACTGCTGTGAACTAATTAAGTGGATTTATGAGGCTTTACACAAAAAGGACAAAAATGTCGCACTTATTATTACCAGAATATCCAGATTATGCATAAAAATGTACTTTTTTTATTACAGTACTAAAAGGTCTCATTTGGACCAAGTGCCGTGCTGAACAAATGGTCAAAATGTCATTTGGTTTCTTTTTTAACAATGATGACTGAGATACAGTCATTTTGCTTAGAACATGAAAAGCAACTTGGATATCAATACAAAATGTTTTCTCCAGGCCTCACAGAGTAGGTAAAATGACTGAATTTCTCTCCAGAGATAAATTTTGTCTCTTTGGCTGAATGCCTCATAAACTTTATGCATGGACAAGATTTAGAAAGCAAAAAACATATATGAAAGATTTTCCATCATTTTCTTTCTGAATCACCATTCCCATTCAAGCCCCATTCATGATGTTTATATTCAGATGATTCAAGTTCAAACAGATGTCAACAGATGCTCCGTGGCAACCATTTATTTCCATAAAGCACCTGCAATCACACACGGCAACCTTTGGATGGATCTGTGATGAGAGATCGTTTGGAGAGTAAGAAGCTGTTTGTGCAGCTCTTCTCTGGTATGATTTATCCACACAACACGTGTCCACCAATGAATGCGCATTAGAGTTTGTATTTGCTGAAACGAGGCACAACAGCGATGAGTCACCTGTGTGACTGACCTTTCACCACAAACACACTCATACACACAGACATTCAGCGTGCACATGCCATCTAGTGATTTCTTTCAGCCCTGAGTGTGTGGACCAAACAGAGAAGGTCATAAAGACCAATGCACTGTCTGATGTGTATTTCATTTCTACTTTGTGCTTCTATCAGAGATGCAGGCATGTAACACACAATCTGTTAAATCAGTGTGTGTTGGTTTCCTGCTGTTGTAATGTTACCGGGCAGCTCAGATCCACCGGGCATTAAGAAGGTCCTCTAGTGCCTGCTTCTCTCCACCTGCTTCCAAACATGAATATTTATGAGAATACACTGGCAAGAAGACAGTAATTATAATATTGTGCCTATTCAGCAAGTATGGTTTACATTCCCACCTGACATCCCCACCTCCAAAGTCTTTGGTCATTTCCCATTCAATCAGAAAATCAGAAACGTCCAATAACATCAATATTTATGCAAATTAATCACTTAAATCCTATCTTTGTGTGATGGAAGAACTCCACAGTCATTCATCAGATTATGTGATCCTATTTTTTAGTCACATTTTGAACCCTGATGCCTAAACAGCAATGAAGCCAATGTGTAAATGTTTACTATGTGTAGCATTATGCTATCAATACATTTAGTCTTGTCACATCAGACCCATCGAATTACTGATCACGTCCCGGTGTAAGAATTACAATGTTTGAATTAAATTAGAAACACACTCAATTGTTTAAAACAATCCTTCTGTACTTTATGCATACACTTTCCGTTCCGCTCTGTTCAGTCGTTTTCCGCTTATCCGAGGCCGGGTCGTGGGGGCAACAGCCTCAGACGGGAAGCCCAGGCTTTTCTCACCCCAGCTGCACCCTCCAGCTCACCCGGAAGGATCTCGAGTCATTCCTCGGCCAGCTGTGAGACACAGTCTCTTCAGCGGGTCCGGGGTCTGCCTCTTGGTCTCCTCCCGGTGGGACATGCCCAAAACACCTCACCCACGAGGCGCTCTGGGGACATCCTGACCAGATGCCCGAACAACCTCATCTAGCTCCTCTTGACCTGGAGGAGCAGCGGCTCGACACGAGCTCCTCCCGGATGGCAGAGCTCCTCACCCGATCTCTGAGTGAGAGCCCAGCCACTCTGCGGAGGAAGCTCATTTCGGCCGCTTGTACCCGCGATCTCATTCTTTCGTTCACCACCCAGAGCTGGTGACCATAAGTGAGGGTTGGAACGTAGATCGACTTGTAAATCGAGAGCTTTGCTTTTCGGCTCAGCTCTCTCTTAACCACGACAGACCGATGCAGCATCTTAGTTATTGCTGATGCCGCACCGATCCGCCTGTTGATGATCGACTCGTGAACAAGACCCCGAGATACTTAAACTCCTCCACTTAGGGCAGGACCCTGTCCCTGACCTGCAGGGGGCATTCCACCCTTTTCCGGGCGAGGACCATGTTCTCAGATTTGGAGGAGCTAATTCCGATCCCGGCCGCTTCACACTCGGCAACAAATCGATCCAGCGAGAGCTGGAGATCACGGTCTGAAGAAGCGAACAGGACCACATCATCCGTTAAAGAATACAAACTTTAACACAGTCTTTTCAATCATTGTGAATTCAAAAATGTTATGCCAATTTTTAGATTTTTATTAAAATTAAATACAGTAATGATGTATATTCCTCCTAGATAACTTGCCTTCTTAGATTTCAGCTGTTTGTTACTTTTCTTTTGACCTCTAGTTTGTTGTTGTGAGTTAGTTTGATTTTTCTTTTACTCTGTTTTTTCACATCAAGAATTTTTAGAACTATAATTTATGACGTCTTGTCTTCATACAAAATATTTTTTTAAGTAATTAGATACCTCAGTAAGAGGGTAGCATTAATAAACAGAAGTCGCAGTATTTGAATTCATTAAAAAAAAAACCTGACAAAAAACTAAATTGTCATCTTGACAGAATAGTTTAACTTTTTTTTTAACCAAAGTAAAAAAGTTAAAAGTAAATTCAAAAGGGAACATTTGCTTGATTTTTTGTCTTTAATAACAACTGTAATATTTAACAAACTTGACATTCTTCTATAAATGCCTGATGAAAGCTCTACAGATCCAGCCACCAATTTATAAACCCTATTCTTTTCCTGAAGGTGAAAGAGGATGTTTCGTCAAGCAGATGGTAGGAATGCCAATGGGAGAAAAACAAAACTACTTACAAGGTTACATAAAGGCCAAGACAAACAAAAGTCTCATTTACTCGTTTCTATGACGATGTTGTTTGTTAGAAAACCCAGAGACCAGTGCACAAATATCCGAAAAAGTTCACGCACAAGATATGCAAATTACACACACCCCACATCGTCTTAATGTCTGGCTAATTATAGAAAAGAAACAAGGCTCAACACTTTTAAATCTAACCCCTTAAGTGATGGATGTTTTGCAGAGGCAAAAAGTTTTGAGGCACTATGGGATCTGTAGAGGATGCTGGCTGAAGAATGTCTGAGAGACAGATGGCGAGAAAGACAAGACAGGGAAAGGAAAAATTAAATGAGGATGAATTCCCTAGTTTGCTTATTAATTCCCACTCTTAAAGACAGTAAACAAATGAAAGGAAGTGAGTTTAAAAGATGAGCGGACCTGAAAGTGTTGCTCACAAGAAAATAAAATTAATGCATCATTTACACATAAAAGGTGAAAGAAGTGAAAAATAGGTCATATTAGCAAATTTTTTTCTAAAGTTTGCATCTTTTCAATTTTTGTTTCACAATTTTTGTTAAAAAAAAAAAAAAGAGAGAGGTGATTAGTGTGGAAGAGAACATTACGTGTGATTTGTTTTCTTTTAACTTCTTTTTCCGCACCGTCAACCTTGGGAGGAGATGCCAGATGTGCTGTGCCTCTCCCGAGGGCACTACGACAGGACAAACACCAACAAATACCGATCCGCAGAGCAAGTCGGTTATGCTAGAACGAGCTGGAAGCGTTTCACTCGCTTTGCATATGTCAATATCAGCTGCCTGGGAAGGGATTTAGTCTGGCAGGCTGTATCCATACCCACGTCTTAGAGGCCTTTCATGGTATATGGCATAAAAGGTTCAATTCAGTCCACAGAAAGGGATGGAGTTTGTCACTTTTCAAGCAATTTTTCTACATTTTTTTGGATTTTAAAGGTAATGCAAAAGCAACTTTTTGGAGGTTAGGACCATGTTTGAATGTTAATCCCTCCTCAAAAACACACCTGAAGTGGTTTTCTATTGATCCATCCATGTTTGAGTAATGAGCATTTCTCCCGTCCAGTAACCAGAGACAACTCAAACGCCTGCTAGCTTTTGGCCATGAGTTTTGTTCCCTACCATGCCCACAAACAGGAAGTGTTTGTGCAGCATGCACGCAATAGGCCCACGCTTGGTTACAACAGGGAGTGTTTAATACTTTAATACTTTATTAATCAAAGGACAGTACCTACTAATGAACAAAAATACAAAAGTATATATGCCAGATTTTAGCCATTGGCTAATTTCCATCTGTTACCCCAACAACATTTGTTGTCACTTAAAATGAACCAAAATAAGAATATGAAAGAATATGCACTAGTTTTATTAAATTGATGCACTTCGCGGCCTCAAATTAGATTTACGTTGTGTCATGTATGTGCTCAGGAGGTGAGACTAAGCAAGGAGCGAGAGGAGGGGTGTCAGTGTCAAGAACTGTAGTGAGACACAAGCAGTGCATCAAGGAGCACTTCAGGAACAACAACAAAAGCAGCATGCGGCAAGGCATCAGGACCATCACGGACTACCGGAGCTGTGATAAGCAGCTAAGTCACGGTCACAACCCTACTCTGCCTGACACCCTGAACAGCTTCTTTGCACGCTTTCACTCTCCCCACAGCAGGAGGACCGTAGATCTGCCTCAGCCTGCAGCTGCGTCAGGTTACCTCTTCTTTGAATGGTATCAACATAAACAAGGAACCAAGTCTTACAGGGATGTCACGTTGGACTCTGAAATCTGCGGACCAACTAGCAGGTGTTTTCCTGGACATCTTCAACCTGTCCGTACAGCTCTGTGTGATCCCGACCTGACTGAAATCGTTTGTCATTTTGCCTGTGCCCAAAAGCACAACAAGCCCATGGCTCAACAATTACTGTCCAATAACACTGACCCCAGTGATCATGAAGAGTTTTGAAAGGATCCTCCTGAGACAGATCAAAGATGTCATCCCTGTGGACCAAGACAGTCCATAGTTTGCCTTCAGAGAGAAACGTTCCACAGAGGATGCAGTCTTACTAACAATCCACACGGCCCTGACTCACCTACAGCATCCTGTCACTTGTTAGGATGCTTTTAGTGGAATCTAGTTTGGTATTTAACACCAACCACACACAAACATTTAACACCCACAAACATTTTATTTTATTTTTATTTTGAATTACTCTATTCATCCCTCACCGGGAAAATTTGTTTGCTGCACTCCTTACACCGCAGCAGGCTGCCCTTCAACGGCGCCAATGGTGGGAGAAGTGGGGGCTAGGTGTCTTCTCCAAGGACCCTAGACGTGCTCTCCGTGGGACGCAAACCCGCGACCTTCCGGTCCGCGGGCGAACGCGCTAACCACGCGGCCACCGTCTCCACCCATCCATCCAAACATGGTTGTTAAGTCCATAGATAACACCACCCTGGTGGGTCTCATAACCAATGATGATGACACCCAGTACAAAGAGGGGGCCCAGATCTTCATGCAGTGGTGTACAGACAACAATCTCATCTTGAACACCAGTAAGAGAAAGGAGGTGATAATGAACAATAGCAAGTCAGGGAGGACTAAACATGGTCCACTCTGCTTACACGAGAAGGCTGTGGACTATTAAAAAAATGTGCATCATGTGATGGCAGCAGGTCTGTGTAGCGCTCCAAAATTTTTTAAATGTTTTTGGATATTTATGAACTTTTTTTACGAGATGCTCTACTTCAGCAGCGAGGAATGCCGAGTTGGGGCAGATGTGCCGTGCTGGAGTGAAACGAAAGGCAAGGAAAGGCAGACGGTATCTTCCAGGAATGCAACTTAATCTGTTTTACAAACTTGGCTGAGCAACATCAATGGTGATTCCTGTCTGAACCTACTGAGCTTCACTATGGTGTGTGTAGACAGAGGCGTGAAAAAGAGCAGCACAAACTAGAGGTGGTGGACACATTGTGTCCAATCACAGTGAAGAATGTGAGTTGCTATTAAGGTGGGGAGTTTTTAGAGGTCAGTTTAAGATCTGATTATGATATGGGATTTTTAAACAGTGTTGTTACATTAACACATATTCTACGTGTAGAGCCAACTGTTGTGTGCAATTTCCACCCAGTGGCTGTTTAAGCTCTGTTCCACCAAAGTGGCGGTCCTGCTCCACCGTACTCCACTCGGCACTAACCAGCATCTGTACAGCAACTGATTGGAGCTCTCTCTTGGACTGCTTGTAGCACTACTGAACACACAAATTTCCTTAGCAGGACATCAATAAAGTATTTAGAATTGAGTACATGATTTATGTCAGGTTGTAGACTATTTTATATATTTTTTGGTTCTAAATGATGACTAAATCAAAACGGTTGACAAAATCTATTAAAACTTTATAATTCTGTAATAGAAGCAAGTGGGTTCAACAGCATACCGGTGTGCTTCATTTCACCTTTTCAAATAAATCTATTATGGTGGAAAACAGCCTCTGTGGAAGAAAAATTCAACTGATTTCTTTACAAGTTTATTGTATAGATCACATGTGCACACGTGAAGAGCTGGAGAGATCTCTCCCTAAGTTTCTGATTCTATAACATTTAATGCAATGCTGTACTGAATGTTTAATCTCCCCCTAGATAGTTCAACTGAAATTTAGAGTCATCTCAGCCTTGGAGTAAGATAAAAACGCAGAATGAGGACAGTGCTAGTCTATTCCTTTGTATGACAATTTATATGACAATTTTGGATTCATTGCCGAGCTTTTTAACACCGGGTAATTTTGGTATTTATATTTTAAAATATGACAAATCCGAAAACATTTATGACATCTTTAAAATATAGAAGAAAAAAAAAATAAATGAAAAGCCAAAGTAAATTAAAATTTTGCAAATGAGGGAGGTGGTTAAATGCTTAAGTTCCCCCAGCACAGTGCACCAGCTCCGGATGAGACAAGGGGTGAATAGTGTTGACCTTGATCGACGTAACAGGGAAAAGAATGTTTGGCTTATGTGCGCGTCCACACACAGACACAGTGGGAGAGATGATGGAGAAGGCTCTATGTCCACCAAAACATACACACATGAACTGAGATGTCACTTGAAGTTTGAGGGGGAATTTGCAGAGTCATCTGAGATGCCCATCAGATGGAAAAAATGGAAAAAATGACAGGGAAGAATAGAAAATACAGAGGGTGGGGAAAGAGGATGGCAGAATGTTTGTAGAGGAAAAAGTACATCCTGTTTGGTGATTTAGTGGAAATAAGAAGTGATAGATAACAGACATGGATGAAGATCAAGTTAAATAAAGCAAAGAGCACAGTGAGTAGGTCTGCTTTTGAAATGTTAAGCACTTCAAAATTCTCCAACCTTAGAAACCTCTCACTTTTTCTATGTTAGCTTTTAGCGCCCCCTTGCCATTCCTCCTCCGCAGCCTCTTTCCTTCTTGTCAGAGGCTATTAGTTCAGCCTGGCTGCTGATTTTCCCAGCAGAAAGCCTTCTAACCTCGCTCTGCTCCAGGGAAGGAACTAAAACACCTTTTAAGGAGCAAAACATCCATGGATTGCTCACAAAACACAGGGGCACGTCACCCGGAAATCGCCTGGTAAACTGGATCTGTGCATCTCCGCTGGGTTCTTCGTCTTTTTTACACTTCTACACATAGGCAATAAATGAACTGTTTTTTGGGTTTTTTCTGCTGTCCAGTATGTGTACAGCGACCAGGCCCATTTTTTAAACCTTCACAGTTTTCTAGAAGTACTCAGGTGAATTTCTTGCCTGATGCTTGGATAGGTGGAAAAATCAAGAAACAAAAAAGCTGGCTGACTTAACAGTCTATGGGAATTTGATGATCTCATTAAGAAATCCAACAGAAGAAACTTTCCAACATGCTCATATTGTGTGTGTGTGTGTGTGTGTGTGTTTGCTATCATTAGTGTGCAGAGAAGGTCCTAGGAGGGTGTGCTGGTCCATGGTTGAAACTTCACCGGCAACATAATGACATGACCTATTGATCTAGAAAAAGGCTCTCTGGGGAGATAGCGGCAGGTTTGAGGAAGGGGACAATATTAGCAACGCATGTGTGTGTATGTGTGTTGGTGGGATCTTTTGTGTCACAGAGCAGAAATCTCTCCTTTTTTCTCTCATTATCCTAAAGTACATCTTCTCACAGTTAGAGATAGAAAATAATCTCATTATCCAAATAAGTGAAAGAAGTCTGGAGTCATATTTTAAGCACCAGCGACTAATAATGCGGTATTCCTTTAAAAAATAAAATAACCTCAGAACATTGTTTCCACAATTAAGCTGCTTTTTCTTACTTTAGCCTTTAAAACATCGCGTTATCAAAAGCTTAGTGAGACATCAGTGTCAAATCAATATAGAGATATTGTTACTTGTGATTAGTTAAATGCAAAAAGCTACCATTTCTCTTTTGTCTTTTGAGCATCTCTGTGCACAAAGAGAGCGGCCAAATAATTTTTTTGTAGCTAGCCAATCAGCGTGGTAGTAGCAGGGTTGGGAGGCGGGATCGGGACGGTTTATCTGCAGTTCTACTAAACATTGCTATGTGCTTTTACAAGAGAAAAAGTTTTTAGAGAAGGATTTTTATGATGAAGAGAACGTATTGGAGTCTAATCAGGGTGAAATTAATCGGCATAACGTGGAACAGTTTTTGATTTTGTTACATTGTAACTAGCTTAGAGGCTGTAGCCCCTAGGAATTATTCCATTAATAAGGAAGCTGTTTTTTGTTTTCTATTTTAAAACATGAAACATTTACAGTTACATAATATAGATGTAATAATAAATATGTAGATTTTTGACAATTTCAATATTGGAAATATTGGCTGGGAAATTCCAGAACTGTAAATTACTTTCATTTCATCTTTTCTTTAAGTAAACATGTTAAAAATTATGAAGCAAGGCAGTTGTCTAGTAAAAGCTGGCTTCACCTCGCTGAAACTTATCTCTTGATATTCCTTTTCTTCTCTGTTGTGTTACTTTTCCCTGATGTTCTACTAAAATCTGCATAATTTAATTTGTGGCTTCCTGATTTCCCAAAGGCAACTAAGAAGGCGGGAGGTTAACCTGCCCTTGACCTACGTGTGTGATTGACATCATACGGGGAACCGATGGAGAGAGTTATGATGGTTAATAAAAACACGCAAGACATTATTTTACACCGTCTCTCAGAAAGCAGGACACTCTGTCCCTCAAGTGCAGTTCTAGAAGTCTCACACAAACTTTAATGATTTGAGTTGAATTCAGGTGATGCAGAATGACCTGGAGGCTTCATTAATAAGCCCTGTGACTTTAGTCTCTTGGTTTTGTTGAAGTGAAAGAAAACAATACCATTTGGAAGGTGTTATGCAGAAGTTAAAATTTAGAGAGTGACGGCACATGTTAAGTGGAGTCAAAGAATGATCAGTGATGTAAATGGCCTGCAGACTGATCGATATGAGGGTTGTTTCAACTAACCAAAGCTGACACTCATAATTAGGAAGCGTACAGAAACTTACTGACACTCTGTGTAAGATACTTGTCATTCCAGATGAGACTATTATCCTGCTCTCTGTTTGAGGACAGAACATTTTAGGGGTTTAAAATACCTTTTAAAGTTTAAAGGACTGCATTTCAAAGTAGCTGAAGAAAGACAGGAAGCAGAGATGCAGATAGCAGAGATGAAGATGCTGAGGATCTCTCTGGGAGTGACCAGGATGGACAGGATTAGAATCAGAATCAGAATCAGAATATACTTTATTGATCCCACACAGGGGAAATTTGTGTGTCACAGCAACAACAACAGCACATGTTAGAAGTTAGAGGAACAGCACATGTTAGAAGTTTTGGGGATAAAGTTCGAGAGGCAAGACTGAGATGGTTTGGGCATGTACAGAGGAGAGAGAGAGAGTAGATAGGAAGAAGGATGCTGGATTTGGAACCACCAGGAAAGAGGACTAGAGGAAGGCCAAAGAGGAGGTTCATGGACATAGTAAAGGAAGACATGAAGACAGTTGGTGTGACCAAAGAGGATACAGCAGATATGGTTAGATGGAAGAAACTGACTTGCTGTGGCGACCCCTAAAGGGAAATGCCGAAAGAAGAAGAAGAAGATTTCAAAGTAGCTGTTAAAATATAAGATAGTAAAAGATTTGAGAGAGTGAGTAGTTTAAAAAAAAAAAAAAAAAAAGGGATGCGTGTGGTGTTGAAGAGGTGGAAGGAGGATAAAAGAACACTAAAGATAAACAAAGAAGAGTTCAGCGAAGCCGGTGGCCGGGACGCAGAGTTATGATCGAGTGCGAAATAACTTCTGTCCCCTCTGTATGTATGTGTGTGTGTGTGTCTGTGTATTGCTCTGATTCATGATCTATCTTTTTTTCTTTGGGTTACTGTCATTTCCACCTTTTTTCCTTTCTGTTTTACTCCAATCTTTTTCTCTTGCCTAAAGCAGCTGGGCTACCTTTTCTCCATTTTCTTCCCTTCTGGTAACATCTATATACATCCCATAATAGGCTGTTTTCAGAGCTTCAACCTTATCGGGCAAACACTAAAGCCGATGGTGCATTATTGATCAAAGCAGTGAAGTATATCTTGAGAGGAAAGGAGGAGGAGAGGTGCAACTAAAGGAAATAAGGGGTGTTATTTTTTTTTTTTTTTTACAGATTCTACGTGAAACAAGGGCTCAAAGTAAAATAAAATTCTCAATTTCAACTCTGTTCGGATTTTTATTCTGCCATTAGGCAGTGTCAAACTGATAGATAAGGATGTCTAGTTTTGGAAAGTAGAAGATGAACTTTTTTTCAGGATGTCAAAACCAATAGAACTACCAGAAGTTTTGAGTACTTGCCGATGTCTGGAACTAATACGCTTACCATTGTAACTTAGAACAAAGACATTTGGTGGAAAATGAAGTATCATTGCTTGTTAGTTGTGAAATTTAGAGTCATTTTTATAATGAACAGCCACAAACAGAGAGCTAGGATGACCTAATCTGGCAGGTTTTGATAGCATCTGGTGCTAACTAGCTGTTATTGTCAGTGAGATTTAGCTTTACCTGCATTTGGATTCTAACATTTAAACTTTTTGTAAAATTAACTATCATTTTATTTGGAATTTAAACAGATTGTTGGCGTGGTTGGTACTTATGGTCATGTAAACTAATAGCATATTTATGTGTTTGATGTGCAGTTTGTTTTTTTGAGAAATATTTAGTGCAGTATTTTTTTGGGGCAGAGGAGACCAGAGATATCAAGCATGAAGCCACAAAGACTCAGAAACAGCAAGAGAGTTAGTCTGCCACTGCTCATCCCATGACTTATACCACCTATCAGATTTGCAGCAAGTATGGTAGGAGCTGCAGCTCCCGCATCGACTTATTTAGCCACAGCCGACGCTGCACAAACAAAGCAGGTGCAGATTCCATTGTCTCTAGAGACACAAGGATGTTAACAACTATTTTTTTTTTTTACTATCTGTCACTGTCATCTTTTAGTTATTATTTTTATCCAACTTATACCCATCTTACTATATCTTCAATCCTCTCTTTGTTGTCACCTTTAACCTTTTTTTTTCCAATATGTGAACATTCCAGTGCAATTCAATTTGTAGTTCTGTCGTATTCAGGGTGGTATTCTTTCTTTTTATGTGTATATATAAATAACCAGCAGCTGCATCCTTGTCCTTCGATCACTCATCTGTGAAAGTAAAGCCAGCTATGCCGGCTGCCATACAGAGGTAAAAAAAAAAAAAAAAAAACATTTTCTGTCATATTGCCATGTCAGTGAAATTTAGGATCTATGTGTGTTTGTGTATGGGTGTGCATGTCTCCGCTTCAAGGGTACTTTCATCATCAAATTCCATTTCCTCTGCAGACAAACACTTCTGCCGGCAGGCTGACAGACAAGAGGGAATGAGAAAAGCAGCGAGTGTGTGAGTGTAAGTTCGTGCTGGCAGGGAAAACATTACAATGCATTGGCTCTTGTTTTGCCGTAACTTTTGTTTGGTTTTTATTTATATATATATATATATATATATATATATATATATATATATATATATATATCTTCCTGCTACAAAGAAGATGGGTATTGATGTTGATTTCCGTATTGGATTCTTCTTTTATTTTTATTCTAAATTGCTGTGAAGAAGAAGGATGTGCTGATCAGAGACGCATGCGCGCGCACATACACGCACACACACAACAAAACCCAATACCTAATGCCTAAAATGGTTGAAATAGTTCTTGGAACAATGATATCAATAAAGGTGCACTGTAAAAGAAAAAGACTGTGAGAGCCTAGCTGCACTGCGGTATGACAGAAGCACTGCTTCTCTATGCACACACACCCACACACACATTTATAGAACTACTTCATTCCTTCAGGTAGAAGGGTTATATTTTATGAGCTGCAGACAAATCCAATGAGTGGATTTCTATCAGTTTTGGCTTCTGCCTGGTAAATCTAGATCAGCAAGCTTGGTGTGGAGGGATAACCTCATTGTGGATGCCGTAATCAGCTGCTCAGTGAGTTGGCAAAAGTTGGACATCCCTTTGGCTGTCGGCGCAAAGAGTGTGGCACAGGAAGCATGATGCTTATACAAGGTAACACCATAGAGAGTAAACAGTTGGCAAACAGGAAAAGGAAATATGTTAGCTGTGAAAGCTAAAGATGGAAACAGCCTCGAGGCTCAGTTCTATAAATGGGGATTAAAATAAATAAATAAATTGAAGAGAGGAAAAAGAGGAAAGATGATTTCATTCTATTCCCTCCTCCTATGTCTTGTCTTAGTTTGACCACATAAGATTTATCAGATGATCTATCTGTCCGGCCAGACAGTTTCAATTATCTGGTTAGAACAGAAGACTCAGTTGAGGGTGCATAGAGTAATAAAAATGATGGAGGAAAATTAAGAAGGATGAGATTGTAACTGGGATAGTCTAACAGTGAGTTCAAACTTGTTGAGTGCTGCAGAGAGAATGTGAAGCATTTATGGGTTTAGCATTTTTTTTTCTATTTAGTTTTTAGTTAGTTTTTGGGAGACGGTGGCTCAGTGGTCCTATGTTTGCCCTCGGACCAGAAGTTAACCAGACGTTCGCGGGTTCAATTCTTACTGAGTTTACGTCTAGGGCCCTTGGATAAGACACCATTGGCGCTGTCATAGGTGGCAGCCTGCTGCGGTGTAATGCAGCACACATTTTTTTCTGGTGAGGGATCAATAAAGTATATATTTCATGATTTCTTTTCATTTTTAACTTTTGGGCTAGCAAACAAGAATGCAAAGTTCAACTTGGGTTCTTTAAAGAGACTCAACAGTTGACCAACCACACCCCACCTTTGTAAAAGGACATGGGTACACAGCCCTGAGTCAGAGCTTGTTTTAAAAAATGATGAGGTTTTGATACCAAAAACCTTGAGGAAAATTATGTTAAAACAACATTCCACTGGTATCTGCAAAATGAAAATCATTTTGGCCAAAGAAGATGTAAGCTCAACATTCTTTTATGAGTCCAAAAAAGAGATCATTACAAATGGTTGGCACCATCAGCCTGGCACCAATCTGTTCTTTACCCGCCAGCGCCAGTTTTCTAGGCATATAACAAAACAACATTAGCTGTGTATTTGATACAATAAAAACAGATTAAAGTCTAAAACTGGTGGAAACTGTTAAAAACATGTGAACTGGGAGGGATTTTCAACCAAGATATTGGCACATAAAGCCAGTAAACAGTTGGTAGCGTTGTCTGTATTCATTTACTCACAACTAATTGCATATGGGCTTAAAGTCTCCAAGGAGTGGAATCATGTTTCGTAATAAAAAAGAAGAAAAAAAAAACATATGTAAAAAAAGCAAATAATAAGAGCTGAAAATGTAAGAAAATCAAGTGTCTGAAAGCTTTCAAGCACTTGTAATTTGATTATTTTCCATTCAATTTCAAATTTAATTATTTTTTTCATTGATGGCTTCATCAGGCAAAACAGGGATTGTAAACAGCTCGGATGGAATTTAGGGGAAAGATTTAATTAAGGCCTGCAGCGTAACATGAGATGTTTTATTTAGAGGCAGGCGGGTTGGTGGTGAGAGAACTAATAGCAAGTGCCATTCAAATGAAGCTGAACCCCAACTGCCAAGAAAATTAAATAAAAAAATCAAAACGTCGGAACAATTTTTCTTCATCTTTGATAAACTGTGGTCGCAAACCACTTTTTGTTTAAACAATGTGCAGGAAAGTAATAAAATATTAATGGAACAAAGTGGAAATATGAAATCCTTGAAAGCAGGAACTAAAGGAAACGCTTCACCTTCTTTTGACCTGGCAGCTTATCCGAGGAGATGTTTTTAAAATTAAGGTTTTCCTTTGTTTACCACCAAGCTTCAGAAACTAGACTTGTTTCCCGGGGAGAAAAAGTTAAACTTTTAAGAGTTGAAAAAAAGAACAGAAAAATGAACGATAGATTAATTTTTGGTCCACAAGTTACTGCCTGTCTGATTTTTGCAATATTGATTTGACATTTAATATTTAATAAATGTGTTTTTTGTTTGTTTGTTATAACTGACACAAAGCTCCAACACATCTAGAACTGCGCTGCCCGGATCCTGATAAAGAGGCGCAAATATGACCATATCATACCCATCCTCAAATCCCTCCACTGGCTACCCGTTAAATACAGAATTCAGTACAAGCTCTGCCTCCTTACCCATCAGTGCATACACGGCACTGCACCTGTTTATCTCCAAGAACTCCTAACCCTCCACACCACTGTCCGAGACCTGCGCTCCTCCTCCTCCTACTGCCTGCACCAACCAAGGACCAAACTCTCCACTATGGGGGACAGGGCCTTCCAGGCAGCTGCTCCACAGCTCTGGAACGCTCTTCCCGAGAGCTTGAGGGCTCCACAGAGCGTCGAGGTTTTTAAGAAAAGCCTGAAGACATTTTTATTTCTAAAGGCTTTTCGACAAATTTTTAGTGTTGTTTTTTGTGTTGTGGTTTTATTTAATTTTGCTGTTTGTTGTTCTTTTTGGTCATTGTAGCACTTTGAGATCTCCACTGGAGATATAAAGTGCGTTACAAATAAAATTTTTTTTATTATTATTATTATCGCCTCTGCTTTTTCCCAATTTTTTACTGTTTTAAGAGCACTTGGCAATGTTTACTATAAATGCAGATAAACTACTGTATCTTGTCTGAGTCAAGGACGCCCCGCCCTCCCAACCGTAAACAACAACTGTGCTGATTGGTCGGCTGGATGGTTAGTTGGCCACTCAGAGTGCGAGATACACAGTCTGGGAAAGACACCAAAGACAAACATCGAAGATTTTTACAATGTGTTTTGTAATATTGCGTTAAAATCATGATGTTGATTCAAATTTGATAAACTGTGGTTGACCCAAATTGTAAAATTATCTATTATTTAAATCAATGAAACATGATGTTACGCTAGTAGTCGTTCTTCTAATACTAGCTCTGACTTTAGCAGAAAGAAAATGAGTACGATAGAAGTTGATTTCTTTTAAGAGTGTTTGTAACAATGAATCAGACACCCAAAGAGGATGCATGTAGAGAAACATCTATACCTGTAAGCAGTTTCGATGCATGCTAAGGCGCCACTATTTACTCTGCTCTTGTCTAATTTGCATAATCAAACTGACAGCAGAAAGTAGTCTGCATAACTTTGAAGATTCTAACGACTAAAGTGCGGCACCCCATCCTCATCACCCAACCGCTTTCCTATTGTTCGTTTTAATGTCGTCAGAACATCTCATACCTTAATTCTGTGGTGAAGGCTCTTTGATGAAGCCGTCCCAATACGCTCTCAAATCTTCATTAGAATTTAAATTTGCTTTGCTGCTTAACTGTCAATAAATTTTCTGAATTGTGTGACCTTCCCAGCAGCTGTACGACGCTAAGAGTCCTGACCACCCATTTGTAGATATTTTCTTTCCGTCGTAGAAGAAACCCCCTGCAGGTTTGGTGGCCCATTACCGAAGCACCAATAAGTCCTGTAGAAAATGGAGGAGCACTGTGGAAAAGGTGGAGAGGGGATAATGTGGGTAATGGATTCTTTACAGCTCTTTTGTGGTTCCACATTCTGGGATGAGCTTGTGATCTATCGGAAGGTCTGATGTGGAGGCATCTTCATGCAATTTAACAAACATTTATTTGCCCGCTGTGCTATGCATCACTTTCCCTTGCACACTTACTGATTACTGTATTGATTAAATCTCCGTTTGAAGGGCTGGGATCATGTATCTTGCCCTTTGGTGTGTTAGGGGACAGCACACGTGAAAAAAAAGTCATCCAGACCAATAAGAACATGTATCAGCCTTGCTGAGTGAATTCACTGTGCGTATCAATCGAGTTTGATGACTCAGCATAATTTTGTACCTTTTAAACAATTAAAATAATCCAAAATACACTAAATTAAGAATGTCTATTCATTAGATCCTCTCATTTTGCCCGTTTGTCAGAAAAACATCACAACTGAGGCAACATCAGGATTTATCACAGTTGATTCTAAATTTATGACTTCTGAAGCTTGTCAGATGCAGTGTGAACATGTGCCACGGGGGATACGGCCATGAAAATGGAGCGCTAAGTACTGGTGTTAACACACATTTAGAACAGGCTGAAGATACATTCATACCCTATAAACCTGGAAACACCCACTGATTACGTTTAAGTGCAGATAACTATTGTGTACAACACATTAAGCCAAAAGAAAATGGGTATTTATTGGGGAGAAGTGACACAAAAAACTTGACATTTCTTCAGTTTCCCCCAAAAAACTATTCCCTTTCCAATTTGTGAGTGAAAAGTAGCAAAGGACCTATTAGATTTTCATCATAAGGATTTTTTTTGCAGTTTAAAATTGCTTCACTTTAATCAAAAGATAAAACGTTATCCTTCCAGTGCTCGCCTCCTTACACATACACATGGGATTATGGTTTGTGTTTATTTGCATACAGAATGGAGAACCGAGTTTGATCAATTGGTTACTGAAGCACATGTGGAGATGCACTCAGAGCTGTCCGACTGAGATCAGATCACCCAGGGACACATTATAATAGAAAATGAGAGCATGTGTCATAAAAACAATTCTTTCTTTGAAAGCACGTATCTGCTCCACTACAGATACACTTATTTGGACCTTGGGATTGTTGGCACACAGTATGTAATCATTTTATTCTAATAAATAAAACAAGTAAATTAAAAAAAAAAAAAAGGCAACTAATTATTTCCTATTGTGTCCACTATTTGAGGGGAGGGCACATTAAGCAGAGGTCTGCTTTCAAATCCCAAAGAGGAAAGGAAAAAAAAAAAACAAAAGACGATTATTAATTTCTTAGGAAAACAGTCTAGAGAGAGATGACTCATTACCTCCTCTTCCCTCTTCAAGTCCTTCCCTCCCTGATCAACATGGACACACTATGCCACAAAGTTACACAAAAATGCTCTTTGTTCATTTCCTGTTTTCTATAGTTTTCATGTGAAAGAAGGACACTTTGTTTGTGTGCCATCATTCTGAAATCAACATGTTGCACCAAAATTCCAGACTTATTTTCCCTCTGGAAAAGACTGATTCAGACAGGTGGATTTTTAAACTTTGTTGGAGGTTTCTTGGAGCTTTGTTGGAGGTTCCAACAGCAATACTTAGAGTCCACTGAGGTTACATCCCACAGTGAAGGACAAATTTTGTTTATTTTGGGATTAAAATTAAGATTTGCAAAGAGCCTGGGTGTATTTCAGTGCTGCAGAGGCACCCAAACTTCATGTGCCCTTCCAGTTTTTCTTTTCTAAGATTAGCAAATGACCGGCACAGCCCGTTACTAACTCATTTTCTCACTCACATTTGCACCAGATGGACCTCAGATCCAAGCTGTTCCAAACTTATTACCATAAGGTAGCTTTGATTGGAAGAAGTTCTTGCCTAAATTACGCTTTGATGAAGACTTTAAACACACAATTTTAAGGTAGAATAAGAAAGTGAAAAGTAAAACAAACAGAGAGGAGATGGCTGCAAAAGGAAACTGCTGAATTTGAGGTTTTATAATCTTGGAGTAGAAAATCTACACTGGTACTCATCCTACGATCATGTTGCCTTTAGTGTCGGCATGGAGCTACACACCTGGTTTCCCCCGTGGCACAGTGGCTTACATTTCTAAGTATTTACTGTCTCGGGTAACCAGACAATCAATGATCTGCTTCTATTAGCAAAGAGCCAGTGTCTGATGGCCCTGTTGCAGGATGTGCATGTGTAGAATGAGAAAAAGGATTATGGGATGTGTGTCTCTGCAACAACGTGTTACCTGATAGATGTTTTCAGGCCAGAACTGCAGTCCCATGTCTGTAGGCTTAAGCTAATTGAGTGGCCTCTAAACTCACACTCGAATAGAGAGAAGACAGGGATGAAAAGAGACACAGATAATGGAAATTGCTCAAATAACTACGCAGAGTGAGTGTCGCCGGTTCGTAACCCTAACAAACAGTCGGGGGGGAAAAAACATCAAACACAAGTGGTCCTTTTCAAGCAAAAAATGTCAAACATTGGCAAAGTGTTTGGAGGAGAGGATCCACCCTTTAACACACTGGCCAAACTTTTTCAAATAAACCCTAATGAACCCCATCTGCAATGTAGCTAATTAAATTTCCCCCTATGCTACTTGCTATTAGCATTTTAAGATGTGATAAAATTTGTGTCTTATTACATCATGTCGAACTTATTTAAATCACTTAAATTAATTGTGAACACATGGAATACTTAGCAAGCTCATATTAGCAAGTAGTCTCACACAGGATGGTTTACAATCTAAAGCAAACAAATCTATTGGGAAGAATGAAGCAAAACTTTGTTATTAGGAATTGATGTTCCATACCAAACCAAAAAGTGTGGCATTAGAGTAGAGCTGTGCTTTAAAAAAAATGTTATTTACACACTTAGCTAACAAGCATTTTATTGAATGCACTTTGTCGTATTCATTGCTCATCAATGAAAAGAAGTTAAATGCTTCTTTGAGATAAACACTCAAATTAAATACGATGAAGTTATGGGAAAAAAATAGTTGAAGCTTGGCTAAGGTCTGAAATACAAATTTGTGAGCAGCAGTATGGTTTTATGCCGAAAGAGAGCACTACAGATAAAGTATTTGCCTTGAGGATGCTGATACAGAAGTACAGAGAAGGCCAGAGGGAGCTGCAGTGTGTCTATGTAGATCTAGAGAAAGCATATGACAGGGTATCTAGAGAAGAACTATGGTATTGTATGAGGAAGTCTGGTGTGACAGAAAAGTATGTTAGAGTGGTTCTGGACATGTAAGAGGACTGTAAGACAGTGGCAAAGTGTGCTGTAGGTGAGACAGAGGAGTTCAGTGTGGGGGTGGGACTGCACCAAGGATCTGCTCTGAGTCCTTTGCTGTTTGCTATGATGATGGACAGACTGACAGACGAGGTTAGACAGGAATCTCCATGGACAATGATGTTTGAAGATGACATTGTTATCTGTAGTGAGAGGAGGAAAGAGGTGGAGGAAATGCTGGAGAGGTGGAGGTTTGCACTAGAAAAAAGAGGGATGAAGATTAGTCAGAGTAAAACAAAGTACATGTGTGTGAATGAGAGGGATCCAAATGGAAAAGTGAGGTTACATGGAGAAGAGATAAAGAAGGTGGAAGATTTTAAGTACTTAGGATCAACAGTGCAGAGCAATGGAGAGTGTAGAAAAGAGGGTTGAAGCGTGTGCAGGCAGGCTGGAACGGGTGGAGAAAAGTATCAGGTGTGAAGTGTGACAGAAGAGTTTCAGCTAAAATGAAAGGGAAAGTGTACAAAACCATGGTCTGACCGGTCATGCTGTTTGGTCTAAAAACAGTAGCACTGACGAAAAGACAGGAAACAGAGATGGAGGTAGCAGAGATGAAGATGCTGAGGATCCCTCTGGGAGTGACCAGGATGAACAGGATTAGAAAGGAGTATATGAGGGGAACAGCACAAGTGCAGAGGAGAGAGAGTACATCGGCAGAAGGATGCTGGGTTTGAGGAAGAGGAAGGCCAAAGAGGAGGTTCATAGATACAGTGAAGGAAGGCATGAAGATAGTTGGTTCGACCAAAGAGGATGCAGCAGATAGGGTTAGATGGAAGAAACTGACTTGCTGAGGGGACCCCTGAAGGGAAATGCCAAAAGAAGAAGAACAAGAGATAAATACTCAAATTTGAGTTGAAGGTCTCATTTATCAAATGGAATCCTTGTGAATCAAAATACAATAGCAATATGTGTCACATCGTTGGGCACTTATCGAGATATTTTTTTAAACATCAGATATGTATCGATACCTAGCCCTGCGTCAACGTCTATATTAACTTTGCACAATCAATTATTCTGCAACTACAAATCAAAGACTACGCTTTTATGACGTAGTGATTATTCCTGAAACAAACGTTTTTAAGATGCCTGGTGAAGCATAGTAATTTGCATCCATTGTTAGCTATTTGAATTCAAGCTTCCACAGCCTATAAATTCAAAGCCAATACATACTCCTTTTTATGTAACATCTAAAACACTGGTTTCTTTTGTTTAGTTTTTTTTTCCTTAGTGGGATATAGCGTGTTAAACTGGTTTTAGCCTCTTAGACCTACATCATGCTCCCAGGCAAAGACAACCTCTTTTTAAATATTTTATACTTTGTCAGCGCATTCTGTCATTTCTGTGTTTTATGTCCACTACATGTTTGCTCGCTACCCTTGGCTGTGTCTGCACAAATGCTCGAGGCAAAGATACCATCTAAATCTTCATATCTCATGCCTGTAAAAAGAATAATACAACATATCTAAGTTTTACTACATTATTCACTCCTCTTTTAAGAGCTCATGTGTTTACAGCTGTAAAGTTTTACTTCTTTTTTCCCCACTTTGCTCATAAAACTAACTGAAATTAAATTTTTTATTAATAAATAAAAGTTGATAGCCTAAATTATTGGCAACATTTGTTTGTTTTTTCCTTTTATATTCTTATCCTGTCAGTATACTATTTATGAAGCAAATTCAAAAACTACCACGCTGTTCTAGAAAGTCTATTTCTTTCTGCTTTCATATTTATCAAAGTAAAACAGATTGGACTATTTTCACTGAGAGTTCAGTTTGTTACGTGAAATTGCAGAGCAGCGTGACTGAAGCAAAACTTTATATATAAAAGCGTTGGGAAATGGGTCACTGTTCAAAATGATGTTTTAGGGAAAAGAATCTGCTAAATCCTGTCTCAGAGAAGCAAATGGACACGTTTCTTTTCCTATTTCTCCACTGAATAACCTCTAAAAGAAATTTCTGGATTACAAATGTTGGTTAATAGTTCAAATAATGTTGCTTAAAGATTTTTTTTTTACAAAATATCACAAAAACAGTTTAACATATTTTAGTGATTGAGTCTTGCAAGCAGGAGAAAAAAAAATCACAGCTGCACACATTTGTATATGTATTTTGTACAAATCATCTCACACAGGTGAGATTGAGAATGAAACTAGCAGCATGCACGTGTATCCTTCCTCATGTCCTATTTCACTCTCTTGTTTTGTCTCTCCTTCACACACATTTATTCAGCCACAACTCAGGCGTTTGAGGACAAAACACATAAACAAGGATTTTCCCACAGCGCCACAAACACATCCACAAAGTTGTCCAATTCATTCATCTGCACGTTTTGTCTTTCAGAATTCTCAATCAGCAAATAAAAAAACTATGTTTACACACACACACATCAGTTTTCTTCTATCTATATTTTCTAATTTGCATACTATATAGGAGCTAATTATAGCAGCTTCCTAAAAATCTGACAATAAAAAATACATAAAGGAGCTTAACGTTCATTTTGTATTTAAAACCTTAAGTTTTATTTGGGTGCAAATTGAGCTTTTTGTAAAGAAAATTCACAAATGCAAGAAAATTATTGTAAAACTTTGTACTCCTGGTAGTTGTGTTTCAGATAAAAGATTAAAAGTAGAATTAATTTAAAACCCATTTAAACCTTATGCCTTGCAGAGAACTTTTTTTTGTGAGTGGTATTTAAATTTTGCACTTGTATAAAATATTCCATGTATCCAGGTTTTCTATCAACCCAACTTGAAAAACTTTATCATCCTACTGTATGTCAAATCTAATAAGAAAAATCTCAAATAGAACAGTGACATGTTTACAGATCGTAATGGGCTTGTTATTCTGCATGTCGACTCGCTGTTAAGTAATAATCTGCTTTTCAATGTCTTCAAGAAAATTCAAACTGATTCCTCAAAGAAACTATTAGACGACTTTCATGGAAGATCTTTATAAATTAGATTTGCAGTATTACTTAAATCTTGACTGTTCGGATTACATGCTCATCACTTATAAATGGGAGAGCTGACCCTGATAGAGCAAATCTGTTCAACAATATTTAACATTACAGATCACCATTCTGCACATCATATAGCCGGACAGAACAAGAAAAAAAAATGTAAATAAATTAATAGAAATACCAAGTATTAAAACTATCAGATAAATAAACTGAGCATTCTGTCATTTTTTTATTTTTTTTTTTTTTAGTATGGTAAACAAAAACTATTGACCCACAGCAAGATGATCACTTCAATTTTTTGGTTTTGGTAAAATATAAATATTACTACAAAACTTTTTTGTGTTAGTGCCTGTACATGTGTTCCGTTCCGTTGTCCTTAGCTCATCCTGGCCCGGATCGCAAGGGCAACAGCCTCAGACCTGGAGGAGCAACGTCTCTACTCCGAGCTCCTCCCAGATGGGAGAGCTCCTCACTCTATCTCTGAGTGAAAACCCAGCCACCCTGCAGAGGAAGCTCATTTTGGCCACCTGTATCTGAGATCTCATTCTTTTGGTCACCACCCACTCCTCACTTGAGGCAGTGGTAGAGAGGAGGTTACTGAACAAACTTTTGTCCATCATGGACAATCATGACCATCCTCTCTACCCACTCCTGGACGAACAGCAGAGCTCCTTCTCCAAGAGGCTCAGACAGCTCCGCTAGAGAACATCTCGTTACCGGAGGTCTTTCTTCCCGTACGTGATCGGGCTCTACAATGACTCACTTAGCAGATAGGAAGTTGTTGCTGTGACACACAAATTTCCCATGTGTGGGATCAATAAAGTATATTCTGATTCTGATCTGGTGACCATAGGTGAGAGTAGGAACGTAGATCGGCAAAATAAGCTAGTTCTGCACATGTGTATGGCAAGTTATTTGTGTAGCTATATTTTAATTGAGAAGTTGTTTATGTAGTAGTAAATGCAGAAAATGACCAAGTCCAACATAATAACGAGTCCATTAAGATCTGAAAACATGGCAGTGTAAACAAGCAGCAGCATGCATTCCAAAAGAAGGTAGAGAAGACCGAGACAAGGTTACACATGAGCTGGAAGATGTTCCATATCGCCTTTAAAAGAGCAGACCATAAATGATGAACAAGAGACGTTTTCATTATGGTAGACATTAGTCAAAGGAGTCTTTTTAACCTTCCCTTATCAAAGACTGACAGGTTTTACCTTTCATAGCATGCAGAGGTTTACCAACAAAATCCTGTCCTCTGCTTCCCTCAGAAACTAAATCACTCATCATTTTCACACAAGCAGATTTCTTCTGAGCCACAAATGCTCCAAGACATGTCTGCTTAAAACTTGTCACTTATTTTCAGTTTCTGGCATCCTGCATAAAAATAGCAACGTTCCTAAATTAACTTGTACATCTTTCACTTGCAGAATGAGGGACGTAACCGAGGCAATTAAAAGCCAACACTTATGAAGATTAGAGCAGGACGCATTTGTTATTTATAGCGTCAAAGTCTCCTGTCTTGATGCTGCGGAAAAGTGCAGCTGCCTCACCTTCGGGGACTCACTATCAGTTTTTAAAAAGAAGAACAGTCTGCTGGATGTCTCGACAGAAACAGAGAAAACCAGCTGGGAGAGGAAAGATGAAAGAGAGATTAAGGAAACAGGAAGAAAAAAAGATTATCTACAATGACATTTTCAAAAGGCAGAAAACACCATGTAGCCTAAAAGCAGAATTATGTTTTGGGCAAAGCAATGGACACTGGAAGCTAGACAGATAGCTTAAGCTCTACACTCTGAGTATCAGAGTGTTTAAAATATCACAACATTGTTACCTAGCAAATTGATGTGTTCATTTCCTTTTTAGTACTGCGAGTACACCACATTAAAGATTTTTTTAACAAGACGAAGTGGTGTTGAATGTCATAACACCAATATTCTGAAGCCTCGGTAAGAGTGCTTTGAGTGTTGGACCGTTCCGCCTCCCATATAAAATCTTTCACCCTGGAAAGACGAGCTAAATCAAAGGCTTGCTTAATCAAGAGAGCTTCAATTATTCCCAAAAATAGAAACGCACCCATTACAGACACTTAATCCAATCACTGTCAAGTGTCTTCTTCATCCCTTCCCTAGTCAAACTCTATTTTCCTCAAACACACACGGGTGCAAAGCTCATCTTAAACAGACAGCTGCTTTAAATTTAGGGTGAGTAAATGTTATGATGTACATGTGACTGACGTGCCAACAAATGAGCAGCCTGATGTTGCCTTATTGAGAACAATGACTCTTGTCCTACATAAACTTGTGAAAATTGGTCTTGGCAGAAAGTTCTGCTCCAAACGGACCTTTTGAGTCAATAACCTTTGCACAGTCAGGACTCCCCTGTGGTATTGTTAAAGTGGAGATTGTCTATAGTTTAACTTGAAGTGTAAAATGTATATAGGTGATGGTGGAAAACATCTGAGACCTGATCCGATGACTCGGTCCACTTGTGTTACTTTATAAAGAATCTTTAGGGTGAACTAGTTTTCTTTTTTCCAAGGCACAGGATGGGAACGCCTTCCTTATCTCCCTTTCTTGTCCTTCAGTTTTGTTTTAACAAAAGTCTAGTCTGGATACCCACAAATCTCAGAACTTGTCTCTTTCTCCTAGGCTGTGCTTAGGTGGCAGCGTCATTGTCTATCTGCTACTAAAGGGTTCAGATGGTGAACCCTCTCACTTCTTAAAGCTTGTATTCCAGGGGATGTTGGAAATTGAAAAGTAGGTCCTGGTCTATGAGTGGTTTTCCTACAGACTCTGCAAGCTCCTGTCTTCTATAAACAGATAGCACAGTCCTGGAAAGACAAGCTGGTGTTGGGTACATATTTTTGTAAGAACTCAATGTTCATGTCTTCAGAGTTAATGTGATCAGTGACATCCTTCTGTATTTGGCCTTCATTCAGTCTGTGTTCACATAACCTCACTAATGGCCGAGTTAAATTCTTTTGGAGCAGGAAATACAGCCCCAAAGGGGCAGAATATTTGCTTCAAAACAAGTTCAAATAGAGTTTGATTCATAAATGACTTAGTGGTAGAATAAGCTCTAATGTTGATGAAACAGACCCAAAAATATTGCCCGGAGATTTCTTTGGTACAATAACGTAAAGCTAGTCTTTAAAAACTAAAAAATGTACTTGAATACTGAAGCACAAAATACGAAAATGAGACGCTCACATGCGGTTGGAGTAGACCAGACACTTTGGGGAAAAAAAAAAAAGAAAAAACAAAGACTCCAAACTGAATTATTTTTAAAAAGAATTGCGAAGAATCAACGTCACAGAAGAAGGAACACAAACCCTTTCACAACATGAAACAACTCTTTGCCCAAGAAACAGACATGAAGACAATATCTAGCCACCAGGAATTGGAACACCTCCCTGGCCCATGTCAAGGTTGGACCAGGTACCCAATTCAAAGCCTTCGAGAGGCCCCAGTCACAGCACAGTAAGTACCAAAACTGCCAAGCACAAAATCAAGGCAGGTGGGCCAAGATTCCAACCCAGAGGACCTCCAGCTTGATTTTTGTTGAAGAGCTCAGTTTTGTCTGTTAACAATTATATTCCATTATAGTTTCATGCCCACAAAAAATGATATCAACAAGGGGGGGGTTGCTTCTTCAGCTTTCAGAGATCGTCCTATGGAAGAAAAATGGGAACATATCAGAGCTGACAACTCAACTCAGCTTGTTGAAATAAATTAGTTTTTGATACTTGACAAGTATTAAGATTTTATTTTCTACTCAAGTCAAGGACACTGACAGAGTGGAGTGTGAGGTCCCCTGCCTTTAACACATAAGGCCAACTCTGTCCATCACTCAGTTAGCATATACACACACACACACACACACACACACACATAAAATTTCATCAATATCCATCAGAGGAGGCAACGCATCACATTTAATGTGCTGGTTGATGAAACTTTTTAGTTCCCATGAGCTTGTAATTGATGGCGTGTGAAAGCAGAAGTGTGTGAGTGTGTACAGTTGTTATTAATCGAGGGTTACTAGTAGGAGGTGGTAAAGCCCTGAGGCTGTACTCGCCTCTGATGAGATCGTGACAGATAGGGTTTATTTCTCGCATCTTTCTGTCAGTTTCCCTCCTTTAGCTCTCACAATCCCACATTCCTCATTACTTCTTCTCTTCCTGCTCTTTAATTGCTCACTCCATCTCTTGGCAAATCAGTTTAGAGTGCTTCATTCCATCTGCTCTCCATCTTTCTCTTCTGCTCTTACAAAATCTCTCCACATCCTCATAAATCTTCTACCCACACTTTATCTCCTCTTACTACTTATTGTTCACTTGGTAGTGGACTTCTAATTCTGTCTTTTCCCGTAGTATGTCTATAAACTGGGCTGTCATCCTCTTTCTATAGCGATGAGCCATGCTGAGGTCAAAACATATGAACCCAATGAAATGAACAGCTTTATTTCCCATCAACTGTGGGTGTGTAGTGTGGACGCACAGAGTAACACACGCCACAACCTGGAAACGGCTATTTTATCGTCCGCTTTGTTCCACTTGTCATTATGAACTCAGACAGTGACCTCTTTTTCTCGATGATATCTGGTGTCATACAGCTCCCATGCATAACAACAGTGCTGTCCGGCAGCATGAACACAAGCCACAACAGTCTCTTTTGATTCTAAAAAAATATCAGCACTGTTAGGGGTGATTCTAGGCCAGTCAAGTAGAGGTGCTTCAGTACTCAAGGAAATGGTTTAGATCCATTCCTGGGGCCTATTGTTGTGTAACATTTTCTTAATAGGAGTATAGTGCAAAAGCTTAGCATTTCAAATATCAATAAACTTACAGTGTGGGTAATACGTATTAGACGCGTCAGCATTTTTTCCAGTAAAGGTATTTCTAAGTGGGGCTATTGACTCAAAATTTACACCAGATGTAGCCATCAAACCAAATATTGAATTCATAGAAAGAAATCAGAACATTTAAGTAAACAGGTTGAGTTATGATAAATAAAATGAAATGACACAGGGAATAAGTATTGAATACATGTACAACCGGATTCCAAAAAAGTTGGGACACTTTAGAAATTGTGAATAAAAACTGAATGCAATGATGTGGAGGTGCCAACTTCTAATATTTTATTCAGAATACAACATAAATCACAGGTCAATAGTTTAAACTGAGAAATTGTATGATATTAAGGAAAAATATGCTCATTCAAAATTTCATGGTGTCAACAAATCCCAAAAAAGTTGGGACAAGGCCATTTTCACCACTGTGTGACACCCCCCCTTCTTCTTAGAACACTCAACAGACGTCTGGGCATTGAGGAGACCAGCTTCTCAAGTGTAGACATAGGAATGTTCTCCCATTCTTGTCTAATACAGGCCTCTAAGTGTTCAATCGTCTTGGGTCTTCTTTGTCTGACCTTCCTCTTAATGATGCGCCAAATGTTTTCTATAGGTGAAAGATCTGGACTGTTGGCTGGCCAGGTCAGTACCCGAATCCTTCTCCCACGCAGCCATGATGTTGTGATTGATGCAGAATGTGGTCTGGCATTATCTTGTTGAAAAATGCAGGGTCTTCCATGAAAGGGACGACGTTTGGATGGGAGCATATGTTGCTCTAGAACCTGAATATATTTTTCTGCATTGATGGTGCCTTTCCAGATGTGCAAGCTGCCCATGCCACACGCATTCATGCAACCCCATACCATCAGAGATGCAGGCTTCTGAACAGAGCGTTGATAGCAACTTGGGTTGTCACTGTCCTCTTTGGTCCTGATGACATGGCGCCCCAGATTTCCAAAAAGAACCTCAAAACGTGATTCGTCTGACCACAGAACAGTCTTCCATTTTGCCACACTCCATTTTAAATGACTCCTGGCCCAGTGAAAACGTCTTCGCTTGTGGATCTTTGTTAGAAATGGCTTCTTCTTTGCAGAATAGAGTTTCAGCTGGCAACGGCGGATGGCACGGTGGATTGTGTTCACTGACAATGGTTTCTGGAAGTACTCCTGAGCCCATGCTGTGATTTCCTTCACAGTAGCACTCCTGTTTTTGATGCAGTGTCGTTTAAGGGCCCGGAGATCACGGGCATTCAGTATGGTTCTCCGGCCTTGACCTTTACGCACAGAGATTTTTCCAGATTCTCTGAATCTTCTGATGATATTATTCACAGTTGATGATGACAACTGCAAACTCTTTGCAATTTTTCGCTGGGTAACACCTCTCTGATACTGTTCCACTATCTTTTTACGCAACATTGTGGGAGTTGGTGATCCTCTACCCATCTTGGCTTCTGAGAGACACTGCCAATCTGAGAAGCACTTTTTATACCCATCATATTGCCAATTGACCAGATTAGTGCTGATTGGTCTTCCAGGTGTTTGTTGTATGCTCAAATGACTTTTTCCAGCCTCTAATAGGTTCTTGTCCCAACTTTTTTGGGATTTGTTGACACCATGAAATTTTGAATGAGCATATTTTTCCTTAATATCATACAATTTCTCAGTTTAAACTATTGACCTGTGATTTATGTTGTATTCTGAATAAAATATTAGAAGTTGGCACCTCCACATCATTGCATTCAGTTTTTATTCACAATTTCTAAAGTGTCCCAACTTTTTCGGAATCCGGTTGTAGATAACAGGGTGCTAAAAGGCATAGAAAGCCAGGATATCACCTCAAATCTGCCAGTATTGAGAGAGAAACCCTGCCCCATATCAGTTACAATTGATATTAGCTGCTTTAGTTCCAATTGATGGCCTATAAAGGCTTCTCATTACCCAGGATGCACACAGAAATGACTTTATGATGGGTATGAGCAAAAAACTCTCTCAAGATCTTTGTAATCTTATTATTTCAAAGCATTTTGATGGGAATGGTTTCAGTCATATTTGTAGAATCCTGAACGTTCCTATGAGCACTGTAAGAGCTATTACGCTGAAATGGAAAACAGTTCACCATAAACCAGCCACAATCAGGTGCTCCATGTAAGATCCCTGTCCGAGAAGTCCAAAGAGTAATCAGGAGAGTCCACCAAGAGCCAAGAACCACTCGAGGAGAACTTCAGGAAGATGTTACATCAGCAGATACTGTAGTTTCAAAGAAAACTATTAGCGATGCACTGAGCCACCATGGCATCCATGCACGTTCACCATGCAAGACTCCATTGCTGAACAAAAGGCATGTTGAAGCTCTGTTAAAGTTTTCAAAACAGCATTTGGAGAAGCCTGTGGATTATTGGAAGACTTTATTATGGTAAGATGACAGCAAAATTGACCTTTTTGGCAGTCATTCTACACACCGTGTTTGCAGTAGAAATGGCACATCCCACCACCCTAAGAACACCATACAAACAGTTAACTTATGGGGTGGAAGCACTATGGTCTGGGGCTGCTTTTCATAAACGGGTACTGGCAGACTAAATTTTGGTGAAGGCAGGAATAATGGAGAAATGTACCTAGACATTCTGGATAAAAACCTGCTGCCATCTATCAGAAAGCTGAACATAAAAAGATGGTGGACACTTCAGCAGGACAAAGATCCCAAATACAAGGCCAAGAAAACAATGAAGTGGTCTCAAAGAAAGAAAATAAAGTTGCTCGAGTGACCCAGTCAAACGCCTGACCTCAATCCCATAGAAAACCTATGGAGAGAACTGGAGATCAAAGAGGTCTAAGGAACCTTTGAGATTTAAAGACCATTTGTGGGGAAGAAAGGGCCAAAATCACTCGTGAGCAATGCAGTAGACTTGTCCCTCCATACAGGTGACGAGGTAGAAGGTAGAAGCTGAAATCACCAACAAAAACTAATATACTAACTACTAAATAATTTGTGTTCAGAACTTATTCCTTGTGTCATTTCACAATTTATCATAACTCAATCTGTATATTTAAATGTTCTGATTTCTTCCTAGGAATTCAATATTTGGTTTGATGCCTGTAAATATTGTGTGTGTATTAATACATATATATATATATTTTTTTAATATACTTTATTAATCCCTGATCGAGAAATTTGTGTGCTGCACTACACCGCAGCAGGCTGCCACCTATGACTGCGCCAATGGTGGGAGAAACGGGGGGTTAGGTGTCTTCTCCAGGAACCCTAGATGTGAACTCCGTGGTATGCGAAACCACAAACTTCCAGTTAACTTCCAGACCGCGGGCAAACGCTCTAACCACTGAGCCACCCTCTACCCCTGTATATACTTTTGCCACTGTGACTTTGTTTTTAATTGTTTTTAATACACATATATATATAGTTTCCTGCTCTCATTTATGCGTATCTAACATAAACTCAGCAGTAAGCCTAACTCCTTCTGGAAAACATGCGCAGAGTCAAGATGTAGCGTCCAAGCTCCATTTTAATGACTACTGTATGAAAAAGATGTCTTCAGAACAGAGTAAAACTGTAAAACAGAAAGAAAATATACACTTAATATAGTGCAAAAGTATGTTTAAAGTAGCTTATCACCATGAAAATAGGCCTACATGCGGTAATAAACATACAAACTAGCAGTAGCAAAATACACACTTCCAAGTGTCCTTTCACACAAATGAGACATTAATATTGTACTTTATGAACATATAAAACAAACTTACAGACTGTGATGTCAAAAAGGGGATTAGAAAAAATAGACGAAAGGCGGTGGATAACTGGTAGCTAGCTAACTGTTATGCTAACTCACTAGCGGAAGCAAAATTGCTGACTTCTCCTCACAACTTCCTGTTTCTAGTTCAGCCTTCAAAATAAAACACAGGAAACGGCCTTCAAAATAAAAGACAGAAAACTTAAAGAATGTAATCTAACTCTGAAAATAAATATTCCGCACAATTATAAAGGGCAAGACACTCCCCGCCTGGTGTCTGTAAAGATGCCATATAAACCTAAAACATGCATTCAGTCCTTTGATTTCAGAAGAAGAATGACCTCGGTGACGGGCTGTAGGAATGTCTTTGTAGATCCATCTTTGGTCGTTTTAATCTCGATTTTTCGGACCTTTCCATCGCGTCCTGGAAAGGTTTTAGTCACAAGAGCCATGGGCCACTCATTGCGGCATGTCTGGGTGTCTTTCAGTAAAACAACATCACCTTCTTCGATGTTGGGACTTGACGTTTGCCATTTATGACGTACTTGTAGTGTATGCAGATATTCACGTTTCCAATGACTCCAGAATTGGTCTGCAAGCCTTTGTACTTGACGCCACTGTTGCTTGAACAAGTCTTTGTCGGTGAATTTCCCTGATGGAGGTGGAACACTCTGTTTCCGGGTGAGAAGCATCGCAGGGGTAAGTATTTGAGGAACCTCTGGATCAGAAGATACAGAAACCAGGGGTCTGGAATTGATGATGGATGTCACTTCTGCCATGAGAGTGCACAGGACTTCATTGGACAAGCTTGACGAGTGAATTCGCATGAGCATTGAATCTAAGATCCTCCTTGCGACTCCGATCATGCGTTCCCACGCACCACCCATATGTGAGGAGTGTGGTGGGTTGAAGTGCCATGAACATCCTTGATTGTTTGTGTACTTCTGAACGTCTGATCCCTTCAGCACTTTGTGAAACTCCAACTCTCTGCAAGCGCCGACAAAGTTGGTTCCACAGTCTGAGTGAAGCTGTTCAGAGGGGCCACGGATAGCAAAGAATCTCCTCAAGGCGTTAATGAAAGACGACGTGTCCATCGACTCTATTACCTCTATGTGGACAGCACGTGTACTCAAGCATGTGAAGAGAACGGCCCAGCGCTTGTTTTGTACAACACCTCCTCTTGTCCGTCTGGCTGTCACAAGCCAGTGTCCGAAGACGTCCACACCAGTGTATGTGAAGGGAGATGAAGTGCTCAGCCGCTCTTGAGGGAGGTCCGACATTTTTTGGTTCTCTCTTTTCCCACGGAGCTTTCGACAGGTAACACATCCATGAAGAATGCTACTTATGCGTCTTTTGCTACTGATCAACCAGAAGCCGGCAGCTCGTACAGCGCCTTCTGTAAAGGTACGGCCTTGATGTTCCACTTTGTCATGGTAGTAGCTTATGAGCAGAGTGGAGACGTGATGTTTGCCTGGCAAAACAACTGGATGTTTCTCCTGATCGCAGAGATCAGCTTGCTTCAACCGGCCTCCGATTCTCAACAATCCATCTGATCCAAGGACTGGATTGAGTTTTGACAGTGGACTTTTCTGGTTTACGTCAACTCCTTTTGAGAGGGCAGTGAACTCTTCATTAAAGCAGTCCTTTTGTACAGCAAGAAGAATCACTGAAGTTGCTTGAGATAGCTCGTCCGCTGTGCGAGGTTTGCTACACTGATGCCAGCCAGTACAATCTATAACATTTTTGTTTGTTAACTTGAAACAACGAGCTACATGGATGAGGTTTGCAACCGCTCTTTGCAATGACTTCCAAGTTGAGAATTTTTCGAATCTCTTCGGATTGAGCGACTTATCATCGTGGCTGGTAACGCAACTTGTCACTTGCGGTCTGACATCAATGTCCGACTCTGGATCAATAAGCTCAAATGTTTGTTGCTGATCACATACTGTTTGAGGCTTGTGAAGGAATGCTGGACCTGTGAACCAGTTTGTTTTGGTGAGCAGAGAGGCTTGAACGGATCTGGATGCATGGTCACTTGGAGACTTGAAAGGAAGGGGGGCGACCCAACTGTTGGATTCATCCTGAAAAACTTGTTCATCCATGACTTTGATAAACTGTTCGTCCTCTACAGAGAAGGCACGTTTCTCGTCATTTGCAGTTCTAGCAAAAACAGTGAGCCCGAGGGAGTCAGCGTCCATGTGCAAGCGACCGTTTCTGTGTCCGTTTGTTTGGCTTGGACTGATTACTTGGTTAAGATGGACGTGACTTGTGCATGGCTGAAAAAGTGTTGGTCTGCCATCTCCCAGTATGTTTGTTTTGTAGCTGTGAACTGTGGGCTTATGGACTTTTCCCAAACACACATCACCGACCAACACCCATCCAAGGTCAAGTCTTTGAGCAAATGGTGTATCTCCAGGGCCATTTATCTGTTGTCTCACTTTATGTGCGCGAAGAATGTCACGACCCAGAAGTAGAAGGATCTGAGCATCATTGTCCAGAGGTGGGATTTCTATGGCGAGATCCTTGAGATGGCGGTGGGGGAAAGCAGCCTCAGGTGTTGGTATTTCCTCACGATTGTCCGGTAAGTCCTCACATTCAATCAGTTCTGGGAGTGAAAAGCTTATTCCGCCTTTAATTGCTTCAATCTGAAATCCAGTTGCTCTTCTGCCAGATGTTGTGGTCAGTCCAGTACACGTTCTCAGAGTGTATGGATAAGTGATGGCTTCGATTTTGAAAACATCGAAAAACTGCGACCTGGCTAGAGACTTGTTGCTCTGATCGTCGAGCATTGCATACATTTTCACTGCTTCATGTGGGTGGTTCTTTGGGTAAACCTTGACAAGACAGATCTTCGCGCAAGATTTTGACTTCAGAGCGTCTCCGCAAACCTCGGTACAGAGAGGACTGACTACTGAATTTGCCTCTTTTTCTTGCTCCCCGCCGTTATCTTGTGGGGGGTTTGACTCTTTGTTCGCCCATTTAGGCGGACCAGGGTGAAGGGCCGATATGTGACTTTCACTGTTACACTCATCACATTTCACCGTGGCTTTGCAATCCCGGGCGAGATGAGAATAAGATGAACAACATTTGAAGCAGATGCCTTGTTCTTTTAGATAAGCCTTTCTGTCTTCGAGAGTCTTAAGTCTGAATCCTCGACATTTCTTTAGGGGGTGGGGCTTCTTGTGGATAGGGCACTGCTTGACTAAATCGTCTTTAGAAGGCACTTCCGTTGGACTTTCGTCGTTTGTCACCTTGGTCTTGTGCACCGAAACCGTACCTCTTGGACTAACTCGCCTCTGCACAACCTGTTCAGAACGAACGTTGTTTCCAGAATATGAAAAGCTGGGATCGTTCCTTATTTTAGCTTGGTAGCAGACGAAAGAGGTGAAATATGAGAATGGTGGATAACTGACTCGAGACGTTTCTTTGTACTTAGATCCCTGGTTGAGCCACTTTTCCTGTAGGCTGTATGGCAACTTCTCCACAATTGGCTTTATACCACGTGCGGTATCCAGATATGACAAGCCTGACAAGTATCCATCTTCTTTAGCTGCGAGCACCTCGTTTAGTAGATCTCCGAGCTCTCTCAACTTGTAGTTTTCTTTATTAGAGATCTTTGGAAAATTATCAAGCTTCGAGAAGAGAGCGCTCTCGATGACTTCTGGAGCACCGTAGCAATCATCGAGCCTTTCCCACGCTGTTTGTAATGCGGCGGCTGGATTGGCTATATTGACCGCTCTGAGACGTTTGACGTGTTCACTTGATTCTTTTCCCAGCCACTTCAAGAGCAAATCCAACTGTTCACTCGCAGACAGATCCACGTCTCTGATCGTGTTGAAAAACGAGGACTTCCACGCCCTATATGTTTCGGGCCGGTCATCAAAACGTGATAGGCCAGTGCGTACGAGTTCTTTACGAGCTAAATATTTTGCCATATCCATCATTACTGAAGATTCTGCTCTACGTGTGTGGGATGTGTCCGCGTAGTTTGGAAAGCTTGACTTGGGTTTAAACTCTGTCTTTACACTGCTTTGAGTGGGGTTTTTAGTGTGCTGTTGTGGAGACGGCTGATAGTTGAGCGCCATCTGGTGGGGGTGAGAGGGTACTGTCCTTTGTGGACTTTGAGATGATGCTGACCAGGAATCTATCACAACATAGTCCTGTGCTCTGAAGATGTGTGGTGTTGGGGGGTTATACTGGGGCTCAATACATTGCTCTGGGGTGTCCTGACGGTAGACTGGAGCAGGCCTGTCGTCAAGGTGACCATTTTGTTGTTCGACGTAATGGCTTACACGTTCATGTGTATTTTGGGCTGGAACAGGGGAGCTTCTCGTGCTACGGGTTTCTCCGTCCTCTAGATCTGCTGCTGCTTCCAGTGCTTCTGCTTTGGCGTTAGCGGCTGCAGCCTCTCTTTCATATTGTAAAGCTTCCAGATCGGCCTCCAGATCGGCTACCAATTTGGCTTTTTCAGCTTCCAATTTGGCTTTTTCAGCTTTTATGGCTTTTTCTTTTTTAGCGAATGCTACACGAGCGCGAGCGGCTTCAGCATCTGCTCTGGCTTTAGCTGCTGCGGTGCTCACAGATGAACGATTGGAACTGGAGCTTCTGAAAGTCTTCACTGACCCGCCATCTTGGGAGTTATTGTTGGGTCTAGAATACTGAGTAGGCTCCGGAGTGAATTCCTGATTTACTTCGTCCATGTTTGATTATGTGCCGTGCTGTCCTATTTTGTTATCCGATTGCGTAAGGTCTCTTTATTTTTTTTTTAAGTCCTTTTTACTGTTACAGTCTTTTTACTGTAACAGTCCTTTTTTCTTCTAAAGTCCTTTTACAAAAAGTCTTTTTACTTTCCTGCTCTCATTTATGCGTATCTAACATAAACTCAGCAGTAAGCCTAACTCCTTCTGGAAAACATGCGCAGAGTCAAGATGTAGCGTCCAAGCTCCATTTTAATGACTACTGTATGAAAAAGATGTCTTCAGAACAGAGTAAAACTGTAAAACAGAAAGAAAATATACACTTAATATAGTGCAAAAGTATGTTTAAAGTAGCTTATCACCATGAAAATAGGCCTACATGCGGTAATAAACATACAAACTAGCAGTAGCAAAATACACACTTCCAAGTGTCCTTTCACACAAATGAGACATTAATATTGTACTTTATGAACATATAAAACAAACTTACAGACTGTGATGTCAAAAAGGGGATTAGAAAAAATAGACGAAAGGCGGTGGATAACTGGTAGCTAGCTAACTGTTATGCTAACTCACTAGCGGAAGCAAAATTGCTGACTTCTCCTCACAACTTCCTGTTTCTAGTTCAGCCTTCAAAATAAAACACAGGAAACGGCCTTCAAAATAAAAGACAGAAAACTTAAAGAATGTAATCTAACTCTGAAAATAAATATTCCGCACAATTATAAAGGGCAAGACATATAGATATATACTATATACAGTATATTGGCTGTATATACCTGGTACTTTGTTCATCATCGTTCAGATCATTAAAAAGTTTCTCAAATTGGTGCTCATAACTATCTGTGTAAAGCATGGGGGAATTTATTTCTGTGTTTTTCTTTGCACTCAGTTTGTTGAACAGGGAGATTTTATTTTTTGCTGTGAACTTTGTTGTTTTATATGCTAAATTATGTCGGCATTGTTGCTTTCAGGCATCCTTGCCCTTTTTAACACGTTTGTGAAAAAAAAAGGGTTCAAAAAGACACGGTTAGTTGATCTTTTCTAAGTTTTGTAGAAGATATGCATTATTTTGAATGTTCTTTCTTCACAACGTTTTATATGATACGACACATTAACAAAAATGTTAGGTGTGTACTTGACATACACATGATTGTACCATATAAAGATCTGTAAGAAATGCTCAAGTCATAATGATTTTACCAAAAAAGAAAAAATTAAACAATAAAAATACAGGGAATGAAAGAATAAAATGGCGCGTACATTTCCTAAAGTTTTCAACGTAAAGTCTCATTAATAAAACAATTGCGATTGAAATTTTTTGAGTAGTAAATACCAAATGGAGATGTAGGCGCTGGTCTGTTGAGGTCAAGTGTGAAGGCTGACATCTCTACGCTTCACTTGCTGAAAGATTGGTGAATTTAGACGTGTGCAATTTAAGATCCACTCACAACAAATGATGACATCACAGGGCCAAGCGTGTCTCTAGCAGCTGGCCAGTTGTTATCAGCATGAACGCCAGGTTTTTGAAGTACATTAGCATCGAGCTATTTATTCTTGACAGACAGAAGTGTGTTCACACAGGGTGTGTGTATTTGGCCTCAGCATCAGTGTCTGTATGTGTGTGTTGGCTTCAGTTGTGCCACTCAGGCATGACAGGAGGGGAGAATTAAAAGCCGAAGGCACCAAGAGACCTTCTCACATATGAATGTGTTGTGTGTGTGCGCCTGTGTGTGCGTTTTTGTGTGCCTCTCTGTAAAGAATGACCTTCTCTCTAGACTAGTGTCACAGCCGGCTGGTTTTGGTACCGAGCCTTTGGCTTTATAAAGGCCTGTGGGTAACATATACCACCTTCTGGAGGACGGCTTTTATGTGAGAATGTGTGTTTGTTTGTTATATAAAAAAAGCACCAATTCAGCAAAACCACTCTAATTTTTACTCACATCTTACATTTAAGCTGTTCCAAAGTTAAGGTGCAAAGTAGGTAGTGGATTAGCTTAATAAGCACCCACAAAAATATGGATGATTCGCTAAACAAAATATTTCAGCATTAATGCACATTCAGATCTGGATCAAAAGCCAACCCTCTTTATATGAAGTCAATATTCTCTTCTGACATATAAACGGATGCAGATTGATGTAACAGCAGAGTTTAATGTCTACATTTCATTTATGTCATAAATTATTACATTTCAACAAGACTACAGATTAAAATTCATCCGACCAATAAAATTTCCCATTCATCATCAGGTTTTTTTACTTTTATTTTAAACAAAATCCCTCTATGGTCAGGAGGCATTTTTAATTTGTATTCAGCTGAAGTCAAACCGGACCTCTCCGACATACATACATAAACAGATCCACACTTCATCTAAGCCTCGTGCACACACCATCTCACCCAGCCTCCATAGACCCAATTAGGCAGCCATAATTACTGCCAGACAGGAATGAAGGCATGGAATAAAAAGTAGGCTTCATTTTTTTAAAACTCAGGCTAGGTATTTCAGTTTATTACCAGCAATCATAGCAGAAGGAGGAGTAGAGGTGTAGTAGTAAGGTGTGAAAATATCGAAACATTTGAAGAAACATTTTCAGGTTGAAGATATTTAGTGAGTACAGTCTCAGAAGCTCTGACTCATGGCATTGGGTCCATTAAATCTGTTTATTATAATATTCTATTTTTTGGGATCACACCCAACATGTCTCCTTTGTCTGTGCTCTGTATTGATCAAAACCACCATAACTGATCCACTCATCTTATGCTATAACTAAAAATGTTTCTCTTTGTTTTGGATATGCATAGTTCCACGTGACCTCATGGACAGTGTGAAGGGTTCCTTTTACTATAATCTTATGATCACCTAACAATTTTTTTATGGACCTCCAGGCCTTTTCTCTTATGTTGCCAATCTCAGCAAAGGGTGCTCCTTGTTCGTCCTCAGATGGCCTAAGGACAGTCTGTTTTATGAGCTCAGAGCTCGTATTACTGCGGGTTGCGAGTTCACAAATTATGGTTTCCATTGGGGAAGGTTAGCAATCAGCATTTAGAGCAGGAGTTTTACGCTCCAAGGTGATCCTCGGTCTTGGACATGGTGATCAGAATTCGCCTTATCCTACAACTCGCATGACAGAAGCAAATTATGTGTATCAGCCACTTTGAAATTGATAAAACCTCCATCCTGTGAAAAATTTAGCAAATCTATTTTATTAGTAAGCCCCCTATATGTTTATTCAGATTTGACAGAATGCAAATAACCGCTGGTAACTATGGGTACTTTCTATCCAACCATACGGGCCACGGTGTTGTCCTTGGGAGGGATTAGCATGAGATTTCTCCACATTGAGGATAATCTTACTCCTTTTAGCCACTGAAGAGGACTTTTAGAACATGAACCCACATCCCATGCTGTAATTTTAGACAAGGAGGATGTTCAGCTGATAAAGAAATTCAGAAGTGGCCTTTACTTGTCCATGAAACAGGATTTAGCTAAACTGATTCTGTAAACCTTCCTCTCATTTGGATGAATATCGTTAAATCTAAGATCAACCTTTTCTATTCTAAACTTCTACTTTGTAATTTTTACAATAAATTTAAGAAAACTGAGTTTAAAAATAAGATAATTTTGTGTTTAAAACACTGAATTAAAATGTTTTCACTTTAGAAACGTGCAACTCATGATATGAAATATACGGTTGTCACGGTGCGTTTGGGCGTACAAAGTTTGATCATGCATCTTGTGACTTTAATGCTCCTGACTAAGGTTGCAATATGTACGTGTGTAAACCCAAAACATCTTGCACTATAGGCAGTCAGGTCGAACTACTTGTAGAATATTCGCAAATACAGTTTACTTTATATGAAAACTGGACACTGACCTTATGAAAATGGCACATCTTTTTTAAATTAACTTTTCAAGGCCTTTCACCTTGTAATAGTGATATGTTTGTCTTTTAAGTGTCACCAACACGGATTTTGAACATTTCAAGATAACATAACCTTTTATGATCACCCATAGCTTACTCTCACCTCAGTTGGGTTGGGAATGGGGTGGAGGAACTTGTGCCTTTCCAAGACAGGGCCAGGGATGAGCAATAGTCAGGCTTTTACACTGCATGCTCTCCTAGCTTTAATACCTATTGAGTAATGGATGTTCCAAAAACCCAAATTATGGTTGTTAACGTGGATAAAATACATTGAGGAAAATGTTTTGGGATTAAGTGAAACCAGCTTGTTCACATCTGTTTTAAATATGCTAACTTTCCAGGCAGATGTAAAGTGGGGGCTAATAGAAAACGTGAGGTCAGGGAAATCTGGTTATGGCAACTCAGCACACCTGCTGCACCTTCCCGAAAATTACTCACAGACACACACAGTCATGCCTCACCGCTTCTTCCTGCCAAAAACCTGCAGTGACAGCGGAAATTTGATAAAACCTCAGCTCAACACATCCTCTCAGTTCCTCTATTTTTCTTTAGCGCTCTGTATCTTTTTCAAAGCATCCACATACAAACATGCAGAAATGTTTGTGTGTCTGTTCCTAGTTCTCGGACATGTTAAAGCTTGTTGATTTCTCCAACAGCCAGGCTTTTGTGCAAGTTAATTTCATTAGCATGTCTGTCCTACGCCCAAATACTCGTTCCTCAAGGCGATTTATATCATCAATAGTCTGCTAAATTAATCAGCAGCCCTGAGGCTGCCTGACCAGACCCCTACACACACACGCATACACACAGCAATATTGGAACCAGTGGAACGGGTCAAGCAACGCTCCGCAGAGAAATACTGAGGCCGGGTGTGGAATTTAAAACTCCTGAACACATTAAAACTCAGTCACGAGTACAGAGAGCAAGAGGTTAAAAATGTTTGTTGAAATCGTTTTATCTTTGGTTTAGACACAAGCAGGAGGCAGAAAAACGAACAGTCATCTGCGTGTATGAGGAAAAACTCACCACCAGGTTGAGTATGAATATGTTGCTGCAGGGACACGAGGGAGAGGAAATGATGGTGGAATCCCTGCCTCTGTGTGTGTGTGAGTTGCAGCAGAGTAAATCTAATTTCTTCTTCCTATAATGGCACCTCCAACTGAGGAATGCCCACTCCTGCTGCCTCACTTTGCCCCCTCATTTTCTCACACACATACAAAGCATTTGTGCACATCTGCTTCATAAGACTCAGAAACGATTTTTCTCTCGTGAAATAAAATTACACATCCAGTTGCTGACATACAGCAAAAAATCCCAACTGTATTTAACTCAAAGCATTACTTCTATAAAACGATACATTTTTTGCACGTTAGAGTCTCATTTTAATTAATTATTCAGTCAGTGTGTTGCAATAGAAACTATTGACTTCAATCTTGGTGACCTGGATGTTAATAATAATAATGCATTGTATTTTTAAAGCACTTTTCAGGACACTCAAAGACGATTCACATACGCATTATTCATCCACTCCATACCAGGTGATGGTAAGCTACTGTTGTAGCCACAGCAACCCTGGAGCAGACAGACAGAAACAAGGTTGCCACTTTGCGACATCAGCCCCTCTGACATCACCGACCAATCACACACACACCAACCAGAGTAGGCAATGTGGGTGAAGTGTCTTGCCCAAGAACACAGCAACAATTTAATCTCAACGGCCGTCCCACTGTGACACCTGGGGTTCAGGCGGTCTCCCATCCAGGTACTGCCCAGTATGCTTAGCTTTTGAGGTCTGAGGGGATCAGGTATTGACATATTGCCAGCCTGTTGGCCATGTTTTGGTAGCATAAGCCTGGAAACCCAATCAGTTCATCTATTTTTGTTAATCAGATTCTCTTTATTTTAATCACATAATTAACTAAAGGAACACGTCCAGAACGTGTTCTGGCAACCAGAACAAGCTGAATGTCCACTCAATGAATCACAAGTCTTCCATCAAATTGAAGGAGACCATCCGTCAAACATTACATTATAGTGACTTACATGAATGCAGACAGCGGCCATAAAACAAAGCGTTTTCTCCTGGAATGTAGCCGTCCCACTGGGACACACAGAAGTTTAGAGGAAGAATCTCCATCCTTTGAAGAAAAGCTTCCATTCCCCCCTTCGCTCGCTAACCAGTTTAAAATAACAAATTTAAGCTGTGTGGAGCGTTACCTTGAAATTCCCAAACCAAAGTTAATCTTCACTTTCGGGTTATTTCTGCCAATTCTTAAAGTCACTTCCAGAAATTGCACAGCTTGCACTTTTGTTTAAAATTCAGTCCATTTTTTTCACCAAAAAAATGACATTGAAGTTATTCACTTTTCTTAGAGCTTCGGCACGGAGAAAAATGAAGGTGTTAGGAAACAAACTCTGTTTGTGTCTCCAGCCCAAACTCATTTTTCCATGCATAAACCTTGGCAGGTGTCCAGCTCCATTTGGATGGAGCTCAGTGAGAAAAGGAACGACTTGTCTTGTCTTAGCTGTTAAATCCTCCTCTGAGACAACGAGTGAAACACGCTCCAGGAGTTTTATGTATTGTTGCAAAGCTGCTTTTTATGGAGTAGAACAGTGCTAAGTACTCCCAAAGGCTGTCTGAATCACCTCCCAAACAGGTATTATGATCCACGGGTTTAGTTCACCGACAGGCCATCAGTGGAAAAGCAATGTCAAACACCTCCAGAGGATCCGGCAATTAAACTCAATCCTTCATCGTAATAAATTTTATTCAATGCCACGCAGAATCAAAACAGAAAAATTTATTTCTCCGCCAACAAGATGAATGTAAAACTGAGTTGCTAAAATGGAAATGTGTTCTTAAATTTCAGCTCCAGCCATCAAAAACTAATCATCCATCTGCTGAGTCGTAACAATACAAACCAATCATTCATTTCACATACAGTTGGTGAGTACTTTCATTTAGCTCACAAATTAGTCCTGGATGAGTTTCATCAGATTAAGTTATTATTTTGAAATGAGGAATTATGTCTCAAAGAGAGGTAATGTGCTGTTGTGGTGTAAAAATAAAACAATGCAGCTCAAATCTCGTTGAGGAAGCAAATTCAGTGTTCATTCCATTCTGTCAGCTTTCGCTTATCCGGGATTGGGTTGCGGGGGCAACAGCCTCAGACGGGATGCCCAGGCTTCCCTCACCCATGCTCCATCCTCCAGCTCACCCGGAAGAATCCAGAGTCGTTCCCCAGCCAGCTGTGTGACATAGTCTCTCCAGCGGGGTCAGGGTCTGCCTCTTGGTCTCCTCCTGGTGGGACGTGCCTGAAACACTTCACCAAAGAGGAGATGGGTGGCAGCCAATGACAGGGACCCTGGCAGTCCAATTTAGTGTAAAGTAGATGCATATTTAACCACCAACTTATGCACCAACTTTGCTAAGTTGGTGCATAAGTTGGTTTATCTTCTTATTTTGATGCAGTTCCATGAAAATGGCATTCCCTTTTGGTACAGAATGTGAGCAGAACCGGTACTTGCAGTAAAGAAACTTCTTGTCTACGGCAACAAGTAGGCCTGGCAGAGAAGAAAAGGTGTGGCCAAGAACAACCTAGTGAATAATATGTAAATACCAGATGGGAGAGCTCATGAATTACTCAATCATGCATGAATGAAATAGGAAAACAACTTCAGGTATGTTTTTAATGTGGGATCAACCTACAAAAAGTAGATTTTAAGTAGCGACACGTGTGTTTGATTGGTTGTCCTTGTGTGTGTTTCTTTACAGAGAAACCAAACTAGATGTGACAGTAACTGACCTCTTGTGCCTCAGTAGTTCAGCAAGCTATGCGGCTAATTGGTATTGGCTCCCTGCTTGTCTTTATAGAGAACTAAGAGGCACACACTTTTAAAATGAACACACAACCGTTTGTCCAAATTCCAATATGTTAATTCCTCAGTTTAGACGAGTTGATACTCTCCTTTCTCTGTACATGCCCTCAGTCGCTCTATAAAACAATGGCCCTTTGTTAGCATTTAGTTTAGCGCCATGTAAGCAGTAGAATCCAAACAGAGATCAATTTAGAAGTCACCAAACACTTCCATGAATAACATATCATGTAAGTATCTGAAAAATATGGTAGCATGTTTCTTTAAGATTTGAACAAACACAAAGCTATTAAGAAAAGTCCTAACTTTTGGGAAAAGATGAACAAAAAGTCTGCAGGGTGTGTGCTACATGACAAAGTTGTGTTTTGATGCATTGCAAGAAAAACTCCATATTTTGCTTCCTCTGAATTTTTTTATTAGGACTTTGATTTAACCCTCTCATAATTATTATTAACACAGAAGCACAGAGAATCCTTTTTTAAAGAAGTCAATGTCCCCAAAAGAAGTTGACGAATGTAAAGTTTGCAGGTAAGATGTCACTGTTAATGTTGCTTCTTAAAGGTCAGATCCAACCAAACCAGACACTACATACTGTACATACATCACAATTTTGTTTTTACTTTGAAAAACAGGGGCTAAGTGGAAATTCTAGTTTCAGCTTTGCTACAAAGCTCGGTATTCAATAACAGCTTTTTTTAATGCATCTCATTTTGTGATCCACACATTCCGCAGCAATAACCACCAACATTTCCATCTAAATCCAGCATAAATGGAGCTTTTTTATTACAAGATTTATCACATTACCATCCTTTGTTTGTTTTGCAGGGAACAAAATATGTGAAAATGTGTGGAGGAAAAACGAGAATATGGAGAAAAATATGCTGAAAAGTAACAGCCATTTCTCCTCAAAAAAAGAATTTTAAGCATTTTAAATAGGTATCATTTAGGGGTTATTATTAATTTGAGAATAATAACAAAAAAAATCTAATTTTAGTTGTTTTCAGGTTGTTGTTTTTCTCTTTTTCCAATATTGTTTCTTCTCGACTTTCCGCGTCATGTTTTTTTATTAAGTTTGTCTTTGTTGCACGGTTATTTATTGGCTGTCTGTTGCGTCTGCTTTCTGTTTCGCTCTTTCCTGTCAAAGGAAGCCTTTTATCTCTCTTTATATTATATTTTTGCTACGATAGGCGACCAGGTAACTGGACTCTGATATTTGTCTTCCTTTTTTTCCTCCCAGCACCAATGGGTTTTTGTTTTGTTTTTTTCATTTTTGTGATGTTATTCACCATCAAACTAGATTCATAAATGTCCAAACAATAATAAAGTTAGAGATCGAGAGGTTCTTTTACGCAGGCACATTTTGTCCTATTCCTTATTACGTTGTCGGATTGTCTCAGAGTTTACAGCCTTTTCTGTTCTTTTTCCTAATTTTCTCGAATATTTTGTAATATTAAATCTAAAAAGAAAAAAAATGCATTCATTGTAGTAAAAAATTTTGAATAAGGTGCCATCCTTGTGAGAAATTTAAAGATTTAATCACTGCAGTGTCGGAAATTTAAGAAAATGAAACTCTGCTTCTTTCTGACAAAGCTTAAGAAGAATGCCAAAGCTTCTCTAAATGTCATCCTAATTATCACCAATGCTGTGTGAAAATATGGGGAGAAAAAAAGAAAATACCAGAACCGCCGGGGTTTTCTTTCCTGTCGCATAACCTCCAAAACTCATCCACTGGAATGCGAATGAAAGTAAAGTCATTGGTGGTCTACTTTAAAAAAAACAACAACAACAAACTCCTATTTACATTCTTTCATCCTCTTTTGTAGAATAAGTTATGTTTCCAATAAAAACTATTCTGTGTGTTCTTCACCCGGAGGGGTTATGAAGGCATGATGAAAGGGAGAAACCACAAAGCGAAAGATGTAAACGTGCAAGATGGTGACAGAAGGAAACAGGTGATGAAATAGTCAGACAGGAAAGAAAAAGACCCCCCAGAGAGATGGAGAGTGAGATGGAGAAAAGATGAGATCTAATGGAGAAGGTGAAGAAGTCCTGGTTTCTCTTCTAAATACACGTCTCCATCTCTGTTCAATTCTTTCTCCTTTATTCTACCCATCTGTCCATTTTACATTCTGTGTCCTCCCTGCTTCCCTTTCTACTTTCCTTTTTTCTCCCACTCATCCTCCATGCATAATTCAAGCCGAGATTTCAGCATGAAGGGCGTGGCTATTAAAAATACATGCGAGCCGCACCAGAGCTTTGGAAGAGAGGGAAAGAGGAGGATGAGAAGAGGAGGGGGCGGTGGCCGGGCTAATGCTGCAAGGGCGAAAAGTGAGAAAAGAGAGGTAGGAGAGCAGGAACACAGTCAGGTGAAAGGAGGAGTAAAGGGTAGTGTGTTTCTTCGTACATGTTGCATTGCAATGAACCACTGATCTGTTTTAATCTTGTTCCTTTCTATTTGAAACTTATTCCTGTCTCCTGAAAAGATGCAAACTACAACTTAGATGTTCAAACTGAAGGGATTTCTGTTTTACAAGTAGTAGCTCAAGTTAAAATGATGACGGCTACATTTATTTTACAATAATGATAGTAACTGTTGTGGAGCACCACTTTAATTTAAAAAACCTCGACAGAAACTTCTGGGAAATGAAAAGATTAATTGCTTTTTCAGTTTCCGGAGCACTAAAAAAGATATCTGGGCTACTTTCCACACACAGATCTCCAGAAGAGGATCCTACTCTCTTTCCATGTAACATCACAGGTGTGCTACGTAAACCTGATCTCCTTTCCTTTTTCTCCGCATCGTTTTACTGTGGAATCATCAAAAACCTTCAAAGTTTTACTCTGAAGAGCTGAATATTTGCGCCGTATCGAACTGACATAAATTTACTAAATCCGAACTCAAATCCTCCAATTATAGAATTTGAAGTATACTTTATTCAGCCCTCAACGGGGAAATTTGTGTGCTGCATTACACCGCAGCAGGCTGCCACGACGGCGCCAATGGTGGGAGAAAAGGGGGACATGAGCTCAGTGGGATTTGATCCCGAACTTCTGGTTCAAGGGAGAACATTCTACCACTGAGCTATCGCCTCCCCAAATTTGATTAATATTTATTTAAATTGAGACAAAAAGAAGACAAGAATAATATAAAGTATTTTCACATTTGAAGATATTATCTTAATAAATAAGCGTGCACATAACTGATGTGCATGCGTTTCTAAAATGCAAGTTGTGCTTGCCATTGAATGAGTTGGCACCCTTTTTCACACTAACATAGAAAGCCATGTTAGCACAGAAAGAACACAATTTAAAAAAGCTGTTTTGTTACATTAAGATGTGGTAAAATACTGCTTTCAACTGATGTGCTGCACACTTGGGATTCAGGTGAGTCCCCAAACAAAGATTTTGTTATTATCATGTTTTCCACTCATTTGAATTTTCACTAGCTTTTTTTAGCACTAAAACCAGCAGTAATGATACTGATCACAGATGATAACATGGGAAGGTGCATCTAGCTTTTTACTCATACAGCGTTTTGCTTTTTCTGTGCGAAGTCATGAAGCCAAAGTGTGATGAGTGAATCATTTAAATTTCTTTTTGGCTTCTCCTTTTTTTTGACATTCAAGTAGAAAACTAACAACTCCTGATCTGCCTCTATATGTTTAGAAGACAAACGTGTTTAACATCAACTAAAATTTTTACATTTTATCAACATTCAAGTTAATTATAAACTTGCCATTTTAGAAATGGACAAAGAAACAACTCCAATCTTCTTCTTTCAGTCTTTTTCTCTTCAGGGGTCGCCACAGCAAGTCAGTTTCTTGCACCTAACCCTATCTGCTGCATCCTCTTCGATAACGCCAACTATCTTCAAGTCTTCCTTCACTGTATCCATGACCCTCCTCTTTGGTCTTCCTCTGGGCCGCTTTCCTGGTGGTTCCAAATTCAGCATACGTCTGTCTATGTACTCTCTTTCTCCTCTGCACATGTCCAAACCATCTCAGTCTGGCCTCCTATATACAGAAACAACTCCAATCATGCTACTTAATTGCTTTGAGCACCATTTTGATGACCAATGGTTCAGTCTTTACATGACAATAGGATTTACATGCAATTTAAAAATCGACTATTGGCACAACATACAAGCATGATATAAAGAAAACGAAAATTACACTCTGAATTTAGAGATTCGACTCAACCATGTATTCCTAGTTTAGCGTTCCTGCGAGGCAACTTAGGTGCTTAATAGGCACCAAGGAGCACCTCCAGATGGTTCCCTGACGCCTGGACCAAAGACAATTACGTCCACCTCTGTTAATAAACATGCTTTATTACAGTTCATTTGAGGTAGAGAGATTATCATTAAGAAATATCTTCAAATGTCTAGAGTAAATCTTTAAACAATATCAAATTAAGCCTTGGGACTGGATGATTTTTGGTAGGAGAATTGCTAACTTTTCTTTTTCTTAAATAGAAAAAAATGTCGTGTTCATTATTAGATCAGATTAAAAGATCAGTTTCAGCCTCAAACTTTGAGAGGTAGCTGGTGAAACTTTAGCAAATACACATTCCTGCTAACATGTCTAAAAAAAAAGACTAACTCAGCCCAACATGTGGCAACAAGCAGGAAATAAATGTATGTATGTAAGCATGTGTAAGAGGGTCTATCATAGTAATAAACTGAGACTGAATAATGTGTCATGTTCTATAAAAACCTCCAAAAGGAGGACAGCTATTTTAAAAACACACACAAGTCCATGCGTAAGACTTGGATGTTAATCCCTCTTTTTTTTTTGCATCCGAGACCAAAGGTTTTTTTTGCTAATGTTTTTTCCATGTCTTCTCCAATTTCTGTCATAAATAATAAAAAGCTACTATTAACATGGCCGCAGAGGAGAGAGTGAGAGCGACAGATGCATGCCAAGAGCAAGTGTGCAGGCAGGTGGAAGCAAACACTTAACCTCTTTTTTTTCCCCCTTGTTCCTCCCACCTGTTCTCTATGATCTAATGTAACACTGCTGCAAGATGTAAAAACACTTCTTGCAACACACCTTTTTCCCCCACAGTCCTCTCGTGCTCTTTAGCGCAGCTCTTTTAGCCTGACATTTACCGTTTCGTTGCCTTTCTTCTCCGGATCCGTCACTTTCACTGTCAAGTCTTTTGTCTGCCTTCTTACCGTCACATCCTGCTCTTTTAAGAAGCAGAGGTAAAGATAAATAGGAAAGGAAGATTATAACAACAGTGCAAAGAAGAGAAAACAGATTAGAGTTTAAAAAAAAAAAAAAAAAAAGAGTGAAACGAAAAAAAGAAAAACACAGCACAATTTTTCCAATGTAATTTGATCTATCAACATCAAACTTGCTGATCATTTTTTTTCCAGCACAGATGTGATATTCATTTATTTTTCAGCTGCTTATTAAAATCTGCTGTGTGACAGATCCATTGAGGCGGCTTTTTCCTTCCCATGTCTAATTTCCTCCTTGTATCTGTCCTACTTTCACTCACATTTGTTAAAGAATTCTTATATCAGAATACAGTTTTATCTTTGAACTGTTGAGCTGCAAAGTCTATCAAAGCCTTGGCATAAAACAGTAATGTGGACTTTCTTTCTATTCGCTAACAAAGTTAAAATTATCTACAAGCATTTGGGACTGTGTGTATTCATCAGCCGAACAGATGTGGTCTCCACCCGCTGAACTTTTCATTCCTCTGCATATTTTGTCACTTCTGCTCAGTAATAAGTTCCTGCAGCACCCTTGCCGATTGATTCCTGCCACCTCCGCAGGCAGGCTATTCAGCTGCTTTCTGCATAGTAGAAGCAAATCTGAAGGCATCTTCCTTCTACATTTATGTGTCCAACTTCTGCATCAATAAATGCCCAGACAAAGCCATTAGGCAGGTCATTTCAAATGAACGCATACAGTTTAAAGTATACAAAGCTTCAGAAAAATTTTGAGTGCCTTTATTCCACGATATAAATTCTACATCACTAACCATCGCTAGTCTGCTGCAGGATAAGCATTATGTTGATACTATTAATAGCAAAGCAAGTCAGGATCAATAACTCCTGCTGGTAAAAGCGTTCCAAAGTGAGAGTGAGTACCTGGTTTACATCAACATGACCTGGCTCTTCCAATCAGAAATCCTAAAGAGGTGCATGCTCAAATAAAAATGAATGATGACCACAGACACATTTCAAAGGACAATTTTGAGGGACCAATCCCCTGAGGGAAAACATGCCAGTCTACACAGAAAGATAATTGTTCCAAACTTTGTCCCAGTTCAGGTTAGAGCCAAGCATGAAACTAAATATAAAAAGTTGCAAAATTTACACCTACTTAATGATTAATAATGTGCAGACACACACCTGATGAAAGAAAACGAAAACCGAATAAATAACCACAGTGAGGACAAATCCATTTTGCTCAGAAGTGAGACTAATCGTACTAATATTGTTGTTCCAGTCGAGAGTGTCAGGGTGTTGGAACTGTATTTGCCAAGCAGGTCTCCAGTGGGATGTTGGCTCAGTGGTTATCACTGAGAACATGTGAAACCCATCGGGGCACTTGCACTCCCAATGACATGCACCATGGTTCCCCAAGCTCAAAGAACTGAAACAGAGACCAGGTTTGAAGTGTTTTGTGCTTTTTTGAAGATGAAACAATATGATCTGTGTTTTTAGGAATCACAATAAGCAAACACCAGAGATTTCATTAGATTCTTTGAAAGGTTCAAATGCAGGAAACTCTCTTTAGTATAATCAAAGGCAAGCGCTGTCCAACTGCGATGTGTAAAATCTGTGAAGACTTCACTTTGTCCTTATCTAACTCTCCTCTAGGTTGATGAAAGGAGGAGGAGGAAAGATGGGATCTCATTCCACTTAGATGCACTCTGCACATTGGTCTTCTCACCCTTAGTACTCACAGACACTGCCTGCTCCACTTATCCCATCTTACTCAAAAATGCACACACGTTCGGTTATCGGCACAAAGGGAAAACCTCTCTCACGCACCCACACTCACACACACGTGGTTGCAGTCAAGTGGACTCAATAAATCTAGCCAATAACATTAGACACATCTCCACTGACCTATTGTTGCTCAAAGGAGATCTTAAACTTTAAATTACTTTCTTATCTCATCATAAACAAACACCTCTAATGTTGTGTGCCAAACCCCTCGGGCTAATTTCACATTCTCAGATTTAACGGATCAGTTGTGAGACCTTTGCAAAAACATGTGGACAAACGAAGACGAATCTCTGATCCGGGTGGGAAAATGGTGGAATAAGTCAATAACCTTTAATCTAGCAGAAGACTAGTTCACCTGTTGAATAGTAGGAGTCTAGGCTGCCGTAAGAGTGCTCTTAAAGATATCGCAATTTACAGTACTGTACAGTTTTTTTCTGATTATCCACGGACGGGTGACACGGGTGGCACCCTTATCAAAGAATCCCAAATTTTATTCACCCAACTACATATTCTAGCTTATTCAGTAAGGTGTTTGCCGGCTTAGTGGTACATGTCCTAACACATCACCAGCGAGGCATCTGGGAAGCATCCTAAACAAATGCCTGAACCAATTTGTCTGGCTCTTCTTTATGGAGATGAGCAACGGCTCTTCTACTCAACATTATCTTTGAGTTAGAGCCCAAAAACCCAATGATTATCAATGGGCAGCACTTCCTGTTTGGTCAACTACTCTTCATCTTCTTCTTTCGGCATTTCCCTTCAGGGGTCGCCACACCAAGTCAGTTTCTTCCATCTAACCCTATCTGCTGCATCCAATTGGTCACGCCAACTATCTTCATGTCTTCCTTCACTGTATCCATGAACCTCCTCTTTGGTCTTCCTCTAGTCCTCTTTCCTGGTGGTTCCAAATCCAGCATCCTTCTTCCGATGTACTCTCTCTCTCTCCTCTGCACATGTCCAAACCATCTCAGTCTGGCCTCTCAAACTTTATCCCCAAAACCTCTAACGTGCTGCTCCCTTAATATATTCATTTCTAATCCTGTCCATCCTGGTCACTCCCAGAGAGATCCTCAGCATCTTCATCTCTGTTACCTCCATCTCTGTTTCCTGTCTTTTCCTCAGGGCTACTGTTTCTAGACCAAACAGCATGGCCGGTCTCACCACGTTTTGGTACACTTTCCCTTTCATTCTAGCTGAAACTCTTGTCACACATCACACCTGATACTTTTCTCCACCCATTCCAGCCTGCCTGCCTGCACACGCTTCTTCACCTCCCTTCCACATTCTCCATTGCTCTGGACTGTTGATCCTAAGTACTTAAAATCTTCCACCTTCTTTATCTCTTCTCCCTGAAGCCTCACTTTTCCATTTGGATGTTTCTCATTAACACACATGTACTCTGTTTTACTCTGACTAATCTTCATTCTTCTTCTTTCTAACGCAAACCTCCACTTCTCCAGATTTTCCTCCACCTCTTCCCTCCTCTCACTACAGATCACGGTCAACTACACAGTTAGGTTAACTTACGAACAACATTTTCATCAGTAGATTTCCAGTTAAAAAAAAATCACCAGTTGGCATCATTTATATTAGTTTTTTATTCTTCAGTAGTGCACCAGTGAATTTAAGCAAGGCCTAAAGAATTTATAGACTGTGATCTCAAATTAGTTGCCCATTTACTCATTCTTTTATCACAATCTTTTGTTTATAGCCTACAAATTTATCGTCTACGTGCATTCTCAAAAGCCAGTTTACAGACAATTTTGTTGACAATAAACCACGTCCAGACAGGTTTTGGGATTTCCTACATTCTTTTTTGCACTTTGCTTGGACATTAGCAAATGCTTATTGCTCAAGATGTAGGCTTGTCAAACTGGATAATACCATGGGAGTCATGATGCCTACATAATGTCTAATTACAAAAAGCTTATCAAAACAAAACTGTAGTTGCAAGACATTGGGGACCTTTTTTTTTGCTATCATGCGATACACAGTTGGATTTTTCATTGTCTTATAGTTTGAATCAGTTGGGTGTTACCCTTTTAAAAATAGACAAAAAAAAAAAATCACACTTGTTGTTAGCATCACTTAAGAGTATTATAACATTTATGCATTAAGAAAACAGTTTGACACTTTCTGCATTTGGAGGTTTCACTGCTTGCTAACGCGGAGAAGATGAAAAAAATGGCCTTAACCATGTGCAAACAAATCCAATTTAGTCCATGATCAAACATTACATATGGCTCACGCTAATGAATCTTCTCCAGGCAACACTCAATAGATGAAGGTAATAAATAATTTCAGAAGGACAATTAAATCTCCCTTCATTAACCATTTGCTCATTAAGTCTGCCTTCGTTAGTAGAAGTTAGATGATTGTGTGCTGCCCCGTCGTAGCAGCCGTGATATTTTACTGCCGCGGATGATTTGCGGTGCAGCAAGGAGCACGTTTCCACACGAAACCGAGACCCAGTCACATCTAATGAGTCTTCTTGCTCGCTCCTCTGTGTGCTCTGTGGCTTCATTATCGTCGCCCTCTTAATGTATAATGTCTCCATGAAAGAAATCAACACCACATCATTACACCCTAGAGGATGCCACAGTCTCCTCTGGCTCACTCTTTTAATTTTTTTCCCCCTATTCTCACCATCCTTTCCCCATCTGCCCTTGAGTTGCATGTTTCTCCAGACATCTTCGAAACTAATCGTCTCTCTTTTGCTCTGTCTAAAATCTTTCTCTTTTCTCCTTTACTCCTCTTCCACTCTCAGTTGTCTGTGCTTTCATCGTTTCATTAAAACAGAACGGGATTACAACCAGACTCTAGCTCAAACAGAGCCTGACCTCCAGAATAATGGTAAAGCCCATTGAGTATTTTTTTAATTGAAATCTGGATGAAATCAGAACAATGTTAATTGTTTTATCAAATAGCTGCATTTATCGTCATGAACCCAGATGCTAAAATGAGTCGTAGTTTAAGTAGCGCTGATATCCCAGAAGAAAAAAACTATCATATGACAGAAAGACAGCAGACATCCACACACACGTAGGGTGAGGAGGTTGATGTCAAGCATGCGGGGCAAAGATGTACCTCAAACAGCCTGGGAACACAGAGACCAATCATACATGGGGCGATGAAAATATCACAGCAGGCAGCAGTTAATTCCACCGACAGGCACACAGGAGCAGAAGCTGAATTATGGAAGCAATTTGGAGGGTTTTTGGGCTATAATTCTTCCACACACGTGTGTACATGTGGATTTGCTTTACATTTTTATTTTGTTATTTTATTTTTAACGTATTAGATTCATCCCTCAATGGGGGAAATTTTATTACGTGGTGTGTGAATTTATGTGGGCTTTTTCACCTCAAAGTAGAGAAGCTTAAAGCAGAAGTTTGTTTAATTCTCTTTGAAGGCTTTCTAGTTACAGAGGAAACAGGTTAGCTTAGCAACCATGACAACCGTGTCACATATTTCTCCTTTCAAAGGTGGACTACAGTTTAAGATCAACATCTGTCCCATTCACAGTACGTCAGTAGATTTCCGGGACTGTGGTTTTCATTTATTAAAATGAACATTCAATTAAGGGATTATTTGTTCAATTAGATGTCGATAAGAGGTAGAAATATTAACAGAGAGCTCGACCAGCAGTGCAGACTCTGCTGGAGCAGCATGGAGGAGCGTGGGAAAGACTTCTACTTGTGACCTGGCCTGGGAACACACAACTTCATAAGAAAAACACCAGAGACGCAGACAATAAGCCGCCCCCTCAAAGAAAACAAGACAGCGAGTTTACGTGTGTTTGGAAGCCTCGAGGAGAATCAATTCCAAGTGATCCCAACTGAACGAGGAGGTAGAGTTTCCAGAGGAGGTCCGTCTGCTTGGAGCTTTATAAATCCCACCAGAGGAAAGCCTCCACATATTCATTTATGGGTTAAATTTCATTTAAACTTCTGACACGCAGCATGCTGGAGTCATGAGCTAAAACATTCCTTTCACTACACAGCAGAGTTCCTGGAACTTCAGACATATTTCTGACAGTCCTCCAGCTGTACTCCCCTTGGAGGTTTCTCTATTTAAAAACAAAACACTTTTTCTTCTTCATTTGTTTCCTGGTGTAGATCTTAGCCACGAGACGTTGATGGCTAACTTCAAGGAGTTTTAAGAAGCAACTCGTTTGTTTCCAGGATTTCTCACCTATAACGACGACGCTTGCTCAGGTAAAAGTGGTTAAAGGAGAAAATTAGATGCAAATTATAAATAAGCACCACTGATTGCAGAGAGGAGGTATTCCATCTATAAATCTGCTAATTGAGAAACCCACTGGGAAGCACCTACCTGGTATTTCAGCTTAATTAAGTCTTGGAAAATGTGCTGATCTGAGCATCTGTCTCTCACAGTAGCAAGGCATGCATTACAATATAAGCAGGGTTTTTTTGTGTCAGATCTTAAAAAAAGGTTATAAAGAGGCCAAAAAGTGTCATTTTAAGAAGAATACAGGTTGACTAAAGTTAAGACACAAATTACCGGTGTGACAGAGAGCGTATTTAAAACCGTATCACTTGCAGCACCGGGCAAATATTTAAAACAGAATCCAGAAAATTTGATGGATGAGACTTATTTCTGCTCCATGAGTACGACTAATGAATTTGAGAGTAGAAACTTGCAGAACGTTCTCCTGCAGGGACACAGAAAGCTGTCTGCAGCCTGATAACGTGCAAACAAGCAGACATGCTGGAGGTTTCTGGGAAGTAATGAGCAAAGCATGTCAGTGGGAAAAGAAAACATTCTTACTTTAATATTTGTAATCTTCCTGCTGAATTTATGTCATATTTTGGTCCAGTCTAGTGTTAATAATTTGAATCCCCAAAAAATAAAACTATATTTAGTTGGGATTAGGCACATGCACAGGGGTGCACATATTTTTTTTGGTTCATTACTAAACTGGCTTTATGAACGCTGGAAGTGTAAAACCCCACACATCAGCTGATTCCCTAATTCGACATGCATCTTAAGGTGATAAAAAAAGTAGCTGTTTCTTTTTAAATCATGCATTTAAAATGTTTTAACCATCGGGGGAAAAAAATCACATCTTTAAAACTATTTACGAGGGATTTATTGACAGAATGATGTTTTTAAAGAAAATGTGTAACTTGCAAATGAGTGACGTGTTTTTTTGTGTTTGTCTGCAAAAGCACTCTGGTATGTTTCAATTTGTGCAAGGCGTTCATTTTGACAAGCATACACACTTGCGTACGACTTGTGTGTACCTCTACTTACGCAAAGCATAAACAAAACTCAACATTTTATGCCTTTTATCAACTTGTAAATCACAGTTTTGTCAATTTGTGTTGGTTTATTTATTGGAAGAGATTAAAATAGTCCAACCTATCAAAAAAATATCTTTATAGAAGTAAATACAAACATTTTATGGTTTTTATAAGTTCTTATCTACTGAATTTCTTTTGATTTTTTTTTTTACAAAGTGCAGTTTTCCATCTAATAATAACCCAAACTTCCATCTTATTATATCATATGTCATCCCTCCTTTTCTTTCCCATCACCCCGCAGTGCAGAGAGATGCTGTTCAAAGAAGGAAGGAGTTACAAAAGAAACATCAAGAACTCTTGTTTGATTTGATTTCTCTGGGTTGGGATTGTCAGCAAGGGGCTCCCTCTACTGATAGATGCTAAAAAGAAGAAAAAAAAGCTCAATTTTACACAGAATCTCTTTAAAATCTTGCATCTGCTAAGAGATTAAAAGAAAAAACACACTGTATGTGTTTACTGGCCTCACTGTGCTGAGTGGGCGACTAACTGTGACTGGCAGTGTCGGATTAGCCCATTTAAGAAGACATATGATTTCTTTGTGCATACGTATGTGTGTGTGTGTGTGTGTGTGTGTGTGTGTGTGTGTGTGTGTGTGTGTGTGTGTGTGTGTGTGTGTGTGTGTGTGTGTGTGTGTGTGTGTGTGTGTGTGTGTGTGTGTGTGTGTGTGTGTGTTTATCCGCCAAACTATTTCCATCCTCTGGGGTATTATTTATGAGAAAGCATCAGGAGGAAGACACTGAGCGGAAGTATGTAATACCCCCGCCACAGGCCTGTGGTCGACATTATATCCCACATACTGTACACACACACACACATTGTACAAATGTGTTCACTGAAACACTTAAGACTCCCACACCAAAATCATCATCGGACATGCAACACACACACCCCACAACCCCATAAGTGCGGGTTGTGCACGCGAGCACACGCGAGGCTCTAAATCGCATTAGGGAAATGAGTGCGCGTGTTTGTGTCGAGGCAGTGAGGCGGCGTGTGTGAGTGCGGTTGCTGTGACAGATCCCGGAATAAATCATGTTTAGCTGTTGTTGTTGTTTAATATGCAAATCTCCTATTCAAAGAGCAAGCTGGTTGTTAACATGTGCGTTCAGCGAAAATACACATTTGCACTAACAAAGCTCTTGTGCGCACACACACTCACACACAGGCAGCATAAGGGTGTATTTGAGCCAAAAACCCAGAGTGGTCACAGTTAGACATACACTGCCGGAGCGTGGGATAGACGTGGATGTGAAATGCCAGGGGCGTCATTACAGGACTCATATTTCATAATCATACGGCTATCCGTCAACACTGAGCGGCTAATGATAACACACACACACACACCTGAGGATGGAACAATTCACTGTCATGGAGATGAGAGGATCAGGAAGGACACAAACACACAGCCACATAAAACGATACACACATATGCTGCAAAACAGAGAAATGTACTTACAGCAAAGCCAGGTGTTTCTCTCTCTCTCTCAAACACACACACACACACACACACACACACACACACACTTGCAGTGCATGAAGTGGCACTTGACAGATTTCAGCTGTAATTGATACCCCTGCTTGGCAGCCATTTTTATTTGGCTCAACCTCTAGCCAGGAATGATCTAAACTACACAAAGCAACTAAATAAATGCACACACACTTTGCCCTTTTTTTTAAAAGAATTACTTAACACGTTCTGACGCATCGCTGTCTTATTCAGACACATCTAAACAGTTGATAATAACCAGGCTTCAAGTGAAAAATAAAAGTTTTTTCAATGCTTTGTAGAAGAAGTGAAAGGACGGTGGAAAGTTTACCTTAAACAAGCGCAGGATGTTGGCCACCATGATGGATACCGAGCTGGCAGCGGCTCCGATCACTCCCACTATTTTATCTGGCTTGGTGAAGATGGGTGCGTCACCGTTGGCACAGCGGACATCAGAGCCGTCTCTCTCTATCAGGGCCTGCACGAAGGTCAGGGACTGCTCCAGAGCGTATGTGTCCCTGGAACAGGTATCCAAGATCCGGGCACCAAGTGTGATGTTGGGCAGAAGTTCAGGATCCTTGTTGATTAAATCGATGGCGAACATCATGGCCTCTAAGCGATGGATACCCTTTTCCTTTTTCAGCTCGCCACATGGCGTCCCACGGTCGCCTCGTGAATGAACCGGAAATAATCCACCAAGTATGATGTCTCCGTCCAATCGGATGGAGTGAGCGTACTCAGGAGCCGCCTGGGGGTCGATGGGTGCTCGCTGAGTGGAGGTGACTGGAAGGATCCATGTGTAGGACATTGCCACAAGCAAGAAGATGACAGAAGGCGAGCGGGGCTGGAAAGTCCGGCTCCACTGAGACTCCATGGTGAGGGAAATTAAACAAGAAGATAAAAGGAGGTTTCAGAAACTGTCAGGTTTGTTTTTCTGCAGGGCAAGTTTATTGTTGATCTGTTGATCAACAAAGCAGGGGTATCGGACCCCAAGTGAAGCTAGCCCAGCCCCATGAGCATAGGAGGTTCAGGAAATGCTTGTGTTGGGAAAGAGTAGAAGCAGGGAGACGTGGCGCTGATGTGGTGGGGCTCCAGTCAGAAATGAAAATCACATCCTCAGCAGAGCCTGTCAAAGGGAGAAAAAAAGAGATATAAAAGAAGCAGACGGATCAGTTCCATCTGACAAACAGAAAAAGTGAAACAAAGCTCATCCATTTTCTGCTACTAATGGCATTGACTAGAGATGAGTGACCTGTTTATGTCATGTAACCCCAAAAACATTTCCAACACTACTTAGAGCTTTTTTAAGGCTAGAAATTTATAGTCAAAAAGTTCGGGCTGAACAGCCCACTTTAACAAGTAACGTCATTACTCTGTGAAGCAAGTGCTGCAGAGAGCAAAATACACACAAACCCAGAAGGCATTGGAGTAAAAGACACAAAGTTTAAAGTTAAAGTCTTTAACTTTAAACTTTGCGAGTTAATTTTACTTATGCTTGGAACTAAAATTAGAGAAATGAAGAGCACATACTGGGAGCCCTGCAAGTTAGCGACCCAGCTCATTTTTACTCATCAAAACTGAAGACATGACTAGAATGCCACAAAGTAAAAATGTATCATTACGTGGGGCAATAGAAAAAGTTTGGGGGGGTAGATAGTAGAAAATAGTACCAATTAAAACATTTTTAAAGAGTATCACAGTCACACACTCTTTACACATCAATAGCCGTGACAATGGCTGTTCACTGTTACAATCTATTTTTTTTAAACTGCGTTTAAGAATGTGTTATTTGCAGTTATTTATTGTCCTTTTTATTGTTATCACACTAATACAAGTGACTATTGGGACACATTTTTTAGTCAGCATAAGACATGGGCAAACCACGGCCTGCGGGTCACATGCGGCCCATTAAACTGTTTAATCCGGCCTGCCGAACTTGAAAAAAATTAAATAAATAAACCTTGTTAATGTTTTATTTTAGATGGCGCACTCTGAATGTATTGGCTTGGTTGAAAAAACAACAACACCACTCCCATTAAAATGTGTGTGTTTCCGTGACGCACACATCAAAATAAACATTGCACTGATATGGAGAGCCATCAGGCCCAATACACACACATAGACAAGTGTATTAGATGTTAAAACAAGCAAAATGTAACATCAAGCGCATAAATTTCAAACCTAGCACTATGTACTTTTTTTAAACAAGCGTGATAAATGCTACATCAAGCGTGTTAGAATTTAAAATCAAGCGCAGTAGGTCTGAAATCTAGCGCTAGTAATGGCCCCAATGGTTTTTCATACCCAGATCAAACATAACGCGCTCCACGGACTGACTTGCTGCAACTGTTTTATCACTGGTCATTTTTTTTTTTTTTAATTAAATATACTTTATTTAATCCCTGACCGGGAAATTTGTGTGCTGCATTACACTACAGTAGGCTGCCACCTATGACAGCACCAATGGTGGGAGAAACGGGGTTTAGGTGTCTTCTCCAAGGACCCTAGACGTAAACTCAGTGGGATGTGAACCTAGGAACTTCTGGTCCGTGGGGAAAAGCACTTAACACTGAGCCACCGTCTCCCCCAATTTGGCACCATGGAAACAAACTGAATAGAAGGAGCAGGACGAGTACATCTCCATATCCTACCGTTTTTGGAGGAGAGTGATGGTGATATTCTGAAGGATCAAAGAACTTTCAATGCTTTAAAATAAAATGGTTATTCATTTGATTTTCAGTGTTTAAAGACTCATTTCAAGATTTTGTTGTAATGCTTTTCTTCATTTTTATTGGAAATTAAAGCACATCTTTTCTTCATATCCCAATGAGGCGAGGTTACCGAAGCATGCCATCCATCTGCTCCTGTTCTGGCCCCTTTGTCAAATGTTAGAGCTCAATGTGGCCCGCGAATAAAAAAGTTTGCCCACCCGTGGTTTACAGTATATTACCAATGTCCAACATCCACAAAGTGGCACACTGTTTTCTGTCTGATATGTTCCCCGCTCTATATCCATGGTGTTGCTATGTTATAATCATATTGTTTCTTGTTTAACTTAGAGTTAGATACAGGTTTGTTTTTAGTGTCTAAACTTCTTATTTAACATTTCCTTTCCTATTTTGCTCAAGCGCTGATGTTTTGATGTTAAACATTGTAATGGCAGAAAAAAAACGTGTCAAACCCGCTGAGCTGCATGTTAAGCAGCCGTTTCCCAAGATGGAGCAATATACGATAAGTTGCTTCAGACTGGGATGGGAAATTAGTCATGACAAACTGCGGGGTTTCTGCATGGTGCTGGTGTAAATGTACTTTCATTAGCTGAGGCCCCTGGGAATTTATTTTCTCATTCGCCTGAATATATTTGGTGCATTTAGACTGAGCAAAGAGGCAATTTACTTAAATTTTACCCCCAACTCAAACTATATTTAACATAAGATAAAAAAAATCTTTAACTTGGCAACCATGGCTTCACAGAAAAATATTCTTCAACAACACTCATGTGTATTTGTAAAAATTTCAATTTGCTGGATATTAGTACAGATTTACATGCATAAAGTTCACATTGTGCTCCATAATATAATTCATGACTCACTGATGTGACCTCATCACTTTACAGATCTTTAATTTAAATTAAAAAAATGAGAGGTGAAACGGGCAAAAAGAATCTGAGCTCAATTATGTTAGAATCCAACTATCTCACAGTTTCCACATACGGAATATAGGCCATCAATCTGAAGAAGCATTCTTCATTATACTCGTCCTGCTTACTGAAATAAATGCATGCTTTGCTTTTAGGCGGCCTATTTTACACAGTCTGACCTATTAATTAGCTTTTGCTTATCCCTCCTCTGAGAGAATGCTTTCTAAGCACAAATAAACTACAGAATGATCTCCCGAAGAAAAAAGAAAAAAGTTTGACTCGCAATGCTGGCCCAGTAAGGTAGGCACTTTCAGTGATTCAGCTCTTCTATTTTAAGAAGGAAACTTGTGAGACATTTGGGACTCTGAATGACTGAGACGGCTCAGAATTAAAGGAGGTACAATGGAAGATCTTTATAAATTCAATTTTTGCAAGATAACTTGAATCTACCTTCACTGGTTGCACTCGTGCTTATAAACTAACAGGTACCCGAAAAAATAAAATAAAAAACAATTATACAGACTAGCTGAGACTTCAACAGATTATTTTTGTATGGTGAACAAAAACCATTGATCTACAGGTTGTCGATCTCTCCAATTTTCTGCATTAAGGAAGCATTTCTATTGGCTTGAGACACAAACCGAGAAGAAGCCAATAAAGACCAAGGTGGGTATTCACAAGAGATGCTGGGCTGTCTAGATCTTCCATCTTGCCTCTGAAGGGTGAGTAATGGATGTAAAAGAAGCTGGTGAACTGATGAATAAACTATAATAATGATACCCCCCAACATTAGAATGGAGATAAATGGGTGGTATAGGAGGACATTTTCCATAGAACAACTCTTTGAGAAACTTGTAGAGGCTTATAGATCTGGTACTATGAAGTCTTGGTATGTCCAGCATTAGAACATGAGATTCCAATACTAATCAAATTCCAAAATATTCAAACTCGCCCTATAGAAGTTCCCTCTTAACTTTTATAATATCACCGGGATCAGTCCCCCTGAAGTTTTTGTCGTAGGCCATTATAGAGGAGCATCACAACTTGAGAAATACTTTTGAATGAAAATAATTTGATTCTGTCCCAATTGACTCGTCCGTTTCTTTAAACTCAGAATGGAATCAGGTCAAAGCCAGTGGTTTGGCGGCCATGATTAAAACCCTCCTGCTTTATGTAGGTTAGCTAGCTCTCATTCATCTGCTCCACAGTCTCCAACATTGTTTCTACAACACTTCAATCTTGATCTGGAATGGGGAGGGTTAGTTCTAATGAGGCGTGAGGAGGTCATTAACCATTACATGCAGCTCCGATCTCTGACCACATCTAATTTAATAAGATCCACAACAGCTTTCACACTCGGCCTCGGCTCGGCTTCTCTTTTGGTAGTTTGAAGAAGACCAGGAGCTCCTCCACCTCTGGTGTGAAAGTCTCATTTAAAACCAGTTTCCTTTAATTCCAGCTGTAACTACATGTGAAATGTCTCAAGAGGGTGAAGGGGAGGGAGAGTGTGAACTCCTGGTGACTGAGCGAGGACTCCCGGGTCATTAAAAGTTTCATGTCTCATTTACACTTCCACTCATTGAAAATTCTCATCAATCCGAGGGCTTAGGCGAGGTGGGCTAGTGGTCTGGGTGTTTATCCATCACACAACACACCTGCTTTATGTCAAATTATTCCCAAATATCTCAGAGTCCTCATGATGCTTCACAAAAACTGGAATTTAAGCAGATTCTCACTCAGAAAGAAGAGATTTCTGAACCTCATGAAAAGGCTCCTCCTACCGAGGTGTCACCCACTCCTCTTTTTTTTAAGTTTATTCTTTCTATAGTCTCTTCATGCGTCATCGCTTTTATCCCCCCAGCTGCAAGGCATCACCTCCTGCTTGAAGACCACCTCATCTTTCAGTTTCTATCCCCTTCTCTGATCATCTAATCTGCCTCGACTTCACACCTGTTTATGAACATATCAGACTCCTGCTCCATGCGACACATAAAGACACATCTACACGCACACGCCTGAACATCAAGTCGTGGATCTAGAAGATTAAAACCTGCAGCCCACAGGTTGAAAAACAAAGGCTGAGATGAAAATGTAAAGCATGTCACACTGTAGACCTCATTTTGCAGCCCAATTAAAACAATCTACAGGAATAAAAAAAGAAAATTGATTAATTAATGTAAGAATATTTCTGGTTAAAGGCAAAGACATGCACCTGCAAAAACATGAGGAAAGAAAGAATAATTGAAAATACCTCATGTGCAAACAAAACCAGATTAATTCCAAATTAGAGTTTTCAAAAAAAAGACAAAAGAAGAGAATCTTTTGGGGGATTGGAGACTCTACCTTGCAACTTCCTTGCAAAGCTCAGCAGTTTGAGTCCTCCTGAAATAGCAATCCTCCTAAACTGGGATTCATCATTTCATCTGTTCTCCATTTCAGCAGCAGGATTTTAGTACAGCAGGAAATTATCCACACCTAAGAAAGAAAAAAAAAATCAGAAGAAGGAAAAAGTGTCCAGTCGTGACCAGTCTGGATTTATAGGCGCAATTAAAAACAAAAAAATTAAAAGCAACAATTAAGTCCGCAGTTACTCAGGAGAGAAGCGGCAGAGAGATCTGCTGGTGCTGGAGTGCAAAAGCAAGAATGAATTCAGAAAGAGAAAAGAAGGAGGAGGGAGAGCGGAGGAATCCATCACACACACACACACACACACAGATCAATAATGTTGGTAAAACCCACCTGATTTGGTTTCATGCTCTTCTCTGGAGATCCCCAGAAACCCTGTTTCCACACACACACACACATACACACTCTCCCCTCACACCCACCCGGTTGCCGGTGCTGAAAGGGACAGCGCACCCGCCTAAATCGTGCGGGGATCGGCTTCGTACCCACACACACCAATCCAACCCTAATGAGTCTGAGGGTTTCAATCAACTTTATACCTGATCAATCTAATCGACTGTTTCCACAATGCGAGGTTCTGCTTATTTGCACACATTAATATGTCGTCAAAATCTGCTCGCAGAGGCGTTGCGCTTTTAATTGCCTCAACTTCAATCTATTTCCACTGTGCCCATTGATCCCCAAACACACACACACACACATACACACACACACCATCCCCTACTCCATCCAGCTACTACAGCTTGTAAACCACAGGCGTGTCTTTTCGCAGTGAGTTGAATTAAACAAATGAACCACATCCCATAAATTGTGGAATAACAATTTGATCATCTGTGCAGAACTGGAATGGAACCTGCAACCCTTCTGACTTAGAAACTCGCCGCGGGAACAGATAGTGTCGAAGTGTGGAACAATTCTACCACCTGGTGTTCAAAAAGTGTCATTGCAACTCCTGTTTTGTTTTTTCCTTTTTTCCTCCCCTTTCTCTTTAAACTTCTAGTTCAGAGGAAAACACTCTTTGGAAATATTGCTGGACTAAACAGGACGTTTACAATAAATAGAAAATGCAGGAAAAAATTAACTATTTTAAAATAAATACATTTTTCTGATTATATTAGACGAGGCTGATGGAAAAACAACAACCTTAACCCACTGTAAACTCAACATCAATGCTATTTGAATATTCCACCTACCTTTTTGTAGATAAAAATCCATCCTCGTAAACGCCCAAAGTCAGGAACAGCCGCTCAATCACATTCAGAGTTCTTTACTTTGTTCAACATGTCTTTAAACGTCCATTTTGGAAATAAAACAGCCAGCATGTGCATTTCTTCTTCTGATTCAGTCATTTCAGGTTGATAAAAACAAGTTTAAAACGTATCAAACTATATTTTTATTCTAATTCACACGGCTAGCCAAACACGCTGTAAGCTAGCTTCGGCGAATACTAAGCGTTAGCTTTAGAATTTGTTTGGTTGAAGAAAAAAAAAGTTTAAAACTTATTTTACGTTAGAAATATTCAACAGAAAATATTCTGAAGGTTTCTTTAGGGAGAAATGCGACAATTAAAATACTGTTAAAAATAAAAGACAATTAAAATGAAATCAGTGGTGCATATAGTCCAGAATGCTTTGCGCGGTAAACTTCCGGATGGAAACCCGGAAGAATTTTTCTAAATTATTTTAAAATAAATAAAATATCACAATTGTATCATTTATTAATAAAATACATAAACCAATACTACTAGAATGTGTCTGGTGTTTTCTAAAAAAAAAAATTACATAGATTTCAATGATTTTGATTATTACATTTGCACATTGCTCTTGTACCAAGTGGATCATTAATATTCTATTCAATAACAACTTTAATAAGAACATCCTACACATATCCAGAAATTTAGCAAAGAATAAATAACACACATAACTGATCAGGGATATTGTTTTCCAATTTGACAACATACTAAAACTAAATTGTAAATTCTGGGCTTTATGAAGTAAAAAAAAAAAAAACTGTGAAAGGAAGCAGATTTAGAAATATGTAAGATTTTCTGGCCAAAATTCAAGTCACATCAGCCATTAAATTGATATTTTAAGGGTAGTAGGTTGCCAAAAACAGAGCTTTGGTGTCCAAAACAGACTTAGAGGTTCTTATTCATCCATTTGTATCCGGTAGGTTAGATTATTGCAACAGTCTACTCACTGGTCTGAACAAAAAGGTCTTAAAACAGCTAAAGTCTATTCAAAATGCTGCTGCTCAAATCCTAACAAGAACTAGAAAATATGACATTAGTCCTGTGCTCAAGACTCTGTACTGGCTTCCCGTGGCTCAGAGAATACACTTAAAATACACTTAGAATACACTTTTATTTTTTATTATTTTATCTTATATTATTGCACAGCTGTATCAAAGCAAGTTCCTAGTATCTGATATTCTTCATTGACATGGCAATAAAAGCATTCTGATTCTGAAAAGCTGCTCTGCTTGATTTCAAGTCTCTCTGTGGCCTGTGAAATGTCAGTGCCTTATGAACTATATGATGACTTTAGTCCTGACTGACTTCCTGACTTTAAAGCTTCTCTGCTTGTGTTTAAGTGTGAAATGTTAGTGTCTTATGAACCAACTAGAACTCTGAGGACCTCTGGGACCATCCTCCTGCTGGTGTCTAGGACTAAACATGGAGAACAAACTTCCTGAGCATGTGAGACTGGCCGACACTGTCACAAAGTTTAAATCTAGACTGAAAACAGTTCTGTTTAATCATGCATTTGACTGAAGATTAATCACTCATTATCTTTTCAAATTTTTATGTTTTGTAATTTATTGCATTTTTTAGTCTTGTAAAGCACTTTGAATTGACTTGTGTATGAATAGTGCTATACAAATAAACTTGCTATGCCACTGAAAGAAATAAAGATAATTAAAAACAGATTAATAGAGAAATATAGAGACAGAAACACAGAGATGAAAAGAGAAGATCAAAGATGAAGATAAATAGTTAAAACATTGGTCTGTGAGAACATGTTTATTCTGTAAGCGGTTAGTTAAAACATTCCATCTACTCCAGCGTGAGGTCTACACGGTTCAACTCGTGAAGGGAAAACAGTCAGTACACATAAAAGTCAAGCTTTTTTGCTCCCGTTCAGGAAGTATATCAACATAAAAACATACTGGAGGTGAACGTGCTCCTATGCAAATAGAAGAACTACTCGTCGTACAGTAAATGTGTTCTTTATAAAAAAAATAAAGTTTGGTCGTCCCTCTTCATCTGTTGAATTCATTTCACTTCATAGTTTTCTGTTAGAATAAAACAGATTTTCTGTACATTTGGTCTTTCTCACTTCATTTTCCACCAGTGTTTCCTGAGCTACCTGTTTGCTCAAAACATCCCAGTGTGAAATTTTATTTTAAATTAAAATTATAGCAAAAAAGAAAAATAATTGAAAAGTTAAGGAGTTAATTTTAAATAAAATGGGTTTTTTTAACGGAGCAGAAAAGTTCATGTAAACTTTGAGAAAAAGTTCAGTTTTATCTCCGTGTCCGTCCCAACGGGCTAAAAGGGAAACAAGAAACGCATGAAAAGAAGCGCTCCACTATATCGGTGTGGAGGAGCTAAGGCAGTGTGGCTGAGGAGGCAGAAGGATGGGCAGGGGTCTTGGTGAAGCTTTATGTAGGCAGAGAAGTGGAGATGGAGAGAGTATGTGTGAAAGATGGAAAAAACAGGAGCTTCTGTGCTCTTTATGTCAAGAAGGTCGCGTAAACGTTTCCAGGCAACAATACTCCAGCAGACCAGAGAGAAAAGGTCTGTTTTCTGCTTCTTGAGGAAATGATCGAGGTGTCCTTGCTGCAATAGCCCATGCTCTTTTTCTTCATCTGCCCATCTCCTCTTTCTGATCCTACTCAATTCAGTCTGTTCAGAGTCCAATCTGTTTGGTCACTGTTGGCGCATCGCCGTCGGTCTGACGAAAAACAGACAAAAAAAATTAAGGCATAAGAACAGAATGGAGCGGATAGAGAAAAAAATCACGAAGAAGTAGGCAGTGGTTAGTTGAAACACAGTTCCAAAAAAAATCTACTGAGGGCTACTTTTACCAACAATATGGTATGTTTATTTTTTCTATGCTGATCATTGGCCTGGAGAGTACTTGCACCCATGTGACAAAATTTTGGATGCATCAGTCGGTAAAACAACGAAGTTTGGGTTTTATGGGGGACTTTTTTTTTTTCATCTTAAGGTGCCATTTAAAGGTTCCATTAGTTTTTCATGTCATTAACGTGATATGGAAGAAAAATTGGCTTGTCTTGGAGTGGAAGGAAAGAGACGGTATTTAGAAAAACCACACTTTATTGGTTTTCATTTGACTTCATCAACCTGGAAATAGATGTAAACAAACAACACACCGGCACCTGAAATGTCAATTCTGTTTTCAAATTAAAAAATGGTCAACCACTGTTGTGTACTAGGTTGTCAGAACCGGTATGAAGCTTTGAGATAGAGAAAATAAAATTAATTCAACAAACCTTAGCTTTCACCAAGCACTTGTCACCATAAATCTTCATCTCCACCTCTCTCACCCAACCACAGATTAACTAATTGTAGGCATCTAGTCCTTTATAAGCCTTCAGATCTGCAGCTCTGTACACACTTGGCGTACAAATAAGGTAATTTACAATGTCTAGATGAGTAATTTCCAGCAGAAATTTAGGATTTTAGGAAAATAAATAATTTGGAATAGTATAAGAAGTTTCTCGATCAATGAATTGTAGCTTTTCTTGATATCTTCTCTTTTCTTTCGCTTCAAGACCAGCCGTTTTTCTGACATTATGTGCTAATGACCCGCAAAGCTAATCGCACCTCTGAATCGGACCAAAAGATGAAACATTTTTTAAAATACTACGTTGTCTGGACTTCCTTTATTATCTATGGCTGATTGATACGTCCAAAGACAACTTCCGGGTTTGTGACTTCACGTGCAAGTATTCAATATGATAAATGACACTGTTTTAACCTGTGTTGGTCAGAAGAGGGATTTATAAGCTTTACAAAGACGCTAATGTTGGGATTAACAGTTTGCTAGCCACGATATGTGATGTTTAGCAAGGATATTAAAGAACTTTTTTCTCTGTATTTTCTCACAAAAAATGCTCTTTAAATGCATTTACGATCAGATTTTTGTCATTTCATCAATCTTAAAGTATTCTATACTCAAAATATTTACTTCATTAATTTTACACTACTGCCAAAAGATATTAAGTTGACTGTGCAACTTCATATGTTTTTTTAGCTGAAGGACCCACCCAGTGGTGGCTGGATCGTGAGGGCAACAGCCTTATACGGGAAGCCCAGGCTTCTCTCACTCCAGCTGCGTCCTCTTGGTCACCCGGGAGAATACAGAGGTGTTCCACGGCCAGGTGTGAGACATAGTCTCTCCAGCAGGTCCAGGGTCTGCCTCTTGATCTCCTCCTGGTGGGACGTGCCCGAAACTGGGCTTCCCTGAGTTTATTGCCCCAGTAAAACCAACCTGGATAAGTACAATAAGATGGAACGGTACTACTTTTTGTCTTTTTTGTCTCTGTATTATTTTATCTCAATTTTGCACGTAAATGTAATGCACTTTGAAGGACTGCTTCATAAAAGTGTTGGCAGTCATCTGGGAAGGTAATCACATGAAGACATTAATGTCACTGTGAATAAATGTTTCTCTGCTCAATGATATCCCGCCCCAAAGGTGACATGCTGAATGATTGGCTAGTTCATTCAGTTCTGCATACGTCACTGTGAGATCCTGTTCATATCAAATTTGAAGGCCATGCTAATATATCATATTAAACTGAGGGCCGCACATTATTGCCTTGGGGGCCACAGTCGGCCCGTGGGCCGTAAGTTTGAGATCCCAGGTCTAAGCAATGGAACTAGAAATCACTATGAAGATATTAAAATGAAAGTGAGTTCACTGACTTTACCAGAGCAGAGATTTGGAGCGGGTACTAACTCCCTTTCTCCTGCTGGCAGTCGTACTCTCCGCATTCCGATGGCTTCGCTTGTGGGAATCTAGATACACCTGCGAGCAAAAGATAAGATATGTAAATATCTAATGCACTTAAAGACAAAAAAGCTTTAGGCTGTCACCTTCTTGGCGAAGGCGCGGCCGCATTGGTCGCAGGCGTGCAGCGAGAAGTTCTTTGTCACTCGGACTTCGGTAGACCCCGTGCTGCACTCTGATTGGGTGTCATGATGGCGGGTCTGCGCGGTTTGGTTGCTGTTATCGAGGTGACGGGAATGTAGGTGTTTCTCGCTGCGGCGGGTGACGGGGGGGCTGCTGGGACGGGTCTGCTGCCTCTCCTGCTTTCGAGTGAGAGGGGGAGAAGCAGCAGGCTCCTGCTGCTTGCGGGTGTGCAGGAGGGGTGATGGGGAAGACGGCGTGTGGCGTCCGTTCACTTCCTCTCTGGCTCCACCCGCCCGCTTGTTAGAGCTATTGAGGACCACCTCGGCCTCTCGCTTCACCGCCCGGTTCTCGAGCTTCGGCATGATCTTGGCGAGGTATGCCGAGGACTTCTTGTGAACAACGGTGACGTGGCGCAGGACGTCGCGCTTGCGACGGGACTCATATCGGCAGAGCGGGCAGCGATAGAATTTGATGAAAATGTCGTTGCCATCTGTGTGCAGCTCGATGTGCTTGGAGAGGTTCTGCCGCGAGCTGAACTGCCGCTTGCACAGTTTGCAGAAGAGCTGCTTGAAGTCGAAGCCCACCGACAGCCGGTTCATCTTGGCAGCCATGTTGGTGCTGAATACATTTCCACCACGCGGAGGTGCTGTGATGGAGGACGAAGAAGGGGGAGTTTTGGGGCTGGCTGGGGCCTCCTCCTCCTCTTTTATCTTTGAGGTGTTCTGAGGAGTGCTTTTAGGAGTCCCAGCACTCTCGGACGATGAAGAGGGGGTTCTGCTGCTTTCCTCTTCCTCCTCCTCTTCTTCTTCCTCTTCTGAAGCTTCCACCATTTCCTCCTTCACCTGGACACTGTTGCTGGGGCCGATGTCAGAGCTACTGTTGTTGGGTACATTTGCTGTAGTGACCGGTGTGGAGGCGGACTTCTTTCCTTTCGTGCTGTAGATCTTATGGACAATGCGCATGTGTCTTTTCAGCATGAGCTGCAAGCAGAAAAAAAACATCTCAGTTTCTCTGCAAAGTTGTGAAAATAGCTGATGCTAACGCACAAGCTAACCTGTGAGCTGTAGTTCCTCTTGCAGAGTGAGCAGCGGCACGAGGAGCTGCTGGTCTGAGGAGAAGCCGGCAGCGAACTGGGAGCCTTGGGTTGGTTGGGATTGGGGGATTTGGGAGCAATTGGGGTAGACTTGGTGCTGGGGCTCCGCGTTGGGGAAGAGCTGTTGCTTCTTTTTGGAGGTGTGGCCTCCACAGGGAAGGGCTGACCGGGTCGCGAGGCTGTGCTCGGAGAGATGGCCTCCCTACGCAGGCCGCGGTGAACTTCGTCATAGTGCCGCCGTACATTGGCTTTGGTGGCGAAACTTTTGAGGCACACGGGGCATGACTTCCCAGTTGGCGTGCTTTGTCTCCGCGGCCGATCTGCAGAAGCAGTTATTCATAAATTAATGAATTGTGTGTAGATAAACAAGTTTAGAGTAAGACATTAAAGGAACTTCTCAAACAATCCGAGATCCAAGTTAAACATTTAAGCTATTTAAGCCATTTTTATGTGACATAGTTCACCTTTGACCAGGGAGAGTAGGCTGGTTGGGATTGTGCGTGTCTCAGTGAACTTTCTGAGCTCCTCGAGTTTGGTCTGGTGCATTTTGCGACAGTGGCGTCGGATACTGCGGCGTGAGTTAAAGTCCTGACCGCAGATGCAGCAGGAAATAGTCACATCCTCCACCTGCAGCAGGCCATAAACAGATAAACAGACAGAATAACTAGAGGTGCACAATATTGGTGCGAATGCAGTGTCAAACACCTTGGAAAACTTTTGAGAACTAACACGCTAAGCCATGCTGTAAGTTTTTGGGGTTTTTTTTACCAAAAACTGCAAAAGGAGGATTATTAAAGCAGTAGAACAGTGACCGCCAAACCCCGAGCCGGGGCCCACATTTATTTTATTATTATTTCACTTATTCAGGTGCAGGGTCGCGGGGGCGACAGCTTCAGATAGGAACACCAGGCTTCTCTCACTCCGGCTGTATCCTCCAGCTCACCCGGAAGGATCTCGAGTCGTTCCCCAGCCAGCTGTGAAATGTAGTCTCTCCAGCAGGTCCAGGGTCTGCCTCTCGGTCTCCTCCCAGTGGGATGGGCCCCGAAGCACCTCACCAGCGAGGCACTCTGGAGGCATCCTAACCAGGTGCCCGAAAAACCCCATCTGGCTTCTCCTCACTCTATTTCTAAGTGAGAGCCCAGCCACCCTGCAGAGGAAGCTCTTTTCAGCTGCATGTATCTGCCATCTTGTTCTTTCAGTCACCCTCCATAGCTGGTGACCATAGGTGAGGGTTGGAACGTAAAACGACTGGTAAATCAAGAGCTTTGCTTTTTGGGTCAGCTCTTTCGTCATCACAACTAACCGATGCTGATTATTGCAAATGCCACACCGATCCGTCTGTTGATCTCCCACTCTATCCTTCCCCTGCTCGTGAACAAGATCTCGAGATACTTAAACTCATCAACTTGAGACAGAACAATATGAACTTGTACAGTTTAATTTTGAACCACCAACAGCAACTTTAAGGATCTTGGTCACTGTGGGAAACTGCTTTTGGATTTTTACTACATTTGGGTTGTTAGTTTGAAGTCATTAAAAAAACAACTTATGAAAAGTAAATCAGTTAAACTCTGTATTGCCTCCCTATTGTATTTTCAAAATCAGGTAGAAAATTAAGAATTTCTGATCTGCATCCACATATTGTTTACAGAAGACAAACTTGTTTTTCAGATCAACTGAACACTGAAATCTGTTTATAAACCCATTAAAACTCTACTTCCAGAATTAGTTGAAATATAACCATTGGTCTCTCAGTACTGCCACCTACCCCACTATTGGACTCCTCCTCTTCAGCCTGCGGCTCCTCTTTTACTTCTTCCTTTGCCTCCCACTTCTTTGATGCCTGATTTTCTTCTGGGCTTTCTGGTGGGACATCCTGATTGGGTTGGTTGTTCTCATCACCCTCCGCAGCTTCTTCTTCCCAAGCTACAGGACTCTCCCTAGCACTGAGAGGGACAAGCAGACATTTAGGATTAAATATGAATGTTGTCATGACAACAGTGAAATAAGTGTACAAATGTTCATTTGTGATTTTTAATCACCTGGGTGTATGTGATGGGTATCTTGCCAGCTCCTCCTCTGTAGTAAGGTACTGGAACACCGCCTTGCTGGAAGCTTCAATGGGCTCTAATCGGACCACGCAGTCTGGGCGGTCAGGTTTGGGGAAAATGACATCCAGTAACTCCTTCATGGCAATGCTTTGTCTGTCATCTCCTGATGAATAAGTAAAATGACATGTTTTAAACTGCTTCACTTTCGGCCAAACCACATTTACTCTCTTAAACATGCTTTGAGCTTTCAGAAACATGGAGAAGAAGATGTTGGGAGTTTGTGGTACCAAACACAGTACACAACATTGACTGCAATTTTGTTGCACAGTGCCATATCATCATCGTGGTGAAGAGCTGAGCCAAAAAGCAAAGCTCTTGATTTACCAGTCAATCTAAGTTCCCAGCCTCACCTATGATCACCAGCTGTGGGTGGTGACCGAAAGAACGAGATTGCAGATACAAGAAGCCAAAATTAGCTTCCTCTGCAGGGTGGCTGGGCTCTCACTCAGAGATAGAGAGAGGCACTCTGCCATCTGGGAAGAACTTGAGTAGAGCCATTGCTCCTCCAGGTCGAGAGGAGCCAGATGGGGTGGACCAGGCGTTAGATTAGGATGCCTCTCTAATGTCTTGCTGGTGAGGTGTTTCGGGCACAGACGCAGCCGGAGTGAGAGCCAGGGTGGGAGAAGCCTGGGCTTCTCGTCTGAGGCAGTTGCACCTGTGAGCCGGCCCCGGGACAAGCAGAAGATAACGGAACGGCCCGTTCCATTACACAACATGTTTTGTTTTTGTTTAACATGGCAATTTGGTAATAAAAATGTAAGCAGAGAAAATATAAAAATAATCGGCTGTACCAGTTCTAACTGTTAAACACTAAGCCTGTGTAAAACTTGACAATGTAAAGTCTTAGCCACTGTAGAAAGTAATTTTACTGAAACTTAATAATGTTGATTTGGGAGTATAATTAGTACTTCTTGTGGAGTTAAGAGTAATAAAACATTTTCTGACTGTTACATAAATCAAAAGGAAGTTATCTTATCATGAAGGTTAAGAACATTAGGCTAAGACTAAATAAATAGTAAATAAAATTTACATCTTCCATCTCTTTACTGACAATATCATAGGACATTGCACATGATTACAGCTTACAAATTAACATTATTTATATGCATTCTAAGAGAAAATTTTAAATAAAACTAAAACTTTCTTTGAAGAAAACAATTCCAAATAATAAAAAAAAAAGATTGTTTTCACATAGTCTGAACAGCAGGATAAGACATTTTGGTGGATTGTTGATACTTTTTGTCAAGTAGAAAATGTTCCATTATAGTTTTAGCAATAATTGAAATGCTAATATCGATACTTGTATAGTCAGTGTTATTGAGAAAAGTAAAACTTTCTTCTAAGTATAGAGAAATAATCCATAAGTATAACTTCAAAAGCAAGTAAAAACAATCTGACTAATTTCGCATCATTTGTTCAGCTAGTTAACTTTTTTTCTGCTACTGTATTTTAAAGTGCTAGAAAAACATGTTAATCGTGGGACGCCATCCTCTGACCATGCTGACTGGCCAGCTGCAAATGTCCAAACAAATTACCGTAATTTCACGGCCATAAGGCGCACCTAAAAGTCTAAAATTTTCTTCAAAATGCGCGGTGCGCCCTTTCGTGCGGTGCGCCTTGTGTGTGACCTAAAAGCAGTGCCCGTGAGGCGAGGCGGACCTTAAAGAAAAGGCATGAGAACGTTAAAGAGTGAAGTGTGGGCGTGGATTGTGTATAAAAAAGGTATGTGCTGTAAGCACAACATCATTGTTTTAACTCTGAAAATGGCAGAGACACGCTTATGACGCTCAGTTTAAGCTGAAGGCAATCAGCTACGCGGAGGAACATGGGAATCGAGCCGCCGCGAGAAATTTCAGCATTAACGAGTCAATGGATTGTAGATGCTTGGACTAACGCAGTGCTTCTCAATTATATCCTGTTGCGCCCCCCTAGAAAGAAGAAAATATTTCGCCCCGCTTCTCCCCCACTCTCCGCCGTGACCATAATTAGTATCATTTGTCTATGAAATTGTTATAAGCAGTGGTCCCCAACCACCAGGTGGACCGCCCCTGGTGTGAGGGGCCTAACTAGTATTTTTATTCACTTTGTTTTTGTGATGTCTTTATTTTGAAGGTACATGTTTACCGTTACCATGGCAACCAGAGTGCGTTCGAGAAGAGAGAATTTTTCCACGTTATAAAGACGCTGCTAATAAATTTTCTCGTGAAGACAAAGTGGATTTAAATGTATTATTATTGATTAAAAAAGCCAGTTTTTCAGGCTGGTCTTATCACCGTGAAAATATTATCAGACACTAAACCGGTCCGTGGCGCACAAAAGGTTGGGGACCCCTGGTTCTAAGTACACTTCTGCATAACATTGTATCCTCATTAACATTAAAGGAAAAAAAAGAACAGCTTTATTGTTTTTTAGTGTGTAACAGAAAATATTTAAAGTGCATCAATTAACTTGAATTTTAATAAAATTAATTCTTATTTAAACTATAAACTACAACTACTGTAGTGGATATACAATTACACTTTATTCTAGTACGGCAAAAAAGAAAAACGTGTTCCACAGGATCACACGCGCCCCACTATTTGAGAAGCATTGGACTATTTTTTAATACGCACATTTGCATGGTTGCGTGTGTTGCTGTAAGGCGGTGTGTGACTGAGACTGCGCCTTTTCGTACGGTGCGCCTTATGTGTGTGTTAAATACAGCAACGGCGCACAAAACTGAGGCTGCGCCTTTTCGTACGGTGCGCCTAATGGCCGTGAAATTACGGTAGTTGGCTACACAGTGTGCGCATGGAGTTACTGCATGGAAGAAACTCTTTATTTTGCTAATTGCAGCTGCTAATAGGCAGCATGGTGGCGCAGTGGTTAGCACAGTGGCCTCACAGCAAGAAGGTTGGGGTTTGAGTCCTGGAACAAGAGCAAGGCTTGAAACACTGGCCTTTCTGTGTGGAGATCAAATCTAAATAAAAAAAATAATCTCACCAGAAACCTTTTATTTTTATATTTCTCTTGTAGTACTGAACATGTTGGTGGAATGCAAACCATCTTTTAATACGTGTGGGATACAAACATTTTTTGTTGCAGCCATTTAGTTCGGAGCAACTTTTTTCTGAACAAATTTTCCCGCCAAATATGAAAATAGCTATGCTCTCCTAGCAGTAAAAAATATATTTACAGACAAAGAGAATGCAGGTGGTGAATTTTAAGTACTCTAAATCTGAAAGTTGTCAATATTTTCCAGAGAAAAATCTTGTGTGCTAGCCAAGCAGAAATCAATGCGGAGCAATGCTGAATGGTGAAAACACACAGAATGACATCATTTATAAACAAAAAGCACCGGTCACAAACTCTGGATTGAGAAAGAGCTAATGTTCACAACTTCATCAAAGTAGATGGAGTTCAGATTATGACAGCTGAGACGTGAACGGATAATAAATTGTTAATATTGGGATTGATTTTTCCATTTTGCAAGAAGGACGAGACAACAAAAAAAAAACATAACTTGAGAAGCCGTACGCTTCATCCTCTCATGGTGCTCCATTGGACTAACGAGGATTGGGGAAATAACACAAACACTGAGATCAAAGAGGAAGGAGAAGCAGCGAGTAGCAGAGATGACTGATGGATAAAACACGGGATGTAATGAAGAATAATAAGGAGGAAACAGATGGTGCGGAAGTGAATGAGGGATTCTCAGCGGAGCAATATGGAAAACAAGCATAAGGAGCCAATGAAGGCAAAAGTCTTGTTGTCCTGTAGGTGTGTGTTGTGCTACTGACCATCAGGGTCCGGCATCCGTGACAGGCAGTAGTACTCCTTGTGTGTGATGAGGTTAGGAAGGCCCCTAAAGAGGCTGCGACACACTTTACACTCAAAAATGGTGTCCACCTCTCTCAGTAGCATCTGCTTCAGCTCGCTGGTGCCTGAAAGACAAAAAAAGTAGCAGTAATGCAGCTGAGACGCTTTTAAGATGATTTTATACCAGAACTTCACAACTTCCATCAAATCTCAAGGAGAATTTAATGTTAGATTTATACAATCTCTCATCACTAATTTCTTGAAACATTTACAGAAGAGATTCAATGCAAAATCAACTTTTCTGAGATTCCTACCATGTTTAAATGTTATTCCTACAACAAAAATATACCTGAAATGGTTTTCTATTTCATTCTTGCATGTTTGAGTGATCTGAGACCATGGTCCTCGCCCAGAAAAAGGGTGGAATGACCCCTGCAGGTCAGGGGCAGGGTCACGCCCCAATTGAAGGAGTTTAAGTTTCTTGGGGTTTTGTTCAGGAGTGAAGGAAGAATGAAGCGAGACATCGACAGACGGATTGGTGTGTCATCCGCAATATCAGGACATGGCATCGGTTCGTCGTGTTAAAGAACTAAGCCGAAAAGCTATCGATTTACTAGTCAATGTAGGTTCCTATGCTTACCTAACTGGTGACCAAAAGAACGGGATCACAGATACAAGCAGCCAAAATGAGCTTCCTCTGCAGGGTGGCTGAGTTTTTTAGTAGACATTACCTTTCTGAGCAAGCAAAAGGTACCATGTTTTTATGCATATGCTTTGAGGTAAAATACGTTACGTAGCAAAGCACAATACCTCCACTTAGAATCTTCCTGACTTTATTTTCACTTCACCACTGATACCAACCTAGTCACCTTTTCCACCATAAACCATCCGCATGCTGACTCAAGTGTTCAATTCTAATTAAGTGTGTGTTTGCAAAGCTGTTCCTGGTGATGTGAAAAAGATCACACTTATTGGTTGGAAGCAAAACCAAAGCGTACAGTGTGCTCTCTGTTGAACATTTCATTTAGCATGTGTACAAACAGATTTTTAGATTTATTTTCTGCTATGACCTGCTACTAAACAATACTGATGTAAATGTGGGAATAAAGACATAAATACTCCTTTTAATCTGTTACTTTAATGTCCTGTTATGCTTTTACTTTTTAAGCAGTTGTGGTTCAGCCTGAAAACTGCTCCAGCTGCTTAGTATTCACACCTTACTGGGTCAACAGCACAAGTAGCTATTTAAAGAGGAAATAAACAATAAATGTCTCTATGGACAATAAAAAAAAAAATGACACAGACAAGCTGTTCTCGCGAGGTCCCAACCTGTCGTTTCTACATTTGGATTAAAAGGAAAACTTAAATTAAAAGCCCACAGCCATGTAGCATTGTTGGACATCAGCCGGATTAAAAGAAAATCACTGAGAGAAAAGTGTGTGAAACGTAGTGTTTAAGTTTCATCAATCACTAGAATACCGTTACAAACCAACTATCTTAATAAATTAGAACTAAAATAAAACTTCAGCAAGTTGACTGTATTTGTCGAAAGTTTGCAGATTTCTCTCACTTTTAAGGCTGCAGGGACAGTGTTTATAATTAGTAGAAAGTTGTGATGCTCTTTATTTGCTGCAGCAATGCTTAGGAGAGATGGTGTTAATGAACCAAATAAGCTTTAAACTAGCAGAGTAAAACCTTTTCTACTTCGGGGCATTTGGAGGTCTGATTGGAACTCCAGTTTAAAAACGCCAATACCAACAAGAAACAGATCTTTTTTTTTTGCTAAAACAGTTTCAACAAACTGTCAAAATGTGGTTACAACTTTATCAAATGACCTGGAATATCAATATTTGAAACCTTTGGCTGAAATGTTGCCGATCTAGTCAGTTCTGTTTAGCTCAAATACAAACAAAATTAATGTGTCGGTCTTTAGCTGCAAGACTGTCACATAAGCAATCTAAAAAGCCTCAATAAGTTCCAATAAATTATTTTATAAAAATTGATAACTTGTTTTAATTTCCCAGCATGATAACAGAAAGTTAGACACTTTAAAAAAAAAACAGAACATAAAATATTTTTGTAAAGTACTGGCAAAGCTTGAGCTCAAGCTCGGTCTGTGTTTTTTTTGTTGTTGTTAAATACTTTGATTAAAATCTTAATGGGTAAAAATGACAAAATTGAATTTCAAAGCTAGAAAAGGCCAGTTGGGGTTCCCAGTGGAAGACCTTCATATGGTGGTGGGGAGTGTTGCTTCTGATCCGGTTGGATGATTGATGAATGTTAATTGGGTAAGAAAAATAAGTAAAAATGAGCAAATAAAAAAAGTCTAGAGATAAAATAAAAAAAGAACAAACCATATCGGAAACATTCCATTATCTGCTGGATCCCAGATTTTGATGTCTGGAGAGGCTGCTGAAGCAGAGGGGGATCACCAGGTTCAGCACAGAGACCTAGACAGATAGAGAGAAGTGGTGTATGAAAGTCAGCAAAAACTTAATATAATTTTCTGTATGTTGCGCTCTTAAAGTTCCGCAGCATCACCTGGAAAGTCTGCACAGCAGTTTGAGTGTTTGTGTGCTAAAAACACACACTATGTCAGACAAGAATTCACCCTGGTCTCATCATCTTAAAACATGGTATCGTTAGCACACACAAAGTACAGTAAAATGTTCAATAAATAGCCATCAATGTAAGAAGCTGAGACTGAAAACATAGGTGACATGTCAGTAAATGAAGAGACAGATATGGAAACTCAGCAAAAACGCGTTGACCTGGTCACTAAAATGGCACCAAATGTCATGATTTACTCATCTGGAACATTTTCTCCCTCCAAATCCGGTCTTCTGCCCTACCTCATCCCACATGGTCCCAATTGCCTCTCCCTGATTTTTCCAGCTGTGTCTCGACATCCCCTGGTTACTTATGCCCTGGTGTCCATGACTGCAGTGCTACATCATCCCTCTGTGGTGCTGCTGTCATGCATTCTTACAGCAGCCATGAAGGTGTCCCTCCACATCTGGTCCCTCACTCTGCTGTCCTGATGTCCCTCCACGTCTGGTCACTCTGCTGTCCTGATATCCCTCCACGTCCGGTTCCTCACTCTTCTGTCCCTCCACATCTGGTCCCTCACCCTGCTGTCCTTCCACATCTGATCCCTCACCCTGCTGTCCTTCCACATCTGGTCCCTCACCCTGCTGTCCTTCCACATCTGGTCCCTCACCCTGCTGTCCTTGCACATCTGGTCCCTCACCCTGCTGTCCCTCCATGTCTGGTCCTTCACTCTGCTGTCCTGCTCTGCCTCCACATCTGGTTCCTCACTCTGCTGTCCCGTCATGTCTGGTCCTTCACTCTGCAGTCCCTCCACATCTGGTCCCTAATTTTGCTGTTCTCCACCTCTTGTTCTTCATTCTGCTGTCCCTCCAAGTCTGGTCCCTTATTCTGCTGTCCTTACACATCCCTCTCATTTACCTCTGATCCCTCAGAGTGCTGGTTCTGAACTCCTGGTACCTGCAATAAACTAGCTAAGCATCTGGGTGCAACTTCACCCACCAGCATGACACAAAATTCTGAGGCTGGGTGAAAAAAAATCCCATGGGACAACACACAGATCTGAGGTAATGTTTTCCAACCTGTGTACCCAGCTACCCAGTGGATCGTGGGGGTATTCCAAGGGGTTTGCTTTTTTTCCCCCATTTTAAAAATGTTTGAAACTGTTACATGAAGCAATTTAGGATTAAAAAACTTAATGTTAAGGAGTTTTGGGGGTTTCATACATAAGAATGAATCTGTTCTTAGGCAAGTTTTTGTTCAATTTAAAATATTAATTTGAGTCTTTTAAAGAAATATTATGCCATGCACAGTGTTGATGTGCAACGTTATTCAATATTAATAATTAAGAGAAAAAATGCTATTTGACTCTATTTGAAATGATCCTATGAATACAGACCAACAAATTCTAAACACCTCATGATTTATATAAAATTGGTGGTTTTAATCCAATTTATAATCTTTCAAGACCACAAGAGGGCACTAATTACATCCAAAAACAAACATTTTTAAATGCTTGAGTATTATCACTGATATGATTAGTTACAGTATCAAAAAGACAGCTGAAACCCTCTCCCTCTGAACTCTCTTCGTCTTTATGTGGTTTTATTTTGAATAAACAGAACTGTTACTAAGTGATAACTGATCCTGACTGATCCATAACATCCTGCCTCACTGCTTCATCTCAGTCAGGTTTAGATCTCGTTCATTCATCTGTGGAAAGCACAGAGATGTCCGCTTTCTGTGTGGGGAAATATGAGGGGCAGATAAAAAAGGTAAAAAGGAGGGTGGGAAAACTGTGACACTTGGGTAAAGAAATAAATGTGAATGACCATGTCAGATAGAAATAGAGCAAGATTATGTACTAATGTGAGACAGAAAGTGTTTTACTCCCGACCCTTCCCCCTACGCACACCTCTCTTCATGCTGGGTGCTATAATCCCAGCCGAGTGGGTTGCTGACCCGTGACCTGCTGACCACCACCACCTTCCTCCGCACAGGAGTAAAAGATCAACCAAACTCACTTTTTCCACAAACACTGCTACATTAGAAATCAAAGCTGAGAGTGCATCATTAGACAGAAGAAGAGGAAAAAAAGAGGATGTTTTTAGTCTCGTCCCAAGTTCTCATGGGAACGGGTAATTGTTCTAAATTAAACCAGCGGAGACTTAAATCTTAAAATGGCACATTGTGCATCTCTAAGAACTTCTTCTCAGATTTGCCCAGGTGTGTTTGGATCATACTCTTATAACACAGCTGCTGACTCAGCGCTGTCCAGCAGTCGGGTTTTAGGTTCCACACTCTGACTCATCAAACGGAGCCTCTATGCATCCATTCAAACAAACACAGACAATGTGAACAACTAATAGATGTTTGCAGCCCTAGCTAAGAATAAGCTCACCTGCGTTGTGGGCGTAACCAAAAGGAAACAGCTCGTCCGTCTGGCAGCACTGCTCCTTGGTGGCAGCGCTTTCGCACGTCTCCGGCAGCAGAGGGGGAATCGGCTTCCACAGAGGTTTGGCCAATAGGTGACCATCGTTTCTGTCCTTCTGAGTTTCTGAGGAGAGATTGAGCTGATCTCCTTTGCATGACTCCCGATCTGATGTGCGTCTCTGGTTCGCATGGAGACCATCTTCCCGCGTCTGGACAGCCATCTTCAAAAGAAAAAAAATCTTAATCTACTTCAACTTGGGCCCGACAGATATAATCAACCGATATTGTTGCCAATCGTCAACAAGGGATTTTATCACACTGAAATGAGCTTTGAGGTTTTTAACTTTTCAATGCATACAATATGTCAATTTTAGTTTTTGTCTAGCTAAATGCACAATTTTACCTTTTAGGGCTACAGGTGAATGTCATTAAATTTTATATATGTTTGGGGAAATCAGATTACAGCAGCTAGTCAAGCACATTATGCATGACTCGCCACATGCACTCTCCGCAAGAATGTTATCTCCACACGACTGATTTCTTTAGTTAAGTCGATGGCGAGAAAGTTGATCAATTGTAAATTATAGAAATTAATTTCCACCTAGTCCAATCTTGTGCTTAACTTTGCCTCTTAAGCAAGCAAATAGGTAACTGTGAGTGTCTCTGCACATTTGCTAAAACTAAGAACCTGCAGTGTTCAAAATGGAATAAATAGCTAGGAATGCAGGCCAATGTTTTTGGGCTGCCATTGTAATCAAATGACAGATTAAATTTACAGCTGAGCTACCTAATCTACTATTTACTATCTGAGCATGAATTTTGACAAACTTTACATCTGAATAATAGTAAAAAGCTTTTTTTTTCCAGCGAGAGTTGAAACCTTGGTCTTTGTGTGGAGTTTGCATGTTCTCCTTGTGCACGTGTGGGTTTTCTCTGGGTACTCCGGTTTCCTCACATTCCTCAAAAACATGCATATTAGATTAATTGGCCACAACAAAATTGCACCTGGGAATGAGTGTGTTTGGATGGTTGCGTGTGAATGTGACCTCGCAACATACTGGCGACCTGTTCGGGGTGTACCCTGCCTCTCGTCTGAAATCATCCGAAACAGGCTCCGGCACCCCCCGCGAACCATTTAGAGATAAGCAGTTCAGAAGACGAAACATAAACTTTTTTTACACTATTCATTACCATTTGAAAGTGGTTTAGGATAGACTGATTTTGTTTAATCAACCTTTCATCGATTCATTCTATCAATATCACCATCAGACTCCAAAAATTCTAATCAGTGAGGTCTTAAAATCAACATTAAGTCAAATAAAATGAGAATAAATTTCTTTAATGAAGTTCTTGTGCAAAAGGAGAAAAACATGAGTGTGGGGTTCTATTTAGCATGCAGGCAACCAGTGAAGTAATTGGTCTGTTGGAATTGTTTGCAGTAATTGGACTATTTTCACAGGATGGAAGCGAAAGAAAAGAAGAGTCGGAAAAAAAGTATTTGTTCATTTTTTTCAATCAGGAACGCTAGTAAAAAACAAAAAAAAAAGTGTAGTTATTAATGTTTTTTACCAAACATTTTTAAAAAATAATTAGAGATAACTGGATTGTAAATAACGTCTTTTTAGGGATACTTTATAATATTCTGAAATCTCTAGGTAGAGAATAATCTGAACAAAACTGCTAGTGAAGTTCTTGGCTGAAAATAAAAGTGAAAATATTTGCATATTTCAGAGAAAAAGTTACAAGAACATGACACGTCAACACCAAAATGACCGATAGAGGAAACCTGAGAAGAAAAGAGCAATAGCCTATCAGTGACTACGTTTTTCTGTTTGGAGCAATACTCATGCAGCTTGAAAAAGGAGGCGACGTGCTGTTTTTTAGTCGTCTAGAGACAGCTGACTTGTTAGCACTGATGGAAGACACTTTGAATAATCTGCTGCAGCTAAACACGAGCAGGAGCAAAATTTATTCAAAATATTTATACATTGTATATTGATACAAAAAGATTACCTGTTCCAGGAAGTGTGAAATCTTCTTCCCAGACGACTTCTGGACCTTCACCATGGTGACAGGACCGCCCGCTCTCTATGGCACACACCTGCAAACATACTTCACCATCAGCAGTGTACACTCACTGGATCAAATAGTTTGTTTCCGTGTCGATAAAGAAACCTCACAGGATTTAAAAAACACAAATACAGAAAGATTTATTCAGTTCTATCCTGCGAGATGAGTTTTTGCCCCCTTGTGGTAATTAAAGTTACAGCTGTTTGATCTACTGAGCCACTTAGGTCTGACACCACAGAGGCAGATTTATCTCCAGCAGCCTGGCATACTCCATTCCAATGAGATCAATTTGCCTCAGCATCTAAATAACATATTTTTAATAAATTTATAAACTGGGAGAAAAAAAATTCTGATATCTTACTCATGTTTAACGGGTAAATACAAGAGTGTAGAGTCTGTCTGACAAGATGCAAGAAAACTGGTTGAAAATGTCTAAAGTTCAGCTAAAAAATTTTAAGCGTGGTATTCGGAAGGCATCCTGACCAGATGCCCTAACCACCCTATCTGGCTTATCTCAACCCTTTGAGCAACGCACCGAGCTCCTCCCAGTAGCAGAGTTCCTCACTCTATCTGTGAGAGTCCAGCCACCACGTGGAGGAGCTTAATTTTTGAAAAATAATTATCAGAAAATAACGTAAAATTAAAGGAATCATTCAAAAATATAGAAACGGGCAAAACTTACTAATTAAAATACAATTAAATGACATTCCACAGATGTGAAAAGTTTCTTTTTTTAATGTTGTTGCATCATCTTCATCTCACCACTAGATAGAGACAACGTTCAAAATTCTAAAAAGTTTGGTTTCTGTGAAATTTTTAGAAATAAAAAAAAACTTCTGCAGCAGTGAAACATCAGCAAATATCAATCTGAGGGCAAAGGCACAATCTGAGCGTGACCAGTTCATTTTGAGCAAAAGACAAGTCAGGCAGTTAAACAAAGTTTTGAACCAAGTCTGTGACAAGAAACTAAACCAAATCTTCAAGGTGATAACAGATGTGTAATAAACCAGCAGTCGTGTTTGGTCCAGTTAATTTTTACATTCAATCAACTACTAAACTCATTTAATTTAATAAGAAACATTTTGAACATTTTCTAGTATTCCTGACTTCTGAAAAAGCGCTATTCAAATTGGAGACAGAATTTTTTTCTGATTATCTAATCTGCACTTAAGACTCAAACTCTGTGGTGCAGGACTGTTGAATTGATGTATCTGCTTAAATGTTCATGTAGGAGTGATGACTACATGCCTTTTGTGACAATTAGTCATATGAGGAGATTCATAGAGTAATGAGAAGTACATTTTTTAACTGAACAAAAATGATCAATAGTCATTTTACAAAATAGTAAGATTTTTCACACCAAACACGCCATGAGTTGTTTTCAAAGACATACAGTAAATGAGAAATTACTCAGAAAGTGTTTATTTATTATAACAACTCCTAAAGTCCTCCAACAATCCTGTTTATTTAGGGAAAAAAGAGAAAAAATGAGTGACTTTAGTGGATTTGATCTCTCCAGGTGGGAATAATAGTGCTGAAAAAGCCCGAGAACCATCCAGCTTTGGTTTCAAAGTTCTTCAGAACAACTTAAGAGAAACAATCTGATGATAAATTTTACATTGAAAAAGTTTCCACAGAGCCTCGCTTTGCTTTGGAATTTTTTTCAATTCAATTTAATTTTTTTTTTTTTTTTTACTCAGTCTATCCATCCCTCACCGGGAAATTTTGTTTGCTGCACTCCTACACCGCAGCAGGCTGCCATGATGGCGCCAATGGTGGGAGAAGCAGGGGTTAGGTGTCTTCTTCAAGAACCCGAGATGTGAAGTCAGTGGGAATCGAACTTGCGAACTTCCGGTTGACTTCCGGTCAGAGGGCGAAAGCTCTACTATTTACTGCACATCTCAGTGATGTGTGAATGTAAATAAGATTAAAAACACATTATTAATTAGAAGCTAAAACTATTAAAGTTACATCTGGTTCATCAGCATTTGTTCTTTCTATACATTTTATAAGGTCAATTTTCCAAAAAAAAAAAAAAACAAAATCTCCAATTCCTTTCCCAATAAGGATGGTTATTGATACAATCTTATAGATACAAGCACCCTTTTTGTTACCACCTATTTCATACTTTGTGTGTAAAAACAAGGTGAGGAAGACAAATAAACTATGCAAATGCAACCAAACAATGTCAAACAAATTCAAATGATTAATGTAAAAGAGGTTAAGTTAATGTTTTGTTTGAAATAGTTTCAAAGTGAAAAATTTGGTTTCATCTGCATTGTTTTTTGTCTTCCTCTACTTGTTTTTACACTAAGTAAATAAATACCGGATAGATAAAGCAGTATCAATAAAAGTACAATTATCAATAAAATGGTATTGATAACCATTAATAGTTCCTAATGTTTGATGCTTCCAAAAGTGTAACTAACATGGATATCAGAGGTGCAAAAGCCTCCAATTCAAACAGAAAGCAAAGCAAATCCAGCAAATAGAAAAGTGCATGATGAGTGTTTTCAGGCCAGATATGGATGTGATCTATTCAATTCAATTCAATTTTATTTGTATAGCCCAAAATCCCAGAATTTCCGTCTCAATGGGCTTCACAAGAAAAAGGAATGTATTAACATAAATACACAGTAAGAAAAATAACTAACAAATGCTAACTAAACAAGACTAGCACATTTATGCCCTTAGACTCTCCTTCACGGTGAGGAAAAACTCCTAAAAACCCATCAGTGGGGAAAAAAATAAGAAATCTCGTGGGGATCCACATGAAAGAGAGATCCCTCCCCCGGGACGAGCAACCAATGTGTCAAAGATTATTGTTTAAATATTAGCTTATTCTACTCTACAGCTAAATATCTAAAGAAGTCAATAGATGTTCTTCATCCTGATGGAAACACGGGAGACAAACATCTACAAACAAACACATAGAAACCACCAGAATCCTAGTAAGGAGGAAGCATGTTCCCCGTAGATTCTTATTCTGCTGCTTTTTTTTTTTTTTGCTGCCTGGCTCAAGGGACAGTTTCCTACCCGTGCCAGGACGTCCCCTACTGGCCATTCATGTGACTGGCAGGTAAGCAGGTGATGGAGATAATCCAGTCATTTTTACATCGTGACACTAAGAAAACACTATATTATTTCACATACAATTAAATGCGTTATTTATAAAGTCCATTAAAGTCCATCACTGCGCAGATGTGAAGTTTCCAGTCAAACAAACTTTAAAGAAAAAAAAACTTCGAAAAAAGCAAAGATAAATGATCTGTTTTTAAAATCAAAATCACTTTTTTTCACCACTAAAGATAATTTAACAGTCTGAAACTACAACGGTTACAAATCCAGCATTTGAAAACTTCAGCTTCTACCTCGTGTTTCGGTCTGTAGGATGAAACCCACGCGCAGCAGTAACAAACATCTTCCTGGAGGAACAAATGGCGTGGTGCGTGGGGGAGAAAACAGAGCGAATGGTTTCAATCCTATCTGCGGATTATAATCTGGGTTTACTCTTTGAAAAGGAATCGCAATCTAGTGGAGAGCTGCTAGCAGCTCTGCTGCCCGCATGGCGCTGAGAGCTGCGCGCTGTGCGCATCGAAAATCCTCAACTGCTGCTGCGCTCCGGAGGCGCACGGTCTAATGCCGCGCGGCCATTGGTTCTTTTTCAGCTGGGGCAGCGTCAGCACGCACACACACACACACACAATCTCCATTTGCAACTCCATCGGCCCCCCACGGGCCGTGACGCAAATGGTACTTTGTGATTTGTAAATATCTTCCTCATTGAGAGCCGATACCACCAGTCCGATCCAGGACTTGCCTCATGAGGGTGGTGGGTCACCATCCGATGGAGTAGGCGAGCACTTTGCAATGTGGGGTTGGAGGGAAGAAGAGGAGGGGATGCGGTTGCATAAGTTAAAAAAAAACTTGATAAAATGTGCATTTAGACTATATGATGCAGCGGTGTATCCAGAACGCGGTGTCCAGAGCTGCAGGACGCAGAGAGCAGACAGTCTAAGTGGGAGCACATTCACACGCCATAAAGGCCCGCGTCAATACTATTGTGCTCTTTTATCCAAGAGTCCCCCAACTATTTACAAAAGGTTGGACCAGCACACACACACATACACACACACACACACACACACACACACTGAAACATCGCAACCAGATCGCGCGGCGGTTACAGCAGCTGCGCAAAGCAACAGCGCAACTATTGCGCGGCGCTGGACTTCCCCAGTTTAGTGCAAACTGTGTAAATCGTTCAAGTACTTTTCCCCCTATTTATCCCTCTTTCAGGCATGTCCTGTTCTGGCAAAGCTGCAGAACCAGAACGCAGGGCAGGTCTCCGTTCTCATGGCACGATTTGCATCGCCTCCTTTATCCTCTTGAAAATCTCCTTTTACACGCTCAGATTGTCGGCTTGAAAAAAAAAAACGCCAGTATTTTCAGCAACAAAAGAGCAGCTTAGTTTGATCAGCGAAAAAGCAAAGTGCAAAATGCACCTTTCACGCTGTAGAAAAGAGGCCCCTCGTAACGATAGCAGCGTGGCGTAAAAACCAGCTAACCCAGATCAAATAGAGAAAAAAGGCCCCACTAAAACCTCCATCAGCACCACGATGTAAACTACAGCCCATCAACGCTCATTTAGATCCGTTCCTCACCGATTATTTCACTCCCCACACGGTTTTGAAGCGCTGCGTTTTGCGGATCTGTGCCACCGATTCCAAACAGCAGCTTGGCGCACAGGATCGGTGACCCTTCCATCTTTGCGCGTTCTTCTGCAGACTTAAATTACCAGCGATCGCACATTCTGACAGCTTTTAGTTGAATACAAGACATCTCGGTATCTGTTTTCCACCTTTTGGTCAGTAAACAGAGCGTGTAAAGGCTGCTAGAAGTCTCTGAAAGTGTTCCTCTACCCGCCGCGGCCACAGAAACAAGAGGGCGATGACGCCATTTTCTGCAAAAACAACCATGCACTAGGAGCCAGCGCGAAGGAGCTCTAAGCTGCTTCACAGGCTTTCATTGCCGCGGAAACGCGTTCAAAAGCAGGGCTTACCTTCAATAGACGAGATGAGGGTCGGATTGAGGGGCTGCCGGGGAGAAAACAGCGGTATGATCGCTACTTTCAGGGCAGAGCTTGTTTATATCGCCTCGCAGCGTCCCTGGTTCACTCTGAGCAAGTTCCTCTGCCTTTGTGCACTCACTCACTCACAGCCACTCAGCATCTGCGCAAAGGTGCAGCCTGCACGGACAGTTTCATCCACAAATCAGGGGGGCTCGGGGTCATTTTGGTAAAAAAAAGAAAGTATTTGATGTTCATTTATTTAAGAGAGTTCCAGAAATGATAATGTTGTTCAAGAAAGCCACGAGTCTTGTGCCTATTTCTTGCCAAAACGCACAGCATTTCCATCTCCGCCAGTCTACGACGCATATACCAAGTTTAAAAAAGGAGGTTACACCCTTTCAGAAGTTTATCCAACACAATTAACAGATTCTTTTACATCACTAGTGTCATTCAAAAACAAGTCATCTGATAGATCAGAACTGGAAAGACTAAATGCTACCAGTTCTTTAGGATTTGTGACTGAAATCATGACAAAATGATCTTTTTGAATCTCCATCTGAATATTTTTGGCTAATAAATTATGTTTAAAAAGCAGTAGCCTATGTCATATATGATCAAAAAAGTCTTTCTTTAAACTTTTAAAACGGAAAAGAACTTGTTTTCTTGCAGTACACTTAGAAAAGGGAATCAAATCATACAAACGTTCTCTTTTGGAAGAAAAAAAAACATTTTGTTTTTATCATGCTTTTTCAATGCTTTCTAACATCTTTGTGTATACACCAATAAGTCTCACCTTTTTTAACCGTACTAAAATACTTTATTGATCCCTCAATTTGAGCCCCCTTCTCCTCGTCTAACGACAAACACTCTGACTGAGCCAACACCTCCCCCATATAAGTTATGCTAACTTATATGAAAGTTTATTATTAGGCTTAAATCATTACATTTTAAGCTTCATCATAGTTATCATTCCATGTGAACAAGATAAAAAAATACTATAATAAGCTGCAAAAGCTACAAAAGTTAATACTTAGAGGATAAATATAAACTAAACCAAAACAATCCAAAGTAGTGAAATGCTACATACCAGTGACATGCGGTGAGGTTCATGTCTGGGGAGGCACTGACTCCTCAAGAGTTAGATTTACAATTGTAAGAACTGAAAAATACATCTTACTTCAGCATTCATCCTACAGCATCCAACTACAGGTAATGCTTCATGTCCAATCAGCATTCCCCTTTCAATTACACTCATAAACATAGACAGGAACAGATTTGTCTCTTTTATGGCAATGGATAGCGTATTAAGAAATTTATATATACTGTAAACAAATTAAAGTACAGAGGTTTTATTTTCAGTAAAAAAAAAAAAAAAAATCTGTTATTTTTCACATTTTAAATTCTAGTGTTTTAATAAATTTTGCCCTTTAAAATGATCAGGAAAAAAGAGAAAAGTTTCCCAAGGCCAAACATCTATTTAAAGATTTTTTTTCCATTTTGTTTTTTAAAAAAATAAAACAAACAGAACCAGTTGTGTCCTTACTTCTACTTATAAATTAAATCCATCTGCTGACAAGTTTTATGACTAAATTGTAGAAGTTGTCTTTATTTTTTCTTAGTTTAAGCGTTTCTCTGTTTCAATGGAAATTTTGTCAACAGAAGAACTGACAGGTTCTTACTGCCAGTTTGCGTGCACCCCCTTGAGTGGAAGCAGAGTACATACCGGCCTCCCCTACCAATTTATCTGTGAGCTTTTTTGTGCAATCAGCAGCTGTAGTTTTCTAACACACACATAAAACATATTATATAGACTGCAGAAAGTTGTGGTGTTTAATAAATATTTCTGTTAAGTTCATAATGGTGATTTACTGAGGACCAAAAACTAGCATGCATCAAGCCACCCGGTTTATATTGAATCATGCAGTCGGAAGGGAAGCACAGTTTGTCTCTGCCTCCCTTGGGTTTCTGACCTGGATTTGATTGGAAATTTTTTTTAAATTTGGCTATTTTTAATCGATAAAATGGCAGAAATGTGAAGTCATACTCCAAATGCATTTTTTAACACATAATTGTGGAAAATATTACTCTTTCATTTTTTTTCTTTCTTTTTTGCCATGATGACAGGGAAGGCACTACCTCCCCTGCCTCCCCTGACCACACGTCACTGCTACACACTCTCAATGAACCTAAAATTACAAACTGCTCATAAAACCATTCATTTTCTGTAACACTTATTCCTCATGGGGTCGCAGGGGCTGTTGTAACCTATCCCGACTGTTTTTAGGTGAGACACAGGATAGACCCCGAACTGATCGCCAGACTTAGTGTGGCCACAGACCCCACAACAGACAGTCCATAGATATATTCATTTGTAGGGAAAAATATCAACCTGAGACGCTTGCTTTTAGAGTGTGGAGGGAAACTAGAGAAAACATACACATACATGGGGAGAACATGCAATTTTCACACAGAAAGGCAAGTGCTTCAAGCCTCTGCTCATTCCGGACTCAAACCCAGACCTTCTTGTTGTGAGGCCCCTGTGCAACCACAAAAATTGGTCTATTTCCCCAAATTTCAATTTTGTAAAAAAATACAAATGGATCAAAGAAATTTATCTAATAATTTTAAAAAAATTTTAAATATATATATATATATATATTGTATTTTGTGTTAAACTACAGCTAAAAGTCTGACATTTATTGTGTTTCGTAAATACAAATTTAGAATCTTTTACCACTTTTTTTTTCTTTATAAAATCCACTTTCTCAATTTCACAAGTTTAAGCTCTACTCTTTACCAAAATTTATTGTTAAATAAGACAAATTTGATTATGTGTAAGTCCAGAGACAATGAATTGAATACAAAAACTAATGGTTTAGTTTAGTTTATATCATTTATGCCAATGTGTTTTAGGTTTGGAGCAGAACAGAACATTGTGTTATAAATTGTAAATAAAATATAATTGGAAACATTTGACATTTTATATATTTGATAAAAATATTTAAAAACAGGAACCAGGTTTAGTTTGAGAAACAGAAACATGACGGACATGAATTTCGATCAATCAGTAAAAGTAGAAATTGTATCAGTCAAAAGTTGACTGATGTCTGTGTATTATTGTAGTATTAAAACTTTCATCAAAAATATGCTTTTAAGAGTTTTTTTCTTGGAATGTGAGCAGTTATTTAGCAAGTTTAGCAACTAACAGCTGTTACTTATCTTGTTAGCTTCAACAATGAAGCGGCAATAAGACCTTGACGTTTTAATTTTATTTGGAATTAACTATTTTTTCAAGTATAATTTTTAACCTCAAAGAAAATATAAAGTCTCAAAATATATCTTAATTTTTTTTTTTTTAAACGTTTTGTGTCACGCTAGCTTACCCGCGAAAAGCTGTAGAGACTGGGGTTGTGCTAACGGCTTAACGTCTGTGGAAAAGAAAAAATATAATAAAAAGAAAGGAAAAAAAGAAAGAAAAAGTAGCCTATCAAATAACTATTCATTTATCATAAAAGATCAAGAATTCTAGAAATGTTTTTTAGAAATATAAAATTGCCAAAATAGTATGTTCTTACCTTTTATTGCAGACAAATTGACAACAGATGTTTTTTTATGTGTTCAGTTACTTTTATCTTAATGAGTTACGCATTGCATTGTTTACTTATCAGAATCAGAATTACTTGATTGATAACAAATAAAAAGTAATATCTAATTTGCTGTTACTGACTTTTACCTAAATTACAAAATTAAAACATCTCATATTTCTTGAGTTACTGACGTTAGAAGTACTATTTTTATTCAAAACAGTTGGATATGGAAAAGTGAGGTTACAGGGAGAAAATGTAAAAAAAAGGAGGAAGATTTTAAGTACTTACGATCAACAGTCCAGAGAAATGGAGTGTGTGGAAAAGAGATGAAGAAGCGGCAGGCTGAAACAAGTGGAGAAAAATAACCGGTGTGATAGAAAAGTTTCTGCTAGAATTAAAGGGAAAGTGTACAAAACGGTGGTGAGACCGGCCATGTTGTTTGGTCTGGAGACAGTGGCACTGAGAAAAGACAGGAAGCAGAGATGGAGGTAGCAGAGATGAGAATGCTGAAGATCTCTGTAGGAGTGACCAGGATAGACAAGATCAGAGGAACCGCACATGTTACAGGTTTTGGAGATAAAGTCAGAGAAGCCAGATTGAGAGGGTTTGGACATGTGCAGAGGAGAGAGAGAGGACATCAGCAGAAGGATGCTGGGTTTAAACCACCAGGAAAGAGGTCTAGAGGAAGCCAAAGAGGAGGTTCATGGATACAGTGAAGGAAGACATGATGATAGTTGGCGTTACGGAAGAGGATGCAGCAGATAGGGTTAGATGGAAGAAACTGACTTGCTGTGGCGACCCCTGAAAGGAAATGCCGAAAGAAGAAGATCAAGAAGCTGAATATGTAATAAAAGCACAGCTGTTGAAGAAAAATAAGGCTTTCACTTGACATGTTTAAGTTTTCTCACAAAGATTAGAAATTGTGCTATTATGCTAGTTTATCTGGGGGGGAAAAAAACATTAACAGTTTAGGGAGAGAGGGAGAGACCTCGTCAAGATCCACATAAGGGACAGATCATGTGTCTAAGATGTTAATTAAATATTAGCTTATTCTACTCTACAGCTTAATATCTGAAGAAAAGCGTCTTTTAATATGCCTTTAAAAGAGAAACAAATTTGACATTATTGAAACTCGACACAGAGTTCATTTCAAGAACAAAACCAGAGAAATGTATTGTCTTAAGTTGACGTTTGAAAAGATAATTAATATAAAAGATTATGATAATCAGTAGATGACCAAAATACACAAAAGCATACACATTAATATTTTACATATGTGGGTGGGTTTGTGTGTATTAATTTAAATGGTGTTTTCTCTACTCCACAAGAGAAAAATGGACAGATTTAAAATCAAGCAGTATTTAAAGTGGGTAAAAGTAATGAAGAATAATCAAGAAAGAGAAAAAGGAGGGGAGAAGTGAAATACAAAGTTTACAGTCACACATGTACTACTGATAGCAAAAATATATTGAAAACCTTAAAGAACATATTACACAACATTCACATTCCCGCAGGAGCATCAGAAAAAGATTGAACAAAAAAGGAAGGTTATGTGTGGAAAACAAAATATTAATTTTTTTTTTTGTCGGTCTCTAAGATCGCTAGATAAAAAATTACCAGTAATTGTACAAATCCAGATCGTGAAACTTTTCAGAAACTACACTTCCCACTGTTCTGCTTAATTTTCCTCCCTTTAATTCACTAATTCATGTTCTTAACTAATTTTTATTCTATATTTCTGCTACTACCATTGAGATTTTTTTTTCTACTTATTATATGGTCTTAAAAATGACAGTATGAATTTTTGGTTAATACATTTTTATCCTAAGACATTTGGGAATCAAAGTAAATGTCATGAGAACTTTGAAAACATTTTAAAATTTTGACAAGAAACATTCCCTGATATGATAGTATGTATTCTGTACCATTTGTTTGTGTTTTACAGGGTGTGATCAGGTTTTCATTTTAACCAAAAAAGAAAAGAGATTTTCTAAAACAATTTTTATGCTTTTAGAGCAGCAACCTGTCTCTGAAGCAGCTCCACAGAGTGGTCAAAAAGGGAAAGGGCACTAGGAAGAGGATCTGTTCATCATGATTGACAAAAGTCTGACACAGTGGACTCACCTTAAAAAGATCTCTATATCATGAGTATTTTTTCACATCTAAAAGTGTAAATCTCAGCGTTAACACGACATAAGGCATACGTATCTAATTGCCCAAATGAAGTTCAATAAATCAGACATACAACTCTTAAGTAACTTTATGGGAGACAAATAGTGAAAAAAGGAAAGGGCTAAGTAGATTCTAAGAAGTTCCATAAGAATGATAATCCCTCACAGCGCTTTTCTTTATTATCATGAGACCCCCAACAAAAGGTGCCTACCACTACTGCCCAAACACAATTAACCAAAGCACTAGCATTATTCCATTATCATAAGAATGCTGTTTGCAGTAGGGGGAGCAACTCCTCAGCATTCATGGACATAGTCTGATAGAAACAGGAACTTTTATCTGTCAACTACAAGCAATCAGCATTTAAAATACTAACTACTGTCATGCCTGGTTACTTATTATTCTTCATTATTTCATTTTAGTGACTTGTTCAGAATTTTTGGCCTGAAGGGAACAGAGAATCTGGACTTTGTAAACGAAGTAAACCTTCTAGAAGTGTAAAAAGATTCACATGCTTTGATAAAATCCTCTATTATGACTCAAACGTGTTCGATTTTTTTTTCTAAATTAACTTTAATTGATTGATTTTCTTTGGTTTAAAATGTGGTTGTCAGATTAAGTTGTACTGCAAATAAATGACCAAAAGGTGTCAGTGTTGTCTAATGAATACTCTGCTTTGCTATTTCGGCACAGAACCCGGTGAAGTGCTCAAATCAATGCAATCTAAGAGCAACATTGATGTATTTGTAGGTAAGCACAACTTCAATCTTAGTTCAGTCAGTCAGTCTCCTTCTTATCCGCCTATCCCTTACAGGGTTGTCGTGGTGCCGGAGCCCATCCCGGCTGATTCAAAGCAAGGGGCAGGGTACACCCCGAACAGGTCGCCAGTCTGTTGTGGGGCCACACACATACAACCATCCACACACACACCTAGCATGCATGTCTTTGGACGGTGGGAGGAAACACCAAGCATCGTCCACACCCAGGACTCGAACCCATGACCTACTTGCTGTGAGGCCACTGTGCGGTTACCCACTGCGCCACCGTGCCGCCTTATTCTTTGTTCAATTTAGATTTTTAAAAATGTATTTAATCATTATTAACTGGGACAAACTAAGACTAACAGAAGTTTTTAGCTTCCCAAAATTTCAAGGTTCAATGAAGGTTTAATTAACAAATTTACGAATTTGTAAACAATTAAACTACTAATACTGAAAAAATGATATATAACAACACTTGGTCTTGTAAAACTAGCAACTTACAGAAAGTGATGTTACGCAAAGATGTTTATACTGCAATTACCTAGCTCCCTCCGTAGGGTGGCTGGGCTCTCACTCAGAGATCGGGGAGGAGTTCTGCCATCTGGGGGGAGCTCGGTGTCAAGCCTCTCCTCCTCCAGGTCGAGAGTAGCCAGATGGGGTGTTTCGGGCATCTGGTCAAGCTGCCCTTCCGAGCGCCTCGCTGGTGAAGTGTTTCGGGCACGTCCCACCAGTAGGAGACCAAGAGGCAGACCCCGAACCCGCTGGAGAGACTATGTCTCACAGCTGGCTGGGGAATGACTTGGGATCCTTCCGGGTGAGCTGGAGGATGCAGGTAGGGTCAGAGAAGTCTAAGCTTCCCATCTGAGGCTGTTGCCCCCGCAACCCGGCCCGGGATGAGCAGAAGACAACGTAACGGACTGTTAATTAGAATCCAAAAAATAAGTTTGGAAAAAGAGTCACACGTTAAAAAAAAAAAAGAATGTAAATATACATTGAAGTTTTGTTTAATGCACGCTACGGAAGACAAAATCAAATAAGTAAAGAAATAGCATAATGAATAGCCAAATTTAAATACATTATTATTTAAAAATCATTAAATCTGTTCTTGGGATACACCCTCTCTTTCTTCTTGTGAGTATTCTTCATTGGTAGGCTCGGGCAATTCGGACTCTTCTTCAAGTTCCTCAAGTTGTTTCTCCTCATCTTTAATTTCACTGTTGTGAAATTAAGAAGAAAGTTGTACATATTTAGAATGATTTCAGACACAGACTAATAATAAAGATTAATAGTTCAACAATAAACACAATCCCACGTTTGGTAATATTTGCGATCTTGATCAGACGTGTGTCTTTTAGTGAGGTGATACACCATGGCCACACCCAAGCAGTTTGCAAGAACGTTGACAACAGCGCAGAAGCGATCTCTGAGAGACAGAAGCAATCCATCCTGTTATCCTTATTCATTTAGTTAGTTGATTTAATTAAAAGCTCTTGTTGAAATCAAAAGCGTATACTGTCAAAATGATCCAACAAAGAGGTCATTTTTAAAGTGGATTTGTATCATTCAATGTGCTCAGAAGTTGCAGCTCAGAAAGAACAACCGCTTGCCAAATAGAAATCTTGTTGGATTAACTTTCTGTTCCCTTGACACATGCTGATCTGTTCTTAGATTAGATACCGAATTCCATGTTATATTGTGTTGCCATATGATGAAAAACCAGGACAGTACATAGCTTAATCAGGGCTCACACATGCTGATATAATGCAAATACAACTAGCATTCGCATGAAAAACTTATTGAACTATCACAGGGTTAAACTCACAACAACCATTCAGATGCCACCAGAATCGAGGCGTTTTTCACAGAGAGATTAGCTGCTGACAGGATAAAAAAGGTTGTCAAAGCTCCAGCTGCTGGGATTCCTGAAGCTCCTACGGCGTATATGGTGGTCGTCAGGCTGTAACGTCAAGCAAACAGACTGTTAACCCGTTCTTCTGTGCAACTCGGTGCAAATGACATTTGAACTTCTCGAAGAAACAGTGTACATACATAACTGTGAATAACTGGGTAGAGTCCATAGCAACACCATTCATCTGGGTGATGAAAATAGTTGCAACCATTTCATAAAGTGTTGTTCCATTCATATTGAGAGCAGTGATTAAAGGCAGGACGAACCGAGTGACTCTCTTGTCAATCTTCAGGTATTTCTCACAGCACTTCAGGGTGTGTGGCAGTGTGGCATAACTTTGATAGACAACATACCATTTCATAAATATCCTTAATATGCCATTTTCATTTCAGAAGAGTTCTTCAAAACATCTGTGTCTGTGATTAAAATTACCTTGATGAGATGAAAAAAGCAGTGATCAATGCCGGATAAACCTTCAGAATAACAAAGTAGGGGTTGCGCCTCGAGACCACAAAATAAACCAGTGGTAGAATAACTAATGAATGTAGGGTAAGCCTGGAAAAAACAACAAGACAAAAAATACTAAATTAAAACAGTTTTTTTCCTTGCTTTGGTTGTTGTCTGAACTTTGATGGTTACACTTAAAAACCACATTGTTGAAACGCACTAAGCTGACCCTGTGAGGGTGAGTGTGGCACTTTGAAAGACTGGCTATTTGTCCTGGCTGTAAAATGAATAGATGAACAACAATTGTTTTGTTTTTAGTGATATAAAGCAACAAGTAGAGATGTGTTGGTTAGTAAACTTCATCTACTTTTTGCTTTTTCATTTAGAGAGTGCTAGAGTAAATCAGTTTCCTCTATTTACTCTGCAGCATTTCTGAGTACTCTTTCCTCTAATGACCTTCATATCCTCCTTCACTACATCTTTAAACCTCCTCTTTGGGGTTTTCTTTAAGGGTCTCCTGTCTGCCAGTTTTAATCACACTATCCTTCTGTATGTACTACATATTCTTTTCTTCTTCTCTAAGCATGCCCAAACCATCTTAGCCTAGCCTCACTGACTTTATCTCCACTACCTTTAATGTTTGTTGTCTCTCTGGTATACTCATCCTGATCCTGTCCATCCTGGTCATTTCCAAAGAGAACCTCAGCATCTTCATTTCTTTTATCCCCAGCATGGCATCCTGTCTATTTCTCAGTGTCACTGTTTCAAGACGAAACAACATGGCTGCTCTCTTCACAGTTTTCTGCATATTTTATTTTAGCTGACACTCTTCTATCACACATCAAACCGGACACTTTTCCTCATCTAGACCAGAGGTTGGACCAGAGGTGTCCAACTCCGATCCTGGAGGGCCGGTGTCCTGAAGGTTTTCTTGGTTCAAAACAGCTGATGCACATCAAGTGAAATAAACAGTCAATAAAATTTAGCCCATTGACTCAAAAACCTGGATCAGGTGTGTAGATGCAAGACTACATAGAAAACCTTCATAGAAAACCTTCAGGACACTACCCCACCAGGACCTGAGTTTGAGACCCCTGATCTAGACCATCCCGCACACGCTTCTTCACATTCTCCATTGCTGGGGACACATATCAAAATCCTCAAAGCAAATAATATATCTTTAGAACACTTTTTGGGCAAAAAACCATGCCGCTGCTTACAAATGCTCACTCTTGCAATAAGTGAGTATTCAACAACTCTTTCTCATAACTTGACTGAACAGCTGGTCACCTGTCCTTGATACATCCATACCTCCATTGATATGTCAGAAGGACCAAGAGTCTTTCTACTTTCAGCCTCTTCAACGGACTCCTCACTCCAACTAAACATTCTTCCCATCTCTGTATTTCTGTCTTGCCAACATGTCCAGATCCATTTCTCCCTCCTTTGTGTCCAACCTGGCATACAAGTCCATGTGAGCACCTTGTTTGACCTTTGCCACTTCTTTTTTCATCTTATGCTGTATCTCCTTGTATCCATGTCTACAATCCTCAGTCCTCTTTATATCCCACTTCTTCATAGCTTCCCTTTTTCTTTGAATACAATCTTGTACTTCCTTATTCTACCGCTAAGTCTCCTTATCTACTTTCCTTCCAGATGGCACACCTGGTACTCTCTTACCTGTCTCCCTGATCACATTAGCTGTTGTTATCTAGTTATCTGGAAGCACCTCCTGACCTCTCAGAACTTGTCTCAACTGTGCTGGTTAGTAATGTACTTCTTTTATTACATCAAATTATTTAGAGAATAATGACATTTAGTGGGTGCCTTTGTGTGAGCGGTCTGTGTTTTTTCTTGAGGTACTCTTGAAACCTTGTCAGCCTAAAGTGTGAAAATGTTTTTTTTTTTAGCCTCCATAAACCAGAATACAAGGTATGCGCTTGGCATTCTCAAAACTATGATGGCACGTGATATCGGTTGATAAACATACCCCAACAACAAAACCAATGCAAATCTTCCCAGATTATAGAATTCGTTCCAGTCATCAATCTCCAATATTTGGGCTGCTATCATAAAAAACAATCCAAGCGGGACACATCTGAAATAGAAATGGGTTTCAGTATAACAAATGGAATACAAACTTTCATTGCATCTAAAGAAAACTAAAGAAATAAAAGTATGCAATATCCAAAAAAAAAAAAAAAGGGAAACTGCTTAAAAAAATCTCCACTGAATGACTATTAAAGTTAAGCTTTTAATTTGTGAATGAAAGGTTTCTGTGTAAAATGTTTAAGAAATTAAGTCATAATGTTTTGTTTAGTTAGACCAAAGCTTCTTACTTCAGAATGAAGGCAATTAGAGATTTTGTTCCTTCGTTGATGGCAACAACAAACTCCAATGTGGTTTTCCCTGTTACTTGTTTTGTATCAAGAAAAAGTCCAAATACGATAGACCAAGCAACCAGGCCCACAATATTGGCCCCTGGCAAGCTCGTATCCAACAAATTCAGCCTCTCACCATCATTGTTTCGAATACGCACAACCTTAGTCTGAGCCTAAAATAAAATCAGTCACTTAAACAATGAATTCACAAACTCTGAACAATGAGCGGTAAATGTGAATCCAAAATATACCTTTGCAAAAGAAGATTGAATCAAACTGTGAGGAATCAGGTTTCTGTATGCAGCAGAAGTCACATTGTAAGAGATTAACGAAGATGAATGAACTTAAAATGCTGTAAAAATCTGCCTGAAAGAAAAACTGCAACTCACTTAATAATATCTCTGATAACTAATGAACCATATGATTCTTCCTCTTTTTCTTTTTCTTCACCAAATTCCGCATAGTCAACTCCTGGCTCAATCGTAGTCACCAGTACCAGTCCTACAAAACAGCTCAAAACAATGCATGTTTAAATAAAGCATTGAAATAAAGGCTAAATTTTGTTATAAAACAAAGTCTCACCAAGACCCCCGGCCATGATGGTGGATGCTAAGATGTACATGATGATACGTGCTGCGACTCTTTTAGAGGATTTTCTGTTTAGACCTGCAACACCTTATGAAATCCAACCACACCACAAGTTATGCTCTGGAAAAGTGCTGTTTAATACAACTTAAAAGTCCACAAAAGGTTGCTAATTACAACCCAAAATAAATATTCGTAAAGTGTTACGGTCGCTTAAGTGGTAGTTACCTTAAGTAGTGATTGATAGCAACTTTATGATGTGCAACTTATTAAAACAACAAAAGAGGTACCTGCGATCACACTTGTTACTATCAGAGGGACGCAAATCATTCGCAGTAAGTTCATCAGCACAGCTCCTGGAAAGTTTAGAAACTGTTTTCCATGTTTAGTCCCATCGTCCCCAAGTTTGACAATCAAGCCAACAAGTAAACCTGGAGGGAAAAAAGAAGTCCAACATTGTTGTTTTCAATCCAGCTGTTTGGATAGTCTCAAACTGCATGTTAACACTGGAACTACCAACACTGTCAATTTGACAGAAGTTGACATCTAATTACTGTAGTTACGTTGATCTTTGACGTTTCGGGACTTCTGACTTTTTTAACATTTTTTTGGATATCGTTCTTATGTTGTAATTTAACTGAAATAGGACACTAAAAATGAGTTCTGAGTAATTCTTCTTCTAACTCCCACATCCGTCATTTTGACGTATCTGTTACAGGGTTCTTTTCCCTGTGCCTGACCATAGCTCGGTTACTGTTACCTAGTAAGTTGTGGCGCCACTCAGATGAAATCTAGGTGAGCGAAAATGGATTTAAGAAGACGTTTGTCTGTCACTGAAGCATTTGTGTGTATGACATCATCGCCATAGTGCTATTCGTCAAATTGAAGGTGAGTTCAGGTACAGTAGTTCTAGAAGTCTGGTAGTCCTAGTGTTAAGCTAGCAAATATCAACTATAGCAAACAGCCCTCAAATGTTAATTCTTTTGGAGAGGCAACCGTTTGTCAAACATAGATTCAATAAAATTGATAAACAAACTCAATCATACTTTTCTTTTTAAAGGTATTTTCAAACAGAATTTTTCAAGACCAACTTGATTAAGAAAACTTTGAGACTGAGGAGCAGTTCACGTCTGCTTTGTTTGTCAGTGACCTTTTCTGTGGTCACTGCTCCTGTTAATCAGACATTCTAAGACTTAGCTGACCTTCATCTTGCTTATCCAGGCTAAGGTCATAGTTTTTATGATCATAAAAGTAGTATCAAGTTGTGGATTGCTTTAAGATTCAAGATTCTTGATTGTCACTATTGTCATAGTAAAATTTAGACAGACTAAGTCTCCATTAACGGTGTCAATTTAATGATCCACTGCTGTTGTAATTTAACCAATTTTATATCATTTGATTATGGTGCAATCAACAAATATTTATCCTAGGTTTCAACTCATCTTAGTTTGTCATAAGTTAAGTTTATGCATGTGTTTTTGTTTTTTCCATAAATACAAATTTGACATAGCATTACAATAACACTGTCTTATATATTGATTGTTTTAAAAAAATTTGTTTGATTTAATACTGAAATAATCCAAATCTTAGGGAAAAAAACAGAAGACTGTGTAATAAGTTTAAATAATACAGGTCATTTAAAAAAATTAGCATATTGTGATAAAGTTAATTATTTTCTCTAATGTACCGATAAACATTAGACTTTTTTATATTTTAGAGTCATTACACACAACTAAAAGTTCAAGCCTTGTATTGCTTTGAAATGGATGATTTCGGCATACAGCTCAGGAAATCCCAAAATTTCTGTCTCAAAAAATTAGCATATTTCATCCAACCAATAAAAGAAAACTGATTTTAATACAAAAAAGTCGGCCTTTAAATAATTATGTTGTGTTATGCAATCAATATTTGGTCAGGAATTCTTTTGCAGAAATGACCACTTCAATGTGGCATGGCATGGAAGCAATCAGCCTTTGGCACTGCTGAGGTGTAATAGAGGCCCAGGATGCTTTGGTAGCGGCCTTAAGCTCAATCGAGAGGTTGGGCCTTGCATTTCTTAACTTTCTCTTCACAATATCCCACAGATTCTGTTCAGGTCAGGTGAGTTGGCAGGCCAATTGAGCACAGCAATGCCCTGGTCAGTAAACCAATTACCAATGGTTTTGGCACTGAGAGTAGGTGCCAGGTCTTGCTGAAAATCTTTAAATATTTATCTCCATAAAGCCTTTACACAAAATGGAAGCATGAAGAGCTCTAAAATCTTCTTATAGCTTGCTGCATTGACCCTGCCCTTGATAAAACACAGTGGATAACACCAGCTGCTGACACGGCACCCCAGATCAGCACTGACTGGGGGTACTTGACAATGGACTTCAGGCATTTTAGCATTTCCCTCTCCTCAGTCTTCCTCCAGACTCTGAAGCCTTGGTTTCCGAATGACATGCAATAAAGTACTTTGAACCACTGAGTGACAATCCAGTGCTGCTTCTCTGTGGCCTATTTCCTGTACACGCCCTTACACCATGGCTCTGGATGTTTCTACTCCAGACTTAGTCAACTGCTTCCGCAGGTCCTCCAAGGTTTGGAATCAGTCCTTCTCCACAATCTTCCTCAGGGTACGGACACCTTTTATCATTGTGCAGCGTTTTCTGCCACGCTTTTTTCTTTCCACAGACTTCGCACTAAGATGCCTTAATAAAGTGCTCTGAGAACAGCCTATTCATTCAAAAATTTCTTGCTGTCGTCAGGAAGGATGGCTCACTCAGTAGGACAACCGCCTTGAAACCGGAGGGTTGCCAGTTTGATTTCCCGCCCGGAGTTCATGCCAAGGTGTCATTAGACAAAACACTGAACCTTCAATTGCTCCTGATGGTGTTTGTGTCTTGCATGGCAGCATGCCCATCAGGTGTGAATGTGTGTGTGAATGGGTGAATGTGAGCTACTCTGTAAAGCGCTTTGAGGTGGAAAAGCACTATATTAGTAGAGTCTATTTACCCTTTAGCCTCTTACTTAAGGGTGACAATGATGGCCAGCAGTCAGGTCGGCAGTCTTACCCATGATTTAGAGTAATGAAACCAGGGTGGGAGTTTTTAAATACCTCATGGAAATCTTTTCCAGTGTTCAGACTTAATTAGTTGATTCAGATGATTAGGTAATAACTTGTTTAAAAAAACCTTTTCATAATATGCTACTTTTTTGAGACAGGAATTTTGGGGTTCATCATGACCTGTATGCCAAAATTATCCATATTAAAACAATAAAAAGTTTGAACTACTTTCAGTTGTTGTAATGAATCTAAAATATATGAAAGTCTAATGTTTAATCAGTACATTATAGAAATTAATTAACTTTATCACAATGTGCTTTTTTTAATGACGTGTAATCCATTTACACGTCATATTTAACTGTATTGAATGTTAGATGTAGGTGAACACTACATCTAGAGTAGATGTAGTAGATGTAGATGAAGACACATTTAGATTCATTAAGGTTTCAAGTTGTCCCGATTTAAACTGTCATTTGCATTATTGCACGCGCAAAAAAAACGAAAAATAAACAGAAATTGCGCTCTGTGGTTTAGGGCCTGTTGGCCAGGACTACCTGTAAAAAAATATCTTTGAATCAATAGGACTTTTCCAACATTTTAAACTGAGTTTAAAAAAAAGAAGAAGTTCGATTAATCTAAAACTTTTTTTTCTTTCAGACCTATTAGAAAGCAGCCAAAACATACCATTTCGTCTTGCTTGACGTGTTAGTGTAGAACTGGTATAGAATAAGATCAACAAGCATCATCGTAGAAAAAACACATAAATAGGGATACGTTTATCTTAGGACTATGTGTAACCGAATTTCTTACCCAATCCGACAGCCAACAAGCTGGTAACTTGGAACTTGTTTTTAACAAAGCCCAATCCGAACGATTTAAAGTGTTTGCGTCGGCGTCGCCTTAGGCTTGCTAATTGTTCTCGATCCATGTTTCGAACAGAAACAAGACATCAGCGAGTTGAAAACCCGTCCCGTTTCAAACGTTTCTTTAAAAGTCGTGTAACTTTAAGAACCAAATATTCTATGTTAGTTACAGATATCTGCTATTTAAATTTAAAATAACGTTCAAACTAACGGTTTGATGAACCACGCGCTGGTTATTTACAGGGAGAAATGCAAAATTTGTTGGAGATTCAATTGAGCATAAACTTAGAAGTGTTTTGAAGTGTGTAAATACTTAGCAATAAAACTCAATATGATTTAAAAAAAAAACTCTTAGTCAAGACGATTGTGTTTTACTGGCATACTTTGAGTAAATTGTTAGTTTAGCTGCAATGATCTCAAGGTAATTGGTGTATTTATTTTGAAATTGATTAGAACATTGCAGTGATGTGCAGTTGGAAACACAAATTTTATATTGGCTTTTACTTGATTTTTAATTTGGTTTAATATGATTTTATGCATGTATGGATATCTGTTTGTCTACTTATCTATTCTTATGGTTTTATTTTTCTAAATTTAGTTTTTAAGATTAATTTAGTAAACAAATTTAACTGGTTCAAACGGTTTTAGTTACTTGTATTATTCTATTGTTTTATTCAGTGTCTTCGTCCAGCCTTAGTCTCCCTTCTCAGTCTGTGGGGTCCTTGCTTGGACGAGGTGGTGCGGGTCTCTCACTTCACCCATTGGCTTTTGTTGGATGCCTGTGCCTCCTGGAGCTGGGTGGACCCCTGTGGTTTTGGCCTCTGCAGTCATGGGCAGGCCGACTCCTGGTATTGATCGATCCCCAATTATACTTTTCTCACAGCAGCATCAGGCCAGATGTTTGTTTTATTTACCGTTATTTTTAACCTAGTTAGAGAGATAGTAGCTAGTGGTTCAGAAGGAAAGTTCAGGGCTGGGGGAAGGTTTGTTGCACTTTTTGTTTCGTATATGTTGTGAGGAAAGCCCAAGATGCAACTAAAAAAGGATAAAGCCACATCTTTTCTATCTGTAGCAGCTCACCACTAGAGCTCTTACACCCATTGTCAAAGGATGTATCTTATTTGACGGGGCAAGTCAATTTATAGGCTACCAGTTGGGCATCTGATTAGTGCAGCGACCAATTTCCCTTTTACATCTGTTTATGCATTTGTTGTTAAAATGTAAGAAAGCGATAGCATGAGAACAACTCTTGATCTTATGATGATAAGAAACAATCAACATTATCTGCAAGAAAGTAAAAACATAATGGAGGCATGAGAAGAATCTGTCTTCATTAAAATTTTTACAATTGCATAAAGAGACACAATGTTTATGATTCAACAGTGACATCAGAGAGGCAGAAAATGGATAAGCTCATTAAGGAGAACCAACTCTGTGCCGGGGAGCAGATTGACAGACTGGTGTGGTGGCAGACCTGAGGGTGTATTCCAGCTACAGAGGGATGACACTTCTAAAGCCTTCCTGAGAAGGGATGATTTGGAAATGGTGAGAAAATGGAAGGGATCTAGCAAAACTCTCATCGTAGATGGAGAACACTTCACACCAAGCACACAGCTCTGGCAAGGCACTTTCAATGACAGGCTACTTTTACTAGCACTCTGTGAAGGATCAGTTATGCAAATTCTTTCTTCCAGACTCCATAATTATGCCTGCTCCCCTGTACACTGCATGTAGATAACTTACACATTAAACTGCTCATGCGATTGTTGACGGAGTTCTCTCGTGATGGGTGCTGTCAACTCTCCTGCTCTTAAGTATCAAACACGCATTCACTCTGATTTTGCACTTACTTTGTATTTTGCTTGAATACTTTTAACTGCACATTTCAATGAATAACATTGCGCATTTAATTTTTAAGAGACAGTAAAGTTCTATTTCATCTTATCCAGTGGGATTATTATGGGAGATATTAGCAACCATGTACTTGGATTTTCTTGTTGAAATGTAATATTGACAAAAGTAATGAAGAAAAGCAGGATTTTTTTTTTCTTTTTCAAAAAAACAAACAAAAAAAGCAGCCCAGTAAGTCAAATAAAAGCCTAGAGTAGATCTAATATACAGAGTTGGAAAATAAGTATGTGGATGATGAAAACTTTAAAATGATTGTTTTATTGTTATCCTCTAAACAACTATTGTGTGTAACTGAACAAGTTATACAAGAATAAGTTACAGCAAAAGAAAATTATAATTCTAAAGGAGTATATTTTTAGAAGTACAAAAGGGCATGTGGTTCTGGGCTTAACCTTGGAGACTGCTTGCATGTCACCATGACCAACATCTGGAGATGCTGTCTAGCCCTGATGGACACAGGGTTCTTCACAACTCTACTGACACCTGATGTTCTGGGACAACTGTTTCTCCCACTGGCCGTGACTGGGATGCAGGTTCTGATGCTAGGAGAAGTTTCAGTGACTTTGTGTTTGGGTGAAAGGTCAATTCATACCTGTGTGTTGGTTGTAGATCTGGAGTACTGGATTCTTGGACTGGATGTTCTTGGAGAGCTGAATTGTGTCATTACCAAAAAGACAGGAATCCTCACCCTTACTGATGGTCTGGCCATCCAAATGTCACGGGTCTCACCCCTTGTAAGAAGACAAAGGATGATTTTAAGTGTGTAGATTTGTGGTTGCAGCTGTACTGAAATTTTATTTTGTCTTCTGAACTGCTTATCCCTAAGAGGGTCACAGGAGTACCTGAGCCTATCCCGGCTGATTTCAGGCAAAAGCCTGAATAGGTCTTGAAAACACCAATCTTCTTGCCATGAGGCTACTGTGCTAACCATTGCGCCACCGTGCCACCCAGACTGAAATTTTGCCTTGGGATGAGGTACAGTACATCCTGAATAGGTCGGCAGTCTGTTGCAGGGCCCCATGTAGAGGCAACCGCTCATACACACACTCATTTTGCACACAGATAATTTCCCAATGGCTAATAAACCAAACATTCATGTCTTTGGAGGGTGGCAGAAAACAGGAGTACCTGAGCAGAACATGCAAATTCTACACAAAAAGACCAGCAATACGAGCCCTTGCCCCAATGGGGCAAGAACCTCAAGCTTCTCATTGTGAGGCCACAGTACTAATCAAATGTGACACCATGCAGCCCGGAAACAGAGGATAGAAAGGATCAATTTGTCATAGTGTGTCCTCTTTTTTCTTGGATTATTAATAAACTTTTAAACTAGAACTGTACTCATTATTTCCCAAAACAACACTACAATAAGAAATTGTCTGACATACAATGCAAAACTAACTAAAATAAAACATTGTGGAAATAAATTTAATTACTTTTAAAGTGTTGTATAAACTTAAAGAACCGAGAAATCTAGCATTTATCTATCAACCTTTTTAGAGACACACCTCCTCATTCCTATCATCATTAACTTCGGGCTTTGAAAGAAATCATCTCACACAAGCAGCAGCAAGAATCAGAATGTTAGAGGAGAGAGTAAAACAGAGTCATAAGATGTTAAAACATTACATATTGTGATTTAAATTGTTCCAAAAAATTCAAAAGAACAATATCACTGTACAATATAACATGTTCACTGACAAATTTTTGGTAGTTCAACACCTGTGTTGATCCCACTGAAAAAAAAAGTGATCAATCTCTAAATGCGCAGCGTGTCATGATCCTCCCCCCTTCTGGAGCATTTCCCTCTTTCTAATTCTGCCTTAATTGAGCACACCTGGTCCTGATTGCCACTCCCTGATGTCTGCACCTGTGTCTTGTCTTCCCCCTGGTTATTTAACTCCTGGGGCCCCGTTTCAAGAAGGAAGTTCAAGAAACTTTGAGTTTAAATCTAAACCTTGAGTTGGTCAACTCTGAGATTGAAAACTCTGAGTTTTTGGTTTCAGATCAGATGAAAACAGTTGGATTAATCAACTTCAAGTTGATTGACTCAGAGTTTAGAAAATGCACCTTGAGAATAAAAAGCCCTGATCAATGGAGTGCAGACATTAGGAGTCACCATGGAAACAGGAGCAAACAAAGAGGTCTGCATATTTCTAACAGACAGAGCTGGATGTCCTCCTGCAGACATACAGCGAGTATGAGCACATTTTTATTTAAAAAATGTCTGGAGACATCTACCTCCAAAGAAAGAGAAAAAGCCTCGGTGGAAAAAGCTCCTAGAGGAAATACACATGTTTACATTTAATCTTGGTGTTCGGTGTAACTAATTACTGAATAATGGTAGCACTGTGGACAGGCGGTAGCTCAGCGGTAGAACGTTCGCCCGTGGACCGGAAGTTCGAGGGATCGAATCCTACTGAAGTCACAGCAGCACTCAAATTTTATCGTTGAGATATGAATAAAGTGTGTGTGTATACACGTATATATATTTATTTTATCGTAGTCATATTCCAGTAAAATAAAAAATCCTTCTTAATTTTTCAATTATTTATGGAATTACTTCAGTAATTAAATAGAAGACCAATATTTGTATGAATTAAAAGTTCTTTTTAAACTTCCCATTGTGGATGAAGTGGGATTTGTACAGTAACAATAATCCTATGACGAAATACATTTTATGGAGAGCAATAAATACATAAATGTAAATGTGTTTTTAAACTTTACCAACACTGATGTAGTTCTATAAATAATCCTGTCGGCATTAAAAGAACATGACAGCAGCTAAAAATAAAATATATAAAACCATAATTTTTTTTTTTTTGAAAACTTTATTTAAAGATTTTTCATTTTTTATACAGACACACACAAAAAAAACAACTTTAAGTCAAGTTATATAAAGTTACAAAATAGAGATGATTAAAGAACATGTCAGCCAGTAGTATCTATCTGAGACTTGTAAAATATTTGGATCAGACATGAAACAAAAACAAACAAACCCAAAACAAACAAATCACAAACATAAGCTGCAGCTTTCTCCATAAGTACTGGTAAATGACGCATAAAACCTTCTCCCCTATGTAAATGGCAGACCCTCAATGTATGTAATGAAAGGTGCCCATGTTTTATAATAGTTTTCTATTGAGCCCCGTTTACTATACCTTAGGTATTCAATTTGAAGACACATCATAGCTTCTCTGACCCACTGAACAAAAGAAGGAGGCTGTTTGTCCTTCCACTTCACTAAGATCAGTCTCCGCGCAAGGAGAGACAGAAAAGCCACTGCACTCTCCTGATGCGAGTTAAGGCCCTGTCTGCTCGGGAGAACTCCAAACACTGTAGTGAATGGATTGGGATCTATTTTCCTCCCACAAAGATGTGAAAAAATTCCAAAAGCAGAGTCCCAGAACTTTTCTAAAGCAGCACACGACCAAAACATGTGAGCCATTGTTGCAGGTGACTGGTTGCATTTTGGACATCGATCATCACTGCTGTTGAATATCTTAGCCAGCCTTGCCTTTGTTAAGTATGAGCGATGGAAAACTTTGAATTGTGTCAGACTGTGTCTTATGCAGATAGATGTTGAATGTATGCGGGTGATACTTCTGTTCCAGATTTCCTCTGGAATCTCCAGATTTAAATCCTGTTCCCAAGAGTCTTTCAAATGGTTTAATGAAGTAGGATTAATGTGATGCAATTGTTCATATATTTTGGAAATATGACTTTTGGTGATGGGTCGAGGCTGCAGGCAGTTTTCTAAAGGACCAGGAGATGATTGTGTTGGATATGTGGGGAAATGTTTTCCTACAAAGCTGCGGACCTGTAAGTATCTGAAGAAATGCTTCTTGGAAATATCAAAATTTGCACAGATGTTTTCAAAGGACATAAATGAACCACTTGCAAATAAATCAGTAAAAAACACTATACCTTTACTACGCCAGACTTTGAAACCAGGATCATTCAAGGCAGGTGGGAAGAATGGATTTGAGGTAATTGGTGCATAAATTAGCGCTTGCTTGAACTCAAAATGGCGGCGGCATTGGAGCCAGATATTCAGTGTGTTTCTGACCACTGGGTTTGTGAAGCTCATTTTTTCAGTTATTGGCAGAGAGGCACTCATAAATGCTACAGGTGAAGCTGGAAAACCCGAGGTAAGTTCCATGGTGGACCAAAGAGGTCCTCTGCCTTCTTTGAATGTATGTAGCCAGACAGACAGTTTAACAATATTTGCTGACCAGTAATAATACAAAAAATTAGGCAAGGCAAGACCACCCTCAGATTTAGAGCACTGCAATTTAGACTTGCTAATCCTTGGGCACTTTTGATTCCAAATAAATGAAGATATTAATCCATCCAACTTACTGAAAACACCTTAGGAAGAAAAAGGGGGACCATTTGAAAAACATACATAAATTTAGGCAAAACTGCCATTTTAATTGTGTTAATTCGCCCCGCCAGTGAGATGGGTAAAGCTGACCATCTTGCCAAATCTGTCTTGGTTTTCTCCAAAAGTGAGGAAAAGTTCAATTTGAAAAGATTGTTATACGAATTTGTAATATGTATTCCAAGATACACAAATGATTGTTTTTCTATGGTAAATGGAAATTTTGAATAGTCCAGGTCCCTGGCCAGTTGATTAATGGGAAAAAGTATACTTTTTCCTAAATTCAGTTTGTACCCTGAAAGATTTCCAAAAATCCCAAGGAGTTCCAACAGTCGTGGAATGGACTTTTCTGGGTCTGTAATATATAAGAGTAGGTCATCCGCATACATGGAGATCTTATGGACCTCTCTATTCCGACTGATCCCATTAATCCCTTTGTCCGTTCTAAGGGCTATTGCTAGAGGCTCTATTGCAAAATCGAAAAGTAGCGGGCTCAGTGGGCATCCCTGACGAGTACCTCTATGCAAAGGGAAATATTCAGAGATGGTGCTATTGGTACGGACAGATGAGAGGGGCGTTGAATAAAGAATTTTGATCCAGGATAAAAATCCTGAGCCAAAACCGAACTTGCGCAGTACAGCTAACAGATAGCCCCAGTCCACACGATCGAAGGCCTTCTCGGCATCAAGCGAGACGATTAATTCTGGACGGTCAATTGAGTGGTCAGAATATAAGATATTAAATAGACGTCTGATATTAAAATATGACTGGCGACCAGCAATGAAGCCCGTCTGGTCTTCATGAATAATTCTAGGGGCTATTTTTTCCAAGCGAAGTGCCAGAACTTTTGTAAGAATTTTGTAGTCTACGTTAAGTAGACTGATTGGTCGATATGATTCACATTTCTGAGGATCCTTATTTTTTTTTAAGATTACCGAAATCATGGCTTGGGATAATGTTTCAGGCAGTTTAGCAGTTCCATGGACTTCTGCAAACACCATACATAGTAAGGATGAAAGTTTGTCAGCGAATGCCTTGTAAAAGTCAGATGGAAACCCATCAGGACCTGGGGCTTTGCCACTCTGTAAAGAGCCAATCGCTGTTAATATTTCCGCAACAGATATGTGTTTCTCTAGTGTCTGCAGCTGATCTGAATCCAACAGAGGAATACTTAATTTTTCCAAAAAAGCTTCTATGTCGGCAGAATTACATGTACTTTGACTGGCATAGAGACCTTGATAGTAATTCTTGAAGGCTGTATTGATTTGTTGGGGTTCCGTTACTGTATGAGTAGAATCTGTTCTGATCTTTGTTATTGAATGATTAGAGATGGACTGACGCAACTGGTGGGAGAGAAGTCTACTTGCTTTTTCTCCATGTATAAAACCATAATTTAAACAGGTAAGACACAATGATGTCATAGATCACAGGCAGACCACCTGACTTTACAAACATTTCACATATTAAATAATTAAGTCTAGCAGTGCAGCAGCTGCAAACTGTGACCGCTCAGCATCTCCAACTTTATCAAGATAGAAAAAAAACGTGACGCAACACACGATACAAGAGTGGGTGATGTGTCTGATGTATGGATGGATAAGATTATTAATGTACAGTATGTTATGGAGCCTCAAGAAAAACGATACCGCTAAAATAAACATGAATGAAGATATGATAGAAAATTTACTCGTGGTCTCAAAATTATTTTGTGGCATAAATTCAATTCCCTGTGAATTAATCCAGCATCCTCATCTACAGGATCATCTAGAAACGGACATGTCATTTTAGTCTTTGCGTGAAGGAAACTGGTGGGTTTTTTTTATTTTTACATATTATATTTTTCCCTCATCGGAGAAATTTCTGCAATTTATCTATCAATGTACAAACAGATTGAATGAGGAAGGCGTATTTAAATCCTGTTCACTTTAAAAAGGAGACCGAGAGAAACTCTGGGTTTCCTCAAGTAAACCTGCTACCGACCAGGTTTGGTTTGCTGAGTCAGTTGCCCTAGTAACCGACTCTTAGTTTTGATTAACTCTCTTCTTGAAACCGGCTTAACTTACCCAGAGTTTACTGGTTTAAGTTACCTCCCTTTCTGAAACCGAAAAGTCTGAGTTTTCCACATTCTGGGGTTAACAAACTTTGAGTTTCCACAAATCCTCCTTCTTGAAACGAGGCCCTGGTGTCCATCACTTCTTTGTCAGATCATCTGCTGTTATGCTCTCCAACTGCAGCCATGATGGTGTTGTCCCTCCCTTTGTATAGCTGATTTTGTGGACACTTAAACAATTGAAGACGCTTTTATCCAACAATGCTTTTACTTGACTGGTCTTATTGTGATTTTATTGTATTTTACGTTTTCCTTTGGTTTACAAGTTTCAATCTGATTTTGTGTATCTATTGTACTGGTCTTTGTTTTATTGTTCAGTGCTTTGGGATTTTATCTCTGAAAAGTGCTTTATAAATAGAATTTACTTACTATATATATACAAGTATATATATATCTTCTTTTTTTGCTTAGTACTTTTTGCTTACAAAAAAGACCCCATGAGTAATCAGATACCCAAGTATTTGCAGCCAATTGGGTACTCCTTTTCTTTTTCCACTTTTGCGAGCTGTGGTGCCTCCACCATGTCGGCAGGTTTTGCCGGGGTGCGGAGGCACCACAGTGTCCGCTTTCTTTTAAAGGAGGTAGATGGGAAACCATTACAGATCAGCAGGTTAGACTTTTCTAGGAAATTTGTACAGGGCCTTTTAAAATTTTCACCAGATGATTTGAACTGTATCCTCACTTTACCTTTTAACAAAGGTTTTGATGTGAGTTTTGTTTCGGGCACGGTATTTAAGGATTTTTGGGCACGTTTTGAGGGTGTAGAATACCAGTTTTCTGCATTTGAGGTGGAAAAACTGACTGACAATAGCCTTAAAAAACGGTTATTGTCAGGATGTTCAATGAAACCGTCAGCGCAGAGGACATTAAGACATGGCTGGGAAGACATTGCACGGTTAAAGGCCAGCCTATCAAGGTACTGGATGTGGACGGCATCTGGAATTGTGCCTGGAGGGTTCCTATCCAGCAATGGCAGGACCCTTCAGGCTACCAGGGCCTGAAACACCTGCCTAGTATGATAGTGCTGAGCGATAACATAGGCTACATCCACTACCAGGGAATGCCCAAGCTCTGCCGCAAGTGTGGTGAGCACGGGCACCTGGTGGAAGCGTGTACCATGATCTTTTGTGGTAAATGTAGAGAAATTGGGCACACATTTGATGAGTGTCCCAATGCCAGGAGGTGCAACCTCTGTGGAGAGTCCAACCACCTCTTCAGAGACTGCCCCAAATCGTTAGCCAACAAGTTGAAAGCCGGAAAAGGAACTGAAAAGAAAAAAGTAATCGACCAGGTGGAGGTGGTAGCTTCCAGCGCCCCTCAAGACGAAAAGGAAAAACGGATATCTAGTGAGAAGGGTGAAAGGGTGGTGGCTGCGCAGGCCCCGACCACATCTGGCAACAGTGTGGGTGGGGACAAGCAGTCACCGGGTGGAGCTATGTCTGTGTCCGAGGAGGAGGACGGAGCAGAAGATAGCAATGAAACCCAGATCCCGGACACCCTACAGACTAAGAGGCCAGCGTCAGAGCTGTGTTCGGACTCTCCCATTCCTGCGGAGAAGAGGGGGAAAGCTGCGACCCCCTCAGACAGCTCGTCTGAGGACGAGTTGAGAATTTTCCCCTCTGGCTCTCCGAACGAGGCCCCGTTCCTAGAACTTCCGAAACAGTTGACCCCGAAGGACAAAAGGGAGGGCTTAAAGAGGCCAGTCCCCATAGTCCAAAGGGAAAAGGAGCAAAACCCCTCCCCTCATACAATGAGTCGGAGGAAGAGCTTCTTTACATGACTCGTCTTCCCAGGTCTGAAAGTCAAACCTGCCTCATACTCTTGACTCTCACCTTCTCACTCATCCGGTTAGAAGTGTGAAGTCTAGAGTTAGATCCCATTGCCTCGGAACCCTGGTTTTAGAATGGTTAGACGATTGCTTTCTTTTATTAATCTGGTTTTTTATGAATTTCTTTTGTGGCAAGGAGCGGAACTGGAGAGTCCTCTGCAGAGGCCCAAAGGCGGTCTGCCCGCCGTGTTTGGGCTCCCGGTGGACCTCTCCGTCCCTCGAAACAGACTCCGGGACTTGTGTTGGACGGTGGCTCATGGGATTCTCCTGGTCAGGACCGTGATGCATTCCCGGGGCGGTTGGGAGAGATCAATCTGCCCCCGACCTGGTCGTGGCGCGCCTGAGTCGGTGGAGCACCCGCTCTGGGAGTACAGCGCTGTCGTGGACCTGTGGGCAACGGCCGGCTCCCTGCAATTCCCGAACTTGCCAGCAAGGGGGGTTCTACTAAGGATCCACCCGAGCTGTCGAAAAGACGCCACGTGGACCCCCGGAAACTTGCTGGTGAGGAGGCACAGACAGAGCCCCCCCGCAGCTAGTATCTGACGGCAGTTGGCAGCGTGCCTTGGATACAGCTGTCAAGAAGAATCGTCTGTGCCTCTTCGGACGTGGGAGCCGGAGCCACACAGAAAAGGTCACGGCAGCAGCGGCCTGGCTCTCCGGGAGAGGATGGTGGGAAGGAGCAGGAAGGGGGGGATTCCCTTTGAGCACCAGGAAAAGTCCCGAGAGACCAAATGTTTTGGGGAACGGGGAGGCTCACCTTTACCAACCGGGCCCTCCCGCTTCTGCTACCTTTGTTTTTATTTGAACCTGATTTTAAGGACTGCAATCCTTTATATTTATTTATTGGCTTTTTACTCTGGTTTTTTTTGCCTGTTTTAGCGAGCTGTTTGTGAAATTGTTTTAACTGTATTACTGTTTTTATTGTTTTAGAAATGGTTTACAGAATTGTTTTTGAATGATTTACAGAACAGTTAACGTTGGAACGGGTAAAAATGTATGTATTGAATGTTTGTTTTTTGATTGTGCCAATAAATATTTGGAAAGAAAAAAACTAGTTCCAAAGCTCACCACATCTAGCTGGAACAACTTATTTTCACAACAGTAAAAATAATAAAACATACAGACAAATACAATTTAATTTATGCCACATTTGCAGGAGCACAAACGCTATGATTATTCAAATGTCTAAAACAAACATAAAACATTATGTAATAGACAATTATTGGCGAGCTGGCACATCATATTGGTGAGTGATCTTCTGAGACAGTGTCGTAGCTTCCAGATTCAGTGAGGAATATATTCTGCTCGTTAAAATAGGCCCAATCCAAAGAAGGAATGCTTGAAAAGAAAGAACATAGAAAGAAGCTTAGGCCAGATAAATAAATGAAAAAAAATTATATTTGATTTTTCAAAGACAAATATTCGAGGTACCAGGATGTCTATGTAGGATTTACACCATAAATCTTAAATTCCAAACTTTAAGCATTAGAAATTAGTTTATCTCCTGTTAGTGCTATTGTATTTAATAAAATGTTTTTACCAGAATTGTCAGTGTTCAGAAAAAGGCTGTGACATGAGAGATGCTTCTCTTAAATTTTGGTTTGTTGCTTTGGATTCATATTTATTTTACTCTACCCAGTGTTGTGTCAAATTTTGTTGGAAAGATTTGCTCTTTGAAGTTAACCTAGTGTGCCAAGATTGGCAAGTTAATTTTACATTTTTTTATTTTATAGCCTCAATATCTTTATTTGTTTTGGTTTATTTGCTGGGAGAGAAAAAGTAAAAAAGAAGAGGGGTAGAATGGAAAGAAAAGATGAGAAAGAGAGGAGATGGGGTGATAGGATGGAAAAATCTATAGTAGTTATGATATTGAACATCCTCACATATCTGCTGATCATCTGGGAAAGAAATGTTTAATGTTGTGAAATGTTTAAACCAGAGACAAAATCAAAACATAAAGACAACCTTCTATGACTGACAATGTAATGTCTGTATTCTTACAAGGCATAAAAATGATGCGAAAGCCTGATATGGTGTTATATATTCACTGATTTATTACCAACACTTCCAACGTTTCTCCCTCTAGACCCTCTTTAATGGTAATAGAATAATTAAACATATAGCACATACATTCCATTTCTCCCCCTAAAGAAGATTGGACAAAATAGCTTTTTTGTTTTAAAATAACATTTAGATCTGATATTAAATTCTATGCAATACTTTCCAAATTCCCTGTTAAAACATCCTGTTAAGTTATATACGTAAAGAAAAAAGTTTCTGAACTACAAAATATTTCAGGTCTTTTTCAACATTGCAAACTCTATCAGAGTATAGTCCATGGGTTGAAGGTTTAGTCTAGGCACTGGTTTGCTCACGCTTCCAGAGCGAGTAACTATATACCTTAGAGTCTCTTTGGACCATTAAGTATCTATGGGCCCAGGAGTCTGTGTCTTTACACAAGATGTTTTACTGCCAATAAACAGAGTCCTTGAACTGTGGAAGAGCAGGACACACCTTTCCATATGTGGAGTTTTTTGGAGTAGGTTTGATCGATAGGCGTCATCTGATTGTTTTGCTCACCTTGTACCATTGCCACTACATATGAACTTGGAGTGGAGCTGGGTTCTGGATAACTACTGACATTGTCCAAGGATTTCATCCATCCAATATTGTGAGCACCGTTTCTCCTGGGTTCAGTGGTGGCACACCTTTCACACCATTTTTATGGTTGTAGTAAAACACTTGCTTTTACTTGGAAAAAAGTCTGCTTTTTGGATTAAGTCCATATCTGGCCAATTTGTGATCAGACTGTCCACAGATTGTCCACCTGTCCATCAACAGGTCAGCGGGATTTCATGTGGCGTGGCCGGTACTTGACTTATTATAAGATCTATGTGTCACTTATTTCCGTAGGATATTTCTATTGCATTGCACCGGACCCCAGACAGAACTTCTGCCAGTGCTCAAGTTGTACCTTGGGCATTTTCAGTTATACCGCTAAACCTCAACAGTCTCATCAACAATCTTAGGCACTTGATGGGGAAATTATCTAGGGCTGTACCTTTAATCAGGGGGAGTAGGGGTTTGTAATTGTTTACCAGGCAAACAAATCTACTGCCTGTCTCTGACCATGCTCCCCAATACTGTATATTTATTTCTGTGTCTTAGTTTCTGAGAAGAATGACTTCTTCCAGGTGTAGCCTAAGTCACCAGACCACACACACAACCAGACCATCTGGTGACTTATTGTCCAATATTACCTCCAACCTGACCTCTGTTAGCATGTACACAGTGATATTCAATCCTGATTTTAACTAAATTCAAAAGTGGTAAAATAGATACCTTTGAAATTCAAAATGAAATAGTCTGTGAAATATCTACAAAATAACAGGTAACTGAACCAAAATTAACAAACCGTATGATATTTTTGCTGAGATCCAAAATGAAGTACTATACAATCTAAAGTTTTACCTTACTAATCCTGGTTCCTCCAGATCTTTTTTTGAAAGTTGTTCAATGAGAAAAACACCTATGATGTCGCCGAGGACATTTGTGACAGTAATAAAGCGGTCTCTGATGGGAACAAACAAAAAGCAGCAGTTCTTAGCCAAATTGCATTTTGATGAATTTAATGTGTTCCTGTGTATTAGTGTCATTGGCAAGAAACTGAATTCTGTATCATTCCCTCAATCAAATGCGATACACTGATAGTATTTGCCAAAAATATACTACTAATGCCGTACAGAACATGATGAGTATTTGAAATAGAAAAAAAAAGGCTCATGTGTCTCTATTTTCCAGAGAAGATTCCCAAAACACTGTACTGTACAAAAATAGTAAGATTCTTTGAACAGGTCAAACTTACAGGAGCCACTCAACAGTAACCAGAAGGGATGTGTTTTTTATTGGAAGGCCGGCTGCTGAGAGGATAAAGAAGGTTGTCGAAGCCCCAGTAGCAGGGATTCCTGAAGCTCCAAAGGTGGAGACGAGACTAACCAAGCTGTAATGTCGAGAACAGAGACCATATTTAGAAATTTTTCTGTGCAACTCAATCCAATTAATACCTAGATTTCTCAGTAAAAATAGTGAACATACCATATTGTTATCATGTTGGTAAATTTAAGGTCAATTGCATTCATCTGGGTGACAAAAACAGCGGCAATTAATTCATAAAATGTTGATCCATTCATATTTGTAGTAGTGACAATGGGCAGCATGAAGCGAGTGAGTCTACTATCAATCCTGAGGAATTTCTCACAGCACTTCAGGGTTTGTGGGAAGGTGGCAGAGCTTTGACAGACAATACATTATTTTATCAGTGCACCACTGTAGTAATTAAATAACCATATATCATTTTCTGCAAAGTCACTGCACATTTCGGCACATCACTAGAGAATACCTTGATGAGATAATAAAGGCAGTGAGCAAAGCTGGATAAGCCTTTTTCATGACAACATAGGCATTACGTCTTATACACAGGAAAAGCAGCAGTGGCAGGAGAATGAATGTATGTATGAAAAACCTGAAGAATTAGGAAAGAAAAAAAAGATTTAATTAATACTTGATTTTCTTGGTGTGAACTTAATCTGATCAGACATGAAGATTTTGGTGATACAACAATATTGGGGATTTTACAATATTGCAATAGTAAAAGTGTCAAAATATTGTTATTCCGTTCGTTCTGTCGTCTTCTGCTCATCCGGGGCCGGGTCGCGGGGGCAACAGCCACGGGCGGGAAGCCCAGGCTTTTCTCTCCCCACCTGTATCCTCCAGCTCACCCATAAGGATCCCGAGTCATTCCCCAGCCAGCTGAGAGACATAGTCTCTCCAGCGGGTCCGGGGTCTTCCTCTTGGTCTCCTCCCAGTGGGACGTGCCCAAAACACCTCACCAGCGAGGTGCTCGGGGGGCATCCTGACCAGATGCCCGAACCACCCCATCTGGCTCCTCTTGACCTGGAGGAGGAGCGGCTCGACACCGCGCTCCTTCCGGATGGCAGAGCTCCTCGCCCGATCTCTGAGTGAGAGCCCTACCACATGTGTTAGGAAGCTCATTTCGGGTGCTTGTATCCGTGATCTCATTCTTTCGGTCACCCCCACAGCTGGTGGCCATAGGTGAGGGTAGGAACGTAGATCGACTTGTAAATCGAGAGCTTTGCTTTTCGGCTCAGCTCTCTCTTTACCACGACGGACCGATGCAGCGTCCTAGTTATTGCTGACGCCGCAGCGATCCACCTCAACAAGACCCAGAGATATTTACTCTCCTCCACTTGGGGCAGGGCGCTGTCCCTGACCTGCAGGGGGCATTCCTCCCTTTTCAGGACCATGGTCTTGGATTTGGAGGCACTAATTCCCATCCCGGCCGCTTCACACTGGGCAGCAAATTGAACCAGTGAGAGCTGGAGATCACGGTTCAATAAAGCCAACAGCACCACATCATCCGCAAAAAGCAGAGATCTGGTCCTGAGGTCACCAAACTGGATCCCCCCAATGCCTCGGCTGCGCCTAGATATTCTGTCTATAAAGGTGATGAACAGAATCGGTGATAAAGAGCAGCCTTGGCAGAGTCCAACTCTCACTGGAAATGGAATCGACATACTGCCGGCAATACGGACCAAGCTCTGGCTCCGGTCATACAAAGACCGGACAGCCCGTACCAATGGCTCCGAGAATCCGCACTCCCGGAGCACCCCCCACAGGAGTCCCCTACGGACACGGTCGAATGCCTTCTTCAGATCCACAAAGCACATGTAGACTGGTTGGGTAAACTCCCACGACTCTTCCAGGATCCTGAAGAGGGTATAGAGCTGGTCTGTAGTTCCACATCCGAGACGGAAACCACACTGCTCCTCTTCAATGAGAGACTTGACAATCCGACGGACCCTCCTCTCCAGTACCTCTGAATAGACCTTCCCAGGGAGGCTGAGGAGTGTGATTGCTCGGTAGTTGGAGCACACCGTCCGGTCTCCCTTCTTATAAAGAGGGACCACCTCCCCAGTCTGCTAATCAAGAGGCACTGTCCCCGATGTCCATGCAATGGTGCAAAGGTGTGTCAGCCAAGCCAGCCCAACACCATCCAGAGCCCTTATGAAAATGAAAAAATGAATTACTCTATTCATCCCTCACCGGGGAAATTTGTGAATTTCCCCGGTGAGGGGAATGAGCTCCAGGCAGATCTCATCCACCCCTGGAGCCCAGCCGCCGCAGAGCTTTTCAATCACCTTGGCGACCTCGGCACCAGAGATAGGAGGACCCATCCCAAATTCCAAAGACTCTGCTTCCTCATCGGAAGACATGTTGGTGGAATTGAGGAGGTCTTCACGTCCTGAGTTGAGGTCAGCAGCTCCCCATCCCCACTGTAAACGGCGTTGATGGTGCCCTGCTTTTGCCCTGAGAATTTTTTTGAAGCGGCTCGGAAGTTGTTTTCCGAGGTCTCGCCGAACTCCTCCCAAGCCCGGGCCTTTGCCTCAACGACCACCGAAGCTGCGTTCTACTTTGTCCGCCGATATCTGTCAGCTGCCTCAGGAGTCCCCACAGGCCAAGTAGGCCCGGTAAGACTCCTTCTTCAGCTTGATGGCATCCCTCACCACCGGTGTCCACCAGCGGGTTCAGGCATTGCCGCCACGACAGGCACCAATGACCTTGCGTCCACAGCTCCGGCTTGCCGCCATGACAATAAAAATGCAGTACAGAGTTCACTTTGACTCAATGTCCCCCACCTCCTCCGGTACCCGTGAGAAGCTCTGCCGGAGGTTCGAGTTGAAACTCTCTCTGATGGAAGGATCTACCAGACGTTCCCAGCAGACCCTAACAGATCGTTTGGGCCTGCCAGGTCTGACTGGCTTCCTCCCCCACCAGCGAAGCCAACCCACTACCAGGTGGTGAGGCCTAGAGTGTCCTGGTGCTACGTGTGCATGTGGACACTCTTACGCTTGAACATGGTGTTTGCTACTGACAATCCGTAACGAGCACAGAAGTCAAGCAGCAGAACATCACTCGGGTTTAGATCAGGGGAGCTGTTCCTCCCAATCACTCCCCTCCAGGTCTCACTGTTGTTGCCCACGTGAGCATTGAAGTCCCAAGGAGGACAATGGAATCACCGGGGTGTGCCCCCTCCAATACTCCCCCAAACTCCAAAAAGGGCGGGTAGTCTAGACTGCCGTTCGGTGCATAGCAACAAACGACAGTGAGGACCCATCCCCCCACCCGAAGGCAGAGGAAGGAAACCCTTTTGTCCCCCGGGTAGAACTCCAACACACAGGAGCTGAGGTGGGGCAACAAGTATGCCCACTCCAGCCCGGTGCCTTTCACTAAGGGCAACTCCAGAATAGAACAAGGTCCAGCCCCTGTCAAGAGGCCTGGATTCAGAGCCCAAGCTGTGCGTTGAGGCAAGTCCAACTATATCTAGCCGGAACCGCTCGATCTCGCGCACCAGCTCGGGCTCCTTCTCCGTCAGAGAAGTGACATTCTACGTTCCTAGAGCTGGCTTATGCAGCCGCGGATCTGACCGCCAGGGTCCCCGTTGATGGCTGCCACCCATCTCTTCCTGCCACCCATCACCCGACCCCTATGGCCCCTCCTGCAGATGGTGAGTCCACTGGAAGGGCGGCCCATGTCCCCTGTTCGGGCTGAGCCCGGCCGTGCCCCATGGGTAAAAGCCCGCCACCAGGCGCTCGCTCTCATGCCCCACCCTCGGGCCTGGCTCCAAGGAGGGAATCCGGTGACCCGTGTCCGGGCGAGGGCAACTTAGCGATGCTCGATTGCTTCAAAGGGGTGTTTGAGCCACGCTTTGTCTGGCCCCTCACCTAGGACCTGTTTGCCTTGGGTGACCCTACCAGGGTCATTAAGCCCCGGACAACATAATTCCTAGATCATTGGGGCACGCAAACCCCTCCACCACAATAAGGTGGCGGCTCAAGGAGGAGACAATACTGTAATTGAATTATGAAAATCCTCCAACTTCTGTAACAAGCAAGCATTCCTAGTCTACCCCAGAAGCTGATAGATCAGTCATATCGAAGTATCTACTGAATTTTGTCACAGACAGTAGGAACGCAGGCTGTACATTACACACACATGCAATATAAGTAGAAATAAGAGCAGATTAATTAGAAAATGCTAATATTTTGCTAGCCCCTTCTGTTCTTAGCAACAAATCCGTGTAGTCCCTCATTCATCCAGGAGTGATCCATAGTAGAAAAAGTTTCAAAAAGGTCTTCTGGACAGTTTAATTCTTCAACGAGATGTTTCGACTTCCATCCGGAAATCATTTTCAATCTGAATGAAATGGACTGAAACCTGGATCCATTTATACTAACCTGAGTAACAGGTAAAAAAATAGTAAGAAGGGCTCGGCCAATGAGCCTGTGTGATGACACCTCGTGACTCTGTTTCACGCCTCTCGTTAGCAGGTTTCTCTATTCACTAGGCTTTTAGCATTTTTATAATAGGTTTTCTTTACTGGTCTGTGGCTACAATAGGAGCCATTCACGGCCATCTTAAGTTACACAGGCTCATTGGCCGAGCCCTTCTTACTATTTTTTTACCTGTTACTCAGGTTAGTATAAATGGATCCAGGTTTCAGTCCATTTCATTCAGATTGAAAATGATTTCCGGATGGAAGTTGAAACGTCTCGTTGAAGAATTAAACTGTCCAGAAGACCTTTTTGAAACTTTTTCTACTATAGCCCCTTCTGTATTTCCAGATACTAAGAATTTTACTAACTGCTGTTTTCAAAAGTGGCAAGTAAGCAACTTGGACCATTTTATGTGCATAGTATTTCCCAAAACAGGACGGCAGAAATGTGAATTGCGAAACTGCTTAGAAAAACAAAATCACTTACCCAAGAAAAAAAGTGAGTATAAACATTGCCATTTTTGAAATGTGTGACCAATCACGGACTTCTACTACGGTCCCCACAATCATAAAAAACACTCCTAATGGAAGAAATCTGAAAGAAAAAAAATCCCAAGTAAATGGAGCAAAAAGTGTCATGACTGATCAAAAAAAAACTTTTGTGAGGACATTTATAAACAACGTAATCATGACTAACATGTGCAACACCTGCAGAAAACCTGCAGAGCCTGGTATCTTTAAGGTCCCATCTCATCCAAAATAAATATTTTCCGATTGTATCTTATGCACACAAAGACAATTTGGGTTTTGGAATACCCAATGCACAATAAATATGGAATGATACTGTTTACAGGGATGGATATTGAGAAACGGATTTTTTCGGATCCGGTTCCGCAACTGTCATTTTACAATGGACTGATAAGCGCTACTCCAAACGGATCTGCTATCGGTTCCGGTCACAACCGCAACACTTTTCGCTAGAAGCAGCTCGCTGACACCGCCCCCTCACTCACAAAGGGGTGATGTGCACGTGTGCTGCTGCTGCTACACACACAAAGCTCCATTTTGATGCCGAGGGGGCCATGAAGACAGGACGTGCAAAGCGATCTCGAGTTTGGCTTTATTTTTACCAAAATTGATGCAGACAACGCGCGTTGGATAAAGTGCAATAAAGTATTTTCATGTACAGGTGGAACCACAAACAAGTTGTCCAAACACGTTACCAAAATCCACAACATTCAGACAGAAAGATGCACTGTGTTTGACCAGCATGTTGAAGTAGTTCAAACTCCGATGCAAGAGATATGGTATGTCAATAAATTACGGCAAAAGCACCTTGAAAACTCGTGCTTTATGTTTTATCATAAAAAACAACAAAAGTGAAATAAAAGTGCTGTAGTCCTGCTAATATCTTAACTTATTTGTTAGTCAGAAAAATGTAATTTTTTTATTGTTGGCAAAAAAAAATAGCTGCTGTTAAACTTAACAACCAAGGCAATATTTATTTCTCTTTCTAATAAAGATATTTTTTTGTTTTTATAACAGTCCAGTTCAGATTTATTTTGAAGTATCCAGTTTTATTTTTTTTAAGTAAGGTACATTTTATTTAAATATTGTTCTGTTTGTGAGTTTCACCATCATCCAATTAAAGTTTTTATGTTCAGTGCTGCTCAAATTTTATAAGGGAGTTAAGACAGGCTCTTGGTGGACAGGAGATGCTTTCAGATGACTGGACAACTATAGCTAATGTGATCAGGGAGACATGTAAGAGAGTACTTGGTGTGTCATCTGGAAGAAAGATTGATAAGGAGACGTGGTGGTGGAATGAGGAAGTGCAGGATTGTATCAAAAGAAAGAGGCTGGCTAAAAAGAAGTGGGACACTGACAGGATCGAGAAGAGTAGGCAAGGTACAGGGAGATACAGCGTAAGGTTAAAGTAGAGGTGACAAAGGCAAAACAAGTAGCCTACGACGACCTGTGCACTAGGATGAACAGCAAGGAAGGAAAGACGGACTTTACAGGTTGGCAAAACAGAGAAACAAAGATGGGAAGGATGTGCAACAAGTTAGAGTGATTAAAGACAGGAATGGATGTCTTTTGACAGATGCCAGTAATGTGATGGGAAGATGGAAAGAGTACTTTGAAGAGTTGATGAATGAAGAAAATCAAAGTGAACAAAGAGTAGAAGACGTTACCATAGTGGACCGGAAAGTGGCTAGGATTAGTGAGGTAGAAATAAAGAGAGCACTGAAGAGGAATAAGAGTGGAAAGGCTCTCGGTCCTGATGATATTCCTGTAGAAGTATGGAAGTGTTTAGGTGAGGTGGCAGTAGAGTTTCTGACTGGGCTGTTTAACAGTATATTAGAAAGTGAGAAGACCTGATGAATGGAGGAGAAGTGTGCTGGTTCCTATTTTTAAGAACAAAGAAGATGTGCAGAGTTGTGGTACTTACAGAGAAATAAAACTGATCAGTCACACGATGAAGTTATGGGAAAAAGTTGTCGAAGCGAGGCTGAGGTCTGAAGTAAGAATTTGTGAGCAGCAGTATGGTTTTATGCCAAAAGAGAGCACTACAAATTAAGTATTTGCCTTGAGGATGCTGATAGAGAAGTACAAGGAAGGTCAGAGGAAGCTGCACTGTGTCTTTGTAGATCTAGAGAAAGTGTATGACAGGGTACCCAGAGAAGAACTATGGTATTGTATGAGGAAATCTGGTGTGACAGAAAAGTATGTTAGAGCGGTGCAGGACATGTAAGAGGACTGTAAGACAGTGGTGAGGTGTGCTGTGGGTGAGGCAGAGGAGTTCAGTGTGGGGGTGGGACTGCACCAGGGATCTGCTCTGAGTCCTTTGCTGTTTGCTATGGTGATGGACAGGCTGACAGACGAGGTTAGACAGGAATCTCCATGGACAATGATGTTTGAAGATGACATTGTGATCTGTAGTGCGAGGAGGGGAGAGGTGGAGGTTTGCACTATAAAGCAAAGAAGAGGAATGAAGATTAGCCAGATTAAGACAGAGTACGTGTGTGAATGAGAGGGAACCAAATGGAAAAGTGAAGTTACAGGGAGAAGACATAAAGAAGGTGGAAGATTTTAAGTACTTAGGATCAACAGTGCAGAGCAATGAAGAGTGTGGAAAAGAGGTTTGAAGCGTGTGCAGGCAGGCTGGAACAGGTGGAGAAAAGTATCAGGTGTGATAGAAGAGTTTCAGCTATCTAATCTCATGTAGTTATTTATTGATAAATATGAAATTCACATTATTCGTCACTCGGTTACACATTCCAGGAAACTAGGAAACAGCTTATGCTGTTGCTTTTGTTTAGGTTTTTATGTGGGGGAAAAGTTTTAAAAAAGTCTTCTCGAAAATTCAATTCTTAGTCGAGACATTTCGACTTCCATCCAGAAATCATTTTAAATCTGAATGAAATGGACTGGAAACTGGATCTATTTATACTAACCTGAGTAAAAAGGTAAAAAAATAGTGAGGCAGGGCTCGACCAAATGAGCCCGTGTTACCTATTATGGCCGTGAATGGCTCCTATTGTAGCCACAGACCAGTAAACGAACCCTATTAAAAATGCTAAAAGCCTAGTGAATAGAAACTCCTGCTAACGAGAGGCATAAAACTGGGTCACGAGGTGTCATCTTTAGTCCATGGCTTCACCGAAAGAATGATACAAGCACCCAAAATGGCTTCAAAAGGCTGCTGTAAATCCCTATCATCTATAATAAGGTTCGTTTACTGGTCTGTGGCTACAATAGGAGCCATTCACGGCCATCATAGGTAACACAGGCTCATTGGTCGAGCCCTGCCTTCCAATTTTTTACCTTTTTACACAGGTTAGTATAATTGGATCCAGTTTCCAGTCCATTTTATTCAGAATGAAAATGATTTCCGGATAGAAGTCAAACGTCTCGATCAAGAATTGAATTGTCCAGAAGACTTTTTTGAAACTTTTTCTACTATGGATCACTCCTGGATGAATGAGGGACTACACGGACTTTTTCTGTGGGGATTAAAAAAAACTTCAATGATAAATACAAGGCCACACATCCCTATTAGAAGGTAGAAAGTGCTGAATTCATTCAATTTGCATAGGATGGGACCTTTTATATTCATACGTTTAGCTTGTGGGTGTCTGATAAATCATTGTTCTTTCTAGTTATAAAGAAAAGATATCTTCCTAATTGAATAATTCCTTCTACCTTAGAATGACGCCGACCACAGACTTTGTTGCCATGCCGATGGTACTAAAACTGTCCAAAATGAATTGCCCAGGTTGTCCTGCTCTATCGAGCAAAAGCCCAACGACTACTGACCAAATAATCAGGCCCAAGAGATTACATCCTGGATCGCGCACTTCCATCAATTGGACCATTTCCGAGCCATCTTCTAATTGAACATACGTAACCTCAGACCTAATCTGCAACAAAACCAAGTTGTTACTTCTCAATATTTTCACAAATTTCTGAAAACAAGTGATCTGCATAAAAATATACAGTACCTGTGAAAAACTTGTTGAAATGAAGTTGCGAGGAATCAGGTTCCTACGCCCAAGAAAGAAACGTCAAAATATAATACAAAAACAAAAATCAAATTGAACTTAAACTGCCATAAATTGAATATATCTTATTGATCCCCGAAGGGAAATTTTAGTGCTGCAGTGCAAATAAAAAGACAGGTTGACGAGAGGATGAAAAGTTGTAACAAACCCAATAAAATCTCTTAGAATAACCATGGCATCTAATTTCTGCGACTGTTCTTCTTCACCAGGTTGAGACTGGGCTTTTCCTGGCTTGATCCAATTCACTAGGAATAGTCCTACACCACAATTCCAAAGATGAGTATTCTAATAACTTTCAAAATATAAAGATTGGGTTTTGTTATAAAACTAAGTCTTACCATTAGCCAAAGCCAAAGTGTTTGTTACCATTACATACAGAATTATGTGTAAAGCCGTTTTCCTGGAAGTTTGTAGACTTAAACGTGAAACACCTGATGGAATCCAACGACAAAATAAGTTATGATCTGACACTCAAGCTGACATTTTTTAAAATTTATTTATTTATAAGTTTTCAAATATACAATGTCAGGCCCAAGTGGGACAGTATATGAAGTAATTCAAAATCTCACTAACTCACCTAAATATTGTAACCAATTTTTGTTTTAACATATTAAACAAACAAATGAAAATAGAAGACCGTTAAATAGGGACTGTTAAATACTCCAAATAGGGAGTGACCAGCATATACTCAAGCTGACATTTTGAAAAAAGAATTACACAGTCCACTGTCTGACAGCATTTCTGAGATGCTACAAAATAGCTGCATTTGCTATTTACCATAACATTGATGAAGAGTAAACTCACAGCCATGTGGAGAATTTGGCAAGTGGTATTAATTTTATTCACAATTTTACTATGTTGTCGCGTACGCACAATCTTAACATACAGTATTTTCTCATAAAAAATAATAATACACCAAAAAAAAAGGAATAGGCTGAAGCATGGCTTATACATAAGGTAAAAGTCCTTTTACATATGTTTACATTTAACTGAAACAGCTCTATAAGGGGGACTCCATTGTCCTCCTCGGGGACTTCAATGCTCACGTGGGCAATGACAGTGAGACCTCGAGGGGAGTGATTGGGAGGAACGGCCCCCCTGATCTAAACCCGAGTGGTGTTCTGCTGCTTGACTTCTGTGCTCGTCACGGATTGTCAGTAGCGAACACCATGTTCAAGCATAAGAGTGTTCACATGCACACGTGGCACCAGGACACTCTAGGCCGCAGTTCCATGATTGACTTCATAGTTGTTTCATCGAACTTGCGGCCACATGTCTTGGACGCTCGGGTGAAGAGAGGGGCGGAGCTGTCAACTGATCACCACCTGGTCGTGGGTTGGCTTCGATGGTGGGGGAGGAAGCCGGTCAGACCTGGCAGGCCCAAACGATCTGTGAGGGTCTGCTGGGAACGTCTGGTTGATCCTTCTGTCAGAGAGAGTTTCAACTCACACCTCTGGCAGAGCTTCTCACAGGTACCGGAGGAAGTGGGGGACATCGAGTCAGAGTGGACTCTATTCCGCACCTCTATTGTCGAGGCGGCAAGCCAAAGCTGTGGACGCAAGGTCATAGGTGCCTGTCGTGGCGGCAACACCCGAACCCGCTGGTGGACACCAGTGGTGAGGGATGCCGTCAAGCTGAAGAAAGAGTCTTACCGGGCCTTTTTGGCCTGTGGGACTCCTGAGGCAACTGACTGGTATCGGCGGGCGAAGTGGAACGCAGCTTCGGTGGTAGTTGAGGCAAAGGCCCGGGGCTTGGGAGGAGTTCGGCGAGACCATGGAAAACGACTTCCGAATGGCTTCAAAGAAATTCTGGTCCACCATCCGGTGGCTCAGGAGAGGCAAGCAGTGTACCATCAACACCGTTTACGGTGGGGACGGGGAGATGCTGACCTCGACTCGGGGCGTTTTGGATCGGTGGAAAGAATACTTTGAAGACCTCCTCAATTCCACCAACATGTCTTCCGATGAGGAAGTAGAGTCTTTGGAATCCGGGATGGGTCTTCCTATCTCTTCTGTCGAGGTCGCCGAGGTAGTCAAAAAGCTCCGCAGAAATCCACCCGGAGCTCCTAAGGGATCTGGATGGTGTTGGGCTGTCCTGGCTGACACGCCTTTGCACCATTGCATGGACATCGGGGACAGTGCCTCTGGATTGGCAGACTGGGGTGGTGGTCCCTCTTTCTAAGAAGGGGGATCGGAAGGTGTGCTCCAACTACCGAGCGATCACACTCCTCAGCCTCCCTGGGAAGGTCTATTCAGAGGTACTGGAGAGGAGGGTCCGTCGGATTGTCAAGTCTCTCATTGAAGAGGAGCAGTGTGGTTTCCGTCCTGGACGTGGAACTACAGACCAGCTCTATACCCTCTTCAGGATTCTGGAGGGGTCATGGGAGTTTGCCCAACCAGTCTACATGTGTTTTGTGGATCTGGAGAAGGCATTCGATCGTGTCCTTAGGGGACTCCTGTGGGGGGTGTTCCGGGAGTACGGAGTCTCAGAGCCCTTAGTACCGGCTGTCCGATCTTTGTACGACCGGAGCCAGAGCTTGGTCCGTATAGCTGGCAGTATGTCGATTCCATTTCCAGTGAGAGTTGGACTCCGCCAAGGCTGCCCTTTGTCACCGATTCTGTTCATCACTTTTATGGACAGAATATATAGGCACAGCCGAGGCGTTGGAGGGATCCAGTTTGGTGACCTCTGGATCGGATCTCTGCTTTTTGCAGATGATGTGGTTCTGTTGGATTCATCGGACCGTGATCTCCAGCTCTTGCTGGATCGATTTGCTGCTGAGTTTGAAGCGGCCGGGATGGGAATTAGCACCTACAAATCCGAGACCATGGTCCTCGCCCGGAAAAGGGAGGAATGCCCTCTGCGGGTCAGGGACAGGGTCCTGCCCCAAGTGGAGAAGTTTAAGTCTCTCGGGGTCTTGTTCACGAGTGGGGGAAGGATGGAGCGGGAGATCGACAGGCGGATCGGTGCAGCATCAGCAATAACTAGGACGCTGCATCGGTCCGTCGTGGTGAAGAGAGAGCTGAGCCGAAAAGCAAAGCTCTCGATTTACAAGTCGATCTACATTCCAACCCTGACCATAGGTGAAGGTGCTGACCGAAAGGATGAGATCGCGGGTACAAGCGGCCGAAATGAGCTTCCTCCGCAGGGTGGCTGGGCTCTCACTCAGAGATCGGGTGAGGAGCTCTGCCATCCGGGAGGAGCTCGGTGTCGAGCCGCTCCTCCTCCAGGTCGAGAGGAGCCAGATGGGGTGGTTCGGGCATCTGGTCAGGATGCCCCCGAGCGCCTCGCGGGCGGGGTGTTTTGGGCACGTCTTACCGGGAGGAGACCAAGGGGCAGACCCTGGACCCGCTGGAGAGACTATGTCTCACAGCTGGCCGGGGAACGACTTGGGATCCTTCCAGGTGAGCTAGAGGATGCAGCCGGGGAGAGAGAGGCCTGGGCTGCCCGTTTGAGGCTGTTGCCCCTGCGACCCGACCCCGGAACAAGCGCAAGATGACGGAACGGAACGGAGCTCTACAAACAAAAAAAATCCCCTCTTCAGGATCCTAGAAGGGTCATGTGCGTTTGGCCAACCAGTCTGCATGTATTTTGTGGATCTGGAGAAGGCATAAGACGGTGTCTCTCGGGGACTCCTGTAGCTGGGTGCTCCGGGAGTATCGGTGGCCTTTGGTACAGGCTGTTCAGTCACTGTATGACTGTTCAGTCTCTGTATGACTGTTCAGTCTCTGTATGACTGAGTGCCAGAGCTTGGTTCGTATAGCTGGCAGTGTGTCGATTCCATTTCCAGTAAGAGTTGGACTTTGCCAAGGCTGCCCTTTGTCACTGATTACCTTTATGGACAGAATATCTAAAGGCAGCTGAGGCGTTGGAGGGATCTAGTTTGGTGACCTCAGGATCAGATCTCTGCTTTTTGCGGATGATGTGGTCCTGTTGGCTTCAACGGACTGTGATGTTTAGCTCTCACTAGACCGATTTGCTGCCGAGTGTGAATTGTCCGGGATGGAAACCAGCGCCTCCATTTCTGAGACCATCGTCCTCATCTCGAAAAGGGTGGAATGCCCCTTGCAGGTCAGGGACAGGGTCTTGCCCCAAGTAGAGAAGTTTAAGTATCTCTGGGTCTTGTTCACTAGTGGGGAAAGGATGGAATGGGAAATCGACATATGGATCGGTGCGGCATCGGCAATAACTAGGACGCTGCATCGATCCGTTGTGATAAAGAAAGAGCTGAGCCAAAAAGAAAAGCTCTCGATTTACAAATCGATCTATGTTCCCAACCTCACTAGCTGGTGGCCGAAAAAACAAGATTGTGGATACAAGCGGTCGAAATGAGCTTCCTCCGCATGTGGCTGACCTGTCACTCAGAGATCGGATGAGGAGTTCTGCCATCTGGGAGGAGGTTGGAGTAGAGCCACTCCTCCTCCATGTTAAGAGAGGTCAGATGGGGTGGTTTGGGCATGTGGTCAGAATGCCTCCCGAGCGCCTCGCTGGTGAGGTGTTTCGGGCACGTACTACCGGGAGTAGACCAAGAGGCAGAGCCCGGAACTGCTGGAGAGACTATATCTCACAGCTGGCCAAGGAACAACTTGGGTATTTTCCGGGTGAGCTGGAGGAGGCAGCTGGGTTGAGAGAGAAGCCTGGGCTACCCGTCTAAGGCTGTTGCCCCAGCGACCCGGCCCCGGAAGATGACGTAACGGAAGGGAATATCTGTCTAAAGGTGAATCTACCATGAGCTTTGAAGAATTGCCATTCATTAAACTATTTATAATAAAACTTATTATAATAATGCCTACAGTAAACGTATCTTGTATTTTTAAGAGTATAAGCCGGAGATTTTTGCGACTTATACTGCAGTGCGACTTGTGGTTTTTGGGGGGGTTTATTGTTTTTCATTTGTTTTTCTTTTTTGTTTTCCTCTTTATCATGCATTTTATTTGGCTAGTGCGACCAATCCTCCAGAGTGATTTATGGAACAGTGGACAACACCCGCCATGACAGTTGGGGTAAAACAAACCATTCAAAACATGAGAAAGCAGTTGGAAAATTGTGCATCTTACTTTATTGTGTGTTACCACCTAGCTTTTGCATCAGTACGAAGAGGAATTGCCACCAATACCACTTTATCATTTTTAGTCTTTTATTCATTTTTTTTTGTCATTTTTAGTCTGTTTTATTCTCTCGTATCTGTTTTAATCTTTTATTTTGAACTGTTGTAATTGTGTGTCCTGATGTGTGAATGGGAGCAACAGATGCCATGACAATTTCCCTCGGGATTAAGAAAGTATTTGTCATTGTCAATAATACACCCCTATACTGCTTGCTCATACTTTGTTTCACCCTAACTAGGCTGTCACATGACCAAAGTTCCCGGATGTCTGACTTCTTCCATAATCCAAAAAATACAATAATATTTCTATCTAAAAGTAAACAGCTAAACTTAAATCTGGAACTCCAAAATAGGACAATGTCTCTTCTCACTGGCATATAGTGGGTTTTAAAAGAGATTTTAAAACAAGTTTAATATTTAAAACTTTTTTATTATAGCTTTCTCATTAGAGTGATATATTTTACACGTTATTGGGCTTTATTGTATTTTTCCCTGCATGTTTTGCAATTTATTTATTTTGTTATGTGTAGAGCTCAGACCATTATGTACCGTTTAAAAGGGTTTTTATAAATTAAACTGGAAAAGCATGTTTAGGAATGGATTGTAGTTTTTATTACTGTTTTTTGCTGCAACTGCTTAGTTATCGCATCACCTTCCCTGGCATTTTGTTTGTGTTAAGAAGTTACCATACTTATGATTGTATCTTTTCTTTTTGGTTTGTTTGTTCATGCATATCTTCACAATTGCCCAACATTTAAATAATTAAACAAGTTCTGATTTATGTTAGCAATCAAATACAAGTTAGTTTTCTCTAGGATCATTTAAAATCTGGTGTGCTTTTACCTTTACAAAGGATAAATAAACAAAAGATGAAAGCAACAAAATACAATGGCTTCCACCCAAGTGTTAAGAGGTACCTGAAATGATACTTGGCACAACCAGAGGGATGCATATCATTTGCAACATATTCATCAGCATATCTGCTGGAAAGTGTATGTATTGAAGATTATTGTCGGTCACAGTCATGGTCACCTCTACCAAAACGCCAAAAGCAAACCCTGCAGGATAAAAGGCATATTGTCAATTGATCACATGACAAGAAAAAATATTTAGGTCAACAAAATGCAGTACAGGGAGAACAATTTATTCATTGAAAAACAAGGTCAATCAAGGTAAGACACATAGAAGATATGGAAGGGGGTTTTATTTTATTTTTTCTCTAATTTAAAGAAAAATTTAATCTTTTAAAGATGTACAGTGAACCCTTGCTACTTCGCAGTTCGACCATTGAGGATTCTGGTACTAATTTTACCTCTCAGGCTTCACTGTGTTGGGGTGTCTTGGGCTGAAAAGCTGGAAAGATTTATATTTTTTTGGCAAGGGTGATAATTTTTATTATTATTTATTGCTGTGCTGATTCTGAAAGCCCTGATGTTTCTGATCATTTTGATGTAAGACATGACACTGTAGCAGTGTTATTTTTTAAAAGTACAAGACAAATTACTATTTGTATTTGATAACAAGTAATCTGGTGTGTGCACAGAAAAAAAACAGCCTTTTAAGAGTTAAATATGTTTTAGTTTCCATATCTTTCCAGAAACAGCTTTGATAGAGTCAAATGTTCTTACCCAGCACAACAGCCAGCATGCATATGACTTGTAATCTGTTCTTCACGAGATTACGCCAAAGCCGTTTTATTACACTTTCATCTCCGTAGCCGTCGTCAGTGGTCCTCTTTCTGTGGTGCGCCATCTTACTAAGGACAACACATCAGCGAGATAAAACCAAAATGCTGAAAATAGAGAGCCCTCACTATGATTTTCATCATAATTACAAATGAAATGCTATTTTGGTAGGGAAATAAGCATATCTTCAGAAAAAGTAGTATTTATTTCTATTACTAAATTTAGAGACATCTGCCAGTAAAGTTGAACTAAATTAGCAGGCTTTGGCTCGGAAATTCACTGTTTTTAATGTCAATTAGTTGGTTTAGCAGCTGCTTAATTAACATATTTTAATTGTTCTATTCAAAGGAGAGCAATTACAAAAATTAAAAAATCCATTATGGGTTTTTTTTGTCAGGGAAGTAAATGTGTAATACCAGTAAAACACAAGGAACAACTGCTGAGAGGGAACAAACAATTAAATAAAAGCAGCAACCAACAACGCTAAACTTATTCAAAGAAGAATAGCATGTCTTGTGTGTTATTAGGGTGAGTATCAGCTTAATTTTAGTTTAGGTTTGAAATGAAAAGATAGCATTGTTAAGAAGCTATTGAAAAAATTTGTCAATGTGATCATTATCTGTTCCTAGGAGTGCAGCAAATAATTCAACCTGAAACTAATTTAACCATAATTGATTACTATAGAAATATATAGCTGTATATTAAGCTATATATTAAGCTATATATTATATTAAGCTATATATTATATTATAGCTTATATATTATAATATATATATATATTATATTACTACAAGTTACATTAAGCTACATTAAACTATTAAGCTACATTAAGCTCTATTAAGTTACAGCAAAATACAGTAAGCAACATAAAACTGCATTAAGTTTTGCAACTGCCTAATGCTTTTCGGTTATCTTTTTTTTTTTTCTATGTCCAGCTTTTTATACTTTGGGTTTTTAAGCATTTTGGCATTACAGTTTATTCTTTCAGTTGAAAGGCATTACAACAGAATTGGCATTCACCCAGCTGTTTTGTAAAAACAGCTTCATATCTAGTTGCTGTTGCAATTACTGTTTTGATGATAACGTGAATTTTAACTGTCTTATTTACATATTGAAAAGTTGAGGTCACTTTCTTTTTGTGCACAATTTTATTCTATATAATTATTCAAATACTTTTTACTAGTAACTAATAGCATCAATATTTTGCTATTGTTGATAGCTTTATTATTTTTGTATTTAATATCATTTAAAAAAAAAAGAACAACAATTCTGAATATTTTGAGAAAAATCCCTTCAGTTAACGAACCTTGGAAATAAGGTAATTATATTGAAAAATAATTTTTTTCGACTATTTCTGTCTCATGAGGTTAAATATTATATAAATATTAAAAATATTTTAGGTTTTTTTCCCATTAATGTTTCAAATCAGTCGACATTTGGAATGTATCATTCAAATATGTGAAAAAAGTAAAAGCTATTCTTAGAAAAATTCTCAAAGAATGAAACAAAAAAACCTTGATATTTCTTTCAACATAAAAGTTTTTTGGGAGACGTTAATGAGAAAAAAAACTAACAGGCTGGTTTTTTTTTTAAACATTCTATTTTAGCTGTACAGTTAAAACCAAAACATTTCTTACGTTTCATTAAAAGGCATGTCAATGAATAGCGTGCCTAAATAAAGTTGTTTCCTTCAATAAGATAAATTACTTACATGGAAAAACAAACGTGTTGCTTTTAAGTTTCTCCTGCCACACCTTTCTTTTTCACATAATATTACATAATTATAAATTTGCTCTTTTAAAAGAAAACATTGTAGCGTATATCAAGGAATGTTTTGAACGGTCACAAAGAAGTTCTTTTAAACAATAACAGCTGTGCGTCGTGAAGTGCGTAATAATTTCAGTTTTTTGTTTTTTGTTTTTTTACAGAACACCTGTTTCCTGTCGAGATGAGAGCTCGCCGCTTCTGCGCATGTCCGCGCCTCCACCCCACTCTGTTGTATGCGTCATGAATATGCGCAGAAGCGCCGAGCCGAGTAATTATTATTTTTTATTTTTAGTTATTGCACAGAATTCATACTAAATACTGATTTTCCTTTAATATAAGTTTTATTTGAGAAAACACATTGAAAATCTTTTTATTTTTTATTGTACTGCAAATACTGATGGTCAGTTTGCAGAGGCGAATCCAGGATTTTCTAAAGGGGGCGGGTGATTATGAAAAATAAGTAATTTTTCTGCATTTTGGTGCACATTTTGCCCAAAGTATATACGTAATAATGAAAGTAGTAAAAACCCTTTTTTTTTTTTTTTTTTTGTGGACCAAAAAGGAGGGGAGTGAGTGGGGGTTGAAGAAACCTCATGCGGATCTACATAAAAGAGAGATTCCGCCCACAAGACGAGCAACCAATGCAGTTGGCCATCTTTATCATGAGGTGAGGGAGGCCTCTTACCTCTCATTGTGGCCTCGATGTGAACAACTCGTGCCCTTCATGCGCTGACTCTGAGCCCACGTTGGCACTGAAATCTTGCCTTCATGATGCCTATGGTGATCTCCACCCTGACCTTTTCTTTGTGGACAAGGTTGAATTGTGCATGTTGTCCAGGCTGATGTTCATGGTTGGATGTCATCAAATATGACAATCTTCAAATGGGCATGCAATGTTACGTCTCCTCTCTGAAACCAACTAATCTTAACTAAACCTGTTCCAAATTAGATATTTTCCGAGTAAATGCTGATATGGCAACTCAACGTACCCTGACAAACATCTCCTGTTTTGAAAATGAAGTTATCCATTCTCGTACTCTCTAACTTACTGAAGGGTTTTTTGAGTGCAGGGTGGCTGGGATTTCACTCAGAGATAGAGTGAGGAGGTCTGTCATCCAAGAGGAGCTCGGAGTAGAGCTGTTGCTACTTTGGGTCGAGAGAACCCAGATGGGGTGGTTCGGGCATCTGGTTAGGATGCCTCCCAGTGAGCACCTCGATGGTGAGGTGTTTCAGGCACGTTCTACCAGGAAGAGACCCAGAGGCAGGCTCCGGACCTGCTGGAGAGACTATATCCCACAGCAGGCCAGGAAACGTCTCGTAATCTTCCCGTGGGAGTAGGAGGAGGCAGCCGGAGTGAGAGAAGCCTGGGCTTCCCGTTTGAAGCTTTTACCCTCACAAACCTGCCCCGGATAAGCAGGAGAAGACGGAACAGAATGTGAACTCTGAAATTGAGTGGCATGTTTTGACAATTGTGTTTCATTTTGAGAAAAAAACTTGATTTTCAAAATTGTGTCTAAACAATTGAAAAAAATAAATGCAATCTCTCAATTTACATGACCATTTGGATTAGTTTAAATGGTCTTATGAAAGATGCAGGTTGACTTTTGCAGCACGAATGTAGAGCATCTTTTAAATTAAATTACCTTAATGACCCTTTGAACGTAACTCTTTATATTCTCAGCGAGAAACGATAAGGAAAGAAATTCTCCTATTGCTGTTTAAATGCCAAAATTAGTCTCACCAAAAAGAAAGTAGGAAAGATTAAGTGAAGTAAAAAAAAAAAAAAAAAAACCTTAACTGAGGTGTTTTATTAAAATTGTGCTGCATTAATCAATCCACTTGACATTTGGATTTCTCAGCTGACAGACAGAACTGCACATAACTGGACAATGTCCGATCCAAAAGTGGTCATGTGCTAAAAAAAAATATATTGAGAAAACCACATTAGAAATGGTTTCCTTTCCATGATGACGGTTGTGTCATTATGCAAGTGACTCTTGATTATCTTCTGACAGAATTTAAATGTCTGTTGCATGTCATATCAGGGTTCCAACAGACAATACTTTCTTTATCAATACATTATTAAAAAATTAGAAAGATTTTTCTTATTTTTTCTAAAACCCTTGTATCAGTGGAAATTTTGAATATGCCTGTGTTTGTGATCCCAAAGTAACTTGATGACATGAAAAAACAAAGCAAGGAAATCTAGATAAACCCCTTTGACCATAGCGTAAGGTTACGCTCAAAAAAGGAAAATAAATTATTGCCAAGACAATGAATGAATGTAGAAAAATTGTGAAAAATAAGTGAAAAAAAAATGTAAATCTGAAAACAGAAAATTTACTTTAGTTTTTATTACCAAATAGGTTTGTTGGCACATCTCTAGGTATATTACATGGAAAGTTAAACCTAGGTGGAAAACCGGGGTTGGCTTGTTTCTCAGTGGAAAAGGATCATTAGCACAAATACTGTAGCTATAAACTTGCGTCGATTTTAATGAATTGACATGCTGTATCTTGACATCAGTTCTCAAGCCAAATTGAAGTAGTCCCATACCAGTGGCTGTGGATTGTAGATGAAAGATAAACAAAATCATGTAAAAATATAGAATGAATGTTATCACAAATATGTCTCTATCAAAGAAAATTTTTTGTACTATATAACATAAGGCATTATATTTTAATCAGCAATATTTTAGCACAGAAATACCTGCGTCGCACGTGTTTCAAGTGCCACAAAGTGCAATGCACCGTGGCCACAAAATTTCTGCACCTCAGTGCTCTGACATAAAAACATAATATAAAAAATAATATTTTAATAAACATTACCTCCTATGTTTGGGACAGGGATAATCCTCCTGCTCTTCATCTTCTGTACATTCTCCACTGAAGTATTCACTTTCACTTTCGGATGTGGGACTATGTTTGAAAGAAAGCGCAAATAGTAAGAAGAATCTAGGGCAAACATTTAAAAATAAGCATATTTAATTTCTTAATGACAAATAAATGTTTGAGGTAATAAACTGCTTCTGTGGGAGTTACAAATTAAGTTAAAAAAAAAAGCAGTGGCTCACTTCTTGTACTTCACTGCCAGCAGGTTTTATAGAAGTATTTGGAAAAGACAGGAAATCAGGCAAAAAAATAACACACCATGTACAGGTAACCCAGTGAGTAGGGTGAGCAGGGACCGTGACGCAATGTGCAAAATAAAGAGCTACAAATCTTCAAACCTAAGAGGAGGTTCATGAATACATTGAAGGAAGACATGAAGATAGTTGACGTGACCAAAGAGGATACAGGAGACAGAATTAGATGGAAGAAACTGGCTAACTGTGGTGACCCGTGAAAGGAAATGCCTGTAGCACAATATCATATCTCTGATTTCCAGTTTCCAACCAATCCAGTTTCCTTCAATCTAACACTGCTTTATTTTTTAATTTCCAAACAAATTTCCACTTCTCTCTCATCTTCTTCTGATCTACACTGTGATATAGACTGAACTGCTCCTAAACTTTTAGCCTTTCTACCATTGGCCTCCTGGACACACATTATGTCTACCTTCCTCCTCTGAATCATGTCGACTAACTCTCTACCAGCCCTAGACTCTCTGTCCTCTTCTCTCCTTTCCTACAGATGCTTCTTCCTCTCCGTCTTTGACCAAGAGCAGTCCAGTTTCTGCTGCCATGTGATATATTTCATTCCCTATCTGCTTGATATGGAATTGTATACATTAAGAATGTTGTACTTTTTAAGTCATGGCAGGCTGAGCAAAAATTAATAGCAATTTTGTGAAACTAAACGGCAACAAACTTTTTTCCACTGAACACAAAAAACATACATAACCAGTTTACATACATCCAGATGCTACAAGACAAATACACCACTCTGCAATCTTGATTTTACCTTGCAATCCGCAGCTTGTGTTTAGCACGATCAGCAATGAGTGAAACACCTATGCAGTCTCCATAGACATTAACAACTGAGCAGAGGCGATCTCTGAAGGGCATAAACAACAAATGATTTTAATCTGGTTTAATTTTCCAAAATTAGTCTTCTCACGGAATTTATCATCTCAATGTCTAAATTATTCAACTTTCTCATTATAACATTGTAATACAAGAACTTTTATCACTGCAACACAATGCATTCAAAGTTTGTACTTTATTACTACACATTTACTACCATAAAAACATACTGCATGTCTTGTCAAATAGTCTTCATCCTGTTTACAGTTAAGCACATACAACCCGAAGTAACAGGTTCCTCTCACTGCACTGCCGGACTGAGCGCTTTAGGAGGTCGTTCATCCCGTCAGCCCTCAGGCAATTTAAAAGATTAGATGTTTCTGGAAGGAACTTGGTCCTATTTTATTATATATGTATGTTGTTTTTATTTATTTTGTATGTAAAGCTTGTGTGGTTTCTGTTGCTGCTGGACACCAGAATTTCTCCTGCGGGAGATTAATAAAGTTTTATCTATCTATCTATCTATCTATCTATCTATCTATCTATCTATCTATCTATCTATCTATCTATCTATCTATCTATCTATCTATCTATCTATCTATCTAGATTACACTGATCACAACTGGGTTTCAATTTAAACTTTTTTTCTGCAATGTTGCATTGGATGCTGCATTAGAAATAATTGTTGCTACCCAATGAAGAAGAAGCTTTTGTAGTGGGGCCTCCTCTGTGCCTAGCTGGTGGTTCTCTCTTTTCGGGCCTCATGGTACCATACTCAGTGTGTGCTAAGCTGCCTAGGTACATTTCAATTCCATCTATGTTTTAAACAGGGAATAATTTCAAGTATCCTCCAGATCTGCAATTTTCCCATTGTGGGACAACTAAAGGTTTTCTTGAACTTGATACATATTGAAGTGTCCTTACAAACATTTCTATTGTGCTGCAAATTGTATCAAAAATCTCCAACTAAACCTGGTTTAAATAAGACCAGATAGAGTGTTGATGAAATGCAAAAAACCTCACATTTGCATAAGGTTTACTGCTTAAAACATAAATACTGCAATTCTATCTGGGCAAACGAACATCACACACTTTGATATTTTCTTGGACAAATTTTTGTTTTGATTACATGGTGCATTTACCGTGGAATTGTTTTGATAAGCTTTGTCAATGCTACAAGATTTATTTCCACCCAGCATTGATTTTAAATCAAGCAGTTAGCAAAGCATGCCATCCATCTGCTCCTGTTCCGGCCCCTTTGTCAAATGTTAGAACTCAATGTGACCCTCGAACCAAAAAGTTTGCCCATCCCCTGGTCTTGACTATGTGGCGTTTAGTTCAAAAATTGACTAAAACAAATCAAACTATATTTATAGAATAATTTTCAAACACAAAGTTACAAAAAAAAGTGCTTAACAGAGAGAAAAAAGCAGACAAGAATTAATATCCAGTTCTTTAAACAATTAAAAATTAAAAGCAAACTTGCATTAAAAACCACACACTTGCACAAAACACGGCATACAGGCATCAGCATTTTGATCCCCACCCCAGAAGCCGTTCTTTCCCACAAAACCCTATCTTCCACCAAACTGCAAACTACTGTCTCTTTAACTGAGTTAAAAATAATGGTAAATAAAACAAACATCTAGCATAATGCTGCTCTGAGGAAGCAATAACTAGAGATCGATCCACACCAGAAATTGGCCTGCCCATGACTGCAGTGGCCAAAACTACAGGGGTCTCCCTGGCTCCAGGAGACACAGGCACCCACAAAAAGGCACCTGGTGGAAGTGAGGGACCTGCATCACGTAAGCCAGTCAGACCCCGACGGGATGGACCCCATAGACTGAGCAGGCAAAGCACTTGGGATGCAGAATTCCATGAGGAAACACTGGACTAAGATACAGAATTGATTAATAAGCATGGGAGTCTATATGTAAATACTGTTGGGGGTCATCAGCATAACAGTGAAATAAAATGTTGTGTTTCCGGATTATTTGTCCAACACATTTATACTGTATATATATATATATACATATATATAAAAAATCTGTATTATATCTGTATATATCTGTATTATATGGCGGAAAGTGTGGGGCCAAAGACAGAGCCTCGAGGCACTCCGCAGGTGACTTTGCGTAATTGAGATTTAGCAGTTCCCAAAAGCCACATATTCTGTACTGTTTGTGATGAATGAAGAAAAACTGTTGAATCTATTCTCTGAGAGTCCAATAGAAGTCTGACGACGGTGAAAGGAAAATGGTCTGATCCACAAGGTCAAATAGAACTGACAGGTCCAAAAGGAGGAGCAAGAATGGAGATCCCTGGTCTATGGTTACAAGTAAGTCGTTCATCACTCGGACGAGGGTCGTTTCTGTACTGTCGGCTGACCAGATAACCGGACTAAAACTTGTCATGAATGTTAAGCTGTTTGTGGAGAGATGATAATAGAGTTGAACTGACAAAACTCTTTCAAGAATCTTAGAAAGAAAGTTAAAGACGGGTCTGAAGTTAGATTTGATCAAGTGTGTTGGAAGGGGTCAAGTGAGCAGGAGGTCAAGTGAGACTAAAAAATATTGGGGTTAAAACTGAATAAAATCAGTTTGCAAGATGAACAGAAATGCATATACTTACATATATAAAACAATCGTATTGTGGTAAACTTACAGAAACCATTGAATAGACACCAGAAAATAGGTGTTCGCCACAGGAAGGTCAGTTGCTGACAGGATAAACAGGGTTTTCATGGCTCCAGCAGATGGGATTCCTGCAGTTCCTAAGGCAGAGACTAAGCTTAGCAACCTGCAAGTTTAAGCACACAGACCATATGTAACTCTTCTGTTATACTTAATCCAATTTCTCTGTAAAAACAGTCACTTACACAACTGAAACTATTTGGCTCATATCCAGTTCTATGGCATTCAGCTGAGTGACAAAAAAGACAGAAACAACTTCGCAAAGTGTTGTTCCATTTTTACTGACAGATTTAGCAAGAGGCAGCATAAAGCGAGTGATTCTCTTGTCAAGGTTCAGGTTCTTCTCACAGCAGTATACAGTCTCTGGCAGGGTGGCAGAGCTTTGACAGACAGACAACACATTCTTTTTCAGTGCATTATTTACATTATAAACCACAATGCTTTGTTTTGGGGGTTTTATAGTCACTGAAGATAATTGCATAGACCTTAAACTGATATGTGTCTATAATTTTATCTTACCTTGATGCAATAAAAAAAGCAGTGAATAACGCCGGATAAATCCCTTTGATGATAAGATAAGGATTACGTCTCACACACATCAAATAGATCAGTGGTAGAACAACAAATGAAAGTAGAAGTAGCCTATACAGTAGAATAATTATTAAAAAAAAACATAAATAAAAATCAGTACGGTCAACCCAAAATTGATCTGGACTTTTTTTACGGCTGCGACTTTACAATTACAAAAAGAAATATGGACAGTTTCTAAGAATTTTACTCTACATATTAACTTTGGTCAGTTTTCAGTGCTATAAAATAACAAGTTTGGTTGTGCTAGTTATGAATATATAAATTACAAATTTTAGTTGAAGCCTTTGTCTAGCCTTTCTTGTAACTTTCAAACTTTCTTGGTGGATTACTAAATTTTAAATTAGCAAAGGTGTGAGTGGATTTGACTGGTTTGCATTTTTTAGTCATCAAACTTCCACCGAGGTATGTGTGCATTATATCTTTTAAAAACCAATAAAATAGCGTGACAATAACAAGAGTGCTAAAAACATACCCCATTAAAAGAGAAAATGTAAATAATCCCAGTCTTTTGACGGTTGACCAGTCTTTAAGATCCATTGTAAAATCCACAACCGTGAAAAACAGTCCAACTGGAAGGTATCTGAAAAAAATGAACAAACGCAAATATTGTCATTGTTAACAATAAAGATGTCTGAAGACATTTGTGCCAAAAAAACTGAACTGTCTTTACAATGAAGCTATCAACGTGAAGATAAAAAAATCCCTTCATAGCATGTTTAAGAGATAAAAAAAATACAGTACATATAATAACTCCGTTTCATTGTCTTCTGCTTATCTGGGTGCTGGGTCGCGGGAACAACAGCCTCCGACGGGAAGCCCAGACTTCTCTCACCCCAGCTGTATCCTCCAGTGAACTCGGGGGGATCCTGAGGTGTTGTCCGGCGAGCTGTGAGACATAGTCTTTCCAGCGGGTCCGGGGTCTGCATCTGGGTCTCCTCTTGGTGGGACTTGCCTGAAACAACTCACCAGTGAGGTGTTCGGGAGGCATCCTAACCAGATGCCCAAACCACTGGCTTCTTTTGTCTCGAAGGAGCAATGGCTCTACTCCAAACTCCTCCCGGATGGCAGATCTCCTCACTCTATTTCTGAGTGACAGACAGCCAGCCAGCCAGTGAAGGAGGCTCATTTTGATAGCTTGTATCCGTGATCTCGTTCTTTCAGTCACTACTCACAGCTGGTGACTATACAATAGGTGAGAGTAGGAACGTAGATCGACTGGTAAATCAAGAGCTTTGCTTTTCGGCTCAGCTCTTTTTTTTTTACCATGACGGACCAACGCAGCGTCCTGTTTATAGCAGACACCGCTCCAATCCGTATGTCAATCTCCTGCTCCATCCTTCCCCCACTCGTGAACAATACCTGACTTACTTAAACTCCTCCGCTTGGGTCATAACCCTGTCCCTGATCTGCAGGGAGAATTCCACCCTTTTCTGGGCGAGGTCCATGGACTCGGATTTAGAGGCACTGAGTCCCACCCGGCCGCATCACACTCAGCAGCAAATTAATCCAGCAAGAGTTGGAGATCATGGCCCAATGAAGCAAACAGGACAATATTATCCGCAAAAAGCAGAAATCCAATCCTGAAGTCACTAAACTGGATCCCTCCAACGCTTTGGCCATGCCTAGAAATTCTGTCTATAAAAGTAATGAACATATAATAACAGTAGTCTTTTTTTGTGTGGCACTTTACAAGCAAGGTTCACAGTGTGCTTTACACTGCATGCCAATGATATGAAATGAAAAGAATGCATAAAAAATATGAAAACAAAAGCAGAAAAACAACCGTAAATCTGGCAGGCAAGTGAAAGGGGTCAGTACAATCCAAAAGCATTATGAGGAGGACATTTTAACTCCAAACTCTAAAGGTAAGTATTAAGATAAAATTTTAAAAATGAAACTGATGGTGCCGAATAGATGTAGTTCTATAAAACTGAATTGATTATAAAGAATATTTGTGATTATGTGGTGCAATGGAAACCTCGTTGTCATAATCAAAATGGGTTTCCTCACCAACAACGATGATCTCCTCAATTAGGTTGCCGGCTTTTTTTACATCATTAAAAATGCAAAACATGAATACAGCAATTTTGCTTAAACCATGTCAAGATTGGGTCCTCAACATATTATTTCTGTGTTTAACTTGTATAATATGTATTTTATCAATATTAAACTGTATAATCACAACTTAATTGCCAGTGTGACTGTTAACACTGACATTCATCTGTCAACGCAAATTGTCAAAAATGGCAATTTCTCTGACACGCCTATTGTCCTTTGACAAAATTCTGGGACTTGATTGGCATTTTAAAAAAAAATTTCCGATTTGCTTGTATAGTTTTAAACAACTATGTAGAATTTCAAAATGATGCCACCCATCTTTTTCGGGGGCCAGCAAACCCCAAACTGGAGGAGTGGCCCCAGCATTCACTGGAATGTCATCAGATACCTTATCTCAGTCCGGAAGAGTGCAGTCCTAAGAATAACAAGGACACCCCATAGAAACCTCAAGGTTTCTGAGCTCTGATTGAGTGGTAGAGGACAGGAACTTGGATTGATGATTACACCACCATGTGGGGCAATAAAGGAAACTTTTTATTGTACTGTATAAATATTAGTATGTGATAAATAATTAGATATATTCAGTGGTGGAACGTAACAAAGTAAACGTACTTCGTTACTGTACTTAAGAAAAAAATTGTGTATCTGTACTTTACTTAAGTAAAATTTGAGAACTGTACTTTTACTTTTACTTCACTACATTTTTAGAGCAAATATCTGAACTTTTACTCCGCTACTTTTTAAAAGTGTGTACATTTTTCGTTACATTTTCGTTCAGGAATTTGAAAAGTATACTGTTTTTTTTAGCGCATCTTGAAGCCGCATTGCCAAAATCAAAAGGAGCAGTTGATCAGGAGAAGAAGTAATGAATCGAGGACCAATCAGAGATTCGAGATTAAACATTTTTCGCATTTATTCAGCGCCAAAAAAACAAGACAAAAAACTAACATAAAATATGGCACAAATTAAAAAGAGTCAGAAGATCGTTGTTCGTTGTGTTTACTTCTAAATAAAAAGTTGAGCCACCATGACACAGCGCAGGGGCGGTTCTAGGATTTTCTAAAAATATGGGGGGGGCGTGAGGTAATTGACAACGCCAATATAGGGCGACTGAGGGCCTTCCCCCCAGAACATTTTAAAAAATAAGAGTAATTTTTCTGCATTTTGGTGCCCATTCGCTGGCCCTGCAAGGGGATGATAGCTTGCCTTGTCTCTTTCTTTTTTTTTTTGTCGACCAAAATAGGCGGGAAAGGGGGGGGGGGGATCATGCCCCTGCAGAGTGTTTATTTGTGACCCCACAGCACAAAAAATAACATTTCAATTATGGTCGAATACTTTTACTTTTTACTTAAAAAGTAAAATTTACACCAATTACTTTTGTACTTTAACTTAAGTTGAGTTTTTTTTATTGGTACTTTTACTTTTACTTAAGTATTTTTTTTGCCTAATTATCTGTACTTTTACTTAAGTACAAAAAGTGAGTACTTCATCCACCACTGGATATATTACAAAAACTCTTACCTTAGGATACCAGCAACACAAGATTTTGTTCCATGGTTCAAGGCAGCAATGCTCTGTAAAAACAACTCCCCATGATGTCCTGCATTATTAAGTAAAATGCCAACAACGATGGACCAAGCGATCAGGCCAAATATGTTAGTTCCGTTTTCATCAATTTCCTGAAGGTGTCTCACCTCTGCATCTTTTATAACAATATATCTAATCTGAGTTTTGAACTAAAGCAAAAAAACAAAAACAGTGATTATGCAAAGCATTGACAAACTTTGAAAAATTTGTGGTATATTTAAATCCAAAACATACCTGTGTGAAACAAGATATAACAAAACCGCGAGGAATCAAATTGCTATGTGTAGCAAAGGGAAGTTGCAGAGTTAAACAACAAAGATGAGTGAAACACAAAAAGCTGTAAGAACCTGATAAATTGCACCTCACCTTAAAAGATTTTTGAGAATAATACTAGCAGGTAAAGTTGGCTGCAATGTTTCAAAAAAAGGTTTAGGATTAGCTGCCCCTGGCTGGGTCCACAACACTAATGCCAGTCCTGTAACACAATACAAAAAAATCAATGTTTTTAACAAACCATTGATCAAATAAAATTTTATTTATAAAGCATTTTTCAAACAAAGTTACACAAAGTGTAACAGACTATAAAAAGTTGAAGAAAATTAAAATCCAAATTAGTAAAAAATAGTAAGTGAAAAACAAACACCTCACTGGTTCAGTGATAAAACAAAACTTACCAATAAATGCAGAGAGCAAATTGGTTATGACTATATACACACATATTTGTAAAGGAATTATTGTGTGGATTTTGTGACTTAGACGTGAAGCACCTGAAAAATCCAACAAAAAGACCATTATTAATGTACATCTCAGACTGGTGTTTTGACCACTGACACAAGTTCTAAATCAACTTGAGATTGTTTTTATGTCAACTACCAAAAGCTGAAAACAAAAATTGAGACAGTAGCAGTGAAGAAGTTAAAAATAAACGAGAACTGCAGTCATTGTGTAATTTACAGATACAGTAAGAAAAAAACCTTGCAGATGTAAAATTGTTTGAATTGTCAATTCCGGTTAATATTGTGAATTATTTATTAATTTTTAGATGGTTTAGCAATACTTTTAAATTGTATAAAATACTCCTAACATTTCTGCTCATATTAATATGCAATGTATTTGGCCACAGCAACACATTTTTGGAAAGTTGGAATAAAAAGTAAAAAATAACAATCAGATGAACCTGCCTGACTTGTTTGTATGAGACATGACTTAAACTCTAAAATTGTTGAAGTACCTATAATCACACTCGTTGTAACAAGGGGGATGGTGATCATTTTTAGCATATGTATCAGCAAATCTCCAGGAAACTTGTTGAACAGCAGTGTACTCTTAGACAATTGTACGTAGTTCCTCAACAGGTAACCAACAACTACACCTGTGGGATGAAATAAGGTCAATTCAACATACATTAGGGGGACATTTTGGAGGACAGAAGATAGCATGGAAATCATAGTTTGTGTATACAAGAGATGTGAGATTTAGACGTTGATTAAAAATGGTTGAACAAAGTAGAACAGATTAATGAAACCCATTCGACACCCAACTTTACTTCATGTAAATGATTGTGTTCCATAGAATTAATTTAATGTAATTATGTTGGGTAGTTGTGTCATACAAATATACCTATTCTCCAATTTAATTTGATTTCAGTTAATTATGTATATTTAAATAAGCCTCCTCGTCAAGTTGGCTGAGCTCTCACTCAGAGATAGAGTGAGGAGCTCTGCCATCCGGGAGGCGCTTGGAGTGGAGGTGTTGCTCCTATGAGTCGAGAGAAGCTAGATGGGGTAGTTTGGGCATCTGGTTAGAATGACTCCCAACACTCCCGACCGCTGCGCTGGTGAGGTGTTTTCAGCATATCCCACCAAGAGTGGCCATGGGACGCACTGCAGAGACTATGTCTGACACCTGGACAGAGAACGACTAGGGATCCTCCCGGGTGAGCTGGAGGATGCAGCCGGAGTGAGGAAAGCCTGGGCTTCCTGGCTTAGGCTGCTGCCCTGCTAAACCAGTCCTGGATAAGCAAAAGACAACAGAACGTAAGGTATTATTTCACCTGAATTGAGATATTTTAACTATTAGTTTAATGTTTGTTTATTTTTTAATTGATGCAAGCAGTAGATGGAAAATGGACAGCTTTATTTATTATAATCTGAACACAATCTAATTAACCTATTTTTGACCTTAGCCTGATCACACTCCTAAAAAAAAGTCATTTTTCGGTAAATTGTCGTGGCAGATGGAAAATATTTATTTGTGACAACATAAACGGAGTGCAGAATACTAAATGGTGGAAGCTGAAAAAGGAAGAGTGCTGCTCGAATTTTATAAAGGAGTTGAGTCGGGCTGTTGGTGGGCAGGTGATGTTTCCATATGATTGGACAACAACAGCTAATGTGATCAGGGAGACAGGTAAGAGAGTACTTGTTGTGCCATCTGGTAGGAAGATAGATGAGGAAACTTGGTGGTGGAATGAGGAGGTGCAGGATTGTATCAAAAGAAAGAGGCTGGCTAAGAAGAAGTGGGACACTGATAGGACTGAGGAGCGTAGGCAAGTGTACATGAAGATACAGCGTAAGGTTAAAGTAGAGGTGGCACAGGCTAAACAAGTAGCCTATGCCTATGATGACCTATACGCTAGGCTAAACAGCAAGGAGGGAGAGATGGAGCTATACAGGTTGGCAAGACAGAGAGACAACATGGGAAGGATGTGCAGCAAGTTAGGGTGATTAAAGACAGGAACGGATGTCTCTTGACAGATGCCAGTAATGTGATGGGAAGATGGAAAGAGTACTTTGAAGAGTTGATGAATGAAGAAAATCAAAGAGAGCAAAGAGTAGAAGACATTTCCATAGTGGACCGGAAAGTGGCTAGGATTAGTAAGGTAGAAATAAAGAGGGCACTGAAGAGGATGAAGAGTGGAAAGGCTATCGGTCCTGATGATATTCCTATAGAAGTATGGAAGTGTTTAGGTGAGGTGGTAGTAGAGTTTCTGACTGGGCTGTTTAACAGGATATTAGAAAGTGAGAAGACGAATGAATGGAGGAGAAATGTACTGGTTCCTATTTTTAAGAACAAGGGAGATGTGAAGAGTTGTGGTAACTTTGTAGTTACCATCATCAGTCATACGATGAAGTTATGGGAAAAAGTTGTCGAAGCGAAGCTGAGGTCTGAAGGGGCTGAAGTAAGAATTTGTGAGCAGCAGTATGGTTTTATGCCAAAAAGAGCACTACAGATGAAGTATTTTGCTTGAGGATGCTGATAGAGAAGTACAAGGAAGCTCAGGAGAAGCTGCACTGTGTCTTTGTAGATCTAGAGAAAGTGTATGACAGGGTACCCAGAGAAGAACTATAGTATTGTATGAGGAAGTCTGGTGTGACAGAAAAGTATGTTAGAGCGATGCAGGACATGTAAGAGGACTGTAAGACAGTGGTGAGGTGTGCTGTGGGTGAGACAGAGGAGTTCAGTGTGGGGGTGCGACTGCACCAGGGATCTGATCTGAATCTTTTGCTGTTTGCTATGGTTATGGACAGGCTGACAGACGAGGTTAGACAGGAATCTCCGTGGACAATGATGTTTGCAGATGACATTGTGATCTGTTGTGAGATGAGAGAAGAGGTAGGGGGAAAGCTGGAGAGGTGGAGGTTTGCACTAGAAAGAAGAGAAATGAAGATTAGTCAGAGTACATTTGTGTGAATGAGAGTGACCCAAATGGAAAAGTAAGGTTGCAGGGAGAAGAGATAAAGAAGGTGGAAGATTTTAAGTACTTGGGATCAACAGGCCAGAGCAATGGAGAGTGTGGTAAAGAGGTGAAGAAGCGTCTTCAGGCAGGCTGGAACGGGTTGAGGAAAGTATCAGGTGTAATGTGTGATAGAAGAGTTTTAGCTAAAATGAAAGGGAAAGTGTACAAAACTGTGGCGAGACCGGTCATGCTGTTTGGTCTAGAAACAGTGGCACTGGGGAATAGACAGGAAACAGAGATGGAGGTAGCAGAGATGAAGATGCAGAGGATCTCTCTGGGAGTGGCCAGGATGGACAGGCTCAATCAATTACAAGCAATGTAATTATTAAGCATAGACTTGTAGAACTGATCTATGGTGCTGCAGTAACATCAAAGAAGCACTTCAAATTGGCTTAATGTCAATCTAATGTCGATGTCAATCTTCCTTACAAAATTAGATAGGATAAGAACATACTAGTCAAATGCAAGAATTTCAGTTTATCTGTGGATTATTTTGTGTATATTACCAAATAAAACAGCAATGAAGCTGAGAAGCTGAAATATGTTCCTGCTGGTTTGATATATCCAAGTCTTCTGCTTTGGATGACTTCTGCTTGTTAGAAATTTGACCGACATGTCCCTAATGGCAACAAAACACCAGCCGGTCAAAATCTTCACATTTCTAATATTTCAATAGTATTCGAAAAACAAAACTTTCCGTCAAACATCAGATAAACTACTTACGATAGTAGCCTACACAGAAATATGTCACTTTAAGTAGTTCCAAGTCAACAAACAGCAGTATATTTTTCCATGTTATTTTTTGAAAGAAAATGCTTGCATGTAACTATAGAAAATTCTAATTCCATGACGACTCATCGCAAGTAAATCCCAGTGCCAAACCAGAATTGCCATTAGGTTTGTTTCAGAAGAATACCAGCTTGCCTGGATTGTAGACAGAGCAGAGAGCTGCAGCAGGGGGATGGGACAGGGGACACATTTCCTGTAGGTTAGATATAATTTAAACTGCAATTGGATTATTTAAGTCCAGTTGTAGGTTTTTTACACTGTAAATTTAACCACTTGTGGAAACAAAATCATCAAATCAAAACAGACTTGATTTAGACTGTATTAGACAGTAACACAGATAGTAATTTTTTTCCCACAAAAGTTACAATCAATAAATTTTAGTTTTATCGTCCGGGATCGGCATCAATGTCTCCAAATTCGAGACCACAGCCCTAGCCCAGAAAAGGTGGGAATAGCCCCCGCAGGTCAGGGAAAGGCTCCTGCGTTTAAGTATCCCAGGGTCTTGTTCGCGAGTTGGGGAAGGATGACGCGGGAGATCGTCAGATGGATCGGAGCAGTGTCCGCAATAATCAGGACGCAACATTGGTCCGTCGTGGTGAAGAAAGAGCTGAGTCGAAAAGCAAAACTCTCGATTTACAAATCAATCTACGTTTCACGGATATACGCTACCAAAATGAGCTTCCTCCACAGGGTGGCTGGGCTCACATTCAGAGAGTTCTGACATTTAGCAGGAGCTCTGTGTAGAGCCGTTGCTCCTTTGAGTCGAGAGAAGCCAGATGTGGTGGTTTGGGCATCTAGTTAGGATGCCTCCCGATCGCCAGCTGGCCGTGGAACGTCTCAGGATCCTCCGGGTTGAGCTGGAGGATGTAGCCCGGGCGAGAAAAGCATGGGCTTGCTGTCTGAGGATGTTGCCCCTGAAGCCCTGAATAAGCAGTAGATGATGGAACGAGAAATTTTATTCTAACAAAATCCCTCTGACTGTTTTATAGCAGCATAAAAACTTTTGTACAATCATCTAACAGTTCTAACATAAAATTTCAACCTTCCAACTTGATGTTGAGCAGTCTTTAGCTCCTCAATATGTTAACAAATTTACCTTTCTTTTCTTATTTTCTGATTTGACAAGTTCTCATCTTTTATGTGGAAGATTATCTCTATTGTTTTATAAATCGGTTTTATTGAAGTGAAATGAATGGATGTTGAAATTCTAGACATCCTGCAGATAGAAAACTTTCCAGTGTGATATCTGTAGAGCATTTATAGATACTGTACACACAAATTTACATGCATGAATGTTATAATTACTTATTACAAATGTCTTTCAATAAAGGTAAGCAAAAGGTTTCCAATGTCAACTTTTGAATGATCTTTAAAGCGTTTGTGCAGATGTTTGTCTTTGAGTTGTAAATACACCACATAAGTAATTGCCCTAATATTTATTGACATTGATCATTATTCTTATGAAACACAGTCATAGTTATATAATGTGTCAGTTTTATATACAGTGGTGGTCAAAAGTTTACATACACTTGTAAAGAACATAATGTCATGGCTGTCTTGAGTTTCCAGTTATTTCAACAACTCTGATTTTTCTCTGATATAGTGATTGGAACAGATCCTTCTTTGTCACAAAAAACATTCATGAAGTTTGATTCTTTTATGACTTTATTATGGGTAAACTGAAAATGTGACGAAATCAGCTGGGTCAAAAATATACATACAGCAACATGAATGAGCAATTTTGAAGACTTAGAAAGTTGTGTCAATGACATGAGCTTCATAGCATGACCTCTTAACTTCTTGTGAGTGATTATGAGTGACTACAGCTGGTGAATTCTCTGAGGCCATTTAAAAAGGGCTCATTGGATAAAAACACCCACAAACGCTACAATGGGAAAGTCAAAGGAGCTCAGCACAGATTTGAAAAAGAGAATCATTGACTTGAACAAGTCAGGAAAGTCACTTGGAGCCATTTCAAAGCAGCTGCAGGTTCCAAGAGCAACAGTGCAAACAATTGTTTGTAAGTATAAAGTGCATGGCACTGTTTTGTCACTGCCACGATCAGGAAGAAAACGCAAGCTGTCACCTGCTGCTGAGAGAAAACTGGTCAGGAGGGTGAAGAGTCAACCCAGGAGCACCAAAAAGCAGATCTGCCAAGAATTAGAAGCTGCTGGAACACAGGTGTCAGTGTCCACAGTCAACCGTGTTTTGCATCGCCATGGACTGAGAGGTTGCCGTGCAAGAAGGAAGCCCTTGCTCCAAAAGCGGCACCTTAAGGCTCAACTAAAGTTTGCTGCTGATCACATGGACAAAGATAAGACCTTCTGGAGGAAAGTTCTGTGGTCAGATGAAACAAAAATTGAGCTGTTTGGCCACAATGCCCAGCAATATGTTTGGAGGAGAAAAGGTGAGGCCTTTAACCCCAAGAACACCATGCCTACCATCAAGCACGGTGGGCCTGTTTTGCTGCCAATGGAACTGGTGCTTTACAGAGAGTCAATGGGACAATGAAGAAGGATAATTACCTTCAAATTCTTCAAGAAAACCTGAAGTCATCAGCCCGAAGGTTGGGTCTTGGGCGCAGTTGGGTGTTCCAACAGGACAATGACCCCAAACACACATCAAAAGTGGTAATGGAATGGCTAAATCAGGCTAGAATTAAGGTTTTAGAATGGCCTTCCCAAAGTCCTGACTTAAATCCCATTGAGAACATGTGGATAATGCTGAAGAAACAAGTCCATGTCAGAAAGCCAACAAATTTAACTGAACTGCACCAATTCTGTCAAGAGGAGTGGTCAAAGATTCAACCAGAAACTTGCCAGAAGCTTGTGGATGGCTACCAAAAGCGCCTAATTGAAGTAAAGATGGCCAAAGGACATGTAACCAAATATTAGCATTGCTGTATGTATATTTTTGACCCAGCTGATTTTGTCACATTTTCAGTTTACCCATAATAAAGTCATAAAAGAATCAAACTTCATGAATGTTTTTTGTGACAAAGAAGGATCTGTTCCAATCACTATATCAGAGAAAAATCAGAGTTGTTGAAATAACTGGAAACTCAAGACAGCCATGACATTATATTCTTTACAAGTGTATGTAAACTTTTGACCACAACTGTATGTATGAAAATGTGTGCTTATATGTTTTTCTCACTGCTTTGTTGGTGTAGTGAAGAGTCTCTGTCTTCCAATCCTGAGAATAGGGTCTGGACCTTAGAATCAAGAGACACCCAATTGAATCGGGAGAGGGGCACTGCATGCATTTTTGACATTCTGACTAAATAACCTTCTTTGATTTCTCTAGTGCCTTTAACACCATCCAGCCCTCATTACTGGGTGATAAGCTGCGGCTGATGGGTGCTGGTGCGTCCGCCGTCTCCTGGATCACTGATTACCTGACGGACAGGCCACAGTTCATCCGGCTGGGCAAAGTCCGGTCTGATGTGGTTTTAAGTGGTGTGGGAGCCCCACAGGGCACGGTGCTCTCTCCATTCCTCTTCACATTGTACACTTCAGACTTCCAGCACAACTCCGATTCATGCCACCTACAGAAATTCTCTGATGACTCTGCAGTTGTAGGGTGTATAAGTGGTGGGCAGGAGGAGGAGTACAGGAGGGTGGTGGATGGATTTGTGGTGTGGGCGGGAGAGAATCACCTGCTCCTCAATGTGGACAAGACCAGGGAGATGGTGATTGACTTCCGGAAGAGGAGGAGGACTGCTTTGCAGCCGCTCTGCATTCTGGGTAGAGATGTGGAGGTGGTTGAGGAGTACAAATACCTTGGAGTGACCATCGACAGTAGACTGAGCTGGAGGAGCAACAGTACTGCTGTGTACAAGAAGACTTGCAGCCGACTTTACTTTCTAAGGAAGCTGAGGTCCTTCAATGTGTGCGGCAAGATCCTGGAGACCTTCTACCAGTCTGTGGTGGCCAGCACCTTGTTCTTCTCTGTCATCTGCTGGGGGAGCAGCATCGCAGCCAGTGACACCAACAGACTGAATAAACTAATCAGACTGGCTGGCTCTGTCATTGGCAGTAAACAGGACTCACTTGAGGCAGTGGTAGAGAGGAGGTCACTGAACAAACTTTTGTCCATCATGGAAAACCATGACCATCCTCTCTACCCACTCCTGGACGAACAACGGAGCTCCTTCTCCAAGAGGCTCAGACAGCTCCGCTCGAGAACATCTCCTTACCGGAGGTCTTTCTTTCCGTACGTGATCGGGCTCTACAACGACTCACTTAGCAGATAGGAAGTTGTTGCTGTGACACACTAATTTCCCCTGTGTGGGATCAATAAAGTATATTCTGATTCTGATACGCTGTCTCACTTACCTGCGTTAGATGGTTTGAACATGTCCAGAAGAAAGAGGGAGCTTTGTTCCAGCAAGCGGCTGTTCCAACTCTAGTCCACCAAGCGGCTGTTCAGTTCCCCTCACCCTGACTCGGCACCACCAGCCAGCTGTTTGAAGCTGTTTGGAACGCTGTCTTGGGTTGCTTAGAGTGCTACCAGGCTCTCAAATTTCCCCAGCAGGGAATTAATAGAGTACAGAAAATGGAACATTGGCAGAAGTACAAAGTTTAAAACTGCCAGGAAAGAGGTCTAGAGCAACACCAAAGAGAAGGCATGTATGGATTAGAACGTAAAGGTAGTTTCTGTGAGAGAAGTTGAGGAAAAATTACTTGCTGTGGCGACCCCTGAAGGGAAAAGCCGAAGGAGAGGAAGACTTATCAGTGTTAGTTCTGCCATCATTTTTAAAACATACTGTACGTACATGTGTTATTTGTTTCAGGCATTCAATCAACTGTTTCCAGCATTTACATTTTATTGGTACTTTTCAAAACCATTTTCATGGACAAAAATAAAAGTATATGTCTATGAGATCGAAGATCTCTAAAGATAATAATAATAATGCATTGAACTTATATAGCACTTTTCTGGATACTCAAAGACACTTTACATATTCATTATTCATTCACTCCATACAACCATTCACACACATATTCATTCCTGATTATGGGAGCTACCATACAAGGTGCATACCACTATCATCAGAAGCAACTGGGGGTTCAGTGTCTTGTTCAAGGACACTTCGGTATGCACTCTGGGCGGAGGATCGGGACAGTCGCCCTACCCCCCAAGCCATCCTTCCCACCAAAGGGAAGATGTCTATGACCATTAAACTGACCTTCTTTCAACTCTTGGAGATGTACTTCTATTTAAACATTGCAATAAAATATCTCCGCTTCATTGAATCAATGGTTAAATACAATTAATCTAACCTCGGATAGTATTCTGCCTCGTGGTTGTTAAGCCTGCTCCTAGCAAACCCGAAAAAGTCTTTAACTTAACTTTTACATTTCTTATGTCAGACATCAGTAACAAGCCTTTTATCATTGAGCAACAGTACTTCAAGTACTGTGAGTGAAGCTTATTCTACACACTATGGTCTCACTACCAGTTCACAGTTGTAATGTGCCAGCTTTCTTCGCTTGCACAGCTGCTTCACATTTCCTTTCCTTCATTTGTTCAGGTAAGAAAGCTTGCTTGCAGTTTCTCTATTATCATATCTATTTTGATGTTTGTATCTTTAAATACCCAAACTTCACAGGTCTGTGACCAATAAAGTAATTCAGTTCCATAACTTGTTGTCCTCTGTTTTTTATATTTGCAATGGGAAAACATGACAACATGTCAGCTGTCTTTGGACACTTGTCAGGCAGGTGAGACACATCCTCAAGCGTTGGGAGGGAGAGAATAGAGTTGCAGAGAGAGGTTTGTAGGCCATCTGTGGCAGGGGTGCTCATTCTTTTTTATCCAGAGAGCTACTTTTCAAGTAGCAAACCTCTTGAAATCTATCAGTTTGGCGTTAACATTGCAAACCTCCCCAGATGGTTTCCAGCCTGGAGTAACAACCCTTACATGTTTTGTTGTTGTCACACAACCATTAGACATCACAGACACGCCCTCTCTCACACACACACACAAACAAACAGAAACAGACCAATTCCTAACTCTCAAATGCAAATGCACAAACAAATTCCTCTCTCTCAAACCCAAACATAATTTCTTCTCTCTCAAACCCACCAACACAGAGACAAGTGCCCCTCTCTCAAACACACCCACACAGAGACGAGTTCCCCTCTCTCAAACACACACACACACACACACACACACACACACACACACACACACACACACACACACACACACACACACACACACACACACACACACACACACACAGATGAGTTTTTTCTCTCTGAAACACAACACACAAACACACATTTTCCACGCATACACAGCACTTTGGGAAAAAGAGCGGCCGCAGCAGCACCAGGCGCTGCTTTTTGAAAACGGGCTTACACGTGGCTTTCATGAACCGGCTTTCATGTCACAGACTCCAAAAATCTCCCATAACACTGGAAAAAGCCGCTAGATTAAATTAAAAAAAAAAACGAAAGGAAAGAAAGTTTGGCAATCTTGGCGACTAGAAGGTCTCAATACTCGCTAAATATAGAGTCAAAGTTGCTGAGTTGGCCACAGTGACTTCATTTTATATATTTTTTTCCCTCCACACTTGGTGGTCGACTTGGAATCATATTGACTGCTTGTGTATCCCTGATCTACAGACTCAAACATCACCACTAACCATTTAAACGATCCTCATTACGTCAGCTTTCTCCTCTCAATTTGTCTGGGGAACTCACTTTCACACTTTTCTGAGAATAAAGGATAAAATCAGAAATGCTACTAATTAAAAAAAACATCAGTAACTTTAGTAAAATAGCATATTTATTCCTTTCTTTTATCTATGTTTGTAAAGCAGGCCTGAATTGTTGCTCTGCTGTCTGCTGTCACCCATGGCACATTTTGCAGAGCTGTTATTTCGGACACCAAGAGATCAAATGTTGCCATTGAATGCATCGAACTTCATCCACACATCACGTTCTGAAAGGCTGAGCCACCTTAGAGACTAGGAACAGTAACACAGGCTTACATTTAGTACTCACAATGACAAAAAGTGAAAAACACCAAGTTCAAAATTCTTATGCAAGACTCTTTGACGTTCTAATTGATGTTCAAACATATACCAGAAAGTTTTTTTTCCATGTTGTGATATCCTCTATTTTTATTAAGTACATTATGACATCCCACCGGGACAAGACTAAGGGGCAGAACCAGGACCCGCTAGAGAGACTATGTCTCACAGCTGGCCGGGGAACGACTTGGGATCGTTCCGAGTGAGCTGGAGGACACAGCTGTGGTGAGAGAAGCCTGGGCCTCCCGTTTGAGGCTGTTGCCCCAGCGACCCGGCCGCGGAACAAGCGGAAGATAACGGAACGGAACATTATGACATGAAAAAAAAACTTTCTGCTTTTTGCTTAATTTTTCCTAAAAAAGACAATTAAAACTTGCTCTACTCAAATTCAATTCTACTCAGCTGAAAGTTCCCAAGCCACAATCTTACAAATTAGTTGCATGCTGCAACAGCTTTACAGTAACAAGGATCATTTGACACCATTTTGAAATTTTGCTTTTTTAAAGATATATCTAAAGTACAATTTCAATCAAATAATCAAATTCAGTAAAATGATCAAATGTAAACATTGGCGGAGCTTTTTGTGCAAAAATTTGAGCAGCACAAGCACATGTAATCCCATCAATCCGGTCAATATGGCTAGTGTCATTGAGGTAATTAATTAAGAAAATTAATTACCGTTACTGAGGTTCCCTGGTACATCAGATTGATCCGGGATTGTTTGTCTCGCTGTGGTTGGAACTGGACTTATCACTGATGCTGTGTAAAGAAATCTCCTCAAAGTCAAGGTCCAAGTCACTTGAAAAGGCAGAACTGCAGAGAAATAAAAGTGCAAAACAAGCTATAAATAATAAAAATATGAATATTTAATCTCTCAATGATATTTAGAAATTTGGAGTCATAAATTCTGCCAGACAAATTTACTCCCAAAAGGTAGATTGCCACAAAACCAGTGGCTGGTGCCCAAATTGTCCAGTTTCAATGCAAAGTCAGTGATATTTTCACAACCTCATGCATGATGCAAGTTTGTATTTAGTCCAACCAGTTTAGGACAAGCATTACTTTGAGGTTGCTCAGCACTAATAATGCTTGATACCAAGTCCTTTTTGGGTGCCATCAATTAATGGTGAAAGCGGATGGGTGGATGAACTTAACTAAAAGTGCAAAATGTGTGTCCAAGCCCATTTGTCAAGATGTCAGTTCAAGTGTACAAAAAACCAACAACATGACTTGAATCATCGGGGGCAAATCTGGGACCCACCAACTGATCCACCCCTTTTGGTCCACTAAAAAGAAAAAAAAAAAAGAGGACTACTCAAGCTATTCCCTTGCAGGGCCAGCAAATGGGCCAGGAAAATGACTCTTATTTTTCAAAATGTTCTCGGGGGAATGCCCCCAGCCTCCGCTGTGCTGGCTTTGACAATGACCTCACGCCTCGCCCCTTTAGAAAATCCTGGATCAGCTCCTGATCATGGTACCGTAAGTTCAACCTGAACCAGCTTCAAAAGGGGTACTCTCAGCAATATTTTTAAGAGACTTTTTTTTAAAAAAAAAGCTTATTGCTGAGGCCTGGAACGCTAAATTGCAAGTCAACTTTGGCTCATTTGACAAATCACCTCTTCAAACATCTGAATTCACTCAGTAATGTGTCTTCTTCTTCTCCTTTCGGCATTTCCCTTCAGGGGTTGCCACAGCAAGTCAGTTTCTTCCATCTAACCCTATCTGCTGCATCGTCTTCGGTCACACCAACTATCTTCATGTCTTCCTTCACTGTATCCATGAACCTCCTCTTTGGTCTTCCTCTAGCCCTCTTTCCTGGTGGTTCCAAATCCAGCATCCTTCTGCCGATGTACTCGGTCTCTCTCCTCTGTACATGTCCAAACCATCTCAGCCTGGCCTCTCGGACTGAGAGGCCAGGCTGAGATGGTTGTCTACTATGTGTCTAGTCTAGAATTACATATATACACAAGTTTAGATGCTAAACACTGGTCCAGTGCAAAATTATTTTAATCTCACACTCATAGATTTAAAAATGCTGTAGCTTTGTTTCTCACTCAGAACTTTTTGTAATTATTTTGCTAAAATAGTAGCATTAATTTCAAAAGCTAAGAATACTACAAATGGGACATATTTCTAAAAACAAATACAGTAACAGCTCAGCATTCTTGACAGCTCGGGGTGAATATAATATGCCAAAGCAGCTACAAAGTTACAAATCTTACCCCAGTCAAATAAAACACAAATGATTCACGTGCAAATTTAGGACAAGTGTATCATTCAAATATCATTCAAACTGAAATTTTACCAAAGCTTGTTTTGGCTTGGATCCCAGAACATTTTTTTAGAGAAGTGTTCAATGAGAGAAACACCTATGCAGTCTCCTTCAACATTGATGACAGTGCGGCAGCGATCTCTGAGGAGCACAAACAGTAACTGATCATGTTGTTAGGTTTTACTTTTTCTAAACTGACCTTCTCATAAACTTGTTTTTACATGACTAAATCTTTGTTTTCTGAGGTAGAACAAACTTTGCATGATAAAGAATATTTTTAAACGTGTATCTGTATTACTCAAAGATGACATTTTTTCTGCATGCATCTCGCCTTAATCAAATAATTTCTCCCATTAAAAAAAATCTTGTTAAGAAGAATTGATTGAGTCTTGCACCAGTTTCTAGTTATGATGAATATGCACATGCAGGAGGGAATCGGTTCTTTAAAACAGAAACTTTTAGTGTTCCAATTGCTTTATTGCATGCTGTTTTATTTTAACTTTCACGTGACTGTTTCAGAGGATATTGAAATGAGACAAATATTTGTCGTGTGGCTGCAACGCAGAAAGAAAAGTAGGTGTGTGTCAACTAGAAAAAAAATGAATTGATTGGGGTTTTTCTTTTGAGTAATACTTGCAACCAATATGTGTCAACGTCTCCATTGTTTTGCAAGATGATAGAAAAAACTCAAACTGGCTGATTGAGATTCAGACTTGGTGCAATCAGGACACAGCTAATTCAATAGAAATACAACTTGGATTTACAATATCCAATTGATAATAATGAAATTCAAAAAAAGTTTTCAGACAAAAAAAATTTAGGATAACTCTATAATAGTGGAGAGCACGTTTTTTTGTGTTGCTTTCTTTTTTTATTAACAATTTTACTATTGTAGTAGGTGCTACAAAATGCTATTTCCCTTCGAAAACTCTAAATTGATCAATAAAATGTATTGTACAAGTAATTGTATTTAAGAAAGAAAAAAAAAAAAAAACACTTTCAATATATCACACTTACAAAGCCCATTGAATACCCGCTAAAAGGAAGGTGTAGTCTACAGGAAGGCCGACTGCTGACAGGATAAGGAAGGTCCTCATGGATCCAGCAGTTGGGATTCCCGCAGCTCCAAGTGCAGTCATTAAGCATAGCAAGCTGTAATGTCAAGCACAAAGACCATGTGGTATGTGTTCTTCATTGTAACTTGTTCCTATTAACATTTTGACCTTTTTGGTAAACAATTAACTTACATAAGGCTAGTTGCCTGGCCAGGATCTAGCTCAACATCATTCATCTGGGTGATAAAAATAGTTGCCATCACTTCATACAAAGTTGTTCCATTCATATTGATACTAGTGAGGACGGGCAGGATAAAGCGAGTGAGACTTGAGTTAATCTTCAAGTTGTTCTCACAGTTCCTTAGAGTCTGTGGCAGGGTGCCAGAGCTTTGACAAACAACACATCAGTGACATATTTAGATATGAGTGAAATATTTAGATAAACAACCATGATATTTAATTTTCTCTAAAGTCAATGCACAGTTCAGAAAAGACCTTGAACTTAACGAGACCTTAACTTGTAATCCTAAATTACCTTGATGAGATGAAAAACGCAGTGAGTAAAGCCGGAGAAACCCTTTTGAGGACAATGTAGGGGTTACGTCTCGAACACAGAAAATAGATCAATGGCAGAATAATCATGCCATGTATGACAAGCCTGAAGAATTATTAAATAAAAACACACAAAATCAAAGCATGATTTTTTACTTTGTTCAGTCTTTTCTGATCTAAACTAAGGATTTCTATAACCAAAGGCATTCATTGGAGGTCTCTTAAAGCACAAGAACTTTGCTTTGTTTTTTTAGGTTCAAGAAGTAACAAGTGAATATCTGCTAGTTGGCAATATCAGAATCAGAATCAGAATGCTTTTATTGCCATGTCAGTGAAAAAACATCAGAGACTAGGAACTTGTTCTGGTACTGGTGTGCAAACATATAAAATAAAAATAATAAAAATAAAATAATAAAAATAATAATAATTTTTACAAAACTAACAGTGCTCAGAAGAAAAAGAAAAGTAGTGCAATGTCATAGAAAATAATAGAAGATAATAAAGATAGTAAAGTGACAAGAGGGAGGTGACTAAGAGATGTGGGGATCCAGGTTATAAAGAGTTCATAAGTCCAACGGCAGAAGGGAAGAAGCTGTTTTTGTGGCGGGACGTTCTGGTCCGAATGGACCGGAGCCTCCTGCCCGAAGGGAGTCGCTCAAAAAGTCCATGTCCAGGGTGGGAAGGGTCAGCTACTATCCGACCTGCACGCCCCCGAGTCCTGGAGACGTACAGGTCTTCGAGAGATGGAAGGCTGCAGCCGATCACCTTCTCTGCGGAGCGCACAATGCGCTGCAGTCTGTGTTTGTTCCTGGCTGTGGCTCCAGCGTACCACACGGTGATGGAGGAGGTGAGGACAGACTCGATGATGGCTCTGTAAAACTGCATCAACATCTGGGCAGGCAGCTTGGCTTTCTTCAACTGCCGCAGAAAGTACATCCTCTGCTGGGCCTTTTTGATCAGGGAGCTGATGGATGGCTCCCACTTTAGGTCCTGTGTGATGGTAGTGCCGAGGAAGCGGAAAGAGTCTACAGTGGTGATGGAGAAGTCTGTCAGTGCAAGGGGGGTAATGGGAGCTGTGACTTTCCTAAAGTCCACGATCATCTCCACTGTCTTCTGAGCGTTGAGCTCCAGGCTGTTGTTGCTGCACCAGGACACCAGCCGGTCTACCTCCATCCTGTAGGCCGACTCATCGCCATCAGAGATGAGCCCAATGAGGGTGGTGTCATCTGCAAACTTGATCAGTTTGACAGAGTCATGGCTGGAAGTGCAGGAGTTGGTGTACAGGGAGAAGAGCAGGGGAGAGAGGACACAGCCCTGTGGAGATCCTGTGTTGATAGTCCGAGAGGTGGAGACATTCTTCCCCAGCCGCACGCACTGCCTCCGGTCTGTTAGGAAGTCAGTAATCCACCTGCAAGTGGAGTCAGGCACGTTGAGCTGAGAGAGCTTGTCCTGAAGCAGGGTAGGGAGGATGGTGTTGAATGCAGAGCTGAAGTCCACAAACAGGATCCTGGCATAGGTTCCCGGGGAGTCCAGGTGCTGCAGGGTGAAGTGGAGGGCCAGGTTGATGGCGTCGTCTACAGACCTGTTGGCTCTGTAGGCAAACTGCAGAGGGTCCAGAGAGGGAGAGGTGAAGTGCTTGAGATGAGGGAGGACCAGGCGTTCGAATGACTTCATGACTACAGACGTAAGCGCCACAGGCCTGTAGTCATTAAGTCCAGTGATACGGGGCTTCTTGGGAACAGGAACGATGGTGGACAGCTTGAAGCAGGCTGGAACGTGGCATATATACCTACTTTAACACATCAAGACAATTTTACTTGGTGTCTTTGTGACATCAGTGGGCAATTTTGTTTGAGATCTCCAATATCCTTTCAGAATAAATATTTGAATATAATCAAAAGTGCAAGAATTGGCTCTGTAAACATCATTTCCAGGACACATGGCCAATACATTTTCCAAAAAATGATCAAGTTTTTTAAGTTGGCTAAGATGCTAAAACATACCCGAGTATATTAGCAACCACAAATATCCCGACTTTTCCAAAGGAACGCAAGTTCTTTGTTTGTATTACAGTATCAACAATCATGAAAAATAATCCAAACGGAAGGTACCTGAAATAAAAAAATAATTTCAGCCAAAACAAAAAGAGCACAAACTGTCAATGGAGCTAAGGACATGTCTAAGATTTAATAAATGAGATAGTTCTTTTTTACGTTAGTACTAAAGAAACTACAAATGCTGTTCCATGGTTGATAGCAGAAATAATCTCCACTGTGATTTCTCCTGGTCTTCCTCTTTTATCAAGCAAAATGCCGGTTGCAACAGACATCATTATCAGGCCCATCATATTAGTTCCTGGATCACGACTTTCCTTCAGTTGTTGTTGCACACCACCTTCTACCGTAACATTTACAACCTCACTTTTAAACTGTAACAAAAAAAATGTTTCATTCACAAGTTTTATTCACAAGTTTCAGCAGTACACCTGAATTCAAAAATATACCTTTGCGATAAATGTTAGCATCACGTTGCGTGGAATCATGGACCTATAGGCATGTTAGGATTATTGCAACGTCAGTCATGAAACAAAACAAATAAAATGGAACTATAAATGTTTAAAAAATCTGGCAGGAAGAAAATTAGCAACCCACCGTACAAGATCCCTAAAGATAAGGACAAGAGGAGCAGCTTTTTTAAATTGCTTTCCTTTACGGTCAGCAAAGGGTTTTCCTGGCTGAATCCACAGCATCAGGACCAGTCCTACAACGCAGTGTAGAATAATTAGTGTTGTATTAGAGAAATTAAATAGATGTTTTCTTGATGAAACAAATTCTACCAAGGCCCGCAGACAGAATGTTGGTCACTGCCACATACACCAATATACGCAAAGAAATTCTTCTGGAGGCTTTTTTACTCAAACTGGCAATGCCTAATGAAATCAAATCACAACACAAGTTATGATCCACAACTTAGACTGATATTTTAACCTCAAAAACAAATACAACCTGTATTTTCTGACGGCTTACAAATCACTGCAAGTATTGCTCGTTACCATAACAACAACCAGAAATAGAGTGAGTACTAGACCGAGGAGTACATACCTAAGATAACTTTTCAAAATGTAAATAAATAATATTGAGGATGTGATTGCTTTCGTTATGCCATAGAAATGATCAAGTCGACAAAATGTTAATAGGTTGCAGTCAAGTGAACTGAGAATTGGTTTTAGTCTCTGTGTAACATTTTCAACTCAATACAACTGTTTTAGAAGCACCTGGAATTAGACTTGACACAATCACGGGGAGGGAAATCATTTTAAGCAGGTTCGTTAGCAAAGTTGCTGGAAAGCTGATGAATGCAGACTTGAATGGAGGAATACGTGTGTTATACTTGATAAATAAACCAACACCACACCCTGCAGGACAAACAAAAAGAAAAATTCAACACTTAAAACCCCAGGAGTTAAGTGGCTCATAACAACACACACAAAAAACATCATTAAAACAATTCAGTTGTTAAAAAGGATGACTGACTTATTTATTCGACGAACTATCTAAACCAGGGAAGCTGGATTTGTAATTTTAAAACCATCTCATTGGTCATTTTCTCCATCTCTTCTACAAAAAGTCGTCACATCCGCTATGACAGTTCGAGTAAAACAAACCTATCAAAACATGAGAAAGTAGCTGGAAAATTGTGCGCCTTACTTTATTAATCATCTTCATGAACAACAACTTTATTACAGACTCAAGGTCCGATATGTATTCTGTGTTACCACCCAGCTTATGTAATTACCACCAAAATACACCCCAATACTGCTTGTTCGCGCTTTGTTTTACCCTAACTGCTATGGCGGCTCTCGCACATAAGCTGTCACATGAAAAGTTCCCGGATCTCCGACTTCTTCCATTGTCAGTGATGTATTGTAACAGTTGCTTTTCAAATTTAGAAACGACACTGGCCTGTAAGTTATATGGAGCACATTACATTTGGATTTAATTAAGTTTAAAATTATTCAAATCTCCCCCTACGACAGACTGGCGACCTCTTCAGGGTGTACCCAGCCTCTCGCCTGAAATCAGCCGGGATAGGCTCCAGCACCCCCTGAAACCCCGCTAGGGATCAAGCGGTCCAGAAGACGAAACGAAAAATCCCAACAACAGCTACCACAACACACCGTCATTATTTCTTGCTAATGTGTTAGCATGTGTTAGCACTAAATTAGCGGTTGATTCTCAGTAATTGATAATTAAGTCAATTTTCTTACCCAGCGCGACAGCCACCAAGATTAAAATCTGGAATTTGTTTTTTCGCACGTTTATGCTGAATTTGAAGTTTAGTTTGGGACGACATCGCCGAGTATTACTGGATGTTTGAGGATCCCCCATGTCTCTGATGAAAACAACAACTTGCTACTTATAACAGCTGCATCTATCTGCTGTTGCTACCTGTTGTTGCTAACAACAGCTGGTAGATGTTGCTTTTATTTTAAAAGAAATTACATTGATAAGTCGAAATGTATATACCTTTAAACAATAACAAGCAATAAGACAGTAAAACAGCTTGAAGAGAGAGGCTAGTTCCCTTCCATCTTTTTTTTTTCTTGCCAAAATCAGAATGGCTGAATGTACAGTATATACATATGACAAATTTTTTTTTATTTGCACATGACCGAGATACCATTTAAGAATGGATACACACTCAGCAATACAATAATGAGATGAGAAACTGTTTTATTTAACCTATGATTCAGAAGAAAACCTGTTTTACTGAACAAAAGCTTTACATATCTGTTTTAGCTGAAGAGTTGCTATTTTAAACTGTAATACCTTTCAACTGAAAGAATAGACTGAAATGCCAAAAGCAGCTTAAAAGTAGCTTAAAAGCAGCTAAAGAGAAGGATGGCTCAGTGGTTAAGGTTGGCAGTCCTATAACTAGAGGGCCACTGGTTCAAGCCAAGGTGTCTCTGAGCAAGATATTAACTCCTTGCCCCTCTCCCATTGTACATTTAAATATGCTAATAACTATCCAGTAATTCACATGTGTACCAAAGCTGCCAAGAGTTATGATACTGTCTATAGTATCATTTTTCGGCAGGTCAACACACAAAGAACCTTGAATGGGAAATTTTTTTTTACCAGTGTTGAACCTAATAAGGTATGAGTCTATTCTGCTATCAGAATGTGTTGAATTAACCAGTCAAATTACAAAGACCAAACATTGCAGATTACTTCAAACGACACCAGATTAATAATTTGGGTCTGGATTGCCAACATACTATACCTTCAAAGGTCTTCAGGAAATCTTATGATTATGAAGAAAACCTGCTCATAACATTAAACATCTAAATGTCCTCTAGAGACACGAAAGAAAAAAAAATCTGGTTTAAGAAATTGTTGACTTTTTTTAAGTATATAAAATATGAAAAATAGCAGTCTGCTGGTCAAATATGTGATGCAATAAACTCTGGTTCCAGTGCAGTAAATAGTTGTTTGTTAGAACAGCAACGGATCCTATTTGAACAAAAGCTCATTAATACAGTATGTGAAGGTTATATCAACAGAGATAATTTGGCTCCTTTCTCCAGTAGAAAGCAATCTCATACAATATTCATAAATACCAGAATTATAGTTGCATAATATATTTTGAGCAATGGGAGACAAGCTACTTATAAAAACTTTAAAACCAGTTGAAATGTTGAAACGTTTTACTAATTAGATACAAAGAAGGTTTGGAATAAATGCTTGAAAATACAAAAAGGGAAGAGGTGTTGGCTCAGTGGTAGATTGTCCGCTCTTGGAGCGAGAGAACCCAGTTTGATTAACACTAGGCTCATGCCTAAGTGTCCCTGGAGCAGACACTCAACCCCCTAGTTACGATCACCATTGGTGCCGTTGTGACTGTGGTGCAATATAGCAAAAGTCATTTCTGCATAAGGGATCAATATAGTTCAGTTAAAAATAAAAATTTTAAAAAGTATGAAATCGGAAAGTCTTTTTAAGCTTAAAAATTTTTAATGTTACAAAATAAAAAAAAGGATTTGGCCTGAGTCAGAAGGTTCCTGAGCCAAAACTAACCTGGATATTGTTACAAACTGTTGTCCCTAAAAGTCAGACAGCATTTAGAACAAGGAATGTCTTAAACGTCATCTTCTTCAATAGCACAAAACTGTCTTTATGTTTGATGCTTTTTTGTTTTTTTGCTTTGATTTATTTTAAAAAGATATAGTCTTAACATTTTAATCAGTGGATAGAAAAAAAAACTAATTTCAGTTTGAAGGTTGTTTGTAATTACTTACTCAATTTCTTCAGTTTGCATTTTGAAAAAAAATCTCAAACCCGTTTTAAAATCTGAGAATACAACATGTAAAATAGTACAATTTTTCAACTAGACTTCATCAATAAAAATGAAGTGGTATTTATCACAAATAAAATAGGCACGCACAGTTAAAGACATCATAAATATATAAAATATAAAATACGTGGTTGGTTAGAATTTTGATCTGGAGTTTATTCCTCACAATTCAAACACCTGCTTCTTTCATTTACAATCATTTATCCAATTTTTTTTTCCAAGAAAGTGTTGATACAAGTACCCAGTTTTTTACAATTTCTTTTCAAATACTTTTTATATATAAATTTACTATTTAATCCCAATCCATTGAAATTCAACTAAGCCTTTTCATGGCTGAATGTTCCACATTCACGTTAAATGGGATCAAACTATAAGAGTGTGCTCACAAACCAGCAAAAATATCCATAATCTTTCAATTTTAGCTCCCATTGAACATTTTCACAAACACATACATTTCATTAACATATTGAAAATTTATAAAAACAAATCAGGAGTAATGATTGGAGCAGTATGAAAAAGTGCAAACACAGAAAAAATGATAAGAAGGGTTTTAAAAATGTAACATTTTTAAAAGTGAAAAACAAAAGTAGCTTTGTCATTGTTAGCTGCAACACACATTTTCTTTCTGCGACTATAATGTGACAATTTAAAAAAAAAAAATCTTAAAAGAAAAAAAATTGCTGACAAAGTAGTTCTGAACACACATTTTCAACTTCGGTTGATATTTTTAACAACTTAGCAGAATGCAACATGTGATGTCATGGAAGCTGGTGACAGAAAGTGGAATCAATATGTATAAAAAAGTAAACCGAACACAGCAAGAATTCAAATACATCTGCGGCTGGCATCCACCGAGCGGGTGAAATTATCTAAACAGCTAATCTCGCACGCTGATTGCTCAAGTAGTCATCGTAGGAAGCCCTTCTCAGTAATTACAAAAAACCCTGAACATTAATAAAACTGAACTTGTGTACAATTTATTGAATTATTAATCTTTGCATACAGTTAGTCATTACTGAAGTTGTACCAGGGTAATTTAAGATGTTTCATATGAGTGGCTAACACACTGCTCAGTAAAAGAATTCCCATGGTTATGAAAAACGGCGTTTGAATCTTTGACATCAATAATAAAAAAAACTTTTTGTTTTCCCTTTTTACACAAAGTATTGTCTACTAAATTAGCGCTTGTTCTTAAAAACATATCCCGAAGGATTTTACCCAAAAGAAATGGCACAAAAGACGATGAAAAAAACTGAAATGGTACCTTAGATTTCCATCAAAAGCCAACTTGTCGTATCACAACAACTGACGTAATCACACAAACTAGACCAATTGGCCTTGGAAGATAGACAAAATATATTTATATATATTTGTAGGAGTGTGGAACCACACAGTGGAACCAAACTCTGGTTGTCCTGTAGTATGAAAGTAAATATATGTGGGCCTGATTTCACAAAAAAAAAAACTTTAATCTTAAGATGTTGTTAGAAAATGTTAGCAGCGTTTAAAAGATGTAATTCACTCACTTGTAATTTTTTCTAATGACAGCTATGGGGGATGATTAGAACCTTCCAAATGAGTAAACATTAAGTTTTTGACACCATGAGATGTTGATAAAATATATAGATTGTACTGCTGCGTGGCAAAACAAATAGAAGCTATCATTGGCCTTCATCTATCAAAGTTGAGTGCGGCAAGGTGTAAGAGCGGTGGGCGATCAAAACAATGCACGCTTCCAGATTGATCAAAATGGCAAGACTATAATTTGCACAAAATTTGCTACACAAAACTGAGAAATAAAATGAACACCGGAATGACAATAAAATGTAAATTTAGATTTTGACGGTCATTGCCACGTTACATTACAGACTTACCATAACATATTTAACCAGAACATCCATTTTCATAGTTGTCAGCGTGATTAAAGCAAGTTCCTGTGGACTCCTGCAAGCTATCCAGCTTGATGAAGTGTAGCCTGTTTTTACACAGTAATACCTGAAAAATATAAATACAATCAAACGAAGCTACTCAAGACAAAAAAATAATTAAAGTGTTTGAATTGAGAATTCAGTATTTTATCTTTTAAGTACAGATGCTGTTTTTACCTCCTAAAAAGTCACTTAAGCATCTTTTATGGCACAAAAAATAACGATGTTATATTAAATTATATTATGTATTCAAGAACATCTACATAATCTCTTCATCTCATGCTCAAGATTTTTTCAACCAGAAAATAACTCACTGCTAAAAAGCTATCAGCCAAAAAACGCATATTTTTTCCATTGTTTTCCTCTTATCCGAGGCCGGGTCACAAGGACAACAATTTCAGACAGCAAACCCATGTTTCTATTACTCCAGCTGCATCCTTCAGTTCACCCAGGAGGATCCCGGGGCGTTGCTCAGCCAGCTGTTAGTCATGGTCTCCTCCTGGTGAGACTTCACCAAAGAAGAGTTTTGGAGGCTCGTAGCCAGATGCCCTAACCACCCCATCTGGCTTCTCTTGAATTGGTGGAGCAATAGCTCTACTCCAAGCTCCTCCTGGATGGCATAGCTCCACCCTCCATCTCTGAATGAGAGCCCAGCTACCTTGCGGAGGATGCTCATTTCAGCTGCTTGTAACCACGTATCATCATTCACAAACTTTGTCCCTTCCTTTTCAGTCGCCCTGTTTATCCAGATTACCTTTGCATACGCCTAAAAGACACAGGTGCACCGCTCTTTATAAATGCCACACACATTGGTGTATTTTCAGTATACGCCTGAAATTTACACCACTTTATGGATAGCTTCAGTAAATGAGGGCCAATGTGAGCTGGCAAAAGAACCAGAAGGAAATGACACGCCCAGGAGACGTTGCCAACGGTTTCTCTTTGGCCTCATGTGTGTCTCTATTAACCTGCTGAACAAATTCTTCTATGTTTTAATAAACCAGGCCAATACTGTTCACAAACTAAAATAAGAGGGGGAAACATTTTTCTCTCATACATCATGTGAAAAAAAGGAGTATCAATAAATATAAAAATATTGACAGATATTTACATTTCCAAACTATATTAATACTTTCAAACCTTTCTTCAAAATGCCAAAGAAAGGTTTTTTTTTTTCTGTTCGTAATGAAAATGTCTCCGACTCAAACATTAACAGTCATTTCAACAAACATTTAAAAATGATAAATTATTATACAAAAAAATCCAAACACTATAATAATAATAGTTCTATTTTATAATCTAATATTAAGTCTTTGTCCTTCCTGATTTCTAAATTAAAAACAAAGTTAAAATATTTATCCTATAGTGAAATACAATGCATTGATGTGGCAGCGTAGGTAACAATTGCTTTCCTCTCATTAGCGTGTCTTTTGTGTCACCACCGCAGACAGCGGTGAAGTCAGTGAAGAGGGAGGCGAAAAACATTAAGTGCACTTTGAAACACAGGCGTGCTGGGATGGACAGGGAAAGTGGAAAAAAAAAAAACAGAAAAAAAACAATCTAGTCATTTGGAACAAAAAGCGGCTAAAAGAGAAAAGAAAGCTGGATAAAATCCAGCAGAGCATGTTGTTATTTCTGCTCTACGACATGAAGCAAGTCAGAGACATGAGGCTGGTGGTTGTGGGAAGTGAGGAGGCATAGCTGAAGTCCTACAGTAGTTGTGTCAGTAGGTCCTTTCACTCACAATCTCTTTTAAAAAAAATTATTCAGATGGCTTTCAATGCCAAGCACGCTGGAAAGAAAAACTAAAGTGGTGGTGCAGTCGATAATGCCTGGTACACTTGAGGCAAACTCCCTTTTCAGAGGACACTCTGTTTTTTTTTTTCTTTTAAACAAATCGTTTTGTATACACCAGCAGCAGTTCTCCAACAAAACGATCCGTAATGAGAAAGTGGAAGTAACAGGCGGCCTTCTGTGAGAGAGGACTTCACAATCCCCGCCTCACGTTAGGTGAGCCCAGCTGTGGTGGATAAATAGTGGTGGCATCAGCGAGATAAGGCAGTCTGAGTGCTGCTGTCCCTGGAAGAGTGGTGAGGTCAAAGATCACAAACCGTGACGGCCTGTGCAGCTGCCCAACGTTCTGTCCGTGGAACAAGTTCCTTTCAGTGATGCAACTTGGCCTGCAGAGATGAACACAAACTCATGTTTTCTCACTTTTATAGATTTAAACTATTCTTAAAAAACAAAACAAAAACGGTTGTGTTTTTTCTTACTGACAGTAAAAGAAGCTTGTAGATAACATCTACCTGTCTTGGAGACTCGGACCCCGAGGCCAATATGCCACTGCTGTCGTTTCCTTTGCCAAAGAGGCTCTCAAAGGCTCCTGGTCTGCTCAGCTTGCTTGTCTTCCCTTTGTATGAGCTGGGACTCCTCCTTTTCCTCCCCTCAGCTCCTCCTCCATACGCTAACGGCCCCGAGGGAGAACCCACAGGCTGATGTGGAGTAGACTCCCTGGGAGAGCAGGGTATACTGCTGGTGCCAAGTTCTCGACTGTGAAAGAGCAGAGACTGCCAGTTTAATACACTATTTAATATAGTGCTTATTAGAGGTATTATTTTACGTTTAGGAAACCATGTCATTAAGTCTTGAATACAAACATTTTATTTTACCAATTTTGAGAGTTGTGGCTTTGTGATCCATCAGTTCTAGAAGGAACATCATTTGCGCGGCTCAAAAGTCCACTATCCCTGTAACTTAGTTCCTTTTTCTTGGCCTGGGAAGCAGGAGTGGTCCCCGAGTCTTGTATTATTGGATGAAAGCTGCTGCCATTTCTCTTGTGATAATCCACAGTGGGAAACAAGGAAGAAGAGGAGGGAGAAAGTGAAAAGTGGGCAGAGTGTTTTCTCTTCTTGGATACCATTGTTCTGTCCTCCAAGTCTTTGGGTGATCGTCCGGCTTTAGCTGTGCCATTACGTGTTTTTCCTGCTGGGTAAACTTGGGCTTGCGGAGAGTCTCTGATGCCAAACAACCTGGTGGCTGCTGCAGACTGTGGAAATGTGGGAGTGTAGCAGCTGGAGGGGGGTTTGATGGGAATGGGAGACAGAGCTGGTTGTGCAGATGTGGAGGGAAGACTGTCAGCTGCTAGAGGAACTTTCCTGAAACGTAGCAGAGAAGATGTTGAAAAATAATCAAACAGCACTAAATACTAATGACTCTCAATTAACATTAAGTTTAAATGACCGATCCAAATTTAATTTGTTTAAAATAAATATCTGAAACTTTTTGAGGAATATCTCAGGCTAAAAATCTAATTCATATTTATTAATAATGCAGGGAAAAACAGAGTTGTTTTAAGACATAAATCAACTTTTCATGTGGCCTAACCTCCACATTTGTGCATTGCGATGCTTCTCCACCATGCTCTGTAGCGCCAGCCTCATTCTGTCCCATCTCCTGTCGAATACATAGTAGCCCCGTCCCATGAGCCTGCTGTTGAATATGCAAAACTGGGGACAAAAAACAAAGCTGTTCAATTGTACTTTTTGTGACTAGAAAACAATTGAAGAAAATAAACCACAAAAAGTTGATTGAAGAAAAAAAGTCAAGTTCAATCATAAAAAAAGCAAAATGATATTACTTAATGTCAAAGTGAGATGTTGTATTCTTTAATAAATAAAAAAAAAAAAAAAACAAAGGGCTGAAAAGTTTGGAAACAAAAATATCCAGGTTAACATGGGGATTTTGACTACCTGCAATTTGAATGTGTGTGATAAAACACATGTATGTGTGTACTAAATTTAAGTGCAGAATCTATTTACCCCTAAAGGCTGTGGGTGATGATTGGTGGCGTGAAATGCAGGTCTGTCAGTGTCCTCTGGAGTCTCTGTGTCTCCATCGTCACTGGATAATCGACCCCCGTCTCCTGCTACTGCTGCTCGGTTGTGTGGTGTTGGAACTGGGTTTGAAACTTGGGCAGGAGATGCATCTGGGAAAAGGGAACTGGAAGTAGAACTGGAAGAGGAGCCTCCTGGAAACCTGGAGTGGACATATGCGGATGTATAGTGTGAGATAGTAACAATAAAAAACAACAATATCATAGTTGCAGCAAAGAGAGAGAGAAAAAAAGTTAAACAATTTTAATATCATATTTACTTCAGTCACACATTGGGTATAATCTGAAAAAAAAAAATCTCTTGATTAACTTTAAACTTTACATAATCTCTATTTAGAAACGGATATTTTGTCTTCTAAAAAAAAAAAAAAATCAGAACAACTTTGAGGGACGGACTCTTTTTTTTTTTTTTTTTTTTTTTTATTAGGGTGACATTTCCGTACAATGCGTTTACAGCGCTATCCAGTGGACAAAATACAGAATCACAAGTTTTATCTGTAAATGAGAGCAGCAAATGCAACCGAATTTATCACTAAATTACAAACGTAAAAGAGATTTTTAGACAATGGTAGCCTTAACAACATATGAAATGAGTCTTTCTAATTTGTAAGCAAAGAAAAAGCACAAAAATACCAGAATCTAGCTCTTCTGACCTTACATCAGAATCAGAAAGACATTTATTGCCATGGTCAGTGAACAAAATTCAAAGACTAGGAACTTGCTGAGGTACTAATGTGCAAATAATAAACATAGTAATAAAATAATAAAAATAGGAGATGTAAACTATGGTAAAAAATAATAAAAATTAACAAAAATGAAAAGAAACACTTTCATCACTCTACCTTGGTATATGTGCGTTTGCCAAGCGCAGCTTCAGTGAGGAGAGGAGTCGTCCATTAGAGCAGTGGGACTTGCTGTGCGACACCGTCTCTTGAGACAGCGTACTCTGTCTGCAGCCTTCTTTCACTCCTTTTGTGCCATCCTTTTCTTTCTCCTTCTCTTTCAAAGCCTCCCTCTCCTTTGCTTGGCTCTTGTGCTCTGCTAGTAGGATGTCAAAATGTTTCCTTCTACCGAGTACTGCTCGTCGGTGTGTTAGTGAATGAGTCTGTAAAACCGAATCAAAAGGGAAAAAAGTAGTAATTTTATGCATTCATTTACATATATTTTCTGGGCATTTTTAAAGCAAAGTTTTGTTGATGGCCACTCCAAAATTCCTTAATAAACATCTACTTACAAACATCATAATTGCACAGGAAGTCTGTGAAGCTTTCAGTTACTTTGAAAGGAAACCATCAAACATTTGGTTCACAAAATATGTGACTCTCAACAGCTGTTTGGCTGTTTAAACTTTGTTTAAGTTTTATTCCACTCAACAAATGACTAGATTACATTTAGAGTTGCAGATATAACAAATCCGTTTTTGGGATACTTTATTAATCTCATCTTTAGCATATTGTTCTCAGTCACAAATCAATTGACAGTTAAGGCTAGCTCAAGTCTGTGACCGATTTCGAGTTTAGGATCTTTAAGTTAGGACAGATAGGCCAGGACACAAGCAGCACACAAATGGCTGAAGGACAAAAAAAATAACTGTTTTATGGAAATAATCTCAAAATAATAAAACATTTTATTTACATAGAGCTTTGAAAGGATGTGTGTATATGCCACAGAGGGGCTGTGTTTAATTTGGGTGTGTTTGTACTAATTAGATCTACAGAGCAGAGCTCTGCGGATGTGCGGTAGGCACTAGACATGATGGAGGTTATAGTTCATTTTCAGCATTTCAGCATAACTAGGTGGCAGCAAAGCATCAAAAAACTGTTTGTCTAAAACAGCACATTTCTCATTTCTAGTTAGCATCCAAAAGTAGAGTGAACAACTACTTTGAATTATTTGTATTTGATAATCCTGATGATTAATGTAAACAAAATCTAACATCAGTTAAGCTCTAACCATGTTTCAAATTTTTGGGGGGCTTTCTAAACTTTAAAACCTAATCCCGAGTTTAGATGCAGACTTAAATTGTGATCATTGTTGTAATTGATCATTGCAAACCACTCTGTATACATAAATTAAATATCTTGATTGAGGTGTAGTAACCTAATTGGTAGTCTGTCTGTAGAAATTTGGAAAAAGGTCTTTAGAGAGCAGTAATGGTGTATTGCAGCTAAAAGATGTTGTAGGCTCATTCCACATCTACAATTACCTCATGGAGTAAAATATGGGTCCTGTAATGGGCAGCACTGCTACCAGACATTTAGAGTGCAGACAGAAAAGTGGACTGGATCATGTTGGAGCCTCGCTGGTGATGTTTGCTGACTTTTCAATGTGATTATGGTCATAAACAAACAGAGCTGTTCTGCCACTCAGACTGCAAAATGAAGAAAATGACTATTTCTGCAAAAATCCCCCCACCTGGGTGCGAGCAGAGGTCGTGTATTTGAGTGTTTGCATGTTACCTTGCAGGTGAGAGACCGTGTGCACGGTCGTTTTGTCTCTGGATCCTGCACGCCGCAGTGTCTGTCAGGATCAAATATTCTTCCTGTCATACAAGCAAAAACACACATAAACGTATCAGGCTAAAAATCTATTCATGTGTTTCTTTTCCTTTAAATACCACCTCATTTATATTTGATAGAATTGGAAACACTGTTCAAGAATGATATAATTTGTTTCTATTTGTTTTGAAGTTCAATGATTCCCACTCATATGAAATAAAAGACCTTTATAAGACCCACAATCAGGACATTTTAGAGTTACAAATATAACAAATCAAATCAGTGACAACCATCTTCCAACTGTCAGAGACTTGTAATCTTATCCTGGGCTTCAATTTAATCATTGTAATCTTTCGGTGTTTGCAGTTTCAGATCTGATATTTGCAGCCAGAACAATAAATGTGTACAAGGAAGTAAAACAGACTTGCATGTTATCACCAGCTTCACCTTTAACACTAATGTAAATGGGGAAAATAATGAAATTGAAAGAAAAAAAACAACAAAAGATGAAGTCTGACCAGAAAGCCTCTTGTGTGGCCTGGAGGAATTCCCATTCACTTGCTTCTTCTCTAATGGTGACAACGACGGCAATCCTGGCAGAACCCCGGACCTATGGGTGGGCGAGGACAACAACAAGGACTTCCGATCCAAAGAACAAGGAGACAGTGTGGATGATGCCCGTTTGTCAAATGGAGAGCGAGCTGGACTCGGACGCTTGTCCAAAGAGGATGGTGGTGTGATGGAGCGTGGTGTAGGAGGACCACTGCATCCTCGGCCATTAGTGAGCTTTTCACCCGAACGTGGGAGAATTTGGGGACTGTGAGAGGAAGATTTCAGGGGGAAAGACGAAGAAGATACAGAGGAGGATGAAGCGAGGCGCAAATGTGATGTGGAGTCAGCTCGGCCAAGACCAGGCATTTTCTCCAAGCTTACGACTGGAAGTGACACACTGGAGAAGGAAATGAAAGTGGAATGTTTTAAAAGGGGTGTAGAAACTATTAAATCATGTTTAGATGAAACATTTACAAACCAAGTCTTGGTCCGCACCCCCTTAGGTGGATAAACCGCAAGTGGTGCCTTACTGAAGCGAGCGTGAGGATAATCTTTGGGTGCCCTAAATGCCAGCATGTCACCAGGGCTACGAGCCACACTGTGAGCCACCGCAGGTGCTTTGGGCTTGGTGGGAACCGACGGGCTCCGGGAGGGCGCAGGCGAGCTGTGCCGCTTCTCTGAAACAATTCAAGACAAGAAGAGTAACAAACACTCATTCGTTTACTTCAATGACACACTTCTAGAAAGAGAAATAAAAGAACAGAATAATGTTTTGCTAGCAATTCTGGGTATTTTTTGGCTTTAATTTATAATCAAATAGCTTTTACATTCAAGTCTCATTTTTTTAGTTTATTTAAAATACAAAAAGAAAAACAAAAGCTTTGGTAACAATTGGCTATGTTGTAAGACTAGAAGGAAAGAAATCTTAACCAAAACTATTCTTTAACAAAACTGTTTCGAAATTGGTTTCATCAGCACTCTTCAATTAGCAACATAGACATTATAAAATTTACCGTTCTGCTGTTATGTTAAGTTCAACACCACCAAATTATTATTAATGACATTTGACCCAGATCTGACTAGAATACATATTTTTTATCATTAAAAACACAGCCATGATACAGTAGGATACAGTAGGATATGTAAAATGGGAGTAAATCCCCATTGGGAAATGGAGTGGAAAAGGATTTGGGTGAGGAGCTCACACTTACGGTTTTTGCTATGCATGTCTTTGTGGGAGCAAGGTAGGTAGGGGGTAAACGGTGTGGTCCAGGACTGTCTCTCTCTGTGTCTGTCTCACAGAGAAACTATACCCCAGCTACCTGAATGAAAACAGAATAGTGCACATGTAGTAAACGCTCAGAAATTAGATGGTGGGGAAAAAAATGGAAACACTGCACACTATCAAATAAAATTGATTACATGAATTGTTTGGTGGCTCATTCCTCCTTTAACTACACAGAGGTAAAACATTCAGTAGACGAGGACAAGATTTTCAGAAATGGTTTGATATTCTCACTTAATGCTGAGTGGATTTACTTCCCACTGATAAACTAAATAAATTTTCTGTTTCATCACTGAGGAAATGCCAAATCACTTGAACTATTTAAAATGCTCCCGCTGACTTTTTTTTTTTTTTGCCTTTCTTGTCTAACAGAATGCACCATGAATAGTACCAGATTAGCTCAAACAACATGTAGTCGTTGGTTGGAAGAGGGATGTGTAGCCTGTATGTGAAAAAAAGTACAAAAACTTTGTCTAAGTTGAAACAAGTGGGGTTTTTTTTCATCAACGACTAACTAATGCCAAGCTAAGAATTTCTTCCTACAGTTGGCAATCCATTTGTAATGTAAAAACACTGTTGATGTGATGTTTTACCTACAGAGCAGAATGAGGTGCTGCATACAGAACAAGTGTTAAATACAACATCAGGGCTGAGTCGGACCTGTGAAATGTAGACTCAGAAAGCCAGGACATACTATGTACGTGTTTGTGTTTGGTTGTATGCAGCAGCATGCAGTGTGTGCAGAACGGTCTGACTGTGATAACAGAAACAGTGCAGGTATAAATTTGGCAGTTTCCTGTAAGAATCTATATCATATGAGCATTCGTGCAACTGTGCATCATTTGTCACAAAGTGTGGATGAAGCAGATTTGTTTTGCTAATGCACTTTTGTGTGTTTTAACAGGTAGCAGGTGTGTAAATAAGTGTGTCGAGTGTCACACACAGACTAATGAAGTCAAAGTCCAAAGTTGTGCCCACTGATACGCCGTGCAAATTTAGCATTTAATTGCGGGTTTTGTTACACATTCACACATTGGACTCAGACTTTTTCCAGACAATTTTAGAGAAAAATGATAATATTTTCAGACTTATTTTGTGGATTCAACAGTTGTTTATTAGGGATGAGACAAATAAGATATTAGAAGGAAATCAAGTAAACATCCCCTAGATTAATAGATTAATAATGTACACAATGTGTATGTAGGATTAATTACAACTAAGTAAATGCATAGTCTTAATAAAAAAAAAAGGAGGCAATGGCACAGTGGTAGAATGTTCGCTCTTGGACCAGAAGTTCGCGGGATAGAATCCCACTGAGCTCACATCTAGGTGTCTTTAGGGAAGACACCTAACCCCTTGTTTCTCCCACCATTGGCGCCGTTGTGGCAGCCTGCTGCTGTGTAATGCAGCACTCAAATTTTCCCGTTGGGGGATGAATAAAGTATGTAAAGATAAAAAAATTTGATCTGCTTAAATCTTTGTGCACAGAAAAATGTAAAGATTGATCATTTTTTAGAAACTAGTCACACATTTATTACGTTGTGCAAAATCAGGGTAATCAACAATCATTTAAAAGCTCACTACTAATTTTAAAATACATGAACGAACGGCCAGGTTGGTTCACTAAGCTACATGCCCGTTCGCTCCCTCGCTGGCTCACCCCATTACACTTCCTAGTCTGCCTGTTGTTATAGCAATACTAAAAGTCAAATTGGGATCTGATTGGCCTTTGGTTTATCCTGTGGGTGGAGTCGGTGGATTATAAGGAAGCAAGTGCTCAAGACTCAGCTGAATTTGTTCACAGTCTAAGAGTCAGAAAGAAACAGAGGAAGAGGAAAACTAGCATAAAAACTCAAGTTGTAAATGCCACCAGTTTTTAAAGATAACTTTAAGTGGTTGGAGACAAATCACTCAAACAGCAGCAACACTTGTGGAGAAAGACAAAGACTACAATGAAGCTCACCATGAAGAATACAGTACTGTGCACCAACTGTGACATTCATAGCAGTGGTTCAAAAATGCACAAGCATTTGAATACGTTATGCAAATGAAATGTGTTCTAAGATAAATGTCATTTTATTTTCCTTTTTACAGATAGCATTAATCTTTCAGACATTTTTTTTGCACATTTCTTTGAAAGCTCACTGAAGAGAGCACAGTGCTAATATTGCACATGAGGGATTTAGTTTGTATCTCACTGGCGTACTCATGCATAGAATATACACGCTTGCCTTACTCTAAGGAGATTTAAATAAACAAATCCACGAAATGGAGCAAGTCTATGATGAAAAATATGGTGTATCCTGACCTGAGAGCAAATTATGTGGCATGTAGTTTGTGATGGCTACAGCCACACAACCATTTAGTTTGTAAACTTTATAATTTATTCACTTTATGAATATAATTTAGATATTTTGTTTGTTAAACCACTTTTCTTCACTTTGGACTTAATACAAGTCTAGATTAGTGCACATGTTTGATTTATGTTGTTGATTCACATTAATTTGATTTTCTTGAGTTTTGCAGGTGCTCCAGTTCCTGGGCTGAAGGATCACCTGCTGTCCTGGGCTGGAGTCACCTAATTGGACTAAACCATTTATTTTCTTTAGGGGTGAAATTGGTTTTGTTAGCTTAGATTTAGTTAAGCTGTTTTGTTAACTCCCCCTTTTGTGTTGGCAGTGGTTTAGTATTCTTTCATTTAAGGTCATGCTGTTCTCAGTCAGTTAGGTCTGTTTGTTTGAGTTAATTCTCTTTTGTTAAACCTTATCTTGAGTTGAGTTAGTTATTTTGACCTCTTTTATAATTGTTGAACATTTGATATTTTTTTGGGTTCAATAAAAAGACCCCTTTTTTACTTAAAACCTTGTGCCTGTCTATTTGCACTGCTTGGTCCATCACAAGTGGTGTCAGAAGTGGGATCTTGCAGATGAAGGCACAGGGTTGTTTTTTTTTTTTTTTTTTGTTTGTTTTTTCCATAATCCCTTCCTGACTGAACAATGCCAAGATCTAGACGGAGCGGCAACGGAGTGAAAGGAGATGGTCAAAACCAGCCTGTTGAAACAGCAACCCAAGGAGAGGAAAATGAAGCCTCTGGAGGGGTGGATGGCACTGAGGGCTACGGTAAGGAGCCAACAATATCGGAAGTGATTTCTATTCTTCGTTCTCATATGGGTCAACAGGAGGCCCATGAAGCAAGACGAAAGGAGGAATTCACCCGCCAAGAACAGCGGTTCAGAGCATTGCAACATCAGTTTCAGCTGTTGCAGGTGGAAGTACAAACTCGTACATCCCCAGCTCCAGAAAATAAAACGGATGAACCTGAACCTTCCGATGTGGAGCCTTGGGAAGCTGAGGACAACTGCTCTGCTACTAATCATAAAGAGCATGTTCAAGCAGGTCAGTTCCACTTTCAGGCACCAACACTGGAAAAATTAACAAATGATGATGACATTGAACATTTTCTAATGACCTATGAACGTATTGCCCTCGCTTGCCGATGGCCAAAACAAGACTGGGTTTTTCGGCTGATCCCCCTGCTAACTGGCAAGGCAAGAGGTGCGTATGTTCACATGGATGTGGATGATTCATTAGATTATGATAAAGTGAAAACAGTCATCCTTGAGAAATATGACATTAACCCGGAGACGTTTCGTCAGAGATTCCGTTCTCTAGAGGTAAAGTCAGATGAAAGCCCAAAAGAACTCTGTGCACGTTTAAAAGAATTGTACAGCAAATGGATTAAACCAAATGGAAAAACGGTGCAGGAAATTGGTGAGTTCTTCATTCTGGAACAATACTTGAGAATGTTGTCTCCTGAGTTACAGATATGGATTAAAGAGCGTAATCCAAACACTGCTGCAAAGGCTGCACAGCTGGCTGATGTGTTTGTAGCGGCACGGGAAAAAGGGCAACCGTGGAGTCAGACGGCTTGGAAAATGAAGGACTTTAAGAAATCTCAAACCTACCAGACAGGGGTGAGTAAACCTCCAAGTCAGTCCATCACAGTGCCCTCAAGATCCAAGACGGTGATTTGTTATTTGTGTGGAATGGAGGGCCACACAAAGCCAATGTGTCCACAAAATTCAACAAAAATAAGCCAAATGTGTTTTGTCCCTCGTCAGCAGATCACCCCAACGATAGACCTGCAGAGTGGTTTAAAGGTGGCGCTGGTTGAGCTAAATGGTAGAACTATAAAAGCTCTAATTGACTCAGGAAGTACCCAAACCCTTGTGCACAGAGACTTTGTTCCTGTAGACAAAGTCAACGTTGCTGATACAATCCCAGTTCGCTGTGTACATGGGGAGGAAAAACTATATCCAACAGCAGAAATGTACATTAAGGTACAAGGACAAACATTTCTGCTAAACATCGGAGTCTCTGAGAATCTGCCATTTCCAGTTGTGTTGGGTCGAGATCTACCTGTGTTGTCTGACTTGCTTGATTCTAGCCAGGCATGCAATGTTGCTGTAACCAGAGCTCAAGCGGTGAAAAGAGAAGAATCTTCACATATACTTCATACTTTGCCCTTTCCTGATGCAGACCTGGAGACAGCACCAGGGAAGTCTCGTAAGTCTTTCAGACAAAAGAGTCAAGATAAATTCAATCACACTGCAAAACTATCTGCTAACACTGAGTTGGAGTTGCCTTTGGGTTTCAAGATTCCTGAAAACATCATTGAAATGCAACATGAAGATTCAACTCTAACACCTCTTTTTCAGAAAGCAGAAGGGAAACAGAGATCTGAAAATCTCTGCAGCAAAGAAACCTTCTTGATAAAGGAGGGTGTACTTTATCGTCAACAGGGATCAGTTTTGCAGTTGGTGGTTCCCCGGAAGATCCAGCAGGTGGTGCTGTCTCTGGGGCACTCAATCCGAGGGGCCGGTCACCTTGGAAAACGTAGGACCGTGGATCGCATCAGAAAGCACTTCTATTGGCCTGGATTGAGGACAGATGTTGCTCAGTACTGTGAAAGCTGCCCTCAGTGCCAAAAACCCTCTCTCAGTAAGAGTCCAGTTTTGCATAGTCCTGATTTTGACAAAATGTTTGTCCTTCAGACTGTTGCTTCGGAGAGGGGTTTGGGAGCTGTCTTGATGCAGGGACCATCAGAAGAGCGCCACCCAGTTGCCTTTATCAGCCGCAAGTTGTTTTTCAAGAGAGGTCCGGTATTCAACTGTGGAAAAGGAGGCATTTGCCATCAAGTGGGCACTCCAATCTTTCAAGTACTATCTTCTTGAACGTGAGTTCACTCTGGAGACAGACCACAAGGCTCTGCAATGGATCAAGAAGATGAAGGACACAAATGGAAGAATTACACGGTGGTACCTGGCCATACAGCCGTACAAATTCATTATTCACCACATTCCCGGCAGAGACAACGTCATTGCAGCGAGAAATCTGAAGAGGGGGCGTGTGTGATGGCTACAGCCACACAACCATTTAGTTTGTAAACTTTATAATTTATTCACTTTATGAATATAATTTAGATATTTTGTTTGTTAAACCACTTTTCTTTACTTTGGACTTAATACAAGTCTAGATTAGTGCACATGTTTGATTTATGTTGTTGATTCACATTAATTTGATTTTCTTGAGTTTTGCAGGTGCTCCAGTTCCTGGGCTGAAGGATCACCTGCTGTCCTGGGCTGAAGTCACCTAATTGGACTAAACCATTTATTTTCTTTAGGGGTGAAATTGGTTTTGTTAGCTTAGATTTAGTTAAGCTGTTTTGTTAACTCCCCCTTTTGTGTTGGCAGTGGTTTAGTATTCTTTCATTTAAGGTCATGCTGTTCTCAGTCAGTTAGGTCTGTTTGTTTGAGTTAATTCTCTTTTGTTAAACCTTATCTTGAGTTGAGTTAGTTATTTTGACCTCTTTTATAATTGTTGAACATTTGATATTTTTTTGGGTTCAATAAAAAGACCCCTTTTTTACTTAAAACCTTGTGCCTGTCTATTTGCACTGCTTGGTCCATCACATAGTTGTTATCTGTGATCCCTTCTTTTAGCACAGCGAAATGAGCAGCAAACTGGGCGTGTGTAACTAACATTCACTGGCCCCTAAGGCAGCAAACCCCCTTCTTTCTCTCTATGTGCAGCCATTTCAGTATAAGCAAAGCCTCAGAGCTGCTGCGGTGTACAGGCCAAAGCCGTCCCTCGATGGACACACATAGAAACAAACAACTGTGCTGTGACGAACCAAAATGCCGCTGCAGGTTACAACATTCAAAGAAAGATTCTCTGCTTGAAACAATAGTTCTGCGGGATGATAGAAATGTACAACAATACCAGGAAAGGTATAAAACACTCATTTTGCAGGGTGAGACCCTAAATGTGACTTACACAGTGGGGACACAAAGGGAATTTTTATGACACAGTTCAGTAGGACATAAAACGCCTCAAAGGAAAGATAGAGCATATTGTCCTCAAGAGAAGCGCACTTAGTAAAATTTGGCTCACTAACCAGTCACAGTGTCAGATTATTCTACAATTTCAGCATGAGGACAATTTTTATCTTTTAGGGTCGTCTTTTCAGAGTTAACCGGCTCTCATCCAACTGAACTGAAACTCTGCCATTTAGAATAGAAGAGATGGAAGGAGGACGAAAGGATCAAACAAGTCACTGTAAAGAGTTTTTCTCTGTGTGTATTGTTGTGCCTCTCTCACCATACCGATGATAAAATACTGATGGTAAAGAATGTGTTACGCTACAAATATTTAAAAAGAAAGTGTCAATTTATTTTATAATTATTAAATTTTGTGTTTTGTGATTATTTTTTTTTCTCTCTTTTCTGTAATTTTTTTTCAAGGTAACCTGTTGTAAAAGTTAACTTTTTTTGGGCACACAAGCATTTATTGCTTCAGCCTGTTTTTGGTCACCTGTATTATCTGGGTGTGATCTATGATCCCTTTTAGTTGAGAAACAGAAAGAAAAGATGTGAGTTACAAGAGTCTTTGTGTGTGTGTGTTAAGCATAACCGTGTACCCGCTACTACTAACCCCCCCACCCATCCTTTCAAATAGAAGCATCAGCTCACGGGTAAATGTGAGTGTGTGCAGCGGAGCCACAATTAAAACCAACCATGAAGTAGATGGACCGTATACAGCTTGCTAGGATTTTTATGACGAATTCATAACGCTCTACTTTCATTCTAAAACACCCACCTGCTTTGAATTTCAGATTTTTTTGTCATGACATGGTGTTCTGTAAATGTCAGTCTTAACAGTGAAACATACATGCTTTGGCCTTAAATTTGTTACTAAGATTAAAACTCAAGAGCAAGTGGAAACAAAAATAGCGTTTTGGTTCTTATATTTTCATTTACAAACAGCCCCAGTGGTTTTGTGTGCAACTTTATCCTGAGACGTGTTCATGTTTGCTTCTTACCATAGTGTGTGAGGATGCCCTGAGGAGTGACCACCTTGCTGCAGGCATGGCAGACAACAAGACAAAAATCTTCCGATGCTGGGAATGGACTATAGACGGGCGTCTCTGAAAGATACATAGAACAGATTCCACATTTTTAATCAGCAGAGAAAAAAAAATCAAGATGAAGATATATTGCTTACAAATGAGAAATTTTATTTTTGCAGGGAATAAAAAAAAAAAAAAAAACACAATTTCAATCCTCTACAGACAAACTAAAAAATAAAAATATACAAGTACATTTAAATCTCGTCAGACATTATTGGCATTGACATTATTTTCCATTTCTTTACCTCTTGTGTTTGGGTTATGGGTTTTTTTTTTTTATATTTTCACCCATGTGGCAAAAGAAGTTGATGTTGCAGCCATACTGAAAATATTCAGTATGCAAACTATTCTGCCTGTGCAGGATGAATTTTTTTACAAACTGCACTTACAGCCTGTGAAGCAGGTTGGTGATGGGATGCATGAACCGATCTCTCAATCCATCTATAAGCCTTTATTTTTTTGTAATCAAGACAATGGCACAGAGCCGCCATGTTTTTCAGAGTTTTGTGTCGACTGGGTAATTCAACACAGAGACGTCAGCAGACCACATAAGGGATGATGTTACTAAGCAACTGTCAGTCGGTAGTGGCAAAATAAATGACGATGGAGTAGCTGAGAACTTGTAGTGGAGATCCAGTGGGGCTCAGAGTAGCTAGCCTAGCAGCTGTACAGAAAGTGTTTGAACCAAAAACATGAATTATTTCTGCTTTACTGACTAAATTTAAAGTTGCATACAGCTATAGAATTATTGCTTTTATTCCATATTACACATATAGTTACCATCTGTGGTAGCGACGATAAATGATTATTTTGTTTTTGAATATACTGTATTTTCCACTCAGTAAAACAGAAAAAGATGAAAAATTACACACAATTATTTTTACAAGTTGGCCAATATGACATATCTGGCAAAGTGAAATGTTTGTTAGGTTAAAACAAACTGTCCGGTTAGTTTTATTGTTTGTTAGGTAAACTCAATTTACCAGTCTATTTAAGTTCCTACCCTCACCTATGGTCATCAGCTGCGGGTAGTGACCGAAAGAACGAGATCGTGGATACAAGCGGCCGAAATGAGCTTCCTCCGCAGGGTGACTATACTCTCACTCAGAGATAGAGTGAGGAGCTCTGCCATGCAGGAGAAGCTTGGAGTGCAATCATAGCCCCTCCAGGACTGATTGGGAATGATTTGGGCATCTTGTTAGGTTGGCTCTAAATAGCCTCGCTGGTGAGGTTTATTGGCAAAAAGATCCAGAGTTAGGCCAGGACCTGCTAGAGGGACTATGTCTCACAGCTGAATAGGAAACACCTTGGGATCCTCCGGGGTGAGCAGGAGGATTCAGCTAGGGTGAGAGAAGCCTGGGCTTCTCGTCTGAGGCTGTTGCCCCTGTAATCTGGCCCCAGATGAGCGGAAGACAACAGAATGGAACGTTAAAAATTGTTACGTTTGAAAGTTTGAGTATTAAAATTTGTCTTTGCTGAGATTTAAAAACTAAGAAGTTGAAGCACTTATTACTGACAAGTTTGAGAACGATGTGTGACAAAATGTGGATTTGTTTAGGAAGGCACGCAATAGGAGTGGTTAAAAAAAGATTGCAAATGTGTGGATATCTGAGTTTGCATGTCATTGCGACCTTGCATTGCTTCAGAGGGGTTTTTTCGTCATCTGGACAACCGAGGAGCCAAATTTTTGTTCTGTGGGCTTCTCAGGATGAGTGTACGTAGAGGAAGAAATGGTCAGGTTATTCAAGGACAACGTGTACAATATTACAGGGAGTATGTATGCAGAGTTCCGTTTCGTCATCTTCCGTTTGTTCTGGGGCCAGATCGCGGGGGCAACAGCCTCAACGGGCAGCCCAGGCTTTTCTCACCCCGGCTGCATCCTCCAGCTCACCCGGAAGGATCCCAAGTTGTTCCCCAGCCAGCTGTGAGACATAGTCTCTCTAGCAGGTCCGGGGTCTACCCCTTATTCTCCTCCCGGTGGGACATGCCCGAAACACCTCACCCACGAGGCACTTGGGGGCATCCTGACCAGATCCCCGAACCACCTGGCTCCTCTCGACCTGGAGCAGGAGCGGCTCAACGCCGAGCTCCTCCCGGATGGCAGAGCTCCTCACCCGATCTCTGAGTGAGAGCCCGGCCACCCAGCGGAGGAAGCTCATTTCGGCCATTTGTATCCGCGATCTCATTCTTTCGGTCACCATCCACAGCTGGTGACCACAGGTGAGGGTGGGAACGTAAATCGACTTGTAAATCGAGGGCTTTGCTTTTCGGCTCAGCTCTCTCTTTACCACGACGGACCGATGCAGCGTCCCTAGTTATTGCTGACGCCGCACCGATCTGCCTGTCGATCTCCCGCTCCATCCTTCCCCCACTCGTGAACAAGACCCCGAGATACTTAAACTCCTCCACCTGGGGCAGAACCATGTCCCTGACCCGCAGGGGGCATTCCACCCTTTTCCGGGCGAGGACTGTGGTCTCGGATTTGGAGGCGCTAATTCCCATCCCGGCCGCTTCACACTCGGCAGCAAATCGATCCAGTGAGAGCTGGAGATTGCGGACCAATAAAGCCAACAGGACCACATCATCCACAAAAAGCAGAGACTCGATTCTGAGGTCACCAAACCTGATCCCTCCAACGCCTCGGCTGTGCCTAGATATTCTGTCTATAAAGGTGATGAACAGAATCGGTGACAAAGGGCAGCCTTGGCGGAGTCCAACTCTCACTGGAAATGGAATCGACATACTGCCGGCTATACGGACCCAGCTTTGGCTCCAGTCGTACAAAGACCGGACAGCCCGTACCAAGGGCTTCGAGACTCCATACTCCCGGAGCACCCCCCACAGGAGTCCCCGAGGGACACGGTCGAATGCCTTCTCCAGATCCACAAAACACATGTAGACTGGTAGCAAAGATGTCAAGTCATACAAATAATCAGAGTGATGTGGTGTTTAATAGAAACTAAAGCGCAGTGGTTGCTGAAAACTACTTAGTAACTGATTTGTTCGTAATCGAGGTCCCCACACCAAGTTTTTGTTGAGGAAATGGCATTGAGGTTCTGTGAATTATACTCTTTTTTTTTTTTTTTTCACCTTTCTTTTTAAGTGTGGTTAAATTTAGCAGCAACATCAACATGGTTAAAGGCAAGAAAAAAAAAGAAAAATGTTAAAAAACAAAATGAAAAACTACAGCAAAGTCAAACAAATTTATAATTTGTTGGAGTTGCTAGATGAGCGTCTGTGAGCACGTGTTTATCACAAGCCAATGATCATGGTCTGCCAAATGACTGATGGGCAAGAAAATGAGCCGCAAAGAACAATTAACGGCTGTGAAATATGCATGTTTGCGGCTGCAAAATCAATCTACTTTGGACACTGTGTTCAGAAAAAACAAATGAGTTTCCGGGTCTTAGTGTCTGGAGAGGAAATTAAGAAAGTAATGTGAATCAAACAGGTTTAAAACCTGACCAAAAACTTTGGCTCAACAGACTCCGTGGTCGCAATTAATAATAATAATAATAATACATTTTATTTGTAATGCGCCTTACATTTTAAGAAAAAATCCCAAAGCGCTACATAGAAACTAGGCAAGGTAAAAACAATAAAAACACTTTAAAAACTAAAATCTACATTCTGAAAACAAAGAATTGTGACCTTAACACCCGTTGTTTAAGATTTGGTCGCATTTTAGACTTTCCAACTGAATCCAATCATTTAAAAAGTTCTTCTAAAGTTAAGTTTTGCATAAAACTACCTAAAAATTATTGATGACAGTGAAATACAGAATGCAGAATACACAGGCCGACTGGCACTCAGCTGGCAACTTAAACAGTACAAACAAGTACACAATCATACTTAGTTTTCCCCACACGCTTTAGCATGATTTTTTTTTTTCTTTCAGCAATTATTTTTTATGTAACAACTATTTTTCAGTTCATGATTCATGCAGGACTGTTAAACAAATTGATACATGCAGCATTTTCTATGTAAAAGAACAAAAATGTTACACATAGAGTGGTTTTGTGTTCCGATGCTTTCTGGACAACATGAGTCATTTATTATTTAAAAGAAAAAACAAGTGCTTTGTATAGTCCTTGACTAATTTTGAGTACAGCGGGATAATACCAGTGGAAGTTGGGGTATTGCTTGGAGAATTGACATAGTCGCTTGAAGGCTTGAGTGAATCCGATACCATAGAAGCTAGTTGACACTGAAATAGCAGCACAACAACACTCTCCATTCCAAGTGAGACAAGAGAGAGTGCCTGGTAGCCCAATCGGACTGAGATTCTGTTGGTTGACATCATCTCCACTAAGAGAGAGCAAGAAAAAGACAGCAACCAATCTCCGACATGCAGTTAACTCCAAACTAACCTCACCACGTACAAAAGGTGGGATAAATATCAAGTGACTGCGTAAAATAATTATAATCTGCTATGAATCATCGTTTGAAGGAAGTACATGAACAAATAAAACAATTATACATCATGTATTCGAGTGTCTGAGAGTGTCCGTCTGCGTACCAGTCTCAGCAGGTTTAAGTGTCATGTTGCCAACAGATCAGCAATTCTGAAAACACAGCTCCCATCTGGCTTTGACGAGAAGACGAGGAGGCATGCGAATGAGCGTAGGAGTGAAGAGGCATTTGATCAGTAAGAGTAAGAAGAGTTTCCCCGGCTCCACGTGTGCGTCACGGGGTTTCTACAGAGACGTAAGCTGGCTCAAACTTTCAGAGATGACTCAAGAGTGTTACACTGCAGGACATGCTCCTGCGGGTATTTATATACGGCGAAGTGTGAAGGAACTCCACTGACTGTGAGTGGGATGGCGATTCTTTCCCCACTCAAAATATATCTAATCAAGAAATGTTTTCTCTTACTGTTAATCAATAATCTCCCATGAATAAGTCATCAATAGTTCCACGCCATGAAGTAGTTGGATTTTTTTTTGCTTCAAATCTCCCTTCAATCTTTGCAGTTCGAAGAGAACTAAAATAACGACAGCTGACTGTGTCGATTGCATCATTTTACGTTCAAATATACTAAAATATATCATAATTCAGTCAAAAAAATCCACGGAAATGTGTCCCGAGTAATTTAATATGCCCTGAAGAAATTAGAGGATTTTTACACATTTGAAAAGTTAAATATGAAGATTTTTTAAAATAATTATAAAATGCACTTATTGGTACAACTATTAAGATGAGGACACTAGAAGAACAAATATAATTTAAATATTAGATGTAAGGGAGTCACCCTAAATACTGAATTTTACCAGGTAGTGACAGGAATCTAAAGAAATCGACTGAAATCAACTGAAATCTACCCAAAAGTGACAGAAATCAACAGAAATCCGCTGTAATCTACACACAGTGTTGGAAATCAACTAAAATCCACCTAAAAATGATTCATTTTTCCAATCCCAGTCATCTTAAACACCAAAATTTACTGGAAGTGATGAAAATCAAAAGAAATCAACTGTAGACCCATGAAAAAAACAAAGCAAAACAAAAAAAAAATACGTTCATTATGGAGTTCCGCCGGGCCACACATTGTGGTTTTGTTTGTTCTTCTGAACTGCTTATACTGAGCAGATTTGGTAGGGGGTTCCGAAGCCTATCCTGGCTGATTTCAAAAGAGAGGCAGAATACACCCCGAACAGGTCCCCAGTCTGTTGCAGGGCCACATACACACACAACCATCCACGCTCATTCCTAGGGGCAATTTCATAGTGGCCAATCAACCTAACATGCATGTTTTTGGAGAGCAGGAGGAAAACGGAGTACCTGGAGAAAACCTACACATACACGGGAGAACATGCAAACTCCAAACCACACAGAAAGGCCAGTGTTTCAAGCCTCGCCCCCACTTCGGAACTCGAACCCTGGACATTCTTGCTGTGAGATTACAGTGCTGACCATGGCACCACTGTGCAGCCCTTCACATTGTGATGTTTGTTCCGATACCTGGCAGAAAGAACATTGTATTCTGTATACAGAATGTGAACACTAGATACACGGGTCAAGGGCACCAGTGACAATTAAATCAGCATCTGTATAGTCTGGTAATTCCGTTCCGTCGTTTTCCGCTTATCCGGGACCGGGTTAAGAGCCTCAAATGTAAACCCAGACTTCTCCAACCCAGGCTTCCTCCTCAAGCTCACCCAACAGATCCCAAGGTGTTCCCTGTCCAGCTGTGAGACACAGTCTCTTCTGCGGATCTAAGGGTCTATCTCTTAGTCTCCTCCCGATGGGACGTGCCCAAAACACCTCACTAGTGAGGCGCTCGGGAGGCAACCCAGCCAGATGCTTGAATCTCCCATCTGGCTTCTCCTGACCCAGAGGAGCAATGGCTCTACTCCGAGTTCCTCACTCGATCTCTGAGTGAGAACCCAGACACTCTGCGGAGGAGTTTGGCACTGAAAAAATAAATCATCTTTAGATAGGTTTTTGTACATTTCAGATGATTCTAATCAATTTTGGTGTTTAGGATGAATGATCTAAGCTACTAGTTCATTATTCAACACCAGCTTGAAATCTCTCACTCATAAACATGCAGGACAAGTAAACATTGTGAGCATTAATATTTAAAATGATGATCCTGGATGTACAAAGTTGGACTAACACTGAATAACAAATCTAAACATAAGATCATTAACTTGACTCATAAGAAGTCTATTTAAGCAAGAAATATAAGCTTTTTAAAGTTGAGTCGTGATGTGTTAATGCTAGTCTAAGGTGTTTATGTTTAGATCAGATTCAGAGATGAATATCATTATCTAAAGTTGATGTGGAAGTGACTTTTTGGATCAATAACTGTTAAAGATGGAGGCCAGTGTAAAAAAAACAATAACAAACCATCATGACCGTGTGCTACGTGACAACTTCCTCACCTTCTTTACCGCTGGAGTAAAGCTCTTTGTCACTGTCATCCAAAGATGAGACTGCATCTGAAGGAAGAAAACAGTTTGTAAACATTCATTAGAAACTTTTGGGCCATGCTTTAAGCCTTGATGTTCGTGGTTAGCATTAGCATGGCCAGCAGCTTCTCACTAATTCTACTGGAGCTGTCAAAGCTAACAAACTTAAAACAGATCACTTCAAAATAACACGAGAAAAATTTATTCACCAACAAAATCTAGAGGTTATGTCACCACCATGTGCGTGAATGTCACAGAATTCAATAAACACAGCATATCTAGTAATATTTTGACAGTTACTTTACATGGTGGAGAGCTTTACTCAACTCAATCCAACACGCACTTCCTCACAGTTTGACAGCGAAATGAGCAGATATCAACATGAAAACTTACTGTTTAAAAACCCTAATTCAGCAGCACTGATGAAGGAAGACCATGGTTCGCAAATGAAGATATCCGGACTTAGTATTTGGCGATCCAATGTCGCCATTGCTCTATTCCTTCGTGTTGCTTTTTTCTCTCTCTCTTCGCACGAAAAACGAAAGAACGAGATGTGCCGACGTCACTGTCGGAAAGTTTCGGCTTCACTCGGTATTTGTCGGAAGGAAAGGCTGAGCCATAGTTTTTCACAAGTTCAAAAGTTCAGCTTTTAATTATGGAAGAAATTCATACCATGAATAACAAAATTAAAGAGAATTTGATCAATAGATTTACAACAAAGTATCATTTATAAATTTATTTACTGAGCAATATTTTCTAGACTTTTTTGCTACTTTTTAATTGGGATTGTTATGCAAATCCAAATAACTATAAATGAAACATTGTGAGAAATTGATAAGTGGCACATGTTTTATTTATTTCTTATTTATTATGTTTAATTTTTTTTAAAATTGAAACATCCATCTTTTTTTGGTGTGTTTTGTACCCAAAATTACATTGTGTGGTGTATTTATTCTTATGTCTTTGAGGCAGTTCTTTTTATAAAATGTGATTTTTTTAAAAAAAAAACTTCTATTATTTAGAAAGTTTTTCTAAAAAATATATACATTTATCATCAAACCCAATCTTTTCTCAATTTTGTGTCAGAGAAAAAAAGTGAGTTTGTTACCTGACAGTGGATTTTTTTAAGACTACACTGCCCTCCTGTGTTTAAAAGGAAACCTTGCATCCATCACACTAAAACTAAGCTTTTACGTTAGAAATATCAAGAATCACCAACCTCTTTACAGTTTCCTTATGACTATACAAAAAAAGAAAGCGTGATAAAGACAAAGAATTCCTTGAAAGATGGCTTTAATGGATTTTAAGTACTTAGGATCAACAGTCCATGGCAATGGAGAGTGTGAAAAAGAGGTGAAGACGCATGTGCAGGCAGGCTGGAACGGGTGGAGAAAAGTATCAGGTGTGATGTGTGATAGAAGAGTTTTAGCCAAAATGAAAGAAAAAGTGTACAAAACCATTGGTTTAGAGACAGTGGCACTGAGGAAAAGACAAGAAATAGAGATGAAGGTAGCAGAGATGAAGATGCTGAGGATCTCTCTGGGAGAGACCAGGATGGACAGGATCAGAGGAACAGAAGCTGTTAAAGGTTTTGGAGATAAAGTCAGAGAGGCCAGACTGAGATGGTTTGGACATGTGCAGAGCAGAGAGAGAGAGAGCACATCGTCAGAAGGATGCTGGGTTTAGAACCACCAGGACAGAGGCCTTGAGGAAGACCAAAGAGGAGTTTCGTAGATATATTGAAGAACACATGAAGATAGTTAGAGCAACTAAGTTGCTGTGCCTATCCCTGATGGGAAATGCCAAAAGAAGAAAAAGAAGGCTTTCATGACACTGACTAGTTTATCATGTCAGATCTGTTAAGAGTGCATTCAATGCAACAAAAAAAAAAAAATCAATTGACTTTATTGAACATCACACTGACTTCACACATTCAAATTATAGTACAAATCTCTGCCATCAAATTATGGTGTTGACAAAATGCATAAGAATCTTTTAACAAGACATTTTTTTATTTGGATAATCACCACAATGAGGAGTCATAACCAGTACACTCCCCATAAATGTACAAACACCACTTCCTGTCTCCATTTGAAAAAAAATTGTAACACAAAAATGCAATTAAATCAAATGTTAAAACTTCCAATCTGTCAAAAAAAAATTTAAAAGTTGAGCAATATAAAAATTTGACACAATACACATCACAAGCTGCAATGTTTTATGACACAACGCACAAGAATTTGCTTTGACAATTAAAAAAACAAGTCAATAAAAAGTAAAATAGTGCTCTTGAAGATTATTGTCAGATTTGTAAGAAGTGAATGATCAATAGTATTGAAAAAATAAAGTTTTATTCCAGAAATGGTAACATGGTATAAAAATGTGGTTGCTGTGCTAGAGCAGCGTTCCTTCTTGGTTTTGAAGTACCAAATTTTCAAGTACGGCCTGCTGAGTTTGCTCTAAAAGCTGTAAAAGCACCACAAACTTAAAAAAAACAATTCCCGGTGATTAAGTTAAAGTTTTTACACAACGCACCGTAAAATCCAAAACTTCAAAACTAAAGTCTTTTTCACACTGCTCTTATCTTATTGGATTACAGAAAAATGCTGTCAATTTAAATTTAGATGATAAAAAAAAAAACAAGTTTCCAAATAGTTAGAATTTTTTTTCCTGCTACAATCCCAATGAAATCATAACATTATACTGAAGTTGTTTTAAAAAAGTTAGAAAAATTCAATGTACGTATATTTAATCTCCGTGCACAAAAAACAAACCCATCATTTAAGTCTGACAAAAGTTCAATCTATCCAAACAATTTTCTTTTTTTCTTTTATCCCTCGTACATGGCGGTATTACATAGAAAAAGGTTTGCATTGATGACTGCGTGCCTGTTAGATTGGCGCAGGAACTTGTTGCCTTCCAGGTCCAGGTTGAGACGAGAGTTTCTGGGAATGCCAACGTGTTTCCTTGTAAACAAACCAGGCATTCCCTGCCCACACAAACATGTTGAGGTAGCCAAAAACCTGAAAAAATACAAACAAACAGAAAAACAAGAAACAGAACATTAATAAATTATATGAGACATTAAGACATTTATGATAAATATATAAACTGGAATTATTGCAACTTTGCGGAATCAAGTAAATTTCTCATGCATTTGAAGAGCCAAGATGCATAAAAATGTTACCCTTATTGCTGAAATAGTTTAATTCAAGCCAGTTATGTTTGTGTTTATATTTGCATCTGTAACGGCACAGACCATAGAAAACAGAACTTTTCAATTTGAAAATCATATTTATCTATTAAAGTGACTTGTAATCTCACCACTGAGATGTTGAGGGTCCGCATGCTGGCAAAATCCGTAACCTCACAAGTAACGTTGCTGGCCTTACAAATTGCAAGTGTAGAACTAATGCCATCATTATCTGTGGCGTCTTTCACATTCTGCAGGCCTTTCGCCCAGGCAGAGGAGCACACCAGCCAGAGAAAAACCAGAATTGCTGTGATTAAAAAGTCCTGAAAAAAGAAAATACTAGTTTAGAAATTTTCTTTAAGACGTGTCCATTATTGACAGTGTAATTTTTATTAGTTTTAGAGTCGGTTGTAAAATATAGTCCTACTTACAAAAATGGGTCCGAAGTCAGAATCTTTGTAGACATGCATGTAGCCCAAATAAACCAGGAGAGCTATCATGCAATAGAGAAAACAAATGATACCAATTCCTACAAAGAACTCGGCAGCTGATGCAGAGTCTCCCATCAGGAATGTTGTGGGGACCGAGTTGTTACAAATAGTGGTGTTTCCATCAATAAGTGGAACCTGGCTCAACCTGGCTCAGTTAGAAGGACAAATAGGAAAACAAAGCAAAGGATTAATATCATTAGTATACCCTGAATGGTTTAACCTACTCAATTTGGTCAGGAATTTAAAACATGTTTACATTCTCACCTGAATGGATAGTGGAAATTGGCCTCGATTGTTTCATTTCTGCCATCGCAGAAAATAGTTATGATGTTCCTCCCGACATATCCACCGCAGCTTCCAAAAGCAAATATGGCTGTGAGCTAGACAAGCACAAAAAGACTTTTGTTTGAGATTTAAAATGTTTATCACATTAGAAAAATACAATCCTAGAATTCAAAATACAATGACATTTACGTAGACTAATTGAGCAACAAATAACCTAATGATCAAAGTTAGGCCTGAGCAAAACTTAGTTTGGATTTATTTAAACTGGTATAATTTGAAAAGTCGTCTGCTATTTTAAAAATGTGCTCTCACTAATACTCCTATTGAGAGCCTGGATTCTTTCTTGGAGAAAAGCATCTGATTCAAGCATGTGTGTCAACCATGTGACACTAATGCTGCCTTTAAAACCAACACAGAATAAATTCTTGTTATAGTTATGTTAACTGCAACTTGGTACAAACCTCTAACCTTAGCTACATTAAAAGTAGAAATCACTTATTTAAATTCTTCCTGATCTTATTTGTTCTAGTTTGAATACATAATTTATTGACTCATAACTGATCTGAAAAAAAAAAGGTAAATTAGAATCGAAGGGTTTCAGTTTCTTCATTGAAAGCTGATAATTTCTTAGGCAATAAGGCCACAATATGACCGTCTCCGAGTTTAAAAAGATTTGTAAAAGGGTTTTGACTGGAATTGGTTTTCTGACCTTTCCTACATCTTTTCTGAACTTTAGCAACTATTTTGTGTTTCCTACGTCTGGTAATCCATCTGGACTTTGATTTGCTGAACTCGCAACATCTCGGAAATGGCTCTTGTCAACTTTTATGGGTTGATTTCTCACTCCTCTTTGGAAGAGAGCTGTGTTTCAGATTCCTGATGGATACTCCGCGTTCCTGTCCTGGGCATGGCCAGACCGAGGAGACCTCCGCGCTTCATCATCCTCGTTCCATCAGGATGTAATCCATCTACTCATCCCCGTCCTCGGCATCGCCGGGCTGAAGAGTCCCCCATGTTTCCATCAGGATGAAGAATATCTATTGATATCTTTAGTAGTTTAGCTGTAGAGCAGAATAAGCTAGTATTTAAACAATAATCTTAGACACATCGGATATTCGTCCCAAGGGAAGGATCTCTCTTTCGCGTGGATCCCCACGAGGTTTCTTATTTTTTCCCCACTGATGGTTTTTTTTACTCACTATGAAGGAGAGTCTAAGGGCAGGAATGTGCTAATATTGTCTTATTTATTAGTTAGTTTTCTTGCTGTGTATTTGTGTTCATACATTCCTCTTTTTTTTTTCGTCTTTCTGAATCTGCAATGTGAAGCTCATTGAGACAGAAATTTTGTGATTTTGGGCAATACAAATTAAATTGAATTGAATATCTATAGTAACCTATCCTGATTTTAGCACAACTGTTTTTAAATAAAAAGAAATATCAAGCAGATCAAACAGTCTTTTTAAAGTCTGATTTTATCAGACTAAATTTTTTAAATCATCTAACTAATGCATTAATTGAAAAGTGCTTAGAGCTTGACGTTAAAGCTCATGTTTCACACCGCTAGCCTCACATGCACTGTGCAACATGCCCCACTCATACAGTTTAAGACTTCTTTCCAGATGCTTCTCCAGATGTCTCTTTTAGCCACTTCCTGTGTTTCCAACAACTCACAAGAGTTGGCTACTTCTTTCACATTCTTCTTTCACTGAGACTGTCAATCTTCTACTTTGAGGTCATGGGGCAACAGCATGAACAACTAACAACCCACAGTTCTGACTATTTTTATGTGTTTTGTTAGAGGTGGAGAAAGGACAAACACTGCCAGGACAACTCAAAGAAATGTTCATGCAAAGCAGAGAGCTGGCACCTCTTGCAAATACCAAAGATTGCCAATGTGAGCCATTACCCCGCCAGGCTTTTGGCTCTTTTTCTTCTCTGAGATCTGTACCCCCACATCCCCTCAATGGTTGTTAACCAGCATTAGTGAAACTCCTCAAGCTGTGAGACAGATGAAGGAACTCGCACACACAGCAACTAATCTACAACAGCTTCAGACACAGAATAACTAATGTTTCTATTCAGACCAGCTTATTCCTATCGCCTGAACAGAGAAGCAAGGCCAGTTTTTGTTTCCTTCAAAGATTCCTTCCTGTTTAGTATCTCTTTAGTGATCCTATCTAGGGAGGCACGCCAATTGAACCCTAACCACAGATAAACTAACAACATTCTTTACAGATGTTGTAACTTGGAATAATCTCAAGAAAATTCTTCAAATTGTTTAAACTATGTAATAACTGTGGCTATCTGCTCAGATTGGATATTTACAAAGTTTAATTTTTTCAATAGCTCTGATTTATTTTCAGAGCTAAAAATCTTTTAAATTTCTTTTCAGATTTAAAAGAAAATCTATTTAACATGAATTGGTGCAGTTGTATTTTTGTACAGGTGTGTGAGGCCACTCCATACAAACTTTAGTCTTTGAGCTTATTAGCTCTTAATTCTTATCCTGCAAAGGAAACAAACTCAAACACAAAAAGGTAAGCATTAAAAATAGAGAAATGACCAAGAAAAACGGTTTGGATCCCTCACATCTGCTGCAAAGTAGTTTCCAAAAGAGCAAAAGACGTGAAGACAAATGGGACACACATCTGGTGTTCTCCCAAGCCATGAGAATGAGAAAAAAGTTTGAAAACTTTTCTATGCATCTCACCTGCTGACCCAGATTAATAATCTAAAACTATATTATTCTAACATGAGTTCAACAATCAGTCATGTTCATATGTTAATACATCCCATATAAACCCAAACCATAAAGCCTTGCCCTGCATTTCAAGTGCACAAGTAGAACAACTGGAGAAACTGTGTCAGAGCTGCTTTACACACTGGATTCTTTTGACCCATTTCCACACAGCAGAACTCATTCCCTTTCTTAATGCACACAGGAAACGTTTCACGGTTGTTGCTCCATGTAAATTATTAGTGAGAAATGGATTTATGTGTAACAATCCTGTCTGATGAGTCGACCAGTGCAACCAACTAATTCAAACTAGAATAAATTTAAAAAGATAAGTTGTTCTTTTTATGAGAAAACTGTTTATGTATTTAATTTGAAATCAAGTAAAGATTGTAAAGTTTCAATGACACAAAAACTCACTATTGTTCAGGACTTTTTTTTAAAAGCTGCACAAATTCCTTAGGAAAGCAGATTACTTCAGATTTTAAAAAGAGCAAAAAAATGCAGTAAAAAGAGAAAATTCAAAGTGCAAAGAAAAAAAAAAAAGAATTGGACCTCCCCGTCCTCTGGGTATGACCCATAAAAAAGTAACAAAAGAAGTTTGAACTTACCCACTCCACTAGTTTAACAAACCCTAAAGGTTCTTTCAAAGGGGACAAATTAAGACGAAATCCAGTCATCATGATTTTGGGATTGAAACCCAAAGATTTTTCTCTTGAAATGGGAGAATGATGATCCAAAGTGAAGAAAAAAAGAGGGAGTTGCTTGTCAGTGTGACGTGTTTTTTTTTTCTGCTGCCACTGCAAAAAAAGAAAAACCACGCTTAGCGCGTAATAACTCAGGTTAAGTCACAAACTGACTTTCAAGTTAAAAAGTAGAAAATCTACTTACAGAAACTATTGTCTTAGAAGATGATCTTTGAAGAGAAAAGATCAGATTTCCATATTTTTTGGTTTCAATTGAGTTTGACCAAAGTAAACTCCTGCGCTTGGCTTGGTGATGCGCAAAAGACGCCGCGCGTAAAAGTGTGCCAATCTTCGCATGAAAGTGTGCCAACTCGCTCTTCAGGATGCGTCATGTGGATTTGGTTACAGGAAAAGGATGTCTGATGCGGGACGGGAAAAAGATCAGGAAAAAGGGTTTTTTTCTACCTAAAAAAATACCACCTAACTCCACTTTTTGGCTTTCAGTGTCACACAGATTCTATTTATACACATTGTCTTTTTTTTTCATTTCACCACAAGTATTCATGCAAATCAACTGTAGAAATCTGCAGTCAGCTGAGTTAGGAGGAATAAAGTCCTGCCCATGGTAGGTAGGACCACTGTGAAATGGGAGATTCCCCCCTCTTTGCTGAGTTTGCAGCTGCTGTGCGTAAAAGTTCTCTATGCTGCCAACTGAGTCATATGATCCTCAGTGGAAAGGGACAAAAATCCCCTCAACGCGAAGACAAAAACTTTGAGGGAAGAAGAAACTGAGATCTTGTTCCAAAAACTACATCATGAGCAAAAATTCTCCTAGTTTTGTTTGCAATTATTTCTCAAATCTTGTTTTTTTCCATTTAACTACTTCATTTGTATCATCAGAAAAATCAATTGTTCTAAAGAAACACTGAGGTTGGACAGCACTTGATTCATGTAAGCATAGTTAAAGATTTATCAGTAGCTAGTGTCAAATATAATTTTTACTTTGTATTCATAGCAAATTCCAAGAATAACTTTGTTTAATGTCTCCAAATAATAACTATTACTTTTTAAAAAATGTGGAATTTGGAGGACAAAAGAGGAAAAACAAGAAGAAATAACTGAAGTATGACAAATAAGATAAGGAGAAGTGGAAAGATAATATTTGAGGTCAAATACAGTCTACCAATCATATGGAAACATTTGGCATGTGTACTGTCTAGATCAGGCATGGCCAAACTACGACCCGCGGGCCAAATGCGGCCTGTTGAAAGTTTTAATCCAGCCCGCCAAACGAAAAAATGAAATAAACCTTGTTAATGTTTTATTTCCCCTGCAATTCCAGTGTTTCCTCACTAGATGGCACACTCTCATATATTGGCTTTGTTGAGAAAACAACAACACTCCTCCCAATAAAATGTGTGTCCTCCCGTGATGTACACGCTGTCAAAATAAACATTGTGCACAGACATGGAAAGACATTGGGCCCAAGACATGCATGTAAACAAGCGTGTTAAATGTTAAAACAAGCAAAATGTTACATCAAACGCTTAGATTTAAAACCTAAGCGCAGTTAAATGCACGTTTTTAAGTGCTATCGCACTTGATTTGAAATTTAACGCGCTTGCTGTAACATTTAGCTCGCCATTATGTCGATCTAAGCTAGTGGTTACCAAAGAATGCTATCCATGTGCTCCTGTTCCAGTCCCCGTGTCAAATGTTAGAAGTCAATATGGCCCGCGAATAAAAAAGTTTGCCCAACCGTGCTCTAGACCTTGTTAAAGGATGGTCAAATAAAAGAAACAGATTGACTTTACAATGTGGAATCTTTAATCAATGCATTGTTGACAACATAGCATGTTAGTTAAAATATCAGTTGTGTTGGGAGAGAATTTGGAAAAACCAACATATACATAAGATTCAAACAGCAACATAAAAGAAAAATGCACAAACTTTTCAGTCATTCCGTACAACTCATTCATACAAGACAACACACACACAGAAACAGAAGCTAAAAGCTTGACCTCACCAGAAACACAACTCCAACTTAGTCAAGCAGTTTTGGATTTTCTTCTATTGGTACAAAAATTCTCATTCTGACAAAAATAAGATTTAGTACGGTGGTCTCTCTAGCCTGCCATCTCTCTTTCACTCAACAGGAAGTTTAATGTAAAAGTGAGAAGGCAGTTTGGCCGCATTGTTTGTAAGGATATAGTTCACTGCAATATAACTGGCATCATTTATTCTTTTTTCACCTTTGTCATACAAAATAATATTTCTCTGAGGTAAGAACTTAGTATCAAAATACTAAAATAAAAATTTACTAAACCGATTGAAAGAAAAAAAAAACCTATTATATCATAAGAACTGTGACAGCAGCGAGAGTTGCAAAAATTAACAAAATAGTTGTGGGCATTGTGGGGTTGTCTTGAGTAAAGCAGAAAAATTAAAGCCAAAAACAAGGGTTGAAAGTTAGAAACATCACACATTTCTTTCCAAAATTGTAGAGAACAAGGTGAAAGCTTTAAAAATGCCTTTGTGGTGACATACTACCAGATGAGGATAAATGACGCAGCTTAATGTCCGAGAAACAGATTATCATTACGGTGATAAATGATCAACAACTGTCTCAATGGTTTTTATCCGCCGGCTGCTTTTTGAGGGCATCTTGCTCAGTTTTGCATCGGTACTGATTCTACCCAGTGCTTATATTAACTACAAATTACAATAGAAATGCGATCAAGGAAGACATGAATGCTTGAATTATAGTTGCTCTTTCTTCCTCCAGGGTCGTGGATTGAATTAAAAATACTTCTATAATCCACAAGAAAAACTTGAGATCATGGATATTTAAAACTTTAGCATCAACCCATTGAGAGCTAAGAACCTCAGCGTACAACACCAGATAGTTTCTTTCTAAAAAACGCCTCCTGTGAGGTCACCAGTTCCCATTTCCTCTGCAAAGCAAAGATCTATCAACACGTTGAAAGTAGCAGACCAAAAAAAGTGAACAGGTAAAAACTCTTAAAAGGCAGGGGAACGAGTGTTGTCACATCGTCACACTTTTAGGGACTACGTTGTTGAAGCTTGCTACGCTCGTTAGGATTTTAAGGCAGTGATACGAAGGGCACGGCCAGCATATGTTTGTGTCAGGAAATGTCTTGAAAGACAACCACGCACACATCACTTGTCTCATCACAAATCCCTCAGTTTCAAAGGTCTTGCAAAAGTAAAAGGAGGTGTGCGTGGTTCTCTCTGATGACAAGCAAGTTCGCATTAAAAAAATACAACAATCCTCTAAAGGAAGAAAATGAAAGTACACACAAACACACACATCAGAACAAACATTTAACATACATTTTAACCCAGGAAGCTTGTACATTATGTGTTCGTTCAAAAAGACTTGGGTTTTATCATCTCCATTCCAGTGAAGATGACTTGTGAGATGAATTTTTTTTAAACTTTTGTTTCTTTTTACATAATTTCTTGGTCTTGAACAGAAAAGGCAAAGGCATTTCCCACCATGAAGACCCAATTTTAAATACGATCGTTTTGTATTCATTCAGAAATAAACTACTGTGCCATCAGAGAGCAGAATATAACTACAGATTTTTGGCCACGATGGCAACTTTCATTAATAATTCCAGTAGAATCGTTTGGAATATGTTTGCTACCAAGGTGGACAATAATCGTTAATATTATGATTGCACAGCTGATTAACAATAAATCTTTCTTTCCTCACAAATAGAACAATCAGAAGTGCAATCAGACGTGATATTTTCTTACATTTCTGTACAGAATACACAGAATGATTAATAGTGTAGATTCCTAAAACTTCTCTCTCATAATGTATATCATTGTAGGTCTGATCAAACACAAAAAGGCCTCATTAACATGTATGTTTGTGTGGAAAAATTCCCTATTTATCTGCGGCCGGCCGATTCCATTCATCATATTCTGAATTATTCTCAGTGCAACAAACTGAACTTTTACTTCAGACAGCAGCATATGGATGCAACTGTTTTTAAAATAGTCAGGAATTCTTAATTTTTTTCTTAAATGTTTCCACCTATGATCTGTGAGATGTGTTGATTTTCAAATTTTCCTCTCCGTCTAATAAAGAGCGTTTTAAATCTGGGAGAAGTTCTACCAATCCTAAGAGTTTCAAATTTGTAGGAACCTGCCAGGAGATTCGTAGACTCTGAGTTGAGATTAAATTAGCAGTGCACACATCTTCGGGTTCTACAGTGACACAGAAGGTGTAGATTATAGGATGGCACTCAGTGCAGCAGCTCTTCAAGCTCACTTTCTTTGAGCTTTGCATTGTCTCTGACTTCATCGAATGTGTATGTCTTCACAATTTTCCCATTCTGAAAGACTGTGTGCAACAGGTCCTGTGTGAGAGAAAAGACAAAACAGACAGTGGTTGAGTACTGTTAATGTTAAAATGATATATTTCTTCCTTTAAATTGGGTTCAAATACCAAAAACGAGCCAGTACAGTTTGACTACAGTCATTTGGCATACAAATAAGCATGTGTGTGTGTTTGCTATGCTTCATCACATGTGTGCACTAGCGAACCACTCAGGCAAGAAGCAGCTGGCTTCATGTTTGCTGGCGGAACAAATCACAAGATATATTTTCCGAATCAACGGGAACAGAAATCAGATGTGTTTCCATTGATTAAATACGTAAAGAGAGTTTCAGTGACCCAGTTTATTTATGATCATAATTCCATAGCAAAAGTCTTCTGAAATTAGTTTTGCAGAACAGACTGATTGTCTGTAACAATGTTAAAAGAGTAAAAAAAAAAAACAAATAACAACGTACCACACCGTACTCCTCCAGGTCCCCTTTCCCCTCTTCCAGGGTGACAAATTCTCCAGTGTGAGTTCGGTGTAAAGACAGACGACCTTTCTTTGATCTCTTGTTGGGGTCTGCCACGGGGTCCTTGAAAACATTCACCTAAAGAGCAACATAAGGGGAAAAAAAACCCACACAATTCAAACAAAACCAGATTTCTCTCAGTAATCCTTAAGAGTCCCTGATGGTTTGTTCTGTCCTCACCCCGAGTCCATTTGTGACCACATAACTGCATTTGAACGAGCAGTTGAGCAGATCTCTTGTCAGTTTTTGCAATAAAGCTCCTCCGGAACCGAAGGCGATGTTCTCAATGGACCACTTATGTTGCTTCATACCTTCCACAATCTGTAGAAACACACTGACAGTCACACAACAGGACCAACAGCGACACTATGCAACACCAAACAAGTTGTGTGAGTGTTTCAACCTCTTGCAGTGTGTTGATATCAACTCCATCTCCTTGTATGACACGGATGTAAGGAGGCAGAACCTTGTAACCTTTAGAGTTCTCATCAGGAAGGAACTTCTTACCAAGAATCTCCAAAACCTACAAACAGTAAAAGAGGTGAGGTGTCTGCCTGGTTTAGAAGTAAAAGTTAAGACGGTGGTAGTACCTTCAGGACCGTGTCGAGTGGGTTTCCTGAATCTGGTCGGACCACAAGCGGTGCATCAGCACTGCGTGTCTCTATCAGCCCTCGCAGGTCTTCTCCCCAAATCTTTTCACAGGCATTATAGATGTCGTAGCTGTCGCTCACTATGGAAACGGGCACATTGGGAAACTGCTTGATGATGTGCTCAAAAGCATCTTTTTCATGGTCCTTCCCCCACGCTGTGATGGTGCTGTGGAGAAAACAAAGTGGTTATAGATGTATCAATCACCGACTCTCAGATTTTGAAGCAAACCAAAACAGAATTACAAAAAAGACATTAAACTACAGAAAAAGCAATAAAACTGCAGAAAAGTTTGAAGGAAAATCTTTAAATCCACAAACACTGGTCACAAGACTTTGATAAAGTTAAACTAGCAAGTAGTGTCCACAAGAGGTCGCTGTTTCCCTGGTTTTAGAAATGAATAAAACTATAAGCCTCAAACGAGCAAAGCTTAATGACTATTAATAAATGAATTAATAATTAACTTTGTTCTTGTTATAAGCAGAGAATATGTCAATTGTTAATGTGTGAAAAGTCATTAACAATCCCAGGGTTGTGGTCATAATTTTTGGTTGGACGATTGAGCTTAATACAATTTAAATGATAAGAATTGAGAACAAAATAAACTCACAAAAACTATTTAAGGTTTTAAAAGTTGTGAAAAGTAGAAGTTCAATAAAGAAAAGGGTTTTACTTTATCACAATTTACTTCAAAGATTGATTTAGAAGTGTTGAAATTTACACAAATCTTAGTTTTCTTTAGATTGAACTTTTTAAGAAGAACAAAAACTGTTTTCCTATGAGTTTAGTAGATGTTAGTCTGAGCTCAGAGTCTAGATTAAAATAGTGAGATCTTTCCTGTATTTTACTTTTTTGGTAGGTCAAGGTTTGGTGTGTGAAGGATTGCATGGAATATGGGAGGAAAAAAAGGTATTACGTAGTTCAAACGTAAAATATCTGCAGCTTTCTTTGTTTGAGTGGGCTAGATATTTCATCCAACAGAAAACTGTCACTTGGTTAAAGTAAGACTACAATCCGATTGGTTGGATCTAGATTACAGCATCTGAGTGTACATGGTGATGACAGCGAGACACTGATGTAAGATTGTTGGACTGACAGTTATTCAAATGGCCCACTGAATTTCTCACAAATTTCTCAAGATCCAAATTTTCTACATGTAGAATTTAAAATATTAAACATTCAGAAGCAGGTCGATGTTTAAGCCATTCACTTAGCCCCACCTTATTTTTCCCAAATGTTCAACTTTAAAGAAATGGTACAAATATATTTTTGCATCATTCTAAAAGTATTTATCAATTTTTTTTCTTGTCGTTCATTAACCTGGCAGCTTTTCCCTAAAGACCACTTTAACAGATCCTTAACACCAAAAAAATCTAAGTGAAATTTTATTGCATCTCCTCTTAGTGAAGGAAAAACAAACAGACTTTTATGAGGGGCAATTACATAACAGTTGCTATGACAACACCTGCCATTATCCTAGATTTCCAATCATGCAGGGAAAAAAAAACAAAAAAGCTGTGGTGGATGGTACGACACTGTGTGTGGTAACATGAAACACAAGCGTGTGATCAGTCACACACACACTCACACCGAAGACAACATGACGGCAGCACCCAAATATTCTTTGGAATTAATTTCTTGTACCTGTGCTCAGCAGCAGGAACAGAAAATCCTGGCACTGGATCCTTAGTACCGTAGTATTTCTTGATGACTCCGATTCCAGCGACCGTATCTGTGCCTTTGAAGTTGACCAGATGTGCGGAGGCACCGATGCCAGCAGTCTGGAATAGAAATGAGGTCAAACAATTCTGACTAAGACTTCATTTTTATGACTCATTCAACTTTATTTTAGTCAAATGATTAAAACAAACTGACCCCACAAGTTAAACTATAATCTTTCATAAATAAAACAATTCACCTAAAAAACTTCTGAACTTGGTTAATTTGTACCTCTTGTGAGGAAACGCCCCTGTAGCCAAAGTCATGAAGTTTGTACTCCAGACCCTCAAGGTTTCCTGAAGTCTCCAGGAGATACTTGGCAAGAATCTTTTTCTGCTCTCTGGAGTTGGTCGCCACGGTGATGGGATACCAGATTTGAACAAGGATGGTCTGACGTGGCGAGAGAGAACAAATCAATAAGTGAAAGCGATTCTCCAGAACTCCAACACAAACAATCCAGGGAGGTTTGGAGCAGTCTGCTTTTTTTGTTTTTAAAAAAAATCCATTTCTTGTTGCTCAGTGTAAACTTAAGACAAGATTAAAAATTACATGAGATCATCCATACTGACCATCATCTGAAAAATATCAGAAATAAGTTGTTCATCCAGCCTGAATAGGTTATGTGTGCGAGATGATCAGGAACTTATTCAAGTATGACTAACTAAAGTGTGAAAGTTAAGATTGTAATTTCCAAATATGAAATGAGAATGTAACCAATCCACCTCCATCTAAATGAAAAAATAAAATAAAAAAGTGATCCAGTGATTTGCAAATAAAGGATTGTGTTTGCAAAAGCGACAAAGTCTGTTTCCTATTACATAAACTCAGATTTCTGTTCAACTTTTGTAGCAGGAGGGAGGGTTTGGCAAAGTCTCAAACTGATGTTTTTAAGGCAATTAACTGTGCTAAATGTAAAAAAATAAAGCTGGAAATGGTTCAATACATTCAAAAGGATCAAATCTTCATGCCAAGACTCTGGATCACGCTATTAAACATTAAACTGAGTGCTGTTTTGAAGAGTTAAAATGGAAACGCCTGAATGGATGATCAAATTAGAAAAGTACAAAACTCCGTCATCATGTTTTCTTCTCTATAATTACTGAAACAATCATTAAAAAAGCTAAATGGGATCTGTATCTTTGCTGATGGGACTTAGTGTGTTTCTACCCCGAGCAGGTCACATGACTTCTTAAAATATAAACTGTAGTATGGACTCGTGACTGCTCTGACAAGACCAACTTACACACACGCACACACAAATCAACTTGCAAGAACACTGACATAATCTATTTCCACCCGACCATAACATAATTGTAACCTCTCAAACGTCTCTGCAGGTTTTTTATTCTTCTTCTTCTTTCGGCATTTCCCTTCAGGGTCACCACAGCAAGTCAGTTTCTTCCATCTAACCCTATCTGCTGAATCCTCTTCGGTCACAGTTTTTCTTCACTGTATCCATGAACCTCCTCTTTGGTCTTCCTCTAGTCCTCTTTCCTGGTGGTTCCAAACCCAGCATCTTTCTGCTGATGTACTCGCTCTCCTCTGCACATGAAGGTTTTCTATTAAACCAACTTAAATGTCCTAAATCAAGCGGATTTATACCTAACTTGGTCAACTGTGAGGTATAAACAATAAAGTAAGTCAACTCTTTCATAAGAGTTGAAAATGTTTTATTTTTTTTATTTGGGTTGGTTTGGATCAGTTTAAACTACTGAAGTCATCGTGTGTATTTATAGAAAAAGTTTGTCTGGGAAAAATTGTGCAAAGTCACACAGTGGGGGCGAGGCGGATGTGCCCGAGAAAACACCCACACGCGTGCCACTGTGACTCCTCAGGATTTTGGTGAACAAAAAAGGAGGAGGGGACAGAGTGAGGAAGCATTGCCGGGCATGATAATATTAATAATTCATTTAACAATTAGCGGCTTTAAAAAAAACTCAAGGATACTTTGCAGCAAAAACTAGATAAAATATATCAATCTAAAAGACTTAAAACGGACAAAACACGATGGCAATTACAGGAAAATAAAACACAAAAATGCGAATACTTCAGTTGGGAGAGCAGAGAGAGATAATGGGACATAAACACACACACTGACCTTCTGACGCAGCACAAGGTCAGCAGGGTGAACACTGGGGCTAATTTTACATCAGACATGAATGATGTCTGTGTATATGTGTGTGTGTGTGTGTGTGTGCTTTTGCATGTATTTTTATCAGCAACAGAAACTTACAAGGTGTGTATGAGTTGTGTATCTAATTTTAACTAGTGTGTGTATATTTTGTCACGATGCCCTAAGCTATGGGTGACCTAGAGTCTGTTCATTTCTAATTTTATTTCTGTGACAATGTTGAGAATTATTTTTTTTTTTTTTTTCTGAATTACTCTATTCATCCCTCACCGGGGAAATTTTTTTTGCTGCACTCCTTACACCGCAGCAGGCTGCCCTTCAACGGCGCCAATGGTGGGAGAAGTGGGGGCTAGGTGTCTTCTCCAAGGACCCTAGACGTGCTCTCCGTGGGACGCGAACCCGCGACCTTCCGGTCCGCGGGCGAACGCGCTAACCACGCGGCCACCGTCTCCACCCTTTTACATTTAACACAATGTGGTGGGATTTTAATTATGAACGCAAAGAGCAACAGGATTTTAGTTTCCAACATCAACAATAAAAACTTTCATCTATAAGAAAAGTAGTTTTTCTTGATCACTTCAAATTCACTTATTTAAACACTCTGAACTTTGACCCCACAGTTGGGAACACCTGTTAAGAAGGATATTGTTTACAATATTAGGTAATAAGCTTAGAAAATGTTCAATGACGGATTTTAAATTTTTGGATTTTAAAACTAAAAAGCGCTTTTATTGTTACGTTGAAAGTTCTACCAAGAAAAAAAAAATCTCTAGAGAAGCTTATCCGGGGCCATTTGTGGGGGCAACAGCTTTAGACGGAGAGCCCAGGCTTCTCTCACCCGAGCTGCATCCTCCAGGACCACCGCTTGTGGTCCTCACAGCTGGCCGGAGTATGTCTCTTGGTCTCCTCCCAGTGGGAAGTGCCTGAAACACCTCACCAGGAAGGCATTCGGGAAGCATTCTAACCAGAAGCCCAAACCACCCCATCTGGCTTCTCTCCACTCGGAGGAGCCCGGGTATGCCTCTTGGTCTCCTCCCGCTGGGAGGTGCCTGAAACACCTCATCAGTGAGGCATTCAAGAAGTATCTTAACCAGATGTTCAAACCACCCCATCTGGCTTCTCTCGACCCGGAGGAGCAACAGCACTCCGAGCTCCTTCTGGATGACAGAGCTTCTCACTATCTCTGTGTGAGAACCCAGCCAACCTGCAGTGGAAGCTCATTAAAGCTGCTTGTACCCACCCCTAGTGAACATAGGTCTTATATTTTTTTTTTTACAATTACATTTACACCTTAGGCTGAATTTCACAGAAAGACATGATTCATCTCTTATATCAAAATAACAAGATGCTGAATTATCAGCTATAAAATTCACCAAAAGACAGAAGGTTAATATCGACTTGTCCTATTGACTCTTTAGAAACAGTCCTCAAACGGATTACATAACATGTACTTCCAACAGGATTGTAATCCTGTCATATTTAAGAGCTAAGATTCATTACCATTGCAGATATTTGACAATTAACTTCTCGTTGTAAAAACAGGGCTATAAATGCTGATAATAATATCAGTCATTACATTGACCATTTTAAACTGCTCAGGAACAGATGGAAGGTTTTATTTCCTGCATAAATAAAAATCAATTTACAAGCATCTAAAACTAGGTGAAGCAATCCAGAGTTTGTTTGAATTTCATTTAAAAAATCATTCAAGAGCTATTTGAGAAATTTATATGAGATTAATAAAAAAAAAATAGAGTAGAAAAGGACACATGAGACTTTTCAAATCTAAACATATCAGGAAGACGGAAAACCCCACAAAACTGAGTGGCGTAAATAACAATATAACAATATCAATGTCCTGACATTCAGCCTAAGGTACAATGACGAACAGTCTTACCTCCACCCAGTTGGTGAGCCAGTAGCATTCAGGATCCGTGCTCTCCACCGTGAACAAAACGTTGCCCCGAGGGATGACACTTCCTTCTGGCACTGCTTTTATTTCAATGGGCAGGTGTCCTTTGTACTTCTGTTAACACAACAAGAGGATCTCACAAACACAATCACATCCACCTCTTCTTTTATTTCACAAGTAAAACTAAAGGAATCAAAAGAGTTTCTAGTGACAGGAGTTAGATTAACACAGTGAGCAATCTAGAGAGGTATTGATAATATGGAAAACATCTGCTACTTAAGGGCACAATTAAAACGAGTTGAAGTAATAAATGTTCAGTTTCGTTCCCTTGTCTTATACTAATCCGAGGCCGGGTTGCGGGGGCAACAGCCTTAGACAAGAAACCTGGGCTTGCATCCTCCGGCTCACCTGGGAAGATCCCGTGGTGTTCCCCGGCCACATGTGAGACGGTCTCTACGGTGGGTCCGGGATCTGCCACTGGATCTCTTCCTGGTGGGAAGTGCCCGGAATGCCTCACCAGCGTTTGGGAGTCATCTTAACTAGATGCCCAAAACACCTAATCTGGCTTCTCTAAACCCAGAGGAGCAACGGCTCTACTCCGAACTCCACCCAGATGGCAGAGCTCCTCACTCGATCTCTGATTTAGAGCCCAGCTCTCATCCTCAATCTCGTTCTTTTGGTCACCATCCACAGCTGGTGACCATGGGTGACCATATTCAGCGATGCTCATAATTATTTATACACCTTGTAAATTTTGGCTTTAGAAACAAGTGATTTTTTTTCACTGGTATTTATTCCCTCCCCAAAAATAACAAGACATTGCGGGAAAAATGGCATTGTGTAAAAAAATAAAAAAACCTCAACTTTTATTTACATTTGAAACAAAGTAGCCTTTACTTTAGATAAAAGAGCCAAATACCAGCATGACATGGAAAGAGTTGCGCAGTAGCCTTAAAAACACCCAAACCATTTGTTTCTTGCAGTAACCAATTAAGATTTCATTAAACAATAAGGACTGCAAAAATTTAGGTCTTGCAAGCATTTGTTCAAATGCAAATAAAAGTTTACATGTCTTTTTCTCACAATAGTACTTCTATAACATTATTTTATGTTTTAGAAGAATCCTCTGCCGTTCATTTCCAGTCAGAACAAAAATAATTAGTTTGATTAAATGACTTCAGTCAGATTTTGCATGAGGTAAGAAAAATAATGATTTAAACTCAGTTTGAATGTAGATTTAATATTTTGACTACTTGCAATTAATTATTAATGTCCAATAAATAAAAAGATGTGCACTCTCCAAGGTCCTGAAAGTTTTTTAGAAACTAATTTGTATGTACAGAACTATTTAAAAATATTGAGAAAATGTGTCCAGTTTGATTAGTTCTGTGCATCAAAATGTCTTCTGGTTTGTTCAAATGTTCCATACAACCAGCTTTCACAAGAAAGTTGGACTCATGGTTGTTGGATTGTGTGAGCGAACAAAATAAGATTTTAAACCTTTAAAGACGTACACTTAAATGTAAAAATTATTTGGTATTTAAAGTTTAGGCCCTTAAATTCTAAACCGCTAACAAATCTCTTACCTCCAAAATGTATGTCCAGCCTTTCTCGTTAAAAACGTCGTCTTGGAAATGTTCTCTGTAAACTTCCTTCGCCTCCTGAATCTTTTCTGGAGTCACAACTTTGCCTGAAGAGTATATAAAAGGACAAGATGAAGAAAACAGCACAAGTCACAAGAGTACTAATCTATTGTTTGCTACTGAAATTAAATTAGGTGCTCGCAGTGAATGCTGGCACGGCATGTTTTACCAAACACACACAGACACACACACACACGCCCCTTCTCAAGAAACTCATATCACAATACAAGCCAAACCAGTTTTTATTCATAAAAGATGACTGTAATTTACCAAGACATGAATTTTAAGCCTGTAATTGGTATCAAGACAGTTCTATGTCAGTTTGTTTGTGTTTACGGTTGGGTAAAAACTGTATGGGCTCGTCCTTTTCCAATGAACCACAATTATGACGCACAGACTCTCCAAGTCTGAGAACCGAGGGTGCGTCCTAAGTAGTGAGTCTGGATACTGAGGGACGCTGCTCTTTCTCATACATTAAAAGAGCAGCTGTGCTTTTGTCTTTTCTTTCTGTTCTCCTGTCACTCACTCAGCTCCCACCCCATCCCCCCACACACCTCTGCAACCAAACGACAAAATCCTCTTATGACTTAAGAGCCCAACACCCCCCCATCATCACACAAAAAAATCATTTGGACTTTCCCATTTTCTTTCTTTAATTTTACAGGTATCACATTTTTCTAGCTTTAAGTTGATCTTTGATTTTTCACAAAAAGCCCATTTTAACTTTGTTGGGAATTAAAATTGTAAATGGCTTGAAAAATATATCTTGCGATTTTGAGGAAGGAAGTGATTCTTGATTAACTTCAAACTAAGCAAGTATTACTAAAGCTTTAGGAAAGTTAGTTTTTTTAAGTAACAAAGCTTCTTTTATTATTACAATAATTAAAATCTTCTGATATGATGCAAAAAACGAAAAACTCCTAGAGAGTTGCTGACCAAAAGCTGAACAGTGGCTGTACTGTGTGCCTCTTACAGTATGAGAGTAAAGCAGGACTGGAATGTTAGGCTTATTTAATTTGTGTATCTCACTGGAAAAACACTTATTTACACCAATAAGTTCAGACAAAAGCAAAAGCTAGCAACTGGTAGTGTTTGGACCAAAAAAAATAGTTTGGTACACAGAAAAAAAGAAAGTAAACGAATACAAACTTACCTTTTAAGTATTTGTGAAGTATATACTGTAGGCCGTAGAAGACAGTTTTGTCATATTTGACTTTTCTGCTTTTGGTGGGGTCTGTCCTTTTCTCACGGCACTCAAAGTAGGAGTAGACTTTACTCGTGTTGGGTGGGTACTGTTTGTAATGTGTGACCTGCAAAAATGTGGCAAAATGCAACTTAGTCAGGTCTATAATTGATCAAGTTGTGCCACTAACTCAATGTGCCAAAAAAAAAATAAATAAATAAATCAATTGAAATCACTGATCTCACAAAAAAAATCAGTTAATCAAATGTGAAAATAAAATACAGTTTGTCATTCGTGGACTTCAAACATGAATCCCAGAGACTCAACCAAATTGACAAGTTGGGAACATGACAATAGGAGGTAAAATAATGTATCAGTTATCAAATGCATGTCCAGGCATGTTTAACGAAAAAAAATTGTAGGGAGAGGAATACTAAAGAATTCACTTGCAGGAAACGAAGAAAAAAAAAGAGAAAACCGCTGTCACCCATCAACTTTAATTAAATCTCAACTTAATTAAGACATTTTCCCTGAGTAAACAAAAACATTAGAGGATTTAACCCTAATCACAAATGCACAGAATCAACCAATGTAGAACCATACTCACCAATGCATTACAATAACAAAACCTCATGGTTTTTCTTGCTATAAATTAAACTTTTAGAGCTTTAATTTTGAGTATTTTGTTAAAAGCAACAGGAGGTTTGATCCAAAGATTTTTGGATCATGTAGATTCAAATCTTTTGCAAGACTTCAAAAAGAAAAGAAAAAGAAAAGTGAGAATAAAATTAAACATCTGTTCAGCTGCTCTTCTCATAGATAGGAGGTTGATAAATGTCAATGAACTACTCAGTTTCTTTGACCTGACTGTGTCCTTTCCTCTGAGCTTTTTAGGACTCAAAATAGAAAGGAGACACTCAACATGACACTACGCTGATCCACGTGTCTTCATATTCACAGGGACACAAGCTATACTCAAGCTCGATAATGACATGTATCGCTTACATTGATCTTTTTATTTGTAACAATAACTGTGCAAATGATACTAAAGTTCATTGAACCGCCTTCCACAGAAGTACTTTATCTGGCTCAGAATGAGTTTTCAGGTTACATTAGGTGACATGTTAAATTGTTTCCAGTGCTTACTACTAAACAGCATTTGTTTCCAGTTGAAGCAAGTTGAATGAATCACGATTCCTGCAGGTTTTTATTGGAAATCCAACCTTCTTAACAGTCACGTCTTCTGGAGAGGAAAGGAGACTGTCCTTGCACTTGCCTGTTTACACACTGCCTTAAATGTACTGAAGGTCACAAAACTGAATAAATAAAATGCTATCAAGCTGAAGTTGGGAAAGCAGCCTTGTATATCTTATATTTTTTTGATCATTGTATACATGATTGTAAATGTAAACAAACTACAGATTGATGGAGTAGTGATCAGGGTCGGGAGTTAACCGAATACAAATGGTAAGAGTTGCTGTAATAAATTCATTTTTTTCAAGAATGCATTAAGATAACGTATTAACAAGAAAAAGATGTGACAACATATCATTTCTTGCAACCTCAGTAACGCATGCTTCATTTGTATTTGAATTAACTGCTTTGGTATTGTAATGGAGAGTGTGAAAAAGTGGTGAAGAAGCTTGTGCAGGCAGGCTGGAACGGGTGGAGAAAACTATCACGTGTGATGTGTGACAGAAGAGTTTCAGCTAAAATGAAAGGAAGTGTACAAAACCGTGGTGAGATCGGCCATGCTGTTTGGTCTAGAGACAGTGACACTGAGGAAAAGACAGGAAGCAGAGATGGAGGTAGCAGAGATGAAGATGCTGCAGATCTCTTTGGGAGTGACCAGGATGGACAGGATCAGAGGAACAGCACATGTTAGAGGTTTTGGAGATAAAGTCAGAGAGGCAAGACTGAGATGGTTTGGATATGTGCAGAGGAGAGAGAGTACATTGGCAGAAGGATGCTGGGTTTGGAACCACGAGGACAGAGTCCTAGAGGAAGACCAAAGAGGAGGTTCATGGACGCAGTGAAGGAAGACATGAAGATAGATGGTGTGACCGAAGAGGATGCAGGAGATAGGGTTAGATGGAAGAAACTGACTTGCTGTGGCGACCACTGAAGGGAAATGCCGAAAGAAAAAAAGATATTGTGATGTGTAACATTTGCATAATTATCAATTATTACCATCCAGGAGGAACTCGGAGTAGACCTGTTGCTCCTCCGGGTCAAGAGAAACCAAATGGGTTGGTTTGGAAATCTGGTTAGGATGCCTTCTGAGCACCTTGTTAGTGAAATGTTTCTGCCGCATCCCACCGGGAGGAGATCCAGAGGTATACTCTTTAACCGCTGGAGAGACTATGCCTCACAGCTCGCCACGGAACACCTCGGGATCCTCCCAGGTGAGCTGGAGGACACAGCCAGGGTGAAGGAAACCTGGGTTTTTTATGTCTGAGATTGTTGCCCCCGTGACCCGACCCTAGATTTATGGAACACAATGGAATGAACGGAATAGTCTAATAAACTGCAACAAGTAATGAATTACAAGAAGAGTTAGAGTTATTACTTATACTTTTCAACCACCATCAGGATTTAAGAGTTTGCTTTTGCCCAAACATTGCCTCATTTGAAACACATGATGACAAAATACAGATTACAAACCTGACCATTGTGGTTTGTTGGATTATGAAACTTTCCCCTCTCAAAAGATTATGAAATTCACATCTTATATGTGACTGTATTTGGAATGAAGAAAAGAAAACTCTTGTGTAACAAACTTGTGATAGCGCTTTAAAACATTGTGACATTTGAGACTTAGCATCACGTACACAGGTGTTGGTAGATTTAACAGCATGAAAAGAAGGTGAACTAAATGTTTGCCTTTGCTTAAGCTGGAGGCCTGCCAGGAAGTGCTATGGAAAAGCCTCTGCCTCAACAGCTTTTGCATAGTCATGCACATCAAAGAAAAACGGACTCAAACTGATCTCGCTGCAACAATAACACAAACATGTAACAGACAGACTGTGAAGACACGGGTAGATTTGTTGTGATTTATTATGTTTCCTACCTGATCAAACTAACACTTTGATTATTTAGTTACTGGTTTATAGTTTTATTTAAAGTTTCGTATAACATTAGTTAACATTTAACAGGACATTAATCTCAACTTAATCTAGTATGCCTGAGATTGCAAGACACAGAAAGTGAAAGTTCAATTGTATCTGTTAAACTTTTAAAAACCTGTTTTTTTTTTAACAGATACATCTGTTTTATCAAACAAACTGCTGCACCCATTTGTGGTAATGGTTTTATTATTACATTTTGAAATTATTACATAGTTCTTTTCCATAAAAATTTAATGAGTCAGGGCATTAGTAACGTTTTCTAAATGAGAAAGAAATTCCTTTACAATTGTATAAGTAACTAACTTAAGTTTCTTAAAGTATGACTGTAATCCAAGTTATCAGAGGTCTTGCTTCCCGTACGTGATCGGGCTCTACAACAACTCAGCAGATAGGAAGTTGTTGCTGTGACACACAAATTTTCCATGTGTGGGATGATTAAAGCATATTCTGATTCTGATTCTAATCTGCCAGAAGACATTTTTTTGAAAGCATACAAGCTGTTGTAAATAATTACAACATTTACAAATATTTTAAACAGTTTAAACATAATGAAACTGATCTAAAACTGAAAATGAAACTGAAGTGAGACTTTAGTGTGAAATGAAACTTAATAACTCTTGAATTACACACAGAGAATGAGTCCAAAGTCAAATTTAAAAACAGATCCATAAAGAAGGACACTGGACTTTTTATTTATATGACATCAAGTTTTTCTTTTAGTCAATGGAGTTTCTGTGAGTTTTGGTTTCACTGCAAATACATTTCAATATCAAAGAGTTAAATTTAAAGAGCATTTTAAATCTCAAATTTTTCTTTGGGGATTAAAAGCACATCTTCAATTTCCAACGATCTTGGTTGTGAAATTATGCTCAGTCGGCACAAACTTTGACTGAAAAACTATTTCATTTTAAAATCGGAATCAAATGAACAGCCTTAAACGGGAAGCCTAGGCTTCTCTCATCTCACCTGCATCCTACAGCTCACCCGGGAGGACCCGGACACATTCCCCGTCCTGTTGTGAGAGATGTTGTGAAAGATAGTCTCTCCAGCAGGTCAAGGGTCTGCCTCTGGGTCTCCTCCCGGTTGGACGTGCCCGAAACACCTCACCAGCGAGGGGTTCTGGAGGTATTCTATCTAAATGCCCAAACCAACCCATCTGGCTTCTCTCAACCCGGATGAGCAACAGGTCTACTCCGAGTTCCTCCTGGATGGCAGAGCTCCTCACTATCTTCGAGTGAGAACCCAGCTACCCTTCAGAGAAAGGCCATTATCCGTGATCTCATTCTTTTGGTCACCACCCATAGATGGTGACCATAGGAAAGGGTAGGAACATAGATTGATTGGAAAATCCAGAGCCAATGAATTACAACTGTTTTATGATTTTTTTTTTCCAAGTTTTTGTATGTTAAGAATTTTTTATGTAAAATTTCTGACCGATTTCTCCTTTCTCCACTTACTCCCAACAATTTTAGTCTTTTTGTAACATCATCAGCATCACTGAACACTGTCACATGATTGTTACAAATGACCCCATACAACATATTACTAAGTACATCTGTGAACATGGAACCTAACTTTTTGTTTTAAAACAGTTTTCTTCAGTCATAAAATGATCTAATAAAATCTAGAATAGTTTTACACATCCATAGAAGATCTTAAATCAGTACTTTGAGGTGAAGGGCTGTCTGTAGTAGCCCCATGTGATCCTTCCTCCTTTTCAACTTTCACTTTTGTTTTCTTGAAAATCACGGGTTTAACTTGAATATTTCTCATCAAAGAGAATATTTTTTTTGTTATTCATGTCTCTTAGCAACACTGATGATTGCTAGCAAGTGGCTAATACTAGCTTTATTATATCAATACCCTCTGTGTCCCTACTGTATGCTAACCGGCTAATTCAGCTAGCTGCTTTATTAAAACAAGTGTAGATCACGTTCCAAAAACACCATCAGCTTTATTAATTTACAACTCCCATCTTCAATGAAACACTCTGCTTTCGTTAAGCTCACACGGCCTGGGGCAAAACGATGTGAACCGGACACACACTACGCTGTGATGGCCTTGGGACTGATGATCAACCACCTTGACTTTATCTATTTTCTGTCTGAACACACAGAATGGACACAGTACCTTATAGGAATCGGTGGCTAACAGTATGTTGAAGTTGTCGTCTCTGTGCTCCATCTTTATCTTCCTTGGTTGTGACTGAATTGCTGCTGTCAGTAGGTTGTGTTGCGCGCCGTGAAGCCCGACACTCCAGCCTGATGTGTGAGAGAGGGGGAAGGACAAATGTAAAAGAACAGGCGGAGGAAGGGGACGGACTGATGACGTCAAGACATTTCGGAAGCATTCGGGTTTTTTCGGTATTTCTCGGTTTTGTTCTGCTTTCGACCAATCAGATAATCAGAAGTACTTTTTTGATCCCACACGTAGAAATGTGTGTTACAATAACACTGTAATCTTGAAGAAGAAGAAAAAAAGCATGTTAATATACCTAAATAGAGAATAGCAAAATATAAAATGAGGTGAAAATAAAGTGTTGGAGGACCAGAGAACAAACCAAGACACTCTCATATTTTACTTATCAGGGAAGGATAGACACCCCAGCAGACTTTACCAGACAACTGTCTACAAGAAATATGCATCCAGTCTGCTTTATTTATACAGTTGTGGAAGTAGTGGGGGCAAAGAAGGGTAAAACAAAAAGGTGTGTTTTGGAGACAAAGCTTATACTGTTAGGGGTTTTCCATAATGGAGGCCGCCAGGGAACAAATAACTCTGTGACACAGCCACGAGTTGTGGACTGTAGCTGGGAATCACATTAACCTAAAATACACTTTTGAATGATGATAATAAAAGAAGTAACAAAAGAAGTAGTAACAAAAGAAGTATACAAAGATTTACATTTTCCACCTACCAAAAAGAATTAAACATCATCATCTTCTGAACCATTCATTGTTAAAGGGGTTGCAGAGGCGTATTCTGGCTGATTCAAGGCAAGTGGCAGGGGCGGAATAGGTTGCCACTCTGTCGCAGGGCAACACACAACCGACCACAGACACACTCATTCCTAGGGGCAATTTTATAGCAGGCAATCAACCTAACACACATGTTTTTGGAGGGAGGGAGGAAACCAGAGTACACTTAGAAAATCCGTGTATAGACACGGAGAAGATGCAAACTTCACACGGAAAGGACAAGGCTCGTCACCATCTGGGATTTGAAAGTAACTTCTTCTTCTTTCGGCATTTCCCTTCAGGGGTTGTCACAACAAGTCAGTTTCTTCCATCTAACCCTATCTGCTGCATCCTCTTCAGTCACATCAACTATCTTCATGTCTTTCTTCACTGCGTCAATGGGACGTAAGGTGATGAATTACATAATTCAAAGTTATCTGTAAGTTTTTGTAAAATGTTATTGTGTTAGTAATGAAAGATTCCCGATACTGGGCAGTTTGTGATCGGAACTGTCCGAGCCTCGTTCCACGCTCTTGGAGAAGGAGCTCATCTGTTTGTCCAGAACAGGGTAGGGAGGATGGTCAGGATTGTTCATAATGGATACTTGTATCCGTACAAGTATTTGGACTTCGACAGGTACTTGTATGGATACTTCTACAAGTACGGATACTTTTACAAGTATTCATACAAGTATCATGGATCAAGTTACCTTTAGATCTCGGCTGTCAATGTTAGAATTTAAACTCAAATTCAGCCAATGACATCTTATTTCGCTGGTCACAAGTGACATAAAACAGCAAACTGCAGAAGATAACCTTAGACAATATTTCTCAGACAATTCTTTCTGTGTATTGCATCTCTTGCCTAATTGAAAGCAACTTCATCTTCTCAATAAATGTGTGATAGCTCAACAGGTTAAAGCTGAAGCATGTACTTGAGGTGTAACGTCAGTACTCAACTTCATTACAAAACAAGGAGCAACAAAAACAAATGTTTTTTGTATAACATTAACGCAGTTTAGATATCAAATACGTAATGTACACAAAATAGTTATAAAAATGCAATACATGACACTACACAAGCAATTCAGAGCTTAGAATATCAGAAAGGACTCGGAATGCCTTACGGCTCACTTTTGCCATTGCTGTAAATGAACTCTACTGATAAAGCGCTTTTCTACCTGCATTGGTACTCAAAGTGCTTTACATTGTAGCTCACATTCACCCATTCATTCATACTTGATGGTATAAGCGGCTATATATCAGATGCCTGAACCACCTCATTTGACTTCTATCGACCCGGAGGAGAAACAGCTCTACTGCAAACTCCTCCTTGATGGTAGAGCTCCTCACCCTATCTCTGAGTGAGAGCCCAGCCATCCTGTAGAAGAAGCTCATTTCGGCTGCTTGTATCTGTGACCTCATTCTTTTGGTCATCACCCACAGCTGGTGACCATGTGGCAAATTTGACAGTTATACTGAACCAGGGACACAATGAAGACCGTGAGGACACCGGCCCTCCAGGACCACAGCTTGACACCCCTACTTTAACTACTTCAGCTTATACTACACGAGTATCCCAGAAAATATGCATAAAAACACAACAGCTAATATCTTGTATTAAAATTCATAATCACACAAGCTTGTGGAAAAGTTTGGGATATTTGCATCACTTTAAAAACCTGTTCAGATTCAATTTGTTTGTTCCAGGACATCCCTGCCCCAAAAACCTTCTTCTAGATTTACTTCTATAAAACCTGATTGCAGACAAAAGAAAGGAGAAACGTGACAGAAATCCACATGGAAACTTGTTGAAACATTTATGACACATTTAATAAGATCTAACAATCAGAAATGCTTTATGTATGGGGAATAAAGGCGGGATTCCTCTTCTGAAGTAATCTATAGATGATATGTAGTCAGTATTTATGACAGATTAGTGAGAAGTGCATGGAGCGGGTGGCTGACAGATTCCACCCCGGTGGAGAGACGCATTCTGCGGCCAATAAGATCCACTCTCCCGGTGGCGTGGAGGAGGGACTCTGGATGAGATCGCATGCCATTTCCGCACGTAAACACAACTAAGTGTGAGTAAAGAGGAAGTAAGTTGAAGTTAAACAGATTAGCTGCTTTGCTTTCAGTTTTAAGAGCCCAACCTCAGCAATAAAGATGTTTCAGTCACATGAGGTGACGTCCTGATTTGAAACAAGAGAAGCTCAAGACAAAATCACGGCTGACAATAGGATTTATGTATTGATTTTTTTATGAAATATGTTGAAGTTGAAGCAAAAATTTGATCTGGATACAGATGTGGAGAGTGACATTCTGAGAAAAGAAGCGTCTGTTTGCAGAGTGAAAGGTGAGGTGTTCAGGTGTTCGTTCACTCCTAAATTCAACTTTGTAACTAATCTATTGGATTTAATAATACTAAATTAGTGTGACATATTTATTGCAGTCACTCTTTAAGAGAAAAAAAACCAACAACTTTACAAATTATACGTGTCTTTTTTTTTTTTTTGCTGTTTTCTAAAAAAAATTAACTAGCGCTATCTGATTTTTAACCAGCAGATGGCGGTGTTTAATCACTTTGCGTTTTGGATCAAATTTAATTATTTTGCTCACATTCTTATTTTTTTTTTAAAGGTCAGAATGTATTTAAGACACAAATTACAATGCAATATTAATCGCAATGTGGAATCAGGCACTATTCTTTTATAGATTAATCACTATGTTGAGTTAAAATGATGCTGCTGTGCCTCCAGAATACACTGATTCAGTCGACACCTGCATCCTGAATGTTGAGAATGATGGGAGTGTTCTTTATTCCTGGAAGGTAAGTACACAGTTACACAGTATGTAATCAGATACAAATAGATACAAATAATCAAATACAGATCAGATACAAGTAGCAATGTGCTAATCCCTAATTATATTATATATTACAGTATAGGGCGGCACGGTGGTGCAGTGTTTAGCACAGTGGCCTCAGGGAAGAAGGTCGGGGTTTGAGTCCGGGGTGGGTGTAGGTGTTGGAACAGTGGCCTTTCTGTGTGGAGTTTGCATTCTCTCCCTGCGTTTGTGTGGATTTTCTCCGGGTTTCCTCCCACTCTCCAAGAACATCCATGTTATGTTGATTGGACATTATGAAATTGACCCTAGAAAGAAGTGTGTGTGTGGATGGTTGTGAGTGTGGGGCCCGGCAACAAACTGGCGACACACACCGCTAGGGGTGTACACCTGAGAGGGGTGTATCCTACTTCTCCCCTGAATTCAGCCGGGATAGGCTCCAGCAACCTCGTAAGGGATAAGCGGTTCAGAAGATGAAACAAATTATACACCGGTGTATACTGTATTTTCCATCCGGAAATTCTTTTCAATCTGAGATTGAAAATGAGCAAGAGTTTGAATCCAATTCAATCTGAGTTTGAATCAGAATGCAAATTATTTCATAATCTTGATCATCAAACAAACTGTCCAGAAGACAACTTTGAAACCTTTTCTACGATGGATCCCTCCTCGATGAATGAGGAATTACTCGGACATCCCTAATTTTCCTTTCTAAAATTTCTTATGTTCAAACTAAACCTACACTATAGGTTGGTTATAAACCAATGTAAAATAACTAATATAAATGGTAAATGGAGTCTTCTTTTGAAAGAACAAATATGTCACATTTTTTAAAAGTAAAATTCTGCACTTCATTCATTTTTAATGATTGATCCTCTGAAGACAGTTTGGCTGCAGGAGGTTAAACAGAATCATCACCCTGAGTAAAATCAAAGTAATCTCTTTTTAAGAGGTAGTTTCACAATTTGGTGCATGCCAGAGCTTTTACTTGAAATCTTCTTTTTAAAGAAATTGGTGGAGATCTGAATTGATGTGAGGTAATGAAGAGGTCAAGCATGACTGATGTGGGAAAGCGGGATTACACTCTGGTCAGATTAGGATAGCTTGTTTGATGTAATGACTAAAGACTTATTTCTTGCTCTTTTTCAACAGGGAGTAACAGGAACAACCAGGATTGGGAAGTATGACTCAAATACCAAACATAATAAGGTACTCTGTTCATGCATCATGTTTGTTTTTCCTTCAGTGCTGCAGAAATATCCTTTTCTGTCTAAATGTGTATGGTTGCATCCTCACCAATGTTCTGCTCTCCAACAGCTCCTATACACCTTTGACAAGCAGGTGTGTGTCAGCAGCTGCTCTCTAAACAAGGAGGAGACACTGTTAGGTGATTCTCTTTTATGTTTTTTTTAAATTAAAGTTTTATGAGCAGTAGATGTTAAAAAATATATTTGCCTTATAACCAAATATATTCACCCTTTGGGAAACATTTTACTGTCTAACATTATCATTGCTTGCTTTAAATAGATTGTAATAGCAAACAAAACAAGACAAATCATTGTAAATACTGTAGCTTTGAAATTTTTTTTTACCATATGTACTTTTTTTTCTTTCAAGCTGTCAGCTTGCAGCAAAACGCCAGAGCAGAAGAGCGCCTCAAACCAAGTAATCAGTCTTTTTTCTGTTAGGTTTCTAAAAAAAACTGTTTTAAAATTTTTTTCCAAAATCCTCTACTTTTTCAGTATCCAAGTGTCTAACTCTCCTGATTGAAATCCATCCCATAAACAACACCAAAGTCCTCAAGGCAGTGGACTGCAGAGTCAAAGTGGAGGTACAATGTGCACAAACAAATGTTTCTGTCCAGCTAGCTACCCTTTATCCAAACATGACACAAATAATAAGAAGCATGTAGCAAGAAGTCATTTAGTTTGATTTTTCAGTTTCTACATCAAGAATGTGACAGAAGACCAGTTCAGGAGAGTCATTTGCTGCTGTTCACCGAAGATGGATGTGAGTTTTTTTTTGTTTGCATTTGTTTTTCTATCCATCAAAATTGTTTAACTTATTGGGGGGGAAAATATACAATGTGTTTCAGATGTGGATCTTTACCACGTATTGCTGAGCAAACAGGAGGGTTACAGAGTGGTGAGTAACGCATTAATAAGTGAGTAAAGTTTGCTTCCACGACTTCAGCGGACAGTTTGGTGTCACGAAGAGAGCGCGTAGTCAATAATTAGCAAGCAAAACAGCTGGATTAGCATAAACTCACTGCGAGAAATATGTTTGCCGTACGCCGAGCGTGTTATTCTCCAGAGAAATGTACATTAAAAATTCACTGAGTGTGCCGAATGCCGACTGTGAATGTGTTTATGTGCACCAGGTGATAGCAAATCCCGAGCGATTGACCAAAACAGCTGAGAGAATTGTGGAGGATTTCTGCTGGGTCCAGTGGGATGGACACATGCAAAGGCTTTACTATCTAACACACAAGGTCAGGTAGACAAATGTTAAAAAAACAAATCAAAGGCCATACACATACATTCACTTGTCAATAACAATTCACCACCAAGTGGATTAACTGTCTTTTACAGGAGAAGTTTCTGCTGCGATGTATTCAGTTCTATCCAAACCATAACTGTGAAACAGTGGTATGATAACTTTTCTTGTAGTTTTGTGTTGTTGTTTCTTAAATCGTACTCTTGGAGTAATACAAGCTGCTTTGTGCAACTGTCCAATAGTTGGAGCTTCAGTTGGATTTGCCAGCAAATTCGTTCCGCACAGTAAAGTGAGAAAATCTCTTACATAAATGCATTCTCTAGAGCTAGAAATAGCAAATTGAAAAATTCCTGTTTTCTGACTTTTTTCCTCTTTTTTTTTTTTGCCTGTATCTTTATGACAGGTTTGTAAATCTGGGTTTTGATCACTATCACGTGGAAAACCCTGACCAGGAGCCTGTTAGCATGAAGGTGTTCACAAGCAGAAAAGGTAACATAATTTGACATCTGTAATTAAACTGATGTTTGACTTAAATGAGTAATGAGAAATGTTTTTGTGTTTTTGTATTTTCGGGTGAAAAGATGAAAGTAAGTCAGTATTGTGGTAAATAGTAAAACAATCTACAGCTTGTGATCAGAAAATTTTTTTTTTATTTAATTACGATTAAAAAATGTTGATTTTTTCCCAGATTTGATTAAAAAAAAGAAATAATCTTTGTGCACTGATTGATCTCCTCAAATAAATAATGTAAATAGTTGTTTGCATTAGATATGCAGTTAAATTACATATGCAGGCACTGAACATGAACTATTTTTTATTCATAAAAGAACAGCTGTGGGGATCGACTGACTTCCACAGAACGGCCAACCTCAGTGTGCGTCGGAATACACATGAAGAATTAACATCCTCTTTTTTTTTTTAAAGTACATGCACCAAATACAACTAAACTTTTCTAATGCGGAGTAAAATAGTGATAGTAATTATAAATCCTTGTTTCTAAAAGTTCCGTCGTCTTCTACTTACCCGGGGCTGGGTTGCGGGAGCAACAGCCTCAGACGGGAAACCCAGGCTTTTGTCACCCCGGCTGCATCCTCCAGCTCACCCTGGAGGATCCCTAGCAACTTAAACTTGATAACGATAAATGAAGTTTACAATTTAGAGAAGAAAAATATAAACCATGTTAGTTTCTTCTAGGGTAAAAGTAAGAAATCTGTTTCTGAACAAATCTGGATGTAACAAGAACATTATTTACATGTCATTAATTGGTAAAAAAATTTATTTAGTTCCAAACCGCTTATCCTCAACACGGTTGCGGGGTTGCAGGAGCCTATCCTGGCTGATATCAGGCGAGAGGCAGGGTACACCCCAAACAGGTCACCAGTCTGCTGCGGGGCCAAACACACACACTTCTTCCTACAAGAGAATTTCAAAGCGACCAATTAATATAACGCACATATTTTGGAGGGTGGGAGGAAACCGGAGTACCCGGAGAAAAACCCACATATACACTCGGAGAACATGCAAACTTCACACAGAAAGAATAGTTTCAAGACTTCCCCCAGTCCGGGTCTCGAACCCCGACATGGTTACTGTGAGACAACCATGCTAACCACTGCACCACCATGCCCCCCACAATCTATCTTTTTCTCTTTTTTGCTAATGCTAAGCTAAGTAGCATTAGCTTTAAAAATTAGCTTAAAAAATCTCTAACATATGCATAGCTTTAACAGTTTAAAATTGTGGGACAGACAACAGTGTTGATGATAATCTAAAAGTTGATTGAAACACAACCTTTTAATCTGGCCTGTTTCTTCTAAATAACAATTTCTTCTGTTTTCCTAATGACAAAATGAACCAATTCAAAACTCTTAAATACAAATTATTTTATAATCAGTGTTACTGGCAATTTATAACAAATGTGACTTTTAACATTGTCTTGCCTTAAAAACACAGTTACTGTAATTTTAGTTAGTATGTCTTGACTGATAGGCTAATATTTTGTTTTTATTTGTATGCAATGCTTGTAAAGTACTTTGTAACTTTTATTCAAAAAGTGATATATTTTTATTTCCTTTTCAGGAAGCATGTGTGTGTGTTACAGCCAGCAACTAAAAACTCAACAAGAACTCAGCTACACTCTGGTTTTAGTTCACAAAGGTATGTATATAAATATAAATGTAGAGAAATGTACATTTTTTATATCTCTGTGAGATCTCTGAATACGTGCACTGCATTTTGTGTTGCTGTTTCTAGGTGCATGAACTAAAAAAACAGGTATCTTTTACATCTTTCAGACTGCAGCAAGACCTTCCTCGTATCTGGGAGGGAAGACACATCAACACAGAAATCCACCCAGCTCCATCCGCTCTTCATTCCTATAGGTTATCACACACACACAGCTGCAAGCAGTACACGTACACACACTTCCCACAATACTTGTAATTCCATCTGCGTTGGCAAGTTTGCAAACATGTGTTTACTCCTCATACATTCATACAGAAGCATGGTGAAACACATATGAACGAGTGTGTGTTTCTTTTGAGTTTTAGGGTATGCTGGCATGCACTTTAACAGTATGCTGTGTTTTTATTTGTAGGTTACTACATGGTGGTGTATCTCCAGGGTCATTTTCTCCACTGTATCAACACCAGGCAGCAAGAGATGCCCTGCCATTCCCTCTTCCTTTCTGGTAAAACACATCTGCATTATTTTTTCTTAGCAACAGCACATGCTTTGCACTGTTGAGACAGCAGGCCTCATGCTGGCATCATACTGATGTAATTAAAGTATATTTCTGTCTCTATCTCAACCACATGTAGGTCATGATGCAACCTTAGGCTTGGAGTGCCATGCAGTCGATGTGACTGTGCTGCATTCTGGGGATCAGTCTCACGGATTTCTGTTGCATCTGGTCAGCGGGAGGATCTACACAGCTGAACTTAGTCCTGTTTACCTGCTACAGATACTGCGATCCCCTCGTTCCAGGTGTCTGTGTGTGTGATTCACAATACTTGAGGAAATGAGCTGTTACCTCGATGCCATCTGCATATAAGAAGTGAAAAAAAGCTTACCATTAAATGGAGCAGGCGGACAGATAGAAAAAAAAAAGTTTTTTTTTTGCAGAGACATTCTAAATAAATTCAGCTCTAGCTTGAACATTTGCCAGCAGGCATAGCGAACTGAGCCATCCAGCTCAATAAAGATGCAGCAGAGGCCTTTTGCTGTTTATCTTGTGTACAATTTTTCATTCTGTCCACTCCTCCCTTTTACACACTTAAATCCACTTTGTAAACAGCACATACATCAAGAAAACAAAACCTTACCAGTTGGCTATCGGATTGTGCATCTGCCTCTGTGCTTGTTTTTTTAAATGGAAGTTTGTTGTTTTTGTTCTTTTTTCAAGGTGTCCCAACAGTAAGACTGACCCTCAGCGCCTGGCTGCCCTCCACTGCCTGCTGGTTTACATGGGGAATGACCCAAACCTACAGCTGAAGGTGCACATAGAATAATGGAGCGTGCAAAACAAAGACATTGACCTTATAAGAAAAGTCCACATCTAGCAATGTAATTTTGTTCCAAACATTTTTTAAATGGTGAAGAAAGAGCTGAGCCAAAAAGCAAAGCTCTCGATTTACCAGTCGATCTACATTCTCATTCTCACCTATGATCACCAGCTGTAGGTGGTGACCGAAAGAGCAAGATCGTGGACACAAGCGGCCAAAATGAGCCGCTTTCGCAGGGTGGCTGGGTTCTCATTCAGAGATAGAGTGAGGAGCTCTGCCATCTTGGAGGAGCTTAGAGTAGGGCCATTGCTCCTCTGGATGGGGAGAAGCCAGATGGGGTGGTTCAGGCATCTGGTTAGGATACCTTCCAATTGCCTCTCCGGTGAGGTGTTTTGGGCACATCCCACAGGAAGAACATCCAGGGGCAGACTCAAACCGGATGGACGGACTATGTCTCCAGGGTGAACTGGAAGATGCAGCCGGGGTGAGGGAAGGCCGGTATTCCCATCCAAGGCTGTTGCCCCCGTGACTCAGCCTCAGATTAGCGGAAGAAAATGAAACGGAACATTTTTGAAAGACAAAATCAAAATATTCTTAGGAGACTACAGTTGACGTTGAGTTAAACGTGAGCAGACAGAGAAAAAGAAAGACGTGATAGTGTAATAGATTGGAGAGGAAATAAGACAAGTGGGAAGAGATTAAACCAAATCCAAAACAGAAGAGGGAGATTTTTTTCCAGGCAGTGTGCAGACCATGAATAAGAGTCTATTAATGTTACATCTAAAATAAGATGTTCTAGCTGTTCCGATACAGTGCAGTGAATTATTACTTTAAAGGTTAAATGTGCCACCAGCCTCGTTAGTGCAGGAAAACAGGACACAGCAAACTTTCTGGGGGTTTTGTAGTTCCCTTAAAAGAATTACATTCAATCAAATTGATTAACATTTTTCATGTTCATTTGAATTAATAATTTATTGCAGATTAAGTTTGTCCATTAACTTGTATTGTTAGTCCAATGCACAGAAAACTTTATGGTTGTCAGACTTATGGTCGACAATTTAGCCAACGATACCAACATAACTAAGCTGATTTAGAAAGATTATGTTACTAGCTTCCAGCACAAATTGTACTTGAGGTTGATGGCTTGTGTTTTCTAGGTATTTGTGCATTAGTTTAAATATTTTGCAAGAAGCTATGGGCTTGTAAAATAAGTTGAAGGTCGTCAGTGTGTTTCACTTAGAGGAAATAATTGTGCATAAGACTAAAAAACATTCATATAGAGAGTAATTAAAAGCCCTTAACAAAATAGAGGTGAAAGTAAAATTACAAAGAATTATCATTCAAACACTGAAATTAACTTAAAAATTCAAACTACAGATCTATTTCAATTTCAGCTAGAAGGTGATACAACAGTTTAATCTCTTAAATACGGGGTTAAAAAATTGTTAAATATCCCATCTTGAACATTGAACACGATTTCTGTTGCACATACTGGTAATGTGAGCAAAATATTTACATAAATTACAAAAGAAGCACAAAAAATGTTTGAAATATACTGTATAACTTTTAAAGATTTACGCACACCTACACATTTCAATGTATTTTAAACTAAACTAACTTCCTTAAATTAACTTACTGAAATGCAGAGACATAAAAACCACCAAACATTTGCTCAGTCTGAATCTATTCCTTAAAATCAATGTTTCGGAGATGGCTTTTCAGTGTGAGGAAATGTTAGGTAGAAAATGTAAATCCTGATATACTACTTCTTTTGTTACTACTTCTTTTGTTACTTCTTTTATTATTATCATTCAAAAGTGTCTTTTAGGTTAATATGCTTCCCCACAACTCACAGCTGTGTTACACACAGTTATTTGTTCCCTAATACTATGGAAGACCCATAACAGTATAAACCTTAGTCTCCATTACTGTGTAAAACGCACCTTTTTGTTTTACCCTTCTTTGCCCCCACCACTTCCACCACTGTATAAATAAAGCAGACAGGATGCATTTTTCTTTGTAGACACTCTGGTAAAGTCTGCTGGAGTGTGCTACCTTTGTCCGGCAAGTAAAATATGAGAGGTTCTTATTTTGTTCGGTCAGCACAGCTTTGGGATAAAGATGAATTCTTTTCCTTCTTACAGGGAACATGTAGACATATGCTGTGTCTCATGACATAAAATAAAACCTTCTTCTGTTATACTTCCAGGTGACTGAATGGCTGTGTGACAACGTGAAAACATTTGACTCCTTTGATCAAACCCAGGAGTTCATTTTAGGTCAGTAGCATCTAGAGTCATCCGAGCAGCACTTGTTCATCCTTTTAGACACTTTGTCTTGTGGAATTTTATGTTTCTTTTAGCTTGTGGTTGTTTGTTTGCCAACACAACCATTTTTTTTAATAAACTACTTTAGACGCCTGAACTGCTCCTCCCAAACTTATGCCTGGCATCCCTGCAGATCTGTAGAGTCAGCAAATAGGTTTTTCTCAGACTTTGAAGATTTAATATAACAAGTCTAGCTGAGTTCCAGCAAACACAACGTTTTTAAGTGTCCCTGCTTGAATTCCTGTCATTCTGCGTAAACAATAAGTTCAGCGCAATAATGATTTATTTAAAATAAAAGTTTACCAATTGAAAAACAATTAAAATCATGGCAAACTTTGCTGAATACATTTGCATGTATCAGTGTTAGAATCGCTACTTTTTAAATTAGCCAGGTGTTATTGCACGGAATAAGAAAGCAAATATGCAAATGATTGAATAATGAGGAAGTACACTGTTCTCATTAAAAATATTGTTACTTATGGGACATTTGCTCAAGCTCCTCATTTAGCCTTGTAGTTTGTTCCAGAAAAAAATACAGCCTAGAAATAATAAAAAAAAAAATCTGTCTGTTTGCTTGTCTTTGTTTCTCCCACATAGCTTCTTTGTACAGAATAGGATATAAGAATTCTCTTTGCCTGGATAAAGTTCTACCATACTCATCTGTGTTTGAAAAGAAGGTATTATACACACATGCTGCACACATTTTCAATGCAGTTGAACGTGTAATATTTACATATCTTTTTCTTGTAGGACATCCCTGAATGTTTGATGGAAATCCCCGGTGTGTTGTGCACCACTGTACAACATATTGACGTAGTCTTCAAAGGGAAGGTGAGGATGCATTTTGTTAAAACTTTACATTTCTTCTTAGAATATATTATACTGCTTCATACAATCTCTACCAAGTCCCTTGTTGCATTTTAAAAATGCAGCCGTATTATTTAGTATTGTTTGGATTATTTGTTCACAGTCATTGTGCATTTAAAGATTTTTAACTGGTACGACTACATGTAAATCTGCATTTGTACCTTTGTTGTCTTTGTTCTGTCACTGTGCTGCTGCTTTTTCTGGATATTGCCGTGCAGACCAAAGATCTCCAAGCTTTCTGGTCAGAGCTGCAGTGGAACACAGAACGGATGAAACATTTAAATGCATTTCCCAAAGCCAGATACTTAACTTCAAACATTCAGCATGACTGGCAAAAATTGGTGAGACCTTTGACTGGATGTAATTCTATTAAAGTTAAACATAAACTGCATTTTATCATAACACATTAGAAATGCTTGACTTCAGATTTGTGTCCTTGTCAGCATTCCCTTTAGGTGCTTGTCAAACAATAGCAGCGCACTTTTAGCCTTGTGATGGTTTTGTTGTTTCAGAAGTCCGAGAAGAAACCCTCCAGCTACACAAACTACTTAGAGGAGAACACAAAAAAGTAGGTCTTCCTCCCAGAAGAGCTTAGCTGGGAAAAGTTCACCGTGATGAAACCAGAGGGAGGGAATGCATGAGTACTCTTCTGCACTGTCTGTAAAAATTACATATTTCTCTCTAATGAGGTGCAACAAGGTCAGAATCGTAAACCTCAGAAGGCTCGTAACTACGCTGTTTCACTCTGATATAGTTAGATGGCTGATACCTTATTAGCTGGATGTCCTAGTTTTAACATAAGCTGATGAGGCCGTTTATTGGTGTTTAGAATCGAGTTTCTTTTGCTTTAATTTGGGAGCCTTCAACACAAATGATCCAAATACATAAATAAGTTATGAGAGTCTAACGATGAACCTGCAAGCTCCACCACTGACTTTTTTTACATGCTGGATTTGAAATGAAATTTAATGGGATCAGTCAACAGCTGTTTTAAGGATACAGAATTAATCTTTAAGGGATGTTGAAAATTGATTGGGCCAAACGGTGAGATTAAACTTGTGTGTGTGTGTGCTTTTATTTTTTACTTTTTATGGAATTCACAAGTTGAGACAACTCTAAAACTTTACTTGTAAATCCACCTGGTCCTAAAGAAAGATTTGAGTTTAAAACAAACTCATTACTCATTATCTGAGGCTTCACAAGTTAGAAGTTGGCTCACACTACTGCATGTACTTTAGACCATTTCACACAGAAACACACAAAAAGCTCTGAAAACTGTGCTTATGGTTGGATGAATGAAAATATAATTCAGTTTGCAGAAGTAAAGGCAGTGCAAAGAAAAGAGAACCTTCAAAGAACAACATCTGTTCTTGTTCTGATAGTCATGGAAATGTCAGAACAAAGTCAGTCACTCCTGAAAATCCTTTACTGCTTAAGGAACACCCCTACTTTTGTTTTAGACTGATTTTCCAAAAGTTTAAAGCAAAATAGAATCCTTATTTGCATGACTAAGAACCTTAAAGCAGCATGCACACCTCTGAATAAAAATTCCATCCAACTTGCACACACTTCCTCACCTCTTTTCCACACTCTCCATTGTTAATTTTAAGTACTTCAAATGACCTCTTCTAATGAAACCTCGCTCAAAAATGAAATATCTAACTATCTAATTAAAAAAGATGAGATTATAGTCGCAACTTTAACAAAAAAGTTGTCTCAGGGAGATTAAAAAGTCCACTTGTCAAGTAACTTGCAGTAGGTTTACTTGCTGCGGACTACAGTTTTCCTATCAGCTGATCTGAAACATAATAATAAAAAAAAAAAAAATCAGGGAAAAACATGCCTGATTGTTCACCAACAAGTGATGTGTGTCACATCTGTAGATTCCTAACGCTTCAGATGTTTGCATAGTTGTGCCCTACAAAATAGACAATACACAAAATAGTAACTATTACTGTGTCAAAACCTTTAATAAAACTTTGCTACAATCAATTTTAGGGGACGCAAATTTTTCCATGAAAAACAAAATCGCAATTTTAACGAGTACATGTAATAATTTATTGGGAGGATTTGCTAAAAGTTTACAAAAAGTTCTTTGTTTTATTAAAATTTTTTGTTGATGGAGTGATTTTCTTTGGATTTATGACTGCATGAATAAAACTAAATCTTCATACTACTTACAGCTCAGAAAAGAAACAGGGATTTGATGATGAAAACATTCCTGCAAATTAAACAGCCTGCTGACATGTTTTGTGTCAGGTTTCCATCAGGCCAAACTCATTTTTTTTTCTTTATTCCTATATTAATGCAAAAAAATTCTGACCTCATGATTAACACTTAATTTTTATTCTCATTATCTAGGGTTCTTTCGATGGTGGACACATGGTGTCTAGGTAAGAGACATGTATTGTATGCAAACATGAGCACATTCATGATATATGGACTTTTTCTAAAAAAAAAAAAAAAAAAAAATACAGAAAAAATGATGTAACTGAAAATCTTGCTGAAGTGTGTTTGGCTTTGTGTTTGCCTTGAGCCAGATTTCTTATCACCCACTAGAGAATTCACTGAACTAAACCACCACACTGACTTATCTTTGATCAAAAGCTGTTAAAAAGAGGTTTTAAAGGGAGGAGAGAAGGTGAACGTGGGGTGAAAAAAGGACAAAAATTAAAATAAATTTAGCTACAAATACATAATTGTGAGGAAATTGTCACTCTTCTATCTAATGCTCATTTTGGTTTTTTTTAATATTTTTTGTAACCAGAGCACAGATATTTTATGTCATCCTGATCATGGGGCAATCTCTCACCTAATCCTCAATAAATCTACAAAAATTATCTCACGTACACTTAAATCTTCTCTAATTCTCTTGGAAACACAAGTTAAAATGTATCCCTGCATTTCCCTCTCATTTTATTGGTAAAATCTTTCTGAAACAATAGATAACCGTTCTTACCTGAAATTCATTCAAAAGCTGAAAAATTGACATTTTATTTTGACTCCTACTAAATCCTTCACATTTTTGCAAAAAATTATGACAAATTTGTGGATTAAATAGAAGTTAATATCATTAAATAGACCAAAATACTAGTTCCATGAGTTTAACAAGTCTAAGTTGTTTTAAAACTTGTTTTTGAAATAATTTGTATTATTAATAGTTAATTCAATCATCACAAAAACTTTGTTTGCGTACAAAATCTTCCTTTTCTATTTTGGTTGTTCTAACTAAAGTAGCCATCTGTTTCCATCTCATCCTGGCCTGTGCATCTTCCTGTGGCACAACAGTCACCTGCACATCCTCTCCCGCCACACCGATCAATCTCCTCCCTGGCGTTTCCCATCACTTCTGGCCAAACAAGCTTCATCATCAGCATCCTTCTTCACAATGTTCCCAGCCTCCCTGTCTCTCCTGACGTTCCTGATCCGTCCTGTCTTCTTCACTTGAGGCACAAAGCCACTAACCTGTCAATAAAGATTTATGGGCGAATTCTGGTTAAATAAATTAGAAGTGTCTTGCAGTGACTGCGTATTTTTAACAGTGAAAAAGATGCTGAAATGGCTTTCTGTTTGTATACATTTAAAGTAATTTGGGATTTGTTTGGAAGCAAGCCCTACTCTTATACGGCTATTGGGCATTTTACACTTTTGCATCTAAAAGCTATCGTCTTGTGTTCCTGATCAAAGAGGGTCTGCACTTCTTCTTCTTTCGGCATTTCCCTTCAGGGGTCGCCACAGCATGTCAGCCTCTTCCATCTAACCCTATCTGCTGTATTCTCTTTGGTCAGACCAACTAAGGACATGTCGTCCTTCACTGCGTCCATGAACCTCCTCTTTGGCCTTCCTCTAGTCCTCTTTCCTGGTGGTTCCAAATCCAGCATCCTTCTTCCTATGTACTCTCTCTCTCTCCTTTGCACATGTCCAAACCATCTCAGTCTTGCCTCTCGAACTTTATCCCCAAAACCTCTAACATGTACCGTTCCCCTTATGTACTCATTTCTAATCCTGTCCATCCTAGTCACTCCCAGAGAGATCCTCAGCACCTTCATCTCTGCTACCTCCATCTCTGCTTCCTGTCTTTTCTTCAGTGCTACTGTTTCTAGACCAAACAGCATGGCTGGTCTCACCACGGTTTTGTACACTTTCCCTTTCATTCTAGCTGAAACTCTTATGTCACACATCACACCTGTTACTTTCCTCCACCCGTGCCAGCCTGCCTGAACATGCTTCTTCTCCTCTTTTCCACACTCTCCATTGCTCTGAACTGTTGATCCTAGATACTTAAAATCTTCCACCTTCTTTATCTCTTCTCTCTGTAATCTCACTTTTCCATTTGGATCCCTCTCATTCACACATGTACTCTGTGTTACTCTGACTAATCTTCATTCCTCTTCTTTCTAGTGCAAACCTCCACCTCTTCAGCTTTTCCTCCACCTCTTCCCTCCTCTCACTACAGATCACAATGTCATCTGCAAACATCATTGTCCATGGAGATTCCTGTCTGACCTCGTTTGTCAGCCTGTCCATCACCATAGCAAACAGCAAAGGACTCAGAGCAGATCCTTGGTGCAGTCCCACCCCCACACTGTACTCCTCTGTCTCACCTACAGCACATGTCACCACTGTCTTACAGCCCTCATACATGTCCTGAACCACTCTAACATACTTCTCTGTCACACCAGACAAAGAGGGTGTGCTCTTGTGTGTGCAAATATAAATTTATCCAAAGAAGTTAGGGTTAGGCATCAATCCGTTTTTTTGTGAGGCAGTGCATACATCTGCACAGCAGGAATTGTGCTGTCCAACCCTCGAGGTTTGGTGCACCTCGTTAGAACTAAAAACCACCAAATTAAGCAGTTTAATCTTACTTTTGAACTTGAATTAAGTTGTAAACAGATTTGATGTTATGATCAGCAAACTTGAGGCAACTCAGCATGATCAGTATGGAAAAGCAGACCCACAGCATCAAAAGTTTCTTCAAACATCTTTTCTTTTTATCTCTTTAGATAAGAAGCTAGTGCCACTTTTTCAAGAGGAAGATCATCAACAAAGAGTGCTCATCGGCCTGGTGAGAGATACTCACTCACTCACAGGATGATAAAAAGCATTAGGAGCAAAGCTGCTTGCCTTTTATGTTTTCTTTTCTTTGCTGTTTTACAGTAGTTTGAAACTTAATTCAAAGGCATATTTCTAAGAAGATTTTTAAATGTTAAAAAGGATACAAATTGATTTGGATGTTATTTTAATCAATACTGAAAAAATTAAAGATAATCCTCTTCTCTAGTGGAATTGACATTTCAGCAAGATCCAGGGCATCATGTGTAGAAAGCTTAGCTCTACAAACAAACTCTTCCTAGAAAGGATTTCCTTTCGTTTGTTTTTTTTTTCATCTTCTGAACCGCTTATCCCAAATCGGGTCGGAGGGGTGCCAGAGCCTATCCCAGCTGATTTAAGGCAAGAGGTATACCCCAAAAAGGTCATCAGTGTGTCACGTGGCCACACGTACAGACAACCACCCACACAAACTCATTCCTAGGGCCAATTTTATAGCGGCCAATTAACCTGACATCCATGTTTTTGTAGGGTGTGAGGAAACTGGAGTACCCAGAGAAAATCCACACATACAAGGGGAAAACATGTAATCTCCACACAGATAGACCAGTGTTTCAAGCCCTATACGCACTTCGAGACGCTAACCCCGATCTTCTTAAAATGCAGTTATTATTTGATAAAAAAATTATTTGTGATTTTTTGCTAATTTTTTTCCCCTAACAAAAATACCCTCCTCTAAATTAAGAGACTTCTTTTAACAGCAATCAACAGATTAAGAAAAAGTCTACATATAGTAGCGTTAGAATGGTTCTAAAATGCAGAAAAATGGATACAGCTGTGACTTATAATCTTGCTTTTTGATTTTGTCCTCAACAGAATGTGCATGTTGATTCATTTTAGTTTGTTACATAACAAAAAAATAGCATAGATTGAGTTTTCAGGTGTTTGAACAAGAGGAAGGTGGGCACTTGTAGATGACTCTATGGGATGGAACGGTTTAGATAGGTAATTTGCATATTCATAAACCTGCACAACTACGTAAATGAACTAAAGGAAACAAATGACTTTAAAAGAACTGATTTCCTTTTAAATCAGTTTCAACATGTAGGTTTAAAGGACTTTGCTAATATTTAGAAGATTGTGAGCACATTTACATGCTGTATGTAAACTTAGTGTTTTCAGTTGCTGGGTAGCGTAGGCATGAGGAGGAAGTCTGGCTGCAGGTCAGAGTGAGAGTTAGAATATGGATGAAATGGAAATTAAGGGAAAAAAATCTATCACGGTGCATACAACATAGCAAACCCTGAAGCTAATGTGTGACAGCAACAGAAGAAGAACGCAACAAACAGCTCTTCTGTCTGCCAAGAACAGAAAACTGTACCAACAACGCACCATAACCTCACTAACTTGGAATATTTGGCAGCAGAAAAGGGTGCAAAAATCAAAAAGCTTGGATTCATTTATCATTTATAACTAATCAGGTTATTGGTATTAACATACTAGTTCAATTAGTCACTGATTTACACACTTTGAGGCCCTTCATATCATTTCATCTGTTTCCAAATACTGTAACCTAACCAATATTCATCGTAACTATTTATTATTAAACAGCGTATTCTGATGGCTTCTTCTGACATGTTATAGCATCAAATCAGAAACCTCACATTACTCCAACTGGTTTTTGACAATGTTTGGTGCTTCAGTCGGCAGAGTTATTCATTTACTTTTGGAATTTAAAAACATAAGAAACTTTCATTTTCAATACAATATTCATAATGCAGAGCAGTGTGTCTAAATAATCCCATGTGTCACAAACATGGCCATTCATTTATTTTTTTTTTTAAAACCAAAATCTCCAACTCTCGCTGGTCCGATTTGCTGCCGAGTGTGAAGCAGCGCCTCTAAATTTGAGACCCTGTTGCTCACCCGAAAAAGGGAGGAATGCTCCTGTGGGTCAGGGACAGCGTAATGCCCCAAGTAGAGGAGTTTAAGTATCTTGGGGTCTTGTTCACATGTGGGGAAAGGAGCGGGAGATCAACAGACAAATCTAGTCGTCAATAACCCGGATGCTGCATCAGTCCGTTGTGGTGAAGAAAGAGCAGAGCCGAAAAGCAAAACTCTTGATTTAACAGTCGATCTATGTTCCCAGCCTCAACTATGGTCACTAGTTGTGGGTGGTGACCGAAAGAACAAGCTCGAGGATACAAACAGCCAAAATGAGCTTTCTCCGCAGGGTGGCTGGGCTCTCACTCAGAGATCGAGTGAGGAGTTCTGCCATCCGGGAGGAGCCCGGAGTAGCCAGTGGGGCTCCCCCGGTTTGGCCGGAGGATGCAGTCGGGGTGAGAGAAGCCTGGATTTCCCATCTGAGGCAGTTGCCCGCATGACCGGGCCCCAGATTACAGCTACCGCAGGTGCATTTGTCTTTAACTCTAGTTCATTTCCAGACACAGAAAAAAAATCCACTGTGAACAACCGATTATTTCAGTCTATAGTTATTCATTAAGGTGAAGTTCCTTCAACACTTCAGATGAGTCGACACTTTGAAAAAGGAGCAACTTAAGGTCCCTCCGCCCCTTTTTCTTAAAAAAAACTTTGGGCTATTTGATGGGACAATTTTCCACCTTGTAGTTTCCCCTTGCTCAGCCTGGCATTTAAAGAAAAGATAGCTCAAAATTAATTGAGTTCAGTGGTAATATTAGTTATTCTTAGAACAATTCTCTCATCCTTTCTTTTACAATTTCACACTTTCTTTTTCTTTCTCTGCATATCCTCTTACTCACATTACTTCTCATATTCTTTTTAAAATGTTACCCAACTCCCACACTCACAGATTTACAGTTCTCCTCCAATCAGCTTGGAGAAATACTAGCTGAAGGAAAATGTGATGTGAACTCTGTCTGACCCCTGCAGAGTGCTCGGCAGAATCTGCTGAAAACACGCAAAGACAAAGTTTCACTGGAAGCCACACACACTCACACATGCCCTCAAAATAATGAGTGTGTAAATTTTGCATTTTTAGACAGTTGACAAGCTACGAGAGCATCTCAACAGACACCTGCCTCGACTGGGGAAGAAGAAGATTGACTCGCTGGTTGTCAACTATGTCGCAAAGCTGGTTGGTGCACTGTCCTTGTGTGTGTTTGTGTGTGTATGCTTAGTCTCTGATCTTTTTTTCATAAAATAATATGACTCTTGAAGTTATATTCCTTTTATGTTTTGCTCTTTTCCTGGAAGGTCTAGTGAGACAATGAGGTTAGAAGTGGAAAATTTCTTTTTTGTCTAAATGGTTTGACATTTACTTTTACATAGAATCACAGTGGAATTGTTAGACCCACTAACACACTTTATTGTTTGGCTTTAGCAAGTACACTCAACAAGCAAGTGGATTTTAGTTTGTGTATCTTTTAGAATGTCTAAACATGAGCATAGCAGCATAAACGGGTCGTAATCATTGCACATTTTCTTCATATTCTCCATGTTAACAATAAAAAACTTAGATGCACACGACATAGTCAAACCTAAAAAAGAGAAGTTCAAATTGTCCTTCACGTTTGCCTCTTAGGTTTTAATTTTTACATACTTTATTTGTGGACTACATCACACTGCAGCAGGCTGCCATGACGGCGCAACGGGTGTCTTCTCCAAGACCCTAGACGTGAACTCAGTGGGAATCAAACCCTCGAACTATCGGTTAACTTCCAGTCCGCGGGAAATTGCTCCACCACTGAGCCATCGCCTCCCCAAATATTGCCCCTATATTTACAAAATAATCTAAACTTTTACAGGGTGTTAATAATTACATTTAGCTATCCTATAAAGACAACTGTTGCCATGGTTACTAGAAAAAAAAAAATCAATGACGGGATTGCTTGTTTTTTTTTTGTCCCAATTTGAATTTAAATACGTGGGGGTTTTTTTTTGGCAACTAGAAGAACATTTCTAATTAGACAAAACAAAGCCAGAAAATCAATCTGCATGCAAATGATTACATTTAAGATTACTTAACACTTGGATAATTAGACTGGACTTAACATTTAATCTCATTCAAATTCTCTACTCCAATGCTACTGCATGCATGTAGTGAAAAAAAAAATCATCAGTTTACAGAAAAGACTTTATGTGAAATATTCCATTAAGAATATCATATAAATATATTTGGTTCTCTAAGAGTAAGGTCTTACTTTCTGTTGGTGGCAGGAGTCTGATGGTTCTTAGAATTCCTGGAAGATAAAGTCCTTTTTGCATTTTGGGTCCTGAAAGCATAAACACAGCACATCAAGACAACAATATTAAACCAAGCGAAGGACAACTCTGGAATTGAATAAAAAGCAGGATGTGTTATGTTCTGGGATTTGCAAAGACAAAGTAGAAACAAGAGGAGAAGTGGATTGGATAGTTCTGCATGCTGAGACAGACTCAGGAGTTTTAACCTTCAGACTCTAACAGAAGGAAAAGAAACAGATGCTAAAGTTTCTTTAATAAAACAGACTTATTTAAAGCTACTTGCACTTGGGCGCATAAGAAACAGCCTAAAGGATTATTTTATTTTTAAGTGGAGTTTAGAAACTCCCTGTAAATCGGACTCATTAAAACTTAGCGTGATTCAGTTAAAAAGAATCCAAACTTCTTTTGATTGGACAAAACTTTTTTTGATTGGACAAATCCAATAAACATCAAATCCACATACATCAAGGGTTTCACTCTTTGATTAACTACTAATAAGATTTAGAATTATTCTCATACAATAATTAAGTTGGAGATTAAATTGATGGCAGTTTTTAGGCATGAAAGTTTCAACATCAAAAAAGTACAGCTGCTTGTTACATGTTTGCACAGATATTTATTTCCTGCCCTTGTTTTCTACAAATAGTTAAGATGCTTTTCATAACTCAGACATAAGTCAGGGAAACAGAGTAACCTAATTAGTGCATTTACAAATGACTAAAACAGGTATCTGCATATAACGCTAATGTAATCATTTAATAGATACTACGGAATTGTTTCATCTTCTGAACCCCCGAGCCCTAACTGGGTCGCGGAGGGTGCTGGAGCCTATACTGGCTGATTTCAGGCAAGAGGCAGGATACACCCCAATTAGGTCGCCAGTCTGTTGCGGGGCCAGACACACAAACAACCATTCACACATACACACACTCATTCCTAGGGGCAATTTCAACATGCATGTTTTTGGAGGGTGAGCGGAAACCCATGCATACATGGGGAAAACATGCAAACTCCACACAGAAAGACCAGTGATTCAAGCCTCACCCCACCCAGGACTCAAACCCTGACTTTCTTGCTGTGATGTCACTGTAATAACCACTGTAACACCAGGCATTGCTAATACAGAATTGTTTTGTCTTATATGGATCATTCATATGCACGGTATGTATTGCAAAAAAAAAAAAAAAGAAGAAGCTAAATTATAGTTACCGTAGATTTAAGTTACAATAATTTAATCAGTCAGTGCAGGCTTTAAAGTTTTTTTGTAGTTTTACTTATAAATGGTCAATTTTAGTTGCTAACAGAGCAGCATTACTAAACAGTGGTACATTTATGGAATAACAGGATGGAGTTTGAAGGAAATGAATCCATTTGGGATGATTTAGTTTTGACTATTTTTATTTTTTAAATTTAGCTTATCATCGGAGAGCCTGATTTACCTCATAAAGGTTGCAGATTTGGATGAGCAAGGAGAAGGAAATAATTAAACACTCACTAATGTCCTATTTTTTTCCCCTCTGTGCTTGTATGAAAAGGTATTTTTAAACCTGCAGCAAACATATGGGGTATGAATTAAGAAAAAACAACGTATCCATGCTTTTAGCAGACCATGCAGTTCTTACTGCTATATTTTGTTTTGTTTTCTGTTTTAATATCCATTTATGTTTCCCAATTTAAAATCATATAATTGGGATTTTTTTTGCAAGATGATTTGGGTACAAGTACGTTCATTTGAATGTACAAGAGCTTAGCTGTGTGGAGAAAAAAAATGGACAGAAGATGTCTAGTTTGCCTGCAAATGGTTTAAGAAAATTATTTAGACTCTCAAGAGAAGAATATTTGCATGGTTTTCTAACAACCAAATCATTAATGAACTGACATTACGAACGCCTGCAACGGAGTTACACCAACCTTCACACTGAAAGACCTATTAAAAACTTCACTGAGCACAGCTAAAAAAAAAATCCACAAACTGACATTTTTACTGTGATCTGATAAATTAGCAAGCAAGATTTTTTGTGTGAGAAAAAAGAGGTGTGTGCTTTATTCCAACTTTTTCCTGCTCTGCACATAGCTGATTATGCCTTTACTAACCTCGGCTTTCAGACGTGCTGTAGACCATAACACTTATTTACTAGATGTAGACGGAATACAAATAAACACTTTCTATGTGTGGCTGAGGATTTCAATTCCTAAAATTTTAATGAGGAATACAAAAAAAAAACCCACTGGAGCTTATTATTATGTTTTTAATAGAATCCATTTTTTTCTTTTGTCAAATTTTCTGGTTAAGTCTGTTGCATAATTGAAGCTAATTGAAATTCCCACCCTGAGGTCATGAGAGGATGTTGCTCCTGGCATCAGGTGCAAGTTTCCTACTGGTGTGCAGGATGTAGACGAGGCAGATGGTCTTCCTGTTGATGTTCAAGGGATGATCGAGTGGTCACTGCTCGGAAAAAATGAACAACGTAAAAAAATACAAGTCGAAAAGAGATGTTTTAGCTCTGGGCAAGATGTGCACACACTGAAATGTGCTTTCGCATCTTGTTCTGCTCTGCAGGAATAAAGAGGAAAAGATAGAAGGAAGCGTAGAACAAGTGCACTTTACAAAAAATGATAATAGAAAAATATGTCAGGACTGCATGCTTTCAGGCAACAGGGGAAATTCTGCAGGTCATTATAGTTGAAGAAAGCATTTTATTTGAATCTAATGGAGCATCTCCAACAATAAGGTGTGTCAATGTGTGTATGTGTGTGTGTAGCTGGAACTCATCAGACACATGCTGGAGTCGGCCTGGCTGAAGCACAGACTTAGTCCTCGAGCTTTGTGCTTGTAAGTAGAAAAGATGTTTCTTCCTAAAGAGGGGATATTGTGCTTTAGTGGGGAATACTTTTGATTTCATAGCATAATATATTTCCTATGAAATATATTATGCTAAATATACCTTAGGTAAATATACCTAAATATACCTCACATGGTACATTTTGTGAGGTCAGAAATGCAATATCACCGGATTTAAACCCCAAAAATTTAATTTTGCATAATTCTCTCTCTTCAACATGTAGTGCACAGTATCTATACCAGAAAGCCTCAATTTCATGTAAATTTCAGTTTGAAATTGTCGTAGGATGGAGCCGGGAAGCCCAGAGGAGTGGTCTGTGTTTGACTTCATGTTTCATATCCTTGAATCCTCAAGGAGCCTTTGCCTCCCCCTCCCACCAGGTAGCACCCACACACACACACACACACACACACACACACACACACACACAATCACTCAGTTACCTACAAACTCAGATTGTGTCATTCATTATCTTTGCTGCATGTTTTTTTTATCACTAATGAAATAAACTAAACAAAATAGTGATCAAAAATTAGCAAAACACTCCTGACTTTTGAAATTTTTCCAGGATATAGAAGTAAAAGGAAAATAAATATTCCCATATTTACTCGAGTGCTGTTTTGTTTTGTCTTGCTCCAGGCTATCACACCCTGTTTGCAGTGTTTGCTGTGCGCTGCCTTCCGCATCAAACCTTCCTACAGTACATTGACCAGGGTTTTCTGCAGCTCACAGAAACCTTCGTGTCTCGTCTCATGACAGGTGACATGATCGTGCTATGGAGAAGCACTTATTTTGTATCTGTATTTTTTTTTTAATGAAAAGATGCAAAGATTAATTTCCACTGCATGCTTTCTTGTTTTTTGTGGCCTTTCTTTTTATTATATGGCTTTGTTTTTGGAGATAAAATAGAAAATTCCCACCCCATTAAGCATGTAACTTGATGCATTAATATTCCAAATGAAAAATTTGTTTAACTTTTTGATTTTGCTGAACATTTAAATTAGTCATCCAACCATTAGCAGGTAGAAGGACATAAAGAACAGGTGGGTGGAAATGATAAATACCATGCACATCACGTTCCGCGCCGGCAGGGATTCCAAATTCTCACAGGAACAACCATCAGCCGCCCCATCTTTTTTCCATTCCTGGCTGGAAGCGTCGACTAAAACAAGAAGAAGAATTTGTCACAATCTGCCCGATTATTTTGCATAAATTCACAAATTGGTGAACAGTAAAGTATTTTTAGGGCATATTATAAATGTTACTGTGTCCGTAAATAACCATACATACCATGTCAAATGATATGCATGCATTGCAATTTTGAAGACTTGTTTATTCTTAGATTTGGACAACAGTGACGCCAATGAAAGACTGAAGTTCAGCATACTGAAGAGGCTTCCTGAGGTACACTTAAAGTTTTGGTGTGAGTCTTAGTGTGTGAATGGAAAAATACCTACGTTACAGTAAAGGCAGATTAAATCTGGTCTAAACTTCTCCTTTTCTGCTCCAATTAAGAGTTTGAAGTTATTTTAGTTCCCGTTTCCCTCAAGCCACCCTGAAGCCAGTCACAAGCAAGTTACCAGGTGGTGTGTGTGCAATATGAGAATGGATTTACAGAGATGGTGCTGTGTCCATGTCCTTGTGTAGTTCTCACGTGTACACTTCAATCAGAGGAATGTTGAGTGTTTTGTGTTTCTGTCGTTTTTTCCTGCCCATCAGGCATTTGTAAAGAGAGTTTGGCAAGCAGGAGAGATTTAGCAGGTAGAACGCACACACTGCAGGAGAGCTAGAAAACGGGATGTGTCCCTGCTGTGAAAGGTTTTGTATGCAGCCAACTCTTATTGGCAATTAAAAACATTGGTCACTGAAGACCGAAAGATTTCAGTTTGGAGAAAGAGACAAGCTCATTAAACACAAGAGATTATTTAAAGTCTTTTTCTAAATCCTATTAAATAAACGATGTTTGAGCTTCACTGTGATAGCAGACATTTCCAAACTGTAGAAGTTTCCCTCACAGACCTGCCAGAAATCCTATTATATTACATCAAGCTCTCTTAATATTAAGGTTTTTATAGCCTTTGGTGTAAAAAGAGTTGAAAAGTTCAATTTTTATGTTCTTATTTTGTTGGACAGACTTTTTGGCAAAGTAGCTGGCAATAAACTCAACTTTATAGTCATTAATAGTTGTTTTTATTTTGAAAATTGTACTTAAGTTGCCTCATTCATGAGAAGTAACAGGATAAATATTTAGGGAGGAGTAGAACTTGTGAGAAATTATACAAACATCTTGGGAAAAAAATCTGAGTTTAGTTGCAGATGTGAACTGGATTTCTTTGAACACGTGTATGAAAAAACCCTTGAGAGTATTATTGTGTATTGTGTGTGTGTAACAGATAAACAATGCATAGGCCTTGCACAATCGTAGTCATTTTAGTTCTGAAGAGACAGCAAATTTTTTGTTTTTCAGTGACACCAGTTAACGTCTGGTTGCTTGAATGTGACACATGAGTGCATGTGCATGTTAGAGCACTGAAAAGTCAGATTTTTCTGGAAACCCTCATTAGCAGTCTACGCTTCGATTACGGTTTTACTTTCCAGTTGGCAAAACAGAAAGGAACAGCTGTGCGACAGCACCAGGGAATTTAGTTTTTGCTTTTCTTGTGAAAGCACAAGCTACATGTCTAAAATGTAAACTGTATTTTGTGTGTGTGTTTGTGTGTAGCCTTTGGAGCAGAGGATCTGCCATATGTGGGATCATCCTGTCAGCTCAGCCTCAATCTCCAGAGATTATGTCAAGACGCTGCTGGAGAGACACAACAAAAAGAAGGTAAGAAACTAGACAGTGTGTGAAATTTACCAAACACACATGAAGCAAGTCCTCCACAAAGCGCCAGTAGAAAAAAAACTTTGATTCTGTACCATTGCACACAAACAGACAGAGTTGCACTCAGGTTGGTAGCTGAGATTCCTCAAATGAACCCGCAGCCAATTTTACTCATGAAAGAAGCCGAGATGTCTTATTTTTGTGTAGCTGTATCTTCAAATCCAACAACTATTTGGTTTTTTTTTTTGTTATTCTTTTCAGGAGTTTGCTTTGACTGAGAAAGACAAGCCCAGCTTCACACATGATTTTCTTCCACTTACCTACTTGACCAAAGTCCTCTCCGATACTGAGGAACAAGGTAGAGCATGTGTGTTTGTTTTGTTTGCAAAAACTTTAGGGAACAATTTTCTCATGGCGTTCTTCTGTCCACACAGCTCTGAACCCGTTTGAAGAGCAGGAGAACATAGACGCCAAATTTGTGGAAGAGACGGCTCTGAAGCAAACGCTGATCCTGCTGGGCTGTGAAAAAAAATGAAGAGCATGGAAGGGAAGGAGAGGGACAAGACTTGGATGAATTAAATTTAAAGGGAGATCTGATCAAAAAGGGAAGTGTGTGTTGGTGGGGAGAACGTTCATCCGTCACATGGAATTGATGGATGACAAGACAGGGGAAGGGTGGGAAATGAAGGATGATTTGAATCACTGAGACTTATAAACAAATTCTTATAGATGATTAATTAGAAGGGAGGGATAGATGGATGGATTTGCAAGAGGAGATAACCTACTTTTCATAGAAAACATGATTTTATCACACATGGACATAAAAGATAAAAACAAACATTTTGGTGTGTGACACATTTACTTATTTATTATGCACCAATCATACCATGGTTGTTCAATTCTTCTTCTTCTTTTGGCATTTCCCTTCAGGGGTCGCCACAGCAAGTCAGTTTCTTCCATCTAACCCTATCTGCTGTATCCTCTTAGGTCACACCAACTATCTTCATGTCTTCCTTCACTGTATCCATGAACCTCCTCTTTGGCTTCCTCTAAACCTCTTTCCTGGTGGTTCCAAACCCAGCATCCTTCTGCCGATGTACTCTCTCTCTCTCCTCTGAACATGTCCAAACCATCTCAGTCTGGCCTCTCTGACTTTATCTCCAAAACCTCTAACATGTGCCGTTCCTCTGATCCTGTTTATTCTGCTCACTCCCAGAGCCTCAGCCTCTTCATCTCTGCTATCTCCATCTTTTTAAAACATTAAAAAAAAAAAACATTCCTAATGGTTTTTACTGTTAGTTTTTACTGACCGATTTTGTATGCTGATTATGTATTTCAAAATTATGTTTTTTGCTCTTTTTTTCTAATATTGAAACAAGCTGGTCTTGAATATGTCAAAGATGATCTTTTTTTTTTTAAATTTTGTGAAAGTGTAATTCTTTTCTGGTGAGAAAGATGTTTCCTCACACTCAGCAGCACATTTAAACTCATCATTTTCACTTGGTTGTGTTTGTTCATTTTTAAAGTGTCTAAAAAGGGGTTTCCCTGTACGCTATCATGTGCTGACTACCAAATGTTCTGGAAGAAGGGATTACTCAATATATCCTGTATTTCTGCCAAAAAATTACAAGGTTCAAAGAGAGTGTAAATAAAGATTTTTTTTTTCATATTTTTTCTCTCAAATCTTTCTTTTGAGAATTGAAAAACAAAAAGTTTGTTTCCACTTGGTTTCTTTTGAATGCATCAGAGTCACAGGGAGATTAAAAATAATTTCTGATCTTTCAGTGAAGTTGTTAATGATGTGAAAAAAAGGAAGTACGCTGTCAGATTCCTGGAGACGCCTCCGTGTTACAGAGAAATTCACCAGAGTTCTTCTTAGGTCAGAAATAATCTTACTCATCACACAAGTTGAGTCATATTTAATGAGGAACACACATCTCGCAATCTTAAAAGAACTTGTTTCATTAGTTTACTGGGTTTTTCTACTTTTTTTCATTCCCCACCTGCCTGCTTCCTGGACATTCTGTTATGCAGTCAGCATCATGTCACCCACTAACACTCAGCAGCTAAGCTGATCTGACAACTCACAGCCTCAGCTTTCAATGGATAATAACACACACATCACTGTGTTATCTCCCATGAAGTTGACTACGTTTAACACCATGTGAACTTCTATTTGAACTTTGGTTGCATTCCAAATCGGATAAATTTTGCTCTTTTAAAGGGAGTTAGAATATTTCAGCTGATTCATTTCATTTAATACTATTTTTTTAATATAACTTCTGTTTTGATTCTAACAGCAACAAATGCAAGCTAAAATCAATTTTTTTTTTTTTTTTATGAATTTGGCTTTGTTTTTGGTCACAATTCACCAACTCTGAACTCTCCATGCAATTTTCTGTCCATGACTCTTTTATCCCTGTCCTCCTTTACTCGCCTCCCTGGCTGCCATACGCTTCATTTAAATTCTCTCTTCTCTCTGTCATTCTCTATGCTCTTTCATTGCCTTAGCTTCCTCCTCTAGATTTATCATTTCAGGCATTAAGCGGGCTCTCCCACCTTTACATCCAGCTAAAATCAACTGAAATTTATGCAGAGATTACAACCGTGAAGGGTGAAACAACAAGCCTGAATAATGCGTATGAGCATTCTAGCATCCTTGTAAAAAAAAAAAAAAAAAAAATCTAAATCATTTCTGAAGAAGGGACATTTAAAAACATCCCGACATGTTGCTAAGGCTCCGGAGTGAATGCAAACAGTGCTGGTGAAGGTTACATAACACCAGACTCACATTCCCTCTTTGCCCTTGTCTTCCTTATCACTTACAGTTTGAGGCGTAGCTCTGAGAGGAGAGTAAACATTACTGGTAAATGTGGAAAAAAAAAGAAACTCAATTACAACCAGATGCAACCCTGAGCAGTTCTCGGATGAGAACACATCAATGCTGAGCTGAACTGGGAGGATACAAAGAGCAAAGGGGAGGCGGAAACAACAATTTCAGGCATGTGAGACCCAAATAGATGAGGATATGAGGCACTGTCCAAGGAAGGCACTGTTTCACCTTCTTCAGCTTTTTCTTTTTAACATCTCTTCAAGTTTAGACACAAATAACTAGAACAACTCAAAACATTGTCTGCAGGCAGAGTTTAATCTTCACGTTTGGAATCTTTTTAGATTTGTATGGGCTTTTCTTTGGGTTTACGGAAGTGTCTCATGTGAGGTGATGGTCGAGGGGGTTTAAATGGGGCCATGGCTCCGAAGGGTATAGGCAGAGCGAGACGATCATTCACAGGGATGTATGCATTTGGTCGGGCCTCGGCTGTGGTGTATCTTCCATTTGGCAGCAGCCTCCACTTGCTTTCCTCAGCAAGCTGCACACACACACACCAGAAGCAGTATTAATATTTAATGTTGCAATCCTTCACCTTGGATTAAATAGTTAAATTTTAAAGTTTTGGAATCCTAATTGAATCCAAGGGATTTTAATTATCTTCATAGTTTACTTGTTTTCTTAATGATCTCTCATAATGAGAAGAGCATTAAAGGACGTTATTAATTAAAATTATAAACATTCAAATCAAAATTTTTCTCGAGATTTTAAAATAATAATTAAAAAAGTTGTATTAATAAGGAAAAAAGTTATATGGCATAAATTGTGTGTGAATGTCAACCAACTGAGATGTGTAGTGGTTTTAACGAGCAAGCTTATGCACAAATAAAATTACTACACAAAATCTAAAAAAAAAAAAAAAATAGTGTTAATATCACGTAAAATGACAATAACAAAAAGTTATTTTTACTAATTCAACTTGGAATATTTTATAAGCTTTGGATGGCAATGCCATAAGGTCCTCATAACATTTAACTTCTTTCAACCAACGGCCTCAGAGATCCTACACCTAAAAGTGTCATGAGGTGGTGAAGGTGTACGACCCAGATGCATAGCCAATTTAAACCAGTTTGTTGCAGCTAATCAGAGAAAGGGGTTAGGGAAAAGCGGTAGACATGTGCACCCTGGAAGATGAGTGGAGAGGACACTATTTTTTAAATTTTTTTTATTTTAATGTACAGTACTTTATTCATCCCTCACCGGGGAAATTTGTGTGCTGCATTACACCGCAGCAGCCTGCCACCTATGACGCGCCATTGGTGGAAGAAATGGGGGATTAGGTGTCTTCTCCAGGGACCCTAGACATGAACTCAGTGGGATGCTAGCCCGTGAACTTCCGGTAAAGTCCAATCCGCGGGTGAACGCTATAACCACTGAGCCACTAACAGTCATGTGAAATGTATAACTGTTTAACTCATTTGGGAGAAATAAACTGAAATTATTGAGGAAAAACTGTACATAGTTCCACACAAATCAAATAAGAATTAATTGGTTAAAACGAATATTTTAGAGTTTAAATAAGACCGTGAGCTAATTATCTCCTGCTCCTGTTGACTAAGCTTGAACTTAAGGTCATTCCACTGTGTGAAAAAGCTTGATTATCCAGAAGATTTTTTGGTCAGTGTATTGCCTCTTTTAGCTACAAAATGAATACTTCTTCCTCATGATGAGAATTAATCTGAACCTCATGTTACTGATGGATTTCCGCGTAAACATAGTCGTAAAGACTCCCAATGAGAAAAAAAGTTATCGTAGCAGGCTTGAAAGAGATGATAATTTTTGCATATAGATTAGAAGCTTTTATGTGGACAGAAGAGTAAAAAGAAAACAAGAAATGAAGGCTTTGAGCATAAGACAGAATTTCGCCACTGAGTAAAGATTCGCTTTTGAGGTTTCTCTAACACATTTTTAATGCATGATTAACCGTGACCTAAAATGTAGCAGTTTGCCTTTATTGTTTTTGCAGAATATTTCTTGTGCTTGCTGAGTATTTGTTTTTCTAGTCTACTGGCTGCAGGCGGGCATTAAAATGTGATGTGAATAATTTTAGTGAAACAACAGACCAAACTGGCTCTGATACAGAGCTGATCCTTTTATGTATGCCACTTCATTTGTTTACCAGTTTTCTTCACGCTCTTTTCTGCTTTTGTGCTAAAACATTTAACAGCTCTTATTCATTTACTCTAAAATATTTTTGTCCCAAAGAATCCCAATTGACTTGTGTGTTTGTGTTATAACCTCGCCACGCGCCAACGTTTTCTCCTTTCACCTCCTAATTCTTTTAATCAATCTCTGACAAAAGATTTGTTAAACCTACTTACCTTTTTCTTCTCTGCTTTGGCCTTCTGTTTACTTTTTCTATTCCGAACCATTCTTTGCCATTCCTTCTCCAACTCAGGGCACGGTGTTATCTCATCCTCAACCTCCGTCTCAATCTGAAAATACAGCGGCAAAAAACGTGTTTGCTTCAAGTCAGACTGTAGTCTATGCCGTTATTCTGGCAAAAGGTGGTCAAAGGTTATTAACAAAAAGACATAAAATATTTACAGAGATTGGCAAATTAGTCTATTTTTGTTATTTAATATTTTATACCGACGAATGAAGATTAGTCAGAGTAAAACAGAGTATATGTGTGTAAATGAGAGGGATCCAAATGGAAAAGTAAGGTTACAGGGTGACGAGATAAAGAAGGTGGAAGATTTTAAGTACTTTGGATCAACAGTCCGGAGCAATGGAGAGTGTGGAAAAGAGGTGAAGAAGCGTGTGCAGGCAGGCTGGAACAGGTGGAGAAAAGTATCAGGTGTGATGTGTGACAGAAGAGTTTCAGCTAAAATGAAAGGAAAAGTGTACAATATCCGTGGTGCGACCGGCCATGCTGTTTGGTCAAGAGACAGTGGTACTGAGGAAAAGACAGGAAGCAGAGATGGAGGTAGCAGAGATGAAGATGCTGAGGATCTCTATGGGAGTGACCAGGATGGACAGGATCAGAGGAACAGCACATGTTAGAGGTTTTGGAGAAAAAGGCAGAGAGGCCAGACTGAGATGATTTGGACATGTGCAGAGAGAGAGAGAGTACATTGGAAGAAGAATGCTGGGTTTGGAACCACCAGGAAAGAGACCTAGAGGAAGACCAAAGAGGAGGTTCATGGATATAATGAAGGAAGACATAAAGATAGTTGGTGTGACCGAAGAAGATGCAGCAGATAGGGTTAGATGGAAGAAACTGACTTGTGGCGACCCCTGAAGGGAAATGCTGAAAGAAGAAGAAGAAGACGGAAAGCAGCTGGACACTCTTCATCATCTAAAAGTATCCAACATCTTTGAGGTTAATAAGTTCCTACTTTTGCTCAAAAGAAAATTGTTTGCTAATCATAAAAAAATACGGCTGGATAAGAATATTTTTCTACATTCATGTAATAATAGAAATAAACACTTCAGTGTTCTTTTGGAAAAGAATGATCATCTATCAGTTCACAGAGATGCCGACATTATCACTGCATACATAATTTTGCAAGCAGGAATAACAACAACAAAGCAGGCTTTCAGTATTTATATTAATTAACTGAGTGGATTAAAAATGAATGCTTATTATCACTAATCACTAGGGTTTTGCAGCTCAACTCACTCATGAAGCAGGTGAGAGGGTGTCATGCAATTTTTGGGTTGTTTACCAAGATGTGCAAAATATGTTTCTTGCTGTGTTCGTTTTTTTTTTTTTTTTGTTCGAGTCTCAAATTTAGTGTCCTCCAAAATCTCAGTTTCACCTCTTAGGATTTCTAATCTTCCTAAAATCAACAGCCATCCCCTTTCTATTGTTCAAATTTACAGATTGAACAGCATTGCATAAATTGATGGTCTTGTCTTCGGCAGTCAGCCCTTTGTCCAACACACACTCATACCACAACTAGAGAAATGACAGGTCTCTGAGCCTTACAAGTAGTCTCTGGTGTACATTGTAAAGAGGAATATTACCGCTGGGCACCGTCTTAGACATGCTACTCTTCAGTGTCATAAACTGATTCCTATTGGACAGGTAGTCAATCCAGGCATCTGTTAAGCCAATCTTTTTCTTTAAAGCTTCTTGCAGACAGAGCAGGGTGAAAAGAATAAAAAGTGCTTTAGGAGGATCAAATAACATGATCCTCGCTGAGCTCTTTCCAGATAAAAGTGGGTTTGCTGAAAAGTAGATAACAGCATGTTCAGTACCAATTCCTTAAGAGATCCTAAAAGATGGGTTTTTTTCTAATTTAACAACAGTTTATTTTATCTGGGATGATGAACATCTGCTCTGTGGTGGTTGAAGGGAGGCACATAAAATCGAGGCAATACGTCCTCCATGAAAGTTTAGAAAATAGCCAATCATAAGAGTGTCCAGATACAGAAGAAATGTTGGTCTGAAAGTGACTGTTGTCTAGTGTAACCCAGTAAAAGTGCTGACTTGCAGTTCAAAAATTAAATCATATCTGTATCATAAAAGGAAAGAGACAAACGCATGAAAATTGGGTTTCGCTTCCTAAGGAGAAATGGGTGTTTCCTCATCGTGCCAGGGGGAAGATGAGACACAGGTGGGACCATCAGGGAGATGTAATTGAGACCATGTGTTCTGAATTTAGGGTACAGGGCAGGATTAGGAGGTGTGTTCAGGGATGTGTTCAGAAATCTATCATTGTGATTTCTATTAGGATGTTTAAGCTCCTTTTCATCCCTAGCCACATAAATTTTTTTCTTTCATTTTTTATATTTTCTTTATTTTCATTCTAAATGGTTCTTAACTTAACATCTCCTGAAAGTCCTGAAAATTTTATTTTTTATGTTACGAAGCTTTTTATCTGCTCAATGAACCGAAGCACATCACTATGAAAACATCTTTCCTTTGGTGCATTGGGGGATGAGGACTGATGTAACCAGTCATATACATGCTCACTGATGTTCTATTAATGTGACTTATACACTGCATTCCTGTCCGCTTAAAGTCAGGCTGATCACATGTTCTCTGTTTATAACATTTAAAGTGGAGTTAAAATCAAAAAGTTTCAGTTCACATTTTTTATTTGTGTATTTGTCTTAATGAAATCCAACGTATTTAGTGGTGGCGCTGCAAACAATCTATTGAAGTCAGAAATGTAACAAAGAGGGAAATGTAGTTGGTCTCCTAAGAGACTGCTATGGGTCCATCGGGGTGTCATTTGCACAGATCGTCTTCACAGAAGCATATCTACAATGACACCATCTGTTGTTAACAAGCACGGCAATAGCTTAACTTTTGCTGACACAGCAGGTCTGCTCATATTGTCTCAAGCTCGGAATAGAGCCGTCAGGGTCTGATCTATGCTTCCACATTCATATTTCAGTGAAACACATCATAGTACATTCTGGGTATTCCTGCTGTGTTCTTGCTGCTCTAAGAGAGCCAATTTGATGTGCTAGTGACTCAACATTTCCCATAAAAAAAAAAAAAGTACGTAAATTGCATTTTGCTCTCCCCTGACATTCGAACCGTTCTCCCTCTGACTTGTTAGAAATTTATTCGAGTAGCTATGACAACAGAAGTGCCGGTAGGGGAACTCATTCAAACAAACGCTACAAAATGTTTGGAATACCAAGAAAGAACAGTCAAACAACCATTACTTTGACGTAAACACAACTTCTTTTTTTTTTTTTTTTTCAAAATCAATGTCTCCGAAAAAAAAAAATGCTTGAACAAAACACAGAATATTTTTGGAGCGGCAACAATTTACAGCTGGAATGATGTGGCAGATTTACAACAATATGTAGACAATATGAAAAATCCATCTTTCCATTCATCTACAATCTAAAGCACGAGTTTCCATGCAGAACAGCAGTGGGAGATGAAGCTTGAAGTGAGTCAGAAGCAAAATAAAATCTTGAAATTTTGTAGTAAATTATCAGTATAAACAAAAAATTTCTTTTAATCATCATGCTAAGTTTGAACTCGCTATTAATACATAATAAATACTTACTTTTACTTCCTTTGGGGTTTTTTTGCTCATTTTAAACAGTGAAGATCAAACATAAACTGATCTTGTCGTCATAGTTACAGAAGGAGCTTATATATATATATAAACTGTTTGTTTGGATGTCGATACCGTATCTGTTTTTGTTTCCAACACTGATTTAAAATCATTATCAGGAAAAAAAGTAGATTTTTTTTTACATTGATTAAAGAAATTAAATGAATTCATCTTCCTTGTGCTTGTGTTTCATGTCTGATCACCAAGTATAGTTCAAGAAGCTTCATTTAACATAAGATTAAAGCAATAAAATTTTGTTTGGTGGCTTCTCAAACTATTTTTATCGGCATTGTTTTTTTTACACACTGTATTCATCCCTCAAATGGGGAAAATGTCTGTGCTAAAAATGATCGGTGCAGCATCAGCAATAACTAGGATGCTGCATCGGTCCGTCGTGATGAAGTAAGAGCTGAGCCGAAAAGCAAAGTTCTCAATTTACAAGTCAATCTACGTTCCTACTCTCACCTATGGTTGCCAGCTGTGTGTGGTGACCGAAAGAATGAGATCGCGGGTACAAGTGACCGAAATGAGCTTCCTCCGCAGAGTGTCTGGGCTCTCACTCAGAGATTGGGTGAAAAGTTCTGTCATCCGGGAGGAGCTCGGTGTCGAGCCGCTCCTCCTCCAAGTTGAGAAAAGCCAGATGGGGTGGTTCGGGCATCTGGTGAGGATGCCCCCCGAGCGCCTCGCTGGTGAGGTGTTTCGGGCACGTCCCACTGGGAGGAGCATAAGAGGCAGACCCCGCACCCGCTGGAGATACTATATCTCACAGCTGGCTAGGGAACGACTCGAGATCCTTCTGGGTGAGCTGGAGGATGCAGCCAGGGTGAGAGAGAAGCCTGGGCTTTCTTTCTGAGGCTGTTGCCCCCGCGACCCGGCCCCGGATAAGGGGAAGACGACGGAATGGAACGGTCTGTGCTCCATTGCACCGCAGCAGGCAGCCACGACGGTGCCAATGGTGGGAGAAACTGAGGTTTAGGTGTCTTCTCCAAGAAAACTTATGCATGGGCCAAATCGGAATTGTGTATGTTTGGTGTAAATCTCATCCAGGTGTGCGACCGGAAAGCCACTGATCAACTGTTCAGTTGTCATCAAGACTGCCTAGTGTCTAGATACTAATCCCAAATCCCAAATTCTTTTTCTTATCTTCAGCTTTCCAACTCCAGTAAAACAGTCTGTTTCCCAGCTGAATAAGTGAAAAGCCACAAGTTTGCGTTCCTTTGATCGCAGTCAGTGAAGAGTGACAAGAATAGAGAGAGAACAAGAGTTCACAGAGTGTATTTCAGGATGACACTGCCATCAATATGTTGGATGTGCTGTGAGTGACCTGGACTGCTTTCTGACCTGAAGCTCTTTCTCTTTCATTTGCTGCTGTTCAGAGAAAGCAGCCGCTTGCTTCACAGACAGTTCTGCAGAAGTGGCCATAATGCGGTGGTTGGTGTTTATGATGTTAGTTCGGACTTTATTCAGCTGAAATCAGAAACACACATGAACAAAGTTAGATAAGTTTTGAATTAAATGTTAACCAATCGAACCAATCGAATCATTACATTAGATCCTGCTTATAAATAAGATTTTTTTTACTTGCTTTTAGTTAGGTTGTAAGAACAGTAATGACAGATACAACAATTATTCTAAAGAACACTGGATACTTTCTCTTTCCATTCATCCATTTTCTGAATGACTTCTTCTATTGTGGAGTAACATGAGGCTGCAGCCTTTCTCCGCCTTTCTACGAGCTATCAGATTGCTCTTTAATTAAATCAAACTTTAAGCTGCAGCCAAGATCATAAAAGTTTAGATCGGATATGACTGATGCTGGTATTTGCTCTCTGGGTCTCAGCTCGATCTTCGTATGTCGGTAAAATGATAAAATAGGGAACAGATACTGATTTAAAATTATTGCTAGCAGATGGTCACATGGGTGATAAAAAAATTTACATTCCGTCCAAGACTTTGAAGAGTTCAAGAGAAGGATTGAAAACAAAGACATTCATTGAGAGAGGAAGTACTGTTGTATTCACGTCAACAAATGGAGAAAAAAGTTTGTAAGAGTGCAGTGTCCTTTAGTGTAGCCGCTCTGTGTTTGCATAAGCTGCAGGTTATTTAAGTATTCTACCTTCTTGGTTAGTGAGAGTGTGTCCTGCTGACAGTCCTCAACTTGCTCCCTGAGCGACTTCGACAGCTCGGTCACCTGGTCCACCAGGAGCTCCTTTTTCTGCAACTGCACCTCTCGCTCAGCTAGATTCACCTCAAGCTATATGTGCAAACACGTATGGTGACACAGTTAGCGTGAGATAAATGTTCAAGTCCTTCGAATAATTTAACACTGTATAATGCTGGAAGTACCTGCTTTATTTTCTTGACCAACTCAACGGTTGAGGGGTCCTCGCCTTTCAGCTCTCTGAATTCCACCGTACGATTCAGACCTTCCAGTGTCTTGTCTCTGGCCTCTGACAGCTGCAAGATTATGAAAATAGAAACAATAACGGGGTTACACACAAGCTTCTGATGCCTGAAATAAATCTGTTCTAAGAGAGAAAGCTGTATTTACTGTGGGAACTAAACGCTCATAAAAGCCAACAACAACCGTTAAATCCTCACTGCTGAAATTCAGTCACACAAACATAAACTAAAATGATAAAATACTGTAAATGGGGGGGAGTAACAGCATGAATCTCCATGCTGCTGTGTACAGCACCTCTTTTTTTTAATCCCTTGTGCACCTATGGGATGGGAGTTTCTAAAAAGCCGCTTACTCAGAATCACAAACTAAATGCAGTTTCCAGGCAAATGTCGTGCTTACAGAAGAGCTTCATCCCACTAAGTGACAAGTCACTTGCAAAGTGTGATAAGACGAACCCAAACTTAAAAAGACATGAGCTTCCTCTGAGGAACCTTGCTTTTTTTTTTTTAAATCCCTTAGAACCACAGAAATAAAAGAGCAAGCAGGGATGGATGAGAAAGCACAAAGAAGAGGAGTTAAAAGAGGGAAGCAGAGAGAAAAAAGAGCAGGTTGGGTTAGGGGGAGGGCGAGAGCTTCAGATTCACACCTTCAGCTTACACTTTATCCTAAAAGTGCTGCAGTCAGTGAGCGAGGATGGGGGTTAGCTCGGGTAAAATGTGCTGACATGACTTACAGATTAACTGCTTAAAGAGTTCAATCTCACAAGAAAACCTGTGTGCAAATCATCGTTACCAACATGAAGTGGTGTTACATCATCTTAAAGGAAATGGTGGTATTTTATTCTTCATAACATGTAGCTGTGGGTTCAAAATAACAAAAAGAAAGCTTTCTAAAACTTTCCAGTTGACACGTAAATAGAGTTTTCATAAAAACCAATAGGATTAGAAAGTTTCCAACTATAGTCAGATGCAAAATGTTCTGGAGGTGCTGATTGGTAATCCAATCAGTAAATATATAGATCAAGTAACACACCACTTTTAGTCTTGATATTCCTACCACATTGTAATTCTGAACTCCTTTCCGTCATCAAAATCTGTTTGATGACCAGTAATGTCATCCTGCATTTCTGTGCTGAATCAGCAGGGATTGGCATTTAGGATAGCTGGTGCAAGGATGTGGCATGTTGCCATTAAACAAAATTCTGTTGCAATATGATGCTAAATCCTAAGGGTAAAACTTAGTGAAATGCAGTTTTTGAGCCTTGGGATGTTTCCAGGCAGTGATAGCCCCAGAAACGGGTGTATTAAATGTCACTGTGCCATCAAATAAAGTAGAAGCACATCATTTTGAGTTCTGGAAGTTACATTGTGCTATTTCAAGGGATCTTGCACACAAATTTGATTGTGAAACGCACAATTTGTTGAGACACATGGAAGTGCTGCCGGCAGGTATCATCAGAAAGACATGAAAAATGTCTCTTAAAATGCATAATTGAGTTGCAGTAAAAAAAAAAAAAAAAAAAGGAAACTTGCATCTGACTTACTTCCGTAAATGAAACTGCTACCCTTCCAGACATCATTCGAACCAATATCTGTGGTCAAAATTTAAAAAGGACCTCTACGATGAAAGAAAAAAAACCCCTAAAGAATGTGCATCAAACACTTGGAAAATAATTGTGCAGAATTCTCATTTGGTTACAAACAGAAATGCTCCAACAACTGCTGCCTGACCCAGACAAATGAGGATGAGCGGCATGCCTGACAGGTATCTCAATAGGGAAGTTAAATTAAAAAGCACATGGCCCCATTATGGCACAATGGATCTATATATAAAAATCCATGGACCCGAGATGATCAAAGAACCATGACGGGGATGATAACAAGGACGAAGGCAGAAAATAGAAAAGGAAGTAAAACAAATCAGATTTCAAAGACAAAAGAAGGAACATGTTAGAAATATTAATAGAAGCCTTGAGAGACCAGAGACTGAGAAAGACAAACTGAGAGAGAGGCGACTGGTTAAAAACCAGACAGGAAAGAAAGTGCCTCACACACTAGGACTTTCCTGGCAGGTCCAGGCTTATAAAATGACAGGTCCTCTCCACTGAACCATGCATGCTTCTACACCATAACATGTTTATGTGCCTATACATCAATTTAAGCAAAGGAAAGCATAAAATGAAGTAATGATTTCCATTTTCACCTCCCTTCATGAATGTGATTAATGGTGCCTCCCTCTTGCACCCAGACTCCAAATTAAACAGACAAAAATGATCAGTCAAAAGCTGCTTTTTTTTCCTGCCTTTCCAAGACTGCACCCAATTGTATGTCTATCATATGATTAACCAAGGCCATTGTTGCATTTGAGAGCAGAATAAAAGAGTTGAAAGTCTGGAAAGACGGGCAGCAGGAAGATGATCGCCTTAAAATGAGATGTGCACAGACAGTTTAAAAAAAAACATGGTGAAACAGAAGAAGATAAAGAGAGGGCGGGTCAAAGGAAAGATGGTAGGAGGGTCAGAGTGGGAAGAAGAGCAAAACATGGGCTGTTCAAGCAGGATTGTAAAATCAACTTAAAGAGAAAAGACAGGACACCCAAGAAGTGAGACATCTGAGGAGACCAGTAAGCACAAAAAGCAGCGCCAATTTTTACTCGGCATAGGACTTTGATAAAATAAATCATTAATTTTGTAGTAAATTTGAACTATTTTACTCAGACGACACAGCCATTGTTGCATGTGTGAAGGAGAAGGACTAGACAGAGTACCGGGACGTCATTGCTAGATTCACCACATGGAGCAGAGACAATGGTATGGTTCTGAACTCCTCCAAGACCAAGGAGATGATCATTGACTTCAGCAGGAAGCCTCTTCATCAACCTGTTCTGATTGATGGAGAGAGCATCAAGGTTGTTAACACTTACGAATATCTGTGTGTGCATCTTAAAAGCAAACTGGACTGGTCAGAGAAGGCTTGGCCCCTGCATAAGAAAGGACAGAGCAGGCTGTTTTTCTTATGAAGGCTTAAGACTTTTGATGTGTATGGTGACATGTTGAACAGCTTTTATCAGTCTGTCGTGGCAACTGCAGTTTTCTTTGTGGTCGTCTGCAGGGGAAGCAGCTTGACCGCAAGGGACAGCAAAGGGCTGGACAGACTGATAAGGAAATGTGCATCTGTGGTGGAGAGAAATGAGGACTCTGTGGGAGCTGTTTTGGAGGGGAGGATGAGGGCTTTAATGCAGGGTATCCTGAATAACCCCCATCACCCTCCACATGATGTTATGACGACCCAAAAGAGGACCCAAAGTAAGAGGTTTCTCTCATTACGCTGCAGGACTGAGCGCTTTAAGAGGTCGTTCATCCCTTCAGCCCTCAGCCAATTTAATCAATCAGATGTTTCTGGAAGGAACTGAACTATTTTATTATGTATGTATGTCCTTTTTATTTATTTTGTATTTACAGCTTGTGTGATTTCTGTTGCTGCTGGACACCAGAATTTCTCCAGCAGGAGATTAAAAAAGTTTTTATCTATCTATCTATCTATTTTTAAGTTTTAAACTAACATTATAAGCTTGAATATATGAGTCTTTTTAGACTTGTATGAAGCGTCTTTCTTTCTCACCCGTAAACACCAACTAAACCAGTTTAAAAACAACATGATGGATGGCTTGCCCACACATTCTGCCACTTTTCTCCTTTTCAATCAATGTTTTCATTCTATACACAATGTCTATTCTTATAGCCTCTCATACGCATACGTCTGTGTCTCTATGACAATGTCTTTGCTTTAACTGTCAACTACATTGTTTTCTTTGTCTGGCAGTCATAAATGATAGCTACATGGCTGCTGTAGCTCAGTGACAGCGTTCAAGCAACAAAACATTAGCATTTTATTTGCATAATCTCAGCCCATTTAGTCATTGTGATTGTCGAATACAGTAGATAGCACCCTGCATCTTTAACAAGACTGTAAATAATAATTATTACCTTGTTTACACACCATATTCTAGTTTTAAAAGTATAATAATAATGATACACCGAGGGTCGATGGTTCAGCACAACAGAAAGATCAGCAAATTATGAATACTGTAAAAGACAAAACCATGCAAAAGTTATGAAAACTTAATTAGCAGAACATGTGTGCACGGAAACAGATCTGAAACTTTTATAAGCATCAAATGAGATATAAATTTTAATTACATGAAGAGTCATGCTGACAGACCACCTGCCTTGGACAGATAGAATAACCAAAGGTAGATTTAAATGCCTGTTTACTTGAGGAAAGCTAAACCAAAAACAGTTTCTAAATCTGGTCAAACAAAAATTTTAATGGTTCCGTTCCATCATCTTCTGCTTATCCGGGATGAGAAACCTAGGCTTCTCTCACCCAGGCTGCATCTGCCAGCTCACACCAGCTGTGAGACATAGCCACTCTAGTGGGTCCGAGACCTGCGTCTGGGTGTAATCACAATGGGACATGCCCAAAACACGTTCGGGAGGCATCCTAACCAGATCCCTGAACCCCATCTAGCTTCTCTAGACCCGGAAGAGAAAAGTCTCTTCTCTGAGCTCCTCCCAAATGACAGAGCTTCATTCGGTCACCAGCATAATTGAGGGTAGGAATATGGATCAACTGGTAAATCCAGAGCTTTGCTTTTCGGCTCAGCTCTTTCTTCACAATGATAGACCAATGCAGTGCCCTAATTTTTGTTGACGCTGCACTGATCTGTCTGTCAATATTCTGCTACATCCTTCCCCCTCTTGTGATCAAGACCCTGAGCTCCTTAAACTCCTCCACTTGGGGCAGAACCCTGTCCCTGACCTGCAGGGGACATTCCACCCTTTTCCGGGCGAGGATCATGGTCTAAGAGCTAGAGGCACTGATTTCCAAAGTAGCCTTTTTTAATGTAAGTAGTAGAATTTATATGAAAAATAAAACTGTTTTGTGGATGTGAAACAATCACTGAATCCTAATTAGTTTTTCAAACTCTTTGTTGGGTTTTAATATTTAAATATACTATAAACAATGATGCAAAATAATTTGGAATTATAGCACAGCCAAGTTTGGAAACATTTTCAGAACTGTATAGTGCACAGGGTCTCAGGAATTTAATGTAAAAACTAATTTTGATAAAAATTGATTTACAACAAACCTTCCGAGCTGTTCCATCATATCAGAGTGGTGTAGTGTTACACTGGAAACAGTCTTGCACACTCGGTGTGCATTAAACCCGCAGAAACTAAGTAGGAAACTCCTCTGAAAAATGCAAAAATTCAAATCAAGAAAAAATACTTTATATCGCTTCCAAGAGTCTGATTAAATAACTTTAGTTTTGTTGGTTTTTGGATTACCCGATGCTGTCAGAAAATAAATCAAGCAGAGGATGAAGACTAAACTCAGAGAGAAACTACTTCCACAGAAAAAAAAATCTTATTGCCTCAGACTGGAGGCTTTATTACTGTGAAGCAGTGGTGCTTACCACCATATCTTGGAAAGTCCAATAATTATAGAAGGAAAAACTACTCAGAATACACAAAAAGTACAAATCTTCACAACAACGTACTTCTTTTAAACCTGCATGTTAAGAAATACAAGTTTTGCACTTATGTCCGTAAAACATTGTTGGTTCTTTCTTGGTCAAGTCCCCAGGAAATGAGTAAAAAAAAAAAAAAAAAGTCTTCAAAGCTAAGAAAAAAAATGCCCTTGTTGAACTACAGTAACGCAACCATGTTCAGATTTGTTTTTTAAGCAAATTTCACCCAAATGTTCAATGGAAAAAGACACGTTCCAGTATGACCTTCAGGTGAATGAAGCGGGGATCTCATACAAAGCTTACTCTCTTTTTGTGCCTGACTGCCCTGAGCTTGGGTATACATTTCAACACACATGTTGTTTAGACACAATTAAGAGGTTTTCCCGAGGTGACAAATTTCCGGCAAGCTGGACTAGAATTTAACAGAGGGACTGGCAAATAATATGATTCAATGCCAGAGGGTTGCTGTGGTCTGTCAACCACCTGACTCATTTATAAATCTCAGTCAACCCTTGGATTTATGTGTGTTTTTGAGGGAGGGTCATGAGCTCCCCTGAAACAAACATTTATTGTCTCTACAGTCAGAGAAATGGTTAAAGAAATCAAGATTCAGCCAATCTCACCTACACCATACAGATCTTTAAGTGTGTGACAGTGTATGCAAACCTGTGTATTGTCCACATGTCTCATGTGGTAGTAAATTTAAATCACATACCAACCTCTGTTTGTTTTGCAGCAATTAAAATTCATCAGAAGAAGGGAAGCCTCTGAGTTTATTGAACTTCAATAGTCTCACAGATGGTCTAATCTATCTTTGTCAAAATTTTCCATCAGCGGGAGGGGGTTCGTCTGCAGTTAACAGATAAACTTGTCATAGATGAATACAAATAGACAATATATGTGATAAATGGATGGCATCTCGGTTGCATGGAGACTGAACTCACATTGAGAATGAATTGGCAGGAAGGATGAAGCAAGTTGGCAAGCTTCCTGTGAAAAGGAGGAAACCCCATGATTCACTTTTTATGCCCAGGGGAGCAAGACAGCCGTTCTAAAAAAACAGTAATCAAAAAAATTATTTGTGTTTTGAGCAGAGAGGAAAAGCAGAAAAACTAAATATCTCAACAGGTGATTTGAAAAAGAAAGGATAAATCAAGACCCCTAAAATGTACAGACTGAATCATACATTTCATTTTTTCAAACTGTTTAATCAAACACCAAACCATTGTATTTTCAAAAGCTTCGTACTTTGGTTGATCCAACCAGTTCCTGACTGATTGGAAGTTTCATTTTCTGAACCACTTATTCCCTAACAGGGTCATCGGGGGCGGCAGATCCTATCCTGGCTGATTAAACACGAGCGGGAGAGTACACCCCGAATAGGTCGCCAGTCTGTTGCGAGGCCACACACACACTCATTCCTAGGGGCACTTTCATAGCGGCTTATCAACCCAACATGCATGTTTTTGGAGTGTTGGAGGAAACCAGAGTACTCGGAGAAAATCCACATATACATGGGGAGAACAAGCAAACTTCACACAGAAAGGCCAGTGTTTCAAGCCTTGCCCCCGCTAGGCGACTCATAACCAAACCTTCTTGGTGTGAGGCCACTGTGCCAACCACTGGACCACCGCGCCATCTCGATTAGAAGTAATAGTTGAATTTCAATCTTAATTCATTTGTAGGTTTAAATAAGTTAGAATAGAATTCTTTCTGGGGTTCCTCAAGGTTCATATCTTGGACCATTGCAGTCTGCGCCACCCTCCACATAATGTGAGGTTGGGACAACTTAGTAGTTCAGCTAGAATCTAGCTGAACTACTAAGTTGTCCCATCTAGCTGCTAGCAAAGCTAGCAAAGCTATGGGTTTGATTTTGCTTACATGCAAGTTTTTCGTTGTACTATACAGGAACAAGTGTAGAATACAAGAAACCAATGATGCCCAAAATCTGTAAAAAAAACTGGGTGGAGTAGCAAAGCTTCTCACACACTCCAGAGGACAGGTGACTTTATCTGCTCTTAACTCAACATATAATCACCTTCACGGTCTACTTCTTTAAATGCAGGTCATATCTAACTTGATCAGGTCTCTCTAGTCTCTAAAGGTATTGCTGTTTCCAGATTTAGAGCTAAGTCTACAAAGGCAAATCTGCTGATGGTGCTTTCTGTTTGTGTGCTCCAGCTCTGGGACAAGCTGCCTGCTGACCTCAGTTTTGAATGTGCCAGCGTTCAACAGTAACATCAAAACTTTATTCTCACTCAGCTTGAACTAAAAAATATTAAGACAATCACATTTAAAAAATATTTAAAAATTGTTATCTTGACATAATTATTTCTTGATTCATTAAATTTGAATTGTTTGTTGTTGATGTAATAGCTGTTTGTGTGCTTTCAAGTTTCACTTGTGATCGTATACGTACGTCGTTTGTAGGAGGCAAAGTGGGTGTGTCCACTTAATTGCTACTGACATGTGTGAAAGTGTGTCAATGACCGTTGCCGGTGGAAGTTTGATGCTTAAGGGCAATGGTTTTTGACCACAGTGGTTCCAGATGCAGTACAAAGATGCCTGCAAGAGAGATCTGATGTGCTGCAATATCAACGCAGCAGATCTCAAGTCAGTGACCTGTGACTGCTATAGGTGGCATGCAGCTGTCAAAATTGGTATCACGCAGGCCGAGGAGAACAGAGAGATCCAGCGCGAGGCCACAAAGACCCAAACAAAAGCTTCATACTTTGGTTGATCCAACCAGTTCCTGACCAGAAACAGCAAAAAAGTCAGTCTGCCACTGCTCCCCCCATGACTCATGCCATCTATTACATTTTCAGCAAGTATGGTAGAGGCTTCAGCTCCCGCATCGGCTCATCCAGCCAAAGCCGATGCTGCACAAAATAAGTACTGAGGTGCTGTATCCATTGTCTGTTGACATATAAGATACCAACAGGTTTCAGATGTAGGTCGGATTGGCATGTACAAGAGATCAAATAAATATAAAACAAAGGAAACTTCATGAAGTGAGTGGACAATCATTCACATAAAAACAAAACAACAAACAAGCATCAACCCGCTCTGGGGCCAACATCCCAGCATCTATGCATAGCTAGTGAAACAATAATGCAGCTAGATAGCATCAGCATGCTAATTAATGAAGAGTATGCCAGCTTCCTGGGCTGAGATTTGCCCTTTAGAAATATCTTTTTTGGGGCTTCTTCAATGTATAAATCTAAGCGCAACTGACCAGATGGTGTTTTAAAACGAAACAATTCAAGATGCCCAATGTGAGGTTAGGCTTTGGCTGTTACAGAAGGAATACAAGAACAAAAAAGAAAAAAAAAATGTTTTTATCAGGAAAAGGGACAGTATTAAATTTCTATGATTAAAAAAAAAAAAGACTCTACTAGCTGGAGAGAAAATGTTTCCAGGAAGGCATATTGTGGAAACTGATAGACAGTGCAAGAAGTAAACAGATGGAGCATAGAAAAAATGGGTGTTTTTCTAACGAGGAAGCAGCTCCAGTTGTTCTTAATCCAGCAGAACCCAAATCCCCCATATGAGAAGTCTGATCCAGCGAAATCTCAGCCACTCATTTTGATCCAGAACAAAAACACACCCAGTCCCTCAATGCTGTCTTTGGCAGGACAACTCATACTGTTTGTGTGTGTTTACTGGCTGCAAATTTTTTTTTTGCATCATTCGGCAGCAAAACACTGTTGTTTGTGATTCCCCGTTCTTTTTGTTGTGTCTTTCTTAATAAAACCGCTGATGCTCGTTGTGGTGCTTCGTCATTCTCAAACATAAGATTTCACTTTGTAGAAATGAGTGCTTAAAATATTCAAGCATAAATTTGAGATTACGAAAAAGTTTGCAGATGCGCACATCGAGCCTCATTTAAACCAACTTGTCTAATCTGAACACAACAGAAAGCACTAATTGACAGGTCTGAGCAATCCAAGTTTGATTTTGGGATTCGTGATGCTGAGCCACATCCTGACACAAATATAGTCATGCTGCTAGAGAAAAATGGATATCAATATCCCACAGGCACAATCACCAGTAATTAGTGAGAAGCTGCTTCAGACAAAAATGTAGAAAACAATGACGCCAGCAAGTTTTCTTTACTTTGAATGTAAGACAATCAGAAATCTGAAGACGACATTAACACAAAACTGTGTTGTAGACAGAGTTTGGCTTTGTTTTAACTACTGGGAACTATAAATATGGGTTTGGTTGCCGGCACTCTAGAAGAAACATTGAAAAGACAACTTGTTTTGATTTTCTGGCAGCATCTGAGAGAAGACAGGATAGAGGGAAGATAGATCTCTAGCAGCTGTTAGAGAAAAATCATAATTATTTCAGTGACAGTGAAGAATTTAATGAAGCATTTAACAAAGACAGATGTAACTTTCAAATGGAAGTCTTTTAGTATCGGTTCACAAATTTTGATCAATTAAATGTTTACACGTGTGGTTCTCTACCTCAAACTGCAGCATGGTGATCTCTTCCTCCAGTTTTTTCTTGAGGAGCACCTCCTTTTTCTTTAGGTGATTTTCTCTTTTATTATTGTTGATTTCTAACTGGAGTTGCCGTTTGTCTTTTTCTAAGGTCTCCGCATCCCTGATGCCCTTAGCGATGGCCGCCTCGTGACTTTTCATCTTTTTACTATATTTGGCAAAAATTTTCTCTTGTTTTAATAGTTGGATTTCCCTACAAACATAAAAAAAGAAGTAAAACATATCAATCTGATCTATGTGGTTTAAATATTCTGCACTCATGCGTGTGACATTGTTGTTAACTGGAAGAACAACCCTACAGGAAATTGCGACGCCGTATGGAAGTTTCATGATTCTCGTTTATTTCTCGCAGTAACGACTCCTGCCATTTGATTGCTTCTGAGAGTCTCATCAATTCCAGTTTGTTGTCTTCAAACTCTTGACGGGTCTGATTTTGCTTCCAAGCAACCTGCAAATAAAAAATTTAGGTGAAATAATGACATTTCACTTCTATTTAAATGTAATTTGTTCTGGTCCACTATTTCAATGATTTAATTTACTGCTTGTGTTTTGGGTTTTTTTAACCACTAAATATCTAATGCATGATGAAGCAGTTAGAAGGAATCATCACTTGTGAACTTCACTTTTTTAAACAAAACATAAAAAAGATATGTAAGCAACATAGTTTGCTTCGACTCCCACGTTGAAGAACATCTTTAAATCTTCTAGAAGAAAATAAACTCTTACACTGAGCTGTGCGTCTTGTAAAAAACACAACAATAAGTGATAATGGACAGATAAGTCTGATTCTAAAATCAGAGGTTTGTTAAAAGAACAAACTAGTGACACAAATACTTTTGCTCAGCTTTTGTATTAATGGTAACAAAATACGATTAATGGATTTCCATCTATTTTTCTGTTTGGTTTAGAATAAGCAACTGAGCTAACATGTTTACTTGGTAGTGTTTGTGTGAGTCTGGACCTTGGAAATGTCATTGCGCAGTTTCTCTCTCGTTTTGCAGGTGTTTGAGACTTTCATTTGAGACTTGATTAAAGCTCTGGGATGGATGGGCATAGAAAACAGAGGTGTGATTAAACTTGGGTTTATTTGAACTTTCTAGGATTAAAATTGGTCTTGAAACATGAAGTTAACATTGAATTCTAAATCCTCATTCAAGTGAACAAACACCTAAACATACCTGTCTTGGTTTATAGCAACTTCACGTTGGATGTCTTTCTCATTCTCGAGGATTTTAATCTCCTCCTTCAACTCTAAGATTTTCTGAGAGGCAAACTCCTTTAGTTTGACGTACTTGTTTTTCTCTTCTTCAGTCATCTCACAAAGCTGAGCATATTGGGATATTCTAGGAAGAAAATACTAATTAGAATCTCAAAGTTTTTTTTTTATTTTATTAGTAAACTTTTTCATAAAAATGTAATTCATGCAAACTGATAAGAAGAGCTAACAGATATTCAATTGTTTGGACTTGTCTTGTAAATAGATTAGTAACATTTAACATCAGTTTCTCAAGGCTTAAGTCTAGTGTACGTTGAATTCCCTTGTCTTCTGCTTACCCGGGGCAAGGTTGCAAGGGCAATAGCCCCCTATGGGAAGCCCGGGCTTCTCTCAACGTGGCTATATCCTCCAGCTCACCCAGGAGGATCCAGAGCTGTTTCCCAACCAGCTGTGAGACATAGTCTCTCCAGCGGGGCTGGGGTCAGCTTTCGAGTCTCCTCCTGGTGAGAAGTGCCCAAAACACCTCACCAGTGAGGTGCTCGGGAGGCATCCTAACCAGATGCTAGAACCAGAGCTCCTCACTCTATCTCTGAGTCAGAGCTCGGCCTCCCTACAGAGAGAGCTCATGTCTGCCGCTTGTATCTGTGATCTTGCTCTTTTAGTTGAAGGTAGGAATGTAGATCAACTGGTAAATCGAGAGCTTTGCTTTTCAGCTCAGCTCTTTCTTCACCAAGACGGTCCGATGCAGCGTCCTGATTATTGTGAACGCAGCACCGGTCTGTCTGTTGATCTCCTGGTCCATCCTTCTCCCACACATGAACAAGACCCTGAGATACTTAAACTCTTCTTCTTGGGGCAGGACCCTGTCTCTGACATCCCATTTGGCGTCAAGTATAAAGTGGCTGGCTTTATGTATAATTAGAATGGTTCAAAATTGAGAAAAAACTAATAGAAATAACAGCAGAATGAAAAACAAATAGTTATGACTGCTTTGTTTGGACTGGTTTAGAGTGCAATATTCTCTGCTTGCAGTATGCTTAATGAATATCTGCAGCAAGTTTGTTGTTGAGACGAGTTCTGCTGTGGGCATTAGTGCCTCTGGACAGTCAACTGTGACCAATTAGTAAGACATTGTTTTCTCTGGAACATTTTCATCATGACACATATTTGGGTTACACAAAAAATAGCACCTGTGCTGTAATGTCGTGTTGAGTTTCTTGTGGTCCTCAATTATCAACTCTTTTTCTTTAAGCTCCTCATCGATGCGCTCTTTTAGTTTCTGTTGGAAGATTTTAAGAAGGTAAAGTTACCACATTGTTGTTTGAGTGGGTGTTTTTATACGTGCGTTTTTTAAAAAAAATCATATCAGTGTTCTCTTGACATTTTTAGTACATAAACAAAAAAGCCAAGAAAACATCAAAATTTATTTTCAATGTTTCTGTGTGGGTTTGGCATGGCACCTCAGTCCTCAATAGTTCACAATGCTTCTGGCCTCTCTCTTCTGCTTTGATCTGTCGTAGACATTTGAGGTTGTGGAGTTCTTCTCTGAGGCGGATTGACTCTCTCAGCAGCTCCTGAATCATCCCGTACTGCTGCTTCTTCTCACTATCCTCCTCAGCCACTGATAACTGGTTGGGAACACATTTCTCTAGTGAAAAACCTCATGAATATGTTCATGAAACTGAGATTTTACTGACAGCATAATGGGGCAGAAAAGCACACCAAGTCCATCATAATCTGGGAGAAAGACAGATGCTGAATACTAAAATATTTCTGTGTAAAGAACTGGAGGCTTTTCTTCAAAAAGATTCTTACATATTTTTTCCCGGGAGGCACTGTACAAGACAAACAACCAATGGGGATTTGTGTATACCCATCTTCAGGAAAGCTGATAGATCATTTATCACACATATATGCATATTATAATAACCATAAAAATGCAAATGACTTATCTTTTCTGTTATTTATTGCAGAATCATACCTGTCCTTCAAGGCTTGTTTTAAGATCATCCACTTCTTTCTGTAGCTCCATTCTTTGCTGGATAGTGGCGTCTCTTTTTGAGACACCATCTAGCTGAATATTCAGAACAGAAAACAAAATCATAAGAATGCTGCTTGTGCTCCTTTAACTCTCTTAGGCTTTAAGTCGGTCCCGCTTTGTGGCGAAGATCCAAAGAATGTGTGTTCATCAGAAGACATGATGAAGAAAGAAAGTTCTCTGGGGATGCAAAGCTAATCTAACCATACTTCGTAACCAATTCCGTCAAACCATATCAAAACACTGACTGCAAAACCAACACTGTGTATCCATTTCCCTGAGGCTTTTCAGATACTGATGCATGGGAATACTGTGAAAGTAAGCTCAAATTTTAAAAAAGAAAGGCTCCGTCTTTGCACAAATACAATTTAGGAAATGGTAGATGTAATAATTTGAAATATTCCAAACTAAGATTATAAATAAAGAAAGTTAAACTCATAAAATGCAGAAGCAATTCAATTAAACAGTGATGCATTTCTGTGGTACACTCATGGACTCCTCTAAACAACTGTCAAGAGTCTAATTTATGAGTAAATGTTGATGTGAGTCATTACTTAATGAATAATACCATGTAACAGTGCTGTTTGCAGCACTGCTCCAAAATGCAACTTCCCTGATGCGTCACTGTGATTTCCTTCTCATTGCGCACGAGATGTGCTGATGCATTTCCAATAAATTCTTTTCTTCTCTTTTTCTGTTTTTTTTCTTTAAACTTTACATGTCAGGACAATAGCAGGAAGATTAAGTTCAGACAGATCTCTTTGTGGTCTAATGCAGACAAGAAAATTAAATCCAACAACATAAATTCACTGTAGTTCATGTAGCAAAATCTGTAAAACTTCCAGGTGCTTGACAAGACAAGCCCCCTATTTCTCATCACCTGTCCCTGCAGCTCACTGTACAGTGACTGTGTGTAGGCCAGCTGTTCAGTAGCTATGGTCAGCGCCTGTTCCATCCTTTTTAGGACCAGCATTTGCCTGCGAGAAACGAAAACACACTTTAAACATTTATACCATAAAAAATAGTTTTCCCTACCTTCCATCACACTTTCCAACCGTATTTGAAAAGTTCAAAAGCCTGTTGACATGAAGTATTTGCATTTAATTAAATTGAATATACTTTATTAATCCCTGAAGGTAAATTTGAGTGCTGCAGTGTAAACACCTCAATGCCCCCTCACCCCATCCACCGGCGTCCCAGTCTAGTCGCATTGTGTCCAACCTGGCAACCCAAAAGCTGGAGTACATGCAATGCAACAATGATGCATGCAATTTAACACATGCATGCAATAACTGTTCAGCAACAAGGACCGAAGACATAATTTTGAGAAGTGAAGCTTCACAAAATAATTTTCTTTTTCATTTAACATTTATAAGCTTTTAATCACTTCATGTATTTTAGTTTGTTTCCCAAAAACTGTTCATCATATTTTACAAGCAACCACCGAAAATAGTTTACAGATGTATGGAATACTTATTTAGGATGGAAAAAAAATACTCCAAATGATATTTAAAAATTTTAAGGTAGCTGGGCTCTCACTCAAAGATAGAGTTGCGGAGCTTTGTCATCAGGAGGAGCTCGGAGTAGAGCCATTGCTCCTTTAAATCGAGCAAAGCCAGATGGGGTGGTTCGGGCATCTGGTTAGGATGCCCAACGCATACATATGCCCCCACGACCCATCTCCAAATAAGCAGAAGATAAAGCAATGGGGAAAAAAATATTTTTAATAGCACAGTAAAAAAATAATTTTTTAACTCTCTTCGTCTGCATTTGGGATCTCAGTACCAAGCAACTTGTTTCCAGGCAGAACAACATGTGATGGGTCTGATAAAACTCTGTGCTTGTCTCATAGATGGATCGAAGAAAGAAGTTGCTAGTCCTCCACATCACCTTCACGGCAGACTGTACCACATGGAGCAGCTTAGATTGAAGTTGTGCTGAAAGATTGTCATGGCATGCTGACATCCCATATCTAATGATGCTCTCCTAGCACAGCCTGACAAAACAAGAACATCATTTTCTGATCCACACCCTTAGTTACTGCACAAAGAACAACTATTATTATACACTAGACTAAGAAAATAAAACTGGTAACTCTAATCTAGGATGTGTTCAGTAAATATAGCTCTGCAATTTTAAACTGAGTGAAAATTTATTGTAGGTGAACTCAAAACTCCTTGAGTAGTGAAGAATGATGAAAGAATTACATCACTGTTTTCGATTCGGCCGGAATAAATTAACTGGAGTAAGTACTTAAAGAAATGTGTTTTTTTCTTTTGTTGTTTATTGGTAAGATTTTTTTTTAAATTTCTGTTCATCTTAGCTTTAGTTTGAGATCAGATGTTTAAAGATGAGACTAAATAGGGGTTACATTTACAACAATACAACTACTAACTTGGACTTTACCACTTAATTAGTAGATTCTAATATATCCGACATGGTAAAAAAAAAATCCCCAAGAATAAGGGCTTTATTGAAATAACAATTTACACATTCAAATATCTGCATAGACAAATAAAAAAAAATATATCATAAATGCCTCCACTGGGTGGAGCTTGGTGTCGAGTGGTTCCTCCTCCAGGTTGAGAGAAGCCAGATGGGGTGGTCTGGGCATCTGGTCAGGATGCCTTCCTAAGCGCCTCGCTGGTGAGATGTTTTGGAAACGTCCCACCGGGAGGAGACCAAGAGGCAGAGCAGGGACCCGCTGGAGAAACTGTCTCACAGCTGGCCAGGGAACAACTTGGGATCCAACCAGGTACGTTGGTGGATGCAGCTGGCGTGACAGAAGCCCGGGCTTACCGTGTGAGGCTGTTGCCTCCACGACCCGGCTCCGGATAAGCGGTAGCCAACGGAACGGAAAGAAATACCTCCAAACACCTCCAAAAATTTCTCCCCAAGCAATTGTAAACCATTATCAATCAAAAAACTTTGTATACTTCAACTCTCAATCTGTGCCATGTCAAAAGATAATCCTTCTTATTATTTATTGGGTAAAGTTTTGAACACCTTTAGTCACATTATTTTTCAAATGTAATTGCTTCTTACCCACACTTATTAACATTTGAACACTAAAACTTAATTTAGAAAAAGTGGCAAAAACTTCATTTTAAAACCTGAACATCTGGACCTGGAGCATACTAAAATGTATGTGTGGTAAAAAGTTAAATTTGTTTGTTTCAGAAATGTGAAGGTTATGAATTTGAATAGCCATAAAGGAGGTGCGTTCATACCTGTTTTTCTCTTTGAGCTGCAAAGACCTGCTCTCATAAAGGCGTTTTCGGTCACTCATTATGTTCTGCAACTTAACTTCCAACATCCCTCTGATGATGAAAACACACAATATACAGTAGGTAAAGGTTGGTGTCAAAATATAATTTTTTACGGTATTTCAATACTTGATTTTTCTTTTTTTATTACCAAAAAGAAAACTTTGTACCTCTTTCCAATGAATGCAGTCTCCTCTTCCCTCATGAACTCCCGCTCTTTCAGTAGCTGTCTACGATCATTCTGACAGGCCTCCACCCGGGCCCTCATACCCTCCAGCTCCTGCACGATTTCTTCCCTCATCTTCCTGAGGGACTGGTTACGCTCATCCACCATCTTCACTTCTTTCTCCACCTCTGAAACCTCTATATTTAATGCTTCCATCTTCTTTGTTTCAGCTCTTTATTATTTTTTTGTGAAAGTAAGAGAAAAATTAGCAGATGAAATGAATGGATTTTATGATAAAACGAGATAGAAGTTTCCAATAAATCTTCACACTTGTAAAAGTGCATATTTAATGAAATAACAGCATGGACATCCATCTTTCACTTCCACCCCGCTCCCCACTATCTCTTAGCTTTGTGAATTGGAAATTACAAATCGTTGCTCGTAAGGCTCTCGTGGACTGTGTTGCTTGCACGCCAAATATTGAAATAAAATAAACATAAAAAGGAGTTGCTAAGAAACCACAAGCCATTCAGCCTGCAGCTGCTCTTAGATTACAGAATTAATGACTAGATCCAAAAAAACTGTTAGAATTCTCCTAAAACCATAAATAGCTGATGCAACAAATGAATGTACCTGTATCAGTGTTTACAAGGTGTGCTGGGTTTTTGATGGTTTAAATTATGAAAACAGACACTGAATAATTTACCACTCGACTGATGCAACAAATATTACACCCATGTTTCAGCTCTTCCTTGGATTATAACATTATAATTCCATTAAAATGCAAAATATTCCTTAAAAATGAACTCTGAGAAAGCTGTTTGCTGCAAGAAATAAATAAGTTCGAGCTTAACAAAGGGACTATTTTTGCTCGTTTCACAGAAGACCTAATTGCACTTCTTCTTTTCTTTCGGCATTTCCCTTCAGGGGTCACCACTCCAAGTTTGTTTCTTCCATCTGTTACGGCCCTGGCCATGAGGGGGCATCTTGTTGTGGTTTCCCTCTGCCGCTCCTATTTGTGCACAGGTGTTCCTGGTTCTGCTTGCCTGATTGGAGCTACTATATAAGGCACCAACATGTGCCTTCTCGGGGGTCGGCTCCTCTGCTCTCTCCTCCTCGCACTCCCGTGCTGGTTGCTCCTGCTCCTGCTCCTGCTCCTGCTCCTTCGCCTTCGCCCATGCACATTTGAGTTTGTCTTTTCTTTTACGCACCACATTCATATCGCACCCCTACACCTGCTCTTCACTCACACAACACCACCTACGCCACTGATCTTCCCATACTCACACCTCATACTCTTATTTTTTGTTAATATTACTTATCTTTGTTTAATAAATATTTACTTTTGCGCACCTTACCTCCGTTGTGGTCTCCCTTTTTGTTATGACCTTGAGCCAGTCATAACACATCTAACCCTATCTGCTGCATCCTCTTCGGTCACACCAACTATCTTCATGTCTTCCTTCACTGTATCCATGAACCTCCTCTTTGACCTTCCTCTAGTCCTCTTTCCTGGTGGTTCTTCTTCCGATGTACTCTCTCTCTGCACATGTCCAAACCATCTCAGTCTGGCCTCTCGGACTTTATCTCCAAAACCTCAAACATGTGCTATTTCTCTGATACACTCATTTCTAATCCTATCCATCCAGGTCACTCCCAGAGAGATCCTCAGCATCTTCATCTGCGCTACCTCCATCTCTGTTTCCTGTCTTTTCCTCAGTGCTACTGTTTCTAGACCAAACAGCATGGCCGGTCTCACCACGGTTTTTTACACTTTCCTTTTCATTTTAGCTGAAACTCTTCTGTCCCACATCACACCTGATACTTTTCTCCACCCGGTCCAGCCTGACTACACATGCTTCTACACCTGTTTTCCACACTCTCCATTGCTCTGAACTGTTGATCCAAGGTTCTTAAAATCTTCCACCTTCTTTATCTCTTCCCCCTGTAACCTCACTTTTCCATTTGGATCCCTCTCATTCACACACGTACTCTGTTTTACTCTGACTAATCTTCATTCTTCTTCTTTCTAGTGCAAACCTCCACCTCTCCAGTTTTTCCTCCACCTCTTCCCTCCTCTCACTACAGATCACAATGTCATCTGCAAACATCATTGTCCATGGAGAGGATTTTTTTCACTTAGCAGAAGAATGTCAATGTAAAACTCTTGCCACTAAACAGAATGAAGCTTTGTTGCATGCACAAGCTCCTCCTGAACTTGACTGATGCACCATTATAAATAACCTCTAATTTCTCACTCATCATCATTTGTACTCACTCGCACTTTGAGCGCTTCCTTTCATTCTCATTTGAAAGCCGGATGTTGGTAATGATGAGCTGAGCTTTCTCAGCCTTGGAACAACCATGCAGAGACAGATACAAAAATGTAGAAAACGGTCAAATGTATTATTTGCTCTGAGGCTGCACACACTGACTCACTCACACACACAAACCTCATTGAGTTCTATCATCGCTTTCTTGTCTTCCAGCTCTTTCTGCTCCTTTAATGTCTGCGTTTCATGTTCTTTTATATCTTCCATCAGGCTGCTGTATGTACAGGGAGAGCAAAAGTTCATTTTTTAAACTTCTTTTAAAGTATTATAACCACCAAAAGAACTGAAAATTTGGATTAGTAAGGTCGTGCTTCATGGTCACGATGAGTGGTTTTCTGATTCTATTTCTATTTTGACACACTCAACCCACCGAAGAACCCGAAACAAATCAATACAAAACCCAATTATCATTTTTAAACAAACACAAAAAGTAACCAGTTTATGCAAAACATGTAAACTATAAAAGCCCGTAATTCACAACATGTTTGGTACCTGCAAGAAGCAACATATGATTGATTACCTGATATCCAGCTGTTTCTGGGCCACTTTTTTCCTCAGATCCTCATATGTGTTCTGGAAATTGCTCATCTGGTTCTCCGGCTCCTATAGGATCCAAAGATAGTATTATGGCTAAAATATGAGCTAAATACTGGAAGTTGGATTCAATTACGTAATAAAAAAAAATACATATGAAATCTGAATAATTGGAATTTTTCAGTAATATAAAATAACTGGTAATATCAACTCTAGAAACATCAAATGTAAGTTTAAAGTCTTAAAAATGATTCATTTTACATTTGGAGTACCATTTAATAGAAGGATTACGTGATCATTTCAACCCACATTTATAATTCCATGCTGCATGGTCAGTTACATCCCATAAAAAAAGACATACCATGGTTGGGTGAGATATATAAGAGGATATGCACTGAAATCTAGGAGTTTTTTTTATCTGTAGACATCAGCAGTATAGTTGAAATTATGTGCATTTGTGAACAGTTACACTGAAGTTGTTGGGAAGGAATTTATTTGAGTGATTCATGCAAGTTCCTGAATTCATTCAACACAGTTCTCACAGTTTAAAATGAGTTTAATTTTAAATGCTGTGAGAGGGATTTTATTCATTCAAACTTTTTTTGTGTCCTGGATTAACAGGCTACTTGTCCTTGTAAAAGTTTTTTAAAAAACATAAAAGATTATTTCCACATATGTATATATTCACAAAACATTTATATTGACTATTACTTTCAATGATAATAGAAGTTACATTGATCGGAAAGTCTCCTAAAATAAAAACTATTGTTTTCAAAACTACATTTCTTATGGTCACCAGCTATGAGTTGAGCTTTCTCCGCAGGGTGGCTGGGTTCTCACTTAAAGATTGAGTGAGGAGCTCAGCCATCCAGGAGGACCTTGCAGTAGAGCTGTTGCTCCTCTGGGTCGAGAGAAGCCAGATGGGGTGGTTCGGGCATCCGGTGAAGATGCCCTGAATACCTCATTGGTGAGGTGTTTCGGGCACGTCCCACTGGGAGTCGACCCAGAGGTAGGCCCCTGACCGGCTGGAGAGATTATGTCAGGGAAATTACCATGTCATGTTGGACATAGGAATTCTCCTGGTGAGCAGGAGCCTATGTGAGGGAAGCCTGGGCTTCTCATTTGAGGCTGTTGCCCTTGCAATCCGACACAAATAAGCGGAAGACAACGGGACGGACATTTCTGTTGGTCAGTGTCAACTGAAGGTGAGCAGACATTTGTCGTGTACTGAAGAACTTACAGAAAATTCAGCTTCATTCTCTTTCTCCAAATACAGCTTTTCTTCCCAGAGACTGCAGAGTGGTGAAAACAAATGTAAAACAGTGTGAAACCAAGCAGAAAAAAAAAATCCAAAATGAATACATTTATAAGAACTTATTGACAGGTTTCATTTCTCAATTCAACCGAAAGAGGAATCCACAAACAGAAATCTGTATTTAGACTTAGAGAACTTGAATCATGTGAAACCCCCAGTAACCAAAATGAAAAACAAAAAGATCAATGTCTTCCCTTATTAATATGGCCAGTGGATACTTAATAACTTCTGATTGTACCAGCATACCCTGATTGTACATATGCACCATTGAATGTAGAACAAGCATCGTCCGTATAAGCACATAAATCTTGGGTCACCGCATAGTTTATGAATGTGCATATAAAAACATCATTTCTGTGAGTTTTCATTTCCCTGCAGCAGATGCCTATTGAGCAGTCGATTAAAGTTGGAAAGAAATAATTTCCAGTCAGCTCTGTCATTGTGAAAAACCTTACAACAGCACATAGTGCACAGCCGCACATTTCACAAAGCAAATGATATTAATCTTCCTGACAAGTTGATATATTGGATATTAACTGATACAGAGAAAACTGCGTAGGAGCTGAGTGTGTGACTGTAAAACACGCTGCATTCCTGCAACGCGTTTGGCTAAAGATAAAGGACACAGCGCTTTAAAAAAAAGGACAACTAGCATATTTGCATGGTGAGCATATGTTTGTCATATGCAGACTGATGAGAAAACAAACCAAGGGAATGCAGAGAAGGGAGAGAGGGGATAAAAAACAGTGGTAATCTGTGGAACAAACATAAGACCTGTAAATAGTTGGCTTACTTACCCTAAACGGAATGGACAGCTAGAATGTTTTAAGAACATTTTACTACATCCTTGCATTTTTTTTATTTATTTTTTCAATTAATACGAGGCCAACAGTTTCCTACCTTATAGTCTGCACTTAAAAACAGTAATCATATCCTACAGATCAGATCTTTATCATGTAGAGGTTTATTAGGTATTAGGTTTATTATATTTATTTATAGGTTATTATTATATTATATATAGGTTATATAGGTTATTATATAGGTATATATAGGTTATTATTATATTATATATATTTATAGGTTTATTAGGGCAGCCTGCTGCGGTGTAAGGAGTGCAGCAAACAAATTTCCCCGGTGAGGGATGAATAGAGTAATTCAAAATAAACAAAAAAAAAAAAAAAAATAAAAATATTAATGTTGCTGAGGTAATGAAATGCAGAGATGATGTGGGCAATAAGATTTTTGAGCTAAACTAAGCAGTATTTTTCTTCAGATTGTATTTACTGTATTTCTCTTTAGGACACGGCGACCAATAATCTAGACAGCAAAAAAGCTGATTAAAGTCATTTAATGTTTTTTTTTTCAAATTCTCAGCTGTGCCTGTGGATTTTTTTATCCATCCATGCATTGTGTTTCTCTGAAAATAAAAAAAAACATTGGCTACAATTTCACTAGGTTCAAGGTTTGCAGTTAAAGGGTCAAAACCTGTAACTTAATAAAAATAGTGCATTCAATCATTTGGTCAAGCAATGTTTCACAAAGCTATCTTTGAAAGATGATGAAGAAAAAAAGTTGGAGCATCCAAGAACAGGAAATATCCAGGAGCCAGTAAATTCTAGTCCTGTACCTTTATTTATTTATTTATTTTTTACTTTCGGTTGAGAAACTGTTTGATTTAGAGGAAAAAACAAGAAAACTGCAGAAGCGAAACAGGAAATTGATTGCGATGAGTAAAAAAAGACTCACGGGAGTGGCAGGAGACGATGATAGAGCGGAGAAGAACACTGCTGAACTGATAAAAAAACCTGGAAATCTTTCCAACTATTTCATGCACACAAAGAGAAAAAGGAAAACTGTGCGAAATTATCAATAATTCCTGTCTGTTTCCCATTTGAATAAAAAAGTGAATCAATGCATAAGCAGTATGTTTTTGTGCATGTTCATCCAAATCCCTTTCACCTAGAATCTTGTCTAAAGTCAATAAAAAAGGTGCTGCCTCATTGAGCTCACCTTAATGTTTGTCCCCCAGTTGCAGTTAGGTGTGTGTTGGTGTGTGCATGCCTTAATGGTCACGTAAACGCTCCCAACTGAACAAAAATACATTCTTGATCGCATAGTTTCACTACTATACTATTTCTACTTATGCTGTTAGTATCCAAGTAATAGAATGTTTAATCGAAAATGGTCCAGAAAATTTGACACAGACTAATTCGACATCAGTGTGTGTGTGTGTGTGTGTGTGTGTGTGTGTGTGTGTGTGTGTGTGTGTGTGTGTGTGTAAGAGTACACCTCTCACCACTTCAGCCTATGCTGCGTCTTGTATTCTCTGTCCTCAGCAGCTTGCAGTTCATTGTATGCCTGCAGGAGCTGTTGCCTCAGTTCGCCGACCTCACTTTCAGGCTCTTCAGAGATGCTCTGCTTTTCCATATTTTGCATCTCGTTCTGAAGTCTTTCCAACTCAGCCTGCTGGCTTTTTGCTTCTGCTAGAAGACTGACCTCAGAATCCTGGACACTGTTGGAACACAATCACAACATTACACCCTTTTCCTCATTGATTTTTACAAGAGGATGTCAAATATGCAGCTTTTTGTTTAAATAATAATTTCTATTCATTATTCAGTACATATATAATTTCTCCCGTTCCATTTCATTGTCTTCCACTTATCTGGGCCTTTCTTTGGCTGTTCATTTCTCCTTTTATCCTACATCAGAGCACATGAAATAGCATAAATAGATCTCTGAAGGAGTGCATGTTGTTCCCATTTATGCTGCGACAGTGCTTAATCTCTATTTGTAGAAATATTGATGAAAATTGTGCAAAGGGAAACATACCATTTCAAAGTCTTGTAAAGTAGGTTGTAGCTTGCTTTCAGCTTAATGATTGTGCTCTGGGTGACTTTGCCTGCTGACAACATCTGAAATAAAGAAAAATAAGTCTTAGGTCTGAAGAAACAAACAAATTTAATACATTTCTAAGAAACTTTTTCAAATCAAATAAAGTCTAGCTGCCAACAGAGTGTATGTTACAGATGATACATTTTCTAGGTAGCTCATTGCCATTTGTTCTATCGACCAAATATTCATGAAGACAAAATTGCTAGAACCAAGATCCACAAAACAGCTTACTGGTAAAAAAAATATCTTTTTGATGCTAAATTAAATTTGATAAAAGTTGAAAACTGAATCAGTTGCAGTGTTTTTTCCACAATAGATAAAACACTTAAAAAAAAAAAGGCTGACCTTTCCTTTTGCAGATATAAGCAGTTGTATCAATTATTGCAGATCCGAATCCTCAAGAACACATAAACAAATTCAATGAAGCTTCTCTCTAGTAATCCATGCCAGGGTGAACAAAGTCATTATATCTGCTGCTGCAAACTTTGGGGAGTTTATTGTGATCAAGAATGAGTAACAAAAATCTCAAAAAGGCAATTTACTCAAAATAGCTATAGATAATAAAAAGTAGCCACAGGTCAAGATTATGGGCATCATTATTAACATCATTACAAACTACATAACCAAAAACAACACTGAATTGCGGCCAAGACAAAGATATCAGGTAAAAAACACACTGGCAAAAATGGAGGGTTGTAAAATCTCTCCCCTTGGGAGCAGCGTGTGAATGTAATGATGATAGAAACAGAGGACAGGTGCTGTTCCCTTCTTATCTTCAGAGCCAGGCTGCTGGAGTAGAGAGTAATGAGGGATAGCCTTGTCTGTATCATAGAGCTGCAGCACTGGGGATATCTGAGGTCGGACTGGATAGCAAGTAATCTAATGGCACGTACACTTACAAACATTGCTCTTGCACACACACACACTAACTGATATCTTTCTGACTTTTAACAGTAAGGATGGACAATTGTGTTAGATTCAATCTAATGTGTGTTTTATCAGCGTGTTGTCTCAGACTCTTGTAAACCCTTTAGCATGCAGAAGGGCAGATACTGTATGAATGTCATGAATGATGTGAATCATTAATGTGATTAGTTTAACCCCTGGTAAGTGAACTGAGACAATCTAAACTACAGTAATGAAAATCTGACAAGTGTAATGTTCACATCCTAAAATGTTATGCAGGGTTTTTGTTAAGTACAGCTCTAATAAATTAAATCTCCTAATTGAAAGCTGACCGATATTTTAAAAGCATTCTTTATTGTTTGAGCAGAACAGATGAGATCCATGATCTGACTGCATGCAGTATGCATCCAAGAATGGCATTCTCGCTTATTCTTGTTGCCAAGATGCATCTCATGCAGTAGAAGGTATCAAAGCTCTCCATGAAGAGGTTCAATGAGACTCTCGTGTCAGAAACCACCTCTGGAGTCAGCTACAGGCAAGAACTATTATATATTTATGCACAGTTGGACTTACAAACTAATGATTGTTCTTTCCACAGAATGTTCTTTGCTCAGCAGAGCAGAACAAAACTTCTGAGAAAGACTGACATGTATATGTCAAAAAGATGACACTGGCTTTAATATTTTCCACCCTATGAGAGAAAAAAAATGATGGCGGCGACCAGGCCTTGCCCTGCATTCCACAGGGTAATGGAAAGAGCCACTATCGTTCTCTGTCTACCCTGATGTCCTCCTATTGACTGTTTGAACTGGAGGTGAGCCAGACCGAATCACTTTGCTTGTAGAAGTTTGGTGCTATAATAATTTTCTTTCTTGGATGTTCATATAACAACAAAGTCACTACTGAGACTAAAATTTGGACTTTGGTGTGTACATGACTACTTATCTATACTTTCAATGTTCCTTTGTCTTCCGCTTATCCGAGGGCGAGTCACGGGGGCAACAACCCCAGACAGGAAGCCCAGGCTTCTCTCATCCTGGCTGCATCCTCCAGCTGAACTGGGAAGATCCCGATGCGTTCACCGGCTGGCCATGAGACTATGCCTCACATATTTGGCCGCTTGTATCTGCAATCTCATTCTTTCGGTCACTATCCAAGCTGGTGACGATAGGTGACGGTAGGAACATAGATCGACTAGTAAATTGAGAGCTTTGCTTTTTGGCTCAGCTCTTTCTTCACTACAACGAATCGAAGCAGCATCTTAGTTATTGCGGACGCCTCACCGATCCGTCTATTGATCTTCCGCCCATCCTTTCTCCCCTTGTGAACAACTCCCCGAGATACTTAAACTCCTCCACTTGGGGCAGGGCTGTGTCTATAACTGGCAGGGGCATTCCACCCTTTTCCAGCAGAAGACCATCGTCTCAAATTTGGAGGTGCTGATTCCCATCCCGGCCACTTAATAATAATAATAATAATAATAATAATGCATTGAACTTATATAGCGCTTTTCTGGACACTCAAAGACGCTTTACATATATATATGCATTATTCATTCACTCCATACAATCATTCACACACACAACATTCATTCCTGATGATGGGAGCTACCATGCAAGGCGCAGACCACTATCATCAGAAGCAACTGGGGGTTCGGTGTCTTGCTCAAGGACACCTCGGCATGGACTCTGGGCAGGGGATCGAACCTGCGACCTTTCCGGTTACGGAGCGGTCGCCCTACCCACCGAGCCATCCTTCCCCCAGGACACAAATGAGTCCTTTTGATGTTGTTTTTATAAACCCCACTCAGTTTAAATCTTGAAACCTTACAATAAACCAGTTTGATAAAATTAAATCATTTCAATATCCAAGGGAAAAAAAGCAGGCCAAGGGAAATCAGCTTATAAATTTTGATTGACCAAAACAGACCCTGCAGAATTTTTTTCAGCAGCTATCGTTGCTTGATTAATTGGTTTAGCCTGTACGTTATGCAATTCAAAATTTTTAATTTTGTCAATCTTAACCCACTGTAACCAATATACCACATGATTATATTCTTCACATTGTTATTCTTCTCGTTAATTTTTCCTCTTAAAAAAAAAAAAAAAAAAAAACGCCAAAACTTTGAATTACCATTTTTGCATTGCATTTCCTTTGTCAAAAAAAAGAATGGTTTGTGTTTAATAAATCTTTCAGGAATGTAAGACTGGGGACACAGCTGTGGTTAAAAAAACAACTTTTAATAGAACTGCAGTGAGTTACACCCAAATGATGTGAATTTAAGTCCTACTTAGAGAATATGCCAGAGGGTGTGGGCCATTTTTGAAGAGAGGTGTACCTGTATCACCTTAGTTACACTGTTATTTAACAATACGAAGGGATGAAAGATGGCAAATAAGAACAAATTTACTGAACAGTGTTACATGTGTGCTGGACATATCACTTTTTGGTACTGACTCACTTTCTGGTACAACACCAGTGTTATATCAGCAAGTGTCAAGCTACAAAAAATTGATAAACCTGTAGACATTTGTCGATTTGTTCATTTTTCAAACTTACGTACATAAAAATGCCAATACGGGTTTTTTGATTTTTGTGTACAAAATCTTAACTCAATTTGTAACCATCTTTGTCATGATGGTAGTGAAGGTGGCGAAGTAGGACTCAGATGCATTGCCAAGTTTAACCCATTTATTGCAGGAGGGCAGAACCAGAGGTAGAGCTCAGCAGGATGAGAAACCAGAGGTAGAGCTCAGCAGGATGAGGGACCAGTGGTAGAGCTCAGCAGCATGATGATGAAGGACAAGTGGTAGAGCTCAGCATGATGGAGGACAAGAGGTAGATCTCAGCAGGATGAGGGACCAGTGGTAGAGCTCAGCAGGATGAGGAACCAGTGGTAGAGCTCAGCATGATGAGGGACCAGTGGTAGAGCTCAGCAGGATGATACCCAAAGTTCAACATGATGAAGGACAAGTGGTAGAGCTCAGCATGATGGGGGACAAGAGGTAGATCTCAGCAGGATGAGGGACCAGTGGTAGAGCTCAGCAGGATGAGGAACCAGTGGTAGAGCTCAGCAGGATGAGGAACCAGTGGTAGATCTCAGCAGGATGAGGGACCAGTGGTAGAGCTCAGCAGGATGAGGAACCAGTGGTAGAGCTCAGCATGATGAGGGACCAGTGGTAGAGCTCAGCAGGATGATACCCAAAGTTCAACATAATGAAGGACAAGTGGTAGAGCTCAGCATGATGGAGGACAAGAGGTAGAGCTCAGCAGGATGAGGGACCAGTGGTAGAGCTCAGCAGGATGAGGGACCAAAGCTCAACATGATGAAGGACAAGAGGTAGAGCTCAGCAGGATGATACCCAAAGTTCAACATGATGAAGGACAAGTGGTAGAGCTCAGCATGATGGGGGACAAGAGGTAGATCTCAGCAGGATGAGGGACCAGTGGTAGAGCTCAGCAGGATGAGGAACCAGTGGTAGAGCTCAGCAGGATGAGGAACCAGTGGTAGATCTCAGCAGGATGAGGGACCAGTGGTAGAGCTCAGCAGGATGAGGAACCAGTGGTAGAGCTCAGCATGATGAGGGACCAGTGGTAGAGCTCAGCAGGATGATACCCAAAGTTCAACATAATGAAGGACAAGTGGTAGAGCTCAGCATGATGGAGGACAAGAGGTAGAGCTCAGCAGGATGAGGGACCAGTGGTAGAGCTCAGCAGGATGAGGGACCAAAGCTCAACATGATGAAGGACAAGAGGTAGAGCTCAGCAGGATGAGGGACCAGAGGTAGAGTTCAGCAGGATGAGGGACCAGAGGTACAGCTCAGTAGGATGAGGGACCAGAGCTCAGCATGATGAAGGACAAGAGGTAGAGCTCAGCAGGATGAGGGACCAGAGCTCAACAGAATGAAGGACAAGAGGTAGAGGTCACAGGATGAGGGACCTGAGGTAAAGCTTAGCAGGATGAGAACAAGATATAGAGGTAGAGCAGGATGATGGACCAGAGGTAGAGAGGTAGAGCTCAACAGGATGATGGACCAGAGCTCAGCATGATGAAGGACATCATTGAATAATCCAGCTTGAATAATCCAGAGAAGACAAAACACAGGTGAAGACATCATAGAGAGGCAATTCAGACAAGGTATGCAGAATTGGGGCACAGGGCAGGATTAGAAGAGAGGAACTGTTCCAGATGAAAGGACGATCATGACAATCTTAGGCTCATGTCACTTTGACAAATAAGGGACAATGAGAGCATTATTTCTTAAATGGGCATAAATGTCTTTAATTACAGCATTTAGGGTGTTATTCTCTATGAAAAATGCACTTAGTCACATTTCCCATCAGAAGAGTTGGGTTAAACCGTTCTACAAATGCCCCAGACATTACTCAGTAATAGTGCATTTTTCAAGTTGAACCGTGTCATTTCACATCGTTGTACCCTGAAGAAATGTTCCTAATGAATCACAAAGGAGCAAATTGAAAAGCGGTGGCAGTAATAATATTTACACAGTTGAGCTGCTCGGAATCTATTAAAAACATGATTAAAAGAACTAAATGAAAACAGAAAAAAAGGGGGGCATTGGGGTTTATTATTGTGGAATAGATCTAAACCTCTGAATTTCATGAAAATGTATGTGGTTGTACCTAAAATATCTAAATTTATCTAAATTTTAACAATAAGGCTTTAAATTGTTCAGTTCACTCATATCTAGTCGAGTAAAATATATTTTTTGTTAATTTTTTTTTTTTTATTTTGGACCTCGTTCTATTTTTTTAGTCAAACTGGTACAGTAAATCTAAATCACAGCTTATCTCTGTAGTTTTCAATGTAATTTGATTTTGCTGGAATTTGTAATGATTGTATCTCCCTGAGCCCAAGTTTATATCTGTTAAGGTGATCTGGAGATTCTCCAAAGTCTCAACAGCTTTTCAATTCAACCCACACTCAAACCCACAAAGCAAAAAGCGTGAAAAGGCTTCAACCTAATTTCAGATAAGTGGATAGCTCCTCTACTCTGACTCATTACGCCCCTTTGGGAAACGTGAAGATTTCATTGAAAGGCAAGACTAAACTAGAGACAAGATTCATTTTTTTATTTTTCTTGCTTCCTTCAGTTCCTCCCTTCCTGCACGACGTACAAACGTAATTTTTATGCACCACTGTACTTTTTCACAATGCTGTTGATGTGTTTTGCAATAGTACAACCCCTCCCCTCCTCTCAAACTCAGCACTCTCTCTCTCCCTCTACCTCCCTCCCTCATCCTGATATTAATGACACAGCTATCTGAGGCAGAGGCAGTTTCCCTGCGCTCTATTCCTCCTGCAGGTTTCTCTCATACAAACACTTTTAAACCCATAAGAAGCGGGACATGCACCAGCACACTCTTACTTAGAATCCGGAGGCACATACCGACGTTAACATTCCAAGTTCATACATTCAGAGTCACGGACACTTGCTTCTTTTTTTTTTCTTTTTTTTTTTTTACCGACACACTCATTTCTTTTTTAAAAACCTGATACAAAGAAAAACAATGAAGACAGCAGTACTCTGGGTTTGTACCGGTCTCCTGCTTACAGCCTCTTGGGCACCTCGGACCAGCAGGGCAGCAGACTTCTCTACAAACTCTCACCAGCGATGGGATGCTCGAGGAACCTACAACCTGGAATCTGAGTCTGGCACTACTTCTTGCCCTGTGAAACTGAGACCATCAGGGCACTGTGGAAATTTTGGGACAGAAAATGGGGAGGACTGTCCTTACCAGCTCACCCTCCCTCCTCTCACCATCCACCTGCCCAAGCAGTTCAGGCTGTTGGAGAAAACAATGAAAGAGCTGCAGAGTCTGAAAGAAGTGGTGAACAAGCTGAAGAGCAGGTGCCAGGACTGCCGTGGGACACAAGAAAATGGGGCTTTTGGATACCAGCAAGCAGACCCGGACCAGACACAAAGGGATGCTGGAGATGGTCTGAGACCTGATCAGACAGCACAGGTAGTGCAGGGCGGATTCAGCCCTGAGGTAAGAGGAGATGGGATGGTTCATGGAGCTTCTGTGGAGGAATCTGGACAGAGGCAAACTACCATTTTTGGGAAAATTGCGCCAAGTACAAACACTATGCAGGAGATGCAGGTAAAAACATTTAAATGTTACAAAGCCTTCTTTTTAATGAATTAGTAATAAATAAAATAATACATTTTCTTCATAATAAACAAAAAGTGAAGTGATGTTATCTTAACTTGTATGTTACGATAAGTTGGGCATTAAGAATAGTTCTAGAGGCTGTGAGAACACTGCATTAGCAGCAGTGCACCAAACATAATCCAATGTCATTGTTGTGTCATTTGAAAATATTGGGCAATAATCAAAACAAATGAACATTAATTTAACCAATAAATCATTTCTTTACAAAGTCACCTCAATTTTTCTCTGTAAACAGTCTAGAGTAAGAATGTAGAGGACATTTTAAAAAGAATCGTAAAGTCTATCCTGGCATCACCACCTTGGAAAATTTCTTGTAGTCTAAACAGGATGGAGAATCAGTATCACACACCAGCCAAATGACTGTAAATTTTTCACTGTCTAGTAAAGCTTCTCACAGCCATTCGGGCAGACAGCCAAGCATTGAGCAGACACTGTTTCCATGTAGAAATTAAAATCGGCAGAAGAAACAATAAGAAAGCCCTCAGTGATCCACCTGCTTTGTAGTCTGTGCCAAAAACAATTTCCTCTGCTCACGTTCTGGCCTGCAGGTAAAACTGAATAGGATGTCAGCCAGCCTGCGCAACGCTAGGAGCCAGATCTCAGCTTTACAGGGTCGCCTGGAGGGGCTTAACCTGCTCAACATGGACAACATAAAAGCTATGGTGGACAGGCAAGTGGAGAACATCACTGGGACGGTCAACAAGCTAAACTCTGACTGCACCACACAATGTCCAGTGCAGGACAGCCCTCAGTGTAAGTTTTTCATTGATGATTTTTACTCTCCAGTGCTCATCGTTTCTTTTATAAACCATCTACAAGTTGTCAGTCATAATATCTAATTAACATTTGTGGTGAAATATTTTACAGAAATGCCACCTTTTATTTTGCTTTCAATCATTTCTTTGCCACCGTTTTGATTAATGGCGTCTTTAAGTATCTTTTTTTTTTTTCTGTAAATTAACCTTTGGAAAATGTGAGGCGTTGAGTCTCATAAAAATGTTTTCTCATAATCCATCTTAGTGAATGACAATCTACATGATCAAATTCTTCATGGCCACCTTCACCTTATGAGCCCCCTCATTCTCGGAAATGGGAAGTGAAAGTAACACAACTTTTTCTCTCGCACGCACTGCTTTGTAGCGACATGATTTTTCCATTACCAGTATGAACGATAACATGCACAGAATAGTAATCAATACAAAAGAAATACCCTCTGTCATCTAAAACATTGTACTTGAGGAAATTGTTTGAAATACTTGCAGGTTGAAATTATGGAGTTTAGAAGTTGAGCAATTAGAGATCTGAGTTCAAGGATTCAATCAGGTCTTATGTAACTAATTCCAGAGCTCTGACCCCTTGTTCAACATTCATAAATCTTTCAATAAGGGAGTCAAATACTTGACATTTTAAAAATACATTTAAAATGTGAAATTTCTTCATGATGAAAGAATTTATCAACAAGATTCCAAACTAGATTGGCACAAATTAAAAAAACATCTCATGTCACGTTGAATTCAAATATTTTTTGACTGAGACCACAAATTGAATGAAAGTCTAATCTGCCCACGGAATGTGACAGTATATGAAGGCTTTCATGCAGAAAACAAATGCAAAGTTACATTTAACTGGATTAGCTAGGTGTGAAGAACTTCCTGTTCATTTCTCTTCTTCTAAAACTTTCTTTTCTCTCGTCTTCATTCATTATCTCTAGCACACACATCTCTCTCAAGTTAAATTTGCTTCCCTGACTACTTAATCTCTTTACTTCTCTTGTCAGTTGACCTCCTATTGGCTCTCTTCCTAATTTCTCTTCCAGTCGAGGTCATGCTCTAATTCTGCATATTAAGCCTGGCTCATTATCTCTTGCCAATAACACATGTATCAAAGTAGGCAGCTCCCATGACACTGAACTCGTCACAGATGGCACTAAGGGTCAGCCACATTGCAAGTTTTAAAATCTTTATATAAATAAAAAAAAACTCTGAAATAATTTTGATATAAATCAATGTATTGTTTGTAGATGTGTGAGGTCAAACACTGTTTTGTTTTATCTCGTAAACCACTTATCCTTAACAAAGTCGCGGGTCGTACCAGAGCCTATCCCAGCGGATTGGAAGCGAGAGGCAGGGTCGCTAGTCTGTCATGGGTTGATACGCGCACAACCATTCACACACACGCTCATTCCTTTCGGAAAATTTCGTAGCAGCCAATCAACTCAACATCTATGTTTTTGGAGAGTGAAAAGAAACCTGTACCCGAAGGAAATATGACATTTATACAAAATTTGTTTTCCAGAAGTACAAGACATTCTGTTCGTGATTTACAAGATAAAACCAGATGATAACGAGAAGGGATTAGTTTACAGATGAGTAATTCACAGATTAATTCACAGATGAGTAGTTGTTGCAAAATTAACTCAAACGTAGCTTCTTTTTTTTTTTTAATTACGTTCACAGAGAAAAACAAGGTGCGAAGGGAGAACATGCAAACTCCACACAGAAATGCCACTGTTCCAAGCCTCGACCCCTAGGACTTGAACCCCGACCTTAACAACCACTGTGACAGTGGAAATTGAATCATGAGAACATTAAAGACAGAAATCTGCAATTATTTATCAAAAAAAAAAAAAAAAACTGAACTAGTAATCTATCTTCAAATTATTAGATGCTCATCTACCTTTTCCAAAATCTAAACTATCATTCTATTAGGAAGAACCGCTTAGAGAAATATGGGTACAATTTGATTAAATTCTACTAATTTTTTCAGAATTTTTTTGAGCGATAATGAATTAAAAATGCCCGTAGTTGTTATTGAGTAAACTGTCCTGATGATCATCCACTAGACAGTTCTTAAATAAATATTGTTCAAACCTATTTTTTCTGTTATTCTCTGAGGCTAAGGAAGCAAATATGAACTAAAAACATCTCAAACCAGTTTAGAAGGGAATAGATTGCACACTGAGAATGTTGAATTGTGTTTGTGCAGACCACTGCTGTGCAGCATAAGTCAAATTTGGTTAAAAAAGAAATTGCTCTTCAGCAAGAAAAAGATTTGGCCAATGAAGAAAGATAATGTCACTATCAAACACAAATTCCATCCTTTAGAGCATTTTGATTAAGTGTATGAACATTTATTTATTTCAAACTGTTTGCCAATTCTCATACTGCCAACACTAATCTTAATACTTCAGTTCTGATGTGTGAAGTTTGAACGTCGTATTACTGCTAATTCAAAAACAACATGACAGGTTGCCCAGTTTATGTTAAGAAGTGCCTGTCTACAAACCCATTTTTGGAAAAGAATTGCTACACTTTATTTATAGCTTTGAAGGGAAAGACTAGACTATCATTGTCAACACAACTGGTTTCCTTCCTTGTGATAAAACCAAGTGTTGGTAACAGCTGCCTTTTTTTTAAAGATCTTTGTGGTCTGTGGCTAAATAAGCCAAATAGAATTAAAGACATCACCTTCAGTCAGTCATCTTCTTAACCGTCTATCCCTCATGGAATTACGGGGATTCAAGGCGAGGGGCAGGGTACACTGCAAACAGGTCACCAGTCTCTCGTGGGGCCACACAATCCTAGGGGCAATTTGGCACCGGCCAATCGACCTAACATGCATGTTTTTGGAGGGTGAGAGGAAACTGGAGTACCCGGGGAAACCCATTCAGACACGGGGAGAACATGCGAACTCCATACAGAAAGGCCAGTGTTCCAAGACTCATCCCTGCCCAGGACTTGAACCCATGACCTTCTTGCTGTGGCAACAGTGTTGCCCACTTTGCAACCATGCCACCTGTTCCGTTCCGTCGTCTTCCGCTTATCCGGGGCTGGGTCGCAGGGGCAACAGCCTCAGACGAGAAGCCCGGGCTTCTCTCACCCCACCTGCATCCTGCAGCTCACCCGGTAGGATCCCGAGTTGTTCCCCGGCCACCTGTGAGACAGTCTCTCCAGCGAATCTGGGGTCTGCTTCTTTGTCTCTTCCCGGTGGGAGGAGACAAATATAAATATATAATTTATGATATCAATCTAACAAAAGCAATCTTGTCACATTCTGATAGAATGTACCTGCTAGACAATAAAACTTGTTTTCCAGTTTCAAAAAATGCAAAGACAATATTACTTCCATGTTCATAAAAAAGTCCATTCCGTAAAGTCTTAAAGCTCCATTGCACAGTATTGATTTCCTTCTCAGTTGAATTTGGAACAACATAATGTGCATCGTCATTAAATAAAATCCACACAGTCACAAGATGGAATTGTTTTTTTATGATTTTCCCATTTAAAATGTGTTACTTTCAGAATGACTGTTAAATACGTACAGAAAATACAGATAACGAACGCAATAAAATCAACTCTCCTTCATGCAGCTATAGAACTGTGTTAGAGAAATTCAGGCCGGGCAAGGTGCCAGTGTTGCAGAGCTGGAGATGGCTCTGGTCCGTCTAGGGACACTGACTATCCGTTCAGATAGATGGGGACAAATAGGAAGAGAGAAGTGAAGTGGAGAAACTGCAGTTAGACACTTCTTGTGTATAAAATGCTGGAAGAATTTACAGGTCAACACTTTAAATGCCAGAGGCTGACAGAGCCATTTAAGTGACAAAGATTTGTCCTAGACCCATATGCATACAAAAACAACCGCAGCCTAGAACATGAAGAAAATATACAATGAGGTAAAGTATGTTACAGTGTTTATACATGAACTCAGACTAGATGCTCTTTCCTCTGACCGGTGGCCTGTCTCTTGCGGTCTCGCAGTTTTATAGCCCACACATCACTAAAGACATTCAGAAGCATACGATTTCAACTCCAGCACGATTCATGCACTTGAGTTTTTTTCCCAGGAAATTGAAACACTTGAACAATTCACTTCTAAGTATTTTGGCTTTTCTAGATGGTGACTGAAGTCACTGCATTCTAGTTGCGTTGCCAGGCATTAAAGGAAACATTGCTGATGTGAAAGAAACTGATTTGCAGATTAGCTTTAAATTTTTAAAATGATTTTGATTCCAGCCCAAGAAAACAGAGTCTGGCCATTTAAAGGAAATCTTTATTTACAAATGATTGTTCGCTAAAAATTTAACTCCTGATTTTTATTTAAACAGTTTCAATCACTCACAAAATGAGTGGGTTGAAAACTCGTTTTGTCTTCTGAACTGCTTTTCCCTAATAGGGTTGGAGGAGATGGAGGAGCCTATCCCTGCCTATCTCAGGCGAGAGGCAGGGTACACCTAGTCTGTTGCAGGGCCACCCCCGCACACACATATACATCCACATACTCATTCCAAGGAGCAATTTCAAATCCAGTCAACCTGCATGTTTTTGGTGGGTGAGAGGAAACCGTAATACCCAGAGAAAACCCACGCATACATGGGGAGAACATGTAAACTCTGCACAGAAAGATCAGAGTTTCAAGCCTCGCACTCACTCTAGGACTCGAAGTCTGACCTTCTTGCTGTGAAGCCACTGTGCTAACCACTGCACCACCATGCAGCCCTGAGTTAAATAGTTTCCATACATATTGAAATAACGAGTTCAACTTTCGTACTCAGTTCATGACATTTTTTCTACAGTAAGCCTGTCTTGATGTCAGATGTCATAACCTAATAAAAACCCCATCCCCAATCCTTTTAAACAAAACCCTTTTCTGTTTGTCCGCAGTTATTTTAGCTCCTCGAGATTGCTCAGACTACAACGTCCTGGAGGTGAGAAAGAACGGCGTGTATCGTGTGACTCCTGATGCTCGCAACGGGACGTTTGAGGTTTTCTGTGATATGGAATCCTATGGAGGTGGCTGGACTGTGATACAGCAACGTGTTGACGGCTCCATCAGCTTCAACCGAACCTGGGATGAGTATAAAAAGGGTTTCGGTAACTTTAGGTATGTTAAAGCATTACGCACGAGCTCATATGCAAAAAAAATTAACAAACAAGCTAAATGCAGTTATGGCTCTAACAAATTTTTAGCAAACCAAATATGGAGTTTTAGCACATATTTAGCAACAAAAACTTCTACAGTTAAACTTAAGACCAACACAGGCCTAAACTCAGCCTTCCAACTTCATCCGTTTTAAAGTCTTACACAATCAACCAAAAGATTTCAAGAAAGAGCTATTTTCTTCCAAACAAACGGATGGAACACTGTTTAGTTTGCAGACATAAAAGCTAATTATACACCACAGTGTTAACTGGTGAAAATCATTGCTAAAGATTTTAAAGGTAAAGAAAAAAAAAAGCTTGTTGTGGATAACTGTTAAACACAGATTGCAAATAAGCAGTCATCCCCTTTATAGTGGAAGGGTCTACATTTTTTAAATTCAAGCATGCATAAAAAAATCTTTACAGCCTAAAAATAGACGTTTGTGGTAGTTTTGAATATAAACAGACTGTAAAATTGTGGGCCATGTGCGACACATCTGAGAGAAAACTTTTTATTTAAGATGAACTTTTAACAGAAAAGGCCTTTTCAAAAGTTTAACACAAAACATTCTCATTTCAAGTTTTCTTTTTTACAACAGTATGTGGCATCAAGAAGCACAGAATCAAAAAGTTTTTCAAAAAGTGTTTTTTTTTTTAAAATGAAAAAAAAAAAAAAACTTTAACTTCCTCACCTTATTTTGAACTAGCTTCCTTAGTTCAAAGTAAGGTAAGGAGATTAAAGTAATTTCATCTTCTTTTTTTCATCGGGGGGAGCTGTTGCCCCTCCAGGTCGAGAGAAGTCAGATGGGGTGGTTTGGGGATCTGGTAAGGATGCCTCCCGAACGCTTTCCCAGTAAGGTGTTTCAGGCTGTTGCCCCTGCGACCTTGCCCCGTATAAGTGGAAGACGACGGAACTTTACTTTGAAAGTGGGGGTTCTGCTTTTAAGGAGGCACAGTAACAATGTTCACAAACTGTTCACCATCTATCCGATAACACCAACTGGTTAGCCCACAAAACTTGCGAAATATTCCAAACAATTTAGTTCTGATTTGTCTCCATTTAAACTGATTGAAAACTTTCCCTTCTTTTCTTTTTTTTTTCTTAATGTAAAAAGACTTACTGAGAGCTGTGGCTTGACTTCAATAATAATGGAAGCTTATAATCTTTATTTTTCTTGCTTTTTCTGTTGATTTCTTTAATAGTCTTTTGAATTTTTTTTTTTATTGCCATACCCACTGTACAGGCATTCCCACTTTGCTAAGATGGGGAAATGCCAGGAATATTATGTTCTCTCATCTATTTTTCACTGTCACACTTCACAGTTTATTTCTGCCTTGTTATCTTCTCCCCTTGGTAATCTTCCTTCTGTCTTACAGGAGTGAGTTCTGGTTGGGCAATGATCACATCCACTTGCTGACAAAAGCCAAAGATATGATTCTCCGTGTAGATCTGGAAGACTTTGAGGGTGTCCGGGAATATGCAAAATATGACGAGTTCTACGTGGCGAACGAATATCTACGCTATCGCTTGTCAGTCAGTGGATACAGGTAAAGTAGTTTTCATGCAGGTAAACATAAGTAAAAACCTTAAAGATCTGATGAAATGATATCTTGTTGTAGTGGAACAGCGGGGAATGCCATCAGTTTTAACAAACACTTCAACCATGACCAGAAGTTCTTCTCTACTCCGGACCGTGACAATGACATGTACCCATCTGGGAACTGTGGGGCCTACTACAGCTCCGGTTGGTGGTTTGATGCCTGCATGTCTGCCAACCTCAATGGGAAGTACTACCATAAGAGATACAAGGGAGTCCGAAACGGGATCTTCTGGGGAACGTGGCACAATATGACGACAGAGTTTTACCCAACTAACTACAGGCAGGCTTTTAAAACTGTCAGGATGATGATTAGGCCCAAAAACTATGCCCCGTAGAAAAACAGTTGGCAATAATTGGAAAGGAAAAAAATGAAAGAAAAAGTACAAAAGGTATTTTACATGTTTCTGTAATCTTGCATTTGTCCACATTTACACAGACAACCCCAAATCAAACAGATATCCTAAATGCAGTACTAACATAAGCATTTCTGCGCTGTCCGTTATTCCCAACCTCACTAATTTGACCTTACAAATGCTGCCTTAAGATTTGGAAAGCGAAAAAAAAAAATATTTGTGGCTTGAAAACTAAAGAAAAAAAAACAGTGAATAAGTTTTTTTTTTCACTGCTGTCTGACATTTTTCCCATTTTCGCCCTCCTAAATCCAACAATAAACCTTGCTGTGAAACAGCAGAGCACATAAAGTAGAACAATCTAACGAGCTACCATTTCCTCTGCTGTAAATGATCTTATAATTAACAGTAACCACTCAAGTGAGGAATATGTGAAGCTGATGAAGCGGTTTTATGTCTGAAAATGGACATAAAAGTCTTTCTACCATGGTCACACCAGTTTAAAACTCTTTAGGGAAGCTATGCACAAGTTAGGGTTCCTATGGTATTTGTTTAATTAAACTTAGACGGTGTTCTAATGGATCATGATCATGAACAATGCAAAACATCCCAGGAAAAATCTCCAGCCTGGTAGATTTCCCTTGAGTCCTATCCAGGCATATTCAATATTACAGATGCTCTGGATAATTGCTCTTGACAGCAGCTGCAGAGCACAACATTAAACACTTGCATTCATTTTTCTAATCCTTATGTCTAGGTGTATTTCTGGACTCATCCTCATGTCAGACATAGTTTTGCATCTGTAAAAATTTTCCTCAACATCTGTACAACACTGCTCTCTAATGTTAACAAACCGTGTAGCACCATGTAATCCATTTTATACACACTGTGAAAGGAAAAAGGAAATGAAAGATATGTTTCACTTGAAGGATGTGTAAAGTATTTATTTTCTTTGTGGGCTATGATAACTTTTCTATCTTGTGCTCCATAGATCCTGCAGTACAAAGTCTAATGATTGTGGATAGTTAAGCATAAATAAAGACTGTGCATATAGTGATCATTCATCGTAAATGTATACATATTTGGAGCTTTGTTTATGTGGATGATATTGATCTTTTTCTATTGTTCATATTCATTAATCATGAAAAAAGACTTTTTTAAATTAAATAAAGTTGAATCTACATGGATATTTAAAGGTTGTATCCATTCAATGTCACTTTGATTAGAATATTTCACCTCTTAATATTTGATCAAATAGTTTTTGGCATGCTCACCTCTTCTAGATGCACAAAACAATCAGAGATGTCAGCATTCACACATGGAGAATCTCCTGGGGGAAAATCAGGAAAAGATTCTTCTTCTTCTTCATTTTTACTGCTTTGCATGTTGTTTTCTTGGTTTTCAGAAAAATTAAGAAAAGAAATTAACTTATCTAACGAATCAAAACTGTCAGGATGACAAAACTCAATAGGTAAAACAATCAGTAGCAAGAAGATTGTAGATTTTCACAAATTGGTAAAAGCAAACGTGGGCTAAATCAAAGTTTTCTTTCAGACGTGACGTCATCAGTGTGTTGATGTCACCATAGCAACCATGTACACACCTCAGGGAAATTAAACTTGCTAAAGTCAAATCAGCATGAATTCGACTATTTTAAATCAAATCTAATAATCTGTAAAGGTTTTAATGTGCAAGATCTTAAAGTTATATTTTACATACAATATTATATTTTTTAAATCTGATTTTTGTTTGATTGAAAGTTAAAATGCAAAAAAAAAGCCCAATCGATGCATTTAGTTGCTCTTTGTGATCTATTAAACTGATTAGTAATTGATTACTCCAGTTCACTAAAGAAAGGGGGGAAAAAAAGAGAAAAGCATCAAGAAGCATGTGCACTTTTAAATATAAACTTCAATGTGAGTTTAAAATATGAATATTAATCAAAGTAACTATTAAAATTCTTATTTTTAACAGTGAAAATGTATTAATTAGATTAATTCATCTTCAATTTCTTGCATTTAGTTTTGTAGTGCACTTACAGCAGATCCCCAGAAGATGGAAGCAAAAAGTAAATCAGTTGTTAACCCCCACAACTAAAAGTGTGCCATTCTTAGGTTGAAGAATAAAAACCAGCTGTCTGAATGAATACTGCAAGATCTGAAATGAAACTCTGTTAGACTGACTTGAATCCAGCAAAGAAATGAAAGTTGATGATGCAAGATTGCTACTCTCTTGTTCCCCTCTTTCCCAAATTGCACACAGAAGGCTGGCTGGTTGGGGTGGGGACATCACTCCCTGCATGCAACTGCTGCTGGGAGTTGTATCTCAGCAGCAACATATGCATGCAATTATCAAAGTTATAAATTGATATTCGATTAATAACAGAAAGAAATATATCTAAAAACTGTCATTCTAAATGGGGTAAGAGCTGTGTTTTAGAATAGTTTTGTAAATGTAGCTGCTCGGCCTCTGCATCTCAGCATCGGGATGATTGTGGGCCACACAATCCCTCCCCCATACCAGTCTTTTGGGGTTGAGGAAAATTTGTTACCCCTAATAAGCACATGGTTCACATAAGCAGCATGCATGCACTCTCACTCACACACGCACACTGTGTCACGCTGTTTACTGTTCGCTATGTTCCTTGCACCTGAACAATTTTTTTTTTTGCTTTTTTGTTCTGTTCCGTTGTCTTCCGCTGTCTGGGGCTGGGTCACCGGGGCAACAGCCTCAGACTGGAAGCCCAGGCTTCTCTCTCCCCGGCTGCATCCCCAGCTCACCCGGGAGGATCCCAAGATGTACTCTGTCCAGCTCTGAGACATAGTCCCCCTAGCAGGTCTGGAGTCTGTTGCTGGGTCTCCTCCCAGTGGGATGAGTCCAAAACACCTCACCAGCGCTCAGGAGTCATCCTAACCAGATGCCGGAACCATCCCATCTGGCTTCTCTCGAGCCGGAGGAGCAACGGCTCTACTCCATTTTTGGGCTTTTAGTTTTTTTGTGTTCTACATAATTTATTATCGAAGGTTGTTTTTGTTTGTTTCACCTTTACCTCCAGTTTAAACTCTTGTTTGTTTGTATTTTTTTTTTTTGGTGGTGATCCTGATAGAGCAAATCTATCCAGCAATACTTGACATTCTGCTTGTCTCGATCTCAAACAGGACAGGGTAAAATAATAATTGAAAAAAAAAAGGCAAATGTAATTTGTTAATTACATAGCTGTGTTATTTTAGCACAAATAATCCCACTCACAACAGTAAATACTTCTTACGAGGGCAATGCTTTCCAAATTAAAAGGTCTGAAAAGGTCTCCAATAGAAAGTTGTGTCAACTATCAAGTGTTATAATGCTGTGGTGACATGGTGACAAAAAAATCACAGACTGACAATTCAACTTCATATGATGTATAAATATATTAAATGATTTGGGAGAAAATAGCAAATACCAAAGTTTCAAATTAAAAACATGTCATTTAAAAAAAAAAATGGTTGACAAATTGTGTCATGAAAGTCTTTCCCATAATTTTTTCCTAACAATTTAACTACATCTGGCTATTAGTGCTGGACTTTTCGGCACAACTATGAGTAACTGCTGTGAAGTTTAACCATCCTCAGCAAATGTTGGTGATGCATGTCTAGCCTTAACTGCAGTTAAAGAGATGAAGGGGTGGTGTTAACATACATGCTTGGCTAAGTAAGCTCTGAAGGTAGTATACTGTGGACTGCTTTAGAACTATAGAACTTAGCGGCACAATTTCTGTGTTTAAGTCATTACCTAGATTTTATAATCCGTGCGGTATGCTGTGACAAAAATGGAGATTCTGCACTCCAACTCACATCCACTAAACAAATTAGACAACAAGCAAAACAACCCGGTTTATGAAAAGTTATGACTGCTGCTAAAATTCTTAAGTTTTATCCAACTTCTTAACTTTTATCCTTTTTGTTTCAACTTTATCCAGTTTAAGAGGTAGTTCTGTACAAATGCAAGTGATCGTTAAACCATCAAACGAGAGTTATAAGTGTTTAGTACAGAGAAACAATATCTGATGCTTAAGTTAGCCAAACCCTGTTCTCATTTTTCTTTCAATGCAGGAACCCCGCAGAGAAATCCAAGTCATCCTTCAACAGTATTTCAGCGAGCAGAGTTCAGTCTGAAAGACCCCCTGAGGCTTTAACTACCCTGACTCATTCTTGCAGACCGTAAAAAGAAGTCAGACAAAAACATGGAAGTAAAATGTACTGTATAGTCATGTCTGTACTTTTTTTTTCCTATTGAAGTCTCCAAACCACAAGTGTTAGTCAATAACAGCTGTGAACATTTTCTTGAGTCTTTTGGAACAAATTTCGATTCTCGGAAAATATTTTGTAAGCAGTATTCTGATCTGACATGCTACAAAAAGGATAGACCATGTCTGAACAATTTCACAGCTTTATCTAGGGGTCTGCCTCACGTTTGGAAAAGGCCCATCATAGTCAAATCCTGGGATGAAATGCAGATACTAATTCCTGAATGAGTTTATTCTGTTTATTTAAATCTATCATGAATTCAATTTAATTTTGTTTGTATTTCTCAATATCAAATTTCAAAAGATTATTTTGAAATGATAAAATGTTTAGTAGATGACAGGCTTCAGGGGTCCAATAAGTTTTTACTTTTGTGTGCATTTTAGTCTTGGAAATTTCCCCATGACGGAGCATGTGAAATTGTGAAACTGCTCCATAGTTTGTAGACGCAGGTGGTTTTTGGACGCTGTTGAACTGTTTAGATTCTTCTTATACCAGATCATGTGATTGATATGCCAGCAATTACTATAACATGACCTTCCAGATGTTTAGTTTTTGTTCTGCTTATTTTTTTCAGTTTTTATTTCCATTCCAACTCTTTTGAGACATTTTACCATTGTTTGAGTAAAAATGTCTCACTTAGATTTTCAATAATCTAAATTGTAGTGACTGGAATATTTTCATCTGTAAATAAATTGCCTTTTGTAAGAGTTCCAAAAATTGCGTTATTCATTTGATTTTTATGATCCAACATATCTGAAAGTGGGGTTGGATCTATTGGGACGTCTCATAAACTGAAACAAATTGCAAACTCCATGGGTACTTAGCCATATTAACCTCTAACTTTACTGGACATTTGGATTAGCTATTAGTTTAGATTTATTGTATACTTTTAGCCTTAGGGCATCTTTCTAATAAACTTTACAGCTGGAAATTGTCTGTGCGGTTTAACTATAGCTGTTTGGGGTGTAGATTGTCTTCCAAAATAAATGCTTACAGTATACTGCCAAGTAAATTTTTCTCAACAATTAAGCTCATGCTGCCTTTTCTTCCAACTTAAAACAATGACTATATTTGTAGGCAAAGCACATAAATGAGGTAGTTGGTGGAGAAAGCTGATGGAAAACTAAAGATTGTCATATCTTTTAAAGGTAGAGAAATTCTAGTGCGACTCAGCAGGAGGACTGGTTGAAATAAATTTTGGGTACCTTATTTCTTCTAACTGTATACTTACGGTGGAACACTAAATATTCATCTGAAGGTATTAAAATGGATATCAAGTCATTCAAATGTAGTGACCACACAGAAAGTTTGGGGTTTGAGTCCTGGGTGGGGCTGAGGCTTGAAACACTAGTCTTTCTGTGTGGAGTTTGCATGTTCTCCCCTAATATGCATGGGTTTTCTTCAGGTACTCCAGTTTTCACCCAACCTCCAAAAACATACATGTCCGGTTGATTGGTAGCTATGAAATTGCCCATTGGAATGAGTGGGTATGTGTATGGTTGCCTGTGTGTGGCCCCACGACAGACTGGCGCCCTGTTTCGGGTGTATCCTGCCTCTTGCCTGAAATTAGCCGGGATAGGCTCCAGCACCTCCTGAGACCAAGTTAAGGATAAGCAGTTCGGAAGATGAAAACAAGACATCATTCAAAGTACTTCCCACTATTACATACACAAGCCATATTGCAGGTTTGCATCATTATAGCTTCAAAATTTGAGTAATTGATTCCAGATTTGTGACCTTTCACTGCAGGTTGAAATCATCCCAACATACTTCACAGAAGTCTTTGGGGATTATAGTAAAATTGCAACCATCTTTGAGTTTTTGCCCTGCAGAAAAATGGAGAATCCTGTGTCTATTTTTGTGCTTTCCACAAACCCACATAAATTTTACGGTTACTGGAATTTTGGGCTAAAAGTAGCAAACAACAAAGCCTAGTTAGGTCATAATGACAGATTGAAAGGGAAACGGATAAACACAGTGGGTCAGGCTGTCGTTCAATAAACATCCATGGTACAATCTTCTTAACTCGAGCGGTGAGTCAGTTCAACTTTTCTCAAACATTCAAGTTGCCCTGAAAATTCTCAATTTGATTTACATAAAATAAACGTAATTCCAAATGCCTTTATTTCTTTGGGTTTTTTGATTCACTATAATGATGTACTTGCATGTCTTTTGCAAAGTTTGAGCTAATACAAAACCCTTATTGCACACAAACTTTATGGTCTTCCTCTCAAAAGATATACCTAACTCCTCTGAACAGACAGCAATAAAGCAGAGGAAGATTTTAATGCAGCCATCAAAGTGAAAGGGTTTCGTCAACCTTTTGCACATGTGGAAATACATCCTGGCTGCTTCTCAATGTCTGGATCCAAGATTTCAGAAAGAAAAAACACATTTTGACACAATGTAAAGCAGAAGTAAATTGAAAAAGATTCTGTGCCTATCAATTGGTTTTCCCAATTTTTTTAAGCAACCTCAAACTGATCTGAAATGCTTTCGTGATGAAAATTGGCATGAAGATAATTTCTTTTATATTTTTGCTTCTCTCTTATGCTAAATCCAAAATAGACATTCACATTTTTTACCCATACATAAAGCTCTTATTAGTAGTCTTGGGTATGTTTCAAAGATTTCATAGTTTATCATCTCATTAAAGAGTACTGTCCTAAATGGTACGCTGAGCAGAAACTTTCTAATTTTATTTCCCTGCCCTTTAGTTGCCTTATACTGTATGAGTTTATTTCTGACTTGGTATCATTAGCTCATATTTTTCTCAGTCCAGGCTAAAAACATGTGGTGCTTGTTGATCTCTTCGTCCTGTCCACTGCCAACCAGCGTAAGCCGATGTCTGTCTTCTCTGACTTCAAGTTGTCTTCATGTTAAAAGATTTTATTTCCTTTCTATGGCTGCTCAATCCATTCCAGGTTGAAAAGTGAAAATGAGATAAAAGCTTTTCCTCTCTCGACTTGTCAGCTCCAGCACATGATGTAGAAATAGGATGAATGAATAAAAATATAGGTTTAAAATCAAGAGAAGTTTAAGTGTGTGTATCTAGTGCATCTGTCGTGATGTGGAAGGGGGAGGACCCAATGGCAGGACATCAAACAAAGTTTATTAACACAATTCAGGTAAGTCTGTAAAGCAAGAAGCATAGGATTAACTCAAGGTTTCAAAAGTCCAATAATAACAAAGTTCAAACATGGTCAGGCAACCAGGGTGACTTGGCTGGAAGAGATGGTATGACCCGACAGGCAAGTCTGGGGTGATTGCCCTTAAATAGATGGCAGGGTGCACAGATGTATGGAATTAGGAATCATCCTAAGGTGACCCTACTCAGGTTGATTAGGAACATCCCGGGCTCCCTCTGGCAGCAGGCAAAGGAGATCACAACAGCATCTTGGAGAAGCAAAACTGAACAAAGCTGGCAGACCATCATTCTAAAACTGTAATACTAAACAGGAGAAGTAAAAAAAAAACTGGCTCAAAATGAATCAATTCACAAATTACGAGACAGCACGTGGTAGACAAGGCCGTTATTTGGCTCATAAAAGACAGCGTAAATGTCTTTTAAATTATTCACAAACATTGGAAACAATTATTATTCTAGAGACCAATCTTCTTAACGCATCCTTTCGCAGAAAAAAAAAAAAGAAGAAGAAGAAAAGACAGAACAGTACAGTGACATGTGTCTGTGTAAACTGATTTCCCTGTGAGTTACACGTTTGCCTCGCAACAGGAATGGAAACAATTACCCACATCTGCTCACCAGGTTTTGAGGATAGCCTCTCATTTACATACATGCTTAGTCAATCAGTGTGTGAGTTGTGTATATGTGTGCATGTTTGCGCTCTCCCCAGAATTAGGGAAGAATCCTGCGGGGCATTCAGCTTCCTTCCCTTTAATCTCAGCCACAGCCATCAACAGACGCCATCTTTGTCTTTTATTATGCTTTGGTTTCAGCTCTCTGTCTTCATCCTGTCCTTTTAGTTTCTCTTAATTATTCTCTTCCTTTCTCTAAGTGACAAACACTTTTCTCCAGTGGAAATTTACTTTTATAGTTTAATTCTTTTTGAAATTAAAGGGATTTCAGTCAAGATAGAGATTTTATTACTCGTGATTTTCCAATTAGATACAAAATATAAATAAAGCCCAAACATTTTACAAATCTGCACAATGTGTAACAACACATGCAACACATTCATCAAAGCTAGCAAATGATATTAACAAAATCTTTGCTTTTTTTTGGCCTTACTGATGCAGCGTAAGTAAAACTATTGTCCCTGTTTTTTTAAAGTATTTCTACATGTGAGTTTTTCCCCCCTTTTTGAAGTGAAGCATCGAGTAGGGCCATATTTTTGTTGGATGAAGAACACGTAAGTCTGATTTTGGAAAGTTTCAGAAACTTTTTGCAGAATTAATGTATTCAAATACTCATCTTTTGAAACTAGGTTTCTGTAATATGAGAAACCTGATCTACATATTTGGAAAAGCCCTTACAAAGGCATCTTGCTGACATGATGAATTGAACAGCAACTCATTTAGTTTCTTGTCTGCAAAAGTGAGAAATGATTCCAAACAAAATAGAAGTCCTTCAAACCACGTCTACCCATTTTCTTTCAAGCACATTGCAAAAATAATAGTTTTTTCCTTGTCTTTGTCAAAATTCTCGTCTCCAGCATGAAACCACTGTAATGTGTGGTTTAATTTTTTTTTAGTCATAATGCCTACTTGTCACATCAGTTTCATCACAGCACTTTTTATAACTGCACAGTATGGAACACTTATGGCTGTGTATATTTGTCTTTCTTTTACTTTCCATAGACTGATGTTTTACAATTCAAAGTTCTAAGCAAGTCAAGTTGATACTTGAAGATGACATTAAATACTTGTTGTGATCCCCTCACCTGCCGCCAAAGGGAGCCCTGGATGTTCCTCATCACCCTGATTAGGGACACCTGAGATTGATTCCTGATGCCACACATCTGTGGACCCTGATATCTATTTAAGGGCAATCACCCCCAGACTTCCACGTCGGGTCATACCATCCCTTTCAGCCAGGTCATACTGGTTGCCTGACCATGATTGAACGCTGTTATTATTTGAACTTGATTTAATCATGTGCCCTTTGCTTTACAGACATATCGGAATTGTGTTCAATAAATCTAATTTTGATGTTCTGCATTTGGGTCCTCCTCCTTCCACATCACAACAATACTGTTTTGTAAGACAAAAGAAAAAAAACTGTGAGGGTACAGAACTAGAAAATCAAAAAGTCATGTGTAAGTCTTACAATGTTGTGTTTATGTTGCAACTAGTTTTCTCATAGTTTGTACCTCTTGATTACATCATCTATTATGCTTCTATGAGCAGTGAGTAACACTGCCAAATCACCACTTTGAACCACAGCTACTCCAATAATGGAGCTTAAAAACAAAATGCACACCATATCAACACCAAAATTCTGGAAGTAGCACATAAACTAATGCAGAGAATTACAGTTAGAATAGAAAAGGATGTACGTAATCGTGATGAAGAAAAACTCACACTATGGAGTCTAACTTAAATGCAAAATGACCAAATTGAAAGAGAATGTGTACTGGGAGTTCCGCCAGTGCAAAAAGAGAGAGATGCAATTGATGCATGATAAAGTGAAGAACATATGAGATCTGCTCTTCTCTTCATTTATTTGGTGGTGTAGAGATTTTCTGTAAAAGCTGTGTCTGACTGCTCTGCCAAAATTTCAAACTGGGTCGGCTATGTACTTTAAAAACAAATGTTTAATTATCAAACCCTTTTGTACAAATCTCAACTTTATTTATCTAGATAAAAATAGACTTTTTTCAATCATTTTTTTATCAGCTTGATTCACTTCAGACAATTTGCCGCTTTGCTTTATACGTATATTGAAATTTTTTGTACATGATATGCAAAAATTTAATAAAGCTCATCTGCTCCAGTACTTTTAACGATTTGATGTGTATACTTCTTGTTTTGCCTGCACTGTGGCCTCACAGCAGGAAGGTCGGGGTTCGAGTCCCAGACTAGGATGAAACACTGGCCTTTGTTTGTGGAGTTTGCATGTTCTTTCCGTGTATGCGTTGGTTTCTTCCTACCCTCCAAAAACATGCATGTTAGATTGATTGGCCGCAACCAAATTGCCCCTAGGAATGATCATGAGTGGATGGTTGTCTGTGTGTGTGGCCCTGCAACAGTATTCAAGGCAACGTATTCGAGATGTATCCCGCCTCTCTCCTGTAATCTGTCGGGATAGGCTCTGGCACCACTCGCAACCTCATTAGAGATAAGCGGTTCAGAAGACGAAACAAAACTTTTTAATGATATAAAGGAGGAAACATTTTTTTTTTGCCACTACCACTTCATCAAATAGGATCTTTGTGAAGAAAAAAAGAATAAAGCTCTATTTTATCTTGCTTTATTTCTGTTTCACAAAATGTGCAAACTACAAAAACAGATTTTTTTTTTTTTTTGTTGTTTGGTGGTTACATCTTGAAATAGGAATAGTCTGCACGAAGTGCGGCTTCTGCAAGATTTTGGGGTCAGAGTTTGCCTTCTTGTCTGTGGAAACAGAGGGAGTAACCCTCAGTACAAAACCAAAATTACAGAGAACTGAAGTCAAGCTGAGGAGGAGGCAATTTATATTTATAGTATCATAATGATTTGTAAATGAATTATCCTTGATGAAAGTGTTTTTAAAAGAAGTTTAAAAAACTTGTGAGACATTTCTTTTAAAAAAATCTCTGCATTTAAATCAGACGAAAGGGAAAGCTTACAGTATGTATTGTCTGAAAACCAGTTTAAAGCAAACAGTTTAATAAAAAAAGTCAAAATGTACGGAACTAATTGGTTCAAAATCTTTTAGGGTGGAGAATTCCTTGCTTTTCAAACTGAGGTAAACCAGTTTCTTTGGCTACCTTTTTCCCTTTCCTTTCACTTTTGGTCAGAATAACTAAAATAATGACTCTTCTGAAGCTGAAACTGAACCCCTATGAATTTACAAGAAACCCCCACTCAGACAAGACATGATGTGGTATTTATTTTGTGAGTAAGCCAACGAGTTAACACACATGTGCTCGCTGAAGGCTTGTAAGTGGCAGACACTGAGGTCATGGTGAAGATATGCGAGCATAAGGTCAAATGTTGGTTCTTTTTGAGACCTTTGAACCCAAACCTTGCCGGGGAATGTGTCTCTGAGAATGCGGTGGTTGAGTTGTTCCCCATTCCAGCAGGAGCACCCAAAAACACAATTACTATGAGAGTGTTTGTTAGTTGCTTGAAAACACAGTTGATCAAATGTGTGATAGAAAAAACTTAAATGATCAGATGAATGATACACATGAGGTTTTTTTTTCTCTTCAAAAGTCAATCTATATTATAGAAATGTATTATCATTTCTTTATAAAATATATCTGTGCTGTCGTGCATCACAGCAGGCAGCCACAACGGCATCATTGGTGGGAGAAACAGGGGCTTAGGTGTCCTCCCCAAGGACACAAAGGCATGGGCCCAGTGAGAATTGAACTGGCGTCTCTCGGTCCAGGGGCGGACATTCTACCACTCAGCAAACACTGCCTCCTTTTTTTTGTGCTCTCTCCTGCAGATGTGCAGGAAACAAGTAAGAATGTAAATTTGTCAATTTATGCACAATTTTTTAGTGAAGGCTGTTTGATGGGACAAAGCAAAAATTGTACGGTAATCTCCAAAAGCAAGACCAGTAAGGACAAAAGTTTGACTTTCATCCCTGAAATTAAAGCCTAGACACATACACCTACATTATCAGACATTCTATCTAGTTTTTTTCAAACACAAGACTGGATCTCAGTTTCCACACCACCAGTAAACAAGTCAAATTGAAAATTTCCCGACTAATTAGTTTTAAAAAGTCATAGTTTGTGTGACTTGTGAAGAAAAAAAGTCTTCTCATGAAAATGAACATGACCGCACAATTTGTGTTTGTAAATTTGCAATGTGAACAAACCACAGAATTTCCTCAAAGTTTGGCTAACTAAGCCATCAATTATCAAGAGATGAAAAGCACAACATCTAGTGCTTTTCATGTCACAACATAATGACCAACAAAAACCGAAAATTGTATATTAACAAAAGCATGTCATCCAAAAAATGACAGAACAATTGTGTGTGGTCAGTTTGTAGTTTTTTTGAGTCAGTCAGAGAAAAACCACACCAAAAACATTTCAAAGTATGAGACAAACCAGTTTGAGAATTAGCTCAACGCGTCTGAAAGTCGACTAAGGGCAAAAAGACAAGTTTCTAATTCAAAGTGGACTCAAAAATTAAACAAATTGTACAAAACATTGATCCTTGTAAGTTGCTTGAAGAAGAATTTGACAACCATTTCATCTAGTAGGGCCGTCAGAGTTGACCGATATGTGTGATTGTTTACATTCAGTTGCTAATAAAAATGACTGCTGCTCATACGTTTTATTTTATTAGTCCTCACCCCGGAAAAATAGTGTAATGCTTCTCCAGGTCTAGGGCATGGTCCCACCCCAGGAGGAGGAGTTTAAGTATCCCTAGTCTTGTTCATGAGTGGGGGAAGGATGGAAAGCGAAATCAACAGACCGATTTGTGCAGCGTCAGCAGAAATCAGGACGCTGCATCGGTCAGTCATGGTAGAAAAAGAGCTGAGCTAAAACGCAAAGCTCTCAATATACCAGTCGATCTACGTTCCTACCCTCACCTCTGGTCACCAGTTGTGGGTGGTAACCAAAAAAACAAGATCACAGGTACAAGCGGCCGAAATTAGCTTCCTCCACAGAGTGGCTGGGCTCTCACTCAGAGATAAAGTGAGGAGCTCAGACTAGAGTCATTGCTCCTCTGGGTCGAGAGATGCCAGATGGGGTGGTTCAGGCATCTGGTTAGGATGCATCCCGAACACCTTGCTGGTGAGGTGTTTCAGGCACATATCACCGGGAGGAGACACAGGGGAAGACCCCACATCTGCTGATAAGACTATGTCTCACAGCTGAACAGGGAACACCTCGGGATCATCCCGGGTGAGCTGGAGAATGCAGCAGGGGTGAGAGAAGCCTGGGTTTCCCGTCTGAAGCTGTTACCCTTGCGCCCTGACCCTGGATAAGTGGAAGACAACGGAACAGAACTTTTCATTTTGAGAAGCTCAGTATTACACCTCCTACAAATAACTGATTTGGCATTCATCTTGTATTCTGCTTGTTTCGTCTGTTGTCCTTTCTTTTTTGCATAACTTTTCTGTATTTTATTCTTGTTTCACGCTGAATCAACAATGCTGTGCAGTTATCGTCCGTGTGTTTGCAAGGTATCTGAAGGGAAAGAAAGTTTACTGTGTGTTTAGAAGTCATTTATCCTCTTTTGTGTCAGCATGTTTTTACACACTAATTCACTTAATTTGTTTGTCTTAGCTTTTATAAGTAAGTATTGCCTTGGCTTTTAAATCCTTTGAAATTTTCTCTGAGGCTGTCCCGTAATGTTATAAACATCAAAAGAAATTCTGCTGGGACTTGTACTGCACTCCTTTAGGATGAACGCAGGTTCTTAGACAACAGCAGTTGAGACAGGCCCACACACCGCAACCCCAAAGGCTTCTTTTTAACAAGCATGTTTGCTTTTGTTTTGTAACGCAGTTCAGACAATTTCTGCTGCACGTGTTGTCTATGTCTAAGCGCTAAAAAGAAAGTCCCTGGGGGATTGTTGTTTATTCTTTTTTGTGGCCACACTATAGAAAACATAAAAACAGAAAAAGGTGTGTGAAACAGATGTAGCGTCATATTTTGATGAAGCTATTATCAAGCTGACTACACATTTGTGTCTTGTAGATTTCTCTTTTGTATAATTGAAAAGTCTTCTTGATGTAGTCATAATTTTATCAAAATTTATGAACGTAGAAGGGCTGCACGAACGTGCAGTGCTTACCACAGCAAGAAAGTTTGAAACACTGGTCTTGCTGTGTGGAGTTTGCATGTTCTTCCTATACAGTATATACGTGGATTTTCTCCAGGCACTCCGGTTTTCTCCCACCCTCCAAAAACATGCATGTTAGGTGATCGGCTACTACAAAATTGCCCCAAGGAATGAGTGTGTGTGGTTTTATGTGTGTGGCCCTTTAACAGATTGGCGACCTGTTCGCAGTGTACCCTACCTCTCGTCTGAAATCAGCCAGGATAGGCTCCGGCAAATAGTAAGTGGATGTAATAAGTTTTTAATTCAGAACTTTTGAATTTAACAGTACTTTTGTAGACTTACTGCAAAGTTTTTGCAAACAAAAAACATATTAGTTGGGAATCCCCAGCTCTGACCATCCAGCTTACTTGGCCTTACTTAATCTCCCATGAATACTGCATGGGAGATGGTAGGAAATTCTTTCAGCCCAGGCACACTGGCTTAGAAATAACTGCACGAGTGTGCAAAAAAAATAAGAACAAACAAAAACCAGGTGTTCTGTATCTTGACTCGGACACACTCCAACACATTTGTTTCTAAATTCTTTTCCTGGAGATAAACTATGACCATGCAATAGAAAGAGGATGTGAAAAGGATGAATTTGGAGCACAAAAGCGGGAAATTTGCAAGTAATGAGAAACAGGGGCTAAGCATGTGGAAGATCAAGACAGCGTTCGAGTATGAAATGCCATATTCATTGTATGTGAATAAACACATGCAAATAAACTGTGTGATTGTGTATGCATACACATACATAGATTTAAACAAATGTATTCATACATACGTATGCGTTTATGGATAAACAAATATATTCATAAACAAGTATTTTTATATACACATGTATACTTCTCTTTTCGGCATTTCCCTTCAGGGGTCGCCACAGGAAGTCAGTTTCTTCCATCTAACCCTATCTGCTGCATCTTCTTCGGTCACACCAACTACAGTATCTTCATTTCTTCCTTTACTGTATCCATGAACCTCCTCTTTGGTCTTCCTCTAGGCCTCTTTCCTGATGGTTCCAAATTTAGCATCCTTATGCCAATGTACTCTCTCTCTCCTCTTCACATGTCCAAACCATCTCAGTCTGTCCTCTCTGACTTTATCTCTAAAACCTCTAACATGTGCTGTTCTCCGAGTATACTCATTTCTGATCCTCTCCATCCTGGTCACTCCCAGAGAGATCCTCAGCATCTTCATCTCTGCTACCTCCATCTCTGTTTCCTGTCTTTTCCTCAGTGCTACTGTCTTTAGACCAAACAGCATGGCCGGTCTCACCACGGTTTGTACACACTCCCTTTCATTTTTGCTGAAACTTTTCTATCACACGTCACACCTGATACTTATCTCCACCCGTTTCAGCCTGCCTGCACAAGCTTCTTCACCTCTTTTCCACACTCTCCATTGCTCTGGACTGTTGGTCCTAAGTACTTATGCGCACATACATAAAGATGTATAAATGGAAAATAATCGTGCAACAAATGACTTATTATCATTTTTAGGAGAAATTTGACAACATTATTTGTAAGAAATAAAAATAGTCTTTCACAATTTTTAGTCAATCTGGTGTCTAAGAAATCAAAGTTTTAAATTGATTCAGTGGAAAACCTTTTTGTTATATACTTTTTTATGTTTAAAGATTTACCTTAATGTCATATCATGAAGTTTGTGTTTGTGACGTGATACACTTTAAGTTTTATTGGAACATTATTGAAATATTTGAGCAAATAAAACCCAACAAATTCTTCAGCGTACTTAAATATTCTCACTGGACTTTGTTTTGATCATTGAAGATGTTAGAAAATTACAACTTGGAGGATCATTTTGATAAATAATGTCTAATATTTTATGTTTTTTATGAATGATATGAGCATTGGTAGAATACTTTCGAATCCATCGGTCCCATTTTATTACAAAATTAAATTGTTCCCCACTTGCCCTTACGATAGTGATGAATGATTTGTAGACCAGGAAATCACATAAATGGGCTCCTTTTATGGTTCCTGCTAAGTTTCCTTTTTCAGAAGTACTCCCTACTTTCAATGGAAACTATGTCTAATAATCACACATAACATTTCAAGTCTCAACCGTCCCACAGCATTCAAAACATCAGGTTGATACCTAGTTAAAAATAGGCACCAACAAAAGAGAAAGACAGCTGCTCTAAACATTGGACATTGTTAATGAAAGTCCCACAGAGCAGAAAATCCCACACAGTAGTCCAATAAAAAAAAAAAAAAAAACTGATGTCTGAACAGACAGAAACTATCCGCTTGAAAATGTGTTAGTTTAGGCACCAAAGTTCACTTTAAATACTGTAAACTATTCAAGTTTTTAAAAAATGACACATTTACACATGGACCCAGTCCAAATTTAAATGATATCAATTTGAAGGGGAAAAAAAATGAAAGATGAAGCGCAGCTTTTTTATAATTCACAAAAGCCTTGATGAATTCATTAAAGAAAAAGTTAAAAAAAAAAAATCTCTCTGAATCAAAGGTAGAAAATCCTGTTTCTATAATAATAAAATACTTTAAATAATTAATATTTATTAATACTTATTATAAAATGGATTAAAAATACTTGTTCTCATGTACTTGCTCTCGCTTATTTTTTAAAAATAGGTCAAAATTATGTCAGTTATAAAAAAAATTTTATGGTTTATGATTTCATTTAGAAATGTTAAAATTCCTCAAAATCCAACGGTGTTTTTTTCCCCACGCAAAGGGTTTTCTACCAATAATGTTCATTTAAAACATGACACAAAGCAAAAATTATAGTTGTCTTCTAATGCATGGACACAAATCAGTAGTGTGATATTAATATCAGTCTATCTTTCACTTTTAAATAATCCTGTTTCATTATAAGGAGCTACTTTCTGCTCACAACTCAACACCTCTCTGAGAAAGCAGCCAAATCCTCCTGCATCCACTTTTTACATCAATAAATTTCTGTTTTCTTCTGCACCCTAAAAACGTAGAGCTTCCTTGAACTAATGTTTGCTTGGAAAGAGAAATTTCCTGTGCTGAATAATTTAGTCCCGGTGGCCTCACTGTGCACTTCCCACAGGGAGGAGAGGCATTTCTACAGCAGGCAAATGTGACTTTGAGCTTGTGCCCGTTTAAAACAGGTGGCACATTTACCAGGCACTATCTTTTTAATAACCATGTTAAACTTAACTGATGTAATTATGGTGAGAAGAACAATAACAAAAAAGCTGAATAACTTCAATTGAATTTTTTTGGGGTACTACAATGACATCTTTTGCTTGAATATCATCTCTAAAACCTTCAACTGTGTTCGGTACATACTATCTACAGTATGTCTATGGATTACACAGCGAACAACTTCTTTTAGTTCTCCAACAACAAATAAACAAAACAAAAACCTTGTGGTTTTAAACGTGAAAATCTGCTGACATGTTTGTCCGTTGAGATATTATTGGGCACTAAAAAAAATAAATCTGAGAATGAGACAGAAAAAGAAAATCTGATTTATTTGTGGTAGTAAGCAAAACCATTGCTTGGAAAAAAGAATATTTTCCCAACAGAAAAAGCAACTCAACACTAAACCACAGCTTTTTGAATTTCTTTAAATTTATAGACATAATCTTTCTTAATTTAGGCAGTCGCATCTTCAGTTTTCAAGTGTGAGACACAAGTGCCGCCCAGCATGCTGGTAAGCATTTAAATGTTATTTCTATTGTTCTATTGGTTGCTGCACAAAACAATTAGTTTCAGCACATAATTCCATAAAACAAAGAAAAAACATGTTGAGTTATTAAAGGAATGTTGGTTTCAAACCTGAGGTTAAGAAGTCTTTACATCTTTTGATTGGCTGGTCTACAATGTCTACCATTCCTTTTTGATGAAAAACAAATTTGGCATGTAGTCTGTAAGCACACATAGAATTTTGGGGTTGTCTGCTCCACATGAAACATTTTTGGAAAAGTAGCGTGCAAAGCCTTCCCAAACCATCTAAAACACTTCCTCATTTAACATATGGATGACTGAGAAAATAACAAGAGACTCTTTATTCCTTTTATTCTTGTGGGATTTTTTTTTTTTAAAAAAGAAAAACGCCTTTTGAAAGCATATTTTCTACAAACTTTAGCCATTTTGATCAGCTTTAGACCTAAGATGGAATAAAAATGAGATCTTTATTATAGTATTATAGCACTGTGCACCATCTTGGAAAAAAATTGCAATTTCCCCATTGTGGGACTAATAAAGGTTTTCTTGATTCTTGATTGATGTATTTCAATTATTTATTTCAACATTTTGCCACAAATTTCTATGCCACATTACTTTTAATAAATGCACATGTGCAGCTGCACTGATGGAGTGTTCATCTATAAATGAGGTATTTGCAAAAAATTATTAGTCTCAGTACGATATCTGTATCAGTACACGCTGCAGATGTGCGGAAGCGCTATTTACAAGGACAAGAGCATGTCAGACTTGATCTAAAGAAACATGTGGAAGACTTATTTTTGGCGGACTAAGCTTTGCCGGATTCAAGTTTTAAGAAAAAAACAGAGGTGTGCTTCTATTGAAAAGAATACAATGCTTCCAGTAATGTATTTGTGTTAGTCTGTTTTGAACAAGTAACTGAATATTTACCTTGTTCAAAACAGTTCATGCGGGATTTCTTTTTATACAATTTTTGATATTCAGACATGTTGTAATCACAGCCTGTTATTCCTAAACCCTACATACTACTTCTTCTCCTTTCGGCATTTCCCTTTAGGGGTCGCCACAACAAGTTAGTTTCTTCCATCTAACCCTATCTGCTGCATCCTCTTCGGTCACACCAACTATCTTCATGTCTTCCTTCAATGTATCCATGAACCTCCTCTATGGTCTTCTTCTAGGCCTCTTTCCTGGTGGTTCCAAACCCAGCATCCTTCTGCCGATGTACTCCCTCTCTCTCTTCCTAAACCCTACATACTACAGTATACATCCTTTTATCTCAAGATTGATTAAAATCCTTCACATCCCACATTACTGATTTATTATCGGTCCACGTAAGTTGGTTGTCGAAGTTTTGTTGGTTGCTGACAACACACATCAGTCACTCTAAAAAACAAAGCCACTAGAAAGCTCATCCCAGATTCCTAAAGGGATGTTTTGGATAAATTCCCAGGCCTTGCACACGCAGCCTTGAAGCAGAGAAAAGAAAGAACTTTCAGTTTGTTTCATGAGGAAAATCCAGTTTGTTTTCTCGTGATTTGTTTCACTTATTTGTTAAATCTTGTGACAGTAGCTGGTGTATAAATGCTTTCAAAGTCTCAATTCCAATTTTTTTTTAGTTCTAAATGAATAATTTTAGAAAAATACAAAGTCACAGCCAAGAGATGTTTTAGCCACGACAGCAGACTGAGCTTCAAATAAACATTTTAATACCCTCCCTGGCTCCTCTTTAAATGTTCCAAAGCTCCTGTCTATTTATTCTTTCTCTTTCCAACCTTCATTTGTCTTTGTGTTGTGACACATTAAGACCTAAAAGTACTGTAAAAATAACATTAATTTATTATTTGATTCCACAGATCAAACAAGAAACAGACACTGCTTGCCTTTTTCCTTTTTTTTTTTTCTTTTCTTTTTTTTAAGCTCACACATTGGGAATCTGCCAGTCTTCATCGCTTATCGCTTTGACAAGCAATCGATTAATGATTCAGCAGAAAAACAGAAATGACTTAAAACTTCTCCAGTGTGGGAAAATGAAAAATACATGAAGTTAAAAGGTAAAACTGAGAAAACAATGACAAAATTCTCAAAGTTCAAGAGAGACTAATGCTCACACAGAGATTTGCAACCATTAGGAGCTGGAATTCCTAGAGAATTCACAAAAACAAATTTGTTAACGAACATCCAAAATAAACTTAAAAGTCCAGTTTGGAGGGAAAAAAACTTTTTCGGTCAGTTGTAACGATAAAAACAGATGGTGATGTTATTCTAACCTTATTTGGCATGGTTCAGAGGTAGAATAGCCATCTATAGACTGGAGAATTGATGGTTCGATTCCCAAGTGTCCCGATTCTCATGCCTAAGGGTCCATGGGGAAGATGCCTAACCTCGATATAGTCCCACCATTGGTGTCGTCATGGCTGCCTGCTGGGGTGCAATGCAGCACAGTAATCTCCCCATGAGGGAATAATAAAGTATGATTACTATTGTCTAGCTCTGCCCAGCTGGTTTGATCTAGTCCTGGATGGGTACACATAAAAAGCTGAGTGAGAGCTGAAGTTTAAGAATAAACAACATTCACTGGGGAATACAATTATTAGGATTAACTGTACTGTGGAATAAACGAACTGTACATGTCTGTTTTAGGTAAAGTTTTAGAAAGTCAAAAGGGGATGTTGTAATCTATTTTTACAGGAGATGGGTAATCTTTCACACAAACACAAAAATGTGGATTTGATTTTGCAGTTATGCTTGCAAAATCTCTTGATTAGCAACACTAACACTCAGCCAAGTAACTGTTGAAAATATAAAGGATGTTACAAAACTGATAAAAATAAGTGGGAAAATAAAAAGTGTCCAATTCATCATGTTAATGAGGCCATTTTTATCATAGATCATGATTTATGTTCATTTCCATTGACCTGAAAAATAAAGATAGATGTGCTGGTGTTACATTTTTCTGATCTGATATTACCTTCATTCGATCATGGGTTCAGACTGCAAGAGTAATGCAACCTCCTTTTCTGCTCGAACGTCTGTGTGATCACCAGAGAAATACTGTACTGCTTCGTGCAATATTAAAATGTACTCTTGTGACAAGGAACAGTGCACGCAGTTTGTCCATACAGGTCATGCATTACATTAAGAAACAGCATTTATTCATAATGAATTTAACAGTCGGGTTAAGATTCCGGATTCATTTTATAGCACAACACATTTTATAGCTCAGCTATCTAAAACCAGTATGTGAAAACCATGAAAAAACTAGAGCAGCTCTGGAAACAAGGAATTGTGATGTACCAGAATAAAGCACATAATGTCCACTAATCCCCACATATGCCGATTGATTAGATACCAACAATTCCGACTACTATACAACAAGAGTCACAATACGTACAAACACTTCTGCTTACAGGATTTAGAAACTATATATCTTTCCCTCTTCTGTGTCATCAAAGACAGAGCAGGCCCTCATCTTCGGCAATAAGCTAGCACTTTCTTGGACACTGGTTCGTGCACACGCTTTTGTGTATCGTATGAAAATGTGTGTTTACTGCAACATCACTAACTATAAACATAATGATTAACGGTTGCACTGCCTTTTCAGTAAAAAACTCCAGAAATTTCTTTCCTCAAAGCGGTTTAGGTAAAAGTATCTGGAAGTAAACATTCCCTTTAGCACCTGGTAGTAATGGTCCTGATATGGAGATGTTCTACTAAATGTTGATTTAGTGATGAGAGGAGAAGATGGTTTTCCTCGAATGTTGATATGAGAAATGTTTTTTTCCTCAGCACCAAAAAACTACCCGCGACAGACTGACAGACTGCCCTTTGCCTTAAATCAGCCGGGATGGGCTCCGGCACCCCCCGCAACTCCGAAAGGGATAGACAGGTAAGAAGATGACTGACCATAAAACTAAAAGAGATGCCTCTCAATAGCTCATTTTGAAACTTGCTCAAAATGAATTGATCATTTAAGGTTTGGTATGGATTTGGAACCACCAGGAAAGAGGCCTAGAGGAAGACCAAAGAGGAGGTTCATGGAGACAGTGAAGAAAGACATGAAGATAGTTGGCATGACCGAAGAAGATGCAGCAAATAGGGTTAGATGGAAGAAACTGACTTGCTGTAGCGACCCTTGAAGGAAAATGCCAAAAGAAGAAGAAGAAGATTTTAGGTTTGATGACAACATTAGTTTGGGATAATAGATTTATTATAGAACTACTTGTTGATTTTACACCAAACCTCAAAATTTTGAGAAGCATCTTAAGATTGCCAGGTTCCGTTCCGTTGTCTTCCACTTATTCGGGGTCGGGTCGCATAAGCAAAAGGCTCAGACGGCAAGCTCAGGCTTCTCTCATCCCAGCTGCACCCTCCAGCTCACCCGTCTCTCCAGCGGGTCCAGAGCCTGCTTCTGGGTCTCCTCCTGGTCGGACGTGCCCGAAAGACCTCCCTAGCGAGGTGGCCAGGAGGGATCCTAGCTAGATACCCAAACCACCCCACCTGGCTTCTCTCACCCTGGAGGAGCAAAACAAGGATTGACTTAACAATTTCTTTTCCCGTTGATGTACTTTCAAATAAATCCAAGTACAACCACTAACTGAATGTTTTAGTTTATGACAAGCAAAAAGAAAATCCAATTCTTCAATATATTATTGGATGAGAGGATAAGACAACCTGAAGACTTGTGGTTTTAGATCTACTTTAAATTTATGCCATCTTGTTGATGCAGGTGTTTCCTCCAACCTGAATTGTAGGATCTTCCAACAACACAGATCTTCCACTGAAATGGTCAATAGATCAAAGGCAGATGTTACAAGTAGACCGGCTCTATTTTGGAAAAAGGTTGTGAAGATTTACAGCACTTTCCAATGTTCTCTCTCAGTCTGCTTAACTTGCCTGAAAACCAAACAGACTAGAGAGCATGAGTCTATCTGCAATGACCAGTGAGTGTTTGCTTCTGAAGAGCCAGGAAGCTAAAACTCTTTCTGTCTGTCAGGACAGCTACAGTAAGACATCCTGTAATAAGTCCAGTGGTTAAACAGAGGGGACCAATGTATGGCTGCGGCCCTCCCACATATGTGCTCCAGTGTGTGTAATGTTAAACCAGATGCAGTCTTGCGGGTCCTCTGAGGATCAGTCTAACCCTGCTCACTCACTCTCCCTCTCTCTCCCCTGTCTCTGCCTTCACACTCTCAGTGTGATCCAGCTGAGTGGGTGAAACAGAAAGAAAGAGAGTAAGAAGAGAGAAGCAGCCACTCTTTGTCTCTCACTCAAAGGCAGCCTGAGGCAGGCTGGCAGAAATTCTTGGCTTGGATGCAGTGCTCATGACAGGATTAGGAGTCAGGGACACAGGACCAACTGGAGATCTGCAGGTTCTAAACGAACCCAAGTCATATTCTCACTTAAACAGGTAAGACACAAACTTTATTTTAATTGAAAATGTATATTACACTTAACGTATGGTTTGCATCTGATACTAAAGCCAAAATCTACCATTTTGGCTCAAGTTTTGTTCAGTTTCCAGAGAAAATATCTGCTCATACACGAATCTTAATGAAAAACAAACAAATCAGCAAAAAATCACAAACTAAAGGATTGTATCAAATAGAATCATCTCAAAGGGAATTTTTGCACATTATTTAATATGCTTCAATTAAATCCCCTTTTAAAGTTTGGGGGTTTTGTTCATTATGGGAGGTTTTCAGCATGAACTGAGTCTTTGTGTACAGAAGAAGACTTATTTCTGGGTGATGTTTGAAGTTTCAGATGAGAGAACATTAAACGTTTCAGCTGTATACAAAACTTGCTCCAGTTTAGTGGATTTTTTCAACAGACTTGTAGATATGTATGAACAGCTGAGCATTTGAATGTATCATAAAGTCACTACGTTTTTTTTTTAATTTGCACTGAACATGTCATCTTTGGTAGATAAATTGCACAGCTGCTACTTTCACCAGTCTATTGTTACATTTTTTTTTAGAAGAATCCTTTCATGATTGGAAATTCTTAATGTTTCTGCAAAAGTAAAAATACAATTACTTCTTGTTTTAGTTTTCTATATGGAGTTTTTGTCTTGTGACTACATTACTCTGCAAATTCAACAGGCAAAGCAGTTTTCTGTCAGAGTTGGTGGCTTATTTCTCCAGTTGGAACGGCTTTGTACTGTACAGAAGGAATTCCAAGTGGGAACACACACCAGATGATTCATTCAATACTCAGCCAGTTCACAAGATCTTGTTAAAGAGTTTTTTAGATTTTTATGTTTTCAATGCAGGATTTAAGAAGAAACCGTATGAATTTGCAGCATACACAAGACATCCAACAACATAAAGACACATCCGTTTGTGCAGCTTTTAGTTGTACCCTTGACTCTCAAACATGCAGCGCTGAGCCGGAGCTGCATGTGGTCACTCTGGAATTCTGCACCGAAGGAAAAAAAGGGGGCGGGTAGGAAGAAAAACTTGCTTGATTTGCAAGTTTACTCTGATTTGAAACTGCAGAATCAATCTTTATTGAATGTTTTTCTAAATCAGCTCATTGCAGTTACACATCAGTTATCACACTTGCTTGTGAATGTCTTCCATGCATTTAGAAATGGCATAGACTCAAAGAGGTTGATTTAACTGGGTGGTGGAGGACAACGTGTGTGTCTGTGAGCATTTGTGTGTGAGTTTGAGCTCTGTTTAACCTCACTTGGCAAGCGGTTCAACTCCCTAATTCTAATAAGGCAGCTTGAAGAGAGTGTGGGATTGTTGATAGAAAAATAATGAACTGAAGTAGATAAGTTTAAATTATTTTTTATAACAGTGAAAGGAAGAGAAGAGCACACAGGTTTCTCAAACATTCTGCAATAAACATATCAAATTTGCAGTTTTGTGCAAGCTTTTTGGTACTTTTGGATTCCAGACAATAAGAGAAATTTTTCTTCTAAGAATTCATTCACGCTACATTATCCTTGTTAATACAGTCGTAGTGAAGTCACTTTTAAAAATGGCCATTTTTCATCTCTAAATGTCATTGTTGAGCTTGTATTGCCTGTGCTGCAGAGGTGAACTTGTCTGGTTTTAATTAGGCTCTCAGGGATGTCTGAAAATCCTTTGTACATGCTTTTATAAGCCAAAACTTTTTTGCCTTTGTTATGGTTTAAAACCAAAAAATATAAAACCGGTTCACTCTTTGAAACTCTGCTACTTTTCTTTTCATGCGTCTCTACGTATTTCTTGATGACTGCAAGACAAACTACCAGGCACAAACTGAAAATTTATCCCAAAGGAAACAAAGATGAGCTTGCTAGTTAGCTCCCAAAAGTCTAACCTGCCCCAAAACAGCTCCCTTTCTTCAGTCTTCTCTTTTTCTATAATAAACTGTCTGACTGACCGATTAACAACATAAAATGCATGAAACCTGGATAAAATTTATACCTGAGAAAAGCTCCTTTGTTTTTACAACCTCCCACATTTGTTCTCACTCTCTCTCTGTAACACAGTGACCCTTGTATTTCTGGACTGCTTCCTCTGGGTGTCTAAACTCTTTCCACCCCTGAAGGTTTATCCAGCGTCAATGAAGCATGAACATCTTCTGCTGGCAGTCACTGCGCAGTCTCACTACATTCAGACTCTGAGTCAGTATTAAGCATGAAAGTCGTTTTTCAAAGTTTCACCGGTTTGGCTTGAAAGTACAAGACAATAGGCAGTAAATTCAAGCTATTTTCTCATAATATAATGGCCCACCACCAAAGGGGAAACTCCAACGGAGGTAATTAAAATTTTATGACTTGTCTCATGCAGAGGCAGCAAGAAATTCTGACTTCCACAAGTAACCCTGCAAGATCAAACATTTCCATTCACCTTCTGCTGCTTAAAACAATTTGGAGTTGTAGCCCATCCCAACCAGAACCAGGTGAAAGGGTACACATGTAAATTCACCATCAGTATTTTACTGCAAAAAGGCTGCCAAATCAAATGCAGCGGTGAAAAATACTAAGAATACTGAATTTAAGTGTAGTTTTCATTTATTCCCATTCATTTAAAATGGTAGAAAGTGTTTCAAAGTCGTCTTCTGGACAGTTTATTTGATGATCAAAGAACATTGAAACCTTTCTCTACGATGGAATTTTTCCTGGACGAATAGGGCTCACACAGACTTGTCTCAAAGGTTTTTTTCTGAAACCGACTCCAGGCAAAATGCACAAAATCTGTTGTGCAAATGACAAGGGTGGCATAATTAATGATTAGGAAATCAAGCTAGAAACTTAAAAAAACATTATGGCACTGAATTGAAAAAAGAAACTTTTAAATCATTGTGCCTATTTCAGATGTTGGTGGTTTCATGTGTTAATGTTCTTAAAAGTCCAAAGTGCCTGTTTGCCCTATGGTCTGGTGAGACTAAATGACACGGACAAAAAATAAAGATGTAACCATAATTTTATTTTTGGTCCAATGGCCCAAAAGTTGGACATGTGGTTGGCTCACCCCTCGCCTGCGTGAAGGGGGTGTTGAGGGACAGAATGAAAGCAAAACTGTCATCAATCATGCTAAAGCCCTCCACCCCTCCATGAATCTGTGGACCATCTGAAGAGCAGCTTCAGCAACAGACTCCTGCAACCCCGCTGCTCAAAGGAACGGTACAGAAAATCATTTCTGCCATCCTCCATCAAATATTAAACCTTTCACTTTCTTCACTAATATTCAATCTTTCGCTCACAACAGTTTAAAAAAAATCATGTTGTTGTATGACATTGTATAATTGTAGCACTGCAGCAATGAAATTTCCCTTTAGGGATAAATAAAGTATCTTCAATTCAATGTAGCCAGAAACAGATTTCTTGAACCAAAGTAAAGCAAAAGAAAATGTTATAATGAATCGATGGAAAATAGCAATTTTTTTCAGAAATATTGCAGAAAGTGTGTCAGTGTACTTTGTTATCAGTAGTGAAGTGATTCTGACTTTGACAAATCTTTTTCTTTGAGTAGACTTTATTGGGCGTGCTGTCTGACAGGGTGTTTGTCATCCAGCTGAAGGAGAATATTTGGCAGTAAACATCTGAAACTATTAATTACAACCTCGCCCATTCTTAACTGAAAGAATGAGTTCTTTCTGACCTGAGCAGCAGTTCTTTTTTTAGTTTCTAGGTCGATTTTACAAGAGCCTCATATTCTTCCTGCAAGTTTATTTACACAAGTTTTGGATTAGCAGATGTGTTTCTGTCACATTTTATATTCACACCAAACTATTTCTGAATGGCAGTGGTGATAAAGCAGTTTATATGGTTGTCTCTAAGAAAAAATATGGCAGTATTTGTGAGGGCACTCTGGAAATTGTTTATATATGTGAGAGAAGACTTTTTTAAAACATTGAGTCAGCTCTTGGTTGCCAGTAGCTGATCCAAGGAGATAATTTCGGCTTGGTCTGACCAGAAGGTGAGCCTCAGGGATGTGTTTAGCTTGAGTGGATTTGTTATGGTCACAGTTAGGGTAGCTTTCTGTTTGGACACCACAGACTGACTGGGATATAATTCGCTAAGAGGGTCTGAACATTTTAGGATAAGCAGCTGCTATGTTGAAATGAGCTGAGCAGCCCCATTGGTTCATTGGTCAAAGAAGGATGTGGATATATTTTGTCCCCCTTGTTTTGTGACAGTAGCAAATGATAAATTACTAACAGCATTAACACCTGCAGATGAAAATATAGTAGTGACAAAAGGATTTGTGCTTCACATCGTGTCCTATTTCAATTGAATGACTAGAGTTACACCACATCGATAATCCTTATTTATTTTAAATATTTTCTATTTGTACATACGGAGGAGTTTACTTTATTTTATTTATCTTTTGTGAACAGCTTTTCACCAAGAAGTGTTGTATTTTATGATTTCCTGATGCTTTATTTGTATGCAGTGCAAGCTTGCTAGGCAACTTCGTAGATACTGGCACAGCCGCAATACCACAGCTTCTCATGTTACAGAACTTTTAAATGGTTCTCCACAGCTGGCTACATGCACAAGCATGTGTCTCATAAATCAGTAGATGAGTCTGCAGTTTGAGGTTGGACTGATGTCAGTGGTACAAGTTGATGTGTGTGTCCGGAAGACCTAGATTTGACTCCAAAGTTAGAAGTTTAATAAGTTTGGTTTGGTTGTGTCAGCTAAAACTTTGTAAGAACTTAAATTGACAACACTTCAATCTATTTGCCTGCTTAGACCAAAGAAATGTCCTAGGGGCTCTAAACTGCCCCCGACTGAAAGAGTGTGAGGCTGCCGATCTCAGTGTGGCCATGTTACAGACTGGTGACTTGGCAAGGAAGCACCCTGCCTCCTCCGGTTTGAATACTTGCGATTAGCTCTACCTACTGAGTTGAAATAAGCTGTTTTAAAAATGGGCAGATGATGCATCCTAATGAATTCGGTACTCAGCAAACCGTGCAGAGTTTAGAGCTTCATACCTTTATGATGAACCACGTACTTAAAAAGAGTTATATATGAGCACCTTAAGTTACCGAGATGGGGATAGTTAAAGGTCTAGACGTGTGCGTATGCTTTCTGGTCTGAGTTTGTACTGGCAGTTGTTCTGAAACACATCCGTCCTCAACTTTATAATAAGACAACAGATGTTGGAACATGTGTCTCATTGTTGAGCCATACGAAGCAACACTTGAATATATCACTGTGCATAGAATCTGACAGTTGGTAACTAAAAGGAAAAGACACTCAAAGTTCCTGTAGAATTTGAAGAAACAGTATTTTTTCCCTAAACTGGAGATTTCTTACTGCATGTGACAGTTTCAACAAAAGTAATTGAACTTCATGGCATGCAGCACTGAGGGTAATGGATCTCGTCGGGAAGAATCCGTAGCGGTTTCCGTGATACACACCACTTGTGAACATACCAAGTGTATTATTCATCGGCACCACACTGTCTTGTTGACAGGCTGCTTCCACTGAGGCGGGCAGACAGAAATTGTGGTTGGGTACAACTGGACAAACTCATAGTGTAAATGTGTTTCGATGTGCCAGTAGTATTCTTGATAAATTTATGAACTGGATATTTAGCTTTTGGCCACAAAACAAACTTTGACTTGCTTGTCTTTTCTGAAACACAAGCAATACTTGTGAAACCTGGCTGTCATTTTCAAATATTCACTTTGCCAGCACAAACTTTATTACCATCCAAAGCAAGAGAAACAAGCACTAAGTGAACAAAACAGCATCTTTAGGAAAAAAAGACAATGTTCACTCTAGGAGGGCTCATTTTAAGATATCTCTTCATTTAAAGAGGTATCGAGAGAAGGGTAGATTGAGCAATTTCCTAAAATAATCTTATTTGACTTACTCATAGTGCCTGTCATTTCTGTCTACTAGTTGCAACTGGCCTGTTTACTGAAGACATCCACGAACACTAAAATTCTTACGCTCCCTGATTAACAAGCCACAACTTATTTGTTATTCTATTAGAAAACATGTTAAGCTGTCATCTAGTTATTGGGGTTGTACCGTTCAGAAATATTACAAGAATACAAGAGGAAGTTAATTAATTCAGAACACAATGATTACCAATGTTTCGAAGTTTATTTTGGAGGTTGCAGCTGCACACCAGCCAATGAAAACCCCCTTTTTTCTCTCTCTATGTATAAACACAGCTGTGACGGGCTCCTGTGTCCCTTCACATCAGTCATCCAAAATTTCGTCAAGCCTGACCCGATTACCAAGAGGCCGTCCTACTTCCTCTCTTCTCTTCAGTCGTCATGCGTCTCCTCACCATCCTCGTTTTCATGCTCCTCATCATGTCAGCTGAACCCAGAAAAGGCCCCAGGTCAAAGACTTCAGAAAAGAGAAGCAGAAGCCGTGTGCGAGGCAAAGGTAGGCCTGGAGTCATGAGGCGGCAAACACAGCAGTGTAAGGAATACATTGAATCTGGAGAGAAGTACCTAGACTGCCAGGACAGGCAACTGACAACGGTGATGCAGGACTGGCCCAAAGACATCCACCATCTACTGCTGGCAAGAAATAAAATCCAGGTATAGCCAGATTTAAACTAATATGGACATAGCTTTATGACCGTTATACTGACATACTTGACATACATATTCAACCCTGTTAAGTTAAATGATCACAGTAGAACTAAGAAGTACAGTCACTATTCATTTTTTCTTCTCTGTGACAAAAAAGATTTTGGTATTTTAAGGCCAACATAAACCTGGATTAATAGTTGAAATTGTCTGCATCCGTGCACCAATTATTTAGATCTCAAATCAAAAACGCACTTTATAGTGTTACGTGCAATTTTCCCCAAACAATGTGTCTATAGAGTTTGACTCTTCACTGGTGTGGTTTAACAACTTGTGAAACCATTGCTGTTTCCTGTGAAGTGGCATCAATTGGACAAGTTCAGATCAAGCAATGAATAATCTTAACAATGCAATAAATACTCCCCCAAATCTTGCTATTGTGTATTTGGAGCAGTTTACTTAAAAATAACTACAGTCCAGGTTGGTCTAGCAGGCTCTTTGGCAGGAAGTTTCAGCCAATTAGCAACATTACAATAAAGACTGCTCATCATTTAAATGAATATCAATTGTGTATGTCTCCCTGCAGGTTCTGAGGGACAACATGTTTGCCCAATTCACCGAGTTGAAGAGCTTGGATCTCCAGCAAAACGCAATCTCCATGGTGGAGGACAGTGCATTCCGTGGCCTCTCCCAACTCACCACCCTGCTTCTCCAGCACAACAACCTAAAAACAGCCTCAGAGGAGGTGCTACTTCCTCTACGTCGCCTCAACTACCTCCGTCTCTATGACAATCCTTGGAGCTGCCACTGTGGACTGGATAGCTTTGTCAAAACCCTGCAGGTACCAAGCAACCGCAACCTTGGCAACTTTGCCAAGTGTGCCGAGCCTTTTTCACTGAAGGGACAAAAGCTGAAAACGCTGAGAGTGGATTTGTGTGAAGAAGATCGAAGATGGGTAGAGACTGGAGAGGAGACACGACCGAAACCTCCTGATGTGAGAGTAAAGCCAGATGCAACATCTATGTGTCGTACATATATGTTTCCCAAACCTCAGTTGGACTGCAGCAAAAAAGGTGAGAAAATGTCAAGTAATTTATAATTGAGTGCATTTCTTGACATCTTTCAACCAAAGTGTTTTGATTACGTCACAATTCGAGTGAAAACTTTTCGTTGTTTCAAATAAAACCAATTCAAAAACTTTATTCCAATTAAACTCAAGCGCATCAAACATGCCTACTAAAAGTTATTTTCAATGTCTAATATTTTTCTCATAATCCAGCACACTTTCTCCAACAAACTTAAGAAGTCTGTAACAAAATTTTTAAAAACCTCTTTTTATAAAGGTCTATACTTTTGTAAGAAGTCTAGACCCCTTAAGTCTAGACTCTAGACCTTTCTGAGGTCTAGACTTGTGAGCGGTGCGACATGCTCAGAAACTGATCTTCACCAGAAGATTTGATTTGAAGAGAGAACTCAGTTCAATCAGCTCCTCATCTTTCCCTTCAGCTTTTTCACATTTCTGCGAAACTGATGAACTACAATGAGAATTGGAGCTTTTCATGGAGGCAATTTTTTTCAGGAAAAGGCTTAATGGATCGTTTTTTGCTGCCATTGACTTTCTCGCCATCCATTAGACTTTCCCATATGTCACGCGATACTTAAAAGACCAGTAATTCCAAATTTATTCATAAATGGAAAGCTTATGTCCTTAAGAGCAAGCAATATTTCACAAAACGTTGAACGGCCAAAACTGCACAATGCTGCGCTGTGTTGTGTGAAAGCTTGAGGAAGCTTTTTGCATATTTGACTGATTTTCTCTTTTCCTCTATGGGAAGACTTGTGAATCATTTCTTTATCTTAACCACTATAGGATCCTTCTGTTTCTCTCTCACAGCCGGATTAGCTCAGAAAGCTTTCCCCTTTCCATGTCCAATAATAACTCTTTTCAGTCAACTCTTTTCTAAACCTAGTCACACTCTGCGAACTGTGCGATGTGTAAATACAGCTCAGCTACTGGGCATGAAATTTAATATTTGGTTTTTTTCCTTCTTGCTGTAATTCTGTTCACTCACAGTTACACTATTTTCCTTTTATAACATATAGATTGTTCAGTTTGTATGTTTTTGTCATTCTTTTCTACTTCACTAAACATTTACAGATGTGACCACATTACTTTAGACTTTTTATGATGTAATACAACCTTGAAATTTTTGGGTTTACTAAAGTAAAATAGTTCAGCGAAATAACCTGCCATGCGGTGTTCATTTAGCCTTAATTGCATTTTATGCAAAGTTGCAGGAGTTTGGGGTTAATTGAAGAGCATTTATGTAAGGTCAGACTATGATTCTATCCATGTTTAAAGATGTAATGCTAACCCGCTGTTAGAAAGCTTGGAGCATAACGCTGCATTTGTTACCCCCTGTGATTTTTATAGACATCAGAATGCCTTTAACAACACAGTCAGTATAAATGACTCTGATTAACTTTCAGGACTGCTTTGTCAGTTTTGGTAAGCAGTTTTTAAACTAAATAATTATTGGTTCGAATCTTTTCACTGAAGTCTAGAAGATCTGACTTGACTTTTTTTTTCCATTTTTGATTAAAGACATTTACACTTTTATTAATGCCGTCCATCCCAGAAATAGACAAAGCAGATTGAAAGATTGAATACATTTTTGAATTACATTTGAAGCCACAACAATCCAGTGTAAATTTTTCACAAACGTGATTTATGATCAGCTTTGCCGAACTGGTTTATGACTGATTAGTAACAGACAGAAGAGGAAAATTAATTGGCCGCTTATGAAAGTTAAAATTTCAAGACATATTTCCAACATGGACAAAATAACAGTAGCTGAATTTATATAAAATCATTTAGGATGAAAGCAGCCTTGGTTTAGCAAAAGAAACAAAAAACAGGAAACCCACAGCAAAGAAACTCTCAAACTTTTATTTTCCTTCTAGTCTATAAGTGTTTTTTTGATTTCCCCAGTCTGGTTTTTCTTTCTTCTGGTTTGGCTCGGAATCTTCTGAGGTCAACAGGAATGTTTTCATCATTTTAACCAGAGAGGAAAAAGCTCAACAGGATAGTTTCTGTAAATTAGGGCTCTTTGTTGTGTTTTTTTAAATTACAGAACTTGGTATAAATTTGACAGTCTAAAATCTGAATCTATTTATAAATTACTTCTTTTTTATTTAACCATGGCAAATATGTAAATATGTATATCCCAACAAGAACGGTATAGATTTTAAATTAAGCGCCACAAAGTAGCAAAAATAAATAAAATAAGATACATTTAATGCCCTGTAATTCAATAAAATCAGTGCGACATGATTAGAAACTGATCTCCACCAGAGTCTTTTCTTGGTTCTCAGATACAGATCAAGCTCACATGGTCGATAAATCAGAGGTTTATGAAGTAACATAAGTCCTGTATAAAAATTCCAGGTTATTTGAATGGGCGGCAGTACAGTGAATCACATTTGATCTGAAATATTTGCTGTCATAATTTTTAGGAAAAAAAAAAAAAAGTTGTGTCTTCCTGAGAGTATGGAGTGCATCAGTTAAATTACAGGAGCCATACATACCTCGAATAAAAATTCCCAGATGCCAAATGTACACGTTAGTCTTTAAGAGAATTCTTTTTGGTTTGTGTATCTTTATTTATTAAAGGCAGTAACCCTCTGAAGAGCAAAAAATGAACCTTACTCTGAATGGGCTCACACGCTTTCGAACCGACAGAAAACCAGAAGTGAAACAACTTACTGTGAAAAACTTCCTGTTGTTCACGTTGTTTTCTAACGGGAGTTGAAACGAACGTTTTTGCATTTGGCGTAACTAGTACAGCCATCTGCCGCTATGTCCTGTAAAGGTTTAGGAATACGGAAAGTTATCCCTTGTATTCAAGTCTAGGGTCCTTGGAGAAGACACCTAACCCCCCCCATTCTCCCACCATTGGCGCCCTCGTGGCAGCCTGCTGTGGTGTGATGCAGCACACAAATTTCCCCGGTGAGGGATCAATATAACATACAAAAAAAAAAAAGTAAAGGTATCCTAAAGTCTAAAATCCGAACCTAGACTAAAGCATTATCGACAAAGTAATCCTGAAAAAGAATTACTTTATACATTTATAAGAAGGTGAGATATAATTGATTTTGTGTACAAAACTATGGTGAGACCTGCGATGCTGTTTGGTCTAGAAAAGACAGGAAACAGAGATGGAGGTAGCAGAGATGAAGATGCTGAGGATCTCTCTGGGAGTGACCAGGATGGACAGGATTAGAAATGAGTACATCAGAGGAACAGCACATGTTAGAGGTTTTGGGGATAAAGTTCGAGAGGCCAGACTGAGATTTGGGTTTGGGCACGTACAGAGGAGAGAGAGAGTACATAGGAAGAAGGATGCTGGATTTGGAACCACCAGGAAAGAGGACTAGAGGAAGACCAAAGAGGAGGTTCATGGACGCAGTGAAGGAAGACATGAAGATAGTTGGTGTGACCAAAGAGGATACAGCAGATAGGGTTAGATGGAAGAAACTGACTTGCTGTGGCAACCACTAAAGGGAAATGCTGAAAGAAGAAGAAGAAGAGATATCATTGACCATAAATATAACATCCAATCAGAAAACTTAAAGCATCTTATCTTTAGTTCTTGAACAGCAGTCCACAATTTCTCGCACTGTCTTGTGAAGTTGACCCCATGTGAATTGTGTCAGCGGTGTTAAAAAAATGACTTCTTCAGTCTTTACGGTCCAACAAAGGTTAAAATTTATAGCAACACCCGCTGCAAAGTAGATGTGTGTTTCAGTTATGAAAATCCCTTTTCCTAAATACAGAATGAACATATGGAGGGAAGAACAAAGAACAAGAGACTCCACACGCTCATGTAATCATCAGCTACTTGCCTTTAAATATAAAAGTTCAGATTAGTGGACTTTGCTAATAAATCAGCTGGTTTATTTAAACCATGTTAAAACTGCTTTACATGCCTGACAACGTGTGACATACATGTTTCCTAAACATAATCCATGCTGCTAAGTAAGTTGATGTTCAAATAAATTCCCGATAACAGGATAAATATGTCCAATTTTCTAAATTAACAACAGCGTCTTTATAAAGCAGCTCGACGTTTTTTAACTCATACTAAAACATGGGATTTAACATCAAGACATTTTTTTAAGTTAAGCAGATGTTTTCCAGAATAATGACTAAAACAGATTAAGGAGGAAAAAAAAATTCACCATCCATGTAACTCTCTTCCTCTCATATGGTCATTCATTCATTTGCTCCATTTGCTAGGTAGCGGACTGTGCAGATGTTGAAGTTCTAACAAGCTTAACTCTATCCAAATTATCTGAGTATCTGAGATTAAATCAATTCCGAAAGCTCATTTAGCTCCAGCTCAAAATGGTGACATGGTAAGTTTAGATTTTATGGAAAGATATTGGTTATTCATGTTTGACTTGAATTTTCCAGTCTTGGACTTACAGCATGTCTCTGCTGAATGTGCAGGATGAAAATGTATCCTAATTCACTGTAAACCCACAAGGCTGCAGCTGTATCTCTGCAGGTCAGACAAATTTTGGTTTTGATCCTTAAAGTTCAATGCTGTCAAAGAAGGTTGAGGAATTAACGTTTTAACTCACTCATGTGAAACTTTGAGAAAATTTACTCACAGACAGTCATCTAAAGACCAAGTGGGATTTTTTTGCAAAAAAACCACAAAAACCTCCTTATTCTCCTAATTCACCTCTCTTTTTCTCTGTCCACATTTCTTTGTGCTATACATTCATCAGATTCATGAAAACAATTCTTACTTGTTCTGATTAGATTGGCTGTACTTGTGTGCATGCTGTGTGCATGTTTGTGTACTGTGTAAGTAAATCTGTCTTTTAGGGATGATTTATTGAACTGAGTCTTTATGATGTCTGGCTGTAACATCTGTGGTTGTAAAGTGCGTGAATAAAGGACGAGACATCTGCACTATAAAACTGAATGCCTTGAAGCAAAGTGTACAGTTACTGTAAATAAAAACATGCAGCGGTTACTTTGACTTCTTCACAATAGAGTGAATTGTGTTTTGCTCAGCAATGCATTGTGGAATCCAATTTTGTCTGAAGGGAGACCTATTGCCTTCCCTCTCATCTGCTACTGTTTCGGTTCACAAAGATAGGATAATGCAAGATGCAAAGGTCAAATATTTTGTTTTTCACACAGAAAGAGTTCTAATGTGCACATATAAATAGATTTAACAATTCTTTTTACTCAAAAACTAACTTAGAAATGTAAAATATGCACTTTCAAAGGTTCTAAGAAATATATTGCTCTAAAACTCATTGTCTGCAACATAAGATTTTGTTGTTGCATGGCTGAATCTATTTGTTTGTGGAGCTGAATAGTTAAAAAGAAAGAGAACATATCTTTACTCAAAGGCTGTTATATACATTACAGATTCCTCAGATAAATATGGAGGAAAGCGGAAAGAGAAAACCTCCCTGTGGATGAATAAGCCAGACGTTGTACATGTTGCTCCGCGTCTATCTTGAAAATATAAATGTTACAACTCTAAAAACAGCTTGGAAACATATAAAATCTAGACGGATTGAATTTCCGTCTCCTCTGTTGACTTTTTTCAGCATCTATTTAGACCTCGTTTTCTATGTGGCTGAATTAGAACAATAAATCTATCAGAAGGTCTACATGCATGGTCTTTATGAGTATGTCCGAATATACTTTTATGCCTCCTAAAGTTTGACTTTACAACAGATGGTTTTATCCACCCAATTTTTTTCTTTTTCTTTCCCAGAAAAAGACTCAACATTTCTGTTTTTGTCTCTCTCTACAGATCTCACTCGCATCCCATCTGAGCTGCCGTCTGACATAGTCAAGATGGATTTGTCTTCCAACAACATCAAACATCTCAGCCCCAAACAGTTTCTGCTGTCCAAAGACCTCAAGCTGCTCAACCTCAGTAGCAACAACTTGCAACTTATTGACAAGGGTAAGAGCAGGGATGTTGTCCTCATGCACACACACTGGAACCAATCTCTCACTGTAACAGAAATGCCTATGATGTTTTTAACCTACAGAAAAAAAGTTGCAGGTAAATTTTCTACAAAGCATTTCTACAAATGACAGTCAATGTGTTTTACAACAACAAAAAAAAAACCTAAGCCAATGAGTGGCATCTTTGTTTTAGTTTTATTGCACCATAAAACTAGAATATCGAGTTTCAACGTAATACTTTCTACAGCATGAAGTTAAGTGTGTGGTAGGTAGTTTATCCCCAGCAGCATTTTCTTTGGAAAACAAATTTGGAAACTGAGTTTCTGGATGCAATGATGCACAGTAGCAAACGCCAATGCTGGATTCGGGTACAGGGTGCCGCAGATGATTTATGTTAGTGGTAAAAGGTCAAAATGTAGAGTTTTGTCATTGAAAATTATTTTCAAAAAGACACAGAAGCCGGGCAGGCAACTTTTACTAAAGATGTTTTTTCAGTCATTTTGTCATAATGTAACAAGAGCGTTATAAATTTTGAGTTAAAATGAGCTGGCAGGCAGTGAATGAAAAATTTCAAAATACAAATTTCACACTTTTTTTATATTCAAAAGTTATCTTGTTATTTCATTTTAGAAAAATAAAAATTCTGAAGTACTCTAATTTCTTCCAGATCCTCTCCAAGACAGGACGAGTTTTACAGTTACAGCGTTTGTTACCCTTCAGGGATCTGACTAAGCCATAAAAACCCAGATGGGAATTTGATATCAAACCAGAATTTCCCCAAACTTTAAAAGAAAAACACTTCATTGAGCCAACTGATCAGTGAAGCGGGCACAAGTGAGGCAGAACAAAGAAAAAAAAAATCACTAAAAACATGTGTAAAATCTAATAAATCACTAAGAATTTTTTAGGGACTTAGTACAGATAGAGCATGCTGTAATTAAAGCAAAGATCTAAAACAAGTTTAAAAGAGTCCACGGGATATGACTGTAACCACAAATGAGAGCAGATTTAATAGGCTGGGTGTGCATCCTCACGTTCAGAGTTTAGATCATGAGATAGGCTAATTAGCCAGACGAGCATTGGTTCAAATTAAGAAAGGAAAATTTCCCTTGTGACACTTTGAGACAGAAAAAAAAGTTGATTACAGATGCATCCAGACAGCAGGATCCCTACAGATAAATCAAAGCGTAAAGATAATAGAGAGGAAAAGATTATTAGCTGCAGAAATAGTCTCAATTTAGACGACACAGTTGGAGCTGGTAGGTGGTATAAATTCAGTTGTGAATGAGTGAAAAATAAAACTGTACAAAGACAGTGCAATGCAGAAAAAGTAAGCTTCACAGGCCGAGACTTGCCAGTCCTTTCACATCTTTAAGATAAAAGCTGCCTTTAGGAAGCATTTACCTCCCTAATGAACAAAAGTAAGGGCTTTGATAGAAATGTGAAAGAGGGCATTATAGTAAAGCTGAGTAAGCAAACTGAGTGGAAACATAATTGAATAGATGAGTCCCACCTCCAAAAAAAAAAATGAAGAAAGTGCTTATTCATCACATTCACCAGACTAATGATGTCTGGTCTAGTGTTTTCATGCCCAGGAAGGAAATCCCTCACAAGAGCTCAAAGTTTTCTTTACAGCCCATCCTTGTAAACAATTTGCGGTTTCTTTCCCCGGTATGTCTAAAACTATTTGCAAACTGAGAAATAAATGTAGAGTAATTTGGAGCTTGTGATGGCCTGGAACATATGGGATCAATCCTCAGTTCCCTTAATCAGGATCACATTTGAAAGAGAAATAAAAAAAAGTTCATTATTCATGTCTTTGATGTAGAAGATTGTCAGAAAGGGGGAAGACATTCAAATTTTTACAAATGGTTTTGTGCTTATTGAAAAATTTGTCCAGTTATTTTTTTGGCAAAAAACTTTGCCAGACAATCGACATCGATTGTCGCAAAGCCGAATAAGTATTTAATTTTAGTCAACTTTCTTCTCCATTTCATCTTGGTGGAAAGAAACATGAAACCGAAAAAGTGTTTCATGAGAAACCTTTGAAAGGTTTTCTGGGGGTACTTTAAACTTCAACAAGTCTGCATGCTCTATCTTTGAGGCAACACATTTTCCATTTGCTTGTTAGCCACAATGACTAAGAGTTGTTGTTTTGGGAGGGATAATAGTCAGTAAACTAAATGGGATTGTTTCATTTCTTTGTCCGGAACATTAAAATTAAAACAGACCACAATGGGTTTCGTTGCTCCTAAAAAAACAAATCAGTGTAGTCTAAATTAAGAAAAACTAGTCCCACGAGTCACTAGATAAGACCGTTTCTATTTATCTCATAACTTTTTTTTAATCTTCTTTTTTGATTAATGTTTACATTCATTCCATAGTGCTGTGGAAAACACGCTTTTTTTTTCTTTCCTACTTCTTCATAAAGATGAAAGCCAGGCCAGAAAACTAGTGGACAGCTCGAAGCGGTTTCTGCTGTCCAATTACCCACTTGAAAGAGATGCATGTAAATGAACACATTAAGAACAAACAAGCCAGCGACACACGAAGCTTTCTAAAAACTTCATTTTGACTCAAAGTTACTGTCTATACATCTGGTCATACCAGCTGCTCCTGTGGTTTAACTATTAAAAGTTTACAAAATGAATGCACGCACAGTTTGGGGATGTGCACAACTGTAATTAGAAGGTCATTGACTCACCAAATAAGGATTTAAAATCCAATCATTGAATCTTTGCTGTTGTTTATTTTGCCCTGTACCACCTAAAAGGTCACAAGAGAACTTGTAAAACATTTGAATTTATCATTCAAAACAAAAAAATTGTATATATATGTTTTATCTTATGAAATGCTTTTCCCTAAAAATCTTTTTCCTGGCTGATTTTAGCCGAGAGGCAGGGTACACTCTGAACAAATCGCCAGTGTTAAGAAGCCACCCATACACATGACCATCCACAAACACACCCATTCATTCCCAGGGGCAAATTTGTACCAACCTTACGTGCATGTTTTTGGAGACTGGGAGAAACCTGGAGAAAACCCAAAGCATACACAGGGAGAACATGCAAATTCCACATGGAAAGGCCAGTGTTTTCAAGCCTTGCCCCAACTCTTGGACTCAAACCCTGACCTTCTTGCTGTGTGGCCACTGTGCTAACCACTGCGCCATCATGCAGCCATATATATACAGTATGTGTGTGAGGCCACCGTGCATATTTTTACACGCGCAATAAAACATGTAATAAAACCAGCAATTTGTGTCTCCATTAAAGCTTAAATTCAAACAGAATGTAAGGCATTTCTTACCTGGAATCCAATTTTGACCACCTAAGAGACCAATCCTTCCAACCAGCTCTCATTTTCTTCATCATAGTCCAAAAAATATATAAATTGCCTCCTCTTTAAGCCAAGTATTCCCAGATGAATAAATAATCAAAACTTTTCCAAGGTGAAAAGAGTCAAGCTATTTTTTTTTAACATTTTTTTCTAGTTTTCTTAATTGTTTGCTTCACTTTCACATCTCTAGTTTGGTTTCCTCACACTGTTGCTGAAGAATGAGGGCTTTTTGTTCAGAGGTTTGAGAGAAAACCCAGTGAAGATGCTAACTTGAACTTAGCCTCCCAGAGACTTGTTTGGCTAAAGCTAAAATGGAGATTTTAAAAATGGTGGCTGTAAACAACCAAATATCAAACCTACAAGAAAGACTTCAAATATTTTACTGATTCTAATGTTCTGGTTTAATATATATATATATTAAATATATATATATATTTTAAACTCACAAGACTTTTAAGACATTTGAAAATTTCCCACAATTGTCTTAAAGTGTTGAGAAAAGTCTAAGGTTCATTATGAACTTCTCATCTTCTGAACCGCTGATCCTTAACTGGGCAGTGATCCTTATCAGGGTCAGAAGGAGCACCAGAGCATATGCCAGTTGATTTCAGGATGCACCCTGAACAGGTCACCAGTTTGTACAAGACCACACACTCATTCCTAGGGGCAATTTTATTGCAGCCAATTAATCTGGCATGCATGTGTTTGGAGGGTGAAGGAAACTGGAGTAGAAAACCCACACATACTGTACACGGAGAGAACATGCAAACTCCACACAGAAAGAACAGTGTTTCATTCCTCGCCATCACTTCTGGACTCAAACCCCCAACCTTCTTGCTGGTAGGCCACCAATGCTTACCACAGCATGGTTAGCATGGTGGCTGACAGCAATTCCCAAAACATCATGAACTGTTTTGGAAATTGCAAATGTTCCAAAGAAATTGGCAAAAATTGTAAAAAAGTTTGTCCTTTTTTTTTTTACATCTAAAAATGTATTGTTGATAGAAAAATACTTGTCCATGTGTTGATTTTTTTCTGTGAACAGACTGAAAACACATATGCTGTTCTGTGTATAGCTTGTCTGGAAATCCATCCTGGGTGTGCCTGCATGAGCCGCAGACTGGTTGAAGGATAAAATTAGTAAAGAAAACGGATGGAAGTTTTTGTTGGCTTTACATCCATTACTAAGATTCAAAACGGCATTTATCTTTTGTAATTTTACAAGAACTCTAAAGATTGTCCATCCACTTCAATGATCTCTTCTCATAGCAGAAAATTCAATTAAATTTGCAATCAAGTCAATTAAATTGTTCACAATAACCCATTTGGACCCAAATACTGATTCATAAACTGAATCCCATGTAATGCAAATAGTCGCTAATCTGATTTTTTCATCTGATCTTTCATCCAGAGGATGAGACAATGAATGAAGGAGAATAAGTCATGACAAGTACATTAATCTCTAGAATTCAACTAGAGTGAACAGAATGGAGGTCAAAACATTAATTATAAATCAGAGACAACAACTGATTATGGAAGTAACGTTAATAAAAATAATGTCTGTCAAAAAAACCGATTTGTTCTTTAAAAAACTGTCAATAACAGAAACTTTGGTTTGGCTTTGTGTCCTTCCAGCTGCATTTGCAGGCCAGCTGTACCTGCGTGAGCTTGATCTATCCAACAACAGCCTTCATTACTTCCAGTATGGTGTGTTGGAGGACCTCTACTTCCTGAGAAGGCTTGTGCTGGACAACAATCCATGGATTTGTGACTACAACATCCACTACCTGACTTACTGGCTCAAGCATCACCCAGGCGTCTTTTACAGCGGCCTAATCTGCTCTGAACCACAAGAATTCAGGGGCTGGCGGGTTGAAGATTATGTCAAAACCTACAACGGAGATTGTCCCATTGATAAACAACCACAGAGTACGGATACAGGACAAGGAGGCCAAGCTGGTTCAGACAACGATGCACAGGAGGTCATGGGAGAGACAAGTGACAAGCAGATTGATCCTCTTCCACAGCATTTAAAAGAAAACTCAAATGACCAGTTTGAGATTATCAGGCTGAGTTAGACATTATGGTTCAATGATGAGGAGAATTCTGTAGATGGAAATGAATGATTGGATGGAAGAGAAGATGTTAGACGAAGGCTTGTTAATGTAAAAAGATGCGTGAATTTGTATTTGAGATTAAATCTTTAATATGATCTTGTTCTTAATCAGGGAAAGGAAATTCACACCTAGAGTGTAATTGAGATTAACTTTTAACCAATAAGAGCTCCTCTTCTATTTTTCTAGAAAATTTTCAGTCTATTATGTTTAGCGAAAGAAGAAAACTTTCCCTGAGATTTTTTTTCACGCAGCAAACTGCAGCTCATCTCTTATCTGTTTTTTTGTTTCTTTTTATTTTTCACAATGAAATAGATTTTTAATTATGTATATTCATCTGACATTTTTTTTCTTAAAATGCAACTCAGTTTATCTTTTCCCAAAGATTTCATTTAGTTGTGAGACAAAAACAATCAATAGTAAACCTTTTCACACATCCTGATGGAGATGAATGACCTCCAAACAGGGATGAAAAATAACAGAAAGTCCATGTAGGCAGTGAGTCACAGGTTTAATGAGAATGTTTTGCTGGGATTTAAATTCATAAGCATCACAACCAGGGTTAATCACTCAATTTAAACAACCTGATCTTAGAGTGATGATTGTGGAAACACTGTGTAATAGATTTTGTTCTTTTTGGCTTTTTACTCTGTTTACTCTATCGTAGATATGATTTTTTTGTCAGTGAATCATTAAATAAACAACATGCAGGGATTATGAAAAATATACTGTATTAATTCCTCCTTTCTTGAGAAGTTAACACACACTGATGCAGTTTAACCGGATCCTTCTCAGTCATAAACTTTCAGAATGGACTCAGCTACAAGATTTAATGATGATTAGATGCCAACTTTGCATCAAAGAAAGAAAAAAGGACAATCTAGATGTGGATTGGCACAGCTCTGTTTGCAAAAAAATCAAATTGAATTTTTTTTTTTTATCTGTCATAACTTTTTAGATAACATATTTATAGGTACAAGTCCGTGTAGTCCCTCATTCATCCAGGAGTGATCCATAGTAGAAAAAGTTTCAAAAAAGTCTTCTGGACAGTTCAATTCTTGAACAAATTGAACTGCCCAGAAGACTTTTTTGAAACTTTTTCTACTATATTTATAGGTAAGCGTTCCTGCATTATGTTTTGAGTTATTCTTCTGATGTAACACAATGAGGATCTTAAGCTGCAGGTAAATTGTTGTAGCGAAGGAGTGCCATCCAGTGTTTGAAAGAAGTACAGTTCCAAACCTTATTTGAACTTTAAAAACATCAGAAAAAATGTTTAAAAGCTCTTAAAAGAAAATGAAAAAGATCTTATCACGGTACATTAAAGCAGCTGTTTTTAAAAGCGTTTTTGTGTTATTTGTGTATGACAACTCCATGCTTGGCAACAGGAAAACTTATGGTTTTCAGCCATTTAAAAGAACAAAAAATGTAAAATTCACAGTGTATCGACTCACAGTAGAGATTGGGATGCTATTAACCAGAGCAGGGAATCAAAAATACTAAGTGTTATACTGTGTATTAGAATCTTTTTCATCAAAAATTTGCATGACCTGCCAAATTTGTAAACACTCATCAGTGGTACTGCTCTGAGTTGTTATGATTATATCACAACTGTAACAGTGTTTATTGTGCATAGCTCTGCTGACATAGTTTGGCTTTTTGGTTTTAAATTCAGAACCTGAAATTACAAAAGAGCAAACAAATTAAAAAAAAAAAAAAAAAATCCCACAGCACATTCTTAGCCCGTATGGCATTAAATGTGAGTCAGCATGGTCCATGCAAATATCATTTCTCCAAAACAGAGAAACTCTAAAAATACTAAAATTTCCCAGCGCTTTCCAGAAAAAAAAAAAAAAAGAATTCTGTTTTCAGTTCTTGAGGTCATGTTAACACCAGTTCAGGTTCACCTGGTTTCATAATTCTTCCTTTAAAGTTAAGATTTCCTTCACTCTTCCAAATCTTCAGTCAATGAGTTATTTAACCTTAAATAACTCCTTTTATCAGCAGCAGGACTTTTTCTCTGGTGGTGTGTAAGCAGAGAAATTACAATCGATTGCTCGAGAGTTAGCTCCTAGGATTATCTGAGGTGTGCTGTTGCATTCTGTCTCCCCGTGCTGGACATGAAGGCCATTGCGGGACATCAGCTCTCTAGCCATCATCAGGAAAGCTTCTTCCACATTCTGACTCTCCTAAACATATAAAGAAAACAGCATGAAATCATTTAAATCATACTTAAATGTCTCAGTTTTATTTTTGCTTGTGGATCACCTTGGCCGATGTTTCTAGTGCAGCGAGGATGCCTCTATCTTTGGCCAGGTTGCAAGCTTTCTCAAATTTCACCTGCCGTTCCTGCTCCAAGTCACATTTGTTACCTAAATAAAGACAATTTTGGCAAATTCCTTTTTAACATAAAAAGTATCTCTATTATGGAGTTATTGCACAATTTTTCTTCTTACTCCATCTTTAAGCACACCTCATTTTTCATTTTCATCCAATACACACCTATGAGAACCAGGACGAGGTTAGCTGCTCCATAGAGCTCCACCTCTTTAATCCAGTGTGCCACTGAATCAAATGTGGATTGTCTTGTGATGTCGTAGGCGATCATAGCCCCATGAGCGCTCCGGTAGTAGCTTTGGGTGATTGTGCGAAACCTCTCTTGACCTGCAGTGTCCCAAACCTGCATCTGAAGCACACAGTCAAATAAAAAAATAAATCAGTCTGATCACAACAAATATAAACAGGAGAATGAAGAGCAATGGGAAAAGAATCAAGTTAATTGGGTGGAGAAATGTGTGTACTTGACAGACCGTACAAGCCAAACAGCCTTCCTCAAGAGATGCTGCTTGTCCTCTGAGAATCACCCCTAAGGATCTACTAAACCTTCAGGTGTCATAGCAACTCACTTAGATTCATGCTCCCACTTTGTTTGTTTACAGTACTAAACCATACCTTCATGAACAACTGTTAAGTTTCTAAATAGAAAATCTGGATCAATTAAATTTTATCCAGGTTCAGACTTGCGGCAACTGGGTTTTGTGAACAAAACCTCAAATGTTATCAATTTAGCAGCTGCTTACGATTAATTTAACACTAATAACAGACGGTAAATGATCAACATTAAGATTTTATATGGTGACAGCAGTGAGTAAAAGGAGTGACCGAAAAAGAATGCTGGTATTATGCTGAATGAATGGAAGGTAAGAAAAAAGGAGTCCACTACTGAATTCCTGAAATTTTATAATGTAGCCTGGGGCACAAAGCAGATGTTGGAAGTGGGTGAAAACACTGAAATATGAACTATGATCATTGTGACTTGTTTTACCCCCTGATCTGAGCATACTATAAAAGTTAGAGTTGAACTCATTGTAACATAAAAATGTGAAAAGCCTATTAAATGAAGACAAAACAGACAAGATTTTACCAATAAATCATTTAAAAATGAACGTGTCTATCCTTAAAGGTAATAACTAATAATGGAAAATTTTCATGAAAACCTCCCACAGGCAGGTTTATGAAAAATAGTCAAACTAACCATCAGTCATAGGTCATTATGAGTTCTTTTTTTGTCACATGTATTTGTTTGTGAGGAGGAACCTGAACAACAAGTTCTTTATATGAGTAGCCTGTCAAACTTGATTTGGTCTGAGACAAACCCTGCAACTGTAATCAAAAAAGACATTTCATCATTGTATTTTTTTAAACTTTTTATCACTGAAAACTGAAAAAAAGAGACATTGAATCAGTGTATTTGGAAACATGAGACTTTTAAGTCTCTCATTTTTAAAAAATACTTTTAGAAAAGTTGTCAAAACCAGTGGATTCTCCAACACTAGTGATAATTATCAATAAGCAGAAAGGGTTCAACCTTTTCCTCACAAAATTCTCTATTATATGTAACTAAATAAATTACAAAATCTTAGAAAAATTTTACTGGTGATCTAAACTCTAAATGAGTCACATGTAATAAAACTGACTGATTTAACAGATAACTCATAAACACATCAGTACAGGCAGATTAAGAAAATTATTTGAAACATTTGAATCCTTAGCAATATTTTTTTTACTTTTCTGCACTCACTGTACACATTTAAATAATAATACTTTTTAGACTAACCTTAACTTTTTTTCCTTCAATGTCCACAGTCCGCACAGTAAAATCAACCCCAATGGTGTTCTGTTGTTTCTCAGAAAAAAATCCTGTTTTGAAATTCTGGACCACACAAGTCTTTCCTACATTGGTGTCCCCAATGAGAATGATCTTAAATAGAAAATCGAAGGAGTCATCGTGCTCGGGTCCCGGTGCTTGCATGGTTGTGGTTCGGTGTCTCTTTCTGTGCCACTAGAGGAAATGATTCCTGTAGATCAATTGGAATGTTTGACTTTTGAGATCAAGAGATACTTTGTTATCCGTGAGCCTGAATAAAGACTAAGACAAGTCTATAAAAAGAAAAAGGTGTTTTACAGCTTCATTTTACACTTAAAGGTGACGTTATCAGGAGATTGTGTACCAAACTATGAAATATATTTGATTAATTCCACTTGTAGCCTGAAAAACCTGTTCAGAGTTGAGGGGAACTTGCTTAGGTTGAGAAAATCATTCTTTATGTGGGGTTGAAGAGTACATAAAATCCTGATCTTTAGTTTTAAAATATACTTTAAAAATACACATATTGGGTTGCATTCAATGTGGAATTCAGGAATCAAATGTTTATGTATCTAGATGCCAAAAAAATACTTTCTTTCCTTTTACTGCAGAGCTACTGTCTATATCCAAACCCCCCACCACCTCCTCTTTTGCTTTTTCAGCAGAACAAAACTGCCTCAGTTAAGCTTCTTCTTTCAGCTCCTTCTCAGGTGTTGACCCACTTTGGCCTGGATTAATGTGCATCCCATCCTCTTTGTTGCAATGTGCTGGTTCTGGATCTCAAAGAAGAAAAGGAGTCCATGAAATAAGAAGTTGGTCCGTAATCCAGGGTTCTGTTGGTCTTTCTGTACCAAAGTTTCCTCTCACATCAGTTTTTCATGCCCTTACTGACTTCAGTCTGTTGTGTCAAACGGCACCTGCAGTGACAATGAAAACCTGCCCCACCTGTTCTTAGGGAGTTGGCTTAGCAGTGTGTATGCTGTTGGATCATGGGAAATGCAGTCACTTTACCTCTTTATGAGTTGAATGGACTTTTACCTATAAAATGAAAAATAATTGTTGGAGTAAATTGTGAAACTTCTTTTTTTTCCTGCAAAACTATAGCTAGAAAATTTGAATGAAACTTCATAATCACAACAAAGCAAGTTAAAAAAAACACCCACATACAAAATGAAATAGTGATTTTCGAGATACCAACCAGAAGTTCACTTCAGTTCCTGTTTTGGTGCATAGTTAGTTCTTCTATGTCTGATCTACTGTTGCATGCGAATAACTATAAACAAAAATGACTAACTGATAAGAGTGTCAAACCAGATTCCAAGTGGTGGATTAAAATGACAGTAAAAACATTGAGAACTTGATTTTAGGAAGAGAAAACTTCCTCTACGAGCATATTGACAGTAAAAACATAAAGATGGTGTCAAAGCTCATAAAACTTTTAATTTCTTACCAATTAAAAATCGTAAAACTCTGGTTTAAGAAAGAAAAATCAATCTACTTTCCAAACAATCTAAACAATAGAGTCGCAGAAAGTTTTTGTAAAATTTTTGATGTTTTTTTTGGACAGAAAAAGTCAAATGATTTCTCAATGGGGTTGAAAGGCTTCATGGGATAATAAGAACTTATTCCAGGAATGACCTGCCATTTTTAGTCATTTATTTAGCAAGAACTAAGTTAACAAAAACTGCTCATCAAGTTTAACATGTTTTTTTTAATCCAGTAAGCCAAGTCTGGCTTTATCAGGTCTTTTTCTTTGCATCCAGAGTCTCGGAATCCCGCTACACACCAACCAAAGTGATTACCAATGAGTTATTGCTCTGCCAGTCAATACCGGCCACAGCTCACTGAACCAAAGTATCCAAGCTTAGCTTTCTCAGAGCGATGCAGTCTGACCTCTGAAAATAAGTTTCATTTCCACCTCATAGGAGATTGAAATAGATGAGCTTGTGAATGAGCTCTTATTCAACCAACGGATTCAAAATGTGTTCGATGGAAAAGTTATTCATCTTTATCCCAAAGCTGGCATGACCGGAAAACAAATGAGAGAACTCTCAGTTTTACTTGTCGACAAAGGTAACATTCTCTCAAGATCAGAATGGTCTGCAAAGAAATGTGTCTTTGTCTGCTTTTTTTATACTGTAATGAAAAACAAGAGGTGTGTTCTTACAGAGTGGTGGGGACAAGAAAGTTCTAGACCCCTACTTACAGGTATGTAGAAAGGTGAGGATGCTCAGCAAACAATATCAACACGTTCCTTAGTTAACATAGCACTTTGTGTTACAACAGCAGGTAAAGCTGGGGGATCACATTACTAAAAACTAAGACATTTTTGAATGACAAAATAAAATGATGAAAATAAAAGGTCTTGTTCACGAGTGGGGGAAGGATGGAGCGGGAGATCGACAGGCGGATCAGTGCAGTGTCAGCAATAATTGTGACGCTGCATCTGTCCGTCGTGGTAAAGAAAGAGCTGAGCCGTAAAGCAAAGCTCTCAATTTACCAGTCGATCTACGTTCCTACCGTCACCTAAGGTTACCAGCTGTGAGTGCTGACCGAAAGAATGAGGTCGCGCCCGAAATGAGCTTCCTCCGCAGGGTGGCTGGGCTCTCACTCAGAGATCAGGTGAGGACCTCTGCTATCGAAGAAGAGCTCGGTGGCGAGTGGCTCATTCAGGTCGAGAGAAGCCAGATGGGGTGGTTTGGGCATCTGGTCAGGATGCCCCGTGCCTCCCGGAAAATGTAAAAAAATCAACTGAACTGGGTTCCTCCTGGGAAACTGTATCAGTAACTGAAAAAAATACTTGCACATGAGTTTGAATATTTCATTATAAGGAACAGTAAGACGGAACAGTATTAATGTTTCTCATTTAAACATTAATAGTCTTACAAAAATGTTTTAATGAGAATTCAGACAAGAATGATTTGATCAATTTTGTCAAAATTCTCAAAAAGATACAGTAAATAAAAATACAAACTTGTTGGAATCAAACTGTTATTAAATTTACATTATCTGTCAGTTTCAGAATGTGAATAAATTAATGAACAAAATCTGTATACCATTGACTCTCAGAAAACATGGTCAGATCCTTCACTTTGTAAGGAATAATTATTCATTTATGCATAGTGTTTCATTTCTGAAGAATGTGTTGTAAATTTTATAAAAGATATTTGTAATGAAGTAAATGATTTGAACACGATAGAGAAGAGAGAGTAATGGAGCTTGATAGCTCATTTTAGGACATCATTTGCAACTTTTACACTAGCAATCAAATCCTAAACATTTTGATTGTCATAGAAAATACATGAGGAAGTGTAGTTTTATGAAGCACACTATTGGAATAACAAGTGTGTTTGGATTATGACTCATGTTTGAATGTGAACTCACAAGAGACAATGACTATTTTAGAATAAAAAACGATGAACAAATAAGAAAATAGCTTGAGATAAATTAGATCTGAAATGAAAGAAGACATGAAAGAATATATAAAGTTAATATTTTTTATGTCTATATGATTAATAAAAATATACATTTTCTGAGTATCTTTTTGCCTTTAAAGTGAGTTTACAGCTATTATATTTGTAAAGTGGGAAAATTCTGTCTATTGAGCAAAAAAAATAATCTGAATGTAAAGTGTGATTCAGTTTCCCAAATTTTCTAAACCACATGGTTATAACTGTATTATAAATTCCAACATCATCGGGTGTCTAAATTCCTACGCATCCTCCGGTGCTTGAAGGCATCCTGGTCCGTACATCAGTGACGTCCTGCAGACTCATGTCCTTCCATCGCACACAAGATCGGAGGTTTTCTGCATGAAAAAAGGACATTTTTAGAGATCAGAAGAGAATTTGTGGAGGAGACATGCAGAAAAGCGCGGTGGTCGTGGTTGCAGATAAAACCAGCCTGAAAAGGCCTTTTGTCTTTGCTAACGCCGTTCATATGGTACGTTCATTCTGATGGATCTTTTAGTTTCATCACACAGGCCTCTCTGATTTATAATCAAATATGTAATCCTAATTTTATTAAACACAGATCAAGCTTTCTGATGATTTTAAAACATTAAGAAAGTGATTACTCTACTGGATAAAACAGCTAAACAGATTTTGTTTTCTACTGATCTTTAATTATTGTTGAAAAAAACAGTAATTATTTTTTTTTCTATTTGTGTTATGATATTTAGACTGTTTTATTCTTTAATTGATTTCCTTCACTTTCAATGTCCATCTGCTTCTTTAAGAAGAAGCACCTAAAAATATTCATTTCCCCCTCATATATCTTTCCAGATGTGCAATACAAACCTAAATACACAAGATCTGGAAAAATACGGAACAATCTTTTACAAAATTATTTATTTTTTAGATATATTTACTCAGATCCCTCATATGGCTTGTTGTTTTTCATTTTTCCAGGCTTGTGACCAACTTGGATCATTCATTCTATTTAAAAAAAAAATACATGTCAAAAGTTTTGCATGCCGCTTATTGTGCTCTAAATTACTACCAATTATGCTTCACATCGTTGCTGAATTTATATTGCTTGAAATATGTAAATTTTACCTTTGTTGTTTTCATTTCGTCTTCTGAACTGCTTATTCCTAATGGGTTTGAGGGGGTGCCAGAGCCTATCCTGACTGATTTCAGGCGAGAGGCAGGATACATCCTGAGCAGGTTGTCTGTGTGTGACCGACTGCAGACTGCTGACCTGTTTGGGGTGTACCCACTGTTTTGCCTAAAAGCAGCTGAGATGGCCTCCGACCTCGTTAGGGGTTAAGCAGTTCAGAAGACGAAACAATATTTATAAAAATTTGCTACCCTCACCTATGGTCTCCAGCAGTGGGCGGTGACCGATAGATAGATCACCATAGATATCTGGGATGATCACAGATGGAAGCGGCCGAAATGATCTTCCTCAGCAGGGTGGCTGGGTTATCACTCAGAGATAGAGTAAGGAGGTTTGCCATCCGGGAGGAGCTCGGAGTAGAGCCGTTGCTCCGCCAAGTTGGGAGAAGCCAGATGGGGTGGTTCAGGCATCTGCTTAAGATGTCTCCCAAATGCCTCGCTGGTGGACTGTTTCGGGCACGACCCACCAGAAGCAGACGTGGTGACAGATCCCAGACCGGCTGGAGAGACTATATCTCACAGCGGGCCGGGGAACACCTCAGGATCTTCCCAGGTGAGCAGTAGGATGCAGCCAGAGTGAGAGAAGTCTGGGTTTCCTGTCTGAGGCTGTTCCCTCCATGACCCGGCCATAGATTAGCAGAAGACAACGGAGTGGAAATTTGCTAACAGAAAATGTTTGTGCTTTTTTCCAAAAGGCATTGTGCTTCTTCATGCTGAGAATGACCATAATCTGGCACAGGGACCTCATACAGACAGGCAAAGTAAGTGACTGAACATCATTTTATGAGTCAATCATTTCTCAAGCTTTAATGTGGGTTTTAATTTGATCCTGTTGAGCTAGCGTTCTTTCATAGCTTCATGCACATGGTAGCATGTGTTTCTTAATAACTCTTTGTGAGTCATTTTTATCCATTGGGTTCAGATGTGCATGGTGACCACATTATCTTTGCAGACAATTACCTAAACCACTGGAAGTTTTGAGTTTATTTCATAACTTTCCACACATTTGTTTTTAGATGGTGTCTACCGTTTCTGTGGCGATGATGTATGTCATAGAAGTTGGCTGCCTACTGCTTTCTGTTCTTGGGGTGTTCGGAGCCTGCAAAGGGAAGAGATGGTGTTTGATCCTGGTAAAATAAAAAGTTCATATTCAGTATGATGTATATATATACATTTTTATCATGTATTCTTCTGTAATGATGTCTATCTGTTTCTGTGTGCAGTATGCAGCTGGAATGGCTGCAGCTAGTCAAACAATAATTGTACGAACAGCACTAAGTTACCAGGATGTGTATGAGGTATGAATGCATGATCATAGCTATCTTGAATTATATTGCTGTACTTAATTGATTTGAATTATTTTGTTCTTTTTCTTAGAAACGTGTTGCCCGGGAGGAGTCCAAACTGCTGGCTATGATGCCTCTCACTGCAACTAACAAAGCCAACAGGACTCTACTGTACAGTATTCAAGAGGAAGTACGCAAATATTGTCAATATTATTCCTTCTTTTATACATCTAAATCACATTTTAAACATAAGTCCAGAAATCAAAACCTCCAAAATTGTTTAGTTTTGTCTTCTGAACCACTTACCCCTAACAGGATTCCAGGGGAAATTGCAAATTTGTATAGCAAAAATTTTATTTTCAATTTTAAGTACCATCAAACATTAAAACATCTATGTTTTTCAGTGAGGATCAGAATAAGCTGCATGAACTGAACTTTCATCTGAACTGATGAAAGTTCAGAAACATGACAAATAGATTCAGTTTTTATTCTTTCTTTAAAAGATTTATCTAAACTGTGTTTGGTTTATTTCCAGTTTGAATGCTGTGGTCTTATTGAAGGCTACAAAGACTGGGGTCCTACTATTCCTCCTTCCTGTAACTGTCAATATCCAGGCAAATGTGTAAGTTTTTTGTTTTTTTTTAGGTTAAGAATTAATATTTATTTTTATTATCTTAACTAAGAATTATTTTTGTTTCAATGCTTTAAAGTTTGAAAGTCATTATCCCCCAATCACTGTAATATTAGTGGCATGTTTAAGTAGTAACAAGGTGTGATGATATGTCACTAGACATTTATACAGATCAATCTGTTAAGAGTATTGGACTACAAAGGGGGGAAAATAGTTACAGCTAAAAATAAAAAATGTCCATATGCTGACTGAAATGTAATCCGGCTGCATCTGAGAGCAACGGTGGCCTGTTTGGTTCAGAAATGACACCAATGCATTATTATTGCAGCCGATAGCTACACATTAAAACATACAAATTGTAATAATAACCCCAGTAACCCAAGCTTGGAATATTAAAACTCATTGCGTACATTTGTTTTCATGTCATAATTTTTTATTTGTGTATATTCTTCATTCTTAGATTCGATTAAGGGGGAGTGCCACGCTCGGAGCTCCTAAGAACCAGTATGTCTATCGAGAGGTAAACTTATTTTAGTGATGTAGAAAGAAAAGCTCTACATACTGCGGTTTCCCATCTTTAGAAAAAATATCATCTGTTTACGTCTGTCTAAGTAGGACATTATATCAGTTGAAAGACAAAATAGTTGACGTAGACCCTGTGCAAGTTTGCGTAAAAGCATTGAAACTTAATTTAGAAATTTATAGATAATAAAGCCGCTACATTTAAGAAAACATCTGATCTACATAAAAAGTTGTTCAAGAAAAAAAAAACAGTCTGTTGGCATCCTTCTGTCTTGAGAGACAATGGAATCTGCACCCAAATAGTTATCTGTTTGTACAGCATTGGCTGTGGCTGAAAAAGCCGATGCGGCAGCTACAAATCCTACCACACTTGCTGCAAATGTGATAGGTGGTATGATTCGTGGGGGGAGCAGTGGCAGACTCACATTTTTTACTATTTCTTGGTCTTTGTGGTCTCACGCTGGATCTCTCTGTTCTCCTTGGCCTCTTTGATACCAATTTTGACAGTTACCCGCCACCTATGGTGATCAGAGGTCCCTGAAGGTCGCTGACTCAAGATCTGCATCTTTGTACCGCGGGCAGGTCGTCCAGTTGACCGCTTTCCTGTGGCGAACTTCCCATAGAGGATGTCCACTGATAATAAAAAGCATTATAATTGTACTGTGTTTAGTTTACAGCATTTAGGCATTAAAATCTATAACTTGCATGAAATATCCACTGCGAGCAAGAAAATGTGACAATTTGTCATTGTATTTGTTAAGAAAAAAAAGAAACAATTTTGATCATAATGGTTTGGGAGCCGCTAAATTAGGTAACAGTGTTGTATTCATTTTAGAAATCTATGCAGATTGCAAATTGCATAAGCAATTTGAAAATTGAGTGGTATGCGGTGAAACGCGGCAACGATTCAACGACAAGTGAGAAGTGTTGCGGTTAGAAGCAGGTTACGGTTAGAGGTTATCAGGGATGGAATTGCCAAAGCTCGCATAGGACAATTTCTGCATTTTAAAACCACATGGGTGGAGACGGTGGCCGCGTGGTTAGCGCGTTCGCCCGCGGACCGGAAGGTTGCGGGTTCGCGTCCCACGGAGAGCACGTCTAGGGTCCTTGGAGAAGACACCTAACCCCCACTTCTCCCACCATTGGCGCCGTTGAAGGGCAGCCTGCTGCGGTGTAAGGAGTGCAGCAAACAAATTTCCCTGGTGAGGGATGAATAGAGTAATTCAAAATAAATAAAAAAATAAATTTAATCATCCTAAAGTTCCAATTATATAATTTTGTTATCTCTGCATGTTCTTATCTTTCCTTGTGCATCCAGATGTGTTTTGAGCTCTCTCCATATTACTACTTTGCTAAGGATCCAGTTCTTCTCTATATGTTGTTTTTCCATTGACTGTTCTCTGTTTGTTGAAATAAGCAGTTGAACAGGTATTACTAATAAAGTGGCCACTTAGTGTATTCCACTTGGTGTAATCTGACACAGAGGAAAACAAAATGAACTCCACTTCTAAATCAATTCGAACCTCTAAACTTCTGTCCACTCCGTTTTTTTCCACAGCCATGTCTGCCAATTTACGTTTCCGAACTGAAGCTGGCGTTTTCTTTAGTAATGGGGATACAGTTTGGAAGCGGGGTGTTTTGGGTAGGTATCGTGTACACCTCTCATATTCATACATTTGGACAAATTTAGCTTTTCTATCGAGTTTTAGAGAAGGACAAATACTGTGATTTTTTGTGTCGAGTTGTATATTTCCTAACTTTTGCGTTCATTTGCAGATTGTTTTACTTGTAATGAGTGTGAAGCTGATGGGCCAGATCAAGAGGAAGCAGGAGTTTCTGGCTCTCCTCCAGTCCAACAGATATGTTCCTGGTGCTTTCTAGTATTGCAATACAGGATGTTTTATTACACTTGAAGCTACTCTCAAGCATACCTGGTTTGAATTTGCACACTATGCTATTAACCATAACCTGGCTTTTTGTGCTGTTGCAATATATATACGATCATTTTCTACACATTAATGCATGTAACTGATGTTTATAGTAACCAACATGCATAAACACACATCATTATAATCTTTTAAGCCTTACTATTGTAAAAATTTTAACCAAAATGAATCATTATGGAATAATAATCACACATATATTTTTGTCAAAAACAATATTGCGCACCGTGGTACGTGTATATTTTGGGTATTTTTGTTCTTGTACTTTACTTAAAAATAGCTGGATTTACTAATGAGGTAAATCTGTTCCATTACAGTTTCTTCAGCTCAGCCAGGAGGATGCTAAGGAGTTCCCCAGCCTGCTGTGAGACATAGTTTCTCCAGCAGGTACAGGGTCTGCCTCTTGGTCTCCTCCCAGTGATACATGCCCAAAACATCTTAGCAGCGAGGTGTTTGGGAGTCATCCTAACCAGATGCCCGAACCACCCCATCTGGCTTCACTTAACACGGAGGAGCAGCAGCTCTACTCCGCGCTGCTCTCAGATGGCAGAACTCCTCACTCAATCTCCGAGTGAGAGCTCAGCCACCCTGCGGAGGAAGCTCATTTCGTCTGTTTTTATCCATGATCTGATTCTTTTGGTCACCACCCACAGCTGGTGACCATAGGTGAGGGCGGGAACGTAGATAGACTGGTAAATGGGGAGCTTTGTTTTCGGCTCAGCTCTTTCTTTACTACAAAGGACAGATGCAGCATCCTGATTATTGCTGATGCTGCACCGATTCGTCTATCGATCTCCCACTAAATTCTTCCCTCACTTGTGAAGACAGTGAGATACTAAAACAATAAAATTAATTTGATTTTTTGATGATTTGAGCTGGACATTTTGCTTAAAAGTCCCCAATTGAAAAATCAACAAAAAGCTACCAAAGAACAAGATATTTCTTAAAAGTATTTCCTTTGAAGAAAAAAAAAAAAGACGTTTTAAAAACTTGCAGGATTGTAGCCAAGATTTAACGACACAGAAAGCACAAATACGTTCTGCTTTGTTAGACACCACATTGAGGAAACTATTACAAGCTTTTTTTGTTACAAAAAAAGCTTACTACAAACTTTATTCTATCCATTCGTTTTGAGTCGAACACTACAGTTTAATGAATGGTTAATGTGGTATATTCATTCCCATCATTTGAAACAGCTCCTATAACTATAATCTAGTTTAAGTTCACATTCTGTCCCAAGCACACACTGAATATCCAGGATAAAAAAAACATTTATCCATAAACATGATTGTTAATATTATTAGTATTTATGATACAAGTCTTTCTTTAAAATTCTATACAGATTATTTTTGTTGCGCTATGATAACTTACTAAAGTGATGTACGTTCTTGAGTAAATAATCAGGTTAGACACAGGAATGAGTTACAAGTCTCACTGTGATGAGAGAATGTCTATATTCCTTGTTATGCACATTGTAAACATATTAGAAGTCTTGTGTTTGTTTTTTCTTAAAGCACAGATATGCATTGATTTTTTAAGAGCGGTTTTGTTTTTGTTGCACATTCAGTAGACATGCAGTAAAGTCCATCAGTTGTTTTAAATGCCGAGGTTTGGGTTAGGAACACAGCAGAAAGGTCGGGAGAGTCTCTTGTGGGGAAAAAGTGAGTCATCGTTCTTCTTGCAGAGACTGCAAAGCTCCAACGGATGACACTCTCACCGAAAAAGCCTTTACGCCACGTCACTTCTATTTGAATTTGCTGCATGAACTGCCTGCGGTTGGAATTTTTCCTTGACTTTACATGATAAAGTGGAATGAATTTTCATGTGAAACAGCAGATCCGGTGTCTACCAGTGCACTTTAACCATTAATGCCTGATAAACAGTATGTTCTTGCAAGGTTTCGGACTTTCATTTCTGTCATAAACTGTCTTTATTTATTTATTTATTTATTTACTTATGGACCGAACTTGATGTAAAATTTTGTAAATAGAAGAAATAAAAATGTGATTCTTGCTTGTTGTCGTTTTTTGTTGTTTTTTTTTTAAAACCTTGTTATGATATAAATTCCACATGATTAAATGATTATATCTAAAAGGACAGAGAAGAAAGTCTTACTCTAACCTGACAGTGGAGGGAAAGTGACTGATTCTATCTCAGTCTTTTACCAATTTTTTGGTGTGGATCATTCACGTTGTCGTGACCATTTTGTTAAAACGAATTCTCCTTTCTTCCTCTAATCTTGCTACTTTCTCACCTACCTGCCAACCTTCTTTACTACCTGCCTACCACTGCCTCACTCTAGCATCTCACTAGTTTGAACTGGAAACCTCTGCCAACAGGAGCAGTGACCTTTTCTCACTGCTTCCTGCCATAGTAACTAAAATCAAGTAGGACCCCCCCACGGAACAAAGAATCTTAATATTATTAGTACATTACTCTAATTTTATTAATTTGAACCAGTAATTGATTTGGTCCAATATTAACAAAAAACATTAAAAACATTAAATATTTTCTTTTTACGTCATATACCGTATTATTCCCAATACAAGCACACTTTCAAGTACTTGTACAACCATACCCGTTTTTTTCCCCGAAACAGCAAAGCTTAGTTCAACAAAAAAATAAGTCTTCCATATGAATCATTCGCTCTAGTCTGACCTGTTCTTGTCCTTTCAAATAACGCTGCCGCGCATGTGCAGCTTCTGCTAGTACCGTACTAAGCCAAATTGTTTTGTCCTGCAGATTTTTTTTTGCAAGTGTTTATACCCATGTGACAAAACCCCGGAAGTTGGCATTTTGGAGGCATAGATCAGGATGAAAAATATTGACAACACAGTTTTTTTTCCCTTTTTTCATCTTATGCTATTCAGAGGTGCATTTGTATTTCTACGTCATTAGCATGATGTGGCAGAAAAATTGGCTGGTTTTGAAGCGGAAGAAAAGAGACAATATTTAAAAAAATACTAATCTATGCCTCCAAAATGGCCAACTTCCGGGTCGTTGACGTCACGTGAAAGCATTCAATAGCTTATTTATATACACGCCCGCATCAGTATGGCCGAGCGTGTTCGGAAAAACACGATCATTTTATAACTTTTCACAAAAAGTATAGGAATAACTTTTACATCAATAATTTGTCATTCTCAAAATAAAACAAAATATAATTTAATGTAAAATAGAACATGATATAATATATTTTTCTGAACTTTATTTTTTCCTCAACATTTTTTTTCAATGTTATTAATGCTGATAATAAACGAAGAGTAAATTCAAGAAAATATATATTTGTTTTAAATGATTGTAACCAGTCAATCAAAAATTAAAATACATTTTATTTGGAATGTGTTTCACATTTTAAAAATTACAAAATACTTTAAATTTTTTATAAAACTTTAAGACTTCAACAATTTTCTTTTTCTTCTTTATAGATTTGTGTGAACATCATCAAAAGAGGAAAAAATTTAGTATTCATAAAAACAAGCTAAACAGAGTCAGAGCATATTTTTCTTGTCATTTTTTTCGTGGTGATAATCGTGTCATTAGCAAAGAAAATACATTTCATCAAATAATTTACATGTTTAATTTAGATTCACTGAAGTATAAAGTGTCCTGGTGTTGACCTTTGAGGAACACCACATTTAATTGTATTGTCTCATTTAATTCCAAACTGTTTTCATTAATTTGATCCAGAAAAGAAAAACATTACAAGTTTCAACAATTTCCTTTTTCTTCTTCATATAATTACATAACTTTCAGAAAAAGTAATATAGGGATATTTTTCTTCTCACTTTTCTATGGTTATTTTTCCTATTTTGAGGGGGGTCACTCTCACATTATGATTATTAATTTACAACCTTTAAAAATGACTAATTGAAACCAAACAGCAGTATAAAATCCTGATCTGATTGGTTACATAACTTACATAATTATGCCATTCATTACGATAGCCACGTCTCCACTGCCTCTCGAACAATAGGCCTGTCCTCCAGGTGAGATTTTGCCTCCTTCACCGAGCAGCCAATCAGCAGACACATCAGAGCCACTGGAACGACCTCATTAGATAAGAGAGAGAACACAAATATTTAAATTTTCCTTTGTGCAAATTGTTTAATTATTCATTAGTTTATTAATCAGTATCAATACCAATCCATCATTATGGATAGACCACAATAATAATTTTGGACCAAAATTAAGAGATGTTTTTGGTCTTAAAGAGACTTAATTTATTTTTATCAAAAGTTTTGTAGCTAATTTTCTTAAAATTGATTTACAGCCCTAGTTTTAACTCATATCGTGGGGTCCAAGCATTCATCCATTGATCTATGTCAATTAGTAATAAAAAATGTATCCATCCTCCATCCTCTCTTTCTCTTCTCCATTCTACCTTCTTTCGATTCCTGGCTTCACGAGTGTGTGTGATGATGTCACCAGAAGTTATTTCATCGGTCAGAATGTCCACTTCATAAATGGACTTCAGCAGGGCCTCCTCACATTGAGCTAATGGCCGAGTGGAGAGTTTCTGAGAGAAGAGACATTTTTATTCCCATACTAGTGTGTGTGTGTGTGTACGTGCGTGCTTGCGCGTGTGTGTCTACCTGTAACAGTAGTGCTGCTCTGCCAAACAGTTTGCTATTAGTAACTTGGACGTCAATCATGTTGTTCTGGAAGATTTTACCCTTCAGGATGTGAGCGCCTGTACTCACAGCATTCAGGACAATCTTGGTGCAAAACTCACACTGAACACAATTCAGTTAGAAACATTTTAAATAACAAAAATGTAATGTCACAAAACAGAATCACATTTATTATTTGCAAATAAGGGACTTAAGAAAAAAACAACTTGAACAAAAATTGTATATAAACACAAACAAAGCAACTCAAATGCTACAAAAAATATATATAAAAAATTACAATACTGTTTGATTAATAATTATGTACTCCAGAAGGGTGGCAGAACATGTCGATATCAAATCAATATTGTGATAACACTTGTGTTTAGTTTTACAAATTGCAAAGAGCTTTTGTTTTTAATTTTATGCTCTGACAGTATGACGGAGCAGCCGACTGATTGGTCAGGCTGTTTGCAAACAGTTGTAAAGGGGTTTCGTGGGGTAGCCAAGACATTCTAACAGGAAGAAAATGTTAGAAAACATGTTTTTTTAGTTTTTGAAACTGTATTAAGTCTAAAGTATCATAATGAAGGAATAATTTAGTGGAAATTTTATATTTCCAAATTAAAAAATATACAAAGTATGTTAAATGAATGAATAATTTATTTGGCTGTCAAAATAAAGAAATATATTTCATAGCATTACCAAAGATAAGGTAGTAAGATTAGATTAGATTTACTTTATTGATCCCACACTTGGGAAATTTGTGATAAGCTTGTTTGTAAGAAAATTTTTGTTTTCTGTTTTAAAATTCTTAGAATTTGGTACAAATGTTCTTGTTAAAACCCCTTCATGATTTTTTTGTTTTACTAGAAAGTTTTTAGTACTTATTCAAGATTTAAAAAAAAAAACAAAATCAAAGTTCAAAAAATATTTCTAAGCGCTTCTGTTAAAAAATGTCTGAGATTATAAGCAGAAGAAAAAGATACTTTTTAATTTTTGATTTTTTAATAAAACCTTTAAAAAAAAGGCCTATGTTAATTTTTTTATTATTTATGCCACTAAACAGTCATTTATTTTAATGTATAATTTTAACATTCCAATAGAAGGCACTAGTTGGTTCCTGAAACAAACATTTAAACATGCATTTGTACGTACAGTATGTATTCTTTTTATCCATAACTTCACACTTTGACAGTAATAAACGTGGATTATTTTTACTTTACACAATTAATATTTCGCAACTGTTATTACATTTGACTTAAAATAAAATAGAACTGTACCTGTTGCATGAGCCTCTCTGCAGTGGCTCCACTATGATACCAGGTAAAAGTGAGAGAGGAAGAATAGATGCTACTGATGTCGTCCTGAGGAAAAACAGGCAGGTTGATGGAGAGATATTTGACATTAGGTAAATGTGTGAGTCAGCTGAGCTCTGACATTTGGAGGATTTCTTTCAAATCGATGGCAGACAGCGTGGACACTCCTTGTTTTCTCTTTCACCTTTTGAGCAAACTTCAGCACCTCAACAACATCATCTGGAAGCAAAAAGGTCATTCCTAAATTTTATTAAAACATCTTTTTTATCTTATCTCACACATAAACAAGCTCCGGAAATCCAGCTATTCGGTTTCACTTTTGTTTTTGACATTGAATTCCCCCCTCCTCTTGCTCCCGCTTCGTTCTTCTCCTTCACGACATTGCCTAAAGCTCGTTAGAGGTTGTGTGTTTTTATTATATTATTTATGTGATTTTTATTATCTTTTTGTTTTTAGTGACATTTTGTGTGGTATGGAAAATTGGCAAAGGAAAGCTGTAAAATAATTGCCTCCTGTGACTAATAAAGATTTCTGATTCTGATTCAAATACCTGAGAGGAAAGACTGACCGTAAGCAGAGCACACACTAAAACACTCTCCACTTACGCTAGAATGCATTAAGAACAAAATCCGTTGCCAAGAACAACCTGGCATTTGAACAGTATAATGCATAAATGGAAAAGAAAAACACTGCAAGTGTGTTTTTTGATGTTGAGATAATAACATGGTTAAAAACCTCTAACTTTAAAAATGTCTTTTTTTTTTTTTTTTAACAAGTGACACGGGACATATTTTGTAGCAAACAAAAACTAAACACAATGAGGATAAATTTTCACAACATTTTTACATATTTCCTTGTACATGTACATTATAATAAAAGATGTCCTACTAATGGGTCTAATGAGGAATCCCATTATATTGTATTGTGTTTGTGTTATTATGGCCAATGGAGTATAATTTCATTTTTCCTAAAATATTCAAAATGACATGAGCTTTCTAATTTACATTTAGTTAGCAATAAGTTAGTTAATTAATGCTGATTTCTGTGGATTTTTGTTAATTTAATTGGATGAATCGCATTTGACAATTGTGTTGGGATTTTGGGCAATAAAAAATAAAGCAATCAGTGAATGAAGGATGTTTAAATAAAAAGAAACATAAGAAAAGAGAAATAGTTTATCTAACCTGATTGGGTGTAGAGAAGGAGAACGGTAGAACTTTCTGTCAGACCGGGAAGAACCTGGTGGAGAAAATCCTGATGGGAGATACAAAACTTTGGACCCTGAAGAAAGAAACAAATATATATTCTGTCAGGACCTGCCACACAGAGTACTAGAGATGTGACTGTTGCTAGAACTCTGTGTGGCATTGCCCAGTTCTCCAACCTGGGCTGTGTTGTTAACCTGCTATTTCTGAGGCTGATAACTCGGATGAACTCTTTCTCCATAGCAAAGGTGACTCTTGGTCTTCCTTTCCTGGAACGGTCCTGATGAGAGCCAATTTCTTTGTAGCGGTTGATGGTTTTTGTGACGTAATTGGGGAAAATTTCAAAGTTTACCTGATTTTTTTTTGGGCTGACTGATCTTTATTTCTTAACGTAATGACGACCACTCATTTCTCTTTACTTTGCTGCTTCTTTCTTGCCATAAAACAAATTCTAAGAGTCTATTCAGTAAGACTATCGGCTGTGTATCCTCCTGACTTCTGCACAACACAAGTGATGGTTGCAGACACATTTACAAGGCATGAAATCCCACGTGTTAACCCTGGCAGGGCACGCCTCTGAAGTGAAAACAATTTTCAGTGACCATCTCTTGAATCTCATCAAGAGAATGTCAAGAGTGTGTAAAGCTATAATCAAAGCAAAATGTGGCTACTTTGAAGAATCTAGAATATAAGACATTTCTTCAATAGTTCCACTCTTTTTTGTTAAATCATAATTCAACATGTGTTAATTCATAGTTTTGATGCATTCACTGTGAATCAACCATTTTCATTGTCATGAAAATAAAGGAAACTCTTTGAATGAAACGTTGTGTCCAAACTTTTGGTCTGTATATATCTATATATATATATATATAGATATATACTACATACATACATACAACTGTTCAATAAACCTCACCAGAGAATCAAGAGGTCCTTCCTGGTTATTTAGATTTTTGTATCCTCCACTGACGAAACCTCGAACATCCTCGTAATCTGAAAAATAACACTCCATCTCATTCTGCTGTTGACCTGCATTCATCCAGGAGTCGTCCTACCTGCTCCAAAGGTGGGAATACACTCGCTGGCATCGATGAGGCCCAGTAAAGACAGAGACCTCCAGCCCAGGTAATACACACGTCCCCCAGACAGCAAACTAGTAGGGTTCCAGGGAAAATTTTGTTTTAACAATAAAATCTATAGAAGTTTCCAATGAATACATCCCAGTCCAAGGTAAAATCAAAAAAAGGAACAGAACATTTTGTTACATGCAGCAAATGTTTTTTTTGTATGTATTATGGCCAAACTCAATTGTACCATATTTGAAAGACAAAAGAAATTAGATTAATGTTGCCATACAGTAAAAACAAATTCCTTGTGTGATGTTAAAGCCATATGTCAAATAGTTTTACATGTAATTTGAACAACCATTGGAATTCTAAACTATGACACTTTTTTTAAACTTTGAATCAGCATCAGTTTAAAAAAACTACAGTATAATTGCTTGGACAGTAATAGATGGCTTGTAGACAGTGGTCCACAACTTTGAAAGCATTTTCTGTTCCTGCCCCACACTGCAGTAATTCTATGATGGTGTGGAGGAGAGTATGCCATTATCAGTCCTAAATTATGGATCCAAAAAAAGAAAATATTTCTTATATGGAGAAAAATAACATACCTATCAAGATTATAAAGGCATATTGTTAACCAAAGATGGGGTTTTGCAAAAAACTTTACTGATTTGAAAGTGCATCTGATTTTTTCTGTGATTGCATGTCTGTATTTTACTTTTTTCAGTCCTGAGGGATTGATGTTTATCACCTATGTGTGTACCAGTTGTGATATTACCCAGCAGACAGAGAACCTCTAGAGAAAATTAGCCTGAAGTTCTCTAAAGGTTTGTTTTTAACTAACCAAAAACTAACGTTTCCCAAACGTTAGTTTTTGGTTATGTTAGAACCTAACCTCCCCAGAACGTTGAGAGAACCAAATTACAAATGTTATGGTTAAAATTAAGGTTAGAGAAATGTTCTGAAAACCAAAAAATAACATTTAATAACCGTATTAAAACTTTCCATTTGAACCTTTAGAGAACCAAAAATAACGTTTCAAGAACGTTCTGCTAATTTTTGCATAGCCTTCCCAGAGCGTTTTGGGAACATTAAATTGTTAGCTGGGTATGTTTTTTGTAATAATGGTGCCAGACCATTTTTTTGGGGGAAACACTTCTAATAAACTAAGTTTGAAAAAAATGTACTTCTGTTCTACCATGCCGATAATAAGTTTTACCTCTGTCCAGCAGCTTCCACCAGAGCAGCTATGTTCTCTGTCTGTGAGTAAGTGATGTCTAGAGTCTGTTCGTACTCTCTGAGATGCCGAAGGACACCACTGGAACAGAAACAAGTTGATCCCTGTTTTTTAGGCAGCAGAAGTGCGCAGTGAAAGATAGAGGGAGGGTCTTACGTTTGTGTGACAGGTTTGTTAGAGAAAGCAGCATGATGAGCAGCAGACAGAAGAACCTCCAGGACAATCTTTGTGGTGCTGCCGCCTTTCATTCTAGAAGAACCGGTGATGGCTTCAGGCTGATTACAAACACACACACAGTTACAAAGCATTCCTCCATCAGGTATAAACAGTGGCTTAATTTAGGAAGCCTGCTTACACTAAAATATGTGCTTAAGTCATATTCAACACAATTTGAGTGATCTGTAATGCTTTCGTGGACTTTAGTGTAACTCTAAGCAAAATCATGAGCGGTCAAATAGGAAGACCTGTTAAAAAGTCGACACTTGTGGACAGAACCTGAAGTGAACTGAGGACAGTGATATGAAGCATTTGAAGCAGGGAGGAGACAGAAATCACACATTAATGCCTGTCATCATAGGATTATACATAAGAAAATTGGACCACGTCAGAAAAAAAATGGTCAATTAAGACTTGTTAAGGGTAATCCACAATAAGGTGTACATTATCAAGAATGAATGGGCGATGCAAAGCGTGACCCATCCGACAGTTTTCAGATCATTTTGAATAAAGTGCACCTTTAAAGCCATTATTGAACTTATACTACAGTCATTTAAGATTTTTTTTTCTAAATCAATGAGAAGTACTTTGTACATTTTTTGTTCATTTACTGTTTATGAGAAAAAAATGACAGACTATTTGTTGCCAAGACTACAGCTAGTCCACCACTTACAAAGACATATCAGTAACGTAATGCACTTTGAAATTTGAATCGATTAAAAGTGAAACAGTAACCAAAACATCTTTCAGAGACGTTCTTTATCAAAAAATAATAGACACCTTGCAGCTAATCACAATTGAGAAAAGGTCCAGTCCAATGGTAGAAATGCATTACGTCCATGAACTCATTTAGATACTGTGCACTGTCAGATTTTAACTTGGCTATAGTCTTAGATTTGTTACAGGTGTGGTGTATGAGCTTAAGTTGCTTAAAAAAAAGTTATAAATCCCAAGTTTGTGAAGAATAAGCTAAATAAAATGCTGAGTTCAAAATCTATGCAAGTCTTTTTTAATAAGGCTCCTGAATGAAAGGAAGAGGTGAGGTAAAGACTTACCCCGACAGCAGGTGTGATGATGAAAGCCTGCCTCGTGTGAACCAGCTTCTCCATACGCTTCACCACACTGCGAAACGTCAGTGTGCTGCCCTGCATCGGCTGCTCTCTGAAAGAACAGGAACAGACTCAGAAATCTAAGCGGTATCAAACACACCACCTCTTCACACACCTGGCCTGATGTGGAGGGTTGAAGCCCAGCAGAATAGGTGTGTAAACGTCCAGATGCTGCATGCAGAAATCCAGCTGGCCAGCAACAAAAGGAGCCTGCGGAGGAGCAAGTTCTCCCATTGACACCATCATGATTAGCTGAGATTAAGATGATAAAATAACTCACAGATAATCCGCAGGAAATGCCGATGAACAAGACTTTCTTCTTTCCCTCACACATCTCAAAGAAACCATCAAGAATTCAGTTAAAAATTTTGCAAACAAGCAACATGTTTATGCTTATTTCAATTCATTACTGACCTTTTTCAGACTGAGCATGCCCAGTGTGGGGTCGTCTTCTGGTGACTCTTGAGAGGAAAGTAAAGCTCTATAAAACAGATGCGAACTTTTGTGAAATTTTAGAATTTTAGTAGTCTTTTCATCTCTTTTTCCTGAGATGATGATGATCGCTGGCCCCAACTGGAGGAGTCCCTGTACTGCAGTCTCTTGTTGGAACTCAAGTTCGACAAACATAGCAGAGGTATTCTCGGTAATTAGAACACGAAATCAGTCAATCATGGAGAAGAGAGTTGAAATGAAAGAGTTCCAAATTTCTAAATGGATCTAGATTGTGTGGTGATTTTAGGAAACCAAGCCCTCACAGGACTCCACAATCATCATGGGACATGAAGTAGTCTTTGTCGACAAGTATAAACATTTGGGAAGAATAAATACTCAAAGTAAAACTTTAAGGTAAACTGTCTTGTCTGTGGAAGCTCGCCACTATCAAATCCAGACTCCACAATACAAAAACTTTTTTTATGGAGCCTGAGAAGAGCCTGTTCCATTCTTTGTGATAGCGGCCTACCATGTTTTCCTCCTTGAGAAGGAGTCTCTAAGTTCATGGATCTTTTAACTCTGTGCTGTTTTTGCATTTCTGTAAGATGAATAAAAGATAATTAATACGCACCTGTCTCCTCCTGCGATGATGTAAGAATAAACTGGAATGTGATTTTGTTGACTCAGCTTTTTGTTAAAGTCAGACTAACAAAGAAACACAAACAAAACACAAACTATCAGAACTTTTTTTAATTAAAACAAAAAAAAGCAGATGTAATTAATCTGCATAAGATGTCCTTAATGGGACGGCATTGGTTCCAACTCAACAAAACACTACCGTAATGAGAAACGCTATTCGCCCGGATGTCCCACAGCCACTCAACACAACCAGACTGTCCTGAGGATCCTGTTAGACACAGAAAAAAGTTTTAATCTCCACCAGTGACCAACAGAAAGAAACATGGCTGATGCAAAAGAGGAATACCTTCAGTATGAGCTCCAACTGTTCAGAAACATGCACCAATGTTTCCACAACCTGGTCACTGAAAAGCCTCTAGAAACAAAGGTGAACAAGTTTAGAAACACTTCTATAAATTCCAAACAGACTGTTTACCTGATAGTTTGATCCAGTTTCTGTTTGAAAGATTTCTGCATCACAGGCTTGTAACATCCTCACGATGCTTCCAGGTGCTGCTCGGTCTATACCTCGTGTTATAGGGTTGGACTTTTCTGTCACAGGAAGAGAAGGCTCATAGTCTGCCGACTGTGTAAGAAAATAAAGTTATCGTTATTGGGATAAAAAGTAGAGGATTTGTTTCTGAAAAATACCTTAACATTCATTCATAATGCAATTATCTGTTTCTGGCTATTTTGAGCTCTGATATCTCTAAATAGTTGGGTAGAGTAATATAAACTGTCTTATTGGTTTTTAAATTTCTGCTGTCACACGTGGCATAAACTATCAGAATTTAAAAATATCTTGTTCGAGGCTCAATAAATTTCAAACATAATAATAATACAAAATTAATTCTAGATATTGTACATACAAGTGCATTATTGCATTCTATTTACTTTTTAGTCACTTGATGGATAAAATTGCACTGATTTCTCTTTGCTTTGAATGTACCGTATTTTTCTCAGTTGCTTTTAGAAGTTACTGTCAAAGTTAAAATGATCAACACATACCTAAAGCGCCATCTTGCGGTTTAGTGTAAAAATAACATGTTAAATGATGGTTAAATCTGTTGCTAATTTTCAGATATAAGTCGCTCTGAAGTTCAAGTTGCACACCCGGCCAAACTGTGACTTATACTCCGAAACATATAGTAAGTATCTTTTGGTAACGTTTTATTTGGACTCATTATCTCAGAAATACAGATAATGCATTCTTTTTCACATTTTTCAAAAATAAATGGTGATCTACAAGAGTTTCGAACCATAACACTAACTCGAACCATTTTTGTTTGTGTTAAATTACCCTTATTGTATGTTCTAGAATTTATTTTTTTATTTTTACTCACTCTATTCATCCCTCACCGGGGAAATTTGTGTGCTGCACTCTTACACCGCGGCAGGCTGCCCACAACGGTGCCAGTGGTGGGAGAAACGGGGGGGTTAGATGTCTTCTCCAAGGACCCTAGGCATGCACTCAGTGGGATGCGAACCTGCGAACTTTCAGTCACTTCCAGTCTGCGGGCGAACGCTCTAACCACTGAGCCACTGTCTCAGTCAGGGGAGAGCACGAACGCAGTCCCCCTCTACCAGAAATTATGCAGTCGAGTTTACCACATTTGTGGAATTCGCAGGGGTCAGCAAAGCCAGGGTGCAATGGCTGAGCCTCGCCATGATTGAACCACCTTCTTGATCATGGTATCTCTCTTACCAGGTAAGTATGTTACATTTATTTATTGTTACATTTGTCCTCAACCAAAACCAAAAAACAATATGTCAAACTTTCGAGAGAAGTTTTAGTAGGTGGAAGAGTTGGGTTTTTAAATGGGAAAAAAAATTATAATTGTCAAAAAAACTAAACTGTATCAAATCCATTTTTGTTTGCCATTATTTTTAATAAAAACTAGGCATAACACCTATCATCAAAATTATTTCATAATTCAACATAAATTCTGGGGTTATAAAAAATATTTCTAAGTTAAAAAAAATAAAAAATGTGTTGGTAATGGGGCCAAGGACCCCAGTGTTTATTATTCTAAAAATCGCCTCTGTTCTGCCAGCGCCAAAACAAGACGTTTTTATCGATTACAGCACACTTTTCTTTTATAAAACATTACTCCACTTGAGATTGTTTTATAAGACCTAAAAAAAATTCTACTGTTGTTTAAAGAGTTTAAGTTTCACTTTCGGTTTGGAAATCTGTGAAAAACCATAAAAACCCAAATTTTTTAATTAATTTTTCAGGATTCCCATCAGTTTCTGATCTCCAACTTTAACTTAATAATCACTTTTTAATTGTTTAATTATTCCGTTCTAGTCGTGAGCTAGCTTAAAATCCACCAACAATGTCTTCTAATTTCAGAAAGTAAAACATTTATTTTTTACTTACTTCCCATTTTTCCCGTGAAACTTCACTTTTAAATTCTGACATTGTACAATCTTGTTAAATTGTTGGGATTAAAGGTGGAGGAGAGATCGATTTCTGTTCATAGATTATCAGTAAAAAATGCAGCTGCTGGACTTCGATCTGAAGAAAATCACATTATTTTATTTTTTAATTAATTGGATACTTGAAAGTTTTGTAAAAAAAAAAAAAAAAAAAAAAAACTTAGAATTTTAAATCTCAATGGGCGTTTTAGTATTCATATTTTGATGGTTTGAATTTTTTTTAATAGAGGCAAGAAATAATTACATTAAAAATGATATGGATTTTTGTCGCCCTCCTGTGGTATAATTACAAAATACAAAAACTAATTTTCTAGTTTAGTGGAAATTATAAAGATTTTGTGGAGAAACTTTGGGGATAGTAACCCTCAATGTGTATTTCTATGTATATTTAGTTTGAGGTTTATATTTATGTATATATGGTTTGAGGTTTTTCTTCAAATATTTTTTAAATCGAAGCAAAAAAAAAAGAAAGAAAAAAAATAGCTTTAAAAGAATGCGTGTTGTTGTCGCCGTCTTGTGGGAACATTAGAAATGACAAATGTATAATAAATAAAAAAATTTAAAAACCAAACTAAAATTTAATTTAGTGGTAAGTATTTTAATCTTCAATTGATAAAAACATATTTTTCTTTCTTTTTTTTGACACATTTTTCTGAAAACACCATAGAAAAGTGTGATTTTTTTTAATTCAGTAAAACTTGGTGTTGGGAGAAAAATGTAATAGTCAAAAGAGACTAAGAATCTAAGAAAAATGACCAGAACCATTTTTATTTGCCATTATTTTTCATAAAAACTAGACAAAAGACCTATTACCAAAATGGATTCATAATTTCACATAAATTCTGGGTTTACACAAAATATTTCTAAGTTAAAAAATGGATCAAAATGTGTTGGTAATGGGCCCAGATTTAATTAAAATCTAAACTTTTTCACTCTTGTGAATTTTTTTTTTTTTTTTTCTAGAAGAATTGCAGTGATTTTGAGAACATTTTATAAAGATCTGAAGCCTTGGTGGTTCCTAATTATATATAAATGTGTCGTAATTTTGAGTAAGGAAAATGTTCTTTTTTATTTTACTGTACACAAAAATAATAATTGAATAAACAAGCAAACGAATAAAACAAAAGTTTAAAAAAGAATCAAACGAACATAAACGCAGCTGTCTTTTTAAGAAACGTCACGATGACCCGGAAGTAGTCCTTTTTTTTATTTTGCGTGAATGTGTTTGTTTACAACCACTTAGTTTGCATGCTGTTTGCCGTGTAGGTCAGAAAAGAAACAGTTAAGTCCTTTTTACTTGAAATCACACCACGTTTTAACCACAAATTAGAGACCGAAATGTGCCGATTTTACTCCGTTTCTCCAGGAAAAGCTGTCGGCCATCGCAAAGGAGGTTAGTAGGAGTATGCTAAAGAGATTTTTGCAAATAGATCCCACTTAGTGATGAGCAACAACTTCTCCAGGCAGAAAAATAAAAGTATTTAGTTTTCTTTTAAAGCATTATAATGCTTGTTGTGGTTGATCAACGAGGCTGGAGATCAAAGTTTACCATCATTCACTGTACGATAGACAAAAGATTTTAACACACACACATACACACACACACACACACACTCACACACATGTTAGCATCATATATCTAACATATGATGCTAACATATAATATAACGTATTATATATAGTTATACATCTATACATATATATGCGATATTATTATATGTGGTACATACAATTTCTATACATCCATGTCAAGGCATTTCTTCTGCCTTCTGCATTGAGAAGGCTGTCACACCTGAGTTCCTTAAAAAAGGTATTCATCGGCCATTTTGTAAATCACAAAAGATTGCTCATGCGCAAACTTAATAAGCCAGAGTGACATAAGGAGACGTAACCAGTCTAGCTCTGACTGCGCTGTAACAACAGGATTGTTCGAGATGAGCCAGGATGCTCCTGATGGATATGGCGGGTGGATTTAAATGATAGCTGAGCTTGTGATCTTCCACTTACAAGTTTTTTAGTGTAACTCTTCAAATGTAAAGAAAATGTTTGTAAGACATGAAGATATGGAACTTAACTTAGTTCATATTGAAATAATTTACAACAACTTCTGAAATCAGATGTTTCAGTTATTTAGGACCAAACCTTAGAGTGAACACCTAGGCTGTGTTAAACTTGCAAAAATTTGATTAACAATGGCTCTGTTTCATTTCATTTGGGTGGAGACGGTGGCCGCGTGGTTAGCGCGTTCGCCCGCGGACCGGTAGGTCGCGGGTTCGCGTCCCACGGAGAGCACGTCTAGGGTCCTTGGAGAAGACACCTAGCCCCCACTTCTCCCACCATTGGCGCCGTTGAAGGGCAGCCTGCTGCGGTGTAAGGAGTGCAGCAAACAAATTTCCCCGGTGAGGGATGAATAGAGTAATTCAAAATAATCAAAAAATAATCAAATAAGAACAATCTTCCTCTCCTTTCGACATTTCCCTTCAAGTGTCGACACAATTAGTCAGTTTCTTCCATCTAACCCTATCTCCTGCATCCTCTTAAGCCACACCAACTATTTTCAGGTCCTCCTTCACTGTACCCATAAACCTCCTCTTTGATTTTCCTCCTGCCTGACGGTTCCGAACCCTGCATCCTTCTGCCAATATACTGTCTCTCCTCTGCGAATAGCTCTGACTACGCTGTAACAATGGCCACCTGGAATGTACCACAATCTGCTTGAAAGCGAGTTTTATTGTTGGTGTTTTAATGTATGATACGCAGATTTTCCATTTGGCCGTACAGAAATGCCAATATTCCTGTATTTGCTAAAATTGCAAATTTTCCGTATTAAAATACTGCGAAACTGTATAAATTGACAAGTATGCATACTTATCGAGCAAGCAGTGCATCTATTGTAGTTGCCTCATTATATTTTTTCTCCCATTTCCTACAGAAGCCTAAAGTCAAAAAGGACACTGCTTGAAAGGAAATGAGCATGAAACAGGACAGTGAGGCTGTGAACGTCCCAGCTTATTTCATATCAGACCATGAAGGCTTCTTTGGAAGCATCAAAAACATCATTGAAGACTTTGTGGTGACTGAAATCGACATTAATGGGAAATATGTTGTAACAGCAGCAGCTCCACAGATGCCTGGCTCAGCCTCCGTGGATGATGAAAGTTGTACAAATTTTAAGGAGAGCAGTCATTGTTCAGTTTCTCCAGGCAATGATGTTTCATCAGAGTGGGGGGTAGATGCTCCCCTGCCCAGTTTAGGAAGTTTTGATTTGGACGTTATCTTAGGGCAGTCTGTCAGTGAAGAACTTGAGCAGTTTGTTTTGACTCTCAGAGATAAAAATCCAGCTGAGCTGGAGCTTTCTTTAGGATGTTTCACAGACAAGCACCAGCGAGCTAGCGTCCACCGGGCCATCAGGCACCGCTTCCCATTCCTTATGACCATCACCATCCAGCCTGAGATCAGGGTCAGGGAAGACCCAGACTACAGAGAGCTCTCCCAACTGGTCAAAGAGGACGAAGCAGAGGATTTCTTCAGGTTTATAGACGCCAAAGTCCAAGGCTCATCTTATACATTTGGACCTGATGACAATAAGGAACACAGGACAGCGGTCCATCACTTCCTGAATCGTCGGTTTGGGAAACTGGTGGAGACAAAAAGCTTCAACGATCAAGGTAGCACATCAATATCGGTCAGGTTGAGAGAGAACCGGAGGCCAAAGAAAAGAAATGCAGAAGAACGTAAAGAAGAAGAAATTTATACTGGTAAGATGGAAGATGTTAGTCTCAGACACTGAGACATTTTTCTCAGAACGTTTTCACAGAAACAAAATTGAATTTGTTCATGTTGGTTCAAGATAATACAATAATCAGATCCCAGTTGGGTGTAAATGGTAATAACATGCACATGGTTATAGTTGCATTGAACCCAAAAGAGAGTTTACTGTGGAAATTTCATTTAACACTTGCCAATCTGATGTTGAAAATTAGCTTCAAAATACAATTTCCCAGTTTTTTCTTCTTCTTTTTTTTTTTTTAGCATTCACACTTTGTAAGGAGAACCTGGAGACTATGGAGGCCATCAGCTACATGGCGGCTTCTCTTGGGATCCTGCCATCTGACTTCACCTACGCAGGGATCAAAGATAAGAGGGCCATCACCTACCAGTCCATGGTGGTCAAGAAGATCTCACCTCAGCGGTAACACAGTTACTGTTTCACAGATCTGCTGAGTAATCAAACCCTTTTGCGATGCAATTTTGCGTTTCATCTACAGCTTGCATGAGAAGATGGCTGACTTTGAGAAGAAGGGGATGCACCTTTCTCAGGTCCGTTCAGTCAGCGAGCCCCTCAGACTGGGACGATTGCAGGGAAATCACTTCGACCTAGTTGTCCGCAACATCAGGCCCCACGGAGCAAATGGAACAAACCAATCGGCTGCAGGATCACACTCTCATTTAGAAGCACTTATTAAGGAAGCAGTGGAGAATGTTAAGGCAGGAAACTTGTTTCTTTTTCTTTAGTACAAAGTGTTCAGTTTTGCAGAGTTTTTTGTTTCTTCCACATTCAATGTGTTCTTTCCTCACAGACCAAAGGTTTTGTAAATTACTACGGACCACAAAGGTTTGGGAGCAGTCAGAGCCTTCCGTCAGATCGGGTGGGATTAGCTCTGCTTAAGGAAGATTTGGTACAAAATTGACAAGTTTATAGAATTCCCAAGGATGAATGAACACTTGTGATTGTGTTGATGTGTGTATCAGGTGGGCGCTGTGCATCTGTTCTTCACTCCAGAGGATGGCGATGATCCTCATAGTCAAGCGAAGAGACATTTTCTCCAGACAGGTGATTATTTCAGCAACAAATATTTGGAGAATATCGAGAAAATTTGACTGCTGGTGATATCGCGCTTTTGTGGGATGAAAGTTATTATCTCAATAATTCAAACAAACAAGAGTGTTATTTTCTCTTTCATTTCAGGTAACGCTAAGGAGGCTTTGGCACTGATGCCGTTGTCCAGACCTAGGGAGCGACTCATGCTTCGGGCCTTGAACCGCTACGGTGCAGGTCCAGCGGGTTGTGTCCAAGCCTGGCTGAGCCTGCCACACAGCATGAGAATTTTCTACCCGCACGCCTACTGTAGCAGGTTAGAGGGTTAAACTTTAAATTACATTTCTAGTCCTTTTTTGTTTTAAAAGTACCAACATCCTCGAAATAATTCTGCTAATGTATTTGTTCATACCAGAGTCTGGAATGAGGCAGCGGCTCACAGACTGGCAGCAATGGGTCATTGTGTTCGACAAGGAGACCTAGTATGGATGCAGACGGGCATGCAGGATACCGCTGGAACCAGCTCTCCACAGGTAAGTGGGTGTCTGAAAATGCTCAAACTTTAGCATTTATAACCATTTCTAATATCTTGACGAAATGTTTAACTATCGTTGTGTCTGAAAAAAAGGTAATTAAGAGACAATATAGTTATTTAAAGATTTCAGTATTTTAACATAACCAATATCCAAGAATATTTTTCAACAGTATATTAAAACAACTTTCTGTTTTCCAGATCCACGTGGTAACAAATGAAGAAGAGCAAGCAGGAGTTTACACATTACATCAGGTGACAAGTTTATAATCATCACAACTTCAATTTGATCCTTCTTTTGAAGCTAAAACATGATTTTATTGTCTACAGGTGTTACTACCAATGCCGGGGAACACGGTGAAGTATCCAGAAAACCTTATGGGAGTTTGGTACAAAGAAAGACTAGCGAGAGACGGACTGAGCGAGAGCAGATTCAGAGTCAGCAGCCTGAAACTGAACTTACCTGGCTGCTACCGCCCACTGCTGGCTGTCCCACACAACTTCAGCAAACATCTGCATAGAACAACCTGCTCTAATGATGGAGACCTTCAAACCTCAGAATCCAACCCCCTCATACTTACTTTAAATTTTGACCTAAATTCATCTTGCTATGCTACCATCTGCCTACGAGAGATCATGAAGTGTGACCTTTAAAAATGTAGATTTTTTGTGTTGATAATGTGAATGGCATGTTGGTTTGTTGTATTTTCAAGTATTTTTTTATATGCAGTCATGTATCAGTGTCAAGTTGAAGAAATGTATTCTAGAAAAGTGCCAAATGTGAATAAATGTAAGTGTCCTGATGTATAACAATGAGTTTTCTGTGTTCTCAGTATTAAACGATATAACAAAAAAAAAATCAGCAAATATTTATTTTTATGTACTACTTGCATATTTACTCATTTGAAAAATTAAGTTTCTCCCACAAAATTCTTCAGACATTCATTAATATGTGTTGAAACATATTTAAAAAAAAAATCCCTGTAGGTAACTTAATTTGAAAAAAAACAATGCCAACTGATGCCAAGTCCAACAAATTGTACATCAACAAAACTTGAAAACTTGTCTGTATCCCATTTATAGAAAGTTTCACACAATCCTTCTGAAAAATTATCCAACCAGATTGATCAGTGCAGACAAATAGTCTGCTGGTTAAAGTTCTCTTTGAGCTCTACACCCATAAAGGTGAACCAAATATGATCTTCCTTCACTGCATCCATGAACTTCCTCTTTGGTCTTCCTCTAGACCTCTTTCCTGGTGGTTCCAAACCCAGCATCCTTCTGCCAATGTACTCTCTCTCTCCTTTGCACATGTCCAAACCATCTCTTATCTCCACGTGCTGTTCAGTGACGTGCGGTGAGATTTGTGGCTGGGGAGGCACTGGCTCCTTAAGAGACAGATTTACAATTGTTCTGTTCCGTCGTCTTCTGCTTATCTGGGGCTGGGTAAAGGGGGCAACAGCCTCAGTCAGTTAGCCAGGCTTCTCTCACCCCAGCAGCATCCTCCAGCTCACCTGGAAGGATCCCAGGTTGTTCCCCGGCCAGCTGTGAGACATAGTCTCTCCAGCAGGTCTGGGGTCTGCCTCTTGGTCTCCTCCCGGTGGGACATGTCAGAAACACCTCACCAGCGAGGTGCTCGGGAGGCATCCTGACCAGATGCACAAACCACCCCATCTGGCTTCTCTCGACCTGAAGGAGGAGCGTTTTGACACCGAGCTCCTCTCGGATGGCAAAACTCCTCACCTGATCTCTGAGGGAGAGCCTAGCCATCCTGTGGAGGAAGCTCATTTCGGCCGTTTGTAATTTACAATTGTGAAAAAACTGAAAAATACATCTTATTTCAGCATTCATCCAACAGCATCCAACTACTAATAATGCTTCACATCCAATCAGCATTCCTCTTTCAATTACACTCACAAACATAGACAGGAACAGATTTGTCTCTTTTATAGCAATGGATAGTTTTAAGAAATTCATATAAACTGTAAACAAATTCAAGTAAAAAAAAAAAAAAAAGTTATTTTTCACATTTTAAATTCTGGTGTTTTAAATTTCTGATTTTTAAAATGACCAGAAAAAGGAAAAATCTTCAAGGCCAAACATGTATTGATACTATTTTTTCCATTTTATTAAAAATAATACTAACAAAACAGAATGAGTTGTGTCCTTACTTTCACTGAAGTCCATCCGCCGAAAAGTTTTATGACTAGATTGTAGAAGTCGTCTTTGTTTTTTCTTAGTTTAAGAGTTGCTCTGTTTTAATGGAGATTTTGTCACCAGAAGAACTGCAGGTTCTTCCTCGCTGAGAGAAAGAAAGAAAGGAGCTGCTAGTTTGCGCGCGCCCCCTTATGTGGAAGCAGAGTACATGCCGGCCTCCCCCACCCAGTGAGCTTTTTTGTGCGATCAGCAGCAGTAGTTTTCAAAAACATACATGAAATACATTATATAGACTACAGAACGTTGTGGTGTTTGATCAAATTTTCTGTAAAGTTCATACTGCGGATTTGCTGAGGAACAGAAACTACCATGCATCAAGCCACCCAGTAAGTATTCGATAGAGCAGTCAGAAGGGAAAAATAGCTTGTCTCTGCCTTCCTTGGAGTTTCTGGCCTGGATTTGTTTGGGAAAAAAAGTTTATTCAGCTATTTTTACTTGATAAAATGACAGAAATGTGTGGCCATACTCCAAATGCATTTTTAACACATAACAGTGGAAAATATTAGACTTTTCTAATATTTTCATGACGACAGGGGAGGTAGTGCCTCCCCTGTCTCCTCTGACCGCACGCCACTACTGGTGACCATAAGTGAGGGTAGGAACGTAGATCCTGGTTACCATGATGAGGGTAGGAACGCAGAACCTGGTTACTATGGTGAGGCTCAGAACATAGATTCTGGTTACCATGGTGAGGGTAGGAACGTAGATCAACTGGTAAAATCAGAGCTTTGCTTTTTGGCTCAGCATCTCTTGATCAATGCAGTGTCCTAATTCTTGCAGACGCTGCACCAATCCATCCGACAATCTCTCTGTCAGTCTCTCGAACAAGACCTCGAGATTCTTAAACTCCTCCGCTTTGGGCAAGATCCTAACCTACAGGGAACATTCCACCCTTTTCAGGGCAAGGACCATGGTTTTGGATTTGGAGGAACTGATTCTGAAAACTAAGAACACTGGTGGAAAAGGAACTTTATTTAAACAAAACAACAGATAAGTGATATAAAGTCCAATTTGTAAAATTTATTTATAGTTTGTGTAGATGCTCAGGTCTGATTGCCTAAAGTGGAAAAAAAAAATCTAATTTCTACATCAGTATCATTAACTGGGTGGAGATTAGTGGTATTTGACCCTTAAAAAAATAACCATATCTTTATTTAAACACAAGTAGTATAAAATTATGAGAAAATTATGCAAAGAAAAAAAAAGATGACCAGTTAACAAAGCTTTTTTAAATTAATTCAATTTTTGTGAAAGAATGAGACACTTCTTATGCATTTCTGGTATCATGTAATCATTTTTGTCTCCATTGGGTATTTCAAAAGCACATCCAGAATTTTTTGTTTTAGATTGCTACATTTTCTTTCAAGGATGATAAAAAACAACATATCAAGATTACATCAAAATCAAATGATTGCAGAAATAATTTTCTGTGCAAGTAAGATCTGAACTATAGTGACGGTGTTCTGTGGATTCTAATCAGCAGTGTCTGATTGTGAAGGTTCATCTTTTATTTATTCACGTGTTTGCTTTCTGGAGTCTATTCTGTGCCAGAACCATGTTGCAAACTCAAATTTCCAGTACCTGTATGCAAAACCCTATGAGCATCAATGATACTAAGCTTAGAGTCGGCGTGATCATGGAGGCTTTACCTGAAAAAAGAAAAAGGAAACAAAACAGTTAACATCAAAATGTACATTTTGTCTTGTGAATCTGTATCAAAGCTCATTTCAAACGTTTACCCTGAATCCTTATCTTTCTGACTGGACCATCTCCTCCTTCGTAACGACCACGAACCATTAGTTCATAGTCTCCAACCTGAGGCATGGGGAAGTCCATGAAGTGCCAACCTGTAATGTAGACCTTCCCATAGATGTAGCCTGTCTTTCTAAACATGACCTGTCGAACAAAATATTCAAATTAACATAGAATGAGTCTTTCTGAAGTATTCCAGAGCTACGTGTGTCTACCTTGTAGTAGAGCGGGAAGGAAATGTTGCCGAACCAGTCATATTCGATGTGGTCCCACCATACATACAACCATTTCCCAGTCCAGCTGATGTAGCGCCACATCCTGGGAGGTTCTGGTGGAGCTGTGAAGGAAAATTACAGCATCAGTATTTTTTTTCTTTGAAAATTAACACCAGATATTTCAATTTTTGTGTTTATTCTTCTCTTACGTGGCCTCTTTGTGAACATCTCACAATGTTCACCAGGAGGTCCAAGCCCTGCTCCATTGAAGGCACGGACCTCTATGAGGTAGTGTGAGTCTGGCAGCATGTTTTCTAATCTGGTCTGATTCACTGTGGCTGGAACAAATATCCGATTGGCTCCTGGTTCAGGGTCATCATACTTTCTCCAGTATTTGACCTAGTTTGAAAGACAAAAGATGAAATGATTACTCAAGTAAGACTGTACTTACAAGTTTAGCACCATTTGGTTTTATACCTGATATCCTTCTATGTACTGCTGCAGACCTGTTCCAGTGTCTACCACCGGAAGCCACCAAACCAGTGCTTCTGTGGAAGACACCGGCCTGGCGTAGACATCTGTTGGAGACTCTGTCGGTACTGAATGAAAAAAAACAAAACAAATGACCGTCACCCATTCATCAGTAAGATTGATGTCAGATTAACTCTTACAAAAAGAATCCTCACCGTCTCTTGGATAGTAGATGACTTTGGTGAGGCTGTACGGTCCGTCTCCTTTCAAATTAAATGACTTGATTTTCACCTGAAATTCTCGGACCTGGAAGTCTTCTTCTGTGGGGATGAAGTAGGAATCTCTGTGAACATAGCGCCTGGTCTCTGGGTCGGAGATGCTCTCGTACAACCAGTCGTAAGCATCGTGAGGTTTGAATGCTACGATGTAGCCAAACTTTTTGCCATAGAAATACCAAGGCTGTACAGGCTAGGGAGACAAGTTTGCAAAATTAGTACTGAGCAAAATGATTTAAAGACAACAATCCAACCGAAACACCTACAGTCCAGGTGATGACAATCTCGCCATTTCGACCTCCATATCCTGCAATATCAGTGGGGGAAACAACTGGAGCTGCAGAAGAAAATGTTCATCACTAACCTGCAACATGTTAGAATTAATTATAGCTTTTCCTGCTATCCTTACCAGCATCCCAGGTTTTGATCTTAAGGGAAGGAATACTGGCCTCTCCTGAGCCGTACTCATTAGTAGCAATAATCCTGAACTGATACTCCATCCACGGGTACAGGTCTGTCACCTCTGCTTTCTCCATGCCTCCGTCAAGAAAAGTTGGAGCTAAGAAACACAATAAAATCTTAATTTTATTTAATTTTTTTTAAACTTTCTTTGTTGTACGAACTGTCAAACTAAAAGCTTTTTTAAAAATTATCATTATATGCTGCTTTTAACATGTACTAACATGTGCTGGCATTCCTCCAGTCATCCTCATACAGAGCCCAGTAGTGCCTGGTCTGGATGGTGTAGTGCAGGATGGGGCTGTTATGTTCTGCTCCTTTGGTCCATAGAAGCTTCACCCATGTATCACCAATCTCCTCCACTCGGATCACACCAGGAGGCCCGGGAACACCTAGTATTAAAAAAAGAGGTATTTATCTGTTTATTCAAAGAATCAGAAACCAAAAATGATGGAAAAGGTTGATTTTGCCCATTTGGTTTGGCATGGTTAGACTGACCGACCACTTTGAGGTCAGCATAAGCAGAGTCGCTGTCCACCACAGTCTGAGCTGTGCAGGTGTAGCGACCTTCGTGCCAAATCTGAGCATTTTTTATTCTCAGATCACCAACTCCATCTTCACTCTAACCATGGAGATATGAAGATAAAAACAAACCCGCCACTTCATTTACAGGAAATACATATAATTTTTTATGATGGATGTGGAATGGACAACAAGTAGATTTACCAAAACACGCTCGTAGTGCTGCCATTCAGCATTAAAGTCGATAATTCGGAAGTCTATCGCCCAGATAAAGGTGATGTCCAGCATGGGGTCGAATGACGCTGCACATTGCAGAACAATCTCATCACCAACTTGAACTTCAGAGTCTTCTGGTGCAACGATGAGGCTGGTGGCCTCTAGAAACAGGACACATATCAGAAAGTTCAAATCAGAATATTCTGGACTTTTATTTATTCCTACCATCACACCGTGTCTCTGACCTGTAATGGTAAGAGATCCAGAGCTGTTTGCTTTTCCTCTGTCGTTTTCAGCAAAGCAGGTGTAGAAACCCTCATCGTTTTTGGTGGCGTTGCGGATTTCCAGAGTCCCATCAAACATGATGGAGATACTACAGACAAAAAGAATTTAAGGCTGAGTTTCAAACTGTTTGTAGCTATACAAATCTGCTTATTGTTCACTTTTTTATAACTAAACTGACCGTGAATTATTGAAGAGAAGTTCTTTGCCCTTTGTCCAGGTGAATCGGGGTTTTGGAGCTGCTCTCGGTTTGCACTCGATCACCACTCGTCCGTCTTTCGCTCCGAGAAGCTGCTTTTTCACCGGGTTGAGCTCAAACGTTGGAGCACAAGCTGGAAAGAAAATAAAACAGTTATTTTATATTTAAAAACCTTTGATAAATGTTTCAGTCTCACAGCGTAGCTCACCGATAACCCGTAGCTCGGCGTTGGCGTATTTTATGCCCCAGTAGTTTTCAGCGATACACTGGTACATCCCTGAGTCATCGAAAGTTAGACTGGAGAACTTCAGCTCTCCTTTTCCATACTGAAAGATAAGAACATTTTAATCTAACTAGAATTCCGCTGTAATAAATCGTTTATTTCTTTATCTGAAGACTATATTTGTTTTTACCATATATCCATCTTTGTACCAACGAATGAAAGGGAAAGGTTTCCCTGCTGCCACACAGCGCATCGTGTGCTCCGAGCCGATGTCCATCTGAGTATTGTTGATGGTCTCTGCCCACTCTGGAGCAGCTGAAACAGCAGAAAAGTTGTTACCTTGTATTCTTTATTTTGTAAGCAAGAATATGCAACACACATATTTTCCATACGTACAGTATATTGGACATCATTTACAAAAATCATTCACAGATAGCTAAATAATCTAGGATTAATGATAATACTAAATCCTGAAAATCCTGAAAAACATGTGGACATTTACAGCATGCTCTACATCAGGGGTGGGCAAACTTTTTAGTTCGTGGGCCACATTGAGTTCTAACATTTGACCAGGGGGCCGGAACAGGAGCAGATGGCTGGCACACTTTGGTAACTGCTAGATTAGACCGATAGAATGGCATCAAGAGCGTAAAATTTCAAATCTAGCGCGCTAGGTCCAAAATCTAGAGTGATAGCTTTTAAAAATGTGCGTTTAGCGACACTAGGTTTGAAATCTAAGCGCTTCATGTAGCATTTTGCTTGTTTAAACATCTAACACGCTTGTTTACGTCCATGTATTGCACCCGATGGCTTTCTATATCTGTGCACACTGTTCATTTTGACAGCGTGCGCATCAAGGAAACAAACACATTTTAATGCGTTGTTGTATTCTCAACAAAGCCGAAATATCTAGAATGCATCATCTAGTGAGGAAACATCAGAATTGCATGGTAAATAAAACATTAGCAAGGCTTACTTATTTAATTTTTCCAAGTTTGGCGGGCCGGATTAAAACGTTTAACAGGCCGCATGTGGCCCGCGGGCCCTTGTTTGCCCATGCCTGCTCTAAATCAATCAATCATATTGCGTTTGTATGTAACATATGGTGAGTAATATTCAAACTCTTCTCCAGTTCATTGTCCAACATTTTTATTTTAATTTATTTAAGTGTTTTCAGTTTTGATACTTTGAAATCATCATTTCTTGTACTTTTTTTATTTATAACTAAAAGATTTTGTAAAATGCGTGACAGCAAACTATTTTTTTTCTTTGTACAGAACTATCAATCTGAAAGTAACTTCAATCTTTCACTTTATTATTTATTGATTTCAGAATAGTTCAAATGTGCACTGTTCATATGAAGTATCGGACTAAGTTTGTACGTTTTTTTTGCAAACATTTAAAGGTGCTACATTTGCTACATCTGGTTTAATTTTTTCCCAAACAAACAGACTAGATCTAACTTACATTCCACATAGAGCCAGGCTTTGTGCCAATCTTTTCCTTTTGTGTTGATGGCTTCGCAGTCATATCCTCCTACATCTTCATATTGAATATTGTAAAGATGGAGCACGGCTCCCGATTCACTGATTTCATGGTTTGGTGGGAGGTCTGTCGCATCCACTTTCCTCCAGACGATATCTGGAACAGGACTGAGCAAACATATTCAGGTTGTTATATTCAACTATTACCTTCCATATTTCAAACCTTCATGTGAACCTACTTTCCCAGAGCAAAACATTCCAGGGTTATGTTGGAAGCCAGCAGAGCTGTGGTGTCTGGAAACTTCACCTTGATGTCTGCTGGATACTTTCTCTCCTCACCTGAAAATATAAGAGTGTATGTTATGTTAAGAGTTAAAAAGACATTGGATTATTTTTTTGACCCAACAGGACTAACCGTCATCTGGAGGTAAAGGGATGAGTGGGATAAACTTGGAGTAAACACTTTTGCCAAGGACAGGACTGGAAACAAAGCAGGAGTAGTTCCCTGCATCTCGAGCTTCCACTTTGGAAATGTACAAGTTCCCGGTTCTCTGTGAGACGAAGCGACGGCGATCAGTGTGCAGGAACACTGGGAACTCGTTGAAGATCCAGCGGTATGTCACTTCCTCTGGATAAGAGAAAAAAATGTTCTAACTCAAATGAAAGAATAAACTTCTCTTGTTGAGAAAACTAAACCCTTTCCAGACCTGGCCAGGCCTTTGGAGGAGCACACAATAGAACTGCTCCCTGTCCTTCTTTTACTGTCACTGGGTCTCTCTCTTCATCAGGAAACTCAGGAAGATCTAAAAAAAAAAAAAAAAGAGATGTTTTTACAAAAATAAACCTGCGTTCAATCTTTCATTATCATAAGATGCTTACATCCAAACTTCACCGTGGCCTCTTTGCTGATGACGGTGCCATATATATTCCGAGCCACACAAATATATGTCCCCGTGTGTTTTTTTTGTATGGGATTAGTGATGACCAGGTTTCCCCCCACCAGGCTGTAATGCTCATCTGGCTGCTCCAACAGTTTGATTTCCCAGCTGTCTCTTCGCCACCTGTAACATTAACAAACACAGCAGCGGATAAGAAGTTAGAAAAAAACCATTCACCTAAAAGGTTTGGACACCCCTGATCATTTCTATCCTTATTAATAAATTACTGAGATTTTACAGCAACAACTTCATTGTAATCCGACAAAGAACTGAATGGTAAAATAAGTTTTAAAGGATTAATGGTATAAGTGTGACACATGTTAAATTATTTTTTGAGCCTGATTTTATCGTCCTACACATTTTTATGTGATTCTTGTTCAACTACAAGCAACAATTTACAATTTCAATATGTATTTCAAGCAAGTAACATTACATTTTTGCAAATGTTTTCTAACATTTAAGTTACACGCAACTAATATTTTTAGAGTTACAGTTTTTGGCTTAACAGCCCCCTTCCGGTTTGTAGAAAACAAATGGCGAGTTATTCTGAATCTTTCCTGAAAAGACAAAGTGAATTTTGGAATCTTTCGGGAGATGTCAAAACATTTTCATACAACTGTTCCATTTAAAAATGTTTGAATATTTGGGATTATTTCAATGACCTGTATGTAGCGGGTGGGTTTGCACGTGCCCTGCAATTCATAGAAATTCTCTTATCAGGTGAGTCTTCAGTGTAGACCACGTCGATAGGCTCCTCTTCAAATATAGGACCATAACCTGTTGCATCCTCTGTGAAAAATGGAAAAAAAAATTAGGTTTAAATAATGGGTCATGCCTGTTTTTAAAAAACAAACCAACTCACCTCCGTAGATTCTGGGTTCATTAAACAAGATTGCAACTGAAAAATAAAAAAAGAGTGTTATAAATCATCTTATAAGCTGGATATGTACAGCATCTTTTGAAAGATCTTTGCTCTTACCTCCAACGGAGACGTAAGAGGAGATGGCTAGCAGCAGAAAAGCAGTGGATGCCATGATAGTCAGCAAATTGGCCCACGGTTGAATGGAAGGACATTAACAAGTGATCGATGAACATGAACCGCAGACAGCTGAGAGAGAAAAAAGGAATAAAATTTTGTTTTGAGATACTTCTTTAATAAATTACTGGTAGCCTCATTGTGTCTTTTATCCAGGTGATGAGTGGAATTTGGATGTGCTTTGCAGGCCCTTCAAGCATGCACAATGCTTCTCTGCCTGTAAATGATTCAGAACGTGAGTGACTCAGCAGAAAGAAACAGAGTGAGCTCCATGCTAGCACCACACAAGAGGTACACAGACATCCCAAATCAGTCAGATGCCCTCATTTAGAAACAGATCGTATGTTCGCAATGACTTTCTGTGTCCTGATGTGCTGTAACACACACTCAGCACCACATAGACCGGTATCAAACTAAATACTCTGATTTTAAAAACAAGAGTCCAAATGTAATCTAGTAAACATAAAATAATAACCATAATCTGGCTGTTTATAGGCATTTTTCTCACGTCAGAATTAAATTTGATCTGAGAGGAGGGGGTTACATCAGATACAAACAGCAAACAATACAGTTTCAGTTCATCTGAAATGGGAAAAAAAAGCACAAAATAAATTAAATGTCCTCCAATTAAAGCTTCAAAGTCTCATTCAGAGATTCTAGTCGCATTGTCTATCGTTTTGTCCATTCTGAACAATTCATTTGGGGCTGTTTTCCTGTCAATAATCCCACCACAGATCCTCTTTGGAGAGCCTGGGGAAATTTAGGTCAGCCCATGCATAAGCTTGGTGTCTTAGTGACCATGTTTGATGTTTGATCACCATCACAAATCTGTGCAAAGTAATCTAAGGACATCTTTATAACCTCACACTGTTTGGTTAGAAAAGTTTGAATGTAAAATTGTACCAGTTAGCAATAAAAGAAATATAAATCTCTCAATTTCATCAACTTAATTAGAGACATTTGTCATTTTAAATGGTGTTAAAACATAAATGTGTTTTTGGTAAAGAGAATCTACAATGTCATCCTTTCTGATGCACCTTAACTCGCCCTTGAAGCATGCAGTGAACATTCCGATCTCCCTACTTTCTTTATTAATCTCAAAGTAACATTTAAACAAGAAAAATGCATAAGAATAATTTTGTGTTTTCGTTTTTATTAATCTTGCTTTTTTGCACAAAGTCTGCATCTTAAATAAAAAGTAACTGCGTAGCTTCTATAAATCATTGCATCCCACCTTGCAGCTCTGCAATGCGGTACTGCAGTCCAGATCCACTTCAGCGCAACAAAAACTTAAAAAATTCAATCGTCCACAAGGTCAACGATCAGGAATGAGGTTCTTACCTTTGAAATGGAATATAGGAAGAAATCAGACACACATTGGATCCAAACCGCTGCAGGATCCCGTCCTAGAGGAAGTTTTTATATCGGATACAGAGTGAGGGGATTGTGTCGCGCAGCGGGATGAAAGCGCCTCTCTGATTGGTCAGTCAGGGGATAGAAAAAGGATGCAGATTTTGAGCATCCCAGAAACATGAGGCTTTGCACATGATGGAAGATAAATAACAATTGATAATACACAAACTCTGGATTCGATACATATATATTAGATTTTAGAAGCATTCAGGACTGTTTCTGAATTGCACTCATGAAATCATCCCTACGTGGGATGCATCAAACTATTGTTAATCTATTATGATCTAATATGTATGATATACTCGTTTTCATAATGATTCATTCATCCTCTGAGAAATGTCCCATGTGGATCAGGGGTCTCAAACTCGTGGCTCGCGCACCAACGAAGGCCCACAAAACGATCATTTGCGGCCACGTCTTAAAATGAAAGATGGGTGTTAATGCGGCCCGCAAGATTTATATGATTTACACTTGTCGTGTGCAGATCACATTATTTTGTTTATTTAGTACTAATTGATTCATTTATTTATTTATTATTTTGAGTTAAAAATAAAAATGTTTTAGAACATTGGAAAGTTTTATCAGTGCTTTTGCTGTGGGAATTCCAACCCATTCTCTGCCTCCAGGCAAATTGAGTTTGAGACTCCTGATGTAGATACATTGTTATCATAAAGAAACTATATAACCTTATTTTGTTCTTTTAATTCTATTAATGTCTATCTCTGTCATACACACATCCACATCTAGCCACACCAGTAAATTTCTTACCCTTAATTGAACACTACACAAAGTTCTACATTTTATCCTATGATACCCCTATTCTATAAATAAACCTACCTTGGGAGCATCTCCTTGCTGTCTGGACTTCTGCTGCCCTTGCTGATCAAGTAACCCTACTGTTTGTATGGCTTTTTTTTTTTTTATCTTTATTGATCCACTCCTAACGCAACCTCTTTTCTGTTCTTAAAGTGGAGTCACACATCTAAGACACTTGTACTCCATCCAATCTCAGTTGATGATGCACAAACATTACTTTTGCACAGGGACCATATATAACACAACTAATCAGGATATGTACTGTCATAATCCTCCTTATCTGGAACGATTCCTCACTCCTGATCCTATATGCTTGATTCTGTCGTCTTCCGCTTATCCGGGGCCGGGTCGCGGGGGCAAGAGCCTCATTGGGAAGGCCAGACTTCTCTCGCCCTGGCTACATCCTCCAGCTCACCCGAATGGATCCCGAGACATAGTTTCTCTAGCGGGTCGGGGGTCTGCCTCTTGGTCTCCTCCCGATGGGACGTACCTGAAACAACTCATCAGCGAGGCCCTCGGGGGGCATCCTGACCAGATGCCCGAACCAGCCCATCTGGCTTCTCTCAACCAGATGAGGAGTGGCACGACACCGAGCTCCTACTTCATGGCAGAGCTCCTCACCCAATCTCTGAGTGAGAGTCCAGCCACCCTGCGGAGGAAGCTCATTTCGGCCGCTTGTACAGAGATCTCATTCTTTCAGTCACCACCGACAGCTGGTGACTATAGATTAGGGTTGGAACGTAGATCGACTTGTAAATCCTATACAATTATTTTTTTTTAAACCCTGGTTTCTTTCCTTCACTTCTTGGTCAGAGCATCCTGCTGCTGTAAACAATCAGGGAGATGACGAGACACAGCTGGAAACATCAGGGAGAGGCATTGAAACCAGGTGTGTTGAATTAGGGCCGGATTAGGAGTGAGGAAATATTCCAGATGATGGGCTAGTTTTATGATAGTTCTATTGAAAAGATAACCATCTTTACCAATTGGAGTAGTACCACTTAAAGGAAAACATGAGTGACTTGGAATCCTGAAACCAACATTTATTTCATCTTTAAACTTAATTTAAAATACAAAATATTTTGCAATATGATGGAGTAAATCCTTTTCAACAGCCTTTCATGCTTTATGTGTAGCCTCAACATTAATCAGAATATCTAATACATCATATACTGTAATAATTTACCACACTGTATATTCACCTGTAACTAGACGTTTAGTTTGGGCCACCCAGTTATTCAAATGACTTGATTTAGTTTATTTGGGGGATTGGGTGGGAAGGGGCGGTGTTTAGTGCACAGTTAAAAAAAGATGCCATTTTAATTAGATTTTCACTTTGAGAAAGTATTCTGAAAACACTCTAAATCTAGAGTGTGGATGTGTTTGGAATTGTGCACCCTGCCTGGCCGTGTAAAAAAAATGCATGAGCTGTATTTAATAAAACAAAACTAATTTCACAAGAGCTCAGTCACAAGTTAAATCAGTCCTTCTGATTCCGGAAAAATTGAATGAGACCTAGTAAATTCACCTGACAAATTAGAACTGAATTAAAATTCACACCAAATAAAAACAAAGTGAAAACTGTAAATAGTTTCATTTCACGCGATGCCCTCCAAACTCTTCACTTCTCCAGTCAAACTAAGCTGATATTTACAATGAAACAAACCAAAAAATATCTACAAGTGGAATGCTGAACACATGGCAACCTATAAACTTGATGCAAGTTATGATAAAAAAAAAAAAAAAAAAGTTAAGCCTGCTTTAGAGAATGTAGACCGTTATAAATGGAAAGAAAAAAAAAAGCCTAATGTGGAGAAGCATGCATGTGCTGCCATGTAATCCATTCATCCAAATCATTTACACTATGCTCTGTTTACTTAAAAAAAAACCCACTATAGTGCTGTACTCAGTAGGACTGTACGATATTGACAAAATATCTAGTAGTTATTTATTAGTTGAAAGCAATATCAAATCGATATTGCGATATGTCACACTGTCCCAGTACTCAGCATGAAAAAACACATACCGTGGAAGGAAAATAAATTAAACTAATTTACCATTTGAAGTCAAACAAGTAGTATTTAGATATACTCGTGTCTGTATTCAGTCTAATTGCATCTCGATTTCAATCTTAGCGCTGTCTTGAGGCTGCTTCCTATTGGTTGGCAGTAGTTTCATGCTGCTTAGCAACAATATGACAAGTGTGTTGAAAGTAAATGCATGACATATCAATATTTTTCTCTTGCTTTCTGACTGTTCTTGTATGGATATGTAACATATAAGATGATGTCATGATTGTCAACTCAACCATAACTATTTATCTTTGCAGCCCAATCTCACCAGAAAATGTTAAACAGGTACAAAAACACAACAGTCAATAGCGCATTACACGATGGTGACATTCAGGTTGTAGCATTTACACAGCGCGATATGTGTGGTAAACTTATAAACTATCGAATGATGTGTGTATCACATTCAGAGCAAAACATGTACTTAAGTTGAGACAGTTCATTGGACACAAAAGTAGGAAAGTTTGACCTTTGAAACTTTAAATTACACTTGAAGTGGTGGTAAACGTGCCAATTCACAATAAATTTGGATTTTTTTTTCAAACTACAGACCAAATAAAAGAGCAGTTGTGCACATACAAAACCCATTTTTGTCTAACATTGCAACATTTTACACCGTGAGCGAACTTGACCGTGCCATTCTTTACACAATACAAAGCAGCAAATTTAATTAAATCTTCATTAGTGAAGATACAAATTCCTTGAATACCCCTTATTTGTTCCTTAAATTGATTTTATTGACCGTAAAAGTCATAATAAGTTTGGCTGGTAGAGTAAAATCATGATTTCTGGGCTGGTTTGTGAACATTTTCAAAACAATTTCGTCCTACATCAGGTTGCTGTGGCCTAAAGATCTGTAATTATACAGGGATGCAATTGAGAAACTAAATATCTATTTTCTACAAAGGCACTAGAAACCGTGCTGAGAGCTTTTTCATCGTTAATATCTAAATAAATATCCAGAAATTTTGTGGGTACTTTCTGTGAGCCTTTACATGCAACATCTTTGCTAGCGGGATAGTGTGTGTGCGCGTGTGAAGTCACCTGGACTCTGAGTGGAAGCACTTCATAGTGACACTGCATTAATCACATCTTCTTCAGGGAGTTTGGTGCAAAGGATCAAAAGGAAAAAAAATGTGAGCAAAAACAAGGCTACAAATGAAGTCCATCGAGCTGGTGCGATGCTAACTTGTCTTATCGGGGATTCCAGACACGAAAAGAACGGAAAAATTTTACCTGGAAATATAGCTTTCTTCTTATTCTATTACATATATACAATTCTGACACTTTATTGGGGAGAAAAAGAAAATAGAAACGCAGACTAGCTTCTAGTTTGAGTCACATTTTATAGCTGTGTCGACAAACAACCTGCTGCCATTTTCACTTTTATATACTGAACACCGTCCAACAGTTTTTCAACACAAGAAAATAAAAAAGGCATTCTCAGCTGCTCATTGGCGTGCACCAAACACATTTTAAAGACACAACTTACCTCTGCAACAACTGACACAAGGGTGATAAAATGCTTAATAGACTCATGATTTACCCATGCAGATGCTCATGAATGTGACTCAATGCATAATTTGCCTGCCTGTCGGTCATTACTCATACTTTCATAAAATATATATATATATATTTGGATACACCATGTTTTTGTATGTTTGTAAAGGAGATCAAATGTCAAAACACACATACACACATTTGGTTGCACTCATGCTAAGACTGAGTGGCTAAACCCTTTCTGGTACATTCTGGCTGCTCCCTGTATTGCTCGCTCGCCCTTCTTTCCTCCTGACATTCTTTGCTTAACACCAAATTTCTGTAGTTGTTGGGGTTTGTTGAGTGTGTGTTTTTGGGAGGTCACAGTGTGACTGGGGCTGACAGGCGTGAAGATGATGACATGTCAGCAGTCTCAGCCGCCTGAGTTACCGCAGAGTAAAAGGAGGTGTTCATATGACGCCGCCTTAGCAACTGTCACCAGTGTGATGGTCACATTTGCCAAGGTGACGAGGGGTAGTCGTAGCAACTGCTGCAGCCAGGCTGCCATCCTTTGTTAGACAAAAGAGTTCATAGCGTTGACAGGCGACGGAGCCTCTGAACTCTCATTCCCTTCATGTGTGTCTTTTTCTTTTTTGCCACTGTATTGGCCGATGAAGGAGCCGTCCTCATTGAACTGTCCGTCCCCGCCCTCCCCGTAGTCCACCAAGCTATCGTCACTTTCATCACGACGCACCGTCCCATTGGACGGTGTCCGGCTGCCTTTCAGCGGCTTGTGATCCTCCGTGTCACTGCAAGGGGAGTAAAATGTTTGATAAATTCATTAAGAAAACTTTTACGCCATATATAGGTCAACCTTCTGATCCTCAAGCATTCTGTATTATAGCAGGCGGCATTTCCACTGCACAAGGACCACATCCTACACACACTTAAGCACCTAAAAATGTAAATATATGTATATATATATATGTACACACAACATTCCCAAAAATAATCTAATAACAGCATAAAGAGAAAAAAGTCTCATGTGTTCCATTTAATGTTTAGTACTTGTACAGTGGAGCAGCTCGATTACATTTGTTTCACTACTTTTTTTTACAGTGTTAGTGCTTCAAGCCTGGGTGCACCGCTAGGAATAATTTAGCAAATGCGTGCTGTTTACTATGCACATGTTTGCACTACGATGCAGTTTAATTTCAGTCAGTATGCTTCCGGTTTACATGCAGTTCTCAAAAATGCAACAAGAATTCCTTGTTTCTGTTTCAATGCTACATCTCTGTTGAATTAGGTTTTTTTTTCTACAGGCTACACTTCAGACCTCATTTAATTTTTTTTAAATTTCAACTTGAGTTTTTAAAACTTGGAAAAACAAGAAGGAAGCTATAAATAAACACACAAAATATAAAAAGGTAAAATTTTGGTTTTCATCTAGTATATTCCAAAGCTTAAACCTGAAATTAAAATAGTTTATTATTCATCTTAAGCTTGATGTGTGAAATAAATATGAAAAGTCAGAGTCTTAACCATGATTGACAATGGGGAGCGTTTCATTTAAATAAATACACAAAGTAAAAAGTCAACATTTCCCATTAAAAACTCCACAAGCAGCCATTTAGATCTAGTTTATACGAGGATTTGCTCAGTTAAAGGCAACAACTAACTTATAATTAGTCTTTTAAAAGTCAAATTGAGTATATTTGAATCTGACTCACACTCCTCATTTTCTCTAATCTTTCACATGCTTTAAGGGCATCAGGTCAAGTAAAAACCACATGCGTTGATTAAAAAAGAGGAATAATTTCATTTCAGGATGCTGTATCACTGCATCGGTCCGTTGTGGTGAAGAAAGAGCTGAGCTCTGAGAGCTGAGCCTTAATGTTTTGTTTAAATCAGCTGTATTTTCTGTATTTGTCGGGATCCGTCACCTGCTGCCTTAGGGAGCCCTGGATATTCCTAATCGACCTGATTAGGGTCACCTGAGGATGATTCCTGATTCCCTACATCTGTGCAACCTGCCATCTATTTAAGGGGAATCGCCCCAGACTTCCCTGTCAGGTCTTACTTTCTCTTCCAGCCAGGTCACCCTGGTTGCCTGACCATGTTTGAACTTGCTACTATTTGAACTTTTGAAAACTTGAGCTAACCCTGTGCTTATTGCTTCACAGACTTTCCTGAATTGTGTTAATAAACCTTGTTTGAAGTCCTGCAATTGGGTCCTCCTCCTTCCACATCCTTAAAACCCTGACAGTATTTGAACAAGAATAGCAGCCTGCTGCGGTGTAAGGAGTGCAGCAAACAAATTTCCCCGATGAGGGATGAATAGAGTAATTCAAAATCAAAATCAAAAAAATAATAACTACAGAAACCAGCTGCTGTTTGGACTGATTCATACTATACTGTACAACAATGAGTATTCATAAATATGCCGCAAAACACTGCTTAATTAGAAAAGGAAGAAGTAAGAAGAAAGATTTGTTTAATTTCAGTAATCTGATCTCAAGTGGACAAAGATTAGTGCAGTTGCAGTTGAGTTCTCAACACGTTAGGAAGCATTAAAGCTTCACAGCACAGTTAATTTAACAGTTAAACTGAAACGTGTCCTGGCTGGAAAGATCACAATCTTAAAAAAAAAAAAATTGACATCCTCTGGTGTGAGGATGAATAAAAAAGAACCATCATAATACTATGCTGGACAACTCAAATACAATTTCGAATTCTTGTGTTGTAATTTTTTCTGCATGTTTCTATTCAAATGATCTGAAATATAAATTTTCACTTAGTCTGTGATGTGAGTAATTCCACTGAGCTCTGTCCACTTGTGACCAGAACAGGACTTTGTTTATGTCAGGTGTAAACAGCCATGTAGTAGAAGATGCATCGCGTCCTTGCCTTTAGTTTGACTAAAGTCAGAAAGAGCTTAAGGAGGTTTCATGCTGGGCTTTTTTTTCTTAAAAACCACATTTGTCTTACCTCTCCATTGACCTAAACAGAACAGAGAGATAAAAATGCAGATACACATGAAAAGGTGCACATGAGTCACGATGGGTTATGAATAAAACACGTGTACGTAGATTTAAAAGCAAGTTTCAGATTGAGATAAACAACTTTGTCAATGAAAGCGCATGAAATTGTGGAAATATGGTTCTTGAAAATATTTCTAAATACCTATGAATGGAACAGTAGATGTATTAATTTTAGCATGTTTTGAGGGATTTTTTTTTTTTGGTTTTCTGGGGCATTTTGAGGATGGAATGAGGATTGTCTCACTTGTCTGATGTAAAAAATAAAGTCAGGCCTTAAACATACTTAAAATCTGTCCTTTTTATCTCTAACCTGTATTCTCCAAACGTTCCATCGTCCTCCTTCATAGGCTGGATTTCTGGGTCATGGTGAGCATCTTCTTTTTCTTTCACTGTGGGTTAAAAGTTTTCCTTATTTCAGCTCTACAAAGACAGGAATTTTACTGTTTGGTTTTTGCATCACCTGGATATTTGCCTCCCTTGTTCCTCTTGATGAAGCAGACTATGAGAAGGACTAGAATTAGCAGAGCGATGGCACACATCAATCCGATAAACCACCCCTGTGTGGCGATGTCCACCTGCCGGTTGGGAACAGCTGAACAAACATGGAAAGGAAAAAAGAGAAGTGAGTCCTAAATTTAAATGTAAGTAAAAAAAAAAAAAAGGCAGAACTTGAGTTTTCTTTTTGAAATGAACAACTGCAGGCACTGGAATGGGATTAAAAACAGGTTAATATGATGAATTACTCACACAAAATATGAGAGGAGGAAAAGTAAAAGAAAAAAATGATGTTGACTTTAGATGAGGTCCGAAAACCACTGACGCGGTTTATGAAAGATGAACCTTCAATCATGACATGCAAGCTGTTTGCTATGATTAGTCTAAATTAAAAATGAAATGGATAAAATTTGTTGTTTGATCTGCACATGTTTACTTTCTGTAATTTGATGAATCTAAAATATATTCATCATTCCATAAAAACTATGCAAAAATAACAATGTAGTAAAAATCCTAGTTTGATCCTAAATGAACCAAAGGTAACCGATGACAAATACCAGCATGCTCTACACAAACGACTGATGATGGAAACACAAAAACTTTTCCTGAGGCATGCTGCCTCACCTGGCACAGTCACCAAAACGTCAGGTGTGCTGTGGACGTTTCCATCAGCTCCATCTTTAGCTATCACACGCACCAAATAAGACATCCCCGGCTTTAAACCCTTAATTGTATGCGAGTGTGTACTGTTTACCGTCTCCCTCTTCCAATTCTCATCACCTGGAATCGGTGCAGCGGATGAAGAAGAATTAGATTCAAGAGAAGAGTTTGAGACTAAATTAAAAAGGCATGCTTTCAACGTACAAAAAGGGAAGCCTTACTTTTTTCTAGATTATACTCCACAAAAACATTTTTATGATGTCCAAAGTATTCCCAACTTATTACTGCACCTTCCTCTGATACGGATGTGTTAACTGTACCAAAGGCAGGGCCAACAGGGGGCGCTAAGCACATGAGGGAGGAGAAAAAAGTAGTTTATTCATAGAAGAAATCTATAAAGTCATCTAAACATTTGATACATGTATTTAATTAAGGATAATTATTCTACTGATGGCACACTAATATTAGAATAATGTCTCATAAAATGAATCCTATTATTTATCTTACAACATACAAAACAACATGAGAATTGTTGCAAAAATGTTCACCATGTAATGATGGAATCAAATATATTTTAAGTCCTAAAATCAGAGGACTAAATTAGATCAAGAGAGCCCATTGAAACAAAACTGACAAAGATACAGTGTTTTAGCGAGACCTTCATTTTTCAAAAATAATCTGTTACAAATCAACTATTTTGTCATTTAAAGTCATTTTATAGACCAAAGTCATCTGCCCAAAAAACTATATCAAACACAAACCAAGATCGGGTTTCTGTAAAATTGTCATTTATCTTTTAAGAACTCTAATGTACAGGTCTAGCAAAAGGAAGCACAGAAAGCACGGACATTTTGGTTGTAAAGCATTTGAAATAAACAAATAAAGCTTGCCAGGGTCGGCATATGATGCTGACCCTGGTAGATCAAAACTGTCCAGCAATCATCAAATCGTCAAAACTTTTTACGCTAATTCTTCAAAGATCACTTAAGCAACTGCAACGCAATAAAAAATTGTTTGTAGATTTAAATCTTGAGAGGCTATTTCAAAATTTAACTGAGGGAAACGGTTTATGTATCATAAAACAAAAGTCAGACCTGAAATCCTCATACTGTGACAACAACCTGCAGGTGTGCTTTTACTTTCATAAGATTATAAAAAGTACTCATTAGCTTGTTTTTTAAAGCAGATTTTGCTCCACAAAGTCACCTAACTAAAGGCTAATTCTGATCAAAGATTAAATGTGAACATCAAACTGGGGAGGCGATGGCTCAGGGTTACAATGTCCATCCTTGGACCAGAAGAAGCCAGATTGATTCCCATTGGGCTCATGCCTAAGTGTCCCTGGAACAGACACCTAACCCTGTAGTTGCTCCCATCATTGGCGCCGTAATGGCTGCCCGCTGCTGTGCAATGCAGCAAAAAATTATTTCCACATTAAGGAAATTATATTTAACTCGCTTAAATGGGTTCTCTGCAGAGGCAAACTGTTTTTGCAACAATGAATTGATGAGTTGATCTTTAAGGAGTTGTTAGGGATAAAGGACGTGCTTGTACCCTTGTGAAACGGGGTGTGCAGTGACTGTGTGATGGGGGAAGTTGGGAGTGGGGGCTCTGTGGGGCCTGAAAGTAAAACATTAAAAAAACAGAGTGAGACAACATACACACATAGTGCTCACCATCAAAAACTTCTCAGAATTCTCAGATTTGTCGTTAGTAAAGCATAATTTACGGTAGCATTTGTATGAATTGAACCGAGACGCTCTAATGACACGGAAGCATGCATTACTTGTTAAAATGATGAGTTTTATTTTACCCAATACGTTAGAAAGCTAAAAACCATCCAATGCATTCAAACTGGAATGCATTGAAGTTTTGATCTTAAAAGAAGCCAAGCACGGTTAACATGTAAAAATGATAAGTGTATATATTTTTTTTTCTTTATTCTTGTTTCCTGCATTTGAAAAATTATAGTTTAGTATAAATCATCCTCACATTTACAAACCTGACATGCAGAAAACAGAAAAGCAGGCTAATTTATAATTAAAAAAAAAAAAAAGATCAGCTTTAGCATGCATTTATTTGAGTTGCACACAGGTTACCTTTGTCTGTCTCTACAGTGGGTTGAATAAGAGCTTTAAAAGGAGGAACAAAGAAAAGGACAGAAGGCGATAAGAGATTGAGAAGAGTTCATTTGTTACCTCATGTAACAGGAATCCCAAACTTTCAACACATGAAAATAAATCAAACTGATTGCTTCCACTTAAATTCATTCACTTTATTTTTGACTCACTTGTATCGACACCTGTGGAGGCCAATTCTGTGATGACGGCACCGGGACCTTTGACTGTTTTTGCATTGAGATAAAATTTGTAGAGCATACTGGTGTTCAGGCCCTTTAGAGTGAAGGTGGTCTCATTAGATGGGAAGGAGATATTCTTGAGTGGTCCTAGTTCATGGGTGCTGTTGACTGTAGAGATTTAAAAAGTCAGTTAGGATGAAATCAGAAGGATAGAACCTGTAAGTTAAGAAGTCTATGATGTGCGTCTATTTCTACCTGCTTGGTATTTTAGTGTGTATCCCACAAGGCGGCCATTATTGTTAGACGGTGGACCCCATTCCAAAATGACAGAGTCTAAATTGGTATTGGCAACAGCTAGATAAGAAGGTGGACCCGGAACTGGAAGAAAAAGTAGATAAACGGAATCATTTATTAAATATTTAACAACTGTAGTATTGATGATGCATTAGCACATTTGTGATACATACCTCCCTCTGGTGTCTCAAATGTCTTAGTGAGGCTTGCAGGACCTTCTCCTTTGTTATTTAGGACCTTGATGAAGAGGCTGTAGACACTGTAAGGCTGAAGACCAGACAGCTGGCCCTCACTATGGTTACCACTAAAAATGAGAACTTGCTCTTGTTTGTTCGCATCCTCCTCTGTCTCATGCAAGCCGTGTTCCCGACTGAAAAAGACCTGGAGAAATAAAAAGCAGCATGTGACTGTTGAGTAAGGGCAGTAATTTCTTGGCTATGTTCAGTTAAGAGTTGTAGAAGTACCTTGTATCCTTGAATCTGCCCCTGCACAGAGTCTGAGGACACAGGGTCCCAGTGTACTTCAGCCAGCGTGCTGTTCTGAACCATGACATTTACGCTCTCTGGAGCAGACAGAGGAACTGCCAAGCAACAACAAGAAAAATTGTAATCTGATCCTGAAACGTCTCTGAATTGATCAAATATTTTACTCACTGTCTTCTCCAGAGTAGCCGATCACCACTTCGGGTTCCGGGCCGTTTCCATAATCATTTACAGCCTGAACTGTAATCTCATAGGGAACGTAAGTCTGAGTTCCAGAGATGACGTATTCAGACGCATTGACAACAATTTTTGACGACCAATCTTTTTCTACGTCCTTCTGTCTCCACTGGACTTTGTACTCCAGACCGGGACCATTTGACTGGAATCCTGTCAGAGGCTGCCAAAAAGAAGAAGAAAATGTGTCAAGCCGTTTCCACTTGTAATTAGTCAATTCTTTAAGACTCATTTAGACAGAAACCTTTATGGTGTAAATGGTGAACAAACAATAGAAAATCTCTTACTCTCCAAGAGATGACCAAGTTATTAGGCTCTGTCCCTTGTCCTTTAACATCTGACGGATTTACATCTGGAGCTGTGAAAAAGGAAATTAGTTTTAATATTTGGATATTTGAACAAATGTTGTATTTTTATTTGTTATTATTTACCTGCAGGATTGGTCCTGTATTGACTGGAGGGCAGACTGGGGATGCTGTAGCCAACGTTATTCCGAGCCAGTACTCTGAAAGAGTAGTACACGTATGGAGATAGCTGCAGCCGGGCTGTGGTGCTGGTTCCAGAAACCTCGGTCAGGTTGTTCCAGACTCCAGGCTGATGAAGCAGATCTTCATATTGGATCAAAAAATCTAAAAGAATTCCCATATTTTTAATTATTTGGAAGTTGTACCAAGAAGGTCACTCTAAGAAACGCTGAAAGATTCAACATTTTGAATCAAACAAAAGCTAAACTAAAGGTTTAGTGGTTCATACTCTGTGTTGGACTGTTGTGTTCATCTCCAGGAATCCAGGTGAGCTGAACGCTCCTCTCCATCTGATCAGTGAGCTCGAGGTCAGTCGGTGGGTCAGGTTTTTCTGTAAATCAAGTAACACAGATGGTTTTGTAAGCATCAAGGATAAAATTTTGGCTCAGATATGGATACTCAGATTTAATTTTTAATGTCCATCTGACAAGGATTTTTGAACGAACAAGGTCCAAAAATCACAACAAATAATGTTATTAGAGAAAAACAGGGAGCCGCTAACGGCCGAATGGGAAGTCAGATGGACAAATGAGGTGCAATCTGGGAACATAAGCGTGCATATGTTTAAACAAGCATGAACTCCATATCAAACCAACCCAGTTTGATATTTGTAGGACAAAACTCTGCGAACACACTATGAATATTTATACAAAGAGGAAGCAGTGTGTCTGGACCGAACAGAACGAGAACTTCACTGTTTGTTTACCGTAGACAATAGCAGGAGTGGGCGTCGCCTCTGACAGCGAGAAGAGAAAGTAAAGTTCAAGAGGAGGAATAGATATTAGTGAAAGATCAGAAAAAGCAAGAAAATCACAACTAAAGAGTTTCTACAACACAATTTCACAAGAGGAAAAGTTTTTTTTTGAAAATCAACTGGATAAGTTCAAATGTTTGTTGTAATAAGATAAGAACGTACCAACAACAGTAAGCAGGGCACTAGCTGAGTCCTGGTCCAGGTGGGTTTTAATGATACAAGTGTAAGTTCCTTCATCATCATCCATCACATCTTTGATGGTCAGACTGTCCTGGTCCACTTTGTACCTGTAAAGTTTAAAAAGAATGTTCTAGTAAAGATTCATTTATCTACAAGGCTCCATTGCCTTTTGTTTTACCTCTCATCCTCTGGTAGTTCTCTTTGGTCTTTCAGCCATGTCATAGTGGGTTGGAGGGATTCGTCAGTTTTGACTTTGCACTCAAACACAACACTCATTCCTCTTTGCACCTCTCTGTATTTTGGCTGGGTCAGGATGCGGGTGGGCTCTACAGAACAAGAAAAAACCCAGTAAATAAAAATCCACTAATTCTCCGACAGAATGAGTTGAGGTGGAAGATTATTAACCTTTAACTTTCAAGCTGACATGATTCTTTTTGAACCCCAGGTTGTTTGTGGCAATGCATGTGTATGTTCCACTATTCGCAGGCTGGGCCACGGTGATCTCTAATGTTCCATTCTCATGGATGACGTACGGGCCACCACTTTTAATACTGGTTAAGTCTTTGAACCTGTAGTGGAATTAAATAATTTCAATTGATGCCAAATCTCTGAAAAAAAGTTTGACTCCAACCAAAATCAAAGACAGCAAATAAAAATATTGGATATAAAAAAATACATGTTGGCTTTTTAGTCTCTCACCATATGATTGTTGGGATTGGTGAACCGAAGGCGGCACAGTTGAGTAAAGCAGGGCTATTGGCGATGACCTGATACACCTGGTCGGAAGGAGTGAGCACTCTCGGTGGCTCCGCTATTGGGAATAAAAGCGAACTCCTAAATCAGTTGAAATTTTTTTCACACAGTTAAATTTGCTAGAAAATTTAGTGCCAAGGAGAAGTTTCAAAGCGAGGTCACAGCAACACCAAAACAGCCTTGAACCAAAATGACTGGAGGATAGGGTGAATCTTTCTTAGTATAGCTTCAAAGTTAACTCACCGAGAACGTTCACAAAAGCATTGGCCATGAGGTAACCAAACTCATTGGAAGCGTTGCATTGGTAAACGGCACTGGAGCCCGACTGGACGTTGCTAAGAACCACGGTATCATCCTCAACCTTTCTGCTACGGTCCACTGGAGCATCTGGCACAAAAAGAACAAATGGATTCTTATTAAAACAACCTTCAAAGCAAAACAAACTTGTTCTATTTTATTTAAACCAATCAGATATTAATATATATGTGTGATTTTTTTTTTAATAAAATAATTTTGGAGATAAAAGTATTTTGGAACTTACTCTCTATGGGAACACTGTTGACAAACCAGTGGATTTTTGGTTTAGGTTCGCCATTAACGCGACACGTTAAGATCCCGGTCTCATTCGGTGCAAGAATCAGATTCCTGGGGGCACTGATCCAGTAAGGAGCCGCTGGAAATTATGGGCAAGAATAAACAAAGAAAACAAGATTTTAGAACAGAAGTTAGCTTTAATTTATTCTTTATAGCACACCAGAACGTTAACAAGTATGATATGTTAAACTAGTTGTGTTCAGCTGCTCTGTGTACAGTACCTTTGACTGTGACTTTGATGACATGGTGTGCAGTCCCCAGCTTGTTAGTAGCAGTGCAGCGGTAGTCACCGGCATCATCTTCATTCACATTAGCAATCTTCAGCATTTTTTCAGAACTGAGGATGGACATCCGGTTGCTTGGCAGCTCTCCTCCATCTTTCTGCCAGGAGATGCTTGGAGTCGGTCTGTCGAGAAAAAAACAACGAACCATATTTTTGATTCTGCAAATAAACGTGGACAAAGGAGGAGATTGGTCACTCACAATCCCTCAGCAATGCACTCCAACTGCAGCGTGTCTCCTTTCAGAACCATTTTGGTGCTGGTGCTGCCACCCGGCCACATAAAAGCAGGTTTCCGCTCTCCTACTGGGTTGCCTGAATAAAAGAACGCGCACATCAAAAACAGGCTAAAATAAATAATTTAATACAAAAAGGAAAGCTTTAGTTGTACGACTAAGACAACTAAAGTCGTACAACTGCAATGTGGAAGAAATTGGTTTTGTCTTTATCATAAAATACTTAAACACTCAAAATGAGAGGAGCAAAGGTAGCCTCTCCAAGAGTTGTCCACTTGTTGCTATGGCGACATTTGAGTTCTATGGTAAAAATGACTTCAGAGAAACTAAAACAATCACCTAAACATAAAATAGCAGTTTTTGGCTAAAACATTCCCAAACTTTATTGGTGTAACATAAAAATATTATGGTTGAAATTGGGGACCTGAAGGCAGCAAATCGAGGAAGCTATGATGAAAAGATACCAGGGTGAAGGTAAAGGTGATATTTTAGACTAAAAAAAGGGGCAAAGCTGACACTGACAGGAGGAAGTGGGGATAAACTAGCAACACTCGCCCCCATAGAAATCAGTAATGTTTTAAAAAAGCAGCCACAGTCTCATTCATTGTTTCCACTGGAATATAAGAGAAAATCAGACACACACCAAACTAGTTTAAAAGCAGGTGGATGATGGACTTTGTGGTATGATCGTTAGATTATAATTATATTCAAGTATTATCTTTTTTTTTTTAAATCAAACATACTTAGCAGTCTAAAGCATTTTCAAGTAGAGAAAAAAAATAAATGCAAGTGAATTCCATAATTAAACATGACATTTTAGAGCTGCTCTGTACAATATAATTAAAATGCAACTAGAAACGTTTATATTTCTTATTCCAGCCTTACTGTGAGTCCTGACTTACTGTCCAGCACGGTGACTGATATTGGCTGCTTCTGCTGGATAGTTTGTGTGTGAGGGAATCGCGCGTAGCAAATATAGTCATTCCTAGTGTCTGTCGGGAGAACATTGGCGAAGTATAAATCCCCATTTAGAGCCTGGGTCACTCGTTGATCAAGTGGTAGCTTCTGAAAGTCTGCAAAGAAGAGAGAAAAGAAACAGCTTTGAGTGAATTTCTAATTATAATGTTTTTGTTTTCCATGGATTTTTTTGGGGAGAACTTACTGCTGTCCATCCAGAAGATGACAGGAGGAGGCAGCCCAGCTGGGGGTCTACACTGCAGTATGAGGGAACCCCCTGTCTGCACCTCAGTGGGTTCGTTTGTTTCCTTTGACCACAAGGGGGACCCTGTACATCAGAATCAGCAGATGTGAAGACAACAAATGCAAAGCTGAACACTACACTCAATCTAATCATTTTTTCTGTGGAAATAATTTAACAAAAAGTATTGATGTTTCTTACTTGACTGCCTGATGACAATTTTATTGGACAAAGCTGTGCCGTGGTCGTTGGATGCTATACACTGGTATGTTCCCTCATAAGCTTCTGCTTTTCCTCCACTGATGTCAATCACTAAAGTTCCTGAACCGGGTTTCATTAGAACTTTAGCGTCATTATCCACATCAAAGAGGCTCCCATTTTTTGTCCATAAAAAACTGAAAGAAACAAACGCAACAAACAACTTTGAAGGCTTGAAGCGTGCGGGGAAAATACGAATGACAAAAAAATACAACACTTCACTGGGTTTTGTTGTTTTAATACGTTTAGATCGCTACTTTAATTATACGCTAACTCATGTGATCCATACCCTGGCAGTAGCTAAATTATTCCTGAAGGTGTTTCACTTCAGTCTGGACTCTAGGTACACAGTTTCCATGGCGATTAGTGGAAACTCCTTTCAGAAACTTAGCAGAGAAGAACAGAACAGGACGTTGAAGTGTTTATATTCACTCCTTACCTGGGCTGTGGATTCCCTTTGGCTTCACAGTCTATGACGATGTTCTCCCGTGGATCAAATATGTAATCTTTAGAGGACTGCAGTGTGATAGTAGGAGGCTGAGGCACTAGAAAGACATGAAGAAAAGTCTAGTTCAGACACAAAAATCAACAGCATATGCACGTGTGGAGCATGTGAACAGCATAATGCAACAAGTTTAGACTCACACAACAAACAAGGAGCAGAAACACACTGGGGATAAGACATTAACATGTATGCACCAACATCCCAAGCCAAGCAGAGCACTTATCACTGACAATAGTGTTGATATCACAGCATGCACATTTCAGACTCAAATCACACAAAAAGCCAATGTGAACATTCAAAAAGCAAAACAGCATTGCACACCAAAGGTCACAGCAGTAATTGGGCCCACTTACATCCTTCCAGTACTTTAGCTTTTTGTCCGTTGACAAGCCGTACCACATTACAAGAATATTAGGGACAAGTGTTAGTATGGAAAAGATCAAATAACGGGAAAAAGTTGTCGTTTAGAGCATTCAATTTGCTTAATTAGCTTTTTATTACTGTTTCAGAAGCAGGTGAAATAAGTGCAGGAAAAGTAGTTTCAAACATCAAAATTTCACACAATGATGTTAACATGGAATCAGTTTTTTTTAGGCTTCTTTTACTTAGATATACCAAAACATGCAGTTTAAGAGTAAATTACATTCACCCTTAAAAGGTGCCATTATTCATTTTAGAAAAAAAAAATTATAAATTTATATTGATTTATTTTTAGAAAGAATTATAAGTATTCTTAAACGTCAGTGTATGTGTTCAACATTTATAAAAAGTATACTTACGATCAAGAGGCACTTCGAGAGCTGAAACTACGTGACTCAGGAGAAGAAATAACACCGCTCCAAAACCTGGTGTCCACTTCCTGTTTCTGTCCATATTCAGGATGATTCAGTGTCACAATGAGGATCTTCTCTCCAGGTTCAACACTCAAGTCAGGGTCGACAAGGTGAAAAAAAAAATCCAGTCTAAAAGAGACAGAACAGAGAAATAACTTGAGTTTATCACAGTTTGAATGTTCCTGTGAACTGTTCTTAAAACCCACAACTTGAATGTAAATCTTCAATGAAAGATTATTTTAAATCAAAGACCAAATGACTTTTAGATTTAATTAAAAATATTCTTAACCTAACAAGCTTTGCTGATGACAGGGATTTTTTTTTTTTTAAATAAAACATCATTCCCAGACAAAAAATTTGATATAAAAAATTTTACACCACATTGCTGTTTTACAGTATTTGCTTGGAGATAAAAAAATAGTTTTACCAAGACAAAAGAAGTTAGACCTGGAATGACCATGTATTTTAGAGACAATTCTTCTTCTTCTTTCAGCATTTCCCTTTAGGGGTCGCCACAGCAAGTCAGTTTCTTCCATCTAACCCCATCTGCTGCATCTTCTTCAGTCACGCCAACTATCTTCATGACTTCCTTCACTGTATCCATGAACCTCCTCTTTTGTCTTCCTCTAGTCCTCTTTCCTGGTGGTTCCAAATCCAGCATCCTTCTGCCGATGTACTCTCTCTCTCCTCTGCACATGTCCAAACCATCTCAGTCTGGCCTCTCTGACTTTATCTCCAAAACCTCTAACATGTGCTGTTCCCCTGATATATTCATTTCTAATCCTATCCACCCTGGTCACTCCCAGAGAGATCCACAGCATCTTCATCTCTGCTACGTCCATCTCTGTTTCCTGTCTATTCCTCAGTGCCACTGTCTCCAGACCAAACAGCATGGCCAGTCTCACCACGGTTTTGTACACTTTTCCTTTCATTTTATCTGAAACTCTTCTATCACACATCACACCTGATACTTTTCTCCACCTGTTCCAGCCTGCCCGCACACACTTCTTCACCTCTTTTCCACACTCTCCATTGCTCTGGACTGTTGATCCTACGTACTTAAATCTTCCACTTTCTTTATCTCTTCTCCCTGTAACATCACTTTTCCATTTGGATCCCTCTCATTCACACACATGTTCTCTGTTTTGCTCTGACTAATCTTCATTCCTCTTCTTTCTAGTGCAAACCTCCACCTCTCCAGCTTTTCCTCCTCTTCTTCCCTTCTCTCACTACAAATCACATTGTCATCTGCAAACATCAGAGCAAAAAAAAAAATTCTAACACATCAAGACAGTGAAACCCATACATGGCGACAAAGTCGTATATTAACTGTATGTTTATGACAGTAAAACTTTAGTTTATATATAAATATTTAGTCTAAACTAGCAGATGATTCATGACTTGGTGTGATGTGGTTTCTGTCAGTGTGCCAGTGTTCAAACTCTCTAAGAATTTGATCATAAACAAGTCTCTTTTGTCATCATCTATATTTCATAAAATAAAGCAGGAATTTGAAAAGTAGCCAAAGAGATGTAGACCTTGCATATAATTTAGTTCACACATTTAAAATCCCACCTTAGACACTGAACATGGCACAATGGCACTACACACAGAGAGGTCCTCGGGTTGGGGGACAAAACTGTCCAGCAATACTTGACATACAGATCATCATTCTGCTTTTCACAACCCCGGACAGGACAGGTTAAAAAAAAAAATAATAAAAAAAATAAATAAATTAGTTCACACGAGATTAGAAACTATAGACGCCATCGATCTGGTTTAAACCACACTAAACAGAAATACAAAGGCTAAAAGCTCATTAACAATTTTGTTCTATCTCCAACATTCTACATATAATCAAGATGTCCTGTATATCAGACGTGTAACATTTCACATACAAGTTTATTAGCCCGAGGACGAAACATCATAACCTTAATACAGATATGGTTCAACTGCATGCATGTGGGCAAATCCACGTGCATGCGCGCACACACACTACAATATCATTTTGCCACGAGGTTGAAGTTAGACATGATTACAGAACCACAACTGCTAGCTTGTGCTTTGTGGTGGCTTTCAAAGAGATGCCAACTGATGTGTCACAAATGTGCAAAATCATGTCGGCATTAATGGCTGCTTGTAAACTGTACAGTGGCGATGTGAGGTGTTTGGCTTTCATTTTATCTCTTCTGCTTATATTGTGTACGCAAGTTTAAGTGCAAGAGTGAAATTTTTTTTATTAGGAAATGTTTTAAATTATTGCATAAAAAAATTCTCGTACTTGTTTTATTATTTTAGATTTTTTTTATATTGAGATTTTTGCACACAAAAAGCAGTTTTCATCTACAGAAGAAGCAAAATTGGTCTTTCAAGGTGCCTGAAGGTAAACCCATCAGGTTCATTGCTTCTCTAATGCTGTTCCTCTTCTACAGGAGGCAAAACATGTCTGATGGTCGAGATAGAAAAAGTGAGGTAATGAACACTCACTAAGACTGCATCCAGCTGAGCTCTGCAGTAAGTGAGAGTTGGTACAACCCCAGGACACAGCTAATTACGCTGACACGTCCCATTGCATAGTACTCTCACTATGAGATGGAAAGCACGGAGGGAGATGGAGCAACATTCCTGAACACATCAGATGTAATCCACGCATGCTAAATCTTTTAATCTCGTTGTGAAAAATGCCAATAGGAGCACGCAACTGGAATATCCCATTTTCAGATTAATTACAATAATGCTTCATACAGCTGGAGTAGATATGACCTACCCTGTGGCAAAACTGGCTTTAATAAGGTGGCTTTACCACACCACAGGAGACAGAGAAGCTTCTTATGTTTTAAACCAAAAAAAAAGCATTTAACATACATTTTTATATTTGTCAAGAAATTATTTTCGAACAAATGAATGCTGGAAAAAAACTGTTGCATAATTTTTTTTACTTCAATCTTCTGACCTGAAATTATTTGAAAAACCTGTGCCCCAAAAAAACACAAGAAAATTTTTTTTAGTGCAAATATCAATATCGCCATCACATCTGGAGTCCGTGTCCTCTACTCTTAACTGGAATATTGACTGCATGTGAGTTGCATGATTGTGCACCCTAGATTAAACTTTTAATCTCAAATAACCTTCGATTCATATTTCAGTTACACATCAGTTCTATCAGCATGTGATGTGAATTATATTCTTTAGAAGTCAACTGCCACAAGGATGTCACTGTGCATCATAGTGGAAGACATTTTTCTTCCAGAGAATGGCGCGCACACACATGCAAACGCACACAAATCCTTCATTTCTCCTACAGCTAGAATAAAAAACCTCATTTCTTGTTGGAAATGTTCTCACAGACAGTTGCTGATTAAATAAAAAAATATAAAGAAGATGACCAAGTATGAGTGGAGATGATTCAGTCCAGTAGGCAGGTCATCTCAATGCCTTTTTCTTTGCTTCATTTACTGACTGAGAAGGTCAAAGCTTACAATAGAGATTATTTTATGGTACAATTTTACAATTATTTTACATTTCTGGATAAAGAAACTGCTAATTACTTTGCTGCTGATATCACATGAGTTGTTTCGGTGTCTTCCACTTATCCAGGGCTGGGTTGCAAGGGCAACAGCCTTAGACGGGAAGCCCAGGATTCTCTCACCCCAGCTGCATCCCCCAGCTTACCCGGGAGGATCCTGAGGCGTTCCCCGGCTAGCTGTGAGGCATAGTCTCTCCAGCAGGTCCAGGTTCTACCTCGGACCTGCTGGAGGTAGAACCCGGCAGGTTTCTACCTCCCAACTGAGGCATTTCAGTTGGGACGTGCCTGAAATACCTCACCAGCAAGGTGCTCGGGAGGCATCCTAATCAGATGCCTGAACCACCCAATCTGGCTTCTCTCAAACCAGAGGAGCAACGGCTCTAACCCGAGCTCCTCCTTGATTAACCCCAAAAAATATAAACAATTTTAATAAGAATAGAACACTTTTAACTGAGTTCAGTCATTTATATAATTTTCCAAATAAACTTAAAAATTAAAGTTAAGTTTATAAAATAGAAAATAAAAGTTCAATATTCTGTTGTTTTAAATTGACAGCAATACAAGTCATATGAGTGTTTTTTAGTGAGAGCCAGCTTTCTCTTTACTCTCACCGCCGTCACCACGAATAAAAAGACTGACGTGAAACATGCTGACACAAACCGAAAAGCACCCTCGCCCCTCAGTTTGCAAAGCCGGCAGCAGCTCGCCAAGTTGGTCACTACACAGCCTTCAGTCGCTCCAACAAACAGAAGTCTGACAAGCTGACTAAACAGATGAGGAGCAAAAGAATGGGAGGAGGAAGATAATTAAAGCCAAACACAATCATGTGGAATCACATTAAATTAGAGATATTTATGAGATGAAGAACTAAGTCAGGCTGCTTCCAGCCAGGCTGCGCAAGACTGGGAGTTGTCTTTTCTCTATTTCAGCTCATGAACAGACAAACATATTTACATATATATAAAAAAAAAAACTCTTGAGGTTGTGATTTTAAATCATCAGATTCAAAAATTAAGATAACCCCATATAAAAAGTGTCACTGCTCAACCGTAAATGAAACCACACTCTTAACCCTAAAAATCCAGGTGGCTAATAAAGATGAGAACAGAAATAATCTGTGCGTGAACACAAAAAAGACAGCATGAATCAATTCTCACAGCTGGAAATAGCCTTTGTACGTCCTGTGCCTGAGGTAAGAACAAGATCTCCAAGTGAAAATAATCCTGCAACCGAGGTTGAAATATAATACACAGTTTTTATTATATTTCAGCCAAAAAATAGATATTTTGAATTCATTTACACCTAGAAAAACATTTTCTGGATTAATTCATAGCTAATTTTTTTTAATTTTCAAGCACTGTCTGAAGAATGTTGCAAAATTGCTAATTTAAATAGATAGACAAAAACTTTATTAATCTCCCGCAGGAGAAATTCTGGTGTCCAGCAGCAACAGAAATTACATGAGCTGTACATACAAAATAAATAAAACAACATACATACAATAATAAAATAGGACTAAGTTCCTTCCAGAAACATCTGATCGATTAAATTGGCTGAGGGAATGAACGACCTCCTAAAGCTCTCAATCCTGCAGCGCAGTGAGAGGAACCTGTTACTTAGGGTAGTCTTTTGGGTCGTGATAACATCATGTAGAGGGTGACGGGGGTTATTCAGGATACCCTGCATTAAAGCCCTCATCCTCCCCTCTAAAACAGCTCCCACAGAGTCCACATTTCTCCCACCACAGATGCACATTTTCTTATCAGTCAGTCCAGCCTATTGCTGTTCCTTGCGGTCAAGCTGCCTCCCCAGCAGACGACCGCAAAGAAAACTGCAGTTGCCACAACAGACTGATTTACATTCTTGATGTAATGATTTAAAAAAAAAATGTACTTATACGGTAATAAAAAAAAGGTCCAAGTCTCATTTTTTGTTTCCTTTTTTAAACAAAAAAAAAAACCTCAAATCAAAGTGCAGTTTGAGTTTAGAAACTATTCATTGTTTGAGAGAAAAACTGTCGGCTCTTTTAAAGCAAAAAAAGCAGATAAGTATTATTTACTCAGCTCATTTATACTTTGAACAATAGATGGATAATGTTTCATGTTTCTGAGTCTGGAAGGTGAAGAGAGACCTGAGACGAATAATGAAAATATGGACTAGATTCAGCAGAGTTCTGCACTAAGAAAGACACGACTTAGTGTCAGAGTTTATCAAACTTTGCGGAGGTGTGGTTTGTTTATTGAGTTTTAGACTTATTGATCATCTGCTTACTTCATCAGAAGCTCTTAGTGAGAAACTTTCACTCTACAAACACCACTTCTTCCCAGTGACTGACAGAAACGTTGGTTCTTTTGTCTCTGACCGGATCACACTCAGCCGCCTAAACAAATGATCTCAGCCTCTTTCACACACACTTGTTTTTAGGGTCAGTCATTTCAGCAGCATCCGCAGAATCCCCTGCTTTTTTTCTGAGGCTTTATGAAGTGCTGATGGTCAGCATGCGACAGGACCGGCATGCCCCGTCCAGCTCTCTAATGCTAACCTAGGGGAGCTTTTGTCCTTCTACATTGTTTACTACAGGGAGAATGCTGAAACGGCAGCGGAGTTTCAGGGCACAAAGTGACACCACAGGGCAATGAAAAGAGAACGATGAAAAAAGGAACCAAATTTATATGAAAAGTGGAGCGAAAGTTAATTTGTTTCCTCTGCAAATTTTATAAGAAGGACAAAGTGTTGCATTGTGCTATTTTTTTTACCCCTAAAATCTATTAGAATTTAATTACCAAAAAGGGTTTGTAGCCTTGTAGCTTTTTAACTGAGTAAAAAAATTCTTCATGAAAATATTTAAGAAGATGTATCTCGCAACAGAAGGAGTTTTTTTTTTGTAAGAGTTGCTCGCTAAGATCTGAGCAGATAAAAATATTTTTTCCTAATTCATCATCTCAACTTTTTAAATCCGACTCAGGATGAAGCAGCGACCAAATGAAAGACTTAGTTGACATTACACCGTTCTCTAGTACGTCACATAGCAAACACCGACAGATCAACCACTTATCAAGAAGAATTTAGAAACTGGAAATGAGTTAGCTATCATTTCTCTGAGTTGTAGAATAGAGTTGAATTACATGGAGCAGACATCCAACCCTCACACAGGAAAGCCTTAACCAACACGACAGAATGCATATTTGCATGCAGTCTATACACACTCCCCGCTCTATATTTCCAAACATGTCGGTCACATAAAGCTCGAATGAATCTACATAGAGTCATGTACAGTAAAATGTAGTTCATTTTTGGCTCCAGAGGATCCATACAGATTGTAATATCCTGAGAATGTGCGGCAAACTTTAGAAAACTAAGTTTCTTGCGACTTTTCAAAAAGACTTGAGCACAAGTTTTGACCAAAAGACCACATCCCTGTGAGTCAGAATCAGAATATACTTTATTGATCCCACACAGGGGAAATTTGTGTGAATAAACTTTATTACGGTAACCTTATTTGGAGTTTCTCAGAGGGTGTTATAGAGATCAGCACACATTTAGAAAAAAATTCTTCTTCTTTCTGCATTTCCCTTCAGGGGTCGCCACAGCAAGTCAGTTTCTTCCATCTAACCCTATCTGCTGCATCTTCTTCTGTCACACCAACTATCTTCATGTCTTCCTTCACTGTATCCATGAACCTCCTCTTTTGTCTTCCTCTAGTCCTCTTTTCTGGTGGTTCCAAACCCAACATCCTTCTTCCGATGTGTGCTCTCTCTCCTCTGCACATGTCCTAACAATCTCAGTCTGGCCTCTCTGGCTTTATCTCAAAAACCTCTTAACATATGCTGTTCCCCTGATATACTCATTCTTGATCCTGTCCATCCTTTTCACTCCCAGAGAGATCCTCAGCATCTTCATCTCTGCTACCTCCATGTCTGTTTCCTGTCTTTTTCTCAGTGCCACTGTCTCTAGACCAAACAGCCAAGCGGGTCTCACCACGGTTTTGTACACTTTCCCTTTCTTTTTAGCTGAAAATCACCTGATACTTTTCTCCACCCGTTCCAGCCTGCCTGCACACGCTTCTAAGATGATCAGCCAAATTTAGCTGTTATAAACTCTCAAGATACAGCCATGTTTTTTACTAATTAAATTAACTCATGAGAAAAAAGTCCAAAACATAGTCTGAAAACTTTTCCCTTTAACTTGTCTTTTACCAAAACGCCCTATAATTGAGGCCTGATTTTAGAACAAATTCTATTCAATTTGCCAAATAGACAGATGTTTCTGCAAGCTGCTTGCAGGTTCTGGTGTTTCCATGTGCTCATATGTGATTGCATGTGTGTGTGTGGGGGGGGGGGACAGGATGTGTGCTTCTCGCCTGTCTAACATCATCTTATCAGATTCTGGACTCCTGGTATCTTTGTCTTCAAGCATTTTGTCAGTATGAGATAGACAGAGTGACAAATAATCATGCCTGAAAGACATCTTGACACCATAAGCTAAAAATACGTTATTTTCTCAGCTGCTAAACTCTAGCGTGAGTTCAAAGAATCAATTAGTCACCTATAAATTGAAACATCACCCCTCAATTTAACATTATCAAATATAGTCAAATTTAGTTTCTCAGTGAAAAGTATCCACTCCGTTGTTCAGACTTGCTATCGTAAAAGAATCTATTCTAGCAAATGCAATGTGATTGGTTGTAATTTATGGTGCAAAGGAGCAGGTATGCATCTGATCAAACTATCCTGGACAAAAAAACTGCTATGAGATTAATAAAACATATTAATGCTGGGTGAAAGGAATCAATATCAGTTTCATTCAAACGCAGCATGACCATGGAAACTGTGCACATCTATCTGGCCTTGAAATGAGCCAACTCTCATTGGTATTCCCGGCTGGTTTTGCAAGTTAAAAGGTATTGACCAGCTGGGAGAAGCACATGGGCTCGGTTTGTAACTAAGCTTTGATGGACATCAGTATGAGAATCTACTTCTACGTTTACTGTTAGGACGGGTTGGTTAAGTTTAAGTATATTTGTGCAGAAATTATGAATTTTATGTGAATTTCTAGAACATTTGGTGGGGTTAAGGAGACCTGATGAGAGTGAAGTGACAGATCCAGAACAAGAGGAAAAGGAAGTTGAAATGTTGGCTGATTTTTTAAAAAGGGCATGATGGGAAAGGGGTAACGGGTAGAGAAGGTGAGAGGGGGTGGGGTCTGATTGACGGTGTTACAGCAGCGCAACAAGCTGGCATGCCCCTTTTTTTCCTCCTCCATCCATCTGTTCATCAGGATTACTCATGGTGAGGGGTGGCAGGTGGAGAGAGAGAGAGAGAGACAGAGACAGAGAGAGAGAGCAGCAGTATGGCAGAAAGGAGATCCATCACAAAAAACAGACATTGTTTATTACCGACATTTCTGAAGCTTGTTTTCTATCAAATTAACTGCTTTTGGAAACTATGTCTTGCTTAAATCACAACTTAGATGCAGCAGAGACCACATGAGAACATTAACAATGATGGTAGTTAAAGGTGGAAACAAAGTGATGCGTTATGTAATCTTCCACTCAGTGTGCTCTGAAACCATTGCTCACTGACCGCGTGCTACAAGCAGACAGGTTTTTAAGTCATTTATTAAGTGTTCATATTATCCACTTGCATTTTAAGATGCAAGAAAATAAATGTTTTATGTTCCCTAAAGGAATCAAGTTGGTTTAGTTTCATAATAATATTTTTTAAAAAATTAATTTTTACTCGTCTTTTTCTTCAGAAAAGCACTTTTTCAGAGGCTGTTGAAGGAGAAAAAAAGTGAAACGGCAAAACCGGTTAAAGGGGAAAATATTAGAATGCAAAGAATACCTTTTAAGAAAAATTATTTAGCACAGACATAAACAGAAGTGATATGTAAAAAAATCCATCATTTATATATTTGCAGAATAACTAATAAATCCGTGTAGTCCCTCATTCATCCAGGAGTGATCCATAGTAGAAAAAGTTTCAAAAAAGTCTTCTGGACAGTTTAATTCTTCAACGAGACGTTTCGACTTCCATCCGGAAATCATTTTCAATCTGAATGAAATGGACTGGAACCTGGATCCATTTATACTAACCTGAGTAACAGGTAAAAAAAGTGTAAGAAGGGCTCGACCAATGAGAATGTTCCTTAAGATGGCCGTGAATGGCTCCTATTGTAGCCACAGACCAGTAAACAAACCTATTATAAAAATGCTAAAAGCCTAGTGAAAAGAGAAACCTGCTAACGAGAGGCGTGAAACTGAGTCACGAGGTGTCATCTTTAGTCCATGGCTTCATAAGGCTGCTATAGATACCGGGCAAAACGTATCTAACGCCTCCATTCCGATTCAGTGAGGGATTCTCTTTCATCACAAAAATGGCTTCTTTCACCCCTCTTTCAAACCAACCTTTCTCTCTACTTAGAATCTTCACCTCACTGTCCTCAAAAGTGTGTTTGGTGGATTTAAGATGCAGATGTACGGCAGACTGTGGACCACTAGAGGCTTCTCTTCTGTGTTGGTAAAGTCTTTTGTGGAGTGGTTGCTTTGTTTCCCCAATGTAGTTTTCTTTGCAGCTCCCTTCACTGCACCGGATCGAATAAACTACATTGCTCTGTTTTTCCGTAGGCAGTGTACCCAGTACCTACCCAACTGTAGGTACTGGTCTGTGTGCGTGTATACCTGTGTATACCTGTGTATACACGCACACAGACCAGTACCTACAGTTACAGTGTACCCAGTACCTACCCAACTGTAGGTACTGGTCTGTGTGCGTGTATACCTGTGTATACCTGTGTATACACGCACACAGACCAGTACCTACAGTTACAGTGTATACACAGGTATACACGCACACAGACCAGTACCTACAGTTTGACTCTAATCATCCTTTGCAACACAAACTGGGTGTCATCAGAACTTTACAACACAGGGCGGAGGAGGTACCCACGAGCACAGAGGCTAAGGAGAAGGAGACACAGCATGTCCGAAAAGCCCTCTCGGTCTGTGGCTACCCCAAATGGGCCCTGAATAGGGTGAGAGCGTCCAAGAAACATGAGAAGAGGGAAACAGAAACTGAGAAGAGAAAAAATGGAGTCTCTATTCCCTACGTGTCAGGACTGTCCGAGAAGTTACAGAGAATCTTCAGACAACATGACATCCCGGTTTTCTTTAAACCGGTCAACACATTACGTCAAAAACTAGTACATCCTAAAGACAAGATGCCTACGGAAAAACAGAGCAATGTAGTTTATTCGATCCGGTGCAGTGAAGGGAGCTGCAAAGAAAACTACATTGGGGAAACAAAGCAACCACTCCACAAAAGACTTTACCAACACAGAAGAGAAGCCTCTAGTGGTCCACAGTCTGCCGTACATCTGCATCTTAAATCCACCAAACACACTTTTGAGGACAGTGAGGTGAAGATTCTAAGTAGAGAGAAAGGTTGGTTTGAAAGAGGGGTGAAAGAAGCCATTTTTGTGATGAAAGAGAATCCCTCACTGAATCGGAATGGAGGCGTTAGATACGTTTTGCCCGGTATCTATAGCAGCCTTATGAAGCCATGGACTAAAGATGACACCTCGTGACTCAGTTTCACGCCTCTCGTTAGCAGGTTTCTCTTTTCACTAGGCTTTTAGCATTTTTATAATAGGTTTGTTTACTGGTCTGTGGCTACAATAGGAGCCATTCACGGCCATCTTAAGGAACATTCTCATTGGTCGAGCCCTTCTTACACTTTTTTTACCTGTTACTCAGGTTAGTATAAATGGATCCAGGTTCCAGTCCATTTCATTCAGATTGAAAATGATTTCCGGATGGAAGTCGAAACGTCTCGTTGAAGAATTAAACTGTCCAGAAGACTTTTTTGAAACTTTTTCTACTAAGAATAACTAATACATTACTGTGTTTTTGAACAAGAGATATCAAGCTATTTCCTAACCTAGACAAAACTGCATTAACAGCTGAAGCACATTTCTTAACTTAAAAGCTTATTTAAAGCATTCGCGCAAATTACAAAGTATTATAAATGTGTACGCTCACGGTGTGCTGACATATTTTCTGTGTGCATATTTTTTGACACACAAAAAAGTTTCCGAAATGCACAAAAAATGAGAGTCAATAGAATAAAAAAAACAATAAAAGTAAGATAATTTGTTTTTGTTTTTGATCACCAGTCGATGATGCATCCTGGATTTGATGGTTTCTATTAAGAAAATAAAATGATGCATGAACGCACTGGCGATATTTTCGGGGTGTACCCCTAACTTACATTGAAATTAATATATGTTTAATAAAAAGCAGACGACATAGATTTGGTTATCTGGTTTGTTTTGTCCTAAAATTAGCCATATTTATTTAATGAACAATTGAAATTTGATGACTAAGCAGCCTTAAGATAGTGTTTATGAATCAAACAACTCTGCTGAAGCACAAGAAGGGATAATACTCGGATTCTCCTAGAGACAGTCTCACTGAGGAAAAGACAGGAAACAGAGATGTTTGTAGCAGAATTGAAGATGCTGAGGATCTCTATGGGAGTGACCAGGATGGACAGGACCAGAAGGATAGCACATGTTAGAGGTTTTGGAGATAAAGTCAGAGAGGCCAGACTGAGATGGTTTGGAAAAGTGCAGAGGAGAGAGAGAAACTGCCAGACAGGAGGCCTAGAGGAAGACCAAAAAGGAGGTTTATGGATGTAGTGAAGGAGACATGAACTGAAAAAGATGCAGGAGACAGGATTAGATGGAAGAAACTGACTTGTGGTGACCTCTGAAGGGAAATAGTGAAAGGAGAAGAAGACACAAATTCTACAGCCTTGCAACTCTTCCATATTTAGCCAAAATGGTTGTTTTGGTGACGCCTGCACACAAATACTGTAAAATAAAATTTAAAAAAAAACTACCAGGACAAGCACAGTCATCTTAATGAGTGTTTAGTCCTACACAGATGAGAAATTGGCTGTGACAAGAGAAGATAATTCATGTTTCAGTCAGAATGTGATGTTAACACAACACACCATCATACTTCCTCCGCCAACATCACTTTACTGTTTACGAAGCAATCAGAAACTTATAAACATTGAAAAAAACATTCTACAAATACATTTTCCTTTCAAATAAACAAACACTTTAGAATGCTTAGTTTAGTCTTGCAGTTTTGTTGCAAATCTAAGGTCCAACTAGCTGCTGAGCAGACTTTCTGCATTGCTACATTTTTTTTTCCCAGAAACAAAAGGATCCAAAAAATGCTTCGCTGAAATTTCATACACACAGAGATATAAAATTAAACAGTAAGCTTCAATTTGCTGCCTCAAAAGCACACGGCCAATACTGCAGAGGGTATAAATCTGTCCCTGCCAGCAGTGAGTCATGCTTTAAACACTCAGCACTTTATATTCCAGCATGCTAACCTTTTTTAGAGTACATTCAAACATTAAAAGAGATTGCCAGAGACAAAGCCTGTGCATGTCTTAAGCAGCAGGATGTAGAATAGAAAAAGTATAATCAGGCAGGTAAACTTTAGTCAATACCTGAAATGGCAGCCACTCTTTTGCCTATTTAATGGCCCAATCTGCAACTTACAGAAGGATTTACATGTGAATATTATCATTTTATTTCACTTTGGTTTTTTTTTTTATTTAACCAGAAGAAACTTAAGATAACAAATCTCTTTAACCAGTTTTTCCCTAGCACGCATGTTCTTTTGAGAGTGGAAAGAAGCCAGAGTACTTGGAGAAAACCCTTGCATACCCAGGGAGAATATGCATACTTCACACAGAAAGACCAGTAATTCAAGTCTTGTTCCCACTCCGGGATTCAAACGCCAACCCTTTTGCTGTGAGGCCACTGAGCAAACCACTGCACAGTAGCAACTGTGCTAATTCACTGTGTAATTAGAAGCTACTTTTTTTCTCGAACTTGATGCACTTAACACTCTACATGCAGCCTCCAACTAGATTTACCCTGTGCCATGCACACACCCAGCGAGAATGAGAGGATCGGGGACCTCGTCAATAACAGAAATGGCATTGAATAAATGTATTTAAAAGCTTTTTGGGCAAGTACATCACATCTTCTTTAAGGATCTACCACCAAAGACGGCTGACGTGGTGGGTTAGAGATGTTTAACTGTAAAATCTTTTGTTTCGGGCTCAAACAAAAGCAACCAGATGCCATGCGCACAGAACTGACAAAGACATTTAGCTAACCCTCAGAGGAAACAATCATCAATTCATTTATCAAGGCCTTTGTCACTCACAAGTACTTTCTGAATACGTGAGCATGTCCGTTTAGCTCTCTAGGGAAAACCCGGTAAATTACCACGTCTCGCCCAACACAGGGCCTTTAATCAAGCTGAATGTCCTCTGTCATTTTTATTACTTCTACCTCCAGCAGGGTGCACACACAAATGAAAGGTTACCTCCGATGTGCACACACACATTCATTGTGCTCCCACCTCCTATAAACAGGCTTCCTTTCGTGACCACGAATGCATTATCATAATCTCCAGAGAACATTCATCTGACATTAGCAAAACAAATGTGACACACAAAGAAAAGCAAACCAATTTACAACTCTACTGTTTTAACCCGAGGAAGAAGATGTCCATTTATGTCGGTAGTTTAATTAAACAAGGCTATTTTAACATTCAGGTTGGGATATTTATTTTCTCTGAAGTGTAAAAAACCATGCTAGCAGAAATTTGAATGTGGACAAAGATTAAAACATCGTTTTTTCAAATGCTTTATTGCATCAGGTCTCAATAAGTTAAAAACTATATACTAAAAATCCTTTTGTATGCTCTGGTCTTTTTGAACTTGGCTACATTGATCTAGTCTGAGCTGATCTAAAATTAACCAAACAGAGACCAGATGGAGAAGCAGATGAGACGAAAGAGAGAGGGAAACATAAAACAAGAATGGCATCCTAATGAATGGAGACAAGGAGCGCAGCAAGACATCTGAAGCACTGACTGGAGAGAGAGACTGTGGATGATGGGAGACAGGGTGTGAGATAGGAAAGGAACTAACATGTAAAAATAAAGAATGAGCACGGATAAATTATTAAGGAGCAACTCTAAAAGCGCTTCATCATCGGAGCACAAGGCAGCAGAAGGTAGAAGGAAATACAAAGAGAGTTTATGACATGAAAGAAAAAGGAGAGCAGGGAGGCGGGAACTTCAACCAACAAAATCCATGCTATGACATGTTACTATGGAGATGAGAAAGAGATAATTTTTTTCCCCCCAAAACCAAGGCACTGACTGCAAGTCAGTACAGTCAGCATGCTAACGCAAAGCTTACAATCCATCTTCAGCTGCTTTGTTTCCAAATTGTATCATTTGTTTTACTTATTTGTGGAAAAGTAACTCATACATCTATCTCCAACTCGATATTTTCACCTATTTTTAACCAAGACCGTCTCATCTAAATACTTCCATATAGGTGAGCTTATTGTTGTCTGTCATAAACAATTAGAGCGTGCATGGGCAAACTACGGCCCGTGGGCCACATGCAACCCATTAAATGTTTTAATCCTGCCCTCCAAACTTGAAAAATTAAAATAAATAAACCTTGTTAGATTTATTTTTCCTGCAATTCTGATGTGTTGGTACTAGATGGCGCACTCTAGATATATTGGCTTTGTTGAAAAAACAACAACACTAGTCCCATCAAAATGTGTGTGTCTCTGTGTGTGCACGCTGTCAAAATAAACTGTGTGTACAGCTATTGAAAGCCATTGGGTCCAATACACACACGTAAAAAAAAGTTTTAGATGTTAAAACAAGCAAAATGTTTCATCAAGCGATTAGATTTCAAAACTAGCACTGCTAAAATGCACATCTTTAAGCGCTATCGCACTAGATGTCAGACCCAGCTCGCTAGATTTGAAATTTAATGCTCTTGATGTAACATTTAGCGCTTGTTTAAAATCTAGAGCATCATTCTATCGGTCTAATCTAGCGGTTGCCAAAGCATGCCATCCATCTGCTCCTGTTCCGGCCCCTTTGTCAAATGTTAGAACTCAATGTGGCCCGTGAGTCAAAAAGTTTGCCCACCCCTGAATTAGAGTCTAGCTCATCCAGGCACCTGTCCTTGCCTTATCAAACTTTAAGAAGAGAAAACAATTTACCCAGTGAAGACCATCTGTGATGTAAATGTAGATTTCATCTCAGTGAGCACAACAAATCCTGAATTGTTTATGATGAGCGTTAAGTTTCTACAAAACAGCAGAATAAGAAGACATTATCTCAATTTCTTTGTAAACTTTTTTCCTCAGGCCCAGCATCACATGATTTACTGTCTTCCCCCGTTTCAATTAGCTTACACGTTTATGAATCCCCTGGGAGCCAGAAGACAGCATATGTCGGATTTTTCAACCGGGAAAGAAAAACTGACCTCGGGCATGAAAAGAAATTTGTATTCACACCCAGTCTGATGTAAATTAGATCATTTATTTTATCTTTTGTTTTTTTTTGTAAAGAAAACTTAAAAATGTTATTTCTGAGCCAAGAATCTAAACACACCTTTTGTAAAACTGTAATTTAAACTGTTCAAACCTCCTCTATAAGAAACTTTAATACATGTTAACTTGAAGAATCAAGAGGCCTTTGGAAAAGACTGAGACTCACTGGAAACTCACACATTGGCTGCCATGGAGCCGTGCAAACAAGCAGCATAGTGACCACATTTGAACCAAATGTTTTTTCTGAATAAGCACAGACTATCAGACTCGCTTGAACAACGAGAAAAGGTTGCAGGTATTTGCAACAACCTCTCAGCTTCAAGCTAAGAGAGTGAAAAGGTACTAAGTGTCTGGGTAGGCAGCAGTAACACCTACGTAGGAAAAAGTCTCAGGGTTGTTTGTTTCAGTGTTAGAAAAAGATTCATTACGCTGTGGGTCTGTGCTGTAAGTCACAGAAAATGATAAATGATCAAATTACGATGGCTTGGGTTTATTACACCATCTCATTGTGTTCTTTTAACAAATTATTCCCTTGGGGTTCAAGAGGTAATCATTACAGTACATTCTTACCAAAGCCACTCATGTATTATTAGATAAATCCAAGAACAGTCTTTGTTAGTTATGGTGACACTTTCCAGGAAAATCAAAGACTTACAGAACATAAACTAATGTGTATATTCTCATTTTCTCTGTCTGAATTATATTGACAAAAATAATATATGAAACTCGAAATAGAATCGTTGCTCTTCCAGGACGAGAGAAGCCAGATGGGGTGGGGTTTGGGCATCTGGTTAGAGTGCCTTCCGAACACGTCACTGGTGAGGTGTCTCGGGCATGTCCCATGGGACACATGCCTCAGGCCTGCTGAGGAGACTATGTCTCACAGCTGGACAGGGAACACCTCAAGATCCTCCTGGGTGAGCTTATGGATGCATCCAGGGTGAGAGAAACCCGGGTTTCCCATCTGAGGCTTTTGCCCCCGTGGCCCAACCCCAGATAAGCACAAGAAGACAGAATGAAAATATAGAAAATTCAATACTTTCAAAATTATTGCCAACAAATTCTATGTACAACAATTTTTTATGAGAGAAGTTGAACGTAAGGACAAGCAATGGACTCACCCAGAAAATAAAGCAGACAGATGAATACATTAATAATCTCCAACAGAAAATAAATTAAATGCTATTTTGAGATTCATGTAAACTTTCACAAACTACCAGGAGTAATTTTTTTTTTTTATATATATACATATCCTCTAGATCCCTCACCGGGGAAATTTGTGCACTGCACTACTACACCGCAGCAGGCTGCCAAGACGGCGCAGATGGTGGGAGAAACGTGGGGTTAGGTGTCTTCTCCAAGGACCATAGACATTAACTCAGAGGGAATCGAACCTGCGAACTTCCGATAACTTCCAGTCCAAGAGCGAACACTCTACCACTGAGCCACCATCTCACACATGACATAAAAAATGATGCATTTCTAGGAAATTAACAGAAAGTTCTCAAAAGTGTCCAGAAAGTGTCCTATGACTTCTATCTTTTATCCCTCTTCCTTTTGATTTAAAGTAAACTATAGAAGTTACACATCGGGTCAAAACTTGTCACCTTAAAAATGATAACAAAACATGTGTATCACTGTAAAAATATAATTGTAAAAACATGGCCAAAAAAGTAGAACACAGGACGAAACAGAAAATAATATCTAAAGAGATATAAATGAAGACCAAAAGTTCTTCTTAAAGGAAGCAACTAATATATCATCCAAACCACTTCCGCTCGTGTCCTTCTGTCACTGCCTGATTCAGTTTCTGTAATTGCTCTCGTCTTCCATCTGTACTTCCGATCTCCTTATTTATTGCTTCAGCCGAAGGACAGAGGCAAATCAAGTGAGTTTATTTTCAGATTTAAAGGTGCTACGGACCATTTTGTCTATATCACCTTTAAATACCATTTGTTGTTTTTTTTTCAAAATGACTTAAATCTGCTTCACTGGTTAGACTTCTGCTTGTAAATTGATGTTCTGAAAATAAAAAATAATTATCAATAAATTACGGACTTTTTGACAGATTGAAAACCTCAATCAATCCTTTTCTTTGGTGAACAAAAATCATTGGCTGAGAGGATGGAAGGATCATTAAAACTCCTTAGTTTCAGCAATAAAAAAATATTTCTGTTATTAGAGATACACAAATAACATAGAAAACCAAGGGGGGCAGGGATTAACTTTAACTTATGCCTAATATCGACAAAGAGTTGCTGGATTATTGCTAGAATATCTTCCAGACTCTTGAGATAGTTTTTATAAAACACACAAAAAAATGTAAATTGTTTATTGATGAACTCATCCATTGTGTTAAACTAGGTGTCTTGAATTATTAAGTATCTGTATATGTTTCGGTAGCTGTAACAGCTGGAAGGAGTAAATATTCTTCATCTGTATAAACAAATTACACTTTTGTCATTCTCTGTCTTTTAGACACTTGTTTTGTTTTTTTAACCGAAGAGTTCAACAACTAAACATGCTAATTTTCCTACTTCGAGGAACTTCAACACCCTGACATTACTGTCATATAGAGGAAACTAAGTTGGATGGATGGTTACCATGACGATTCTAGAGGTTTTTCATTTAACCAGGCTTCTCCATGATGACAGAATACATACACTGTCTGGTCAGACACAAAAAGAACAGACTATGAGAGCTGGGTTTAATCAAGGGGATTTACTACGTCCTCAAGAGTTTTCTTTTCTTCCTTTTGAGGGTTAAAGTGATGAGCCCCACATCCTCGCTGTTCTCACTCCACACAATGGGACCATCATGAATGTCACGCAAAGAATCCAGAGAAGAATCCATACAACAAAATAAAAAAAACCCTCAATGATATCTACATTGTGTGCAAACCATCTGTTAGTTTGAAAGGTGGAAGAGTAGAAGTACATGACATGAGGTGAGTGGGAGGTCAGGAAGAACAGAAATAGAAACAGACCAGCTGTAGGAAAGATGGTTTTAAAATGACGTTCCGCTTCAACCATCATTAGAGCAGATGAATGATAGTTGGTGGAGTTGACTCCGTTCAGTCAAAGTGAAAACGGATTCTTCCAAATAGTTGATTTCTGTTTCCATGTCAAAATGTCTGCACTTGTAACGACACGGGATAGTAAAACTCCTTTTAACCCAAACATAGAGCTCTACTTAGGGAACTTTCCATCTTACTAACATCAGCGTCTAGAACCATTCATAAAACTGAATGTTTGGGTTTTCTTTTAAAAACACCTTTATGATGATAGCTGTAAATTCCTCAAGCACTAGATAGAAAAAAGAAATGGAAAACAATATGAAAGCATGGCAACAGAAAAAGAAAAAAAATACTTGAGCATGATGGTGTAAAAAAGATAACTTTTATTTAGTACAACTATTGCATAACTCTTCTTAAATTGTTAGAATTCAGACCTTTGGTCAAACAGAGGAAAACTAAAGTGGTACTCAAAGCTTGTAAGAACTTGCATTTGTATAATTTCCTTATTAGGGTCTGGAGGTGTTTGCATTTTCAGCCTTGAGCATATTTAAACATCTGCATAGCACTCTGAAAATCAAAATAATTTATGGCTGTAACACAGAAGGAAAAGAGCTAATGTTTTTAGCAAGAGGCCTCCTTATTTAGTCAATTATTAAGATGCAAATATGCGTAAGTCAGGGTGGGGAATGAATGCAAAACAAGAGAAAGAACAGTCTGTGCTTCGGGAGGGAAAGTCAAGGCAAACTGATGCAGCAACGTCCTGATGTTACTTGGTGTGTCTCGGTGTGACAACTTCAACAATACCCTTCAGTCCACCACGTTTTTTTGTTTTTTTTTAAATCATGTCAACTCATTACAAAGGATCTAAGAAAGTCTGATTTTCAATTGAACTGACCTTTTTTTTTTAACTGTTTAATGTTCATTAATAATCAGAGTTTAAATTAAGCTCATAAGAATGAACTGAAGTGGAAAATAGTTTCTCTTATTTATAGTTTAATAACTTTGTTACTTATTTATGATCAAACTAACTCATGTAGCCAAATGATCAGCGGTGGGTGATGCACTAGTTTTGTTTTTGTCTTTTGAATTGCTTATTCCAAATAGGGTTGCTGGATCATCAGAGCCTATCCCTATTCAGGTGAGAGGCAGTGTAAACTCCAAACAGGTCGCCCCTCCATTAATGGATGGATGGACACACACACCTCATGGCCACTCCCGGACTCAAACCCTCAGCTTTCTTGCTGTGAGGCCACCGTGCTAACTGTGCAGCCCGTAATTAATAGTATGCATTAAATAAATTTAAAGCTTCACAACTCATCTTGGTGTAATAAAATTGATTGGCGCCATTTTGGTGAGATTTTCACAGATTACCGATGTCTAATAGAGTGCAATATCCACCGGTTTAACTGGCCAACGTTAAAGCAATTCTGCCTTTGTATTGTGTGTGAAGCTCAACCAAATCAATGACCATCAAAAAAACTGAGAAGTTCGTGGCCGCAAAGATCAACGACATGGAGAAGTAGAACACAGTCTTCAGCATTTGGAACTAGATAATTTGTCCAAAAACAAAGTTGAGGAAAGCATGCAGGTTGACAAGCAGCCTTCAACTTTGTGCTAACAAGTGTCCGATCCCTCTCTTTTCTGGTTTGTCTCGTCTCTGACTACACAGTGAACCTGCTAACATGGATCTGAGTGTTTCAGGTTAACTGTGCTGATTTTGTAACCTTGCTAAACACAAGCCTCATAAAAATCTATAGTATGAAATTTCAAAATAACTACAACTGAACAAGAGTGTTATTTATTAAACTTCTAAAAGACAAGATAATCTAAACGAGGAGCAACTTTTCTAGAAAATAAAGATTAAACACCCCAAAAAACTAATGAAAGCTGTCAAAGTCAGCATCCACAAGCTGGTAAAACCTGAGAAAGTGCCTGTGGTCAGTAGAAAACTGGAGCTGTATCTTGTTGCCATGGTGAGGAAGTGGATGAAGAAAGAGCATGACTTGGCCACCACTGACAAGACCTGTCAGAGGCATTCTGAAAAAAAAAATATCCATGTGGCCAGCACCCTGGAGACCCTCTTCATCAGACAACAAAGCCGCAAGGAGACAAGGGAAAGAAAGCAAAGATAGTCACAGATGTTGAAGGGAGGCGAGGTCAGTGTGAAACAACACTGGCAATGAGTGGTCGGAACAAAAGAGCTGTTGACAAAGATCTGCAAACAGCGAAGAGCATTTGGAGCTATAGGAATCCTGGGAGATGTCCAATATTGACTGCCGATCTCCCACCTTGCTAGAACAAAAAAAAGCAGAAGACCAGAGGATGGAGTCCAGCTAATATTAGTAACAGCAGTGGAAATCTCATTAATTTGGAACCGCTCACAAAAAACCATGTCTTCTGAGGGTTTTAAAAGCTGCAATGTCAAGGCAACACAAAGCTTTGCAGATATAGAGAGCAGAATTACACCCTCAATCCATGTAGCTCACACCAAGTCAGATCAAAACCAAAAGGATCAGCATCGATCAAAAAGTCACATAATGAAAAACTGCACCCTGATTGCAGCTTTGTGATTCTAAGCAACATGTGTCCGTCCATTTCTAGAAAATATCACAAATCTTAATTTTTGCTTCCTCAAGGATTCTCCCAACACAAACATTCAGAGACTTTATCCAGTGGATAATCAGTGGATTTGGTTTATTCCACAGTCTGGATGAACTCAGTTTGACCTTTAAATAAATGGAAATGATCTATAGAGGAACACAAATGTGGCCCATTAACAAATCCTCATGCACTAGTTTGCATTTTTCGCTGTCCATGCTTTCCATCCTGGTCTCTTGAATCGTAAACCAGCATTTGTAGGAGTGGATGCAGTGTGAAACCTTAGCTTTACTATCCTAACTTTACTTTTAATGCATAATCTTTACAGCAAGCATGCTTCTGAGACATGGGTTGTTGCAAATAAATACAATTGGAACATCTTTTACCAGCATCATATGTTTCTTTCTATGAACTTTTTTGCAATGTATATAGTGCATTTCATCAGCATTGGGCCATGTAGTGTCGTACAGTTCCACCAAGGTTCTAAACCCCTTTTAAATTGAAATGAGCTTCGTTTTGAAATGAGTTTCATCTTCTGAACCACTTATTTGCAGTGGGACAGCACGGGTTGCGAGAGCCTATCCTGGCTAATTTCAGGTGAGAAGCAGGTTACACCACGAACAAGTCGTCAAACTCACACAGACAATCATCCACACACCCACACACTCATTCCTAGGGGCAATTTCATATTGTCCAATTAATCTAAAACGCATGTTTTTGGAGGATGGTAAGAAATCGGAGAACCCAGAGAAAACGCACATATACAATACATATACATATCTAAACATATACATGGGGAGAACATAGAAACTCCACACTGAAAGACCTGTGTTTCAAGCCTCGCCCACACTCTGGAAGTCAAACCCCCACCTGACTGTGAGACCACTATGTGAGACCATATTAATGTCTCAAAAACTGGTGTATTGTTGTCAAAAGGTGGAAAATATAATGAAGTTACCTTAACATTTGATGGTTAATTGAAGGATCATACTCTTTTTTTATACCAGTTTTAAACTTGCTAGCTACGAGTGAGACCTAATTCAGTGGATTACAGTACAGAACAGAAAATCTAAAGTAACATCAAAACACACTCTGGTAGAAGAATTGAAAGTTTGCTGATATTCTGCTATTAGAGAAACTGTATTTGCACCAGGAGATTTAAATGAATGATGAGATTTTATTTTAAAAGATGTTTTTAACATTTAGGTTAGATTTACAGTAAAATTGATGCATCATATCTGCTTGTTATGCATTATAATTTAATGAGGTTAAATGATCGGAATTATGAGTAAATTATACATTAGGTCTAAATTCGAATGAATCCAGAAGCTTTCTGTTCACAAACTGTTAAAGCTCTAAACATGTAACTCTCCAAACAAGCCAGGGTTTAATTAGCTGTCCACTTCACAACCAGGATTGGAAATAATTAGCGAGACAAAGCAAAATTTAAGCAGAAGCATTATATACTTTGTATAAACAAAATGAACTTATTTGCATGCTTTGTTTATGCAATTTTAAGCGTCGCATTGGGTTCTTTCACCCTCGAGGTCAAATAAACCTCAGCTGCTGCATGCACGGCTGCCGCCTCAATGCCTTTCTGCTTTGTCAATGTGACAGTATTTTGTAGGAGAACAAAAGCTGTGTTAATGAAGCTACTAAGACCATGTGTTGGGTTCCTCTGGCCTCCATGATGCTGTGCCATGAGTCATGACCACACCTGAGCGGCTAAATAAATTAGCCTAGCATGACTTATTTGAATAGCTCAGTAATTAGTTAGGTTTGTTGCCTGCCTACTTGCACCAGCTGAACACACAATGCACACTTAACACAACCAGTCAAAAGTTTGAATGCATTCGTCTATTGCTTTTGATAGGAGTGTGTCTGCACTTTTAGAGTGCACAAACACACACACAATAAAAGCAGTCATTTAATTTGTTTCTAACCTTTGGCCTGATTTTCATAAAACAAATCCAGAGAAGGCATCGACCTGCAGTCAAATCTGGTAAACAAAACAAACCAGTAACTCAGCCATATTAATCTGGTAAGCTAAACAGCCATGCGATCGATCACACACACACACACACACACACACAAATGAGAAAACATCTATCTATGATATTATTTCATCTTAAATTAATTATAGCTATAAGGTCAACAGAATTAAACAAACTGATGGCCCCCTGGTCCACAGAAAAACTCTGAAAGTGAGATTTTCTGCTCGGATAGTTTTTTTATTTTGCAGTGTAAATTTAAAAAGCGTTACACTGTGATGAACCTACATCAGTATTTCATCTTCCCATCTAGTATTTCATCTTTGCACATGCAAACAGGCACTCGGCTCCAAACACAAAGCCCCACCGCCTGGTTTGCCTGTGGTGTCGAGTGCGTGGCAGAGAGGATGGACCCAGATGAAAGCTGTGGTGGTTTCTATACAAAGGCTCAAGTCAGCACTTTAGTACTCAGAAAGAAGATGCTGCCTGAGCTAAACAGTACAGGTCAGAGTAAAACATTCCTGAGTGTGTACGGGGATATCTACACACATCTGATTCATTTATAAGATTTATTATTGGTTAAGCCTTTTATAAAGTTAGAGTTTACTCTTTTTTTGACAAAAAATGTGTCTTTATATCATTATGTACAGGGAAGACATTATGCTTGATAAAAAAAAAAGAATATTTTAGATAGACTGATAAATCCAGCCTGACTAAATGAGACTACAAGTGATCACTCAGCAGCCTAAAAACCGAGGTTTCAATGATAGCCTTTAGTCTCCTGCTTTAATCCTCAAATCAATAATCTCTCTGTCGATATGAACTCATGATCTGACACTTGACTGGATTTCTGAAACACAATCCTGACTATCAATAACAAAGTTACACCAAATATAGAGAAAAGGGGACAAATTCAGTTAAAACAAATAATCAAAACTAACTTTTGTAAATCATTTCAGTAAACAACAATAAGCGTGTGGGAAAAAAACGCCGACATCCGATATATATATTTGTGTATATTTTATTTTGTAGTTCAACTTATTTATTAATGACAATCTGCGATTGAGTCTACCATAATTAACCACAAAATACTGTACCACAAAATATATATAATTAAACAGCAAGTAAATTTTTTTCCAGGCAACAATATCGCAACTTCACTATTTTTTATAATGCATTACTTTGTGAGAGAACACTTCCTGGTCAATATTTCCTTCGTACATGGTAGGAGCCATTATTCCCTAGACTCTTTTTAATCTACAGGTATGTCACATGTCATTAAGCTCATATAGAAAGTGATATTTCAGCACAGTTAAAGGAACACAATGTATAGAACTAAACGAACAATCACTGCGTTAACTGTATCACTTTTGACCAAAGCAGAGACATTTAATCTCATCCAGCCGCTTCAGGACAATCCATTGTTACCCAAAATGGTTTGGGTTACTCTGTCATCTGAGTGTGTACACAGAGGAAATCACCATGGGAAAACATGTAATACCTATTTGGTAAAAGTAGCTGTTCTTCCATTTATCAATGGATCTTTTGTGAGGTGAGCATCTTTCTGGTAACATAATATAATAATGACGGACGACAGACTATAACAAAGAAATGGAATATGTGCATCTATAGGGTTTGATTTGACATTTTTTTTCATAGCATGCACATGCTCTGCTCATGCTTGGTCCCAACAGGAGTCATTTTTATGTTAATGTACCAAAATATTTAGGCTATCAAAGAATATCTGCTAGCTTTGCTAACTGAATGCGCTTTACACTGTATTTGCAGCCAACAAGTTTTATGTTGTGTCATGTACGTGTTCAGCAGGCGGGGCTAAGCATGGAGTGAGAATGAATTCACCGTCTTAAAACCAGAAGTGAAACTGAATTAGTGATTAATTGTGGTGAATATCACACTTCTAGTAAACAAAAGATATCATAATTATCTGTATAGGCAATGTTCTGTAACGTTGTGCTTATCCGAGGCCAGATCGTGGGGGCAACAGCCTCAGATGGGAAGCCCGGGCTTCTCTCACCCCGGCTGCATCCTCCAGCTCAGCCAGGAGAATCACAGGTGTTCCCTTTCCAGCTGTGTCTGCCCCTGGATCTCCTTCCGATCGGATGTGCCCGAAACACCTCACCAGCAAGGCACTTAGGAGGCATCCTGAGTAAATGCCCGAATCACCCCATCTGGCTTCTCTTAACCCAGAGGAGCAACGGCTCCACTAATTACATTGCTTGCATAGGCAATTTGGAAAGAATAATTATCCCATAAAAAAACCTAATACCTCATCTCTTTCTTTATTTTTGCAGGATGTCTTGTTTTAAACTATCAATCTGTGCATAAAAAAAGGCTAAAAGAATAATATTTTTATCTTAACCAAAAAAAGTATTTGTTTTTTTTTCAGTTATAAAAATGACAAAATGACAGAAATTCTCACAATTTTGAACCAACGGGTAGAAACCAAGTGCAGTTGGCATATGTGTGTGAAAAGGTTAAATGAGCTTTGTGAGTCATGCTGAAGATCGGAGCGATGGAGAAATGAAGTGGGTGGATGGGTCAACACCAGCAGTGTGTAAACGATGGAAAAAAATGCCCGGATGATACACAAAAGAAAAAAGAAGCTGTACTAGCATGCTCGCTCATCACTACCTCTTCCTTTTGGGACATCCGAGTAATTACAATTTAAAGAATGTGGACATTTTCAACTTCAACAAAGTATTTTCTTTATTGTTGAAGTGTATTTTAGTTTTTAAAAGGTATTATTCTTTCATTTTTAAGATCAAATTTAGGTGTAAATCAATACAATAGCAACTAATAAACTTATCATTGCACTTTTTGATAGTTTATCACAAATTATTTTTTATGAGCAATGCTAATTAGGGCTCCTCGTCTTCCACCACATTACTTAGATTCTCTGCTTCATTTAGCAAGACTTTAATTGTCAAGATTGCTTGGAGTTTAAAAGGCAAATGTATTTACATTTCAGATTATTAAACATGTATTGAGCTGTCAAATCGCTTCTTTTCCGGTCAAAAGATTTCACATTTTGTTTCTTGTTACTGTAAAACAGTCCAGTTTGGGAAAAGACTATTTTGATTTTCAAGAGAATGAAGTTTTGCTGGGAAACAGTTTTCAAATTGTTTTATTCATTGAGCCAGCTCTCATTTTGTGTGCACGTCTGTAGGTGTACCTTTGGAAGTTTTATTTCATAATAAAATTTAGCATTTCAGACAGAGGTTGCAGCATTAAATGAATGTGTGTTGTTAAGACAGCAATCAGAATTTTGCATGTGCATTGACAATTATTCTCAACAACTTCTTCTGTACTTTGGGATATTTTCAACCAGATCAATGCGAATGTCGTAAAAATAGCGTGTAGTAGTGGCCTCCATATGTGTACTAATGGCCTCTAAAACGTGTACTAGAGGCCTCCATAACCACTGCCTTTCTGCAGGTGTCCTTCCTGTACTCATTATCTCTGTATCTCAGCAATCAGAGCTCACAAATGGTATCAGTTTCCCACAGAAAGAAGTCACCGCTGAGTGCTGAAGAGATAGCAGCAAGTGCCTGAGAATCTGTTTTAATTTGTTCTTCCTTTTCATCAACAGTCAAAGAGAGCTGCATCACAACAAAGCGGTGTTCATCCAAGCTAATGCTACAAAACCCCAAAGATTTCTTTAAGGGTTTCTGCAAACAAAATGCCAAACAGTGATAAATTAAAGTGCTCAGACAGTGAGCGAAGATGCATTATGTCAGCCAGCCAAAACCCAAGGTGAGAAACAAAGCCTGGCCCATGCAGGAGAGTATGTTTGGAATCTTTGCAGCCTCAGCATTTTGAAGGTCCAAAGACACAGAACACACAGCAGCTTGACTGATGACATGTGACATTATCAATAATGAGAAACATCTGAAATAAGGACGGATGTTGACGCTTCTCAAAGGATGATGAGTAAGCAGAAAAAGCAGGAAGTGACTTCTATTTTTAATCCAGTAATCATACTGATTGATATTAATGGCATCTGGAAAGTACTTTCAGCGACTACTTTTGTCCAGATTAGATGTAACAGCAGTTCGCCTAAAAGGTTGAAGTTCCTGCAGAGTTTTCTGTTCACATACAATAAAATGTAAAAATTCCAGAACAGCTTTGGGGACAGATGTCTTTTTCTTTGTCCTCCTTGATTCCTATAAACAGAAGACACTGTCTGGTTTAATTACTTTATTACTTAACAGACTCATCTTTGAGTGATGGATAGCTTCTTCATTCTGAGAACGTCTCTGTTCTTCGTTTCCTGACAGCCTGATGGTTTATCTTCCTCTACAAAGAGATTCTTTCAGGTCATCCAGAGGAACCTTTATGACGCCCAAACACACACTCCTCTCTGGGATCAGATGGCTGGCTAGGATTAAAAATCTGCTAAATTTCTGACTCCAAATGGATATTAATGATTAGCAGCTGCTCGACGTGAAGGGTTTTTTCGGTTATTGCTGCCGTGAAGACTTCCTTTGGGGAATAAAAGCCCCCTTGAGGTGGTGGAAATGAGATTAGTTTGGATTAAAGTCTTCTGCAGGTGAAGTATGCGTAGTCTGCCATGAGGCTGGCAAGACACATCAAGAAGTCATTCATAATCATCTGGAGGATTAAATGATCAATCAAATCTTCTTTTTTTTCTTTAAAAACTAATCCCAATTTAAGATTTATTGTGATTTTCCTCTCGGCTATACACCATCTGAAAATTGGCAGATTTGGTTCAAATCTTTCAAATCCATGTTGTGGTTGGTTAGATCCTTAAAGCCCCATCATCTTGGTGCGTTTAAGTATTTACATGTTTAGTGTGATACAGTCTTCTTTGACCTAAATTTTCACTAATCACTTAAAGCTGTGACCAAGATTTTATAGGATGGTAAAATTTTGTTCTTCAGCCTGCGGTGTGATGTGTTAGGTTAGCCAATCGTAGGATTGTAACATTACTTTATCATTTTAAACCGTAAATAATGAGCCCCAGACAGTTGTACAGTGCGTTCACCTCAGAAAGAGGCGACAAAATTTGTCCATCTTTGATTCCAATTCTTCAATAATTTTACATACAGTGGTGGTCAAAAGTTTACATACACTTGTAAAGAACATAATGTCATGGCTGTCTTGAGTTTCCAGTTATTTCAACAACTCTGATTTTTCTCTGATATAGTGATTGGAACAGATCCTTCTATGTCACAAAAAACATTCATGAAGTTTGATTCTTTTATGACTTTATTATGAGTAAACTGAAAATGTGACGAAATCAGCTGGGTCAAAAATATACATACAGCAACATGAATGAGCAATTTTGGAGACTTAGAAAGTTGTGTCAATGACATGAGCTTCATAGCATGACCTCTTAACTTCTTGTGAGTGATTATGAGTGACTACAGCTGGTGACTTCTCTGAGGCCATTTAAAAAGGGCTCATTGGATAAAAACACCCACAAACGCTACAATGGGAAAGTCAAAGGAGCTCAGCATAGATTTGAAAAAGAGAATCATTGACTTGAACAAGTCAGGAAAGTCACTTGGAGCCATTTCAAAGCAGCTGCAGGTTCCAAGAGCAACAGTGCAAACAATTGTTTGTAAGTATAAAGTGCATGGCACTGTTTTGTCACTGCCACGATCAGGAAGAAAACGCAAGCTGTCACCTGCTGCTGAGAGAAAACTGGTCAGGAGGGTGAAGAGTCAACCCAGGAGCACCAAAAAGCAGATCTGCCAAGAATTAGAAGCTGCTGGAAAACAGGTGTCAGTGTCCACAGTCAAGCGTGTTTTGCATCGCCATGGACTGAGAGGTTGCCGTGCAAGAAGGAAGCCCTTGCTCCAAAAGCGGCACCTTAAGGCTCGACTAAAGTTTGCTGCTGATCACATGGACAAAGATAAGACCTTCTGGAGGAAAGTTCTGTGGTCAGATGAAACAAAAATTGAGCTGTATGGCCACAATGCCCAGCAATATGTTTGGAGGAGAAAAGGTGAGGCCTTTAACCACAAGAACACCATGCCTACCATCAAGCACGGTGGGCCTGTTTTGCTGCCAATGGAACTGGTGCTTTACAGAGAGTCAATGGGACAATGAAGAAGGAGGATTACCTTCAAATTCTTCAAGAAAACCTGAAGTCACCAGCCCGAAGGTTGGGTCTTGGGCGCAGTTGGGTGTTCCAACAGGACAATGACCCCAAACACACATCAAAAGTGGTAATGGAATGGCTAAATCAGGCTAGAATTAAGGTTTTAGAATGGCCTTCCCAAAGTCCTGACTTAAATCCCATTGAGAACATGTGGATAATGCTGAAGAAACAAGTCCATGTCAGAAAGCCAACAAATTTAACTGAACTGCACCAATTCTGTCAAGAGGAGTGGTCAAAGATTCAACCAGAAACTTGCCAGAAGCTTGTGGATGGCTACCAAAAGCGCATAATTGAAGTAAAAATGGCCAAAGGACATGTAACCAAATATTAGCATTGCTGTATGTATATTTTTGACCCAGCTGATTTCGTCACATTTTCAGTTTACCCATAATAAAGTCATAAAAGAATCAAACTTCATGAATGTTTTTTGTGACAAAGAAGGATCTGTTCCAATCACTATATCAGAGAAAAATCAGAGTTGTTGAAATAACTGGAAACTCAAGACAGCCATGACATTATGTTCTTTACAAGTGTATGTAAACTTTTGACCACCACTGTATTTTTATTCAGAGCTTGTGAAGCTGCCCAAAACTGCTCACATCTGATTTTCTTGATTTTTTTTTGGTTTGATTTGTGTTTGAAAGAAATACACAAAAGGTAGTTATTTGAAGTTTTGTCAAAAAAAAAATCCTCTTTCCCCTCAAAAGTTTTATTTTATTGGTTTTATTTCAAAGAATCCTAAAATTTAACTACGTAATACCACGAGTGTCAATTTTACTTTGTATTCTTTTTTTTTTTTTTAATCCATGTTCAATTTTAGTAAAAACATGTTTATTCTGAAGTGAAGTGTGTTCGATATCTTTGTCTTTTTCTTTGTGGTTCTTACTTCTTTACTTTTCTCTCCAGAGTCGATTTCTAATATTTTACTTATTGTTCAACCCCTTTGAGTTTTGTTTGTATCATACCACAGTAGCTAAACTTCATTTGTAATAGTTTACGTAAGATAAATTTAGAATCTTTTGGGTTCATCTTTTTCACTCTTTTTCATTCCTAATATTAGGATGTGTTTGTATCTCAAACAGAAAGTTAAAACTAGTGTTTTTGGCGTAATCTCTTGAGATGTTACTACACTGTGCTACAAACTTCCATATACTAAGAAATGTGTTACTTTTAAAACCATAATTCACATTATGTTACGTCTCTTTGATCTGAAGCTGTTAGTTCTTCATAATTATTTCCCCATCTCTTCAAAAGAAAGTTGTGTGTTCCTATTTTTCATTTAGTTTCATTTATTCACAATCTAATTTCCCCCTTAGACCACAGAGACCCCGCCTCTTCTGTATTAACGCTAACTAATTCACATTTTCCAATTCAACCATCTCACACCATGCATGCTAATTTAATGCATCTCCATACTGTAATGACAGCATGTTCAGGTGTGAGCCAGGGGCATGCCTTAGCTCCACCCCACCATCAACTCATTGCCATGAAGCATATGGACCAATCAGTGGTGCTAATTGGGCTCAATATCTCTGCCGTGATTGGTAAGAATTTAATTTTGTTTGCTAGTTTTTCTTTTCCTGAACAGATGTGTTCATTTATAAGCTGTACTGCTCGGTGAGTGATTCTAGGGAACCATTAGAGATGGTCCTCTTTACAAATCCTAAACTTGTTTAGTCTTCCAGAAAACATCTGATAACACATGGCCTGAAATTAGTCACACTAAACCAACCACCAATGTTGTGACCGCTTTAAATATCGAGCATGACCTCATGCCTGACCTCAGATGAGAGTGTGGGCAAAATTATACCTTCTGCCTGAGATTATGACATAAGCACTGGGAACAGAAAACAGGATGAGCGAGCACTCAAACTGACCGTAAGCTCCATCACTCGACTTCTTGTCTAATGGGCCATGGATAAAACAGGAGTGCGGGAAGAGTGATGGCGACAGAGCAGCTAAAGTGAGTAATGGCTCAGGCTGTGCTCTGATGGTCTACGGGGGGTTTGTGAACAAACATACAAACCTTTTGATTCAGATCGTTTCATGCTGCGGTATACACACAGAACTTTATGTAGTGTATCCAGAGTTTCGACAAAGTTCTGTTATGATGTCTTTTTTTCCTCCACCTAGAGTTTACTTTGCTTTTGTTAAAACCAACTTACTGAATAGCAGCTCCTGTGTTGTAGCCACAGTATATCAGGAGAATGCTGATTAGACTTTGCAAGAAAAAAAACACAAGTGATAAATTTCAACCTTTACATCCTCGGTCGCCATGATTTTCCGGAAGCTGAACATGAGCGTTACACATCAAAGCACACCAGAGATCTCTTGTATGAAGATGAACTGAATGATGGTTTAAATTTCCTCACTTATTCGTTGCTCTGTTCCGCTCCCCTGAAAGGAGTGACGTCTGTTCCAGAAGCCTGAGAAAAGCTGGATGCCACACTGATTTATGGATCTGAACTGATTTCACTTTTGCTCCTGTCCTGACCAAGAGGTCCTTGACTTCATTTCCTCGGAACTTCCTGAAAATCCCTCCTCATCTGCTGCATCATAAAAACCTGAACCATGCAAATGTAGATTCAATTCATTTAAATTTGCTCTGTTTGTGGGACTATTAGTGATCCTAAAGTGATACATAATTATAAATCTAATATTAAAATTCTAGTTTAGCTTGACACGTCACACCGTTACGATTCCTTTCCACTTTACAAACAGAGGCCTGCAGAGGTGTTCTTTGGCAAATTGCTGACTTCCTATATATTTTCAGAAAGGACACGCTGCATTGTGTCATATTGGATCACAATGTGTTCGTATAGCAGCAGATGCTGACTGCAAACATTACCACTGCATAAAAAAAACCTCACTTTTCCTTTCACACATTACCACTCTTATCACAATGCTTATAGGCTAGGTGTGAGATACCCAGTGGCTACAAAAGGTAAACTGAATATCACAAAGTGACTCAGTTAGCAGTTTTTTTCTGAATTAAATTGAAGTTCGATGGGTTGAATTTGATTGTTTGACATCTTGTTGCAGTAAAAAAAACAATCACAGCATTAATAATCAGATCTCATAGATTATGTCTCACAAAATTAGAGTCATTCGAGCCTCAACTTCCAAATCTCACCCCTTCCTTCTCCTCCAAACACATCTTCTATCCTTCAGAATCTCTTGCAGACATCTAATAATCCGCTGATCTTTGCGGCCCTGATGCACCAGTAACGGAGGAGAGAGGAGAATCCATCCATTCCATCCCTAACCAGCCCATCAACATCCTCTGGTTGCTTTGATGCCAGCTCCTCAGCATGCAGTGCAGTGTGTGTATGATTGTGTGTGGGGAAGGAGGGGGAATCTGACTGCAATGGTGTTCTTTTGATGCTCAGCAGAATCTAGATAAAGCAGGACAATCTGCATCAGGGCGTCTCTGTGATCCTTTATCATCTGCATCTTATCCTGCATCACTATAGGAGATGGTGCAAAAAAAAAAAAAAAAACCCAAAACCTTTGCACCATTATTTCTATGATGATCATTCTTGGGACAATAGAAAAAAATGCATGCATGATTTTTTTTTTTGTGAAGGAGGTAAAAATCAACCTGATTACACTCACTGTTTTCTGGACGTCTCCTTCCTCTGATGATGCTGGAAGATGATGTGCTGGAGGGAGTGTGTCCGGCTGGTGTGTTCGTCCCCCTCAGTCGCTGCAACACCAAGCACTAGTCCTCCGATCCATCCGCGGACCCCACCACCAGCTCCCCCCACCACACACATACACACCACTGTCAAAACCAGCAGACACAAAGATCATCTATAAAACGAAGATGATACGGACAATCTAAAACATACTCATATTACTCTACATACTTTTAAACAACAAAATTTGACCAAGAAACACAAAAACACCCCCGACAAATTAAATTTAGGCTGAAGCACTTCTGTTAACAAAAAAAAGTTGTAAGTTAACTCGGTCGAATTTTAAAAACCGGTCTACCAGGAAGCATCAGAGTGGGACATCTTTTTTAAAATAACCCATCTTTGTCTCCTTCAGAAATCACAGCTACAGCGCCCCCATCTCTGTGTGTTTGAAGCAAGAACTGCAACCCCCACCGCACCGCCAAAATAAATAAATAAATAAATAAATTAGATCAATGAAGAGCAAGATTTGGGTTTTAATTTTTTATGTTCTCCTGTTTTTCTGTAAACAACTCAATTCATGGTCAATATCTTGATTGTCTCAGCATTTGTTCACATCTTTAATTTTAAGTTTCTGAAATTATGTTTAATCATTTGGATTTTTATGGTGACATTTGTTTGTTTTAATATTCATCTGTATAAACATCAGCTAATCTATTGATTAACCTTAATTTCTACAGTAGTTTGGAATATTTTATGTGCAAATAGACAAACACATGGAAGTATCACATATTGATTTCTTACCTTTTTTCTAACGCCATCTTTTGAGAATCAACATCTTGACCTCACCTGTCAACTTTGGGTTGAAACTAATTGGGCCTGTGATGTTTTCCAATGTATAGAAAAAAGATTTCTTGGTAGAGACAAATTGGTCAGTGTCTGAAGGTGACAACAGAGGTATCCTAAGTGGTTCTGCAGCCTGGTCTGCCCCATTTTAAGGTCTTTGTAAAGTAAAAGTAGACCCATTTGTTGCTAAGCTAATAAAACCTTTGCTTATCAGAGGGACCATAAGGACTTTTAATGTGGTGGTACATACATGCATGTGAAAAAACAAAATCTCTTAATGACTCACTAAGCCATGTCAACAGAGTCCAAACATCCCTCTAAAAGAGGGGAAAAGATCAAACCCTTGGTGGCTTTGAATACGAGTGCATGTACACGTGTCCCATCTCAGGTATCCTAACTGCTTGGCCCAAAGACTGAGTTTACGTTGCTCAGACGTTGGAATTGTGGGCAGAAATGATGGAGTCTGGATTCCACACAAACCAAACAGGGTGTGCAGGTGTGTCCCGCCAGTAACTGACTGGCAGAGACCTGCAGAGAGTCACACCACTGTGTAAACTGCTCTACTTCACCAGGAGATGTGACTGACTGGGACTCAGGGCTCTTCTGGACTGTTTCAGCTTGAGGAACTCCATTAGCTACTCGATCCTTCCATCTCCATTAAGTCACAAATGCATGTTACATCAAAAGAGCCTGTTCATTGACACACTCCTTCTAATTTTATATAATATATGCTTAATTTGATTATTCTAAACCATCTTACAACTTACTTTAGCCTCAGTAATTTGTTTAATTGGGCTCCCAATTTAGAGCCAGATTAAGAACAGGTGAGTCTTTCATAATTATTTATTTTCAAGAAACCAATTTTCCACTACTCTCTATTTATGATTAAAATATTTGCTCAGATGATTTTCATCAGTGCTTGACATATAAATTGTAGAGTCATCTGCATATCGTGCAATAGTGGCATGTTCCAAAACATAAAGTGAATAGTTTTGTAAAAATTTAGAAATAAAAGTGGTCCCAGGTGGCTTCCTTGTGGTACCCCGTAGCATTACTTCTGTGTTTCAGAATAACAGCCTAAAAAATAACCAGACCCCCACGCCCCCAAAAAAAGAGTAAATCATCCTATGATCAGGATAACTTTTAAACACTTCTGTTGCAGAAATTTCAAACTCATAACTATCATATCAGTCGCAATCTAGTAAACCAAATACTACGCTTAAACTTAATAATACAGTCCCAACTATTCTTTTATTACCTATTTCATTTACTCATACCCAAAGCTGATATTGCAGACTGTATTTTTTCATAACCATTTGGGAAAAGAGAATTCAAGCTATTTTCAGTATATACATTTATCTGATTCTAAATGTTTTTTATTATTATTATTTGGCTTGAAATTGGCAGGATACTGATGGGTTGACTATTCTTTCATTAAAAAAAAAAACTCTTTCTCTTTTCTGTTTGTTAAAGAGGTACAATTTTTGCTTTTTTAAAGTGGGACAAATACATTTTTCCAATCTTAATTTAAATAACTTGTTGGACGCTTCCTTATCCGGATCATCTTTGATAAATGTGTGACCATTCAACATTATTTTTTGTGCATAACAATTTTTGCTAGTTTCTAAATGATTGCTTAGTAAAGATTTTTTTCTCCTGATTAGGGAGCTTTAGTCTTTCTATTTAATACAATTATTTTATGATCATTAAATAATTGATTATTCTGGATATCGCGGCCAAATTGATGGAGTTCTGCATGACAAATTATTTTTGGACTTATTCCAGAACCGATGTGGGGGCGTTACGTATTCAAAACCCAGTTTACACATGTAATGATATAAAAGAATAACAGTTTGACGGACACCAGGCATGGACTTCCATGTTGTAATCATTTCACTCAAATTTCCCTTTGGGGATAAAATATTTTCAATTCAATTCTTACTGTAAGGCTCCATACTTGGACTTATGGGCTGATTATGTAATCCATGTGTGCCAGATCAGGGACATTTTTAGGCTAACATTGTTAGATGTAGTATATATTAACTAGGAAAGGACCTTGTCAGTTGCTAGGGAACACAATCAGACCACATAATCCAGTTTCGATTGAGGGGGAGGTGAGACTGTTCCCACTTTAAGCAGCTGATGTTGCAGTGTTTTTTTTAATCAGAAATAAAACAAGAACATCTTAGGTTAATTTATTTCTTATTTACATCCTAACAAACTGCCAACATCACCACAAAGCAGTAATCCCAGTTTCATGTCTCTATGAAACCTGGCACGAGATGTCTCGAGTGAACTTCTGTCTGTTTGTGAGTCGTTTTCTCATTTGTGAACCGTTATTGTTGACGTGTGTAACCGTGGTGGCTGGGAGGAATTTCAAAAACAATTCAAAGAGATCAAACAGAAAAGCAGCAAATGAGTGTGTGCAGCTGGAAAAGGGTCGTACATCATAAGAAAAGACTCGACATTCTTGAGTGTCAAATGCATCACCGGCCTCTTTGCTTCATTGTATTCATGTTGACGAGCTATACAACACAACGCCTGCTGCAAAAGATAGCTTCTGAACTTCTAAAAGACAAGAAAAGACTCAAAAAGATTTTCATCAAATTTTATTATTTCATGTTATGTTGTTTTTATTTTGTCTTGTCAGCATTAAAATAACTGATTAGATTTTTCTTCATGTGCTGGGAATAAACCAGCTACTGTAAAAGAGTTCTAAACTCACTTTATCACTTCATCAGTTAAGCAGTTCTAGCTAGAGTGTTAGAAACTTGCAAAAATTTACTTTAAAGTGCCATGAAAAAGTGCTAGATATTCAGTACAAACATTTATAGACACTATTTACCTTCTCCAAGTATCGATGAGTATATATTGTTTTTAAAGGACTGACAGTCTAACAACTCTTTGTGAATCTTAAGCAAGTATTAATACCTGTCTTGGTCTTTACTGGATTCCTCTGGCTTTGTTGTGTTGTCCTTCGGATATCCAGGGCTGAGTCGCGAGGGCAACAGCCTCAGATGAGAAACCCAGGCTTCTCTCACCCCGAATGCATCCTCCAGTTCAATCAGCAGGATTCCGAGGTGTTCCCTGTTCAGCTGTGAGATATAATGTCTCCAGTGGGTTCGGTGTCTGCCTCTGGGTTTCCTCCTGGTGAGATGTGTCCAAAACACGTCACCAACGAGGTGATAAGGAGGAATCCTAACCAGATGCCCAAACTATCCCATCTGGCTTCTCTCAACTTAGAGGAGCAATGGCTCCACACTGAGCTCCTCCCGGATGGCAGAACTCCGCCCTCTATCTTTGAGTGAGTGAAACTCATTTTGCTCGTTACCGCCATCATGGTCTTTAGGTCCCCTCCCATAATTGGTTACCAAGGTTAGGGTTTGAGCGTAGATCAACTGGTAAATCAAGAGCTTTGCTTTTCAGCTCTTTCTTCACCACGATGGACCGATCGTCTGACGACGGATTCCTGGCTTTGTGTTTCCAACTAATAGAAACATTGATTTGTCACCAAAACCAGAAAATTGGATTGATTGAAAGTCTGTGTGTCTATAGTTTGGATTAACCATGAAAACACGATTGGCTGAAATTTTCAACGTGTCACAGAATCCACTGTTTATGTCTTTAGTTATCAGTCAAACTATTTATAAGACTAAGTCCAACCAGGTCGATTTAAGTCATTAATAAATATCTTCCAAACCATCTTAACAATAAACCTCTTCAGAAGTATTAAAACATTTGTAATTTATTGGAGTTTTCTAGATTCTTTAAAAAGGTGTCCTCCTAAATCCTCCTAAATTCTCAGTTTGTGGGCCAGTTACTGTCTTCTTACCTGTCCAGTGTTCATAGTGACTTTAAATTTGTGTCTACAGTTTGGACATGAAGGGGAACCCATTGTACATGTCAGCTTTGAGCTTTGCCCACTCGGACAGCCTTTGGGTGGTGTGCTTCGTCAAGCTGAGCACTTTGGCCGCCTCGTTTATCTTCAGCTCATTTAGGTTCAGGTAGCGCTCTCCTTCCTTTAGTAGGATGTTCAGCTTTTCGTCACGGTACTCATTCATTGGAAAGTCCTCGCTTATGTAGGGGTTGAAACGGAAATAGGTATTTGGAGGCAGGAGGGCATCGAGCATGAGGTGCACTCCTGAAATAAAGAAGTTTGGAGTGTAAACCTGTCTCACGCCGCCTCTGCTTTAACAGGCTTACCCTCGGTGTCTGTGGCGCTGTTGATGACCTGTGTGATTTTTGTCTTCAGACTTGTGTGGCGCTTGTCGCTCTTGATCATACCGTTGTGCCGCCCGGTCCCAAGAGAGACCACGCACTGCAGAGGGGTGTCCGGCCACAGACTCTTACATTCGTGAATGGCCAAAGCAGTGGGGTTGTTGATTAAAAGCCCTCCATCCTAAACAGGAAACACACAGCAGACATTTTCTTTTAAGCAACACACGTTTCTGGGTGAGATTTATTACTTGTAATAAACTGGTGGTGATGGGCCAGAGATGTGCCACGCTGTAAAACAGTAAGAAAAACCCTCGAGGTACAAGAAGTTAGGAACAACCTACTGCACAAAATCCAGCTTTAATAATTCACAAGATTGAACTTAGGTAAGCTAGCATTGACTGGCACGTTGATCCGTCTGCACTGGATTGATGAGGGAATGAAAGGATGCCAGCGGACAAGCAGCCCCTGTGAATGTGGGGACTGATTTAGCACTCCTGCTCTATTTCAGTGTTTCCCTGTGTCCACGTCTGGAACTTGTCCAGGCAATGAAATACTTCTGTCTAAGGCTGATGCGGGGAGAGAGAAAGAGTGTGGAGAATCATCCCACAGAGTAGAAGGATAAAGACTTCCCTTTTTAAGCAGTTAAAAAGGAAGAGTTACGTTAAAGCCGTACAAAACGCGATAGAACATCAAATAATGAATTAAAAAAAAAAAATCAATCTTGAACAGTATTCGCTTTTTTTTTTCTTAATCCTTTCTATGACAAGAGTCCGTTCTAATAAACATTACTGCTTATTTTAAATCTGTGATTGCTATCCTTTTTTTTTCCACAGTAAGTCAGAATTCTCCAGAGAAAAATCTCTGCTGGTGCTGAAAAGTAAAGCTACAGTGAGAAACGACAGAAGCAACTGCAGCTCAGTGTGTTGACAAAACAGTTCTCTCCAAGAATGTAGACTGAACAACCCACAGATTTATTAATCTCCATCTTGCTCCCAGCTCCACCTAACTCACTGACAGCATTCCTTCCATGCAAATGGGAATATGTTGCAAACCGGATAAGTATGCAAACACCTGCTTAGATTCTAAGCTCACTTTCACCAATGAGGCTTTGGCAGGTAAAAATAAAGGGAATTCAAAGATAAAAATCGGATACAGGCTGGAACACAATAAAAAGTTAAGTACTAACACTCACACAAATTAGCAAAGGAAAAAAAAAGTGACAAAACTAATTTTGTTTAAGTAGGTTATCACAGAGAGGCCCTGAGCTTAATGATTCTCAATTTGGACCACCTAAAGATACATGGCCTAGTAATCAAACTTCCTAAAATAATCAACTCAGAAAAGCAAACGGTTGGGGCACAGGGGATTAAAAAAAACTTTTAAACCACTTGAATGTTATTCTGACATTTAATAGGGGTGTACCTGATGCAAATCCTTGCCCAGAGCAAACTCCTGGAAGAATCCTGGAGCAGCAGACGAGGCCCTGATGGCCTCCCACATCTTGTGTTGGCAGCTTCCCATGTACGGGGAGTACACCCCAGGCTTGACTGCGTAGTTTCTGAACACATAGGCTTTTGGACTTGGTCCTCTGTTTACCACAGAGCTAATTGCTGACACCTAGTGGACAAACATTAAAAATGAATGAAAAATTAATAAATCAGAGGAACAGCACAATGTTAGAGGTTTTGGAGATAAAGTCAGAGAGGCCAGACTGAGATAGTTTGGACATGTGCAGAGGAGAGAGAATACATAGGAAGAAAGATGCTGTGGAACCACCAGGAAAGCGGCCTAGAGGAAGACCAAACAGGATACATGGATACAGTGAAGGAAGACATGAAGATAGTTGGTGTGACCAAAAAAGATGCAGCAGATAGGGTTAGATGGAAAAAACTGACTTGCTGTGGCAACCCCTGAAGGGAAATGCCGAAAAAAGAAGAAGAAGTGGACAAATACAGAACAGATAACAGAACGACTTACTCAAAAAAACATCTTAAAAAAATATCTAAAATTCAAACACTTCTAAAAGAATTTAGTTTGGAATTAATATTTAATGCTCTCCCAAAAAAGGGTGGAATGCCCCCTGCAGGTCATGGAAGGGACCGTCATGGTAAAGAAAGAGCTGAGCCAAAAAGCAAAACTCTCGATTTACAAGTTGATCTACGTTCCCTCCCTCACCCATGGTCACCAGATGTGGGTGATGACCGAAAGAATGAGATTGCGGATACAAGCGGCCGAAATGAGCTTCCTCCGCGGGGTGGGTAGGTTCTCACTCAGAGATCGGGCGAGGAGTTCTGCCATCCGGGAGGAGCTCGGTGTCGAGCCACTCCTCCAGTTCGAAAGAAGCCAGATTGGGTGGTTTAGGCATCTGGTCAGGATGCCCTCCCGAGCACCCTGCTGGTGAGATGTTTCGGGCACGTCCCACCGGGAGGAGACCAAGAGGCAGACCCTGGACCCGCTGGAGAGACTATGTGTATTCTTCTGGGTGAGCTGGAGGTTGCAGCCGGGGAGAGAGAAGCCTGGTTTTCCTGTCTGAGGCTGTTCCCCCCGCGGCTTGGCCCCGGATAAGCGGAAGACAACGGAACGGAGCTTACTTTTGGGCAGTTGGGGTTCCTGGCGCTGTCAATCATTCGTCCCTCTCCCATCATTTCTCTGAAGGGAAAACAAAACAACATTAACAAGTTATTTGTCCTCCGTTTGGTTTCAAACGTGGAAATGTAATAAACTAACCTGATGAGGCGCTCCCACATTTCACTGTCGTAGAAAGCATGACTCCAGCCCATCTTCATAGTTCCAACAATTACATTTTGGCTGAATACAGATGTTCCAAGCTTCCTGTACATCTTATTGCAATCTTCCAAAGGCATCTGAAACATCGCCAGCACTATGGCCAGGATGGCTCCTAATGTGAAGACACAATCAGGTATGAATGGTTTAAGATTAACACGTTTGACCACATGTGGCGGAATTAAAACATTGTACCGGTGCTGACACCACTGATGTAATCAAACAGCTCGTAGATTTGCTTCCCAGTAAGGTCTTGTAGTTTCTGAAGCGCCTGCAGGGCCAGAACACCTCTGGAACAAAAACACGAAGTAGAAAAGGCTTCAAAGCGTCTTCTGGACAGTGTTAGTTAGTGATTGAGATGTTTCCATCCGGAAATCATTTTCAATCTGAATCAATTCATCTGAATTCAATCTTAGATTAAAAATGATCTCTGGATGGAAGATGAAACATCTCGATCATCGAACACACTGTCCAGAAGAGGCTTTGAAACCTTTTCTACGATGGATCACATCTGGATGAATGAGGTAATACATGGCCAAAAACACTTGGGTTATAATTTCAGATTAAATAAAGTTGTGGATTTGCATTAGATTGGTACAGAATGTCAAATATTAAGTCCTTTTAAAGCTTCACCTTGTTCCACCTCCATCTATGGCCAGCACTCTGATCCCTCTGCCTTTCACAGGATCCGTGTACCCAAGCACAGCCAGAGCTTTCCTCACGGCGCTCTGAAGAGACTTGTCTTCTCTTTGCCGCAATCGCAGCAGGCTGGACAGCAATCCCACCTGAATGATAAACAAGAGACTTTATCCACCACTTTCTGCCACATACAGACTGCAGTGTTCAACTCTTTTCTGACTATACTAACCTTGATAGAAACGTCTCGGTCTTCTGGAAAGTCCAGGAGATGAAAACTGATCTCCTCCACTTGTTTAGTGAGGAGTTTGACATCACTGTCCCTTTTCAGGTTTCTCATCAGGGCTTTGCTCTTGTCGACTATACCTTCTCGGCCTACGACGTGTAAAAGAGCCTTCTCTGCACTGGGTGTCCCCTCATAGAGAACTGGAAAGTAGTCCTTTTCGCCGGCTGATCTCTTAGCGTCGGCTTGGTCATCAACAAATGCCTGGAACTTAGGATGGATGTTGGACAGGTACTGGGTGAAGCCCTCAGTACACCAAGCTGTATCTTCACGCTTTACGGATGAAACTGGTGAAATAACGGGAAGGCGGTTTTCTTTTCTCAGAAGGCCTACAGTTGGTACCAAATCACCAGAACCCACCTTTTTATGCCTGTTTTTTTTGTCGTCTTTATGGGATGCCGAACCAAAGTATCCATTAATGTGATTGGCTAAGAAGCAGTCCATCTCGTCTCTGTTGGAGGGAGGAGAGTCTGGGTGGAATAGCTCTAACTTTTGCTTTGTGTACTTTGGTGCTCTTACAAAACCATATGGTAATTTTCGTTGATGCTTTTGAACCCCTTGCTGCCTCGCCACTCTTCTCTTTTCATTCTCCTCATGCGTTTGTGTCTCTGCAGCACCAAAGTATTTGTTAATATGCTGGTTTAGAGATGAAGAAATCTCATCCACGTCGGAGGGCAAAGTTATCGGGTGGAACAGCTCCAGTGACAGCTTTGAAGTGCCCTTCTTTTTTGAAGAAGTTAATTTGGGAGGAGGAGGAGGAGGAGGCCTTTCTAAAACTCGATGCGTCATTGATGGTCTGTCTTCTTCCCTCGTTGCAACTTCTCCTCGTTCCTCTTCTTTGTCTGTGGCAAAGTAAGTGTTAATGTGGCGAGACAGGAACTTGTACATCTCAGATATGCCGGTGGTGAGAGCTGCCGGGTGAAACAGCTCCAATTGCTGTTTTCTGGTCGATGAAGTAGGACTCACAGTAGGGCTCACGGCAGACCTGCTTTCTGGAACCTTCTTCCCAGCAGGAGAAGGCTTTTTTACAACTTGCTGTTTCTCTGCTACACTATTCTCATTCTCTTCTGTGTTTGATGCAGTTTTGGGTGCAGAGGATGGAGCTGTGCCTTCGGCTTTAACGGCTTTGGCACCACCAACTGCAACGTTGCAAGGCGTGAAGCGGGAGAACTTGGATTTGAGGTCTGTGCTGCCTACCGACTTAATGACGCTGTGTAAGCTAGACCTCAGCAGCGACATGCGTCTGCTGTTTTAGACAATGCCATTCGTGGGGAAAACACTGCATCAAACCGAGAAACTGCTCTTGTGATGTGATGCAGCATGCTGGCTGGCCTTATGCCGTGAGATACGGTAGCTCTTATTTATTCATGAGAGTTAAATCTTTCATGGAAAAAAAATAAATGAAACATTTTATTAGAAATTTATTGTGAAATAAAACAACTCTTTGTGAATATCAAACCATCGTTTAAACTCACTCTGGTCATTCCTAGCCTTCTATGAGCTTGCATCTCCAATCAATAATATTAAAAAAAAACAAACACTTACTTGTTACCAAAATTAGAAAGTTAAAGTTATTGCCCTGCACCTAAATTTTGTCCACCCAGTGAAACAGATTGGCTGAAATTTTAAATGTAGTTTAATAATGTGAATACATTTTATTTCCATTGCATCTACATTCACAAAAACCCAAACAGTGGAGGAACATGGCAAAAATTAATTTATAAAAATTGCTATACTGTATTATTTCTAATAGAAGCACACTTGCTAAAAGAAGTGCACTCCTGTTTTTTTCTGAAACTTGAAAACAGCAAAGCTTGACAAGAATAAGTTTTCCATTTGCAACTTTAGCTCAAGTCTGACATGTTCTTGCCCGTTACCGCGCATACGCAGATTGTGCTGGTACCGGTACCATTCTAAGTCAAATCCTATAGCTTTAATATAGACGCGCATGCGCGTGTATTGGGACTATTACGGTATGTTAGTTTGGGGTGGTGTTGCACAAACAATCCACCAGAGGGCCACCTATTACATTTCCATTCAGGAGTCGCCATGGAAACTCTGCAACACACCGACCAGCCAGCTTTCGAGTTTAACAAGTCAAACTCTTTGACTTATCTCTTCACAGAAAGCGAAATGGCTGACATTCCGTTTAGTAGCAAAAACCCAGAAGAATGCCACACACTTGTACAAGCGTCACTGGCGAGACACCGCCGCACGAGGAGGAAGGATGAGAGTCTAAACATCCCACAAACATACGGGATTAACTGGCCTAAATGCCAAGATTTCACGATCGAATTAGGATTAGAGCAGATTGAAAACTACATGCAAACATGGAACCTCAGCCCCGGCTGGTATCACAGTTTGGATTATCTGTACACCAAAGAGGAGGAGTTCATCACCTTCTATCATTTCAGAGCTCGTTACAGCAGAGTTACGAAAGAAAGACCCATCCAAGGAACAGCAGGGGTCTACTTTGCAGCAGAGATCTCCAAACGAAAACCCCAAACTCTACCTGTAGAGATCTACTTTGTCGTGGAATCAGAGAGACTGTTACACATCCCCGGAAAACACAAGTTTGTAGAGCGGTGGCTCTGGGACATTATTGAGAGCAAAGCTCTGCTACGAAATATGGTGAAGATTTAAGCGTGAATGTCAGCCAATAAGTACAAAAAAATAAATAAACAGAGCATAACTATCAGTTTTTATCTTGATCTGCTTAATAACAGATGGATCCGGCATTTAAATACTTAATTGCATAACTTTTATACTTACCCAGCGCAACATGAGGGAACATTTACGAAAAGAGTGCATCTTGAGTTGGAAAAAAACAAAACAGGAAAAAGACAGGAAGTGACGTAATATCAGACAGCTGGCTGCAATATTGCATTGAAGCCGCCAGATGTCGCCAAATATTCCTCACCAGTATATATATTCTGAATTTTTTTAACAAACACAAAAATATGTAGTTATTTATATATTTAAATTAAATTTCCAATCTAAGAAAGATTTTCTGTCTTAGAATTGAAGGAAATTTTAAAACTGGCCACTGAATTCTTTCGCTTTGTCCTCTGAACCACTTATTCCTAATAGGGTTGCAGGAATGGCAAGAGGCAGGGAACACCCCGAACAGATCACCAGTCCGTTGCTGGACCACACACACACACACACACATTCCTATGGACGATTTCATAGCAGCTACTCAACCTACCATGCATGCTTTTGGAGTGTGGGAGGGGAAACCGGAAAAAATCCACACATACATGGGGAGAACATGCAAACTCCACACAGAAAGACCGCTTTCAAGCCTCACCCCACTCCGGGACTTGAACCCCCAACCTTCAAGCTGTGAGGTCCCAGTGCTAACCACTGCAACATCGTGCAGCACTGCTTATTGTTTTACATTAAAATAAAAAATGATGTAAAGCTAACATTAGATAAAAAATGCAAAACTGTTCAAAATTAAGTAGATATCATAAATAAGAAAAAAAACAGTTTTTTTTATCATCACTAGTTTAAAACCTTTAAATACATTTTTAACACACTTGTCAATTTAGTCACTGTCACCTAAGTCAGTCGACATATTTTAACAACTGAGAAAAAAAACCCAAACATACAGTTACATTTTTGTTTGAATCTTTTCAAAATTCCGATTGCCTATCTGCCATAAACATTGTTCAGTCACTCCATAATTTGTATTTTCCATAGAAAGAAGAAAATGTATTTTATTCTCATTGTAATAGAATCATGCTCTTTTATTTACCTTTAAGCATTGCTTTATTGAGACTTTTAAAGAAAGAATGCATTATTTTAGGCACCATTCTGGAGTTCTTGGAATGTTCACATTATCAATAAAGACATAAGATTTAAACACAGTCACAGAAAAATGTTCATAACAAATACAAAAGCAAATTGACATATTACTGGGTTGTTTTTCGCACTGAATATTTACAACATGAAAAAACAAGTCATTGAAGTTCAAGTAATCTTTTAAATAAAAATTCATCAACCCTTTTTCGGAGGATGAAATGTCTTTCAGCAGTAAGTTAATGAAATTCTTTTAAATGAAATTTACAGTGCATCCAGAAAGTATTCCCAAGTTTTTACAGTGCATTCACAGAAACTCAGTTTTCCCACTTTTTATTATGTCACTACCTTATTTAAAATGGATTAAGAGTTTTCTTCCTGATTTTTTTATTTTAGGATACAATCTATAATGACAACTTTGACATTTTTTTTAAATCACATGTACACAGCCTTTATTTCTGAACCTCACATTGAGATGAGGCTTATTCCATTTCCACTAATGATTGATCATCTGCTTAACCCGTTATAGGGCTTAGCAGCCGCAATAGTTGCTGAAAGTGTTCGCGGCAACTAACGTCAGAAAACAAGTAATCACGAGATTATTCGAGACTTCCAGTTGTTCTCTTCCGGTTTCCTGTTAGTTTCTCGTTCAGAGGAAAATATGTGAAAACCTGTAAGTTTAATTGAAGACAGAAACACCTTTAAAAAAAAGCGCATGGACGCCAGCCTGGAGTTTGCCAAAAGGCAAACCTTTTTCTCAGATCATAAGAAACAAAATTCTGTGGTCTGATGAGACCAACATAGAACTTTTGGAGTGAATGGCAAGCGTTATGCTTGGAGAAAACCAGACAATGCGCATCATCAGGCCAAAAGCTACCTTACAGTGAAGCATGGTGGTGGCAGCGTCATGCTGTGGGGAGGAACTAGAAGACTGGTCAAAATAAAGTGAAAACTGAATGCAGAGTGCTGCTCTAGAGTGCTCTGGACCTCAGACTGAGGGAGATGGTTCATCTTTCAGTAGAACAATGATCCAAAGCACATCGATAAGATATGGAAGGAGTGTTTTCACAACAACTTTGTCAGTGTTCTTGAGTGGCTTAGCCAGAGCTAAATCCAATTGGAAATCTATGAAAAGATGTGAAAATGGTCGATGCTTCCCACCCAACCTGATAGACCGTGGGTGGTACTACAAAGAGGAATGGGCCAATATTGTCCAAATAAAAGTGTGCCAAGCTTGTGGAGTCATATTCAGAATGACTTGAGGCAGCGGAAGCCACAGAAGGTGCAGCAACTAAGTATTGAGCAAAAGCTGTAAATACTTATGTACATCAAATTTTTACAGGTTTTTATTTTCTATAAATTTGCAATTGTTTAAGAATTGCCATCCTCAACATTGTCATGATGAGCATGCCAATGTTTTTTTTTGTTTTAAATTTAAGAAGAAAACTGATTTAATCCATTTTCTTTTTTAAAAAAGGCAGTGACATACTAAAATGTACAGTAGAAAAACTGAAGCGGTGTGAATACCTTCCGGATGCATTGTAGATAAAAACTATCAGCTATCACCATGCGGACATTCTGACATATGTATTTGTTTGGAACAAACTTTGTCTCATCAACAAGTACAACACATGCACATCTAGAAAATTCAGAGTAAAAAAGTTGTAACATATTCTTCCAAAGCTTCCAGCTTTTCTTCAAAAACAGCTCCGTCCTTCCTCAGCACAGCTATCTCATTCTCCAAAGCATGGATTTTAGCTACCGTGCTTTCCTCCCTGCGATCAAGCTCGAAGATTTTTCCATGCAAGGACAAGATTTTGTTCCACAGTTGCTCTCTGTCCGTCTCAGGTCGACAGTAAGTGTGCTCATCAACAGAAATATGTTCCTCTTCATATGAACTGTTTTCCTCCCAAAGGATGATCGAGGGCTTTTCTTCAATTGTTTCAATAGGAACAAAACATATATTGTGATCCAACACATTTTGAAATGTAGCTGTTTCCACATGTTTGAAGTCAGACGCTGGTGTCTCACATACCACAGCCATGGTGCAATCAGTCTGCAATTTACTGAGCGACGACAGTGGAAGTGTTGATAACCTAACATCACTGATCATCTCTAAAGATTGTGTCCCTGTGAGATTCGGTTGGCATGTCACAGAGGCATCTGTGACCAAAGGAAGTTCACAAATCACCGCAGAATGTTCTTCAGTTATGTGATTTGCTTTTATTGGGACAGTTTTAAAAGTTTTTCTTAAAATGAGCGGCTTCTTCCTGGAAGGAGGTTCAAATTCTTCAAGTACAAGTTGAGTTTCTGGAGTGCAGGAATTGACATCAGGGCTTCTTTTACTGGAATTATTTTTCTTCTCGTCATCCTTAACATAAAAACAAAGGAAAATATTCCACTCAAAATAGATTGAAGATACCACACTATAAATTAAAATTTAGAACAGCCAGGATTATTAATTTGTGAGTGCAAATGTTTTCCAGCATTAAAGCAACAGATACTTACTTTGTCATCTGCTGGGAAGATGGAGGGTACAGCTGTATTCTTTAAGTAACGGATACCCCATCTGATGTCGAAACAATCCTCTGTAAAATGCTGGCTGCATAGATACTGATGTCGACTTGGGGTCCACTTTTCCCGCCCCATGTTGTTCACCCAATTTTGAAGCCTTGGCTTGTCTTGTAAAGGAAAACTGCAGAGAGAAAAAAGACAAAACAATGTGGAGTGATGCGTAACTAAAAACCAAAAAATGTGTGAGCATGGCATGATATACACATATATACTGCAGAGATGCTAAGTTTTTAGCTTCACAACAAGGGAGATTTTGAGGTGGGGCCACAACGAGGAGAGGCTATGATATGACGTGATGTCACATCCGCCAATGGAAACACCCGCCATGACAATGGGCGGTAAACAAACCGTTCAAAGCATGAGAAAGCAGCTGGAAAATTGTGCGTCTTATGTGTGTTACCCCCCAAGCGTTTTGTATCAGTACGAAGAGGAATTACCTCCAGGATTACACTCTTGTACTGCTTGTTCGCGCTTTGTTTTGCGGCTCACGCACATAAGTTCTCACATGACCAAAGTTTCCGGATGTCCGACTTCTTCCATAAATTCACAAAAACAATACTGGCAATAGACCATGCAGATCGCTGCTAGCGCCTTTCAGATGCATCACCAGGAGATGCCATGTGCTTAAAAAAAAGAAAAAAAAATGAATTACTCTATTCATCCCTCACCTGGGAAATTTGTGTGCTGCACTCCTTACACCGCAGCAGGCTGCCCTTAAGCCTCATTATACCTAATCATGTTCATGGAATGCACTTGAATGTTTTATTAGCCTTGGCAGATGAGCGTGAGATAGGTCCTTAAAGCGGGTGTCTCCACCCGAAGCGTCTGGAAACTTGGCATGTCTACTACTGTATACATATTGGGGAAGTTTCATTACCATGCTAAGCACGTAAAAACAGTCTTCATCAGCCACTTTGAAAATCACAAATTATTGCGCATGCGTAGTTAGTTTATGAGCCTGTACAGCAGGGGTGTCAGACTCAGTTCTTGGAGGGCCGGTGTCCATGCAGGTTTTCTATGTGTTCTTGCATCTACACACTTGATTCAGGTTAACATGTCATTGTGCCAAATTTGATTGGCTGTTGATTTCCCTGTGTGTGCATCAGCTGTATTGAACCAGGAACACATAGAAAACCTGCAGGGACACCGGCCCTCCAGGAATTGAGTTAGACACCCCTGCGGTACAGTGACGTAAGGAGAGGTAACCAGTCTAGCTCTGATAGCGCTGTAAAAATGGCCTCCATGAATGTACCATAACCGGCTTGAAAGCGAGATATATTAGAGGTGTTTTAATGTGAGACACTTGGATTTTTCTTTTGGCCGTTTAGAAATGACAACACGCCCCTATTTGATGAAATCACGTTTTTTTGTATTCATGGAATATGATCAGGATCATGTTTCTAGAGATAACGTGATGGAATAAAAGCCCAAAATTAGAGTTTAAATGTGTATTTTAGACATAGCAAATAAAATACTTACGGATAAAAGCTAATTCTTTTATTGTCTTGTGTTGAAGTCGTTCCTCCACGATTCCTACAAAGTTTCACCGCACAGTACCGCGGCATTTTAGCCTTAAATCAAATCATCAGGAAAAAAAAAGACATTTGTTGTCATTTTTTGTAATAAATTAAAAATTACTTCCGGGTGGCGACTCAAGAAGCGGATGTGACCAATCACAAGATAGTAATCACAAACCAAAAAATATATATTTTTTCAAATTATTTCCATTATTAACGGTCTTTTTTATGTAGATGTTTTTATAGCTACTAAAATTGTATAGTAAAAAATAAAACATGCTTTACTTAAAAAAAAAAAAAAACATATTCTACGTAAACACTGACGAACACTAAAACGAATCCGGAAATGAAAAAAACGGTCTCTCTTACTTCCTGGAACATGTCCTCTTTGTGCAAAATTTCCACCAATCAGAAGTGTTTGAGTCAGTGTGTTGGGATATAAACCAATCAGGTTACGAGTCGTGTTGTTCACGGTTCAGGAATGTGACGTCATCTTGAGCTCGCTTTAGTTTGACATCAGCTGGAGAAAAGCTGTTTGTCTGCTCATCACCAGGTAAAACCGCTTCTTTAACAACAATACGTAGATTTTATTTTATATGTTTGCACACCAGTACCAGAACAAGTTCCTAGTCTCTGATGTTTTTCACTGACATGGCAATAAAAGCATTCTGATTTTGATTCTGATTTTATTTGTTTAAAAAATAGCTTAAAGTTAACCATTTTTACTGAGAGATTGTAAGTGATGATCTTTACCTCACTGTTATAACTGTGTAACTATGCATAGTTGAACTGATCTTATAAAACAACCAGTTTTAATTTGTTGTCTTCCAGTGTTCTATTAGTAATATTGTTAATTCTTCTTTTCAAGCTCAGATTGTCCAAAGCAAAGCATCAGAATGGCCACAGCCCAGTCAGTGCTGCTGCTAGCAGTGCATGTTTTACTCATCTCAGAGTTTATTCTGGCCAAGAGAGACTACTATGAGATCCTCGGGGTGCCCAGAGATGCTAGTGAGCGACAGATCAAAAAGGCCTTTCACAAGCTGGCCCTCAAGTATCACCCAGACAGAAACAAGAGTCCAGATTCAGAAGCAAAGTTTAGAGAAATAGCAGAAGGTGAGTAACTTCCACATCTTTGAAGTTTTTGTGTGTATGTTTATGTGTTGAGGGATTTTACAGACTTGTGTGATTAAAAAGGAGTCCTCACCAGGAAAGAGGGGGAATGCCCCCAATGGGTCAGGTACAGGGTCCTGCCCCAAGTGGAGGAGTTTAAGTATATCAGGGTCTTGTTCACAAGTGGGGGAAAGATGGAGCGGGAGATCGACAGACTGATCAGTCCAGCGTCCGCAATAATTAGGATGCTGCTTCGGTTCATTGTGGTGAGAAAGAGCTGAGCCGAAAAGCAAAGCTCTTGATTTACGAGTTGATCTAAGCTCCTATCACCATGGTCACCAGCTACGGGTAGTGACAGAAAGTACAAGATCACAGCGTCCTATCAGTGGCCGAAATAAGCTTCCTAGCAGGGTGGCTGGGTTCTCACTCAGAGATCGAAGGAGGAGCTCAGAGTAGAGCCTCCAAGTCGAGAGAAGCCAGATGGGGGGTGCGGGCATCTGGTTAGGATGCCTTTCGAACGCTTCCCCGGTGAGGTGTTTCGGGTACATCCCTCTAGGAGGAGACCCAGAGACAGACCCAGGAACCGCTGGACACACTGTGTCTCACAGCTGGACAGGGAACACCTCGGGATCCCTATGGGTGAGCTGGTGGATGCAGCTGTGGTTAGAGAAGTCTGATGCCCCTGCGACCCGGCCCCAGCTAAGAGTAAGATGACAAAACGGAATTTAAAGTAAAATGTGTTTCCATGTCTCTCTTGCAGCGTATGAAACGTTGTCAGATGATAAGAGAAGGAAGGAGTATGACCTATTTGGGCACGGTGCATCATCATCATCAGGAGGAGGAGGAGGAAGCGGCAGCAGAGATAACTTTAAGGAACACTTCCAGTCTTTCAACTTTAACTTTGATGATTTTTTCCCCAACTCCAATTCCTTTGGTCAACAACAGAGACACCAACACCACTTTCACTCCCACAATCAAGCTTACCAAAAGAGTCAGTTTGAACGCCACCAGGATTCCATGAACAGAAAGAGAACAGGCTTTCAGCAAGGTGCTTTTGGCGGCGGACTTTTCGATAATATGTTTGACGATTTGGAGAGGATGTTCTCCTTTAACACGCACACTTCCAGGACTGAGAATAGATTTCATGGCTCAGCTAAGCAGCATTGCCGGACAGTGACTCAGCGAAGGGGAAACATGGTGACCACCTTCACCGAATGCTCTTGATAGAAAAAAAAAGGAATAAACCAGGACACAGCAGGGTTTTTTTTTTTGGTCATGGTTTTGAAATTGAATGCTAATTTACCATGTTATAGAATAGAGAATTCTTTTGTGTGGCTTTTTATTCTCTGCAAAGCAATAACTTGTGGATGTTATTGCTCATAGGAGTGCAATAAGTCTGAAATATGCTAACCCTCTCCTTTCAACATCTGTTTAGTTTTCATCATGGTACAATCTGACTCAGGTATGGCCTAAAGTTCAAATTGAATTATTTTTTTTTCCTTTAGAGGGGATTAACAGCATAGCGTTGTACTGTTGAAGACTCTGGCTCTGTAGGCCATGCCATCATGTTCTGGATAATGCTAACTTTTTAAGTAAAGCTTTGTCATTACATGTCAGAGATTTAAATTTGTAAAACTTGTACTAGCTATACTTGCAGATAGGTGTGCAAGTTGGCCGTCATCAACTGTTACCTCATCCTTTTTTCCTCCAAAGTTGACTTGATTTTGATTGACTTTCATAAAAAAAAAAAAAAGTTATCAGTCTCATAATCTCCTGGTTTAGGCAGCTGGTGGTCTCAGCTCATCTACCAGTGAAGTTAAGCTTCCCGAATTGATCGGAACGTGCAATATTTAGCACCTTTTGCTCTTCATGTTGCCTATGGTTCACAGACAGTGCATTTCAAATGTCATTGTCACATGTCTGCACTTTGAGTGTGTGTTTGTGTGCATGGTATGTGTGTGTTCTCATTGTTCGACTGCATGTTTTGAGAGTTAATAAAACTTTAAAACAAGATGTGATTTGTGTTTTTCTTCAAGGTAATATGATTTATAATGAACAATATTACATTGATAAGTGGTCTGTAAGCTACGCATGCGCACAATAAATGGCTTTATATAATCAGACACACCCATGTTGAGCAGAATTATATATCGCTGTTATTCCAGAAAATTCCAGTAGAGGGTGTACTTTCACTGAGCAGCAGCGTGACATAACTGTATCTGGCTCCTCAAAGAAAACCCCGCCAAAACTACTACAAACTAGTTTAAATTATTTCAATTACCAAAAAAGAAAACATAGAAATTATTTTTCCCTTTTTAAAAAACCAAATCCAACAATCAGATTGTTCCTTTCATTTGTCTTTCGTGATGAGTCTGGCTTATTTGGTTCACACTGTGTTTCGAGGACTTAACGTCTGCAAACAAATTCACCTTCAGGTACAAATAAAGAAATCTTCAACACATTTATGTTTCCACCAACCAGAGATGACACAATTATCAGAGAGAGTGCACATGACAAATATGAAGAAACTTGGTTTTGCCTTGAAGTGGTCCTGCTGATTGCTCACAAGATCTAACCAAAAACCTGTTTAAACCTTCAAGATGGAAAAAAAATCAAACATACATAATGAAAAAAACCAAACTCATTGTGGGAAACTGCTAAATCATGCAAGCTTAGTGGATGTGGTTTAGATACGATATGTTTTTCTCTAATAATAAATTACATAAGGATCATGTGCTGTGTCATCACACCTTTATAAAGCCAACCTTACGAGTCTTTTATCCTGGGGGCTTCCCCACACAAAGACGTTAAAGATTACCTAATATTCTGCTGTATAATTTCAACTTTGAATCACATGAGTTTTGAAAAGCAAGATTAACTTGTTCTCTAAAAGAACAGACTTATTTCTCTTAATATTCAGAGGCAGAACTTGCTTAACCTGGTATCATTTCACCTGCAGGATATCAAAGTCTTGCTTTAGTAAAACTCAACCATGCATTAAGTCATTTAATTTTACTCCAACAACTAGTCAGGGACTTGGGGACAAGCGTCTGCCTGAGCCATGTTTGTAGTTTGGTAGCTAAATAAAGGAGGTCGACCATGTTATATGATCCATGTTAGCAACGATTCCCAACACGTCTGATGTACCAGGCTAAGTAGTTGCAATTAAATATCAGCACTTCTAAATTTAAGAGTTGGTTAGAAAAGAAGATGGAATGCCCACGTGATGGTTCTGGCGCAAGTGGAGAAATACAAATAACTTTTTATAGTAAGGATGGAATAGAAAGATGGATGCAATGGCCGAGTAGGATGATCCAATGAGGATGGTGCATCGATCTGTCATGGTGAAGAAGTAGCTTAGCCAGTGGGGATTGACTGAACGTTAAGTTTTATCAACAGGCTGGCCTGTTTCCTCCTTACGAGGAGGCTGTGCAGCTCTGCCTTTAGGAGACGCTTCAGATTAGAGCTGATGCTTCTTCGTGTTGAAGGGGTTGTTCGGGCATTTGGTTGGGTTCCTCCCTGTGTGTCTGTCTGGCTAGGTAAAAAAGATTTTGGGCAAAATGAATTCAATTCAATTATATTTGCTCAGCCCGATATCACAAAACTTTATCTCAACGGGCTTCACTTTGTTGATTAAAAAGTGCAAAAAAAAAAGAAAAGTGTATAAGCACTAATACGCAGCTAAAAGCTAACTAAACAAAAACTAAATAAAAAATTTCAGTACATTCTTAATCTTAGACACTCTTTCATGGTGAAAAAAAAAGAAACCTCATGGGGACCCACATGAAAGAGAGATTCCTCCCCCGGGACAAGCAGGCAGTTAATTAAATATTAACTGATCTGATGTCGACAAACAGATTGGTGCGCTGCAGTGTCCTCATTGACAATTTGTACCAAGTGATCCAGATCCCACTTTTTTTTTTTTTCAGTAAAAAATTTTTTAATCTTTTGTTTCGTCTTCTGAACTGCTTATGTCTCATGAGGTCGCCAGAGTCCTGGCTGATTTTAATGCGAGAGGCAGGGCACACCCCGAACAGATCACCAGTCCGCTGTGGGGTCATACACACAGACATACACACAGACAAACATTCACACATACACAATCAACCTAACATGCCTGTGTTTGGAGAGTATCCAGAAAAAACCCACAAATACACAGGGAGAACATGCAAACTCATGAAAGGTCAGTGTTTCAAGCCTCACCTCCAACCTTCTTGTTGTGAGGCCACCATGCTAACCACTGCGCTATCGTGCAGCCCCTAGTTTTAATCTTCAAAAAAATGTAGAGAAATCTCACATGAACGAGCTTAAAATCAGTTAATAACCAACCACCACAAATTTTAAATGCTATTATTGCAAGGTTAATTTCTCTCATTCTTGAAGCTCCTCCTTCCCCCTCTATAAATACAGGCTGCCTGGTCAAATAATGACAGACTGAGAAGTTCACATCAACAAGATGATTCCTTCCGTGACTCTCTCCGATGGAGGACAGATGCCTATAGTGGGTCTGGGAACATGGAGGGTAAGATGTCCTATTTATCAGGATTGAGATTCATCATGTTCATTCCATATCCCTCATGACTTCATTTCTTACTTTATCTTTTTGGGTTAGTGTTAGTTTTACAAAATTTTGAACAAAGAAAGCAGCTGCAGAATAAAAAATGACCTGTTTCTTGTACTTTGATCGTTTCCTGCTGATAAGTGGTTACTGGCAATGATTACAAAATCTTTACAAATATGATAGCTTAAAATTCCCATTAAATTCAGAATTTGAATGGTTTGCAAACCCCTGCATTTTTCAAAAAGACAAATTACAATCCCTTATTACAGTGGTGGAACGTAACGAAGTAAATGTACTTCGTTACTGTAGTACATTTACTGTACTTAAGTAAAAGTACTTACCAACTACTGTACTTAAGTAAAAAAATTGTGTATCTGTACTTTACTTAAGTGAAATTTGAGAATTGTACTTTTACTTTACTACATTTTTTAAGCAAATATTTGTACTTTTTACTCTGCTACTTTTTAAAAGTGTGTATTACATTTTTCGTTACATTTTCGTTCAGAAATTTGAAAAATACACAATTTTTTAAGCGCATCTTGAAGCCGCATCGCCAAAATGAAAAACAGCAGTTTATCGGGAGAAGAAGTAATGAATCAAGAACCAATCAGAGATTCGAGAGTAAACATTTTCCGCATTCATTCAGCGCCAAAAAACTAACATAAAATATAGCACAAATTAAAAAGAGTCAGAAGATCGTTGTTCGTTGTGTTTACTTCTAACTAAAAAGTTGAGCCGTCGTTACACAGAGCAGGGGCGGTTCTAGGATTTTCTAAAAATGGGGGAGGGGCGTGAGGTCATTGACAAAGCCAATATAGGGCGACTGGGGGCCTTCCCCCCAGAACATTTAAAAAAATATGAGTTATTTTCCTGCATTTTGGTGCCCATTCGCTGGCCCTGCAAGGAGGTAGCTTGACTTGTCCTCTTTCCTTTCTTCTTTTTTTTTTGTGGACCAAAAGAGGTGGGGGAGGGGTCACGCCCCTGCAGAGTATTTATCCTGGTTACCATTGCGACACCATGCAGCACAAAAAAGAACATTTGAATTATGATCGAATACTTTTACTTTTTACTTAAAAAGTAAAATTTACACCAATTACTTTTGTATTTTTACTTAAGTAGATTTTCTTATTGGTACTTTTACTTTTACTTAAGTGTTTTTTTGCCTAATTATCTGTACTTTTACTTAAGTACAAAAAGTGAGTACTTCATCCACCACTGCTTATTATTCCTTTAGAGATTCTTCATACACTTTCCACTCTTATATTCACTTCCACATCAAATTCTTCATAAAATTATATGTTCACCTTTCCTGCTTTTTCTTAACTGTATTTTTTAATAGGCAGAGCCAGGGAAGGTCAGCGAGGCTGTGAAGGTGGCTATAAGTTGTGGCTACAGACACATAGATGGTGCCTATATCTACGAGAATGAAGACGAAGTTGGTGAAGGGATCAATGCCATGATCGAACAAAGCGTGGTGACGAGGGATGATTTATTTGTTGTTAGTAAGGTAAGGAGAAGTGGTCGTGAATGCCAGTCATTTCTGTGTAAGTGTAATTTGTGTGAACATATTTGTTTTGTTTCTTAGCTTTGGTCCACATTTCATGTTCCATCCCTGGTGAGAGGAGCATGTGAAAAAACCCTTGAAATGATGAAACTTGACTACCTGGACCTTTATCTAATGCATTTTCCATGTGGGATGAAGGTAACAAAAAAAAACCCTGAATCCTTAGAAAAATACGATTGAACAAGAAAAAGCTGTTTTATTATCTTAAAACTGTTTAAATTGGATTTAAAACAATGAGTTTAGACTTTCTTTTTTTGTAGCCAGGAGATGTCAACATTCCATTAGATGAGAATGGTGAAATCATTTCTGATGAATCCAATTTCTTAGAAACGTGGGAGGTAAGAAGATCTTTTTTCTCTCATTCAGTCCCTTTGGGATGTACCAAGTTAACACTATGAACGCCGCGTTCTAAACCTACCTGCAAGCGCCATGACTGTCAATGTGACCGTTTGTGTAATTATTCGTGTTTTGCACTGCTGTATTGCATAAACTTTTACACCACTCAATTTTAAAGTAATTATACTGATAACATGTTCAATACTTTTTAAAACCTAGAATAAAAAAGCAAACACCAAAGAAAATGATCTAATTCGTCAATGTTGCCTACTTTATTTCCGCATTTTGCTGCTGCTTCAAAAATGTCCTCGTTATAACTTGGCTATATTCCAACATGTTAACCTGAACTTTCAGAACTAATTTAGAAAACATGGCATACTTTATTCAAATAACTTTTTTTTTTTTTTACTCTTTTCACGGTATCAATTTTATCTCACTCAACCTTTCTAAAATGTTTCTGTTATGGCGTCAACTCCCAGCCGCTGCGCCTGGTTAGAGGAGATAAAAGGCTTATAAATTTTGAAATATTCATTTTTAGAGCACAAAAACTAAATGATAAAATAGAAAACATGTCTATATTAAAAGTAATAAAAGGTCAGCCTCCTCGGTTGTGTTTTGTTTATTCTAATTAGCATTGATTTGTGGTCAAAATGACCTCTGCGGCGGTCTTAGTGTTAAATCCAACTAAACACAGTTACATTTTGAAATTTTTATGGGATGGGTGTTTGTCTAAAAGGCAATGGAGAAGCTGGTGGATGAAGGATTGGTCAAAAGGATCGGCATCTCTAACTTCAACAAAGACCAGATTGAAGCGCTGCTTAACAAACCCGGCCTCAAATACAAACCTGTTACCAATCAGGTAAAAAAGAAAACTCCCACAATTTTTCAGTCAAAACAAACCTTGAACCTTTTTCTTTTTTTTTTTTTTTTTTTAGGTTGAATGCCACCCATTCCTAACCCAGGAAAAGTTGATCAACTACTGTAATTCAAAAGGCATTGCTCTGACAGCGTACAGTCCTCTGGGCTCCCCGGAAAGACCCTGGTGAGGAAGTCTATTAATCATTTACAGAACAGAATTTGAAATATTTCTCGTTTTAACAAAAGGGCTACCCCCGATGACCCGTCACTGCTACATGACCCAACCATAAAGGCAATGGCTGAAAAGTACAAGAAGACTCCTGCTCAGGTAAGAAGTGATAAAATGTCTATATAGAATAATCCAAAAAAAAACACTTTCGCCATGTCGCTCATATTTTACTAAATGCAAAACAATGAACAGGTTTTTAATGTTTAATATTGTCAAACTAATAGTTCCACCAGTGTAGCTACTGAGAACATCACAAGATTCTGCGTATTTGTTAGTTAAAGGTCACATACCCAACGGCAGCAACACGAGTCTGTTACAAGAATGTAAACTAGCAGCTTTAGAGTTGGATTGATGTCTTTACTAATTCAAATCAAACAAATCCTTGAAATGTGTCTAATTGCTTGATCGGAAAATGTAGGAAAGTAGGTCAGTGGAGAAAAACCCAATGGCTATTAGAGTGGTTATGGGGAAAGTTGGAATTGCGTGAGGCCAAAAGAGTAAAGTACTTTGTGGTGAACCAGTGAACACAATTACACGTATTGGTTATCTCTTCAAAAGCAGTTACCATTAAAGGCACAATGTGTTTCAAACTCTAAAAGATTATGTTCTTCCCACATATTACACAACCTCTCATCTTGTGAGAATTTCTTTCTGACATCCTTCAGTTTCTCAAAGTAATCTTTTATTTCTCCTTCACTTCCCTGTCTGTCTGATTCGGTCGCCTTATCTCTTCTCACAGTTATAGTTTTACTTGTTCCCTTATTTACTAAATTACCTACACATAGAACGTGTTCTTGCTCGAAGGACCAAATTTATGTTAGATGGAAAAGTTATTTATCTTTATCCCAAAGCTGTGCTGACCGGAGAACGAACGAGAGAACTCTCAGTCTTACTTGTCTCAAGGGTAGCATTTCTTCAGACCAGAATTGCCTACAAAGAAATGTGTCCCTGTTTGCTTTTTTTGTACAGTAATAAAAAACAAAAAAGAGGTGTGATCTTACAAAGTAGTGGAGGAAAGAAAAATTCAAGATCCCCACCTACAGATAAGTAGGAAGGTGGGGGACGTTCAGCAAACAGTATCAACACATTCCTTAGTTAACATAACATTGTCATACAGATAACCAGAACTGCCTGCAGCTGGGGGATCACATTAACTAATGACACTTAATTTTGTCTTCTGAACCACTCATTCCCAACAGGACTGTGGGGGGTTTCGGAGGCTATCCCGGCCAACTTAAGGCGGGTGAACGGTCTTTTCAGCCACGGATATTTCAGCCACGGACATTTGAGCCAAAAAAACTGCAACCTAGGATATTTGAGCCACGGTGACTCGGATATTTCAGCCACGGACATTTGAAGAACTGCAACCTGGGCGCAACTGTTTCTTTACGATAAAAAATTTTTAAATGACTAAAAGCATGATAAAAATTTTTGCGCGATAAAAATTTTTAAGACTAAAAGCAATTATTTTCTGTAGTGCAACTGTTTATTTATGATAAAAAATTTTAGTGTTTATTTACGATAAAAATTTTTACATAAAAAATTTTTTTTTTTTTTTAAATATCAGAATTTTTTATTTGAGCCATGGGATAAAAATGACTAAAAGCAATTATTTTCTGTAGTGCAACTGTTTATTTACAATAAAATTTTTACATAAAATATCACAATTTTCTACATAAAATAGGTTTTTGGCTCAAATATCCGAGGCTGAAATGTCCTAAATTCGGGGGCGCACATGGCTCAAATATCCTATATTGCAGTTTTTTGGCTCAAATGTCCGTGGCTGAAATGTCCTAGAACCCTTAAGGTGAGAGGCAGAGTACACCCCAAAGAGATTGCCAGTCTGTAACAGAGCCACATACAGACAATCATCCACACCAACACAAACTCATTCCTGGGGGCAATTTCTAAAGACACTATTGAATGATAAAAATAAAAGATTTTAACTAGGAAATGTAAATACTTTTTTGTTCACCCAATGTAATCACCCAACTACAGGGAGCCCAGATACAGTGTTATGTTAACTAAGAGATGTGCAGAAAACCTCTAAATTCTGTCTCTACCTGTCTGAGATGGGGGTCTGGAAGTTTCCAGGCCCCCCTCACTCCTCTTTGTTAAAAACACACCTCTTTATTTCTTACTATATAAATACAGTAGACAGAGTTGCTTCTCTTTGTAACTACTTTTAATAAACTTTTATCCTTATACAAGTGAATGAGTCTCTCTTTTGTTCTAACATAACTTTGTACAAGTAAATGAGAGTCTCCGAGTTGTTCTCCAGTCAGCACAGCTTTTCTATCTAACAAAGCAACAAAAGAAGGGTTTTACATTTTATAACCTAAAATAAGGGACACCTAAAACATTATACTCCATCCTTTCTGCAGAGATAGAACACACTGCATTAGTTGATTTTTTTTCATTAGCAAGGTCTTGGCCCAATTTAAGGTTGAAAGAAGAGTAGTCTTTTGAATTTAACAGCTACCATAGCTGCAAAGATTTGGTTTTTCGCCATGTGTCATATCAAGTTTTGGGTTTAAATTCTTATAGACATTTTGTTTTATTCTTGTTTCATCAGATACTCATGAAGTTTCACACTCAAAGAAACACTGTTGTCATTGCAAAGTCAACAACACCTCTTCACATCAAAGAGAATATTCAGGTGTGATAAACATCCAATTGTCCTACAATACAATCAACTTCTAAAGTTTCAGATAACTTTTAATGACATCTTTTTCTTTGTTAGATTTTTGACTTTGAGTTAAGCCAAGAAGATATGAAGGCCTTGCTGAACATGAACAAAAACTGGAGAGGATTTCCAGCCCAGTGGTAAGTGGCGATAACAGAAACTGAGGATGGGGGAACAAAGATTTAATGAATATATATTATCGAACAAACAACGTATATGTGAAATATGCTCTTTGTTTTTCTCAACAGGATAATCAAACACAAAGACTACCCTTATAACACAGATTACTAAGTCAGACAACACAGCGCAATGTTGGCTCTGGTACAACTAGAGAATGGAACCCAGTTTGTTCCTGCTCAAACTGAACCATTTACTCTTTGGAGAGTAAACTCTATTAAAGGATGCTGTGATCAAGCAAATAAAATGTCGTATGTTTGTCTAAAAAGGAACGAAAACTACTATGATGCCTTTTTAGTTGCTACACTTTTCTTTTGTTCTCAGTTACACAATTCTATTGTCTTGAAGGTGGCTTTCACTAATGTAATAAATTGTATGACTCCTGTTAAAAGATTCAATAACCGTAATTTCACGGCCATAAGGTGCATATACATAAAAGTCTTAGATTTTCTTCAAAATGAGCGGTGCGCCTTTTCGTGTGGTGTGCCTTGTGTGTGAGAAAAGGCGGACCAAAAAGAAAACGCGGTGCTCGTGAGAAAAGGTGGACTTAAAAGAAAACGCGGTGCCCGCGAGGCGAGGCGGACCTGAAAGAAAAGGCATGAGAACGTAAAAGAGTGAAGTGTGAGCGGCGTGGGAGCGATGAATGACCGAAGGAGACCAAAGTTTCACAAAGGGTGGAAGGCAGCGCCGGGCGAGTTACGCTACAGTTTGCCAATTGATTGTAGATGCTTGGACTAACGTGTCTGCAGGTACTGTTATCCGATTTTTCCCAAAAGCTGGTATCCTTTCTGAGGAGCCGCACAGTACAGACAGTGACTTTGACAGCGAGAAGCGAAGTGGACCTGCTCTGTTGGATTTTGCGCAGCTGTTCGATTTCAAAACAGAGGATGACGGATTTTAATAAAGACTATCACCGTTAATGTGCTTGTTTATACTACTTAAATAAAGTACAACCAAACTCAGTTTTGCTCCCGATCTATTTTTTTAATACGCACATTTGCATGCTTGCTTGTGTGTTGTTGTAAGGCGGTGTATGACTGAGACTGCGCCTTTTCGTACGGTGCGCCTTATCTGTGTGTTTAAATACAGCAATGGTGCACATAACTGAGGCTGCGCCTTTTTGTACGGTGCGCCTAATGGTCGTGAAATTACGGTAGTTTGTACCAGTGCTGTGTAAGTTTGAATGTGACTGAATCAGAAGCAGCAGACTCATTAAACTTGAACAATAACAAACTTTTCTTAGAATCTATCCTACATTCCTCTGAGCTCACTTATGGAAAAATACAAAGATGTATGAAAAAATAAGTTTAAACCAAGTTTAAACAGAAGTGAAACTATCACAATGAGTATCTATGAGTACAAAAAAAGGTGGCAGACATTGTGTCAGTACTGGAGTGGCAGCTTTTAGGTTGTTACTCCACCTTAAAGTCATTAGTTCCTCCAACCAGTGAGCAGTTTAAGCTTCTGCTTCTTTGAACGGTATCAGGAACTGCAGGACTGAGTGGTCCAATCTGATAGTGAAAGTCAAACTGCAGAGATAGAACCAGAAATACTTTCATGATACCTAAACACACTCAACATGTCACACAATAGCACCGATCTAGTTTGTCAAAAGTTTTACAGAAGTACAGCTTTTTCCCATCTGTCGAATACGACGTCGACCACCATTCCCACCTCACTATCAACTGTCTGTAAAAAGTGGCAAATTGGGGTCTGGAGGAGTTAAGATGGGGGACTCGGTCAACCCTTTTTTAGGGTGATAAAAAATGGTCACACTCAGGTGTCTGCACAAATTGCAAGCCCAATGAAGTTCTTTAATGTCTCAAGGCTAGGGGTGATGGCCAGTCCTTTACAACTAGCACATTTTCTTCCAGTGGGCGAACCCCTCAACCTTGTGCACTAAAAATGTCCAGTTTTTTCATGATCAAGAACTTATCTTAATATTGTAGAAAAAGGCTTCAACGTTGTCTTCTGAACAGTGTATTTGATGATTGAGATGTTTTAACCTCCATTCATAAATCATTTCCAATTTGAAGATTAAAAATGATTTTTGGGTAGAAGTTGAAGTGTCTCAAAGATCAAATACACTGTCCGGAATACAACTTTGAAGCCTTTTCAACGATGTAGCATTTCTGGATGAATGAGCGATTACACAAACTTAACCAAATAGTTTCAAACTAACTCTAGAGATCATGTGCAGGATCTGTCGGAGGGATCCCAAGGCTGCCTCAAGAGTTTTCATGAGACAGGATGGTGTACCAAGTAGCCATCAAGGGTAAAGACCGCCTGCCAGTAACTACATAGCAGGTTTAATGAAACAAACGAGGAAGAGACAGTGAACGGAACATGACTGTTCATTCTATGGGATTACATAAGTCTCTCTTGGTTACATGATTTAGTGGTCTGTACTTTTATGTCAACCATCACAATTCTAGAGGTCTAGATGCCTGCCCAAAGCTTCCATCTAATTCTCTTTCAGCCACTACTTGATGCATGAGGAAGTAATCACAGGTACAAATTATTCTACTAAATGTCATCCTTAGTTGTATCATTGATATTGTTTTAAAAAAATAGTTTCACAATGCCATTTTTCACAGCTTTCAAACTCAGTAAATGTGAATCCACAAACATCCACAGGACTTTATTATGCTTTTTGAATCCAAACATGGGAAGTGAAAGTGGTGACTATGTAACAGTTGAAACACATGACTGGAAGGTGCTATTTTCAACCTAATAAGGCAAGTCAGAATGTTGGAACAAGTTCAGTCCAAAACAAAAAAGTACCTTCATCTCAGCCACAAGAACAAAGCTCATAATTCAGCTGAGAAAACAAAGGAGAATAATCACTAGTCTTTTACTTTGTCACACATATCTTTGTTTCACTTTTTTGGGATAAGTTGCATTTTTTTTTCTCTTTTTTGATATTGTATCAATAGTTTTTAGTTTCAAAGCACCTTTTAAATTTGTAGTGCATGGAAGAATAAAAAAGATGAAAAGTCAGAACATGTAAAGAACAAAAAAATATAATTTTAACAAATGAACAATAAAGTAGAAAATTTGTAGATGGCTTTTTTTTGGAGTGTGAGTGGGAAATTTTTCAAAGAACAGATTATTCTTTCCCAAAGAAATGAAAGAGGTTGCTTTTGTTGAGCAGGTCTAGAATCTCTGGCACCTGTGGTACGTAAGTTGCTCTTTTATTTTTAGAACTCAGCATTGAATGGATAGTCCTTGTGCTTCAAGCCCCTACAGAAAATAAAAACAGAAGAAATTGTCATGGCTTCCAAATATTTAAGCTTCACTACACCAAACCAAACCCGCACCAGTCTCACCAATTCATTGGACAGACTCTCCAGTTCTTGTTGAATCCCATAATAGTTTGCATTTCCTCCTCAGATAACTGAAAGTCAAACACCTGCAATGTGTTGCCCCAAGAAAACAATTCATTAAGTATGAAAAAAATAAAAGAATAAAATAAAAAGAGATAAAAAACTTATTTGCTCATTTGATTACCTGAAAATTCTCCTTAATGCGTTCTGGTGTGACAGACTTAGGAATCACAATCACATTCCTCTGGATGTGGAATCTGATCAGAACCTTGGGAGAAAAAGAGGCAATAAATATGTTTGTAGAATAATCAAATCAAAATCCTCGGACATATGAACAAAAGCATAGACAAAAAAATAAGCTGAAACATGGTCAAAAGTAAAAAAATTATCTCAAAATGCCTCGTTCTCATTTACTTACAAATGAATACAAATTGTACCTGAGCAGAGGTCTTCTTGTGTTTCTCCGCAATGAGTTTGATTTCAGGATCCTCCAGAAGGGAGGGGTCATCTGGTTTAGCCCTGCAATTACATTCAATTCTTTCATTGCAATAAATCACCATCTAACATACAACGCTGTAAAAAAAAAATCAATATTAAGTAATGAAATCTTGCGAGTGCTTTTATTTACTGCTCATTTCATGTGAAAATGTCCCAATAGCAAACCGCATTGATAAAGAGGAACAGCTGTCACATGCTGGCATCTGACCGCAGGGACCACAAGTGAAACAGCACCAAATAATAATACAAAGTCAAGTGTTGTGCATAGATATGATTCCTGACCAACCATGGTCTATCGGGAGAGCCGAGGGGGCTGTAAGCGGTAACAGTGATGCCTTGCGAGCGGCAGTAGTCGATGAGCTTTTCCTGGGTCAGGTAGGGGTGGCACTCCACCTGTAAACGACACATACAGCTCAAACCAAACACGTCACAAAATATTACTATTCAATTTCCTCTGTTTCGAGAGAAAATCCAAACTAGGGAGTGGTCTGATCTTAGATGGATAAACCCCAAATTTGATTTAAAGCAACCCTTTGTTCCATTTGTGGATTTGATAAGAAATGGCAGAAGGAAAAAAAAAACAGCTCTAGCCTTGTAAAAACAACACAAGCAGACAAGCAAGACACTGATTGTGAACTACAGCTCAAAGTACACAAACAATATAAGGTCAGCAGAGCTAAGTGGTGTAGCCTGAGGAAATCTGCTGTGGCTCATCATGACTTAACAAGACATTTATGTACTCGTGCAGACTGGAGGAGACTGATAATTACGAGATCTTGACCTTTAAAAACCTCCAACTAGAAACACGCTCGTTTTCCTGGTTTTGCAGTGATGAAGTCATATCTACAGCCGCTTGCTTTCTCTTCTGCTCGGGTGGCCGGGCCAGTGTTTCTAAGGAAAACTCAGACTTACCTGGTTGTTGGCAGGCTTGTATTTCAGTCCAGGCTTCTGGAGAATGGCATTAATCTGATCCTTGTTGAAGTTAGAGATGCCGATGGCTTTCACCAAACCAGCATCCACCAACTCTTCCATCCCCTGACCAAAAACACAAACTTATTTAACTCATTGCATTGGTTTAATCATTTTAGAATATTAAAAAAGAAATGAATTACGCCCCCTCTGAGGATCAACATATCGATATTTAATAAAAGTAGATTGTTTTGTAAAGTTGAAGAGATTTAAAAAGTTCCACCAGCAATGTGGACATTCAATGTTTCCTGCAGCTTTGCAGTCTTTTCCTTTGTTTTTGCTGATTTCGGCCACTTTCATCTTCTGTCTGAAAAACTGCTTACCTCCCAAGTTTCCAGGAAGTGCGTCTCGTCATAGATTACCTCTCCTGCACTGTCCACAGGAAAAAGATCATCGCCGGCCTGAAACGCAACAAATAATCTCATATCAACATCTAATTCTGGTTTTTATCATGTAGATGAAGCCAAAGTTTTAAAGAATGATGAGAAAACTTTATTTACCCTGAAACCCATTGGCCAGTGCACTAGGTAGAGGTCGAGATAGTCCAGCTTAAGGTCACTGAGTGTCTTCTCACAAGCTGCCCTTACCATGGATTTCTTATGGAAAGTGCACCACAGCTAAAACAAAAAGAAACAGGAAACAGAAGTTTATCAGATATGTTCGTTTGTTTCCTGCACTGGCTGCATTCTGATTAACAGTTAAAAAAAAAAACAGATTGTCACAGGAGTGAGGTTTGAAACACTGCTCTTTCTGTGTGGAGTTTGCATGTTCTTGGTAGGTTTTCTCCGGGTCAGGGTTCTTCCGCAAGCGAAGGAGTTTAATTATCTCTAGGTCTTGTTCACGACTGGTGGAAGGGTGGACCAAAAGACTGACAGATGCCTTGCTGTTGAGGTGTTTTGAGCACGTTAAGCCGGCCCAGAGACAGACACACTGGAGAGACAGGATCCTCTCAGGTGAGCTGGAGGATGCAGTGAGAGTAAGAGAAGCCCAAGTTTCCCATCTGACGCAGTTGGCCCTGCGACCCGGTCCTGGATAAGTGGAAGATGATGGAATGGAATTCCGGTTTCCTCCAAAATCATGCATGTTAGGTTAATTGGGAGTGTGTCCCTGCAGCAGACTGGCGACCTGTTTGGGGTGTACCCTGCCTCTCGCCTGAAATCAGCTGGGTTAGGCTCCGGTACCTCTGCGATCCCAGAAGACTAAACACACCATCACTTAGCTCGTCCTCACCTTGCTGACCATGAACAGATCTTCTCTCTTGACCACACCGGCTTTGATCATGGCATTAACACCTTCCCCAACTTCTGCTTCATTCTGGTAGACATACGCTCCATCAATGTGTCTGTAGCCTGCAGAGATGGCTGCTTTCACTGCTTCAGCTACCTTTCCAGGAGGGGACTAAAACAGAATAACATGTTCGTACAATTTAGTCACACATTAGACAGCCTTCACAAGACTTTTCATCAGGATTCATCTTGATTTTCTAACAAGATTTACATTTCTATACAAATATAATTATTCAGTATGAACCTAAAATCGCAAGATCAAGTTTAAAATCTCTTAAATATTGTTTTAAATTGTTATTTGTTTAAGTGTGGATCTTCTAAAGTTTTCTTAATATTGGTAGATTTTTTAACTATGTAAAACCAGAAAACAGGAACAGAAAATCCTTCAGATTTTTCCCACGTTGAGCTGCAGATTTTCAAGTAATCTATTTATTTGACAAGATCGGACATAATCTGAGTTTATTTCTTAGTGAGATGCAATAACAACACAAAACCCATCAAATAAACGACAGTTACTAGAGTTTAAAAAGTAACACAACTTTAAGTGTGCTCTAACGTTCCAGATCAACTGATTTAGCTTAGCTAGCTTCCTAAACTTCAACAAAATAAGAAAACAAACGTACCTTCCATGTCCCCAGTCCCAGAATGGGCATTTCTGCACCGGTGTTCAGCTTCACAGTTGTTGCCATTTTTTGTATTTTTTTAAAGGACGATTCAAACCTGAGTGTGGAAACAAGAACCGGGTTGCGAGTTACAAAAAGGAACGAGGAGAGAGAGAGAGAGAGAGAGAACGTCGTCAATCGATTATTACTGTCTGGATGAGTTTCCTTAAAAAGGCTGCGCACGCATGTTTGTCTTATTTTACAACTTTTGACACTAAAATCACTAAAATATACCATAGAAATGCAAATAATTAACAAAATAGCATACGTTATTTTTTCATACACAGCAAAAAACAAAAATCAATCTAAATACAATTCAGTTTTCTTCTAAAACAGTGTTTTCAGTGTTCTGTGGGAGATGATCCCGTTTCACTTCACCTGATACGGTGAGCGTGATCTACCAGTAGCTCCCAAAGATTGTTTGGTTGATCTCATGGTGTTTGTGTAAAAAAATTGGATTAAAGCGTATTTATATATGTTTATCGGTATGAAATCTTGTCATTTTATTTCTAGACAGGCAGGGCTATCCTGCGATGGTGTAACCATAGCAATCCACTCTTCTTCTTGCTTTTTTGTTGCATGCTGCTGTCCATCCCTCCCAAAACTACCCCACTGATCGTTTTGTTTTTTTAACATGTTTTTGAGACATAATGAGAAAATCTAGGCAGCGTTCTAAAGCAGAAAAATAGCAGATTCTCATTAAATCTCACATTTTCTGCAAGACATTCTTCTTCTTTTTTCGGCATTTCCCTTTAAGGGTCGCCACAGAAAGTCAGTTTCTTCCATCTAACCTTATCTACTGCATCTTCTTCAGCCACACCAACTATCTTTATGTCTTCCTTCACTGTATCCATGAACCTCCTCTTTGATCTTCCACAAGGACTCTTTCCTGGTGGTTTCAAACCCAGCATCCTTCTTCCTTTGTACTCTCTCTCTCTCCTCTGCACATGTCCAAACCATCTCAGTCTGGCCTCTCTGACTTTATCTCCAAAACCTCTAACATGCACTGTTCCTCTGATCCTGTCCATCCTGGTCACTCCCAGAGAGATCCTCAGCATTTTCATCTCTGCTACCTCCATCTCTATTTCCTGTCTTTTCCACGGTGCCACTTTCTCTAGACCAAACAGCATGGCCGGTCTCACCACGGTTTTGTACACTTTCCCTTTCATTTTAGCTGAAACTCTTCTGTCACACATCACATCTGATACTTTTCTCCACCCGTTCCAGCGTGTCTGCATAAGGTTCTTCACCTCTTTTCCACACTCGCCATTGCTCTGGACTTTTGATCATAAGTACTTAAAATCTTCCACCATTTTTATCTCTTCTCCCTTTAACCTCATTTTCCATTTGGATCCCTCTCATTTTCTGCAAGACATTAAAGAGGAGAAAGTTTCTCTTGCATTCTGGGTAAATCCTTTGAAAGGCTCATTGTCTAAAACTATATATTGTTATATACATTGTAATAATATATTGTTAATATAGGCGTCTATAGAAAATATTTTTGATTGCTGGTGTGCCTCAAGATTTTTTTCTATGGAAAAATGTACCTTGGCATGAAAAAGGTTGAAAACCACCGTTTGAAAATATTCACACACATAAAATACACATATATTTATATATGTTAAGGATAGCAGAAATAAATCTGAATTTATTCGATTTAATAAATCCGGCGAGTAAATTTACATTACATAATAATTTTCAAAGTTCCATATTACGCCGCTAGAGGGCACACTTACGCTTTCCATTCCTTAGAAATAGACTACATTTAAATCAATCAGTTTAACTGAATATTATTTCATACATCACTTTTTAAAATTAGTAATCAAAGCAGTTGAACTGACTGATCACTTCCATTAAAGCTGTAAAAAAAACCTCAAGCATTCATCTATTCTTTAAAAATAAATCTCTAGATGTGCTTTCAACAAGTTTTGCTTTGATAAATAACCAGCCTGTAAATACTGTTAAAGATGTTTTCAGTTAGTTTTATTGCTGTAAGAGATTGTCTTCTTGTGGCTCAATGTGGTATAATAAGGTGTATTCCATTGTGCGTGTACAGACAAGTCTTAAACCTCAGGAGACAGGTGAAAAGAGAGAACACATACAAGGTGACTCTTTTGGCTAAATCAGATAAAACCTCAGAGACCTTTAACTGAGCCATTCAACATTTAGAGCCCAAGATAAGAAAGGGAGAAGGTAAAAAAAAATACAAAGGGAAAAGTTATGGGAGCTAGACGCTGCTGTGTAACTCACAATGGCTCTTGGTAAAGTTTGTGTCTCTTCTGATCTTCTCCCTGCTGGACGGCTACTTTTCAGGCCCTCTCTCCTCTGATCTAACTTCAGACACCGGAGGGCTTTTTGACAACCTCCAAACTGTCAAAGCACCCCAGGAATCAAACGCCGCCGCATATTGTCGGGATCAAAGAGTCACAGGTAAACCAGACAAAAAGAAGGCCACTTACAATTGATACCTTAAAGAGTGGCTTATTTCGGAAGGCCCTGAATTTTCATATCTGTATGCCGATATCCTCTCACTACACTGACAACATCAATTAGAAGAAAAAAAGAAGGAAAACAAACATACATTGAAAAATACAGACATCCACGTGTTAAAATCCAACCATTTATATGAAACTTTGTATTTCTCCATGTTTTTAGATGACTGGAACGGACAAAAAAAGAATCACTAATACAACAGGTTCTTTTTCCTCCTCCATTGTGTTGCCATAATGAATACTGTGTGTGGTTGGTGGTGTCTCAGCTTTCTCTGCTTCTACATGAGATCAGACACTCCTCTAGTAAGTCATAACCTGTCCTGTGGAGATCAAACACCACCTTTCATTTCATGGAATTGGCTTCACTCGCTTAGCCTTTTTCTCTATAGTTTCACGTCTCACCCTCTGGACCCAACTTAGCTGTCTTCTTCTCTGTTTCTACCAGAGAGCCCTGGGTCATGTTTTCCACTCATAAATCTAATGTGGACTGTCAGCTCGTGCTGGGCTCACTCACACACACACACACATTCTGCTCTTTCTGGCTATTGAACAATTGCAGAAACAGAAAGAGAGATCCCACGTCATGAACAAATTGTGATCATTTGCCAATTGTGTTGCATGTTCCTGAAGGAAAAGAGGCTCATTGGAGCCGATCTGAGCTCGTTTAGTTTAAAAGTAACATTTAGAAATATCATCCCAATAAGGTGGACAGTCTAATGGATTTAACACAACAATTAGATCAACCTTTTTAACACCGTTGTGTCTGATATTTGCGTTTTTGGCAGCATGCTGCTAATATAACTTTGTACAAACAATAAGTTGAAGGTTCATGACAAATAACTCCTCATTTGACAGGTTAAAAATAGTTTGTCTGCTGAAAATGTCATTAAATAATTTAGAGAAAGCAGAAATATTTCTCAAATGAGGTTAAAGCACAGAACAGCCAATTTGTTAAAACAAGTGCGTGAGATCTCGCCATCAATGAAGACAAGTTTCCATTCACGAAATTAGAAGAAGAATCCGGCCGTGTTAGGGCTTTAGTCAAAGATTTAGACAGTTTTTTTTAAAATGGGAAACAGCATTCTCGTGTACCCTCCCCTAAGCTGCTTCTTTCTCTATAATCTGTATTTGATACAGAACTCTCAATCACTTCGGCTTTACAGATGAAACTTTTCTGGAACTTTTACAAAGGACAAGTTTTATTATTGTGCTTAAAAACAAAAACACGTGCATCACAGCTGGAAAGTTTTCAGATTTTATCAGCTGTGAAGAACATCAAAATTTCAATCGAAAAAAATACAGTTATTTATACTTATTTGGGGGTCAGGTTGCAGGATTGGGCAAGCCCAGACTTCTGTAATTAAGTGAGAGTTGGAGATTACAGCCCCATGAAGCCATCATCAGAACAAACAGACAAAACGGCAGCTTTTTTCTCTTCTGAGTCACATTTTTAAACGGGAATGGATCAAATAAAACCAACAAGTTATGGTTTTTGAAACACCTGAATGCATCACAGCTAAAAAAAATGTCTTTTACCAATTTATGAATAGGCGATCAAAACTATTCACACACTTTATCCATTTTGAACGTTCTTTGCAAGTTATTGATTATAATCAAATATACGTAATACACTGCATCAAACTTTAACACCAGTGAAAACACAGTCACATGCTTTATGTGGTCAAATTTGCATTTAACTAATTTTTCCACAAACACAGATGCATTAATAAAACGTAAAAATCTTTAACATTAGTTTAAATAAAACATGAGTGCTAGAGTTCCATGCATCAGACAACAGAGGACTTGTGGATCAGCTGGCGTGTGAATCCTCACATAGCGTTAAATTGTGTTAAGGCCCAGCTAAAAGAAGAAAGACACATTTTACAACCTCTAGAACATTTCAGACAGCTTGTCTGGGACATGTTACAGGATGGATGTGTAGAGGAGATTCTATATGAATGAAACCTTAAAGAACTTTTAGAGGATGTTTTTTTTTCTCCATCTCTATGGACTCCACAGAGGTCACATTCTTGTCTGAAACGACAAAACTTTCTTTATTTCATTGCTAATGTCAGCATAAATTTGTCATTTTGCTGAGCATATCTTTCTAATTAGGTTAAAATCTCTAACATACACATTTCTTTGCATTTAGATAAAGAAATTTATAAGAAGTCTCTCAGAACTTCTGGGTGTCTCCTTCTTAGTCCATCAGACAGGGTTTAGTTTTTTTTTTTTGGCTTGATTAACCACTTAGTTCAGTCTCTCAGACACAAGATTGCAGAGAAAAAGCAAGTAATGAAGTGCTTTTGAATTTGCATTCCTGAGAGCTTTTGCAGACGTTGTGATTTCAGTCCGCGCTTGCTGTTTGTTCTCCGTGGAGATGTCTACAACCCTAACGGTAACATGTAACAAGTGTCCATCCAGCCTCCTCCATATTGCTCCCTCATCAACCTAACTGCCATGAACAAACACAATCAACATGCATTTGAAGGAGAATTCGCAGGCTTTCTCTCTTAAATCGCCTCCTGATGGGCTGTTCATCATCATCATTATGCAGATTAACGTGACCGTGAAGGAAACAGCGAAGGCCTTTCCCTTTGGAAAAAAAAGTCTTGCTCCGTGAAGCTGACCGAAAACAGACGTGTTTTGTTCTTGCAATGTACAAACTGTCTGAAGAATCTGAAATTAACAGCATTCAATCTACTCTTGAAAGTCAAGTGTTTTCTAGTGTTGTCCTTGACAACAAAGTGTGTCTGAAGGCGACATCGTTAGATAGAGGATCCGTTGTAATTTAACAGGTAAGTACTCTGGTTTTGTTGAGAATTTCCAAAAGAAAAAAAAACTTTTTTTTTTTTATCAAAGACTAATACTAGTTGTTTTTTATCTATTTGACTCATTTCTTGTCAATCGCTATGATGTCACACAATGACTTGCAGAAATCTGTGATTATTTCTGCTTTGGGGAAAGAAAGAGAGGAGGAGAAAGAGGTAAAAGCTTCCCTTTGCACCCCGCTCCATGGCCAAAAAAGAGGAAACACTATTTGATTTAAATCTGAGGCCCTTTCAGTGGGTCAGGAATGACTGAAACATTTAGAGGTGCGACATAGGTCACCTAAACTGGTCTTGAAGATCATCCAACTGCTGTTTTCTACAGGCAACAAACTCAGGTAATTAATCATTTGAGAAATAACTTGTTTCATTCTGGTTACACAACAGCGTGTGCTTTATTTGTGTCTATATATCATGTGTTGTGTTAAACCAGTTGCTGCTCACATGTATTAATGGAGAAGGAAGTTGGTCATGTTTTACCTGTTCCAACAGGAAGTTTGATTCTGGAATACTTAAGGATGAAAAATACGCTTGTTTCCTATATGATGCATTTATACGGTATCAGACGTCCAGAGAAAATGACATTTATATCATAAAGAAGCAACTTTAGTGAGTTTTAATGTGAATTTTTTTTGGGGGTGAAAATGTTAAGTTTTTTATTGTAATTTACAGGAAAAACAAAACATTAAAATGAGAGACTTTAATGGGAATTTATGGGGATTATTGTTTCTGCATTTTCATAACACCCACAATATGTCGTGTCGTGTGTTTGAGGGCATCCTCAAATGGTCAGAATGACAAAGCAAGAAAAACTTCCTCATATGGGTACTTCCTAAATTTGAAGTCATCTGATTTGATTTCTTTATAATTTATTAAGAAAAACTGGAACTTCTTCAATCTTGCATCACGGGAATGTTGTTTTCAGAGCAGAACGTGTGCAGGGTTGGTGAGGTGAGGGGAAAACCGTGTGGACACTCCTGCAGAGACGTGTGCCAAAGTCTCATGCATGGATGAGTCACAGAGAAGAAAAATAGAGTGGGAAGTTAAACAAGAAAAATGTCTTTTTTGTTAACAATGAACACACGTTAACAATCAATAATTATCATATCGTGCAGATATTTTTCAAGTTCTCACTCTTAGAAATCACTTTTTTTTTTCATTGTTTACCGCTTATCTGTCGGGGGTATAGGGGCCAACAGCCTCAGATGGGAAACCCAGGCTTCTCTCACCCCGGCCGTATCTTCCTGGTCACCCAGGAAGATCCTGAGGTGTTCCCTGTCCAGCTGGGAGACATAATATCTCCAGCAGGTTTGGGGCCCACCTCCGGGACTCCTCTCTGTGGGACATGCCCGAAACACCTCACCAGCGAGGCGTTCAGCAGGCATCCCAACCAGATACCCTAACACCCCATCTGGGATGAGAGCAACGGTTCTAGTCCAAGCTCCTTCTAGATGGCAGAGTTACTCACTCTATCTCTGAGTGAGAACCCAGCCACCCTGAGGAGCATACTCACATCTAGAGCACGTCTAGGGTCCTTGGAAAAGACACCTAACCCGCGCTTCTCCCACCATTGGCGCCGTCGAAGGGCAGCCTGCTGCGGTGTAAGGAGTGCAGCACACAAAATTCCCCGGTGAGGGATGAATAGAGTAATTCATTTATTTATTTATACTAATTTCAACCGCTTGTATCCGCAATCTTGTTCTTTCGATCAGCACCCACAGCTGGTGGCCATAGGTGATGGTAGATCAACTAGTGAATTGGGAGCGTAGCTCTCTCTTCACCATTATGGATCAGTGCAGCATGTGAGTTTAGAAGAAAATTTCTAAAAATGGAAAAAAAAACATTTAAACAAAATTTTCTAGAGGTTGATTTTTCACAAATCTTGTTTAAATGTTTAAAGAGCAACTTTTGAGATATGGGTGGCACTGATGGTGGTGTATCTTCTTAGGATGGGGAGCAAAATCAGAGGTCTTGTGCAACATGTTGCAAAACGTAGTATCCCTTTGACATTTTCATTTGTGCACTTTGCACTAGGAATTTTTCTAATAATTCTTTTTGTTTGAGTCATCAATGCAGTGTACGACTTCAGACACCCACACAAACCTCTTGACATTTTCTTTTCTTCTTTTCCTGGCATTGAGGGGTGTTCATGGCAGCCTTAAGAGGGAAACAAAAGTGTGACTAATACAAAAAAAAAGAAAACACCCCCCTCTAGCGGACATAGTCAAACTAACAGGCATATTTACTTGCATCTTGTCCAGGTTAAGTTGGGCCTTCTGGAAAGCTCATAAAAAGCTCACAGATAGAGATTAATGGGCACAGAACTACATGTAAGAAAAGATTTGATGGAGGGAACAAAGCATTGGAAGAATGTAAACATTATCTGCTCTGAGAACTGACTTCAAAGAGCACAGACAGCAGCTTCTCAGCTGTGCTGCACATCATTGACAGATGAAAAGTGAAAGTGAGTGTTCATCCAGTCTACAGCCTCATCCTAAAACCAGTCTTTGATGTAACAAAAATGGACCAGGTTGAAAAGTAACACATTTGTATATCTAAACGATTTCTTTGTAAGAAGTGGTGTAAAGGATAGATGCTGCATGTTTCCTTTCGCTTGTAACACCAAGTTTCTTCCTACTTCATAAGTATTACACTTCAGCAAACTCAAAAGTGTTCATCAATGGAGATATAAAATTCAGAGTGTGTAAAAAGTAAAAATAGCATCAGCTACTCCGTATCTAATGACTCAATTTAAATTATGTGTTTGTTACTTTTTATTCCTTTACTAATAATACCACCAACTATCACACCCTTTGTCTGGAAGCCTGATTGGCCACTTCAAAATTGAGGAATCAGTGGTAATCTCATTTTTCTATCTATTTATTTTCACTATCTCATAAACAATTTTCCATCTTGACCCCATTCCGTTCATGTCTCCAAGTTCACCACACATAAAATGAGTTGATTTGATAAAATCACTGCATGAGACTGACTCAAGTGGAACAAGAGGTGATTGCTTGTTGTGGAATATTATAAATGCTCTAAATAGCAACTTTAATTGACTATATTTAGACTTTTCTGTTTCAGTTTTTTAACTGTAACACAGTCAAACTTGATGAAAATATGCTGTTCATTATTTATCTTCTACGTGGATTCCTGATCGAATGAGATAATGTCAAGTACCTCTTTCATCAATTAGAGAGAGACCAGAATCCTGACAAGCTTCTGAATTACATAAAGGTTTAAAAAGTAACTCTAAACTGTGACCTCAGTGTCTCAGACACAATGAGCAGTGTGATTGGTAAAAGAAGCTGGATGTGCTGCGTGTCAGAGCTCCTCATCATTATCTCGGCTTAGTGATTCAAGGTTTGAGCACATAGAACAAAACTCTTGCGGAAACCTCGTTCCCGACGCGACGGGACGCCATGAAGAACAATAAAAGGACTATTAGAGATTTAAAAAAGCAAATAAATACATGACAGCCCAGCGACAAAGCCTTGTGAGGATGAGAAGTGGAGTGAGGCTGATAGAGAAGAAGAAAAACGAAGAGAAGCATTGATGAAAATAACCAGCGAAACTTAAAGGGAGAAGGGGCTGAGCGGATTGGAGGTGATGATGAGTGAAGAGCTGTACAAAGTAGTACATCTATGGGAAAGGTTTTAATGAGGTAGACATTGGTGTGTGTGTGTGTGTTTTCTCAACTGTAACACAGACACTAAGAAAAGCCTCAGCAATGATACTCCAAAACTTCCTGACTCCACGTGGGTGGGTGGGTGGTTGAGGATGTGTATGAGTTTTGAGAGGCAGATAAATAGATGAATAGATGTGATAAAGATGATGCAAGTGTTAACAATCCAGGTCCTATTAATCAGAAAAAGAAAAACACACAATGCAATGTGGAAGTTTCTTCCAACAAATTTGGAAAAGTTTATCTTGAGTTACAAGTTGTAGAGCCACTGCTCCTTCGGGTTGAAAGCAGCCAGATGGGGGTTTTGGCTCCTGGTTAAGATGATGCCTACATATCCAGCTGGTGAGGTGTTCCAGGGATGTCCAACCGTTAATAGACTCAGATGAACACCCACGACCTGCTGGAGGGACTATGTCTCATAGCTGGCCAGAAGATGATCACATAGAAAATGTGACTGGAGGAAAGTTTGTGCTTCCCTGCTAAGGCTGCTGCCCCAACCACTTGACCACAGATCAAGTTGCAGAAAACAGTCAGATACATATTGTACATGATCACATGTTGAAGAACACACAGGAGTCAAGCCGGGGGGCGATAAGTATGCCCACCCAAGCTCGGCGACAATCACTGGGGCCAACTCCAGAATAGAACATGATCCAGCCCCTGTCAAAAGACCTGGTTCCAGAGCTCAAGCTGTGGATCGAGGCAAGTCAAACTATATCTAGTTGGCACCAGCACAGGCTCCTTCCCCATCAGACAAGTGACGTTCCACATCCCTAGAAGTAGCATATGCAGCTGAAGGTCTGGTCACCAGGTTCACCAATGTCAGCTGCCACCCATCTCTTCCTTCACCCAACCCCTTCTGAGTCTGCTGGAAGGGCGGCCCATGTCCCTTGTTCGGGCTAAGCCCGGCCGAGCCCCATGGGTAAAAGCCCAGCTGCCAAGCACTCTCTGTCGTGCCCCAACCTCGGGCCTGGTTCCATGTGGGGGCCGCGTTGACTAGCTGGAGAGAATATACGTATCTCGCAACTGGTCGGGGAATGCCTCGGGATTCTCCCAGGTAAGCTGAAGGATGCAGCTGGTGTTAGAGAAGCCAGGGTTTTCTGTCTAAGGCTGTTATCCTCATGACCTACTAGCTCCGGATAAGCGGAAGAAGACGGAACTAAACCAGACTCTGTGAAGATGGATATTTTTTTTCTGCAATGTTGTAATCTCTACTTTCATTTTTTGCAGGAGATTCTGATACTTTAGACTATGGGATATTACCAAAAATGGAAACATGTCACATGTGAACACAACTTGGCTTTTTTTTTTCAAACTTTATCCTTAAGATAAACTCTACAGTCTAATTTAAAGAAGAAACCATGTAGCCCTTTTTCTAACTTTCCTGTCATTCCTAATGTTTAGGAGCAACAGGTTGGTAGTTCAACTCCTGTTTACTGTGGGGGAATAACTCATTCACAGTTATTACAGTTTAACTGTTGACCACATTACACAGCTGGTATATAAATTCTTGGTGCGTTCCAGGATTAAAAGTTTTATTAATTTATCAATGAACACATTCTTCCACATTCCTCTGTTTCAGATGGACGAATGTACCAATAGAGAGCAAGCTAGCTAGATATTTATTTCTTGTTACTTCTTTTTTTATTTACTGGCCATCAACTATCTCCATATGTGCGTAGTGGCTGGGATAAATGGGTAGTTGTTAAAAAAGAAAGATGGCTTCCTTTCGCACGCAATAACAAAGACGCCCACAAACCCCAGACAAAGACTCAGGCTTCACCCACACAAATGAACCACTTGTTCAGGATGATTGTCTTTTAAGGAATGCAGCTAGGTGGACAAAATCTCCATTCCACATGAACAAAACCCAGCTTTTTCATGCCAGGTCTGTGCCATCTAGGCAGTTTCACACAACTCCCAGAAATGACGGCAATTCCAGCACAGCTACACTGCAATGATGGAGATGGAATACAAGCAATTACACAGTGTTTGCACCATGCTTGGACAGGCATATGCAACGCCAATTATCCCTCCCAAACATGAGGAAGGAGGGGAAAAAGAAGGGAGACACAGAGATTCTAATTATACACACATTGTTCTAGTTCCTCAGCCTGCTTCTTCTGGTGTGTTCACTCAACTCTGTGTTCATAAGTCCTCTGTTTTGATGTGTTCCTATGGAGGTGACAGCTAATTTGCACTCAGATATTATAATTCACAAGTCAGGTGCTTACTTTCTGTCACACACACACCTTACCCGGATCCCATGGGACCATCATCTGTTGACAACTGCTCCATTTCTAACCCACTTCCAGCCTCGTTCCTTTCTGTTTGCACCGAGGGGAACTTAGAAACTTTAATTTCAGCTTTAAAAAAAAAATAGCAAAAATTAAACAAGAATGAACTACATAAAATTTTTATTAATCCTTTAAATAAATTCACTTCTAACTTTGATTTTTTTTAAACCTTGCTCATTACGCTTCAAATTGTTCATTAAATTGTACATTAGGCTAAAAAAAATTATGGAAAAGGACAGAAGTCAGAGCAGTTTCTCTTTTTTTTTAAGACTGGCAGTTGATTGTACATCAACTGATTCTGCTCAAACAACTTCTACCGAGGAGCTTTGATCTCTAACATGTGGCTTTGCGTTACTTCAGTCACACCAATAATCCAGTTTGCTCTTCCTTTGACATTTTAATGGAAATACACAAAGTTTATGCAGTTAAAGTCTTTACAAATCAAATGAGTCATTTTTCTATTTCATAAATAGACAGATGTATCAAATATTTCTTTTTAGGATGGAGTTTTAAGACAGGCACTTGCATTGTAAGACCAGGTTGTCATGAAATGAAAATTATATCTATTATATTTGAAGTAAATTTGATGTATGTGTGTGTATGTCCGCTATCAGAGGAGGTGAGAAAGAATTGTTTTAAAAAAGCATAATGCTCCATTTCAATTGAAGTGTTTTTATTTTCTATTTACCCTCCTATGACCCAACGTTTTAGAAAAATTAAATTAGAGTTTGGGTCTCAGGAGGTTATTTTTTTTATCTTCTACTTTAAATAATGGAAATATGTCCAAATGCACACACACATGCACACATGTACACACATGTCCTTGCATTCCCTTATTCTGAAACAAGGTAAACAAGAAATCCAAGTAAAAATTGTGATTTAATAAGCATAATGTAACAATTTCATTACATAATTAGTTAATTGGCTGACTAATTGTAATTTCCTCTTTTTCCCCTTTAGATCAAGTTTTGGTTTGCCAGAAATGTTCCAGTCGTGCTCCGGCCCGGAAAGCCAGTGGGTTATTAGTGAGCGAGATGACGGCCGGGCTTTGTATGAGACTGGACCACTTCCACACAGCTGGCCTGAGTTCTATCAAAGCAGCACTGTACATCATACAGTCCACCAGCAACCTTATGGCAGAGCGTACACCAGAGCCCATGCACCAGTGTGGTGGCGATCAAAAAATACATGGAAGGTAGGTGAACAAATAAGAACTTTACAGACTCCATAAAAGAGTTTTAGAATTGTTCTGACACACTCACAATCAGACTAATCACAACACAAGCAATAACTGAACAAAACCAACTATATTATAAAATAGTTAAGGTTTGTAGGATGTAGCAGATGGGCTGCATCCATACAGAAGTAAGGATTTGGTACTAAACAAAGACATTCAAATTGAAAATGCTGGAGAGGTGAAATTGGCAATGTCAAGTGGGAAAAATTTGGCTTTACTTGTACTGTAACGGTGCTATATCGGTTCGTTGTGGCGAAGAAAGAGCTGAGCCGAAAAGCAAAACTCTCGATTTACCAGTAGATCTACGTTCCTACCCTCACCTATGATCACCAACTGTGGGAGGTGACTGAAACAATGGGATCGTGGATACAAGCGACTGAAAGAAGTTTCCCCCGCAGGGTAGCTGGGCTCTCACTCAGAGATAGAGTGAGGAGCTCTGCCATTTGGTAGGAGCTCAGAGTAGAACCGTTGCTCCTCTGTGTCGAGAGAAGCCAGATGGGGTGGTTGGGCCATCTGATTAGGATACCTCCTGAGTAACTTGCTGGTGAGACATCTGTAAGGCACAGGTCCTCCTGGGCCTGTCCCACCGTGAGGACAACCAGAGGCAGACCCCGGACTTGCTGGAGAGACTACCTCTCACAGCTGAACAGGGAACATCTCGGGTTGAGGAAAGCATGGGTTTCCGAAGTGAGGCTGTTGCCCCCACGACCCGGCTCGAGATAAGCGGAAGACGACAAAACAGAAATATGATTTCTAAGTTGGAGAACTTGAAATAATATCTGCTAGATAGAATAATTGTTGATGTTACAGAAAAAAACTACAATAAGATTGTACAGGGGCTTTGTTGTGTTTCTTCCATTTTTAGTTTCCACCAAATCCAACCTACGATTCCTGCATGAACAAAGACTGTTTCTTGTTTTGACTATCTGTTACCCACCCAGCTCATAAATCATTTGATTTATATAATTACCAAGCTGTTGGATTTAACACAAAAAGTTATTACGCATTTAATTACACAGTTTCAACCACTGTCATAAATATTGACCCCGCGTAGGTTGTAAAGACAGAGGGACGTCTGTGACGAACGTCCTGCTGCTGCTGCATATCAATATAAGTCTTACACTGATATGCATTACACACAGCTATTAGGCAGTCTTTAAAACAACCAGCATGCTAATTGTTCAGAGTTCTTTAAAGTACTTTTCTTCACCAAATATCTTCTTAAAAGTTTGTTTCCGTTTACTTTATTCATGTCATGTTTTACTCATTTTCCCAAAGAAACATTTTCATTTTTTAAGAGCATTATAAAACCGCACATCCATTTGGGATTAAAAGAAAAAAGAAAACAACCTTATTTTTTCTGCTACTTTAATGCAAAAGTGAGAAAAATGTTGGATGTTTGGGATACACTGGGAGTGCCAAATATCTTCCAATCCGGCCGTGGCTGTGAAAATCTAGGAGGAGAACATGAATCAGACTTTTAGAAGAGGAGGAAAAGAAAACATCCCTACATTAGATGGATGCCTGGTAGACTTCAAAGAGTTGTTGCTGTATATTTTTCACTTCAGTTGGAGGCCTTTCATGTGCTAACGTTGCTCCGGTGTGTGTTTGTGAGCATGCACAAATGCTTGTGAGTGAATACGAGTCTCTAGGTAGAGGCCTCCAGCTTTACTTTCCAATGAGAAGAGAAGCTACACAGATTTTGGTCAACTGGTAGGTTGGTTGATCCATAATAAATATACATAACTTTATGAATTATATTAAAAAAAAACTAAATAAAATATTGGCAAACAGACAAAGTTGTTTGTAGAGTCAAATGGAAAATGTAGCTGAATGAAAAACTAAAAATATCTTAATGCTCTTTGGCGCTCTCTTGTCTGAAGCGGAACTTGATGTTTCATGGTGTGTCATTTTTTGCACAAGCTCATCAGTGTTTGCGGTCAGGCTGAGCTGAGAATGTCCTCAGAGTGAAAGATAAACTGATATTTGAGCTGAATATTGCATGTCTCATCGCATGCAAAATAACTCTTTTCTCATTTTATCTTACGCACAAAAATAATCACAATTTGGGTTTTGGAACATTTACTACACAATAGTTATACAATTTGAGTCACTTACAGAGTTTTGTTACAGTCCAGGAAGTGTAAAAGTCTGTCTATTGCTCATTTACTCCAGTGTTGTTTTCGTCAACTATAACGACAATGAAATGATTTTATTGACAAGGCTTTTTTTCATGATGATGTAATGATATCGAAATAAATGCATCTCTTTAAGTGACTAAAATGTGATGAGACATTGGCAAGTTTCTGATGATGAGACGAAAATGTAAGGAAATAATAGGCGTCAGACTTTCATATTTCTGTCTTTGAAAAGAAATAGCACAGCGGCTGCATTCTGTCTCTCATGGCAGCACGCCCCCCACAATGCTGCACGTTCACACCGTCTACACAACCCATCTGCAGCCACGAGAAAGTCCCACACCATGGTAGCAACAGCAACAAAGGGGCTTGGTGGACGCCCCCCACAATGCTGCACGTTCACACCGTCTGTACAACGCATCTGTAGCCACGAGAAAGTCCCACACCATGGCAGCAACAGCAACAGCTTGGTGGTCGGAAACTTAAAGCTTAAAATTTCCCACATATTTTGCGCAAACGGCATGGCGACTTCAAGTTAATGCTAGCTTGTCGGCGCTTCTAACTTCCGCCTTAGTTTGGTTGCGCTAACGACTGCTTTAAAGACACAATGTAATGTTTATTTGTTTTAAAGTGGTTATTAATAGGTGTCATTTATAAGTATGCATAAGTTACAACGTATCTCACTCACTGAAGAATTAGTATTTATTTTACTTTGTTTTATATTGTTTGCTGTTTTGCACAAGTTAAAGTTAGGCAGGGTTGTGTTTTTTTTCTTTAACAAATGAACTGCTCCCTTCTGTTTTTTTACACTAAAACTAGACTAAAACTCTTTTGAGTTTTCGTCAACTAAAACCTGACTGAAACTAAAATGTATATAGATAACTAAAATGTGACTAAAACTTGAATTCATTTTACTTCCAAAGACTACAACATACTCTCAGAAAGTGAAGCTCTGCCCTTCAGAATTTGACATGGTTCTACTGGTCAACCAGCCCAACAAATACCGTATTTGGTTGGTTGGCCAACTCCTTTGGTGAACAGATGGACGGACAATTAAAAGCTAACCTCTGATTCTTTTTTAATGAGTTTTCCTTTTTACACATAAGTTGAACCATTAAACTGTAAAACACACACAAAATCAAAACATGCCCACAATGCTCCAAAAATCCAGCTGGTCAGAGCTTCATAACAAGCAAATAAAAAAAGTATTCCTCCAAAAAAAAAAAAAAACTCATGTTGTTTCTATGAAATATAATTGGACATTACTCTTCTTTTTTTCTCTGGGAATGTTTGGCAGGGGATGCCAGTATTTGATCCACACTGGAAAACCTTTACGCAATTACCAGTAAAACCAGTTGGATTGTCACCACAATGAGCTGACAGACGATAATGATGCACTATATGTGCAAACCAAAAAAAAAAGGAAAAGGCTGGCTATGTAAAAATGAAAATGAAAGAAAGAGACCAGGTTATCCATAAGGAAATGAGTAATTTATGAAAAATAGAATTTAGGATAACAAAATGCTAACAGGCACAGGAGCAGTAGTTTGTGTAGACCACCCATCTAGACAAGCATGGCGGCTTGGCTGTTTTTTTTTTTTTTTTTTTTTATCCACTGGGTTGGGTGCACAGCTGAGTGACAATATAAACAGAATAAAAGGATCTGGGTGATAGTTCTCATTCATTCTTAAATACAGGAAGTAATCGGTTGTTGTAAAGATGCAATCCAAACTTCTCTGTTCACATATTAAAAGAGAATGTAAAAAAAAAAATGGATATAAAATTATTACTGAATCACTTAGAATTCTTATATGGTCATACATGGTAATTTGTTATGCTAAAACAACGATGTGTAGGTGTTTAGCCTTTTGTTTTTCAATGTTCTTTATTTTAGAAAGCAGTTCAAAATGATTTGTATGCATAAAAAAAAAAAAAAAAAAGATTTATTTTAGTTTTTCTGGTTGGATCTTTTCTATCTTTTGAATTCTTATGCCTGCGTATTTCATTTATTATTGGGGAATGAATGCCATTTCCAGTGAGTGCACACCTTTTTGAACTGAATTGAACATACTTTATTCATCCCTGTAGGGAAATTTGAGTGCTGCAGTGCAAACACCTCGATGGCCCCTCGCCCCTATCCACCGGCGTCCCACTCCGGTCGTACAGTGTTTAACCTAGCAAGTCCGAAATGGGTCCACAAAGCCAGGCCGAAGTGAAGAACACCAAACTGGCCTCTCTGTATTTCACTGGGTCCGAGTGAGCACCTCCAGTTCCTTAAGTGTGCAACCGGATGTTTCCATAGAAACTGCGAAAGCACAGGGCTCAAAGCACCTCATCTAGCCCGTCTTCTTCTCCACACCTCCTCCAGATCGTCTCCTTCTCCTCAGCTCCTCCAGCCATGACGGATGTGGCTCTGAAAGCCAGCTGCTGGTCGCGCGAGTCAACATGCATGTCAACAGCTGAATTACTCCATAACCAGCTAGCTGTTGGGTGCTAGCCAGACGATTTCTAAAAATGAACAACAGCTGTCCGACACAAAACAACAAAGTCCAAAATCACGTCCAAAGTGCGCTCAAAATGAAATTTCCAGAATCAGACAAAACATATCCAGAAGAAGGGACAGAAACTCAGCTAAAGTTGGTGATTAAACGCTAAAGTAACAGGGAGCACTGCAGCACGTAGCCGCCCAGGGCAGCGCCTTAACCCTTAATTTAGTTTGTTTTTATTTAGAAAAAAAAAAAAAATTGTGTCTATCCATAAATTGTCAGTGTAAGGTTGAATTATTTTGTTTGATTTGTTTCCTTTCAAGGTTAGCCTTATACCTTAGCAGACTTGTTCTCTTGCCAAGTGATGATCTAACTAACAGGAGATTGAGCATTTGTTATACTGTAGGTAGTTTCCCATTGAGGGTGTGTGAAGCAACACATTCATATGTCTGCAGTTGTTTGGACTGTTAGGATTTAGGATCTTTTGGATTTCAAAACCCTTTTAGGAAAATGCGACAAGGTTTGAACTGTAAAGTTTAGATGGACTTGGCAAGATGTATTTACAGAATATCATTAAAGCTTTCAAAGTAATACATCAATCTAAGTTTTACCACCTGTCCCATATGTGGAATCTCAGACTTACTTTCACAATAGCCAGAAACAGAAATTCTTATTTTGAAAGGCGACATTCTGGAAGCTTTTTATTTGTTCCGTTCCGTCATCTTCCGCTTGTTCCAGGATCGGGTCGCGAGAGCAACAGCCTCAAACGGGTAGCCCAGGCCTCTCTCACCCCGGATGCATCCTCCAGCTCACTCGGAAGGATCCCAAGTCGTTCTCCGGCCAGCTGTGTGACATAGTCTCTCTAGCGGGTCCGGGATCTGCCCCTTGGTCTCTTCCCGGTGGGACGTGCTCAAAACACCTCGCCCATGAGGCGCTCGGGGGCACCCTGACCAGATGCCCTAACCACCCCATCTGGCTCCTCTCGACCTGGAGGAGGAGCGGCTCGACAACGAGCTCCTCCCGGATGGCAGAGCTCTTCACCCGATCTCTGAGTGAGAGCCCAGCCACCCTGCGGAGGAAGCTCATTTCGGCCATTTGTACCATGGTTCTTGCCCGGAAAAGGGTGGAATGCCCCCTGTGGGTCAGGAACAGGGTCCTGCCCCAAGTGGAGGAGTTTAAGTATCTTGGGATCTTGTTCACGAGTGGGAAAAGGATGGAGCGGGAGATACACAGGCAGATCGGTGTGGCATCAGCAATAACTAGGACACTGCAGCGCTCCGTCGTGGTAAAGCAGGAGCTGAGCCGAAAAGCAAAGCTCTCGATTTACAAGTCGTTCCAACCCTCACCTATGGTCGCCAGCTGTGGGTGGTGACTGAAAAAATTAGATTGCGGGTAGAAGTGGCTTTTTATTTGGATTAAGGTTCTCTACTAAGAAAACTCACTGAATTCGAGTTGCCGTTTGGGATACACTACATATTGTCTATGTGCAATCAGGTTTTAAATGACTTTATTCTACAAACAATTGGTAATAATCTGGGTACGAAAAATAATATTAGTTAAAAATAAAAAAATGAAACTTTTTTGATAGAAAAATGATGCCATTGAGGATGTAAACAGCTTTATCTGAAGTTTACTTCTTGCAGGTGGGCGAGATATTTTCAATCCTTTAGTTTTAGGTTAATAAGTTATGTGCCTCGTTATTAGATTTTTTAAACTAATCACCAGTAAAAGTCCTATTACAGAGCAGCTGTGCTAACCTTGCCCGTTGACCTCTTCTCTTTGCTCATCCACCATCTTTTCTTTTACTGTTTGATAAATAAAATTAGATAATTAAATAAAACTTGAGTTTAAAATTCTTTTTTTATTTTGTGACCTCTGACAACCGTTTCACTGGTTCTCTTAACCTAACCCACTAAATCAGTGCACAGGTGATGTATTGTCACTAACTAGCACGCAACTGTCATTAAACACATGAAAAGAAGACTTTGTTCTCTTGTGGGATTTTTTTTTTTTAGCACTTCATAATCACTAATCACTGTAATAACATTTTATTGTCTCCGTCAAACACAGTGCTTCTTTTTTTTTTTTTGTGGGTGTGTACCAAAAAAATTAATACTCTTGGAATTTGGGGAAATTAGCAAGCGAGGGATGGATAATAATAATAAAAAAATTAATAAAATTTATATATCTATAACACTCTAATTACAAGTTGTCATTGTTAGAAGGCTTAAAGCATGGCCGCCAACAAAAAAAAGCTATGCACACTACTTAGTTGAACAATTATTTGGACACCTTGTTCTTTTGATTCATGTGGGGGATTAAAATGCCATCTTTTGTGCTTAAACAAATAGCTGTCTTTTTTGTAGTTTTCCTCAGGATTCTTACCCCAACCTCATCTGATAATCTGATGTTATCTAAGACACTAATAGGATTAGACAGAATAGCTCACTAAATGCCTCACATTCAAGTCTTAAGTGTTCCACTCTGGACATTACTTCAACCTAATAACACACTAATATGTACACACATCAGCACCTGTCCGGCTCCCCGCTGACCACCCCCTCCCGCAACATTTGTTCTTAAAACAGACATGATCAAGAAAAATGAACAAAAACAGAAAGAACTTTTAGTTAAAACATGTCATAATCCCTGGAGGTGGATTGGTGGGGGGTTTGGAGGCCACCAAGAAAGCTTTTCACAGCATTCAAAGGACATGAAGAGACCTCCGGGAAGGACATTATGAGGTGTTGGTATGAGACAGAGTATGACACTCCTGGGAAGATTGCTGAATAAACTAAACTCTGAGCTCTTTAACACCATCTGGTTGAAGACAGAAAACTTTGAGGGTCATAATGCTGCAAAAATACAACTCAGAGAAAAATTTGAACCAGAAAATAGAAACTTAACACCATTAATAATGGTTTACAGAGCATAGTGTGGACAGTTTAACTTTCGAAGTGGGGCTAAAACATGTTTAGCTACCAAAACAAAAGTATTCCTGAAAATTTTGACTGTTTCTATCCAAATTTGAAAACCCTACTGTGAAAAAATTTGGATCCCCCCACCCCATTCTTAAAAAATTCGCCATCTAAAAAACCCGAAACATTTATTTTTAATAGATTAAAATATGCAGAGTGCCAGGGTGGCTAGGATCTCACTCAGAGATAGAGTGAGGAGCTCTGCAATCCAGAAGAAGCTCGGAGTAGAGCTGTTGCACCTCCAGGTCGAGAAAAGCCAGATGGGGCGGCTCGGGCATCCGGTTAGGATGCCTTCCGAATGCCTCGCTAGTGAGATGTTTTGGGCATGTTTCAACGGGAAGAAACTCTGAGGCAGACCCCAGAGCTGCTGAAGAGACTTTGTTTCACAAGTTAGATAGGGAATCCCTCGAGATCCTCCCGGGTGAGCTGGAAGATGGTTGAGGGAGGCCTGGGTTTCTTGTCTGAGGCTGTTGCCCCCGTGAACTAGCCCCAGATAAGCGGATGGGAACGGAACAAAAAAATGTGTATTGTTTTAGTTTCATCCTACTTTCCAGATTAAAGATATGAATTGTCTGTTTGTAGATGTTTCAGATGTGATGCTGCTGAAAGCCATAAAAATATTTAACTCAGTATGAGTAACACCAACATTAATCATCTTTTTTTATTTTTAGTTTGAATTTTATTACATTTATTTCTTTTGATTTGTGTTTTCTCATATGTTTTTCATTAAATCCTAAAATCTGCCATGTTTATGGGAAATCTTGCTTTGAGTAGAGCGCAAATTCCTCAATGAACATAAATTATGTGCGTACATTTTTACTAAAATGATTTTATTAGATGCCACTCTTGAATTACGATAAAAAGTTGATGACCATAAACTCAACCAGTGGCCGATGTGTGATGTCATAGTCAAAACTTCATACACTAAACTCAACCTAAAAAAGTGTGTTTGATTCTAAAGCTAATTGTCATGACTTTAAATTGTTATGTAGTTCACCTTTTCAACACCTGCAACTATCTAATAAATCATTGAAGCGTTGAGCCACACTATCCTTGGTTCAGAAGCCATGGCCTCTGACGTAAATACGCCTAAAACAACCATTCACTCACTCAACTCTGCGCAACACTTTGGCCCCCGCATACTCCATAACCTTTATAAGATTAATCCAATGGATTGAGTTGGTGTCTGCCAAAATTCCATTCCTATTTAAACCTGCAGGCCCATACCAGCAGCCTAATCCTATTAAGCCCAATTGAGTGAAGTCGACAGTCTTTTTCAGTTAAACTAAGTTCATGCACTAATAGGATTCAGAAAGGGGTAAAAAAAAAAAAGGTACTATGTGTGGAGTAGTAGTTTTATTTAGTGTGTGGAAGTGTACAGTAGGAATAATGGATTGGGAACTTTTTAAAAGCAAAACAGCAGAAATGAGTTGTAAATCCCACCAGTTATCTAATGTTAAATGAATATAAGACAGGATAAGTTCAATAATTAAAGTTGGTGTAAATAGAAATCCAATTCCCTTTTCATTTAACTAAACTGTAACACAACAAACCAAACAAGGGGGCAGGAAATGAAAAGCATCAAATCGTTAAAGGGTTTAAATCAACTGATCTTAATCATTAATCTCTCTGAATATAAGGACAGAAAGTATACGCTCACAGTGTGCAGACCATATCCAGTTAATCCCATTATCTGTCACAAGAACCTATGCATTATCCATTTTGATACTCAAATAAAAATCTAAAATCAGAAAATGACTAAATTATTTGTTATTGTATTAGTCTTGTATCAAATAATGGAAGGACTTATTCATTCCTAATTAATCAAATAAAAAACAGACAATTACTCCCTATTTTTATTTTGAGCTCAAGTCAAAAATAAATAGTAATAAATAAAGTCAATTAAATTTAGCTATTGGACTTGTCAAATTTGAATGATGATGTCGACTTTCTAAAAAGTCATAAAAATAAATCAACATTTTATTTCTGGGTTAAAATACCAAACTATACAATTGAATCTTAGTGAATTAATGAGAAAAAAAAAAGAGACTCGCATCTGCACACAATAATTGTAATCTCTCAAGTTCCTTTTGTCTCAATTACAAGAAGCATGAGAGGCAAATCTTCACAGACAAATTAAGAAGGTCAGGAGAGGGTGTTTTGTTTTCCGTAGCTGGTGGTCTCTGTGATGTAGACATGGCCTTAGGATCTTTACTTTTAGAATGTCCAGAAAAACTACAAAAAAATTATTATTCAAGCAAATTCAGCCAAAAAGACTTAGTAGGAAAAAAAAAAGCTTTGATTTTTTTTGGTTTTTGTTACTTTCTTTGTTTTTGTGTCTTTTCTGCAGTCCTAGGGACGACTTTGGCCTAGTGGGAATCAAACCAGGTTCTCTCAGTCAATAGATGGTATCTCTGCCACTAGGCCAACGCCCCTGGGACCAGCTTTGATCAATTTTAACAGAACTTTATTTCTTGAAGAAAGGATTTGAAAAGGCTTTTGACCTTACATGTTAAACATGTAAAAAACACTGAAAAAAAATAAAAATAAACTCAAACTCAAACCTTCACTGGGGCAAAAAAAAAAAGCTAGATGCTGATACTTAATCCACTAATATTTAGTACATTTTATGTAAGAATATAAGTTGTGTGTTTTTTTGTGAATATTTAGGGGGGAAAATGATAGTACTCTTAAAAAAAAGGTTGTATGGGTTTACAATTACATATTCTTTTAATTTATGGTCAAAATTTCTCTCGACTTATCTCTTTATCATAATGTAAAATGAAATTTAATTGAAATAGTTGTGGATAGTTCAGATGAGTAATATCAGAAATTGACCGAGACCAAATTAAATCATTTGACTGTCTGTGTTCCTAATTATGTTAAAAGAAAGTACCCAGTGTAGACTGTTGTTAATCTGACGACATCTACTGTATACCTTCCTGTAAAAGGATAAAAGCTTTAATAGTTGCTGAAAGGCAACTTGTTCAAAGTTAAAATGTTTTATGTTGTGTATCACTAGCTTAATCCAACACCAGAAAAAAAATATTCTTTTTTTTTGTGCTCATAAGCATGACTTATTATGGTTTATCTCAATCTAAAACCAAGCAATGCGTTTCCATGAGCCGGTTAAATAAAGTTAAACCATAAAAAGCTAAATTAGAGGCAAAAAGCAAAATGATTACCAAAAAAACCCTTTAATTTAGTTTTACCTACTACAAAGTATTTTAATTCGATCAATAATATTTTTTTATCCATTACTTTTTTGTCCTATCGAATTTCTTTTTTCCATAATAGTTTTTGATCATTATCACACCACATCTGCAAAGTTCATCTTTACACTTTTGCACCGATCCAAACTGTATTTTCTTTCTCTTTGCATGCTTTTTAACTGGAGGTTATTCCATCCATGCATACATATTCAGGCAAAATTTGAACGAAACTCTGACTGTAATGTTTGAGACATTTTTAAAACAGTTTCCAACAAGTAATCTTCATTTTTCAGTATCTTCACAAATTTTTTTGCTTCTCTTTCATTTTAAAGGGCAGGGTTCAGTATTTAGAAACCCAGTGAGTTTACTCCAACTCACGTGCAGGATCAGGGAAACCATGAAAGAGAAGAAAGAACAAGGAGGGAGTAAATTCAATAAGTTTAACTTTGTCTGCTTCCAGCACGTGATGTTTCTACATCCATCCTTTTTCTTAACCACATCACAGTTTCTTTCTACAACTCTGATAATTACCCTGTGACAGGATCTTGGCAAGTCATGTCAACCAATTAATATCCTGAAGAAAGCTTCTTTTGTTGGAGGATGGCTGCAACATAATGGTGAAAAGCATACAAATTTCGTTTCCTGCCATGATGTTGGGAGAGATAGACGCTTTTGGTGCAAACAGAGTGAGGAGGTTTGTTTACCCTGAAAACTGGACCTGCTTAGTTTGGATTGACTTTGGTTGAAAAAAAATCATCTATTTCTAAATCCTTCAAAAAGTTTCAAAAATGGGAACATGGTTCTCGTTCTTTATGCTTTCTATCTACATACAGTGATAGTTAGAATTATTCTTGAGCCCAGATGATGGTTTCTAACAGAGAATCCTACATGTGTAATGCATTGCTGCCTGAAGGCTCAAAGTTTAGACTTTTGTCTCTTTCACCTGCCCTCATGTAAAATTTGATCTCATATTTTCAACACAAACCATTGTTACAAAGATATATTGTTGATTGGGAGAAAGGAACATAGCAGACAGTAAACCATGTGGGACAGTGTGCACAAGTTAGTAAAAGCACACACTATACTGTACATGCTGCCGATGTGAAGCATGCATTCATTGGGGTAACAGATTTTTCCCAGCACCCAAAAGGCCAGACGGGTACGGAGAAAGTCAAGATACTGGGCCCACACTCTCCCTGATGCCAGGACCCCAAAGCCAAAGCAGAGGGAACTGCCCACCACTAAGCCAGGCGCAGACCAGGCTCCTCAACAGGAGTCATCCGTATCAGGCAGTCACACCAAGCGAGTCCAGCAGATGCCAGAAGCCGAGGCGTGGATCGAGAGGGGAGTAAGCCTAAATTTCTAAACTGCAAGCCCACCAGGAACAGGCCATCCCAGACACAGCCAGCACAGGCCTGAGCACGACCAGGTGCCCAGCCGAGGCAGCGCAGAGACCACCATGCCTCAATAGCTCCACCCCTAAAACTGCTTCCCACTCACCCTCACCCGCAGTCCTACCCAAGTTCTACAGCTCCTATCCACTCCCCCCTCCTGGATCCTACAGCTTTCCCCATTCAACCTTCCCCACCAGACTGCACGCCTACACATCACATGCCTGACATAGGGCGGTTAAGCCAGTGGGCCCAAGTGAGACAGCCCACAGGCCCGCCCCCACAAACACAGTCACACATACTTCTCTTAGGGCCTCCTGACACCCTACTGTCGGCACCCCAGAAGTGACATGCCTCCTTCCCAGCCCACACGGTCAGCCTGTTGAGCCTCCATTGCCCAGTTGTTTCGAGAGGACTCATTGGGGACCTCTTCCCCAACCCCACCTGTATAATTGGTGCATGTACGTACTGCCAATAAAATGAGGGGAATCTTGCAGGTTGGTGGGTCCTGCTTCTGGTGAACGGAAATGCCCTTTAGTCTGGGGTTAAACAGTGAGGGAGGAATTGGCGAGAGGGGAGCACAGGCGTCACCACCAAACCTATGTTTTTTCATATCTCATAATATCAATTATGTTTCATTACAAAAAACCCAAAATGTGGCTATTTGTTCACATGATAGAAGTTTTCGTTACCCACAAATCAGACAGTTTGCCCACTCGTGCCTTAAATGATTTACTGCAACAAAAATATTCTCCTAAAAATTCAATCTGTGTGTAATAGAGATAACAAATAGCATTACAGTAATATGGACAACTTACATGAGTGGGAGAAAAAAAGAAATACAATAATTAAAACAAAGAGGAGAAGACTGGTAAAAAAAATCAAAGAATTGGAATAATTGGCATAATTCAAGGTGGCTGGGCACAGTCAGGGGGAGTGTTAACATTCGGCAAATCTTTTGCCATCCTCAAAGAGAGACGGTCTGCACAATTAGCCACACGAACTCTGACCCCGCTCAGAATAATTAATGAATAACAGAGGGGATAAAGACAAAAGGCGGAGAGCGGTCTGCTTGAGTTGTGAGCGAGGGTAATACATCAAAGAATGCCGTTAATTGGCCCTGTGGCTTTCATTCTTTGCCCTATTTCTTTCAATTCATTGACTCAAAATAATGGGTTCAGGTTCATTATCAACAGGTCGTAAGCCCTGGGAGTGCCAAAATTCAACAGGAGAACCGGGGATGTGTAAAGTGAGTGTGCACATGCTTGCTAGCCCATGTGTACAGAATGTGTGTGTGTGATAGTCTAGCGTTCGCCTGGTGCTTCCCTAAGTCCTGACAATAGCATTTCATCACGGAAAACTAACAGTTGTGCTGAGTGCTGAGGAGAGGGCGACAAATTTCATTTTTATTTATTTATTTATTTTTTATTGAAACTGAGGTCGCAATGCTGGAATATAACTGGTACGGACAGGTAGGTGGCACACCTTTAAATGTCTGAGGTGAACAAGCTTCTCATCTTGTCCCTGTGTGAACTGCTTGCCTGGTTCAGACAGGCTGTGATGGTATCAGATTTGTGTAGACGATCGGATCAAAACCACCGCACTTGGGTTATTGATCGACAAGAAACTCAGCTTAATTAATATCTCAGACTTGTAATGAAATTTCCAGTACTTTAAATTAAATTTGCAATTGTTTTGTGAATGTACAGCGGCTGACAGACTGAATAGTAAAAGGGCGGCCTTGTTTTCCAAGAGCCCTGAGATGACCTGAAGGCTCACTCGCATGTTTTAAACTAAGTATGAGAATTACGAGTTGAACTTAAAGCTGAATAATGGGAATTTAAATGGGCTTGGATTGAATCACATCCAGTAATGTATTCACATAATTTAAGTTCTTCGGCACGAACCAAATAAACAAGATAAACAAATCTCAATCAATGCAAATGCTATTACTTTTCTTTTTTAAGAAAACAAACAGTAATTGTAAAATTGCTGTCTTTTTTATATAGTTGTTTAACAAAACTAAACTGAAGATATTTTTAGTTAATTCAATTTTAATGATGACAAATCAACAATGACTTTAGTGGGCGAGAAGCTTTCTGTCAAGTTCTTTAATTATTGTTCAATCAATTCTAACTACACACAGTGTCTAATTGCAAGACATTTTTCAAATTTTTGACAACACGAGTGGGATTTTCCTACTTCGAAAGGAGCAAGAAAATAAATGCAGAAGAAGAAAAATAACTATTAAAATCTTTTCTGCAAGCACAAATACTTCATTAGTCCTTGTGCAGAACAAAATGTCAACCTTGTATTTGTCAAACTTTAATCAAATCTGTGTCGAGCCATAACTAAATGTCTTCAAACCCAACTTTTTATTCTTTTGATCAAGTACGTGTTATAATTAGCACAATATTTTCAACTTAAAACAGAATCAATCTATTTTAATTTCCTCAAACATTAGCATTGAACATAAAACTTGACACACTGTTGGCTTCAAACAGGATCAGTTTTGTTTCAATGAGATAAACTTTACATTCAGCAGGGAAAATTCACATTTGTGGGTAAAGGCCACCAATTTTGGTTTCATGAATATCATAAATCAGGAATTTATTGAAAGTAAATGTAGGATTAACGTGTATTATGCTACACATGCTAGATTTCCATTGAAAGGGATTTGGCAGGTAGACCAATAATTCAGAATCACTGTCAGTCAGTTTGTAATTCAGTTAGTTTCAAATGAACAATCGAAAGTAATGTTTCATGTATGACACAACGTAACGTCAAATAATCAACCTTTCACCTCCATGTTTGAGTGTTTGCGTTGTGATGTCATGCTTGGTTTTCTCCACATTTGCTATGTAACAGAATCTTTTTGCCTGGACAATTTAGGGCGTTTATTATCAAGGCTCAGCTCCAAAATTCTTAAAATCTTCAACTTTTCTTTGTGTTTACTTATATGATACCAAATACCCCCGACTGTAGGATACACATCTGAAGATTAGTTATGGGTTTGCCAGGCCTAAATCATGGTTTGCCACGCCTTTCTACATACTGGTTGCAACCACGATAACCTATTGGCATTGACTCTTAAAACTCAATCAATTCCCATAAGTCACTGCAAAGAAAACGTTATCAATACTGAAACTTAAAAATGATAAAACTGCATTGACACAAAGTTTGAGATTTTATGTAGTTTCAGATTTTTTAAGCAAGTAATTTCAGAGACAATTTGTTTGGATTTTAGTTTGGGAAAGTTGGTTCAAGTTATGGATCTTATCCTCAAATTTAGTCTCTTGTCAGATTGGTTATGTGCAGCTGTTTCTTTTAGGATGGATTACTTTAAGCAAGGCAAAATGTGATGACATATTGTGTGAATATTCTTTAGAAAATAAGACCATTGTTGAACTGGCTTTTGGGCTAATAGTAAGGTAACATTTGTGAATGCTGGGTTATTAATAGGAGTCATTTCTGCTTTCTGTTGAGTTTATAAATCCATTGCTAACTATTTTATTAAACTTTTGAGAGAATATTTAGTTGGACACTTTACATTATTTGTATGGATGTATTTATGTGTTTTGGTAGTTGGAAACAGGGACAGTAAGGGATCAGTTAGGTAAGCGCCTACCTGCAGAAAGACAAAAAAAAAAAAGATGAAACAGACGTTTAACAAAGTCTTGATTTTAAAACACATTGATGTAACCTAACTTTATTTTTCCCCTGTCGTTCTAAACTCTACATACATCCAGCATATTCGATACATGCACTGATAGATCTCTGCATGTTTATTGACCTGAGCACAGCTGCTCAGTCTCTGTCAGAACTAAATCTAATGTGGTGAACTCAAGACACAAGTAACCACTGGATCAAAGTTGCAGGGTGCTTGTACTTCTCTTTTATTCCAGCTCTTTCTCTCATGCAACAGGAAGAGCTCTGGCACTCCTTCTATCACAGCAGCTCACTTGCTCAAACGCAGGGGCACAAAGATAGCCAGACACAAGCACACAAATGTCTCTGTCTGCAGTACAAACCATATATTATTAGCTTGGGTAAGGTCAAAGTTGATTTAATTTTCTGCTTGGTTCTCATTAAACAGCTATTGCATTATTTAATTTCCCACAATCAAATTAAGGAATTGGGGTGGGAGAGTAGGGGGGTTGAGGGTGGCTAATCAATATAAAGTCCACCGAAAGCTTTTGAACAGTCCCCACAAAATGCAGTTTTCTACTGATGAGATCCTCTTTCTGATCGGAGTTGGGGTTTGAAAAGTAAAAAGAAACCTCTGGGAAATGTTTGATTTAATTATGCTTTCAATAAAAAAGAAAATATTACGCTATTTAAAAGTTATATTTAATAGTGAACTGAATGGGACTGAATCGGATGTCAACTCGACCGACCAACATATTAAGGACACCGCAGCAAATAAAGCAAAAAGTATATAAAAAAAAAAAATCCAACTATCGTTGAGATCTTATATTCGCAGGATTGAATCCTACTGAGCTCATGTCTAGGTGTCCTTGGGGAAGACAACTAACCCCCCCATTTCTCCCATCATTGGCGCTGTTGTGGCAGCCTGCTGCGGTGCAATGCAGCACATAAATTTTCCAGTTGAGGGATGAATAAAGTATATTTCTTCTTCTGTTATTTAAGAGTTGATGGTTAGTGATGCTGATTTATCTGTTTGATTAAATACTTTAACGATGTTAACTCAATGCTGAAAACCCCCCACTTTCATCTTTACTAACAATATAGTGCTCTGTTTGTGGAATCAGAGTTTCTTGAATGCATTTTTTTCTGAAATTTGTAGACATTTGAAGTAATAAACATCTCATTTGACTTAATTGAGGCGATTGTTTTGTGATAGTGGGCTGTGCAAATAAAACTGAAATTGAATTAATGCTACAGTAAGATTTATTTTTCTCAAATAAAATAACGTCTAAATAGATCAGTCAATCAAAGAGCTATTCTAAAGACACATAGACATTTCTTCTGAAAAAAAATGTCCATTATATTTTTAACATTAAGCAAATATTCTTCCCAGAATTATTACAGCAACGGACAAAACTTTTAATAATTTTTTTGGAACACAGACACAACTCCTGAAAAAGAATTTTCAAGCTTTTCTTTTTCTTTAGAAAAGGGATGGTTGGATTTATTTTCTATTTTTATGGATCGTATTTAAAAGAAAAAAATAAACCAAGGCAATGCACAAATGAAGAATTTTTAACTTTTTTTTTTTTTTTTTTTTTACTTTTCCTCTTACCTTAATCTTAATCAGAGTTTGGATAAATAAAATGGTTAGTTTGAAGCAGATGTATAAAATTAATTCTAAAAAAACAAACAAAAAAACAACCTATAGTCAAAGTGTGTCATAAAAGATTTCTTTGTACCAGGCTTTCATTTTCAAGCTACAACTATTGCAATCAATCATGTGCATATTTTTAATAAGACCTCATCCTAATGTTTATAGTGGAGCTCACCGGGCCTCCTTTCACTGTCTGCCAAAGAGAGAGATTAAACGCTGCCTACAGTTAGGTTTTCTGACATCATTTTGAGAAGGAAAGTTAAACACCACCGGTCCATCCTGTTCCAGTTTACTGGACAGTGAGCTTTGCCTTTCAGATCTACTGGATGACACTCTACCCACAATCCATAACTCCGAAAGTTCACTTTCAAAGTTGCATTAAACAACAGGAGTGCCCAACATTATCAAAAAGTCATAAAAACTAAATTAGTGAAACTTTAAATTAATTTTTTAAGTCAAATTTTCTAAAATATTTTCTTCACATTTATTTAAAGATAAAACCTAAGTTAGAAGTTGCATCTTAGTTCTGTGAACGCACCGCTCAAAATGTGAGATTTTAGATTTTTTGTCAGATTAAATGTAAATAAATTAGCTGGTGACCCTACAAGGTCCCCAATTAATCTGTCAGTGGGATCAATGAATGGTTAAGTTTTACAAGTATGTCTCTGTGAAGCAGTGTGCACGCATAAAGGAATATCTGAATGTGTGCAGAGGATTTACAACCTCTCAGGTGTTCCTGTGAACAGGCTCCTTTTCACTGGCCACAGCAAATAATGTGCCCTAACCGACTTAGTGGCAAAAATCATATTATTCTATTTTGACTAATTGCATCTCCTCTGTACTGACTGAAAGGCTAGGCTGGCCTGCATCCGCCTTCTTCTACTTCTGGAAGCTCTCATCTTTTTGGAGATCCTCATTTGACTCAAGTTGTTTATGTAACGTTTGAACAAATAGTTGATTAAAATGAAAAGACAATTAAGAGAAACAACAACTAAACGTTTAAATAACTCTTTTCACTTGCTTTCACTTTTCTTCAATTACATTTAAATATGGACATAAAAACACACATTTTGATATTGAGACAAAAATATTCTGCCCTAAAATGAACAAATATTCATTTTAATAAAAGCAGTCTTTAAGAATTCCATTTAATTATTCCATATTAGCAAACTATTTAACCTAATTCAACATTTTATCAAGGTAACGAGAACACAGCGACTCGCATACCATCGCACACAATTTCACGTGTAATCCAGTTAAAATAGCGGTAATATTTAATTCATATGAGAATCATTAAAAGTGCAGCGGTGCTATGCCCATTATGCATTCCTTTTCTAGCAGGATAAAACAGTCCTCAGATGTAGGGGATGCACTTTGAAGTGTTGTCTCAGAAGCAGACCAGCTCTTACAGGAAGTTCCTGATGTTTAAAACATGCCGTGTGCAGGGACTAACAAAGGTGAGGACTTGTGGCTGGAGCTAAGAAGAGCCAAAAATGGCCAGCCAGGAATTTGGATAGATCTAGTAGACTGTACACAAAGAGGACATCAAATAAACAAAAAAGGAGACAAAAACACACATGGGCAATGGAGGATGGAAGGAAATCTGAGGCATTTCAGTCTGAGGGTATCAACAAGCTCAGTCTTTTATTGCTATTTTAATACAACTGGAAAATCATGAGATTGATTAAATGAAAAATGTTAGAAAGATAGGAGCCAAAACTTTAGAAACAGGTCTAAAAGAACACAACAGAAGATTGGTTCTGCAGGGCCCTTCAAACACTTTCAAAGCCTGTTGGTTAACCATGTTTGAACCTTGAAAATCAAGGTGACAAAGATAAAGGATTATTTGTTTGGTAGCATACAGTATGTATTCTTTGCAGTGACAGGGGATTCCAGACAGCTCAATATCAGAACCCCTAATTAAGTCAGCTAATTACACATACCACTAACAGGCATGCACAAAAAAACAGGATGTTGTGTAATTTATTGGAAGTTAATAAAGAAAATTGTGGGACTGAAATGAGGCAAAGGTAAATGAAGGATAACATTGATGTAATTTTTTTAGGGTAAATGTTGAACTAAAAAAAAAAACATGGAATAAACTGAGTAGAATTTTGGAATTGCAGAAACATAATTTTTATGCAGTTTTTTATACATCAAAAAGTGGTGCAGAGTTTTAAATTTGTTCAAATTAGATTTCAGTGCAGTAATCAATTAGCACCATTTACCACCACTACTACTTTAAGGCAGGGTGGGTGTCCTCTTACTCAGATATAGAGGGAGGAGCTCTACCATCCGGGAGGTGCTCAGAGTAGAGCCGTTGCTCCTCTGGGTCGAGAGAAGCCAGACGGGGTGGTTCAGGCAACTGGTTAGTACGCCTCCCAAACACCTCACTGGTGAGGTATTTCGGGCACATCCCACTGGAAAGAGACCCAGGTGCAGACCCTGGACCAGCTGGACAGACTATGTTTAACAGATGGACAGGGAACACCTTGGGATGCTTCTGGTGAGCTGGAGGATGCAGCCTGGTTGAGAGAAGCATGGGTCTCCTGTCTGAGGCAGTTGCCCCCGCAACTCGGCCTTAGATAAGCGGAAGTCAACAGAATAGAACAGAACTACTTTTATTCTGGATTTTTGTTGATCATCAAAAAGAAAAGTCAAATTTAGACTAGGGTAGTGAATGTTAAAATACCAGATTACTGTGTATACACTCGTATCAAGACTGGCGTTTTGTGTCTAATTGAATCATCTCCCATGAACACGTGCCGGACAAACTGTATTTTAACAGCTGAAAGAAGACTTCCCTGCCAGAAGCTGTACTCTGTGTCGGCATGATTTAACTGAATCAATGTGATTCAATTTGTCTTATTACATTCAATGTCCCCAGATTAATTCTGATGTGTTTATTACAGTGTATCAAAAGATATGAAGACCCCAATTTCTGTTTGTATTAATCACTGAATCAGCAATGAGAATAAAATTGTGGCGCACAAGATGTCAGCACTTATGAGTTGGTCAGCTCTAACATCTTCCCAAAAGGATATGACTTGAGTTGTGTTTTCTTTTTCTGAGAAATTATCCAGAAAATGTCAAAGCCTTAGAGTGAATCTTAAACTGTGTATATACTGTGTATTGTGTATATCAGGGTTTTATCTCTAAATCAGGAGTTGTTGGTAAAGATCACACCAAAGAATAAGTTATTTATTTATCAGTACTATTTAAATACTATTTCCATAGGAGATAACGGCAAAAATAGAGAAACTAGACAATCTAAACAGCTTCATTAGTTCTGATGTGTTTTCTCAGGGTTTTAGTTATAAAATCACTGCCACAGTAACTGGATATTCTGGACTATCATTGGTAGAAGTTAACGTTAACTACTGTTTTATAAAAACAAAACAAAAACAAATTGGTCTTTTTAAATTACTCATGAGTAAGTGTGATTGGTTGTTCATCTCTGTGCGGCCCAGCAACAATTAAACTAGAGTTGAAATGAAGCCCAGTTCAACTTGGAAATTCTGCAGAGCATCTTTCTGGCAGTTTGAGGTCTCCTTTACAATTGCATACTTCCTCATCTCAGCAAAAACGCTCAGTCACATACACTCTTTGTGGTTCAAAGAGAGGACACTTCCCACAATAACCAGTTTTTACCACAACAATATAACCTGATGTCTGCTTGCTCTCCTCTACTCACCTTTTTGGCCTTTTTGTCTCCTTCCAACTGCTACTGGTCTCACTACCTATCAACCTGCAAACATCATAGTTCATGGAGATTTTTGTCCAACATTAACTCTTTGCCAGTCCATCACCATGGCAAACAAGACGGAACAAAAAGCATATCTTTGATGCAGTCTTAACTTCACTATGAACTCCACTGTTACACCTACAGCACACTTCACCACTGTCTTACAGTCCTCATACATGTTCTATACCATTGTAACATATTTCTCTCTCATTCTGGTCTCCAGTTCTTCTTTAGGCACCCTTACACAAGCTTTCTCTAAAATACACAAAGTAGCTCCCTCTGATCTTTCTATTAACATCCTCAAAGCAAATACTGCATTTGTTGAACTCCTTGTCCACTCCTGTTGAACCTGTCTCATAAAACAGGGGTTCCTTTTAGGCTAATAACTAATCCAACACTTTCTTCAGCTACTTGTACCAACATTCACTCATGCCAATATTAAAACAAATCATTTAGACAACCTTTACCCCCACGAAAAACCTCAATGAATATATTCTTGAACAGCAGTAAAAGAAAAAAATAGGCGGAAATGCATCTAATGTAAATTTTTGGAAAACATGTCACGACCCCTCGTCCATACCATGTCACAATGCCGCTCTAGAAACCACTGTGATAAGATACCCTAACATTAAAACGAGTAAGTCGACACACGTGTGGATTATTAATTTTGGCTTAACTGAAGCTGTCGCCATGGTGATTCAGTAGTGTTCCAAGGGAAGTGAGTGTCATGGAGATAACCTGGCAGAATGTGCTGAGCAGAGCTGGATCTGCAGGAAAGCATAGTGATCCACGAGCAGGAACTCACATTCAACTGCTTTTGCTTCTACACACATCCCCCCAAACTGTCACCTCCACTTTTGCCTCTGTCAGGCCTTTTTTTGACCAGTAACAAGCAGATAGGAAACGGCCCGTGCGGCTCCTAAATAAGCTGATGTGTCATGCCTTCCTTTCTGATATTTCTGCAAAAGCTCAGGAAGGAGCCTGCTGCACCTCTCTTCTCCTTCCTCTTCTTGTCCTTGTCTCTCGTGTGAGATACAGTTGTAGCAGTTTTCTTGTTCTGTAAAAATCTGCAGCTCCTGTGGTGGGAGACGCTGCCACTCTGGATAGCCATGAACTGTTGTTGTGTGGTCAAAGTAATCACCTTGACAGAGATCCAACTTCTGCAGGTAGGTGGCAACAACTTAAACGCATAGTGATGGAATTCTGGGCACATTTAGAAAAGTGTATTTCTGTGTTACATGTAAAACGGGATTGTCAGCCACAAGCAGAAAAACTGATAGCAATCCTGGAATGCAATTTTTCTAAAAGGTTCTCTATCCGAATTTTATCTTCCCACATATTTCACAATCTAAGCTGCGGTTACAGATATTTACTGGTCGCAGGCTCAGCAGAAATACACTAAGCATTACTGAGAAGATTTTTTGTTCCACTTTCATCTTTTTTGAGATTGAAGATGTGGGAGGAAGATCATTGGACATATCCACTCAGCTTTACGCCACTGTGACAAAATGGTGGAAAGCAAATATATCTATGTACTGTATATATTTTTTTTGCAGAAATGAATCCAAACTTCTACCAAAGTACACAATTTGTACAACTACCTACATGTCCCCATCACCCCCGGGGTTTCATAAGCTGCAGGATTTTTCTGAAGTGAAAGAAGAACTTGGGCAAGACTGAAACTGTGTTTGTCAAGAGATTTTCATTTTAAGAATAAGCCAGAAGTTTGTCTGTGATTGTGTGTGCAGCATGTCAGTGCGGAGGAGATCAGAACAGCTTTTTACTGGGAGGTAAACAGCAATTATTAAATCCATTGTAGAGAAAGGGCTTATTGAAGCAAACTTTTAGATTAGTGATAAATCTGAGCGTAGATATCGTTCTGTCTTCAATTTGAACCGAGACATTGCTGTGATACACTTTATGGCTGCTATTGTGCTTTTGTGCACTTGTTGAATTTGATTACTCCGTAAATTCAGACAGAACAAATCAGGAACTTTTGTGACGTGAATGAGGATAAGTTTGGTCAAAGAGTAAAGAGAGGAATGGGGGTTATGAGCGTAATCTGGATCTTCCATGTTGACAAAGATACAAGCATCTGTAATGACAGTAATGATATTAGGAAGATACTACGGATTTCCTTATGGCTAACAAGTTTAGATCTTTTATCTGAACCCAAAAAGTGAAAATTGATCATGAAATAAATAAAACAAGTTAGGCTCAAATAAGTTAAAGCGTTCCCCTGAAATGAAGATACCAGTTAAAAAAGAAACAGGGGTAATCAAACAACTGGATACAAAGGTGAAATCCTTTTTACTTTACGATGCGTTTGCATGTCAGCGGTAACAGTGCTAATGTGTGTAAACAGAGAGTGAACCTGTGACCTCTCTGCCAGTAATCTCAGACACAGCCTCGATTGTTAAGGCAGGTGCTGGCTGCCTTATTGAAAAAGAGAAAACTGAGAGGTTTAAAATATCCACAACAATCCCAAACTTGAACTTGATTGATTAGATTCTTATCTCATTCCTGTCTCTATGTGTATGGAAGGCACAGATAAATTTTACTTCACACATACACAGGGCCACCATTGTCATGGCTGGCCTTGGTGACTGAAGCACCATTACAGCTCAAATCTAATCAGATTCCCTTAAGTGGATAACAAGCGTGTCTCCGGCATTTACAGTAGTGAGAGGGCCGAAGTAAAACCAGGACAATTCGTTGTCACACAAAGCAGATGCGGTGTGTAGCTGCCCTGGCATCCTTCTTGCTATCCGTAGTGGAAAAAAATGTTAATTGGCAAACAACTGGAATCTTGTTTGGCTAGGAGAAGTCAGATAGGAGCTCTCAGTTACTACTGACAAGTTGAGTATTGTGATGAACTTGTTCTCAGTTAGTATGAGTGGTGAATCAGGATGGTTAGTCCAGCTGATGAGGAGAATTCGAAAATCTCAAGTGGCGCTGGCATTTGGCTGGCTCAAAGTGAAGAGTTTTGAGCGGTTAGAGTTAAAAATTCACAAAAAGGTGTTGGCATTTTAAAGGTTTATTAAAATTATGTTCTTCATTTATTTAAATTACTTGAAAAAACACACCACTTTTTGTTACAATGTGTAGCTACTTTGTGAGCTACTTTGTTAGCTAATGGTAATCAAAAGTTGTTAATTGTTGGTCTTATTTCACTTTGTATCTATAATCTTTTTTGTTAAATGACATCTGTAATCACTGAAGTGCAAAATATGTAAATATAAATTTACTTTGACTTGAGCCCCGCAACAGACTGGCGACCTGTTCGGGGTGTACCCTGCCCTTCGCCTTAAATTAGCCGGGATGGGCTCCGGTACCCCCGCAACCCTGGAAGGGATAGACGGATAAGAAGATGACTGACTGACTGACTGACTTTGACCTGAAATGAGAAATTATTCTTTAAATACCAGATTTCACTTCCTTAGATCATTAAGTTGTACAGAAACTAAATTAAATCAGTTAAACTACCTGCAATGCCGCTTTTCACTTTCCTCTGGTTCCGATTGATTAGCTTTGATCAGTCATGGAAAAAAAGTGGATATTTTGGTTGGTTTTTAAAAAAAAAACCCGACCTCAAACATATCAACATATATACCAGCATTTTTGCTGTTACAGTTATGCTTCTTCTCTGCTTCCAAAACATCTTAAAGCCCTTTATCTAATAAAAGATGCAAAAAACTTTTTAAGCAAGTTAATCAAGTTGGGAAATAAGCCATTTAGGAAAAGATGTGCTGTCCTAAAATAGTCCTCATTTCATAACAAATATCTCAAAATAACTTTTTTTTTTTTTTTACCTGGAACGGATCAACTACTTTACTGTTTGCATTAAACCAATGAATGAATGAAATGGCTTGAGTAAAAATGACATTAGAGAAGTTATTTAAAACGTTCAATGAGGAACAAGGGTCAATTGTACTGCACAACCCCTGAAGCGGACAGCGGAGCATTTTGGAAGATGACCTCTGATTGGTGAGCCAAACAGAAAGAGGCGGTCTAGATAAATTAGTGATAGACACTAAAGACAGATATCCTGCAGTGATCAAACCCTAGATGATCTAACAGTCTGCTGTTTGAAGTGATTATCATGCTAGGAAACATAAAGGCTTACGCCCAGCTGTGGGCCTAATTAGTTCACTTAGGACCCTTTATAAAATACTAGTAGGGGCCTTGAAGGGCCAGACATTCACTGGGAAGTCAGCAGCTTAACGGGACGTCAGCAGCAGACCTGGATCCCTTAAACGGACCTGCTGCTAAACGGGAATAAACAAAGATTACAAGGTTTTTCTGAGAATGCCACACTTAAGTGACTGCAGCTACAACAAAATGCGGGATGCAACCAGAGCTTCAAAAGTAAGACAGAGTTTAGATTATATATTTATGTTTTCAGAATTTATTAAGTACACTTCTAAACCTTATTAAATTGTTTTTTTTTTTTTATGAGGATTTTAGTGTTTTTGAATGCAGTGTAGGATTATATCCTGATAAACCCCCTTATGTTTATTAATTATTTTTTGTTTTGACTATTTTGTCATGTAATACTTTGTTTTAAGAATGATCTGACAAACCGTTAGATAGGACGTCATATCTCACCAATCTGTTTAACTACGATGTAAACCACCTTCACACAAGTAAACCACCTTGTTTTAAGTTTAAACTTAAAACAATTAAAAGCCTAAAAGTTTTCAGGGACTGATCACCTATTCCTGAAATATCAATATATATGTGTTTAATTTGATCATTTTTCTGCTTTTGTACGGACACTATAAATAAGGGGTGCGTCAGCAGCATAACCTCCCACATTCTGAATCCATTTCATCCCAAATTGACCACTTGCTTTTCTCTGCAGGTACAAACCCACCTAGAAAATAACAAATTCCACCTCCACCAAAGCCAGAATCCACCAGTGAAGCAGTACCTGACGCTGGGTTCCAAACTGGCCTCTCCAGCTGGATCAGGTCACACTGTGCCCCATCCACACACTCCTGGCCAGCCGCTAGGCTCCGTGCCCATCATGAGGAACGGACACATGGCTCCTGTCAGTGACGGCAGCAACCCCAACAGTCCTATTACCCTGTTCAGCGTGCCCAATCATGACAATGAGGTGAGAGGAAAAAGAAAGATTGATAAAAAGATGGAACTGAAAATGAGTCATACCGAAACACAAAGGTTTAAAGCCACACAGTCCGGGTCACAGCATAATATACTGTGGGTCATAGTTTTCAAAGATTTCACAACCTCTGTGAAACATTTCCTGTTATCAGTCTGGCTTGCAGCTAAAATATTTCTTTCTGTTGATTTTTCAGATCTGCTGTCTTTCTTGATGCTTCCCAATCAAAAGCAATTAAATCACACTAGGCACTTTGTTGGGGTGAAAAGTTAATGTAGAGATACTTCAGATGCATTAAGAAGTGGATTAAAATCTGAACTGACTTTGAATCTTTAAACCCAGAGAAACTTATCATCTAAACAAAGTGGTGCCGCTATTGATCTCTCTTTCTCTCTCTGATGTGCTCATCAATAACTTCAGACATGCAGTCTCCGATCAGAAGCCTCTTTCAAAGGAGGAAACTAGTTTTGAAACAAATGCATGCTTTTTGCCACTGCTGAATGTGGCGGTAAAGAACGAGCCTGTTAATACACACATCTCAACAGTTACCCCCCTTTTCCACATTTATTTGAGTTTGAATGCTAAGATCTGGAAAGACTTGGACAGAACTCAAACCTCCCTGATCTGTCCTTCAGTACACTGAAACAACTGTTTTCTTTTAGTTTCCAATGGATGAAGTTATTGATGACCTAATTAGTCTTGAATCCGGTTTCAATGATGGAGGCTTGGATTGCATGGAGCCTAACATCATAATGCAAAACAATGTAAGTATAAATTAAATCAAGTCTTGCTTCAAAACCTACATTTTCCCTCCTTTAAATGCCTTCAACTTTCCATACCATTGCAGGACTTTTGAATTGACTTCTGAATCATCCCACTTCTGTTTGAAACAGGTGGCGAGGTTTATGCTGCATTCATTGACTTAATTCTCTCTTTTAAAGCTTAATACAGACTTAGAAGTGCGGTTATTCCACCCAAACACTTCGTTGGAGGCTTGACTAGCTTGGGAAAGGGAGGACCTGTCTCACTTAGAGGTCAGCTTAAGCCAAGATGAGTCAAAGTTCATTCTGGTTAAGCTTTCACATCGCTAGAAAAGTTCAACAAAGTAGATTAAGTTTTTATTTAAAAAAAAAAAAAAGACAATGTCTGATTGATGTCTACTTCTCCTACAAAAGCTAGTCAGAATAAATAGGTAGAATAGACAGTCGTGAAGCAGGTTAAGGGTCTATTTGGGGAGAGAACATGACCGGCCTTGTGGCAAATCCAGTTTGTGATATTCACATAGATAAGAAAAAGGGATGCATGAAAAGAATTCTTCACAAAGATAATAGTGAAGTAGAATAAAACAGCAGCTACTGTGACAGAAAAGGAATGAAAAAGGGAGGAAAAGATAAGAAGCAGAGTCGTCAGAGGAGCTGTGGCAGAGTCAGAAGTTTGGAAGAGTGAGAAATTTGGTCGGAAGGAGTCGCCGAGCCAACGGATTGGCCTAACACAATTACTCCCCTTGGGATTTTTACAGAAATGATAACAAGTGAATCGATTCATCGCACTTAGTCATACAGTATGACACAACACATTGTTTCAGGCACACAGCAGAGGGATTGAGATGATTATGGTAAAAGGAGGGGGGATTATTGCAGTTGTTTCTTTTCACATGCATGCCTTCTCCTTTCTCCATTTTTCTAATCTTGGTTAGAAAAGTGCTACACACTAAACCAACTGTAGACATATGACAGCCGTTTTAGTTTCTACCCTTCTTTCCTCTTCCTTTCACATTCCATCCCGTCTCCTGGCTTGACATGCAGCCTTATCCCATTCACCACTCTCCAGTAGTAACATTTGACACACATGCCACGGGTAAAATCGGCTGTGCGCATCATGAAAACCACGGTGACTTCTGTAGGACTTTTCCCATAAATACACAAATGGGAATTAGACACACATGTGTGTCAGAACGCTATACCCTGACGTGTGTCTGGTCTGTGAAAAGGCAGTATTATTGCAGAAACGAGCCCTGCTTTCCCAGACTAGAGGAGACCGAAAGGAAAACAGTTTTCTCTCTGTTCGGGCAGTTGACCTTGCTAGCCTTTTCATCCAATGGGATGCTGTTTTTAAGCACAGAGCGCAGCAGTGTTTCAGCTGCAAAGTGTTGGAGAAGGGAGTCTTTTGTAGATGGATGGAAAGCATCTGGTAAAAACAACCCGGAGAAAGCTACAAGTTTGGGTTGGAGGTCAGGACCGAAGAGCATCAGATGAGGCTATAGTTAGCTTAAATACAATGAGAAAGCTAAACATAGCAAACAGAAAGTGATGCTAGGCAGGCTTCCTCCTGATCTGCTGGGGTGAACAATGATACAGTGGGGACATCCAATCAGGAGCCAAGAAGAACCATCATTTCTTACTTTGTTTATGTAACCATTTACGTTAAAGACGATATAGTGCATTTGAGGTGCACAATGGTAGGTCAGAGATGCTACATTTGATTTAAAAAAGTTGTCAATACAGTTTTCTTGTTTGCCTTCAGTTTTTCAGTTTTTGAAACTGTGAATTTCCCCCTCCTCTCGCTCCCTGGTTTGTCCTGCCCCATGGGTGCGCAAACAATGCATTGCAAATCTCATTTGAGGCCTCAAATACGGCGTAAAGTACATCAAGTTAGCGATGTTAATTTACAGTTAATTTACCTATTAAATGTAACTTTGAATCTTTAAACCCAGAGAAACTTATCATCTAAGTTTCTCTGGGTTTTCTCTATAGTAGTGCAATTACAAAAAAGAAATGGCACTCCCTGTGGAGATCGAGCTTGTGCAAAGCTCAAGTTCGTAGTCTGTTGCTGCAAAAACACTTCCTGCCAATGTTAGAGTTTGCACATTACTCAGACACGCAGAAAAAAAAATGCGGGAATAATGTTCAAACAGGGTAGAAAAGAAAAAAAAAAGATTTTTTATGAACCCCCCATCTGTATTGGTTAGTACTACGCTTGATAGCAGACAAGATCGCTGGTTTATTGGCCTTTTCAGTGTAGAGTTGGCATGTTTTCTTTATGTATTAATGCGCTCTCTTCAGAAAGTCCGGATTGGCCAATGAATGAGACAAAATTGTGTAGAATATAGATGGTTTTGAACCCAGTAGCAAAGACAATTTATTTCCCTTTTATTCCCTTCAACATCAATGTTCAATAAAAAAAATAGCTTTTCCTCCAACTGACTCTGTTACTCTCTTCTTTCCACTCTCTTCTTGCTCTAGGTGTCCCTCAGTAGCAGCATGCTGGACGTCTATGGGGGTGAACAAGGTATGAACCCCCCTAATGGTGGAATGACCCCCACATCTAGTCCCACAAAGCTCACTGTAAAAAGGGAATACACAGGTATGAACTCATACCATAATGTAGAGCCAACAAATACTTAGATCTAAAAAAAAACAAACAAAAAAAAACAAACAACCATAAGATAGTTGTGGTTTATTTAGATTTGACATTTTTCTAAATTTTCTAAATTTAGAGCTAAAGGGGTTCCATTGTGCTCTGAAGCTTTGATGGAAGATCAGACACTTCTTAACCTGCTGGCAAACCCTTTGTGCTAAATTCAACTTTAGTTTTGTGTCGGGCGAATAAAGTGCGTGTTTATTTCTGTCTGGTGTGCCACAATGTCCCGCTTGTCACCGAGTTTCCAGATAAGCTCCAGAAATGTGCGCACTTCAAACCCATCGCTTGCCCCTTAGGCATTTCCTATTAATTTTAAGGATAAATGTAGGAGAAAAAAAACATCAGATTCAGGAAATGGAAAGAATACTTCACTCTGAATGGGCAAATAAGTAAATTAGTGTCCACTTTATTTAAGTGTAGGCAGAGGGAACAATGGCCTGTTACACAAACCTTAAATTGTCCTGATTGAATCAACATAGACAAATTGGGAAATCCAATCTCAGGACCCTAACTATGTAATTTGGAAGAATGTGAATACAAATATGGATGCTGTGGCATTTTTGGCCTACTCAAAGAAAGATTAGTAAATTTGCTAAAATGTCTTAATTATGAAATAAGCCGTCTAAAAGTGGTCTCCATTTTTTTTCTTTTACAATGAGCTTCAGACATGCCTGAGGGAATTAACTAAACTTTGTGTGTGTGTTTGTGCGTGCGGAAGAAGGTCATGCTTGTGTCTGCGGTGCACATCAATGCACAGAAGTTTAACACTGCTTGACCCCGGCTCCGAACCCCTCAAAACAACTGGTTGTGTGTCTACTGACTGAATCCTCTGTATTTTTTTTTTTTTTTTTTATCGTTTTGTTTCAGCTTCTAAATCAGTGTGCGACGCTAATCCATTCATTCTCCTTTTTGTGATTTATTTTTCTGCAGAGCATGACACAAGGGTGATGGCCAAAGAGAGGCAGAAGAAAGACAACCATAATTTGAGTGAGTAACTTATTAGCACAGACTGAACAATGGCTCTCTTTGCACGTCATCTAATCAAATCCTTATTTTAAAAAAAAATTCTTTTCATCTTCTGCTTAGTTGAAAGAAGGCGAAGATACAACATTAACTACAGAATTAAGGAGCTCGGGACTCTCATTCCAAAGTCTAATGACCCGTAAGTTCCAAAACTAAGTCTAAATTCACAGGAAAAAAAATGCTTCTCTTTTAGTTTATATCACTAAATTAACACAATTGAATGTAGAGTGAGACTCTTATACATTCCCAACACTTTATATGCTGCTCAGAGAATTCAAAAGACCATTCAAGCACATTTCAGTCAAATTTCAAGGGCTGCACTTGAACTTCCGTTTCAGTCAGCATACTTAGAAATGTACGTCCCCTCAACGGGTCTTGGCAAGTTCAGCTTTAAGCATGAACAATGAGAAAAGGGTCAAACGCATAGATTCACGCCAACCTATTTGAATCAAAGTTTGAAGCACGTGAAGACGTAGCGTGGAACCTCGTTCTACCGTACGGGGTTGAACTTTGCTTCAGATTTAAATGGAAGGTTAACATTGTCACCGGGCCATTAACACAGGATAAAAGAGATTATTAACGCCGGTCAGACCAACGTCTCAGCGGTGTGGAGAAGGACAGTTTTACAGCAGGTCTCTCGTCCTTTTTAAAAAAAGTAATAACACCTGCAGAAAGACCGACTCCCGCTCAAGCACCTTAAGTCCAAAGCTCCATTTTTCTGCGCGCCTTACTTACTAAAGCTCATTTTCTCTCACCTATTTTTACTCGAGGATTAATTTTACTGAACAAGGAGCTACAAGAATGGACTTTCCACATAGCTACTTAACTATTCTATTAAAACTCCCATTTGATGTCCCTGTGTAATGTCCGAGGATGAATAATTGCCCCATGTAAGTCTCCATTTCTTATTCATATCATAAAAAAGGAGGGGGGGAAAAAATCCTTGGTTAAAACTTTTTCCCATTTCAGGGATATTCTGCTACATCAGGGGTTGTGTGTAAAAGCCTATTCTTTCCTATTTGCAGTGACATGAGGTGGAACAAAGGCACCATACTGAAGGCCTCGGTGGAGTACATAAGGTGGCTTCAGAAAGAGCAGCAACACGCCCGGGAACTAGAGAGCCGTCAGAAGAAGCTGGAGCAAGCTAACAGGAGGCTGCTACTGAGGATCCAGGTAATAAAAGCAGACTTTTGGTCTTTAATATGGTGGTCAACATGGCACGGAAACACACAATGGAGGCAATAACTTGCTGTTTGACTCAGAGAGAATGGAAAAAAAGTGTAATGCAATGACAATCAGAGCCACTGGTCAACAGATTTTTCTCTACAACTGATTATTATTATATGTCAGAAATTCGTTCACTTCCGCAAATTTTAAATAAGCTGAGATTAATAAACTCAATCAAGAATAGAAATAAGACATTATAGAATCACAAAATGCATAGGAAAGATTGTGTAGCAGAAGTTTGAGTGGTAACATCTCTGTTTGTAGAGGAGATAGAGGTATGATGGTGAACGTGCCAGATTGAACTCCCGCTCATTTTGCAGGAGCTTGAGATCCAGGCGCGAGCGCACGGACTCCCAAACATGGCCACGGCCTTGGGGACGGTGGAGCTGTCTCCTCATCTCCTCAAACAGCAGCAGCAACAATCTTCTCCTCAGCCTCCTCCGCCACAGCAGCCTCCCCTCTACCAAGAAGACCCCAATGGCGACTACCTCCAGAGGATATCCGTGGTGACCGGTGTGTCGACTGTCGCTACAGCCAGCGGGCCTCAGGACCATGTCGCAGGCGCTGACGCCTGCACCACGTTCTCTGACCCGCTGTCCCATTTCACAGACTTCTTCACTGCCACGCTAAAGGAAGAACACCAGCTGGACGAGATCCTGATGGACGACCCACTGTCGCCATTCGGTACTGACCCGCTCCTCTCTGCTGGTTCTCCTGGAGCTGCTTCTAAGGACAGCAGCCGCAGGAGCAGCTTCAGCTCTGCGGAGGCTGATGACCTATAAGGGTCGTTGGCCAAGAGCTGGAAAAGAAGTAACCACTAACTAGAGACCACTGGTGGACCACCTTAACTGCTGAGGATGCAAATCATTTTAAACGACTTTTGTTTTCTGTAAAGACTGAAACAGGCTTCATCTTGGCAGAAACATTCTCTGCCCACGTTTTCTCTTTTTTTAAAAAGTTTATAAAAGACAATTTTAGGCAAGAAAAAGGGAGACATTTTATCAGAACATAACCTGCTATTTTATACAGTACGTCAACACTGTGGGGGCTACACACTGTTACATATGCAATTTAATGTCTAAAAAATGTGCAAAACGACTACTTTTATACCTTTTTCCTACTTTTCTATTTTAATAAAAGTTTGTAATAAGACGTGTTTAACAATGTGGATCATCTAAAACTATTCCTTTTTTTTAAAAAAAAAAAAGACTAATATACTCACTTCAGTGCCTAACATGTAACTTTTTTGTCTCTACTCTATGTTTTTTTATTCAATGAGAATATTTGTATTTAAAAGTTGAATTCATTTACTCAGAAAAAGACATACATATATAACGTTACCATCTAACATGTTATCTTTTTTATTCTTGATAGGGGTGGGAACAATGTAAAAATAAACCCCTTTTTTGACATAACCTGCTCTATTTTCAATTCAATTTCATTTGTATAGCCCAAAATCAAAAACATTTTGTCTCAACGGGCTTTACATTAGAGATTTAAACAGAACAAACCAAGAAAAAAGAAGAATGCATAATAAACACAAGCAAAGTAGTTAGCCACAAATGCTAACTAAAACATATTCTAGCTAGACAAATAATATTTAATATTATTAACTAAAGTGAAAACTGAAATGACTAATTGGAAATGAGTGTCCTAAAGAAAGAGAAAAATAGAAGGGAAGTAATATTTCTGATGATCTCTGAAAGGACAAAAAGAACCAGATGTGAAGCTATTAGCCGCTGGCTCAGGAAAGTTCATTCCTGACCAGCCTTTGATGGGATGTATCTCTCTATTTTGTGTGGAAACGAACATAAATTATCAATATTGGGGGAAAAAAAAGGAAAATGAAACAGATATCTGGATTTAATTAGGGTCATATAATTAGAAACATACTTTGAACTCATTTAAAATTAGCCTGTAATCATGATCAGAATGTGTTTTTAAAAAAGTGAATGTAAAAACAACACACAGCTCTTAGGGCATAAATTAATCATCAAAGCTTTTCTAATTTAATATTTCAGACAGTTATAAGTGTGTGTTTCTTTTTGCATTGCATTTTTTCTTCCTCAAACATGTCTGAGACGATCAATGTTTAAGAAGTACAGTTGCTCCAACTACAAAGTGGTAAATCATGTTTAATGTAATTGATCAAACGAGTCGTAGGATGTACATATAGATTTATTTTTATGGTGGCAACAAAGGTAAATAGTTTTTATTTAAACCATGTAATAAACACAATTAGTGAAGAAGTATTTTTAGACTTTTGATTTAATTTGTATTTTTTCTTTTTCTGTAGATCCTTCTTTCTTCTAGTTTCCAAAACAGATTAAATGAACTTGGCAAATAAAATGTAGATTTAACACAAGAGTGTACAGAAAAAGCCTCATCAATACTTTAGAAAAAAGGGAGGAACTGAAAATAAAACAACTTGGTTGTCAGGAACCAAGAGTCAATGAAGGTCATCCCATCCAGAGGTTTTTTGTGGTAAAAGTTCAAATCCCATTATCCTCAACTTTTTATAAGGGAGAGGGATGAAACTGTGGTGACACTGGAATGAGACGCTTTTTTATTTGGAAAATCACAGTTCATAAACCGATGTGTTAGCACCGATTCTAAAAACATGATCCTATTTGTAAGAGATGCAAAAAGATGCCTGTAAATTCCAACATGTAAGAAAAGTTGGAAAAAAACAAGAACCGCAAATGGATCTAAAGTCTCTCTCAACCATCTAGAAGACAGATGGAACAGCCTGAAAATGTTCTAAAATAATACTGTTTTTACTTTTCTTCTTCACAACTCTGTTTCTTAAAAATTGACCTCACTCCCAATTCAAATTTTAGAAAAAAAGCTGGTGTTTCCATCTTTAGACAGGAGGTGGCAGCAGTGAGCAGTGTTTCATCAGCATATTGTACAGTAATAACAACAAATCCACAGCAGAGCTGCTTTACAACCCAGATTACTTCAAAAGAACCTGTAAAAATCAAGAAAACTTCATCACAATAGGCTGTTGGTAAACAGATTTTCTCCTATATAAGACAGTGTCATGGCAACAGCCAGCCACACTTATCAATTGACAAATCTAAAGAAGGCAAGTGATGTCGTGAACCTCACAGCGGAGTCGTTCTGTCACCAAAACAACGTTGTCAGACCTCCTGCCACCCACCAACACTGACACCACCACTGAGTAGGAGAAGCTGTCACCTGTGCAGATGCCACGGCTGCCAGCTCGCTACAACGCGCTCACCTGTCGAGCCTGCCATTGGCAACTCTTAATCACCTCCACGTTGAGAGGACTAACTTTGGAAAACACACACACAAGCACACACACACACACACACAGACACATGCACGAGGTCCTCGCACACTCCAGAACACAAACAAGCCCAATCAAATGTGCTTGTGTGCAAACAGGAATTGTGCAGACGCAGGCAGAAAACTCGTGTGTGCAGGTGAGTGCGTCTCATTGCACTCCCGTTGCCACATTTCTAAACGAGAAAGAGGAGGAAAAAGCCCCTCATCAGGATCTGGACTGTGACAAGACTTGTGCACAAATTAGGTGAAATTTGAGTGGGAATAACAATATGACAGGCGGCAGAGAGGCTCCAAACATCAAGTGTCATTTCTATTTTCAGCTGTGACTCAGAGCTGTGTGACAAACAACACCATGCTGCTTCTCAATCAAGTCAGCCTAGCTGCTGGAAATGTGGCAAACCAGCCCGGGATGAGCTTTTCCCTTCAGGAGGAATAACAACTGATCTGAAGCAGTGGTCACAGTTAAAGGTGAGCTTATAAAACTCAGCCAGAGAGTCTGGCTATCACATTTACTGCTTAGGAACTTATCAATATTTTCAGCTGTACTCCATCCCACCATCCTTCTTTTATGAAGGACCACACCCCGTCCAAATCTCCCCCCATGTCACTTCACGAGAAAACCCCCACATGCATTAACAATGGAACGCATGAGAGATGAGAAAAAAAGGCCCCTTTTTCTTTTTCTTTCTCTCTCTGTAGATGCTATAAAATTAATGTGATTTCCAGAGTTTTTTATGAACCGAGCCAGATGCCAAATACATAACTTCAAACAAATTGACTTGCAATTATTGGTGCCGCACAGCACTTCCAGATGTGCAACAGATGGGTGAGCGAAGGTGTCTCGGTGCAGAGCTTTGGTGTTATCCGCCGTAAAAAACAGCGGCACGGTTGTGCGCGTTTTTAAATCACAGTGGGCTTTGGGCTGGAGGTGAAGGGAAGGACACAGGCATGGCAGAGGGAAAATGAAAGCACATCATTAGGGAAAATGTAAATGTGCAGAGCACAGACAGTAGAGAGCCATACGCAGCTTTAATATTATGTAAAGGCAGACGAGATGCTATGGACTGGAAGATGGAGTCATATCAAGTGGGTGGTAGTGGTACAGGGGGGGAGGATATGGGGATTCAGAAATGTTAATGTGATCTCTGCTGTATTTTCCAAAGCTGGGATTAAATGGTAAAAAAGGAACAATTATGGGGTTTGGATTTTTCTTTTACCTCCCTAACGCCTTACAATATCTACACACACAGAGTATTAGATTTATTTTATTTACAAAAGGACTCATTTTCAGAAGCTCTACACTTTGTCCAATTTTTAAAAAAATAAATAACTAAAACTTGGACATTTTGAAATAATTTGATTAGTCAGAGTTAAAGCAGAGAGACGAAAAAGAAGTTGAGCACACATTTTGGTTTTAGATAAAATTAATAGAGTAACCGATAGTGCTACAGTGTCCTGAGAGGGTCCTGGGAGGGTCATGGCTCTGATCCCATTATTACCACAGACTAGAAGCTCCCTGGGGAGCCAGAATGACCGTATGTGTGTGTTTTTTTTTCTTCTTGCAAAGCAGTCTACTGAGAAGGTATCTGGCTAACCAGCGCTTTCCTCAACTCCACAGGTCCCCCTCCACCCGTCTACACACAATCCTTTGGGCCAAAGAACCTCTCTTTTCTTTCTCCCCCTCCCATCCTATCATAGAGTTCCTGTTCAAATCCAGCTGGGAACAGGAGCCATTTTGCTCGGCCACTCCACCAACGTGCTGCCTTTTAATTCCCCAGTTCTGCCAGGGTTGTATGCTAATCAAACTGGGGAGCCCACCTCCCCCCCAGCCGTTGGCCCACCACCTCTTTAGCACCACTTTAACCTTGTGTAATCTAGGTAACCTTGGACTGAATGGGATGCAGTCTGGGATTGATTTGTAATTCTAAAGAGGAAAGATGACCAGTGTGCTTTCGCCAATGCAGCTGGATCTAAATCCGTTATTTTTTTTCTCTCCTCGTAAAGTGCAGACACGGTTAGGTGCTGTGGGTAAATGTCAGTATTGGGAGTTGGGAGGTGTTCTGGGAGAGGATCAACATGATCATCATTAGCAGGAGAAGATAATTGGCGCTGGGCGCTCTGATGGGCATCTCGTCTGCATTATTCATTCACCTTCCCTCTCTTTCACCTACTCTCCTTTTCCTGTACCTCCTTCTCGACCCAAGCCAGGCGCTGGGCCTAAGGAGCTGGACTCATCTATTATAGATGGGTAATTGTTTATTAAATGCAGGCCTGACCCTATTATGCCTATTACCTCTGTGCTGTGCACCACCGCGCCTGGCAAGTGTCTGTCTTTTTCCATACTCTGAACAATCCCCTGTTGAGTCTGCTTCGGCATGAATACGTGACTGTTACTGTGAACTGAAGGAAAAATATAAAAAGTGAGTAAATGAAGAAGACAATGATGAAAAAGGAAGTCAGTGCTTGTGTAGCCGCCACTGGCCGAAGGAATACATCTTTTCTTTCAAAGCCTGATGGTGAGAGCCAAAGACAAAGGGTGAGCTACAGAGATGCTTCGTCTCTCATTACACCGACTCTTAATCTGTCTCTGCCCAATCCCGGCCAATCCCTGCTGCAGGCGTTCGGAGGCTAAAGCTTCAAACGAGCGGTTTGTCCAAAGCGGATTCATTACCTTAAACAGGACTAGCAATGAGCCTGAAAATATCCCACCTAGGAGTCAGAGAGCAAACCAAAGAGCAGGTCCAAACCTCCAGTAGAGGTCAGTATTGTCATAGAGTTTGGATGCCAGCAGGTAAGTGTTAACTTAAAAGCAGACAGACATTACAAAAGGAAAATAATTCAGGTAATGGAAATGAATTGAAATGAAATGATTAAGTTCAGTTAATTACTCGGTAGCTTAGGCAAATCAGCTTAACTTATTTCAAAATCATTATTTCAGCCACACCGGAAGATTCACAGAAAAGATATTTAACCAACATGCACTTAAAGCAGTCTATGCAAAGTAGGATCAGGAGAAGGGATTAAATCAAATACATGTGACAATCAGTGTGGTAACAAAAATAAACGTGCTGTTAGACTCTGATTTAAAGCCACAGATGGTTTAAAGGCGACGGATGACAGCGTTGACATATTTCTTTGTCACAGTTCAAGTATTTATACTTTGTGCATGATGATCCTGCTAAATAGTAACTTCCTCTCTGAAGAAAACACATCCTTTCTCAGAGTCAAAATACTCATCTAGAGGTTTGTGAGAGAGAGTGGGAAGGGGTGTGTGGTTATGATGAAGTGATCTGCATGATGGCATGTCACTGCTTATTGGCTGGGTTGGGAGTGATTAACATGGGTGTTAATTAGCAGGAGTGGGTATAATGCTGTAGTGACACTCACACAGAAACACACAACATAGATCAGGCCTTTTTCTACTTTTAAAATACTGGGATTATTTAGAAAAAGCAACAAAAACATTTCTGTGGAACATAAAAATCTTGAAAATGTCAGTTTTAAACAAACAAAAAAAAAATCAAGGGGAAAATGTTTTTTTTTTTTTTTTTTATCATTAAAAATTAATGCAAAAGAATATTTTAACAAAATCCAACAATAATTAGCAAGGAAATCTTAGTTTCATTGAGTACTAGAGCTGAGTAAGAATATTTTGTGATGCTTTAGAGGTGATTAAAGGACTAAAATGAGAGAAAAAAAATTAAACGCAACCGAAGCCCCTTCTACCCCCTCCTCTAGCATCCAGACTAAAACACATTACCTCCATCACACCGAGCAATCTTAATCTGATGCTTTCTGTAAATAAAACTACACCTCATCAGCCATTTAGTTGGAATTAAATTCATTTCAATTTGCAGGAACAAACAGCACAATTAAAAGGAAACCAATCACATCGAGTAAAATATCCAAATGCTTCTTTGTTAGTTTTCCATCTTTTTAATACCCACACAGAGTTAAAAGCTTTTTTTTTCCATATTACAGAATTTGTCATGTTCAGTCGGAGCTGTCATTGCTAGAACAGTGTGCGCTAATGTGTGTAATCTGCTTTGCAACACATCAATTATGATGGATATTGCTCCACCGCCATGCTTGCAGGGTTTTTCATACCAGCCTGCAGGGGAATCCGTCTTTTCTTGTTAGGCAACCTGTTTAGTAAATAATGATCCACTTTGAGCATGGTTGATGCAGTATAATAGGATGTGTGTGTGTACGTACAGTAGAGTGTGTGAACTGAAGGATCAAGCTGACTGGATGAAAAAACACTTAGGAGAAGGTTGAAATTCAATCATGGCTGAGCAGTGTGAAAACCCGGAGAAACCTTAGGAATCCATATGTAAAAGCTGTAAACATTATCAGTGCCTGGTGGAGAGATTTCCAAAGCTAACAAAGAAGCTGGAGGACAAATATTATGTTCTTACTCTGTGTCAAAGAAATGAGATTTCACTCCTCCCCAAATATTCATGTTTTCCTCCACCACTAGCACCTCTTAAGCCTGTTTTGCTGCCTTCATCTTTCAGCCTGCACGTTTTTCCTTTACTTCTTTATTTCCTTTGTGGCTTCATTGTTCTTTTCTGAAGCAACATCAGCTCACAAACTTTTCTTTTCTTGCCTTATAAATTATGTTCTCTTCCTCGGCAGCCACAGAGAGAGAAACACTAATTTAATCTCACACTTGCCCCAGAACCACCGAGAGAGAACCCGCTTTTTATTTGACTTTTTAAATTTTTTTTATTATTATTATTGGCACACTCCAGATCCGAAATAGTCGGGTTTGAACAATTCAAAACTTTTCTTTGGCTTTGAATCATTCATCTCGTGGTTTCCTCGCTTTCACAGATGCAGAATTAATGGTTGTCAGCGCTTCTCTGTGGCAGCCTTCAATGACCCAAACTCCAGGCATAACACCGTGTCTTTTTGCTGAGGTATATTTTGACAAATCACACACCCCACACCAATTTCTACGTGGAGTTTTCAGCCGAAGAAACAAGAATATCAAAAAACTTTAGGCCACCCTATAAGCTGGCTCTGCTTAGCAGGAGAAATGTTTTGCCAATATGTTGGGGAAAGGCTTTAGCTTCACGTCTTCTGGGAGCTGCGGCGGATCACGTTCGAGATCCCTGTCAGATCCCCTCCACACTACACTCCGTCAGACATCCAGTCAGTTGGTAAAGCGAGCAGGAGACAAGGAGAGTGAGGGCCTTCACTTCTAGATGAACACGTTCTTTAGTGTCAAGCATGAAACTCGCATCCGTACCGAGAGCCTCTTGCACACTTTGAGTGCATCTGTAAGTCTGTTGTTTCATTTTGTGTGTGAGCGTGTTGTAGTGTGTCCTCGCGAACCTTCATCCAAACCAAAACCTGCTGAGATTTGGCAGCTTCAGCTGAGATTTGGGACAGACACCAGGGGATATTCTATTTACTCCTTTCTAGCTTCTTTCCAAAGCCACTCATCTCTGAGCTAAGCTCATTCGATTTTCAGGGTAAAGCTCCTCGGTAGAGGCGTTTGAACCTACTCGGGGTGCGGGTGTGTTTATGTGCGGCCGACCATGTGAACATGAACACACAACCATGACACCTCCCCGCTCCCTCCACACCTCCTCACAAAGTAATGGCTTTATTTATGAAGTGGCACCAGTAGTAGGAGGCGGGTGATAAAAGGAGGAGATAGCGCAGCCGTGCCATGCTTATTGCTTTTAAAAGCCTGATCCTGTTTGATGTTTCATGAGCAGCTGAGATGAGATAAACACTCCTGCTGAAGAGAAAAAAAAGTGAAAGAGGTGCAATCGAGAAGCCAAAAAGGCAAATAGAACCAATTCTAAAGTGCAAGCCGACATGATTGTCAAATTTTCTACAAACACTGCAAAATTATGATTTAAAAAAAAGTTTTAAAAGAAACTTTTGATATAAAAAACAAAAAAAATTCTGAGGGACCATGTGCTCTCACTGTGTTAAATTTTTATGTTGGTATTTTAGTTTTGGGTGGAAGAAAAGAAACCTGAAATGTTATTTTCCTAGAAACCCCACCTAGTTCTGGGGTACTTTGTAAATGAAGAGGCGTGCCTCTAAAAACAGAAAATGAGGACATTTCCTCAGTATTCCCCATGGTAGGGGCCTGCTGGCCGAGTAGGTTTCCTTGAGATGGTGAAACCTGTTTGAACACACAGACCTCATTCAATCTCTTCTTTTTGTCTTCTTCTTCTTCTTCTACTTTCTCTCCCCTCTTGCCAAGTGCATTTAAAGTCTGGACGAGCAAGCCATAACCTCTTTACCTCAACCCCCTTTGCTTCGATGCACCTGTGCGCTGACTAAAGCGGTCGTTAAAACCTACATACGACTTGCCATTAAGTGAACACGCCGGTTGTGTTTCTTTCCCATTCTGCCATCGCGGGTGAGCTGCAGAGCAAACCTCGACATTTCTCAGGGGCACCGTTCCTAAGCAGTTTACTTGAATAACTAATGTGATTTACTGTTTCTTTCAGCCCCAAAGACACCAAATTGATTGCGTCTGAGTGCGACCAACAGCGTGCTACAGCCAAAACAGCGGCTTGTTCACGTGCACAATAAAAGCCGGGTTTAATGTAAACCAAATGCTTCTGCCAGTTCTGTTAACGAGCAGAAAACAAAAGCTCCTTGAGAAGTAGATCCAACAGGCCGGGCTGCTGTCTTCACAACCAACTTGTGTGTACAAAAAGAGACAGATGAGCTTTCAAAAGGAGGAGGTGAAGACACTTTTTCTTTCGCCATGACTCAACCAAGACTAAATATAGCATTTGGTTCATTGTGGCCTTTGCTAGATCCCATAATTCAGTCTGATCCTGCAACGAAGACAAAGCAGGAGCTCAACATTTCTCTCCATCCTTGCTATCCCATCATCCCTATAGCCAAAATTTACCGTTAAGACAACATAGTGCAGGTTTTCCAGATGCGTCATCTCAGTAAACAGCTCGTTTGTTAGCGGAGACGTTACTAGCTGTCCCATCTTGTTTTGCCAGGTGGACCGAGGGGCCCTTCAAACTCTGACTGCTTGTTTTGATCTGAAGCAGCTGGTTGGACACGATACGACTTTAGTCTGAGAAATCAGCTTGTAGAAACAAACACCTTGACCGCAATGCATCTGCCAACCATTAGAACCATAGCTTGACTGTACTAAATAAAAAAAAAAAAAAAAGCTTGAAACTCGTTTTCAAATAAGCTAAACAAACCTTACGTATCATTATTCATGATTAGCAAAGATACAAATAACTTACAAAAAGAACCTGTAACAGTTGGAGATGACCAGACTGACCTGGAGGCTGATGGGAAACACTTTGTGTCGCTCACAGGCGTGCCAGGTTACGTCTGACATGCAGTTAAGAAGGGACGTCTTTCAAGATGTGGTATTACCCCATCTGGAATTCATTTTTATTCATTTATTCAACTTGTCATCAAAGATAAAAGCCAAGTGAAAGTTAGTCTACGGCGAGCGTAACCTGAGAAAACTCCAACTTATGGGAAACTCTTGTAGTTTTTCTGACATGTACAAGGTGCAAACACGCAGCTGATGCCTCCGTGTTGTCACTCATTCCAATGCAAAACTGCCAAGCTGATCAAAAAAAAAAAGAAAAGTGCAGCGTTAAGCAACTCTGAGGGTGTCACCGCGGTTGAAGTGAACGTGTAGGCCCGGAGTGAGTGCTACTCCCCAGAGAACAAAATTGCTACAAAGTAAGGAAGCACTTTTGTGTTGATGGAGTGAAACTGAAAGACGATATGGTTGGTTACAACAACTCCAAGCCTGACAAGACTTTGCAACTAACACAGGAGAGTGGAAGAAAGGAGACCGTAATGAAAGGAATAAACGGGGGGAAATAGAAAAAAGATAGAATGAGAAGAGGCAAATTTCTTAGATTAACATCGAAGTCTAGAAGAGGTTGGTGAATAATCAGAACATGTTTTCTTTTCCAGAGAAGTTTCTAAAGAGGACAGTCGAGAGGTGTCCCAAACAAAACAAACCCTTTGCTTTGCCCAGCATCCTATGATGTGATTCCACAAGTTCCCTTCTCTGCATATAACCTGCTCTTCTCTTTCATAACTCAGTCCGAAAACTGCTTCTGGTTTTTCTTGCTTGATAATAATTCCATAAGTCTCCCAAGGCCTTTCTTCCCTACTTTTGCCAATCCGACCCTTCTGGCCCTTTCCTCCTCCGGCCAACTTCATCAAACTTTCACTCCTCACACACCTCAATCCAGGCCTCAGAACCTTTCCGCCAGCCTTGGAGCAATTTGGACTCTATCACAGAGTACACAGTGATGATCCCTGCATGTTAACGTGACTGAACCCCACACCTCTGGTCAGCCTTTACCGGGTGATGGAGAGGAAATCGTGACACTCAGAATAATCTGAGAAGTTTTATGCTGATAACCTTATCAAACAGAAGTTGGATATTGTTTTTTAATGAGCAGCAGTTTATGGATTATTTTTCTCTCCTCGAAGCTTCTCACATTTTTTTCTTTGAACAGGTTTTAAATCAAGGCAGTTATATAGCTTGTACAATAATAAATAGGAATAAAAAGTAACCGTAATTTTTTTTGCTTTTCTTTTGATCTTTTAAAAGACAAGACCAAATTCTGCGGTAAAGTTTTTACATTCTTACTTACTTTCCTGGCTGTAGCTTTAAAACATCAATAGGTTAAAAACAAGGGCTTGCTGATTTTAAACCAGTTTAACCTTTGTCATTGTTTTAAAGAATTTAAGAAGTCTGCAAACAGGCCGGAAATTCCAAAAGAAGAAATATCTGTTGGATCTTTTGAATTAGTGTAAGAAAAACAAGGTTTGGCGGTTGGATGAGGTGATGGTGAAACTCCCATCCTACTTCGTCCTGCTGCTGCTGTCACTTCCAGCATCTTCTCCTCTCGTCTCCTTCTCTCCTTATCCCACTCGTGGCACGAGCTGTGCGTGGGAGTCGCTCAGGAGACATCATCATGAGCCACTTCACTCGAGTGCTGCCTTCAATCAGCCCTTGAATTAATATTAATCATTCCAGCACAACAGGCTGTTCTAGCCTCTGCTGACAAACACGGATGAGGGAAAATAAAAAGCAGCAAATGAAGCTTTTCACCAAGAACAACAAGCTCTCATTTTTTTTTTTTTACATCTTTCAATCTCACTGGCTTTATGGTCGCAGCTTTAATTGTTCCTAATCACAACTGAAGGTCAGAGTTACCCTGGGAAGCCTTTCCCTTCCTTTTCCTCAGGCCTGTTACCCATATTGAATAACACTATCTTATTTTGTTCCTATATGACTGAAGGGGCTTCATATTGTTTACTAAGTAATTTTTAAAAAAGAGAAAAAAATGGACCCAAAATATAGTTTAAATCTTATTTTCCTGATGAGATACTACGAAAAAAAAGAACTTAGCCGCAGATCTGACAACAGAAATAAAGACGTGTAGAAAGAAAATATGCGGCCTGAAATCAGAAATGATCGTCCAGAGAAATGTTTGCATGGATGTGTGTGTGTCTGAAGGGGGCGAGAGGGATGAAGATGGCTGAAGGTCAAGGAGACATTGAGGCAATCACACTAATGAAAACAAACGAGGGATAGACATAGAGAGAGAGAAAATGATGTGAGGAGAGGAATTTAAAAAAAAAAGGAAGAAAAAAGTGTAGATGGAGAGAGTGTGTGTGTTTGTGAGACGAAATACCCTGCGCTTGCTCAAACTAATCAAACACAACACGGGGCTATGGAGAATCTACAGATACGTAAGTAAACTCTCTGGGTTTGCCTGCAAACTCCTGCTTTTTTTATTTACATGCCCCTCCCAACCTTTAGTCTCACACAAGCACATACATAGTGTACACACACAAACACACACACATAGTAGGAGCAATATGTGAAGGTTATTCCTGCAGAGGGATGACAGTGTTTATTCAGGGCTAGCAGGCAGACTCTGTGACATTCAGCCTGGTGAAAATGATTAATGCTACAATATACATAGGCATGAGTAAAAAAATAATAAAAGAGGAAAAGATTGCACTCTTTCCTGCACGGAGTAGAGGCCTTTGTATTTGTAACCACATGTGCATTACATCTAGTTGTCTTTTCTTGGCTCACAGAGGCCAGATTTCCATGTGTGCACAAACGGGTTGAAATCAAAGTCATTATACATTTAATGCATGACTTTTTGTCAGTGTTTTACAACATCAATAATTCATCCTAACATGCTTTTTTTGTCTCATGTTTAGCTAAATAAACGCAAAAATATGAGATGATGAAATTTTATAAATGAAATAATATGAAATAAAACAATAATATGTCATAAACTGAACAGAAAAGGGAGTTTAAAATAGCTTAGCTATTAATTAACCAGTGGATTAAAAAAAAAAAAAGGGAGTTTAGTTAAACACATGCTTACGTTTCATACTGTATATGTTACATCAGTCTAAAATATTTTGATTCTAACTTATCGGTAAATAAACTGAGGTCCAGTAAAAATTCTACCCATGCATAAATCCTTAAATATCTTCAAATTGTTGTTCTAGAAACCAAGAGGACCTTCTGATTAAATGATTGATTTGAAGTGTGAATAAACTTTAATTAATCCCTTCCATCTCTCTCTACAGGGTGCTTTCACAGCTTGCTAGCAGAATGAAAGGTTACATGAAGATGTAATTAATGCACTTATAAACCTCACTCTGGGGGTTATTTATTGCTATATTGATGCCTTTAATCGAATTTGAAGAAGAAATGTTAGTATTTCTATTCTTGTTTTTTTTTAAATTGTAAAATAATAAAAAAAAGTTTTTTGTTTTTTTTTTTCTTGTGGGTGAAAACTAATCCAACAAACTTTTTCCCATGAAAACTTGCTGATTATTTATCTGCTGCATCCAGGGAACAAAAGTGTATTTAGAATCAGTGCCATAACTACCTAGATATCCCACGGGAAAAGCCTGTAACCATGACAGCATGATGATGGTGTTATGCCGTATCCTACAGGCTATGTCAGACCACTATTTCTGATATGCATGACTTTCTGGGATAATTAGGCCGGGTTATTATTTTTGACTGGGACTTAGCTGCCAGCTGTCTTCGCAGTCAGGTAAAACTTGATCAATCTTGTCTCTTATTTCTCATCTGCGAGTTGTTAGCTGTCAAATTCAAAGCCTGAAGGTGAGACGTTATGGGAGGTAAACATGTGTTTCCGGGAAAAAAAAACTGAGCTCTGTCCACTCTGGTAAAGCAGAATGCACACAGGGGAAATTAGAGCGCGTATCCGAACATTGCATTCCTATTGATGTAAGCTGTTGCTGTTCAAAACAAATAAACAAGCTGCAGCACAGGAAGTTATAAAAGAATTTTGGGTTGATTGGAAACAGACCGAAGAGAATTTGTTTCAAGGGGAAAAAACAAACAGTGAAATAATAAGAATAAACTAATTAAAGATTGAGCCAGTTAAATGTATAAGAAAGTCAGCATGGCGTGCTGACTCAGCTTCCAAAAAAGCCTGCATGTTTTTATTTTTTTTTTCCCTTGAAAGAGGGATTTGGCTGCTATCAAGTGCAAGCAGCCGGGCATCAAACATGTGTCTGGCTTGTAAACAGGCAGCTGGCAACGATCCAAACTCCCCACAGTGTGCAGCAGGGCCGAGCTGTGACACTGATCCCACCCCTATCGCTCCCAACAGCCTCCTCTAATAGACCCTTCAAACACTCTTACCTCTATCTATATTTTATTCGAGACATGCCAAGCCTGTTGTGTGTGTGTGTATGTTTGTGTACGAGGCTTGTGGATGCGCATCCTGTTGCGTGTGTGTATCTCTCTGGAAGAGGCATCTTCTTTATTGCTTGTTGTTGACATGGATCCCTTTAGCCCTTAACAGGAGTCAGCGGGAGGGTTAAGCTGCTAACCACCCACTCTGAGACACACACAAACACACACTGCTTCTGCAGTCTGAAAGCATTATTCAGCAGGTCAACAGCCACTCTCACTCCTTGGCAGTATGTGTGTATGTGTGTGTACAGTATGTGCGTATCCGTTGGATGTGTGTGCTTGTGTACAGCGCTTCAGGCTAAGGCACTCAGAGTGAAATTATGTTCTCAGACAGGCTCCGTGTTGCCCTCTTTATCCTGACAGGCGAGGAAACAGCCACAAATAAATAAGCAGAGAGCTTTCTCCCCAGACGTGACCGCCATGGCATAGTAACCCTCCAAAAGGTGGCGTGAAGAAAATACAATTGTGTTTTTATTGTGCGGGTGGTGGGAGACGGTGACTTTGATAAGCACGGTGTATTTGTCAAATTTGTGCCACTTAAAGTAAAGCTGCTTCCGTGGGAAAAAAAATGTCAAAGGGTTGTTTGAGGACACAACAAGCATGGGAAGATTTAGAAGCGGGGAAATTTGAGCTGTGGCTGCAGGCGTTTTTATTCACAACTAAAATAAATTAAACCATCTAATTAATTGCATTTTTTTAAAAATTAAAAGTCAGATTTGAAATCTTTCTGACTTAAACATGGTTGCATTCCTTAATTTGTTAAAGATTGTAAATATTCTGAATATGTGACTCATTGATCAGGTGATTCCATGGTACAATTTTTTTTTTTTTTACTCAGAACATCCACTTCAAAAAGTTAAATTATCTTGTGTTCATAAATGCCTCATTAAATTTCATTTTTAAAATCCTCATGTAATCAGACACTTTGTCAGCTGTATATTTCATTAAAAGAGTCATTTACAAATTGGACAGGTAAGACATTTGTGAACATCTATTGTAAAAAATAAAATCCTTTATCCCATGAGAAAAATGTGTTTAATTTATTTTCACTTTTTTAAAAAAAAAAAACAGACTGAAGTCGAGTTTTAGAGTCTGACTAATCAAGAGAAACTGAACAAGCGAAACTATTTTATCATTATGACGTCACAACTCATAAAATCAACATAGTCAAACAGACATTTTTAGATCATTCATCCAATTTATCTGACAAAACATGTTCACAGAAGTGTATGATTTAAGTAGGCGCCGTCTAAAAACATGATATTTGTAGATGGTGTCTTGATTTTTTAAACACACAGCTGTTCTAAACAGGCAAATGTGATGGGTGTCCTCTGTGGTTGTCTAGTCCGTATAAACATTCTTTTTGAAGAGACCCATTGAGCTCGTAAAGGCGAAGCCCAGGTTGTACAGTCTCACAATGAGTGGCTATTTTTCTTCTGTTGTTCTAGGTAAACGAATTGATTTTATTTGTTTCACTGCAAAATTGTGTTTTATTTGTGTGAATGTCATCAGAGGTTTTATTTTAATATCCACAGTCACATTTGGAAAAGAAAAGAGTGTTCAAATAGTCGTTGATGACAATTGAAAGAAAAACCCCTCACCAGCTGGCCTATAAAACAAGAGCGACATCTTTGAAGGTTCTCCTTCAAAGCCCCAGCCTGCCTCCACAACCGCATCAGGGGATTTCTGTTATTAATTGAAGTTAATTTTCTGGGATATCGGTTTGCCGGGCACGTGGGAAAGATTGATAGCCCCCACGCGTCTCCCGAGTGTTGGGATGTGGTGGAAGGGGGGGCGAGAGGACAGAGAAATGACACCGTTCCTATCCCAGAACCTGGCTTTCACTTCTATCATCACCAAATCAAATTACAAACATCGGAGGCCAACCTTGGCTGGAGGATATTTCCATAAGATTAATTAGACCGACTAGCCAAAGACAGAGTGGGCAGGGAACATATAAAATAATAAATATAGAGAGTGTGGGGGGTTAGTGATGTGGCTGGGTGTTGGCATAGGAACGGAGGATGAAATGTGCGTAAGAATGGGCAAGTGAATTGGACAATGGGTAATTAGTGCAAGAAGCAGAATCTCAAAGGCACGAGGAGGACAGCCGAGCGGGTGCTCTCAGTTTGCCCCGTGATGTGGAGGGCCGGATGGCGGGGCCCACATTTAATTAGCGCCACTTTGATACCCACAGGAGTGCCAGGGGCCCCGGGGCAACCCAAACAGTGACTGACAACCCCACACCTCCGGACGCTCCTTTCTCTCCAATTATAGATGCACCAAGCTGAGAGGGCCTGGTGCAAAAACCACATAGAGAGGAACTTGTACGTGCACACGCGTGACGATATCCACATATATATTGTGCACGCACAAAATGCTCAAAACAAGTGAGCCAACCAACCTCTTCCTATTTGTGTGCTACAAATTGGCATTTGGATTAAATGAAGCCTGAGATGCCCCGGAGGCGGGAGGAGAAGACTCTCTCTCACCTGCCCTGATCTGCTACCACGTTTAAAATGAGGATTAATTTTGGGGGGTGTTTGGGGTAGAGGAGGTTGCCTGGAAGGAAGGATGGAAGGAAGGGGAGAGCTTCCTAAGACAAGGAGAACGAACAGACACAATCTAGTGCACACACAAACACACACCGATGCACATAGCTTTGTGTTGCTAGTGTACAATCTGCAATATTAATGTGTGCAAGCAAGTGACTGGAAAGCAGGAGATTTGACTGCAGCTCTGGTTTATTTTTAATGCGCAGGGATGTGCGTGACACTAACACTTTTTGCAATGCGGCAGTTATGTGAACAAACAATTTCCCACTCCATGAATTATGCAACCCCGTTGTTTTCGTCTCGCTCAAAATACATATTTAGTAAACAATCTGCTATATCTTTAGCTAACAAGATGTTTGTGTAAATAATAGATATTTAAATCTGCTCTCCTGACACAGCAGGGTAGGAGATGTAGAGGAATTCTTGATAGTCTATTTAGCTTGTGTTTTTTTTCTCTCTGACTCCCTGGTTGCAAGTTCTCGGGCCTTGACTGACAAACAGAAAAAAAAATGAAAACATCAACACGTGTTTTTCTTGTTTTACTGGCTTTTTAAAAGCCTCAATAAAACACTTTTTTTTCTATTGACAACAAGCACTGCCTGTCATAAATGAATTACCAGACTCTTAAATATTAATCTGTGTGCCACATTTCTTTCACAAAGCATGGGATTTTTTGAGACAACCCACTCTTGACTTCTTAGATTTATAATCAAAAGGAAATCAATTGGATAAATATTGTATGTAAAAGATAGCCCGGGTAGAAACACACCATCTAATCAGACCTTTGCTTGTGCTATAGGAGGCAATTTCTTCATCTGTGTCTTATGGGAAACCTTTACAATCCGTTCATTGGTGATGCATGGGCTTTTTCACCTCAAACCCGACATCACGTCGCTGTGTTTATCCGGAGACCCTGAGGTTGTGTTGTTTCATCAATAAACCATGTTTGATTGCGGATTGTCTTTAATCAATAGAGGAAATCAAACAAACAGACACCACTAATAGCTGGATAATCAGTGACAGAGTAGCAAAATCCACTAAAATCCCCAGGGTTTCATCCACCTCACACTTACGTGCTTGAGGAGGACCATGGAGAAGATGTGTTTTTACTGGGAACTGTACAACCGTGCAACTTACGAGTCGCAGCTGCTAACTGACCTAAAATAAGGATACAAGCTATTTATTTGTGACAAAAAAAGCTCAATATTTAAATAAATGGGAATATTAACATCTCTTTGTGACAGAGAGAGCAACTAATTTTTTAGAACATTGGAAGCGAGCCGATCAGCCTGGCTGTATCGTGTTCAACAGTAGGCACTAAAGAGACTAGAAAAATGGCAGAAGAGTGGTCCTGCTTGAAGTATCCACATCACCCTTGCCTGATTCCTGGCTTTCCTGTCTCGTGTCCCTCATCTCATTTCTTCTCATTTCTCATTTCTGGTTCCACTTGCCTTTACCCCCAGCTGCTTCCTATTTCCATCAGAATGAAGCCCATCTGCTGATTTATTCAAATAGGTAGCTGTAAAGCTAGATTAGCTAGAACTTAATTGACTGCGCTACGTACATTGCCAGTCTGTCCTGGGAGGGGATCTCTAAATCATGAGGGTCTCCATGAGGTTTCTCTTTTTTTTTTACTACCAATTTTGTTTAGTCTTTTTGAAATATTTCTCACCTAAAAGAGCCTGAGGGAAAGAATGTTTTAAGTTTGTTTAGTTAATTCAAAAATTAGCTATGGTGACTAATTAGCTATTATTTATCTTAAAACTGATTTTTGTCAATTGGTTGTTCAATTTACTGTGCGAAGTCCAATGAGATGACCGTGTTGGAATATTGTGCTATACAAATACCTTGAATTGAACTGATGAAAAGACGGTTATGAATCCAAAACAAGGTGGATAGTTCATATTAATGAGCTGTTTTCAAATTGAAAAAAACCTATTATAACTAAATGAACACATGACATGGCGTGGGTATGGTACGATTACCAGTTCCCTTTTATAAGAAAATTGGCTTCTAATGTGATGCCACTGACGTTAAGAGGAACATCAAATTGTCAAAACTACATTAAGAAGTTTTCCGTTTAATCCAGAGTTTTTGTTTCATAAATAATATTTTTGCAGATGCTTTGCATAGAACTCAAAGAATAAAAGTTTTTAAAATGTATTTACTGTTCAAATTTAATCATTGTTCAGTTCATAGTTAAAATTTTGTTCAATTTAAAACATTTCATTTATTGTGATATAAATTTTTCATTTCTGTGCCTAAAGTCCTGAGCAGTGCTCATTTATTCAATCAATAAATAGATGAAAAATATATATTTTTATTTTTAATTCACTCTACTTGAAAAATAGCTTCATAATAATAAAACCGCAGTTGATTATTTATATCATGGATCACCGTTTTAATATAACTTTAGATTTCAAAAGAGAGTACTAATTAAATAACCAACAAACATTTAAAATGCTAAAATAATTACCTTCAATATGGACTAATTAATATCAAGCTGTCAATTTGATTAACTTTAAAGTCTGTCAGTTACAATTAGTAATATTTTAGTATTTTCCAAGGTTAAAATTAACTTATTTATTGTCAAAACAGAAGTTTAAACAAAAAACTCTTAACATGTTGAATGTTAAATTAATATTAAAATATCAAACAGAAAATTTACAATTAGATATTTTGTCTATATTATGCAGTGTGAAAAAGAGGTGAAGAAGAATGTGCAGGCAGGCTGGACCAGGTGGAGAAAAGTATCAGATGTGATGTGTGACAGAAGAGTTTCAGCTAAAATGAAAAGGAAAGTGTACAAAACCGTGGTGAGACCGGGCATGCTGTTTGGTCTAGAGACAGTGGCACTGAGGAAAAGACAGGAAACATAGATGGAGGTAGCAGAGATGAAGATGCTGAGGATCTCTCTGGGAGTGACCAGGATGGACAGGATCAGAGGAACAGCGCATGTTAGAGGTTTTGGAGATAAAGTCAGACAGGCCAGACTGAGATGGTTTGGATATGTGCAGAGGAGAGAGAGTACATTGGCAGAAGGATGCTGGGTTTCGAACCATCAGGAAAGAGGCCTACAGGAAGACCAAAGAGGAGGTTCATGGATACAGTGAAGGAAGACATGAAGATAGTTGGTGTGACCGAAGAGGATGCAGCAGATAGGGTTAGGTGGAAGTAACTGACTTGCTGTGGCAACCCTTAAAGGGAAATGACGAAAAAAGAAGAAGATCCCTTAATGAATTTCAAAGATTTACAGACGGGCTAATCTAAATTTATAATTAAATGGTTTGTTTGTAAAATGCAGCAGATGGGCTTCCTCCAGAAAGGAGGGCAAGTTGGGCAAAAAGCTCATTACATCCACAAATGATAAGGTTAAGGGGCTAAACTGGGTGTCTGAAACATCCAGATTCCTGGATACAGATAAGCTAAATTAAAAACTTCAGGAAAATAAATACTGATTAATGGAACTTGAAAATCAGTTTAAATCAAACAACCATTTTTTCCACCCACCAATTTTTAAAAAAAAAAAATTTCAAGTGAAAACAACAAGTAGTTTTTAAACTATCATATATTTATCATTTTTCTGATTCTTAATGCCAGCAATGAGTAAAAAAAATGTTGTGTATGCACATGAATATACAAAGCACATTTAGTCACCAGCCATCTTTTCCACAATATTAAAAAGGTCGCACCAGTGATGCCTGGGGTAGTCCTCAGAGCCGACCATCCTGACCTAGACACTCTTTCACCCCAAATGTCTCCAGAGCTTGAGGTGTTCCCTCTGCAGCAGCGTAACCCCCTTGACCTCATTCGCTACCACCACCTCCCCTTTACCCACATGTCTACACATAAGCCCGAGGAAGTTAAAGCTGTACCAGATGGGGCCTCTTGTTACCACAACAGGCACTCATCCATTTGTTGTAAAGCAGTCTCTCCTCTGCCCCGCTGGCCTCTCTACTCACCTCATACATATTGATGTGGAGAAACTTGGCATGACACGTAGAAATGGACTCAATTCATGTAGCCCCCCGACAGCTGTCAGACATTACATCCATTACATCAGTTTGGCTCTAAACAACAAGTGGGCTACAAGCCCAGACTGTTGAGAAACAATGGCTTTTATTGGAGACGACAAATTGGGTGCTCTAAAAATCCCACTCGTTTACTCCGTAATGTAATTTTTCACTGCCTGGACTAAAGTTTTGTGGTGACAGTAGATCATCTTTCCAGTAGGACATGTTTCTTGCATTAGAAGTCACCTTAATCTCCTCTCTTTTTGAAGTTTCTCCTTTCAAACTTGCTTTTGTAGCCTATGATGTATTAATTTTTCTGGCAGTCACAAAGGATGCTGCCACGACCCCCCATTTATCTCACCTTTCTTGAGGTGACATCAGAGATAAAGGAGTTGTCACATTGGAATGAACTCATCCATATGTGATTTGTTGTTAAAGAAATTATTCATACGCACAGAACTCTGTGATTATCACTAAAACATCTGTTCAGTACCCTAAATGTATAGGAAGCCATCACGCCGTCATTGTTACAACGTGATGTGTTATTCAATGATAGGTTTCTTACTTGATGTGTTTTTCTGCCTGATTATGAAGAAGAAAATCAATACAAGGGCTACAGGGAATGAGCTTGTTAATACTTTGATTCTACAAGTTATCTTCAATAATCTTTCTTTGTCAGGTTTTATAAACCAGTTTATTTCTTGTCTGTATTGAACAACAAAATTGTTTTTTAGCAATTTTTATTGCTTAGAATTGCCTTCAAAAGCATATTTCAAACCTTTGTTCCAGTACGCTCCATCCTAATTAATGCAAATAGTGAGAAATGTTAAATTAAATCAAGTAATGAGGCAGGAAATAACTTGAAAACTGAGCGTGCGACTCATGCTGAAACCATCAAGCCGTGGGCCGACACTCCCACACCTGCAAATCATTATCATTTGTTACAGATTCTGTGTATCAGCATAGAAAACATTACATAAATGCTTCCATATGGTCCAAAAAGACTGTTTTCTACTTTGGACACTAAATGATTTGGAGTAATTTAACACGATCCCTTCCAGAAGAGGAATTCCAGCCCGACAAACGCCCTCCCCAAAGAAAAAAAGAGGAAAGAAAGAAAACATGTGGTGGCGATGCATGTCAGCGAAATAACATTTATTTAGTGGATCGCAACCACATTGTGCTGGGTCGTATCAGACAAGCCACATTAGTAATAACAGTTTGTACAATAAATTGCTTTTTTTGTGCCTCAATTGATGAGGAGAGAGATTGAAAGTGATACAATACGGGACGTTAGCGGGAATGCCACTAGTTGAATGCCTGAATATGTTTGTTAGCAGGCTTTAGGACTGCAGACCTGTTGCATCTTGGCTGCTGGTGTTGGCAGCCACCCAGGACTTCTAATTAAGATGTAATGCCAACAGCACGCGCGGCTCTGGCGTGTGTGCCAGACAGAATGAAGGCGGTTGGGTCTTTGCTCTGTGATGCTGTGCTACATAAAGCTTTTAATGGTTGCCAGTTTGTCACCCAACTGCTGTAAACACCCACCCCATCTGCGAACGGCGAGCGGCCGTCGGCAATCTGTTGGTAAATTAACGAGATGAGGGGGGCATTCCTGCTTGGCGCTGGCACTTTGCCAGGCTTGAGCAGCAAAGCAACAGGCTAGCATGAGAACCAAAAAAAAGCCCCCAAAACAAAGGGAGCTTCTTATATTTGAAATAACTGTTCTACTACATTAAAGATTATGTTAACAAATCATCTTTAAACTGGTCTTAACATCATAGTCTCTTATGATAGAAACTCTAAACTGGGTGCCAGCCTTTCTTCATGATGCTTTTGCTGGGCTAATTTACTAAATAGCCGATGTGGACAACCCCTGGCCCCACTCCACTCATTTTCCTCACTTCAAAGAAATTTATTAGAAGGAGAGATTTCACTGCATTAACCTCTAATGATGGTAAATGAGAGGCTGAAGAAAAGAAGTTTGGGCCAGATACTGTTTTATTTGATGCTTTCAGAGCAGCAGGAGTATGGCTCTGTATCAAAAGCAACCTTGATGTACAGCTGTTTCCATCTTTATCTCCTTGCTTCTCTATGATGTCCAACCATCTTCTTTCCTAGTCAGAGTCCCCTCCTCTACTCCTGGCTTTCCTCTCTTCCATAAAAATAGGCCAAGGTAACTTGCCGGCATCTCCCGCCCACCCCTGCCCCCTCCCTGGGGGTTTGTGTGATATTTAACTACGGCTACAGTGGCATTTACTAATTTTATATGTGCAGAATTTATGTCAGATTCTTATTCAGTGAGAACAGGAGAGAGGAGCAAAGGTGGCTGGCTTCGTGTCCACTGTGTATACACTGATATTATGTGAACTATTCACAACACGTCCACTGACATGAGCGTTGCTATTTTGTCCATAACTCTGCTGCTTTGTGACCAAGGTGCCACAATTAAAGCCTAACCTTAGCATTTGGAAAGGAAGACGTGAAGGAGCCAATTTGTTGTTCACCTTGCCTTTGATTCGGAACGTCGTAAAAAGATCTCCCGCACCTTAGCGAGAGCTAACAGCCCGGGGGCTACATCCTGTTGACAGAGGGGAAAGGTCAGCAAGTCAGACAGACCTACTGATACAGTGACACAGATGCAACACAGACACAGACACACACACACACACACACACACACACACACACACACACACACACACACAGACAGTGGGGTTTACTGTACAACATGATCAGACCTGCAAAATGCTCCTCACAATCTAGAAAGCCATCTTGCAATTAGCCTTATCCCTAAATGTAAAGGGAACAAAGAATTTTAAGCAAACATTGACCTTCTAATAAAAAAAAAATCTGTATTCTGCCTGACAGGGATTTTTTTTATTCAAAACAAATCACAAAGCTGGTATAAAAACAAAGGATGCCAACAGACTCAGCAAACGGATAACAAAAGCTGGACGTGTGGTTGGCTAACCCCTTGCCTGCGTGAAGGAGGTGGCGAGAGACAGAATGAAAGCAAAACTGTCATCATTCATGATAAATCCCTCACAGCCCTCCATGAATCTGTGGACCATCTGAAGAGCAGCTTCAGCAACAGACTCCTGCAACCCCGCTGCTCAAAGGAACGGTACAGAAAATTATTTCTGCCGTCCTCCATCAAAATATTCAACCTTTCACTTTCAAACCTTTAAACTTTCACCCACAACAGCTTAAAAAAATCCTGTTGTATGACATTGTATGATTGTAACACTGCAGCACTCAAAGTTCCCTTCGGGGGTAAATAAAGTATCTTCAATTCAATTCAATTTGACTCTGAGGTGGTGTAAAAGCCCAGGATGCAGTAAATACTTTCCTTTTTAGAAAAGAATATGCAAATAAGCAAGCAAACATGCTTTTTAACAAGCAGTTGCTGTTTACTGTACAATAGATTTGCTTTTTTCCTTCATGGTGTATTTGGTCTGACTTGTCATTCTCTCAGGCTGAGATTTGAAAGAATTTTTTAATACAGGGAGCAGATGTGAAGAGAAACACTACTAGAGGACAATCAGTTGGTTCATGCAGAGAAACATAATGACATCGTCATTGTTTAAGTGAATTAGTATGCAACACACCACCTCAACACACACAATTTTAATAGAAAATGAGTCCTGTGTAGTAATTTTACACGTTTGATCAAATTCAATATATAAAAAATTATTGATAAATTAAGATCAAAGGTGGGCATTGAGTTTTAGTGTTAATCACACTATTTGAACATCGAACCTTCGTTTATTCTCCAATTTATTTGCATGTGTTTTTATTCTTCACATTAACTCGAGCTTTTACTTCATTTTTAAAAGAATAACAGTAACATTGAATGGAAAGTTTATATTCAGTCTTATATTTTTTTACAAAAAGGACTCAAAGGGGTTTCATATTTCTTTGTTATGTTAAAATAATAGCGACAAGAAAAAACCTCAATGTTGTACATAGACTGCACCGCATGAAACCCATTTATTAATGCACTTTACAACATATTTAAGAGTAAAACCAGAAAATAAACAAAAGAATTAGCTGGAAACTGCTGAGACATATTTCAAGATTTGATTTTTCTTTCTATATATGACCAGATGTTATTTTACAAAATGAATTTGTTCACTTAACAAGTGTAAGACTTTTCCATTAAATTTTTTATTCTATCGTGAACAGTTTTTAATCCTTTTTCTGGCAGTAAATATTTAGCACTGATAACTCATATTTCTTCCAGTTTTTAAATGAATATTTTGTGAAAAAAATGCTAATCAATCCAAATTAGACAGTTTATGCCATGATTAAATGTCATTATGGACAGGTTTTTGTTTGATGTTGTTTTAATTAGACCTGTCGCAGAAATGAATTAAAGAAAATATGCCACGTGGACAGTTTTAGTCTGCATTTGTTCGCTTTAAAATTAACCCTAAAACTTACCAATCATACAGCTTCAAAATGATTACAATCACACTCTGAATAAGTGTTTAGCACAGAGGTACGAAAAAGAAGAGAAAGTGAAGAAAAAAAGGAAAGAATGAGGGCAATGGCAAAAAGACTTTAAGGATGGGGAAAAAAAAAAAAAAGATAAAAAGCAGTGCCTGAAAAGTGGGTTCAGGAGATTGACCTGTGGGGCTTAAAATCAAATTGCGATGGTATTGTATTCCCTCCCATTTCCAGTTCTGCTGGTAAGCTCCTTATTGATGGACGAGAGATGAGACCACCCATACCTGAGGCTCATCCTGCTGTCACCGTGCGGGATGGGCACCAAGAGGAGGGAGAAATCACACATGCGGGTGTCTTTTTTATTTTGCAGCCAAAGCCAAATCCCCGGGGTGGGATCCCGCTTCGTCCCACAACTCAATAAAATAATTAGCTTTTGGTCGGGCTGCCCTTAATCAAGCTGCTCTAACATATGCAAAGGCGAAAAGAAGAAGAAAGAAATAAAAGGGAGGTATTCATTTTTTATCCGTCTTTTCACTCGGTGAGACGTGGCACTTTTATCTGAAAAAGTCGCTGATGCGAGTTCTTTTCCTCCCAGATTTCTCTCAAACACACAAGAGAACTAGATTGCTTTTTAATTTTATGTTTAGTCTCCAGTACAGCAGATTATCACTGTCCAGACTGAAAGGAGGGATTCAAACTTAGGTGACAAAATCCGCACAAACTGTTTGGCTTATGAAATCTGCTAAGTGCTAGTAAGAGGACAATGGGTCAATTTTGTTTAAACAAACATCTATAATTTACAATATGTGTTGTTTTCAACATTTACAGCTAATATTAGAGAATTAAAAGCTGAAAGATCAGACAGAGTTACATCAACTTGCATTGTATTCGTTTAAGACATAAAATATATTTATAATGTAAAAACTGTCTAGAAATGGTGAGTATGGCTCACTTAAAAAAAAATCTGTGCACATGTGTGAAAAGTGATGCAGAAGTGATAGGAAGCTGTCTAACAACAAATGAGATGCTTCTTGTGTGTAGAGGTCCTCACATGGTGGCGTCGTTAAAAAAATGGCACTAAAATATGGAGTGCTAATTTAGGCCCTGACACATCCCGGTGTCTAATTTTTCGATTGCTACACGTAACAATCAGGAGGTTGCAGATATGTGTTTTACACACATCCCTATGGGGGATTAATCAGTATTTTTTCACTATGTGTATATGAAGGGCAACTGGGCTTAACCTTAGATATGCAAATGAGCTTTGTTCTATACATACGATCCCTTATAATTTCTTACACAGGAGAGTAAAAGGTAAAAATAAACAACTCATTATGGGTATAAAATACTTCAAACTGTCAAATTAAATAAAGATTTATTATCCTGAAAAAGCAAATAGATATATGTCTACAAATGCAAATAAGTTCATGTGAAGATCTCAGATGAATAAAAAAAAAAAACTCATGGAGTTTGAAACGCCCAAGAGAATCAAACAGCTCTCATGGATTTGAGCTAATGTTCAATGCCAAGTAAAAACAACTCCTGCCCATCAAAACAGAAATACCTACCCCTGACTCCACTTCTTATTTTTTTAGACATAGTTTTTTTTTTCAACCTCAGACCAAAGCTAACATCTCTAATACATGAGAGCATCGCCAGGTATTGTGGAGGACTCCAACATCAACCAACAAAGTGTTCAATAAAATATGGTTGTATGGCCTTCAAAGCCATGCTAAACGCACCTGGTGTGGGGGGAGAAAGTAGGACGTGCAGCTTTTGTCAGATAAGAAAAAGACAGAGGGAGAAAAGCTACAAGCTAGGTAGGGATATCTTCGATGTGGTGAAGATTTTATGTAAATTTAGCTTGCATGTGTAAAGGAGTAAACCACTAGCAAATTATTACAGCCTTCAAAGCCTGTACTGTGCCAGCCTGAAAAAAATCTGAACCACAAACTGGTGTCTACTACATTTTGGTCATTAATATTGATAAAATATTTTCTTTCATTGCTTTTCCAATGTCTGCACTGCTTCCAATTGTGTGTTTAATATCAAAACCTTTGACCAATCATACTTCTGCCTGCCTTTGTTGCTAAATAGGGTTAAATTAACAAAAGTGAATGGCCAAAAAACTTGTTTTAACCAATCAAATTCTGAGCTTCTTTCTTTAGACCTTCTTTAAGACCTTTGTACGTCACTTCTTCTTCTTTTGGCATTTCCCTTCAGGGGTCGCCACAGCAAGTCAGTTTCTTCCATCTAACCCTATCTGCTGGATCATCTTTGGTCACACCAACTATCTTCATACATATAACCCTTGTATGTCACAATTTTTAGAAATGTAAATTGGAAAGCCAGACAGCAAACTAGTTGATCTATCTTGAGGTTTTTCAACCACTGTTCCGCAGCATTGTCAGTCAGTCACCTTTTTATCCGTCTATCCCTTACGGGGTTGCGGCCCATCTCGGCTGATTCAAGGCGAGGGGCAGGGTACACCCCGAACAGGTCTCCAGTCTGTCGCGGGGCCACACACATACAACCATCCACACACACTCATTCCTAGGGGCAATTTGGCACCAGCCAATCAACCTAGCAGGCATGTCTTTGGAGGGTGGGAGGAAACCGGAGTACCCGGAGGAAACCCACGCAAACACGGGGAGAACGTGCAAATTCCACACAGAAAGCACAGTGTTCCAAGCCTCATCTCCACCCGGGACTCAAACCCACGACCTCTTTGCTGTGAGGCCACTGTGCTACTGTGCCGCCCGAGTTGCATTGTTTATTGATAAAAATAGATTTAATTGTTTAAAAGACAGTATTTCAATCATTTTGTCAGTAAAAGATTAAAGAGAGAATTAAAGATCAATGAAAAGCAGGCAATTGCGTCACACGACATAAACTCGGTGCTTATTTGACTTCTTTGGCTGGAAATCAACAACTATTCAGCTCTGCGGTCTATTTGACAAGTTACACAGTATGTGAAAGATGCCTGGATGAGTGAGGTTTCTGTGATTCGCTCCGTTAGAAAAGAAATGGTTGAAAGTAGTCTGGAATTCCAGAACTTGACAAATTTTGCTAGCTTGCTTTAAAACTCGCTACACAATCTTATTACTGAACAGATCTAAATACAAATCTCTTCAAATATGGAATAACACAAACTCATTAGCATTACTGCAAAATTTGAATAATTTTTTAATACTTTCGACAAAAGTATTAACCATTAGGTCATGATTGGGTGTATTGTATATCGCTGCAGTATTTATGTGACGGCTATTTTTTGTGTTGTATTTAACATTGTCATATAAGCTCATGCGGACTGGACACAAAAATTGCATGACACAAAAAAAAAAAACTTAAACTGCAGCTTTAATGAAGTCGATAGCATTACGCATCAGTTGACCTAGCTTGTGGGATGTAGGAGTTGGTTTTGCAATGTACAACTAATAATTGAGGTAGTGTAATTAATCTAGTGTAATTATTGAGGCACTGGTAAGAAGATTTTGTTGCATTTGGACCCAAATGTATTTTCCAATCCTACGCTCCAGAGACACAATTTATCCCCAGAATAGCAAACAGTGCAAGCGCAGATGTTTTCCATACTTTAGTTTCTGCTTTATGATGTCTTGCTGTTTTTTAATGTTGCTAGACTGTATAGAATTGAGTGTTTCTGTGTCTGTGTGAGGTGGGGGAGAATGGGTTTTCTGAGGACCTCAGAGACATCTAAAACACAAGAGATTGAGCACAGCGGACTGTGTGGCCAATGATGTCTGCAGATCATCATGTATCATAATTACCCACAGCAAAAATTAGAGTAGGGATGTTGAAATTTCCATCATGTCTGTTTTCTTTGGGCCCCGTGCACCTAATCACCTCAAACGGAACGCGGCTGTCAATCTTCGCATGATTCCTGTCCTCAATCTATAATTTTCTGGTCCCTCGTGTGGCGCTGGCTTGCCGGACTGAGCATGAGAACACACACCTACAGTTCCGAACACGCACACACTTTGCTCAAATCACACAAAGATAATAAATGTCTATTTTTGTCTAAATTTACACACAAACAGACATTGAGCAACATTGCGAGGCGATCAGCATTCAGCCTAATGAAATAAAAAAATAAATGCTTAAGTAAATAAATAAATAAACCAGTGCAAGCTGGTGTTCTCATAAATTTTAGATTACAGGGTTTTATTGATTGGGCTGTGTGAAACTAAACAAGTTATATCCATAGCCCAGAGCACTGAACATGCACCCTGTAATAATTATTTATGATATATTTGGAGAAGGGGCCAGTGATGTTTTGGCATAATAAGCTGAAGAAGTCTGCAGAATGTAATCACCTGGGCTATCCTTCAATACACAGCACCAAGGCCAGATGGAAAGCTTTGAGATAAAGTAAGACAGACTCTTCATTTTTCTTAGAGAGGGGAAAAAAATAGTCAAAACTTGTCTTCCCATATGAGTCGTTAGGAGCTCAAATCAAACTGGAAAGATTTCAGGGTGGGTGAGATGAAAAGTGCACTTACAAATTTTAGGGAGAAAGCGCATGATTGATTCAACTCCATGCAAACTTTAATCTTCAGAAGAGATTCTGACATTTTGTTCTGGGAGGGTTTGAGGAAGAGTAGATCAAATGTTCAACCAGGCTCTCATCCACATGATTTTGGGATGTGAACAGGAAAATAGAGTTGTTATATTATCAGAAGACCTGAAGTTGAATTCTCGAGATATGTGATCATCCTTCATGTGCTTGGTGTCACCCAACGGCTTCTGGCACACCGATGTCACAGAAAGATAAAATCTCGATATAATCTGTCTCTTCGGAGGATGATACGACGTACATGCAAACCTCCCAGAGCTTATTTTGTGTGAGGTGAAAGTCTGATAAGCCCCAGGTAGATGAGACATGGACCTGTGGGTGACAGGTGAAGCACTTCACATTTAACAAGCTTACACTTCAGTGTGTCTGTACATACAAACAAGGCGTAAGTAGCCTGAAAAATCGATGGCCTCAACAAGGAAAGGAGCACAGCCGACCCCCCTGCCTCCAGCACATACAAACATCCCCTCTACACTCCTCTTTGTCTGATCGGCTAGAGATTAGATATTGCTAATCCATGTTTAATATATATAATCAAGAAGAAGAAGATAGAAACTGCAGGTTTCAAAGAGAAAGGGTAAAAATCACTTGAGACCCTGAAATTTCCAATTTGAAACAAATAAAAAATTGAACAGTAATGCAACACTAATCAGGAACTATTGTTTACAAAGTTGTGATCTCTGACTGAATGTGCTGGGATGTTTTCCCATGAGGCCGTTCTGTGTGCAGGCGTGTCTACCAGACAGGACAGTTCCAGTGTGTTTGTCAAGCTGCTTCCGCCAGCCAAATACATCACAGATCAATCCAATGTGTATGACAGCCCAGATGGTGTTTCACTTGTCTGGAAAGAAAACAGCCACAGAAGCATTGCAATTTCCTGGGTTATGCACATTATGTGTGATGTCCTAATTACTTCCAACAATGTTTGGATTGGTGGGCGAAGAATGCTTTCCACATGTGGTCAAGCTGGGAAAGGGTCTGATTATCATCTCAACATGAAGTAAGAACACTTATTACTTCTTATTTGTAAAAAGCAAGTTTATTCTAGATTTCAGACAAACTTCCTATCCATGTTTGAGTGAAGTCGATCTTAGTGAGCGTAATCGATTCTATTTTTATGATGGTAGTGGTCAATAAAAAGGAGTTTTTAACATAAGTTTTTAACAAACCTGCTGTAAATTGATTTTAAACCACATTTCTTCATGTATTTCTAGATAAATGAGTATAGGAAATGATTGAAATGTGCACAAAAGGATTTCACTTGTAAAGTTGTATTTGAATTTCTTTCAACATTGTGCATAAACATTTTTACAACTTTTCAGTAATAAATACACTTTATTGATTGGTAATTAATTTTTCCAATTTCTCTTTTCATCTCCAACTTAATTGGATTTTTTTTTAGATGTAAAGCTCGGTCTAATTATCAGTCTCGTTAATAAGATGTCAACAAATAAAAACAGAAACTCTTCTTTTAAAAAAAAAGATAAGATACGCAGGCTGGAGTGAAGATAAAAGAGAGAATCTTTGATCAATCAGAAAGTCTGAAGAACTTTAGCTCAAGGCTACTTTAAAAGATTGCAAGACACCTTAGGTGCAAAACAAAAAGAATGAACCTTTTTATTGTACTCTAGTTCGCACAAAAGTTTGGATAGTCTTAGAGTTGTGATACATATTTTTTTAAATTTCAAACATAAACTTTAAAATAATTTGTTTAAAATATTTATAGCCACAAGTGATGTGCACATAAATTCAAATTCAATGAATCAATTTACCCGAGACCACACACATACACACATGCACGCACACACAAATGAACCGGAGAGCTATGTGGCGTGGGGGTTCCAGTAGAGGTTGGAATAGCAACACCAAATGATCAAAGAGTTTGACTTCCCATGGGGCCACACTTCTCACAGCGTCTTTGTGTGTGTGATGTGGTTCGTGAGACTTTGGTGATGGGCGAGACTTCAATGCTGCCAACTGCAGCACAACCTGTTCTCATAACCTACATCCTAACCAGAGTTCACCTGGTTTTAGTCTGTTATGCAAATAAAAAAAAAGGACCAAACTTCAGCAAAAAAAGTTACTTTTTACATGTTCATGTGTTCAAATGTTACTGTCTGCACCTGCCAACGAAGTAATGAAAATCAAATAGATTTTTGCAGAACTGAAAACCTTGGTGAGATTTTCTTTGTTAATTAATTCAAGGCCTGCCATTCTTGTAAACTCTGAATTAATAACAAGTGCATGTGGCTTACACGTACGAGAGAGGGAAAAAATAAATAATTCTGAAAGGTTGTTGATAAGGCTCGCAGAGGAAGAGGAATAGAGTGATGGGGATGGAACGTAAGAGTATTCTTTTTTTGCCCCACCTTTCTGGTTTTAATTGCAAGGTGCAAAAGTGAAATGGCTGTGCCACATGATAGTGTTAGAGGAAACAGGGGTGTCAATGAGTGACGAGGGAGGAGGGTAAGGCAAAGTGACGAGGAGTTGATGGGCACGACATGGAGGGGTGGATCGGCAACGGGAGGCGTGGTGGACCCCGGATTGTGAGGTGACAGACAGGAAAGCGAGTCCCTGAGGTTCTCTCGAAGGGGCGATAGATAAAGATCCTCCAGGGAAATTTCTCTCATTAGTCTTGAGACACAGTTCAGTAATTCAGCCGTGTCAGGTTACCATTTGTAATGAGAATGGGGGAGAAAAAAACAAAATAAACTAATGAAATTATTCCAATAGCTTCACTTGCCTTGAAAGAAAAAAAAAACATCTGCTTTTAAATGACTGTCATCTATTGTTTTCAGCAAAGCCAATTATGGAAAAATCGCCGAGTCCGTAGGAGATACCCATCATCCCAATCTGCTGATAAGCCAAGTTTAATGATTGAATGAACTTCCGCAGTCTCAGTGGGGTGTTTCCAACCTGATGGCAGCAATATCATTTGTCACCAAAGCAGCCTGCAGCAAGATAAACGTGCCATCCGCCAACATGCTGCTCTGTTTACCATTCAGGGGAGAACATTGAGGTAAAATTAGAGAGAATGAACAAAGAGAGAGAGCTTTGATGGTGAAGGTAAAAAACACTCCAGGTCTACCTGTCTAACATATTAATCTTACCACCGAAAACAGCCAACGGTTATCTTTTCTGTCCAAGCGACTCTCGTGGAACAAAAGGAGCTTTTCCTCAAACAGAGTCGCAAGTTTCGGACGTTTTTATTACATCGTTAACCGCATCAATTTCCTACAACAAAAGAAGACCCTGCTTGTGTGTCACCTCAGAAACAAAGCCAGACCAAGACAAATGAATTCCGGAACATCTGATTGTTTTAAACAACAAGAGGGGGTGGGCGAGATAAATGCTCCCCACATTTCTACAACCTTCCCATCACTGACATCACCTAAATATTTTCACACAACAGCATAGATACTACAAAAGTGGCCTTTTGGAAATAGACTGAACAAGTTACACACTCAGGAAATATTTGAGGAAAACTCAGTTCACTATATTTAGAGCATCGTAATCAATAACCACAGACATCCGACAGACTCTATTGTGCCTTTCATTTTTTATATAAATGACCTATAGAATCATAAAATTCAGTGTATTTCTAAAAACTAAGCGGACCAATAATCTGACAGAACACACTGGTTGTTGTTGGCCATTGTCATCGTCTGTCTCCTGCTGTTTACACAGCTAAGCAAAGAGGCAAAGTCCTTTTATGCAACTGTCAGATGGTAGTTGTTTTGTCTTTGATTAGAGTATATGTCAGAGTGAGACATCCGTCTCTTCTAAGATCTTTATAATTTGTTAAAATAACAGCAGAGTGAGAGGTCTCGAAAATAGTAGATCTAGGATGAGTCTGCAGCTGTAAAGACGGAAGTAGACTGCGCTCAAACTTGTTAAAAACCTGGGAAAACTTTAGTCTTTGTAAGTATTTTTTGTGTTTATGTGCTTTGTTTACATGCTCAAGATTGTATTTCATTTGATAACGTGTGAATCGCGTCTTATGTAGTAAGCCACTTAGGATGTGGGCGCGCATGTTTCAAGCTAAGCTAACGTGTGTTTGATCATGGAGACTCAGCGTTCTGTACAGCTTGTAATGCACTTCTTTTGTTTGTTTTGTTTCAGTTACTATTACCACGTACATATATATACGTACATATATGTATAATCCTTTGAAGAAAAGAGTCTACATAAAACAAGAAAAGCAAGCCTTGTGTGGGAGTCTCTTTTTTCATTGGAATAGTTAGCTGGCTGTCTAGCTTCACACAGTCACGTGTCGTGAGGACAGCACAGTAAAAAGACTTATAGAAGTAAAAAGACTTATAGAAGTAAAAAGACTTCTATACAGCGGGTTAAACAACACTGAGCTACACAGTCAACATGAGTCTACGCTCAGGTAAGAATTACTTGAGAGATTATGAATCACAGTTCGAGCCAGAGGCAAACTCAGAGCAGCAAGCTGATGACCAGGCTGCCACCAATCACCCGGTTCCTGCAGACCAGCTGTCGCCTGAGAGGCAGCCGTCAGAGAGGCCGCAGCATTCACCTCCACACAGCGTCAGGTCCAGAGCCACCAGCAGACGGTCGCACACCACAGCAGCTTCAAGTGTGTCAGCCACAAAAGCATACGCCAAAGCCCAAGCAGCAAAGGCCCAGCTCCGTTTCGCAGAAAAAGAAGCTAGTCTGATGAGACAAAAAGCAGATTTGGAAGCCAGTCTCCAGGAAAAGGATGCCAGTCTGAAAGCAGATTCGGCGAGACAAAAAGCAGATTTGGAAGCCAGTCTCCAGGAAAAGGATGCCAGTCTGAAAGCAGATTCGGCGAGACAAAAGGCAGATTTGGAGGCCAGTCTCCATGTTTTGAAGTGTGAAAAGGAAATAGCAGCAGCTGAGGCAGAAGCTGCAGCCTATGAAGAATTAGAAAGTCAGAGCGGGGAGTCAGACCCAGAACTTCCTATTACAGGTGAGACGTTTAATGCAGTACAACGCACAAGTGATTATGTGGAACAACAATGTAAGCTAAAGGCGCCACCTAGTGCTACACATGATAGCACAAATTTTCAAATGCCAAGTCGATCAATAATAACAAAAGAAACTCATGTCCAGTCCCCAATGAAAAACGATGTTAAACATGAGGACATACCAGAAGCTGTTCCAACCAGCACATTCTCACTCAAACCCCAAGCTCACACCTTTTTGCCTACAAGTCACAACCAAATAGAGCAAAACAGCGTACAAGATTTTGCAAAATATCTCATCCGCAAAGAAATAGTTAGCACTGGCTTACTCCAATATGATGACAGACCCGAAAACTATTGGGCATGGAAAGTCTCATTCAGGAGTGTTACTAAAGACTTGAATCTGTCCCCTAGAGAAGAGCTAGACTTGCTCACAAAATGGTTAGGGCCAAAATCTTCAGAGCAAGCAAAAAGGCTTCGCGCAGTACACACCCTCAATCCCGCTGCAGGTGTAAAAGTGGTATGGGAGCGTCTGGAGGAATGTTATGGCTGCCCAGAAGTCATTGAGGATGCACTGTTAAAAAAGTTGGAGGAGTTTCCAAGGCTGACAAACAAAGAGAGTGGTAAATTAAGGGAGCTTGGTGACATCTTGTTAGAGTTGCAGTGTGCTAAGTCTGATGGTACACTGCCAGGTCTTGCATGTCTAGACACGGCTCGAGGGGTTAGACAAATAGTTGAAAAACTCCCCTTTAACATGCAGGAGAGGTGGACCACTGTAGGTACACAGTATAAAGAAGCCAATAGAGTGTCATTTCCACCTTTTTCTGTCTTTGTGCAATTTGTACAGCAACAAGCAAAAATGAAAAATGATCCAAGTTTTTCCCCATCCAGCTGCAGCAACCAAGTTACCACACGCACTGAAAAGTCCATTCCATATAATCGCAAAGCTACTGTTGCAGTACACAGAACGGAAATTGAGGAAAGAAAACAAGGGAGTTTTGAACAGAAGAAAATTGAAGAACCAGATCGTCTGTGTCCAATTCATAAGAAGCCACACCCTCTGAAAAAATGCAAGTTATTCAGAGACAAATCAATTGAGGAACGACAGGCTTTTCTGAGAGAGCATCGTATATGCTACAGGTGTTGTGGGTCTGTGCAACATATAGCCAAAGATTGTAAGGTAGCAGTAAAGTGTGTTGAGTGTGACAGTCCAAAACACTTGTCAGCACTCCATCCGGGTCCCACACCTGTCCCAAAAGATGACACCTCAAAGAATGTAGATGCTAAGGAGGACTCAGAAAACCATCCTGCAGTAGTCTCCAAGTGCACAGAGGTATGTGGACAAAGTGACAGCCCACGCTCATGTTCAAAGATCTGTTTGGTGAAAGCATATCCAGAAGGCCAAAAGGACAGAGCTATAAAAATGTATGCAGTGATTGACGAACAGAGCAATAGGTCCCTGGCTAGGACGGACTTTTTCAACCTGTTTGGAATAAAAAGTGCACCTGTGCCATACACGCTGAAAACATGCTTAGGAAAAGCTGAAACTGCAGGTAGGAGGGCAGAACATTTCGTAGTAGAGTCCATGGATGGAAAAACAAATGTCAAACTGCCTCCTTTAATCGAGTGTGATTCAGTGCCTGACGAGAGATCTGAAATTCCCTCACCTGAGATTGCTAAGCACCATCCACACCTTCTCCCTATTGCAAGCAAAATCCAACCGGTCGATCATCATGCTCCTATTCTCCTTTTGCTGGGAAGGGACCTCCTCAGCGTTCATAAAGTAAGAGAACAGATCAATGGACCAAATAACGCACCATACGCCCAAAGGTTAGACTTGGGGTGGGTTGTGATAGGGGAAGTGTGCTTGGGCAAAACTCACAACACAACAGAAGTCAACGTGTACAGAACACACATGCTAGACAACGGACGGACTACTCATTTTGAACCATGTCCAAACGTCTTTACAGTGAAAGAGGACTATGTCAAGCAGCCCCAGCAAAGCACACCTTTAATCTCAAATAGTGTGGACATTAAAGACAACACACACAAGCTAGGTCAGTCTGTGTTTGAACGTACAGAGTCAGATGACAAGGTGGCACTGTCTATAGATGACAAAAACTTTCTAACAATAATGGACAAGGCGGTCCAACAAAACAAAGAAAACACTTGGGTCGCTCCATTGCCCTTTCGCTCTCCAAGGAGGAGACTCCCAAGCAACAGAGTTCAAGCCTCAAAACGTCTATACTCACTCAAAAAGACGTTAGAAAAAAAACCAAAAATGAAAGATCATTACATCCGATTTATGCAGAAAATGTTGGATAACGATCACGCTGAACTCGCTCCACCTCTGCCCGAAGGTAAAGAACACTGGTATCTGCCAACGTTTGGTGTATACCACCCGCAAAAGCCAGATCAAATACGTGTTGTTTTTGATTCTAGTGCAGAGTGTGAAGGAACATCCCTGAACCAAGTGCTACTCAGTGGACCTGATCTGAATAATTCTCTGTTAGGAGTGCTGTTACGGTTTAGAAAAGAGCCAATAGCCCTGACAGCTGATGTACAACAAATGTTTTATTGTTTTGAGGTGTGTGAAGATCACAGAGACTATCTGCGCTATCTCTGGTTTGAGGACAATGACGTCACAAAAAATGTGGTCGAATATCGGATGAAAGTGCATGTTTTTGGGAATAGCCCATCACCCGCTGTTGCCATTTACTGCATGCGGCGGGCAGCAAGCGAAGGTGAGCTGGAACATGGCTCAGATGCCAGACGGTTTGTTGAAAGACAATTTTATGTAGATGACGGGCTCACTTCAGTCGCCACACCTGAACAAGCAGTTGACCTGTTAACGAGAACACAAAACATGTTAGCAGAGTCCAATTTGCGACTACACAAAGTTGCCTCCAACTGCAGCCTCGTTATGGAAGCATTCCCTGCAGACGATCTAGCAAAGGACTTGAAAGAATTAGATCTTGGTGTAGATCCACTTCCTGTTCAAAGGAGCTTAGGACTATGTTGGAACCTGCAAACTGACAGCTTTACTTACCTTGTATCCAATGAGACAAAACCATTCACACGTAGGGGAGTACTGTCAACTGTCAATAGCTTGTATGATCCGTTGGGTTTTGCAGCTCCTATAATCGTGCAAGGCAAAGCGCTACTCAGAGAACTTTCAACTGAGGAGAGCGACTGGGACGCACCTCTTTCCCCAGAAAAAGAGGACGCATGGATCTCATGGAGAAACTCACTGAAAACTCTAGAAGATCTCCAAATCAAAAGGTGTTACAGTTCAGGTTCTTTAGGTGAAATGAAAACTAATGAACTCTGTATTTTTTCAGATGCGTCTACTGTAGCTATAGGTGCGGTAGCCTACCTGCGCTCTTTAGACACTCAAGGCAAGTATCACGTAGGTTTTGTGATGGGGAAGTCAAAACTAGCACCCCGACCTGCACACACCGTACCACGGTTAGAACTTTGTGCTGCCGTGCTTGCAGTAGAAATGTATGACTTAATCAAAGACGAGTTAGACCTCAAAATTGACAGTGTCAAGTTTTTCACTGACAGTCGCATTGTGTTAGGTTACATACACAACTCCTCAAAAAGATTCTACATGTATGTAGCTAACCGCGTCACACGAATCAGGTCATCCACTCAACCTGACCAGTGGCATTACGTTTCAACAGATGTGAATCCAGCTGACCTAGCAACTAGATTTATTCCAGCCGTTGAACTCAAAAACAGTAATTGGGTTACAGGCCCAAGCTTTCTGTGTTCAGAAAAACTCAATGAATCTCAAAAAGACTATTCATTCTCACTTGTAGAGCCTGAGAATGACAAAGAAATACGAGCTCACGTAAAAACACTTGCAACTACCGTCACAACGACTCAGTTAGGTGCAAAACGTTTCGAAAGATTTTCAAGTTGGGCAACGGCATGCAGAGCACTAGCCAAACTTATTCATGTTATGGTTTCTTTGAAACAAAAGACAAATAAACAAGCAGGATGGAGAAGTCTGAAAGAGAATGTAAACACAAATGAACTCACTCAAGCCAAAAATGTCATCATTCGTTCGGTGCAAGAAGATGCTTACAAAGAGACACTGAAAATGTTAAAAGAAAGAAAGAAGACTAACACAAAAATCAAGCACGGTGTCTGCTCCATCTGGGAACTTTTCTTCTGGACAGTTGTTTGGAAAACAATGGAAACAGGTACAGTTGCTAGCAGACACGTTTTGGAAGAGATGGAAAGGCGAATATCTGTCTACACTACAGAAGCGCACAAAGTGGACTGAAAACCAACCAAATGTCAAAGAAGGAGACATTGTGTTGTTAAAAGATCCTCTAGCCCACAGGAATGAATGGCCTATGGGACTGATAGTTAAGACTCTACCCAGTAGTGACAAGAAGGTTCGTAAAGTGGAGATACGGATCATCAAAGATGGAACTCCAAAGGTGTTTTTGAGACCAGTCTCAGAGACTGTTATTTTGCTTTCAGAGTAAGATATTATCTATGTAAATTTTATGTTTCGATATGTGGTGATATAATATGTTTATATCAAGCGGGGAGTGTTATGTCTTTGATTAGAGTATATGTCAGAGTGAGACATCCGTCTCTTCTAAGATCTTTATAATTTGTTAAAATAACAGCAGAGTGAGAGGTCTCGAAAATAGTAGATCTAGGATGAGTCTGCAGCTGTAAAGACGGAAGTAGACTGCGCTCAAACTTGTTAAAAACCTGGGAAAACTTTAGTCTTTGTAAGTATTTTTTGTGTTTATGTGCTTTGTTTACATGCTCAAGATTGTATTTCATTTGATAACGTGTGAATCGCGTCTTATGTAGTAAGCCACTTAGGATGTGGGCGCGCATGTTTCAAGCTAAGCTAACGTGTGTTTGATCATGGAGACTCAGCGTTCTGTACAGCTTGTAATGCACTTCTTTTGTTTGTTTTGTTTCAGTTACTATTACCACGTACATATATATACGTACATATATGTATAATCCTTTGAAGAAAAGAGTCTACATAAAACAAGAAAAGCAAGCCTTGTGTGGGAGTCTCTTTTTTCATTGGAATAGTTAGCTGGCTGTCTAGCTTCACACAGTCATGTGTCGTGAGGACAGCACAGTAGTAAAAGTCTGTTTCTCTCCATAATTGCTTCTCTGTGTTTCTATCATCTACATAAAGCTGGAAGTACACACAGACGAAGATCCTCCTTTGTCCCTTGCTGTGATACCACCAACCTCAAAAATCTGTAGTAGCTGATCCTCCTCATCTCACTCATTATCCCTTAGGGTTGAAGGTCCAACCATACCACCTCAAAAATGCATTTAACTCTTCTTAACACAAGAATGCAGAAGAAAGCCAACTTTGTATTCCACAACTCACCGATCTCTTCAAGGTGGTCCACCTCTTGGTGTGAGCAAGGAGAATAAGCAGGAATTATTAATATTAAAAATGAAAGACTGTGATCTGGTCTTTTTTGGAAAACCTGAGGGTGACCTGAAGTATGGACCACATAAACTTTAGAAAAACCAGATAATGCTTTGACTTTTCTTTGCTCAGGACCACACAGTAACATCTGCATTAACAAGCGTTCATTTTCATAACATTTTATTCTTCTTCTGGGATCAACCCGCAGCTAATATATCACATCCTTTCTTTCCAAACTCAAGTGCCAACATCAAGTTTACGGCTTGTAAATGGAATTTCTTACACAGGCAGAAAACAGTGATGCTCTTCAAGCATTGCGTATAACCTCAGGACTCTGAAACCCCACAAAACAGAATTATTACACCCCAAGTAGTCTGGTTGGAGCCACTCATGCGCTGCAAAAAGTCCTGCCTCTGTTCGGTACATTGATTAAATGTATGTCCTCAGGCAGCAATGGGCTGGCCAAGCAAAAGGAGCAAAGGCTTATAAAACACTTTTAACCAAACTTCAGGGCAAACCAGGCTGAGGAGAAGCAGTTTTCTGAGGATAGGGATTCTGGTAGTGAGACTGAGTTTGAGCTGGAGGGTCACAGTGTCACAGTATATTTAAGCTGATCTAAAATATAAGCAAAGAGTTAGAAAGTGGGGCACGTGCACAGAAACAAGTTGACTCAGAACATCACAAAGTTGGTAAAAAGTCCTCTGGGATAGTGAATTTGCTTGGAAAGGGAACAATGTTCTATTTGGAGGGAAATTGCTGCAATTACACATGGATGATTGCCATAAAATACATATATAGTATATACAAAGATTTGATGGCGCGAAGGATGAAAATCCCTGTTCATGGAGATTCTTGTCCAACCTTTTTTGTCAGTCTGTTTATCACCATCATGAAAAAGAAGGGAGTCAGAGCAGATCCATGATGGATACTTTGAACTTCTCTGTCACACCTACAGCACACCTCACCACTGTCTAATTTTTTCAGTTAAACTATTCAACTCTGTTTAACTTTAAATGCACCACCAAAAACAAAACAAAAAAGCAGCAGTGGTTTGTAAGTAGAAAAAAAATACTGAGCAATATTTTTTGATATAAATATTTTTTTTGTTGAGGAATTTTGTCAGGAATAAAAAAAATATACTATATTCCTGTCTTTGTAGATACTATGGTGAAATGCAACTTTGAAATGATGAAAAATGTAATCATATGCTGACATTGTAATAACCTGTCACGATATAAACCTCACAATACAGTATTTATCACAATACTGAGACTCATATGTTAATATAGTTCCTGCTGATGTGTAAAAGTGACTTAACATTGTTTTAATTGTTACAAAAACTTCAGTTCCCATTTCAGTTTTGACATTTAAACCATTTTTGGAGAGAGCATTTGCTGCATTTGTCTGGTGTGGGAGAAAGACCACTGAGTCTGTCTCACCCATCAAAATGGGAACAATTAAAAGTACACTACTTGTCATCTACCTGAGCTTGTCCAGTTGGCAGACTGCTGCTCCCATCTTGCCCCTTTTAACTATGATGTATTTTCCAAGTAATAAGTCATAAAAAAACAGAAAACTGCATCAGAACAAAAGAAACACTTTGCATTTTATGTGAAGTTTTTGCTAAGATCTGACATTTTGAGCAAAAAAAAAAAAAAAACCCAAAACAGTTTAACAAAGTTTAAACAATTAACAACTGACGAACAGTAGCAGGTCTGACTGAAGCACTTTACAGAAAAATTAACTAATCAATCATAAAAAAATCACATTCAGTCTTGTTAAAATAGCTGAGTTGGATGCCAAAAAGAAAACCTCTCATCAAAAAACTCAATTAAAATATATTAAATAGATTCAATGACACATTTACTTTTATTTCCAAATAGAAAAAATGCTGTTTAGCATGAGAAAACATTCATTTAGATTGTAATTTAAACATGTTTAGCCATTTAAAATTATACAAAGGGATATTTTTAGTATCTATTTTCTCCTTCCACAAATTCACCCTCATCTGGTTCATTTCTTTCCATTTAAAGCAGTCACACAGTCTTCCTTTCACAGTCTGAGGAGGCCAAGTGACCTCCCAAAGGCCCTTGCAGCCATCACTCCCTCTCAAATACTACTTAATTAACAAAAGCACAGTTTAGGCGTCTGCTAAACAGCCCGATACTGTAATCAAAATGAGAGATCTGACAGGCTGTGAAACAAGCCGCTAAGCAAAGGAAACCATTTACTCACGAGGAAATAGAGTACAGGAAAAAATAATTACGTTCAGCCTGACCGGTCTGGGATTTGTGTGTGCGTGTGTGACAAAGAGGAGGGTTGAAAAAGAAAAACACTTTGGTCAAATCAATTGTGGCTCTTTGGTGGAGAAAGAAACAAAAAAGGACAGTCATGGTGAGTCGTAGGCAATGAAATAAAGGAATAAATAAAAAAAAAAGGAAAGAGGGCGACCTTTTCATCTGCTCTCCATCCATCGTCCCCCGCCATAAATGTTGCTAAATTGCTCCTATTGACGATCAACACCCTGAAAAGGTTATAGGGAACATATTTAAAATCATTCTTTTATAAGCTTCACGCCTAAACACACTTTTCTTTCGCTCTCATGGCCTGCTTTTATATCACACACAAAAAAAAAGAATGAAAGAGGAAAAAGGAGTGGCAAAAAAAAATATAATATGGCAATTTAGCTAAGTAATTACAGCATTTTACTCTTAACTACCAACCACCTATCTGCGGCTCCGTTGGCAGAAAAAGCTAATAATTCAATTTCTCGGTGACAGTAATTGTCAGTCGGTGTACCTAAAGGTCATATCAGTCACCCAAGAGAGAGAGGGAAAGGAGAGCCCGGTGACACAATCGCACAAGAGCAATTTAACATCAGAGTTAATGGGAGGAGTGCAATGGTGATCGACGAAGAGAATAAAAGAGAAGTGGAGAGCATGGGAGCTTGATCTTACGATGGCACTCGCGTGATATTTTGTTGGTCAGGCAATAAAAGAGCTCGTACAAGTGTATTTTTCATTTCATTTGAAAGGTTTTTAAGATTGAAAAGTAAAACACATAAACTGCTCATATTAATACGCTTCCTTTTATAAAGCTTGTTCCTCTGTTTTTGTATTCAAATGAGCTCCTTTTGTGTTTTATTTATCTTTTTTCTAACTGATAAAACAAATAGGGGATGCCTCATCAAGCAGGGAGGGAAAACTGTGTGAGATATAAGAGGTTAACCTAGTCTGTGAAGTAATTGACTAATACAGTAGCTGGTATTAAAGTCATTGAGTACCAAAAGGGAGCAGGCAACCGCTTGACCCTGAGCCACTTTGGACTAATCTAGCATTCAATCCAGCGTGTAATGACTGCTAGAGCTGTCAATCCTCTGGGCTCCCTTTCTGTCCAATACACACTCGTATGAGCACACATTCACATGAGCAGTCCCAAAAGTACACCAAAAGCGAGCACGTATACACATAAGCGAGTCTCTTCTTCTTTCTTTCTTCTCCTTGAACAACGTAACGAGAGTCTGCAAGTTGAAAATGGTTTTAGGGGATAAACTAGAGGATTTGGGGGTTATTTGGACCATCGAGAGACAGATTTTCTACGGCAGGCTAGAGAAGCGATCTCCACAAATGTCTACAGTGAGTGTGAGTTGGTGAGTTAAAGTTTCCACAGGAAGCATGCATTGAACAATTAGCTTAACCTCATCACCTAGTTTGCAGTTGGTGATCAATAGCTTTAATCCAGGTTGGGAAATGTTCATGAAGAGGTAATGGATGAAAAGCAAGAAAAGAGAACCTGAAAATTAAAGCAATCAATTATGTTGGTACCTTTGGTGCTTTGCCAACTAGATTGTTAGATAGTGCTGGTTTTCAATGGAACGATTACTTCTACCTACTATCCAGTAAAGGAACATTCCTAAAGTTAAAAGTTAAACTTCTTTTTTGTAAAAGTGGTACTTTACTTATACATGATCAAACACATAAATTAACCAGTAACAATAATACAAAAAATGTTTCTATAGTGAGAATTAAAAGGGGTTTTACTTTTTACTAGAGGATAATTGATCCGGGAAGAAAATATTTAGCAAAAATGTTGCTTCACAAATCTTGACAAGGCCATTGGCTCCTCCGAGCAGCAAAAGCAGGCTGCAAAAGTATTTTTCAGAACTTCTAAATTCATTTTAATTAGGTTAAACAGGTAGACCTATTTGCAAAAAAAGTTAACTTAAATCACTTAAGTCAGCACACATTCAGGGGTCACCACAGCAAGTCAGTTTTTTCCATCTAACCCTATCTGCTGCATCTTCTTTGGTCACACCAACTATCTTCATGTCTTCCTTCACTGTATCCAGGAACCTACTCTTTTGGTCTTCCTCTAGGCCTCTTTCCTGGTGGTTCTAAACCCAGCATCCTTCTTCCGATATACTCTCTCTCCTCTGCACATGTCCAAACCATTTCTGTCTGGCCTCTCTGACTTTATCTCCAAAACCTCTAACATGTGCGGTTCCTCTGGTATATTCATTTCTAATCCTATGCATCCTGGTCACTCCCAGAGAGATCTTCAGCATCTTCATCTCTGCTACCTCCATCTCTGTTTCCTGTCTTTTCCTTAGGGCCACTGTCTCTAGACCAAACAGCATGGCCGGTCTCACCACGGTTTTGTACACTGTCCGTTTCATTTTAGCTGAAACTCTTCTGTCACACATTACACCTGATACTTTTCTCCACCCGTTCCAGCCTGCCTGCACACACTTCTTCACCTCTGTTCCACAATCTCAAATTTCTCTGGACTGTTGATCCTACGTACTTAAAATCTTCTCCCCTTAACCTCACTTTTCCATTTGGATCCCTCTAATTCACACACGTACACTGTTTTACTCTGACTAATCTTCATTGCTCTTCTTTCTAACGCAAACCTCCACATCTCCAGTTTTTCCTCCACCTTTCCCCTCCTCTCCCTACAGATCACAATGTCATCTGTAAATATCACTGTCCATAGAGATTCCAACTCCATTGTTGTTGTTGGTGATGCACAACAGATGGTTAGTATATATTCAATGCAACTTTTTTTTTGCTTTTCATTGATATTCAGACATGTTGTAAACCACTTCACTTGTTCAATGCTTCATTTCTAATCTATGAGTTGGAAAAAAGAAGCCTTTTCCCCACTTTCACTATGGCTATCAGACCTTATTTGACTGAGTGAACACACAATAGAAAATAAACCTGTGGATAAGACATTTAATGAACACTTATGTGGCACTGAGAGACTTTCAGAGCTCGTCGAGCATCCAGATGCTCTCCACTGTGTCTGCAGTCTTATCATTCCACAAAGTGATACCTGTCACACCACCTGAGCACCGGCTTGAAAAGCGAGAGAGAAAGGAAAGCCAAAGAAACAGGAGTACTTCACAACACTGTCATTGCCATTCATAATACGCATTGACGTATAAAGAGGGCCATTAGGGGCCCCAACCTGGGAGCCATTAAATCATTTTAAATCGTTGTAACATCCCATTAGTGTCAGTGATGGGTCCACATAATAGTCAGTTTTAGAGGGATAAGCACATGACGCTCCATTTGGACCGAGTCACTCGGGTCTTTTTTTCCTCCTTTACCGTCCTAGTCCCCAGATCTCACCTCCATCCTGCAGACAGTGAAGGGTCACCAGTGGTTTGGACTGCCAAACTTGACACGGGGGACCCCGGGAGCTTTCTACCCAGTTAGCTACCGCTGCTTTGTATCTCATGTATGAGAAGGCAACGGAATAAGGGAGCAAAGCAATACCACCCCATGAATTAAGCATGATGCAGGTAGCCTGTAATAGGCCCATTATGCTGCCTTTTGCTGTGTCAATGAAAAACAGTGCGACTCAAAAGTTGGTTTGCAATGTCTCTAGGGGCAAAATCTGGGTCTGTTTGCGCTTTGTGTGTCAAGTCTTAGAGCGTGTTCACTAAAACATGACGGCGACAAGTCAGAGGTCATCCTGTTTAGTCCCCTTTCAAACTTGTTTCTGGATCATTTTTCTTTACAATTTTTCACATATTACAACTCTAGAAATGTAGGAGAATTACTTAAGTTCAACATTAGTACTCAAGTTTCACAGATTTTGTTCCATTGTTTTTCTAGCTGAAGGCACTAGTAGATATCACATTTACTTAGAACAGCTGAATTTAGAACGAGAACATATTTATATCGGGGCTGTCTTTGTCATCTTGTTCTTTTAAAACATCTGAGGCAGACTGATTAAGACAAAAAGCAAATCACCAATGTTTTTTCCTTAGAATTACTTCCTGTGAGATCTTGTTATTTTACAATCTTACTACTTGCTTCAAACTTTATTGTGCCACCACCTACACAGATTCACACTATATGTGTCCTCCTAACCATCCAAGTTTAACTTTCTGTCCTTGTCGTATCTAAAGACAGAGGTAAAACTTTGAGATTCCCTATGCTATGTTTTACACACAGTGACACATTATTCAAAGCTACTCAAAATACATTTATTTTACATCTATTTTAACTAGAAATTCTATATTCAATACAGCCACTTGCAGAATTGCATTTTTTATGGAAACCTTGTTAATCACAGCCTAACTGTCAAAACATTAGAAAAACTGATTCACAAAAAACAGATAGAAATCAACAGCTACTGTTTTATGAAAAGCTGAATCCTCCCCAGAGTCCATACCTCAGCATTACTAAAGTATGGGATCATCTAGACAAAGAACAGGTTCAAAAAGCACCTAAAGAAGTTCTTTGGAAAGTCTTTCCAAAAGCCTGGAGAAGTATTCTGTTTAAAGAAAGTACTAAAGTGCAGACGGTCCAGGTCAAGAGAAAGAGAAGGCTGGACCATTTTTATTAATGTGAGCACATTTTACTTTGTGGCAGAACCTTTACTGTTTTCATTAGAATATAAAAAGAAATCGGGAGTGGCTGAATATTTCTGCAAAGTGGTCTCAAAAGAAAACATGCTTATATTAGAAACTACTTTATAATTCTTATTTAAGTAAAAAAAAGAAAAAAAAGACGGAAATACTTTGTGGCCTAAAATGACTTTAATTAGCATGAAAAGATCAACAGGGTCAGATAGATTGTGCTGGATTAGAAGAATCAATAATCAAACAGGTTGTGCTCATAAATCACACAGACTAACGAAAACAAGCCAAATCTCCAAATATGTCATGTTATTGTAAGCTCGAGAAAAACTCTGTTTGAAATATGCAACTCCTCACTTCTCTCTCTATTTTACTCTTCTGGATGATAAATAGCCCATTCGGCAGACCCTTAGTGCGCCCTCACACTTCTTAAAGGAACAAAGCCGTGATGAATGGATCAATGCCACCGGTCCAGGAAAACAGCTCTTCCGGACGATAAAAAAGATTTGCCAATGACAATTGGGGGACAGCATTGACCCAGAGAGTTGGTCTTTGGGGTACGGCCCCCCCCAGAGGGGTCCCAGTGATGGAGCTAGGATCACCATTAGGGGGAAGATTAAGTGGCCCCAGCTTCCTTCTCTTACTTAATTATACATGCAAGCCCCTTCCATACGGCCTGCTGCAGCACCTCAGAAAGAGGCAGAGTACTCCTTTGTCTCAGCCACCGGCCGCCACTTTGATTGCTTATTGGCTGTCTCCACTGACAACCGCAGGGCACAGACACAACTCCCATTGGCCGAGGTGTCAGCGAAGCCGAGAGAGAAGGATAAAATAAGAAGAGAAGACTAAGAGAGAGTTGGTTAAGACAGCAAGGGAAGATGTGTGTATTTAGTTTTCATTACAGCAGGAGCTTGAAGAAGATGGGGGAGGAAAGAAAAAAATGTCCTTGTCAGAGGGAGAGTCTCTGGAGGTGGTAGGAGGCGTGCCAGTGCCATCCGCTGACACTCAGCTGACAAATATGAATAAAGGAGTTCATGCTTGAAAACAATGGCTTATGAATAATCAAGGGGACACATGAATCCCTCTAATAAACAAAAACACACCAGGGGCTGGAATAGGCTTGGGAGACAAGCCAGGAAAGCCTCTGATGTATGCTAACAACATGAATATAGTTTCTTTCGCTCTAGTGATTCTCAGACTTGTTTCCAAACTTCACCTGCCTCAGTTAAAATAAAATAAAAAGAAGCATTGGCTACAAAGTAGTGACCTAATTCCTGTAGCGAACCGATTTAAAACACAGAAAAAAAACATACGGATTTTTAAAATCTACATAAATCTCAACAATAAAGACTTCCATTAATTAGTCCTAACTAAAGTTTTAGAGCATGTTGACAAGAAACAACTCTTCATTAACTTCAAATGAGAACACATTTTTCTTCAAGTTTTAAAAATGAAACACAGAACATACTTCAGATCAGGTTGTGCAAAGGACAGAGTCAATTATTAATCCTAGAGGCAACTCAGTGTACTCATCAGGCTTTAATAACATAACTGGAGATGGCATTAATATGTAATGTTGCTGCAAAGATGCTTCTCACCATCAGAGTTTTCTTGGCAAAAAAAAAGAGAAATCAACATTTATGTCCCGAGGCAACCTCGATTGAAACTCGAATATGGGAGCATTTAGTTTGGATTACGTAGTGTTTCCGGGTTAATAGCAAATCAATACCTGGTGTGCAGTCTGCATCAGTTCTCTATGGTCTAATCTGTTTAATCACATACAGGAGACGGTGAATGGGATGTTAAAGATGTGAAGAAAATAAATTTAAGGAAAATTTCTCCTTCTTGGGATGAAAAAAGCACTTGTCATAAAAGTGACCAGTAACTGAAGCCGACATGTTATTTCAGCACACATTAGCCGAAATTGCTTTTAGGAGTAAAATCAATAATCGACCAGCTGTTTACTATTCAAGCAGACCGTGTCGAAGCTGGAAGCGGAATGAGAGGAATGCTTTCGCTTCAGACTAAGAGGAAAGTTTGTAGAGGAAGTTCTTGGCCTGTTTTCACTCACAGGAGTTTTTTGGTATCTGTGTGGAAGTAGAGCAGCTCTTTTAATGTTAAGAGGTTAACTAAGGCATGTCATTTCCAGAACATAAAACTCAATGCAATTCCACATTAACATTTATGCCCATAAGCTATCTATTATTAATTATAATTTGAGAATGATGAGCTGAAAGTGACATTAATGGCAGTAACAAGATTGATTTACTTGGACTCGACTCAGAACTCAGATGGACGCGTTTGCGTGGGCGCGACACACGTGCATCACCGAGACGTTTTAGAGGACATTACATTGATTGACATTCATTTCCAGGAAGCGAATGTTGAATCTAACACTACTTTTCCAACCTTATCTTAACTAATACTAAACAAATTAAGTCAGATTTGCTTCATTAAAATCTAAAAATACAAAAAAAAATGGGGTACATAAAAAATTTACGAGCATAACTATTTCTATAATTTATGTGATGATTATCACATTACAGGGTATAAATGATGCTACTTTAATCATCATTCAAACCCGGCACAGAGTGTCTGAGGTTTATTTAATATGCGGTACAATTATAAATCAAAGTAAGCAGTGTTAATCACGCCGTGCTGTGTGACTAATCAGTGTCTGCATTCTATCATCAAACACAAATACATGTTCCTGTCTTAACCAGAGCCACAGAGACACGAGCCAAATCAATAGGAGAAAATCAATTAGAGTGTGTTTGCATGTATGGATTGACACCTTGAATCATCAGAGCCATTGATCCTTTCCACTGTGATCTTCATAAAACCCATTTGTTCTACTGAAAGTTTGCATATCAAGCCAATAAGTTGTTCTTTCTTCTTCAACAATGAGTAAAGAACAGATCAGAGAAGAGACTGATTTTATGAACATTTTTGGATGTTAATGTATAAAAGAAAGTGTTCTTATTCTATCAAAACAAATTCTTAAAAACCCCTTGATGACCATCTTTGTGACTGAACAGATTGTAGTTAATTATAAATTATGCAGTCAAGGTGGGCCCACAAAAGAAGACATCCCAACTCAGCAGTCAGATGTAATTACCAGAGTCAGCCACACACCAGCGTCTGTGATCCCTTCCTGACAGCCAGCAATGACTGGTGACCTTCATTGGTGAGGACTTTCTCAGTTGGGTAGCTGGTGCAAACCCATCCGAAACACCCCTCCTCTACAACTCTTACCAAACTCCTCTCTTTCAAATGGATCTTAAACATCTTAATATCTCCTCAGACCTCATGTGACCCCAGGAACAAAGCTATTTACTATTTGAATCATCTAACTGCCAAGCCTTGTCTTGCCTATCATTCACAATCAAGGGTTTATCCCTACTTGCTGCAATGTAGGGCAAAGAAATATGACTCCCCATCAGCGGGTGGCAGAATGGGTTGGGCTCTGGAATAAGGAGGAAAGAAGGAGAGGGCTAATTTGACACAGCTCGCTTGGTTTGCCATAATTGCTCCGTCACTGTCAGTCCTTGAGAGGCCTTCTCGTCGTACAATTTGGACGCAATTACCGGCCGTTTACCAGTGGCCGTTCTGCTCCCCTCCACCTCTCCCCGAGAACCCCGCCTGTTCTCCCGTTTGGCCGGTGGCTAAGATGTGCCATGCCTCATCAAACGCGGATGCGGACCATTAATGAACACTGTTAGCATTTCTCTTAAACTTCTTCTGCCTCTAATAAACATGCAGTGTTCCATGAAGGAGCATTGCCATCCTCGTGACATGATATTTATTGTCTCTGCTGGTAGGAGGGAACCAAGATGGGAGGGTAGAGGTGAGGGAAAGGAGGGTGGTGTTAAGTGAAGAAAGATATATCAGCGACAAGTTGAGCGAGGTAGGGAGGGGTACAAAGACAGACGAAGAAGAAACATCTAACATTGAAATGATGGTAGTCACTGCCGGGTGCACCTCGTTCTTACTTTTATTGGGTGCTTACACATTTAACTGCAGATTATTTCATTTTGTTTCCTGCTTCATAATCACCACAAAATGAAATAACAAAAATATCAAGCCAACAAAAGTCCAAGTGGTAAACAGCAGGCAGAACACCCGTGGTGACCTAATGGTGGTTCTGTCCTCTAAAGACCCCTCATTTCCTCCTCGGGGTTGGACAAAGCAACTTTACCAAACAAGAAGGTGTAAGATCATCAGAGACAGTTACCACGGTCACATCTTTACCAATGATTGACACACATACATACGCGTGGGGAAGACAAAAAACAAGTGATGAAAAAGCATAAGCTGTGATGTATCTCTGGGGTCTACCATCAGTGAACCCCCACCCTCATTCTCTCACCTCTGAGACCTGTAGAAATTAATGAAGCCCAGTGCAACTGCAGTCAAAGGCACAAAATGGCTGCTCATTAATAGCCTGCTGTCAGAGGAGCCATTATGTCTCATATATTAGAAGTCAGAGATGCTTTATTCCAGAGGCCTCTGGTGATAAACAAAAATGATTGAGGGAAAACGACTGAATTAGCTGAAAAACGGTCAATAAAAGCAACATTTTTGATGTCAGCCTGTTTTTGTAGGGACTTTTTTTGTCTATTTTGCATAGCTTTAGAATCAGCATGAAAACATTGCGTCGTTCAACGCAAAGAACTACAAAAGTGAACATAAAACAAAGCGATGCGAACTTGGAATAACACGCTCAGAAACTCGTGGCATAAATTAAAAAAAAAACAAACCCGGCAACAAAGTGAGACTTTTCATGTCTCACTGGAGATATGAGCTGGCATCATACTAAGTGTTTAGTTGCTCACCAAGTAAACTCATTAATTTGCTTAATTATGAAAACGCCTATCACTTTCCCCCCCTCGTTGGGAAGAGTTCAGTGAGGCTGTGCAGTGACATAACACATTTGGAGGCTGTGTTCTCACTATCACATAATAAACAAACAAAATACACCAGGGCCTGATTAAAGGCCGTTACACTACAGAGCACCAGGCGAGTGTGTTTGTTTCTCTGTTCACAGATGAAATTGTTTCAGCTTGTTTTTGACAGCTACAGGCACGCCGGCTATTATTGTTAGGGAGAGAGAAAACCTGGTGGTAATAATGGACAGCGCTAACCTGAATAAATTAAAGCCACTGCTGTGTGTATGTGTGTGTGTGTATGTTTCTGAAAAGCTCCATATTCAAACGAGCTTTGTTCCCGCTGATTAATTTTTTTGTATCTTTTAATGTTTATAATCGCGCACGTGCGCGCATGTATGAGTGAATAATTGGAAGGATAACAAATTAAATGCATGCTGTATGGAGACGCGGAAGCTGTTTGGTGCCTTTAAGTGGCCCATAATTTTTTTATCTCATGAATACATATTAAAGTTTTACAACTTTTTTTGTTCTTTTTTTATATTTTACATTCTGACTACTAAAAAATCGAGGTTAAGTTGAGCGCCCCAATAAGACTGTCTGCAAATCATCCTCAGGAGTTTTTTTGTTTGTTTGTTTTTTGAAACTAATCACGCAGCTAAACCCAAATTTTGATTTCTCTAACAAGGGTTTGTTTACTTTATTGTGCAGACATACATTTTTCCTAAGCTTGACAAAACCGGAATCAAAACTGCATCAAACACAAACACACACACACACACACACACACACACACAGAAATAGTCCACAAACTTCCCATTAGTAGATGTAAGAAATGCACATTCTCACATGTTTATGTGAATATGTTATTACATGTTGAGGGAAGGGCAGGAGGCCTTCATCAGAGAGACTAAATCCCATTATTTGGCCCTCATCCCAGAGAGAACGGAGTGTCAAGTAGAATGCATGTGGTAAGCACAATGAAATTACAGCTGCTGGGAGGCAGAGCAGTGCTAATGCACCCCTATTGTGTCGTCGAGTGCATCTAAATAAGCAGGGGTAAAAGGTAGCCTGAACCAGGACTGCGGGGTTGCCGGGTGTGTAAGTGTGTACAGTGAGGAAAATGGAAGCCTCTGATGGATATTATTTAGCAAAAAATGATGGGGAGCACCTGATGCAACTTTGTAGAATCTAAATTCAGGTGGTGTTTGTGTGTGTGCAAAACTGAGTTATATTTCCTGTCCCACTTAAAAGATAAATGGTTCACTGTTACTTTGTACCAGCAATTCAAAGGCAGCATGAGATAAACGGCACAATGTGTCTGTGTAGACACTCGATGTGTCAAGTAAAATGTAGAAAACCCCTATTTGCTGAATAAATGTGTAGAAATGATCTGAATTTTTCTACCAGACCTGTAAAATATTCAAATAAAACAAAACCACAAAGATTATAACTTGTGTACAGATCTCACTGTCCTGTTAAGAGGGAATCCATCAGGCCAAGGAGACCCGGGACAATACACACATTCTAAACACTATGATTTTCAAATGTGCATTTTAATAAATCCTACTTTAGAGAATGAATTCATTTAATTTGCAATAGGTAATGTTTTGAAGACTATTTGTGGTCATAAAAGCTAGAGTGTAATGCAGTACTTCAGAAAAAAAAAAAACGTAACCATTATCCCAATGCTAAATTACTGTGCTACAAAAGAAAATAAATAAATAAAAGAGGGTATTGCGCTTTTGAGGGTAATGATTTTTATCTTACATCATTCACATTTGTTAGGTCAAAAATGCAACACTGGGTGAAAAAAGCATAAAAATGCATTTACCGGTATTTGGTCCGATGCAGTGTAACGAGTGGGGAAAAGTACCAGGTGTGATGTGTGGTTAAGGAGTTTCAGCTAAAATGAAAGGGAAAGTGTACAAAAATATGGTGAGACCGGGCATGCTGTTTGGTCTAGAGACAGTGGCACTGAGGAAAAGACAGGAAACAGAGATGGAGGTAGCAGAGATGAAGATGCTGAGGATCTCTCTGGGAGTGACCAGGATGGACAGGAATAGAAATGAGTGTATCAGAGGAACAGCACATGTCAGAGGTTTTGGAGATAAAGTCAGAGTGGCCAGACTAAGATGGTTTGGACATGTGCAGAAGAGAGAGAGAGTACATCGGCAGAAGGTTGCTGGGTTTGGAACCACCAGGAAAGAGGCCTAGAGGAAGACCAAAAAGGACGTTCCTAGATGCAGTGAAGAAAGACATAAAGATAGTTGGCGTGACCGAAGAGGGTGCAGCAGATAGGGTTAGATGGAAGAAACTGACTTGCTGTGGCGACCCCTGGAGGGAAATGTCGAAAGAAGAAGAAGAAGAAGGTACGATACAGTGTATATCTCTTTTGAGGCTGCAAATACAGCATAAAGCACATCAAGTTAGCAAAGCTAGTGCACATCCTTATTTTGGTATGTTTAAATAAAAACAGCGCTCACTGTTGTACATGTACAATCCGCCATCAGATACAGAGAGCATGCATTGCTGCTGCAAAAATATTTTCTGCTTATGATAGAATGTGGGTGTGAGGAAACTCAAAATCTATGGCCAAGCAGAACTTAGCATTTGAAAAATATCCAAATACTGCACAGAGTGGGCTTGCAAATTACATAAACATGCATGAACAAAGAAATACATTTTGAGTATGTTTGTGATGTGAGAATAACATTCAAATATGGTAGAAAGTTTGAAAAAGTTGATTGTTGATATTAGCACATACTACCTTATTATAGTTTGCTTCATTTGCTCTGAGAAGCTCGTTGTCTGTGTGTTTTGGGTCAGAGAGAAAGTTCAGCCAGACAAAATTGTCAGCTAATGCAGTGGAATTTTTAGTGTGAGTAGCTTTGCACCAGAAACCGAAATGGTGGCTTTCTTTTCATGGAAATAGGGCCGAATGCTTTTGAGATGTCAAAGTTTCCATGTCTGTCAATTTGTTAGTGTGGTCTAGTTTACAGCTTCTGGTTACACAACTTCCAAAACCTGGATTTCACAAATTAAGGAGTTGTACTTGTAGACATATTACCGGAGATGAAATTTGTGGCTGAATAACTTCAAAGTAAAAACTTTTAGGTACAAATAGTTTATTAAAAATGTTTATGGTTAAAATATTTTAGGTTTAAAGTATTGCATTCTTTCAACAAAATATCTAGATATATTAACTGCTTGAACAAAGAAGAAGAAGATATAAAAAGAAAACACTAAAACTGTCAGCAGAAGATGCAAAGCAGAGATCCGGGTCCATCCTTTATGAATGAGACATGTTTGAAACAGTAAGTTGGAGAAGACCAAACACTTACCTTCAGATACTTTGCAATGTTTTACCCTCTCACAAACCTTCTCCCCCTTTGCCTTCCCTTCAGTGCAGGCTCGACTCATCAACAAAAGTCTTTGTACAGTCAACAGTGCTGTTTTTATTCATGTAACATTTATCCTCAGAGCTGTCCATCAGCCGAGGTGAGGACGGTTGATCTAAAACAGAGCCTTACGCTCATGACAGGAGGATAGAGCCGTAACTCCAGAATACTAACCTGGGCTGTTATTTGGCCCAGAGAGAGCGAGAGAAAGAGAGGAAAAAGGGAGAGATACACAAGCTAATAACAACTACAAACACAGACAAGCCTTTGCTCCTGCTACGTGAAACAGCAGACTTCAGTGGGATTGCCTCAGCTTCCATGAGCCCAATCAAACTTGTGTTATTTAGACTTCAAACCTGGCCTCTGCAGAGAGACAGGGAGTGAGCAAGGTGTGTGTCTCTTGTTAATAGCTGCTAGCATGATTCTGTTAAGCTGCTTATTTCTGACATAAATAATGCATCCAGACAGATGCGCTTGACTTTGGTTGAATATGAATCGTTTGCATGATTGACACTGAGGTTTGTTGAGCACCGAGTTGATTCCACAGCCTCACCTTTGGAAATGGGCCTGTCTCATTTAATATCCCCGACGTTAACATAATTATGACAACCGGCCCTGATTCACGTGTGTGTCTGTGTAATATCCACGACAAAATTAGGCTACTATTTTTGAAGGAGGAGGGGGGTTACAGTGGAAAAGCAGCAGGGTAGATTTTACGGGACTATCAAAGCAAGCTCGATTGTCGGCCTGTTTAGCGGCTTAGCCAAATCAAATTGAGAAATAAGAGGACTTTAATTCAGGATACTCTCACAAGACATCGTGCTTACCCACCCACAAACTCTGCCCCCTCTTAGCCTTCCTTTTTATAGTCATTGATTCCAATCAATCAACATTAATTAAGCGAGCACCTATACACGTATATGTCATATGCTAATAGGGTAATGATATGGGCATTTAGTTGGTGTTTTAATCTAACGCAACTTGGCAGCTAAAACATAATGATGCACTCTACCCAGCCAGCCAGCCAGCCATGGAAATATTTAGAGGAAATTACAGAAACAGCATGAACATTCACACAGAGGACAGAATTGCTTTAACATATCAAATCTTATTGTCAACATTATGAAGAACCCATATTAAGCACAGCAGTAGAAATACAAAATAATAAAACGCAACACAAATTGAGTTCGAGATCTAAAAGAAGATGTCTATATGCTGAAACATGCAGATATATGGTTAAATGTTCTCCTTGTGCTTGGAAGTTGAGAAAGAAAAAGACTTTAAGGAATTTTGTTGCAATAAACATAAAGTACTTGAGCACTCTCTTTAATACTAGCGAGTGCAAAAAGACAAAAAGTCAAAATTTAGGTTTGAAACATGACGTTCAACCTACACCGTCTGCTCCAAACCCTTCTGAGCCGGCAGGATGCCTCGGGCTGATGTACTCCTTCCATCACAACACTGTAAAGAGCTTGAGGAGGGATGAGAACCTGAATGTGTTCTAGCAGGAAACACTTCAACAACTGCGCCGACTTGTTATGACTGAGTGGGACCAGGAAAGACGACTTTATGTACAAGAGTCGAGATTTACTTCCAATAAGACACGCAGTTCGTTTAAAATATTCACTGTGATGACATAAAGTGTTAGAAATGACATAACACAAAGATTCACAACCATTTGCTCAAGGTGAACTGGACAGTTTCAAATCCAACCAAACTTTAATTCCAGATGGGTTTGGTGGAAAGTTGTGGGAGAACACGACCTTATTTGTTGACTGTAACTTCTATCTCAGAACTTCAGGTAAACTCTGCTGTATTTTTGAGAGTTCTTTTTACTCCCCAGTGATAATTATTTGATCTTGTTTAGTTCATTATTCATCTTGAGGGAGCTGCATGTGACTTGTGGATAAATGCCATATGAAAGGCATTGTGCGCCGAGGATGCATCCTTACTTTTATCCCGGCTCCCACAACAGATCAATTAGTAAAACTAAACAGTAAATTATTAATCACATTGCTTTGTGTCCCCGTTCCATCACCAGAAGAAAACAGTTCATTAGAGAGACAGGCGAGCGGGGAGGGGGACTGCGGCATGATTGAGAGGGGCTTTAAACCGAGCTGATGCTGTATGAACATATGAAGAAAAAAAAGAGGGGGGAATTATTAAGCGTGTCCATCATTCCAGGTAACTTCCAAATTGCTCCTGTAAACCCCCCTCTCCCACCACCACCTTTGCACACTACTAAAATGATGTGCGCTCATAAAATGGGGTCAAGCAGTGGAGAGGTTCAATGTCACAGCCATCATATATGTTGCCCGTTGGGGTGCGTGTGATTAAAATAACACACAGGAATGTTTCATGTCATGGTGAGCAATCAGACCATATTTGCAAAAATATTCAGATCAGATGAATTTTAATGAGGTGTACACTCAAGGGGGATACCGCTGCCAGAGCGCTGGGGATGGAAAGTGGGGGGGAAAAAAGACTGCCCTCTTATTTGCCAGGAGATAGCAAGGAACATAAACTTTTTTCCTCTTCTCAATCCCTCTCTATTAAAAAAAAAGTAGATCCAAATTCAGGGGTCCACTCAACGTTCAGATTGCTCTGCTGTTCTGAGTTGGGCAATTTGAATAAATTATTCAAGAAAAGAAAGAAAAAAAAATAGCTCAGCAGGGTTCATTTTGTGAAAAATTACATTTTTGTGCAAAAGGTTAATTTTGAAGGGAGCTTGAATGAGGTGGTGTGGGAAGGGGGGAGAAAAAGGACAGAACGAAACAGAAGACAGAAAGCAAAATGGGCGGATTGGTGGAGGTGGTGAAGGGGTGTCCGCACGAGAGGAGACGAGAAAGAGAGGGATGCAGCGAGGGAGGGAATGCGGGAGGTAGTTATTAAAAGCGATTGCATTGCCTCCTGAATGTCTCAGGAGAGCAGAATCAGTGGAGATGTTAAACCTTGCTTGACACCCCAGTTGGATAATTGTGGGTGTGGGAGCTAATCAGCGGAAGATGTCTCCTCAATTTAAATCTTGTCAGTTAGTGAAGATTAGGCCCTCCTGTCCTGGCCACCATTAGCTTTGTTGCATGTCAATGCACCAGTGAGGTGTCCGCCTGGTCCGGCAGGAAGGGTAAAAAAGGCAAACGTGATGGAAACCAGCTGATTTTTTTTTTTTTCCTATGGCACTTTGATGAGGGAAAAAAAGACAACACAGGAAGGGGGAACAGAATTATGCAGCCTTTTTGTTAGAAGCATTTGTTACAAGTGACCTAACAAAACAAGAGGAGGGGTTACATTGTGGAATTAGAAGGGAAGCGATAAAGAGTGCTTTATGAAAATGAAGAACAGAAACTAGTGAGGAAAATAAGGAGAAATCTCATTTTAGTATTGCACAAATCCAATAAAGTCGTGTATACTCTAAAACCACAACATCCTCGTACATATGCTCTATGTTATGCTAACATGTTAAGTTATGGAATAAATGTAGGATAAAATAAAATCATTGGATCCCGATGTTAGGGCTATTAAACGACTAATAATCTGTGACAGTGTGATCTCATTAATAAAAATGTAGGCCTATAATTTTAACCTTGGTTAAAAGGGTTGGGGGTGTGGGTGGCTAATTTAAAAGTGCACTGTAGTGAATTTTACAGCTCCAGTCTGGTTGGCTGCAGGCCACGGCTTTGCATTCCCCCCATGATAAATATTTGTAACAGATTTCTTTCCTACAGCACAATAGCTCCTTTCACTGACGCAGGTCCCGGTAACCTCAGAGCAATAGCAGGGTCAGGGCAAATAAACAAGGCGGTCGTGCCAAACTGAGCAGCTCCAGCGGTTCTTGGGCCAGGCCTGCTACATACCAGGGCCCTCCGCTCTCTTTCCTCCTGAGTGCTGACAGATGTTTCAAGCACAGCTCAAAAGGAAAATGTAGACAGGGAGAAAGAGAAAACAAGGGAGCTTTTCCTTTTTCTAGCTTGCTTTTCCCCCACATTTCCACGTCTTTTATTTCTCATCTTACCTCAGTACTAATGTGCCTGGCTTAACCGAAAAGCCTCGAACATCTTCAAAATTAATCAAGAAGAAAAAGAATCATAAGAAAACTTGCCTATGAATTGTGACCAAGTTCTGAGAAGTGTATCAACTGGTCACTAATTGACTACACACGCATTGTACGATCAGAACTTTAAATGGTCTTTCCAAAAGTAAATGATATATATATATTTTTACAAATAGAGGTCATTATTCTGCTTGTCTTAACACTGAACATGATGGGAAAAAAATAAGATAAAACAAAACATGAGATATCAATAACTCAAGTTAACTTTTGGTAAATAGATTGAGCTACCCTTCATTTTACTAAATAGTTTTTTTTAAATACATTTTAAAAGTAACTATATTTCAAAGAAGAATGGTTTTGCTTACATTTTTGCAAGTTGACAATATCCGGCAGGATGCTTTTTTTTTTTTACTTTTTTAGCTTAACTAACTATCATTTGTGAAGTTAAAACTATTGACTTTCATTTCAAAGCCTGCTGGATAAAAAAGCTGTCTTTTGTTACCTTGCCAACTCAAAAGTTGGCGGTGTTTGCGACTCAAAAGTTGTTAGCACATAGTGGTGTGTTACAGCTATGACGCAATAAAACAAATAAGCAAACGAGCAATTAGCTCTTTTAATAACTTCAACTTTTGTTTTTCATTTAATTACCAAACCATACACTTAAGTCTTTTTTTTCCCCACAAATATTAAGCTAAGCCGAATGAGCAAATTACAAAACTCTATTTTCTGATCAAATTTATTTTGAAAAAGTACATTTTAAAAATTTAAACCTGATATCTTCATCGACAGGTCATAAGTTCAGTATCTGCAGATGAACATGATTAGAAATTTAGTGGAAATTATGTCAGTACTTCTTCCTGAAAAAAAAAAACTATTGACTTCTGTTCAGTTTGACAGTGCATTAATATTTTCAAAGTTTTGTAAGTTTTTTAAAACTGAAGCAATCAAGTGTGCAAAGAAACTTAATATACTGGGATAAATAGAAAGTAAATGGAATCCTTTAAAAATATACATATATATTTTTTAAATTTGTTCATTAGTGTTAACAAACATCGACAATGTAATAATTCTAGTTATGTCTTTTAATGTATTATTATTATTTTTTAAATCAACTGATATACCTTTGATAGAATGAACAAAATCTGTTACAATCAGTTTGAGTTTATTAATCAACTCAGTGACCAACTTATAAAAGAGGGGTAACCTTAGTGACATGCTGTAAATTACTTAGGGGAAAAATGCAGAAGTACTTGATGTTTTATAATAAAAAATATAGTTTAAACATTGAATGTTTTCATTTTGGGTTTTGCTTTGAATTCTTCCCTGTACGTAACTGTACGTTTTTCTAAACAAGTCTTGCAAGCTTTTTGTTGAGTTAAAACTGGCGTAAAGTCAAAGAGTCTTACTGCGAGGCGCAACAAGTTCAACACTCTGCTAAGGCCTAAGGCGACAGACGGTAAACAGTTGTTACTGGCTGTTTTTTTTTCTTTCTTATTCATCTTTCTTTTTTTTTCTTCATCACTCAGACAAAGGCTCCCTGTGTGAGAAACAACAGCTACAGCTGGGCTGAGCGGAGTGAGACATCGATCCATAAGTGCGTTCCTTTACACCCCTCTGAGCGCTCATCTGGCAGTCAGCAGGAGCAGCAGAGCATGCCAGATCTGGGCACTACACTGTAAAAAATTACATTTAGTCTCCTGGAAATGTCAAAAACTTTTGATTTAATCTAATTCTATGTTTCTAATTGTTCTTCTTAAGAGAAAACTTGTTGTGAATTGGAATATTTTCAGAACAAATGCATTAAACATTTTCAATACACAATCTTTTTGAAGAATAATTATAAAACACTTATTGTCATTGCTCTAATATTTTCAGTGAGTTTACCAAAGGAATCATCAAATAATACATTAAAACTTCTTAAACTGACCCATAAAGACATAACGTATTAAAAACATTTATAAATTAGGATATGTTTGAAATGACGTTGGTCATGAAGGGTCCACTTAAAAGTATCAAAGCAAAGAGAGTAGACAAGAGACTGGTGTTTAATCTGATCTATCTCCTAATAGTTTGAGAGACATTAATTATTGATAAGGCTGGCAATTGATTGGTTAATAAGATAATGTAATAGAGAAATGAAAATCATCAGGGTAGTGTGTGTGTGTTGGTTTTAATATAAGCCACATTAAAAGGGGGTTTGTAGAAGTTAAAAGGGGGGTGGTCTTAGGGGATCGTCCCTACATGGGCTTCCATCATTACTGCCACGCTATAAATGCAGTGGTGATTAAAAGGACTTGATTGATTTGAATCTCATTGGAATAAGCTGTCCTCTTCCAGTCACAGGGGTTCATTTGGGGGGAAAAAGTGTGTTTAATATTGAAATGAATTTGTAATTGTAACAATTAGGTGCCTTTTTGGGGGTCAAATTTAAATATTTTTAGAAGATTAGAGATGGACATTTTTAAGAAAATGTGGGCATTCCTTTACTTTTAATGTCCACACACCTACATGTAGAGGAATGTGAATTATAAAAATGTGAAAGGGAGTGTGTTTGGACACGGAGCAGTGAAACGTGCAAGACTGTGTATCCATGTCGTCAAGAGGTGGCCCCACTCCCCTAGTTTTCACTCGCCTTTTGTCTGCACCCTGTACAGTACTCCGCAGCTCAAACACACACATTTGCGCACACACACTCACACACGCTGAGCTCCAACCCACCCGGAGAGACACAGACAGACCCTGCCGCCTGACACAAAAGCTATTGATTTTACTATCTGCTGCAATGAATGATCTTCCTCGGCCAATTTCTGAATTTAGAAATGAGTTCAATACTAATAATGACAGTGGAAGGATTCTTTAAAATGGCAGCGTTAAGAGGGAGGAAAACGGAGAAAAAGAAGTGGAGACAGTGAAAAGAAGTGGAAGGAAGTGAAGATTTGTGTGTGTTTGGTTTTGGAAAAAAAGAGGATATCATTTCTGAATGTGAGTTTAAATAAAGACGACATCATTGGTTTTAATATTTTAAATGACTACATCCAACACAATTACTCTTATTTAACTTTTTTTAAGTGGGATAATTTTGAAATAAGTTAGTAAAAACAGGCTTTTCTTTTATTTCACATTTACCAACTTTACTCAAACAGGTTTTCTCTAGTTATTTTTATGAAGCGTTTTTCTGCATTTCTGCATTTTATGACACAATTTTCAATGCACAGCAATTTTTTTTCTTTTGTTCTTTTATATATTTCATGCATCATAAAGACAGTTTCAATTCTGTGTGCCGGAAATCTTCCATAAAATAAAAAACAGGCGTATAAATATTTAACATGTACTCTGTTTGGATGGGAGGAAAACTATTTATGTCAAATTAAAGTACAAATAAGCCGAGCTGCTCGAAGGAGGCAGCCAGCAGACAGGAACGTGTCTTCTAATATTAAATTTGTGAGTGCACATCATTTTTCCACCGAAAAGTGTCATAAAACACCCTGGATGACTATGTTAAATCTTGTATGTGGTTATGAAAAAAAAATATAGACATACAGGCATATTTGTGGGTAAACATTTTTAAATATGCATAGTTATGAATGGAGTATAATAGATTTACACGTCTTCAGAAATAGATTTTCGGATGTTTTTTTCAGTCTTTATTTGGGTGGACAGGCTGCGGCTTGATGGGGTGATGTGTGTTAATCAAAAGCCCTATGCCCCATTGAGGTGTTAATTCAACCCCCGCGTTACAGAGAGGTGTAGATTAATAGATAAGGAAGGTCTGAGTGAGGGTCAACGTGATACGGCCCTGACTGTGTTCGCCTGCTTGTCAGACACCTGCCTGCATTAAGCTGCCGGCTCTCCTCTTCGTTGTGCACAGGTGAGAGGTCAGCCATTTACCCCAGTACGCCTAGTTTTCCGAGGTGGGGCGGATCTGCATAAAGGCTCTGGCGTCTACGTACATCTGCACAGGCGCTGTGGCACGGCGAGGGATCTGAACAGTGGATTACAGGAAATGCACTTTAATACTCGGGAGGAGATGGAGGACGGTTAAAGGAGTTCTATCTTATTTATTCTTTTTATTTCTAATCTTTTTCTAGCTACAAAGCAACAGAAACCTTAAAATGATTTGATATTTTTAGTATCATTATGCAGCAGTTTGATCTTTTGAGGAATTTTCTTAGAAATTTTCCAGCAAACAGATAAAAAGTAAAAAAGAGATAAGGAATAAAAAAAATGGCATGGAACACAAAACTCTGCAAATTTGACTTATAACAAGCAAAATTACACCCTGCTGTCGTTTAAATTATGGCTGCCCTCTATAAAGGTGTCTTTTAGGTGCATTAATTGAATTCGGCACTATTTCCCAATAATAATCTGTAAAGTTCAGCCGTCCATCCTTCATGAGATCCCTGCCGCGTGCCACAGGAGTATCTATTTCAGTGGCTTAATTTATTTTCATGATTCGCCGATAATGACGGCCATGCAGGCTGTACATCAGAATTAACCTTCATTTCACTGAGGTATATTACGATGACAGTCCCCGACACATTTCACCTACACAAAGGGCATTTTCTCTCTCACTTTCTCTCTCTGTCTTCCTCTCTCCCCCCTTACCTCCCCTGTCGCTGCCCCTGCTGTATAATCATCCTCGGCAGAGCAAGATTGTTTGATAGCCGATTAATTTTCATAGGAAATCAAGTGGCCTGCGCTTTCTCACTCTTTTCTTTAGCCTCCCCCTCTCCTACAAAACACATGCAGACGCCTCTCTCCAACAATGGCAAACAGTCCTTGTACTTGGTGACTTTTTCTGTCAATTAGGTGTTTTATTTAATCTCATCTCACTATTTTTTCCCTCCCCCCTAATAAATGACACTCTCCTCCTCCATCCTTCCCGACCCCCCCGTTTTCTGATATCTCTTGCGCGGTTAATTTATTTTGGACGATGCAGATGTAACAAAAGTGCTGTAAATTAATCAGGGGACATCAAGCGAAAGGGGGTCTGCTGCTCGCTCCCTGTCTCTAATTTCTATGCAAACCATTAAGTGTCAGATATAGATTCCACCATTTGCCATGGTCGCAGTCAAAAGATTTCATTAGGGACATGACGTCACGTTTTTTTGAAGCCAGCGCCGGATCATTTCTGTCCTATTTTCTCCCTCATGAGCTCTTTGTTCTTCGCCCCTGTGTAGGATCCAACCACTAAAAAGGTCCCTATGTAAATGGCAATAATAGATTTCACTAAGCGCTACCGCTACGCCATGATAGCCTATTTAGGGCGAAACCAAAGAAACATTCAATTTGTGGCATTAACCAGGGCACACGCGAAGGTTGCCAAAAAAAGTGATTAAGAAATTACAAAATTGCTCTTCTCTGCTTGAAGTTCTTTCTTTCTCCTTTCCTTTTCTCATTGACATGGCATCTATAATGAGGAAGGCTGGTAATTAGAATGTTCTGGAGAGGTGAGCCCTGCTGGAGCTGGCAGCCAGAAGACTGATCTCTTTCTCTCCCTCTGTCTTTTCTGTGTTCTTTCTTTCCTCTGGCGTAAGGTTTTGGACACAGAGCAGATGAAAACAGCTGTCTGATGACTGGACTCTACAGATGTCTCACACTCATATCTGTGTGTGTGTATTCAAGTAGAGCTCCTGTGCTGGCAAATAAATACAATCAATCTCCCATTTACATACAAATAGACTTCTCTCCTTCATCCTAATAATCTGTGCGGCATCCTCAGAGAGGGAAAATATTCACTCCCATTGCAATTTCATATTTACCATTAGATGGTTTTATTGATTGTTTTTTCTTTCCCCATCCCCTCTTCCTCTAAATTTTTTCCCTCCACTTCATTTTATTACAGGATACCGAAAGCATGTAGGGCCGACATGGCACATACGCTTCATTATTTCCTGCCCGGGAACGATTATGGTTATTGACACTGTCACGTTGTTCTCCTTGTCATCCGTTATCGCTGAAAGCAGGAAGTGTGAGAGTTATAGAGAGGACGACATTGGTGGGGGCAAACCGCGGGTGTTCTGAACATCATCACGGTGGTTCATTGGGTGTAAACTGCAGGGGCGCAAAATGTCCATCTGTAATGCAGCTTTGTCATGTCAGTGATGGGGGTGACCAGGCAGAACGTAAAGTGGGTGTCAGTCCCACTTTGGACAAACAACTGCAGAAGGATCTCTAGCAATAGGGACATCTAACTCATACATTAAATTGAGAGAGAATAAAAAAGAAGAATATGAGACAATAATGAGGTGTGCTGTAGTTGTAACAGACGAGTTCAGGGTGAAGTTGGGACTACATCCAAGATCAAATATTTCTTGTTCACTATGGTGATGGACAAACAGAGGAAGGAACAGAGGAGAGAGCTGGATGTAGCAGAGATGAGTATATTGAGGTTCTCTTTGGGAGGGACCAGGACGGACAGGACCAGAGATGAAAACATTAGAGGGACAGGACGTGTTAGACGTTACAGAAAGAAAGCTGGGGAGGCCAGTGAGATGGTTTGGACATGCCCTGTGGAGAGTTAGTAAATCTATTGGCAGATGGACGCCAAGTTTGGAACCGCCGGGCAGGAGGCCTAGAGGGAGATCGAAGAGGAGAGACACGGATGTAGTGAAAGAGAACATCGAAGTAGTTAAGCATGTGAGAGGTAGATGCAGAAGACTGGGTTAGATAAAGACCATTTATTTGCAGTGGTGCTAAATGTAATTAAATAAATAAAAAAATAGTAACTTTTAATTGAGTTTTTAACGCCGACCAAAGATCGTCCTCTTCACCTAACGTTAAGCAGCCTGATCAACTTCTACACATAAAGAAAGTGAAATCTTACTCTGAATTCAAGCAGAATGCGAGTCAAAGTGAGAAATATCACTACTTCCTGCAAATAAAGCGACTGCTGTTAACATGTTCGGTAATGAGCAATTTAGTTGCCACGCAGCTATTCCTGAGAACCGCCATCAATAACCACATCTGTTGGCCAAGTTGATCTTCTCAACACAACTTCTCATGTAATTAACTTGTCACTCGTTAGGAGTGATTACTTTCACAAACAGGACTCCCACACTTGGCTGGATCACGTAATTTCTTATTTTCCCGAGCATTAAAAGAAACACAGAAGCCGCTGCGGTCCCATTCAGCCATGGTAATAAGATTTTAATGACCATTACTGACTCATTAAGAGGCATTTGGGGTATTGTGGTTTGCAGAGCTGACATAAAATCAGATCAAACAACACGCTGTAAATAACTCTCTCTCCCTTGCATGAATATTCAGTTCATAGAGTTTTTACACCAAAGGAGTAAATACGAGCAGCTTCTTTCTAGGAACAGTATGCCTAAAGATTGATTGTGCAATCATGAGTCATTTTTTGGGAGATGAAGAGCGTCTGATCAGAATCATCATGAGGGGCTTCTAAAGCAAAAAGACAGGCTGGGAGCTCGTCAACATGCACTGACAAAATAGTGATTGAGATGAATTGGGATGTGACTAAATGTTTGTCTGAGGTGTAAACATGCAAGGAGGAAGGAGCAGAAGGAGATCACAGTATCTAGCAGGTTGTCATAATCAAACAAGATCTTTAAAAATGAACAAAATTCACAAGAGACTGATGTTTTGAGATTCATGCAGGAAAAAAGAAAACCCAAACCTTTTTTCAATTTACCGCATACAGACAATTTAATTATTTACAAATCTAAAAAAGTATTAAGATCTCATTTGGGAAAAAAGAAACGTAAAAAGTAATCTTTTGTAGAAGTAAAAAATATATACCAACACTTTTTTGTGCAACTGCCATCTTCCTTAATTTGTGTGTGAACCTGAGTCCGTATGTCAAATTTCAAATCAAACCAAACTTTATTTACAAAGCACTTTTCAAATATTCAGTTATGTGGATATACAGTACACACGTGTGTGTGAGAATATCTCTATTTACATACATATAATACATAATATATGCGACATAAAAAGTTATGTCTAATTAAAATGATAACTGTATTCTCATTTTTCAAACTCTCATATCCTGAGGGCCAATCGGGATGAGTGCCCCCCCTGCTACCCTCATGCAGCTGCAGCTTCTCCCTCTCCATCCGTCCGTCTTCTCTCTCTGCACCTCTCCTTTCTCTCACTCCACTGTGGCTCAGTGAACTGCTCCTACAGCAATATCCCATCATTACCATCTCCCCCAGCTGAGCTTCAGCCAGCCATTATCATGCAGCATTATTAATCTTCTTGTCTTATCAACTTGCAAATCACAAACCATTGAGCCTTATGGTGCGGTTTGGGCCGCGCCGTTATTCATTTTGTAGGTCCACCTAACCTGCGAGTCTCTAATCACCTGACGATTGCTGCTCGCCCACTTTTGCCCTGCCCTTCTTCCATCAACTCCTCACTTTCTCATCACGCTCCCTCTTTCAGCCAGGGTTTGACTGACACTTGGCCTTGTCTTGATGCTTCTCTCTCATAACGCCACATTTAGCTCATTAAATATACTAACTCTACATAAGTACTATTGTTGCATTCTTTTTTTATTTTTTAAATTTACATTTCATTATGTTATTCTTCATCACAAGCAAATACAAATTCAGCATTTGATAAAACAAATGATAAGCATTGCTGCTTTCAGGAGTCAACAGTTATTCAGAATAATTTTATTAATAGCGTCGCATTAACATGGGTGTTTCTATATGACCCCGTCTCCCTGACACATCCAGCCGTGCCGTTTCTGTCATCTTTCCGTTGCTCTTATTAGTATTCTGGTGCGGAGCAGAAAGGCGAAAAGAGGGAAAGTTTCTTTAAAGACACCCTATTGACCCCTGATTCTTGCTTTCACTTGAATTTGCTTTTCTCTAGGGTTAAAATATTCACCCTGCAAATCTGATGGCGCCGTCTACACAGCTTGGCCAAAAAAAAAAAGTCTATAAGGAGTCTGTAAGGAATGTGCGCTCCTCTCCTCTCCGTGTGTGCACATCTGAATTTGCATTTCCTTTGAAAACTTTGCATGATAAATCACCATTTTCCCCCACAGCTCATTAAGCACCATACAACAGGTACTGAGCATGAAATATTAAGCAGAAGACAAAGTGTTTCATGTGCTCCTATGGACCCGGCTATTACCGAGGCCTTTCACATAACATCCGCTAAAAACAGCCCACCCTTTGATCTTCATTAATACCATTTGGTTAAATATTTCAAATACACTTTCATATGTTTGATTAACATCTTTCAGAATTATTCAGTAAAACAGAAATTAGTTGTGAATGTTCAGAAGCTAATGATGAAATTGCTATTACCTTCCCATCACCACCAGGCCAATGGCATCCGAGGAAGAGTGGTAATTTTCTATTTGATCAGTAATATATGGCAATGCATACTGGACAGTCCATAAAACTTCATGAATCAACTCCCTCCCCGCATTCAAATATGTGCTTATAAGCCCTAGGTATTAATATTCGCGATGGGTGTATTTTAGAGCACATTTCAGAGGACTGCGTGCTCGACATTGTAATTTCCAAGCTTATCTAATCAATTCTGCAAGCTCCATCGGACTCATATCAGGCCTTGTGAGAGAAATCAGCTCGGTAGCACCTTCTGAACGCTTATAAATAATGAAAAACAGCTTTTAAAAAGAAAGAACTGCTTAAGGAAAAAATGTTGATTAGAAAAGTGTCTTTTATCCCAGACTTCAAATCTTTCACATTCCGAAGATGCCAAGGACTTCGGGCAAACTGTGACGAATGAAGCCCCCCCATCTGACCAAGGAGACGAAAAAACGTATTAATTTTTTAGATAAAAATGCTGACAGCGCAGAATGAGCCAGGTGGTATTTGGATATGAGCAGAGAAGATGAGAGCGAGATGATCGCTTTCATCTCGTTTACGGAGTCGTCCTTGAAAACTTTGGTGAACTCCGAGCAGGAGGGCAGCTTGTTGCTCGTTTCAAACATTTACCCCCATCTATTTGCAAAGTTTCTCTGAGATTTTAAAAGCAAAGTTTAGGTTGTTTTTTTTTTTTTTTCTTCACAGTGGAGACAGTAACTTGAACACAAGAGCAATGAGGGTGGATGAATGACAAAAAAGGGAAAACAGTTATACAGTTAATGTATTGTGTCCTATTTTGTCGCATCGGTGCTATGCGGGGAACAGGGAGAAGAAAAAATACAAATTTTTATGCCCGTCTATAAATTAGGACTGGTGGGTTGATGAGGAGTGAAGGAGAGTCATGTCTTAGCTTAGAGAGTGGGAGAGAAAGAGAGAGAGATTGTGAGATGATACATTACACACATCCACATCTGCACAATGATACACTGAGGTCTTGATGACAGTTATCCTGTTAGGCTGCAAAGTAAAAGACTGCTAGGCAACACACACACACGGCTGGCAAGCTCTGAGGCCCTGGTGCATTTCCTCCGGTGAGGATTTGCATTCTGCTCCTGGCAGGTCGACCGACAAATTGCCCAAGCAGCCACGGGAGACGGAGGCTCTAGCTGAGGGTAGAGACGGTACGCAGAAAAAGTCTCATCCGTCTGATTTTCTCTGTGGAGCCACTCCTCCAACTCACCTCACTTGCAGAGGTAGAGATTGATGGACGTGGACAAGCAAAGGCTGTCTTTTTGGATACCGGAAGGCCTGGCGGCCATGGATGGACCATTCATCCCCAGGGGCACGGAGGGCCAGTGTCCCCCTGAAGCTCGCCTTAGGCCACCAGCCCTGGGGCTACCCTTCCTAAATCAGCCCCCGTTTTAACAATCAAAGATACCAATTGGTCCAAACTGATACTTAGAGAGTTAAATAATTTACCACAAAAAACTAGGCAAACATGTGTAGAAATTATTAGAAAAGAAAAAAAGATTTGTCCTGTCCTCACAGATTTTTAAAAAAAAAAAACATTTACTTGAGAACATATTTAATTTTTAATCAGCTGATAAAATGAACTGCTGAAAAAAAGTGGTATAATGATCAGCAAATATGGAGAAATTAAGGATCAAACAGAATCTCTTCCCTGCTTTTCTTATTCTAACCTGATTAATGATTGAAGTCATTAAACAGACTTATTAACACATTCAAGTTAAATAAGGATGATGTAAAGATATTCATGTTGAAACCTCTAGTAATAAGCCTATCTAAAGAGTTTTAAGAGGGAGGGTTTTTTTGCACTGATGCACTTTTAGCTACTTTTATTAAAATGCCAACAATACAAATGCGATGAAAGTAAAGTTGGCTCAGGCCATAAAACAGGAACTTGACTTAAACTCAGCTATTGGTACACACTTTTTGATGTTTAGGAAAGTTTGGGGGGCTTGTTTAACTCAGGTCAGCGTTCATCTGCTCTCAACTATGTCTTTGTTCATGTTTGCCACATTTACAAACATCTCCCAGGTTGATTTTCCATGCAGGCTGACCACAAGGACTACTTGAAGGGGCAGTGTGGCTACACTTAAATAAAAAGTGATTTGCATGGACTGGAAAAAAACCGAACAGGTAAATGTCAGTGTTCATCCACGTAGGTGATCATCTCAGGGGATTTTCTGCATCCATGTGTGGTTGTGTTCAGTAGATAAGGTGTGTACTTTCCCAGCCTCCTCCTTGTGTTTGTCTCTCCTTTTCTTAATGAGGCTGGACGCATGGCTGCTTCAGCACCTGCCGTGGGTGGCCACAGGGTTAATCCTGCCTGGTTTCCTCCCTCGCTTCGCCTTAGCTTCTTCCTCCCTGCGCTATGCCTCTGGGCTGCTGACGGCAGCAGGCGCAGCGCAAGAGGCCGATCAGGAGGGGGGGGAGGTGACAGGAGGTGCAGATATCCACGAGTCCCTCCAGTCAACCTCCTTCCCAGCACAGCAGAATAAGTTGTACTAGTCGCTGCTGGATGCCTGACAAGCGGACGCCTTCATAAATTACCAAATGAAGATTGATTGAGCGCTTCTCTCTCTTCTTTTTTTGCATTGCCAAATAGTCAGATGAACACTAAAGGAGGTAGATGAACTCACATCACGTCTTTTTACATCCAGCCAGATGGGGAGACAAGTGACATGTGAAGAAGTCCACAAACACACAAACTGGCCCTGCAAGTCTCTGCTGCCCTCGCTTGTTGTCAGGCATGTGATCTGGCTGCTTCATGCTCTAACAGTTAGATAAAACAGTCAGTCAAGTGGTTAGTCACCTGGTCAGTCATTCCGACTGGGATGCAGACTCCATTACAGGTCCTGTCAGCAATGCCACAGGCAGCTGTATTATTTATGGAGGGGCAAAACATCCAAGCAAAGTGACAGGAATGTGTGTGCAGGCACACCCTGAAAAAACCCTCACACTCCATCTCAGCAGGACACGCACATGTGCACAAACACACTGTGACGAAAAGTTAAAACGTATACTCCACGCGTGATTGACCTTAACATCAACACGCTGTGGTGGATGTATGGTGTCTACATCCTTCTAAACCAAGCGGATAAAAAGGTGGATGGATCGGAGGCGTTCACCTGAGATTGATGAGCAAAGATCATCTACCTGGGCCCTCCCCCCGCTAGTGTCCTGCACATTCAGATGATAAAACCATCCGCGTCAGCAGTACATCCAGGACACACATACGTGCTTGCTGAGTTAATCGACTTGTGAAATCATAATCAGAACAATGTCCCTCGCTCTTCTCTTTTTTTCCTCTATCTACCTCACACACATTTCCCTCCCATATCGCACGTCCTTTTTTCTCCCTTCAGTAACATTGGCTTGGAAGTTGCTTACTCAACAGACCTTGTTATGGCATGGTGGCTTTACCACGTCTTCACTGAAAGGTCAGCTCTGTCGCAGACGATCTCATTTCAACGGGGGTCTGCCCCGTTATGATCAGGCCATTATCATAAGCTGATTCACAAATTGGCATGGTAAGAGATGATGGGATGAGGGCAATGAGGTGCTCAATGGTTGAATGCATGATGGACGCTGGCAAGGGAAAATAAGAGAGTGGCCGCAAATGTGCGTCCCACATAACAGACTCACCCCTTCAAGCTTTTTCTGACACTGTCTTGTCTCCTCCTACCTCTCAGTATGTACGTAGGAATAAATTGGCAGCTTTCCAATAAGAGATAAAAAAGGAGTGTAACCTCCAAACTTCCCCCTTAAAAGATCTTTTTACATGTACAGACACACTAGAATGACTTGAGGGCCTGTCAGAAACTGTAAAAAAGAGCTAAGGAGAAGAGGAAGAAGGGAAAGAAAAGTCAAATAAATCTGAGTGATACTCCCCTCCGCTGGTTGGCCAAAATGCCAGATGCAATGTAAATCACCACACGCTGACTGTCCATCCCGGCCGAGCTGACATTACCTCCACCAGCTGTCTCCGCTTTACGACTTGGCCCATCATCTCATCTACAGGCGCTAAAGATGGATGTTTATTCAGAACCAGACGACATATTTCAGTTACACAACTAGCGAAAAAGAGACACTTAAACATTTCGCCGACCCTGCTAAATGAACCCCAGATAATTTAATGTGCTGTACAGAAGGGACGCGGAGGGGATGGGAAAGATATCAAGCGTATCCATTTATTTCTTTTCCGATCTGTAATGGTGACCAGGAAAGTTCAGAGAGGGTCAAGTTCATTGGTCCCACCGACTCGACAAGCTTTAGAATTCCTTTTAAATATTCATATCATGCCCATTTGATTTCCACACAGTTGTTTTAATATGCTATAAAGGGCGCCCATTCAGGCTGCGTGTGTGGGGTCGGACTCCTAAGGTGTGCGCCGTTACAGGAAATCTCACCAGTGGTGTTTCTGGCAGAAAGTCAATACAGTCTTCTTTGAGAAAAAGCAACTTCACTCCTGCTAGACTGTGGAATTCTTAATGTTGTACCATAATAAGCTTTATTATTACAACTATTAAACTGAAGTCAGAGGTCAGGTTCAAATGTGCAAAACAGGAATAGGAAGGACATGGAAGCCAAACAGAGACAGCCAATTTAAAGACCAATTCCCTGGGCTTTTTTTCTGAAAGCGATACATAAGCAACAGTGCAACAAGTACTGTAATGTGCCCTGGTTTTGACCCGTAGGAATGCACAGACTTCATTCAGATGTCAAGAGAATCAAACCTTGTTTATAATTCCACAGGTGAGCAGTTAAAGCTATTTAAGTAGCCTCAAACAAGCCAGTGGCTGGAGTCGCTACCAGCAAAATGCCTCCTTTCTTGGCAAAAACATATAAATGTGTTATATTTATAAGCAAAGCCTACATACCCTCGCTACATCATGGCTAAACAGAGATATACAGGAAGTTTAAATAATCCTGGAGAGTGGCTTGCCAATAAATTTCTGAGCAGAGGTTAATTTAGCGAGGGGAAAGCTCACTGCAATTACCTTGTTCAATGCTTCCCCTTCGCATGCCCTCAGGGCCTCGTCTGAAATGTCAACCAGGAGGAGAAATGGAGGGCTGAAGGTGTGAGCGAGATGGAGACTCGGCTCAGGAAGCAGTCATAAAAAAGCAAGTCAATGGGAAAGGGGTACATGCTAACAGAAATTAAATCTTATTAGTTTCTAACTAAGAGAACAATTACTCGTATTTCTCATTTATTCTTTTGTTAAACCCAAGCAGAAAGAAGAGTCGAATATGTAAAAAAAAAATAGTCAAAAAGTTAGGTGTCGTGAGTTGAAGATGAGCTAATAGGACATGTTAGTGTGTTAGAAGATGGAAGAACCCCTTTCTGCTGTTTCCAACTGCCTGCGTTTGTTTTGCTACCATAACAGGAGATATTATTCAGATGGTGACTTAATCTGGGTCCCATTTCATGTGATTTTATGGATCAGCGACGGAATGACTCTCCACTTCCTTCACACTTGCCTGCCAATACACAGAGCTCCATCTTTATCACACACCCATAAGCTGTGAGTCTGCCTCGCTATATCTACTGCTGAGATCTGGGATGTCTGTAATTACTGCTCTATCTTCATCTACTCAAATCAGCCTGATCCGAATCTTTATTTCCCCGAGGCCCCGGCCAGGCTCCAAGCTAGCTCTTACCTCCCAGGAAGGCACAGCCAATGCCTGCGCTTTTTAATCAGACCACGATTCAAGCTGTTCCAGCCAAGAGGAAAAAGATGGTCAAGCTGTGCCAGTGGCTTTTAGAAGGTGAAAGGGTCCACAAAGTTTTGCCCAAATATAAACACTGACAGTGAGTTAATTCAAACGTTGCACAGTGTGTTAGTCCTCTGGGCAGCTGGGACTAGTGTTTTTATATATATAATTGTCTCGTGGCACATAGTTGCCTGACTTTTCCATCTGGACTTTGTTGTTTGAGTTTTCAAGTCATTAGTGAACTCTGGTGCCCTGGAATATCATACAGCAGTAATGGCCCCACGGAAATTTAGCGAAACTGACATTTAATTTGATTAAGAACCTTAACTGTGGATGAAAACATACAATTTTTTTTCTGCTAATGCTCTTCCATGTATGTTATACTCAAGTTAAAATAAACATGTTACGCATGTTTCAATGTCAGGGCATGAAAAATAAAAAAAAACATCAAGAACCAAAAGAGAAGGAAGCTCATTTGCACTTCAGAGCTCAACTTAGCAATCTCTGCAGGCCTTTGCTTATTTGCTCATCGCCTCCCCACCCTTCTGCATTAAATGGTAACAAACCCAAACTGCGGGAAGTCCAAAGGCCCCGCATTAGAATTTATAAACAGTTTAACAGAGTCATACTGTAAGCAAAGGCATTTACACAAACACCATAAATATTTCACAGTTACTAAAAAGTCCTCTCTCATGTGCAGTTAAATCCTTATCTGCAAATAAATAGGGTTGTAGCCTGAGCCAGCCGGCTAATTGATTGTGACTGTAAAAAACTGGAGTAGTGGGATGCGAAGCACAGCCTCCACCCACAGATGTAGCTCTCAAATAAAAAAAAAAAAAAAACTAAACATCTCCACTGAGATTTTTAATGGTGTACAAACATGATTGGCCCATTTGATCAACTAGTGGAGTGTTAGTGGTGCGTTCAATGAACACGTCAATTGAAGGCATTTTCCATGTAATTATTTTTTTTTTTGATTATTTTGAATTACTCTATTCATCCCTCAAATTTGTTTGCTGCACTCCTTACACCGCAGCAGGCTGCCCTTCAACGGCGCCAATGGTGGGAGAAGTGGGGGCTAGGTGTCTTCTCCAAAGACCCTAGACGTGCTCTCCGTGGGACGCGAACCCGCGACCTTCCGGTCCGCGAGCGAACGCGCTAACCACGCGGCCACCGTCTCCACCCAATTATATTATAATATTTGCTAAACAAGGAAAATATAAAGTTACACTTTGTGGAATTTTTTGTAGATACATTTTTTAAGTCAAAATAGGTATTCTATATAGATGTGTACAAAGCATAGCTTAATCTCAGAACAATGTCCTGGAAGAAGATCAAAAAACTTCCCTAATTTATATAAAAAGAACAGGCCAGCATTTATTGGCCACAAAGAGAGACAAAAAGCACATGTACCTCAGTGACTATGTGCCAAATAAATTAGACAGGCAGTTTTTGAGCGTACCCAAAGGTCTAATTAAATACACAAACTCAAAGAACATAATGTATGAGGAGGTTAGGTTAATGCTGCACAAAGCAGGATTTCACCCACTGATATGGGCCCAAAGTCAGCAGCATTCTGATGGAGCTTTTGAAGTAAGCAGTAAGCATCGTAGCTGAGGCCCCCTTTATAAATGACCTCCTCCTGTCTGTGCACAAAAACACAAACTCTCCAGATACGTGTGTAAGAGTACGTGAATGCGTGTAAGCAGACATATTCTGAGTAACACTGAAAAGAGACAGGCAAAAAGCAGAGAAGAGTGTTAGATGAGAGAGAATAATGGAAAAAGAAGGTCCTCTCCTCTCAGCGTGTCAGTGAGGATGCCAATTTGTGTGTTCTGTTTTATTCTGCAGAACATGGTAAACAGAGGACATGGGAAACTCCTGGGTGCATGTTACTGCATGTGTTTTTTTTTCTTTTTCAAAAGACCATTGATATTTTATCCATGCACAATTATTGCGATGATAACCAAAGCCAAACATCTGCAAAAATGAGGGTGAAAAAAATCACTTTCTCTTCTTTTCTTTTGCAAAAGTAGAGGTGTCACTGTGGTGGAAGAAAAAGAAAAAAATAAGACCTTTGAAATCCTTCTCCTCCTGCTTCTGTATTCCTCCTCTCTCAGGTGGATCACTCATTAAAAGACCGCTGTACAGCAGGTGTTCGGTCACAGAGCTTTGGAAAAGAGGCTGCTTGAAGAGGCAGAAATCACAAAGCGGATCAAATGTAGTTATATGTGTAGAGAATAAACACACACACACAAATTCAAGATACACACTTAACAAGGAAACAGGAAAATTGCATTTAAGTACACCCAAATACACAGAGGCTGGTGGTGAACAGATGCTAGGAGCAGCTCCCTGTAGAGCTGACTAATAGTATTAGTATACCGAATCCTGAGTGGGCTGCTTGGGTGGGCCTACTGCTGAATCGCTCCGAGTACATAAACGTCTGTGTAAACACAAACGACAAGATTTAAAAGATCTGGCTAAAAATTATCAGAAGTAGGAGTTTAATAAAGTTCTTGGTGATAAATGCCAAACTCTGAGCTTCGCAATAGATTTTATTACATTTCACTTGGCGGATTGAAAGGAGGAAAAAGAGAAGACAAAGTGCATTAAAAAGGATTGTTATTGAGGTTTTCTATGATGCTTATGTGACTTCACTCATCCGAAGCGGTCCAACGTTACGTTGCTTCCCAACATATGGCACATGGGCCTACAAAAGGTCCTGAGATGACACCTCCTTTCTAAAAGAGCTTTGCCCCTGTAGAACTTATTATAACGGTTTAGGAAATACTAAAACTACATCAAACATTTTGGTCACACACACAGGTCAACGATTAGCGTGTCTTCATGTGTAGAATGAAATTGCCAAACATAGAAGACATAAAAGAATTGAATGGCTGCATTTTTAATTTAAAAGTCACACCTCACTACAAAAACTTGGGTTCCCAAGTTTTTCAAATCTTAACAAAATTGCTTTTTCAACTAAAAATTATGCTGACTAATCCAAGAAATCCCATATAATGACTTTTTATTTTTCTTTTCAAGTAATTTTTTTAGCTTAATCAAGTAGCAATAAGCTTTTCAACAACAACAAAAAGATTTAGCCTTTCATGTAACATAAAATTATATAGCATCATACCACGTCATCACTGTCATGCTTGACCATCTAAATGACATTGTCAAGAGTTTCAATAGTTTCTGCATCACTTACCAAGCAAAAATATGGACAGCGATTAAGTGGCATTGAACATGGAACAATTACGGTGTCTAGATTCTCATAAATTAGAAATTGGTAAAAAATATAATAGTAAAATTTAAGTTACTATACTGTATAAAACTCTCCAAAAACTTTGCTTGGTTAGAAATCTCACCTGCTCATGTAGAACAGTTTGAGTGTCTTGGAGATCCCTGTGTTAAAACAATCTAACAGTAAGAGAATCTGAACGAAATTAAGAGAAGCAGACCAACAAAAAAAAGACAAAGTTACAACAAAGAGACCACACAGTCACACCAGTCTTCTTCACACCACAGAAGTCAGAGGCTGCTGTGACCACAGTGCTCTCACCGTGTTATGGTAATCCAATAAATGTGTGGAAAACCCAAGTCAATAGTTGTAATTTCTCCTTCTGCTAGACTCTCATGTAAATGCTGCCGTCTGGCTCCATAGGGGGGCCGGGGAGCAGTGTGCACAACTCTGCGCTGCACCGCGGAGATAATAGCAAATGTGTTTGCAGGGGATGCTATTTTTACACGGGAATGCCAGATCCCATTCCTTCAGCATATTTAGTTTTTTTATACTCCTGCACTGATTATTTTGCAGCCTGCCCGCTCTTCCATCCCATCCTTTCCGCCTTATTCAATTAATAGTCAGTCAAAGTGAGTACGAGAGTACAAAAATCAATTCATCATGCCCCAGAATAAAGTTGGTTCTCCTTCAGATTACAAAGACGCTGTCCTTTATCATGCTATGCTTTTTGTTTCTCTTCAGTCCCAGGTAGAATGTTGTCTTGTTTTTGCTCTGTCAGGGCTCTGACAACCAGAAATATGTGTATGGGTTTGTGCAGGCATCGCATAAAAGTGTGTGCGTTTGTATACAGGGACCACTTGTTATTCCCAGGGTTGAGCTCACTGAGGCCCGTGTCTCTGTGTGTTTACAGCTCTGGGGGCTTGTTGCCTCCTGACTACAAGAAGGCTTGATGAATAAATAACATCCTACTCTCTCTAGCTCACCCTCTCTGAGGCCTTGAAGTTCGTACGTGCGTGTTTGTGTGTGTGCTTGTGGCTTCTAGTGTGTTCACACAGTCTTTGCCAGCTTGCGTGCAGGATGTGTACCGTGCCTCTTGTTTGTGGCCATGCATTTCTTGTTGCATAGTTGTGCGTGTGTGTGAGTGTGTCTTTAGCATCTCTCTGTGGACCAGACTCACCTTCATCTGGCTGATTCCTGGCCCCTGTTGGCAGTAAGCCCTCAGAGAGGGATTGCTCTCTGAGCATGGGACAAACACACTGGTGGAGAGGAAAACATTCTCTTTATCCCAGACATCAGTGGGAATATGCAGAAGGCTGTGCGTTTGCATGGCGGCACGAGTGTGTACGCGCGCCTGGTTCTGTGTAAGTCAAAAATTGAGAGGGGTAAAAGAGATGTGTGAAAAAAATGCATTAACTAGTGTTTTTCCCTTCCTCCTCAGAGACACAATCACAAGGCTCCAACTTATTTCCAAGGAGACGGTTTTATTATGACCTCTAATTAAACCACACACACTAGTCGCCTTTTATTTAGTCATACTGGACAAATCTGCATAGACACAAACTGAATTTTATTCCCTCTTTAGAAAAGCAATGTCACTTAGTGCCCCAACCAACAAATAAAGATCTCTGTGTAAGTAATGTTTAAATGATTTCTGCAGTGGCCATAAAGGAGCTGCTTGTTAGTGCAACTGCGGCTCAATATTCATTTGTCTCTTGCGGCTGCTTATGAAACGTGAACAGGAGGGGGAAGTGGTTTTATTTACATGGCATTATGTTACATCAAGTGGTTGCACTCAATTAGGGAAGCCATCACAATGGTTTTAAGTCTCTAATACAGTGTGCTGAAAAGGACCATGACTTGCTAATAGGGTGTAATTCCTTTTGTATCAGTATCCGTGTGCAGCAGTGGGGAGGGAAGTGGGTGTGGTGGGCACGAGGGGGGCAAATCTGTATCATCAGTAAAAACAATGCATCAATTAAGCAATTAGCGAGGAACAAACTGGGCAGCTCTCCAAACCCTCCCAATAAGGCACTGTGCCAAGGGGGCTTGTAATGTTCATTATACCGACATCACAGAGATGGAAAGGGAGAGAGAGTAAAAGAGGGAGGCTTGTCTTTTCATTTGTAAAGTCGAGGCATTTGTCTGGCAGCATGAAGACGTTTTGTTCCGCCAGATGTGCTTTTTAGTGAGGCCACATGGTAGGTCAAGGCTGGGGAGAAGGTGTGTGAGCGTGCCTCCTGTATGGGGTGGCACAGAACGGCCTCTTGGCTGCCATCTGATTAATTAAGACTTGAAAGGGGCCCAGTGGCAGCAGGGTTTTAATTGTGGTAATTGGGGTTAATAAGGTGCCATTACACGCGCTGATCACAAGTATTGTTTCAACCAGACAGGCAAATTGAGCAGGGTTAAACACTGATGGCAGAAAGGATGGGAGGAAAAAGGGAAAGAGGTAGTGAAGGGGGAGGAAAGGGAGACTTGGCAGCGATTCATGCCACTCGTTCCTGCGTGTTAACACCATGTATCCCCTGTTGGGTATCATGCGACTAATAAACTGGAGATTAGAAGTGAATCCTGAAGCAGTCCTGAGGTCGGTTTAAAAGAAAACAGTGTCTGTTTTTGTTTGACTTCCTTTATGCAAATTTATAAATGAGCATCATCTTAAAATCTATTTATAAAAATACAACCCAAAAATTTAACAAAAGTATTTTCAGACCAACACATTACAACAAGATGAAATCAAATCTGCAATCTGTTTGGTTTCTATGGGGCTTCATAATGTCTCAGAAAGTGAGAGAGTTTGCATTTGATTAATGGACCCATAAAACTAAATCACAGTAATGACATAACTATGTATTGGCATGTTCTATCTGCTAGCTGCAGACAACAGACCAGCTCATTTTCATTTATTCAGTAGTGCCTACTCACAAAATAACAACCTATTTAGAAAACCATTTGCTGGGTAAGTGTTTTGTCTTGAGCACACATCCTGCATATCAAAGAATTTTAAGGATCAAAAATATCTGTAAAGAAACTTTTAAATTGATTATTTTCATCAAGTCTGACAGTATCAAAAGAACAACGCTGTCATCATACTTTAAAACAAACAGACATCTCAACAGAGGATGGATCATTTGCTGGTTTATGAATGGCTGTTTTCATCTGCATTTCTCACCTCTACCTCTGCTGTCTTCAAAAGAAAGAGCTCTTATTAAAATGATTAGGAAATTAAACCGAAAGCACAACACATATAAAGGTTAGGTTCCACCAGAAAGAAAACATCTCTATCAATAATCCATTTAGCTGTAATTACAGTCATTGCTGTTTTTTCTTATTGACATTTCTGCACGCTTACCCTGACATTTACACACAGCTCATTCAAGTCAGGATTAAATTAATGTTATATGTGCTTGTTAAATACTTTTGACTTTGTTTTGCCTTTGCTTTTTGGTCAGTGGTTAGCCTCAGGTGACAAAATACGATTAACTATTTTGGCTGTCTGCTAATGATATATGCTTGAAATATAAACTTGTACTATTTAAAAAAAAATTTGATTGAGGAGTTCTAGGTGTCGCGTAACCTGGTTCCTGTGGCCTCTTGAAAACTAACACACTAGTATAAACTGTTTAAAGGGCCTGCCAATCATAGACTCCACAGGAATGAGAAGACGACAGAAAAGCTGCAGATTTAACTTCATCTCAACTCTTGTACTGCTGTTAGAAAGCCGTGTACATCAAGAACTCACGTCAGGAAACAATGAACTGCATTATAGCCCCTCCCTCATTGGGAAGTGCTTTTGAATGTCCCGGTGATTTAAGCTAACTTGGCAAAGCTCTGCGGAGTGTGTCTTCTTCACCTGCTGACAGCAAGCATAAAGAATGGAGAGAGGGAGGCAATGATAGGGACAGAGAAGGAGTGAGAGACAAAAAAAGAAGGAAAGCAAAAAAAAAAAAAAAAAAAAAGACAGATCATCCCTGGTGGTGCTACACTGCTCCATGGTCTACCTTTCTGTCAATGGAGAGACAGAAGAACGCCAGCCCAATTAATCAAAGTCAGATGTGGCTGGATGCCTGGAGTCACTCATGATCCCTCGTTCTGCTTCTTCACAACACACACACACAAACATGCCGCACACATACTTTACCTCTATTTCTGTCTGCCTCAAAGGTGGAGAGCGTCTGAAGAACGCTCACATGTTAAAACAGAGACACATGCATTTCCCACCAAACTTGCACCTTCCAGCACACGCGGACACTATCTCCACGGCATGAAAGACAAATATTTTTATTACGGGCCATCTGGGAACTCTCAATGCACGCTGTTTTTAATCTGTCACATTAACCTTCAAATGGGTCTTTAAAGAAGCATAGGTGACAACAAGGTCTTCATATTTAAAGATTTTATGTACTTCTGTGTTATAGTTGACATTTTTTTCACTCACAAACAGATGATGTAAGTACTTATGTTGGCACCGGCGCAAACTTATTGAGAATGAGTGCTGTCAGACTAGACGTCCAATACTAAAATGGCACGTGGTCAACTTCGTATTTGGGATTTTTTCTCACTGAAAAGAATGATCTAAATATCCTGCACAATTTCTACAAATATATATTTGGCTCATTGGCTTTGCTAAGACACATTGTCAACTTTCTTCTTCTTCTTTTGGCATTTCCCTTCATGGGTCGCCACAGCAAGTCAGTTTCTTCCATCTAACCCTATCTGCTGCATCTTCTTCATACTGTCAACTTTGATCTTCAGTAAAAATTTGGAAATTTTTTTTTATTATATATACGGTATACACATATATTTTTTATACCAGACACAAATTAAATCCCAAGCGTGACCATTTTTAGTCAATCTCGCATTGGTAAAACATCTGACATATCTGGATTTTCAACAAGACATAGGTGCATAAAATGCATACATTTAATTTCAAAAGAAACAAGATAACTTTCACAAACTTCTGTTTCAGTAACTCCTGCTTCTCCATTTTCACTTTGCTTTCTTTTTCCACCTCCCCCCAGCTCATCCACTCACCCCCACTGAACGTAGGATCCAGATGAAACTCTAATGGAGTCTACGGGGAGTCAGCATTTACCACATCTGAGACAAACAGGCAGGTCTCATCTGCTTTCTGTACCACTGAGGGCTTCACTCTCATTTCCTACGTGCTACCCTCTATTATCAGCATCTCCTACAGATTCTTCAGGCCCTCATTGCTCCATGCTCGCCCCACTGAGCCGTGTTCACCAGCCTGACTTCCCTACAACTCCTCTTTGATGTAGGGCAATGTTCAACATGGTGCCTTCTTTTGTCAAGACACTTCTGAGGCAACTGATTTGGACAAAGATAACAGCTCCCGCCAACCTGTTGGAAATCCTGTTCCTAGATAACCGTAATAAAGTAGAAAATTCTAAAAGAAAAGCTCTGATCCAGCTCTATCACAAATAGTATGTGTCCACAGGTACAGTTGACTCTTGTCCGTGGGGCAGAAGGGTGAAATAGACACAACTTTTCCTCACTTATCGAGCAAGTGCAACAGAACAATGGCAAATGAATCTGACACCAACCCTCTCTAGATAGAGTGCGGCTCTGCAAAACAGACAATGACCTTTAAAAGACAATATGCTAATAAATAGCTGTGGTGAGGGCCTCGGTACTCCACACAAAGGGACCTTGGGAAACCGGCGGAGTTTTAATCAGGTGCAGTTCTTTTAAAAAGAGCCCGTGGCCACATAATTGATCCCAAAAGGAAAGTCCCTGTGCAGAACCTCGGGATGCCATTCCATTGCTATAAAGAACTAATAGCACTCTTTGTTTTGACTCTATGGGATGATAGGAAGATTTAAAACTGTTGTATATTCTCGCACCGCAAAGGCCACAAATGGTAAGCATTTTAATGATGAAACATTTTGATGTCTGACCTACTGAATATGGAGGGAGGACAGGTACGTGTTCCACCCCTGTAGTGACAGCGCTTTGGCAAACAGCATGTTTAGGATAAAAAGGCAAAGCAATTAAATAAAAAGTCACTGGATCAGTGATATTCTGGAGAGAATCTGTGTATGCAAAAAGTGCCCTCTCTGGCTAAATTTGCTGCTGCTGCAGCCATTTTGCTTGAATTGTTGAGAACGAGGCACTGTGTTAGAATTCCATCAGCATTTCTGTCACTTCCTTTGCAGAGTGGGCTCAGATATACAGAGACACTCAAAAGGGCAAAAAAGAAGGGCTGCTGTGCTAGCATGCAATGTTGCGCCACAGGTTAAAATAAGAAACCTGCTAGATTAGAGCAAAAAGGTTTTGATAAAGAGGAAGAGTTAGCTCTAAAACAACTCATTCCATTCTTCCCTTATGAGAGCTGCCATTGATTTAGCAATAAAGATGAGATAAATGAGCATGGAGCCTGCCAGTGGGCTTAGCATCTGCCAGGACATGGTTCCCGACTGCAGTTAGTCAAAGCTTTTGTCTGCCACCGCAACGTAAACACATGTGAACCTTTGGCAGGAGAAAACACATCTTAGCTAAACTGTGGTTTACACTGATTACAGACTTGCAGATCTTAGAGATTATGTCAGAAAAAGAGGAAAAAAACATTATACAAGGAGTATCTTCAAACTTTTAGTTGTCAGGTGGAGCCGCAATGGCCTGTTGGAAAGTGAGCTCAAACTTAAAGCGGTTATCTGCTATGTGGAGTAAAAGCACAATTTCAATGTTTTAAAGTTTTGCTGTTATGGTATTGTGTACGTTAGTGGAACAGATTGAACTTTTCTTGTCCAACTATTGTGCTAGTTGAAGAAAAAAAAAGATTAGGCACTGTGGTTTTAAATGTCTCCCCTCTACTGAGTGAGGGATCTCTGGAAAGCGAATCAGGTAATTACATTACGCTTTTTCGAGTGCCTTGAGGAGATCATCTTTCCCAGCTGGATAAACGCATCACACGCAGCACAAACATCAACTTAAATGTGAAATATTACACCGATTAAAAGCATGATACCTCAATGTATTCCTTGCAAGCGTTAGAATAAACAGAGAGGAAATGGCGGCACAGGATATCTTAAAACTATTTTGAAGAGCTGCCTTGAGTTCTAAAGCCAACAATGGCTCAGCGAGTCCAAAAAGTCAACTTTTTTATTTAAAATAACAACTAAATCAAATCAAACTACCTTTCCAGGAAAAGCAAGAACGCACGCATGCTGGCAGTCTAATTCATCCAAAAGAAGTAGAGCTTAATGAATACCACAAACCAAGTTTTTTTTTTTTTGCACCAGGTTGATGACTAAATGTTTCTCTCATTATCAAAAGATTAATGAACAGTACAAGCTTTCCTCAGATTTTTAAATTACTTGTCCTCCTTTAATTGTCAGATTGAAAATCTAAAGACAGTCTTTTTTTTACAATGCCTCAATCATGTTAGTGTAGCTCCTTGCTTTCAAACTATCCCATAAAAACCCATCGTCGTACTTAATTGTTCAATATGAAGCCAAAGCATCTAAGGTAATTCAAATGTCTTTCTCCGATGAATATGTGCAATTGTCCTCTTTCCCTATTCTAATTTAATGCCATTTGGGGAAGGTGATTGGCTCTGTGTTGCCATTGCTGCCAACCGGGGTCAGCTTCACCATCAAGCGCAGTAATTGAGTAGTTAGTGGCAATTTTCTCCCCTAATTTCCATCTGCGAAATCCGGGCCTGGCATGGCAAATAGCACATTACACAGGCGCGATTGTGGCAAAGTGTAATAACATCGTTTCCACAGTTTGAAAACTTCCCTTGAACAAATGAGAATCAGTGCCATACATGTCATTTTGAAGAAAAAAAAAAAGAAAAATCCCTTCTCACCCCCACCCGAACTCATCCTTGATCTCACAAACATGCAAGGAAACACCCGGGCTGAAACACCACACCGAATAAAGAGTGCGGTGACGTCCCATTAACATATAGATAATTAGGTGCTCCAACCGTGGCCTCACTTTCAGCACCCTAATCCCCCTGACAAAGCCTCCGAGGAGCTCTATCAGCAAACACCATGTTGACGCAGCTCTTAGGAGGCCATCTTGTTTGGCTTATTCACCATGACATGCTTCTATCAGGACGAGATGAAGGAGGGGAGGATTTATGAGGGTGTAATCCATAACCAATGTCAGTCCTTGTGTATTTTCAGAGAGAAAAAGCCGGGTGGAGTTGTAAACTAATGGACCTGCAGGTTTGAGCACTTTTGGCTGAGAGATTTATGACGACTGTAAAGCTACGTCAGGGACAAAGAAGAGTAGAAATATACGAGTCATACAACTGATGGCTAGCTTATCAGACAATTTTACACAATAGCAAACACACACACAGTGCACACTATGGGGGTTATATTAGCATTTTATCATCTGCACGCTTTATTCAAATTCTAATGATCTTACTTCAGAGAGGGAATAAATTAAAAAATTGTTATTTAGAGGGATACATTTAAGCGCCTTGGACTCCAGACATGATTTTCTGGGCAACATAAATTCAATTTTATAACTCTAGAAGGAAAGGCTCCCCTGCTTTCCACTCATCCCTTCAGTTCACTCTCCCCCTTTTCTTTTTTTAAACATTTTGTAATTACTTTGACGCACAACATCAAAAGCTGGGTAATAATAGTTGTAATTTAATCTATTCACACGTCATTTTCATAAACTAGTGCCTCTCCCTCTTTAATGTGCATTTCATTCATTATTGATTGTGCCCTGATGATGTGGTAATGACAACGGCATTGTTTCCCCACCACCACCATCATTTTTTCCTCCTTTTTCTTAAACATAGACCTTGTGATTCAGGGTTTTCATTACAGGCACCACACCAGGCATCCGGATTATCAAGGGCAAACAAAAGATAATTAACAGGAAGAGGGCATGCAGATCCAGAATATCACCGGCACTCCCATCACTTCCACCCATCCTTCACCAATATGGCCCTAAGCCTTTGAGCATGGGATGCAGCTCCCCTTCAGTCAAATTGTATCATTACTGAGTGCTATTTTTTCCGCCTTTGTACCCATCCTTCCATCCACTGTCTTACTGCTTCGATTCTGTCTGAAAAGAGATCAAGATTGGACAGTATCCTACTTTAGGTCAGAATTGCTCGAGATGGAGAATAATAAGGGCTGAAAACCTGAAAATATAAACTATGACGGAATTTAATTACCTTGCTGAGTTTGTAAAGTTTTGCGTTTCAGATTGAATAAAAAAGTTTAGAAAGTTGTTGGATTTTAACTTGTAACATTACACGTATTACGCGACTGATTTAATCATCAGAAGGCCTTCTTTCCTATATGATAACAGCTAGCGTCCAGTCCATTGGCTTCACACACAACCTGTCCTTCCTGTCCCATTTGCCCTTTCCTGTCACAAAACCAAAATCCCGCACTAGTCTGTGACTGACTACTTCGAGTGAAAGCCGGGGATTTTTATTAAGGAGTAGGGACAGCATTCATTTTTTAAAACCTTCTCAATAAAATATCATACGGTCGCTCCACATTCCTCAGAATTATAATGACATGAATATTTAAATTTAAATGCATTCAGAGCACGCCGGTTTTCTCTTCTTCACTACGGCATCAGATCTCATTTTCTACTTAAGCTCCTCCATCATGTTTATGCATATCCACATGCATGATACATATCTCTCTCTCTTTTTTTTAAAGCTCCTTAATACAGGCCTGATAATTTTGCTTGACTTTAATGGGGAATGACTCCTCATTGGCAAGCTTTTCTCTTTAAGACAAAAATAAAAAAATATGATCAAATGCCCCTTTCATGTGGAACAGAGGCTGTTTTTGAAACTTCCTACTCCGTCTTTCTCTCTGTTGCCTTGGCTGCAAGTAAATAGATCAAAAAAGGAGGCACAACTTTATATTCCAGTTTTGAAGCATTCTGTAATTGGACACATTTAATTGATATCCCTCAAGCCCATAATTATAATGCACAAAGAGCGAGAAGGAAACACATTTTTCTATCACAGACACGCTATTTTATTTCACTTTTTTTTTTTTAAATGAATGAATACTTAATGAAAAATACGACAGAAAGGAAAGAGGTAAAGTTGCATTTTAGTTAAAGAATGGAAAGTTGTGAAGTAGTGATTGATAATTCCAGCGTGTATCATTATGTTGGATAACAGTCCTTATGAGGCTGGAGTGGACCCTTGTGAGTTTTGCTCTCAGGGAGCTTCGACTCTGATCTTTCCTCTTTCTCGACAAGGAGCTTTTACTTCTTTTCACAATGGAGAGAGAATAGAGAATAGATACAACTCTGTCATCCTGAGTATTTCTTCTCCAGATGATGATTTTAGACTCTAAAAGATGGTTAATTAAAGAGACACCGAGAGGACATCAACTGTCAGTCCATATGTCTCACTTCCTAGAGCTCCGGATGGGAGAATCAAAGTATTTATATGTGAGACAAAGTAATTCATTGCTACAGTGTGATAAACTACAAATATATGACATCTTTGCTGATGCTGCATTTAATCGTAACATTAGGGCAATGCATAAATTATGTGAAACGTAAAATTCGTCCTTGTCCTTCCGCTTGAAAACCTGTTGAATGTGAGAGTTCCTGCCACAAAAGATCTTTTTCTCATCCCCTGTGTCAGTGGGATTTGCTCTAAGTGGAGAGCCTGGGCGGCAGGAAGTAAGTGAAATGAGGAAAGAAGGTGAAGTTAAAATTACAGACCTGCCACCTATAGGATTCAGCCTGAGCTGTCACACATACTCAATGCAAGAGCCAAATGGCTACATGAACAGATGTGTCTGGACTTAATTTACACTATTCTCCTCAACAGTGACTACTTTCTTTCTTTTTCCATTTGGCTCCCAAAACTGATGCTACACAATGACAAGTGACCGAGATGGAATACCGAGGCGAGGACAGCCGGTTCCATAAAAACATCACTGTGGTGTTTAAGTGTCAGTGTGTCACGAACAAGAGCAAGAAATTCTAATCTGGGGAGACAGGCACAGAAAATAGACAAAAATTACCTTTTTTTTTTTTCCACGATCATGCAGGTGTAGTGATGCTACTATTGGGAAGCCGTGTGATGACAAGAGGTTAAAGAGGGCTGTGAAAAAACCAAAACACCTGATTCATTCCAACCCTCTTGATCTCCTGACCCCACAAGCTAGTCTCTGAGGGAGTCCCAGCAGAGTGCGCCAAGGCTGAGCGACTTTGAAGTTGGGCATAGGAGCTTGGAAATGGGGATCAGCTAAGGACTGGAAAACACTGCTGTGTGTGTCGGTACCCCCTGGTGAGTGTTTGTGCCCATGGAGAGGAATGGGAGGGTTTGAGGTAAATGACAGCAACATGGTCACATCCATAGATGAAATGGGAGATGGAGGCAGATGGGGGTACTTGGCATTTCCTGCACCAGCTTGTTTGTTGCTGCCTAATGAGCTCTCGGACTCCATTAATGAGAGGACTGAATCCATTATCATCATCATTTCAAAAGAAGTCAGTGGCTCTAAACAGCTCCCCACATTAGCAGGACTTACCCTTGTTGCAGCATTTGATCAGCAGAAGCAGCAGGGACAGGAACACACACAAATACAGACACACACACACACATCCTTTTGCAAACAAACTCTTCCTTGTTGTTTCAGTAAACCCTTTGCATTTGAATGAGCACAAAAATCACACGCAAAATACAATTAATACAGCTTAAATTGCTTTAATTTGATGTATTATAGTGCAAACATTAAAAAAAAGTTCAGACACAAACAGAGACACAAGAAAGTGGTAGATTTTATTAAATTAAATCAATTATACATTTCTGTATCTTGTAAAATTATATATATGTATATATAGATACATATGTATATATCTATATATACATATATATAAATGCAAACTTAAAAGTTTTTTTTAAAAAAATAGGTTTAACTGCGTTTACCACTCCTCAGCGCTGGGTAAATGTGGGTTGGCAAAAGTAATTTATAAACAGCTTTTAAATTTTATTAAACTATCCCCACATTCGGGGTGAGATAGATTCTGGAATAAGTGATCCAGAAGAGAATGAGATGATCTCATTTAACCGAACTATTGCTTGTGTTTAAATTATTGCAAGAGAAATAATGGTGGGACATCATGTGGGTCATTTTGCACCAGAAAGAAAAATATCATGTATCGTTTCTGAGCTAAAAGAGTTACAAAATTTGAACAAATAAACATTTGAAAGGCAAGAAGAAAATAGTAAAATAGAAACAACTATTAGTAGACGAACACTGTTTATACCGATATTAGCATCTTTATATCACATCCATAAGTTGGTCTTTAAAGACTTTAAAAGATTGGTTATAAGGAGTTTTAATAAGCATTTTGGAAAATAAATACAACCGTTCATAGTTGTTGAATTAAGATAATTGTTGCAAATGACAAAAAACTGGAAGTCTGTGATAGTTTTTGCAAGACTTCACAATTCAAGTGATATGTCAAAAAATTTAACAAACAAATGTCAAATCATTTTGTAATAATTAAGAGATAAATTACATTTAATCAAAGATAAAAAATGCTTGGTCGACAAAAAGCACATAAATAGTGCTGTCCAAAATTTCTAATTAAAAAAAAATAAAACGCCAATTGGACAATAAGTTGATAGTGTTTTTGTTGATATCTTGTCAAGTTAGATAAAATAATTATATTGTCATGTGATTATTTCTCATTGCAAAATCCATTTGCCCCTGATTATGAGAAATACAGAAAGTACACTTGACAAGAGAATAATCAAAAGCTGTAATTCCTAAATAAACATACTAACATGGCAGCAGAGAGGACAGATCCTATTTCTTTTGCCTTCACCACCTTATCCAGCAACATCAAAGGACCAATTAAGGTCCCAGTGAAGCTGGCCGTCATGGTAGCAGAGGAGGTCCTGTCAGTGCTGGCCTGCCCTCAGTGCTGCTGTCGCTGCCTCAACCTCATTCCTGACACTCGTGACAAGAACCCCTTACTGAACCTGCCTGCTCGCCTGTCTGCCTCAATTCCACACATTCAATATATGCATTTCTTTCTCGCAGAGGCTTCTTTTATTTCTTCTTGACTCACTTCTACTCTCCATCTTTTCATCACTTGTGAAGTTTGCTTTTCTTGTCTTATTATTATGTGTTCCACCGCACTGGGTTAAATGTTCTGAATTTGTCAGCATGAGACCCAAGCGAAAAGCTTTAGTCAGCATCATGGTGAAATAAGAAGAAACACACCCAGCTCTCTTAGTTCGATAACTACTTCATCGCCCCATCCGTCCTCCCATGTCCTCCTCATGTAACTTTGGAATTACTGAAATGTTAATGCATCTTTGCTGCCTTTGATATTTAAGACAAAAGGGTACCGATGCGCAGGCTGCACGCGTGCAGACACGGGGCCAACTGGAAATGGGAAAGCAGCTTTAATCTCACTCTTTGTCATGCTCCAAAGAGTTCCTCCTCCCTGTGTGTTTTTCTGAATCTCTTTGGTTCATCCTTCGCCTACCTCGCTGCCCTTTTCCACTCGCAATCCCTACATTTACAATGGCGCGGCACCAAAGGCACGGCTAACAATTAATGAGCAGAGGTTTTCGATCCGCTGCTCACATTGTAGCTTTCGCAATTGATTTCATCTCTGAAACAAAACCATAATAAGAGGGGTTACGTTTCTGTGACAGAAAAGAGAAAAAGGAGGAAGAAAAAAAGAAACATCTGGATTTCAAACAAACTCAGCAATGAGAGCATGGAAGCTAGCATGTGTGATGAGAAAATATTAAAGAAGCATATGGGGACGAAGCAGATGGTTTAATAGTGTTTTACCACAGTATCTGACATAATTGTATCATCATCAACTGCCTGGCACAGTTCCACCCCGAGGACAACAATGATACCATGGTACAAAGGCAGCTTTACTACTCTCTTTCCATCTCTCCCTGTGATACACCCCCTTTTTTCTCCACCACTCATCTCCCCCATTTGGTATCTTTCTAGTGCAGTGGCCACCGTTTACCACCATAACCCAAATTAGCTGGGTTGGCGTTATCCTCTCTCATCGCTCCGTTAGAAGAGGGCGGACAAAAAAAAAAAAAAAAACGAGGCAGAATTTCCTCTTTGCCTCCGTGACAGCGCTATCTGACAGCGTTTTACATCTCCCCTGCTTTCCCCTCACTACACACCACTGTCAGACAAAGAAATTAATACCCCCAGTGACTGTGTTTTAATTAAGCAATTTCATGCAAATTACACATTTTAGATTGTCAAATAATATACTGCGCAAAATTGTAGGCAGGCTGATCTGATATGCATGGAGTGTTATTCTTCCAGGCACTGTGCATACATGGAAAATGAACAAAAATGCTAATTTCTAATCTATTATGCAAACAGTGGAGATACTTACATAGATTTGTGCGCCTTTCCTCGGATAAATACAGCTCTTGAGTCTCATGTATAGAAAGTCTGCTATTCATAAGCGGTCTGCAGCATTGTTATTTATCTTAGTTTGTCTGCTGTTCCTTTGCTTTCTTAGCTTTTCAAGCAACGTGTACTGTAACCTCTCTTTCTATATGTTGCATTATAGAATGAGAGACAAAAATGTAAACAACATTAAAAGTTTATTACTCAGCCTTTCTGCAACAACTCTAATGACAAAAAAAATCGTTTTAATACAGAGCCTAATGAAATATGGAGCCCTAACTAATATTAGTAATCCACACTTCTCTCAGTCTTCTCCCATTAGCACATTGAACTTATTTGAAATTCATTACAATCCAAAAGCCTTTTAGTGCACTGGAATCAGTAATGGTGACAAAATGAATATAACATTATACTTTATTACAGCCGACTTGATTTAATCTGGGGTTGCCGCCATATGAGAGTCTTCAGAAATACTCCTCTTGAAAACCGCGGGTGTCAAAAGTCAGCGTGTGCGGGTACCAAGTCAAAAAGCAACCCTTATTAACTGAAAGCTTGAGGAGGGGTCTTGCTGTTTCTTTGTGATTCAAATTCATTTAATCAAAGGTTTGTTTCTATATGCTGCCACTTAATAGTGTATATTACTGCATACAATGAACCACCAATGAATTGCAATCCATCTAGGGCTCCTCTAAAGAGAGGAAAAAGAAGCATAAGAGCTGGAGAAGGTGAGACTAATAGTAGGTTGTGAGCGAGTTGTTGACGTGCTTCTTGCATATTCAGAGCCGTGCTCCTTTCAATGGTTGCAAGTTTGTACAATAAAATGGATTTTTTTTCACTCCTATTTTCCCTGTGGTATAATAATATCCGATGGAACAATACAAAAACCTGTTCAGCACAGAATCTAAAACATTGTGGGCAATTACAGTAGCCATGAATGTTCTTGCTCAACATGAGGCTGCTTACAGGTTCACACTCCTGCCGTGAAGCTCTTTTTACATTATTGCCCTCATCTTGTGGAAAGTATACTCCGGTCCAGATTGGAAGGCTACAAACTTCCAACAATTTCTTAACCTCCTGCAAATCTTGTCTAAGACGAAGAATGCAAGCTCAAATCGTAAGTACTGACTTTATACGGTGGTAAAAAGACTGGAGTCGGTGTGGGAGATTTCGTGAACATTGGACGAAAGGAAAACCTAAATACTAACTTTGAACATTTTTGCCGATGAAGAAACCACTAGGAATGCAACAAAACTGAAAGACCAAACAAAAACCTTGCAGAAATATGAACAAACATTAATAAAAGAACACAGAATTTGGAAGGTCCTTGTGAAACAAATAAACAAAATTAAAATAAATACCTTCGATCAATTTTTAATGTACATTTTTATTGGTATCTACTTGTTTAGTTGTAGTCTAAGAAAGATAGCTTGCAGGTCCGCAGCAATAAAAAATGAATGGCCTTTGTTCATTTTTTAACCTCCTGTTTAAATTTTCACCTTAAATTTGGTCTTTATCCCCCCAAATTTGTACTTTCTACCGTACCAAAGTCTTTCTTTCCAGCCACACTGTGGCGCTACCTTTCCATTACTACCAAACTAAACAAAACCCATCAACTATTTCTGACTTCTGGTTGAACCCACATTTACTCAAAAGGCCGAGAAAGGCAATGGAAAGACCCGGATGAGCTACCATCAGGTCCTCTGGATATAAACAGACTGTGGTGACAGGCAGCCAGTGAGATCGAACGGCGAGTCAAGAAACCGTCAACTGCACACTCCTGAGCGTCTCACAGGGTAGACGGTGATTAGAGGACTCACAGTGCCATCTGATTACCACATGGCATGAGGCTTTATTGATCCCAGGTGGGCAAAGGGTAAATGTTTATAGAAAATCCCGCGGGTGAAAGGCAGAGGAAAAGTGAGTTAAACACAGCAGTTGTGCGGTTAAGCTTAGGCCATGGACGAAGTGAGATTAGAGCTGAAATTTGAGTCAATGTGGCAATGACGAGCTTTTGGCTTAGAAGAAGAAATGATGCAATTGAATAAATACAGGGTGATGGTGGTTTATTGGCCGTTGGAGTTTTTGTCTGCGTCACCGTGTCTTTGCACAGTGACAAATGCAATAAGATCTTAAGTGTTACACTTTGGAACTGTCTTATTTAAAATCTAAGGTAAAATAAGTCTAAGAAGCTTTGAAAGGGTGATTAGTAATTCTAAAAAAGTTATCAGTCACACAGATAGCAAGACAAATATCTCCACAACGCTTTGTTGTTGACCTACAAATGCAAGTCAGGAGTGAAAAATGAGTCACCTTCTATCATCTTGGGTTAAGGGGCGATCTCTAGCTGAGCATTATTCAAAAATGTCAAGAGGGCAGGAAAACTGGAAATCATTGTCTCGTTTCTTCCTGCTCCTTTCCGTCCTTATTGTAGAAAAGTATGAAGTGAAAAGCAGCCAACAACAGGAACCCGATGTTTTGCTTGCTCATTAAGTCTGCCCAGAGGTAAGCCAATTGATCTGCAATTCATTCTCACAAGCGTTAAATCGATGCAGGGAGACATGAAAAGCCCTGGGTTTTTATGACTTCAGTCAAAGATTCCTGAAACGCTTTGTACTGGCAGATAATGGTAATCTGCCTTGTTTGTGACTCGCTACCAAGAAATCAATATGTTAAAAAGAAAGCCTTAGAGGAAGTTGATTTGAATGAAAACAAAAGTGTTTCCCTTTCCTTTTTACCTTTTCTGTCGTCCAAGATCATTACAAACGTCTAAGCTGTGCTATCATTGACGTCACTTTAGAATCTAGTGACTCTGCGATGAACGATAGGGGCTAGAGAAACTCATCCACTTAAATGTAGCCCACTCAACTAACACACTAATTACAACTATTTCTTCTGAGACCTCCACCACCAATGCAAGCACACAAATACCAGCGTCTCATCGCTCCGAGTACAGTATGTGACACCTGAAAGATCCATTACAGCTCGTTCCATATTGATTGACAAAGTAGCAACATAAAGTAATTATAATTGATTCCAGATGAAGCTCTGTCTGCCAAACACAGATCTTCCTCCTCCTTTTTCTTCTCTCCATCTCACTTACTGCTTGGAATCTGAATGGGGAGCTTCGGTAATTAGGTCACGCTGTTAAATTTTTAATGATCTCTGAAATCATATTCATGCTCACAGTGTGTCAGGTACACGTACAGCCAGCCTGGAGTGATACATCACCATTCTGTGACATGAACAGAAGGCCTTAGCCATTTAATTGTGTGACCTTTTCGACCGAGCACCAAGTGAAGCCATCGGGGGGAGAGGTATTTAGTGGGAAAATGAGTGGTTGGATATTGGTGGGGTGAACAATGCACAAGCTTGCCATAATAAAACAGATTTGCTCGTTTAGAAAAGCCTTGTGTATGTGTGCCTGCAAAGGGTCTTTGCAAAAGAGGAGGTGTCACATAAAAGTGGTTTAATTATGGTTTTTGTGCAATGCTTTTTGAGGGTCAAAGTTTAAGCCAAAACACGTAAAAGATTATTCCATGGACCGTATAAATTGTAAAGATTATGCTTAGTTTTTAAGAGTACATGCTGCACTTGAGAAATATAGATTTTTGTTCAAATTCAAACTAAAGTATAAACTTTTTAAAAACAAATTGATTCAAATGCAAGATTTTGGAAAGAACTTACTTGATGCTGGTGCGAATGGACTATATACTGTACATGGCACGTTTTTAATTAATAAGTTACATTTCTTTACGGGTTTGAGTAGATACATATGGAATAGCCACCCTTTTTTCATTGCTATGTTTAAAGCAACTTTCAAAGAGTCCTTAACATCAAATCCGGAAAAGATTGAGGGTCAACATTATTACACCAACATCTGAAAAAAACAAAATAGTACTTGGACATATCACAAACTTGACTTTGGACTGAGAATTATTAATAATTTGGACCAGATTATTATGCCCAGATTATACGGCCATATGTTGTGCGCATGCAAGTACAAAAATGGACAACTTTTTCAAATGGTGTATATTACGGAATACTCATTGTGTGCTATAATATAACATCTTATTAAGATATTTGTCAGCTGAAATTCTTGACAATTCTTTTTAAATATTGGCGTTTTGCTAAGCTGCCCAATTTCCTTGATGAGAAACTGTCCAACAGATGGTAGGAGGTGAGTAGACACTGTTTTAAACCCTGTTCTTATATAAAATGGTACAATGAGCTCCTATAAATTGTGTAGGCATCTAGGTACTAAGCCTGTGTAGACGTCATATATCTAGCCAACAAACTTTTTTTTAAAAATTGGAGTCCACTTTTAAGAGTAAAAAAGAAGAAAAGGTACTTTTTCCAAACCCAGTGGAAAATTATACTCAATCGTAATATGTCTGGTCACTTTAACAAATTCAAGCGTTTTTTTTTTATGTTGTTGGTTTGGGTTTTTTTTAACTACTGTGCTGTGGCCGATATGTTGCATTCATCATCAGGTTATGGAGCTTTGTATTTTTTTCTTCACTGAGAGATACCTTTAAAAGACCCTTCTCTTGTCCACAAGCTGCATTTGATACTGAAGAACTGACAAAAAAACCCCACAAAGAGGCAGAATAACTTTTTTACCTTTTGTGCTTATACAAAAAAATGCAAGTCTGGAGATTCGCGTGGTGAATGAACACAAATTAAATAAACAAGGAAACATCTTAACATGTAAGTATTAACATATATTTCATCAAAGTCCACAAATATGACAGAACTGTTATAACACTGTGAAAATGAAGTAGCTTTGTTCACCTCACACATGTAAATCCTTCATTAGTGAGTGATTGTCTCATGCTTTGCCATCATCTGACAGAAACATGTTTTTTATCCGTGATAATTACCCTTCCTATGGAAATGATTGCATCTCAAGTTTCCAAACTGACAACTCTATTTGGACACAAGTAATCCGCTTTCTTGGATGTGGCTGATACCTGAGCGTAATCTGCCCAGCCAAGCGGAGAGGAATGGCAGCGTGCGCTCTTGCAGCCGTGGCGTGGAAATACAAATGATGAAGCCTCTCTCTTGTACTATGCTGGTAATTTAGCCCATTGAAGGTTTACAGCTTTTCAAATATGAGGGGTTTCCCCCCACCCCTTCTTCATCACTGGAAGGGGTTTTGCATGGTTGGAAGGAAATAGAGATGTAAATAGGGAGACATTCTCTGGCCTGTCAACATTGATGTGAACCAAAAGCCAGAAATTAGATTAAGCCATACAGTGTACATCTCCTGGAAAGAGGTGAGTATTGACCAGATAACAGTATCAGCAGCTTAACTCCAAGGGAATACTACCACATGCATTGTGAATAAAAGAAAAAAAAAACACTACAGAAGTTAAAGATCAAATAAATAAAAATGAATAAAAACAGTACCTTGAAGGGGACTTTTTAACTGTGTCCAACATTCATCGATTAGACTTCACTTTTATTACACCATGGTGTGAGAAGCATGAACTACAGGCAGCAACGGGATTACTTCCTTTTATTTTTAAAGGATAAATCTGTTTTTTATTATAAAAAAAATCTGAGGGAATCATAGGGGATATGTGAACTGAGGCAGCTACAGAAGTCATGCAAAGAAAAGAAATGAGTGGAGAGTTGTAGAGCCAAGAAAAGGAGGAATAACAGGGGATAAAATGACTTCCTATAAATAGAGCCGCAGTCTGGAAGGCCATTAAGCTCGATGCCGCTAACATGACAATTCAATGATGATGGGTAAATACTCTGTGTTTATCCGTTTAAATATCACTCCACTGGCAGAAATAATCATGAAGAACAACTGCTGGGTAGCTCAAGATGAAAGGGGCCAGATAACGCGTGATGATATGAAAACAATTTTGTGTATCTCATTTACAGTCGGAATACATCATCTGACAGAAGGCGCGTTTGGCAGCAACACTGATTTCATTTTCTGCTGCGGATTTCCCAGAATCAGTGGGGACTAATGTAATCAGCTTTTCACAGTCTGTTTATGTATTTATGTATTTATCTATTTATATCACCAAGGGAGTTGTGGTGAATGTGTGGTTGTCATGTTTGCGGAATCCCTATTTGCTAATAAGGCTAAGTCTCTTCTTGTGAGCCTGGAGCAACACAGCTAAGCTCCTCCACCGGCTGGTTGCAAATATAAAAGGAAATCAATATACAAAAAAGGAAAAGAGTGTCACTGTATCTTTTTTGTAGAGGAAAACATGGTGAAATCTTGTAGCTAAATGGATAACTTGACAAGTTTTTTTTTCAATGAAAATGATCTGATCTCGGATTGGCTTAGTCCCCGGGATAAAAAAATAAATCCACTTTACTAACAATCACTTACTTGTATTTATTTATGTTTGTGTTTTTTTTTTTAACTTAAACGCCAAAAGGGAGGAAAACGTGTCACTGTAACTTTTTTATTTGATGTTTGAACACATCTGAGGTCAGTTATAAAATGTGTTTATGCAGAAAGTGCGTATCTTTGACTTTTCACTCTCATCTTGCTCTACCTCCCATTCTCTCTGCATTTAATTATTTACAGTTTTTGAGGGGAAAAAAAAAAGAGAGAAATAAGTAGTCAAGCTTTTGGACATTTCAGATGCTGCGCTGCACTTTCCCTCTGAAATATCATGCATATTTAAAGTTAATAAAGCATATTCCTTACCTTTTATCTGGGTCTTTTTTTTAATGCGGGGCATAAAACTGGCAGTGAGAATTGTGTGCATGTGTGTGCTGATCTACATGGCAAATCAGTTACTGACCCTCCGAAAGACAAATAGCATCTATAATTAGCACCTCCCTAAATTGCAGCCTGTAGTCCTCTGTGTTTTTATGACCTCCAACCTAAACTCTTAGGTTACATCAAGTAATCTGGCAAATTGAGACAAACTACTGTAATGCTGCCATCACTCATCTGTCACATGCACAACTAGTGAGTGTGCAGAGTCCATTGAGAAGACAAAAAAAAAGGCTGAAAATTCAGCAGAAAATCATGAATAAACCAAGCTGAATTGTGAAATGGTGAAAGGTTAAAAATGATAACACATATGAGAAGTGGCAGAACTGAAATGTACCCATGTGTATATTCACTAAAAATGCTTAAATAAACTGGACGAATTAACAGAAACAGTAAAAAACTGAAAAGTTAATGACTCCTGTTTTGGTGATGTAATGTTTAAAGACGTTTCAAATTTTTTAAATAAAAAAACAGTCCATCAAAAAAGAAAATCTGATGTCAAAGAGATCACTGATTCAATGAGGACGTCTGTTAAGCATACGACTTGGTGGATCGAACTGACTCAGGAGGTCTGCATGCATGTCTGAGAAGTCTGGTCAAATCAGGGTGTAAGAAAGCGGGAGGAGGATAAACTGGAGGGGTCTCTGTTGTGAACAAAAAACTGATGGATAGAGGATTTGAAAGGAAATCTTGATTGTGGATACTCATAAATCACCGGTTCAGCTGCTGGATTCTGACAGGCCTACAAAGGTTTACCTGCTGTTGTCTGCCCGCCTTTTCTACCTACCGTTTATGCATATCCGGTAAATATCCCACCTCTTTTCTCTTTAGGCAACCCTCCCACTCACTCTCTACATCTCCTACTATAGTTTTTCTTCCCCTCCAGTAGGTTAGGTCTTCCCAAGGCCTGTCCAAGCAATGCCTTCCAAACACCATCTTTTTCTTTCTTTCTGCTTGCTTAATTGATTCTGCAGGGGCAAAAAAAGGGGGGAAAGAGGCAATATATATACTTCATCATTTATTTATCATGCCCTTTGATATGTGTGATATTTAAGAAGGGTTAATATGAATAGGGTTAATCCTTGAGGGGCGAGATTTGTAAAAGTTTTATGAAGGACTGACCAAAAGATTTGATAAGAAAAAATAAGGAATAAAACCAACTTAAAGCACATGCCACTCTCTTCATTGCAAATTGTTACACATTGAAAACTCCAATAAGCTTTCTAAAAAAATTCTTTACCTTAAATTATCGAATGCTCAAAGGAAGGGTGTAGGTTTTTCTGACTATTTTAATGAGAACAGGAAAAAAAAGGGGTGTACAATAAACAAACGGCCTTATGAGTTCATATGCATGTCATTTAACTCCAAGAACATGTGCAGGTGCTGCGTGCAAACGCCTACGCTGGTGTCTGTGGATGCTGACAGAAGGAAGGGAAGCCATGCTCGGAGGCTGGTACACGGAGGCTTGTGGGGCTGCAGTCCCAGCATATTCATAAATCAGGCCTTTCAGGGAGCTGTCAGAGGCTCCATAATGAGGGTCATTACTCAGGCAGGGTGTCAAAGCTACTATCACAGGGACCCGTCCCTGGAAATCACACTCACTCTGCTCCTTGTTAAATAAACAGTGCAGTATACAAAATGGCAAACAAGCTGAGGGTCAATCTGATGCAGCGCGAGGCCAGGCAGGCCTCCAGAGTAATTTACCCTCAGGGAATACCTCTCGGCTGGGGAGATGGATTACAGAGTACCCTCGAAAAAGATTAATGGAAATAAAAACACAAAAAAAAGGAGTAGAGATGTGGAAGAAAAAACGGAAGACTGAAAGAGAAAAGGGGATAGAAAGAATCTGCACTGTAAAAGGAACTAACTGGTAAATTGACAGAAACAGACGTACAAACAAGAAAAATCTGCTGGGAAAAAAATAATAGATATGGATTTACTAAATGTTTCTATTAACTCTAGTCAATATAAAAGAGCGGGAATTATTTCCGTTTTGGGGCCAATCGGAAATTTTAATACAAGTTCAAGGCAAAATCCGGAGTGATTAGGACCAGCTTTTCATTTCTGCTGACATGACAAAGTGGCACCTATCTTTGGTGTGGGCTTACAATGCTGATGTAATGACCTGATAATAACCGCGACTGAATCTCTGTTATCAAATATTCATTCTTTTATTGCCTTGCTAATATTCAACACACAATTTTATTAAGCCAGGGTGATGGTGGATAACAGCAGATCAGAGAGTTGAGATAAAGATGAACACCTGGATTGTGTCTGTGGTGTAATGGTGAACAGAACTACTTCAGAGTCTTGCAGAGTGGCTAGCTCAGATAATTATTGTTAATTATTCACATGTTATGGATCATGTTGAAAATATCTTATGTTTTTACTCTGGGTAATGATTATGCAGCCATTTTCATCATTTCAGAATACACTCATTGATGTCAAAGAACAATGAGCAGTTGTTAATATTTATATCTTTAATCTTGGCTGAAATATTCCATAAAATACCCTCGTGTGAGACACATGCACGTGTCTTTGCTTTACAAGATTAGAGAGGGGCCAGTCAATGATGTGAATGTGCTTTACAAAAACAACTGATCAGCCTGTAAGATGTCCAAAATTTTCTTCACCTTTCAGATGTTTCAGATGTGGAAAAAAAAGGCCCTAAAATTGAGATAGAATCTATCACTTTCCATGTTCTGAAATATTTAAAGATAAAACAAACATCTTTAATCTCCTTTCGTAGAAATGGTGCAAATTATCCATAGCATTATTTTAAATTCAACTTCTTTCTTTACGCTCCTACAAGAACAGCACAACTGTCACACGACATCTTTTCAAGGACAAAATATTGAATACTTCCTGCAGTTGTGCGGATGTGCCCTCTCCTCTGTTCTCCTCGCTAACCAAACAGCTCGAAGCACTGGCTTTTTTTTCCCTGCTGATTTCCAGCTCACCTACCTGAAGGCAAAAAGATTAATCTTTTACATCTGTGAGTTTTAGACAGGCACCCATGCTGTGCTAGACACTGCAAAGGCAGCCAGCCCTTATGCAATGCCAATTAATGATTTTGTCATTTTGGTGATGGGGCTGCTGCTGTGAGTTTGTAAAGAGTTCTTTTAAGGCAAAACTGTCGCTGTGATTCACAACCATCTGGTTTTTGTGCTACGAGGTAGACAGTAACTGTGTGACGGTGCGTTTGTGCAACTAACTAACGCAGAGTGCGCGTTGGCTGCCATGTCTTGGGGACATGCAGGGAACATATGTTGTCTTGGAGCCCCAGGGCTGACATTGAAGATGAGGAAAGACGGCACTTCAAGGCAAATGTTTTCCCAGAAGTGAGGCTGCCACTGCCTGTATGACTGTAAGTATTGACGAGTCTCTTGTGGACCGGTAAACGTAAAGATTTACCCACAAATGTAAAGGGCGACCAACAGAAACCTGGAGATTTGTTCAGACTGGGAACAGAATGGGACCCACACCTCTCTGAAAATAGATCATTTCATCAGATTAGCCTGGAGGAGATGCATAATCACACATGTATTCTACATGCACCTGCGGCTTTGCTTGTAGCTGTAACTGCACTTGCTGGTATAGTTGAGGCTAGAAATGCAAAAGACGATACGTTGAGAGCAAATAATCCAGCAAAATTACTGGGCTTTCATCAATTTTTAAACAACTTAAGTAACAGCACAGAAAATAAGCATTTACGACCAGAAATTTCTTTGCAAACTTCACTTTTCTTACATTATTATATGTACCCGAGAATGGCTTGTCCCGAGGTTAGATCTGTTGGCAACATAGTTTACTATCTTCAATAAAACCATCCACTAAACTGAACAAATGTAAGTCAATACAAAGCATTGTAAGAGCAGAGCTGGAGTAAGGGCTGGTGATTAAATCTACAGAAAGCACAGCACATCTTTGTACAGAAGCACCTCATTTTTAGACCAAAGCTGATTTAGAAGGAAGCATAATGCAGGAGAAAATTTAAGTGCTGGCTTTTAAAAAAGTACTGCGGGAAATAATTTCAAACAATCCAGTTTAAGTTCTATTTAATGGAGGTTCTTTTCCATAGTGAGTTGGACTTTAAGCACTCAGTGTTAAGAGTATAGGACCAGCACCTTGATGAGTGCCCGAGAGAAGCCTGATAATTGACCCTGCTTAATATCGCTGAGGTGTTTGCATCAGGGAGGAGCGAGGGGCCTTCATTAGGGCCTCGCCAGCGGAGGGCCTAAGTGCCTCACTCTTTTCCTTCCCTCAGCTCCGTTCAGACCCATGATGAATGGCTGTAGAGATGGACTGCTGCCAAGGGAGAGTTCCTGATGGGTCGAAGTAAAGCTTAGGATGATGAATAATGATTCTGTAGCCATTTCCCCACAGGAAGCCTTCAGATTGCAGCCAGCTCTTCCATAAAAAAAAAAATTTGGCTGACAAGCTCTCCTTAACCAGGAACAGAACCCCATCATGGATTGTTGTGGTAGCAATTTGCACTGAGATACCAAGACATAAGACTAGGATTGTCATCTAGTTTGTTTGTGCACCACGTGAGGGAATGAATCGACCAGGAAGAAAGCCTAAATAAAGATGAAGAGAAAAATAGAATATACAAATATAACTTTTTAAAGACATTGTATTTTAAAAAGTAGATAAAAAAAGGATTTTAGAAAAAAAACTCAAAGGCAGATTTGCAAATTACTTTTGACTGCTCAACAAGGGGCACGTGTTGACAGGGGAGAGCGATGATCTGATTTACTTACACAGGCATTGGATAGAAAGAGAGCAAGCAGAGAGGCATGCGAGACAAAACAAATTCAATCATCTTTTCCATCAAGAGGAAAACCTTAGCCTTTCCTACACAAAGGACCCCCTTGGCTTAAATCAATTGCAAACAAACCTGATTCAGCGACGAGGCACGAGGGGAATAAACAGTAGCTTTCAATTTAATTCAGCCCCGCGCCTTGGGAAAGGAAAACTTTCATCCATCACTTTCATGTGCTTCACAAGGCTGTTGTAACTAAGTGCGTGGTGCATTTGGTGACAGCAAGGAACGGTAAATATGTCTCAACAAGCGGCTTTGCTGACATACTCAATGTGTTTACAGCACTATTCACTTGACAGAAAGTGGCACTCGCTAGGCAATACATACATGTTATGATCAAGCCTTCCATCAGCTTCCTTTTTAGAGCAAAGTCAGGAGGAGTAGGCAAAGAGGTTAGGTATGTTATTTCAGCCATCTTGAGAGAGAGCTGTGTTATAAACCATTTTTGGCAAACCTGTTATTTTTTAATATATTTTCTATAGTGGTAAATGGTTTGGTTGACACAAGCAGCTCTATTTGGTTAAAGAAAAAGAATTTGAATTTTTTTAATAAATCTTTTTCTGCAATAACAGGTTTCTGACGGATTTTCTGATGCCTGGATCTTTGCCAATCTAATTAGTGCTTGTTTCACGTTATCCCCTCAGAACTTCCTTAACCCGGCCATGCCAGCATTGCACTGTCTGGATGAAGTCCATCCGCTGTCTGGATGAAAAGCTCATATTTTTAATCCAACAAACTTGAAGTATAACTTACACTCTGTATTTCTTCCCCAAGAAAGAGGATAACATAACAATGATGTCCTGAGTCTATTTAGGCTTTGGTTTTACATGGTGATAGTGTGTTGTCTTGAGCTTAGGCTTCTGAACTGTGTCTTATGATTTAATTAAATTTTATGACTGTATATGTGAGGTCTAAAATCTACTTCCAACTAAACACAAAGCAAAGCAGAACACGTTGCTACAAGGTCATTTTAAGACAAAGAGAGGTGTGAATATCTTAACAGTGATATTAATATTGTTTTGTATCATAATCATATGCAGGCCTTAAAGAAAAACAACTTGATAGTTTATAATTTGAATGAACCCTTTCTCTGCATTACCCCACCATAAAATTGAAATAAAACTTAGTGAGCGACTTTTTCTAATTAAAATCAAAAATAAAATAATTTTAGAAAAGGGAAATTCAATCGAAACTTAAATTTACAGATTAATCTGGATATTTATGTGTATGAAAATCTGTCTTGTGATCCAGTGAAAGAGGACGTCTTCATTATTACCATTTATTAGTGCAGTCAACAGTATAAACAATTTACCTAAATTAAGTATCGATTGAAATAACTAGTTTTTAAGCTTTAACACTACATTCCATTCTAAAACATTTTACCTTAAACCACACCTTTAGGGCTCCTTGACTGGAGAGGCTTGTCTCCAGCTCCTTATCCACACTCCTGTCTCTATGCATTGTGTCTCAAGGATTGGGGGGTCTATGCAGTAGCTATGTCTGCCTGGCTGAGAACTGGGGCATTAATCTGTCCTGACTGATGATGAACATTAGCATACAGTACATAGTTGGTGAAATGCATATGTAAGTGGCGGGTATATGTGTAGGAGTGAGGGAAAAGCGAACGGAAAGGTATTTAAATGGTCGACTGGTGTTGAGGCGCGTGCATTTTTGAACACATGTGCAAACACTTGCACGGGCAAGTTGTTTTTGTGCACGTGCGTGCATGAGAACAACTCTATATCTCTCCCCAATCATGACTCACTCTGACCAGTTTCCCTCTATTTCCTGTCATTAAGACACACACAGTCTTCCTTTCCTTCAAAAATATTCTCAGCAGTTTTTTGTCAATCCAGTAATAATTCAATTTAGCAGGACTGGCCGGGTTGGGACTGCCATTAGTTTGTAGGAGGTGATTTAAGATTGATGACTTGTGTCCCCCGGGATTCTATTCCTCATCTTTTGGGAGGGAGCGAGTTGCCGTTGGTGGCCGGGCTCTTCGGCTGCACTGGGCGTGGGAGTCGTTGAGCGAATTAAGGTTCAGAATTGATTTCCTCCAAATTTGAGCTGACTAATGTGACAAGTGGCAGCTGTGAGCGCCTCACCGCCACGGCCTTGGATGTCTCCTCCGGGCTCCTCACTGTGACACTGCCAATGCAGGCGAGGAATGGATAGAGCTGCACTGCTGTACATTTTTGCAGGTACGCACACACATATCCACACACACACATGCAAGGACACAGATGTGAGTGCACAGCAGCAGGTTCACATGTCCACATCTCAAGATGGAGACAGACAAAGTCATGAGGACGTGGCAGGCAAATATGCGCACACACACATGAAGCAAAGTGCACACACTTTTCCCAGTCTCACACCCCACCACCCAACCCCGTGACACAGTGTTGTGCGAAGCTGCTCACCCATCAAACTCAAGTCAGTGACACAAATTATAGCCGAGGACTCCATGAGGAGAGCATTGCTTGGCCCTGACACACACACACAGATGCACCCACACAGCTGCAGCACTGGCTTACACACAGACTGTGCTACAGCACTGACAAGGAACAGGTCAACATGATGACACTGGTGAATAATTCAAGAGAAAACTGAGAGTGAAAGGAAGAGCACAGAGTGTGAACTGAAAAATTGAGAGATACTGTTAATAACTAATATACGTATCTATATATATATATATATATATGTATGTATATAATAAAAACAGCAGGTGACGCTGATAAAAAAAGAGTGATTTACAAAAAAGCAATGAGTACGTATAGACACTTCATTCATTTAAAGTGATTGTTTGATTTGAATGTCAAATTCAAACATTCTGACATAGCTGTTTGTCCAGATCAGAGGAAAAACAACTACTAGTTTTCACCTGGAGAAGCTGATATTATTTTCACCGACTTCTTGTTTGAAAAGTCGAAGCATTATGTCAGCATGTGTGACAGTTTATAGATAGCTTAAAGGTACGGTAATCAAATATTGCCCTTTCTAAAGACACAAAAAACCGAGGGAGAATGTAGAGTCCTTGACAAGTCAACGCTGGAATTGGTTTCACGCATGAACGCAGCCTTTAAGACAAAAACACCTCAGGAGATAATTACTGTGTCAAGCATTCCCTGCCAAGTGCCTGACGATTGCCCAATATTTAGCTTTAATTAAATCAAAGCAGAAATGTAATTTCTCCTGAGTGAACTCCATACAGAGATGATTCCAAGAAACACACAACATGTCTGACTAATGCATTTCCTTTCTTCCTGTCATTTTGCCCCAAATCCATCCATGTCCTGGAGGTAAACTAACTCACTGCTCCTCTTTGAGAAGTGAAGAAAACGGAAAAAAAAAGCGTATCACACCGTGACAAACCGTAGTTTACCCAGCCGGAGAATTCACATGTGTGGAAAACAGCTAACAAATTAGCCGTAAACAATTGGAAATGAAGTCCTGAAGCGTTTCACCACCGAAAAGGCCTTTGGGAGGTATGTAATGCTCTTTAGTTTGACTGAAATAAATTTACTTTGTTAGTGCTCCTTAAATGAGCTTTAACATTTTAATTGCAGTCAGGTTGTTTTTTATTATGTGTGAAAAACATGCCAACAAATCATGTAACAATTCCACTTCTTTACATAAATGAATAATAAAAAAAAGGGTAATCTGCATAAATGTGAATCTGACGCCTTTCTCTCCTCTACACATGAGGATTAAAACTGTCCTCTTTATGTTTGGACTGGAGTACAGGACCTGTTGATGGCAAAAGGTCAACACAATATTAATATGGGCATTGATATGCTTAACGCAAACTCTGAGTGTTCTGTGTGTCAAAGTTTTGAGTGAGCTCAAAGTTTAATGAGACCCCTTCATGTGATCTTTGCTCGATACTTAGTAAAGTTCAAAATATGAGTGCAAGTGCATGAACGCACATTCAAAGCACGAACGTACAGACTCAATTGCACACACTTGGCCACGCACACACATTGTAAAACGGTAAAGTGTGCTGTATGTCGGAATATTATGAATGTCTTTGAAGCTACTGATCAGCAAAGATGAAGCAGAGGCTGAGGGGGGTTTAATTGATTGTACAACAGTTTAAAAAGTGCCTCAAGTGCAGAAATACTGAAAGGTTGTGTTGAGTGCTGAGGCATGTAATTACTGTTATGATGGGAGGAAAGATCTTTCTCCGCAAAATTTCTTTAAACTGTCAAACGTTGTGTGTAAACAGTCCAAAACCGCTGCTAAAAATGTTTAAAAAGAAGCCAAGAGAAGTTGGGAAAAACCAAAAAAATTAGGTAAAAATTGTGCATTGTGTGTTAGATAACCGCACATGGGTTTGTGTTCTCATTTAAAGGGATTGATCTGATTTATTCATGTTTATGTTTTGAATTGAATTTCTGCAAGCATAATCAATGTCACTCCCTAACTAGATATGGCTTCAAATTGTGGCGTAACACAACAAAGACCACACAAGTTACAATAAATAAAATACCTTAGGTTGCACAGCCCAAAAAACCTTATCGTTTTATCTATACTTGGCACTGAGAAACGTGGGCAGTTTCATTAAAATGCCTTCAGTGGTTTGGTGGAGACAAAAAAATGTTACGTAAGCACAGACACATGGGCACAAACAGTGCATAATGCCTTTTTCACATTCTGAGGCACGGGCATGAAAATGGCTAAGATTAGAAAGGGGCACTTTTATAAAACCTCACACCTGAAGCAACTTCTGCACAGCTGTATCCAAAGTATGTTTACACGTTGCTAAAAGAAAAGTAATTTGTCTTGTTTTCTAAGTTTTATCTTCAGATTACAAAGCCCTGGTTTATCTGTAATTAGCATCTCCTCTCAGTCCAAGTACTTGTTTGCAATATGGCTTTAGATTTTAGAAAGAAAACATGCCGTAATGAGATAAAAGCCTGAACAATTCAAAATGAGTTTTCAAATATTAAACTCTCTCTGTTTACAGTGGGTATCGCACGTGCACACAAACAGATGTGGGTTATTTAAAACTTTTTTTTTTAAAAATCACAAACCAAAAAAAGGGGAAACTGAGTGAACTAAGCAGCACAGCCTCACAGGGATAAGACTTGGCTAGACTCTTTTTGTTCTTCATTTTTTTTGCCACACTGGTTGCCCGGGTGACGCTTCACAGCCTTCACTGACCTTCCACAATTTCTAACCGTCAATCTAAATAGGAGCCCCTTATCTCATCCTTCCCCCCGCTCACACCCCTTTCTTTGTAGATGTGCACATCTTTTTATTCTAAATCCAGTCATTATTGTTCCTCTCCACTGGCCAGCAGGAAAAGCCCTGCTGAAGTTGGAGAGTTAATTGAGCATGTCTTTCTCACTGCTGGCTCTGAGGGCTGTAGCGGCCGGCTCCACTGTCTGGCTCCTTGGCTTGCTGGCTAGCCTGTTTCTGCTCCATGTATTTGCCTAGATTGCCAATGCAAGGCCTGGCTGAGGATGTCTTGTCGACCGGACTTCACTTGAGCATTCATGTCTTGGCATCCGCTCATTACAGAGAGAGAAGTGTCAGAACTGGAGAGACCAGATGGCCAAGACTTCTTTAATGTAATCTGGACACACAACTTTTTTCTCCTTAATGATATAAAACCTGACTTTATTTGAACTGGTGCCTTGTCAGGCCTTAAGCAGCTTGAAGTTAAGGAATCACAAAGCTCTCTGCACTGCTTTGGAAAATACAACTTCTATCTGGCTACTTCGCAAGTTTCAATTTGTATTAAAAAATGTCCAGTTCCTCAGCACAGACAATTGTAGAAATGGAGCAATGCTACCCAGACGACAATTAAGCATGTAATGAACGAGTTGATTTATCTCCTTAAGATATAAAGTCTAATCTGAAACATAACGGCTCCTGGGACGATCTAAAGGTGAAGTCAGTTATCTGCCATTATTTGGTTTAAAACATTCCCAACTGTATCCAACATCTCTGCCTATTTGATTCACTTTGAGCATGTCTCTCTCCTGGATGCATTCATCCTCCCTAAACTCCTGAGTTGGAGTGGTTCGCCTCAGGCAGAGGAAGCTATAATGTGAACCCTGGAGAGCTTTTCAGAGTGAAGAGGAGAGTGGAGAGGAGCCTCCTCCACTGTTCTCCTCCAGCGGGCCGTTTGGGAGGCTAAACGGCACCGATATCCCTTATTAAACCATCTGGCTGATGCTAATTAGATTATCAGAGATAAAGAGAAGGAGTTTTCTTTGTACATTTTAATGAGATAATGTGTCAGGCAATTGCAAGGAGAAGCGTTATTTTATGAGCACAAAAGACTTTTTAGGTGAAAGTGTACACGAGCGAACAGATGCAGGGGAATGCTTAATAGTGCTTATCTGGAAACATCATGCCTACATAAGGAGGAATAAAGATGAAAAAGAAAAAAGTGTGTCTTTTCATGTTATAAAAACTAGAAAGTGTGATCAGCACAGACATTAGATAAGATACAATATCAAACCCCAACATGGAAGGATGAACTTTTTGGTGTTTAACGAACAGGTATCCATTTTTCACATTTCTCTTTTTCCCCCCATTGATAGACTTCAAAATAATTTGTGCAGCCGAAAGACTTTAGCGATGGATCATTTTAAAAAATGTCTTTCTCTTTATCAGTAAAACATTCCTCTGCAGCCTTTAGTTGACTTGGTCCAGCTGGTAAAAACCTCTTGGGCACACATATGCAGATAGATTTCTCAGCTAAAGATAGTCCTGAAAGCTCTTGCTACTAATGAGAGTGAGGAGGAAGACTATTGATCAGGCTTGTCACCAGAGAAGAACATAAAAGTACACATTCAATAAAGGACTTCATAGCCAGTTCGGCTAGTGTAAAGGTTAAGTGCTGGAGAATATCGGAACGATCAATAATTGTCTGTAACTTCATGTATGGTCCACTATCACTGAAGTCACATAAGAAATGTCACAGAAGATCCCATGGGACTCGGTAGCTCCTATTATGACAATTTTGTTTAAAATAAACACATTCACATGCCGTTGTGAAGCAGCATGAGCCATTGAAGAAACTGGAGTTGATTAAGATTTAATTAAGTCTGTTTATTACTGTTGCATATTATCCCTCTCACAATAAATAACCAACTCAATTTTCTCGCAGTAATGAAAAAAGGAGAGGCTCCTTAAGCAAGACAAATGAAAGCTTTCCAGCAGTAAGTAACAACATTATCTGGCTAATTAAACAACAATGAAGGATGCCACTGACTCTCCCCATAATCATGCACTGTCGTTTCATGAAAAAGGAGAAACGGTGCGGAGGGAACAAAAACCATAAGACAGCTCAGGAAAAATTTCCAAAAAACTACCTTACCTTTTTATCCTCTTATGAAGACAGAGTCAATCATCTCTTTCCAGGGGGGGCTCAACTTCACAGATGGATGCACGAGGAAATGGAGGGAACGGTAGTATTATCTGACCTGTAAGCAGTGTTTACAACCAACAATCAGCTTGCCGCACATTTTCGGAAATAGTTTCAAAGGGTGGCAATTGCTCATAGCCTCTAGTTTTCTACAGACATTGTCCTGAGACCATTCTCCAAATTATCTAGTCCACACTATCTCCCAGCTTTTTCTGACAATACATTCTTTTTAAGGCTCAAAGCAACAGTATGTAAACACAAATTGATATCAAATCAACTGCTTTTAAAGGGCACTAGACATTTCCTACAAAGTGAGGTGTCTACACATGACTTAAATTTCTTAAGTGGATCTTTAACTGGATCCTTTAACTGGATCTTAATAGTAATTACATGTGTATATGATGCTGGTAGTGGAGGAATAGGCCAAGCTTTGCACAGTGGAGTGGCCTCTTCTGGATCTTCTGAAAGTGCAATTAATTGTGCTTCCCTGCTGTGAGGTCTGAGTGTATTCCAGGAGGACCTTGTGCTCATTCAGACACACATTTTCTATTAATTGATCATGTGAATACCCATTGGGTTTGGATAATCACTTCAATTTATGTAGTAAACACTGGATTTGTAAATAAAGGGCTAAACGGGATGACCCAGTAAAGCATGGGTGCCCAACTTTTTTTGTCCCAAGATCTACTTTTCAAATATCAAACCTCCTGAGATCTACCAGTCCTGTGTTACCATCGCAAACCTCAACAGATCATTTCCAGCCTGCTGTAACTACCCCACAACATGTTTTGTTACCTATCCACACACGCCCCCACACTGCAAGGGGCCACAGCAGCATCGTAGGCTGCTTATTGATTACAGGCTTAACAATATGATTTCATGTCACAGACTCCAAAAATCACCAATAATAATAGAAAAAGTTGCTAGATTGATGCTTATTTGAAAAAAATAAAAAGATCGGCTAGAAGATCTGATTACTTGCAAAATATAGTGTCAAAGTAACTGAGTTGACAATACTGACTTTAGTTCATTTTTTTTCCCCCAACACACCTAGTGGTTGACTTGAAATCAGTCCGCGGGCTACCAGTACACTGCGATCAACTGGTTGGGCACCCCCGCAGTAAAGCAACACCACCTAAAGGTTAAGAATCTCCAGTGATGTGGCAATGAATTTGTTTTGGATTACTGGAAAGCTGTTTTCTACATCACAGAACCTGTGCCCATTGGACACGCTTGTGAATTGGATTTTGTCAGGGTACCAGTTGTACTTCCAGCTCCTGGGTTATGCGCTCGCTGTACACACCATAGCAAATAAAAGCTGTGGAATGTTTGGAAAACACGCAGGTGGTTACTGCAATAGACTGAAAATAAAAAGCATGGAAAAATCTGCTGGCTGATATTTACCCCCCTTTTTTTTTTTCAAACAGACTTTTTTTCCCATCAGCATTTCTGTCAATACAAAGCTGAGAACGTGGCGCTAATTTGACACTGTTTATCGCTGCTCCCAAATGAATTCATTTCTCATAATTTGTTTGTGATCACTAAGTGACAGATTTCATGAGGTAAACCTGCCACTTTTTCTACTGTGTGAGAAGATAAATGACAGATTTACAGACTGAATGAGAAAAGATTGAACTTGCTATTTATAAGTAATTAGATGAAGGTACAAACAAAGAGAGGAGGGTGTAGACATGATAAATTCCATCAAGTGGCTTTGAAAGCATGAACAAGAGTCTTTACAAAGATCATTTCTTTGACATTTCTTCATTTGTGGCTGGAATTTTTCAATCTTTTAATGCAAAATATGTTGTTTTAAAGAAATTAATCTTTTCTAAAAAAGGGAGAAAAGGTAGATGTTTGTCGTTTTGATTAATTGCATGGTTTATGGGCTCTGAATATAGTTCACCGAGGCAGTTTTTATTTATTCACACAAGCTGTTGCCAAAACATTTGACAAAAGCCTACAGTGCTCAATAAAAAAACTCTCTGATAGTACAGATCGCATATGTGTTAATATTTCACTAAACAAAGTGACATTTAAGTCTATTAGTGATGCTGAGAGGCAAAACAAGTAATTACTTGCAGCATCTGTCTGATCTTGGGATTGTGGGGCTTAAAAAATGCATGATACAAAATATTTATCTTTATTTTTCAAAGGCTTGTGATGCAAATCTCTGATGGTGAGCTCTAAATGGATGTGTCTCTTCAAAAATGTATGCCGTGCACAAAGCCGTCTCCCGCGTGCGGTTTGAGAGGCTTTTTTCATGAATTTGTTATGAAATGCTGGTTGACAAATACGAAAACATGAATATTGAAAACATTTACAAGATTTTACTTTATGAGTTGACACATTTAATATGCTGACTAAAAGCCTGCAGTTTTAAATCACTCTGCTTCACTCTGGAAACATTTTCGCACCTTTTGGGCTTGATAAACATGCTTGCATTACAAAGATAAGATGCCGGCGTGCGTATTGTCAAACTTTTCAAAACATGCACTCATTGCGTTCATAAAAATCCCTGTGTCTTATTAGAGCTGAAGTGCATTAAGCTTTAATGCGGATGCTTGAGCAGTCTAAACACGGTCGATTCAGCCGAGCAAGCCCATACAAACACACAAAGCAAAGCCGAAGATTATCATTTAAATACTTTAATGCAACCGCACACATTTGATTCCTGAAACTTTCAAAGAAGCAAAGACACAGATGTTAAAAGAACACACCGATAAGCAAATTGGCACTGATCTTTTATATTTGTGGTGGTGTGAACCACAGCAGAGTTCTACTGTGTGACAGAAGAATCAAGAACAAAAGATGTGAATGGATATGGCGAGCTCCAGATGACATTTGAAGGAGGAAAAAAAAAATGCAACAGAACTATTTTTTTAATAGGGCTTATTCTGTAATTTATCATTCTCACTCCCCCTCATTCTTTTGAGGGTAACACACCTCACTGCAGGGAATTCCACTTCTTACTTTTGACTCTTTTAATATTCAGTGTTTGACAAAAAAAAAAAAAAAAAGACCTCCACTTTCCTCTGACAATCCACCATAACACCTCGTGGATTGTCAGCGAGGAAAACGATAAATAGCACTACAACTAGTGTGATTGAACCTTGTTGTGTGAAGATCAGAGTCCCAAAATCACAGCTGACAATTCAAACAGCAGAAGTTTACACACGTACGTTTCTTTCCCCCCTACACCCTCACCGCACATGCACACGCTTCGTGACTCCTGCGCTTCACTCTCTGGGGTGCTGCTTTATTAATGAGTTCGAAACATAAAAAGTATCCGGAGGACAGGAAGTGTCACTCATCAAAAAAGACTGTTTTTGAACAGTCTTGGCGCATGTTAAAGAATTATTCTCTTTCATAAGGACAAGAGACAATCAGTGATTGCCAGGGTTTTTCAGATGACCAGACCGCAAATCTTCTTTCTCAGACATGGCATGAATATTGTATGTAAAGTGTGCAAAGTTGGCTTGCCTGGTGGGAGTAAGGGAGGACTGAAGGCTGTAGACATTTGGATCTGTTCTTTATGGCTGTTTGCAATGGGAAAGAGTGTGTGATTTGTCAGTGTGTGAGCCAGGGGCAGAAATAGAACTTTATTAATTTAATTGATTAAATGCAATGTTTTGGGTAAATACAGGTACTAAGCCACATATGAATTGAGTAGATCAATGGGATGGATTTTTTTTTTTTTTAGTGGAATAAACTTTCAGGCAGGTTCAATAAAAGCTTTTTTTTCTAACCAGCCAAGGCCACAGAAAACAAACTAATATATGACAGATAGGGGAAAGCTCCATCACATTTCATCCACAGAATGAAAATCCACCTTTAAATGCAGATTAGCTTGAATAATAAGTGCTCTTGGTAGTGAGCACACACAAATAAGTACATAAAACTGACAAACCCTCCCCACAAACAGAAAACCCCTACTGTATAAGTCATTGGCCACCCCAGACTGGAACAAATAATGATGTAGAGAAAAAAGTGGGGGGTTGGCTCAAGGAGTATTTTGAAGATCTCACTGTCAGTGTCACTGTGTCAGCTCAGCATCCACATCTCCCTCCCTATGCTAAAACAGCATAGGAAACAAGGCCTTTGAATAATAAATACTCGAAAGTTTTCTCACAACCGAGGCCATAGATGCCCATCCGGCAAACAATGTTGATGTGTTGAGGAAGTGAGTCCTGCTCGAAGCCTGGGTGAAGACAAGAAACATGTTCAGACACAAAACAGGACTGAACTTGGGCATGTAAGGAGCCAGCAGAGTAAGTGAGCCAGTGGCCTGGAACATCAAAATCCCTGTGTACACACATACAACTTGACATATTTCAAATGGGTAGTACAACTCCAAGATGGGTGAAAAGAAAAGTTGAGGAAAGGTGATTGGAAAAAAAGTTGGAAGAACGGCTGTAGAAAGTGTGACTGTACTAATACATTTAGAAAAGAAGAAACTACGCACTGTTAATTGGACCAAATGGTTAATGATGACTTTTCTGAGATCTTGAGACGAAGCAGTTTGTTCTCTTTACAATTAAGATTTCATTTCAAGAGAACTTCCTTAACTTCCCACAGACAGTGAAACGTACAATATTAGCAGCAGATAATAACAAAGTGGCCCTTCAAGGTAACACCATACTTCATTGTACCTCAGAGGAGCCAAGGTTTGGCTGATGAACAAGAGGCTATTGTAATAGTTGATGTGTCCATCATCAGCTGATATTTAATCCTCGTGTTCCGCAGTCTGGCCTGAACATGGCAGAAAATCATTAGCCGCCGAGGGCCGTTAACTGTCACATGAGTGATTGAAAAGGCAGCGAGCCATGGAGTCTAGTACGGCAGTTAAATGTTAGTCCTTAAGAACCGTAGTGGCAGACCAATGAGGTCAGTCATGAAGCAGATTTCTTCAGAGCCACTCCTCCTCCCCCTGAGGGATGGAGAGATGGGGATTCCTTGGTGAATCACAGCTGGAGAGGGGTCAAGTTTGGGTCAAGTTGGTAAAGTTTGCTGTTTTACAAGTGAACCACTACAATTCAAAACCTGTTCAATCCTGAAGCATTTTTCATGCCAGGTAGGTCTGAAGTATTGGGTCTGAATAATTATAAAAATTAAAGAAGTTTTTTTAAAGAAAATTTTCAAATAAATGTCTCAGCTCTTGTTTGCCATTGTTTTTCTTTAGTTTGGCTGATCTAAAAGTATCCACTAAACCATCCACATAAGAATCAACACTGACACCACACTGACACCACAAACAAATTTCCACAGTGGTAGTGCTTGTATTATATTGTGCAACTCAATTTTACAGTTTTTTCCACTTTAAAACAGTCATTGTAGAGATGGGAAGAATATTCTGGTGAACTCACATTTTGCAAACATAAAAAGTACTTCTCCAAAATAAAAGAACAGTGCTACCAATTTAATTTAACGACAACTCTGTGATAATTATGATACCATCAGCACATAAAAACATATCAAATCTACTGTAAGGAGAAAAAAATTCTCCAAACAGTTGAAGTCCTCATACTTTCCAGTCAACTCAAAGAATGTCTCAACTTCTTAAACCTTTACCGTTTACTTGATATTTATTTCTGAATATTGAATTCAAATCAATAGCCAATAAGTTGTGTGTCCATAATTAAGTCTTGTGATGACTTCATTTGTGAATTACAGAAAAGTAAAAGCATTTTGGAAAAATGAAAAGAAAATGACTTGAATTGGCAAAATTTTCAGTTAGTTATTAATCGTAATTTATTTTATTATAAGCAAAAATGTTTGTCTCGTGTTTTTATGAAGTCTATTAAAATTTCTCACTATTCTTTTTAAATGTTTGGTCTTTCTTTTCTGTAATATTTTTGTCTCTTACACCCGAAAATGTTTTTTTTTTTTTTTTTTTATGTTAAAGACCTAACATCAATTTCACCAAGCATATGAACGTATTCCAGTCCCTGTAAAATTTGTGAAATGGGTATTGCACCGTCTCGATTGAATTGAAGTGATATAACTTAACAAGCTAACACACTTTTTACATTAAAGTTACCCGAGTGCACGGCAACTAAACTGCCCCAATGGACAGTCTTAAAATAACACTCCATGGAGGGTTTTAGGATTTTCCTCTTAGCATATAGTACACCCCCTCATACCACATACACACACAATCTGAATCCTCTCTTCTCTGTTCTTGAGCTAAGCCTTGACACACAAGACCTAGGTGGTCTGTACAAACCATACATAAGACTGGTTGTGTTCCACAAGGGCCAAATCTTCATATTATTCCCTGTTGGCTTCTGTCTGTGTCTTGGAGAGAGTATGGGAGGCCCTTCTTGTGCATTTCCTACTTATGAAGGGGGTAGGGAAGTGTGTGTAGAGTTAGAAGATCAGAGGGGGTGTTGGGCTCTCTGGAATAACTGTGTACAGTTTGGCAAGATGGACCACAGATGCTATTAATGACGAATAATTCTGCCTTTCCATGACGCTACACGTTCATAAAAGTCAGACGCTCTTATTGTTTCTCTTCATTTTCTCTTTTATTGAAGGAATACATGATAGATGAAGAGAGAGAGGGGGGATGTGGAAGAAAGAAATAGTCAAATTATAAATTAAGCTGCCGCTTCAATTATTTGCTTGGTTTGATAATAACATGTGGTTAATTTTTGAACGAGGTTAATTACACGAGGGTTAACGATATTCTTATAAAAAAAGAAAAAAGCAGGAACTCATCACATTTTCTTCCTGCATATGGACCAAATATTTTCCTCTATTAATTAATAATTGGTAATAAATATCTTACAATTGAAAGGTAGCATGCAGCAAGGTCGTGTTTTGGGAAGACATTTCCAACACATTCCCTTCTAATAATTACAATGTCTGACTTCTCACCAGAGGTAATCCGAGTCTTGCCGTCTTTGCTGGGTGGCCAATTTATTTCATGAAGTGGGCAGATATTGTGCTGTCTGTATAGATGTGTGTGTGTATGTGTGTGTGTTTGAGAGGGAGAGATAGCAAAGAAATAAGTGAGAGAGGAACAAACAGGGAGCAGGTAGGTGCGATCACTCATTCACACCGAGCTTGCTTGACGTGAAGCTCTACGGGGCATGATTACAAGGCCCTGGGTGATCCCTCAACTCTCTGCCTGACACTTGCTGCCTGTTCCCTCCACTCCTCTCTTCCAATTCATCTCTTTAAATTGTCTTCACTTTGTTGTATTGTTGTTGCTGTTTTTTTTCTCCCACGTTACCAGTGTTTTATTTACTCCTGCAGCGCGCTCTGTCTGTCTTCATAATGTCTTTCTGCCAGTCTGATAAATAAAGCAGTTTGTCTTTTTACAGTGCCCAGGACATTTAACAGTTAATGCCTCCTCATTCGCCTCTGCTATTTATCAGACTTCAGATGTGCATTCGCTGCGTGCGAGTCCCTGGCGGCACGTCTCGGCAAGGCTATTAGATTTCATGTGTGAGGAAATAAGTGGTATCTACAATACAAGCTTCAGGGGTAAACGGTTCTTCTTTTAAAGATCAGAAATTAGTCTTTTTAAATTCACTTTTTTTTAAAGAGTTTTGTTGAAGCCTCCAACTGAACTGGCATGTGACCAAGTCAATGGATGTCGTTTTGTGGCGACAGTGTATTATAAGAATACAGGTATCACTAAATTCAGTTGCTACCGTTTTAAAAAGTCAGAAAAACTAGAGCTACTGCTGCTGGAGAATGGATTGGCGACTTTATGAATATAAAAAGAATTGGGCACATTTATGCCAGCGGTGTCTAGTCATTTACGTTCAGAAGACATGCGGTGTTAGTGAGCTGGACGTATTAATCAGCAAAAGATACAGGCATTGTGGGACAAATAAAGGTATTCTTAATATTTTTTTCTTGCAAAAAACCTGATCTTTTACAATACTTCAATACTTCACTATCAAACAGAATATTTGTAAAAAAAAAAAAAAAATTCTAACTGTAAAATAGTTTTGATCTAATGTTTTTGACAAGCACTACAGTTAGTTTTTTTTTTTTTTTATTTTCTTGGTTCATATGGCATAGAAATGCTTTAGTTATAAATTATAAACTAGTTTTTACTACTCTAATATCTCTATAATTACATTTTTATGGAATATTTCATCTTATTGTCTAACCACATGTTGAGTTATTTTCTGATATAATAATTTGCTAAATGCAGACACAGAAACAAAACTGACTGAACACTGTCCCATGACATATAATGTATGAAACTATTTCAGAAGTTATAATAACTTCTTATATAAAATATAGTTTATTTTTATTAGAAAGGTCAAGTTTGATCTTTACACACGATTACACATTCTATTTAGCTGGCCAAACTAGAACCTCGGGTGGGCCAAATCCGGCCCTCATACCTTATGTTCGACTTCCATAATTTACAGCATAGGGCATCTGTGAAATAGCATTACCAGTTTTAATTGCTGCTCACCTGTCTTCCCACAGTGAAGAGAAATAAAACACCTTCAATAACAAACTACAGGTGATTAGGTAGAAATCATGAGTCTAATTACCTAAAGGTTGAAATCAGATACAGGGACCTTTGGAGTCTTAGTGGCAAAAAGTTTGATCCGAGTGGGCAGATAACACCACTTAAATCTGAGCTCATACTGTGTGAGTTTAATCTCCTCTTGTTAGACGGACACAAGGGACTTATGGTGACTTTTAAGGCGACTAAAATATTACCATGATGGGCTTGCAGCATCCTTTCATGCTCTATCCAACAGAGTTCATATAGACATGCTTGACTTAAAACCACCTTGTTAACAAAAAAGAAGAGAAAAAAAAGCAGAAAAGCACCCTGACACTTCTACAGTGTGCGTACTTGAAATTTTCAAACACTTGTCTTTTCTTTACCATAATAGATGTCAGTTTTCTCTGATGTAGCTCAAAAAAAAAAAAAAAAGAGGTGGGTGCAGCACGTAGGGTCTCGCTCTTCCTGCATTCGGAGCTATCACTCAATAGCGGATCTGTGTTGTTCGACATCAAACAAAGGAGACATTCGCGGCATCACCTGCAGAGCGCTCCAAAGGGATGAAGCAAAATATCTTCAAATCACTTGTCCAAGACATTTCCCCCTATTAAGGCAGCCTCCACACATGCTTTAAGGCGGAGACAGGCCCTTTAGATAAGCTAACCAAACCCAAGTGTTACAGCTAAGAAATCAGACACACAGTGCGTGTTCTATTACTGAGCTCCCTTTGTAATGGCACGCCATTAACAGACAAGAAAGGCTTCGTCTTTAACAGTGTTAAAAGACTTATTTGGATAAAAAACAAATAGCAAAATAGACACAAGTACATCATGTAAAAAAGGCAAAATATTAAAGAGTTTTGCCTTTTAAAGTTAGTAAGTACACACAGTATTTTAAAGACAACAATTTTAAATGAAACTTTTTCACAATTCACCAATTACATTAGGTAAAAAAATATATTTTTTAAACTATTAATAATTATTCTAGTATATCAGTGTGTGTGTGTGTGTGTGTGTTGTATCTGTTTCAATAGTGTGTATGAGGTACCAGCACATCAGGGTTAGGTGTGTTTTAGTTTGTGTGTGTGTGTTGTAATCTCAGTAGCAGATCATGTTTTCCAGGCCTCAGATGAGGCAAAGCAGCTTTGGCAGCGGCCCGTTTCATCTTAGGCACTGGGGCCCAAAACAAAGAGAAAATGATTGATTGGATGATGAATTATTTAGAGGTGGAGAGCTGAGGAACGAACAAGCTGTGCTGGAGAGAAAGAGAGGGAGAGCAGGAAAGTGGGTGAGCGAGAGGGTGAATTTAGCCTCCCTTTATCACTCACTCTCCTTGTAGAAGATGGGGATTCCAAGTAAAAACTTGGCCCTAATTGTACTAATGCATGTCACTGCAAATTTGCCCGAATAAAATATTAATGTGAATGCAGTGGCAGGGCTGCAGAGTGATGAGCGGGGAGGCGAGGTGTTTGCACGGGGATCTATAGAACGTTTGAACCTACATATAACACTAGACCAATGACAGAAGAAGAGAGCATGCTAATCCGCTCCAGAATTTTGTTTCTTCTTTAATATGTCAATACAATCATCTTCGTTTTCATTAAAAAAAAATAGGGTGCAAACTCACCTACTAATCTGGCATAGTTAAAAAAAAAAAACTTATGTGAGGGACAGATCTGACCAGGAAAGCATGTGATGCTCGGTTGGACCACAGGGGGCACTGATGTGATACATGAGAAAGAAACAGATTTGAGTTGAGAATGAGTGTGTGAGACAGGAGGGGAGAAAAAAAGAGCAGAAAGAGGAAGAGAGAGAGTGAGGAGGGAAAAAAGAAGAGGTGCAATGAGGCAAGGCTACGGGGATGAACGCAAAGCGTCTCTCTTCCTTCACTTTTTCAATATCCCCTCCTCATGAAATTTCATTTGGATTGTAAATGTTCAGTAATTTACCATCATAAATGTGTAATGGGCCCCTGAATCCAATGACATTGTGCTAGCTAATCAACTCATTTGAAAATGAATATAGATCTATTAAAAGGGAGCTGAGCATTTCCCCTTTGTTAAGGCTGGCGTGCTGTCAAACACGGGAACACTTCCTAAAAGGAGAAGACCCTGCCACTCATCAGCTGCTCTCATCTTAAACACAGACGACGTGCTGATTTTAACTCCTCATGCTAAATTCTGATTTGTTTTGTCGCTGGGAAAATTGGTAAGTATTTGACGAAAGGAGAAAAAGGGGCTCATTTAAAAACTCAAAGATGGGGACAGAAACTTAATGACACTTCAATTTCAGCAGCGAAAATATAGCAAAATTAAATTCTTGAATTGTAAACTGTTTCTCGAGGATAGAATCATCTGGAAAACACAATACCACACAGATTATAGCTCCTTATCTACGAGCCTGAGGTTCTACCTACAAACACTTAATCTGGTTCAACTCGTGTCAGCCAGTGACTGTTGAAAATGGAGAAAGATGGAGGGAGGAATGCAAATGTTTGAACTATTTTTTTTAATAACCACAGTTAAAAGAACTTGATTGAAATTTTTTGAGCATCAGAAAACTTTCTTGTATAGGTTATCTACTTTGATAGGAGCACTCTTGTGGAGATTAGAAAGAGCCTCAATGTATCATTTTAAATGTTATATTTCATTGGTCCAGCTTTTGTTAGTGGTCTAAAACTATATCAGAAGCTCCATATTTCATCAAATTGTGAGATAATGAAGGATGTTTGTCAGAGTTTTAAGTCATTTAGAGTCAACATTCAATTACTTAGTCAATTTATTTAATGCATTTCACTTAAAAATGATTTATTATGATTTAAAAATGAAAGTTGAAAAGAAAAATGTATAATTTGGTCAAATTAACTGTAGCTAAAAACCTTCAAATAAATTTACTAAAACCTGTTCATCTACTTCGATAGTTTCTCCCAAAATGACCTTACTGTACCCACAGGCTCTCTGCAGAAAATTTGAGTTGAAATCAACAGGCCACATTATGTTTTATTTATAGTGAACCAAAAAAGTCAAAAAATTTTAACATAAATCTTGATAAGTGTCATCAAGTAAAAAAATTAAATAAAAAATGTTTGATCTCTGAAGCAAATGAGGCCAAAAGAGTCACCACACTGCTTTTCTTGTTCTTTGCCTGTCTTTTTTTTTCCCTTCACCACAGCTCTGCCCTTATCCTGCTCTTGGTCTTGATGCAGCAATCAAGGCGTACAACTCATTTATCAGGTCTAAGAGCAGCAGGGGGTGTATTGTGTGCCAGTGGGGGTGCTTGGTTAGCCTGAATGCTCGGCTTCAGGCTGATGCCCGGTTGTAAGGTCATTGTAATTAAGTCTCGACTCACAGTGGTGGTCCGTGCCTTTGAGGTTCAAACGTCTTTCCCCTCTGTCTCCGAAAAGTTCTCCTTTTTCTGCTCAATTTGATTATAAGATGATACAAAACAGTCTCATCCCATGCCAAATATTAGGTTCCATCTGTGAATATTGATTTATCTGCAGACCCAGTTGGGTAGGGATGATTTAGATTCCTCTAACTTCCTTGGTCATTACTTTGTGGAAATAGAATATTAGAGTTTCGGTGATTGCTGCAGGTGGGAAGCGAACGAGCTCGACTGGGCACTTAAGATTGTTAATCTAAGATCCAGAACTTGTTCCAACTTCAATTACAGGAGTCTGAACTGGGAAAGATAAAAAGCAGGAGATGACCTATTGATACATTTATGACTTATCTAAGCCATCGTTCTACTTAACTCCATCTCTTTTTTGCTACCTTGTGCTTTTCTTCCAACTTGTGGGCCTTAGAAGAAGTGAATACATCATGCAGTCTGAGTGCAGAGCTCCGCATTGCCACAACTCTTTAAAAGTAAGCAGAAGTTAAAGACCACATCACTTTCAGTCAGACCTTCCCTGATAGCAAACTGCTCCAGATGTGACTACAACTCTATTTGTGTGTGTGTCACTGTGCTGCAGGCCCAGGTGTTAAACATGCAAACCCATCCGTTTGCCTTTTTCGTCTTAGTCAAGGCTTAATTAAGTTTGTTCTACCCACTAAACTTGACGCACTTTGGAAACAAAAAGTCTAAAAGCACCAATGTTTTCTTCATCTGATGACACAAATGTGTCACATGATTACTGCGATACTGTCTGTGCACGTTGGTTTCTTTTAGTTGACTACTTGATTTTGAACATGTGACCAAATGACAAAAACCCCAGATGTATGCGAAGATAATAACAATTTAAAAGACCATTGTAAAAGGGTTCTTATAGTTTTTTCCAGACCTTAACATGTGCTTGGAAAAACCTTTATTGTTATATAACAGAGGCCCAGACGAGGGACCAGCTTTGCTACTGGGTGTGCAGTTGTTGTTCTTCTCCAAGACATGTGCACATATGCGCAAACACACACATCAGAAACTTTTCCATCCCTTCACTGTGCATTTATTTCTTCTTTAACGATCCTGGCTACCCTAAACTTCCTTTAACCCTACTCTGGTGTTACACCATTGTACGATCCAACTCTCTTGTATTGATAAAATGACCACAACAACAGAGTATAGCAGATCGTCCGATGTTCAAGGCTAAATTCTAACTGCAACATCCTGCACTCTTGTTTTTGAGCTACCACTAAAAATATCAATTTTGCACAACTTTAAAAAACCAAGGCTCAACAATTTGAGAAACTTATTTAAGACGCTAAAATATCAAATATTAAATTCCACAAAATAAGCACTCATTTCAAACAAAAGAAACTATAATTACATCTGTGCGTGGGCTTCTTGATTAAATCTGAAATGCCTCCAAAATCAGTGGTCTATTTCTGTTCTCAGTTTTGGGTTACTGTTGTTTCTGAAACTGTAAAAGGCTGTAATTTCTTTCCAGTTTGTACGCAGTGTGTACATCCATTCATTCTAAAATGTCAACCAGCTTTCCCAGTTGCCCATCACACTCCACCCAGAGGGATTAATGAGTGATTAAAAACAGGTAATGCTGACACAGGTTTTATTCTCTACTATCCTCCTCTATTTATCCAGGATTATGTCTTCTAGTTGTCTTCCTATTTCAGACTACTCCCAAACCAGGTAAGAGAAACAGTCTCTGCATCCGTATTCTGGGTGTTTCTAAAAGCTATTAGATGTGCCCAGATCTTCTAAACAGGGCCCCACTTGGCTCTTCTCTACGTAGAGGAACAATTGCTATTCCTAGCCTCACCCAAATGGCTGGGCTCTTCACCTTATCACCAACAGACAACCTGCTCGCCACATTCCGGTCTCTTGTATTATCGATAATGCTCTTTAAATAAACCATCCACTCAACATTGGAACATGATCCTATATGACAAAAACTAAGTGAGCCCCTGCATCTTTTGGGCAACGCAAAAAAATAAACAGCAAAAAACGTTGTCACATTTCAATAAGGTTAGAGTACAAAACATAATGCAACTGAAAGTTTTTAAATCTTGGGGATGTGTTAAAGTTGGTGTAAACCACTAAATAGAAGAAAAAAAAGTTCCTTTCTTTTTTTGTATCAAGGTGGGTGGTGGATTTCTTTCAATCTTGATGACAAAAAAAACTCACCCAGCAATCTCTGTTGCATTCTTCAGCTTATGTAACGTGGTGGGATTAATCCCTATTTTTACGTGTCAAACTGCTTGTCAGACATTTGACAGTGGGCTGAGCAGCATTTCAACTAGTGGTGTACTGTGGCATATCTTTGAACAACCAAACAACTCAAGTAGAGTGCCTACAGTCCTTTAAGCAGTTTATCCTCAGAGCTTCATTGGGCAACAGACAGGCAAAAAGACAAAAACAAGACAAAAAAATGCTAATGAACTCTTCAACATGCCATTCAAAACCACAACAGAAAAATAGAGGGAGCGTGCATTCAAAATGTTTTACAATGCGAGACTGATGACTGCACTTTGCAACAATAGAAGAAAAGAAAAGGATGTGGGAAGAGTTTAAGAGCAAGTCAGAAAGAAGAGGGGTTTTTTAGGCTTCATGGTGATGCATTGGGGATTCCATGTGTCTCATCGTCGTGTTTAGAGTGCATTAGCAGCCAATGACACAGCCTCCCTCCCTCCCTCCTCATTGCTCTATTTTTCTTGTTGTCGGGGAGATTGTCCTGAGGCAATAAAAGCAAACCATCAGCACTCCTCCTCCTCCATCTCCTCTTCATGCAAAGATACGCCAGGGCCTAATTTTCCATCAGTAAAGCATGAAATCAAGAAAGAATGCCACACAACAAGCACTCTTATGAGAGGACACGTTGCAAGTTCACTCACCCACACAACGGCGGAGACACACACACTTGCCACTCGTGTGAAATGTGCAAGCACAAAGATTCATCCGTAATGCTGAATAAATTATGAAGTCAAGTGGATGCTAAGCCAACATGACAATCAGGGGATTTTTGATGAGGCTACAAATGTAACTTCATTTGATGGTTTCACAGATTTTATAAGAATTATTTGATGGTCTTTGTCATTGTGGGCTTGGATTAAAAGTTAATTTGCCAATCAACGTTTCAATGGTCATTAAGTTCAGCTAGAGCAATTCAGTAGAAAAATAATATTGTGCAAAACATACAGGTCAGACTAAGAGATTTAGTCAAAATTAATTAAAAAGCTTCAGTGTTAATGCAGCGTCAAATGACAACATATGAGGTTTGTTTTACTATATTTCTCATTTTCAGCTGCAAATTTAATTTAAAATTCACTTAAAGTGCCATGTTGTCACCAATAAATTTGTGTCAAAGCTTCAATATTTTATCAGATGAACATTCTTTGAACTATAACGTATATGTAATGGCAAATTCTGTGACTAAAAGTAATTTATAAGTAAATCGTAACTAAAATGGGAGGAACTAAACATGTTCTTGAGCATTACAGTCTTGGATGATTTTTATGTTCATGCCAACATTTGCCAGTAACTGAAACTGAAGTCTATGCTTTTTTATGGATTATTAATCAAATGGCAAATTACATCCTATGAAATCTATCCATTTGGAATTAATTTATGAAAGCAGCTTAAATGAGTAAAAAGTGTCCACATAATTTAGACAATGTGTTAATGTTGATAACACATTGAAAGATGTAAGTTATTCCTAGAAAAATGGAAGTTAATCAGCTACTAGTTTAACAATGCTACAGAGTTTTTGACATGAGAATTTTCCATTTAGAGTCAGTACAATCATTTAGAAAGGGTCTCTTGGGTGGCTGAAGTGAAATACTTTTCAACATAGTGCACAATTGGAACGTAAAATACCGAAAAAATCTAAAAAAATGAAGACAGTAAGAACTGTTGCAAGCAACTGTTTAGTCAAGCCAAAAAAATAATGTTAAACGGTCCAAAAATGAACAAAGACGCAGTTAGAAACTTGGCGGCTAGACAAAATATGCCTGCTTAGCTATATATCTGGAAATGGAAGGTGAAATGTATTTTCCATTATGAGTGAAAGTTGAACAGAATCCTTATTTGTTACCAAAATATTCAATAACGGATGCAGCATATAATCATCAAATATATGAAAAGACACGCCAACCAAAGCCGGATTGAAAAAAGCTGGACAGTGCATCCAAACAAGAACCAATCATGCACAAACTCACATGTACGAACCATTTGAATCAAATCAGAATGATCATAGTTATGTTTTGTTATATTGCATTTAAAAGAAAAAGAGCGTCTTAAAAAGATAAACTTGGATATAAGCAATTAATGAACAACTGCCAAGCCAGAAGGAAGGCGGAAGAGAAGAAAAATAAACCGCTGAGATAAGTTTAAATTGGAAAAATGTAACTTTTTCTGATTGACACAACAAACAAAAAGAATCCAACTGCTAGCATAAACTAAGCCAAATAATATATCACTTTTCTATTGAGAGAAAAAAAAGAACAGGCGATTGTTATTAGGACAGCAACACTTACAAACACTTCAGAGAGCGGAGAAGTTTCTCTTCTACACACAAACACAGTGAGAAGAAAAAGATCTCAGAGCGCTGACTGACAAAGATGCCCTGCAATATAGATGACGAGAACAAAGCTTCTCATAACAAACTCCAGTCATATTGAGACGATTTCCTTTTCAATAATGAATCGCCATCAGCATCGCGCATCAATACTGCCTCTGTATTGTGTGTGCCGACATGTGTGTGTGTGTTTCAGAAAGAAAGAAGAGAAAAAAACATCCAGCCTCAACAAGAACAAAACTTCTATATTTAATCTGCACTGAGAACAAGCAGGCATGCAAAGTCAAAAACAAAACGGGGGATGGCAAGCTGAGGCTTTCTGTGGCATGCAAATCACATCCAGACCAAGCAGCAGCTGAGAGCTTATCCCCTACATCTTTGTGATTGACAGGATTTTTAAATTGTGTAGATTATAAATATTTATAATTGACTTAATATTGACTGTATTCTCTCTGTTTGGTTGGGCTTGTGTGCAAAGTAGAAAAAAATAAAGGGGTGAAAAAGAAAGGCTTTAATTTAAAAAAAAGGCAAATTAGGACAATGTGGTTGGTTTGTGCTGCCTGTTTCACATAAATAACCTTCCATGTGTGCCAAATAACACTGTGCCAAATAATACTACTATGAGTGTATGCATGAATGTATGACTAGAGTTCTAGCTGAGGAATTTTGCTTTTGCGCTCATTTCGCAATTGCTAAAGAAAACTTTATTGTTGACAAAGAATCTAAACTATTTAAAAATCATTTCTACACTTTAAGGATGGTGTTGGAATTTACCTACTCATGAGAAAAGTTAAAACATTACCACTAGGTACCTTGCTTAGCTTAACTGCACAAGTGCCCGAGGTCTTCTTTCCACATTGCGAGAATGTTTATTAAATTTAAAGCCAAGAAGAAACTGGGATTTTCTGTGGGGTTTTTTTTCTATCAAATCTAAAACTTTAAAATGGAATCTACACAACAGAAAAGAAAAATCCCAAAAGGTGTCATCTCACTGCTACTTCTGGATGGAAAGAAAGTCCAAGAAACTCTGCAAGTACAGAAATGGGCTGCGCCCGTTCTCTAAGAAATTGAAATAACTTGGCCCTTTGATTGAAATTGCACTGTGTGAGCTCACTACGCTGCGTAAGCCCTCTCTGTTTCTGTCTCTCTAACTCCCTTTCAGGTCCACATCAAAAAGGCCATCTGCAGTAGAAACGTCCAGCCAACATACCACGGCCCTCCATCTGATCCCCGACATCTAGACACAGTGCTCCCCACTGTCTTCATCAATTTCCCCCTTTGATTTCATTGCCGAGTTGAACCAAAGTGGCAATAGAAAGTTTTATTTTGCAGGGCGGCGAATTTCACCGCTGAGAGATCGTGATGGAATAAGACAAAAGTTTCTCATTAAACGCAGTGTCGCCAAACAAATACACATGGATTTACTGTAACTGTTTGAAATCCCACAGAGCATTAGGATTTAAAGTGAGCATGAAACACAAACCCTTCAAGCAGATTAAATTTCAAATCAAGCGGGCCATGTAAATGATGTGGTGACAGGGGGCCCAGTGCAATTAGCATGCCAGGCTAGTGTTAAAGCAATTAGGCAAAACAGACGGCTAGAGCACAGGGGCTAAGCATGGGAAAGGAGGAAGGACGAATATTTCCATATTGTTCTTCAGGACATGAGGGCATGTGTGCGTTTTTTTATGAGGTCGTCTGGCACTCAACTTGTTTGTGGATTTCTCGAAGGCAATCGAGGTTAATGGGAAACTCAACTTTGTTTACTGACAGCCTACCCAACCATTTTGCTCCGCAGCAAATACAGTCTTCCTCGTGACAAACGAAAATAAAAAGGCAACTTAAAACAAGGAGTCCCTGGTTGCCGCTTTGGGGAATCACAAAAACATTTACTGGTAAACAAGCCCACAGCGGAAACTCCGAAAAGCACTTTGGGGAAAAAGCACATTCATTTGGGCAAATCTCTCAGGTGGAGCCATCAAACGCACACGTCTCTGTGTCTGTTTGTATGCAGAAATGTGGCAGAAAGGACCACCTGGAGACGAGAAGTGACATTCGTTTGAGCGTAAATTACTCAAACAAGCATGCCAGGGAATGGCATTTAATACTTGATGTTTCCCAGAGGGAACGGTGGAGGATGCTTCTAATTCAAACACAGAGTAACGATACACACACAAAGCTAAAAAAACAAACACACTACAGTGCACGGGAAGCTTTGAATGGTGAGATAAGGCCCTTTTGGGATGTAAAGTAGGACAGTAACTCATCTTTTTTCTCTTGTAATGTGGTAAGAAAAGTAGCAGGAACAAAGAATGGGGTGTAAAAGAAAACTATTATTGTGTTTCTTCCACTGTGTACTTCTCTGTTGTCTTCTGTGCACAGTACAACCGTCGCAAATACAAAAATGTGCAAAAGGTGACAAGTTTCATACATGCACCACACCTGGCAGGTGCTTAAAGGTGGTACCTACAATTTATTAAGCTACAAATGCTGTAGTAATGCATTTAAAAAAGTAAATTCTTTTAGCCTTCATCTTTCTGATTCAGAATTTCTCACAAGATGTTGCCTATTTCAGCACAATCTTGCTAAACCACACATGTTCTTTCTATAGCATAACACATGGCTTCACAGTAAACAGTGTAGGTGTTTCACAGCTTGGTTTGTACTCCTGAAAATACTTTTTTAAACAGTGACAGAAGTAGGGTCTAAAAATCCACAGATGCTAAAATTCTAACAAGAAGAGTTTATACTTTATCAAACTAGGGGTAACTCATCAAAAGATGTGGGGAAAGACTTGTCAAAAAATTGATTGTTTAAAGCAAGACAATGAAGGTGAAGTTCCAATTTTTTTATTTTTTTGTCTTCTTTTTCTTCTTCTTTCGACATTTCCCTTCAGGGGTCGCCACAGCAAGTCAGTTTCTTCCGTCTAACCCTATCTGCTGCATCTTCTTCGGCCATGCCAACTATCTTCATGTCTTCCATCACTGTATCCATGAACCTCCTCTTTGGTCTTCCTCTAGTCCTCTTTCCAGGTGGTTCCAAATCCGGCATCCTTCCTCCGATGTACTCGCTCTCTCTCCTCTGCACATGTCCAAACCATCTCAGTCTGGCCTCTCTGACTTTATCTCCAAAATCTAACATGTGCTGTTCCTCTGATCCTATCCATCCTGGTCACTCCCAGAGAGATCCTCAGCTTCTTCATCTCTGCTACTTCCATCTCTGATTCCTGTCTTTTTCCCAGTGGTACTGTCTCTAGACCAAACAGCATGGCCTTGCCATCGTTTTGTACACTTTCCCTTTCATTTTAGCATTTTTTTTTACTAAATACTGAAAACTCTACAAATTCTCTATGCAAAAGGACAATTCAGAGTATTTCAAGCAACAATAAACATAGAAACAAACTTCTTTTAAAGGAAAGATGACTAAAAGAAAGAGTTTTTAATTATAATTGGGGCAAAGTTTTGTTCAGAGTAGTGGTGTATTTTTCTGTGTACTTATCACTGTTATTGCAATTTACTCATGAGACCAAACAAGACTGTTTCTGAATGTGCGTTAGATTCACAACTGTGTGTTTGAAGAGACAATTAATTACAGAACTAAAAGTTCAGAACAAAAAAAAACTAGACTTCTTTTGAAAAGAATTTGATGAACACAGCAGCGGTCTGATTCAAAGCTCTTTCACACAAACAAGCACATAGAATAAAAAAAAAAAAAAAAAAAGAAATGCTCTGCTTGTCAATTTGACTGCTTTTAGTTTATACTTAAAAAAAAAACCCAGACAATTAGCATTCTAAGTCCTTGTGGGATGATAAAAGAAAAATAAACCGAAGCAGAGAGAGACAAAACTTGTATACGTCTCTTTTTTTTTTTTTAAACTTGTTTTAACAAAACTCTTTTAAAAAGTAAGCTGCGCCTAATTTACATAAGATGAAACTCTTGAAAACAATTGGATTTCTAAATTACATCAATATATAACAGTTCAGTAAGTAAAAATTCAGATTAAATCAAATTTCTAAAGACAATATTAATTAGTTCCTGTTCATGTCACCTTTATAAATGTAGAAGATGTAGAACAATCTATTAGACTGTGAAGCACCATATGGTTAATATGGCCTTTGGGTTTTCTGTACTTTACTTAATAAGAGCAGTGAGATTAGCAGGTATGGTAGTCTGTTGCTCAAAAATATGGAAAAAAGGTTTGTAGATAGAGTAATATCTAGACGACGGTCGTAAAGAAGAGAAGTCCAATCTGAGACGGAAACGTATTATTTGGAGCCAAAAAATGAGCAACAAAGTTTGGCTGCTAGCCAAAAAGAATAAGCAACACAATTGAGTAGATTATTGTTTCTATGTAACACAGAGAGAAATTAACAAAAATAAAACTGAAAAAAGTGTGAGTGCAATTATTTCCAAGATAAGTAACACTTTCATGGAAATCAGGAAAAAAAAGGCAGAGCCAAAGGATGTTTCACATTGCACCTGTGATCTTGTTCACACCTTACAAAGAACTCGCTTCCAACCAAGCGAAGAAAATCAACTTACAAAAATTGCAACTGTAAACCAAAGACAAAATAAAGAGTTTAAGTGTAAATTCAGCTAGCACACCTGAATTACTTGATACATCCGGAAGTCAATTAAAAAGCAACATAATTATTCCTTGAGATGTACTGTATTAATCACGGATCATCAAAAATAATTGTTCCAATAAAATTGTAATGAACATCACAACTATTTTCTATTTCAGATTTTAGAAAATTTTCTATAGTTCCCTAACTTTTAGGGACATTTTTGATCAGAGAGACATTGGCCATTGATGGGGGATGTTCCAGTTTTAACTCTGTTTGAATCTGAGGTTAATGATGAAGCCAACTCCAACTGTCACCGTTATAAATGCTCCATTGTCGCATTTAAAAAATGTATCTTTTTACTTTCAATCTGTAATAGTTTGTATTTTGATATGTTTTGAAGATTTGTCTAAAAAAATTGGCAATGAGCTCCGATAATGAAAAAATTTCAAATAATTTTGTAAGGTGATCACTCATTGGCCAATAGATAAACTTGAGATATCTAGAAAAAAAACTTCCTTTCAAACACATTTTATAACCTTAGAGGCAAAAAAAAAACAACAACCCAATGTAAGTTTTTATGGTGGTAAATCAGTATGCATGAACAAAATGAGCAGTTGTGACACAGCCCAAATGGGCCACCAAAAAGAAAAAAATTGAGTAAACAAGTCAGTGTTGCCTTGTCATTCCACAAATATTCCACTAATATACGTTGTAAAAGCTAAATCAATTCTATCAAACTGAACATATTTTCCAATAAACTCTCCATGACCATTCAAGATGTCATATACGTACATTGCATAACCTTTACTTTACTTACTATATTACTTACCATGCTTATATTGTTAATAAATGCGGCTGACCAGCAGACAGGATCCAATAGATACCTGATTGGATCTGCATTATTCTGAAGCAATGCTTAGGAAAAAACTGAATGGGAATAAATCTCATCTCAGGAGCAGTCAGTGCTGAATGTGTCCACTCACCTGTCATATGCTGCCATTTCCTAATTTTCAGACTATTATGAACAAGGTTCATGCTTAGAAACAAAGGGTCTGCTAACAAAGCTTCCCATGGAGAATTGACTGTGGACTTGGTTGCTATTTACATACAGATGCACTGGAAAGAATTTGCATAATGTTTTTTGTAGCTTGGTTCTCAGGGGAGCAGCATTGTAACATATTGGTGCCTAATGAACTCTGAAAAAAATTGATTTTCCACAGAGTAAATTAAGAAATGCATTATAGCTGTTAAAGCAATCTTTGGGGAAACAGGAGCCTTCCTCTGCTAAACTACGCTTGATAAGTAATAAATTACACGTTACACTTATTTGCTTTAATTCATGCTAATTTTGCCCAATTAATGTATCACTGTAGTTCTGAGGGCAACCACTGGAGATTTAATTATTTAGTGGACTTTTTGTGTGTATAAGTGCTCATATTTGATTGTTGGCATGTGATGTGTTTCACTGTAGTAACTATTGTTTGCATTTTTATGGACAGTTATTACCAACATAATGTCAACCATACTTTTAAAAGAAATCTCAGTAAATAGGATATTTTTCTAGTGAGCAAAAAAATTAAGATGGAAAAAATAAAAAGTATAAATCTAGTAGGGAGGAACAAACCATTCTGACCTGTAAGAGCGATAACACTCAATGTATGGAACCACACAATGTCCAGGTAGGCCAGGCGGGTAATTTATGTATACCATAAATTAAAAAAAACTATTTAGATTTCTGATAAGCTCTTTTTAATATCAAGATGAAAAAGGCAGGTTGGAAATAAAATATTTGTTATATTTTATTGAATGCCAACAGACTGAACAAGCTGGTAAAAAAAGCTGGACGTGTGGTTGGCTTACCCCTTGCCTACGGCGTGGAGGAGGTAGCGAAAGACAGAATGAAAGCAAAACTGCAACCCCGCTGCTCAAAGGAACGTTACAGAAAATCATTCTTACCATCCTCCATCAAAATATCTAACCTTTCACTTTAAAACCTGTAATTACTTGGCATTCACAATGTTGTATGAGATTGTATGAATGTAACACTGCAGCACTCAAATTTCCCTTCAAGGATAGATAAAGTATATTCAATTCAGTTATAAAAGTATTATAAAATACCTTTTCTAGAAAAAGTTTCCATGCTTTATGTTAAAATGCCTAATATGCTTGTTTTAAATGGTAGAAAACGTATCAGTATTTCTTCATAATATGCTGAACTGTGTTCATAGAGGAATTTCTAGGAGAGCTTGTAAGCTCATGCAGTGACCTGTGGTATAGTTTGAGTTTCATTCAGTGCCAACTAAGGGGTAAAACAATACAAAGGCCGCCAGATGACCTTTCACAAACTCTTCTGTTATGTTATTTGTTTTCCTGACCAAAATACTGTATAGGATCACGACAAATAAAAATAGACATAAAAGTCTGTAGATCGTTAAATCTACGTAGACATTTATAAATAAAATGAATTTGGTTAAGTGTTAAGGACAGTTGGATATAAAGTACAAAGAGGTTAAATCATTTTAACATCCTCTTTTTTTATTTTCAACCACTGTTTATGTCTGTCCCTCATTCCCTTTAACTACTGTTTATCTCTATGCAGAAGTTTAATTGTTTTAATTGACTAAAATAAAAATTGGTATCAGCTTTTGGAAAATCTAAAAACAGAGAAACTTACCCAATTTGTGCATCCAGAATGTTTCCTGTTTCTCGTTGTGCTTTCATGTTTAGACAACCAGTTGAACCCCAGGTTAACCCGAGACATGTGATGATATTGTACTTTAGAAGCGGATTATTACCAACAGCTCCTGTTAAATATAAGAAAAATTCATGTTGTCCTTCAAGAATTGGTAAAAAATTTTAGTGTTTTGTGTTATGGTAACATCCTTGGAAAAATTTGTGTGGAAATTTTTTGTAAATAACATCAATCATCTACCAATAAAAAGCTAAGCAGCTCACCATTTTCATCCCTGCTCAAAAAAACCCAAAAAACTATATCTTTGAAGATTACAGTTAGTAATGGCAACAAGAGAAAAATGATTTCTACATCCTTTCTAAGTTCTCTCAGATATTGTTCAGGAGGACTTGTGGCTGCTTTCACTTAAATATAGGCCTCATCGGGTTTAGAAAATTCCGTTTATATTCAGGAAAGTAAATACCAACGTCGTGATTTATTTTAATGAGTTCTTGTTTGTATTATAAGCCCTGATATGTGTAACTGTGATAGTCCGAGCAATGGAATAAAATCAAACGTCAGCAGGGACTTCCTGACAGAGGCCCGATTGTCTGGCGCTGCAGACTGTCAGGGCCTCTAACTTTTCACATACACAAACATACACATGTGGACAACGTTTGGCTGCTTTACTCCGCTTCCTTTCCCTTACCCCTCCTTCACTAGTTGGTGGAATGAGTCATTGTTTACAGGCCTTTCAATCTGCTGTACTATCACCCTGCTCTGACGCCACTTTTCCATTTAATCATAGCTTGTGTTTGTGGTGCCATGACAGCAGGCCTGGCTTTGCATTTCCTCTCTGAGACATTGGCTTTAACAGCATTGGTATATATTATATGTGCATAAAGAGGGAGGAAGAAAGAGGAGACAGAGGTTTGTGATACTTTGGCCATACTTTAACAATCATCTGTAAAATGACTTATGTCTGAATGTACATACATATGCACGCTAACAGAAGGAGGCCTCTTACTGAACAACTGGCAAAGCAGCTGGAAAAAGCAGTGGAGTAAGCCTTTTGTTTCAGCAGGCTGCTGGAAAGATCCCACTCCCACTTACAAACACACCACAAAACTCATAGCCGTAGTGTGCTAACGAAGCTCAAGCTGAAAACTTTAAAAATATCGGAAAAATCTGTACATATGCCCTAAAATGTAAAGTAACTGAGTATGCCACTTGGATTTTATATCTGCTGTGTTACAAAGTAGGAATAAAAAAGTTGGCACTAATTTGTTTCCCCTTTAAATAGTTCCTCTACTCGTGCACTCACTTTTGAGACATCCACTAAGTATCCACCCCCCATCAGACCAATATTAAAAGCTTAGCCGCCGATGGTTTTTCAAGTAAATTAGAGAAAACAAAATCTCCAAGATTAGTCAATTAAGTGGCACATTAACTTGAGACTTAATTAAAAGATAGGAGGGCATGGAGTCTTTTAGGATATGGAGAGGCGATGGGAGTGTTTAAACAGCAGATTGAACAAATGGCACTTATTAAAAACTTGACTGTGAGTCACTTGACACTTCACATATCCTCAGCACCTTGAGCTACATAAACAGAGTGTCAGCTCCCTGGGTTCCTGCTATGCAAATCTCCAGGATGAGGCAAAGAGAGGAAGTACACTCGTCACACACAGTCTCTGCAAGGAGCGTTGAGATGCCCTCCTACAATCAGCAGCTTAGCAATCACAGAGGTAGTATTTAGTAAATCAAACTTTTGAACTCATTACCGGTAATTTTTCAATGTTTTTAAAAGCAAAAAGGAGGAAATTAAACTTGCCAAACAGGGATTTAAAGTACAACCGAGATGTGTGTTAAAAAGCTGGAAGTGCTTTGGTGTGCTCCACTCCCAAGATAATTTATCCTCATGAATACACACCTTGTCTGAGATATTACGCATGTGTGCGTGCCTGGTGTCAACCTATCTTTGAAAAGCATCCTTAATTAAACCTTTTGTTCTTAAAAAAATGACAAAAAATCAGAGGCAGGCAAGCAAAAGGCAGTTATTGTGTCAGAGTGCTGGGAATGAAGGTACACGAAAACATCACAGTTCACTGCTCGTGTTGCCATTTCAGCATCGCTTTCTATCCAGAACAATGCGACAGCTGACAGCTCTCACCCAAGAATTATCACGCTAAACTGAATTATTTCTGCCATGTGTTAATTTATTAACAACCTGTGCATGCTCTAATGTAGCGTGCATTTGCATATACATTTTTAACCTGGAAGCTCGATCATCCCAGATATTCTTTCGGGGCTTGAGAATATTTCAAACTGTCTTTTGTTGCAACGTGTTTGAGTTTTGAAGAATGGGCTGAAAAAAGAAAGGAAGACACATAAATCTCACAAATGTCTGCAGGGTACAAATTCTTTACGGGCAGATTTCTGCACTTTATCACCTCGGAACATATAAGACGTGGCATCTTCCTACTCATTTTTTCTATGACTTGCTTGCTATCTCTCTTTGCGACTCATAAGAAGTTTTTAACTTTAACTTCTGCTATCAGATCACTTCAAAAACAAGCAAGTTGCCTTATTTAGGTGGCTCCTTAAGACGATTAATTTTAAAAGGAGCAAACATACAGTATTTGTAATCGACGGACTCTTGGGCTCAAGCACAAGATAAAATATGTGTCTTTAAACAGTTAAAGACATATCATGGCAAATTTGGCGTTTTTTTTAAGCACTTGTTTCTAAATCAGTGCATTTTTGTTTTACAATGATCAAATAGGTGTAAACATACAGCATCCGATTCCTGGTCTGCAGGCTGCAGATAAGAGATAACACCATGCCAAAGAGGAAATAAGTCTGATATAATCTTGGGAAAACAGTGTCATTCATCAATGGAAATAACTTGAGGTGATTTCCAATGCCATCAACTCAAGTGTGGGGTGTGAATACTGTGGAGTGTATCATTCCACAGCAAGAAACCATTAAGAGAAACTTTAGAGCGCTGCTCTAAAACCCTATACAGAAGGAGGGCTAATTCAGGGTGGTTTTAAATTTCATAAAAACAAAAATAGAACCAATCATAAGGTTCTCTTTATCACCTTAAAAGAGTTTGAGTTGAGTTTTACAACAGCTGAAACTCAACCAAAATTACACCAAGTGGTTTTAGAAGATAGTAAACCATTTAGTGTGTGGATTTGCTCCTCATAGATTAAAACCGCCTTTTTCCAGTTTACTTCACTAAAATAGAAGGCACTTTTTACTCATCTCCCAACATGTGGTAATTACATCATTCTGGAATCTTACATAAAAATAAAGCCGTTGTATCGAGCCCTCAGAGAACAAACAATAATTTACAGTTTAAAAAGATCTACCGTAGCAGATGTTATTGGCACACCTGTTAACTCTCTCCGTGAACAGCATTAAATTCCCTGCGGCGTGTGTACTGAACACCCTGCCGCTGTGCTGTTTCTTTTCTTTTAATCTACGCTGTGCTCTACACATCATCACAAACAACCTGTCACCGCAGCAGTTTGTTGCTGAAGAGCGTCTAAACAAAGATGCAACATGCAATGTGTATATCTGTAGCTGAGGAAACAATTAAACCCACATGACAGGCAAATAAACACGTTAAGGCGAAACATCTGGGTTTTCTTTTACAGCAGTTGTGTTGTTTTTTGTGAAAAAAAAAGTGGAGGAGACAAGTCTAAAAATCGAACAACAACTTAATAGATCTGACGAGTTATATTATAAAAGGACTGTAAAGGGAAAAAAGCTTCAAGGTTGCCTTTGAAAATGTATAAAAAGTGCTCAATGAACATGATTATTTGATCTTAGTTTTTCGCCTTGTTACAAAGCATGTTTGTGTGTGTGGGTGTGTGGGGGAAGCTATGCCTGTCAGTCATGTTAACTCAATGTGAAGAGGATGCTCCATGCGGAAAGTTGAGTCCTATATATTTACCACCATGGTTGCTGCTATTAGGACCTTGATCCATGTTTTCTTTCTGCATGGAGGGAATTCAGCTCGATATGAACTGCGTCCATGTCTGGCCGGGTCGGCTTGACTGAGTTAGGTTAACAGGACAAGTTCTAGTTCTGGAAAAAATTATTTATCAAACCACCACCATGAGAAAAGTTCTCAATTTTGAGCTTTTTTAGTATAAAAATAAAGTCAAATGTGGGGAAAAATGCAGATATCAGACTTATGGCTAATATTTTACCATGAAAATACTGCAAGTTGAGGATGAAAACCCACTAGTAAAAAGGAAATTAAATTTGTGATAAAGAAAAATTCATTTTGGTACACAAGCTTACATATCCCATCCCATAACAGCCCACCAATCATTCACAAGATCCTAATGACTGGAGGTCAGTGAGCTACTTATTCATTTAAATGATGCTGAGAACAAACAATCAAAATGGCTGCCTGGGAGATTGCAACACGTTCGCACCAGCAAATGACATGTAACAATGGTGACATCTAATTTATTGCTCAAGGAGCATGTACAAGCAAATAAACAGGCATAACCGATTCACACGTCCCTCTCAATTTGCCTCTCCCACGGTCCAATGCTTTTCACATGCCAAGGCGGAAAGAAAATAGAAAAAGTTGAGAGTGCACAACTTTAAGCTGATGTCTTATTTGCAGGTTCAAGACTCCTACTTTTGTTTCTGCCTCCAAGCCCAAGGAGGCTTCCATAGAACACAAAGCTCCCTCATGAGAAGCACACAAACACTCCATGAATACCAAAGCCTTGAAAATAAAAAGAAAAATTTTCACCTGCATGTACGGTTTTTAAAGATGCCACAATATCTAGAGGATGTAAAGAAGGAAGGGGGTGTTATCTTCAAAATGTCTCTTTTGGTCTTTTTATTTTTGTCTGATTTTCTTGTTCTTGCAGGGAAATATTGTAGGCGCTGTCTTTTCAGGGCACGACGCTTGGCAGAAACTTTGAACCTCACTGTGCCCCATTCAGAGGTTTTCAAGCTCCAGTCTTGGGATCTCACTTACTGCCACATGTTATCTGTGCATCACCCTGGTGACGCCTCCAGGTAACAAGGAGATTAGACACAGTCAGAGACCCTAGTACAGTAAGACAGCAAAGCTTCAGCAAAAGGGGGTCTTTAAATATTTAAGGTATGAGCACGATCACACGTTGAATTTCAGGGCAGGGATGGGAACAAAGAATACAAATCTTTCCCTTGGAAATCATTTACATTTCATTTTAGCAGCTCCATTCTCAGACTGATGTAATTTGTAAGTGTTGAACTTGAATTGTTGGAATTGAAACCAACTAACTTTAACCAGGAATAAGCAAATCCTGTGTACATCTGTAACATCCTCAATAATCTGTGTAAAATAACGAAAAGGCAAACAAATAACGCAGGGTGTGAGAAGCACAGCTTCTTCAGCCTCTTGTCAAAGTCAGTTAGCGTTTTCAGGTAATGACCCTATTTGCATTGTAAACCATGCCCATGTGTGAGAGGGCTAATGGGGCCACTACCTGAAGAGATTAATTGGAAGTGACATTACTTGAACTTTCTTCTTTCTTTTTTTTCCTTCACCACATAGCCCTCTGAAGGATCGCCTCATCTTATTTTAATGTCAGACTGCAAGTCCAAACACAGGGGGTCAAATCATGGCAAACTTTGACTTGCCTGAAAGATGGTGTGACAACTTCCAGGATCAAAAATTTGCAACACAGTGCATCAATGCATTGCCGTATGATAAAAAAAAAAAAAGATTGCATGGCGATCGCAAATAGTAACCGTTTTACTGTCATTTCTGTATAAAAAAGTACAGCAAATTATTAAGTGCAAAATTGACTAATTTTTATACATGAAACAAGTTCTAATGTTTATTAAACAAAAAATTGAAACCAGGAGTCTGGCTACACTAGCCAGAATGGTACAACTCTTCATCAGAAAGTTGGATTTGTAGTTTACAAAGTTTCTTCTACAACATTGGTAAGGAGAACCACAATAAAATACATGATACACGTTATTTCTTAATTATTATATATCAGTTACCATTATATATAATAGATACCTTTAAGTCTAACAAGGAAAAACAATTTGTTTTTCTCGTTTAAATAACAAAATGCTTTAATCTTTACTCATGGCTGAGGAAGGAGACTTATTTCTGAGTGAAAGTGTCTCAGTCAATTGAGCAAAACGAAGGGATGGATGGATGGATGCATGGCTAGTCAGACAGAGAGGCCACAGCCTGACTGTAATTTATTTAGAACTCGAAAAGAAAATTACCTTGGGATCAGAGAAGTGAAGAATTTTTCCCCAGACGGCAAACAGAAACAATGGAGCAGCCCTAATTGTGACATTACAATCCAGCTCACAGTGAGCGATCAGAGGGGGATTGATTAGAGGAGCTGAAATGTGGAAGACTTTGTGAAAAGGTCACTGCACACTCCACCTGGAGTTTGCTAAATTTTCAACCTTCCAACTTTGTCTGCAAATGGAGAGAAAAGTGAAAAAGAAAAAAAAAATAGAACTCCTGCGTGATTACAGACTTTTAAAGACGGCAATATTTTTCCCCAGTGCATTAGTGAAAGAAGATGGTAATTTCCTGAGGTCAGGATCTATCCAGGCAGAAAATGACGAGTGAAAAATAAAAGAATAGAATACGGAGACCTGCCTCTTGGCTTTTCTGGCACAGAGGCTGGCATGTAGGTTAATTGAGGGGTGAACAGAAGGTAATGTTGGCTAAAGGTCAGACTGATGTCCCAGCTAGCAGGAAGTTCCTGCGCACTGGTGACCTCAATGAATGTTGTTGGCCATATTCATATCATTTAGACGCAGACACAGGTGTTCATTCCAGTTTTAGCTTTACCGATGCTCTATCTCGGGGGCTGAAACAGCATATGAATAATGCAGGCTGTGTAACTTTGATAGATGTCATGATGAAAAACTTTTACTGATTCAAAAAACATGAGCTCTTCAAAAGGTTTGCATGTAGATATGAGGGTATCCAAACAGTTCTAAGTCTTCAATAAATAATCTAAAAGTCTAGAAAAGCTATTTTTAAAAAAATTAATCATTTTATACTAAATTTACTCTTATTTGTGACTCATTAGTATTCATAGTATGGTTATAAACAAAAAATAATTACATCTAATTAACTCACTGACCAGAAAATTCCTTGCAGTTTGATCAAATCTGTAAATTTGGAAGAAAAACAAATTTTTCCAAGCAAATATTTGTCATTTTTATCCCAATTAATTTCAGTAAATCTTTCATTACAGTAATTATTAGTATAGGACGAGAGGACAAACTGGTTAGTTTAACAGAAAGAAATAAAAACAGAATGTTTTGGTATCCTTTATTGTAAAAAAAAATCTTTTAAAGATTCTACATGTGCAAAACTAATTAAACAAGCTGTGAACTCCGGGTAAGCAAAGGATTAATCAAGAGATCATGTTGAGGCACAGCGGAAACATGACTGTTGAGTACAAGAAGAAAATGACTATATACTAAATATCTTCTTCACATTATCTATATAGTGTTGTGAAACTCACCATGTGTTATTTGAGATAAGAATAAAAATGAGGCGTACTCACGTCATATCATCTGAGGATGTTACGCCCAGTTTTTACATGCTGATGATGCATGTTATCAAGTGCTTTTTTCTTTTATTTTGTTTTTGGAAGTAACCACATTAGTTTCTAATGAGTAATAATAATAATTCTCATCACTAAAACAACATCAAAGTGGATCACTGTGACAAGAAAATGACTTTACTCGTGATTCACTACCAACTTACCCTGGAAACGCAAAACACAGGAACTTCTAGAGTCCACTTTGTGAGTCATTGAGTTTGAAACCCAAAAACCGCTTACATGGCGACTACAGTCACCATTTTTAATTCCTTGTCCTTTTCCTGATGAACTGCAACTCAACAAGTCCTATTTACGTATATGGGACGAAATGTAGCTGACGTAGCCAAGGTGATCCATTAAAGTACAACTTACACAAAAAAAGCTATACACATTACGCTTCCTGACTATTTTATAACAATTTGGTAAAAATGCTTATTTATTCCAGTAAAACCCAAAGTTAGTTGTAAATTGCAGAAAATCCAGATGTGAGATGAAATTCTTTGGAAAAACATGAATCTGAAAAACCAGTCTATTCCTGGTTACATCTTATGAGTGATGTATGACTTTAAAACCTGTTGTTTGTGCAGCAACACTTCTTCTTTGACAACTAATCTCAAGTGGTTTAAAACAGAAGGGATGAGTTTTGTCCCCAACACAGCCTTGCAGATTATTTGTAGTGCTGAATCACCTTTTTGATTTCACTAGTTTATACTTTTCTTCAGTATATGTGATGAAGAAGTGTGATTAAAAAACAAATGGTGTTATACAGTACTGCAGGTGTGATCTTAAAAAACAAAGATGTTTATGTTTACAAGAGATGATATCTTTTAAAAATGAAGTTCGTTGTAATGGTAAGAGAAGAAACAACATTCATCCTAATACATATCTGTAATGGATACAATCATCGCTATGTTAAAGGCTTAACAACATGTTAATAACATGGTTTTAAGTGTGGAACTACTTTCAGCCAACACTGAGCAAATTTAACACTTGTGTCAGCAATCACACACACAATTGCACAAACAAACTTTTCTCTTTCTGCTGAATTCAATGTGACAACAGCAGCGGTTTTCTTCCATTTTTCCATCCCAAGTCCTCCCGAGTGGATGCTAAAGACTCCTATGTAGGAAAACAGATACCGCAGCACTCCATACAGATCTCCAGGCAATCTGAGGACTCGCAGCAGGCGTCCATGATGCCACAGTCCATGTCACAGGGGCAGTTGCAATCATCGCCCAAGTCATCTGTGCAGCAGCAGCAACAGCATGCTTCCGATGTGCAGGCGCCGCAAGAAGCCTGGGCGACGACCATGTTACAAAGAGTCAGGAACTCACAGAAAAGGCACGCCAGGATGCAGTGAACGCAGCAGTCTGGGTCGAAGTCAAGCCAGTCAGTGTCACGGGTTCGGAAGGGATACCAAGATGTGAATAAAATCAGAAAAAAAAACAAATATAAAAAAACAACTAAAAATATGACTTTTTAATTAGAAATTTTAAATAAATGCATGATAAAATGTCAACTGAGACAACATTTAGCAAGAAATAAAGTCAAGGGGGAGCATTAGTCAGCGATGTTAGTCGAAAGAACAAAGGGAAAGCATGTCACTAAAGTAAAAACATTTAAAAGTCTAATTCAAAGAAACGACTAGTCCTGCAGTTCTGATTAACCGAGTATGAAATAATTGTGGCATTATAATGCAAACTTCTGGTCTTATCAAACAGAAATGATTAATGAAAAAGCCCAAGAGCCTCGCCCTGACAAACAGGTGAATTATAGTCACAGCTCTGATTAACATTTAACCTCTACACACGCGCACACACACTAACATTTTTGTGACTTTCAGTTGGTTGCTTCTAACAGTAATCTACAGCTTTACTTTAAGTCACCAATGTACCAATTATTCACCTCAAGTCTGCTGAGAGTGGTGGAGAAAAATGTCAAATTTGACTAAAGAAAAAAAACTTGGTGTCTTATTTAAAATTTCTCAAATGGGATTTACATGTGCACATTTCAGGTGTCGTCCGCTTTCATTCTTGTTCACCTTTAATTTGAAAAACACCTTCATAAGAAGCAGTTGAGGTCGAAGGCTGTTAAGAAAATTACTATACACATTGTGTGTGTGAGCTGACGACCACCCCCATTTGACCACAGTTCCTTATGGCCAGATCTTTAAAAACTGGTTCTAAAAATAGTGATAATGTAAAATATTCATAATTTTCTCAAGATCAAATAATGTTCAATAAGCCTTTTCTGATCACCTTAAACTATACATTTATTTCATAACTTTTTTTTATTTTAACAATTTTTTAAAAAGTTTTTTTTTTTTAAACTACTTTTATTACAAGTAAAGAACAAATTAACCTGAATACAGTCTTTTCACACCCAAGTCACTAAATCTCCCTCCTGAGAGTGTATGTGTGCCTGTGCACACTCCCTCCAGCCTGTTTGATCCAAGGCCAGTGCCATGGCACTGCTTTGGTGTGTTAAAAAGACATGATGTGGATAGATGCAGAAAAATAGCATTACAAACAGGCCACATTTGCATAACTTTCATCAGCCCATCTCGAGCTGTCAGAAGGGGCTGTTACTGATTGGGTTAGAAGGAAAAGCAAAGGGAGGAGAGTGTGGAGGATGAACCGGGAAGACGAGCCGAGGGCCGCCAAATGCTCATGTTTGATTAATCAAAGTAGAGAGGATCTTTTTTTTTTTGCCTAATTTTGCAGTGCTGAGGGCTGCAGAGCTGACCAGGAGCACCAACTCACTATGATACAAACACGATAGAGAAGGGAACATGAAACGACTGAGCGTGTGTGTGCCTGAAGTTTGAATGAATCTTATTATCCTTATCTAAGGCCATAACACTCGCAATGATGGAAGATGCATGAGGATGTATCCCACCAGGCCGAACATGTAGGCTGGTAGACGGGTTGTGGGTTTGATTCCAAGTGCAACAGAAAAACTATCACCACATGTCTACGTTTGATTAAATATGTTAAATAAAAGGAAAAATCTTAAAGTTTGTTACTCTTTGCTCTGAAATTATTCATTCAAATGAAATCACTTTAAACAATGGCTTAATTGACAAAGTAAAATAAACTCATTTAAATTTGGCATATTGGAATATTTGTTTTTTAAAAAATGGCACTTTGAGATTCATTTGTGCATTTTCATTGGCCGTGTCGTACAAAAGCTCAAAGTCTGGCTGGCATGTTTTGAAAGGCTTAGAGGGTATGGCGATGCCTGTATGGAGAATGTAGCAGCTCAGTGTGAGTGTGATACAAACAGTACACTGGCATTAAGCAGTGGCCAGCCAGCTCAGTTATTCACTTGGATGTATAATTCAACACCAGCGATTAGTGGGAATCTTACAGAAGCCAACATGGAGAAAGAAGCAGGGAAGCTTCCTGCATGTACACAAGAGAGATGGACATTTCCATGAAAACTCAAAAAGGCAGACAGAGATAGAGTGAAACCAAGCAACACGCAGGAAGAGCAGCGCAGACTGACAATGCTCCTGTTTAATGTCAGTGAGCGGAGTTTGCCAGGCCCAAAAAGCAGCGTCCGGCGCCTCGGAGGAAATCGTAAGAGACATCTGGAAAGCGAACATCAAAAAGGGAGGAGCGGCATGACACAAAACAAGCTGGATGGGCCTCAGAGCGGCAAGCTGTGCAAAACATCCAAACTCACAAAGAGGGAGAGAGATGGTTGAAGATAAAGCGAGGGAGAGACTGATCACTCAAAGCCTTGGTGGCCAACAGAGTGCAGCAGGCCCACAACACGCAACTTAAAAGCAAGCCTGTTTATAATGTATGACTGTGAAGAGCTTATGCAACACACACACACATACACAAATGAAGGTTTATGTTGCAGGCAAGGGTTTAAACTGCGCTCCAAGCCAGGAAAAAGAAAAGAAAAACAATAAAACGGGACAACAGTCTATTCTGATTAAATATAATTAACAAACAAACAGAGTGGATGAGATGAACAGTGTCTCTCTGGAAACAGTCTCCACAGAAGCTGCCATGTTATCACAGATTGGCCCTGGTGCCAACGGCGTGTGCCAAGAATCACAGAGAGCAACCCACTCCCCAGAGCTAGTTTCTACTAACTAGCGCCTTTTATTTCCTGTGATCAGGGGGCTGTTTAGGAGGCTAATTTCACAGGCAAACAGATTACGTTAATCCGTGTAAACATTCAAACAACAGCCTGGCTGCTTTCCGAGGGGAAATAAATAGCGGAGAGCGAACAGATTGAGCTCTCAAAAGCAAAACAAAAACCATAATGAGACTAGTTGAGCTGCTGGCTTTTAGTGTTTCTGGATCTTTACCAAGTGTTTTGTTGAAATGATAATACGCAGGAGTGTGTTTCAAGGGAGTTATATTTGAGGCTGCTTTTATGCAGAAATGGAGTAAAAAAAAAAAAGCCACACAATCAGACAAAACAACAAAGGCCAAGCAGACAAGGAAAACAAGTGATAAATACCAGCGTAGCCATGCAGTGCAGCAGTTGGAGAAGGAAGACAGCGGGACCTTGTTAATGAGGGCCAAGGTGTTGCTGACGGAATGGAGGGAGTGCCAAAAAAGGCCCCGGAGACGTGTGAGGGGCCGTGAGGGGCCCGAAGAAGGCTGGTCACGACTTATAATAGGCACCCTGTGCTCTCAGGCCTCGTTAGACGCTCGCACCTATCTCCTCGATGGAAGGGGACTGGCCCGCCGCCATCATTACTGGACTCACCTCGGCCTTGCACCTGACAAAGTGATGGGTTCCCTACACGGCTGGCGGACTCTCTGACTTTGTCTTAAGGAAAATAAAAGCTACAGGGGACAGATCAAATATAATTTGCTTGGCAGGAGTGATAAATATGTGAGGTCATGCATGGCCATCATTAAAAGGTGAGAGAAGGTGAGAATTATTCAATTCTTGTGTTTTTCACGACACGCCTCTTAACAAGACCTTGTTCGTTTGAAGCACAACTGTGTGTTTAGAAAACACAACAGCTGCATTGAAACTAATGCTGACGTAAATATTTGCAAGAAGAAAAGAGTCATGCCAATGGTTCAGTGTTAGGTTAGTTAGTATGCGAGTAAGTATATACAGTGGACACTAACCCTCTGGCAGAGGAGCTTTCTGGGAGCCCGTAGAGCTGCCTTTGCTGCGTCTGCTGCTGTCGCTGTTGACAGATAAACTCGACCTCAATTTCCTCTGCACCCTGTGCGACACGGGTGTGGATGATTGCCTGCGGGGTTGCTCGGTCGTGGCGCTGGTTCCTGGGGCCGGCACTCCGGCTGCAATGATGTTGGCACCGCAGGAGCAGGTCCGCGTGGCCCCAGAGCCGCCAACAATAGGGTGGACTCCATTGCTGTTGCTTGCTTTGCTGTTGCAAAAAAGACCCTGGTCTCCCTCCGTAGTTTCAGACGGATGAAGGTCAGAATCAGATGGAGGTTGAGCTGGTGGGAAATATACAAAAAAAAGTTATTAAGAGGAGGATAAAAATCAAAACTTTTAAAGGTATGTAATTTCAGAGCTATTAAAGGGTGCAATGTTTATGTGCTATTAGACAAGAATTGTTACCCCAAAAAAAGCACAATACCCCTTCTTTAACATAAACAGTTGGATGTTTGAGAAGCATTTAATTGGAAACGACTAAAAAAGATTCTTTAAGATTTAAGAATACATTAAAATGGACATAAATCATACATGATTTTTATGTGCTATTCCCTTTGTCTCATTTTGTGCACATTTAAATTTAAAGTAGCTTTTCCTGCTCTGCTCCTTAAACCGAAACACAAGAATGGCAGCGCGATCGTTTCCTTAAAGTTGCACTGTCGCTTTCTAACACAATAATAAGGATCACACTCCAAATTTTTCACCCTCGATCGACAGATAAAAGCACACAGACACGCAACCTGAAACATGAGAAGATCACAAAAAGCCAGCCATGTAGTCGAAGAGACATTTGTTGGAAGCAATGCCTCGGCGAGTTAAGTCGCTGTGAGGAGAAATTAATTCAGAAAAAAGAAACTCTGTGATAGTGTACATAGAGAAAATGGCTGGTGTCTGCGGTAGTAATAATCTTTTTTTTTCTGTCCTCTGAAAGCTCAGTGATGGCCTAAGCCAGTCTTTCTAAGTGCACGTGTGACAGGCAGAGAAAGTCAGGAGACCTGTCTGATAAGAAGGAAACGGAGGGAAGGATGTGAGTGAGCAGAGGAGATGGCATTTTACTGAGATGAACACCTGCACATTCAGCTCTACTGGGACTAACTCTCTCTGAATCAGAGCCCGTGTGCATGCGCTGCCAGATTTTCTGAATTATTCATGCCTTTTAAAGTTTGCCTGTGTGAACCGTACTTATTTTCTCTTTCTGCTACTTAACACAGTTGTTAAATACTTTTGAGTATTTGCTGTGTTCATGACCAAAATTTAAACCCTGCCAAATTTACCCAATTTTGTTTACACCAACTAAATTAAAACCTTTTCATAGCTTTAAAACTTTGGAGAAAAAAAAACAACAACCATATTTTTCTCTAGGAAGTTAATCTAATGCCAGTAATTTTTCTTTATCCCTATTTTCTTTGTCTGTTCACCAACAAGTGCAATTACAGTTAACAAGAGAGTGCAGTGTGGGAACGGAGGCCTTGCGCTTTTTAACAACACATCACCCTGGGAGAGGCCGGACGTGAATGTGGATGTAAAACAAAGCAATTAAATACACACAGTGGGTTTTGCCTTCTCATTCGGGTTTCTGCATGCTGCTTCAATAAACAAATATAGACTTTGGGGATCAGGATTTCATGCAATTTGAATTAGACAACTGGGTAGCACGCCTTAGAATTCATTATGCAGTGATTTAAGGCCAGGTTGATGGATTTTCTGCAGTTCACCCGCCACAATATTGGCAGGAACTTGTTTTTCTAACAAGGTTCATAATATATCCAGAGTTCTTTGTAACCATTTTTGAAACAATGGGTTTGCCTTTTCCTCTGTAGTCATGATTGGTTTGATCCACTGAGACAGTTGTCATTTTTCTGTCACAAAAAAATTGCTAATAAGTCAGCAAGTAAAACACTAGACTATAGGGCTACAGCTATCAATTATTTCTGAATCATCTATTGATTATTTTGTTTGATGAATCGAGTGAATGGATCAGGTGTACTTTATAATTTCATTAAATTAACCTTAAAAAAAAAAAAAAAAAAATCTACCACCAGTGTTTTGTACAGACATCAGATCAAAGTTTACTCTAAAAATTAATAAAAATAATTAATAAATGTCAGACTTAACTCTGCAGGAAAAAAAAGAAATTTTCAGATTTGTTAATAAGTGAAATGTTCGTTGTGGATAAATGTGGACATCAATAGTCTGAAATGAAACTTTTGCTTGCTCAGAAAAACACACAATGCTTGCTGCAGAAAGACAATTGGAGAGACAATCTGGAGGCAGTTTTGCACCAGGAAGCCTTTTTCATACACTTGAACATGGCGCTAATAAAAACCAAAACATCCTTCTGATTAAAGCAAGCGGAATTGAGATTAAATAATAAAAAAATATTAAATTTACATCGTAAGAGACTAAAATTACAATCATAAATGTTACTTAGCCTAAAACTACATAACAAATATAAAAGTAAATATATTTTTCTTGATTTATTTGAATCAAATGCATATTTTTTTTTAAATGCTGAACGGAGTAAAGCTGGAATTAACCTACACACAAAGGTTGAGCAAGTTTGTAACATCAGTAAAAACATCTATATGTTTAACTTTTATTGGTGCAAGAACACTTTTTATTTTTCTATTCATTGGAATTTATATTTCCAATGTTACGTGGTAAGAGACAATAATTGTGGTTTAGTTTTTCCTTTTTTACAAGCAAATGTGTTTGTTTGTGTGCCAAAAAAGACCTGGTGATCAATACTTTTTACTTCTCAGAAATAAAGTTCTTGATTCCCGAACATAAACAACGCCATGGTAAACCCAAATGGTCAAAATTTCCAAGGCAAAGTTAAAAAAAGTAGATTTGATTCACAAGAGTTGTGCTTTCTAACGACGAGTCCTTGCACAGCTTTTACACAGACGGTGTCTTTATTTTTAACCTGATGAACATGGTGACTGAGATTAATGGACATGTTGGAGCAATATTCATAATCATTGATCATAATAATGACGATACTGTCAAAAATGGCAATGACAGACTTGTACAGTCACCCAGAAACAAATGAAGATAATGAGAATACGGAGGGAAGATCGGACAGAATTACACAGCAATTGCACGCTGGGTCATCAAAAACGAAAACTTTTAGTCTATTTGAATAAATTATTTGTTTCAAAAATCTTTTATTTTAAATAAAAAGTGTATTTGCGTAGACTTGCTTCAACAGTTGGATATGGAGTGATGATAGGCAAGTTCTTGAATCAATGAAAAATTTTGTCGTATTTCTAAGAATACAAAAACACCTGCCAATGTATGTTTTTCACTACAAAAAGAGTTTTGAGAGAGTATTCAGATTTATTCAAATTAGTTTGCATAAGATTGTCTGAAGTTTGATGGGACTGCACGCAAACTGTTCTGACAATTTATCTTTTTTTGCCATGCAGCCTCTTTTACATACGCTAACATGGAATGTAATGTATACAGTATTACCAAGTGTGTTTATCTCTGAAATCAAGGAATCAATCAAGATTCCGAAATTACTTGATTGAAACTTTTGATGTAAAATTGTGTATAAAATTTCTTTTTTTCACTATGCAATTGCTAAAATGGAAGCAAAGTAACAACTTTCTATGATTTTACTCTTGTGATAGCTCTTTTTTTTCCCTAAGGAGCAAAAGAAGAAAAAAATGATTTATCATTTAAAATGGAACATTTTTGTCTCCCTCGATAGGTAAGAATAAGACAACTTTCACAGCTTTCAATTATGAAATTTCTTATTTTTAATTTGATCAAATATACATTAAACCACCTAAGGATTTATATTTAAAATAAAGAACATTTCTTCTTTTCAAAATGAACGTTTGCTCACTTTCGTAGCTTATTTTGGCAATTCACTTATAAATAAATAATTTGGTGACTTGTTTTACTAAATCAAAGACATTTTGAAAGTATGTAGATTTTAATCACAGGACCCATGTAATAAAATCTACAAACTTTTAAAGTGTGTGGTACAGTCCTGTAATAGGACTGTACTTTTGTTTCAGATGAAATAACAGAATCATGACACTAAAAAAAAAGAAGTGGGTTTGCATAAAACTGATTTGTGCAGATAACAAAGTACTTTTCAAACAAACCTACTGCAAAAATCCTAAAAGAACAGGCAAGTTATAATTTGAGATAAACTCCAGTAGTTTTGACAAGCTTATAGAAATAAGGAGGTATCTTAACCAGATGTGCACAGTCTAACAGGGAACACTGGACATACACACACTTCAAATTGGACTTGTAACTGCCCTATTTCTAGCACATCAACAACTGTTGAGAGTGTACATTTGTAGTTGAATAAAACATGGTATTCCCCTACACACGCTGTCACACACATCACAAGGGAAACTAGGGGGTGAGTGCTTCTTGACTGTCTAAGCAGCATCCCAATTTGGTCCCAGCTACTAGTAGCTGACAGCCTCAAATATCTGGGGAGCATTTTTAAAAGGCCAGTGTTTGATGGATTCATGAAGAACACACAAATATAATTGCCATTTGTCACCGAGTCTTCAGTGGCTGCGCCACACAGGGACTGAGCGGCGGAGCGCCTGGAGAGAACGGGAGCCACGCCGGAGCCGCGCAGAGGATCGCTCTGTATGTAAAACGGCGTATACTGTATAAACACCTCCGTTTTTGTCACAAAAAATAGGTCCTACAGGAGGAAAGAGGAAATTGCACCCAGAAGACACATGGAATAAAAGAAAAACGACACACACACATACAAGTAAAGAAATATGCATACATGCATGTCAACTGAAACAAAACTGTATAAACAACAACTCGGAAATAGTGAAGAACATGAAAATATGGCAGAGAAAGGTCAGACAGGCCAGTGTGGAGATTCTCATTTGCACATCGCTACATCAAAAGTCACAGGTAACGCATGGAGCAGATAGAACCATCATGCAAGCTGTGCATTACCAAAGCTCAGTCCTTTTTAATATTAATGCCCCTGAGATGGAAAGAAACAGAGAGAGGAGAGAGGGAAGATGTTTGCACAGGCTTATTAGAATGCCCATCATAGACAGCATACAGTTATTCAAATGTCACATCACTTCCTCCAAATAAAACACCACAATCCAGATCACGTACTCGTCTCCTAATAGCCATTATTACACCATCAGATGAGTTTGGAAATGTTTAAGCCACATTACAAAATATGGGAGCGTGCTCTGTTGCGGTTGAAAGACCCAACACAAACAGCTAGCACACGTGGCAGCGGCTAGCTGTGAAATGCTAATATCGCTAACAGGGTCGATGCTTTGTTTATCCTCTGGAGTGTAGCGTGAGCAAAACATGTATATTTTCTGCTCAACTGGCCACGCACCTGCATGACTGAAATGCTAATTTGGAAATGTGCAATGACCTAGCCCAGCTCCTCCACCGCCGCCACGTCTCACTTCCAAAACAGCCCGAGGTATCATCTCTCCTCCTAACAAACACCGGCGTGTGGAACGGCCCCTGCTTCTCAATCCAAAGGGATATATTTTCTCATTAGAAATTATACATCTTCTCTGTCCGTATTTATAGACAGAAAACCAGGGGAATTAAGCTGCGGAAACGGCAGGAGGGATGCGCAGAGAGAGGGGAAAATAGTACAATGAATGTTATTACAAAAGGGCTCCGATTGAAATTTTCCTTGGGCGTGCAAAGCCTAGTTTACAACCTGACCTTCTAAACTCCCAGACAAGGACTTTCTTTATTGTGCAGGACGACTAGTTAGCCCATGACAACCAGAAAAGATTACATGATCTCCATGTGATCTGCAAGTGTGAGGATGTGGAGACCAAATGAACTCATTGATCTCTTCTAGACGACATGAGGATCCGACAAACAGAAATGCCACTAGTTTCTGTTATATATAGCCGAGGTATGGTATGTGGGGAGGAACCTGAACACTGCAGAATAAACCTGTCACTTCTAACACATCCATAAATTTTGTATTTATTCAAGATAAAATGGTGATGCAAAGATGATGACCACCGAAGAAAGCTAAATTACCTGCTCTGATATTGGATCTTCACCAACAGGAATGACAGACCATGTGTGTGTCTGTGTGTGTGTGGAACAGAACTCTATTAAATTCCCATCATCTGTCAGGGCTGATAACACCGCTTGACTTTTCATTCAACAGTAAAACATTTTGCTTGTCCACACCACTTTGGGACGGCAGAAGGGTACTCCTTAAACTTTTTCTTGTTTTAATCGTTGCTTGATATTCAAATAAAAGAATTTAATTGAAGAAAAAAAAAGTTGTGTTGCTTCCGCTTCCTGTGAAGACAATGCAGCAAGTGAGAGATTTACCAATTTCAAATTTAGCCTCTGATTGAGTGGGAAAAAACCCCAGAGGAGCTTGTTCTGCTTAATTACATTTAACAGTCACAAAGGCATCTTGAAAGACGAGAGCTTGATTTGACAAAATGAACTTCTCAGCACAAGTGGAAAGATGTGCATGCTCAGAAGAAGCAGGGAGGGGTCGGATCATAAGGGTGGGGTGTCATCAATTATTCTTTGATTTTAAAATGGAACATTCTCCTAGATTAATATGTTTCGCTGCTATCTAAATCACTGAATCTCACTATGAGATGCCATTTTCACTCCCATGAATCATTTGCACCCACTCACCCCTGCCGCCTTTCCCCCATGGTCCTGCTGAAGAGCAGGAGTTGTCTGGCCTCCACTGTTGTGAGGAATTTGACATGGTGCTAATTTGAGCCCTCCTGAAGCAGCAAAAGTCAAAAAGGAACACAAGTGACGCTAAGTGATGCTGTATCTTTTCTGAGTTGAATTTAAAACTCGCCTATTCCTGAATTAAGCTTTTTCAAATACTTTTCAACTCTTTCCAAGAGTGAGGATAAAGACAGCACAACTTCAGGGAGGTTTTTTTGCAAAAAAAAAAAAAAGCTGCACATCTTGCTCAAATTTATACTTTACACAGCTAGCTAGAACCATTTCTAGAAAGATCAATTATGACGTGACTCGGAGCAGGCCTGAGGGAGCTGCCAGGCTTCATACTCCAAAAAACGTGCTCCACCCTCTCCTTACTGACGCCTCAAAACCAAAAAAAAAAAAAAAAGGAGCAATCGAGCAGGAGTGAACAGCAGGGAAAAAAAAGAGAAAGAAGGAGGGGAACCGGGTGTTTTCAGTTACATCAATGACTCAAATATTCCAACCCAGTTCAAAATCTCCTTCTCAAGGAGGCGTGCAGACACGCAGACATGCGCCTGCGCATTTCTTTATAAGAAAAAAATAGAAGGGAGGGAACTTTGCCCGTATAGAAAAAACAGAAAGAAAAAAAACAGGGAAGTTGAGGAGAATCAACAAATAAAAGTGAAGTCAGAGATGAAGGCCGCTCTGTGAAAACCAAAATATAACAGAGGCCCTACTGTGGGTCAGACAGGGGATAGGTGGTCTATCAAAACACCCCAACACCCTGTTCCTTTATTTGCTCAGTATCAATCTCAGCATTAACCCTGTGCTAATGGGACAGCTGTGGGTCAGCGCCTCACATCTTCAGGATGCCAATCAGAGCCTTAAGCTGAGAGATCAGCCTGTGGGACAGCAGCTCTCGTCTGCCTCTGAGTGGCTTTTAAAACACAGAGACGCCCGTATTGATTTTAGCTCTAGCCTGAAAGGGAGGGGAGAACTCGATCGTGTCAGCTGTGGCTTTCCGCGCAGCTGGACGGGAGCCAGCCGCCGGTCCCTGGTCACCCTCCGCTGATCAGAGGGGCCCTTGCAGAATGACCTAGCGGAGAGGCACTGAACCTGCAAACACTTCGGGGGCAAGCAGTTGGAAGCTTGAGGGGTTCAGGGCTAGCGGGGGCGACATCAGCAGAGATCTCATAATAGAAAAGGGTTTTAACCTTAATGTCGATGTCAAAACCCTGTTAGGGGCCAAGTAATCCCTCTGCACTGCTGTCATTTGAACTAGTTGATTTCTCCTCTCTGTAAGTGGCTAGAGAAAGACACCGACACCATCATGGGGGTTCTGGTTGGGGAGGTGACTCGCCTGAGCCAAGCGATAGAACTTAACCTGTGCCAAATATTACACCATATGAGCAGCTTTTAAGTGCTTCTTTTACATGCTATCGCTTCTTTAATTAAAGCAAAAGATCTCAAACCTTATTCAACTGTAAGAAAACCCCCCAACCACAGGTCAGCTGGTGTTAAAATGAGTCAAATAAAAGAAACACACTGCAATCAGAACCAATACATGTTCCTTTGTGTGTAACATGGACTTAAGAGACTCCACTGTATGGATTGAGGTATGCGTATCTAATCCTTCAGCTCAAGTATTTAGAGTATCTTCAAAAAAATAGTAATGAATCGACTCGGGCAATTTGAGTAAAATATGCTAATTAACATACTTGAAATTGCCCATATGAAATCTATCTGCACCAAGACAATGAGAAAATAATTACAACAGAGGTAGAATTACAATGGCCATTTTAATCAACCTCGACACTCGCATTTCACCCTATTTATACAATTTTTGATTCCATGACCCACTGCTAAGTAATCACTTGAAAATTATGGCCTGGTTTATAATAAGCCTGTGCTTTAGACACATTGTTTCAGCTGAGACAGGGGCCCAAGATTACAGGAAAGATGTGGTTTTTGCAAAACAACAATCAGCATGCAGTTTTAATATGTAGTAATAGATACAAAGCCAAGCAAAGTGGCATGAGGTTGAAAAGTCTTTTTGTACTTTGGTCACTGTGAATGAGCAAGCTATAAAGTGACGAAAGTGAATTCACAGGAGAACTAAAATTTACAAAAAAAAGACCATTCTAAAAGCAGTAAGATGAAATCAATTAAATATATTGTGGGTTTTTTTTCCAACAGAAAAAAAAATGATTTTTTGTGGGGATTTTTTTTTTTTGTGTTACTTCAAGTACAAAGTAACTTAAACATCCATAAAAAGGTTGAGAAGACGATGAGATGCTAAAAATATTTGTAAGGGCATCTGTGTGCCATTAAACTGTACAAATATAAAAATCTACATCTAGAATTTAAATGATGTGGGTCGTTCGAGTTACTCGACTTATACGCTTGTTATGACCACACAGTGTGTGTTCCGTCCGTGGATCTTGTGTTTTGAAATTCTTTGTTGGATCACCAATCAATGATGATCCGTTGTATCACTTTTACAAATCCTCGTGTCCTAGAGGAAACAGGACATGAGGACACAAACGTAGAAACACAAACGCACCAGAAATTCTGTTATGATGAAAGAGGACCCGGTGATAAAATGAATGACTTGTCAAAACAATGTAGTCATAACTGGAACAGTATCATGGCTGTCAGAATATCACAATGAGTTTCCTGTAGGGGAAAAATTCACAGTACACAAGCTTTTCATTTGACAGGAGGGGGGCCAAAGGGCTGGTGAAGGCGGAGATGTAAGCAGGGAGATGATTTCTTATTGATTTTCCGTTTCTGTGGTGTGGAGCGCTCTCAATTACACCAGGCAGTAAGCAGACTGGTCCCCTCACCACAACAAAACTACAGGAAGCCAGCTTCAGACATAAATCTGAGCTTACAAGTCACCCTGAACAACCTGACCGAAACATAACTATGCAGATATCTCCAATGATCTCAAGATTTCTTCTATTTGGTTTTATTCCCTTCGATGACTGATTGAACACTTTTATGATGATTAAAATCATGTGGACTGTTGCTTGCTTAGATTGTTATGGACATGTTAGTATTTTGGGATAAATTGTTTTTAATATCCTACATTTGCTTTAATAATTAGGCTTGGATGGTATTCAAATTTTAATATCATCAAACATCGATCACATTTTACCTTGATAAATGACATTGTAAGCTTAAGATAATGTTGCATCAGGTCCATTCTTTGGGCTTTTTGACAAAGATTCTGGGCCTTTCTATGAATGTTGCTCTCAAATAATCCAAAACTGTTTCAGTGTTAGATTTCAGACACTGAAGACCTGTTGCCATTGATTTTTAATTCACTGATGGTGGCAGTTCTCATTCCTCAACCTTTCCTGCCTGTTTCCCTCCTTAAAAATGACCTACATGAATAACAGGACATCACTCTTATCTTGTTTCAGATATATTTTTTTTTCCCTTTGTGTTGCCTTAATTGTATATTCTTTGAACTTTTTGGTAAGGATTTTAACATATTACTTCAAAACACCAAGTCTGACATGCTCTAAAGCGTTCCTCCAAGCCCTGCAGTGTCTGTGTATGTGCGTAACAAAAAGAAGAGTCTGTGTGGATGTTACAGGGAGGCAACATCAATTACAACGCAAAACTGTTGTCACAGGGGCTTATCTTCTCAGATGAAAACAAAGCCTCACACTATTCACGGGTGCAATTCTCCACACACCTGCCAAGCAAGGAAAAACTGACAGAATGCCTCTTTTTTTTCTTCATGTCTTCTCAATGCTACTTCAGTAAACAAGCTGGCAGCAAATCGTTTAGCTTATTAGCAAAAAAAGAAAAAAGCAAGACAAGAGAGGAACATTTACCCTGTAAAAGTTGAGTCAGAAACAAAGGAAGGATTGTTGGAACTGGTGTTTACTTGAGCCCCTTTTATTAGAATCAAGAAAATTTATGAGTCTTAAATGTGCTTTTCAACAAACACAAAAAAGAGGTGTTATAACAGGCATGGGCAAAGTACGGCCGATGGGCCACATACGGCCCGTTAAAATTTTTAATCCGGCCCGCCGAACTTAAAAAAAAAGAAATAAACCTTGTTAATGTTTTATTTTCCTGCAATTCTGATCTTTCCTCACTAAATGGGACACTCTAGATATATTGGTTTTGTTCAGAAAAGGAGACCAACAACACTGCTCCTATTAAAATGTGTGTGTCTCCTTGATGCGCATGTTGTCAAAATAAACAGTGTGCGCATATGGCCTTGATTGCTTTTCCTATTTATGGAGCCAATACCCACACATCAACAAGCACCTTAGATGTTAAAACAAGTGTGTTAGATTTTAAACCTAGCGCACTTGATTTGAAACCTAGCACGTTAGATGCACAATTTTTAAGCTGTAGCGCACTAGATTAGAATTTTAACGCACTTAATGTAACATCTAGCGCGCTTGTTTATGTGCATGTAGTGGCCCCAATGGCTTTCCACTACCAGATCAAATGTAATACGCTCAACTGACTGACTTGCTCCAACTGTTTTGTCCTTACACTGGTCATTGTTGACTTTTGGCACTGAGGAAACAAATTAAATCGAAGGAGCAGGACAAGTACATCTGCATCTCCTACCGTTTTTGGAGGAGATTTATGGTGATATCCTAGAGGAAAAAAGAACTTTCAGTGCTTTAAAAATAAAATGGTTATTCATTTGATTTTTAGTGTTTAAAGACTCATTTCAAAATAAGAAATTTTATTTTAATGCTTTTCTTCATTTTCATTGGAAATGTTTTCTTCATATCCCAAGATGTGTATTTTTTCTCCAATGAGGAGAGGTTGCTAAAGCATGGCATCCATCTGCTCCTGTTCAAGCCCCTTTGTCAAATGTTAGAACTCAATGTGGCCTGCGAATCAAAAAGTTCACCCACCCTTGTGTTAGAAAGTGCAACATTGGTCAAGAAGCTGCTTGTTCCAAAACTAGTATAAAAGAAGACAGAATCTCTCCGACAGCTGGCTCTGCTCATGTCAAAAAGGTAAATGTTTGGCAGAATGTGAAAACATTGTGGCTAAAGTCAATCAGCGTGTTACCAGAGCTGGAGCCAGAACCACAAACGGGATTTCCTCATTTCTAAAACATGGACCCAAAAGGTTCACAGGGGAATGTAAAAAACAGACAAACGAGCCAAATCCTTATTTTTATGGCAGAAAATAAAAGCCCATATTTCATTCGCATCAAGCTCGGCCTCACTGCTATCTTCATTTTGCTTTAATTAGAGACAGTAAAACCAATATTTTAGTTGGCCATCTGATCCCGGCTCCCACATGCAACTGTCATAACAGCAGCTACACTTGACAGGTGGAGTGTTGTCACAAAAAAAAAAAAAAAAGCTAAATAACAAGCATTTAAATGTTAAATCAAACACTGCTAATCACTCGCTGCAGTTAAGCTCCATCCGACCGTGCCGGCAAACTACGTTAATCGTTTTCACTCTCTCCAATTATGTGGCTCATTGTTGTTTATCATTAAAAATAACAGCAAGATGTCCTTCTGTCCGCCTACAGCTTTCCCAGGCCATTAAAACTTACTTCTTACAGGCTTGCAATAATTAGGCTTCTCCTCCGTCATGTGACTTTGTCCTCCAGCGGCTGGTTTCCTGGGAGACAATGTTCTTCCAGATGATTCACTATCAAAAGCATCTAGGGTGACAAGAATTTAGAGTTAAAACTTATTAAAAAAAAAATAATATTTTTGATGTTTACAGAGAGAAGTCTTCAATGACGTCCACCTATCAGAGAAAGTTGGGTGGTGTGCTGAAGGTGCAAAGGCCTTTTTTAATTCATGCCAGAAAAAACAACCCACTATTACGCTGCTTAATGTGGTGGCGTAATTCAGGTGAAGGCCTTGCCAAGGCTCTGGATCTCATTTTCTCTCCTTTTTTTTTTTTTGCTCCCGGGTGCACATTACCTGCCAAGCTTCCTTTTAACTTGCCATAAAGGCTGCATTCATCAAAACTGGGAAAACTGTGTGGGCAAAAAAAATATGTATATAAATGACCTGATATCTGAATAGAGGCATGAGAGACACTTTCACTCATCTCTCCAAGCCGTGTCCACTTCCTTATTTTTACCCATCACAACACTGCTGCTTTGTTCATAAAACCTACCATTTACAAGGACTATATTCACTGGCGTGGTACATCACGTCTTATAAAAGCCAGGCTTTTTGGAGGATTTTTGCCAGATCAGATAATTGTTTTTAGATCTCTTAACTAGAATCGGATGAGTAGAGAGGGTTTTTTTATTTACAAACTCCTGCTCTGACATTTCTGTTTGTAAGCACTGACAGATGTGGAAGTGGAACAGCTGGGGTGGAGGCGGAAGATTCTAGATAAAGATGACGCATCTAAGCTTGGAGAGGTAGCATTTCAGTGTGAGGCATCACAATATTTACACACTGTTTCTGAAGTTACGAAAAAACCTAGTGGGATGCAAGAAAAAGAATTAAGATCGCCTGTATTCCAACAGTCCCAGTGATTGCTTAATGTGTCCTACTTTATTATTTTCAAACAGAGCCCTAATGATGCTCAGTGTAAATCGGATGAATAGGACGCTTGGTTGCTTGTTGGTGAATAAAAATGTTTAAAAAAGGAATTTGGGATTCCAGAGGGGGCGGAAGCTTATTTTACATATGATAATCTTAAGGGCCAGCTCGAAAGTTAATTAAAAACTATAATTGGCTGTGGTTGCTCTTAATAGTCACTGAAGCCTTTCTTTAGACTTTATTGAGGAGAAAAGAGGGGAAATGTTGTCGAGAGCAGACGAAAGTCGAATAAATTTAATTTTAAAAAAAATTGTGACGGAGAAGATCCCACACAAACTTACATGATATGGGCCTTTTCCATTTTTACTCATGTTTTGTGGTATCATAATAATAACAATACCTTGTACTTTATATAGCGTTTTTCAGAACACTCAAACATGCTTAATATACAGTATGCATTATTCATTCAATCCATACTATGTGATGGTAAGTTACTGTTATAACCACAGCTGCCCTGGAGCGGACTGACAGAAGTAAGGCTGCCACTTTGCACCCTCGGCTCCTCTGACCATCATCAACCAATCACACACACACACACCATATCCAGACTAGGCAACGTGGGTGAAGTGTCGTGTCCAGGGACACAGCAACAATTTAATCTCAACGGCGGTCCCATTGTGGCACCTATGGTTCCAGCAGTCTCCCATCCAAGTACTGCCCAGGTCCGGCCTGCTTAGCTTCTGAGATCTGACAGGATCAGGCATTGACAGGCTGGTATGACCACAGGCTGGTATGACCATGATGAATGAGTCACTGATATTCATAGCTACATTGCACCCACCCACCTTCGTTCCTTTAGTTACTTACTTTACTTTCATAAATAATTTACCTTACCTGCCTACCTACATACTTACTCACATATGTACATACTTTGCCTCAGTGTTTTCAACCTAGTTTAAGCCAAAGTTAATTTTTTAATCTAAAAAAAATCTGGATGTACACCACCAGCAGACATGGTGGAGTGGGTTGCTATGGTTATAGTACACAACGTCCAGTGACTGTAAATAAAAGAGAAGCTATCTTACTAAGTGAGATAAATAAATACGGTTTAATTCCTTTATGTTTACACAAAAACACCACAAGATCAATCGTAGGGTGCTACCAGTATATCATAATCGACAACTACTTTACTTACTTACATACTTCACTTACTTTACTTGCAGAATTCACTTACTTTACTTACATATTTCACTTACTTTACTTACATACTTCACTTACTTTACTTGCAAACTTCACTTACTTTACTTGCAAACTTCACTTACGTACTTCCCTTACTTTATTTACGTACTTCCCTTAGTTTACTTGCGTACTTCAATTAGTTTACTTGCGTACTTTACTTAGTTTACTTGCGTACTTCACTTAGTTTACTTGCATACTTCACTTACTTTACTTGCGTACTTCACTTACTTTACTTGCGTACTTCACTAACTTTACCTGGGTACTTCACTTACTTTACTTGCGTACTTCACTTACTTTACTTGCGTACTTCACTAACTTTACCTGGGTACTTCACTTACTTTACTTGGGTACTTCACTTACTTTACTTGCGTACTTCACTTACGTACTTCACTTAGTTTACTTACATACTTCACTTAGTTTACTTACATACTTCACTTATTTTACTTAAATATTTCACTTATTTTACTTACACACTTTTATTTTACTTTTTACTTGCATACTTCCCTTAGTTTACTGACATACTTCACTTAGTTTACTTGCATACTTCACTTAGTTTATTTGCGTACTTTACTGCGTACTTCCCTTAGTTTACTTATAAATATTTCACTTATTTTACTTACACACTTCACTTACTTTAATTACATAACTTCACTTACATACTTCACTTATTTTACTTAAATATTTCACTTACATACTTCACTTACATACTTGCATACTTTACTTAGTTTACTTGCATACTTCACTTAGTTTACTTGCATACTTCACTTACTTTACTTGCATACTTCACTTACATACTTCACTTATTTTACGTAAATATTTCACTTACAAACTTCACTTACATACGTCACTTACTTAAATACTTTACTTACTTAGGTGATGTCTGCACCTCACAGAGCGTCTGAGGAGAACTTTGTCACATTTTGCTGACTTGAGTAATGAAATGAAAAGCTGTAGTGTTTTTGTTGTTGTTCTTACCTTGTGAGGATGGCAGTAGTAGATTTGTCTCTTGTTCTGGGCCGTTTCCCTCCGGCCCATTTGAAGAGAGGACAGTCTCCTTGGACATGAGACACTAGACTTCTTTGAGGATGAATATTTTTTTTTTTAAAAAGAAAGAAAGCAGAAGTTCCTCCCTCTCCTCAGACTTCAATGCTGGGAAAACCAACGCAGGCTTGAAGACACAAAGTAAAAAAAAAAAAAAACAAGCAATGAGAAAAACTTCTACTTGTTCACATATGAAAAAAAAACATATTGGAAAATGTCTCCCTTCGCGCACTTTTCACATAAACTTGTTTTAAAACTCTTTAGCTTAAACGCGCCTTCGTCGTTAAAAGTTTGATTTTCTCCACAAATATTAATATCTTCACTAAAATGGAACGTTTCATGTAATAAAACTTACCTTTCAAACATAACTCCCTGGTTTGAAACCAGGTTTATTCCCATCCTTCATTTCTTCCTTCCTCACGCTCTTTCCTCAGGAAAACAACTAAAAAGTGGGTGAAAGAAAGAAAAAAAGGCGCCCAGATATCCACGCAAACTTTTAAATTCAGTTCCAGTCCGAATAAAAAGTTTCAAAACGGTCTTTTCGTTGGGAGTTAGCTTTTGAGTGTCGGTAGTTTTACTAGTCTAAAACATTTTCATCATATCCGGATTCCTACAGTTAGTTTGCTCTCTTTCTGCTTCCAAACTGCACACGCACAGGAAGAAAGAAACCAGCAAAAAGTCCACAAATTAAAGTAGAAACAAAAAAACTCAAACATTTTAAACATAAAACATGTAAAAAAAAAGTTGTAAAATAATAAAAAAAAAGTATATTTTGTGATTACCAATTTTATTTTCACATTTTCTGAACTCCACTGTGTTAAAATGGGTGCCAAAAGTGATAAAATTATGAGCAAAAATGGCTTTTTATGAGAAAAATATTAACCAAACAAAGCTTAACATGTTTTTTACTGTAAAAGTAGCACTGCAGATTTTTAGAAGTAACATAAAGTACCCCCAAAAAGTGTTAAAATTCTAAATTATTCAAATGTTACTTCTTTAAATGATTCTTGAAAATTTCTACCAGAAATTTTATTAAAAATCTAATGAAACCGAATTTAAGAAAAAAACAAAACAACTTGAAGGGATTTCAAAATGACTTTAATGGCATTAAATTAGCTTATGGAAGAGCTTGGAATAGAGCTGTTGCCTCTCTGGGTCGATAGAACCCTGATGGGGTGGTTTGGGCATCTGGTTAGGATGCCTCCCGAACGCCTTGCTGGTGAGCTGTTCCGGGCATGTTCCGGGTCTCACCATGTGGAGACCCAGAGGCAGACCCGGACTCACTGGATGGACCATGTCCCACAGCTGACAGGGAACACCTCAGGATCCTCCAGGGTGAGCTGGAAGATGCAGCCGGGGTGAGGGAAGCCTGGGTTTCTCGTCTGAGGCTGTTACCTCCACGACCCAGCCCTGCATAAGTAGAAGACGACGCAATGGAATAGAACATGTTTTTGGAAGGTGGGAGGAAACAGGGAAAATCCCTGCAAACACAGGGGGGAACATGCAAACTTCACACAGAAAGGCCATTGTTTCAAGCCTGGCTCTCATTCTGGGTCTCAAATCCCCTAACCTTCTTGCTGTGAGGCCACCATGCTAACCACTGTGCCACCTTGCAGCCTTTCTCATATATTTACAAAGGAAATTAAATTTTAATATTTTGGCAGTCACCTTGTGTAAGGCATTTAAGTAAAAGTGTGTGAGAAATCTAATTCCGAACCTATAATTTACTTTACTCACAAACGTGTTCGAATAAAACTAATTTTTAAAGAGATTTACATGCTGTGTGATTATTAAGTGTAGATTAGGACAGTTTGTATTAAAATAAAATAAAAAAAAAACATAGACCTCAGTTTTTCTTCACTCAGTAGGAAGGCTATAAAATGTCCAATATTCAAAGCATTTATAACAAAAACCATTATCAGTCTAGTCTAGGTATGAAAACACCAGAAAAACTGAAAAATTTAGAACAAATTACTGCATTTGTAAAGCCGGATTATATTATTTATGCCATTCTAGTTTGCAGAGCTGTAATTTTACAAACATTCACCAGATATATTTTCTTTTTTTACTCTCATATAATTTACTTTCAATAAAAGGCAACACATTCTGATGTTTTAGCTCCTCTATAGTCAGTAGGGTGCTGTTAGTGCAGATCTGGCTGATTGCCATCATAGCCATTGAACCCTATTGGTAACCGTATAAGTGAGATTTAAGCCTTGGTAACATGAGAGTGGAGGTGATTGATGTGAAATATGCCCTCCCTCATTGACTGGATGAACTCCATTTTCTGCTCCTAATGCAGAAATCACTCCGGGTCCCCAGCATAATGATTTACGATGAATCTGTGTCAATGTTGAACTCGGCAAACCCCACGTAATCCATCTTGCAGATATACCTACCTACCCCACCCTACCTTACCAGTTCTCACCCGCCCGTCCCCCGCCGTCATGATAGGAAAGGTAAGGAATGCATTTCTCCCTCTCTTTTTCTCTCTCACTCTCAAAGTCTGTAAGTGTTGAATCCATTACAGGGCTGATGTGTAATCACAGAGGACCTCTGTGCCCTCTCAGACTGTAATTACCTGGATACAGATACTCCCTCTCTTCATCCCCTAGAGCTTCTCAAAACCAAGAACTCCATTAACCAGCATGCAGTGTTTTCAGCGTCCCTTTCTGGGTGGCAATGTGCAGTTTTAGTATGAAAAATATGGTCAAATTGCATCAAGTAATGAGATTTTGACTTGTGTAATGACCATTTTTTACCCCAGAGAAGAAATGATCAGAGTGAAATCATTCCACCCAGAAACCGCCCACTTCCCTCCCCAAACAAATAGTAGTCTTTCAAGACATGCAACATAACTACACCGTGAAATCAACCCATGTTGTCAGTCTGTTTCTCTTTCGCTGCTGTTGCTGCTGACAAACATTATCTTGTGTGTGATCATGTGCATAGTGTCACCCCCGCTCTTTTCCTTCCTCTCTTCTTTTTTTTTTTCGAAATAAGTCAAAGTGGAACTGGCTGTGTAGACACAGCGGGTTGTCACACTGTGTCAACTGCTGGTGTCAGCATTGCATCTGCTGTAGTCACATCTCAGAAGACACCAGGAAGCATCTCTCTGTTGACTTCATCTGTTTGTTTGGCAGCCTGCCTGATTGCTGGAGTGTGTAGTGGCGAAGAGAAGCTCAGCTCAGTTGGTGTGCACGCTGCCGACAGGCCTAATCCTCCTTCTATGGAAGAAAAAAAAGACAAATATCTGACAAAAAAAATACAAAAAACAAAGCAACTACTGACTCCGAACACTTCTACACATCAGTGAAAATGCTGCTTTTCTCCAATAAATTTGATTGTTTTTTAAAACCAAAATTTGATATTTTGAGATGATGGTTGCATTATTAAGGACTCAAAGTTGTTAATAAAAAAGAAATGTCAAAATTTTAAGTCGATAGTAAATTAATCTAACCTCATTTTATAAAAATGAGAGTCTGTAGCAAATAAAATGAGAAAATATTGCAGTAAATACAGCGTTGACCTTTACTCTGTCGCAAACAAAATAACTCTGGATACCATGATCTTATTACAGGTGAGCTTTAATAACTACTTATTTCCAACTTTTTAGATCCGACACAAGTTTTAAGATAAGCAAAGATGAAAGTTTAGAGATTGAATTAGGATTAAAATTCAATGGCAACTGGGTTGGTATGGTTTTTGGTGATAAGTTTGAAATGAAATCACTGACAGTGCCAAATCATGGATATTTTAAAATTCTTTTTCAAAAAAATGGTCTTGAGCTACATCTATTGACAGTTTCAAGAAGATTGCCAAAATGTTCACTCTTAAGTTATTATTACTATTTATAGCTAACGAAATGTTCAAAACGAAACAAAAAAAAAAAAATCATGTGCCCTTGATTATACACTATCAACTGAACTTTAACCACGAGGTCAATCTTCAATTTTGAGATGAAGTGGACACCCATCTAGATTTAAGCTGCAAAATTTCTGCAGCTCTTCTTTTCTTGGAGTGACCTTTTAATTTCATTTTTCATTTTCATGTTGTGCTTTATATTTACAGTACTAGACCCAATGGTGAAAGTCGTGAGGAAAAACCACAATGCATGGGAAAATCTCGAGTAGTAAAAGCAACAAAAACTCCCAGAAGTTTTTGGAATATTTCTTTGTTTTGTTTTGTCTTTTTTTTTACAACAGTAAAGCGTGTTGAAAGATTATGATAACATATTTTGTCTTCCCTAATTTGCATTTTAGACTGTACACATTAACAACTATTTAAACATACGTACATAAGGCAGGTACAATTTCTGAAGTGAAGTCTGTTTGCTTCCGACAAAGCGTGAATGGAATACTTTGAAAACCAATCGAACACTTAATCAGATTTTAAGAGGTGGACAAAGAATAGTAACATAGAAAAATAACATTTCCTGCAAATGCAAAAAGTAGCAATTTGCCAGCGTAGGTTTTGGCTATTACAATTAATGCATAAAATTTGAAACAAAAGTTTTTTCAGACTTTTTCTGTCGAGATCTAACATAACTTTAGCTAACTTGGCAGAGTTTTCATTTTGCCTTTGAGTGAACTTGAATTTTTTTTTTTTTAGTCCATGTTTTGTGGCCGTAACCTTTGTTAAAACTAAGCTGAAATGAGAGATGACTTTAGGACAGACCATCTGTAATTAGGTGTAATGAGCCCATTCTGTTGCAGGCTGTGTTTCTACTAGAAATGCAGAGGTTGGCCCTCTTTGGCCCTCGTTGGCCCTTGCCTCCATTTTAATGGCCAGGCAAGTGTTTAAGGTATTGCTTTGAATAGCCCAAACCAGCACCTGTACCCGATCAAATCTTCAAAGATTTCACACAGAATTCCATGCAGAATGAGAAGAACCTAATAAGTGAAGCTTTTTGAAGCCGATCGTGGCACTGGCTGAACCTTGATGCCCTCATTTGATTAATAGCATAATGGTAAGTCTTCTTTTTCTTCCTTCTAGCAAAGCCGTTTGAGGCTGTCTGATCAAAACATTTCGCATTTGGGCAGACTGTGTCCAGTTGCAAAGTGAACCAAAACATGACATTTAATGGACTTCTAGTCTAATTAAAGAAAAAGCGCTCTATGATTAAAATTGAGCCTGCTGCTGTCAGATATTTAAGTTTAAACACTGACACACAACCTGTTTCTCAGGGGAAAGAAGTTTTGGAACTGAAGCGTGGACTTTTTAGCTATAAAGCTGCACATCTGGAATAAAGTTTCAGGTGAGGAGAGTACACGTAATCATTAACAAATGTTCTCAGAAAAGCACCAGACCTCATAAATATGTATTCCTCGGCCCAAAGAAAGAGAAAAGGAGGTGATTGATGATTAAAACTGACATTAAATACAAAACACAGCGGGTTATTGCCATAACTTGCGCCAGGTGATTCAAAACTCCACATGTTAGGAAGATGCCTTCACTGCAGCCCAAGATGACCAAAGATGCCCACTGCCAGGTGCCGGCTCATTGGAGAATACAAGATCAAAGCTGACAACCATCTGAAATTCATTTAATTTTATTGACAATCATCTAAAGCCACAGGGACGGCAGCTGCGTTGAACCCATCACAGGGGCTCATTTTCCTGCCAAACGCTGATATGTTGATGATATGTGGAAACTGAGCAACGTTAGAATCTGGTTTATAACTTAAATTCAAAGGTGCAGCACTAAATGTGACAAACATAAGTACTCACATACTGATTCACTCACCTGCGTTGTCAGCACCGTATTATTTTCTTATTAGCCTTTTTCTTCTTGTTTTCACCGCCACAAAATATCTGAGTTATTACCATGTTGAGTTTTAGTTGCCTCTCTAAATTATATTTCGGAATAGCTTTAACTCTATTTCTCATTTATTCTCAATTTTTCTCTTTTTTTGCCCTTTACCATCTTTGTTGTTCAATGTGATTGGTGATTTAAATGTAAGACAGTTAGGTTTTCTATGATCCTTTGCAGATTTTCTATTTGCATAAACCATAAGCCAAGCTAAAGCTACACCGGCTAACATCACAGTGGGATCCTTATTTGTAAAAGCCGGATATCTCGTGCCCTGTTTGTCCTGCTTTGAGCTTTTCTTGGTGCCAGCACGTACCCCTGAGTCCTGTTAGCCAAACCCCCCGGGCAGAGGATGATCAAACTTACAAAAAAATGAAAACATGTGGCAAAAACAAAGCACAAAAATGATGTTTTACTGAGAAAAGAGGGAAAAAAATCCACACATTCTCACACATACACATGCCTTCACAGTATAACATACCTAATACTTGATTAATTGGATGCCCTGTCTGAGCTTCCTAAATTATGCTTTGACATAGGTTATAATTATTTAAGACACATTTGGGAAGTGTGTGAAATCATTTCAGAACAGAAATTTGGGTTTTAATTTACCCCATGCTGAGATAGGCCCCCATCCCCTGCAGAGAGCTGATTCACTGTGCATTGCTTGGTGAGTAATGTGTGGCTCGGCCACATTGCCTCAGTAAAACAAAACCCCCTATGCCAATTTATGGAATAGTAGTCAAATATTTATCCAGTTGATGAGATGGGCTGTGTGTCCCTCTGATAATAATTAAAGACAAACCCAAGCTAAAGGTGAGCTGAAGCCCTGACACAATTTTACACTGACTACATTTGAATAAGAAGCGATAGATGAGTAAAATAGTGTGATGTGTTATTTTTACTTAAAAAGAAGTGCTGGGGTTTCTTTCTTTGGAGGGTTTGCATTGTATGGTGCATGCTGGGTAAACACCCCAACCAATTTAAGTTCAAGAAGAGTCAATCCATGATTTTCAAATATTTTTTCTTGTTTGTGTGACCTTTCACCTTCACCAAACCACAGCAGACTCTGCTCAACACGACACAGTGGAATTATACACTAATGCTCTCATCTGGAAAAAGAAGAGTGAAAAAAGTAAATTCCCCATAGTCAAACACAATAAATTCAGAGATGTGAGGATGTGCCTCCATGCCCTTATTTCCCATATGGTTGCCCACTACCTCCAGAGTGGAAGCTATTGAGACATAAGCATGAATGGGTATGATTGGGATGCTGTGTTGTGTGATGCAGGAAGGGGCTGTTATGAGAGCCAGAGCATCTCAGACAAGGATCACAGCCTGAGGTGCTACGTGTGTCCGATGAGGAGATCTCAGCACCCTAGGATCATGATGAGAGCAGAGCAGTACCAAAAATCAATAAACTACTGGAGCTCTCCTTGGTCTCTTTCTAAGAAAAATAACTGCATGCCAGAGTCCATCTCTGTATCTTTATTTTCTCCTTTGTCTCTTGATACACTCGTGCTCCTCAGCTTTTGTTTTTGTATGAACACACTCACAGACAGAGTGAATCCCACATTACGAAGTGATCACGGAGTCTATAAAGTAAACACTAACATAGGACTGGAGATACTATTTAAGAATCTTGTGGTTAAAAATGTCTCTGGAAATGTCACCAGTAATCCATGGACTCAAAAGCATTAAAGTGAAGAGCAAGACATGCTTTGGAAACAAGTTAGGGCGAGAGAAAAGAGGGATTTACTAAATCTCCTATCAAACTTGTCTAATTATGTTAATCAAGACTTCTCTAAATGTCAGCGTTGCTGAAGAGGATGAGATGTGAAGAGAGGGTACTGTAAATGATGAGTAAACCAATCAGCTGGACAGCGATAAAAATGACAATTAATTAAAATTGAAAACACAATAGAGATGGGTTCAATTCAAAGGCTCACTTTGAGAATTGAAAGAATAAATCAGTTTAGTTTTAGGTAAATATTTTCACCCTTTGAAAGAGCAGAAGTTTGGATTTTTTGAGTTCAACATGGAGTTGAGCAAAATTAACTCAAGTGTTTTAAACTAAAAGAACAAGAGGAAAACTGTTCAAAAAAGTCTAAATGGAGATTTATATTTTTGTCAAAATGGCTAGAATTAATTTTTATTTGATGGGTTTGCAAACGAAACTCTACTTTTTTTTGCCCATTTTCTCTAAAGCAAAATCTTTTCTCTAAAGGGGGCTGAGGAGTCCCCAAGTTCCCCGTGTTTCCATCTATTGACTTCTTTAAATATTTAGATGTAAATTAGAAAAGGCTAATGTTTAAACAATAGTCTTAGACACATTGGATGCTCATTCCGGGGGAGGATCTCTCCTTCGTGTTGATCCCCACGAGGTTTCTCTTTTTTCCCCACTGATGGGTTTTTTAGGAGTTTTTCCTCACCGGGAAGGAGAGTCCAAGGGCAAGAATGTGCTAGTATTGTTTAGTTAGCATTTATTAGTTAGTTTTCTTGCTGTGTATTTGTGTTTATACATTCCTTTTTTCTTGTTTTTCTTCTTTCTGAATCTGCAATGTGAAGCCCATTGAGACAGAGGCTATACAAATCAAATTGAATTGAATCTATAGGTGACCAGATATAGCAGAGATAAATTGTTGGACGATCCAGTCTCTTTACAATATTCAATAAACTCAACTTTACTTTTATCTACTTTAATAAAAAACAGTTTAACAAATTGATATTTAGGATTCACTGAAGCATACCTCCGTGAAGCTCCACTATGTGTGAAAGTGGCAGACATTAAAAACAATCAAGCTGTTTATTGTGTTTGTAATAATTAGATCTTTAGCAGCGGGAGGCTTTTTCCCTCTGATTCTCTAATTTGATACAGAATCGTCTCGTCGCTGTGCCACAGGTTAGTCACATAGGGAGGAAACCATAATCTAATCTAACACTTGATTCTAAACTCCAGGGGATCCCGGCTAAGTGTTGCAATTTCTGCTCATTAAATAAATGCTGTTGTTTGTTTCATGATGAAATAAATAGGATATGCTTGATGAATTAGCCGCCTTGCTGAGGAAAATTTTAATGATCTGCAGCAGTGGCTGTATAACATTATTAACTTTGCGCCGTGTGATACCACAGAGCTGGCAGGTTGGAATTTAAATGCAATATTATCACTTCATTTTATCCTTATGTAATTTTGTTGAAGTGAACCACTTTGAGCCCTCCAGGTTTTTATAAGATACACAATCAATCCAGCAACATGAATAATTTGTGAAATACAAACTGCCTGGACACACTAGTAATTCTTGATTACAGACTCCATGTATTACAAATTATTAAAGCGTCTGCTGATGTGTGTCCACTTCAAGTGTATCCGGATGAGAGTCATAAAGAACAAATTTCCAACTTCTTTATTTGAACTGAATAATCTAAAACTTATTTAAAATTGCTGACTTCTGATGACATGTTAACCTTTCTTAAGGCGCACAAGCAATCGAATATGTCTCAAAACACCCCACAACTCACTAGTATAGGCCTGAAATGGAACACAACATTACACCCTATTTGCATGTCATTAGGAAAATGGAAGCAACCTCCCCCTGTGGGTTTAACCCCTTATAAATATATTTAAATATATAAATATCATGAATACATTAATTGACAATGCCGTCACAACATGAGCTCTAAAAGCCCACCACTCACTGATAGGGGTGGTTGCTTTGTCTATTTTAAGATGGACATGCAAAGGGCACACCTGGAAACATCTGCACCTGCACGGGCATGTGCAAAAATCATAGATGCCTCGACACCTGACTCATGCCTGACCTTCTCATAAACACACACAAAAAGCTTCAGACACCACCCTCTATAAAATGATCACACATGATCCTTCCTGAGTTCCTGCAGCGCATGCTTCACACTAACAGTCCTTCTCTGGCTTTGCAACACAGAGCCTTTCTCTACTTTTTTCTTCTTCTGCCTCTCTGCTCTCTCTGTTTTCATGGATCAGCAGAGAGAGCAATTACATCAGCGTCGGTCTGGCAGCCTGGAGATGAAGAGCTGTACGGCTACGGGCAAACACCTGGCCGTGGTTAGAGGAGCAGAGCAGGAGCAGAAGTAGGAGGAGATGCAGTGTAGACAGATGTGCTGCAGGTTCTTTGGGCGGTGGGGAGCACCGTGTATACGTTGGGTTGAGTTGTGAAAGGGATCAGTGAAGCACAAACGTGAGAACCCACAAGATGCGTGTGTGTGACTATTTGTAAATCACAAGCCAGTGGGGTTGAGAAGAATCAGTGAAGCCCTAAAACAACCCCCCATCACAATCAGTTAACATTACAATCTTTCACAGCAGTCAAATCTCTGCACCGGCAAAGTTTCAGGCTATCCATTCAGCATGTGTTCGCCTTTCTTATTGACAGAGCCGCGGCCATTTGCATTACAAAGGAGAGCTGTTTGAAAATATTCACACAACATGTCATCTGTGATATGGCTTCAAAATGCTTCAAACATGCCCAAAAAGCCTGCTCACCAAAGTGAAGAGGATAATAGAAAGAGCGATGCCGCCATTTCCTCCAATCTGTTGCTGAGGGATATTTAACTTTTATGAGAAGAAAGAGGGGGCAAAGAAAAGAGAGGAGAAGGTGTGTGAAAGAAATTTACAGTATTAGACAAAACCGAGCCGGCAGGGTTTGCGTGTGAATGGCGGTTCTGCTCTTTGACTTTCGTCTAACCTCCTAGAGACCTTAAACAGACATGTGGTTGCCATCTGGCTGAGAGTACCACACTATTATATCTGCTAATTTATTCCTAAGTGCTACTTGAATTACATTACTTTGGCTGATTTGACGAAAGTTTTGCTCAATGCTCTCGATGGTGTTACTCTGATTTAGTGATAATGTGTCATAAAAAAATTATATGAGCTCCTACACACTCAAACTTAAAGTAGTTATTTGAGTTAAAATAACTAATATTAAGCAGCATAAGCTGTAGTTTAAACTCACATGTGTTAATGAGTTGCAAAAGACTATCTAAATGTGGAACAACTGAAAGAAAAGTTTAAGGCGTTGGCTAAAATGCTGAACTTATCTGGAAAGCTACTCAAAAGCATACACGGGCCTGTTGAATTTTAATGTTTTTCTTCTTCTTTCGGCATTTCCCTTCAGGGGTCGCCACAGCAAGTCAGTTTCTTCCATCTAACCCTATCTGCTGTATCCTCTTTGGTCACACCACCTATCTTCATGTCTTCCTTCACTGCGTCCATGAACCTCCTCTTTGGCTTTCCTCTAGTCCTCTTTCCTGGTGGTTCCAAATCCAGCATCCTTCTTCCTATGTACTCTCTCTCTCTCCTCTGCACATGTCCAAACCATCTCAGTCTTGCCTCTCGAACGTTATCCCCAAAACCTCCAACATGTGCTGTTACCCTGATGCACTCATTTCTAATCCTGTCCATCCTGGTCACTCCCAGAGAGATCCTCAGTTCTTCATCTCTGCTACCTCCATCTCTGCTTCCTGTCTTTTCTTCAGTGCCACTGTTTCTAGACCAAACAGCATGGCCGGTTTCACCACAGTTTTGTACACTTTCCCTTTCATTCTAGCTGAAACTCTTCTGTCGTACATCACACCTGATGCTTTCCTCCACCCGTTCCAGCCTGCCTGAACACGCTTCTTCACCTCTTTTCCACACTCTCCATTGCTCTCTAGATACTTAAAATCTTCCACTTTCTTTATCTCTTCTCCCTGTAACCTCACTTTTCTCAATTCTCAATTTTAATGTTTTTAAAGTTAGGTTATGAAGTTTAATTTGGAAACAAAACCCAACCATCAGACAGACGGTTTGATCCCGTTAGAGTTAAAGAGAAACATATTGATTGGTAAATATAGCGAGACGAGACAGAGAGAAATGTAAGCCAACAAATTGTTGAGGTGGAGAAAAAATGGAAAGAAAACAGTCAGTAAAAACTACAAGTGATGAAGGATTAAAGATTGGTCACAAGGTCTGAAAATTAAAAAAAAAAAAAATTAAAGTCCAGCACTGCTGACTGCCACAATTTCAAAGAAAGAACAGATATTTGCATATAAACTTTGGTCAAAGTTTAGCAGGCTGAATATAGTGAGGCCTCTAAATGAGACATTTTCTATGATTATTTTTCTGGACAAACGTGACAGATTATGAAAAGGATCGAATCTGCTTTAAAATTCTGTCTAAAATAGGCGGGGATACTTTCACCTATTTACTTGCGATGCAGAACACAATCGTGCAAATATTATTTCACCAATTATCAGTCAGCCTCCTTCTTAACCATCTATCCCTTACAGCAGGGGTGTCCAAATCCAGTCCTCGAGGGCCGATGTCCTGAAGGTTTTCCACATGTTCTTGTATCTACACACCTGATCCAGTTAATTGAGTCATTGTGTCAAATTCTATTGGCTGTTGATTTCACTTTCTGTGCATCAGCTGGATTGAACCAGGAACACAATGAAAACCTTCAGGACACTGGCCCTCAAGGACCGACTTTGGACATCCCTGCCTTACAGAGTTGCGGGGGGTGCCGGAGCCCATCCGGGCTGATTCAAAGCAAGGGGCAGGGTACACCCCGAACAGGTCGCCAGTCTGTCGCCTGGCCACACACATACAACCATACACACACCCATATTCCTAGGGCAATTACAGCACCGGCCGATCAACCCAACATGCATGTTTTTGGAGGGTGGGAGGAAACCGGAGTAAACCCATACAGACACAGGGAGTACATGCAAACTCCGCACAGAAAGGCCAGTGTTCCAAGCGTCGTCCCCACTCCCCGGGACTTTAGCCCACAACCCTCTTGCTGTGAGGTGACTGTGCTACCCACTGTCCCACCGTGCCGCTCATTCATCAATTATTTACTATTGAGTAAAATTTTAAGTATTTTTTACTGTCCAATGTGGAGTCAATGGATGATCCAGTGATGTGATGTTAGGACTCGAATCCCAGATTTCTGACGCTTATGTTGTTTACTGCAGCTTTGGAGCTCTGTGTCATGGACTTGCCAGAGATCATAAAACTGCAACATAAATAAAGATCTAAATGCAAACTCACAAAGCACAGGTAGAGGGAGCAGTACAGGAGGTCTCAAAAAACACAAACACAATCGGATCATGAAGCATGAGAGGAAAACAAAAACTCACAAATCTAGTTGGAAGGATTCCGTTGATACGTCTGCACACAAAATCCAAAGTAACTTTGCAGATATTTATTCAACAAAGAGAAAAATGAAAGTTTTAACATACGTATTGCATGACAAATATTCTGAATTTTCTCAGAAAAAAAAACAAATTCTAACAAGTGAGGACTTTGAAGAATCAACTCAGCACTGTGCCACTTGTTGAAAACAAGTGTAAACGCGTTGCTTGCCCATAGCCAATTAACAGCAAAATCATCCTGAGCAGATTTTCAATTGATAAATCTTTAATGATACCGGGGATTTTACACAAACACACACACTTCACAACGCTAATTTAAAGCAAACAGAAAGCTTGATTAAAAATTCCCTCAGCATGGAGGCAGAAGATAAATGTTTGAATAATTTATTGGATTTAATTGACACGATAAGGATGTTGTAAACAGAGATGTTTTCATGTTCGTGATGCATTTTGACAAAGATGAGAGTTTAGGACAGTTCAGAAGTGTGTTGGTATTCTTGAGATTCACAAGAAGGGGCGTTAGGGTGGCTGGGAATACAATTCGATTAAAGTTTATATGCAGGGATGAGCAATTCTTTTCCATTTTTGTAGAGTAAATAGTCTGTAGTGGCATAATTATGTCTTTGAAAAGAAATAAATAATCTGAGTATGTGTTTGAGAGTGGTTGAGCAGGTGCCAGATGGATGACGGGTGGTAAAAGTGATCAGCAAACAGAATGATACACAAGCCTTGGAGCCAGCCCGAGGCTACAGCACTTCGATTTGACCCCAAGAATGTGGCACCAAACACGGATGTAAATACTGCATCCATGAGGAAGAGATGAGGGACAATTCTTAGTCGGAGCACATATAGTGTTTGCCTCGGCCGTGCACATATAAATACAAGCACACATCAAGATAAACAGAGAGATGGCAGAAGAACAAGGCCGCTTTGTCATATTCCATGGCTTATGCTCCACCAGGGACCTAGCAGGGGTTACACGGCCACCAGGTGCGGGACCACCTCTTGTCCGATAAGAAACCGATCTGCATGAGCCAAGCTGCTTTCCCATCTTCCCGGCCGCTGGTAAACATCCTGCTTATCTGCAAACAAACAGAGTTTACTAGTGACTATGAATGAATACATCAAATTTTGATGGAACCACCATGTCTGGCTGCGAGTGCATCTCCTCCATGATACAGTGTACACCTGAATACATGAATAGCCAACAAGGAGGCCCTCGCTGTTTGTAGGGGTAATGTTGACTGAATTTTTAAAGGTGTTATTTTGATTTGACACGACTGGTGGCTCGGTGGAGTTCAGAGGGGGTGAGATAGAAGTCAGCCAGGAGAGGAGACAGAAAATCATCCAAGCCAGTCAGCGTCTGGGGAAAGAAGCAGAATAAACAGCAGAGGGAGAAACTGGAAAGGACAGAGACAAAAGACAATCAGCTAGTAAAGGATGGAATCTCCATATGGACTGTCAAGGGGATGGACAGTATAGAAAGAACGAAGGAGGGGGGAATAAACAGATCTGGAGATGACAGGCCCACTGTGATGAAACTACACATAAAGACATAAAAGCACAGATACATAGGCAGGAGATTTGTCGTGGTATCACATGTCAACATTACAGACAGCAAAATACAGTCGCCCAGGCTGCCTGGAGGTAATGTTGGTAATTGGCACCATTTGTTTTTTGCTTGCCCCTTTTTATTCCCAGCAATGACAATAAGAGGCATGACGATAGACCTCCACACGGCACCACATGCTCGAAGCAAAGCTGGCATTACAACACATGCGTTTATGTTGCTTGACAATGCATTGCCTCCACATCAAAGGAAGCTTCACCTTCTCCAAAGGAGGCAAAGACGGAATAAGCGGCGTTCCCCTCGCTTTATTAACTCCCAATCAATAAACATGCGGTGAGCGGCGAGGTAATCAGGAAACACTGGCAAATGGCTTGACAATGTATCAAAGCCGACGCTGCGAGGCAACGGCACAAACTCTAACAAGCATTTTATTACCGGTAGCTCATACTGACATTAGTCAAAAAACCAAGAGAGATAAAATAGAATAAGGAATGTAGTGTGGCTGCTGGAGAGGGGCCCTCGGCTGAGAGTGTGCGCCGGCGGTGTTTGATAGTCACATGCCTCCTCTTTGATATGATAACAAATATAAATTGTTTAAAACCATCAAATAGGCAGAAAGATGGAGGGAAGCTTGCTGTGACCAATGCCTGCTTCAGAGAGGGATAATAGTGCTTGTCCACAAACATGGAAATGTTCTGCTCTGGGGCTTTTCTTTGAGACAGAGTCAAATTACAGTAAAATGAAAAGTGCAAACGTGCTAATAAAACAACTTTTATCACGGACTTGAAGTTTTACAAGACGATCTGCAAACAGTGGCTTGTCAAATTTGACTTTAGATTGGGGCCAAATGTTTTGAAGAAAATAAAAAACGAGTTTGACGGCTTGGGCATGCAAGAAAGTAGAAGGTGATTAAAAAAGAGATAAATGAACAAATACTAACTTGAAACTACTCTTTTCCAGTACTTAGACAACTCTGCAATGACTTCCCAATGTCTCCCTTTCCATTTTTTAAATCTAACTATCCCTTTGTTGTTCGAAAGCTTTGCTCAGGGATTGTGTTTCAACCTGAGGAGCACCTCCAAATAAGAAGCTGAGACTCCCACTCCCATCAGCTAATTTGTTTGTTTCGTTCTAGGCCATGGCTGATATTAAAAGGAGATCATGAGCAGCAGGGAAAGAGGGAGCTGGGGAAAGAGAGAGTTACTGGCGAGGGGTGGGGGTAGCGGGTTTACCAGCCTCAGGTATGATGAATGGGTGAGTGAGAAGATGCAGAAAAGAAGGCAATGAGATAGAAAAAGAAGAGAGAGAGAGAAAATCTCATCCAAATAATTTTCAGCCTGTAGGCACTAAAATGCAAATCACAGATCAAAGAGGTTTGCAATGGAAACGAGCAAGATTGGGAGAGAATATCATCAAGTCGGGGTTATAGATGTATGTTGAGGATGTGCGACAGACATGCTGGACTCAGGTAATGGAGCTGACCTGCACTTCAGTACTGCTCCACGTCCCCCTCCCCTCTCTCAGTATCATTTCCCAGCTTTGCTTCTCCCAGGCTTCTAAAACATACATACAGTGCACCGGTACACTGGAAAGTAATTTATTTTCTCCGTACAGTACCTTCCCTCCCTCGCTTTTCTCTTTGCTCTGTGTTTAGAAAGCCTTTTCATCAGCCGGCTGAATATGGACTTTACACAAACCTCTTCTCGAAGCAGTGCTACATTCCCCCCCTACGTGTGGACACTGACATCATGTGTGACAGAAAGGCCTGTTTACATGTTGCCCCGAACAGCAAGAAACATCCTGCCCAAAACTCCTCCCTCGTGCTTTAACAAACCCACAAAACAGACTTAGTCATGTCAGAATGTCTTGAAGGATCAGCTGTGGAAAAACAGATACTTTTTCAGCTTTAAATGCTCAAAAACTCAGATTCAGATGTTCCAAACGAATGTGATCATCAATTAAAATCAAATTCTAAAGCTAATCTGAAAAAACAGTACCCACAAACCCTAATGTTACTCCCTAATTCTTGACCCTTACCCCAAACCTGAACTCTACTCCGAACCATGACTATAAAATCCTAATCAAATTCAATCTGAATCTTCTCTAGTTATTCCACTCAGTCTGAAGTAGTAACAATACTTCACCTGGTTCACACACAGCTGTGAGAGCGTGGATGTAGGTGTGTGTGCCGGCAGAGTGGGCGAGCTATAGATAGAAACTGTGGAGATAGATGTGACTGGAAGAGGGAAGACTGTGTGAGGAGTCTCCACATTAATGCCTAATTAATGTCTGTCTCCCCGTTAATGTCTAATTAACAATTTATGTCTGTCTCGTCCACCTGAAGCTGTCATAACTTTTCTTGTCTCCCGAAATGAAATGTGACAATGTTGTCCTTCTCAGACTTAAACAGACAAAAGACGGCACGCAAAACAGATATATAGAAATATACACAACGAATAACATGAGATTAAGTCATTTTCACAATCTACACTCTAGAAAAATAACTTTTCGTGAAAAGTTTGGTTAAAAGGTTCTGTGTCATTCCTGTGGTGGAATCTAAACCAGAACCAAAGCTCCTGACTAGTGTGGATTTGTAGTTTGAAGTTTTTTGACTGGATTTGAAACACATCTGTTTTTTTTATGTTTGGTCAGCATAAGCTGTGCAAAGCCGCTCTTTCTATTTAAGTTAAAAGATACTGTTTCCCTTCTTCCTCTCCTGCATTTGCTTTCTAATGTAAATCCATAATCCCTCTATCTTTTCTTCTTTGCCATCCATCCCTTGAACCTTGTAACACTGCCGGCCCTCCACGTTTCTTTGTCACCTGCTTTGTAATCTGATTACTTCACAGCAAAATTAGTATGTATATTTAATGCTGCTTTTTCTTCTTCTTCTTCGTCCCCCCCTTTTCTGACTTCCATTCTTTTTAAATCTTGGTGAGTGATGCAGGAAAGAACGGAAGACAGGGTGGGGTTGTGCGACTTGCATGTCTAGCGGATATGCCAGGCCCTTGCTAATAAATGACAGCTGATTTATGCGTCTGTATTCTTTTATTTATATAAAAAAAAAAGCAAGCGGGCTGATTTCTGATATTAATAATACAAGTGGATCCTTTTTGATTAGGCTTCTGTGGAAAGCTGTGCATATTCAGCATTACAATTAAAGCCTCTGATGTGAAATAGGAATGACACGCTAATGAAGCGAGCTAGCGAGCCTGAACCGAGACTGTCCAACAGCATTACAGACCATCTCAGATGAAGAGTAATTATACGAGGAACACTGAAATGTCATTAAAAATCTTCAGTAAGTGATTTAGCCCACCATTCCTTACTAATGCCAGTTTTTTCTTTACCACCCTTAAACCTTCAAATAAACTCCCAGGGCAAAGAACCAAACTTCTACACAAGTTTTTCGAAACAAAAACAGAATAACATCTGAAACCTTTTGAACACAAAAATATTTCGATTTTTATAAGAGAGACATTCAATACAACGTCCTAATTTAATTTTAGAAATGTATGTTGCCAGTGGTGCTGGATAATTGAAATCATTCCATTAGAAATTCCATTATGAATCGGTGATTAAGTCCAGATGGGATTATCCTGATCCAAAGATGATCGTTGTTTTATTCCAAACAAAACTCCAAAAAGGTCCACTAGGACCCTTAAGAGCTTTATTTTTTAAACTGAACATAAAAAAAGAAAATGAGACACTTATGACGTGTTTAAACAACATAATTGAGCTGTTTTAGATGATTAAATATAATCAGATTAAACCCGTTGATTCTCATTTGATGTGTTGTTGTTGGTATGAAATCATAAAACAAACATAATGAGCTGTATCACGTTACCGTATCATCGGGATTAGATTTTTCTCTATGTTTTTCACAGTCCTTGCGAATGTACGTATATGAGAGCAGGAAGAAACCTGATAGGATGTGTGTGCATATGTGGCAGATAGTGCCACAGGCAGGAATTCATTATTATCAGCAATTTCTCACCATTTTGTTGGATTAATCCCTTGTTTCAGTTGAAAAAAATCAGTATTTCTCTTGCATACATTACACCAGCGCCTTTAACTTTTTGGAACTTCATGTCAGGATTCCTTTGATGTGAATAAAGTTTAATATAGTAAGGTTACTGAGTTATTTTTGTTCTTTTTGAGGCTTGTTACCATCATAATAGAGAATCTTGGTCACCTGGCAACAGAAGGGATGACCAGTTGAGCCTTAAAGTGGTTCAATTCAGTGATGATTTCTTGGCTATTTTTTAACATTTTATGTTTAAAATGCAGAGAAAACTTCATGGATGTGACATAAATGTGTGATGGCATCCTGCTCGAGTACCGGCAGGGCGATTATAAAACTGGGTAGGGGCACAAAATGTCCCCTTCGCCCACCATCGCACCAAGCGTCATGCCTCCGAGCCATGCAATTATTTTCGTACTGCGTCCAATATCAACTTGAGAGCAATGCAAATTATTTAAGACGCGCTTTTCAGAGCTCGCAATTATAATAATGATGATCTCAATTAGCGTTGCCATTGCCTCGGACTATTTAGCAGGCAATTTTACAGCCCGGGGGCGAGGGTCTTCTAGGGAGCCGACACGCATCGTCAGGTCAGAAAAAAAGAAAGTGACCGAGACAGAGACTGCACTCTTAATCAATAAACTGAGAGTAGAGATATTTACCAACCAATCCCACAAGGCCAAGGCTCATAAGTTGACCTAATTGGTCAGTGTTGGAGATGAAATGAATGATGCCAGCATGCAGGGCCTCATTCAGACATGCAGTGAGGAAACTGACTTGGGTCACATCAGCGGGAAGTTTTTCTCATAAACTCGTTAAGTGTGTTAGTCTTTAAATTATGATATTACAAATCTATTGTGAGTTAAGGTAAGGGTGTGATAATGTGATGCAAAATAAATCTAATAGAAACGTTTTTTGTTGGGTTACATGCTTACGACCCATTATGTTGTAGGAGCAGAATTTTATGTGACGTGGTTTTGATTCTAAAGACCATCCCGTAACCATTTTGGATTCATATTTGCTAGTACTTCTCAACACAGCCAAATTGTGTACTAGGTTATTTCCGTCCTGTCATCTTCTCCTTATTCGGGGCCGGGTCGCCTGGGCAACAGCCTCAGACGGGAAGCCCAGGCTTCTCTCACCCCAGCTGCATCCTCCAGCTCTCCTGGAAGGATCCCAAGTCGTTCCCCAGCCAGCTGTGAGACATAGTCTCTCCAGCAGATCCAGGGTCTGCCTCTTGGTCTCCTCCCGGTAGGATGTGCCTGAAACACCTCACCAGCGAGGCGCTCGGGGGCATACTGATCAAATGCCAGAACCACCCCATCTGGCTTCTCTCGACCTGGAGGAGGAGTGGCTCGACACTGGGTTCCTCCCGGATGGCAGAGCTCCTCACCCGATCTCTGAGTGAGATGGAGAGATTCCATTTTATCCTCTTCTTCTTTCGACATTTCCCTTCAGGGGTCGCCACAGCAAGACAGTTTCTTTCATCTAACCCTATCTGCTACATCTTCTTCAGTCACACCAACTATCTTCATGTCTTCTTTCACTGTATCCATGAAACTACTCTTTTGGTCTTCCTCTAGGCCTCTATCCTGGTAGTTCCGAACCCAGCATCCTTCTTCCGATGTACTCTCTCTCTCTCTCTCCTCTGCACATGTCCAAACCATCTCAGTCTGGCCTCTCTGACTTTATCTCCAAAACCTCCAACATGTGCTGTTCCTCTGATCCTGTCCATCCTGGTCCCTCCCAGAGAGAGTTAGCTCCATTTTATCAAATTTTACAAAAAATTACTGCTAACGAGAAAAAAAAAGTTGTGGGTTTAAACATTCCTAGATACAAGGGTTGTGGTCAGATGACCTTATTTTTTAAGAATACTTCAGATAAATGAACATCGAGCTCATCACACCAAAATCCTTGAAATACGTTTATGCTTGAAGATGCAATTCATGTGAAGCAGACGATTATTTACCCAAGACGGTAAGTGATAATTGCATTGGGTCATCTTTAGCTCTAGACATAATGTGTGATTAAAGAGATCACATAAACACAAACCTATGTTCAGTAAATAATGAATAAACTCACTTGTTTCCATTTTTAGTTAAATCTATCAGCCATTAAAGTTAAGCTCCACAATGTGTTTACTGACGTGTTAAGTGGTTCCAATTTCATCAAACGCTCAATAGCAAGAAGACAAGTATTACCATAAATCTTCTTATTTCTTCCCTTTGTAAATGATCTCCTGTTCTATCAGGTAATTATGTTGTATACTTCGCCGGCATTGTGTATGAAAGGCAGTTTTTCTTCCTCATCATTCATGTGGAAAAGACTTGCACCAGCAGCTACCCTTTCTTTTATTCATCGCACTGTAAATAACTCCACTTTATGAAAAGCAGCCAGTGTGACTCACGGATACCTCTCTAACCACAACCCATTATTATTTCATGGCCTTTGAAAGAGGGGTCTATAGCAGGCGCTCTCACACTTTAATGTCGGAGCTCCCTCTGATGTTGTGTAGTACACAGCGGCCCTTGTTGCGCTCCGTATGCAATCCCTCACTTGAATTCACAAACACTTCCAAGTGCATAAATAGCATGGAAGCCGAGTGCCTTGCGAGCTAGCTAATGCTCTGGAACGGCATAGCTGAGGAGATAACAGGAGCCTGCCATAGCTGATGCCTGGGACTGTCAGCTGGGGAACAAGGGGAAGAAAGACAAGTGTGTCTATGTGCCTTTCTGAGAAATGCTGTTGTTTTCTGACCTCTCATGGGACATCATATGGTAAGGCGAAAGAACATGCATCAGCGTTACGATTAAATGACCAGCAGATATGAGTCAAAGGCTCCCGCGATGTCCCTCTGAGCACCCTTTGGAACGTGTAGAAGGCTTTCAGCATACAGACGAGCTAATGGGCAACCTATTGGTCATGGTAGATTCAGTTTGAATCTCAATGAGGGTGTCAGTGTGTGGTTGCTCCATGACCGACAAGGTGTGGTAGGCCTGCTGGAGTTGATTTAGCCACATTGCTTGTCATAGCTAGTCAACATCCATCAAATGAAAGGCCAATAAGCATGTTTTTTTTCTTTTGAAGTGCCAAGAGAAAAGTGCTGTCTTGGAGAACGATGGAAAAGGAAAGATGTCTGATGCAATTTCACATCTTTGTTTCCTCTACGTGATGCAGAACCTTGATGGTAATAAGGTAGACATTTTTTTTCTCTGTTTTTTACACGAGGATGACAACAGACTCAATAATATGGTGCATGTCAGAACCACTTTTGGAGTGTCTAACTCATAGAAAAGGGTATTATGGGCACGGAAAATCAACTACATGCTATACAATGGTACTCCAAGAATATGCCAGGCCTTGAGTTTGAATATGCATAGTTGGGAGTCTATATAAATGGCTATCCTAATACATGGTGCATCGCAAATCAAACCTGTTGAAACACTCTTTTGCACCAAAATTTTTCTTGAGATTGCACGTTAGCACAGAAAGAATGAAAACCACTTTTTCACTGTTGGTGAGTGGTAATATGGGGGCATTTTGTTACATCCGCACACATATTTAGAAGACGAACCTTCAAAAGCAGCTGAAATTTTTAAATTTAAATCAGCGTTCCGGTTAATTAAAAACTTTCACTTTTCAAAATCTTGTTTAGAAAAAGGCGTTCGACGATTTATCCTTTATTTAGCCATTCTATGAGGCAGGTTACCACTCGGGTGGTCAGTGGGCACTGAGGAACATCTGGTGAGTACCAGACCAAATGAATTGTGTGCACCTCTAATATAGTCACGCAGTAGTGTTTATCAAAGACATATATGTGTCAGGGGAAATAATTTAGTCTCTGATCCCAGAGTTAAACGGTTGCTTTTTCAAATTCCAAGTTTTGGTCCTTTATTTTATTCAGCAGTGAAATGCCATGAATACAGAAAATAATGTCTTGTACAATTCTCAACCATGACCTTTCTAATGTCAGAGAACCTTTAACATATGGACACAGTACACAGTAATGGGAAGTATCAAAATAACTTGTTGAATCTCGATTGAAAATTTAAAAAAACAAAAAGAAAAAAACAAATCGGAAAAAAAAAAAGTTTTCACCAATTACATAACGTATGTTTGCTACAGTCCCAATTTACTGTATACATAGGGGGATCATATTCTCAAGTATTAGAGAAGAATAGCAGTAGAAAGGATACATGACTCAACTGCCAGACATAATGCTTCATAAAGTATGCACAGAGGTACAAGCAATAAATACACACATTAGGTTAAGCCTTACAGCTACGCAAAGCAGATGCAGAAAAAACAGGTTTTGCTATTCTTAGCGAGCAATGAGAGAGAAACAGTAAAAATTCAGGTAAAGTCAGAAAAGAAACACAGATTTTTTTTTCCTCATAGAAAAAAGTCTGGTAAATTTTTAATGGGTCCACCGACAGTTTTTTTTTCTTTTTACATAAGTATGCACAGTTATCAAAATACAGACAAAATCAACCCAGAAAATCCAGACAACCCTAAAATCTAGTGGAGGAGCAGATCGCAGTTCTGGAGGTCTTTCTGGTATTTATGTGCAAGCAACTATTTTAGACTTTTTTTTTTACTTTTTTTTTTTTTTTTACTTCATTTGTACAAAACCCATGCAAATCTACAGGTAATATGCATTCTGTGGCTGACAGGGTGTTACCCCTCCCCAAATGATAAATCTGAGGTAATGCACTGGTATGCATTGGGCATGTAGGCCATCATCCTGATAAGATTTATTATATTCTTTTTATTAGTTCTTGTTTCCAGTCCACCAAATGAATTTTTAGACATGCATTTTTTAAAAACACAATATTCCCTTACAGGTAATCTATACATTATCATTCTACAAATGTTTGCTGACGACCTATTACAATGCAAATCTTCCCGATCTGGACGCAGGGAATGTAAAGAGTTGTTTTCGAACCACGTCCGATGAGACAAGCGGAGGAAAATGAAACAGCTCTCGTGGCTTTCTAAGAACTCGTGCAATGTGTTGTAATTGCTGAGAATCAGTTGTGTAGAGGTAGAAGCTTTTAGAAAGCTTTTTTTCTTTTTTTGGGTAAGTGGGAAAACCCTTTTTCTGATATTTTTGGTGTGATAAGACAATCAGAACCTTCAGGAACATTTGTCTTCAAGTGGTTTTTTGCTGACTCAAGCTTCATTCCTGGGTGCTGCAACCCCACGAGATGTGGAACAGGTGAGTGTTTCTAGGTGTGTGTTTATGTGTGTGAGAGGAAGTGTATGTATGTTCCCTGGTTTTCTGGGCTCTGCATCACACTCGAAAACAACATTATGCACAGTGGGTTTTCATTTTGGTCAGAACGGGTAAACGCGTTGCTCCGTTAACAGGACAAATAAAGCCATGTAGGTTCTTTCATGGAACTTTGACAAACTTGGTGTGCGTGTATATGTGTGTGGCTGTTTTTTTTTTTTGTTTTTTTTAGGATTTCTTTATCCCATACAAGAGGAGGCAGAATTTTGTGTAACTTTGGTTTACTGAAAACAGAAATGACCATTAAAGCAACAACAGGTTTTTTTTTTTTTAGATGAAATACTGTAGGCCGAAAGGAAAAATGATGGCACTTATGTTTCTTTTTTTATTCTTACTTATTGTAAATATCAAGTGTCTTAAAATTCAACGTCAGAGTCAAACAGAAATTGTAAATCCGAAGCTAAGACACACACAATGAGTCTGATGAAATTAAAGCAGATCTCACCTGGAGGTTTCTTTGTTTCCCTCTGAAATGGCTCTTTAAGTTTGTTTTTTTACATCCTTAACCACACCATATTTTATATATTAACTTGGAATTATGACTTATTTGGCTTTACTAGATACTTTTTATGTTTGGTTCGAAGTGTTTTCAGTTTGGAGCGCCATAAAAGTAAGACGTGAAAGTATCAACAGAACCACTTAAAACAAGAATAAAAAATTGAAACTATGACATTTAGTGGAATATAAATAATAATAAAAAAAAAAACATACAACACAATGTTTCTGCACCTCTATAAAATACGATGGTGTTTTATTTTGGTCATGATCCACTTTTTTTTTGTTTAGCTGCTTATAACTCTGTCACTATTCCTGCATTTGAAACATCTTGTCAGCTTGTACCTGCAGTGCGTCTGGCAGGAAATCTTCAAAGTGGACATTTTTTATTAGTTCTCAAATTACACGTGAAAAAAAAAATTGGCATTTATTTCTGCTCTCTCTCTCTTTCATCTTTGTATAGGGCAAAATGAAACAATCCCAGAGTTTTTTTATTTTTCCCAAAAAGGTAGTTTGCAGAATGAAAGCTTCTTTGTACGAGTTTAAAGTGACAGAAAGAACCAAAAGGAGTTTGGTGCTTCTGTCTGTAAGCTATTGGCCATTGCTAGTGTTGGCTTTGGTTTCTAGCTGCTGCCTGTGACCGTTTTGCAGGTAGAAAAAGCTTTCGAACGTGGAGGTAAAGAGAACACCAAGTAGGGAAAGGATGCATTTGTTTTAAGCGAACCGCTATTTCCATATACTTTTTTTTTTGTTCTTCTGGACATGGGCGACAACAATCTCATGCGCACAGTTCCTTCTACTAGTGAAATGGCATTTACAGTCGGTGGGATCTAATTATTGTGTGAGGAAATGAATGATGGCATAAAAAAACCCAAAAAGCTAAAATGAATATACTGGCTTTTATAATAAGAGCGACATACAGGCAGTGACGTGTTTCCGAGACTACTTCTGTGCAAATGAGAACAGAGCAACGACTTGAATTGAATCAGCAATTGTCTCTAGACATTAATAACTAGTGTGGGTTGGATTATTCACAAACATAAGATGTCTTCCTTTTTGGCAGTATACGAGGCCGCTAGCTTTCAACGGAAATCGATTTGCTTCTTCGTCTCAAATCCATGAGTCCATCATCCTTGTTCTGCGTGTGGCCATGCCACCCCTTTATCGCATAGGTGTCTGAGTCTTTATTTTTGTTCGTTTTTAAACAGACATTTCATGCCTGTTGTGTTTGGGGATCCCAAAGGGCTGCAGCAGAGAGTTCCTTTGGATTGGTCTCTATCCAGATGCATGCTCAATAAATAGTCCCAGTGGTAGAAGAGACGCGGAGAGTCAGCTGTGTTTATTTGGACTGTGGAGTGGTTTCTAGTCTGGTAGGTCTGCATGTGAGAAACAGTGCATTTGGGCGAAGGGATACGTCGAGCAAAAACCGTATCCTAGTCACTCCAGGTCTTCCGATAGGTTTCCTTCCTCCAGCTCTCGATCGTCGTCAAGCTCCGGACTGTGATTGGCTGTCGTCACGAGCGACATTGGACAGTCGTCGTCGTCCATAGTGAGTGGCTCCTCCTTCACGTGGATTGGTGGCCTGTGAGGCGATAATATCGTGGTTAAGAAAGAGTCAGGTATGCACCTTTTTATTTTTTAAGGAGGGACAAACGCTGATCATGCAATAAAACAAACTCTCATAGAGACGACTGAAGCAGCTGTGTGACGAGGTGGCAAAGGGGAAAGAAAAAAGGCTTCGAGGCCAGATGTGTTGATTCAAAAAACAAGCATGTCATGCATTATCTAGTGCGAGTAACAAGCGTGTTGTTTGCCAGACGCTAATTCGACATGATGCCTCACGTCTACTGTAAGTAAGTGCATGAAAATTGCATGAAAAAACAGCCCCGTGTAAGGCCGATAAGCTGCGATGTTCCAGACATGTTTGGCATTTAAAAGTTTACTGATGACACCAGGTTGAAATACATGAAAAAGGAGGGGAAAAAAAGGATGGGGAAAAAAAAAACAGGCCACATGATAAATAATGGAGAATTTCTCATCCCTGAGCCCCCTGGAGCAAAGGCAGAGGAGAGGCTTTTTTATCTAGTTAATAGAAAGCGCAGCCACTCGTTAATATGCAGAGGCTGTGCATGTCGCTCCTCAAGAGGAAAAACCGGCAGCTAGGTTCTGCCATTAATCAACTTCAGTTCGCTCGGACACCATGATACATGTTTTTAACTCTAAATGGATGAATATCTTTAGCTGCCGTCAATAGGAAGCAGCACGCCTTTTTTCCCAACAACAAGACGAGATGGGATGGGAAAAGGAAAAAAAAAAAAGTTGGCCAGCTAACAAGAATAATAATGCTGTCACACACAAACAAGGCGGAACATGATCCGGAGACCTAGTCGGAGAGAGGGGTTTGTGCCACGATGATAAATCTGACAAAACCTAATTATTTCTGACACATCAGATGCATCGGGAAGTCCCCGCAGAGTTTGGGAGAGGAGAGAGAGACTTATCGAGTTGCGGTGCGTTAGGATGCACCTCTCTTGGGTCGCCCCCAACACCTCATCGAGGTGGATGGAGGGGGGGTTTGAAAAGAATTTTTAAAAGCTACAGATGACTTTAATATTCAGAGGCAAAATACTGTGAATAAATATTCTGATGTTGTAGGTTGAGAAAAGATCTACATCCTCAGATTTATAAACTACAACATGATCTAGCAATAAAATCACTTAAAGGGGTCGGGTTCATGCAAAATTTACTTTTTGGAGGATCAAGCCTTTTTGAATCTTATTTCCTCATCAAATCCAAACCTGAAAATGTTTTCTATTTGACTCAATCATGTCTGGGTAATTTGCAAGATCGTCCTTCAGAATTCGAACACTATTCAAATGGCTGGTTAGTCATTGCCACGCCTTATGTTCTCCACTACGCCCAGGAAGAGCTCTGTTCATCCTCTACCCGTCCCCTCAAGTCAGAGTGCCATTTTTATGATAATGCACCCCAAATTATATATAAAAAAATACAAGTATATATTTGAAAACATACAAGCAAGTTTTGCCAGCTTGATGCACATCTTCCTCTTTTTTTAACGTACTGTGGAGAACGTACGTTCCCTCAAATGGGAAAATTTCTGTGCTGCATTGCACCTCAACGGGCAGCCATGATGATACCTATGATGGGAAAAGGGGGGTTAGGTGTCTTCTCTAAGGACACTTAGGCCAGAGCCCAGTGGGAATCGAACCGGCTAACTGGGCAGACATTCTACCACAGAGCCAATCCTTCCTCTCTAATTTGACAAATGAGATTTAAGCTGTTGTGTACACAGGTAGGGGGTGGGACTAAGTAGAAAGCGAGAGGAGGGAGGAATTCACAATGTCAAAAATGGAAGTGAAAATGAATAAATGTATTTACAAGATTTCTGTAATGAATATTGCGATTTGGAGGAAGTAAAGGGTACCAAGTTTATTCCTACAATAAATTAGAATAATTATTCAACAAACCACAATACCTCCTCAAAGGTTTCAAAAAATAGATTATCTCAGGACTTGTGACGTTAAAAACTACGAGATAAAACTTTACTATCTGCCAGATCTGATTATGATTCTTAGATTTTACAGAAACACACACATACGTTGATCATCTTTTAGCTGCTAAATACCGAATACTGCTCATTGATCATCTGTCAGACCCTTGTGTGAACTTCTGCGTTCTCACGTGCTTCTTAATACGTAGCTCGTTAGTTGTTTAGAAGAAAAAAACCCAAAGCGTCTCATTCGAAGGATGGTGCATTCTGACACTTTATTAAGATACGTGGACGAGCCATTTAGTGCTTAATGGCCAGCCGCCATTACGGAGCCGCTCAGGAGGAAACGCGAGTCGTTCTCTGCTGTTGTGGAGATGCCTGCTCTCGCTTCAATGGGAGATTAGGGGGCAGCAATCATGCGGAGGTATGGCAGGGATGCAAATAAGGTCATTAGTCCAGAAGGGGTGGGGGGCGGCTTAATAGTAACACAGGAGAAGTGGGGGAGGAAGATGGGGCGAGGACATTTTATAAAATCACACTATGATTCATTAACTAATACCAAAGAGGGGTGGTCACCTAACAATTAAACGTGACAGCATGAGCGCGCCTCATGAAACAGACTGGCATTAAACGTATTTTTCAATCTTTTTGTTCCCGGCACCGAAATCTTTTACTCAAGCCAATTTGCTCAAGTTGACAAGTCTGATAGTAAGTTGGTCTTCTTGAGTGTCTCTGCAACTGCTTCTTTTAAGCAGACCCCTTAGGGTGTACATGAGTGTATTACCTATGCATACACACACACACACCTCGGTGCATGCAAAGCCAGAATGGCCCAGGGCATGCTGGTCTGTGGTTAAGCAGATATCATTAACCTTTAGACATTTAGGAGAGCTTTATTGAACTGGCTACGCAGTGAGGATTCCTCTCCCGAGAAGGACCTCGGAGGTGATGTGCTATTTAGTTTAGTGCTACAAGCATCTCTATTATTTAAACATATACTGGAAAAGCCAGTACGGGAAAAACACATTTTTTCCATTTTGAGGTTGTCGTAGAAGAGAAGGGGGGAGATGGAGGGACGGATCTCCTCCGTATCCAGGAGAAAGCGAGAAGAAACGCGGATGGAGGGACCATCATTTTGGCTTGGACACTCAGAATCTTTAAAACAGCCTCTCTCTGCTCGATTCAAAATAAGACCTAGAAGTGATTGATGTTTAAAATAATTAATGCTACGATTACTAAATATTAATAGATGCAGCCGAGCAGAGCAGCTGAACCTTTGTGATCTACACGGGGTTGCGATCAAAAGAAAATGTGTAATGACAGATTATTTTTAGACTGGAGTTGTTGGCCAAAACATCATGTTTGCTTCCACTGAGTTTATAATGGGTGTATAAAAAGAAATAATTACGTCTTGGATACAGAGCTGGTTGGAAACGGCACGGTGAACTCTGGATAGAACGAACCAGAATCATAGATACAGTGGGGTTGAACGGCAGGCAATTCTGGATTGTTTTTATGTGCTGCTAAAGGTGTTATTTCTACTCTGAGAAAGTATGGAAGGCTCTTCTGATGCCGACATCCCAGCAACTTTTGTGAATACTGGTCCATACACACTTTGGTCTTTTCTGGATTTGTGTCGCCAACCAATAGAAATACGTACTCGTCATCAAAACCAGGATGTTGCAATGATTGACCGGCCATGGGCTAATTGTTTATACTACAAAATGATTGGCTGAGGTTTTTAATACCTTGCAGTTTAATCATATGTATTTTTTTCAGTGCACTTTTTTACAAGCACAAGTCCAAACAGTGAAAGCGGATTTAAGTCAAATCGCAAAGAAGAAATTTATAATAATAATCTTTACCACTTTTAATCATTTTCAGAGCTTAGATTGATGGTTTTTTAATCTTTTCTATCTGCAGGTGCTTACATGTGTACCGGTGGGGAGTACCCAGGGCTGCCGTGTCCGTTGGTGTCCAGGTGGTCAAGAGAGCCGTTGAGATCCTCGTGGGTGGACTGCAACAAGGTGGGAGGGCTTCCGCTCATCGTACCCGGAGGGCTGCCTCCCAGCAAGCCAGGTGGACTACCTCCTAACAGTCTGGGTGGGCTTCCTCCGATTAGACCGGATGGATCACCGCCGAGGAGGCCGTGGCAGTTTCCTCCCATCGGACCGGCAGCGCTGTTCATGAGTCCTGGGGTCCCCAGCAATGGCAGGGATGTCTCCGCTAGGGCGGCCTGGGACAAACAGGAAAGAAAAAGTGCAAATATTATGAACTGAACCAGGTGGTCTCTAATGAAGCAGCTTTTTTTTAAACGTCCCCCGAAAACTTTACCTCCCGATAATAAAAAAAAAAACTTCCGACACTTTCGCCTGCCGTGCATTAAAGTTATATACAGTCATTAAATTTTTAAAGTTTTTGCCATGAGCACCTCGCCAGCGTGCACTATGAAGCCAAATCATTTATGACATCTTGGATAAATATTAATGCGCGTGCCCTTGCATTTGCACAATCAATCTGGAGAGTGGAACGAAAGGAAGGAAGAAAAAACAGCCAGAAAGAAAAAGAGCTGCTTCTTGTTTTGACCACACGGTGGCTTTCTGAATGTGAAGAGGTTACTCACACACTCACTTTCCGGCCTTACCTGTAAACTGGCGTTTAGTGCACTTCCGTATCCCAGACTGGAGGGCAGGTTCTTCACAAGAGATGGACTTCTAAACAAAATTGAAACAAAATAAACGAGAAAAATTAACTTTCAATTCAAATTTTTATGCAGATTAACAGAAATAGTTGAGTATTTGCTTTTAAAAACGCACCCTGTGATCTTCTGCGACCTGCGTTTCTGGTACTCCACTTCATCGACCGTCCACACCGCCCCCTTCACGTTCTCCACACGCACAAAGCACTTATGCAGGCTAAGGTTGTGGCGCACGGCGTTCTGCGGAGAGACCGGTGCACCAGGTCAGATGGACGAGGTAAAACAAAAATCATATTCGTTCATTATGCGAAAAAAAAAAAAAGCCTTGCAAATAGTTTTTCAAGAAATTCTTAACATTCATGCACCATTGATTTAATTAGTAAAAATTGAGTGAGAGCGAATGCTCTTACAAGTCCTGCACACAGTACATATCAATCAGAGTAAGTCGGCTAAAAGGAGGTAATCAGCATAGCGAATGGCTTATGGTGGTGACAAGAAGCAGTAATGCCGGCCTTGATAATGGTGATGTCAGTAACCCTTCCTGCTCCGGAAAAGCGAAGCTCTTAATGGACACATCGCTTTAAAGATGACAGAATTGTAAGAAAAAAAGAAATTCTTCAGGAGGTCTGCGTGGTGATTCTCTGTGTGTGTGTGTGTGTGTGTGTGTGTGTTAGATTTAGGCTAAAGTCAGACACTCATGTGTTATATGTCTATACATTTTATTTATCTCATTAGGACAGCATATGATGTTCATTAAAACTAAAAAGATGTTTTTATTAATTATATACTAATAAAAATCTCTTTGATTGAGTTTTTGTTTTTTAATATGACCTCACCGATGATGATTAAAACATGCATCAAACTCTACAAATAATAACCTTGGCTTTAATATCGCCGCCTCTCGTATTTATCATATCTTTTAGCTCGGTGTGTACAGCTCTTTCTTCAGCAGAGAAGGGACTGAGAAAAAAAAAAAAAAAACCTCATAAGCAGATCTCGCATCTGACCTGAAAATCCCAGGATTTGATTGATCTTAATGCCCATGGCTCTGAATATGATAATTTTAATATTAATGAGCAAATGAGCAGTTTTATTATGCATGCTATATAGTTAGAACTAATAAGCTTCTGGGTGAGAGAAAAGAAAAGTGGGGTGGTGATGTGGGGGGAAAAAAAGAGGGCAGATCCCTCTTTTTGAGCTGATGAGACCAAGCTGAGATATTAAAACTACCTTTCATTTCTTTGTCTCTTTTCCTTTTATTTAACACGTTCTGCCCATTAATCAAATGACAGGCTGATCATCCCACTGATGCTCACAGAAGAAAATGTAAAAACATAAATAGATCAGCTTGCGAAAGAGAAGACGAAGACGGCTTTTTAAAAAAAAAAGTCCACGTGACATTACTGTTAACAAAGGAATTTCTCCTCCATCCTAAAAGATGGTGAGTTTTTAAGATGTAAAAAAACGGTGACATTATTACGCAGCAAAACCTGGTACAGTACCTAACAAACTGGAAAAGATCTTCCTGCGTGCCCTCCTGAATTGGTGATCACATACCCATGAGCTCATTTGCATCCCAAATCCAAATTAATTCACTTTGCTAAATCTAGAGCTGCGACATGCCTCGCATGCTGATGAGGTGCTGCTGGATGTTTTCCCTCCAGTCCTTCGTGTAGCCACAAAGACTGCGAGATGAAACGCGCTCAAACTTTGAGGCTCGGCGAAGTCGCAGAAACATGCAAACACGCCCCCTTTTTTTAGGACCTTGTTTGCATATTCGAGCGTAGATTTGTGAGTTTTTAGGGTCCTCTCTACAAAAGTTGAGAGTGCTTTAAGTGGCTAAATAACCGTGCCTCCTCGCAATTAGCCAATGATATGCGAGTGATGGTGGTTTTCTGAGGAAAAGAGGAGGGGTGTATCTCTTAACAAAAGATGCTGATGATGAAGTGGCTGATGTATAATTAGTGCGTCAGAGCCCTCTCCACGCCGAGGCCCTGCTATTAATTGCACAAAATTAGAGTAAGATATCAGAAATGGGGCTGAGGGTTTTTATTCTTTAAGCTTTTATTTTAAGCAAAAAAGACGCAACGAGTGACTTAATAAGAATAAAAAGCATCGATAGAAGAAAACAGAAGTAAAAAGATATGGAAGCTAATGAAGTAAACGTCTAGTAAAAAAGGGGAGGGGCTTATTTTTACCTTCCAGGTTGCTGCGTTGCGTCTGAAGTAGGCGAACGTGCGTGTGAACCAGCTGTAGATTTCATTAAGTGTTAACTGCATGTCAGCAGAGTCCATGATAGCCTGAAATGAGATGACAGCAAATAATGCTTTACTGAGGAGGCCAACAGGCCGCGAGAGGGAGAGGTGCCATGATTCATGCGCCAATTAATTTCAATCTAATCAGGCAAAGTTAATTTATTTCCCCACTCACCTGTCTTATGAGGGTTGCATAAGTGAATGGCGGCCTGACATCTGCGTTCTTATAAAACTCGTAGTTTGGGGCGATCTCTGGAAAAATAAATACTGTGTCACCACCTGAAATAATTGGTGAGTTTTATTCCTTCAGGTCGTGAATTCACATCAAATTGACACAGTGAAGAGTTGGGAGGGGGGGAAAAGAGAGACAAAAAGGGGGCGGGGCACATAAAATCAGCATTTTCCACATCTAACAAAATGCATTTTTAATTAATCTCCCTCGTGAGGAAATCTTAAACACTTAAACGGCCGTAAAATGACTTGCGTGCAGTTAGTTGGGTTAAAACTTGAATAATTTATGCTGCTTCGCACTAAAACACGCAGAGTAAATATAAACATCAAAGACAGGCCGTTTAAAATGCAAAGCTCCATACATGAGATATCTTAATGTAATAAATATTATATTTTTCACCATTATTTGAACTTAATTAACAGTCATGCAATATTTATGCTCTGAGGAAGTTCTTGTCTGTTTACATAAAGAGTGATTAAACACAGACTTGCTTTTAGACTTCACACATTGGTAAGACCAACAAGCCGCCATGATGGTGTGTGTGTGTGCGTATGTCAAAGTATGTGCAGGAAAATTGGAGTTGTGTGCTATTAATAGTCAGATTAAGGACGTTCCTGTGATTCACTATTCAAACCATCAATAAATTTAAAAGGAAACATGGTTTAAACGAAGCAAAACGAGGAGTTTATTCAAATTATTTGGACAAATATGGATTTATTTTTATTTGAAACCATATTTCAACGTTCCAATTACAACTTTAAAGGCGACATTGGAGATTAAGTGAAATTGGTGTATCAGTTAAGGTGATGATTCTGCGTAGCACTGTGTAGTTTTTCCCACCTGATGACAAAGGCATTGAGTATTTGTCCGAGTGGCGTCTGCGCATGGCTCCCATGCTGGGCACGTTGGCGCCACCCAGCACCGATGGGACCTGGGGCATTGCGGCCATTGGTGTGATGGGTGCTGTGGGCGTGGTGGGAGTCTGAGGTAAGTTGGGGGGTGACGCCGAGGGCAGGTTCTTGGACATGGTGACGCTGGACACCAAATTGAGCTGCAAGGGAATAAAAATCAAACTCAGATTGTGCAGAGCAGGAGGAGGGGGTGTTATTTTGTGATTTCTCCATCAGAGTGTCTGCACCCCTCTCTAACACAGCTGTGTTTCCACTAACAAGGCTCGCAGAGAGGAGCCAGCCCATCTCCACTAATTACAACCACCAAATTGTATCATAAGAATTCTAATTAGTGCACGGTGTTCCAGATTATCCAACCATCAGCGTCCATGTTATCCCAGCACCATCCCTCCTTATCTCTTCATTTATCACACCCTCCCATTCCTGCTCTATTCCACCAGGCTTCTCTGCTGTACGCATCCGAATATAAACACTCATCATCATTATACACAGAAAAAAAGAGTTCTGCTTCCCACAAAAAAACCGCCAAAATTCTACTTAGAATATAATTCTGGACAATCCATGTATGTTGGAATTGATAAAACGTTCCACAAAGTGACAGAAACAGTGATGGTAAACATAAAAATATACTAACATAATCTTCTCATTGTGATGATCTATATACATTGACCATTTGTTCTATAAAAAGAAAAGCCAAATCCTCTCTGAAGATAATTTAAAAAGTTTTAAATGTGTAGAATTCTCCCCCCGAGGGCACGAAAAGACTTCTCTAACTGATGAGACAACACAACCAGACATTCCTACCCTAGATCACAATTAATGCAGACTCTTGCTCTTAATTCAGTCTGACTTGCATTACATGAGGAAGCAGATTTAGTTCATGTTCTTTTTCATGGTCGGACCAGAAAGGGTACTTTTGGAAATCTCTATTGACAGTTTCGGTCATTTCCGACATCCGCGTGTACTTTTCAGGAATAGTTGTCCCTGTGAAACGACAACAGTGTGACTTTCTTCTGGCTGTGTTGCCGTCTTTACTTTCCTGCTCTTCCAGACACTTTTTGTATTTGCCTCTCAAATCTCATGTGAGAGGCTCTAACCGACTGGAAAATTTCTCACTGACCTTTGAGTCTCGGCGCTAATTTGGGTGGAATGGTAATGACATCGTTACGTATTCCGGCCAAATTGCCTTAATTGTGAGTCTACAAGTGGAGGGCGTCGGTTGCGCGAGTTGGAATTGAAAGCGACTTGATAGATGGAAGGCGGTGGTGAGAAAATGGGAGAAGAAGCTACAGCCACTCATTTGTGGCATGTGTTGATAAACATGATAAAATGTCAAGTTTGAGAGAGTCCGCTGGTTGAATTGGGAAGATATTTATACACCCACTTAGCAATAATGAGCCCATACAGACATGTAAATACAGCGAGTGTGCATATGTGTATCATCCATCTTCCATACACATGCATGTCATTTCCTCCACAAATCTCCATCTTACCTTGCTTTAAAAAGCAGGGAAAGCCTTAAAACTGAGGATTTAACTGTTCGTTTAGGAAATTCTCTGTCAATGGCCCCTGCCATCGAATGCAATTAGCTGCTCTTTCATGTGTGCTTTATGTAATGCAATACTTCATTAGCATCATTCATTCATATTCAGGCATGGATTATAGGCTGTGGATTCTTTATTGGACGAGATGGAACCAAGCTGCTTGAGTTTGAAGATTTAAAAAAAAATAGAGAGTGGAATAGAGAGATTGAATAATAAAAAAAGGGAGTTTGATTCCTGATGGAATTATGGGATAATTATGTTATCTTGTGATTATCTACATTCTATGATGAGAGAAATTATTCTATTGAAAAGCAGGCACTTACTTAGCCAACAATTTGCCACTGTCGAATATTTCAAACAAAACGTCTAAAATTGAGGAGGGGGTTAATGTTTGGGGAAAAATGTGTAATCATAACACCACATTCAGACTCTGTTTGGAATAAATGTATTCATCATTCCATCCGAAAGAGACAAAAAAATCCAGAATGACTTTATTTTAAAAACATCATTCACGATTTGGTCCTTTTTGAAGGCAATTTCAGTTTTACTCTGTATTCATGTTAATATGACATCGTCTTCCACACTCAGATGTTATTATTATTTTTTTTTTGAAAAATGAAACCTCTTCTTGGTCATTCCACTTCTGAACGTCTCGAAAGCAACTGAGCCAAACAGCCAGCGGCGGCCAACAGGTTGTTTTGGCGATTATCATCATCACGAAGATGGACTCGGCCGCTTTGCTGTCTAATACACTCCTGAACATTATCTATCGTTCTCTATGCCACGCGCGACGACTGATAAGAGTGCAGATGTAACTGTGCGTTTCAAATACCATTCCAGGCTTTTCATCTTCTGTGGTGAAACTGTTCATTTTCCTTCTGAGCTGAATAATATACACTCACTGGTTTGGGAGATGACTTGGGTTCTGAGGGCCGCATGTGCAAGTGGGTCATCATCGCCTGAAGACGCTCACGTTCTTTAGAAAGCTGCAAGGAGACAACAGAGAAAACGTAGATTGAATTAGAGATCGAAAGAGAGAGAAAGAAAGAAAATGAAGTGGTAATGGGGGGAAGGTGCAAACAGGTCAGACCAAACAAATAGCATTTCATCTTTTTGTCAATACTGGGATTCAGGTCAGCAAGTCTTTGACAGTAACAAGCTAGTTGGACTGTAAATTAGTTGGTCCTGAGTGTCGGCTCAAAGTCCTATGGACACTGTTAGGGGGATGGAGCTCAGCCAGCAGCTGCTGGGAGGTGAAAGGGTCTTCCAAACAGGGTGCCGGGCAGCCCCGCCTTCGTGGTCCAGTTAGTAGCCCCAGCCAGTTCCTATCATCAATCTAATTCACATGGAGTGACAAGGACCGGACCCTGCGAAGGGCCGGACTATACCCACGCCCTCAAGATGTGCTCACACCAGTATCAAAGACAGTCCTGCTGTAAAACAAGCAGGTATGCACACACACACACAGAGCAGGGCCTCATTACTAGTGACGGCTCTTGTGGAAAAGAGACAAAAAGGAGGAATGATGGGGTTACGGAAAATAATAGAAAAGGAACAGAGGAGACCAGACGGGGCAGATGAAACTGTAATTGGTCACACTGTACAGATCAAGCTTCAAAATTCAACCAAAGAAGCTGGTTTCAAAACAAAAACGACAGAAAAATCTACTGATCTAATTTTTTTCTAGGACCTGATAACAAAAAAAAGAGTAAAGCTGCACCATCCTTCCTAAAAGGAGATCCCGACCACAAATTTGTGTCTGGTTTAAAACCACAAGCTTCTATTTGTTTCTGAAAGGAAGAGCAGCGCTGAGTAATAATGTCGCTCAATCAGCGCTCTCATTATCTAGCCAGCATGACTTCTTAATAAGGTCACGCTCCACCTACTGAAAATAGTTCCCTCCTTTTGAGCTTTCTTCAGGTGCAAAGTGCAGTTAATTAACACGGCAAACCGGGAGAGATGCGCGCGCTATTAATTGGAAAGAGGAGGAAAGGAAGAGAAAAAAAAAAAAGAAAGAGAAAATAAAGCATAGGCTTAATTCAATTAAAACAGCCATAATGGCTTTCGTTGTAAGGCCTGAGGATTCCTTTGTTTAATGGCTTTGTTGAATTCACCGGGTCCTGCTTGTCTGTGAGTGTTAAGCAGAGCAGAATGTGGCCCTTTTTTCCTGCTTCCCCAAGTTTAAAAAAACAAACTTTTGCGTTGGGTAGATTGGGACTTCAGTGTAGTGAAACGTGATGGGGGGAAAAAAGTACATCTCTTTATAAAGTTTTTCTTTTATGAGCAGAAAAAGAACTTACTTGGATTTCGAGTTGCTGTACAACCTGCATCTGGACTCTACATTGGGCTGTGCTCCGGTCATCCAGGGCATGCTCGCTGTTTAAGTGCCTGAAAAGACAAAAAATAGAAAATATCACACACTAACTCCACTTTGATCACCTGAAATAGAAGAAAACAGCTAATTTTATTAATTTTTTTATGATCCACATTGTAGAGGATGATAATTACAGTATCAACTTCACTGCTGTTTTGTTTTTATGATAATATTTCTATACCAGGACAACTATCTATAGGATCCAGTTAGCAGACATTGTTCCACTCTGAAATGAAGTAATTAGAAGAAACATGATGGTGTGTGGTGCCATGTTTAACATGACAATGGGCGCGCGCCAGTTTAGATGGCTAACTTCCGTGCCACCGCCAGCGCCGCTTTCTTCTGAGAATAAAAGATGCTGGCCCAGCAGAATGGCTTTGTCGCCTTCATTTTCTGAAAACAATACACACAATTTAACACCGGCAACATTTGACACACAAAAGCAGCTCCTCACTTCAAGGTGCATTATCCGGCAGCAGCAGACATTAAATACATCTGGTGTGTTCGCCTCATTAGAAGAAAAAGCCAGCCAGACAGTCAATGAAGGTTTTTTTTTTTTTCGGTCTTGATTGGATTTTGTCTGTGGGACAAAAGCATACGATAGAAAATGTGCAAAAGGAAGAGGAAAAAGATCCTGAAATGTGTTGCAAGAGGATTTGTAAACTGTTATGATGCTGGATAATGAGCCTGTATCTAAAACGATCATTGGTGACAAACTCACAAAGCAAGTTTTGAGGAGGTGTGCTTCTGAAATGCCAAAGCTGCCACTTTATCTGCGGTAATTACGGGTTAGTTCGCAGACCCTTCAATGATCATTTCCACTGCATCACAGAGAGAACTAAATCTTATCCCCTTTTTATCTCAGCGCACAAACACACTCTCCTTCATTTTACCCCCACATTTCTTGTTTATCTGTAAATGTGCGAGTCACGCAGACTACGTCTCTCAGCCTGCCAATCAGTCGCAGAGCGCAGCATTTGTAATCGCAATCGGTCTGTACTTTTCAATTAGACCGCGCACGTTTAAAACCATTTCATCTTGTCCCTGCTTATGCTTTTGTGACCATTTCAGGTTTAACGCTCAGAAAAATTTCATTATAAATCAAGAATGAGGTGGCACTAAAGAAAAAGGGAGGCTGGGGGGATGAAGTGGTGGATTTCTCTAGCCCTGTGCCTAATTGCTGTTTCAGAATGCGCATGCAAAAAGGGGGCATTTCATTAATCATTTAATCACGTCCCTTGCAGGATGAGGGAACTAATGTTGCAAATACCCTTTTCATTTCACTGCCCATAATGCTATCTTATGCACTTGATGTATGGCGTGTGTCATGAATTACAGCTGCTTCAAAAGCACAGAGGCCTTCGTGCTGTCCCTGAAGATTCCTCATTACAAAAACAGAAAAAAAAAAGAAAAATCTTTATTAAGCTTTTCTCTCTTTGACAAGCAGCTTGTTTCTCCTACATTTTATCAATGTGAATATGGTTGTGTCATCGACATAGTTTATGTTTTATTTCGCTCCTGGCCAGTTAGCAGGCCAATTACTTTGCGGATTCATAAAATATTCAAATGACAGCATGTTCTTCTGAGCATTAGTCATTCCAAGCAAAGACAGAATTAGATGGAAAGGAAATAATAGTGATTTTTTTTTGTTTGAATGAGAGTATTAAAGAGTCCCAATTTTTTTTTTCTTACAATAACTTTTCTAATTTTTAAATCCAGACTCATAAGTGATGTTTTTCTGCTTTATTCTGTTATTTTGTTTTCTCTTTCTTAATATTTTTAACTGTCTGGTGTCCTGAAAAGTGCTTTAAAATAAAATTGATTATTATAATTACTACTTATGACTCTTAAACATACAAAAAAACTCTTATTCTGCTGTTTTAATAAAAAAGAGAACAAAAAATCTCCAAGGTTTTCGTAAATAGCTGCATCCATGAATATGTAAAGGCCATCAACGTCCACTAAGGGCCCAATAATAAATCTACTCAAGCCAGCATATGTGGACGATACACCTCTGCTAATTGTCTGTGTGTATTATCAGGGGGTACGAAGGCCCTGCAGAGAAACTTAGGCCCCTTAGCTGTCTACATGGATGCACAAACACCAAATCACCCAGTAAAACACACACATATATTTACAGTTACACATCCTTTTCACCTTTACACAAACAAGCAAAGAAATGTGAGTGTATTTACACATATTAAGAGTCAGGAATCTAATTGGCGATGGCGCCCTGGCTTTTAAAGGTCTTGTCACGGTGCAGCCAACAGGCGTTGAGTAGAGCTGGTGTGTGGGGAAGTATCTACCGTGTGCAGATGTGTACATTATTTAAAGACAAAGACATTTGGCTGCTGCCTTGTGGGTTTAATTAGCAGTAGGTTACACACACAAGCATCCAGGTTACTGGCTGATTTTGGCATTTTACTGCTGGGCCTGCTGGTAATAATGGGAGCAGACTGGTGTCAGAAAATGGAAAAGTTAAGTGTGATGAAGAGGATAAAAAAAATCTGTTTGCATATGAGTTTGTATTATGTTGAGGTGGTGTGACATTCATTTAAAGAGCGAGTGGAAGGTGAAAAAACAAACCAAAGAGATGCATTTAAGGTGGACAAAAATCAGTGAGAAAACACATGAGGTTCTTGTGGCTTGATATGATACCGTAGGAATCCCAATGGAGCTGTTTATGTTGCTATCAACATATAACAGAATAGTTCAGTGTTTACAGAATAATTATAATTTATTTATTCTTTAAAATCTCTCCGTAACAACTTCCACATGTAACCTGAAAGTGTTTTTTATTGTCGTTTTGCACACGCACAAACCACAACACTTACCACTCCACAAGCAAATTTATTTCATTTTTTAACATCACAGAGTTAATTCAGGTTGCCAGCCACCTTGCGGCTAGCTTTTCCAGAAGAGAAGACTTTAAAGCGAGCTGAGGAGCGATTAACTGCTGATCCTGACAAGTTTCTCCGTGCAACAAAACAATAGATGACTAAACGTGTCACTGTTGCCGAGCTGAGCTCCAGCAGGGAGCTACCACACACACGTTTGACTCGTCAACGACCCCCCTCCATCCTAAACATCCCACACCCGCCGCCAAACTACAAACATCTAAACTGTCATCTGAATCTGACACCCGCTTTATGTAACCCCGATTATCCTGTGCCACCGTGTGTACGCGCGTGTGTGTGTGTGAGTGTGTGTGTAGTTGCCAGGCATCTTCAGGAAAAAAAAAATAAAAGAACTCCTTCTGACATCTACAATCACTGCTCCGAGGCACGCCACTGAGCAGCCATCTTTGTTCTAATGACGAATCTGCCTTCTTTGTCGGCGTCTGTTTTCATGTACTGGTTGGGTTACAAGTGTGTGAATGTGTGTGTGTCACTGTTCTGTTCCAGAGTAGCAAACATTCTAAAAAAAAAACATCTGGTAACCACAGTTACAGTCACACATGATATTTTTTTATATTGTTTCTTTGGACTTCACACGACTAACCAGCTAAGCTACCAAAACTGAGTTTTCTCGTTGCACACAGGCATCTGTGTGTGTGTTTGTGTATGAACACAGCGGATGGTGTGAAGAAAGACTGATGCCTTCTTTAAGTAACTGTGCTAAGGTGATAGGACACGGTATCAAACTCGCTAATCCAATGCAGGCTTGCTGAATCACATCTGTTCCAAAGCTGCAAGACAAACTCTGGTCCAGGTTGTTTCTATAAGCGTAACTTCCAAAATTATACAGCAGCAGAGGATGCGTATGGATGTGCTGCGGCCACTCTGCAGCTCTGATATTGACAGTGACAGGTCTGTGTCACATTCTCCGAGGGGAATAAGCAAACACTTGTCAGGCTGTGGTTGTGGTATATCTCCAAGTCAGATCCATTTAAAGTCCACTGCTGTCAATTATGTCTCTTTTAGGGCTGTTATATGGTCTGACGGCGTGTGAATACTGGGCTTAATATACCGCCTGGAAGTGTCCACCAAACACCAGTAAATAAAGGTTTATTACTGTCTATTTAATCCATGAGTTTCCTTTCAGAAGAATTATGAAAACTTGACCTAAATCCCCAAGCAGCTCCCAGTGGGTGAACTAGTTTCCTGGATCAGTTTATTCCTGCCCATGATGTGGAGAAATGCACGAACAAATGTCCTGATTTCCGCAGTTTATGCGATTTCGTGTGAACATTTACAGCCCATGAAAAAACACTCACCCGATTGTTATTTCACAGTTAATTACAAATCTAATTAGAATATTCAAATGAAAGCTTTTCCTTTTCTTTTCTTCTCTGTGTGAGAGCAGGGAGTGAGAGAGGCTCTCGGTGAGTGGCAATGTGATAACCTGTAATCGGCAGAGCCGCAAACACCTTCTTCCTTTGATGTCCCCCCACTAACATCCTGGCAACAAAGCCGGCCAATTACAAATGAGCTAATTAACTAAATTGTTGATGGAGCATGAAGAGTTCATTTGCTCCGGCGCCTGCACCATGACAACGGTGAATGGGGGCTTTTGTTGTAGAGGTAAGTGTGCGGCCATGCAAGTTGCCATTAGCTTTCTGACGCTTTCTCACAAACCTATCAGTCCCCTCCATACTCGCATGGAAATTTGCCATGGATCAGAGTTGGATTGAATCGGAGCGAAACCCTGTCAAGCAGCTGTCTGAAAGGTCGAAATGTGCTCCGGTGTTTTCTTTGCACACAGAGAGAAGATGGTGTGCTTAATGGAAAGGCTAAGCAAAAAGAAATGGAGTTCCCATGCAGTGTTAACAGAGGTGGAAAAGTGAGAAGGCTTCACATCTCAGACGCAAAGCTTTTTCTTACTTTAAAAACTGTCCAAAGTCCTCGCAGATGTTCTCACAGCCGGGCCACTTGCACACGCCGTGACCGTAAAGGGGATGGGTCCCTCCATTTTCTTCATGTAGTGAACTAGACCAATAAGAGAAAAACAAAAAATAGATGTATTTAATGTGGATTAAAATGTCCTATTTGAAAAAGTCCAGAAAGGGTTTTCATAATGACTTTGCGAACTCTGTGAGAAGAACTTCAGCCGGCTGAGTTGAAGCTTTGTCTAACTTTGCAGCATCTTGTAAAGACATTACCAGGAGGATAGGGAGTGTGTGTGTGGGAGGGAAAAGGGGTCTTTCAAGTAAACATTAAAAATCCAGACGGTCATATAATTTTCATCAGGAGATTAATACCCGACGTAACTTATGTTCTTTGAGAACAAGGGGTGTTCTGGCGTTTTTCAAATGGCACCCAAATAAGTTACGGCCCTGCTCAGACAGCCCATCCTATTAGAGATGACAGTTTAACCTTTAGGCTTGGCACCGGTGTGTGTGTCTTTGTGTGTGTGTGGGTGTGTGGTCGATGACGCCATGAGGGGATGGCAGGTTTTACAGAGGGGTTTTCCCAACATTGATCTGTGGCGTGTTGGTAAAGCTGTCCTCCCTGTTCGATCATTACAAGACACCACACACACCCCCTTGGGATGGAGGAAGATAAAAAGTCTTGTTTTTCTTTTTTTTTTCCTTTGCCTTCACATTCATCCAGCCTCGTTCTATCCATCTTCCTTCTGAAGATATCTTTTTCAAGCCTCCTTTTAGAGCTACTGGAAGAGATAGCATCTACTTTAAACCAATTACGCAGCACTTCCACCTCCAATGTGAGTCTCTACCAAACATCCAACCCCTAAGTCCTTATTATAATATCGACCAAGAGGAGCCTTTGAATAATGCATGGGCCGGAACAGGAGATGTGTTTCTGTGCATTTATAAAAGACGCCGTCACGAGGATAAACATCCTGGAAACGCCACTCAAGGCATCGTGAATTCTGTTTACATGACAAGCACACAAGGAGGGTAAAGAAGAGAGAAGGCACTAAATACTTAATGTACACCAGAGTTGTCTTGTCTTACCAACCAGGAGGCTCTTTCTGCTTTTGATGTGTGTGCACAAACCAAAAATCTCATGTGAAAATAACTTATAAACCAACAAGTAACTGATAAACTATTAAAGGAACAAAAACATCCTGTTTTTCTACAATAAATATAAGTCTAGGCAGCTGAAATGACTGATGCATAGTGCTCAGTGATCATTTTTGTCCCTTTTTAATAGAAAAAAGGTTTTTTTTTTGGTTTCTTTTTACCTCTCTCGCTCCCTTTCTCGTTCTCTTCTGTGGTTGAGGGCGGGCGACTGTCCGTTGGTCATGGTGTGATGCGAGATGGGCGGTGATGCTTTGGCGTGATTGGAGGAGGTAGTTGAAGAGGAGTTATTGGTGGAGAGGTCTAGGCCGCCACCTCCTACGCTTGCCCCGCTTCCGGGGCCACTGTTGCTGTGTTTGATGCCGTTGTCCTCCATGGTGTGGCCGCCACCTCCTGTCACGTCCTTCCACAATTGCTGGAGTTCGGCAGGGCTCAAGCCACCTGAGGAAATCGAGAGAGACTTAAATAAAGACGAGCACAAAACACAGTCACCAGGAAAGTGTCCAGGGGCTCGAACCACCCGTCTGGTTTCTCCCTTCCCCCTCAACTGGTAACCATAAGTGAGGTTAGGAACGTAGATCAACAGGTAAATTAAGAGCTTTGCTTTTTGGCAACTCTCCAACACAAAGTCCTCTGTTATTTTCCCACTCCATCCTTTCCTTACTCTTGAACAAAACCCAGAGTGACTTCAAACTTCTCAGGTTGGGTCAGAAACCTTGCGTGTCAGGGAACAGACCACCAAAAGTCTTGATTTTAAACATTCCACAGGAAGACAGACTGCATTGTAGTGTTTTAATCTTTCAATCGTCAGTTTAAAAGTTTGCCTTTAACACAAAAAAGTTAATTTTTCTGTTTGGCTGGGGTACAATTAGTAAGCATCAGCTTCTGAAATTTTCATTACACATCTTCTCGCCTCTACAATTTCTCTGGTAAACAACAAGCGATGCTGCTTACTCAGCTCAAGACAAGAAAGTAAAGTCTATCCTCTTGTCTCTTTTAGCTTGCTTCCTTTCAAAATAGAAACAGTAAGCATCAACAGCCAACGCTGAAAGAAGGAGCTGGGGGAAAGTCAGAGATGAGAAAACAAACACAACAAAAAGCAAATCAGAAGAGAGATACAGAGCAAGAAAAAAAGTCATGATTAGAAGACAAAAGATAGAATGAAGAACTGAACAAAACATAGAAGTGGAGAGTCAGGGACAAATTGGATGATGGAGGAGCATACCAATGAGAAGAAGAAGACAAACCGGCGTACTTAAAAGATAAAGCAACAGGAACACAGGCGCATGCCAATGAGAAAAACAAAGAGGCCAAAACAGATGGATAGACGAAGAAGAAAGCTGTCAAGAGACACCTGCTGGAGGTCTGAAAGTAGGTACGAATCTTGTTGGCGAATAAACAGGAAGCACGTTGAGTAATGTGGTCGAGGTCAGCTGTCCTACCTGGTGGCGGCAGGGTCTGTCCAGGAAGCGCAGCCTGGCCGGGCGCGGGCCCTGGCAGCGACAGCAGGCCTTGTCGCTGCATGTTGAGCAGGTGCTGCTGCTGCTGAAGCTGCTGCATCTGCAGGAGCTGCTGCTGGAAGACGAGCTGCTGGGCGGCCAGCTGCTGCTGCTGTTGTTGCTGCTGCTGCTGCTACAGACGAGGAGGGGGAGCGAAGGAGGGGAAGAAAATTACAGTGGAATTAGCAGCTGAGAGCAGGGGAGAAGAAAGAAGATAAATGCTGAGGAGTGAGTGGACATCGCTGTGTCCTCCACATGTCTGTCTTCATCTATCAATCCATCCTCCTGTTTTCAGAGCTTTTCCACTCTGCTGTGGTTGTGTGTGTGAGTAAACACACAAACAGAGCTGGCGCTCCGCAGCCTGTCAGTGTGTGTGTGGCTGCAAGATGATACTAAGCCTGTGGTTTAATCTGCCTACCCACACCGCTGATAGTTAATTGTCTCGCCTTCACTGATGGTCTGTTACAGCTTATGGGACCACAGGGAGAAGGAGAAATTCGTAACTGCTTGTGCATATGACAAACAAGCACACACACATCTTTGTGCACCCTCCGCACACACACATTCACTGTGTATTTCTACCTCTTTGCTGCCTCTCTAAGCTGTTTATCCCTAACAGAATTTCCTGTTTCATCTGTAAAAACTTATGTAATGCTTGTGTTTTCTGTGTTTTTCAGTGAGGTTGATCAGTCCAGAAGAAGAGGTAGAACTTGTGATGTGTTCACTAGAAAACAGGCTGCGTAATGGCTTGTCGGAAAGAGACGAGTTCGCCTCTCACGACCTCGCGACAGGCCTCAAGAGAAATAAGGGAGCAATTTCTATTCTATATTTGATGGCAAGGTCCTGGAAAAAAAAAAACTCGATTGGTGAATCCAAACAGAAACAAAGACGGTGGAAGGTCAGTTGGGACTTCCTGTTGGGGCAGCGTAATGGGCTGCTGTCTGAGAAAAAGTAAAAAAAAAATCTATTTAATTATGTTTTTGTTGAAAGTTTCTTTTATAACCGTCGCTGTGTTGTGTGGATGTGGACCTTCAGCATCACACGTGCTCCACACTGTCATGCTCGTCTCCTTGGTTGTGATATCCGAGTGGAAGAAGACGTGTATGTCCAACAGCTGACTGTCACTCTGATTTATGAGTTGTAACTTTTCGTGTTGGAGCATGTGTTTGTGGTCGTTTGAAAGCATCCAGAAAGAGTTCATTAGCAAGAAACGGATGCAGGCATCGTTGTCTATAAATCAGTCAGCTACATCCAGGATGGGTTCAAACATCACATGAGACAGTTCTTTAATGGAGTCGCTGCTCTGATTTCAGATGAAAGGACACTTATGAGAGATTTCTGTGTGAGTTCAGCTTCTTGTTTCCTGTTTGTCGTTTATATTTGAGATTGTTATCAGGAATGCGATGTGATGATGGATTTACCTCTTTAGCCTGCTTGCCGGGGTGCTGCTGCTGAAGAAGCTGCAGATGGAGCTGCTCCTGCTGCTTCTTATAAAACTCCTGCAGGTGTTGCTGCGCACACACACATGCAAAGATAAGCATAAGCAAACACTCCAAATGATCTAATAAATAACAATCTTAGTTTTCTGATAGCTTAAAGGAGTGATAACAAGCTGCAAATATGCTGATTGTGTATAAATATTTATGTATAAACTGTATATTATTAGAGCAAATGACACTTTTATTAATTTGTTTCTATGCTTCATCAGCTTCTTTGTTTCCAGTAACTTGATGATCAAATTTGGCATAATTTACTAAGTTTGCAGCTTTTCGTAAAGTTTGATAAACTTTTTGATTTTGTTTAATAAAAAATAATTAAAACTACATAGGTGGAGTTTGATGACTCTATAATTAAATATTTTTGTCCATTGACGCCACTGAGTTCTTAACTAAAACAAGAATGAAACTTATGACAAACTTCTGTGGTTTGGATGTATTTTAGGAGATGAATATGTATTAATGTTTGTTCGTATGTTTCAATGTTTGTTGTCTTTGCTCACAAGTAAGGAAAGAATGACACGAGCAATCGATAACCAACAGTGCGGCCACAGTATGTAAAATAATTACCTTGCAAAAAAAAAAAAGTCTTGGTAGTGATGTGCAATTGTACTGAAACACCATCTTAAGCTAGAGGGCAGTTAATGAAGAGCCATAATCAGAACGACTGACACTCTTAATTAAACTATTCTCTTTCCTTAATCAAATCCAGGAATGAGAAATGCATTTCAACTTTGACATGTGCCTGTGCTGAACGTGTGGCTCCCCAAGTTGAATCCAAATATCACATCGTCCATCACCAATCAGTCAGCTAGTGGTGTTCGGTCCAATTGTGTCCTATTCATAATCCCTGATGGATGCTTGTCAGGGAATTGAACCGACGACACACAAGAGACAGTTAATTAGAGGTGACATGAATGAGTACGTCAATTTTAGCTGCCTCTTGGTAAGCGTGTCAAGGACATAGTGATGATCTGGCATGGGCGGTACGGGCGCAGGGATGACTCAGAGCAAACACAAAGTCATGCTAAATTGAAGTATAGAAAAGACGCTCCTAAAGTAAGATATTACTTATGTGAGTAAATCTTTTGAATTTTCTTTCCAAGTGTGTGCGTGTACCTGCTGCAGCATGACAGCTTGCTGTTGTTGGAGGAGGGCCTGAAGCTGCTGGGGGGAAAGCACCTGCTGCTGGAGGATCTGCTGCATCTGTTGCGGCGTGATCACTTGGGGACTCATCATGGCCACCGACACTGGAACCTGGACATTGATGGTGTGAGGAGATGATGGGTTTTGAATCGGGGGTTAAAATAAAAAAAAAGCACGGCCCAGGGATACGACGGGCAGGGAGAGGGGCAATGCAAACAAGACATAATAAATGTGAAAATGGAGAGTGGGAGAGTAGGGTAAACAATGAGAAAACGGAGAAGGTGGGAGGGAAATGGATGGAGAGATGAAGAAAGAGGGGGAAAGTTGAAAAATTAGAGCATCAGGAAAATGTGGCGTTGATCTACAGGGAAAGGGGTAATTGGAGGTTTGAGAAGTGGAAGAGAACAGGTCTCTGATAGTGGTGAGGTTTGCTGAAGGACAGATGCGTACTGTGCCTTTATGTTGCACATCTTATTTTCCTGCCTTCATCCCAATGGGAAAAGCAGTGGATTTAAATAGACATAGTGCTTAATTAGCAGGACCCTGCTTTAGTGCTCCTATTGTGTAAATGTGTGGAAATGCACAAGTCCAAAGTTCATTAAAACTCCTGTGATGATGTGGACACAGCATTAACAATGAGTCTGGGAGGTCAGGGTTCATCTCAGTTAAACGTCTGGATCATTTTTTTTATATTCACAAAATATCCCAACACATGGCCTAATAACAACAAAAAAATCTGCACAAGCTATGTTTTTTTCCCCAAGTTTTTCCTAGAAGTAAGATCAACATGATTACAGTAAAGTGCACATTTCTGACATTTCAGACTTTCTGCAGCTCATATTTGGTGATTTTTTTTTAACCAAGCAAACATAAAATCTAAAAACATGCAAATGTGTTTAAGTAAAAAGGTAATAAATAGCTTGACAGTAGACAGATTTTCATTAGACTTTGAAAGGAAGCATTTTTTCTATCCTTTCTAATCTATTTTGATCAGCATTTATGGGTTTTTGACACATAATAACAGTATTTAAAGTAACATTTTCAGGGCTTGTCGATGCGTCATTTCTAGTCTAAAACTTGGTCAGATTGCAGCATATCCACTGAATCTAATTGCAACAGTGTTTGGCGGCCATGACAGTAGTTTGCCTGTATGGTGTGTCAAGGGGCCAATAAGACATCCCTGTCCTCATCGGCGGCTAATCAAGCTGGCTTGATTACTTTCCATGCATGTCTCTCCCGTGTTCCTCCTTCTCTCTCTTCCTCCCTCTGTCAGGCCTTGACACGTCCTTGTTTAGCTCTCCTCTCCACAACGCCCACCCCCACCTCGGGTTCTCCCCCCCTCTTTGATTAGCCGAGACATTTGCATGGTCACTACACATTTTTCATTTTAGAAGTCATTATGCATTAGTGGCTCCTGATCGCCCGCCTTGACTAATCCTGATGAACTGAAAATCACAGCTGAAGGTCAACTTCCAGCCGGCCCCGCCGCACATTCATATTCATATTCAAACAAATCCTGCCTCCATTGTTCATTAGGGTCTTAGAGAGAAGGGACTCCATCTAAGGTGGAAGGGATGGAAAGAGGAGGAGGGATGTTGTGGTGCATCTCTTTTCTTCTCTGGACTCCCCCACGTTGGAACAAACGACAAGTTGCGTCCACAACAAGGGAGGTATGGAACAAAAGCCGTCCAAAGTTGTAAATTAAACAGTCCGAGTGTAATTATGCAAATGCAGTGCTTACACCTTCGATGTTATTAACCCTTAAAGGTACATTTGCCACGGTAGTAATTACCCCTGCAGTCACTGCTGGTTTTCTGCTGGATGCTACGACAATGGGACAAGAGCAGCAAAGAAACAACACAGGAAAAAGACTCATTAAAACTATTAATTGGGCACTGGTTTAAAGATGTGATATATTCTGCTTGGGACGAACTGAACAGGACAGCAAACATAAAAAAAAAAAAAAAAAAACTTAAGTAAACAAATTTTGCTTATAAAATACAGAAATCCGTTTTTGTACTTTCATTAGATTTTTTTTTTTTAAAGACATAATGAGAGATAATCACCTTCATTTCACCACTGCTCCTCACAAAAAAAGAGGTGGGTAGAGAAGAGGAGAGAAGGCAGGGGATGAAAGGAGAAAAGCCAGAGAAGCCACTGGCCCACATCCATTGTGGAGTGCAGCACAATGCTAATTCCAGCATTTAACTGCATGCTTTTCTGCTTGACGTATCAGAGGCTTGGAGATGAAAGCAGATAAGTAATTGCTCTCCTGGTTCTTATTCTTCACTGACAACCCATAAATTTAATTTTACACACACGTTCATTTACATTTTCGAGTATATGACATGATAATTGCAGGAATATAACACCTCCATTCTGCGGGATGCTGCGGGAGGGCTTGATTGACGCGAGTGGTGAATTGAAAGGAACAGGAGGCTGAATTGCCTCCTCTTGAAATGATTTCACCGCGAAGGGATAAAATTAATGAGCATTTAGTAGACGTTGGCTGTGGCATAAACATCCACGCACCGTGAATAGACTATCGCAGGAAAGAGGACCTGTGATATCCGATTGGGCTGTGACTCTGTTTCTCAGACCGGATGGATTTCCAGTGTCGGTGCAAAAGGAAAAAAGTATTAATGAGATTTAATGAATTGTTTGAAATTAGCTGGAGCTGATGCAAAACAAGACCTTACTAAACTAAAAGATTGAACATTTTCAATCAATAAAAGCAGCCTAAGTCGATGCCAAAGGGCCAATCGATATGAAAACACTTGAAAATCCCATCAGTTCATGTATAGTTGGTAATGAGTAACTGTGCACAGTTTCATTGAAACTCTCAGTGGTTCGGTGAATATGGCATTTACAAAAGTTTGTGATCTCAATGTTTCTGACCTTGACTTTTGCTGTTTGATGATGTAAAACACACCACTAAGGTCGTAGGTCATTACAATATTCATCTTTACATCTCTATTCATCGGTGCGGCGTCAGCAATATATAGGACGCTGCATCGGTCCGTCGTGGTAAAGAGAGAGCTGTGCCGAAAAGCAAAGCTCTCAATTTACAAGTTGATCTACGTTCCAACCCTCACCTATGGTCACCAGCTGTGGGTGGGGACTGAAAGAATGAGATTGCACTGAAAGAATGAGCTCTGCCATCTGGGAGGAGCTCGGTGTCGAGCTCGTCCAACCGGGAGGAGACCAAGAGGCAGCCACGGACCCGCTGGAGAGACTATGTCTCACAGCTGGCCGGGGAACGTCTCGGAATCCTTCTGGGTGAGCTGGAGGATGCAGCCGGGGAGAGAGAAGCCTGCGCTTCTCGCCTGAGAAGTGCACATTCTCAGACCGGGCCCCCACGACTGGGCCCCAGATGAGCAGAAGACGATGGAAGGGAACATCTCCACTGCTTCACCAAAAAGGTCATGCTCAGGTATTTTTCCAAACCAGTTCTGGCATCTCAGCCCCCCATTATAATTGATTTAACTGGACATGAAAAGCTGTACAACTTGGCAGATAAGCTGGCAGATAAACAGCTGGTCCTGATGCTTAGAGAAGGTTTAAGTGATGATTAGATGCAACCATAAATATTGTGTGGTGGTTATCCATGCCGTGGACAGAAGGCCGAGGTTTGTTACACATACCACTGAGATAAATGGTGGGATTCCTCATTGCCAATTACTGTGGATTCTTGGCAGGGAAGGAGAACTGCTAATTAAGCTGCTAATTTTGCACACATATGAAGAGGGGAGAAACCCTTCCACTTCCACACCCCTTCCCTACTTCATCGCAATCCTCTCAGTATCCGCCTGAGGGCACTGAGCCAGAACTCTCAGGACTTCCTTTGTTGGACTTCTGACCCCTGAACTTCCCCTTGAGTGACATTCCTCATTTAGTAGCCAATTACTGCCAAACAGGCCACCCTGTTATTAATTACCAAGCAGAACTCAGAGGCAACAGGCTGAGCCAAACCGACCAATGTCTGGCTCAAGTTCAAGTGTGTGTTTAGTCTGTAAATTCACACCAATGTACATGTAAACCTCCAGCCCAAAAGAGATCAATAATCCAGATTGTCAGAACTGAAGCTAAGTAGATTACTCAATGTTTCCCAAATCAATTTCCATAGTAGTTTGGCTGCTGTGCATGCTAAGTGCAATTTATCATAACATAAAGCCCCATCATGTAAAAGCATCTCATAAAAAAGCCTGAGGAGATTGGCACGACGCAATTTCCATATTGATTTATCTCGACATGAGGAAACTTCCTGATTAGGTCATTCGGATGGAGCATGCACTGGCATGGCTGAGAACATCGCTTGTGTGCATTGTTTGTGTCATTATAGGTGCATGCCGTCACGGCCTTATCGCTAAAGTGTTCACAACTCGCTCCCTACTGATGCTTCCCTGCAGGTGCTCGCACAGTTCAAGAGTAAATGGGAGCGACAGAAAGAGTGAAAGAGAGGGAATTAAAAAGTGCAGAGAGGGGAGAAAGCAGGTGAGTTTGAGAGAGGGAGAGAGAAGAAGAAGAAAAAGGGGGGGGGACTTTTTCTTCTGATGTTGCAGGTAATATGGCCTCTACTGGATCAGCCTCTTCATCAGTGACACACAGTAAATTACAAGTGCTTCAAGCAGCTCAGTGAATTATAGTTCATCACTTGGAAAGGCTTTCCCCTTCACCACCAGGGCTCGGGCGTATCAGATCTGCCGGTTAGGATCCAATTAACACCCTGGCCAGAATCATCTGATTGCATGTGTAAGGGCTGGTATAACTCGTTTATTGCAGCCATGTATCTTCTGTCACAAGGTAAATTTGTTGCTCCTACATCAAAGGTCTGAGCTACTTTTTTTTATCCCTCCCTCTTACTTTCTCTTGATCCCTGAAACTCAGCTACCTCGCCTTGGGGTTGCATTTCAACTTCTTTTGCATCACAATGATGAACCTAGTATGTCCTCGCAATTTAGCAATCTTGTCCTGTAGGTGTTGTAAAAAGCAAAGGGGGAGGAAAAGAAAGACAAGGTAGCGGAGGGAGAAAATAATATCTTGTTTTGTGGTAACAAAAGCAGTAACCAAGGGTATTTGACTAAAAATGTGCTGACTGCTTTTTCCCTCCACTCGCTTTCTTTCTCTTAGAGTCAACACAAGTTTTTCTCATGAATAATCTAATATTTCCCCCCACTCTTTTCTTCTTCTCTGTGATCATTTTTTCTCTATTTTCAGATCCAACCAGAGGGGATGTAGCACAGAGATGTATTCAGAAATTGAAATGGCAACCGGCATCCTTTAGCCATGCAGGCGAAACTGGCTAACCATGAACTCATACCTAGCATTTTCACTTTTTCTCCTGGGTTTTCCAGATGAGAGCGGATGAGCGCCTCTATTGAAATGATATTGGCTTATGGAGTTGACCTTTAAAAGTGCGATTCTTCTCAGATGGGCCAGCGCCCACAGTTTTTACTCTAGCGTCAAATCTACAGACTATACCAACGGCACCAACTGAAAAAAACTTAAAAATTTTTTTTTTTTATTTTTGGAGCTGAACTAGAGATAAAACAGAGATCTTGTTAAAAAGCATTCAGCGACTTGAGGTCAAGGGTTTTTTTTTTTTCTTTTTTAGGGTGATTTTCTTTTTAGAACTCCATGCTAACTACCAGCAGGAAAGGTCAGGGATGTCGTTCACACTGTCAAGCAGGCATCTAACACACCTTCAGATGGAGGTGAGCAGGAGGTCATTCAAGCTGTTTTATACACCTCCTGGTAACTGAAGGAGTTTCTTTGGATCCTGCTTTAAAATTAACACAGATTTAAAGTCCGCTTTTTTCTTTTTCTCTTTCAGATTGGCTCAAAACGTGGACAAAGTCACCAGAACTTGTAACAGTCACAGTGTGTTTGTGAGTGAAGATGTGTTACATATGTGTGTGTTAGGGAAACATCTGTCAGGATGCTAGGCCTCTGTAATCCTCTCCGCCTCTCTTTGTCCGCGTTTCTTTATTTGTATTCCAAATGTCAGTGTATAAATGCCTTTTCGGAAAGGGGATATTGCCGCGGAGGAGAGCAGACAAGAGGGTGCTGTGCGCCTGGAGAGAGCTGCGTAAGGAGACCGGCGGAGACAGAGAGGATTTACAGGAAGAAATAGGTGTTTATTGAGTGCTCCCGTGGGCTTACGGTGTAATAATAGACCTGTCACATTACGCAAATGTGAAAAAGCAGCTTGTATGTGTTTGTGGGTCTATTGTGCGTGTTTTTTTTCTTTAGTATTCTTTTACCATGCTCCCTGCCTCCGCATCATCAACTCATGAGAGCAGGCGGATGGAATTAGTCAGGCGAGAGGCTTTAGCCGTTAATACGAGTAATTAAAACTGCAAGCTGAGACACTTAGATGCTTGTGTACTAAATAATTTACATGTCACGATCTATGGATCATTTCTCGCTTCTGAACAGCAAAGACGAGGAACAAGCGAAGAGGGAGAAGACTGGCAGAGGATTTATCAGCATCTTCACGATAAGCAGGATGTCATGGTTCTATTAATCCTTTCCCCCCCACTTTCTGCCGCGCTAATCATACAAGGGGATCAATCCGTGGGATGCCTCTGGTGGAAAACACGCGGCTTGATTTGCCGTAGACTTTTATCTGGTTGTGAAGCTAATAAAATTTTGCACTGTTGCGCTTGTTGCGGCCTCATAATCCAGGTATATAACACAGCTTTATTGGGCAAACTCCCTCAAGACAAACACACAAAAAAAAAAGAGAAAGAAAATAAATAACTAAATAAAAAATAGAAGCTTTTTGATCAAGTAAAGGTGTGATATTTGCGCATGGGAGTATTACAGTTAAAATGTCACAAGAAATAAGAAGATCACAGGGGTTGAACCCATCCTTCTATCATGAGCATGATCTAAAACAGTGAAACAGCAACTCTAGTCATTTTTCTCTTCTGGATTTGGACGTTTTGGGACAAAGAGGAAAAAATGACTATAAAAAACTGCAACAACATAGGAATTAACCGAGAACAAAGTCTCCTAGATTTTATTGATTCATAAAGTCAACCAGGAAAACGATGAAGTAAGGAAATGTAAATATTCAATGTTTGCAATCTGCTGGTGTCATTATTAAAGGCAGGGATTCAGATATGCACAGCTCGATTTTAATATCAACATCATATGTGGTGACTATGCATGTCTTCATATTAAAAACTAGAATTATTCAACAACTTTTCATCACTTTTTAAAACATATTTAACACTGATACCATTATGGGTGACCCTACTTTTAATATTAATACTCTAGATGAGTTTGAAATGAATTATTAGACAAAATAAAAAGGGCGACGAAAGTCTTTCGCAACCTTATTTCATCAGCGGTTCATGATTAGATACACAGGGGTGTGACTCCAATCGAAGGTGTCGCCATTGTTAGTCTGTGAAAATATCACCGGGTGAGGTTAACGCCAATTTCCCCATCATTAATAAAATGCTCTAAGCTTCTAATGAGCTAAAATCATCGCTTCTTGATGGAGATTATCAGACGAGTGGAGGGCACAAACTCACACGCAGCAATTTGAAATGACAAAAATATTCTGTGTTTTTTAATAAAAGTTTGTTTTAGAAGAAAAAAAATCAACTAACCATTTTCTCATCTTAATATTAAAATGTTGGAGGAATGGCTCAAAATTGACGAAAAAAGCGACATGGAACATGTATGTGTGAGAGCATGACACTGTTGGTGTGTGTGTGCACTTGTCACCTTCAAATCAATGACAACAGAAATAGACATCTTCTCCAAATCAATAAAGTAAATTAGCGCTGATGGGTGGGAATGACAGGTGGGTAAAATTAGCTGTCCGTGTAACCTGCGAGTCGGGCTGACGACTTTCAAATATTAACCAACTTTGGATTTTTCTGTGTCAACAAGCCCGCGGATCTTGTCTAGAAAAACATGCAGATAAAAGATGACCTTCTGCTGTGATTAACTTGGAATGTGCTTCTGGTCCAATTGTTCATTTTGACAAGCATTTTGGATCATATTAAATACTTAGAATATGGCAAATAGTGTTTAATTTGAAATTTAGTCAGGGAGTTGTTTTGTGTGTATGTTCCGGGTGTGGAATCCTAATGATGTCTGCAAAGCAAACAGACTTTTGGAAGTTGAATGGATTTATGAGATTAGACATTGAGCAGATTTACCTGCAGTGGACGCTGCTTGTCCTGGCTCTTTGGAGATTTCAGGCCACTGCCTGGCTGCTGTAAGAGTAATTGCCTCGCTGCTTGTAGTGCCTGGAAAGAGAACAACACAAAAGACATTGAGAAAAAAAACAACTGGATTCCCTTACACACACACAAAAAAAAAAACTTCAACTGGTCTGCTGAAGATTATGTTTTAGTAACAATTCACAGAGCTGTGATCAAGGATAAATACCATTTGTCTAAAGCACCCATGAAGAAGAGAATAGAGAGGGCGGTGGGGAGGAAGGGGGAAAAAAAGAAGAGTAAAATTGACCTGTCTAGTGTGTGCTCAACTGAAATATCCACTTCTCTCGGCAAATTACGAGCACATTTGCATATTCATAATATCAATTTGAAGTAGAGGCAGCGTGATGTGAAGTGTCCCTGGGAGCTGTAATTAAAGTTGACAAAATCAACATCAGATTACATTTGGAATGAATTAACTAGGAGCACAGGTTTCACACGCGTGCAGGGGATGGGCGACGACTAGATGCGAACACGCAAATGGAAAAAGAGAAACTTTTGTTGGATGCGCTGGAATTTATTTGTAAGTGATGAACAAGCACAATTGTGTGCACACAAATAGTAACAAAGTTTAAAGCCAGAAAAAAGAAGAAAAACTTTGCACATCTTTTTTTGACTGTGAACACACAAGACAAGTAGGTGGAGTTACAGAAGAGGAGAAAAAAATCAAATGAAAAGTGACAGTTCCTCAGAAACCGCTGGTGCTCATTTCATTCTGGGGCTTGCCTGTATCCATGACAACAGCTGCCTTGACAGTATGCGCATATGGCGCAGCTCTGCCAGCTGGTGGGAACAATGTTTGAACTAGTACATTGAGATCCTGTGCAAACAAGAGGAGAAGACAGGAGACAGACAGTGGAGAAAAAAAAAAAGGAGAGAAAAAGTTGCCATGTCTTAAACCTTCAGGGAATGAAGCCCTCCTCCCACCTTGCCCGATCAATTATGAAAAGACAGTCCTGAGAGGGAGGTGGTGGTGGTGGGTAGGGGTGCCTCAAGAAGAGAGGCTGGGGAGGGGTCTGTCTGGCTGCTCAGGAGGAGACAGGCCTTCTGATCTAAAGTAAACAAACACATTACACCGGCACTGGGTCCTAACAGTATCGATCTGTCTCCTCAGAAAGAGAAGCCCAGTCGCCAACGCATCACATATATACAGTAAATAGATATCTATCTATTTACAAAGAGATTTATGCAAATATGGATACTTAAAGGGACAAAAATATCTATGTATTTATGAGTGTGTTTTTGTGTGTGCCAACATCTGTAACCTGAACCATCAGAACGTACAGCAAAGTTTTGTTGTCGAGTTCATGTGAATTAGACATTGTGTTTGCTTCCATCTGAATATAAAAGACCAAACAAATCCCTTGAATGCAGCCAATCATTTTGCTAATTAAAACACAGGCCTCAATTAATCTCACAATGATTGGCGAATCAAAGTAATTATAAGGCTTATTGAGTCCTGCTCACAGCAGTTAGAGGGGAAAGGCTGCTTGATGAGGGGGGCTCAAGGTAGCTGTGTGGAGGAAGGGGGTTCTGTTTATCTGTGTATGAATTGATAATAACTCATTGTGCTATAGCCAAAGTCAATAGAGTGGCTTGATATATCATGCATGGTTAAAAGCACAAAGAAAGTTTTTTTTCTTTTTAAACCAGAGCTCAAACAAACATCTGTGCCAAGTCAATATGGAGGGGAGTTCACGCGTGTGAGAGGTGACGCAGGAGGGTGATGAGAGATCAACTTCACCCGGCTTATTAGAAAAGAAGTCTACTCAGCCTGAGCACTTCTCCAAACATAACACGGATCTTATCAACACCGAACAAACTTTTCCACACGTCTGAAACTGTCTGTCACCTCGGAGCTGGAAGTGGGGTTGGCCATTTTTCAAGGAGTCTGTCAAGAATGTGGAAGGGATGGGGGGAAATAAAAGTTCTGTCCACATGCATTCACCGGCTCTGAGCATTCAGCTGTTGCGATAAAAAAACTCCAACTTGTGCTGCCCACTTCTCACTCCACGTGGACGGTGAGCGAAAAGCTTTCCGAGAAGCACAAAAAGCACAGAATGCCAGGGAAAGTCATCAAAAAAGTTTGCTGAGGAGCTGCCGGAGCGGACAAAAAACACAGATGTGCTGTCTATTTAACCTGGGTTGCTATGCACAGAAAAATGACATCCCCGGTCTATTAATGCACACATTGTATAAACAGCACAATGTGACACATTCTTCCGAATGAGAGAGCGAGCCAGACAGAGCAAAAGAGAAAAAGAGCCAGACCCCACTATATAAATAACAAGGCACTCAGAGGCATATTTGATGTTGATATCCATCACTGAGGCTGGAAAGGAGGGGGAAAAAAAATAAAAGAGAGGGAAAATAACACAGAGCGACCGAGACCGCGACACAGAGATCCTTATGAAAATAAGATTCAGCCCAAATGGATCTGCTGTAATTGGTTTCAGATAGTGAGGTCAGGGGAAAGGCGATACAGGCAACTATTATGCGAAACGGACTGAGAAACAAGAATGTTTACACAGGCATTCCTCTTCTACATTAATAGGCACGCGGAGATCACTGGAGAGCGTGAAAAGGAGCGAGTGAGGAGAGGCTGACAGACAGAGGGAGGAGAGGGGGAACTGAAAAAGAACAGCACCCCTAAAACCCCCCAACTCCCTATTTCCATATGAGACTGTACAGAACCAGATTATATAAAAAAAAAAAAAAAAAAACACCAATCACAATGCACCTTTGTAGAGAGCAAGCAGAGATCTTTATACAAGCGTGAAACAAATTAGCTGGCCCTTCAATACTGAGCCATTACTAATCTCCAGATTGCTTATTGCTATTGGTGGTGCCGGCGCAGTGTGGGCGAAAAAATAAGTTGTCTGCAAATCCACATGGACACTTGACAATATTCAGCCATGACATTGGAATTGGATTTTATTTGTGCAACATTGTGTTTGGACAGTACAGACTGCTTCTTGACTTAAATCCCACAAGAGTTTGTTTATTATGAAAGGATATGGATTTTGACATAAATGTGCAGCGATATGTCCTCAACAGGTAGCTCCACATTGTTCAGGATGGTTATTAATCAGTCAGAAACAGACTTGCGCCATGAAACAGGTCTGTGGTGTGCTGAACAGATGTTCCATGCGTGTGTTTGTTGTTGGGACTAAAAGGGCTGTTCTTCCACACCCGGGCTGTCGGCCAGAACGTCTCTAGTCAAGCTGACGATTTTGACATCTCTCACATACACACAACAGTGCATCACAAAGCTTATCCTCACTTCCAGGAAAAAAGACTCAGAGGATGTGAATCAGAAAAAAAGAGAGGGACTCTTTATCAAACCATGGAGGGGGCGGCATGCCATGGAAAATGAGGCAAAAAGAGTTTAAGCTGAACAAACAAACATGGTTGATTGGACTGAGGCTGCTAGGCCTTTGGAGAGGGGAAGATATGCACTGACACTCTACACCAAAATATTTAGAGGCTATCTTCTTATGTAAGTGGATTCAGGGAAGATGGATGGATAGATAGTGATCTGAAGGAGCTGGCTGGAGAGAATCAACAAACGGAAAGAAGAGACGGATAAGATGTTCCACACGGTGTCTGAATGCAAAGGAGGAGTTTGAGGATTTTAGAGTTGTAACATTTTATAAAAGTCAGATCCAGAGACATTTTTTCACCACCAAGTTTATGTCCTGGATAGCACACAAAAAACATCTTAGATTAATCTTGTCTTGGTTATTATTACTATCAAATCAAACACGATATGTGCGGGTTTCGAAATTACACAATAAATAGCGGAGATTTTTCATATTGGAGATTAAAACTTTTTGTTAAACTTGAGAAATTGTGTTTCTGCTCCGCTAAAAGTTGCCAAATTAACTCCGTCTAGACTTGATAAATAAAAGAGGAAGTGTGTAACCCCAATAAAATTCTCAAAAGTTCCATATGAAACTTGTTGGAGATTTTTCAGGGAGCACCTCTGTGATGCAAAATGAGATATGAAGTAAGAGAAGAGGGGAGAATTTGGAAAGTATGCAGGAGTAATGAGCATTTTAATGTATGACTCGATAAATCAACGGTCCGTGGAGAATCTGCTCGGGCCTCCAGACGGAGGTAAAAACATCCAGGAGAACAATGGGCTTCTGTGTCCCACTCTGCTTCTCCTATCTGTGCATTTTCACCTACTTCACAAGCATTGAGACACTTTCTGATGTTTGCTTATTTGTGGCTTTGATGACAAAAAAATCTTACTCTTTAATTGCTTAATTTGTTAAAAAGTCATTTTTTTTCCTTTTATTCTCCTATTAATTCATAATATATTCTTATTTCTACCTCACTTTCCGTTCCCTTCTACACCCTCTCACCAATCTCACCTCTTGTTTATTGATTTTCTAGATGAAGAATTTCAAGGGTGACGGATTGTTACGCGCGAGCATCAAATTATTTTGGGTTGTGCTTATTTGCCTTTCCTTTGCATCTATTTGGCCTGTGTCTGTAGACAATTACGCCGACCCGGCCCCAGACTCAGGTGCTAATAATGAAGGACAAATAGAATCATATGTGTAAACTTCTCCCACTGATGAAAATTTATATTAACTTTCTAGCACGGTAAACAGAGGCGCATAGCTACACCGTCCCCGGAGAATTGCTGAGATGAATTTGCTCACTCCTACCCCAGGAAGACAACTTGTATAAGAGAAAGGAGGGCTGATGATAAGAGGTGTGTAGCTCCGATGTAAGAGCTACACATCGCCTCCCGCACCCCGTCATAACCGAGTTGGTCTGTTTAGCAGATAAAAGATCAGAACGGTGTCTCTGTCTAAAAGTTGAGGAGTGCGTTTGCACCGATATGCACGATGACAGAGTGTGCCGGTAATAACAGAGAGCATGACCTACTGTCTTTCACTGCAACCACAAATGGTTTCTAACATTCCATTACCAACTCGTCACCGTGGAGATACTGCACAAATATGTCACTTGAAGAAGAGTAGAGTATATTTTACTGAGAAAGAAGTCAAATTTCTTTGTAAAAGAAATGCACTTTTCAAATACTCTTTAACAACAAAAGAAGCATCTGTTCATGACTTGAAAAGTTTCACTGGTTATTAGCTTGCTAGGTTATAGGGCTGCCCAATATATCAAAATCAAATCAATATCGCAGTATTAACAACGACAATTTATTAACCAGTAAAGAGTATCTATCTGGCAACATCTCCATGTGTCTCTGATCAGCCAGCTGATTTGTCAAAGACACCGAAACAAATATTTTGAAAATACCAAAGTCATTGTCTTCAGTTAGGATTAAGTAACTTATATGTGTATATACGTATATTTTTGTATACCATATTGATCCCTCATCAGGGAAATTTGTCCACTGCATCACACAGCAGCAGGCTCAATTTTATCAATAGCTTTGTAGTTAAAGAGCATTAAACATCAAGTATGACAAATCAAAGTAAAATGAAAATAATCTGTTTGACTTGTTTGTACAGTCTGCAGACTTGTGCTGTTAGACCGTTCGGTAAAAGTTTTTTAAGAAGTGCAGCATGACATGTCTTTGAGAACCTGATAAGCCTCCACAATTCGCTATCAATATGAGACAGAGTGAAAGAAAAATAGACAAGAGAAGAGGAGAATCCTGGGAAGGTTTTTGTGTAGGTGGAAAAAAAAAAGAGATATAGTGTTTGCTCTGGACAGATGTTTAAGTGTTCTCTTTGCAAAAACAAAGCTGGTGTGAGCTTTGGTTAAGTTTAACTTTCAGACACACGCAGACACCCCCTCCCACTCCGCCTGCAGTTTTTCTATAGGTGGATATGACCTTTCTAATCCTCAGTTACAGGCAAGTGGAGGACATGCAGCTGGATAAATTGCTGATATAAAATATTGTAGTCAGGTCAGAAGCGTATGAAAGTGGCTGAGCCAAATGGAAAGATTTAGAAATGTAAGAAGGTGTGGGGTGAGTGTTCTATTGCTTATTTGAACAAAAAAATTGAAATATGTCAGTTATCATAATAATAATAAAAAAAAGCTGCAAGCCCAGCTACTCAAACCAAAGATACACAGAACAAAGATACTTAGAGTCCCAGTCTAACAAAGCTGAGTCTGATTCAACAGGAGAACCACAGATGTCACTCGGGTGACATTTGTGACAAAATCCCAAAAGAGGTAGGTGAAATATTAACAATTAATGCACAAATATTTGCATGCATGAGCTATGCATTAGACATGTCCAAATATAAGAGCATGAACCTGAGTTGATCACCGTTTATCTTGATTCTTGCATTTCAGTTTGGTAAACTACGTTTTAGTCTATTCAATTTAAATAAAATCACTCAGCGTGCACTACGTGTTGTGACTCTACGTCTACACAAAAACAGTCATTTGGGAAAACACAACAGTAACTTAAGAAGCTACCAATCAAATGTACACAAAAAAACGACCCAGGCGTTATTCTTTGCGCTGATTGGCTACATCGTATCTGACCCTGTCTTGGGGCTCTGCTGGTACAGGTCAATAGTATGAATGTCTGTCTGTCTCGTCCTGCAGAGCTCAGGTTAAGTGTTGCGTCTAAGTGTTACCCTCTTCATGTGGTCGATGAAAGAGAGAGAGGAAAAAGAGAGAGAGCATCCCGACCTGAGCTATAAATGAAGTCGCTTCAGTCAGCGTTATTTTAACCATACTTCAGAATCTTTCGACTTTTGGGAGCAAATTGTGAAACGTGTATTAATGTTTTATTTTTAGTTACTAATTTCTTTTTTTTAAAATATTTACTCAAATGAAGGAAACAAAATTAAAACCGTTTTTATTGGGGTTTTAACTTTAATTGGCTTTTTTAAACTAGTTTACGTCTCTACTTTGTCCTTTCATTAATCACAATCACCCTCGATGAACAATGCCCTCAATGAAGGTGATGTATCTTTGAAATTGTTGGGGCTCACGTGTTGGTGGAAGGCTGATAGATCACATCCCTTTCCCACTTTTTTTTATGCTTAAATACCATCTATCTCTTCCAGTGTGCTTCCATGTACCTCGTGTTGCACCTTGCTGGTTACCTTGTAAATATTCCAATTACACTGATGCATGTTTGACCTTTCGGTGAACACAGGATGCAGTTGTCTGACTTGCACCCCTAACCGCTCTCCCTCCCTCCCCCAGTGACATGCTTACCAACATGAACTACTTCTCTAAACTGGTGTTTGTCTTCATGTCAAATAGGCAACAAAGAAATAAATAAATGAATAAATAAATCATAGGGTGTGCTATTTTAAACAAGAGGTTGGCCTATGACTGTAACATGTATACGCGACCATGCACACACACACGCACAAAAGAGAGAGATGTTAAACAAGCTTTTCCTTAATCTTCTACCAGTCTGAGTTTGCTTTACTTCCATAAACAAAGATTTTTCTAACAGCATCCCATATCACGCTTCTAAGAACAAGCAGGCGTGAGCAGAATTGTACCCGCCCTTTTCCAAAAGGCTAATCTACATCTTTCATTGCATCAAGAATGGAAATTCAACAGAAATGCTTCTTTTTCAATTTCATGGTGAAGTAGCTCAAGTTAGTGGATGTAATTTCTCCTAACAAGAAAATTTATCACTCTGTCGCACACTTAGTCCGGCTATGTGAGAAAAGGGGCCTCTTTCTTTAACTGTTTTTTTTTCTTGAGCTTTGATAAATGTGACAAAAGTATGATAACTTACTTTATGGCCCGACACACAAAGACAGAAGCGTACTACTGGTTTTCAGAACAAACAAAGAAAATAGGCATGCTGTCTGAGATCAGTACCAGAAGAGCCAAATTGTTGCAACTGGTCTAAATTATGAAAGAACAGAAAATTCCTCTCAGTTAATACTTATTTCTTTTGGTTTCTGTCAAATGTAGGAAAGACTAACAACCCAAAAACTCACAAATCCATTTGAAGTTTTTGTGCAAATTAGGATTATCAGCTCGCTGGTGAATTGGATGAAAAAGTCCAAACAGGTAAAAAGGAAAGCATGAAGCGTAGTTACAGAGAAACAATACCACGCATGGCCAAGCTGCTGGCCTAATGTATATTTATCATGTATACTTCTGATGAATGTATACGCAGAAACAATCAAATCTCCTGGTTTCTATTGGAAGATTTTTGTACAACAGATTCAAGCGTGAAACCAATATCAGCTTAGTGTCTACTCAAGCTTGAAGAGCTGCGCCCGGCTCACAAAGCATGTTCTGCATATGCTCCTGGGCGTCCCTTTTATCAGGGTGGAACAAGCAGCTTTACACTGCTATCACTGATCAATTCGTGCGAGTTCAGTCTCCCGGTGTGAGTAAATAAGAGGTGGTTAGGTCTTGATGAGGAATGGCAGGTTGTTGGTGCAAGAATACAAGCTGAAGAGTGGTGGGGTAGACTTCCACCATTAACCTCAAGTTGCAGTTTACCTCATTCTCTTTATCCATTCAAAACAAGCATTTGGTTTACAATCCAAATGACCATTTTTGACTTGTTATATGTCAAATTGTTTATTCTGTTTTGATCTTTGTTCACTAAAACATCTGTCATCACCTCGTACTTGTAGATAATGGAGACAGCAGTCCACCAGCGAAGATAAGACCTTAGTTGATACACTCTGAAAAACCAGGCGCTTCAGCTCTAAAGCCTGAAGTGTGGAGAGCCAAAGCCAGCGCTAAGTGACATGTCAGTCAGTTTGTCTGTTTGAAGCGTTCAATTCCCCGCGGCCTGAGCTTATTTACTGCATTTGTATGAAAAGCTGCAAAGAGGAGAGAGGGCTGAGAGCCCGGCTGGCTCTCTTACATATGTATACGGTGTTTGGAGGCAATGCGTAAAGAGCAGGCTGCTGAGATTACAACTACAAAACAACTTGGCAGAAGGCTAAAACCCTTTAGATACTCCAAATCGGGATGAAAGTAATCGGGGCGGCATGAGCGCATCAAAAGAAAAAAAAAACCTGTGATGATACCTGGAATCTGTTAGCAGGGCTCCAGGTTACATTTGAGGAGGAGAAGCAATGACAGTAAAGATGCTGCTTCCCCTTGCTAGTCGTCTTCTTAGCCCGATTTAGAGTCATTTTAATACGAGGGTGGAAGAGGGTACACACAACAAACCACCGGGTATGCGTTTCAGAGTCTGATTTGTTACTATTCATGACTAAAGCAGAGAGAAACTGTAATACTAGACATGCTTGTTAAATTCACAACACTCCAAAGCTGCCTTCTAGCAAATCCTGTCTTTTGGTTGTCAGCTTAAGACACCCCGGCATATGCATATGTAGAATTTTTAAGCTCTGTTAAATGGATAGCGGTGTCGTGGCCTATCAAATGACTATAAGCCACTTGCATTTTTTTCCTTTTTTTCTCATTTTTTAGAGGGGGGTAGAGAGAAATGATAAAGAAAGCAGGCGGTAATGCATCACCTCGTATGCATCAGGGAGCACACCCCGCGCATGCAAGTTTTCCTTCATCCTCCAGTTAAGTCCACATTAGAAGGAAACAGGGGCATTTACATGTATGTATTCAGGTTGTGCGTGACAGTAACACTCCACCCAGCTTTATTAATGACTGTTTAAGCCAATGACAGGGGAGTGGCAACAAACAATGACAGAATGCCTGTTTTCGATTGTGGGCCTGCTAAAGATGATGCGCCATTCACCGCCGAGTCAGTTTGCAAATAAATTATTGTGAGGAGTATTGAGCTGAGGCAATTTCTCAGAGAAAGCACCGGGTGTGGGTTTTTGTGTGAGTGTATAAGAATGCCCGCGTATGTGTTTGTGTCTGTGTGAATGGACTTATAGATCCAGTGCCATTTATTTCCCAGAGCTGGACCAGGGCAGTTAGGGAGGCGTAAAAGGAAATGAGTTGTGAAGTGGCCATTGATCCTGGTCTGTGATAGGTTAGCTCTAGACTGTCGTACTACTGGCCACAGTGTGTGCAACTCAATGACTGTCTCTTATTTACACAGAAGCGAGGCGGTTAACCCTGGACTGGTCATTTATCATTGGCCTGCTGTTCTACGTAGAACAAAAGACAAAAATGTCAAGTCGAGCAGGTAAAGACATCGTTTCCAGAAAAAATATTCAGATTAGTTGCCACAGCAGGTTTTTACTGATTTTTTTTACAGAAAAAGAAAAGAAACTCTCTTTGACAAACCTGAGCATGCAGAATGTTTAATTGTGGTGCTTTTGACCTGTAAAGTGCACTGTTCTCTCCTCTTCTGTAGCACCCGCCTGCCCGGGGATAAAATACCCACAAGTGTTCATTTCCAGCAGATTTCACTTCATGTTTCATCCTCTCCTTACAATTCCTCCATCGCTCCGTCTCCCACCTTCTCACTGTCCCTTTCTCCTCGTGTCTCTTTCAAGCCGTGCAGCTTGACATTTCGCCATGCTCTCAAGGGACGCCGGTGCGAAATGGAGTTACTGGGAGAGCACCACTGTAAATTCCAGAAGGCCACATGTAATGTGTCTTAAACATAGATGGACAGCCAAGGTTTCAAGGAGCTGGGAATATATATATATAAAAAAAAAGGAGAAGGGAGTGGAGGGGGAAGTAGTGTCTAGATAGATAATAGAATAATACTGTGTTTTGTCTGGGGCAGGGTGAGCAAACAGTAGCCATGCTGTCATTCACATCCTATATCTTTAGTGTCATCGCGGGAGGAGGAACTACAGGCCTATATGTCACCGGCTTGTATGTACTCTTCTGTGGGGACTGTCTACTGATAGCCGGGTTCGAAATAAAAAGAAGGATAGCTTTCATTGTAAATAAGACACAAGGATTGCTGGAGAGGAGCTGTCTTCTCTCTGAAAGGGGGAAATAATTTTACAAAGACATACAGTACGCGCTGCTTTCCTAATGCTCCTGCGTTCCTTATCTCGGCGCAGACGATGATAGTTAACAAAAGACTCCTTTATGAAATCGTTCATATTTCAGCTGAGGTCTTTCTCCTGTCCTGAGAGGTGATTGATGCGTCAGGCCAGGGCCAGTGTCTTATTTACACAGTTGAGTGGGGCAATCTCAGGCCTGAAAGATAAACCTAATGAGCTTCTTTGTGTAAGGGTGCAAATGAGAGACACCATCCTCCCACCCTCCTTCCCCGCTCCATCCAAAGGGACAGTCTGGGTGATTAGGCCTTTAAATTATGCTCAAGGGCAAAGCACAGATTTGCATCGTAGGTGTGTGTGCGTGCGTGCATATGTGTGTGTGAGCCTTCTTAAATATGGCACAAAGAGACAGGCAGAGAGGCAGGTGAAGGGCAGACGAAGAAAGATGCTCCAGGCTTGTTTGTGGCAAGTGATGGTGGGTGAAAACTGTGTCTACACCTAACAACAAACTTGAGTTGTTATAAGAGGGAGATATGTGTGTCAGATGAGCGTATGCACACACACATACACACGCACACACACTGTCATTTTGCCCTTTGTCTGTGGGGTAACTTCCTCCCTAATGACTTTCATTTTGGGGAGAATTTCATTTGCCCCTAAACCCTAAATACTACCCATCACTTGCTGTCACATTTCTCATCCCTTCCATTTCCTGCAGCTAAATAAGGAAGGAAGGCAGGTTAATTGCTGTCACTCTCAAGTTGGACCACTGCCTACCTCCCCGTGTAGCGACAGGGGTAGCCTAGAAGTAAGATGGCACCTCCGCACACTTATTGTAATTTATGTCAAAATGTTGCAGTCATTTAAATAAGGGGGGATATTTTGCATTTTGCTGCATCATGTGCCTCAAAAACACACAAAAAATGCACACCTAACCAGTTTACCAACACAGTGCTCATAATTAAAATAAATCTCTCTCTATAGATGTATAAGTAAATAGATAAAAATAATTATATATATTGAAAATAATTATAATACTGTTTAATGTAAAGGTTGTAACCTGCTATTTATCTATGCACTTCCTGTCTGAGTGCTGAAGTCGTGGTGGCATAAGGTTTCCCTGCAGCTATCCAAAGGTCTCGGTTAAAACAACTGACATGACCATAATAGATTAGCAGGGGCTTACATCTTGCTTTGAATATCAATACACTTCCTATGCTAGGAAGCCCATTTAGAGATGGCACAAGTCCTCGGTATTGGCTCATCAATCGCACTGATAACCCTGGCAGGATTAAATCCACAGACCACTGTAATCAACTAACAGGCTCATTATGGGGCATTACGGTATGGATCCGAAGATCGATGCATTCGCGAAAAGTTTTAAAACATAATCCTGACTAAGGCGAATGAGAAATTGATTGGTAACATGAGCTCAGCACAATTTTTTGGAGGTAATTTTTTTTTTTTTTTTTTTTTTTACAACAAAGCTTTTGTCGTGATCATTTCGCATAGTAATTAGACTTGTGTAACATTCATCATTCACTCTGATACATTTCTGCAGCTGGCAAATTGCAATCAGATACAGTGGGTATCTAATCTGGGATCTCAAATCAAATTAGGGCCTATTTAGACAACCTTGGGAATGTAGTAATGAAAGCCTGACAAAAAAATTAGAAGCTGGAAATTTAATTGTGATATTTAAAAAACCTGCATAAAGACATGAAAGATTTAGAATTAAACTGATTCAAATCCAATCAGGTGTCACTGATGTGTGGTTTGGAGAAAATATCACCCATAAATATTTGAATATGCAAAAAAGTATTTGTAGCCCGGGCTTGACCTGTGTTTCATAAGCCTTTGGCCAGCTCTGGCATGATGAGACCTTAAGATGGCGCTTTTCTAATTATAGCTTCAGGTGGTATTTTGGAGCTGCTAGGTAATGGCACAATCCATAGGGACAGTGGAGAATTCATCAGTGCTTATTATTAATCATCCCCCCAGCAGCATGATGAGAGACCGGAGCTCCAATACCCAGCGGACCACTCAATGTCATTCCAAATATGGATGGAAAATTAAACCCAACAGCCTCAGTTGGAAATAGACTCAGTGGGCAGGTTTCACACATAAAAACACCATGGATGTAGACACACCTGCTTGCGTCACGGTTGTCTTTTTTTTCTCTTTAAGTGAACACATCTGTATAACAGCTTTGCTTTGACCTGATAAATGCATAAAAATAAATAAATAAAAAAACCTCTCTGTATTGGTTGAACCGCGCTTTGTCTCTGAGGACGTTGACCGTGAACGCGGTGCAGGAAATGTATGTGAAGTTTGCAGCGCGGGCCCTTCTGCTTTAAAAAGCCTCCAGAGACCTGTTAGCTGGACCGCTCATTTCAATGTGTCTGTCTGAGGGTTGGGAGAAGGCTGGCCTCTTTACAAGGCGCTGACTGTCATACATTCCCCCCTCCCCAACCCAACGCCACGGCTCTTAGCCGTACGTCCATCTCACTGACTTAACTAGGCACTATTTGCTTACGTCGTCTTTTTCTCCTACTGCTGTGGCCATTTTTTAAACTTTAACAGAGAAGTTTTTTTCTGTTTCTTTTACCTGACTTAACATTTCCAGATGCACATTTTTCTTCTGGGTTTTGAGAAAGTGAAATTTTTTGGGACATTTTTTTGGTTTAAAATAATGTTCAAAAACAGGTATTATCAAATTTGACTTTTAGTTTTTCTTAAAAAGACAGGGATATTATTTTTAACAAATTATTTCAAAGTGAGTACAGTCTACTGGGCCTTGTCTTCCATTGAGAGCGTTTACCAGAATTTTCTTTTATCTCTTTCCCATCTTTTCTATCGCTCGTTCACTCCCTGTCTGTTGATTGTATTGCAGGGATAGAAGATAACTCTGCACCGAACATTTCAAATGTAAAAGAGTGATGACTGAGAGCAGGACGGACTTGACCCCAATCAGATGTGTGTGCAGAGAGAGTTGCAGGGTGCTGATAAATTGAGGGTGAAGCCAAAGAGTTCTCATGCTCCTGGAGCCACCAGCAGGATCACTGAGCTTCTGTGAATGGATGAATGGTAGAGAGATGGGTCTAGTGAGGGAGGAGGAACGGGCTTTAGGACATGCTTGCAGAAAGATGCGCACAGATGCAGACGCACAAACACCTCGGCATCTTTTGTCCGGTCCTGACTGAACTGACCGAGGGGCTTCAGCTGCCTGCTCCAATGACAATTCTCATCAGGCCAAAAGAGGACAGCACGCATCATTACGGACCCGCGGCGCTGTCCCCCGTTCACCCCGCAGCACGGCCCTCTGACCCATCTCCCACTGCTCTTTTGGCAAACTGTCAAAGCCATCATTTACCATGAAAAGACATGAGAGACACTTGACTCTTTTACTCTGCTGGTGACTGACTTTCACAACTCCTGCCCCCAAACCACCACCCCTCAAATCCCCCACGGTTCATTCACCCCCAACTTGCTCTGGCTGAGATGAACACAATGAAATGTGGGTATGAAAGGAAGGGGGAACAAACAGATATTCCAGACAAACATCAAGGATTTCTGACCTTCTTTTACAATACCATAGTATAATATTCACAGATTTGGAACAATCAAATCAAGAAAAAAAAAACCTGACACAAAAACATGAGTGATTTCTGGAGTTTGTACAAGTTTGTTTTTTAAAATGTCCTGGTCAAAGGTTTCTTTGCTCTTGGTGTGTGTGTGTGTTTAGTGCCGAGAAAGGAGGCCCTCTGGTGGATATAAAGCTGCCATCACACACATCCTCACATCGGACTCTTCGATGCTCTAACACACATCCTTTTCCTCTCCTCTTTATGTGCTATCCTTCCTCTGTCATCACTTAGTCACGCAAAAACACGCACGGATTTTCTCGCAAGGCCTCGCGTGGATATATCAATCTCTACACACAGCAAACTGAAATGCCAACACAACAAGGTTGAGAGAAACTCCTGTAAACACCTCCATAGTCTGCAGCTACGAGCAAAGGATGCTGACGGCACAACAAGTTGACAAGAAAACAACTCTGTTAGATAAACAGAGTTGTTTCCCCCCGTTCCACACAAAAACAGTATATTAATTCACTGTGCCTCCTGCCTGTGTGCACCGCCTTAGCTGGAAGCACAGAGAGGGAGAGCAGCACAGAGTGAGGGTGAGCGGCATAGAGACGAAACGGAGGGTGGGAGGGTGGGAGAAACACAACTTACCTGCTGTTGTTGCAGATGCAGCAGCTCGACTGTGCTTACTTCGCTGCTTGTGTCACCAGCGCTTGATCTCCCATCTCTATTGCCAGCCTCTAATTGGCTGCTGCTTAGGGTGCTCATTCCATTTTGACTCATTGAACTGTTGCTTATTGTCTCTGTGGCCGACTCCTGCATCATCATGATTTAAAACCTAGAAGTGATTAAGAGGCACCGGTTAGGGCTCTTCTTGTTACATCCCCCCTCGCCCCCTGTTTTTTTTTTTCCTTCCTCCTTTTTTTATTATTTTTTTCTTTGCACACTTCCATTATCAAGCCCTCGGCCCCCCTCTGCAAATTAAAGCATTTAAAGAAGAGGGAGGGAGAGTAGTGTTGGGGTGGAGAAAAGAAGAAGAAAAAAAAGGGGGGGAGAGGGGAGGATGCAGGAGGAGCAATTATGCATTCATTGTGTAAATGAAGCAATACAAAGAGATGCACGTCCTGGTGCTTTTGGAATAGGAAAGGGTGCCTAAATATTAGAAATCTTTACATTTACAAAAAGTTTAAGGTCACTAAACAAAGGACTGGTTTTAGAAATGAATTTGCATACATTATACATTAACTGGAAAATAAAAAAATATATATCCACAAATAAGTATAAAAATTCTTGATTTTTGGTTTGTTTTTAGGAGATACGCAAATAAAATGAAAGAATGAAAGCTTCTGAAAAATTTAAAAAGTTTATTTTTCTCTTTGTGTATCTAAAATAAGTTTTGTGATGCAATTTTAAAGATACAAAATTAAGTCTGATCTGCTCCAACTCACACAATGGAGGCCTGATGATGAGAACTAAAGCAGGAGGGGGCTCACAGATCCAGTCGACATATTTCTTTTTACTATTTATTTATTTATTTAATTTTTGATTAACTGAATTTAAATAAAACCGCCCGGAATTGGAATTTTTTGAAAAATTTTATAAATCAAAATAATTTGTTCGACACTAAACTAAGATCAAAATTGGCTCGATTTTTTTTTTTTTTTTAAAAGGAAAGCATGTCAGAGTCACAAAAAAAAGAGATTAACATAAAAAATATTCTGAATATTACTAGTAATTCTGCTAAAAATGTCATAAATTATGCATACGTCCCTTTTTCTTTTGAGTAATAAATGTTTTACTATTATTCCAAATATTTTATGATCTGTATTTTGGTGTGTTTAAGGGAACCCAATCAAAATCGGTACATCCCAAATTAAAAAAAAAAAAAAGGGTAAAGTCAGACCACGCAGCGGAATTACATGTGAAAAGTAAACCGGATTTTAACAATTATATTTAAAAAATGAATGAAGCTGAATAAAATACGAACATACGTATGTATTTCTTGTTTTTCTAAGAATGGAGTGAATGACGATTGTGTGTGTGTGGTGTGTGTGTTTGTGTGTATTGGCGTATATGAGCAGAGTGTGTATTCTTTGGCCTGTAAATAGGATTTTAATAAAAGTGTGGGTGTGTGTCTATGTGTGTGTGTGTGTGTGTGTGTGTGTGTGTGTGTGTGTGTGTGTGTGTGTGTATGTGCACGTTTGATGAGGGGCAGATACAGGACAGACCTTAAAGGATGTCCACAGCCAGGATAAACAGGATCTAGGCAGGGAGAACAAACAGGGCTGAGCTATTACACAGAGCAGGGCGACAGCTGCCCGGGACACAAGTAAATAGGGAAGAGGCCTGGACAAGGCGAGCTTGTGAACAAACAGGCCCCTGTTTAACACTGCGCTGCTCCCTGCTGATGGAGGGAGACGTGGTGAGAAAAGACAGCAGAAAGGAGAGCAAGTAAGGAAGGAAATGGGAGGGAGGAAGGTGGAGATGGTGAGGCTAGAAGAGAAAGGAAAGGGGTAAAAAGAAAGAGAGGGGGGAGCTAGATTGGCACAATGTGACATCCAATCCGGTGATGAATCTCAGCATAAGAAACTCAAGGCTGCAGCCGAGATCAGCCGGCTAATAAGTATTCAAATTAGGCATAAATTTTACATGGCCGATGTTTAAAATATTCAGGGAAAGACTGTCTGATTGCCTTTACTACAATTTTATGAACATTCAAATGGAGCTTGGATCTCTTCTCTTTCTCTCTGCGCTTTCTTTCCCAGACCGGTCGATGGATGTTCAGAAAACTTGAAAATATACGAGGACGAGGAAATAAGAATTTATTTTAATAACATCTAAATGCAAACTATCGAGCAAAAATTGCTTCTGTGATGTTAACAATCTGATGCCATTTTCTTACGTACGTGCAGATGATTACTTATGTATAAATATTTAATGTTATGGAAAAAAATTAAGAATAATTTTGAATTAAACGCACTTATGCGCGGCTTAATCTCAGAGCTGTAATCCACCCCGTTGAAATAAAATAATAAAAATGTGTGCGGTGTGTCAAGCTGCGACGGGATGATAATGCAGATGTATGCAAAGTGTATTCGCAGAGATCAGATGGTGCTTTAACCTTAATGACAGCGGTGAGATAAATTAATTAGCCATCTAAAAGCAGCATTCAAATCTGCCAATTAGAATGTCAATTAGAAACACGGGCGGACTGCGGTGATGAGCGGGCGACTGGGCTGCGGCTGTGGGGGTGATGGAACTGTCACAGCCTGACACACACACACACTTCCACAATACTCGGAAGAAAGTGACGATACCCTGTACCTGAGGGTGTGACTGTGTGAAGCGTGTATATACATTTGTGTCTGGATGTGTGTGTGAGACCACCACATCGGCCTGAGCTGAACCAACTGGGTCAAAAAGCACAACCTGCAGCCATCAGGTCTGATACATGCCAGTTTAATTTAGCATGAGTGAGGCTGCCGTATTTGCGTGTTAAGTTAATTAAATTGTCGGTGCCCTGCATTTCAACACACCCCTGTTATTTAGTGCCGTTTCCAAAAGCCATAATCTTCCAATGAGAGAGAAGTTAGACCACCTATCATCATGATCAAAAATAGAGAAGAAGGTTGTTATTACCTGGTGAATTGGAAAGAAGATCGGGATTCTTAACGTTCAGTTACAAAACTGTCATGACGTTTCTATGAAAGAACTTTTACTAGTTTTTAACTCTTTGCTTTGTGACGTTGTGCAACCAAATATTTACTTTTGCATCTGTCCGTTTCACCAGTATAAAAAAAAAAGCATTCCTGTTAGGCACTTGGCTCGGACTTTAGGAGATTTTCTTCCCTTTCCGATGAGAAGTGACACAACAAAAGGTGTAAGGAAAATTGAGCCTTTCATTGCCTCATACACACTCTCTCTTTTTTTGTGCACACATGCACACACCTATCATTAAAGGGGAAAGAAGCAGCCCTCCATCTTTGTTTGCAAGCTCTAAAAGCCCTTAATGTAGCCTCATTACCTGGTCTGTCTCCCGCTCTATCATGTGCGGTAAACACACACTATGACACTGGCCATCCATCTGCAGGGAATACACAGCTGCTCCAACGAGGTTTCAGAGGAACACAGAGGAATTTAAACACACACACTCACACTGTTAGCCTGACACTATCTCCAACCCGGGGTTATCCATTTTCAGTGAGATGTTCCCACCGAGTGTCTGCCTGATGCGCTCTACATGTGTGTGTAACTCACAAACAATATTATTGTTTGGGAAAAAAAAGAAAAGAAAAAAACCCACAAGAATCCAGATCCCTCATATTTCAAGTGCCACGCTTTGAAAAAAAGTCTTCTTTTCAAAGCTCAAAAAATGAGAAAAATAGAAATTACATTTCACACTCTGCTGAGTCCTCACAGCTCCATGATCAGGTCAAGAAATGGTTACTATTTTAAATAATCACAGATTCTGTGCTTGAGTGAAATTAATTCATCATTGCCATAAGTTACTGTGCATGTAAAATAAAGAAGTGAGTCTTTAATACTTTAAATTGCTTAATAAATCAAAATGCCATGAACGAGTTATTCTTGATCAATTTAATCAGAAAAAAATTAATAATTTCATAAAAAACTGATAAATAATTAAATGATATATTATACACACTTTTATGTATTCAAAATAAATTAAATTATGACTATTTATTTGTATTTTAGTAAGTTTTTTTTTTCATCCAGTGAGCTCTCAGTGAGCTGAAAAAGCACAAAGAGTGAACAGAAATTCATTACTGCTCGGTGCTTTTATGCAGGGGAGTTTGGAGTTGGAAATGGAAAAAACGACCACTTGGAAAGCGACGTTCGACGAAACCCAGTCTACCGGATTAAAAAAAAAAGGCAAGCTGCCGTGCCTCAGAATTAAAAGCTTCCTTTTTGGCACTGAAGGACCACCATAAAAGACCATTAATGACTGCTTCTTATAAACCTGTGTATGGTAATGGTTTCCGCTCACAGATAGAGGAATTTCAAAAGTACTCCACCGGTGAATAAAGATTGGAATGGGGAAAAAAGAGGGTCTGAAGAAATCATATTTACAAAATCAAGAATCGGGCCAAATGAAAAAGATGAATATGAATAATGGACTTTGGCTTTTTTCTCCCCTCTTTTCCTTTACAGGATTAACATTATTCAAAGGAATGGAATCAAATGTGGTTATCTCTTCTCCAATGAGCCCTACGTTGACAAAACCTCAGTCATATTTCAATTCTTCATTTTTGCCCACGATAAACTGTCGTTCTATGATCGGAGGCATTCAGTCTGGAATGTTCAGAACTTAATTCTCCTCTATTTACAATAAGGAGATGAGCTGGAATAAGATAAAAGAGACTATTTGCCAGTGTGTGTGTGTCTGAATGGGTGTGTGAAGGGAACAGAAAAGGAGTGAAATGACAAAGAAAAGCAGAGGAAAGAGTATAAAATACATGTTTCATTGTAAAGTCCACACAATGTCTAACAAGAGCTACCCGTGAACAGTGTACAATGATACCGCGTTTGTGAAAATTAATGATAGGAGAATCTGGCAAAGTATAAAACGCAGAGAAGTAAAAATAAAAACAGCACTTGAGAGTCAGAAATGTAAGAATTTGATTAAATTAAATGAATTGATCTCTGTGCAACAATAAATCCACATTTTTTAAATAATCAACAGTCACTGCAAAGCTCACACAGACCGAAAGAGAAAAAAGAAAACTAGTTTTCTCCACTATTTAGGCTCATCCCAGATAATTTCCATGTTCCCCATCAGCCAGTGCGTTCTGCTGAGGCAGGAGACAGCCCCGCCGTGGCGGCTGAGTGAGACAGTGACGACAGACCCATCACTCGGCTCTCATTTGCATATTTGCCAATTGTGTTAATTAACTCAGCCTACCTAATCAGGGCTAATTGACCTATAAAGAGGGGAAGGCCTCATTGTCTCATCCAATCATCTTTATCAGGAGAAGAGGAGGTGCGCTGTGGATTCAGGGTCCAAATTGTATTTATAGAGCTCGCACACAGAAGTGCTCCACTCAGAAAAAAAAGGTTTGATTTCGACTGATCAGGACAGAGCTGCTTTGACACCAAGCGAGACACGGAGAACAGGAACAAGCAAACGGACACAGAAAAATCAAGAGGAGCTAATGACAGGTGGATGGTTCTACTCCGGGGTCCTCTCAGCAGCGGACAGGCATGGGAGTCGGCCGCGGCAACACAGACATATCTCATTGTGACGTTTCCAGTTATTTCTGCTTGATTAGGGCCATTATGTCTCCAGCTCTGATTTATGTTGTCATTCCCTCTCAGCAGTCCTGCATCGATAGATCTTAATGAATTGGTAAATAAGGGTGAAGATTGCAGTTGACAACACCGCAACATTCCTCATTCATACCAGACAAGATTTATGTAACCAATTAGAAGCATAAAAGCAGGAGGGGGTTAGGGGCTCGTCCGGTAGAGAAAAAAAAACCCTTTCCTGAGGAAAATTAGAAAAGTCTAGCCCCGCGACAAAACACATAATGAGACGTCCTTAACCTCGGCTTAGTCACACTTTCTAAACAAAACGGACAACTTCAAAAATATTCTGAAGAAAAACTTTAAAAAATAAAATGACTGCATTAGCATTAAAAAAAAAAGAATTATTCACTATAAAGACAAAAAGCAGCAACTTTAAGAGGAAATAAATAAATAAAATTCTTTCAAACCATCAACAACATGAGCATCAAAAACTAATTTAATGTGTGTGAACAATTAAACGTGTGTAAATAGTTAATTACATAAATAAATACACTTATGTGTATTTTATAACCGTTTCCAATTATTTGCTCCCTTTAAAATTGTGCAGTTTGAAACTCCCTTAGCAGACACATAAAAGCTGCTTTTGTGTTTAAAAAGAAATAAATAAAAGTAGATAAAAGTGCTGATCATCAATAGTCAGCGACAGTCCAGGAAGAGCCACAGGGTAGGAGTGAACAGAGGTGGAAAATTAAAGCAGAGTGATATGGGAGCCTCTCTCCCTTCAAGCACATGCAAATGAAGCCGTGCTGCTTAACTGCATCATTTATGTGGATAATGGTGGCATCATCATTACGGGAACTCAAATTAAATTACATCACAATTACCATAACAAAGTGATTGGTTAAACTTTCAAAACAAATAAGGCGCCTCTGTTAATGAGCGGTGTTAATTGGCCCATGTGCAATCTAAATAAAACATGCAAGTAAACATGTGTTTTTGGTTAGACAATTTTTAAAATCCATTCTTGCCGTTCATTTATTCTATGAAATAAAATTATTAGGGTGTAGAAAAGGAATGATTTGAAAAAAAAAAAAAAAACTGAAAACTGAACACAGCCAGGGGGATTTGTAAGCTGAAAAATAAAATGTGTTGCATTTAATTTTATTGCTCTAAAGAACCTATTATATGCCAGGCTCTGGAGAACAATGTAAATTATCTGCCTTCAAAATGGAGTTTGGCCAATTCTCCATGTGAGCTAATCACATAGCTCATTATGCATTAGGGTATTAAATTATGAAGAGGAGTCCCTTTCGCATTCCTGCACAAAGCCTTATGAAATGTTAATAATATGCTCACAACGGGCCAATACCATGTCTCACTCACACTCATCAATATTTAAGCAAACAAATGATCCCACTCCTCTTTGATAAAGATAATTAGTGCTTCACCAATTATACATCGTCTGACCTCATGGCTTTTTAAACCAAACCTCTGCTCTAAAGGAGTTTAAGAAAAAAAAATTCAGAAAACTTGAAAGAAAAATTAAAATGATTTTTTTGAAAAAAAAAAAAAAAATCAAACATCACAAACTTTAAAACAAATGCATCAATAACAATAAGTAATAATAATTTACTTTTATTCTTGATTTTAATAATCAGTGACAAGCTCAGATGCTCAACTGATTGAGAAGTGTGTGAGCAGATCACACACACACCTTCACACACACACAGATCGCAGCAAGTTCGCACTCATGCAGACGCACAATCACAAAAGCCACGTCAGCGCACACGTGCACGCGCGGCCATTCATCAGCACTAATTAAGCAGCAGATTAACAAGAGCCCGCAGACTGAGCGCTTCCACCGCGGGACCTGCAGGCAGCACACACACACACAGCAGCAATAAAACACAAACCAGGAGTCCACTTCTTCTGACAGGAGATGGATGGATGCATGGATGGAGGGATGGATGGATAGATGGATATATGGAGGGATGGACAAACTGTGCCTGACTTTTTCTTTTTTTTTACCTGGAGGTGAGGAGTACCAGAGATCTTGACCATGAAGCAGAGAGAGCTCTCCTCCGCCACCGGCGTCTAACGGTAACGGCCACAAGTCGACTGGTGTCACCGTGTGAAGAGGCAACACTATCTGTGTCATCACTTCAGCCGTGTTTATGGGGGATGGCATCATAAACAAGCCCCCCACCCCTCCTTCTCCTCGCCACCCGCATCCAAGCCCCCGCCCCAGCTCCCCCTTCTCCCCCTGCTCCTTCTTTCTCTCTCTCTCTCCCTCTCTCTCTCTCTCTAGCCACCACTGTGCCATTCATGCATACTTAAATCACCCTTAAAAAAAGAGAGGAAAAGAAAGAAAGAAAGCCTCTCTTGACAATTATTCTATCATTTCTAGTTGTCACAAGGGCAATTACTGACTGCAGCCCCCAGTGCAGGGTGGACACACAGGCCTGAAAGAGGAGACTGGAATTAGGGAGAAGTAGGGGGAAAAGGTAAAGGACAACAGAGGGAATGTGTGTGTGTGTGTGTGTGTGTGTGTGTGTGTGTGTGTGTGTGTGTGTGTGTGTGTGTGTGTGTGTGTGTGTGAAAGGAGGGGTAGTGTACAGAATTGAAATTTATGGCCCCTTAGATGGGACACTTTTTTTCTTCTCCACATTAGCCATAATTAAACCATAATTTCTTCCATTTACAGTGGATCAGATTGCAAATTTTATGAGAATCAAACAACTTTTTTATCCTCTTTTTAAGACAAATCAGTCACTTTTTTATTTTTTTTTTTAATAATCTCAATTTTATACTTTTTACTTTATTTTAAAAAAAGTTTTCCAAAAAAAAAAAGCTTAAATCAGTTGGATGTAAATGATTAAATGCGTGTGAAGTTGCACTCAGTGTGTGTGTGGGTGGGTCTTTTGTGAGCCTGAGCGTGTGTGTGTGAGTGTGTGAGAGGATCCTCATACGGGGGTTTGCAGTAGCTGCTTGCAGGATGCTCGCACCTTCACCTGCGTGTCTATCGGGGAGCTCCGCAACTCTAATCACACATCTACTAAAATCTCTGCCTGTTCCTCTCTCTCTTTCTTTCTCTCATGAATACACACACACGCACACTGTTCCACACACACAAGCTGCCGGACTTTGCAGTGTGAGATGGAAACAGAGAGGACGCCGCTACGGAGAGAGGTATGTGCACCCCGCTTTCTACTTGTGCAGCTTTCCGTGCTTTTCCTTTCAGCTCTGATTGTGTGCATGTCAAAGTGTGCGCGGCTAGATGTAAAGAGCCTGAATGGGATTAGTTAAGCTCGGTATCCTACACCAAAACTCCGGGTATGAGTGTAAACAATTAGCCAATCACATCCATGCAGGAGCAGAGTTACAAAGCACAAAGCAGCCCGGGACTCTGAAATCAGACAAAATGACCTACCTTTTAAATCAGTCAGAGAGAAATCCACTGTCCTCAGCATTTGAAGAAATAGTCTGAGAGAGCTGACAGCGCTAGCCCCTACCGGGTGTCAGAAAAAAGAACGGAGAGACCGGCGGAGGAATCACTGGTAGAAAAGAGGGTAGAGAGTAACTAGCTGGCGCTTACTGTCAAAGACATCACCAGAGAAGTATTTACAGCGGTATTTACAGTAGTGTAGAGGAGAGACCCTCTGCCTGGTCACGTCTGAGAGACAGTTACCTAATTAAAACCAGTCAGGCAGCCCTGCCGGATTGTTTTGACGCCTGAGGACCAATAGTACACAAAAACCAGTGGCTTGATCGGGGGTAGGGGGGCTGGGAGCGGAGGAGAGAGGGGGCGGAGGGTGGCGAGAGTTGGCAAAGAAATGGGGAGGGGGCTTTTTCTGGAGGAATCTGGGAGGAAGGAAGACTACAAAAGGGTGAGAAGTGGGGATCGCCACATGCAGGATACTTTCCAGTTTTCAAAAAAAGAAATCCAAAAAAAAAGAAGCTGCAGTAAAATTAAAAAATACTAAAGGAATAACGTAAAAAAAATGACTAAACACAAAGATCTAAACGAAACAAAAAAAAAACTTAGTTGAAATTTTTAAAAATAAATTGTGTCAAATTGAATCTTTAAATAAGACCTGAGGTCATTCCTCTAAAGCTGAACATAAGTGCACACAACCTCAGTGTAAATACAATCGACCAATTAGAACTGACTATTTTTGCTGATACTTTTCTCAATTTCTTTTTTCTCTTTTCTCCACACTCGCTCTTTCTCTCTTTCTCTCTCGCATGCCACAGATGTTTTTCTTAGTCGCTCCAACAGACAGGAATCCACTGGCAAGAAGAAAGCCTCGGTCTTCCCCATGAGAGAGAAGTACAAAGCCCCCGGTCTGCACACAGCAGATGCCGGAGAGTGAGTCCATCTGCCACCAGCTTGCTGTGCCACATGGGCCTGAGCGACACAACACAAGAGGAGGCATTTTGTTGTTTTTGTCTTTATAATGATGTCTTGTGTATTGAAAGAGAAAAAATAAAGAATCAGACAACAATTGTAACACAAGCATGCTTCTTCCCATCGGATAGGTACCCAGAGACACAGATGTATTTAGAAGACGGTACCCCTAACGTGGGGTAGCCAACTGGGCTACGAGTTAAAGTGTAAAGCACATTGTCTCTCAAGTCACGCAGAGGGATATTTCCACCCGATTATATTATCATAAGAGAAACAAATCAGGCTGAATTATGCAGCATCTTTATTAGTGTCGACAGTAAACACTAAACAATAAGGCCAGAGTGACAGAGAGGAAGAGTTCAATCTGTTGAGATAAAAAAAAAGAGGCATAGAGAACACTAAAGTAAGCAAGAGCAAAGGGAGGAGGGAAACAGCGAGAGTCAAAAGGGGGCAACATTAAACAACTGCTGCTAATTGCTCTGAGCATCCATGCTATGAAGGTAATTTCTACCATTTCTCTTTCACCGCTAAAAGCTTCGGGGTACAACGGCTCCTCCGGCCCCTTTAATAAACTATTCAGAAAATCTCGCTGGAAAAGACAAACAACAGGCCGACGCTCTTAAAGACATCAGCTTCACAAGAGAAAGTGCTAGGCTCATTTCTCCACCTCTGTGACAACCGACTGTCTTCTCCCTTTAGCTGTTTGTTCACTAAATCTCTTCCTCTGGTCCCTTCTGCTGCCAAGGTCAATGGAGACAAGCAGGCCCACCGGTGTCTTGATGAGGTGGCAGCAGAACGGAGGGAGCAGAGAAAAGGAGGTGGGGGGTACAGACTTGTGTCGTGGGTATGATGGGGAGGGGTGAGAGTGGCAGCAGCTGGTTCCAAACCCTGCCAAGCAGCAGAAGTGGGGGAAGCAGTGGGAATGAAATGCAGTGCATTGCCGTGACAACACAACGCGTGTCGCTTCCTGTCTTAGGTCGAGATAAATCTCACCAGCAAACAAACAAACACGCACACAAATATAACAAACAACTTTTTGTTATTTCCTGAAAGCACAGCCATGAGCCCAGGCTGTCAAATAAAAGCATCCCCAGGACAACTGATTCACTATCATAACTTGTCTTGTGTTTGAACTTTACATTTTTTTTCTAAGATGCTGTGGGTATGAAAAAAAAAGAGCCTCATCGGCACAAGCTAGCATCACTACTACTCTAACCAAAAAGCACAAATGGAGTCATCCATAAACTCCAGCCAGCAAATAATTTAAAGAAATTTAAAAAAGGGCATAACAACAACTTAAGGTGTTTTGTTTTTTCTTCGCTCCCAGGCCATGCTGATCACACAATATGTTGCTTAGTGCCACAAAGCCAGAGACCATTATGAACCGGTGATTATATAAGTGGTTGGAAGACAGCGCCAATTTAATATACTGTACTAAAGCACCGAGGTATCCATGGCAACTTGCCTTGCACAGTGCATTCAGAGACCCCTAATGAAATGCTTATTAAGTGGACGATAATGACAGTGTCCAAATTTATTTGCATATGTAATTCATGGTGAATAATAAATAAATAAATAAACTCAGTTAATGAAGGCGAGAGGGAGGAGCAGGGCAGTTTGAGGGGATTGATTCCTACAATCACAACCCTAACAGACTGATGGTTTTGTTCAATATTCCAAATTTATAACATTTGTAAATTAAGAAGTAATGAAAGGTTTAAGAAAATTATTTATAATCCCAAAAAGAACCTTTTAAAATACAGTAAAACTTGAACAATTGCTTATTGTAAATGAAGGTGTGAATTCAAGTCTCCACATGTGACTTCCATTTGCGACTTTGGCTGAGTTCCCAACAGGACATCCCTGAGAGTGTGTTTGCTTGACTCAATATCAACAGCTAGGAGTGGAAGTTTGGGGCGGAGGGGCAGTCCGGCTTGTCCTCAGGTTCCTATTGAAAATAAACTGGCCTGTGCATTCATCAGGCACTGAAATATCAACATGCACCGCGAGGAGTCATTCAGCAGTGCTCCGTTGGTGCCTCTCCAAGGCCTAATGATACCTGCACCTCCCCTCCAGCTGCTCCATCCTCCAAGCCTGCTACACACAGACGGCAGGCGGGCAGAAATTAAGGTATACATTACTACAGAAAAATAAAAGAGATCGAAATGACACAAGTCAGCCAGTTCAAGCTGACCCAGCCTCTTGATGTGAGGGAGCTGGTAGACCAGCGACAGACACTCCAGGTTAAATTGGCACTCCTGTGCCTCCTCTTATTTTCTCCGCCACAGCAGCCTCCAAACGCCCATTCGACCCCACCTCTTCCTCAAAGTTAAAAAAAAAAAGGTTTTCTTCAAACGTGTATTTGAATTAAACGAGTTGCTGAAATCAAAGGTTCAGCTGAGATGGGATAAATTTAAACAAGCACGTGCAGCTCACAGCAGTTTACCTGCTACATCGCTGATTGGGATTACATGAAAGCACGGTGCGAGTTTCCTTCTTTCACAGGAGTAGATGGTATCAAATAGCAAAGAAAGCATTGCTTTAATTAAATTCCTACAAAAAGAAAAGACGCTGCTTGCTTGTTGTTTTTGGATTCTTCTTTTTTTTATATGTCCCCGACTTCAAGATTAAATAGTTGTTTCATTCATTTGTATTTCCTGTTAGGGGACGAATTTGAAACCCGTTTATGACAGCGATCTGTAGTGTGAGGATCCCACAGCACTGCTTCTGCCAAAGAGATTATCATTCCCAGAACCACAGCTACACAGTTGAATGGCAGCAAGACAAGCTCCACTGGCAGTCAAAGAAGCACAACACCTGTATACGCCATGCAACAACCACTACCTAACATCCGAAGAATTCTATTGATGCATTTACAAGTAGCAATGAAAAGTACTTTCATGCAGCATGAAAATATTTAACACCGGCCATGATTTAGACAATGATCAAAGTTTGGAGAATGGTTTCCAGAAGCTTTTGAGACGTGGAACTTTAGGTGATTTTTTTTAAAAACATAGTGGCCCTAAACCAACATTTTGCAAGATATAAATTACACCTATGAAAAAAAGGGTAAATGATAAAAATTAATTCAAGGAAATGGCATTTTAGCAAAGAATAATAAACTCATTATATGGAAAATTCAACTCTCCTATTCTCCACACCGCTGCTAATTCAAACCTAATTTTTACTAGCCACTAATTTGAGGGTGAAGGGTGGGGGATAGGAATTACATCTGGAGGTAATTGAATGTTTGGAACTAAGCCCAGAGGAGGCTGTGATACCTCCCCGACCGCCCCCACACAAAATAAAGAAGGAAAAAAAAAAAAGAGGCGAGCAAGACAGACAAGACATAGAGGAAGAACTATTTAGGTGAGTGGGACTTCCAGAGCACTGAAACGACACTTTCCACAAAAATGTTTTCATTGTGCTGTCACCAGACACAGGCTGGAGAGGATATAGGTGCTGCAGGCGCTGGCTGAGAGGCAGACAGAAACACTGATAAATGAGAGTGGGAGTGAGACTTTAAAGGAAATGTGGGACTCTGGATAAGGTGCAGGCTTTGCAGACAGCTGCACTGGGTCAGAATTTAGTAAATAGCCAAATATGTGCCGCCGAATGAAGGCTGTGGGTTAATTTTGACTTCACAGTTGTGCCCGCTGTAAAGACTCAAACTTTACGAGGAAGTCTCCCTCTCAAGTGACCAGCTACATCTGGGCTGGCTAAGTGGGTTGCCTAATAAATGGCACACTTTTTCAATGATCTGCATTTCAAAGTGTATCCGGTTGGATCTGTTTCACCGTGTGAATGAAAACCTCACGCCTATTTTATAAGGACAACAAGACTAGGAGTTGTGGCAAATGAAAAGGTAAAAAAAGAATAAAACAAAGTTTGACAGGCAACAATCCCTGCAGGAGAACATTGACATGTGGAGAATCTCGCCTCGTTGGCTTCTCTGCCAGAACCCCCTGCTCTTCACTTAAATCTTTTGCCATCCCTTCCACGCTAAAATGTGTTTTTCAAATGAAAATAAACGGAGTCCGACTGGTTTGAGGCAGTCATACTCTGGAATATGAGATCAAATAAAGGCTTCTGTGGGGGCTGAAAGGAGGAATGAAATGGCTTTTGAGGGGAGATGTACCGAGTAATAAAATTACTCCTTTATATCTTCCTAAACAGCGCGTGTTCCCCTGGAGTGGATGAGGGCTTCACTTTGGTCAAAGACAAGCATGCAAGTGGCAATTTCTTCTTCGGGGATGATTCACTGATACACTTATCCAGACTTGGTGCGCTGCAATTTTCTTGAAAACGAGAAACTATTCCAGCAACAAGTTAAGCGGAACTTTGCAAGTTTGGCTTTGATGATGTTCAGCCAGCACGCTGTCATTCAAAGGTGTGTGCCATTAAATCGGAACAGCGAGGTTCGGAAGCCTATTGCTTTTCAATGGGTTCAAACTGCGCAAAAAAAAAAAAAAAAACCTGTTCAACTGAACATGTTTTATCCTACAGTAACACAAGCAGCTACTTACAAGTGGCCACAAACACAGAAAATCATGTCACTACTTCATAAAATTGCTTTGCTATTGAAGTTATACAAGCAAACATTTACAACAAAAGTATGAATCTAACTACTTAAAATTATGCGATTGGTCTGTATTCTTAAAAAGCCGGCCAAAATTATTTTCAGATGGACTTTTTCACTACAGCGGACGGGTCGCATTAGAGGAAATTTGCAATTGGAGAGAATACATTATAATTCATTATACAGTAGCTATTAAACCTTCTGTAAAAAATGCTTTAGAACGAGGATTGAGCCACTTATCAGTCTTGCTCACTGCCTTTAAAAGCTGTCTATGTTCAGTGCTCTGAGTGGTGAAAATGCAATCGCTGATGACTTTGAAGATAGGACAGCGCTTACAATTTAGCAAAAACAGAAAGAACCAGCAAAAAATTTTAGGATTAAAAAAAGAAAAGAAAGTAAAGCTTGTGGTGTAAGAAGCAATTTACTTGAGAACACTTGTGTGTTTTCCACTACATGTTAGAAAACACATTTTTACAGCCTGTAAAAAATTTAATTTTTAAAACACACACACAATTCCAAGTTATCCAGGTTACCATGGGTTGAATTTATCACCAATATGAGAGTAAAGTAGATCCTGTTTTCTCCATGATGAACTCTGACACAATTGTTTACAGACATATTCGTGTACAGAGCAGATTAAGATGAGATCTCATTACTTTAAACCCTAAAATAGTAAGTTAAGGCTGTGTCTGTGGTTTACACTAATCAGCTCATCAACAATATTGATGAGATTCAATTTACACCACGGCACCAAATTAAACTTGTTGGAACATTTCTTTAAACACAATAAACTTCTGTGACAAACTTTCTCTTTGGTTGTCTTTTGACTTTGTTTAAATCTTACGTGGTGTGTTGGAGACAAAGGAAGCATTTCTGAGAGCCAAAATCTACCCATCAGCTTTTTGTGAGACATCTCCCAGAAAATTGAAAACTCCACTTCAAATACATGGCAACACCATTAGGTAATCATCTTCTTTGTTCACTCTCCTCGAGACGAGATGATTCACCTCAAGCTTGCCTTTTTCCACCTTTTGTCTACATGCTGACACACATGAAGGAGAAATGACCAGACTGTAAACGCAGTGTCCAATGTTTAGGTTTAAGCTTTGCTTGTTGCATTACAGTAGCTTTACAAGTGAAAGAGAAGAGGAGTGCAGTAGCACAAGGGTTCTTTGTTTTGGAATACGACGAATGTGAGGTTTCTTTTTCGATATACAATTTCTCTCTGGGTACCAAACGGAGTTACAGTAGTCTAGTGTCTGAGCTTTTTCTTGAAGGGGAGGGGGTGCGGAGGGTTTCTACATGTGTCTGTGAATTGATGTATGCTTTTTAGTCAATTGCTGTGTGGTTTGCATGATTTTTTCCAACAAAGCCTGGGAAATCAATCAATCTGCAAAGCAATACCTCTTATGCCAGATGTGGCACTTAAGGAAAACACCGAAAAGCCGTGCTTCTATTACAAACCTTAAGAGTCCAAACAGGATAAAAACCGAGTTGAAATAAAATATTTATTGTAGATGAATCAAGCTGTCAAAAAAGCTACTGACTCTGTTGTGAATTGTTGTTTTAGGTGGCGTCTCACGCGTTGCATGTCAGATCTCTAAGTGTGTAAACGTCTCTCTGTGAAATATATCTCCATTATTTACTTTACAAGTTGCCAAGGAGAATGAAAGACAAATGTTTCATTAGCAGGTGACTGCTTTTTTGCTTTTTCTTTTTGTTGCTTTTACGAGCGTTCGGTAGTTCCGTTCTTTGACACATATGCCCGCACTCTCGCATACACCGGCCGTAATTATAAATGCAAGACTTGCTATAGGGAGCTGAACTTTTCACACCTTTCAAAGCCACAAAATTGGATGGTTTTGTGGTTGTGCAGCTGCTGCTCCGCGCTAATGCAAGGCGGTGTCATATGAAAAATATTCCTCTCCCCAAACCACAGGGCCGGTCATTAATGAAACACAGGCCGCGCGGTGAGGTCATACAGAGTCTAGATTTCAGCAGCCACACTTAAAAACCGTTCAGAGAGAATAGAGAAACATGAACACAAATCAGATTCCAGCTCCAAGGACGAGGAAAATAAATAAATAGAGAAAGGCACTGGCCCCTCTCACATTTTTCCCTAGCGCTCTGCAAACAGCCGTCAAATGCGGCTCAGAAACGGCTCACAATGAAAGCAGACTAAACAATCTAGTCCTGGCCAAGGAAAACGCTAAGCAACTCCACACACAGGATGTCTCACCCTAATTGCCAACTATCAAATCTCACAATGGAATTTATCCATTTGGCAAAACACTTGTGCTTTTAAAAGTCTCAACTTCAAATAAATAAGACAAAGTAAAGATATCAAAGAATTGAATCCGTATCTTAGATTGAGCTAGGTTTGTTGGGCTTGTGGGGAAATTGAGCAATAATGTGTTCGAAGAGCGAAAAGAAACTTTATTAGATAACAGCGCTTTGGGTCTTGTAAATGAGTAATTAAAATTCTCACCATTAAGATAAACAGACTAAATAGGTCCCCAAAGGCAGACTGGCTGAGTCCTGCTCGTCGACTTGGCCTTGCCCTCTTTTTTTTATCCCCTTCTTGACTCACTGTGTTCTGGGGGTGGGCATGGATGTGTAACTGGAACCCAGGGACTGGTATAAGAAACACTGGGAGGGACAGGCCTCTAAACAGGAAACTAATGGGACAGTCTCCACCATCCAGAGCATGTGGCATTGTATTTTCCAGCCGGCTGAAGCCGTGCTCACAGAGACCCTATGACTTCAAACGGCCAAAATAGCAGCACATTCATGAAACAGAACAGAACTACTGGGAATTAAAGAAGGCCGGGGAAAAAAAGAAAACACACTCACGCACACACAAAAAGGTAGCAGACCTCGACAGCAGATGGTAAAATTAACATTTCAACAGTTTCTTCCTTTCATGTAGGTCTCGGCAGAACTTTTTTTATATATATATGTAAGAAAAAGTGAGCGAGAACCTGGGTTTTGGTGAGATATAGTGGTGCAGGAAGGCATCTGGAAAAGGGGAAGAGGAATATTGGCTTATAGCTCCTGATGGTCCAACTCTATGAAAAATTAAATACGTCTGTTTTGCAGGTTTCTGGTCTCAGGAGTGCCCTAAGCTGTGTTATGGAAACATCATCTTGGTAATTTATACGCCAAAGAACACCTGGTGATGAAAGAAAATAAACTATTCCTCTATTCCTTTCTCTATTTAAAACCAAACACTTTGACTTTGTGGATTCTTTCTTTGATGTTTCTCTCGTTGTTTTCTCGTCTTTTTTAATGTCCTTCCATTTGACTTATTTTGCAAGATGTTGGCGGTTATCGTAGAGTTCATTTGTTCTCAAAATGCTTGACAGGTTTCATTCGGATATCTGTGAATCCACTTCAAAAAAGTACCGTAGAGATGTTATAATGATGAGACAAGAGGACTGAGGCATCTTTAATAAAGACCCAAACAATGGACAGCCTCTCTCATTCCCAACCCTGTCCAATGGAGTGTCTCAGTAGTACCCATTAATTTGGACACAGTTCTGGCTAAATTACATGTGTTCCACCTCTGTGACATTTTAAATGCAATTAAAAGCTGGTTATGGAAGTGTGCACGGACTTCCCTGTGATGAAGGCAAATCACTGACGTGATTAACATGCAAACGAGCTCACGCTGGCAGACTAGATTGGGGTTTGAAAACCTCAATTACTTTTGTGTGATTATCTATTTACCAGTACACAGATTTCCATTTCTCATCTCCAGCCGAGTTCCTCATGCACAAGCCTCAATTAGATGTCACACACCTTTATTTACGACGAGCATGATGCTGGAATACAAGCCTGGGATACTTTTTTACTGTGATGTATGGCTTCCTTTCAGAATGCTCATGAGGCATGGGCCACCAGACAAACACATCCTAATGTTGAAGCATTCGCCTTGTGAGAACTTAATATGATCTGGAACCCCCACCAGTCACCAAGCCATCCATCCAACTCCTATTAAACTCAGTTTGATCTTCTTTTCTCATCCAACACAAAAACACCAATGGATAAATGGTAGCCATTTGTCTCTTTTGGTTAACTTAAAACTGTGGTTCAGGCTAAAAATAAAAGATCTTCTGCAGGGGTGGATCCAGGGTGGGGTGGGGCAGAGGGCGTGCCCCTCTGGGCCACAAAAAAAAAGTGTTCTTACTAATTTAATTATTTTAAACTTTGGGCTAATTAGGCACCAAAATGCAAAAAAAATGACTTATTTTTCAAAATGTTCTGGGGGAAATGCTCCCAGGCCCCCCAATACTGGCGTGCACCACAGGTGCTGGTTTTGTCTATGACCTCACGCCCCACCTTTAAAAAAATCCTGGATTTGTTAAATTTGTTAACAGGCTATGTCAGCGGCATATTGAGAAATAGGCGTTTTCTGAAACAGATGCAAAGCACTGTTTCTAAGAACTGAGAAGATTTGTTTCATCTTCTGAACTGCTTAACCCAAATGGGGTCACCAGAGCCTATACTGGCTGATTTAGGGCAAAAGGCAAGGTACACCTTGAAAACCTCTCACTTTTTTTAGTTTACATTCCTGCTAACTTTACCTATTTACAGTATTTAAGCAAATGAAAATCTAAAAACTTGTTAAACTTTAGAGCAGAAGTGAGCCTAAGTGGGTTTGCATTTTGATTGTTTAATTATTTAGATTTCTTTCTATCTAGGCCATACATACATACATACATATACATATATATATATTTTTTTTTAATAGAGCAGAGCATGGTTTCATGGTCTGTATTTTGGCTTGCTCCTTAGAGCTCAGGGACGAAGGAAAGAAAGACTATGGCACAACCAGGGTTTCCACATTGTACCCAGCATGCATAAAACATGCCCTGTTGCTTCACCATGGAGCAAAAAGGAAAACAGTGCCATCAAGTGAAATATTTGAAGATTCCTGTAACATCTAACAAGACGGATTTGTCACTTCTTTTTTTTTTCAATCTAATAGCAACAGGAGATGTTGACCTCTTTTAGTAAACTCAACCAAGAGTGTTCTTTAATCCAAAAGATTTATTCTCCTGTCAGGAATTTATTTTTCTTTTTTCAAACTGCTAAATCCATTTCCAGGTCATGGAACAGGGCGTGGGGGGAGTGTAAGAAACTATACTGCTTACTTAGCAGGAGAGAGATGGGGTACACCCTTAACATAATGCCAGTCTGTTACTGATCCACACAGAGAGACGGCCAGCCAATGATGCCCATAGATGTACATATAGATAGATTAAATGAGCCAATCAGCTGGGTATCCAGCTGGGTATCCAAAGAGTACCAACGCATGGTGACAACATGTTAATTCCTCATAGACAAGCCACTGTCCCAAGTGGAACACACATTCCCAACTAAATACTATAGAAAGGATGGGAGTATTTCTTATTTAAACGGACACGACAAGATGAAAAATAAACACAATTATTTCCTAGCTTTACTATTGGAAAGCTTGTCAAAGCCACGTCAGGAACTAAGAAAATTATTGCTACCATTTACAGGCAGTTACCAGAAGACAGCTAAAAAATTAATTGAAGACTGTAAAAGTGGGAAAGAGAAGTGGTACATGCCCTTGTGGTTGAATTGGCGTTGATCATGAGTGAGAATGAATCAAAGAGAAGCAAGAGAGGAAAAGCTTAGATAATAGTAGATAATGGACGATTAACTCAAGCTAGTAGCGCTTCCTGCAGTTAATAGCGGCTTCTGGTGCAGCAACTCCCCAATCACCACTCAGCCATATTCACACTGGGAATACAGACAGTATCAAGCTGCAGGCTTCTGGGCCTCAGAGGTGTTCATGCTGGTTTAGCAATCTTCACATTGGCTTCAAACAATGCAAGATACCAACAAAGTGTCCCAAAGTGCAAACGCAAGCAGTGTGTCAAGTGTGGGGGGAATTTTGTGGTGCCATAACCTTGTCCATTGTTTCATGTCCTTTCACCATCAAAATAAACCCAGAAGCTGTAAATCCCTTTTAAAAAGTCACATACGGTCGCTCTGGCGTGCAGACACAGAAATTAGCATAATTAAACCTATATAAAAGCTAATTGCACAAAAACGTGTGTGGATGTCACCACTGTTCATCACATGGATAATGCGTGCGTTCTCATGAAGGGCTACCAAAGTGATTTAACTGCCAACCCAGCCCCCCGTCCCTTCAAGCATCATCTAAATCTATTGATCTGTGAAACACAGGGACCCAGGGGAGGCGATTCACTTAATATCATACATCTAATGATGAGATGAATAACGATTATGCCGTTTGGTAATTAAACGTCTTACAAACCATTTAACTGACTGTGCGTCAGGAGGGGTCGCCGCAGGTCGGAGAAATTGTTTTTCATTTTGTCGCTCATGCCAAAATAGGAGGCAGACGCCAGATGTGTCACTAGAGAGTGTTGGTGACGATGGAAAACCACAGCTGACACAATGGTGGAAAAAACAATAACGATTGTTATTGATTCAGGCATTTTTCTGTGATACAGACAAAATAACATGGCAGGTGGACGGAAATGGGGGAAGAAATTGGATCTCATAACACTATCTAATTATTGTTGTTCAGCATCTCATATATGATAAATAATAACTTCCATTAATTAACTTCCATTTATTTTTAAAAAAGCACAAAATATTGTTTTGACCAAAATAAAAAACAAATTAAAGACCATTTGCAAATTAAAATCCCAACATTTCTGCTTATTTCTAACGAGTCAAGAATTACAAAGGAATAGTTCCTGAGATTGTAAGTGGAATACCTCCAGAAGTGTGCACGCAGCTGTGTATGTGGTACTTCTTGCATTATACTGAATGATACCTGGTAAACATTGTCATTCCAAAAGAGACTGGATTAAAACCCGCTTCGCCCATTGAGAGGAACAGTGAGCAGAGAGAGCGTAGTAACAATAGCTATATGGAGGACGGTATCACAAGGGTCCAATGTCTGCTGTGATGAATATGTGGGAGATTATAACCTATTCCATGATTTCCATAATGCAAAACTCTTTTTCTCCTTTGCTCGTGGACTATTCACCAAATAAATGAGAAAACTATCACCTGCACAGAAATATTTGATAAAAGCCAAGAGGGAGGGAGACCGCAATGTGAATGAACCCCATGCCTTTGACAATACAGTCGGTGTTCGGACACATTCGGAGGCAGCGGAGTGAGTAAGACCTGGTAGAGTATTTATCAGTGGGCACAATGCAAATGTATTACCATGTCACCTATACCACTTTACGGCACAGAATGGAGTGACAGCGAACACAAGAGAGATTTATACAATAGCAACTGGAAATGTGAAGGCAGGGTTCTTTTGATCGGTGGCCTTACCGCATCACTTCCTCATTTGCCTGATGGGTCATTTTATGGCCGTTGCTTTTAAACTGCTATACCTGATTACACATTTAACCCCAAAAAGCCTCTCCAAAAAAACTTTAAATAAAACAGAAAAGTTTGACTTAGCCATCTTTCAATAAGCTAAAGTAGAATGAAAGAGTTTGAAAAGTATTTTTAATCAAAGGAGTTAAAGATGACTTCAAGTTGAAGTAAAACTGTGCTCGTAATGTCTACGTGTGCACATTTGACTATATTCTGCTTATATAAGCGACCACTTGACTACAGGTCTTTGAGTCCAGCTGTTACTTTTCTAGAGAACTCCTCAAAAAACATTAAACTTGCGAAATTCCTGAGCCATAGAAAATAACTCCCCACCCCAACTTTTCTCACACCTCAAACATCCCTGACATGTTTTCAACTGTCCGCTGGATGTATGTGTGTCCTCAGAAAAAAAAGGCCTCTGTGAGGCCAGATCTATGCACTGGAGTGTGTGTCATGCGTTAGGTAGCAGCCTTCTACTCCACAGATTTCTCCCATGGCGATCCAGTTTATTTACTTCATCTACAATACAATGCTTCAGTGAACATTAGTAACTTTGAGACTAGTTTCAATCAGCCATCAGGCGGATCGTGCATGTGTTCAGTCAGGTGTGGAGAAAAGATGAGCACGCTCGCCAAAGAGATTGTGCAGCTTTAAATAAAAAAATAAATCTGCCAAAGCGGTCCAAAAATAATACAAAAATAAAACCATATAGGTTGAGAGGAGAGAGAACAGAAAAAAAAAGTTCAATATATTCTATGTGGAGAAGACAGGCATTGAGAATTACAAAAAGAGACAAAAACAAAGTGAAAGAAAAAGCAAAGTAGAAAGGAAAGGAAATAAGATAAGGCAGGGAGACATGATGTTCTCCTTGGGTAATGTGGAGCTGGTCTTGTCCAATAAACACAGGTGAACAGTTTGACAGGCCAGGATCAGCGAGCTGACTGACAGCTGAAAGCGCTCACTGACCGCCAGCTTTATGTTACATGACACGAGGAGTGGAGCTCGACTGAGAAAGAGAAACTGTCTGCTCCCCTCAGACTGTGGGAGGGAGACAGCGAGGAGCACCACTTCCCACACGTGTCCAGTTGTTTAAAGCAGACCCGTGCACTGCAGCCACAAAAGTTGCCGGGATTCAACTATCCACTTTCACGCAAGCGAACAGCTGAAGAGCGCTGGCCCTTCCCTTCACAGGTGGGCAAAAAGATGGAAACACCTCGCTCCAGTTTGTTAGTCAGTGGGAGAAAGTGTGGAGTTGTAGACTGAGGGGGTGGGATGTATGCTGTATGCCGACTGAATCTTTTCCACATGACGGGCCTCGGGCTGTTTTTGTCAACTGCACTCTTGAGCAGTGAGGAGTCAGGTAGTGTGACCACATGATTGCCCAAGAGGCACCGGGGAGAGCTGTGGAGAGGGAGCAAGTGAAAGGAAGGCGAAGGGCAGAAAGGAAGGAGGGGAAAGCAGATCGGGGGGCCGGGGACAGGACCGGTGCAACACGCATGATGAGGTGTAATCACAAACCCCATTCAGGGTGCAGTGGAGTTTGTCAACATACACACATTCACATTCCACTGTCTGTCAGCTCCCTGACCCAAATCGAGCATGCTGTGAGAGTGTGTTTCTGCACACACATGAATACTTTCTGCCCATTTTGCCTCCAAGCAGGTAGTAACACTTGCACTGCCTGGGCTTGTGGTTAGCGGCCAGATTCCCTTGCTGTTGTAGGAGCTCACTGCCACCGGTATCCCTTTTCAAGCTGCGATCAAATGATTGTAATGAACAAAAGACTTGGCGTGTTGCCTCTGGAGAAAATGCTTTTTTTATATCAGTAGCAGTGACCCCTTGGTATATTTGAAACTTACAGACAAGGGAGGAAAGGTTTGATTTAATAAAATCTCAAACATGATTCAGTCCTAATAATAAACTTATATAAGTACATGCTTTTAAATAAATTACATTAGCGTAAAGTTTTGTTTTATTTGCCAAGTACTGCATTTTGACAATCTTGCATCAACTTCTTGGCGGTCTGAGATACATTTCTGCGCTAGTAGTGACCGAGAGTTAAACATAATTCATCAGGGGGTTAAATTACTGTGTATTTAGTTTGTGTCATGACAATATCCTTATAAAATACTGTACTGTGAAAGGCTAACATAAACTTTGCACAATGTGTGCAGGCTGAAAAATGAGGTTCCGTGACAGTTTGGTGATAACACACAAGTTCATTCTGTCAAGACAATCAGCGTTTAGACCTTGTGAGAAGAATGCCCGGCTGTGTGCGACTGGTTGGCTGGACACAATCACCTGCGAGTGAAGCCACTCGTAATTCTTCCCACCTGAAAGTAGGAGTTCAATCTAAAGTCAGGCCTCTCTGATGTCATGACTGCCTCAGGTTGAGTTTCACAATAATCTCAGGCTGTTGGAAAGATGCCATCAAGCACAGCTTCCGCACTCGACATTTCTCCAATTAAATTTAAGAGAAAGAATAACATGTGAAATACTAGAACCATGCTCTTCTTTTCTTTTTTTAAATTAAGCCGGGGCATGCGGGGTGTTTGCAATCACTCATTTCCCGAGAATCAGTCATCTCTAATATGAGTTGCACACACAGGACCACTGGCAAGGTGCCAAAAGAGCTGAGGCCACCTAGGCTGAGGACAAATTGGCTTTTTTTATGTCCCTGTTAAAATTTCTAAAGCTACATATCCTTAAAAAAAAGAATGATGATTTGACTCCTTGAAAAACAGCTGGATAAAAGATAAGAATGGTAGAGAAAAACCAGAGAATCAATAGACTCAATGAGACTCTTTATCTTCTCTTAAGTAATGATGGCAATACTCATTTTGAGTCATCTCTCCTTCACCTTCCATCTCTCTGCCTTCATTCTCATGGCAACTGTGCACTCTAGGCAAACACTCGCTGTGCAATTTCTTTTCTTTACTCCCGACCTACCTACTGATCCGCTCTGCACGTCCACATCCCTGTATGTTTTTCTACACAGACCCTCAATCATTTTTTTTCTTTTAGATATGTGAAAGTCAAATAGGCGACAGTTGCTAGGCCCAGCTGAAAAGAGAAAGAATCTGAAGTGTTTATGTAGTGTAGGAGGCCGGCTCTGAAATCAGTTCTGTTATGGTTAAATTTTTCAAACTGAGTCGGCTTTTTCGTGGGTCATTCTCGTCAACAAAGCTCAGGGGAGGAGGAAAAGAAAGCAAGAGATGGAGAAGTGGTAGTAATCAGGTGTGTAGTTAAAAAAAATCAACTTTGTTATTAGAAAATATTTAAGCAAAACCTGAATCAACATCAAACTTGGAAACTTTTTCCCTACTGTCCCATTTTTTAAAAGTAGGGACAAAACAGGAGGAAAAGGACAGGTGAAAAACGACAGCAGATCTTTGGGGCACGAAGGGAAAGTAGTAGAAGAAGCAAACCTTTGATGAGTAAGACTTTTTTTGTTAAGCGATGAGGCTTAACTTTAAAATATTCTGGGTGGCGGAGAATGGGGGATTGACCAAAGGCCCTGATCTCAGGCACACACTGGGGCACTAGGGTTAATGGTGGATAAAGATTAGGGAGAAAAAAAAGACAGAGAGGGGGTTGCTTTTCCTGATCTTCATCCAAGCCCGCGCCCCCGTCCAGCAGTTTTCACTTTATTCACCAATCCAGCAGCAGCTTCACAATGGAAACCACCACCGGGGAATGATCCCAACCCTTTGATTTTTCTGTCTCTATACCCTCTCGGCTGCTCTTAGTGTCCAGGGTAAAGACCCGTGGAGGTTCCCCAGTTCGCCCACTCCCAGCGACAACCGTTCCCTCGCTCGCAGAAACCATTCGGGGATTGAAAATGGAATGACGAGAGGTCTCTGAACTGTGTAAAGAAATCAATTTCAAACAGGAAATTTGAGTGGAGAGCTGTTCAGTCCAAACTGGAGCTTCTTTAAAGTAGCAGCAGTTATGCTTAATTGCTGTAGATTTATATATGACTACACTGCAACTATGGCCCGCACTACTGGGGCAATTACACATCTTTGCAATGATTAGAAAGACTTCTTTAGGCTAGCAGATATGCAGTAAGACTTCATCTTTGAAGATTTAACCGAGTACTAGACAAATTAAAAACTAATATTTAAATCTCTTTTAGGTGGAGAAGAAAATCAAGACTTGTGTAGGAAATGTTGGAAAGGTCAACTTATCCACGGAGCAAAGTTGCCTAACATCATTAGTTTTTCTTTTAAAGTATTTTAAAGCAATGTTTAACAAAAAGGGGAAAAGAGGGGCAACTAAAACCTTTTACAAAGAGAGCAAAGTATGAAACACACACTGAAATAAATTAGCATCTTACTCAGTTCTGGAGCTCAATTTCTCAGCTTCCTACTTTAACCACTTTTCTTGAAAAATGCAACAAGTTCAGTTAAAATTGTTTAAAAAGTCATCTAGTTAATTATATTACATTTTTAATTTGAATGCTTTTTCTAAAAAAATACAAATTTTATCAGGAACTTGAAACAAAAAATTGTTTTTTTCCCTCAAATAGTAAACTTCTACATTTAAGAAGTTTATAATGAACTGACATTTAAAAGTAATTCTGCAAATTATTTTAAAAAATAAACTTCCCAAAATAGAAAAAAATCCTGATTATTACAAAATTTGAATATACGTGTATTATATACGTTTATGTCCTTTCCAAAATGAAAAATACAATTATTCTATATATTTATCTACGGAAACTTTTAATAATCGACATATATTCATATTGTGAGACGGTGGATTCCTGCACCCGGGTACCAGTTTACCAAAGCCAAACCTTACCACCCCTTTCTGCCAGGACACATTAAACAACTCAACATCAGAAAAAGTGAAAAAAAAAATCTCCACTTACCGCACTGCACTTCACACCGTGTGTCTTCTGCTGTCTTCTATGGGTGCAGAGTGTGCATATTTCATCCTAAATAGATAAACATGAAAGCACATTTCTGAGCTGAAACAGATTACATAAAAAAACACATTTCTAGCTACAAATGTCTTCCAAGATAAGTTATAATAACATATATTCTTTTCCATCTTCTCAATTTCTGCAACAAATCTTAATCAAGACATCAGCTAAATAAATAAAAAACATACAATTTTTAACTTGACCATCTCTGCCTTCCATGCTGCATACCGTAACATCTAAGTGAAAGTAGATTGAAAAATCCTTGGGGTGTGAAAACCAAACAGCCACAAGTGAGAGGTTGCCCAGTGGAGGGGGAATTCCATCAAGGTGGACAAGATGAAGATTTGTTACATTTGAGGAGGAATGGGAGTCCTGTGACCCCTGCAGGGGTCTACAATCGCCCCAACACAAAGGGCTAACAATACTATAGCACCAGCATGTCGAGCTGATAAACTATTCTTCCATCATGAAGGAGCATGTGGGAACGCAATTCTTCATGGTGACTGCTGAAAATGCACAACTAGATGTTCCTCTAATCTCTAACCAGGTTAAGGACTTTTCGACAGATTGACATGATAGAACCATGTTCAATTACTCACCCTAAAGGTGGAAACTTGCTGATGTCAGTGGTCACAGTGTGGAGTGGGGGCCCAGCAATGTCAGCTTTCTGAAGAAAGACAAGACAAACATAAAAATGTGTATACAATTAGTTCAAACTCACTTCATCCTGTAATCATTTTGATCATTTTTGGTGCATTTTCTGCTGTTACAGGCAAGTGTGGGCTAGATGCAGCGTTGTGTAACTATTTTTTGTAAGGTGGGTGAAAGCAATAAAGTTTGAAACTGAAACAACAAAGTGCACCTGGATTTCACTCTGAAGTCTAAGTGAGTGGATGTGAGTGTGTGTATGTGTGTAAGTGCATGCACCAACAGGCTATGCACATTACTGTACATGCACAACACTGGCCCTCTCTCTCTCTCTCTCTCACACACACACACACACACACACACACACACACACACACACACACACACACACACACACACACACACACACACACACACACACACACACTGCTCATTGTAAGTTAAAAGGTGCAGTGCCTGGAAGGCTCAAGCTCTCAACACAGAGTAAATCACACCGTTAACCTGACACAATTGATTTCTCATGTACCCAGGTTCAGCCATCTGCTAGCTACACACATACTGAAGACCATTAGCATTGATCATTTTTTTTGTTTGTGTTAATCACAAGTTTCAAGCAAGAGTGCAACATCACAACTGCAACTATGCATGGTTTAGAACATTTTTATTGCACGTGAAAAAAAATTAATCCAGGAGTAGAGTGGAGGGCAGTTTCTACTGGTGGGTGTATGAAAGGCCCTGGATGTTCCTCTCCGAGTGTGCCTGTTCTCTCTCTCTCTCTCTCTCTTACTCTCTCTCCTTTATTCTACCAGAATTCCAATGACCCCTACAGGCAACCAGCGGCTGCTGAATCCTGAGGAATGTGCTCTCTGAACTGTACAAAAAGCCCTCAGCTCTTAGAGGCACAGCTGAAAACAAAACATGCCAACTGCTATCATTTTTCACCATTGTGAGTTTGAGAAAAATGTTGCACAGATTGCAACAGCAAGGTAACAAGGCTTGACGTCGAGACAACAAAATATGTTCCAGAAAAACTTTTGTTTTTCCTGAATTTTTATCATCATCATCATAACAGCATATCTGTGTGGGCTATTCTGTAAATATACAAGCTAAAAACAGGTTTTGTAATTTATTTACTTTTATGCGGACGACATATTTTATTCACCAGAACATCCTTTGGAGAGCGTTTAATATGAATGACCCCCAATTTGTTGGGATTTACAAAAAACATACATGACTTTACGCTGCAGGTAAAACCATCAGTAAATTCTATCGACTTAGGAATAAGGCAAATGCTTTTCAAGTATTCATGAAGAACCAATAATACTATAGGCTGATATTTACATAAAGCGTCCGCTCACTGAGTCAAGATAAACTATTTAAGAGACACACTACAAATACCTCCACACTGCAGAAAAAGGAGGGTCTAGTCATGAAAGAAGACATTATGCTAACAAGTCAGATTACTGTACACAATAACTTTATCTTAAAAGTAAATTCCATCCTTGGTGTTGGAGCAAAGGAGGCGGGGGTGTTATGGAAAGTCACTGGCAATATTTCTGTGGGGACCAAATGCTCCTTATCAGTGTTCGTCGAGCAATTCAGGCCCGCCCGAAGAAAGATGAGTCTTCAAACTCATTCTATTCATGGTCAGACGTGTAATTACCCTCTGCTCACAGTCTAGACGTAACCGCTTTCACAGTATTTAAGACCCCCTATGCAACGCGCGGACGCTGGTCCCTAGCACCGAGCCTCACACGTTAAATCTGTGAGCAGATAAATTAGCAAAGAATGCAATAAAATGGACACAATGAAGGGGAACTTTATCCTCCCCGCTGCTAAATGAGATTTCTTTGAAATGCAGATCAGTGGCTCCAGATTAGTGAATTTTAGTTGCTGTCAACATCATAACAAAATACAAATGTGATTGTTCGCCAGCTCCTTATCTCCTTGCTTCCATCTGCTGGCTGGTTATTTACTCCCCCCTGATTTACTATGCAGATCTAAATAAGTCGCATCAAAAGGAGGGCTTACTGCACAATGCCTTCTTAAGCTTCTACATCAAGGTATTTGGAAAACCGGTAGTCACATGAAAAGCCTGCCCATCAAAGGCACATCTCTAATGAACTCTCCCATATCAGAGGGGGCTTGTGGGGCCTGGCTTTAATGCCTTCTGTGCGGTGAGAGAGGAGCAGACCTGCAAACCAGACCCACCACGCCACAGCAGAGCAGGGAGGAGGACAAAAAGGGGGCGAGAACGAGAGACAAGAGGAGGAAAGCTCAGTTATCAGATGAGATTAACTCAACACTTGGACAAGTCCATCAATCCGTCCCTCCTTTAATCCAACTTTTGTGCCTATGAAGAGTTCACTCAATGAAAGACGCGAATAGTTTATGATTACAGGAAAATCTAACGATGAGAGGTAGAAGAGGAGGAGGACAATCTGGAGGCATCACACTCCTGCAATAACCTTTAATTTCATGGTGTATTTGTTGCATTCAGCGTGCAGGACGGATTACAACAGACAATCTCCAGACTAAAAGGGGAAAAATAAACTGCGTGGCGAGATCATGATCTGGAACCCCCGACATAGAACCACCATCACCGTGGAGTTCACCAGTGAACAATTAGCCCCAGAGCAGGAGTAGGTCTGCGCTGGCACATGTGGTTAAGAGGCGAGCGCTGCGGGAGGGCGCCAGATGATGAAGGGATGATGATGGGAGGAGGTAGAGGACACACGGTGGGGGGAGAAGAGGAGCGTGTAGCAGGCACGCTTGTGCCCATTTTTGTTTTGTTTATTTTGGACTTTTACCATGCCTTTTGTTATTTGCGTCTATATCCTGTTTCAAGAAAAGATAAACACATCATGAGAGGGTGTTACCATTCTATTCATTGGCATAAAGTCTTTCACTTAGATTTTGGGCACCCGTTCAAATTGCGATGTGAAGGCACCCAGTGGTGGAGAAGCCCTGCAATAGAATCCCGACTTATCGTCCCTCCCCTAATTCCGCCTTGAGCATCTTTCTGCTGAGCAGCGTGCCAAATGGGCCCGGTGCCAGCCGCATTCGCAACCACAAGGGACTCTTGTTTTTTTGCCTTGCCTAATGAAATGACAAAACAACAGATTTACATATGCAAGAACAGGTGTTGGAACAGGTTTGACTCCTCTTGACCCGAGTCATGTTAAAGAGAGAAAGTGCAAATAAAAAAAAAATTGCTGGGAAAAAGTTTATGACCAACAGCTGCCTGGAGGCCGTTTAGGCTCTAATGGATGCTCAAGTCTGAACCATCTGCCCTGCTGCTTGCCAGAAGTGACAATCTAAATTAAAAACTACTCATCAAATATATAAAAAACAAAGCATTGTTTTGCTGAGTCTATATGTTGTGGCTATTTTGTTTCTTTCTCTGAGTTTGTTGGTTTGTCGCTGGGATCCAAGGGATATCCAGGAAGCCGCACAGTAGGCTATAATTACCATCCCACTGATCTGCAGCCTTCAGACCAAAACCCTGCGTCATCCCAAACATTTTCTAAGTCCATTCAAACCACATTACAAAGAAAAACCCAGGAGAGCCAATATGGTGGAAAGAAGGCTGTTGTTTAGAGTGGAATTAGGATTACCACCAAGGAGTACAAGATGGATGATGGAAGAAAGAAAAAAAAAATCACTTTTTATTTTCTTGATTTTCTTCCAACTGGTGGAAAAAGTGTGGGTGTGACAAAATCTAACGTTAAAAGAAATGAATTCCTGAAAATGTCAGATGTCTCCATATTCTGACCGTATTATGTCCTGACACAAATGGGGCATGACTTTAAGCAATCATTGAGTTCTTTCTCAAGAGACCCATCCACCAGACCACTGCCCGTGCCCGCCCAACCCCCCGTTCACATTGTTCTTCCTGTTTTTATTTGGATGGGTTAGACAGAGGGAACAAACCTGAGACAGTCGTGACCCCGTGCGAGTGTTGTAACTTGGTCTAAAGCTACGCCAGCAGAAGGCAGCACCATATGCCCTCAGCCCCGAGCTGGATGCTCTTTCTGCAGCCTAATGTGCCTGTCAAAAATGTTTATTGTCACAATGCCCCCCTTGCCCTCTCAGTTGTGTTTTTTTTCCACCCACAACATGTTAAAGATAAACATTTTTTGTCCTTCTGTGTAAAAATAAAATGTTCTTGAATAAAAACTCCACTCTCAAAAAACCAGATCACATGCAAACCAAGCTATGTTTGCAACTAAATAATACATTTTAATAATTCTAATTCAGTTCTGCATCATTGTCTTTTACTCATATTAAAACCTTAAGTTGTACATGCTACTGTACCACTCGTGGGTATTATGAGGGGTACCAAAGGTGTCTCAGTAAAAGAAGCTTTAAACAATGACAGTGCTGGCTCCACTTATCATTAGTGATGCCTCACATGATGTTTAACTGTTTACCAGAGACATGCTGGTGGCAGTACACAGCATGACCAACCCTGACCTTGCCTTTTACCACGACTGACCCTTTGTCTTTATCTAGGGCAAAACCCCCTAAAAAAAACATTTTTTTTTTTCCATGTAAGGATACAAAAAAACCTGTAATCCTTTCTCGGCATGCTGCAATTGTTAGATCGACACGAGAGTGAGAGGGAAGGATTGACACTTTGCTGCGATTCAAATAAATACATAGTTTATAGGATAAACAGACTGACACATTCTGCTTATCATAGCTCAGAGTTGAAAGTCAAAGAATTACATACGAGGTGACATGCCGGTCAAGGCTGCGGAGATGAGAGAAGTTTACAAAAATAAAATGAAAAAAGAATGATTTTACGTACATTTTGGGAAGCATTGTTTTCTCAAACCCACACTCTGTTTTATAACTTCAAAATTTATTCTTTTTCCATTTTGCAGTCAAACACTGTGAGATTACACATACCAGCCAAAAACTACACCTCATCACCAGAGGGGGTTTGGTCATTTGTTTTCTGGCCTTCGAGATAGTCAGAGAAGGGTGCAATGTAAAACAATCCTCGGAGTCAATTTGAACCCTTTGTTGTTTTTCTTTGAGAAAATATACAACTTTTAGCCTTTTTAACTTGACCAAGCAAACTTTACATGTAGGAGATTAAGACTGGATAAAAACAAACTGTAAATGACTCCGTTATAGGCTTCTCTCTGATCTCGCAATCTCCAATATAATCCACATCCCCTGACTTAACCGTGCTCACTTTTTCTCTGGCCAAAGACTGCTTGGATTTAAGAAGTGACCCAAAGCGTAACTAAAAAAGTCTGAGCTGTCTCAAGACTCGTAGTAAGTGGGGCACACAAAACATCATTACTGTGATGTGGATAATTACAGTGCAGGAGGGTGGCCTCCTAAGCATGTAATGCACTCTTTTATCTTTACAAGTCAATCTCTCCGAGCCTGACAGCTTGCAGCGTATGATCCCAGTAAACAAATACTTTTGCGCGGCATAAAAGTGCCATTAAAGGCCAAAACTGTCAACACGGATTCCACTCTTACTGGGAAAAGGACTTAAGGGGGAAAAAGCGAAGGAGGTTGAGAAAAAAAAAAAAAAGAATAGCTTGATCACTTCAGGTTGCTTTAACTTGCATTGGGGGTTGTCATGGAAACATTTCAATCAAGTTAAAAAGATAAGATCCAGACATGTACCATTAGGTTGGCTTTGAGGTCAATAATGAGGTAAAGTTAGTCGGAGATGTTAACACAGACGGTAGCTTATGTGACCGAGACAGTGATGCCCGTGCATCCCTCTGTCCATCATTTTACCTCCCATACGATGTAGCAACACCTCGAGAGCTTTCGCAAACAGTCTAAGTAATTACAGAGGTGTTGGGGGATGGGTGACGGTACAAATCAAAGACTGAGACAAAAGTGAACAAGTCTTTCACTGCTCGGAAAACGATCTGTCTCGATGCAGTTGTCTTAAATTGCAACCGAATATTTTGACTGTCGATTTGAAGGAAGTTACACATTCACTGGAAATGCTCAGGAATTTCTCCAAAGTAAAAACAATGTTTTTAGGAAATCAGAATGCAGCATTCCACCTCGCATCAGCAACCATTTTCATATCTGAAAAGGGGAAAAAAAATCCTGCAGCAACCAATGCCCAGCGAGCTGAAAGCTGAATCTTAATTTTGATAAATGATTGAAACATATGACAGGGTATACACATTAATCCTGTGGAGGACATTCATTTTCCTATTACCATAATGTAGAGCACGACCACCCGATGATGAATGCAGCAATCAAAAAATGGACGCAGAGAGGGGAGAGTGGGGTAATAAGTGCGCTGCTCCCAACAACGGTCACTCTTGGAGGGATACTAATGGCACATCTCTCTCTCTCTCCATCTCCCCGATTGCCTTGGGGAGGAGAATGCATCTTGTTTGACAAAATCTAGCACTCCGAACACTAAAAACCCTGACAAATAAACATAAAAGCATTTTAAGAAATGATTACAGGGGCATTTCAACAAAGGGGCTGATTGTGCACCGGCGCTGACATATTTCACGGGGGGCATTAATTGCTGCCTGGCCTTTGAAGAGTGAGAGCTGTTGAGTGAGGGGGAAGGACTTGGCCCACACCTGCATAACTGAGGAAGGAACACCTGTGCACCCTGCAGCTCCAACAAGGAGGGTGGTTCCAGCTAATCCTAGGGTGAAAGCTGATCAGAGGACAGGCCTGGAGAGTTCTGCAACTCCCAATGCCTCCTTACAGAAAAAAAAAGAGATTCATCCATTGATTTTTGAACCATAGTGATTATGGTGTGACAGGACACAAGAGTGTAACAGAGCACTCGGCAATGTGCGTACAGACTTGAGATAAATTAGCTTTAATTCCAGGTTTATCACGATGAAACCTAATATGCTACGAGCCTCCCTGTGTGTCACGGGACAGCGAAAAAGATGGAATATAAAAATGGAGCGTGCAACTACGGTAAGCCGCTGACCCCTGACAGTCATACGCTTTCATAACGTATTCATAAAACTAATCACAAAAAGCTTTTAAAACTCAGATTTTAGACACTTTGCCATAATTTATGCAATAATATTTTCCAATTTAAAATTAAACATATTTATCAATGTTTTATAAAAATAATTGCACATCTCACATGGAATAGTAATAACAATGTAATAACATGTAACAATCACAATAAGCATTTTTTAAATTAAGTCTTATTTTTAAATGTGAAGCATGTGATATTTGCATTTTGAGATACTTTTAAATTTATGCATAAATTAAAAAAAAGTCTAAAAAGTTTTAATACATAATTTTAATTTTACTTTAAATACACTGATCAGCATTAAATTAGATCAAATTTAGATGAAAAATCACATGCATTTTGAGAAATTACATTTGCAAAGATATGCAATGAAACAACAAAAACTAAATTGTTTAATTGTAAAAATGAGAAAGTAACATTTTAAAAAATGCATAAAAATCTCAAAATGAAAAGTTTGCGGAGGTTGTAACAACTTGATCCGTTCTGATCTACTTCTACAGGACAAGAAGAAAACTTACCACACACTAAAATACAAAATGCAAGTCTTTTTTTTTCCTCTCCTCGTGTGGAAAAGAACGGTTTTAAAAAGTCAGAAGGTGTGTGAAGGCTGGTCTTCCTGTGGAGTTGTTTTCAGGTGTCTGTCCAGCAATCAAACAAACTGCAGAGTAAATAGAAGCTTAATATTCCTCTGCTGGGAATCGGAGACACAAACTATCCTGCTGTCTCTAGTCAAGCTGCTGTTATTACTAATGCAACAGAGAGAAAAGCAAGCTGTACACTGAGTCCTGTTTGAATGACGCGCAATGCCAAGAAGAAGCGCCTTGTTTTTTCTTTTTTTTTCTTTCCTCGTTACGATTCAAACACATCAAGCTGTATCCCAGCAAGCAAAGTCTATTTGGGAGCAGAAAACCCCCCCTTAGGGAGCCGATCGCTTCTGGTTGTTATTTTTGGGTGCACTGCGACCCCATGTGACGTCAGATTCACCTGCTGGGTCAAAATAAATTGTAGTTTTTTTGTCCTTTTTACTTTAAAAAAATCAATAAATGTGAAATTGATCTTTTTATTGATTTAAAAGATGATCAATTAAAATTTTGTGAGTGAAAAAAAAGCTTCTTTTTTTTTTTTTTTAGAAAATATCTATTTATAAAAATAAAAGTAGATCAATTCAAATTCTGTATGTAAAAGATCATTTTAACTTTTTTTAAAAAGCAAGAATATCTAAATTTATTTCACTTTTTAAAAAGATGATCAATTATAATTTTGTTTGTCAATTATATTTCACCTTTTCTTTTTTTTTTGGTAGAAAATCTCTACAATTGTGGAAATGATGCTTTTATTGCTTTAAAAAATCAATAATCAAACTTTTATGTACAAGATCATTATAACGTTTAAATAAAATAGATTACATTTAATCATCATTCATTCAGATCATAGTAAGATTTTTTTTAAGTTCAAAATCAGTGGCAAGTTTTGCACAAATCTGATTGGAAATCAATCCGTTTAAAAAATAAAAGTTTTATTTTGAAAAATCTGTAAATTTTTTAAAGGAAAAAACATTTTTTTTAAAAATTCTTAATATGCAAACATATTTTTTTAACCTAATTGATCAGAAATCTTTTTTTTTTGTCATTATTTCATTTTACCTCTCAATTTAGTAACATTCTGATCTGAAAATTGCAAATGATCATTGACTGTTCATAAATCTGAATTTTTTGTAGATTGTTCTGTAAATTTAAAGCCATTCCAATGATTTGATTTAATGTCTTTGTGACCTTCACAGTGTGGAAAAGCATGACTAGATTAGAAAGAAAAGAGTAAGGGGTTAATCCAGTTCTCTCTCATGTAACAAAGAGTTAAGTGGATCAGTCTGATTTTTTACTCTCAACATTTCAAAATATACACCTCATAAAAATATATCTTATGGATGTAGAATTGTTGATTTTTTTTTTATAATCAATCTAATAATGTATGTTTGTAATATGTTTTAATGCAAAATAAAAAAATATTTTTATATTGATAAAAAATATTCAAACATCAAAATATGCAAAAATATAACTGATCTTATTTTATTTAAATATATGTTTTAGATTTCTGTGATTTCTATTATTAACATTAGTTTTGTCAGCACATCATGCATTCTTACAAATCTAAAAAAAATTTCTTTTTTGTCTGTATTGATCTATCAAAATCTAATTATGAACATTTTTCTATTAAAAGAATCAACTTAAACAAAATTAATTAAAATGATCCAAAAACAATTAAAGCATTTACAGTTGTTATGAGGCTTTGCTGTCACCTAGAGGTACAATAATGGAAGTGTTTGCTCTACACACTGACAACACAACACAAAATTGTACAATTTTGGCCTTTTTTCTTTTAAAGAGGGAAATACTCTCCAAATATCGGCTATCACATTTTAAAACTACTCACAAAGAGAAAATTATTTAAATTGAAAATAATTAGATCAAATTGTAGAAGAAACTAAATGTCCATTTTGATTCCACAGTGCCACCTAGTGGCTTACCTTAGACAAATAGTTTTTTTGTTTTGTTTTTTTTAAGAAATACTTTAGTTTTTTACTTTTCCCAAATGATCAAATGAGTCATTTTTAAATACTACTCCATATTCTCTAATCAAACTATCTAGTGAGAGGAGTTTGGGATTAAAGTAAAGGACAAAGGGTTCTTTCAGGATAAAGCCTCCCTCACCTTCCTTTGAAGGATTGTATGACAAGTCTATTTACAAGATCTGAAGAATTTGTGGGTATGGTTACACTGCTTATCAAAGCCAAGTTGAATAGAACTTCCTGTTTGTAGGTATTAAAAAAGAAATTCAAACTCTTGTTGGCTCAGGAGAAAATATATTCTGTAGTTCTTTGTCTTAAGATGTCGAGTAACCATAAAAAAATAATGGTTGTGCTTCTTTAAACCCCAGAAAACAGCAATAAAAATACAAATTTTCTGATTTCATTCTTTCTGGAAATGAGCAGAGTCAGATCCAAAAGTGGTGAAGAGGATTCAGTCTCTCTTAGTCATCCAGAGTCCAGACTGAGACTACAGTCCAGACTGAGTGTTACTCAATCACATCAAATTGCCCATTGTCACAATTCTAATTGCAAACAGAAAGCACAAAGGTACGGTACTTAAATTTTAAACAGGCAAGAAATAGTGTGTTTATTAGCTGATTTTATCACCAGTGAACTTTTTAGTGGAGAAGTGAAAGAGTAACCAGTCAAACTGGGTTTAGTTGTGTCCTATTAATAGGCCTGGCTCAGAGTCTGTGTTCAGCTTGTAACCCAACTCCATCTGTCAAGTCACGTCCTCTTCCTGCGCTCCCCTCTACAGTATCAGTTCAACCAAACCAGGGGCACTCTGATCTGCATTACCTTCCCAACTAGACAGACACCATCGGACATCATGGAGGCCTTGTACATCCAGTTTCCCAAAGAGACAGAGCGAATGATTGAAGAGGAGGAAAAACAAAATGAAGAAGAAATGGAGGCCTCTTCTCCAACAGACTCCAACACAGATGAAGAAGAAATAGATGAGGATTCAGAACCAGAACCTCCACCGGTTGTACGGAGAAAGGTCTCCTTTGCAGATGCCTTTGGCTTCGATTTGGTGTCTGTGAAAGAGTTTGACAACGCAGAACCAGAGTCTGCAATCTGCTGGACTAATCAAAGGTCAGCGATCCATTCATCTGAGGAATTTTACCTCTCTTGCCTATTTCGATCCCCATTATCCTCAGAAGAGCTGGAGCAGAGGCTGCATACACAGATGGTGGAGCTGGAGAGCATCGAGCTTCTTCCTGGAACCACCACCATCCGGGGTATCATAAGAGTAGTCAACCTGTGCTACAGTAAATGTGTCTACGCACGGATAACTTTGGATCGATGGAGAAGTTACTTTGATCTGGCAGCAGAGTACTTACCTGGGTCCAGTGATAGAAAAACAGACAAGTTCACCTTCAAATATACTATGATCCCTCCTTTCCAAAAAGACGGTTTCAGAGTGGAGTTATGCCTTCGTTATGAGACTTCACTGGGCACTTTCTGGGCTAATAACAAGGAAATGAACTATGTCTTCTTCTGCTACCAAAATGAACCAGTAAAGGAAAACAATCCTCAAAGACACAAAGAAAAAAACGTCTACAAGAGCAAGAGTTGTCTCAGAGTTAACAGGTGAGAGAATGTGGGAATAAATCCCACTTCAAATAGGCTGACAAAAAACAGTTTTATTCAAACAAAGCATTATTTAATGAGTTTTTGAAACTTGTTAAAAATAACTTCAGCTGTAACTTAATACTCAAAGTGGGCTTGTTCCTCCTGTTAGAGAATAGATGAAGTTTCATGGCAAACCTCCTGCAAGTTGGACTTTTCAGTGTTTACATAACACATTACACAACTCCTTACAAATGCATAAGTTGTATTTTGATTTTAATTTTTTGTCTTCAGAAGACAGTGTGTCAGTTTTTATAAATTCTCACTGCAGAAAGAAGAGAAAATCTATTTGAATTGGTATAAATTTACTTATATAAGTAATTGCAAAAAGAAACGGAAAAGTCTCCTCCCAAAGTAAAAAGTAAAGGTGAAAAAATTAAATAACAAAGAAATGTTTTTTTCTTCATTTTTTTTTTTTATTTGAAGGGTAAAAATTGTCTTTAAAATGAATAAAAATCAGGTGGGGCACAATGATGATGTGACATTACATAATTGTGTATAATTATTATTTTAAAACTACAGGAATGGAACTTCAGAAGAAAAGACCAAGGAGACTTTTAACACAAATACAGTTTCTGCAGGTGTGTTTAAAGCCCTCGGCATTTATTTGAATGTCCGTGAAAACGTGCCAAATGAGCTTTGTTTTGTCCCTATTTCTATTGTTTTAGAAGTAGAAGCAGCACATAAAACAGCAAAACCTGACAGTGACATAATGAGAGAAGCAAAGATGCAGTTGTTACTTTGCTCTGAAGAACAGAAACCTTGGGTAAGATTTTTTTTTTAACCTTTTAAACTCAAATGAGTGCATTGCAGGTTTGGCCAGAAAAAAATGTTGTGAAAGTACACCGAGTATGTTCTTTTTGTAAGGATGTGGAAAGGCAGCTGAGGCAGGAGTGCATATCATATCATACGGCAGACTCAGGAAGATACAGAAAGCCAGCTAACCTGACACTTGAGAAGAGGTCTGAAATCACTCATGTGCAAACCACCAAGAATAAACGCAATCTGCTTGTACGCATGCAGCCCAATCGGCGATGTGAACATAATTAGAGTTGTGAGTTGAGGTTACGTCAATATTGCAATGTATTGCATCATCGTAGTGATGTTAGATTTGAATGCAGATGCTAGCCTGGTGAAGAGAAATACTAACACACATACTTAAGCTAACCTTTAGGTAAGGAGACACTCAACCTGACCTTTGACTTTTGCCCTTTTTGACAGGTGGAAAGTTTAAAAAGCAGACGCAGGGCGATGCGTTTGTCACATGTGCAGGATTACCTCTCCAAAATGAAACAAAACCTACCAAAGGGATGTGCACATGACTCTGATTGTGGCCAAAATGTTTCCCAGAATTTGTCGCCTCTATGGAATGATTCCACAAACTTTCTCTACAAACGCCGCAGCCTGCAAGTGAGCAAAAAGCCACCAGTGCTCACGTATCATCAGATTCCTCTGCTTTCACTGGACTGGGACAATGATCTGGCACAGCGATGCAGCAGTGATGATGTGGAGGACATGGTGAGCAGAAGAGCCAAAAGGAGTTTGTCAAAAGCATCTAAAGGAAATACATCTTCGCTTGATGATTTATGGGTAAATTTTTCTAAAAATACTACTAAGAAAGAGAACCGTGTGAGCAACGCTTGGCAGGTTTTTCTTAATGGTCCCGGCTGGAAGGACCACTCCAATGTGCCAGAGTCAGAATGGCTTCAGACAGAAGTGTCTCCTTTAAATTATAAGCCAACCCAAAGTCTATCTTTGCCAAGAAGTCAAGACTCTCCGCAACTCCAGGTGTGTGCAAAGACACCTCGCACCTCACACACCTTAGCATGTCAACTGCTGTCAGATGCTAGTGGAAAGTCATCGGCCATTGGCGCCTTGAAACCTGAAGATTATCAACCGGCAGAGGCATGTGTCAGCGGCCTGAGAGATGACAACCTGGCAACACAAGGTGCTTTCCAAAGGTCACAGACAAACTCAGTAACAGACACTCTGGAAAAATTCAGCCTCCAGAGGCCACCGCCTGTGTCCGAGGACTTTGTTGATAGTCATGAGTGTCACAAGCATGCAAACCGGGAGCGAGAAAGCGAGGGAATAATAGGAAGAGCAGAGGAAATAGGAGGAGACGAGCCGTTGATATTGCACACTGCTGACTTGGTAACAAGCTCAGGGGAGTCTGAGACAACAGACATGACAGCAATGCCAGAGTCTCCGAATGCCAGCGCTGTTGATAGGATCTCACAGGGAGCAAGGCAGGATGAGGGTCTTTCTTCCATCGGGGAAGTGGAGGTTACAGGTAGCGCACACAATGCAGGAGATGACATGCTGGCATTTAGGGAGACAATCAGGCAGGAGGCAAAGGATGGGGAGATGTGTGTGGAGGAGGGGATCAGGGTGAACTATACGGGAAAGAAAGCGTCTACAGGAGAGGAGATATTTAGGCCACAGACTGCAGAGCGAGAAATATCCCAGAGGTACGCAGATGAATCACGGAGCAGGCTGACCCAAAATAGTGAAAATCCATTAGAGCTGAGTGAGAGTTGTGGAGGTGAAATAAAACTCGCGCTGTCACACACGATTGGGTTCGATCCAAATCAAACATGTGGGAAAAGTTTGGAGGAGAACAAAACGTGTGGAACCGACAGTGAAGCATCAAATACACAAAGCATGAAAACAGAAGACCTACTAAATCTTAAAGGAGAGAAGAGTGGATTAAGTCATGATGGAGAACAGGAAACACATCCTTCAGCACCAACAAGACTTATGATGTGTTCCGTGAAAGTCAATTTAAACGTCTTGAATGTGGTCGAACAAGATTTGAAGGGCCAAAAACAAGGGAAAGATAGCAAAATGAAGGTTGGAGAAGATTTGACAAAAGAGATTTTCACTTCAACCGAACATCAACGTGAGGCTTTAGAACCAATAGAAAGAAGTAAGAGTGTGAGGGATGAGAGGGGAAAGATTGGAGAGACAATAACCGAGTCAGAGTTGTCAGTGGAAGTTGAGAGCTCTTCGTGTGTGGAACGTAAAAACGTCTCTGAAGAAGCAAAAGATCTTATTAAAGTGGAAAATACCCGATCGCTTCCTGTGATGGAACCGAGATTAGAAAGATTTGGAGAAGATTTGGTGAGGAGGATTTGGGAAGAGGTTTTTGTTCAGGAGATACAGCCTACCAAAAGACACACAAATCCATCCGATGAGATAAGAAACAGCCTGGCAGACACCGGCGGGGACTGCCATCTAATTTTGGAAAAAGGCTTGAGTGACACTTTTGATTCAGGTGTATTCAGTTCAAACTTGACTCTCTGCAGAGCCCCAGAGGAAACTTTTATGATTGGAAGCAAAGATCTCTCTCCAAAAGACAGCTGTCAGTTATTTTCCTCAACTCATTTTCTCCCTGAATTATATTTTGATTTGAATTCAAGTGCTTATGTCAGACAAACTACAAGCACCACTTCAGCAGCTTCTAGCGGACAGTCATCGTCTGAACCAGGCTTTCTAAAGACCCAGGAGGACTACAAGAAAATTAAAGAAGGATTGGACATCTTTCAAGAGAAAAATGACCAATTTGAAGACAATAAAGCCACTCACAAACCAATCCACCTGTTTCACAAACATATGTTCTCCTCTTCAGAGAAAACCAAAGAGGCTGATCTTTACTTGTGGTGGACCCTACTAAACGGTTTCTCACACACAACCAGACTTCTTCTCTATATTTTTTTGGTTTGTGGGTTCTTGGTCGCCGTTTCCGTCTTTGATGTCACGACGTTCTTTCTTGTCTACATTTTGTCTCTGTGCTTTTGGATTTTCAAGTTGAATAGAGAGCATGTGAGGAAAGATAAAGAGATGATGGGATAGAATCAAGATGTGAAGAAAATTAATCTAAACAGTGTGGCTTTTTTTAAAAAAAAGATCAAAATAGTGATGTGTGTGTTTAGCCAGGTTTTAGTTGTGTGTGTTTAAGTCGTATGTTTTTTATGGTCATGTACTGTATGTGAAGCAACAAAAGCACTTTCTAATCTATTAAACAAAGCCCCGTGTGTTTTTAACAACTCATGGTGAATTTAACCTGCAGGTTAGGAACCAAAGAATGAAGAAGAATTAAGGCAATTAAAATAAAATATGAACTGTTTGCTTTTTTTTTGTTTATGTTGTTCACTGCTTGTGTGAGTCAATCACACCTAGTATGTTCGTCTTGTGTGTACAGTATACTTGCTGTGTTTTACGGGCCCAAAAATACAGTTAACGATGCACCAATGGAACTGATTTCTCCTAATTTTCTTTAATAAAAGAACATCATGAACTTTAGATGAGTTTTCTGGAATTTTTTTGGCTTTTACACAGAAACTACAGTAGATCTGCACTGTTTCATAAACTGCTATCTTGTTAATAATTTGAAGACTGTGCAGGATCATGCGTTCATGACTCAACAGTTTTGGCTGAACACAAAGTATCTAAACACTGCTACTCTGATTCTAAATCTAGATTAATCTTATAATCTTTTTAGCAGTTGGCCTGGATGAAAAGCTTGTTAGATGCCACAAAAACAAAAGCAGTAACTTTCATTTAGGCAATAGGCCAGCATGGATCATGATCTCTGGTAACACTGCTGGCCATCAGCAGGTATCCAGAATGACGCTGCAGTTTAGTCGATGTTACTTGAGCTCGTCTGGAGTAGGATGACCTTTTTGTAGTCTGGCTCTGCTCTTATGCTGGCACCCCTATCTGACTGGCATAGAGCCAGTGTTGGCATAATAAAGAGCTAACTCTCACTCTGAGAAGACCCAGCACAAAGCTGGCATAGATTTTAAAAAATATGGCAGTGATGGGAAGAAACTGAGGAACCTGTGAGGAATCTTAACTAAGTTGGTTTTCGCAGAGGTGTGAGGCCACTTGCTGTATCACTGACAAACTCACAACGTGGAAGATTTATAGATTAATCAATGTCGCCTGGGGATGAGAAGGAAGGCTGCACTCATACAAATGAAGCTGGTGGTGGGATTTACAGTAGCAATGAGTTCATTGTCACACTTTATGAATTATTTGTTAGTCTGCAATCAAGTATGAAAACTCTTTTTGGGTTTTCATACTTACACATCTTCAATGTGGTTGTTAAAGCTCCCCAAGGAGGACAACTGACTCTCTGGATCACACCCTGAACCTTGTGATACACGACTAAAAATGAAAGCTGACCATCATGTGTCAATACCCTCCTCTTCTGGCCTCTCACATTACACAGTGTATACAAGATTATATTTGTGAGGCTCTAGGTGACTAGCATGCCAATGAGGTCTAGTTTCATGGTGACTGATTGCTTTGGACTGAATTATTTTAGTTTTTGTTAGAATAGTTAAAGTTAGGGTGTATGATTGATTAGGGGTGAGGTCAAAGAATTGTGGAATGCTGAGAGACACCCCAGAAAGGTGGACGCTGTTGTATGTGTGTGTCTGGCTGTGTGGGTATTTATTCCAGCGTACGTGTGAATGCAGGGAGAAGAGGGCAGGGAGCTATCCTATAATAAGGAATGCAGCATCATGTGAGGACGGGACACTATCAAACTTAAAATCTTCACTCTCCTTCTGAGCATTGCCTCAGTCAACACAACCAAATCAATATGCAACAGCTACACAAGTGTCTCTTATTTCAGATTAGTTTCATAATTTCTGTTTTAGTCTCAAAAGTAAGAACTAAAATATTCTAATGAAAATAGCTACGGATCATTTTTCCAAATAGAGAGAAAACTAACTCACTGCTGAGGTTATTTATATATAACACTATATTTATGTAGACATGTATTTATATGCAGAGTCTATCTAGCTATGTCATCGTCATAAAAATTTAAATATGAGTCAATAATTTGGGAGAAAATCAATCCAAAATAAAAAGTAATTTCTGAAGAACTACATGTAATGCAGCTATTCAGTCACCAGATGTCAGTGTAGTTCTACTTTGAAGCACTGGGTAAAAAAAAAACTAAGGAAACTAAAAAATATTTAATAATTAAAGTAAAAAACATTTTCAGAATCTAATTAAAAGTTTATTTGAACTTGAAGATTCTCTAATCCATAAAAACAATTAATAAAACAACAAAATAACGTTTTGTATTTTTTACTCCTGGCAAAATCACGTTGCACTGAGGTGCTTTGTTGGGGACAAGAGGCTGTATGAGGACAGGCTATGGGAGAGAAAATGAGGCATGGCTGTGTTGTGTGGCCTCAGGCGACCAGAGGAACGTCGTTGACAGGCCGGAGACTTGACAGACTGCACTGTCCACACACTCTTTCTATTCATCCTTCTCTCTAATCCATCGTCACTGCATCCTTGTGCTCTGCTTCCTCAGCCTTTAGTCTTGGCAGTATCATTGGTCTAACTCTAACATCACCTCTCTTTTTCTCTTTATCGTTAAATCTATACGCTTACCCCAGCAAACCTCCCACTTCTCCTTGTTGCCTGTTTCTACATCTCAATGCATCGTCATTCCCAGATGTCTGCAGGCCCTTGCATCACTCAGACAGCCAGGCTTTGTGCCATTGCAACTTGGCCTTTAAAAGTTGATGCATATGGGGGGACAGAGTCACTCACTATTCATTTCTCATTTCTGGACACTGACTAATTCTTCTGAGACAGCTGGCATGAGACCGTAGGCTCTTTCTTAATGATTTTGAACGGCTTTCGTGACTCAGAAAGAAAAGTGGTTCATTCACCATTTGGCAGGTCAGTGGTCTGATTCTTGGCTCCTCCAAATATGGAATTGTCCATATGTTTAAAAAATTATACATTGCAATCTCTGACATTAATAACTCAGAGTTTAGTCCTATATCAAAACTTTGACAAATTTGGGGAGACTTTTATAAAGATATGCAAACTTTTAAAAAAGCAAAGCATCCAAAAACCCTGTCATTATATTTTAGAATTAAATCAAAGACAATGTGTGAAAGTGCTATTCATCAATTTTAAGTAATTAGATGAAGATGGTGAAACATTGAAAGGGCGAAAGCAGCAAAAAGGGGTTAAGAAAAGCTTTAGAGACGAAAAGGCACGGTGTGAGTTTGTGGCAGTCAGAAGACAAGTTGTTGGCTTAATGAAAGCCCTGAGTAAATCTGTCTGCATGCCATTTAGAGCATTGCCCTGACCTAAATGTCAGCACAACTCTGTTTATCACTTTCTCTCTTTCTGGTTCTTCTCCGTTTTCTCGGGATGATCTCAAAAAAAAGGTCAAAGAACAAAGACGTAGCTTCACCTATCTGACAGATTATAGAGTTAAATTAAAATTATCAGTGTTGTTGGCAGGGTCAGATGACTCCTGGGATTTTTTTATAAAACGGAGTGGGCCCAAAGGTTGATCCTTGAGGCACACCATTTTTAAATAATGCATTTATCTGTCATAGCACCATGAGAAACAACATAAAGGAGTCTACCCTGTGGACAAAAGCCATTTAAAAATATCAGACTAAAGAAAACTAAAAGGAAAAATATTACAAAGTAGTTGAAAAAAAGAGTGATTTTGAGGCCAGCAGGGACAGACTTCTCTGTGATTCAGAGAGTCTGTAGCTATGGTAAAGTGTGTCATGTTTTGCACCAGCCCACTGTAAGCGTGTGAGGTTTTTTTGTGTGCCTGTGTGTATTTGAGAAGCTTCATTTTCATGTGTTTGTGGCAATAATGATGGCACTGCACACGTAGGCGGGAATACAAGAGTGCGAAATGTCACAGAACAATGTAGAAGATCTGTACTTCAAAGATGTGCATGAGTGTGTGTGCATTCTGTTATGTGCACATAGACAGACAGGACAGAGTCGTAGCAGGACAAAACATTTTTTGGCTGTCAGGGCAGGCTAGCAAACATGGATTTTATCTAAGAGTTGTTTGTTGTTTTTTAAAGTAAAAGGTCACGCAAAGAGCAAGGTGTATTTTTTCTTGTTTTCCTTCAGGTCAACTTTAATCTTTGTTTTTCTCATTTCGGCTTTTGAGCTGTGTCGTGACAAATCCTTTTTAGTCGGCATCTAGCTTTTGTTTTATCGCTCAACTAAAAGAATACATTATTTTTACTCAATTAAACTCTTTTTTTTGTTTGTTTCGTTCCATTGTCTTCAGCTTATCAGGGACTAGGTCGCAGGGGCAACAGCCTCAGACAGGAAGCCAAGGCTTCTCTCACCCAGGCTGCATCCTCCAGCTTACTCGAGAGGATCTTGAGGTGTTCCTTGACCAGGTTTGAGACACAGTTTCTCCAGCAGATCTGGGGTCTGCCTCTTGATCTCCTCCCAGTGGGACATGCTCAAAACACCTCAAGGCATTCAGGCAGCCATCCGAACCAGATGCCTGAACCTCCTCATTTGGCTTCTCTCGACCTGGAGGAGCAGCAGCTCTACTCCAAACTCCTCCCTCTATCTCTGAGTGAGAGCCCAGTCACCCTGAGAGGAAACTTATTTCACCCACTTGTATTCGTGATCTTGTTCTTTTGGTCATCAATATAGGGGAGGATGGGAACGTAGATTGACTGGTAAAACCAGAGCTTTGCTTTTCGGCTAAGCTCATTCTTCACCAAGACGGATGGATGCAGAGTCCTGATTATTGCAGATGCAACACCAATTCGTCTGTGAATTTCTTGCTCCATCCTTCCCCACTCTTGAACAAGGCCCCGAGACTCTTAAACTCAATTTAAATATTAATAACTATCTATCTAGAAACCTATAGGTAGAATAGAGGGATTAAAAAATGAGTCGCTATTTCTTTTTGAGATTAAAAAATTACAATAAGACACTTGCGGCGCAAGCAGAAAATCACACCCATAAGTCAATGAAAAGAAACATTTAAAGGACACAATTATGTTTTTTCTTTTAATTTAGCGAGTCCCACTTTGCAAATCAATGCTCCATTCTAATCGGCAAACTCGCTCCAAGGCCTTGCACGCAATGCTGGTAACAACTCAAACAAAGATTGCATGTTAAAAAATCAATACTGCCACATTTCTGGAGGTTGAAGAAAAACGTGCTGTAAAACAGAAGCCAGTGAAAAGGTGGAAGAATTATTCCAGAAAACAAAAGACAGATGAAGTTGTGCTTTTAAAGAGAAGGTACATAGAAATATTAATTATTCATTACATGTATTACTGTCTTTAGATGAAGAAAAGCCTTTTGATCTTTACCCCCCACCCTAAATCAAACACATTCACCAGCATAAACCCCTCACAGAATACCAAGTGTGTATCCAGGTCCCCTGTGTCTGATTAATGTTCTCTCTACAGGACATCACTTACACAACTTACACATACTCACACTGTTAAGTCACACACACTGTCACACACTGAGTTTGCAGCATGGGTGCCGCTAACAATGTATTTAACACCAGAGGCGATACAAGAGGACATTTTCTGGGGAAAAATATCTTACCTCAACGGTGAGCGCATGGAGACTGATTGCACCAATTACTTTCAGTCTGCTACAAAATGTTACAGCGTGATATAAAATAGAATAAAGTCACTCCTATTTCGCAGAATTGTGTTTTTAGGAAAGCAATTTTTCTGCCACTTGTTGATGACAGATCATCTGAGTTCGTGTCGAAGTTTCGGTTTCAGGTGTATGAAACTGATTGCCCACAATTACAGTGAAAACAATTGTATGATATGAAATCATTTTTAAAACCTTCTATTAAGATGCCAGAAGCTAAACTCTGGTAACCTCACCTTCCAGTGCACTTGCTCCTCTTTTCTCACAAAGCCATGAATAATTACAAAGTAGCTCAGCCAGAAACAATTTCAGCTGATTTTTTTTTTCTTTGAGTAAAAATTATTTGATTATGCGTTTCTCGTCATTGTCTTAATTTTCCTGGATAAGATTTGCAATATGAATTATTTATTTCGGCTGCAGGGTGTTGCAGTGGTTGGCACAGTGGCCTCACAGCAAGAAGGTTAGGGTTCAAGTTCTGGGTGAGACAAGGCTTGAAATACTGGTCTTTCTGTGTGGAGTTTGTATGTTCTCCCTGTGTATGCGTGTTTTTTTTGGGGGGGAGGGGTGTACTCCGGTTCCTTCCACCCTCCAAAAATATGCATGTTAGGTTGATTGGCTGCCATGAAATTGCGCCTAGGTGTGTGTGTGTGTGTGTGTGTGTGTGGATGGTTGCGTGTGTGTTGCTCCATGTCAGGCTGTTGACCTGTTCGGGGTGTACCTTGCCTCTTGCCTGAAATCAACTAGGATAGGCTCCTGCACCACTGCGACCCCATTACAAAACACTTCCAAAGATGAAAAAATAAATACTATAAATTTTGGGATTCACAAATGACATTAGCGTTTACCCCAAAATTTGGTTTCCATGGCAATCCGGGTAAAGTGTGTGACTCTACACATTGACATCCCTCTTTCAGTATGTTTCACTTCTAAAAAAAGACTTATTCACACCACTTCAACTTCTTGTCTTCTTCTTTTCTAACAAGCAGGAATTAAAAGGAGACCTTATGCTCTGGTCCAGTAACTCTGAGTCTGGTCAAGGGTTGGTGAAACTCTCTATGTGGTAGCCTATGCTGCACACTTCATTTTGCAATTAAAGGAAGAGAAAATGTTAAGTTGGTAGGCGACTGGCATTTGTGTCTATTTTTGTGCACACTGCAGTGTGGCAGAAAGAGGCTGCCTATAGGTCCACTCTTCCTCATTGCTTTTTAGAGCAATTGATTTTAGTTTGAGTGGCAGGAGAAAGAAAGCAGCACCTCAGCCTGCTGCTGTCAGCTTATGTGAATAACAGCTTCTCCTCCCCTCTTCCTCTCTGACATCCCCTCCTTTTCTTTCCTGCTGCTGCACACCTCATTTTGCTCTCTGACATACAAACAATACACAAAAAACACACACAGCTGAGCCGAAAAACACCAGCATCCATAAACTGTTCCTCCTGTCTCACCAGAGATCAGGTTTGTTAAAAAAAAATTATGCTTTAATGTGAACACACATTGCCTCTCTAACGTGAACAAACAACAGAATGAGGACCAACTTGGTAAACGAATGTGAAGCTGTGGATCCAACACTTCATCAGAGGAAACAGATCACAATCGTTGAAATCGGTAGGTGTCTGTATACCTTGTCGGTGAGACGAACAGAAGGGGGCGAAGAGTGAAAAGCAGCTTACAGTTGGACTGCTGTGTTGCCATAGCGACCCTTTTGCATTGAGAAGAGATACTTGGATTTCAAACACATCTCAGTCATTTTCACATTAAGTCCTACTTCACTGCGTTGTGATTGGAGGGTTTATTGTTATCCACATGTAAACATACTGTCACTAGATGTTCAACGTACATTTTTTGGGCAAAGAGTAACAGGTGGCTCCAATATTTTGATACAACCTTTTTGGTGTTAAGCTGTTTAAATGGGGATTTGAGATGGTGTAAATACATCCCCCCAACCTAGTGAATAAAATTGATCAAATTGTAAGTGTTATATATACATTTTATTCAAGTATGCATTTTGTTTTAAGTAGCACTTTAGTTCTTAGATTAGTTGAACTCAGACACCTCTTTACATCAGAGGCTGATCAAGCTGCACAAGATCTGCAACAACTCCTCGGATACTGGCTCGTTCAGCCAGAGACTGCTGCTCCTGCCATGTAAGCAGGAAGCGAAAAGAGGGCGGGATTTGATGTGTCAAAAATAAATGTACATATCACGTTTCTGAATTAACAAAAGATGCATGTTTGTTAATGCATCTCTGAGATTTGTGTGCTAGCTAAAGAAAGCACAATACCACCTCTTAAACCTAGTGACACGTTAATTTTAGCCAGTCTGAAGATCTCTATTTATGCCAAACTTCATGCCAATGTTTTCTGCCATTCACCATCTCGACTGGAATGCGACAATATGCTCCATGTTGTGAAAGCATATTTTTTCACACATGCACATGGAGACGATATCTTATTTGTACATCACCTGGCTTTCTAAGAATGAAGGAAGAAAATTAAAAGTACATATTTTTGTTGTCTAAAAGGTCAATTTGCTCAGAATTAAACGAGATGAGATGGAACCTTTTTGACAAAACAAATAATTTACTCCTGAATAATTTACTAAAGCTGGTGATGGAGAGTCAAACATAAAATGTATCCACATGACTTATTTTTTTTACATCCACCTCCTGCCCTCCTGCTCTTGTTCCTTTTTTTATTCTGGCCTCGTTTTCTAAAAAAAGGGGGATGGGAATTCCATTGAAACGTGCAAGCCTCTCCACCGCCTGTGGAAGTCAACTTGACTCAGAAAGAAAGAGGGGGGGAGACAGAGAAGGAGAAAAAACACGAGAGGTGCCTTCCGTGCACCAGGCGTTGCATTGCTTAACGGGAACATGACTATTTCTCCACCAATGGCAGCTCACGCTTGGGTAGAAGCATGAAGGGTTTCCACGGCTACCCCAATCTTCCTCACCATCAGTTCCTCCCAGCTCTCCCTCTCTACCTCTGTCTTCCTTTTTTTTTTGTCTCTATCGCTTAAGAATAAATATCATCTGGATAATAAAGACAACAGTAGGCAAAGACAGGAAGACCTTTTTTTAAAATATATAGATTTCTTTCTTTGTAGCTCAATAGATGTGTTCTATTTTGCTGTGGTTTTATTAGCAGTTCAATCAAGGACAGTTTTGATTGCTAAAAGCTATTTTAAATTAAAATCCACTTTTGCTGTTTTTGTTAATAGAATTGATGATCCTTCACACAGTGCAGAGAGGAGGCTTTTAAATGACACTTTACTCAGTTACACAGTGTTATAGCACAGCTATGTGGTGCATGGATGCCACCCACTCATTCCTGCTGCAGCCATTCTGAGAGCTGAGCTGGTTCAGAGAGGTTTTTATTCTACACTGTGTGTTTTTACAATACAATCTTCAGCATCAAAATGCAAAATAGCTTCTCCTTTATGTACTTTTTGAGCTATTTAAACACTAAATCAGCTCCAATTCTGCATGGAGTTGCATTTCCATTTAAAAAAGATTTAAATAGTTTAAAAATGCACAACCCAAGGCAGAATAATCCAGGTCAAAGTGGTATAATTCACTCAAAACATGCTCATTTGAACCGTCTTAATCTTGCTAATAAGGTTAACATATTGCAGATCTGCATTGCACACAGAATGATGTCATGATTTTCAATGACGTGTTTTTTTTTTTTTAGACGTCCACACTTTCAACTATTTTCTTTTTTTTAATCGTCTGCATTTTGATGTTTGATGTGAGCACAGGCAGGCGGCCTGCTCAGCTGCTGGGAGAAGTGGCACAGGAAGATCATTAATCAGACTCGACGGCACAGTGGGTAGCAGGCGAGCCACAGGAGAGCACTAATGCATGCAAATGTATACTCGTTTTAGGGGCAGGTTGAGCCAAGGACAGAAAGAAGCTAGCAACATGGAGGAGAGTAAAGATGAGCATGTCAGTGCTCAGGTGAAGGTCTGTTCTTTGTTCAGTGTGCAAACACGGCTGAGGAATGAATAAATGTGTTGCTAGATCAGTGTGACACGGTAATAAAAAGGTGGCATTCAAAAGCAAGCAAAGAAAATTTCAAACGCTCTCTTCGATTGCTGATCTACTAACAACTCAGGTCAAAAATTTATGTTCTAACCCTGGTTATTCTATACTCAATTTTTATCCTCCTTTTGACTAAAAATTACAGCTTACATAACCATACACAACTTTCAAAATTAGCGTTTCTTTTCAAAAGAGTAAAAAATGTTAGAAGAAAGCGTGTAAATGCGTGTGAATGAGGTGTTAGAAGTTCTGAATTCTCATTCGGTGATTTAAAAAAAACAACCCCACAATGAGTTGTAAATTATGGGGTAAATCGAGAGCAGCTCTCGATTTACAAGTCGATCTACGTTCCTAGCCTCACCTATGGTCACCAGCTGTGGGTGGTGACCGAAATAATGAGATCGCGGGTACAAGCGGCCGAAATGAGCTTCCTCCGCAGGGTGGCTAGGCTCTCACTCAGAGATCCGGGAGGAGCTCGGTGTCGAGCCGCTCCTCCTCCAGGTCGAGAGGAGCCAGATGGGGTGGTTCAGGCATCTGGTCAGGATGGCCCCGAGCGCCTCGCAGGCAAGGTGTTTCAGGCACGTCTCACCGGGAGGAGACCAAGGGGCAGACCCCGGACCCGCTGGAGAGACTATATCTCACAGCTGGCCGGGGAACGACTTGGGATCCTTCCAGGGGAGCTAGAGGATGCAGCTGGGGAGAGAGACGCCTGGGCTGCCCGTTTGAGGCTGTTGCCCCCACGACCCGACCCCGAAACAAGCGGAAGATGACGGAACGGAACCCCATAATGAATAAGTTTATGTTGAATAAATTAAATACATAATATGAAATGGTCTTTTTTCAAGCTGGTATATTTTCTGCATTTTTAGCAACAACTATGAATGCAATGACATACAGTATTACATACAGTGGCGGATCCTCAATGCCTTCGAAGCCTTCTCTGCTGGTCTAAAAAATTTGAGTCACAAACTGGTGTTGATTATATTTTGACCATAACACTTTCTAAAACATGACAGGAATACAGAAATAAACGATGCTTGGCTTTCAGAATTGGAAAGTTGAAGGAAAGATTCATTTTACCTAATTTTCAATGAGTAAAAAGTTTCCAGTTTGGGGATGATATTGTTTGGACACTACGTTTCCTCAGTATAAATTGAACATCATTGAGAGTCAAATCGGCTATTCCCACTGACTATTTTGAATACCAAGAATATGAGATTATGTTTGTGAGAATATGTGCTGTTGCTTGCAAACAGGAACATAGAGTACTTTTTTGACAATACTAAGTGATTTGCTGAGTTCTTTGTCATTATCAAAAAAGAAGTAAGGCCTATTTAGTCATTGTTTCATTAAATTTCTATAAGCATCATGCACTTTGTTCTAATCAGCAAAAAAAAAAACGAATAGTAGAATTGTTCAAGCTAGTTTCAACCAAAAATGACAAACAGATTTGTCTTTCCTGTGATCCTCAAATAAACAGTTCATCTAATCTTGATGTTTGTACAAGCTGAGAGTAGATCGACATGGAGTCTTGTATTCTTAGTGCAGACAGAAATGATTTCATGATCTCATTTTGGATACTGTAATTTTCTCCTCACTTGCTTTAGCATTTATCACTGCACCACTAACAAATAGTCTGGAATGCAGCTGCCAGGCTGCTGACAAAAGCACAAAAAATTCCCCACATAAAACTTTTTAATTTCTTTATTTCTTCTGTCCAGATGGCTTAAAATCCCTGCACCAACTTTTAGTGACTGAACGTCGCAGACACCTTTTCCTGCACTAGTTCTTGCACTAAATTGTTCAGGGTAATGGTATATAGGGTCATAAAGCCGGACACAAGAATAACACACCTTATCTAATGAACATCATTGGCCATGAATGCTAATGTGATGGTAACAGATCACTGCCCCACTGTGGCTTCTTCGCAGATACCTAATGTTCAGGACGTCCTGTACATTAATTAGCTGAGAGGAAGCCACGCTGGCATGTCGCAGAGAGTATCTGCAATGCACTGCATGAATTTAACTGTCACCCATGAATCAGCTGGCAGACACTCTGAAGTACATCAACACGTGTATATTCCAAGACTGATGTGGTCGTTTTATATTATTTCCAAACTTATACATATTTATATACATATTTTTTAATTATTCTTTCCCCCAATGAATTCCATGTCTGCTGTGTCTTTCTGTACTCTCCAATGATTCAGAAAAACATCTGTCTGTTAAAGTCACATATCAAGGTTCTACTTTTATTCCCCTTTCCCTAGGTAGATGGGAGGAATAGAAGGACAGATGAGAAGATGGAGTGAATGAACTGTTGTTCTGCTTTTGCAAACAGGCCATTCAGAGAGATTCCCTTGAGAACGAAGCTTTTTCAAGGTTGCGTCCCGCTTGGTGAACCTCATGCCGAAGCGCATTCAGTCATCTGGGTCTCAGTATTATTCGGTAGAGAGATTCTATTTCGCAGATTTAAAGAAGGAATTTTCTATGTTTGTAATTGTGTACAAAAATGTCTGTGTGAATTAGCAAAGCAGCATCGTTTGCTATTAGTCAGCTAGGGTAAAAGAAAAGTTGACTGGTAATAGGTACAAATACTATTGAGGTTAATTTAACCTAGTGAATGTGAGAAGGACTAAAACATGGGAAGAAAAAAAAACAACAAAAAAAAATGTGAATACATATTGATGAGAAAGAAAGACTTTCCATCAAAGAGTTTTTGCTATTTAGGCCAGATGATGGTTTATGTGCTAAGCTCAGATCTTTTGGTACTATTTATAGACTGACAATATGGTACATCTGAACTTCCAACCAGAGCTTACTGAAATTAAATTGGATTGTCTTTGCATACGAAGTAATATAACTTCTAAAGCATGAACGTGTAGATGTACCAACTGATGAGTTTGGTTGCTTATCAAGGGTTCAACAAGGATGTTGCTAAAATGGGTAAACAGACAGCGGAGTGAGGCAATCAGAGAAGGCTGAAGGAGACAACAACAAAGCCACCAAAGGGTGTAACCTACAGAAGCAGATAAGCCTCAGTTGTGAACATAGAAAAGCCAAATCGACATGGTTTGCACAAGTAAAAAAGACATTAATGACTTGTGGATTTTCCCCAAACCATCTTGCTTTTGGTTTGAGGAAACTTCCGCTATTGGGTTGCTTGCAAATACCATGTAACAGAAATTAAACCATTTTCATTGCACAATGTTGTCAGTATTTGAGTTGAATTGCCTTTAGAAAGCACGACAGCCACACTGTATTGATATTTCTCTGTGCGACAAGTACAGAGATATATAATAAGGATTCCAAGCAACTCTGCAATACCTTTTTATTCTCAAATGTTTCATCCCATATGTGTGAAGTGTCTGGAAATGAGTTTGAAGAATTTCAAAAGCAAGCAAATTGCATTTCCAATCAATGCCTAGCTTCTATACAATCTATGTAGCCCGTGTGTGAATTGATATTTTTTATAGATTAAAGTGAAAGCATCTCTAAATAAAGCAGACAAAGAGAAACAGAAAGGCATTGTTTCTTTGTTTTGAAAGTATTCTTTGCAAGCAGTGAAACACATGAAGGCAGAGCAGTGGCAGGAGGGAAATTAATTACCAGAACAAAGAGAAAAGAAGAGCGAAATTCTATTTATTTATTTATTTTCATGTTCAGATGAGACTCCCCTGACATCTCTGCTTTCATAGTGAGGTTGTAGGGATTACTTTGTCAAATCCAAGACACTACGCAGCCTTTAGCTATGTCTTAGGAAATCTTATGCAACCCTGTTGTGTCACAAAAAAGCAGATGTGTAATCTTAGCACAACGGCATATTCCCAGCCAGCTGCGTGACCCTGGCATGTCCAATATGGAGCGAGGGATGAAGAAAGAATTACGTAATGCTAGGAATTAACTGCTAGGACAGGGGCCTTGGGCTTTGAGTTTCTTTTATTTTATTTCTGGAAGAAAAAGGCTTTCAATTTTGCAAATGTATGATATTCTAAAAAGTTTTTTCAAAGTACTATTGCCTATTTCTCAAACACAACGTTTAACAATCTCAGTTTATAATAAAAAAATTTGGCGCTGAGCCCTCTATTTCACGACACTAATGTGTTTCCTAAAAATGACTTTGGCTGCTGTCCCCAAAGTAATAATATTTCTTTGAAGGGAAAAGAGCATTGTCATAAATTTCCAGTTATTGAAAATCAAACGCTTTTTTTCAGAGTGAGAAATACAACCTTGTCATTTATTTTTCTCTTTAAAGTGTCCCAAAGGCTTAACTATTTTAGTTGACCGATGTGTGTTGAAGTTAGTTTTACAATAAAAATCTACAAAATGAGAAAAATTTTTGTGTGAATGTGTTTTTAAGAAAAAATAAGTGTTGACATATTGGTGCCCAAATTAGCTTGAGAATCAATTTAATTCTTCCCATTGCACAACAAAATTGTGATAGTACTGAATGAGTCATTTTAGTTGCCCAGTGGTGGTGACAAACTCCCCATTTTTAAGTATTTTAGTCATCGCTAAAGAGTGCATCAAGATTAATAATACAATAGTTGTGTTTGGTCATGATTGTACATATTGCAACCAAATTTGAACTCTTCCCAAAGTCTCAGAAAAAAGATTTATCTGGATGATGTTAGGAATGGATTTTTATAGGATGTCATGGCAACAGTGGAGAAAGATTGCATTTTTAATGTCAAATCAAGGACAAAGTTGCAAACAAACACGGTAAAGGGGTAAAAACCAGTAAAAAACATAGTAAAAAAACACTTATCTGGTCCTCAAAAAAAAGCAAATAAATCCATTATTTTGTTTAAAGGTCTTTTCAGACTTTTCAGATTTTGATACTTAAAGAATTCACTAGACATGACACAGTTTTTGTTTTGTTCAAGGACACAAACTACTCTTAAAAAACACTTCTGTAGTTCTTTTTTTGTAATAGTCCACTTACTTGAGCCATTTGAAGCACTCTGACTGCATACAGATAGAGTTTGTGGTGACCTGAGAACTCCTTTTCTTTAAACTCTGTGAGGCATTTGTTGACCTGATGTTTGGGGGAAAGGACAGACGTAAGCTTGATCTACCTCGCAGGCTTGACACAGCACTGCTTCAGCTGCACTCTGTAATTACCAGCAGTGCAATCAGCACACTCTTAATTTCTCCAGACTGACGGCTGCTGACAGCTCAATTGCAAAAAATGCACCCGAACAACTTCATAAGTTAATGGAACCGACATCCTGAAGTATTCCTTTTGCCTAAAAGGCTGTGCTCAGAAAAGTGCATATTATTATTATTATGACTCATAAAACTTATTTCAGTTGTGCAGCCCCTGCAATATATCATTTCAATGTGTGTCATTAAACCACGAGGGGGAAAAAAAGTGTGACCCGACATAAATTTTCATTTATTCCCAAGGAGAATAGCAGTTGATGTGCTGTTGCATGTTCACTTTGCAAAGTCTCCGGGTTATGTAACATGTGTTAGGTGCCATAAGAAGTGCTGCCAGGTGCCAACACATGCAATGACTTTCTGCAGAAGTATTGATTTAATCATAAGAGAATGTGAGGTGGTACAAAGTAGGTTCCACCTGCAAAGTAATTGGTCAGAGTGAGCCAGCAGAATTGGCCCAGATAAATAGGTCACATAATAGTTTGTTTATGGCCGCAATTTGACATGATGCAAGAGTGAAGAGAATGTTAGTTCAGTCCAAATTGTACCAAAGGTGATGCTACTTAAAGAGAAAATGAGAACAGAGAGACACTTTAAAATGTTCATGTAAACCTTGAAGATTGACTGAATGCTAAGCTAATGTCCAACTCTGCTGTTGCACGGAACACCCTAAGCACAGTGGTCAACATCTCCTTACCGGACCCCACCAATTTTTGCCTCAACAGCTGGCGTACTATGCAAGAGTTTGATTTTTTACCTAAATGAAATTCACAATTAAAAGTAATGTTTGTTTTAAAGAGCTTGACTATTTTTAATTCTTTAAGTGGTTTTGGAGATACTGATTGAATCAAATTAAGTCACAATTGAAACAGCAATGATGTGACTTATCTAGTTTATCCATTTGAGTTATGCCATTACGGCTAAAACCTTCGAATTACTGAAACTATACGCAAATGTAACCTGTTTCCTCTTTGCTCTATTTAAAATGAGGGTTTTTAAAATGATTTTTGCTTGTGTGTCACAGTTGTTTCCCTTGTGTATTTGTGTCTTTTTCTTCAGGCATTAACATGACTGCTGATACATAACAGGAGCTAGCAGCTTGGCTACCACAAAATAGACCAATGCCCTATTTTGTGGTTTTAATGAAAATGATTCATACCTCTTCACCATGCTTCATAAAACCTTGCTGTTCATTTTCTGTATAATATTACAGACAAAGAGACAAACAAGTAACACTAAAAATATCTATCTGCTTTGCCTCGTGGCGTGCCAGCGGAATATAAAAGCGTATGAAGAAATAATATGACTGGCTTCTTCGTGATATTTAGATAAGCTACAAATGTTTTATTAGATGCAGCAGGCAATTGGTGTAACAATGCATGAAAGTTTGAAGCTTCTAAAAACGAGAGTTGTAAATTTGAAGAGAAATAAATAGTCCAATTTAAATGTCTGAATGGTTGAAAGAAATGTAATTATCTCAGGGTCTTGTTCAGAGTGAGGCAAGAATGGAGCAGGAGATCGACACACTGGTTGGTGCAGCGTACACAATAATTAGGACACTGCATTGGTCCATTGTAGTAAAGAAAGAGCTGAGCCAAAACAACAAAACAATCAATCTACCACTAGATCTACGTTCCAACCTATGGCCTCCTGCTGTGGGAGATGACCAAAAGAACAAGATCACGGATACAAGTAGCTGAAATGAGTTTCCTCTGCAGGGTGGGTAGGTTCTCAATAAGAGATATAGTCAGGAGCTCTGCCATCTGGGAGGAGCTCGGAGTAGAGCCATTGTTCCTCCGGGTCGAAAGAAGCCAAATTGGGTGGTTCAGGCAGTCTAGGTTGATTCCCAAATGCCTCACCAGTGAAGTGTTTCAGGTATGTCCTACCGGGAGGAGACCAAGTGGTAGACCCTGAACCCGCTGGAGAGACTATGTCTCAAAGCTGGACAGGGAACACTTCGGGATCCTCCTGGGTGAGCAGGAGGAAGTAGCCAGTGTGAGAGAAGCCTGAGATTCTCGCCTGAGGTTGTTGCCCCCGCGGCCCAGCCCCGGATAAGCAGAAGACAAAAGAACAGAACAAGTACATGACAAATGATCAACTGAAATTGTCTCAGGAAGTGCCCACTTCTTTAGAAACTAGAAAGATCGTTTGGATCTAGTAAGAAATATGCTCAGAACAAAATTTTGAAAATTTAAATTGTTATTATGTGCCAACTTTGAATTACCTTCAAAGTTCTGATTGTAATTTTTGCATATTTATATTCTAAGTCTTCAAGTAGATAGTATTTCAGAACTATGCAAACACAATATATTTTTAATATGACTTAAGTAAATATTCTCATTTTAAAGTATATTCCAAACATTGACATTGAAATGACAATTTCTGTCATGCCAACAGCGATTAAATGGCATCTTGACGACTGGGGCAACTGATTTAAGATGAAAATGTCAGATGGAAACCAGAATTGCCTGATGACATCAGCATTTACAGCTGCTTTCTAGCTGGTTGAATATGAGTGGTCAAATTATGGATCATATCTGGCAATTACAGTGATCACAAAAGCTGAGATAAGCCTTTAAAATATGCCTTTTTTCTCATAATCAAATTATTTCTTACTGAAAATGACAAATGATCCATTTTCATCAAAAATGGTCCCTCTCACAGTAAAGCAGCTACATCCATTTGGTCTCCTGATGTTTTTCAGTTTAAAATCTTAACAATTAGATTGAAAAAAAAGACTTTTTCTTGACTGTATGACGAAACACTTTACAAGAAAACATCCAATTTTTCACATTTAGAATATTTGAAATTTTGTGTCATTTCGCCATCTAAACCACTTATGCCTAATGGGGTCGCAAGGGATAGCAGGGTGATATCAGGCGAGAGGCAGATCACCAGTCTGTTGCAGGACCACACACACTGAAAACCACACAGACACACTCTTACCTTGGGGCAAGTTTGATGTGGCCAATCAAACTAACACACGTTTTTTGAGAGTGGGAGAAAACCCACGCATATATGGGGGAACATGCAAACTTCACACAGAAAAGCCACTATTTCAGGCTTGCCCCTAGTACAAGACTCAAACCCCTGACCTTCTAGCTGTGAGAACACAGTGCTAACCCATGTGCCATGTGCTGCTCCGTTTGACAAAAATTAGCATTGTTTTAGAAAAAAAAACAAAAAACGTTTAAATCATATTTATTTTATTGCTCAATGGAGGCTGAGATTAACATTAAAGAGTTTTTTGCAATGCTCCATTCTAACATTCAGAAGTAATAGGAGACCTTCAATTTTTGAATCATCAATCCATATGTGAAGTAGGTACTTGTTTTGATGAATCTATGAGAAATAATTGCCGTACGCCACTTTCCTACAGCTCTCTGGAACATTTTAGCTTTTGCTAACTCAATGTTTTAGCTTTTTCAAGGCAGAACCCATAAAGGACACATACACTACAAACCCACACTAATAGAATATAACTAATTAGTAATGAGCAACAAGAATAAGCTGACGCAAAAACATCAAACAATATGCTTCTGTCTGCTTAATAAATTTGTGACTTTGAGTTTGAAAGGTGCAAGATTTTAAATACTTAGGATTAACAGTCCAGAGCAATGAACAGTGTGGAAAAGAGGTGACGAAAGCGTGTGCAGGCAGGCTGGAATGGGTGGAGAAAAATATCAGGTGTGATGTGTGATAGAAGAGGTTCAGCTTAAATGAAAGATAATGTGTACAAAACCGTGCTGAGATCGGCCATGCTGTTTGGTCTAGAAACAGTGGCACTGAGGAAAAGACAGGAAACAGAGATGGAGGTAGCAGAGATGAAGATGCTGAGGATCTCTCTGGAGTGACCAGGATGGATAGGATTAGAAATGAATATATCAGAGGAACAGCACATGTTAGAGGTTTTGGAGATAAAGTCAGAGAGGCCAGACTGAGATGATTTGGACGTACGCAGAGGAGAGAGAGACAGAGAGAGAGTACATTGGCAGAAGGATGCTGGTTTGGAACCACCAGGAAAGAGGCCTAGAGGAAGGCCAAAGAGGATGTTCATGATACAGTGAAGGAAGACAACACAATAGTTGGTGTTACTGATGAGGATGCAGCAGATAGGGTTAGATGCAAGAAACTGACTTGCGGTGGCGACCCCTGAAGGGAAATGCCGAAAGAAGAAGAAGTTTAGAAACTTCCAAGGATGCTGGTAAACCTAAGTAGTTCATCTATAGTTGGTATTGAGTAAATGCAGGTAATTTTATTAAATTCTTTTCAGTGCAGTGGTTTGGGAGGTATTGCATTCACAAAAGTGTTACGGAAGTATAGATATTTTTATGGTTTCTATGGGTATAAAAATGTAGTGAAAAAGGAGCAAGACCAAGAATACAAGTGGTCAAAATTAGCTTCTTTTGCAGAGTGGGCGGGCTTTCTCTCAGAAATAAAGCAGAAGCATTGATTCCTCAGGCTGAGAAAGCCAGATGAGGTTTTTTTTTACATCTGGTTGAAATGCCTCTAGGACACGTCCCACTAATAGGAGATCCAGGTGGGTGACGAATGAGGAAAATTCATTGAAGCAGTGAATTGCTACAGGTGAGTTTTGGTTTCCTCTAAAGTTCAAGCGCATGTGGAAAAATAAAAATTTTATAATTGGCATTTAGTTGTCAAATGATGACCTTTTTGGGGGAAAAAAGTCTTTTTGGATGTTTTTTGTGTTTGATTCTTTGACTTTTAAGGTGATTTTGTTTGGCAGCTCTCAAATATCACTTAAATAGAGCGGAAATGAAGGTTAGAACGATGTTTTGTGCACTGATGACATTATAAAGACATAACAGTGAACGATGTTCAAATATTCACTAGGACTAAAGTCTTCAAGCAAATTTTGACTGTCCGCTAAAACAAAAGAACAATGAAGTGATGAATTCATTACCCTTTCAAGCACCATTGAGCTGTCACCGTATCACACAGATGCGTGATTGTCAAGTATCCTCCCTCATACGCCCTCTTAGCTTCCTGTGTGAATATATAATTAGACATAATTTTTTTTCATAGCGTTTTCATTTTTTTCCTATCCAGAAAAGAAAAATTTGAGCTGATTTAGTCCAGCAATGTAAAACCAAAACTGTCCTTGCTTTCTTGTTTTGCTTTTATTTCAATTCTTCATGAACCTTTTAGCTTTTCCTACAGTAAAAACTACAAAGAATAATCTATTTGTCATGTCCCTCAGAAAACAATGCAGTGCACTCAAGCCCAAAAAAAAGCTGCAATTTCTCTGAAGGGTCATCATTTTAGTGTTTTCTGAAAAACCAATCTCAGAATGTAATTAATCATTCGGGAAGACATGATTTGTGTTTTTATGCTTACGGCAGAAAACTTTCTTTGTTGTTGTTTTAACGAGACTGAGAACAAATTATAAAAGCATAAACCCTAAAATGATTACTAATTTTTTCCTTATATTTGATCAGATAAGTCATGAAAAAATGTATTTTACCAAAACGTATAAAGAATTTAATCAACAACAGGATGTTTTAACCAGTGTTAGCTTACATGGACATTTTAAGAAAAGGCTTCTTTCTGCCATGTAAGCCGCTATGTTTTGGCAGAGAGAAGCACTTACACAGAATTCAGCAGGAAAAACTTCCCACAGTCTCTTGGAAAGCACACACTCAGCACAAATTTACACATACCATTGGTAGTTTCAAAATCAAGATTAGCTGTAGATGTAGTCAAAGCAGTCCACATTCTAGGTGAACACAATCACAGAACACACAAAAAGTAAGTTAGTCAATTTCCATCCATTTATGGGTTTCTAAAGGTTTTAAATGGAGTGAATTTTTTAGTTTGCTTAGATCATTTTGCTTGGAAGAAACAGACTTGCTGTGGTGACCCATTGAGGGAAATGCCGAAAGAAGAAGATCATTTTGCTTGCACGATTTAAATAAAAAAGCAAAGACCAAGCTTTAAATCTCCAACATATCGTATATACTCTTATTTGACTTGACTGCAGTGACAGTTATTTTCTTGTTCTTGTTCAATTCTTTATCTCACAGCCCTTTGAGCTCTTTTGGATACCCACCATCTTTTGCTTCTCTTCTGATTTCCTGACAGAGTTCACTTGTGCCTGATTACCCACATCTTTTGGCTGATTAATCCTCATCTTCATACAGACTCTACCAACATGCTGAACTGCCTTTGCTCTTAGTTTTTTGGTGATGACATCTAATAGTTTTGCCCCTCCCATGGAATATTCCATCTGACTATGTTCCAGTTGTTAATTTGCCTCTTAGTTTGCAAAGACCTTTGAAATGGGTCTTTGCAAACTAAGAGGCACAGACCCTCTTTATTTGCAGTGTGGATCAACTGGTGAATCAAGAGCTTCGTTTTTTAGCCTCAGCTTCTTTTTCACCACAACAAACCAGGGCAGCATCATAATAATTGAGGACACCGCACCAATGCATCTGTCGATCTCCAACTTTATCCTCACTCACTTTTGAACAAAACCAGGAGATACTTAAATTGTTCCACATGGACCAGTGCATTATCCCTCACCTGCAGGGAGGACTCCAACCTTTTCCGCTGGAGGACCATGGTCTCGAATTTGAGGGCGCTGATTTCTATCCCTTCCACCTTACACTCGGCAGTAAATCAGCCCTGTGAGAGTTGATGATCTTGGCCCGATGAAGCAAAAAGGACAACATCACCTACAAAAGCAGAAACGGAGATTAACAGAGATAAATTTTCCCACCGTCTCGACTATGTCTTGAAATTCTGTCCATAACATTAATGAATAGAATCGGTGACAAAGGGAAGCCATGACAGAGTCAGACTCTTAATGGAAAAGTATAATAAACTTACTTAATGAAAGAACATTTTTTATTTACAATTATGACTTTCAAATGTCCTAGTTTTACTATTCTAGTATTGTTCATTAAAATTAAGAGATTAATTTTTTTCAAGTTTCAAAATTTTACCCTTAACTGTTGGTTGTTAAAGCGATACGTTTTGTTTCATCTTCTGAACTGCTTATTCTAAATGGGATCGCGGGGCTTAAAGCGATGCATATTTATAAATTAAAAAATGTATTTCTGGGTAATGGAATTTTGACCAATTGTTTAAATAATTTATTTTAGTAACTGTTTTACAACTCAACCGACTAAATGTGCATATGCACAACTTAAAAAGCATTTGAGTTAGTTTAGTCAAAGCTTTTTGTAAGTTTGCCTCTAAAACTTATTTAAGAGATGTGTATTTTTTTTATTAATAACAAAGCTTTTTAATGGGTTCCAAGTGGTGTGCATTGTACACATAGATCAGAAAGAACTTCTAAAAACTTGTGTGTGCTTATGTGAGACTAGCTGCCAAACAGACAGCAGGAGCAAGTGAGGAAGCGTATGATTTGATCGCCAACACAGTGTGCACAGTCAGTGTGTGCCCATTCATCTCCTCACACAGTGCAGGCAGGTACAGAGGTATGGCAGCCTTACAAGGTCAATATTTTACTTTGGTTTGCACTCGCTAATCTAATTACAGTCAGTGTTCCCCCAGGAGAGCATGCGGAGAGATACAAGTGCTACAACCATCTACCTCCCACAGTTCTACAGCCAAACAATTTGTATCATGAAGGAAGGTCCTGGCATGTTTCGTTATGGTAAAATAAGTCATTGAAAGCAGTTCTAGATGTATCAGAAGTTGCCAGGTTTAGGAAGGTAGGTTGGTTCAATCATAGCCACGACATCTTGGTTAGCTTTTTATCTTTGTACTCATTGATAAAAATTTCCATGATGGTTTTGCAGTTGGGCTTTAAATTCTTCTTCTTATTTTTGGCATTCTCCTTTAAGGGTCGCCACAGAATGTCAGTTTCTTCCATCTAACCCTTTCTGCTGCATCCTCTTTGGTCACACCAACTATCTTCATGTCTTCCTTCACTGCATCCATGAACCTCCTCTTTGGTCTTTCTCTAGGCCTCTTTCCTGGTGGTTCCAAACCCGGCATCCTTCTGCCGATGTACTTTCGCACTCTCCTCTGCACATGTCCAAACCATCTCAGTCTGGCCTCTCTGACTTTATCTCCAAAACCTCTAACATGTGCTGTTCCTCTGATCTTGTCCATCCTGGTCACTCCCAGAGAAATCCTCAGCGTCTTCATCTCTGATACCTCCATTTCTTTTACCTGTCTTTTCCTCAGTGCCGTTGTCTCTAGACCAAAGAGGGCTTTAAATAACATACTAAATTATACCGACCTAAACATTTTAGATTTGGCTATTACAGGGCAAAACATCGTCTGTTGCTCATTTCACACATTAATCTCGCTATCATTTTTTGTTGAACAATAGAATTAAGTAAGGGTCACAATGGGCCATGTGATTCTAAACCAGCTAGCAATAGCCAAAAGACACGGTACACACAAGATAGGTCACCGATTTGTCACTATCCACTGATTCACATCATATCTTAGAGAATGTGTGTAAAATTTTCCACCATTTACAATTATCATTATAGAATGTAACATTTAAATTTAAAAAAATTATTGACATAAAGCACATTTTCTAGGTTGGTTTCAAATTAAACACAAGTGATGAACACATGTCATGCAGCTTTCTGTTAAATTGTTTTTCAACAAATTTCACTGAATTCTCATTTTCTAACTTTATCACTGTTTAGTTTTCTTTTTTTCCTGCTTTAGTCGATACGCAATAAAAAGATGCCACATGTAATGGAATCTGTAAAAACCATTGGGGAAATTTTAGCCTAAGAAATCAAATTACATTTTTATTTCAATTGAGCAACAGAAAAATATTTAAAATCGTTCTATGCACTTTTCTGTCCGGTTGTTTTCCGCTTGTCCAAGGCTGGGTCGCGGGGGCAACAGCCTCTAACAGGAAGCCTGGTGAGCTTCTCTCACCCTATCTGTATCCTACAACTCACTCGGGAGGATACCGAGGCGTTCATCGGCCAGCTGTAAGATATTGTTTTTTCCAGCGCTTCTGGGGCCAGCCTCTGGTCTCCTCCTGATGGGACGTGCCCAAAACACCTCATCCGGAGACATCCTAACCAGATATCTGAACCACCTAATCTGGCTTTTCTTGACCTGGATGAGTAATGGCTCTACTCCGAGCTCCTCCGGGATGACAGAGATCCTCACTCTATTGCTGAGTGATCTCTATCTATAAAGCCCAGCTACCCTTTAGAGGAAGCTCATTTCGGCCACTTATATCCCCGATCTCATTCTCTGTCTTTTCCATTTACGTTTATGGATGTATTTTCATGCAGCTTGCTTATACAATAGCTGAGAAAATGTATTAAAACATATTTGAATGTATAAATGTGTGCATGCAGGCATTTTTTTTCTGACCATGACCAACAAGTGTACCATGCAACACATTCTATGTGCCAACATGTGTTTGCTATCAGAGAAAACATTTATTCTGACAAACGATGTCAATGAGCCTGACTAATAAAAAGAGCCTCAGGGTTGAATCCAACAATCGCATCCTTTCTGTGACTAACATGGAGTGTTTTACACTTCAGAAGACAATCTAGCTGCTGTTTTGTGTCTTAAATCCCCAATATTCCCTATAATATCAGAAGAGAAGAAAGAAATATACTTTATTAATTCCTCAACAGGGAAATGTGTGGTGCATTACACCTCAGCAGGTTACCACGACGGCGCCAATGGTGGGAGAAACGGGGGGCGGAGGGGTTGGGTGTCTTCCCCAAGGACACCTAGACATCAGCTCAGTGGGATTCAATCCGGAGAACTTCAGGTTCAAAGGTGAACGTTCTACCACTGAGCTATCCCCCTTCCTGTATCGTGTTTACAATGCGGGGTTTTCTTGAGTAAAGAACAGAGTGGAGGATGTGTACAAGGACCTGGTGGTGTGGGGAGAACCATCTGCACCCGAACGTGGCCAAAACAAAGGAGATGGTAGTGGACTTCAGCAGGAGGGGGGTCCCAACTATCCTCAGTCTGTATTGATGGATCTGATGTACAGACAGTCTCATTGTACAACTTTTTGGTTGTTCGCATGAACGGTAGGCTGAACTGGTCTACCAAAACAAATATCAGCTATAAGAAGGTCCTAAATAGACTGTACCACCTGAGAAAGCATACTGTTCTTCTCTGTGGTATGCTGGGGAGCTGGTATAAAACCAAAAGACACCTACAGACTAAACTAACTGATAAAAAAGGGTGGATCTGTGGTTGGTCGCCCATTGGCTAGGTAGAGGAGGGGGCGAGGGACAGAATGATGGCAATACTGTTGTCAAGCATGTTGAAACCCTCCTACTGCCTCCATTAATCTGTGGATCACATGAGGAGCAGGCAGACTCCTGCAACCCTATTGCTCAAAGGAACAGTTCAGGAAATTATATCCACCATCATCCGTAATACTCCTTAATCTGTCATCCTCTATTCTGTAATTGCCAGTCTGACTGTAGTTAAATGTTCTTTGTTGTTTTCTGTTTGCACTGCAGCACTCAAATTTACCTTCACCGATCAATAAAGTATTTTCAATTCAATAATAACTCAAGCTAGAAATGTGATATGTTGCATTATTGTGTCACATAATAAATAGCTTGGATTTATGGATGTTAGCATTGATGCTAACTTTAATGTTAGCATTGATGTGAACTCCTGGGTGGGACAAGGCTTGAAACACTGGCCTTTCTGTATGGAGTTTGCATGTTCTGCCATTGTATGCTTGGCTTTCTCCGGTACTTCGGTTTCCTCCCCCTCTCCAAAACCATGTATGCTAGGCTAATTGGCCACTATGAAATTGCCCCAAAGAATGTGTGAGTGTGTGTATGGTTATGTGTGTTTGGGGCCCATAGCAGACTAGCGACCTATTCAGGGTGTACCCTGAATCTCACCTTGAATCAGCCAGGATAGGCTCCGGCACCCCGCGTCCCAACTAGAGATAGGCGGTTCAAACTTATGTTAGCATTGATTTTAACTTTGATGTTAGCATTGATGCTAACTTTAGAGATAACTTCAATGTCAACATTGATGCTAATATCTATGTAAACTTTAGCATTGGTGTTAGCATTGATGTTAGCATTGATGTTAGCATTGGTGTTAGCATTGATGTTAGCATTGATGTTAACATGGACCATAAAGGGTTAAACAGAGCTCAGCAAACCAGGAAGTGATTTTCAGGCATGCGTATTAGCTTCCTGAAAGTCAGCTAAAAAAGCTTAACATGGCGTCCAACCCTGAGTTTCTGCTTATTATCTGGATGATATTTTCCAGCCTAATCTCTCCTGCTGAAGCGTATGATGCAGGCGATGCTTTGGCATTGTTATTGGGAACTATTCTGACTGTGGTGGGTTTCTGTACTTGCCTTGGCTGGTACGCACGAAAGAGGAATGGGATGCTGTGACACTCCTCAGATTTGTTCAGCTACGTTTTCAAACTTGAAATGGACTTCCTCACGTGTGGGAAATGTCGCAAAAACAATCAAGAAATGTGCCTTCATGGGATCGAAAGAGGAGTAAATCTGAGCTGCGTGGAGCTGGAAGAAAACCATCCAGGAAGTTTCTGAAGAGAGTCTGACTTGTTACTTTTCAGCAGGGGGAAACATTGTTTCCTTCTTTCCTCTGATTAAAAAACAAAAGACTCAAGTCAAATAACCAAATAGTCTGCATGAGACTTAATGCAATCACTGTGATTTCCTGCTTTCTGACCAAAAATGCTTCAGCTTAAACAGATGTCTATACTTTGCTGTTTGTGCAATGTTTGCTCCAAAATGGCTGAAATGATGTAGAATAAAAAGTATATGTTCTTCACATCCAACTTCAATATGTTTCATTATTTTTAAAAGATGTGATTCAATTATGATTTTTAATCTTGTAAAAAGAGGGGCTAGTTTCAAATAAATGATTAATTTAGTAGGTGCGAAGATTTTCTACTTTGAACATACAGTCAATGAAATAAAGTTTAAAAAAAAACCCTCAAAACTATGGTTAGATTTAACAATTTCAAAAGAAGTGAAGATTTGAATTCTTCTAATTAAATTCAAATTTCAAAAATAATAAATGTCATCTTCTGTGTTATCTTGACCTCCAGGTCGAGAGAAGCCAGATGGGGTAGTTCGGGCATTGGTCAGGATGCCTCCCGAGTGCCTCGCTGTTGAGGTGTTTCAAACACGTTCCACCGGGAGGAGACCAAAAGGCAGTCCCCGGACCCGCTGGAGAGACTGTCTCACAGCTGGCCGGGGAACAACTCGGGATCCTCCCGGGTGAGCTGGAGGATGCAGCTGGAGTGAGAGAAGCCTGGGCTTCCCGTCTGAGGCTGTTGCCCTGGCAGCCGGCCCCAGATAAGCAGTAGGCGATGGAACAGAACTTCTGTATTGCTTATCCCGAGTGGGCTCACAGGGTTTGCTGGAAACTATCTTACCTTATTTCAGGCGAGAGGCAGGGTACACCTCAAATAGGTCGCCAGTCTGTTGTGGGGCCACACAGACAACCATCCACACATTTTACTTATTACTAGGCAATTTCAAACCAGCCAATCAACCTCCATAACATCCATTTTTGGAGGGTGAGAGGAAACCTGAGTACCCAGACAAAACCCACGCTTACACAGAGAGAACATGCAAACTCCACACAGAAAGGCCAGTGTTTCAAGCCTCGCCCTCATTGCGGGACTCAAACCCCTGACCTTATTTTTGCGAGGCCACCGTACTAACCACTGCATCACTGTGCAGTCTAATATGCACCCTTTAAATCCTTTAAAAATAACTCATTGCTGGAATTTTGCTTCAGATCCACAATCGTCACTGCTTGTGCAATTGTACTTCAAACCACTACCTAGTACATTTAGGGAAAAAACCTTTAATATTTTACTAAGGAGGACATTTTTTCAAATGCTTCATTCATAACTGTCATACTTTTGAACAAGACTATCTGGTAAACATTGGAAACATTGGCTAATTAGCAACTTTACAAGCGAGCAGACCCTTCAAAATTTTTACTGGTACATAACGTTTCTAGCTATGTGATAGTACATCACTATCTAGCTATTTGACCAGATGTTTAGCTATCTAAACAGTTGGCAACTATGTCGCTGAATGATTACAGCTTTCAGACTTTCTGACTATCATTTCATATTTAAGCAAAGGTTGTTAAAAGAAAACAATGTTTTGTGGTGACCCTGGAAAGGAAAACCTGAAAGAAAAAGCTAGAGAAGCATTTCGAAAAATATTTTTTGCTTTATCTTATTAGATTTAGTCTTAGTTTTGAGATGTACTTAAGTGTAGGGACATATTATGCAAAATCAACGTATTCAAGGTTTCTACTATGAACATTATTCACACATCAAAAAAAATACCTGAAGTGGTTTTCTATTATGCATCTTTGAAAAATTTGTGAATATCTGGTCCAGTATCGGATATTATTTAAACTCCAGGTAGTTATTTGCTTTGCGTGTTTGCCCAACGGCTTACCAGCCCTACTCCGACAAGCGGCTGTTCCATCAACCAGCTGTTCCAGCTCATCCAACCCAACTCACCACCACCTTGCAGCTGTTCAGGAGCGTTGTCTTGGGCCCCGGAGTGCTACCGGACACACAAATTTCCTTATAGCAGACCAATAGGGACTTACAGAAGTATCTGGATCTGATTTCCTTTCCCCAGTGTTTGTGCAGCATTTAGACACTTTGCTCACACCCAAACCCAACAGGGAGAGACATTTGTATGTAAATGCACCACAGTAACAAAATATAATCATATGTGCTAGCTTTTCTAACTTGATGTGTTTCACAGTTCCTCAAATGAGATTTACGCTGTCTTGTATATGCTTAGAGGGTATGACTAAGCGGGCAGTGATGGGTGGGGCAATTCAGTGTAAAAATATAGGCAGTGAGTTTCAATAAATGTAGAAATGAGTGCATTCCTCAGCTAACAAAAGGGATCGTGTTTATCAACCCATGCTGTAAGAAAAGAATCTTCACAAAAGCTCACAAAAAACATTAAAAAAGGATTAAAATGGTCACAAAATGAATCAGCGCCTCCAAATCCGAGACCATGGTCCTCGTCGAAAAAAGGTGGAATGCCCCCTGCAGGTCAGGGACAGGGTCCTGCCCCAAGTGGAGGAGTTCAAGTATCTCGGGGTTTTGTTCACGAGTGGGGGAAGGATGGAGCGGGAGATCGACAGGCGGATCGGTGCAGCGTCAGCAATAACCAGGACGCTGCATTGGTCCGTCATGGTAAAGAGAGAGCTGAGCTGAAAAGCAAAGCTCTCGATTTACAAGTCGAACTACGTTCCAACCCTCACCTATGGTCACCAGCTGTGGGTGATGACCGAAAGTATGGGATCGCGGATACAAGCGGCTGAAATGAGCTTCCTCCGCAGGGTGGCTGGGCTCTCACTCAGAGATCGGGTGAGGAGCTCTGCCATCCGGGAGGAGCTCGGTATCGAGCCGCTCCTCCCCCAGGTTGAGTGGAGCCAGATGGGGTGGTTCGGGAATCTGGTCAGGATGCCCCCTGAGCGCCTCACTGGGAAAGGTGTTTCGGGCACGTCCCACCGGGAGGAGACCACGGCGCATACCCCGGACCCACTGGAGAGACTATGTCTCAAAGCTGGCTGGGGAACGACTTGGTATCCTTCTGGGTGAACTGTAGGATGCAGCTGGGGTGAGAGAAGCCTGGGTTTCCTGTCAGAGGCTGTTGCCCCCGTGACCCGGGCCCGGAACAAGTGGAAGATGACGGAACGGAACAAAATCCGGAGCTGATTTTATTTCTTTTATTTAAAAACAACTTAGTGTTCCCCACAACGTGACAGATGTATCAGTTGCAGGTCCACATAACCCACATGTATATTAATCATTAATTCATACTTGCCTTCTGTAAGACACACAAAAACACACTCACTCCTTTTTTTTCCCATTTTTTCACAGCAGTTTAGTGTGTGTGACTGGTTGAGTCATTGTTCTGTGGAGACACAGCTGGTGACTACACAATTCTCCATCCATGGCTGAGAAATCACATGTCATGAATTTATCATGCTGACCATGCAGAATGACCAGAAAGTGCAAAGTGCTTGTCAATTATGGATATGGCACATATATACGTATAGTGTTATTTTAGCTCCACTAGAGTCAAGCTTTTTTAAAATAATTAATGATGTATATTAAGTGATGTCAGAAAAAAGCACAACCTCATGATGGTTTTGCATAATTTATTGTGGATTGTTGGAAGTTTTTTTCTTCTTTTTGCTTCTCTGTGTGAACTGTAGTAAGGCTTTAGAGGCCAGATGTTAGCACCAAAGAAACCCTCCTTGCTGCTGATGCTGATGCTGCTGCAACAAGAGAAAAGACGCGTCTTGGATCCCAAACAGGAGAGATGCAGAGCGCATGCGCAGTGCGCTCCGTTTACTGTAGGATTTTCACCGTAGAGGAAAAAAGGGGGAAGGCACCGAATGAGGCTTTGTAAAAAACAACGAAGGAAAAAAATACTTTTGCTATGTAAATAACCATCTAAAAGGAAATATAACTGGATTATCAACAGGTAGGGTTTTTTTTTCCGACGTGGGGGTCGCATGATCGCCTGTCTCCGTCCTTCTCTCGGTTATGTTTTTCTGGCCTTGTCATATGTGGTGGATACTTGGAAATGATTCTAGTCTAACGGACACTGTCATGATCCATCCAACCGAAAGGGATGCAGAGACCGTTATTTCTTTTTGCTGAAATCTGTCGGATACAAACACAAAGGAGATCAAATTAAAAGCGTAAGTAGACACAATTATCTATAAAAATCCATTTAAAAGCATGGATTTGATTTTTATTTTAAAATCAAACCCATGATATCACCATGGGATTATTAGATTTCTTGTTAAAAGGAAAAGAAAAATCCGCCCTGATGATGAGCGTCCCTGCGCATCATGAGAGAGATCTATGTAAAAATCCATCTGATGAAGCCTGTTATGTTTTCATATGTGGCTTAAAATGATGTAAAAAATTAGGCTGATTTAATTAATTAAATGAATACAACATATTTATTCCCTTTAACCTTGAATAAATCAAAACATGGACATTGCATTATAAATTGATTCTTTCCAAATCTATTTCTAAGCAGCATAAGATGGATAGTGACTGAGTTCTGCAGGGTGTAGGCAAGGCTCACATCCAGAAAAGCTTATTTGGGTCTGCATTTGTCTTTTTGTTTCATAGTGCGTTGAAAAGGTCCCCAACCCCCATCCCTTTTAGAAGCAAGACGCGCAGGAAAAAAGGAGAATAAATTCAATCCAAGCTCTTGCTTCTCGAAGGAGATCGTTTGGTTCTAATGTGTAAAAATGCGTCGTTTGTGTAATGAAGACTGGATTGCGCTGTCTGCCATCTCTGTGCTTTGTGTTGAGAAAATTCCGAGGCAGCATGAAAGCAAATAATATTTCACTCAAATTATTGTTAGTAAAGCTTTGTCACTGTGCTTTCGCTCAGATATAGCCGGAAAGAATACTTAAAAATACAAAAATGAGTTGATTGAAAAGCCAAAAGAGAAATAGACATGATCACAGTGCAGATGAAATCATTGCTGATGTGTGGTGATGTTTTTCAGGGTTTTTTTTTTTTCCTTTTCTTTTATAGGTGTGATGAGACAAAGGAACAAAGGATGCCTTAGAGGAGAGGTTGTCTATACGCCTGGAAACCTCTTCAAAGCACACCGCCAAATGGATCTAACACCACCCCCTGCCATCCCTAGATCATGATACTTGGCTGAAGCTGTTCCGCTATCTTTATGATCCCTCCTCCATCTATGGCGAACTATAGCCATGCAGGAGACCACACCATCTTGCAGAATGTCTCTCCTCTTGCCACATTCCTCAAACTGACCTCTTTGGGTTTCATAATTGGAGTCGGTGTGGTGGGGAACCTCCTGATCTCCATCCTGCTGGTTAAAGACAAGAGTCTCCACCGAGCACCCTACTATTTTCTGCTGGACCTGTGCGCCTCTGATATTCTTCGTTCTGCCATATGCTTCCCCTTTGTCTTTACCTCAGTAAAGAATGGATCTGCGTGGACGTATGGAACACTGACCTGCAAAGTGATTGCCTTTCTGGGTGTGCTCTCCTGTTTCCACACAGCCTTCATGCTGTTCTGTGTAAGTGTCACACGGTACCTGGCCATCGCACACCACCGTTTCTACACCAAGAGGTTGACTTTCTGGACTTGCTTAGCCGTCATCTGCATGGTATGGACGTTGTCTGTGGCTATGGCGTTCCCGCCTGTTTTAGACGTTGGAACGTATTCTTTTATTCGAGAGGAGGACCAGTGCACATTTCAGCACCGTTCCTTCAGGGCCAATGATTCGCTGGGTTTCATGCTCCTATTGGCGCTGATCCTCCTGGCCACACAGCTGGTTTACCTCAAACTTATTTTCTTTGTCCACGACCGTCGGAAGATGAAGCCGGTCCAGTTTGTGCCTGCTGTCAGCCAAAACTGGACCTTCCATGGGCCAGGTGCTAGTGGGCAGGCGGCGGCTAACTGGCTGGCTGGATTTGGGCGAGGTCCCACCCCGCCTACTTTGCTGGGGATTCGACAAAACAGCAACGCAGCAGGCCGTAGGCGCCTGCTCGTTTTGGATGAATTCAAAACCGAGAAGAGGATTAGTAGGATGTTCTACATCATGACGTTTTTCTTCCTGGCTTTGTGGGGGCCATACCTGGTCGCCTGCTACTGGCGGGTGTTTGCGAGAGGCCCTGTAGTTCCTGGAGGCTACTTGACAGCGGCCGTATGGATGAGCTTTGCCCAAGCTGGGGTCAACCCTTTCATCTGTATCTTCTCCAACAGGGAGCTCCGGCGCTGCTTTAGCACCACACTCCTCTACTGCAGAAAATCGAGGTTACCAAGGGAACCCTACTGCGTTATATGATGGTTTTTCTTTTTTCTTCTTTTTTACATTCTCATCTTTCTCTTTATTACCCTGATTGATCTTGATCTGGGCCTTGTCCCTGTTGTACAGTGCTCTCTTTCTCTTTTTCTATCTCCTTTCTTTTCATCCTCCACTCTACTCCTGTTCCTCATTCTCCACTAACCCTTCCTCACAGAGGCTGGACTGCCAATCACGTGGCTTTGCTGGGGTGATTGAATATGAAAGGTCTGTCACACATGGAGGCTGAGGGGAATGGGAATGAGCAGGAGGTGTGGATTGCCTCCTGTGTTTATGTTCTAGTAAACGGACATCTTGGAAGGCTATGCCATCGCAGTCAAGCAAAAAGTTGGGGGTTAAAAAAAAAATGGACGAATTGCTGAAAAGAAGCTTTTTTTGCGTTGGATGTTTTGAAGATTGCTGTCCTCTGCGATGTGGGAAATCTAAATGAAAAGAAAAAAAAAAGAAAAGGAACATTAAAACGACAAAAAAAAGATACCTCTCAAGGAATCAATGGAAATGTTTTACATTTTAAAGAGTTGCACTAAAAAGAAGATGTAAAGATGCTATTTTTTTTTCTCTCTTTTTGGTCAACGGTTGCCAGATGCATTGCAAAGGACAACATTTTTTTACATGTTTTTCCTTCCCAAACTAAAAAAAGACAAAAAACACAAAAACAAATGCTTTAATTTGCAACAGACTACACAATCGCTGTAAGTAGAGCAAAACTTGGTGACTGTTGGGATACACCATCTCCAGAGGATAAAAATGGTTTTAATGTAAGTGATATCTTTTTCATTTACCAGGCGGGGGCTTTAATGGGGATTTACAATGTGTGGTTTTTTTGAAGTTACAATTAAAAACTAGAAAATTATTTCTTGTAGGTTTACGATCCATACGTCTCCTTGTGTCTGACATTGTTATTTTCTTAACACCTTTTATGATGAAAAAGGAAAAAAAAGAGTGAAAAATGATGAAGTGAGTGTATGGATTTGGAAAAAAATTTTAAAATCCCTTGTGCTTAAAAAAAAGACATTGAAGATGAAGTAAAGTGTTTCATCAGATTCATGTACCTAAACACTATCATGTTGTTACAGTTTTGCTGATGCCACTCCGGGTGTTCTTGCCTTAAAGGTTATAATATTGTCATTATTTTTGTTTGGGTTTTTTTTATCCACTCCTAAAAGTTGATTTTTTAAAATGCATTGACAAAAAAAAATTCAAAAACACCTTTTAATACATTTTAGTGCAAAATGCATGTTCATATAAAAAAGCTGATCCATTCCCATAAACATCACAGGCCATACACCAAGCAGCCAGTTTTTAACCCTTCAATGGTTTGCTACACCCCAGTGAGTGCGCAGAGCACAGGAAGTGTGTGTGTGTGTGTATGTCCGTTACAATGGGTGCATATGTGTGTTTGAACCAGACAACAGTCACTTCAAGACCAGAGCCTTAGTATAAAATATTGCACAATTTGTAAAAAATGTAAAAGGTTAAAAAAAAAAAAAAAAGAAAAAAGAAGCGAGAGAGAGACATTTAAGGCACACCTTCTTGTTTCTACTTTCCCTACATTTGCTCTACTGATTGTTTGCAATGACTTACTTTTTTTCTCTTGTGGCCATTTTACTATTTATTATGTATTCATTTTTGTATAATATAGATAGTGTGTAAGTATGTGAGTCTTTCTTTTTTTTAAAAAAAAAAAGTCCCGAATGTGAGTACAGTTTCAGTTAGGATTGCATTTGCTGAAAGTTAACTGTGTAATCTGTTGCTTTTTTGAAAATAAAAAGTTTCCATTTTGCAAAATTTCTACTTTTTTCCCTTCAATTTGTGTCATTGGACAAGGAACGTTAACATTTTGACAACTGGTGATCATATACAAAATTCTATTGAATTTTAATGTAGTTTCAGTCAAGTAAAAGCCAAAATGTTTTTTTCAATGTTTTTCTACACATAATGTCAAAAGATACTAGGAAAAATATGAGTTTATTGCTACAAACTATTAATAAATATTGTATACGGTTGATTAGTTTTCAATTTTTTTGTCCAAATGATTCTGAGTTTGACTTTATTCATCTTGTTGGAACAATTGTATTTACAAAACATACATCGATCCTTATCATCGAATGCTTTTTCAATCAATGTGAATAATCTTCACAAATACCACTGGCTGCAGATCCCATCTGTATGTTTTCCCCTCTTTTAAAAAAGGGATGCTTTTTTAATTTTTTTGTCTCTTGCAGAGTCAAACTGATATTTCAATTTGCTACAAACAAAGCCACGTTGTGTTTTAATAAGCAATTTTTATGGATAAAAAGAGCTCAAATTGATTTTATTCTGAAGCAAGATGATTCATTTGTCTTCTTCTTTCCGCATTTCCCTTCAGGGGTTGCCACAACAAGTCGGTTAATTTCATCTATCCCTATCTCCTGCAGCCCCTTCGGTCACACCAACTATCTTCATGTCTTCCTTCACTGCATCCATAAACCTCCTCTTTGGCCGTCCTCTAGTCCTCTTTCCTGGTTGTTCCAAATCTAGCATCCTTCTTCTCTCTCTCTCTCTCCTCTGCACATGTCCAAACCATCTCAGTCTGGCCTCTCTGACTTTATCTCCAAAACCTCTAACATGTGCTGTTCCCCTGATGTACTCATTTCTGATCCTGTCCATCCTGGTCACTCCCAGAGAGAGCCTCAGCATCTTCATCTCTGCTACCTCCATCTCTGTTTCCTGTCTTTTCCTCAGTGCCACTGTCTCTAGACCAAACAGTATGGCCGGTCTCACCACGGTTTTGTACACTTTTCCTTTCATTTTAGCTGAAACTCTTTTATCACACATCACACCTGATACTTTTCTCCACCCGTTCCAGCCTGCCTGCACACGCTTCTTCACCTCTTTTCCACACTCTCCATTGCTCTGGACTGTTGATCCTAATTGCTTAAAATTTTCCATTTTCTTTATCTCTTCTCTCTGGCTTCCTTTGCAGTTAATAATAATAATAATAAGTCTCTTTTACAAAGTATTTGTTACAAAAACTGCATAACCTCTTAACGGTTTGATCTACTGTGAGCTGAACATTTTTGGGTTAAAAAAATGTGGATACTGTGGTTAAAAGTGTGTTTATTGCAGTGTTGCTTAAATGTGTTTCTATAGGCTTATTTTTCACTAAAGTATGTTTCAAATTCCTTCAGCATATGCTAATTACCTAATGGTGTCACTTTTGAGCACTGGCCCATTTTCTCGCATGTTGATTTGATTGCCCCAGTAATTCTGTTTCTCTTTGCATCTGAGGAAAGATGACAGGGAGAAGTGGCCAGACTGAAAGCTGTTTAGTCTGCCAGACGAGCTCCCTCATTGAAATGCCTTCTCTTTGAGGTATCTTCTACATTATGAAACATTCAAAATGTTCGTCTTAATCAAATGAAATATTTCTCAACTGGGACTGGTTCTGTGAGAAACAAAAGAAATTGATGGATCATTTTTAGGGGCAAGTAATTAGATCTTTAATTTGGGTGTATTTTTAAAAAATATTTCACAATAGACCTAATTTCCTTTAGAAAAAATCCTTTTGATCAAAAATTTCCAAGCAAAATTTATTTTATTGTAAAGCAAAAATGTCACATGGGTGTATCTATCCCCGGGTTTTTTTCTATTCATAAAACAAATCAAACTCTAATCAAAGTGTAGTGAAGTATTCTCAGTGAAAAGCTCTCACAAATGCAAAGAAGATCTAAGAGGAATGAAGTGGACATCTTAAGCTTCTCAAAAGCTTCTCGTGGAAGAGGAAAAGTTGCTTTTCATCGTTGCATCACTTAACTCATCAGATGTGTTTGATACATCAGCAAAGTTAGGATAGACTGAGAATTCTTTTGGGTAACATTTTTTTTTGCAGTTTGTAACATTTTCGGGATATCATATTAATGAAGCTTGATTTGATGTGTTTGATACTATTTGAAGCTTTTGCACGAATGTGTGTATTATTATGTGTGCAATGGTATGGTTATAAACTTTATCGTTTTACGTCAAACATGTCTTTTTACAATAGAAAAAAATGTGTCTATGAAATTAGTTTCTATGTACATTTTTGTCATTTTATTGCTCGTATTTTGCTCACGTTTCTGTAATGTTATCTTGTAAGTATTTACCATCATAAGGAAGACTAAAAGATTGTTGAAATGAAAAAGGAACTTATAATAATTCCAACTTTGATCCAAAATGTTGTCAATGTTGCTGCATCGATGGACAAATTATTACAGTCAATACACGCATATCAAATTTCCGTATTTAGTACACTCGTCTACTTTTATATAGCTTCCCTACTCCTACAGTCTGAAATGTAAATTTCTGATTAAAAGAAAACCCCATGCTTTAAGTATTAACCACTTAAACTGGTATTGAAGCTTCAAAGGTTCTGTTTTGTGTATTTTGCAGGTTTTTTTTTTTTTCTTTTCTGCTGTAGTGTGTGATTTTGTTGTTGGATCATATTTTTCCACATGCCATAGACATTATTTTCCTTTTGAGCTTTTGTATACATTATGTGATTCTGTGCATTTGTGTACAGATGGTCTGCTTTAATGCTGTGATTGTGAAACTATCTACTTTGTAGTTTTCCGGAAGGACTTTGCATGCAGGAAACAGTATGGTAAATCAATATGAATTCATTACAAAAACACAAAAATGATTGCTGTGGCATTTACAAATCTTCTGGGACAAATAACCTCTTCTAGCTAATTCTGAATCAATTAAAAATGTACTTTATTACAACACTTGCAAATGTTTATGACGATTAAATCAGTTGTAAAAGCAAACAACAGTTAACAAATCAATACTGCACTGCCTTCCTTACTGACGGTGTTTTCTTCTCGAGCTTGGATTTAAAATCCCTGATTTATTTCTCATTTTGCAAGTTTAATGCACAGACATACAACAAAAAGCGTTATATAAATACACTTCAACTCCATGTTATCTTTGTGCTTGACTGGAGTTAGATCTGCTTACATACTGGTGTTTCAGCCTCTTTACGACAAAATCCTTTTGGTTGTACTCAAGAGTAAACATGCATTTCTCGTTACTAATTCTTAGGATGAGTGATGAAGCCCCGGATGGAACATGATTGGTGGGTTAGCGCTTAAGCACTTCTACACCAAAGTCATAATATAAAAAAAAGCAGTACTGGTCAGAAGTAATCCCCCAGCAAGGATTATACATGTCTTTCATTCTAGATTAAAGGGTCCCAAGATACCCTGCTGGGCTGTCTGAGTCCTGATAGGGAATCGATGCATTGGATGTTAAATCATCAACAACATCTCTGTCATGCCTGTTTAATAAGAAATGAGACTTGGATTGTTCTGGACACATGAATTAAATGTAAAACTATTTCAGGCATGTTTTTTTGTGTGGGATTCACATTCAAACATAATATAAACCTTTAAAAAGTTCATTTTACATTACAGCTACTCTTTAAGTTCCACTTATTTGTAGAGAAATGGATCAAAACTTGAAAAAAATAGGAAACATTTTTCTAAGATTGTGAAAAATTTAGATTCCGGTGTGGCTTTTATGGAGGTTTTGAGAGCATTAAGAGTCGAAGTGAGGATGCTGAGACTGTTTTTATCCTCTGCTCATTTCCTCAGGGCTGTACATTGTGAGCAAAAGCCAACATGTACATTAAAAGGAGTAAACAGCATCCATCTGAAGATGTGCCTGAAGAAAAAAAGCTGACTTGCACAAATTCTTTTTCAGTTTTGATTTACTTCTCTGTTTTTAATTAAGTCACTTTGCAGATGACGTCGTTATTTATTTACTTCTTCTATTTTCCTAATTTGGCATCCGGGTTGTGTGTGGATGTTTATGGAGGCGATTTGTTCCCACTAATTCAGCATGTTTTGTGAGGAATCCAAAAGCTTTTAGAGAAAGGAAAAAAAAGCAGGCCTACAAGGAGTCGGTGTGGGTGGGTGGGTGGATGGATGGGGGAGTTAATCCACTCATTTTCTTGTCTTTCAGCCTGTTCAGCTCATTCTGCCACCCTCCTTTTCTTTTTATGGAAACATCTCATTCTTATGAGTCAGCCCCAGCATGTTAAAAAAAACTTAAGTTTATCAAACTCCTGCCGCCTCCTCTTGTGCCCTACCTCAATGATATTAAAATATCAAACGAGCCAAATAGGAGAGAACAGAGCTCTTCATCTCAAAGAGAGAAAAGTAGGCATCATTTCTTAGTGTGTGGTTTAATTCAGGGTATTTACATGGCTGACAGGTTTTGGATTGATGTGTCTGTAGTCATTGGTGATATAATTGGTTGTAAGAGGCCTTGAGAGGTGACTGGCAGAAATTTTCTGACCGGCATTTGCAAATTTGAAACTCACAACATTTGCAGAGCTAAATCAATGTGATAATGATACAATACAATTTTCCGCATCCATCTTAATTTGCAGAAGAGGGCTGATGGCGGGGATGACTGATGGTACCTGACTGAATGTATTGTTGTGTAATTTCCTGCTATCTTTCTCAACTCTTGTTTATTAGCTTTTTAATGTTTTATTTGGGTTTTTTTTGTCTGCTTGTCCCCTTAAGTGTTAGCTGATTACCATGCGTGCATATTGGTTGTACAAAAGATATATCACTAACAAAAAATGTATTGAATATCACTGCATTTGTACCACAAAGTGGTAGGCATTTCAATGTGCAGCATTTTCTTTGGTAAGACACCAAAAATAGAATGCATATTCTTTGTGGATTTTTTTTGTTAGCTGCATTTTAACTTGATCTTTGTGTAATTGTAGAGTTTCTGCAACAATTTCAAAGTAATGTCTTGGAATAATGACTGGATTTTTCCAGTCGAACGTAAACTCCAGAATGAAAGAAACATATTATAGTTGTATTTTTACAGTTGGTCACATTTGCTGTATGTTTCCAAAACTTCTATTCAAACTATATTTGAATAACTTTAAAAGGTTTTTTTTCTCCACCATTAACCAAACACAAAGCATAAAGAAGCCAATGATCTGTTTAAATTTGACTAATGTTTTATGACTTCAGAATTTTTGGTTTTCCATCCCTGAAAAGAAGTTTTTGGGTGAATTTTTGAGTTTCCTAAATGGAAACAGAGAAGTAAGTTTGTGCATTGTGAACTGCATAGCTGTAAATATACACTACTTCAAACTTGAAGCCACATAATAAGAAAAGTTTAGTACTGTATAAACAGCCAAATGTGCTGCTTTAGTGCCAAATCCATTTTAGAATAAATGGTGTTTCTAATTCCTTGCAGCTGCTTTTGAATTTTCCATAAATGTAAGTTGTGGTCTGTTGCATTTGCTGCATTGCTTTGCACATTTTTACCATTTAATATTACTATTAAGTCCTGTAGAACACATCAGTGGTTTAGATTGAAAAGGTTTGTGCTTTGGGAGTAAAAAACAGTGCAGTAAAAAACTGGCAGAAAGGATTTTCTTTCTTTTTTTTTTTTTTTAATAAAATGGTTGGGAAAGTTAAAAAATATAGTATGACAGAAACATCTTAAAGGTGATGTTTGCAAACATAGTTAAATCTCTTTATCCTCTCAAAGTGGGCAACTGATAAGAGATAGGTGTGACATGATACCAACATAAAAACATGAATGATTTTCACACAAATAGGATTTTGTTCTGCACTGTTGGATTTAGATTTTTGGTATTTGGAGAACAAAAATGGCCATGAATAAAGCAGCATTGAACCATCATTGACCTTTTAAAGAGGATTCATCAATGCAACAATCACTTTGGACGTGTACTTGTAATTAAAGTGATGAAAATGGTGGTATCTAGCTAATGCTTAATTAGCTACTTACTTAAAATTTAGTTGGTCACTCATATCCATAAAGACAAAAAGATCTGTAAAAGTTTTTTTCTTAGATTTGTTTAGCAAAGAAATGAGCTGTGAACACAGAGGAAGAACATTTATGGCGCGAACCCTCTGATCGCCCCCTCATCGCTTCTTCAGACCACATTTGAAGATGTTCGTTGCTCAAACAAAACTGAAAACTGTGAATGAGTCATGCTGGGAAGAATTACATAATCCCTGTAACTTCACATGTGAAACAAAAAAATCCCCATTGTGTAACACTTAATATAAAAAAAGGGTTATATTTTGTGAAGAATCTTTTGAACGTCACACTCATGTGTTGTGCTGTTATTGTTTTGCTGAATACTTTAACTTTACATTCAAAATTTTGGTTGTTGATGACATGAAAGCAAAAAAAGAAAAAAAACCTTTTACACCTCCACATGTTTAAATGAGTGATGTGCTTTTCACCAGCTGATAAATTGCCCAACAACTGTGGCCAAATTGAGTTTCTCTGAGAAAATATTCTCAGACTTGTTACGTCTCCATAGACAATGGAGTCTGCACGTGTGTGCAGTGTTGGCTGTGGCTGAATTAAGCTGATGCAGGAGCTGCAGCTCCTACCACACTTACCTGAAATGTGGTAGGCGATATGAGTCATGGGGGAGCAGTGACAGACTGACTTTTTGCTGTTTCTGGGTCTTTGTGGCCTCGCACTAGATCTGTCTGTTTTCCTCAGCCTGCTTGATTTCAGCCTCCATTTTCAGACTAATGGGCTTTGGAAAATCTGTAAATTGTTTACAGCCAATTTTCAGGGGGAAAATAGTGCATTAACATCATTATTCTTTAATGTCAGTGTTATAGAAAATAAAATTGCCCATTTTGTGTTGCAGCGATACTCAAACGAGAATCAAAACAGGTTTTTGATGACAACAATGTCAACAATTATGAGTGTCTATACTCTCTTTTTTATTTAATAGGAACATCTTCTGCTTGTTTTTCTGAAAATAAAGTAACGTTTGAGCGTTTAGAAGAAGTCTTGAACATGAGACGACAATTTAAGTCAGGTGATCCAATATGGAGAAATTTCGGAAATGCAAAGTGAAAAATTGACAGGAGACTATGAGATTACTTGGGAAGCATTGCATGAAATGCTGTGGGGAATGTAGTACTAATATAATCACTTCCATCAGCAGCTTGCTCAGCAGCTGAGGGCTGCGGTGTGTCACTGATATGATTACCCACTCATCCAGGGCTCTCATCTCATTCTTTCCTGACATAGAGGATAATACATGCATAATAATCCTACACACAGAAACTCACTGAGACATGTTGCTTTACATGAAAAAAAACCCTCTCTTACTTTTTTTTTGCAAACCATGGTCATATGACCCATATGACAAGCACACAACAAAACTTGTCATTTTGAATCCCTGGAAAATGGAGTTTAATTCCTTCACAAGAAATATTCAGTTGAGCAGCACACCATGACTTAGTTTCTACAAGGGGAATGTTGTTAGGCTCTGGAAAGAGGAGGTGTTGGTCTTAGCTCTCACTGTTGCTTAGCAACAATAGAAAAACCACTTGGAGCCACGTCTTGTGTTTTGCTAAAATGCATAATATTTCTGTCTTCAAAGCACAGAAGACTATCGAAAACCCGTGGCCTCATGTCATTTCCATAGCAAACATAAGATGAAGAGGTCATAGCCGAATAGACAGATGTGTAACATTGCCGTCCCAGTGGGCGCCTAATTCAAGATGACTGTCGCTCAGCTGAGAACATTCCAAATATAAACAGGCATAGGAAGTCGCCTTTGGCGGATTAGAAACTAATGAGCATGTTCTTTGTAATTTCATGTCAAAAGAGCCAAACAAAGATTGCAAAAAAAAAAAAATCTGTACAGTGGAGAAAAAGTGATAATCACAACCATTGTGTCAATAATAATAATAATTTTTAAAAAAACACCTAAGCTCTAACTTGCTGCTGTTGAAGTTTAAGTGTAAACACAAAGTTTACCAAGTCTTTAAACTTGTTATTGCAATGGTCATGTTGGATAAAGCACATTGGCTATTCACTGTATTTGATTGCATTCGTTTAATTTATTCTTCACTGTAACTTGTATGTGTTGGCCATGTAGACACATGCAATGTATAATGAAATGATGGCTGAACCGAGGGAAGTTTTTCCCTCAGCTCTTTACACTTGCTCGCCTCCGTTTGGTACTTTCATTGAAACAGTGTAATAGTTTAATGAAGCATTCCTACTGTCAGTTCTTGGTATGCTTTCTGATTGCAGACACTTTGTCCTTATTTGTACCCATGAAACAAGGCTGAAAATAAAGCCCATGCATAATTGAGTCATCTGCACTGAAATAACACCATCATGTCAGTGCAAAACCCATTCTCGTGGGCATTATGAACGCAATCACAAAGCATGAACATCAGGGTGTGTCACATCGGTTTACTGAGTTGTAAATGTGTCTTTTGAAACAACAGCGCAGAGCAAAAATATGTTTGTGACAGGACAGTCACAGCAGAGGGTAATTAAAAGAAATAGGACAGCATTTTAAGTCATCTTGTAACTCTCAAACGTTTCAGTATTCGCTGTCCTGATGGGATTTCTTGAGGTGAGAAGAGCTGATGCTCAAACAAGCAGTGACGGATAATGTGCATCAGCACATAGTTAGACAATGGTTCTGAAAATGAAACTGTCAGTCTGAGATGGTTTGCCGATTACTAACAGAGTTTGAGTCTCCCTGACCAGTCTCATCTGGTGTCTCCGCCTCATTTGTTTTCTGCCATTCTTCTCTCTTTTCTAGTTTTCTTTTTTCATTATGCCATATAGCCATACCTTCTCCTTCTTTCGGCTTTTCCCTTTCCGGGTCGCCACAGCAAGTCAGTTTCTTCCATCGAATCCTATCTGCTGCATCCTCTTTGGTCACACCAACTATCTTCGAGTCTTCCTTCACTGTATCCATGAACCTCCTCTTTGGCCTTCCTCTAGTCCTCTTTTCTGGTAGTTCCAAATCCAGCATCCTTCTTCCTATGTACTCTCTCTCCTCTGTACGTGCCCAAACCATCTCAGTCTTGCCTCTTTAACTTTATCCCCAAAACCTCTAACATGAGCTGTTCCCCTGATGTACACTCATTTCTAATCCTGTCCGTCCTGGTCACTCCCAGAGAGATCCTCAGCATCTTCATCTCTGCTACGTCCATCTCTGCTTCCTGTCTTTTCTTCAGTGCTACTGTTTCTAGGCCAAACAGCATGGCCGGTCTCACCACGGTTTTGTACACTTTTCCTTTCATTCTAGCTGAAACTCTTCTGTCGCACATCACACCGGATACTTTCCTCCACCCGTTCCAGCCTGCCTGAACACGCTTCTTCACCTCTTTTCCACACTCTCCATTGCTCTGGACTGTTGATCCTAGATACTTAAAATCTTCCACCTTCTTCATCTCTTCTCCCAGTAACCTCACTTTTCCATTTGGTTCCCTCTCATTCACACACATGTACTCTGTTTTACTCTGACTAATCTTCATTCCTCTTCTTTCTAGTGCCATATAGCCATGCCATGCCATGTAGCCATACCGACGGCCCAAAAGTGTTTCCTATTTTTTCCTAACATGGATTGTGTTTACTTTTTTCAACTCTGACCATTTTTTGTCTTAGAAAGGGGGAATTTGACAGTGGTATTTAGAATAACTGTAAAAAAAAAAAGCCTGTGCATAGATACCACCGTCCATCAGACCAATGTGCCAATTTGTGGTGGTAATGAATTGCCCCGCCTCTCCCCTTCATGTCAATTTTGAGACAGACTGTTCATCAGGCATCGAATAACCTTCACTAATCCTTCTCAAACAAACTCTCCCTTGAACAAAACTTGTAAGCCTTCCTTCCACAGCTGTGTCACTCTGATCTGATCCATTGAGTGCGAAGAGGAAGCTGTTAGATTGCAGAGCGGCCTCCATCTATTCCCGCCCTGACCGCAGACACAGGTTACGCTGTCCCTGACTGCCTTATCTCTTGGAGCAACGGCTCGGCTTCAGACCCACAATTCGAGCCTGGTTTCTGCTCAAGATAAAGCCTGAAATAGACCACTCTTACTGACAGCAAGGTAGCATTAGATAAGACTGTTGTGTCCACAGCTTTGAGTTGGAAATGATCCTGGAGGCAGGGAAAGGGTGTGCATGGGAAAAAGAATAAAATCCAGTTGAGTGGATGCACTTTTTTTTCAGGGTTAGCTATAAGTTTTGCTCTTTGATGTTTTTTTCAGTAACATTGTAAGAAAAGCCCAACTGAAGAGAAATCCTCCATCTAATTTTCACTGTTCACATTGATTGGGCCTATTGACTTGTGTTGTAGCTCAAGCCAATTTGGTCATCTCAGCTTCCAGAGATAAGATTAAACCAGATGATGTGCACACCTGTGTGTAAACGTGCGTGTTTGGGAACATTTAATGCATTTCACCTACCGCATTTTTTCCGGTCTTTGCAAACCAGTAAATTGGAAAAGAGCATTTGAAAAGCCTTTTTTTTCTTTGCTGGCATGCAGAAGCCAATCAATTGCTGTGTCTTAGTAAATTAGATCATGTAGACAAGAGGCAGTAGTCAGCAGAGCCATCCCAAAGTAACCCCTTGCCTGGTTAGTTCATTCTTCATTACACAATGGCTTGGAGTAATTGAATTGGCCTGAACAAGCTCTGGGCTTGGCCTTTTTCTTTTGCCTTTGATGGCGCATGCAGGTCTGAGAACTTTACACCACGGCTGAGTAGCAATTTAAGCAGATGAATCGCATACTCTAGATCTACTTATTTGGAAGGAAAGTGAAGCCTTTTAAAATATTTTAACATTAGTCTTAGAAGTAAACCGTGAACTAACCTGAATCCAAAAAGACTTTAAAGGGGAAATGTTTGCTAAATGCGCTTTGTTTTAGTTCCCGATTACCTTTAAGGAAGTTCAGAAGGTCTGTAGTTCCTCAGAAAATCAGAAATTATTCCGTGGAGTAAGGTAAAAATATTTTTAAGTTCAAGTGGATATGCTACAATCTTTCACTCTGTAACATCACAGATTTTCAGAAGAAATCACCATTTAAGGAGAACAATGGTCGACTTGAGTGTGGCACACATAGACATAAAGAGTAGACCCTACATTGGCTGTTGTGGTGCGAGAAAGGCAGACGCCATTTTGGACCGGTAATCCTACCTGCAGACAAACCAAAACTGTAGTAGTACATACGATGTCTGAGCGCTGTGTGGTGTGTTCTTATTCTAATTGGCCCCACTGTCAGTAGAAAATAACGCTCGGGCATTACTTTTTAAAAAGTAACACTGAACATTCTTATTGGTTATATTTTTTTAATATAATTTTATTATTTTGCTTTTATGTCTACTAGTGAAATATAAGCCGAATAATGTTGGCTTTATGTTTACTGCTGGCGTTTTCACCTGGCTATTGAGGCAAACTGAGACTTTATCAGTCGTATCTAATTTCCACCAGAATGAGACTAATATTATTTTAAAAAAGCATCTTTCATGCCTCACTCCTACCCCGCTAACTTTAAAATATGGACAACGGAACATCTGACTTGAGAATTGTTCGCAAAGTCTAGTGTGTTTATGTCTATGGTTGCACAGGCTGGAAACATGAGAGCGGAGGAGGGGTGACAAGTATCCCATATGCATTTAAAGGGAGCAGCACAATACTTGGAATGATTTTTAAATACTTGGCACAAATGCCACTATTAGTAGCAAGATCACATAAACAAAAAATGAAGAACTATAGGGCATGACGTTATAATTACAACAATACAAACATGTTTTAATATGTTATAAAATCATATTATTTCCTCTTCAATAAGGCGTACAAGGACTGTTATGGCAAATATTATCGTTTCGAAAAAAATAGACTTCATCTCATTTATTTATCGTCATTCTGAATTTTTTGTCATTTTATTCAAATGAAGGCAAGGCTGTCTGCGAGAAAAAGTCACTAACGTTATTTTAGAACAACTTGATGATGAAAAGAAAAAAGAATTGTATGGGGAAATATTCCATGTGCTCCTGTATCTCCAGGCTGGCTGGCTTAATTAGACATTTCTGTCTTGATGAAAAGGTATTGTGACAATGATGAAATGTAAGCTAATGACCTTTTCCAAGACAATCAATGACAAAGCCAGGCAATTTTAATGGAGGGAGAGAGCATGATGGACAGAGAGAAAAAGAGGAAAAGAAACTTCACTTCATTTAAAGACTTGATTAAACCTTTTGAATATTCTTATTTTATAGTTTAAATGGAAACGAAGAATGTCAGATACTTAAGACAGGAAATTTACTCCTGCCCACTACACCATGAGTCACGTCAACCTGACGTTTAACTTCATTTCTGGTTATAGATGCAGTTGATAAGATTTTATGTTTGATGTGCTCCTGCAACCCGTCAGGAGCCGGTTTTTTATATATAAAAACAGCAGTAAAGAATCAAATCTAGAAAAAATGTCATACAATATATGTGCTTTTTCTATTTTTTTCACTTCCCCTTTTTCTCCAATTACCTGTTCTGAAGTGATCCAGCTGTTCATTGTTAGTTTGGTCATGATTCCCTCATCTGATTCACTTGTGCTTTGTCGCTGAGTCTCTTTTAAAGGTCCAATCCTCCTCTTTTGAGTCAACCAGATTTGATTCTCCCTCTTTGTTTGATCGTACCTAATCATGAGGCTATATTTTGTAGTTATATTCTTAGAAGGGAGATTTTGCCAAGTCTTTTGAAGGTTTCTTTTATCCTTGAATGTGATTGCCTCATCTAAAGCACATTATTTGACTTGTGCATGTTTGGGCAATTTGAATATTTTTTTTGTCCAGTAATCAGATGGTATTCAAAAGCCAAGTTGTTTTCGGCCATAAATTTTGTTCGCCATGCCCAGAATATAACGTCAGCGGGAAGTCTTTGGTAGCATAAATGTTGTGCTCGTGCTTAGTCCAAACTGGGAGTGCCATTTTTATGTAAATGTAAAAGTGCTTACTTGATACACTTAATAATGTATCTGAGGCCTCAAACAAGATTTATTTTGTCCCCACACCCAGCAGGTGGGACAAAAGAAGAATAAGAGTAAGGGGAATTCAGTATTCTTTACTTTGTCAGTTTCTCAGCTATAACCAAGTGCTATGAGATGAGAATTATTACCCCACAAAACTACAACCCCTCCAGTCCATTCTGTCATCTTCCGCTCATCCGGGGCCGGGTCGCGGGGGCAACAGCCTCAAACGGAAAGACCAGGCTTTTCTCACCCCGGCTGCATCCTCCAGCTCACCCGGAAGGATCCCAAGTCGCTCCCCAGCCAGCTGTGAGACATAGTCTCTCCAGCAGGTCCGGGATCTGCCCCTTGAACGGTCTCCGCCCGTCCCCGAAGCACCTCACCCGCGAGGCGCTCGGAGGGGCATCCTGACCAGATGCCCTAACCACCACATCTGGCTACTCTCGACCTGGAGGTGGAGCGGCCCGACACCGAGGTCCTTCCAGATGGCACAGCTACTGCCATCTGGAAGGTGGCCGTAGCTCAAGCCCAACCTCCCAACTCAGAGGTTGGGATCTCTGAGTGAGAGCCCAACCACCCTGCGGAGGAAGCTCATTTTGGCCGCTTGTATCCGCGATCTCATTCTTTCGGTCACCACCCACAACCCCTGCCCTTTTAAAATAATTAACATGTTCCTGCAACTGTTTCCTTCTTGAACCTACAAACTTTGAGTGGCTAAGATGGAGGCTAAAGATGGTGGCTAAAAATGTGGACATTTTTAAAGACATCTTTAGGTGGCTAAAGACGGTGGCTCAGTGGTTAGATTATTCGCCCGCCCACCTGAAGTCAACCGGAAGTACGCATCCCACTGAGTGGACGTCCAGGGTCCTTGGAGAAGACACCTAACCCCTCGTTTCCCCCACCATTGGCGTCGTCATAGGTGGCAGTCTGCTGCGGTGAAATGCAGCACATAAATTTCCCGGTGAGGGATTCATAAAGTATATTAAAATTAAAATAAAATCTATCTCTGTTGAGATGATTGTGACTTACACCTGATTTCCATCCTGGTTAGATTTGACAAATTGAATGAAAAAAGAGAGGATAAATTTGCTAGAAGAAGGTGTGCAAGATTGAACATGCAATTCCCCAAAACACTCGAGACTGCCATCACTTGCAATCGTAACCACTGTGCAGCTACATCAATAAATGCTTATTAAAAAACCTCTGTGATTTTCTTAAATAAACCAGCTGTTTTTCTGACCTAATTTTCAGACAACTAAGAAAAAAATTCAAACATCCATCCATAAATAATTTCTTGTTGAACAATATTGAAAGACTTCATATGCATAATCAGCCAATAACTCTATTAAACCATCATTTCTTTGCTATAATTATTACGTTATTACATTTGAAGTCCATCATGCAACCTAATGACTCTTCAGTCATCGGGGTCTAAAATGGGAGCAGGAAAAACTGCTGTCTCAACATGTAGAGTACGAGCTGAGAAATTTTCTTCTGCGACTAAGTGTTATTCTGCGACAAAAACATCCAGTGGTGAATGTACCCATAATTCCATGTGACATGAGCAGTCAAGGGGAAGGGATTCGAGGGCTTAAAGAAAAAGGCAGAGGATGCCGACACGGAGAGAAAATGGGGTGGGAGGAAGCCAGACAATAAGTAAGTCATCCCCTATTCCTGCTTTGCAGAAAGACACTTCTGTCAAATTCATGCTAATGCTCTAAATAATATTTTCCTTAGAAAAAAGGTCCCTGAGAAGCTGGGTAGTCAACCCCGTGTGCAAAGTGGTGAGGCAACGTGGATTCCAATTGTGCATCCATATATACACAAGTGATTAATTCTTCTATTTGATTTGCTTCATTCAGGCGTTATCTTGTACCTGAACTTGCGGAGACAGTTGGTGGAAGACAGATGAAAGTGGAACACCGCAGGGGAACACAGCTAATGCTGGAGCTCCTTTCTGTCAGAGCAGCTGCGTGGGAGTTTGGCTCATCACATCTGGGAAAGTGGTTCAGTGTGTTCAGACTGCAGAAAGCCATAATGAAATCATCGTGTGATAATAAGCACACTGACTGTTGTTCCTAACTATTGTTTCTGTTTCACTGCAGGGTGAAAAGAAGCATATTTTCACCATTTTTTGTCCATAATCACCGATATTTGTAACATGTTAAAGCCTCTGTAATAACCCTTTTTGCACCAAATAATTTGGTTAACTATTTGATTCACTCATTTGAAAGACATAATTCTCTTACTATCCATCCTTTTTTTTCTTATCTTTTTCCCTTTATCTCCTGGTCTGTCTTGAAGTCATTCATTATAGTCAGACTGCTTTTTGTTTATCCCTTCATCCCGTCCTGTCCTTTCCTACCTCCATTGCTCTTCAATAATGGCGTCCTTAGCGTGTGAATCTGACACCATCCATTCCAAGTAGCAGGTAATGGATTGAGTAGAGGACCTGATTTGGCTTTGGATGAGGCCGCCTGAAGGTGTCTGAGTGGGCGTTCAAATGGATTTATGGAAGTTCATTTTGAATTCAATGCTCCACAACCTGGAGCTTTGGGGTTTTAAGGATTTCTTTTTGTTTTTAGGACCAGTTTAAACCATCCTACCCACATTTTTTCCCTTCAAAAACTCAGCATGGTGGAAACATTGCATTTCCATGAAGCTCTTTAATCTCTGCAGTTTAAAAAAAAAGGAATAAACATGGCTCCACTTTTCCATTCTAATCAAATTCTATCAGTTAAAAAAAAAAACCCAAACAAATCATAAGTAAGGTTTTGCAGACAGTTCATATGTCCCTAAAAATCCAAAACTTACCACATAAGTCGGTTTCTGTTGATGCTTCAAGCAGATTAAACATATTGTGCTCAGAACGGTTGTGTGCCATTACTGAGGAGCAGAGCTTGCGCTGCAAGCCACGGGGGTTGTTTCACTCTCCACAGAATCCAAATAGATACCTGGAAACTCATATAAACCAACATCTGCTGATGAATAATGGATGGAGATGAAATACATGTACCTGACTGTCTCTCTGCGAGGAATGTTATTCACAGCCTTGCAGAAATGGGATTAACTGTGTGGATAGTGGAAACCCTTGTTTTATCGCAAACCAAAAATTTATAGTTATGGATTATTTTAAAGCCAGTTGGATTATGTATTTGCTCAGGGAAGTCTACATCACATCCTAATAAAATCTAGTCTGGTCCATCTTTTTTTTTTTTTATTCAAACATAATTGCATACATTTATTATGCATGTGACAGGAGCCAAGGTAATTTAAATGTGTTTATCTGTTGAAATAACCTTTATTGCCAAAGAGAGATGGGCCAGCGCCAGATGGAGAAATATCCACTGTAGCAATGCGTGCATACATGTACATTTGTAAATAGCAGGGCCTTACACTTTTCCAGGCGAGAATGTTTGAGCTGTAGCATTCCGGTATGCAAGCGAGAGAGATGAGGTTCCATGGCTGCCTGGAGGCTGCAGGCACCCCATTGGAAGAGGTGAACACAAGGCCAGACACCTGTTTTCCCCAAAATGAATTATGAAACGAAGCCAAGCGCAAGTTATGCTCCCCACAACTGACAACAGAGGGCAAGGCCAAAGACCTGAGGAGAGACAGAATGAGGCTAGCGATAGCCAGAATGTTAAACAATGATACATCTAGAGAAAGAAAGCATCAAGGTTATGAGTCCTTGTTAACTTTAATAGACCGTCTGATAACAGGAGACTGGATTTTAATAGAGTTCTGTTTTGTGTGCCGCATGGAGCTCAATTAAAACCAAAGAGCCATTAAAATGATAGAAATTCCTTCTTCTAATGTGCTCAAAGAGAGCTTATGAAGTGGACATATTGGAGATGTATTTGTCCTTTTCATGTGGTATGGATAATATATGCTATTTGATTTAACCTTCCCTTCAACCAGGAACGTTACCATGTGTATACAAGTACAAAACAAAATTAATGATTCAGCATCAGTGGATTTTCACAGCAAATTTCCCTGCAGTGGAAAAAATTTGGCTGCCAACTGATATCCATCTACACCGTTATTTATTCACACCTTTTTATTTATGTGATGTGTTCTCTCTTGTAAATTTCTTTGGAAAGATACCTCAGCGTATTGGTACAAGACTTTTTGCGTGAAGCTTAGAAATAACTGGAAAAAGGGGACGAAAGGCAAAAGGGCCTCTGGCTTTTTTTGCAGTGTGTGGGCAGCTGTCAACCGCTTTAACGTGTGGCCGTCCAGATCACACACATCACCCAAATGGTGTGCCCATGTAAAAATCGCCAGTAGTATTGAGAAAAATGAACAAACCTTTTCATTTGTCGTGAAAAAAAGACTAGCCTGAGCTCAAGAGGTGTGCTTCCATTACGTTGTTTGCATTCTTTTAATCTGCAGATTTAACTGATAAAATTTAATTAAATACATTGGCCCCTATTTGCAACCAACTTGTACTCTAATTAAAAATTTTGTACATTTTTAATAAACTTTCAAGTTTGACACTTATACTTTACAACAAAAATTTCCAACTAAATGTCATTTTCTCCCATCAGACCTCTTATTTGCTACTTACCCTTTTTGAATTATTTTATTAGCTGCATTTAAAATAGTTTAAACTTTAAATTACAATCTCATTCAATTATTTAACAAACCCTGGACCAACCTTACTAACTAAAACTCCACATTTTTTAGGCTCAAAGAAATGATTGTTTTCCATTTGCAACATACCAATGTTGTACCTACAAAAATGCTCAGAGCAGCATTGAGATGCACCACAGTTGACAAAGCAAGATGTTACCAAGGTATGGATCTGAAAATAGTGAAATATTTATAATCTCAATGTGTTTAAGCTATGATGAGTTGAGATCCTTGATCACCATTTGAATTTTTGCAAATTTTCTTTTTCAAACCAGGCCAATGTGGACTCAAATAACTCAATATTATCTTATTTCTTTATACAAAGTTTGATGTGGTTTGGCTCACCTTCTATATCAGGGGTGTCCAAATCCGGTCCTCGAGGGTCGGTGTCCTGAAGGTTTTCTATATGTTCTTGCATCTACACACCTGATCCAGTTAATTCAGTCTCACTAAATCTGTTTGTTTACCTCTGATTAAAGCACATGCTGTATTTGTATTGCACCATTGGCCCTGACCCACTAAAAGAACTGCTAACAAGCAAATAAGGTGAAAAAACTGCTTTGCGTTTACATTATTGGGTGCAACAATTAAGCATAAAACTGCAATCTGGTATTGATTTAAAAAAGTGAAACCGCATACTTTATTTAAACAAAAACCTGTATAAAAGTCAACAAGTTTGCATGCCTGATCATAATTACTAACACATGGAGGTCGCTGTCTATTCAGAGTACATCAGTGAGATGATGGCAGCTCAAAATACCATAAACATTTCATCAGTGAGAGAAATGTCAATTTGTATAGCATGTCATGGTGAGCCAGAAGGAAGCAAGATGTCCACATCTGTCCGTGTGTGTGTTCAGGGTGTGAAGTCCCTCCTTGTGATTGATTTATCTTTTTCTATAGAAGCACCCTGCCGTGAACACGCCTCTATTCACCTTTGATAAACATATACATGGTGAACACCATCTGGTGATTTGATTCTGAAAAATTATCCTCACATTGGCCCTCATTTATCAAAGTTGCACATGGCAAAATTTATCATAACAGCTTGAATGTATGATGCGCACATATCACAGCCCCAAATGAGAAGTTGTCTAAATATTTTGTAAATACAGTATTTACCAAAGTCAAATATGCCCAAGAGTGACAACAAAAGTGTAAAAGATGGTCTTAACAAAAAATGTTTGATTGTATATAAAAACTATATGATTGCCAAAAAATATATAGACTTACCACAACATATTTAACCAGAACATTTATCATAAAACTTGTCACTGCAAAAAAGGTATATTCCTCTGTGATTCAGAGGAAATGTACCCGGCAAGAGCTGATGTTGTGGCAAAAAGTGACTTGCAGCAGCTTATATAGCTGTGGGAGACGCACAATTTGCTTTTACACACTAAAACCTGAATAAAAATTCAATGAACAAAGTGAAACTTCAACTGTGAAGTTAATACTATGTTTTTGTCTGTACTTGTAGGAAATAATCTACTAAAAACACTGACATTTTTCTGTTTTTCATATGTCTTAACATGGATCTGACTAAATCTGGCGTGTTCATTATAATTGTACTTGTTTTTGTCATGATGCGGTGTGCAGGTGGAAAGATGAGGACCCAATTGCAGATAGAAAACATGGTTTATTTGAATTTGGCAGTCCATTAATACTGTGAAAAGAAAAACAAAGTTTCAGTGGCATGGCAAAAGGTTATTGCAAGGATGTGTTATTGGTCAGGCAACCAGGGAGACCTGGCTGGAAGGAATGGTATGACCCGACATGAAAGTCTGGGGTGATTGGCCTAAAGTAGATGGTAGGGTCCACAGATGTGTGGCATCAGGAGTCAATCTCAGGTGTCCCTAATCAGGGTGATGAGGAACATCCAGGGCACCCTCTGTCAGCAGGAGAGGGGAGCATGACAGTTTGATGATGCATCATCTGGTATATTTTCTCTCTGTGCCTAAAATTCACACCAAGATAATTGAGGACCACTGTGTTTCATGTAGCCTCAAAAGTAGCCTATTCACTTTCCTTTGGAAGTTTGTGGAAGGAAAAGGAACATATTGACTTTTCATTAAATTGGTACCAAAGTGAAACAGAAGGATCTAAATTTTATTGGTTTAAGTGGTAGTGCACAAACTTCGCTTGGCATTGTAGCTTCTAGCTTTGGTTTTGCCTTATCAAACTGGCCGTGATAAAACAATGATACATTGTGCAATTCTGAAGGCTTTAGTGTGCTGTTATGTCTGCGTCTGTATGTTTTAAGCAAGGTCTAACCTCCAAACCTGCAGCTTCTTATTCATATTGTTAGGTTCATCATTGTATTACTTAGAGCTCTTTACTTCCCAGAGAAAAACATATACACATGTGGGCACAATTGAATTGATGTGTACAGCACATTCACAAACACACACTAAATAAATTGGTTTAGTTAGCAAGAAATAATGTGTGTGTTCATCTCTACAAACAACCATAACCCTGCCAAAGATAATTACCAGTGTGAAAGTAGCATGAAGAAGCATTACTCCTGCTCACCTGCAAATAACAGTTATCTTTGCTGTATTGTGATAAAGCATTTCCAACCAGCATCTGTTTGTGTTAAATGTGTGATTGTAGTGTTAGCTATTTTTTTTTTTAGCCTACACACATCACGTCTATAAGCACCCACTCCCGGCTCACGCATGGCTGGCTTCCTCTCATGTCTCACACAAGCTAAAACCCATGTTTAATTTCCATTCTCTCGCTGCAACGGCTCCCATGTAAATTATTTATGTTAGTTGGCGGGAGCGGTAGATTTTTTTCTAAGAGGACAGAAAAAAGTAACCAACTTCAAAATAAAACTCAAGAAACATTGAGTACTTAAGTTAATGTTTTTTTTTTTTTTTAAACTATAAAGTGTCCGCTAAAGATCCAGTGTACAGGCTGAGGGAAGTCTGAACTTCACTGCTAAGGTGACTAGGCTCCAGATGAAGTGGTATGGTTATGGTATGTTTTGTCACGTGGGATAAATAAGTGTGGGAGAGCGTAAAAGATAGAATAAGCATATTGGACAAAAATCTATGAAGTGACTAAAAACAAAAGAGCAAATCTTGCCCTTCTTGTTTGGGTCCACAGGGCCAATGTCAGGAGGACACATAACAAAGACACAATCTCACCCCAACCTATCACCATCGCCTCTTTGAAGCTATGTGCACAGAAGGAAATGTTAGATTTATTACAGTTGATATTTTATTTGATTTGATCTTTTTGGCTGCCACTTTTGGCCCCAATGCTCTGGCTTTAATTTTATATTTTTTATGCCAACTTGTCCTCATCTGCCGTTACAAGTAACCATCAAAAAGAAACACCTCCAAAAATAAATGGTAAGTACTGTGAATTGTCAACAGTTAGCTCAAAAAAATGTAAATTTCTTTTAAAACAAAGAAAGCCAAGAAATGAACAAATAACTTTCCAATTCTTTTATGTATCTTACATTTTAAAATTGACTTGAGAGCAGTTTTGTTTTCCTGTTGGTTTTTTTTTTTCACATTTTAAGTCCCCCTCTGATTCATCTCCTTGGAAACAAAGCCATCGTGATGGGAGTGTGGGAGCAGCAATTTGGAACACTTGGTAAGCAGGCCCAATATTACAAAGCAGTGTAAATGTGTTTTTGACCTATATTTTCAGCCTTCTTAAAGAAACCAGTCTTTTGAACCAGATCCCTGTTGAATCAGCCCATCCATCTGCTACAAGTCTTTATCCCTAGAGCCTGGTGGGATGATGTGCTTTTTCTGCGCTCTGACAGGTGGTGCTTTAGTCATATGGTTAGATTAATTGCTGATTTATTTTTATTTTTCTTTCATTGCTTTTTATTTTCGATGGCAAAGTAACATTTATGTGGGTCTCTGAGATTGTTTTTGTGGGTTTTTTTAGGTCTTCTTCTGCATAAAGTAGCTACATAATTCCACTCAGAACTATGTCAGCACCAATTATTGTAACTGTTGTGAATCACCATTAGATAAAGACAAAACAGTCGCACAGAGTCAGGTAAGAAATCTTCAAAGTAGGCCAAAGCAACTTTAAATGTTAAACTTAATAGCCTTACAGAATCTTTAAAGTACCCCAGGCAATGGTTTATTTCAGGTGGAAATCCAACTGTTTCCAAGAAGTGAAATCTATTGAGCTTCTTTTGTATCATAGCTTTCTTTGTGGTCTCTCAGTGCGAGAAGTACGAGCGAGAAATTTGTAGAATTATAACAACCATTGAAAAGAAACATTCCTGGTCATTGATACTATATTGATGGGGTCAAGTTTGTACTCCAAGCAAATGAGGAATAGAGAAAAGACGGCTGGTTGTAGAAGAAAAAGTAAAAAAAAAAACTTTAGATTGGACCTGGAGCATTATGCTAAGAATACACTCATTGAATAAGAATTAACTCTGAATCATCAAGGTAGAAAAAATGAAGAGTTGGATGGAAAGAAGTCTGATTTCTTTTTCTATTTATGTGTTTATTCTAGGACCATATGAATAAATGACCCAATTAATACTTGGACATACCAATGTAAAAGTAAATCAAGTTAAACCCCCTTCTATTAATACATCGTCAGGATACAAACAAAAAAGACGCAACCAGCTTCTCAAGTGGTGTCCACAAAACATGTTTACTTTCGATGGGAATTCCTACTGGCTCTAAATGTTGAAAATCCACAGACAGATGTTCATCTAAGCAGCTGTCAGATTCTTAAAAAAAACTACAAGAAAAAGGCAAAATTCCCAACATGTTCATGATGAAACCAACCATCAGCCTGCAGAGAAGTTTCATTTGCATTCAGTGATACTCATCTAAATTCATCCCAGAATCCTCAAGCTCATCAGAACAATCTGCCACCGCTGTTCCCTAATGATACTAAATCACAACGGGGATAAATGGTTGCCACTGCATGGCACACAACTTACAAACACAAGGCAGATTATTCACAATTAATACAGAGGTACTTGCAGATATGTAAGCCGCCATTGCAAAACAAATAACAGTCCAGAAATATTATTTTATAATGTTTTGGTGGCTGTACTGGTCTCAGAAGAAGAAGAAATAAACACAACAATAGCAACAAATTAATTGTACCCATTTTTTTCCCCAAGACACGTATACTTTCAGAATTCGGAAGAAACTAGGGCACGTACTGTATGAGAAAAACACAAAATCAATCTTGTTGATAATTCACTAAAACAAATGGAAAAAATTGGGTAGAAAATAGGTCCATTGTTTTCTCTAAAAGACTTTTATTGATAGAGAACATCATGTAACAATTGAAATGGGACCTTTGTAAATCACAGCCGACATTGCACTCTATGTAGATATTGACCAAATCCATAATCCAGATTTCTGTGGTTGAAACCTTCACAAATCGTTTTCCTAATGCATGGAAAAAAGTGGTTTCTTGAAAAAAAACCTCCATCCTCGCCCAATTTACTCTTTGTTTCCAGAAAAATAAAGCCAACCTTAAACCATGAACTGCTAGCTTTGTGCATTAGTGGTGCTATAACATTGCAGAGCCAACAGAATTACTCCATGTGGCTTTACCCTGAATGTTTTGTTTGTTTTTTTCACACTTGAACTCTGCCTGAGTGTACTGATTTCCTTTCCCGCAACCCTGAGGTACAAGTTGCCACCAAAGCAAACAGAATATCTTAAAATTGAACAGACTAAGATTGTACTGCAGACGTGTGTGAGATTAAAGGTCCACTTTGTCCTGTGCCCTGGTTTTGTTGGGGTGATACATACACTGTATTAAAGCTACTGATTTTAAATCAAGTGCATGTATTTTAAATGTACTTTTTTCTACATGTATAGACACACATTCCACATATACAGGTACCTTTTCTTTTAAATATTGAGCTAAGTGTCATAAATTATGAGCAAAATATGTCGTCAAATTGCTAAAGGTGCTCCTCATTACGATTAAAAAAAAAAATGGATCAAATAAATCCAAATCTCAGATCTTGCTGCTTGTTTCCTGAGGATTTTTGCTCAGATCTCTTTGGGAGTGACCAGAATGGACAGGATCAGAGGAACAGCACATGTTAGAGGTTTTGGAGATAAAGTCAGAGAGGCCAGACTGAGATGGTTTGGACATGAGCACAAGAGAGAGAGACAGTACATCAGAAGAAGGATGCTGAGTTTGAGGTAAGAGGCCTAGAGGAAGACCAAAGAGTAGATTCATGGATAGAGTGAAGGAGCACATGAAGGTAGTTGGTGTGACCGAAGAGAATGCAGGGGACAAGACTAGATGAAAGAAACTGACTTGATGTGGCGACCCCAGAAGGGAAATGCCGAAAGGAGAAGAAGAACATAAAACATGGAAGGACAGGATTTATTTAGTTAGAAATTTGGAAAACTTGCTCAAACTGTTGTTTTTTTGTTTTTCTAATCTCAGTGACCTTCACCAAGGTTCAGCCTTGGCAACAAAATTGGTGCTGCAGGAAAAGGGGATCCTTAGAGCAGAACTGTTGTTCTGAAGACCACAAATATGAGTCAGCATTCCGCTATGACAGCCTCTCCGTTGGAGATTATTCATAAATATTCTACTGAGAGGACACGGCAGATTCTTAACATGTTGAAATTAAGCATAATTTTGGCCCGGAGATGCAAAAGGTTTTCTCTGGACAAACTGAGGCAAAAATAAATATCTGAATTTTCCATTTGGAGCTGTTAGCTCTGTAGTACAAATGATGAATAGATGACAAGATAGATAGATGGATAAATGGATGTAATGTTTCCAAATAAATTGACTCGACATAATAAATAAATTTCGAAACTTGAATGATCACATACGGTATTTGAAACTACATGTATTGCATTATATTGGAAATGTAATACATCTGCACCTTCTTGACTGCTGATAAAAGATACTCTTATATAAAAAACTGAATTTTTAACCACATTGTTGTTTTCAAGCACCTAATTTTGCAGTGAAATAATTGGTCCTCACTAACAGCTCACTTTCAGAGGTTTATCTTCACGGTAGCTGTTGTTTGACAGCTTGTTTCCACATGTGCTCTCAGCCTATAATTTAATCTAATTTATCCACTGTCACCTGATGGAGTGCAAATAGATGCTTTCCTTTTTTGTTTGTTTGTTGTAGAAGGAATGGACGGGGAACTTAACTCATTTTAATTGGTAAGTATGCAGAACTTTATCATTAAACACTTAAATACACTAACATCCATTTACTTGGGTACTTATCATTTTGTAACATTCACTCCCACAACTTGTATAGTTTTTGTTTTTTTTTCTTGTCACCTTTTGTTCGGGGTGTACTCTGCCCTTCGCCTTAAATTGGCCGGGATGGGCTCCGGCACCCCTGCAACCCCAAAGGGATAGACGGATAAGATGACTGACTGACCTTTTGTTCTTATCTCAGTTTATACCAAACTTGAGTTTGTTTTGTGTTGTTAGGAGCTTCCACTGAGCAGCTCTCATTTTCTTTTAAGTTAATAACTATGTTTATCCCCACCTGCCCGCCTCCGGACCCTCCACATTCACAACTTTCTGACAACATGTTGCATGACTCAGCAGTTTTGTTAGCTGCTAGATGTGCTAATTTGCGGCCTCTACGCAAAACGAAAGGGATAAAAGTGCTTTAAACATTTTAGAATATAACTAGGTTTTTAAAAAAATCCACATACTCATAATCCACACATTATTGGTATGGTGGTGAACAAAAGAGAAACCACAAGCATTTGGCTTTGAGTTTGAGCTGGTGTTCATTACAGCCAATAGATTTTTTTTTAAAGTGACATAAACTTGTCATGCTCTTATTAGCTCTCTTTCCCTACTCTTCAGTTGTCATGCATGCTTCCTGTACAAACAAGCTAGGATTTGCTAATTAGTGTTGTGAGCCTGCAAACCCTTCTGTTTGCTAGAAAATATCCTCTCCTAATGTGCAACATGAAAGAGCTGCCTTCCTGGACTTGCGTAGAGCTTGAAGCTAAATGCAGCATTAATGGGAGGATTTCAGGCTGTCAGAGCTAAGAGGTCTGGTTTACAAACTCAGGGATTCATTAGTTAGCTTGCCTGCTACAGTCCGCTTCAGTGCGTTACTGCAGAGTGCTTGCCTCAAGCTAAACTAAACGTGGCCCTGTGCTGTCTGAGGCATGCAGAAGTCTTTTTGTGCCATCATTCCTGCTTTTACAATTCTCCTTTGCACACACAAAGAAAAGCATCCCGCAAAGAATATTGCTTGCAGTTACACAATATCCGACTTTTTTCTCTCTTCAAAGCAGGAGAGTAGCATTTGTTGTATTACATAATTTAAATGTCTTGAGTCTTGAAGTTTAGATTTTTTGGACATCCGTGGTTTTTGGAATCTTTATTACTGCTTTGAAAATGGAAAATATTCTGTCACTGCTTCAGCTTGGAAATTACAACTTGCTGTTCCATCCACCATTACGGTTCAAAGCTCCATCTTCTAAAGAAAGCCATATGTGAGCACTATCTAAAATCGCCGTGATTATCTCTGAGTTGTGAAAGAAAAAAATTCAGTTTGACCCATAATGCTGGAAACAATACATGTCCTCAAATGGCCTAATTACCTGATGTTTTGGCTGCATAGTCACTCAACGGACACAAAGTTACATTTCCAACCATATTCCATAGTGAAAGGTTGCAGGGTGGATTCTTATTTAATCCCTCAACGAAGAGCTCATGTTTGATGTGTCTTTGAGCAAGACATCTAACCCCAAATTGGTCATGTTTGACGCCTTGCATGGCAGCTTTCCGCCATCAAGTAAGCATCTGTGTGTGAATATGTGAATGTGAAGTACCATTTAATATGCTTTGGAGTTCTCACAAGTACGGCAAGCGATATTCAAGTACAGTCCATTTAGCAACATGAGGCCCAAAAGATATATTTTTAAAACAATGCATTTTCTGCTGCGAAACAAGGACGAACAGCTGCAAGCCCACATCTAACGATTATACAGAAATTTGAGTTATTGATATAAATTGACAAGTTTTTTTATTGACTGTTTTAATACTATTTTGACCTCCTGACTGTGACGCTTTAAGAAAAATTCAAAACAGAATATTAGATTTTTTTTTTTTTTTTTATAAAAACTGTGGAAAAAAATGTTCTCGAGTCAGACCAATCAAATCTTATACCAAAAAATGGTCTAGTTTTTGTGTGTTTATGGACTTAAAAATATAAGTAGAATATTTATTAATTCCTCTTCAAACCGGCGTTATCCAACTTGGGCTTACTAAAATTGATAAGATAGTAGATTGAAATTTATCAATGTTAGTAACCTCTATAGTTGGTTTTAATGTGCATCATTAATCTCTAGTGCACTACAAAACTAAAATATCAAGCAGAATAAAAACATCACCCATTAAACTTAAATAATTCCTCAAACTCTAATGTGGCTGCTTCCATTTATCTCAAAGAGCAAAATGCTCTTTAAAAAGAACATTTTTTTCAGATGTAAAACCACATTTTGGAGGCAATTTTTGTTTGGTTGAACACAAGCTACCCTCAAAATGATGTTCTTGTGAGAAAATAAGGATACTAGATGTCAACATGTGGACGTCAAGCTGTCTGCACAAGTTGTGTTGAGTAACGTCTTCTAACCAAGAAGTTTTTTCCCCAACGTGTCTATCTTTGCGTTTTCAGAGTCAAATTGAAGTTGTACTTTATGTTAAAAAAATGTCTAAAAAATAGATGTATTTATTCTACTTTGTGTCTCTTCTCATAAATGTAGATTTGTTGTTGTGCAACCAACAATATAGTATAATATACCTCTGTTCTGGTTTGGATAATAGCAATAAAAATCGACACAAGAAAAAGTCATCAGTTTTTATTACTGTGGAAAAAATTCAAGCGCACGTTGCAAAAAAATCAATTCTAACATTCTAATCAATGCATTGCACGGTCTTCACTTCAGAAACTGTGATATATATCAGCAAGAAATCCAACATCCTCTATGTTTCTGTGTGCTTCTGCAGGTTACTGCATTTAATCATATCTGAAGCCCCAAGCTTGAAATTATGGGTTAAAATTGCCATCAACCTAGACGCCCTGCTCTACAGAATCTAAATCACCCAATTTCACTATCACAGCACGAAAGTACATAGTTTGACTCCCTCGGACATTTCGGTAACTGGGGCACTGCAAGCAGAAAAAGTGTATTTCTCCAAGCCATCTGTGGGTGAGTCATGACCGGAGTACATTACAGATTGATACGTTATTGTTAAGCACTTTGCCTTCAAGCTGTGACAAAAGAAGAGAGAGATGGATGGAGAGAGAGATGGAGAGCTCACGCTTGGATGGAAGATGGTGAAAAAGGTGAGGGGGAAAATAAGAAAGCAAAAGAGGTGGGAGAGTGTGCCTCTTGGTTTAAAATAATAAGTTCTTGTGTAAGTGTGAAATGAAAAGCAATTTTTAAAATCACAAAAGTTTACAATCATTTAGATTACTTTAAGTTTTTTTAATGCTTTTTGTCAGTGTAAGGAGTTTTTAGGCCCGATTTCTGTTTTTCGGCAACTCACCTCATACTCTACATCCAAAGTCAGACAAGTTTACTCTCACCCGGAAACTCTGGCAATCTACAATAATTGCCAATGTCATCTGTGATTTTTATCTAGTGTGAATAGCCATGTCAGTAAAAAACAGCTTTAAAATCCTCTTCAAAATTTTCCATATTTTGACTAACATTAAAGTCTTCAATTCATTTTGATCCTACGTGAGTCTGTGATTCATGCTGCTTATCTGCTGGCCATTTATTTTCTATGGATTATTTTAACTGCCAGACACATTTTAGCAGTCTCCTGGGGCTAAAATTTTGGTCCTTTTAAAGCTAAGTTAATACCAAAGTCTCTTGTTTTAAAAAAGCTATACAACAAAAGAAAAAAATTCCAGTGAAAATGCAAACGAAAGCACAACTTAGATTGTTGTTATGTAGAAGTTACAGGTACCTCCTTCGCATAATCTGGGAACATTATCCACTTGTACAGAGAAAATTAGGAGTTGCAACTGTGATGTTGCAGCCAGAAAAATTTGTGGAGTGGCAAAAAAAAAAATTTATTTGTAAATGTGAACAGGCAAAAATCCCAAATGTCAACTTTGTTTGGCAAAATTCTATTTAAATGGTGCTTGGATGATTCTTTGCTTTAACTACACTGTTGTTTGTCTTTTTCTAGACATTTTCAACAACATATAGGCATTCAAAATGACAGTTTCCCACAGATCTGGGATAACTGGCAGAGCTAATCCCACAGTTTTTATGAGGTGTGAAGCAAAACACAAACAGTGACGCTATGATGCGATGCCTAGTCCATAAAAGTTGTGAAATTTTCTGAATGGCCTTTTACCATTAAAAATAAAACACAATTTATTCACTGATTGACTGAACCTCTAGATATCCATGTTCAAATAAATACATAAATAAAAAAGATATGTAGTTTGGCAACAAATAATGAGTTTATTGGGCAAATTCTAATGCCTATATTGAAAATAGCACGTTTTAAGAAGAAGCTAAATTAGTTTGGTCAAATTCCACAGCTTTTTGTTAAACAACAAAAAGTTTTCCAGTGTTGCAGTATGCTGCACTTTTTTTCAATATTCTTATTTTTTGTTGAGGGATAGGCATAATTGTGCATCCTGTTGTTTTGTGCAATAGTACCACTGCACGAAACTGAAAAAAAAACACTAACATTGTCTGAGTAAACAAATTGCACTACAGAGAACCTGGCAACAGATGAAGTATGCCAGCAAACCCCTGCTGCCAGAGGAGGGGGGAAATAAAAGGAGAGAGACAGTGCTGAATAATGGGTGTGCTTGATTTAACAACCTCACCCTCTAACCTTTCCAGAAAAGACTTTTTGCGATGGGCTGTTAGAGCCACCTCTCCTCCTAAAGCCCTTACAGCAGTTTTTATGGAGACACACATTTCTTTTGTATGTTTTTTTCTTCCAAGTTCTCCGACTCAGCAACACGCAGAAATGTAATATTCAAAGTACCTTGAGCCTATGAGGTAATACACCCCACATTCTATTCGAAATGGGCATTTCCTATTAGCTCACCAAGATTGGACTTCATAATAAATTGTCGCATAGCTGCTGGGCTTGACTTATATAGGTTTTTTTCTTTTTAGTTCTTCTAGATACCTGCATTTAACTGAGAGTTCATAATGACTATAGAGAGGTTTTCCATTAGAAAGTTTCCGGGGTGACAGCTGGATATGTAGGTGTCTCCATCTCTTCTGGTTGGTGATTGGCATCTCTTTTTCTGATGCCGCTCAAAGGAGAGAGTGACTCAGGACAATTTTATGTGTCACTCCAAATAACTCTGACGGCACATCTGTGTGTTTTATAACATCTCAGTGACTCATCAAGTTCTGCAAAAAGAAATTGCATAAAGCTTTTGTTGTGTATACCTACCTTAAAATTGACAGACTATCTTGAATGAACTGTTGGAAAATTTATAACATGTTCTGAATATTAGCAACCCAGCATCTGTAAAAATCATAAACTGGGATTTGGTATGTGATACATGAGCTGTCTTGTGAAATGATTACACTCAGTAGTCCTTTGCCAAAGCCTAATTACCTTATTTAGCATTCCCTCTGAAATGTCATGATGTAAGGGCAGCCCGAAAGCATTTTGGTCCTCATGTTTATAATGAGTTTCCATGAAAAGTGTAAAATTATGCACAATGTGCTTGTGATGGAATGTTTAGACTCAGCAAAACCAAGTGAATCCCCTTGAAATAAGTCAACTTGCATTAATCTTGTTGCTAAAAGTAACTGCTTGCAGGCTTGACAGCTGCAAGGTTGAAGCAATGCATATGCTTGGTGTGTGGGACCCCAAAAGCTAATTTTCTGTAATGCTAATATCAAGAGAATGGAAAAGCTTTGGCATGTCCATCTATCAACTATTTAGGATTTTCTATGTCTATGCTTGAATGCATTAGCAAATACTAACAGCAGTCTTAAAAATAAATGGAGGAGACAAAATGGGTCATCAGTGATTCAAAACAGTTTAGTTATAGTAGCTTATATAAGTGACGACCAAAAGTTTTTAATATTTCCAACTATTCTTTTCAAAGATTGAACAAGGTGATTAATAAACAAGAATAAGTCAACACTGAGGCATCAAACATAATGCCTTCACTTGCCTTAGATTGCCTAACTGTCTGAAAAATGAATGGTTGCACACTAAAGAGTCATTTAAGTTAAAAGGAAAAATCTCCCTGGCTGAATAAAAAAAAGTCTGATTTAATATTTAACCACAGTTTGACTTTAATTTGTAATTGTGTCAAGAGTAGACCGTCATCACACAGCATAACAACTTGACCGAGCAGCCTCTGGGCCTGTGGCTGCTTCACACTGTGTGATCTTTGGTCCGTCTGAGCTGTAATTTGACAGTTGGGAGAGAAACATGTTATATCTGCATACTTACACAGCACTGCAAGACACATCTACTGAGGGATGATTTGGCTTAAGTGACCAACGACGCCTTCCTCGAAGACATTTGGTGTCAAATATACACCATGTGACTGCAGTTATTCGATGTCTAAACCCACAAGTAAGAATGTAGTCAGAAAAAAAAAACCTGGCAGATAATGGATTGCACGTGTGGAATTTAATGATCAATTAAACCAAATCCACAAATAAAGATAAGAGTTAAGCAAGTCAAACAGGTGAAACAAATAGATATCAGGTATTTTTTTGTCCCCAAAACACAAGTTCTGTAGCATCGACTGTTAAATTGATATGCTATTATTTTCAGATTTGATTTTAATTGATTTGAGATTGGGAAAAATTTGGACTAAAAGAACATTTTGAAAAATCTATGTCTTTAATATCTTTGGATATTGTATATATTAATTACCACACTAACTTACACACATATGTGACCTTTACTTACTTAATTAATTTAAACTTAAGTAATTGTGAGCTATTTTCACGCCATCTTTATGGACAAGAGCCAGGATCAGGTATCATCGCTCTAATGATGCATGAAAGTGTCTAACTCACTCACCTTGACATTATGAGGAGCCTATCTATGTATGAGTGTTATATCAAAGAGGTAGAGGGTGGGAGCAGATTATTTGAAATGTTAAAAGCAATTGAGAGGGGGAGTGACACCAAAATGGAACGAGAGACATGATGAAGGAGAGAGAATATGATAGGGAAAGACAGGGGGAGGGTGACGTGTGAAACAAGTATCCTCTATGAAGCGGCACTCTGAGTGATGAATCATCCACAAGAACACAGAAGGTGTCCTCATACCCATTTCACATGTTGTGGATGACAAATAAATGGCAACACATTAAAAAATGACAATGTGTTCTGTTTTTAAGGGGTGAATATTCAATGTTCGCTTGTTTGCAGATGATGTGTTACTGTGTAGGTGTCTGGTTAGGCATTTTCTCTGTGAGCCACATCTGCCTCATCACAGCGACGAGTTCTCCCTAGGTGCTGAAACCTGTCATTCTTGTGTCTTTGAACTTGACTCAGTCATTGTTCGGTTCTCACTCCTCAGACTACGAGACAAAAATTCTTTCCTATGAAGAAAGGAGTAAAAAAAAATCACAAGAGAGTATGGATTTTGACTTGTTAACCTTGTGAACTTTCCAAGCGATAAACTGGGATTAAAAATGGTTTGAGATTGTCTGCACGTAACTGTTAACCATGTTTGTAGCTTAAATACAAAAAAATACATAAAATCACTGTTTTAATTTGGCTAAACATAAAATCATTTGATTATTTTTGATACAATCTTTCTGCTTCAAACTAGACAGGTTTTTTTTTGGTTTTGCTTTTTCTGTGTCGAATAAAAATACAAACTGCGATGAATAAGTCAGGCAGTTTGTAGGCAAAAATATCTTATTTTGAGCTAATCTTTGCACAAACTTTTTTTAAATTTATTTATTGAGCATGACCTCAACAAGCATTATCTGGTACAAGTGCACTTAAAAAAGACAACTTAAGCGAGAACTTAAGAACTTAATCGAGAGAGAGACAAAAATCCCCATACATAAACACGACTAAACCCAATGGTCACTCTGTTACATACCAACCTGTTCAAAAAAAGAAAATCTGTGTCATCATGCTCTAAGGGAGTGGGAAGAAGTTTAATCTTTTTAATTCCTTCCCAATTCCATTCAACAAAAAATCAAAACCATTCAACAAAAAAAAAACGTTATACATAAACATGATTTAAACTAATTTAAAATTACGTTCCTAATGGATCTTTTGTGGAAAAAGTCCCGTCATACAGATTCTTGGGTGTTTACATAAACAGTAAACTAGACTGGTCCACCAACACGGACATGATTTACAAAAAGGGCCTGAGTAGGCTGTACTACCTCAGAAAGCTCAGGTTCTTCAACGTCTGCAACAAGATGCTCATCATGTTTTACCATGCCATCATGGAGAGTGTCCTGTTCTTTGCTGTGGCCGCCTGGGGAGTTGGTATAAAAACAAAAAATGCCAACAGACTGAACAAGCTGGTAAAAAAAAGCTGGACTTGTGGTTAGCTCACTCCTTGCCTGCGTGGAGGAGGTAGAGAGGGACAGAATGAAAGCAAAACAGTCATCAATCATGCTAAATCCCTCCCACCCCGTTCATGAATCTATGGACGATCTGAAGAGCAGCTACAACAACAGACTCCTGCAACCCCGCTGCTCAAAGGAACGTTACAGAAAATCATTCTGACCATCCTCCATCAAACTATTTAACCTTTGACTTTCAAACCTGTAGTTACTTGCCATTCACAACGTTGCATGAGATTGTATGAATGTAACACTGCAGCACTCAAATTTCCAATCAGGGATAAATAAAGTACGTATATTCAATTCAATTAAACTCCAATTCCTATTTTAAGTTTATGTATCAAAGTCTAATGCAGTGCATTATTGTAGTTATTAAAAGTCATTTGCTTGAATTTTTTAAAAATGTATTAATATTTAAACATGTCTTTAGATTGTTATTGAGGCTGTCCATACTTTCACTCCATTAACAAATAAACTGAAGTTTCTTTTTGTTGTTCTTATCATGGGCATTTTAAAATTCTTCTCTTATCTTAGATTATGTTTGTCTTTTTTCAAAATGAAGCATTTTAGAATATATTTTGGTAGTAAATTATGAAATACTCTGCTTTAACCTCAGAAAGATTTACTACCACACAAACTGATAGCGATGAATGCAAAACTTTTTAAATTAAAAGCTTCATATTAAAAATGCTTTGTGATAACTATTTATTTTGGCATTTACGTAATCTTAATTTCACATCTCAAAGAATAAATGCAAACTCTGACGGTGAAATTATATAATGTAGCTATTTTGAAGTTATTTTTTTGCCTGTTGTGATTAATCATTGGGAAAATTTTTACAAGTATGTGCAAGGTATGTTCTTATCACTATTAAACTCAACTAATGTTCTTTTTAGAGTTTTGACTCATCCTGATTCAAATAAATCCGTTTGTAATTGTTTTAACCTAAATATCATCATAAAATGAGTAGTTGTGGAGTACACCCAACATTACAGCCCCTACCTTTTACCACAGTGATGACTCTCCTCATTCGGCTAAAGTCAGCAGGTTTTTGGCAGGCGGAGCAGCAAACAGATGCTGATTTGTTAAACCTGAAAAAGCACAGCAAGACTCTTTACTGCTGCCATATTTCCTCTGTAAGCCCACTGTAGTGTGGTGTGGAAGGAAATAAAGAAAATCACGCTAGAAAATTTGTTATGCAACTGGACTATGTTCACACATGCCAAACTCCTGAATGATACAGAGCAATTACAGGCCAAGTGCATTAGAGCTTGGCAACAGAGATAGAAATCAAATCTCTCATTTGTGAAACAGTGTGTGCTTAATGAACAGTGCTATTATCATCAGCTCTGTCGATCGGGCTATGAAAACCATTTTGTGAAGGTTTGATGTTGAGTTTTAAGCCATGCAAAGCATTCCTTACAATGGCACAAACAGATTAATTATATGAAGCATAATTTTCCCCCTGATGGTGCAATTAATGAATCAGACTTTTCATCGTCACAGCTCAGTGGGACTGAGCAGGTCGGGTTATTAAAAAGATAAAAGCTAAACTAAAAGCTTAGGGAGATCTTTGGCAAGGTCGAAATTAGATTGGGAATATATGATAGCCCTCAAGTCAAACTTTATGTATCTTTACTTTAGTTATGAAAAGTAGATATGTTTTAAAATGGGATTTTATCATTTAAAAAAGCCTTTTTAAAAAACACCGAGAAATTGTATTTATTTTGTACACAGATATGAAGGACATATTTTTTGCACATTTAATTTTTAGTTTCTGACTCATTTTTCTGACTGTGATCTAAACAACAACAGAGATGTTTGAAGTCTTCCTCTTTCGGCATTTGCCTTCAGGGATTGCCACGGCAAGTCAGTTTCTTCCATCTAACCCTATCTGCTGCATCTTCTTCGGTCACACCAACTATCTTCATGTTTTCCTTCACCGTATTAAAGAACCTCCTCTTTGGTCTTCTTCTGGACCTCTTTCTGGTGGTTTCAAACTCAGCATCCTTCTGCCAATGTACTGTCTCTCTCTCTTGTGCTCATGTCCAAACCATCTCAGTCTGGCCTCTCTGACTTTATCTCCAAAACCTCTAACATGTGTTGTTCCTCTGATCCTGTCCATCCTGGTCACTCCCAAACAGAGATGTTTGAAGTGATCTCAGAAAAATGAAACAATGTCTAAGCGAGGCATTGTCCTTCTCATCTTAAAACAGCTTGCTTTTGGAGCAGAATAAATCTTTGACATGTAATTTTTCTTACACCATTAATCATGACATGTGGATTTATTTTACTTTCTTATTTTATACATCTTGTATTAAAAGCGTAAAATGTTTAGGAAAAAACAAACAAAAAAAAAACATAAAAATGACTTCAAAAATGCAATTTATAGAAATTTTAGTCTTGGAAAATCGGCAAACATCCAGATTTCCCTGTGGGGAAATTTAGGTATTCAGCAACATCGTTGGTAGGCAGCAAAGTGAGCAAAAAAGTCTACTAAATAGAACAAGATAAAAAATAATGTAAAACAATGGTGAAACAACAGCAGCAATCTACTAAAAGTGAAACATTTAGGTGGTAGCAAACTTTTTCTACCTTGGTGCATCACCCCACTGATTTGTCTGTCTCTTAAATTTTAATTGAACAGGCCTTTCTCAAAGTCTTTGGCGTTCAATGAGTTTCTTGAGTGCCTTCGATGCCAGTGAAAGAGCCCAGCTTACCTTTGTAATCACAACATGAGCTTTTTTATGTAAATTTTGCTGTCTCAGCTTTTCTGATCACACCCTCTACTACTGTGATAGAAGACCAGCTACGTTATTCTGTAATTACATGTCAACTTCTAAGACATTTGCACAATGATAGTCACAAAACCTGATAGACAAAATCTCCACCAAGTTTTTTTCTACTTCGCCCTCTGAGGTTTTTCATCTCTCTGACCAGAGTTTGGATTGTCACTATGATGACTCTCTACTTGGGTTATAAATTTCAACCTTCTTTTTAATGAAAGTGACAATTTATCATGTATTATTTTACTAAACCCCTTTGAAATGATCAATTGTATCATAATACATAATAGGATGTACGTACAGTATGTAGTTGAGCGGCCAAGTTCTTTTCTGTCTGCATTTTATTTGTGTTTTAATGTCCCAATTGAAAGCAACTTGATTTTCTACTAATGCATTATCTCGCTCTGGAAAATTTGGCTTGTTCTGACACAAAACGTTATATTTTTTAAAAGCAAAGACATTGTTTTTGTATTTTCATTTAAAAAAATTACATGTTTGTTCAAATACAATCTGAACTGTTCATTAGAAAGCTGTTGATTCTCTCCCCTTTGTTAAGAAAGAGTTGACCTAAATTACTCATGCTCAAAACACAGTTTTTAATTATGCATGAACACAAGATTCTTAGTAAATAAATTCCGTGCAGTTGATTCACAAGTTGTCATGTATAAAAAAATAAAAACATAAAATTGAGTGTGTGGTTTTTACTGATTTATTTGCTCAAAAATTTTATTTCAACATGGATTTAGATTCAAACAAGATGTGTTGCTTTGTGTTGTAATTGGCAAAATTTTATTTTGTTTCATCTTCTGAACCGCTTATCCCTAACTGGGTCGCAGGGGTGCCAGAGCCTATCAGGACTGATTTCAGGTGAGAGGCCACCCCAACCAGTCTGTTGCGAGGCCACACACAGAGACAACCATTCCCAGAGGCTATTTCATAGCGACCAATCAACCAAATGTGCATGTTTTTGGAGGGTGGGAGGAAACCAGGGTACCGAGAGCAAACCCATGCATACACAGGGAGAACATGCAAAGTCCTCACAGAAATGTCAGAATTTCAAGCCTCACCCCTTCTCCAAAACTTGAACCCTGACCTTCTTGCTGTGAAGTCACTGTACTAACCACTGTGCCACAGTTTCTATGCACTTTATCCCTAGGAAATTGACCGAAGGAATCAGTGGTTGTTTGTGTCTCTACATGGCCCCACAACAAACTGGTGACTTACTCTAAGTATAGCCTGCCTCTTGCTTTGAACTGATTTGGATCGACATAACTCACACCTTCAAGTTATTATAAAAGACAAATTATTGAATTAATGAGCGATATTTTCCATTGAAAATGTTGACTCATTATAATGAACCTGTACATGGGATCAATGAGTCATATTTTATTTGTGGTCTACATGTGTGAAAGCCCTAGGCAAAGCTTGTTGTTTTTTCCACATTGTCCTTTAGTCAAGGTTATTGCTGTTTTTGAGTTATTTAAATACTTTGTAGTTTATGTGTGAAAGTGACATACACAAATGAGCTTAATCAAAGTAATGACATCAATTTTGTTTTTAAAATTAATCTAAATGTTAAAAAATGTGGCTTGGGCAAATCAAAATGTGACTGCTTGAAATTTATGCCATAAAATTTTGAAAATAGTGTATGTTATGTCTTTGATTGAAGTATATGTCAGAGTGAGACGTCTGTCTCTTCTAAAGATCTTTTATAATTTCTTAAACTAACAGCAGAGTGAGAGGTCTCGAAAATAGTAGATCTAGCATGAGTCTGAAATTGAGAGGACGGAAGTAGACTGCGCTCAAAACTTGTTAAAACCTGGGATAACTTTAGTCTTTGTAAGTATTTTTTGTGTTTATGTGCTTTGTTTGCATGCTCAAGATTGTATTTCATTTGATAACGTGTGAATCGCGTCTTATGTAGTAAGCCACTTAGGATGTGGGCGCGCATGTTTCAAGCTAAGCTAACGTGCGCATGTTTCAAGCTAAGCTAACGTGTGTTTGATCATGGAGACTCAGCGTTTTGTACAGCTTATAATGCACTTCTTTTGTTTGTTTTGTTTCAGTTACTATTACCACGTACATATATATACGTACATATATGTATAATCCTGTGAAGAATAGAGTCTACATAAACAAGAAAAGCAAGCCTTGTGTGGGAGTCTCTTTTTTCATTGGAAGAGTTAGCTGGCTGTCTAGCTGCACACAGTCACGTGTCGTGAGGACAGCACAGTAAAAAGACTTAAATAGAAGAAAAAAGACTTCTATACGGCGGGTTAAACAACACTGAGCTACACAGTCAACATGAGTCTACGCTCAGGTAAGAGTTACTTGAGAGATTATGAATCACAGTTCGAGCCAGAGGCAAACTCAGAGCAGCAAGCTGATGACCAGGCTGCCACCAATCACCCGGTTCCTGCAGACCAGCTGTCGCCTGAGAGGCAGCCGTCAGAGAGGCCGCAGCATTCACCTCCACACAGCGTCAGGTCCAGAGCCACCAGCAGACGGTCGCACACCACAGCAGCTTCAAGTGTGTCAGCCACAAAAGCATACGCCAAAGCCCAAGCAGCAAAGGCTCAGCTCCGTTTCGCAGAAAAAGAAGCTAGTCTGATGAGACAAAAAGCAGATTTGGAAGCAGATTCGGCGAGACAAAAAGCAGATTTGGAAGCAGACTCGATGAGACAAGAAGCAGATTCGGCGAGACAAAAAGCAGATTTGGAAGCAGACTCGATGAGACAAAAAGCAGATTCGATGAGACAAAAAGCAGATTTGGAAGCAGATTCGGCGAGACAAAAGGCAGATTTGGAGGCCAGTCTCCATGTTTTGAAGTGTGAAAAGGAGATAGCAGCAGCTGAGGCAGAAGCTGCAGCCTATGAAGAATTAGAAAGTCAGAGCGGGGAGTCAGACCCAGAACTTCCTATTACAGGTGAGACGTTAAATGCAGTACAACGCACAAGCGATTATGTGGAACAACAATGTAAGCTAAAGGCGCTACCTAGCGCTACACATGATAGCACAAATTTTCAAATGCCAAGTCGATCAATAATAACAAAAGAAACTCATGTCCAGTCCCCAATGAAAAACGATGTTAAACATGAGTACATACCAGAAGCTGTTCCAACCAGCACATTCTCACTCAAACCCCAAGCTCACACCTTTTTGCCTACAAGTCACAACCAAATAGAGCAAAACAGCGTACAAGATTTTGCAAAATATCTCATCCGCAAAGAAATAGTTAGCACTGGCTTACTCCAATATGATGACAGACCCGAAAACTATTGGGCATGGAAAGTCTCATTCACGAGTGTTACTAAAGACTTGAATCTGTCCCCTAGAGAAGAGCTAGACTTGCTCACAAAATGGTTAGGGCCAAAATCTTCAGAGCAAGCAAAAAGGCTTCGCGCAGTACACACCCTCAATCCCGCTGCAGGTGTAAAAGTGGTATGGGAGCGTCTAGAGGAATGTTATGGCTCCTCAGAAGTCATTGAGGATGCACTGTTAAAAAAGTTGGAGGAGTTTCCAAGGCTGACAAACAAAGAGAGTGGCAAATTAAGGGAGCTGGGTGACATCTTGTTGGAGTTGCAGTGTGCTAAGTCTGATGGTACACTGCCAGGTCTTGCATATCTAGACACGGCTCGAGGGGTTAGACAAATAGTTGAAAAACTCCCCTTTAACATGCAGGAGAGGTGGACCACTGTAGGTACAAAGTATAAAGAAGTCAATAGAGTGTCATTTCCACCTTTTTCTGTCTTTGTGCAATTTGTACAGCAACAAGCAAAAATGAAAAATGACCCAAGTTTTTCCCCATCCAGCTGCAGCAACCAAGTTACCACACGCAATGAAAAGTCCATTCCATATAATCGGAAAGCTACTGTTGCAGTACACAGAACGGAAATTGAGGAAAGAAAACAAGCAAGTTTTGAACAGAAGAAAATCGAAGAACCAGATCGTCTGTGTCCAATTCATAAGAAGCCACACCCTCTGAAAAAATGCAAGTTATTCAGAGACAAATCAATTGAGGAACGACAGGCTTTTCTGAGAGAGCATCGTATATGCTACAGGTGTTGTGGGTCTGTGCAACATATAGCCAAAGATTGTAAAGTAGCAGTAAAGTGTGTTGAGTGTGACAGTCCAAAACACTTGTCAGCACTCCATCCGGGTCCCACACCTGTCCCAAAAGATGACATCTCAAAGAATGTAGATGCTAAGGAGGACTCAGAAGACCATCCTGCAGTAGTCTCCAAGTGCACAGAGGTATGTGGACAAAGTGACAGCCCACGCTCATGTTCAAAGATCTGTTTGGTGAAAGCATATCCAGAAGGTCAAAAGGACAGAGCTATAAAAATGTATGCAGTGATTGACGAACAGAGCAATAGGTCCCTGGCTAGGACGGACTTTTTCAACCTGTTTGGAATAAAAAGTGCACCTGTGCCATACACGCTGAAAACATGCTTAGGAAAAGCTGAAACTGCAGGTAGGAGAGCAGAACATTTTGTAGTAGAGTCCATGGATGGAAAAACAAATGTCAAACTGCCTCCTTTAATCGAGTGTGATTCAGTGCCGGACGAAAGATCTGAAATTCCTTCACCTGAGATTGCTAAGCACCATCCACACCTTCTCCCTATTGCAAGCAAAATCCAACCGGTCGATCATCATGCTCCTATTCTCCTTTTGCTGGGAAGGGACCTCCTCAGCATTCATAAAGTAAGAGAACAGATCAATGGACCAAATAACGCACCATACGCCCAAAGGTTAGACTTGGGGTGGGTTGTGATAGGAGAAGTGTGCTTGGGCAAAACTCACAACACAACAGAAGTCAACGTGTACAGAACACACATGCTAGACAACGGACGGACTACTCATTTTAAACCATGTCCAAACGTCTTTACAGTGAAAGAGGACTATGTCAAGCAGCCCCAGCAAAGCACACCTTTAATCTCAAATAGTGTGGACATTAAAGGCAACACACACAAGCTAGGTCAGTCTGTGTTTGAACGTACAGAGTCAGATGACAAGGTGGCACTGTCTATAGATGACAAAAACTTTCTAACAATAATGGACAAGGCGGTCCAACAAAACAAAGAAAACACCTGGGTCGCTCCATTGCCCTTTCGCTCTCCAAGGAGGAGACTCCCAAGCAACAGAGTTCAAGCCTCAAAACGTCTATACTCACTCAAAAAGACGTTAGAAAAGAAACCAAAAATGAAAGATCACTACATCCGATTTATGCAGAAAATGTTGGATAACGATCAAGCTGAACTCGCTCCACCTCTGCCCGAAGGTAAAGAACACTGGTATCTGCCAACGTTTGGTGTATACCACCCGCAAAAGCCAGATCAAATACGTGTTGTTTTTGATTCTAGTGCAGAGTGTGAAGGAACATCCCTGAACCAAGTGCTACTCAGTGGACCTGATCTGAATAATTCTCTGTTAGGAGTGCTGTTACGGTTCAGAAAAGAGCCAATAGCCCTGACAGCTGATGTTCAACAAATGTTTTATTGTTTTGAGGTGTGTGAAGATCACAGAGACTATCTGCGCTATCTCTGGTTTGAGGACAATGACGTCACAAAAAATGTGGTCGAATATCGGATGAAAGTGCATGTTTTTGGGAATAGCCCATCACCCGCTGTTGCCATTTACTGCATGCGGCGGGCAGCAAGCGAAGGTGAGCTGGAACATGGCTCAGATGCCAGACGGTTTGTTGAAAGACAATTTTATGTAGATGACGGGCTCACTTCAGTCGCCACACCTGAACAAGCAGTTGACCTGTTAACGAGAACACAAAACATGTTAGCAGAGTCCAATTTACGACTACACAAAGTTGCCTCCAACTGCAGCCTCGTTATGGAAGCATTCCCTGCAGACGATCTAGCAAAGGACGTGAAAGAATTAGATCTTGGTGTAGATCCACTTCCTGTTCAAAGGAGCTTAGGACTATGTTGGAACCTGCAAACTGACAGCTTTACTTACCTTGTATCCAATGAGACAAAACCATTCACACGTAGGGGAGTACTGTCAACTGTCAATAGCTTGTATGATCCGTTGGGTTTTGCAGCTCCTATAATCGTGCAAGGCAAAGCGCTACTCAGAGAACTTTCAACTGAGGAGAGCGACTGGGACGCACCTCTTTCCCCAGAAAAAGAGGACGCATGGATCTCATGGAGAAACTCACTGAAAACTCTAGAAGATCTCCAAATCAAAAGGTGTTACAGTTCAGGTTCTTTAGGTGAAATGAAAACTAATGAACTCTGTATTTTTTCAGATGCGTCTACTGTAGCTATAGGTGCGGTAGCCTACCTGCGCTCTTTAGACACTCAAGGCAAGTATCACGTAGGTTTTGTGATGGGGAAGTCAAAACTAGCACCCTGACCTGCACACACCGTACCACGGTTAGAACTTTGTGCTGCCGTGCTTGCAGTAGAAATGTATGACTTAATCAAAGACGAGTTAGACCTCAAAATTGACAGTGTCAAGTTTTTCACTGACAGTCGCATTGTGTTAGGTTACATACACAACTCCTCAAAAAGATTCTACATGTATGTAGCTAACCGCGTCACACGAATCAGGTCATCCACTCAACCTGACCAGTGGCATTACGTTTCAACAGATGTGAATCCAGCTGACCTAGCAACTAGATTTATTCCAGCCGTTGAATTCAAAAACAGTAATTGGGTTACAGGCCCAAGCTTTCTGTGTTCAGAAAAACTCAATGAATCTCAAAAAGACTATTCATTCTCACTTGTAGAGCCTGAGAATGACAAAGAAATACGAGCTCATGTAAAAACACTTGCAACTACCGTCACAACAACTCAGTTAGGTGCAAAACGTTTCGAAATATTTTCAAGTTGGACAACGGCATGCAGAGCAGTAGCCAAACTTATTCATGTTATGGTTTCTTTGAAACAAAAGACAAATAAACAAGCAGGATGGAGAAGTCTGAAAGAGAATGTAAACACAAATGAACTCACTCAAGCCAAAAATGTCATCATTCGTTCGGTGCAAGAAGAAGCGCACAAAGTGGACTGAAAACCAACCAAATGTCAAAGAAGGAGACATTGTGTTGTTAAAAGATCCTCTAGCCCACAGGAATGAATGGCCTATGGGACTGATAGTTAAGACTCTACCCAGTAGTGACAAGAAGGTTCGTAAAGTGGAGATACGGATCATCAAAGATGGAACTCCAAAGGTGTTTTTGAGACCAGTCTCAGAGACTGTTGTTTTGCTTTCGGAATAAGATATTATCTATGTAAATTTTATGTTTCGATATGTGGTGATATAATATGTTTATATCAAGCGGGGAGTGTTATGTCTTTGATTGAAGTATATGTCAGAGTGAGACGTCTGTCTCTTCTAAAGATCTTTTATAATTTCTTAAACTAACAGCAGAGTGAGAGGTCTCGAAAATAGTAGATCTAGCATGAGTCTGAAATTGAGAGGACGGAAGTAGACTGCGCTCAAAACTTGTTAAAACCTGGGATAACTTTAGTCTTTGTAAGTATTTTTTGTGTTTATGTGCTTTGTTTGCATGCTCAAGATTGTATTTCATTTGATAACGTGTGAATCGCGTCTTATGTAGTAAGCCACTTAGGATGTGGGCGCGCATGTTTCAAGCTAAGCTAACGTGCGCATGTTTCAAGCTAAGCTAACGTGTGTTTGATCATGGAGACTCAGCGTTTTGTACAGCTTATAATGCACTTCTTTTGTTTGTTTTGTTTCAGTTACTATTACCACGTACATATATATACGTACATATATGTATAATCCTGTGAAGAATAGAGTCTACATAAACAAGAAAAGCAAGCCTTGTGTGGGAGTCTCTTTTTTCATTGGAAGAGTTAGCTGGCTGTCTAGCTGCACACAGTCACGTGTCGTGAGGACAGCACAGTGTATGTATGAGATTTTAGGGCGCTTAAGCAGTCTTTTGAGGATTCTGTCAACTTTTGATCAAAGCTCGAACTCACATGTAAACACTCTTTCACACACACAAGTATTAAACATGTATGTGTGTGAGTGTTATGTTGTTTTAGAACTCCCTGAGGCTACTGAGTAAGCTTCGACTGTGATGTTCCAATGATCAGTTCATAACAGATCAGAAATAAACCTTAGCATTTTCTTCTTGATGGAGCAAATAGAAATTCAGAAGGCTTAAAGATATTAGAATATTTGTTGGGGACAAGTTTAAAAAACTTATCAGTCCATTTCTAAGTAAAAGGAGATAAATTTAGGAGTTTTGGGTACACGTAAGGTGAAGCAACATATCTTCTCAATCTTCTTCTTCTTTTGGCATTTCCCTTCAGGGATCGCCACAGCAAGTCAGTTTCTTTCATCTAACCCTATCTCCTGCATCCTCTTTGGTCACAACTCTCCTTATGTATTCCTTAACTGTATCCATGAACATCTTCTTTGGTCTTCCTCTAGGCCTCTTTCCTGGTGGTTCCAAACCCAGAATACTTCTGCCGATGTACTCTCTCTCTCTCCTTTGCACATGTCTAAACCATCTGAGTCTGGCCTCTCTGACTTTATCTCCAAAACCTCTAACATGTGCTGTTCCTATGGTCACTCCCTGGTCACTTCCTTCTCTCTGGTCACTCTGGACCCTGGTCACTCCCAGAGAGGTCCTCAATAGAAATATAAAATATTAAAATCAACACATGAATCCTCCAAGTTAGCACGATTGAGTCATACCTGTGCGTTTTAAAAGTTAATAAAAGCATAAATGTAATACAAAAGCCTTTTTACTTTTTTCTCTCTTCATTTTTAAAGGCTGACCTAAAAAGCGAAATTCTATTTTGAGCCTCACGACCTACCGTCATTACAACCCGGAAGTGCAGCGCTTGATATCATGTAAGAAATATTTAACCATAAAACATCTGCCGTTTATTTAATATATACTTTACAGTTTTTATTTTAACGGTCATTCGTTTACAATTTTAATTTCATCTGATTGTGAGAAACAGGAGGCACATGAAGGATTAGGAAAGAGAAATGAAGTTAGTAAACTTCTCATAGAAAGTGCCACATCGCCACAAACTAACAGGGCCGCTTAGTCTTTTATTATTTTCACTTTAACAAACTTATATTTACGACCCGATTTTTGTTCTTTAAAGTTTAAAATCGTGTTCGTTTTCAACTTAAACCTGCTAATGATTGCGATCATCTGTAAAGTTTAATTTCTCAACACAAGCAAGTAGCTAAATGAGAAACTAATCATTTAAAACAACTGATTGCATGCTCTTTTTTACTACAATATATTTTTTAAGATGTTTTAAATTTAACTACTTATTGTATGGTGTTTTACACCTTGTGTTTTTTTTTCCCCACAGGCTTCTACTTTCAGACATAAGCAATGCAAAGTCATTTTTATGAGACGTTTCTTGCTTTTTGATTTATGAAGCACACAAAGAGGACCAGTCCTTCCTTTCCAAGTGCTCGACAGGATGAGAAAAGGACATTGAAAGACATTTGGATGATCTCATTTTAATTCAACCATGGATCAAGAAGATCAAGAAGAAGAGCTGATCTCCAAAGGAGAACAGGGGGTGGATATATTTACATCAGTCTGTTGCCTTGGATACCTGTCCACCATTAATCTTCTTGTGGCAATATGTGTGGGGATGTATGTACGCTGGGAGGTGACAAACGAGCCCATGATTCTCGTCATCTTCATTCTGGGGCTTTTTGTTCTTGGGATTGCCAGCATACTTCATTACTACTTTTCCATGGTGAAAGCTAGTCTCAGCCTGTTCCACTTATGGTGTGGATTTCTGCTTGGACTCCTCTGCTTCCTCAACAGTCCATCTTTACACTCAAATATCAAAGAACTGGTGACCAATTATTTGCTGGTAGCCAGTGTGATTATGAAAGTTGTGTGGGCAATAACTGAGCGCATCTGCACCACCATCCACCACAAACCCATCTTGCTATCTTCAACTGAATGGCTGGAACTTCTGGGATTTGGGATAGCCAGCACTACTATGCTTTTCCATAAATCAGTTGCCATAATAGGGCTAGTTGTGGGATTGGGAGCTCTAATCGTCGACTTGCGGATGAAATCTGTACTTGCTTTGCCCAATTTGGTCAGTTTTGCTTTGATTACGTCGCTAGCATTTTTTCAAGCCTTAAACATCCTGGCAAACCCGTTCGCCTTAGGGTGTTATCTCGGCAGGCTTCTGTGTGAGCCTGCGTTAGATGTGTACTTCAGTGGGCTGGGGCCCAGCGAGCGCTGGATGCCGGTGCTGTCTTTGGGGAGGATATGGAGGAGGTTGTCCTTGTTCCCTCTGTGTTTGACTGAGTTGGCCTTCTTCGTCCTGGCTGCCTTGAAGGTATGAACCAAATTCTTTATTAAAAAACTTTTAAAATGGTTTCAAATGTAATATTTTTTCATTTCTTTTACAGCTCGGCCATTTGGAGTTGTGGTATTTGGTGATCCCAGGATTCTGCCTGTTTGGACTTTTCTGGGCCGTCTGCCACATAATTTCACTGATAACAATTTGGTCTTTCCATACCAAGTTGACTGACTGCCAGAAGGCTTGGCAGGCCCAACGGTCAGGCAGCCGCAGTTTGGATCAAGTCATGGCTTCCCGTGGTATCCGACACTTCTGCCTCATATCGGAGCGCCTGGCGTTTTTCAGCCTGCTATCAACAGCGATACTGGCCGCTGTGTCCTGGCAGGTATGACCAGGAAATTGTCTTTTCACGTTTCTATTCAGTTTTCTTCATGTAACCTTCGCACTATTAATTAGATTAAAAACATCTCTTCAAAAACTCTATAAATATGATATACTTTTAAATGAAACTTTGAATTAACATGAAAGTAACAGTATGCTTTGTATTTGTTTCTCTCAAAATTAAAGCACTTCTGCTCCCAAGTTTAACACATTTGATTAGTACTTAAATGTTCTCATCTTCTCGCATGCAAAGCAGCCATAACTTGTTGTAGCTTTGTTTAGCATTTACCTTGGAAGCATCTCGTGGGTTCGAAGCCTCATTTAAGATGTGCTCATTGTTGATATATTCTGTTTTGCCAGAGGCAAACTAGATATGTAGATTTTATTTTGCAGCAAGCATGCATTCTTTTTAATTTCCCACATCACAAGTCTATGTTAAGGTCTGAAAGCAAGGGGAAAGGTTATTGATTTTTGTGAGAATGCAGAAAACTATGTTGACTGTTTAGGAGTTGTGTCAGATTCATTGGTGTTTAGAACTGAGTTACAGCTTTACTCTGTGTGTATGACGTCTGCAATAATTAGGATGGTACATTGATTTGTTGTGTTGAAGACCTTCAGCATTTGTTTGAATAAACCAGGAAAATGTGAAGATCTGCTTGACGCATATAGAAATATTTTAGCAAAGATTGTGGGTATTTTTACACCATATTTGCCTCTTTGGAAGAAAATTGAACCTAATATTTGAGATTCAATCATTTTTTGTCTCCCTGATAACAAATTTGGAGCTTGCACTCAAGTGAATTTTCACTACTAAATCCCTCAAGTTTAATCTTTCATTTAAAAAAATCCCACTGTTTTAAGCCTTCTTTATAATAAAAAACCAAGATAAGAAGTATTGAAACATTTTTTTTACCATTTTGTTGTCACAGCACTGTCTACACAAACATTCATTTTGTGAAGACAGAATAAAAGTAATTTTTTAAAAAGGCAGCATTAGAAATGAAAAGCTCAGCAGCTGGTCTAAAAGGGCTAAACCAGGACTTTGTCTTGTTTGTTTTTTTGTGCTGTGTATTGATCTTCTATGTTGCATTTCTTGGTAATCGCTTAAGGTGTGTGGCTAAGCAAATATGATTGCAGAGAAAGATCCCCTTTGTGTAATTGTGCTGTTGCCGCAGTGTTTTTCCGTCACATCTGAATGGCTTTTTTTTTTTGCTTGAGAAAAATAAGTTTTTTCATCTATTGTGAAGTCTTAACCTACTTTTTCACCATTTAGATACATTTTGTCCAATGTTGTGTCTGCAGGGTTCAACATTAAATAAGTTAATCTTAATAAAAGCTGTAAAGAACGACTAAGAGTAACTTTGAGTTTTTGAATCTCTGCAGCCCTCCAATGGCCTTTTCCTCAGTGCTTTGCTAGTCGTGTTGCCTTCAGAGTCTCTGGCCCACGGCTTGTTCCATGAACTCGGTAGCTGCCTTGGAGGTACCTGTGTCGGCTACGCACTGGTCATACCCACCTCTTTCTCAAGGTACTGGTTATTTACTTTATGAATCTTTCAAAAGATGCAGAGATTTTCATATGTCATCATTAATTTGAAAAGGGACGAAAAGAGCAGGGGTGGCTGGGCTCTCACTCAGAGATAGAATGAGGAGCTCTGAAAGGAGTGCGGTGTTGATCCGTTGCTCCTCCTGGTTGAGAGAAGCTAGATGGGGGGGTTCGGGAATCTGGTTAGGATGCCTCCCTAACGCCTCACTGGTGAGGTGTTTCGAGCACATACCACTGGGAGGAGACCCAGAGGTAGACCCCATACTTGCTGGAGAGACTATGCCTCAGGATCCTCCCAGGTGAGCTGGAGGATGCAGCTGAGGTGAGAGAAGCCTGGGTTTCTTGTCTGAGGCTGTTGCCCCTGCAACCTGCCCCGGGTAAGCAGAAGACAATGGAACAGAATTATAATCCTTTCCCCTTTATTTTATGTCACTTTGACTATTAAGCAAAGGCGCTTAAATGATGATGTATGAATTGTGAATTAAATAAAACATTAACTTTAAAAACTACTGTTTGAGAGTTATAATGTAAAAACTCGTGATAAACATTTTCTTGTGGTGACTAATATTCAGTTATTTCTTCGGCTGGCTTCATTGTCAAAATTTTAATAGTTTGTAAATATTTGGTGTTCATTTAAAATTTTTAGAACAAATACTGGTTGGTTTCTCCAAAGTGATTCCTTCATACAGTACATATTCATACAGTACGTAGCCAGTTGTACATTCAGCAGCGTGCACCTGTATAACTGTGACAATGAACGCATGTACATTTAGCTGGTGACAGTGTTTCTTGATACAGCAAAAACATGGTTGGGGACAGGAAACTCAACCAAATGCACAAGTTTATGACCACACATAAACAAATTATTTTAAAACTTTCAGGGATTTCTTTTTGTGTCAGAGTTTAAATCCTCTGATAGTTTTTTTTATTCAAAGCCCCCTGCCAGAGCTGTGGATGCTGGACTTGCAGGATTCATAGAGAAGAAAGAGAACATGATGAGAATGCAGCAGTGCTTAATCAGCTGTTTGACAGGCAGACTTTTCCAATGACAACGTCCTCAGCCCCACTGGGACTCAGGGGAGATTTGAATCGCTGAGTCTAATCGGTTAAATCTGTGAATGTGAACAACTCAAGCAGATGTTATGAAACTTTGGAGGGTTTTTTTTCTGTACAAGGGATGAAACTTTATCACAGGGAAGATGTGGTCAGACTCAAGTCCCAAAATTTCTTCCCTCACGGTTGCCATGGCATCTAAAAAGATTAAACAGGTTTAAGAGAATGTTAAGCTCACAGGTTGCAACATGTCTTCTCCAAAATGGGATTAAAGTAGCTTCATGGCAGGATTAGGTAGATTTTTTGTGACATTACTTCAAATAGGAAAGCTCTTCAAAGAATAAAAAAAAATTGAAAATGATCCCACATCTACACTTCAATAAAAAAAATCTACTTTTTCTCAACCATCTTTGAACTCTTCTTCTCATTTTATCAAACTAACTTGGTTTTTTTCCAATATTTTATGGATTAAAACATTCTGTTCCCATTTTTGAGTTTAATATAATTTTCTCTAGCAGTGATTCCTCGCATCACCTTTTTATTTTTTCTTATCCTCCCTGATCTGTCTGCTCCATCATAGCTAGAGGAGTTGATGAAGCTTTGCTACACCAATCTATCTCACTCTCATACATCTTTTTGTGTCTCATGTCTCTCTTCCACCACTCCTTCTGACAAGCTACCAAACTGAAGTCTACGTCTGAGTCGATAAAGAAAATAAATAGCCAAATTTCTTTTTCACAGCTCATCATTTTTCTTTCCCCCATAGTCCTGCCGGCCAGCCCGCTCTGTTACCACCAGAGCATGTGCAGGAGTTGAACCTGCGTTCTACTAGCATGCTGAACAACATGCAGCGTCTTTTCTCCCACCACATGATCCAAACCTTTGGCTGCGACTACTCCACCAGCGGGGTCACACTAGAGGCAGTGCAGAACAAGTTGCGCAACTTCCTTGAGCTCCGAACAGCAGAAGGACCCCGCCATGATACATACTTGATTTTCTACAGCGGACACACCCATAAAGTCTCAGGGGCCTGGGCTCTGTCTGGTGAGAAACGTTTTTTTAAACACAATTTTTTTTTTTCTTTGTGTTTCATTTTTTTATTGTGTTGGGATCTGAGCAGTCCCTAGGGGAATCGAACCAGGTTCTTCCGGTCAAAAGATGGCAACTCTGCCACTAGGCCAACGCCTCTTGGGACCAACCTTGCATAAATTTTTAGCATTTTTCAGCCACTTTATCCCATTATTTAAGTGGGGTGCAGTCATTCATCGGACAGCTATACCTTAGTTTTCAATCATTTTCTCCAAAAAATTTAGTGTGCAATTTTTTTTTCCAATGTTAGCTTACGTTTCAGCATGTTGAACCAGAGAAAAGAAAATGGTCAACCAATACTAAAGTTAAACAGAAAATTGTTTCAGTTTTATACATTTTTTTTCTAATGAAAATAATTCAGTTTTCTTCTAAACACTTTTTACTAATGGTAATTTTTTTGGAAAAGCAATGAAAAAAAAATCTTTTTCCATACATCTCATAAATTCTATTTCTTTAAGACCATTTGTTCTTCCTCTCTGTGACGTCTTCATATTTTCAGATGCAGTTTGTTGAGTCATCTTCCATTATTTCACTTTTTCCTGTATTTTGAAAAAAAATTGGATAAAAACACAAAAAATTGCGTCAGTTGTTACATGACCAAGAGAAATCTAAATGATTGGAGTTCAATTCAATTCAATTTTCAATTCAATTTTATTTGTATAGCCCAAAATCACAGAATGTCCGTCTCAATGGGCTTCACAAGAAAAAGAGGAATGTATTAACACAAATACACAACAAGAAAAATAACTAACAAATGCTAACTAAACAAGACTAGCACATTAATGCACTTAGACTCTCCTTCTCGGTGAGGAAAAACTCCTAAAAAACCCATCAGTGGGGAAAAAATAAGAAACCTCATGGGGATCCACGTGAAAGAGAGATCCCTCCCCCGGGACGAGCAAACAATGTGTCACAGATTATTGTTTAAATATTAGCTTATTCTAATCTACAGCTAAATATCTAAAGAAGTCAATAAATGTTCTTCATCCTGATGGAAACACGGGGGACTCCTCAGCCTGGAGATGTCAAGTACGGGGATGAGCAGATGTTCTTCATCCTGATGGAGACACGGGAGACTCCTCAGCCCAGCGATGCCCACGGCGGGGATGAGTAGATGGATTTCGTCCTGATGGAGTGGGGATGAAGAAGCGCGGAGGTCTCCTCGGTGTGGCCATGCCCAGGACAGGAACGCAGAGTCCTGGATGGGGCTCTCTCCCAGAGAGGACGGAGAGAGGTGGACAACATGTGAATTGTATTGTACCAACTAGCAGTGTAATTCTAAATAAACAGACAATTTAGAACAATGAATGAGATAGCAAGCCAGGGGTTTAGGGTAGAGGGTTGGAGTAGGGGGTACGGGGAAAGAGCCAAGACAGTCTGGCAGAGAATAGTAGATAGAATTAGAGGACAGAACCCCAATGTACCATACTTTCCCCAGCTTTTACTATCTAGCAGCCAAATATTAATTATATCAGCTAATTGAATCTGTTTCTATCTGGCCTGTTGATAAGCTTGTTCAAACAGGAATGCTTTAAGCCTCCCTTTAAATGTAGGAACACTGTCTGCCTCTCTCACTTGAGCTGGGAGCTTATTCCATAAAACTGGAGCTTGGTAGCTAAAGGCTCTACCTCCAACTGTACTTTTAGAAATCCTAGGAACCACCAACAGCCCTGCATTTTGTGAGCGGAGTGTTCTGCTTGGTTGATAAGGTACTATAAGTTCACTAATGTAAGATGGAGCCATGCCGTTTAGGGCCTTGTAGGTTAGTAAGATGATTTTAAACTTGATCCTAAACTCAATAGGAAGCCAATGGAGAGACGCTAGCACGGGAGTAATATGATCTCTTCTATGAGTTCCTGCTAATAGTCTTGCTGCTGCATTTTGAACCAGCTGAAGACTTTTTAGGGAAGACTTAGGGCATGCTACGAGCAAAGCGTTACAATAATCCAATCTTGATGTAACAAATGCATGGATGAGTTTTTCAGCATCACTTTTACATAAGATATTTCGGATTCTAGAAATGTTGCGAAGGTGAAAGAATGCAGTTTTACAAGTCTGAGCTATGTGAGCTTTAAATGATAAATCTGGATCAAATAAAACTCCTAGGTTTCTAACGGTGAGGTCAGAGGCCACAGTTACTTCGTCGAAGAAGACTGCTTGGTCAGTAAAAACATCTCTCAGATTTTTAGGACCTACTACAATAACTTCAGTCTTATCTGAGTTTAAAAGGAGATAATTTATTGTCATCCAAGTCTTTATGTCCCTGATACAGGTATTAAGTTTTTCTATATGGTCACTCTGGTCAGGTTTGACTGATAAGTACAATTGTGTATCATCTGCGTAACAGTGAAAATTAATACTGTGTTTTCTGATTATGTTTCCCAGAGGCAGCATGTAGAGCATGAACAGAATAGGTCCAAGAACTGAGCCCTGAGGCACACCAAAACTAACTTTGGTAGAAGTAGAGGACTGATCATTTGACAAGAGATGATTGCTATGTCCTTGTTTTATTGATTGTACCGAGTGTCATCTCTGTCAATGCCTGCCAACGTGGAGAGAAATAAAAATAGACCACTTCTCTGAGTTACAATACTGTGGGGTCATGTTGAACCTTTAGATATTTGAATGGACCCTTTTTTTCTTCTTTTTTTTTAAAAAAGAAAAACAACAATCAATGCATTTTTGAACGTATATTAAATATGGTTCGAAAGTCTAAATGTTCCAAACTCAACCACTGTTTTTTTTTTTTTAAATTCCTTTTTGTTGTACAGTTTCAAAGAAAGTAGATTCAATTTTCAAATTGGCAGAAGAACTGCTGCCCTAGAAGAGTAAAATTTGTAGCAATTTGGCCACTTCCACACTTTTCAAAATCATTTACTTCTTTTAAAGATTTCCAAAAGTGACTCTTAAATGACTGTGAATTTGGACACACGCCATTATTTTTAATAATTGTTACTTTTCTTTCGGTAATTTTTTCTCTTTTACCGTAGGTGGTGAGAGTCTTCACCTAGCGCAGCTGCTGGAAATCTGGAAGGAGAAAAACGCCGACCATTGTTCTCGTCTCATTGTCGTCCTGGACACGGAGAACTCCCCCTTATGGGTCAAAGATGTGCGCAGGGTGGATGGTGTCTATGTAGCAGTGCAGGGGGCTGAACTTGCATCCTCTGGACTGGACCTGGAGTCTGGGGAAACTCCGCTGTTGGGCGACTTTACTTCAGAATGGGTGGAGTTCAATTGCAACCCGAGTGGTGATAATCAGTGGTCTGAAAAGGGAAGGACGGTGATGGCGATGTACGGAGTGTCCAAACGCTGGAGTGACTACACACTCCACCTTCCTACCGGAAGTGACGTAGCCAAACACTGGAAGGCCAACTTCCCCAAGGCTACGTATCCCTTTGTACACCTGTCCAACTGGTGCTGTGGCCTCAACATGTTCTGGTTGTGTAGCGTGTGCTTGCGCTGCTTCCGGAGGTGTAAATTATCCTGGTTTCCTCCAGCTATTTTAGACACCGGGCAAGGCATTAAGCTAGTCCATTCCTAGATGTTTGCCAAGTACAAAATGGGTTAATTATCATAAAAAAAATCTTTCATATTTATTTGGGAACATGAAGAAATATAGGAAAACTCACATCACTTATTTTTACTTTGCATTTTACAGCTTAAAAAGGGCTAGTCATACTGTAGTGACATGAAATAAAGCTTTGTATATAGAACAAAATGAGTATTTAAAAGACAAGATGACTTCTTTATAATTAAGAACAGTTATTTGTTTTTTTTCTACAATTTTTTTTTTTTTTTACTGAAAATGTATTATTTCCTATTGGTTTTTGGAAAGGTTTTGTGCCATTTTAAACAAAACGTGGTGCCTTTATAGAGGAATTTTGCTGCCTTATTGTTTCTCTTGTTGGGTTTTTTTTGTTTGTTTTGTTTTACAAGTGATTAAAAAAAAAAAGTGCGGTATTTAAGTGGGGTTTTTTTCTCACTTTGTCTAAGAGGTAAAGTGTCTTATGTTGTTCTAAACGTGCCTGACAGAAACAGAAAACTTAAAGTGATTAAAAAACCAGTGGGGGTAAAGGATACAATCAAAAGCTACAAAATGTATGGAGATTATTAAACATTTAATTAAATTCAAACAGTTCATGGTGAGATGTGATCAATGAAGCTTCATCCTCACGTCTGAGTTTTCACCGTCAACGGAAAGTGTTGGCATTTCTTTGCTAATATTAGTAAACGAGTGGGTCACAAGTCTCTGAGGGTTTTACTCCTCTCTATTTGTGAAACCACAATAATACGCTAAATATTAGTGGTGTTAGTTTAAAGGAAAGTACTACTCTTTGCGGATGCTGCAAAAAGGTGAGGTCAGGGTGCTCTATGTATATAGCAGGAACCATTTATACATAAATCAGATTACAAGGTCAGATTAACCTCTAACTGGATTATGTAATGAAACAGTCAGCTGCCTCAAAAGATTTGTGTGAATATATGAGTCATGCAGTGGCTTTCTGTCTATACACCATGTTTTTCTAATCTCTGGTTTGTCTTTTGCAAAAATTGATACACTTAATGAGCACGTGTTAGTCACATACCCTTTTTTTAGAAGTGATTTTTAAAGGATTTATTTAAATTGGACAGTTTCCCCCCTGCTTATACTGTGCAATTTGGTCATTTGGCATTCTTGTTAAAATAAAATTATTTAAAATACATTTAGTCAAACTATTCTGCATTTAATAAATTATTTCTGGACATTTTAAATAATTTTATTAAGTCATAATTGTTTGAAATTGAAGGATTCAAAGTGCACAATTTACAACACCTATAATGAGCACAATGTTAGTAATACCTCATATTTGAGCCTCATAAACTGATCTACAAAATAATTTATTTCAATGGTCAAGAATTCCTTTTACAAAATAATAAAATCGTATAAATTTATTACACTACAAATTTCAAAAGGTTTTGCTTTTAAGAAATTATTTCTGGTTATTTGAAATTATTGGATTTTTTTAATTACATGATGTATGATTTGAAAACAAAATATTCAAACTAAATCATTTATAACTCAGTAGAATATCTAATAAAGAATAATGTTCAAAGGGCTCCATGGACTTGTCTTTAAAACATAATCAAATCACAGATTTGTGTATTAAATTCTTGCGAATATAATTTTTTAATGATTCCAATTTGTCTTTCTGCTTCTTCATGGCAGCCATTTTTTTTTTATTTATTTTATTTTTGCAATTAAATATATTGCAAATCACATTAAAACCTGAAGATGAGGAAAGATTTTTTTGCTAGATGACTTTCTTAATTCTTTCTAAAGTTTTTTTTTTTTTTTTTACATTATTAATTTATTAATTAACGCGGGTTAAATGCCCTGTAAACTGGCATAAAACATAAAAATCTACCAATCAGTGGACTTCAAAATGGACGCTTTACTTGCTATGCTAGCAAATGGCGTTTAGCTTATATAGCATAGAAAATATTCACTTTTCCCCTTGTAAAGAAGTTTATGTTAACTAAAAATGACTAAAAGAGGAGAGGAAATACATTTAGTGGCACATTTATTTTCAAAGACGTTTTTGAGAGGGACATTTCAAGAAAACTTGGCCATAAGAAAGAAATGAGAGCTGCCCCCCGACCCGCCATTTCTATTTCAGAAATGAAAACTTACTCCACAAATCTTCATTTTTGGCGAGTAAAATGCTGCTATTTTCTTAAATTACCTGATTCTAATTTATTTATAACTGTCGAATTATAGAATTTGCCGTATTTTCATACTCGAAAATGTGATTTCAAATAAGGGCATATTGTCATTTTTATACGTTCAAATAATAAATTAACTAAAAATACAGATTTTTTGTGAACATACTGTACATTAAAAAATGACACGCTTTGAAGCTGATTCCAGTACGTTCTGCCGAAGTGAACTGGTTACCTCTCCTTACGTCACTCTGCTCATTATAGATTAGCTACGCATGCGCAATCTTTTGGGATTTTCAAAATGAATGATGAATATGCTTTTTAAGTCCTCGCTACGGCGTGAAACCCTTCCCAATACGGAAGGCAGGGCGAATGCCTAAACAGATACTTCATATTAATCTTGGAAAAAAAGAAATAGTCTGCTATATCAGTCTAGACCGAAGATGCAACTTGTTCACAGTTTATTAGTTTACAATGTAAATGCATTTTTGTGGACTTTTCTATCCGTGATATAATCTGCATAATAAAGTAGTTTTATAACCATAAAAGAAGTATGGCAAACTCTCAGGCTGTTACCTTATGTTTTTATTTTTTCTTATTCCTGTCATGATGTGGTGAGGGTGGTGATATAGAACTCAGATGCATAGCCAGTACTAACCAGTTTATTACAGTTCATCAGGGGCAAGGGAAGAGGGGTAGACATGTACTATTCTAGAGACCATCCTGGATTCATGGATACAGTGAAGGAAGACATGAAGATAGTTGGCGTGACCGAAGAAGATGCAGCAGATAGGGTTAGATACAAGAAACTGACTTGCTGTGGCGACCCCTGAAGGGAAATGCCGAAAGAAGAAGAATCCTGGGCAGGCTTGGCAGGACCAGACAGAGTGGCAGGGACTCCATCATGGCTGCATCAGGAGTGCAGAACAGCAGCACAGCAAATCTTTTGCCATTAAAGCGATAAACACACGAGTCAAATAATCAGGGGAAGATGAGACACAGGTGAAGATTTTAGGTATCGGTAATTGGGACCAAGTATGTAGGGCAGAGGGCCAGATTTGGAGTGGGGAAGTGTTCCATAAAAGAGGATGATCATCACATTTTCCAACCAATTTATGAGAAGAAGTCAATGGTGCCTGTGTAAATCAGGGTGAGCAAACCATTTCACTAATGAGCCACATGTGGACCAAAGGCCTTTTATGCTTTGATAAATGAAATAAACTTGATATCCTGGCTTCAATTGAATTATTTTATACTTGTAGAAAAAAACATTTTTGCCTCCATTCATCTCTACAATGCACCTCACTTCACGTCTGGATGAAGCCCATCTGTTGTTAAGATTACATATGTTATAATTACGGACAGGGTAAAAAAAAAAAAGTTTTATGTGTTTAAATGGGTTAGGAATAATGTGAAAAAAAGACTCAACAACTGCGGACAATAACTTTGGAGTATAAATATAAATATTCCTAAAATGCATCCAAACAGCAGCCAACGTGCCTGTCATTTATTGCAAACCACTAAAAATGCAAGGAAAAAATAGATTTATTCAAAGAATCTCTTCACATTTGACAAGCCATATTATTAGTTTTGGTGGGCTGCATATTGCCCGTGGGCCGTAGTTTGGGCACCTCTGGTCTAAATCCATTCCAAAGCATTAAGTGGAGATGTCAGTCTTAGCTGCTACATTTTATCGCTTTTTTTTTCTCTTTGTAAGAGTCCAGCTTGCTCTTACAGAGTCCAGCTTGCTCTTAGAAAGAGCAAGCTGTCGGACATACTTTTCAATGTATGTCCGACATTGAAAAGTCAAAGCCATTATCTCAAATTACTAGGGTGTTTAGTGGCCGTTTAACTGCACAACACTTCCCACCATGCGGAGAGCTTGCCCAAATTTCCCAACTCTTTGGGAGCTCTCTCAATGTTACACTTTCTCTGACAGCCATATGGTCATTTTAATATCATAGTTTATCACAGATGCTGCATTATTTGGCAGGAAGGATCCTGGCAGCTGGCTTTGGGTTCATGTTTACAAATCAATCTTCTTATCTACCTTGGCAGAGAACTAAATAAGCATTTTCAACACCATTAAGGGTTTATTTTTTCATGTCTGGAGAAGATTATGGGGATTTTCAAGAGTAGAAGCGCTGCTTTAACAAGCACATTTTTCACTTTGAACATTCACAGTCAACAAAATTTATCATTTTTCTCACATAAGATCAAGATGGGAACAGATTAATAATAAAACATGAGCCAGGGTTACATTGTGCAGGGATTTACAAGCTGCCGGTGAAGATGTCCCTTTAGTTCTGCTTCTTTTTGAAGAGAAGGTCGAGATTGGGAAATGATAAAGGGGTTAAATTTATTTTGTACAGGCAGGCATCAAATATAATTTTCCCTTCATCTTGAATCCAGTTTCACATAAGACTTCTTTCCTGTGTTTGAACAGATAACCAGTGAAGAAAAATGGAGAATGTAAATTCATGCAGCGCACGGGAGAATCCGACTGAGATCAAAAGGCCTGTGAAATCTGGTGAGACTATTTTCAGGTATTCCATCGGAAAGATACCTGGTTTTATCAAAGCTGCCAGCTCATATAGACACCCAAGTACACTTAGCATGAGCCAGATGATGCTGATATGCCGGATTCAATTAAAAGTGTAAATCGGAGGCTAACAAGACTGTCAGCAATCTGTGTAGGATCGGAGGTTCAGTAATTAGCTGCGTTGTCACAGTTGGGTTGAGACGGGACAGGGTGAGGCTGAGCAGAGCTAGTGAAACAGATGAGTTTTCTATTCTTGGCTCACATCTGGGAGTCCAGATGTCTTCTGAAGTCAGCCAGAGTTTCACCCTGTAGGATCATTCCACTCCCAATCATCTGTGAGATAGCATATAGTTTATACTTCCATAGATATTACTGCTTTATGTGTCTAATCCGTAGTTGAAGACGATGTGAGATGGCATAATACATTTTATCATGTGAACTTTCATTGAGAAATATAAAAAAGAAGTTGACAACCAGCTGATACCTGATGTTCTATTCTAAGTACAGTAAATGCTCTGTGAAAAAATGAGTAAAGTTGTGATTTAATAGAATAAAGTTCCCTTATCACACCAGGGGATACACAATTGGTTAAGATAAAGTTTATTTAAAAACCATCTTTCTCATGTAAACACTCTTTTAAGTTCTTCATTTTTTGCTCAAGCTTTCTTGTATATTTCTTTAGTTTTTTGATGCTCCATAGATTTTGTTCAGCTCCTGTTTTGTGTTTGCTATTTCCCTAGCGTGTGAAGTCTGGCTTCACCTTCATGTTTGTGATTGCCTGTTCTGTCTTGATTGTTGCCACCTGTGCCCCTTCGGTCGCTGTTTTGTATTTATTTATAGTTCTTTTTTTTCCACCTTTGTGTTGGTAAGAGCCCATTCTGTGCTTTTCCTACTCTTTAATCAAGTTAACTTTTGGTATCCTTACCTCTACCAATGACTCCCACTAATTTCTTTCATGTCTTTGTATATAAGAGGTATTTCTTTAAGTGTACCAGCTAATGTTAAACCATATTTGTGTTGCCCTAGATATGTCCAGTATTTGGCTTATCTCTGTTGGCCTCCCTCAGAAGTTTACAAAATTGAAAGAACAGCCAAATTCACTAATACATATCAAGTTCAGACTATTTTAGTGGACATTGACTTGTCAAATTTTAAAACTATATTAAATGGAATCAACAGTTTAATTTTTCTTTGTTTAAAATTTACATAAAACAATTTTTTTACACAAACTTTTTGGTGTTGTATTAAGATCAACAAGTTTTTTTTTCCAACCAGAGGGTTTTTTGAACGTGGTTCAGAGGGTACAGAAGCAGTCTCTTTAACAGTGCTACCCCATTGCTGCATCTCTATAATCTCCCCCTTGAAAATAGTGTTGGTGTAATCGTGCAATATGGATGCTACAGCTTCCGGATGATCAATAAAAGGGCATCAGGAATTGATAAGGATGTAAGCATAAGTGTGAGTCCAAGAGACTTATGGGATATGTGTGGTTAAATAAGAAATTTCAAATAAAATTATACAATGTGGCACTTTCACATCCAATTGAGCAGAAAATGACAAAAAGCAAAATCTTTTCTTCATCAAAGAGTGAAATGAAACTACAATAAGGCTGCAAGTGAAAAATTAACCAAATGAGATCTATTATAGCTATACATTAACTTAAACATGTAGGTAGAGTCTGAAGACATATCTTTTTTCATCGATTCAAGATTTTTTATTTTGATCATTTCAGCATCATTAAAAGCCATCGGTATGGTTTTACAGCGCAGCAGCTGCAAATACTTTTGTCCACTGGGCTGATAGTTCAGCCTGAAGTGGACAGGCCTGTCGTGTGGAATGCTTCAACATCTTCATCAAATCCTTTATTTAGCAGTATCTGAAGTCAGGCTGAATTAATACCAGCCCAACTGCTTGAAATGTGTCTCTATAGACTTCCATCAAGCCTTAAAATAGTCCTTCAGCTAATGCAGTGTTGATGCATGACACATTCACCTAAAGCCTGCTCCTCTGGTAGTTAGCTTGTTTGCAAGGTAAAAAATTAGGTCCAGAGTCACACTTGGGGTCTCTTTTCAACCAAGACTTAGCCAACTACTCACTGGAGACATACATTTTTTTTTATCATCCACAGTCCGCTCACTGTTAGGAAGGGTTGGGTAGCAGGGAAAATTATTGGATGGTTGCTTCACAACATGACTTACAAGAGGACTTGTGCTTTTCTGCATGTTTATCACGGGTTGTTTACCCCAATAGTTTGTAGGTCTTTCTCTACAAAACCTTGAGTGTGCATGGCTTTTCACACATTTACTCTAAACCCATTCAGCATGAAGAGCAGAATTTATACGATGACCTTTCCCCAAGGCAGAAAACGTTCCACAGAAGAATTTGGTAGGACTTCTTGGAATAGCAAAGAGATTTTTTTTGTAGAAAAAGGTGATCTGATTTAGAATCCAGTAGAAATTTTGCATTAACAAACTAGTGTTCATTTTTCAAACTATCATCGTATTCACCTATCCATGACTGTACAAAATGTATAGTAGAAAATACATAAAGTGTTTGTCCACACAGATGGTAAAGCCAGGCTTTGCTGTGGGAATTAAAAGCAGGATGAGGGCCCTGTGCTGCTAAACTGCTGTGATCAGAGCATCAGGCTGCTGGGCAATTGGGCAACGGCATGGAATAGTCTAATTTAGAAACAGATGACTGCGTGACTCTGAACAGATACAAAATGGAGAAAGGCAGGGTAGTGTTCATGTAGGTGTAGGTGGAATAGGTAAAAGAAGAAAAAAATAGTTCAAGGAAATAGATGAGTTCATAGAGGGTAGAGCATTATACCATTGAGAACTTTTGCCATCTGTAAAGAGTGGAAACAATTCAGACTCAATAGTTTGAATGCATTGCAGCTGCTTGAACAGAATAAATCACCAGGAGAGAAAATGAGATTGAGGAGATGTGGGCAGTGAATAGAAGAGAAACACAAAAGGACAAAGCATTGTTTGGGCCAAAAGGGAAAGTACTCACTACCACCTTGAGATGAAACACCCATAATTTGTGACCAATGCAGTTTTTATTCTAATAGTAAAGACAATAATCCAAGATCTAATGGCCACCGTATCATAATTCCCATAGTTAAAGTAATTTATCAAGTTATATCTTTATATTCTTTCAATATACATTAAATTGTCTGAATGTATAGAAGAGTTATCCTCATTAATTAGTATAAATTAATGTATATTAATTTAGTATATTCACAGCAGACACATAAATGACAACACACGTTTACAGTTCATGGAAATGGTTCATTTTGAAGATTTCTCGAGTTTTGATGTTAACGATTTGGTTACCTCTGTTCAGTCTAGTGTTATGAATGTTCTGGATGCCATTGCCCCAATGAAGGTGAAAACAGTTAAAAATAAGCAGAAAGCACCTTGGAGAAACGATGAGTCAGTCAAAGCACAAAAACGGGAGTGCAGGAAAGCTGAGCGTAAATGGCGCAAACTTAAGCTCCAGATTCACTACGAGATTTATAGAGAAAACTTACATGTCAACAATCAGATCTTACTTAAAACTCGAGAGATGTATTTCTCTAAAATAATTGGGAACTGTAATAATAACTCACGTGTACTTTTTGCAACAATAAATAGATTAACAAATCCCCCAACTCAAATCGTCGCTGAATTGGTTTCGACTTCAAAATGTAATGAGTTCGCTGTATTTTTTAATGATAAGGTTCAGAACATCAAAAATTCCATCAAAGCCACAGTTCAAATGACAATCTTACCACCATCCAGATTGTTAAAGCTAAATGACTTCACCTCAGTAACAAAAACAACTGTTGAAGAAATTATCACTAGTCTGAGTTCATCTACTTGCTCTATTGATATATTACCGACCAGATTTCTAAAATCTGTGTTAACCAGCATGTTGGCACCAATCACTCAAATAGTCAATGTGTCACTTCAAACCGGAACCTTCCCAAGTGCCTTTAAAACTGCGATCATCAAGCCACTCTTAAAGAAGAGTAGTCTTGATGCTACAGTACTTAAAAACTATCGGCCTATTTCAAACTTACCGTTTACAGGAAAAATTCTTGAGAAAGTTGTTTACCAACAACTGACAAAATTTATTTTAGTGAACAACTCATTTGATGTCTTCCAGTCAGGTTTTAGACCTCATCACAGTACAGAGACAGCTCTGATCAAGGTAACAAATGACATTCGTATGAACACTGACGCTGGCAAAGTCTCTGTTTTAATCCTGTTGGACCTGAGTGCTGCGTTTGACACTGTAGATCATGGGATCCTTCTACAGAGTATAGAGAACTGGGTTGGTGTTTCTGATACTGCGCTTAGTTGGTTTAAATCTTATTTAGAAGGACGCAAGTATTTTGTAGAAATTAGAAATTGTGTGTCAGATCACATGCCTTTGACCTGTGGGGTTCCCCAGGGGTCAATTCTTGGACCCCTGCTGTTTAACATCTACATGCTGCCGTTAGGGCAATTGATAGCCAGTAATAACGTGTCCTATCACAATTACGCAGATGATACTCAGATTTATGTGTCACTGACAGCAGGTGAACTTGGACCTGTGGATTCACTCTGTCGCTGTGTTCAGCAAATCAGAGTCTGGATGCAAAACAACTTTCTCCAGCTAAACTCAGACAAAACTGAAATCATTGTCTTTGGCCCACAGAAACAAAGAGAAAGTGTCATCAGTTACCTTCAATCTCTCTCTCTGGAACCGACAAATCAAGTTAGAAATCTGGGAGTAATAATGGACTCAGATTTTAACTTCAACAGTCACATCAAATCAATTACATCAGCAGCCTTTTACCACCTGAAAAACATTGCCAAAATCAGAGGTTTGGTTTCTAAAACAGACTTAGAGGTTCTTATCCATGCATTTGTTTCCAGTAGGTTAGATTATTGCAACGGTCTACTCACTGGTCTGAACAAAAAGGCTTTAAAACAGCTGCAGTTTATTCAAAATGCTGCGGCTCGAGTCCTAACAAGAACTAGAAAATACGATCACATTAGTCCTGTGCTAAAGTCTCTGCACTGGCTTCCTGTGGCTCAGAGAATAGACTTTAAAGCTGCTCTGCTTGTGTTTAAGTCTCTCCATGGTCTAGCATCAAAGTACATCTGTGATGTACTTTGGGGGAAGGATGGCTCAGTGAGTAGGATGACCGCCCTGTAACCAGAGGGTTGCCGGTTCGATCCCCCACCAGGAGTTCATGCCGAGGTGTCCTTGAGCAAGACACCGAACCCCCAATTGCTCCTGATGGTGGTTTGCTCCTTGCATGGAGGCATCCCCATCAGGTGTGAATGGATGAATGTGAGCTACACTGTAAAGCGCTTTGAGAGCCGACACAGGTGGAAAAGCACTATACAAGTAGAGTCCATTTACCATTTATATGTTAGTACCTTATGAACCATCTAGAACTCTGAGGACCTCCGGGACCGGCCTCCTGCTGGTGCCTAGAGTCAGGACTAAACATGGAGAAGCTGCATTTCAATTTTATGCTGCAAAAGTCTGGAACAAACTTCCTGAGGCCGTGAGACAGGCCTCTACTGTGACAATGTTTAAATCTAGGCTGAAAACACTTCTGTTTAACTGTGCTTTTTATTAATTGCTCTTTTTTTAATCTGTTTTAATGATTTTATTTATTTAATTTTTAAACTTTTTGATTCTATGTTTTGTGATTTTAATGCATTCTTTTTCTTTTCTTTCTTGTGAAGCACTTTGAATTACATTTTGTATGAATTGTGCTATACAAATAAACTTGCCTTGCCTAAATGTTTTAATAAAAAGAATAATGAAGCATATTAAAAGTACTGCGATGAAGATGCTGAGGTTCTCTCTGGGAGTGACCAGGATGGACGGGATTAGAAAGGAGTATATCTGAGGAACAGCATATGTTAGAGGTTTTGAGGATAAAGTCAGGATGGCCAGACTGAGATGGTTTGGACATGTGCAGAGGAGAGAGAGTACATTGGATGAAAGATGCTGGGTTTGGAACCACCAGGAAAGAGGCCTAGAGGAAGACCAAAGAGGAGGTTCATGGATACAGTGAAGGAAGACATGAAGATAGTTGGTGTGACCAAAGAGGATGCAGCAGATAGGGTTAGATGGAAGAAACTGACTTGCTGTGGCGACCCCTGAAGAGAAATGCCGAAAGAAGAAGAAGATTAAAAGTACTGTGTTAAAATAGTCTAACTTCTGATCTTGAACGAGGATTAACTGCAGTCACTTGAATACATTTACGAAAAACAAAATGTACTCAAAGCTTTTTTAAAATGAGTTTTCGTGGTTGTGTTTTAATGATCAGGACATAGTAACATCTTTCATGTGAATTGCTCTTGTCGTTAAAAAGACATTTTTTTTACAGGTGTTGTTGACGATATTTCTCTCCTTGACCATTAATCTGGACTGGCCTTCTCTTTCCTTTAATAGCCACTAATTCTCATCAAATTATGAAGTCACCAATTAGGTTGATCTGCTTTAATGAATGGCCATTGATCATATTTGATCTAATTACAACAAGCATTTGAAATTGTGATGAATATTCAATAAATTGACAAAAACAGCTAAATAGATGGATGTGTTTTCATCTCTGAGCAGTGGATTAACTCAAGAAAGACCTTCAGATGTGATATCTATTACATGAAAGGAAAAGATGTTATTAGGTCAACAGTGGGGAGAACCAGATAGCAATCCAAGAACTAAATTAAAATACATATACAATTTTGTGATGGTTTAATATAATTTTTTTGGGTTGTGCATACTTAAAACATGGATTTGTAAAGTCCGTATTTTTCAAAATCCAGGCAAACTTTGCCTGCAATGAACAAAAACACCAATTTGACCAGATTATATATGTGCAGGCCAAAATCCGATCCAGAATATGAAGGTGAACTACAACAACAATCAATACAGCAGATAGACTCCTCAAGGTAAATATCATCTAAACCTTAGCTGGTGAAATGCCAACTGAGGCAGAAAACATCCCAATGAGAAGTGTCGGTATTCAAGGGAGGTTTTGGTGCTTACAGACTCCCCTTCTGTCAGTTTGGTGCATAAGAGCTCTTCCAAAAACCCAAAGTACAGAAAAAAAAAGAACTGACAAATCTAAGAGAGGCAGAGCATTTAAACATCTGAAATTATGCAAGATCCACCTTCTACTTTTACATAAACATCTGCAGATGAGTGAGCATGTTTCGTTGGGTTAAAAATCCCATGTAGTGTGTTTCAAAATGACAAGTTCTCAGTTCATGCATCCAGTTTTATGCTTAAACTTTTGACTACCCATGACAAGATGCATATCAATTCCTTCTAACTTACATCTGATGTCTTTAGAGGTAACATTTTTTCACAGTAAAGGGAGAATAAATGAAAGTCAGAGCCTGACCCGTAGAGAGAAGTCGCTGCCGAGCTGCTGCATGTTTTCTTTATTTACTCGTCAATGATGTTTGTTGGTGACTGAGAGATTGAAGCTGCAACATCAGGGACTAACTTTTATTACCTGTGGGTCCTTTTGTATTCTTGGCTGTCCACAGTGAAAAAAGCATTTTATTGATTGCCTCCAAGGAAGGGAAAGGGATTTGGAAACATGTGCTGAAGAGACACAGCTGTATTAACAATCTTTGTGTGGTCAGTGTACCACCTAGAGATGGGTGTTAATGCAGTAAATCACTTTTAAATTAACTTTTTTTGTTTGTTAATTTGCAGTGTAAGCATTTCAATTTCCTACTATTGAAAATACAACCGCTAGTAAAGTCTGTATATCAATAAATGGATGGTAATGTGTGTTCACAGTCATGAACAAATGGTACACCTAAATGTTGACATTTTAAACACGTCCATGGACTTTGCTGCATTACAGAGAATTAACTGACTGGATAACTTAAGCTCTTGCTGTGTTAATTAAAACAGCTTGCAGTCAAAGTGACGGCACAGCCATGGTGGAACTCTAATTAATTTCTGAATGGATGCCTTTTTTTTTTTTAAAACACAAGGATGTTCTTAGATGCACCAATGTCAAAGCATACTGTGTTGGTTTGACTGAAGCACTATTCTTAAAAAGTGATTAATTAATATTTAGGCTAAAAACAAATTAATCCTTTACTGAGTCACTGCAGGTTCACTACTCCTAAAAGAAGACTGTCCGCTAACGACAGGAGTTATATCAAAGGCTGAAAACATCAAAATCCATAGAAACCATTTCCAATTGCTCTGTCTGGGAGTCTGTGAAATATAGTCCTCTTACTCTTTCGCAGTTAGCTAATTAATTCAGAAGTTATATCACAAATAGGGAGAAAGATGTTGCCAACTAGGCGTCCTTGCCAGCAGCTGTATCATCAGTCAATAATGAATTTAGATGACCCATACGATGCAGAAGAAATGGCCTTCTTCTCTGAATATGAACTCAAAAATTTGTATTCATAGTTATCCCGACTCTGTGAATGTTGTCATGCACCTGTACACAACAGTGACACATGGCAGTGAATTCAAGGAAACACCTGACCCAGAAAATAGTACAAGGAATGTGGGGTATTGCCCTGTCGCATTCTCCACCCCACCATTCATTTCCATCAAAACCTGTAATAATACTTGTTCTCTCGGCTAAAATTGCTTTCTGCCTTTCAGGTTGGTGCGACTGGACCACGGAATGGGGAGCGAGTGGTGTCTGTGTAAGCGCCTTTTTTTGCTTCGTTTTATATATGTGTGGTGGGTTGGAACCTGTGGTCAGCCACCATGGGATGGTCATATTAGCAAAGTGATTTATTTGTGCAGGAAGAGCAGGCAGTCATAACCCAGATTTACAACAGCATGATAGAGTGGCCTGCAGGCACTTGGTATTCTCACGTTCTTCCTCTTTCACATTTCTCCTTCTCACCTTTTGCTACACACAAAGCACTTAATTTATTACTGCTGCGATGTTATGAATAATGCACGCTGTCATGATTTTTTTTTCACAAGGTGCTTTCATTATGTGCAACAGCATGATATAACCAAATATTTATCCCCCTCCCAGTCAGAGCCGCCAGGGATACAAATGAACCATCTAACGACACATTGCAGCAGAATACATAAAAATTATTTCTTACAAAATTAGATCCACCGTTGAAAAAATATACGCAATTGTAAAGCTATTTGTTGTTGACACGTCTCATATCAAATGCTCTAATGAATATTCATTCAAAAACACTCCAGGACAATAGCCTCTCTTTTGTTGAGTTCAATTGATTTAAACTTTGAAATATTCCTCCACCAAGTCTAAAATTGATGCACGGAGGAAACATTTGCAGTTCATCGTCACACTCATATAGTTTTCTCAATGGCGGCGATGGGCGAGCATTAAAACGGGTGATTAAGCAGAAACGAAATGTCCTCCCTTCTGAAATATATATACTAAAAAGCTATACGCTGTGTCAGCTATTATAATAGCAGTGTCATCAGCATCTATTTTATCATTATAACAAAATGGACCGCGGCGTGCCGTTAACTCATCTTCGACACGCCAAAGTTGCTGGAGGTGAATTTAAACCATGATCTCATGGACCAGGGCTTTACTTTGTGCAAAGTATGCTCCTTAGAAGTTTTTCAAATGTTATATTAGAACAAAACATTTTTGCAAATTACATTTATTGTGTTAGGTTTGAAATTGACCATTTTTTAGTTAAATTCATAACACCCTCATCTATGGTCACAAGTAGTGCAAGCACCTTTTTGGTTAGGCACTCGCAAATAAAAAAAATTAAACTCAAATTTGCTATTTAACCAAGAAAGTGGTGGCGGAAAAATCTCTCACATGACTTTGAAACAGTTTGAAACTTTTGTTTTTTGAGCCTGCACCCAAAATGTGAATGACAGAGGAATTGGAACTGATGAAAATGACTAAATGTTTTGAGATTTGGAACAAAGATTTTTTTTTTAGAGCAATCAAAGAAACAATATCATGTGCTAGCTTTTAGCATTGATATTCAAGTCACACTAAAATGGGAAAATAAAGTGGGACTTTAACTCATCGGTTTATGGTCTCCCACACAATCCTGAAGAGGTCTAATCAGTCAGAGTAGGTGAGAAAACATTGTGGGTGGCTCATAGATTTGAAGAAAATCTGAAAAGCTCCATAACAGTTTGCTATTGGTGCTTTGACCAAATTTAAAAAATGTATTTACATCTAGAAAACATAGCAAAGCACAAAATGTATTTTATTAAATAAAAATATTGGTCCATGGGTAGTGAAAAAGAACCAGGGCTTTTATTCCATCTGATTCATCCGCTGCTGTGCATTACTAATATTTCCTGTGGCTGTGAACCTAGATATTCCTCACCTGCCCACAGACTGTCATCATCCCCTGTTGTGTCACATGCTGTACACCTGCTCCCTATTACTCATCAGCTCTAACAAACAATTTTACCAAAACAGAAGAGCTCTGAACTCAATTTGACTGGCCTACATTTTCTGCTACTGGTTCATGTTTGATGATAAAAAAAAATCTCAAATGTGAAGTTTTCTTGAACCGTTGTCACAGAAAACTTGGAATATATTTAAAATATCCACAACTAGCTGTTTGTTTCGTCTTCTGAACTGCTTAGCCAATCCTGACTAATTTCAGGCAAGAGAGAGGGTACACCTTGAACAGATCGTCAGTCTATTGCGGGGCCACATACACACTCAATCCTGGGGTCAAATTCAAAGCGGCCAATCAACCCAACATGCATGTGTTTGGAGGAAACTGGAGTTCCCTAAGAAAAACCCGTGCATACAAAGTAGGAACATGTAATCTCCACACAAAAACAACAGTGTTTCTAGCATCACCCCAATCTAGGATTTTGAACCCCCAATTTTTATGCTATTACACCACTTTGCTAACCACTGTGCCACCATGCAGCTCCCACTGGTTGTTCAATTAGTAAAGAATTAGTTGTGTTCGAGATGACACAGGAGGACATCGTTCTGATCGACGCAGATCGGTGCGCAATGCATGCCGGTTAGGTTTTGCATTCAAAAACTAACCGGCATGCACCCAATGTATTTGCTTCAGATAAGACCCCACCCCTCGCCCATTGTTTTCTATAATTGTCTGTTTCTAGTTGTTTCTCGCTTCCATAACAACAACTCTGTGACAATGACAATGAGTTATACTTTTTAAATCCAAAATGTATTTAATTTTGTGATAATTATTTCAGGAAAAGTCATTTATTCCCATATCAAATTTAATAAAGACATAAATAGAGTAAGTTACCAAGTATAGCAAAATCCAAAATTAGCAACTAAAAAAGTAAGAAATCCACCCTCATCACACACATTGGAATTCACATGTAATTTAAAATATTAAAGCACCTCGTTGCTGGCCAAAGTATGGTTGGTTATTTTTGTGAAAAAAATTACAAACATTTTAATAATATTTTGTGGTTGTTCCAAATGACCAAAAACTGCTACATAAAGATCCTTTCAAACATCGTTATCACAGTAACCCACATTACGCCCAGCGCATTGCCAACTGTCGTTTGGCCCACCAACGGCTGTTCCAGCTCCACTGCACCAAACCCAGCACACCTAGCAGCTATTTTGAAGCTGTTTTGGAGCTCTCTATTGGACTGGTTAGAATGCTACCGGACACATGAATTTTCCCATAGGGGATTTATAAAGTATACTGAATCTAAATCTACATGAAACTAATCTTGTGCATTTAGGGCCAAAAATGAAGTATTATGACGTTTGTCTGACATATACAGTATGCATAGTGTATATATTTGATTATATGAAGTAATATAGTTGGTTCTAGCTTGTTGATTTTTACTGTTTTTTCCACTTGCTAACCCAAATGGATTTCAGCAATCCTGAGAGAAATGTCTTCTACTTATAAAAAAAGTAATTATAGTTAACATAAAACAAAAAAAAAGCATAATGATATTGAGACATTGTTGACTGGGGACTTTTTTCGCAAGTTTTCACAGTGTTGGTTACAGGCTCAAAGCTGTCCTGGGCCACAGGGAGTGGATTGCCTATTTGTTGCATCACTGGTTTAGTAGTCGTGGAAGTGGGTGGGGGGAGCAGACGCAAGACCCTGGAGGGAGCAAGCATCCAAACTTTTATGGAACAATAATAGAATTTTTTTTTACAAAATGCTTCAGGATTCCAAAGACAAAACAAAGAAAAAAAAACAGGTGGAAATCATCATCTGCTTCTGGGAAATATAAGAGAATAATTCAAATTCAAACCCCTTGAAAGTATTTTTCTTTTATCTCCATGGTAATATTAACCAAGTGTTATGCAAGATTTATTGTAGATGAAGTGGTACAAGTATTGATTCAAATTTTATGTGAATCTAATATAACAAACTGAGCTGCTAAGGCTTGAAGAGCTTCTCCGCAGGTACAAGCAGCTCACCTCCTCGGCATGCGGCCAGCTTTCATCTGAGTTGCAGCTGCAGAAAATCTAATACCGATTACTTCATCATTTTTGCCTTGTGACCTTTCTGGCATCTCTTTTTCTTTTCTTTTTTTCTCTCTCGCCTTCACCCTCCTTCTTCCCTCACACACGTAGCTGCACATCCTTCCCAGTTTTTCTTTCTGGCTTCTGTCCTCACCAGGTCCCATATAACTCCCCCCCTCTCCAAGGGCATCATTCACAGTGAGGTTGAACACGTCTTCAAGGTTAAGTGTTTCCGTGTGTGCTGCCAAAAAAACGAGTTGTAGCAAGAGACACTTCTGTCATTTTGCTCATTTGGTTACTTTGATGATAAGTTCTCATTGTGAAACCAAAGGCTTGGAGGCGAACACAGCTAGAAGCAATCAATAGGTTTCAATATGGTCCCGCAGGCGACTGTAAATGAAACTCAATTTTATTTTGCACGATGGTGCATTTATTAGATTAACAGATATTGATGGCTACATTGGCGGGCTTCTCTGAAGCACAAGGCAAGCATGTCTTTTCCCTCAAGGACCATTCCTGTGAAACCGGCCTATTTCAATCAAGCAGTTTTATCTTCAATTGACGATCATAAAAAATACATTTATTGCTATCAATTGGTCTCCAACTTTTGCATCATGTAGACAATTATGATGAAAAAGCAAAGACTTTCAGCTTTGGAACAGTTTGAATTCAGATAAAATTACTCCAAAAAAATGATGGAAAGTACAGAAAAAGGCTCATAGCACATTAAAAACACCATATCTTCAATTTCAAAAAAAGTTTTTAAGCTCACCTAAAATAAGGTGAATTGGGACCAAATATGAATGATGACTGGATCGTCCAGGTAAGCCTTGGAATCAAACTTTCAAATCTAAAGGCAATGTCCACACCAAGTACTTTTTGCCTAAGCCAATGGTATTTAGAGTCTAAGGACCAACATCCTGGCTATGAGACTTCAAATGAAGTCTACACGGTCAACTAAGGACATGGAGACATAAGTTATGACTTTCAAATGTAGGAGGGAGAAAACAAAGGTGGAAATGAATTACGGACTTGAACTTCTCTCCTGTTCCTGCTCACTCTCATCTCTAAATTACCTATGCTGTTTTTTTCCCTCACATAACCATAAATCACTGCGCACCAATAGATGATTTCACCATTTCTAAAGAGCAGAGAAAGTCACTGTGGTGAATAACAAGACGTGGGATCAAAGAGAGTCAAAAGACTAATTAGAAGCATCAGTAATAAGATGTGGGGTCCTAGGTTCAATGCCACCTGTCCAGAGGTTGAGAGATGAAAGGGAACATGTCTCATTTGCAATGACATTCGTTGTCTCTGAATCTGCAATCAGATTTGCAATCCTTTTTAACAGAATAGAGATCTGTATTACATTTCTAGACTCTTTCGTTTTCTACTCCTAACAAAGTGGACTGACTGATAACAGCGGGATTGAGTCAGCAAAAAGCTTTTCATAAGGATGTATTTGTTTTTTTCTACTTTCCCGAGACATATTGTCATAGAAACTCCAGCTAGCTTTGAGAAGCAGTGGCTCTCATTGAAGGAAGTTTTGTTTAATGGCATTGTGACAGAAACAATGTGACAGCTGGGATATTTGATTAAGATTTTTTTGTGGCTGGTTTTTGCTTTCACCTGAAAAAGCTCATCCTCTGAACTCACTATTCTATTATGTCATAAATGATTTAATTAATCTTTGGCAGTGATGCTTTGGATTTTATGAAAACATACCGTAGGAGGTTGATGAAGAATGGCAAATTGAAAGAATATATTTCATACATTGTGAAACTAACATCTGTGATAAGATATGTGATATAAGCTATATCATGTGATATAAAGGATATATTCATGTATGCCTTTGTCTATCCTAGCTGATTTAAGGCGAGAGGCATAACACACCCCAAACAGGTTGCCAGTCTGTCGCAGGGCCAAACACAACCACCCACACACTCATTCCCAGGGGCAATTTTCATAGAGGCCAATCAATCTCTTATGCTGGTTTCTTGGAGGGTGGGAGGAAACCGGAGTACCTAAAGAAAACCAATGCACACGCGAAGAGAACATGCAAACTCCACACAGAAAGGCCAGTGTCATCTGCATTGTCATAAACTATATTTAAAAGGTGCAAAAAATAAACAGACACGAATAGTCAAATAGGAAATTGTACTGTTTAATTCTTAATTCTCTTTCTATATGATATAATCTTTAAAAAATTAGGCAGAGACTAAATAAATAAACACTTGAGATTTTATGTCAGTTTTTTATTACACAAATATCAAGTTGATATCCAACCTAATTGACAAAAACTAAATGACTGGAGATAAGAAAAAACAGATAAGCAGTGGATAAAACAATTAAAAAAAACCCCAAAACAACAACATCATTATTATTGCAAACGAATCTTGGGCAAAAGCCCAAAAGCTCAACAGAACTGAATATGAATAATTTGTAAATTTTTTGTTTGCATTGCAAATTTATCAAATTCGACTCAACATGTTCCTTCTGTGAAACAAAAACCATACAGTCCAATTTTGACCTTTTCTTTAGCATATTTCCATTGGGTATCTCTTTTCAAAAAGACCAAAAATATCTTTCACATGGTGATCAAGTAGCAACTTACAGAAATACCAGCACACAGAATGAGCAGCCCAGGGTCTAACAAACAAGAAATTTGATCTTCTTTTGTGGAAAAGTTGTTACATTTATTGCTGGAGCTTCAGTGTAAGAAAAGAAAGCGTAAAAACAAGTATCGTCCAATCTGAATATGACATTGTAACCCAGATTACACAACAATTGAGCTTTCGAAAAAAAAAAAAAACAGTTATCATTTTTTTTTAATTAAAGAAGCATGTGAACATGTTTTTTTTAGACTTTCTTCTTTTTTAAAAAAAAATGTGTCTCGCCTGATCAGGACCCTTTCACAGCTTCATTTGTTGACAATATTTCTAATAACTTGCACTGTATCACTTTGAGGGATTTCAACACATTAATTAGATCTTTTCTTTCAGAAAATTACAGTTTTCTGATCTTTCAAAGCCAATAACGTATTTACCTAATTAAGAAAATTGCTACATTTTTAGCAATTTACTACCAGATTTCTAGTGGCATATTTGGAAGCTTTTTTGTTAAAGTCATTCTTGTAAAAACAGATTTCATCAAATAATGTGTATTATACAAATTTTCATAAATGTTTTTCTTCTGGACATGGTACTTGTGCCGCATAAGGTATCTTGCAAATCTAAGAAACTCTTTTATCTCTAAGTAAGTAATTTATTATTGTACATGCTAATGTAAATACACACTGAAAACAAAAATACATGCTTAGTGACATAATGTTTGCAATGGTGATAAGCAGGCTGACAGACAAGGTTAGACAGCAATCTACAAGAACTATGATGTTTGCAGATGACATTTCAATCTGTAGTGAGAGGAGGGAAGAGGTGGAGGAAAAGCTGGAGAGGTGGAGGATGGCACTAGAAAGAAGCGGAATGAAGATTAGTCAGAGTAATGGAAAAGTGAGGTTACAGGGAGAAGAGATAAAGAAGGTGGAAGATTTTAAGTACTTAGGATCAACAGTCCAGAGCAATGGAGAGTGTGAAAAAGAGGTGAAGAAGTGTTTGTGGTCAGGTTGGAACGGGTGGAGAAAAGTATCAGGTGTGATAGAAGAGTTTCAGCTAAAATGAAAGGGAAAGTGTATAAAACCGTGGTGAGACCGGCCATGCTGTTTGGAGGTAAAGTCAGAGAGGCCAGACTGAGATGGTTTGGACATGTGCAGAGGAGAGAGAGTACATTGGCAGAAGGATGCTGGGTTTGGAACCACCAGGAAAGAGGACTAGAGGAAGACCAAAGAGGAGATTCATGGATACAGTGAAAGAAGACATGAAGATAGTTAGCGTGACCGAAGAAGATGCAGCAGATACGGTTAGATGGAAAAAACTGACTTGCTGTGACGACCCCTGAAGGGAAATGCCGAAAGAAGAAGTGACATAATGAAAGAATGAAACATTTCTAAGTTTGTGTTACTTAAAAATACTACTAACCAAAGAAACAATGGTTACAACAGACTGACTATGTAGTTTCTAGTTTATCTGGAACCAATAAAAAGCAAAGCTTGTCAATTTTTTTTTTAAATTTCCTCACATTTGTCTATGTTGTCCAGAGGCATGAATGCAACTGATATACTGTGTCATTTCATCATGTCGAAGTTTATTTAGCCCAACCTAAGCCAACTTCATCCTTACTTAGAATTTCTCATCTATCAGGGTCTGCTTATTCATTCCTTGATCATGTGATACCTTGTCTTTAGTGTACACACACACACTCACTCACGCACGCACGCACGCACACACACACAAATTCCTCAAAATTTTAAATAAATATACTTGGATCCTTGTGAAGTCGACATGTTCCATGAACAGATTCTTCTATGGTGTGGCATGTGTGTTTACAGATTTAATCTTCTTCCAAATGAATCTATGACAAAATGAACACATGCTGAGATCTGATGGTGGAGACCTGCTTTGACATGGTTTGGGTAACAACAGATGTCCATTTCATTTGAGCGCTAACGATTTGATGGTCAAACTCTAAATTGATACAGTGCAGATGGAAATCCTTGCCAAAAGGGCAAAATGTGTGTGTTTTAGAATAACTTGTCGATAAAAGAAAACATTTAACATTTAACATTTAGACTTGATGGAATCAATTACACGTTATTTCCTTACTGTCTGGGCATCATGTTACGGACAAGCAATTAAGTCTAAAAATGTTCTATTCTACTTTCTTTTTCCAATATTATAAATATGCAGTTATGTTCCGTTGTCTTCCGCTTATCCGGGGCCTAATAAGTCCCACTTTCTCTGGGAAAGAGCTGAGCTGAAAACCAAAGCTGGTGAGGAGGATCCCAAGCCCTGCCATTTGGGAGGAGCTCGGAGTAGAGCCGTTGGTTCACCGGGTTGAGATAAGCCAGATGGTTAGGATGCTTCCCAAACTCCTCACTAGTGAGGTGTTTTGGGCACGTCCCACTGGGAGTAGACCCAAAGGTAGACCCTGGACCCGGTGAAGAGACTATGTCCCACAGCTGAACAAGGAACACATCCTCCTAGGTGAGCGGGAGGATGCAGCCAGGGCAAGAGAAGCCTGGGATTCCCGTCTGAGGCTGTTACCCCCTCAACTTTCCGCTTGTACTTATTTTCCTTTTTCTTATTTTCTTTTCCAACGTTAGGTTCCAAACCAATCAAACACCATGAAATGTATTTTTCATGCCTAACATGAAGTGGCAGTTGACCAAGTTCATAATTGACCAGAGCATGTTTGGCAAATGTTCTACTTGCCTGCTAAGGAGTCCCAGGTTATATTTGGGAGCAGATTTTTTTCAAATCAATCTAATTGCTTCACTGCTCTAAGGAAACATGTAAACAAACGGAACAATATAAATAAATTAAAATCAAACTAACCTTCTGCTGAGCTCAAATGAAGGCCGAATTTTAAAGGTAGCCAAATGAGTAAATTCATATAAAAAGTTTTGTTAAAGCATCTCATTCTATCCCTTGTCTGGTTTCAGTCATTCCCTCTGAACAGTTACAAGAAATTTCTTACCGATCATCCAAGTTTTGTGTGAACTCTTTATCCACGTGTCCATTAGAGTGTTTCTCCGTCTCTTTCTTTGTTCTTTCTATTTGCACATTAGCCATGGTTTATTTGACTTCCACTTTATTCATCAGACATGCATGTGCCTGGAAAAGTCACCTTTTAGAACACAGTGACTTTGTGAGCAGTGACAAAGACTGGATTCTGACCTGTCGAATAAAAAAAGTGTTTGAATTATTCTGGGATCATAAGAGTGTAAATTTTAGCTGATTTTTTTTTTTTTTTTTACATCTAAGTGAAGGGAGATTTACATTTGATAAGTGGACTTATCTTTCTTGAATGAGGAAGCTCATCAACATTAAGCAGGCTTTTGAAGGATGCTCAGGATCATCTCTGGAAGATTAGAAGATGAAGATGAACTGATGAGTGAACGAAGCAAAATGAAGAAAGCAAAAATAGAACTTAGGCTTAGGTAAGACGGCAAGTAATTTCATCAGACTGGAGATTATTGCTTCTGAACTTGTTTTGTTTTCTTCTGTCACTTTAGCTTGGCAGCAATAAGGGCATAATTATTTACCCAAATCTTGAAGATCTCATTATAAATGTGCCATTCTTAGCATCTTATCTTAGTGTCACATTGAAAAGTGAATAAGGATGTTTTCCTGTTTGAGAAAGAAGTTGCTGCAAAGGTAAAAAGCAATCAACAAAAACTAATAGCTAAATAGGAACGCCACTTTTCTTAATTTAGCGGGCACCATCCGACATAAGGTGAATTTCAATCTGGACATCCTGGATGCTACCGAACACTCCAAGACATTGGCACATGCGTTGAGGGAGAGCAATGTATATAAAGATAGGAAGAAATACAACTAAAGTCACTATTTAAAACTATTTTATCTTTTTCAGAATGATTCCACAATTTCAAATCGGACTGATCAGTGACATATAAAAATGTTTATCATGGGGTTCAAAATAATCACTATTTCTCTCGAGCTGTGAGAAAGGTCAGAAATAGACATTAGACTACAAAACGGGTTGTGTGTTGATAAATTAAACGTTTTTTTGTTTATGTATCTGTAATCAGTATGAAATAGACTTATACATGTCACATTTTCTCTACAGGTAAAGTCTAGTTTGACTCTAAAGCCCCTTAGTATAAAAACAAGGTTATCTGGTCCATCTGCACACTGAGTGTTGTGTCTCAAGCTGTAAATCCACATGTACATGTAATGCAACATAACAAGGGCATTGAGGAGGCTATTAAAGTTACCCTTGATACCAGCTGTAACCACAGCAGCAGTGTACGTCTGAGTTTAATGGGAAAATAAAATGGCATCAAAATAGTGACCTGTCTCATGAAATACCCCACAATCTCAAAGGTCTGGTTAAATTAATACCAAAAAGGCCTGATGAACATTAAAACCAACTTATACCACTCACAAATTCTCCCCAGATTAAGCTGATTTATGCAATGTGCTGAAGAGTGTCTTTGTTCTGTGTATTATTGTACTGTTTTTAATACGAGCCAAACAAGCACGTTGAACTATTGACTAAAGACAACTTGCATGGCACCGCAGGCACAAAGTACTGTACATTATGAATCTTCTAGCTCTAAAAGTGTTGCGTAAAATGGTGGTTGTCTGTGGTGACAAACAAACCTCTACTAAACTTTTCTTTTGTTTAGTTCTAAAAACTTAACAAGATGATTCAACCCAGCCTCCGTTACAAAGCCAGCTGTGTTTGTTTGAATCATAATGTATCATGCTTTAGGGTCACTCCATCGCAAGCCAAAATCAAAAGGTCAGTGACCTTAATGGTCAGCTAATCCCCTTCGAGTGTTGGCACCTTCCCCACATTGCTGTCCTGGGTCCCAGGTGGCACGCATGGCACCTTCTGGTACAAAGCTCATCTGCTTCCCTGTTCTACAGTACAGTACAGAAGTCATATGCACTAAGCAATCTTGGCCTGTACCAGTCTGTTGTACTTGACCACTAGATTATCTCAGACCCATTCACCATCTGAAACCTACTCCACCTACTGCTGGGTTATTATTTTGATGCCATATTTCTGCTCTGAACTACATATTCAGTCAGTCATCTTATTAACCGTCCATCGTTTATGGGGAGTGCCAGAGCTCATCTCGGCTGAGGCGAGGGGCAGGGTACACCCCTAATAGGTCGCCAGTCTGTTGCGGGGCCACACACATAAACCACACTCATTTGTAAGGGCAATTTGGTACCGACCAATCAACCTTATATGCATGTTTTGGGAGGGTGAGAGGAAACCAGAGTACCCGGAGGAAACCCACGCATACACGGGAGAACATGCAAACTCCACACAGAAAGACCAGTGTTACCTCCTGGGACTCGAACTCACAACTTTCTTACTGTGAGGCCACCATGCTAACCACTGCGCCACCATGTGTATTTTAATCTCAAAATTTATTGAATCCATAAAATGTTTAAAAAAAAAAAAAAAACCTTAAAACAAAACAAAAAAACAAAACTAAAGTTCAGGGAGTTACAGCACTCAATCACTGACATTAATGACCCAAATTTGTGATTGGAAATACGGCCAATAAGTTTAAATTAGAATAGCTTTATTTCACTTTAATTTCTATGTCAGGTTTTAGTTATGCTTCGTCCTAAATAATATGAGTTTATCTATAAAAATTAAAACTTTATCGACACGTTTTTTTTTTTGCATTATTTTAAGTGATTCTGTAGATGGGGTTGTATGGCTGTTGTGTGTGGTTGTATGGAGGTATGGGTATCAAGAATATGTTCATTCGTCAAACTCAGTATTTGCATTAACAAATAAAAACAACTACGAAAACGTGAGAATACAATGCGAAAAGAAGAATGTGTACATCTAAAATACAATGTGGTTTATGACTGTAAATATTAGTTTGGAAGGAAATGACAGAACAATAGATTTTGTTGAAACAAACAATAGAAGGCAACATAACCAGAAATACCTTTAGGAAGGACAACCTATGGAAGATCACCTTTAAGATTTTAAACAACCAGTTAAGTCTTCATTTGTCCAGGAATAATCCATTGGCGGAAAGGCTTCAAAGTTGTCTTCTGGGCAGCGTGTTGAAACATCTTGATCTTCTAAAACTGTCCAGAAGACAACTTTGAAGCCTGTTTGATGAATGTCCAGCTAAGTTAAAGACAAGAAATGCTAAAACTAAAAATGGTTTTGATAGAAAATTTTGAGTTTAGCTACGTACTCCATTTTTAACTACAATTTCAATCACTTACAATTTTGTTGGAAAAACAAATCAATTTATTAATCCGAACAACATCATTTCTCTCTGGTCAGACAGAGAGAAGAAATGGATATTTAAATCACACATTGATTTGGTAAATCTTGACATTCAGCTGTTTGCAGGCTAGCTTTGAAACAAGACACGAACTTCTGTTGCAAGTCGATACATCATAGAATAATAATGAAACTAGTCACACGTGTACACACTTTGGAAAGATTCTAGTTTTGGCTGTAGGCCATGATGCTATCAAGAAGAAAAAATAACCCTATTTATTATTTATTACAATAGCCGCTCTCTGAATGTAAGTGAGCAAAAATATAAAAAGAAAGGCTTAAAAAAGCAAATATTATAAAATCCATTTATAGTCTACCATTTTGGTTGAAAAGATCATGTTGGAGAGTTTGTGGAATTTCTACCAAACGTGTTGACCTGTAATACATCAGACAGTCCAGAGACAAGTTGGGTCTGCCAAACATAAAAGCTGACACACAGAAACATCTTCAGCAGAAACTCTTTGTGACTTTTCTGCTTCTATGAATCCACTTTCTCCACTTCTAATAGCACAAGTTAATAGTTGTGTTGGTGGTTGTTGTGCAGCAAAATAACTCTACTGTCAGCAGCAATCAGTCTACTTTCTGTGAAGACAAAATACTAAACAGTTGGATTGTGGTTTCATTCTTTCTATCAAGATTGTGTTATTTTTCACACCTCAACTCATCCAATTAGCCATCAAAACAACACATTTGGACTGTCAGACATTGTTAGTGCCGCATTTTGATTAGTGGCTCAGAGGTGTTGGAGGGAAAAAGCAGTAAGAAAGGGCGGTATAATTATCTGCAACGTTATTTTCCCCCCACAATTTCTAGTTGTTTCGAAGATCGATGTACACTTTTTCAAAATATTAATTTATCTAAAGAAATATGAAAAAAGCTATTCTATGGAAGCAATTTCTTTAGTTTTTTTTTTTTTTTTTTTTAAATAATGAGTCAATAATTTTTGAAAAACAACTGTGTTGGTATCATGGCCAATACATGAGATCGAACGAGTGCCTACTATGGCAATGAAGCAACTCACTATGCCAATGATGCCCGACACGTAGCAGGAAAAATTGCACACACACTCCCCATCCCAATGGTCTTTCTGCTCCACCTCCGTTCATAAGTTAGGTGGAGGATGGGCAGGATTGTGACAAATTTCAGAGACAGAGCTTGTATTTACTCCTAATGGCCAAGCGGATGAGTCATAATCAGGCTTTCACACTTCATGGTCTATAATCATGCTCCACAAATCTGTAAGACTTCATAATTGTTACGTTAGTGATTATTCCAAAACCCAAATTGTGGTAGTTCATGTAGATAAGATACAATAAAAAAAACAATTAAAAAAATGTTTATTTGTCATTTAAATTAGAAGTGGAGTATTTCCCATGTTCCCAGAAGGTGAACATAGAACAGCATTGGAAGCCTACAACCTCTTACTGTGCTGATGGAGGGAAACATAAATGTCAATACATATAACAGTTGTACATGTTGACGCTTGTAAAGATTGATGATGAGATAACTTTTAACCCTGGATGTCAGGTAGTGACAGATACATTGCAAGGCCTACTGACAATAATCACCTTCTTTTATTATTGAGCTTCACTACTTATCTTTTACTAGTCGCGATAAAGCGATCAGGAAGAATGTCGACTGTTCATCACACAGCTATAGACAGGAGGCAGCAATGGTAGCTCATTGCTGTAAAAACACTTTGTTGAGATCAAGTTATTTTTTTAACTGGACACCAAAACAGTAAATTAAAAAGTTAAAAAAAGTACCAGTAATGCACATGGAACTTGTACTTTTATGTAGGACATTTTGTACTGCAACCACAATAATCTGTTCATGCTTGTAGGTAAGTTATTCTCTAATTCAATTGGAGTTAAAACTTAAGCGTATAATTAACACTACAATTTGTGCTACAGTGGTGAAATGCTCTGCAAAAAAGAAAAAAAAAGAGGATAATAAAAGCGTGACATGCCATAACAATATATACATCATATCGCTCTTCCGCCTTTGGATACTTCTGACATATCAGATGAGGTAACTACAATCAGATGATAGACATCCCAGCATTGCACGTTACAGTTGGTCATTGTGCAATTTGACAGCAGCAGGAAGGAAACCCCTGGAAGGAAGTTGCAACAAGACAGAAATGGATTTTTTTTCTGCTATTTTCGTCCCTTTATTTCATATGAGTCCATCACTTCAACCTACAAGTGGGTTGGGCTGTCAGACATTACTGTTAGCTTCTAAAAATAATAACTATATCACAGAAAAATTGGTTGTTTAAAAAAAAGAAGCATACATTATTCTAAGTTTATGTAATTGTAAAACAATTTTGTTGGTTTCATATGTGAATATTTTAATTTTGATCCACTGATCGGCCAACATATAATAACTAGCATCGCAGCAATATGACAAATAGTAAGAGGGTTTGAAAAATGGATGTTTTATTTGGATGGAAATGATTACTGAAACACAGTTCATCACTAGACTTATTGAATAAAAATAGACTAATTTGCCACAATAATGCTTCTACTTCTTTCGGCATTTCCCTTCAGGGGTCGCCACAGCAAGTCAGCCTCTTCCATCTGACCCTATCTGCTGTATCCTCTTTGGTCACTCCAACTATCTTCATGTGTTCCTTCACTGCGCCCATGAACCTCCTCTTTGGCCTTCCTCTAGTCCTCTTTCCTGGTGGTTCCAAATCCAGCATCCTTCTTCCTATCTACTCTCTCTCCTTTGCACATGTCCAAACCATCTCAGTCTGGCTTCTCTGATTTTATCCTCAAAATCTCTATCGAGCCGATCCCCTGATGTAATCATTTCTAATCCTGTCCATCCTGGTCACTCCCAGAGAGATCCTCAGCATCTTCATCGCTGCTTCCTGTCTTTTCTTCAATGCTACTGTTTCTAGACCAAACAGCATGGCCGGTCTCACCACAGTTTTTGTACACTTTCATTCTAGCTGAAACTCTTCTGTTGCACATCACACCTGATACTTTCCTCCACCCGTTGCCACCTGCCTGAACACGCTTCTTCACCTCTTTTCCACACTCTCCTTTGCTCTGGACTGTTGATCCTAGATACTTAAAATTTGCCACAATAATACATTGACAAATTAAAAGTAAAACATACAGACATCAATGGAAATTTTGTTTGATAGTTTTACTACGATGTCAGAAAAAACAGCTTGTGTCAAATAGTTTGCTTTGTTGCTGTTTTAGTCACAAACATATAAATTTGTGACATAAATTAGCAAAAAAAAGGCACTGTAAACTATCAAGTTTTTATTCAATCTAGAACCAGTAAAGTAGTGAGCTTGTATTATCTTTAAAATCACTTTTAATTTTGATAAAACGGCCCACCTGTACTCACTACCAACTATAGATCAAGGCCACAAGATTTGAAAGCCTTACATATATGACTGCTTTGACCTAATTAGTGCACAGACCTCAACCATTCAACACTATTAAATTTTGTGATTTAGAGCAGGCAGGAGCCTATTGTTGGACACCTTGGTGTTGATTTCTTTTTGTTCTTAATATCATTAATTTTATCAGCATAATATAATTTTATCCATCTGAGACAGAAAACCACAAACATTGAGATGCTATTTTCTTTCTTGTGTTTTACTGTAAATTATAAAATTATGAAGTTATGTTTAAGTACTCAGTTTGTCACAAAAAGTTTATGCATACAAATGTCTAACGCAGAGGCAGGCAAACTATGGCCCGAGGGTCATAAGCGTTTCAATCCTGTCTGTCTAACTTGCAAATTTGTTTTTCCTCCATAGATTCTGTTCCATACATATAATTAATAATGTTGAGATGTGGTGCATGCATGTGTTGGGAAATCAGAATTGATTAGTTGTTTTTACAAACATTATGGAAATGTTCAGAGTTGGAAAAGTTTCCAATAATTCCAACGGGAGTTGAACACATTTGTGTTTTACTTTCAGTTCTATTTTATCCACTTAGCCAACAGTGCACATATTGTTTTTTTGGTCCAGTATCCAGATGAGCACCTGGAGATGTCATTACCTGCTCACCGAGCGCCCTAAAAGACATAGTGTTCTTTCGGTTTTTCGTTTTCACCTCTTTTATGCTAATATGCCATTCAAAGGATAATTGCGCTTTGGATTTTCCTGTTGGAGTGCAGAAGCACTACAATGTGTTTGATTTGCAGCACAGCATACAGTACATTTTGACAATGCATGTACACTATGCACACTATCGCATTAGTTCTACGTACCCCTATCATCACAAAAGTCTTCCCAAAAGCAAAAAGGCTTTTTTTCAGACAAAAAAGTGTCACTAAGGTAGAGAATCACCTTGACGTCTTTTCTGTACATATAATTGTTGGCGTCCCTCTGTCTCTAGAGACAATGGAATCTGCTCCTTGATACTCAAGCAACTGTTAAATAACAATAAATAAATTTAGAACTAAAAAATCAGATAGAAAAAATGTAAAACTTAGCTTGAGCGCATGATTTTTTTTTTTTTTACATATCCCGTGTAATAATTTTTTGTAATGAGCTGGTTTACCAAAGCTCACCATCCTTCTGCTCCTCCTTTGGTCCAATTTTCAAACCTTGTCAAAAGGTTTGACTCACCTCGGTCAAAAGTGTCAAGTATGACATATAGTGTAAAAGTGCATTAAGTGATGGTTTACAAAAAAAGAACTCTAAATAAGAGCATTCTGTTTACTATTTACACAAAATTGGGTGTGAAAATGGAAGTCAGTGCTTCTGTCTGAGGTTATATAAGCACCTGTCATTTTTACCACACGTCCTTTCATTCGTCTGTTTTTCCAGAGCCAGGACGTAAGCAATTATACGGTCTCCGTGCGTTACGATGGGCAGCGTAAGCGTATGTGTGAGAGAGCTGCAGGGGTAGTCATCCTTGCTCTCTTACGACCTTGTTTAATTCAGCACATACATTGAGGTTCTGTCACACACACACGGCTGCGCACAGCTAGAGGCACAAAGCACCCAAACACACAGTCAAGCACACACATGCTTACAGTCATGCATCAAATGCACACAAGCACACACACACCCCGGGGCTGAGGACATATTTTGTCATTGGTGCTTATGAACAGATATAAACCACAAACAACTAAAGTGCCTGTGTGGGTTGTTAGCATACACAACATCTTTGTTTTAGCTCGTGATTGTGTTCACATCGTGCATATTTAGGACAAAACATCATTACATCATATGTGTGCAACAGGAAAACCTACATTGTTCCAATAATTTAAAATTAGATTAAAAAATTAAAAAGTACATCTACCCTTTTTACCCCAATTTATGTTCCCTATTTATATTTTGTGTGTGGTTATTAACATAAAAGTCAAAGATGAGATGTAGGGATACATAATGAGTGTAATGAGAGATCCAGTGGTTAGAGAAGCAGCAGATGAGAAAATATGTTGAAAAGCATCCTTTTCGAACCAGCCAATCCTGCTGGTGAATTCCTGCAGTGATGAGCAGAGGGGACCAATCAACTCGCTCATTCCGAGCCTTGGCAACAGCTTCCCCGGCAAAGCGAAACAGTCGTGTGATGTGAGAGAGAGCACTCGGATGGAGGGAGGTGGAGTATGGTTTGTCTTAAAACATCTGTGGGAATAAGATGTGTGTATTTGTGCCACAAATATTCAGCTTGTAAAATCCCATGTAAAAAATGCACAGGTCTCAAGGGAGTGGATCACTCCTGGTATGATCTACTGTGGACACTGAGCTGCTTTCATGAGCGACAAATTAATTGATGACTTCATGAATTCAATTATTACAATCCCCCTGTACAGTCACCATAAAAAATACACACACATACATAAACATGCACACACAAGTCTGGAGAAAAATTCACTATTGATGGATTAGACAGAAATTGATTATAAATGAGGAAAGATCACACTGCTAAAGAGAAGCAGGTTGTTCACTTCAGGTAGTACATCTTGAAAAACATGTTATGAAAGGGATCCAAAATTAACAGCATCTGAAACACACACAAATACAGTGTGCTGCCTTTTATACGACAAAACAACCCCACATTGTTGAATAAAAAGCCATATTAATTTAATTAATCATCAGTACAAACAAAACCCGCCCAGAGTGACTCAGATGCTTCGTTTTTTGGAAATGTAAAATTCTTAACCATAGTGGTGTGTATTGCACATGTTCTTTATACGCTACACCACAAAATATTTACTAGCATGACCGAGCATGACAAACGATATTTATAGTTTCTAAAGTGAAAAATTAACACATTTCTTTGCTAAAACATTTATGTAATTGAATTTATTGATCATGTCATCTTTAGATCTTGTACTCCTCATAATGCTACAATTAGCAACAGGATAGTGTGGGAAATTTAGCAAAACTTCACCAAAATTCCTCAATCCTTTGAGGGATTTATTTGAATTATCTGTACAATAATACCAAAGGTTGACTATATTGGTACCAAGTGGTAGTTTTGTGGTGATTTCTAAATTGAATGTAATGCCACCTTAGCCATCTATGGACACTTTCAGGCTGTGGTTCAACAACAAAGCCGACTTGCAAGCACTCTGTCATGTTGGGTATTCACCATGGAGTTATTCCGGCAACATCTAATCTGTTGATTAAAAAATGCTGATCATGAGAGAAAATAGCTAAAAAAAAAACCTGAGTGCTTTCTCAAGGAAAAGCTTGTGACTAAGGCCGTAGTGTAGGAGCTGTACTATTACTAGGAGCTGTAGCATAGTAATAAAATGTTCAAAAATGGGGTTGTTCTTTTGGGACCAAACTTGTATATATGTAAATTAAAAGCGACATAAGGGAATGAGATTGTGCACCTTAGAAATGTTGGGTATTGATGCCACAGCAAATGGTACATTAAGAGAACCATTATTCACTTTAATGTGCCCTCTTACCCTCTCCCTGTGGCATCTTCTGGCAAACTGTTGTCTGTCCTGATGGTGGTCTTGGTTTGTCATTGCCTCACAAAAAAAAAATCCTAAATTTATGTATAAGTGTGTGTGAGACCACAAATGAAGGTGGCATACTCAGCAGAGAGACAGAGCAGATAGGCTTTTGGGAGAAGAGGAGGAATGAAGTATAGCAATGTTTGTTCACATGCATTTGTACATGATGCACGTTTATGGGTGAGTGTACAGTGGCTATGACTCACACAATGTGGGGGCTACAATGCATCTGTGCCCAGCACGACAAATGCGTGCCGCTTGACTCTATTTCAAGTCCACAACCACCTTCCATATGGTGTCAGCTTCACACAGTTTCATTTAGAGCTTGTTCAGTTTAGCTGGGAGATGAATGAAATGTTTGAAGTTCAATAACAGGATGCTTATTATTGTTATATTCTGTAAAATCAGAGTCCATTCAAGCTAAATCAGATTATAAACACAGACATAGTCAGAATTAGTCTCAACTGATAATTTGTGGATGGCTGTGGGAGTAGTTTTGGGTTGATGGTATAGAAGAGATGTATTTAAATCAGGCCTAAATTAAATTTTATCACTTATGTAGGATTCAATTTGACTTTAGCTTCTTTATACATGGAATTATGTTCATTTTGATGGGTGTAGTTGAGTTCAAAGCAGAAAGGTGAGCTCTGCCATATTAACTATTGAAACGACAGAAAGCTATGTGGTAAAACAGTGCCACCCCGTGGTGAAAAGTAAAACTAAACCAACTAAACAATGATGTCTTATTAATTGCAATGAAAGCGTAATTACCAGACAAATCTAGCCATGCATATTAACACATTAAAATAACAGACATGATGTTTTATTTAGCTCTTTCAGGGACTGTAAAGAATATCCTACAGTATATACCTGCTCTATTTTTGAAGTCTGTTTTTTAGGGCATGCCTTTGGTAAAACAAGGTTTCTTTGGAAACGTGTGCTGTTGACAATTACATCCCACATCACTATTCTCCCCCCTCTTACCCTCTCATCTATTTCTGAAAGGTAACAGTGTTACCTTTCAAAGTCAACTCTTGTATTCAAAGTGTTTTTTTTTAAGTTGGTAGTACTCTGGTGGATTGTTATAGTACAAAGTAATAACTTTATAAGAATTCTTTTGTTATTTAGCCTTTTTTAATAGTGCAAAACTATTGCTATGGTGACGCTTCAGCTCAGTGTGAAAAATCAAAGAAAAGGTGAGGTTAAACTCGTCCAGACAGGCAGCATAGCCATGCACAGTGACTGCCTCTGGGGTTACTGCACCCCTGCTGTGACACTGATTCCCTTCAAAGTATCTGCCCAGAACAGTAAGATAATTAATCTACACCAGGATGATGTTCTCTAAGGAAGCAGCAGATATTAAATGTGAAGAAATACCCTGTGCTTTTTAAATAAACTACAAAATCTAATCCTAACATCTCAAATTAAACTGCAAATCATGTTGGGGGGAACTCACCAGTGCACACAATGGCTGCTACAAGGCCTTCGGCGTGTCTGGATCGAAAATGGGCAACATCTATTCTGTGACAAAGTATTCCTAATCTCTACATCCATTTTTCATTCTGATAGCTATTGTGGACGCCTTGCTCCAGGGAGAACAGCCAGAGAGAAATAGATGAGAGGAGAGGATAAGGGGAGGGAGAATAGTGATGTGGGATGTAATTGTCAACAGCACACATTTCCAAAGAATCAAAAAACAGCTGTTCACATGCCAAAAGCTAGCATGTGGAATAAATACGTTAACCTGGTTAATGAGAAAAAAAACCCCCAACCATCTGTCTGTGTGTGGCGGATGCATAGTGACTAAACTAATGGAGGTAATACTTAATCACAACTACGATTTTAAAATATTGCCAACAAAATAGTAAAGATTCAGACTACCATGTGACATTAAACATATTCTTTATGTATACTCATTATGTAGCTACAAGTCTTTCAAATTGAAGTCAATGCGCAAAGAAATGATGCAAATAACTTATAGGAGCAAAGAAATCTTATCTCAAGCTATTGTTTATTCTTCTTGATTAAACAGGTATTTGTATTCAATATGTGATTAAAGTCAGAGTAACAATGGTCCACTGCCATCCTTAAATTTCTAGGATGATCTGATCACTAAAAAAAAAAAAAAAAAATCTCCACAAAATATTTTAAACACATGGAGACAAAAAGCAAACATGTTTTAACGCTTATTTTATAACATTTTTGGTCATCATTGAGGGGTAAGTTCGTTTAAGTATATCCAGTGGAAAACCTCTGTTTTAGATGACTACCTTAAATTTAAACGTTCAGTTATACACATCTTTTTTTTATAGTGAAGATGAAAAGGTCAAACATGGGGCAAATTCTTTCCCTGCAGAGATTTGAGTCAATAAATCATCTTAAAAGTAGCTTTAATGTGAATAGAAACTTGCAATGACAGCAGAGCATGCCAACGCACTCTACTTAATTATAATGTGAAATGTCTTACAATAACCAACCTTAAAAGGTACAGAAAAAAGTGAATACCAGCTTTTTGTTTTTACACCAGTGTTTATTTTTCCCCATCCTTCTCTTCATCTTTACACACTTAATATTTAGCTAGTCTATATAAATAATCTAATAACACCTGGTTAGTGCAGCTTGATACAAATCCAGAGGTTTAACTCAGTCACAACACATAATAAATGTAACTACTCATCACAGGACAAAATTTCATAAATTACCATTTTTTGCAAAATACATAAATGATATAAAGTACATGATACACAAAACTACTAATTCTCATTATTACACAGTATTAAGTCTTTATAAGCACATGATTTGTTTAAATATTTGCTTACTTTTGACCTCTTATGGACGAAATCTCATTTTCAGAACATGATTTTAGTACATTTACTACTACGTTTAAAGTTTAAAAAACAAAACAAAACCCGTGAGGGTTTAAATTATGATTTCATGTGTGTAAGGACATATATGCAAATACACTTAGAAAAAGCAGGAAAGCTGGATAAATAAAAAATAATTAAAATTCTCCCACATCCACTCTCTTGTCTCTGAACTTGTTTCTGGCCTTGGTCCGAGCCTTGAAAGCAGCCGAGTTGTGGAGGTGCTAAAAAAGGATAAAATATATATATATAAAAAATTGGTGCTTAAAAAAAAAAAAAAACTCAAACAAACAAAACTTACCCTTTCAAATCGAGAAATTTTCATGGCCTTCATTGTTGCTGAATCCACCAACATTGGTGGACCCAGTTCAAACACATCTCTGATGAATTCATTAGCCTAATTGGGGTAAACATCAGAAATCAACAAGCGCACTAATTTTTTCCATGAGACAATCAGAACAATAGACGATACCTGTAGGTGGTAGTTCATCCCAGAGCCCACAAACTCCCTGAAAGCATCGTACATCCTCTTTCGGACCCAACTGTCTATCGTCATGCGCTCTGTCCCAAAGCGGATGGTTTCAGATTGGAAATCCCCCTCCTGAAAGTAAAAAGAAAAACTACATAAATATTGGAAACCATCATTGAAGAAGCTCTATATCTCTAAATGTAGAAAATAAAATATACAAGTACAAATTAAACCTGGATAAAGCATAACTTGCCTCCACTGCCTTCAGCACGTCCCTGAACACCGAGCGCTGCTTTCTTTTGTCTGTCTTCGCTCTGTGTTTGTTACAGTCTGTGGCTAATGCGTTCAGCTTCTCGCAAAGTTCCTCCCAACCATCAAATTCAAACTCCTGGTAAAAAAAAAAAAAAAATTAAAACAATATTACATCATTTGCATAAGAACTGTATTATTTTCAATTGGCAAAAAAAAAAAAAGAAAAAAAAAAGGCATGTGTAACATACGGGACTGATGTCTCTGGCCAGTTCAAAAAGCAGCGCAATCGTTTCTCCAGCAGCGATCCTCATGTTAATGTCCTCGCTTTCAAGCAGTCTCTGCAGCTTAGGCAAGTGTCTGTTCCCAAAGAGTTAAAAAAAAAAAAAAAAAAAAACTTAGCAAATGTTTGCATAACTTTGATCTAAATCTGAATTACTTACTTGTGCAAGATTTCTTTGAGTTGGTTCGCTGAGCATATGGTGAGCAGCAAGGCCCAAGACAGCAGGGCATTTGTGTGAAGCTGGCTCGTTTGTGGACTGATTGAAGGACAGGTTCCATCAGCTCTGGAGTAGGAACGGGTGAAAAGGTTCTCAAAACACTCCATGGTGGCTTGAACGTCCTATGATCAGCAATTATTGAGATATTTTAAGTGTTATTGATAACAATAACGCAGCCTGGTGAAAATTCATAGACAATCAAGAACTTACTAAAACATCATCCTCTGCAACGAGGGTACACAGTCCCAAACTTGTCGCCACCTACAGAACATAAAATGAAGAGCTTACAGGTTATTCCACTTTGAAATTCCAGGTTTGAAATGCCTGTGATGAACATGAGATCACACTCACAGCTTGTCTGGCTTGGATGTTAGCCGTTCCATCTGCTAGGATATTTTTGAAGATGGGTTTTAGGGTCTTCAGCACCTCCTCGCTCTCAATTCCTGAACCCAGCTGAATACACAGCAAGCAGGCCAAAGAAGCAGCCGCACGCTGCTCCTCACCTTTGCCTGAAGGAGATTATATGGCTGTTAAATTCTCGAGTTTGGATAGCTGCTTAAAAAACACAAAATAAAAATGTATTAGTACCTTTTTTGAGGCATCGCTCAATGCTGTCTGTGATGGTCATCCTCCTCTCAGATATGAACTCGTACAGAATTCGTGTAGCCATTGCAGTTTTAAGTCCATCCAAAGCTCCTTGCCTGGTCTTAGCACTGAAGACATAACAAAGTTAATTAATTTTTAAGATTTCTCTTTGATTTTCTTTTACTATCCAAAAATCCAAATATTCAACTCATGTGTTAAGCTTGAATTTTTAATACTTGTTTTGGTGGTAAAGCAGCAATACAAGTGTAATCAGGGAGAATATCAGTGACTTGACCTATTTTTAAGTCTATTTTTAACATGACCAGGTTCCAACATCAGTGATAGCTTCAAGAAACAAGTGAAAACAGTTGCAATCCCAACCATAATAACAACATTATAAAGTCCAAGAACTCCTTAAATCCCCATGTTTGCTCTGAAGTTCAACTTAAATGTCAACATTTGAGTTAGAGAAAGACTGACCTCTTATCAACAGTGTTGTCGATGAACCCTTTTAGCTTGTACTGGAAATCCTCCTGCGCAGTGTCCTCACTGGCCTCCCCACCTTAAGATTTGTGGTAGAAAACAAAACTTGTTTAGCATGCTCACTAGTGAAATTGTTTCACCAAGTTGAACAAACTTACCATCATCAACTACGCTGGTCACATCACTGAAACTGCTGCAATGACTCAGCGTCTCAATGGAGGCATCCTCATCACTGAAAGGCTGCACAGCTACATGCTGGCCTCCTAAAAAACAAACAAATTCAAGTCAGACTAATTACTTCATTGGAACAGCATCACAGCTCTGTCAGCCTGTTATGTAAGCAGAGTGTTACAGGTACAACAAAAATCCCACGTTATCTAATCTGCATGTTCCCTACACACGCTTTTATCACCTCACATGAAAACGTTGTCAGGGTCAACTCACCTCTACCTACGCAGACTGCTTACAGGTTGACACGACATACACTTTAAGTCAATCTGCCATAACAGAGCAACCGTGGAGGTCGTCATTTTGATTTGTATTTTAATGACATTGCATTTATTGGCGTTATTCAGTTTGTTGAGCTCGACTCTGATGGTTTCAGTCTGAAAACTAGTGAGATTAAGGGCAGTATGGAAGATATTTTAACACGCCTGGCACAACAATTAAAAAACGTTGGCATTTTTTTTAGTTTCGTCTTGGATTAGCATCTTTGTTTCATTTTGTTCTCTTCTGCTTATCTCGGACCGGGTTGTGGGGGGCAACAGCCTCAGACAGGAAACCCAGGCTTCTCTCACCCCACCTGCATCCTCCAGCTCACGCCTGTCCAGCTGTGAGATAAACGCTACCCAACAGGTCCAGGGTGTGCCTCTGGGTCTCCTCTTAATAGAACGTGCCCGAAACACCTCACCAGCGAAGCATTCTAACCAGATGCCCGAACCACCCCATCTGGCTTCTCTCAATTCGGAGGAGCAATGGCTCTACTCCGAGCTCCTCCCGGATGGCAGAGCACCTCATTACGAGTGAGAGCCCGGCCACCCTGCAGAGGAAATCGAGATTCGCATCCATGATCAAAACCAGAAAATTGGGTATGAGCAGTGATTTTTGTTCGGCATTAAAAAATATTGATTGAGGTTTTTAATGTTCCAAAGAATCTGTAGTTTATTAATATAAATGCATTTAATTTTAATTAAGCTAATTGCACGTATGAGGCCAATCAAGGATGAGAGATTTAATCATTAATGCAAAAACATGACAATATTTACAGATCTTTGATTCTAACTTTAGATAGCAGTGAATTCTCTCTAATGGAGGACATGGTTTTATCTGGAACAGGAAGTTCTAGGATTGAATCAGACTGCACGTAGACATCAAGCTAATAGAAACAACCGAATAGTATAAACTTAGTTTAAAAAGGGGTGTTTTTATGAGATTTAATGATTATTGGAATGATGTTTGAGGTATTATTAATAAACTACATTTTTAATATGAAGCATCCACAACAGCTTTCATGCTATTCTGTCCTCCGATCGGTTCAAAATATTCAGCTTTATTTAAATTACTATTATTATAATATTATACAAAATCATGATTTAAAAATACACAATTTAATTAATTGATTCTGCTTTATTTCAATTTTATTAGCTGTAAAATTAGATATTTATGATCAAATCGAACAATAAAACAATCAGATATCGTTGACATTTTATTGTTAAGCTAAAATGGAACAAATTACGTAACTATTGTAAAATATTAGACTTTTGTCAGAAAATACTATTATTAATCAGATCGGCATGTGTATTTTTAGAGGGAGTGGCTGTTGATCTGACTAGTTTAGCGTATTGCTGGGTTTATGTATTAACCAGATCTTACTTTAAACACATTAGAATTTACTGTAATTAAAAACACAACAATACACATTTATATACAAGATCCTTTTCAAAATAGCAAAAAGCGTGGAACTATAGCTTCCCGGCTTTATGTTCCAACAGGCCGGTCTAAAAAAAAAAAAAATTGTAGTCCACACAGAGACGACATTCAATATACTTCAATGAAACAGCTATGCAAAAAGAACTACAAATCCCATCAACACCAGCTCAGAAGAAGAGAGGCCGAAAAATGGAGGCCGCTCATCTCACTCACTCACCCCGGCTGTTCTTCTTTTTAGTCCTTGGCATTTTCGAGAAGATTCAAGTCGAATTTGATCCAAAATCAGCCAATACACGACCAACTTTTATTGTATTGTCTAGTAAAGTGAAAATGTTCCCTTGGCACAGTGGATAAAAAGAAATGGAAAGCGATCTTGGGGTTAGACTGTTGGCCGAGACGATACATTTTCCTCTCATACACCAGTGCGACAGAGCTGTTCGGCAGATCTGGCTTTTTATACCGGCAGACATGTCACGAGGAGATTTCCCGGTATCTCTGTCCAATCAACGGGAATCTACGTAACGTAAACCATGACGACAATTTAACGTAGACACGTTGTCTGATTTCATTCTCAAGTGTAATATGTACTCTGATCTCATCATGTTTATACAATCAAACTGTTTCTATGTTGGAATCTGGTCATAGTGATGACTTTCATTACTTTTTAAGTTGTAATGACAACAATAGACATTAATGTGTGTTCTTGATCATGTTTTATTTTGTGTACGATTTGGGAATATAATGTAGGGTCTGATGTGGATGATGTCACGTCATAATAAAGTAGATTTCTGGTAATTAATCCAAGATCAGTCAGGTTAAGAGCAAATGAAGTGATTTGTCTGGAAAAAGGTTGAAAGTCCAGATAATGTCATTTTAAAATTAGGGTATGTCTGGAATAATCAGCCGTCCTTTAAACCAGGGGTGTCCACAGCTTTTTGCCAATGGGGCCAGATTAGTTTTTAAATTAATTTCGGCTAAACTTGGTGGACGTTCTTTACATAGAAAATCAATATATTCCAACAATAGCCAGACATTCTGGGTTTGACATGTACTTTTTTGTTTTCAAGGATCTTAAGCATGTCTATTGGTTCATTTGAAACATAAATATTAGATGCAAATGAATATTAACATCCCTTTAAAAAAAAAAAAAAAAACTTAAGTTTTTTTCTAAAAGTTAAACTGAAGTATTTGTACTCTTGAGTGCAAATTACATTTGAAACAGAAAAATATGTCCAACAAGTTTGTCAGTCACCTCACCTTCTTCACTGTGTATCTCTTGCAAAGGTTGCGGGAGGTGCCAGAGCCCATCCCGGCTGATTCAACAGGGGCAGGGTACACCCCGCACAGGTCGCAGGGCCACACACAAACACACAGTCCTAGGGGCAATTTGCCACCAGCCAATCAACCCAACATGCATGTTTTTGGAGGGTGAGAGGAAACAGGAGTACCTGGACAAAAACCCATGCAGACACAGGGAGAACATGTAAACTTCACACAGAAAGACCAATGTTCCAAACTTCATCCCCACCCGGAACTTGATCCCACAACCCTTTTAGTGGGAGGTCACTGTACTACCCACTGCGCTACTGTGTGGCCGATTTACAAAGTAAAAAAGCTAATCAAAACTTTTGAACTAACGCGCTTAATTTAAAATGTAACGCTCTTGTTTGAGCGATAATATTTGACCTGATGGCTTTCTATAGGTAACAGTACTTCTGACCAATGTATTCGTTTAATGTTTGAGCCACACATTTTTGATTTTATGACAGAAGCTGCTGGCCGGATTAAACTTGACCACAGGCCGCAATTGGCCCCGGGGCCAGACTTTGGACATGTTTGCTTTAAATACAGGAGTGCAATAAAATAACATAAAAACATTTTTTAAATTTAATGCACTAATATACCTTTGATGGAAGGTTTTCACATGCTTTTTTTCATATAAATGACAATAATTTCTACTTTACATTTTAAATTTGCACATTGTACAATTAAAATAAATCCTTACTGATAAAAAAATGCAATAGTTTTGTGATTTTTTTTGGACAAAAAAAACATTTGGTGGAACTGTTATTGCTTTTTATGACTTTATCCAGATTTGATCTAGTTTTAAAATACGAGATATTTAGTTTGTTTTTTCTTGTTTGAGGGATAATGCTAAAAGAAACCCATTGATTCCATAAGAAATTGCAAACAAGGACACTTTTAGTTTAAAATAGGGATGAGATCATGTTTCTCATGTGATTTCAAAAGTCTATTTGTTTCTACTTACAAGCCTTAATCACATCAAATCTGAATCAGAGGTTTAACAAACCAAATAAACTTATGAAGTGACCTTAATTTCTCTTAAACTATTTTCCCCAAAATGACTTTGGACTGTGTGATTGCACTTATTACTTGCTTTACTTATTACTCATCCTCTATGGACAAAAATAGTTTTATTACATAAGTGCTAACTCTCACAGGTGCAGCATGGATGCAGTTTTTCCCACAATTCAGCAGTTTTTTTTCCCAACATAGACCTTAAAAACAATCAGTGTGTACTGTATTTTTAGAAGTCAAAGTGGGATGACTCTTTGCATGCGTAAGAATCAGGGGCTTTTAAAAATTAATTTAAAAACCGTGTGATACGGTATCAACTTTGAACCGTATCACACTGAGCAAAGTCATAGAGATGTTGCTTTTATTGAATGGTCAGTGTATTATTATTATTATTGTTTTTTTTTTTAACTATTCTCTGTTTTTAATATCTGCTCTGCTTTGTTTCTGGTCTGCAGTCATGCGTGTGCCCAACAAAATATCACAGGTTCTTCATTTTGGTTCAAAACTTCGATTTTACTTCCCCCTGTCACAAGTTCAATCCCCTCAGTAAAAGCAATCACTGTGTTTAAAAATAAATAGGGTGAAACTTTGGAAAAAATTGTGAGGTTCTTCCAAAAAGCCCCAGACAATAAATCCGTGCACATCCATTTATCCAGACAAAAATCACTTTCTATTATAGGGATTTCCTCCATGCTGTTCATTCCCTCATTGAAGGGGAGAGTATGAAAAAAATGAGCCAGTTTTTGATTGAAATAGGTGTTTGCATCCAGTCATGATCAAAGAATTCAACTATTTGGGTCATTTTAATTGGAATGATATAACCTGCAAATGTGAGTTCAAGAAGTTTGATGTAAACAAGAAGCCAAAAAAACAGATCAATATATTATTTTAGGCTGGTTTTGATCCTTAATGACACTAGTTTGTGAAATTGTGTTTGGCTGGGCTCTCACTCAGCGAACGAGTGAGGAGCTCTTCCTCTTCCAGGTAGAGAGAAGTCAGACGGGATGGTTCTGGCATCTAGTTGGGATACCTCACGAACGCCTCGCTGATGAGGTATTTCGGGCATGTGCCACCGGGAGGATACTCAGAGGCAGACCCAAGACCCGCTGGGGAGACTATATGTGTGAATGGTTGTGTGTGTGCCCCTGCGTCAGACTGGTGACATGTTCGGGGTGTACCCTGCCTCTCCCCTTGAATCAACAGAGATAGGCTCTGGCACCCCCGCGACCCCATCCAGAAAAAGCGGTTCAGAAGATGAATGAATGAATAATCACATCCACAAAATATGTAGAAAATTAGTTCAATTGCTTTTTTTTTTTTTTCTTATTTGAGTATTGGTTATTTATTTTGACTAAAATCAAAGTGAAATTACTTTAATACTCTTGTTTTTTAACCTTGAAAATGATCAAAGACTGAATTTTATGAGCTAAAAATCAATTTAAGTCCACAGTTGACTCTTTACAAATACTCAAATTGATATTAAATCTTTATTAATTACATTTAAATGCATTTAGATTATGGATTAAACTCGAGTTCAACAATATTTGGCAGAAAACCTTTTCTATTTGTGATCAAATATGATTCATTTTAAGCATTTCCATTAAATTCTGCTCTCATTTGCTTGATTACCACTCCCAAATTTAGCCACAAAGTGGAGCTATACTGTTTAAAATTCAAGGAATGCACTGTTGTTGCATTCCAGATTGTTTAGTCTTAGATATAATTAGTATAGACTAAACACTCCTCTTCTTACTCAACTTTATGTTGGTATAACCCTTTAAAAGTGTTAATATCTATCATTGAATTGTGAGATTCTGCCATGTTGAGAAAAGCAGATGACCCAATGAAAAGACTTGGAAGTGGTTTGAGAAAAGCAAGTGTTTTTTAAGGAGTAGGCAAAAAGAAAGCACCTGCCAGAAAAGCAGTGTAGGAGTAAAAGAAGAACAGAGTAGCACAGTCTGGCCTCACTCAGCATGCCTGGCATGTTGTGTCAGTGGGCACAAGCCCTGCCCAAATCGGTGCCACAGGAATACAAATCATTCCTCAAAAAAAAAAAAAGGGTGAGGAATCCACACTGGATAATGAAAATTGCCTGAATATTAATTTCATGTGCAGTGCTTCTGTAGTTAAATAATTCACAAAGACATTGCCTGGAGCAATGTGGTGAGAGGGGGAAAATCATCTGTGTTCTGCAGCATGATGGGAAATATTTATCAAAGGTATTTGAAGTTTTTTCAATATGTCCTTTTCTTTTTTAGAAGATGCCAGTTCATTTATTTATCTTTTTATTTGACCAAGAATAGAGGTAGCTTTTATAGATAGCAGATTATAAGGAGAATAGTCAGGTTTAATAGTATGGTAATTATTATTTGTTATGGATGCTCAAGAGCCAATCTCAGCTGATCAACTGTGCAGAGGCAGGGTAGATCATGTACATATCACTAGTGTGTCACATTGCCACGCAAAGAGACACACGACCAATCACACACACATACGTATACTGTATATCCCTTTGGCAATTAGCTCGATGTGTTTTTTTTTTACAGTCTTAAGAAACGCAAGTTCTCAGATTTGAGCTTTTTAATTGTGTTTTATCTACCTTGTTAACTTTTGAGATTGTTTTGACTTAAAGCAACATTTTTGTCTAATAATTTATTTATTTATTTCTACACCTTGCAACTTGTAAAAAAAATAAAAAACAAGCTAACACAGCATCTTTTTTGCAACCTCTTTCTTTTCTAAGTTCCCTCCTTTCTGTAAAAGTCAAACCTATATCCTAGTCAGACACAATCACAGGGCTTGGATAAAATTCTATAAAGACTGTGTGCAGAGAGACGTTTGCACCATACTTACACAACAATCCAAGTTCTGGCTAATTAGCGGTTTTCACACTCTACTTGTTTACAAGACGTACATGTTTATTGTCTTTTCAGCGATCCGACGTGTTGATTTGTGGCCGATCCGATTTAGCTAAGAAAAAAAAGAGAAAAAAATCAAACCAAAACAAAACCTAACACTGAAGACTGAGAACTTAAACACCCACAATTGTCTCTTATAGGGGGGAACTGTAATCTGCACATATGGCACTTAAATAAGCTATTCCAGTCAAACATTGGACATGAATTGCCCCACATCTAGTGAATTTATTAATTTACTTACTTTTCAATTGGAAAACCTTTAAAAAGTTTTAGACTTACACAGGAATTAATCATGTTCTAGTTCGTGAAGAATAAAATGAAACATTTGCCAATCGTAAACACAGACTGAAGCTCTTATTGACATGTATAGTTTTGATCAGAAGTACAAATTAATACCTTATTATTCAGCTTCATAAAGCTATCCCCATCCTTAAATTTAATTGTCATGGTGGTGTATGTTTTGGAACTCTATGTCATTTGATTAACCTTTGAAAAAAGACCCCAGAGAGGTGGAGACAAAGGCTTTTGTTCTCTTCTTTACCCAGGTGTACTGCCGCTCTTCCAGAATCAATAAAATGGATTTTAATTGATCAAAGACAGTACAGTTTTGGAAAATAAAAGACTCAGAGTAGAAGATCAAAAATAGCTTTTTATCAACTTTGAACCGTATCACACTGAGCAAAGTCAGAGAGGTGTTGCTTTTATTGAATGCTCAGTGTATTATTATTTTTTTTACTATTCTCTGTTTTTAATATCTGCTCTGCTTTGTTTCTGGTCTGCAGTCATGTGTGTGCCCAACAAAATATCACAGGTTCTTCATTTTGGTTCAAAACTTCGATTTCAGATGCACATTACTTCCATCTGTCACAAGTTCAATCCCCTCAGTAAAAGCAATCACTGTGTTTAAAAATAAATAGGGTGAAGCTTTGGAAAAAATTGTGAGGTTCTTCCAAAAACCCCAGACAGTAAATCCGTTCACATACATTTATCCAGACAAAAATCACTTTCTATTATAGGGATTTCCTCCATGCTGTTCATTCCCTCACTGAAGGGGAGAGTATGAAAAAAATTGAGCCAGTTTTTGATTGAAATAGGTGTTTGCATCCAGTCATGATCAAAGAATTCAACTATTTTGGTCATTTTAATTGGAATGATATAACTTGCAAATGTGAGTTCAAGAAGTTTGACGTAAACAAGAAGCCGCAAAAACAGATCAATATATTATTTTAGGCTGGTTTTGATCCTTAATGACACTAGTTGGTGAAATTGTGTTTGGCTGTGCTCTCACCCAGCGAACGAGTGAGGAGCTCTTCCTCTTCCAGGTAGAGAGAAGCCAGATGGGATGGTTCTGGCAACTGGTTGGGATACCTCACGAAAGCCTTGCTGATGAGGTGTTTCGGGCACGTCTCATTGGGAGGATACCCAGAGGCAGACCCAAGACCCGCTGGGGAGACTATGTCTCACAGCAGGCCAGGAATGCCTCAGGATCCTTCAGGGTGAGCTGGAGGATTTAGCTGGGGTGAGAGAAGCCGGCCTTCCCATCTGAAGCTGTTGCCCCCACGACCCAGCCCTATATAAGTGGAAGACAATGAAACTGAGCATTTTTAATTTTTAAAAAGACTAGTTTGTGAAATTGGCTTCTTTAAACTGCCCATACATGAAGTTATGGTTTGGTTTATAATCTATGCAGTCTTCCCATCTTGGAACACTCTTTTTTTTTATCTTTCATATCTGATCACACCTTCTCAAGAATTTCTTCCATAATTTTTATGCATTTCTAAATCTACAATTCCACTCAATTTCTTTTGATACAAATACCTCTTGTTACATCAAACCCGATAAGTGTGTATAGGGTCAACTTTTGTAGTGGGAAGTATGAAAGTGCCAATACAGGTGGAAAACTTATTTATTTTTCTTCTTGTGGGTGCATAATGATGGTGCTTATCTTGACATTACATCTGTTTTAACATAGCTGCCACATTGTGTCAGACACTTTAATCACTCACCATTTGAGTCTGCAAGCTCAGAATAGGTTAAAAATTAAAAGTGGGATTAATAGATTGGACTTTCTTCATAAATCCCTGAAGTGCCAAGGGAAAATAACCATAAAGACTTTTAAGAGAGAGACAGCCTGCTGTCTTACATCCAGGAAGTTAGTTTGGAAACTCCAGTATGTCGTCTGCTGCCAAGAATAGTTTCAGTTCTCATTTTAGACTTCTCGATTTGATAAATAAATACAGGAAAGAAGCATAATCTCATCATCTATTTTCTAAATGGAGACACAGAAATGATTAAACAATTAATAAGATTTAAATGTTTGCGGCTGGGAAGTGTGTGAATGTGTGTATGAACCATAAAAAAGTTGAAGGGAAGCAAGTTGGACGATGATTGAGTTGCCTAGCAACCCTGTACTGACAAAGAAGTGGGATGTGTTGTGTTAGTTTTGACGTCTTAATCTTAAAGAGTAGAAAAGCACAAACTCACAACTTCTCCTATTTTTATACTTAAGAAATAAAACTAAAAGTAAAAAGTGTTACAAAGAATTTGTAGACCAACCAGTTTTCACTCAACTTTTCAGCCAAATTTTGAGATTAGAATCCATTCGATGAACTCTTTCTTTTTCACATTTGCAAAGAAAGTGATAAACTAAGAACATAAATGGACGCTACTCATGTATATAGCGCTTTTATGTACCTGCGTTCGTACCCAGAGCGCTTTGTTGTAGCTCACTTTCACCCAGACCTAATGATGGGAACTGCCATGCAAGGTGTATACCACTATCATCAGAAGCAACTGGGGGTTTGGTGTCTTGCTCAAGGACACCAGGTGGGGGATCAAACCGGCGACCTTACAGTTACAGGACAGTCACCCTATCCACTAAGCTATTGTTGCCCCCTTATAAAAAATGTTCTAAACTTCTAGTTTTGTACTGATAAGTTAATAAAAGAGAAAAATGAAATTCAGGATGATATAACCAAGAGAAAAAGCAAAGATGACGGTCACAGCTGGGGATGATTGTAGCTCCCAGCTTGTTTCCACGCTCCAATTCTCTCACTCACTTTTTTTCTCTTGTTCAGTTACTTCTATAGATGGACACCTGCGATGTTCCGACCTGGGGAGAGGGTGCATGCTGTGAAGACATAATATCATCAATTTTTGTCTGTTGATAAAGCATTGAAGCAAAGTTTTTATGTAATTTTTCTTAAGTAAGAAAATGAGGGCAAGACGAAGTTGGAGGTCAACAGGCCGATTGGTGCCAAACTCACACAGCAAAGAGAGATGGTTTTATAACAAGCACTATGCTAAATTAATATTAAAGTTGATCAAATCTAGTTAGTATTAAGTGCAGAAGAGTTTGGCTCACCTCTTTGAAATAATCATGCTCAAAGACCAATGTCTTTCCCATGCCAAGGATCCAAATGCAAGAATCCAAAATGTATCAAACAAAAAGTTGATACAAACTTCAAAAAAGATGCTGAAAAAAACACTAAGTTATTTAATAATGCTGATTACTGTTAGTAACTTCTATGTTCGGTTTGATATATTTGTAATTCATATGCATGCTCCATAAAACGTACAAGAAACTAATAATGCACTACAAAAAAATAAATAAAATATCATTCATGTATCTCCGAATCAATGCTGATTAATCAATATAAGACTAAATTAATTATAATTTATGTGCATGAAACAATTTATTCCACCTCTCCATTTTTCTGTTTATCTGATGGCTTTAACGGCTATTTGCAAGGTTAGCGTATTAGATTAACATGAATGAGTAGTTTGCTTTTTCTTTGGAGTTTGAACTTAAAAAGGAAATCCCGTACTGCATAAAATTGATCGCTGGAAACCTTAACTTTTGTAAAAATAGCTGGAAGGCTTAAACTAATGAGGTCACGATTGCTCATGATAACAAAACAACACTTTTTATTCAGATGTTTTATGCAAAGCAGCAACATTTAACAGTGTTTAAAAGTGTTACTCATACAAGCGACCACACATACAGTATTTCCATCTGTTTCTAGGGTTTTATTATGGCTGTATTTTTAGAGTTGGTTTTAGTAAACAAATCTGTAATTTTCTACAAGAAGAAGTAGTAAAATCAAAAGTCAAGTAAGAATTCTGTCTAAAAAAGATATTCAAATTTTTCAAAAACTGTTTGTGTACAAACAAGCAAACACAAAAAATGTTTAGCAAGCATGCAAATTGCCAAGCTCCATCTCGTGCATTGAAAAAAAAAGAAGAATTTTAGTTTAGCTTCAATTAACCTTTGTAGTGCATTGAAATCAAATATACTGACATTGATGGATGGGATGCATGCTGCTTTGCTCTGCACATAACGGCCGCTAGTACTAAAACAGGATGGTCCTGGAAGGCTGCAAAACCTACAAAAAGATACCAGAGTATGCATGTATTATACATGTCACTCCACACTTGCTCATTGAGAATTCAGACAGTATGCTGATCCAAGATTCTTGATGGCACTGCTTCTGATTTACATTGACACAACCCTTGCTGCGCTCTCTGCCTGAACTCTCACATCGTTGCCAGGGGCTACAAACAAAGATAAGTAAATCACAGATTCCTAGCATCCAGCTCCGAGGACGAGTTGAACTGATATTGTAAACAAGCATAAACGAGTATGAGAGTCGGGTGTAAGAGATGAAAGACGTTGGATCAATTTATTACTCTAAGGTGACGGAGCGATGCCATGAATACAAAGCGAGACGATGGAGAATGAAATAGTAAAAAAAAAAAACAGTCATGCAGGAGGGATGGCGGGTCAAGTGAGTCAAACAGGGGAGAGGTAGGGCTAACGATAGAGACAGAGAAATGTAGTAATGGCTGTGGGCAGTATTCAAATGAATCCATGTGGAGGTCCAGTGCACAGATTGACTGTGAATTATTACCAGAGTGTGCTCACTGGAGCAGTGAGGCCAGTGGCTGATTCCGTAATTCAGAGAGACAGAAACAAAGAAAAGAATAATAGAGAATTGGAGGAAGCCTGAAACACAGAAATACAATGTATTCTTTTCTTTTGAGTAAAGAATACGTTTCTTTGCAAATAGCATGTGTCACTTTGTGGATAGTCTATTGTCAGTTTAAGTGTGGAAGTGGCAGAAAGTTTAGCTAAATTTGACTTTACAATTATAACGTTTTCATAGCTAATTAACACAGATGCAAAGCAAAGCAAAATGTGTGAGGTAATTATACTAACTTCAACTTAGCTAGTATCTTTGGCTCTGACCTCTGGGTGAGAATCTCCGTAAGGCCGAGGGCAAATAAAAGGCAGCAAGCTCCTGAACTCCACAATTTTCCTACATTGCTAAAGTCAGATCTAAAAACGCTAAGACACACTTAATACACATAAACAATTCAAATGTATCTGATATTTTTGAGTCTCTAGTTGTTTGGTGCTTCTGTCTGGGACTCAAACGCCTAAAAATGAAACTCAGCTGATAAGACCTAAGCGTTCCGTTCCGTCATCTTCCGCTTGTTCCGGGGTCAGGTAGCGGGGGCAACAGCCTCAAACAGGCAGCTCAGGCTTCTCTCACCCCGGCTGCATTCTCCAGCTCACCCGGAAGGATCCCAAGTCGCTCCCCGGCCAGCTGTGAGAGATAGTCTCTCCAGCAGGTCCGGGGTCTGCCCCTTGGTCTCCTCCCGGTGGGACGTGCCCGAAACACCTCGCCCGCGACGCACTCGGGGGGCATCCTGACCAGATGCCCGAACCACCCCATCTGGCTCCTCTCTACCTGGAGGAGGAGCGGCTCGATACCGAGCTCCACCCGGATAGCAGAGCTCCTCACGATTTCTGAGTGAGAGCCCAGCCACCCTGCGGAGGAAGCTGTTGTTTCTGTCACCACCCACAGCTGGTGACCATAGGTGAGGGTTGGAACGTAGATCGACTTGTAAATCGAGAGCTTTACTTTTCGGCTCAGCTCTCTCTTTACCGAGACGGACCGATGCAGCGTCCTAGTTATTGCTGATGCCGCACTGATCCGCCTGTCGATCTCCCGCTCCATCCTTCCCCCACTCGTGAACAAGACCCCGAGATACTTAAACTCCTCCATTTGGGGCAGGACCCTGTCCCTGACCCGCAGGGGGCATTCCACCTTTTTCCGGGCATGTGTAATTTAAATTTTGGCAAAAAAGGAAAGTCATTTTTGAAACAGTGTTGCTGAAATGTTAAATGTTCAAATTATTTATTCACTTATCTTTAGTTTTGTTTTACAGTATTTGGTGATCAAAACATTCAAAAGGAGCTATTCCAAGCTTTTAAGCAAAAGCAAATCCAGAAAAAAAATCAACATGGTATGATGATCTTAAAATGATCTACTAAAAGATATGGAGGAATAGTCATAAAATTTTTATTTATTTTATCATCTTGTTTTTCTGTGTTCTTTTGTCAATAAACCCCATGCTGGTGTTTCTACACTCCAGGGTCTTTGTTTATTTGTTCCACAGGTTCACATTCTTGTATTGTCTTCCGGCTTCAGACCTGCTGGTATTTTTGTTTGGGGAAGAACCAGCTGGCTGAGGAAGCTTTGTCTGTTCCCACATGAATTTGTTGGCTGTCTGGCTGTCTTATTGGTTACAGAGAAATCCATAGAGTGATTTTGGCACTGAGTCGATGAGAAAAAAAAGAAAGATTAGTCAGGTTAGCACCATTTCTTTGCATCTGCCGCCATGTAAACAACCTGTCACTGACTTTTTTTCTATTTTATGTTTTACTTTTTGTTCCCACCGTTTTCTTATTTTAAGCAGATTGATTTTGAGTTTAACTCTAAAGATTCACAGGGGAGAGTTGCTTAAAGCTGGAGGGACCTGGGTGATCGTGTCTTTATCTGCTTGTGATCCCCCTCTGTGATCCCACTGGGCAATAAAACGAGTCGCCTTTATTGCTTTAATTTCTTTGAACAAAGTAAAAGTAATCTTCAAATAAAAATAATTTTCTTTCTGCATCATTCAGATTTAAGCGGATTTCAATTCTTTACATGTGTTGACATTTGTTTTGCTGTAAAAATGTGATATTTCTCATAAAAGCAAGGCTTTAGGTCTAAAAAAGCTCTCGTAGTCTCAAGAGGATCTTGTTAAGTATTCATAATTTTCCATCTTTCTCCACCCCCAAGGTGCTCTTTGCCGTGATTCCACCCTGGTAATGTATGCAGCTTACACAGAGATCAAAGATACATAGATCATATTTTGTGTGTGCATTTGCACATGTGTGTGAGCTGCTAACAGTCATGTCTCTTCAGAAGCATTATGACAATGCCTGAGGGTAAAGGGTAGGAGATACGGGATTGGATGTGAGAAGCAGAAACAGCTTCTTTCATATATAGTCACATTATGCAGCTCCAAATTACCAAATGTAAAATTGATTGGTTTAAACACAGCTCATGTTACTGATTTTAGATAAATAAAACTAGCAAAATGGATACTTGGATAGATAGGGTTGTAGTGATGTTTATGATTATCTGAATACTCGCACATAGCTTCATGTAGTATGTCGATAGAGTAGAAGCTTAGACATGATTATCTTGCATACAGAAAACTGCCTTAGAACATAGAAACTAAATTATTACCAAGAAAACAGTCAAAACAACTGATCCGAATTCCACACTCATTTTGTGAAATCATGCTCGTAACATGATTCATTTCAGTGTTTGTTATACAAACCATCCTCAAGTCTTTCTTTCTCTACTAGGTTTGGGCGGGATGCTTTTTTTCACACCCCTGATATTCTGTAAATACTCACTTTTCTTCTTACACATTTAGTTTGTATCAGAGCAGTTTGACAAATTTCTGCTTGGAAATACAGCAGGATGATGTAAAGAGTCAAGCCAAAGGGCTTTTAAAGGTTATGTCATCATTTGTGACAGGTGAAAAAAAAAAATCTCCGCTGGGACTCAGCTCTGCCTGTCAGGCTAGAGATGAGAGAGGTAGATAGTGTGAAAAGGCAGTTGTGTTTAAATATAAAATATAAACCTAATAATGACAGTAGTACAGAGAGGATAACCTCTGTCTCATCAATTTATAGTTACATAAAAATGTTACCATCTATCCGGCTAGGTAAATAACTCCTCTACTTAATTTGTATATTTGCATATTTTCTTCAAAGAGATGTCTGAAGGAGGAGTCGGAGGCTGGTTTTGTCTGTTATGATTACAACATACATAAGAAGAACTGGGAAATTGTGATTTTGAGAACACAGATTCTACTTCCTTTCCACCGTCTACTTCCCTAATATTTATTTATTTTTTTTTTTATTTATTTTGAATTACTCTATTCATCCCACACCGGGGAAATTTGTTTGCTGCACTCCTTACACCGCAGCAGGCTGCCCTTCAACGGCGCCAATGGTGGGAGAAGCGGGGGTTAGGTGTCTTCTCCAAGGACCCTAGACATGCTCTCCGTGGGACGCGAACCCGCGACGAACGCGCGGGCGAACGCGCTAACCACGCGGCCACCGTCTCCACCCAATATTCCTACTTTTAAATCCTCCAGTAAAATCAGTGACTCCATCAATCTTTAAGAAGCTTATTCTGCTCTGTTTGGTGAAACCTCACCACTAATATGATGAGTGAAAGACTGGAGACCACATGCTGGGGTCACCATAGAGTCCTCCTATTGAAGACAGATTTTTTTTTCTTTCAATTTTTAGTGTAACGCTTGCATCCACATCCCCTCCACACACACATACACTCCTACAGCTCACCTTCATGTCTGTCGTCAATTTGCGTTTCATCCAATTTGACCTTTCCTCTACCAGTTTATGCTTTCTGTGCCTCCACCTTGCATTTAAATTTAATGCGTATGTGCTTGTGTTAAAGTCTGTGTGTGTGTGTATTATCTCTGGGTTGCACTGCTTTCTGCAGGAGTGAGTGAAGCCGCGCACATAGAAACCCTCACCTTGCTGTCAAACTAAAGCCCAGTTTGCCTCCTGCTGAGCCATAAGTCAAATATCTTCCTTCTGTGAGCTTTCATCTGTTCCTCCATCTAACTGTATACCTACAATGTGCAGCATTTCAACCATGTCTTTCTTTTGAACTTTGTTGATTTTAATCCTGAGTTTTTAAATCAAAATTTTAAAGATAATCTGGAGATAAACAGGTCAAACTGATAGTATTAATAAGATTAATTTACATAACTGTTAAATTAGAGTTCCTCTTCTTGAGCAGAACTATAAAACAATAAAAAAAAATCAGAGTGAAACAGTGTATTTTTTTTATGGAGTCACCACAGAAACAAGAGATAGATCAGCTTATTAATTCAACCTCTGTTTGCATTTTATAGTTTAGGGCCATTTAGTGTGAGAGTTGTGACTGATATATGCACATAGCATGTGAAATCGTGCCTCATTGTGCACGGCAGAGCAGTAAATCTCATTTTATATCTTGCTGTGATTTGTAATTCCGTTGCCTTATCCTACTACAGTAGATCTGCCTTCCTGTTTCTGGTTCTTGTATCAAACCAGTCATTTTACTACACCAACGATTTAAAAGAATACATTTAAATAAAATAAAAAAAACTGGGTAGCTCAAAACATATAAATAGATGATTATGTCCAAGCAGACACTGTTTTAGAGTGGTTTTTTTTCTGACTCATCTTGTTGTTTCCACCAGTTATTTTTATTTTTACCACCTTAAGATGCATCATCGTACCTCCGTGTTATTAGGCCATGTGAACATACTGTTTAATCACACCCCTCTGGCATTTTTATGACCTACGGATTAAAAAGAGGCAAAAAATAGAAATTATCAGCTCACCTCTGCTAATCTATCTTATGTACCTGCTTCTTACATGGATACTTGGTTAAACACTGACTGCTCCACTCAAGAACCAGTTATTAGAGGAGTTTGACACCCGCCAGAAAAGAGCAAACAGCACTTAATGTGAGATTTTCACCATGAGACACACGTTGGTTATATAGTGGTAATAAAAGCTATGTTTTTGGAGGGTTTTTTTGCTAGTACAGCGTATAAAAATAAACAAATTTGGCTTTCATCTTGAAGAAAGCAGTATGAGCGTTCAATTTTTTACACGAGTCTTGATTTTGATTTAACATAAGTATAAATTACTTATTCAGTTTGCAAATAGATGTTTTGTGAACTATGTCAGTCAGTCACCTTCTTATCTGTCTTTCCCTTTTTGGGTTGCGGGGGGTGCCAGAGCCATACCTGGCTGATTCAAGGTGAGGGGCAGGGTACACCCCGAGCAGGTCGCCAGTCCGTTGCGGGGTCACACACATACAACCATCCACACACACTCATTCCAAGGGGCAATCTGGCACTGGCCATTCAACCTAGCATGCATGTCTTTGGAGGGCGGAAAGAAACTCACGCAGACACGGGGAGAACATGCAAACTCCACATAGAAAGGACAGTGTTCCAAGTCCCGTCCCCACGACCTTCTTGCTGTGAGGCCACTGTGCTACCCACTGTGCCACCGTGCCACCTGTTTTATGAAATATGTAAATATGTATATATATGTTTTATATGTTTTAAATGTTTTATATGACCATAATTTTTCATGGATACAGTGAAGCAAGACATGAAGATAGTTGGTGTGACCGAAGAAGATGCAGCAGATATTGTTAGTTGGAAGAAACTGACTTGCTGTTGCAATCCCTGAAGAGAAATGCCAAAAGAAGAAGATATGACCATAATTGCCAGACTAGGTTGTTTTTTATGAGAAGGCCAATTTGAATGTGACAAGATTGTGTGTCAAACCCAACTCTCTTTGGAATAATCTGCTCTACAACCCACTGTAAAACACCATTAACCTAAAAAAAAAAATGTTAAACCTGCTTTGGCTTCAGTTTGGAAAACAGTGTTCTTATCTGCAGTTCTTAGCTAAAAAAATTGAAGAGAAAAAGTGCTTTCCATGAGATTTGAATGGATTAATTTGTCAAGAGTTTCTCAACATTCTGGACATGTTGTGACACTTCATTTTATATGATTCATATTTTTCTATTATAATTTCTGTTAGACTTTTTGGAGACAATCTTAGAAAATCACTTAAAATTAATTCTATTTCTTTTACATCAAAGCTCCCATGTGCTTTTGGCTAACGTAATTGTGCATGTATAGTATATGTATGTGTGCATGTATAAATACCAACAGGATGTGGACTGGTGGGTGTGTGAAGAGGATACATTGCCAAGAGTTGCTTTCAACCTGCTAACAGATACAGTCTTTTATGACAGCCATCTGTCTGCTATAAATTTATGTGTGTGTGTGTGTGTGTGTGTTTGGGAAGGGGGGTTATGAACACCTATGCACATCTATGAGTGTGCATGTGGGTGTTAAAGGTCCAGGTGGCTGCATAATGTTATTTTGCACCCTCAGTGTGCAACATCATGTGGGATTTAAGGACCCAGCCAAAGCATGGTGCTCACAAAAAACTCTGACAAATGTTAATTAAAGCTGCCAAACATTAACCAGGGGACACATGTTGCCTTTATTTTTAGAGTAAAAGATGTGCTGGTCATATTAGGTACATTTACCTCCAAGTTTTTATGACTTTAAATGCCTTATTATGTGCAGTTGTTTTCCTTTTGGGAAAGCAATACTAATATTGATGACTAGCCAATCTTCCATACTTTTCCTTTTGACTATCCTGCTTATTTTTACTTTCAAATGAACAATTGTTTGTAATTTCACCTAAAGATGCAGACCCGCTGTATTAACGATATTTAGAATATTAGACTATTTGGGATTACGTCAGGCGGGTGTGCCCATCTAGACTTGTCTAGCGCCACAATCTGCAGATTTCCAACTACTCTCTGTTTCAACACACCTGACTCCTTTAATAAGAGGTTATTGTGCAAAAATTAATCTGATCTTGAACCGATGTAATTTGGGTCAGGTGGTCTGAAGCACAAATACTGTATGTTGAAAAAGAACAGGAACAAAGCCTTTGAGGACTGACTTCAAACTGATTTAAATGTTTGATCATCATCTCAGTCAAAATGAATGCCGTTTCTTGCTGAAAGTTACACTGAACTCCTCTGATAGCAGTGATACTATCACTAAAGAATATTCATACTTCTGTTTCAGAATTTTAAATCATTTTATCATGGATACCAACCTACAGATTAGAAGAAAAGAAGTCAGATGATGTCCTCTACTGCATGAAAGATTGATTGGCTGCATCGCATTTACCACATTAGTTATGCACTAATGTCCTACTACATTGTGGTCAGTTAGCCAATGGCCATTAGTAATGTGCCCAGTACTAATGTGGTTTCCAACAGTGGCATCCAAAATTCTCAAAATAAATTGTGTCTCTCAGAAAAAAGATTTGGAGGAAATCTCGACTGGAAGCATATCTTTTTCATCAATTAGACTAAAAACCCTTCAATTTCAATGTAGTAGAAAATTATGGCTTAAATAGTAAAAATAATTGATTAGTGAAAGACTAAAAATAATTCTTGAAATAAGTCCTTTAGACCAAGAAAACATTGACATTAGAGAATAAGTAATCTTTTAAAATAAAAAACTATTATGAAACATTATAAACATTGGGAAACTCGCTTTGTGACAGTATTGAGGGAATGTGAACTGAACGGTGGCAACTCAAAAAGATTATGTCTTTATGAATTTGATCTATTAACTCATAAAAGAGAAAGTATCCCATTTTGAGTGAGCAAACAGATTTTGGGAAGTTAAGGTAAAATATAGTTTAAATTAAGCAGCATCAGAGTAGAACAAAGGGTGTTTTCTCCAGTAAGGTTTAGCCCATAACCCAGCTATATTTAGAGGCCTCGTTTCTGCTGGAGGTGAGGAGACAGAGCCTGCTGTGTGTTAGGAGAGGAGGCAGATATTCACTCACAAACCCTCTCCCCCCTGCCTCATCTGACCCACACTTCCTAGTGTGAATTAAATGAAAACTTAGAAGTGACGAGAAGAGCTGATTGCTTGTGGTCCCTTGAGAACAACCAATGTCATTTTTGCTCCATTAGTCCAGCAAAGTGAATCAGCCTTTCTCTATCTATTTCTACTTTTGGACACAACCAGCTAGCATGTTGTTTTGTCAAGCGAGAGAACACAAGAAAGAAACCAGAGGAAACTTAAAAAGTCGTTACTATGGTTTTAAAATGACCCATGGCATCTATAATTTCCTCCATTTACAACTCATATATAATCCAAGAGCAATAAAAAGATGTTTCAGTACAAATTTCTCTCTTCTCTTTTTCTTCTGCGTCCCATTTTGATTTATGTGTCACAGATGTTATGTTTATTTGTGGCTGTGGGCCAGAGATGAAAAGAGACTGGTGGCTGTGAGGAGGAAATACTCAGAAATCTTCATGGCCCATCTGGGATTGAAAAGCTATCAGTGCTAGCTGCTGACTCCTCATTATCCCCTGTCTTACTCTTTGCACCACTACTGTGTGGCTAGACTTCAACTTTAACCACCCTCTCCTCTAGTCAAGATCCCTTCAACTTATTAACATAACTAAGCAATCTAAGAGTTAACATAAAATGACCCAGCAAATATAAAAAACTTTAATTTATTGTTTTTCTATTTTTAACTTATATAAGGAAAGGTACTCAATAAATTAACTGTAATGCAATAAATTATAATTTAGCTGATTGGGTTTTTTTGTCATAAACGTTTGCCATACGGATTTTGAGTTGTAAGTCTGATCTTTTTCTGGTGAGAATCGGACTCCAAAAGACTGTCTTTTTTTTTTTGGTAATAATTCTGTTCATCACCATAATGGACAGAATTGGTTTGGTGTCCTCATAATCGAGTTCCTGCTTTTTGCAGATGATGTGGCTCGTTACTTCATAATGGCATGATCGCCGATTTGCTGCCATGCATGAAGCAGCAGAGTGGGAATTACCCTCTACCCCCAAATCAGAAACCTTTGTCCACAAACAAAGGAAGGATGGGGTGTCTTCTCCTGGTCGGGGAGATGGTTCTGCTCCCAGTAGAGAAGTTCAAGTTTCTTGGAGTTTTGTCAAAGAATGGGGGAAGAATGGAGTGGGAGATCGACAGCTGGATGTGTGCACTGTCCACAGTAACTAAAAGCTGAGCCAAAAGGCAAAGCTTTCTGTTTACTAGTCAATCAATGTTTGAACCTTCACCTATGGTTACTTGCTGAAGGTGATGATTATGTAAGAACAAGATCTCATGGAGCTGAGATGAGCTTCCTCCGCAAAGTGGTCAGGCTCTTGTGCAGGGATAGTGGGAAGAGTACTGTCATCCAGGAGGAGCTCAGAGTAGAGCCTTTTGTCCTCCAGCTTGAGAAAAGTGGAAGTGGTACAGACACCTAGTTAGGACGTTTCCCAGTGGCCTCATGGGTTGGGGTGTTCCAGGCACACTCCATCAAGAGAAGACCCACAGGCATACCAGAATTGAAGGACTATGTCTCAGAACTGTCCAGTGAATGCATTGGGATTATCCTACATGAAATGGAGGATGGGGCCGGCCAGAGGGAAGTCTGGGCTTCTTCACTAAAACTGTCCGCAATCAGGTCCCAAATTAAACTTAAAGATGATGGTATAGCGGTTTGTGATAAGTTTGTTTATGTGTACGTTTCTGCTGAAACTTTTTATCCATGCTATTTGTAGCATATTAATATATATAAAAAGCTGGCAACCCTACTTAAATCAGGGGAGATTTTAGATTTCGGACAAAATTTGAGAGATGATAACAGACGACCTGTCAAAAAACACTAAGAACTTAGGACCAAGAGTAGAACAAGAAGGAAGGTGAACAGGCTAGAAAGTGGGGTCATCATGCCAAGGAGTTTGTCAATAACTAACTAGTCTTGCAATTTAAAACTACATGTAAAAGACTCTTGAAGTGATGTGAATGCAACATATATGACCATCAGATCACATTTAGAAGTTGGCAGGCAATTTTTCTCTACGTGTGACTCATTTCTTCTTGTTTTTCTCACTTCGTGACAGTAACTGTATAGAAAAAGTTTGAACTTTGAGTCAGTCATGCAGACCTGAGTCTTGCAGAAAAAAAAGCACACAGGCTTCAATGTTATGTCCTCTCTTGGGTGCATCCACACAATTTCTGTCTTACTTCAACTCCCTGGCTTATGACTTATTCAGAGGTGGAGTGGAGCACAGTTCTCCACACCTTGCTTCAACTCCCATTGCACCAATCAGAAATAATCTTGTTGTACCTGCTTGTCTGTAGTTAGTGGAGCATATACCATAATGGTATTCTTTGTGCTGTTGGGTGAAAAACAAGATGATAATCCCAATCAGCCTGCGATTTCTACAGAACATAAAATGTCACATTAACCTGCAAAGACTGCTGAGTGCGTTAGGTTTTCTGCTTTTTTAATGGCACCACCATTCATAATTCACTATACAAACTACAAAGATGGATGGGTAAGTGGACAAGGGAGCTGGTGATGAGACTGAGAGAGAAAAAGGGCATTTATGACACTTCAAAGCATTTTAATGTTCCATTTGCAGCATGAAAAATGAACACGCGGCAGAAAAGGCTTTTTGCAGAAATTTTAGAATCAGCACAACACACGAGGGGGTTTGATCATGACAATAGAACTAGAAAAGCTGTGTGTGGACATGATAAGGAATCTAAACATAAAAATTGTGTGACATTCAGTGTATGAACAGTCATCCTTATACAGCCATGCATAGTCTCACTCCGTCTCTTCCTGTACTGTATGTGTAGCTCTTTAATTTTGGCCATAGAACTCCCTCTGGTTTTCCACTTCCTCCTCCCAGAGTCTCATGTATTTTACATGCCCAGACAATCCCAGACAGAGGGCTGTTTTTTTTTTTTTTTACACAAAAAAGTAAGTCATGTTTCACACCAGTACCCCCACACAAATAGCTGTGTCGTTTGGGCTAAACATAAATATAAACCACTAATTAGATTTTTTTTTTTTTTGCTATAGTTTTTAAGCTGGAAAAATTATCTTAAACTGCCTTCCACTAAACATTAGAATACTGTTTTTGTAGCTTATTAAAACAAGACAAAGTGGAGGATTTTAAAGATGCAAATTAGACAACTAAGAGAATAGCCCTACAGTAGTAAATAAAAAGACCCTATGCCTGCCAAGGCAATTCTTTTGCCTCCCTTGTTAGTGAGGCTGTCACACCATACTGGGTACAACCGTATTCGTCGGCTATTTTGAAAATGACAAATGTTTGCGCACGCGGAGTCAAATTACAATAAGCGTCAGTGACGTAAGGAGAGGTAAGCGATTCACTTTCATATCCAGAATGTAGGCGTTTCAATGTATAACACGCGTTGACAAAACACTTTTCTAGTCGACTTTTCATTTGGACTTAAAGAAATGACAATACTTCCATATTTGCTAAAATTGCATTTCCACGTAATAAAATACAGCGAAATCGTATAACTTTGCATGTATGATTCGTTTTAATTATATTTTGATAACCCATATCAAAATATGCACATAAAACACTTTTAAAAAAGAAATAGTGAGATTGTGAAAACCAGTGAATGCTAGTTTTATGCCAAAGAAAGGAGTTCACAGTTACATTATTCCGTTCGTTCCGTCATCTTCCGCTTGTTCCGGGGTCGGGTCGCGGGGGCAACAGCCTCAAACCGGCAGCCCAGGCCTCTCTCTTCCCGGCTGCATCCTCTAGCTCCCCTGGAAGCATCCCAAGTCGTGCCCTGGCCAGCTGTGAGACATAGTCTCTCCAGTGGGTCCGGGGTCTGCCCCTTGGTCTCCTCCCGGTGGGACGTGCCCGAAACACCTCGCCTGCGAGGCGCTCGGGGGGCATCCTGACCAGATGCCCGAACCACCCCATCTGGCTCCTCTCGACCTGGAAGAGGAGCGGCTCGACACCGAGCTCCTCCCGGATGACACAGCTCCTCACCCGGTCTCTGAGTGAGAGCCCAGCCACCCTGTGGAGGAAGCTCATTTCGGCCGCTTGTACCCTCGATCTCATTCTTTCGGTCACCAGTGAGGTTTGGAACGTAGATCGACTTGTAAATCGAGAGCTTTGCTTTTCGGCTCAGCTCTCTCTTTACCACGACGGACCGATGCAGCGTCCTAGTTATTGCTGATGCCGCACCGATCCGCCTGTCGATCTCCCGCTCCATCCTTCCCCCACTTGTGAACAAGACCCCGAGATAATTAAACTCCTCCACTTGTGGCAGAACCCTGTCCCTGATCCGCAGGGGGCATTCCACCCTTTTCCGGGCGGAAAACCCTGTATTTTATGTATTTTACGTAGAAATTGCATTTCTACGTAATAAAATACAGCAAAATCGTATAAACTTTGCATGTATGATTCGTTTCAATTATATTTTGATAACCCAATATCAAAATATGCACATAAAACACTTTTAAAAAAGAAATAGTGAGATCGTGAAAACCAGTGAATGCTAGTTTTATGCCAAAGAAAGGAGTTCACAGTTACATTGTTTAAATTACAATTATTTAATATTCATTTACATTGCAGATTGGAAAAAAATACAAAAACAAACAAAAAAAGAAGACATACAAACACACAACTAAAAGCTAATTAAACTAAAGCTAGCTAAATTGATGTATTATGTACTACAAGTCCCATAACGCAACGCGCGGACTCTGCTGCCCTTGAAGCTGCGTTCAAATGCACATTGGAAAAAAAAATCTTATTTATTTATTTTCGTGTGTATTTTTTAGTGGTCTGTAATTTTTCTCCTTTTATTTAAGGTTACATCAGGTATGACACAAAAGAAAGCTAGGTTTTAAATTGCTGTTTTTTTTTAATTATATATTCATAGCTAAATGATGTTAGTAAAAAATAACTATTAATAATCTATGTTACGCATTAATAATGATTAACAATGTCTTACGTCATTTGTGAACAATTAAAAAATATTGAAATTATGAAGGTTGTGATATAGATAATTTTAAACTGTGACAGAAATTAGACTTTTTTTTTTTTCAACGAACGTAAAATAAGTTTGTTTTTTCCCACAGCTCGTGAAGGCAGCATGTCTCCGTAACAGCAGCAGCAGCAGTTTTTTCTCCTTCTTTAACCTAAACAATGACTCCAACACAAGATCGGAGGAAACAACATCAATAGCATGCGTTATACGGACCACAAACCTTGCTTTTTCATACTATTTTAACCTCTCACTTCCATGTGCCGACCCTAACCATGTGGATACCCACAGAACAAGAAAAATACGGCGTCGGTAAGTTAATTTATCCCCTTTTTTTTGTAGTAAAACTGCTTTTCTTTGATTTTCCTTTCCACGCTGAAATGTGTTCATTTGTAGACATGTTTAATGAGGTGAGAGAATCAATGATTGATTGTTTCCATCACTGGAAAAAAAAAGCTACTATGAAAGATTTTTTTTTTCCACATAAAGGTGCCTGATCGCTTTCCTCTCAGTCCATGATGAGAGAGATGGGGTTTTATTTGAATGCCACATTTGCAAAACCCAGGGTTGTTGCTTTGACCTCCTGCGTTTTCATTTTTACAACAATTTTTTTTATTGATTTCCATCCTGCGATCTCTTCATCACAATTTCCCCAACTGTCCCTTTTGCTTTGGATTTTCTAAACTACTGAAATATTCTGGATGAGGATCATTTTGCTGCTTTGCTTTTTTGAAATGGAACACCAGATTTCATTCAATCAGTCTCACTCATCAAATTTTATAATTAAAATAAGCTAATTATTATTTAAAACAGGACAGGAATGGAAGGATCTGGACAGGTGTATTTATTCTGAACCTGCTGATCCCCAGCACTTGTCTGCATCATACCTACAGTGCATTGTTCCAGACAGTCTGTTGAAGACAGCAAGCTACTACAGGAAACATAACCAGCAAGAAAATCTACACAGATACAACTGTGTTTTGCTGATTTTGGTTTATACCTCAAAACAAATGGTGCTTTTTGAGATGTGACCACTGAGAGGAAGCTTAAATGTCTTGTAATACCATCCCGCTGAGATATCTTCTGCTTCATGCATGACGCTGTGGCTTCTACATGGCTCAGCAGACTTTCAAAATGAGCAAAGCATGATCTGGTTTGATTTTTTATTGTCTAAATTGTTTAAATTCTCAAAAGTATGCAATGCCATTACCACCTGTTCAAATAAACATTTACAAGCAATTATCGGTCAGTGAAGCACAATGTATCAGAAGCCAACTGGCTTCAATGCAATTCTGGTTTGGTCATTTGACTGCTTAGCAAAATTTTCCCCAAATGAAGTCTACTTCCCTTTTTTGTTTTTTTACAAGGAAGAAGCTAAAACTCTAAATCAACCAGACACTTTGCTTTCAAGAAGTATTTCATCCTGTGCTGGACGGTGTTCTCTAGAGTCCAGAAGGTCTTCAAATAGATTTAAAGCCATACCCTACTCACACAGTCCACATGTCTTGAGAAAAAGATTTTTTTTTCAAGCCAAATACACAGTATCATCCCCAGACTATTAGACGGTGCTCGATTAATTGGATTAAAGTTCTTTATCCCTTTTTCTCCCCTCTCAAAACAACAGGAATAAGACTCTTAATTGGCTGTGATTTATTCTTTAAGACGTGTTGGCAGAGTGTTTGTGGCTTGGGCTTTTTTTTTTTTTTTTTGAGGAAGGAACAAGTGTGTTTTCCTGTTGGGAAATTCTGTTCTCATTGTTCACAACAATGCACACATTCACACAGAGACAAGCTATAAGTTGGTTTTAAGCTTCATACTGTTGACTTGATGACAGTCTTGAGCAAGTTTAATGGATGGAGTGTCAAGTTCGCCTGGGTTTCTCCTTGCGTTTTTGAAGTTTTTATGTATTCTGTTTGGTCACGTAAATCTATTCGGAGAAAAAAGAAGGTTTTTTAAGAACAAATGGGGTCAGAGTTTGGAATTGTTGAAAGTTTTTGAATTATTACTAATTTCTTACTAAGAAAAAAGAAAGAAGATTCAAATATTAAAAATTATTTATATTTAGCATTAAAAAAAATAGATTCGATGTGCCCGCAATGTTTACCTTTTTTGCATTAAAAAAATGTGTTTTATGTGACTAAAATACTTAATTTCTAGTCGTAACCATTAATTGTCAACTAGAGCGAACATGGGTACATTTGAACCTTTGTAGAACTGTCCCTGAAACATTTTACTCTTCAATTTGATCCCAGTTGATTTGCTCTCTTTTAACTTTGTAGCATATTCCCATTTATGATCCTCAAGTAAACATAAACATCCAAACATCTGTACAAGTCGATCCATACGGTGGGCATTTAAAACGTAATCTCCCCCACATGAACATTTTCTTCTATTGAAATGGAGGTTTGGTTAAAAAAACAAAACAAAACAAAGGCTCCAAATCCCTTATTCCTTCCAGGAGCATTTGATCGCTGTTTAAATTGGGATTACATAAAATTGTCTGTGGGTCAAATTGGATGGTTGCAGCTGCTGATGTTGATTGTGAGTTGGACGGGACTGGTGGCACTAGAAGAGTCACCATTCATAAAACATGAACTTACTCTCACTTGATATTGTTTATAGTCCATCAAGAGGATGATAACCAGTTTTGGGGCCAGAGGAAATTAATGAGACTATGATCTAGCTAGAGGTTGTCAACTAAATCCATACACGTAGACACTCCGCTGTAGATGTTCACTGATTTGACTTTGTCATTTAAGCTTAATTAAAAATGTAAAAGACAAAAATCAAGCTGGAGGTTTGAGATGTTTCACGTTGCCAAGAGGAAGCCAGAGGTCACAAAACGTATTTGACATGTTGAATCTCATATGACAAACATACCCTAAGATGTCTATTCAAATCACCATGACAACACTTAACTAAATCTGTCACACGTATCTCAGAAGACAGAAGCGGTTTGACTCGGTCACTGTCTTTCAAAAACACTTGAGGCTGAATTCTGCCATGTTTATGATGAGACGAAGCCTTTCTTCTCATTAAGGTCCTTTGATACAACCAATCATGCGTGCTATGGCTCATCATGATTTGGATGAGTAATTAAAGCATTTTAACGAGCTCTTTTGCTCTGTTTGTGTACAAACAAAATTCTCTGCCAGTGATCGATTGGAGGAACTTGATTCACATAGCAAACCCTGTTTTTTTCTCAGTTCACTGTGAACAAAAAAGGCTAGCACTAAGAGAAAGAGACAAAATGGGGCAGTGGTCTGAATTAACACTCTTCCTTGAGGCCCTGGCTGAGGCGGAGGACAAGCCTTGGACCCGGAGCTTGCTTGTTCTCCCTTGGCTGACATTGCTGGGGTTTCCCTTGGGAGGATGTACTGCGTTTGATAGGGTGGATGGGAGGGGGTAGTCTGAGGGTGCTGGCGCGTGTCAAGGGTGGACTCATTGTCGAAGCGATCGCCTTGCCCCGTTACCCTTAAATTCAACCCCTCCCATGTCCTCTCCTCACCACGGGGGATTAGCAGGTTGTTTCGAAGGGGGCTCCGGGGCCCATTCCACCATTATACCCATGATTTCTTAATGCAACAAACCCCAGGGTGTTCCATGAGAGACTATAGGGGAGGGGGCGGGGTGAGGTGAAGCCCTACCAGCTAGTAAGTGCGTCTCCATCTGCAAAGATGAAGACAGATTTTCTTCGTCTACACACAAATATGATTATGTAAGACAACCCATTTTTTCAATATAAAAATACAATATAACAGAATATTGAAAAAAGTAATATTAAGGTCAAATATTTTACATACAAATTGTTAATTGGTTTGTGAAAAACATAAAAGGTAGATAAATTTATTTGGATGTGAGACATATGACGAGATCATCACATCTGTTTTCATTACTCATACACCATGACAATAGCTACTGTTGCGCAAACATGGAATGAGACATGAAGAAATCCTCCTGCCCTATTATTCAATTAGGTCACGGTTCGTTTATTTTGATGTTTCCTGTTTTTGGGAGAAAAAAAAAGGTTGGAAAATGATTGTCTACTTCTGCTCTGAAACCCTCTGCAGGTAGAATGCCTGTGTGATCTTGGGTATGTTTTACCTCCTCTGAAGTTCTCTTTGGTCTCCACAAAACGAGGGAAGCTTTTGTGTATCCCAATGGCTTTGGGCGACGTGTTGAAATGAATATGCTGTAATTGCCTGTCTACATGATGAGTAATTTTGAGATTGGTAGCAGAGTTCTTCTGCATTTTTCTTTAGACTGGTTACAAATAGAATGTCCTTTTTTTAAAATATTGTACAAGAAGAAACATTTATTTGTTTGTGGATTTGTTTGTGGATAGGGTGGAGACGGCAGCTCACTGGTTAGAGCGTTCGCACGCGGACCGGAAATTCACGGGCTTGCGTCCCACAGAGAGTACGTCTAGGGTCCTTGGAGAAGACACCTAACCCCCGCTTCTCCCACCATTGGCGCCGTTGAAGGGCAGCCTGCTGCGGTGTAAGGAGTGCAGCAAACAAATTTCCCCGTTGAGGGATGAATAGAGTAATTCATTCATTTATTTTATTTATTTTTGAGAGGTTGCGTATTATCCAGATTACCAAGGAATACACCAATAGTGATTGATTTCCCCCCAATATTTAACACTTTTTTGTTTTATAACGTCAAATTTGCCTCTAAAATAGACAAATAACTGATTCAACGTAAATACAGTAAGCTTTATCATTAATCATCTTAATGTTGTTTCAAATTCAAATATTTGCAAAACAATGAGGCAGTTCGCCTCGCACATCAAATTTAAATATTAAAGCTTTGCCTTTGGCTGACATTGCTGCCGAGACATACTCGATGTTTGAGCATGTCAGCAGTTCCGCTTTCCCTCAACATCTATCCCAGACGTGTGTGAGGGCTTAATGTGAGTTGTCCTGTGAGAAATTCAGCAGCCCAACCGATCAGCGGCGCCAATGCAATGCAAGCAAGTGATGCAACATGTGTGTGTTTTGTTGTTCGTGTTGGCTGATGAAAAAAAATAAAATGACTGACACGCCATTTTTATGGTGAGAAGAGCTGCTCATGCATTGAGAGACAGTTGTTTTAGTTTATTTAGCGAAAAAAAAAGAAAAAAGAATTGCCTGGACTTGTATCCGCTATCTTTAGCCTGTGGGTGTGATGCACAGTAGTGTGTATTGACCAAAAAGGAAGTGGGGATTGATTATTGTGACCCAGACCATCAAGCTGACCTCAAAGCCTCCATTTCTCACATAAACCCACCCTAAAGTTACTAAAAACAGTGTGCTCCTTTCTTTATGAACACAGCAATAAAAAGAACCGGTAATTGTCTGTTGAGTTTCAATCTAACCTAATTATTGCATTATTGATGCATAATAACGTGTCAAGACTTGCTTAAGGAACATATACATAATTTAGTGATGTGAAGAGCTAATGGTCATGGTTTTCTCTGGTTTAAATAGATTCAACCTCACCATTAATCTCACAGGAACAGTGGGGGGATGTACAACAAAGATTCCTGGTCTCTGTTTTGATCTAGCGAATAATCTAGTTAGTTACAGGATTATTCAACCTCAAGGGGTCAAATTTGTTAGTAGCCTTTCCCTTAATCCTCTTAACCATCTTCAAGACATTGAAAGCATTTTCGTATCAATCTGGACACATACAGAAATTTATATGGGAAACTAATCAGTTTTTTGTTTGATGAGAGCCCTTACAAAGAAATCTTCTTCTTCTTTCGGCATTTCCCTTCAGGGGTCGCCACAGCAAGTCAGTTTCTTCTATCTAACCCTATTTGCTGCATCTTCTTCGGTCACGTCAATTATAATCATGTCTTCCTTCACTGCATCCATGAACCTCCTCTTTGGTCTTCCTCTAGGCCTCTTTCCTGGTGGTTCCAAACCAGCATCCTTCTTCCTATGTACTCTCTCTCTCTCCTCTGCACATGTCCAAACCATCTCAGTCTGGCCTCTTGGACTTTATCTCCAAAACCTCTAACATGTGCTGTTCCTCTGATATACTCATTCCTGATCCTGTCCATCCTGGTCACTCCCAGAGAGATCCTCAGCATCTTCATCTCTGCTACCTACATCTCTGCTTCCTGTCTTTTTCTCAGTGCCACTGTCTGTAGACTAAATAGCATGGCCGATCTCACCACGGTTTTGTACACACATGGTAAGTGTGTTTTAGGATAAATCCATGTAAGAAAGAACGTGATGGGAATACCTCGTTTTCCATACAGTGTTTGATTGGATTCGGGATAAAATAATTTTACAAAGTCTCTGAGATTCTGAAGGAGAGTCTATTTTCAAGAATATTTTTTGTACTGTTTGTATTAAAATCACTAAAAAGAATGTCTTTCTCTTCTTTTAAAAGCTTCACTTTGTAGGATGGTCAATTTTGTGCTCTGTAAGGAGTTATCAGCATAGAAATTTCAAAGATTAGTCTGGATGAGATGTTCAGAAACAAGCAAAAGGAAGTTAAAGGTCTGCATAGTAACAACTAGTGATATGCGTGAGCTTCTCTAGGTGTTCATTAAGTTGTCATTTCATCATCTTTATTCTACCGTTTTATTTCTGGATCTTTAATTAAACAGAAAAAAAGTCAGTCATCTCTTACTTCTTATTTCCATTGGGCAGGCTTTTTAACCCAAAACAATGGGTCATCTTGTGATGATTCTTTTCCTGTTTTCCACTTCTTTTTTAAAAACCTTGCTCAATTCTTCCTTTTCTGTCTGTTCCCCCCCCTCCTCTTTTCTCTCAGTAACCCAGTTCCTTCTGTTGATTCTGCAGTTTGTTTCACCTTTATCTCTCTGCCACATATATCTTCTTCTGCTGCTCTCAATCCATACTCACCTGTCCAAGATATCCCCCAGATACCTGGGACACATGTCCACACTATTGGACTGGATTGTATTTTTGCGTGCACAGCCTCAGTGGCCTGAAAGTCTGAAAATGATTGAACACAATCCCCACTATTTTTTTGGGCTTGTTTCTCTTTATCCAGCAGACCCACAATTTTTCTGCAAAATCTGATCTAAATTTAACTAAACTGATTCACAACAATAAAATATTTTCAAGGTTAGTTAAAGGTTATCAGCATAACAGCAGACTCTATTATCTTTGCTAAGTCTTTCCAACACAGTGTTCCATAAAACGGTCAGTATTTGATCTCTATCTTTGATTAATTGAGAATGAATGACCAAGATGACTCATTTTAATTTTGTTATGTAAAATACAGTTTTAAACATGGTTGGTTCACCAGTTGCTTTTCAATGATTGAATACCCAGTAGTGCTTAGTAACCCGATACCAGTGGAATTTACTGTATGTGTATACTGGATATTTTAGATGCATTGAATTCTTGTGGATTTCTTGGATTTTTTTGGTTTTTGTAAACACTTCTTAGACTGATGTTGAACCCACCAAATTAAAGCAAGTTCATCCATGACACTTGTATTGCACCCTTTGGTTTAGATTTTGTTTTCTTCCCTATTGTACTGCATTGAGTTTTCAAGTAGGCAGATGGTGTGTTCATGTTTCCCAGGGCTTGGTTCAGGTCCAATTTTTTTTTATGTCCTCGGTACCTGTTTAATCTCTGTTTACTTTGCAGAATATGAGGCTGTTGATTTACAAGACGGGAATGATTTATTTTCTTTGTTTTAGCTCCTCTTGTATTTGGTGAAAATCTCATTAAATCACTCCAAGTTTAAGCCTTTGAAACGGCAATTAAACACTTTAGGTTTATAGCTACTCCACACACCACAGGTATGTCATAGGGGGTCTCTATTGACTCGGTGGCATTGATCGCTTTGAATATCTCACTGTCATCACTGAGATTGAACCACGTCTCCTGATTTCATCACTCTCTCTGCCAGTAGAGATCACACTGGGAGCATCAGCTGCTGCTTGGCTGCTTCCTCTCTGACCTTGGCTGCATCTTCCTGTCTTATTAACCTGCTCGATGTGCTTCTGTGTGGGCACGCCTCAGCTGTGGTCAGACTGAGTAGATGTGGCTTGTATGTCTGCTCCTTGTCACAATTTGAGGTCTGATTTGTGTAAGCGATGTGTATCTTGCTTTCTCTCTGTGTTGTTTAGAAGAGGGTGTCACTTTGTGTGAGAAGTGCTGGCTCGCTACACGTTCTCCATCCCACACCTTCCTAGCCCCTCCCTCGCTTCCTCTCTTTCTACACGCAGACCGAAAATCCAGTTTCATATCAAGCGAACTTTCAGTAAAGGTGTTAGATGATTCTTTTCTAAGTCAACAATATTCTTCAAATGTAAGACTAACAAGAAGTGTGCAGAAACTTTATTTGATTTTAATGAATGAAAAAAGTTATCACATATTCTGATTTCTTTGGAATTTGCCGAAACTATACCTTACCTCCTGTTCTGTTTATTTAGAGTTTTTCTTTCCCAAGAAGTAGAATATAAGAGACAGGGATGTCTTGTTCCATTTAATTCAGTTATTAAGTCTGCCTGATTTTCTGTGAATGAATTGCCTTTCATTTTTTTTTTTTTAACCTTCTGAGATTGATGATTTCATCCCTGTTTTAAGTTTTGCAGTAGAGTTTCTGATTCATCAGATTGCTCAAACCAACAACTGTTCAGGCCACCGAGGCTGTCGACTAAAATTATGATTGTATATTGTATTCTGAGAAATATTTGGGCTGCTTGACAACCATCAGTTTTCTTTTTGTATCCCTCACACTATTATTGACTGAATGGAACCTTTTTGAAATATTAAAAAGCTTTGACTATATTTATTTACTATATTTAAGTTACTTTTTTGGTAGTTTCACTGAAGATTTTTTCTTTTGACAATATATAATGCAGGTTTTTCCTCCTCAGCATTACTCCTCAAAAATCTGACTATTTTTTTAAACTCTTATCTAGAAACTGTTCTCTATTTACAGTCATCGTAGTATTCACAGCCCTGAAACAAAAATAGAACAGAGTTTTGCTTCTTTTTCGCGACAACAGATGCTGAAGCACAATGATTCAATCAAAATATCACCAAACTTCTAAGTAACTTCAGGTTTAGTTTATCATCCAACCAACACCTAATCAGTTGTAACGTAACGCATTTTCAATTTCAATGCGCTTGAATAGAAACTTGAAGGTGATTTATTTGGTTTTGAGAAAGGACAAGAAATCCACTTGACAGGTAATTAGTGTTCATGTGGAAGCAAAATCTTGACATTTGGAAACTCAAACCTGTCTAGTAGATACTGAACTGAGAAGTGGAGTTGTTTAAGGACCTGAGAAGTCTATTTCAAAATCTATGAGCCAGTGAGAATGAAATAATAATTCCCATTGACACTACAATTTTAATGTGCTTATCATAAAGCTAGAACTGATTAGCTGATCTTGTAAGTAATATAAAACACATTTATTAAATCTAGTTCCATATTCAATACAACAAAGAATTACAAATCCATCAGTAAAATAAATAACGTATCAGTTTATACAGTTTCTTCTCTCTCTTGTTGTGCTGTTCAGTACATGTGTGGGAGTCTCTTTTGATCTCTATACAACATGGCTTTAAATCATGAAAATAGAGTAACAGCAGGTTCTGGTATCAGTTTTCTTTAAAAAAAGGTGGGATTGCATTGAAGAGCTCTGGTTTGCGCCCCTCTCCAAACATCCACCTGGTGCCTTTCTTTTCCTCCCACCCTCAGGGTAGGGAGTGTGAAGAACTATAAGCGGATGGTGGTGTTGCTAAAAACAGTTGAAATGTATCTCCTTTGTGTGGGTGCAAGAGAGGGGGAAATGCAAAGGAAAACCCCCCGCTGTGATGGCCTTTGTGCATGGAGCAACAACTCCAGGACTGCGTGGTGATTGTGGCTGGACACCTCAAGCAGCTGCTTGGGAACATCAAGAAGAGTCAACAGGAGGAAAGGGTTTTGTTTGTTTGCACGGTAAAAATAAGCACAAATCGTGATCCGGTAGGAACTTCCCTCAAACTTGGGATAGCTTTTCTGAGGCCCCTAGCTATTTTTGCTAACAAGCAATTTTCTTTGAGTCAGCCACAGTTAAAATACACAAACACCAGCATGGAAATGGTATAAAAACTGAAATAGCTTCCAGAGAAACACTCCTATTTCTATTTAGAATTCTATTTAAAACATAGTTTTGTTACTCAGGTAAAGACATTTCAGTCCAAGGACATTTGAACACATGATTCCTTCCAGTCCGGAAGTATTTTCCCAGTAGAGTAATCTCTGCTGTTAATGGATCAATAAAGGGAATCTCTTTTTAGATCATATATCATTCTTCCTATTTATCAACAGTCTAATGACCTCCCAGTGGACTTGTTGTATCCTTGATGGTGCTCACATAGGCTGGGTATCATCTTCCACTCTTCGAGCACTCTGAAGAGAGACACTTTCATGTTAAGTTATTAGTTTGACTCAAGACCCTCAAAAACAAACCAAAATGAAGTTGTAAAGAGCAAGTCACTTTTCTCACACCAAAGTTAGGACTGGTCTCATTCCTGATCTGTTCCCCAAGAGTAAGCAGAACCAAGCATTGCATTCTTTTCCGGTTTCACTTCTCTTCTCTCAGACCAGACCAGGTCTTATACGCTCTTGCATGCTTACATATGATGACTGCAAGAACGCTAAAAATATCAATGCACAAATGGAGCATGTGTCAGCGCACACATCTATGGCAAATGCCCCACAGTAGCTACTGATGCTGCTGTGTGGTTTCCTGAAGCAGGAAAGAGGCAAATGTTCTGGTTTCACCGATTGTTTCTCTTTTAGTGAACATTTGATCAGCAGACACATTGGCCGATGCGCATCTGCTGCTCAGCTTAGATCCAGAGCTTTAATTTGCAGTATCTTGAAGAATTTGAACCGCAACATCTCTGAGCTTAAGCCAAGTTTAGTATGGTAACGGCAGTCATTAAACAAGCTTGGACCGTGCTATTGATTCGCAGTGAAATGTTTCCAGACATCATCAGTGGTGATGCGTCACCCGTAAGCTGACCCCCCCCATACACCCTCATCTGGACTGGAGCCATAATCCTCTTTTCCCAGTCTGTCCTAATGCACTAGTAACCTTAACATCACCACCTTTGAACGCTTAACTGTGGCTGGTTGTGGCTACACTTGTTGGGGAAACAGTAAAACCATCATAAAGGGTTGGGATTCTTAAAGGTGCATGACACCATGCGAAATAAACCAATCAAACCCAATAACTTTATCTCAAAGACAGGTTACCACATATATGTGGATTCCTGAATTTTAAAACAAAAGCAGGTGCTCTATTTGTGCTCCCTTATACTACTTTTTAGAATAGCATTTGCAAAATTAGTTTATCTCTTTTCGGCTTAGAGGCAAATGCAAAATATGTTTGTATATGTGTGTGAATGTATTTGTATGTATGTGAATGTAAAACAACTTGTGTCCCCAGTTTGAACCTTGAAGCATGCAATACATAAATCCCCCCCGTCATTGTTGGGATTACACCCCTCCTCTTTATTTTCCATCCCAATCTTTAATCATATGTAAGTTAAATCTAAACACTATCATTTGATTGATTGAGCTTTTTTATTTGGAAGGGCACAGCCTGAACATACTGTATGTAGCCGCTATTAGACATCAGCAGCCATCTTTAGTTTTCAAATGATTCAGTTAAGATTGAATACTTTTTTGGGTGACTCAATATAGGATTGTTGTTCTGTAATCTAACCAAATGTTGTTGCTGTTCACCAATTTGTTCTTTTTAAATGGAGCCAATGACTAAATCCAAGCTTTACTCAACACTAACACCTCGTCTTGTTGATGGATTCGATCCCAAACTAAGACATTTAAAGTTTTCTTTTACAAGTTTGTAGCTCACACAGACTTTATATCAATGACAGTCTTTATTTTCAAACGAGATGATTTTAATTAAAACCAATGAAGCAAATGCAATTGATTAAACCGTCAAGGCCTGTAGTTGCGAGGCAACTTAATTACACCTGACTCATGCTTGTTATGTTTGATCTGTTTGGTCTTCTAACATTCACAGATTAATGTAGATTCAAAACGTCCAATTCCAGGAGGTTTTAAATGTCTCCTCCGCTGTGAGATCTAACACATATCTTCCTTGCACAAAATTTTGTGCTACCTCTGAACAAGCCTGTTAATAAGCCAATAAATTGAGTCAGTTGTTGAAGGGGGAAAAATATCCATGACAGCGTGTAAGAAAATATAGATTGTGTTGCTCAGTATATTTATGCATGGATAGGAAGAGGCTGGCCATTTGTATGAAAACCACAGTGAAAGGAATAAAAACATAAACAGTTGAAACCCTAACTACCCACGACCTCCCAAATAATAATAATCATAATAAAAAAAATCACCCATGGTGGAAATCAGCTGTTTTATTTCTGAGATTAAGCCAAATTTAGACTTCTAAAATTTATTTCTGGACAGCTGTTGATTAAAATACCTAAACATAGGGTTTGATGAAATATCCAAAAGATTAGAGGGATAAAGGGAATTTGTTGGATTTGGTGTACCGCTATAACAAAGGACCAAAATCCGCTTCTTGTAGAGATTATGCCAAATTTGTAATAATTTGGCTTAAATAATGACTATTCTGTTTTAATATGATGTATATGAGATTAAGCGGTTATCCTCCAAATTTGATCTAGACACCTTAAAACAATCATTCACTTTAAAAGCCCAAATTAGGACTGAATTTAATGGATGTAGTCTAAAAGTCAATTGATTTTAAGTGAGTAGCACATTTAAAAAAAGAAAAGCAACATTGTCGATTGTCTGTTCCCATAGAGCTCGATCCCAAGTGTTGGACTTCCAATTCTGGCAGATACTCCTTCATTTTCAAAAACTATTTGTAGCTCGTTATAGATTCCTCGTACTTTTGCTCCTCTAGAGAGGATCATCCGTTGAACGGGCAGGCAAATGAGGCTACCTTTCTACTTTGTATACCAGCGTTCCCAAGCAACGGTGGGAGGAGAAAAACAAAGATGAAATTAATCACCATGGCTTCATCCCTCCTCATTCTCTCATTACCTTCTCTCCCGTCAACTTTGGGGCTTCCACAGACTTTTTAACTACTTAGGTTTAATTACACACAGCTTTAGATTGTGCACAGCTGCTGTTGACCTAAATGAATAAATCTGGGGCATTTTTTTCCCCTACCAACGTTCTATTCTGTTTTATTGATTTTGTCTGTGTGGACTGAAGCAGAGGCAAATTAGCAAAACGTGGGCGTCATGGTGACACCCTCACACATCGTTCCCGTGCCAACCTTCCTCTGTTTTGGCTGTTTCATCTTAGGGAATAGGGATTCTCCTCCGTTCCATGACAGAATGAGAGCTACTATGAAAGAAAAAGAAGAGCTAAACTCTTTTGTTCACATTTGTGTGAATTCAGAAATGTGCTCGGAAGGAGGTTAAAGTGAGTCAAAGAAAAAGTCTAAGTTAGCAATGGCATTTCCCTAGCCCCCTACGCCCCCCTTTTTTTTTTTTTTACAAAGTAAGATGCTTTAAATGGTCCTTTCAACCAAATGCCACTCTTAAAAGTAGCGTTCTAGATCTGGGGCAGCAGGGGTATAGCACAGTAGCCCCACTCCAAGAAGGACGGGTTGGAGTCCCGGGTAAGACAAGGCTTGGAACTCTGGTCTTTCTGTGTGTAGTTTCCATGCTCTGCCGTGTATGTGTAGGTTTTCTCCAGGTACTCTGGTTTCCTTCCACCCTCCAAATACATGCATGTTAGGTAAACTGGCCACTATGAAATTGACCTCCAGGAATGAGTGTGTGTGAGTGTATGGTCATCTGTGTCGCCCCATGACAGACTGGCGACCTGTTCGGGGTGTACTCTGCCTCATGCTTGAAATTGTTTTGGCAACCCGTTAGGGATAAGCGGTTCAGAGGACAAAACGAAAAAGAATTATTACTTTAATCTGGCTTGCTTTCACCTTTTGGACTTGTGTTTATTAATATATACTATGACAAAAAATATCTAAGATCTTCCTAACTCCGTTTACTTCTCTTACACATGTTTTGCGATGCCAATAACAGTCCTTTTGTTTTTAATGCCTCCGCCCGGCTTAAGGCACCAAGGCTGTCTGTACTTCGCTAACACTTTTGTTGTCTCCTGAACCACCGAAAGGGTTTTAATTCAACTGACTATAGGTTACTGAGTACCAGCGATGGATTCAGTGACTACGTTTTCATGATCATGCGACCAAATGTCAAGATCACAAAGATCAAGGTCACAAAGATTGTGGTCATAAATTTGAGAAACCTTACTTCTTCCGTTTATCACATAGACCTCAACCATTCATTAGTGACAAAGTTTGTGATACAGGTTGGGTGAAGGCGTATTGTTAAAAACCTTGGTATTGACTAGTTCTTTTTCTACCTGAAATAAGCTGGTCCAAACAACAGTGATTCCATCTTTTTTTTATTACTCTTCTCTTTTTTTTTTCTCTGTACCTCCAACCACTCTGAGCTCAAAGTTCTACCACCCCGGGAGTAATCCTCCTTGATCCATCGATGGCATGCAGCGTACAGGAAAATAGTTCCGACAACAGCTGAACCCTTTAGCCCCGCAGGAATGTTTGACCATGTGCACACACAAACCGCATTTCTACACACTCGCCGCAGAGTACAACAGAGCGGCTTATTTTAAAGGTCGCCGCTGCAGCAGCCAGTCGCGATCCACCGATCGGCCTTATTAGCTAATTTTGTCTTGTTTGTGTCAACTCAGGATGAACGTGAAAGCAAATCTGGGGAGGTCGTTTTTTTTTTTTGTTTTTTTTTTAACTTTTTTGAGGCCTTCATTTCCTGACAGCAAGCTCCAGATGAGGTGACAAATGGAGTTATGAGGAAGGAAGCTCATTTCCTATGAAAAAAAAACTCAGAAAAGCCTATATGCTTCCTAGATGTGGAGTTTGTGAAAGAAAACCCTTTAGAGATCTGCTCTAACTTTAAACTGAAGTTTCTTCATCTTTTACTTTACTACTAATCTCAGGATAACTTGCATTACTACAAACCACAGAATCTAACCATCATTTTTTTCTTTACACTCCAAGCTTCCTTTCTTTGGAAAGAATGTATCATTCATTCTTTCTCCACATTCTGTGGCTGCACATGAAGAGATTTTATTTTTTGTCCAAACCTCCACTGAGATGACAAAATCCCTACTCTTTTTTTTTTTTTTTCAAAATATATTTTCCCAGTCTAGCTGCATCGGTGCGCTGAGGCTGTCTTCTTGTTATTAGCTCCATTCTAGTCTTCACCTCTGCTCTTTCTACCCTGCTGAGCTTGAAGGGTCTCAAGGCAGAGCTTTCAAACTCTTTCTACTGCTCATCAGATCTGACACCAAGTTGAATGTCTCTTTGTTTAGAGGCGTTAAGGATTGTAAACCGGAAACTGTGAATGTCTTTTTGTCTACAAAACATACTGTGAACAAATACACTACGATTTGAACCAATAAAACACTTTAAAACATATAAATTTATTACTTTTCTGCAGTTTATTCTCTTAAAAACTATTTTGTAACTGGATTACTAAGCAATGTTAATGCTAAAAATAATCCCCAGAGTGTGTTAACATTTTAGTGATCTCAACATCTTTAATATGAATCCCTATAGATGAGCTCTTCTCTGTCATTAAACCATCCATCTGTTGCTGGACCTTCAACTTACCAACACACATTTTCTTCCCTTTTGCATGCCCACATTTAATTTGTGTGATGTGCCACTTCATAGGCTTCACGTTAAGCTTCCATGTGAGCTGCTCTTTTCCCCACATTAACAGAAGCCGACACATTCAAGGCTGCAGAAAGCTTTTATTGAGAAGCGGCGGCGACATGTCAGAGCGGCTGGCTTCGCTGATAATAAGGTACGCTCCGGTGGCTTGTATTTGCGTAGCACCTGCCATCTGTGCGTCCTTGAGTGTGTGACACTTGCTTATGAAGTGGCTCCAGGTGCCCTGTTTGCGCGGCTAGGATACGACTGTCCCCAAATGCGAGGATTCTTTCCTTTAAACTACACACCCACAATTTCCTCATGCCAGCATTTGTATCACCAATGGCTCCTGCTTTTTGTTAGCATGTGTTAAATCAGAGCAATTTACGTTTCAAACATTTATGTAGTGGCTCTTTTAGCACTGCAGGGTTTTCTAATGCAGACTTACTGCTTCAGTCCCCCCTTTCTCATACAGTCTCTCTGTTTCTACTTCTCACTGAAGCCTTTGTTTTCTTTCCTCCGGAGGGGAGCTAAATGAAGGCCACTGGGCCAAGAATTAAAATAAATGTAGCCACTATATGCTCATCGCTGCAGGGTTGATGTCTGTTAAGACGATTTTGATCTCTGCTTTGGACTTAAAACAACCCTCAGCTGCCCTATGGACGTAAGAGCAAGACCCATAAATGTCCTGAATTCCATCCAACTCTATAATTAGTTTCTGCTCTGTTGTAAACATTATCATCTTCCCCTCCTTCTCTTTTTGTCCCTTTCTCTTTACACTCCAGTTGAACCATCCTCCTTGGGGTCGTTTATATTCTGAAATTATCCTTTGAAAGGCCATTTGAGTTTGGTTTCTTCACCAAAAAGAACGGCTCGTGATTGGTGCGTTAATGAATTAAATTTGGTTAAAGAAATCAATTCAACCAAACAGTCCACTGACATTTACCCCGGTGATTCAACTCGTAACTGTTCGTGCTACCTTTGAATTTCTTGCTTTGCGTTTAGGACACTGTTAGAGAATTTGTCCTTCTTCGAGGCTCTTTGAGAAAACATTTTCTAAACTTACATGGCACGTTTGTGTACCTCTAAAAAGCAGTACAGTGGGTTTAGCAACAGAAGAGAAGATGTGACATCTGTTTTCATTTCCACACATAGCTTGATTTCATTGGAGTTGATCATTCGGGTCGCATTATTCGCCTCCAATAAAGGTTTAATTTGCACTTTCTTGTGTCAGGAATTACAGAAAGATTTCAATCTCCTACAAGGAATTCTCAACAATAGTTTTAAATATAGCCTCTGTATACTTGGGAGCCTCAGTCAACATCTGTAAGCTTTTCCATTGCGGCTACTGACTCAGCAATTTAAAGCGGCAGTGGTGAGATTGTGGCAGCTTGTTGCCCTAACAACTAATCAGCGCTCAAAACAGGCTGCATCTGTGCGTAATAAGAGGTGTCACTTGTTCTTGAACTACAATTTGTGCAGTAACTGAATAATAAAGAAAGATGGAGCGGGTAATGCAGGCCATCATGGGGCTTTTTAGTGATTGTGCAGTTTATACTAAAATAACAAGCGTATAAAGAGTACAAAGGTTTTTATTTAAGCAGAAATGAAAAATATTTTCTAAAATTAAGATTAGCCCGGGGTTCCACTTCGAGTTTTATTTATCCGGCTACTAAGGCACTGTATCCATACTCGTGCTCACCCTTGAGAGGCCAAGACCACAATACATCCTTATAATTAATTTATTCACTTAACTATAGACATTAATAAATACTATTAAAGATCTATTTTAACTGTGTATTGCTTGCAGTCATTATATGGTGTTCATTTGTGTCATTTTGCGGCACTGAAGAAGTTCGCACATGCAATTTTCTCAGCCCAAGCATGTGCATGTAATAATAAGTCTCATTAAGGCAGTTTTATGAAGTGTACTCTTTAAAGGTAATTTTTCCATAAATTATGGTGAATACTTGATTCTGATTGGCTTCAGTGTGTCCTTATTTTGAGGAAATGTTCATATCTGAAAGACTTTTTTGGTTAATTAACCTCAGCGGAGGTGGTTACTTGGTATCTATTTACAAGAGCTTTAAGCTGTTTTGGTTACTTAAAAAACGGTAATTAGATAGAACACAAACATTAGAGACTTTTTGGTTTCTTTTAAAAGTTTTGGATATTTCTTGCAATCAAAATAATCTTCGAAACTGCATGAGGGCATCTTTTTTTTTCAGGCATAATTTCTGGTCATCCATTGGACAAAAACAAGCAGAGGGTGAATGGTAAATGGACTCTACTGATACCGGGCTTTTCCACCTGTTTTGGCACTCGAAGCACTTTACAATGTAGCTCACATTCACTCATTCACACGCACATTCATTCCTGATGGTTGAAGCTGTCATGCAAGCTGCAAACCACCTTCAGGAGCAATTGGAGGTTTGGTGTCTCACTCAGGGACACCTCAGCATGAACTCTGGACGGGGGATCAAATCAGCAATCTTCAGGTTAAAGGACAGTCGCCCTACCCATTGAGCCATACCTCCCAAGGGTAGTGTCCTTTTGCTTTAAAATCATTCTTTATATCTCTTACAAAACGTGAGCCTTATGTCTTTTTTTGTTGGTAAGTCATGAACCTGCTGCAGGATCTGTTAGCACAAATGCAAACAAATAGTCCATCCTTTCTTGTTTGCTGCTGTAACACACAAATTTCCCAAGTGTGGGATCAATAAAGTAATTCTAATCTAATCATTGTTTCTTATAAAAAAGAGCTAACAATGTAAACTCTAAATTAGCAAAATAAAGTGCTTAAACAATTTAATATTAATTTTTTTCTTCCCTTCTGATACTAAGCAAGCAAGTGTTATGTAACTAGTAATGCCCTTTGAGGTGTCCATTGTTTGACTTCCATCAATGACCTTATGGATGCAACCGACCACTGCTACTTTCATGGATTTTGGATAATGGACTCAACATGCATTCCTCGTTATCTCAATGTGACTTAATGTCGGAATTGGAGTAAAAATTCATCAAAAGTAATGTAGTTAAGTGATGAAGTTAAATTTTTTTAAAATTTAAATTCGAATAGTATCAGTAAAAACACATCACCAATAAGGTAAAACTAACCTGTCTCACGACGTCTCAGTCTCAGTCTTGGTCTCAGTTTACAGAAGTCTCAGTCTTCTGTATCGACGAGTACTCAAAAGTACTTGTATTAATTTTGAAGAAGTGGTATTGGTGCAATCCTAGTTTTATTGCAACATATTGATGATAACTGTTAGCTATGGTTTGCCACAGAGTGTGCATTTGTTTTATTATCATACAATGAGCAAATAATCTTACTGTAAAGATGCCATAAGGTCATCATATTTAAAAAACCCACCACAAATTTAATTGAAAAGTATGGTATAAATTTGTATTATGACAGCTTATCCCCAGCATCAGGGTTGTTTACGTATATCTTGAATTAAATTTGGTGACGTGTCCTTCTTTTTTTTGCATAAATGGAACTTTTTTTTAGAGTTTGTATTTTAAAAGCACCAATGAAAGAAAAATGTCCCTTCTGTTTGAAATTAATTTGGGATATTTGTGTGTTATATAAATTTAAAATCTCACATTTCCTTCCACGTTCCATCATGCATTTTCAAAACAAATCTCGAGTCGGGTTTTGAGTAATGTTCCTCCACTGTACCATGGCCATTTTGTTGCCAATGACAACAACTGTTTAACATTATGATGTATGGACTTTTTCAGTTAATAACTAGATGATAGTTGGACTGTGACGTTTCCTGGTATTACTCATCTGCAGGGCCATTTTCTTTTTGAAAAATGAGCTCCTTCTGCAAAACCTGATGTAATCAGTCATGCTTTTGTATACTTTATGCAGACGACTCATTATTTTCTAATTTAGTTATAAATCCCGGAGTCCTCCTTAGAACTAATTATGCTATCGCAGTCACAGGGTCATTTTACAACAACATAGAGGCTACTATCCCTGATAATCTTATGACCCTTACTTACTGCCAGACTCTACGGATTTGCATAATCTTCTGGTAAATTAGATCATCATAAATAACAGTTGGAGGTGTCCTCACAAATGGAACACTCCAACCTTTCTTAGAATATCAATCTATCAGAAATATCAAACGAGTTATAATTATTTATTTTGCTTTGTTGCGAACCGCTTTGGCTTCTTTTTATTTGATTTTTATGAACCTCTACTCAGCAACCCAGCAATCAGGTTGAACATGCCGCACTACCAACAGAACTATCTCCCATCTCCCCTCAAGCTGACGTGTAGCACAGAAGCACACAAAGTGCATAGAGACTCACAACAGCCGACAGCTACTTATCCCTACTGCTTTGTTCTTTCATCCACTCTCCCTCCATCTGTCTGCGTCTACCAGACTCATTCTGCTGGAGCTTTTTAACTCACTCTTTTTTTTTTCTCCTGTTCTTTTATGCATCCTTTAAAGTCTTTTCCTCCTTCACCACTACATCACCAGGCTCAAGGGAAGTGTTTGTAAACTATGCCAGACTTTCTCATAGACAGTTAAAATTTGGATGCGCCCAGCAACAGTTCTTGTAATTGTAAACTTGTTTCGATTTAATTTTGGGCGACATTTTCTTCTTGTCAGCAGTTGCTGGACCACAAACTTTATCTTACTCTCAATCCACCAGCAAAGGTAGATAAAACCCCAGATGTTGCTCATTGTGGATTTTGTTTCATCCAATTTCATCATGGCCTGCTCGTATTTGGATCTCTATAGCCTGAAGCACGACAACAAGTTAGTGTGTGTGTTCATTTATTGTTTTTTGATATTTTTCTTTGTTGTAAACTCAGTCAGACATGATGTCAAGCGCTGTTTAGGAATCCACATTAATGCATCGTCTTAGATCAGTGCATGGATCAGTTTAAAAAGGTCGATCATGTTTGCACGCCTCCCATTTTTCTTTTCACTCTACAGGGATTCTTGCCAGTTTTTATGAGCATGTGTGTGCCGGTGCAGCACAAGTGCATCATTTGTTGTAATTAGATTTTAGGGTGCTTCAAATGCAAATAGAGGTCAGTTCCACCTCCTCTGAATGAGAGTAGGAGGAGAACACGGAGAGTAAGGAAGCAGAGAGGCAGTCAGAAAGATGGAGGTAGGTTGCAGACGGTTCGTGCGACACACCCGTGTTTAGCGGTTATACCTGAGGGATGGAAAGCAGATGTTTCTCTTTTTCCATCTGTTCATTGGAGCTGCTTGCCTCTTCAATGACCTCTTACTTTGTCAATCACAGCATCTTTGTCTTTTTGACGGATTTTAACAGGCAATTTCTCCCACATTCCTGAGACCTACAAACCCAATTCTCCATGATTTCTGGAGCATACTTGAGCATTTATTGCCAACCCCTCCATTTTCCTCTTTAAAAGGTGGGAAAATGCATTTATGAGGTGCCGCTATTGGTGTTAGCTCATCTGCAGCTGTAAATTAGCACCATCTGAAGCTTCAATTCCCAGAATTTACATGAGAAGTGCGAACGGGGTCTAGTCTTTTCATAAAGTGTGTTACTTACTGCTACATAGAAATGACCTGGAAATCTGGCGTACATACAAAATTTTCTTTCCGTTCCAATTATTTTGAAGCCTCGTACATTGCTAGACGTGTTTAAAATTGAGCTAAACCACCTGTATGAAACTAATCTGGCATTCAGACAAAATTATAAAGACTTGGGGCGTGGCCAAGTGTAAAATATTCTTATAATAAACAACTATGCTAGCTAATCTAGTGTTAAAATGATAATTGTGGTAAAATACTAAACTGAAAATATGCAGTCGATATTGATAGCAGTGTAGGTAATTTTATCTCTCTAGAGTATGGGGTGGGCAAACTTTGATTCGCGGGCCATTTTGAGTTCTATCGGGTTGGAACAAGAGCAGATGGATGGCATGCTTTCGTAACCACTAGATTAGACCGATAAAATGGGGCGCTAGATTTTAAACAAGGGCGCTAAATGTTACATCAAGAGCGTTAAATTTCAAATCTAGTGTGCTAGGTCTCAAATCTAGTGCGATAGCACTTAAAAACATGCATTTAGCGGCGCTAGGTTTGAAATCTAAGCGTTTGATGTAACATTTTGCTAGTTTTAACATTCAACACGCTAGTTTACGTGCGTGTATTGGGCCCGATGACTTTCCACATCTATGCATAATGTTTATTTTGACAACGTGCACCTCACGGAGATACACACATTTTGATGGAGGAAGTGTTGTTGTTTTCTCAACAAAACCAATATATCTAGAGTGCGCCATCTAGGACATCAGAGCTGCACGGTAAATAAATTTTTATAAATTTTTTTTACGTCCCGGTGGGCCGGATTAAAACGTTTAACGAGCCACATGTGGCCCGCAGGCCGTAGTTTGCCCATGCCTGCTTGAGAGAGTCTTGTCCCATGAGTGGGTTTTTCTGTGAGAGGTTTTTATACCTGGGCTACAGTCTAAAATAGGGTAGAAATGGTAAGCTTTAGTTTCTTCCCACACCTGGTCAAGTTGGTTTAAATGTCATTGGGTTCCTTTTTCTTTTTTTTTTTTTTGACATTCAAATGTGAATTTGTGTTTGACCAAATAATGATAAACAATAGTAACATATACACATTTATCTGAGTGAGATAAAATCTCAGTTTGTCTTGAAGCCACGCTTCCATACCTAATCATAGATCGATGCTTGAAACGAGGTTAGCGCGAGGAAAAAGTTTGCCTTTGTTAAGCAATTTTATTCTACACTTAAAAACCAATCTTCTGTGCTAATCAGAGGTGAGAAGTGAGCAAATCAGTGGGAGTTCACTCGTGCGTACAGACTCCCTTTCTCTTTTAAATAAATTGCAGCATCATGCCGCCAGAGCAGAAAGAATATTTATTTTTAGAATTCTCTCATGCATTCAGTGCTTGTAAGACTTTTTCTATTTGGCCATCCAACACTGAGGCAATTGCTGAGGTTCATTTTCATTCATTTTTTTTTTTTTTGTCATGCGGTCAAATCAAAAACAGTAATAGCATTCCTGACATGGCTCAGCTCTGAAAGCTTCAGCACCAGCCGTGTGATATGAGGGGAAGGTTATTGTTACCAGCGAGGAGTTTTGCAATGGTGGTTGGGTTGCCATCTCTTAGCTCACAATGACAGCATGAGCAAACTGTTACCCCACAAAGGAGAGGGCTAAATGAAAACGGTTCCTACTGGGTGATTCTGCTGCAGGGCGTTTTATCTTCACTGCCTATCAAACGTCTACGTTTGTGTTGTTTTTCTTTTTTTTCTCTCTTCACCCTGCATTTTTCTGTGAGAATCTGCCAATTGCAGAGATTTTCAAGGCCTTAGTGGTGCTTGTGCTTTCCGACTCCAGCCTTAACATTTCTCCTCTGACGACTGCGGGTTGCAGCTACTTTGAAATGCATGATGCTACTTTCCAGCAGTTCTAAACTCAGCTTGGAGCTTAAATGCTTTTTTTCAATGCTGATGCACACACACTGATGTGCTCATGCTTGTGCTCATGCTAACGGCACAGTGTACTTTTGGCCTCCGATTTGTCTGACCATGCTTCCACAAACTATCATACAAAAAAATGTTTTTATTTTTTTTGTCCTTCTTTGAGCAAGTCCCTGAATATTTTTACTCTCCTTTTGTCTGCTACTGGGTCATTGTCATTGAAAGGGAACATTAGTAGTGTCTTTTTTATGTTGTTACATATAAGGAGAGATGCCTGGAGCTGTAGACTAGAGAACACCAAGTGGATGGACTTTTTTTTTTTGGGGGGGAAAACATAACTGAGCTGCTTTTGGTTGGTGTCACATTTTTTGCACATTGCTGAAATAAAATGTACTTTTGGTTTGGCAACGACAGCTCTGAACAGTTCTGAACTCACCAACCACAGAATATTTAACAGGAAAAGACTAGGTGTATTGCAAACTGATTTCTATATATGGATCATGGGTATTTCAGTTTAAATGACATTGAAGCATCAAATCCACAATTTTTGGACATGTTTTCTTATTTTCCACTTTACAATGAACCTATCAAACAGGAATAAATTTGTGTGCGCGCATGTGTGTTTCATTACTCTTACACAAACGGGCTCCCACACAAACCTTCCCACACACAAAATCAAATATTCGTTCTTGGTAAGTCTTGTTACATTTAGGCCAAGTGGAATGCTGTCAGTCTCCTCTTTGTTTAAATTACCATATTAATCGTATAAACGTTGTATAATCAACATGTGGGATTGGATTATGGATGTGAATCAGTCAGAGAGAAGAAAGGGTCAGGCTAATTAGGTTAAAAATTCACTTGAAGGGCTTTTAGGAAAGTTATACTCCATCATTATGCATGTTATTGCATAATGATGGAGTATAACTTACTGTAGTGCTCTTTTATTTTTACTGTAGTGTAATAATCCACGCCGTATTGTAAAGCTTTACGGAATGTGTGGTATTGTAGCCAGAAAAGCTTGACATGTTTTTGAGTAAATTGCTGGTCGTCTTACTTTGATCGTGTGGCAGCGTTTGTTCTTTTAAGCAGCTTATATTAGGTGGCAAAAAAAGCTACATAAAGTGGGCTGACGAGCTTTGAATTTAAGTGGCAGCCTATGAAACATGCACGTGTGTGCTTGTGAATGAATGTTTGTGCATATTTTCAGCTTTAAGTATGTAGAAATATAGATTAAAATATTTTTAGATGAATAGATGGACATAAAAGGTGAGATAAAGCTGGTGTGAGTTTGCAAATAGTCTGACTAATCTGAATCTGGGTTGCTTTATTAATAATAGTATTTATTATTTTAGTAACTAACCAAGCTTTCACTGATTTTAATAACTGATAACTGTCTAATTTTTTTAGATTTGCAAACTACACTTGAGCTGCAGTTGGGTGCTTTGCAACAGTAGAACACAAAATTGACATTTTTTTGCTTTGTTAAAAATAATTAGCTTCTCTCTTGTAAGATTCAGTAGAGATTAAGATCTCCACATGAAATATGGCGATATTCTCAACTCTAAGGAGAACCGCTGTCACGCTGCATCAGCATCACAGCAGCCTTTGCATAAGAGATTTCATTTTACTCTCTGTACGTGTAGCGTTTGTTTTATTCATGGCAGCCATTTTTCTATAATGTTTAGGTCCATGATGCTAAGTTGGTTATAAATAGTTCTGTCCTCACCACTGCCCGATGACCCAGCATCACACAGACTCAGCATGTCTGTGTGTGTCAGAGAGCATCCAGCTTAGAGGCTGGATGTTGTGGATCATCTGGAACGTGGGCCTGACTGGTTCAATGCACACAGTGTTGTAATATGTTCAAACTGTATCTTAGCTGTAGCAGGTTTGTTTTTGTTCGATTTATGCTCTGTGGGGCTTGCGCTTCGGTGGCATTCACTCGGACGTACTGTTTTTTTTTGGCTTATGCACACGTTTGTCAGTTTGGAGGTTTTTTATTTTTTTCCTGCTGCTCTGCTTATTTTTACACTTAACAGCAGCTGTGCGGTCAAACAGCCATGAATAGAATCCTTCTCTTCATTTGTACCCTCTGTTTTTATTCTTCTCTGGCCTTTTAGTGCACATTTGACCACCTCTGCACCACCTCTCTTGTTTTATTGGTGTACTATTAAAGGTCAGCCGGTCTAGACATTCTACAGCCACGGAGTTAGACGGACAATATCCAGTTAAAGATAATCGGCGGACAGCAGCTGGCTTATGAATTGACAGGAGCTAAGCTTTCATTTCACAACCAGGGGGAAAAAAAAGCTCAGACTTGAACTGAATAATTCTGCCCGTTGCAGCTGTGAAATAAGTTAACAAATTCATGCATTGGGCAGATTCTGTGAGAGGAAAAATGTGCTGTGATTTGTCTGTGTGCGACGACTGAGCTTTGAATGACTTAAAGTATCAAGCTCCTCTGCATGTCAGCGAGAGGATGAGGCTAGTCCAGCAATAAATCGTAAAGTCAGATTTACACATGTGACAAATCCCTTGTGAAGAAGGAGGTACTTAAGATTTGGGGATAACAAGGAGTTGTTGCTTTGAAAGTAAAATTTGAAGGGCCACAAGTTAGCGAATACAGTTCCATGAAAAATTTAGGTGTACGCCTCCACCCATGAAAAGGAAACACTTAGGTTGAGAATTCCTCCTGGTTATTCAGTGCCACCTATAGATGAACTGATTAGATTTTCAGGTTTATGCAACCAAATGTCAGGATCACAAATGTTGAGGTCACAAAATTTAAAAACCTTACACATATGACTGCTTTAATCTGGTCATCCCATTAACCTCAAACCTTTATTATTGTTAAAGTTTTTGTTGTAGAGTACGCGGAGGCATGTTGTTCAACGGCTCTTGTTCCGATTTGTTCTTGGGTTTTTTTAATATATATTTTGCTGTGGAAAATCCAGACTTTCTAGATCTTTAATCGGTGTAATTTTTTTTGCACCAGGAAAATTGAGGTGTTTTTACATTTCCACCAAAAGTTTAACAAGTCCAGCTGAGATTTCAAAGATTCAATCGACATATCTACCATTCATTGGGAACTCATCAGCCATGTTCTCCATATAGGGACAGTGGTAAAAAAAAAAACCATGTGAGTAAGAGAAAACAGAAGTTCCCCCTGGAGATGTAAAGATTGTACCAGATGTCTTGCTTCTAGTTGATGTCCCACTGACATCTGGACCTTCGCTGACTCAATCTGTTCTCTAATTCTAATCTGGGGGCTCTTAATCTCGTTTTTTGTGGCCCTCCCTGAAAGCCAGCCTTATTCTCACTTTTAAATCAGGATATAGTGTAACTCATATGCTGCATAATTGCATTATTGTTTGTTTTAAGAAACAATCATTCATTTATCTACGTCATCAAAGGGTCTTTCTTTAGGAGTTTTTACACACTAGGAGGGAGAATTTAAGAACTATTTTATCCTGGATCTTTTTATCTTGTTGACATCCAAGCCATGCCCCGGTTTGAGAGAGACATCACATGTTTAAAAGTTTTTCTTTAACAAACTCTGCATTATATTTTTTAGTGAGCAGCATATAATTAGAGAGCTTAGATTGTTCACAACAGAACACAAAAATTTTATTAAATGTTTCACAATGTTTGCTCCCAGAAATAAAAAAATAACTATCCATAAATAGCCATAAAATGACACCTTAGATGAGATTTTTGGTTCAGGAGTTTACCGGAAATTCTTATATTTTGTTTTTGACTGATAACCATGCATAACGCATAAAGAGAAGAAGTTTTTTTTTCTCAGCAAATCATGGACCTTTAAGAGAAAATTCAACCCAAAAATGGGCAGATTCAAGTTCCCGGCGAGCAGATGTTGAACGATGTAGGGAGCCATTACTTTTGTTTGTACTCACAGATAGTTGAATTATACTTAAAAATGAGTCCTTTCCCCCCTCCCCATGGTTTGTGTAGGGTGTTTGTAAATGTAAAAATATATATTTTATAGATGAGAGTAACTCTACAACCTAATTTAAAGTTTGTTCCGAAGTGTGGCAAATTTGGAAATGTGCAGAATATCGATCCATTGTACATTTACCGAAAATATTCTTTGTAGACAATTAAAATTTCACACAATTGTCAAACAGAACTAACATGTTAATCCAGAAAGAAGTCAGTCAATATTAATAAACCAAGGGTTTCAAAGTTCTTCAAGAAACTACAAAAATGATTTAAGAATTCCACTCAAAGTCAAATAGTCAAATACTGTACATTATGACTTAGAGAATTGTGCTAAACTAAGAAAGCATTTGGAGAGCGCAGACCTCCACCAATGGCTGCGGAAAAAGGCCATCCTTTTTTTCTGCCGGCCAACCGGAGCAGATTAACCATCGAGAAATAATAAGAACTTCAGACATCCTAAGGATGTAATGTAATGACAAGAGTTCCAATGTCCTCTGCTTTGCCTCTTAAAGAGCCAGCGCGTGACAAGACTTTAAACTTTAAACAGAAGCCTTTAAATACTCCTGGACCCAAGCGATGACTTAGATCACGCCTAAAATCTAATCACCTCTTTATTTTCCATCGTGTATATACCCTGAACGTTTCATGAAAATCAACCCCTAAAATTTTCTGAGTTATCTCGTTCACACACAGGCTCATTATCACATAACCTCCTTGGTGGAGGCAATTTTTTTGGGGTGCTAGTCAGAGTTTGGTTTGAACTTTTTCAGAGAAGCAGACATCTTTCACAGCGTTTTTGACTGGTGTACTCTGTGATTAAACTCTGCAGGCAGAAAAGATGAAGATCCTGCTCTTAACGTTTCAACGCAGTTCGGTCTTTTCTGCATCGTGGAATCTCCCACATTTCTTCTCTAAATCCTTACTTCCTAACATGTGTGTCTATGTGTGAATAGGTGTCTGCGTATGTCCATGTGTGCTTGCATATTCAGTGTGAATGAAGTGTTTGTAGGAATTTTTCACCTGTGAAGTTGCAGTTAAAGCGTATCGTTGTTCTTTTCTGTATTTGGTCAAAAAAGTGTCATTAGTGGTAGATTATTCAGTCCAAAACTCGACGTAAGATAGCTAGTTGTGTCTACTATAGTTTCTCTTAAAGTTAATTTTCAAACATCATATGGTTTTTGTGTTGAAATAAACGGTTTCATTCGTTTGTTTGGAATGTTTTCCTTTGACTATTTTCTACCTCCACAATACAAATCATGAACTAAATAAATGTGGACGCTTCTGCTAAAAATTTTTAGTGTTTGTCTGTTGCCTCGATTATTTTTGTCCTCGTTTTATGTTTTTTTTTTCCACATAGCTTCCCAATCAAGATGTTTTTAACTGGAAAAAAAACAACAGGAAAAATAATTCCATCCATGTTTTCTTCATTTTCTTGCAGTGTTGGCTAGTTTCCGGGGAACCGTCCAGCATGGCCTCCCACTGGAAATTGGAGACACAGTGCAGATTCTGGAAAAATGTGAAGGTAAGTCGGTATCAGTAATCACTTGTTTTAAATGCTGACATCTAATTAGTGTCTTTCAAAGAAACAGAAATGAAACTTTCAGGGGGGGGAAATCAACTTTCACTTGTGTTAAACATGCAAATCCTGTCTGTTCTTTGAATAAACAAATTGATGGTTGAAGCAAGCCTTTTGCTATTAAATCCTACTTATTGAAACTCAAATAGCTGGAAAAATCCTTGTGGTGTGAATATTTGGGTTATTTTTTATTTATTTTTTTTAAAAATCATGCTGACTCCAACGTTAAAACTTGTGAAAATTTCTTTTTTGGAAACTTCTCTATTCTTCTGCCTTTAGTTTTTCTCATTACCCTTTTTGGCTTTTTAAATCACCCAACAATTACATGAACACATTTAGTTATCTTTCTTTTTTCCCACTGTAACTGTTTTTTTTGCTTTTAGAACAGTGTAAAACCATTTCACAGCAGGGCCACGCTTTTATGCACACCTGAACGCAAACAAGCGGCAAAGCACAAAACCCACACAAACCTTCGTCTTCCGGAGCTCTCGTCTCACTTCCTTTTTGGAAGACACACATATACACACACACACACACGTACACTTAGAGACCGGCAGCCAGCCAGTCATGCAGCTCGCCAGTCAGAGGGTTGTGATATCATGGTAAAAGACCCAGAGGAAGCAGACAATAGCACAGCCAGCTGAATGTTTGGCCCAGAAGGAGGGAAGTAAATCAAAATCCTGCCAGCAGTGAAGAGGCAGAGAGGCGAGTCGCTGACAGCAGAGGAGACAGACTAATGGCTCTGCCTCATGTTCATACTATTGACACTTCAATAGATAAGATCTTTTTTGGGGGAAAAATTTCCCTGCTGATGTGTCATTCTTGAAAATGCACCATATAAGGATGTGTGTGTGTTTTTCAAATTATTCTTTAAACCGTGAGCTGGCTCGATAAAGTCATGTCTTTGTGTCACCAGGACGCACGCACACACACACACGCACGCACAAAAATCAAATGTCATGTGTTTTGAAACACTTTGACATATTTCCTCCTTATAAAAGTGTCATTAAATGTGTATTGTGCTTTCATAGGATACGTAATTTTTTAAAATAAAATGCAGATAAATATGGTCCCCAACATAGAAAATCACATCAGGAATGTTTTCGATGTGGGAGAACCATTGTGTTGTTCAATTGTTTCTTCACATGCCTTAATTAATGTAGCCAACTGTGCCGTAGCGACTCACGCCATTTCTCATTAGAATAAAGGATTAAGTTGTTGCCCAGAATGAGTCAATTTGTTTGGTTTTTAACCCTCAAAAAACCCATCAGAACAAGTTTATTCAAGTTAAAAAAATGTGTCAAGATTGTTTTGTACATGTGCTGAGGAAGTGATGTGCTTTGGTCAGAAATACAACAAATAGTAAAAAGAAAAAAAGTTGAACATAAGATAAAAAGTATGGCTCTTTATTTAATGCATAAGATAATTTAAAATGACATCTAGTTATTTTGGAGAAGTAGAAAGTTAAATTTTAACTTGGATAAAAAGTTACGGAATGGAACATTTGCCGGGGAAAAAAACACTAAATACAGAACTCTAAATTCAAAATACTAAAATACTTTTCATTTGAAATTAATTTTGTATTGGCTATGCTTGTGTACTCATTGTGTATCCTCCACATTGCCAGTAATAAACTTTCATCTTCTGACAACTAACTATTAAAATACATTTTCTGTTTTTTTTTTTTTTTAATATATATAATAAAGTGTAACAATGTAGTATAGTGTAGTGCAGGGGTGCAAGGACGAAACAGTTGCTGCAAATCAGTCTGTGGAGCGCCTTAGATTTCATCTGGGTATACATGAAAAGCCATCGGGGCCACTACACGCACGCAAACAAGCGTGCTAGATGTTACATCAAGCGTGTGAAATTGTAAATCAAGCACGCTAGCACTTTAAAAAACGTGTATCTAACGCACTAGGTTTGAAATCTAACACTCTTATTTACGTGCGTGTATTAACACCGATGGCTTTTTATTATCTACGCACACCGTTTATTTCGACAATGTGTGCATCACTGACTCACACATTTTAATGGGAGCAGTGTTGTTGCTCTTCTTTTTCGCAACAAAGCCAATATATTTAGAATCCGCCATCTAGTGAGGAAACATCAGAACTGCAGGGGAAATAGAACATTACCATGGTTTATTTATTTCATTTTTTCATGTTCGGTGGGCTGGATTAAAACATTTAGAGGGTCCCATGTGGCCCTCTAAATGTTTCTATTGTCTAAACGTTTCTATTGTGATTCCAGAGCTCATTTGATTTTGGTGATTTTAGTCACGATCTGCCGCAACAATTTAAGGTTTACTATACATTGTTTTATTTATTTATTTATTTTTTTTTTTGAATTACTCTATTCATCCCTCACCGGGGAAATTTGTTTGCTGCACTCCTTACACCGCAGCAGGCTGCCCTTCAACGGCGCCAATGGTGGGAGAAGTGGGGGCTAGGTGTCTTCTCCAAGGACCCTAGACGTGCTCTCCGTGGGACGCGAACCCGCGACCTTCCGGTCCGCGGGCGAACGCGCTAACCACGCGGCCACCGTCTCCACCCTAGTTTTAGTAAATCCAGATGGACGCATGATTTTGGTTGTACACCAAATTTTGGGGTGCGCAACTTTGATAAATTGAGAATGTATATTATATAATATTTTTGATTCAGCCAGCTATCTAAAGTCCTTTTGTCTCCTCTATGCTACAACTGAATGGCCTTCTTAACGCACTGAAGTCCCATCCTGATTCTGTGGCGAGAGTCATCAAATTCTCTTTGAAACTTGACTGGACTGTCCGCTCCAGTCAACGTATTACTATTATTTTGTCGATGTGAACAACACTGCAGTGGGAATAATAGACTGGACATCTCTAAAAGGTTAATTTGGCATGAATACTCCCCATAACAAGAAATTCTATACTGCTGCAAATGACGAGTCGTCTGGAAATGTGTTACATAATTTCCAAAGAGAATACAAAGCAAATGCTTTTTTCACTATGCATATGAGGCAGAAAACTCTTACCTAAATCATTAATGCTCTGCTGAAACTCAACAGTGATTAGAATAATCTGCTACATTTACATTTGAGCTGTTTAGCTAATACTCTTATCTGAAGGGTCTTTCAAAGGTCAGAACAGAGCTTAAATGGCCAGTTTGGGCTCAAAACCTTACCATTGTCAATATACGGGATGGGTTTTTATGTAAGGCTTTGGAAAAGTATCACACTTCTAAATAAATTTGCTGTGGGAGAGACAGAATAGTGTGTAACTAGTGCGAGAAGTCAAATTACCATGTTCTTACTTTTTAAATGCAATCCTGCCTGTCCAGGCTAACTCCTGCGTTGTTTGGCCTTTATCATCGCTAATCTAAGTTCCAGTAATTAATCATCTGGCAGGAGTAAGATGAGATGATTCACTTGATGTGATGAAAGTGAGTTGGACTAAAAATAAGCCTTAGAATTGCTCTAAAAGTTTTTTTTTCTATTGCTGCTGTCAGGAGAAAGAGTGTATTTTGATGTTGTGTTTTAACACAGTCTTTCTCACTCTCACTTTTCCCTCTATTACTCTCACACTCTCTTTCCTTTTTGAAACTGTAAAAATGTATTTTTCATGGTGGCTTTCAGGGAATTAAAACAGTGCTTTGTATTCGCAGGGTGGTACCGGGGGTTCATCTTAAAGAATCCAAATGTCAAGGTGAGAAAACTTCCTCTATTCTTTTCTTTTATCAGAGTGTCCCACCAACCACTGGACCCGAAGCTGTGCAGGAGTTGCCAAAAACTAAAAGAAATGTTATGTAAATAATCATGAGACAAATATTAAAGTACACTATAAGTAAGTACTTTTAAAATTCAGTGATGCTAGATGAACTCCGATAGCCCTGGATTTAAAACTGGTTTGTAGAACAGAGGGTTTTGCTGTTTGATTTTGTTTTGTTTCGTCTTCTGAACCGCTTATCCCTAAAGAGATCCCGGGGGGTGCTGGAGCCTATCCTGGCTCATTTCACATGAGAGGCAGGGTACATCCTTAACAGGTCTCCAGTCTGTTGCGGGGCCACACACTCACAACCATTTACACACAAATACTCATTCATTGGGGCAATTTCAAAGTGGCCAATTAACCTGACATACATGTTTTTGGAGGGTGGGAGGAAACCGGAGTACTCAGAGAAAACCCACACATATACAGGGAGAACATGCAAACTTTACACAGATAGGCTAGTGTTTCAATCCTCACCCCACTCCAGGTGTCCAGCCCTGACCTTCTTGCTGTGAGGCCACCATGCTAACCACCACACCACTGTGCAATGCTGTTTGATATAAAAGGTTAAAATAAACGCGCTAACATGGCCTTGCCAATATGTAAATAAAATGACAAAATTTCATACCTAGAATAAATACAAAAACTGAAGAACCATAAGATCAACCAAAGTTCCTACAATGCCAATGGTCGTTTGCGATCGACTTAATCGTCACTCTTACTTAGAAATGTTCACTTGCCACCAAAATCTAAATGTAGCAATTGAAACACAACCACAATGTGACACCATAATTTAAACTGTAACTAGTTCATCCAGCACCTATCTTATATAAAAGCTACCACATTCTACTATTTGTTCAAATCAACTTTGGGATCTTAAAATGTGGTCCTGGTATCTGTGAAATTAGACGCTATTAAATAGCCTATAAGACATTTTCTTTTACGTCAGCTCCATATTTGGCTTATTTTTTTTTGGATGAATATAACCTGCAGTAAATAAAGATGTGGGATCGATAAAGGCTGGTGCAGCAAAGGGCAGGAGGGATTCAAACTGATTTTTTATGCTGCTTTTTGTACAGTAAAACATTCCGAGAAAGAGAAGAAATAAAGAAAAAAACCCAACATCTTACTTTAAGAGGATTTCTTGTGAGGAGTCTTGTCATATTTGCAGGTGTTTCCAGGATAAATATAAAATTCTACTGAACACAGCGGCTTTGTCTGCCAGATCTAACCATTTGATTTTCAATATCTCAATATTTGTAAAAAGAATGTTGTTTTTTGTGAGTTATACAGCTTTAGCTCAGTTGGATATTGGCATGCATCTATTCCTAAATTGAGGAGAGAGAACAGTCATTACAGTTGTGCATCTTCTGCCACAACATGTCAAAATGTCAGATTATATTTACATTGTTAGTGCTGGTCTTGTGCGCTCGCTCCAGTCAGGAAAACGCTGAGTTTCTGGCAGCATTTCTAAGTGTGCCACCCATAAAAAACAATGACATCCTTCTCCATGTGGATGCCAGCTAATTTAGTTTATATAAATGATTATTTTTTACCTATGGTTTTTAAATAAATGACAAAGGGGATTTAAGAAAAATAAATAGAGTTTTTATAAACTGCTGTGCAGTAAAATGCCAAATATGATACTCTAAATAATCCAAGCTATAGTCTGTGTTAGCAACAATTCTTGAAATATAGAATTTAATATAGAATTTAAAGGTAGAACAGAAATTTTTATTCAGGGTAAAGTCATGATGCCCTGCTGCTGACGGGATTCAGAAAAAGTTTGATTTTTCAGTGGCCTTGATTCTACTCTGGACTACACTGACTGTTCAGTCTCATTACACACGTCCAATCCCACTTATAAAGTGGCAATTGGCCTAAGCAAAAAAGTACCCACCCACTGTGGAGCAAACAAACCCCAAAAGTGCAAGCTCAGACTACTTACATGGGATGAATGCAATCCGTCTGGTACATCAGACTGCCTTTTGCTAAATTCTTAAAAAAAAAACCTGATAACATATCAAACTGGTATCTTCGACTTATTGTCATCCACCCCTCCCCCACAACTGTTTAGACTCTTTGTGAGGTGCACTAATCCTCAAATCTAAATTTGCTTTGATCTTTATGAATAATAAGATGATAACTTGTTGCATGTTAGTGCACATACCCTCAAAATCTCAAAATGTTTGTTAATCTATTTGTTCCACTGTATTCCAGAGCTACAAGATTTTATTGCCTCTTCTTCCAATTTTTTTAAATTTACAGCTACACAGAGCACTATATTGATTATATGAATCATTTCCATTGGGAAAAAAGTAGCGAGATGCTAATGAGGCTAGACGCAGATGGCTCGGTGAGTATTCTCATTAACCTGCTTATCTTCTGTCCAAAGGGGATCTTCCCATCCAGCTTCATCCACTTGAAGAATGCTCACGTTAAGAATAAAGGGTACGTTTTTGTCGCGTTTCTCACTATTTCTATCTCTAATTCTCTTTTTGTTTGTGGTTTTGTCTTTTCAACTGTATTTTTCTTCCTAAACTGCTGTGGATGTTTTTCAGGCAATTTGAGACGGTCATCCCGGTGGAAGACACAGTCATCACAGAGATGACTTCAACGCTACGAGAATGGGGCGCTATGTGGAAGCAGCTTTATGTGGTAAAAACCCGCCTCACACATACACTCACATTTACACACTTTGCATTGATTTCAAATAATGCTGCTTCTTAGGCAAAGTGCCTTTTAGTTTCCTCATGAAGGCATTGGGAGATTACCAGTTCAATCTTTTTCTAACCCATTCATTTGTCCTATTGATTGTGTTTGTAGCCTATTAAGCTATCAATGTGCTGATTAAATCGAGCTGATGAATACCGGCAGTTGAACACCACATTTGTGGCAAAATGCAACAGGAAATTTGCAACATTTTTTTATTCAATATTTTTGTTTATTTAGAAGCACTTCCATTTCATTTTTCACTTTTTCTTGGCTCCTCTACTGATTCCTCTCCCCATTTCTCGGCTGCTGTTCATCATCTTCACCTCCCGCAGAAGAATGAAGGGGATTTGTTCCACCGGCTTTGGCACGTGATGAATGAAATCTTGGACCTGAGGAGGCAAGTGTTGGTCGGCCACCTCACTCATGACCGCATGAAAGACGTCAAGCAACACATTACAGCCAGATTGGACTGGGGCAACGAGTAAGTGGAAGTGAATCAATCGTTTATCTTTTCTTTTTTCACCCCAGTAGAACCAAACCTGCAGCCTGGGAACCAGTGGCGGTCCTTAAATTGATCATTTGTGGTCCCTAGTTTAATTGGAGGAAAATATTTTACTCAAATCTGTAAATTCGGTGTGTCTGCTTTGGTTGGGACATCAAGGAGTTTAAATGCATGAGACATTTCTCAAGGGTTGACAGCCGTGTTGCCATGGAGATTGCTAAGCTAGGCAAGCTGCTCCTTCTTTCTAGGCATAGGCGTTGTGTTTACGCATAAAAACTAGTTAAAGTTGGTGCCAACTGGGGCATTAATAAGACTATAAACACCAGTTTTTTACTCGTATTCCAGCCAGGGTTGCGTATATAATTCAACGCAGCCCCAAGAATTTTTAAGTATTCATGGTTAGCTGCTACAGCGACTGGTAAGACTTCTGCTCTCCATCTTCTTCAAGTTTGATTTTCATCTACCTTTTTACTTTTCTAATTGCAGAGTGAACAAAATATTCACATTTTCACAAAATATTATGAACAATTTTTTCTAGATCTTCTTATCATCAATGTGACTAAATATTTGCAGTTTGTATATAAAAACTTGTTTATACCACACTATGGTCCAGATTGTCACAATCTATCCTGCAATTTAAAATTCTTAAGTTTGAATCTCACATGCAGCACAGAGTTTGAATTTAAAATGAAAAAAATATATATTTCAAGAATACATTTTTAAGAACTTTCACATTCAGATATGAAAGTTAGACATAACCACACTATTTTCATTTTTTTTTAAAGTTCTAGGTAGAATGAGTTCGAGTCCTCTGCTCTTGCCAGTAGTTTGTCTAAAAATATGGTGTTGAAATGAACTAACCTTCTCATCTAATTCTTTAAATAGTTGATATGTGTGGAAATAAAAATGTCACTACTTAAGCAGATCCAGGATATTTTTTGGGGGTTCAGCTCAAGCTTAATGAATGTCAGTGATTGAGAAGAAGACAAAGACTCTGAAATCCGGTGTCAAATTCTCACCCTTTCTTTTTTATTTCCTTGTTGACATCCATCCGAAAACAAGTTCCCACTCATTTAGGAGTTTGGCTGGAGAGTCTGAGCTGGTCACAAGGACCTCTTGCTTTTGTCATTGAAAACAAGACATGGTTTCTGAATTCATTTGGTCTCACCTGATGAGAATATGTGAACGATGAGAAAGGACTTTAATGAAGACTAAGGCGGAAATGAAAAGCAATGAACAGGAGTTAAATTATTTGAGATTGTATAACTAGATAACTTTTCAAATTTGGGCCATATAAATATCCATATGTTGGTATTAGCTTGTTTTTTTAAAGCTTATCACTCTTAATTATTTGTCATTTTCAGACAACTTGGCTTAGACTTGGTGCCCAGGCAGGAGTTCAGCATGGTGGATCCAGATGAACTCAGCGTTACAGAACTATACAAACTGGTGAGTCATTTCACACGTGTTCATTTTTTTTCCAGATTGATTGATTTTGCTCTCTGTGTCTCGTTGTACAAAAAAAAACCTTTTAGCAGTTTGAGAGCACGACTGTTTAATAGTTTGTATTAGTCATCGATGACGCAAATCACATAATCGTGGCTTCTTTATTTTCAACTTCAAAAGCTTTTGATACATAATAAACAACTCATGCCGGTTATTTGTTTTCACATTCATCAATAATGTGCTAAAATGACCCAAGTTCCATCTGCTTCTATTATTCTCTCCTTCTTTTCCCTCCTGTTTTCTTTCTAATTGCCATCCGGTGCTTCTCCAAATTCCAACAACCGTTACCACGGCAACCACGTCCATGCCCTCAATAAAGATCGTAGTGAATGATATCACATTGGCTCAAACATGTCGTTGTTATAATCATCAAAGTGGTCATTGAGGCTTCTAATCCATCTGTTTCTTTTCTATTTTTATTATACTGAAAATTTGTTACGTTTCTATTAAAATAAGTCAAAACAATAAAGAGAAAATCAGACGTATGTATTAGACTGAGTGACATAAATAATTTTACTGTTTGTTCTGGAGTCAGGAGAGAAGAGTTCTTTGTTTCTGGCTTTGTGTGCCGCTGAGCTGTGTTGTAATTAAATTGAGATGGGGATTACCTAGAGAGAGTGTGTGTATATGTGTGTCTGTGTGCTGCATTGTGGGAAAATATAGCCTGAAGGAATTGTGTCATTTGTCAAGTGTGAGACGACAGGAATTAAGACGGATTAGAAAAAGACAGTTGTCACCTCCTGTGTACAATTCAGAGCACCCGTTGTGTTCTACTTCAACGGCACATCATTTTATTTGTTGGCAAAACAAATTGGTGTCGCTCATAAAATAATATAGTGGCTAAAAAAATAGAAATTGAAAAAATATAAACTCAAGGGAATTTACAAGTGAATAATGAAGGAAAAATGTGTAAATAAAAAACTAAAGTGTAGATGACACTTTATGGTCTCAAATTTAGAGCAACCAATAATTCTTTATAACAGCACAAAAAATAAAAACAGCACACATTTAATATTTACCTTTTAATTTTTGGTGGACTTCTGATGGACTACTCTTAAAAATTATATGTACCGTATAAAAAAATAACCAGTTTTGCTCCAATATTTTTAAAAAAAGCCAACAAAATACCCCGTCCCGTTACATCCTCTCCTGCTTTTCCAGGGCCAAGTCGTGGGCCAACTGTCTTAGATAGGAAACCCATGCTTCTCTCACAGCGGCTGCATCCTCCAACTCACCCGGGAGAATCCCGAGGTGTTCTCTAGCCAGCTGTGAGACATAGTCGCTTCATTCCATACCCGATTTAGCTTTAAAGTAACAGCGCTTTAGTTTTAATCCTGAACCGTCACTTTGAAAATAGAGCAGATAGTTTAAATGCGTGTGGGATTAATTCATTAGCTGGCGAGGATCATACATGTGACGTGTAACAGACGCCTGAATATATGTAGATAAAATATCTCTGAGTTTAAATGTCATAGATGTCACACAAATATTTTTTAGCACATTAGAAATAGCTAAAATTATGATGTAGAAGTTGAAAAAAAGATAAAAAGGGACAGAGTTTTCACATGGTCTCATCTTGACCCAAATATCTATTCATAAAAAGTCCATTTATTCCGCCTCTCCTTTGGCATAGCAGGACATAATGGCAGAAATCGCCAGGTTTTTTTTTTTGTAATTCTTTTTGTCTTGTCATGTTAAAGCTGTCGCATATAAAAAGCTCCAGACTCTTCCCAGCAGGAAGCTTAATTGACACTCTAAAAATAACCTAATAAAATCCCACAGCTTAAATTAGGTCTTTCCTAGACTTAGTCATTTCACGTCAAAACCACAGGCTCTGTTTAGACAGCTATATTTTAACTAATTATTCATGCTATAAATGGATTTCAGATGGCACTCTATATTTAATGTCATCCAAATCGGATTAGTTGAAGTCTAAATATGATATAATCTTATGTCTTCGCTTCTAGTTTTTCGATGAAACTTTTTTTTAGATATTATTTTTTAAACTTTAAATGTTACGCAAGAGACTGGCGACCTGTTCGGGGTGTACCTTGCCCCTTGCCTCAAATCAGCCGGGATGAGCTCTGGCAACCCCCGCAATCATAGGGGATAGACGGCTAAGAAGGTGACTGACTGACCTTAAATGTTTTAAAAATACCCCATCCGTTCCATTGTCGTCTGTTTAGCTGAGGTTGGGTCACTGGGGAAACAGCCTCAAACAGAAAACTCAGGCTTCTCTCACCTCAACTGCATCCTCTAACTCACCTGGGAGGATCCTTAGATGTTCCCTGTCCAGCTGTGAGAGATAGTAATGTGAAAGATTACTCACAGCAGGTCTGGGGTCTGCCGCTGGGTCTCATCCCGATTGCATGTGCCCAAAACACCTTACCGGTGAGGCTTTCAGGAGACATCATAACCAGATACCTGAACCACCCATCTGGCTTCTCTTGACTCAGAGCAACGGCTCTACTCTGAGCTCCTCTCAGATGGCAGAGCTCCTCTTTCTATGAAGAGAGAAGCTCATTTCAGCCACTTGTGTCCGTGATCTCGTTCTTTCCGTCACTACCTGAAGCTGGTGACCATGTTTAGGGTTGGAACGTAGATCGACTGATAAATCAAGAGCTTTGCTTTTTGGTTCAGCTCTTTCTTCACCACAGCAATGCAGCATACTAATTATTGCAGATGCCGCACCCCAGTCGTCTGTCGATCCTTAGTATAAGTCATTTATGATATAGTTTAGTACACCTTAAGAATAAAATCATTAATTGAGAAGAGACTTATGTTAAAGCTTTCTAAATTCCATCCACTATTTTCTCTCGAATCATCGGCATGGCCTATCAAATAGTCCTAACGCTTTCTTCACAACACAATATTATATTTTCGATGCATATTTTGATCTCTATAGATTAAATCTTAAAGGTGGTGCGCTTAAGGAAACTCTAAACCTGAGCGAGTAAGGTTTTCAGATAGAAATTTATCTGTGCCAATCTGCAATATTTTTGCAAAATATCAATGTCTTGCAAAGCGAAATATTGGCCAATCTTATCAACCAACCAAAAAAAATGTGCTGGACCATATAGATAAAAGATATGATCAAAAACATGTTCTAATTGTGTCTATAGAAAATCATTCTTAATATATATTTTTTAGTCCAATTTTTAATATATTTTTTTAGCTTTTCATGCATCTTATTTGAATATTCTTTCAATAATAAATTGAACACGTCACTAAATAATAGTTTACCTTAACATATAGCTAATAAGTAAACTTAATTCTTATAAAAATGGTGTTTTGCGGTGAATGTTGTGCACAGTGGTATTTACAGTTCCTGCAAGACTGTGTGAGGTCTTATTGATCTTTTTTATACATAGACTGGCTTTAAATATCATACTCCCAGCCTGCGGAAGGCCACACTTCGATGTGACATTTCCTTTTAGTCTGGATCAGTCTGCTTTTTCTCCTGTTTTTATGCTCTGGAAAACAGTTGGAAATGGAAAGGAATTTTCTTTTGTAAATGAGGCTAGACCCTCAACAACTAATACATCTCTATTGTTTTAATGTTAACGTTTGTCTTTGTGGAATATGTGAATAGTATTTTGTCATCAAAATTTTTGTTTGGATTTTAATATTCAAGTATGTTTTTGTTGTTTTCAAAGATAAATGCAAATGTGAAGCAAACATTGCTCCGTGCTATCAGATGTCTCATGGGAATGTTCTTTTATTTCTGACTTGAAAATTTTACACTATAGACATCGGCTCATTCGATTGGTTGGTATTAAAAGCACAATAACCAAACATGTTCTCCTCCCTGATTTTTATTGTGTTTCTACACCTTTGATCCAACATTTCAGATCTTTTTAAATCTAAAAATTAAAACATTTTTCTGTCTGGAAATGATTTCTCTGTTTCTACCTTCATTTCTCAGTACAAATATGATAAAACAGTTCATACTATTTTTTTCATTGGGATTGTTTAAAAATCTCCAAAAACATAATCCCATAAAAATTACAGTATTTTTCAATGCACTTGCATCAAAAGAATTTTTTGAACTAATTTTCTTGTCTTATTTGATAGATGGAGCATCGACATCGTAAAAAGGAGACCCCTGTACCTGCTAGTACGCATCATTTATTTGTTCACGTGAAGAGTTTGATGAGTGCGAATCTGGGGGAGGAGCTGGAGGTCTTCTTTCACATTTATGATGGACGGGAGAATCGGCCACTCAGGTAGGAACTTGATGGAAAAAAAAAAAAAAAATCCCATTTATATGTGTTTAATATGTTACATAAAGCCAGTTGTTAAAATACAATCTGCATATAAATACAGACTGGCTGGATTATTTTCTGTCTGTGCTGTCCACATGAAAGAGTTCGCCTTTGTGTGTCTGCATATTCACTCACCCCCCCCAAAAAACCCAAACCAAAACACCCCACATCTTTTTGATTGGGTGGCACCCAAATGGGAGACTGTGCCTAAGATCCCTGGTTTCACAGTTCAAAGGGAAAAAAATTCATTTCGTGTCACATGAGGCTTTGTCAGAAAAAGGAAAATGAGTGGGTTGTAAAAATGAGCACCATAACACTGGTGACATTTTAGTGTTTTATTGAAGTGTCAACGTCTATTTTTTCACATATACGGTTGGAATACTCATAAAAAAAGCAAAGTTTTCCCTCCAAAAAGTGTCCGAAGTATGATTTAACCCACATTGAACCCGCTTTGATAAGCTTCTTTGCAATTTTAAGCAGTCTTTAGACTTTTTTTTACCAACTTTCTAAAGATATATTTAAATGTTCACATCATTCTGACAAATGCAAGGTTTTTGCACTTTAAATTGAGTTCCTCTGAAAGTGTCATCCATTTAATCCAGACACAGCTTTAGAATTTTCTTTTCATTTTTAATTCAATTGGTAGTTTCAATCTATGTTCCCACCCTCACCTATGGACACCAGCTGTGGGTGGTGACCGAAAGAACGAGATCGCGGATACAAGCGGCTGAAATGAGCTTCCTCTCCAGGGTGGCTAAGCTCTCACTCAGAGATCGGGTGAGGAGATTTCCCATGCTGGAGGAGCTCAGTGTTGAGCTGCTCCTCCTCCAGGTCGAGAGAAGCCAGATGGGGTTGTTCGGGCATCTGGTCAGGACCCCCAAGTGCTTCACTGGTGAGGTGTTTCGGGCACGTCCCACCGGGAGGAGACCGGGAGGCAGACCCCGGATTGCTGGAGAGACTATATCTCACAGCTGGCCGGGGAACGACTCGGGATCTAGCTTCCAGGTGAGCTAGAGGATGCAGCTGGGGTGAGAGAAGCCTGAGCTTCCCATCTGAGGCTGTTGCCCCTGCAATCCGGCCCCGGATAAGCGGAAGACGACGGAATGGAACGAGTAGTTTCAGACTATTTACTATTGTAATGTACAACAAATAAAGACCTTAAAGATTTTAAAATAATGACAACTTTTTCTAATTAAAAAGAACTATGCCAGGAAAAGGGAAACCAAAAAGCCCATTGGAGAAAAGAAACATTTGAGATGGTTAAAATGTAGCTATTGTTGGTAATTAAAACATAGCTCATTGAAGTCTGGCGATCATTGTTTATGTTTGTAAAATGTTGTAGATGGGCGATTGATGATTAAATTGAACCTTTTTCCTTCTCCGTATGCCCATTATACCGTATTTATTTTGATTATAACGTGCACATGTGTATAACGTGCGTGCCTAATTTTCTAATGAAAATTGGTATAAAATTTTGTTTCACTTTCTCTCAGCTCAAAGTATTGTAAATGACTAACATTGAACACGTGCGGCCATGATAAAAAACAGTGAATTTTTGACTAGCTGCTCAAATTTCAGTTTGATGTGGTTGTATTCAATGTTTGACAATTGTGGTCAGGAATATCTTTGACTGATGAGTCAAATTGCTGAGTCATTGCGCAAATAATATACTTATACATCTAAGCAGGTCACCCTGCCCCTCGTTTATAAGTAGCACCCAATCTTTGAGTTCTTATTTAGGTAAAAAATGTTGCGCGTTAAACTATATGGTGTGTATATCTTTTCAGCAGTCGGTTCTTTTCTTTCTATCTTCTTGGGACTTTAAAAATTGTGTACTTTGAAATGCATATTTAATTACCATCCCAGTCTTATGTTTTGCAGTAGCTTTATGCCTCAATCTACAGAATGCGAAGAACCCGATAAGCACTAGAGCTGTTCATGCACCAGTCTGTGCTTCTGCAACACTTTTGCAAACACGACATCTCCCAAACCACTATTGGAATTTTAATAAAACTGGGCACAGTTACTCAATATCAACTATAGTAGAACTTAAAAGATCACCTTCAAATGTCGTAATTTTTTTTTACCAGTATCAACAAGTGAACTACAGTCGTTTGAACTTTACTATAAAAATTTCTTCACTAACTCCATCTATTTTTAGAAATCGTTTAGAGGCATATTGTTAGTCACGCTTGCGTCAATTTATTGTTGTTATTAGAGAAAAAAAAAAGTTCTAAAATAAATCTTTAAGGTTTTTTCTTGGTGGGATATCTCACTCTGGCAGCTTGCCAATGTTGTGTCTCACTGTCTGATCCCAACACCAACATGGACTTTTGTATGCACACACACACTCACAATGACTGGCAGGAAGCCATGTCTCCCTGCATTCAGTGCTGGTGGTGTGTATATGGAAAACCAGATGGAGGTCTGACCCGTTGTCTTTGTGTCATGCCAATACGAACAGCCTCTGTGCACTGCGGCAGCTTCTTTTTGTGTCACACGGGCTCGTTGTCAAGCTCTTCGGTAAAAAACACACGTGCGCACAGTTTCCAGCCGTACCACTCTCACACCAACCGATCATGCTGCTTTTAATTAGTCTGGAGGTTTTAATGCAGAGAAAACCTGCACTGTGCAATCTTTCACACAGTCTCTAAGAAGACCCTGAGTGGCTTCTACGAATACGTTCTTAAAGTGTCACTGAGTTTATGGTTGGAAGAACGGGGGCAGGGAAGGTTGTTAGGAAGCACAGCAGTTAATTCATTCAACATTTAACCTGTCAGTTCCTCATCCTCCCAACGCCCCTCATCACTCAAGCTTACGATTCCTAATGCAATCATCGATACCAAGACAGGGAATAGCAAAAGCCGTACGGGCCCAGAGGGGAGGGAAATCGGCCATTCATGTTATGCTAATATCAGCTGTGATAGAGGCAGATAAGGTCCCACTGGGGGACATCGCTCTCCTTAGCTCTGGTGATCAACACGCCGCAGCAGAGAGGCAAGAGAATGCGCTGTGAAGAAGGATAGACTTGCACGTCTGTTTAAAGGAGCACTTGTTAATTGGCAGTCGGGGCTGTTTAACAATACAGAGCTAATTAGGGTTGGAGAAACTATTGTGTTTAATGCGGAGAAATCTGTGTCCATATGGTCGAATAAATGATGTGGAAAGTTAGAAGGAGCAGCTAATGAGGAGCACCGGCATTTATTCGATGGGGTTCTCAAACAGTTGACGCAATACACTTAATAAAGAATAAAAATAGTAATCGCAAGCTTGGTTAATGCAGACACAAGCACCCATTGACCTAGATGGACACATTTCTGAATACATTATAAACAGTATCCTTCGATCTAAACCACCTCACAGTAATTATTGTTGAAAACAGTTTCCAGAAGGTGAGATAGAAATGAGAAATTAGAAAACTTAATCATTAAATTGAACAATAACTAACATTATGGATTTGTAAGTGTCTAAAAAAAAAAAGCCTGGTATAACTGTCATAGCTAGCAGAGCCAGAGACTTGGCTTATCTTGCATTACAAGGTTTTCTCTTTGCCAATCTGTAGACTGTGAAAGTCACCTAACTGGATTAGCCCTCTACTCGCCAGCCAGCATGACAGTCACCCAGCAGGATGTCTTTACCCTCTCGCTTAGAACATGTAACATAGAGAGGGAGGATAAAGTACAAAGAAAATAAAAGAGATTTTCAGTTGGTTTTTTTTGTCCGTTAGGAGGACATTTGCTGCAATGTGTTTCCAGAGCTTTTGAAGGCATATTTCATTTCTAAACAGATGATTCTATTTTAGGAAGTAGCTCTTTGATTTCTATTTCTGTCTGTATTGTATGTAGACTACGACTATCAGAGAAAAATAAGAATTGAATGCATTTAAACTGTTGATATTTTATGAGAATGCCACCAGCTCATCCACTTCTTATTTGCTGCTTTTGTAACTTTAGTACCTTAGGAAAAAAAAAATTCTATAGTTTGGGGAAAATATTTGGATAGAGTGAACTAAATAACTTGATACCCAATAATTCATTGAAAATTGACGTAAAGTTTTCTGAATAGTTCTGAAAGAATAAAAATATCATTTTTTTGGATCCACGTCAAGCGGCGCAGGACGTGTTTTAAGACTGTGGTATGGTCTGCTGGAGGTGTGACAGAGGAGTTCAGAAGTGCAGGTGGGACTGCATCAGGGATCTGCTCTGAGTCCCTTCTTGTTGCTATGGTGATGAACAGGCAGGCAGACGAGGTTAAACAAGAACTTCCATAGACTATGGGATTTGCAGATAACATTGTGACAAGTAGGCGATGGTTTGCAGCAGCGAGCTGTCTGGTTCTACTGTTTCTTGTCTTGCAATAAACATCAACTATTCAACAAGACAGATTTAAGAATTTAAGATTTAAGAAAAAGTCAGACTCGAATGCACTTGCCACCATTTACAGAGTTAGAATTTTGGTTATGACTTTACATTTCTTTCTCTCTGTCTTTCTTTCGACACCACTGCTCCCTTGCGCCAATTTTGCACTTCATATTCTCTTTCAAGACGTCAAACAGCTTAAATTAACCATTTGGACTTTGAAGTGACTCTTCCACTGTCTGCTCTTAAACTCATGTGATTTCTGACATTTTCGCTAACCTTTCTTTTTCAGTTTTGGTGTCCCAAACGGAGTTGTTTAGTTTTGTGTGACACCGAGCCATTACACTTGACCTCATTCATCTACTCCCCCCTTTTCTTCTCTTGTACAGTGAAAGGTTCTTTGTCAGGCTGAATAAGAGCGGGTTGCCCAAGTCGCCGGAGAAGACAGAGAGACAATGCACGCTATTTGTGGTGAGATGTGAACATGACTGTTTCAAGAAGATTATTGAGGGGTCATTTAAAACTTCGAAAACTGTCTTTAAAAATCCAAATTTTCTCCTGGATTTCCTAAATATAACTGGATCTGATGTATTTATTTTTGTTTTTCAGGATTTGGGGAGCAGCGATCTACGAAAAGATGTCTACATAGTAGTTCACATCATCAGAATAGGTAGGAGTGAGTTGTTTTCTTTTTGCTGTTTCAATCTCTCAAGCTTTAATAATTGTTCTGCCTTCACCATGGGAACCTTTTCATGTGCAGGGAGGATGGGAGCCGGAGAAAAGAAAAACCTGTGCAGTGTGCAGTACAGGCGACCCTTTGGCTGTGCTGTTGTCAGCATTGCTGATCTTCTCACTGCTGACTCAAAAGATGACCATCAGCTCAAAGTTTATGCGTAAGTTTGATTAATTCATAGAATTTCTTCTTGGCTTAGCATTTACGACATTAAAGGTAGAAAGCTCTGAAAAGTTGATCTTACATTTTAATGGAACCTGTCGACAAAGATCTAAGGGTTTGGTTGCAGTTTGAAGCCCTGAAAATGAGTTGTAGTGAAAATAATCTCTGTCCCAAATAGTCCACTGTCCTCTGAAAGGTGGAGGGGGAAAAAAAAATCTGTTGTTGACCTAAATTGTAAATGGATCAGTCTGACTGAACTTCTAGGGATTGTTTCTTTTTTTATTGTACAGCTCATATATTCTAAATGCACCATCAAATATACATTAAGGAGATTTTTGTACAAAATTTCTGACAAATGAGCAAAAATAAAAGATTTTGAATACGGTTATTTATTACATTATGTGGTAAATCATCCTGAGATTGAAACCTATTATTTCTGGATTATCTGAACTTTGCTTTGAAAACATCTATTTTGAGTTTCTAAGACAATGAGCATTTCTAAACAGGAAGGATCTGATGCAAGAATATTTTTATGTAACAGAAGGCAGGGGATGGTGCAGTTTTGCCTTAAATATCTGACTGTGCAACATCACTCAAGAATTATTTTTAACTCCTCTATTTGTGTGAATTGCTTCATTTTTATAAAAAGAAACACTTAAATCTGTTCCTTTGTCTGTCTGAAGGTGTAATACAGAGAGTGAATGGTACCAAATCCATGAGAACATCATCAAGAAGGTTAACTCTAGATACAACTTGTCTGGATCAAACACCGGTAAGAGCTCTAATCTTTAAAACTTTTTTATTCATTTCCACATTTAAATGTTGTGCAGCATTGTATGGCTTCTTTTTGGAAGAATGCATTGTTTCTTCATACAATCCTACCACTTAACATGCCTTCATAGCCTTATCTTGATAGGAGCAGCTGTGTCTTTTGGTACAAAATACCAGCAGTTTCCCATGGCAACAATCAGAATAAAATAAGAACATTCAGTTCCTCAGATATCAAATAAAAGTCTAATTAAGATTGGGTTTTACTCCCAGCTTATAAAGATTTCAGAAGAAAAGTTAGCTTAATAGATGTCATCTTAATGCATGATGAAACATGAAAAAATATAGGTATTTTTTATTCATTCACGCATAAAGCATAAAGTGAATGCCATTTCTTCAAAATCTTGGCTCAATAGAGGTTAGACCAAAATCAAGCTACGCAGCAAATAAGACCTCGAGATACTTAAACTCCTCCTCTTGGGACGGGACGCTGTCCGTGATCCGGACGGGGCTTCCGCCCTTTTCCGGGCGAGGACCATGGTCTCGGAATTGGAGGAGCTGATTCCCATCACGGCCGCTTCACACTCGGCAGCAAATTGATCCCGTGAGAGCTGGAGATCATTGTCCGATGAAGCCAACACGACCACATCATCCGCAAAAAGTAGAAATCCAACCCTGAGGTCACCAAACCGGATCCCTCCAACCTCTCGGCTGCGCCTAGAAATTCTATTCATAAAAGTAATGAACAGAATTGGTGACACAGGACAGCCATGCCAGAGTAATACTCTCACTGGAAATGGAATTGACATACTTCTGGTATTACGAACCAAGCTCTGGCTCTGGTCATAGAGAGATCAGACAGCCCTTACCAAAGGCTCTTAAATTCTGTACTCCTGGAGCACCACCCGCAGAAGCCCACGAGGGACACGGTCAATAGAGATTGATTTGATTGTGTAATAGAGAAAATATTTCTCATTTCCACTTGAAAGCATTGCACCTGTAAAGGCCCCTAAATAAAAAGTCATTGCAATCACTTGTGTTGTGTACTGCTAATGCAGTTTAGCATAATTTCCTGATAAAACAAGATGACCCTCTTTGTACAAGTTCGGAATGCATTATGGGAGGCGTATAATGGGAACATGAGAGAAAATGAAATGAAAGAATGTAGATGTTAAACCTAAAGTATGTTTGATGTTAGCTCAGTTAATGTACTCTTAGTAAAAAGCAACATGAGCATAATTAGGTAATATCAGGACGAATTCTGGGCAACATTCAAGGGCGATTACAAGAGTATTAAAAGATCTCTGTCTCAAATCATCTGTGTCAGCTTCTTTCCTCCTGGCCTGTTGAGGACAGATAATTACCTTAGAAAAAGACATGCAAGTCTGCTGTGTTATATTATCAAGTGTGATTTGGATAGAGGACACAAATTTACCAAGATCTTATTACATTGGTTCATAAGGGTCCTTAAATGACTGAAAAGCTGTTTTTATTTTTTAATAAGTCCAACCAAGACCAGATATTTTTCTAATAATGCCGAGCAAATTGGGAGTATAAAGCAAAATAACTTCCTTTCATAGTCTTTAATATACCCCCTGCTACTTTCCTATCTCCCATCGAACTTCCTAGAAAATCCTTTTCACATCAGCTTTATTTGCTTTAATGCTGCATAGTTAATACACAGCCTTCCCAGATTAATAAAGGATCATTTTCACAGATAATGCAGAAGATCGTTGCTGTTAGAATAACAAAATGTTGGGAGATAAGAACTCAGATACTATCTACGCTTCTCCAGTTGACAATGTCTGATGGCTGCTAGCTACCAGCAGCATTAATGGTTTTAAGATTTTATAATCAAAGGCAATTATTTGCACTCATGATTGCTTATGAGTAATTGGTGGAAGACAGGATGCTAAAAGTGTTTGATAGCTCACATCAAATGCACATGCTTTTACATTATCACAGCATGATTTCTTATTGTGAGGAGTTTAAGCCCTTAAATGTATTTTTTTTATGATTTAATCATCTTAATTTGATTAATTCATTGACTTCTTTACATTTTGCATCTTTAATCTTGATCTGCATATGTTTTAAGACACATTTTACAATCATAAATGCTCTATGCAACCTTTTTAGCAGCATATCGTTTTAGTGGGTCCACGCTCATTTTAGATGTCAATTCCTCCCAAAAGGCAATTATTTAGCTGGAGAGCACCATCACGGAGGAGATAACACTCAAACCAGAAATGAGAATCAGAGAGGATGTTTAACAGATGCAATGACAAGGCTTGCTTTTTTTTTGCATGTTTTAATATTATTCACCAGGTCTGTGTGTGTGTATGTGTGTGTGTGTCTGTCTGTCTCTGATAGCAAAATTCTGCACAACAGCAGTAACAGGAACTGATAATGGTGTCTGGTTTTAAGGATGTAACACCTTTAAAATGAATAAATTTAGTTTTCAGTTATGTAATTTAAAGGTGATTGCTGTTTAAGTAGGAGCAGTAAAGTACATTTAAAGAGAGGGTATTATAATAAACCAACTGTTTAGATGTTTCTATCATGTTTGAATATTATTACCACATCAAAAACATTCCTGAAACAGTTTTCTATTTTATTCGTGCATGTTTGAGCATTTTCCTGTCCAGTTTTTGGATATTATTCAAATGCCAGTTTGTTCTAGACAATTTTGTACCCCACCACACCCACATTTTAATGTTAGCAGGAAGTGTTATGCAGCGGCTGTTTCCACTAACTCAGTGGAGGGGTCTAAGTAGGAAGCGAGAGAAGCGGGGATTTAACATTGTCAAAACTAAAGTTAAAATTAATAAATGTCTTTATAAGCTTTTTTTTTTTTTTTTTTGTGAATATTGACTTCTTGCACCAACAAAAGTATCCTGTTTATCTTTAAATGCTGTGAAAGAAGAACTGTTCCCCCACAAAGCACAATAACCCTTCTCTACAAACTATTGCTTCTTGATATGTTGAACCCTCCTTTTTATGTTTGCCATCATGCTTTTAGTAAGAGAACTCATTCCCTCAAATGCGGGTTTCCTTTATGAAAATTTACTTGATTTTATTGAAGCATTTTAGGGTCACACTTTATCAGCAATAAACGTAGGGAGTTGCTAAAATCAGTGTGCAGTGGGATTAGATCAGGCATGGGCAAACTATGGTCTGCGGGACACATGCGGCCCATTAAACGTTTTAATCCGGCCCACCGAACTTGAAAAAAGTGAATAAATAAACTTTTATTTCTGTTTTATTTCCCCTTCAATTCTGATGTTTCCCCACTAGATGGCACTCTAGATATATTGGCTTTGTTGAAAATACAACAACACTTCTCCCATTAAAATGTGTGTGTTTCTGTGATGCGCACGCTGTCTAAAAAACTGTGCACATCTATGGAAAGCCATTGAGCCCAATGCATGCAGCTAAACAAGCTTGTTAGATGTTAATACAGGCAAAATGTTACATTAAGCGCTTAGATTTCAAACCTAGCGCCGCTAAATACACGTTTTTAAGTGCTATCGCACTAGATTTCGGACCTAGCGCCACTAGATTTGAAATTTAACACTCCTGGTGTAACATTTAGTTGTTTAAAATCTAGCGTCCCATTCTATCAGTCTAATCTAGTGGTTACCAAAGCATGCCATCCATCTGCTCCTGTTCCGGCCCCTTTGTCAAATGTTAGAACTCAATGTGGCCCGTGAGTCAAAAAGTTTGCCCACCCCTGGATTACTGTAGATCTACTAATGTAGTTTTGTAAGGATCGCTGTGTGTTTTATGTGCATCTTCAGTGTCTGTACAGTATAAAGTTGTCTTGTTTGGTTATTTTGGCAATGAAGTATGGATTGTATAATTTAGATTCATTTAGTATGGGAAAGATGAACACACAATCCTGAAAATAGATCAAAAACAAAGAGGATGCACCTACGTATTCATTCCCATCAGCTGTAACAAGAATATTTTATTTTCCACATCCTTTAGGGTCACTTACGCATTTTTGTTAGTAGAATCAACGAGTTAGTACTAAGGTTCAATGAGTGCATGGTGAGATTTTCATAGCTGGGATTTCATAATAATCTGCCTCTGTATGAGTCAAGCGAGCTCCCACCTCCACACGCAGGCGTAGGCAGCGACAGATGAGACTACCACAACGCAACCTGTTTGCTTTTTGAGTTTTTCTTTTTTGTTTGTTTTGAAGAGGCAGTTTGGGTGGGCTGAAGTCGCTAAAGGTTGAGGGCTTTTTTTTTTTTTAACCTAAATCTTCCAAACAAAATGTTGACAAAGTTGTCTGAGTGCAATCTCATTATTGCTTAATTATGCCATTTTACATGTAAAACTGCCCACAATCAAGAGTGAGAGGATTATACAAGCCATACTCACTTGAACTTGATATCACTTTCCTTTTAACCTGTTAGAAACCACAAACAGATTTATGTAGTTTTTTAAATCGAGAGCTTGTGTAATAGTTTCTCCATTTGCTAAAAAATTAGCATAAAATCTATACAATTACTGAATAAATCTTAATAAAGGAGGAAGATTTACTACATTATGTATTCCCATCTACTCAAAATTTGTATGTATACATTTATGCATCTTTTCCGCTATTGATGAGTTTCAACTTCTAATTTTTTTTTTTTATTTTTACATACTCTATTCATCCCTCACCGATCCCCTGGTCGGAGAAACAGGAGGTTAGGTGTCTTCTCCAAGGACCCTAGACATGAACTAATTGGGAATCGAATCAAACCCGCGAACTTCCACTTAACTTCCGGATACTACTTTACTACTAATTATAATAGTTATGATAATGATAATAGTTATAATATTAGCTAGCCTCCATTTGTATTTGAAAAAGCAAGGTGCTAGCTTGAGACGTGAAGGAAAACAGCTTTCAAACGAATGCCTGAAAGATAACCTGATAGTCCAGTTTCCAGGCCAGATGAGAACTGCATTGTGCATAATATATTTCTGTGTAGCATCAGAGTGCATAACTGCTGTTTGTCATCTATTCCTTCATTCAACCAACATTTAAAGCTATCCAGGAAAATAAAAATCACAAATACTAAATTTCTCGCAATGCATTTATCATAAAAAAAATATTGCAACAGTAATTTCTCAAAATATGCTTGCATAAAGTGAATCTTTGTACATGGTACTTATTTGGACTTTTAATACTCATTTAATATTTGGTTTTGTATTGATTTGTAAAGAGAAAAAAACCTCAGAGTGCCACTGCTTCACACGGGATTAAAGCTGGGTTACAGCATCCTATTAGCTTTTATCAGATAGCACATTTACCCATTAGGATTTCTATTCTAAAGAGTCCCACTGCTCCAAGAGAAACTGCTGATGAGTACCTAAAGGCCATAAAAGCAAATTAGGGTGTAATTATGTTAATTTGTTTGCCAATCATTATCATGGAAGCTATTAGAATACAAGCAGTTTTGTATATTGTGTAGTGGCCATCTTGGAAAGTTGGAAATCAGTAGTTTTAATGATCATAAACAGATTGCCTTCTCTGAGCTCGGAAATTCAATATTTTCCTCAAAACATCCTTATAAATTCTTTTTTTTTTTCACTTTAGTTTTTGACACTGTAAATTTCCCTCTCTCAACTTAATCCCATCCCCAAAACGCATGCACGACAAAGCTTTAACGTTGTTTGAGGCTGCAGATACAGTGCAAAGTGCATCAAGTTAGCAAAACCAGCTCAAATTTTTTATTATTCTTATTTTGGTGATTTCACATAAAAAAATTATGTGCACTTGCTGCTGCAAAAACAACTCCTGCTTACTTTAGAATCAGGCAATCAATACTGACTTTGTTTATCCCTGTGGGGCTGTTAGGTAGAAAATGTAAATCTTTGAATACTTCTTTTGTTACTTCTTTTTTTTTTATAATTTAAATGTGTCTTTATTTAATGGGATCCCCCAGCTGCAGGCAATTTCTGACCATCTGTATGACACAGTGTTATGTTTATCTAAGGAATGTACTGATACTGATTTACTGAGCATCCTCCTCCTTTACTATCTTTACGTGGGGTCTCGAACTTTCTTTTATCTCACAACTCTGTAAGAACATACCTCTTTTTGTTTTTTTATTACTGTATAAATAAATTGGACAGGGATGCATTTCTTTGTAGACCATTCTAGTCTGAAGAGAATGCTACCCTTGTGACAAGTAAAAAAGAGAGTTCTCTCAAATGTTCTCTGGTCAGCACAGCTTTGGGATAATGATGAATAACTTTTCCATCTAACAGAGGAAAATGATTAATGTAGGCATGGCGATACAAGAACAATGTGGTGTTGGAATAGTACCCAGATACTGGGCTTCACGCAAACTACTCAAACATACATGAATGAAATAGAAAACCATTTCAGGCATGTTTGATGGAAGAAAACCTCCAGAAAACAAGTTTATTTTGCATGGTGATGTTTTATGACTTTTCAGTTTCTTAATGTTGGAATTATTTCATTTATTAGGTTTGGCCGTGGCTCTTCAGCTGCTTCATGGGGACATTGAGCAGTTAAGACGGGAATACATGGTTCTCTTCACTCGGGGTGTTTCCATCACCAGAAAGCTGGGATTCTCTGACATCATTATGCCAGGTATGGATGAGTTTATTTATTTTATTTTATGTGTGTATGTCCAAATAGAACGCTCCGAAGGTTAATCCAAGAAGAAAAAAAAACTCAAAATGAAACCATTTAACTTTTTATTTGCTTTGTTTGGCTCATTAAATACATTTTAGATTCTATTTTCTCTAACCATGTCCGTTTTATTTGCACTTGATCTTACTGCTCCAAGATTTTGTTTTAACATGAAATTACACATTAAGGAAGACAATGAACATTACACTCAGCATTGACGAGGCAGTCTCTTAGCGATGCGGCTGATTTATCAGTCAATTAATCCCTTAATTAGCTCATAGCTAGCGTTAATCTTCAGCTCAGCTGCTTGGTGCTAATTTTGCTCCGTGAAGTTTAAGGTATTAATGCATTTCCACTGAGAAATAAATATATTTTTAACGTCTTTATGTTTTCTTATATGTAACTTTTGTAGCTTTTTTTTTTTTACCAAAAATTTTTTATCATTTTTTTTTTTAAATAAGTTGAGCAAGATTTTAACCAGAGGCTCTTTTTTAAATTTCTTTTTGTCGCTCAAATAGATTTATATTTTGTTCACTAAATGAGCAACCCTGAAATTTTTTTTCTTCAAATAAACCCTGGAAAAGCCCTCAGGCATGATTGAATGGGGTGTGTTGCCTTGGTAACAAATGTACAGCTGCTCAAATGTATAATAACAACAACAAAAAAATACAAATGGTACCAAATACGAACATGGTTGCATTATATTTTTTTTTAAATTTTTTTTATTTTAGTCCACAGAAAAGCTGATGTTATATTTTTTACCTATTTACAGCCACCAGTCACTTAATGTCCAGCATTTTTTTTTGTCTGTCTGCACTGTGAGTGCTCTCACTCCGTTTCCTCGTGCAAGAGTGTGCCCTTGAGCAAAGTAAATTGTCTCTCCTCCATTTTCACGTGCTTCTTTTCCAGATTTCTATCTGAGTCTAATTCTCTCATTATCTTTCACACACATACATGGACATGCCTCCCTGCTATGTCCAGCTTCTCTGCTCCTGTTTGGTGCTAGAAGCAGGAAACAACATATAGTGTGTATAATTTGTTCTGATGTTACCATGGTTTCTGTTGTTAGGAGGGGAATTGATAGCGCAAGCCATTCAGGTGTTCTAACCAGATTTTTAAAGTTATACCTGATCAACACCACATATATGTATATATATATATATATATATATATATTTACTGAATTTTGAAAAATAGTATAAATAATAAAAATGACACCCTACAGTTTTTCCATATTGCGATATTAATCCCTAACCTTAAACGAGCTGATACAGACTTCTCAGGTGTGCTTGGCCGCCAAATTAGCGTTTTGCTTAAACTCTTCCATGTTTTGTCAATTTAAAAACACTTTAATGTCTAGTTAGACAAAAAAATAATGCTGAAAGAAAGTAAAACGTGACAATTCCCTGTGTGGAAAGTAAAGGACAAATAGAATGCATGACAGAAGAGCACTAAATAAATCCCTGCTGAGATCCTAACGCTGCAAGACTAACTGTTAACTTAATGGCACTATTTGCTAGACCCACTCAGATAAAGCACAGAGGTGGTAGAGCTACAAATCAAGTCGTCTAAACTGAAGGAACAACATATTGAAACATGGAAAAACTGTGGTGTGATCCTTTTTAATTAAACAGATCATTGTGTGTTCCTAACTTCTGTGTCCTATTATTCACATTGGATGAACTTGTTGATATACCACATTTTAATCCGCAGTGTACAACATGTTTATTTGTAAAAAAATTTATTTTTGTCATTAAAAATGAGGTCTTACCAATCCCAGGAAGAAATTTGATCACTATTTTGTGACTCTTGATATTTTGGTATATTGAAGCTTGTATATTAGTGAACTATTTGTTTTCCTAATGCATGCAGGAATCATTTGAAGCTTCTGTCTGGAAGTCATGATCCTGGTGAAAACAGCGATCGAAAGCAAATGAAACCATTTAAAAAGAAAAAAGGGGAACTGTCTCTTTAACTCCGTTTAAATCCTGTGCTTAATGAATTTCGAGTAGGTGGCTAGTAATGAGAGGTCACTAGATGGTATTTTTTAAGGATCTTATTATTAAACTTGTTTATTCCATAGAGCAACAACCTCATCAAAATGTCCAATTGGCATCCCTTTAACTCGCTCTTCTTTATTAAAACTGACTTTTTGTCTGGCTAAATTTGCCCTTAGCTGATTTGAAATAAACCCAAATGTCACATCTCCAAGCTCGGTTTCATGTCGGCAGGAAGTGAATCATTAAACACCTCTAATGCTAACGCTGTCTGCTCCCGTCGTAAAAAATTACACAGAAATTCTGCTGAGTGCTCATTAATAATGCTCGCCATATGCATAATCGATGCTGGGCTCTTCCTACAGGAGAAATGAGGAATGACCTTTACATCACACTCGAGAAAGGAGAGTTCGACAAGGGTGGGAAGAGTGTGGCACGCAATGTTGAAATCACTGTCTATGTGCTGGATATTGACGGACAAATACTAAAGGTAACCTTGTATTTTTTGTTTTTTTCTACTCATAATTCTATTTTGGAGTAAGTCTTTTGCTGGTTGATTCTCCCGACTAGAAATATGTGTCATATTTTGCGGCTAAACTCTTCATTTGAACATGGCTGACCCATATGAGGGTGAAGTGTGTCCCCAGTGGGATGCCCATTTCTGGTTCAGCAATGTGACACACTGCCTCTGTGGTTTCCTGTGCTGCTTTGGCCTTGGAGAGAAAATAGAGTCAAATATAACCCTGCTGCCACCACATAGACGCAGCCTCTTAACACACAAAAGCACACATGGAAAAAACACATCTTACTGACATCATTGCTTTATTCCTTCATTTTTTTTTCTCATTTTTCTCTGACAAATGAACAAGGTGGCATTCTCTTATTTTGGTCAAAATATTTTTCAAAGTTTTCTCCTTTTCTATTTCAGAGTCATGTTACTGCTGGTTCAGGTGAACCAGGTGGGGATGAGTACCACTCGCTGGTCCTGTACCACAACAACAGTCCCCGCTGGGCAGAGCAAATTAAACTCCCCATCCCGGTTGATATGTTTCGAGGATCGCATGTTCGCTTTGAGTTTCGGCATTGTTCCAGTAAGTGAAAATATTGTTGAAAGATTCAGTAAGCTTTGTACATACTTGAAGTGACCTGGATTGGAACTTTTTGAACTGCTCCATGCCTCTTTACAGTCCTCTATTTTAGTCCTCTAGTTTTAAGCGAAATCCACCAAAATTTGTGTTAATCCACTACTTTGGGGGGAGGCGATAGCTCAGTGGTAGAACGTTTGCCTTTGGACCGTAAGTTCTCCGGAAGTTTGCGGGATCGATTCCCACTGAGCTCATGTCTAGGTGTCCTTAGGGAAGACACCTAACACCCTGCTTCTCCCACCGTTGGCGCCGTCGTGGTAGCCTGCTGCAGTGTAATGCAGCACACAAATTTGCTCGTTGAGGGATGAATAGAGTACTTTGGCCAAACATAGAAACTTTTTCGTAATAACCGTGTCTTAAATGTGCATTTCAAGTCGGTCCAAAAATTATGACAGAATCTTGGATGAACTTGATCATTTTTACTTTCAAGTTGGATTAAATTTGTATCGTGTCTTCCTTTTTGGGACAATTAAGAGAATAAGGTCTCTTCTTATGCTATAATTATTTCTTTTCTTCATAGCCTTGATGATATTTGGCCAGATTTCACAGATAAAGTAGCCGTAATATTTCTTGCAAAGCTATTTTTGCCACCCATGGGCTTCCAGGTCCTAATTAGAACCCGCAGTGACACCAAACTGAGAGGACCATAAAACATTCACTGATGCCTCTGACCGCTGGGACAGGACAGCTTGTAGAAATATAATTTGCAAGCAGTCGCATTAACAATTAAGACAAAATAGAAAGTTCACATTTCTCTAAATGAGCTTTTAAATGCTAAGCTGTGTTTGGACTCATTAAGCATCAGTGGTTCATGTGCATCGAGGGCTGTTGTGTTGTTCTAAATGGTTGAACGGGGAATCATCGGGTTTTGTTAGCAGTCCAATTATTTTCAGTGAGATGATTGTTTGTTGGCTGATTGCTTTGGTAATTTTCTCTCTCTGAGAGATTGGGAGTGAAGCTTCCTCAAGGTGAGGTCCAAACATTTTCTAGGGAGCTTCTTAACAAGATTGCTTCAGTTCGTCTGGATTAGCCGATATTCATTTATGCACCTCGATGATTTAGACCCCGTCTCTGCATTTCAATCACGTTGACGTCTGCCGTTTGGTAGTTTCTTCGCCTTGATTTGTTTCACCCATTCAGTCTTTGATTTAATGCTAGAAGCGAAAGCTGCATCACAAAGACCCGATCGTTTGAACACTTTGACATATGGAGAAGTTCACGTTGATTCAGTGACTGCAAGTTAAGTTCTTGGAGAGTAAATAAAGATGTTTAAAAGTCTAATTAAATGCTGAAGCAGCATTGAAAGGATAAAAAAAAAATTCTCAGTAGCCTGCCTTTTATGCCAAGCTGTGATCACATTAACGCCTGACCAGCAAAGCAGCCGATAAATTAGATTACACGGATTCACAATGGACTTTACGCCGAAAGCTTTAATAGGACTGAATCCATCATCTTCTGACGGAAATATTGCTATATGGGTTTATTTGCTTGTTGTCAATGGTTTAGTTTGGATAATCTTGACACTTTATTGTGACATTCCAGTGGAATGGATTTAGGAGAAACATAATTTTTTTAAAAACAAACTTTTTGTCTTGACAGTAAAGATCTACATAATTGAACTAATAAACGGGCTGACGAAGATAAAGTTAACTTTGTCATAATCCTTGTTTTTTTCATTTGGACTTATGTAACACATCCATGTGGTGTTGTTTTGCAGCGAAAGACAAAGGAGAGAAGAAACTGTTTGGCTACTCCTTTGTTCCTCTGATGCAGGAGGATGGCAGGACTCTGCCAGATGGCACCCATGAGCTCATCATCCACAAGGTAAGAACAAAGTGACTTGACAGACCCGCACCCAGAACTTGTTTTGCGGTCTTGGAAGAATAACTCATCACACATGCGGACGGAGACTTGATTATTTTTTCCATAAAACATCATTTTGGAGATTCTCCAAACTATACCTTTTTGGTGTTTGGTATTGGTCATGAGTCAAGATTAAAACCCTGTTTGGAAAATGTGTAATGCTTCCATTAAATAAGGAATATTGTTTTAAACTGTTGGATGAGACTGACAAACAGTTCACATTGCTCTGTTTCAGCCTGACGGGCCAATGTGTAAAACCTCTTACGCAACACTTTGAGGTTGACTTTAACCTTGAGCGAGAGCCAGCGTGTGTGCTGTGTGCAGCGTGTCTGCTTGTGCGTGTGGAAGCAAATGGAAAGCGTGTCCTCAGCTCCAGCGTGACTATTATTTTCATTTTCAGCATCTCATGCTTTTCAAAGGACTCATCTTTTTTGCACTTTGTGGCTTTGAGATATGAAGAGACTCTACTTCTGTGTTGTGTGTAACAGAAAATGATTTGGTTACTATCCTCAGTTGCTGACAAATAGTAGGCAAGTAAAACCCCCTTACTTGTGAATGATTGAGAAAAGTGGTTGGCATTCAGATTTGGTTGGTTAGAGGGTATTTGAGCGGTCTATAAAAATAAACAAACAAATGAAAAAATCTGTTTGTGACTTACCAGCTGCCAAACTTATGGCTGCCAGTTGAGGAGGACAACTCTCTTGGGTTTTCGTCGTCCCGGTGTTAAAGGGGTGAAGATTCATTGTGATGCCAGATGGAGGGCTGCTGAAGAGCTCAATGAAACTGGCATGGCCTAGTTTCTCCTCAAACTGAAAATAGACACGGAAGAATCAGACCAAACTGTGCGGTAGCTTTGGATCTTATACAACCTCAGCTGTGCTGCTCATTAGGGCTTCTCATTTCATTCACACCAACATGTCATGCGAGGCTAAATCTTCAACAAACACCAATAAAGAAGTTTTTGAGTTTCAAGTGATTCAGTTGTGAAACAATAAAAAATTAAGGTATAAATTGGAATGTTTTTTCTTTTCAGTGTGAGGAAAACACCAGCTTGGCTGATTGCTCTCGTTACTTGAAGCTGCCTTTCTCCAAGGCCAACCTGCCGTCCAACAATCAAACACTAAAAGGCACCAAAGAGTCTTTCTGGATCACCAGCTTCCTCTGTTCCACCAAACTCACCCAAAATGGTAAACAAGACACAAGCAATTCAAGCCTGATCAATAACTTCAAAACAGCTACAAAAAGAAGATTAAATAACCAATTTATTTTCTTTACAAGTATAACGCCCATCTATTCTTATCATGCCAGAGATTACAACCATACCATTTTTTAATATCAATCATTTAGTGTTGTATATGTGATAATCGATCACAACGGATGAACATTCATAAATGAATTTAGGGGAGGCGTTTAGGGGAGGCTTAATGGTAGAGTGTCAGTTTTTTGACCAGGAGAAGCCGGTTTGATTTCCACTGAGCCCCCGATGTGTTTCTGGAGCAGACACCTAACCCCTTAGTTACTCTCCCCATTGGCACCGTCGTGGCTACCTGCTGCGATGCAATGCAGCAAAGTAATTTCCCATGAGGGATCAATATAGTACAATTATAAAAAGAGTGTTACACATCGTATAAACAGTTATGGAGACAGTTTGAGAGACTTGTAGTAATGTGCAAAGGCTGCAACTGAAAAAAAGACTATCTGTTTTCGAATGTTTTTTCAGTCATTGGTTTTTGGATTCAGCCTCTAGGAAAACATTTTTTATCTGTTCTAAATCACCGAACTTGAAAAATGGTGAAATTTGTTTAGATTCTGTGACATTTCAGAGATTTAATCGTACACCATGTTGGTTTGCATTGAAATACGTTTCTTCGTATTTTTCTTGTTGACTTGAACTTCTACCAATCTTTCCATCTTACAGGTGATATGTTGGACCTGCTGAAGTGGCGAGCCCATCCTGAAAGGATCAATGATAGTCTCTCTAAGCTGAAAGAGATCGATGGTTCAGAGATTGTCAAGGTAGACCGAAACTCTGCTTCTTCTTCTGGTTTTCAGATCATTGATTTGTTCTGATTTATGTTAATCTCACACTTTTAGTTTTAAATTTTATTCAAACTCCATCAACCTTATTGTATTTTTTTTCTTCTTGTAGTTTCTCCAAGACACACTGGACACTCTTTTTGGTATTTTGGATGAGAGCTCTCAGAGATATGGACTCAAAGTGTTTGATTCACTGGTAAGAACCGTTCTCTAATGAGATGCTTGTTCGGGTAGATCTTCCTCGTTTTATTCCCTCCATTATCTGATCAAAACAGCAAAAACAGAAACACAAACTGCTGGAAAAGATATAAAGTGATGAGACACATCACAGCATGCCAAGCCAGTCCCAGTGTGGTCACGCTGTGCTGAGCTGAAACCCAAAATCGATCTCTTTTTTTCCCCCTCTTCTGCTTCTTTACATCTCCACTTCTGTCATGTAGACCCATAAACACACCGCAGTGTTATCATTGGTGGTGAGACAGGACTCTTATCAGCTTCATGTTTACTTTGTGGTTTTGAGATCAATCCAAGAACCTGGATAAGAAAACGTATCTGCTGTGGTTTAGATGGTATAACTCATAGCTCTCTGGAGGAACATCATGCAATCTGATCTTTTTAACACAGCAAAGCTTTCACCACTTTAAGAGTTTTTTGCCCACAACAGCATATAACCTCCTCTTTGAGGACAAATGTGAAGTATTTTTTTTAATCGCACATCTAATTTTTTGCCCCAAGGTTTATATCATCAACCTCCTCCAGGATAGTAAATTCCAGCACTTCAAACCGGTCATGGACACCTACATCGAGGGCCATTTTGCTGGAGCTTTGTCCTACAGGTTTGTAGAGCTTTTATTTTCATGTCTCATGTTTGTAGACTTTCAAGGCTGTGGTGGTTTTCTGGGACTTTTCAAACTGCTCTAAAATACAACCAAAGTGAGTGTAAGTCAGAGGAGTAAATCAAATGCTTATGGTGCCCCCTGGCTGGTAAACAGAAAGTTTGAATCCACATTTTACCTTTCTCTTCCCACTCAGCTAATAATCCATCTGTGTGTTATTTTGCAACATCCTTTATTTCCTTTATGTTTGCTTTTACATACTGTATTTGACATAACCCAATAATCTGCTACCCAAATGTGGTGAGTAATATAATTACTGTATTCTCTAAATAACAAGCATTAATTCTCAGAATCAACATGACATCCACTCCTGGTTATTATTTAATAGGAAAATATCTAATTGCAGGTAAAATGTGTTTAAAAAAAAAAAGAATTTTTTTTTGTCATCACTGAGTTGATGAAATAAGTGTAATACTGTCATCTAGTGTTGCATTTAAAACCACAATATTGCCTCATCTTCTGGATTTTAAATGTCTGCTCCACCTGGAGAGACGAAGCTGAAAGAGATAAAATGTTTATAGTGTGTGTGTGTGTGTCTGCTCTAGGGACCTGATCAAAGTGCTCAAGTGGTACGTGGACCGCATTGTGGATGCAGAGCACCAGGATCACATACAGCAGGTGCTCAAGGTGAGGTGACAAAAAGACAGCCAGACACAAGCAAATATATTTACAGAAACATTCACACACATCTAGTGTGAGTTTATGTCATCTAGAAATACAAGCAAACACAGTCTTTTTGACTCTTGTAAATTCATTTCCCTTTTAGAGTGAAGCACTGTACCATTTCTTTCTACTCGGTCTGTAATGCCACATGCAATTTTAATCAGTGAAACAGTGCCTGTGGTGTTTGGGAATCCTCATCATTTTATTCTAGTAATACATGTAGACATGTTCTGCAGATGAATTAAATGCTATTCTCTCATGCTATGAATACTAAACAGGTTGGACCCTATGAAAAATTTTGGCAGGGTATTCTGTTTTTACACATGCTTATTTCTTTCTTTCCTCAAGGCGAGCGAGTACATCTTTAAGTACATCATCCAGTCGCGCCGGCTCTTCTCTCTGGCTACAGGAGGTCAGAACGAGGAAGAGTTCAGAGTCTGCATCCACGAACTCTTCATGTCCATCCGTTTCTTCCTGTCGCAGGAGAACAAAGGCATCAGCCCTGTTGTTCAAACGCAGGTGTGTATGTAATGTGTCCTCTCAGGACGGAGTACATGTTCCTAAACACACAACAGCATTTCTACGCTGTGTAATACTGTTTCCGAGGAATGGGCGGAATGGGCCTTGCTAAGATTCTATCAACACTATTGATCCTGCTTTTGAATCCAATATTTTATTGCTACTCTTATCAAAAAAAATTTGCCAACATTCTGCCACGTGCTATTGCTGATCAAGTGAACGGATTTGTCTTCTCGACTCCATCTTTTTAAAGCAGCCGGTTAAGATAATAAATTTTTATATTGATCACTAGTTGTGTTCAAAGTTATACAAGAGACTTAAAAACTAACTTAGATTTTATTTGTAAAATGTTGTATTTCAATTACTTTTGTATTGTATAGTGAGTACAATAGGGAGGAGACGGTGGCTCATTGGTAGAGCCTTCGGCAGCGGACCAAAAGTTAACAGGAAGTCCACGGGTTTGATTCTCACTGAGTTTGCGTCTTGGGTCTTTGGAGAAGACACCTAAACCTCTGTTTCTCCCACCATTGGCGCCGTCCTGGCAGCCTGCTACGGTGTAGTAGTGCAGCACACAAATTTCCCTGATGAGGGATCAATAGAGTGTGCAATTTATCAACATTGAGGTATAATATGAACCTTCAGAAAGCCTGTTAATAATAAATGATAAATGCTTATATTCTTATTTTAAAGTGATACTGTGTTAATTTTTCTCCCTCATTTCTGTTACAATTTCAAAAACTTTGTTTCATAAACAACATCTTATGCCCAACTCTACTTGTTGAAATGCTACATATCAAAAACTTGCTTATGGTGGCTCCTCATGCATTTGTTTCCAATGTCAGCATACTTGTGACTAAGTGAGAGTGGGTGAGCAGCTCCTGCGTTTTTGCATTTGAGCTGGAAATCAAAGAAAGAGAGAAAGAGATGGCCAGTCTTTTAAAAGCAAATTGAAAAAAAGTGGTGCACCCGGCTACACTGTACTGTAAAGTTAAGACTTATTTAGTCTGGTAAAAATTTTGCTTCCTATTTCTAGCGTTGCGACAGAAACACCTCATTGTAGCTTTCTATCTTTTCGTTAGTTGTACGAGAAAGTTGCTGTTGTGTGTCTGAATTTCTCTTTTCGTTTTTACATTTTACAATTAGTCCAGCATGGATGTTGCAATGCCGTAAAAACTACCAGGGTAGCTCAACACGTTTTCTCCCTCACTTTTTATTTTGGTTCTCTTTTCTTTCCTGTCTTCTTTGTCTGTCTCTTTTGCTCTTCTTACTCTGTCCGGTCAAGCATGTCTATTTCAAAATTAACCACAGCCAACGGTTGTGACAGAGAAAGAAGACCATCAAAACAATGACATACCTACATTTATTAATACTATATAGTTTTTAAAAGGTAATAATTTGCTTTGGAAGGCTGGGAAATTTTTTTTTGTTACTTTCTTATGTGCCCGTGGGTTCTTGACTCCTGTTAATTTAGTTTTGATGGAGAATAGAATTAGTTGTAATCGAGTTTCACACAGCCAGAGGATTTTAGAGTCAAAATTTCTGCGACATCTTGGGAGGTCTGCACTGTGTGGCGGCTACCTTCTCTTATTTCAAACAAGAGTAAAACAAACAAGATGAAAATGTCAAAGATAAACCTAATTACACACTAGGAACAGATGCTGCAGTCAATTTGTGAACACACCTGTCTGGAACACTGCATGCTCATTTTTAGTTATTTAAACAGACAAACAATGCATCTTGTTTTGTAATATATTTTTCCTCAACAATGCAAATTAAATTAATTATTTAGACTCTTCTTAGACGGCTTCCAGCATCATATTATTTAATGTCTGTGTGTCATATGAATTTTTCCAGCTGTGCCCCGTCTATGCTTTTCTATAAAGCTCTGTTTGATCCCTCCGCTGGCTCTGGATTAATCTGCATTCTCAACACAACAATAATTATTGGTGGATGCAGGTCAGGGTACTGTTAATCCGAGTTAATCCGTTACACAGGGCTCACATATTAACCGCAGAACATTCATTACATATTCACACATAAACACAGATGCTGTAGACTGGCAGGCACTTTAAAACCTGCTCACAAGTCATTTGGCTTGAAGATAGTGTAATCCTTTTCGATGGTCAGCAGAAGCTGTTAAATGATGTTTAAAGCTCATTCATGAGTATTTATCTGCCAAACAAGGCAAGAGGGCCCAAATTGGCTGTGCAGGGCATACCTGGAGATAAGTTGGCCCTTGAGTTGAAAATGTTGGACATCTCTGATTTATGGCATGAAGGCCTGTGTGTGTTTGTAACCAATTTGCTTTTGAAATAAAAAGCTTCACAGAAATAGTGTCGGTAGTCTGCAGCGTTTAACAGCTGGCATGCTGCTCCTGATTTTTTAGTCCCATTTATTTTCCAGTAAAAATGACTGACAACGATTAACATACAGAAATCCAAAAAGTCTTTCAGTTTAATCCATAAAATCCATGCCTCAGGGAGCTCCTTAAAAACTAACCCTGCACTGGGATTTGTAAAGCATCGGTTCATCTACGTTGTTGTTTTCCAAACAAAACAACTCTAAATACAAAGTCGTATTAGTCTGACAAGTGTTGTGTAGCATCTTGTTATTTATTCTTTAGGAGCTTTATAGAATATTATGTAATGAGCTCTCCAATCCTCGTTTAGTTTGTGATCACAAACCCGTCAGTGAATTGTCAAAGAGAAGCTTACAAGTTTAAATTGACATTATCCAGTGCTGATTCATCAGAAATACTACAATATGGAAAGAGTAAATACCATTCAGTCTGACATGCCTATTTATGTTGTACAATAATGTCTGTTTTTTTTCTGTCTAAAGTAAAGTGATAAAGCTTTTGACAATAATGTGAAATCAAACATCTCTCTCGCCTCTTTTTCAGGCGGTGTTTTTAAGGACATTCCCGGCAATCTACGGCGAACTGCTGAAGATCTTCACGGTGCGAGAGGTTGCTGGTTTCGTCAGGGAGACGCTAGCAAGCCTACCAACAACCGCCCACCCTGAAAGTCCTTTAGAGGCTGTCAAGTTGCAGTGCATTGTTAAGACGGTGGAAAGTCAGCTTTACATCAACCCCGGTGAGAAAGTAACAGATAAACAACAGGCTTGTTACACTGATGCAGAATGGAAAGTAGTAATTGACTACAAGGCAATGATGAGGTAGGCAAGGCAAGGCAAGTTTATTTGTATAGCACAATTCATACAAAATGTAATTCAAAGTGCTTCACAAGAAAGAAAAGAAAAAGAATGCATTAAAATCACAAAACATAGAATCAAAAAGTTTAAAAATTAAATAAATAGAATCATTAAAACAGATTTAAAAAAAGAGCAATTAATCAAAAGCACAGTTAAACAGAAGTGTTTTCAGCCTAGATTTAAACATTGTCACAATAGAGGCCTGTCTCACGGCTTCAGGAAGTTTGTTCCAGACTTTTGCAGCATAAAATTGAAATGCAGCTTCTCCATGTTTAGTCCTGACTCCAGGCACCAGCAGGAGGCCGGTCCCGGAGGTCCTCAGAGTTCTAGATGGTTCATAAGGTACTAACATACCACAGATGTACTTTGGTGCTAGACCATGGAAAGACTTAAACACAAGCAGAGCAGCTTTAAAGTCTATTCTGACTTTAGAGGTGACTGTAAAGTGATGTGAAGATGGAAAGAATACTTGAGATGAAACAAAAAGTATGTTTAATTTGTGAACCAGGAAGTAGCCAATGTAACTGAGGAGGGTTTTGAAGAGGATGAAGCCTGAAACAGCAGTCGGTCCTGATGGAAGATGAAAGATAGGCTGACAGACAAGATTAGACAGGGTTCTTCACACACTATCTTGTTGTCTCTTTCCCACGTGTGTTTGTTTATTGATACATCTTGACTGTGGTTACTTTCTGTGTTGCAGAATCGAGGTGTGTGTTGTTGCCCGTGGTGCTCCGAGTCCTCCAGGCTCATATGCAGGAACAGAGAGACCTGGTCATGTGTGCCCGTATCCTCACAAGCATGCTCTCTCTGATCAGAAAGGAGGAAAACAACCCTGTGGTGAGTGTCAACACACGTGATGAAGAGCTATTGTACAAAAAAACAAAAATGTGTGCTTATTTTGCCATCTTGAAATAATTTGAACTAGAAGCATTTCGACCTCTTGGAAGGAGAATGTATATTCTATTATTCATTAGGATCAGATTTACTTGTAAGAATGTGACTTTGGGATTTGAGTGTTTGTAGTTTCTGCCTGTGTGTGTTAGAGCCAAGGTTGTGCAGCTTCCCCTTGCTGCCAGAGGGACAGCTTGTGGGAAAGGCAAGAAGGAGGACACACATACACACACAATACAGATTGGCACCAGATTAAAAGAGAGGTGACATGCAGTGGTGGCCGACGTGCCTGTGAGACTCCTTTCTTATTATCACTCTTTCTAAGGCCTGTCTTTTTTGACAGAGCTGGAGACTACAGGGAGATGGGATACACACACACGTCTCTCCATGCTCTCCTTGAGATTGTTTTAATCTTTCAGCATCTTTTTCTTTCCTTTATTCTGTTGTCTTTCATTCCTTTCTATTCTCAGCTTCTTTGTTTGCTTGAACAGTTTAGCTAAGGACCACATGGATGTGAAACCAAACTTCTCGTTTCTGGTTCAAGACTCGTAAAATATTATACAAAGGTGGAATATTTAGTGCTTTAATTTGATTTTTTTCTATAAATTTAATCTCAGAAGAACTTTGGGTAAAAATAAAGCGTTATTATTATATAAAACATTTTCCATTATCATATTCTTTTATTCATCTTTTGAACCGCTTATCCTCAAAGGAGTTACGGGGGGTGCCAGAGCCTATCCCGGCTGATTCATGACAAGAGGCACGGTACACCCTGAACATGTCGCCGGTCTGTTGCGAGGCAACCATCCACACATACACACTCTTTCCTAGGGGCAATTCTAAAATGGCCAATCAACCTAACATGCAAGTTTTTGGAGGGTGGGAGGAAACCGGATTACCTGGAGAAAACTCATGCATATGCAAGGAGAACATGAAACTCCACACAAAAAAAACTGCGTTCCAAGCCTCGTCCCATCCGGGACTCAAACCCCCGACCTCCTTGCTGTAGAGCTACTGTGCTAACCACTGTGCCAGTGTTCGCCCTCATTATCAAAAATAATTAACAAAAAGTTATTTTTGACAGTGCCTCAAGGTCTTGTTAGTTGAAGATTTTTTGAATACTGACCCAAACTTTACCACAGCCGCCATTTTTGGAAATTTCTTAAAACTGTCTTTACATCTATTGTCCTTTTTTTTAAAAAAAAAATTCTCCATCCCTTGCTAAACTCAAACTTAACTATTTGTACCAAATCTTCTTTTTTTTCCCGTATTTGACAAGTTTGCCTTCTCTGTGTCCCCAAATGTATTGCAAAATGTCCCATAAAGATACCTTCAGTAACCATAACCGTCAGCATCTAACAATGTTTGTTGGGGTTATGCTAAAATTACTGTTTGTCTTTTCTCTGGGAAGGAGTCTGTGATGTCTGAAGAAGTGGCACTCATTGTTGAAAGCCTTCTGGCAGTTTTACTGAGAACCATCCTGGAGATCAGCAACCGACCACAACCTGCTGGACCTACCATGAGACTGCAGTTCCAGGACGTCACTGTATGTATAATTTAGAGGAAAAATAAATCAAGTATCTCTTATATCTTACATTGTGGGGTTTTTTTTTCAATCCTTTATTACGGCTGGTCAGCAATTTTCCGTTCCTCAAATCACTTTTCCATTCTTGCTACTCGACTCTTTTTCTACATCAATATTTGAAACCACAGTTGCACATTTAATAATTTAGAACAAACCTTGAGTATAAGCATGGTCTCATCACAACATTCCTTGTTTTTTTATCTGTGTTTACCTGTCAGGGGGAGTTTGTGGCCTGCTTGTTGGCTCTGCTACGACAGATGAGTGACCGACACTACCAGCAACTGTTGCAGGCTTTCAGCAGCAAAGACGACTTGAGGGTGAGACCGCCATGTTCCTCTTTTTAATTACTTTTAATTTACATTTCTTGCTTAATTATGTGTGTGTTTTTCTGGCTTTGGCACGCAAGCAAAAAAGAAAACTGAGAAAAGTTCTCTTCAAGTTTGAGGAAAGAATTGTTAATTAAAATGGCTGATTTAGCAGGAAGTTAGAAAGTGTGCTTTAATGAGTTATTCAAACTAAAAATAAGAAAATTTAAAAAAGCTTCAAGTGGGTTTGAAGGATATTTTGAGCTTCACCGCCACAGAGAGAAACTATAGAACACTGCTGCATTGAAACATCATTACATTTACAGCAGTATTTAGGCATAATGTCGCTAATTTATGAATAAATACCTTAATTTAGAATGAATGTTCTTGAAAGTAACTGGCCACTGGGAGATAAAATGTTTGGACCCTTTGTAATTTATAAATTAAAACCAAATTCACTTATTCCAAATCCAGCAAATGGACTAATACAGGATGCAACTGCATGAGTTTCTGGTTAAAGATAATTGTGGTGAAAGTAGTGCCCACACTTTTTTCATCCCATTAGTTACTGATGACCAAATCAAAGTCATTAATGTTAAACAAATATATAAACTGATAATAGACATTTATGTTCATGAACTGTAAAATAAGTCAATAAAATATACATGTTAATCTTCTGTCGCTCTTGCAGGATTTCCTCCTTCACGTCTTCACAGTCTTTAGGATCCTAATCCGACCTGAGATGTTTCCTAAAGACTGGACGGTCATGAGGCTGGTCACAAACAAGTAAGTTGGTTCTGCATGCAAAAGAATAAAATAAAAATCATATGGAAACAGAAAGAAAGTGTAGGTCTTGGTTGATACTTAAGAGGGTTTTTCTTTTTTTTGCTCCATCAGCGTCATCATTACCACGGTTCTCTACCTTTCTGATGCTCTGAGGAAAAACTTCTTGGCTGATAAGTTTGACTACAAGGTAAAAGTGTGACCATATCTTTTTATCTGTTCTGGATGAATAAAATGTACGTTTATAAACCCTGCAAAAAAGTTTAAAATGACTAGTTGAGCCTTGCTTTTTTTTAGTATAATTTAGTGAAATTCCCGATTTGTTCAATTTGTTGAGGAATTCTTTAACAAAGTTTCACTCTTGTGGAAATAATAAAAAAAAGAATTCTGGGCAATTGGAAAATCTTACCATCACCGTGTTTTTTAAAATTTTTGTTGCTGGGATGAATAAAATTACTATGAGTCAATACACGTGTTGAAAAACACTAGCTGATATAGATTTGAATCTGGCTACAGGGCCTTTTGTTTGGCTTTCTGAGAGTTGTGTTTGAACCAATGGTATCAGGTGATCAGACTATTTACGGACACGACCATTGGTTGTTCAGCCAATATCTGCATATTGATTTTTCTGTTACACTTCCCTGCTGAGGTAGAAAATGAAACAATCCCAAACTTTTTAAATCTTTGAAAACTTTACTGCAAGTAACTGCAGAATTTTAACAACCTGCTTTGTTTCTGTCTGGTTTTTCAGGTGTGGGACTCCTATTTCTACCTGTCTGTAATATTTATCAACCAACCCTGTCTTCAGCTGGAATCATTTTCTCCAGCCAAGAGGAAGAAAATTCTTGAAAAGTAAGTGTTGCTGCTGCCAACGAGAAGAACATACACTAAGTATAGTAAATGTGACAGCTTCTCATGAAGCAGCTTTGTGCCCTGCAGGTACGGAGACATGAGAGTGATGATGGGCTGTGAGATCTTCAGCATGTGGCAGAATTTGGGTGGGATAATAGTTTCCATAAATGTGTGGAATGAACAATCTGGGATGTGATAAAAAAGTCTGACCTCTTTTGAACTGCATTTTTTTTTCTATTTAGGAGAACACAAGTTGAATTTTATTCCGGCAATGATTGGGCCTTTCCTGGAGGTAACTCTGGTGCCCCAACCTGATCTGAGGAATGTCATGATCCCCATTTTCCATGACATGATGGACTGGGAGCAGAGACGAAGTGGAAATTTCAAACAGGTGAAGCATCAATAGAAGTTTAGCTGCTTTTATAGTTTTTTATTTTGGATTGCAAAAAAAGTAATAATAATCATCCTAAATGCTTAAGTTAGATTCAAAGTCATTTTAATACCAGATGTTCATATGCTTATTTTTGTGTTTATTTGTTTATTATTGTTTATTTATTTGGTCATACCTAAGTGTATAAAATCATTAAAACTTTGAAGATACTTCCAAATATAACAGAATAAAATCTCTCCTTGATTCCTTCTTTTTTTGTTGTTGTTTTTTTTTTGTCTCAATGATTAATGTCGTACAACTAGATGTATCTTTCAGTGGAAAATTCTTCCTTTTTTTTCCTCGCAGGTGGAGGCCAAGCTTATTGACAAGCTGGACAGCCTGATGTCTGAAGGAAAAGGAGATGAAACTTACAGAGAGCTTTTCAACAGCATGTGAGTTGCTTAAAAAAAAAAAAGAAGCAGATTTTATGTTTTTAATCAGAAAAATGGAATCAGATCCAAACATATCAAATTGCAAAAGAACTGAATCCTTACATCGGCTACGATTGCATAATGGACGTATAATCTAATTGCATTTCCCCTGTGCATTTGGGATTAAAAAATGTCCCATTTCAAATAGATTTAAAAAAAAAGATAAAACTCATAATAGAAAGTTTTGCTTTGTTTTAAGAGGTAAGTGATAGATATTTGGTCTTTTTCATCTTCATCTGCCCCTCAGTGTTTCTTTGTGTTTTTGCATTTGTGTTTGCGCATGCTCAGTGTTTATGCGCTTTTGAGCGTGTGTGTGTGTGTGTTTGCGTGCGTGAACCTTGCTTCTATCAATGTGTCATTACTATTTTAATGTTAGAAGCCACATTTCAACTCTCCCTACTAAAAACATTATGGCATCATTTACACAGTGTGCGTCCCCTCTCTGCAGTCACACAATTGTGAGTTAAAGTGTGACAATATAAGTATTCAATTAAGATTCATTCGCTTTAATTCACCTCGATCACAGTGTACATTTCCCCTCTATTTTTACATGTAAAAATGTTAGTTCATATTGTAAATAAGGTTTAAATAGCAGCTTATTTGAATAAGTTTTTCTTGTATCACTTTCCCCCTTTCTAACCTGTGTGAATGTGTGCTGACTTTAATCATGTTAATATTAATTTATTCCGCCTATGCTTCCCGCCTGGAGTAGAATTCCTCTGTTTGGTCCGTACCCTAGGTAAGACGCTCTCCTCTTCCTTCTCTGTGTCGTTTGTGTGGAAGGGAAACGGGGAATAATCACATTAGACGTAAACAGAAATAATAATAATTTGGCAATTATCTGATTGCAGTTTCAAAAATAAATTTGTAGTTGAACTCCAGGAGGCAGGTCAACAACCATAGGTGACCCCGGTGTGGTTGAGCTGGATTTCCTCTTTGCTTTGCTTCTTTTCTTGATAATTTCGTCCATCCCAGAATGTTTATCCATCCTTTTTTTCTGTCTCTGCCTCACGTCTTGACATTTCTTTGTCTTGTTTCTGTCTTTTTTTTTTCTGTTTGTCAGCCTGCTGAAGAAGATTGAGAGAGAAACCTGGAGGGAAAGCGGGATTTCGCTGATCGCCACCGTCACCCGGCTGATGGAAAGGCTTCTGGATTACAGGTGAAAATGATCTCGCGTCATTTTAGAAATGGACTCGTTTCTATTCATATTTATTTCTTGTGTTGTTACTCGTCCTGTTCTAGGGATTGTATGAAACTGGGAGAAGTTGATGGTAAAAAGATTGGATGTACAGTCAGTTTACTGGTAAGTTTTTTCTTTTTTTTTTTTTTCAATTTCGTTGTAAGATCCCCTTTAGCTGTTTTTTTGTTTGCTTGCTCGTTTACTGACCTTAAACAACCAGTAGGGCAGAAATAATGTTAATACGCAGAAAATGAATTGACATTATATTCTAATCCCAATTTAATTTGCAGTATTGCTAATTGTCTTGCTGAGTGCTATTAGCTAATGGTAATGCTTATTTATAAATAAAGGAGCAGAATTAAATCTAATGCTAATTAGCATTACCTAATATCAATGCTCCGCTGTGACTATTGGATCAAAAACAATTCTAATGCTAGTTAGCATTAAAAATTTTCTAATGTTCTACTAAACTTTAATGGTGGAACCAATGCTATTTCTAGCTTGCTTTACCAAGATTGAATGCTGTTCTAAAACTTTAGGAGAATTAATGCCTCTGCAATGATAGCGCCACTGCCACTTGCTGTAGTGGATGTTCAATTACGCTTTATTCTAGGACTGCAATAAAAAACATGTTCCCCAAGGCCACATGCGGCCCCCTTCGCATCGCATCAGGGTGCACCCCACTATTTGAGAAGCACTGTTCATTGTGTGAGTGTCAGAACTCATGCTAGTTAACATTTGTACAATTTAAAGTTGCTTAATAACTAGAGCAAATGTAATATTAGTCAACATAAGGTCAATTTAATGGTCCTATATAACTGAAGGACTGCTAATAATAATAATTTTTAACGTATACTTTATTGATCCCTCAATGGAGAAATTTGTGTGCTGCATTACACCACAGCACTCTGCCATGACGGCGTCAGTGGTGGGACAAACGGGGGGTTAGGTGACTTCTCCAAGGCACCTCCAAGGCTAGATGTGAATCGGACCAGCAGACTTCCGGTCTATGGGCGAACACTCTACCACTCAGCCACCTGCATTAAAGTTTTACAATATGTTCTTGGAATATAACTAAATGCTAATTCACCATGTTTTTGCACAGGAAAATAGTGCTGTGAGTCTTTCTTTAAGTTTTTTTTTTGATCCAGTGAAGTTCAAAGCTAAAATTTCCATTAAGTATTTCAGCTTAATGGAAAACTTAGGCTGAAAGTATTCCATTAAGCTCAATGGAAAGGTGGAAGCTACTGTACATGTGGAAAATACACAGGTCCACATGTACCTGTGTATTTTCAGGTACACGTGGACAGTAAGATGGTTTGGTCCATCTCTAACCTAACCATTCCCCTCTTCTTTTTCTTCTGTTTGTTTCTGTTTTGGGGTTGAATCGTTCCAGAACTTCTACAAAACAGAGCTGAACAAAGAGGAAATGTACATCCGCTACATTCACAAACTGCACGACCTGCACCTGAAAGCTCAGAATTACACAGGTGCGTTTAGACACCACAGCAAACAGCTTAACATAAGATGCAATACATTATCTATGTGCTGATTAATAATTGTCCCTCTGATTGTTTTCCATGTACATTGTTTATCAGAGGCGTCGTACACCCTGCTGCTTTACGACGAGTTGTTGGAATGGTCCGATAGGCCGCTGAGGGAGTTCCTCACCTACCCTATGCAGAGCGAGTGGCAGAGAAAAGAGTTTTTACATCTCACCATCATTCAGAACTTTGATAGGGGCAAGGTGAGCAATCCAGTCTCCTTATTTTCTTTTTTACTTTGTGTTCCCACACAGACCTTTCTTATGAATTTAGAAGCATTTATTTGAACTAACTTTGACGTTAGTTTGTACTCTTGAGGGAATGATGTTACAGAGGTGGTGCAAAAAAACAAAAAACCCTCCCATCCCAGATGAAATAATTTTGCTCTGTGGAATCATTAAATCTCTCTCCTCGTTACTCACAGTCCAATTTTCCTTCACGTTCAGCAGCTCTGCCATCTGCCAGCGCTGTCGCACGGGAATTAAAAGGCAGCGGGAAAGGAAAGCTTTTCATTTAATTAGCAAAATGCTGAGATGCTGTGTATGCTGTACCTGGGCACTGAGAGGCTCGATCTGACTTTTGAGATTAGCGACTCACCAGTGCTCCCCAGTGGAGGCTGAGGATTTTACAGAAATTCTGCAGGAGAAAGAACTCAATGACCTGAAGATTTTTCTAAACCTTTTGCTGATATGTGGTGTACTTTTTATATTTATTTTCCTAGTGTTGGGAGAATGGTATCATCCTTTGCAGGGAGCTCGCTGACCAGTACGAGTCCTTCTACGACTACAGAAACTTAAGCAAAATGAGGGTAAGCTGGTAGACAAACTGCAAGCATGATATCTGTAGCAAATTATTTGTTAATTGAGTCATCTAAGTGTTTCAGAACAAAATGCCTAAAATCTTGCACTTAATTGAAAAAGAACATCATTGATCGACATTGTTTTTATCAGATGATGGAAGCCTCTCTTTATGATAAGATCATGGATCAGCAAAGATTAGAGCCTGAATTCTTCAGGGTCGGATTCTACGGCAAGAAGTTTCCCTTCTTCCTGCGGGTAAAGACATTTTCATAATCCTTCTAAGATGAATAAACATTTAAATCGATTAGTATTTTTACCTTTCTACTGAAAAGACTCCGTCTACAGAGAAAATAAACAGCAATTACATAAGATTCTTCTAGTGTAAGGTGACATTCGGCATCTCCGAGCCATTTAATGATGTAACAACCCCCTCCCATACACACTCACTGCTTGTCCTTGGAGTGTTTTTCCACGTTAAGCTGTAGTTCCAGTTTGCAGCCATCTGATGGCAACATAACCCTGTGGTTTTTAACACGCTGCAGAATAAAGAGTTTGTGTGTCGCGGCCATGACTACGAGAGGCTGGAAGCTTTCCAGCAGCGGATGCTTAACGAGTTCCCCCACGCCATCGCTATGCAGCATGTCAACCAGCCGGACCAGACCATCTACCAAGCAGACGCACAGTGTATCCTAACTCACAGGATTTGAAATAAATTGCAAATATGTCTGATTTAAGGGGTGTTACTATAAAGTGAAAAGAATTGCTCATCACTAGATAGAATTACAGGGTTTTCATCGCTCTTTCTGGTCAACATGAGTTTTCACTAATATTTTCTCTATTACCCAATCACATTCTAGCATTTTAAATGTACAGAAATAGATTAGGCTTGTGTTTTTTGTTCGTATGCAAAAACTTAGAACAAAAATGCATGAATTTTTTTTTTTTTCCGCTCAAGTTACTTATTTTATCTATCTACATTGTTTTACATACAAATCTCATTTATTCACCCATATCAGTGTAGTTTCTAAATTAAATGACATAGTAATGCCGGTTAAGGAAATTTGACATATGTGGAATACATTGAAGAAAAAATATCTACATTCTAAATCCACAACTGCAGCTTCATTGTTCATAAATCAAATCAGACCCATATTCAGAGGTTTTTTTCTAGTGTTACAAATTTGTTCACACAAAATGCGCGGCTTGTTAATTATTCATAGAAATGTATGGGACAACTGCTGGCCTACATAGAGACAAAATAACGACAGAAAGCCTGAAGAGAACAACACTAACAAGGGAAACAGGGAGCTTGTTACATTTTTACATCATTTTTTTGAAGATATATTTATCATGCAGAGTCGAGTGAGGGTTTTAAAGTACACAAAAATCACTGTTTGATGCTTTACCTCACTTTTGAGGACACAGTTCGGTTCATTTTTGACACGTTTTTGGAGCAAATTGCAAAACCCTTCTCCCAATGTTTATGTGTTTATTCAACAAACTGTTTGTATTAATATTATAAAATTGGGAGAATTAAATGAATGCAAAGTTCAGCCTGACACGAGATATATGAAATATTATCAAATAAGCAACAAATATATGTTTTTAAATTCTTGTAAACAGTAAAGAAAACTTCCAGCAGCACAAACACTTCAACTGAATCTGGTCCTAGATTAGGGTAGTAAACTCATATACCTCAAATCTGACATCTATGCTATGACGTCACATTTGTGTTACGTGTCGTAAACACACGTAGATGCATAAATAAACTACAACTGGGTATTCCAGTGTGAATCTATGTCCTTGTTTTACATCCCTAAAGTCAAGCGCATTTTGCTTGGATTATTTGACATCCTTTCTTCTATACTGCTTCAGATACTCATCGAAGCATGGATTGTTTTTTGCAAACACTCATGCATATAAACTCATATGCAGGACATTCTCTAAGCCTAAAGAATTTTTTTATTTAATAAAAGAGGTAGCTTATTCCAGAAAGTTACCTGCCATTTTTTCTTTGCTTTGTTTTTTTGTTTTTTTCTTAGTCGAACGTTACCTGCATAGAACACTCAACCACCCTTTAAACTCTCTCCATCTTGTGTGTATCCTCACTATCTTCTTGTCAGCATGTCGTCAAGTTTTCATACTCTTCCAGGTCATTGGAGAAATTGTTGGCCCGGTCAGGCTCTTGCAATTTTTTTCCCTTGTGGTTTTCTTGCACTTTCCTTCACTTTTCCTCAGACCTGCAGATCTACGCTGTAACCCCCATCCCGGAGAGCCAGGATGTTCTGCAGCGAGACGGAGTGCCTGACAACATCAAAAGCTTTTACAAGTTTAATCACATCTGGAGGTTCAGATACGACCGGCCCTTTCACAAGGGCACCAAAGACAAGGAGAATGAGTTTAAGGTCAGAAAAAGACCCATCTAAATAAACATCACCATGTAATATTAAAGGAAGACCTTGCTTTTTGCATGCTGTGAAGAAAAAAACACATTTTTTTGTTGTTAAAATGCAAAAGAGTTCAAATAATACTATTTTTTTTATCAGTTTTTACTTCAAAGCAACACAAAACAGGCTCATTTAGCTCGTTCTCAGTCTTGTTCATCCATCTTATGCTGTGTAGTGATAGTTTGCACCAGTGCTCAGGTATTAGTCTTTGTATGGCTCATGCATTATTCATGAGAACTCTGGTATCAGCAATTATACACAGAAACTTTCCACTCAAGTCAAAACCACTAAAAAAGCTGCGCACAAATGAAGGAAGCCTTTATACACTGACTCAGCTGCTACACGCTTTTAAAAAAAAAACAAAATCAAACCAGATGCAGTGCCAAAAATCCTCAGAAATGGATGTATATTTACACACAAAATGATATTTTTACTAGCTCTTTATATTGTCATCAGGCATTGATTATAAACTATTACAAAGAGTGAAAAAAATTGTTCAAAACATAAAAAAAATATATAGAAGGGTCACAATTTAATTTTTTTCTTCCATGTTAGTTTCAACTTCCTGCTCTTACATGTTTTTTTTTTCAACTTGTGTTCAGGTGGGTTTCTTGGCTTTTTTAAAAGCATAAAATCAATGAAGGGCAGGTTTGTGTAGTGAGTCGGAAGACCCTTTTTCAGCAAGAGGACACTGGATCAATACTGCATATCAGCTCTCATCTGCTATATGCGAGTGTCCTGGAGCAAGGCACTTGGCTGTTTTTAGACTTAAAGTAAATTGAGCACCACTGTATCGGTACCCTGATCCTCGCATGCTGCAAATAATGTTCTCATTAGTTTAGAAAATAGTTCTAATTGTGTTCGAGAGAAGCAGAGCTTTGAACTTTATCACTTATAAATTTCAGAAGTTCATGTTTCTAAAATGGTTAATATTCTCATAATTCTTTCTAGCTTGGAAAATCGTCAAACCCCAATTAGCTTTTAGACAGGCTTATAATTTAAAGTGGTTCAAATCTCATAAAATGTAAATTCTTTTCTTAATGTGAACAAACTTAACATTTTAACAAAGCTAAATTTTTATGAAGCATATTAAAGCAAAAACTTACCAAAGCTAATGTATACTAATGTAAACTAGCATGTTCTTCACAGTGAGAAGAGATAAAGAAGGTGGAAGATTTTAAGTAGGTGGATCAACAATCCAGAGCAATAGAGAATGTAGAAAAGAGGTGAAGTAGCGTGTGCAGGCAGGCTGGAACGGGTGGAGAAAAGTATCAGGTGTGATGTGTGATAGAAGAGTTTCAGCTAAAATGAAAGGAAAAGTGTACAAAACTGTGGTGAGACCGGCCATGCTCTTAGGTCTAGAAACAGTGGCACTGAGGAAAAGACAGGAAACAGAGATGGAGGTAGCACAGATGAAGATGCTGAGGATCTCTCTGAGAGTGACCAGGATGGACAGGATCAGAGGAACAGCGCATGTGAGAGGTTTTGGAGATAAAGTCAGAGAGGCCAGACTGAGATTGTTTGGACATGTACAGAGGAGAGAGAGAGTACATCAGCAGAAGGATGCTGGATTTGGAACCACCAGGAAAGAGGACTAGAGGAAGACCAAAGAGGAGGTTCATGGATACAGTGAAGGAAGACATGAAGATAGTTGGCGTGACCAAAGAAGATGTAGCAGATAGGGTTAGATGGAAGAAACTGACTTGCTGTGGCGACCCCTGAAGGGAAATGCCGAAAGAAGAAAAAGAAACTAGCATGTCCTATAAGTGACTCTTAGTGAGGCCAACATGTATCAAAGCTAATATTCCTGACGCTAATGATAACCAAAACTAAACGTACCGAAATTGTCAAAAAGGAGGCTCAGTAGGAAGCAAATGGAGGGAGGAATTCAGTGTGAAAAATAGAAGTGAAACTGAATAAATGCATTTATAAGTTGTTTTTTGGCAAACATGATATTTCTGAGTTGACAAAAGATTCCACATTTATTTAAGAATGCTGTGAGATAACAATTATTACCCCACATAATCACAATATACCCTCATTTAATCCCAGTTTACCCTGTTTATTCACTATCCAGACGATCCAAACCTCAAAGTTTAGAAGCTAAAGTGACTTTCTGTGAAGAGTAAAAATTGCTGCTCACTGAAAATAATTGCAACAGCTTTGCACCCCTCATGTTTCCTGACACATTTATTACAAAGCGTAAACTATATTATATATGTTTCACTTTAGGCTGAAACTATTATGCTAATAGCATCCAGTAAACGCAGAGTTTCCATGGTTTATGCCCTGTCAAAGTGACCTTGTGAGGTGTTGGCATATTGACAAGTGTACTGGCTGACAGCATAAACGCAAGAACATGAGTGATGATCTCAGATATAAGACATGATATCTGACCTATACCTAGAAGTGGGTGTTTGGCAGAATGTGTGCTCATATCATGTTTTCCTCAAACTATACGTTTGTAATTAGGTTAGAGGAGGAGTACGTGTGGGCATCAGAAGTTCTTTAAAATAACTTTCACAACTGGGTGAGTTTCAAAGATGCGTTGTATGTGTTTCTGCAGAGCCTGTGGGTGGAGAGGACAACCCTAACTCTGGTCCAGAGTCTCCCAGGCATTTCTCGCTGGTTTGAAGTTGAGAAGAGAGAACTGGTGAGTGTGAGCTGCTCTGACCAAATAACCACTGAGATGCGGTCATTGCACACAGGGGACTCTGTCATACAGATTTGTTTCACACGTTATAATTTCGACTTCTAGCTTGGTATTGATTCAAGTCATTTTATAGAACAGCAGTAATCATGGAGGTCGGAGGGTTTGTGGCTCTTTGAAACGTAGCTGTAAACACTCATCAAAACAAGTTTTACAGCTTTGAAAGTGGATTTTTAAGCTTTTAATTGCTTTATGTGTTATCATTTAAACATGTCGTTATCCTGTTATAATAAAAAAAATAAAAATTCTAACATGGCTGTTTCAAACGCACAGCCACTGAACATAGTGAGCAATTATTCAATGTAAAGCTAGTGTAAAAGCATTTAAAGTTTGTAGCTAAAGATAGAAATAAAGGACGATAATACAAAAAAGAAACCGCAACAGGGAATGGCACATTAATCTAAGAAACAAGAGTTGGACAGTTGCTGCATACCCGCAGAACTTAGAGATAATTATCATCCATTTCTCAGATTAAGGAAGCAATTTACCACATTTTAGTTGCTTCTTTTTTTCTTTCCACCTACTGTATTCTTACGGTTTTCCTCCTATATAGCTGCAGGAGGTTTTATTAAAAAGGTTTCAGTGGAGTTTCTCTTCACCAAACAGCACACAAGGGATCAAATCGCAATTATTTGTTCACATGTTTTTCCCACCTTGTTGGAAAAACTCTGAAACAAATTCACTTAATAGGAAAAAAAAAAGAAAAGACCACAAATTTAAACTTTTATTTATTTTTTTAAAGGTGGTATAGAAGATCTTTTTAACTTCATTTTTTGCAATATTACTTAAATTTTACTTTATTGGATAGACTTTTGCTTATAAAAAGTTGAAATGTGCATTTCACATTTAGACCTTTTGTAGTGCATCAATCCGTAACCATTTTATGGTCATGTTAGACCGTTTTGAAAAGAAGTATTTTTACTGGTTGGCAACACTAACCCAGGAAAACAAGAAAAAACAAGGTGGTTTTAAATAATTACCTTGTATTTACAGAGTTACAGAGCTGTTGCTAGAATATATTCCATACATTTAGGAGTTTATTTTAGAGGTACATACTCGAGGGAAGTACATTAGGGCTGAAAATGTTTCTCTAACCTTTGCGGTCACAGGTGGAGGTGAGCCCACTGGAGAACGCCATCGAAGTGATCGAAAACAAGAACCTGCAATTACGCACACTGATCACTCAGTGTCAGAGCCGACAGATGCAGAACATCAACCCCCTCACCATGTGCCTCAACGGTGTCATTGACGCCGCTGTCAACGGGGGCCTGGCGCGTTACCAAGAGGTATGAGTGGCCGAATGGTGGGGGGGTTAGGTTGGAGGGTTTCGGAGAGACGGAGCAGCACTGACATATGGATTGCCTAATGATGTATGAAGGTGGGATTTATGAAGCGATGGGATAGAAGGAAAGGAAGCATTCAGTGGAAGGAGGAGCAGGAAGGAGGGATGGATGGATGGATGAATGGATGAATGGCTGAGCAAAGGGCTGGTCGAGTTTATAGACGAATGGAGAATGGGAAGGAATGGAAGCAGAAAGGCGAGATGGATGAGCGATAAAAAGAACCGGTGGATGGAATAAGGCTTTCAGTCACCAGAGAGATGGATAGGTAGGGAGGGAAGCAGGGTTGGTGTCCAAACACACAAAAAAAAGGGTGAAGAAAGAAAAAAAATAGTGTAAAGAAAGAACAACGACTTTTAAATGAAGGGAAAGTAAAACATGTGCAGGTTGTTGGGAACTAAATCTAAAACATGGCCGCTCTTCAATAACACGCATCTGCATTGACCTCTTCTCAAAAAAAAAAAAAAACACAACCAGAGAGATTGCCGGGAAAAAAAATCCACTTTCTTATTTGTACTGGAAACCTAACAAAAGAAAGGAAAACAACTTGAAACCTACTTTCAAATTGTGGACTGTCGCATAGCAACGTGAGAGTCCATGTTCAGGTCGTGCATGCATGTGGAAGGGAGCACACTCTCTGCATGAGTGTGTGCATGCGTATGTTCCTCTGTGTAGAAGTGACCTATTAAAGTTTGAACGATAGTGATATAGCCACGGAGATTAGAGGTCACTGAAATTGTTTAGTAGCCAGAAAAGAAGCATAAGGAAGACTTCTTAACTTTATATCCAGCCTAGTATTTATTTCTTTGCATATAAATCGCAAATGCTTTCTAATATTTGTCATTTAAATTCTCAGCAGTAAAAAGTGACACATTTTGATTATTTTTCTGGCAGCCTGATGCACGTGGGTCATTTTCCCCCCTGACATCAAAACTCGTTTTTCTTAACTGGATATGTGAAGCTGTGAGCTCTGCCTATAAATCTCTTCCCCCTCCATCCTATAATGTCGATTGACAGCTGTGGAGGCTCGGTTACAAATGAGGAAGAAATTGTCATTATTAATATTGAAAATTTATCGCTCCAGTTTGAGTTGGAAACCCCTTCAGGGTGGAACGGCATTGAAAGAGTAGGAAGAGGGGGATTGCTGTTTGATTTATTTCCCCCTCCCATCAGCATTCTCTCTCTAATTGGACTTTGCTAGTGATTAACTGAGCCACTCCATGGCGGGGTCTCACTCACGGTGGCCCAGATGAGAAATCTCCCATCACATGTGCGTGAGATTATCGATCTTTTTTGCTGCCCTTTTGGAGGTTCTCATGTAGAGTTTTTGCTTGCATACAACATCGCTATCCTAAGAAATATTTCCTTAGCGCTCTTATATCCGTCTATAAAGAGTGTGATAATGTTTATGCAGTAAAAAAAAAAAAAAAATCAAATTCATTATCCATCTGTGTCGCCCAGTTTAATAAGAGAGGAACATGCTAGCATGCAGCTTGCATACTGATTCACTACCTTACTAAAGATTGCAATCTGTGGATGTTTGGTATAGCAAAGCACTTTGGGAATTCTGAAACTACAAGCCGTATTCAGACCTCCTTGCACATGTTTTTAAGCAGCCTTGAGCATTCTTTTCTCTCCTTGTTTGTCTCTTTGGAGATAGACAGCTGTGTCCTTGAGAGAGAAGCTGCAGAGCGATATGTGCAAACACTCTCTTTACCTCCCGGTTTCTTTTCTTTTTTTTTTCACTTCTGGGGCAGATTTGAGAGCAGATTGCAAGCTTGGCTTTTCATCAGTTCATCTTCGCCCCTCCTTTGTGCACACGGACTGAAAGGGATTTACTATCATCTGTGGCTGCTCCAGTAGCATTGATGTTTGTGTAAAAAGAGAAAAACCAAACATTTAATACATGGATGTTGCAAAAAAACCTAAAACGATTGCAGACAAGGATAATGTTCACCCCTTTTTTTCCCTTTAAAATTGCTTTTCATGAACATGTGAATAAGCAGCAGAGTCTAGGAGCCATAATCAATAACTCTGATTTTTCTATGGAGGCACAGTCTTTGACAGGAAGTAGACACATGAATGAAAGTGATACAAAGAACAGCTTTTTTTTTTTTTTTTTTTCAAAATCATAGTGAAATCAAGCTTTCGATTGGGTGGATAGATGGAAATTCAGTTTTCAACTGATTTTTTTTTTTTCTTTTTTTTTTTTAGCCTTTGATGCATGTGACATTTAGTGGTGTTTTTTTTTATTCACAGTTTTTTAAACAATGTTTTGAAAGAACATGTGAAAAAATATTTGCTCAAAAGCAAAAAAAAAAAAAAAAAAGACATGTATTAGTTTTCCAACTCATTTTGTTGGAATCGATGTGGTTCAAACCTTTAATGTCATTATTTTTCTCTTCCTGCAGGCCTTTTTTGTGAAGGACTACATTATAAATCATCCTGAAGATGGCGACAAAATCGGACGACTTAGAGAGCTCATGTTCGAACAGGTTAGAAACAAGACACAAAGTACTTTGTAAATTTATTTTGTAACATTTAGATAAAAAAGAAAAATCAAAACCTAATTATCAGTCAGAACTGAGATTAAAGTATCTTGTTTTATGCCCAAGGCACACATACTGGAGTATGGGCTTGCTGTTCATGAGAAGTTTGTTCCTCAAGACATGAGACCTCTCCATAAGAAGTTGGTAGATCAATTTCATCTAATGAAATCCAGTCTGGGTATCCAGGTGAGACACAGGTTTATTCTGTGGCTATGAACAATTTCAAATGTGTTTGACTCTGTCTGCATGTCAGATAAACACAATTTGTATTGACTTCTTTGAAAACGGCATAATTTATTAAACAACCTTCATTTGCATACCACCTGCTGGCATAAAGAAACATTCAATCATGTTCACTTACCATTTCCTGGATCTGAAACCCCAGGAGTTCCCGGCTTACGTGCGAGCGAGCCCAGTTCACTTCACCAACGGAAGTCCAAGAACGTGCAGGAACTCTGTACCCAGCATCATCAGCCCTGATGCCGGCAGGGGCATCGCCAGGAGGAGGTGATAACTTTTTAATTATATTTATATTAACTACTTCATTGCAAAAATTTGTGAAATTTTGTTTTTTTGTATTGTTCTATTGTGGGGTAATAATTATTATTTTATGATATTTATAGATAAGTATGGTATCTTCTTTTCTCAGAAGTGCAATATTTGCCTAAAAACTTAAAAATAAATGTATTCAGTATTTTATTCTTGCTTCCCGGTTCATTCTGACATGTGGGCATTTGCACAACACTGCGTAAACTACAAATGTCCCTGGGGGCGTTAGCCTAGAGGCAGAGTTGCCATCTTTCCACCGGGTGAACCTGGTTCGATTCTCCCTGGGGCTGCTCACGGTCCAACACAAAAAAAAGGGAAGAAATACAGTGTAAACCACATCAAGTTAGCAAAGCTACAGCATAGTTTGCAGTGTGGTGCTACTTGTTGGGACTGAGCATGAGCAGAGCACATGCATGTTGTAATTTTTTTTTAAATGTGGGCGTTGTGGGGGTAAATTTACCAGCTAGCCAATTGTTTTGGGTTTTTTTTGCAGTCCCTGCACAGATGTTAAGAAAATAAGAATTATAAATAATGTTCAAACATGATAAAAACCTCCAAACAGTTGAATTTTGTATAAAAACTCTCCTTTTAAAAAACGTCAAATGCTTCCTTTCTAACTCATTTATAATTAATTTAAAAAAAAAACTTCAGTCAAAAGAATCTTTAAGATCCTCCTTCAACTTTTCATCTTTGATGAGTTACTTCTTACAACAATTTTCTGTTCTCGTCGCTCTTTTTAAATTTTTTACTTTTATGTCCATTGAGAATGAGCGGTCATCTTTTGCCCTTTCCATCTTCTAGTCTATACGTCAGTGTGTAATGGAGCGACTGGGTAGCTAGCTAACAGGTAGACTGTGTGTGTGGTGGTTTGGGTTTATAAATATATATATAAATGTGTGTGTTTTGATGTGTTCAGTGACCCATCTTCTCCGTCTACCTGCGACATTCTCTTCTCTCAGTCCAATCCCAAGGGCCACAGGAAGTTGGGGACACACACATTCCTTCAATCTCCCAGTGACATTTCACGTTTTTGCCTCGGTTTTGATTTCTTTTTTTCACTCTCCGATTCAAAAAGCACATCTTTTACTTTTCCCCTTCTGGCAGATTGATACAAACTTGTAATTTTGTTCTAATCTGACATTTGTCATCTGTTTTTTCTTAGCTATCCTGCCGTGAACCGCTACTCCTCGTCTTCTCTGTCATCTCAAGCCTCTAATGAAGTCAGTAACATCACCGGGCAGTCAGAGAGCTCAGATGAAGTCTTCAACATGCAGGTAATCCCATCCTTCTCTGTGTTACACACACACATACAAAACAACCTCTCACTTCCTCCTAAAGACTCTTAAGGTAGCAGATTGAGTCCACGTCCTAACATTTGCCCTCCTTCTCCCTGTAGGTTTTACTCGCAATACTTTTTAATCCACCCTCGCTCTGTTGTTCACCCTCTACTTTGACCTCTTTAGGTCTATCTTCTTCTCCTTGCAGCTCAGAGCTTTTGTCTGGCCAAGCAAATTGTCATGATTATATCAAATAAGGACATGTGGTGCTTTGTGTGGTCCGTCCAGGGAGCCTGCCTGAGTTTAATCTAAACTAGATTTGGCCCAATACGGACAGGGCTGCCGACAACTCCTGGCAAGTTGTCTGCTGTACCTGACAGCCTGAGAGCTGGAGGGGGGAAAAAAAGAAGAAAAAGGTTGTTGTCAGTGGTCTGACTAAGCTTAATTTGGGGTCAGGTTTTTGTTCTGTAAATTATTTGCACTTTACTGATCTATAAATTAATGTATCCATACACATAAGTGCCTTTTAAAAAAATGCATTGTGACGGTTGCATATTAATGTATTAATTTCTGTAAACTAAATAATTTCATAGGTTAGAAACCGTTATATCCTTTGAAAGCAGTGGTTCTTTGTTATTCGAGGGAGTTAGGTTCTAAGAATAATCCGCAATAGGCACAATTTTCAAGTAGTCAACTTTTTTTTTCAACCATTATAGATGTTTTAAGGCAGTAAATATCTTTGGACTTTACAAATTTTTCCCAGAGGGGAATGAACATTTTCACAATTTTCTATCAATTTTTTAAACACTGTCAAGGTAAAAAAAAGTATTTGATTTGAAACTATCACAGCTTAAATTACATTAAAATGGCACCAGTAACAAACAAGATCTTATAAAATATAATGTATAGCTCTGACTAGAAATTTGATCAGAACAAAAATTCAGCTGAAATAGCTTGTTTTTTAAAGCAAAATTATAAAAAATGTCTGACGTGCCCTTTTTTTTTTGCAAGCTTAGAAAAATTAGGCTGTCACATGACCATACGAAGGTCTTTAGGAATAATTTACCGTAATTTCACGACCAGTAGGCGCACCGTACAAAAAGGCGCAGCCTCAGTTATGTGCACCATTGCTGTGTTTAACACACACATAAGGCGCACCGTACGAAAAGGCGAAGTCTCAGTCACACACCGCCTTACAACAACACACACGCAAGAATGCAAATGTGCGTATTAAAAAATAGATCGGGAGCAAAACTGAGTTTGGTTGTACTTTAAGTAGTATAAACAAGCACATTACCGGTAATAGTCTTTATTCAAATCCGTCATCCTCTGTTTCGGAATCGAACAGCTGCGAAAATCTTGTAACAGAGCAGGTCCACTTCGCTTCTCACTGTCAAAGTCACTGTCTTTACTGTGCGGCTCCTCAGAAAGGATACCAGCTTTTACGAAAGCTCGGATAACAGTACCAGCAGACACGTTAGTCCAAGCATCTACAATCCTTTGGCAAACTGTAGCGTAACTCGCCCGGCGCTGCCTTCCACCCTTCGTGAAACTGTGGTCTCCTTCGGTCAGCCATCGCTCCCAAGCCGCTCACACTTCACTCTTTTAACGTTCTCATGCCTTTTCTTTCAGGTCCGCCTCGCAGGCACCGTGTTTTCTTTTAGGTCCGCCTTTTCTCACGAGCACCGCGTTTTCTTTTAGGTCTGCCTTTTCTCACACACAAGGCGCACCGCACAAAAAGGTGCACCGCTCATTTTGAAGAAAATTTGAGACTTTTATATGCACCTTATAGCCGTGAAATTACGGTAAATAAAAAAATAAAATCTAGTCTTTTAAAATTTTATTTGAAAGATTTTATATAGCTTTTTTCAAATTTTATATAGCTATTTTACAATTTTGTTAAATAGCTATATTTCTCCCAACGTGTACAGTATTTTTTTTTTTGCGTTCCTGACATTATGACAAGCAGAATGATAATCTGTGTGGACAAAGATGCTTTACCAAGATCTACACCGTCTGCAGACTTTGGCAGGTGTTATTTTTTATTTTAAATGCTATATATCTGTGTTTGTTTTGGTTTATTTAACTGGGAAGATTGAGGAGGAAGAGAAAAGGAAATAAGTGAAAAAGAAGAGGGGTAAAATGAAAAGGAGATAAAGTGAGAAAATAGCGGCGCTGAGCTGCAAAAACATGAAGCAGCTACAAATTGTGCAACATAACACTCCTACTAGATCATCTGGTAGAGAAAATGTTTTAACCAGACGTAAAATTAGAATAGACAAAAACAACTGACCACAAATGATGTAATCCAATGTTTCCATAGTAACACTGTTGATTTAGAGCAACAAACATGGCAGACTGCAAACAGTATGACATGTCCGCCATGTTTTTTCTCCAGTGCGGGAAAAAAAAATGTGGTCGTGTGATTTTAAGCAGGTTCATAAAGATGAATCAAGAAATAAAATGTTACTATTTTACATTTTCAAGTACAGAAACTGTAAAATAGCTACATGTATCTTAGTCGTCAACAAAATCAGCTTAAGAAAAAAATGACAGGCTAGGCAGGAAGATAATTTTGTGACAAATTGGTGCCAGAAAACAATTTTTGCCCTACTCCACGGACTGGGCAGGTCTAAGCTACTTCTTTTGGTCTGCTGCATGTACAGCCAAACAGCCTGATGCAGCAAAACACTGCGTTAATTGGAAAAAAGCAAGTAATGCACTGTAGAAACTAAAGCTGTACAATTACATAAAGCAGCAAGATTGCAAAACATTCTCTTTAAATCTAAAATCTTATTTTTCAGCCCAGTCCGTCTACCTCAAGCCTCAGCTCCAACCACTCTGCCTCGCCTAACGTCACCAGCTCAGCCCCCTCCAGTGCCAGAGGTAAGACATGTAATTCTTTCTCTACAAGCTTGTAGACAATATTTCAATCCAGGGTGACTCATCGTGGAAGGAGACAAAGGTCCACCCGGACCAAGCTGAACCTTCAACCTTAACGGAACGCAATGTTCTCTCAAAGCACATCGGCATCTCTCACTGCGGGGTTGGAGAGGTTAGATTGCAGCTTGAGGGATGCATGCACGAGGATTTAGATGTCCTGAAAAAATACAGCAAAGAAAGATAGATAAATAAATGAAAAAGAGAGAAACGATGTTGAGAGAAACGTGCACCACATAAAAAATTCCAACAAAGCAAGAAAGAATAGGAAATTATTGAGTATCTCAGAATACAATCCCCAGTTCAGAGAGGCCCTGGACATCCAAACTCTAATTTCTTTTCCTGCTTTTATCTGGATGTGTTCAAATGATTAAACGTCTTCCTGCCCGATCGCCATCATAAAAAGTAAGAATATATGAAGACGTTTATGGTGGCGTACACACTCCCCTTTGGCGAGCTGCTGACAGCGGGCGGCGCCCTTATAAAAGCGCCCTCTGTCTACCCATAAAGCGTGGGAAGAGTTATCGCCATGGTGGTGTTATCTGAACAAGAGCCAGCGATTGCTATCTCATATTGATATGATAGCCTTCCAAGTGCTATCACATTCGCTAATGGATCGAGATCTGTACAATAGCTGCGAAAAATGAAGAATTTACATGTGTGTGTGGGGTGGTTATGTTACATATGTACACATGTCAAGCTGTAGCTAGCACCCCTGTTGATTGTCCAGTATAGCAGAGGAGGTGAGGGAGCAAGGTTAGAGCGAGTGGGGAGAATGTGTGTGTGTTTGAAGGCGGTGCAGGGCCATTTATCATGTTGTGGAGCTAGTGAGGCTGAAAGGATGGTGGAGAGGTTTGGAGGGAGAAAGAGAGATTGGCCTTTTCCTGATTGCCCGTATTTTGCGGGTAATAGCCGAACACCTCGCTCTCCTGTTTGTTTTCTCGCACATCGCCGCTATAACGTCTCCCACTTTACGTTGCAGGCTCGCCTCAAATGGCGGAGAAACACAAACATTCCAGAGAAAACGCCTGTCTGTCTCCCAGAGAGAGACCGGTCAGTGCCATCTTTCCCAACGCCCTCGATCCTGCACAGGTTTGTACAAACGTCCATCACACACACATGCATAACAACATCCGATTTGGTCTGTGTAAAAAGCACAATGGTGGACATAGTTCATGTTTCATGGAGCCCTCAGGCATAAACGGATGTTAAGTATTCATAAGAAATATGCAGCTCAACTCCACTGTAAAAAGATACCCTATGGGTTTAAACTTAGTGGATATTTCTAAGTAACATGAAACTACAAGTGTAAAAATTGTAGAAACGACTCTAAATTCAGTTAGATTTTATTTATATACAGTATGTTTAAATTTTTAAGGAACCTAACACAAATCAACCCCGCTTAATCACATAATAAAACAGACCCAGGACATCCCGTGCTTAGAACTTTGTTCTCAGTGAGGAAAAACTCTTTGCAAAAAAAGCCTAATTAGAGACAAAATGTCCCTGTTGAAGAAGACATTTTCTCCAAGCTTGAACAAACAGAATGAGAGTTTTAATTAAAACCGAGCTCATCTAAATCTAAACTGTTTTGGAGATTGGCTTCATTCACCCGGTGAAGGATTTGGGACCTCCAAAGATGTTTCTGGTTCTGTATGTGAACTAAAATGAACTTAATAAATTCACAAACATTTTGGAATACAAGAAATAACTTCAATTTTTGCTTGAAAAAGAGATTATTTTTTCACTCTCACTAATAGATACATTGATAAGAACACATTTGAAATGCTAACTGTTAATAAAAGATTCTATACTATTTAAAAAAAGGCTACTGCTATAGTTTATTATGGCTTTGCTGTACTCATCCATTGTCTCAAAAGGATTCAGAGAAATCTTTTTTTGTTTTGCTTTTTGGAGGATAAAAAAGTTAAGGTGACAAAAACAGAAGGTGAAAGATTTGCTATAAAGCACGTGGTGGATTTCAACAGGAGACATCAAGTCAGAGACCTTGAAATCCTGTTTCATGCGCCACTAACGGCGGGCAAAAGCTAAGGATTACACTGTTGGGCAAACTGATCTAATAAGCTGTAGCTTAAGTCACTTTTTCTTTTTGGGGAAATTCAGGGTTCAGTGTGGGATGAAACTTCAGATGTTTTCTTACGTTTGAAGTGCTGATGCAAGCAAAAAAAATGTCATTTTGTCTAAAACTGATTAGTCCCCCCTTAAAAAAAAAAGTTTTATAGGGTTTTTCTTTTTTATCCGTTTGTAAACATTCCTTTAGAGCAAGCTGATGTGAGTAACATGAGGCGACAAGAACAAGATGATATTGTGATCGTTATTGCCGTTAGCCGAAGGACAGTGTGTAACACAATCACACTCTCGGCAAAGACAAAGTTGTGTTAACAGGAAGATAATCTGTTTGCTTTCTGAGGCTATTCATCTTTTGCTGCTCTCACAGTAGAGCTGTTTTTTTTCCTTACTTTTTGGTGGTAAAGTCTTAACAGAAATGGTTTAGAAACACTTATCTGATGGTCGATTGTAACTGTAGCAATGTTACTAACAGCTACCTCAAAGCAGTGCTTCTCAATTATTTACTGTTACGCCCCCCGCCCTACAATCTCCACTGCAACTATACATCCTCCACTTCCTATTGCCTGACCGTTGCAAAAAAAAAAAACCCACTACACCATATAGCAGAGGTGTCAAACTCCAGTTCTTGCGGGCCTATGTGTTCCTGGTTCAATATAGCTGATGCGCATAAAGTGAAATCAACAGCCAATAAAATTTGGCACATTGACTCAGTAAGCTGGATCAGGTGTGTAAATGCAAGAATACATAGAAAACCTTCAAAAAACGGCCCCTCCAGGAACTCCAGGTGAGTTTGACACCCCTGCCATAGAGCAAATACTCCCTGCACACACTCTGACAATCAAGAAAGTCGCTGCACACACTACTACTGTACTACTAGTGGTTGTGCAACTACACGTTATTGTCGTATATGGCAAGTGTGTTCCCAAGATCAACGCACTGTAATCAGGCGCGCCCTACTATTTGAGAAGCGCTGCCCTAAAGCACGTCGCTAGCATTCGAGCTAACATGCTAAATGACAGACTATTTTTCTATGGTGTTAGTTTACATGAATTTTCTATGAATATTTTGTTGAAAACATTTCTGTGGTTATTTATTTGACAATTTTAATGGAGTTTTTTCTGTTTTCCTAAATGTACAGAGGGCCCCTGCTCACCCAATAGGTGACACCACTTTACCAAGAAGTGATCCCAACTTGTCAGCTCCCGATAAAGGTAAAAACAAACTCCTTTCAAAAGTGTTAAAGACATTAGAAATGCTCTCCTCGTTCTGGTGGATAAACCAATAAAAGACCCCTTTTATGCAGCCTTAAGCTAATGCTTATCTTCCTCTAAGTTTATGAGGCGTATTCCTTCCTAAACAGACAAACTACCGGCGGTGATCTAATCCTCTTGCATTGGCAGAGAAATAATTAGAGAGGCTCGCTGAGAAGACACCTTCTAATGAAGAGTGATGAGTGGGATGCGAGCACTTCCTTGTGACTCGCAGTCAAACACACAAACACCTTTCCGCGCGATCTGAGAGCGATCAGTAAACAATACAGCAGAAGCACACGGCAAGCCGACACAATATGGTCGCATTTCTGCACATGACAATGACAAAAAGTGTGAGAATTTACACCCAACCTGTTGTTGTGAAAGTGTAATCTTATTTAAATCCTCTAATTAGGAAGGCAGTGCTACAATACAACACTTATTTTAAAATTTGCACAAAAGATGGTTTTGTTCCTGAATATAGGGGCTGATGCAGGTTTATAAATAAAAAACGGAACAATCAGTCCAGATGGCACTTTGTGGCTGATTGCAATTTATTTTTAAAATAACTGCTTTTGCCTGAAGTGGTTCCTGCTGGAAGAAAACTAGCTTACAAACTGTTTGCTAAGCTTTATTTGTAACTAAAGGTGGAATAGAAGATCTTTATAAATTTATTTTTTGTAATGTTTCTTAAATTTGCCTTCACTGGTTGGACTTGTGTTTAGATCTACTAAAAAGAAAAAAATATGTTAAAGGGATTTTTTTTCCTTTTGTGGGGTAAAATTTTAAATCTCATGATATATGAAGAAATGCATCGTATTTTTATTAGATCAAAAATGCAAAATTTGCCAAAACAAAGTTTATAATACATGTATCCCATTTGCCTAACCATTTTTGCGTAGATGGTGGTTAAGTGGTTAGAGCGTTCGCCCATGGACCGAAAGTTAACCAGAAGTTTGCGGGTTCGATTCCCACTGAGTTCATGTCTAGGGTCCTTGAAGAAGACACCTAACCCCCTGTCGCTCCCATCATTGGCGCGGTCATAGGTGGCAGCCTGCTGCGGTGTAATGCAGCACACAAATTTTCCGGAGAGGGATGAATAAAGTATATATTATTATTATTATTATTACATTTTTAATTTAATTTTTGAAAATGGGAATTCCCCTCTCCTCCGTGGGTTATACGGAGTGAATAGGGAGTGGGTTACACGGACTAAAGCATTTCCAGCTTGCGGTACACTGTAATGATGTTAGGGAACAAAAGACACGGCCAAGAACAGTCATCTGTTTAAATAATATTCGGCTACCGAACGGGACACTCAAGAAATTACTCAAACATGCATAAATGAAATAGAAAAATTCAAGTGTGTCTTGTCATAAAAAATGATGTTCGAATATGTTTTTGCACAAAACCGCACAAAACACAAATTCTGCACACTTTTATGACAACCCTAAAACTCATAATCAAGCACATTGAAATATTCATATATCAGCACAATTTGCCAAGAAAATCTTCAACTTTATGGCTATTGCTTTTAGCTTTATGGCACGCGCCAATTTGAATGGACATAAGTAACAAAAGAATAGCGAATACTCTCAATAAGAAATCACCACAAGAACCAGAAAAAAAAATACAATTCAATTTTGAGCTGACTTTTACTGGTCAGAAAGAACTTCGAAAAGAGTCAGGACACAAGATGGATTTTGAAGCAATGTTACTGAGTCATTAGCTAGCTGGCCTTACACAGAATAAAGTTTTCCCAATAAAAACGATATGAACCCAATTCTATTTAGATACCATGTCTGTTTTTTTATGTTGTTTTGTTTGAACATTTGAAGTGACTTGGGTTGTTTCTTTGTGCCGCTAAGTGAAAGCCACTCCCAGTAGCTGGAGCCTTGACAGTGTCAAAGAGGGCGCGCCATCTTTCACTGACTCTTTTGGCAAATTGCTAGGTCCTCCCGTACCTCCTAGGCCACCGTACTCAGGTAAACTGATTGGTAAATTCTCTCCTACTAATTTTCCGGCCTGATCTTTGACAACCTGGTGCTTTCGCCAACATTTACAAGACTTTCCCATCTGAAACTTCTCGGCCTATCAGCTTCTTTTCCTTGAAATCTTGATTCTTCTTTGTTATGAGGGGTTTGTTTACACACATATTCTCTCAACTGGTCTTCTCCATCAAACTCAAGTTCTCTTAGTTTTTTTTAATACATGTGCAATGCTTTAAATCTAAAGGGTTCCGTAACCAGCAGTGTGCTTGTCTTTCTTCTACTCATTTCATTCTTTTTCTGTCTGGGCTGCAGCTGTTGTATTTAGAAACAGCTCAGAGCGTTCAGAAGGACCTGCTGAACATTAGCGCTGATTTGATTCGCCGATGCTTAAAGCAATTTGCCCTCTCGGCTCTGCGTGTTTGTTTCTATGAGTCACGCTGTGTGGAAGAAAACACCTCTGATTCAAATTTTCCGTTTCTCTCAGCAGGTTCTTCGGCGAAGAACATGAGATCACAGTCACCTGCTCCCATGTCCAGATCGCCACAGAAGGTTAGTCTATGCCACAAGCATTATGTCTTTGGACTTGTAACGTTTTTTGGTGCTTTCACAGACGCCTAGCGGTACGGCTAACACGTGTCAGGTAAAAGAGGATTCTTCCATTACTGTTCATTGAAGCTGTTAACAGCTCAACTCCTGCTGATTTACCACCTTTTATGTCACAGCTGTCCCATACAGGTCCCAAAATGGCACCAGCTTCAGGGCATTTAAATTGTATTAGCTAGATACACATCAAGGGAACCTGTTATCTTGAAATCTGCAAAAGCAGTGGATTTTCTTTTCTCTGAGAATAAAAACACATAGTGTTTTTTTTTTTGTTCGTATTTATGATTAATAAGATGAAACCTCAGCGTGCTCTCCTTAACGTTGCCTTCATCTATCAGCTGAGGTGTTGAAGCAAGTGTTTAATATCTTTGACCTCAAAATGTTTTTCTACATCTATCTACAGACAAACAGATTACTCCTGCTTTATCTCCGAGCTCTGATTTATCATTAATGAGCTTCTTATTTGTTAATAGCAGTCAGCCGAAGCGAAGGAGGTCTAGGAAAGGTTAAATGAGCGCCGAGGGAGCTTTTAAAAAACACCAGAAAAAGTTTTTTTTTTTTTTAAACCTATCTGAAGTTACTTCATCTCTCGCTCATCTTCTTTGTAGGTTTGTGGTGCTAATCTCCAGGCTTCGCTGTAGGTGTGATATTTTCTTAAGTGCGACAGCTACCAGGAGCGTCACAGTTTGCACGTGTGTGTAGGAAATAAGAGATTCCAACATCGGATTGACAGCTCGGTGCGCAGCGTGCACCGTCAGTCAGATTTGAGTGCGATAACGTGTGTGCGAGTTGCCACGTTTATGTATTTGTGATGGAAGAAGCCTGTAGCGAAGCACCATGCTGGTCTATCACGGCACAGCCGGAGACGCACCTTCCTCGGACCACCTGTGGGGACCCATTATCTGGCACATGGACGCACACACACACAAAGTCAGGGCAGCCGAGGGCTCATTACCACATCACCAAAAAAAAAGAAAAACAGGATGGCAGAAACTTGTAGAAAAAACATGAGTTCCTCCTGTGAGATTAAATCTGGTTGAAGCTTTTCTTTTGAAGAAACCAGTCAGAACTCTAAATTACCCATCAGCCTTTTGTGAAACGTATAGATTTTTATCTGGCTCGGTCCAGATCTGAGGTTTCTTCACTTGTTTTTGTCAAATGATTACCGCTCTTTAAACATGCTTCATGTAGCATGAACAATAAAACCTCACTGATCAACTCCACACTCCACTAAATCCAATTAAGTTCTAGCAGATACAAAGACGACATCGGGGTAATTGTGGAGAAAAACATTTTGAAAAGTGATCGGATTTTTGTGAGAAGAAGTGTGGCTATGTTAGAATTATTAATGGAATAAAAAAAAAAAAAAAACCTTGTCCTCACCAACTTTTAACCAGATGGACACAGTAGCTTGATTTAGATGTGTGTATATGTGTCAATGTGTGTGTGAAATGAAAAATTATTGAAATAGTCCAAAAAATACGGTAACATATATTTTTGTTTTCTATCCACAGACCACAGTGCCACCTTTCACCCCTTCACCCACTGAGTGCCAGTCGACCAGCTTAGTCTCTAGCTCTCCTGTCCTGTCTGGCAGCTACAGCAGCGGCATCTCCTCCCTCAGTCGCTGCAGCGTGTCTGAGGCTTCAGGAACAGAGCTTCCTGGCGGAGATCACCCACCCCACCCTCTGCCTCCACCCATCACCCTGCCGAATCCCCTCACCTCAGAGGAGCCTATCCGCAGAGAAAACAAGACGCCACCTCCCTACAGCGTGTATGAGAGGAACAACCCTCGCAGGCCTGTGCCCCTGCCCCACAGTCTCTCCATTCCCCCTCAGACTGACGCCCCTGCCCTGCCGCCCAAACCCCATCAGCTCCGCACAGGGAGCATGAAGCTGGATGGGACCGCTGACCCTCGGATTCCCAGACCGAGGCCTCTTCCCAGAAAGGTGTCCCAGCTATAGGCGTTGGTTGAAGGGGCTGAAAACACACTGGCGTATTTTGCACTTTTCTACACAGCACTCACATTTTTATGTTCAGCATTCCCGATTTACACTCAAACAAAAACACAAAAATACACAAAAAAATGGAAAAAGAAAATCCAACAAAAACAAAACACAGATAAAACCACAAATACTTCAATTTTCTACTGGATTTATATTGACTGAGTCATTCTCCTTTAGTTTGGACATACACCATTACAGTCTACGGTGTACACACAAACTAGAGTTAAAACAGAACACTCCAAAACAATAAAGCCCAGTTTTGATAGTCAACCTCAGATTTATGTATATTGGTATATAGAAGAATTGTTTTTGCCTTAAGTATTGGAAACAGAGTCTTTTTATCTGTGAGTCTTGCACGATTCTTTTTTTATTTTATCTTTATTTTACAACTCAGTATATTTATATACTGGATGGCTAAAAAAAAGGTGCTAGCTGCCTTGAGTATGCATTTTAGTAAAGTATAGAAGATAGGGGTGTGTTCTCACAATCATATCGTTTTCACACTGGTGCAAAACATTTAGTGCAAAATTTGAAATGTGTGTGCTTTTTTAAACTTTTTTTTATTTGTGCCTGTTTTAATTTTTATTCAGTTAGGACTGTTTTCTTTATATCGGAACAATTTTGGCACAATGCATCTCAAACAAGATGAAAAAAATTACTATGGACCAAAATTAGTGGTGAGTAGAACTATCCGTTCCGTTCTGTCGTCTTCCGCTTATCTGGGGCTGGGTCGCGGGGGCAACAGCCTCAGAATAGAAGCCCAGCTTTCTCTCACCCCAGCTGCATCCTCCAGCTCACCTGGAAGGATCCCGAGTCGTTCCCCAGCCAGCTGTGAGACATAGTCTCTCCAGCGCGTCCAGGGTCTGCTTCTTTGTCTCCTCCCGGTGGGATGTGCCCGAAACACCTCACCAGCAAGGCGCTTGGGGGCATCCTGACCAAAGTATAGTGTCGGTATCTGATTGATACTGTCCGACAGAGATTGATTTGTTACAATAATTTCTAAAAAGTTGATCAGGTATATCAGTATGAATTCAAACAAATGTGTAAAAATTATACACATATATTTATATATATGCTTATATATAAATAAAAAAAAAACTTAATTTTTTTTTCTGTTTTCAATTCAGTATCGATGTTAGTTTCGGTGTTGACATTGCTGATTCGTATTCACCTAGTATTGGATTGATTCAGAAAAACCAAAAGCAACCAAGCAACATTGTTGCGTTAGCTTATGTGAACACACCCTTATCATCCTGCATGACAACACATTTTTGTGATGGGGGGTGAACAATTTTTGGTGCCAAAGGAAACTGAGCAATGGCTTGGAAAGTTGAACTTGAAATCAAAACCTTATGATTAAAGGAACACACTACTGTTTTTTTCTTATTCCAATAGGTTTTTCCTCCTTAATTTAGATGAGATATTGCCAGCGTTTCATATGTCCTTACCGAGTCAAGATAGAGGCACTTGATCAACTTGTCTAAATTAAGAAAAAAATTAAAGAATTGTGGTGTGTTACTTTATGAAAAAAATGCTTTTACTCAAATTTATATCAACTCTACTGATGATTTGTATTCTTATAAAAGCACAAGCCCAATTCATCCATCTTTTTATAACAAGAATTGTAATTTTATTTGACATAAAAGTAGCTGTATCTGACTTTCGCTGTCAGCAGTGACCTTACAAACAAGACTTACAAACAAATCCTTCTCAAATATTTAAACAGTGGAGATTTGCTTTCAGTTTAATTAAAAAAAAAAAAAGATGAACGTGAGATGATTGCATCAGGATGAGTTGCTCTGTTTAAGTCCTGTTGCATCGCTGCAGTAAAATAAATGAACTGGTGGATTTCACACTGTTTTTGTATAATAATTTTTTTTTGCTTCAAATATTCCACATTTCAACTCTGTGCTGCATTTATGGGTGAGTTGGGGGCAATGGGTAGTTTTTAGTATTGTTTGTATGTTTAATTCTTTTTTATTATAATTTCTTGTGAAATTTTTTAAAATTAAATCCTCACATTAATCAGTACTTGAGAACCTGTAAATTATACGATGAGATTGATGTAAGTATGCCAAATATGAAATTTGTGTATTGCAATTACTGTAAATAGTGTGTTTTTAACAAAATGTAGCTATAACAATTTACAGCTTTGAATGTAATGTTGAAGCGGCAAATGATTATTATAAATGTTTAAACTTTTTTGTGAGTGTAGAAAAAAACTAGTCATGCATAATGGCTGCTAACGGATTTACAAGTTCAATAAAACTGCCCTGACAAATACAGGTGGTAATTTCTGGTTTGTTTGTGACCTTTTTTAAATGCAGGGTGTTGAAGTCTATCCCAGCTGTTTGAAGGTAATACAGAGACAAGTTCCTTTCTGTCTCACAGACAAACATAAACACAAACAAATTCCTCTTTCTCACACACACAAACAAGTTCATTTCTTTCTCAAATACACACAAATAAATTTTCCTCAAACATACACAGACATGTTCTTCTCTCTCGAATCCTCACACACAAACAAATTTCTAACACAGACAAGTTCTCTCTTTCTCTTGAACACATGCACACTCTCTCAACACACACACACGAATTCCACAGGCACGCAGTGCTTTGGGAGGGGGCGTGGCTTCTTTAGAACAGGCTTAACGACGGGATTTCACATCACAAACTCCAAAATTCTCATATAACACTAAAAAAAGCTGCTAGATTGTGTCATTTTTTGGGGAAAAAAAAGAGCTAATAGAGGGTTTGAATACTCGTTAAAAATAGTGTTAAAGTCGCAGAGTTGGTAAAATTGGCTTCCTGATATATTACTGTATTTTTTCCCCTACACTTTGACTGGTTGGGCACCTCTGATTTATATATACTTATTCCTAGGGGCAATTTTGTTGTGGTCAATCAACCTAACAAGCATGTTTTTGGAGGTTGGGGGTAAACCAGAGCTCCTGGAGAAAACCCATACATAATGGGGAGAACATGCAAACTCCACACAGAATGGCCAGTGGTTCAAGACAAGTTAGCCCCCACTCTGGGACTCAAATTCCAACTTTTCTTGCTGTGAGTTCACCGCTAACCACTATGCAGCCTGTATTCTTTTTATCTTCTAGAAATGTCCAAATAAACTCAATCTGAAAAGCAGGAAGTGTGAGAACAGATCAGGTGATGCTGATTTCATTTAGAAAATACACACAGGGTGTTTTTACTCACCATTTAAAATTAGTTTGCTTCTAACTCTTACTTTGTCATGTTACTAAAGCATTTTCAGGTAAGAAGGGGGTTATTTTTATCTAAAGCATTAAAAAAAAAGATTAGGAATGATGTTTTATGCAAATTAATTGGGTAGATATAATCTTAATGTTTGTAATCAATGTTCAGGGATTTTTTCTTTTTTTTACCAGTATGAGCATCTTTTAAATTAATAATAAAATCACTTTTACTGTTCTTAAAAAAGTATGTTATAAACTTATAAAATCGCATTTTGTGCCGTAATTATTAATAAATTAGGTGGAACTTGTAAGCACCTGTTGGAATAACCTCCTCTTCTTAATACAATTATATTTTATCTTTTGAGTTTTTTTTTAATGTCAAAATTTTGTGTTTAAATCAAAGTTCAGCATTTTTTTCCCCCCTTTGAGTGAGCTTAGCTATTAGCTTTGCTTCTTAACAAGATAACTTTTAAAATATTAAATACTTTTAGATATTTAATTTAATGTGTATTCCAAATTTATAGCAGGAAACAGGGAACCCAAACTGCATAGGATGGTAGTGTGTAGGTAGGTTGACTGGTAGTAGATGAAGTGCAGAAAACTAAAGGCTCTGGTTGGACAGGAGATGGCTCTATTGTAGATGACTGGACCACTTCAGCTAATGTGATCAGAGAGATGGGTAAAAGACTACTTGGTGTGTCATCTGGAAGGAAGATACATAAGGAGACTCTGTGGTGGAATGAAGGTGGTTCAGGATTGTATCAAAAGAAAGGCTAGCTAAGAAGAAGTGGGACACCGAGAGGATTGAAGAGAGTAGGCAAGAAAGAAAATGATCAGGTGTAATAGTTTCAGCGAACATGAAATGAAAAGTGTTGTTTGGTCTAGAGACAGGGGTACTGGGGAAAAGACGGGAAACCGAGATGGAGGTAGCAGAGATGAAGGTGCTGAGGATCTCTGTGGGAGTGACCAGGATGGACAAGATCAGAGGAACAGCACATGTTGGAGGTTTTGAGATAAAGTCAGAGAGGCCAGACTGAGTTACCATTTCGGTCCTTTGCTGGAATATGGTTGTTTTCTTTATTTCATTGATATGAGGTTGCACTGTGACCGAAATAAATAAATAAATAAAAAAAAAAAAAAAAGATGGTTTGGACATGTGCAAAGGAGAGAGAGAGTACATCAGAAGAAGGATGCTGGGTTTGGAACCACCAGGCAAGAGGCCTACACGAACACCAAAGAGGCGGTTCTTGTTTACAGTGAAAGAGGACATGCAGATAGTTGACACCAAGTCAGATGAATGAAACTGACTTGCTGTGGTGACCTCTGGAGAAAAATGCCAAAAGGAGAAAAAATAGCTCTAATTGTGACTCAATCAGCGGATTGTAAAGATGGTTTTTATTGTTCAATTCAGTCTAAAACTGTTCCTGTTCCATGAATTGCAAACATCATATTTAATAAGATCTTATTGGGCTTGTTTTTGGATTGAACTAAAGCAGTTTAATGAAAGATGATTAGAGATAATCTGTGTAAACTCTTACATTAATCACTGGTTTAACTTCCTAGAAATGCTTGCAAGGAAGGATAAATGTATGACATACTCAGACATTATTCACCACAGGCTTTCAAGGTTACTTCAATATTAATAAAAATAGTTTTGAAGGAACAAATTGTTTCTTTCAGACTTGATTTTTTTGTTTCTCTACATTAACAAATGGTATGATTTGGAGAACATTTTGTAGTTTGAGACGTTGGGGTTATGTTCAGAAGGTTGTTGGTTCAATCTGGGCTCTCTGACTTTATCTCCAAAACCTGTGCTGTTCCTCTGATATACTCATTCCTGATCCTGGTCATGCCCAGAGAGATCCTCAGCATCTTCATCTCTGCTACCTCCATCTCTGTTTCCTGTCTTTTCCTCAGTGCCACTGTCTCTAGACAAAACAGCAGGTTTTGTTCGCTTTCCCTTTCATTTTAGCTGAAACTCTTCTGTCACACATCACATCTGATACTTTTCTCCACCTGTTCCAGCCTGCCTGCACACACTTCTTTACCTCTTTTCCACACTCTCAATTGCTCTTGACTGTTTATCCTAAGTACTTAAAATCTTCCACCTTCTTGGTCTCTTCTCTCTTCTGCTCGACAATTTAAAACACAGGCTTCTATTTTTTTTTTTAACAATTTAGATAAACTGACAAATCAAAAAAAAAAAAAAAAAAAGAAAGACACTCAAGGATGTACCAGACCAGTAAACCTTATAATCTTGGGGAAAACCATCTGCATGTGCACTGTGTGGTGTAGATTACAGCTAATCTTTGACTCAATCTAGTAAAGCCAAAACAGTTTCTTGAAACTGCATCAATTTGTTTTTTCTTAGTGGGAATGAATATAGCTTACCAGCTGGCATGACTACTTGTCACCGGCTCTAATGATCATAGTATGGGTGAAATTCCAGCAGGACAGACCAAGGGTAGGTGACTCTGGTCCTAAATGGTCGGTGTTGTGAATATTTCCCACATGTTCTTGCATCTACACACCCAATCCAGGTTAATGAGTCATTGTGCCAGATTCTATTGACTGTTGATTCCCTTTTTGTGCGTCAGCTGTACTGAACCAGGGAAACGTGGGTAGCAACCTTCAGGACATCATCCCTCCAGGACCAGAGTTCTCCACCTCTCCGTCAGACTCTACCCATCAACGGATCTGGCATGTCACTTATAAAGGAGAATTTTCTTAAACCTGTTAGTTTCTGTTATTCAAAGTATTGTATGCAGAAAAAAAGCTTTATTAAGCCATTTTTATAAGAAATGCATCGAATGTTTGGTTTTGCAGATTTTGACATTTTGTATTTGCATGGATGTCTTCTGTGCAAATATAGATGCATACCTTGACGGCATGGGGTCAATACTGCATGTAAATATCATCAACTTGTCCTTATAATTGTCAAGCTATTTAGCATAGAATGAACCATTCCTATTTCTAGAGAGGTCCTTTTTTAAAACCCCAGTTTATGATATAAGCACTAAACAGTATCCGTTTATAGCTCTCATTGGCGATGATGCGTAATTATCAAGGGAAAGCCAGCTCGAGGTATCAATTTAAAATTGCCTGCAGCAAATGGGGGGAAAACACACAGCTGCAGAGAAATTCAAGGTGTTTGTCTTCCCCTAGGGAGAGGGGAAGGTGGAGAATCTCTGTAGGGAGCACAGAGTCTCCTTCTCACAGGCACAGCCAAATAGAAGTTTCAAAAAGAAGCTTGCAGGAATAGATGGTACGTTTTTATCTCCATGCTCTCTTGTGTTCAGGTGCTTACGGGGAATTTATCACCTGACTACTTCACATACACAAAGTATTTTTCTTTTTTTTAGAGACAAATTGAGTGAAGTTTTGATTTTTTAACTAGTGTCAAAGAATTTTCTTGGAAAAAGCAGATATTTATTCTTTGAAAATTCCAGTTATTACATTCACTGATGGTCTCATGCAAGGACAAACTGAAGGTTTTTTGTATTCAGAATATCTATCAAAGTAAGTAGTTTAAAAAAAAAAACTATTTCAATAAGCAGTAATGACTGTCAATTCTTGGCAAATACGTTAAGCAGAAAAAATTCACTGCGGAATATATTAAAATCGTTTGGTCAGAGATTGACATTTTTATTGTTATTAAACTGCTAAAAATCAAAGGCGATTGATCACTGTCATTTCTATCATAAATTGAGGGTGTTTCTAAGAACAAGTCATACCCTATCGGCTTCTACTAATCTGGCGTTGAGTTACAGGGCAGCAGCCCAAGCAAGGAAGCCCAGACAGCCTTTTCCTGTCGAAAACCATGGTCTAAAATTCGGGCTCATGGAAGCAAATGGATCTAGATAGAGTTGAAGATCATAACCTGATGATGTTTCCAGAATCACATCATCTGTGAAAACAAAAACTCGGTTATGAGTTCACTAAACCGAATCTATGCACCACCCCAACTGCACCTAAAAATTTTTTCTATAAAAGTAATGAACAAAACTAGAGTCAAAAGGTGGCATCAGGAGAGTCTCACTCTCTCAGGCTCAATCTAACTCCTTCAACCCTACTACTCGAAGGAACGGAACAGGAAGTCATTCACACAGAATTTATTTAGATGTGCGCTAAAGCAAATCCTAATAAGTACAGGCTTCAAAATCATTGCTGATCACATGTTATTCTAAGTATCAGAAAAAGGTTGCTGCATTTAGAAGGGTTCGATTATTGTACGTTTATCCACAAAATGGATAAACGTATATAAAACACCACGAGCCAGCAGACTTATGTGTGGCAGTTGACAAGCTTTTCTAAGGTTTAGTTTTACTAAAAAAAATTTTTTTAAATCAGAAAAGGGCTCAAATGAGGTTCAGATGATGCTCTAGAGAATTTTAAGAGAGTAGGTTTAATATTCCTGACTTTGAAATTGCTGTTTGAACCGAGTTGTGCTGAGTCCGATTTTAGCCAATATTATTGCCTCAAGACATTTTTTTAGTATTTTACAGACACAGACTATTGATATGGTATATTTTGACCTGAAAAAACATTGTGTGTGTGTGTGCGTGCGTGTGCGTGTGCGTGCCAACCAGTGTTTTAACACTGAAGAAAAGTAAAATCACTCAAAAATGAAAGCCCGATATTTAATTAAAATTCGTCCAGAAACAATCACATTTACCAATTAGTAGTCGTTTGATTCATTTATGTTGAACATTTATTTGTATGAGCATACACTGCTGCCATTCTCCGTTTCATTTGAAACCATCATTTCCAGACCACATTTTTCACTCTATTGTATTTCAATCTTTCCCAGAGATTCTTCAAAGGTCGTCGAATGGCTGCTCTGTTTGCTGCGCTTTTCTGCCTGCTCTTCCTCACTCCAGTCCTTGTGGTTCAGCTCTCTACGCAGCGGGACTAAAGGGCAGCAGCATCAAGCTTTGCATCGGGGCGGCCATGTTAAAAGGTACTCTTTTGGCCTTATCTAACCTCTGGCAGCTACCAATTCTCCTCCTCTATAGGGTGTGTATTAAATTAAATGTTAGGCTCTCTGTCTGTCGTCTCTTGGGTGAAAGGCTTAGTTCTGCCTGGCTAGCTCGGCTGTGAAGAGACCTCATGCTTCTCCTACACACATGAATAAACATGAGGTCAGGTGAGTTTCTGAGGAACTGTCCCCACAAAGCTTTAAATTAGAGCAGTCAGGTGCAAACAGGTTGGAAGCAAAGCTCTCATGATCAGGTTATCTTTGATTTTGTTTCAGAACGGCTGAGAATGGTCAGTTAATTCTTTGAATTATTAATTGCTAATTATAGTAATGGGTACCTCATCACTGTTTTTTTTACTTTCTAATGACCATCAAAAAATATTTAAGAATTTTAATGATGGTGCCAAAGCTCTAAAAAAGCAGCTAGTTAAAAACCAAATGAACAGCAAAAGAAACATTTTAGCAAATTTTGTTATTTCAAAGCTTGTTTTTTTGAGTTTCCTTTAAATTCCGAGTGATGTTTGAAGAGATAACACCGCGGGGTTACATTCCTCTGTAAGTAAAGCTGGTTTTGCAGTGAAGGAGAAGAAAATGCCATGGGAAGGATAATGCAATGTTTGATCACGCATTGCTTGATTCCTTCAGGAAAATGACTTTGCTGGTCTATTACCACTTCAACACGACACCACCGAATTGTTCTTTTGTTCCGCCAGTGAAACTCCGAGGGGGTTTCTCACAATGAATTCCTATTGATTTTTTTTTTTTCTGGTCATGTCATCAAATTGTATATGGCTTGAACTGTGACTACCGTCTTCTCATTTGCTCCCCATCGGTTTTCTCTTTTCTATTAACATTTCCTATATTCTACTTGGATGAGGCAAACTTGTAAACGCCAGAGATGAAAGTGAACTTAGTGTTCTGACCTGCTGCGATGCAGCTCGAGGAGCTTCAGATGTTTGTTTACTACATTTTATTCTCATTCCTGTTAATATAAAATTGAGAACAGTTTGTTTGCTAGTGTCAGTTTAAAAGATGTGTGTATTTCTTTAACTCTTACCCTCTATTTACCTCTCGGGATGTCTTCTGTCTTTGAAAAGCTTGCATGACAAATGAGAAGAATTTTTTACCAGCATTACAATTTCTGATTTTTTTTTTTTTTTTCCATTAATCAAATGTTAAGCGTTCTTAAATCTGTTTTTAAATGTCTTCTGGACAGTGTAGCTGTTGATCAAGACGTTTCGACTTCCATCCGGATATCATTTTCAATCTGATGAGATTGTACCACTAAGTGTGCTTACAAAATTTGACCATTTGTTTTTGTCGGTAGTGACTGTCTAAATTGAAATTAAAAATGCAATTGTAAAGGATAAAACTGAACTAAACCTTTCATAAAATTGTTACCTGTGCAAATTGCATGTTATTTTAAGCCATTTACACCCTAAGCACTCGTGTTTGGTAAGAGGTGTAATTAGCTCTGCAAGCAACCAAACAATGTGAACATTTGTCATCGGCTGAATCTAAAAATGTTTGTTTTATTGAATATAACATTGTGAGTCTTCTCGGCAACTTAGCAGAAAACTGAAGTAAAAGAAACAAGACCGTTTAAAATGATTACAGTTACAATTGAATGCCTTGTTGCCATGGTGACGAACAAACATTGAGTCATGCTGAAACTACTTTTGTCAAAATAATGGAGACTTTATATTTCAATCTTAACAAATTTTTATTTAAATCTATGGTTAAATACAAAGTACAAACTACATATTATCCGTCTAAAAATTTTAGATATCAATTGACCTCATTTTGCTTAAATTGTCCAGATTATTTTTTCTTCTTTCCTGAGGTTTATTATAAATGACTGACTTGCAGCTTAGCTTGTATCTCGAAGCTTTATTAGAAAAACAAGTGAAGCGTGGAGATTTCCAGGCCTACAAGTTCTCCAGATCATGACCTTTTATCGCATGGATAGTTCTTCGTGAAGTGGATGTTTAAGTCAAAGCCTGAGGGTTCGTAAACCAGAAGATGAAACAAATTATAATTTCCCATAGCATAACTCTGCTCATCAGTAATCTAGAAGCAATAGGTTCAGATTTTTTTCCAAACATTCTTTTAATTGGCTCATTTATAGTTAAACCATTTTTTATTCCTACAGCTTTACTAATGAGTCTTTTTTTTCTAAATTAATAAATGAGGAGAATACATATATATTATTCCTCTTGTCGATATTGAAAGTTCTTTCTTGTGGCTCATGGTAGACTGTTAAGTGGTTTCTTCTGCTGTTCTTACTTGTTAGAAAAGCTGTTAATTTACTTAAACAAATATGTGGCATTTTTGATTGCTGGATTAAAAAAAAATTCAAAATGTTTTCTTTTTTTTAAGTTGGACATTACAAATCCTGAAATGCTACTCAAACCAAGCCTAATAGATCAGACTGCTTCTCTCATTCTATGAAAACAGTCTGAACTCACACTGTTGGGGTTTGATTGCAAGATTGGGTTTGACTTATGTTACGCACTAAAAAGGCAACTGAAACATTTGACTTTTTCCTTATACCATCAATGGTGGGAAAATCACATCCTTCCTCTAAATAAAACTCTGTAAACATAGTTTGTTGTTCTATCCTTAAATTCTCAATTTTGGGAATTGTTTGCACACCCTGCAAAGTTTGATCACTCTCATTGCTTAGCTGCCCAACTCCAGACAGACCCAAATAATAAATTACATTTGTCGTCATTGCATCTTCTCTGTTTGCCCGGTCATTCACTGGGTCACATGAACATTTCCAAATTCATTGGAACCTGACCTAGTTGCCGGGATGGAATGTATAGAGCAGAGACATTAAGTGGTGCCAGCCTAGCTTACCCAAACCTGGGTCACTGACTATAATTTTTATCTGTCTTACTTTAACCTATAAAAAAGTTTATAATCCAATAACTTCTTTAATCCTCTTTTAGGCCATGGGTGTCATACTCAGGTCCTCGAGCTACGCTGTCCTGAAAGATTTGTTGTTTGTTCAATAAAGCTTACTCAAAGTGAAATGAACAGCTAACATCTAGCAGCAGCACGTCTTAATAAATGAATCAGTTGTGTGGATGAACCTTCAGCAAGAGTCTCAGAATAGATCCGTGATGCATTCAGACCTTTACTTAGCTCCTCTGTCACACCTACAGCCCACCTCATCAATGTCTTACTGTCCTCAAACATGTCTTGCAGCTCTTTTCCATATTTCCCTTCCACTTTAGATTTCTCCATGCAAGACTAGATAAGTCTTTCGCTTATCCGAGGCAAGGTCGGGCAGGGGCAACAGCCTCAGACAGGAAGCCAAGCTTTCTCCCCAGCTGCATCTTCCAGCTCACCCGGAAGGATCCCGAGTCGTTCCCTGGCCAGTTGTGAAACATGTTCTCTCCAGCAGGTCCGGGGTCTGCCTCTAGTTCTCCATCCGGTGGGACGTTCCAGAGAACCAGCGAGGTTCTCTGGAAGCATCCTGACCAGATGCCCGAACCACCCCATCTGGCCTTTCTCGACTTGGAGGAGGAGCGACTCAACACTTAGCTCCTCCTGGATGGCAGAACTCCTCACCTGATCTCTGAGTGAGAGCCCACCCACCCTGTGGAGGAAGCTCATTTCTGCCGCTTGTATCTGCAATCTCATTCTTTTGGTCACCACCCACAGCTGGTGACCATAGGCGAGGGTAGGAACATAGATCAACTAGTAAATCGAGATCTTTGCTTTTCGGCTCAGCTCTTTCTTTACCATGACGGGTTGATGGGACTTCCTAGTGATTGCTGACGCTGTACCGATCCGCCTGTCGATCTCCCGCTCCATCTTTCCCCCACTCGTGAACAAGACCCCGAGATACTTAAACTCCTCCACTTGGGCAGATCCCTGTCCCTGACCTGCATTGGGCATTCCTCTTTTTTCCAGGCAAGGACCATGGTCTTGGATTTGGAGGCACTGATCCCTCCAATGCAGCCTCTTATACTTTAATGTTGTACTTAAACTATTTTTAGTGATAGTTCAGGCTTTGCTCAAACTCTGCATTCTCTTTTTCTTTTCCAGCATTACGTTTTCTAAGCTTCACGCTCTATATCTTTTTAGATTTACGTGATTAAATAAAATCAAGTTAACTTTATCATGTTTTGCTGTGAATTAGGATATATCACCTTGTTTTAATTAGGTGGCAATTTTGTGGGATCTTTTTCTAAACACTGATGATTGACCAAATGAGATTTTAATCAAGCTGTTCAAAGAAGAGCCACATTGTAAAGCGATTAAACATATTTATTTTAGTTTGACAGTCAATTTCCAGTTGGTAAACAGTTCTTTTATCAACTGGGAACCGTATGAACTGAACATCATCCAAGGCAGAGGATTTTATTTATTTCTCGCCAGGAGCTGTAGCGAGAACCGCTAGCAGCAGCTGTAAAATCTCTACTGTATTGTGGAGTGACTTATCAAATGCTTTCAAGGCAGTGGCATTAATCCCTACCTTCTACAATCTCCCAAGGACTTCCTATTTTAAAGTACACAATCTCTATCATGTTTAATGTGCACTTGGCGTACACCTTTTTACATTTTTTTTTTACAAGAAGCAGGCTTGATGTTTGTAAAGGATCTATTGAGATCAAAGGCTTGGAGCCTATTTAGTAGTCCTGGTTTGTAATTTACAAGTATTAGTTTCTCTGCTTGCTACTTTAGATCACAATTTGTGTAAAAATTCTCAAAGTTTTGTACCATCAGTGATAAGAAAGTTTTATTAAAGAACTCCTGAATTTTTTTAGATTGTTTGATAGATGCGTTTAAATACATGCTTGAAGAAAAAGATTATACAAGCAGACACCAGTGATTGGAAACCACTGGGAATCATTTCTCTTTGAAGAGGTGTTCAAGTTTCTTTATTGTTCCTCCAAAAGGGAAGGAAATTTGTCCTGCAGCATAATCACATAAAAACGTTACATAAAAAATAGAACAAATGGACAATGAGATAAAAAAGAAATAGTTTGGAATACAAAATAAAAAGTGCTAAGTGTGGTTTAAAAGCTTAATAGCCGCGTGGATGAAAGTACAGTAGCTCCAACCTCTTTGTTCTGCAAGGTGGAACCCTGTAGCGCCGCCCGGATGGCAAAAGCTGAAACTTTTGAGCCACTAGCAGCAGTTGTTTTTGTGTTACAGAAAATCATTTTTTTTTAGATTTTGAATTTTATTCCCATATTGAAAACATACCTGATGAGGTTTTCTATCCCATTCATGCAGGTTGGAAACATTTGGATGTTCTCCCATTCAGTATTTGGATACTAGTTGAAGGCAAAGTTGTTCTTGGCATGGGTTTTGTTGTCCTCCAGCACAATAGCCCATATTTAAAAATATTAAGCAGACTCTATCATTTTTAGTCCCTTTCTACCAGTACAATGCCTGAAGAGCAAATGATTAGACCTGGCTCAGATTCCCACCTACCCACTTAGATGTGGGAGTGGCGACCAGTCGTTATCAGCCGTTGCCAAACTCCCGAGGCTTTACACACCCTTTATATCACATTGACTGGCAATTTGGACTGTGTAAAGACGGCTCTGGGAACTAGCAGAGCTTTGTGTGATGTTTAACCAAGAAACCAAATTTATTTGTTGCCTCCACGGCTGCTCGGACATGGAGTTATACAAAAGGCTATTGTTTGCGTTTATCAACACCTCCGCACATCTCACATTGTGTACAAATAAGAATCATTAGCAGCTTAGCCTCAGGTGCCAATGGGGGTGTGTGTGAGCAACATTATTTGACCATATTTTCAGAGGAATATTCAAACCTTTTATTTCTATCCAAACTAAACACACATACAATGCAGCCCAAAATGTTGCACCAATGTTCTTTATTTGCCAAGGTTGGTGGATAACAAATTGTTGAGTCACTTTCATACATCTCAACCTTGGTTCTCATATATTTGAATTTCTTGTTTTTGAGGTGTTCTTCTGGCTTTCTTAGATTTGCTGTAGAAATGAAAAATTCAGGTGTCTCTCAATGATTGCAACCTTAAATTGATGTTCTCAGGTTGGAATGAGAATGTTTGGGATTAATAGTTTGTTACCTTAATGTTCTCTGTAACTTTGCTGTTGATGATTCTCTTGTCATTGCAGAAGGGCAGACAAATCTACAAATTTGTGTTTATTTGTCTGTGAAATGTTCAGTGCTCTATCGTTTCCGCCAATCCTCAGCCCACCTTTTCGACTAGCCATTAACATTCAGCTGACCTTATCCCATTCTGTCGCTCAGTTCAAAAGTTCATACGAAGAGGTATCTGTGTAACAAGCGTGCGTTCTTTGCCCAGGCTGCTATCTCCTCCTCAGTGTGCTATCAGGGTTTCATCTGAAGCTTGGCTCTAATCTGCCGACTCGGGGGTGTGTTCCCTGCATCGGGGCTGTGGCCCAATCCATCTGTCTTCATCAGTGAGCCGGAGCGGCTGTTGGCTTCAACCAGCGGGACCCCGCTAAGCACCAGCTGCTAGCTGCCTTTTACACTGATTCCCTCCAAGAGGGACATATTTACAATACAGAAAGCATCCCAGTAAGACTGGAGGACCTTTCAGCTTTTAGAATTAGTTTCTCTTGTGGTTTTCATCTGGCTTGCCTTTTCCTAAAAAAAAAAAAAAAAAAAAAAAAAAAATCGCATCTCCCTGTGCTTTATTATTAATAATGCATTGTACCCTGGGTTCCAGCGGTCTCCCCAGCCTACTACTGCCAGGCCCAGCCTCCTTAGTTTCTGAGGTCTGACGGGATCAGGCATTGACAGGCTTGTATGGCCACAGTACTAGTTTTTTTTCCCAAACAATGAGATCTAAGAAGCATTTCCAAAGAAATTAGGTGTTTGAGAGATTGAGAGACAATTGCAAAACATTTTAGGGGAATTAGTATTTATTCTTGGTTCAAATGTGTTGGGATTTGAATTGTGGGTGCAACAAGGCTTGAATCACTAGACTTTCTGTGTGGAGTTTGCATGCTATCCTGGTGTATGCATGGGCTTTCCCCAGGTACTCCAGTTAGCTCCGTGAAGTTGGCACCTCTTAAAAAAAATATATAAACAAAAATAAACAAAAAATATGTCAATCGTTTGTGTTGTTTTGTGCTATAAAAATTTTTGTTTGTGCAAGTTTTTCTTTTTTTTTTTTTTTTTTTTAATATTTACAATTCTTTTATAGGTCAATCTGCGGTGATCCAGCCCCTCGTTTTGCTTAAAAATGAGAGAAAACTCCGGAAAATGATGTCAATCGTTTGTGCTACGTTTGTTGCATGTCTGTAAAAATGTTTGTTTGTGCTATTTTTTTTTTTTAAATATGTACGATTCTTTGATAGGTCAAACTGCGGTGATCCAGCCCCTCGTTTTGCTTAAAAATGAGAGAAAACTCCTAAAAATGATGTCAATCGTTTGTGCTACATTTGTAGCATGTCTGTAAAAATGTTTGTTTGTGCTATTTTAGTTTGTTTTAAGAAATACAATTTGGACGATGACGTCATCAAAGATGTCGACGCCTGGAAATAAAGGTCTGGATGATGTCATTGTCCAAATCGTATTTCTTAGAATTAAAATAAACTATACAGCACAAACAAAAAAAATTACAGCACATAACAGCTCAAACGTAGCACAAACGATTCACACCATTTTTATAAGTTTTCTCGTACTTTTTGGCAGAATAAGGGGCTGGATGACGTCATCGTCCAAAATTAAACAAAACTAAAACATCACAAATGAACATTTTTTACAGCACATAACGGCACAAATGTAGCACAAACGAGATACCATTTTGGGGAGTTTTCTCGCTTTTTTAAGCAAAATGAGAGGCTGGATGACGTCATACTGACCTATCAAGGAATCGTAAATATTTTTTTTTTTAATTAAATAGCACAAACAAAAATTGTTACAGCACAAACACAGCCCAAACGATTGACATATTTTTTGTTTATATATATTTTTTTAAAAGGGACCAACTTCACGGAGCTACTCCAGCTTCCTCACATTTGTTTGCAAAGTTTGTTGGCAGAGGGGTAAAACTTTGGAAGGCAGAAGAGAAAGTGTATTTTAAAACAAAGCTTAGGACACGATTAAGACTCTTGATTTGCAATGCCATATTTTTGTAACTTTTTAAATGTGTAGCTGTGAGACAGACTGAAGGGTGTGGTTCAAAAGTAAGCAACAAATAGACACAGAAGAATAACGATGAAACAAAAAAAAACTTAACACTGGAAGTTTATGTGCAAGAAACAGGTTAAAACGGTATTACTGTTTTACTTCCTGTGCTTAGTGTCTGTAATGAAGATAGGGAACCATGGAATAGATCACAGTAACCGGATTGATCCGAAGGGCCTTGCTACTTAGTTTCACACTAAGCTAATTACCTTCCATTTAAACACCAGCTTGGCCTTTAGTCGCTATTCAATAAGGCCGTGGGCTACAAATAGTTGGTTGAGGAAGCTCCGCGGCCAAAAGGTCTTCCTAAAGAAATTAATTTGGTCTCAATGGCAATGTGATTGTACAGATTGATACTCAATGTTTCAGGTGAAAAGAGACACGGCAGGTCATATTTCCTTTTTCTCATCAGGAATCTACAAATAGTCTTTCTGTGGAAATGTAATGCAAGCTCTTCCCTGCGGCTTCTATGACCCTTATTTTAGTGGATTTCAAGGTCCACCAATGACATTTCTCTCGTGACGATACCATAACTTGTAACTGCACGTGATATCTTCTTCCTTACCTGGCAGAAATTGAGATTGCATGTGCAGCAACATCGCCAGGACAAATGAAACAACCTTGCAGGTGCTCTTTTATGTGCCGCTCTGGTCTTGATGTTTTCAACGGCGAGTTATGGGAGTAAAGCACTTAAACACTGACAGTTTTCCAACAATAAACCTCAAAGTGGGACAACATAAGGAGTCCAATTGAGACTGATAGTACAATGAAATTTCCTGGCAGGCTCATAAAAGAAAACATCCTACCCTACCAGCTCAAACCCCACTGATGCTAAAGTGATCATGAGAGAAAGAAACTAAAGTTTGTGTGTGTGTTTGTGTGTGTGAGATGGAAGAATTTTATGATTACTTGTGTTTGGAAGACAAGAGTGAGTTTTACAAACTGCAATTTTATGACGCCCAGAAGCTAAATCTTTCTTTATGCTTTGAACGCATCCATTACACTTGAGAAAAATAGGTTCTTTTAAATATACACAAATAGGTTTGAAGGCCAAGTTAATTGATTTTTCATAACTCTGCTTTTTAAAAAAGTATTCAAAACTTTTATTACAATAGGAAGTAGCATAAGAGAGTTCTCGCTTGAAGGCGTGTGATGGCGTGGAGGTATTTTTGGGATGGGGTGAGGGGAGTTTCTGCAATCATCTAAAGCAGGGTTCTGCAAAATTTGCAGCTGTGAGAGGTGGCATCATTTGGGAATAGTCAGCTTTCTGCCTGGAAAAGAACAAAGGATGTACCCAAGGTGTCGTTCTCAGGCGCATTAGCATGTATGCAGTCTGCTTGTTTCTATGGGAAACAGGGGTGAATTTGTGTTGTAAAACTTGACAAAAAAAATGTCAATTCTTAACAATAAAGTGCATATTTTTTATTTAGCACAATAGGGGCAATTGGATGTAATCAGAATTTAAATGCAGGCTGTTTTTTTTCTCATTTCATTACTTTGATTGAAGTTGGCTTTTTCTCCTCTCTACCTATGTTGAAACTGAGCTGAAAGACTGCCTTCCTGCAGCATGTTGCTCAGTTTTTCATCATTTTCTCATAATCTTACTTTTTCTCTCTCAGTCTGAGGGATTAGGCTTGAAACTTTAAGCATGTGTTCCATCCTAAATGTGTCAAAACTCTTATGTGCAGTAAACACCGGCAGCAATGCAGAAAAGAGAAAACTGCACCGTGGATAGAAAACATTCGAGCCTCCTTTTCTGCAGAAATGGTGACCTTTTACATTTTTATTGTCGTAGTCTGTGCTTAATCATGAGTGAAAACCCTTACTTGAGGTTTACCTGCTTCTTCAGTGTAATCCTCCATGTTTCTATTGCACCTTTTATCAAGGATTTTTTTTCAACAGGGACCTTAGCTGGAAGATGAGAACTTTTAAAACAGGAATTAGTTTTCTTTTTTTTTTAATGTCATCACTTTCTTTACAAACCTCTCCACCTCTCTAATCTCTCAATTTCTATACTTTAACCTTTCCATTTAAACTGCATCTTGCTTAAAAAAAAAAGCATCAATGCTCATCCCTGCCTCCTCCCCAAACTCTGTTCTTCATTGCTCTTCCAGGGGTTGATTTATTACACCTGTTAGTCAGTAAAGGCATCACAAAGCCTCTGAAAGCAACATGCACTTTGCAGACCATCAGCAGCGCCTTTTCTATGTGAGGCAGGCGACTACTTGCAGGTTTTTTGAGGCGTGTTGCCGTTTTTACTCTCAAATTTAATTGTGGCAATGAAAAATAAAATGAGATCAGTCGCTATGTGAACAAAACCAATTTTCTTGTGTTGAGTTTTATATTTGATTTGAAAGCCTGTGAGCACATAATGAGTGGGATTAAGGTGATTAAGCAACATTTAAAATTTATGTGATTTAAAAAAAATAATAATCTTGCTTTGAAGCCACTAACAAATCAGGTAGTTGCTGCCAAATTTTGGCAAATTGTTCAAAAAAGTTATCGAATTAATAAATTATTCAATTATCCATTTCAATGGTTTGTAAATGTGAAGAAATTTAAATGTATAAAATAACTTTTTGCTGCAATGCATAAACAATGCCAAGAGATGGGAAGAAAATGCCCTGCTTCTGAAGGTTGATGGCTCCAGGCAGGAATAATCTCTTGTATCTCTCAGACTTACTGAGAACTTGACAGTCTGACGGAACATGTTGCTGCTTCCTCACGCGTTATGTGGAGGATGTGAAGAGTTGTTCACTGTGTTCAGCAGCTTGTACATCAATCCTGTTTGTATCTTCACCTCCGGCACCTCAAGATATCCCCAACACACAAGCTGCTTTCGTAATTAGTTTGTTCAGCTTCTTTTGGTCTCTATTGCTGTCCAAACAGCTGGTCGGGAAAGTAATTACACACAAAAACTTAGAAATCTGCAACATCTTGTTCAAAATGTGGAACGTCTTTTGTTTTTCTAATTTGTTCGATCTTGTAGATGGTTTCTTATCATTATCTTGTTTGCCTTGGATCTCTATTGTTTGTTTGGTTTTTTTTTTTCTGTACCAACTTAAACAACACTTGACCAGTTCTTTATACTCAACTTCTACTCCATCACAGTGACATCGGAGGTATATTTCGAAGTGTACAGTACAGTGATCGCTTATAGACTTTCATTTTGCAAGAGTCAAAGAAACTGGTGTGTGGTCATTTTGTTTGGTGAAGATTGTTCCTGGAACTCATTTCTGACTTGGCTCGGGGTGGAAAAGGTGCTGAAGAATCAAACACTGCTGGTATAAGCTGATGGGGTTGTTTTTTCCAACTTTGAGCTGAAACTTTCAAAAAGAAAACTATGTTTCTGTTTAATTTATCCAGTTGTTCATGGATTGCAGTTAGGACGTTTTCCTGGCTTGGAGTGGATGGAAATGAGGTGCGTTTTGGTCAATTTTGGTATTCCGTTTTGATTTGAAACGAATAGCGGAGGCTCCTCCAAAAATGGACAAAACACTCCATTGTCTTTATTTTCTGCTCAAAACTGGTCAAAAAAATCCATTCAGACTTTATTTAAATCCTTTTTAAAGCACATTTATTATTGCCAGTTTCAATCTGATATCTTGCTCTATTGTTTTGAAGATTTCTCAGGAATTAGGATTTTATTTTTAAGCTCTGGGCCAGGCTAAAACCCAATACTGTTTGTTGTACACATTAAAGAAGATGAATTTAAACCGCTTTAATATTGCGGACAAACTGTGGATAATTAAAATCATGCGGAGTACTTATAAATAATAAAAAATAGAGACATCAAAGTTTGACTCTATTGCACTTGTGGTTTGAGTCATTTTATGTCCCTAACGGCGCCAATTTGAGATCGGAGCACAAAAACATTTGGCCTTCCAACTTTGGGAACTTTGGGTCTTTTATATATAAATTCAGAAAGCACAAACCATCTTTTAAATGTCTCTGTTTGTGCTTGTGGTTGGACCCAAACTTACAGTATCCTCAACGTCCAATCCATACTGTCCCTTTGGAATCATCAGCTTGTCAGTTAGTCATCTTCTGAACTTCTATTCAGCATTGCAGGGGAATCTATCCCGGTTGTTTACAGGCAAGAGGTGGGGTACATCATGATCAGGTCAGTAGTCCGTTGCCACACACAGACAACCATTCAGACACACACTCATACTAAGGAGTATTTTCACAGTAGTCAATTAACCTAACAGACATGTCTTTGGAGGGTGGGAAAATCCATGTGTACATGGGGAGAACATGCAAACTCCACACAGAACGACTAAGTAATTCAAGCCCTGCCCCACCTGAGATTTAGTAACTTTTTTTAAAGGTGAATATCTCATTTCTGAGTTAATAAAGGGTGCCATGTTTATATACAATATGCTCTGAGATAAGAATTATTACCCCGGGATAGCACAGAACTCTCTCGTGATATTGTGCACACTGAGAATTAGCTGACAATTTGTTATTTGCCCACTTTGGCGCTTTGCATACTCCGTATGGGTGAGATGTCTCCAGTTTGAGTGTCAAGTCAAATTTCCAACACCCCACCTCTCTCCTTACAGGTGTTGTTTTTTTTTTTTTTTCCTTTGGGAAGCCGAAAACGTTGCTGTTAATTAACTCTCTGCCGATCCAAACCTCGTAGCTCTCTGTCAACACTTCCTTTTTACAAGAAAAATCTAAACGGTTTTGGAAGTCTCAAGTTCACACATTGGTGTGTATGCGAGCAGTTGTGTACTTGTGTAAGAGTGAAGCTAAATAGCATCTTGTCACCTTCACACCTGCCCAACTACTTGAAGAAGAAGAAGAGGGAATTGATCCAGCAGCTTCCTCAAGAGTCACAACACACTTTCTATAGGACTTGCATGAAAAGAGTTTCCCAAATGACAGTCTATGGGAAAAAAAAAAAGCTCCATGTTGGCTTTTATTGCTGTTTTCTTTGGAAAATGTCCAAGATCCACCATATGAAGTATTAATGATCTTCACTTTTTTATATCTCCAAACTTTTTGTATGGTGCTTAGAGCATCCAATCATATCGATCTCTTTTGTTGGATTGCATTTAACTTTTGTAAAATTCACAGGAAAGAACTTAACACCTTGACAGATTTATTTAGTAACTTTAGCACTCCAAATGTCACGAGTGAAACACCAACATTTTCAGCTCTGCTGCAAGATGTGGAGCACATTTATTTACCATGCAGGAAAACATTTCAGCACAGCGGCCACACGTAGCATTGCTGCATCCCCAAAGGTATTCCATATTGTTAGCTGAAAAGGCCCCAGTAGACAGGCTGTAGACTTTAGTTGGAATATTTGTGATAGAAACCATCTCTTCCGAGCAGCAGCTGTAAATGTCGACCAGGTTTGACAGGTTAGCCATTATGTTGGAAAAACTGTAAAAGTTTCAATTTGATACCATATTTGGCTTACCCAATCACAGCTAGCATTGCTTGAAATGTGTGTGGAGGTGCTCAAATGGAGGCCTGAAGGCAGCAACTAGTGCCCCATGTTCATTCATCAGAACGGATAGATGCGAAGAGACAGGTAAAGTGGTGCAAGTACACACACAAACACTGACACAAACATCCTCGGGGATAAAAGCACTGTGTCGGGTGGGATGGGCATGCAAGTCAGTCATGTACGCTGCAGTTCACATGTTCACCAGGAGGCCCTTAGGCTGAAACAAGGGGCCTTGAATTGCAGAAAAGCATGGACAAATAGATGGACACAATACAAGGAGATGGAATTAAAATGATTGGAGGAGTTAATTTACCGTATTTTCCGCCCTATAAGGCGCACTGCATTATAAAGCGCACCTTCAATAAACGACTATTTTTAAAACTTTTTCCACATATAAGGCGCACCGCATTATAAGGCGCTACAGTAAAGGCTGTTCAACTTTGTCCTCTAACTGTGGCCATCTCGCTTTGTTCCGCGGAAACTCTGTTTAGTCTTATTTACTTGGCGCAGCGCTTCCTCTTGCTTCCTCCACTTCCTCATCATTGATTCATTGATGTTAAACTCTCTCGCTGCGGCCAGAGGTAAGATCTTAAGCCCGAGCCCGACCCAAAATTCGGGTCGGGCCTAAAAATGTCAATCATTACGTTGGTCGGGCTTCTCTCTCACTGACTTTTTTTTTCTTTTTTAAATAAATATATTTTATAAAATGTAAACTAAAACAATGTGTGTGTACTAAACTAAGGAATACTTGTTATAAAATTAATAATTTGGATAAAACAGAGAAGTAATGTTTTACTACTTAACAGGATCCGCAGAGCCAGCTCATATTCTGCACACTTATTTTGGTAATCCTCCCCTGCGCACGTCTTTATTTTATTTATTTTGAACTGGTATCCCCGATATGGAGTAAGAAGTTAAGGATAAACTAAATTGCTTTCATACGACACCAAAAAGACTGGCACCTCGACGCTGAGCAGACATTTAAACAGCTGGACTGGTAAAAGTGATGATCGCTATTTTATCATTTGTTTCAAAGACCGTCCCTCCTCTTCGCGCTAAGCCGGACATCACAGACAAGTGTGTTAGGGTCCGATAGTGTGATTTTTTTTTTTTTAAATTAAAAAGGCGTGTTCTTGAAAATGTTCCAATTTATAATTTTTTATAAATAATATATTTTTTTTACCGCGAGCCCGCGGTTTTAATATCCGGCGCTTGGGTCGGGCTGGATTTTTTAAGTCCGATCTCCCCACTGGTTGTGGGTATATTCCCGTGTTCTACTGCGTGACCGATCACCTTGAGTTTAAATTCTGCGGTGTCTCTTGGTAGAAGCCATTTCCGGGTCTTTACACAAACACACAAATGGAAATGAGACGTCCTTTCATGTATCCCAGCATGCACCGCGCACTACTTCTTCTACGGGGGAAATGGAGTCGGCGGCTGCTTACATCAGTTGCGACACCTGTTGTAGCTCAATATTAATCCATATATAAGGCGCTCCGGGTTATAAGGCGCACCCTGGACTTTAGAGAAAATTTAAGGTTTTTAGGTGCGCCTTATAGTGCGGAAAATACGGTAATGTTATTACATTTTTAATATTATGAAGTAGCACTTGTGAATGAATTGCAAAGGTGTGTTTGAGCTGTGTATGTTTGCTCTGTTCATTTGACAAGTGGTCCTCTGTTATCATTTCTGAAACATGGCCGAGCCCGTGGCTTTTTTTCCCTCTTTGAAGTTCAAATGAATGACTTCATCTGATCTCAGGGGCACCCGACAATCCCTTTTTAGATTTGTTCCTAAAAGAAATATGTCCACACATCCTCTTTCTTCTTTAAAATGCAGTATTTATAGACGAGGTTGAGTAAGGACAGATTTCTGAAATGCTGATCTCTTGGATCCAACGGTCATTCGTCACACAAGGCGATGCTGGAGAGAGCAAGAAAGAATTTAGAGCTCTGTCAAGCTGTCTAGACCGTATTGTGCTTGAGTTGAAAGGGCAAGTGATGATTTGCTTGCCTGAAATATAGAAAATTCCTTTAAAAAAAAATAGAATAGTAGAAAAGACTAAAGCCGCCATGCTGTTAGTCTAGCATGACCTGCCATAGCTTGTGTTGAAATTCCATCTAATTGAACTTTAACTCCATTTATACTTATTTAAAATGAGAATAACCTTTTAAGGAACTAAAAAGAGAAATACAAAAATAGTTTTGTGTGTCATTAACTTGAAATCAGACTTAAATTAAGACTTTCTGGGGGTAATATTCATCCCAGTGACATATAATTGTCAACGGAGATTATCCTGACAAATTAGGGTAACACAATCACCCGAGAGCAATTTGTAAATTTCTTGTTCGTTCATGTCTTGAGTTCTCTTTCAGCATTTCTGACCTTTCTTCTCTATGAAGCATTTAGTAGCAGAAAAAGGCCTTGTGGTGTTAAAGTAGTTTATGAATAAATTTCACTCTAGTTAACACACGTTTCTAACTGCTCTAACCTTTTCTCTGTTCTCCGACATGCATTATTTGTTAGACCGGCTTTGACAGGCTTTTCTGTAGTTAAACAGTCTTCTCATCGCTAAAGTATTCAATCCGCTTTTTATGTTCTTAAGAGATTCCTAAGCATGAATCATCACCAGCCCATCAATAACTAGTTTTATACTGAATTAATAATAAAAAGCTTACAGTATCACAGATGAAAACATCCAATAAACATTTTTTTTCACTTTAAATGTGAATCCAGTGGTTTAAGTCTATTGTCCATACAGATGTGACACACCCATTCAAAATAATCTTGTAAACTTTAATATTTAAAAATATATGACAATTTTACTCATCGAAAACCTAGATTATGAATAAAGTAAGTCTTTTTCCTCACTCATGCTAACAGTCCAGTCCATCCTGTCTTATTTCTGCATTCGTTTCCTGTAGATTTTTTGTAGAACTTCTCAGATTTCTTTACTTTGTTCAACTTAAAAAAATTCCACATAGAAAAAAACCTTGAGAGTAAATCAGCCACCAAATCTATTTGTTCTCTGCCTTCAATTGTTGTTTGGTGATAAAATAGCTTTCCCAGCAACAAAGCAATATTTTTATCCACTCAGCCGGCCACTGAGGATGAATGCTAGATCACCTATTAGGCTGTTTGGCTTCCTAATTAGCCATTTTGAAACATAGTTTGGTAGGTAGGCCTACAAGAAGGCCCAAAGAAACCGTCTCAAAATCTGGTTGGTTGAAGCAAAAGTTTCATTGGCGTTCACTTTATGAAGAAAAAGCCAGTAAAACAAACTTTTTATCGAAGCTATGTCTATTTTAGCCTACATGGCAACAAATGCTGACTGAAATGCGATTGGTCAATTTCTTCACTGTGAAAACAAATTTTTGTTTTTGAAGGTGTTCAGGTTTTGCTCAGACTCAGCTGAGCAAAAAACCCAGCTTTTAATCTGCTTTTTGTCTGTTGAAGGGAAAACCTTTTTGGCATTTGACTGAGTGATTGATTACTCTGTTCAACAAAAGTGGACAAAGAGAGAAAAATGAATCAATCATCGTTCCATAATCCCAGACATGAAGAACTTTTTTCTCATATATGATCCGTGTTGTTGCTGTGCAACACTAACCATTTATCTTGGGTCAAATGTGAACAAATGAAGCTCAAAGAAGATGGATGATCATCAAGTACGATGTCAAACGTGGCTCGTATCATCTGCTCATAAAAATTGTAAATTACAATCATTGTCAAACTCAATTAGTTCAAATTTACATTATGGAAAAGACTGTGAAGAACATTGGGTGTGAGGTTAATTGTGTTGGAAAATTCTCTCATGTAGGATGTGGGAGTTTTTTGTGGTGTTATACTGTCATGGTGATGGACTGTCAATCGGTTCAGGGTGTACCCTGCGTCCCAGTTAATAGCCACTGGGATAGGTTCCAGTCCACCCACAATCCTGTGTAAGCAGGTTCAGATAATAAATGGGTTAATAGTGATTAATTCTGTGACATCCTCTAAATAAAATCCTGTCTGCTCAATTTGGCCAGCTACAATGTTGTTGATTTCTCTGCTTCTGATCGGTATTAGCTTTGATTAAATTAAAGATTGAATCAATTTTTATGTGATTTTCAAGCACTCAAAGAAAATCAATTGATGCAAAGTTGTGGGGATGTTTACAGAACACTCGTTCATTTATGTGACAACTTCAGGAGTGTATGGAAATGGACCATCAAGAGGTTCTAAAAATCATTAAAAATAAGCCATGTTATGTTATTTTTTTTTATATTTTAATATACACTGTAAAAAAAATTGAGTAGAATTTAAAAATATATCAAAAATGAATTACATATATATTTTTAAGATTGCACATTTTCCATCTTGTGAGGGTCTAAATGCTCTTATTCCTCATATTGATCATTACAATACAGATGGATGACTTTTGAGAAATGCTTCGTTATGTTAGCAACCCAGAGGGGGCACTGTGTTGCTTTGTGGGGAAGTTGAGCCCCAGGTCAGGAGGATCTGCAATATTTATACCCCCTTACATCACCTCTCCTCCTGACAAAGTGCACTGAGCACTTCAGGGGCATACTAATTTGCCCAACGTGTATTAGACCCCCATAACTACCATTCAACACAATGACAGTAATTTGGCAAAAGGGTGAAAATAAGTCTCGTCTTCACTATTGTCATCCTCTCAGAACAAAAGCAGAAAATCTTGATTTTTTTGACAACCTATAGTGGATAAATACAGTTATAAAGTATCATTTTAGAAACTGGGTGAAGTATAAAAACAAAAAAGATTCAAATATTCTGACTGAACACATAATTTTGATGTACACTACTACAGTATACATTTTAAAATTTGGGAGGAAAAAATGTCAAGTCCATTGTAACAGGTCAACACTCTTATGTAGACAATTATTTGGAGAAAAAGTGATTTTGTTTGTGTTTTCTTGCTAGTTTTTGGAATGAGTTTCTTATTCAGCATTTCAATTTCAAACATGTTTGTTCCTGGTGCAGCCTAATTCCCAAACATCATTCATATTCACTCTTGAAAGCAAATAGTTCAAGGAAGTGTTTGGTTCCACAGAGAAAAACTTCCTCTTTTGAACATTCTTCATTTCAAGAGGCAGCAGCTGACTCAAAAAAAAAAAAAAAAAGAAACGGGCCATCACAGGCCGCCCCATGAGTCCAGACGGAGTTCAGTACCTCTTAGACGTTTTTTTATGTCATGCCTACAATTGGAGAATTACAAACCTGATCTATTTGGCATGCTGCTGTGAGCACATCTATCTGTGAGCTGCTTGTAAAATGGATTCATGCAAAGGATAAATTTCCCTCTGATGGGTCTATTTTGTCCATGTTTCTGCGTGATAAAAATATGCAAAAAAGAGAAAAGTGAAACAAGAGATTTTTTTTTTTTGTGATCTACCCACCGAGTTACACAAAATAGTCCTTTTAACAAGTGGTGAGTTCCAGGTTTTGTTTCCATTATTGGGTTTGTGGCACGCAGTAGTAATAGTAACAAACACAGTGAGCTCTACTGATATGTTCTACTCTCACTGTCTGAATGAAGCCCACCTGCAATATTGTCTTGCATTATAGATTGATATCTGAGATGGCGGATATGAGCGGCTAAAATGAGCTTCCTCTGCAGAGTGGCTGGGCTTTCGCTCAGATGAGGAACTCTGCCATTCAGGAGGAGCTCAGAGTAGAAACGTTGCTTCTCCAGAGTCAGGTTGAGAGAAGCCAGATGGGGTGGTTCAGGCACTTGGTTAGGTTTCAGCCACGTCCCACTGGTGGAGACCCACATGCAGACCTCAGACCTGCTGGATAGGCTATGTCACAGAGCTGGACAGGAAACACCTCGGGATCCTCTCGGGAGAGCTGGAGAATAAGTCTGGGTGAGAGAAGCCTGGGTGTCCCGTTTGAGGCTGTTGGTCCCAGATAAGTGGAAGACAACATAACGGAATTATAGATTGAAATCCACTAATCTTTAATATCCCAGGTATTCTTTTGCCTCTTCATACTGAAAGAATATTTCTTCTAATAAATGTTAAGGTTATTTTTTCTTTTAATTTATTTATTTCCTTTTGCTTCCTCACTAAAAATGAGGGTCAAAGGACAAAAATGTCCAGGGTCTGTTTTGTTGTTTGCTAGTATTGTGTTAAATATTTCAATGTGTTTGCAAAACTTTGTGCAAATTTTCACTGCTACTTTCCCAAAGTACGACAATCAATATTTTTCTAGATGCATGACAAATAAAAATTGATGGAGAATCCACGAGTCGACAGGTTTGAAACCTTTCTGAGCCCAATGCAGCCAATCTCTGCTTCCCAGGCGAGCAGCGTGATGCACTGTGGGAAGTCGCCATGGCGCACTGCGTTTCAGGAGAAGCAAGAGAGAATGAGAGAAAATGGGAGCAAATGAAGTTGGTGAGCTGTGGAGTATTGTTCCCTCCTGCTCGTAGTAATGAACAGGCCTTCAGAACAGACTGGGGAAATTGGTCCCTGGTGAGCCCCGGGCCTCTCTCATCTGTCAGGTGTGTTTGCCACACATGGCGGCACACAAGCATACCTGTGAACGGGCATTCATTCAGACTGCCTGCTCATGCGGAGCGTTAAGTGCCGTGCTGTGCTTTTGGTGTGTGTTGTCCAGTTCTTCGTCCTATTTAGTTTGAACCTTTTTCTAATAGTTTAGTGACAAAATGTGGATGAAGATAGATGAGGGAACAAGATGAGCTTCTAAAGATCTTTTAAACTGAACTTAACTTGACGTATAAGCTTTATTTTGATAACAATAAGTAATTATTACTATTTTTATACCCTTTTTTACGTGTCTGCATTTGAATTTAAAACAGCTATGTACATCAGGACAATGAAATGTCAAATTTACTGATTTAAAAGTTGTGTTCCAGATGGTGTTTCAATCTTTGTGTCCAGGCTTATAAACTGATTCCAGTAAAGGTATGTCTTCATTCCCACGCTGGGCTCGCTCAATAAAAGGTTAAATGGATTTCTGATCCACTGACATAGCAACGCAGCCTTTCTCATGGCCGGAGCTGCTGAATACCAAACTGTCGTTACAGGACAGTGGAGATTTTGGTGGGGACAGTTTGCAATGTCATTGATAATTAAACATTAAACCTTTTAGTTTTTCTCAGTGCAGATTTAAGTCAGAAAAAGCAACATCAGTCTGTTGGGTTTTGGTTGGGTTTTAGCTAACAAGGTTTTCACAGTCGGAATTAATTATAGTGGACGCCACCGTCTTTTAAAGGACAACTATTCTCTCTCCACCTCAAATGGTATCCATGCAACAAGCTGCAGTGACAAAAAAGGCAAATTTGTACTAATTACAGAGTAAATGTTGAACACAGAATGAATAAAGGGAAGTGCTCAAAATTGTTCGGTTTGTCCAGAAAAAGGTTTTTTAATTTGCACAAATCTAAAGCTTTGTAAAAAGTACTTTTAAGCAATAAATTTATCTCTTTCATTGCTCTCTCATTACTCTTTTCTGTTGGTTCCGCATTCATCAGGAGAAGACATTTGTGCAACGAGTTGTTAGAGTTTTTTTCATAAAAAGTTTGCTAGATCTTTTCTGCCAACTTCATCCTGATTGTGGCACCAACTGCTTTTCCAAACATCTTGATGGGAAATTGGAAAGTGGGACTCCAGACTGTCATTGGAGAGAATCCCAGCAGTTAAAGATGGAAATCTGGAACCAGTAGCAATCCGATTGCTCTGGTGTTTGAGACCAAACTGAAAACACACGTCAAATTTCATGAGGTGACATCATTAGATTTGGTCCAAACCTTTGACTCCAAATGTTGAGCTTGGGGTCAAATAGCTGAGAACTTAATTCTGCTTTTTTGAAAGGTTCAACTCTGGCATCTTCGTCTCGTTATTTGAAAATCTTATGAAAAGACATTGAACAGTATGCGTGCTTGCCATTTAACGACAAGGCCATTGTAATTTTGCCTGACTCAGAAAACCTAATCTGTTAATTTAGAGTTGGTACTGTGTAACTGTGGGCTGTTTATTTAAAATACCTTGGCCGATTTGGAGAAGATCTTGCTCACAAGAATTTTTTACCTCAACTATTGTCATATTGTTCTTTGGTTGTGTGAGCCTGAAAACTGATTGTGCTGATCCTTTATCTAGAACAAGCACAAGCAAAGTACGGCCCGCAGGCCACATGCGGCCTTTTAAACATTTTAACCCGGTCTGTCAGGGGTTGAAAATATTAAATAAATAAACCTGGTTAATGTTTTATTTCCCCTGCGATTCTGATATTTACTCACTAGATGGCGCACTCTTGATTAATATTGGCTTTAAAACAACAACACTGCTATCATTAAAATGTGTGTATTTATGTGATGTGCACGCTATTAAATTATTACAGTGGTAGATCTTTATTTTTCTAAAAGAGCTGATAAGACAAACCACAAGTGTGCAAACTCTTTTAGCGTTGTGCTCTTGTCATTTTTTATTAATATAACTAACTTACGTATCAAGTGTAACCCCTTTGGAAGTTATTTACATACGGAAAATATAAAGATTCAATTTTGTGGGATATTTATTTAGGCTAACTTACCTTCATTACATTAGGCTGCCTGAAATGAAAACTGAAGAAACTCCATCTGTAGTAAACTTTCTTCCTGTCATATGCAGTTCACTTAAAAAGTACGGATGTCCTGAAGGGAGATCGTCTTGACAGGAAAGTGATGAAATTCACATTTCAGAGGTAATTTGTTGCTCCGGAGCTGCCATCTCTTGGTGGCTTTACAGCAAGTGAAGGAGATGTAAAACACTTGAATAAAGTCATCAATGAGCAAGGAGGCCCTTCAGAGTGCTGCAGAGCAGTCTTTCTTAATGTATGGAGAGGGACTTGTGTGTAACTGAAGTCATTTTCACTCTTTCCTGATCAGATTGCTATAATTAAATCAGGCAATTGAGGGGTAAGAGCTTGTCCTAGTCTAACTCCTAACCCAACGCTTTTAAGTGCCAAACTAAAGATGATTGTTTCTTCAAGTGCGTGTTTGTAGTTTGCAGTCTTCCTTCTTTGTTTTTTTCTTTTTGCAAGACTGCCCTCCACTATCACTCAGTGACACATCAATCTTTTTGGTGTTTATTGTCAATAAAAAATTTATTACGATGGGGTTTATACGCCTGATTGCAGGTTTCATCTCACCCTCAAGCCAAGCATGTCTCTGTCTATGTGGGGGTGAACATGACACAAGTGGTTCAGATTCAGAGCCTCAATTCAAAGATTTTGCCTCTCTGTATGTGATTTGAATTATTTTGAGCTTGTATTCAAGCTGTGATTTGACAGAAATGGCAAAATGCAAAAAACAAGCCTTTGAAGTATTTTGGATGTGGTAAATAAATATTACAGTCTTCTTCTTCTTCTTTCGGCATTTTCCTTCAGGAGTCACCACAGCAGGTCAGTTTCTTCCATCTAACCCTATCTGCTGTATCCAGTGCTGGCGGGAATTCAAAGGGGGAAAGGATAGTGTTCACTCAAATTCCTCCTAAAGGACATCCAACCTTAATGGCTCCACATAAAGACTTTTTGAAGGGTGTAATAGAAAATTAAAGGGAAAATACTTTGTAAAACTTTTTGGAGGTTTTGACCATGTTTTAAAGTCAATCATCAAAATAATACTTGTGCTGGATTTCTGTTTCATTCCTACATTTTTGAGACTTTAAAGCTTATATATCTCTCAATTGCCAGGCTGATCTTTGCTATGTCTTTTGTTCTCCATCACACCAACATTCGAATGTAAGCAGCAAGTATTTTTGTTGCATTCTAGCGCTTTGCTTATGCTTGGTACAACAGCGGGTGCCAACTGTGTGTAAGTGACCCTATGTAGTTATTTAGAAGAAAATACACTAGCTTTGCTAACTTTATGCTTTAAACTTTATTTGCAGCATGAAACGCGATTTACGCTCTATCATGCACATGGGGTTAGAGAAAAATATTGAGAAGAGGGGGAATTTAGTGTTAAACAAAAGTGAAACTGAATAAATGATTTTATAAGCTTTTTTTCTTGCAAACATTGCATTTCTGAGCCAACCAAATTTACCATGTTTCTAAATGCTAAAGATGAGAATTATTACCCCATAAAAGCACAATGCTCCATCTTCAATCATTTGCATAATCATCATTTTATTTGAGGAATAAATAAATATGCATTCATTTTCAAGACTATTGCTAACAAGAATTGTAAAAAAAATACAAATGGAACAAGATTGGTCGTCCAATCAAATAAATTTTTCCTCATTGTGTCTCGAATTTCTTTGAAATAGCTGGAAATGTGTTTTGTTTTTAACCGACTGGATTTAAAAATGCCAAAGGAAAGGTCTGTAGGTTTCTCTGAGAACACCTCAGGACACCACCAGATAAGCTAGAAGAAGTGATTGGTAATGCAAGACTGCCCTCAAGGCCTGACCTCCGATAAGTGGTAGAAGATGTCTTTATACATGAGCACACACCATGTATTCAACTCTGCAGAGCAAAAAAACAAACATCTTTCATATGTTAGTGTGTGCTTTTTCATATTTTAGGCTTACGATAAGGAATAGAAAGGAAGAAAAGCAAAACTATTAAGCTGTTTGTTTCTAGCTGGCTTGGTACGAGTTTTTCTTAGGGCGGAATATTTTCAGCTTAGCCTTGGATCTAGAAATTGTTGGCATTTCTAACATGACCTGGAAAATGTTTTCATTTTATATACGATCTTGTTTACCTTCAGTATTTTTGTGTTGGATTTTTTCCTGTTAATGTATTTTTTTAAGACCTCAGTAATACATCTTGTGTAAAACCCACTGAGTCTCATTTCTTTTCTTTTTCAAGCCATCTCGCAATTCTTCTTCTTCTTTCGACATTTCCCTTTAGGGGTCGCCACAGCAAGTCAGTTTCTTCCATCTAACCCTATCTGCTGTATCCTCTTTGGTCACACCAACTATCTTCATGTCTTCCTTCACTGCGTCCATGAACCTCCTCTTTGGCCTTCCTCTAGTCCTCTTTTCTGGTGGTTCCAAATCCAGCATCCTTCTTCCTATGTACTCTCTCTCTTTCCTCTATACATGCCCAAACCATCTCATTCTTGCCTCTCAAACTTTATCCCCAAAACCTCTAACATGTGCTGTTCCCCTGATGTACTCATTTCTAATCCTGTTCATCCTGGTTACTCCCAGAGAGATCCTCAGCATCTTCATCTCTGCTACCTTCATCTCTGCTTCCTGTCTTTTCTTCAGTGCTACTGTCTCTAGACCAAACAGCATGGCCGGTCTCACCACACTTTCCATTTCATTTTAGTTGAAACTCTTCTATCACACATCACACCTGATACTTTTCTCTACCCGTTCCAGCCTGCCTGAACATGCTTCTTCACCTCTTTTCCACACTCCATTGCTCTGGACTGTTGATCCTATAATACCAAAAACCAAACATATTTACTATAGTAGAAAAGTTAAGCTAAAGCTTCATGAACACAGATTGGTTTATGGATGAACTCAATTAATTTATGAATCTACATTTGTACATATTTAAAAAAGTAAAAATTTTTTTGTTTTCAAATAATGCTTTTTATGTAAAAATAAATTAGTGTTATTTGTTGTAACAACACATAAATTAGCACAGTCGTTCTCGGCAGATGGAAGTGTTCAGGCTGGCTGAACACGAACTGTTTTGTGCGTTAGTCAAGTGTTTATTCCATCCGCCAAGGTGAGAACTGAGGGGGAGGCATGTTTTCTGTACCTTTGCCTGTTTGCCAGAAAGACAGAACAAAACACTACCTGGTTAAAAAGAAATAGAGAAAAAACATTATTTTAAATTTATAAAGTGATTTACTGTTTAAAAAATTATTTTCCTGAGACTGCGTCACGTCATCAATGTACTTGTAGTTTGTTCTCTCGATACTTTCACCAGGTTTGCCAGACAAAAAAATTCACAAGTAGCTGAAACAGAGAGCTAAACCTGTCCAAAATATTCTAGAAGAAGCTTATAATTGAAAGCTAGATCCCTGTGGAGGCAAGTTTTATTTTGTGTGTGTATAGCACATTTGAATTCAAAAGAGCTAAAAATAAAGCAAAAAGCACAGTGTGAAATGAAAAAAATGTGGCCATAAGTGCGCTAGCTAGATAGTTCAGGGCCAAGGTGAACTAGCCGGTTTTAAGCAGATGTGACACATAAGCTTCTGGCTGTCCACTCAATGCACAACTCAGTGGGCTACCCTAATGGCACCCCACCAACACACATTCACATACACTTCCATTAAACACACTTCCTGACATATCTTTTTCCTCCTGAAGGCCACAGTACGTTTGCTGTGAGATTAGGAAAAAAAAAACAGCTTTTAAAGAGAGTGTGACTCATAAATAAGATTATTGATTCACTTTACCCATATTTAATTTCAATCTGTGTCTTGTATTTAGGTCCACGGTAATGTTTCCCTCCATGCAATCTTTTTAAATGCATTTCTCCTTTTGTAACCTCGTTTACCGACACACTTGAACTCTTTACCGCGCAGCACTTTTCATCAGGGTGACATTAGCAGTGACAGTGATGTGACAACTGGGTCACCGCTTTGACACTTTAAGAGCAAGTTTGGGAGACATGGGCAATTATTTCTGTTTTAAGGTGAGCCACTTTAGCTTAGATCTGCTTATCTAATGTCGCTGTATCATTAATAAGGCCAGTGATTTAAGGCAAGTTTACAAAAACAGGAATTTAAATAACAAAATGAGCGAACTATTGGTCTCGAGTGCAGATGGCACAGAATGGATGAAGCTGGCCTACAAAAAGGACAAAAAAACCTGTTTGTTTTTCTACTAAAAGCTTCTAAGATTGATCTGTTTGCAGTGAGTTTATTTTTTAAAAAGATTTGTGCCGTTTCCCCCTTTTTGCAATAGATTTGCATTAGAAATGAGATGAGGTATTCAGAGGTGAGGCTCTCTTTTAATTCATGCTGTTTTCCTAAAACTGTCCCCTCTGCACAGCGCTGCATTCCCCACGGAGCGCTATCTGCCATTTCAAGTTGGTTTTGCCACGCTTGTTTGCCCATATGTGTTGGCCTCTCAGTGTGCGATGATGACTGACACAGTTTGCTTGTGTGTAGTTTTGCAGAAAATGACTTTAAACAGATTCATAGGAAATTTAGTTTCCCTGCACTTTGAGAAAGACTAAGTTTGTTTTGTTTTTTTATTCACACGCGTCTTGACTTTTGTTTGGAGAAATCATTTAAAGTTCTTCCTGATGCTTTACGATTGTACAAACGAACATCAAATAAAAGGCCTACTGCTCTACTTTAGTTCGTTCTGTTACGTCATCTTCTGCTCATCTGCTGCCAGGTCACGGGGGCAAAAGCCTCAGACGGGAAATCCAGGCTTTTCTCACCCCGGCTGCATCCTCCAGCTCACCTGGAAGGATCCCGACTTGTTCCCCGGCCAGCTGTGAGACATAGTCTCTCCAGCGGGTCCGGGGTCTGCCCCTCGGTCTTCTCCCGGTGGGACGTGCCCGAAACACCTCACCAGCGAGGTGCTCGGCGGGGCATCCTGACCAGATGCCTGAACCACCCCATCTGGCTCCTTTCGACCTGGTGCTTAGTTTTACTTTGCAAAACTTTTATTGTCTAATACGGGTAAGCGATGCATACCATTTACGATCTTATCGTCAAAATTATTTCCTGTGGTATAAATTTTTCCTCCCTTAAGCAATAAAATAAAGCTTTTTTTTTTTTACTTTACCACAAAAAGCAGGGGATTCAAACTCAATTCTTTTGGATTGAGATCGTTTTTGGGTCAACAAACCGATGCGAAAATGAAGGGAAATTATCAGCTGTTAACAAAAGTTTCCACATCAGCTCATTAAATTGTGTTGCTGTAGGAACAGATTGTAATCCTTGAGCATCTCAGTCCACAATGAGGTAAGTTTCACACTCAGACATAGACGGTCTTCTATTATAATCACGTGTTAGCATCGATGTGCTTTGTTAACCAATCTGGTGGAACCCTAGCTGGTCGATGGGTTCTAATGAAGATGAAACTTGTTAGCCATACTGCAGAGAAATCCATAGTTTAGTCTTGTCCTTGTATCTTCTAACTCTCCCAGTTTACAGCAGGGTGGCACGTACGGCCTTGGTGAATTAGTGGGATCTTGGAGGGTTGCCAGTTCAAATTCTGAGACCTGTCAGTAAAGTTAATGACTAATGCGCTCTCTGCTCACTAAGTAATAACCAAAGAAATCATATGTTGAAATGGCCTTAAGCAGGGTGCTTAATCCCTGACTGCCACAGAAAAGCTGCTTAGTTGCAGGAGACAGGAGATGGCTTTCACTGAGCAGCCTGTAGGTGTGATGTGTAAAACTGTTTAAATATTTGCTGCAGAGTTGGCAAGGCCTCGGGAAAACTCAAGTTGTGATAAATATTTCCAGAAGAAAATGTTGGCTTCTAAATATAGCTGTTTTAGGAAAAAGCACAATTTATGAGTAAATATCCACAATTTTCTTCATTACCTTTTAAAGCCATATTCAAACATTAACTTGGATTACACTACACTAAATATGCTAAATCCAGCATCTAGAGTAAAAAACTGGGTTTCCATTGCATAGCACAGCCTCTAAATCACTTTTCTTCACCAAGGTAATCCTTAAAAGTACTAAGTTTGGACAGTCTATGAACTCTTTTTACACCATCATGAGACTTGTTCCAAAGAGTCACCCAAACTTAGATCATAATCTCTTTCATCTCTTTCTATGGCCTGCAAAGCAAACGCTAAACACAGTGTTCAATCGAATGGATGCATTGAAATTGAAACATACTTTAATTATAAATTGTCATTTATATTTTTATGATCTCGTAGGTATCATATGTGTTATACATTGAAAGTAATCCCTGATCTTCAGTACATTCCTCAAAAGACCAAGACTTCGTGGATACTTCTTCTCACCTTTACAAACATCACAACGTGGTATTAAGATACACTATTATTTCATCTGACTGCAAGTGGGGCTTCTCAACTTGTATGATGGATTGTTTCCTTTATTCTCGGGTGGTTTTGAACCTATATTTTTGGGTCTGCTCTACAAAAGCGAAAAGCCACCAGGGACAGCACTGCCTCTCCTAATCCAGCAAGTTCTAAATCTCCAGGACGATTCCAGTCCCGTGGAACAATATACCCTGGAGCTTAAAGTGAACAGAGAGAGATGGGGATGAGTGAAAACAGAATAGATAACTCCTGAAGGGAGTTAAACAAGTGAACAGGATAGTCTGTGAATGTAAATTGGACTGTCTCAGATGGCATATTGAGGTTCAGAGGAAAGGGTTTTCTGGCCTGGTTGTGTTTTGCCAATTGCTGAAGAATACCATGTTCTTTTTTCTTTGGTTTGGAAATATTAACTCAGAAAGATGGATCGAAATGCTAAACAGTCTAAAAGAATTGGACTCGTGTCCTTGAGAAAAAAAAAGTCACAAAGAAGAGTCTGCTGGGATAAACAGAAGAAGCATTCTGAATGAGAACTGAAGAGCTTCATCTGAGACATCTGTGTTTAAAGAGACCATTACACTGTTATTGGCATGAGGTTTCAGTGGAATAGGACAGGAATCCCTTTAAACCCATCATGCTGCATAGATCAAGGAAGAACTGCTAAACTCCCTGTAGGTTCATCGAACATGAGGGAAAGATAAAATTGGCCTTCTTCTTTTGACAAGGAAAAATGTCCTGGGTTCAAATGAACCTCCAATGAAAGTCCTCCCTCCAGGCACTTGTGCTAGTGATGTTGTGGGAAAACTTTCAGGCTGCAATCTCTGTCCTTGACTCTGTAAATCTGCTCTTCTTCTTATAGGGAAAATAAGCCTCCCTATAGATATAAAAAATACATTTTTTCACTTGGAACTTGAAGTTGGAACTTTAATGTTTTCACTATTATTATTTGATAATCGAAAAAAAGTTAGTTTAATATTTTCAGTGGTTATGTTCTTCAAATCAAAACTAAAGAAAAACAATGCATGAAGTCAGGGATATGTTTCAATTTCACCTTGAAGTGATAGTATGTGGAATTTCTTTTGCTTCACTGTGCTCCTCTTTGGTTTAAAATAAAAAAAAGAAAAAAGAGATGATTTAGTCTGCTGACAGTACTATTGCCAGTGAATTTTTACAGATGGAAAAAAACCAATAGAATTGACTTGGAGCATGCTTTTATTGCGTAATTGTTGTGAGAAAATTGCAGCTTTTGAACACATTTAAAAATCAGTGTGATATTGTAAAATTGAGTCCTTTTTTGCGTTAATAGTTGCGATCAAAACGTTGCATAATTTACATAACGATAGGAACAGTGTTAATGCACGAGAAAGTCAGGAGTTGCAGAGAAGTATGTCTGTGGTGCAGGGCATGTGTGTGAACTGTAAGAAAGTGGTGAGGCGTGCTACAGATGTGACAGAGAAGTTCAAATTGAAGGTGGGACTGCACCAAGGATTTGTTTTTTGATATGCTGATGGTCAGGCTGACAGATAAGGTTAGATAGAAATCTCCATGGACTTGTAAAAAGTATGTTTGCAGATGACTTTGTGATATGTAGTGAAAGCAGGGCACAGGTGGATGAAAAGCTTGGGAGACGCTTTTATGTGCATCTTTAAATCATCTCTTTTTATATACTTTTTTCTTTTTTTTACTGATAAAACAGTGTTTTTCTTTCAGCTACTGCTAACATGAGATTACAAGGTATGACTTTTTTGGCTTGCCACCTTTGTGCGCAGCAGTTGTTTTGACAACGCATGCACACTGGCACACCAGTTATGTGCACCGTTGTGTGTTTTAGTTTGGTCCAGTACCCAATGCTATGAAAGCAATCGTTTGAACATTTTAAGGACTGGCATTTTTCTTTCTTGCAAATCACACAGATTGAATTTTGACCTCACATTTACAGTTTCAAGTACAGCAAAGTGGATGCAATAAGTTCAATAATTTTGCTAAAAAGGAATTCACAACCCTGATGTCACCTCATCTGCACAGTTTGTCTAACTTGCCTTGTTTTTTAAAGCAGACAGGATGTAAGTGAATGAAAACTATAATCATTTCATTTTACATAAAATGGTCCAATTTAAAATGAAAACATCTCAACGTCAAATTTTCTCCAAGTAGTTGAGGACGTTGAACCAAATTGTCAGAAAAGTATTTTTCAGAAGCAAAACTGACAAGTTTTGTTGTTGTTGTTTGTTTTTAAACTGTACAAATGACACTGTTTAATCACAGTTTTGACTTCACACAAAACAGCAAAACAGAAAATTTGGGTATTTTTTTTGTAAAAATGATTACATAATTGGTTGAGATTTCAGGACTTTTTTTTCTGTTCATTTATTTTAATGAAGTTGAAAATTTACATGGGAAAGATTTGATTTCCCCCTCATATTTAAACAACTTTGAGAAATAAACAGCTTGTGAACTGATAGGTTAAAATATTTTATTTAAAAAAATCTATTTAGAGGGTAAAAAAATATCTTTATTTGTATATTTCCCATTTAACATGGCTAAGAAATAGGTATTTTTTTAGTAAATCATTGATGTAGAAAAACAGCCCCGTACACAGAGGATTTGTTACAAGGCTTTTATTGGCCTAGATATGGGGTGATGCACACATAATATTAAGGGAAAAGTTGATGAAATATTCATACGGTCATAACATAGTGTGTTTACTCTGTTTGGATACAAAATCGCAGTAACTGATTTCAACAAGAACACAGCTTTCATTGCTTTGGGTTATTTAGTTATGAACGCAACGAACTGTGGCTAGCCTCACCATGCCTCATTACTCCCAGCAGATCATGACTTTATTATTACGGCTCATCATGTCAAAGTAAATGTGATATATGTGGTTCAAATTTAACACAGTAATTTTCAAAAGAGCTTTAATTTGCTGTTTTGCAGCCAGGAAAAAACTGCAAAAATGGCCACTAATCTTTTGAATGAAGGTCTGTTTAGGCCTTGATATAGTACGTCATTGGTTCTTAACCCCTATTTAGAAATTCAGAAATCCTAGCTTGTGATAGTGTTTCAAGTAATTCATTTTTTAGAACAATAATGAGGCGCTGGTGCCATTTTCTTATTCTCTTAGCAGCCTTCTCCAAACCTGAAAAGGCAGTGAAAGATGAAAATACCTTTAGATAACAAGTCTGCTTACTTCATAAACAGCAGGGAGATAATCAGCGGGGAAATATCGGACAGTAAATTAAGGCAGCGACTAAATAAATGGGGCAACTAGCAGTAGAACACCTGTGCTGAGGTGTCGGTGCCTTCCAGCTCAAACGGGGGAATGTGTGAAAGTGCAAATGGATATCTAAAGCTCTATTCACATGAGATGTGGATTACCCTAGAAGCGCAGTGATTTAGGAATTACACCTTCCACGACAATTAGGTTTTTAGTTGCTTGTCATTGAACACCAGCAAAGAAGAACTCACCAAAAATGCTTGCAAAACTGCGCAAAAATGGAGCATGTGCATCGGGGTCTAAAAGTGTGACCACATTTTTTCCAAAAGGATTAAAAGCTTCTCTCGATGCCAAACAAATTAGCTAAAACATTTTTTAAATGCTTTTTGTCTTCTAAAAATGTTTGAACTGCTTTTTGATGATTTTTGTCACTTTTTATGTTCTATTTAGCTAACTGACTCAAAAAATTCAAAGTTAAATTATAATTATTTTATTTTTTTATTTTACCTTTTTCTGCTGCACAATTGCACTAAATCATTGGATAAGGGAAACAAAACTGATATGGGTTTTTATAAATCTAAGTTTATATTTTGTAGTGATTTAAATTGAGCTAAAGGGATTGGATCACTGTTTTCTAATAGTTACTAAAATTATGTCTCGACGACCTCCAAAAGCTTCATTCAAAACAAGAATAACCTTTTGGTAGGTATCCGTTAGAAATGAGTACATCCGAGAACAGCACATGTTAGACGTTTTGGGCATAAAGTTTGAGAGGCAAGACTGAGATGGTTTGGACAAGTGCAGAGAAGAGAGAGAGAGAGTACATCAGAAGAAGGATGCTGGATTTGGAACCACCAGGAAAGAGGACTAGAGGAAGGCCAAAGAGGAGGTTCATAGACGCAGTGAAGGAAGACATGAAGATAGTTGGTGTGACCGAAGAGGATACAGCAGATAGGGTTAGATGGAAGAAACTGACTTGCTGTGGTGACCCCTGAATGAAAATGCCAAAAGAAGAAGATCCGTTCTGTCATCTTCCACTCATCCGGGGCCGGGTCGTGGGGGCAACAGCCTCAGACGGGAAGCCCAGGCTTCTCTCACCCTAGCTGCATCCTCCAGCTCACCTAGAAGGATCCTGAGTCGTTCCCCGGCCAGCTGTGAGACATAGTCCCTCCAGTGGGTCCACAGTCTGCCTCTTGATCTCCTACCGATGGGACGTGCCCGAAACACCTCCCCAGTGAGGCGCTTGGGGGGCATCCGGACCAGATGCCCAAACGACCCCATCCAGCTCCTCTCGACCTTTTGTTTCACTTTAAAAAAAAAAAACCAAAAAAACCAAAGTGAATTTAAATGATGGAACCCTGATTAGAAGACACAATTTTTTTTTGTATTTTGATTTATTAATAAGTTCTTTCCATTTTAATTCCTGAGACAGGAAATTATTCTAAAATTTCTATTTTGAACATTTCTTTTCTCCTTTTTTGTTCTGAAAATGAAGCTCCTTTTTTCATGTTAGATTTTTTCATTGTGATTAAAACCGCTAGTTAGAGTTTAAATGATAGGCATTGTAAAAGTGCTTCTTTCTTCAAAGCTCATAATCTGCTTGTCCATGCCCCCTTAACCTTCAGTTTTTTAAACGAGCCTGCCCCCATCACTCAGCTTGCCAAGTTTAAAATGCCCCCTCCTTTTGGTTTTATTTCCCTCTACTTCTACTGTATCATCGTGGCCCAGTTGCCCTCACCTCCAGCTCCTCCCGTCCCATGGCTTGACCTGTGGTGTTACCATCTAAAATTATCTACACGGTGATTAATGCAAGTGGGAGGTGGAGACCCTGCTGAGATCCAGAGTAACTCTCCAGCCTTCTGCTGGGCTCATCTTGACAAGAAGAAAAGCTATTTCAGTCCCCTTTTTATCACTGTTTTGCATAGGCGTTGCACTGATCAAAGTATCACTGGGAATGTGATTAATTTGCAAAAGTATAAACGCTACTCGCTCTCTCCCGTATTCCATTCATCTACTTTTGTCGCCCCAATCCTTTGGATTTATTGTCCGGAGATATTAAAAACTGTCTGTCACCACAGTCTAATACCTTTTCATTGGGCTTTATAAATAACAAGCCTCAGTGGCCATTTTTATGTGGTTGCTAGGGTAACTGTGCGAATCAAAGAAGAGCTCCTTTTGCTGCAACAACGTCCATGCCGTCTACCACCAACCTGCAAAACTGTAACTATCAGAGGTTTTTTTTCAAAGCTGCAAAAACCTGTTGAAAGTGTGTTTTGTAACAAATCAAATGGCTGGAGTTTTTTTGTGTGTGTGTTTGTTCTGTAATGGAAGTTTGACTCACTTTGGACTGTTGAGTTTTTGTCGCCTCAACACAATTCAGTTGCCAAGTAAAAAAAAAAAAAAAAAGGCTCTTGGGCATGTAATGCTTTCTGCAACTTAGATTGTTTAACTTCTTTTTATTATCAGTTTGTATTTTTAATATTTTAAGAAATCCCACTGTTAAGCCCCTGAAAATGTGAATCTAATTAGTTGTGCAGAAAACAATCAATAACCAAGAAAAAGTATTCCCAATTTCTTTTCTTAGAAAAGCAGTAATATAATGATTGGGATTAAGTTATTGGGAAATAAAAAAAAAAAAAAAACTGCACCTAAACTTTAGTCGTGCATCCATAAAACTTCTTTTTTCTTCATTTTCCAGCTACGTATCTGCCAAAGTACTATTACATTAACAAAAGGATATTTTTTGTAATGTTGGCAAATTAATCAAATCCCTCAAATAACCCTAAAAAACAATGCTCAAAATTTGAAATAAAACACTGATTGTATTCTTTAAAAGACAAGACGTTGAGGTGAATGAATATTGCCGCCAGCAGTCAAACAATAAACTGAACATTGAGCCAAGAGCCGTTCAGAATATCCGGACATAGAAAAGGACATAAATAAGTTTTGAATTGGCTTAGCAACACATTTAAAAGAATTATATTAAAAACATCTTTGAAGATTAACTTCTAATGAATTGTAAAGAACTGTGTGACCCAATTTTTTTTCTCTCTTCAGGGCTTTGTCTCTTCTATGTATTTAATTTCAGGCAACTTTTATTTGAATAGAACAAAGGCATGCTCACAAAACAATATGGTTTATTTCAGTTGTGGTGTAGTCTTTGAGATGGTCACAATACCTCCGTATCTCTAAGTATTTTACGTTTCTTTGTGCCAAAGTTAAAAACAATGGGGGACAAAATTCTAGGAAATTAGCTTTTATGTAGAAACCCCAATAGACGGATAATGTCTTTTGAATTTTCAATTTAAGTTATTAAAGGAATACTGTCTTTATTGCACTGCCCTCAGATTACTACACAGTACTTACTGTAGATGAATTGATCATTTTTAGGGTCATGCAACTAAAAGTTATAATTGAGGTCCCAAATTCTTATGAATGCATTATTTCCAAAATCATTAAATGGATTGAACCATCAAACTGTCCTCAATGATCACATTGAGTCAGAGTTTTATGATTAGTTTGCATTTTCTCATTGCTGTGGGAGAAAAATCTCAAACATCCCAAACTTAGTTCAGCTTCACAAAGCCTGGTGCGGCGCTGACTAATGCACCTTTTCCATTCTGCTGCTGATTTAACAATCCCATTCAAAACTCTTTTTTTAAATGCTAGCACCAATGACATCGGCTCTAAATGGATTAGCGCAGGTGATTATCACTGTTATTACCAGCAGCTTTCGGTGCTTGTTGTATGGTTTTCTTCCTGTGTGTAAACGCTGAGTTTTAATTGACTTTTCTAAGAAGAAAGGATATAATAATGAAGCTCTATATGAGACAACATAGATACAGTGTACTGTAGATACTATACACAAGGAAAATGTATAGTGAGATGAGTGACTAGAGGGAGGTGGGAGACATTCTGGGGTGAGAACAGTTCACACCACAAATAGTGTTAGTGACACTCCCAGCAGAAAGTGAAGGAAATTGCCCAGAATGAAGAAGGACCAGAAGGGTAAAGAGATGACTGTCACACTAAGAGGAGGGAGTGAATCAGTATTCGTTCTGTACAATGTCTTTGCCACAGAACAGCCTGACAGACGGACAGACGGTTGTTGGACAGGACACAAGAAAGCATGGGGAAATGGGTTGCAAGGGAGAGACAGATGGATGGAGGTGTGAGGGAGACAGCAGGATATCGACAAGAGGAGGCTTGTGTTTCAGAAACTCTCTGCCAAAGTTCGAGGATACAAAATGGGAGGAAAAGCCCTGGAAGAAAAACACAAAGCAACGTATACCTCAATTGTCAAGGGGTGACAGAGGGGTTAGAAGAAGCGATTATTAGCAACATCTCTAGGGTTGAACATTTTTCTGGGTTTTAGTTCAGGGAGTTGGTGAGATTTTATATCTGTTTGGTCATTGGAAGTTTTTACACATGACAGTCCTGAAAAAGAGGTAAACCTGCTGAATGTACCTGTAATGATGTTGTAGTTATCTACAGCCAAGCATGTAATGCTGAGTGTGTATATTGGTTGTGTGCTGGTAAGCTTAGGGCAGAATTGAAAGTCTCATTCAGGTGCTGATTTCAAAGAAACAGCACACACAACAGAAGCTGTATCTTGAAAGTTTGGCAATGTAAGCCTTATCTTTGCAACACACACCCACGCACACACGCTAACCCATTTCCAAAGTCATACTACTGAAAATAAAAATTAGGGATTAAATGTTGTTTACCAACCACTATGAACTCCTCAGGCAACTCTGAGGCAGAACTGCAATGAGAATTCCTGTGTTGAACACTGCCTTTTTATCTTTGATTGCCAAGCCAATGTCATCATTGTTTTGGTAACAAACATGCTCAGTTGAGTCCTTTACAAGAATCTGTTTAAATACAGTGTGATAGGTTATTTTCCTCTTACGGATTCTAGACAAGTAATCATTTTACTTCCTTGGGGGAACTGAAGTTTGACATAAATTTCAAAGTGATTTCTTTTTTTTTTTTGCAGTCAACTCAATTATTCATAGTTTGCCATGTTTAGTGATAGCTCTCTAAACTAGCAGAGTTTTTTTTATGTCCTTCCTGTTTTCTGCTCTGCTGCATCAAAGACTTTTAGACAATTTTGATGTCTAAAAGTTAAGAGTTTTGAACTTGATGTTCTTCTCGGTGGGCCATCAATTGATGAACACCAAATGGTTTCTAGTACTGTAAGTACTGAATGCATTCAGTGAATCAATAATCCTGAAAAAAACTGTTTTATTTGACTGCTCGAGCTTCCTGCAAAGCTTGCTAAGGTGAGGTGTGGTAGAATTCAAGCGCGGAACACAGGATGAAAACGAAAAACATCAAATTTATTTCTAATTAGGTAAAAACGGATTCTTCAAGGCAGGCGGGGTTGTCTGAGGCAGGCAGGTTATCCAAGGCAGGCGGGTTTCTTGAACAAAAGAAACACAATATAAGATCACGGGCAAGAAAATAAGCAGACAAAGATCTACTAAAGGCTTGTTGTTGTTACCGCATGGGATTCAACAATCTGACACAGGCTTCTTTCTTTCTTTATTAAATGTCGCGAGATACCAATGTTGGTATATTACGCCTAACAGGGAACCGAAATCCCCTGTGATTTCAAAAATAAAAATCGACCATTGCTCTGGTCATTGCTGGGGTGGAGGATGGCTTCTGTAGTTTGCCGATTGCTGATCATCTGCAGGTGGTGAGCAAGTTGCCCCGGAGACAGACACCCTCTTAGAAGCAGGAGCAGGGGTCACAACAAAGCTGCCTTTACGTTGCTTAAGGTATTAATTTACATAATCTACTATTTCCACATCTGGGTCCTCAACTGCAGGCTCTCTAAAATGTGCCAAAATTATGATACGTAACAAACAACTCTTATATGGATTTTTTTTAAGTATGTGAAATTCATAAAAGTATGAGATTCCTTTGTGTTAGCTGTTCTGTTCTTATAGATTTAAAGCCAGATAATTGTAAAAAGTAAGTTTGATTAACTTCCAGTTTGGGGTGGATTCATTGAAGAATTATTTTAATGTCTGCAGAATTAAAGTAGCCAGGAAAAAAATCAGCACCTCAAAATCCTAGACAGTGGTTCTCCACCTGAAAAAGATGCTTTGAATGAGGTCCTAATGAGTTATCTTCCTGTCTCACAAGGAAATGAAAAAAGTAGACGAGGATCAACAGGTGGATCGGTGTGGGGTCTGTGGTTGAGTTCATTGTGATGAGATGGGCTTAGCCAAGTGGTGAGGGGGTCTCGTTTTACCAGTTAGTTTGTGTTTTTCTTATGCTCAGTCTCAAGCTGTGTGCAGAGACAGAAAGAACAAGAATGTGAATACAAGCAGCCAAAATGGATTTCCTCCACAGGGGTGCCAACCTCACTCTTACAGTGAGGATCACAGTCATTGGGGAGAAGCTCAGAGGAGAGCCGGTGCTCATCCGCATCAAGAGGAGCCAGATTAAGTTCCACAAGCACTGGGTTTGGAGATCTCCTGGTGAGGTATTGGAGGCATGTCCCGCTGGACAGAGAGCTCAGAGTGTCACCATTGTTTATGTCCTGAAGATAAAGTTGAACGATGTTGGGTTTTGTTGGATGAAGAATGCTTTTCAATAGTCAAATTTGAAAATCCAGAGCCAAAAAGAGTCATCATGAAAGTCACCTATTTCATCTTTGTATTTTACCTCTAAAAGTCATTCAGGATGATCCCATAAAACCGGTTGAGTGCTTTATTGGCTCCCGTAGGACAGGAGCTCCTCCAATATTACTCATAAACTGAACTGCACAAAGTATTTGGAACATTTCCCACTTTAATGAAGTGCAAAATATGGCGAATGTCACAGAAAGTTATTGTCTTCCCATCTCGCTCATAGATTTTTGTTTCCCCTAATTTATTTGAAAAATTACATACTTTAATTGCGATTTGTGGCTTGTTTTAAAAGAGCCATTCTCTCTATATCTACATACTTACACCTCTCTCTTGTCTAAATTATTTAAGATGCATTTGTTGTTTTTTAAGAAAATGTCCCTGATGTTTCTCGGCCCTCTATCATTTTTACAGTGCTTTGTATCTATTCTTTTGGAGCCCATATTGATCTCGCAAAGACATAATAGGCATGTTCAGAAAAGCTTTTAAAATGATCGAAGCTTCTTGCATGTTTGAGTTCAAACCTTCAGAAGCAGCAAAAGCTTCTTTTTAACTCCAAGGTTTTCCAGGGCAGTGTAGAGTTTCCATTTTTGAGTTTAGTCGTTCCACTTCACTTCACGGAGCATTATTAGAAAATAGCTGCAAAGAAAAAAAATGAAGAATCCAGCTTTATAGTTAAGGTTCAAGATTAATCATTTTTGTGGAAAACAAAAAGCAAAATGCATCTTAAAGCCTTTAAGTTTAATTAAATTTCTATTAAATAGATGTGTTAATGCATTAAAGTGCTATTGGCTAAAATTGAGTATCAGACAAGGGTTTTATGTGGGTAGGTAAGGCAAATGAACACTGTTTATGGCAAATGGTTTTAAAAATAATTACACAAGCAGGAAATGAAGCTCCATAAAAGGATTTAGAGATCCAAAAGGAGAAAGTTTTCCATTGTCTGAATATAGAAGATATGACCATTCTGTAGAAAGCTGCCTAAGTGAAGCATGTCATGGTGTGTAACATTATTACAAGAATTACAGAAACCAGACAAGAGGTTAACGTCTAAAACTGAATGAATGGTAAAAACACCCTCAGGCTCCGCTAGGGAAAAAAAATCTATGATGGAAATCTCAATAGCTCTGTTAAATCAGGACAGTTTATCACAGATAAAACAAGGTATCAAACATAGCAAAAGAAATACTTTTATTTTTAATATATCTGCTCAACCAAAAGTCAGGTTTTCTGATTGAAGATCTGACATACCAATGTCATCCAATTTAATTTTTTAACGAGATCTTCTCAGTTGTTCAAAATACAAATAATTTTTTAATTTAAATGTACATCCTTCATAAAAACCAAGAAGCATGGTGAAGGGTTGTCACACCCATTTAACTCAAAGCAGCTAAATTTAGCTTTTTTGAAATAGTAATGCAAAAACACATTAAACTGACTGGTTGGTCTGAAAAATTGATGGTTGGTTGGTCTCTTTGTAAACAACTAGCAACTTTTTTTAAAATCTGAAAATGCTTTGTCACTGTTTTTTTTTTTTTTGCTAATGACAGAAAGTGTAAGCGCCAACAAAAAATGCAAAAAGCATTTTGTCTGATCTATTTATTTTGAAGAGCAACTTGATTTTAGGATCAACAGAATTTTTTACATTTGGTAAACAGTGCAGTTGATTAAAACATCACTTGTTTTTGTCTTTAAAAAAGAAAAAAAAAACTACATTTTTGGCCCAATATATAAAAAAACATGAACAAAATTGTGTCAGAATCAAAGCACCTGTGGATAAAAAATAAAGAGTCATTTTTTAATATGCATTGCAAGTAATACTTTGTGAATTCAAATGCTTTTGCCTTTAGTTATTTGACTATTAATCCCTTGGTTAGCCATGAAAGCAGGGGATTTGCAATGCTGCGGCTCAATACAAATTTAATATACATTGTAAATAAACACCAATACAATTCAAATAAATACAAAAAGTAAAAATCAAAATCAAAATGGATTTGATTTAATACTAAAACCATACTTGACACAATTTAGGAAAATCTAAAAAGGCGCAAACTCAAATGCGAGGCCTTTCTTATTTAAGCTTTAGACCATTAGATATATTTTGTTTTCATACATTTTGCATGCCATGTTCCTATTTTCTTTGCAAATGTATTTTTTGATTATACAAAGACTTAAGTATAAGTTATACAACTATTCCGCTGCGTATCAGAAACACCTTCTGTGTAACTAAATCAGGCCAATTGAGTTAAAAAATTGGTATCCAATGGTGAAAAAAAATATGACACTTTCTGTTATTTTGGTTCCTATTGTGGGCTTTTTGTTCCTTACATGATGCTTCACTAAGCTTCCCTGCCAAGTATAAGTAGTATGCGTGAACATAGCAAAGAAAAATATGAATATTTCTTGCCATGCTGGTGGTCCATTTTAATCACAATAGCACAAAAAGACATTATTTAGGAATGTGAAATGAAGCCTGACATGCAGAGGAAGTGTTGGGCCTGCTAGCCAGAAGGACCCTCACACCCTGCTGAGCTCTGGGAACGGACAATTGAACATAGCACTTGCTTGTCCTCACACATTGTTCTCACGCACAACTCGGTCACTTACAAGCACAAGCATTAGACGGAGAAAGCTTTACAGTGCAACCCTGGAAGCAATGCTGTAAAGGTTGATTCTGACACCATCTTCATACCGTACTCCTGATTTTATTTTGTTTGCTCACTTTAATTACAATCTGAATTTTCAATCTACTGAACAAGAATAAGTAATCTACAAGATGTCGAACATCATGCCTCCTCATCTATTGTTTGTATTGAATTGAATTGAATAAACTTTATTTACCCCAAAGGGAAATTTGAAATTGAGTACTATTGAGTACTTATTGAGTGCTAAATAGGAAGTTTTATTTAGTGCATGTTTTGTTCAAGTCTGAAAGTGTCCTGCATGTCCCCTTTTTAGCTATAGAAAAAAGCAAACTGTAACAGTATGGATGATAATGTAAAGAAGGTCAAGCTTTATAACACTACCTGTCTGGCATCCAATACAACATCGCCGAGGAAGACATTTAATTAGCATGAAACAGCAGCCGGGAGAGAGGCGACATTAAAGGAATTAAACGATAACCAGCTTTTAATCTCACCCTGGCAAGAGAATAGAAGAAAAGAAGGAAACTAGTCATCTATTGAGCGGTTGTGACTTTGATGGAAGTGCAATTCTTTTAAAGTGATATTTTGTGTAATTAGTAGTGTGCGTGTGTTTTCAAGATAAATAAACCACCCGCTAGAGCTTTGATGTGCAAAAGGAGATTCTTTAAAAAATAGTTTGGCTAAGAACAAGACTGCTGATGCGGCAATTTTTCTCCATAAAGAAGTGGAACAAAAAGTGACTTTGGGCTGAGTTCGCAACGATTTGTACAGTTGGATTGAGTGACCTAAAAAGATTGTTCAAAAGATTTTGCAGGGCTTTAGCTTAAATAATTGGTTTAATTCCCCTGATTAATTACAAAGTTAAGACACATAAATTCAAATAAATCTACTCCTGATTAACTCTGTTATTTTCAGAGTAATTTTTACGCGCAGATGCATCCCTAAAGTTACTGAATATCAAATGTAACGGAATGGAACAGGTTTTCAGGGTTAATGCAATCAAAGCTCAATGTTGCAAAATTTCAACCTCGTTATCACACACTCTTCAAGCATCCATTATTAATACCGCGTGGGCGGAGGCATAACACTTGATTTTGAAGTGTTGACTTCTTCTTGTTTAAAATAAACAATGTTATAATTCATTTTTTTCTATTTGCTAAACTATATTTTATGATGTTTCAAACAACAAAAAAACGAGGGAGTGAAATCCCTTCATTATTTTTCTTTTAAGAAAAAGTCCAAACACAAAACTTTTTGTCATTGAACCCTTATATGGAGCACTCTGACTGTAATCCAACTTACAGGTTCAGGATAGTGAAATATTAAAGTTCCATGATTAACAAGCCATAACCAACAAATACCAGTTATAGAAACAGCTAGAAACGCGGAGAGACCGGCCATGCTGTTTGACCTAGAGACAGTGGCACTGAAGAAAAGACAGGAAACAGAGATGGAGGTAGCAGACATGAAGATGCTGAGGATCTCTCTGGGAGTGACCAGGATGGATGGGATTAGAAATGAATATACAGTATCGTTGACGCAGTGAAGGAAGACATGAAGATAGTTGGCATGCTGAAGAAGATGCAGCAGATAGGGTTAGATGACTTGCTGTGGCGACCCCTGAAGGGAAATGCTGAAAGAAAAAGAAGAAAGAGCTAGACAGTTACTGACTGAAAATTTCCATACATGTTTATTCCTTTGTGTGGTGTTAATCCCACACACTCATTTAATTATTCCTGTAGGTAATTGTTCCTGTAGATGGAAACTTATGTCTCCATTGTGGGGATGTTTCCTTTCATATTTCTGATTATTAAATGTGAACTAACTGGCAAAGATCAGATTTGAATACTTCTTATCTTAACATTTCCAATTTCTGGGATTCCAGACTGATGCTTTTTAAAAGTAATAGCTCATGGTTTATTCATTTGAGGACAAAAAAAAATCCAGGCAGAAGTTATGGGTTCACGGATATTGCAAAAACCCCAAACAAGTTTTTTTTTTCTCTCAAACTCTTTCATTACAAAAATAAAACTTTTATTTTCTGGCTCTATCTTTTCTTATTTTTTTGTAAGTGCAGCCATTTAGGCTCCACTTCTTCTAAAACATTCCCTCTGAAGCACTTAGCGTAATTAGAGATCATTTATTCCCAGAACTAATCAGTCCAAGTGTTTTTGTGTCTCAACTAAAATAATAACATGAGAAAAGCTGTTGCGCTGCATAAGGGTTCACCAGCACATGCTGCTTCCTTAATTTGACTCTGGTGTTTTAGTTTGTTTGGGTGCATCTTCGTACAGTGGCTGTTCTGCAAACTATAGCCTAATTTGATTAGTGACTGGAAAAAAATGACTCTCGGGGAGAAAAAAATTGCATAACAGGTTTTCTTTGCTTTATATTCATAAATGTGATCTTGCAGAAAAAGACTTTGTTTTTCAAATTCTTTTGTTCTCTTTTTTAGCCAATCTTAAAGCAAACAGATTCTTTCCCACTCTAAACAATCGAAAAGACAAGAACAGCGAACAATTTGAACTGAAGGCCGAATTCTTACTCACTCTCCTGTCTGGATGAAAACCATCTACTACAGGAGCTAGGATATATATTTTAATGAGCAAGTCTTTGATTACCAGTCCTCAATAAATTGTTTCACCAATTTGTAGGCGGTTCTATGTATTTGGATATCCTGGATCTGTTGACCACCAGCTGTGGGTGGTGACAGAAAGAATGAGATCGCGGATACGAGCGCCCAAAATAAGCTTCCTCCACAGGGTGGCTGGGCTCTCACTTAGAGATCGGGTGAGGAGCTCTGCCATCCGTTGAGAACTCGGTGTCGAGCCGTGTCGAGCCGCTCCTCCTCCAAGTCCAGAGTGTGCCCCCCGAACGCCTCGCAGGTGAGGTGTTTCGGGCACGTCCCACCGGGAGGACACCAAGAGCCAGACCCCGAACATGCTGGAAAGACTATGTCTCACAGCTGGCTGGGGAACGACTCGGGATCCTTCCGGATGAGCCGGAAGATGCAGCTGGGGTAAGAGAAGCCTGGAGTCTACCGTCTGAGGCCCTGGGAGATGATGGAACGGGATCCTTCCACATGAGCTGGAAGATGCAGCTGTGGTGAGAGAAGCCTGGGCTCTACCGTCTGAGGCCCTGGGAGATGATGGGAGATGATGGAACGGAACGAATCTGTTTAGTTTACTTTAGTTTGTGGGCGAGCAGCTGTTGTTTTGAGGATTTTGGAGTTTGTTATAGAAATACAACTGAACTAGATTAAGCATAAGTTGAACAGCTTGCCTCTATAAAACGTGGCGCCACAGGTAAGAATGTTTCCACCTAGAAAGCTGCAACTTTTAAATTGTTTGACATTTTGATGTATTCAGCACATTTCCTTGAAGTTGATGAGTGAACAGAACTTCAAAACGTGTTGAAATTGTCCCGGTATTAAAGAGGAACACCTGAAAACTACTTAGCTGAGCCTCAGTTGTACCAAACTCTCCAATCAATCACCACCTCAAAAGGAATCAAAATGATAATGTAGACCTCCAGAGGTGGTCGCTATCTTTAGTGAAAAATATCATTTCAATATTCATCTCTGCTGTCAGACTTCTCTTTTTTGTTGTGCTTAACAAATTTATTTCAACTACTTTTGCACAAAACACACATGTTCAACCACACACACCGGCCTGGTCGCCAATGGTGTGCAAATGAATTTCACATTACTGTAGGTCACTGAATTCATTTCGGAAATGGCAATTGTTATAATCTCTCACAGGAGTTGTTGGGGGTAGTGGGCCACATTTAGCCAGTTACCCTTACAACCCAGTCAAGATTAAGGAACATATTACTCACTATCAAGCCATCATTCCTACTTCATTTGTTCCTCACTAACAGAAAAAGAGTGACAGGCTTTTTTTTTTTTCTGTGGTTAATTTAACCTCTGCAAAAAACTGCTTCAGAAGGAAAAGAAGTAAAAATTTCCTCCCCTTTAAGTTAATGAAATATCCTCTGCTGGGCTCAAAAGGAGAACCCAATCTTTTCTACTGCCATCTGAAGCAGTCTGTTCAATCGTGCATATCAAAGTCAGGATAAAAAAAAGATACTTTTCATCCAAATTTTTCAGCATGGCTAACATTCAAACAGCTTGAAATCTCATCAAATACTTTTCAACATGAAATTTATACCCGAGTAAAAGTCAGACTACATTTCAACAGAAATTCTGTTAATTAATTATAGTAGAAAGGGTGATTAACTGTAACTCTTCCAATGAGAATACAGTAATTATATTTACATGTGAACAGTACACGTCCCTAGAAACTTGTCATTTCCCAGCCAACTCTTCCTCTCTTTACAAATGACCTTGTGAGGTCGGCTGTTGTCTTTAACCTGCGGTAGTGTAGCTGGCTCAGCGCTGTCTCTCCCACACCTTGTTCCCATTGTTGCTGATGGTATCTTTCGGCCTATCGGAGGACTAATGACCCCGGCAATCGTTGCTGACCTGTCGGGGGAAGTGCAGCTGCCAAAAGGAAGCGAAGAGAGTCCATTAAAAGATTAATGTAAGGAAGTGGACACTGTCCTCCTGGACCTGTGGAGCACTACAGCAGGAAAGAGGAATTTGATTTATCGTCAATTCTCCCCTCTTCACTTGCTGAATGGACAGAGAAAGATGAGCAGAGTGAAATGTCTTGCTTGGTCAAGAACTTCCAAGCATTTCTTTTTTTTAATATAAGAAAGTATCGTAATGTGATGCCAGGGTAGCAGGTGAGTTATTGTATGTTTAATTGGGAGTAAGTTAAATGTTTCCTGAAGTATTTAGGCTGGCCTGAGTCAGCAGAAAACCTTACTTTGGAGGAAAGTCAACACTGGATCCTGGCAGGCCAATTAACCTGTGTTTTTCAGAGAGTACACTGCCCTATTTATCATTCAATGTGCACCAATTATGGGGTTGTGTTGCTTTGATGTAATAAATATTAAAACCAGTTGCCAAAGCACGGAGTGGCACAAGCCCTGCAACCTACTTTCATTACTCATTGCTACGGCGTAAAGCTAGCATTTTTTGCAGAGACAAAAGGATTCCTGCTTTATGCTTTTAGTAAAGATTTGCTGTCAAGTTAAAGAAGCCTTGGATCCCTGACTCCTTTAGGCCCAAACTTTTTTAATGGGCAAAACAGAACGCATGCCCCTGCTCATGCAGAGGCTACTGCTGAGAAATAACATATTCCGTTTGCTGGTATGTTGTGTTTTTCACATGCATTTCACATGCATTCTGTCATCTGCAGCTATTAATAATCAATCATGCCATAAAGTTATTTAAATTACATTAAGTTATTTTCATAGGGAGGAGCCACTGTTTTATTAATAAATTTATGTGGTCAGTGAAAAAGTGACTAGATTTTGTATGCTGGACTTCAAACAATTTTTTTTGACTAAACTATCCCATCAACTCATTCAAAACCAGGCAAATTCAACTACAAGAAAATGTAACTCAAGAACTTATTGATATATTTCTGGTTTGTCTAATCTTTCTAGTGTAAATGAGAAGCCATATTACAACAAAAGCTTTTCACTGTCTCACTCATGGTGTAAAATAGGCCCAGTTGTGCTGACACCAGTATTTTTTATGTAAGTGAAATCTGTAATAGAAAACGTCAGCGCGTGAAGGACGTTTCACAGAACCAAGGTCAGCAACCTTCCTTTTTGTTCAGCTTTTATCAGTAGTTCATATGCAATGTATGGCATGGAAATAAAAGCACATTAAACTATTCTAACCTTGATATGCATCATCTAAGACCCATTTTTTTGCCTAAAGATTTCTTGTCAGTATTCCTCAACGATAAAAGCATCATCATTGAACATTTGCACCATTACCCAGAAATGCATCAGTCTGACAGAGAAAAACAAAGATGTCAATCGCCGTGCCGATTATTGGGTATACCAAGCTAAATACTCCCGAACAGCAAATGTTGAGACACACACACACAAAGGACTCTCACCAGATTAGCCTGTCAGGTGTTTTTGAAACGATAGATGGAAATAACAGGTTGAGGATTTCTTGAAAGTGGAATAAAAGAGAAATTAACATTTTACTTAAAAAAAAAAAACAATGGAAAGTTACAAAAATATAAATATTTTTAAACAAATTTGCCTAAAATGTTCTGGTCTAAAGCAAGACGAATGGTCATTTAAGGCAACAGGTGCCTAAAAGTATTTTTTTTCCTATTTGTAAAAAAGACACTGAGCTGCCGTCTCCACCCCAACACACCTGTTCACAAATGCCTCTCCTTGATGTCTGCACCTGTGTCTCATTTTCCTCCCGTTTAACGTCTATAGTACTCAGTTGTCAGATCATCTGCTGTTCTGCTCCCCTACTGTAGCCATGATGGTGTCCCCTCCACATTGTCTAGTGCCCTCTCTGTTATTTTCCAAGGTGAACATGTCTACCCCTCTTCTCTAACCCCCGATTAACTGCAGCTTAGCTTTAGATGAGAAGTGGAATAAAATATTACATATTGTGAACCTATTTTAACGTGGGTTTTCCATTTTATGCATGAACTTTTGTGTGTAGCAAAAACAAATAATAAAGGTACCAATACATTTTTTATTTTTATAACCACTTTGTCACTAAGCTACCGATTGGCGTTCACTATTTTTGTGCTCATTGTGCAATATATAGTGTAATGTTATTATGATTTCTACATTACATTCTAAACTTTCCATTTCGTCGTCTTCCGCTGATCCGGAGCTGGGTCGCGGGGGCAACAGCCTCTGACGAGAAGCCCAAGCTTCTCTCACCCCAGCTGCATTCTCCAGCTCACCCGGAAGGATCCCGAGTCGTTCCCCAGCCGGCTGTGAGACATAATCTCTCCAGCGGGTCCGGTGTCTGCCTCTTGGTCTCCTCCCGATGGGATGTGCACAAAACACCTCACCAGCGAGGCACTCAGGGGGCATCCTGACCAGATGCCTGGACTACCCCATCTGGCTTCTCTCAACCCAGAGGAGGAGCGGCTCGACACCGAGCTCCTCCTGGATGGCATAGCTCCTCACCCGATCTCTGAGTGAGAGCCCAGCCACCCTGCGGAGGAAACTCATTTCGGCAGATGGTATCGCGATCGCATTCTTTCGGTCATCACCTACAGCTGGTGACCATAGGTGAGGGTGGGAACGTAGATCGACTTATAAATCGAGAGCTTTGCTTTTCGGCTCAGCTCTTTCTTTACCACAATGGATCAATGCAACGTCCTAGTTATTGCTGACGCCACACCGATCTGCTTGTCGATCTCCCTCTCCATCCTTCCCCCACTTGTGAACAAGGCCCTGAGATACTTAAACTCCTCCACTTGGGGCAGGACCATGTCCCTGACCCGAAGGGTGCATTCCACCCTTTTCCGGACGAGGACCATGGTCTCAGATTTGGAGGCGCTGATTCCCATCCCGGCCGCTTCACACTCGACAGCAAATCAATCTATTCTAAACTCACTTATAAATTATTTCATCTTATGATCTGCATAAAAAAACTTAGAGTAAAGTCTAAATGTTTAAAACTGGTGCAGAGAAATCATTTTTATTATTTGCCAGCAATGAAAGCATTTCTGTCTTCAAGCACTATAGAAGCAAATTGATTAACTGTAGTGAATTTAATAAGAAGAACGACTGGTAAAAAGTTGGACTCAAATAGATACAAAAAAGTTGTGTTGGTTTAATTGATCTTCTGCTATTTGATCACCACTGGTTAAACTTAAAAAAAAGAAAAAGCTTTAGATGTGCTCAGTAGTTTCATACAACAGATTAATAATATTTAAATCATCACTGAATTAATAAAAATGTCTTCTGCCTTATTTTTTTTGGTCGTACTTTCCATGACCCCGCTTAAATCTCTTCTCATATTATTCAGGCAGAAAGACAGAGGTCGGCTCATTATGTGGAAATTAAAACTGCCAGCACAAATGTCACATTCTTTTGTCTATTGTATGAAATATGCTGACATATTGCATGGCCATCTCCTCTGGGCGGGGAGAGCGGATGGCAGGACCACTGTCACCCAAATGTGTAAACGAGATTGCTATGGGCCGCTGTTTGCTATTCAAAGAACGTTTGTGATATTTGCTATCAAAAGTGCTGTTTCCATCTGCACGCCACTGGTAGAAGAGAAGGCTGCTTAACATATCGCTGTATATATTTTTATTCCCAGAAACTGAAACAGGGATAGCCCGTTACGTTCCATTCCATCATCTTCCGCTTGTTCCGGGGTCGGGTCGCGGGGGCAACAACCTCAAACGGGTAGCCCAGGCCAGGTCGTTGAGGCAAAGGCCCGGGCTTGGGAGGAGTTCGGCGAGATAATGGAAAACGACTTCCGAATGGCTTCAAAAAAATTCTGGTCCACTATCCGGCGGCTCAGGAGGGGAAAGCAGTGCGCCATCAACACCGTGTACGGTGGGGATGGGGAGCTGCTGAGCTCGACTCGGGACGTTTTGGATCGGTGGAAGGAATACTTTGAAGACCTCCTCAATTCCACCAACATGTCTTCCGATGAGGAAGTAGAGTCTTTGGAATCCGGGATGGGTCTTCCTATCTCTGGTGCCGAGGTCACCGAGGTAGTCAAAAAGCTCTGCGGTGGCCGGGCTCCGGGGGTGGATGAGATCCGTCTGGAGCTCCTAAAGGCTTTGGATGGTGTTGGGCTGTCCTGGCTGACACGCCTTTGCACCGTTGCATGGACATCGGGGACAGTGCCTCTGGATTGGCAGACTGGGGTGGTGGTCCCTCTTTACAAGAAGGGGGGCCACAGGGTGTCCTCCAACTACCGAGGGATCACACTCCTCAGCCTCTCTGGGAAGGTCTATTTGGGGGTACTTGAGAGGAGGGTCCGTCGGTTTGTCAAGAGGGATAGTCTAAGTAGCATTTTTTTTTATCCCAAACTACAAAAGACTTCTCTATGGGACGCGTCTTGACGCTAATCTTACCAAGTAGGCAAAATATGTGAACTGTAACCTTAAGATATTCAACTCTATTTTGAAACATTTAATTTTTTTTTTCAGATTCTACCAAAAAGAAATGTCTTTGCCCATTTGTATTTGCTATGTCATTCTTTTTGTCAACATCCAGAGCTTAAGAGATGAAAGAAGATCAAATAGGAATAAAGGGTAAATTTATTTTTAGTTCCCATGCAAATTTTCTTCTTACTGCAGACTGGTAATTGGCAGTAACTGTCATGTCTAAGCATCAAATCCAGAATTCACTTGGGATAAAAATTGGATTCTTTACAATTGGCATGCCCTTCAATGGCGGTTGCTTTGTTCAGTTACCGCCTTAAAGGGTGCATATAGTGCAAAATCAACTCTTCAGATCTTTTAACCTTAGATTGGAGCTATTTCTGCCTCATAAACATCTCTAAAGTGGTTTTCTGATTGATGGCACCATTTTTATGCTTTCACCCACAGAATGTGGAGGAGGCATTAAGTACATGTGCAGTCTGTGCGTTCGTCCATGCTTTTGTAACACTTTTGTGAGTGTGAAATCTCCCAAACCACTGAAGGAATTTTGATAAAACTTCATACAGTTATAGTACCAACTATGGATGAACTGTGTTTTCAGAAACATTCAATAGAAGGACAAGGTTGCATTCCACAAATTTTGAATGAGTTAGAGCTGGAAATTAAACAGTCTGCCTAATAATTCAGATTTAAAAGATTCAATGATTGAACACTTTAGTGAGTAACGTTGTTGTGGCTGAGAATCCTAGTGGTGAATGTGTCTTGCGTCTTTCCTTCTTTGTGACATGTGTATCGATATGCACACGTTCGTTTGTTGTTTTTTGACTCATTTACTTAAACTTTCTATAATAATTGTTAGCTACTCATTTTTTTTGTATTTGTACATTTTATTTTCTGCCCCTCATCTTTGTTGATCTTCTTCTTTCGGCATTTCCCTTCAGGGGTCGCCACAGCAAGTTAGTTTCTTCCATCTAACCCTATCTGCTGTATCCTCTTTGGTTACACCAACTATCTTCATGTCTTCCTTCCCTGCATCCATGAACCTCCTCTTTGGCCTTCCTCTACTCCTCTTTCCTGGTGGTTCCAAATCCAGCATCCTTCCTATGTACTCTCTCTCTCCTCTGCACATGTCCAAACCATCTCAGTCTGGCCTCTCAAACTTTATCCCCAAAACATGTGCCGTTTCCCTGATGTACTCATTTCTAATCCTGTTCATCCTGGTCACTCCCTGAGAGATCCTCAGAATCTTCATCTCTGCTACCTCCATGTCTGCTTCCTGTCTTTTCTTCAGTGCTTTCAGTTCTTTTGATGCCTGGTTAAATGGTTGGACCCTGGATGATAACCTTCTTCTTTTAAGGTTGTCTATTTTATCCCCGTTGACTTTGTACTGAATGAATAAATGTAATGAACAAAACTAAAGTAAAAGTTGAGGTCACAAATTCTTGGGAAAGCAATATCTATCAAACTAGTGAAGGCCTTTAATAAAACTGCTCAAGCAACCTTGCAAAACTCATTCAACATTTTACAGAACCCTGCTTCAAGGAATATGTGTACTTTTTTCGCTTGTAAGAAAGTCTTCAGAGTTGTCTTTTGGACAGTGTATTTGATGATTGAAACATTTCAACTTCCATCCGGAAATTATTTTCAATCGAATAAAATGGTCTTAGAACTGGTTCTATATATACTAACTTGATTACCCAAACCTCTAAGGAGGGGGTAACCCCATGAAGCCTATATTCAGGCTTCATGAATACACCCTGTGTTTTTGACAGTGTATGTACCTTGTTTACAAAGGTGGGGGTGGGTCTTGCTCACCTCTAAAGTTGCTTAATTGCCTTCCATTGTCCTCACCGAAACTGACAAACCAGTTCAATGATCCCCTTTTGTACACATGCTAATAGTCTTGTGAACTGAAACAGCTACCCCCAAAGAGAGAATAGATTCTGGGTTAAGAAACTTCTTCTTTGGACCAGGGAGTGAGAATGCTATTATCTTCTCCAGGTAGGTTGTATTCTTTTTCAGAGAGGGGTATTCTTTCTTCATAATAATGGCTTCTTTCACACCTCTTTAAAAGCACCCCTTCTCTAGAATCTTAAAAACTACACTTTTGCTGTTTACAAAAAAAAGGCAATTATTAAAACGATTTGACATTTTTTGCTTTTGTAGTTTTGATTCGATCCACTCAATGCTGATTGTTTTTTGGGCATGCACACAAATGCTATTCAGTTTACCATAAAGCTTTAGTAGAACTCACAACATCGAAAAGGCGCAAAGAAAGTCAGCCTCTAATACTACAAAAACAGTTTTTGCAGCACAATCCAAATCTGACTTTGTATAGAAATGGAATTAATCTGCTGTATCCCATCTACTGTCGAAATGCTATAGAATATATGAATGTGACCACCTCTTCTTGACCTCTAATTAGTGTTAACAGGGTAATTTGGTCTTCAAACCATTGAGTTTAAGCTCATAAGCTGATTTGCGCCAAATCAGGTATATCTTTACTTTTGTGCGTCTAAAACCATTAGAAAAAATAGTGTCCCGATTTGAAAATCAAAATGCACTATAAGATAAGTCTCAATAAAACAAACAAGATGGTGTCATTGCAAAAAGGTACCACCATTATCTGATTTATTTACTCTCCAAAGTATTTTTCATAATTATTTTTTAAAAGAAAACTTATGAGTTTTTTCGACTGATTATGTTTGACAACTGAATATATCTGCTGAGATAAACAGTTCAGAAATGCTTCAACAACATGGTGTAATCGTGATTAAATGCGGCTAGGTGACTCATATAAACACATTTTATTTGTTAGTTGCAGCAATGAACAGCTTAACAAAGCCCATCAATAGTGCACAATCATCAATCTGTGGGAGTGTGTCTGTAATCTATTAAAATTCAACATCTCGACAAATCTAAATGAATTACTCTATTCATCCCTCACCGGGGAAATTTGTGTGCTGCACTCCTTACACCGCAGCAGGCTGCCCTTCAACGGCGCCAATGGTGGGAGAAGCGGGGGTTAGGTGTCTTCTCCAAGGCCCTAGACGTGCTCTCCGTGGGGCGCGAACCCGCAACCTTCCGGTCCGCGGGCGAACGCTCTAACCACGCGGCCACCGTCTCCACCGTCTCCACCCTGAATGGAGGCCATCGAGAGGATCAATAAAGAAATTAAGTCAAATAGCCTAAAATCTTTTAAGATAAATAATTTAACATACAATACAGAACAGTAAATGCTGTTGGAGTTTTTAACTTGAATAAAATAAACCATTCTGAATGTGGACGTTGGCATGTCAATAGAGGCTACACATCATAGACAAAAGTTTCACTTTGCAGATTTTTTTTTTTTTGTAGAATGATTTAAAAAAAAACACTGTTAATGATATGTTGCCTTGTGAAATCTAAAGATGGGTGTGTGAAAGAAATTAGGAAGCCTGACAGGTGGGAAGAAGAATAAACTACACATAGTTATCCAAACTTTATAATTGTGACAGATGACGATAGATTCCAGGCAGCTTTTTGAATGCGGACACCATTGGGGGATGTGGCTGCTTTAAATTTAGGTCTCCTATCAACTTAACCTTACACTTGGCATCAGTCGGGCCTCACTGCTGTGTAATTATGCCTGGAATAAATAGGGCGTTTGGCTTGTGGTGCGACACCACATTGCAGCTGATATAATGGACACGGTAGAATTTATTTGTTTGCTTCTGTTCATAATTCCTCCTTTAAACCCCTGTCAACTCCACATTTTTTATTCCTTTCTTTTTGAGGCCCCTTTACTTTTTCGTTTTCTTGCTGTTGTTGTTACTGTCCTGTTTTATTGCTGCTACATTTAAAAAAAAAACTTATTCTCTATCGTCCTTTGGCAGAAGAAAGAAGTTTTGTGTAACCTTTGGACGGAAGAATGGGTTTTTAAAAGAATGCAACAATTTACTAACACGCACACAGTTCATCAGCTGGAGACAAATTAGACAACATAAATATGTCCCAACAAACCTGTTTGTTTTGTAATTTCTGCAGGTGGCCATTTGGCTCCACAATGCCAGTTAAAACCAGATGTAAACACAGCGCCTGCAGAAAATGTGCTTCTGGCTTTTTGGCCGCACATAAATACCAAAAAGTTAAGAAAAAAATTCCCAAAGCAATGTATCTGTATCTGTTTTTCTTTCTATGTCGATGTCTTGCTGGGAGGGGATTGGTTTAATAATTGGTCCTGGCTGCATTTACCTCCCGTTCTCCACTTGCCTTTCCACTTGCAGTCTTTTTTTTTTTTTCTTACCTCCATGCAGCCTGATCAGTCACTTACAGCCCATTATCATTACTTCTGGAAAGTGTTTGAACTCAAATGAAAGAAGAAGGAGAAAAGCTTGTACAATTTCTGTCAGCAATTATAAGCTGGACTTTTGTCAGTAGAAGTGTGCAATCTATTCCGGTGCACATCACAAAGAGAACAGATGCTCATTCCTTTTCGCCTTCATAATGAGGAAGTTCTGTAAAACTTGGCTTTTATTAAAAACAACAGGGGGCTTTCAGTCTTTGCTTCGTTCTTTACTTTACTTTCTTGTTTTTATATTCGCTCATTAATTTAAAAGGTGCTGATTTAAAACAATGGCGTTTACTTTGCTTGAACCCCCATGGATTTTGCACAAAAGATTAAGGCGTAGAAAACAGAAAATGTTTAGTGTTCTTTTAATTGCATTTTTATTGTAGTTTTTAACCCAGTGTCATAACAATGTTTTCTCAAAAGTCTGCACACACAATCAACATAAGTCATATCTGAATGGCAATGCATTCTTTTTCTCATTGGGATAAACTCTAAACAAAAAAAAAGCTATTAATAATGAGTGAAATATTTGTTTATGTCAATTCAATTTTATTTGTATAGCCCAAAATCACAAAATTTTTGTTTCAACGGGCTTCACATTGCAGATTTAAAAGAACAAAAACAAGAAAAAAGAAGGATGCATAATAAACACAACACACAACAAAAAGCTAACTAACAAATATAAGCTAGACATATTTTAGCACATTCCTGCCCTTAGACTCTCCTTCACAGTCAGGAAAAACTCTTAAAAACCCATCAGTGGGGAAAAATAAGAAACCTCATGGGGGTCCACACGAAAGAGAGATTCCTCTCCCGAGACGAGCATCCAATGTGTCGAAGACTACTATTTAAATATTAGCTTATTCTACTCCACAGTTTGATATCTGGAAAAGTCAGTAGATGTTCTTCACCCTTATGGAGACGGATGTTTAAGCAAGTACGTGAGCATCCTCAGCCCGATGATGCTCAGGACAGAGATGAGTAGCTAATCCTGATGGAGACAGGATGATAGATCAAGCGTGCAGACCAAGGAGGCTAGACCTTTCATTTACTTACCCAGAATCTGATACTTTTTGCTAGCTTAATTAGTACCATGTTGCCATTCGCCAAGTCTGAAAACAGTAATGTAGAGAAACCAGCTTGATATTTTAACCAAAACATTCACGGTCATGTAGAACACTTAGTTGTGTGTAAAAAGAGCCAGCAGAACAGTGTCTGAAGGCTGCTGATTTTAGCATATATGGCAACAAATGCTGGCTGAAATTAAATTAGTCCGATATTCTAATCTAATAACGGGCCATAAAAAAAAATAAAAACCAGACAATTTTGGAAATATTTTCTCAATTTTAATGGCAAAATTTATTTGACAATTTTTTTTGTGATTTAGATATATTTTTTGTACATATATATATGTATGTGTACACATTGTTGTGGTTTTATTTAATTTTGCTGTTTGTTGTTGCTTTTGGTCATTGTAGCACTTTGAGATCTCCACGGGAGATATAAAGTGCTTTACAAATAAAATTTTTATTATTATTTTAAGACTTTGAAGGCATTCAGAATCTACACTGCTAAAACATAATTTATATTGGATGGAGTGACTGACTGGGAAAGGAACAAATTTCTAGGTATTTACTTTCTCATGAAAAGTAGATGTCAATATTGATGGAATTTTTATGGATAAAATTTCGGAAAGTAATGGAGAAGTTCAAATAGAAGCGCAGATTATCCAATGTATATTTTTTCAATTCAACCTGAATTTTTAGCTTTAAAAATATTTCCATCATTTGAAATAAAATCTCAGTGCTTAACTACCAATCTTTGTTGGAATGCCAAAATGGTCAAATAAATTTCCGATTAATCGGTCTCACTGCACAAAAAGCAAAAAGCAAAGCATACTACTTGTCTCTCTAAAGGGAGAGACGATAATCTGGTTTGAATGCTTGTTGTTTTCATTATTAATCCTTCCAGAATTTTCACAGATTGTTGTTCCTTCAGAGCTTTGCAGACCGGGTGGTGACAGCCGCACTGCACACGCTTATCTTCACCATGATGGTATCACATTGCATCTATGCTGACAAGCATGATGTTGCTGGGGAAAAGCAGCACAAACATCAGTATATACACGTCCCCCTAAGCAACAGGGGGCATGAAAAACACATTCAGCTATTTGCTGGTGCTTGTAAAATCCAAATCATTCCACTTTCTTGCAAGTGGCTTCCTTCAGTTACTTTGGAAAAGAGTTTTTAACTATTAAGTGTGCTCTAGTCAAAATTTTTAATATAGTGGAACTTTGAAACATCTAAGGAAATTAACTTTAATTTAGCAACATAAAAAAACAGCTTCAAAATAATTTTTCTATTTTTTTTCTCCCGATTTAATCCCACAAACTGGAGGCTTAGAAGATCAGTTGGAATAATGATGAAAAACACTTTGACTCACTATGGAATTGCAACTTCTTGCACCAACACTCACAGAGGAAGGATACAGGAAATATTGTTTTTTCTAGCTTTTCAAATCCTTTTTTTTTTCTTTTCTCTTGTTTTAGTCTAACCTTAAAACTCTTTTTGGTGATTTATTGATAAATATGTAGTTTGTGAAACGATAAAGAACATTTTTATTACAAAACTTGAAAAGCCCAGCAACTCTTTGTGAATGCTGGGGAAGCGTCAAAGAACCACCTCCTTTTTTTCCCTTGCCCGTTCTGAATTTGTCTACTACCAAAAGAAATACCAATTTGTCAGCAAAGTCAGAAAGTAGTAGTGATTGCCAGGTTCTGGGCCAGTGGATTTTATTCACCACACAAAAATGTGACAATATGGATGATCCATAGGGATCATCCTTCCATTTTCTTCATTCCACCTTCAGAGATAATGTTAACTGATATTTTTCAGTTATTAGCATTGAAGTAATGGAAATATTCCTTGTAAAATCTCACTAAAAAGACATGTTCCCATTTTTCTTCTTTGAGACCTTACATTTTTATTTCAGTTCTAATTTTGGCGCTTAGGTCGCTTCCGGTTAGCTAACTAAAAGCTCATTTTGCTTCCAGTGAGCCAGAACACACAGAACCTGTCGTAAAAGCTCTGAGTGCTCATCTCATGCTGTCAGCAGGCAGTCCCTCAAGTGTTACTGTGGTTGGCTGTGACTGATTTCTCCCAGGCAGCCGGAGCCGCAGGAGGCTAAATGTTCTGCTTTGGCTCGTCCGTTTTGATTTGCTCCAGATGTACGGCTCTTTGACATTTTGTCTTTTGGATGTGCTGGCTTTGTATTCACAGCCAGGTTGGAAATGGGGTGATTCAGGGCAGCATTTAGAAGTCTATTAGAGGATATTTGCTTGCCTGTGCTTATTGGTAATAAGGTACAGCACGTTTCCAGAACAGGAAATGTTTTGTACCACCTGTTTGGGAGAGTGATTTATTAGGGTCACAGTCAAATATACATAAATGTTGCTTTTTTTCTTTAGCTGATGAGCTCTTTCTTGTCAGAAAGCACCACGCAGTGGAAAAATTTAACCTAAAGTGTTTTATGAAAGTCAGCCTACAGCGAGAACGGCCAACATATAAAAACCTTGTGATTTTGTACACGGCAGAACGGTTACCAGGACAACGTTTTCACTCATTATCCATCACTGGAAGCGACAAAACCAAACACCGCTATCTGTGTTGTTGTTTTTTCTGAAATAGCTGTGACTGACAGTGCAACCGCGGAGAGACTGCGTTATTGATCAATGCAAGTCCCAACCTGTCCCCTTGGTCTTGCTCCGATTGAAATCCCACAGGACCGTCTTCCAGCACAGCAGAAGGCGATCTTGTTCGACGGTGGTTTATGGGGGCTGTCTCTGGGATGTGAAGAAGCATGCAGCACAAGGGAAAGCTGAGTCAGGAGACTCCCCTGAGAGCAAAGAGATATAGCTAGTGGAGGTCAGAGATCACCGGCTGTGATTATAGCTATCTACTGCTGAGATTCTGGGCTGGGAGAAAGAAAAGAATGGTGAACTTTGCTTGAGTTATGAATCTGGTTCAAGGGAGAACAGGTGAGGCCTTTTCTCTACAAGTCAATGCTTTTAGCAGAAAATTTCAGCTAAAACTTACAAGGTTATTAGATTTGGTGTTTAATGCAGCGTTTCTTTAAAAATTGTATATTAATTAATAAGATGAAGCAATAATTGTTGGTTTACTGGAAATTTTTCTGAATGGCAGCGTTGAAATCTTTTGAGGTTATCCTCTTCTGTTAAAAAAAAAGACTGAAAATGAACATTTCTAATTTTAAGTTGAATTTTGGCCTTTTTATTAAAGTTTCTTAAAGCGCTCAGTAAAATGTGATCATTTTCTACCAAGGTTTATGCGCCAACAAATGGAACAGTTTACACTTTTCTGTTTTAGTCGATGAATTACAGTCAATGTTTAATTATTTTCAGACTTTTCAAGTTTTAAATCCAATACTTTGAAGTATTACCACATCTGCTGGAACAAATTGCAAAGAAAAACACAAGATAGCGTCCAATTTTGATGTTTTTTGGATCGTTTTAAAGTAAAATTGTATCAGATTTTTTTGCGAGGTTAGCAAAAAAAGCCAGATTTTGCGCTTTCTCGTCTTTTAATATCAAAACCTACAAAAGATCCCCTGTTTCCTCTTGACTCTCCAAATAAGAATAGTGAGACACTACCTTTTTATGACTGCTACAAAGATGGCCTTCCTTTGTTAGGAGAGATATATGAGATGGAAGATACGAAGCCAAGGTTCTTAATAAAAATCATCTATTTTTGTCAGAGCTGGCCAGGGGACAATTTGCTGCGGTATCAATGGACAGTTTTTTTTTTTCTCACTTCTATTTCTCACCCTACATCCATCTAATCTTTTTCACCCCCTTCCTCATCTTTCTATCCATCTGAGTGGAAGCATGCATCAAGCACAGCGAAAGAACATCACCTTAACTGGCTTTGAAATCTCCTCAATCATCCTGTCTCTTTCTGAAGGCTAACCTCTCTGCTGTACATTTTGGGGCTATCAAGTGGGGCTGAAAGTCACACTCATCATGAGGTAAGGGATGACTACCTCACTGCCATTTATCTCATGATTTCCCCCTGATGGGAGTGTGTAGGTGTGATTGAACTCCTCCCAGCTAACTCCTCTTGAGATTTTCGACCCACTAAGGAGGAATATGGTTTATGGCCCAAAATTCGAGCCACATTCTCACAAAACTCGATTATTGTCATATCCACACATCCTCAATGGAAAGTTTATTGTCATTAGGCTGCTTTATGAAGAAAAATGTTACTTTAGGCAGCAGAACGGCCCCAACATTTGAAATAATGCACTACTGTTGTTGATGGTTTTTTGATTACTCCCTGTAAATGTGGAGTACTCTGTGCTGAATACAGTCGGGGCAAATATGATAAGAGAATGCTTAAACGCATCAGTCATACTGGTGTTGCGGGGGTAGTGATATGCTCCTGTAGGTGGGATTGTCATGCCTCAGGATGATGGTGTGACTCCTCTCCAAGAAGGCATGAAACAGGATTACAAGCACATCAGTAAACATGCAGACCACAACCTTTACAGTACAGTACGTCAGGCGAAATCAAACTGTTGTTTGCTTTTAAATTCTTAGTTATTTAGACCCACTGATAAAACATTTCATTAGTATAACTTGAGATGATATAATGCCCTAATTCCGCAGTTGTGAAGAATTTGGGCAGAAGAGGAAGTAAGGAGATAGGACCACAAAGGGGATGGATCATGATAGATACTAAGTAGGTATAGTGTTGATATTAGTATGGTGATATTGAATTTTTTTCCCCCCTCTTTGTTGAATTGATGCTTTCGTCTGCAATGCTGCGACTCATGGAAGAAAAAATAAATAGCCAATTCGTCACACTTGCTGCTTTGTGTCATAGGCGTAGCACAGTTCCACTTAACCCCCCCTCTTTTGTTTAAAAGTTGAACCATCATATGGCGCAACCTATACGATCAAAGCAAACAAAGACTCTAATATCGATCTAACTTCAACTCATGAATCAGGTTTTGTATATGTAGATATCTTTGATACTGTCTCATATTTCTATGAAATTGAATCCATGTCTAGAGATGTGAAATCAAACACAAGTGCCCAAAATGAAAATAGAAATATACTTAATTCATCCCTCAACGGGGAAGTTTGTGTGCTGCATTGCACCGCAGCAGGGTGCCACGATGGCATCAATGGTGGTAGAAACAGGGGGTTAGGTGTCTTCCCCAAGGACACCTAGACATGAGCTCAGTGGGATTCGATCTCACAAACTTATGGTCCAAGGGGGAACGTTCTACCACTGAGCTATCGCCTCCCCCCATGACTTCAATGTTTCTTCTAGTGTGAAGTAGTTTGTTTCTGTGGATTGTGTTGTTTTTGATTGTGAAGTCTGAAGAATGTAGCTTTCTTTACTGACAAATATTAAACATATAAATAGACTTTTTATAGCAGATACTCGCTCACTTTGTCTTCTCACATGTCGTAATTGCACCTCGGTTGTGGCGTTTTCTCACTATGTAATTTGTGTGACGTCACCTCATTCCTGGTGGCACCAATAAAACCCGCCATTTTTATCTTCAGTGTGTCATATGCTGTCTTATCACTGCAGAAGAATGTCCACAGCGATTCAAATGGAGCTTGTCACATGTGTGAAAGTGGCTCTTAAGCATGACTGACAGCTTTCCTGCTTGCAGCGCCACCGTTTTTACACACGCACTCCCAAGTCTTCTGCCGACAGGTCCCTGTGAGGGGTTGAGATGTTGTGAAAGTAAATGTTCGCTCCTCCCTGCTTGAGGAATGCAATTGGGCCTCCGCTTTTGCCTGCCTGCTGATATGACTGGCTGCTGACACTCTGTTACCCACCGTTTGTCATCCAGCTCCCATCACGCCACATGCTCCTGCAGCTGTAGCTGTGGGCAACAAACACCTTGTCACCAGCAGGAGCGTGATGATATGCCTATGAGTTAAGTGCACACACGCTTGCATCCTGCACACATCTACCTTGACTCACACGTTGAAGCACAAGAACATTTTTTTTTTCTTTACGCCTGTCAGATCACATATGCATACGGGAGAAACCGTGCCGTTACGGACTTACCCTGCTGTCTCGCCGTTTGACCACATCCTGACTCTAAATTACACAAAATCCAATCGCAGCACAGTTTGTAGTGTGAAATGAAAGGCAGCAAACACCTACTAATATGATCTGTCACAGTCTGTTGGAGGGGAAAACATGGGCCAGATGATAGCTCACCTTGATGAGCAGATGCCTTTCCTGTTTAGACACGACTTTAAATATGAATACACACTACAGAGATGCAACCCCTCCTACTGGTCACATGTTCTTCAAAGAACCCACTTTCACATCCTCCACCCACCACCATTTCTTCCATCAGTGTCAACAGCCGCTTTTATCCTGCCAGGCTTTAAATTAGTCTGTCTCACTTTCTCATGTAATTTTCAAAGAAGGCAGTCCAAAGGGAGTCGCATGTTTATCCAGACGAGTGTTCCCCACTGGTAATTCTGGAAAGGAAGCAACTGGACTCAGGAACATGGTGGATATATCTGGCAAAGGAGTCCTAAATATGTCTCTTTGTAATGCTAGTTATTTAGCATTATGAATGGATTTAGGTTTCACTTAGTTAGGATTCACAGACTACACTATTGTTGACTTTGAAGCTGATGTATGATATTTTATTTATGTATATTATTCGTACTATTACATACAACATCCATCTCAGAATATCTTGATGTTAAATAGTCGCTTTATTTGCTGCAATATTGGTGGAAGTTTGCATCCAATGTGTCTGCTTCATTGATTCTTTAATATTTAAATTCCCAGGACTATTTCAAAGTGGTAGAGCTGCACAACGTACGCAATTAACTTGTCCTTCCATTAAAATAGTCATTAAAGGCACAGCGCACAACAATTTATAATTACAATGAAGCAAAAGCAAAAGGTGAAAGTCCAATTAGCGTTGCAACCATTTACAGTTCCCCGACTAATTTAAACAGCCAGTTTAAGTCGTTGTTGTGATTAATGCGCCTTTTCCAAAGTGATTGCAATTTTTTAATCAACTTGAGCGAATTAATCTAAAAAGGATTTCTGTCCACGTTTTCAGCTGCTGATTATTAAGGAAAAGAACCAACCAAACAAAGAAAGACAATTGTGAGGTCGTTTGCTCTTGTTTGGGACTATAGGTGGTGTGCAACCAAAATGATACACACTTTTAACTGTACAAAATGACCAGATGTTATTTTAAGTTATTTAATGTTTTCAAGAACGTGTCTTTTCTCCATCTGCTGCTCAACATTCATGTTTTTGCGCACCAAACCATTATGCTTTTCAGACCAAACTGCATCTCATACCACTTGTAGGAAATGATCTACTAACTTAATACGTACAGTTTTCTTTGACAAAATATATTTTTCATAGTATTGGCATTTTTAAATGGTTGAAAAAAATGGCAAGTTGACGTGTTTACAAACTGATCGCTTTTTATGGTGCAATATCGGTTTTACAAGGTTGTGGGGGTGTGGGAACCCATCTCGGGATACATGGAAAAGAAGGTGACTGACTGAATAACGGTTATAAACTGCAAAGTAACTCTCTGCTAAAAAGTGATTAGCCTCTAAATGTGTAACACTATTTGGTGTATCTCTCCTTTTATTTGCCGTCTCTGGTTTCTTCTTCTTCTCCTTTCAGCGTTTCCCTTCAGGGGTCACCACAGCAAGTCATTTTCTTCCATCTAACCCTATCTGCTGCATCTTCTTCGGTCACCCCAACTATCTTATTTTTTTTTTTTTTTTTGTTTATTTTGAATTACTCTATTCATCCCTCACCAGGGAAATTTGTTTGCTGCACTCCTTACACCGCAGCAGGCTGCCCTTCAACGGCGCCAATGGTGGGAGAAGTGGGGGCTAGGTGTCTTCTCCAAGGACCCTAGACGTGCTCTCCGTGGGACGCGAACCCGCGACCTTCCGGTCCGCGGGCGAACGCGCTAACCACGCGGCCACCATCTCCACCCAAATATCTTCATGTCTTCCTTCACTGTATTCATGAAACTCCTCTTTGGTCTTCCTCTAGACCTCTTTCCTGATGGTTCCAAACCCAGCATCCTTTTTCCGATGTACTCCCTCTCTCCTCTGCACATGTCCAAACCATCTCAGTCTGGCTTCTCTGACTTTATCTCCAAAAACCTCTAACATGTGCTGTTCCTCTGATATATTCATTTCTAATCCCGTCCAACCTGGTCACTCCCAGAGAGATCCTCAGCATCTTCATCTCTGCTACCTCCATCTCTGTTTCCTGTCTTTTCCTCAGTGCCACTGTCTCTTGACCCAACAGCATGACCGTCTCTGGTTTCTTAATGTCATAAAATAAGGGCGTGGCCGTGCAAGGATCAGGTGTGTTCTTTGAAATTACGCTTGTTTTCTGCCACTGCATTTATCAGGAGCTTTTCTTGCATACACCTAAAATGGACAGGTACACCACTCTTAATAAATGCCACATGGCCTCTGGCATATTTTCTATTTACGGCTATAATTGACCCCTTTTGTACGCAACTTTGATTTACGAGTCATGAGTGTTTATTGTGTTGCTGTCTGGTACTAGCTTTACATTAGCTAAAATACTCGTCAACAAATAACATTGACAAGCATCATAAGAAGAACAATTTTCTGGTACAAGTCAAGCTAAACATTGAAGAATCATGGTGGTCAGAACATTAGCATGTTAACTAAAGTAGAAATAGGTTAATAATTAGCCCTGGTTTGATCAAATCTGAACTGTCTATGCCATCGATGTGTGAAGTCAATAAACCCAGTTGTGTTTCCAGACTGCTGATGTGCTCCCCAAGCCCTTAATTGTTAAAGTACCAATCTTTTGTCAATAAGTGTTTAGGGTACAGTCACAGACACAGATCCATGCCACGATAATGAGACACAATTGATTAGCTTTGCTTCACAAATGAGGCCCCTCACAAGGAAATTGAAATAACACACAGTCAAACCATACAGACATGATTAATGGTTTTTTTAGAGATTGGATCTTGTGGTATTTACATAATCAGCGGGTGAGAATTAGTTACCTCCATCATGATGTTGTGTGTGGTGTGTGGTTCTTCTCTTACGTCGACCTGTCACTATGATTGCGTTGCTTTGTCTTCATCTCTTGATTTAATCAAAGGTTTTAATGAAGTGATTGGGCAGATAATGAGGAGTTTGAAGCGTTTGTTAGTATAAAAATTACATGTGATGTAGAGAGGAAAATTATGATTAACCAGGATTGATGTGTTTCCATGCAGTTTTAAGTATATGTGCATGTTTTAGATGCAAAGGAGTAGTTTGTGTTGGTGCAATCATAATTTCTAAAACTTCCCAAGAAGGCTTAACATTTTGGAGTTCCATGAATATTCTTAAAGCTTAAATTTTACTTGAGATTGTCCATGACTTGTTGATTGTGTGAACACCAGTGGTGAAATATTTTATGTCAGTGTTTTTTGTGTTTATTTTGATCAAATTTCCCTTATGGGCCGACTTATTTTAAATTTGATTGTGCAGCTGTGCGGCCATGTTGCAAGCTCATTAAGGAATCAAATTTTAGATGTTTTGTTGTTGAAGCCGGCAGCAACCTGTGACCTTGTTGGATGTTTGCACGCAAGTCAACAAATGCTAATACTGAGTTTTCTGACAAAATATTCAATAGTTTGCAATGGAATTGATAAAAAATGTGTTAGTTTTTTTGTATTTTCTTTCATCCCAGGATTTTTTTTTTATATAAAAAACAAGCATGGAATGACATTGGTACAAATACTTTAAAATGCATTTTGCGGTTAAACCGACAGCTGAGGAACACTATTTATTCCCACGCCGTGCTTTGTAAAGCTCCAAAACGTGTCCTACACTTGGTCTAAGACAAAAAGGTCACCACATGATTTATGCACCTGTTTTACGAGAAAGATTGGAGGTGCTCGCGCTTTGGGGCACCCGACTGATCAAAACAAGAAATATGAAAATGAAATTTTGTTCACAAATTGATTTACAAGGTCGAATAAACGGTACAAATCTGTCTGGATGGAGACGTAGATTGTTTGTCCTCATTTTGCTTCAGTGGAACCCTTTAAATGTGTGTCTTGGCTAGTTGTGTTATGTAGTTGCATCAGTTTAGTTGTCTTGTATGGGTTTTACCGACAGGGCAACGGGTCTGCTATGCGTTCATGCTAATGAATAGAGACAGTCTTTGTACACTATAAAAGGCTTTTCTTGGCTCTGTGCTCTGACTTTTTCCTCCCCTCCCTCTGATACCAACATCCATGTAGGCACAACAGCAGTCCATGTAGACGACATGTATTGTTTAAAATGACGTCTCACAAGGGAAAACACAAATGGGTTTAGATTTCCTAATGAGTCCAGATGAGCAAACATGATGTGATTTTGATCAACAAGGTCCTTTGTATCTAAAAAATTCATCAGAAATTCTGAATTTAATCTTTTAAGACTTTACAACTAAACAATTAAAGAAAGTTGGTAGAACTTTGAAAGAAAAAAGCTTCTTTGGTGCTTTTTGCCCTGAATTTAAGAGTAGATGTAAAATAATAAAACTTGAATAAATTATAAGACGTGTTTTATTTACAATATCGTCTCTAGTGATTCGTTTGGTGTTCTGGCTCTTTTAGTGTCTTACTAGACTGTTCACTTAATCTTTTCCATGGGGAACTTGGTTTTTAAGTGAGTTTGTGCTAATGTTCAACATCAAATGGCTTGTGTTCGTGTTACACCAACTGAAAGCACAACCAACACATTGGGGGTTAATTATTTAAAATTAAAGATAACAAACAAGTCCAGATCTCCTAAGAGCTTAATTTAAAAAAAAAAAAAAAAAAAAGCTTCATTTGAGATTCACACAGACTTGCCAGAGGTAAAGTAGATGGCACTTGTATGCACAAGCTTGCTCAACACGACAGCTGTGTTGGATACATTACTGCATTAAATCAAACCCAATTACCTCTCGCTCATTGCACCCTTCCCCCGCGAGGTATTTGATGCGAAAGCTAAAATGTGCTTTTTCCCAGTGATGCTGTGATGGTGGCAAGATTCCCTCTATCTGCACTGTAAACCGAAATGCAAGGACAAATGCTGATTTCAAATTGAAAATGTAGTGTTTCTTTTATGACCTGAGAAAAAAAAAGGGCCAGAATTCTAAAATGCACTTTTTGTTATCCTTTTGTGTTAGGTTTTTCTTCTCCGGTAAAGTCCTGAGGTCTGATGTTGTGTGATGCAGCTGCTTATGTGCTTTTTTGTCTCTTTAGAGGGTCAACTGACACAGTGATATCCACTCTGGCACCATTAGGCTGATGGAGGAGAGTTTTTTGGGGCCAGTGCTACTGGGATTGAAACTGAATGGAAGCTTCTGAAATGGAACGATGCACAAGTGAAGAAAAGTGCACATAGCAGGGTTTAAAAAGGAAAGTGGGGCTGCACTGAATGACTGATGAAAAAAGGGTAAAGGACATATAAGACGTAATGTTTGGAGAATGTAAGGTTATGTGTCAGAAATGGAAAGAAGACACCACTTTCTATTTGGACAATTGGACAGTGAAATGAAAATAAGAGTGCTCCACACCTCGTCTAATCGGAGAGACTCGTGAACGGTTTCCTTGTGTGACACACATTGGAGGTCTTGTCAGGTCAATTAACACCGCTATGCTTACATTTTCCCCCCTGACGTTCCTTATTATACTTTTTGTCTACAATTTTGAGGCCAATTGGTGTTTCTTTTAGCACCACCTCATACCAAAAGAGCCCACAAGTGTTTGGTTTAAAATTAAGTAAAACTATTACTCTCTATTTTGTTTAAAATTTGGTGCAAAATGAGTCATGTAATCACTTGTTGGGATTTTATTGAGCATTGGACCAAATCCTGTTATTAATTTATGAACTTTTCTAACTGATGTGGTACCTTGACAATAATTGTAGAGATGCCAGCTTGGGTTTATTGGTAAGTGAGGTGTTACAGGAAGTTGGCATTAACAGTTCGTTGTTTAATTTGAGACAGGAATATGCAAACAATTTGCATGGGAACTCTGATCGATTCACCAAACATGTTGACAATTAGCTTGATCCTTAAAGGAACATGACACCCATAGACAGTATAACTATATCAGAGTCTGAATATATATATCTGAATATATATATTCAGACTCTGAATATATATATATATATTCCCATATGTTATTCCTCGAAGTTAGATGAGTTGTAATATCATACATAGCATCTCCCTCTATTGAAACTGCACTATACAGACAGTGTTATGTAAAAAACAAGTAACATGTAATGTTCCATAAACCTCTATAATCTATAAAATTTTTAAAGTTCCATTTAAAAACTTTTATAAATGTTGAATAATCCTGGTAAAGCCTGCTTATCAATTATTTAAATTCCAGCTTAATTCAGCCTAAGTCCATACTGATGTGTTTGATAGAAAAGCTCTCAAGTTAAAACGAACCACAGACACCACTTTATGTAATTAAGGACTCGACAAAATCTGTTACACAATTGGAAAAATGATGCGCTACTATCAAAAAGGAATGCACCCAGGTGTTGGCGGGCTGCAATAATGGCTGTGTTGACATTCCTATTGTTATCCTCAAACTGCAGCTTCTCAGTGTGTACTGACTCAGAAATATTCAAAAAGCCCAGTCGCAGCATGACATGCTCAGTCATTTGGGCTCTTTAAAGATTCCTGAAAACAACTGTATTGAGTTCTGACTGGAAAATGTGCGTTTTGATGACTCGCGTTTTGAGCACATGCAGTGCGCCTGTTATGTGGAAAAGTTTCAAAGAAAAGACGGAGAGGTTTGAAGGTGCGATGCGGAGGTAGAGAAACGACTTCTTTTTAAGTTTGCTTTGGACCACCCGCTGACTGCTCCATACAAAGCCTCGCACAGCACATCAAAGCATATCACAAAATGCTTCACGCACACAATTTGCTATTTATTCATACACCAGGAATTTGTTTTAAAATTTTAGCAGTTAATTGACTGAAGTCAGTGTCAGGAGATGTTTTTTTTTTTTTTTATTTAAAACTCATTTTCACAAAAAAAAAAAAAAAATCTCCTTGGACTGAAGTTTGCAGATGACATTCTGATAAATGAAAACAGGAAATAGATGGTGAAGTTTGAAAGGTTGTTTGATCTATAAAGAAGAGGTATGAAGGTTAGCAGCAGCTGGAGATTACAGAAAGCAGAGATGAAGAAGGTTGAAAATGTAGGCACTTAGAGTTAACCATCCACGGCAATGGAGTGTGGAAAAACAGGGAAGAAGCATGTGCAGCAAGGCTGCAACAAAGAGAAATGTTTAACTAAAATGAACAGAAGGACCAAACAGCATGTTTATGAAAGCAATTGATGGAGAAAGAGATGAACTGGAGAGGTTTACATGGAGGCAACTGCAGTGACATCCCTGAAAGTAGACAAAAATTAAAAATGGAAAAGAAAAAACGTTATCAACATGGATGGCTTTCATCGTTAAAAAGTATACATGGACCAAATTTTTTTTTTTTTTAAACATTGAATTGCTCCCTATTTAAACCTAAGATCTTTAAGTGCTCTTATAAATCAATGTTCTAGCAAGAGTTGTGTCCATTTATCATCAGTTTTCCAAGGACTGCTTTAAGACCTCAGCCAACCTTAACTGAACGAAAAAATTGCCTTCGCACACCTCAAACAACGTGATCACCTGTCACAACCTTTCCCATGGCTTTATTTTATTGGATGTGGCTCGCGCCTCCAGATATTTATATCTATTTACAGCTATGTATTGTAGTGGCTAACAAAACAAAAGTGGGAGAGGAAAAGCAGTGAGGGAGAAAAAGGAGGCCGGATAGCTAGGCAGGCAGCTTGACGAGTAATGGTGTGCAATACAGAGGAGTGAAAATGTGGGGCTTTGGCAAGGGACTGGATCCAGATCCATCTTTCCCTGCTTAAAACCCCTAGCGCCTTGGTAATGGCCGCTCGGCAGGTGCTTTCAGGGGTTACGGCGCAGGAGATGAGGGATCTAGAAATGGTGAGGGCAAACTGGGAGGTGATTTCCCCAGCAGAGGCCTCTTTATTTTGGGGGTTAGAAGAGGTGTCGGCAGTGGCACTGCTGTAGGGGCCTGGAGAAAAACAAGCAAATTGCTCCCCGCAGGAACAGAACACTGATGGCAAACTGAATGCGACATGATATGGAGTGTTATCTGCTGGGCTTCCCTTCTACTCTTCCTTTTTATTCTGTACACACGGTGCAGATTTCATCTATTGATCTGTTTATCTTTTTTCTAACTTGCCTCTGCCATGCATGATAATGCAAGTATCCATATGCACCAAGTAAAAAAAAAAAAAAAAGAAGAAACCACGAAGCAGGTAAACAAGTCTAAAAAATGTAGTTACTTTTATGATGGTAATCATTGTAATGAGGTCACCACAGTAAAAGGGGTCCATGAGACATGTTGAATGATGCAGAATCTTCGTATATCTCTGTGTTAGGAATGGGCTAGTTAAGTATTCACCAGCTCCTTTTGTTTGGATTTTAGAGGCAAACAGCTTTGAGTATGAAAGTCAGTGTCTATGAAATGCTGGTAATTTACCATGACAAAAGCATTGGTTACACATTTGTATGAGGCGTAGTGTACTGGAAGAAGACAAGGTCCACAACATTAAAGCTGTCATCTCGGATTGTGAACAAAGCAGGTAAAACCCTTGTGAGTGGAACAAAATGGAATGCCGGATTCACACCCGCTTCCTTGCAAAGACTATTGTTTCCTATCAAACATTATCCCTTTCAATAGTAAATCATATCTCCAGCTGCTCACCATGACAACAGGGTCTATTTGTCCCCTCTAGATGATGAAATGAAATGCAGTTTGTCAATGTGAATCTAGTCTGGTCATCTTCTGTTTGTGAAGAAAAAAAAAACCTGTGCACCCTCGAGTATGCAGAAAGATAATTGAATTAAGCTCATTTTTTTGCAGATTTTTCTCGTTACTCAAGGGACTTTTGGAAAAAGAGCATACTGAGAATATTTTTTTTTTTCATTTTAATTGCAGAAAACCATACATGAAAGGAATATTAAAGTTGTATACAAAGCTGAGAGTGGAAAAGAAGTTAGCACGTGAAAATGATTGTATTTTAGGGGGCATAATTTCAGGCTGTGTACAAAATTAATGAAACGTACGATTTGGTCATTTGACCTTCACCTTGGAGACAGCACTGACTCAGTGCAGGTAGGATGAAGACTTCCTCCTAACATGGTAGCAGACTCTGAATTGAAGACTGCATGCCATGCACCACCTTAGAATCAAATGAATCCTACAGAAATGAAGATAAAAAGTCTAAACTGTAAAACTCACTCTGGAAATTAGTGAAACAGCTCTGAGCCCCAGGCCACTCTCTCTTAGATTATGTGAAATTAATATTATATAAAGGCTTAAATTTTCTTAGTAGAGTTTTTATAAAATTGAATTACTAATAGAAACAGTAATGATTTGAAGGGACTCCAGAGAAGTGTTTTCCATAACGTGTGAAATGCACTAGGGCACCGAGTACAGATTGCATATGAAAAAGTGACAGTTTTTTACATTAAAGAAGCAAAAAAAAAACAAAGCTTGACATCTAAACAGCCTTTACATTTCGACATGCTTCTCAAAAACGGTTGACGTATACCAAATTAAAATAGTTTTCTTTTCTGAGAAACAATACTTCATTAGTTAGGACTGTTCATCCATTCTATTCACACAAAGGAGTATTTCTTGTAGAAAAAAGGGACGAGAACAGTAAAAAATAGCTTTGGCAAGTCAATGAACTTCGACAGATTAAACCAAAAGTGGATGTTTCCATACGCTATGAGTAAAAAAAAAAAAAAAAAAAAAGCTTGGTTTTAAGGAAAAGAGGTGAAGGGGGAAGCAAAGATTTTCAAAAAATTGTGGGAAGCTTACATCACCTCTGGCAACTCCTAGATCAGAACAACTCATTGCTTCAACCTTTCCATCTGGAATTATACTCTGTTCAAATGCCAAAGAACTGGCTGAAAGGACTTCTTATACATGTTTTCAAGCAGATATACACAATCGCACTTAGCATAATTGAGACAATTAATAAAAGAACTAAATAAAGTAGAGCATGCCTGTTTTTAGTCAGTCCTCCTTGATGAAAAAAGATCTGTTCAGATCATCACTCACAACTTGAGGGTAGAAACACTGACTGATTGATGCAGAGTTTTACCTTTGACGCTGCGTCCAAATTATTGCAGGTCCTCCCATGATCTACTAGTCTACTTTCTGATTCATCTTTCCAGCACTTGTAAACAGCATCTTGAGATACTTAAAATCCTCCGCTTGGTCCACCTTTTCTGGTTGAGGACCAATTGAAGATTATTACAGAACAAAGATGATAACATCATCTGCATTGAAGGTACACAATCATAAGGCCACCCAACTGGATCTTCCTTACCATCTTGGCTGCCTCATAATTCTGTCCATATGAATAATCAACAGATCCGATGAGAAAGAACAGCTTTGGTGAGACAAACCCTCACTGGGAACAGATCCAACTTACAGACCAAATTGGTGCACCGTCCGATAATACTGAATCTGTAGCAAAGCTTGTACAACCTAGAACTGTACTGTTTGGGCTTCATCTTGACAGAAGTAAACAGGAACTAAGGGTTCAAATGAGGTTAAATCAGTGCAGACAGGTCAGGATAAGAACAAGAAAACAACAGTTAAAGAAAGAGTATTGAGCAAAATGATCTTTTTTGGAAGTCTACACCATGTTTGAGCATTACTCCCAAATCATCTTTGTTTTTTCAGCTGTTCTCCACCACGCCTATATTCTAATGTAAGCAGGAAGTGTTTTTGCAGCAGCAGTGCAGGTGCAATGTTCCACTCGGTCCATTATTTTTATGGAGCTGCGCTAGATTTGCTAATTTGATATGCCTCAAATGAGATTTACGCTGTGCAGTATATGCACTTAACAGCCAGGAGTAAGCCAAGAGATTTAGGACAGAATATTTCAGTCTCAAGACTGGAAATGAGACTACAATCAATTAAGATTTTTATATTTGCAAAAGTCACATTTCTGAGCTAAAAAAAGTAACCGTGTTTATCTAAATATCCTATAGGACAAGTAGAATGGCCCCAGAAAAGCACAGTACCCCCTCTTCAAAGATACGTGTGTATCTATATTATTATTCATAGGTTATTGCTGTTAAAAAAAACACAGTTTAGACCTTTATTAGCCGTGGCTGATGCTGATGGGAATGGTGCTGACAGCTCTCTGAGAGGTTCACTGCCATCCCATTGTATGTCTTCTGCCACTGGAGCAGTAAAAGGACACACACAGTTCAGCCAGTGACACTAGTGCATGATGAAGCCAGTATTTCACCTGACTGGAGCATTCTAGTTTATGTCTGGCAGACGTGGCTGTGGTAACATTGCTTTGACACTTTTGAATGACATTTTTAATGCGGATGGCTGGACACACAGTGACTGAAGGTGAAGGCAAAGAAAGGAGCCAGGGGTAAATTCAGCTGTGTGGGAAAGCTAGCATCAGCCATCTCTCCAGGCACCATTTGTTTTGCTCTTATCCTCAGGAGATGATTCACTTATAGCACACTCATTTGAAATGCCTCAAAAACCCTGGCTGCTGTTTTTTTTGCTCATAAAAATTCACTGTTTCCTATTTAATGAGGCTCAGCGCTGTATATTTGCTAAACTGAGACTTACTCATGTATTCATGTTAGAGTTCTACATCCAGATCTGTAGTGAAACATCACTTGTCAAAATGAGTTTCGTTGGCAGTTTTTTTACCGTTTTTTTCTTAAAGCATGCTACCATTTTTTTAAATGTTTGCCATCTTGATTCAGGGTCACCAGGGCTGTTGTAGTTGTTTTCTCAATCTGAAAAGCTAACCTTGATTTTAAGGTTTTAAACCATACGAACAAAAAAAATAAAGTTGGTAAACTTTTATTTCTTTGCTGATCTTGTTTGTTGAGTTCAACTTCCTGACAGCGACTCTGCTTTACCACCGATTATTAGCAAACACCTTCTTCGAACATGCAAGAGGTGTACACCTAATCAGGAACGAGACTTGAAATGTTAAACTGTGACTCAGTATGCAGTGATTAAGCTAATTAACAAAGCTTCTCATCCCTGCATGGTTCACGGGCCCTCACATTCATAGTGAATCACTGACCTTTTTAGCAAAAAAGAATGTGTTTCCCAATCAGTAATGTAGGACATGGTGTTGATAGAACCACCACTTTAATAAGGTCATGTTCAAATAAATTCACAGTGAAGAGCATTAATTAGCTTGAAATGGATGTTTTAGAATGCATGTGACTACATTTTATCCATTTCAACAGTAATATTTGATTTTGTGTGATGTTCTAGAAATATAATTTTCACGATTAAAATATTTAGTTCTGCCATATGACATGTCTGTGTTAATACTTATATCCCAAATTATGCTTTAATTCAATTCAATTTTATTTGTATAGCCCAAAATCACAGAATTTCCGTCTCAATGGGCTTCACAAGAAAAAGAGGAATGTAATAACACAAATACACAGTAAGAAAAATAACTAACAAATGCTAACTAAACAAGACTAGCACATTTATGCCCTTAGACTCTCCTTCACGGTGAGGAAAAGCTCCTAAAAAACCCATCAGTGGGAAAAAAATAAGAAACCTCGTGGGGATCCACACGAAAGAGAGATCCCTCCCCCGGGACGAGCAACCAATGTGTCAAAAATTATTGTTGAAATATTAGCTTATTCTTCTCTACAGTTAAATATCTAAAGAAGTTAATAGATGTTCTTCATCCTGATGGAAACACAAGTTTAGTATGAACTTAAGCAAATTTTCAAAGTATAAATAATTGGATTACATGAAAAGCATATTTTAACCTTGTAAAAAAACAACTATTTTCACTCATTGATCACAATGATGCTTCTATTTACTGAAAAACTATTCATTGGATGGAAATTAGCGAGCAGTGAAGACCTTGATTGAATATAAGTGCCAATGCATGAGAATTTTTCAGATTACAATGTGGTTTCATTTTTTCATTTCTCTAATGGAATCCCTGTCTTGCCATCTTGATAATATTTTGCACCAGTTAGCATATAGTGGAATTTCTCTTTGAAATCTTTATAGATGACCAAAAAATGTGACATTAAGCACAATTTCCTGAAAAATTCAACTGAATTGTTGAACTTCTGCAGCATTGGCAAAGAAACAGCCCCTTGCTCCCGTCTGCTCCCTTACTTCTGCCCGCCACACGTTTGATCCGAAACACCTCTCAGTTTTTAATCAGCGCTTTCAAATTTGACCTTGACTTAAATCCATCAAGCTGACATTTCTGGTGAATAGAAGGGTTGACGGCAGGCTCTAAAATCGACTGATCGGCTCTCCCTCGTGCTCGCAGAAAGGGGATGAATCTCTGCACTTGGAGCTTTATAATCAAAAAAGGTTTCTTTCCATTTTCACCCTCGCAACACCTTTTTAAAAATACGAATATGGTGCTGGGAGTGAATACCAGGAAGAGGCAATTATCATAAGGGGTGCATAGGAAAGAGTTCCACGCACAAAAGATTAGTTCTTTCTCCCCGTTTCTACTTCCTTCCTCATCCTGTTTGTGTGAATCACTTTTAACCTCCAATCCAAACAGCTTTGACAGGGATTATGGAGTTTTGATGGGAGACAGAGAGAGGCTGGAAGAAAGTGAGTTTGGGGTAACGAAGCAGCAATGTCAAGGAGTGATTTACGAGCGCTTCTTTTTCCCTTCACTTGCCCTGTGGTCTGTTTTAAATATCACATTACAGAAAAATGTAATTCTGACCACGAACAAAGTGATCACAGTGCCATTTCCGGAAATTGAACAGCATTGTTTGTTTAATACCATATTTCAGGGCACTCAATGATATGTCAGCAATATTTCCACCTAACAGCAAAACAATGAGCACTGGAGGCAAAAACCCTGCAAAGTTTTAGGGGGAAAAAAAGCCTGTATTAGAATTTCTCAAGTTTTCCTCCTACACCGTATTTCCTGTTGTTCTGCTCTGTAATGATTGGAGACAGGAGTCGAAAACACACAATATTCCAGGTCTAATGAATCGTACACAAGCAACATCATCTGCCAAAGCAAAAAAACTACACCTTATTGTTTAAAACTAATCTGTGTGAGACATTGTTTACTCTCAAAAACAAAAAAAAAAGGGAACAAATGGTTCTTATTACACTGCAGTTCTGCCATTAACGTTGAAATTACCATGTGGGTTGGTATGGCAACCATTGTTCTCCTTTTTCATGGGATTATTGCAGGCTTTTCCCGCCACCGCAAATTTACATATTAGACATTAGGATGACATTTTCATCATTTCCTACTTAAAATGAGCAAGTAGAAGTCGCTGGAAGAGGAAGTAAACACAGTATAAACAACTATTACACACATAGCAATACCGGTAGATACAGAAAAGGTATATATATATATAGGTATATATATATATATATATATATATATTTTTTTTTTTTTACTAATTGATGAACTAATGAATGAGATTGAACAGCAAGAGTTGAAATAGACATACACTGAGTTATTGGTAAATACACATTGATCAATACAACTAAATAGATTGTGATTAAATTCATATGCATTTAATCCATATGATTCAACATTCATATGATGTTTGCAGATGCCATTGTGATCTGTAGTGAGAGGAGGGAAGAGGTGGAGGAAAAGCTGGAGAGGTGGAGGTTTGCACTAGAAAGAAGAGGAATGAAGATTAGTCAGAGTACATGTGTGTGAATGAGAGGGATCCAAATGGAAAAGTGACGTTACAGGGAGAAGAGATAAAGATTTTAAGTACTTAGGATCAACAGTCCAGAGCAATGGAGAGTGTGGAAAAGAGGCGAAGAAGCTTGTGCAAGCAGGCTGGAACCGGTGGAGAAAAGTACTTGGTGTGAAGTGTAATAGAAGAGTTTCAGCTAAAGTGAAATGAAAAGTGTACAAAACCGTGGTGAGACCGGCCATGCTGTTTGGTATAGAGACAGTGGCACTGAGGAAAAGACAGAAAAACAGAGATGGAGGTAGCAGAGATGAAGATGCTGAGGACCTCTCTGGAAGTGACCAGGATGGACATGATCAGAGGAACAGCACATATTAGAGGTTTTGGAGATAAAGTCAGAGGCCAGACTGAGATGGTTTGGACATGTGCAGAGGAGAGAGTACATCGGAAGAAGGATTCTGGGTTTGGAACCACCAGGAAGAGGCCTAGAGGAAGGCTTGTTTTCATTTGTATCTATGTTCGATGTTTCAAGTTCCATGTTTGTCCTATTTTTAATGAGAAAAAGCAAGTTCACCCATGTCTGTATTTATTTATTTATTTTTGTCAGTAGTTTAGCCCAAGTTCCGCGTTGCATTTAGTTGGTAAAACAGAAAAACCTCTGAAGTAGGGACATTGCTTCATAGAATGAAAGCAAAAAAAAAAAAGAAACGACAAAACTAATTAGAAACCTGCTGTGAATGTGAATAGATGCACAAGAAAAGGGATTATTCACCTGAATGGGAACATTAATTGCTTCATAACTGTGGTTAAATGCGAGCATCATGTTTATCAGTGCATTCTAAGGATTTATTTAACCAGGCTAATTACTGGTTGGCGTCAAATTACGGATGGTGCTAATGGGACCATCCGCGTTTTTGGATGAAAGTTTTGAATCAGTCCAGACTTAAAAACACAAGCGTGACTGGTTCATTTCAATGACCAAAGTATTCAAAAGTATTCATGTGCAAGAAGAAAAATTAGCATGAAATTGCCCGAGCTGGTGTGTTCCTGCCACTGGAATGAGAGAAATAATTCTAGGCAATGAGTGTGAAATTCAAACTTCGTATTTAAAAACTTTGCATTTCTCTTTACTTTGAGAACGTTAATGATCACATTTCTGCTGCACAAGTTATGGTGCCCTGATTAAAAAAAGTTTTTGAGCCGAGCTTGTGTTGTACAACTTTTAAAGCTTGAAATTCCAAGCATCAAACTATTCTCAAAGTCAATCAAAAACATGCAATCAATTTGTTTTGAACTCTTCTTCATATTTTCCAACAATTTAATTCTTTCCCTTCAGAAAATTGACCTCAATGATGACCCCTCTCATTCAAGACAAACTGATTAAACAAATCAGGAATCTCTTTCTTTAGTTTTATTTCTTGGTGAATAAAAGCACTAAACTGAATTATGGAAAAAAAAACTCAAGAAATCTCATGGAGACCCAATTAAAGAAGAGGCAGAAGTAATTGAGGACTGTTCATTTACAGTTGTAGATGTATGATAATCTCATAACACAATAATATCACGATGTCAATGTTTCGTTCTGTTACGTTCCGTTGTTTTCCGCTTATCCATGGCTGGGTCGCGGGGCATCAGCCTCAGCCACGAAACTCGGGATTCCCGTACCCCAGCCACACCCAGGAGCATCCGGATCCGAAGCATTCCCTGGCCAGCTATGGGAGAAATAATCTCTCCAGTGGGAGTGCCCAATGCAAGTCAGGGACAGAGTTGTATTCATAATAGCTAGCATAGAGGAGTTAAGAGTATCACAGGATCCTGTTCACAAGTGGAGGAAGGATGGATCAAGAGATTGACAAATGGATCATGAGAGCTGTTGCTCCTCTGGGTTGAGAGAAGCCAGATGGGGTGGTTTGGGATCTGGTTAAGATGCCTCCCAGAGACACCTCACTGGGGAATGGTCTGGCACGTCCCACCGGGAGGCAGACCCAGAACCCTAGAAAAGACTAGTATCAACTTTACAATACAGTATTCATCACAATAGAAGGAGAGGAGGTACGATGATCCTCTTATTGGCCTATTTTGCAATGATAATGCATCCAGCATCCTTCTTCCAATGTACTCGCTCTCTCTCCTCTGCGCATGTCCAAACCATCTCAATCTGGCCTCTCTGTCTTTACGTATCTCCAAGACCTCTAACATGTGCTGTTCCTCTGATATACTTCTTTCTAATCCTGTCCTTCCTGGTCACTCACAGAGAGATCCTCAGCATCTTCATCTCTGCTACCTCCATCTCTGTTTCCTGTCTTTTCTTTAGTTCCACTGTCTCTAGACCAAACAGCATGGCTGGTCTCACCACGGTTTTGTACACTTTCAATTTCATTTTGGGGAAAACTCTTCTATCACACCTGATACTTTTCTCCTCGCGTTTCAGCCTGTGTGCACACGCTTCTTCACCTCTTTTCCACACTATTCATTGCTCTGGACTATTGATCCTGAGTACACACACTTAAAAAATGGTCAGTTTTCTGAAACTTGGTTGTTGTACAACTTTGCATTTTACCTGATAGAAAATGGCAACCTGCGCTATGGTGTATACAGTCAATTGTCTGTGTTCCCTATAGTGTTTATTAAAATGATAAACCAGCTTGCTTTCAAACGTCTAACTTCAATGCAGGAAGGCACTCATAATTACCTTATTGACATTTTTTAACCAGGTTTTTCTTCCTATTTGGCGCACCGGAAGAAGTGACCAGTAAACAGTTCCTTTCGTAAAAGCAATCATTGTATTGAACAAAATGGACATTGTTTTATATTCACAAGACAGCAGTTGTAGAAAAAAATCTCAATGAGAATAACCTTATTTCTTCCATACTGTAAATCACAGAGTTTTTTATATGTCTTCATCACCTTCATCTTGCCTGTATCACATCGCCCCACCTCATCCAGAACGGTAAAGAAGCACTACAAAAACACATTTGGCATCTTGTAAGGATGATGTTTGCATCTCCAAGAGGACTTTGATTGTTCTCACTCCTACCAATCAAACTGCATCACCTCATTTGACTATGTATTGTTATGACTGAGCTAGCGGGAGCTAGAATCATACAGCTCTTCAAGACTTGACGCTCATTATCATTTGTCTTTGTGAAGTGACTGGATGTATTCATAAAAGCCTTGGATGAGAGCGTATTGTGTGGTGGGAGGGAGGCTGCCAGCTTTTGAATGAGGCCTTGATCATCATGGATGCGCGTCAACACACTTTTGCTTTGTATGCGCGGTACGACTTCACTGGTAATCAGGAAGAACAAACTTAACCAAGCTTTTAATTGTTGTTTGTGTAACTGTCTGTTTCTATTTAGGTTGCACAGCAGAATTTGCACCTCATGAAGTCGTAGCAGGGCCATAATAATGCACAGTACAATGGATTCTTTCTTCTCAACAATAGCTAAATAGAGCAATTAAAACAGACTTATTGCAAAATTTAGAAAAAGACCCATTTGTCTGTAGAAGTTATGCAAAATACACTAAAATTTGCTCAATTTTGTAGATTATAAATCCAAGCTGACTATTATGGTTAGTGAAATAGCTTTTTGTTTAATGTAATGGGAGTAACAAGGGCTGAAAGAGGGTAATCATATTTTTAAGATGAACTGGTTACACTTGTCATGATTTAATATGTTATCAATTTATTTCACCAGACCTTGTTACCAACTCAAAAATGGGCTGAGGTGGTAATCTATGGATAGTGTAATGTGAAAATGTGAAATTTGGACTATGCTTGCCTATTGAAAAACAAGGCCATCGTACTTATTTTCATTCTTTTAGCAGTCAATCGCTTAAATTTTTTTTTTGTTCTGTCGTTGTGGGAAAATTTTTTAAAATCTTCTACTGCTTGCTAAACATTTTAAACAGGCTCTGTTTGCCAACTATCTTTTTGATAGTAACTTTTTATTTATCTGGATGATAATGCACCATAAATAAAGATGATATGCAAGGTAATTACCATGTGATTCTTTTGAAACTCATGGAGATTAATACTGTTTGAGTTGTGTGTCCTCCCCACACATGCTGGCAATCGCCCATAGTGTATGAGGTCGTGCTCTGAAGTAACCCCGGGTTTTAATTATACTTCACAATAAATGAAATTCAAATGAGTATTTTGTGGAAATGTGTGGAAATGATTTTTAAAATATAATTTTAGAAGGTTTTTTTTTTTTTATTTCTTTATAAATAAAAATATCCTGCGCAACCATCTATTTATTTGTTCTTTGAAAGTTAGGACTTTTTGAAAAAAGAATAAAGCTTGTTTTTTTTAGGAAATCACCCCCTTATGTCTAAACTTTTAATGACTTATTCACATACGTAGGTAGTAAATATTTCTAGTTTTTGCAATAACTTTTTGACTTTCTCCACATCTTACTGATAAAATATGTAATCAGTAGTCTCTTTAAATGGTTTTTACAACTTTCTTGGCCAAAAAAGTTCATACAAAAATAGCCTTATCTTAAAGTTTGATGTGGAGTAACAAATGTTTAGTTCACTTACTATTCTACATTATTTCACTATATAACAAAACAAACTACAAATTATGAAAGGTCATTTTCGAATTTTTTTTTTTTTTTGTCAATTTCCCAAAGGATTCAAATAATAGATTTCCGCCATTTGTCCATTTACCGGGAACCTAATTCCTGCCAGTTGAAAAAAAGATTGACCCAATATTTCAGAATAAAATCAGTTTGATTGCCACTTTTTTTTCTTAAAAATTATCTTAAACCGTTCGATTATATTTTCAAATAAACTTTTAACAACTTTGTGACAAATGGAAAACATATTGATGGACTTTAATTCAGTTTTTTTTCTTTTAAACTTTGCCTTACAAAACTCTTTTTTTTTTTTTTTTTTTTTTTTTTTTTTTTTTTAAAGCAAACTTTTTTCAATTTGCTCCTTTTGGAAAATATAAAAATGCATTCATTCCTTAAATATTTTTTGCAAAAATAGCCATCATAATACTTTCATTAATTTCTAGTCTTATCCTTGTCTTCAAAATCCAATTTTTGAGTTTTTCCGACACATATGAAAACTAAATTTCCATCCTGTTTCATTACCGTCTGCTATGAAGCCAGACCCTCACTTAACCTGCTGGTTCTCTCTGTGGAAACCCAATGTGCACTGCATGAATTACAGCCTGTTGGAACAATTTCGGAGCAGAAATCCTTCTGGGCATGTGGGTGACATATCAGCGCCTCATTTTATTTCTGTTAAATGAGACATCGGCCGTTATGTAGAATAAAATGGGATCTGTACTCACCCACCCAAAGTTTAAACAGAATGTACTCTCATTTAAACATCACATGTTTTTTACTTTTTGTAAAATATTTTCTACTTATTTCTCCAGTAATGTTTAAGGTTTTCTGGAAAAAGCAGATTAAGATCAGGGTTTAAAACTAGCTCTGCACAAATGATCTCATCTCCATAAAGTACTGCTATATTCTGCTTCATGCATCTTTTTTGAAATGCTTTCACGGATTGATTAATGAGAAACCAGGTCCCTTATTTGCAGGCAAATCCAAGTTTAGGCCTCTATAGATTTCACTAGCAAAAACATTCCAACCAACTGGGAAATTATGAGCTGAAATGTATATATCCGTGTATGTAAATTAATATGAGCATATTTTCAAACCACAGGCAGTATAGTTTCTGTAAATAAGAACTGGTTTCACTTGGAGATAACCACAACAAACTGGTGGAAATAAAGAGCCAATCTCAGACCATTGGTTTTAACTGATGTAGAGGGAATCCAAATAAGCATTAACATTAACTGTTAGCATAAAAAATTTTATACCGGGTGCCATCTGTCAACAGATTCTAATTAACAGCAGGCTACTTAAAAATCTAAATTCATTTAATAAAACTACTATCCAACATTCAGTCTTTTTTTTCCCTCTACAATAAGTCCAGTCAGGCTACAATAAGTCTAAATTAGTTTTTAAAACTATCACGTATAAATAAAATAAGACTTAAAATCAACCGTATTCAATTGGGACGTAATTTTATTAAAGAACACTGTGTCAGTAATAGAAAAAAGATGGCTGCTCTAGATTTTATGTCAAGCAAATTGAAATAAAATTGTCAGTTAATCCAGGGGCCATCAGATGAAATGCACAAGTAAAGATGGACTATAATTTGATATGTTATTTACAATTTATTGTCAAAACCATTTCAATTTGTAAAAAAAACAAAAAAAACAATAGCATTGATGACGAGATGCGGTAAACTCACTGCTCAGCACCTTTGGTATTTTAACAATAGCAGAGCAGGTACTTCATGCAGCAAATTCTGAAATGTGGCTCTGGCTTCATTACATGTAGATTTTTTTGGTTTTGGGGATAGATGTATAGTAAATCTGTTCTGGCTGAATAACCTGTGTCTGAGATGAGGTCGCTTCTCAAATGTTGCTGGGAGTAAAACAGAACATTTTTCATTTCATACGCAGCACAAACTCTAAACTTCAACTCTCTCTAAAGCCGAAATTGATGTGAAATAATGAATTAAAGTGACTAATGCTTGGACATAAAAATGTTGGAGATTGATTTTATAAAAAGCACATAGCAAGAGTTTTGTTTGCTTCGACCCTGCTAATTATTATTGTCAAAACTCAAATGATTGTCTAAAATGCCCAAAATTATAAATACGTCATTTTGTGAGTCATTTGAAAAAGTTTGAGCTTGTTACAATGAAAGCAAGTATTTATTCAAGGATAAATGATGGTAAATGGTGGGAACTGAGGATACACTTGTTGCCAGGACAACATTTACAAATTTTTTGCACCCAGAATGCTATGGCATAATGTTGCAATCTTCTTTTTTTTTATATATAAACAAGGGAAAGCATATTTGGTGTTTATGGTCATTTATTGTTAACGTACTAATTACCAGAATTTATCAAGAAATGTTTTGCTGATCTCTACCTATCATGGTAACAATACCCATGTGGGCATTGCTAATTGCTAATAAAGCATCCAGTTTTCAACAGCTCATGAGAAACTGTGAAAGTCTGCCATATTTTGTTATTGATAGCTTTGGATGATCATTTAGAATATTTACCAATGACATCTGTTTTTTGTGTGAATTGTTGATGTCTGTGAATACTTTGTAGATAGTTACCCACCACTCGGGTCTTTTGATAATTCTATTATCATGTGAATCTCACTATCTGTGATTTTGTGAAGTTTGTTGGTCAGCTTTTTGTTTTCTACAAGCCAGTTTATTATGAAACTAGATATTTTAGCACAGTATGTATGTCTCATCAAAATTAAATTAACACCAAAGAGTCATAATTTAGCTTCTGTTCAAATAAAAACATTGTGTTAATTGTTGTAGAAGAAACATTTTTTTTTTAACAAAGTACAAACTCTCTTCAGTGTCATGCTAAGCAAAGGGACTCATTACAATGACTGGAGACAAATTTATAGACAAATTTATAGCAAAAAAAACTTCTTTTCCTTTTGACATTTCTCTTTAGGAGTCGCCACAGCAAGTCAGTTTCTTCTAGCTAACTCAATCTGCTGCATCCTCTCGGGTCATGCCAACTATTTTCATATCTTGCTTCACTGTATCCATGAACCTCCTTTTTAGTCTTCCTCTAGTCCTCTTTCCTGGTGGTTCCATACCCAGCATCCTTCTTCCGATGTACTCTCTCTCTCTCTCTCTCTCTCTCTCTGTCTCTCTCCTCTGCACTTTATCTCCAAACCTCTAACATGTGCTGTTCCTCTGATCCTGTCCATCCTGGTCCGTCCCAGAGAGATCCTCAGCATCTTCATCTCTGCTACCTCCATCTCTGTTTCCTGTCTTTTCCTCAGTGCCACTGTCTCTAGACCAAAAAGCATGGGCGGTCTCACCACGGTTTTGTACACTTTCTCTTTCATTTTAGCTGAAACTCTTCTGTCACACATCACATTTGATACTTTTCTCCACCCGTTCCAGCCTGCTTGAACACGCTTCTTCACCTCTTTTCCACACTCTCCATTGCTCTGGACTGTTGATCCTAAGTACATAAAATCCTCCACTGTCTTTATCTCTTCTCCATGTAACCTCACTTTTCTATTTGGATCCCTCTCATTCACACACATGTACTCTGTCTTACTCTGACTAAAAAAAATAAAGGAGAACAAATATCAATATTTTAGGGCATTGAATATTAGATACTTTTTGGACATTGTATCTAGAATAGAATCACAGAAGTCAGTTAGGGCCTGTGTGAACAAGAAACACTCGGACCCTGTGAAATACAGACGCAATAGTTTTGTGTTTTTATCCTCTGCGGCCTGGCTTTGTGAACTCATTTTGGACTCCAGCTTTTAGGTTGCCTGTTTTGACACAGTGCGACCAGACTGGGATGGCAGTGGATAGGGGCAAGGAAACATTGAGGTGGTTCCACGGCAGAACTCAAATTTTCTTTCTAAATGAAGTATATCTAATTCAATTAAAAAATACATATATGGGAACAACTTTGTCATTTTTGTGTGACCAAATACCAACCATATGTAAATAAAGCTTTAATCAAAAAGGACTAAATAACTATCAAACTACCAGGAGGTATTTGGACCCCAATAACTCAAGGCCTAAGAAGACTTTTGGAAATAGTCCATAACACTGATTGAAAGGTAGAAACAAGAGGCGCCCATGATAAGTCCTCTCCAAACCCAATCTCCCACTTCTGTACATAAAAAATGAAACCAGGATGAATTATGCACAACACCTGTTAATTTGACACGCCAAATCTACACACCTTATGGAGCGGTACGAGAGCTGGTGTGGCAGCGCACCTGTTCCTCAGTGTGACATGACTGCAACGCCTCATTTCGATGTCCCGCACTGAATCATTCTGCCTGAATGCATTATTGATACATTTCATCTTTCACCCGTTACTGAAAACCTCACAAGGGCGAGAGGGATCATCAGATTTGATGTTTTGATTTTAGTTCTTTTTTGTTTGTTTCTTTTACGTAAATAACTTTTCTAAATGGCTGGATGACCATGGGAGTAATTACGTGTTTTTTCTCATCAGTCACATTGAGTCGAAGACAGACTATTGATTTAAAACTATCAAATGATTTCAGCCTTTTCAATAGAACTGAATATTAGACACTGAACTGTGAACACACTGCATCAACTAAAGCATTCATTTTTTGAAAAGAGATTGTTTACCAGTATGAAAGGCTCACTTCTCACAGACATAATCACAAATATTATTTCTAATAACTTTTTCTTTTTCTTGGATTGCACTTCAGTATGACTATAAAGCTGTATGAAAAACACTCGATACCCTTCCAGGGGATTCGTAGTATTTTGATTTAGAATAACTTTAATTTTTTTCATGCTTTAAGCTACTATAGAAGCAGCAAATATCTTATCAAGTACACCATACTTGTACAGAAATATCTTGATTTGCTACTTGTTGACTGCATTCAGCAGAATTCTGCATTTGAATCCTCATCTCACGGTCTTTCTCTCATGTTTTTGTTCATTGAAATTACCCATAATACTTACCTACTGCTTGCCTCTGCATAACAGCCTGTAAAGGAGACTGTCAGGGACCTTTTGGAAGGGGTCACAGCAGAGCAGCTGCTTAGGGAGTGAAACCCTGAATCACTGAACTGAGACCCATATGCTAATTTGGGAGGGGAAAAAGTCTTTACAGGTCAAAATGCATGACAGCATTTGCAAATGATGATATTGCCAGAGGAGGAAATTAATCCGCAAGGCTTTGAGAGGCAGATGTTCATTGAAACATCTGTCCTCTGTTTCTACTGAAGGGTAGAACAGACACAGAGACGAGGTGATGAGGTCAGCTGGAAAGCAGGTGTGGAAAAATGAGTGAGAGAAAAGAAGCCCCTCATATCTGAGTAGACATTGTCAACTATGACAGCCCATGTTAGAAAAACTGTTATTTTAGAAGTTATTAAATAAAATTCAAAAGTAATGATTGTAAAACTCAGGCTTTCAATTCTGGACGGTGAAATAAAAAAAAAAGGGGGGGTTGGGGCGAATTGTATCAATATTTTTAATTTAATCTTCTGAACAGCTTATTCCTATTGGGAACCCAGGGGGTGCTGGAGCCTATCCCGGCTAATTTCAGGCGAGAGGCAGGATACATCCAGACCAGAGCATTAGTCTGTTACGGGCCTCACACACATTCTTAGTCAATATTATTCATAAAACTTAATACTGAAATACTAATAATAATGCTATGGACATGAATATCATGAAAACATTAAGTCCAATTAGGCCCATCTCTCGATCAAATTAAATAAATTTCCATTTTTATTTTCATTCTTGAGGGAAATCTTAAATACTTCACTGAAAAAGAAAAATGTAAATGAGAATGCGGTCTCTACTTTTTTTTTTAAAGACAAGTTTCTCTTCTCCTTTCGGCATTCCCTTCAGGGGTCGCCACAGCAAGTCAGTTTCTTCCATCTAATTAAAGACAAATTTCTCTGAAAACTTTTAAAACTTAACATTAGTAGTCACAGACAACACGTCAATAAACTTTTTGTTAATTAAGTTTTCTTATTTTCTTCTATTGATTTTGAATAAATATAGTGTCATGATCATTTTATTTCTTAAATATTCTCTAAAATGGGGGCCTCACTGATTTCCACTCTAGCTGATTCAAGTTGGCATGAATCCAAAGATATTAACAATAAAAAAGCGGCTACTCATTTAACATTAGTGGGAATACGCTCTTCTTGGCAGAATGAAGAAAAAGCTACTTGCATGTTTGTAAAAGAGTGAAAGGGACATGTGGGGTATGTTGGACCCAATTTTCACCAACCAAAATAGCTTTTAAATAAACTACAACTTCTGGGACCACAGCCACAAGCCATCAATTTGAAAGTGAACTATTAGAACAAAGTGTCCCTGTTGAGACTTGATTAGATTTGAGGAGCTATGGAGATGAAATTATACTCATTGGATACAGTTAATAACCCTCAAGTGCATCGATTTTCATTACGAAAGGCACAAAACAAGACCCCTCTCGCTCCGCGTGCAAGCTAACTCCGCGACGAAAAGGTAATGACGTTAGCGTAACGATTTTTTCCCCCTGTGACAAACGACGGTGTAACTCGTTAAAAAAGAATAAGCGAAGAAAGCGCTTAGAACCAAACTGAAATACTTGCTTTGCAAACTTTGAAACAATACTGTTCAAAGAAACCTTAGTGTCAGCCGTAGCTAAAGTCAATATGACACATGTTAATGTCGACTAAAAAGAAACGTTGAAAGCCGACAACGTGACAGTTTTTTTACAAAATGACAAAGAGGCATTAGAGGGAACGATTGAGTAATGTGAGAAGAAGGGATTCAATCCATTTACGCTTGTGCAGATCTGCTTCCACTTTGTTAAATGCGATTAGCCCCATCCACTCTGTCCGAGTGACACTCAGAAAGCCTTTTAAGAAGTCAGCACAAATAGATCCTGGAGCTAAAAGACAAAGAGGAAGCGGTACGGGGAGGATGCACAATGATTTCCACCTTGGTTTTTTTTTAGCCTATGCGATAGCTAGAAAGAAAGACTACAGAAGCATTCCTTCAGAAGAGTCAGCATTGTTTACCCCCAACAGGGATGCAGGTAAGGATGAAAACGAGAGCAAAAGCAGTGTTCATAAATCACACTTTGCTGTTTGTTCGCCCCCTCTCAAACCTCTCCTTCGCTTGTTTGTAACAGTTTCTCACTCTCAGCTGAAAGGAACGAGGGATTGTGGCAGAGCAAAGAGCCCTACTGAGATGTGTTGCACAGCTATCTCTCCAATGTGATCTTTCTCATGAGATCAAACACAACGGGTGTCCCTCGGAGCAGAGAGCAGGCGGCATAAACTAGCCTAGCATTTCTACGCCTCCTGATTCTTTTTTTTTTTTCTTTTTTTGCCTGTCTTACATTTTCAATGTTTTTTTTTTTTTTTTTTTAGTTACACAGCTAGGTATCACTTCCGAGTCATCTCAAAGGGTGATTATGAAATCACTATCAATGCACAATCACAAGATCTGCATCCTCATTGAGTGAAATACTCATAGAATCTAGTTGCAGGTAAGAAAATCGTAAAACGTTTCTGAGACCCAGTTTGAGAGATCTTCTCCTTTGAAAGATGGTCAGAATAAACTTTGAGATTTTAAACAAAGATCGTCTTGTCTAAATCCACTGTGGTTCACATTTGTAAGATGTATCAGATGGCTTTCATCCAGATGGAAATGGAGATAACTGTTTAGACAAGATGTTTGTTTCCACTGCCTCTTGCTTTTGGATGCTTCACATTGCCCTTATAAAAACGCATCCATCACACATGGTTTTCTGAGTGTCACATAAGCCTTCAGTGACCCATCAGTGCAATAACTGATAAAAAGACCATGTTGTCTAACTCTCTCGATGTGGTGTTCAGAGGTTCCACGGCTCTGCTGTTTACTCTTCATAAACATCAAACCGTCGACGAAGCGAGTTTGTGTGTGTCTGCAGATCCGTGGGTGGTTGGAGTACTCCTGCGTGAAACAAATTTTAAAAAATGTTCCACTCGCTTTTGCAGTAGTACAGCCCTTCATCCATGTCAGCAGCTTTGATTTGATTCTGTCTGCAGCACAGCTGTCTGTCATGGCAGTGAGCACAGGACTGTGAGATGGTAAAAACGGGCTCTCCTGAGAGGATCATACTCACCAGTAGCCTGGCTGTATGATGACTGGCATCCCGATTCTGTGATCCAGATCACAACGTGGACTCAGCTCCAGCTGGAGTCATTGGGGCAAAAAAAGACCTGTTTTTATGATGAAAACAGATTTCTTTGAAAGACGTTTTAAGGCTTGGCTACAAGTACTAAAATAAAAATGAATCTAACTGAAAACACGATCCAGCAGCAAGATTTTAATTTGAACCGACTGGAGTTAATAAATAGGCCTATGTCTGTAATTTTACGTAACTGTTATGTCTGGCACAATTAAATGATGAGCTTTTGTTTTTAATCTTTTAGTTTGTATGTGATAAAGATCAAACAAAAATATTCTACAAGTTAAACCATCTGGACTAATCATCCAGTTACGGAAATATAATTTGTGTAAACAAAACTTGCCTCGTTAATAATCTTCTTTCGGCTTTTCCCTTTAGGGGTCGCCACAGCAAGTCAGTTTCTTTCATCTAATCCTATCTTCTGTATCCTCTTTGGTCACACCAAATATCTTCTTGTCTTCCTTCACTGCGTCAGAATGCGTTCATGAACCTCCTCTTTGGCCTTCCTCTAGTGCTCTTACCTGGTGGTTCCAAATCCAGCATCCTTCTTCCTATGTACTCTCTCTCTCCTCTGTACGTGCCCAAACCATCTCAGTCTTGCCTCTCGAACTTTATCCCCAAAACCTCTAACATGTGCTGTTCCCCTGATGTACTAATTTCTAATCCTGTCCATCCTGGTCACTCCCAGAGAGATCCTCAGCATCTTCATCTCTGCTACCTCCATCTCTGCTTAATGTCTTTTCTTCAGTGCTACTGTTTCTAGGCCAAACAGCATGGCCGTTATGGCCAAACAGCTTCGTTAAAAATAATAATATATACTTATTTGGTCCCTCACTTAACTGGGGAAATTTGTGTGTTGCATTACACTGCAGCAGGCTGCCACGATAGCGCCAACAGTGGGAGAAACAGGGATTAGGTGTCCTCTCCCAGGATCCTAGACATGAGCTCAGTGGGATTTGATGTCGCGAATTTCCGGTTAACTTCCGGTCCAAAGGTGAACGCTCTATCATTGAGCCACCGCATAGCAGGCCATAGGAATGATGTTACTATTGTCAAATTTTTATTTGTTTAATTGTGATTTCTTGTAATGTATTTAACACTAAAATATTTAATTGAATTGAAAATGCTTAATTAATCCCCAAAGAAAAATTTGAGTCACAATGAAGTGGTCAAAGTCACTTTTTTCTACCACTTTGTATTCTATTCAATGTCAAAACCCACAGTATTGACTGAAATTTACAAGCATTTATATAAATTTGCTTTAGAGTGCAGAAATTTTATCTGTAACTAAGCATTATTAAGAAAAAAAAATCCAGTCTAGAAACCTTCATGATGTAAAAATGTCTCTGTTTGCATGGACTAATTGTTTTTATTTAAATTGCAGCACATTTTCACTACTGAAATACAGTTGGTAACACAATGCATTTCACACTATTAAGTTTTTACATTTGTGTTAATATTTTACAGTTTATATTCTTGGTGAAACCGTCTTGGCCACGGTTTTGGCCTGTGATTTAAAGGAAGATAACCCCTAGTTGACCAAAGTTTAAACTGCATCAATTTGCTGCTTAACAGTAAACATGAATAAGATTAGGATTAAGAATACTTTTATTTGTCCCACAATGGGGAAATTGCATAAATAAATGAATAAATACATAAATGAATAAATAGCATAATTTAATTAAGTTGTTTTAATACTTATTGTTGTTCTATTTTGTTATTTCCAGTAAATTCAGTTTTTAATAACTTTTTAGGATTGTGAACTGATTTTTTCTTTAAAAGATCTATCCAGTGCAGCTTGCTATAAAGAATCTGGATTGCAAGGTTGTTGCGATAGCAATTATTATTGTCTGGTCTGGGTGACCAGGGTCCTGCACTGCAGCCATATGGCCGTGGTGTGAACTGAAATTAATTTAACAATGTTTGTAATGCATTGCTACTAGTTTGGAAAAAAAAATTCAAGATCTTTCCTTATGTTTTCAAGCTTTACGCTAAAAAAACTGAAAAAATTGAAACTATACAGCCTTGTGAGATAAAGATATTGTTTCTTCAATGTATGTGCAAGAAAAGTGAGACTAGAATCCTCAATATAAAAACGCCATTATATTGAGCGGCTAGTGCCGTTTGGCACTGAAAGTGCCATGTAAACAACATTAATTGATCAATCAAAATATCACCCTGGCATGGCCGAAAAAATCCATTCTTAGCAGCGATATAATGTCAGGCCTGATTGGATCTCCTGAGTATTACCTTCAATTATTTGAAGCTTCATAGTTCTCAATAGAAAAAAGCTGTTGGGTTTTTTTTAGGTTTGTGTTCGTTTCTTAAATGCAATTTTAGAAAAAAACAAATAAAATACCAGTTGTTCTCCCTGTTGGCATCATTTTCTGAAGTTAGCACTTAATCGTAAACTCTCCTGGTGACTCCAAGCTCCTGAGAGTGGCTGTAATCCTAACCTGTGAGTGAGCGCTTCCTTTGAGGCCTAAATCCCTCCCAGCTGAACCACACACTGTTCTTGTTTAGATTTTCCAGCCAAAAGTCCTGTGGGGTGTCACCTGACCCATTTACGCTTCTTACAGGAACAAAAGCAAAAAATGTGTTTAATGAAGAGCATGTTAAAAAAAACGAACAGTGATGCAACAAACACACACTGTCCTAATAATGGCTTTGTCTGTTTTTGTCACTGTAGAAAACAATGTTGTTGAATGAGTTAATCACACAAGTTAAGCAGTTTAAATAAGATTATTTGAATCAGAGGTTTCATTTGATTTCCTCAGTGTGCAACATGACAAATTGTCAATGTTCTCAGGCGCGCTATCTCATAAACCCCTTAAATCATTATCACATATACAATTAGTTGTGTTTATGTAATGTAAATGTTTTTAATATTTTTACCCAAATATCTGCACGCAAACATTTCAAACTATCTCTGAGACTTTTATCATCTCTTCCACATGCTGCTTGTCTCACATAAACAACCTTGAGTGGAGGGCCGCACTCATCGCCAGCCTAATAAACTTAATGGACTCATCGCTGACCTGTGATGAGTTGCTCAGGTGGCTTCATTTCATATTGGCATTTTAAAGTCTTCATATTTATGTAAATTAAGAGCACAGGCAAGGCCCAAGGCCAAATAGCACCAGAGTGGTGCCACTAAACAAAATGATGGATTCTTATTGCATATATTATTCTATTTTACACAGCTGTAAAACTAAAATGACTATCAAGGTTCCAGTGTAATTTAGTTTTATCCTGATTTTTATTTTGATGGAAAAAATGCACCAATAGAGATTAGATAAAATAAATATTTTAACAAGGTAATGCAGATACTTTCCCCTCATTTGAGTTAACTATGAAGAGTTTTTTTTTTTTTTCCTCATCTATAGCTCATCCGAAGCTGGGAAGGAATTAGCGGACCTAATTACGAAGTATGGAAGATTTTTAAAAATGTATTTTTTGCATTAATACTCAAATCATGTGCGTAGATGAACTGCTAAAAAAGTATACAAATGGATAAAATCAACTTCCTCAGCAGGATGGCTGGGCTCTAAATCAGAGTGAGGAGCTCTGCCATTCAGGAGAAGTTTGGAGTAGAGTCATTGCTACACCGGGTCGAGAGAAGTCAGATGGGGTGGTTTGGGCATCTGGTCAGGATCCCTCCCGAGGGCCTCGCTGGTGAAGTGCTTCAGGCACGTCCCACAGGGAGGTGACCCAGATGCAGGCTCAGACCCACTAGAGAGACTATATCTCACAGCTATACAAACATACCTCAGGATCCTCCCAAGTGAGCTGGAGGATGCAGCCGGGGTGAGAGAAGCCTGGTTTTCTCATCTGATGCCGTTGCCCCTGTGACCCAGCCCCGGATAAGTGGAAGATGACAAAACAGAATAAAGGTAATAAGTCCCTCGAGCTGACAAAAATTGCTAAATTAGAAATCTTAAAGCACTAATAATCTGAATTATCCACCATAGGTACCACATCTTATCAGTGCAACAATTTATCAGACGCCGTAAAGTACAGAAATAAAATTTAGGGAAAAAAACATCATAAATCACTAAAAGTAGTTGTTTTGTTGGCTTTATGCTAAAAACTGTAGCATAGTAATTTATATTTACAATGTGTGTTGTGTTTTAAGTTGATAGAATATGGTGGAATTGAATTATTCCACCTTAAACTTTGCTTAACTATGTTTTTCAATTTGTAAGAAACTCCTTTTGATTAACAGAGATTTTTTCTTTCTTTCCACCAAAACAAAGTTTGTGCATTAATGTGGCCCATTTAATGCCATTTTTTAAAACACAAAGTAGTAATATATATATATATATACATATATATATATATATATATTTTTTTTTTAAATGAGCCATTTTTTTGATAATCTCAAATGGTTTCCATTTTATTTGATAAAATAAGGACAGTGTGAATTAATGCTGCAACTAAATTGTTGCAGATGATGCACTGATCCACCTTTGCTGAAATTTTTTAGTATTTTCTGCTTATACCGTGCATGTTTCTACCACTGCCTTTTCTACTAATATTTCACTCCACATAATTTAAACCCCATGTTTGTGAAAAATTCAATTCAGTTATCTCAGAAAAGCCAAACTATTCATGCTTTCACATCACTTCCCTCTTGTCTTCATTTTTTTTCATCCAGTTGGTACATCTCGGTGTGGAAAGGAAACTTTCTACTTTCTACCGCCTGAAAAATGAATTGCTCCACAAAGCCTGAGCAGCTCATGAAAAACCCACCTCTGTCCAGCTTAATCAATAGCAAAGCCTCTAATTAAATGCTCCTCCAGTTTCATATGCTCCAACCTGTAATTTTCTGTATATTTCAACAGCTTGAGCTAATCTTTGTCCGTTTTTTTTTCCAGCAGGTTAGAATTAGATTTTTTTTCTTATTTTCTCCCCACTCAGTCAATTCCCTACCGAACTACAGGAGGTGAACCTGCACAAATGTCAAGCAGCTCTCAATGTTTGCACTTAAATGGGTGGATCATAGATTTGGAATCAAGTTATGTCAAAGTGGCCAGAAGAAGTAATGATAAAATGCCACTACCCCAGAGACACGGTGTCAAAACATTACCCATCATTACCCAACCATATGTAGACATAGACCTACTTACAGCCATGCATACATAGTAATAATAATAATGGATTCTTTATTCATCCCTCACGGGGGAAATTTGTGTGCTGCATTACACTGCAGCAGGCTGCCATGACGGCACCAATAGTGGGAGAAACAGGGGTTGGCATCTTTCTGTCTCTCCTTTAGAGACAATGGAGTCTCCATCTATATACTCATCTGTTTGTGCAGCGTTGGTTGTGGCTGAATAAGTCGATTCGGGAGCTGCAGCTCCTACCGCACTTGCTGCAAATGTGATTTGTGATATGAGTCATGGGGGGTGCAGTGGCAGACTGGCTCTTTTGCTATTTCTGGGTCATTGTGGCCTTGTTCTGGATCTCTCTTTTCTCTGTAGTCTGCGTGATAAAGATTTTGACAGTTGCACGCCACCTATATGTCAGAGGTCATTGTAATGCTGCAGGACTTTAGATTCCACTTGCAGGGATTTCTATAAACCTATTAATATAAACTTGTTGTTTATATAAATAAGTGTGTGAATTTATATATATTTGTGTGTACAGATGTGTATATGTACAGTACATGCATTTCTACATGTTTGTACATACTACATGTGTGTGTTTGTGCATGTGTATTTTATAGTTTCCATTTTATAGAAACTTAGATTTCATAGTTCTGTCACACTAGACAGAAAACCTTGTAAAACCAGCAAGAATATTTATTCCCACATGTCAGATTTTCATGATTTTTCCAGTGGACGACATTGCAAACCGGAGTGTGTGCATGAGCCATTCACTGGATTAGTCATTCAGCACTCAACTAAAGTGGCCTTGTTGCTATAAATCTTCTGTCTGTATTTTATTGACTGTGTACACACCATGAGGGTAATTTGTTGCTTTTGTACACCTTCACAAGGAATCGGCGGTAGAAAAAAAATAATGGGATGAATATCACAAAGGTCAACATGGAATGTTGGATTCTGACAGCTTTCTCAGGTACAATGACAGAAAAGGCACTAACCACAGGATTTCACACAGCCCCTTGATAAATTGTGTTGCTGAATAGTTTGGCATTTCTGTAATCAGGACTTTGAGCTGACAGCTGTGAAGCAGGACAGCTCGGGCATGATGGAGTAGATGATGATGGCACAGCATTTGACAAGTCCATCCAGAAAAATCTCCCTCGGCTGACACATTTGATGTGATAGTGTTCCGAAGTATGAAAAATGCTTTTTAAAAGGTGCAACTTCAGATCACTGACCCGATCATGTTCTCTTCTCTCCCCATTTATTTGTCCACCCTGTCGATTCCCGCGCTGCTTGCGGTTGCATATTTGTAGCCTTCGCCGAGCAGATTAAACCTGATTAATGGTGGAACGACAACTTTAGCTTCATCTGATTAATAACTGTTTAATCAAGGTTTAGTCGTTAACAGATGTGGACGTCCGGCACCCCATTTGTTAACCATAGATGTGTCACACTTTTTCTTCACACTTCCTGCCGTCTTTATGGCTCCCTTCACTGTTGGTCTTTCCTCTTTAATGATCTCCACTTTACGGTTCCCACAGCCTATATGCCTCTCTAATGTTGTTACAAACATCATCTGAGGTGCACTCAACCTAATGTGAGACATATTTGCCACATCCCTAAGTGGCTGATTGATGTAACATTCTCAGAAAATACGATGTAGATTAGATTGACCAACCAATGGAGACACGGTATTTCTTTTTTATGCACTGCAGTTTGAAGTGTTTAAAGTTTAGCTACATTGCATAAATCCATCTCAAAAGAATACACACGTTCAGATTGTTGAGGTAGCATTTCAGTCGGGTCACGTAATCCTTGGAGCTTGGATAACTTCAAAGGCAACTTTTTCCCACCAAACATGTTTCTTTTAACATTTAATGAACTTAAATTTCTTAGTAAGAAAGAAAAGAAGTTTTGAAAGAAAACTTTGACCAGACATTCTTGATTTACAAACATTCTTTAGCACAACTTTTTATTAGTTTGCTTAACTTTGAACTGAAATAAGTTAAAATCTAATAAAGATCAAACTAATATTGTAAAAGGTGAATGTTACAAAAAACAAAGTACAGTCAAATGACTTTTTTTCTTTAAAAATATGACAAAATAATTCAGTCACTCCAAGAGAACGCCATTATTTTCTGCTCTTAGTCTAAAACCACATCTATAGAACCTTATACAGCATGTCCATTTACTATAAAAAATTAGCATGAGTATTTTAAAAATAGTCTTACTAAATTTAGTTTGGTGCTAAAATAAAAGCGTGTCTAACTATGACTTTAGATTAGATTAGATTTACTTTGTTGATCCCACACCTGGGAAATTTGTTAGTACAATACTAACAATTTAGTAAAAAAATTTAGTAAAAATTTGTTAGTTAGTACAATAATTGCATAGTATTTAAGTAAGAACGAGTATGTGTTGTGTATCAGGACAGGAGTACAGATAGTATCAACAGAGATCAGGTCTTCATCTGAAACAGATGGGGTTGGGAGAAGAATATGTGAATATAACCTTGATGGCTCATAGGTTGTAAATACAATTAACCACATTATTTCAACTGTGAGCGAGATTTTTTGTAGTTCTTTTTAACAATCTTGGTTTGTGTTAGATATGTTAAAACGAATCAATACCATCATTGGCAGTGGCTCAGGAGTGGCATCATCTGTGCTGCAAAAAAGACCAAATAATAATAATGATAATACATTTTATTTAAAAGACCTTTCTGGACACCCAAGGACACTCTACAGTTCACAAAACATCAAATAAAACATAAAACCAGAATTAAAGTAACAATAAAATAAAAACAGAAACAAATCAACACAAAGCAAGTCAAAGCAGAGCAAAGCAAATATACAAAACTGGATAAAGTGCATCATTCCCTGAAAAGATGAGTTTTGAACCTTGGTTTGAAAAGTGAAAAAGAGCCCGTCTTACGTAAATCAGGGAGTGAGAATTCCAAAGCTGGAGAGCAGAGCGACTGACGTTTTGCCCCCCATAGTAACAAGACGGGCATAGTGAACGATAGGGAAAGGAAATATGTAACAGGGTGGAGCCAGATTGTGAATTGCTGTGAAGATGGAAAATTTGAAAATAATCCTTTGTTTAGTGAGGCACACATCCAGGCCCAATCAAGCTACTTTGATTCCGAGGTACACAACTGATGATGTACAGTCTCTAGCTTTTGAACCTCAGTAAACTTCAAAGAACCTCAAGAACTATAAAGTTGTAGTGGTACAATTTTAGGAATTTGAGCATCTATTCGTTCAAACAATAACAGTTTACCATTATATTCACAGGAAACAGAAAATCAAATCAAAAGGAGTTTCTCTTTGAGTTCGAGGGTGTACTAACACTGACAGTTTGAACCGTGCTTGAGTGCATTTGACCACAAAAGTGTGATTTGTTGCTCCAGAGTGTGCTAGTGCTACCTCTGCCCGACTCTGATTTTATTTGCATGTAGTGAGGGTCCTGCAGCACAGAAGAGGACTTTTGACTTCAAGTTTTTTGCAATGCTCTAAAACCATTATTCTTTCCACAAAAGCGGTAGGTCTTTTTTAGCAACAGGCAATGGGAGGGTTATGGACCACCATAGACCAAACAACTTAACAAGATGGAACTTTCAAACAATAGGTCTCTTACTTTTTATCAGAACGGTTTCAACCAGTAGGAGCATATATGCTAGCAAGCCAATGACTCTTAATGTAAGAATAACTTAAACAGTAAATAATAAGAAGTTTTGAGGGTTTTTTTTAAGTCATAATTTTTTTCTGGCAGACCAAATATTCCCCAGACTGCAGCAAAAGTTGGACTCCCTGGGGTGACAGATTGGTGACTGTGATCGGGTGGTTTTCTAGAAGGTTGGGGAAAAGGACATATCCATTTGGGACAACTAGCGACTAGGTTGACAGGAGGGTGACCCAGGGTCTCTCCAGAGAGTGGCCAGAGGTTGAATAGACATGACTTATTGAGACAGGACACCCTGGTGTGGGCAACAAGTGCTCACAAGAGGATGACCAGAGACCCAGGGGTGGAGGAGCTGGGGTTGTTCATAATGAGGGAAACTAAAGAGTGGAAACCACTAGAGGTGAAACTAGCAAAGCTAGCTCAGAGAAAAGGAGCAAGGGAAAATGGGATCTTTATCTTAGTGTCTAGCACTGTTGAAACTGCTTTGATTCAGTACTGTTTTGGGGTTCCTTAAATATTGCCATATCTTATTGTGATTAATTTGTTTCACAAATAGAATAACCACCTTTATGTTTACATTCATTAATCTGGTTTGGCATAGCTTGCTAGTTTTACCCCTGTGATGCATGTGTGTGTTTTTGGTTTTTGTATTTCCAGGTGTACACTAAACCAGCATTACTCTAGTGGGTGTTTTCAACACTCCCAGAGAAATAGAGCTTTTTTTTTGTCTCTTTGCTTGCTAACAATGTCCTTGGAGTATGGAAGAGTCAGATGCCACCGCAAACTCCAAGTTTTTTTGTTTTGTTTTGTTTTGTTTGCTCTATTCAACCACAGCGTCTTCCACGATCAAACTACATCAAAATGGTTCCAAAAAGCAGCTGCCGTCAACTTGTCAGCTGGATCTGTTGAAATGAATAGTCTCCTTCTGTTTGATGAATCTTATTGTCAGCAGCAAACACAAAGTATTTTTAAAACTTTCTCTTAAAAAAATCATGAAAAAGTCTTTTGTATACTTTTATAAAAGCACAAATGATGGAAATTCTTCAATTATTTTTCTGTTTTTTAACAGCCTGGTTAGAATAAATTTCTCATACCTGGTGCTAGTTTTTTATTTCCCTTTGGCAATCTGTTCTCTGCAGGGACATGGGGAAAGCAAGCTCTGAAAGGTTTTGCCCAAAGATAAATTGGGTAACCTTCTTCTGTCATTAGTAATACCTTTTTCACGAGCAAACGGCACGACGAAGCAGAACTGAGGGTGATGGAGGAAAGGCAGACCAGGGAGGACGGGGGCGTGGGGGATCAGAGCAAAGAGTCAGTGGTAATTAGCCATGAAACAAAAAGCCTAGTCGCTCAGTTACCGCTCAGGTTTCACACCTTGAGCCACATCTCTTTGTGCCTTCGTGGTGGAAGCTCGGCGAGTGCCGCGGGGTGTCCAACAGAAACAGAGAGCAAACCTGCAGCCCTGTCCTATCTCCATCTTCAATCTATCACACCGCCTACACACTTCTGTCTGAGCCCGGCTTGGTTGGCAGGGAGGTTCGTTGTCTGGCTTGCTTGTCATGTCTGTCTGGGGCACATTATTATAAATCCCACTGGAGACGTGGGTAGAGGCAAGTTCACAGGTGTAAGAAAGACACAAATGTGGTCGTTTCATAATGCACAAGCTTAAGATTTGCCTGTTTTAGCTTCTGTGTTTTTACCCCAACCAAACAATCCCTCCATACTCTGGTGATCCCTCCTTTCCAAATTATTGTTACTGGCCAATTATTTGTCTGCTGTTGCTCAATTTCATGCAATAACCGGAAGAGAACTTGTTTTGTGAAAAAACGTTTCATTGCACAATTTTTTACTAGAAATGAGGACAGTAGGAGAACCTTGCACGAGAATAAAATTTGGACCAGTTTTTGTTTACAGTGGTAAAGTCAGCTGTCAGTGATCACGTCTCTGTGTTGTACATCTTAGGCCTGTCAGTGTAAAGATTAAAAAAGAAACGCACGTTCATTTTCATTGTGGGCATGAAACTACAAATGTTGTTTACGATCAAATTGCAGGTCAGATCCAGACAAGTGTTTTTCATGCTTGACAAAAGAGGAATTGCGCTGCGTTTATAGTTGGGTGTAGGATAATTTATTCACTCTTTACATATCTAATAGGTATGCTGGTATGAATCATTGGCAGCTATCAATGCTCTCATTCACCATGCATAAATTGCACTGCTATGATTGAGTAGTTGACGAGTTTAGAGTTCACTGATTTTTAGTATCAGAAAGTAGTAAATATTATGAAGCTGTCAGACTGAGACAGGGTGTGAATGGCTATTGGCATTTAGAAATGGTAAAATAACTTCCCACTTTTTTATTGTCAAAAAAAGAGATACTTTTTGGAAAAGTTTCAAAAAGATTTTAAAGAGGACCTTTTTTCTGCTTTTTTTTTTTTTTTTAATACGCTGTTACATTATATCATTTTTATTATTATTCCAACAGCAAACTCATATATTGACACCAATAATAGATCCTTAACATCTGGTTAGATACTGTATCTGTGTAGTTGCTCTATTATGAGAAAAATAAGGCATCAATTACGCAACTAATTACAAGTATTAAAAATTATTTTATCATAAAATTAACACCGATCAACAGTTATTCACTCCTGCAGAAAAATGGAGTGAAAATAAAGTAATTAGAATTATGTTAAATACGTGATATATATACCGGTATATATATATATGGATCGGGAGATCGACAGGCGGATCGGTGCGGCATCAGCAATAACTAGGACGCTGCATCGGTCCGTTGTGGTAAAGAGAGTGCTGAAAAGCAAAGCTCTTGATTTACAAGTCGATCTACGTTCCCACCCTCACCTATGGTCACCAGCTGTGGGTGGTGACCGAAAGAATGAGATCGCGGGTACAAGCGGCCGAAATGAGCTTCCTCCGCAGGATGGCTGGGCTCTCACTCAGAGATCGGATGAGGAGCTCTGCCATCTGGGAGGAGCTTGAGCCGCTCCTCCTCCAGGTCGAGAGGAGCCAGATGGGGTGGTTCGGGCATCTGGTCAGGATGCCCCCCCGAGCGCCTCGCAGGCGAGGTGTTCCGGGCACGTCACACTGGGAGGAGACCCAGGGGCAGACCCCGGACCTGCTGGAGAGACTATGTCTCACAGCTGGCCGGGGAACGACTTGGGATCCTTCCGGGTGAGCTAGAGGATGCAGCTGGGGTGAGAGAGGCCTGGGCTGCCTCTTCCACGACCCGACCCCGGAACAAGCGCAAGATGATGGAACGTGCAGAGATATAAAAGTAGATATTGTTACACACCTTTTTCTTAATGAATTACTACAAATATATCCATCCAGTAATAAGACTGTATTAGGAACATTAAAAAAAAATAACTTGTAATTCCACACAATTACAATAATGAATCAAGTGTGGTTCCCTCTCCCGTATTCAAATTATTAGAGTTAGAGTGTCTACATGAGCACTGAGCAAGCATTAACACGATGCAGGTGCTGAAAATGCAGATGAACCTTCTTTTTTTTTTTTTTTTTCCTTGAAACCAAGTGGGGGGCTCAGAGCTAGCATCCCTCCCACCATCCCAACTGCAGTGTTTTCAGGGAAGGTTCATGTTGACAGGCCCTTCATTAGAGTCTTTGTCCTGGAAGAGCTTAGTACATAATTAATGTCTCCATGATGGATTACACAGCTAGGTTACAAAATAAGAAGAGGTCGGCAGAAAACAGGAGAATGGATGCAAGGCTATTTTCCCAATTGAACCCGCCTACTGTGTACCCCGTCTGTATCGACACCGAAATGCTGATGACAGAGTCAAAATATTTACACAGAATTTACCACCACTGTCGTTAATACAGGTGTGGGTGAAAATTAGCCCCCTGCGTTGATGGTTTTTTTTTTGTTTTCTCGTGTGGTATTTTGCCCAAATTAAAGGCGAACGTATCCTGACAAGCCTCTGTATTTTCTGCGATTCTCACAGGTGGAGCTTTGGGAGGATGTAAGTCATTAATCAAAGCCATTGTTAATGACGCAGAAAGCACAGTGGAGATTAAACCCCTTCTGCTTCCTTAAGAGTAAGATACTCCATGTTTGGTCTGGTACAATTGCAACTGTCAAGAGTAAAACATCTTGAGTCTGCTCAAGTTTTCACTCATCAGGATGACGAAAGGGATTAGTTTGAACCTGAAGGCAAGTGTTGGGAGCCTTTTCTTGGTTGGAAAAAAAAAAAAAGCATAGGCATCATGATTCCTAAGGCTTGAATGATAGACGTTGGTCATTTTCCTGACAGCAGTGAAGATTTCATTTAGAATAAATGGGTCTGCTCCTGGCTGCTTTACTGTCTCATACACCGATAGATGAAAAAAAGCTGCTCATTTATAGATTTACTTAGACAAGTACGTAATAAAGTCCTGTCAGTTCTTGCCAAAGCTGTGGCTGATTATACAGACTGTGCAGGCTGTTTCCACCATCCTCCGTTTTTGATTAAAAAGACATTAATCCCAAAGAGATTCACACCTACGTTGTCTAAAATCCCTGCTTGCTGCTTTTTTTAAAATAAAGAACTGCACACTTTTCTATTATACCACCCTTGCAAGGATTATTTTATCTTTAAGTGCACTGCAGCACGGCAGGCTCGGTTTTCCTCTTTTTGGCTTTATCAGTCCAACCTTTAAGAATTCATCTTGTCTGTAGACCTGATAATATTTATCTGGACCACTTTCATGTTACCCATCAGTCCAAAAGTTGCGGGGTGAAGATTTTCACAGTTCTCTGTTAAAGAAGAGGAAAATCTTCAAAAGAAATGATGCAACTGGATTTTCATGGAGGGAAAATTAATTTTCTCTTTGCTAGTTTTTCATGTCTACCCTCCATGTAGAAACTTGCATTCAGACTGTGTTTGAACCTGAAAAAAAAAACGCTGTTTACAATATTATATGCAGCGTTTTTTTTTCTTTAAAATCCTTTAATAGTAGATATTCATCTCTCTCCACATGTAAATGTATGTATGCGGTTATGTAGAATGGTATGTGTGTGTGTGTGTGTACATGAGTGTATAGGTATGTATGAATATGCCTACATAAATATTTATATATATATTTATATATAAATATATACAAAGTATATATATATGTTTAAATATTCAATCTACATGCAAGAATATTATACATCAGGGGTGTCCAAATCCGGTCCTCGAGGGACGGTGTCCTGAAGGTTTTCCATATGTTCTTGCATCTACACACCTGATCCAGTTAGTTAATGAAGATTAGTCAAAGTAAAACAGAGTATACTGTATGTGTGTGAATGAGAGGGATCCAAATGGAAAAGTGTGCTTACAGGGAGAAGAGATAAAGAAGGTGGAAGATTTTAAGTATCTAAGATCAACAGTCCAGAGCAATGGAGAGTGTGGAAAAGAGGTGAAGAAGCATGTTCAGGCAGGCTGGAATGAGTGGCGAAAAGTATCAGGTGTGATGTGTGATAGAAGAGTTTCAGCTAGAATGAAAGAGAAAGTGTACAAAACCGTGGTGAGACCCACCATGCTGTTAGGTCTAGAAACAGTTGCACTGAAGAAAAGACAGGAAGCAGAGATGAAGATGCTGAGGATCTCTCTGGGAGTGACCAGGATGGACAGGATTAGAAATGAGTACATCAGGGGAACAGCACATGTTAGAGGTTTTGGGGATAAAGTTCGAGAGGCAAGACTGAGATGGTTTGGACGTGTGCAGAGGAGTGAGAGAGAGTACATAGGAAGAAGGATGCTGGATTTGGAACCACCAGGAAAGAGGACTAGAGGCAGGCCAAAGAGGAGGTTCATAGACGCAGTGAAGAAAGACATGAAGATAGTTGGTGTGACCAAAAAGGATGCAGCAGATAGGGTAAGATGGAAGAAACTGACTTGCTGTGGCGACCCCTGAAGGGAAATGCCGAAAGAAGAAGAAGACACCTGATCCAGTTAATTGAGTCATTGTGCCAAATTCTATTGGCCTTGGACACCCCTGTATATATTGTAAAAAATACATGGACAGATGTCAAAATATGAATTCTTTTCCTATCTAATACCAAATGCAATCCTTACATGTTCATTTTTGTCGTATCTTGGTGTGACGAATTGTATAAGTTTCCTTTTTTAAGCCAGACAGGAACCCCTGAGCACAGCTGCCTTTAAGAGTTCCCATTGAATAGATGCTCTCAACTTCTGTCTCCATTCTTGCTTCACTAAAGCTTTCATCTTTTCTAAGCTCTTTTCCAACCACCATTAGGTGTAATATCCCCAGGGAGACCCCTGCTTTCATGCAACGCAAGTACGATTGACAGTTTAGGATTTGACAGCTCTTGACTATTTGTCGTTGCTACATGTAGAAAACGGTGACAAGTAGCTCCTGTACCAAAGTTAACATGCTGCTAATTAGGCATGCACACGTAAGAGCGACTGCTTCGTTTAAAACCAATTAGCCAGTTTGATCATCCTAAATTAACCAGAGCTAGATCCAAGTTGTTTTTTTTTTTTTAAACGAACTCTTCCTCACACGAAGCAGCTCACTTTCTTTCTTTCTCTCTTCTACACCAACACATGCACTCCATTTCTTGTCAATAATGTAACAACTATCACACAGTTCTGTACAGATCCTGAAAGGTAATGTAATTACCACCTTTTTTCTTCCTCTTATTGCATTATGACTGGAAGATAACAGCAACTCTGCCAATTAACACTGCAGCGCTTCTGGGTGCAAATTATTCTTCATCACTTCGCAATAATGTGTCTTTATCAAAATAGATATCTCGAAACTTTGCACATCGTGAAAGTCATCCGGTTAGCTGTGTAAACTCTGTAGATGGATTTTCATCATAGAGTGTGTAATAAAAGAAATCAGTCAAGCTGTTGAAAATCAGAAAGTTTCATGTTTAGAACTAGATTGTGGGATATTTCAGTGCTTCAGTACTCTTCTAATGATTTCATTCCATTGCTAATATGAAACATTTCAGTGAATAAAAGGATTTAGTGTAGTTGTGTAATTCTCACTCCAAGTCAAAGTTTTTCAGAAGTTTTACTGTTTTTTTTTTTTTTTTTTACACAATTTAAGTGATGCTTTGTTCATATCAAGTTTACCTAGTGACTGGCTCAAAGTGGTTCTTAAGTTTCATAAGTAATTAAACCGTATTTTACCTTTCCAAGAACAATTCCTCTTTTTACTTTGTCTAACCTTTTTCAAGTATAATCTCATTTTCAAAGGTTAGCAAAAGCTTGTTATTGTTTTTACTAAACATAAAGCTTTTCTACAGAGTCAAATAATTTTAAAATAAGGTTTTTCTTCTTCTTTCGGCATTTCCCTTCAGGGGTCACCACAGCTAGACAGTTTTTTGCATCTAACCCTATCTGCTGCGTCTTCTTCGGTCACACCAACTATCTTCATGTCTTCCTTCACTGTATTCATGAACCTCCTCTTTGGTCTTCCTCTAGGCCTCTTCCTGGTGGTTCCAAACCCAGCATCCTTCTGCCAATGTGCTCTGTCTCCTCTGCTCATGTCCAAACCATCTCAGTCTGGGCTGGTTAAGTTGCCAACAAATTACCTGAACAAATTTTCTATTTCATTCATGCATATTTAGGTGAATTGCAAGCTTTATCATCCAGTATTCGGATACTACTCAAACGCTTATTTATTTTGTACTCCTGTAAGTACACATTCTGATATAAGCAGGAAGTGTTTTTGCAGCTGCAGTGCACATGCTTTGCTCATGCTCAGTCCCTCTCCTAACGTCCAGGGGGTGATTTTTTTTTTTTTTTTTAATGGTGATTTTTAATGCAAATGCACAAAAATAGTAACATAAAAGCAAATGTGCAAGATTTGCTCATTTATGTGATTTATGCTGTATTTATGGCCTAAAATGAAATTTACTGCGCATCGTGCTCATGCTCAGTGTAAATAGGGGGCGGGAATAACAGGGAGCATTGGCTAGAAAGAGGAAGTGATGTATTTTCTGAAGGTAAGTGCTACCCATATGTTTCACAGTTGTAAGGTTGTAGTAAATCAGAAAACAGAACAAGACAAACATAGCTGACAGCATGGGAAGATTAGGAGGCGAGACAATAAGTGGATACCTGGAGGGAATGTGCCTTACATCAGCGGTGTGACTGAAAAGCTCCAACACTTGGCCAGACATCAAACAGTAAAACCTTCTTTCTTTATCTCCTCTGTTCACATGAGGTGATGTTGATTCGCGTGTCCAATCGGATCAAGAAAATGCACTGATTTTGACTTGAGGGAAGAGCCAGTGTAACTCATGCAGATGGACTGATGCCATGCTGCGAGAGCCGACTGGTGGAGGTAGGACGGGAGTCTGTGGTAGAGAAGCGAGGCTGTCAGGACTAATGAGGAGAGACATTTCTGCTTTACCCTCTCCTCCCCTCAGTCACATATCAAAGGACTGAAAGCCAATCCACACCTTCCATACTTCCAGATCACTGACTCCTTCATGTTCAGCTCCTACTCCTCCTCAGTATGCGAGGACTCCCCCGTATTCTGACTCCCCGCACATGTAAGCCGGTTATGAGAAGAGACGACCGTAATGTCACCTAGATTACAGCAATAAACTTTAACATTTCAGTCTTTGTTGAATTGCTGACAAGTCCTCGTCGCCATGGCAACTGCAAGTGTCTCAGTAAAAGACGCCATTCAGTCTTTGACCATCTGCACTATTAAAGCGCGTCTGCTTTCAGCCGAATACAGAAATGTATAGTTTTCTATTTTTCCTGTCGATAACGCTTCACTTAATGTTACAGAAAACAGACCCTTTCTGTCAAAAAGATCATCTCCACCTACACATGATGTTTTGCTCAAATTTCAAATGAACTAATGTTGACTCCAAAAACACTAAAAAGAAATTGTCCAAATGAACAAATATACTAAACATAATTTTACAGCATGCTGTGATTGTACTGTACATTAATAACTTTAGCCTAATCTTTCAATACTTTTGCAATGCAGTGAGGTACATTTGAAGCAACCTTTTCATACGTTTTCGCAACACACTTTTTACTGCAAAGTAATTCTGTTGACCTTCCACTTTTCTCTCTCTTACCATCTATCACACAGATTTAATACATGCTCTTTCTTGCTCAAAACAAACATCACAATGTCACAATCTTTTGTAGGAATTCTAACACTGACATGACAACTTTTGATCGAACTTACACAGACTACTCTCCAATCAGTTGCTGGCACTAATTCTGTAAAGTGAATGCTGTCGTTTGATGCCATTTTTGTCTGAGTGGTGACATGGAGAAGACAAACAAAACAGACAAAAATAAAGAAAATGAAGGTTATAGTTTTAAAGAACTAAAATTGACAAAAAAGTATCTACAAATCTTTGTTCACACTCGTACACTGAATCTGCACTAGAGAAACACAATTTGAATTAGCATCATTTTAAATGAGAAGGCTCCTAAGAATTTGAAACTCATGTTTGGCATTCAAAACTCTGGGAACTGAACCTAAAAAAATTAAAAATAAATCTGTAAATTTTTTAATTGTATGGTGAAAAAGAATAGGTAAAACTGATCGATCGTGTTAGACTACTGCATTTCTCATGGTTTGTGACTATTGAATTGAAGATACTTTATTCATCCCGAAGGAAAATTTGAGTGCTGCTGTGCTACAATCATACAATGTCATACAACAACATGATTTTTTTTTAGCTGTTGTGAGTGAAAGTTTAAAAATAAAATGTTGAATATTTTGATGAAGGACGGCAGAAATGATTTTCTGTACTGTTCCTTTGAGCAGCGGGGTTGCAGGAGTCTGTTGCTGAAGCTGCTCTTCAGATGGTCCACAGATTCATGGAGAGGGTGGGAGGGATTAGCATAATTGATGACAGTTTTGCTTTGATTCTGTCCCTTGCCACTCTCTGAACTGTTTAGATTGAAAAATCTCAAATGTTCTTCCCTTATATGAAGAACATTTGTAACTAAAAACTAAACAAACTGTACAATGTGAACATAAAATCCACTCGGCGATGCTCTTTGACTACCCAATCCGCAGGTCTGAAAAATGGTGATCTACCAGGTAGACCAGCTCAAATTCAGATTGGTTGAAGCAAGAGTTTAACTGATGTTCGCTTTGTGTAGGGAGAGCCCAAAGAACAAGCTGTGATGGCCTTTATGGAAGCACTGCAACCTGGCAACAAATCCTGGCTGAAATGTGATTGATCAAATCATTTAGAGTGAAAACGCACATTTGCAAGCAGCGCTTCCACCGGAGGACCCATGAAAGAAATTGTAGAGACCATTTAGAATTTTTTACAAGTATAAATTGTGGAAATATAATTAAAGCAATTCAGATATTTTTAGGCCAGAGAAGAATTGTCGAGAGCCCTTTAGTTGTTTTCAGATGTTTCCCATCCATGCGTGGTGTTTTGTCAGATAAATTTGAACTCTGAGACCTTTCAGTGTCACCCTTTGTTATTTCTGACTGCTACAACCCAGACAATGATGCAGTTGCACCAGTGCGAGTTGAAAATGATGTACAGCCAACCTCAAGGTCCTCTTGTTTCAAAGTTGTCTTTTTACTTCACTGCTCCATCAAACAGTGTTTTTTGGCTCTCTCGCATCTTTGATGGGGAGGAAAAAAGGAAATGTGAACTTATGCGACGCAACATGTACCCAATAACTGACAAGACAGACAGGAGCTGCTGATGCAAATATAAAAGATTTGTGCAATATTTTGATTTCAAACAAGGAATAATTCCCAGTTGTTTTTTTTTTTTTTTTAAATCAATATTTATCATGACTAAATACAGTAAAACTCACCCAATTCACAGTTCATCATATTCAAGTTTCCCCGGTCAATCATGGTTGTTTAATTGCCCCTGAAAAATCAAATGAGCTTAGTCCCTGAGGGAGTGTGTTACAGCACACACTTCCTCCATAAATCAGATGCATACGGCTGATGTAAGGTGGCAAGAGAAGTTATATAGGAGCCTTGGCTGCATCTCGTCCCCTCGGGAAGGAAATGGATCTGTCTGCGGAGCCGTGAAATAGTGCCCCGGCTGCATCACTCAAAGCCTTGTTCCTTTACACCATTTTCATAGCAGAGCAAAATATAAGTGCACAAATGTCTTGTAATGCAACAGGTTAAGGTTAAACGGTATATTTAACTTCTTTTAGAATACCGAGGAGGCGTTCATGCCAACTACAGTATGCATGTGCAATTAACTCTTTGTCGCAACAAATTTTTGACATATCTTCTTATGTAGATCTTTTAATACCAATCAACCCCCTGGCACAATTACTTTAGCCAACAAACTGTCTAAATGGGGTCTAAGGTGCTGTGTAAATGTGACAATATCACAACACCTTTAGTATCATCCTTTTGGAGATTGAAGGGTTTTATTGCAGTAGAATTTTTTTGATGGTGATTGGACTAAGGTGGTTTTTGCCATAGCTTTTGTTGCATTTTTTTCCAAAAATTGTTCATAGGGGGGATGAGTCTCTTGTAGGGAGGTTATCTCCAATTTAAGCCTCTGGTGTACCTCCATTGCATTTAGTCATGTTTTCTTTATTGATTTGGGTTTCTCTGTAAGCTTGTATCAGGGCTTTGCAAAGTTCTGTGCAGCGTTAAGTCCTGGTCCTAATTGAAGCCTCCCAGAGGCTAACCGGCTCGATTGCTCCTGCCATGTCAAAAAGCATCAGTCAGTTAAATGGGGCTGGAAGATGGAGAGTCGTTATTGCTGCTGCTGCCTGCAGGCTGTGACCTTGCGGTGAGACCAAGCTTGAAATGTCTCCTCTAAACACACAGCTTCTCTGGAGCATCCAGGTTCTATTCCTGACTGGATATCCACCGAAGGAGGGTGTGTAGAAGCGTATTTGTGTGTTGAATGTTTGTCGAAAGCATGTAGGCGTGTGTGAGTTTGTACACAGATTTCTTAGGCCCAAGGCTATAGAGTAAAATGAATGACAGTTGTTCGCAGTGACCGGTGATCCTGCAGCAAATCCTCCAAGATTGACCCTGAGCTTCTAGGAAAGCACAATTACAGAGAGACAAGTAGAGAAAATACAAGACCATATGTAAGAGAGACCTATAGTATGTTACCATAGTAACACCAAGACAATGGTAAGTTATTTTGAGCTAAATGTACACTTGGTTTCTCATTTATCTGTAAATTTGACCCTTCAGATTGTTCACCCAGCTTTACGAATGTTTCTGACATCCATGTTAAAGGAGTTTACATAAAACACAAAATGTGCAAACAGCTTTGAGTGCTTAAGTTACACAATCTTTAAGACTCCAGTTATGGGGTTGGTGTGATGTAGAATGTTTCTCTAGTATGTACACTCAATGCTGCTGTCAACTGTTGGTGGAAGAAACATAAAAGATCTGTTGGTAAACCACAAAAAATGCCATTCATCTGAAGATAGAAGTAAAGTAAAAGATATATTTTTACTTAACTATCCAGACTTCAAAAAAAGCCTACTAAAAAATTAGCTGGTGACTGTTCCTAATTGCTGCAGTCAGGACATGTTGTTCTGTGCATTGGAACTAGGAACTTGATATAAAAAAAATGTCCATGTTGTTGTAGCCTGAGGACAGAAAAACAAAATATAGTCCTCAAACTGACCTGAAATTTGTCCTACAGAAAACCATTCACCTTTCTCGGTGAACTTAAGTTGTTGACAGGGTATCTCCAGCCTCTGGCTCCGCATGCCCAGCATACTGCCTTTAGGGATTTTGTAGTGAAAAGCGATTAGATTTTTACAACAGTTGATGTGGTAATATATAGCCATTGTGTGTGATGCTGAAATAAGATGACTGTACATTTTGTAAAACATTCAATCTGATTTTGTTTGAATGAAATGGCGTACATAATTACATAAAGGTATGGTGGCATCTGTTTTTTAGATACAAAATATGAGCCGTTGCCATTTACCTCCTAAGTTGTAATATTGTTATACTTTTTTTTTTTAATTGCCCTTCAATGACTGATTTCCACTAACATTCTTGTGACAATTAAATAAAAATAACTCTCTCATGCCTAACGGTAACACCAACATTGTCATTTTGGAGTCACAATATGAGATCAATCTTATGCTTAACTTGATCATTGAGGGTGGGCCAGTGAGGTGGGTGGGTCTAACATCCACTTTCTTCTAAGTTAATTTCAAACTAAATATTTTTTTCTTTTTTCCTTTGTTAATAAACCGCCGGGTCAATGTATTACGGTCTGGGCCAAATACTCACTAGAAGGTATAAATTATTTTCCACATGAATGAATAGTTGCTGACTTTTAAAAGTCTAGTCCTTGCCACCAGAGTGCTGTAGTGGCACAGTTAATGCCACTCATTAAAATGCATAATTTATGCATTCACACTCACATACACACTGTTTGCTGAAAAATCCGCCTCATTCTGTAATCTGGACGAGCAACCCCGAGGCTTAACCTTTGCAAATATACACAGAACAGTTTTCAGTAATGCAGAAAAACACATTGCCAACACTTTCCTGTTACCCAGCATGCACTCCCAGATTATTATGAAAAATCCACAAAGCAATCTCTCAATTAAATTAATAACGCAATTATTGGTCTGCTTGTTGCCATCTTATTTTATCTTTTACTAAATCTTTTCCTTTATGAATGAAACATCTACATGAAAGGATTTTTTTTTCCGTATCAGTGAAGCAAACACAACAATTAAATTGATAGAAGCAACGGGTTAATGACCCACTTTTATGTCTGAAATGCTTTTTTTCAAAAAACATTTGTTAGCAAACTAATCCTTTAATAGGATAAAAAGCACTTTTGTTCATTTATTATTTGCGGAAATGAACAAAAGCAGCACATTAATCATCACGAGCATATTGACATTCACAGTCTTTAACTCATATGATTTTTTCTAATTTTTCTTCCTGAGTTTGGGATAAAAATACTGACAGAAATACCTTTGAGAGCAATTTCACTGTAGCAGTCCTGTAGGTATATTTGTTTTTGGATTGAAACTGAAAGATTGTGGTTTTATAGTATCTTCCTGTCACCTATTGTATCAGAATGGTCGATAGAGATGCCAGAGGGGCCTTTGCTTACACAGCGCTGTTTGCCTGGAACTGGCTACCGACATGGGCCATAAATCACTCTCTAATATTTTTATGCATCCAGTCTATCCAACTGCTGCTAATGTTTCTTCGCCCTGCTTTCTTTGCAACCCATTTGAGCTGAGCGGCGACGCATGACAATGTGTGCGTAATGGAGATCGCTGGAATGAGCTTGGCGGAAATAGTTATGTTTAGATTGGTTTGAAAGTTCAACTCTTAACCGTGCGGTTAGGTCTGACATTATGGGTCTGTTGAAGGAAAAAAAAAAAAAAAAAAGCAAGTGTTATTGAAGCTTTGAATTATTGGCCGTATTCTTGACAGTAAACTTGAGTTGTCCAGATGTACAAAAGCAGGACCAACACATTGTGTCTTTTTAAATAGTAGTGCAAAAGGAGCTCAGCCAAAAAATAGGGATGTCAAATTCTTGGAGGATCTAGCTGTTGGTCCTTATCGATTGTGGCCAAAAGAACAAGATCAAGAATACCAGTGATCAAAATAAGATTCTTCTGATGGTTGGTTGAGATCTACCTCAGAGACAGTAAGTAACTTCTTCATTTCCTTCAATTTATTAATTTTAATTTCTATTTTCTGGAACACAACATGCCACTAAATGACCAAACATGTAATTACTTTAAGCAAAATCACACTAGACTCACAATAATTATAACAAAAAGCAAAAAGACTATTACCATTGCAATCTAACAATGCAGTCAGTCAAATGGAAATGAAAAATGAACGAACATCGAACAAAAACACACAAATGCCTAGCATGAGAAAAATGAACCAGATCGCAAAAAAAGATGGTAATGAAGATATATGCACACTGACAATCATCCCAATAGAACTAATTTTGAAACCTTGTGCATTGTGCACCTGCCTCTATGCAATACCTCACATCCTACATGTAAAAATAATCAATATCAGTAACACATTAAACTGGAAATTACTCTTCCTCCAGTGCCTGACAGTGATTCCCACAGTTTCTTTTTGTCCCCAATTCAATTTCAGAATATTTCTTTTTTATTTCACTGGCAAATCAGTGTGCTGTTTACAGTGTTGCAAGCTGTGGTGACCACCTGCTTACTCTTTCACTTCTAGGCAATGCCAACACGGTTGCAAAATGGCGACACCGTACCACTGTGCATGAGAATGTGATTGGGGTTCTCACAGGGTACAGGACAACAGGGTTTTTTACGTATCCAAAGATTGATTTGGATTGCATAAGCAAGTTGCATGAGCTGAGTAAAAATAATCAGTCATCTGGTTTAGTTACCCCCATTACAGATCCTTTTAGTAAGAGGTCGCAGGAAGACACTGGAAGTTTAAAAGTGCACTCTGCTCATCGTTTTGTGGTTGAGTGCTGATTTCTACCATTCTCTTGTCAGATATGGGTACACTCTTCAAGTTAATTGAACTATATTAGACAGCTCTTCATACCCTCTTCACATATAACGGAATGATTTCACCACAATGTTTCAGCCACAAGAAAAATTCTTCAGAACATCAGAAGAAGTTACTCGATTAGATTCTTATTATAATTTCTTTACACATATTTTACATGCTGGCATTGTTTGACCAAATTTAAAAATTACTGTCGTACTTAAATGTGTGTAATCCTTCATTCACCCAGGAATGATCCATCATAGAAAAGGCTTCAAAGTTGTCCATACACTGTCCAGACGACAATTTCGAAGCATTTTCTATGATACTGTTTTACTTGTTATTTAGTTTAAGGAATATGTCAGCTTAGTGGGAAAAAAAAGCACTCGGCAATCAAAGTAATCTGGGATTTTTCAAAGAGCTCAGTGGTAAGTAAATCTCTTATCAAAATCAAACCCCTGGAAAAACTGCAGCAAAGAAAAACTGCTTTGTAATGTGATCGTCACGTTGAACATGAAAGCATAGCATTCAAAATGATTTACTTTTATTCAGCGGGTGATAAAGTTGGAATAATATATAAATACAATTATTCACACCTCCATTTTTCCGCCACTTCAAAGCAGTAGCAATTTAGTTTGTAGTGGTCATCTGGAGGTGAGCTGCGTCTAAAAGGTGATGGTCATAGAAACACTTATTCTAATGGGAGACTGGTAGAACAGCATGGAGAAGCAAACTGAAGAGATTTGTTTTGCAGGCTTTTGATTTTTTTTTTTCATCTGAGGCCTGGAGCATCTCGACTCTCCGAAGCAATAATTTGTACCTCGCTTCCTTTCTAAATAGAACCACCCTTTACTTTCTCTGCAAATATCATCTCTTTTTTTTCACTATATTGATTGTGGTAAATTGCAGTTCCTATTTTGCTTTGCAAACAAGCAAACAAACCCAGAAGCACTTAATTGATTGTTATGGCCCACTTGGCCAGGTTTCAGCCATGGGCGGCTTTTTAATACACAAAGTCAGGGTGATCCCATGTGACAAGACAATTCAATAAGAATCTGCTTTGTGTTTTGATTTGCCAGACGGCCACCGGTGCCCCGGCCTGACAATTCTCCATTTTTTTTTTTCTCTCCGTACAGTGAGCTCACTTGACAGCAGCAGACAAATAACAGGCTGTGAAAGTCCACAATGTTCTCCCTTAGTCACACATGCACCCTCACACACACACACACACACACACACACACACACACACACACACACACACACACACACACACACACACACACACCCTTATGCTTTCTCTCAACCCCTCCCCAAACATCTACATGTGCACACACACAAACTCACCCACACACCTATTGTAAATATTCTCCACCGCCACATTTTGGCAGGTGGCACACTGGCGGGCTCCCTGCGAGGGGGGATAAACGGGGTGGAGGGAGAATAATCTATAAAGGCAAATAAACAAGAGTGTGAGCTGCTGCCAGCTCGCTTGCATTTTCTCCTAGATAATAGAAATGGAAGTGTGATAAGGTAGCCGTGTAACCTCCCACATAGAGGCATAACAAAGTTCACTTTGCCTTCACTGTCATTACAGCTTGCTGCTGGCACTTGTAAATCCCTTTGGATTCCATTTAAAAGGGCGGTATTATGGAAAATAATTTTTTGGGGGGAATTTACATCATGCTTGAAAGTCATTCTCACATAAACAGATGTGGTTTTCTGTTATATTCATGCATGTTTGACAAATTTGCAAATCTCAAGGATAGTTTTCAGATTCTGCTAGAATGGTAAGTTGTTCTTGAAGCCATAAATTTTGTTCTTTGCCAAGCCCACATTTTGATGTAAGCAGGAAGTGCTATTGCGCATCTGCTCTGCTCACTCTCAATCCCTACAATAAGTGCCACTTTAATGTAAATGCACCAAAATTAGAATATTTAAGATGTACTTGCTTTGCAAACTTGATGCACTTTATTTACACTATATTTCTGGCCCCTAAGAAAATTACGCTGGCTCATGTTTGGTTGTAGGGACTAGGCCTAAGCAGGAGACGAGAAGAGCGGCAAATTCAGTGTCATGAAAAGAAGAGAAACTGAATAATATATTTGAGCTTTTTAAGTTAATCACATTCACATTTTTACATGCTAGAAAAGAATTATTGCCTCACAAAAAGTGCAAACACCTCTTTAAATAAATCAAAAAGCATACATAAGGGCATTCCGTACATGTACAGATTGCATGCAATACCACTGTACGAGTATCCACTTTGTCTTTTTTATGTGTTGCTGTAACACGTCACACATGGACATATACAGTGAAAAGAAAAAACAGGTGCAGGTGCAGAAATGCAGGTGTAGCAGGACTTAATCAGTGAAACTGTACTTGTTGCAAGGTATAAACGTACGTGCTGAAAAACTTTGACTTTGTGATTCATGCATGTGGTCAGGTTAGAGTGTCAATGAAACATCTAAAATACACAGCAGCAGATTATTGGAATGATATTCATAAGAAGCAACTTAATTTTAGGGGGAAAAATGTGTAAAGACAATTACCAAAATATCAATTTATGCTAGGTTTTGCATTTTGTTCTGATCTGTGGATGCATAAAAATAATGAGACAAGCTTTGTGTTTTGAATTCATTTGATTAACAAATTGATTTGTCTATTCATTATTTAATATATAAAAAAATGAATCAAGATTAAATGGACAAAACAATCCCTTGAGTTGCATTCAGATTGGAAAGAGGTGACTCAGTTAATGAGTTAGTAGTTAGTTTGAGGCTGCAAATATTATATACAGCTTATCAACGTATCAATATTCTTTAATATTCTAATTTTGGTGCATTAAAAAAATGGTTCTATAAGCATAAGGACTAAGCATAAGCAGATTGCATGCATGCTCCAAAAACACTTCCTGCTTCCTGTTCAATTGGGGATGGCTGAGGACAAAAGGTGGAGCAAAGAACAAGCAGGTGTTTGAATAGTATTTGTATATTGAACACGATCTAAGAACATGTATGAAATAGAAAAAAAATTCAGGTGTGTTTTTGATGTGGCAATAAGATTTAAACCTGCTAGAAACCTTCATAATAATCTCTGTTTAAAGGTTAGACCTGTTGTCTCGAATAGAGAAATAATCTTTTTTGTGGTAAAGACCTCTAGGGGTGTACCATCAATGACATTAAATCAACTTGTAAAGCTCCATAATGGCCAGTAGACTGGAAAGCCTTCTCTTTGTGCTCGGATTTGCTTAATTGGGATCATTGAGGTCTGTGAATGTTTGTGCCTTAGTGGCCTGGTAGTGGCCTGCAGGTGAAGATGGAGATGAAAAGCTCTGGACAATGTAAAAGAAAGACTTGCTGCTTCAATGATGCGTGAATTTCACGGCGAAGAACTTGATGCATCCAGACAGGACGGAGAAGGAAGAGTGGTAAGGCAGAAAGACTAACAAACAAAGGCTAAAGTGGCAGACATGAGCAAGAAAAAGGAAGGCCATGTTGGAAAGTGGGCTGAGCTTTTAGGCTTTTGTTGGCACATAGATGAAGGCAAGAAGATGAAGGGAGACAGGAAGAGAGTTCATTTTAGCTTCAGTTTATTTGTCCTATGGCAGTTCAAGCTAAGGACAGAGATGCTCTAACGAACAAGAACATTTCGTTACCATGGTTGTGTGTGGGCACAGTTGTGTGTGTGTTGACAAAGCAGAGTGCAAACGGTGGGGGTTTGGAGTTCTTTCATTAATCTTACAGGATGTCACATGAGCCACATGCATGCACAGCAGCACATCTGTGATGCAGTTTTGCATCAATAAAATCCCACGTTTTATCAAGAAATCTTTGTATTTTCAGCTCTTACATCCACTCACATATTAATTGTCCACTGCTGAGCACAGATGGAAAGCCATTCCAAGTTGTGGTGCAGTGACACAAAAACCAAATGAGATTTCCCAACTGAGAAAAACATAAGAACGACGGTGAGTCACAAGAAGGTGAAATAAAAAGCAAAAGGAGGCTGGTGGTGTCTAGCTTGGTGACCAACTTTGTAGGTTTTTTTCCTCCCATGAAAAAATCTCATTATTTTGTGTGTTTTTTGGTAAGGTGTGCATGTGATGTCGAGGAGAGCAAGTATCTTTTGCTTCTCAGTCTTAAAAAAATCCACTATTTTTCCCCAGCTGGTGAGCTAAATGAATGACTAAGACCAATTATCAGATGTCGCTAAAAGTCACACTTAGTACATGCATCTGGGTCTTTATGGCACTCAATATACATATGGATTTTATGAATGATCTGGGTATTATTTATAAAAATAAGAAGTAAGTCAGATGTTGTCAAAGCCCACCAAGTGGCCTATTTGGTGTGTGTGGCATCTCAATTCATTCGCATGTATACCAGCCATGATGCCCTTGTAGATTACATGCGGAGCGCAATCTGCGTTAAGCAGACTTGCCCTCAGAGGGCGGATTATGGGATAAACGGAGTGGCAGGCTGCTGTCACTCTGTAGGTGCGCCTGCCGGTTGCTATAGAACTGTTAGGAGGTGGTGATCGGCTAAGAATGAAAACAATTCTCATTTATCTGCAGTCGCACATGTGCTGACTGGTTGATTAGTTGTTTTATGTTTTTTAGAGCCTGTGGGCACAATGTGATGGAGTGGGTTTGTAAGAGCAAGAGTGAGAAAGTCTTTAAATATTTCCTCGATGTCGACGTTTAAACTTTTTCTATAGCGATAATTATTTACCCCAGTTGCACTGCACACAAGAAGATTAGAGATTTAATTATTGGACTCAATATTGGAGTTAATCAAAAGGAATTAAATTAAATGTGTTTCCCCCCACTCCAGACTCTTGATGATTCTGTTAAAGCAAAATAGGCTCATAATCAAGCTTTCTTCTCAGATTAAATCTTTTAGTTAGTCACACAAAGTTTCAATGGCAGTCTTCAGCCCCATCGTTAACAAAGCAATCTCAGGTAAAGACAAAGCCGTGTCGAATGTAGGGTTACATACATCTATGAACGTGAGCTCAAAGTTTGCCACGAACACACAGAGGTGCTCTCCTTTCTCGTCCACTGTTGATCTCAAGGACACTCAGTCAACATTTACTGGAGCTTTGATGGCTTTACAGCCACAGTTATTACCACCTTGCTTCCCCCCGCTTTTCTCTCTCCTCCACCTCCTCGTCTCATCAGCAGGTCTTCGTCTTTTGTATCATTGTGTAATTAACCACACAACAGGGAGTGGACCAGCATCCAACTTTCAACCTTGATTAGAAAGAGACGATCTCCAGCTTCAAGCCAAAACCATCTGCTCTAGATTGTTAATTTAGGAAAGTAAAACTAGTTGGAGGTTAAAGAAAACCCCCCACAAATGTTATGAACTTGAAGCAACAGTAAATGAATGCTTCAGTTTAGTTTAGTTAATTTAAGGAGGGGAACTACAATGGTTTTTTTTATTATTATTATTTATACTAATACATGACAATGATTTTTCATGATGATTTTTTCAATTCAATTCAATGACATGAAATATTTTTCTGAAGAGGTTACTCAAACAATTACTTTGGCAGTAAAAGCAACAACTAAATTTTCTTTATTTTTCTGAAGCTAATGAGAATAATATAATGTTTAGTGTTTGGAGAAAAAAAAAAGACTTCAGCTCATTTCTTTGTCTGTTGTATAAAATTCTATTTTATTCACAGACAAGCAGAGTCGTCATCTGGTTAGAGAGGTTGCATTGTTAGCTTATCCACTGTAACCATAGCAACAAAAAAGCACAAACTTGTAGCGTTCTTCTTCTCTGTCACATTCGGTACCCTCTTCTCCAAAAAAAAAAATCCAGCTTGGCTGACGACTCATTTTCTTTGCATATTTTTTTTAAGGAGAAATTAAGGTTGTTTCATACCAGCAAAATTGTGGGTTCTAGTCTTGGTCCTCATATTTTCAGTGATGTTAAATGTGAGGGAACAATTTCCATTACTTTTTGGGTAAATCATCTTAAAAATAAAGGTTTGATTTTTGGAAAGAAAAAAAAAGTGCAGCATTAAACATTTTATGATACTTTGAAAAATACCCAACCAAAACTAAATATTCATTTAACATGACTTACCTGTAGATTATTGCTTTCAATAAACAACAATCATTTGAATTCAAGCCCAATTTGGTACTATTAAAATGCTGGTAATCTCAAATGCATTTGTCACCTACAATGTTTTTATGCTAATATTTTGTCTTTTAAAAAAAAATGGTGGAGTTTTAAGACTTGGAAATTTAATTTGTTGGCACACCTGTCTTAAGTCTTTGCTGAGGATTATTTTTAACTGAGGACCAAAGGAATTTATAATGATCTTGATAATCTTCTTTTTTAAATTGAATTGAATATACTTCATTTATTCCCGAAGGGAAATTTGAGTGCTGCAGTATTACATTCATACAATATTATACATGTGTTGCTTTTGTTGTTTTTTTTTTAACTGTTGTGAATGGCAAGGAATTACAGGTTTGAAAGTGAAAGGTTGAATAGTTTGACGGAGGATGGTAACAATGATTTTTTTGGAACGTTCCTTTAAGCAGCGAAATGCAGGAGCCTGTTGCAGAAGCTGCTCTTCAGGTGGTTCACAGATTCATGGAGGGCTTTAGCATGATTGATGACAGTTTTGCTTACATTCTGTCCCTCGCCACCTCCTTCATGCAGGCGAGAGCTGAGCCAATCACACGTCTAGCTTTTTTTTTTTTTATCAGTTTGTTCATTGTTTCAGTACTTGTTTTAGTAATTATTCCATTGAAACTTTTTATGTCTGAAGTATTTGTAATGGTACTCATCACAATTTAGTCTACACCAGGCTCCTTGGTTGTTTTGATCTTTTTTGGACGACCCTTTCCGTGATTTAAACATTTTTATTTTTTTTTTTTATGACTTTAAAAACTTTGTTACAAAACATTAGTTAGAAATCCACAGAGTCCAGATGTAAAGCTGATCTCATTCTTAATCCACATATTTCCAAGTGAAATACATGTAGTAGACTTCTGGTGTTCTTACATCACTTAAAATATAACTGTACCTATTCAGCACTCATTTTCTATTTGTCTGTCATGCTTTTTCTTAAACCACTGAGGCAGTGAAACTTCCGCAGGCTGTCGGAACTCAGACCGACTTTACATGGTATCAGCAGCAGGGCAGTAAGCTGCGAGCAGGCACGTCCATCAAGCGTTAAATTTATATTTTAATGTGTTTTCCTCTTATTTTTTTCTTTGTCATGCAACTTTGCATTTTTTGTCTATTAGTGGGCGTGTGAATCACAAGAAAGTGCCCCCTAAACTGCCTGTGCTGTACATATAAATGGCAAGATTTCACTCCTTCCACATAATTGGCAGAATACTTGTTGGATTTCTTTAGTGAGATGTCATCAGATACTTTTGGGTATGACTTAAAACAGAATTAAAGTTTGGTCTTCCTGTGGGAAAGGTGGTCTCAGCTTGGAGGCGGATACCATCTAATTTTCTTGCTTTTACAAACTCACCAACTCTTTTGAAGAACATCAAATTTGACTCATGCATAAGTGGGTTTGCCTCCGTCAGGAGGGAGAATGACTTTCCCAATATTAACTAATGCTCAAGAGTCAGATAGTAACTTAGAAAGTCTGAAGTTTGATGAGTTTTCTTTCTGTCCCACCGTTGATGGAAAGAGCTGCCAGGGACAGAGCTGCATTAAAAAATCCTGGAGAAGTCATGACTATTTGGCTGTCTGTGTCTCCCAAGTGAGGACTGTTCAAAACACTTGGCACCTGGTGGATATAAACTGATGTTGGAACATTGGCTGGTCCCGTGCGGGACATGTTGTTCTTAACTCAAGTTCACGTGAGAACTCTACTTAACCTCCATTTTCATCTGGATGATGCGCACCTGCTATAATCTAAACACGAGCTGTAGATGAACATTTAAAAGATCTACTCTGGTCTTTCTGATATCTTTTGTAGATCTCTTATCTCTCTAATCTCACAAATGGAACTCCATGAGCCTTCTTCATTTGTACGTCTGAGTTTTTTGTTTTTGTCGTTCCTTTTTTCTTCAAACCATATACGTAAAACTATTATACATTTTTTTGAAGATTTATTTTTAAAAAATGAAAGATCTTTCAAATGGCATGACGATGTCAAGCTTCAAACTATAGAAGAATGCTGACATGAGTGTTCGCTAAAAAGTTTTTTAAAAATTGTTAGCTGCACAGAAAAACTTGATTCTCTCAGAAAAGTTCTAAAAAAAATTATATCAAAATTAAATGCTGTTATTCGGATAAATGTTTTTTTTCCCCCTCAGGAATAATTTGAATCTGAACAATGCATAGATTTTTGAGGACTGACATAAATAGAAGCTATAGATGAGAGAAGTTCAAAGCAAGAAATTTTGTATGCGTTGCATTCATATACTGTATGAGCCAAACTGCTTCCGAGTTTGTTTGGAAATTGACTGAGAGATGCTTTTTTTAAGCTGTGCCCATCTGTCTGCTGGTGAACGCCAAGGATGGCTTTCACACTTCCTTAAATGATATACTCCATTGGTGCCTTTGCATCAGTGTTTATTTTTTCTAAACTAATTCCACCAAATGTGAAAAAAAAAAAAAAAAAGGCAAAAAAAGTGATAAGTTTGGACTGATCTGAAAAATGGAGGCAAGTTAGACACTGAAAGAAATGGGAATAATTTCTTTATTCATAAACCGTGTAGACTATTGATATTTTTTTAGCATCTTTTATATTGACTTAGTACAAAAAAGTAAAAAAATCTAGTGGCAAATTTCAGAGGTGGAGTCTGTGCTTTCTCAATAAGGATGATGCGGCGGTTGAGCAATAGTCTGGCTTTCACAATTCCGCTTCTGGATACCTCACTTGTCAAAACATATTGATTGCATCAATTTTGACACATTTACATTAATTGGAGAACCTATCAGCAAGACGTCCTGAGTGTATGACACACACATGCTTGTCAGATCCTCAGTGTGTGTTGTTAGAGCCGCCATACATGCGTTGTTGGAACTGCAGTACATACAACCGAGTGCATCAAGATATGAAAGGGTTTTGTGATGGTATGCATCATTAATAAGTGTCTTTAATTTTATTGCTTGTGTGTTTTGCACCTCTGTGTAGGTACTCGGTTGCTTTTTTTTGGTGTGTTCATCTTTAAACACCTATTTAAACGTTATAAAACCCCAAATAATAAAAAATGTATTATTTTTTTTTAAACTTCGCCATTACAAGAGGGCATTTACCTTCGCTTAGCCACGGGCTAGAATACAGATTAATGTTATTTTGCATTTATTGCTTAAAGAAACATCCATTTGGCCATAAAATTGCATTCAATTCAACAGCCTACCCTCCTGAACAGACCCCACCCTGAGGACCCGGTGGGATCACCTTCCTTTTGACAGAAACAGAGAATAAGAGAGGTGACAATTTAGTTTAATTCCTTCTTGAATGTTCTTCTTCTCTCTTAGGGTGATATTGAAAAGATGCTTCAGGCATTTTCCAAAGCAAAGAACCAAGCAAAAAAAGCCCTTGGGAAATGTTTTAACCAGTCAACACCAAATTCTGTAGTCTGCTCACACATAGACATGCATATAAAATGCATCTTTGTCCTATATTTTAGCTAGAGCTTGAGTGATCATTTTCAGTATATAATGGTGTTATTCTGGAGAACTGTAACTTTGAAAATGAACCTGAAGGTTAGTCTAGCCACTTGAGCCTTTAATGTTCCCATTGTTCCTCTTAAATTTCCTTTCAAGAGGTTTTGAAGATGGATAAAACACTTGACAAAATCACTCATACATGCCCTATCTTCCTATTCAAGTGATTTAGTGAAGCTGCAAGGATTATCTGGGGAACCGGTACGTGTGCAACTTTAAACACACGGAAATCAACCTCACACAAGGAAAGCTGCTCTCCCAATCCATCTTGTTTTATTTCTTAGGAATGAGGAATTACTTTGCAAATCAACAAAAAGCTTGATACATTTTTCAAACCTCACCTCATTAACTATGCACATAGTTTGGAGAGTCTTTTCTGCCTGTAGGCAAATATTAGCCCTCGCTTAAGTTAATGAAGTGGAAGTCTCCCTCCACCATGTGACACTTAAACACGTTTTTTTTTTTCAGACATTTGCGTCATTTTATTCCCAAGTGCAAGCCTTTCAGTGTTTTTTCACTGTTTGCTCATTTCAAAGCGCTCAAGAAAAAAAATGCAATGGTTCAAGAAGCAACTTCTAATTTTCCCACTTTAGACCAGGGCTTGAGAATAACAATCTAATCTGATCATTCATTAACAAACTGTAAGGAAGTGTCTTCAAAGTGCTTGGTAGACCGTTGAAATCCCTGGTGCCAAAGTGGGACGGCCGTTGAGAAAAACAAATGTTTCTCTGACCCTGGGCAAGACTCTTCACCCACATTACCTAGTCTGGATGGTGTGTGAGTGATTAGTTAGATTACACTGCTAGTTGTACAATACAATTCACATGTTGTCCACCTCTCTCCCTCCTCTCTGGGAGAGAGCCCCATCCAGGACTCTGCGTTCCTGTCCTGGGCATGGCCACACCGAGGAGACCTCTGCGCTTCTTCATCCCCGTTCCATCAGGATGAGGTCCATCTGCTCATCCCCGCCGTGGGCATCGCTGGGCTGAGGAGTCTCCCGTGTCTCCATCAGGACGAAATCCATCTACTCATCCCCGTTCTGGACATCTCCGGGCTGAGGAGTCCCCCGTGTTTCCATCAGGATGAAGAACATCTACTCATCCCCGTACTTGACATCTCCGGGCTGAGGAGTCCCCCGTGTTTCCATCAGGATGAAGAACATTGATTGACTTCTTTAGATATTTAGCTGTAGAGTAGAATAAGCTAATATTTAAACAATAATCTTTGACACATTGTTTGCTCGTCCCGGGGGAGGGATCTCTCTTTCACGTGGATCCCCATGAGGTTTCTTATTTTTTCCCCACTGATGGGTTTTTTAGGAGTTTTTCCTCACCGAGAAGGAGAGTCTAAGTGCATTAATGTGCTAGTCTTGTTTAGTTAGCATTTATTAGTTATTTTTCTTGCTGTGTATTTGTGTTAATACATTCCTCTTTTTCTTGTGAAGCCCATTGAGACGGACATTCTGTGATTTTGGGCTATACAAATAAAATTGAATTGAATTGAATTACAGTAGTTGGTGATGGTCAGAAGGGCCAATGGTGCAAAAATGGCGGCCTCGCTTTTGTCAGTCTGCCCTAGGGTAGCTGTGGCCACAACAGAAGTTGCACCATTACCTGGTACGGAGTGAATAAATAACGTATACAGTATGCGAAGCATCTTTGAGTGTCTTGAGAAGTGCTGTAAAAGTATAATTCCTTATTAATAAAAATTTACATTGGTTTAGTTTTTTTTTTAGCTGTTCAAGTCTATTTAACTGTACTGTGTGTCATGCCCTACGGCAAATGCTATCTCAAAGTAGAAATGGCCATTGTCAATTCTCCGCCTAACATTTCAAAAGTTCTTTTTGTCTTTTATTTTTATTTATATAAAAAAAAGAAATTATAAGAAAAAAAACCCAAAACCAAATAATAACAAAATCAGCTTGTAAGCTGCTATTCCTCTTTTTTTGCTTCCCCATGTACTGTCAAAAATCAAGTTTATTTATATAAACCCATCCGCATTGATTGAACATGTTTTCTAAATCATGTGGTGCATCTTCTTTAGATGTTCCGGTGTTTTAGCAATTCCGAGCAATTGAACTTGTTGATTGGCGAGAAAGTCGAGCAAACCAATTTCCTGGAAGACCAAACTGTATCTTCTCCTAATTGTACAAAAAGAGAGAAAGAAAAAAAAAGAAGAAATCACAGTGCAATCAGGAGAGAAAACTGGTCTGCTCATAGACCGTAGCCAGAACTCGTTACTTCTGATACAAGCAATGTGGACAGAGGAAACAAAGAACAGTGTTGGAAAAAAAATAGTAAAAAAACAAGGAGTGAGCACAGTTTTGCTTGAAAGCTGTTTTTGTCCAGACATTTTAACTAAAAAAAAAAAAAAAACACCCCTCAGGTGCTTATTATGAAGCACAGAATTGCCTAATGTGCTCATTTCTGTTGCTAATGCAGCAGACACAGAGGAAGACAGAGGAGCTCTCTAAGGAAAAGCATACAGTACAAAAGACCTGTAAGCATTTAAGTAATTAGATGGCTGGGTTAGGCGTTAGGTCTTATGTGTGCACCTTAAAATTTACAATCCAACTGAACAGAAAAGAACAACATGGACAAATTGTTCTTTTTTTATACATAAAATAATGAAAACTGTATTTCAAAAGCTAATTTTAGTTACGTTGTTCATTCCTCTTCTTACCATCCTGTCACACCGTCTGAACTCTTTCCTCAAACAGGGAATGATAATTTGAGTACAATGTTAACACCCATGCTGTTCTCAGCAGGTGGCTGCTCACCCGCTTGCTGTTTGAGACACAGAGGTGGCGACGATGAAAATTTGCATGGGATGAGATAAATTTAGAGGGGAGGAGAAATTTGAAGAAATAATATAAAAAACTTAGAAGCAGAATGAAAAATAACAGGGGAGAAAATGAGAGAAACATAGAAGAAAAGACACAGAGGAGTAAATTCAACGGTGCAAATGCACAAAGAAAAGGTGGAAAAATAGAATAAAAGGATAAAGGAAACGACGGGATGGAAATCTTTAAAGGTGTGTGATTTCTACCTGGATGTTTTGTCTCCACATGAGTCGAACTTCTGACTTCTTAACCTGAGGGGTGGAGAATAAAAAGGATTACAATCACCCTGCTATGACACCCAAATGGAGCTTCCACAAAAGGAAGATGAAGAAAATTATTTGAAAAACCTCAAATTCCTTGAAAGAGAAAACCCATTCTCTTACAAAACTGCATGTTGTCTTTTGAAAGGTTACAATCGATGGAAGACTATATGAATTAATTCCGATTGATCTATTTTCAAACTGAATTCTTAGATTTGTTGCGCCTCATTGTTGAAACAAAAAAAAATCTTTTTGCATTGGGACGTGATAGGCCCCCCTCTGCTGATTTATTATTAATGCAGACAGATAAACAACTCTGTTAGATGTGCTGATTTGTTTCTAGAAAGTCTAAGTGATGCATATGCAGGAAACATGATGTTCTTTTATTTTTTCGGTAAAATTACCCCCATTTACTCCATTTATTTCATCATTACCTCATGTGATTTATGGCTTTTAAGTCTATAACTACCTCATAGAATTTTTCCTTTCACGCAGTATTCCGAAATGATTTCTTGAAGCAATAATTTAGCATTTTAAAAAGTCTGGTTTAGGGTTAGAGACTGGTTAACTCTCCAATGGTGCTTTCCATATGTGCAGCCATATTGAGCAGACCCCAAGGCACAACTTAGCATAAATGTGGGAAATGAGAGGAATTGCGCTCTTAGAGGCTATCCGTTTATAAGTATAACATTATGCTTGTTTTACTGAAACCATACTTTCTGACAATACAGTAAGGTAAGATGAATAGGCCAATTAAAATGAAACTTTAACAGATGTTTGCACTTTAATACCCTTTGATATAAGCTAATTTAGCAACTGTCTTGCATCCAATCTCGTTTAAGTCCTTCTTTGAAGTTTTTTTCTTGCAACTAGTCACCTCCGTTCTTAAATTCTTGTGGTTACTTACCAAATTACACACACAATGTGAAGTGGAGCTAATGTTACTACTGTTCATAAGGAACTGGACATGGCAAGTCACGTCAACCTGTGAGTCAAAAAGAAGTTAGTGTTGTGATGTGGAAGGAGGAGGACCCAAATATAGGACATCAAAAAAAAAAGGTTTATTTACATAATTCAGGTAAATCTGTAAAGCAAAGAGCATCGGATTAACTCGGGATTTCAAAAGTTCAAATAATAACAGATTTCAATCATGGTCAGGCAACCAGAGAGTCCTGGCTGGAAGGGATGGTAATGACCCTACAGGGAAGTCCGGGGTCATTGCCCTTCAATAGGCAGCAGGGCCCGCAGGTGAGTGGCATCAGAATAATCACCCTCAGGTGTCTCAATCAGGGTGAAGAGGGAAGGTCCGGGGCTCTCTCTGGTGGCAGGCGAGGAGTTCACAACAGTTAGATTCTGACTACAAAAAGTCTCTACGCTCTTGCACTTCTGTGGAACAACTGGCCGTTACAACTAAGTCACTACTGTTGCCACAACAACCATTACGATTGTTCCATTTGTTTCAAGGCATTCTCCATAGTTTGGTTTTTTAAAATGCTTTATTTACTTTGTAGCACAAGTTATTCAAGTCAATAACTTGCCAATCAGATGTGACGATTAAAAAACGTAGAGCTGTTCATCTCACATGGGGATGCCTGACCAGTTTGACCAACAGATTTCATTAGCCAATAGAAACAGGTATCCATACTTTGTATTGGACGGTTTAGCAACAGTTAGGGTTTTCATCGCAGGGTATGTATGCTCAAAAAGCTCGTTCCTGGTTGGCAAGGTGGTTACCATGCTGCAGGCCAGACCAATGACTGCATTTGTTTGGCTCCAAGAATTCAACATTCTGCCATACATAAGGCAGAAAATGGCCTTACTGGCTTTATTTTGACGTCACACTCAGTTGGTCCACCACTTCCACAGTCAATGAGTGGAGCGTCAAAGCGGAATGATTGCTTTAAAAAATTTGCATTGCCTCAGACATCCATGGAAAAAAAAGAGTTAAATCAATATTTAACTACAGAATAATTTAGCTTATTGATTTGTTACAGAACACCATTTGTTTGGCTCATTAATCTTTTGTAGGAAAGAACAAAGCAAATGTACATCACAAAGAATATTCAAAATGAGTGATTTTCAGCATTAATGGCCCGTTTATATCCCCTGTGTATGCATAGAAATATGTTTCAATTGTCATTTTCATTATTATTTTGACACATAGAAGGGAAGTGTTTAGAGTTGTATTTTGAGTCCCAAAAGGAGTTTGATCATTTACGGCCAGAAAAGGGCATATAGGAGGCATATAGAGAATCAGTTTCTTCTGCTTCTTAGGTCAAAACTGTTCCCAAAAATTTAGACACATAAAAGCTCTAAGATAAACAGAAAAGTCTGTCATTATCAAAGCACATAAATGAAGTTCAGTTACGTTCCGTCGTCTTCCGCTCATCCGGGGCCGTGTCGCGGGGGCAACAGCTTCAGACGGGGAGCCTAGGCTTCTCTCACCCCGGCTGCATCCTCCAGCTCACCCGGAAGGATCCTGACTCGTTCCCTGGCCAGCTGTGAGACATAGTCTCTCCAGTGGGTCCAGGGTCTGCCTCTTGGTCTCCTCTTGGTGGGACGTGCCCAAAACACCTCACCAGCGAGGCGATAAGGTGGTGGCTCAAGGAGGAGATAAATGAAGTTTCAGGAAATAAAATTTCATCTTTAAAGACTTTCTGGTAGAATTTCAGGACTTCTTTGGAAAAGATTCCACTAGATTATTTTCCTAGTTGATTAAAAATAACATAATTTACCATTATTGATTTAGGTTCTTCATGTGATTCTTTTTTTTTTTTTTTTTTTGTGGGCATCAGTCCAAACATTGACTAAAACAGTTTAATCAACAGGTAAACCCAGTCTTCTTTCTTGTTTGAGATCAAGTAAAAAATGAAATTGAATTAAGTTTGTATAGTGTTTAGCTTCACCTCAAGACAGTGGCTTTGTTTAATTCCCAGCTGCACTGAGGGTTGAAACATTGGCCTTTGGAGTTGGCATGTTCTTCCCGTGTTTGTAGGGGATCTCTCCGGGTACTCCGGTGTCCTCCCACCTTTCAAAGGTCATCATCAATTGCCACTAGGGGTGAGCGTCTGTGAGTTTCCCCATGACTGACTCCCCTGCTTTCCACCTGGTAGAGACTTGGAAGAGATTTATAACATTTTCTCAAGTAAAATTTAACACATGTTTCCTGTAGGGTTGAATTGAATATACTTTGTTAATCCCTGAAGGGAAATTTGATGCTGCAGTGCTAACACCTCGATGCCTTTCTGGTCCGCCCAGGGGTGCCAAACTCAGTTCCTGGAGGATCTGTGTCCCTGCAGGTTTTTTATGTGTTCTTGCATCTACACACTTGATCCAGGTTAACGAGTCATTGTGCCAAATTTTATTGGCTGTTGATTTCACTGTATATGTATCAGCTGTACTGAACCAGGACCACATGGAAAACCTTCAGGACACCGGCCCTCTAGGACTGGAGTTTGACACCCCTGGCTTACATGATGTGAAAACTGCAGTTGAAAAACCAGTTCATAATGAGTCCACGGAGTCGGCCCAAAGTGGCCTCTCCATATTCCCGCTAGGTCAGAGTGAGCGTCCCCAGTTCCTCAATATTGCCAGTGAGCGACTGGATGTTACCCATGACAACCATGGGATGCCAATGTGAAGAAAGAAATACTGCAGCACATCTCTTGGTCAATTTGATATTTTTTTCTGTAGGCGTGATTGCGGTAGAAACTGCTGACTGTGCATTTTTGTAGGCTTCTTCACCACATTACTGCAAACTTGTTCAGTTTTGAAAAATGCATCGACATTCATAAAGTTCTTATCATTTTTATTCCAACTAACTTTTCTAAAATGAATAAACTGAAAACCTTTTCTAGTTTTTTCACTAAACAGGAGGTAATCTGCATTATCTTCAGATGTCCACGCTAATTACTTTGAACAAGAGACGTTAAATATTTCTTTGGAAGAGTTTTTTTATGCCGAATTTGAAGGCGGCATTAAGCTCTCGGGATGTCTGTGCATCTGTGAGGTCCACGACACTTTTTGCCCCAAAATTTCTCAAACCAGTGAAGGGATTTTGATGAAACAGTCCACAGTTACTCAGCATCAACTATAGATTGACTGATTGGGAGTTTAGGACTATGCGACCAGAAGTCGAGGTTGCAAAATTTTATATCTTACACATACTACTGCTTCAACATAATTACCCTCCCTCCCCGCCGGCTCCCAACCATTGATTATTAAAAAAGTCTGTAGGCATGTTGTTCAATGTCGTCAAGTCGACTTATTCTTCTTTAGATTCATGCAAGAAAATCTTTCTTGAATTGCATTTTTATGTCATCCATTCGACACTTGTTTCTATAAATTTCTATAAGTAGAAATATTCCTGGATGCATAGTGGTCTGCCTACCTTGTCAAAAAAAAACAAAGCTATTCTGTTGGATTTATTGGAGAAAAAAAACAATCATTTGCAGTTGCGCCATAGTGTGAATTTGCTGTTTTGTAAATGCAATGCATCAAGTTAAATGTTGCATTGCTGGTTAACACTGCACCAGCACATATTCTCCAAGCAGAATGAATGCATACAAATATAATGTGGAAGCATTTCTTGGGCTCAAGTATACAAGAGTAAACATCCATGCTGTGCAGTATTTAATTTCACACTTTCCTAATGAATTTTCGCACTAATACAACCTAATGGTCTTGCACTGATTATCCATGATGAGATTTTACTGGAGTATATGTCTGATGATAATGTGTTCATATAAGGGATGGCACTAAGCTGCTATAATATGTACGTATGGGTATTTGTAATTTAAATTTGACTGTTTCTTTCCATGCGTTGCCTTTTTTTTATGAGTTATGATTTAAGTTGTAAGTTAGTATAAGCGGCCCCTTTACTGTTAATGTGTCTGTGGCTCCACTGTCATCTTACATTACCCATAATTACCCACAAGAAAGAGACAGTCGACATCCCTAGGGAAAGACATGCACACCACACAGATAGAAAGAAAAGTCTATGAGCAGGCAAAAAGTGTATTTCCCTAATCATCTCTTAACTGCAGTGTGTGCACTATAAGAATACACACATGAACATATCTGGAAGCGATCCAACTGCAGAAGTAGGCGCCTAGCTTAATAAATGCTATTCTCAAATTTGTCAACAAACTGATATATGATATGACATGTTGTGGTTTAAGTTTGTTAGCATCCTTGGCTGACACGGTAGGATGCAAAATATAATATCAGGTTGCGTATAATCCAAAACTGATCTGCATTAGGTCCTAAGAGAATGCACTACATCTAATTAACTCTGATTCTGAAAAGAGAAAACAACAAGAAAGTTAACTGCCTAAATAGAAATAGAATTCTGCAAATTTGTATGCAGAGCACATGAGACCCGATCAATGCTTTTAATATTAATACCACTTTAGTATGAATGTAAAACTACTAACGCATACATTTACTTCCATAAAATGATCAGAATTTTCTCCACATTTAAAAAAATGTTCATCTGTGTAGTTAAGAAAAATAAGAATTTTTTGTTATTAAAGCAGCTCACATTTCTACCTTGTCTCTCAGTCACATATTCACATTTTCTCTTCTGTCACATTCTTGGAAGCAGATGGAATAATTTTCTCTCGCTGTTGGCATTTTTTACTTTCTTTTTGAGCACGTTGTTCTGCCAGCAGCTTTATTCTGTCAGCAGCCAACTATTGCTGCTAAAATGTCAGGAAAGACTTTGAAGTATTTCTTTTTTTTATTATATTATAATACCAACAGAAACCAGAATATTTTACTATACATTATCAAAGAGGCGATATGTGATTGGTGTACGTATTTGCACTGTTAAAACTGAATAAAAACCCAGGGGAAGTAAAAAAATTATGGATTTGTCTTAAACTGCATCAATATATCTTAGTTATTTATGGTAAAAACCTAATTCAATTTACGTTAACATCATATTTCACAAACTAAACTTTTAATAAAGACAATATGAACAAAGTAAAACTATGAAGATAAAAAAAATAATAATAATTTAACTAAAAGTGTTGAACTTTTTAGGTTTCTCAAAAAGCCCGAGCTGTCCTCAAATGCATCACAACTCTATTTGTAAAGCTACATCTTTTTAAGTTAGTTTCTAGCTCAGTTCAATTGGAAACTTGACCATTTATTCTTTGTTACCTCCTATTTATATACCATGGGTGAGGCGATAGTGTGGTAGAATGTTCGCCCTTGGACTGGAAGTTCGCGGGATCGAATCACACTGAGCTCATGTCTAGATGTCCTTGATGAAGACAACAAACCGTTTTTCCCACCATTGGAGGGGGAAGGCGATAGCTCAGTGGTAGAATGTTTGCCCTTGGACCAGAAGTTTGCGGGAACAAATCTCACTGAGGTCACGTTTAGGGTCCTTGGTGAAGACACCTAACCCCTGTTTCTCCCACTGTTGGCATTGTCGTGGCAGCCTGCTGCGGTGTTATGCAGCACGCAAATTTCCACAGTGAGGGATCAATAAAGTATATATTATTATTATTTACAGTACTAAACAAGGTGAGCAGTGAGTTAAAGTTTTTTTCAGAATGAATCACGTTATTAGAGAAAGTAATGCACGACTGAACACGGTTCAAACTTTTAACAGTCTTAAAATGTTATTAATCAGACCACAAAAACCTGAGGAAACAAACAAATATCATAATTTTAGATTAGTTAAGTCAAATCTCTTAAAAATTTAACAATATTATTGTGACACATGAGAATTTGTGATCTGAACGAAGAACTCAGTAATTTATGAATGCAGTCTGAAATAAAAGCCAAATTCACGTGTATGCACTATTACTTTTAATCTTGTATACAATTTATTTAGATATATTTTAATCACTTGTATACAAAGTGCTACAATGAACGTAAAATGAAGACAGAAACAACCATGTAGATTGAATGGGCTTAGCTGGCCGTCTTGTGGGTCTCGATACAGAAAACCCAGTAGTTCAAAGAGCTTAAACAACCATACAAAAACAATACCCTTTCCTTTTAACAAAAATGTCAAATAATGACTTTTTCTAAGTAACACATGTTTTTTTTCCCCCACCACCGTGAAGCTCTAATGAAAAACATAATGGGTTTTTTTTTAGACACAATGCGTCCAATGTTAATTTAAAACTGGCAGCATATTTTCCAGCTATTACCCATGCTCAAGTGAGGTATGACTTGATTCTTTGCTAATACTGTTTTCATCTAAGGTTTTTTTTTTGTTGCTGGATATGTTGAAATAAATATTTGCTTGGATGAAGCTTAATTGCACCTTTGCTACATGTTAGAAATTAAATATACTGTAGTTCATTTGTGGGGGATACGGGAAAAAAAGTCCCATCACTTGCACCTGTTAATTTACCCCCAAAGCCTTTGGACACATTTTCATTGAGAGCTTTTAAAAGATATTTATCGCATTCATCCAGGAAGCTTAAAACTAATAGAGTTAATACCCTACAGCTCAGATAGCAGTTGATAAATGGGATAGTCTAATATCTTTCTGATACTGCGAGGGTTTCACTAAAAATCGGAGCAGGTCTCTGGCTGCTTTCTCAAATAATTTAAAGATATTGATCAATATTATTAAACAAGCTTTGGACAAAATATTAAATTTTAGATAAAGTATTGCTTCATATTCATTGATATCAGTACATCCCACTGATGAAATTGCAAAGCAGCACCCAAACACTTTGTCATTCGTTTGATGCAAAGTTCAAAGGATTGCGATGCTGTCAATGGTCGTCTTCAGATACATCACCCCCAATAAAGTACAAGTTGAAAGCAAGGCAGACAAGATGTTCTGTTTTATAACTACGCAAGCCCGAACAGACATTTTCGAGCAAGAGATGTCAAGCTGCGAAAGCCTTGAAGCGATGGGGTTTTAGGGCCAGTTGGAAGTAAAAAAAAAAAAAAACATGGATGGTTACAGGCTGGAAATAAAACATGGTCAGACAGCTCAAGGTCCGACACACATGCAGGCAAACAAACACGTTGGGCGATAGAGGGAAAAGATGGATGGTCAGGTCAGAGTGATATGACTGCAGAGTGGTGCAGGAAGATAAGCAAGAGACAGATGGGCTTCCCCACCAGCAACCGATTGATGAGGAAAGGTCTTGGGAAGGGAAGAGGCTAAAATGAGCAGAGCAATGAGAGAGAGCAAAAAAAAAAAAAAAAACAGCTATGAGGAAAAATTACTTACAGTATTTACTCCTACCTGGAATACGAGGGGTAAAAAAGGAATTTCATACAGAAACCAAGGTTGTCAAAAAATGAACAGCTAGTGTAATTTGTTTGCTAGCTTGAGCGTTGTGTTCTCCGATGCAACAAATTAGAAGTTGCGGAAATATTTGCAATGCTAATTACGCTTCCTCGGGTTGTAAGTCTGTCATCGAAACAGCTGTAATCATTCAAATCGTTCAGTGTTCTGCTCAGCTTGTTATAACTCATTCACATACAGTAACAAAACCTGCTGTACAGGCCTAATGTCACAAAGAAGACATAAAATTGTTATTGTTTTGCATCTAATCAAAAATATCAAATTGCACTTAAGGGTAAGGTTCAAAAGTGGAGATTTAGATTCTTGACCATGACTCATCCTTTCCGCTTCACTGCTTGAGCAGAAGTTTGATTCTGAATTTATTACTTCCTGTCACCTACAAGGTTCTTTACTTTATATATTTTGTACCAACTCATCATCGTTGGGGACATGTGGAGCCTGTTTTTCATCAGATTGTCAGATCATCAGAATTCCATTTTGTAATGATTTCTTGCCGGTAAGTAGAGTACTTGGATGTGAAAGCAGTGCTGCTGCTGGTGGTGAGGGTTGTGTCATTGTGCTGGGAAGCTAACCCAGCATTTTCCTCCCCGGCCCTCCTCCCCCATTCGCTCTATGCAGGTGAGTTTAACAACACGAGAAAATTTAAAGTCAGCAGAAGTGTTAAAATGTATAAAAAAGTTGTCTGACTAGCGATTTAACAGCCTGCATATTTTGCAACTGTAACAGTAAAAAGTATTTAAATCAAGAAAAGCAAATAAAATGGAATTCCTCAAATGGATCTAACCTTCACTAAAGTTAAACTCTAATTATGATATGATGGATGTGCCATGTCTGAATCAGCTTCTTCTTCTTTCGGCATTTCCCTTCATGGGTCACCACACCAATTCAGTTACTTCCATCTAACCTTATCTGCTGCATCTTCTTCGGTCACACCAACTATCTTCATGTCTTCCTTCACTGTATCCATGAAACTCCTCTTTGGTCTTCATCTAGGCCTCTTTCCTGGTGGTTCCAAATCCAGTATCCTTCTTCCTATGTACTCTCTCTCTCCTCTGCACATGTTCAAACCATCTCAGTCTGGCCTCTCTGACTTTATCTCCGAAACCTCTAACATGTCCTGCTAAATTTGCAATTGCATCAGCCAATTTGGCAATATTAATAATATCAAATTTCGCCTGTTCATAAACATTGAGGAAAATCTACTATTAAACACAGAACGCAGGACTTAGTTTTCCTCTTATGTTTAAGTAACCCTGACTAAGTCCCAGGAAAACATTTTTTTTTTCAGCAATTGTAAGTACTTTATAGGTGCATTTGTTCTAGGTTTCCCTCAGTTACTTGCAGATTTTCTAAATTGGGTTAAACAAAAACCTCCCCTGAGGTAACCCTGCAAAGAATTCAGAGCCTAGTGTTCTGTATTTAAGTAAACAAAGGAATGCATTTTTCATATGAGGATTTTGCACTCATTGTAAACTTCAAATGTATCCAATCGTTCAGAAAACTGATAGTTAATTTACATATTTTCATTGACTCAATAATTTGAAAGAAGAACAAATAAATATAAATTTGCTCACTTGTTCTAGAAAATAATTTTTGTTTAAACAAGTTCTGCAAAGGAAGGAACATCTTTGCCATCGGTTAGTAGTTTACAAATGGTCATAATCATATTAAAGTTTTTTTTTTTTAAACATTTCTTACATTTTCTTAGGATGCATTTTGGTTTCCACCTACAGCTTTTTTTCATACTCTTTTTGAACGTCTCCAACTTGACAAACTTCCAGGAGTCTAAATTGTAACATCTTCCTCCTTCAAGAACTCCGCTGGCAAATCTTTTGTTGTTTATTTCTTTTATCCGTCTTAACTTACTTTTCTCTTTTACAGTAAAGTTAATTTCAAGCTGCTCTGGTTTCCAAGAGCCTTCCACAACATGCAGGAATGAAAACAACTATGTTTTCTTGTGACCGGAGGCTGGGTTCTCTCTGGCTCAGATGACACACTAATCAGAGCCTAAGAGAGTGGACGACAGTACAAGATAAGAAATCATGGCAAAACAACAAACCAAGAGTGCTTAAAGCGTGGTTGGTGAATCAAACTAATTAGCAGCCAAACGCCCGGGATCCTCCGTTAGTCATCTGAAAAGCCCATTAAGACTTGAGTCGCCTACTTTTTTTTTCTTTTTTCTCTTCTTGGCTCCTATATAAAACCTGTTTTAGAGGATCCAAGTTGCAGCATTTTTTAAATCATACATTTGAATTGATTTGCAGCTCCAATATTTTTGCCTACTTGTGTGTTGAGATATGGGAGGGTCATGTGGTGGAGATGGTGGAATGGTGAGCGTAGCAGGTCTAAACTTGGTCGTGGCTGCTGGACGTGGTGTAAATAGACTACAATTGAATAAAAAGCGGACTGGTGAGTGTCTGCAAAGCGTTTTTCTCACATCTAGGTTGGGTCTTTTCCTGATAGACGTTGGTAGGTGATAGGCTGAAATAATTTTTACTGCTCTGTGCAGGGGTGTGTTTGTTTTATTGGACTCAACCATTGCTGTAGGACAAACAGTTTGATGGTTAGTCAAGGAAAAATAACAATAATAATAAGTGCATACTTTCAATAAAATCTACCAAAAGAATCGGTTGAACAAATGCTGATAAGAAATGCCTGTAAATGTGGCTAAAAAATGGTTGTAATATGTCATCCTTCTTAGTTGTCATCAGTCTCATGGCTATCTGATAACCTGATGAACTGACTATCAGGTCAACTGTCGTTTTATGAACTTTAACACTTGATACATGCCATTAGCCTTGATATAGAGGTGAGATCGAGCCTAAAAAATCCAGCCCAACCCAAACCAGCCCACGAATGAACTAAGATAATCATTCGACCCGAATTTCGGGTGGGGCTCAGGCTCGGCCTCAGTCTTAAGATCTTACCTCTACCTTGATACAAAAGACAGAGCCTGAGTCTAAGATCATCTTCTTCTTCTTTCGGCATTCTCCTTCAGGGGTTGCCACAGCAAGTCAGTTTCTTCCATCTAACCCTATCTGCTCTATCTTCTTTGGTCACACCAACTATCTTTATGTCTTCATTCACTGCGTCCATGAACCTCCTCTTTGGCCTTGCTCTAGTTCTCTTTCCTGGTGGTTCCAAATCCGGCATCCTTCTTCTGATGCATTCTCTCTCTCTCGTCTGTACATGTCCAAACCATCTCAGACTGGCCTCTCGTACTTTATCCCCAAAACCTCTGACATGTGCTGTTCCTCTGATCCTACCCATCCTGGTAAGTCCCACAGAGATCCTCAGCATCTTCATCTTCTACCTCTCTCTGCCACCTATCTCTGTTTCTTGTCTTTTTCTGAGTCTAAGATAGTTTCTAGAAACTTTTAATTCCCTCACTAATGGAGATCACTAGAGCAGCAGAAACAAGAAGAGTAGTGGTGGCCTTCACAACTGATTTGTGCTTCTTGGTTGTCTGATTTTTATTTTCTTTCTGAAATGGTCATAATGGCCTTTGCTTTTCTGAAAAGAGTTATCTTTAGATGGATATGAAGACAGATGTGTGAAAAGAACAACGGGGAGATAGGTAGATGGATGGATACTTAATAAGATGGATGGTGGACAAAAAGACAGATGCATGGATAAATGGTTGGTTAGATGGGCGGGTTCTTGAGTGGATAGATGGATGGCTGAAGCAGATGGATGAGTGTTTGAATAGATGTATGTTTGAATAGATGAAGGACAACGAGAAAAATAGAACACACATTGTGACATGAAAATAAATGGCACAATTTAGTTTCCAGAGTAAAAAAAAGAAGCTGACTTGATTTACAACTATGAAATCTTGTGATGCAAACGTGACGTTGTATTCTTTACAAGCTTAAAATAGCTGATTTGTGATTTCTTTTATTTGCTGTCTTTAGTCAAAACTTCTTTTCCTCAAACGCGTCTTGTTGTGTGTCAGTGCGCATCCTAATTGGCTGTCATAAGTATTTCTGTTAAAAGAATGTTGTGCTCTATGAAAAGGCCACACTGCAATTTCTCCGCCTCATGGTGACACATAAAAAGTCTGTGCCCATCGTGGAACAATCTGATCCAGAATCAATACAACAAAGGTCATCACTATTCCAATCGTGGCCAAGCATAGTCTCTCTTTTAACTGTACGTGCTGTGTCTGCACAAACCCACTCAAAACAGTCCTTTATATTTATATAGAACAGTTATAGTTGTTCACTGTGTGCACATATCTTGTTTTGTTTATTAAAACACTGACACGGTGTGATTTTATGGTGTTTCTAAGGTGGCTGCCTGCCTGTTTAAAAGATTCCTGCTGGGAGTAAAATGGCTAAATATAGTCTGTGTTTCAAAGACTCTTTATAGAAATTACCTACCCCAATTACCAGACTAGCTGTGCTCATTGTGTTCCCTTCAGTTAAGTCCAAACTTAACCAAATTTATCCTGTGGGATGTTTTGGTCGCCATGGCTGTGATGGAGGACGTGAGAACATCTGTTCTGTTAATCTGTGTAGCCGGAGTTTCTCTCGTTCTATCTCTGCCTTTCCCTCTGATCTTGTGAATCCCGAGGATGCGGCACACAGTTGTCGGGATTCTGATCCAAATCTAACACGCTCCCGCTTGCCGGTGAAATCACTAGGTGTCCACCATCTGTGTGTGTGACCTGCCAAATGCCATGCCATCATGCCATCACCGTCACCATCATTCAACCTCGGCTCAGTGGGAATCTGTTTGTATGTGACTGATAACAGGAAACTTCTTCTGCTTTGACGATGGTTAAGATCGCGCTTAGTGATATTTTTATATTTAGTGAGGTTTTGACCTTTTTTTTTTTACCTTTCAGATTTGGGGATCAAGACAATGTATTTGAAAAGATGTAACAAATCTTGCCTATCAAACAGTAAACAATAAACATTAATCTATCTCTACATAGATTTATAAATAAGCAGTATATATCACATATCTATCTTTCAAGCTATGGATTGAGAGAGACAGAAATACATTTATGTGTTTATCAACTGTCAAATATGTTTCACCCTGAGAACCATGAGGCTTTTTCTATTCAAGCCATTTCTGACTGTCCTACTGTTACAAACAGACCGTTTATCCCTTTGTACCTTTAATGAATATGCAGCTAAAGTACTTCTATTTCACCCCAATTGCTCCATCAATCCCTATTCAGTTGGTCTTTCTGCTTTGACTTTCTAAAATGTGTTTTCACCCATTTAGGAACAACAATGAAGCCACCCTCTGGTTTGATAACTATGAAAACAGAGTTGGTGGCTGTGTGGTTTTGACAAGATGTCTTTATAACATTGGGATAATTAATAGTATTTTTCTTAAGAAAAAGCAGGTATTTTTCTGAAGTAACTGTTCCAATGAATGGTTGACTATTACATCAAACCTGCTTTTTGAGAAAGAACTTTAAAAAAAAGAAAAAAAAAACCTAAGATGATCATTGTAAATAATTATGAGTTTTAATGAATGCTTTGATGGGCTCCTGGGACCACTAAATTAAAAACCTAAATTCTTACCTATTTGAGAAACAATGTGGATTTGAATTTGATATTCTCCTAATAACTTTCATCGATCAAATTTGACCACAAAACAATATAAATTTCAGACGGACACAGGTCATACACCTGAGGGCGCGTGGTATATATGAAAAGCGAATTACCGTATTTTCACAACCATAAGGCGCATATAAAAGTCTTAGATTTTCTTCAAAATGGGCAACGCGCCCTATTGTGCAGTACGCCCTATGTGTGCCACCAATGGTGATTTTTAAGAGAAAGACTTTTCCTAAATAGACGTTTAAAGTAGGTGTCATTATTAAGGCAAATGAAAAGGGCTGGATGGACAAGGAAATGATAGAGCGGCTGAGGCAGTTGTATGTAAGGAGACTGGCATCACCATCGCTTCTGATTTATGACTATGCCTGCTCAACTAACCGCCGACATGTAAAAAACAAGTGAAGCGGATGAACACTATGCTTGCTTTGATTCCGGGAGACCTGAAAAAGGAGCTCCAACCGCTGGACATTGGCGTGAACCGGCCGTTCGAAGTAAGGCTGCGAGCAGCGTGGGAGCGATGGATGACCGAGGGAGACCACAGCTTCAAAAAGGGTGGAAGGCAGTGCCGGGTGAGTTACGCCACAGTTTGCCAGTGGATTGTAAATGCTTGGGCTAACGTGTCTGCTGGCACTGTTGTCCGAGCTTTCGCAAAAGCCGGCATCATTTCCGAGGAGCCGCACGGTACAGAAAGTGACTCTGACAGCGAGGAAAGTGAACCTGCTATGTTGGACTAAGCGCACTTGTTAGATTCTGAAAAAGAGGATGAGAACTTGGATGAATTTGATAAATGACTTTATGATGACTGTAAATAATATTTAAATAATAATAAAAAAAACAAGTCAGTTTTGCTCCCGATCTATTTTTAAATGTGCACACTTGTCTGCTTGTGTGTGTGCGTTGTTGTAAGGCGGACGTACGTAGTAGGATATGTACGTAAAAAATACCCGCGCCCTATCATCAGGTGCGCCTTATGTTTGTGTTAAATACAGAGCACGCGAAACTGGACTGCACCTTTTAATACGGTGCGCCTTTTGGTCGTGAAAATACGGTATGTAAGCAAATTATATAATTGAATATAGTGGCTGTAAACAAGCACAATTACGATGAACACAACTACATATATTCAGATTCATGCCCAGTCACACTCTTCTTTTATAACAAAGCTTATTTTGTGTATATTTACAAAATACTTAAGCAACCTCTTGATCCAGCAGTGATTTGTGCAGACTGTGTCCTGACGTTGCTTTGATAAATATGGAGCATACAGTTTTGGTCGCATGCCACCTATACACCCTAATTTTGATGTATGCAACTTTAAAAATTAAAAAAAACATTTTTACAGATCTAATGCTTTTCATTGGTGACCTTGCACCCCTAAGCGCCATCCCATAGAAACAGTATGATGTTGGTTAAATTTGTGGCTGTTATAGCACCGGTGTCAAGTAAACACAATTTTTCTCTCTATCACTTTGTGATGTATTTCTTTGTGTTACAACAGCATTGTATAGGAAGTTTTTCCAGGTCGCAGTGTAGGGCCCACGTTATGGATGGTGTACATGTCAATTAACAATACATGTGCTATATGTGTGAAGGCCTGTTGCCTGGTTTGTCTTCCTGAGGAGGTTCGTGCTTGTGTGTGCTGACTCCTGACCACCGCTCATCAGTCCATCTGTTGTGGAGGCTTTCACAGGCTCAGGCTGCTGCTTCTGTCAGATGGCGGATCTGATGCAAAGCTTATATCCTGCAGCCTTGCAGAATTCTCACAAGTAATGTCGACGCGAGAAATACCAGAAACTTCTCCTTGGTTACTATTTTTTGGAAGCATAACATGTAGAAAAATTAAATTATTCTCAGTTCTGAAGGACATTCCTAGTTCACCATTAATTTTTTATGCTTGGAATAAAATGTGTTATTACTTTCCTAGACGTGGAGGGACTGTATAATAAAAGTCACATAAAATTGGTTGTTTATTGGAGGCCACAGGCAAACAAACTTAAGTGTGGATGTTTAAGAGTTTAGTCAAATGTCAAAGATTTAATGAACTGCTTGTCTGCTAAATCAGTTCCGTGTGATATCAATAGGTGATTAGTGCAGCTATTGTTCCTTTACAGGCATAAAAACTTCACAGCAACAAAACTATTACATTTGGAAATATCATTTTAAATGTAAGAGAACCAAAGTTTGAACATATTTGCAAACTATAAACCTGGGCATGTCTATGGCAAAGAATTTTTTTTTTTTTTATTCAGGCTGCAAATACAGTGTAAAGTTCACCAAATCAGAAACAGTTGGACATATTCTTTTTTGTTTTGGTGCTTTTACAATGAATACATGAGAAGAGGAAGACTAGGAGCTGAGAAGATGAATTGAGCATGAGCAGAGCATGTGGAGGGCTGCCACAAAAATGCTTTCTGCTAATGTTAGAATTGGGCGTGGCAGAGAACAAAACCTGTGGCCTAGAACACCTGGAGTTTGAAAAGTATCCCAGCTTGCAAAATGCTCAAAAAGAAAATCCTATCAGGAGTTTTTTTTTAAACATGGTAGAAACCTCCAAAACCTTTATTTTCCATAAAAATTCTGCTTAAAAAACAAACAAATAAATAAAATGCTATTGCATAAAAAGCAAAGACAAGTTTGCAAGCAACCCTAATTCTATCTTAAAATAAGAGTAGAGCTGCTTTGACGTTTGGTTGTCTCTTCACTGAATAGTTTATTAAAATCCTCAATCAATGTAACACATATAATGTAATAAATTAATTTAGTTTTACAGAAAAAAAAGTTGTTTTTTTGTTTTTTTTATGAATTTTGAAACTCTTGTAATCTGCTTTCCTTCTAAATGCAGGGGGAACAATATCTGAGAATTTCAGACATCAGGTGTTTCCTGCTGGAGCAGACAAAAAGGATGAAAATATCAGATCTTCCGTTTGAAAGATGAAATGATGTTTCAAGGGAGAATGAGTGGGGAGAAGAATGGTCTCAAACCTATTCAGCAAGTAAACGCAATGAAAATTTTTCTTTTTAAGTTCCCTTTTAGACACATACACCAAAAAGAAAATTAAATTTAGTACAACAGTGTTTAACAACTCAAAAGCTAAAGATAAAAACACCTTAAAAAGTCTTTGCAGTCTTTGGTGATCTCTTGTCATCACTTTGTGACTTCATTAGAAATATTCTTTCACCAACTACCAAATGAGCTATTTCTGATGGCCTGGCAATAATCTATCACGAACCCGCGAACTTCCGGTCCACGCGCGAACGCTCTAACCACTGAGCTGAGTGGGCAGAGACGGTGGTGGGTGGACGATGCTGGGTCTCCATCCACTGAGCTCCCGTCTCCACTAGTAATTGGCCACTATGAAATTGTCCCTAGGAATGAGTATGTTTGTGGATGGTTGTGTGTGTTTGGCCCCTGCCTCTCGCCTTAAAATCAACCGGGATAGGCTCCGCACCCCCACCCCTACGCCCCTGCCAGGGATAATTGGTTCAGAAGACAAAACAAACTAAAGACAATGTCTTCAATTGTAAATCAAAAATCACAAATGCAACAGTCCTGAGACAGTATCCAGTACCCTGCTTCCTTTGTTAATTTGAGCTATTTTCAAAGAGATTTTTTTTCAATTCTAAACTTGCTCATTGTGGATTCTCTCCCCGTTTAGGATCAGCACACCCGCTTATTAATTTCTGTTTTGATTCCCTAATTAGTTAATAATATAATGTACACAGTTCACTCTTTTATCAGAGCCAGGTTGACTATTCTAAATCCACCTTCGGTGTACTTTAAATTAACTTCAGGGTTAAAGAAATGGTTTATGGAAATTGAAAAAAAAAAGTCTGTTTTGTGCATCTGTTGGAGAGAAGATTATAACTAATGCTTTCCAACTCATTTTGCAAATTTGACCAAAAAAACACATTATGTGCATTATTTACAGATTGATATGACTAAAAATTAACAAAATAGTGCAAGTTAATTGTGTTGACCTTTGTATTCTGTTAGGCATTAGCATTTGACATTTTTTCTGTTTTTACCGAATTTCAATAGAAGTTGCAGTCACGCACAGCTTGCCAGACAGTAGCAGTATTCGAAATTCATCCTGAAGCAACTCAATCACCTCAATCTATGAAGTCCCCTGTGATGAGGGACCTGGCCTTCTGACTGTGTTATTTTATTATAGAACAGCTCATGAAAAAAACAACTTCCTCTCTGCTCATCCCCCAAATAAGATTTCAATTGATTAAATGCCACTGTTGGAAGGAAGCATCATCAGATTTAACCAAAGTCACTCAGCATGTTGCCATTGCTCCAAATAGGTGGAGTTCCGAAGGAGGTCTGAGAGCTGGGAGATGAATGGTGGAATAAAAAAGAGAGTAGGAAAAGGAGAGCAAAGTGGAAAGAGAGAAGCAGAAGGGAAATGGATAGCAATACGGATGAGGCAGGAATTCTGAGGTGTTGATAGGAAAAGCGAGACGAAGAGATACCTCTTCGTTCTGCAGTATAATCATCCAATGTGTCTCCGTCTGGCTCTGCAAAGACATCATTAAGGAGACCCGAGGTCGTCTGGGTTCACGGAGCAGCTGAGACTCAGCCACACTCCTTTCCCTCCTGCCACTCAATTTGTATAATTTACCTGCGTTCTGAGTGTCTTTTGAAAAGCGCCTTTTTGACCCCTCATGCTGAGGAGTCAAAAAGTTGTGTCTAAATGAAATGGATGGCTGAGAGACTCCCTGTGAGTGCGCAGCACGTCAATAGCCTGCTGACGCTGATTCCCGGAGATGGCTGCTCTTGTTTAGGTATGCAGAAGGAAGCCAGAAGGCGGCGGCAGGGGGAGGGGCGGAGATGGAGACGGGACCAAGACAGGTGGTGATGGGATGAAAATGAAAAGCTGAAGGGTGCTCTTCTCTGAGGTGATTTGTACAAATGACCTCTGATAGGAGGGAAGCTCGGTGATGTGTTGGTGCTTTCAGTGAAAAGGCATATGTTCTGTTTGCTTTATACGGCGTCATGATGAGAACTTACCAAAGAGATGGAAGTAGAAGAGTGATGCAGTGGAGGAGTGATTACCCGCTGTGGAGCTGAGGGATGAAAGCTGAACAGGTATTTTATTTTGTCAATTGGAGTGTGCAAATGGAAATGTCAGAGTGGCCAGAAAACTAATGAATCTGATAGGAGAGATGCCACCTCTTACAGCGAATGTCTGATCAATTGCCATTGTCTTTTCTGAGCGCTGATGTTTTTCGTTGTTATTTTTTGATTGTTTCTCCTGCCCGGCCTGCCCATTTGTGGTTAAGAGTTGATGGTGAACTTTGAGCGAAGGAAATAAAGGAATCGATCCGAGGTCCAGAATCAATGGTTTCATCTGATACTTACAAGACAAAGGTTAAAACAAAAGCAAGAGTGAATACGTTTTCTTTTTCTGGAAACTAACATAAACAAAAGATGGGTGTCGTGGTCAAAGCAGTTATACTTTTTACCCATGGATTATGGCCAAGAATGTCAACTAAATGTTTCTTTTCTTTCCACATTTTTGTCTTGATTGTGTTGAAAAAAAGCACCTTGTATGTCACGCATTTCTTGCTCGTTGAGTCTGTGAGCGCCCATTTTGACAAAAAGAGAATCCCAAATTTGCACTACTCCAGTTTGATAAGCAGGCTAATTTCTGCCCAGGGTCATCAGTATTTCCAACACTTTAGTAGCAGCATAAATATAGAATGACTTCTTCTTTGTTGTGTTGTGGAAGGCCACATGTCTCCAAGCATCAACAAAAATCACTTGGATCTGTTTGTTTGTTCGTTCTGTCACTCGACAAGACCGTCCCCAGTCCCTTGGAGACTGCCTGTTTCCAATATCATGCATCATAAACAATATCAAATTTGAACGAGTGAACTATGAAAATGCTCGGCACAAAGCAGAGGGAGAAGAATGGAAATCAACCAGCTGTGTGAAGTATCGGTACAAACGTTGATCTAGGTTGACACGTTTCATGTGTGTGCTGGATTGGCTCATGTTTTCTCACTTCCTTCAAACAATAGGCTGATGACATCTTTGAGAGAAAAACACAAAAAAAGATTTTTGAATTATAGTTCTGTGATGTCTGAAAATAAAGAAAAAAAACACAGATTACTTACCTGGATTCTGCAGTAATATGCTTTTGCCTTTGTTTCATCAACGTATTTGTATCTTCACGGCTGTACATCGGCTTACGGTCTCTTTGTTGTTGAAGGAATGCTTCTCTGATTGAATCCCTTTTGCTACCTTTCCTCCCTTTTGATTTTGATCTGGCTCAACACCCCATCTCGCATCCTTTCACCTTCTAAATCTCATCGGAGTTACAAAGATGGCACTCGCTCAATTATTAATACTCTCCATTTGAAGCTATTGAAGTGAATTTCACAATTGGCGCCTTCTGGCTCAAAAAAAAAATCCAATAAAAACTAAAATAGTCATTTCTTTGGGTGGAGATCCAGAGCAGAGCCTTCTGCGCTAATAGCCCGCAGGACTAACCAAGAAGAGCTAGGCCCTCGTTATCACCCATGTTCTTTTGGACGCACTTCAGAGGCCTGTGGAAAGCTTTCTCTTATGGCAGAATTGAAACCGGGGCGTACAAATGGTGCAATTTTCCGCAGCTAGTCACAAAGAGAGTACATAAATAGTTTGCTCTTAGTGATACTCATTTATTTTTCAGAATCTTTCTTCACATGTTTTTTTAACTGACTTTTATAAATGCAACCAAGTCCGCACAGAGCTGTGCACTTTGCATTCAGAATTGTTTTCCTGTTCCGTACCCAGCCATCTTGGGTTAGGTATATGTGAGACCCCTCTCAGATCTTCATTTCTATTTGCTCCATAAAGGATAGGGTACGAAGGAAAAAGTCCTGAGTGAAATGGTTGCTACATAGGGACGAAATATGAATGGGCTTCCAGTGAGCCCTGGCTGATGGGACTTAGTTCGTCCCTGTTTCCTCAGCTTCTTGTCTTTTGGAAAAAGAAATACCAAAATATATTTTCCTTGCACATTGGAACAGCCTGCCGCCACACAGCAGCGAAGGTTTTTTTTTTTTTTTTTTCTTCAAAATTACATCGGAATTCAATGAAGTTATAGTTATAAAATGGCTATCCTGGAACATCCCCGGTTTCGCTCGGTAAACATGCCGACATGTGAGTCTACATGTGACTCAATGCATCACACCTGATAAGTGTGTCAGGAGTGAACTTTTTAAGTGTGAATGATAAAAATGCCAATAACAGTAGAAAACTATTTCTCTACTTATTGGTGAATAATGGACTCTACTTATAGTGCTTTTCCACTTGCGTTGGCACTCAATGCGCTTTACAGTGTAGCTCACACTCACCTATTCACACACACATTTATACCTAATGGGGATGCTGCTATGCAAGATGCAAACCACCATCAGGAGCAATTGGGGGTTCGGTATCTTGCTCAGGGTCACCTCGACATGAACTCCTGGTGGGGGATCAAACCGGTGTCCCGCTGGTTGCAGGGTGGTCACCCAACTCACTGAGCCATCCGTCCCCTGGCAGTGGTGCTCATCTTGCCATTATTGGGAGGAGACTGCAGCTCAGTGGTTAGAGCATTCGCGCGCGGACCAGAAGTTCGCGGGTTTGCGTCCCACAGAGAGCCCGTCTAGGGTCCTTGGAGAAGACATCTAACCCCCGCTTCTCCCACCATTGGCGCTGTCGAAGGGCAGCCTGCTGCGGTGTAAGGAGTGCAGCAGAACAAAATTTCCCCGGTGAGGGATGAATAGAGTAATTCATTATTTTCTATAATAAATTAAACATCAAATATCTCTGTTTTATAAATAGTTATCACAATGTATCAAACACACTTTAACTTTTACAGTGTGGTCGTGGTGAAATAATAAAGAAAAAAGACAGACTTCTTATTTAAAAATGTATTTTTTACTAATCAACAGTCTACAGTCTTACCAAGGGTACTAACATGCAGAGTACAGCATTAGCAACTAAAGTGGAAATGAAAAGTAAAGGACATTCATCAAAAAGATAATGAAGACCAAACACACAAGCTTAGTTATTGTTATTCCATTTTTCTGGAAAGAATGTAATAAAGTGAATGAATGTGGTTGTTTTATGTATCCTTACTACGAGCCCACATAGAGCTACACAGTGTACAGAATCACACAGAGCTGCCATCCATGCACACTGGGGGGTTGGGAGGATGATTGATGGTAGACTGCAGCCATTTGTGCATTCATTTTAGGAGAAGGTTTAAAACACTGCTGCAAACAACCCTGAGACGCAGCAGAAAGACGTGCCATCTTTTCCTTTCCCCTTGCCTCATTAGCATTACTGCACAAAACTGATGAGTACTGTGTGTAAAAAAAAAAAAGAAGAGGAAATGCTTACAAGGCAGCCAGCTTGCTTGCACAGGTACCCGTTATAAATTAAAGCCAGCATGGTTCATACATATGCTTCTCAGGACTGCTGAGGCTGATTGGCATTACTCAGGATTTATTTCTCCAATTTTCTGTGCACATTGAAATTTCCCTCACGAAATATACACAATGTACTGTATCAATTTCTTCACTGTATTGCAAAGCCTGAAATGTATCAATTATCTGTGAATTCAACAAACTGTTCAGAATGACGTCAGGCTAAGGTTTAGCCACACTTTCAAGAAATATATGCTTTAAATCTTATTGCAAATTGCACCATTATTTGGAAAACAAAACATTAACATTTAATTACAATGTGTGATCAGATGGAAGCCCAGTAGTTGTTAAGCTTTGTAAAATGGATGCAAACTGAAGATTATAGGTTTTAATGATGGTGAAAACAAAAATGTTCTAGCTTTAAGAGTTTTAAAGAAACTGTCCTCAGTTACTTAGTACAAACCATAGATGAACTGAATAAGTTTTCAGGGTTTGATACAATACAATGATTGAATTATTTATTTAATTGTTAAATAATATTCACTGTGTTACATACGTAGGTGTGTCATAGTACATGTATCGATGTCAAACCTTTTTGAAACAGGACGTTCGGTTCAGTACAGGACTCTACACGAATGATTTCAATGAGCCACTGTGTTTGCGTTGCTCTCACACGAACGTGGGTGCACAATGTTTCATTGCAAGCAATAGTGCCGTAGGTGTATTTCCATGAGTAATTGTGTGTACTACACTTGTAGCATAAATGTGATACCAGTAGACTGATATTCTGGTGTATCGTACACTTGACTGTCTTTAGTCTGACATATACAGTTGTCGGTCCTGAGCATTGTCAGACTGAGGAGGCCTCTGTGCCTGATCTGCCATCCCATTTCCATCAGGGTGAAGCACATCTACTGATTATTTTTCAAATGTAAAGCTGTAGCGTAGAATAAGCTAATATTTAACAGTCTTAGACACATTGGCTGCTCGTCCCAGTGGAGGGATCTCTCTTTCATGTGGATCCCCATGAGGTTTTTCTTTTTTCCCCACAGCTGAATTTTTTTTTAGTTTTTTTCTCACCGTGAAGTAGGGTCTGAGGGTAGAAATGCACTGAAATTGTTTAGCTTGAATGGTTGAAATGAAACTGAATTGAATTATATAAAATGTGTTATAAAGTTTGAGCAAAAAAAAATAAGTACAGTAACTCAGTAAATATCCTGTACTTAGTAATACCCATACTCTGGCCCGTGGGCCAACTTTGGCACAGATTGTAACTATGTTTGGCCCACTATGCCATGCCAAATGACCATCAAAGTTGGCCCGCTAGCACTACATCTACAACACATGTAACACTAATAGTACTAATTTCAAATTGCTCTTTTGGTGCTTTGGCACGTCAATTGGCAGGACCTATAATGAACTCTAATTTGTTGGCAGCTGTTATGGCAACTTGATACTAACTTCATGCCATTGTGTGTGTTTGCAGTGTAGTTTGTATAAAGTATTATTAAACTCTTCTTGCCTAAGGTATTTTGTTAATCATGAAAAAAATGTTTTCAATAAAATTCCTTTTGGCCCGCAACTTTGTGCCAATAGAACATTTTTGGCCCACTGGGTGTTTGAGTTGACACCCCTGGTCGATAACGTACGATCTACAAACACGTTCAGTCGAAGTGATTGTGCTGCTGTTAGTTTTGTTTGCAGTTTACAAGGATTTTTTAAAAAAATGTTTCATTCATGTGTTTCTTCGCTGAGAGCATTTTTTTTTTTAATTAAAATCAATCAGCACTTTTTTCCGTCAATGATAAAATGTTAAAACAAACAGTTGATTGAGTTAACATACAAACTTCAGGGGAAAAGTTTTTGAATTTTGTGCCAATACTGTACTAAAAATGAACCAAACCATCACCTCAAAACCGAGGGATGTACCAAATCTTTGTTTTTTGCATGTTGTTACTTTTCTAGTTTTAGCCGTTGGTTAAAAAATGTATGTGTAATTGCTTCAAGATGTTGCTAGTAAACATTGAGCAATGCCGGGCCCCCAGCTTGTAGCAAATTTGTTGCTTGGTCCTCTGTGTTCTTGACTTTGATTTCTTTGTCAAAAACAAGTAAATTGATGACGTATGCGAAGAGGAGAAAAAAAAATATTCCAAAATGTTCTCTGTGCAAAAACCTTGGGAGTAGTGAATTGTTAAAAAAATATGCTCCATCTGTACCTAATATGTTACATTTTGTTCATAGAAAATGTAATTGTTCAGAAATGTCAGCAAAGTTTGTCTCAAAAATCTCATTCACTCTCACGTATAAGACTATGGACTATTTTTGGATAATAAAATGCTCCAAGGTCTGGTTGTGTGTCATACATTAGTAAAGATTTTGAGACATCATTCCCTTTTTCACAGTCACTATAAACTGATTAGATTGCTGTGCAGATAATGGGGCGATCATTTGCACATTAAGTATTTTAGCAGTGGCCTTTTTTTGGAGGCCCCACTTCCGCAGTTCATTTTGTAGAAGTCAAGCATTAACAGCTTATTTTACTCTGACAAGACTTTACGACAATTTTTAATGCTAAAATTGCATCTTCTTCTACCTACACCTCCACATCTTGTTCTAGAATGTCATGTATTAAAGATTTATTTAGAATACATTGTTGTGGCACACTGTGGACCAGTTAGATTAGTTTGTTCTTTTCTCAGAAACAAAATGTTCCAGTGAAGTTTTTGCCGTGGTACATCTGTTTGAAGTCAAGCAGCTTTTTTTTTCATTTTGTCTTCTCAACCGTCCATCCCTAACGGGGTTGCGTGGAGTGCTGGAGCCTATCCCGGCTGATTCAATGCGACAGGGAGAGTACACCCCGAACAGGTCACTTGTTTGTCGTGGAGCCACACACAGGCATTCCTAAGGGTTATTTTATCTTATGAATTTTGGAGAGTGGGAGGAAACCGGAGTACCCGGTGAAAATCCATGCAAACTCTACACAAAAAGACACGTTTTTCAAGCCTCGTAGCAGCTTTTTTATTTGTTCAAATTTAGTCTGTTTAGTGCATCCACAGATTTTTTTTCTTTTCTTTCACTTTGTGTTCAAAGTATTGTGACATTAATGCCCAATTCTGAATAAAAAGAAACAATTTTAGAGAAATAGTCGTGTTAAAAGGCTTCGAACACTGGTCTCAAAAGTCTCAAAACCCTCTCAAAAGAGGGTTTTAAAAAAATTAATGGTTGCACACTTTCGGGTACGTTTTAGTACATGACTGATCCTTTTTACTTCATCCATGGTCATAAGTCACTTTCCATCAGTAAGCTCTTCTCATATTTTGCGTCCAAGGCTCCAGAGGTGCTGTGATATTGCTATTATGTGTGTTATCGCCTGCTGAGCACCTTGAGGCAGCTTTCATGGGTGCATGGGTGGTCCTCAAAGGTTTGTGGAAAATAAAGTTGTAAAACATGAAAACAGAGTTGGAAATGGATCTGTAGCTCTAGCAGCACAACACACAGGTTGAGAGGTTGCACACCACTTTCCGGTACCCAAATATCAGAAGTAATTATTGTCAATTGGACACGTTGAAAAAATATTTAAAGTACAATAGTAATAACAAAACAGATGAAATGATTATAAAACTAAGTCCTCTTACAGCTGAGTTTTTTTAATTTTGCAGGATTTGATAGAAATTCCAAGAACTTAAAGTGACAAAACTCTTCTGTTTTAAATTAATGCATTTAGTTTTATGCATAAATGTAAATAACTTTAATTTAAAAGCAACTTTTTTATGCAATATGAAACTTTACAGTTAGTTCCAAATAATGAGCCCACTTTTTAAGAGAATATCTGGAATGCAGGAAGCAATTTTCTGTACTACTAATGTACAGAACGAGCACCCTCTTTTTTTCTTTAACTTCAATATCTACGTTTCCTACCCTCAACTATGGTAACTAGCTTTGGGTGGTGGCCGAAAGAAAGAAAGAAAGAAAGAAAGAAGGAGATTGTGTATACATGTGGCAGAAATGAGCTTCCTCCGCAGGGGGCTGGGAGCTCACTCAGATAGAGGAGCCCTGCCATTTCAGGAGTAGTTCGGAGTAGAGCCGTTGCTTCTCCGGTCAAGAGAAGCCAGATGGAATGTTTCGGGCATATGGTAAGGATGCCTCCCGTGTGCCTCGCTGGTGAGGTGTTTCGAGCACGTCCCACCGGGTGGAGACCAAGAGGCAGACCAAGGATCATAGCTACAGTGAAGGAAGACATGAAGATAGTTGGCGTGACCAAAGGATTCAGCAGATAGGGTTAGATAGAAGAAACTGACTTGCTGTGGTGACCCCTGAAGGGAAATGCTGACAGGAGAAGAAGAAGATCTACGTGCGGAAAAAAAAGTTTTGCAACGATCAAACGGAGAATATTTTGTATATAATTTGACTCAGTTAATCTCTTATTTCATCCAATGCAGATGCGTTAATTATTCATATCTCACAGAAATTTCAAAGCCACCAGTGGAGAAAAAGAAAGTTTCTCTTTTGTTTTTCTTTTGTTCATTTCACCATCACTGACAGTTCGCTTTTCTTTACTTTTCTTTACTCTACTCTATTTAATTGTGGTTTTTTGCTGTCTGAAAACCCTTAATTTTGGAGCCTTGTGAGCGTTCAAAATGGATTTATTTTTGGTGCTAAGAGGGTGTGTGGATTAACAATAGTTTGTCCATGACAACTTTTGTCAAAGCGTTATCGATGCGTTGTAGTATAACTGTGGTAGACTACATACACAAAAAAGTAATTTCAAAATGGTATGTATGCGTCACTTCCTAATGAGGATTACTGTGGGTATTGATAACCATTGTTGTGTTATTAGATCTGATTGGTTTGATAGTTTATCTGATTTATCTGATATGGGATTTTACTAACCTTACCCAAAGCAAAAGGATGCTTAAACATTTTTCACTTGTTATTAATACGCTTGTTTTTTTGTTTTAACCACTGTGGCCCAATCCATCACTAATGCAAGGACATGCATGTGAGTAACTCATTAGTTGTTGCATCGATTCGGCCAGGCATAGACGGTATGCCCACTTCATACAGGAAACAGCGGTGAGACAGAGGGAGGCAGTGATCAATCAACCGACCAGGAAACCAATCATCTGGTAGAAAAAGAGTCTTCCAATTAGTGAAAAAGCTCTCTGTGGAGCCATATCATTCCAACATTCAATTCAGGTCCATGTTTTTTACAACAACCTCTGCACAACCCAGGATTGTGGATTTATCAATATGATAGATAACTTAGACTGGGAAAAAAAGTCATTTTACTTTCCTGTTGAATCAATGTAAAACACACAATCTGATAAATGGTCGATTTAAATCATTCAGAGTTCAAAGGGATATTTCAAAGCCTAATTTAGTCGTTTAATCTTACACCTTTTCACTGTTTATAAAGGTAACTAAAACACTACAATCAAGTGGTATTGCCCTGTATCATTGCAGAACTATCCCGAAGTCATGATTAAACACAGCCCTTTAACACACTCAGTCTAAACACAAGTTAAAGGAGGAAGTACAGCACCTTTCTTCTTAATAAAAAAAATGTGTTGTAGGGGAAAAAAAAAAAAACCTCACTTTTGATTAAAGATTAAATCCCAACAAAATATTTCAGATGGGACATTTTACAACACCTACTGTATTATAAGTAACAGTAACACCTGCCATTGTAAAAATTCACCAATTGTGTTATAAAATATATCATTTTTACACTGCACATGCTCTGCTCACACTCTAATTGTCCTTTCGGGTAGTGCTCTCCCTCCCTTCACATTTTTATGCAAATACACAGAAATAAGAATTCACACTAGCTTTGCCAACTCGATACACTTTATACTGTATTTATTGAACTGATTTGAAAATACTTTATTAATCCCCAAAGGGAAATTTGATGCTGCGGCGAGGTCCGCTTACTCAGTGTAAAAGCTGGCATCTGAACAGTTAAAAAAACAATCCATAATGAGTGCACAGAGTCAGGCTTCAATGAAGCACCCCAAAGTGGCCCCTCCACATTCATGCTCGGTCAGAACGAGCGTCCCCAGTTCCTTCATCTTGCCAGAGAGGACCGCAAGATTTTCTCTGTTATGGATGCTATCAAAATGCAGGACAAAGTGAGGAGCAAGAGGAAACTCTAGCAAAAAAAAAAGTGGAAGGGAATATACATATGTATTTACTGTAAAACTTTAGTTTTTATGATGCTGCATAGGCTATGAGATAAATATTCCCCCACAAAAGCACAATATTCTCTCTTAACATCCATAAACTTAAATGCATTTCATTTTCAAGCATGCACTCTTTAATCTGCTTTTATAAACATTTGAATGACTACAGACTTAGTGCCATCTTTTCTAAAATTAAAATGTCATTAAGTTTGCCATAAAAGTAGCATTAAACAGTTTTCTATAGTTTCTAGTCCACGCGGAGAAAACAGTTGCGTTTCCATACACCATCTGCCCTTGCTCTTGGCGTAATAGATTTCCTGCCATCCCTCTCCTAAAAACCTGTGCATGCTGGATGCACATTTGGAGTGAGGTCTGGTGGGACAAAGTGGTGCTTTCACACTAGACTTGTAATGGACAGCGAAGTACAATGTGTGGGAAAGCATTCATAAAACTTTGACAACAACATGCTGCTTGTAACTCTGGGAAAAGTGAGTGGCTAGTGTTTTGTACGGTTTGCATTATCGCAGAGTGCGAGCATGAGTCAGTTTCTTCGAACAAATGCATTCATGTTAGTTTTCATGTTTCAACAATTCTCTAGGTTGTGAAGTGAAAAATTAGCCGTTTTTTTCCCCCAAAGTTTTTTTTAGTTAATTTTGTTTTACTATTTTTGTCTTGGATTCAAAACATCATTTATACTATGCAGGTTTGACTTTATCAAAGGGCTAAAAATGATCAGCAGTCACATTAAAACTGATCTGTTAGTTAATAAAATTGGTAACCAAAGGGCATTAATTGCAATTGTTCATTTTATCATTAATATGCTATTTAGCCCTCTTCGGCACTGTGCTTCTAAGAAAAATATTCCTGCTGTTAATTGAGCAAAGAATACGAGTTTGAAAATGAATAAAAACTACAAACTCTAAATCTTACTTTCATCTTAACTAATGTTTTTAAAATCTTGAAATATTGACTTAAATTAGCTTAAATTTTTTGTATTTTCCTCATTTTCTTAGATAGTTATTTTTGTACTTATATAAGTTCTCAGGCCTGCAGATCCATTTGCATGCGTACGTGTTTTAGAAGTAAATGCAATGCAGGAGGATGGAAATGAAGCAGATCAGAGTCAGAGGGGTCTTGCTGTGAGTGATGGTTATGGAAATGCCGACAGGATGAGGTCTGGCAGAATAGAAAATAACCGCGTGCAGAAATTACTTTTGACTTGCTCTTCCAGTTGAAACAAATCTGTTGCAACATCCTATCTCCGCATTTCACGGAGAAAAGGAAAAACAAGCAATCTAAGTCGAGAACTCCACTTGCTGCCACTGGCCATCATCTTCAGGGTAAACACATAAAAAAAAAAAAAATACATCAGATATAAAACTATTTACACCGCTGTAGAAATACTGTAGTCCTGTTTGATGAAAGGTCACTTTGATGGCTTCAAAGTCAACCTCATTTTTATTCTGTTATAAAAGCAATCAGTACTTTCTTATTGCTTCCCATAGGTCATCTGCTTGTTTTCTCCATAGCTGTCTCTAAAGGCTTTTAAAAAGAAAAATTTAACATTAAATAAAGTGTTAGCAGCAGTATTGTAAATGTATGCTGACATTTTCACTTTACAGAAGGATGTGTGTGCCTGTAGGTATACCGATTGGCTCACACGGAACTTTGTAACTTTAATAACCTGATAATTCAAACATGTAAAAGTGCCTGTAGCAAGTTGTACATTTCTTTTCTGCTGCCTGTGTAGAGCTGTTAGGTTTTATTCAGTTAAAGGTAGAATGGAAGTTAAATACTTTCCTTGCAGCTTTAAAAAAATATGAAAGAAAACAATTATTCAGATGTAGTGTATGAAAACAGCAATGATGTTGGGACAATGATGTGTGCAGATGACATTGTGATCTGTAGTGAGAGGAGGGAAGAGGTGGAGGAAAAGCTGGAGAGGTGGAGGTTTGCACTAGAAAGAAGAAGGATGAAGATTAGTCAGAGTAAGACAGTACGTGTGTGAATGAGAGGGATCCAAATGGAAAAGTGAGGTTACAGAGAGAAGCGATAAAGAAGGTGGAAGATTTTAAGTACTTAGGATCAACAGTCGAGAGCAATGGAGAGTGTGGAAAAGAGGTAAAGAAGCATGTGCAGGCAGGCTGGAAACAGGTGGAGAAAAGTATCAGGTGATGTGTAATAGAAGAGTTTCATCTAAAATGAAAGGGAAAGTGTACAAAACCGTGGTGAGACTGGCCATGCTGTTTGATCTGGAGACAGTGGCTCTGAGGAAATGACAGAAAGCAGAGATGGAGGTGGTAGAGATGAAGATGCTGAGGATCTGTCTGGGAGTGACCAGGATGGACAGGAATGAGTATATCAAAGGAACAGCACATGTTAGAAGTTTTAGAGATAAAGTCAGAGGCTAGACTGAGATGGTTTGGACATGTGCAGAGGAGAGAGAGCGTACATCGGGAGAAGGATGCTGGATTTGGAAACACCAGGAAAGAGGCCTAGAAGAAGACCAAAAAGAGGCGGTTCATGGACACAGTGAAGGAAGACATGAAGATAGTTGGTGAGACCGAAGAAGATGCAGCAGATAGGGTTAGATGGAAGAAACTGACTTGCTGTGGCGACCCCTGAAGGAAAATGCAGAAAAGAGAAGAAGTGTATGAAAACAGCTACAATAAATATGGTCTTTTCTAAAATCTAATAAAGTAAAAGTCTTAAAGCAATACTTTTGCACAGAGATGAGTGTTTATCAGAGAGTGGACGTGAATGGATATGATTTTAAAAAGCAGATGAAAATATAGGGAATTTATCGTCTTGTGTTGGAAATAAAATAAATAAATCCAATGCCAGACTTGATCCTCCCACCATGAGACATTCACCATGTATACACCCACAAGCTGACAAAAATCCTGGCTAAATTAAAATTTATACACCAGCAGGAACATTGTGAGAACATTCTGAGAATACTTTAATATCTCCCCGGTGCAGATGTCTTACTCTTCTTTTTTTTTCTCTCTCCCTTTCTCAAAAGAACACTGTTGTTTAAATATTTGACGACTCAGCATAATTTCTCACTGCGGATTAAATGGTGACATCTCACTGGCTCTTTTCATGTGGGATTTAAGTTGAACCCATAGGGTGTTCATCTTTGAGCGTGCAGTAAAAATAGGTGCTTTGAACATACAAATAATGGCAAAATAAAAGGCGAGCGATTTCTGAGAACTCGAGTTGGAGGTGTTAATAACGATTGGCGGAGACTGAGTGGGAAGAAAAAGCTGATGGAAATCAGTAGGATTAACATAGACAGTGAGAAAAATGGGAATTAAGTTCAACATTTAGTTTATTCTGTCGTGTATTAAATCTGATCAAAAGATGTGAGAGAAGGAAATGATAATGAAACAAAACTACTGCGGTCACTGTCATCTCATATGATACCTTGGGCGTCGACCTAATTTGTGAAATGTTCTGGATGTCTTGAAAAGCTCTACAGTTTGTCTACTATGTGATAAACATCAACTTACAGTTGTGCTAAATCATGCTAAATTGCTCTTTACCCCTCACACTTGTTTTTACGTGTGGTTCTTTCACAAAATAGCTTCACCCTGACCTTAGCGTTACCTAAGAAACAAGGCGTGTCATATTTTAACTGCCTTTATTTTTGACAAATGGTCCAGCTCTAAAAGCCTGTGTCCATGGCGCTGAAGGCTGGGCCTGATGTATGACTGTTAGACCCTGTTTGATAAATCCACCATGTCACTCTGCGTCTGACAGCCATTTATCATGCTAGGCTTTCTCATGTGTAACGTTTGGTGCGCTGGATAATTCAGTAAGACAAAATAAAATGCGAGTCCTGAAGCTCAGTCTTGGCTCTATCTAGCTCCTCATGACTTTTTTGTACTGTACTTTGTCTCTATGTCAAAGGGACGCCATGTCCATGTCTAGGCATGAGCGCTAGCAGCTGTAGCTATAACACAGTGTCTATATTCAGACCAGCTGAAGGACAAATGTGCCTAATGAGGCAACTAATGGCTTCTCTTCTTAAATTTTTTTAAGGTTACAATGACCGTTGAGTTTTTTGTCTGAGTCAAGAGTTTTCTGTTTGGTAAAACTTAGTTATATAGCATATTTGTCTTTGATAAAATGACAAAAAAGTATTTTTGACACGTTCGATACCCATTAAAAAAAAGCAAAGATAACAATAAAATAATTTGTAATAGTGTTAAAATGTAAAATAAAATATATATATATAATGTTGACTTTACATTGCATTACATTCTCCTGCTGAGAAAGTCTTGGGTTCCAGAGATGTTCTACTAATGGGGGCCACGAGTTTGACGCGTGATTAAATTTAGCTCCATTGTGTATATACATCACAATACAGTTGTCTGAGTAGCAAATGAGACAAAGAATTCCATAAGCATCTGAACTGCTTTGTGGAGGAAAAGCTGGAGAGGTGGAGGTTTCCACTAGAAAGAAGAGGAATGAAGATTAGTCAGAGTAAGACGGAATACGTGTGTGAATGAGAGGGATCCAAATGGAAAAGTGAGGTTACAGGGAGAAGAGATAAAGAAGGTGGAAGATTTTAAGTACTTAGGATCAACAGTCCAGAGCAATAAAGAGTATGAAAAAGAGGTGAAGGAGAGTGTGCAGGTAGGCTGGAACAGGTAGAGAGAAGTATCAGGTGTGATAGAAGAGTTTCAGCTAAAATAAAAGGGAAAATGTACAAAACCATGGTGAGACCAGCCATGCTGTTTGGTCTAGAGACAGTGGCACTGAGGAAAAAACAGGAAACAGAGATGGAGGTACCAGAGATGCTGAGGATGTCTCGGGGAGTGACCAGAATGGACAGGACTAGAAATGAGTATATCAGGGGAACAGCACATATTAGAGGTTTTGGAGATACAGTCAGCGAGGCCAGACTGAGATGGTTTGGGCATGTGTGGTCCCATTTAAATACCTTTTTAATAACCCTGATCAAAATCAACTATGTTTATAGACAATGGAATACATACAGTTTAGTGACATCAAGAGAACCTACCCTAGTTTTGTCATCTGTGATCATTTTTACCTTGGAGTTAATAGATTGTAAATTTGTTTGCAAATGAATGGATTAAAAAAGAATAAAAAGAAGGAACACATTCTTTTTGTAAAAGAAACAATGACATTTATTTTTTTTTCTTAGCGCTTTTCTTAGTTAGTCTGTTGTGCCCACTGATCACATATAGTACAGTTATAAAAATGGCTTTTTAACTTTACACCCAAAGCAATAACAAAATGTCTTCTTAAAATATGTATGCTAAAAATACTGAGAAATCATTTTCACTTAACATATCAGAGTATAGCTTGTGTATCTGCAGTGATGGTATGACCAGGTCCTTTCTTTCCTTGTCTGCTTACTTCTCCGTAGTTCTTGTTGTAGGCACTTACCAGAGTATAACAAACCACTTCTTAAAGAGACAATGTGTCACTCACCTCAGTTTTAATCAACCTTTTATATTAGTTTGAGTCAAATATATAGTCAAATATATTTGCAATTTTTGTTCCATTACCATTGCAATTAGAACTACAAAGCATAAACATCCATTTGGCAAATCACCTCTCTAGACACCCATTCTGTAGCTGAATTTCATTAAGCTTAATGTGATGCGGTAATCAAAAGTAGTCCACTCCTCGCTGTAATTCAAAACCCATTTTGACTGGTCACACACAGAGGATTTGTCATTACATCAACATAATAGAATATATAACAATATTTCCAAGAAAAATCAAGAATCCATTTTAAATAGAAAAAAGGGGGTATAGTTCATCAAAAGGCTTACACCAAAGTCACTGTTATTTGTCTACTCTACGAAATCTGCCTTCCCATAATAGACTGGTGTTATAACTTGTTTCTCTAACTCGTCTATGGATGTTCGACAAAGCACAGACGGTATTGCTTGGTACCACACGGACAGTTCCACAACTCTGAACACATTTCACAGTCAATTACAAGAGAGTTGACCATTATCGCCGTCTTTTGCGCTTGCTTTTCTCTGCCTGCAATTCAGAATGAAGGGTATAGGAGTATATTTTTTGCAGAAAATCCCCCTTTTTGTTGATGTTAGCTTGGTTGGATGTAACGTTTACAAAGCCACCGCCTCAGCCGAGATGGCAAGTAATCTAGTTCAAAGCATTCCATCTCAGTCCAATCATAGACTTGCTAGTTTATCTGAGCTGGGGATCAGCAATTGGTTTGCCTTTGAAAAAAGTACAACATTGTTCACCCCAGCTCATGGCCTTGTCCATTCACTGTAGTGGTATGAGGTGCTTTACACAGCTGGGATCTTTAGAAGGCATTGTCAGATACATTTATGACTGTGGCTTTGACTTCCACTCCACTCGGCAGTCCCTTACCCGAAACCCAAAGCTTTGTGAAAAAAGTAGAGTGCGTACCAGTATCTTCCACTGGTGTCAGCAAAGCTTTGGAGTCGCATTTCCTTAAATCCCCGTAAATGTGGTGGTTCCTCAAAGACGCATAAACAAAAAGGCAGGCCACTGAAATAACAGCCAGGAGTGCTCCAAAGACTGTGATTACTGCCGCATCCCATTTTTCTGCATCCTTGGCAGTCAGCTCTAATCCCTTAGTGGTGACACTGACGCATTTGGTGTCGTGGTTATAGGGGATGCTGTGAATATCCACACACACTGTATACCGAGTGGCGGGGCTGAGATGAGTGAGGTTGTAGACCTGGACGTCAGAAGGAACTCTGGTGTGGAATGCAGTGGTGGGGTGATTTGTATTTGTTAAAGTGTACCATTTAATGTTTGGGGCCAATGCACCAGGACCAGTTTTCCAGGAAACAAGAACAGAGTTTGTCTCCACTGATTTAACAAAAAGATCCAGAGATCCATTTGTGGATTGAGGGAAGTACCCATTCACCTCAACAGAAACAGACTTAAGATCAGCTCCGACTAGGTTATGCGCAACACAGGTGTAGACGCCGGCTTCATTTTCTGTGATGTCATAGATATCAAATGTTCCCTCGGGGTGCATGTAGAACTTATCAGACACAGTGTTCGGCAAGACTCTGGTACCAGATGGGGTGATCCAGTAGATGTCAGGTTCCGGTTCAGCAAAGGCCCGGCAATGTAGTGACAGAGAGCTCCCGTTATATGTTTTGATGTGTCCTGGCATGCTTTCAGGTGATATCAGGGGCAAACAAATCTCCATCATTTCTCTGAAGTGCACCTGTCGAACATGCTGGCCCTCATACTCTGGAGGCTCCACGCAATACAAGGAATCTGGCTCCATGAAGCGGATGTTAGTTTTGTTCATGTTCATCCAGCGTACAACACAGTCACAGCGAATAGGGTTGCTATGCATGCTGACCTCTCTCAGATTGGGAAGAGATTCAACAGTAATTCTGTGGAGGGCGCTCAAGGCGTTTCCATTCAACATAAGGGTTTCTAGTCGTGGTAGTTTGTAAAAAGCATTCGGGTGGATGTAGGAGAGTTTCGGATTGTTGGTAGCTTCTATTTTAGTTAGCTCAGGGAGGTTATTAAGGGCAAAGCTGTCAATCGAAACCAGCTCTGGCATGCTATTAATCCCCAGTTCTTTCAGATGGAGCATATCCACAAAGTCCCCTCTCTGTATTCTTGATATTGGATTCTTATTTAAATCCAAAAATTTAAGACTTTTCACATTTCGCAGAGCTGAGTGGGGCACCTCAGAGAAAATATTATCATAGAAAGAGATACTTTCTAAGTTATCCAGGCCAGAGAGAGCTTTTTCAGGGAGATGGGACAAGTTCATTCTGGTGAGTACAAGACTGCGGAGATTACTGAGAGATTTGAAATTCTTTTCGTCAATCGAAAGAATGGGATTTTCACCAATCATCAGGATCTCCAGATTGGGCATGGGTTCAAACCACTCTCTTTTTATGGCCTTTAACTTGTTAGAATTTAGATGAAGTCGTACAAGGTTGCCGAGGCCCTGGAATGCTAGTGGAGAAATGGAGGAAATGAGGTTGTGATTCATGTAGAGCTCTTGGAGATTGGCCATATCTGACAGGCATTGCTCAGGTAGTTCACATATCCAATTTTCTTCCATATGAAGGGACACGAGCTGAGAAAGATTGCCCAGATGGATGTCACTGATAGAGGAAAAGTTGTTTTGGGATATGTCTATCTCAGTAATGTTGGCCAGGTAATCCAATGGTTTGTCAATCTTGGCAACGTTGTTGGTTTGCAGTAGTAATACTTGGGTGCCTAGTGGTAATCTTTCTGGTAGACTGAAAAGTCCCAAATCATTACAGTCAACTGTTTGGACCTCCATGTAGACTGAACTTGGAGAAAACCAAGGTCTGATTTCACAAACGCAGAGTTTTGGACAATCAGGCCTTACCTCTGTTGCCACAACAAAGGAGGCCATGGCCAAGCCCAGAAAGAGACAATCCACAAACGACACGTCCCTCATATTGGATTGATTCCTTCTAATAAGAACGTGAGCTTTGTCAAAGAAGTGAAACCACTTTTAGGAATGATGACTCATTTGCTGCAGTTGCGAAGGTGACTGACTCACCGCCTCTTCTACCACCGTACTCGCCACCACAGGTTCCAGACTTCTTCTGGTTTTTGTTACTCTTGCAGTTATGACACGTTTAACTTTGCCAAACAATTACTCAATTATAATTCTTGATTTGAAGCTTCGGGGCAGAGGTTGCAAAAATGGCAAAAATACGTTAGTGGTGACCAAAGTTCGACATGTATTACACCGTTAAAAGCTTTTCTTAGTATCCATCAAGGAGTCTTTCCTTTTCTTTACAGACCAATGTCCTGATTGATTGTCTTCTTTAGCTTCCCGAGTTCACATGCCAGTCCATTTCTACCTGTGTGAGACAAAAGAGATAAAAAAGCATTTTTAGAATTGAACAATAGGTCAAGAGGAAATGACACAATAAAGAATTTAGGCATATTTTTATTTGTTGTAAACATAATGATGCATGTTAACATTTATATATGCTCCTTTCAAGATATGAAGCAATCTTATTGACCTTCTATACTTCATTTTAGAGATGTACTACATGCGCCCATCCAATATGGCATTCATTTAGTGTTGGCAGTGTGAGTCTATTATTGGTTAAAGAGAAAGCTTTATTAAGATTTGTAAATGGCAGACATCCGAAGGCTTACGCTTGAGCCTGAAGAGGAAGCTGCTTAAGGACATTGGGATATGTCAGTCACCATAGCAACAAGTGGGCAGCTGGTTGAATCCAACTTAAAGAAAAGGTTGTGCTTTAAACACAGACAAAACATCCAATCTAAATGCAGTTTGGAAATGTTTCTCACAGGCAGCCATTAGAGATTTTAAACTAATTTCTTTATTTGATTCTTGGTAGATAAATGGAAATGTATTAGCACATATAATTTCTTATTTTTGTTCAGAGGGGAACACGAATAGAAACCAACAAAAGAACCAACATCTGCACTCTACTGGAAGATATGGTTTTAACCAAGCAATTCAAAAAACTAAATTTAGCTAGGTTTTCCCTTTGAAAAGCCCAAGATGTTCTCTTAGCCTTGGGCCATTTACAGTTACGTATACGTTGGCAGTATAATGTAAACTCTCCATATGAAGTCTGACCAAGTGTGAAAAACGTCTGTCCTATCTGCTGTGTCAGACTGTGACAAGGCCACAAAACAAATGCAAAGCAATAAAATGCAGAAATTATACTTTGGCTGTATTGTCTCAACGTGAATGCCTATGTATCACATTTTTTGGAAGAAAATTTAGCTGCATTATGAAATTCTACATATTTCCATGTTTTACTAAGTCTCTTCTGTGATTTGTACATTTTACTCATATTTCATTCTGATTCTTTGAAAATTAAATTTGTTTAAGTAAAATTCTTAACTTCCCTTTATGACATAAGGTAGATAACAGTTGGTTTGGGGATTTTTTATCGTTTTTTTTTTGTTTTGTTTTGTTTTTTTAAATATCCATAAATTTGTTTAAACCGTAATTGTATCATTTTGAAGTAAATGATCACATACTGTGCAGTTTCAAATCCAACTATGGTGCATCCTGTTGCTTATGAGTCATACACCCTCCTTTTTAATGCTTCCTGGTCCTCTATTGCTGAAGTGAGGCATGTAATTTGCTGTGTGGCTCTAAGTGAGCAGATGGGTTCGATGGTGCTTAGGATATTTTGGGCTTGAAAGACCAGGTTTCCACGTCACGAAGAACAGTCAAAAAGAGACGGAGTAAAATGGAAAGAATCGACGGAAAAGAAGTGTGACGACGGCTGCTGGAAGTGAGAACCAGAAAAGAGAGAAATGATTCCATTTCATCACCCGTGCTGTTTCCACCTCAGTGGCCACAGGGGAGACGTGAAATAAATAAATAAATGCACGCTAACTTCTGAGAGCTGCAGGAACGATGCGGTTTGCCCCCGCTGGCAAAGCCGAGGCGATGCTTCATTCCTCAACCCCTGCCCTAGCTTTTGGCTCATCTGGTTTGGATGAGGGAGGCGTGCACAGAACCAGTGAAAGCACAGAGAGAAAGAGGGAGAAGGGTGGGAGGCTGGGTAGGTGGGGGTATTATTTTTCAAAAGCACCTGGCACTTTAATAAGCTGCTACACCGAGAGCATTCTGATAAACAGGGTTTAGCCTCTCTCCCTCAGCAACAGCTCCTCGGTGTGGGTTGTGTGGTTGATCTGTGCCCTGGAAGCGCAGCACACACTCTGTAATTCAGACAACCATGTTCGGGTCTCACCTGCGCCTGCTTTGGCTTTCCTGTTTTAGTAATCACAATTACCAGCAGTGCAATGTGACTGTGTTAATTGTTATGGCCCAGTTGCACGTCGCATCCGATGCTCCACCAGACGGCTGGTACTCGCTTTGTAGACTGTGTCAAGCGGGTCAGTCGGGATATTTTTGGGTTGATTAATTTTGTGAATCTTAATTTCTATTATGGACTTGAAAGCATTTGGACATCACTGTTTCTGAAAGTGGAATTCTGACAATGACTGTTTGAATTAGGGGCTAATGGGAAATTTTGATTTGTTTCTGCAACACAAATCCTTTCTCAAATCATCTAAATTGGGAAGCTGCAAATCATCCGATTTGGGGAATGTTTGATTGCCTGTAAAGACATCAAAGCTATGAAAGTGCTTCAGCGATTGAAGACTGATTAGTACAGACATAGTATTTGGTGAGCTTGTCCACATTTTGTTCATATTGGTAACTTGCCGACACTGGTAGAAACTAAGAATGCAATTAGAAAGGCATTATTTGATCGTACACTATTAAACTACATATGTAAATCAAATTGTTATTAATGGGTTTGAATGGGTGATTATCTTTTTTTTTGGCCAATAGTTAAAATTATACAGTAAATAAATTTGTTACATAATTTGATTGTGTACTTTTTGTAAGTAGACCCTACTTTCGTAATTTAGGGGTCTTCTTTGATTAAACGTTTTTTGAGCACAAGAAGTATAAACAATATATAAAATTTGAAAAATCCAGGGACCTCTTGCTAAAAATTTGACATAACATGATTATTATTGCTCAAGATGCCTTAACAATTTGGATTTCCAACATCTATGCCACTTTTTTTAAAATATACAAATAAAAAAACTACTTATTTGCATATTTCAATATTTTAATGATGTCATAATAAACAAATGCAGTCCGCTAATTAAGCTAAATTTTCTTTCTTTATTAAAAATAATTGTAATGCAGCTTCCTTTTTTTTTTTTTTTTTTTTTTTTTTTTTTTACAAAATAGTTATTTATTGCTCTATGTCAATAATTCTTCTTCTTTCTGCATTTTCCTTCAGGGGTCACCCCAGCCAGGTCAGTTTTACCTCACAAAAATAATGAAGTGGAAAGAAAATGGAATCCAATATAAATAATGCCTGTCAAATTTCCATTTAGATATAAACATATCTTATGTTGTTAAAAATTTTAAAGAGACATAAAATGTTAAATCTGAGGATTTGCGTCAAAATGTCAAGTTAATCATCATACCCACTATTGTATAGTATAAATGCAGAAAATTTTAGCAAACTCAAGTTTACTTTCATCAGTTCAAGCAACCATTTAAATTAACGCAAGCCATTTCAACACATTCATTTTAAATGTAGTGCGGTATGCAAAGGCTGGGTTAGTTAATAGTGCGAAAGCGCTGCACTGTGACTGCTGCGACTATGGAGTCCACACACCGCTTGTACAAACCTATTAGTAAAGGTCCAGTCAAGTTAGCAATCCACAGCCCTCCGCCTCATACACACACTCCCGTTATACAAAGCTAATTCCCACACCCCTCTACTCAGCTGCTGGTAATTGAGGCAGAGCGGGAGGAAGGAGAGATCTAAAAGATAAAATAACTGGCAGGGAAGGAACTTGTCTTAGTACTATGGTGTTGTATTAAACTTCAGTTAAGATTATGATTGCTTCTGTGTTGTAGTTCTACAAAAGATTAGGTGTATATATATATATATATATATATATATATATATAAAACGCTTTTCGGAAGGGAAGCAGAGGAAAATGGGCTTATTTGAAAGAATATACATTTTTTCTGAACAAAAAGAAATGTGGTCAGATGCAGCAGATAGGGTTAGATGGAAGAAACTGACTTGCTGTGGCGACCCCTGAAGGGAAATGCCAAAAGAAGAACAAGAAGAAATGTAGTCAATAAAGCTGGGTGTAATAGAATCTAAAGATGGATGTTCTGTGTTTGTACATAGAAGAGCTTTAGATAATCTTGAGTCCGGGGTTACATAATCAGCAAGTGAAAATATGACTCGGAGAACTTGAGATGTGATCTCCTTGCAATCCAATCTCCACCTGAACTAACACATTAAGCCTAAACAGTGACATTTGTTGTGGCAAGGCTTTTACAGGTCAGGGCTAAGGCGTTCACTCATGGAGCTAACGCCAGTTCCCAGGTGTTGGACGAGAGGAGGGGGGAGGCAATCATTTAAGTCATGGACTCCAAAGCAGCTCCATTACAGTAGGGGCTGACAGACTAGCCCATGGGCTTTTCACTTTGGCCAGTGTTAATCCTTCCTGTGAACACTACAGCAAACAAGCTCTCTGTATCGTGCTTGTTACAAGGCAACCGTAACTGTGTGAAATACAGCTGGCTTTGCTTACCTCTCCCCAAACTCTATCATCCCCAGGTACTCCCTCAAACTACCAACCGAGCAGGCAACATAATACAGTGGTTTAACAGTACTAAATTCTGAAAAAATGATCCAATTTTATTACAAGTATCAACACCAGCATCTGGCTCAGATCATATTGTATCCACAATGTGCGCCAAACACACCATTAAGTGTTATTTACTTTGCTTTTTTATAACTTGAAATTATATTCAAAGTAACAAAAACATAATTGTTTTTGATGTGCAAAAATTGGCATGTCTTGTAATAATATTTGGTTGACATAGTAATTGAAGGTCAAAAGTATTTGCTCACCATACCAAACCAATTGGCTCAGGTTTTGAATATTTCCACAGTCTGCAATTTATTCACATAATTTTTAGAGAAACGTATTAATAGGATCGAGTCCAACCAGAGATGAAGGCAGCTTTAAGTAAAATTGCAAAAGATTTATGAAGATCTTCAAGTGCCTTTAAATTGGATTTTTTTTCTCCCTTGGCTTTGTTTTGGAAAATGTTGGTATTGTTGAGCAGTTGTCATGGGTTTACCACTGCACTACAGACATAGTGTGGGAGTTTCCTGCAGTGAGTTTGGTACAATACATGGTAAAAAAAAAAAAAAACACTAAATTTTTCACGACACTTAGTTGTAACAAGTTGACCAGCGCTCAGTGCTCTTTGCTTGACACTGATTCAACACCGCAGTGGTTGTATTTGTACAGTGACACACTAAATGTTTAAAATCGGACAGTTTTTGAAGCCTCTTTCAACTGAAAACAGCAGTCTACATCGGAAAAAGTCTTGCACTGAACTGAAAAAGGAGCTGAGACATTTCTTGACATTTACAAGAAAGAAAGTTTTTGCCTCACGTCTTTGTTTGTCTTCATCAGTACATCATAAAAACCAAGGCACTAGCATATTAAAAATTCCTTGCACCAGTTAACTATTATTTACTGATATGTCAACTGGTTCAATGCTTAATTAAAAGCTAATTTGACATGGCTGAAAACATTGTAATGTCCTCATTAAAATGTTCCCGATTAAGGTCAGCATATTGTTGCCTAGTGCTTATTTTATTTTATTATACTATGAATTTTCGCTTTATAATGACCCTTAAAATATACATTTCACACTGCTTGGAGACCATTTGCCCTAATCTAGAAATCCATCAGTCTGTTCGGGTTGAGAATCATGCTCGCTCATAAGGTGAAGAACTTTTTTCTTATTCTTATTGCCAACACCTCACATGCTTTCTTCATTAGGCCTGCCTCCATTACACCAAAGACCAGGCTGTTGCTGACAGTAATGGCACAAATACAGTGTGATTAAAGAGCAGCGAGATATGACCACTTTAAATTAATGAGCGCCAAGCAGTAGAAACAGAGCGGGCTAGTCGTGGTGACTCGGCACTGTTAATTCAGAAAAAGCCTGACACAAGTTGTCGGGGCAGCCAAACAGCTGGGGCTGTTCTGTTTGTTTTGTGCTGTTTACTGAAATGCATTTTATATCCACTTCCTCGCATGGTAAGGTTTGCATGGCGATTACTGAAGCGACGACATAGAGGCAATTGCTTTGCTGGAGGTTGGGTACTCATCGATGCCCCGCATGGAGACGGGCTGACCCTACCGCTCATGTGAAAATAAAACAATTTATTATAAAAGATGTAAGATCTTAGCGATAATGGTTGTAAATAAAAATGTGAGATTTTTTTTTTTTTTTGGTACGAAGCATACCAGCCCTCAGGGAGCTGATTATGAGGCGTGCACAGTTTAAGTAGTAACAAGGCAGTATTGCATCTGCTGAGACATTACAATCACTGTGGTAAAACTGGGTGGAAGACATAAAGGTCAGACATAAGTGGAAAGTAGGGCATAGTCGAATTGCCTTTTCTTTTAAGAGAATCGCCTGTGTATTGTGAAGATGGCTCCCTGGGAATTTTGATCCACTGGTAATAAGCCGTGCAACGCTTTCCTCAACGACCTCTCTTCCCCTTTCTTTTCTTGCTTTTTCCCTCTCCTGTTCACCTATTCTCATGATTATGTAACCCCTCATGTTCTTTAGCAAACCGCTATTTTACTTTTTGTACTGGCTGTTCATGATGAACGTTTCTCCTTATGTTCACGATTAGCATTGTGACCCAGACAAGCAGTGGATTAAAGAGAATGGGCATTTCATGTTGTTGGCCATACATATTTAGGTTTCATTTTCAAGCTATGGGACCATTCTTATAGATGTGTGTTCTGATGATAATGATGACGCATTGAACTTATGCAGCGCTTTTTCTGGACACTCAGAGATGCTTCACATACTGTATACATTATGCATTCACTAGGTTCACCCATTCACACAAACATTCATACCTGATGATTGGAGCTGCCATGCAAGGCAAGGCGTCTTGCTCAAAAACACCTTGGCATGCACTCCAGGCGGGGATTTGAACCAGCAACCAAGTTACAGGACGATCACCCTACCGACCGAGCTATCCTTTTTTGTTTCTTGTTTTCTTTCAAATGGCCTCTTTGACAGTTGCCAAATCAGCAAATTGGATTTCAGCCTCTCTATCCAACTATCTACTTTCTTTTGATTAAATTGTTGAACAATGTCAATAATTAATTTTTTGGACCACATTTAAAACTGAAGAATCATTGTTGGTCAATGTTTGATTACCATAGATGCTAAAGTTAGGCAAACTATCAGTACAACCAGTTGTAACTACAATTGGTATCTATCAGGGGGTCAAAAGGAAGAAGGCCATAACAAAAACAGTTATCTGTAGGTAATAAATAGTGTTTTGGTTGTTTGGGTTTTATTTTCTTTTTTGTGATACAGCCAATGTTGGGTTTCTTCATGGTCCAACATGTTGCAGCCACAAGTTGCCCAAGTAACTCACATAAGACAAACCATACAATGGTTCCAGAGAAGAGTTTGTTAGCTATTTTTCTGCAACACGTTAAACATTATTTGTTTCAGCTGTTTGTAGTCACCACTTTAAATCCATGATGTTGAGAAAAAGATTCCGGGGTGTTAGTTTGTGAGATGTTAGAGACTAGATCAGGTTGGATATATTTTCTGAAACCGCCTGATACTATAAGACCTCTAGAAGGCTTTACTGTCCCTCCTCCTGCCCTTCACCTCATTGATTTGCTATTATACTTTCTCCAAGGTAAGGGAGAGTCCATTAAAGGGAATCTTCAATGTGTGTATGCATAATGAAGCTCACCGTGTGTGCGTACGTGCGTGTGTGGTGATCTGTATACATGTGGGAGCTGATGGAAACCTTACATCTGCACTTGTATGGTCATGAATCAGGCGCGCGTCGGCTCCTAATGTAAAATCAATATTCCAAATTAACCACAAGAACCCTGTCTCTGGATTTTCAGCTCTTTTCTGGACAAGATGTGCCCTTGGGCTGAGTGAGAACGAACCCTCATGCTGTACAATCAGAAAACTCTAACCATATTCACTCGCCTTATGCATACATCCAACATTTACCAATACATGCAAATTCATCAAAACATCCATGCATCTGCGGATCAGAGGGTGATCGCGTGATTTAGCCCGCAGAACCATCACCGAGACTGGATCAAAAACAAATGCGCACCCGCTCATTCGCATAATGCATGCTTAACGCAGCACACAGTGAAAGTACAGCACAGGTCCCCTTGTCTAATTCGCATAGCAGTGCATCTATTAAAATTAAGCCAAGGTATCCAGCTTGAGGCTGCTGCTGATAAGGTCAAAGGCGTAGCGAACATTCCAACACTCATTTCTCCCCCAACATAATCGCACTCACTCTTGACAAAAATCTGCATAATGTTTCATGTATAGCTGCTAGCAAGAAGGAAACAGGGAGGTGTGAGAAAGGGAGAACGGGCAAAGGGAATGAAGCCAGTGGCATATCCCTCAAAGTCAGAGCCAAATTGAATCTGCAGGTGCAAATGTGGCATGTGCGCTGCCTCGAAGATGCACAGCTATCTATATTTATGTGAGTAAAATATGGCTGGTCAAGAGGGCCGCAAGCCTGCAGGGAATAGGTTCCTAAGGCAGACAGAATCAATCACAATGTGCCACTGAAATGCATTTATCGCTGGCTCCGACCTCTTTATTATCATTTCACAGGGCATGATTGGAGCTTTCTCTTTTGTGTTCGTGGCTGTTTTTTTTTTTTTTTATTATTGGTTAAAACAAAAAAATGATGCAATTATTTCAAAACCACCAGATGTTTTTATTTGTACTCAACCTTATATACATAGTCTAATATCACAATGAAGACATCTCAAAAAGCTTCATACACAGTTGATCCTTTCTTAAACACAAAATCTGACTAGACGTAATCAAAACAAATAATAATTAAACACTAAGAACACAGGTGGAGTGGTGAGTAGAAACCTCCTGGAGACCCAGTTGGATTAGAGAAAACCTACCTCAACGGGATTGTAGTTTATACCTAGAACTTTTAATTAAAAATGAACTCATCTATGATATTGCTATTAATTTTGTAAGGAATGTAACTGATGGGCTTCATCCAGACAAATGTTACTGTATAATGGCTATATAAATAAATGTATTATTTATTTATTTGGACTTACTAATTGAGATGCCGCCATACAAAATTAATATGTTTTTCAATTATTTGAAACTTTTTGTTTGCTGCTGTAACGCACAAATTTCCCAAGTGTGGGATCAATAAAGTAACTCTAATCTGATTATATTGAAGCTTCTCAAAATCTGATCAACTTTGTACTTTTGCTCAGCTCAGAAATGCAATATTTGCTGAAAAAGTTTGCAAAATATATTCAGTTACACTTTTGTTTTTGACACTGTGAATTCCCCCTTGTCTTGCACCCCACTTAGTTCCCACCCCCTGGATTTGTTAGAAGAGGAACAGCAGTACTTGATTTGAGGGACCAAGCACCAGAAGAGAGGGTGCTACAAAAACACTTCCTGCTTCTGTTAGAATGTGGGCGTGGTGGAGAACAAAAGATGTAACAGAGAAAAACCTGGTACTCAAATACCGGACTAGAAAGCTCACAAATTACTCCAGGTATTTTATTTTATTGTGGGAATAACGGTCAAATATGGAGGAAACCTCAAAGTTGATTTTGCAATACCCTCACCCTCTCTCAATACCTAGCTTGATTCCTATAAGTAGCATGCATGCATTAATTCATCAGGATGTTACCATATGCAATGCTGCAGCTCCATCAATACCTGACAATTTATACAGCATCAACCACCTCTTCATTAGTACACAGACAGCCTGCATATACATCAGCAGGAATGCAGAACAGATGGACTACACAGCAGCGGTCCTTTAGATGTCCTCCTCCTTCTCTGCTCATTTTTTAAACTGCAATGCACGCATATGTCTTCATCATGTCCAGCTCTGATATGAAACTGGGGAACAGCTGATCATTTAACAGATGATAGTTTCGATTTTTTTTTTTTTTCCGTTTGATCAAGTCCTTGCTTGGATTTAGTTTAAGTTAATCCTGTATATTTTAATATTTAAGTCCAAATGCAAAATTAAATGTCAGTAGATACAAAGGAAGCATCCCATATTCTGACCTTTGATTCAGACTGAATACGCCAGAATGTCATAGATGTTCCCCTTCCATTACGCCCTAATCTTCCTGTCTTTTCTCCCTATTTTCCCATAATTTGAAACTAATGGTGTTTATTAATTGGATCCATAAACAAACATTCACCTCCTCTTCTATTTAATTTTTTAGGCCTCTGAATCTGCTCATCATTCCATTTTAATGGGTTCTCATGTTTGGAAACAGGATGCTATCAAAGAACCTATGCTTGGCTGAGCACACTGATCCCCTGCAGCCGCCTTGTGAATATGTTTACATGCATTTCACTCTAGAGCACTGATAGATCCTTGAGCATCTTGTTACCAATAACACAATTGGGGAGGAAGGGGTTTTTTGTTATTCGTTTGATTTGGGAGACCTGAACACAACTTTTAGCAGCATCTGAGCACCCACATAGAGAATCCTCTCACCCCTCAGGAACTTATAACCTGGCCGTGGAAAAATTAATATGGAACACCCACACTGTGCTGCCTGTCATGCTCTTAAAGCCTCCAAAAAAGCCACTGCAGGCATAACACCTCCCCAACCTCAGCACGCTTTCCTTCACACGCAGATCAATAGGCAATTCGCAAAGCCACTCACTTAAAGCATATGACTTGTAGTAAACGTGTCTTATTGATTTGTTTTTGAACAAATGTGGCAAAATTAATGAACTAACCCATTACCGCTTTGCCTAACTGCTTTTGTCACCATTGGGAGGTGGAATACCAATGATGTCTTTGAGTGTATGGTGTGTTTAATCCTTTTCAGCATCAAATATGTAGCTTTATTGGTCCAATGCTTAAGAAATGACTCATAGAAGCTACAAGTATAGGTTGAATATTGCAGTAGTTAGATGAAGTAACAATAGAAAGCTTGGTATGTGGGCTGAGGTGCCCTCGGCATGGTGTGGTGTCCGCTGTGAGGCCACGATGGCTCTCATGTGGCATTTTGATAGTGGGTTTCATATAGAAGCAGCTGCTTTGTGTGAGTCATTCACACCAAGGAGGCCAAAATCTATTGCGTCCACCGTTGGGAACAAGCAGGCAGAAAAACACTCTCTCACACACACAGGTCCTCACACAACCCAACTGGTTGCACAGCAATCGCACCGCATTGCCCCCTTCGGTTATTATCTGTGTTTGAAATATTCAAGAGGAATCCATCTGCTGTATGGCATGAAGTTGGATTTAGGAAGGGGGAAAGACTGTGAAGGGTAAAACTCCATGGAGGAATAGAAACCACCGGATGCAGTTAGGGGATTAATGAATACCATCCCTCTTTCTCTTTCTCTCTCTGGTTCTCCAGCTGGATCCCTGGATATGTGGGTGTGTGGACACAAAGCAGGTGAAGTGATGATGGTGAATGCTTCTCAGCGGCTGCATTAATTACGTAAAAGCGCCGGATGCAAGTGCCGAAATGGCAGAGGAGGCAATCTGTTCAGGAGGAGGAGAAAGCGAGAAGAGGAGGAGGGGGTGAGCATGACTGTGCGATGTAGTAAATGGAAAATGTACTTTGGGTGGAATGTGTGGGTTGCAACTTCTCTGTTTGCAACAAGAAGGAATAAAGATGAGGATAGTAAAGAGGAGGAGAGGGGTGATGCTGGAGGGGAGAAGGATGCGAGAGAGGAGGAGGATGGAGGACCGAGCTCCACCATTCAGTGCATTTTTTTTCCAGACGTGTCTGGTGCCCGCTCACTAAGCAGCAGCAACTGGAGGACATGAAATTGACGCACGCTTGCATCCTTGTTACGCATCTTCTGATGATTTGACTAGTAAGTCAAAACGCAGGCTGGTTGGGTTGCGCATTCTGCATAGTTGCGCAAAAGCGTATCTTCATATCAAGCCAGGGTTCGAGGCTATTCATCATCCTAATTATTCTGCCCACTGACTCCATCCAATATGCATATTGAGATTGTATCAAGAAAACAACCTGTTATAATATATATAAAAAAAGGAATTATGTCCATGTCTAGTTGGACACATCTTTTTAAAAAATTGGGTTTTTTTTCTTCTTACATGAAATCTGTAAATTAAGATTGCATTTTAGGTAACAAATAAATCACAATAAAATTATTTGAAGTGTCCAAAGAGTTTAAACTTACCTGATTCAATCCCTAATTTAGTAGAAGCTGTTTATGTCTGTATTCCCATCAAGTGAGGAGAGAAAACCCCAGTCAAACAATGTGAGAAATCAGTTCTCTCTCTTTTTCCTCCGCAAGAAAACGCAGTTTTTTTTAATGTGAAAGGGAGAAAAAGCTAGATAAAAAGTCCAGAAAAAGCAGGTTGGTTAAGCATGTGAAAATAGTTTCATCTGCTCCCTTGATCCTCAAGCAGCGTAATGGTCGCATCTCTCCCCTCGATCAAAGTGTGAGAAGAGGCACAGAGATGCTCTTCAGCAGTCATTAATATTACCACAAGTCCCGCCTCTCCTCAGAATAGCCAATGATCTCAGAGCTTCAACCGAGGTGCTCACTATTTCTGAGCTGTGATTGGCTTGAAGTAGATGTCACTCATCTCCCGGAAGCGTCTGTCTTGTGTTGGAGGTGATGCACGCTGTAAAAAATACACTTCAGGAAAGCTTTAAAATGCTGTTTAAATTAAAGATCCAAATGGTTAGTCATTAACAACAATTTAATTATAAGACTAGTTTTATCAGTCTTGAGCTACTTTTAAAGCAAAATCCCCTTATTAGCTAGCACATTAAGCTAAGTTATTAAACAATCAGCAGATAAATTAGTAACAATTGTTTTTGTGTGATGTAAACAGTTTTTTATACACCACAAATATTCAGCTAAATAATTCACTGCTATTTCTACTATTTTTTTTTTTTTTATCATTTAGTCCAAACATAAAATTTTTTTTAAAAATGTCAAAGTCACCAACTAGTGTAGACATCTATCGTCAAACTTTTTAAAATTATTATTATTAGGAGGACAAGCCCATGTCAATGCATTCTTTCTGCCTCGCATATTGGGGAAGCTTTAACAACATTGTAACAAGTACTTGCAGTCAATTTATAATGAGCCACAGTGACCTCGGGTGACATAACCAGTCTCGCTCTGACTGCTCTGCAACAATGGCCACCTGACATGTACCATATGTAGCTTAAAAGCCAGTCATTTTGGAGGTGGAGTAATGTATGGCACCTTTAGAAAAAATTGTGTATATGTTTTGTGTATGTTTGCGTATTCATTTTTTTGGCCATATCGAAACAGCAATTCACCTGGTTTTACTAAAATTGTATTTTTCCCATATTAGAATATGGTGAAACCTTAACTTGATTGGTATGTGATGTATTTTTTCAAACTGATGTACAGGAGGGTTGAACTTGAAAATCTGTCCTCACCCCTCATTTTCATTTAATCCTTTGATTTAATCCACTTATCTCTTGTGGTGCTGAAGCCTATTCCTGCTCATTTCAGGCGAAAGGCAGGGTACACCCCGAAGAGGTCGCCATTCTGTTGCAGGGCCACACACACAGACAACCATTCACACACATACACACTCATTCCTGGGGCAATTTCACAGCAGCTAATCAACCTAACATGAATGTTTATGGAAATGGGAGGAAACTGGACTACCCGGAGGAAATCCACGCATATATGGGGTGAACATGCAAACTCCACACAGAAACACCAGTGTTTCAAGCTTAGCCCCACTCCAGGACTGTAATCCCCTACCTTCTTGCTGCGAGGCCACACTCCTAATCCCTGCATCATTTTGATTTTTATTCTGTTTCATACCTACAATTACCCAGGCTGGCGCTACCTTCAGTTTGGTTCCTATGCTTAATGAATTTTCACTTACTAGTGGGTCCGGTTTTGCGCACTTCAATTTACAGTTGAGAGCACACTTTAAACAAACGCAAAAAACATCAATGTTTTTTTTTTCTTTAGTGGTAGCCAAGCACAAAGGTTGACCAAGCAATACAATCTGTGTTAACAATCATTCCTGAAATAAGAATATAAAGCCTGAACAAAGTTAATGTTTAGAGAGTTTTATTCAGGGGAAAACGTGTTTGCTGAAATCAAACTGGCAATGCTCTGGTTACAGGCTGATCTGCCTACCCACTGAGCCATCCTCCCGAAAAAGGGTCAGAGTGTACCCAGGAAATGACAGAAACAGTCTGGTGTGTATCAGGCTAACTTTATTGTGTTTTTGTCTATATTTTCCAGATGACTTTAATACATTTGTTTACTTGCACTTGTTGGCTCAGTTAGTTTCCACACTGGAAATGTGCTGCTGTTTTGTCTTTATTGCTGCAGTGCTCGCTGTTGAATTTATGGTGAACTGTGGAAGCCCTCCCCTGCACAGTTATTTTGTGCAGATTCATTTGAGGTGGACATTTTTTGCAGTGCGGGAGGATGAGGAAGAAAGTGCAGGCAGGGAAGAAAATGGATATCTGTACCTATTAGCTCAGAGCTCCTGTCTCAGATCCCTGGAGGATCTGTAACACAATGTTCTACAAACTGATGGTCCTGGAGGTCAAAGCCGGGGCTATCTGGAGCGTTGGTGAAGAAGACATACTTCGACTGTCAGCTTGAAGAATTCTGATTCAAATGATATTCTAACATAGGCCGTTTTAGCAGCATTTCTTTCTGATTTAATTGGGAATACTCACTAACATTTGTAAAGGTTACAATTGCACATTGTCTTGTTTTTGTGTCCAAGTGGTGACATTGAGTCCTGAAAAGCCCTGATGAATTTTAGGAGTTTTTCTGGGTCAATAGTTTCCTCTGACTCTCCTTTATGAATTATTTAGATTTTATGTAAATTGCACAAAATTATTTATTTGGAAAGTTTGCTCATAGACGACTGACCTTGATGAATAAATATGACGGCATGACATTATTTAGACACTTCAGCTTAACTGATGCAGATAGACCTGCCACGCTCCAGGTGTTGTTTATGCCTACTGAGGAAACAATGAACACTTTTCAAATGAAAACTCATATTTTCTTTTAATTTCTTCACTGCATCTATGAACCTCCTCTTTGGAGAACCTATGATGCAGGTTCAGTGATGATGCTGGCTTTGGTGGTTCCAAAGCCAGCAAGTACTCGGTCTCTCTCCTCTGTACATGTCCAAACCATCACAGTCTGGCCTCTCTGACTTTATCTCCAAAACCTCTAACATGTGCTGTTCCTCTGATCCTGTCCATCCTGGTCACTCCCAGAGAGATCCTCAGCATCTTCATCTCTGCTACCTCCATCTCTGTTTCCTGTCTTTTCCTCAGTGCTAGTGTCTCTAGACCAAACAGCATGGCCGGTCTCACCACGGTTTTGTACACTTTCCCTTTCATTTTAGCTGAAACTCGTCCGTCACACATCACACCTGATACTTTTCTCCACCCGTTCCAGCCTGGCTGCACACGCTTCTTCACCTCTTTTCCACGCGCTCTATTGCTCTGGACTGCTGATCCTAAGTAGGATTTCAGACATATTAAACAACAAATAAAGTTATAATTGATTGAATTGATTGATAATGCAAAATAAAGTACATTTTGACAGCAATTGTTCCTTCAGGCTCATAAAATTAAAATAAAGGCTCCCTGACTCGGTTAAAATAATAACTTTTAAATAGTTCTCTTGTTAAGTGTCTTTGCTCTTTTGTCAGAATGACATAGATTAAAAATCCAAGTTTATCTCACATTTGACTTCATTAACAGTTCTCGCTCTAATGTAACATTTTAAACTTTTGGATCAGGCTGTGTTCTATTTTTGTTAAACACAACATCCCAAAGAGTGTGAACTCATTATGTCAATAAAAAGCCCTCTGGGGTGTTTTAGCAGCTGTCTGCATGTCTCATTCTGTAAAAGAAAGTTTCAAATAATCCCTGACTGTGTTTTTTTAGGTTTCTTTGCTTTAACTAAATTAGACTTTTAATGGTTCATATTTGGAAATTTATTCCTAAATTCTTTACAACTTAAAGCAGGTTCAGCTTTACAACAATGTTAAAAAATGTACCAGGGAAAAAATGTTTTGTTAGTTTTCCTGCTATAAATTGAACTGAGCAAAAGCGTCTTATTAACTGTAAAGCATGCAGGTAGAAGAACATAGTTTGTTCAAAAGAAAAAAAAGAGGAAAAAATAACACGGCTTATGGCTTATCAGAGTTGGTGCATTTCTCGAGTTTCTGTTTGTCATCCTCCTAGCAACATCCAGATTAGTGATCTGGGGGTGCAGTCCTGTCAAGTCAGTGCAAGGAGGTCAAATATGAAATACTGTCACATATACAACATTAAAGACAATTGCTAGCAATTGTTATTTTTTTTACAAATGATTTTCTGAACAATCTGATCATTTCACACGTAAACCTTATTTAATGGTCAGAAGATTGAACTTTTGGGAAGTAAGTGTTGTTGTGGGAGGAGTTAAACTTTTACAAGGTTAAAAAAACTCCAATAAATTTAAGATGGCAATGAAAATAGCTTAATTCATCAAATTGAAAGGTTTTTCTCGTTATGTAACATGTTGATTTTGAATGTCTATTATATTTTGCCCTGACTATAAAAATGTTATCCGTTCTGTCGTCTTCCGCTTATCTGAGGCCGGGTCACAAGGACAACAGCCTCAGACGAGAAGCCCAGGCTTCTCACACCTCAGCTGCATCCTTCAGCTCACCCGGAAGGATCCCGAGTTGTTCCCCAGCCAGCTGTGAGAGTTATGTAGTCTCTCCAGCGAGTCCGGGGTCTGCCTCTTAGACTCCCTCCCGTCGGTGGCCGAAGGAACTCACCAGCAAGGCGCATCCTGACCAGATGACCGAACAACCCCATCTGGTTTCTTTCGACCTGGAGGAGGAGCGCCTCGACACCGAGCTCCTCCTGGATGGCAGAGCTCCTCACCTGATCTCTGAGTGAGAGCTCAGCCAACCTGCGGAGGAAGCTCATTTCGTCCGCTTGTATCCACAATCTCATTCTTTCAAATTAAAAAAATGTAACCCATCTTTTAAAAAAAATCTCAAAATAATTTTTTGCGTTACTTACGTATGTGTTTTACACAGATGTAATTCTGATGGCGATGATACCTTTCGCTGATTTTGCGTTTCTTTTTCCAATTACCTCTATATGTTGAAGGTTTCCTGTTTAAGCTGAGTGTGGTGCCTTCACACCTCATGAAGCTACTCAAGGGTGCACTCAGCACATCATAAACTCCTTCCACAAGTGCTTGGCACTGGAGGAAGAGGCAGAAAATTTAATAGCAAGAAATAGAAAATCATAGGTTCTTTGAAAAACATACATCAAATTTAATACAAGATAACCTTATTTTCTAGAGGCTACCTTCCTGGAATAAAGCTCGAGGTGTTTAAAGTGTGAGCAATCCACTCACTCAGTTTTGTTTATTGTGGAGTTTAAGGAAATATTACAGAGGTGTCTCTTGGTGACATTTTGTGATGTTTTCAGCCGAAAAGAAAAAGGCAGAAGGGACTATTGGAATTTATTGACTGAATTTTCCAGTAATAAATAGGTCTTTTACAAGTAGCAAATAGGGAGTGATCTATTCACTGGTGATGTGGTGGAGATGAGTAAATTTGTTTTATGTCCTGCCGCCAAGTTAAGTGGCATCACAACTGATTTGAAGTCAACTTTACGTCAGTGCACAATGAGCTTATTTATGATGGATCTTGTGATTAAAGTAAAGGAGTGACATCAAAGCTTCAAAAGCAAAACGAATAGAGTAATTTATTCAGGGGAAATAATTTAGCTTGTTCATTTTGCTGTCTAATGTGTTTTCCAAACATTTGTCTGGTGAGAAGAAATCTGGAATTAAATCCTCTCACAGTGATCGCTCGTATTCCTCAACAACTCAGGCAAAATATCTTAATTATAATGAGCTATCTCAAATCCACAGACAAAAAGAATGTTTTGATGGCATGGCATACGTTTGGCAGAGTTTTGGACTAGCTGTGTAACGTTAACTAAAGACTAGTTCCCAAAACTAAGCCTTTTATGCTTAAAGTGGAGCTAACCGTACTATTAGTGATCAACCTGCCTCCAAGAAGAAGAAAAAAAAATGCTATGAGGCGAATAACAGCAAAAAGTTGACGCCAAGGCGTTAAACAATATGCCTCAATTTTCTTGTACGTCACAAACTTTATCAGTTCATCGGTAGTTGGTATTGAGTAGCTGTGAGCAGTTTCAGTAGTTCTTCACTTTAGTCGCATGACCCTAAAAATCTAATCAAAGTCCAAGATTCAAGGATTCTTTATTCACACCATTTGATAAAAACTTTTTAAAGGGGACTTCAAACCATACATATAAATAACATACATAGAAAACAATTAAATCAGTAAATAATCAGTTTATGTACAGCTGGAATTGAGCTGCTGTGACCAAAAAAGAAAATTACTACTTAATATCCTTCTGGGGATTGATGAATTGTGTTTGAAATTCTTTCAGGGATTTTAGAGGAAACATGTTTGCAAGAATTTGTGACCTCGACCTTTGGGACTGAGTAATTGTGGGTAGTTTAATCAAAATCCCTTCAATGGTTTGGGAGATACCGAATTCATAAAACTGTGACGGGAGCACAGACGAACGGCCCAAGTGGCTAATGCCTCCTCCATATTCTGTGGGCAGAGGCATATAGAAATATAAAACAAAGCATCGCCATTTATTCATAATTTTACTTCATAAAACACAAATGTCTATGTATTTTTTATTCGAGGCAAACTTGGCAATGTTCAAGTACACTGTATGAAATGTTCTCATACCTGTATTTTTATTTCAGTGAGTGTAAGTGTATTAGATGACTCACGAATGTCTACTGGAGTGACTAATTTGCAAATGTGTCATTACCACCCATGCATGTACTAAAAATCACCTTAAAATAGGTATTGGTCATGAACACATGATTAAGAGAAAAAGATTGTGAATATTTGGATTCAAACCACAGCTGCATAATTTTTTTAAAAACTTTATTTAAATAGGAAGATTTATAAGTGAATTTCTTCCATTATCTTAAACAGAAATCAAAAATTGTGCTGGAGGGAGTGATTTCTAAGAGACAGTTCATGTTGTTCCAGAGCATCACTCAAATAGTCACCGTAATATACAAATGCTTCAGAGTAAATTTGATGCAGTAAATTTGATGGAGTCTCTTGCCTGAAGAGTCATTACTGTAGATTAGGCCGAGAGCCCTTTTAGGATGTCTGCGAGGAAACTCAAGTTTAATTATGTTCAAATGATGGATGGCAAAAAGAATCTTCTCGAATGATGACCCTGAATCAGTTCCAAAGCTTCACACAGTAACTTCCATGCATCTCCTGTTTTTCCCTTTGGATATTATGGGATGAGTTTTGTTATGTTTAAAATGGCAACCCAAAAATTAAATAGTAAAATTAAATAATTTAAATCTGCAGTAAAATAGTTCACCATTGTGTGATAGCCAATAATCTTCATCCAGATGAAACTGAAGGTGGAAATTAAGATGAAATCATTGTTATAAACACACTAAAGAAGTTTGATAAATAGATAATAACTTATAAGAGAGTCAAACTAATCATGTTTCACCACTACTTGCAGGTTTAGCGTTTTTCTAAACGTTTGGTATCAAACATTTAAATGTAAGCTTATCTTTTAACGTGATTAAATCCTGCCCAGTTCAGTTGAAAAGAATGGAAATGTATTTCACCTAATTCCTGTACAAAATGAAAAGTTAGAAGGGTAGGAATGATTATTACCATTGCAACCTGAGCGATTACAGAGGTTGGTGTTTGTTAAAGAAATGTTTTTTTCTTGGTTCTCTTAGATAATTTTGCCTATAACTTTACAATGAGAAATGACAGAGGACGGTCCGTGCAACCCACAGATCGCTCAAAGAACGGGAATAAACAATGAAAGACAACATACTTACTGTATTTGTTTAGGCTGTAACGAAGTTGCTCAAGAACTGCTAAAATTCCTTGTTAATGTATAGTGTTTGTAACTTTGTTGAATTTTTAAATCCTCTTTAAACTGAGCTATAAAAGTACAAGTATAATATACCACTACTTTTCAGGTACTCTCGCCTTAAAGTGTTTTATTTAAATAGATAAAATTCCTTCAAAGAAGCACATAAAAAGAGATGAACTACTTCTACAAATTTCCGTCATTGGCATACCGGGACTATATTTTTAGTTCATCATAAAATCTAATCATAACCAATCAATTAATCATAAAATCCAATTTAAAACACTGTGAACTGTTTGAGATGTTCCTAATAAAAATGTCCAATTAGAAATAAAAAATCTCATCGCCGTTTGAGTAGAAAAAACTTTATCTGACTAAAATATGTAATCGTGTTTTTTAATGAGATTTTCATGCAGCCGTATTCTGAAGAACTTGGCCAGCAAGTTGTTTCAATTTGAACAAAATTTCCCAAATTCTTGTGTGAATCACATCTGTTTTACTTGTTTTGATCACTCTATTTAATCCCAGGCTCCCTTGATGAAATTGAGAACAGGGCTCTGAGGAACTTCTACAATCTGTTACAATGTTTCTTTTTTTTTTTTTCCTCCCTTGGATTATTTCACAACACATTCTCAACATGAAACAAAGACAGAGTTTAAGCTAACGGCTGTTTTATGGAACATGTTTAAATTTGCTGTAACACTGCAGATATTTTTACTTTTTCAACTCTAATTTCCAACTATGGGAAACCCTGGACAATAACAAAATTGAGGACATTTCACACAAACTGTTTTCTCAGGTTGATCTGCTGATTGCTGCTTATTCTAATGGTGTTTGAACAGCGACTACAAACTCATTTATTCAGATGAAATTTGCACATTGGAATAAATTCCCTCCTTTGGTGCAATCTGACCAGATGGTTCTAAAGCCTATTTGGGTGTTATGAGGACTGGAGTGCACCTCACAAAGACAACATTGTTCTCCAGTTGTATTTTTGTGTAAGACAGGAATGCTAATTGAATATCCACTAGGTTATCTAGAAATCAAGTGTTTACAGAGACACTTGGAGACGTATTGGTCATTTTCAACACAGAACAAATCTTAAGCCTTTTTAATGCTCTTGAGCAACCGCTGTACCTCTAGATTACAGATGGTTCCCTTTGTGTTGAGAAAGTCTTCCTATGTCTTGAAATAGAAACAAAAAACTTTTTTTTTTTGGTTATAATTGGGAACAACCACCATCAATGGTTTTTGAAATTGTGAAGATTCCCGTTCCAAAAAAAGTATTTTAATAAGTAAATTTGATAAGATTTTATCTGTATAACCCAACAACCCAACACAGTTATCACAATGGGCTTCATACAGTAAACTGAACAAAAAACAGAACCCCTTGTTCCCTTCCTATAATAACTCGGTGTTAGGAATAGCAATACCTAGTTGTTAACAAGAGATGTTTGTTAAACTAACTAAACAAACTCGGCAAATGTCTGCTCTTAGATTCTACTTCTTTGTGAGAAAAAAAAAAACAGCAGTAGGAGAAAAAAGAAACCTCATGGAGATCCACATGAAGGAAGGTCCGCTTCCAGGGCGGACAGGCAATCTTTCTATTACTGTTAATTACGTAATTATTAGCTAATCTAGCTCTACAACTATACATTTGAAGGAATCAAATACAGTGTATGTGCTTCTTCCTGATGGAAATAGGCGGTAACTTGGAGAAGGGGATTGGAACCCGAGATTAAATGAGAGCCAAAGGAAAGCAGGAATCAGTCAAGAGTGATTAGGATCTATCAACTGCTGAAATGTCTACAGTCTGGCAACACCCAGGACAGGAACAAGAATGATCTATTAGGAATCTGGAACAGACCTCACCCCCATGGAAGGGAGCTAGAGAGCGGGACAACGTGTGAATTGTTCTGTACCAAATAGTAGTATGAAATATTAAATATAAAGTGTTAGAGAATAGGAAACAGAACTCCAGCGTAATATACCTCCCCCAGCTTTTACTTTCTAGCAACCAACTAGTGATTATTTCCATTTCCATTTCTTGCTTGTTTGTCCAAAGTGGAACGTTTTAAGCCTGAACTGTGCCTGCCTCTTTCACATGAGCTGGAAGTCTTTTTTTTATATATATATATAAAAGCACCGTGATTTTTATGTATTTAACCTTTTTTAAACATTTGGCTTTGTCAAGAACTTATGTGATTGAGACATTTGAAAAGTTTTGAAGAAAATTAACTTTAAAAAAAAAACCAAAATATATGTCAAGGCTTCCAATACTTTGAGACCCACCTCCTAGCTTACTCCACATTGGTTCTTGGGACACAGACAATCCCTTGGAATGGAAACGTTCTATTTATTCCTCACAGTTTCTCAAAGAAGAAAACGTCATATCATTGGTTTGTTCTTAGTGAAAATATATAAACAAGAAAGATCAGGAACATGATCATCATGCTTACGTACCAATGTGATGATTATAAATATGTCAGCAGCTAAACTTAATTTCAAATTTACTTTCCTCAGTGTCTGAACTTCCTGCACAGTGTCTTAGAGGCCCGTGCCAAAGATCACATCCCATAAGTAACAACCTAATACCCTTGCGTAATTTTTATGTTTTTTGGTCAAAGGACAGTTAAAATTTGTATTCACCACCACCCCTATTGGACTGCACCTAATGCTAAGCCCCATCTACAGCAAACCAGCAAAGTTTACTGCATAAAAGCCAAGTCTCAGTTTTTTTTTCCCTTTTACCGTAAGACAGCAGAAGAATATCGCCTGAGGATGTTTCATCTCCCAACAGCCCTGACTGCATGCTCTCACCACTTTTTTTTCCACCTCGTATTCTTAATCAGTCTTCTTTTCAACCTGTCTAACCATATTTTTTTTCCTTCTTTCCCCACGTTGTCTCCTGATTTCTTTGCCTTTTACCCATCGTTTTTTTCCATTTTATCTCTACCTCTGATTTTTTTAACCTCCAGCCTCTACCACTTACGGTTACCAAGCTTGACATTCTCGGCCAAATGGCAAGGTTTTTCTGTGTTTTTTTATTGCCGTCCACTTTGCCATGCTGAGTGCTGTCACAATGGACAAACAAAACGGAAGATGAGGCAAACCAGTCATCAAAAGAAGAAAAGGAGAGAATAGAAGGAAAAACAAGACACAAAGGAAAAATAGAAATGATGTGTGATGTGACTTCATTTGGGAGTTTTGTGCAATGTGGTGTAACAAAACACCAACGGGATGCTTTTTACTTAGAAATAGCTCTAAGATCGAGCACTGCGACATTCTCTCTGCTAGTTGACAATTCAGGAGGAACCCTTGTAAACTAGAATCTGCTGTAGGACTCAGCAGGCGAATGTTGCTTCCCAACCACTTTGATGGCTGAATGCATAATTTGCATGTTTCCATAAACGAACTTGCCTCCCTTAGTCGAGGACAAATACTATACAGCTTCATGCTATGTGACTCCGTCATGTCAAAGGGAAACATGAACATTTGCTTCACAACTTATGATTTGTTCATGAGCAGGTTTTCTATGTTGGCAGAGTTGTTAGGCCACAGTTTGGTTACATGAAACGCAGCAGGCGCACTCCATCTCTTGACTTCACTTGAATTATTGATTTGCTTTGCTAAGTTGTTAGTTGGACATCAATGTTTAAATGAGCACAGCATGTGTCCCTAAGTCATCAGGGATGTATTTTAGAGGTTTTATGTCCAAAAATATCATTTAAAAAAATGCTGGTAAATAAAACAGAGGAGGGGTGGAGTCCCCAAATTAGAACTTCACAATTTATCAATATTTTTATTAATTAACTAATCAAAAAGCCATGATTTTTCTCTGTTTTTATTGTCTCTCTTCCAGAATTTGATAGTGTTTTTGCACACTGGCCAATTTAAACAAGTCTAATCTTTCATTTAGTCTTCTGAACAGCCTATCCCTAATAGGTTCATGGAAGCCTACCTCGGCCTATTTCAGTTTGGATACACCCCAAACAGGTTGCCAGTCTGTTGCGGGGCCACACACACACACACACACAAAACTCCTGGGGGAAATTTCCTAGCAACTAATCAACCTAGCATGCATGTTTTTAGAGTGTGGGAGGAAACCTAAGCATACAAGGGGGATAACATTCAAACTCCACACAGAAAGTCCAGAAGACCTCTCCTCCCACCCCAATCTATGACTCAATCCACAACCTTCTTGATGTGAACCCATTGCACCACCGTGCAGCCCTAGAAACAAATCTTAAATGTTACAATTTAATACAATTGGCCGAAAAAAAATGTAGTTTGTTGCTTTTAATTTTTTGTCAGTATCACGTCATCCCCAAGCAGATTTGACCTATTTTTGAATTCTTCTTTTTTAATGTTTGTGTGACTTTTAATTCCAACATGAGTTTTTCTGACTATGTCACGTTTTTTAAAATAAGCTGACCAGATCATGGGGCTCCTAATGCACACCACTTAAACTTTGCCCCATTTACAGCTCATTATTTGTTGTGCTTTTAAATGCTCAAAACTAAAATCTGCTCCGAAATGATGAATAATAAACCATTGTCTGTAATTTGGTTTAAACGCACTGAGCCAGAACAGATTTTTTTTTTTTTAAATGATAGGAGCATAAAAAGGTCACAGTGAGGAAGCTACTAAAAGCTTATGCAGCCAGCTCTCTGTTGTCCTTTCAACCTACGGAGTTCATTCGCTTGATCATTTCCTGTTGAGACCATTTGCACCTCATGCATCTCTGTTTCATATTGTGTTTCATCTCATAATGACATGAAGACGGGGTCAGCAACTCCTACCCTTGAAAGCAAATGAAAGGCCTGTCAGACTAGTGTGTAACTGGACATTTCGTTAGAAATTTGCAATGTGAATCAGCGGGGAAAAAGACCAATTCAAGCAGAATCCTACCTGTCCTTCCAGCATCAGTCAGATCATTCTTTTCAACAGGGAATTTGGGTATTTGATGCTCAAAGGCAGCTAAAACATTTGATGAAGGGGTCATTTCACTGCACAAATTGCACATGGTTGGAATTTTTAACAACTTGTCTGTTCTTTTTCTTATCAAATTGCACATAAGGATCATTTTGAGACTGCTGGAATGACATTTAGCTTTGAAACGGAATACAAGTGTGTAATTATAAGATGTCAAATTTTGCTGTTACCCTTAGCAACATCTTGCACTAACACTTTTCTGCATGTTTGACGTCCAGTGCAACCAAATTCCTTCTGCTAGTCATTTTCTACTCTTCAAAATGTTTTTAATTGCTATGTTATTTCTGTAAAAAGACGAGTGGTAATCTTTGTGACTTCTTCTTCTGGCATTTCTCTTCAGGGGTCGCCACAGCAAGTCAGTTCCTTCTGTCTAGGCCAGGCATGGGCAAACTACGGTCCGTGGGCCACATGCAGTCTTGTTAAACGTTGTAATTCGGCCCGCTTAACTTGAAAAAATTAAATAAATAAACCTTGTTAAGGTTTTATTTCCCCTGTGATTCTGATGTTTCCTCACAACATGCACTCTAGAAATATTGGCTTTGTTGAGAAAAAAACAACAATGCTCTCATTAAAATGTGTCTCTTTGCGAAAATATAAAAAGCCATCGGGCCCAATACACGCATGTAAACAAGCATGTTAGACGTTAAAACAAGCAAAATGTTACATCAAGCGCTTACATTTCAAACCTAGTACCACTAAATGTATGTTTTTAAGCGCGACTGCCTAGATTTCTGACCTAGCCCGCTAGATTTTAAATTTAACACTCTTGATGTAACATCTAGCGGACCATTTTATCGATCTAATCTAGCGGTTACCATAGGATGCCATCCATCTGCTCCTGTTCCGGCCCCTTTGTCAAATGTTAGATCTCAACATGGCCTGCGAAACAAAAAGTTTGCCCCACCCCTGGTCTAGCCCTATCTGCTCCATCCGCTTCAGTCACACCAACTACCTTCATGTCTTCCTTCACTGTATCCAAGAACCTCCTCTTTGGTCTTTCTCTAGACCTCTTTCCTGGTTCCAAATCCAGCATCCTTCTTCCGATGTACTCTCTCTCTCTCTCTCTCTTCTTCCCATGTTCAAACATCTCAGTCTGGCCTCTTTGACTTTAAGCCTTTGTGACAAGTCTGAAAAATTTTCTTTTTCAATGAGGCAAGATGAAACCAACAAGGCTTTTGATCTAAAATTGGCTCAAATATTTTTAGGCAGACTCCAAATATTTTACAGTTAGCCATTTTGGTGTCTCTTGAATTTAAGACATTTTAACGACAATTAAGAAACCTTTTTTTCTTTTTTGCAGAAAATGAACACTCACGAAGAGACTGTTTGTAGAAATTTGTAGAAATTAATCACAGCTCCCATCTCAATGAATCAATATTTCTAGTTGTAGCTTTTCTTGGTTAAATTCTCCCACAGTGGTCACTCATTGGTCTTCTCGAGGTGTCAATCCGCAGTGGTTCAGCTTCACACTTTTTCTCTATGTAGGATAATTGACATTCATTATCCTGTACGACTCCTCCAGTGAGTGACCTTTTGAAAATTAAATGGCTGTCTGGGAGCCAGTATTCTCATGAGAGCTTAAAAACACACCTGTGTCCAGTACACAGCTGTTAAGAGTAAGAAAAAAAATGGCGAGCTGTTGTTAGCGGCTAGCTTCCAGCTAGCTTCTACAGATAGATTGGTTTGGGGTTTTAAAATAATCTTTTTTTTTTGTCTTTATTTATTGTCCTTATTCAATAAAATCCTTTGACTTCTGACATCAACAATAGCAATTTATCATTTCTTCCTCGCAAACATTGATCTCAAATGCTTTTGCTACTTATAATACTTTGTAGGTCATTCAAATTTGCAAATCATTTATTTAAAATCTAGTTTTGTTCTTATTTTTGTGAAAAAGTTACCTCTAGATATTTGAAATTTTACTGTATCTAAAAGCATAGTGTTCAACATTAAAATGTTAAAGAATAATTTTTCGATCATTTTTTAAGCAGGAAAAATTTGATCATTTATTTGTACTTTTTTTTATTTAAAAGAAATTCCAAATTTTTGTTGTTATGATGGATCAGGATTGTAAAAAATATTTCAAAAGCATTTTTGAAAATTTCAGTGTTGTCATGGAATCGGTAAGTGAAGTATTCTGAAGCAACACAAACATTTTTTTGTTGTTTTTGCGATTGGTCAAAAAGGTTGTTTCTGTTGTGGCTTACAATTCTCTAGTTGCAGTGATACTGAAATGTGACTATATTCGGAATAAATTGTGTAAAATGGCAAAAATGACTTAATATATTTGTCTGAATGAGCATCTAATGAGTAATTTTCTAATTACTGAGTTCCAAAAAAAATGCTTTTCCCATGTTTATTACATTAGACAAGTGATGTTACTCACATTAGAAAAAGTGAGATTACAGGGAGAAGAGATAAAGAAGGTGGAAGATTTTAAGTACTTGGGATCAACAGTCCAGAGTAATGGAGAGTGTGGAAAAGAGGTGAAGACGCGTGTGCAGCCAGGCTGGAACGGGTGAAGAAACGTATCAGGTGTGATGTGTGACAGAAGAGTTTCAGCTAATATGAAAGGGAAAGTGTACAAAACCGTGGTGAGACCGGCTATGCTGTTTGATCTGGAGACAGTGGCTCTGAGGAAATGACAGAAAGCAGAGATGGGGGTGGTAGAGATGAAGATGGTGAGGATGTCTCTGGGAGTGACCAGGATGGACAGGAATGAGTAAATCAAAGGAACAGCACATGTTAGAAGTTTTAGAGATAAAGTCATAGAGGCCAGACTGCAATGGTTTGGACATGTGCAGAGGAGAGAGAGCGTACATCGGAAGAAGGATGCTGGATTTGAACCACCAGGAAAAAGGCCTAGAGGAAGGCCAAAGAGGAGGTTCATGGATACGGTGAAGGAAGACATGAAGATAATTGGCGTGACAGAAGAAGATTCAGCAGATAGGGTTAGATGGAAGAAACTAACTTGCTGTGGTGACCCCTGAAGGGAAATGCCGAGAGAAAAATAATTACACCAGATAAGTAGAATAGCTTTATCCATTTTGTCCTGTTTTTTAAATTGACACGATACAAAATAGTGTTTTTATGAAGTTAACACATTTTATTTAGTATTGAACAAACTGTTAGCAGTAAAAGAGATGTTAAAAACCAGGTAAAAGAAACTAATTATCTTCAACTTCAGAATGGTTTAACTTTTTTTTAAATGCTGCCATGTAATATTTCTCACTTTAATCTTGTACACAACAAACTCTTCCTTTACAAAGTGTACAGGTTAGTCTCCAGTTGCCTTAAAAAAATCAACCCGACACATATACTGTCTGAGTGAAAAGAGAACCAACAACTCTTCCTTTCGCCCTTGGGCCCCCTCACAGCTTAATCCAGCCACGACTGCACTAAAAAGCTGCTTTGTTGAACCTTTCATTAAAAGGCTATATAAGATCCAGGAGCCTCAGGAGAGATCAAAACACACCTGTGCCCCTGAACACAGCTGTTAGAAGAGCACAAACATCTTCGTGTATGAATGCTCTTGACTCTGTTTTATAAGAATAACTTATTGGCAGTGCTGTTTTCCATGTGGTTCCTTTCTGATTTTTTTTTTTTTATTTTTTATTTTTTTTTATGGATTGCTAAAAATGTATGCAATCTCATTGCAGTTACATTTTTTTTAGAAGTTTGTATTTGTAGAGCCATCGCCCCACTTTAATCGATATTTCCAAAGAAAGTTTACCAAGCATGCGCGTCTTCATCTTTGAACTCAAGTGGTAGGTGTAACAAAGACACAAATAATTGTTGATTCAAAGACGGGCCTAGTCGACAGCTCATGCTGTGTCTGCCTGCTGTGAGTGTTACTAAAGCAAGCTTAAGAATAGCATCATTTTTTATTTGTTTCTATTCTTTGCTTCCGCTCTGTGTTAGCTCTTTGCAAACATCGTCTGTCTGCAATCTCATTATATCACACGAGGACACATTGGCCAAAGCAATATTGTGATTTCCATCCTATTCTATGGATGATCACCACATCTCCGTTCCTGTTTTGTGGCGTTCCGTGTTTGAAATCAGTCGACAATGGCTTCCATCTCACTGCGAGTCCTCAATGGCTCGCCGAAATGCTCCTTGTTTCTCCGTTGCCTCATTATAATCCTTTGTGTGTCCTCTGTGAATGGGTGATGATGATTATGCAAATGTGCCATCAGAGAGCAGCATGGGTAATTATCACAGCAGAGAATGAGGCTTTTTGAAATTCTCAAACTGCTGAGGAGAAAACGAAGGGTCCTGCTGGTGTGTGTGAGACTGTAAAGTAGGGGGTTGAGGGATTGTGGACATGGTGGTGCTTACCAAACTAGTGGAGGCTTTTTATATTTACTCAAATTGTTCCACCTAACAGAAATATCAACAGAACTTCTCATAATTTCATTGGAGTGTCTGGAAAATTTTTGACCCGCTTAATGTAGAATTTCCTATGAATCGCTGTTGATTATTTTTCCCTTACGTAAATGTTAATTGACTCCTGCTCCATCTCTGATCTACATAAAATAAATCCCACCAGCCTATTGGTATTCACACTTCCACTAACGTAGTTTAAGCCAGTCAGCAGACCTCTTTGAGGTGTGAAAGACACACAGAGAGCTACAACACAACTAAACAGTAAGAAACTCTGGGGTAGGATTGTGATGGAGGGAAAAAAACGAACAGAAAAGGAGTGAAAGCCTTTAGTTCAGGAGGGAATAAAAATAGCAGAAACTCAGAGAGGCCAGCTCTGTCACTGAATGGCCCCTCGACATGGGCGAAGAGGGTTGGACTGCCTGGGGTTAATTAACCTCGAAGTTGCCCAAGCTGGACTCTAAGGAACACTGGTTTTTATAGATACTGACTAGGCACAATTTGTCTGTTCAAACTGTGAGGGTTCTTTTATAAAACAGGTCATTGAGCAATAAAGGCAAGAAGAAAAATATTGCTGCCCACTTTGGTCTGATTTTTACTCACCCATCGAACGTAAAAGATTGATGTGTCTGCAAAATTAGGTTGTACAAATGTTTTTATTTCACATATCAGAAACCACAAGTGGTTGTTCAGTCATTCAAATGGTACGCAGTACCGGTCTTTCTTTCTGATTAGGTTTAAATAATATTTTTAACCATAAGGTTTGAAGTTACTGTATATTTTTTGTTCACCCAACACAAAATGTGTTAAAGCCTGGAATACATTAAAAGAAACTGTAACAAAGTTTGATTTATAAAAAACAATACGTTTTTGTTACATTGGAGACCATAGTTGCACTTTTTGTCACGCCTTCAAAAGTGTACTATTTAGGAAAAAAAAACTTCTTGCAGCAAAAGCTTTAGAATTCAGAGAATTTTCATTTCAAAATGTCCCATTTTTCATTACGTTGAGTGGAAAGATGAAGCCCTCCTCACAATAGGTTGAAACTAGAATCCAAAGGACTCTGGTTGTGTAGATGTTCACAGTCACAGTGAGGACAGAAAAACAACATAAATCATCACTCCACAGAAAATAAAAGTCCATTTGTCAGTGAAGTCAGCAAACTTCCCACAGTTCCTCCAGGTCCTTGGCTGCTAGCCAGATGTACCAACCAAGCAGAAAAGCTGAGGCTATGATCTGTGTATCTGCAAGTATATGACAGACTCTTCTCTCACAATGCTAATATGATTAAACCACAGCAGTTAATACAATAATCTTGCAACAATGCATAGTATAATGCCCCAATCAATGCCAATGAAAGCTGCAACCATCTCTCCAATTGGCTCTACCAAAAGCACACGAGTCATCAACTCTGTTTGCTCCTCCTTGCATTTCTTCTCAAAATGTTTCACAGCGACACAAACTGGAAAGACTCAAAGAGGAAAAAGGAAGGAGGAACTATGAATCATATAAAATATGGAACATCTCCTGATCGTCTCTGCTTCTGAATTCTCTTCATATAAATACTGTCTCTTACTCACATCCCAACGCTCCACAGGAAGCTGTCAGAGAGACAGAAAGGATGCGTCAGGAGGAAGTGGCACCATTGCGTATGAAAGCATTTAAATGTGAGGCCATATTTAGGACCATTAAACCAAATACTTATGGCTTTGAATGTGTTCCAGTTCTCAGACACTTTGGTAGACATATGATTCTTCTAACATTAGCTCATTATGAGAGAATGGTTTTATAACTATAACCCTAATTTAATTCCTAAATATTTTGGTTTTATTTTCCGGTCAGTTATTTATTTGCTATGAATCTGTTTTTAATTGAAAGCATTGTAAAGTAGACGATACTTCTTGTACAGTTTTAATCAAAGCAACACACTGAATTAAACTACTGCTAAGACACTCTTAGCCATCACAAAGTCTCAAATCCTTGTATAGATTAGTCACATCTAAACTATCACTAAATTGAAGATGCTATATTCATCCCCAAAGAAAAATTTGAATGCTGCAGAGTTACAATCATACAATGTCATACAACAACATACCGGTAATTTTTTTTTTAGCTGTTGTGAGTGAAAGTTTAAAGGTTTGAAAGTGAAAAGTTGATCATTTTGATGGAGGACGACAAACGTTATTTTTTTGTACCGTTCCTTTGAGCAGCAGGGTTGCAGGAGTCTCTTGCTGAAGCTGCTCTTCAGATGGTCCACAGATTCATGGAGGGACTTGGAGGGATTTAGCATGATTGATGACAGTTTTGCTTTCGTTCTGTCTCTGCCACCTCCTTCACGCAGGCGAGGGATGAGCCAACCACACGTCCAACTTTTTATGGTTAGTGAAATGCTAGAGCTAAAGTTGTACCAAGTTTTTTTTTTTTCTTTGCTAAACTAAAGCTTAATTGGAGACATATGTTCTCATTTTCTTTAACTTTGGCGCTCACACACTTGGATAGAAAACAGAAAAAGACCAAAAAATGATCACTTTGTAAGGTTTTAATAAAATACAAATAACATTTTTTTTTTGAGAACTAACAATAGCATTTGTAGATGAATGTTCAGGTGAATCAAACCCAAGTGTTTTAGGAGGAGGCTTTGCTGAGATCTGCTCCATTCGTTACCACACCACACAAATCAATAAAACACACAGTTTAGTTAATAGGGACTAACTTGGAGTAATAGTTCTCTGTTATGCAAGGTGCACATGAACACCCAACTGCAGTTTACGAGCACCTAACACTATGCATTTAAGGTTGTCAATATTGGCATTTATTTATTTGGCATGAGAGCAAAACTGTATGTTTAGAATTTCGATTTAGCCAAAAATAAATCCACTAAACAGTAGTTTGCACCCAAGTGAGGACAAAACGTGCTGTCCAGCTGGGCATTGTCAACCAAGTGCAATTCTGTACCAGTAAAAAAAGGGTTGAAACACTTTTTGTCAAAGCTTTTCTTTCCTTAAGTAAGCTTTTACTTTCCTCCAGTCAACAATAGCAAACAGGGAAACGGTGGCTCAAACAGCGACCAGCTAAATATGGGTCTTTCATCTGGCTTAGCTCAAAAATGGACCTCATTGTCTTGAGGAATTCGATTTTCTGCCATTCTGCGGGCACATTGTGCCCTCTCCCGGGCCCGGCTGCAGTGAACGGAGCCTTATCATCAGCACTCAGGGTGTGGAATTGAGGAACTGAGTTCTGCTTCAAATCAAGCCATGAGAAGGAAGGAAAGGACTGAGCAGAGCTGGGGAAAAAGGGAGCTAGGTAGAGAGAGGGGGGCTTGGGATAATTCTCCAGATGCTTCTACCCTCCCACTTAGACACAAACCACACACACATTCATACCTCCGCGTACACCTGTTCCAGAACACACAAAGTTAAACCGAATGGACACACGAGCATGCGCACAGTTTATAAAATTCACCAGGAAACCCACTGATGGCGCTCCCAGAGGAAAGCTTTTATACGCTTCAATTTTCAGAGTTATCTTCTTATACTAGGGGCCACTGGCCAAATAAAGCTGTCTCTATCTTCAAGAGAAAGCTGGTGTATAACAGCCTGTTTTCTCCTGTGTTTGCATATCTGGATGTGTAATGTGATCCTACATTTACAGGTCGGTTAAGAGAAGATGGGGTTAGATGATTGAAAGCATGCAGTAGAATATGTTGATTTGGTGGAAGAACACCAAAGGTTGGGATAGTGAGGTTTGGGTATAGGTGGTGGAAAACTGGATAGAATGGAATGGATTGGTGGGTAAAATGATGAGTTGTGTGGGAATCAGTGGGTGAGAGAAGAAAAGATCGCATAGAAAAGAATGCATGGAATAACCATTGAAGTTGTTCCCCTGCAGAGATGGGCGATATGGACTAAAATATTTATTCTTTTAATTTCTGGTGTTTAGTACACGATTAATAAAAAAGACTTTAAACAGTAACAGGACTTGATCCCGTTTTTTTTAAGCGGATTGGGACGTCATGCTCCGATAAAATAGTGACTTTGGGTTTGAAATTTTGTTCTGTATTTATTAGGGCGTTGAGTTTAGACATGCCATTTTACAGTCTTTTATTTAACACAAAAAGGGGTCTCCTTTCACAGAAAACACATCATTAATTTCAGAAAATGCCTTTATTATGATGGCCATTAACATAATGCTTACCCTAAAGCTATTCTGGCTAATCAAAAATTGAGAGTGAGTTGATTCACTTCTTTTCTGGCTAGCCAACCAATCAGAAGAAAGATAGTTCTAGAGACAAGAAATTCAAATTGAAGGTGAAGTTTCTGTTTTTCTGAAATTTTGTGCATAAAAAAAATCAAACCGTAAAACTTGATTTGGTTTGGTCAAACTTGATTTTAACCGTAGCATGGCATAAAAAGTTGTAGTGTACATCTTGTTTCTATTATTTAAAGGATATTCTTGACAATCTAACAAACAAGGATTTTAGCTTTTGTGCACTTTTTTTCTCCTGTTTTTTGCTCAACCAAAGCTGTTTTAAAATGATTGCCCCAGGCAGGCAATGTGCCATACTGTTCGTTTTTGTCATCCCCCCTTTTAAGGCCGATGTCTTTCATCTCATTAACCAATTAACCAGAACAAGCTTGGGGAAAAAAAGTGTGTCACATGTAAGGACAAGGGCAGACATGCAGTCTTAGAGAAATAGAGCCAGCGCCATCAATTTGAAGTGAAGTAGTGCCTGAGTCACCTTGCTAGCGAGTGTCATTCGTCAGGACACGGTAACTAGGCCCACTGGTGTTCCTAAACCACCACGAGGCATCCAGCCACTGTGAGAGGTGTCAAGGCTAAGTTACACATTAAGGTGTGACATTACCACCAATAAAGGTCTGTCGGGTGCTCTATGGTAGCTCATGCCAACCATGCTTGGTTCATAAAAAAAGAGAAAAAAGCTTTTTCTGGACAGCTCACATTGAAGTTGCTCAGTACAGAAAACTTCTCTTTTTTTTACTACGACATTCAATAAACTGAGAAATTAAAGCAGTATTTACTTGATTAACAGCATTTTATGAACACATTTGTTTGTGAATGGCGCATGTATCAATGCGTTATTACAGGGGTTAGAAACGAACATGTATCCTCTCTTCCTACCAGGCAGTAACACACACACATATAGACATGTAACGATTTCAAACAATGGGGTGCCGAGTTTCACATGCACCACAGGAAGTTCTACCAGAACAAAGGATGTTTCTCATTTAGTAAATGTGAAAAGCATCTTATTGATGCAGCGAACATCTCAAAGACCTCGAATTATAAACAAGATTTGTACATGCATGGATTTTTTTCTGTGTGATACAGCTTTGTCAAGGATTTTTTTGTAAGCAGTTCATATTTGTGTGGCTGTTTGAGAAGTTTCCCAGTTGACCTTCACCAGGTTTCACCTTCATTTTTATTGGTGGCCTTTAGATAAGTGAGCTTGAATGAACATAGAATGAGAGACTTCCCTTGGTCTCTCAAGGGAAAAAGAAGCATATTCCTGCTTCTTTTTTAGCAGCAGTATGATTATAGCCTGATTTTACTTTGGTTGTCTAAAATGCAACATAAATATTTTGACCCAGACGAGCATGTGCAGTATGTTCGCCGTCTTCTCACAGAGGCGACTGCGCTGGGTAGGCCATGTATGCAGGATTGATGATGGCCGCATTCCAAAAGGCATCTTCTATGGCAAGCTTGCCAGAGGAACGCAACCAACTGGATGACCTGCCCTGTGGTACAATGCCTGCAAGAGGGATCTGAAGTCGTGCAACATCAACGCAGGAGATCTGGAGTCAGTGACCTCTTATCTCTAAAGGTGGCGTGCAACTGTCAAAATCTGTATCGAGCAGGCTGAGGAGAACAGAGAGATCCAGCGTAAGGCTACAAAGACCCGTAAACAGCAGTAGAGTCAGTCGACCACTGCTCCCCCCATGACTCATACCACTTATCACATTTGCAGCAAGTGTGATAGGAGCTGCAACTCCTGCTTTGGATTATTATTATTATTTTCTGATCGAGGCTACACAGAAAATACACTGTCCAGAAGACAACTTTGAAGCCTTTTCGACGTTATGTACATTATGTTAAAATATTCAAAAGAAAACTCATAAAATTTGTTCTGATCTTTAAGCAATTGAAGTGTATTGAATGCACTAATTGTCATTCATCTGTCTTTAGAAAAAAAACCTACCATCTTTAAAAGGTCTAAAGCCCCTTCTGACACGTCTTTGCAGTAACATTTGAAGTGCTGTAATTCTAGCCTATCTTGAATTCAGTCTGTCCCATTGCCATTGAAGTTCAAACATCCAATTGAACATAAGGAAACTTTGAACATCAATGACTTATTTGAAATCCTAATTTACCAACTATATGTTGTTCTGACCAGACTGTGTAGATAGGAGCAGATTCAGTTTGTGAAGATCTGTTGACCTGAGATTTTTCAGTGTTTCTTGTTCTAACTCGCCTAATTTAGATTAATGACTCATTAGCAGGCAACTATAGAACTTGATGAAAACTCGCTGGAAATCCACTTCTTTTGAATTAGATCTTTTAGAGCAGGGAAATGTTTAAAAAAAAACTCCAGTGCCAAAAAACTGAACAATAGATAAACTCAACGTTTACGTGTGGAACAGCACTGAGTGTTTGGCGACTGTGTAACCACCACTAATTCCATTTTATTGACTTCCGCTGATCTGGGGGCAACAGCGTTAGAATGGAAACCCAGGCTTCTCTCACCCCAAATGCATCCTCCAGCTCACATGGGAGGATCCTGAGGTGTTTCCTGTCCAGCTGTGAGACCTAGTCTCTCCAGTGAGTCCTGGGTCTGCCTCTGGATCTGCTCCCGGTGGGACATGCTTGGAACACCTCACCAGCGAGGCGATCGAGAGGCATCCTAACCAGATGCCTAAGCAAACTCATCTCGCTTCTGTCGACCTGGAGGAGCAACGGCTCATCCTGGATGACAGAGCTCCTCACTCTATCCCTGAGAGCCCAGCCATCCTGTAGAGAAAGCTCATTTCAGCCGCTTGTGTCGGTGATATAGTTTTTTAGTTTAATTTGAGTTTGTAAAAAGATCATAAACTTTATAACCATAAACTTGAGAGAAAAGCCAAAGACAGTTTTTACATAATATTATAAAATGATGGTAGAGAGAAACTTTTGAATCAAACGATACAGGTTGAATTAACTAGTGGCGGGCTTCACCCCAGACCTTCAGCAATGCTACGTCTGAATCAAACTGGCACCCATATTTTAACACTATTTCTAGTTCCATTCCCATTCCTCCTTGCAGATTTCATCGAGGAAAACAGTTGAGCGGCAGTTGTCTTGACTGGATTTTGAAGATGTTATTATTTAAACAGAAATGATGACAATTTGACGTATTTTTTCAAAGCATGGTGTAAGTTCACTTTTTTTTATTATCAGTTCTACAAAATAGACAAGCAGCTACTAAAGGAAACAATAGTTTTTTTTTCTTGTTTCCTAATAATATCTTCTGATAGCATCGTCAAAATGTTCTTTTCAGACTTGAGAATAGGAGAATGTTTGAATTTTCTTTCTAATGCACTATGAAGATGAAAGAGTCCACAGAGAATTGGGAAAGCAAAAGTAATGCTGCTCTTGTGAAGATTTACTGAGGCGTTTTTTTTTTTTTTTTAAACTGTGAAGCAACAAAAAAAAACCCCACTTTGATTTAAATATTTTCTAAGCTACTATCAGACACTAGTGGTTTCACTTTTAAGATGTGTTTTAGTGCAGCAATAAAGCAACGAGAAAACAAAATGGAGTCAATGTAACCTTCATAAACAAAGCCATTCTCTCCAAAAGTCACCTTACTTCTTGTTTTTAACAATGTGATTGTACTCATTTTAATTGCCCATACAGGAGGAAACTCAAGATTTATGTGAAAGTCAACAGATCATGAGTGTTTTTTTGTCTTTCTCATCCTCATGGTTACCTTGACTACACAACACGGGATTGTGTGGAAACATAAAACACCTAGATGTGACAGGTAATAATGTAATGAGAGTTGATTGCACTAATTTTACATTTTAATCAATTTCCAAGGCCAGTTCAAAATGAATGGGTTGGATCCAATTCAAGTCGACAATAACTAGGGCGCTGCATCGGTCCGTCATGGTAAAGACAGAGCTTAGCCAAAAATCAGAGCTCTCGATTTACAAGTCGATCTACGTTCCCATCCTGAGGTTGCAGAAACAAGCGGCCGAAATGAGCTTCCTCCGCAGGGTGGCTGGGCTCTTACTCGGAGATCGGGTGAGGAGCTCTGCCATCCGGGAGGGGCTCAGTGTCGAGACGCTCCTCCACCAAGTCTAGAGAAGCCAGATGGGGTGATTCGGGCATCTAGTCAGGATGCCCCCCCAAGCGCCTCGCTGGACCTGGAGACCAAGAGGCAGACCCCGGACCCGCTGGAAAGACTACATCTTACAGCTAGCCGGGGAATGACTCGGGATCCTTCTGGATGAGCTGGAGGATGCAGCCGGGGTGAGAGAAGCCTGGGCTTCCTGTCTGAGGTTTTGCCCCCACAACCCAGCCCTGGATAAGCAGAAGATGATGCAACGGAAAAAAAAAAATTTGAAATTATGAACACATCTGCCCGGTCACACCCAAAGCAAATTTTGTTGAGAATTTTTTTTTTTCTGTAATCAACACAGACTTTGTGTTGACTCTTTAAAACACCCGTTAGAGGATGGTAGAATACGCGCAGAGTGCCTCATGGGGGGTTTGAGAATGAGTGCAGGCCAGCTCTAAATGCTTTTTGATTTATTTGTGTGGGTGTGTTATATTTCCCTCTAGAATAAAAGCTTGCTTGGAGCTAACCTTTACCTCTAAATGGAAGCCCAGTTTGGTGGAAAAAGGACTTCTATCAGGGTCAGAGTGCACGTAAAAGCTTTCCTAATGCCCAGAATTATTGTTTACTGCAATGGAAAAATATAAAATAGAATTTTCTTGAAGGTTTAAACCATGGTGGGTCTGGACCGCAAATGGATTACTTCAAAACTCTTCAGTGGTTTTTTAAAGTTAATATTTTCTACGCTTCTTAAAGTTTAGAAAATATTAGTTAGCCTTCACTAGTTAGCCATGTAGTCTATTGCACAAGGTTCATTCCTCGCTAGAAGAGCTGTAACTCATTTGTGTTGTAGAGAGCAACCCTTTGACCTTGTGGATGAAGATTAATGAAGAGCTTTAGTGAGGATGAAGGCGATCGGGCACCGTGCTCTTCTCGTTTAATAGAGCAAGAGTTTTACATTGCCAATTATACAGTTTGCATTACGCTTGTAAGAAGAATGCTCGGTGAGCTGTGGAGTGAATGCAACATTAAACTATCTGTGTCATTTGGATAAAAAGTACGAGGTGGGATTATTATTTCAGCATTGTTCTCGTTTCATATTTATGCAGATTAGATCGCGAGCCTTGTGCATTTGCGCGTTGTTCAAAAGACCGTGTGTTGATTTCTGCAGTCAAATACGGCTGGAAACATCTCCACAGCTTTCATAGTGTGTTTGATCACAGGGTACAGAGAGTAAAAGTCCAATTACAGGCCATTACCACTCTTTGCTGCAATTATTGTTGGCCGGGCTTTTAGGTGATTGCACTCTGCTTCACTATTCTGTTTCAGTCATTATAAATTTACTAAAAAACAACAGGAAATGTTGGTTTGTTGGGCAATTTATCTCTACTATTCCATCATCTGAATAAAAGTCATATATGAAGGATTCAGCCTGGTGTAACAGTGATGGGGATATTGATATATAATTGAAAGCTTCCGGCTAAATGTCCCAATAACCTCATCGGCAGTGTCTTCTTTTTTGCTGTTCTAAAAGAGGCAATTTGATTCAGGCTTGTTTGATGTTTTGGAGCTCCTCTCTCTCTCTTTTTGATAGCAGCATCTTTGAGGCATCTTTGATAGCGTGCATTTGACAGCGCACTGTTTGCTCCTCAGAAAACGTCAAGCTCACTTTTATCGACTTGAGATCGTTTCAAGCCCAGCATCCCAGGCTGCAAGGAGAGACAAAGACTGTTTGCACATCATGCTTTAAAAAAAAAAAAAAAAAAAATTCTTTTTACTCTATTTGACAATCTCTACTTATTCTTTCATGTTTATTTTTACCGATTTATCCACTCGATGTAAATTCTAGGATTGTATTCGCTCAATCCGTCGGGTGTGTGCTTAGCATCTTTAATGGATCTTTAAGTGTTTTGGGTCACACACTGCAGCGTAAAGAGAGAACTTATATTTTAGCAGCGAGGACCCACAGCCATTAAGCATTCTGGGCCGTTTAGAATGTTGCTATTTTGCAATTAGGCTAATGGAAAATGTCCTCATATTGGAAAGCAGCAGGGACATGTTCCATTAAGCTCCCAGTCATGTATTTATATCAGCTGACTCTCACATGTTTAACTCTCACCGGGTTAATAGAAAACCAGATGCTGCTCGACAGCTTACATAGATGGGCACTGTGTTTAAGATCAAATTGATATACCGTACTCAGATTTACAAATCATTTTCATGGACATGTAATAGTACAACTTAAATTACTTTAGTTTGCCTCATTATGAAACAAATGACTAAAAGAAAAAAAATCCTTCTTTGTAAATATCACTAATTAGCTTTCTTGTTGAGGGTTATCTAAGAGGATCAATACCATTCTGGTGCCTCTGTGTTAAGTATTACACTGACTGGACACAAGCAGAAGATAATTAGCATGAGCTGGCAGCGAAGCGAAACAGCTGGCTTGGCTCTTCTCCAAGGCTAACCGAGTCAAACTTGGCATTTTTCAATCCTCAGTTGAAGTAAATCTCCATTTTTAAATTTTGGTGTCAGAAATCATTAAAAATACAGTAAGTGGAAAAAAAAAAAAAATCTTATCGCCCAGATCTTGTTCCAACTCTCTCAGAGCGATGACTTCTTGACTTTACTGCAATAACTTTAGTTTCTAGTCCATACCTCATGTTGGTGCTTTTACTGTACATTTCTAACATCCATTATTGATCCCAAACTATTCTGTAGTAATAGTTAGTATATGGTCTCATGATACGAACCACTGGAAAGACAACATTTTAGTTTGCATGCCCAAATCATCTAAATATCCGATCATTCAAAATGTACTTTTAAATAGAAACCTTTGTTTCTTTTTGAGTTTGTCCAAATCTTTTTTCACCATCTTGACGACTCACTTGCCCATGTTATTAGCTCGCCGGATAAATTTTTTATCAGTTGCAAGCAGTCCAGAGGTATGGTGCCCCCAAGCTCTGAAGCTGTTAAAATAAACTCCAATCACCTCCATTTCCACTAAAGTGGGATTTTCTCTTTACTGCAATGGGAGTTTAAGTGGATGCAACCTCTTGAGGTTACTACTACATCATCAATAAATATCTGAACCTCTATGTTCTTGAAAAAGTATGTGGCTTATCGTATTGCCACCAATATAAATACATCAAGTTGTGACCTATTTATATAAACCCCGTCCATCAGTTTTTATCACAACATGATACGGATATTGCATGTTATGTGCGTGTATTTTTTTTTCCAGATTTTTTCACATAAGGAGATGATAAAATTGTCAGATATTTTTTTTTTTCTTCTGTTTACCCAAAGCATCACCCCGTTTCACCTCCAGCTCAGAATTGTGATGTCTGTTTCACTTCAGTGATGTAAAAGTCTGTTGAAATTTGACATGAGCAAACAGAGTGAGGGAAAAAATCGAATATGTGTCCAATGGACTAAGACATGTGATAGTGGCCTGTGTCAAAAAAAGAAAAACAAAATAGAATTTGTTAGTTCTGTCAACAAAAGGAAGTTGGAATTAGGGCAGGTGAGGGGCAAAAAGTTGGATATTTCCTGTTGTGTGAGTGTAGCCTAATTGACAACAGGGCTGTCACGGCTCTGCTATTAGGTGGCACACACTGACCGGTGTGTCAGGTCATATTCAACACCTAAAGTGAAAGAGCTATTTAAAGAGGACACAACAAACCTTTGAGTAGAGGAATGAGCACTGAAATGTTTTACAAAAAGTATATTTGACGATGAATTACAGTGGTCCCAAAACAGACCTACCGGAGGTACTTAACACTTTTTTATTGAGAAAGTGAACCTACTCGTATTCTTGACGCATAGTGTATCTGTGGTATTGTAATGTCGATGGGTCAAATCATAAGCAAATCTATGGTTTCAGCTACATCTGGTCAAGCTGTTCAAGTCCTTTCTTAAAGCGCAAATTGTTAAATATGCATGGTTTTTATCTCATTGAGAAATCCGTTGCGTTAGGTATAGATCTGGGCTGGAAACTACTTTAGAAAGATTTCCCTCTATTCTTCTTCTTTCGGCATTCCCTTCAGGGGTCGCCACAGGAAGTCAAATTTCTTCCATCTAACCCTATCTGCTGCATCTTCTTCGGTCACGCCAACTATCTTCATGTCTTCTTTCACTGTATCCATGAACCTCCTCTTTGGTCTTCCTCTAGACCTCTTTCCTGGTGGTTCCAAACCCAGCATCCTTCTGCTGAGATGCTGAAGGATGACATGTGCAGAGGACATGTCTCTCCTTTGTACATGTCCAAACCATCTCAGTCTGGCCTCTCTGACTTTATCCCCAAAACCTCTAAACATGTGCTCTCCCCCTGATATACTCATTTTTAATTCTGTCCATTCTGGTCCGTCCCAGAGAGATCCTCAGCATCTTTATCTCTGCTACATCCATCTCTGTTTCCTGTCTGTTTTTTGTGGCCAGTTTTGAGTTTTAACTGTGAATTATCTTCCGTAAACCTGTTGATGTTTTGATTTTTTTACAGTTTCACAATTACTTTAGCAGACATAATGTTTCCAAATCCTACTTTGATTTAATTGATGTATTTCTCAACCAAAAAAGGCCAAAAAACTGCATATGGAATTTGATTTTAAATCCAACATTTTGCAATACAAACACCATAAAATTCCAGGTGAGAAAGAATGAATTCAAATGTATCTATAATTAATCTACAAAACTACATAATCTAACACTGTGTTGCAGCAGATACCAGATCTCAACCCGCCTAGTATCAGGTTAAAGGCAGGGTGAATCCTGGATAGATCTCCAGTTTGTTGCAGAATAATAAATAAAAATAGAACTGGTCCACGTCCACACCTATTCAATTTTAATACAGAAGAAAGACTTGGTATCAAATCCATCTTTCTTAAATCTTTAGTCCGTTGGCATCAGCAAGTGGCTACAGCACCTTCAAAATTGATGATGTATAGTATTTGCACTTGAACCCATATTGCTTTTCTTCTGAATATGCAGTTTGCTCCAGGAAATATGTACTGGAAATGTTATACATCATAGAATATATACAAACCTCCCATTTGGTGAGCGTGACAGATGTCAGAGTACATCTGAGAAACTTGGTCATTTCCTTCCAGTTTAAGTCATACCCCAACACCAGCTGCCTGCCGTAGTCCCCACGGACCAGGCAACATTTCACAACAGGCTCTTAAGTGGGATCTGTGATGTTGCCATCAACCTCTCTGCACTGACAACACACTCTGAGGTTGTGAAGGCTACGAGTGCAGGCCCGTCCCAGAGCATCTGTTCTGTCCCTCTCACTTACTGGAGGATTTCTGCTTGTCAAACCAGATCTATCTTCATGCAGCTGTGTTTGAGTCTTTGTACCTGTCTATATATGTAACGCTTCCTGTCTTTTGAGCTGGTCTTTGTTGTTTCTCCACTGTGAATTCCTCCACATCTGAGGATTCTTGGTATGTCATCAGTTTGCTTTCCCATTTGAAAGGGTCACTCGGACTTCAGGTTTGCTTATTTTTACATGCTGTCATAAAATGTTTGTGTTTCACCTTTTGTTCTTTCAACTTTCCCTGGATCAGCCGTTCCGCAAACCCTTCACCTGACTGTGCAATCGTGGGTGGAATAACAGTGTCAAAGACTTATTCATTCCTAAAGTTTCTGGGGTTTTTTTCCTACAGTTACTCAGCATGCGACTGTGCCTGAGAGACCCGATAAAAAATTTATTGAAGAATACACCCAGAGTTTTTTTTTATTTTTAATAATACTGCAAATCTGAGCTGTTTTACAAAATAAAAAAAAATCCTTGTGAAAAAAATAAAGTCAACAATGAAAAAGAGGAGAGTTTAAAAGCAGAATAATGTGATATTTGTTTGAACAAATAAGATATTAGGAGATATTCCCGGATCAAGACTCATGAGTAATGCGGATGGGGCCAAAGAGGAAAGAGACCCAAGTAAAGTAAAGTAGTTGGATAGTTGGACCAAAACTATGTAGCCTTGAAACATAATGAAGAAAGAATGAATTCAGGTGGGATTTTTAATTCTGCCACCCCATGATTAATCCCATCAATAAACAAAGCAGAGGTCATCGTGTTTTGGAGAACTCCAATTAGAGAGTAATCAGTGCTAATCAGACAAGCTGCTCACTGGCTTCTTGGTGATTTTGGATGCAAAGGGCTCTCTGGTGAATATTCTGCCCTCCACAATGAGAAAGACAGACCTACAGTCTGTGATCTTGTGTTGAGGGAGTGGGAGGAAGAAGAGAGAGAAAAGGGGCTAATTAGCAGTGCCATTCATTAGCGACTGTGTGTGATGTGTGCTTGGGTGGGCTGGTGGAATGTGAATGTTTTTCTGATGTGTAAAGTGTGCTGAAAGGCAAAGTGAGCATAAAGTCACTTTATCTAAGTGCAGGTAATATGCTTGTTGCAACTCGATCGACTTGCTAAAGTCTTGAGTCAAAAGGGGGTACGGTCATTCGCCCGCAGATCACTAGAGCCATGCTGTTACGTATGCAAATACACAGTGACTCAGGATCTCTCCCCATAACTCACAAAAGTTGCCTTTGTGCTTGATGCCAGCTTTTCAAGGCTAAAAAACTTGACAAGACAAGACCGTTTGCCAACCAGTGCAACACTTTGCATTTGCACCAGCAGAGGAAACGAGAATTTTTCTTGGCAGCGCAACATTATAGTGACAACAAGATGGTCAGACGTCACTGGTCCTGGCTGTGAAACAGTCCAGTGCCCAACACCATTAAGTACTGCTATCGTGTTAGATTAACACAATATGATGTGTTAATTAGCGGGCTTTAGCCAAGCAGCTTGTCATAAACTGTTTTGCCCGTAGCACCAGCGTAGTAGCTTTTTTTTTGTACAAGAACATGAAATGATTCCTTTCAGGCTTATGTCAAATCAACTGCACAGCCTCTTTCCTTCCCACCTCTCTTCCTCTGTGCAGCAGAATGAATGGATCCCTGCAGGGATCCTTAATCAAATAACTTGCAGGCCATTGCAGCTGCCATTTTCCTGCCATATGCACAGATGTTGGATGGGCTCCCTTTTGGCCCGTCACTTCAAAACAGTGATCTCAAGCTTTACACATCCCCACTTCCTCTGTTAGCTTTAGATACTTTTATGAGATTAAGGGGACGCTGCAATAATGAGTTTGTTTATTTCTAAGGTGCAAGTTGCTTGTAAAGATAGCAGGTACTAAGTGATTTGCAAGTTTAATTCCTCCACTTTGCCCTCTGTTGAGCTCTTTCCTCCACCAATACTCTCGAATGTACAGTATAGATGAATTGCTGATTACTCATATTTTATGTAGGCGATGATGTCCATTCAAAACTATGCCGAGGTTTTTTTTTTGCTACTGTTTTGACAATGACTGTACTAGGAATGCAAAGTAAGTAATTTCCTTGTGTTGAAGCAAACATAAAGTTCCTGTACCATTTCAGATTGTTTGGAACCATAAAATTGGTGAAGGGACAGAAAATCATGTGTGGTTGTCATTGCTGCTTTCTAAACAAGCGTATCAAGCACAAATGTGCACATAGACCACCATCCTGCATGTCATGGTGCTGGACATGCACTGTCCAGTAAACTGTATTTTATTGGTCATAAAAAGCACCAGGTGCATAAAATTAAATTAACTAGTTCAAATTAATTAAAATTTTTCACATTAACACTCAACATAGTCCAGTTTTAACAAATAAAACAAGAAAAAAAATCACACAAATTATAGCAAATAAATTCCTCTTTGTAAGCATGAAAAAATAATGACGGCATGTGCAGTGTAATGTAGAAACACAAGTCTTAGTACACTACAACGCTTTACTCTGTGAAGCTAATGGTACACAGTTCTATGCATTACCTTGTGAAGCTAACTCACAGAGAGCTGTACACATGACTTAACCCAACACGTATGACATAGTCGGGTTAGTACACTGCAACACTCCTGACTGCAGTGGCTGTAAAGCTCAATGTATATATTTAACGTTGTGGTTTCGCAGCTCAACAATTTAATGCTGAAACATTTTGGTTAGAGTTTTGAGCACCTTGTACAACATTAAATTGTTTCTAGGACAGAAAGCACACCCAGAGTTAAATCCTACATTACGTGCATCACATTTTAAAACACATTGTCAATTTTTGAGAAAAAATTTTTTTATGTGCCGTTCAAAAAATTTGATATTTGAAGAAGGATGAGTCAGGATTTAAAATCTTTATTCTGTGCATTCCATTACTGTTAAATATGTCATTTCAACATACAGTCTTCTTCTTTCGGCTTTTCCCATCAGGGGTCACCACAGCAAGTCAGTTTCTTCCATCTAACCCTATCTGCTGCATCTTCTTCAGTCATGCCAACTATCTTCATGTCTTCCTTCACTGTATGCATGACCCTCTTTGGTCTTCCTCTTGGCCTCTTACTCTACCAAATTTTTTGACTATCATGGTGTCATATCTACTTCTATAAGATCATTTTAACTTAATTGACCAAATAAGATGGAAGGAAAAAAGAAACTGCCAAGATTACAATAACTTAAACTGAAATCCTTCCCAAAAACTGACTCATCCACCACAACTACTTTACCGGTAAACAGTACCTTCACCAAAAATGTATTCTGTCCGTTTAGCTTTACTGTTCCACAAATAAAGTTTTAACACACATTCTACAAAAAGCTGAGTTTGTTTCTTTTTTGACTCAGGGGAACTTTTTCTACCCTTTCATAGGCTTGAATAAAAAACAACGAAAATGCAGTAAACACATAAAAATAGTTCAAGTTTCACTGGTCATTAAAGTTGATGTTCTACTGAGTAATAAATGGTCCTGCTTAATTTCTTATTAATGGTTGTCATTTAAAATGCTGTGATTTTTATCACTGCAAATTATACAGTACTTTAACAGTATTTTTTTCATTTTAGAAAAAAAAACACCGCAAAGGAATACAAGAGAAAATTGATATTTTTCACCCATTGTTTTTAAAAAAAAAGGAATATTTGACAGATGCTCAATACACACCACAGAACCACAGGTTCTTTATCTTTATCCATCATTTCTATCATCAAATCAACATTGACACATGTACACACTCGACATGTCTATGTTAACAAAAGAGGAATGTCGATTAAACATAATGTTTCTATTGGTTAATTGAATGGACACAGAAAAGGTACCTTTGTTTTAATCATTTCACCATTTACGTACATTAGAAGATAAATGAATGAACTATTTTATCTTGCATTGGTTATTTTTAATACCTCTGCATTACAAACCCAGGTCGTCTGTGCGTCCATCCATTTGTGGCTTCCAAACCACTGAAGGAATTCAATGAAACTTCCCACAGTTACTCAGAACCAACTATAAATGAACTGAGTAGATATTGAAGATTAAGTGACCAAAAGCCAAAGTTACAAACATCGATGTCACAAATTGTTCTCAACGAGATGACTTCCAAACCATGGAAGGGATTTTAGTGGAACAGCCCGGTTACTCAGTACCAACTATAGATTAACTGAATAATTTCTCGGTTTTCGTTTTGTAATTTTTTATTTTCTTGCTATAAAGACAAGTAGCTTGTTAACCATTTAAAAAAAATTGTAATATTAATTACAATTTTTTTTTACGTTAAATTGTGCCCTACTTTTTTATTTACATCACTTCCAATTTTTATCGCTTCATTTCACTAATCAATAATTACTTAAGACAATTTGGTTTGAGTCTATATCAAATTGTTTCTGGTTACACATAAATTTTGTGTAGCTTTTATTCAGTTTAGCTCTTTTTTAAGTCAGACTTTTTTTAAAAAACGGAAAAAAAATGTATAGCATTTTCTGTAATTTTACTTATGCATATTTGATTGATGCACATATTTAATCTACAAAGCCACTCATTTTCTTTTTTGTTTGTGCGTTTATGCAATTCAACGTAGTCAATTTTCGACATTGTTTTATGCCACTGCAAACCTTTTGTTACTTTTCAAACTGAATGCTAAAAACAAAAAAATATCCTGAACTTGAGTGTTTCAGAACTAAATTGGCTTCAGTAAAATGCTTAAACTTGTCAGCATAAAAAAATAATGCAACACATCACAACCCCAACAAACTAAAAGCTTTCTTTTTTAGAATAATGAAGTTAAATACGTCTTTGCATTTACACAACACAGCAAAATTTATTTTCATAGTTATTCAAATAAAGCTTCAGAGAACAAAATGAAACAGTAGAGCCAAAACCATTTGCTGACACAATGCTCCTTACCTCCTTTTTAAAAAAAAATTCTGTCAGGTTTGCACAAAATCCCTTCCCCTACAGAGTGATGATTTTTTTTTTTTTGGGAGGGGGATGAGTTAGGTAACTTTGCTTCCTTCAAAGAACAAAGCTTTGTTTAAAAGACAGATTTAAAAAAAAAAAAAACTCTGCTTGGCAAGCACGGCTTCCCATTAGCATCCAGTTAAGCAATTTAAACTAACGTTACAGAGGAATTTGAAAGCAGTCTGTTGGGGAAAGTCTTTCTCAACCAGGGAAGAAAGGAATCCTTATATCCTCCTTAATTAAAACATGATTTACGCTTAGACCCCGCTATGAAGTTTCCTTTGATGGTTCTTTTGTCAATTAAAAGTAAGTCCTACAGAAGATTACACAGGGCTCATTACGAACAGGTTATTCTCAAGGACGTCCAAACTCTTGCTTTTGAGGAAGAAGTTACTCAGTGGGTTACAGCAAGGGCATAAAAAGGAAACTTGTGCAATGAATACAATTTTATACATGTGGGTTATATAATTCTTCCACTGAGGGCTGGTCTCTCAAGTCCCTAACATGTCCTTGGACTTCCTCCTCTTGTTCCGATTTGTCTACCTCACCCCACTGTCTGCTCAAACATGAGTACATGTTACACACCCTGCATATTGTGCATTTGTAGAGCTGACACCGTTATCATCCCTTCAATCATGGATCATGACTTTGTAACCTACTATAAAAACACAAACTGTACTTACGCACGTTGAGAAAAAGTATTTCAGCTTACTAGCATAGAGAGAAGACCATGAATATTTAACCACATAACTGTTTTAAGATGCTCTGGAGGCTAAAGCAGAGGTTGTGGTGTGTTTTGGAGGGTCAACGCTGGTTAAACTAGTTTTACTAAATGAACATTCAGCTTTGATCGATTCAATTCAACTTAAAGGGAGATTAGCCATTGGGTCAAACAAGAGATACTCTGAGTTCAATAAAGAAATAGGGATTCAATATTGCTGATGCCCCTTTTGGCCCTGAGAAAACTGTGCACCATGATTTAGTCTGACAGGCAAACAGGGGTGTGTATACTTGAATAAGACTGTAAAATATAAGAACCCCTTTGCACCCTTACCATTTATTTTAATACAGCTTCATTGCTTTCTGAGGTTTCCTAGTAACCGCTGCCCCATCCTGCCTCCATCTGACGCTTATAGATTGAAATGGAAATCGACCAGATCAAATGGGATCAATTGCTAAATCCTCTGTTTGACAGAGGATGCATGGGTGACTGGGGTGAGGAAAAAGGTAAGTGATGGAAGCTTTCCTGAAGCGAGGGAACATCCTTCATGACTGAGTGAAAAAAAAAAAGATGTGTGCACTCGGGTGGGTGAAAAAAAAAAAAAAAACAAGCCAGGCGGTGGCACGATTGACAGTTTATTTAAGAGGCCATTAACTTTACATACGCAGCTTTGAAAAGACATACACATGAGTTGCAGTTTCAGACCCCAAGGCGCAGAGTTTTCCAGAAGCTACTGAATTGAAAACAAGGCAAACACATATCTGACGTGTTGGTGATTGCATCTTTTAGAAAGAGCAGAAATATGATAAAACTAGCCTCTTGGTCACTGGGGTCTAGTTTTGTTCTTGTGAATTTGTCTGGTAAAAATGACTGAAACTGTAAATATATTTTGTTATTAGTATTGTGTGTCTTATAATCAGTCAACTAAAATTGTAGTTTCGGGCAACACGGTGGTCTCACAGCAAGAAGGTTGGGGTTTGCGTTCCGGAGTGGGGGCAAGGCTTGGAACACTGGCCTTTCCGTGTGGAGTTTGTTTGTTCTACCCGTGTATGACTAGGTTTTCTCCAGGTACTCCAGTTTCCTCCCACCCTCCAAAAACATGCATGTTCGGGTGATTGGCTGCGACAAAACTACCCCTTGGAATGAGTGTGTGTATGGACGATTCTCTGTGTGTGTGCGCAAGGGAGGAGACAGCAGCTCAGTGGTTAGAGCGTTCGCGCACGGGCGGGCTCGTGTCCCACAGGGAGTGTGTCTAGGGTCCTTGGAGAAGACACCTAACCCCCGCTTCTCCCACCATTGGCGCCGTCGAAGGGCAGCCTGCTACGGTGTAAGGAGTGCAGCATACAAATTTCCCTGGTGAGGGATGAATAGAGTAATTCATTTCATTTTATTTATTCTTTTTTTCATATATATATAAGACTGGTGACCTGTTAAGGGTGTACCCTGCTTCTTGCCTAAAATCAGCCAGGATAGGCTCCAACATCCCCATGGCCCAAAAGGAAGACACAAAGTAGTAGTTGCTTTAACATTGGGTAGGAAATTGTCAGGAAATTGTCTAATTTGTCGGGGAAAGGTAGCATTTCTATACACAACATACTTCAGAAAATCAGAAATGTGGGACTAGCTAATTAATCAAGTTAAAACCAACTGGGGGTTCACCTGGAAGGCAAATGCAAATACTTGTAAAAATTAACCTGACATGTCTCAGTCACTTGGTTGAGAAGATACTTGCAGAAATTAATGATTCTCCTGTCGAAAAATCTAATCAACAGGCTTAGGGGGTATTGCACCAAAATCACAATCGAAAATATCTGGTAAAGGAAATCAGCATGTAGCTGATTGGTTATGCTGTGATGGCATTTTTCTGTCATTCTAATTGAGCAAGTACTAAGTCAATATGCCAGCTGTCGGCAGAGAAGAGGCTTTTCTTTGAATTGATGTGCCAAAAACACCGGTAAAGCATTCTGGGATATGTAGTATTATTACTACATGCACTGTAGGCTTTGTTACTAATGAGCTTGCCATTTATGTTTGGCTTTCTGAGCCAGAGTTTGACACCTACACTCTACAGTTCAGCTGATATGGTGATCATGTCCTCTCATCTTACTAGAAATAGTTGTGCATTGTAAGAGGAATTTTTCAATTCTTTTGGAATACATAGTGTTGGAGTGTGTGTTGGAATGCGTGTATTGGTTCTTTTATTTTCACCAGCTTGATGCAGCTTTTATTTTCTGACCTTCAACCAGAGCCAGAGACCTCTCACAGTCACCGTGAGATATTACTATCGGCTCTTTTTTGCTGTATGTGTTTAAATCAGGACAGAATAATGTCAAGGTTTTCCTGCTCCTTTTGTTTTGTGGCATCCTGCTGGGTTGGATAGAGCACAGGCCACTGAGTCAGCATATCCAAGCGGCTGCATGGAAGAGCTGATTTAAACCACCGACGAACCGGGGCTCAACTTTCATTAGCTGTTGTCATTATTCCCCGGCCGCTGTCTGACAGATGGCATTGTGGGAAATCGGATTTTATGGCAGGTCATCTTTCATATCCAATTTCGCTTCCCATTTGATGAGAAGTTCCCACTCCAGTCAGATTCATTTTGCAGTTTGAATATTGATCGGACCTTGCACACTCTTCATTCTACTTCCACGTCTCTATCTCTTTTTTTTTTAACCAACATCCACTCTGAGTCTTTAAAGACTCTTTTTTTGTGGATGCTTGTCTCTCCTCTTGTGATATAAAAATAATCTATAAAGAAATAATTGTAACATGAATTGATAGATGAGCAATTTTTATGTTGGCATGAAAATAATTGCTTATAATTACAAGAAGGCCTCATTAGTGGAGGGAATTGGAAAGTCATAATGCAAAGATGTTTAAAGCCAATGGACCATTTGAGTTATTGTCTCCTGCCCTTTCTTATGCTTATATGCTTTATTTTTTTGTTGCTTTGTTTTCTGTTCCGTTCCATCGTCTTGCGCTTATCCGGGGCTGGGTTGCAGGGGCAACAGCCTCAAACGGGAAGCTTAGGCTTCTCTCACCCCAGCTGCATCCTCATGCTCACCCAAAAGGATCCCGAGTCGTTCCCCAGCCAGCTGTGACATATAGTCACTCCAGTGGGTCCGGGGTCTGCCTCTTGGTCTCCTCCTGGTGGGATGTGCCCGAAACACCTCACCAGCAAGGCGCTTGGGGGGGCATCTTGACCAGATGCCTGAACGACCCCATCTGGCTTCTCTCAACCTGAAGGAGGAGTGGCTAGACACAGAGCTCCTCCCGGCTGGCAGAGCTCCTCACCCGATTTCTGTGTGAGAGCGCAGCCACCCTGCGGAGGAAGCCCATTTCGGCAGGTTGTATTCACAATGTCGTTCTTCCGGTCACCACCCACAGCTGGTGACCATAGGTGAGGGTAGGGACGTAGATCGACTTGTAAATCAAGAGCTTTACTTTTCGGCTCAGCTCTTTCTTTACCACGACAGACCGATGAAGCGTCTGCCTATCGTTCTCCCGCTCCATCCTTCCCCCCACTGTTGTTGTTTTTTCTTTTTTTTTTTTTTTTTTTAATCTCCCATGGTCTATGTTAAGCGATAGCCACAATCCCTGTTTCTAGCATTCCAATACGATTCAAATTTAGTAATGGCTTTTGAAATATTCATTTCTTATAGGGTTATTAAGATTTTGGAGATAAAGTAAGAGAGGCCAAACTGAGATGTTTTGGACATGTGCAGAGGAGAAAGAGAGTACATTGGCAGAAGGATGCTGGGTTTGGAACCACCAGAAAAGAGTTCTAGAGGAAGACCAAAGAGGAGGTCCGTGGATACAGTGAAGGAAGACATGAAGATGGTTGGTGTGACCGAAGAAGATGCAGCAGATAGGGTTAGATGGAAGAAACTGACTTGTTGTGGCGACCCCTGAAGGGAAATGCTGAAAGACGAAGAAGAAAGTTGTGGTTCAAATATGGCGAAAACCTTTTTTGTTATGTAATTTCATAGACGGCATAAAGAAAAGAATCACTCGCAATACTTTTCCTATAAAGCGTCGTCCGAATAGAACCCCTCTCCACCTGTTTGCTCCAACAGAACTGCTGGTGGAAAATAACTAAACTTAATGAGCCATTAAAAATTCAGTATTTGCCATAATGAAATCCCTGTGTTCTGCCAGCAATGTCTTGGATTCAAAGGCATTGGGGAGAGCAAGGTAACTCAGAGCACACTGTATTAAATAGTGGCTGATAAAATGCTGGGAGCAGACTGAAGACATAAATAGAGCTGGCAGATGGATAGCTCTTTAAGATGTAAATATGACTTGCTTCAGCGAGGCTGCGAAAAATGGGGCCTTTGGTCAGAATGAGCTTTGTGTCATATTAGAATAAGTAATGGCTCATTTTTGGATAACACAATTTACTAAAACAACCCGCAAAATGACTTTTTCAGGAATGAAACAATCCAGCTTAAATCCTACAAAGCATGGAGAAACAGATTTGTCTTGGTGAAATAGTGCAATTTGAGAGGTGATCAAGCATGAGATAATGGAAATCTCAATGTGAACTTGTTCATTTCCAGACCCTTACTGCTACGAGGCTCGACATCACCATGGTGATTCACCGTGTTGACAGAACAATTCTTGTTTGGCTTTCTGCTCTAATAAATTCAGTTTCCACTTTTAAAAGCAATATAAAAATATCTGGTGGTGCCATCTCTTTTGTGTTCCCCCAACACACATTCTCGAGTATTCGTTTAATGTCCAGGCCTCCTTTGAGTTGCATCATGTTTCCTCTATGGCCTGATTCTTTGTCTTTTTTTTTGGTGGTATAGAATAATCTGTATCAGACATGTACCATTTCCTCAGCATTCTGACATCAATAATTCTGCAGGGTTATCTACTTAAGGGCAAAACTGTCAGGAGTCAGTCATAAAGAGCCCTTAGCTAGCTTAACAGGGCATGAAACATAGAAGCTTCCTTGGTTGACTGGTCCTCCCCGGGGCTAAAGGAAAGGGTGAGCATCACACAGGAGGATATACGTGTACAGCCATGTGTGTGTGTTGCCTGGCGTTAGGATTCTGTCTGCTTCACAGCATATGCTCAGTTACCACGGAGACCTCACCATTTCCTGAGCTGCAGAGCGAGACTTAGCATAATGTGGAAATGAGCCACAACTTACTCGAAAAGGACCCTAGATTTGTAACATTGGTGTGACATGACTGCTGAGTGCCACGTCGTATTGGTAAAATATTTCCAAATATTAAGTAATGATTTAAAAAAAAATTAAGAATCTGTTTTGTTCCTGCAATATGGACATTGCTTTTACATCAGGAAACAAAGGTAAATACTAATTGGACTCTATTTAAATAGCGCTTTAAATTACCTATGTGCACTCCATAGCGCCTTACATGGTGCCCACAACCACGCACATGACAGTGGAAAGCTGCCATGTAAGGCACTAACCACAACACCTGCAACACAATTTGTTGCAGGTGTCTTGCTCAAGGACATGAGAACATGAGCTCCTATGCCAGGAATTGAACCCGTTTGACGGCTGTGCTATGCACTGAGCCATGAGGGAAAGCATAATTTAATTTGTTTGAGTGCCAAATTAAAAAAAAAAAATATTTGATTTGTTTTTGAGCAAAAAAAAATAAAAAACGGAAAAAAATACAGATGTTTTAACGCCATAGTATTTAAAGAATGGAAGGCTGTTCTATAAATTAAACTTTTTCCGACCATTAGAAATAAAAAGCAAACTGGATGAGGTTTTCTTTTTTTGCGGTTCTTGCTTTTGCAACATGCACGAAATATGCTCACGCTCAACCTCCTCCACAGTTAATGCTCTCCCTGTTAAATGCCAAAATTACAATTTTAAAAGTAAACTTCTAGAAAATTTTCTAACTCTATTGGCTTTGTACTGTATTTGTGACTACAAATTAAATTTACGATTTGTCATGCATGCATGTGCCATCCTGAGAGTGGGACTGATTTGGGCACAATAGGGATAAGAGGCTTTTACCCCGCAGAAGCACAACACCTTCAGTTTAACAACTAGAATTACTATTCTTTCTTAGAAATGTGACATGTGGGCCCAGATTTTATGACACTCCCCCTACAGTCCGGTCTAGCAGAATTAGTTCTTCTTCTTTTGGCATTTCCCTTCAGCAGTTGCCACAGCAAGTCAGTTTCTTCCATCTAACCTTATCTGCTGAGTACTCTTCAGATAGAGGAGGAATAATCCCCGACCAGAATTAGTTGTTACTCAAATTTGTGGTGGAAAATGTCTTGATTCAGTCTTGGTTTTGCAGTGATTTGTGTTGTAACTAAAAAAGAGGACAAATTCCAAGTTTTTCAAATGCTCTATCTCGTTTTGTGTGTCGGTTAAATCAAACAAAAGTTGATAATTACCCCGCCATGAAGCTGGACCCCAAAACAAAGCAAAACATGTTAGTGAGTCAAATTTAAAAAAAAAGTAATCCAAATCGATTATTTCTCCATTTTATATACTGAAAAGTTGTTTTCTTTTTGTGTATTCTGAGGATTCCAGAATATTCCCAACCATCGAATCACTGCATTACAGCAAGATATTTAGACAAAGGAAAGACGAGCAGGATTTAGACAAGCCTTATTTAGTTTGTTTGCTCGGGTAGCCTTCGTTGTTTATGGAGGTAGAACCGCAAAAGCTCATGGATTTAAGAGTTAAATTACTTAGTAGAGAAACAAGTATCTTTTAAATCAAGTAGAAAAAGTGGCTTCTTGGGAGAAGCATATGTCTTTACAAAATAAGCAAACTTTGATCAAAAAGAACTCATACGAAACAAATTATCCGTGTTTGTTTTTGTGTGGCACCAAAAGCTCATCTGACCTAATTAATACACTACTGGGTTACTTTATTTATTGCACGTCTTATCTCTAAAAAATTCTTGATGCAACGCTGCAGAGCTCCATATTATCAGTTTTATGCAAATTAACTGTTCAAAGCCTCTTTTATTTTTTAGATTTTAATAAGTGATGTCTATAGTATATCATTTTATGTTTTCAATTCTTTTTAAAATTGTGTTTTTTTATAAATAACCTATTGATAAAAACTTTTATTTGACTTGTATTAATTTAATTAATCTTTGAACTACTTCAATATTATTACGTCAAACCAAAGTACATTCATAATTAGTAACTATAAGTTCATTTTTTATAAACACATCCTAAATTTTAATCACAATCCTCCAGTTGAAACAATAACTTCTTAAACAATCCAGGTTTAAATAAAATGCTTTTTATTATCATCCGTCAAAAAACGTAAAGAAACGTAATATATGACAGACTATGAAAATCTATACTGTAAAATTAAAACAATAAAGACGATAAAAATTCAACAGAGATTATAAAATATGGAAACAAGATTTTTATATCAGTTTTTTAGTCCCTAAACTGATGTTTTATATTCCTCTTTTAGGAAGCCGTTCTGTTTTATCACCTAGTCGTTACTCTGTTAAAATGTTCACAGTCGAGTCCTCTTTCAGAGAATTTCTGAATAAAGATAAAAATTAATGAGTTCACTTATTTTTGGCTAAAGAGCTCATTCACGGCAGCTTAATGTTTCTACTTCTGTTTTTATGCAAAGTTTGGCATTTCCTAGCTTGTGTACATTATATATTTTTTCTAACAGAGATTTTAAAATTTTAATCAATTAAACTTGAGAAAATACAACAACTTTAGATTTTTTTTTCTAATTTGTGACAAAAAATCAGGAGTACATGTGAGCTCCTACATTGAGAACCATTTAGTGATTTGATGTTTAGTCCAACCATTAAATTTGCGCGGTAATGTTCTGGAATTAATATAAAAATTTAAAAGAACTATTGCTAGGTTAGTGTATTTTCTCTCCCTCTATCTCTTTCTCTCTCATCTCTCTCTCTTTCTGTTCTTGGAAATTGGCCCATTCGCTGCAACTCTTCCGACAATGGTTGCCAACACTAAAATAATTAGGATGTGTTAAATATTACATGTTAGAGAGGATATTACCAGCTTTAAAATCTCATTTGGAATAATAACCGATGCCAAAAAAAAAAAAAAAAATGAAGTGACTCGTACGTTAGAAATAAAATATGCATTAAGCCAAGTAAGAAGATTTTTTTCGATTTTTGAGGGTGAATTTTGTGTCCTTGGTCTTTAAAACTTGGATTTAAAAAGAAGACTGTCATATGATGAGTTGTTTGTATTTCAAGACTGAATGTTTAGTTGATTGGCAATACGCCAAATGAACGGGAATAAATTTTAACTTAAAAATAGCTGAAGAAAAACTTGAAAATGATCTTAGCATGGTTTTAATCAGGGCTTAGCCATTCTTAGTCTTGGTCCTCCTCTAGTCCTCTTTCCTGGTGGTTCCAAACCCAGCATTTTTCTTCCGATGTACTCTCTCTCTCTCCTCTGCACATGTCCAAACCATCTCAGTCTGGCCTCTCTGACTTTATCTCCAAAACCTCTAACATGTGCTGTTCTTTTGATATATTCATTTCTAATCCTATCCATCCGGGTCACTCCTAGAGAGATCCTCAGCATCTTCATCTCTGCTACCTCCATCTCTGTTTCCTGTCTTTTCTTCAGTGCCACTGTCTCTAGACCAAACAGCACGGCCGGTCTCACCACGATTTTATACACTTTCCCTTTCATTTTAGCTGAAACTCTTCTGTCACACATCACACCTGATGCTTTTCTCCACCAGTTGCAGCCTACCTGCACACGCTTCTTCACCTCATTTCCACACTCTCCATTGCTCTGGACTGTTGATCCTAAGTTGATCCTAATAAATAAATGTTTGTTAAAATACAAAAATTCTAGAATAAAACTCAATCTAAATGTTTCTATGCTTTGTAATTCCCTCCTATTTTCCAAAAGTTTCCTCCACTTTTTTTAAATCACTTTGTTCATTGTTTTCGAACAATGGTGTCAGATAGAGGTGAAGTTTGTTCACTGCTAGCTTTCCTATAAATATTGTGTGTGAGGCTTTTTTTTTTTTTTTTTTTACTAGTTTAACAGCAGTTGGTTCAGTTGTTCCTGCCAGAACCTCCCACTCCTTCTCTTTCCTCTATTGTTGGCTCCCAGGTGGACGTGCAATGGTGACTCACTTTCAGGGTTAAAAAAAAAAAAAAAATTGAAATAGAGGTTTTCATACAAGCATAATTCGATGCTTCAGTTTTGTGTTTTTTACTGAAAACTAATACTGTTTTTATTATTATGGCTGGTATTTTATCTTCTTAATAAAAAGCCACTTGAAGATTTCTTTTGCATGCATGGTGTTTGGTCATAACAGCTCAGATAAAAAAATGAACATTTAATCCATGTAAACGTCGACATAAAACAACTTTAGTTGCTATATTTATTTATATAATTTTTACAGTATTTTATCAAGTGCCAGACAAGTTATTTAAAATATTTCCACGTTCCTGATAGATGAGCTTATTTAACGCACAACACTCTCTTTGTAACCTTACTAAATTAATGTGTGACTTTATGTCACATTGTAACACTGATAAGAAATCAAGAATTGTGTCTGAAACAACTTTATCTAAATACTTGTAAAATATTTGATACATGTTAGAATAATTCAGTTGAAATGAAGATACTTTATTTATCCCCTAAGGAAAATTTGAGTGCTACAACCATACAGTGTCATACAACATCGTAATTTTTTTAGCTGTTGTGAGTGAAAGTTTTAAAGGTTTGAAAGTGAAAGGTTGAATATTTTGATGGAGGACGGCAGAAATGATTTTCTGTACCGTTCCTTTGAGCAGCGGGGTTGCAGGAGTCTGTTGCTGAAGCTGCTCTTCAGATGGTCCACAGATTCATGGAGGAGCTGAGAGGGATTTAACATGATTGATGATAGTTTTTCTTTTGTTCTGTCCCTCGTCACCTCCTTCCCGCAGGCGAGGGGTGAGCCAAAAACACGTCCAGCTTTTTTTAGTTACATTGAGTGATTTAAAGCTACAGTAATTTAAATTTACAGTGAGTGAACTGATGTAAGACTGAATGATTATTCCCACGAAAAAATACAAAAGATTATATAAAAAAGAAAGAAAGAAAGAAACAGTTAGAATATTTTAACTCATTCAAAAGCGTTCGTATATATTAGTGAACCACCAAAAGTTCTCTTGAAAGAAACCACTTGCTTTTAGATGGACTAACATTTGGATTCTTATAAGATCCGTTTGTGTGACTGAGCTAGAATTTACAAATCAAACTATTTACACAGTCGACTATTAATACTATACAGTATTCATTTGATTGTGGCTTTAACATGGTGAGTGTTTATGTTTCTCTCTTAAATAGCTCCTCCCAAAAAGATTTTTCTGAATCTAAATTTGCTCTTTATGAATATTTTTCACATCTTTATAAAAGCTGAAAAGCCTAGATCCCAATTAGAATTCAAGAATAATCCACGTTTTTATTTTTATTTTTTAATAATCCACAAATATTGGTGGATATTTTAAAGCAGACATATGGCCTTGAACATGATTTTTTCATATTGACTCGTTAGATTTCCCTTGTATAATTGAGAGACGTGTGCAGCACCCATCCAATTACTGTCTGAGATGCTAAAGGCTGCCAAATGATGGACAGCACAGCGGTAAGGCTGCAGAAGATCTGAAGCCTGGGGTAGGATCTACAGAAGGAGAGTGAAGGAAAATTCATCTTGATTTTGAGGCAGGTGGAGAGGACACATGAGGAATTATCTCAAACAGGAAGAGTCACTTCTAATGAACAGATCAGTGGTTCACGAGCAGACTCGGTCTTTTGGGTGTGCTCATCATGTCAGGTATATGTCACCATCGTGTTTTAATGTTTTTTAGACAGAAAAATATCATGGAAGAGACTTCTCTCTTTTTTTTTTTGCTGGAAATGACATTAAAGATTTTCTTTACAGGACATTTTCAAAGGAGAGACAGTTGGTGGCTTTTTTTGGTTTTACTGTGTTTCTTTTTCCGCTTCCAAAATGTGATGTTTTGTGAATTTGACTCCAAATCCTCTCCCAACATCAAAACATGTCCTTGGATAGGATTCACAGCAAAGCAAACAAACACAAAGGAGTTTTTCCTCTTTGGATGTGCGATACTCGGTCAGGTGGAGAAAAGCCACAAAAATCCCCGAATTAAAAAGCAGCAGTGGAAATGTTTGATTTGCAGATTCAGCCCAACATAATTCATCCTGTTGGCAAGAACGTTAATGCCAGTAATTCAGAAGTGAAAACACAGAAAAGATCAATATTACATCTACAGGAAAACAGGAACTCACACTTCCAGGTTATTTTAGTACATTTTATCCAGGTAAAGCAGCATGAAAATAAAGCTCATTAACAGAGATGATGATTAAATAGTCAAATGTAAACTAAGCTGTGTCCATTGTTGTCCATGTGTCGTGTGTCCATGATGTACTGCTTAACCAGAGAGAAAATGATTTAGGGCAATTCTGGCTCTAGGGACTGATGCCCGTGAGAAGAAGCAGTGGTTTGGCTCCAGGCTTCTTCTGACCACATGCAAACATATCTAGGCAAGATACTTAAAACCAAACCTGCTTTCTTTCAGGCATTAAACAGATATATTTATATACTTAACACTGAATTTATTATTTAAAAAAAAAAGATGAAAGCATGATTGAACATGACATGTAATTAAAAGGTAATTAAATTGAAAATGAATGAGTCTATAAGAATTACAACTTAATCATTTTAACGATCCAACATATCTTTCAGTGTATTTGCAGCAATTTAAATAAACTTTCTAATGAATGAAAAATAAAACTTTAAAGAGTGAAGAAATTAATTGTGTTCTAAAATAGTCTCGAATGGATTTAGTACTACGACTCTTGACAAATTGTCAATTGTCTGTTCAAAACAGTTATTAATCTTTTTTGTCACCTTTTGAGACCAAATTTCTACTTTCTCACAACTCCAAAGCACTCCGATAGTAAAGTAGGAATTGTTTTTGTTTTTTACACTGTAAACCTCTCTAATGTATATAAAGACTGTGAAATTCGGGCCATTGCTAACAATTTGTTCCATTTTAAAAAATTAGAACAAACCCAGAAACAAAAAACAATGTAAAATGCTTGGTGAAAAGCTATTTGGGTTTGAAACAGAAACAAAAAGCCCTTTCCAAAGATTGTGGAAACTCTTAAGTGACCACAAGACATTAGTGTAACCGTCACATTTTCACGCTAGAAAAAGTTTTCATGACTGCTGATGAATTGTTCAAATCTGCCAACTTGGCAGAAGTATCCTAACGGCTCACACACTGTAAATCAGATTATAGAAATGAGCAGGTAAAGAACACCAAGACAAAGTTTAAAAAAAAAAAAAATTGCTATACTTCACAGAGAGAGATTCATATTGTTGTTTATCTCAGACTTTGATGATGCACCTCTGAAAGAAAATGCAGATCCAAGGTGGATGTCCTTGCACCCTAACAGGTACATGCACACGATGCTGCAGTGTTTCCTGTCTGTTCTTAATGTTGCTTTATAATCATCACTTTCTCTCAATGCCTAGAAATTGAAGATTGTTTTACATTGCTTGTCGAGATCTATTTGTTTTAACCATTAACGTTCCTATTTGGTGACTATTTGGTATTGCAGCTTACCACCCACCTTAGTATTTTTCTTTTCTTGCTAATTTATTCTTCTTAATCATTTTTCTTGATAGGTTGGTCATACCCGGCGAACAAAGCACAATTTGTGTGTGTTAATAGTCCACTAGTGCATGTACTACAACACGGAAGGTTTAGCTCATAGTAAATATATTGCGGATGAGCACCACCCTGCCCTGACGCAGACATTTACAATTATAGTAGCATCTTCAATGTTTATATTTTATGAAGATTTAATTTTTACTGTTTATTAGCTTCTAAATTTAGAGCAACTTACTTTGCAAACAGACGCAAACTGAGAGCTGGGATGACCTAGTCTGGGAGGTTAAGGTTAGCATCTGGTGCTAGCTACTAAGCCGCTCTGGTTTTGAGGTTTAGCTAAGCCAGTATTTACCACATTTTCATTTTTCCGTAGCCTTCTAGAATTTTCTGGAATTTAAATTTGTCTCATTTCTGTCTCTGAAGTGAAAAATGGATTCCTGGTGAAACAGAATCAACATAAAAGAAAGCAAATAATTAAAAAAAAAAGTAGTTAGAAACCTAGCTGAACATCTCATACAGCAAAAACTCCTGCAAAATAGTAGTTTCAGTTCTCTAGTTTTTTACATTACCGTGGTGAAATTAAAATACTGATGTCACGTTCTAAACCCAGAATATGGAGCATTCAACGTTGGCTTTGCTTGCTTGTGAATGCAGTACGATACACTCGAACAGATTGGTCCAAACATCTCTATCCATCCAAACCAATTTTGTCCAACTTTTTCCACTTTAATACACTGTTGTTCCGCCACATCCTGAACATGTGACTCAAATCTGTGAACCACATGTTGATTGTTTAAGTATTGTGATGTTGTGTGTAATCACATGAAATAGAAACGATGGACATTGCCTTCAACCGTGGGAAGGAATACAATCTCTTGCGGAAAATGACAAGGCCTTGATTGGTGGGGAGATTGAGACATGCCTTTGGTTATGTATCTCTAGGATGTGGCAGATTTTTTCTGTTTTCTCCGCCTCCTTTGCCGTCTATCCCTGATGTGTGCAGGTGGTGGGGTTCCAATGGTTAGTCAGGCAAGCTCATCAGCTCTTGTCTGTTTGAAAACTCCAGACTGTTCTTCATTCAATGCAAGATTGTTGTTTCCTTTGTTCTCAACCTGCCTGCTTTCTGAATTTGGTGTGGTCTTCCTGCATTTTGTGAACCCCTGAACTCCTCTGTATTGAAATAAATCTGCTAAAAATGTTTCACACTGGACAAGTAATTATGAGGAAACCAGATACGCTGAGATGATTGCAACAGATAACTGCTGAAGTTTATAAATTTGGAAAATTATTTAAAAAAAAAAACTTAAAGATGACTAGATTTACATTGAGTTACTTTGAGAGGTGCATACTAACAATTGTGACATAGCTATCAATAAAACTGTCCGAAGCAAATTAAAAATCAATATCTGCAACAAAAGCAGTGAATTCATCATGTGAGATATAGATCAAAGCTAATATACAGTATATATACATATACTGTATACGTGTGTTTTTCCATGAGTGTATGTGCATGCCTCACATTGAGAGGCTCCATAATCAGTGCCTCATTTGCATTTCCTTTCCTGTTACCAGAATCCTTTTCTGTGCTCCGCTTCTCGCAAAGAGACCTTGTTACCCATTAACTATGGTGAACGGTATAATGTTGTAGGTGGATGTACAACAGGGACATTAAATTTATGTGAAAATAAAATGAAAGCCGATCGTTGTTTTTATCCTTAGACTGGCATCCAATCAAATTATATACAATTCAATTCAGCGTGTTCGCAAATGAGAAGTGTAGTATGTTAATTTAGGTTTAAGTTTTTACCAGACTGCTGGTTATTCATGCTTGTTATGTTCATGTCTGTTTGTACATTTATGTAGATTTACATAAAAGAAAATAGTGCATGCATTAAAATGCAGATGTTGCTCCTTCTGGAATAAACTGCTCATTAATGTTGCACTTTTACATGTGCATCATTTACCCCGGCGATTTAGCCACAACTGCCGCTGTAAACACAAATAACTCAAATAGACTCTGCTCTTTCTCATTGGGTTATAATACTCACATTTATTCCCTTATTTAAATAGCGTGTCTGATATTTGTATAGATTCAAGAAAAAAAATTTTTTCTCTTCAGTGCAGTTTACCGTCTTTTTCTCAGCTGGTCCTTATGTGTTAGCGTCTACATTAAATAAAGTGGAGATGGCTGGTACTTGCTGTACTCGCTGTTGCTTTGTGTGACAAGGATATAAAATGACATTCAAAAACACGCTTTGCAGACTTGGGAAGCAGCCAACACATTGTGTCCATCTTCCTCTGTTGCATATCCCTCCCCAGGAGACGAGATTATCACATGGTGAGCTTTTTTTGCCAGCAGTCTGAAATCGTGCATGTGTCTGTAAAGGCCCTTGGTGTTTCCCCCGCAGGACTCCCTCAGGTCAAGGTGTTCACAGACTGGTACAAATTCCGCCTCATTCTATGCTTTGTTTAGCTTAGACACAGTGAATAAATGCCGCTGTTTTACATGGGAGTGGGCTCCCCAGACCCTCTCTGCTTCCTATAAATGTATAATTCAGCATAAGCAGAAAATGCAGTGTTTCATTTCCCAACGCCACCTGCCATGAACAAGCATTTAGGATTATGGGCAGTTTGGCTCAGTGCCGTCTCTGATTTATTCAGCACAGGCAGAATGTGTTCGTTTTTGAAGCTTTAATTAAAAAAAAAAAAAAAAAAAATTCCCTCGATGGCCATAGAAGTTAAAAGTGTAAAGTATTATTTGAGCTATGTGAGGTGTATTTTGAAGAAAATTTTTCTTAGGTTTATTTTTGTACATCCAACAAAACATTAAGTAAGCTAGTTTGCAAGTTTTTTATGAGGTTATTTTTTTAAAAAGGGAAATAATATCCTGCCAGGGTGTGGAACTTCATGTGAAATTAAAAGCCACAGGTGACAGTTTGATGGCTTTGAATTGTTCTGCATGATTCATCCGTGATGCCGGATCCATTACCTGCATGAATCTTCATCAGCAGGAATTTCCATCATATTTGTTATTCCACTGAAAAGAGTTTCCATTTAAGTTTTTTCTTTAACTTTTTTTTTTAAGTCTTGCATTTTTATGCATGTTATACCCAAAAATGATACACTATCAAAAACTGATATACCGGTATCTATAAACACATAACATCAAACAGAATTTTTTTTTATATATCTATTTTATTTACATACTCTATTGATCCCTCACTGGCGAAATTTGTCTGCTGCATTACACCGCAGCAGGCTGCCACAACAGCGCCACTGGTGGTAGAAACAGGGGCTTGGGTGTCTTCTCCAAGGACCCTGGACGTGAAGTCAGTGGGAATCAAACCCGCGAACTTCCGGTTAACTTTCCAAGAGTGAACGCTCTACCGCTGAGCCATCGTCTCCATCCCTTCATGTCACTAAATAAGAATGCGACTGAGATTAGATCTGAACAAGAATAGGCATTTTTTCATTTATTTATTGATTTTTTCATCACTAGCATGGCTGTTTTTAGGTACCAATTTTTTTCAAGATCACACTTTGCGAGCACCTAAAAGAGAAAGGTACATCCCTCTTGAGAAATGCCCTTTGGCATATTTATTACATGTTCTGTATATTTGCATTATTTTGTGCGCAACTTTACTGCCTAATGAGTCACTGAGTGCTGTTTACACCTCTTATAAATGTGCAAGAACTTTTAGCGCATTTAAATAAATTAAAATATGCCACTGTATTTTAATCTACCCCCGCGTGAAAAACTTCCTAGCATACATTAGCACTTTCAAGTCATCCCTGTGGGTGGACAAAATCACTTCCTTATCCATGCTGCCTTGCATAATGGCCCTGTGCACTGCGTAGGGTGCAGCCAGAGCACCATCAGTCACAAACTCTTAGCAATAACCGGGCTTCCTTTGAGCAAACTTGTTGCAGATCTCACTCTCTTCAGAATATTTTTATTCACTATTTTTGCCTTCAGACTTTGACTACTGTTACAGATCTACGCTGAGGTCTGAACAAATTTCTAGTCAAACAAAGAGGCCAGAAAGAAAAATGGATTTGTTTTTTTTTTTTAGGTCAGAGCTCAAGATGTTTGGCACAAGTTCTCTTTCGGTTACCAACAAAGAGTTGACCTGCGGGGCTTTAGACTGCATGATCTCCCCTGGCCTTTGACATGTGTGCACTCCAATATGTGCAATCCAAGTATGAAGAAAAGAGAGAGACAAGTGGAGCAGTGAAACTTTCCAACCCAGCTAATTAGCACGGGGGAGGTGTTATTATCATTTAGTAGTAATGAACAAAGTCAAAATTTACAGCAGCTTTTCTTTGAGGCAAATCAATGTAACTGCTTTCATCCGCTAGATTCATAAACCAAATATTTAAACACTATCACACAAAAAGCAAAGAGCCTCTATCTTTGAAAGAACTCTTTCAGTCGAGGTGTGGGGCAACACATATCAAACAAATACCACTCCAATTACCATCATTCAAAAAAGAGCAATAAGAACTGTAAGTAAAGCCAATTACAGGGCACATACAAATCAACTGTTTATTAACAAAAAGGCCTTAAAATTTAAGGATTTGGTTCAATTTAAAACTGCACAAATCATGTTTAAAATAAACAATAATCATCTACCCAATTCTATTCAAAACTTTTTTCATAAGAGGGATACTGTGTATGATTTTAGAAGATGTAATGTGTTTAAAAAGATGGCAATAAGAACAAATGTAAAACAACATTCTATTTCAAGTATTGGTGTAACTCTTTGGAACAACCTGGATCAACATTTAAAAGAATGTAAAACACTTAAACAATTCAACACTTTATATAAAAAAAATATTATCAAATCATACGAAGGAAAAGAGCTCTAAAGATGGACACTTTTATGTAAATTACTGTACATGTGGATTTTTTTTTTCTTTTTTTTTATTGTTAAAAAGTCAACAGCTTAATTACATATAGTTTGGATGAGTTAGGGGCAGGCATCATAAGCTTCGGCTTCAGTCTGCTCCTTTCCGGACCTTATACTTATTGTTTGTTTTTGTTTTGTAAGAAAATGTTCAAATGTCTGGAAAAATAAATAAACTACTACTACTACTACTACTACAGTCGACAGGCGTCATAAAAAAGATTCACAATAATGGCTCTCTATCATACTTGCAGTGAATTCTCGTCGTCATAGCCACAAGTAGCCATTAAACACCTGCTCACAACAGTCTTCTTAACCCCGACTGGCTTATAAGGGCCTTCCAGTAAACGCAGAGCCCAACGGTTTTGCTGTCACCTGTGATAGATGCACAAGTAAAAACCACCATATTGGCATCCAAACAATAGGCGAGGCACTATAACTAAGTATTTCTCCTGAGAAATCTAAAATTATGTTTTCTCAAGGACATCACAGAAGAGCATAAAAATGGAGAGGAAGAAAAAAAATATACGGGCAGGAGGAGGAGGAAATTGCAAAACACCCTCTTTTGCTTTGCAGCTGTTTACACAGTGCTGCAGAGGCTGTAAATTCTGAAGAGCTAAAGCACACTGGGCATCATCTCCGGCACCCATCATTCTAGAAATTGTCTCTCTTTACCCGTTCTCTCCAGAGAGGCCCACAGTTCATTGCCATGTCCACAGAATCCTTTGGACTGTCACTTCTGTGCTGACACTTAAGGGCCCAATAAAAAGCTAGCCGCTACTATATCTCAAAGAAGTGGCTGGATTGGAACCCTGCCTGTGCACCGATAGAAAGCTTAATAAAAATTTTGGCCTCAACCTTTTTTTTTTTTAGCTCCTTTTAGCCACAGATTCAGTGTCAGATTCAGAATGAGAAAACTAGTGGCTAAGTTTGGCCAAACATTTTTACTATATGAAATTCAGTTTTATGTATCTCATCCCTCGTTATCTGAAAGGACTCGACGTAGAGTTATTTAAACATAAACACACACAATCAGACACAACATAATCAAAACTCCTTGTCTAATCAGTTGATTTATAAAGCAAAGCATCTGTGCCAACGTAGTTCTTGCTTGTAGCGCTTCATCTAGACAGAAAACGGTTGATGGAGCGTCTGAAATAAAATGACAGTAAGGAATATACAGCATTTGGCTAAAGTATTTTCCACTGTATGTACCAGATTTTCTGTCGTGAGGTGGTGAAGGTGGAGATGTAGGACCCAGTTGCATAGCCAGTTTTAACCAGTTTATTGCTGTTAGGAAAGTTGTTGTTTGGAAAGAAGGGTAGGCATGTGCAGCCTGGAGGACAACATAGAAGGGACCAGATGACGCCGCTGCAGCAAGAGTGCGGAACAGCACTCCTGCTGCAGCAAACATTACATACGTATTTATGTAATTATTTAGGCTAAATACATTGAAAGTCCAAATTTTTTTAAAAAGACCAATATTGTTTAAACTAATAAAATATCAATATTTTTCATCTTACTTTATGTTACAACTATTAAAATGAATTATAGTTGAAAAAATAAACATATAGACAAAAAATATATTTTGTGTCTTGCACGTTGACCCAAATTTTAACAGCAGTCGACTACTGATCCCATTTGGCTGGTTATGCTTCTTATCAATAAATTCCCTATGAATTTATTTTTGTTGTTTTTTTTTAGTGTTTGGTGAAAACACAATTGAGTAATTTATAAGAAAAAAAACATCATAATTTATATCGAGCAGAAATAATTTCTTTGTGATTATTTTGTAAGTGCATCATATCCTCCAGAGGCTCTGTTCAAAATACGGAACATTTTCAGAGTTGATTTTGGCCTTGGGACCTCAGGCTTTTCAAAATGTATTCATGTAGTCATTAGTCATGTGTTTACCCACTGGTTGACTGTAGTTGAAACTATGCATTATCGAAAGTCACTTTTTCTTTGGATTTTTTTTTTTCAAACAAGTCTTGTGAAAAGATCAAGTTGACATTTACTTGACTGAATAAGATTTTTTTTTTTTTAATCAAACAGTATGTATCAGGTACTTGATACTAAACAACATACCATAAAAGTGAATGAGGCGACGGAGAACAGAAGAAAAGAGAAGGCTCTGATCAAATCCACGTTAGTCTCCTTGTCTTTACGGGATAATGGTTCCATTGTTCCAGAACTGAACTTCACCTCATAATTTTCCAATTGTCCTCTTGGAAAGCTCAGCCTCGTTTTCATCAGTGTCACTTCATCCCCTGCTGACACACTCTTGAAATCAATTTTCACACTATCTTGTACTAATACAAACAAACTTAAACATTTTGCTTCGTTTTATCCTTTTTATTTTTTACTTTATAGCCTTTGTCGTAAAAAACTAATTTATTCATGTGACAGAGATGCGACAAGTTAATTATTTAAATCTTTCGACATGTCGTTGTGAGCGTTAAAAGCAGAGTTTAATGTGTTCCTGCAGGTGGAGGGTGGATGGGGAGACTGTCATATTTCACAAGGAAATAGGAAATGACAAAAACTTTTCTTTTAAAATGAAGGTGAATGTGGATTGGTTTTTTTTTTTGCTTATCTAAATTTTCCTCATATGTTTTTTGTACGTTCAATTAAAACTTCAAACAGTGTTTTACCTCCACTATTGAACAGCGCTGAGTTTTAAAAAGCATAGTGACATGATGACAAAGAAGATTGTAATAATATACAATTGCCTGAAGACATCAAAAGTCTGTTCCGTTGCGTTGTCTTCCTCTTTTCTGGGGCCTGGTCGCAGGGGTAACAGCCTCAGAAAGGAAACACAGTCTTCTCTCACGCCTGCTACATCCTCCTGCTCACCTGTAAGGTGTTCCTTGTCCAGCTGCGAGACATAGTTTCTCCAGCACGTCCAGGGCCTACGGCTTGGTCCCCTCCTGGTGTATCGTGCCCAAAACACCTCACCAGCATTGAGCTCAGGAGGTAACCTTACCAGATGCCTGAACCACCCCATCTGGCTTCTTTCGACCAGGAGGAGCAACAGCTCTACTCTGAACTCCTCCCAGAAAGCAGAGCTCCTCACTCTCTGAATGAGAGCCCAGCCGCGTTGCGGAGGAAGCTCATTTTGTATACGCGATCTTGTTCGTTTGGTCACCGTCCACAGCTGGTTACCATGGTGAATGGTAAATAGGGATCTTTGCTTTTCGACTCAGCTCTTTCTTCACCATGATGGACCGATGCAGTGTCCTGAATATTGTGGATGCTGCTATACCATCATTGACATCAAGAGTCAAATTGGGAAATATTTTCTTTCATTTTTAGTTTTTTTTTTTTTATCATTGTCTCTGGGATTTCCCGCAATGTTTTTCTTGTTAATCTAGCTGAGCCTTACCAAACGCTCACATACTGTGTGCATAAAATTGCATCCAAAAACTGTTTTCTTCATGAAGCATTTTCAGATTATTTTAATGAATTATTTTATAAATGAATGTTAAAAATAAGAAAAATTTGAAAAATCTGAAATCTTCCAAATTTTTTGTGCAATGTAACCTTGCAACAAATTAGAGCAAAATGGGCTTTAATTTTGCTCAAGATGATACTTTCAAAATTTACAGTTTCTCAAACAGAAAAGAGCACATAATCGATTAGATTGCTCACACCGACATAGTTGGTTTAATGAGATGTCCGTAAGCAATTAAAAATTAATGACCACAAAGAGTTTTGAAATCTGTTTTACTTCTTTGATAAGGATAGTCTAATGTGTCCTTGGCTTTAATTTAGATTCCAGTGGTCATTTTTAATTTTTTGTGAAAGTTTCAATAAAAAATAAAAAATACCTTAAATGATTTAGATTTTCCTCTCAGTGGTTTTTAATCAGTAATGAAATAAAATGTTGGATTTAATTGGATTTTTGTCGTATTAATTCAGTAAAAAAATTATGACTTAACAATTCTTAGATTTATTATGTTTTTGTTCACAACTATTTTGTTCATAAAATGTTCTACATAAGTAAGGTGAAATGGCTTTTACCCGTTAGGCACCTCTCTGGGCAAACGGGTCACTTTACAGTGTTTAGAATATAATTATCGGTTAAAAAAATAACTATCAAAAAACATCAAATCATTTGCATGAATGGTTATAGTTTAAGAAAATCTTAGTTTTTAGTTTGTTTTATGTTTGATACACCAGCGGTGGACTGGCCTTTCACACATTGACCTGTAGTAGTTTTCCATCTGCATCAGTCAGCTCATTAGTATCTATTTTTATGACTATAAGGCCATAAATTAACAGAAAAAAATTATAAAAGTTTACCTTTCTCCCTCTTCAACAAAGCTAAAAGTCCTGCCTGTTCTGCCATATTTCTGCTTAAGTTTTCTACAAATATGCTCAGCTGTTCTGCCCATGCTCATCGGACTTCTTTACTTCGTTCAATTTATTTAGAAAAGTCTGTCTTGAAAATAATGTGTTTGTTGCATGACAATTAACCAAAAACATTTTCAAATACACCATTTTTGTTTTCCAAACCAATACTGGAGCCAACTGCGGGTATTTAGGAAGCTAGAATCTGCAGAGTACACTCAGGAAAAGTATTTAGATACTTGCTATATAAATCAAGCTATCAGCTTAATGTGCATCTTTAAGGTAGAATGAGATTATCAGAGTTTCCCGGACACTTTTAAATCATTATTTTTATGGGTATTTAAAACGATTTCTCCGAACGGTTGAGTTCATTTTTTGTTCAAAAGTTGGGAATTCTCTGAAGCTTTTGAAAAGAATAAAAACAATCTAATTTATTCACCACAAATGTTTAATTATTTCAAACAAGCCTCTTACAAACAAAGTGAGTACAGGCTGAGCTCTCTGTTGGTAAATCTTTTGTTAATTCTTCACAAGGTCATGTTTGAGATGCATTCCTCTTTCTAAGTGGTTAATTATCCTTGTGCCATCTTTTATTGAATCTGACACTTTGAAGGGCTCTCCATTGGCTCATCCCTCTTTCTTAATAGTATTGGTTTCTGATGATCATATCAGGCCTTGCATTTTTAAAAAGACGCCGGCCTTTTTATTTTCCTCGCTCTCATCAACCTCAAAGTCCTTCGCTTTTTATTCCTGTCCAAAGTGTTTCGGGTCTGGCAGAATGTGAACTGTAAACACACATCTTCTGCTCGGCAATTATCAAAGGGAGCGGAGTGGGAGAGGAATTGATCTACCGGCTCGCAGTACAGTAAACAAAGCCTTCGTGTCCCATGTGTGCTGAGCAATTATGAAGTGCTAGGAGAAGCAGCTTTTGCATGAGCTATAAAAAGACTAAAAACTGTTGGAGCCAAAAAGTCTTTTGTCAAGAACCACCTACTATTAGCTTTATTATTGCACAGGAGTTATCTATAAAAAACTGTTTTAATTTAGGATTAATCACTGTAACAACAAAGAAAAAAGACATGTATGCTAATACCGCTAGCAGCTAGCACAATACTGTTAAATTAATTTGTCTTTTCATGAGCTTATTTTTCCAATCACCTCTTTTCCTGTCTGCTCTCGATGTCATTTTATCATCTTTCGGCCCTCTGTAAAACTCATTCATGCGACATTTGATTTAAATTGGGATATGTAATGTCCCTGGGCGCCCCACAGAGATGGATGTATAAATAGCATTTAGGAAAATAAATTGATCTTTGATGCTTGTCCTTCAGGGGAAGATTACGTGACATTGGTTACTGTCAACAGTCTGTTCTATTTCTATTTTAGCCGAACGCCATGGGTGAAAATACACTTATGAGGTCGGTTGGAATGGAAACAAAATGGGCTATTACCTTTCAATATGATTTTTCTGAGGCGATGGAAATGAAAAGAGGTCTCTCATTTGTGCCGCAGTGATCTGGTTATGGTTCGGATGCACGTAGAGGAAACCTGTGAGGTTCCCATTCATCAAGTATTAAACACATTGAGGGGAAAACACAAAAATTTAGTGAGGAGGAAATACAACAGAAGAGCATATTGTGCTCATAAAGTGAGTCAGTAAATTTCACAATTAAATCTAAGTAATCTGTGTCTTCCTAAATATTTTTGTAAACAAAAACAATTTTTTTCTTAACATTAAACCCCCTCAGTCTCCCTTCGAAAGCCCATACCCCTCTCATTTCTCCAACTGCACATGAGTAATAGAGTCTATCTCCCTAGAAGATCACCGTCAGCAGAAAGGCATCACACGGGCGGAGAAGATTTCAATTATCAATATACCATTTAATACATCGCCGGCAGGCCAAACAGCCTGGCATCTCGACAGGGGCGAGATGGAGAATGTTATTTCTCAAACACATCAGCAGATAGCTGCAATTTGGCATTGTGGGTACAACAAGGTTCAAACCAGCCGCCATCCATCATGCTGTACTTGGATCAACACAGAAAGCAGAGAACCTTCGCTAACACGTGGGTGATTGCGTTAAAAGGGCTTGCTGAGTGATTACAAAACTTCAGTCACCCTCTTGGAGCTGCATTTATTTTTGTTATTTAAAGATGAGAGAACTTTTAGGTCGTGACAGCATAAGTTTGTTTTGTTAATACAGCAAGATTGCCATTGGTCTTCTGGAATTCCTCTGGCATCACAATTTGGTTTTGGACTCTATCAAAGTCCACTTGTTGGTGCATTCTGGATTCTTGAACTCTCCAGATGTTGTTTAAAGGTCGCCAATTAGATTCTATTTTAAGAAACTATTCCCTTCCTTCTGCTAACATCCATTCATTCCACTCTGCTTCGGGAAACAAGAACATCCAAACAAGCAACCTAAAGATTGAAACTGTCAAATTTTGACAAAATGTGTCCATTGCTTTCACCAGGAGTTATTCTCTTCGTACTGGAAATTATTATAGAAGCAACTCTTCTCTGCACCTGACAGCGCTGTGGGGAATGAGCTGTTCAAAGACACGCATTGGCTAGTGAGGACAGATGACTTGTTTCTCGAAGAAGCAGATGCTGTGTGTAAAATACACAAAACAAGCAAATAGAACAGAATGAATGAGTCCAGGAAAAATTGCGAGATTCAGTCTGAAAATGAATCAAAATTAATTTTGCTGTTGTTGATGTCCCCTATTTTTAAGCAAGCAATTCCAATCAAGATAAAATAATTGTCACCTTTTTTGGTTTTTTTTTTTAAGCAGGCTGTTGGATTAATCCCATTTTTACCTGTTTGTTAAAAGAACCTCTTCTCCAATGGGCCACCCGCCATCCGCTGTATCTTACAGACTTGAACTGTGTAAAGAACTAAGATTACCTAATCTTTCACTGACAATCAAAATCTCAACTGTTTGTGAAGCCCATTGAGACCGCTAAGTATTCCGTTTTGAATACAAAGAAGGCACACGGGTTATAAAAAAGCTTTCGACAGACAAACATCAAAGTGTAGTCTAGAAATACTGGCGCAAATAAAACAACTTATAAAAGACATTAACAACTTTCAGCCTGTGTGTTGTTGAGTGTGTTTGCTGTTGTGGAGCAGGAAGTGCTATATAAATCCTAAAGCTGAATTGTGTCACTGTGTAATAGACTTGTGAACCTGAATGTAAGCTCAATGTGGAGCTACCGCACTACGAACCATAGAAGCTTTTTTAGTTGTAACATCTTGATTATCTGAAGGGACATTTTCAGACTGGAAAGGCAAGGATAGAAGGTTGAAGCAAAAGATGAGTATTTGTGTGCATGTGGAAGTGTGCGCTTGTGCTGACAGACAGACAGACAGGTGATTGTATTCATCTGTCTGCACCTGTCTGTCATCCCACTGCTATTCTGGAATGTGTGTCGTCTTTATTGAGCTTCTGTTGGTTGGGGTAGTCGCTGCATTCCGATCATGGTTCTACATCTCGAGGTTTAAGTTTGTTCATTCGGCAGAAACGGAATTTGTTGTTTCATAAAGAATTTCACATTGTACATAGTTGTTTAACAGGATGACAAAATAATCAATAATTTGATCTTTCTACACATTTTGTTAGATTTTAAAAAAAGTACTAAACATATAAAATGTTTGGGTTTTTTTTCAAATGACAGAGAAAGAAAACCATATATTTTTATGACTAAAATAAAAATCAAATCTTCACCATTTTTTGTGTCTAACTTTTGGAGTTAGACACAAATGTTCTAATTGAATCAATTGTCGGACCGTCAGAGATTATTTCGAGATTGAAGAATTTGCAGCACATGAAAAAAATAAACTCTGAAGTATTTTCCCAGTTGCAGTTTAAACTTATCATCCATGACGGCTGATTTTCTCTTTGCTTGCCAAAAAAGGAGGAACAAACTCAACCAAACACTTGAACGCTGATTAACTGTGAATGGCTCATTATAGGCGGACAGATAAGATATGCGGCCTTGATAGTTTTAGCTAAATAAATCTCCTGCTCCTGTAATATGTGACAAATTCTGCTGTCATGTGGGTTAAGAAAAAGACAATTGTTTTCAAAGAAACTGAGAATTTGTGGTTTGTGAGATTCTGTGCACTATACTGATAGTGCTCTCATCAAGGTGCAAAGACCATTGACTTAAAACCACGTAAACTCCTTTCAAAACAAAGTGACGAATCGTGTGGTAATTTGTCCATTTAATAATGATTCTTTCATAATGAACAGGAGTAAAAACTGTAAGGAAAACACAAAACAACAAATACAGCTTCACTATACAGGAATAAACAGGTGCCACATCAAAAACAGAAAATAAAAGCCTGTGCCTTTTACTTTAGCTTAGCCGTGTTAGCATGCGGCAATATTCCTTCAAACCAACAAAAGTTCAAACACACCCTTGAAAAAACATTAGTAAAAACATCAATTAAACACTCAAATACAACTTTCGACATTGATTTCTCGATTCTAATTGTAAGGATTAAGCTGCAGTTTCTGTGGCTGCCTTGTTGTCTCATCTGTCGGCCATTAAGTGACTCAACCGAACCAACATCGTGAACACTACAAAATAAAAGAAGACCAAGGATCATTTCTAAACAATACAATACCACTCCCATCTCATTAAGTATAGAGTTGGAATCAATATCAATAAGTACAACCAAAATAAATAATTTTACTTATATTTTGTTTTAAATCAGTTTTATGATAATAAACCCTTTTTAACTATAATTCCAGTCATTTTTACAATAATAAAGTTGAAGAACAAACTACAGCTTGAGGGCTTTTTTATTTCTTGACATATTTTCTAGTTCACTTGTAGATTTCAAAATGGTGCTCATTCAAAGTTTGTGGCAAAATGGAAAAAAAAACAACTGTCAAAGTAGCACCAGGATACCAACTTCTGACAAGCAGGTAGAGAACTTTTCCTTTCAAAGTTTAGATTTATGGAAACTTTTTTTCTTGATGAAAGGTTTTCACCAACTGGTGGTGGCACATACTATATTCTCTGGATTTCATCTCCAACAAAACCAGCGAGGGGGAACTTTGTGAGTCAACTTTTGGAATGTAAGAAAAAAATACTCAGCTATTTCCAAAGTGTCAGGAATTAGGTAGTTTATTACAATCTTGAATCAGAAGGAACACTTTAGGCTATAACACATCACTCTACCTGGTTCTAATATTTGTTCATAAAGCCTCTAATGCTAAAGATTTGTCCTCCATGTTTGTTTTCTCTCTACATTACTTCAATATTCTGACACTCGACTCTTGATCCAGTATTCATGATTATCTGATGCACAAGAGGTTCTTAAATTAACAGTCTCATAAAAATAGAATGAGATGTAGTTACTATTTCATAACCTCTTTTGGCATTGATCTTTCACTGGAGAAAACGGAGATCTCATTTTTATAATGAAATGTCCTGATGTGACTGGCGCAAAAAAAAATTGTGTCATTTAGAAACACATTTGAATGAGAACTGATTGGGAATAGTTAAAAAATTTTTTAAAAAGACCAACCAATGGTTGATCTTGTTTTTAATAGAGTTTTCTTGTGTTTTTAGAACATGAATAATGTAAAGCAGAAACTACTCTGACGTGATTTTTTTTTTTTAGGGAAAGCAATACTTTTTTCCTAATAAGTGTATACATGTTGAAAGTTAACATATGCTATCAAACGTGCACTTTGAAAGAAAATAATGACCGCCATGTGCCATGATTTAGATTTATGAGAGTTCCATTTCTCAGTCCTCTGCTTTGGTCCAAAAGGAAATGCAGCAAGTACTTTTTACAACAGCGAGTGTGAAATTACCAACACTCAGCCTCCAAAAAGAATAAATCAGAGCGTTTCTGTTATTTTTTACTTTCCTGCGGTACCATGAAAAGATATGACACCCTTTTCTCACAAGGTCTTCATAAATGTTTTGTGGCGTGTTTGGATCAAACTACCATGGAGACATAACTACAACATGCACATTTACCTTTAAAAAAACAAGATAACCCTACAAACTGCAATTTCTAAATTCTGCAAATATTTAGCCTAAATACTGCAATTTCCCCATTGTGGGACAAATAAAGGTATTCTTAATCTTAAAACTACTTATTGTCTAGAGGCAGTGAAGGTGGAGATGTAGGACCCAGATGCATAGCTAGTTATAACCAATTTATTGCAGTTAATCAGGAATTAGGGAAGAGGGGTAGGCATGTACAGCTTAGAAGCCAACCTGGACAGGCTTGTTATCCTGGGCAGGCTTGGTGGGATCACCCAGGAAACATGAGGTTGAGGTACCAGACGTGGAGGAACACCATCATGCATTCAAAGAGCAGAACAGCATATCTGAACATGGAGTGATGGATAAGAGGTATTTCATAACCAGGGGAGAAGATGAGACACATGTGCAAACATCAGGAAGAAGCAATTGGGACGAGGTGTACTGAATTAGTTCTCAGGGCAGGATTAGGAGGGAGGAAATGTTCCAGAATGGTGGCGGATCGTGACACTTATATCCTTAAGTTAGCCACAATTATTAAATTTGGGTTTTATTTAGGATGGCTGTATGTTTGCATTTTTGAGCACTGATGTTAACAATCATTCTAAAAACCAATTCTAAAACCAATTCAAAGACCACACATAACTATTGAAAGTTATGCTCGACAATTTAAAACATAGGCTTCTATTTTTAGCAATTTAAATTCTAATTTTAACAATTTAGGTAAACTGACTAGAAGACTCTGATAAGTTCTGTTTTTTGTATGAGATGGGACCTTTAAACTAGAAGTTCCAGCTGAAAAAAAGCAAATGATTTCTTTTTCACATTAACAGCAAAATAGGCCACAGCATGTATGTTTTTCCAAATTTTGAGAAAATGATGCTAAAAGACTTTTGATGTTCGAAAAATGTAAAATCCCCCACATGAGTCGTCTAGCTTTAATCACCCCACACACAATTACCTACCTTCCCTTGCAGTCGAGTAAAAAGAACCCTATGCATCTGAAGTTAGACTAAAGACGAGATGTTTTCTCCTGTTGTGAATCCCATTTCCTGTTATTATTCAGATGCTGCATAGCGAGACATCCGAGCAAAAAGTGATTTTCCCTGCAGTCGTGTGCCATGCATGTAAGAATTGCCACCTCTGTTCATTTCCCTCCAAAGGGCCTGAGGCACTTTTTCTTCCGTCTGCCAAACTTTGCCTAATGTGGGTGGACGACGGTAAAACCAAGTTTGGAAAGCACTTTTCGAGATTTCACAGCAGGAGACACCGGTGACCAATATAATGACTCATCAATGCCAATGAATCTTGCATCTAAAGCTGTTATTATTTGTTATGTTTTCAAGCATCTGCTACATAGACTCAAGGTTTAATCTGCCTCCAGGGTAACCTTAATTGCTTTGAGCATATGTTGTTCATGAGCTGCGTTGGAGGTTTTTGAAAGTGGAACAGATTCTCCTGGAAATAACAATTTTCTACTATTCATTGCCGCCCATGCTAGCAAATGGTTGATCAGTGAGACTAATTGCTTTTAATCTGTACTCATAAGGCATAGCTACAAAAGAGACTTTTTAAGTAAATCCTTTTGATAAGATTTGATTGCTTGTCCGCTATCTGATGTTCTAAATTCACCTGGATTAATGTGGTTCATTGTGAGAAAGGTTGCAGTTGTTTTAAGTGGTTAGATTACATCCCCCGTTCTCTGAATAAGAAATCAAATCCCATTAGAGAGCCCTTTTACAGCCTCTTACTACCCACTAGTGACAGATAACTAAAAACAGTCCGTCCTCGGGGATGGCAACCATCACTCTAATGTATGCTGATGCGACTTTATGTTCCTCTTCCAAGGACAAAATACCACCTGCTGAAGCAACCATTTTATGTGCATGTTTATGGGCGTCTCAACTCCAGAGGCGCTGCTTTAGCGATAGCATGCCGCTCTGCAAGGAGAAAGCTGTCCTATTCACTGTCACACCTCCACTCATTCATCATGGTGACAAGGAGAGAAGGCAATGTCTTCATATGCCTGCATCCTCTGTGCTTACATAGAGGAGGCAACATGTCTGCAGCACTGTGACAGGCAGAGGAAATAAAGAGAGCAAGGTAGAAGGAAGAGTGAGTGCCTGAAACCAAGAGACGGATTTGAAATTGCAAGCAGGGAGGAAAACACATTAACAGAAAACATGTAAAGGAAAAGAATCACTGTGGTAAATGTTTTTGGCAAAAGTAATGTGACAAAGTAATACAAAAAACAAAAACAGATTTAAACATCATTTGTACACACAAAAAAAGTTAAGGAGGTGATATTGTGCTTGCATAGTGTAATAATTTTATCTGATACATATATAGGGTACGTTCTTATCTTCACCTATGGAAAGAACGAGATCACAGATACAAGAAGCCGGAATGAGCTTCCTCCACAGGGTGGCTGGACTAGCACTCAGAGATAAAGTGAGGAACTCTGTCATCCGGGAGGAACTCGGAGTAGAGTCGTTGCTCCTCTAGGCCGGATGGGGTGGTTCGGGCCTCTGGTTAGAATGGTTACCAAAGGCGTCACTAGTGAGGTGTTTTGGGCACATCCCACTGGGAGAGGACTCAGAGGCAGATCACGGAACTGATGGAGAGATTATGTCTCATAACTTGCTGGGGAACACCTCAGCAAGTTATGTGCATACTATGAGTTATGGAGCATCCTCCAGCTCACCTCTGAGCTGAGCTGGAGGATGCAGCCGGGGTGAGAGAAGCCTAGGTTTTCCATCTGAGGCTGGCCTAGATAAGCGAAAGAGAACAGAACGGAACATTTATAATTGAATTGAATATACTTTACCGAAGAAAAATTTCAGTATTGTATTGTATCTTGGGTTTTTTTAGATTCCTGAAATCAGATTTTTGTGACAATCAGTTCCTCAGGCTGTTCCACATTATTGAGCAGATCAATATGTTGGCAGTCTGGGAAAAATAAATATATGTATCTCTGTTGTCGGAAAGAATGAAAAAAGGTGAATAAACAATTTCACTTTTCACAAACGTAAGCGTTTAAAATTTTTTTGTCCCACTTAGTCCCGCCTCTTTGTACATACATGACACATTAGCACCAAATACAGTTTATTTGGTTGCAAAGCTAGCACATATTCTTTGAAATTCTTATTTTGGTGCATAAACATTAAAGTGGCACTCTCTCGAGCTAAAGTATGTGCACTGCTGTTGTAAGTACCCTTCAAATAGTAGGTACTTACAACATTTTTTGTGTTCAACCCATTATGTTTTTAATGTGGTAATGATGTTTATTCATGATAAGACCTCCAAAAAGTTTATTTTTCATAAAACTCATCTTTACTTTTATCCATAACCTTAGTGCAACAACAAAGCGTGAATTAGCAGAGAAGCTACCAAACAGAACCCTTCCATGACCCCATGACACTTTTTCTTGTCTGTGCTTGATGTACTTCATTTGACACACACCCTCCAGTCAACCACATCTACACACTCTAAGATTATATTACCAAGGTGTGGTGACAGCGGACCACTTACACTCTTTCAGTGTCTTCTCTTTTCCTCAATATTCCCCCGATCGTTTGAAATTCAATTATGCTAATCAAGGCTAAGGTCCGGGTATTACAGGCACTCTCTTCTGCTCCTCTCTATCAGTGTGCATTTGAGAATAATTATTCTTAAAAGCATGTAATTTAGACTTCTTTGGAAGTGGGTGTAATCTATGCTCTTTGGAGTGTGTTGAAACCTTATGTACGGTCAAAAGAAAAAAAAAAAAAAAGGTTGACTTCAGAGGTTGCACAAGAGATTTCTTTTTGGTAGTATTTTGAAAAGTTTAGGGGAAAAAAATCTTATCCAACAACCAGGTGTTGATATATTTGTTGTGAAACTCAAAACTTGACAGAAATGATCAACTTTTGCCTAGTTGCAAAATGTGTATATACTGCTTTAAAGGTAAAAATTGTCAAGAGTAAATAAGATTTGAAAGTCAATCGCTAAGACCCAAAGACTTTGTATTGCAATGAGCTAAAATGACATTGTTATTTAAGGATGTTTTTAACGGCACGTTCTAAATCTACCTGCAAGCGCCATGACCGACAATCTGACCGCTTATGTATTCATGTTTTGCGCTGCTATATTGCGTAAATAAACTTTTTCACCACTCAATTTTTAAAGTAATAATAATGATAAAATGTTAAACATTTTTAAAAGCTTGAATAAAAAAACAAACACCAAAGTCAAATGATTTAATTCGTTAACAGTCTACTTTTTTTCCCGCATTTTGCGCTGCTTCTTCAAAAATGTCTGCGTTAAAAATTGGCTATAGGCCATATTCCAATATATTAACCTAAACTTTCAAGACTTATCTACAAAACATGGCGTACTTTAATCAGTAAACAATTTTCTTATTCTCTTCATGGAATCTCTTCAATATTATCTCACTCAACCTTTTCTAAAATGTTTCTGTAATGGCGTCAGAGTCCTCCTTGTCTCGCTCCAATAATATAAACACACACTTATGTGTGGCCATAGCAATGTGTTTGTTGCCATAGCAACAAAGCAACAACTTCCAATATGTGCTTCCTCTCAGCTGCCGCGCCCCGGTTAGAGGAGATAAAATGCTTATAACTTTTGAAATGTTCATTTTTATAACAAGAAAACTACATGATAAAATAAAAAACATGTTTATATTAAAAGTAATTAAAGATCAGCCTCCTAGGTCGTGTTTTATTTATTCTAATTAACATATTAAAGTGACGTGCGTTCAATTTTTTTCTTTAACTATTTTGTAACATCCTTGTTTTCCTGCAACTGTGATTTACATCCTAACGTCATTGGCTCACAACTAAACTTAAAGTAGAAAGTCAAATACTTTAAAAAGGATGATATCTTTTCAAGGCCAGAACGATACAATAATATTGTTTTGATTGCCTTCTAACGTTTCAGAAATTCTTATATTCAGTTCTTTACAGATGATGGATTTTTGTCGATGAACATATGTAATGCACTGAAAGGGTATTTTTGCAGCCTTGAGAACAGAACTAAAGTTCTCGCCATTCAACACACAATCAATTTAATTAAAGAGTAATGTATAAGAAAAGATTTGCGGCAGTTTCAATGAACTCAATTTGCTTTACTTATTATCTTGAATGGCCTCTTTAGTTGTAATATTAAGTCGATGTTTAAGAAAATCTTAACTTGACCTTGTATGAATGTGGCCTCAATTTAAACATCCAAAGAAAAAATACTACTTTTACAACATTTACAATTCAATCTATAGTTCATTAGATTGTTTTGTGGAGACTGAATGAAGATATTTGTTGTAAGTCACTAAAATAGGTCCGTCTGAGTTGTCTCTTTTCTACCATTTCTGAAAAAGAAAGCATCATGAACGGTAATGGCGGTCCTCCGGTTAAACGATGTAACCCCCTTTTTCTTGTAATCCACCAAAATTACATCCATCATGATATTAGAGCACTTCTCTTTCATCTCAGCCCGTGTGCTTTTCTAAACCCACATTATTGACAACCTTACATAGTCTTGTACTCCCTTCACTTGTGCTCATACTGGAGGAGAGCGTGGCAGAAAAAAACATTTTCCGTTTTAGTGAGTAGAACTATTCAATTCAGTATGTGTAAAAAAGAAATTGAGCTTCTCACTCTGCGGAACGAAAAACTTTTGATTTTGGGGGAATTGTCCAGTATGGGGCAAGTACTTAAAATGTCAGACGAATTTCATGTTTAGCAGATCATTTCTAAGGTCTTGCAAAGTTGGATTTTGAAAAGTTTATCCACGCTTTTATTTCATCACAACTTTTTTTCGGCAACGGTGTTTTTGCATGTTTCAGTAAGAATGCTCTTAACAGACTTCAAGTTGTGCAAAACTCTTCTGCAAAGCTTTTAACAGAAAAATCCCAGAAGGTCCCACATCACTGCAGTTCATTCAGCCCTTCTCTGGCTTCCTGTAAAGTTTAGGATTGATTTAAAAATTTTAGTTATTATTTTTTGAGCCCTCCACAATCAGGCTCCAAGAAAGATACTTGACCGTTTGACCCGTTGCTTCTTTAGTTACATCCTTCGGTTGTCCGAGGAGGACCTGCTGTAGCTTCCAAAAACGAAATTTAAAACTCAGAGAATTTGTCTTTTCAAGCTGTGGCTCCAAAGCTCCAGAACACTTTGGCCCTATGCCTTCATGTGGCCGACTCGGTTTGTCATGATTGTCTTTTTGCATTGGACGCTCTGTAGATTTAAGCAAGATGTCGGTATACCAACGAGGACAAACAAGTTGGTACTTCCATCTAAAATTGTTTTCTTTTCTTTTCGTCATCCCCTCTGATAATATAAATGTATTCTCCCAAGAGAACCTCAGAGTGTAATGGGTAGTATCCAAGCATGGATTTCTTTTTCAGCTTCCATTCTTTCAAAACAGAGCGGTCACTTAACACGATTTGTATTTATGTCACTTATATAGTTTTCAAAAGCGTGGCTTCTCTTTTTGCTCCAGTTGGTCACAGTGACTCGGTTGTTTACAGAGCGGGTTGGAAAACTGAATTGTCTAATGTGCTGTAAAAAATAAAATGTTTGTAAATGTATTATTTGGCTTGATGAGACTGCCTCAGGCAATTGTGTACTTGTACTGTTTAGCCAAGCTGAAGCTTTCTGTCAGCGCACCAACTCCATTATCATGGCAGGCAATTTTCAGCAAATAAGTGTTTATTTTACAGGAAACAAAATAGATTTATGCCCCGTATGTAGCCCTGAAATACCATCCATAACTGCAAGGATATTTTTTCTAGTAATAGCAAAGTAAATTTCACATGATGCCTCATTATAAACATAGTTAAATCACTAATTATACAACAACATGAAGCAGAGGGATTTAGAGAAAACCAGGAGACACACTTGGACAGTCGGAGCATTGGGGCTGAGAAATGATGGCCATTACAGAGATGGCAGATTTGGCCAGGTCGAAGACATAGAGGTCATTCGCTGTGGGATTTGGCCACACATTCGCTCTTACCTGCCAAGCAGAAAAGGCAGCTTCAATAGCTGGGCAAAGCATGGCTACAAAAGCCAGAAGGAGGGCTGTCCTTGGCTGAGACGCCTTCAGCAATGTCATCTTCAGAGCACAGAGATGCTCTGCCAGTAGTTTCAAATAGCATTGGTCTTTTGCTTTGCTTCCTATTGTAACTAATCAATAACTCATTTATTCCCTATAAAAAGCTTTAGAATACTATTTGAAAATAAAAGAAACATTAATTACATCTCACTGTGTTGTGTTTCGATTCTACAGCACAATTGAAAGTACCATTGAGCCAATCAAAGTGTTTATTATTACTTCATGAAGAGAATCCCTTTTTTGCTTGGCTAATCGTGGAAAAATGATTGGTCTAAGAGACTGTTTTCGCTGTGATTTTTGCCAATGTTTATATGTCCATCCGGCCCTTTGTGCAAATTAATGAATAATGTAAATAGTTCTCACAGTAACTTTAACAACAGTATGGTGCCATCGATGTAATTTTCTAATTAGATAAATCCAGTTGGCAGAGTGAAATGTTGCTATTTGGCACTCCTGATAATCACAACCGCATTTTCAGAAAAATATCCAATATGTTATAAAGCATAACAAAAACTCCAATTAAAACAATTATGTAGCAAATTTGTGTCTGTAAGGTTAGTGATTGGAAACAAAAACATTTTCAAATTTGGCATTCCTACAAGCTTAAGATGATTGTAAATAACTCAGAGTGAGTAAGTGAAAAAGGAATGTCCTCTGAGGTTTTAGCAAAAAAAAAAAAATCAATTTACTGATTCCATGACCTTACCTGCCATCTGTGGATTTCACATATTCCGCTCTGACTCTAACATACAGAATATAATTCCATACTTACAGACTTAAATATGATGAGCTCATCAATCCAGAAAATACATATGCCTCATTGACGTTCCAGAGTAAACAAATATGTACTCATTTGAAAAGCACCAAACTAAAAGCAAGTTGGAGGAAAACTCAAAACCTCACTGGACGTTTATCCACACTAAACACACTCTGCAGAAGTAGTTCAAGTCTCCGATCTCAAGTACGGCTGCCAATTTTATACGCACAAATCATCAAAAAGAATTTATTTATTCAGTGATAAAAACAGTCTTAAAAAAATTAGGAAAAAAGAGACTTTTTCAAATTTGACATGAATGAAGCGGATTGGAAACAAAAAGTGTTTCCATCAGGATGAAGAACATCTATTGACTTCTTTAGATATTTAGCTTAGAGGGCTGTAGTAGAGGGCTGTAGAGAAGATTAAATTAATATTTAAACGATAATCTTTGACACATTGGTTGCTCATCTCGGGGGAGGGATCTCTCTTTCACGCGGATCCCCACGAGGTTTCTTATTTTTTCCCCACTGATGGGTTTTTTAGGAGTTTTTCCTCACCGTGAAGGAGAGTCTAAGGGCATAAATGTGCTAGTCTTGTTTAGTTAGCATTTGTTAGTTATTTTCCTTGCTGTGTATTTGTGTTAACACATTCCTCTTTTTCTTGTGAAGAACATTGAGACGGAAATTCTGTGATTTTGGATAAAATTGAATTGAATTGAACTGGATTGATGAATGAATGGATGGATCAATCAATTTACAATATATACCAACTTCTGCTAAATTTACGGAAGTCAGGTTAAGTTTTGTTTGGAAAACTGTTAAAAATGTTATCTTTGTTAGTACACAACAGCTACAGTATGTAGATAGGATGGTGTCGTAAGATTAGGACTGTACTCTGAATATTATTATCTTTCATGAAATTTCCTCCATTTAGATGTATTATTAAAATATAAATCAATAGCTATATGCGTACCGGTCTATGTACATGAAATCTCTGCTTTGGGAATTGTTTGATTTGCAGTAGGCTATGTGGGAACATTTCTGCCTGACAAGCAGTCATTGATCTTCACTTGATTTAGCTCAAAATAATTGCCAGTTCTGCTTTGCCTTGAAAGACTTGAAGGGAAGGTGACCTTGAAGTACAAAAACTTATAAAACTGGAAAATTAAACCCAAAAAAGCGGAAGGGTTAGTAATTATTCATGTTTTTTCCAAAATGCTTTATAATTAAAACAAAAAAGTTGCAAAACATAAAAAAAAAAAAAAAAAAATTCCTTCATTCAATTTTTTTAGTCCTTTTTGCAGAAGATGGTGAAGAAAACAGATGCATAGGGAACATTTTATAAAGGTTCAGCTCGGGGGTAGGGTGGTTCAGTGAGTAGGGCGACTGCACTGTAACCTGTTGTGATGTGGAAGGAGGAGGACCCAATTGCAGGACATAAACAGGGTTTATTAACAGAAGTCAGGTAAGTCTGTACGGCAAAGGGCACAGGATTAACTCAGAATCCAAAAGTGCAAATAATACAACATAGATTAAACTTTTGGTCAAGCAGCGAGGAGGACCTAGCTGGGAAGGATGACGATGACCCGACGTGGAAGTCGGGTTATTGCCCTTGAATAGGCTGCAGGGTCCACAGGTGTGTGGTATCAGAAATATATCCCTAATCCCTAAAATCCCTAATCAGGGTGATGAGGAAGGTCCAGGGTGAGGAGATCATGACACTAACCAGAGGTTTGCCAGTTCAATCCTCCATCAGGAGTTAATGCCCAGGTGTCCTTGAGCAAGACATCGAACCCCCAATTGCTCTTGATGGTGGTTTGCACCTTGCATAGCAGCATCCCCATCAGGTATGAATATGTATGGGTGAATTTGAGCTACACTGTAAAGCGCTTTGAGTGCCAACGCAGGTGGAAAAGCGCTGCTTAAGTCCAGTCCATCTACCATTGAGCGAACTGAATCGCACATGCAACGTGTCAAAGCATTAATATTAGTGACAACAGAGCATTTAAATTAATTTGATTGTGTAATCCCGTACGTCACTAATTACAAGTGATAAAAAATCTCATTATTATATCGTATCGGTGTGTTATCGCCAGCGCAGGTGGTTTTAACCAACAATAGTAACAAAGAGCACTACAAACAATTTGTTTTTAATTAATGCATGTTAAGTACCTGTGATACTCAGGGAGTCAAAACTATTGTTATAAAAAGAGGTTTGCTAATGATATTTCCCCATTACTCTCCTCTCATTTATAAAGCCTTGGATGAGATGAGAATTCCCTTATTGATTGTACTGCAGTCGATTTAAAAAGAAAAAACTCCTCCTCTTTCTTGGCTCAGTGGAGTGTTAATCATGTCTGCGATTAGGCAATGATAACAAATGCAGCTTTAAAACCCGAGGGTGCTTTGTGTCAGTCGCTGATAAATAAAATGTTTAGATTCACTTTGGGGAATGCACTGCTTTCAACAAATGAATAAGCAGATAGTTTACCAAGTGTACCACTGCTGTCAGAGAGTGACAGATCTGTACGGTGATGTAATCCTGAACCCCCAGTTCACACAGAAAGTGGACAAAAATAAATGTACGTTCAACACGTCACTGAAGAATAAAAAAGATGGTTGAGAAATCATCCATTGTATTAAAGGATTTTAAAAGAACAGATCAACATTTTTTCATATTCAATGATGGTATTCTTTCAATGTCATCATGAAGCTAAGTGTTAACTTTGGGGTGCCTTTCACAAGAGCAGCTAAGAGGACGTACAGAGGCAGTCACAGTACTTACAATATGAGCATGTCTAATTGAAGGAATGACATCATAAAATCTAGAAAAACAATGGAACATTTATGACACCAAGACTTATCCCCTCAGCATAATAAGCTTGGAGCAGATGTGAATGAAAACTTACATTGAATTGAAAATACTTTATTAATCCCCAAATGAAAATTTGATCATAAATGATCACATAATGGTATTCCCTCAATGATGAGAGAAAACATTTATTTCAGCTCTGACAACTCTGATGGAGTTACAAATCTTGTGTGTTTGGGTGCACTCACACTTGACATGGTTGCTGTAAACCAGACCTGAATATGATTGTTACCATTTCCCTTCTGGTCTGCACTCACATAGGGTTTCACCATTCATACAGAAGCTTGCTTACAATAATACAGTGCAACAATTTCAGATTAAACAGGAAAAGTGATTTACTGGTGGAAAACAATGGATATCATCAATTTACTAGGTACTGGGTATTTGTTTTATATTGTTTGATCTGCTGCAAACCAGGACGGACAGGATTAGAAATGAGTATATCAGAGGAACAGCATATGTTAGAGTGCAAGTGCTGCCTGGAAGCCGACTTGGTGGGCATCAGACCACATGGAGTGCAACAGTGGACACCATCATGGCAGCAGCAGGAGAGTAGAACAGCAGAAGATCTGACAATGGAGTGAGCGACACCAGGAGTTAAACAACCTGAGGGAAGACAAGACACAGGTGGCGACATCAGGCAATCAGGACCAGGGGTGCTGTATTTAGGGCTCAGGGCAGAATTAACAGGGTGGAAATGATCTGAAAGGGATATGACACCATTACTGTAGTCTAGCTTTAGTAATGGAGAGTGTGGAAAAGAGGTGAAGAAGCATGTGCAGGCAGGTGGAGAAAAGTTCTAGGTGCGATGTGTGACAGAACAGTTTCAGCTGAAATGAAAGGGAAAGTGTACAAATCGTGGTGAGACCAGCTATGCTGTTTGGTTTAGAGACAGTGGCACTGAGGAAAAGACGGAAAACAGAGATGGAGGTAGCAGAGATGAAGATGCTGAGGATCTCTCTGGGAGTGACCAAGATGGTCATACAGGATCAAAAATAAGTATATCAGAGGAACAGCACATGTTAGAGGTTTTGGAGATAAAGTCAGAAAGGCCAGACTGAGATGGTTTGGACATGTGTAGAGGAGAGAGAGAGTACATTGGCAGAAGGATGCTGGGTTTGGAACTGCTGGGCAAGAGGCATAGAGGAAGACCAAAGAGGAGGTTCATGGAAGACATGAAGATAGTTGGTGTGATGCAGCAGATAGGGTTAAAGGGAAGAAACTGACTTGCTGTGGCGACCCCTGAAGGGAAATGCCGAAAGAAGAAGAATCTTTAGATTTGTACTGTTGTGTCCCATTGATAGAAATCTATTACATTCATACAGACACATGTGTTTGTACAGACATGCATATGTTGGATGGGTAGATATTTATAATCTTCCATGGCTTATCAATGGTCAAATAAAATTCACTTTTAAAAGAAATGTTATAAACGTAACATTTTTTTCTCTCAATTTGACAGTTTTAGACAAACAAACCCAAGTGCTACCCAAGCAAAAAGCACAAGCCAGCACCTGTAAGATTTTCTGATCTTTTTTTTTTTTTACAAGATGCTGGGTAGCATGACATACTTTGACATTCCCTATAGCTTCCAGGCTATGCGGTCAGTTGTCACAGTTTCTCAGCTATAATTTGACAACTCGTGCTTAGGGGACTGGGCTCAGCAATATGTCATTTTATAAAACCCCAAAAAAATCAAATAAAAAGACAAAACCTATACTATTATGTGTAGGTCAAAATGCATGATTTGTGATTCCCTCTGTTTTTACTGTCAAACTTGTCTTCATGGTAACAAGAAGATTACAAGACGGAAAAAAAATTATGCCTTTATTTTGGGATGTCTGTACTGTGTTTTAGTTTTTTAAAAAAAAATCAAAACAGTCTATACATGTGTCTTTCTTAGTGTGAAAACTAAATGGAGATAAAAATGTTTGTTGGAAAGGTTGGGATTTTGTCCTTGAAATAGTAACAATGGCTCGGAGTGGAGTGTGACATGTGTCTCAAGGGTCTGACAATATTAATCTATCTGCCAATCACTAAAGGCACCAAGTCCACTCTGGTACCCTTGTGTATTTATTAATTAAGGCACTGTCACACCAAACAAAGACTATTTAGTGCACAGCAAGACAGCATTTGTAAAATCATTATGTTAGCAACTGCATGCCGTGATTCAACGTTAAGCTGAGTTTCTTTGATTTCTGACCTAATTCTTCCCATTTTATTTTTGGTTATTACATAATTTAACTACTTTAAATCAAGGTTTGACATGTTTGTTGTATTTATCATTTAGGAATATTTGATTTTTTTTTTGTGCAGCCAAAAAATTCCAAAAACAAAATGTTTATTGTGTTGATATAGTATGACTACTGGTTTAAAGATTCAAGATTGAATTGAAGACTTTATTTATCCCCGAAGGGAAATGTGAGTGCTGCAGTGCTACAATCATACAGTGTCATACATTTTTAAGCTGTTGTGAGTGAAAGTTTAAAGGTTAGAAAGTTGAAAAGTTGAATTGTTTGATGGTGGACGACAGAAAATTTTTTCTGTACCGTTCCTTTGAGCAGTTGGGTTGCAGGAGTCTGTTGCTGAAGCTGCTCTTTAGATGGTCCACAGATTTATGGAGAGGGTGGGATTTAGCATAATTGATGACAGTTTTGCTTTTATTCTGCCCCCTGCCACCTCCTTCATGTAGGTGAGGCGTAAGCCAACCATAAGTCCAGCTTTTTTTTTGTTGTGAAGAATGGGGTCATTTATCAGATCATTTTCTGAACCGCACATACATGGCTACTATCAGGTGAGAGGCAGGGTGCACCGTGTTAAGGTCAACAATTTGTAAAAAAACAAAATGTCATTTTACATCTAACATTTACACAGTTTAAAAAACTTAACCTTTTACTTTAAAACCCTGTCAAAGCCATAATGTGAGACGGGAAACTTTAAATAATTGGTTATATAAATGTTATATTATGAAAAAATAATCTTCAATCGACCTCAGTGTTGAAGAAAAAGGAAATTATGGATTCACACGAGTTCTACTGTCAATAAATAATTTATGGAGGTTTCGTATTACTTTGGTTGCAATTGTTCAGTAGCTTCAAGAAAAAGTTTTGTTCAATTTTATGATATCCGCTGTTACAAAAAAAATAAATGCCTGCTTATTTATGTATGCTTAGAATGTAATTTTGTCATTTTCTTTGCATTCATAAAGGCTGTTACACAGGAACGGTTTCCTTTTCGCTTGATTCACTGTAACCATGACAACCAACAAGCACTTTTTTAAGTCTAAAACAACCCTCTTTTTTCCTCTTTTTCTTATTAAGGACACAAATTATTGAAGAGGACCATCCATCTGACCATGTTACCACTGCTCAGCTATATAAAGAATGTTTTTAATGTAAGTCAATGACAAAAACTTGGCGGAAAATGAGGCTACCTTCCTCAAGGGTCTCTGTCTCTTTCGGTTGATAATTGAAAATAATGTAAAAATAGTCATGTGCTACCGACATGGGTTAACTCTCTGAGGACAAGGTCAAAATCTCTCCTTTTACTTTAATTTTCACATGATTAATTACACAGCTCCAGTTGGTCGGGAAGCATGTCGTACAAGTTCTGTTAGATGTTCTACACTGATCTCTTAAATAAAATTGATTAGGTTACATTATTCCTGAGGATAAATAGAGTAGACTATTAATAGATCTAAATTGTTCTCCATTTCTCATTTTTTTAGTTTGATAATTGACCAGATTTTGTGTGTTATGCTGTACTTTTGCCAGATTTATTTTAAACTTGTACACAATACAGTCATACAATACATAAAAAAGAGGTACCATCCATTCAGCCATCCATCCATACCACTATGCATCAATCTTTTTTTTCCTTTGCTTAGCATTATCCCTTAGCAGAGGGAATGTTTCCTGGAAAGAAACGTTTCTCTTTCCAGCGACACTTGCCATCTCCTCCTGAGGCTTTGTGGCATTCCTCATCTGGTTCTATGCTGAGGTCTTCTCCCAGTTGGACATAGCTGAAAAATCACCAGCAGGCATCCTCATTAGATGCTTGAACCACCTCAGCTGACGCTGTTGGAGCCGAAAGCTATTCTATCCACTGTTCCCACATTTGCTTTTTGAGATTTCTCTTAAGGGTAAAATCCACCAAGTCAAAAGAAACTCAGTCAAATCTTCTTATTTTGATCAATTATTGTGACCAAAGGTTTGAAAAAAAATCTTTTGGTTTTCATTTGGATATTTTTTTAAATGTCTTTTTCAATTTCCAAACTGACAAAAAACTGCTTTATAAAATCTTTGTTCAACTAGTTAGGTTTTTTTTTTTGGTGTCCTACTTAATAAATCTTTAAATAAAAGGAAAACTTTAATCCAAGTGATTTTATATCCTCTCAGATAGCTGAGTCACTTCTTTTACCAGCATCTCTGAACGTCAGGGAGCTTAACAGATAGCTTCTAGCATTTAAGACTGATTCTCATTCCTAACATGATGCGTTTCAGCCTCTCCCCTTTAGACAAAAGTTTTACTCTCCCAGAAGAAATGATGAAACTAAGAGAAAAAAAAAACCTTTGAAGAAGTTTATTATGTACCTGTATTTGACTTTGAAGGTTTATTTATTCATCTTTTTATTTTTTATGTATTGTCAGAGAGTGTTTTTAGAGATTTTCTCTGGAATTTAAACAGAATTACCTAGTTTAAATTCTTGGATTTTGTGTATTAATCCCTGTAAGATTCATAGTTTAAAAGGAATTTGTATTTATGTATTATTTGATGTCAAGTTCCGTTCGTTCCATCGTCTTCTGCTTATCCGGGGCCGGGTCGCGGCGGCAACAACCTCAGACGGGAAGCCCAGGCTTCTCTCACCCCAGCTGCATCCTCCAGCTCACCTGGAAGAATCCCATGTCATTCCCCGGCCAGCTGTGAGACATAGTCTCTCCAGCGAGTCCGGGGTCTGCCCCTTGGTCTCCTCTCAGTGGGACATACCCAAAACACCTCACCAGCGAGGTGCTCGGGGTGGATCTTGACCAGATGCCCGAACCACCCCATCTGGCTACTCTCGACTTGGAGAAGGAGCGACTCGACACCGGGCTCCTCCCGGATGGCAGAGCTCCTCACCCGATCTCTGAGTGAGAGCCTATCTGAGTCAGAGCTGCACCGATCCATCGTGGTAAAGAAAGAGCTGAGCCAAAAGGCAAAGTTTTTGATTTACAAGTCGATCTACGTTCCTACCCTCACCTATAGTCACCAGCTGTGGGTGGTGACTGAAAGAATGAGAATGCTGATACAAGCGGCCGAAATGAGCTTCCTCCGCAGGATGATGCCAAGTTGGCTAATTTAAAACATTTCTGAATCTCATTATTATGAAATAATTTTTTTCAATTGTGAATCGTAAATCCCATTTGGCAGGTACTTAACAATGAATAAGCATCAACACATTCACTAACGGATCAGCAATCACAAAAGGTTCATTAAAATCTGCCAGATCTCTTTAAATGCTCATTTTTGTGACTTCTAATATTTAAAATTGAAGATCTGCAATACATTTCACGTTCATTGATTACATGACGTCCGTTACCCACCTTTGGCTGAAAGGATCGTATACAGTATGTTCTACTAATTTCAAAATATTTCTTTGCAAATTAGAATTTCTTTACCCATGTTTGACGTCTATGATTGATATGAAATGTTGTTCGTTTCCTTTTAAGGTTTCTCAAGCATTTTCTCAGCAGTACTTCAAAAGCTTCCACACCACACTGAGTGGGTGCATGATTAATGTCATTTACTGCTAACCGTCCTGACTTACTGATGCACGCACTGTAATGCACTCTAACGCTCAACTCACTCGGGCTTTAAAAGGCTTTCAAGTTGTTGCATTTGATTTTCTCCGGATTTTTAATGTGTCTAAACTCGGTGCCAACCAGATTAATGCAAGCTGTAAAGCTGTTACAAAACTCGATTGAGCAGTCCATCTTGCTAGTTTTTTGTTGTTTTTAAGCATATTCCAGGCTTTACTCATGCTTGGAAAGAAAAATCAGATAAGGAGAGCTTATGTTATGGTGCGCAGTCATGTGTCAAGATGCGGTTTTGCAGTGGATGCTGCCATGGCGGTGACAGATTGCCTATGTGAACAAAGCTCAGGGTAAGACAGAGAAGAGAGGAAATAATGAAATTTTTTAAGTGGCTTGGTCTCGCACCGCAAACAAGATCAGTCAAACTTTGAAGTTGAAAAATAAAAAAAAACATCCTGAAATCAACAGTCCCTGTAATCTACAAGCACGACACAGACAGAACGTTGCTAGCAGGAGCCAAGGCTGAAGAGAGTCTCAAGACATCTTCACACATACTGACGCACACACACACCCTGGTGCTTCTACCCTCTCAACCCTCTGGGATGGAACACTTCCTAACAAACACAGTGTGAAACACACAAATGTGTGTCCTAGCATGCGAACTATTGAGGACAGGCTTGTGTGGTTTGTTATCAAGATAATATAAAGACAGCGAGCCGGCCTCCTCTCGGGATGAGTGAATTTGATCAAAGAGAAGCTTTGTTCCAAGTCAGGAACACTTTTCATCTTCCTAAACTAATGAACAGTTTATGCAGACTAATGAAGTCATCGGTGGCCAGTGAGGTTGACACTGTTTTTTTAAGGATTTACAGCATGTTCTTACATAAAATTTTACAAAAAAAAATGCCTTACAAAGCGGAACAAAAGTGAGGAAGAGGAGAAATTTTTTTTCAGTTTTTATTTTGTTTTGTCCTCATTATTGATGCTTATGTGTTTTAAAGGGACTTTTTCAAAGGTATCAAGTCCAACTTTATTTTAAAGCACTTTTAAAACCTAAAGTTACCCAAAGTGAAGTGAGGGACTACGTAGATACATGAAAAAAAATCTGCCTCCTTCATGTCTGGTAATGTTGCAGTCCTTCTGGTGACACCATTGATGTGTAATAAAACGCTGCTGGATTTAATCCAAGGTTGATGTTTTTTCACAGCAAATGTGATTAAACAAAACGAGCTATTTCAGTGTTAAAAAATGTTACTTAATGTTGCATTCATGGGCTGTATGCGTTAAAAATGTAGCAAGTTTTCTAAGATTTGAATATTTTTAAACTAAATGTAGTGCTTGTTACACATTTTGCACCACTGGCTAATTTATCTGTGTAATTAAAAAGGGGATTTTGTGCTTTTGTGGGGTCATAACTTCTTATTTTGTTGCAAATATGAATAAACAGGCCAAGATCTAACTGCTAGTGTTGCTAACGAATTTAGCTTGTAGAACTTAGAGCTAAGGGTCCATGATAGTGGTGAAGGTAGTAGAGTTGCACCCAGATGTATAGCCAGTTTATTACAGGTAGCAGGAGTGAAGAACCTGAAATAGAGTTCAGCAGGATGAGGGACCACACATGGAGGAATAGCAGGATAAGGGAGCAGATATGGAAGGACTGCAGGATGAGGGACCAGACATGGAGGAACAGTAGAATGAGGAGCTAAATGTAGAGGGACAGCAGGATGAGGGACCAGACATGGAGGACAGCAGGATAAGGAACCAGATGTGGATGCACAGCAGGATTAGGCACCTGACGTAGAGGAACAGCAGGATGAAGGACCAGACATTGAGGGACTAGATGTGGAGGAACAGCAGGATGAGGGACCAGGCATGGAGGGACTAGATGTGGAGGAACAGCAGGATGAGGGACCAGGCATGGAGGGACTAGAATTGAAGGAACAGCAGGATTAGGGACCAGACATGGAGGAACAGCAGGATGAAGGACCAGACATGGAGGGACAGCAGGATGAGGGACCAGATGTGGAGGGACAGCAAGATTAGGGACCACATGTGGAGGGACAGCAGGATTAGGGAGCAGGCGTGGAGGGACAACGTGGAGGGACAGCAGGATGAGAGACCAGACATGGAGGAACAGCAGGATGAGGGACCAGACGGGGAGGAACAGCAAGGACAATGGACCAGGCATGGTGGGTCCAGACGTGGAAGAGCAGCAGGATGAACGACCAGAAGTGGAAGAACAGCAGGATGAGGGACCAGACCTGGAGGGACAACTATATTAGGGACAAGACGTAGAGGAACAGCAGGATGAGGGACCAGGCATGGAGGAACTAGATGTGGAGGGACAGCAGGAATAGGGACCAGATGTGGAGGGACAGCAGGATAAAAGACCAGACGAGGAGGAACAGCAGGATGAGGGACCAGGCATGGTGGGTCCAGACGTGGAAAAGCAGCAGAATGAACAGCAGGATGAGGGACCAGACGTGGAGGGACAGCAGGATCAGGGACCAAACATGGAGGGACAGCAGGGTGAGTGACCAGATGTAGGGACACCATCAAGACTGTAGCAGTAGTGCATGACAGTCGCACTGCAGATCTGACACATAAGTGAAGGACACCAAGACTTAAATAATAAATAATCTGGTGGAAGACAAGACCCAGTGTTTTAGATGAGAGGAGGATCATGACATAAGGAACGACACTCTTTGAAACATTTTAAATTACTTAATGGTGATTTAAGCCAGAAAAATCCATTACTTTTGATTTAGAATCCCTGTCCGACAGGTTAGACAGTGTCTGATTGAGCAAACCTGGTTAGAATGAATTGGCTTGTTCAGAACTTGAATCGCTGTTGGGGAAACACCTTTGATTTGAAAAAAACAGCAGTCTTTCTTACTGGCTGACCATCCTTGTTATACAATGAGGTTTTGGTGGTGTCAGATAGGAAAAAGAAACAAGACTATTATTTTCAAGTTATTTCTTTTAACCTCTTTACTTTTGCGTACATATGGAGTCTAAAACTAAACAGGTCAATTTAGGAGTTACAGGAACAGGTCAACAGCATCTCCAGGCTAAATGTTTACATAAAACTTTAAATGATTGTATTGAATTATGTATAAATAGCACCACTCCAGGCAGGCTCTGCCTTCATTTTCTGTTTGTCATCCAATAGATTACTGTGACATTTCAAATGTCAAAACTTCACATCAAGATGTCATACCAAGTTGTTGTGATCTGTAACTTGAAATGTGACGTTTTCTGTAGTACTACTGTATGTACAATTTCTGGCATTCTGAAGTTCTTGGACAATGTTTTTAAGCTCTCTAAGTAAATTATCCATTCCGTTCCGTCATCTTCCGCTTGTTCCAGGGTCGGGTCGTGGGGGCAACAGCCTCAAACGGGCAGCCCAGGCCTCTCTCACCCCGGCTGCATCCTCCAGCTCACCCGGAAGGATCCCAAGTCTCTCCCCGGCCAGCTGGGAGACATAGTCTCTCCAGCGGGTCTGGGGTCTGCCCCTTGGTCTCCTCCCGGTGGGATGTACCCGAAACACCTCGTCCACGAGGCGCTCGGGGGGCATCCTGACCAGATGCCCGAACCACCCCAATTGGCTCCTCTCGACCTGGAGGAGGAGCGGCTCAACACCGAGCTCCTTCCGGATGGCAGAGCTCCTCACCCGATCTCTGAGTGAGAGCCCAGCCACCCTGCGGAGGAAGCTCATTTCGGCCGCTTGTATCCGCGATCTCATTCTTTCGGTCACCACCCACAGCTGGTGACCATGGGTGAGGGTAGGAACGTAGATCGACTTGTAAATCGAGAGCTTTGCCTTTCGGTAAATTATATTTGAGAATAATAGACGATCGATTTAAAACATTTGTTAGATGTGGGATAAAATGATCACATCAGCTCGTGTAGGAATCCACAGGTGAGAACTGTTTCCACGTGTGCATTTTCTTCTCTACATTGTCCTTCGAATAAACACAGCTACATCCTACACCAGTCAATCTCCTTGTAATAAAAGTGGGTTTGCTCAAACAAAAGATCTGCCGTACCCTCCTTACTACGTTGACTTAGCAAAAGAGAGGGAAGTCACAAATCACTTATAGCCCAGAGACAGGTTTACTGCAGCAGTAACTCTCCTTCCCAACACACACACCAACGCTGCAGGCCGATCACAGCAACATGGTTGCTAGGAAACACCTCAGGACCAGCTCCCTTACTATCTGACCTGATTAGTTAATTGCAAAAAGTAAGAGAGCAGTAAAAATCACTCAATCTGTCGACTGAACTTTTTAAGTATTTAGGAGGCGGTTGTTGATTAAATGAGCTTTTTCGGTAAGTAAGTTCTTAAAAGGAACAAAATGAATTCTTTGTTTTTAATTAAAATGCATTGAAATGTTGAGGTGAAAAATCAATAAAAATCTTAGTGTTAGCTATAAAAATCTAAAGAATTACTCTTTTACCACATGTTGAAGCTCAGATTTGCTCGTTTTCCTGTGGCAATAAAACACTTCTAGTTATTCTATGGATGGATAAATGCCAGACGCTCTGGAATCAGATTGTTTCTTTTTCGGTTTTAGTTTTTCTCAAACGCTAAAACACAACTGTGTCGTTTCCATAGAAGCCGATATACACCTTACCTCATAGCCTGTGTAATTCTACTTACCAAAGAGCTTGTAAATGATCTGTAAATGTCACTGTGAGGGCCGGTGTGATCACCAGACCATCCTTCATCGGTCTGTCACTGAAATATGGGCGGTAGAGGACTTTGACTTGAGCCAGAAAATGACCTTTGTCTCAGAAAGAAGTCATTGGTAACCCAATTAAAAGCAAATGTCACGCTGGTAATTGCATCTCACAATGTGAATCATCCACGCAGAGTGGCTCGCACTAAATCCAGGGATGGGCTCAAATGTGGGTTTGAAGTCTCGCTGTCTATCTGCAGGAACACATGTTCATTTCACAAAGCCTTTGCTGTATTTTTTTTGTGTCAAACCTGTTAAAATGTCTTCCTTTTGTCTTTCAAAACACAAGTTATCTTTTACGTCTCGGTTCATTTTCTGACTATCTCGGTGAATTAACATCTGTTGTTGTCATGAACCTGAAGTGAGAGAAATTTCTCAAAGGTGTTCATGTTTGACACAATGCTAATAAACCAAACTCTGCTATATTCATTAGAGCTGTCTCCTTCCAACTTCCTATGGACTTTCAAACAATGCTTATTTCATATTAAAAAGGTTGGTGTAACGGTCATGGCCGACATTGCGGAACAGCGTGCTCCACATTTATTCTGTAATAATGTCACACAGAGTTATTAGAATGAGTTGAGCATTGAAAATGAAAAAAGGAAATTACTTCTCCCCCTGGCAGATGTAGTGAAGTGTGTGTACAGCATATTTTATATTAAGTTATAGCACGCTTGTGATAGTACAGTGCATAATCTCCAGCTTGTTATCTAGATTGTCTATTTCTCTGTATTAAATGTAAATGTTAAAACAGATCCCGGCACAGATGGCTGCTTTACTTCTTTCCTATGGTACAGCAGATGGGAGGTCTCAGCTTCACGGCCACAAATTCATTTTACTCTCCGTTCCAGTTGTAAATCAAAGTCAGTTTTTTCCCTCCTTTTCATCTTCTCATCTTCCTTTTGCTTGAAGCATTTGTTAAACATTCCTTCCCTTTTCACCAGCTGGGGGAACACCATCTTTTAGCTTCATAAATTATATGAAAACTGAGTTCTGGAGCTCTTCATGCTTAGTTGATTCTTTTTTTTTTACAATTACACAGTGGCGACACAAAACTTGGATTGTGTGTGTGTGTAGCTTTGGGCTGCGTAATGTGCTGAGACATAGTTGTTGTTTTGGTTGGTAAAATAACTGAACCTCTAAAAGTTGTAGAAAATGGAATCCATACTCTTAGCTTAGAGGGTAGTTTATTTTGAGAAATGGAACATTCTAAGTTGGTTGCTCTCTGAGGTAATTTAAGAGGACGTAGTTAAAAAAGGGACTAAATGTTTGAACTTCCAATCCTGTGGTGCTAAAGGGCATTAAATTGTTTTGGGGTTTTTTGTGTTACTTCTTTCACTAAATTTTCTGAATTTTTGTTTCTTGTGATTACTCTAGAAGCATCACAAACTCAACAGGTTTCCAGATACAGTATTTCTGAAATCAGTTTAAAGACATAAAAGTTTTTTGTACGTTACTTGATGTAAATGCTACATTTGTAATAGAAAACCTTAGCTGGGCAGCAACAGACTGGCGACCTGTTCGGGGTGTACCCTGTCCCTCGCCTTGAATCAGCCGGGATGTGCTCCAGCACTCCCGCCCCTTCCACAACCCCATTAGGGAACGACAGCTAAGAAGGTGACTAACTGACTGACCTTAAATGGGACTGCATGGTGGCGCAGTGGTTAGCACAGTTGCCTCACAGCAAGAAAGTCAGGATTCAAGTCCTGGGTGGGATGAGGCTTGAAACACTTTCCTTTCTGTGTGGAATTTGCATGTTCTCCCTGTGTATGAGTAGCTTTTCTCCAGGTACTCTGGTTTCCATCCATCCTCTAAAAACATGCTTGTTAGATTGATTGGCTACTATAAAATTGCCCCTAGTAATGTGTGCGTGGATGGTTGTGTGTATATGTGGCCCTGCAACAGATTGGCGACCTGCTCTGGGTGTACCCTGCCTCTCACCTTATATCAGCTGGGATAAGCCACATGAGGGATAAGCAGTTTAGAGGATTAAAAGAAGACCTGAGATACCCATGAAATGACGGAAATCAGGCTTTTTTTAAATTGTTTGTGATTAAGGCCCTATTTTTTTATTGACGTCATTAAAATGAATAATTTGCAGTACTTTTTTCAGAATCCAGTTCAAACCAAGATTAAGTGACAAAAAAAAAAAAGCTTAAAGTGTTTTCTTTCAGAAATATTCATTTTTCATATAATTGACCTTGCAAATACAAATCTTTCTACTCTAGGCAAAAAACATCGCTGCGATTTCTCCGAAATGCGTCATTATTTACGCGCTACTCTATAAATGTAACCATTTAAACTATGTTTAGTTTGTTTTTTGCTTAAGAAATAAATATATTCTTTTTGAATTGCAGTGTGTTGGTAAAAAAAAATACTTTTGAATCATTAATAGTCGTTTAGAACGATCAATTGCGGGATGATCCAATGAGGTTCTGGTTTGTGTGGCGACATTTTTTTGTGCTCTTGAATGGACAATAATGTCCTCCCGGTGCTGGGTCAAGGCATTAGTCAAACCCTGAGCAGTCTGTAGTGTGACGTGATGGTGCTGAATAGAACAAAACATCATTCCCTGAACTGTGTAAATTTGTTAAGGTCTGCTGAACAGAAAAGCTGTAAATAGAAGTGCAGGAACCACTGGCACACTCTAAAACATGACGCTGAGCATCATCATGCGTGAAAAGAACTCAGATTCCACTGGAGCGGCACCTGGTCTGTTGGAACTTCTCCTTTGAACCAATAACATCTTTGTTTTCATTCAAACTCTGAATTACTTTCATGCTTTCACTGTTTCAAAGCTGACACCAGATTAGGTGTGAGTTTGTAATTGAGAGCACTGAAAAAAAATTAAATACAAATGTATGTACTAGAATGTATGCGCGGACCGGAAGGTCGCGGGTTGCCCACAGAGAGCACATCTAGGGTCCTTGGAGAAGACATCTAACCCCCCGCTTCTCCCACCATTGGGGCCGTCGAAGGGCAGCCTGCCACGGTGTAAGGAGTGCAGCACACAAATTTTCCCGGTGAGGGATGAATAGAGTAATTCATTTATTTATTTAGAAAGAAGAAGAATGAAGATTGGTCAGAGTAAAACAAAGTACATGTGTGTGAATGAGAGGGATCCAAATGAAAAAGTGAGGTTACAGGGAGGAGAGATAAAGAAGGTGGAAGATTTTAAGTACTTAGGATCAACAGTCCAGAGCAATGGAGAGTGTGGAAAAGAGGTGAAGAAGCGTGTGTAGGGAGGCTGGAACGGGTGGAGAAAAGTATCAGGTGTGATGTGTGACAAGAGTTTCAGGTAAAATGAAAGGAAAAGTGTACAAAACCGTGGTGAGACCGGCCATGCTGTTTGGTCTAGAGATTGTGGCACTGAGGAAGAGATGAAGATGCTGAGGATCTCTCTGGGAGTGACCAGGATGGACAGGATCAGAGGAACGGCACGTGTTAAAGGTTTTGGGGATAAAGTCCGAGAGGCCAGACTGAGATAGTGTGGACATGTGCAGAGGAGAGAGAGAGAGTACATAGGAAGAAGAATGCTGGATTTGGAACCACCAGGAAAGAGGCCTAGAGGAAGACCAAAGAGGAGGTTCATGAATACAGTGAAAGAAGACATGAAGATAGTTGGTGTGACCAAAGAGGATACAGCAGATAGGATTAGGTGGAAGAAGCTGACTTGCTGTGGCGACCCCTGAAGGGAGATGCCGAAAAAAGATGTATGAACTGTATATTTTGATGAGGAGAAGCATTAAGACCAGTTGCATTGCATGCTAATAAGCATGCTTCCTTAATGTTTCCAGCCGTATATATGCATGTACACACAACCCCACCCACTCATAATCCTGCCACTGAAATACGTACATATAAAAAATTGATGGATGATATAACGTGGCCTCTGCATATAGAAGAGCATTTAAAAAAACATATTTGATGGGATGGGAAAATTCCATAAGGCAAGATCAATAAAGTACATCAAAAGCTTGAATCATTTGTCAGTTCAAGGTTATTTTTAAGTCCTTCAAATTCACAGAAGTAGGTAATGATTCATAAATTGTACTTTTTTTATTATTGTTATTCATAATTTACTACACACGCATATCGTAATCTTTTTTGCCTCTTTGTTGTGGCCGAATTAATAACCACATGCGGATAAACTGGCAAATGTATTGTGTTTTTTTGACAATACTTAGAGGAACAGGGCTGACAAAACTGGTAATTTTGCAGAGTGCTTATGCTGCAGTGGCTGCAGGGTGCTAAGATTTAGTTTTTTTAATGTTTTAAACTCCCACATTGCTTCGGTGACTTACTCAGCTGCAAGAATAATACAATGCTTTATTTACTAGAATTTTATACATGGAAAAAAATACTAACCTGATGCAGTGACCTTTATGGTTGTTCAACTTTTTATGGGTAGAATATATTCAAGTGCATTATTTCCAATTAATATCGTATCATCTGCAGGATTTTCAGAGTTGTTTCAAATTCCTTTTCAATCAGATCTTCTTCTTTCGGCATTTCCCTTGAGTTGCTTCCATCTTACCCTATCTCCTGCATCCTCTTCAGTCACACCAACTATCTGCAAGTCTTCCTTCACAGTATCTATGAACCTCCTCTTTGGTCTTCCTCTAGGCCTCTTTCCTGGTGGTTCCAAACCCAGCAGCCTTCTGCCAATGTATTCTCTCCTCTGCACATGTCCAAACCATCTCAGTCTGGCTTCTCTGATTTATCTCCAAAACCTCTAACATGTGCTGTTCCTCTGATCCTGTCCATTCTGGTCACTCCCAGAGAGATCCTCAGCATCCTCATCTCTGCTACCTCCATCTCTGTTTTTTCCTCAGTGCCACTGTCTCTAGACCAAACAGCATGACCGGTCTCACCACGGTTTTGTACACTTTCCCTTTCATTTTAGCTGAAACTCATCTGTCAAACATCACACCTGATACTTTTCTCCACCCATTCCAGCCTGCCTGCACACGCTTCTTCACTTCTTTTCCACACTCTCCATTAATAGGATCTTATTATACCAAAATATCAATATTTAGATTTGATTTTGCTGGTGGCTTTTTCTGCTAATACTGCGAAAGTAGCGTTGCAGACTCATTGTTGAGAAAATATGTGTCATGATGGAGGTGAGGTTGGGGAAGTAGGGCCCAGATACATAGGCAGTTTATTGCAGGTAAAGGAGTGCACGACAGAGGGATACCATCATGGCTGCACCAGGAGATGAGCAGCCGCACAGCCAAAGGAAGCACTGCTGCTGATTTGACCCAGAACTGAAGGATACCGGGGCTTAAATAGCGTCGGGAAAGACGAGACAAAGCTGGAGATATCGGGAAGAGGTTATTGGGACCATGTGTGCAGAATTAGGAGTGAGGAAATGTTCCAGGCGAGGATTGTTACAATATGGTTGTATTTAAGCGCACCAAATTTATATTCTGTCGTTGTAAGGTTGACATAACACATCAGAGGCAAACAGTCTCTGGGCAAAATTTCAAATTTCTTGCTAATTTTAGCAAACAAATTTGGGCATAAAACAGGGGAGAATAATTAACTGGCATGAACTCTTTTGGCTCCCACAGTTTTAATTCCACTTATTTTATTAACATTGATTTGTAGGAATCTTATTTATTGTTTTTGTCTGCTTTCATTTAGAAAATGTGATTGCACTTAGAGAAAAACGTACTTTTTTCTGGAAGATGCTGTGCTATAATTATCACCACAGTTACACTCTAGAGTGGTTTGGAGTTTTTTGTTGCTTTGTATTATAATTATACACTTGATTCTTTGTATGAGTGTATTTCAATCATGTAGAAGCTTGACTATATTAGCAAGGAAGTTATTCTAAAGTACTGATACTTTTAAAGTTAAGTTTAATGAGCCATTCTTCCATGTAATGCAGCTTGTTAAAATGAATCAGATAGTCGAAGCCCATCTTTGTTTTAATCAACCAATACCTCTACTGAATATTTAAAACCTCCGCTATGACATTGCCTCAGGAGGAGACACCCAAAGAGAGGTTCATTTAAATTTTCAGGTGATTTTCTACCTTTTAACTAGATTGATGTGGAAAAAAAAATGGGAAGGTTCCCTAAAGAGTCTGGCATTTAGAAAATGTACGTGCAGAGCTTTAGATTGAATGTTTTACTAATGATTAGTAGCAACGTGGAGGACGTACATGGAGACATTTTAAGGCATTACTGGTATATGTTCTTTGAGAAAACTGCTTTTTAACTGGTGCTATAGCATAGCAAGGCCGTAATGCATCCATGCATTACTGCACCACAAAGTGGTTCAATATCTGTCAAAAATGCCTTAAAGTCCATCATATTTCGCAGATGTGCTGATAGCAATTTTTTTTTTTTGAAAGCTAATTTGCTAATTAGCTGAGTTTGAAGTGAGAAATGGGTCTGATCGCGTCACGCTCCACTGGTTACCAACTGTCATGTCTTCTCTGCGTGAGCAGTTCAGGGAAGCTGGGACCATCCTTTTCATTTAGATCATGTCTTTGAACAGTGGAATAAAGATTTTGATTCCCGTCAGGTTTCTGACACCAACCATAAGACCAATTTATTCTGCAGGCAAGTATTTGCTTCGTTCTAAGAAGAATAAAAATAGAGGATCAACGAGGAAAGTTTATCGCCTTTCTATTCATAAGAAAAATCGTTTTTTCTGACCAAATTAAATCTTTCATTCCTGCATGTGTCGGATGATAGCTTACTTCATCACCAACTATAAATAAGCCAATTACCACTATCACATCAGATTAATCTTTTAATTTGTCAAACTATTGTTCTATAACTACATTGTAACTTTTTTTTAGAAAGAAAATAAAAACTGAATAATGAACCCAATTATTGGACAGATTGGTCCCTGAATGGAATTGAATCTTGATTTTGAAGAGTGAAACTGACTTAATGCTGACTGTGTGTTCTTTGTCTATTTTTCATTTCAGTTCTAGAGGCATGCTGGGTAAGAAAATGATTGTAGGTGGGATGTTGCACTGCCGCAGTGCCACAGCAGAAAGGTTGTCGGTGTAAATAAAAACATGCGGAGGAAATTCAGCAGTTTAGTAACACATCTCACCCTATGTTATCAGGAAAAAGTCAGCCTCTGCCAATACGCCTGATAAAAACTGGACAATCTTCTTTCTGGATTTTGAATGTTTGGAACTTACATGAGATCAACTAAATCCCCACTTCAAAACCACATGTACCTTTGAACTTCAAACGTCTTCAAAATGTTCTAAAAGGACTCTAGTTTGCTTTAACGAATGACTAGACATGCTTTCAATTTGGAATCGGATTAGAAGAAATAATAAATATGATAAGACTAATGGAAAATGCAAACTTTGTAAGTTATACATGTAAAAATAACCCAATCTCCTTTTTAAGACACATGACTGAATATTGCTGACTATAAATCTCTAATCCAGACTTTAACCCAGTGCTTAATTTGTTAATTTATCATTGACTCCACACTTTACTTGCCGTCGGTCACAGAGGAGATAAAGCAGCAAATAAACAAATCTGAGAAATTAAACACTGTGTACTTTAAACCATTTTCTTCAGCTGCTCATTAGCATGGGTTCCATCCTTAGTACAGATGACAAAAGGATGCTGAACAAGATCTAATTTAAACCATAACAAGTGCAAACTAAACAGTTGTATTAACTTTCTGTCCTAATTATGATTTTATAAAAAAGAAACATTTTTAAAGTGAAAAACTATCTTATTATTCCCTCGGCATCCCAGTGGGAATCATAACAGTCATAGACGACTTGCAGAAGCTGCAGGTATTGTTACCAGAAGAATAATCAAGATCAAGATTTACTGTTGGTTCAAACCTTTACAATTATAAAGACTTGCATTAATCTCACGGTGAGCAAGTGTTTTGACTTAATTTATGTACCTTGCTAAACCTATGAAAATTGGGGATTCATAAAAACCTCCTGAAGTTTTGCCACCCTGCCTCAACCACGCCTTTAGTCCTCCCACTACACATTATGCAATTGATGTGGTGCATATGCAATGCTTTTCAAATTGGTCAATGCGTGTTGTCATGCCATGCTGGTGTCTTGTAGAAGGATGGAACTGGAGTTTTAATTGTTCATCCTGAGATTGAAAGTTTGAGGACTCATACCTTGTACAACTTTGTCAAACATCAGCATATCTTGGTAGATGAACTGTAAATTCTTCTTTAGGCATTTTCCTTCAGGGGTCGCCACACCAAATCAGTTGCTTCCATCTAACCCTATCTGCTGCATCTTCTTCGGTCACGCCAACTATCTTCATGTCTTTCTTCACTGTATCCATGAACCTCCACTTTGGTCTTACTCTAGTCCTCTTTCCTGGTGGTTCCAAACCCAGCATCCTTCTGCCGATGTCCTCTCTCTGCAAACCTCCACCGTTCCAGCTTTTCCTCCAGCTCTTCCCTCCTCTCACTACAGATCACGTCATCTGCAAACATCATTGATGGTAGATGAACTGTAACTAAAGAGGAAAATATCATTTATGACTGCGAGACTTAAAACAAAACTCGACTTCATCACAAAATAAAACAGGACATTTTTATTCAATTTCTGTCATGTGAAATATGCCTTTTTTTAAAAACTCAGAAACTCATTGTGATATTTTCTACTGTTCTGTCACCCACAATGCTACACGATAGTCAAGGCAATCCTGCTGTATTAATTAGTGTCTATATACTACAGGAATTAATATAAATTTTTCTATGAAATCATAAGTTAAGAGACATTCTTCGTGCCGACTGCAGAATATTTAGATTAGTTTTGCTCACCCGGTCACTGTGGTTACTTTCTTTTAGTCCTAATTGTCTTGTTTATTTCATGCAATATGACCAAGGTTCTTCAGGGGTCTTTTTGCATTTGCTTCATATTCCTAATAACGCATCAAGGGGTCTTTTTATTCTTTACAAAAACCTTCTATCACACAAATAATCCACATGGGAAGTTGTTATGACGAGAAAATTCTTCCCTGGAACAAAAAAACTGACAATTTTAAATAAGTATCCAGGCTCATTATGTCATGAAACTTGTCAAAACAAGACTTGAGGATTCGTTAATCCTATGACTTTTGAATTACGGAAATTTGCATATTGGCTTCAAACTGCCCAGCAAAGCAAAAGCTGACAGAAATTATTTTTTAAAAGGCAAGATCCTGGAGTGAAAGTTTTTAATCAATGGTTTGGTTTGGTAGATGGGTCAAAATGAAGCTTTAAAATGTCATTTTTCTCAAAATGTAGAATTTGCACATCACAATTATCCCAGCTTGACTACTTCCACAAAATGTGTCAATTTTAGATCAGCTTTTTTCTCACAATGGTGATAAACAGGATTTTTTTTTTACCCTTACAAATAGCATAATTTTATGTTACAATCTTTTTTATGTGGTATATCTATATTGCGGTCATCCTTCTGTCTGTAGAGACAATAAAATGAGCACCTGGGTACCTATCTGTTTGTGCAGCATCGCCAGTGACTGAATACGCCGATGCGGCAGCTGCAGCTCCTACCTCACCTGCTGTAAATGTGTGATAGGAGGTTGTATGAGTCATGGGGGGAGCAGAGACAAACGGACTTTTTTGCTGTTTCCGGTCTTTGTGGCTTTGAGCTGGATCTCTTGGTTCTCCTTGACCTGCTTGGTGGAGATTTTGACATTTGCATGCCACCTATAGCAGACAGAAGTCCCTGACTCGAGATCTGCTGCATTGATGTTGAATGACTGTTGTTGATTCGCAGGCATCTTTGTACCGCAGGGCAGGTCATCCAGTTGGCCATGTTCCTATGGCGAGCTACCCATAGAGAATGTTTTTTGGAATGCGGCCATTATCCATCCTGCATACACGGCCTAGCCAGCGCAGGCGCCTCTATGAGAGGATGGCGAACATACTCGACATGCTCGTCTGGGTCAGAACGTCTGTGTTGGATACTCGATCTTGCCAGGTTATGCCTAGGAGACCCAGATGGAAGGCGTTTAGTATTGATTGGTAGGTACACAATATACAAGTTTCATTGCCATCGAGTAGGGTGTTCAGCACACGCTAGGTAAACCTTCATCTTTGTGTTGAAGGTTGTTTTGGAGGTTGTGGTTAAGTTCACTTATCTGGACTCCACAATCACCAACAGCCTATCCCTGGACATTGAGCTTAACATAAGGATAGGCTAAGCAACAACTGCCACGGACCGCCTATGATTAGAGAGTATAGGTCCTCTAAAAATGATAAAACTAAAGTGAAAACATTTTTTTAAAATACTTGAATAATAATTCTCACAGTTTTTTTTCTATGAGGGCTTGTAAATAGGTCAGTGTGTAATAGTGATTAAAAACAAGATCAACTCACTTTTTATCCAGACAATATTAATTAGATCTTGTCATTCTTGTGAAATTAGGTGAAAAATTGTGTGTGTTTTGTGAGGATTAATAACCGGTTCATTCCTGCCCATAAAGTAGGAGAGCTGTGTTTGCACAAAAAGTAATTCCATTAAGTTGAAGAATAAAGTCAATCTCAATGATAAAATAAAAAATTAAACTGTTTTGTCACACAGTAACTTTTAAATCGATGCAAAACCATTCTTATGATAACATCAAAATCCAGGCAGATCTATGGGGGATCGTATACATGGGAGGATGGATTTAAAAAATGGATTGTGTCATTTCCAAACTCAAAGTGACACCATCCAACTCACTGCTTAGCACACCTATCAGAGAATGCTGAATAATAGGGATCCATTTTTCAAATTAGATCAGACGCTGATATTGAGGCAGGACTGTTCATATCTCTCCAATGGGATTTCATCCAGCGGCACAGAAATGTTCAATAAGCGTTAATGTGTTTTCACTTTCATACCGCATCGATTTGATAGCAGTCTGAAAATTTCACTGTGCTGGAACTTGTATCTGCCTTTCTTTCTTCAAAGTTTCTTCTTTTTTCAAAATGGCTCTTTGACTTTGATGCACAAAAAATGCATCAGTGGGTAATCTTGGAAAGCCAAAATGTTCCTAGTATTGAGTTTAAAAGCATACTAAACTCCTCAAAACTTTGGGGTTGCTTCCACTTTGAGATAATAATGACCATTAGCTGTAATTCTTTTTTTGGGTGGAATCAATCAACTCAACAATAAAGTTGTTTGAAATTCTTCTTCTTCTTTTGGCATTTCCCTTAAGGGGTCACAGCAAGTCAGTTTCTTCCATCTAACCCTATCTGCTGCATCCTCTTTGGTCACACCAACTATCTTCATGTCTTCCTTCACTGTATCCATAAACCTCCTCTTTGGTCTTCCACTAGTCCTCTTTCCTGGTGGTTCCAAACCCGTCATCTTTATGCCGATGTACTCTCTCTCTCCTCTGCACATGTCCAAACCGTCTCAGTCTGGCTTCTCTGACTTTATCTCCAAAACCTCTAACATGTGCTGTTTCTCTGATATACTCATTTCTAATCCTGTCCATTCTGGTCACTCCCAGAGAGATCCTCAGTATCTTCATCTCTGCTACCTCCATCTCTGTTTCCTGTCGTTTCTTCAGTGCCACAGTCTCTAGACCAAACAGCATGACCGGTCTCGCCACGGTTTTGTAAACTTTCCCTTTCATTTTAGCTGAAACTCTTCTGTCGCACATCACACCAGATACCAGATACTCCACCCATTCCAGCCTGCCTGCACACACTTCTTCACTTCTTTTCCACACTTTGAAAGTCTTTAAATTAATCTAGAAAGACAATCAATGTAATTTTTAAGTCTCCATTTTATAAATTTTTGCAGTTTAGTTAGAAAAAAAGTCTATGAAATGTTTAATTTGGCCTTCATAGGAGCTAATCGAAACATACTCCATGTAACCTTTGGACCCTCTCTTGTGGTAATTATGTGAGACTTTAATAAACGAACAGAAACTTACCTCCTGACACTGACATTTTAACTAAATAAACTTTAATTGTAACCTCTGGGTGAATCCTGATGTCCCACTCTCTTCTGACTGGACACGTCCATCTTAACGTTGAAGTTTCAAACCAATCAGCTTCTGTTGGATTGTTTAATTTTGTGTAAACAGCTTTAAATGGCTTTCATTTAATTGGCACAAGGAGTTGATGCCCTGGGCAAAGCGTTAACATCTTGAGTTTTACAACTTTCCACTGATAAGTAAATTAGACTGAGGCATGGCTCTAATGAAGAAGGTCTTGTAACAATTTTACATCAAGAAAAGCAAAAGCGTACTGTGTTCTGTAATGTATTTTAGTTTCACTACTAGAGGGAGTTAGAAGGTACTGTAGATGTTTGGTCCTGACAGTTTCATGAAGACAAATCATTTGTGAATGTTTTTATCAGCAGCTGTCACATCTGACACACGGCACGCTTTATCTGGATGCCGCCGCACATCACCCAGAGAAAGTGTGACAGCGGAGTGGGCTCACTGGCAGAAAATACAGGACTTACATGTCTGAGAGAAGGATGGAAGTTCATATCGTCACATTTAAAACCAGAAGAAGCAGCGCACGTTTGCCTTGAAACTTTAGCATGGGCTTCTATCTTTACTATCAAAACAGATTCAACTTTTTTCTTTTTAAAAGAATTTTAAAAAATTCAAGTGAATTTAAGTGAAGAAAATAAACTGACTTCCAAAACCACCAGAGCAGGTTCACATAGTGATATAAAATAATTGCATTATAATTCCAACACTAAACTATTTTTGAGCAAATAATTCAATCATAATGTTTGATAAAAGGAAACAAAAGAAAAATTTAACACCACCATGACACGTGGTCATCTGTATTTATCATTTATGCCTCGGTAAACATCCGAATGAGGAAAAAGAACGGCCTGGACAGTTGCTAAGCAACAGAAATGCTCAAGTGAAGCACACCGCATGTATCACAGTGGTTGGCCGTGTGCAGCCCGTTAAACCTCCAAATCTGTCCAGATGAATTGAAATAACTTAGTTTAAAAAACACATTTGTACAATTACCTCTTGTAGCTTTAGTATTTTCCACTAGTTGGCGTTTCGTAGGGAGAATGATAGAGTAAGAGTCACTTTATCGACATTACGGGCGCATTCATGTTGATTTCCCCAGTTGAAGCAATTTTTTTTTCAATTTCTTTTTCCTTTTAGCGACATTTATTCAAATTAGTTTCTTTCACTCGTTGGCCCAGAAAAAAAAACTAGTCTACAACCTCTACAAACAGATTGTTTGACTTTTAAATAATCCGACTTTTTCCCCGAAAAACAATATTTAAACCCAGTTTTATAGATTCGAGCATCACAACTCTTCATGTATGTTTGTCCACAAATGCCATTCTGATAAGAGCGTAAAATGCCATCAGCTTGACCTCTTCCTGGAACCACCAGCCCTATGTGCACCTATTACCGAGCAGACTTTGTAAATTGAACAAATCATCTTTGATTATCTGGAGACTTCAGGCTTGTGATACAGCGAAGACAAAGGTCATTCTTCTTAATGTGAAAAGACACTGCAGCTTAAATTGTCAGGGCAGCGTTCCGTGGCAGAGCTTGTGCATGAACAAAGTAGAACGGATTAGCAGGGCAGGAGCAGTAATTACACATCATTCACTTCCATCTGACTACGACCTGGGAATATCGGGAACACTACTTTCAAAGTTATCACAGAAAAAAACATGCTCCCCGTCTTTCTAAAGACCCAGAGTTCAACTCTTTTGTATCTTTCGGGATTGTGTTGCTCATTAGCCGAGATGTTCACCATTATTTGTGTTATTTTGAAAATCAATTGTGCTTGTGTAAACAGTACAACCTCAGTGGATCACTTTTCCCCTTCATTTTTTATTTTAAATACAAATAAGGCAGCTCTAACTCATTAAGTAATTCCGATCTTTATAGTGTCTAGGGGCGATAGTTCTTTTCATCCTTAACAGCAGCCATTGGCGATGTATGATGAAACCTTCTCTTATTTAAATTTTTCTGTCAGAGAGACACCCAGACAGTCAGGTTAGGAGAAGGTTAGCATTTCTGTCCTGAGGGCCCATCTCTCCAAGCTATCTCTTGTTTGCATAAAAATGTCACATTTTAAATTTCAGCCAAAGATTCACATTAGTAGGCTTCTTCACGCTGAAAGGGAGATTGGAGTTTTCTAACTGTGCTATTCAATTTTTATGCCTGCGCCCCAAGAATGTAGAGGGGCATTAAGCACACAGGCACACTGGGCTGTGTGGACCAACTATGGATGAACTGACCAGATTTTCAGGGTGATGCAAACCAATGTTGGTCAACGTTGCAAATTCTTGTCAATGACCGTTCCGTTCCGTCATCTACCGCTTGTTCGGTCGCGGGGGCAACAGCCTCAAACGGGAAGCCCAGGCCTCTTTCTCTCCGGCTGCATCCTCCAGCTCACCCGGAAGGATCCCAAGTCGCTCCCCGGCCAGCTGTGAGACATAGTCTCTCCAGCGGGTCCGGGGTCTGCCCCTTAGTTTTCTCCCGGTGGGACGTGCCCAAAACACCTCGCCCGCGAGGCGCTCGGGGGGCATCCTGACCACATGCCCGAACCACCCCGTCTGGCTCCTCTCGACCTGGAGGAGGAGCGGCTCGACACCGAGCTCCTCCCGGATGGCAGCGCTCCTCACCCGATCTCTGAGTGAGAGCCCTACCACCCTGCGGAGGAAGCTCATTTCGGCCGCTTGTACCCGCGACCTCATTCTTTCGGTCACCACCCACAGCTGGTGACCATAGGTGAGGGTTGGAACGTAGATCGACTTGTAAATCAAGAGCTTTACTTTTCGGCTCAGCTCTCTCTTTACCACGACGGACCGATGCAGCGTCCTAGTTATTGCTGATGCCACACCGATCCACCTGTCGATCTCCCGCTCCATCCTTCCCCCACTTGTGAACAAGACCCCGAGATACTTAAACACCTCCACTTGGGGCAGGACCCTGTCCCTGACCCGCAGGGGGCATTCCACCCTTTTCCGGGCGAGGACCATGGTCTCGGATTTGGTCTTGTCAATGTCATGCGTCCCAAACTACCACAGAGGAGTTTAATAAAACTGCTCACACTTAGCCGGTACCCGATATAGATTAACTAATTGAGTTTTAAGGGTCATGCCATTAATGTAGCAAAGACTCTGTCCTACAAATTTGTAGGACAGGGCGGAGGCACATTATTTGATGCTTTGACGTTGTATTCTTGTTTAAAGTTGGGTCACTAAAGAAAAATGATTATGTGATTTTGTGTTCATGTGACAGACATGTGACCTGACCAGGGTGTACCCCATCTTTTGCTTGACCAGGATAATTTCTACCCGCACCACACTACCCTCTCCCCCCAAAAAAATGAGATGAAGCTGGTTTTAACATTTTTTAATAAAAAAATAATACAAAAACTGACATGTTTATAGAATTAAAATATTTTTTTATCACTTACATATATTATTGAAATTAAAATCAAATTATAGAAACAATAAACACATTTGTATTCTATTTAATTGTTGAAAATTCATTATCCATTTATGTCTTTGGGCATTTCTTTCATATAAAAAAGAAAAAACCTCTTTTCGGTTTCAATTTTTCTGCTTCTATACTCAAATGTTTGCAAAGCTGCTTGTTTATCAGTAACTCCTCTGCAGGAAAAGCAACGCTCGCCTTGTTTAGAGGGAGAAATAAAATTTGAATAAGCTGTTAATCTGTGCGGAGATGATCCAAAGGACTCTGCTTCCTTTAGCAGGACATAATCTCCTTACAGTGTAAGGGACTCTGGCATTTTCTGGCATACATACTAGTAAAGAAGCACAAAATAATCTGACTGGAAAAGAGAAGATAGCTGGAGAGATGCAGAAACCTGCAGCTCTACTTCTTCAAGGAGATGGAAAGGTTGTGCTACATTAAAAATAATGACACAGTGGAAGCCTCACCTTTTGCGCTTTGAACATAGTCTGTCATCTTTTACAAATGTTAAATACTCCCGAGGGTGGAAGTAATGAATTGCATTAACCTACATGACTTTTCTAGGTATTTTTAAGCATAATCATCCATAAGCAAACGCTACTTGATGTGCTTTATTTTTAAAGTATTTGTCCTTAGGAACGAGCAAAGTTAAATCTATTATATAGAACATCATTTTTTTAAATGTTGTTTTTGTTTTGTCGTCTTCCGCTTATCCAGACGGGAAGCCCAGGCTTCCCTCACCCCAGCTGCATCCTCCAGCTCACCCGGAAGGATCCCGAGTCGTTCCCCGGTCAGCTGTGAGACATAGTCTCTCCCCTGGGTCCGAGGTCTGCCTCTTGGTCTCCTCCCGGTGGGACGTGCCCGAAGCACCTCACTAGCGAGGTGTTTGGGGGGCATCCCGGCCAGATGCCCAAACCACCCCATCTAGCTTTTCTTGACCTGGAGCAGGAGCGGCTCAAACCGAGCTCCACCCGAATGGCAGAGCTCCTCACCTGATCTCAGAGTGAGAGCCCAGCCACCCTGCGGAGGAAGCTCATTTCGGCTGCTAATATCTGCATTCTCATTCTTTCGGTCACCACCCACAGCTGGTGACCATAGGTGAGGGTTGGAACGTAGATCGACTTGTAAATCGAGAGCTTTGCTTTTCGGCTCAGCTCTCTCTTTACTACGACGGACCGATGCAGCGTCCCAACAATGTAGGTTGTGTTTTTTTAAATCAATGAATAGTCCAAGTTGTTTACATGTAAGAAATGTAGGTTTACATGTTCATAAAAATTATAAAAACCTTTTCAACGTGTCTACTTCTTGAAGAAATCTTTCACGCACCATGTATGACAGTTATTTAAATTACTCAAAAACGAGTGACTTGCAATGTCTCTAAGCCTGCTGTGCGATCACGCGCAAGCTTGTTGATGTATTGTTGTGTATCTGAATACATCAGGCCTTGCATGCGATGAAATCTAATAAATAATATTAATAGAAATGAAGTGAGTCTGCAGAATGTCATGCAATATTAAACATACGACTTGGTGTAAAATCTTTAATCTGCTTCTGTGAACTGATTACTTCCAGTTGGGTTTCTGTCAGAAGTCTCTCTGAAGTCTTTGTCGACATAAGTAACAATTAAATGTCTTCTAAGCATTGCAAGATATGTCATGAATGAATTATTATGAGCAGAAGCTACAACAAGCTTTTTAGTCTGTTTTCTAGCAGTTTTGTTAAATTATGAACGTTCAGGCGTTTTCATTAGTAACTTTCTTATTTTTAGTGTGTCTGGATAAAAAAAAGTTTAAAGACTGAGAAATAAAAAAAAACTTTTCATTGTTACCATTTCCTCACTTATAATATGGCTCCGACGCAATCCACACCCTTTGAATAACAGATTATGGTCCCGGAATATAGCTTTTAAAAATTTAAAAACTGAATTTTTCAACCTAGTGCCGAGTAGAAAGAACTTTTAAATAAAATCAAGCTTTGATTGAGTGGAAAAAAAGTAGCTTATACTTCACTGGCCTAACAAGAAGGTAGCAAGATGGCAAGCAGCATAGGCAGGATATTTGATCAATAAAAAAAATCTTCATCCAGGTTTTACTTAATGAAAAAGTAGCTTAGAATATAAAAGTTGACTAAATAGCTAACGAGCTTGCCATAACGTTTCAACAAAAAAAAAATTTCATTGAATGATTACATGTTTTAGACAGTGTCATGATCCCCTCTCCTGCTCCTGGATGTTCCTCATCATCCTGATTAGGGACACCTGAGATTGATTCCTGTTGCCACACATCTGTGAACCCTGCCATCTCCTTAAGGGCAATAACCCTGGACTTCCCCATCAGGTCATACCATCCCTTCCAGCCAGGTCTCCCTGGTTGCCTGACCAAGGACGCATTCTGACAATAACCTCTTGCCATGCCACTAATACTTTGTTTTTCTTTTCATAGCAATACTGGACAACATTACTTACTAGAAAAATTATGTTTTCTGTCCTGCAATTGAGCCCTCCTCCTTCCACCGGCGCACCGCTTCATGACAGATAGCTCACTTAAAAACAAGGTTTTTATGATATTGTAATGTCAAAATATTTTTGCAATCAGTCAAAAATCCAAAACTAACTCAAAAGTTGTACTGTATGATGGGGCAGTGGGGTAACACTGTGGCCTCACAGCAAAAAGGGCTCTTGGTCAAGCCACAAATGTGGTGTGGTGAAGTTTGAAAGATTAGCCTTTCTGTGAGAAATTCTGTCCCTGCATGTGTTGGTTCTGACCGAGGACTATTCCTTACTCCAAAAAACTGTCTGCATTTAAGACAACCTGTCCAAGATGCTGCAGCATATGTGGGGTCTACTCTTTGTGACTGTGCGTAACCCCAAAGTCAGCCATTGTTGCCTTATGTGGTAATTTCTCTACAACCTGACATAATCAAATAAACAATGTAGCTGATCAATCTGAACCAAAAGGAGTTGTCTAAACGGGAACAGAAAAGTGACTAAGATTCTATCAAGATATCTTTGCTGCTATTTTATGGATTAAATTCAGATTTCCTGAGTAACTACAAACCTCAAAGACTCACTGAATTGGACTCCACAAAAGGGTACACTCTAGTTTTCAGGTGGTAACACCAAAAATATTAGTGAAATTTTAACTCAAACAATTTGCAATCCATTCGACACTGTAAGTTTGATAAAAAACAAAACCATTTGGCTTATTAACTTGAATTAGTTGTGGCAGTCTGAAAAATTGGTTAAAATGACTGACTCATTTAGATATGGCGTTTGAGAACCGACTGCATTTGGCTAATTAACATATTAAAAGACAACAAAACAACTCTCGGTGCTTCACAAATTTAGACAATAGACCATTAGGCGCACTTGAAATCAGTGAGTTAACATCAAGGTTTTTATCCAGCCATAATTATTTTTTATTGCAATAGCTTCTTGGGGGATGGAGCGGGGGGAGTTCGGTATTTGCAATCACACCGTGCAGATGAGTTTTCAGAGGGTAGAATTAAACTTGCAAATTTCTGTCTGTGATTAATGCCAATGCATATTCACCAAAGAAAAAAAAAACAAATTAATGTTTAAACCACTCAGGAGAAACAAGATGGAAATCAGGGCAGTACTACGGGTACTGATTGCTGAGAAAGGAATTAGGTTGGAGCGAAAGCCTTAGCTGGTGTTAATTCCTCTGCTCTGCTGACAACAATCGCACTGTCAAAGACGCAAACATGAGCCCCAGACACTTTGATGTCACTTTTCCATTCAAGTTTCTTTTGTGATGTGGAGGAGTACACCAAATAACAATGTGTCCTAAATTTATCTTCCCATGGGAACAAAACAGCTGCTTCTTCTACAATCTGCCAGGAATGAACGAAACGCTCCCAATGGAGAATATTCTTCGAAGAAAAACTCCAAAACCACAAATGGCAAATACGGAGGAGTTTAAATCAAAGGAAATCTATGTCTGTGAGCACTGATGTCACTAAAGTCTAACCACTGCATTAGGCTGGGATTATTGAGCACTGTGATTTACATCAACCCGTTCGGTTTCTGGCAACTCCCAAATCCTCTTCATTTGCACAATTTCACAGATAGATAGATGGTTAATGCTTAGAGGCATCCGGCCTCCTTCACTCTGCTGCTTCTTAACAGTAGCCAGCCTGCTAAGTAATTACAATTCAGGCTAAGTTCTCTTTCTCAGATAAAGACAGATCAAACTGGCCATGGATGATATGAGATACACCAAGCCATTTGTGAGCAATTTACTGCATGAATACAACACAGCATAGAGTTTTACCAGAATATGTTAAATCCTGATCAATTCATTCTTGCAGCATATTGTCTTTAGAATGAACGTGTGATGTTTTAACATCAAGACCTTGAACACTCTTAGTCAGGAAGTAATGTGCATATCAACTTATGTTGCCAGGTATGATTTAAACAAAACAAGTCTACCCTGCAAAATCCATTTGGCGTTCGTCTAACACAAAATGTGTTTAAATCATCCCAATAGCAAACTTAGATTCTGAATTAGAAGGTAGTAGGCTAGAATGAGCGAATAACACTGTTTAGGTGTTACGATGTGACAAACAACGTTCACGTTTGAGAAAAATAGAGATCAGATAAGGTACAGAAGTCCAAAGCTGCCATTCTCCCAAAAATATTGTGAAACAAGAGTTTCAGTTAAAATAAAAGGGAAAGTGTAGTGAGTGAGACCGGCCATGCTGTTTGGTCTATAGACAGTGGCACTAAGGAAAAGACCGGAAACAGAGATGGAGGTAGCAGAGATGAAGATGCTGAGGATCTCTTTGGGAGTGACCAGGATGGTTAGGATCAGAGGAACAGCACATGTTAGAGCTTTCGGAGATAAAGTCAGAGAGGCCAGACTGATATGCTTTGAACATGTGCAGAGGTGAGAGAGAGAGTACATCGGTAGAAGAATGCTGGGTTTGGAACCACCAGGAATGAGGCCTAGAAGACCAAAGAGGAGGTTCATGGATACAGTGAAGGAAGACATGAAGATAGTTGGAGTGACCAAAGATGATGCAGCAGATAGGGCTAGAAAAAACTGACTTGCTGTGGTGATCCCTGAAAAGAAATGCCGAAAGGAGAAGAAGAAGAAGTTATTTAGCAAAACATATGGAAGGCCAAAATTTGTAGCAGATGTGCAAATGGAATAGGTTTTTGGTGTAAAAGCTTTTTTGTTAGTATTTGCTGGAGGAAAAGACAGATTTGCTTTCAGATTCACTTTCAAAGCCATTTCCAAATATTTTTTTAAGAAAACCTGGACATAGTAAAAGAAATCAAATGAGAAATCTGTGCTGTTATGCACATAGGCACGTTGTGACAATTATCAATTAGACAGCTATCTCTGGTTGAGAAGTTTGTACCCTCACGAAAGTGTTTTTAGAATAGCTCAGCAACTTTTTAACAAATTATGTTAGGTTTTCTGTCTAAAAAGTATGACTGACCGAATCACTGACACTTTATATAGTTGGAAACACTTTACACAAACTTTAACACTATGGTCCTTTCACTATTCCCCTTCTCACCACTCCTCTATGAGTTGGTGGAGGATGACCCGTTAATTCAGGATTAGTGTTAAATTTCAGAAATAGATTTTGTGCTTTCTTATAACTGAGCAATATTCGTCCTTTCACATTTATTGGTTTGTGTTAAAATTCTATAATCAGTAACATTTGTATAACTATGGTTTTATGGATATCCCAAGACCCAAATTATGGATATATACAACTACACAATACTATGTGGAAATAGTTGCTATGCGTGAGAGGTGATTTAATATCGCAATTTGGCTGTTATTGATGTTTTTTTGTGTTATGGCTGTAGCTGCCGTAGTACGGGGTTGTTCACTACTGGTTTGATGGAGTGAAAGCCAAGTGAAGTTATCTGTGATGCAATCATTATTAATACCGTGGTAACACATGAAAACTAGAAAATCAGACAATTATATAGTGATGCATAATAAATCACAGTTCATTTTGAAGTCTTCTCATTCAGACATTGCATCATGTGTTCAGGTAAAACCTCTATGAAAAAAGTTCAATCAACAGATGAATTTCTTAAAAGATTTCACACAAAAGAGTTATTTGTGTTTTTACCCATTAAGTTCTTGCTTCTGCAGCTTTTTCACGTCCAGATAACATTGTGTGAGATTTATTAGAGATGCAGCTTTGTAGATGTCATCCCGGGCAGGCTACTCATAATAAATGTGATGATGAAACCAATAACGTCCGTGATGGTCTTCCCGGACTTTATTTTGTGCTGGATTGGGACTCTGTATAATAAAGGCACATTTAATGGGCTGTTGTGTCAGAGCAGAGTTGAAGGAAGAAAAGGTTTATGACACCAGCTAAGCCCCTGAGAACTCCCTGTAGCAAAGGGTTGTGGGCCAAACAGAGATAGCTCGTGCATAGTTCCAATGATTATCCTGTTCCTGACAAGTTGCGTGGCGTGAGGTGCATGGTGTTTCTACCTCTCAATTGACTTCATCACAAACACACTCAGGAGGGTTTACAAGTGCAAAGCATTAATGTGTCTGTGCGTCTGTGTGTGGAAGATAACAATAGCTAGGGGTTGTCAAAATGATTTTTTTTTCTGCCCTCATACGGCTATTATGCTGTGCTTGTGGCGTCCCCATCTCCTGAGCCAATTAAAAATCAATTAATCAGCTCAAAGTCTCTTTGCCTGGTAATGGACTGTGAGTGCTCGGATTGATAAAGCTAATAGTTGGTGTTGATGCTCTCACACCTTCATCGCTGTAATATTTCAACAAAAGAGCTTTTTTAATCTGGTGGATCTGAAGCGGACAGAAAGCAATTTGTTCAGGGTTATAAGTTAATTAGCGTTCACCCCAAATGTTCCCAAATGAATCTTTGTAGCTATTTGAAATTTTGCATTGAGTAGGCTGCTTATTAAAAATTGGTTGGCCACCAACGTCTCCTTTCCCGTGACAATTCTGTTTTCTAGCTGCTGTTTAGTAGGCTTTAAATTTGGACTTGAAAACCAGAAATGTCAGAACAGGGTGTCAGCTGTTTGCTCACACTTCTGTTGTTGAATTAGTGATAAAATGCCGCATCACAACGTTGTTTTACAAGATCGGATGCAGCGTGTTTGAGAATCATTGCTTTGTTAATGATTTTGGTCATCAGTAGGTTTTTATAAACTACATTTGTGATTTTGAGTTTTCTTTAGAGCTTATTAGCTATTTTTGTTTTGTTTTTTAACTCCTAAAAACACATTTTGTCTGTATTTTTTGTCACTTTTTGTGCTTTGTGTGGGTTTTATTTATTTAGTATATGAGTGTGTGAACAGTGAGTTAGAAGTGTAAAATTACAGATATGCCAAGAAGCTTGTCGCACAGAACACTGCACACTTTTTCACCATTCATTGAATTGAATTGAAAATACTTTATTTATCTCTGAAGGTAAACTTGAGTGCTGCAGTGTTACATTCATACAATGTATGATAAATCATGAAATACATGATTTTTTACGGTTGTGAATGGCAAGTAATTACAGGTTTGAAAGTGAAAGGTTAAATAGTTTGATGGAGGATGGTAAGAATGATTTTCTGTACCGTTCCTTTGAGCAGCGGGGTTGCAGGAGTCTATTGCTAAAGCTGCTATTCAGATGACAAGCATCGCAAAGATATTTTTGCAAATATTTTAATGTTGGCGCCACGATGGCGCAGTGGTTAGCACAGTGGCCTCACACTGAGAAGGTCGTGGGTTCGAGTCCTGGGTGAGGACGAGGTTTGGAACACTGGCCTTTCTGTGTGAAGTTTGCATGTTCTCCCCATGTGTGGGTTTTCTCCGGGGACTCTAGTTTCCTCCCGCTCTCCAAAAACATGCTTGTTAGGTTGAATGGCCCCTACATGATTGCCCTGAGGAATGAGTATGTGTGTGTGTGGTATGTGTGTTCATGATAGACTGGCAACATGCTTTGCCCCTTGTCACAAATCAGCCAGGATGGGCTCCGGCACCCCTCGCAGCTTCGTTAGTGATAGACTGTTAAGAAGGTGACTGACTGACTGATTTCAATGTTGCACATTCTAACTGAACTTTATTTAAACACCAGGAGTGGGATTTTTGAGTTAATAGAATTCAAATGGTTTTGATTTTTATATTTGTTATAAATCTAATAGGTTGAAAATAACAATTAAAATGTGACAAATCTTTACATCTAAAATAATATCTCTAAGATATTTTATTTGTAAATATGTAGATTCTGTCATTTTATTGCATTGTCTAAAAAAAAATCTCCAATGTAGTTTTTAAAAAAAAAAATATATATATAGACATACAATTTTTTCACTTTGTGCAGTGGTGAAAAAAAGTCTATATTTACTTCTTCTGAAAAGAACAAAATATGAAATAATGGTATCCAATGATATAATAACTATTGCTTTTTAATAATTTTTTTGTATTAAAACATAAAAAAAAACAGCATCCTCTCAGACGCTACTGCACATGCTGATAATCTTATTCAATACTCAATCTAAACTGTACACAAAGCTTTAATATAATCCCTAATACAGACTTTTTTACCTCAAAAGTAAATGTAAGTTGCAGGATAGTCTGAAGTATATCCATAATATTCAGGCAGACTTGTGCTTTCATCACATATACAATAAATCATCTCAGAACAGATTCAGATGGTTTTCCGCTTTAACAAAAATGTTCTGCTGTCAGTTACTGTTGAAGTTGGTTCTGAGCTGCTTTTTCTGTGTGGCTTATTAAAGTTATTTTTCTGATTTTGTGTATGAGAAACACTTTTTAAATAAATTAAAAAAAAACCTATTTGACATTCTATGTCTCGTAGACTTCTGATCCGTTCAAGTATCATTCCACAGACTTTATTTTATCCATACACAACCACAGCTACTGGTACGTACTCTTAAATAGCTCCTAGAAGATACTGTACCATCACCCATCTTATTGATATGTATCCCATCATTCCGGTTCACATCTCTGCATTCATTATGAGTTTACTGGCAAGGTCTCGCTTTGCGTAGAATATGTTGTTGGTTAGTGCTTCATGTGCAATCAAACCCTGCAGCAATCAGGATTGAGGTTCAGCATCTGTGATCCCATGTCTATTTTAACATGCCAACATGATCAGAAGGATTTCAAATATCATCTGATAGGACTGTCTTCTTACATGATTCTTCTTGCTTTTGACCAACGTGCAATTCCAAAACACAGTGCATCTCAAATTTGGCTTCTTTAAAACCGAAACATCTTTTTTTATTAATCAGCCGGCTAAGCATCGAGAAGTCAACACAATTGTGGATCTTAAAAAAAAAAAAAGAGAAAAGTTACACACCTCTTTGTTCTCTGTTTTTTTCATCTAGTTCATTCAGTGGCAGGAGATCTGTCCTCCTTATCATGGCACATAAAACCATCTTCTTTGATGCAACACATCTGTCTCTCTGGCTGCTTATCAGGGTGCTATGTCTGTTCTGTTACCACTGTCTAGTTATAAGTTTCTTAGCCTCACTCAGCCAAATCCCTATTAAATCAATTAAATCCCTTTCTTTTGCATAACAAGCTTTTGGCAAAACAAAAGCAAAAAACCTCAGTTTGCTTTTGAAAAAACACGATCTACATGTTAGAGCATGTAAAATACAGTATAACAATAGTAACAGAAAATGTACCGTAATTTCCGCACTATAAGGCGCACCTGAAAACCTTAAATTTTCTCTAAAGTCCACAATGCGCCTTTCAACCCGGAGCGCCTTATATATGGATTAATATGGAGGTACAACAGGTGTCGCAACTGCGGTAAGCAGCCGCCAACTCCATTTCCCCCGTAGAAGAAGTAGTGTGCGGTGCATGCTAGGATATATGAAAGGACGTCTCATTTCCATTTGTGTGTTTGTGTAAAGACCCGGAAATGGCTCCTACCAAGAGACACTGTTACACCGCAGAGTTTAAACTCAAGGCGATCGGTCACGCTCGCCTAGAAATCGGGAATAGAGCCGCAGCGAGAGAGTTTAACATCAATGAATCAATGGTGAGGAAGTGGAGGAAGCGATGCGCTGCGCCAAGTAAGTAAGACCAAACAGAGTTTCTGCGGGAACAAAGCGAGATGGCCAGAGTTAGAGGACAAAGTTGAATAGCCTTTACTGTAGTGCCTTATAATGCGGTGCGCCTTATATATGGGAAAAAAAATGAATTACTCTATTCATCCCTCACCGGGGAAATTTGTGTGCCACACTCCTTATACCGCAGCAGGCTGCCCTTCGACGGCGCCAATGGTGGGAGAAGCAGGGGCTAGGTGTCTTCCCCAAGTACCTAGACGTGCTCTCTGTGGGAGGCAAACCCGCGAACTTCTGGTCAGCGCGCGAACGCTCTAACCACTGAGCTGCTGCCTCCACCCGATAAAGTTGGATGGAAAAAGTTTTAAAAAATGTCATTTATTGAAGGTGTGCCTTATAATGCAGTGCGCCTTATGCTGCGGAAAATACGGTAATCCATTTAATTGAATACCTTCTTGTTTACCATTTTTGTCTCGGTTCATCGCTGGGTTGGGTGAAATGTATTTATTTGTGTGTGACTGACGGTGACCCCTCAGCGCTTTAAGGCAGCCATCTCCGTCACCGCTCCAGGATCGGATAGGACTTGAAGAGAAGTTTTAAGACAGAGCCACTTCCTTTTGCCAATGACGTCAACTTCTGTAGTGTCATTCGCAGAAAGGCAAATCAGTCTCCATCACCGCCTCCTCGTCACCTCCCAGTCACCGTCACTCTTACAGGTTGATCAGATGTGTCACTGCCACTCTTGCTAACTCGCACATGAACTGTCTCCTACAAACACCTGGCAGGTGTGAGTGGCAGCAGCACACACTGAACGAGAATGGCGGACACGGCTGACTGACGGCAACGTCCCTTCCACAACAATGCAATTAAAAGCTGCAATAATTGCCTACATGGAATGAACGAGGCCATTATGTTGTCAGGAGGTTGACGGATTTAAGACAGCGGTATTGTAAAGGCTCCAGTAGATGATGTAAAATTCAAATGTTCACCTCCGCAGGACAAACCGAAGCTCTCTTTTCTTCTCTCCTCTTCATGCATAATTACGATCCATTCATTGTGTTAATGTCATGAGGTATTCTTCTAATATTAATCTTTAACAGCTGTCTACGACATGTTTACAAGGCCACTCATTCCAAATCATGGCTTTGCAGATGATCCAATGGACAGAGGACCTCTACCCCCCTGTGGATGCTGTGAGTATCACAGCAATTCATTACTTCTATTTTTTAATAATAACAAAAGAACATTAATAATTCAATTTTATTTGTATAGCCCAAAATCACAGAATTTCCGTCTCAATGGGCTTCACAAGAAAAAGAGGAATGTATTAACACAAAGACACAGCAAGAAAAATAACTAACAAATGCTAACTAAACAAGACTGGCACATTTATGCCCTTAGACTCTTCTTCTCGGTGAGGAGAAACTCCTAAAAAACCATCAGTGGGGAAAAAATAAGAAACCTCGTGGGGATCCACATGAAAGAGAGATCCCTCCCCCGGGACGAGCAACCAATGTGTCAAAGATTATTGTTTAAATATTAGCTTATTCTAATCTACAGCTAAATATCTAAAGAAGTCAATAGATGTTCTTCATCATGATGGAAACACAAGAGACTCCTCAGCACAGCGATGCCCTGGACGGGGATGAGTAGATGGATTTCATCCTGATGGAGCGGGGATGATGAAGCGTGGAGGTCTCCTCGGTGTGGCCATGCCCAGGACAGGAACACAGAGTCCTGAATGGGGCTCTCTCCCAGAGAGGAGGGACAGAGGTGGACAACATGTGAATTGTATTGTACCAACTAGCAGTGTAATTCTAAATAAACAGACAATAGAGAACAATGAATGAGATAGAAAGCCAGGGGTTCAGGAGGGGGGACAATAACAATAAGGATCAAATATACAAAATAAAATGTATGAAGATATTGTGGGAGCGATGATGTGTTGTCATAGGAATCCAGCGAGCATAGTTTTGCATCTGACTTCCATTTACTGATGCATTCTTTTTTCCAATTTTTTTTCCAATAAATTCCATATAACGCTGATCTAAAATGACAAACTGCACCTTAATTGCAATAAAAATCTGAAACAAAGCTTAGGGGGTTTAAATCAGTGGTGTGAAAGGAATCTATGGACTTGTTGGCAAGATTAGACTTTGTGCAGCTTGATCATACATATGTAAATGTTCTCTCATGATCCCCTCACGGTGAAAGAATTACAGCAAGCATCCGTCACAGTGAAAGACACTGTACTGGCCCACATAATCACTCAGCTGAATTGAGGGCAAGTGGGAAAAAAGGAAGTGTTTTTCTTTTTGCTCCCCTATCATCATTCAAAGAGCGGAGAGAGAAAGAGCTTCCATGTACTTCTGTATAGAGGATTCAAATCATTTTCAAAGACCTTTTCTTACCAAACATCTCATCACCACCAACCAGTCCCTCCTCCCCTATGCTGTGTAATCGGGTACAGCTTTTCAGTAAATATTTGATAGTCCGGCGTTGTGTCTTTGAGACACAGAAAATGTCCACAAGGAGTTGTTTTTAGGTCATCACCAAGAGTGCTCCTCTTCATCTTCCTTTACTTCCACGTTTACACCACGCTTGCAAAAGGACAGAATGTGATAGACGGGGAAGATTTGTTTGAAATTTGCCCCAGTTTGAAGAAAGAATAAAAGAACGCCAACGAGCATGTTGCATTTAAGTGTGTCAGGAGATAACCGGGTAGACCCCCTGCTTCTCACTTTCCTCCCAAAGGGAACGCAACCAGTTCAGCACTTTCTTCTTTGTTAAACAATGAGCCACCATCAGAGAAGCAGGAAAACAGAGATAACCTTGAGAGAAATCAGAAAATTATGTTTGGGTAAAACCATTTGAGTTAAAAAACGGACTGTCATTCTGTGTTACACTTACATTACACCACATCGGACGTTTAATGTTCCTCTAAAAATGGGATGTCGTTTGGAAAGTGTAGGCAACGAAACTATAAGTTTTATGTAAAATATTGATTTGAGCCTTATAATTGCATCAAGTGTTTTTAATAGAGTGCTAGGACAGTAGATCATTTGATATTTATAATAAAAAAAAAACAAGTTGCAGTTCATTTATAGTCAGTACTGACTAACTTCAGGGCAGTTTTATGAAAATCTTTTCAGTAATACTGGAAATATTGCGTTCACAAGAATTTGCGATCTTGACCTTTGGTTGCATTAGCCTGGAAGCCAAATTAGTTTATCAATAGTTGGTACTGAGTAACTTCGGTTAGCTTCATTAAAATTTTATTTTGAAAAGTTTCAGTAAAAAAAAAAAAAAATAGTCAAGATTGGTTTTTGGGCAAAAAAGCACTTATTTGCATGCATTATTGAAAAAAAATTCAACCATTTAAGCAAAATTGAATTAGACATTACTGTAAAAAAAAAAATACTTTACCCCCCCAAAAATTCATAGGTTTACTCTGTCTGAATAAAAAGAAGGGGTAAAATCTGCTCCGTGGAATAAAATAAACTTGCAAAGCAGCTGGTTTTGTGAATAAGGGTAAATAGTGGCATAAATCACAGTAAATAAAATAAAAATGCCTGGGCGGAAAAATTATATTATGTAAATGTTTTCTGTGAGAAGCCACCCATGCATGGGAAAAATAATACAAACTCCACAGAGAAACCTTCTGGCCAAGATTTAAACCAGTAACCTTCAGACAGGGAGGCACTGATGCCAACCATTGTGTATTCTGCATCCCTTAATGTAAGAAATATTCTGGGTTTTTGGAGAAAAAAATGCAAAGCAAAAAAATAAAGATAGAGCAAAACTTCTTTATTGGAAGTTTAGCTCTATCAGTTTATTTTGGTTTTATTTGGAATTAATAAGCCTTTTTATTTTTTTGTCTACGGTCATTAGGTTTTCCATATTGGTTTAATTTCTGAATAAAAAAAAAGTCAATTCCAAGATTGATTCTAATAAATAGTCAGTCTTACCTTTGCTTTTAAGGAAAAACCCCATGGGACACATTCCCTGAATTTCACATGAGGCGGTCATTAAAATTCATTCATGCAGCTTCCGTTCAAAACAGACATTTAAGCTGGATGACTTAACACCTCTTGACAGCATTTTCTACAGCGGTATTAACAGACCTGGTGACTGTGTGTGTGTGTTACTGCTTCTCACCATCCACACTTCAAAGTAATGTCAGAAAAGATAGTGTGTGTGTATTTGTGTGTGTAGGAAAGTCGTCTGCACCATAAACGCTGCTAATGGGAAGATTTTTATGTAAATTGCCAAATAGAAAGTAGAACCCCATCAATTGGATCTGAGGAGAGGAGAGATGTTAAATTGTGTTATTACTGTCCCTCTCATTTGCATAACCTAATTTGGCATAGACGGCCATCACAGTTTTTCTTCAGACTGCTCTAGTTGTTTCTCTGAGTGTCTCTAAACAAACAAATGACCTTATATTGGGTTTAGATATACTCATCTCAGAGTTCATTTTAAATTAAATGTGTTTTTAATGTGTGAGTCAGCTTCTTCTTGATATCATGTGACTGTGTATGAATTGGCTCAAACCACAGCAGTTCTGCTTGTCTCAGATTAAGAATTACTGCAGGCGATTGTGGAGACATGAGTCTGGTTTTAGAAGGTGGCGTCACACTTGATGACACGTCGAATATCTTCTACTTGTCAGGATTAAACTAATGGCTTGTATATGAGATACAAAAACTTCAGTCTTTTTTTTAAAATCCTGGATTGTATATCCTCACATGTCATTAAGAAGCTTAACTCCGTAATTTTAAGCTTGTGTAGGTGTAGATATGAGAGAAGCATATCATATGTTCATTTCAGATCATTTTGGAATTTTCTTCTTGTACTCTTGTTTTTGTGCATTTGTTTGGTATTTTCTCATTTTTACAAATTAAAAAGAACATCTATCTTCTTCATCTCCTTTCAGCATTTCCCTTCAGGGGTCGCCAGGCAAGTCAGTTTCTTCCATCTAACCCTATCTGCTGCATCTTCTTCGGTCACACCAACTATCTTCATGTCTTCCTTCACTGCGTCCATGAACCTCCTCTTTGGTCTTCCTCTAGTCCTCTTTCCTGGTGGTTCCAAATCCAGCATCCTTCTTCTGATGTACTCTCTCTCTCCGTTTGTTCCATCGTCTTCCGCTTATCCAGAGCCGAGTCACGGGGGCAACAGCTTCAGAGGGGAAGCCCGGGCTTCTCTCAGCCTGGCTACATCCTCCAGCTCACCTGGAGGGATCCTGAGGCATTCCTCAGCCAGCTGTGAGACACACATATTCTCTCCAGTGGTCATGAGAACCCAGATGGGGTGGTTCAAGCATCTGGTTAGGATGCCTCCCGAGCACCTCGCTGGTGAGGTGTTTCGGGCACGTCCTACCAGGAGGAGACCAAGAGGCAGGCCCCATACACACTGTAGAAAAAAAGTGAATGTATTCCACAAATAAGGAAAACAAAGAATATTGTGAAACTGAAATCCCAATTGTTTTAGAATTAAATTAAGTATGTACTATAAAGGCGACGGAGGTGGTGGCTCAGTGGTAGAGCGTTTGCCTGCGGACTGGAAGTTCACAAGTTTGATTCCCACTGAGTTTAAATGTAGGGTCCTTGGGGAAGACACCTAAACCCCCGTTCTCTCACCATAGGTGCTGTCGTGGCGTCTGCTACAGTGTGACACAGCGGACAAATTTTTCCAGTGAGGGATCAATATAGTATACAAAAAAAATAAATGAATAATATAACATATGAGGCTCCTTGAATAATAATAAAAAAAAGATACTTTGCTCTTGTGTGTCTAGAAGTGAACAAATCATTTTGCTACAATAATCTTGAATGTGATAAAAGAAAAGAAAAAAAAATGAAAGGGATTATTGTCAAAAATGATTTAATTCCCTTAAACCTGTGAAACAGATAACATCAACATGTGAGCTTAAATGTACAAAGAATATAAAAAAGTTAATCTTATTTGCAGCGCTAGAAAAATGTGTCACCTGAAAAATGATGGCGGCCAAGATTGAGCTGTCTGAAATTGTCTTTTATGAAATTTGTTTCTTAAATAGCAAAAAACGCTGGCAGTTTATTTTAATCGCGTTACGCTAACTGTTGTTTTCGGAAGTAAAATTTAAAAAACAATGATGAACATCAAATGTTGTTTTTAAAAATGATCATTTTCAACTAGTTTTTTTAATAATTTTTTTTAGAATTTAACAATTTATCACTAATCAGTTTCAGTTTTTACACCATCCTGATGATATAGAGCTGTTTGGGTATAAACAAGCGGTGTTAGATCAACTTTATTTTCCAATCTTGTAACTATTCAAGTTATCCTTAATTTAATTTCTAATAGATTGCTTTAAACTGTCACCTTGTTTAAGGTCACCTTGGCGCTTGTGATATACAGCACACCTAAATGTTCCTGTTAGAAAAAACACAAACAGCTTAAACTTCTACATCTCCATTTTATCTTTTTTTTCCATGTGTACATTTCTTCATACAGTATATTCAACCCTAGTTTGTATCGGAGATGTAAATAAACCTGCCTAAGGAGTATTTCCTGTCAGACTAATTGTCACATCTTGTTCAGTTCAGTTTCACTGGGAAAAACTTCATAGATTAACTTGTGTATTTTATAGATTCCTAGACATGCCAACCGTGTAAGGATTTATAAAATGCTTATGTTACAAGGATTAGCCAAGACTATGTCAATAAGATGGGGAAACTAAGTTATCATGGACAAACACATGCCAGAAAAATGGATAAATGCTGCAGGCAAATGTATGATATAAATACCGGTACACAGTTTTCTCTGCCAAGTAACAAAACGGTTGTTAAAAAGGAAGATGACCCACATGCCAGGGAAATAATACATACACAAAGTGTAAAAAAGTACCCATTGTAAGAAGTGTGGGTTAAGCCATGACAGGGTTAAGGTTTCCTTTCTGTTTCGTTCCGTCGTCTTCCGCTTATTCGTGGCCGGGTCGCGGGGGCAACAGCCTCAGACGGGAAGCCCAGGCTTTTCTCACCCCAGCTGTATCCTCCAGCTCATCCGGAAGGATCCCGAGTCGGTCCCCGGCCCACTGTGAGACAGTCTCTCCAGCAGGTCCGGGGTCTGCCTCTTGGTCTCCTCTCAGTGGGACATGCCCGAAATACCTCACCAGCGAGGCGCTTGGGGGGATCCTGACCAGATGCCCGAACCACCCCATCTGGTTTTTCTCGGCCTGGAGGAGAAGCGGCTCGACACTGAGCTCCTCCCAAATGGTAGCGCTCCTCACTCGATCTCTGAGTGAGAGCCCAACCACCCTGCGGAGAAAGCTCATTTCAGGCGCTTGTATGTGCGATCTCATTCTTTCGGTCACCACCCACAGCTGGTGACCATAGGTGAGGGTTGGAACGTAGATCGACTTGTTAATCGAAAGCTTTGCTTTTTGGCTCAGCTCTTTGTTTACCACGACGGACCAATGCAGCATTCTACTTATTGCTGACGCTGCACCGATCCGCCTGTCTCTCGCTCTATCCTTCCCCCACTCGTGAGCAAGACCCTGAGATACTTAAACTCCTCCACTGTCCTCCCTGTCCCTGACCCTCAGGGGGCATTCTACCCCCTGCGGTTTCGAAAAGTAAAAACTACCGTTAACTGATTAGACTACATGTGACTTTCTCATTTCTTTCAGTCATAATGAAATGTGTTTGTTGTCATCAAAGTTAGATGTAAATAAATTGTTTTGCTTTGAATGGAAATCAAATCAACTCATCAAGTAACTATTGATGCATATCATTGCTGTGGGACAGTATCAGGTTACCATGCACCCCCCTCTGCACAGAGCTGCAGAAGTTATTTTTTATCATAGAACAAAGTGGTGTGAATTTCCTATCTCAGCAAATCTCTGGTGAGCACAGACACACATGAAATGCTGGAGTGTGTTGATCAATGTGCACGTGTGTGTATGCTATAGGAGTATAGTACTCGGGCTCATCTGCTGTTGTGGGTTGTATATGCTGGAGGAACAGCATGTCCCCATCCTCTCTGATGTCTGTTTGTGTTCAAGCAGCAAGGTCGGCTGGGCTCAGGCAGGCAAGCAGGAACCTTCGGGCTTCACACACGTTCAGCAGATGCACAAGGCCCACTGTGAGATAATATCCACCTGCGATTAACCCCGCATTACCAAACCCAATGTGTTATCGTCTGGAATTCAGAGCCTTCGGGCCACACTGACTCACAGTGTCGCCTCATAAAACACACCGTTAAACAATTATGAGGTTTTACAACCGCACCACCTGACCTATTCACAGCCACAGTCATCCTCGGCATTGGGTTTGATCAGGGTTGCGTTCGTATGTTATGTGGCGTGGGATTATAATTACAAAGAAATTACTGGCTCGTGATATCTTTACTTTACGGATCTGGTTTTATGTACAAAAGTTTGGTGTGAGACTTAGAAAAGGTTCACAAATGAGTAGTTTGTATGGAGATGAGAAGGAGTAGATGAAAAGTGGGAATGTTCTCGATCGTTAATCATAACCTTGTCAACTGAATAGAATAGTAATCTGACTAAAATTCTTTTTAGAATGAATTACGTAAGATGGACCAGAAGGGAATTTATTTTAGGTGTATTTTTAAAGAAAAACTTAAATAGAAATAACAACATTTGTGATGTATTTGAAATAAAAGGAGTCAAAATTTCCTTTAAAATGCCAAAAACTCCAAATTAGAAGTTTAATTTTTAAAATTAGAATGCAATGCAAAGTTGCCCTCTTAAAAGAGAAAATTACTTGATTGTATTATCAAAAAAGAAAGGTACAAATCTTGACGTGTCGTCTTTTGAAAGATGAAAAGAAAGCAAGAAATATAATTAGAAGTTGGTTTGACAACTTAATGGTTCTGTCGTGTTCGGATAATCTCACAATAACTCAAATGAATTCACCATCAAACGAACAAGTCAGAAATTTCTTCCCTTTCTCAAGCAGGGACAAATTTGTCATATGTGTTGCAAATTATTTTAGAAATGGAATTTAAGTGTGATCAGGATTATTGCTTTGGTTTATCTGGATTGGATTGTATCCTGGAGTATTAGGCCCTGTCCACACATAGCCGGGTATTTGGTAAAACAAATATATTTTTATCCGTTTCGACGTGTCATCACCGCGAACGGATGTCGTTTTTTTAACCACAAACCACAAAACCGTCATTTTTAAAAAATTCCAACCAAAGTGAAGATTTTGTGGAAAACTCCAATTTTGCATTTGCGTATGGACATGTATAACCAGCGTTTTGCGTTTTCAAATGTCACTACCTGCGACAATTAATGCATAAACGCCATTTGTGTGCATCCTCGTTTTTAATATCAGACAGTGGGCAGCATGGATCCTCTGACAAAAACACTGCCGACTACTGGTCTGGCATGCTCATAACCGCACTCAAAAGCAAATTTATATGGGTTCGTGTGGATCGGCATCCACACATATTGAAAACGATTTTGTGTGTTCGCAAGAGTTTTTCTAAAACAGAGGATAGCGGATATACTGTACATTCACAAATTTCCCATGTATGGGATCATTAAAGTATATTCTGATTCTGATTCTGATTTTTAAAAATACCCGACTACGTGTTAACAAAGCTGCAAGTTCTGATTGATAAAGCTGGTAATCGATTTTATAATTAGGCCACATTATATAAAAGTGGTTCGCTTTATGTGGTGTTAGATAGTTGCAAGAGCCAAATTCTATCTCCATCTTCCTATCCAATCTTACAGTATTTGGTTGTGAAATGAAGACATAGTGGATCTTTTTTCTTTGTTTTACAGCTGGTGTGACACTACCGCTCAAGAATAAAAGTGGCAAAATGAGTTACTGAGGAGTTTCAATGTCTATTACAGCAGTAAAGGATTATTTAATGTTTGAATCTGAGAACATTTCACCTAACAATTGGAATCCTTTGTGTTCGATTCGCACAAGTTGTCATCTTATAAAATTAAAACTTTGCTTGTACAGTATCACAGGCACATTTTATTAACTATAAATACGTTTGTATTGCATATGACTAAAAAAAAAAATACAGTATATGATTTGATCATAGTTTTCTCTAAAAAAATAACATTCACCACATCAACAGGTCTTGTTTTAGGACTAATTGTAAGGGAAGGTTTTAAATTAAAAAAAAGATAAATAAAAATACAAACGATCATGTTCTTGCTGATTTGTAATAAATCTATTTAAAAAGTCATACCTCCAGTTTTAATGAAAACAACTAGATGAACATTGTTGCTTTTGAATCCATTTAAAATGTAATGTTATGTCTTAGAGGGTTTTTACATTCAAAACTAAGTTGTTGTAAATTCCAATTGCATGTCCGTTCGTTCCGTTCCGTTGTCTTCCGCTTGTCGAGGGCCAGGTCGTGGGAGCAACGGCCTCAGACGGAAGCCCAGGCTTCTCTCACCCCGGCGGCATCCTCCAGCTCACCCGGTCAGCTGTGAGACAAAGTCTCTCCAGCAAGTTCCAGGGTCCGCCTCTTGGTCTCCTCCTGGTGGGACATACCCAAAACACCCCACCAGCAAGGCGCTAAGGGGGCATCCTGGCCAGATAACCAAACTACCCCATCTGGCTTCTCTCAACCTGGAGGAGGAGCGTCTTGACACCGAGCTCTTGCCGGATGGCAGCGCTCCTCACCCGATCTCTGAGTGAGAGCGCAGCCACCCTGCGGAGGAAGCTCATTTCGGCCGCTTGTATCAGCAATCTCGTTCTTTCGGTCACAGCTGGTGACCATAAGTGAGGGTAGGAACGTAGATCAACGTGTAAAAGGAGAGCTTTGCTTTGAAAAACAAGTAAAAAATATTGAGTAGGAAAACAAAGATAGTCATTTAGTTACTTTTTTAGCAACTGGTTTCTAAGGCTTGTGAAGGGTTTAGTGGCAAAAATAAAAAACAAACTCAAAAAGTTACAGATCAAGGTGTTTTTTATGTCATGTTTCTTGTTTTACAGTCTTTGCCAAATGATGTGGACTTTTTTTGGCCTAATCAGACAGTCCCAAACTCAATTTTAGAGCACTCTGTTTCTGTTCACAAATCATCTCTAAAACATATACTTTATCTTTCCTATGTAGTCAATTTCTTACTCCCTCGAAACAAAACTACCTCTCTAAAATAAGTTATGAGGTAATAAAACCCCATTAAACCTGATAACATTATTGTTAGAGTTTGTTTTTGGACAGTAGTGGTTTTGCATTAATTGAAGCTTATCATAATTCGGGTGCAATTACTGTGGCTTAATTGCCACTTGCTTAGAGACATGAATAATGATTAGGACAAACAGGTCATGTCTCACCACTTGGATTATTGCTTTCTGTGTTGGTGGGCAAGGTTCATGTTGCGATTGAAACACCTCTCATGATCTCTCAAAGGTTATGCTCCATAACTTTCTTCATTATTGAAGCCCGTAGCACTGCCAATAATGCAGTGCTTTATAGGTGTCAGATTACTTGGCTGTAAAATGGCGCATTGGCTTCATCCCCTGCCTGTTTTCCTTATCTTTCATTTGCAACCTGAGAAGAAGTATGATTGTGTATGTGTGTGTGAACTGAAAAAAAAACTCTTGCTTGGAGGCTTTTGTGATATATTGTAACCGCTACTGCAACTCCAATCTTGTTGGTGACTTTGTCTGAAAGTACATTACCTATGTGTGTATGTGTTCAAACTCAGGGGAGCTAATAAGGTCAGTAGAACCAGAAGAACAATATGCTATGATGAAGGTCATAAGTTCAGTTCCCGTGTGTAATGTCACACTGCTAGCACTAAAGCAGATGGCCTCCTAACTCAGTGCAAACCTTTGGCACAACAGACACCATGACTGAGACAGTAATATGCTTCCTAAGCCTCAATTACAGCATGAAATCTTATCTCTCACGAGCTAATGTTCTCCTCCAAAAACATCTGAAGGGCAATCGGCCACACAAGCGGAAAAGATGGAGATAAAAATCAAAGAAGTGGTGGATCAAAAGCTTCTTTTTATATATGAAAAAACTTTTTCACTTTTACTTTTTGTTTGTATCATACAGATGATTTCATTCAAGGGTCCTATTAACCTACGGGATGAACTTTCGTCACCTACCGCAGGGCCCTCATCGCTGTGTGTGATGAGGGATACAGGGTCAGGTGTTTATACCCTCAGATGAGCCGGTAAGAACCTGGTCGATCCGGTCCCCGGTGAGGGTCTGTAATAGAATTTTTCAAAAGAAATCTTCAGACGAGATATAGCCTGGGGGGCCAGGGTCAGCATGTAGGAAAGGAAACCATTACGGTCATGAAAGTCAGAAACAATTATGTTCCTAATGGTCGGGCTCCATTGGCTCAATGGCTCCTTCAATCTTTGTGATGGATGTTGGATTAGAGTACCTCGTAAACATTAATGAGGACGACATGTATTGATATTGACTGTTTTCAGGATCAATGCACTATGTTATAAAGGTTCTGATTAAAGCAAAGGCACAATTAGGACGTTACAGATGGACCTCGCGTTAACATATTTCTCCCCGCATTTATTCGACACAATAAAAAGCCAAAGCTATTAATATTCAAGATGTTATTCTCTTTGTAATATAAATCCACATAACCCCCTGCACTGTGCTAATGGTGAATTACAATGAAAAAAAAAACCTTACACCAAGTAATCTAATAACGCCTGATAAAATCTTGTGCTCTTGTGTGTTCACCATATGGTGCCTGGCAGGATACGGCACAGCTGGACATGTTGGTCGGACTTTTTATATGTTAAATATGAAAATTAGAATAAACAGAAAGGCTGATGGAAATACAGGACAGTATAAAAGACACTATTAAAATGTTAATAATTAACTACAGTGGATTAGCACCAGTTATTACATCTCTTATACATTTGATTTGTGAAACATAATCAATTGGCATTTTTAAAAAACTTATTTTAATACAATGTCTAAAATGTTTGGATTGGATTGATTTAAAATTCTGGTTTTTACATATGTGGGGAGGCGATAGCTCGGTGGTAGAGCATTCGCCATTGGACTGGAAGTTCTCCAGAAGTTCACGGGATCGAATCCCAGTGAGCTCATGTCTAGGTGTCCTTGGGAGAGACATCTAACCCCCAGTTTCTCCACCATTAGCGCAGTCGTGCCAGCCTGCTGCAATGTAATGCAGCACACAAATTTTCCCATTGAGGGAGGAATACAGTACATTTCTATTCTATATTGGCCTACTGCATTCTATGTTAATTCATTTCAGTAGTCTTTGGTTTTTTTGGGGGGGTTTTTTTTGTATACTACAGTATATTGATCCCTCACCGGGAAAATTTGTGCGCTGCATCACACTACAGCAGGCTGCAACGAAGGCGCCAATGGTGGGAGAACAAGGGGTTAAGTGTCTTCTCCGAGGACCCTAGATGTGAACTCAGTGGCAATCGAACCCGTGAACTTCCGTTCAACTTCCGGTCCATGGGCGAATGCTCTACCACTGAGCCACCGCCTCCCCCCAATTCAAAACAACAAATTGCAGTTATGCTTATCTTAATGATATTTTATTGCTTTTTTCGTCTGAATCAATCTAAATTACTTATTTGATATACATGAAGATCATTTACTGTCAACTTTGTTCTTTTAAATTAAATTTGCCTTTGGAATACACCAGAATGAGAATTTTACACAAAAAAAAAACAATGAATCAAGGGATACAGTTAATTGAAAAAAATCAGACAATGAAGCAACACATTTCATGACAATAAAAGGGATAAGAAAATTATTTAATGCATTGAAAAAAATTATATGGTTTCAGGTATATGGGCTTCACGTCTGAGGCTGTTGCCTTTTGGTTTTATTGGTGACAGAAAGTCCTAAAACACCTTTTGTGTCATTTTTTTTCTTTTTTTTGTGCTCGATCAAGGCAAACCAATGGTGCATCATTTCTCCAGTAGATGTTAGAAAAAATCTGTGTTACACGAGAACATGAGTTGCTGCAGAAGGATTAGCATCATTCAGCATGGAGCTTTCTGTACATCGATTTGTCTTTGGTATGACATCCGAGTCTTCACATTCTACTACTAATTTCAGTTAAAACAAACAAAGGGAATAGCAAAGGTAGGAGTTTGAAAGGCTGTTTTGTGCCTACGTGGTTGACTGTGTGGGTGCTCATCCTGCACCAACACGTCTGGCAATAGTGGTGTTTAGGGGTTTATGGATTTTCAACAAGGCAGAAACTGATCCACTTCAGCTCCTTTTGTCGAATACATTATATGCTTATTTTTAAATATCTCACCTGATTTATCTTGCATCCTTGCAGCCGTTCCCTAAGAAAATTAATGCTATAATCTTTTCTGTCTTGACTGTAATGACCATTCATATAAAACACAGAAAGCTCCAAGCCCTAAAGCTGAATACTGTACCGCTCATTGTCTCCATGCTCTATAAAATTAACACATGGTTAATCGATATGGCAAGCTGTTAAGAGACATGACAATCTGTCCTTAGACACATAGGTTGTAGAAAAGAGTAAAGACAGCATTATAAAAGTATGCAGAGACAGTAAAACCAGAACAGCTGCACCATAGAATAAAAAAGTTGGAGAATTCGAAGTTCCTCACTTTGAAAATGTATAAAAAGAACTAAGTTGAGAGTTAGCAGAGTGATTGAGGAAAAGGAGGGGTAAATAATGAAAGTTATTTTTTCACCTCAAGTGCCCTGCGGCCCATCTAATTTTAAGTGTGTCGGTCTGCAAAACAACCTTTTTCCAGTTTGCTAAACCATATTCATAACTTGATCCACCTTAATGTTACACAAACCTTCCTGTGGCAAAATATTATGAAATGTGGGAAAATACTTTTTTTTGCATTTCATCCCTTGATTTTGTGGTAATGACCCTTCCACGTCGATAGTTTGTGGTATATCATATCAAAGAATCAAATGCAGATATGAGAACGTTGCTAGAAAACATTACCGTAATTATTCCCTGGTCTTTTCATTCGTTTTTTCACACTATGCCTAATGGCAAAATGGAACATTTTGGGTTTTTCCTTTCAAAACTTTTAAATCACCAAAAGAAGCATGTAAGACATTTAAAATTTGTTTTAAAACTTTACTTTTCTTTCTCTAAAAGAATGTGGCCAGATGAAACCATTTAGTGAGCCAGGTCTGACCTGCGGGCCATGTGTTTGACACCCCTTTTTAAGTGTTTATTTTCTTGCCTGATGGCTGAATTTGAAAAAGTGAGGTTTCATGGAGAAGAGATAAATAAGGTTGAAGATTTTAAGTATTTAGGATCAACAGTCCAGAGCAATGGAGAGTGTGGAAAAGAGGCGAAGGAGCGTGTGCTGGCAGGCAGGAACGGGTGGAGAAAAGTATCAGGTATGATGTGTGACAGAAGAGTTTCAGCCAAAATGAAGGGGAGAGTGTACAAAACCGTGGTGAGACCAGCCATGCTGTTTTGTCTAGAGACAGAGGTACTGAGGAAAAGACAGGAAACAGAGATGGAGGTAGCAGAGATGAAGATGCTGAGGATCTCTCTGGGAGTCACCAGGATGGACAGGATCAGAGGAACAGCACATGTTAGAGGTTTGGGGATAAAGTCAGAGAGGCCAGACTGAGATGGTTTGGACATGTGCAGAGGAGAGAGAGAGAGTACATCGGAAGAAGGATGCTGGGTTTGGAACTACCAAAAACAGGCCTAGAGGAAGATCAAAAAGGAGGGTCATGGATACACTGAAAGAAGACATCAAGGTAGTTGGAGTGACCAAAGTAGATGCAGCAGATAGGGTTAGATGGAAGAAGCAGACTTGCTGTGGCGACCCCTGAAGGGAAATGCCGAAAGAACAAGATGGCCAAATTTGCAAATTGACATTCCCTGTGTCTGACCCCTTCTTTGGTGGTACAATTGTACCATTTTAAAATATTTCAATTCCTTATATTTTCTACCTGAGAACATTTTTTTCAATCCCTCTAAATTTTTTATGGTGTGTTGCTCGGTGTAGATTACTGTGTTGTTATCATCACAAAACTACAGAAGTATCTGTTACTGCTTATACAACTTTTTCAAGAACTGCTGAATCATGCCAAAAACCACTTTAGTGACGAATACAACACCCCAAAAAAATCACTATTAGAAGGTAGAACGCTCTGACAACTTGATATCGTATGAGAAGGAATTTTAACGCTGGATTTTATTTTTATTTAGAATACCTTGTGTGACAAGAATATTTTTTAAGGTACAGCAACAAACAATACAAATCCACGGTGGTAGCATTACCATACAATCTAGTAATATTTAAACAGCTTGCAGAATAAATGTCTGACAAAAATGTCGGAGACAAAAATGTTAGAGACAAATACGGTGCCAGTTCAAAGCTGTATTTCCTCAAGCCCAATTCTTTCCTAATGTTAATTAATCAGAAGTGATGAAAGGCTATTGTAGAGGGAAAATGGGTTTCAGATGACAGGACGCAAGATTGTCTTAACTGTATGTCAGAATGGCCT